>CM076456.1:3490000-8460000 GCA_038419695.1 Scomberomorus guttatus | reverse complement strand
GAGGAGGGGGCAGCTGACTCTTGTAGACTGTGTTTTGGTTTGATTCAGTTCTTGCGTCTAAGGCAAATACCAGGATTTCTATTGGCTAGAAATCCACCCGACAACAGGGGTCCCACAGCAGCCAATGGAGAAGAAGTATCTCTAATCTCTGAGGTTTGATAAGCTGGATAGAGTAACTATGATAGTATTTTTTAATTTATAAGGTAAGTATAGCAGCAGTAGAGGTGATTTGGTAATGTTAATGATTTTATTTACACACTCCTGACTGTGTTCTAATGATAAAACTCTGCATACTTTCATACTGAAAAGGCCAGCGGCATGATGATGCGATCTGTCTTCACTTAAACTGCCTAAATTGCTGTTTACCCTTTTTTTAATTGCTTGGACAGTCACTGGTAGCCATCTCCTGCTGAGCCTATGAATGATTTATGTGTTTGTGTCTGCAGCTCTGTGACAATTAATAGTGATCTATGAACCCTGCAGCTGGACAGGTTCAATAGGTTTTGGTGCCACTCACCCAGAAACTCCCCACTGATCTGAACAGAGGGGCTAAAAAACACTGTTACTGTTAAACAGCTCTCACTGGCCTTCATATTTAAAATATATTTTTATGTGTCTGTGTGTGTTTTCAGTAAGCAGACGGCGTCCATGTGTCACAGTGTGCCAATGTTGAGGGTGGAGGAGTGGCCGCTACCTGGAGAGTCACTGACTGGTGACACTGTCAGAGCGCTCATCGACAGGGTCAGTCACACACATACATTTACCGCAACCTACAGTAGCAGCCCCACAAATACATGAATGAATGAATCCTAAAATGTTTCTCTAGTCCACAGTGTTGGCGACAAAATACTATCAGATGTTTACAGCCTATTAAAACTAAACAGAAACTTCTAAACTGCTTCAGAAACAAGTGCTGAGAGTATTACTGTAAGTCTGACAGTAGATAGTTAGGTAAAGGGATGACATTTATGGCCATTAATTGAAAGTTTGGTATTACTTTATTTTACGGGTCCCATAGTTTCTTCATAATTTCTTAGAAAGGAATTGATATAACTGTGAATTATCGAGATGGATCCTGGAAAGAACTGTGTCATCTATCACTAATTATGGAGACAGTGTTCAATTATTCCAATTAACTGCAAGTGTAACCTGTAACTCAACAAGCCCACTAAACTTCAATAAATGTCTCAGAATTTCACAATATTAAGTACAAAATGACATAGTTCTTTCCAGAAAACTTCTGTGAAAATTACAAGGAAATTACGGGACCTGTAAAATAAAGTGTTACCACAAATGTCACTGCACTTTACATTAATACGACTTTTATTCAGTAAAGTGCTTGGAAAATGATTCTCTGCACTGACAGAGCTTGATCCACTGGATTAAAGATAAAGATGATGATAAGCAATTTATTATATTGGAACAGATTAGCATGCAGCAACTTCATATGAAAACTCCTTTTTTATTCATTTGGTAAACATGGTGATTTTTTTTTGTTTGTTTCTTTGTTTTGAGGGAGGGGATGATGCATCTTATGCCATTATAAGAGAGAGACTTTAGAGGGAGGACAGGAGATGAGGGGAGATGAGGGGAGATAGAGATGGGGAATAACATGCAACTAAAGTCCTCAGCAGTATTTGAACTGAGGACACTGTGGCGACCACCAGGGCACTCCAAACATGGTGACTTTATCCATCACATAGTCTTAAAGCTGATATCTGTAATGTTTTTAGTTAATAAATCATGTATATATCCCACCTGTGTGGTGGAGTATTGTAAAACACATGAACCAGCATATTCACTGCGGCTGGAGATGTTCTTTGTTCTGAGAAATAGAAAAGTGTAGTTTGATATTTCGTGGCTTGGTGCATCATACATGTTGTCTTTGACTGAAAACAAAGAATTTCACAGTTTCTACTTTCATCAAAATGTTTCTTGTGCATAACAGACACAAAAGTAGTGGAGGTTAAAAAGTACTAAAGTCTTGAGCTGTTTTGTGATGCTGAGCTACAGTAGACGATCAGTGTGGCTGAAACTGGGTTTTGTGTGTCTGGCAGGTGAACAGCAGCGCCCGGGGGGGCGTTCGATTCGTTGGCTCGGTCCTCCAGCAGGTGAGCGGGATCAGCAACGGCAGGGTGCACAGTCCGAAGAGGGGCTGTCGTTCCCCTCCACAGACCCCTCCCCGCACCCCGCCTGGAGACAGAGAGCTGGAGGAGAACACCTACAGCCCTGGTGAGACACTCTCACACTCTTTTCTTCTAATTTTAACTCTCCAGTGACTCCCAACGTGTTTCAGTTCCATTTTGTGTTGTGTAATGGCAGATGTTCATAAAGATAGAGTCGTTATTTTTGTATGTATTTCTTTGCACAATGGGGAGGGGGCACAGCGGGAAAACATTTCACTGCCATTGTCCTGATAATGTGATATGTGACAAATAAAACTTGAGTTGAGTTGGGTCTGACATCATCTTGTTTATTCTCAGACATCCGGATTCTGAGTAAAATCTGTCAAACTTTTAAAAAAAAAGCCTTACATGGTTTGTTAGTGCATGACACACAACTTTTAACCAGCAGTGAGTCATTGCTATTTTGAGATATTAGTGTAATTACAGTAAACAAACATTTGCCATAAAGGTTGGCAGCCACTGCATTTTACATCATGCGCCACACAGTTGAATTTTGTGGGAAAATCTGGGAAGAAGCATTTTTTTCTTCTTTGCCGTCACCTACAGCTGTATCAAGTCCATGTTCCATGGTAGTCAAGTCAATTTTATTTACCTGTGTATATAGTTAAAAGTACTTTACAGTTGTGTTACATACGACACCATCTATCTTTTGACCTTTTGATTCTGATAAGGAAAAAACTGCACAATTCTTCATGCTTAATTCAGTGTAAATACCTCAGATTTTAGGCTGCAGTCAGCCTGCTGTCACTTAACCTACTCACAAAGGATTAATTTTTTATCAAAAATATTCCATTTTCTACCCTGAGATTAAAAGCCTTCTCTGACAGGCAATCTGGTGCAAACTAAATTTAATTCATGCCCTCGCACTTTACCACTTCATAATGTAATGTAGACCCTGTCTGTCAAACCTGATCTTATTTTTCCAGTCTTTATTTCTCTTCACTCTCTCCCTCCACGCAGACCTGAGGTTGCTGGTCTTCTTCCACTCCTGGGCTCCGGGCTGTGCTCCACTTGACTCGTTGGCCTGTCAGTACCACCAGGGGGCGCTCTCCATGCGTGTCTCCAGGAAGGGCCAGGTGGTCAGTGCCCTGGAGGCCGACTGGCTGGAGCTGACTGCCGCCTACTACCGCAAAGGCTGGTCGTTGGTGGACTCCTTCGTGTACTGGGACACTCCTAGAGGTTAGTTTGCTGTAGGACTGACTGTCTGAAAGCACTGTTATCAGCCTGCACAGCTGTCAGTGTGGATGAGAGCACAATTCAGATTACAGCAGTTTAAAACCTCTGAACAATTTTCAAATCTAATTTCATCAAGAACACACTCTCAAACGACAAGATTAGAATATCGCAGTGCATTATGGACTACAGGATTATAACGGTTGTCTTTCTAGCAGCGACTGCGTATCACCTAGCTTTTCTCACATTCACCTGTCTCTCACTCTTTCTCTCATTCACATACATACTCACTCTCTCATTGGTCACCAGTCTTTCCCTTTCCGCTCTCCTTCAAACCCACAGGCTACGCTGAACTTGCAGTCCTAACATCCTGTTCCTTTAATTTGTTATTAATTATTTCTTATTTGGGAATCCACTCCGCTCAGCTCGTACAGTTGTGATGTTCAGCGCAGATTCTCGCAAAATATCCAGCAGCTTTGAAACGATCAAAGTGGCTCCAATCCTGTCTGGAAAATCTTGCACATCAGAGGTCAATTATCTTGAATATCGTGTAATCTGAGCCCAGCTTCAGAGAGCCATTAACAGTGGTTGTGGGAAATCTACATTTGTTTTTATACCTCAAGGGCAACTGATGTTATTCATCGTGCTTCCTTGTCTACTATTTGCATTATTTTTATCTTTTACCATAAAAAAAGTGATTCACACATAAAAAAATCAGTGGCTTCCTGTTTTGGCTGCGGCCCGTCCCTCCTCTCTTCCACTGCGACTATATTTGGAGCTATCTTCCTGACCTTGGCGACCTCACTTCCTGTTCCTCTGCCGGATCATCTGTAGACCTCTGAGGCCTGGAAATAAAAGGAGCACACACACACACACACACACACAGAGCCTAACCTATTTCTAATAACTAGGCCATTATCTCATTCACATGCTCAGTTGCTACCTTTCTGTGAACTATATAATGATGACATTTCAACATGCTACAGTGACTTTTGTCTTTGTGTGTTTCAGGTGAGCCGGTGCCCAGGTCGCTGGAGGGGTTGTTTGTGTATGAAGAGAGAAGCACCTCTCCTCCTGCCAATGACACCATCGTCGTAGAGCAGTGGACTGTCATCGAGGTCAGTCGGAGATTCTCCCTCACAACGGCCGCGCATGACCTCATTCTGACTAAATAAAAGTGCCTAATTGAGCAGGCAGGGGGATTTGTGCAAGGGTGTCTTGTTGTACAGTAAAGGGCTAGTTCAGTCAAATTACCAAAAAAATACTGTATGTTCTCACCCATAGGTGCAGGTATTTTGGTTTTATACTCAGACACCTCGAGGGATAAGTGAGAGTGCGTTTTTGTCATTTGGAACTGACTTTTTTTCGTAGAAACGGAAGCATATGCTTTTCCATAGTAGGAGGACTTGACAGCTCCAGTGTTCTGAAAACAATAAATCTTTTCTTTACTTAGAGGGTCAGTTCACCCAAATCACAGAAACATCCTCATTACCCCTAATAGTGTAAAGCCACGCAGTCATCCAAGTACTGTAGTTTAAGTTTTATGTGAAGAAGTTTGGAGATCCATGCCGCACCAATATCAACTTTCATTGCAGACAGAAGTCTTCTCTGTGAAAATCTGAAAACCTCCAACACTATCTGCATGGCTCGATACCTGCAGAGGTAACTGAGGGAAACAGTTTTTGTGCTTGTTTTTGGGAGGACTAAACCCTAAAATACAGGCCAAAAACCAAAAATTTAATAAAAAATTTGGCCAGGATAGTTTAAAAAAAAAACTGCAGTTGATTTACTTCATCTAGATTTATAACTAGTCATGTTATTTTTTTTTCTATTGCTAACATATCTCTTCATGACTCTTATGTATGTGTGTTTGCACATAATGTGTGTATATCCAGGGCTCCAATGTAAAAACAGACTACGGGCCCCTCCTTCACACTCTGGCTGAGTTTGGATGGCTGCTCACGTGTGTGCTGCCCACCCCCATCATCCGACACGACAGGTGGGCGCCATACACTCCATATGCATGAAAATGACACAAACATGTACGTGGCTAGTTTTTATGTATGATCTATAGGCTAATCATTCTTCTGTGTGTGTGTGTGTGTGTATTTTTGTGTGAGTAGTGATGGTAACCTGGCCACCAAGCAGGTTGTGTTTCTCCAGAGGCCTGTCAGAAGTCAGGCGGCGGCTCAACCGAGGAGCCAGGTGAGATGAGAAGAGATGTGGGTGACAGACTGATGTTATATACAGGAGAGCTCAACCCACAATTATACCTTTTTATATATGGTCAGGGAAAAGCTATTTACTGTATTTGATGTGTCTACACCGCACCCTGGTGTACAAACACAAAACTGCACTTCACTCACTCACAAAAAAAGAAAACATAAAAGACGTCATTGGAACCATGGAAACCTGTTTCAAGGTCCAATCCTGTTTGGGATAAATAAAAGTCTTTACTGCAGTCATGATGTGATTTGGATCTCACTCCTGTTCCTCTGACGTATCCCTCCTCGTCTCCAGGCTCTGTCTGTGCACAGCGATGTGTCCAGTCGCTCTGTAAGTCGTGCGGTCAGCAGCCCCGTCCCTCCAGAGGAGCTCTCTCCCGCTGCCGGAGGCATCGGGGGCTTCCCGGTGTTTGGAGGGGGGTACCCCAGCGCCCTGTCCCACCTGGAGGAAGGTGGCTTCGAGCAGGAAGAGGGGAAGGCTGAGGTCACCTGTATGTAAGCAGGAAAACGGACGGATGCAGCTTTCTCTCGGGACTGAAGTTCAGGATGTAAACATTGTTAGAATACTGGGGAGAGTATCCGAGGACCCTGCCCCGTGTTACTCGTCGCAGCAAGACAGCAGACTTTATCATTCGCCATCGTGTTCACGACCTCTTTCTTTTTTTAACAGAGACTTAAATGTAGAAGAACTCAGCACTTTTTCATGTTTTTAATGAAGCCATAATGAGAATGAGGTATTATTTACAAGCGGATCTGTGTTCAAACTTTTATATAGATGTGTTAGGGAGAGAAACAAGTCCACAGCGGACACTTTACACATATTTAAATCCATTTTTAGGTGATTGCCAACTTTTCATCAGTACAGGTGCTAATGGGAAATTGTTACAGCAATATAAAGCACAAGCACACAATTCTGCACATTATGGAAACACTGGTGATATAATTATTTTTGAATCACCTGCCCCTAAAATTTAGATTTCCTCACAGCTTTACACTTTTTTTTTGGTCATAAGAAAAGCTACCCTCATCTCTCAAGCCTTTTCTTGACCCTCAGAGATGTTCCTACACATTTTTGATCACCTTCAGTTGGTGCTTTGTCCTCGCAGCTCTTCCTCTCTGTAGACTGAGGTAGGATGTGAATATTTATCAGGGAGACTCTCACCGTTATCCTGTGTACATTGGTACTGACAATACGCAGGCTGACATCTGATACAGTGTGTTTACCCTGCCGGCCTCAGTGAAGGTGCTGGCTGCCCAGAAGAGTACATTTATACAGATTCAGTACTTTTCTGTCCAGATGATGTTTTAGAGTTCTGTGGAATCACAGCAAGGTGCTGTAAACTGAAGATATATCATTCACAACATTTTGTTTCATCTTTTTAAAACATAAATGCAACTGAGTTCAAGCCTCCTAATATTTAGTCTGATTGGCGCCATGTCATGATCATTCTGGAAATGATTATGGTTTATCATGCACATGTTTGACAGTATTTAATATTTGATCAGTCATTGTATGAGTGTACACGTCAAAACTGCAAATTGCTGCTCAGTGTTTCATTGCTTATATGGTACTGGCAACCCGCCTGTAATGGATACATTGTTTTGTTGAAAAGATGACGACAGTATTTTATAATGCAAAGAAAGGGAAACAGTTCTGTTTATGTTTTAGATGCTAGTATTTGTAATTGTAAACCTGGGTTCCAACTATTTGTTATGCATGTAAAATTCTGCTTTTGGGGGAATCGAATGTACTGCAAGTATAATTTAGGTATTCCAGTGTTTGAGTCCTACATGTTTTAAATGTATGTATTTAGCTCCACAGACGCCCCTTTCAGGGTTTACTAAATGTCAGTATTAATATTCCAGTCTCTCTCTTTTGGAGAGTTGTACAATTTGCTTCCTTTCTCATTGGTGTTTTTTATCATATTAAACACTTATTTCCCATCTGTTTGAGTCATTAACAGTGTCTTCTCCAGAGTTCATTATCGGTATGACTCACTGCAGTCCTAATCCATTTAAACATGAACAAGTGTTTGTGTGAAACGCTGCTGCATCGCTAATATGAACATGCCCACACAAGCACCTGAATAATAGGTCTTTTTTATTAACAGACATCATGAAAATGTCAACAGTAACAAAATTTTTTAGTCCATTTAAAAAAAAAAAAGTGGGTTGGATTGACAAGACTCCTCCCACATAATAACTTAATGAGGGAGAGGGTAAAAGGAGGGAGGTTGTGCTCCGATAAGTAAATGTAACCAATATTCCATCTTTCTGTGTCTATTTAATTCATCGAATGATTAAAGCAGTAAAAACTGGCTTTCAGCAGCGCAGTTTTCTGCACATTAAATCACGGTTTTTAGTTACTATTATGTCAAGGAAAGTGGAATACTGGACACATTTTACACAGTATTAAAATGGGGGCATGTCACAAAGCAGGATCAGAGTTAGCCAACAAGCCTTCCTAAATACTCCGAAACATCATTTCAGAGGCCAAAGAGAAAGAATATCTGACTGCGAGTACACTAAAGCTAGAGATTAAGTTTTTCTTTGTTCACTAACACACAAGCCACACCTACATTGTGTTTTAATAGCAGTATTAAGTCAGCAGGCTAATTTAGTGATCCATATCATGGGACACCCCCCAAACAGACTGGTAGGCAACACAAGCAAATAGAGAACAGAAGCAGACACAAAAAAAGTGAAGCACCATCAGAAAACATGATAGTGAATTAAAAGAGAGAGAGAGAGGGGAGTGGGGGTTATTTACAGAGGGGGGTGGCTGTCAGTGTGTGCCTTTGTCAACAATACAGGTCACCATGAGTACATAGGGGTTTTTTGCAAATCCAGCTGCTCCAAAGATAAAAGAAAAGGGTTCCCTAAAGGAGTAGTGTGAGAGCACGGCTGTATCCAGAAACACACTTCTGTGGCCGTGTGAATCTGAACGGACAGAGAGGATGTAAATAGGATAGAAAATGTCATCTTTGTCCTGCAGGCATGGCTGAACTCTGCTCCCGGTAATCTTTACCCTTACTTCCTTTCAGATAGACACAGGTGACAGGGGAGGAGGGACATGGACAGTGTTACTAGACAGGAGCCTTAATACACTGTACAGTAGTGTGTGTGTGTGTGTGTATATGTTTGAATGTACTGTATGTGCAGGTGTGTGAATGTGTCTCCTCTGTAATGTGTAAATTGTGTGTTCACACGTGTCTCCCTTATGGCAGCAGCTGCATCTTAGGCCTCGCTCTCCCCAGCTGATGAGGTGTTCTGCACTTCCTCCTCCAGAATGGGCACGATCAGGTTGTCCTTGGACATCAGGTTGTACTTCATTACGAAGCGTGTGAACCGGTGACACAGGAACGTTTCATTCTGTACACACACACACGCCAAAACAATGAAATTCTGCATCCTGTTTCTTCACCATTCTGCAGTCCTGTCATTAATTTTTAACAGCACTGAGTGTATCAACCAGGGAAACCCACCTCATACTTATCAAATATCTGGCGGTGATGGAAGTAGGCATGAGAGAATATCCTATAGATGCGACGACAGACAGAGCCCAGTTTGGCCACTGACGACTCCTTGATGCTCACCCTGGAAACAGAAATCAGACACTGCAAGATCCTGCTGCGAGATGATTCCTACTGAATGTAAAGCCAAAGTTAGGCATTTAAATGCCCATTGACTGATTACTGACCTGCTGGGGAAGTATTTGTTGCTATTGAGAAGACAGGCAGCTCCGTCCAGCGTGTGCCTGGTGTAATCAATGGCAGGGCACTGTAGATGAAGCAGCAACAAAAGATAAAGAAAGAAAACACAGACAATATAATTATGTTTTGCTTCACATGAAGGCAGATAAAATCAAGCTCAGGGACTCATACATATGAAAAGTTGTCCTTACAGGTAATAATCTATACTGTGAAAAGCAGTCTTGACTCACCTCTTTGGGTGTCTTGTGGGCAGCACATAAAAAGATCCACTGCTCTGTGGCTGTCATCTGGGTGCAAGTGTCTGGATGGCACTCGCTCTGGGGGAAGAAAGACCAGCATTAATACTGCTGATACAAAGTAAACATGGACTTTAAACCATTCCTTACAAGGACAGATCCATCTGTACTTTAATCTCTTCACACAGTATCAGTTAGCAGTAAAGAGCCTGTTTGCTGTAAACAGCTGGAGGAAACATCACACATACATACAGCCAGGTGAAAATCCATTTACAGAATGAGACACTAGAACAACTATTATCATTTTGAAGCTGCAGCAATAATAGGTGGCCCATCAGCTTATGAAATAAAGAACTGACCACTATATCTTGAATAGGAAATTTAATTGTCATTAAACTAACAGTAGACTCTAACATTAGATATTATTAAAAACTGGCCATGTTGCCAATTTCTTGAAAAGTGTGTATCCCTTTAAACCCTTACATTATGCATCCCAGATCTTTGCATTTGGCTGCGTCCTTATATCAAAGCATCATCAAATTCGATTGTTTTGATCTGTATGTCTGTGAGCAGAGTACACTTACCTGCAGCTTGACTGCTAGTCCATTGAGCTCCAGGCAGAATTGCCTACAAATAAGACAGAACACGAGTACAGTTTAAAAAAAAAAACAAAAAAAAACACATGAGCATGAGTGAGTAATCTTGACAGATTCAACCATGATTTGAGCAACCAGATGATCAAACACATTTTTTAAAACACATACCTGAGGTGTTCATACTTCCACACCCCCTCATCCTGGCCCTCTGGAGGTTCCAGGATTTTGTCGATGTTGGAGCAATCTGACCGAATGTTCTGCTGTATGTACTGTAACAGAGCATCACACATGCACTTTTAGTAGATGCTCACTCAGCCACAGCAACACTTTTCCATTACCTTAATGTGGCCATGATGAACTGTTAATCTACGATGCCTATGAGAATTGTAATTATTCTAGTTTACAGTTTCTACTGTGTGTGGGACATTAAAATAAGGACACCAGCAAAGATCAAGTTTCAAAACACCATACCACGTAGGCCGCACTACCAGCACGAGTTGTTTTTATGATCCATGTTATGACACTAGATAGTGTCTGAGATTTTGAATGTAAAATTGTAATACTGTGGCATAGTCTGAATGTAACTCCATCATATCACCCACAACCACTCTGTTAGATTAAGGGACAGGTTCACAATTTTTCAAGTCTGTCTGTGAATATTATTTTTTATGGCTCACAGTGTGATCACTCACAAAAGTAGTGCAATGTTGTGTTGCATCATTATAAATTCATTGATATATTAATTTAATTCAATGTATGATTACATTTTGAATACATTCTTATTGAATTGCTGAAAGTATTTATACACCAGATGATTTAGACACCTGACTGCTGTTTTACAATAAAGAGTCTGTACAATATAGAGTCATAAATATCATTTCATCCATGTTGCCCAACTCTAACCTCCCCACGAAAGGTACATGCAGTTAGTAGTAACCCTGATCAGTTTCCACCACCATTCCACTTCTGACCAGCTGAAAAGGGTGGGGAACACACACGCACGCACGCGCGCACACACACACACACACACACACACACCATGACAACACACCTGTTGGACAGCCAGGGTGCTGTCCATCTCCTCAAATGATTCATCCGGCCAGTTGTAGAAATCCTACACATGGAGGAAGGACACATTTAGTCCACAAAGCTGCCACAGTAACATAACTTGACAAATGTTGCATAGCCGTCATCTGACGTCAACTAACAAGAATTAGTCAAACCGCGATATAACACACATGACTAACATGAATGGAAGAACATTATATTATATATATGTTTGCTAACTGATGTTTGGTTAGATATTTGGTGACTCCGTCTCTTTATCTGTCTAACGTTACATTACTCACAGCTACGAAGCTAAGCTCGCTAGTTAGATAACGTCAGCCGGGATGCGACTGCTTCCTGCAAGGCAAACACATTCAACGGTTGTTTGTTTGAGGATCGTATGTAAACTCCTTTCACTAGATTGTCTACATAAGATTATTTGACCAGTAATGATTGTCACACGGAGTTCCGAAATGTGAAACAACACCCCTTGGGGTCGTTTAAGTTAACGCTACTCCAGGAACTAGACGGGGCGGCAGCTAACGTTTAGCTAGCTGGCTATTTCCAGGTCAGGCCCTTCCTATATGTTGTCTGCAACCAAGTTATCGCCAAAAGACGTGCAGTAAAACGACACAGTTCAAATGAAACAGCTTCGTGGAGTCGTGGGCGCTAATTTCCAGTAACATTGTTCTCCTCCCGCAGGGTGGAAACGCACCTTTGCCTTGGTTCCAGGCCGATTCCTCCTGAGAACTGCAGTACCCTCCGCCATGACCATCGCGACAGAATGCCCGGATGTTCGTCAGCAGCTGTGACGTAGCAGCGGATTCGGATATGATCCGTCAGCGCCGCCTATTCATACAGGCGGCGTATACTTTTACTTTACTTGAGTAAAAGTATACTACAATTTAAAAATACTGCATTCAAAGTCTTACTTAATTTGAATTAGGATGAATGGAATAAAGCCATAAACTCATTTTTGACCCGCTGCATAACTCAATATCCCTTTATAGTTACTCCCTTTACCAAATTTTGATTGACTGATCCTTCAGTTTCAGAGAGCAGTGAGAGCGTTTTAGGTTTGACACTATTCGTTTCAGCTTACACACTGATGCTTCAGTATTAATAATCTGATTTCACATGTATAATATCAGTCAGACGGACCAAACCACTACTTTTACTTCAATATTTTACGTACATTTTGCTGAAGTAGGATTTTTCATGCAGGACCTTTACTTGTAATGGAGTATTTTTACATTGTTGTATTGAATACTTCTTCCACCACTGCCTAAATATATAAATAAATATAAAAATATAAAAAATATTCTATGTAAAATATTAATCTGTCAGATGTGGAGTAAAAAGTACATTTGCCTCTGAAATGCCCTGGAGTAGCAGAAAAGTAGCAGAAAATGTAAATACTTAAGTAAAAACTTACAAGTACCTCCAAATTGTACTTAAACACTGTATCTGATTGTCATTACATTAGTTACATACAGGTAACTAAGTACATTCAATCTGTACTGTACTGTACTTTTTGAGGTACTTGTACTTGTACTTTACTTTGAGCGGCAGTGGAAGTATAGTAACAAAAAGAGGGACGTTAGCACTAAAAAGACTGTAACTTTGAAAGATATTGACTTGATTTGACTAATTTGGACAGTTGAAGCTTCATATTAATGTAAAATAAACTTGAATGAATCTTTGCACAAAACAAGGACTGTGGATTTTATCTCCCATCACTTACATTGTAAGCACATTAGAGAGGAATTATTTCAATGTTTATTTGGGCACCTGAATATTGTTTAAAGATATATATGAAAAATTGTGTTATTTATTGAGGTAATTATATCTTTTCACTCAACAGACTTAATTGACTTTGGTCAGTACAGAGAAATATTAACATAATGTATAGCTACAGTTACTGGTCACACGGCAGATAAGGGCTTTATGAACAAAACATATAATTTATAAAATAATAAAACATGATTAGTTGTTTTACATTAAACTACTACTAATAGCCAAGACTGGATTAACAATGGGACAAAGCAGGAAACTGTCCAGAACTCAAGCTCCAGCTCCTCTGCTTGTCAGTTGATCTTTGGCTATTTGATCAGTAAAAGATCTGTTGAGAATTTATACCACTATTAAATCAACTAAGGTGGGTCCTGTATTATCAACTTATCTTGAGCCCTTAGCTTGTAGAACATGCCAAAATCTAGTTTTATTAATTTATTAGACTCATAGTGCTAAACATGTTTTCCATCAAAATGAAACTGAATGAAACTTGAAATGTCTGTCAAACTGAAACCGTGGCACAGGTAGTATTATTACAGCGTGGGGATACTGGTTGGTTTGTTTGGGCAAATAATGAAGCTTCCATGTTCAGCCTGCAGTGTGTATTGTACTTAATGGGAATGGGTGTGGGTCTATAGACCTAAAAGTACGTTATTTCCTCGGGCCTCCTAACAGGTTAAGTCTGTAAAGTAAATAGTTAAAATTAGCTCCTCCTCAACCAGCTGTAACATAAAATGCTGCTTAAACATGAATGCATCAGTAATAATACTACTATAATATTAAGGGCTTTCTTTAAAAAAAAAAAAAAAAAAAAAAAAAAAGCACTTTTGATACATTGAGCTGAACGCAAAATATTCTCACAGCAAATTTTTACTTTATCTTATAGTACACATTTATCTGTATGTCAGCCTTGAGACATAGTTTAAGTCCTTTTTTAACTTAGAAAGATTAACTGAGATCAAGTGGCTTTATCTTGCACTAAATCACCTGATTACACATTTCTATGTGAGATCTATTCTATGTGGCACGGATCTTGTCCATCCCAAATATACATACATACATACATACATACCAGAGCAAGGTAAGATAAGGATGAAAGCTCTGGAAAAATCTAATAAATGAACCTTGAGTTTAGTGTACTTTAACCTAAATAAAGTTGACTGCTTTCAAGAACAGTATATCATGAGACAAAAAGTCAACAGCCCACTTTTATTATTATAACAAAATGTGATTAGAATTATTTACAATTGCAATAACATAAAAAAAAGGAAAAACAGACATGAATGGGGCAACTTAATTTCTTCTCTCTGGGTATGACAGGGACTTAACTTCTACAACAACAAAGAAAGACGACTCATTCGACGTATTTTCCAAGGATATCTCCGTCACGGAACAGGAAATAGTCCTAGAGGACAGAATAAGAAAACATGAAATTTAACCAAGTATGACAGGAAACATCCTTGAAAGATCCCTTTAAAAAGCACACTGTACCGCACCTTGTCCTCCAGATTGACTTTAGTTCCACCGTACTCTGGTAGGAGGACCTTCTCTCCAACCTTCACACTGAGTGGCTGTAGATCCCCTTTCTGGAAAAAAAAACATCAGGCAAAGAGTTACTCAACCACCCTGAGAGCCAAATTGCAACTATACAAACACCACATTCCTTGTGGTATCTCTGATATCTCCCTCCCCCAAACATGCAAAAGTAACAGGCCTAAAGTTGGGTTATTACCTGATTGACAGAGCCAGGTCCTACTGCCACTACTGTGGCCTGCAGCACCTTGCCTTGAGACTTCTCTGGCAGCATGATGCCCCCCTTTGTTACCGTCTCCGCTGTAAAGCGCTCCACCAGCACCCGGTCAAACAGTGGGAGGAATTTTCTGAAGGCCTGTGAGTGACCACAAACAGAAAAAAAATGAACCAATAACATCACTATCAAATAACATTTGACTTGTGAAACAACTAAATAAAACAGTGATATTTGCTATAACAACCCAATATGCCCACTAGGGGGCTGTCTCGAGTAATAGAGATTGTGTTACACAAAAGGTAAAGACAGTGGACCCCAACCCCCACCAACTTCATTGTGGGGTATTTCAACATCTACAATCACACATTAATACCAAATAATCTCAATATAACTTGGTGCAGCACGATAGCATGACCAATTAAACTCTTATCTTGTTCAACTACAGTTAAAAATGCACAAGCTCAGGGTTTAGTTAAAATGTCATTAAATTAAAAAAATCTTCTGGTTAAAATGCAGGAATGATTAATCAACATTTGTGCTGCTCTGTGGGGAGAGGGGGAGGAGAGCACACAGGAAGAGGAGGGAGGCAAGGCTACATTTAGCTTAACTAAAGACAGCGTCCAAAGAATAAATGAGCGCCTCCTTCACAGAGACAGCCTTTGTGAAGTCAATTATTGCTCTACTGAGTGTAATGAAAGTCAACCTTTCTTCATTATGTCCAAAATTTCAGGAAATGTCTTCAGTTACAGGCTGCACATGAATGAAGCAGATTTGTAAGATTTAAAACACCAGCTGCTGACAGTCTGATAACGGCAGATGTTTTAAGTGACCTTGGGTGAAGGTTGTCTGGGAAAGAGGTGGAGTTGAAGGAGGGCGGGGAGAAGGACAGGTCCCAGTTTGTTGAGAGGCCAGAGGAGGTGGGGTCACTGCAATTTTTCATTGTGACTGTTTACCCCGAAGCTGGGAAGGACACCTCACTGATAAATTACTTTGATGATAAAATAAAGGCAATTTTAAGGAATTTCAGTCAAAGTTGCAAAATCTGGTCACAAACAAACATGATGCTGTGATAACAGCCTTGACTGGTGATGAAATGTTACAAGATAACATTCGAGCCAGTTTGTCTAGTGTTCCAGAGAGGTCTCTGACTAGTTACTACTTTATGAGGTGGTAAGAGAAGCTGCACAAGATGGTTATTATCCTTGCCTTTTCTGACTGTTCAGAGCATGTAACAATGTCAGCCGAATGAACTGTTGATATTATACTGCAGTGTTTCTAATATTTTGTCCACACCATTTATATCAATGAAGGTTAACACCTCTCAGTATTATGCAATACAGTTCAACAGAACGATCATAGAGTTGAATGAAACTGAACATTAAATCTTCATGAAAGTAGGATCTATCTGCATTGATTTCACTAGGTGTAACCTAATAAACTGGCACCTCTGGGGGTTAGTTCACACTCTCTGTATTCTAGTAGTACTTCTGGCAGTATCACTGTGAGATCAAATTATTCAGGATATTTTGCAAATCTGATAATACCCTCGCATCTACACTGTGTCACAGAATGAACATAGAGTCATAGTACAGATAAATGGTGCAAAAGACTGCACTTCTGCTGCTATGAGTTTTGCTCTGACCTGACACACGCTGTGCATGGATAGGTCATGAGGTCAGAATCTACGTAGCGGAAGCCGCAAATGGCTAAAACGAACAAGTAATTCATCTTTTTCCATTGATCAAGGGCATGACTAGTGCAATATAGTGGATGAAGCTGACCAACAGGTAATAGTGAAAAGTGTAACACGGGATCACTAGTCTGCCTATGAGATGACTGACTTCAGTCATGCACACGCTGCAGCTGCAGTGATGAATGTCAGGATCGGTTAACTGTTTCTCAGCCGATCTGAAGGATCTCTGATGAACGTTTCATGATAGAAAAAAACAATTCATACAATTCATACTCATCATTCATTACTAGAAGTCGGACATATTTGTGAGCTGACAGTGGGTTCGTAGCTGCACCTGCAGGGTTAAGGTTACTACTGCTAAAGCTCATTAATCATTGTCATATTCATTGGTCTAGATAAATATACGCAAATGTTCCCTTCTCACCTGGCCTCTAAACTGTATGACCTTGTGAATGAATGTTAAAGGCAGCTAACATTACATTAGCTGCTAACGATAACTTAGCCAGGTCAGATGCTAACCAGCCATATGTAGTTTGATAAATCATTTGGAAGATCGTCTCTCATTGTCTCTACAAACACCGTTTTGTAGTCTCTTACCATTTCGTAATGTGTGTAAGGAGGTCTGAGAGCCGGTTTGGAGCTGCACCCCGGTTTCTTCGTGAGCGTGGATGTGACACACTTGAAGGGGAATCTCTCCACGTGAGGAAATATCCAGAACCCTCTTGCGCAAGTGCGCATGCGCATTGGCTGTCCGGAAACTTGCCGGATGATTCTTTTAAGTAATAGAATGTTCTAGAACGCCCAACACGAAGAGCAAAACACCAGTTTGTGTTTATTCAGAAATGTAATCTTACTTTTGTCGTTTATCTCATTTTAAAAACTTTCCCACATAGAGCAATATTGCACAATGTCAACTTTGACCTTTGTTTTTTCCTCCAATGGCGCTTGCGAAAATTCTGGAACCTAGAACCCGGGAACGAGCGTCGACTCACTTCATGAATTTATCTGTCAAAACGACGAGGTGTACACTCACTTTACCACCATGTGATATTAGTAATTTTAATTCTGTGTAACACATGAGTTGGTTTCATTAAAAATATGAATGTAAAGCCAATTACCTACACTAGTTTTAAAGTTATTCATAGTCCGGGGCGCGCCGGTAAATTACCCGGATGTGATTGGCCATGTGCAGTCCCGTCTCGTCGGCTCATTTGCACCATACTGCTGTCCTCTCCTCCAGTCGTTATATCATTCCGTCTTGCAGACGTGCACCTTGTTGAAGTCACAAGCCCTTTTACATCACAAGTAAGTGCTGACATTTTATAACGTCTTTAAAGCTACGTAGAAAATATTACAGGCTGTATACTTTTAATTAACGTTGCCTTTTTTTACGTGAAATGGCGTGTTAGCCAAGAGGTGACATTTTCAAGGAATGCTAGCTTCAAAGTGCTTCTTGCGAACAGATTTTACTTCTTAAGGGGGCAAGGGCATGGATGCTAAAATGTTACAACAGACTTAGCTGGCAAAATCTCAGGAGCTGCCTATATGTTCTTAATTTAGACGGACACTGAATTTTATTCAATCCGGAGTGTCGTGTCTCGTGTCAGACTGGTGAAATCTTTCCATATTGAAGTCCTATTCTACTCGAGTGCTGTGGACAATTTGAATGACGATGCAGGAAGTATCTCTATTAATCACGATGTGCCTTAAATTACACAAGTGTTGAGCAGTTCTTGATGAGAGGGTGGCTGACAGTGTGATGGGGAGGCAGTTCCTGCACATGCTTTTCACAATTTGACCTTGTGACGCACGACCTGAAGAGGACACGTGGGGTTATCAGGAACTGCTTTTGGGATATATTTCATAATCCAGTCACGATCAATTATAATATAAATACTAATCTGGTTTTTCATTATGAATTCAATGAATACGAACAGTGGGCGGATAGCTAGACGAAATGAGCAAGCATACAGAAGCCAACCGACCGTATGGCCACAAGCATTTAATCATTTAATGTTAATATATGGAAGTAATTGCTGGAGCGATTAATTAAAACAATTTCTATGATCAATTGACCCTTTTTAAGACATTTATCAAGCGAAAACAAAACAAGCAGTTTGAAGATGTCTCCTTGGGCTCTGGGAAATTATGATGGGCATTTTCTGACAATTTATTGACCAGAATTAATCCTATGAATTAATCCTAGCATTCAAAACCAAGTCCTATATTAATATTAATCTATTACGGTAGTTTGAAAGCATATATATCCTTTGAAACTGCTGCAAATTGAAGGTTTGCTGTGACATGTTTTTTGGTTTAGCCTCACTCTTTTTTTTTTTCTTGGTGTGTGATTCAGAACCCTGAAAATGTTTTACTAGCTGATAAGTTGAAGTTCATTCATTCACTGGTGGCGCTGCATACCACCAGTGACCACCAGGGGCAGAGTTAACCTTTGTAACACAGCTGTCCTCCTGTGGTGTGGGGTGGATGAATGAACTTGGAGAATAATTATTTAGGTGTACTTTAGTTGCATTCATTGCATGGCAAACACGTCTATTTTCAGTACATATAAATATCCTGTGACATTAACTAAATTCCAGCCCTTTCAAAGAGCTGCACCATATTATCTGAGAACCTCTGGTACATTTCAGTGATCATTAATACGGTGAGATGTGGTCTCAGACATGTTGCCTTAATCACTGTGTCTTTTCCTCCTATAGAGATGTTTCGTTTACCAACAGTCATGAAGCAGGTGAGGCCTGTGTGCAGGGCGCTCGCTCCTCATCTCACACGAGCCTACGCTAAAGATGTGAAATTTGGACCTGACGCTCGTGCCCTCATGCTGCAGGGAGTGGATCTGCTGGCTGACACTGTGGCTGTCACCATGGGCCCAAAGGTAATGAGAGGGTTTGTTGTGAATCCTCTGGCTGAATATTTACTCATTGTTTCTTATTTGGTATTTATCAAAGATGTAATTTGGACCTCACTTGCCCCACTTATGTAAACCCCCTTATCTCAACAATGTCTGTCTCTATTCCAGGGTCGCACTGTCATCATTGAGCAGAGCTGGGGCAGCCCTAAGGTCACCAAGGACGGCGTGACAGTGGCCAAGAGCATCGACCTGAAGGACAAGTACAAGAACATCGGGGCCAAGCTGGTGCAGGATGTGGCCAACAACACCAACGAGGAGGCCGGTGATGGCACTACCACTGCCACAGTGCTGGCTCGTGCCATCGCCAAGGAGGGCTTTGACACCATCAGTAAAGGTGCTAATCCTGTGGAGATCCGCCGTGGTGTCATGACGGCCGTAGAAACCGTCATCAGTGAGCTGAAAAGACTCTCTAAGCCTGTCACAACCCCTGAGGAGATCGCCCAGGTAAACATTCTTAGAAATTATACGTAGCTATGTAACATTTTAAATCTGTGATGTATATAAACAAAAAGCAAGACTTAAGTAATGTTGTTTATTTTAGGTTGCTACAATCTCAGCCAATGGAGATGAGGAGATTGGCAACATCATTTCCAATGCCATGAAGAAAGTTGGTCGCAAGGGAGTCATCACTGTCAAGGTTAGTTTCAACGTTTCACTCGTGTATAAAAAGACTCGCTGCTCTAATGTTCGCTTAATCAGGTAAAATCTAAATAGAGTATGTTGTTCTGTTATGTGACGTAATGAGTTCATGCTTTTTGTTTCAGGATGGGAAGACTCTGCACGATGAGCTGGAGATCATTGAGGGTATGAAGTTTGACCGTGGTTACATCTCCCCATACTTCATCAACACCGCCAAGGGTAAGGGTCTTATTGGCTTTTTTGTGTATCTTAAACTGTACTTTACAATTTGCTTCATTAGAGATGAAGCTGAACGTGTCTATTCAACACTCCCTGCCCCCCTCATTCTTGACTACAAAGAAAATACAGTATAAATGCATTCTCTCTATTATCTTTGTTTCTACTAGGCCAGAAATGTGAGTTCCAGGATGCCTACCTGCTGCTGAGCGAGAAGAAGATCTCCAGCGTGCAGAGCATTGTGCCAGCCCTGGAGATTGCCAACCAGCACCGCAAACCACTGGTCATTGTGGCTGAGGATGTGGATGGAGAGGCCCTCAGCACCTTGGTTCTCAACAGGTATTTTGTCCGTTTGTTACATAACCAGCTAATAACTCGAAATAAATAGCTGGTAGCCTGAAAAGATTAACCATATGAGAGAATTATTTACATTGGAAAATGTATTTGAACATGAGTTTAAAGGTTGTGAATATTCAATGACTTCATTTGCAGGCTCAAGGTTGGGCTGCAGGTGGTAGCAGTCAAAGCTCCAGGCTTTGGAGACAACAGGAAGAATCAGCTGAAGGATATGGCCATCGCCACCGGGGGCACTGTAGGTCCACTCTTCAGTTGCTATGCTAAATTGTATGAACCACTAAGTTTAAATATAAAAGAAAACACACAGACTTATTCTTTTTTTCTGTTTTCCAGGTGTTTGGAGACGAGGCTGTGGGCCTGACTCTCGAAGACATCCAGGCTCATGACTTCGGCAAGGTGGGCGAGGTACAGGTAACTAAAGATGACACCTTGCTGCTGAAAGGAGGCGGCAACCCAGCTGAACTGGAGAAACGGGCAGCAGAGATCGTTGAGCAGCTGGAGAGCACCACCAGCGATTATGAGAAAGAGAAACTCAACGAGAGGCTGGCCAAGCTGTCTGACGGAGTGGCTGTGCTCAAGGTGTGTTTCAAATAGAAGTGCAGACATGTCTGTTTTGAAAACAGTACTGCTCATTGATAATAGTTACAGTTTTCTTCTAGAAAAATAAAAGTTTACACCTGTGCTCTATTTCAGATTGGAGGAACAAGTGATGTGGAGGTGAACGAGAAGAAGGACCGTGTGACAGATGCTCTGAATGCCACACGGGCAGCTGTGGAGGAGGGCATCGTACCTGGTGGAGGCTGTGCTCTGCTGCGCTGCATCCCCTCCTTGGATAACATCAAACCTGCCAACGCTGACCAGAAGATGGGTTAGTAAAACAAAAAGACTTAGTGATAGTTTTCCCTTTTTAAAAACATCTTTCATGCTGATACACAAAACCTGGCTCATTTACTGTGGCTGAAGATCCAACTATAGAAAAATGTTGACTGGTTTGTCAGTTTACGCCTGCAAAATGGCAAAAAGACTTTCTGTATTAGCAGTAGCAGTAAAGTCTGTTTAAACCACCCAGCACATTTGAAACAGCATTAGGCCACCACTATTGATGGCTGACAGTGTTTTGCTGATTTAAATAATCAGACATATTTGTGACATTTCAGGATTTGTGTGGACAGGAACAGATTCATTCTTGTAAATCTAATTTCCTCTCATCTCTTCCTCGTTCTCAACAGGTGTGGATATCATCAGACGGGCACTCCGTATCCCTGCCATGACCATCGCTAAGAATGCAGGTGTGGAGGGTTCGCTAGTAGTGGAGAAGATCCTGCAGGGACCAGCCGAGCTCGGCTATGATGCCATGCGTGGAGAGTACGTCAACATGGTGGAGAAGGGCATCATTGACCCCACCAAGGTACAGTGTCAATCATTGTCAATGTGTAGCGCTGCTGAACAAAACCTTGATTATTCATACGGTAAACCACATGAGAAAGACACAAGACATAAAAAGCAGACTAAGAAAGTGTTAACTGTATTCTACAGATTGTCCGCTTGCATACTATACTGAATCTTCATATGTATCTTCAAAATCTTAAAAACCTGAACCGGGTCAATACTGCCACTCTGTGGTGAAGAGTGGTTTTAACATGGAAAGTAATACTAGTTTTCTTTTCATTGTAGCGCATGTCATTTTTCAGTCAGGGTCTGACAATACATGTAAGTGTGTAGTTGCAACAGTTAAAGGATAATTGACAGTTATATTAAATGTTTGATATTAATAGGAAGAGAAAATCATGGGCAAACAATATCAGACAATGTAGTGTTAAGAATTATGCTTTGAAAGACAGGAGATATTGACCATAACCTTGAAGGAATATAGATTATATGAATTTTATTGAACTCTGCACTGATTTTGTCATGCAGTCTAGGTGCATATGTAGAACCCAAAACAATGAGTTGATGTCAGTGATTGTCAGTCACTGGTAACAACTTCTCAGATGTGAAGATTTGGTGCTTTCCTACTTCATATCACTGTAAATAGAATATCTTTCAGTTTTGGGCTTCTGGTCAGACAAAACAAGCACTTTGAACACGTCACCTTGTGCTCTAGGAACTTGTGCTGGGCATGTTTCACTATTTTACAGACTAAAAGATTCATTTATTTTAGCTAAAAAGACATTAACTGATGAGGAAAATGATAATTACTTGCAGCCCTAATGCAAACCTGACTGCAGCCTTACTATATGTGCAAGTGTGTGAAAGTGTTGCTTGGAGCATATGCTTTAATCAGTCACCACAAACTCTGGAAGATGATCTGAGTCAGATGAGGCAAACTTAGAATAACGTACCACATACTAAACATAGTATAGTCACATGGTATGTGTTGTGTAGTGTGAGTAGCCATGCAGAACACGGATATGTTGTAACCTCCTGTCGCCTCTACAGGTGGTGAGGACAGCCCTGCTGGACGCAGCAGGAGTAGCCTCCCTGCTCTCCACTGCCGAGGCCGTCGTCACAGAGATACCCAAGGAGGAGAAGGAGATGCCAGGAGGTGGCATGGGAGGCATGGGCGGTATGGGTGGCATGGGAGGTGGCATGGGTTTCTAAGCCAAGCTTCCTGACTTGCTGTACAGACTAATCAGCAGAGTGGTGCTGGGGGTGGCTGTGGAGCAAAAGAACCCTCCAAGAACCTGCACCCACTTCCACCAAAATCTGCCCACACTGACTGACTGACTGACCATGAGTATGTTGGAACCCCACTACTTCATACGATTCTGCCTCCTGCTTCTTTGTCCTGGAGGAGCCAGCATCGCCTGACTCTGTGCTTCTGTCCCATTCATCCAGTCTGCCCAGAAACTGGGGATGTGAGCCCACCAAGCCCAGTTACTATACCAGAACCCTCTAAACAGCTCAATTTTATTTCCATGGCTCTGTTCAATGAAACATTGACATGTGCACATAACTCATAGTTCATAATGTAAAAAGTGCTCAACAGAAAGTAAAGTGCTTGTATAGGTGATGCCATTTTGATCTCTGTAACAGGTAGTGAAGTGATTAAAATGGTCAATGAAGAATCACAGAAACTAACATAGTATACATGTTGATGATTATATTATTGCAGAGAGCAGACCTTGAACGAGAAGATGCCTAGCCAGGAAATTGTCGCTGTCCTTTATTTTTGTCTTTAGTATTTTGTTAATTCATGTTTTGTTTTTTTATATATCTGTCTTGGTTTTGCCCAGCTAATATAAAGTGGGTTAAAAGCCTGTCATTTGATTTAATTAAAACAATTTTCTTACAGAACTTGAGCATTTTCTGTGACTTTGTCTCTGAAGTGACATTTCGTTGTATTTATCTGGTGATGGGTGGAAAAAAAGATCCCCTTGAGTTCCGTGTTACTTGTCCTACCTTGTACCTGACCATGATTGGATGAAGAGTGCCTAAACTTACAGTTTGAGTGTCACCAGGGGCCTGATAAAAACAATGTAAAATTGAAATAATGTTTACTGATGTCTGCTGCGTTGGTACTGGGAGACATTTTAATGCATGCAGCAATTTGAGTTTTCATGTCCTTGACTGACTGTCATCCTTTGCATTAATGATGGTCAGAGGGTCAGCTGAACACTGATTTCACAGTATATGGCTGATTGTATGTGAGAGGGGGGCAGTCTGACAGGGTAGCAAGGTGGGACTCAAGTTACAGAGCAGTTACGAAGTCTAAATGGGACAACATGGTGCCCTTGTGCAGTTAAACATTGACCTTCATTTGTGTGACGCAGCTTACATGTCTCCATACGCTCTGCGTATAAGTATAGCAAGTACAAAAACTACATAAGATGTAGGTGGTGTTTTCTTTTTCAGTACATTATTCTTTTGCAAAACAAATAGTGATCATTCAACTTCTGTTTTGTACAATGTAGACATGATTGTGATTTCTTTTATTTAATAAATTCAGTTTTTCTGTGTTGGTTACTCAAGCTCTTTGTAAACAATACTTTTTTTACTGTGTTACTTAGTATTAGTATGTGATAATCAATATGGATTCAGTTCCCATATCCGTCACATAATCAATGGAAAAAGTACAGAAGTGGATATTTTTTTCCAAACATTTTTCATTACCTCAGGTTCAAAGATCATTCTTAACCTCGGAAAAGACCATTGAGAAATTCACACCGCATGGTCCATTTACTAACTGCTCTGGAGCTTTCATATCACATGATCTTCGTCAGAAGATGGAGTTTCCTAGTTGTCATGGAGTTGCAGATGTTCAAATCTGAGCTTTAATGACATATCGTCCATGTTGGCGAAAAAGCTTCAGGTTCAAAGTTAATTCTTGAACTTGGAAACAGTGGTTGAAAAAAAAAATCTCACTGGAGCTTTCAGTTATATCACATGATCCTCATGAGCAGGTGAAAAATGTATACTGATGAAGATCGTGTCAGTCCTTAAAATGCTCATGAAGATCATGTAATATAATGGAACGCTCCTGAAAAACTACTTAATGGACTTTGTGGTGTGATTGGATCTTCAAGTATTGAATAGATGTAATGGAGGTCAGGGGCTTGTGCTGTATGTTCAGCTGACTGCCTGACAGTTACACCTGTCCTGGTTCATTCATGGTTTCTTTATTTCTTCCAGAGATGTCGTCTTTCATGACATCTGGAAATCTATTAAAGAGGGCTCTTTTGTGTTTACATAGATTGTCAAATATGATAAAACACAAAATGTACCATTAGTGCTGTTATTTTAGAAATACTCCAGTGATCCATGTCTCTGTGGACATCCCCAAAACTATTATATTTTCCTTAACAAGGAACACCTTAAGAGTTCAAATTTAATCTTTGCCCTTTGCCAGCAGTAACATTTCGAGACCTCATGACCGCCTGTTCAAATGCAGCCACGCTTCATACCAGCAAATCTATTCTTACCACTCACATGATGACCATATTTCTGTCCAGCCAAGGGGCCATGAACCAGTGTTAATGAATAAAACAGAAAATGTCAGGCTCTTCTTTTTTTTTTTTGAAAAAATAGTTTATAAATCATGCAGTCAGTACATCTTTTCTGAAATCATTCAACACAAACATTTACACCAAAAAAAAAAAACTTTCCCCAACCCATCAAACATACATACAAACCCATTTTCATTTCCTTAAAAGCAACGTATATAGATAAGTCTTTCTTGTGTGATATTTACACTTGTTCTTAAACTAAGCAATAAATATGATAAAATGAATATAATGCTTAAAAATAATGATAAATATGTAGCCAGGCAGCCGAGAGGCACTGTGTGAGTGGTGTGGGTTTGACAGTTGGAATTGTGACGGTTTCAGGGTGGCAGATGCCTCGCTGAAACAGCATCCTGACTGACAGGACAGGTCAAGGTGTGTGACCTGGCCTCTGCCAAGCCAGCTGGGCCCTTATATTGATGGTGGGTATGGTTACTTGCTTAGCTGCATTTAAAAATAACAATTACACTGCTGATATTGCACACTTAAGAAAACTCTGCTGTATAATTTAGCAACTCTTTTGTCCAGCATCGCTCCCATAATAATGACGAGAGCATAGTGTATGTAACATTCAGAAGAAATAAACAGACAACATCCCTTACAGAGAAATAGAGAAAAATAAAAGTTCAGCACCCTTTGAACGGTGTGTGTATTCCTGATAATATACAGTACATTTAGTACATGTCTGCAGTCACTTTTCACATCCTTTTTATACAAAACAAGTGACTGGAACTTAAAAACAGTGACGCAGTGTCTAACCTTCACCTGCCATTTATTCTTATAAAATACAGTATGTGGTACAGTTATATTAGCCAAATTTCATTTTGGAGTTTAGACATTAATCTCTGCTTTGTGCCCTTTTTAAATTGAAATGATCACAACTGTTTGGACCCTGGTCTTAGTTTGTAGTGCTGGTCGGGTCGAAAGCATTGTTGCCCTCTCTCTAACCTCTGCCCTCCAGCACCAGCTGTAACATTATCCATAAGCTCATCAGTAACAACCCATCTCAACTGTGAAGTGTAACCACATAATTCCTACACCAGGAACCTTTATGAAATTGTTTCACCTCTGAAATGAGTTCTTGTTTTCATTTCCATTGTACTTAAAATCACCACAAATCTTAGGAAATGTGTCATAACAAAGCTTTGCTCATTAGTATGCTGCACTGCCATAACCACTGCTTAGTATTCAAGGTTAAAAGATGGCTGTGGTCTCTCCAATGACACCACAGTGGATCACTGTGGACAGTGTGGTTTCTCAACACTGTTGGATTCAACTTTTTTCAACCCTCAGCACAATTTTTTGGTTTCACTTTTCCTTCCTGAGAAAGGAGCATAATAATATAGACATCACTTGTAGGTACAAGTTCATTGGAAAGAAGCATCAATGCACATATACTCCAATCAATACTTTTCTCATTCTTCGCACCTCAGTCAAGCTCTTGCAGAATACCGTATAATCCTTTTCCACTGAGCTCTTGACTCACATCAGATGTGGGCCGGCTGTCGGAGGATATGTGCTGGCCTGTGTCCGGCAAACCAAGTAAAGGTCCTTGAGATTAGGATTGGACCTGTACATGTAATGCAGGTCACTTGGTAAAAGATGGGGTCGACCAGGGACGAGCAATTAACTGTCACCTAAACAGCTCTGTGTTATCCACACTGACTACACTATAGGATTTAGTCTTTAGTCACACGCCTGCTAAAAGCAGAAAATAAAATGCTCACTTCTCTCCTAAAACTTGCTTGTATCCCAACACAGGTGTTTTAGGAAAATCATCCACTATACATCATGATATCTGTGTCACTGAAGGGGAAAATAGAGTATACCTTTGAGCTGGACTCAAACCTATACTGTATTCAATGTATAACATGTACTGTGCAGTGTCTTCCTACAGCCGCTTTGCAAATTTAAAGTTGTTGCAGTGCTGCTAGTAGTAGTAAAATGGTGGTTACAGCAGTGTAGTTAACTATTCAGTATGGCTAATGTTTACAGATGTAATGAAATACTTGCTTGACCAGTCATGGTCAACATCACTGCTGGGTTTGTCTGAAGGTTCATTTAGTTTCACCTCCATGAAAACATGTTCATTACCCGTGAACTCAGTTTCACAGGTAAGCTGCAAGTCAGCCTGTGTTTAGCACCAAGGTCACAATTAGCTGGTGGAACTACATCAATGATAAAAAAATATAGGATATAGTAAGTTGTTTGGGATAAACTTGGTCGTTGCTGTGAGAAAGGCACTGCAGTTTTCAGTGTGAACACAGGTCGTCTCTTTGTTCTCTCTACTCCCTCATTTTTCTCTCTGGTATTGTGTACGTTTATGTCTGTGTTTGTGCAGCCAGGGGAGACGCTACGTGTGGTGCACCTCGTGGAACATGAGCTCGCGAGGAATGGCCGTCTCGGCACCGTGTATCTTGGAGGCACGACGCTCAAACGCCGAGACCATCTGTTTCACCACCTCGTCGAAGAAGACGTGAGCTAGCTGGGAGTGGATGAGGGAACGAAACTCAAAGGAGATCTGAGGAGGAGAGGGGGAGAGAGAGAGCAGAGGGGATTAAGTTTGCAACTGAATTTCAGACTGTATATATGCACATCACAGGTCTGTGTCAGTGTGTGTGTGTGTGTGTGTGTCTTTAGAGTTTGAATCTGAGCCAATGAGAAATACAACACTTGCAGCTGCAGACATACCAAACTCCAGACACATGATCACAGAGGGACACACACCGAGCAAAGGTTAAATCTTTCCCTCTCTTTCTTTCACATGCATCTTTTTTCCATGTTCCACTGCTTCAGTTAGCAAACTGCTACTACTTACAGCAAAATCCACTGTGCAGGTACGAGGGTAGCCTGGGAGGCCAGGGCTGAAACGCCAAACCGTCTCCAAGTGGTTGAACAGTTTGCCATCTGAACAGGATGCCTGACAAGCAACACACACATACATTCATTGCAATTAGTTTGCTTGAAAGAAAAAGAAAAGACTAAGTAGCCTCACAAATTTCTAATCTAATAGCTGCTTTGCTTGTTATGTCATTGCCATGACTTTATTGCTAAGTGCTATTAAAGTCATGGCAATCACTTGCACACAATTACAAAGTGAATCTGCTGATAATGATCCTGTATATTCATAATATTTGAACAAATACCATGAATCTTGCCTGTATTGTGCTGGGAATTGAAAAAGCTAAAAGCTAAAGCTACTTCTTTCTGCATCCTAAAATATAAACTAATCACAGACAGCTTATGTTGCTAAACATTGGCATGCTGTGCACAGTTTTCCCATACAATGTATATTTTAGGAAGCTTGTCCTGGTAAAGTAACACGTCACAGTAACATTTATTTCTCGGCAATGTGCTGTGTGTAAATGTTGCTAAGTTCTATTAAACTACAATGACCACAATTCACTACAGCTGTACAGCTGTACTTTGAAAGCAAATGGAACAAGTCTTAACAATGACCCGTCTTTTATCAGGCACATTGCAATCAGCCAATGTGGGCATGGGGGCAGTAACATACCTTGACCAGGTGGGGGCGTACTGTTGTGACAAGAGAAGTGTAGTTCTCCACCACAGGTGGAAAGCCCACAGTTAGTTTGGCCTTACAGAATCCGGATCGCTTGAACACCACATCAGACTTCTTACACCAGGGAACAAAGAGCCGGTAGTTTTCCACACTGGCTACCACTTCATAGATCTCCTGCATGGAAAACCTGAAGAGTCAAGGAGAGGAACGAGCCATAAGCTCCCTGTGTGCAAATACGTGCATGCAGAGCTGCACGTCAGAAAATAGATGAAGGTCGTCAATTGTGACATAACACTAAACACGGCTGGCACAGTACAACAGTACATCCAACATGACCCAGTAATGTCTGAAGTAGGTCAATGAGGGGGGGGGGGGGGGGGGAGGAGGAGAGCAGTGGCAGAAAGAGGTCAAATGAATGCAACAGAAGAGAAAGAAAGAGCAATAAAATAAACAAAATAAAAAAGGTAAAAGCTAGTGAATCACAGGCGCCCTGGTGGCCTAATGATTAAGGCGCATACCACATAACTGCAACATCCATGGTCTGACACCCGGCCGGGGGGCCTGTGTTGCATGTCATACCCCTCTCTCAGCTTTCTGTCTCTACACTGTCTGTCAAATAAAGTAAATATATAGTGAATGACAGACAGATAGAGACAGTCTCCCACACTACAGTTATATAACTGCATCACTCCAGCTGAAGGAAAAAAGCTGCTGCCACTTGATCTATTTATACATCCAGATTTAGTGATTATGACCTCGCTATGGAGGACATTTAGTGCGTCACACAGGAACTAAGGAGTAGAGCCTCTGATAGGCCTCTAGGATTTGAACTTATTACTGAATTTATGATTTGTAAAGACTGTGATTGGGAACACAATTTTTCCTAATTAAATTTTTTTTTTTAGCATTACATTTGGACACAGTGTATGTTGCTTTCTGTTGGTTAAAAAGAACAATTTGAGGTCATGCTGCATGAAATACCACGGGAAAAGAAAAAAGTTGATTTAACAAAGAAAAAAAAGAAAAAAAAGAAAATGTCCTAAGACATAAACACTGTAAGTGGAACCAGACTAGAGGTACCCACCCAATAATGCGTCTCTCAGAGTACTCCTTCCTCTTGGAGAAGGAATCAGCAAGGTTGAAGAAGCTGCGGGCAGGAAACACGACGCCACGTCCTGGCATGGCAGCACCCAGCAGGGGAGGCACACGCGTCATCAGGATCCCGCATGATGAAAGGTATCTGATCACAAAACAAATGATAATGGCACCAAAAGGGTTAGAAAACCAAGGTGAGGATTTGAATCAATACAGTGAGCTCTCATAATGTTTTCTTCAATTTGACTCAATTCTAACCCTAAATAAATCCTAAACCTTTTTTTATAATAAACCCAAGTGGGGCAGGAGTGACAGAAAATATTCTTTGGAATCTGTAGTAGTAGTGACCGGCCTTGTCTCAGATAATCTCTCTTTAGGAACACTAATTTGATTTCTCACAATCTACATCTACACAAAGCCTAGTGCTAATCAGCCTGTAATACCTGTAACAAGCTGCAACATAAGCCTTTTTGTTCCTGTAGAACAGGACTCTTCACATGGAAGCCTTCTGGCAACACCTGCCAAGCATTTGTCTTTTAAATAAAACACGTCACAGATGTACAGATGCCAGTAAATCAGAATAAAACAAGGTCAAGGGCACTGACTTTACTGTGAGCTTTGGACACCTAAAACACTGTACAGCCTAACTACCTGGGCTCAACCCAGCTGTGTGCCTGATTTCTGACATTTCTGTACAGGTACTTTCTGTTTGTTCCGGGGGAAACGTTGCAGGATTAGGTTAATGATTATGTTTTGACTGTATCACAACCAGGAAATACAGCTTGAATTCAATGAGTAAGTTGGAAAAATAAGTTCCAGCCAGAGAGTTTTTCCTCATAGACTCTGCTATCTACATGATGTCTCACTGAAAATCTCCCTCTTTTTCTAAATGTTGAAATACTGAGGTCAGTACTGAAGTCTGTGTCCCGGCAAGAAAATATTTGAGCACACAATAATTGTTGAGCTGAAATTCCAATGTGAGTGAGTTAAAGGACTATTTTTAGTTTAGAGAATACAATGTGTGATTATCTGTGCTATAAGTCATTATAATTCATTTTAAGTCTTGTGACAGTGAGCAACAGCTGACCCCCTGGGCTGAAGAGATGTGTTGTGAATTAACATAACATTTACATAGCCTTGTCCAAAGCGCTTTACAATTTGCCTGCCAGTCTCACACCAACGGCAGTGAGCTCAATTGTTCTAGTACAGACTCAAGCTGAAGTTCAAGTTGACTCAAACTTGAAGTCCAGAGTCTCATTTTGAAATATTTTTGAACTTGCACCCGATGCTGCAAGACACAATAATGTGCTAAAGCCATCACACAGGCAACTATTTAAATTGTTTACTATTGTGTCATTTACAAGATTACATATTCACCAAAAGCCTCATCACCTGGGTTATTCCCTACTGTTGATGTTTAATCGATTAATCGTTTGGCCAATTGACAGAAAATATCATCATAAAATCATTTATCATGCAAAAAAGAAAAACATTTTATGTGAAGATTTGATGAGTCTCCCTGGTTTATATAATTGTGAATTTAATATATTTGGATTTTTACTTGATTTGACTAAACAAGGAATTTGAAGATGTTGGGCACTGGGAGCTTGTGGTGAGCACTTGCTTTTTGTCAACTAAACAATTATTTCAAAAATTATAGATAGATTTAATTGATCATGAAAATAATCATTTGTTAGAGCCCTGCTTTCCTTTTTCCACAATGCTGTGCTTTGCTACTAATCAGTGAAGTTACAGTAAAATCTCTAAGTGAGATCCTCTCCGTCACCATGAATGAGAGGATTCTGGGTCATCTAGGTGCATGTAACCTTCACAGATGCTATGAGCACACATAACAACTCAGGTCCTGGTACGGTTGCCAAAAGCAGCCTGCAGGGTCACTTTGACGAACCACCGTTCACCACAGAGATCTGTCAGACAGTTATGATTTGTCCACTGTGCCTGGAAGTCACCCTGTTCCACAATGTCCCTGGCACTGGATGGTTTGGAAGCACAACACAGCTCTCGAGGCATATGTTTAGATTTAAATAGCCATTATGACACCACTTAATGTGATGTGACAATGTCAATGTCATCATCAACTCAAAACCAGGAAACCTATTCTGTGCTTCTCACGATGTGCTGCTTCAAATTCTTGTTCCATAACTAGCCTACCAGTCACTTCACAGGGAGCCAATTCACTACTGCATGAAACGTGATACAGTTGACACATGGCATTGACCTCAAACTGCCAAGTCAATGCAAGTGTATGGATGCAGAAATACGACTTGAGAGCAAAGAAGGAAGGCAGTGGGCTGTGCACATCCAAGCCCAGATGGGCATAGGTGCACACTGAAAATTACAAGCTCTCAAGTTTAATGTGGCAACATTTCAACCATCAAGGTGAAGAAGTTGCAGGTGGAAACACTGCCAAATTAAACTTTTGGGAGCTTTCAAGCTCTAGCGTGAGGACTACCTCTCTTTTTCCTGAGAAACACATCGAAATAATCTGACACCTTCCAAAACATTGTGTCAGAGGCTAACTTGGACCTCAGCCGTGATCCCCGTTGAGAGAATAATGGCATTGGTCTTATCTTACCTAACACCTCTCAGCTGGCATACAACAAGGCTGCACTAAAGGATTTTAAACTTCAGATAAAAATGGATGTACAGAGATAGTGCAAAACACAATGAAGTTGCAGCAGGTGCTAATAAAAGAAAGACTCCTGACATAGAGCTAAATTCATACCTTCTCACTCCTCAAAGAATTAAGAGGATTAGGCTGCAGAAGTGAATTGTAACTGCACTTACATGCATGTACAGTACTGAGACACTTTACTTGAGTATTTCCATTTCTGCTAGTATATACTTCTACTTTACAACTGTTATACACTTAATTACTTTTATCAGACAGCTAATGTTATAGTTAGTATTTACTTTGTAGATTATGGTTTTATTTACTTACCAGTTGATCAATTTAAAATATGATGCATGTTTTATAGATCAACTACTCAACTATATATAAAGTAGTTTAGTTTGGCTCAATCTTGATCAACTGAAGCTACCTCACAATAGTAACGTACAATGCTGTTAAAATATTAAGCTTAAATACGTTTTGCTGCTGCTGATAACTTACTTCTATACTTTTGCTTAAGTATATTTTTAATGCAGGACTTTTTGCTTGTATTGGAGTATTTACATAGTGCGGAGATACCACTTTTACTCAGGGAACATGAGTGTTTAGACTGTTGTCACCTAGTGATTTGCACATGAACTACTTTATCAGATGTCTGATTTGAACAGACCAAATGACTATTAATGATGTTGGAGGAATCTAAAGTTAAAAAAAAAAAAGCTGAAACTACCGAGAGATGCGTTGTTTTCACTTTCAAAGTATCACCAGCTCCAAATACGTAGGTTGACTGGCTAGTTAGCATTTAGCTTATTATAGTATGTCTTAAGGAAATAACAAATAAAAGAAAGTCCGTGAATAGTTAGCGTTAAGTTCGTAAATGTTGCTCGCTTAAAATATGTTTACCACTCGACAAAACAATGTCTAACTGAACATCTTTGGTACTTTGGTATCTGTTTGTTATTACCGTACGTACGTTATGTCTTCACCGACACTTCTCAGGTTAAATCGAGAATACAAGATCAAATATTTACCTTACGTTGTTCCTCGTCTGTATTTCCCTACTGGCAGTGGAAGGTAACTGTTTCATGCACTCAGCTACTTTCCGCAGGCTCCGACTACCTCTCGCCATCTTCCCTTCTTCTTTGACAGACTACTTTACTAAATGCGATGCTGACAGCCAGCAAATACCCAGATATTTGTCCCACCCCCCAACGTGACGCAACCACTGAATGTCGGCCTACTATTGGATGATCCGTGCACATTGAGAGTTTTCATTGGCCAGTGCTGTCGCTCGTTAACTGATATTACTGACGTCTGCTGCATCGCACCTCCCTCACGCAGGAATGTCACGAGATGTTGGCTCAAATTTGCTCTGTCGCCCTGAGCAACATAAGCCTTTCAAGTTCACTGTTCTTTAAGGTTAAATACACACAGTCCTGCAAACATGTCCCACCATCTCTCCAGCTCATGGTTTGGCTGAAATGATCACATAAGTATTAGCACAAAATCCTGAAATTGCAAATTAATTTTGATCGTGTGTTTTGTGTTTTGGAGTGAATGTCTTGAAAGAGAGTGACTGATATATTTAGGTCGGCCTATATGAGACTATAGCTGATTTCATATTTTTATTGCTATTTATTTATATTGTGATTTATTTTTTTCTTTTCTTTTGTGATTTTCTACTACTTTTTTGACTTTGTTTTTTCAACTTTAGCATATTTTTGTCTCAAATTACAGCAGGAATGTGGTGTCAGGGTTGTGCCACGTTTTGCCAAATTAATTTCAATGGTGTGTTTTCATACTAAAGATCATCTTACACACATTGTGCTCATGTTCATAATGTTCTTTCATTGTCATATATAAGTCTTAGCAGAGTGTAAACACTCACCAAGCACTTTATTAAGTGTAATCCAATACAACAGCTCAGAGCATTACATTAAAAAGTGTTCCATATATTTTGCCCCCTTCATGTATGTTAATGGGGTGGACAAAATATTATGAACACTTTTCAATGTAATGCACTCCAGTACACCACTACGACCTCAATAATAAACTTTTCTGACAATGTCAACAAAAACTGAAAACATTCATGAAAGTTGAATTTATGGCAGAGCTGTCATATTGGATTGCATTAGATTGCACAGGTGTAATAAAGTGCTCAGTGAGTATACTGTACACTCGCAATATATGGACACAAAGCCACCTCTGCATATTGAGAAACCTATTATTCATATCACATTTATTCCAGCATTTTTGCACTGCCATGAGCTCTTGCACTACCTGCTGTAACACAAACCTGCATGTACAGCAGCAAACTGACCTGCATATAGATAGTTTGTTGTTGTGTATATAAGAGATATATGTTTAACTATGTTAACCTGTACACCTGTATTGTTATCTTAGTGTAAATTTGTTATCTGCACTGTAAGTATATTGAGAACTACTAAAATGTGGAGTCAAATTTCTTGTATAAAAATAAATGATTTAGAAATTTCACTGATTATTTGAATCAATCAATAAAGTTGATTAAACTGGAGTGTTCTGAAACATAATATTGATCTAAATGTAATTTTTGTTTCCTAAATTTGAAATTTGGTTGGATTACAAATGACACTCAAAAATCTACTTATCAACAAGTCTCTCTTACTGTAGCACTCAGTAATTGTAGCTCTTTAATCATAATAATGATAATATAGACTATAATGTTAGTAGTACTTGTAGTAGTAGTAGCTGTTGCTGTATTATTCTGTGTATATATGCATGAGAGTCAAAGAATTCAGGCCTCTCAGTTTATTGTTTTGCATCATGTTTGCCACATTAACATTTAATGAAGTACTGTAATAGACCCTTTTCACAGCAGACATTTTGACTTGTCAAAGCACAGGTGGAATAAATAGCATTAATAATGGCTGCACTCCATTTAGGTGAACCAGTTCCAGGGCTCTGGTATTGCGCATGCTCACTCACTGACATGACTCAGTGGGACACTTAATGGAACAAAGCCATTGTTAATGTTGTATACAGCTGTGCTTTTCCTGCTTTGACAAGTCAAAATGTCTGCCATGTAAAGGGTCTATTATAAGCACAGTACTTACTTATAAGTATAATTTTGAGGTACTTTACTTGAATGTTTCCATTTAATGCAACTTTATACTTTGTTCTTCTCTTCTACTTTTCAGAGGGAAATATTTTACTTTTTACTCCACTACATTTATCTGAAAGCTGCATTAATACTTTTCAGATTAAGATTGACATTAAGATTGTCCTGCACTGTGTAGATGTATATAGATTTCATTTTTTAATTGTTAACTGTACATACAGCATATATATCCTGTTAATACACACACATAGTTTATTTACACTCAAATGTATATTTATATGTGCATTGATATTCATACTTCTGTGTATATTGTATTCTATTTATATTGTATTATATATATTATCTTTTTTATGATGTCACCATGCATGCACATAGTCCACCCCACTAAACAGAATCTTTTACTGTCCCTGTCTTTCTTACACTGTTATGGTTCTATTTTTCTGCTGACATCTGGACCACATGGAGTTCCTTGTACTTGCTACTTGGCAAATAAGTCTAATTCTGAAGATTTCACATGAAACATATAATCTTTTTATAAAATATTATGCATGGTAATAGAATAAACTACACAATGGTATAGTTAAATTCCCTCCAGCTTGACCAGCAACAACATTTAAGTGAAAATGCTGCTTACATGCTGCATAAATTATGATAATCCAGTCATATAAAATATGTAATTAGGTACTGTGAAGGGGCATAATGCATAATGCGTACTTACATTTGCTGATTATACTGCTTGAGTGCAGGACTGCTGTTCACTTATTTTGGTACTGCCCTTTTGTGAGACTCTTTTGGAATATCATGTATCTTTATCAACAGCCATATTGATGAAAATTATACTGGAAACATGTACTGAATACTAGAAGGTAACTCCAAATTTGAATTACAAGCTATATATTACAAATCTTTTGATTGTATTGGCTAAATTTCATATTCATAAAAGCACATTTACAGGTAAAAAGCAGATCTTGGTTTTCATGAAGTAGGTCAAACAGTACATTGATTCAATTCAATTTTCCTCTAATCCACAGTCTGTAAAAACTATGAATGCCTGTTTTTTGTTTATCATCTTTATATGAACTGAAACCCCCCCCAGCTCAGAGTATATTTTTATTTGTTTTTTAACTTCTCTTCTGCATACCCTAAGATGAATATTTTGAGGAAATTGTAATTTTTTTACGTCAATAAAGAAGAAAAAAGAGTATTATTTGTATTTGTTGATGTTTTAACACTGTAGCATGTAGCACTTTGAGATTCACTGCTAATGAAAAGTGCATTATTATAATCGTATTATTATTTTAACACTGTGGCGTCACCACTTTCTTCCGCCAATTCATTTGCCTACTTTTTGCTTTCGCGTTTTTGCAAAGCAACAAAACTGATCTGAGAACTGAGAAGTTCTCTTTATACATCCATTATAATACATTCATGATCCATGCTGAGAGCGCGTTATTTTTTCCCCCACCCGCATTCAGTGAAGACCCGCCCCTTCTCTGCCTCTGATTGGCTCCGACCCTGATATTTTTACCCTAACGCTAACCATCTAACCAATCTAACCCTCGAAGAGAACGAGTACTAGCCAATCAGAGGCAGAGTAGGGCGGGTCTTCGCGGAATGCGGATGGGAAAAAAAGGCTCTGAGAACAGCTAGAAAGAAACGGAACTTCCGGTTTGAGAGACGAACAACCACCACCAAAATGGCGAAGATCGCCAAAACGCACGAAGGTAAAGTATTTGATATAAACGTATAATTATCACCCGTTTTAGAGTGCTTTTAACAAAATTATGTGTCACAAATTGTAGCCGCAACAATGCATTGTTTGTAGCACATAAGGACGTATGAATTGGCTTTATAAACGTGATAACCGGCAGGCCAGGATACGACGCAACGCGGCCAGTTAGATAATGGCGCTGGTTGCTATCTTTTTAGCATAGTTAGCTACCGTCAGCGTGCATTACTTTTGCTTTTTAAGCGTTTTGTGGTTAATATATGCAACTTCGCCACAATACTCATTGACATGGTTACATTAATTAAGCTTTAAGCATATGCTGCATCGTATAACTATCTCTAGTTAAACGCGTTTCATTGTTTTTTTAAATGCTAACATGGATGTGATATAGCTAACCCAGCAGCATTAATTAATACTTCATTGAACATCACTGCCACACATTGCATGGTGGGTTTAATTTGCTAAAATTAATATCATACGTTATTAGTTTTAGCTAATTAAACCCACCCTGCACTCTGTTAAGCATCATGGCGTCTGTAAATTGTAAGTAGTAAGATTGAAGCACAGATAATTAGGTATATTTGCACTGCGTTATTGGGTGTTTTCAGTTATTGTGTAGTTTTATTTTTTGGTAGCATAGAGGGAATGCGAACAGACAAACAAAAATCCCCACAAACGAACACAGCACATCCATGATAACAATAACTACAGTCATGGGGGTGAGGTGGGGGAAGAGATAGCAGATCAACAGTGTAAGCTTAGCACTATGTGTCAAGTTTTTCTAGCAATAAATCTGTAATGAAAATTGTTTTGGTTAAGCGCCTATACAAATGTTTAAAGTTTAGAGTTTATAAGGGCTTAGAACATGATGATGGAAGAATATGATGGCAATTCCCATGCTTAATTATGTCTCATAACTTATTTGAGCAGTTTTTGGGTTGCTACCATTTATTACACAGATTTGGTGCAAAATATAACTATTTTTAACCACTCAAGAGTTGATAGAAATGGTCAGAAATCCCTCCAAAATAGCACACGAGGACACCAACACCTTGAGGAACACTAGAAAAATGCATGCTTTGATTTGGTATCAAAAACCTTTGACATTTGGAAACTTCTGTAAGAAATGCATTTTTCAGCAATTGGATGGTGAACACTTCTGTTCTGGAAATTGCTCAGAAACTCCCTTATTGTCAATATACCTAGGTAAGCCATACATCCTCTGAGTGCCCTAAGTCTCTAGTTTGTGGTTGTAAAGTTTCATGAGGCTGTGATTATCCCAGAGGTCACAATAGGTCATTTTATACAGTGAGGTCAAGTTTCAAAAAATGGTCTTACTACAATGAAATGGCTACTATGGGGATTAACATCATCACAAAGGAATACAATTGGGTTCATTTAATCCACAATAGTCTCAGCTTTCCAGTCAGACCCAATTTATGCAATTCCAAGACTGTTTAGGGACTGTAATATGTGTAAAGTTTACTGCATGACCAGACTTACATCGGAGTAAGGAGTGAAACATCAGGGAAAAAGCTGTGTAACTTTTCCTTGGAATAGTAGTCAGTGTAATGTTTGTTATTTATTTATTTATTTATTTATTTATTGTAGATATCGAGGCCCAGATCCTGGAGATCCAGGGGATGAAGGCTACCCTGCTGGAGGAGGGAGATCAGGGAGTGGGCCTCGACTCAACTGGTTTTTATGACCAGGAAATCTATGGAGGCAGCGACAGTCGCTTTGCTGGATATGTGACTTCCATCGCTGCCAATGAACAGGAGGAGGTAGTACATCAATACATCTTACATGTTTATTCACCACTCTTCTCTCCCAGGTGGATGCAGAGTGTTGGTTTGCAAGCTACACAATTTTACACAATTTCTTTGGAGCTTGACTGCTCCCCTTTGCCTGTTGCATATGAGCTAGGAGAGTCTTGCCATTTTGGCGAGATTTGACTAGACTCTTGTTTCTCTTTCTTTTCTCAGGATGATGAAGAAGATTCAGCAACAAGTTTGTTGGGACAGAAGAAGCCAGGGTACCATGCACCAGTGGCAATACTTAATGCCATTCCTCAGTCAGACGAGCAAGTACGTGTGAATTTGTGAATTTTCTGCTAATGTTGAGTGAAGCCGAATTAAATAGTTGTAGATGTGTCTTTGCTTTAAGTGTTCCTCAAAGCCAATTCGTAAATACTTTTTTTGCTTTTTATTTAAAACCTATTGAAATAAACTTAAACTGTCTTCCCCATCTGCCTCTTGCAGTATGACCCATTTGCAGAGCATCGTCCACAGAAGATCGCAGAGCGGGAAGATGAATACAAAGCCCGGCGAATGCAGATGATCATCTCACCTGAGCGTCTCGACCCCTTTGCAGATGGTAAATTTTGCTATTTTTTTGCCTTTATTACATCCTCCCCATTATCTCCCCCTTTTCATGGTTCACTTTTTTTGTGACCCCCCGCCCTCTGACTACCAATGCTTTCACATCCATAGTTTTGCTGTTCAACCCTTCGATCACAATGCAATAGCTTGCTTCCCAGACTTGATGCCTTCCCTGTGGTCAATCCTCTGTGGTCCAAGAACATTTTCTGTCATTGTACATTTTCTTCCTAATATATTTTCGACATTTGAATCAACTTTCAACTTTGCAACAACTATGTGTGGACACATAGTTTATCTTGAGTATTTTGGTTTGTCATGAGCTGAATGTGCAATGGGAACTTTTGGTCCTGGTGTGTGCAATAAAATAAAATCCATTGTAGGGTTACCATGCTTTTAGAGGGAGAGGTGGTTAGGTGTTCAATGCTTCAAATGGGGTAATTCACCTAACAAACATGGGTCGCAGATGGGTTGTATGTGAGTCGAAGGGTTAACAATCCCATGTGACCGTCAGCCTAAATTATGATGGGAAGGTGCAGTATACTCTTGTCATAGCATTTGAGGATGAGAAATGAAAGTTTGAGGGTTAGCTATAGTGTAATTCACCTGCCAATGCACTGTGCCATGCCACGCTTAGCACAGTAGCTGATGCCAAATAGTGACCTGATCGCACATAGACACAGAGCTTTAGATCCCACGGCTGGCAGAGGAAAGAAACATGCTGGCTCGCTTCAGCTTAGTCAACCCAGAGTCAATGGGGTTATATAAGAAATTAGGTCTTATTCGTCTGTTCAATATCTTCGTCTGGGCTGTAGTTTAAGCTTTTTGTGGTAACTTACCACCTCTTCACTTCAAACTTGATAGATCTGCAAGGTCCTTGGGCCTCGTCATACGACACGGCATGACAAGATACTTAAACTTAGTGTGGCCAGCTTTTCTTTAAGATTTGAGGATTGTGATTTATAGGCTTATTGAGTTATGGTAGCTTATCATAAATTAACATTTTTTTGTAGTTTTTTTTAAGACTTCAAAACTGTGTGGAAATAGCATAGCAAGTAGCAACAAGTACTGAGTATTTGGGTAAAAGCACAAATGATATTTGAGCCAGCTAGTTTAACTTTCTTTCCATCTTCACTTCCCCTGACAATATGAGCTAAGAATGACCTGAATGTTTCAGGTTTGGTCTAGTTAGGGTTTATCTAAAGCCTGCATGTAGAGAGAGCTCTTTGTACAACGTTGTTTTGTAAATATATTTTTATTTTACAACTCTCTCTGTAAAATAGAAATATGTTATCAAGAAAATTGTGTACCACAATACCACAGGCCCATACTAACTGTCCTTAATTTCTCTCCTACAGCAGTACTGCTTTGCCAGTCCTGTACTGCACTCTGTTAAGGGTGCAGCAACTCATCCTGTGTAGGTTATGGGGAACACAGAGAACTGTGCACTTGTCAGTTTGGTCAGGGCCCACTTGCTGCTTATTTGACCTGGGGCCTATGAGGGGAATCAGATGCAGCCCAGCCACAGCAAAGTTTTTTTTATTTGGCCTATCAATTTCCAACAAAGTTGGATAAAATATTCCATGCATTCATTATGGAGAATTACTGCCCAAATATTTGACTGCATATCTTTGCCATCTTTTATCAGACACCTTTGTCCTGAAAACGAAGTCAAGTCAAATTTATGATGATTAAATAATAATCAGTGCTGTTATGAGTCAGAATTTAGAGTGGCTCTAGCATGTCGTATTATCATATTTCTGAACAAAAGTTGTGTAATGACAGTTGGGCTTGAATTTTTAAATTTTTTTACACCTCATTTTATATTTGAATGCAAAGGTAGATACTTTTTATATTTTTGATTGTGCTGTGGTAATGTCATTCCTAGATGAAAATCAAAATCTTGACTTCATTATAAATTATTAGGAATCTGGACCACAGGGTCTTCTATACATTTTTTTCTAGTTTTGTGGTTATGCCCCAAGAAGATACTTTGTTTTTTTTGAGTGCCGTATATCAATGCAACACAGGTGGTATACTGTTGTGTGTGACTTCAAACCCTTTTCCAAAGTGTTACTAATGGTAAAGAGAAATTTTCTAGGCTTCTTTTCTGCCGGTTGAAGTCTGACTGCAGAGGGACCCTTGGCACTGAAAGTGTACGTATTCTGAAGAGCACAGCCCAGGACCCCTGCATCAGTGATGGCTATAACTTCTTTATCCACTTAAAGAAAACACCACAACCTCAGCTCTTCTCTTTTATGTATCTGATTGTTTTTCCTTAGGATGCTATGTCTGTATGTAAGAAAGAAAATGTATATTTCTATGTAATTCAGTAGGACTTTGTTTTGTGATTAAGCTGTATTAAAAACAGGAACATAAGTTAATCTGTTGGTATAGAGAGTCAGGGTTAGCTGGCTGTGTTTGTGCTTGCTGTGCTTACATGGGTCACTAGAGTGTATACTGATGACTGTCCTATGTTCTTGTTCGTGCTCTTTCGCGCAGGGGGCAAAACGCCGGACCCCAAGCTGCAGGTCAGATCATATGTGGACGTCATGTTGGAGCAGAACCTGTCCAAAGAGGAGGTAAGGTGTACCCACTGTATCTTGGACAATAGACTGCAAACTATTTACAGATAGAAGTTTCAGATGTTACTCCTTTATAGACTCCTGTGCTTTGTTGTTATACAGTAGTATTGTTTTTCCTGACATTTATATCTGCATGTAGAGGGAGATTCGTCAGCAGCTGGCAGAGAAGGCCAAATCGGGGGACCTGAAAGCTGTCAACGGGTCCGCTGCCGCTCAAGCTGCCACAAAACGTAAGCGTCGATGGGACCAGACAGCTGACCAAACCCCCTCCAATGCTACGCCCAAAAAGATGTCCAGCTGGGACCAGGCTGATGCCAATGCTGAGGTGAGTCATCTGAGTTTAAGCCTCATAGAGTTTCAAGTGGGGGAAAAAAACTTATTCTTATTATAATCTGACTTCATACCTTGAGAGCATGCAGTAATATGTGAAGTCAATTTTGCAGTTGTGGATTGTCTCACTCATGTTTTTATTGTAATATTTTCTTTTTGTAGACTCCAGGACACACTCCTGCACACACACCCTCAAATAGTCGATGGGATGAAACCCCTGGCCGCCCTAAAGGTAGTGAGACCCCAGGGGCCACTCCCAGTACCCGCATGTGGGACCCTACTCCCAGCCACACACCTGCTGGTGCTGCCACCCCTGGCAGGGACACACCTGGACACGCCACACCTGGCCACGGTGGAGCAACAGGAAGTGTTCGCAAGAACCGCTGGGACGAAACCCCAAAGACAGAAAGAGAGACCCCCGGACACGGGAGTGGCTGGGCTGAAACCCCACGCACAGACAGAGGAGATGAGTCAGTGGGTGAGACTCCAACCCCAGGGGCCAGTAAGAGGAAGTCTCGTTGGGATGAAACCCCTGCCAGTCAGATGGGATCCTCAACACCATTACTTACCCCAGGAAAGACTCCCATAGGAACCCCCGCCATGAACATGGCTACCCCGACACCAGGTAAACAAGCCTTACATTTTCATTGCAGTGTTAATTTCTAGCTTCCTTTTGTTCACTATTCTTTGTATCCATTCAGGGACTTGGAAAAGAAGGAACCAGTTTTGCAGAAGCTAATGACAATCCAAACAATCATCTATCAGCCACATGACTCCTCAAGTCTCTTGATGATTTTAGAGTGTTTCAAATCAGTTTCCTGTTTTCTCCAGGTCACCTGATGAGCATGACGCCAGAGCAGCTGCAGGCGTGGAGGTGGGAGAGGGAAATTGATGAGAGAAACAGACCTTTGACAGACGACGAGCTTGATGCCATGTTCCCAGAGGGATACAAGGTGCCCCCCCCCCCCCTCCCCTCTTATTGCATTTAAGTCTCTGGTGACAAAAGCAAAGATGAAATACAACTTAAAATTAGTCACAATACTGACAGTTTATTTTTTCCTCTCTGTAGGTCTTGCCTCCACCAGCAGGCTACGTGCCGATCCGTACTCCGGCCCGTAAGCTGTCAGCCACACCCACCCCAATTGGAGGCATGACGGGCTTCCACATGCAGGCAGAGGACCGCACCACAAAACAGATGAATGACCAGCCCTCAGGAAACCTCCCCTTCCTCAAACCTGATGACATCCAGTATTTTGACAAACTGCTGGTGAGTATCAAATTTGTACAACAGCGTGTGTACAAAACACGCATAAAACATTGTAAAATCAACAGCTGCATGTTTGTCCTGTCTGGTAAAACATGTCTGACTGACTCTGTGTGTTTGTATTAGGTTGAAGTTGATGAGTCCACGCTGAGCCCTGAAGAGCAGAAAGAAAGAAAGATCATGAAGCTGCTGCTGAAGATTAAAAATGGAACACCGCCCATGAGGAAGGTTGGTTGCTGGGGTCACGTCTTAAATTTGAACCATAATACCATATTGGCTTAAATATAAGACACTCCCTCCCCCTTTTACAGCATACAAGATACAACAGACTTTCACACTTGTCCTGTTGGGAAAGTTTCCCTGACCCTCCTATTAATCCAAGGAGAAGAGAGTCCTCATCCTTGAAGCCTTTTATCTCATAAAAGTAAAATACTTTGTAAATCCCACATTTCTTTAACTTTTCTATCAGTCATGCTCTCACACTTTCTCTTGTCAGACTTTTGGAAGCAGTCAAATTTATTTTTGTCTGGCAGGCTTTTTTTTCCAGACTGTCTTTTTGAGCTCTAGCAAAATACAGCAGTAATTTTACGCTGCTTGACAGATTATTCAGTTCGTGATCCATTTCTGCAGTAAAGACGTTGGGAGACTCTTTCAATTTGTTCTCACTTGTCAATAATTTATTTCCTCCACGGCAGAAAAACACATTACACAAGCCTTCAGAAACTCCTGCAGGTTAAACTGAACTATTGAAACACTTTAGGACTGACTGGCTCTAAATGGCTTGGAGACACTCGCTAGCCTAGAAAAATTAAGGCTACAAACCACCCATAATGCAACACTCTGTAGGACCCAGTGTTACACTGGTACACTCCATTCAAAAAGAATTTGATTGATTTGATTTGTGAACATGTAATTGTCTAGTCCTCAAATATAAGACAACCCTCACTTTCTCAAATGTAATTTCTTATATCCCCAAATGTCCTTTGCTCTCTTCGCTTTTGTGTCCTTCTATTTCCCCTCAGGTCATAATTCTGCCATGAAGGCTTGTAATAGCATAAATCACATAAACAATTCTCAATGCAAGATCAACACCCAGCACTAAGCCTGTGTGTGGCTACAGTGTGAATATTTGCTTGCTAAAGAATCTCCTCTGTGAGGAACTCCTGCTTTCAGTAGAGGTCAGAGTGTAGACCATCATACTCTGCTGGGAGCAGCAGACAGAAATCATCAGATCTTCCCGATCGTGCTCATCCATGTGAGCACAACCACTGTCTGATCCTCTCTCCCTCTTGTCCTAGGCGGCTCTGCGTCAGATCACAGATAAAGCTCGTGAGTTTGGAGCAGGCCCCTTGTTCAACCAGATCCTGCCACTGCTCATGTCGCCCACCCTGGAGGACCAGGAGCGCCACCTGCTGGTTAAAGTCATTGACCGCATTCTCTACAAACTGGATGACCTGGTCCGACCATACGTACACAAGGTAAGCTCAGTGTGGAAGATGTGTGCTTATTTTAGAGGATTGTGCCTGAGAAACTGACTGACTGTCCTTTTTGTGTGCAGATCCTGGTGGTGATTGAGCCCCTGCTGATTGATGAGGACTACTATGCCAGAGTAGAAGGCAGAGAAATTATTTCCAACTTGGCAAAGGTAATGTGGAGCAATTTCTTAAATTAAGGGTTTCTGCGAACTATTCTCGCCTGTTCGACCAGTCCATGGTCAGATCAGGGCTAGTCGTTCGCTAGATTGACACCAACATGAGAGCTAGCAGACTTGACATTCATGCCTGGTCTGTTCTCACCCTGCACCCGTTGGTTACAATAACCAGAATTTTTCCATGTAATGAATGTTAAAGCTATCAGACATTTATTTTTTTTGACGCATCAAAATTTCTATATCAATTTACACAGATTTGTGGACACAACTAAACTGTTGATCCAAACCATTCATATACCAGTGTACCTGAACCAGGCTTAGCAGACTGAGTATGCTTAAAATAAAAAACGATTCCTAATTGTACACCAGCATCATGTAGTGGGCTGCTAAAAGAAACACGTACACATGCTGCTTTAGTTATCAGAGGTAGATGTCAAGTAAGTTCAGTGATGAGACATTAATTTTTTACATTTTAATTGTCATTTTACCAAATAAATATTGGAATTAAACGTATTGCAGTACCATCATGTCCTCCAAAAGTATAACTGAGCAAATAAAATGCTACTGCATCACATATTTGACATTTCTGTCTTCCTCCTCTCTGTGCCAGGCTGCTGGTTTGGCTACAATGATCTCCACAATGCGACCTGATATTGACAACATGGATGAGTACGTCAGAAACACCACAGCCAGAGCCTTTGCTGTGGTGGCGTCTGCCCTTGGTATTCCGTCTCTCTTGCCCTTCCTCAAAGCCGTGTGTAAAAGCAAGAAGTCCTGGCAGGCCCGACACACAGGCATCAAGATCGTCCAGCAGATTGCCATCCTTATGGGCTGTGCCATTCTGCCCCACCTCCGCAGCTTGGTGGAGATCATCGAACACGGTCAGTCATGGTCACATGTAAAGCTGTCTGCAGGTCCTTGTAGACTTAAAATGTTTGTCATTATCAAATCACCACATTTTAATATAAATAATGTAGAGCTGTACAGCCTTTTAGCTTATATTTACACACATGGAAACATGTTTCAGGAGTTTTCTCACTTATTTTTTCAGTCCATATTTGAGTTTGGTTACTTATTGCCAGCTGTATTTTTACATATATTTATATTGTATAGGTTTCTTCAGCCACTTTAAATCCATTAAATTAAAGGGACACTGAAACCTGCAGATACAGTTCATAACCGTCCACAACAAAAACATGTATGTCAGCTCAAACTGTTTATTGTCACTGTGCTGCCACAGGTCTGGTGGATGAGCAGCAGAAGGTGAGGACCATCAGTGCCCTGGCCATAGCTGCTCTCGCTGAGGCTGCTACACCCTATGGTATCGAATCCTTTGACTCAGTCCTCAAGCCACTCTGGAAGGGTATCAGACAGCACAGAGGAAAGGTAAGAAGACCCTTTTGATCAAAGGTAGAAGGTTGCTTTGTCAAATTTTTAGTGGAAAGAACAAACCAGGGCAAGATCAACACCCAGCACTAAGCCTGCATGTGGCTGTAGTGTGAATTTTTGCTTGCTACAATGTCTCCTTGGAGGGGCTGCTGCTGTCAGTAGAGGTCAGATGGAAGACCACTAAAACTCTACTGGGAGCATCAGACAAGACACACATTACTAAGGTGAACACGGAAAAAAAATGAGTTAAGTTTGAATTTCATAGTTTATCTCTCCCCCTTTGTCACCAGGGTCTGGCTGCTTTCCTCAAAGCTATTGGCTACCTGATCCCTTTGATGGATGCTGAGTATGCTAACTACTACACCAGAGAGGTGATGCTGATCCTCATCAGAGAGTTCCAGTCCCCTGATGAGGAAATGAAAAAGATCGTTCTAAAGGTAAGAGGGGTGGGGAATGATGGTAAATGTGAAGGAAATGAATTCATGCTGCTACAAACTTAAATTACTTCCTGCGAATAATTCTCGCCTGTTCAACCACTTTATGGTTGAATCAGGGCTAGTAGTTCGCTAGATGAACTCCAACATGAGATTTAGCAGAGCTGACATTTGTGTCCTCTCTCTTCTCATCCTGCACCTGTTGGTTACATTTACAAACCCTGGACTCTGCTCTGTCTCTGAACTTGGATGCAAGAGGCCCAAAGATGAACTTGGATCCTGGAACCTAGTTGTTGCTGTTGGTCATTTGTCATGAGTTTTCATCTCTGACCTGCACGCCTGTCTTGTCTTGTCTCATAGGTGGTGAAGCAGTGTTGTGGCACTGATGGTGTGGAAGCCAACTATATTAAGACCGAAATCCTGCCCCCCTTCTTCAAGCATTTCTGGCAGCACAGGATGGCTCTGGACAGACGCAACTACAGACAGGTTAGCATACACACAGACTGAGATTCATTTTTCCATTTAATGGATCAAAAATGCCCCAAAATATCTGAAAACAACTAGCACAGACTGTCCTTTTTGCATTACACATTTGTGTCGCTGAAATTAGATCAGTATAATTATGTGTTCAATTGAAGGATTTTGGTCTCTGATTTGTGCAGTAGAAGACAGAGACTGTATGACGTACTGCACAGTAAACATTATTGTCCTTTGGGGAAACTTTGTTTTGGTCTCACCCTAATACAATCAACTTAACACTGCGCAAATCAAATAACACATTCAACTCCTGAATTACACATTCACTGTTGTCAAAGACCATATGTCTCAGCTCCTGCCCTCAATTAAACTTTAACTCAGTGTTAAACATTTCAGCTTCCAAATGTGACCTATTACATTACACCACCTCATGCCATCTTACAGCCATCAAAAGATTCAATTGTATGTTAGGCTTCACTTTATCGCAGGAGCCTGTGCTAACTCATAAAACGCCCAAAAGTGTGTTCTACAGTTGTGTGGCATTTAAATTCAGGTACAGTGTTTATTTTACTGAATGAGATGGGGGCAAATAAGATGTCAAAGCTGCTGAAGCTTAAACACACATCCCTTAAGTTTTTGAACCATCTTTCTCCTCACACAGTTGGTGGACACCACAGTGGAGTTGGCTAACAAGGTGGGAGCAGCAGAGATCATTTCTCGCATCGTGGACGACCTGAAAGACGAGGCCGAGCAGTACAGAAAGATGGTGATGGAGACCATTGAAAAAATTATGGGCAACCTGGGAGCAGCTGACATCGACCACAAGCTGGAGGAGCAGTTGATCGACGGTATCCTGTATGCCTTCCAGGAACAGACGACAGAGGTGAGAGGAATGATACCAACAAATCTGAACAAGAACTACTGACAGAAATAACCTGGACAGAGTGTTTTTAATTAATTTCATTCCGTCTGCAGGACTCTGTGATGCTGAATGGTTTTGGCACAGTGGTAAATGCCCTCGGGAAGCGTGTGAAACCCTACCTGCCTCAGATCTGTGGTACTGTGCTGTGGCGTCTGAACAACAAGTCAGCCAAAGTCCGTCAGCAGGCTGCTGACCTGATCTCTCGTACTGCCGTCGTCATGAAGACTTGCCAGGAGGTACGCTATAAAGACGCACACTCACACAGATTTAAATATGTAACTCATTTGGAAAGCTAATGACATGTTCTCTTTGTCCGTCACTGCAGGAGAAGCTGATGGGTCACTTGGGTGTGGTGCTGTATGAGTACCTGGGAGAAGAGTACCCTGAGGTGCTGGGTAGCATCCTGGGAGCACTGAAGGCCATTGTTAATGTTATTGGTATGTCACCCAACTACATCACCTTCATCAACAGTCATTGCATACTTTTCCTGAACAATTTTGTCTCTGCATATTTGTGAGCCTGGCATTGAGTTGCAATCAGTCTGTTTTTCCTGCCGCAGCCTATTTAGATTTCAAGATGTAATTCATTTCCATTCTTTCTGCAGGTATGCACAAGATGACTCCACCAATCAAAGACCTGCTTCCTCGATTGACTCCCATCCTGAAGAACAGACATGAGAAGGTGCAGGAGAACTGTATCGACCTGGTGGGCAGGATTGCTGACAGGTCAGTGGAATAAACCTCAGATTGAAGGGATATGGATCTGATGGCTGTGTCTCTTTGGTTTGTACAGTGGGCACTACAGGGCCTTATTCTAACTTCTTGTGTATATTTCAGGGGGGCTGAATATGTGTCAGCCAGGGAGTGGATGAGGATTTGTTTTGAGCTGCTGGAGTTGCTCAAGGCTCACAAGAAGGCCATCCGCAGAGCCACTGTCAACACATTCGGTTACATCGCCAAGGCCATTGGGTGAGTTCCTAGTGTCAAATCGTTGTAGAGATGAGCAGTCCCTGACTACATCATTTTGTATTTCACCTTTTAATATGATAAAAATGTTAATTGAGACATTCCTTGTTTCACTCTAAGTGTGATCTTAACCTATACGTCCCCTTCTCTCTCTTCGCAGTCCCCACGATGTCTTGGCCACTCTGCTCAATAACCTGAAGGTCCAGGAGCGTCAGAACCGTGTCTGCACAACTGTAGCCATCGCCATCGTTGCTGAGACCTGTTCACCGTTCACAGTCCTGCCCGCGCTCATGAATGAATACCGCGTGCCTGAGCTCAATGTGCAGAACGGCGTGCTCAAGTCCCTGTCCTTCCTGTTCGAGTACATTGGAGAGATGGGCAAAGACTACATCTACGCTGTCACACCACTGCTGGAGGACGCACTCATGGACAGGTGAGTTCATCCATCCCAACCTCTTGTAATCACATTACCTGAGTAAGTTTAGTTGCTTTATGGTTTCAGTATAGTCATGTCAGTATCTGTTTAACCATGACCCGTGTGCTTCTGTTGTCCTGCAGAGACCTGGTCCACAGACAGACAGCTAGTGCGGTGGTCCAGCACATGTCTCTGGGCGTCTACGGTTTTGGCTGTGAAGATTCCCTCAACCACTTACTCAATTACGTCTGGCCCAACGTATTTGAGACGTCGCCTCATGTAATCCAGGCCGTCATGGGCGCCCTGGAGGGACTAAGGGTCGCCATCGGGCCCTGCCGCATGCTTCAGTACTGCTTACAGGTAAGGCCAACCAGGACCATCCCTCCTGACTGAAGATTTGACCATTGAGACACTTTTCACAACTGCTAACCCATTTTGAGACGAGCAGTTTTACATTTATTGTGTACTAAAGCTGCTAATAATCTACACTTAAAGTAGTTGATGAAAAAGTGTAGCAACAAAGCAACGTTGAAAAAAATAAATCAGATAGTAAGACTGGTGCTGAAGTTTTGAGGCTGATACTGATACTGATAATGGAGAGTTAAAAAATTCTGTTGATATATCAGACAGTATATTTCCTTTTAGATCTTTTTTTTTTTAACATGAACAAATCTTGATACAAATCCCTTAGATTTGTTCTGTGAATTCATACTTAATGAACATTTTACAGTTGAAATCAACTGTACAACAAAAATCAGCTTGTCAGTGCTCACTGGTGGACAAACTGTAACGAAGACACTGTTTCTAAAAACTTAAACCCAGTTTGGCATTTCTGTGCTGCAATTTCTTATTTATCAGCTGGCATATACATCGATACTGATATATCTGCAACAAGCTGATAACAGCTGATATGTTGGCCTGGACGATTTATTGATCTAGTATCAGATAGTGCTGTAACACTACACTTTCTAGGTACAGCTTCAGAGATATGAGAACTTGCTTTTCTCCATTTCATATCAAAAATAAGATTTTGTTCCTATTTGTTGGACAAAATATTTAATTTGAAGATACTGGTTACTAATTGTAATGAGACTATTTTAGTTGCAGCCTTAAAACTGGCTGACATAAGTACAGATGTCATATCACACCTCTGTTAAAGGAGGTATTTATTTGAGTTTTGTAATACAATATATAATAGTGAAGGCTCAACTGATGCCACTGATTTAGAGAAATGCTGCTCTGAATAGGGAAATATATTTCAAAAAAGTTCTGTGAGCGAGATGTGATTGCTGTACTGAAAAAGCAAACTCCTCAACAAAAAAGTGTAAATTAGATTATGGTTGTAAATTGATGATAAAACAGTTAATTGTTTTATAAGCTTTGTTGTGTTGCCTTTATTTCCAGGGTCTGTTCCATCCAGCCAGGAAGGTGAGAGATGTCTACTGGAAGATTTATAACTCCATCTACATCGGTTCACAAGATGCCCTCATCGCTCACTACCCACAGGTCTACAACGACGAGAAAAACATTTACGTCCGCTATGAGCTGGAGTATGTCTTGTAAATACAAATTTATGTGCTCTCAGTTTTTCTCCCTCAATTATCACTCTCTGCTGTCTTATCTATCTTGGTCTAGGACTGAGTCAGTCTTTATTTAGCAACTGTATGTTGGTCTTTCCCCGGGCAGAACGGTCCAATTGAGGCACACATTGAGCCTCTGCTGGATGCCACTTATTGACCCCGAATTAAAAATGAGCGTGAAAGTAGGTGAAACAAAACAAGGGACACTGCTGAGTCTGTATGTACTTTTTTCTCTTTTTTTTTTTTTTTTTTTTGGAATGTTTTCTGTAAGGAATGGTTGAGGTCACTCGAACCTTGATTGAGCAATGCAGGGCAGTTGTCAAAATGTTTTAAATATTTGGATATTTTTGTGTGTGTATTGACAGGCCTCTGCACTGGCTGCTCCATTTACACACCCTCTCCTCATTTCACAACTCCTCTGTTCTTATTAGATTGTTGTTTTATTTAACCAAATAAAATGTTTGTGTATAAAATTCAATTTGTGTTTTTTTTTTTTTTTTCTTTTTTGTGACATTTATATAGATGGATGTACTGTACTGGTGAATTTTCGTACAAAAAGAATGGAAATGATGAAATAAAATGCCTCTAAGCGTATTCATTTGAATGTAGGATCTAAAAAAGAAAAAGGGCATCAACCAAGCCCACCATCAAAGCTGCAATGATTAGTCCACTACCAGAAAGTCAATCTGCAGCAATTTTGATAATCATGTGTATTTTTTTCTTCCTCTCATATTCATATTGCATAGAAATGGTTGGAAACTCACTGCAAGGTAAAAATGCATTTGAAAAACTGAAACAACAGCATGCTTTCAAAAACACTGGCAGTGTTGTAAATAGTGGTGCCAAGTATTTAGATCCTTAAGTACAAATAGCAATACCACAATGTAAAAATCCTTTATTATAAGTAAAAGTTCTCATTATGAAGCTATAACAATAAACAGATTTTTTTTTTTTAAACGGATGCATAAAATATACTGGTTTTCAGCTTGTAGAATGCAAATATTTTCTGGTTTAAACTTCATACAATTAATCAATAAAACCAGCAGATGTAATGGATAAAGAAAGTAATCATTAGTTGCAGCAACAGAACTGATGATGGTTTCCTGACCAGTACTCAGACTTCCTTTGTGGTGTTCAAGTTCCTCTAGGTTTTTCCCGTTCTACACAGAGACGTACGTTTTCGACTTAAGAAAAGGACTCAGACATTCTCATTTCCCCTTTCCAGCTTCACAATTACAGGTGAATTGTTGGAGTCAGTTGTTTCTTCTGTTAATTAGGCACCGGCACAACAACAAGCCTACTTTGCCCTTTCATCGTCCTGCTGAGACACAACAACCAGATAGAGCGGGAGGAGCATGAGGGTTGGCTGCATGCATGGCTGTCTGGGTGGCCTTGTTTAGGAATCCCTCATCATATGGCTGAGCTGAGACTGACATGCTGGAGAGAGCGCAGACTACAAGTGCTGGTGCAGTCTGCTTTTCAAATTCATGGCTGTCAGCCAATTAAAAACTTCTTGCTGCTCTTAAAACTTTGAAATGAGCGATAATCATATGATGAGCTGAGAAGTGCTACATCCCCCTCTACTCCATCTGACTCCATCTTTATGTCATGTGGTGTCAACCCTACATCACCCTTCTCTCTCTCTCTCTGTTCTTTGCTGATGGGGGTTATCAGGTCATATAGCTGATGAATGAACTGGGAACTCACGTGCACTAAAAAAGCACAGAGATCAGAACTCCCGCGCACATGCGTGAACGCGCGTACCCACACAATGGAAAAAAAAACCTCCCCCACTCTTCCCTTCCATTCACTGCAGCTCACCACTGCTGCACAGCCACACTCATGTGCTTTGACCCAGATTCCCCCAGCAGACGGCATCAGGCTCTGGGTCTGCTAATCTGAAGAGGAAGGCAATAAGTCTGTTTTGTGTGTGTTTGTGTGTGTGTGTGTGTGAGGCCTGCTGCAAGAGGGATATCCTTTGAAAACCATATAAAGGTCCTACTACAGGAATATATATAGTAGAGACTTAAGAGGAGAATTTATGGCTGGCTTGTACTCACATTTGGTTGAGCAATAGGAGCTGATCTGACCTAGGTCACATGTTCCCGCAGGGCTGCTGCGAGATTTTCTTTGAGGCTAATTTGTTGAATATGTGCATTTATCATCAGAATCGTCAGAATCAAAAGCATGCTGAACTGGAAAGTTTTGATGTTATCTTCCAGATGCAACCTTCCAGTTTCCTTCCTTTATAACCTCTGGAATGTATCTTCATGAAAACAGTGAAAAATACATGGTGTTGTCCCTGCTGCTGCTGCTGCTGCTGTGTGTGTGTATGTGTGTGTGTGCTTGTTGAGTCAACACCTCTCTTGTTTATGACCAGCCTCAGGGAGATGATGTGATTAGAAGTGTTTCCACAATGAGACACGGCGCACATGAAGTGACACGAGCAGCGATGTAGTAAGATAGATAGAGGATGGCAGACTATCATTTCCAATGGATGATCATGAGAGAAAAACAGACCTTAAAAAGCTATAAGTGATTTTTCATGTTTAACCTATTTACTCCAAAAACAAAACAAAACAAAAAAAATCAAAGAAAAAACAGCAAACTCTACTTTAAATTACTGGTAACCGCTGTGTTTTACGTTTTAAAATGGATTTCTCCTACTTTCCCAGCAGCCACTGGCTTCCATTACTTTCACTGCTTTAAATCATTTGGTAGGTGGAAAGGATCCCAGAGATTTACTTCAATAGATTTTTGTCATGTAGCTTCATTTATTCAGGAAAGAAACAATACTTTATCAAACTGTTAGTGGATGTAAATGCATGTTTATGCAGGCACTTATATGCATACAGTACATAGTATGTTCATATCTTTTTTTGTTTCTTTTTTGCCATCTAGTGCATTTGTGGCACATGAAATGTTTCCAAACCCCCAAAACAGAAATAATTTCATAAAAACGTGGTCACAAAAAACCAAGAAGACCATTTGTTGCTTGAGATGTGTAATCCATCACAGAGTTCACTTTACTTCGGTCTGCATCAAAGCTGAACTTTGACAATAATTACAAAAAATTGAGTGTGATGGATAACACAACTCAAGCAAGTTTCTTCTTCAAAGGCTTGCTGTTTCACTCTCATATTGTATGGACACTAATGAAAACTCAGTTGGAAAATGCATCCAAAACTGGTCAGCAGCCGTACTGTGAAATATGTGTTTTACCATTAAAGGCACAGTCCGTGTTCCAGATGTGAACAAAGGCCCGCTACAAATCAGAACATATGACTGGAAGCAGCTATCACACTCAAGGGCTTTTAATATACATGACACAAAGTGATAAAGTAAATCTATTAATGTTTTCTGATACTGTCATCTAATGTGTTGTTTTTGTGCAACAGCTGAAAGTTACAGAACAACCAAGTAAGTGGACCTTGAGTTGAGATTTGTCAGCTGCTGTTTCCAAGTTCAAGAATGAACTGTCAAACTATACTTAGCCTTCATAGATGCTCAGAATAATGGAAAGTTTGAACGTCTTTAGTTTGGGCTGCAACTAACAACTATTTTCATTATCGATTAATCTGCCAATGTTTTTCTCGATGAATCGTTTTGTCTATAAGATGTCAGAAAATAGTGAAATAGTTATAATTCCCCAGAGTCAAAGGTGAGGTCTTTAAATGTCTGAGCAACAGTCTAAAATCTAAAGATGTGTATGACAAATTGATTTGTTTTGATTTTCTGATTATCAAAATAATTAATTTTCCATCAACTAATCGATTAATCGATTAATCGTTGCAGCTCAACAACTGAGCAAACTCCATCTGCTGGTGAAGACCACGTGATGTTGTCAAAAAGCCTCAGAAACTAGTGGACCTTTGATTTGAGACTGAAATTTATAGGGTCCAAAATAACGGATTGAATCTTTGAGGAACTGAAACTTGCAAAAAAACAGTGATATGAGCCTTTAAAACAGATCTCATCCTCATATGACCCACACCAGTAGATTAATGACTTTTTAATCATCAGGATCAGTGCTGTTGAGCTTGATGTGCGTTTACACTCCACTACATCTGTGTGCCTCTTCATTTTTCATGCACTATGTTTTATTACTTTTGGATGATGCAGTTTGAAATGTTTCCACTGTGTCCAGTGGAGGGCAGCAGCGAGAGGGGGACTGCTTGTTGTTGATGCTGAGGAAGCTTTCTCTTCCACTTCTGCATCTGAGAGGAGGAGAGACAGGCACCAACTTCCTGTGCGATCTGTGTTCAGCTGAGTTGAATCTGACTGCCTCTCCGGGAGGCTTGTGGCTCTGCAGACCGGGGAGGACAGAGGCTCTGTAGGTGGTGTATGGATCGGAGGGACGCCTGCGACCTCCGTGCAGCAGCAGCAGCAGCAGCAGTAGCAGCAGCAGCAGCAGCAGCAGCAGCCGTAAATGTGGATTGTTTACACCGGTGGGTCCAGCCGTTCCTGCTTCCCCGCCTCCCTGCGAACCCGAGCGGCCGCCTCGGCTCGGCAGCGTCGCCGCAGATAGCGTCAGTGGAGCGGGGCTGATGGCCCTGGTGCTCGCCCCGGCCTTCATCATCATCAGCATCCGCCTGTGTGTCTGCTAGAGAGCTGCGAGAAGCCGCGCTGCTTCACCCGGCCGCCTGAAGTCCCGCCGGGAGCCCGGAGAGCGGAGAGGAGGAGCGGGGTTTTGGTCGCAGCATCGCCCCGGAGGGAGTGGATGAGCAGCCGGAGCCGACCCAGAGATGGCTGTTCTCAAACTGGCCGACCAGGTAGACCTGCTAGCTGCTACTAGCCTAGCCTGGACTCTAAACAGGCTGCACAGCACTTCACCCCATTTATCGGCTGTTTGGTAGAAATGTATTTTTAATATTGCGACGTGTCTTTGTGTTGGACAAACAGCCCTAACCCTGCAGACTGAGGACAGAGCGCATAAAGCTGCACGAAACTGGACGCATAAATGTCCTGATTTTCGCTTTCGTCATTAATGACTAAAATTTTCGGTGTTCCGTTAAAATGAGGACAGCCCACTTATTAGATACTTCCTGCTCTGTTTCCTTCCGCAAGCATCGCCAGGCCCCAGAACACTAATGTCCCCAATAATGAAAATATATCAGTGTTTTCATCTCACACAGTCTAATGCAGACTGTCCACAGTGCTGTAGCCTGATATTGTTTCATGTGAAAAACCTTCAACTGCAAACCAAAAAAATCAATTTTCTGATAAGATTTAATTCCAAGGAGACCTACAGTATGTGAGGGGTTGTCTAAACAGTCTCCCCTCAAGGTCTATTGAGTAGCTGTTCTGGAGCTTTTTCTTGTATTGCATGATCCTCTTTAGCAGAGCTTTCACTCTCAACTTTTAAGCCAACATGAACAAAAAGTCCTTAAAGTGCTGTGAAAAATAGAAATTTGACCATCTACAATTCCATGGCCAACTCCGTCTGCTGGGGAAGATAGTGTTTGAAAGCTCCAGAAGAGCTACTAAATGGATCTTGAGACTGTTTTTTTTTTTTTTTATCAAGGTCAAGAATGAACTTTCAAGTCCAATTATTTGAGAGGTTTTTGTTCTGGTGTACAATGCCATTATTTGTAGGTGGGATGGTGATTAACCTTTAATAGTCTGATGAGTGATTTACAGGGTGAAGGCCACCCTACAGGTACCTGAACCTCCATTTGGGAACCACTTTTCTCTCTGGTCTCACTTCTGTAAATTCACAGACTCGTGCTTAAGTTTCCACCAGTCGTACAGTTATCCTGGTGAATCTGTTGGTGAACAAGTGGCACCAGAAGGACAGTATGTTTCCACCTGCAGAGACTATACTGTAGATGATGCTCCGTAACCTGAACAGTCTTTTGTCTCGGTAGAAATCCCTGATTAATCTGGTCATATCAGATGTATCGTTACTTCAAGGAAGGGAAGAACTTTTTATGTAACCCAGCGCTGCGGGACTTCCTGTTATTTTCAGACAACATGCTGATGTTGATGATAACTGGATGCCTCAGCTCAGCAGACAGCTCAGTGGCTTATACATAGATTTTCTCTTTTTTTGCCGTCGTGATCATGTGCTGATCAACTGTGGGTCACATGGAAATCAAGTACAGATTTTTCTCAACCTATAATAGTAAATGATGCCCAGTTTGTCTGGCTGCTTTTTTAAAACTATGTTTCAAGTGATATAAGGAAGCTTTTGCAGGTACTAATGTGATGCAGAGGTTAAGGTCACCCTGGTGAAAAGACAGAAGAGTCAGAATGGTTTTCGTTCAGTCAGCGTCATACCTCACAGCGAGGCATGAAGGGAATGTGTGTGTTGAAGGAACAAATGAAGCTTAGTTTCCTCAGATCTTGTTGTAAAACTGGCATTTTCGCGCCAATCTGTATGGTAATAATATGTACATGCATGTCCTTAAGGGACTCTTTTTGTACAGAAAAAATGTCCTTCCACTGCACAGAATATAAAAGAAGCACAGGAAGTTGTTGACTTTTGACTTTCCACCACTGCACTGCTGTGTGTACACACCTGAGTGTGCCTCTGTAGTGGATGTGCGCTTGTATGCTTATCAGTTTTCCTGTGTTTTATTCCCTTTATCCTTGTTTTTAATATAGATTTCCTCTATTGCTTCCTGTGTCTGTTTTAGGCACTCTGACACACAGCTGACATCTTCTCCTCTTGTAGCTTTTAAGGCATTTTGAGAGGGAATAACATGCAGAATGGTGGGTTTCGGTTTCACTGGAACGAGGACCACAGAAGCATCTCGTTGACCCCGAGGGGAAGGTAGATGAACCAGTTAGGCCTGTCACCTCAGGCATCAGAGGAAATGAAGACATGGCTTTCATTTATGGAGGAAGACACCAAACAGGATGTGCTGTATGTGTGTGTGAGGCATGCTCGGGACATAGTATTTATATATTGCAGGTTAGCCTGTGTGTGTGTGTTTATAGCCTGTCTATGGAATGAAAACAGAGTTAATCTGATGGAGGAAGTTTGTGTAGGATAAGAATGAGAGACAGGAAGATAGAAGGGGAAACTGTATGTTCTGCCAGATCAACATGGTCCTCAGTCAGTTCCTCAGAGACCAGCGGTGACTGGATCAGTATGTTTACAGCAGGCTGACCCTGCATGTCGACAACAGTAAATTTTTACTGTTATTGAGTACTAATGTGGGCTGCATGGGTGACATCAGTAGGGCAATGAGGTGAAGGTAAATGTTTGTTACTGTATGGAAATATGTTTGTTTGAGATATTGTTACATAGCCTGCAGGAGGGCTGGCAAAGCCTGAATAACATATCAGCAAGATCAATATTAGTGGTTGACAATTTACCCTTTTGAAAAGTGGCCGATGGTGTGTCACTTCTGTTCTAGTGGCATTCTGTGGATTTCTGGTGTGCCGCTGCCGTTTTATGGCTTGTGGCACTTACAAACTGTACGTCACCCATCTTCCACTGTCTACACCACTTCTCACTGGCTTACGATATGCCGATGCTGTGTGTGTGTGTGTGACTTATAAATGTATCATCACTCCCATTTCGTTGGCAGATGCCACTTTTCACCGGCGTACTGGTGGTGTGCCACTCTTTAGTGTCATATGCTGAATCCTAGTGGCATGCCACTTTGACTGATGCTAAAGGCTGATGCTAACAGGTCCAAGCTGCAACGTTAGCATCCTCACCAGCTTATGATCCATGCTGCATTGTTCTTGTATTGCTGGGTAGTTGGTTAGCTGTAGTAGTAAAAGTAAAAACTTTTTAATTGGTATTGTATATGGTACCATATATGGAAAAAGAAATTCAGTTTTAATATTTTTTTATAGATGGTATAGCCAGTTTGATTCTTTACTGTTACTTAGGATATCGTTGATAATTAAGTTTATTGACTGTAAAATATCCTGCCCCAGGCACATTTTTTATTATGTCTGAGGGATCATTGCCAGAAGTTAACACCAAAACAAATGTTTGCTGATATAGTGTTATCAGATTTTTATTGCTCTCAAAATAACAATATCCACCTCAGACATCCAGCATTGCTTAGTCTGTAGGTGCTGGTATGAGGTTGAGGGAATCTTCCCATTCATGCCTCTAAGAGCGGTACACACACACACACACACACACACACACACACACACACACACACACAAACACACTCTCCTCATTCAGGCTCCCTGAGTCCCTGTGGCGATTACAGACACAGCACTGTGACAAGGGACTGATGCCAGCTGAGAGTGTGTGTTTGAACGTGAAGGCTTGCAAGAATGTGTGTGTGAGCGCACTTACAAAGAAAGGCATAGCTAAAGAGGCCATATGCTGCCAAGTGGTGGCTGCTTGTTTAAAGGCACAGCCCCTCCTTTCTCCAGCTGGCATCTTGCTCAGTCCTCTATACCCTAAATGTGTCCTTCCTCATTCCCTCTCTTATCACTCTGCTCAAGTAAACACTGATTAAACCTGAATCACTACTGATTCTGAGGCGAGCTTTGAATTTGAATGAAAATGTTCTGGCTGGTTGATCACCAGGAGGAAATGGTGAGGAAGACGGGACAATCGCTTCCTTAGCCGATACAAGCACCATCCTCTCTCTCTCCTTTCATTTTTTGTCGCCCACATAATTCCTATTTGGCAATGTGCTTTCTGCTTTGTTGGGTGCATTGAAATTATTACTTGGTGCAACAATAGGTGGAAGTTTCACAGCAGAAAGTGTGACAAATGTGTCAGAACCGCCCGCCTAATGTTCCTAATGTTTAGCCGGTTGAGTTTGACCTACAGGGGGAGGTCGAGGTGTGAAGGACAGATCCCTAAACACCCCAAAATGTGACAGAAGTCTTGGTCATGTTCTTAGTCTTAGATTTTTTTTTAAGGCTAGGTGTTGAACTGAATTTAGCTATTTTTAGACTGTCTTTTATTAAAAAGAATAGTTCAAAATATATACTTATTCGCTTTTTGAGATGAGAAGATTGATATCACTTTCATGTCTCTGCATTAAGTGTGGAGCTAGAGCCAAGACGTTGTTAGCTTAGCTTAGCATAAAGACTGGAAACAAGGGGAAAACTGTAAATAATAATTATTATAACTTGTTAATTATAACTAATTAACAACCTATATCTCATTTGTGTAACTCTGTACAGAAATAGAAATGTCAAAATGAGGGGGCTGCTAACTATTTCTTCACAAACAACAGTTCACCCGTTTTAAAAACTGTCCCCCTAAAACCACAAATTACCATTTTTACAATAGTGTTTGTGCATTGATTAAATACAACGAGACACAGTGTATTAATGTGGGCTTTACAGGAGTTGGTAGGCAGACGTTTGAATGTTGGACAGAGCCAGGCTAGCTGTTCTCCTCTGCTTCCAGTCTTTATGCTAAGCTAAGCTAATCTCCTCCTGGCTCTAGTGCCATAGTTGGCACACATTTTGTTAATTTTAGATTAATATCTTTAATAGCTCTTCAGCTGTTTGTATTAGGACATACACAATAATCCATCATATTTTGTCAAATGAAGAAAAATGTTTTTGTAGAACAACCATTTAATACTGTAAATAAATGGAAGTAAGTTATTAAAAGGTATTGTAAAAAAAAAAAAGCTGTCTTCAAACACGTGCCTTAATGGTCACCTGGAAGGAGCACGATGATGTGATGATGTGGCATTACAGTGGCATCAGATGAGGAAGTGTTATCATTTTGTGTGCTTGTGTGTGCTGTGTTTGAAGCAGAAGTGAAACACTCCTCTGCGGTTTCTCTCTCTTGTTTCTGAGAAGGAGAGGCTGTGCAACAGGAAGTGAGGCAGGAGGCGACAGGGACACACAGGAAGTCAAGTGAAGCTTGCCTCTATTTAGTCTGATTCATCAGTAGTACACACAACCTGAAGCCTTCATTTCTGTGCTTAGCAGAGGCTTTGGGATTGATTTTATGCTTAAACAATCAGTGTAGCAGGTTAGATTCTATCAAGTGGTGTTACAGGAGCATAAAAGTTATTTCTGCATGTTTTAGCTTACTTACTACAATCTATTGTATGTGTGCTTTACATTACAGATAACCATCATGCAAATCATGTTGCTGCGTTTCAGATTTTTTCCCCTGTCCTTCTATTGGGGCTGTGTGATAATTCAGTATTCAACTAATTGACTCTCAGCAGATGTTATCAAAGTGATTCTAAAACAAAATGAGTTATTGAAGGTTTTATTTTACACATAGAGTTTAGTTTGATGTAAAACAGTGGATCACAGTGCACTGCTATGATCATCACTCTGACTACTTTTTATGTGATTTTCCATTTCATATGTGTCGATGTGTGAAAATATCTTTACTCGTCTTGATAATGATTTCAACTATATTTTCCACTCTTACTTTCAGGCAGCCCTTCATTATGTTATGAAAATTAATGATCAGACTCTTGAAAGTTGAACATTAAGTCTGCGTTTATTGTTGACAGTGTTACATTATCGTCCAGAGTATCACTGCATCACCTCACAATAGGTATGGGCTATGGGAATAAAATCCTCTTCATAGTATATGTAATTTTATGTTACAATATGGATATACTGTGTATATATATCGTGATATAGTCAATTTTCTGAAAAACAGTTTATGGATAAAAAATAGTTTTTGGCTAATCCAGCAAATTAAACACCTGACAAATCAAAGTGTTTGTGCACATTGATGCAAGAATCATATACAGTATAAATCCAATTTCCACAGTCTCAATTTGTGTAGAAATGCATTCAAAAGTTTATCTGAAGCTTATTTGAGGCTTCAGTTGTCCAAATTAGTCAAATGTCACGTGGATATCTTCAAATCCTTTTTTAGCACAAATTTCCCTCTTTGTTAGTATCCTTTCACTGCCGCTCAACATGGAAGCACTATTCAGGGAAACAGAAAGAGAGAATTTTGCACTAAAAAAATTTGTAAGATATCTGCTTGATTTGACCTCATATAAGCGTCAGATAAACTTTTGAATGCTTTTTTGCTCAAAACGAGGACTGTGGATTTTGTCCCTGAGTCAGCTGTAATGTAAAGTGCAGATGACGTGTAGTTAAGGAGATACTTGTATAAACACTTGCGTGATCCTTTAAGTCATTGACATGTTGCTGCGATCTGGCATCGCTCATGTTGACTAAACAAGGTTGCACTGTAAGCTTCTTTGTCACCCATGCCTGCTTCTGTTCCTACAGTTTACTGCTGCAGTGCTGGCTGACCCTGTATTTACCTCATATCTGTTATCCAGGAAAGAAAATAAGGGCCTCAGAGACATGACCTCTACACAGTGTCCTTCATTAAAGATTTTTCTCTGCACAGGCATTTGATTTGTCAAATGTCTTTGTAAACGACGCTTTCTCTACATGGAGGCAGTTATTTCGGTCAGTCCTACATGTAAGAACGGAGCAGAGTTTTCAAAAGTCCTGTTGGTAATAAAGAACATTTTTGTATACAGTATATAGTAGGTTATAGTCTCATAGTAGCCCTCACTGCTCTCGCTTTTGTAAACACAGCAGCTTAAAGTCAAGCAGCTGCTCCTACACACACACACACACACACACACACACACACACACACACACACACACACACAGAGAGTCAGTATTCCATACCGTGGGAAGGATCATGCTCGGTCTCCTCTTGTCTAATATCCAGGAAATATTCCCCCTAACATGTCGTTTCGTTTCACTGGCTGTTTAAATTGATCATAATGTGTTGGCTGTGTTTCTGTCTTTTCTCTGCCCAGCCTCCTCTCATCCAGGCGATCTTCAGCGGAGACCCTGAAGAGATCCGTATGCTCATATATAAGTCTGAAGACATCAATGCTCTGGTGAGGATACACAGAGATTTGTCTGTGGTTAATAAGCAATATCTTACACACCTAACCCAGTCTGCTCACTTTTATGTTGTGGGAATAGAGTTAACCAACCTTTTCAGGCTCTTTCTTTGTCAGTTTATTTTGTGTTTATTTTTGGTTTGATACAAATCTATCATCCTATTTCCGCCAGAGAAAGGATGCAGCCTTACCTGAACTGCGTTCTCCTGCAGTGTTGCCTCACTCGAGCTGGGTGGAAAATGAATAGAAAATAAACCAAAATAGTGACTCGCTATTTGCAGCCAGCTTTCTTGCATTCATGTTTCCTTCCTCTTTCTCTCTAGTTCTCCCTTTTTTTTTTTTTGGCATCTACCTTCTGACAGGCTCAAATTAGATAAGACCCACCTTCTTGATGTTCAGCAACCAATCAATAGGACAAATATCTTATTCGATATGTTTTCTCGTCCTAATTACGAGATTTGGAAGTCATATTTGCGAAAGAATTTCTTGGGGAACGTGCCTACACCAACTCCGAATGATCCTGCTGAATTCATCCTTATACATCACCCTAATATTCATGCACAGGATTTTGGTATTCTTCAAAACTCTGGATGCAGATACAGAGCAAACATCGCTTTCTTCCACTGCATCTTTTAGGGCTTTCAGGAAAATCAAAACCTGGCTCAGCAGCAACAATCTCCTCCCCTCCTCTCTCTTCAGCCCACACTTCCTTGCCAGCACCCAAGGGTGATGGGAGAAGGGCTGCAGGTCAAGAGTCAAAGTTCAGAGCATGTGTTTATTTACATCTGCTCATCTTGGTATAAATGCATAACACATGTCTCTACCAGGGCAGGACAGGATGTGGGACGGGCCTGCTTGTTTGAGGACTCCCACGTCACCGTCATTGTCCACTTGTCCACTTGTCCAGATGTGTTTTTGTTGGAGAGGCTGCACTCAGTCCAGTCACATGTGGATACGTGGGGTGGTCGTCGGGATGCTCTGTGCGTGTTTGAGTGTGTGTGTGTGTGTCTTGTGTGAGCTCACTGAGAAGAACAATGGATGTGTTGACACTGACAGCCCTGTCACTGATCCTCCGCTCTTCGTCAGTGAGCCTCCTCTCTGTCAGTTCTCAGCTTGTACTCGTGGATAACTAATCTTCAACGTCACAGCCAGCTGTGGAGAGCAAATATTGTATGATTTAAATCATAATGTTGTTAATTTTATATTGTATTTAATTTAGATCCAGACGGGCTGGTTGTAGGATTTTATGAACATGTTTTAATGACCCACAGCCTCACTCTTAAACCACAGTACTAAAGAATAAGAACAGCTGTGCACTGAGCTTACTTCACTGTACTGTTGCCAGTATTACCAGCAAGTACCAACTGACTGACTTCTCCCCGCAGGATACAGAGAAGCGCACGCCGCTTCATGCAGCGGCCTTCCTGGGCGATGCCGAGATCACCGAGCTCCTCATCCTCTCTGGTAAAATATATTCCTGTCCTCCGCCTCTTCATCATCATTTTTCACCGCTCCACATCTTTCAGATGTTCTTTTCAGCTCTTCTAGTTTCCAAAAGTCTTGTTTTGATAAAAAAACCTGAAAAATGTGATACATTTATACTTTAAACCTTCAGTGATGAAATTTCTCTATTTTTTTCCATTCTATGTGGCATTTCCTGTGACTTTCCAGTTTGGTTGGTAAACTTAACCCAACACCTCATCAGTGCCATATTTATCCCTCTGCTTTCCACTCTGTTTGCTCCTTTTCCTCTGCAGGGGCCCGGGTCAACGCCAAAGATAACATGTGGCTCACCCCCCTCCATCGTGCTGTGGCATCCCGGAGCGAGGTGAGCACACACACCCACACACACACACACACACACACCAACACACATGCACACTGAGTCCAACACTTTCTTCTTTTTACAACAACAACCCCAGCGGCGCAGAAAGAGATCCTCACCGTGTCGCAGGTGTCAAGGAGCTAAGCTGCACCTTGTGGTATTTACCTGAAAACAGACACTCATCACTTTTTAAACCTCTCCCAGCATTCTTGTGTACTATTCTCAGACCGCTGTCTCTGGGTCAATGCAATTAATCAGCCGCATCACTCCCAAACAGGTAAATCAACATGGCTGAAATAGTAGGAGGCTGGTTTTCTATACATTCAGGGTCTTTTATGAGTTTTGTTTTGCAGTGTAGGAGTATATGAAGATGTGTATTTGTGAATGGGTGACATGTAGATAATATAAGATAAAACTTTATTGACCACCTGGAGGGAAATTTAGCACTAATGTTAAATACTTACCAGGGTATCTGTTGTAAAAGAGCTTAAAGTAAAGTAAATTTAAGGCAGTAAACTGTAGTAAAATATCTACAATAGGGTTATTACAGGTCATCTCACTTAAAATGTTCAGTTACACTTGCAACTACTTTACTTTAGTAGAAACACTATTAGCCATATTAAAGTATGATGATGGTTTTGTCACTTTTTTCATTTTAAATTGACTTTTAATTCAAGTCAAGATGGCATCAAAAGGCTTTAAAAGGCTTTCAATTTTTATATCTACACTCATACACGCACTCTTTTTCCTCAGGAGGCGGTGCGAGTATTGATTCGCCACTCGGCTGACGTGAACGCGCGGGACAAGAACTGGCAGACGCCGCTGCATGTTGCCGCCGCCAATAATGCGCTGCGATGTGCTGAGGTCATCATCCCGCTGCTGAGTAGCGTCAACGTGTCGGACCGCGGCGGACGCACCGCCCTGCACCACGCTGCCCTCAACGGCCACACTGAGGTACTGCAGAGACTAATCGCTGATGTTCTGTCATGAGTGCTGCTTTTTAACTGCCACAAGTGTTTTGTCAGTAAAATGAAATAATTTGCATCCTTGCTGCAGCACTGTAGCCACTTTGTAGCCACCGAAAAGCAGGCTATGATGTAACCATCCTTTGTGCTATTTTTGAGGATAGCTTGGTTAAAGGAAGGAAACAGGTGGGCGAGTGCAGCTGTATCACTGGGTTATCAAGTGGGCTGTTCATTTTAACACGCTCACAATTCACAAATACGCTGAATCTAAAATTAACAATAAGAGGCGGCAGATTTCTGAAGCCACAGTGAATGGGCAGCTTCTCTTTTACTGTTCGACAGCCCCTCCAGAGCATTTATGCAGCAACTGAGCCAAGTGATGAGATGTATTTACAATGCTGTTATATAAAGACCATCAACACACACACACACACACACACACGCGCACACTTTTGCTCACACATACTGTGTGGTCTGCTGCACATATCTCTAATATTGCCCGCTAATTTCCCCTCCACTCATTCTCTCTGTGTCAGATGGTAAACCTTCTCCTTGCGAAAGGAGCCAACATCAACGCCTTTGATAAGAAGGACGGCCGGGCGCTGCACTGGGCAGCTTTCATGGGTAAGAGACAAAGACAGTTTGTTAAAAGACATCTCATACATCATGTCTTTCTTTCCCGGAGGTAGATCTTTGTAGATGTGCTTGGAAAAAATGAATAAGTTGCTCATTATGAGTCATCTACTTGCTAAAAGACCAATTCATCAGAGCTTGAGTAGTGTGTGTGTGTGGTTTTTTTCAACCTTTTTTTTTTTTTAAACACCAGTATGAATATGAGTAAAACAAATACCAACAATGAGCTCTTTTTTTATTGGTGAAACAAAATGGAACATAACACAACAGGTGATTTTAAAGTGACAATGACAGAACAAAACGTATAAGTACAGTCAAAAACTACTAATGTAGCTTGAAACTGGTGTGACAAAGCTTTTGTATTTACACAAGCTCTTAACAAAAACAAAGTATTTTGATAAAACGATCCCTCAAAGTTGGTTATTAAAGAGCTGTGAAAAGACCGAGGCAGGACGTTTTACGGTTAATCGTTCTTTTACAGTGATGTTTGCTGGTCAAATTTACTGTTGTCTAAAATGTTCAAACATAATAACTTTACATAATCACACAAATACAACAAAAACATTTGGAAGGTAAATTAAAATAAGGGTCGCTTTGGCTCTGTAAAACTGTGATGGACACTTTTTCTCATGTTTTATAGAGGAAACAATGACTTTAATAAAAAACAAATTGATATATTAATCAATAATGAAAATATAGGCCAAAAATCTAAGCCTGCTGATATATTAGTGAACTTTAATATTCATTATTTCTTTGCAAAATCTCCAGCGCAGTTCAAGTTCAAGTACTGTATGTGTATAAGTGTATGAGCGTTGATGTATGTTTCATACATAAAGCAGAAAAATGATTGGTTTATCACAGAAATGCTTCAGTGTTGCTTGAACTCTGACAGTTGAATCTTAACCCCTGTGTTTTGTGTGCTGTGGTGCGCCCCCTGCAGGTCATCTGGATGTGGTGTGTCTGCTGGTGAGCCAGGGGGCGGAGATCAGCTGTAAGGACAAGCGAGGATACACTCCCCTCCACACGGCGGCCTCCAGCGGACAGATAGCTGTGGTCAAACACCTTCTTAACCTGTCTGTGGAGGTCAGGACACACACACACACACACACACACACACAAACACACACAAAGATTAAATCCCTCACATACATGTATTAGTTCACTCACCCTCTAGCTGGCCATAATAACAGTTCTTGTTTTCTCTGTGTGGCAACAGATAGATGAGTCCAATGCGTTTGGGAACACAGCGCTCCACGTGGCCTGTTTTAACGGCCAGGATGCTGTTGTCAGCGAGCTGATAGACTACGGTGCCAATGTCAGCCAGGCCAACAACAAAGGCTTCACCCCGCTGCACTTCGCTGCTGCTTCCACACACGGAGCGCTCTGTCTGGAGTTTCTAGTCAACAATGGGGCTGATGTCAACGTACAGGTACGCCAGCTGAAAGTCTGCCTCGCATAACTCCGCTCCTACATCTGATTACAAAGGATACATGTCGCATTTCTTCCTCTGCTGCTAGCAGCAGGGCTCTTGGAATGGTGATTTCTGTTCTGGCGTCTATTTTTATGGTCTGTAATTCCAACACATTGGGCCAGAGTGAAATTTATTGTACCAAGATAAATCTAAGCGCTTCATTTCTGTCATTTTCAGCAGTACCTTGAACTTATAGTTGCCTTAATACTGTATAAAACACCCATAGCACATCAACACAGGTTTTTTTTGCCAAATTAGATCCCTTGTGAGGACTGTGTGGGTGTGAACACACTGAGCTATTTCCCTGAACTGCCTATTAGCTTTGTTGCACCTGTGAGGGCGGAGAGATTACCCCTTTATCATTTTTACTGGTTCATAGTTCGGTGATCTTGTGTAATTTCAGCATAGCTACAGCCAACTTCAACCTGAGCAGAGGTCTGATTAGCCTGAATAAGAAAAACACGTGTGTGGGAGTGGCCTTTAAAGCTGCACTAATCAATATTTTCATATGAACAGTGGATCAAATGACGATGAAACATGACTTCAAATTAATGCTAATATTGCTCTGTGTCTGCTGGGTTTGTAAATAGGCATCTGTTAGCAAAACTTTCCATAGTGATATGTTGATGTTTTGTTGGTCCCCAAAGTGGCCAAAAAAATCAGTTAATACAGGTTTAAGATAACACGCAACACCGTCAGTATGCTAACATGCAAAATGGTTTTTTTGGTCTTGTGTCAAATAAACTCTGATTCCACTGTGTAAAGAAATAAGACCATAATTGAGATGATTAACATCTATCTCCCACCAGTGGTATTGTCATTGCTTGTGTTTCTCAACAAAAAGGCTGTTTTGTTTAATATGTGGAATCTGTTGCTGTATTTTTCTCCTCCACGTCCTTCAGAGTCGTGACGGGAAGAGTCCTCTTCACATGACAGCAGTTCATGGACGCTTCACTCGCTCCCAGACCCTCATCCAGAATGGTGAGACCTCTTTATGCTTGTCTTTGTCTTGGGGTCTCTTAAAGTTGCCATTGTGGCACATTCTCCTCATGAACTTTTATTTCAGGTGGGGAAATTGACAGTGTGGACAAGGATGGCAACACTCCTCTCCACATTGCTGCCCGCTATGGTCATGAACTCCTCATCAACACACTCATCACCAGTGGAGCTGACTGCACAAGGTTTGTTTTTTCACCTGTTGAGCAATTTGTTTTAAATTATTACAATGACAAGGTGACTGCCTACTAAAAGAGACTATTGTTTTCCTTTCTGCACCTTTCTGCCATCTCCAAAGGCGAGGAGTCCATGGCATGTTCCCCCTCCACCTGGCTGCCTTGAATGCTCACTCTGACTGCTGCCGGAAGCTGCTGTCCTCAGGTAGTAAACAAAGTCAACAGTAAAGCGGTAGAAAGCAAATTTAGTTTCCTAATCAAGGTTACTGTGACCAGCACATTATTGGTTTGACAAAGTTCTTCAAATTCTTCTTTTGGATTTGTAAATCAAAATAGAGAAAAACATGCAGAGTAGATAAAAGTAATTTTTTAATTATTTAAAGGTGCAGTGTGTAGAATTTAGTGTCATTTAGTGGAACGGACTTGGCAGAAATTGAATATAATATTCATAATTATGTTTTCATTAGTGTATAATAACCAAAAATAAGAATTGTTGTGTTTTCGTTACCTTAGAATGAGCCCTTTATATCTACATAGGGAGAGGGTCCTCTTCCATGGGGCCCGCCATGTTGCACCGCCATGTTTCTACAGTAGCCCAGAATGGAAAAACCAAACACTGGCTCTAGAGAGGGCCTTTTGCGTTTTTTGCGAGTTTCGCAGCCACCATAGGTTCTCCTACTTGAATGGGGAGGGTGAGGGGTACTCAGTTGGTTGCAATCTGCAACCTCACCACTAGATGCCACTAAATCCTACACACTGCACCTTTAAATAGTGTGTTTGTGTGCTTTAATTTAAGCTGCAATTGTCTGTCTAACTAGCATAAAGTTACTACCTTCAGTAGTAATAAAGTGTCCCAAAGCCAAGACTTAGTATATCATTAACCAACTACATTAGTTTGTTGGGTTACTGATTACGTAAAAGTTTAAGAGTAACACAGGTGTAGTTTCCCCACTGTGTGGGAGCTAGTTCTTTAAAGCTATCAAAATGTAGGCTAATGTTAGCGGCTCTGTCGTGCTCTATTGTATTAGGTGAAGTTTACACTTCAGCAATGTTATTGAAGACGGTTCACCACACATTGATCAGTGCTCATCCTAAAACATTTTCTTATGTAACATTAAATATAAAAAACATACTGTTAGTTTATATTTTACTTAATACTTAATCATACTTATAATACTAGGGCTAAGCTTTACACTGTAATACAAAAATAATGCTGCTATATTTCTTTATTTAGCGTTATGTCTTCTACATGGATCACCAGCTGGTGAGGATGCTGACTGTTTGGCTGAGACATGCAGTTATAGCCTCAGTCTCTCGGCATGATATCATGTATGACCCCTTTTATAAGCTTCTTTTTTTTTAAAAGAGTCAGCCTGAAACATTAAAAAGTCTGCCGGAGATGGCATTTTCAACCAATTCCTGGAACATTAGCTTAATTAGCTAGCTAGCTATAGCTGATCAAATGTGCCAGGAAAAAGTTGTATGTTGAGCCAGCACAATCAGTGGTCGCCGGCAGGAAATGAGAAGTATGCTTCGGTCTGGCTCTGTCTGAAATTGAGGATAGTTTCAAAAAAAGTTTCAAACAAAGGAAAAGTTTCAAAGAAGAATCTTGAGTGGTATCTGCCACCTTTTTTCATTTCATTGTAAACCGCATACAAAATGTGCTGATAGAACATGTAGCAACAATAAGTATGAAGGGCAGGGCTTAGTGAACACTTGTGTTATGGCAGCCTGTGTGGAGCCTAACAGGCAAAAACCAGGGAAAAATGTCTTAAAGTTATAATCCTTAAAGGACAGGTCCACAATTTGTCTGTCTTAAAACAACAGTCAGGTGCCCAGATGAACATTGAAAAAGGTTTTTCTTGCTGTAATCACTCCTCCTTTTCATACTGACCATTAAAAGATCCCTTCATAATGCACTTACAGTGTAAGTGATGGGGGCCAAAATCCACAGTCCTCCTTCTGTGCAAAAATGTATTTAAAAGTTTATCTGAAGCTAATAAGAAGCTTCAACGTCCAAATGTGTCAAATCAAGTAGATATCTTTCAACGTTACAGTCTTTTTAGTGCCAAAGTTCCTCTTGTTGTTACCATACTTTCACCCGCAGCTCAACAGGGAAACACAAAGAGGGAATTTGATGCTAAAAAGACTGTAAATGTGGCAGATATCCACTTTATATGACTAACTTAGACTGATGAAGCCTCATATCAGCTTCTGTAAACTTTTAAATGCATTTTTGCAAAATGACTGTTTGGACACATTGTGGATTTTGGCCCCCATCACTTAACATTGAAAGCACATTTGAAGGGGGATCTTTTAATAGCCAGTATTAACAAGAGGAATGATTACAGTAAGCAAAACCTCTTTCAGTGTTCATATGAGCACGACTGTTGTTTTAAGACAGACTTGGGGAAAAAAAGTGAACATATCCTTATCCTAAGCGTATTTCAGCCCTGGATGATTTAGTGGCACCTGCGGTCACTGGTGGTAACTACAGGTTTGGTTTCATACTATAACAAACACTCTTTGAGCAGCTACTTTATCAGAAATATAACAGAGGAGCAACTGGTATGTGTTTACAGTGCAGCCAACACACTGACATTGTAGGTAGGCGTAGGTAAGCAATTTGAATCTAGGCCGGGAATGGCGGACTCCCCAATAATGATGAAAACTAGTATATTGAAAGATAATTAGAAAATAATAATGGCCAAAAATAATTGAATGGCCATTGCTGAAAAAACTGCCACCGTAATAGTATCAAAAATGGGGTTTGATTAAATGAAAATGTTGAGGATTATAACTGAAGCCTACCATGATGAGTGTATAAGCATTTAATCAACTCAGAACTTTTCTCATCAGGACCAGTAAGGGAACAACTTAAAAATTGTAATGTGGCTGATATTTCTGACAGTACTATGTGTTTATTGTCCTGGATATGTGCAAATTCAGGATCTGCTTTGCCTGAACATGATCTGTGAGTGCAGATTTCAGGGAGTTTTGAGCCTGGTTGTTTTCCTTTCTGCCAGTGCTGAATTCCTCCACAAGCACACATATTCAGCTCTGGCCAAATTCAAGTCACAATGTTCCAGAAACAGACAAGGACTCACTGAGTCTAATTACTCACTGATAGGACCACACTCCCTCCAGACAAGTGTGTATTCTGTTGAATTCTCCTCTTGGAGAATTGACATTGGTAGTTAACATCTTGTTTATATCTGAAAAGTTTCCTTGTTGCTTTTGGCAGTAAAATAATTTGTCTTTCCACTCATTCCATATTTTTGTTTGGTTCTGACTGATAGAGGGTTTTCCAATACAGAGGAGGAAAGATGTACAAATGTGAAGTAGGAATAGGGGAAAGACAACAATCCTTTCTGGCTCCAGATGCCTCTGACAATTTAACAAGACTCTGCCGCAAGGCATGGAGCAGAAACTGTGCTCCTCATGTGGCTCGGCTGAGTTGCTGTACTGAACAACAAAGAAGTCATTTACATGTGCTTGAGCTCTTTACAGCTGCAGTGTTGCGTCTGGACAGGACTGCTGTGAGTGCTAGTGGCCAGGGCTTTTGTATTGGTTTGCAGTCAGAGCTAAATCAGGAGCTAAAAGTCCCTTTTCTACCATATCTGAAGAACCGAGAAGATTAGGCAAACAGAATTTTAAAGCCACGAGACAAGATGACAACACATTTATAGTGTTGTTCTTTGTAATTTACCCTTGTCTGATTGTGTGGTGTTGAGTTACATTCATTTGGTTGATGCTTTTGTCTAAAGAGACGTACAAAAACGACATTCAACCTCTGTAGGAACAAGAGCAAGATCAGAAACTGCAGTTGCATCGTCTCCAGACAAACAACTAAGAGCATGTTCAGTGTAAGTGCTTAGATTTTTTAAAAATAGAAATATGATATATTATAGCACGGGCTGCCATGGTGTAGTCTGAAAGTTGAGGATTCAAATGTAGGATTTGTATACTTAGGCCAAGTGCCTGTCTGCATAATATCGATGATCTGCTGACTGATTCCTGGTTATTCTCCTGATTCAGCACGCACTCACATTGAAACAATTAGCAAATAAAGTAGTTGCTTTCTTTATCTCTCCTAATGGCCACTCCCTCGTCAGCTGCATCATCTAGTCAGTCTGACCGTAGTCCTAATTCTAGCGACCATATGATAAAACACGGAAACAGACAGACTACATTGTTGGGTTGTTTCGACCTCACGTCAGCTGTTGTGCTCTCCTCACATGATTTATGGGTATTGTTTTCAACAGGGTACTTCTGCTTGCGAAAGTTTGTTGTGTGTTTTGCTGTTACCATCTTCTTACACTGCTTCCTATATGTATTACTGTGGTTTGTTTTAGATGTCGACGTCGATCTTTTAGCGAAACTACTTTCACATGACAAATTTAGCCCCCCTTTTTTTTAACTTACTGCTCGACAAAGGGGTCGGTAGCAACTTTACTTTCTCTTTCAGCCAAGGCTGTAAAACCACTTAATGTGGATGTGAGACAGGTCAGACAGTGCCCATTCAATATTATTCATACTGTTGTCTTACTGTTGTTCATAGTGAGTCAACTGTGATATAACTTAAATCACGCAGCACAGTTTTTACACTGAGAAAAGCGCGAAATGTGATACAAACAACATACATTTTCCTCAATGTTGCATTATTTGCTAAAATTCTAATTTGCAGGTTAAGTTCCTGAGTTTCTAAAAAGGTGCCAGGGTTCCTGAAACTAACACACAATTACTTCATACTTACTTACTACATACTACAATGTCAAAGCCACAAGCCTTCAATTTCTTATGTGAACACGATGAATATTCACCTTCTTTGCCGCACTGTATCAGATTCTTCCCAGTGTTGGTCTCTCACACTGTCTGAATGTCTTTGATGTGTCAGTAACTCTCTCTCTGTTTGTAACATGTAACTTACAGCTGCTCATGTGTTTTCCTGTGTATGCACGGCCAGCATCATGCACTCTCACCTAACCTTCTCTGTTTCCTCCCCACCTGTCGCACTAACACCTGTCTTTCTCTCCTCCTCCTCCTCCTCCTCCTCCTCCTCCTCCTCCTCCGCCTGTCTCTCTCTCTCTCTCTCTCTGTGGTGGCTGCTGCTGTGTGTTGTCTGGCCTCCCTCCCGTCTCCCTGCGCTGCCCTCGTCAGGTCGGAGGTTTAGCATAATGTGTAACGACTCGGTCCTGTCTGCAGGCTTCCAGATAGACACTCCTGACAGCCTGGGGAGGACCTGCCTGCACGCTGCTGCTGCCGGAGGGTGAGGTCCACCATTCATGACGTGATCTCTTAAAAAGAAAGATTTAAAGACCAATTGCCTGTTTATTACAACACAAGTCTTATTTCTGTAATTTTGGCAGTTTCTAAAGATCTGAGAATTTAGCAACATCACCACAATAAAGTCTGACTCTTTGGTAAAAAACACAAACAGAAAGATGATCAGACAGGTTGTTAACAGTTTAGCAAGATTATCTAAACCTCTTTATTTAGAGGTAAAACAAATTGGTGAGTACAATGTTATTGCCAATAGCTTCAATGACCAAAACATGTGAATATAAGAATTATCATTAATCATCTCTTAATCAAAGACTATAAGCAACATTCAGTGCTTTTCTTTGGCCTGTTAAGGGTTAAAAATCTGTTGTTTTATTGCTTAAAGCTAAACCCCAGCTGTTTTTCAAAAAATTGTAATTTGTACTATCTGAATCGTCTGAGTCTTCCTGCAGTTATTGCAGCTCTCTAATCATTTCGCCCTGCTCTTTGTGTGCAGTAATGTGGACTGTGTCAAGTTGCTCCTGAGTAGCGGCGGAGACCACAACAGGAGGGACAACTGCGGCAGGTAAGAGAACACACAGCTGTCCATTGAACACCTTTGTTCATGACTGCTGGTGGAGTTTAAACAGCAAGCTGATTAATGGATTAGTTGAATGACTGAGTAATTGTCAAAAGTCATTAAGCAAGCAAACATTCTCTGTCTGCACCTCCTCAAATGTGAGTCCTTGTTTTTCTCATCATTGTAAAGTCTTGGTTTTGAACTGGTTAAAGCTGCATTAATTGCATCCCTGTTGTGCATCGGAAGTGTTAATGTTGAGCTTAAAATATAACTGTGATTCCCAGGGACTCATTTGCAAGGCAGTTACAGTAGTGAGGCAGTGCAGAGCCAGGTTTAAAGTGTTAGTTTGGGTGCCATTGCACTCCTTATTCATGTGTGTGTATGGGTGTTGGTAAGGGTGTGTGTGTGTGTGTGTCAGAGTCGTTTCTCTTTGATTGTTTTGAGTCAGGTGTTCATTGCATCATTGAAAGGCTCGACACGCTGGTATGCAAGACAACGTACACGATGATTTGTGCACTTCTGCATGTTGGTACACATCACTATTAGACTGGACTGGTATTAGTGTTAATAATCTTAATAGTAGATCAGGCGTGGGCAGATATGACCGATCCATTTATGATTCTGTTTCTGAGTCACTGCAGTCCTCTAAACCTTCTAGAACAATAGCAATAAAATGTGCAGGAAACTCTGTCCACACGTTTTTGGAGCTAGACCTGCCAGGTTAGAGAAATCTTACTGCTGCAGCATGCAATGATGTTTTAAACAACAGTGTCCTTTTAACTTTGGTCATGAAGTGATCCCATCCTGATGCACTTCTGTTATCAGTGATGGGGGCAAAATCCACAGTACATGTTCTGTGTTAAAGTACATTCCAATTTATCTGAAGCTAATATGAGCAGCCTATGTTACAAATCAAGTGGGTATCTTCCAAAGTTGCATTGTTTTTAATACAAAATTACAAAAATACAAAAGTTTCTGACCCTCCAACACCACTTAGCAAGAGAACTGACTATAGAAACAAAGTAGGATTTTTATAATAAAAATACTGTAACTGCTTGATTTGTCTAACTCAGACTGCTGAAACCTCATATTAACTTCAGATAAACATTTGAATGCATTTCTGCACAGAACCAGGACTGTGGGTTTTGATAGTCATCACTTCCATTGGAAACACATTAGAAAGAGATATCTCACTGGGCAGTATGTACAGGAGAAATGATTACAGAGAGCAAAAAGTGTTCCAAACTGTTCCTGATTTGAGACAGATTTGAAAAATTGTGAACGTATCCTTTAATGGCCCTAGTTTTGGGACAAGGTGCATTGTTCAGGTGTCTGGATGCTTTTTTTGACTGTCCACATACTTTAGTCCATGTAAATCCTCATATACACTACATGTGTTGTGTGATCTGTTTGCCTGACTTGCCCTCTCTCTCTCTCTCTCTCTCTCTCTGTCTTTGTTATTTCCCAGGACTCCCCTCCACTATGCGGCTGCCAGCCGCCACTATCAGTGTCTGGAGACTCTGGTGGCTTGTGGCACCGCCATCAACGCCACTGACCAGTGGGGGCGCTCCGCCCTGCACTATGCTGCCGCCTCAGACCTGGACAGGAGGTGAGAGACCAGGAGATACGCACCCACAGCTCCTCCAGTCCTTCTCATTTGTTGTTTCTAAACTGTACGAGAGGAAAAGTTGAAATAAGAATCCTTCAAATCCTCTCACAGTATTCACAGTCTGATGAGGAGAGGAGGTGGAAATGTAGAGACTGCTCCTTCTCACACCATTTCCCTGGTGTTGCACTGAAAACCTGGGTAGCTGTCTACTGTTACTACATTTAGAAACCTGGTGGTCCACACCTCTCTGTTTCCATGGTAACGGGAGGTGATACTGAGGGAGCGCTGGTGGTAGTTATTTGCGGCCTCCAGGACTGGCAGCCCCACAGTTGGCGATGCATAACTACAGCACACACAGTCGTTATCCACTTACTTGTGGGCATTAGTAGGTATCACCACATGAAACAGGCTGTTGTTTGAGTGTGTTTATGTTTTTATCCTCTTGTGTCTCACCCTCCCTCCTGCTCTCACCCCTCCACAGGCGTCGTGTGGCTCTGGAGCAGGAGAGTGAAGGAGTTCAGGCGGAGAGAGAGAAAGAGGCGGCACTGTGAGTCCACACTGACATGAAGAAGCTGTCATAACTTACTATACATATACGTAAATTATGTATACTCAAAAGACACTATGTGCACTAAGATACACTTGAAGTGACCCTCCCTCATTACCACCGATGAGGTGCTTAACCCTCAACTGACTCAAAAGATCAGACTGTGGTGTTACTGGGCAGTTTTTAGGTGTGAATATGTGTAACTGTGTGAATAGCAGCTGAAGAAAGTCCCCTACAAATACACTGTTGAGTAACATTTTCTAAAAGCTACAGCGCCTTGCTTTTTTTTTTTAAGGAAAATTACTGAGCCTTAAAAAAATGAAACCATATATTTGTGGCCTGTTTTTAAAGATTTGCATCTTCAGAAGGGACCAATGGGGCAATAGAAACTTGGGACTGAGAGCTACATACAGGGAAGGGAAAATATTGAGAGACTGAATATCATATTCTTGGTTTTGTTGTTTTTATGTGATTTGTTGGCAAGTAGAAAAATATAGAATAGCACCAGACTGATCCTTTCATTTACTGTGGTGGCGAGCTGTGATAGGCTGAGTTATACCACAGCATCATTTGTGTAGTTGGACATGGTATTCTTTCTTTGTTCTTGTGCAATGACTGTTTCTGACTGGACCAACGCTCAGTGTAAAGACACATATACACACAAATACACACACACTCTGTCTTTTGTTTGCATACATTTCCAGAAATCAACCAGCCCATTAACAGCCTCACACACTCGTTCTTCCTGATGTGTGACACACTTGGTTTCAGCCTGATCTCCACACATATTTATGCATTGAGTTTTCAACAATCATACCTTGAAATCATGATCTTTTCTCCACCCCTCGGGTCTTGTTCAGTACTCACTGGTGGTGTTGTGTGAGTTGCCATCTTAAATGACAAATGAGACGTTGTTGTTGCTGTTGTTTTCCAGATGTTTAGAGTTCCTGCTTCAGAGCGGAGCGACGGCCTCACTGAAAGACAAACAGGGCTACAATCCTGTCCACTACGCTGCCGCCTACGGACACAGGCACTGTCTGGAACTGGTCAGTTTACACACTCACAAACACACACACACACACACACTCGCCACATGCCGAGGTCTGTGATATCCCGAGGCCACGTGGAGGAAACAGTTTTATTGTTGGATAGTGACTCCAGGCGTTTTCTCCATCTGTTGCCTGATCATATTTTCACTGCACACCACACGATGACATTCCAGGTTTCTGGTGTCTCTTGTTTCATTGTTGGCCCTGATTTGTCAAAGTTTTTCAAGCAGAACTACTGCCATAGTACACGGGCCGACTGTCAGTAAGTAAAGTGACTGCAGGCTTCGTGTTGGTTTTGGAAGGAAATGTGTTGATGTGTGTCATTGTGACCTGCAGCTGTTGGACAGAGATGACAGTCACCAAGACGACCCCGAATCCCTGAACGCCAGGAGCCCCCTGCACCTCGCTGTGAGTCTCACATGCACACACGTACACACAAATGACGGCATGATTGTTTGATACTACTATCCCAGGTTTTTGTACCCAAACCAAAACAATACTTCTATGTAAAGCATATTCATATTTAGTTAAAAGTTATATGTTAAACGTCATCTAAACAGATCAGTAATACAGGAACCTTCACTAAATAAAGTCAAAAAATTCAGCTTTAAATCTGATCAGAAAATAAGTAAACAAGATTACAAATCTCACCACACATTCAATAACAGCTTTCTGTATTTGACAGTTGACAAAATTACATATTTCAGTCCGTACTAAAGAGTATTCAGGTAATACTGAGCTCTTCTGTATTGTGTATTGTCTCAGGAACAGAATTTATCAGATATTACATTTTATAAGTTGATTGCTGAGATCTGGGAACCTTGTAACATCTCTTAAAAGAAGTCAGATGGAGCAAAAAACACAAACAACCAGACGATCAGATCAAATAAAGGTTCCTGGTTCAGCTTTGACCTACTGTGCTTGCCGTAGTTGTGTGTGTGCACAGTTTTCAGGTCACAGTCACAGTCATTTCAGGTCCACTCATTTTTGGTTTCACCTCAGAATAAGGTTTAGGTAATCTGGCTTAACTGTTGGCTGGATCAGATCGCCACGTATCGCCCTGTCTGATTAGTAGCAATGTACTGTAGGTCTGAACAGTTATTTGGTAAGTACAACGTTATCATGATAACGTTAGCTGATAAAAATGACGGCTAAAACCATGACAATAAGACCCAAGTTGTAATAAACAGGAATTAACATTTAAATGGTAAATGGACTGCACTTATATGGCGCCTTTCTAGTCTTCCGACTACTCAAAGTGCTTTACACTACATGCCACATTCACCCATTCACACACACACATTCACACACTGATCGCATTTGCGTGCGTCCGTGGCTGATTTGTGAGTGTTTGTCTCTGCAGGCGTACCACGGCCACGCTCAGGCCCTGGAGGTGCTGCTGCAGGGGGAGAGGGAGGTGGACCAGGGGGACGAGGCAGGGAGGTCACCCCTGGCCCTGGCTGCCCTCCGGGGCCACTCTGACTGTGTTCACACCCTCCTCAGCCAGGGGGCATCGCCGCGCACCACCGACACACAATACGGACGCACACCCGTACACCTGGCAGGTGGGTTTCAGTTTCAGTATCACGTTGATGGAATTGTTTTTTTGTTGTTTTCTCTTTTTGTCTCTGTCACATGTGTCTGGTACTTTGATTACATTTAACAGCTGACTGCGAGCCAGAACACCTGTAATGTCAGCGCCTGATCTCACTAATGCTCTTGTGGCTGAATGGGAGTAAATCCCTGCAGCCAGGTCCCAAAATCTTGTGGAAAGTCATATCAACATATTAATGACCAAGGTTTTGGAATACGATGTTCAGCAATCACATAATGTAATGTTTGTATAATTGGTTTAGGATTAGATTTATAAATCTTGAATAGTATTACACCTGTGACATGTTAAATTGGGGCACCAATTCAGTTTCTATACTTTCTATACTTACGCTGCTGTTAACTTAACTCACACCTTGTTTTCTCACATGATCAATATCTATGAGGTGGTAGATATTATGGACACTTACGCTTCATCCGTCTGCAAATCTGATAATGTGTCTAATTTGTGTGTACTTTAACCTGTAAATCTGAAAAGTTGTAGTCCTCTGTATTTTCTATAGCTCCTGATACCTCCATTACTTTCAGCATGTTTAGGTTGTAAATGTTTGTCGTTATGATTTATATGCAGCACACACTTAGAAATAGGAATCTTCTCTCATATGGTCGGCTGAAATTCACTGAACTGATGTGTGATCTAACTGACTATTAATAAACATCTCTGTTGCTGTGTTTCTTGCTTCCTCCAGTGATGAACGGTCATACGAAGTGTGTGCGCCTCCTGCTGGATGCATCCGACAGTGCAGACATGGTAGATGCTGCTGACTCTCAGGGACAGTGAGTGATTTCTCTTTTCTTCCCCCCCGCTTCATGTTTGGTTTTTTTCTTGCCATGTATTTGCTGGTTTTTGCTTCGTCCTCTTTAAACGCCTCCTGTCCATGTCTTTCTGTCACGCATCGTCTGCAGGACTCCTCTGATGCTGGCGGTGGCAGGAGGTCACGTTGATGCCGTGTCGCTGCTGCTGGAGAGGGAAGCCAATGTCAATGTGCCCGATAACCACGGCCTCACTGCACTGCACCTCGGGGTAAGATTTTTTACCCTGAAGTTACTGTAACATTAGAATTTAGACGATACCTTAATAAAAACATTTGATTGATTTCCTTATTGTGTCTATAAATGATGAATTAATATTTGGATTATAGCTAAATATAGACTTTCACATACTCGGATTCACTAGGATTTATAATAGTGTTAACATGGAAAGGCAAAATTAATTCAAAAGGGCTTTGAAATACTCTTTTTTTTTAAAATATATTATTCATTTAATATTACTTTCTATTATTTACTGACATGTCTATAATATCTGTGCTTATCATATTTTATCTCACAGCTCATTTCATGATCGCTGTAGTTTAAAGACAGCTACTGCTCGGTGGATTGAAGGTTATCTTTAGACTGAAGAGGAAACAGGATACACGTGAGCTGTGAGATGGAATATGATCGACAGATAAACAGATTAACAAAAAGTCTAATTTTAAAAGCAAAATCTGCAATTCCATGTTGAAGTATGTGCACAGTATGTGCTTCATGTTTCTATTATTTGCATCCCGTGGGAACTATTTAAAGTGCTTTAGCTTGTTTCAGCCTATTAACTACAAACTGTGCAAACTTTACATGACTGCTGACCATATTTCAAAGCATTTCATGAGCTTTTAAATAGATTTCCTGTTATTCCAGGAAGTGAGTCTCCATTAATTCCACTACAAACATCAACGCGAGACATAAACAGTTGATGCACATGAACCCAGCAGTACTGTTCTTAAAGCTCCTCTCCTCTAATCTAAACACAACCTCTCTGCTCCAGCTGCTGTGTGGTCAGGAGGAGAGTATTCAGTGTCTGTTGGAGCAGGAGGCCTCGGTGTTGCTCGGCGACTCGCGGGGTCGCACAGCCATCCACCTGGCCGCGGCCCGAGGCCACGCCTCCTGGCTGAGCGAGCTGCTGAGCATCGCCTGCTCCGAGCCGCCCTCCCTGCCCCCCCTCAGAGACCACAGCGGGTACACACCGCTGCACTGGGCCTGCTACTACGGTCAGTGTTATCTTAGGTAGTGTGCGATGATAATTTTCAATCAATCTAAACTTGACTTGGTGGTCTTTTTCAACATATATGTGTTTGTCTGTAGGTCATGAGGGGTGTGTGGAGGTTCTGCTGGAGCAGAAAGGTTGCCGCTGTATTGACGGGAACCCCTTCACCCCTCTGCACTGTGCTGTGTAAGTCACATGGAGCTTTATTAAGGCTCACTGTTTGTTCACATTTTTGAAAGGGCTGCAAGTCATGATTCTTTTTATTATCAGCTATTATTCTATTTAGCACTATTTCAGTTAATCAATTAATCATATCAAAAAATATTTAAAAATGCCCATTACAAGTTCCTAGAGCCCAAGGTGACATCTTCACATTGCTTGTTTTGTTGGATTAAAAGTCCAAAACATGACATAAAACAGACAAAAAGCAGCAAATGCTCACATTTGAGAAGCTGGACCCAACAATTGTTTAGGATTTTTGTTTAATGATTGAAATGATTAATTGATTGGCGATATTGCTGCTGATTAATCTTCTGTTCGGTAATCATCTACTCATTGTTGAAGCAGTTTCTACTCATTTAAAAAAAAATTGCTGCCAGAGACTGTTCACCGTGCTTAACAGGGAAGAGCTCAGAATATGCTTTCAAAAAACACAGGAGAATAGAAAAAGGCCAAAAGAGCTGCTAATCATCCTGTTTTAGTATTGAAAGAAATACTGATTTTATAAAAAAATAAAACAGCATATAATAGAAAAATGATAAGATAAAATAAAGATATCAGTCAGTGAAATCTTGTGTTTATCTTTAAACTAACAGGGTGAATGACCACGAGTCCTGTGCCACTCTGCTGCTGGAGGCGATGGGGTCAGACATCGCTGGCTGTAAGGATGCTAAGGACAGGTGAGACACGTGTGTGTGTGTGTGTGTGTGTAGGTACAGTATATTGGGACCGCAGCACCGTCACTGCTCTGCTGTACCTTCTGTTTTCATTCCGTCCTCTTGCTCTCTCCTGCAGGACTCCTCTCCATGCTGCAGCGTTCTCGGGTCACATCGACTGCGTCCAGTTGCTCCTTTCCCATGATGCGCCTGTTGATGCTGTAGACCAATCAGGTCGCACCGCACTGATGATGGCGGCTGAGAAGGGCAGGGTCGAGGTGCTCGGTATGTAGATTGTTTACTTGGCTACTATTGTGTTTATATAGTTTTTTATTTAACATTTGGCTCTAGCTGTAATTATACATACTAGATATATATATGTGTGTGTGTGTGTGTGTGTGTGTGCCGAGATGACGCTGATTCTGTCTTGTGCTTCAGAGGTGCTGTTGACCAGTGCTGGTGCCAACCTCAGTCTGATGGACAAAGATGGCAACACCACCCTGCATCTAGCTTGCAGTAATGTAAGTGACCTCTAGGGGGCTTCACACGTCTGCTCAGAGGGACCTAAAGTTGTGGAGTTTTCAGCTGGAGTCGTGTTTAGTGTGTTTGGGGGCATTTTTAAGCCCTTTATTATAGTGACAGTAGAGAGTAGACAGGAAACAAAGGGTAGAAAGAGATGAGGAGTGACACGCAACAAAGGTCCACTGCCGGAATTGAACTGCGGATGTTGCGGCTATGTAGCATGTGTCTTAAAATGTCAGTGGTCACGGTTAGTAACTACATTGTAAAATGGTGATGTAAAGTTTGAAAGACGTGGGCATGGGAAGGGAAAGTCAGGGAAGTTCTAATGAGAGACGCTTTTGGGTTCAATTCAATGTTTCTGGAGTTTGACCGATACTGGAGACTAAAAGTCAGGATATCTGTGCCTCTGCAATTTTGATCATTCTTTTTTTAATACAAGTAACTCAAATTTATGAAAATGCAATGTCACACAGTTCAGGGCCTGTTATCATCAAACAACTAAAGTGTTATAAATGCAGCACTGTCGCTGCTCAAATATGTGCTTGTTTCTCAGTCTATCTACCTGTGTTCATTGGTGGTAAATAATCCGTTAAAAAACAAATCTTTTCCTTCAAAGTTGGTTTAAACCCTGTTCAGTTAAACGTCTGTCTTGATTAATTATTATATACTGAAATCTTCACTATTAGCAATGCCTCGGTTAAAGGATGTTTTGAAAGTCAAAGGAGTGAAAAAACTTACCAGGACACCATGAATTTGAAAAGTAAGATGCAAATCTCACATCTTCCAGGATGAAAGCACTTTGATCACTGTCAGTGGGCTGCCTGTCGGTGGATGTTGGCTCTTCCTCTCCGAGCCTAGATGTGAATAATCATGTGATTACTCCTAAATTGATTCTTTAGAGCATTCTGAAGAGTAACTTTTTGTGGCCCCCCGGGATCATGGAGCATCTACCTGAGCTTGTAGAACTGACTGTAACCTGAAGTCTTCTTCTCACAGGGAAAGGAAGACTGTGCGTTGTTGATCCTGGAGAAGCTTCCTGACTCGGCGCTCATAAATGCCACAAATGCTGCGCTGCAAACGTGAGTATCTATAATCTCCCCAGAAAAGTCCCCAGAAAAGAAAAATTGTCCAAACACATGAATGTAACACTATTATCTTTCTATACAGTGTAAAATTCAATAATAATAGTTTAACAAGGGTGCATGATATTGGGGAAAAAGGAGTTTGAGCAGGTAGAAGAGGAGAGATACAGTATGTTATGATGATATTTTTTGACATTACTTTTATAAACCTCGTGTCTCTCTTCGTCTCTGCCAGTCCTCTCCACCTGGCGGCTCGTAGCGGTCTGAAGCAGGCGGTCCAGGAGCTGCTGTCCCGAGGAGCCAACGTTCAGACGGTGGATGAGAACGGTAGGACGAACCTGGTCTGGTCTGATCTTTGGAGGCTCTTATCTGCATGCTATGTCTCGGTCGGCATGAATGTTTTTTCTCTGAGTTCCAGCATGAACTCCACTTTACTAATGAATTGTTTTAATGTGATTTTGCGTGTGTGCTGCAGTTGAATTCATCTTTAACAGGGTTCCCACTGACCATGGAGTTCAGAAAGGATATTCCACACGAGGAAAGTCACTTTGGACACTTTGTGGTTTGCTCAGTCGTCACATTATAAGCTGGGTCTGTTTATCCCTTTTTAAAGGTGTTTTCAGCTGGCGTGGAGGGAATAAAATTTTCAGGTCATGGATGCACTCTATATGATATCTTTTCCTGACTAAATTATAAAAAAAGTCATGAAGACGTCACCTCGGGCTGACAGTGGGAACCCTGATTTAAACTGTATACAAGCTTCTTGTTTGCCTGCCATGTGTCATTACAGAAGTTAGTGAATGTATTTGTTGTGTAGCGATGTGTTTCAGCTATGGTTGTCCCTGTGTGCTCTGTGTACCCCCCCCCCCCATGTCTCTGTTTGCATACTGTGTCAGCTGGCTGAACACTAATGGAATGCTGCTCCATCCCTCCTTTGTCTTCTGCTTCGCCTTCCCTGCTTCCTCCTCGTCCACGTCTTGCTCTCCTCCTCTTTCCTCCCTTTTGCTTCTCTCCCCTCCTCTCTCTCTCTCTCTCTCTCTCTCTCTCTTTCCCTCTTTCTCTCTGTCTCTCTACCTCAGGTCTGACGCCTGCTCTGGCTTGTGCTCCTAGCAGAGAGGTGGCTGACTGTCTGGCTCTCATTCTGGCTACCATGATGCCTTTCTGCTCCCCTTGCAGCTCCGGGGCTCCCTCCCCAGGCTCCCTGCTGAGGCAGCTGCCCCACAAGGGGGTTAAAGGCCCAGGGCCCGGCCCTCGGGGGCCACGCAGCCCCAGGAACCCCTCCGGACCTTCCAGCGAAGGAACCACCGAGAACGACTCAGAGGACTCGGAAACCTTCTGACCCCTGCAAACCGACTCTCTACCCTCCTACCTCGACGTGTGCACCTGAACTTTTTAGTTTCTCCCCTGGTGGAACGATGCAGTGTTTTTTTTAGTCCGTAAACCCTCGAGGGAGGAGGGTAGAGACTTGGTTGCGACCCAGCGTTGATGTCTGCAGTGTTTGTATCTTCTGCACTTCATGTGGGGAACGTGTACAGAATCACTCCGCTGACACCAGGCTGGAGACTCTGCAGCGCTTTTTTTCTTAGTGCCATTTTCCAAAAACAGTGAGTGGAGCAGCCGCACTGCCCTGGACTGACTACTGCAGCCGAATAAGTTGCTCCCTGAAACTGCGGTTGAAGAATTTGATCCAGGCCAACAATGGTTTGGGCCCGCATGCTTGTGTTAACTTTACACCATGGTTCGTTCTTTCTACTCACGGGTGCTTAAATCCAAACCGACCTCGGTACTTAGTCTCTGCATGGCATAGCAACTCGCCTCTGAGACTCGTCTGTCTTTAAAAAAAAAAAAAAAAGCCATTTTTAACTGTTTGTACAAAATGAAGTAGACCATTAAGAAAGTTAAGTGTAATTTTAATCTTTTTTTATTATTTTGGCTTGTTGTACCAAATATTGGACTTTCACACATTAATAATTAACATGTTCCAACAACCCGGTCTCCTAGAAACTACGTTAATGTTCTACAAAAATGTTGATAAAACAGATTTCATTTGTTTTCCATATATGTGCTCATAGGAACTACAGTGTGATTAACACTTTTGGTTTAATATTTTAAAAATCAACACTGATGTGATCAAGATGTGTTTAACCTTTTTTAATAATTACTAAAACCACGATCTTTTCCTGACCTTAAAATCACAGTGATACGGAAGTTAGAGCGTCTATCATAATGTGACGTAATTGAGTGTGTAACAGAATATGTGAGCGGCACAGCTGATTGGACAACTCAAAAGTAGGCGCGGCTTAGCAAATAAACGTATTTGGCTGAAAAAAATGAAAATATAAATGTAATTTCTAGGAGACAGGGTTGGTACTGAAGGGTCACATTAACCGGTACAAAAGCTTGCTGTTAACTGTTCATTTAACAACTAAAGCACAAAATTTGATTTCTCTGTTTGGTTTTGAGCTGTGGCTGAACTGTGAAGTGTACAGCCATCATAAGAAGTTGAAATACTGCCCAGGAAAGATGCTACGACACACAGATGGACACAGGGTTTGTGTAGAGTTTTGCATTTTATCCTGTGGCCTAGAATGGCCTCCTGCACTGTTTTGACTCCATGTTGATCCTTACCTGTAGTGCATGGTTGCACACTTTGTAGAGCAGGGTAGCCAATGGTGACTTGTTAAAAAGTTTCTACAGTAAAATTGACACCTTTCCCAACCTGCACAGCTCTAAATTTCTAATCCCGCAAGCCCAGATTTTCCATAAAAAGTAAAAATGATGAAAAGTACTTTTAGGTCTCCTCAGTTCTTTGTGATATTTATGATATTTTACATGATGGTACAAATACTGCCAGCACTTAAATGTAAAATGACACAGGGCCTTGACCACTTTCCACTCCTTCCCCCTCTGTTTGTCTACCTACCAGCTATGTGCCATTGTCTCAAACGTGTCCAGTGCCTTGATGTCTATTCATTTTTTTGTTTTCTTTTATAACATAGCCTGTGTTAGTAGATTAAAATATTCTTATCATTTAAAGGATCATATCACCTAAATCACAAACACATTTTATTGTATTTTTTTTTCACTCAACCCCAGTGTATAGAAGATCTGCCTCAGACTTCTGCCACAACACCGACACAACTTTTGAAGGTTTAACTTTCATATAAAGTGGAGAGGCAGACAGGAAATGTGGGGAGAGGGAGATGACAGGTAACAAAGGTACATTGCAAGTTACATTGTAGACATCTTAAACCCATAAGTCATCATGATACCCCTGATAAAACTTTCTGTTTGTGCTGCTCAAAAGAAAACTACATTGCCAGACACAACGTCCCAGATTCAGTGATTAAAAGCTTCAGAACAGCTACTAATTGGACCCTGAATGGACACTGTTTTGTCAACTGCTGTTTCCAAGGGAGATAATGAACTTTTAAGCCTCAACTTTAAAGCCAACGTGGACAAAAAAAGATCATGTGATTTGATTGAAAGCTACAGAATGCTGCTAAACAGACCGTGAGGTGAGATTGTTCTCTCAGTGTCACTTTGGAGAACCCACAGTTAACTGTGAACAAGCTTCTTTGGGACTATTTCTCTAGTAGAAAGTAGTTCCAGCAAAAACTGTAACAGTGAAGTATAACTTATGTAAGCAGATAATATGGATTATCCAGAGTAATCAGGACATTGTGTCTGGAAAGTAAAATTGAAGTTTAAAAAAAAAAAAAAGCCATTTATAAACACTGTGAGCGCCACTAACAAAATTCCTCCCACCCCCGCTGTCTGTATTGGGATTGCGGCAGACATATCAGAGGCAGATAAACAGCTAGAATCCACTAGAAACCAGATGTTTTTTTTTTTGTAATTTGGGTGAGCTGATTCTTTAATATGTTGAGCATAATGTGACACATAATGAGAGAGGTTATGTTACATTGAATGACAAAGTTTTAGCGGGGTTTGCTCTGCATTGAGGGACCATTGTGTTTTCAGTGAAATGGTGTCTCACTCCACTGTTTTCTCTCCTCAAAGGCTGGTGATGTTCTACATTTTTGTTATTGTCAACAAATTCAACGAAAAGACCAAAATCTGGAATATCACCAGACCGATCCTTTAAGTTTGTCGTGTGTGTGGGTGTAAGAGTGTGTTACTTTAGGTACTGATATGATATTGAACTGCTTTTGTATATAATGTTGACGTAAATCTTTGTATGGAAAAAGTCTCCATCACAGAAGACTTTGAGTGATATCTCTGCTCTAAACAAGAAAGGATGAATAAGAACATGTTTTTTTTTTCATTTTAGCTTTCAGAATGGACTAAAAGGTGTATATTAATGAATTTATTTTAAATTGAAATAATAATAATTGAAGATTGGAATGGAGACGACTCTAATGCCTGATAAGCACACATATTGTTAACAAGCACAGTTTTTTTCTGCCTCTGCTGTTCCTGAGCTGTAGGTCTGCTGAGAGACTGAATCTGTCTGCCAGTATTATTCTTCTTCTACCAGAACATGAGCTTCACCAGTCCTGACAATCGCTATCGTCATGTGTCTGATGATTTTCATACCAGTTCCTGATGCAGTACGACATGCTGAGGGCTGTTTGTCAGCTACCCTTTTGTTTTATTTTATAATTGTACAATTATAAAAATCTGTTTGAACTTACTTTGGTGCTGTGTTTTTTTTTTTCCCAGTGAATCATAAGACATGTAGGCGGTTCATTTCATTATCCACAGCCTAATCTATGTCTTTGAAAATACACATTCTTGCTGCTGAATCTGATGAGGATGATTTTCCAACTTTACTGCTTTTGCTTGTGTGTAAATCAATTTACTCATTATTACTCGCAGTCTTTAAACAGCCAACAAACAGGAAAATAACAGGCGAGGGGGGAAAAATCCCAACTAAGAGAGGAAACTCATCACGTGGCTGGTTTGAAGTAAAATTAGTTTGGATATTTGTTTTTAAAATGAAACTATACCGAAAAACATTAAAAGTAGTGCCATCATTTCAATTGTAATTCAAACTATGCAGGTTTAATAAGCTCCAGTAGCACTGCAATTAACAATTATTGTCATTATTAATGGATCAATTGTTTATTTTTGGCATTAGTCTATAAAATGTTAGAAAATGGCCATCACAATTTTCCAGAAACCAAGGTGAACAAAAAAACAAAAACAGTGTTATAAGAAGCAGCAAAATCTCACATTTGAGAAGCTAGCAGCAAATATTTGGATATTTGGATTTTTTACTTGATAAATGACTTTTATCTGATCAATAATCAAAATTGTTTAAAGTTTCAGCACTAGTTTCATGTCCATTCACTTTTCTCCTCTTCATGTGTTTTTTTCTGCCTCATTATCACCAAAAAAAACAGATAATGGCTTTGAAAAATCAGTGTTAATAATATTTTAATAGTTACATAATCTCTGTACATTTACAAACTTTAAATTACATGAACTAGTTTGTTTACCAAACTATAACCACAAGACTCAGTGGGGGTCCTCTTGAAACAGTTGGCACTAATAAAATAACAAACCCTCCATGAAACACATTAGGAATCCAGAGGAGGATATATTTGAATTTGCGTCCCAGGTGATAAAAACTGATTTAACTTGTCTTAACAATGCCACTGTTGCTGAGCGGCGCTGCTGTATGGAATGATACTGTGCTGTATACTGGTCAGGCTTTTAGTCAGCATGATAATCAAACATTTACAACGTCCAGTGTGCTTGTGGGTCTCAAGTAGGATGAAAAGCTCTCACATACCAAGGCCTTGTTCCAGGAAACTGATTTCTGTGCATAGAAAGTCCGACAGGGAGTGTCCCCTGTGTTTTTGTTTTGTATTACTGCACTTGGACATGCACGCATCGCTCAGCAGTTGATGCCCAGGCCAGTCCAGTGGTCAGGTACCATCAGGAAGTACTTGTCCATGGCCTCGCAGAAGCGAGCTCTGTACAGCTCTGGAGAAACAACAGTGGGCATTTTCCCTGGAGACACAACACACCAACACAGCATTATATTAACATTACTATCATATTATATTCACAGCTCCAAGAGCCTCAAAGCTGAATAATATGAACAGAGTGGTCATCAAATTCTGTTGTGTTCTTCTTTTTGAAGAATTTTGAACACTTTTAAAGATCTCATTCTAAAGTAATCTGATGGGTGTATATGTGAGCAGATACGTAGATAAAAACTGCAGAAAATGTTCAACGACTTACCTTGACCTCCCAAGATTCCAGTGGATTTAACGACCATCTCCAGTCTTTTGTCCCAGGTAAATGTCCTGATATAATCTGCAGAATGAGGAGAGGGAAAAGCGTTGTAAAGTCCACATCACCAGGAAACTGATCAAAACAGACACATTATTCTGAGTTATGACTTCTTCTCACCTATAATCCCGACCACGAGCTGGTCGGTAGCATCGTCTCGCCCCACCAGCAGGGAGTAGTCGATGATGAGGTGGCTGGAGAGGAAGTAGGCGTCGCTGTGTATGGCGGCTCGGAGGATGGCCTTGCAGTGGGAGCGGATGTACAGCGGGTTGTCGTGGATCAGCTTCAAAAGGTTCTCATCCAGCAGAACCACCTCACAGCTTTCCTTCCCCGAGTCCGTCTTCACGTTACGGTTCCTCAGCGATCCTTTGAGGTCAAACACCTGCAGAGGAGACGTCACAGCTGAGGACACCACAGCGAATCTACACAGTTTATTAACTTCTGAGGATGTTTTAATATTTATGAGAAAGACAGAGAAGAAAAATTTCACATTTGAAAAAGAACACATGAAAATGAAGTTCTGAAGGTCCTTAAAACATGTCTGAGAGTAGGTTGCTTTCACACTGGAATACACAAAGAAAATTGAGACTTTTAAAACAACTAAAATTAATTTAAAGGATTAATTCGACATTTTAGGAAATATGCTTAATTACTTTCTTGCAGAGACCTTAGATGAGAAGGTCGATACAACTCTCATGTCTGTACGGTTAGCTTGGCTTAGCATAAAGACTGGAAACTCTGTCTGGACAGAGCCTGGTTAGTGGAGTATTTCTTGGCCGGTCGCAGTGACTCTCTGGATTCTTGTCATCCCTGTGAAGTTGCCAGGCAACCAGGGGAGACTGCAGGAAGTGAAACAGTCCAGTCCTCGTAAAAACCACAACGTGATGTTTTTATGCTTCAGTCAGTCAGTAGCAAAAAAAGTATAATAGCTTCATATTTACCGTACATACAAGAGAGTGGTATCGAAGTTTAATGTTAAGTAAAGACCATACACTTACACAGGAATGTGTTTTCTAACATGCAAGGTGTTGTATTCAGCTACAGTGTTGACACTCTGTCTGTGAGTCTTACTTGTGCCATCTTGCGTCCATAGAAAAGGTTTTCCATCACAAGCAGGTCCAGTTTCTTCTCTGTGTTGTTCTGGGAATTCTTGTAACCAATCCGGTAAACCCCCAGGATCTTAGCCAGTGCAGTCGGCCTCTGTGGTACAAAATAATAGTCATTTAATAAAACTTAAAAATCCCAAAAAACCCCAAATAAACCCAAAATAGAGACCATTCTGGAAATGTTTCTTAATGATGCGTACTTTCTGCTGCACAGCTCCGGTGATGTAGGTAAAGTAGTGGGGGGCAAAGTCCAGGAAAGACTGGACCTCCAGTCTGGGCATCTGCTTCAGGATGAACCGGTCATCTGACAGGACACAAGAGGAGGAGAGTTCCCATTATCAAATATGCTGTTTTAGGAGATTATTAAGGAGATTATTAAGACCTTGCAAACACATATTTGTGCCTCATTTTTAAAGATCTACGTTTTCCGTATGAACCAGTGGAGGGAAGTCGTGAAGCTTTAGGAGACAAACTAAGTAACGCATGATTGGTATCGTCTGCAATGGTAATGGTGACATTTATCTGTGAGCTTTTAGATAACAACCTTCTGTTGCGTAGAAAACCGCTCCAGACTTGCCACCGCGAGCTTGCCAGTTGACACAGTGGGAAAGTGAGCGGACAAAATCCTCCTCTGCGCTCTCCATGATCTCCTCGCGCATCTTGTGAAACTCTTCGGCGTAGTAGATCCGACAGTAGAACTTGGCGTTGGCATCGGAGAATTCTACACGTTCAGCAAGAGGTGAGAGTAAGGTCAGTAAGCTTTGATGGATTTACTGAAGCACTCCGAAAGGATGATGTCAAGGAAAAGTTATTTCAGTTACATTCAAGCAGCACAGTATCACTACTGTTACAGTTTTAAAAAACTCACGTAGCTCGATGTGCGGATTCTGAGTCTGTTTCTTCTGTTTATCTGCTAAGTCTGCGTCCTCTGCACAAAACAGAAACAAACGTGAAGCATTTCATCTACATGTTTTAAATTCTCAGTGAAATAAGGGTTATGTAGCAAGTGGACCTGAACACCTACTGAGGGGATCAGTCTCCACGCTGCCGCGGCTCTGCTGGGATGAGGCCGACTCACTGGGCCTGGCAGGGCTGCTCTTTGCTCGACTCTCTCCAGCACTGATGAGAGACCGAAAAACAACATATTTTTCACGTAACAGAAATGATGTCAGCTGTCCCTTCATATTAAACACATGATTTGTCTCCATTTTAGCTGGCCGGTGAACGTTTTTTAAAAATAGAACTGCCTGGGTCCTGACTTTTCTATGGCTGAAATATTGTATTCCTTTCATGCTTTGTTGATTGAGTTTTCCCAGCTCATTTGCAGCTAAAATCCACTAAAAAAACACTACTATGTGAAACAAGTTGTTATTTAAAATGATCCGTTTGTGCAATTCCTCAGTGTTCAGCAACTTCTCTGAATTTCTCTAATATACCAGATATTCCATGATCAGTGGCAGTCTTGTGTACCTGATGGCCTGTGGAGTCTCATCCCCTCCTGAGTTTGATGACTTGGACAAATCATCCAGCGCTGTTTTATACTCCTTGCAGCTAAAAGACAAAAAATAAATAAATAATAAAGTAAAAAAAAATAAAAAAAATAATAGTGGTACATTCTGAGGCTGATTTACTGAGACAGAGAGGAGGCAGGTGGTCACCTGAGAGCGAAGGCTATGATGGAGCTCGGCTCTTTCTCACACACTGCGATTGGCACCCGCTCGTGTTCGTACATCAGGTAGTGCTTGTCTGGGTCACTGACAACACAGATCACAACACAGTCAGAGACAAAGCATTAAAGCCTGTAATATAATGTAAGAATCATGTGTACAGTCAGCACATCACCATGGTACAAATCTTTTTAGTGCTCTCTTTATATCATTTTGAAAAGGTTTATAGACAGTTATTTAAAAAAAAACTTTACAGCTAATTTTTGTACGCACACTAAGCATGTTATTTTGTTTTTTAGAAAACCACCCTCCACTACAATACAGTGTGAGGTACAGCAACAGATATTGGCTTCAAAACTCATTATGTTTTGTGCTGACTGAAATGCTTACTTTACTGATTTTTAACACTGTACAAATATTATTTCCATTTGATCAAAAAGGCATCTAAAAGCAGATTCATGTTCTTCTCAAATTTACTAATTTGATTTTAATCAGATGATCAGCCACAAATTTGACCGAGCACTCAGTGCTGCACTTCCACACCTGGCTGCACTACTTACAATGGGAAGGGGATGGGGTTGTAGCTGTTGCCAGGCAGGAAGTTAGCCAGGATGGCCTTCATGGTGGATTTCTCCTTTACCTGGCTGTCAGTGGAGCCCAGCAAGTGTCCGTCAAATACATCTGACAACAAGCAAACACAGAATTTATAAAGCAGAGTTTAGATTAGAGAAGTGTGTGTGTGTGTGTGTGTGTGTGTGTGTGTGTGTGTACCCTCTGGGATGCTGACAGAGTCCTGCTCAGTGAAGGAGGGGACGGGGGTGACAGGTTCAGCTCCAGGTTCCCCTGGTGACGGCAGCAAGGAGGAGGAGGCTGAGGGCAGTGTGTTGAGGTGACGGTCGTCTGTCATTGAAAACATGTCAACTTGTCAACAACAGTCAGGATTAAAATACGCTTCACTCAGTGACAGTAAACCAGGAAGAATTTAGTTCAGAGACAGCTAACTCACCTTTCTCACCATTCTGGACCACAGGAGAGGGATTACGGGGGGAGGAATCCAAGGTACTCTATCAGAAAAACAAACAGGCAGGTTACCAAAAAGATGATAGAATAATATGAATATGAGAAGGTGGGTTATGTTAAGGTGAAGTTATGAAGAAACACTCACATGTAATACTGTAAAATCCACATATACATATATATACACACACACACACACACACACATATGTCTCTAATGCCACACCCTGATTATGGAAGCCGTGTTTCTTGTTTACATGCTGGTGAGGAAATAAGGTTACTGGAAAAACGCTGACGGTAACTCAGTTACTCAACACACTGAATGATGACACTGAACGACTGACCTTGCTGTCATCAGTGGTGGTCTGTCGGTGCCTGCCTGGGCTGGGAGGGACAGACAGACGCTTCCTGCCTTTCTCCTGCTGGAACAAGTCTTGCAGCCTGGGAGGGTGACAAGCAGCAGAGTAAGCACGAAGAGAAGTAAGAGAAGTTAAGAGCCAGGTGATGGTGACTCATTTTTAATATAAATAAAGCTGTGATTCTGACCTGCCATTCCAGGACTGTAACATCTCACATAGACTCTGTTTCTTCATCACCAGTGACTCCAGAACAGCCTGGAGCTGCTGAGGAGAATCCAGTCCGCAGGCCTGTAGTCGTGCCTGAAGCTTTTCGATCCAGCTGCGCAGCTCTGCCTCCTCCATCTACACACAGAAACAACACTATGACCCTCAAACTACAGATGTACCAAGAAATAAGACAAACTCACAGAAAGTAACCTACATCTTTCTGAGCGAAGAGGTCCTCCATTTTTTCCTCTCGCGTCTTACTGAAGGTGTCGGTCTTGAGGGAGGTGAGACGGTCGTCTATGGCCAAGTACACTTGGGTCACTCTGGGGAGAGAGCAGATAAGTGGACGTGGTCAGTTGATATGAAAAGAACCAAAAATCCCAGAATAAAGATCATACAGCACTTTATCTTGCATGTCATCCTTTGGATCAGGCTCAGTTATCCACAGACTGAGAACCAATAACATTCTTAGACTATTTAAACCTCTTCTTTAGGCCTATATGTGTCTTATATGCACTGTATTACCTGACTTTCTCAATTACTGTCATCAGTCTGTCTGTCCAACACATCCAGAGCAACATATCGACATTGCTGTGGATAATCGAGGTCTTATGGAAAGATTTTGGTGAACCCTGCATGCCTCTATTAGGCAAAATGTTTCAATGTTTGTTCTTACACTGGGTTCTACTTGTCGATGTACATTATTCTCTAATTCTTATTGATATATATAAAATAATGACTTTGGTATTCATTTACTTTTGAGTGAAGTCCTTAAGGTCCTGCTGCAGGTTGGTTTTAGAAGGTCCCAGGTTCCTGATGAAGATCTTGGGACGAGGAAGACAAATCTCCAACAACCTTACAGAGGTGTAACTGAGGAGGAGACAAACAAGACTAATTCATAAGGATGCCATGTTTCAGAACATTTTTATATAAAATTTATATATATACTTTATACAAAAATCAAACAAAGAGTCAATGAATGGATGGCTGGTGTCTATATTTGCATGTCCACACATATTTCCTGTGCACATGTTGAAAGAGTAGCTAATGACACAAACCAGCACATCTGTTTCTAGATGACTCTCTCAAAAGGTGACCAACCTGAAGGACGCCACCATCTGGTTGTATGAGAAGTACTGGTGGTAGTCTTTGTGGATAGAGTGTCCGCAGGGCTCGGCATTTGCCCTCCTGGTGTACTGGTGGCCGTAGAAGCGCAGCTCCAGGTACTTGGCAAAAGACATGGACCACGAGTCATTGGACAGAGGCACCACTGGTGTCACCTACAAAAGGGGCAATAATTTAGTAGGGAAAAAAAAGAAAGTGTAAAACACAATTCAAAGTGAACATTTCATACACAAGTTCTTTTAGTAGAATAAGATTAAAAAAGGAAGGTAGAATATTTAGAATGAAAATAAAAAGCATGTATCTTGAAAAGCAGGTCATTATTACTGACCTGTTTACAGATGCGGCACCAGGAGTAGTTGAGGATTGTGTGCTGATAACCAGGCACAGGGGAGTCCAGCTCCTTCAACACAATCTGCACGCAGCCGCTGCCGTGCACAAATCGACGTATGTGATGTACCATGGGAGTCTCACAGAACATGCTGGGGCACTGGTAAGATGGCCTGGAGAAAACACATCCATTTGTAAAGCCAAATGAGAAGCTTACAGTTAAACCAAATAACAAACAGTTACAGCTGTTACAAATACATTTTTACAAAGTCTGATTACACATTTACATATTTTTTTTCTTACACATTTACAAATCTGAGTTCACATTTACTAATTCCCAACTTCCCATACACATTTGTAAATTATTTAGCTATAATCCTGCCTCTATAGCTTCCAATTTGTAACTAAGTTTCTCTCTGATAATGAATCGTATTAAAGCATTGTCATTATATAAAAATACATTTAAAATGCACTACTGTTGTCTTACCTAAAACAGTATCTCTCCAAGAATATACCAAGAGAGAGGTCGTTCTTGCCATAGAACTCCATTGTGACAATCCTGTTGACAACCAAGGCAATGAATACAAATTCATTTAAAAACACAGCTGAGGTTTGTTATTGATCCACTCCATATGAACAGTTTACCATGGGCTGACGCAGGGGTTGGGTGCGTTGCTGGACTGAGCTGATGAACTGCTGAACAGCACACACAGTCTCTGATGATTGACAGGAGTCAGACAGTCCAGCTGAGGACGACACCGACAAACACAAACAGGTCAAAAGTTACATAAAAGTGGAGCCACAGTGACCCATGAGTTCATACAAAATGCCATCATGCCTGCACCAGCACATCACACTAGTGTGAGACCAGCGCTGGCTTAAAAATATGAGGGAACACAGGTGACTTATTGAGACTTCTATCACCTGTATATAAACAAGAGGAGGCCCGAGGATGTTTCTGTAAATTGACTAATTGTTTATCACTTATTTGATGGACACGATTAATCAACTAACAAATGTGCTACTACTCACCTTGGGGGCCCAACTCATATCATTCTGTTTGCTTGGCTTTTCCTCTTCGCTGTCAGCCTTCAATGGTGGCTTGACTGGTGCGTCCACTGTCCTGCTCTGGCCACTGGCAGGAGCTGCAGTACTAGCGGCACCAAAGGGGTCAGTGGCCTCCCTCTGCCGGATGCGACCTCCCTTTGCTCTGTACTCTGCCAGCATCTTCGCGAGATCCTGGCTGCTGCCCAGCTGCTCAACAATGCGGGTGCTGGTAAGGCTGTGGCAGGGCAGGACATCAATTGGCCTTGGTGGTGCAGCGCCATTGGTCGGACCACTAACCAGGGAGGAAGGGGCAGAGTCTTTAAGGAGCTGCCGCTTTCTTCGCCCATCCAGCTCCTTAAGGTCCTTGTTCAGGAGGGGGGATAGATAGACCTATGGGACAGGAAAGGCACAGATGAACATGCTGAAAAGAAAAAAGAAATCTAAGAAAGATTGCCTGCTTGGTTGAACAAAACAAAGCTACCTGTTCGGGGAAGTAATCTCTGCTGGGGCAGTGCATGCCAGCGGGGGTGAGAAGGAACGGTTCTCTGAATGTGATGAAGGGAGAAATGCAAAGAATGATGTCCTTAAGCTCCTGCTTGAAGACAGCAGAGATGGACTTGAGACGGTCATCAGTTGAAGCCACCTGCTCTGCCACAAACAGCCCTGTATCATCCTGCAGAGGGTCTCGGAACAATCTGGGGGTAGATGTTTCTGGACCTTCCCCGTCCTCCATACCTAGTGACTCCCCCTTTAATAGGCTCCCCTCTTCCCCCTTCTCCCCCTCAGATATCCTGACCAAAGTGTCTGACGCCATCTCTTGGTCTTCTTCCAAGAGGAACGGCGGAGAGACTGACAGAGCAGGAGCGGGAGGGCTGGAAAATGGCGAGGAGGTCATTGTCTCTGTGTTTCCAGTCTCCTCACCTTGGACATAGAAGGAAGGGGATTTTAGGTTCAGTTTGGCCTGGATGCTGTCTATCTCTCCACTTTTGGATGACGAGTCAGAGGGAAGTCCTTCATCATCAGGCTGTGCTCCGGTTGCAGAATCTTCAGTCGCAGGTCCAGCAGGTTTGTCCTGGCTCTCTCCATTTGTGTCTTTCCCTTTCCTCTCTCCATCTGCCTCCTCCTCTGTAGAAATGCCCTCCAGCAGGCAGGGGAAGGAGGTGCTTTGGGCTAAGCTGGGCGGCATGGCAAACTCATCCATGAGGAAAGAGATCTCCAACTGGGAGTGGTAGGCCACGCACACCATCAGCATGATGATCTCCTTCACCCTCGCCAGCTCGTACTCTGAAGCACCGCGCAGCTTGATGGAGCATCCGAGGTGAGTGGGGCAGCCCTCGAAAAACATCAGAGTCTTTACTTCATCTGGAAAGACACACAAAAAAAATTACAGAATCAACTCTACAAGGTGTAGAAATCTCACAGCATGTATCATTAAGATTGAGATTTTGAGAGAGTGAAGATGTGCTGCTCACTATTAGCCAGGTTGAAGGCCTGCATGTAGAACTTGTGGCAGGTCCCGAGACGAGGTTTTGTGAGGAGCTGGTCCATGGACATTACCAGGTCACCCTGGGTCATACGACTCACCCTGTCCAAAACTTGCTAAATTGACAAAGAAGGAAAATTAGGTGAATAACAGTCAGAAACCATTATTAAAGGACAACTACATTATTAACGTAAAATTCTTAACAGTTGCACTTGATTTAATTTATTTTTAATTGTGTCTGCATGAGCTATATAGCACTGATGCTACACTGACCGGTTTAACATTGATGACCAGTGTGATGCCGTGCTCTAGCAGCATGTCCTGAGCAATACGAGACACTGTCTTCTCCACCAACACCAGGTTTGGGCGGACGTCCACTATGCGCTGAACGTAGTTCTTCAGGAACTCTCGTTCCTGAAAGAAAGACAAAGAAAAAGGTTAGGAGGTTGTTTTCTCTATTTTCCATCATTAATTGTAGTGAGAGTGACTTACTAACCTGTAGCACAATGGGGTCGATGCAGGTAAACTTGGTCTCCTCCCTGTACAGATACTCTATGGAGCACTTCAGCAGCAGAATCTTGGGGTTCTTGATGTAGGGGTTCATCTGATTACAGGCGACACAAGTCTCAGGTTTTCAGTCAAATACTTCCAACACAAACTGTCCTGTATGTAGTTTCACTATTAATTTTTTAATTTGTTTCATTTCTGGTCATTATTGTTGAATTCAATGAGGCAAAGAATGTGAAAATAATTATGGACACATTAAAGATCAGCAGCATCTATATTAAGTCATTTTTTAACCCATGAAGTTTTCAAATAACTTCTGATACAATAAAAAAATCACTTTAAACAAGGAGCCAAGCTTTTAGTTTAATGAAAAGATAAAATGAGATTTTGCTGGACAGATAAAGCTGACCCTACCTTCTTGTGAGCGATGTTCTTGGTGCATATGAAGCCGTTTACCACAGTCGAATCAAACTTCCTCCCTCCAGGAATCTGAATCACAAACAGAGATTCAGTTACATGTCTTAAACTATATGTCTTCATCTGTTCCACAAATTGTATGTTTCCTATGCACAATCACATGAAAATGTCCAAAATGTCACATATGACTACAGTTTGACTGATTTGATGAGGTGCTTCTGAACCTTCTTGATGTGGACCAGCTGGCGGATGTCCATGTCGTCATCGCAGTTACGAACGTCGGGCCGTACTGTCTGGACCACCTGTCGGACCACAGGGACGATGATGTCCCGCCAGGACAGCGACAGAGACTCACTGTAGAGCAGCTGCTGCAGCAGCGCCATCATGTGGCTGTGGTTGGCTGATCTGAAGTGAAGGAAGGCACAGAGGCAGATGGCTAAATAAGGAGAAAAATAAACTTTGCTCCCAGGCAGAAATTTTACAAAAACACTTCTCAAGATACTATCACGTTGGAGGTATTCAGTATATTCACTGTTGTTGCTCTACAGAGACTGAGTATTAGCAAAATGCATTAATGCACTTCAGTCATGACAAGAATCAACTCCAACTCAATTTATAATGCTTGAGGTATTTCACATTTTGCTTCATAGTGTCTCCACAAACATCAGTAAGTGTACTCGTCTTTATGCTTTCCAGTCAATCAACAAAAAATTAATCAACTATTTTGACAATCAGTTAATCATATAAGTCGTTTATCAAGTAAAAACACAAAACATTTGATGGCTTCTCAAATGAGATGATCTACTACTTTTTTCTGTTTTATATAATTATAAATTGAACATCTTTGGATTATGAACTGTTGATCAGAGAAAACAAGCAAGTCATCTTTGCCTTTGGAAACTTTGATGTGCATTTTTTTTAAGATTGAGCAAAAAAAAAAAAATCAACAGATTCAATCCATACTACTATGTATAATCATACTGGACACAAACGGTTGTAGCATCTCCACTCACAGAAGTCTCTCCATGGCTTTCTTCTCTCCGTTCTCCTCTCGGAGTTGGTCCAGCGAGCTGTGGTGCCAACCCAGTGGAGTAAACAGCATCTCTTTAGCCTTCTCCTCCACGCGACGGTTGAACAGAGACTCTACAACATCGAGGAACATCGAGTCAGGAAGAGGGAGCAAGTTTGCTTAGCTAGTTAGGCAATTTAGTATGTTTAATATGTCTTGATTAAACGTTGATTAAATCAATAAGGGAGTGAGTTCCTACCCTTGATGAAGGCATCACTTATGACAATATTTTGTCCTCCATCCTCGGACACAAGAAATTCAGCTAAAAGAAGAGAGAGGGAGAGAGGAAGTGAGCAGTTTGTCAGATACAGTGCATCTAACAAGTATTGCAAGTGTTTGCGTTTTGTTTTACAGTATTGAATCAGTTTATGTAATTGGGTTTTTATAAAACTCAATACACTCAAGAATCTGTGGCAAGACTGATAAATTCCTGTTCCCTCACAGTCTGCAAGCAACTTGACAGAGCTGGAGCAGTTTTGTAAAGAAAAATGGGATAAAAAAATGTGTAAAGCTGATCAGTGTGTGTGGAGTCGAGGCTATAACTGCTGCCAAAGGTGCCTCTGATAAGTGTAAACTTGAGTGGGTGATATCTTCATTTTAACTTAAGATAATTATGATCACTCTGTAGAGATTTCTTTTCAATTTGACATTAAAGAGTCTTCTTTCTGTTTAACTCTTAAAAACACACAAAATGAATCAACTGTATTGAATTGAAAACTAGACTTACATATTTATGAGACATAATGTGTAGTAAGATTTATGTACCTTTCTGCTCAGTGGCAGGGGGCACGTGTGGATACTTGGATTGTTTCTTGATGTGGAAGTTCACATTGTTTTGCTCCATGTTGAGGTTGATGGAGGCGGCTGAGTCACTGTCCACCACTGACTGGAAACTGCTGACAGACGTCCTCTTGCTGGGGCTGGCAGAGTCTGGATAGAAAGACGGGTCAGTGAGCTGCAGCTGGGATTTTATACCATAGAACCAAACCAAAGCCACCTGAAGGCAGCCCGTGAAAGAGAGCAACAATCCAAGCCAGCAAAGTATGGCTACAAGTGTAAAAATAAAGGTTTTGTTGAAGCATCAGACATGCAATACATACTTGGCATGGTGTAATCAGTCTCATCTGCGAGCTGCTCTGTGTCGCTGTCATCAAATTTGATGTCCTTGAACCACGACGGCTCTGAATGTCCCTCCAGGGAGTTGACACTATCACTGTCTGGAGACGGCGTTTCTGAGAACTCTGTACTCTAGAGATCAGACAGAGAGACGTCGCCGTCAGCATATTTCACTTTACTGAAACAATCAATTGCTGAAGCTGCTTGTGATACGTTTTTAAAAGACTCTGTTGCATTAATCAATATCAGCACATTACGTGTCAGCACGTGTTGTAGCAAATGGAAAACAATTTGGATTGCTTCTTGAAATAAGTCATGTGGTGATTTGAAATGTTTCTTTCCCAGTGTGTGCACAGTTTACTCATCAATAAAGGGCTGTTACCTGGAGGGGGCGGTAGAGAGCATACTCATCCCTAAATAGCTGGTCGTGGTGAGTGACACAGTCCAGCCAGCGACCGTCCACTAATGCCTGGCCTATTGCAATAGCCTGGGCCCTGCAACACAAACATCCTGATGAGCCCTCTGCACCACGCTCCCTTATTCAGATTGAGCAGAACATGTAAATACAAAATCAGCTTAACAGTTTATCAAAGGAAATAATTACATAATGCATTATGGACATACAAGTAATTGGACAAGTAAACAAAGCCGAAAACATACAGCGGCACAGTTATAGACAGTTATAGTAACCATTGCTGCCTATAGAGCTGACACGAATATTCAATTAATTAATGACTTGATTGACAGAAAATTAATCAGCAACAATTTTGAACATTTTTAAAGCAAAAATGACAAACATTCACTCATAGCAGCCTCTCAAATGTGAATATTTGCTGGTTTTCGTAGTCATCTATGACAGTAAAATGAATATTTTGGTGTTTTAGCAACATGCTAACTTTTCCAAACCATTGACCAAACAATTCATTCATTCATCGAGAAAATAACTGGCAGATTAATTGATAATGAAAATAATCACTAGTTGCAGCCCTGGCTGCCTATGTAGTATAGCCTTTAGTGGATCACCAAAGGTAATCCCTCAAGAAAGTCTTACAAGAAAACCAAACAAAGAAAAAACCTCAGCCCAGTATGTGCCAGATTAGAATGAAACCATGTAATACTATATTTATAGTTCAACATTTTTATACGCATTTCTGGAAATTCAGACAACTAGCTTTTTTTCTATACTATCTTTATACATCTAGGGATGTAATCTAATTGAAGGCATTTTACAAAATCATCAAAAAACTGAGTCAAAGTTCAAATATGTAGTCATGATGGCAAGCACAAGCCCATATATGATGCCAATGCCTGTGAAGTGTGAGCAACCGCTCTCTGTATAGGAAAACAGTGACTCGGCCAACACAAGCATTCCTTCCAAAGACCATTAATACAAAGCAGAATGTAAAAGAAGACGTTTGTCCACTGAGACCTGGTGGAGATGGTGCCATTCCTCAGCAGCCAGTTGACAAGCTCCTTTCCCACAATGCAGTTGGGGTAGGTCCTCAGCCAGTACCTATGGTCCTGGAACTCCATCCCTGTGCTGTTGTGGCAGATTTTCTTCCACAAGTCCTTCAGCTGGGATGAGTCCTGCAAGATATTTAGTATGTATGTCAGTATTTAATAATAACTGATGTTTTACTGCTTTATGTTTTTGTCTATTTTAAGATTGGATTATGGTAGACGGCATAAGGGGATCAGCGCACAAGAAGGAAAAAAAATCCCTCCTCGAAACAAGGAAATGAAAATCAGTGAAAAGGAAAGACTAAAGCAGTCACCAGCAGGATCTTCCTCTCCTCCTCACTGTGGTCCAGCTTGGTGCCACTCTTGGTGCTTGACATGGCTCGGCTGGTCGGTGGGCTGACTGAGCTGTCGTAGGAAGGCACCATGGAGGATCCAGAGCGGTCCAGCGATAGGTTGCTCACGCTGGCAGACCTGTTAAGGAGACAAACAGGGAAAGTCACATCACATTGCTTCTGGCTGGACTTTACTATGCTAAACCAAGCTGGAACACACTGCACTTAAAAAACAAACCCAGAGCAGTGACTGACCTCTTCCGAGCAGGCGATTTTCCTACGTCTTCTTGTAGTGTTGTCAGTCTGGAAGCGAGGCCGCTGTTCTGAGGCTCCTGGTGAATCATACTAATGAAGACACACACACGCACACACACGCACCTTTTGTGATCTTTACACTTCCTCTATGTTATTCAACCCAGTGTCATTTATCACCAGTGAATTTGAGCATGCAGAAGACTATTTCCTTACAGAGCTAGAGAGCATTAGTCTTTACTTACAGACAGCTAAAGCTGAGACAGATGTGAAAAATGAATAAAACAAACAGCAAGACTCACGTCTTTCTCATCCCAATAGGAGTTTTTCTATGCCAGGAGAGAGAGAGGAAAAATATTTTCTTTGAGGCAGGTCGACAGAGAAAAAAAAGCAGGGAGCACACCGATTCAAAAGCAGTAATCATTGCTCTGACAGCAAAACAAGCATGGGGTTATAAAATGCATGCGTTATTGGACAATTCCTTAAACAAAGATGCTCTTGAACATTCATTTTACCATTTGCCTGTTCTGTTTATGGCTAATGAAATCTTTAAAAAAGTCAATCAACAATTGGTTAAAAGTAACTTGAAGAGGAAGATTAGACCAGTCCTCGTGCTTGAACAGTCATGCTTCACTAAAGCTGTCCTTGCTAAAATAGAGGCTCCCTCTTTTCTCTTTTAAGTTATTAATTAATTGGAGCCAGTTTTCCGCTCTGCATTAATGTTTGCAGGCAAGCCTGTCAGGTCACAAGCTGCAACGCTGAGTCTTAACTTCTGTTTACATCTTACTGCATGAGTCCTACTTCACTGCTGTCACAAGGCTACAGTGAAAGTCTCTTCATGACAAAAGACTAGTCAGGGTCAAATTATATAGATATCATATATTTAACATGCCATAATATGATTCCTATTCATGAGTCTTAACCATGCACAGGGTACAGTACACACAAAGCATACGTAGATGTATTAAACGGCAGAAAATCAAGACAGAAAAATAGCAAGCACAGATGGAGGAGATTGGGAAAAAACTAGGGCAGTGTGTTTCCATCATGAGCAAAACCATAACACAACAAACAACTGTCAACTGCATATGGAGATGTGGAGGGGTGAGGCATGAAACCAGAGCCAATACTGATGGCATCATGCAGAATGCCTTCTTTCTGATTATATTTGGGCAAAATCAAAGAAATGTAGCGGCAATCAGATCTGATCCAGAGTCACATTCAGTCTGAATATACTGAGAACTATCTGAGAATCAAAGATCAAAATTAAAACATGTTTTTCATTATTTGATTTGGCCCAGTGTGTCTGTGTTTGTCTGAGTTTGTCTGTGTGTTTCTGTGTGTGTGTGTGTTCACCTCTGCCAGGTCAGGTCTTCCTCAAGGAAGATGTTCCTGCTGGCCTTCCGCCCGCCCACAGGTGTCCGTGGCTCGCTGGGCTCCAACACACACACAGAGCAGGGGGAGTCTGACAAGGCGCTCAGGTCCTCTCCAATGGAGCCCGAGTCAGCTGAGTGAGCGTAGCTTAGTGCTATCTTACGACAGTATGTGCAGGCTCGTAGGTCTCCTAGATACAGGGGAAAGGAGATACAGACAGGGCAAAGGTGGATGAGAGAAGGAAAGAGGAAACAAAACAAAGGTGCTTCATTAAAGTAATAAAATCTATTAGGCCATATTATGACACAGTCAAACCTATGTAGTCTTGAGTAAGTCACTTACCTGTGTAGCCCATGAACTTTCCAGGGATTTCCTGGTTGCAGCAGCGGCTGCAGAAGATCTGGCCGCACAGTCTGCAGTGGTGTCGCCGGCGGAAGGTGGTGAACTTCTCATTACAGTCGTAACACTCCTTACACTGACTATCTGGCATCCAGTACTGCTTCAGATCGCTGTCCTAAAGAGGGACAACCACGGCACACTTCTTTTATCCACAAAGTGCTGCTGCATGGTTTCAGATTGTGGCGAGGCTTTCAAAATGCCATGGCTCCAAATAAATATTTTCTCAGCAATAGTGAGTTTACTGCAGTCACAACAACATGTATAGATAGCAGTTGTGTCATTCCAGAGGAAATGTGCAAATAAAAACCAAAAAATGAATAGTTTGTAATGGTATGGGACAAAGAGTCTTTGTGAATACCTGGCTCTTTCCCTCCATGATTTCCTTCAGTCTCTTCAGTGCAGTGCGGAGTTGCACAGCTGTACGAGGGTCATGATTGCTTAGAGGCGTATCTGATTTCCTGCTGCCATCTAAAAGCACGCGTGTAGACACAAACACACAGGGCACAAATGAATAACAGATGTTTGCTTGTTCTTTAAAATCCATTCTGCTGCATTGTCAAATATGCTTTTTTTTATCAAAGCTCAGTTGGCTTTATAACTGCATGATAGCTAAGTGACAAACATTTGACAATGCACTACAACACCTTATGAATAACTTCCTTAAAGGTTGCAAATGTGGATTAAATAACACATGATGCCATCATTAAAAATACTAGGCAAGATCAACAAAAACATGTTGAAGATAAATGTTAGCTCTAAAACCATTCATGACAAACATCATTCCGAATATTAGTACTGAGTGGAAAACATTAGGGCAAACCAAAGACCAATAGAAAGCGCTTCACTGAAAATGCAAATATTAAACACACACGCACACACGCACACACTTGCATGCACTCAAACACACAAAACAGTTTGTGAAAAGGCCATTCTTTCAGACCGAGTTGTTACAGTCAAGCTAAAAGCATCTTTAGTAAACCACACAGTGCAGAAGACCCCTCACCTGGCCAATCCACTGTAATCAGAAAAGACATGAGAACGGATGTTACAGCCTTTCAGAAAACATGCATTCATCTTTCTGATGTCTCTCAATCCCAAACATCGTCTGTAGTTGGTTTCAAGTCTGTTGCACAAGTCTGCTCTTTCCATTAGCAGATTCTACTCAACAATAAAATGGATTATCTGAAACTCAATTATCCTGCCTGTTCTCCTCTTTTTAAAAGAACAGGCTTTGGCTATGTTAGGGAAAATATGTATAACAGTAACATACTCAAATTTGATGATTTTCTTTCAAAAAATACTAATGATTTGACAACTAGCTAGAACCATGACTGCATGAAAAATAAAACAGAAGTTGGTACAGTCCTTGTTTAACAAAATAATGACAAACACCGGAGGGTCTGAAATTCACTTTTCCATACATTTTAAAGCCAATACATTTGTTTCTCTACTTCATTTCAGTGTTGAGTATTAGATTTAAGGAGAATATATTTAAAGAGACAGATGTACAGCTTTGCTAACTATGCCGTATCACCTCATATATAATAATTCATCTTCACAGCAACAAATAAAACAAAAAATGTATTTCAAAGACCTCAGAGCTTTCCAAACATGTGAAGGAGATATTGAATGATGAGATGATGTTTAATTAAAGACACTGTTAACAGTGTTATCAGCTGCCTCTGATTAGTTTATTCACTACAAGACAGACGCTTTAAAATCAACTAACAGTTTCAAGCAGCAGGTAATGCAATCAACAAATGTGTGAATCAAAAGAAGGACATAAGTTGGTTCTGTTGAGTCACATTTATGGAAGGCACTGTTAATGCCATATTCATATGTTTTATAATATTTTATCCTCCAATCTTTCCTAGTATGTAAGTCTGTACGGCTGAGCTAATTCGTCAGTGGGAAAACTGCACATACTGCACATAAACAGAAGTATTTTAAAGACTTAAAATACACATTTTAATCACATTCAGGATATTGTAAGATCTTAACTTTAAATTATGTCTACAAAATACATATAAGCCTACTTCAAGACCTGCGAACATTTTACAATCAGTACTCTCAGAGCATACCTTACCCCAACAGCTGAAAATGTTGTCGAAGCCAGAAAAACAGCATTGGTTATGCTATACAGCAAGACATTCTGGGAAAGGCTATTCATCACAAACCTGAGACAACTTTGCTATCTGATGAAACACACACAAGCCTCAAACAGCACCATCGAAACTCTGTGTGTGTGTGTTTTACCGGAGACAGTGGAGGTACGTCGGAGGTGGTCGGGATGTTGTTTCCGGTGCGTCCTCGAGCCGTAGATGGAGTGAGAAGGACTGGAGGACCAGCTCCTTCTCTCTGATTGAGGAGAAGGGGATGGCACATCTGGCTTCTCTGAAACTGCTGAGGGAGGCCGTCCCTCCTCTACACACACATACAGAAGAGAAAGAGCAACGGAAAAGTAAGTGTTTTATAAACAGAAGAAAAATCTAAATCTAAGTAAGTGATAATTAATGTGATGTGCATTTATTCTATTTCACTTAAATGTATTTTTTGTATGGGGGGGTCCATAATCAACAGTATTTTCAAGATCAGAATTCCTATTTAGGCGGCTGCAATATAGGAAAGGACAATGTAGCAAAATATGTAAGAGTTAAATTGATTCCATATTAAACATTTGCTCCAACCAAACAAGTATGAACCACTCGAGTAGTCCACATGTGTAAAGTTTATCAGGAAATGAACCTTGTCGTCTTACCTTACATCTAAACAATAGTTCACACTTTACTCTTTCAGCTATTACATAAAACACAGTGAGAACATATATATTATAATTCATGACAAACATCATTCCGAATATTAGTACTGAGCGGAAAACATTAGGGCAAACCAAAGACCAATAGAAAGCGCTTCACTGAAAATGCAAATGTCAAACACACACACACGCACACACTTGCATGCACTCAGACACACAAAACAGTTTGTGAAAAGGCCATTCTTTCAGACCGAGTTGTTACAGTCAAGCTAAAAGCATCTTTAGTAAACCACACAGTGCAGAAGACCCCTCACCTGGCCAATCCACTGTAATCAGAAAAGACAAGATGGGCTGCGTTATAATTCAGTTTTACTGTTTATCTGCTCTCCATACAATCAAGTTGTGGCTAATAATATTGTAATAATAATAATATTGTAGTTTATTGTACTCCTCTCTTAGTGAATGATGATTTAACTTTTACCAAAATCTGTAACTGTGTAAGATCTTAAGTACTTGAAACTTTTTTTTTTAATTATTAAAACAATATGACTTACTGGGATCAACATTGGTTTAACTTTTTATCATGTGATTTTGAAAACATTTTGGAAATAATATCATATTATAGTGATATTAATTTTGCTCATATTGTCCACTATTATGTAACATAACAGTTTCTAACATTTCTAACGTCAGTACTGAAATGATTAGTGCATTAATCAATATAAAATTAATGAATCTACCTTTTTAAAAATTGTATTCAACATTTAGGTCAGTTAACATTAAAAATTCATAACATTTGCTAGTTTCCAGCTTCTCAAATAAAGCTGCAACTATTAGCTAAATAATCAATGGGTCAAAATCATTTGAAAACTGATTATCAATTAATCCTTTTAGTCATTTTCAAAGCAAAAATGCCAAACCTTCCTTTCTCAAATGTGAGAATTTGCTGTTTTTCCTTGTCACATATTTGAATTTTGGACTGTTGGTCAAATAAAAAGTAGCTGTAATACATCTGCCTGGCCTGTAGGAAATTATAAGGCATTTTACACAATTTTCTGACTTTTTATGGTTAAAGCGATAAATCAAAAAGAAGAGAGAAAGAGAATCAGCAGATTCATTTGACAATGGAAATAACTGTTAGTTACAACACTCCTCAAATGTGAAGAATTCCTTCCTTCTGTCTTACTGTACATTTTCTTATATTTTACATTTCTCAGACAAAACATGTAATTTGAAGACATTTCTTGCACTCTTAAGCTGTGACCGGCATTTGTCATTTCTTCACTTATTACTAAACAATTACCTGATTAACAAAATAGTTAAACAGTTAAAATTATGGTTAGAAGTGGGCCAACTGAAGAAAAAACAATCATTTAATGCTTAATTAAACAATCAAGCAGGCAGTAAATCTTACTTGGCTGTATTAGTGTAAAGGAAAGTAAGATTTCACATAATTTCAGAACAGAGTGCACTAATCTTATAATCTCATCTATTTAAAAAAAGTCTATAAAGTTTGTAACATTCAGGCCCATGCTGCCATAATGAGGGGAGGGGTGTTGTGCAGAGAACACACAGGACTGCGGATAACTGCGTCATGTGGCTCACTGGTTCCTGGCATTGGTCCAGGGAGGCAATGTCTATCACATGACCTCACAAGACCACAGCTAATTGCCTTAACTGTTGCAAAAGCATACTCATGACAGGTTTTTACATACTGTTATGTTTGATGTGTTTGTTGTCTTATAGATTTATTACACTTTGTTTACAGAAGACTTAAGTAAAATAAGAAAGTATAACATCAAATAAAGATTTGAACTTTTCAAACAGTTTTAAAATCTGTGTTTTTTTTTTCTCATAAGAAGATTAACAAATATAGCACTGTCCTCTGACTTAGTGGCATAACTTTCAATTTCATAGACATTGTTCATGGTCACTTTCCTCTAACCTTCAAACATCAGAAATGTAGGTCAAAAGGTCCTTTTTATGTGGTTTTTATGATACATTTCCTCTTCTCTGTTCATTTTTGCCAGATTTAGTCAAACAATTACAACAAATTCTACCAAATGGTCTGAAACTTCAACTTATGAATGAAAAACTGTGACTCATACATGTTGTAAAATAATGTCTACAGTTATGTCTATGAAAAATATCCCCCCTTAAACACTGAATCCAACAGCGAGCCTCAACAGATTATGTGCTAAGGCTGCATCACATGAATCATTACAGCTTCATTGGCACCTTGTCAGGATTAATTGCTCTGAAATATTTCTCATTATTCATTGTACACAACTTATTATGTACATATACATATATACACATGCCGCATTGTGTTTTGTATGTGTAAATCATCCATCATGTCATCAATTAGATGCTTTGTGAGAATTGGGACAGACCTTGCTTTTTTACCAACTTGTCATCATGGATTTCCAAAATATATTTTCTTTTGGAAAGTGTGTGTCTTCTGCCTCAATGCACATTACGCAGACATCTGCTGAAGACTTCTGACTAAGCTAGGAAACCTCTTTGAGCTCCTCTGAATAATTTGGGAGCTGAAAGTACTGTACGTCTTAACACTCTTGTCACTTATTCTTAGTTCTTTGTATAAAGTAAGGGCAAAATCACCTAGTTCTCAAAATTGTGACTCACAACAGACCAAAATTTGCTTCCTTTCACATACCAGGCATGGTCATGCATTTATTTTAAGAATTACTTACAAAGAATTACTTACATTGAACCTTGTTTTACTTCTGGTTTGACTCTATAGGACATGATCTACCCATTACCTTCACACTTGGTACAAACACAGTGAAGAGAATGGAAGTGACCCTCAGGGGCTTCAACCTCACAGAACATTGGTTCATAACTTCATCTAGATGCTTGTGTTACATGTGCTTCCCTGACCTTTGTTGTTGAAACGAAACAGGTTGACAAATGAGCTGTATGCTGAGCGGAGTGGAGGCTCATCCTGCTCCGGAGTGAGTGGTTTGAAGTGGGTCAGGTGGGAGGGGCTGGTAGGCGAGATGACAGGTGGCTCGACGCTCCAGTCCGTTGAGGATGAAGACGAGGACTTGTCATCAGCAGCCATGTCACTGCTACTCCTGCTAGAGAGGCAACAACATATCTTAAGCATGTGTAACTAATCGACTTTACTTTAAATGGCGTGCAGGTTCTCAATCAAACTGAACCCGTCTGGTACACCAGCATCAGTCAGTGGTTTAGTTCTTAGAATTAAGATGTGGTCTTTGGTATAATCAGTCATGGTAATCAGCAATATCAACAACCACAGTGTTTTCATATGTTCACTTTCACACCATGAGCATGAAATTACTTTCATCTACTCTGCTCTAATCATAGACGCTACTGGTCATGCTAAGTTGCAGCAGTTGTTTGTTTCTAGCAACTTCATCTGCATCAGCACTGTCAAAAACAACTGAGAACAACACTCAGCCCTCTGTGGACCCTGTGGACCAGAACCACTGCTAGTGGTTGACACATCAGTTACATACGCATTTACTCATAAATATTCTCCCTCTGACTGCAGTGTGTCAGGTTAAATATAGAACTGCAATGATTAGTCGATTGATCAATTAGTTGCCAACTATTAAATAAATCACCAACTATTTTGATAATTGATTAATCGTTTGGAGTCATTCTTTAAAAAAAACAAAAAACAAAACAAATTCTCTGGTTCCTGCTTCTCAAATATGAATATTCGGTCGAGGCAAAAGAAGACATTTGAGGACGTCATCATGGGCATTTTTCAACATTTTTCACCATTTTATGACATTTTATAGACCAAATAACGAATCGATTAGGCAGGTTAATTGATAATGAAAATAATCGTTAGTTGCAGTCCTAGTTAAATATAAGCCAGACTCAATCTCTTGTTACTGCCTACAGTATGTATAAAAACCATACCAGCTACACAAAGTATGGGGTAAAGAACAATAAATAACTAGTGGCTGCACACCTGCAGCACAGCAGGAGAAGTATGTTAAGTGTAGGAAGCTTAATCATTAAACACAACATGAGCGATTAAGCAGAGCCACAGGACTTTTAGCATATTAAGCTCACTCATAACCCTGATGGTACAGGGTACCTTGGTCATCTGTGACCTGTATTGCTATCTTTGTTTGCCTTGAAAGAGGACCACGAGGGAAATAAGTTATCTTTTAACTTTACTGTGTTATCCTCAACATTTTACATAATGTATTTGTCGCAGTGTGAATGACATTTTAAAAATGACATTTTATATATATTTGTTTTGATATGTCAAATAAATCAAATCACGAAAACTTGAAACCCATATAAAATTTCCAAAATTACAGACAACTAACTGTAATAACCATGTCATAAAATCCGACATTTGAGGAGGTCAACATGTTAGTGCAACCTGTTGAATGACCTTTAATGTTTAAAATAACAATAACCTTTAAAAACAACAGATCAGTCTGAGTCTGATGTTAGATATTAGATGACTGTCACGATGAGATCTGTGTGTGTGTAATTCTGAAATTACCCACAACAGGAAACACATTTCAGTTAGCCAACATCAAAAAGTTATGACATTTTTTTTTAAAATAAACACACTGTTGCTACAATCTAGATCTGTCTTATTTGATCTGTCCCTGATTTGTCCGACAGATGAACTCTAACTCACGAGATGAACGTATATAGAGCAGGAATACCCCATCAAATCTAGACTTACCCTTTGAAGAAAGCTACAGACTTTCAGATCATGTGTAGAGGAAATAGCAGAAGTAGCTTATCATGTGATCATAACGGGCCGGAGCTTGACTTGTGTGTCCTGACAGCTCAGCACCAAGCCCTCCACGTTATCATGTAGTTAACGTACACAGGCTAATGTTCCCTTTATTAGATGGATAAGTTGATACGTCTGCAGATAGATTACGGCACCTATAAAGTGTCAATCATTTTTCAAGCGGATGTTGCTTAATTTCACCAGCCAACTGGTTTGTAAACTAGCAGCTGCAGCTAGCAGCTACAGCCAATTTAAGACGCTTAAATTGCAATATGCGACATTTAACACCGAATGAATGCAGCGTTTTCATAAGTAATGACTGTCCTATTAGCAGTTTAAGTTGGCAACAACGTGAAGCACAAAATAGGTAGCTTTAATATTGCGTTAGCTCATGCTAAAGCTGATATTAGCCGCCTATGCTAACTAGCCGGTTGTGGTTGCAACAAGCTTATTTTTTGGAGCAGCTGACACAAAATATGACTGAACTGCCGTGACAGCAAAACAAAAAAGCCAATTACCCGTTTACTTATGGGTTCGACATCACTGTATGAAGCAGTCCAGCTCGAAAGACATCAGTAAAACTACATGTATTAGATTAGAAAACACCTGAAACAAGCCGACTCCCGTACAGACCTGACGAGTCAAACCTGCACACAAGCCGGTTGTTGTGATGAAGACAAGACATCACAAGCAGAGCTCAAACTCAGAAATATCGATTGAATCACTAACTGTCTTAAAACAACAGTCAGGTGCCCATATGAACACTGTTGGAAGAGGTTTTCCTCGCTGTAATCATTCCTCTTGTTCATACTGGCTACTAAAAGATCCCCTTCAGATGTGCTTTCAATGTAAGTGAAACAACATTTATGCAAATATTGACCATGACAACAAAACAGAACAGAAATGTGTCAGTTTTGCAAAAAAGAAGTAATGATTGGTATATACAGCAGCCTGTATAAAAAAAACATCATTCACCAAATCAATGTCAAGCATTCAACACACTCTTACACTCAAAACAAACTTCAGTTTAGCATACTTTAGGACATTGCCATGGAGGCAGTAACCTACTGTATATCAGAGAGGTTTAAAGCTAAAGGAAAACCATCAAAACACATGAAACTGTACTGTGTGTACATTTGTGTTGTATATCATATGATATAGTGCATAAGATGCAGTGTTGTATGGTAGGCTATACTGTATAGTGCAGCCGCGTGTAATCAATTTCTTGCCTTTTTTTCTGGCAATCATACTTTTGAACCTAAGCAACCTGCTTTGGCAATGCTTTATTTAAGTATGGCTACCCCTATAAAGCTAATTTGAATTTATTATAGGCTTTAGGGCCAATGATTTTGTGCACCTACATGTAGTTTGGTGTATTATGATCTGTACAGTCACTGTCTAGTGTATCATGAATACTACTAGAATTCCCTTTATCTGTCATATCAGACAAGCCTGCAGAGGTAAATTCAGGGGATTTTTTGTTACTTTGGAAAGATGTATTGTTTGGATTCACTGAATATGACAGGCATCTCTGTTCGCAGTTCTATTTGATTAATTTGCTTAATTTATGCTAAATTATATATTCACAAATCCAAATTTTTAAGAAAAAAGCCAAACTTTTCAGAGCTGACTGTCCGAATCAAACAATACATTTCTTCAATATCTGAATGTACTGTTAAAACGTATAACCACTGTAAGCTTTACAAGACTTTATTTAAGTATTGATTTTTTTGTTACAACCTTTTGTCCTGTAGACTTGTTTCAATAAAGCAAAAAAAAAAAAGACGATAAAATCGTTTTTGATTGGCCTCCAGCTTCTATGACGCGTCTTCCAGCACCTGCGCAGAAGCGCGGCGGACTTTTTGTTTACGTTTGAAATGGACTCAGCGGCGTCTTCACAATATTTTTAATGAGTCTGCAATGAGGCTTCTTTGATCAATTCACGGTCGTTATCAAGAAAATCTGTTTGCAAGACGCCGGTGATTAGCGTAAGTTTTGCAGTAGAGTAAGAATAAGAGTAACGTGCTATACCCAGTTAGCATAACGGTAGCTAATCACAATTCAAACAAGTTAGCGTTAAACTTAATCTAATGTTACCGTTAACCTGAGTTTGAACGAGAAAAATCAATAACTTTCTTCGAGATTGTCACCTAACCTTGTTATTAGCCGTTTTGGTGCGCCAATTATATAAAAAAGTGACTATTCAAGAGCAAAAACTAAAATTTTAACTTTCTCTCAAATATATTAGCAATTTATGCGTTATATAGCCAGACAAGTTTTTTATTTTGACGTTGATGTGTGTGTCTAGATTGACTCAATCGGACAGGCACATAATAATAATAATAATAATAATAATAATAATAATAATAATAATAATACATTTAATTTGTACCGCACTTTTAATTCATAGTGAAACTCCAACTGATCATCACCCATCGAAACCAACTTTGGCTAACTTAGACAGCGTTATATGCTACCAGAGGACAATGGCACCTTCAATGACTTCCAAGCAGGCTGCAGCATCAAAGATAAAAAATAAGATGCACAGTGAGTGTGTTATACTACAACCTTTATCTTTCTCAGATATTAATAGAAGGAATATAAAATGTGAAATAATTTTCATGATATAATTTAACACTATGATGCTTCTTCTTGACCGCACCAGACACCTCCTCCTTCTTCAAGGTCTCTCTGAAGACTAACAACAAGGCCTTAGCTGTTGCGTTGGAGGCCCAGAAGGAGAGGAACAGGCAGCTGGAGATGGAGATTGTGTACCTGCAGAAACAAGTGGAGGCCCTGTGCTTTGAGCTGGCCACCAAGAAATACAAGCACAGGAAACTGGTGGGTTTGCATTATCACCGAGGCATGTTGGTGTCATTTTAGACCATATATTGGTTTTAATGCACAGAATCTCACAATTCATTTTGTCTGTTTACAGCTCCCCATCTTGAAAAATCTCCATAGCAACACTCTGCATCACTTGGACATGGTGGCTGAACTTTTCTCTGACAGTGTGAGGATCCATCTCAATATGTTTTTATGATTGATGTTTTTATGGCATGTTTGTGATGCAGGGGTGGGGAATAAAATATTTGAGGAATTCTCACAATATTATCTTGATATCAATATTTTACAGTATTTGCTGAAATATTTAAATTACTTTAACTTATATTTATCCCAATGAGATGTGAGAACTGTGAGAACCATGATAAATCAATGGGAATTTTGTCAGGATAGGATTATATGGAAAGATAATAAACATTAATATAAATTATTGTCCATCCCTACAGTGATGTCTCAGGGTGTGTACAGGGTATCTTCATAGTCCAGCACAGACATGATGGTCGATTGCACAATGGCTTTTGTTCCATTTTTATTTTAGTTTCTGTGCCACTTGTTTCACATGGGATTTAAAAGTAAAAGTCTGACCGTCTTAGACTGCTATCTAACCAAATTCGCAGGTATTTAAAAGATTGAATGATAGCAGATACAAATACTCTGAAATGTCAAAATATACTAGGCATAACCTGCCATTGTGACTATTTATCACCCACAGGATCTCCCTAAACTATCTGACAATTACAAGTCTAGAGAAATCAACAGTGAAAATCCTCCAATCAGGTGACGTGTGTCTCAGATTGAAATGTATTTTGAACCAAGAACTATTCTTTAAGCTGATTTAGACATCTGTAAATCACATCTGATATTTCTTTCTCTCTGTCTTGCTTTCTCCCTATCCCTTCCTTAACTCCCTTTATAGTCTTGCAGATGAGTTACCACCACAGCCAGAAATGTCAAGGGATTTGTTGTGTCCCCCCCAAAAGATAACAGAGGACGTGCCTGAGAAAAACATGTCTGCAAATGTCTTCAGTATCCAGAGTGGACCCAAAGAGTTCACTGATCTTTGCAATGGTAGGGGGATACATGTTTTGATTTTTTTGTGTTTTAATCATCATTAAATAATTTGCTGTTATCTGCCCTATGATACTGATGTGGTGTCCACTGTAAATATTCATTTGTATATTTTCTGTAACAGGTAACACAGTTGATGAGAAAAGACGTTCATGCCAGCGTATACCGGCTCGCCAGACAGGAACATTCCGTCAGTCCAGCAGCCTAAGGGATGAAGTAGAGAGGCTATCGATGATATTCTCTCAGTCTGGGTTTGATGTTAAGTCAGTCCCCTGTCTCCAGAACAGTCAAACCCCTCCAGTCGTCAGCACAAGTGAAAAATCCAAGCCATCTCTTTCTAATGATGTTAACCTTCCTCGTGGTTCAGTCATGGAAACTGGACCAGACCATGGCAACGGACAAGAGAATACTGTGCTTCTGAATACAACAATGGAGATGACGACTCTAAGTAATGCTAATGAAATAGTCACTGTGGAAACCAAGGCCAAAAAAACAGGCCGCTCTGGCAAACCGAAAAGCAAGAAGAAAAAGGAACAAGCAAACGGGTCAAGTGTGGCTGAAAATCCACAAGTGAGGAACTCCACAGATTCTAGGTTGAGTGAGGTACAGAGTGCACCCACTGACACTTTGTTACAGACAGATGAACATGCACTAGAGGATTTTGGAGAGCCTGAAGTTATTGAGCTTCAATTACCAAAAACACAGTGTAGCAGTGGCATCACCTCTCGCATTCCCAAACTGACCAAGTTCGGAGCTGGCAACCATCAAAAAATGGTGAAGGACATATTCAAAGCCCATGACCATAGCAAGTCAAAGACAGAGTCCTGTGACATTGTCTTACCAGACCTGGATGATTATTTAATGGATCCTGAAAATCACTTTTCCAAAGCCAAAGAAAGTGTGAAGTTACCACCAGAGAAAGATATTCCAGAAGAAGTGAGATCCAAAATCAAATGCAGGAGGTCCAAGACCAAACATAGGAGGATGTCTTTTGTCACCAGGAAAACTTTTGTCACTTTGCCTTTGTCATCTTATGAAAGTGAGAGCAGTCAGTCCAAATTGGAATTGGTCCATAACAATGTGGAAGAAGTTGTTAAGGGAAAATATGAAGCATCCAAAGACCAAGAACTACCTGAGGAGTTCCTGTTTTGTGCAGATGAGGTCACACATCCCGACACAGAACATGAGAGTCCTCCTCCTTCTAGTGGCAATAAACCACAGAGCAAAATAGTGATGGCTACAAATTCTGGAGGAAGTCACAAATCAAGATGCAGAGGGACATTTGTAATCTCAGTGGCCGAGGATAGCACCTCATGCAACAGAGCGTCACCAGAAATGGTTCCCGTAGAAGAGGACTTTGTTTCTCATACAGAATCCAACTGTAAGGCAGGAGAACCATCAACAGTCATGGATGCAAGTTTTGTAAGGCAACATTCAGAACCGAATTCACACAGGCACAGAGGAAGAGCCTTTGTCGAGGAAAAACAGAGTTCCTGTAAGCGTCCTTGGGTGGCCATTCAGGATTCAGGAAGTTTTCAAGAGAACTCGAGTAGCAACGATAACAATGATGAAGCACTGACGCTGGACCAAGTCTCCACTGCAGGCACAGAGTTTCAGAAGCCTAAAAAACCCAGGAGAGAAGAAACTGGCCGATCCAACAAAAAGAAAGCCGTGCAGAGGGAGGAATGTGTTGATCATTCAAGTGACAAGAAAAAGAAGAAAAAATGTAGCCGTAGCAACAAAGGATTTAGGTCTGGGGATGGAGCATGTTATCTTCGGGACCCCAGTGATGCCTTACCTCTCCATGACAGTGCATACATGGATGACCCTGAAAGTAATAAAGAACAGTTAGATGATTTAGAAGTGGTTGACTCGCATTATGACATTATTGAAAAGGAAGACATCTTTGAACATTCATATGATTCAAAACCCACCAAGTCAAAGTCGAGGATGGTTTGGAATCCTGAACAGCATAGAACGACATCCAAACTGCATACACCAGCAGAAACTAGAAATTCAAGGGAGACGTTTGTTGTCTCTAGGCGGAAAACTCAAGACAGTGTTTCACTAAACAACACGAGGACATCTAATGTGTCCGTCGCCTACAGTCACAAGGTAGACCCCAGTGATGAGGCAGTTCATCGAAATCTGGGAGACCTGCTGACAGATGAGATGCCACCATGGCTGTCCGCAGATGACAGCGCGGCCGACACTGAGGTGGGCTCTTTACTCTGTAGTCCCAAAAAGAAGACATCAGGTGGGATGGGAGTGAGTGAGGAGTCTGCTACCTTCACAGCCGAAGCCTCTCCAGGTGTGGTATCCTATACTGCAATTTTTTTTGCATGAAATCTGTTACTATGCATATTTTAACTGCCTCAAAGATGACAGAGCTTCTAGTGTCATATTAACAAGCGCTTTCACCTTGTTGTGCGTCTGACCAGCCAGGTAGCTGAAGTAGTGACGTTAGATGACATTACTATTGTCAGTCGTACATTTGTGACCTGACATAGTAGCAGAGAATGAAGAGTAAGCAAGCAGCCATACAAGAACTAGATCTAAATTAAATAGTCTAAAATTTTGATTCAAATCAGGAACTATCTGATCAAAGAATAAGAAAATGAGACATTTGATGGCAGCTTTTGGTACTTGACAATCAAAACCATAGTTTAGTTAAAATCAAAACAGTATTGAGGTTCGATCCCTGGCCATTGTAGTATCCTGCCCTGTGGTTTTTGTTTATATTTTTCCAGGTTTTCAGATATCATCTCTGATATTTCTGCCTCCAACCCAACACAATGGCGGTGAATGTGATTTGGTTGTGGTGCTCACAGCAGTGAAAATGACAGTTCCAGCTGTTGACAGCTAGGAGTGTGTATCATCCATAGTAACATAGACACCGATTCTGCAAAGAGATGTAGCTGTTGATTTGATTAAATTACATTTATCATTGCTTTGAGAACCACAAATGAAATTCTGTTTACTTCCATTGCATTGTGTTTGAGGCAAATGTTCTATATGGATATCTAAAAACCTGGAAAACATACTGCTATAGGTAGGGGAGAAAATATGTTGTCTTATAATTTGAGTGTCTGTATGGCTGATTTGTTTTATGTAGTAATATGAAAAATGCAGATGTTGTATTGTTAACTGATTTTGTCTGTTTATTCCTTTGTTGGGGCTTAATTTGTTAAAGAAACCTAAAAAGGCATAAATGGCAACTTTGGTCTAATTTATTGTGTGTTGCAGTTGGAAGAGTCTTAACATCACTGACCAACACCATTACAACCCCAGATATGGAAAATAGAGGGAGAACCAGGAGACGAAATGGTGTCATCAGTTACAAGGAGCCCACCCTCAACAGGTGAGGACCTCTTGTCTGTAAACTTTGGTGACAACTCTAATTTTTATATTGTTTATAATGTAAACATCAGAATATTACAACCCATTAGCAAAAATGCATTCCTGCACTGACAAATATGAATTTATTGCATTATTTTTTTAAACAGCAAAATAAGGCGTGGAGATAAATTCACCGACAGCATGTTTCTGAGTTCTCCGGTGTGTAAGGATGGCAAGAAGAAGAAGAAGCAGAAGAAGCCAAAGTTGGAGAGACCCCTTTTGATGGACTGATTTTAAAATCTTTTTTTATTTTTAAGCTGCTATTTTTCTTTAATGCTTGAATAAATACCTTTTAATCAGTCTTATTAATCAAATTAAAATGAACTACCATTCTTTGTAGACAGGACACCCAAATACAATATGCATGTTTCACATTGCAGACACCGTGTGTTCTGATAACCGCTGTTTCCCAGCAATGGCTGCTTGGTAATTGTCAGAGATTGACAGTAGGTTGGTCATAAATTATTCAGTTCAGGCTGTTCACCTGAGAAGTTGGCTCCACATCGTTGTTAAAAGCTTGTGTTCCCTGTAAAGGTTACCAGATTCTGTCTAGTAAGACTGGAGCCAACCATGTTTAGGATTTAATGTTATCATGTAAACTCATGTACTGGAAGATCCTGTTTTTGCTGTATAAGTTTCCAGTCATACAGAATTACGTGGTGAGTACAAATGCTTGCATGTGGAATTTCTTTTGAATATGCCATCTGTTGTTTTTTGTCTTTCCATTAAAAAATGTTAGTGCAGAAAAAATCAAATGGATTCTGTTTTTCATTTGCTGTTTAGTATCAGTCACATGTATTTTATGTATTTTTGAGGATGACTGATGGAATACTGGACTATTGTTTTATTGTTGGTAGTTCTTTGTGTGGGCCCAACAAGGTGTCAGGTTCATGACCTGGCTACATCACACTGCATCCACACTAGTAAATTAACCCCCTTATTGGAGCTTAATAAAGTTACATAAGCTACCCTTCCTTGCCACCAGTACATCAGTTGGTTTCACAGGCTTTCCACTTTACTCAGTTCTAGTCAGAAAATATCGAAATGTTTTCTTTTGCAGGAGTCATAGATGAAAAGAAACCATTCAGAAAATGGGGGCAAGGCAGCTGAAAAGAAATGTTGAGGCTCTTCTGTGAGTAGATATTAAAATCCAGAAGTTGTAATGATATGGTTATGAAGTGTATTTAAAATGGTAACTCACATTTTTTCTAATCTCAGGGGTGATTACATTGGGCAGAAACTCAGAGAGAATTCTTTTGATCCCAAGGGGAAGGGGACCTCCACAATGCTGGATGACCTGGTAATAATAAGGCATTAGATAGCTTGTCTTTACCAGAAACAGTGTTGGTCATTGTGAATATTAACTACTACAGATGCTTTTAAAGGGTAGGTTTACAATTTTTCAAGTCTGTCTTAAAACAACAGTTAGGTGCCCATATGAACATTGAAAGAGGTTTTCCTCACTGTAATCATTCCTTCTGTTCATACTGGCTATTAAAAGATCCCCTTCAAATGTGCTATTAATGTAAGTGATGGGGGCCAAAATCCACAGTCCACACAGTCATTTTGTGCAAAAATGCATTTAAAAGTGTATCTGAAGCTTATATGAGGCTTCAGCAGTCTGAGTTATTCATATCAAGTGGATATCTGCCACATTTACAATATTTTTAGCATCAAATTCCCTCTTTGTGTTTCCCTGTTGAGCTGTGGTGGAAGTTTAGTAACAAAAAAAGGAACTTTGGCACTAAAAAGAAAGATATTGACTTGATTTGACTCATTTGGATGGCTGAGGCTTCATATTAGCTTCAGATAAACTTTTAAATACATTTTGCACAGACTGTGGATTTTGGCCCCCATCACTTACATTGTGCATTATGAAGGGATCTAATGGTCAGTATAAACAGGATGAATAATTACAGCAAGAAAAACCTATTTCAATATTCATTTGGGCACCTATTTCTTTTTAAGACAGACTTAAAAAATTGTGAACCTGTCCTTTAAGTGGTTATGTTATTTGTGTGCATGTTTCAGGCTCACTATGATCTTGCCATCAGTGTTGCCCTTTGGTGGTTGGACAGGGAAGAGGGACAGGATGCGTTTGACAGAGACATCATGTAAGCTGTTTGTATTTAGATATAGCTATAGTCTGAAGTTAATATTCTTTTGGATCTTTATCATTAAGCCCAAAAACTCTGAGCTGCTGGTGGATTCATCTTTACAAAATACTGTACCACAAAATATTTGAAATACAACCTAGCTTCCAAATATGTCAAGCTGAAAAGGGGGGATGTGTATATAATGTTGCACCATATTTCTGGAATATTTCCATTTGATGCAATGGCGCAGTTACAAAAAATGTATTTGTGAATATTTCTCTGAATGTAAGCATCATGCAGCATCTGTCATACTGTCAGACAGTGTGGGAAACAAAAAGAATATGTGGGAAATAAAGACATTTAACAGATTCAACTGCACTTGATACAGGTTTATATCGCTATATTTAGAAAATGAGACTGATCATGGCAGAAGTGGACTAGGTAACCACCTTGGACCCTAACCCAGGAGAAAATCCTTTACTGGTTGTGTTTCTGAGGCTGCATCCGTATCCACTGTGGGCTCACTAGGTCCACTTTGTAGTCATAAAATGCAATAAATGTATAAAAATGACAAGGTAAACTATAATCCTCTTTGATGCCACAATTTAGGAACATCTGTTTGGGTGATGCAGCAACACAAACACAATATTTTGGCACAAGAGCAGCTGAAACTGAGCCAGAATGAGATAGATGAATAGTTTTGTAAACTGAACAGAGAGTTCTCACCTATAACTCCATAAAGACTAGAAACTCTAGGTAGTGGTGGTTGGAATAAGATTTAGCCTTGAGTATTTGAACCCACAACGTTTCTAAGAAATGACTGTATATGAAGCTGTCTAAGCTGCCTTGTATGAATCTTCTATGAACTTTCCTTTCTGCCACAGTGGAGCAAGAAGCGTCCCAGGAAGTGCCCAATACCCTAATCGTTTAGAACGGGAGGCCATGATCTTGTCATCCTTTGCTGGGATGATTATGGTAAGAGTAATTTATACATGAATGCAGCTTTTATTAAAACACAATCTCCCAATTATGGTTGAGACATCTGTACCTTTAAATAACAAGTGGTCCAAACCAGGAGTGTAACTGCATCCTGCAGAAATGCTTAGGTCAGGGGACTAGGGTGAGGTGGGATGGGGATTTAGCTGGCGTATGTATCATACTCTTCCATATGTTCATTTTCTATTCCTTTTTTAAAAAATTAGGATACATTTTAGTGTCAAGATTGGGCTTAAATTTGAGAAGATTGTAAGATTGTAAGATTGTAGATAAGTCAATAAGAGTTATGGCTCTGACTCAAAGAGAAAGGTGCAATCTGAATTCAAACTTACGTGAGAAATATTGGCCCAAACAAAAGATTCTTGCTTTACTCTCCTGCTTAAAACCCCCAAAGCCCTCCTGAGATTAACCTCACGCAGAAATCAGAATGTGTTTTTATGTATAGCTTAACTGCTATAATGTAATGTTTTTGATATGCTAGTTTCTAACCATTGCACCTTTTTCCTGATTTAGGATAGTCTACCAGTGGAGGAAATCTTGGCTCTGTATAGGTGTAAACCAGCTGCCTCATACCCCAACCAGGAATCCAAGGTACAACAAGTGTCCTGGCTAATATGTTACAGATACAGTATGTGGATAGTTTTGACACACAGTTGTAGAAGTGGCTGTCCATCCTTTTGTAGTCTTTGTTGTATAATTTTGGTAACAGAACAGTTAATATCTCTTTTTCTTTTCAACCACAGGGTGCAATAGTCTATCCCTTCACTCTATCCTACCATCCATTTGCTATGCTCGGCTCGTACAAGGCTGTGCACCACTCCAAGAAGCACAGTGAGTGTGTATGCATATTAAACACAGTTATCTGGTATTATCTAATACAGTGGTTCCCAACCTTCTTTGGCTTGTGACTCTTTATAGCCAGACAATGCCCACTCACACAGGTTGCATATGATTGTGAGCTGTTCAACCAAAGAGTGATGTTGCCTTATGATACTGTTTCATTTAAGTGATTTTTAGAGTCATACAGAGGCAAAACTGATTTGACCTTTTTTTTAGCTGAAGGTTCATTCTTGACTTTGGAAATAGTAGCTTGACAAAAAAAACATATCACTGAGATCACCAAGACAACTGAGAAACTGCAAATGCTGAAGAGGGCCATAATATTTGGTTGAAAGATTCGGAAACAACAAATAATTTGGACTTTGTTTAGAGAATTTTTATCAAGCTGCTTTTCTTTCTTTCCTAATTTATTCCTCTCAATTGTGAATTATTTTAAAAACCATGAAAAACTCTTGTAGATCAAAAGTTGAAAAGGTGGCTGTCTGAGAGGGCAAAGACCAGTGCCCCCACCGGAGGAGTTTCAGTGCAGTCTTCATCATCTTCCTCCTCTTCTCACTCCTTCCTCAGTGTAAGTAGCCACAGCATCTGAATTTCTGCAGTTTTTCCATTTCTATTTTTGACCAGAATATTTTAGTAGAGATTGAAGTCATCAAGGTTTGCCAGAGGATTTTTTCAGAACTTCATCTTGGTTTAAAACGTGCATGAAAGGCCTCTACTGCCACCCTGTGGATATAAACAGACATAATCAAACCCAACACTCCACCTCTTCTCTCCTATTTCTCACTCTCAGGACAGCACTGAGCACCACAAGGACAAAGCTGAGCACTATGAGGGTTCACAGGAGTCTCTGCAGGACTGAATCCCCCTCAAGCAGCACCTCCTGCAGTCTGTTTCTGCCCTCATGATGGTCTTCATGTCTATTTTCTATAGGGAAAAAGTGATTATGTACAACAGTTTCCCACTTTTGCTGTCTTTACTTGATTTATAAAAACAAAGCTTCATTATTCTGTTAGATTTTGCTTTCATTAACAAGTGTGATAGTGACATTAAAGATGATGGTGGTTGTGGCTGATTATATGTTGCACTGATGATCAGTGGTAATGATGTATATCATGGTTTCACTGACTGGCTCATCATGAATACACAGATATTGACATTCTTCTATCTAGTTGCTCAGGATAATCATTCACCACAGTTTCAAATTCAACAAATAGTTTAAGCCTGTTGCTGTTTTGTGATGACTTCTGACATTCTGCATGGAAACATTAATCCACTTGATGATGGATTAGTGAATAAAACGTCTCTGTGATGTCCATATCAATAAAAAGGGCACTGCGGGTCAGTAATTTGCCTGGTAGGACTTTTGCAGTGATGATTCAGGGATTTTTGCTCTATGCCCAGGATCAAGACTTTTGGCAGCGATGTCAGCGTGTTAAATCCCTGCTCATTGAAAAAACAGCTAAAGTGGGATCTACTAACCCTTTGATTGAGGTTTATATAGCGGGGCTCTCGTCCTGCTTTGTGAGACCACCATTTTCCGTAGGTGACTGGCTCCAGCACTCTTTTCAGGATGAGTAGTAAGGTAAGAGTGTTATCATGTTTTCTGTCTGTAATGGTCTTCATAAACCAATGTTAGGATGTACAGTAGAGTAGATTAATGTGACCTCTAAAAGTTTTAGATCTGTTTGGACAAGGCAGCAGTGTTCCAGAGTTGTTGTAACTGTAAAATAGCTATTTACATCATGTTTGGGTTGTGGACTGCAGTACACCCAGAGAAACAGTGTCATGAAATGGTTAAAATGAGTTACAACTGGTAGTAATACAGCCACAACAATATTATATATCTAATTTATCAGTATTTAACGAGCTTGTTGTTGTGAACTGTGATGCTCTGGGTCTTGCTTTGATCCCTCCCATGCTTCCATCTTCTCTCCTGGACCCAGATCATATTTTATGAGGACAGGAACTTCCAGGGCCGCTCCTATGAGTGCGACACAGACTGCCCTGACATGCACCCCCACTTCAGCCGCTGCAACTCCATCAAAGTGGAGAGCGGCTGTTGGGTGCTGTACGAGAAGCCCAACTACACCGGCTACCAGTATGTGCTGACCAGAGGGGAATACCCAGACTACCAGCGCTGGATGGGTTATAATGACACCATCCGTTCCTGTCGTACATTCTCCAATGTGAGTAAATATTTTGCCTCCCATGAGTCTAGACTATATTTAATTGAGGATGAGTGACTTATCTACATGCCATTTGTTCTTATTGAAGAACCAGGAAATCACTGAGGTGATTTGGTGTTGTAAAAGTTGGAAATTTAAAATGTTAATTCTAGGCAAAAGAATGAAGGATAATCAAAGACAAAATAGCTAGAAGGCCCCTGAACTGATGCTGTTCTAACCCTACTGTATTTTTTCAGACCAGCGAGGGCCCCTACCGCATGCGCATCTATGAGCGGCCCAACTTCCAGGGTCAGATGATGGAGTTCAGTGATGACTGTGAGTCGGTGCAGGATCACTTCCGCAGCCGCGACATCTACTCCTGCAACGTGATGGAAGGATACTGGACCCTTTATGAACACCCCAACTACCGCGGCCGTCAGTACTTCATGAGGCCTGGAGAGTACCGCAAATTCAGTGACTGGGGGGCCACCTGCGCCACCACCGGGTCCTTCCGCAGAATCACAGAGTTTTAATCATGAATCTCACTTCAATCCAATGATTTTGCTTTTTTTAGTTTCATCAAAAGCATTCTTTTGCTCCTTTTAAAAAAACATTTGTGGAAACTAGTAATGTTAATAAAATAATGTGTCTTATGATACAGTAAGGAATGGGATGTTTCATTTGGATATGATAAGACAGAGAAAGGAAGAGACTGACCTGACATATCTATATGATATGGTTTTAAATAAATAAATAAATGGATCTATTGTACACTGTTTTCCTTGTGTTTGTGAATTAATATTTTGGTATTGACTGATTTAACTAACTGCCTCATAAAAAAGGTTAATTTGGGCAAAAAATCATCGTTGGACACGGCAGTATCAATACAACTATTATTATTTTATTATATTCCTCAAAATACTATTTCCCATAATAACTTACACTGTTTTAATCTGATCATGAATTAAAGTACATTAATACTGTCGTGTGACCCTAACAGTAATATAGACACCACACTACCACACACACTTTCTAATGACAAAAAGGAGACACTTTAGTATCACAGAATCAGATATTTGAAATGTATACTATCTTAAGTTTAACCACTGATATGGTTACAGTTGTTTCTGCCCATGTTTGCAAAAATACTTTCAGTTTCATATGCATTGTATGACTATACTGAGTCCATCCCAATTTAAACAAACACAAGATGGGTAAAAGAGCTGAGCATTGACTGTTCCAGTGCCTGTCCATGCTATGGCTCTTGCTGGAAGCTGTACAGTGTCTGTTAAACCCAAACAGAGGATATGACAAACAGGAGTGGGAGGACTCAGGTAGAGTCTCTGCTGACACCAGGCCTCATTTGAATAACAGCACACATAGCAGTGCCCTCTCCCATAAGGTGATGTATATAAAGATGCAACCTCCAGTGCTCAGAAACACAGGAGCAGCCATTATGGGAAAGGTTTGTGTCTCATTTTACATTACACATGACTTTAAACTGATGTACAAACACTGTGTGAATCACTGTGATTTTAAAAGTGTCAAAAATGAGCCAAATGTGACAGGTTACCTTCTTTTACTTCATCAGATCATCTTCTACGAGGACAGGAACTTCGGAGGCCGTCACTATGAGTGCATGAGTGACTGTGCTGACCTGCACTCCATGTTTGACCGCTGCCGGTCCATCCGGGTGGAGAGCGGCATGTTCATGATCTACGACCGTCCTAGCTACATGGGAAACCAGTACTTCATGAAGAGGGGAGAGTACTCTGACTACATGGGCATGACAGGATTTAATGACTGTGTCAGGTCCTGCCGCATGATCCCCATGGTAAGACCTTTTGTAAAAGTGTCCTCGTCAATCCCTTGATTATAAACCTTAAACAGCCACTTTTATATTAGGAAATTAAGATAGATGTGTACATAATAAATGACCTAAACACCTGAATTTGATCATAAACAGACCAAAATCAAGCTGGAAATGTGGCTTCTGCTTCTTGTATGAATAACAAAAAAATAAAGTGAAAATTTAAGTATGAAATAAAGCAATTAAGGGGATCCTGAGTTTACATTCAGACTGTAATCATAGTGAACTCCATTTTTTATGCAGTTTTTTTCTATTGGAAGTGAAGGTTTTCTCAAGGTAGTAGCACATAAGAAGAGTTATCAAAAGTTGTATTCTCAAGTCAAATTTGTATTCTTCAATGAGTAGATTTTCTTTTTAGAAATCCTGTCTGACCTCCCTGTCTGCTTTAGCACAGAGGCAACTTCAGGATAAGGCTGTACCAGCATTTCGACATGGGAGGTGACATGATGGAGCTGGGGGATGACTGCCCAAACCTCATGGACCGTTTCCACATCTCCAACTTCAATTCCTGCAACGTGATGGATGGCTACTGGCTGATGTACGAGCAGCCAAACTACAGGGGACGTCACTACTACCTGAGGCCCGGCCAGTACGGGAGCTTCAACGAGTGGAACAGCACCAGCTCCAGGGTCGGCTCCATCAAGCGTCTCAAGGATCTCTAAAGACAGAAGAACGGTTCTTGTGAAATGTCTGCTCTTTGCCTTGTTTCACACGCTGAATAAAATAGCGTCAGTGCTCAAGTGTATTCAGTTTTGTTCTTGCTCTCTGCGTTTGGAGGGCATGTTTACTCATGAGGATGTGACGGGGTCGTGGCCTGACATCCTGACTCTCATCAGAGGTTTGAATAAAATACTGCAAGCGCTGACACTTACCACACCGAGACTCAAGCGTTATCTATTGCAAAGCTGAAGGAAAGTCTTTCTTCTTGTCCACCTCTCACTCAGTCTACTTTTCACTGACACGTAAAGTAAAGTAAAATGAATTTAAAACTGAAGATCTTTAGATTCAGAATTCATTCTTGACTTTGCAAACAGCAGTTGAGAAAACAGTCTCATCACAAGGTCAATTTAGTAGCTCTTGTGGAGCTTTCAGTCATTTCACATGATCTTCATCAGCAGATGGAGTTTGCCCAGTTGTCATGGAAAGAGTGAACCTCAGCTTTTAAGCCAACATGGATGAAAAGTCCTTAAAATGCTCAGCAACTACTGCTGATGAAGATCATGTGATATGATCAAAAGCAGCTACTAAATAGACATTCTTTTCTCTACCTTTAAATGTTTTTGGACATTATATTAGCAAAGAGCAAATATGGAGTATTCTATCAATGATTAAATTGATTGAGTTTTTACTCTTGCAGCAGTGTGTAGTCACTGTGTTTATGTGTTTTTTGTCACAGGTCAATGAAATGATCCCACTACTGAACACCTCCACCAGAGGGCAGTGGTAGGGAGTTGAAATGATAGATAACAAACTAAAATGCTGTTGACAAAAAAAGACACAAATACTCATTTGTACCCAGCTGTACTCGACTGTAAATTAATAGGGGGGTTTAAGTAAAATCATATCTTGCTACTTGCTCAGCTTACTAATGGTATATAGTTGGTGAGATCATCCTCAAACACATTTGAGCTGTCCGTTCCTGTACATTTTACAGCACAAGAGTGTAAAAACTAAAACAGAATTCAGATAAATGAGAACAAAGTTGTAATGTGACATTATCACTGAAAGGTAAAACTGAACTTTGGAGATAGTTGAGTAAAATGAGTAAACTCTGCAAATGAACATAAGTCTTTACTTGAAGTTAAAGTGATGAAAGAAAAAAAAAATCCATACCAAGAAGTTCAGTGGTGCCAAAGTCATCCCTATGGGTAGCTTTGGTGAGAGCATAAACTAGAAAATAAGAGGCCATACCCTAATTTCAGGAGCAGTAAAAAAAACACCACCATCAGTGAAGACAAAGAAAGCAGGTTTAACCTTCCTGCCACAACATCAGACCAATCCCAAACAACCAGTCAGTTCTCACCTGCACACACATAACTCCTAAACATCTCTTCAGGATAACACAGTAGCACAAATGCCAAAGATTCCTGGCTATTACAATATGAATGACACATGCAGAGTCTGCATTTCACATTCTCTATATATGTAACAGGTGGGAGTCTTCAAAGAGCTGGATGGATCACACAGGGCAAGGCAAACCGGCCAACATGGGGAAGGTAAACAACACAGCTCCCAGGAGGGCAAAGGGGGGTGTGGGGGGTGCCAGTATGCTGATCATGTTGATATGTGACAGGAAAAAGGGTCTTATTGCAGCAGCAAGTGCAAACAGGCCTACAGGAATTATTGAGGTTTGTTTTGTCTTAGGTTAAAGGCGAGTGAAACTAATAATGGATCAATAACGTGACAATGTCAGACACAGGGAAATAGAGCAAATAGATATTATAATATAATTTTTAGTGTTAAAATAATCTGCAGCATGGTCAATGAAAAATAACAACAAAACCATTATGATTTCCGTGTCTAGATCATCTTTTATGAGGACAAGAACTTCTGTGGGTGCCATTTTGAGTGTAGCAATGACTGTGCGGACTTGATGTGCATCCTCAACCGCTGCAACTCCATCAAGGTGGAGAGCGGCTCCTTCATGATCTATGAAAAACCCAACTACAACGGCAACCAGTACTACCTGAAGAGAGGAGAGTTTCCTGACTACCAGCACTGGATGGATGTCATCGACTTAGTCAGCTCCTGCCGACTCATCCCCACGGTGAGCTTTGACTTTGTTAAGAGTAAAATCTTGGGAGTAAACACTATAATCATGAAATATTGAGCTAATGGTAACTTCAGTCTAAAAATATCTAAATTGCTCTAATGTTGGTACATGCAATACATCAACAATTGTTCATTAATTAATTGCATACTGTTAACATTGGAGAATATATATTTATAAATTGATTATTTGAAACAACTGATTAACATCTTTCACTAATTAACCTACCAATGCTTTCAATTGCTTGATTACAGCAATACTCTAAAGAGAACATGGGACACAAGTAAATTTGATATTATAAAAATGATACAGTATCTGTGTCTGACTAAATGCTATACTAAATAATTCCCCATTCCTGTTTATCACCAGAAACCTGGGTTGTTCAACATGCGCCTGTATGAACGGATAGAGTTTGGAGGTCAGGTTATGGATCTGGTGGACGACTGTACATCCGTCATAGACCGCTTCCACATAAACGACATCTTCTCCTGCAACGTGACCGACGGCAACTGGCTATTCTATGAGCAGCCCAACTACCAGGGCAGGATGTACCTGATAAGGCCTGGAGAGTACAAGAGGTTTAGCGAGTGGGGTGGCAGGAGCGCCAGGGTCGGCTCCATCAGACGTATCATGGACTACTGATCTGTTTGAAGAAATCCCAGAAAGCCATGGAGGTTTTTGGAAAGGCTTCACGCTCAGATTATAGCCTGACAACGAGACTTTGGTACAAAATACTGTACCTGAAGTTCAAGATGTTATAATACTGAAGGCCCAGGAGAAAGAGGTGGTGATATGTGTGGTGACATTTGGGAATTATACTTATAATATCTTAAAATATCAATCCCAATCAGAATGGTATGTTTTCCTGATGTTAGGATTATGGACTCAAAAAAGAGACTCATTGGAAAGCACTCAAGAGCAACAACAACACGTTTTTTGGGCCTGTTCTTGATCAAACACTCACCATGGTAATAAAGCAATTGCAAAATGGAGTCTTCAAAGTCCATTTAGTTGCGAGGAGGACCTCAGATTTTTTCAGACCTCCATTTTAAAATTGTACCGTTAGTTGTGAATACTGTAACCTTTAGGACAAATGTCCATGGATGGTAGGCTGATCTATGATGTATGAGTGAGAAATTTTATGTAAATGCTTCACAAAGTAAGATGTTATTCTACCTCAGGTATTATGTTGGCCTATGTACAATCTTTTTTAAAGATTAAAAAAATCTTCTCTACATATCTCTCAAGATCATAAATTGTGCAGACTTTCATGTGCCGTCTCCATTAAATATCAGTATAACTTTGGTATTTGCTGATGCTGTGCAGTACACCCTCTATCAGTCTATTGTACAGTGGCATTTTCGGGGGGAAATTGTGATGAACATGGAGGAAAGAACAATAAATCATCACACACCAAGAGTCATCTATACATAAACAGATTTTCCCATCCACACACCCCCACCCCTGATCCATCATCACTGTGAGGGATATATTTGAATGACAATACTTTATGCTGTGCAATCACACAGCTGCCCTTTCTTTCTTTTTTTTATAAAGCACAGTGGCTTGGCTCAGAGACAGCATTGAGCGGTAACACAGCCTGATGCCAACATAACCATGGGAAAGGTAAAGAAAATTAAATGTTTTTACTCACACAGCCGTATCTTACTCTAAATTTCTTCAGATTTTATTTACTTTGAGTTTTTAAAAAAAATCTCTGCTCTGCTACACATTCACAGCTCTGTGGTAAACTATCTTTGTGTGTGTGCAATTATTGCTTTTGCAGATCATATTCTTCGAAGACAGAAACTTCCAAGGGCGCTCTCATGAGTGCAGCAGCGACTGTGCCGACCTTAACTCCTACTTCAACAGGTGTAACTCCATCAAGGTGGAGAGTGGCTGTTTCATGGTCTATGAGAGACCCAACTACATGGGCAACCAGTACTACCTGAGGAGAGGAGAGTACTCTGATAACCAGCGTGTCATTGGCATCAATGACTGTGTTAGATCTTGCCGCCTGATCCCCCAGGTATGTCATAAAGACTTTTAGACTAATGTTGTTTTAGTTTGTTGCAACGTTAAATGCGTGTTTTTTGCAAATCAAGAGCTATAATTCGGTGGTGAAGAACCTAGGCAGTCAAATAACTTAAAAACAACTAAAATGTGTCTGGATACCAGTGATATATATCACTGCACTGCAGACAGTAACAGAGTTTTTCATCCTTTGCCAGCACCAAGGCTCCTACAAGATGAGGCTTTACGTGTGCACCGACATGTCCGGCCAGATGCACGAGCTGATGGACGACTGCCCAAATGTCCAGGACCACCTTAGCATGTCCGACTTCAACTCCTGTACCGTGATGGACGGCCACTGGCTGCTGTACGACCAACCCAACTACAAGGGCAGAGTGTACTACCTGAGGCCCGGAGAGTACAGGAGATACAGCGACTGGGGAGGCGTCAGCCCAAGAATTGGATCCCTCAAAAGAATCACTGACTTCAACTGAAGTCAGGCTTCATTTAAATGCATCTTTCCCCAAGTTTAACTGTCTGCTTTCCCAATAAACTAACTGCTTAATTAAACTTTACTGTCTTATTATGATTTTTACTTTGTCTGGGCTATCAGTGGGCTAAAGAATGCATCTACATTGGTTCTGGTTAGCTTGTACACTGTAGTTTAATCTCCTCTATGCTTCAGCACACCATATCAAACAATGCCAGAGTTGCCCTCTAACAGTTTGTTAATTCATATGATTAGTTTTAAACACAAAACACCATACAGACTGTAGCAGTACAGACGGGAGAGTGTGAGACAGGAAACTGACATGATAAAGTGAGCTGAATGTCACAAATGCAATGATTCTGGACAGACCTGGCAATTAATTATATAAATAGTAAAAGATCAGGATGGATCTAATAAAGCAGGACACAAAGTTCATATTTGTAAATTTGTAAATGCACAGCATAAAGACACTTCCTACTGCACTCTTTTTAAGTTTCAAAAACATTACAGTTAATTGACCTGAGATGATGAACGTAAAATCAGATTGTTATGACAAACGTGTTCTTCCTCTCCTTTTAATAGTTATTTTAAAAAACACCTTTAAATTATGAGAATCTTACACATTCTATTTATGATTGTCTTAATATTTTTGTAAAAGAAAGAGAAAAAGGAGGAGAATATTTGTGACAAAGATCAGATTTTACGTCTGGGCCAAACACTGATTCCTACAAAATGTACTTTCTATACCAGAGAACAAAGTTTCATTAAATGTGTTCATAAGGTGTTTTGTTTTTAGTTTAAATCATTACAATACAAATATTATAGTAAGGGTTATATCATGTTACTAAATATATCAAACATTATTAATAAAGGGGTTACATTGTAAAATTGACATAACTAATAATTCTACATTACAGGTGTTCACATACAGGATGAAAGTTGAAACATGAAAGGCTTACTATGTATCCTCTGCATTCCCTGTAGTTATTATTCAAATCAAATTATTACTGGTCATTATCCTTTTGATAAATAGATAAACCTCAGTCACCAAGTTGTAATAGTGTGTATGTAGTTTTCCATCTGTATGAAGCTCCATCAATGGTATAGCACTGAGGCAAATGAAGAAATATATGCAATTAAACTAACAATTTAAGCAATGTTACAAAATGAAACTCATTATTTGCTAAATCTGAACCAAAAATGGAAATGCAAATTTCACAGTGTACTGTTACAGGCTTCAAAGAGTCAAATATGGCTGTGAGACATCAAGGGAATTAGTCCATTAAGTCAAAACTGTCTGATAGTGAAGAAAAATGCTGTACCACACCTGAAGTCATGGGTGACGTGTCAGTAAATGAAATAAAAGTTGACATAAACATCATGCAAACATACTGATAACACACAGCACAATGTAACAGTGTATTCTATACTGTACAAATCATAATAAACTCTTTATGTCCAGTGCGGCATACAGACCAACAGCGCAGTACAGACTTACTTATTTGCATACAGTGGGGTTGCTCAGGTAGAGCAGTAGGGAGAGTGAATGGCTTCCTGCTCTGTTACGCAACATATTTAATGCGAAAGGGCTGTTCCATATTGTTCTGCAGCCATTGTCCACTGGATGTGTGGATACCATACTAGTCTTTTCCTTTGTCCATGCATGTCAAAACACCAAACCAGTTAATTATTTATCCTTTTTTTCAAATACAAATCCATATTTCTGACCCAATGTTGTGCTCTAACAAAAAGGTAAACATGTGCCAGTAGCCTTCAATTATAACTACGAGAGAATTTGAATAACAATACTTTGTTTGTCAAGAGGTAGTATAAAAAGCCCTGAAAACATGGGGAATCTCTCCAACGGAGACCATGGGCAAGGTAAGTACTGTTTTTCCTCTCTGCTCAAATTAAATGTAAGTTGCAACAAAACTTGTCAATTTGCTCTCAGTATATTTTATGTTGAACAAACGGCTAAATTCTTATTCTCCTTTCGTTGAAACCTGTAATTAGGTGAGGTTCACCTACAGCTCGTGACACTTGAACTTCTATTTTCCACCAGATTATCTTTTACGAGGACAAGAACTTCCAAGGTCGGAGCTATGAGTGCAGCAATGACTGCACGGACCTTCACTCGTACTTCAGCCGCTGCAACTCCATCAGGGTGGAGAGCGGCTGCTTCATGATCTATGAACGACCCAACTTCATGGGCCACCAGTACTTCATGAGGAGGGGAGAGTATCCCGACTACCAGAGATGGATGGGCTTCAGTAGCTGTATCCGCTCATGCCGGATGATTCCCATGGTAAGTGTTTATTAATTGGAAAGACAGAGAAGACAATGAAAGACTGCACAAAAATCATATCACCATCGCTCTTGCTTTAGAGTCTGTGTTCAATTCATGAAGCGAGGATGACTTAATATATAGCCAGGATTTGAACATGTTCTTGTGTTAACAGTGTCTATTATTTAATTAAATTTGTCTTAATCTTGTCCTTACACAAGACAGAACATCATGTGATTGTTCCTTCTCCCTTTGATCCCACAGTACCGAGGCTCATACAGATTGCGCATCTATGAGAAGCCCGATTTCAGTGGTCACATGATGGAGTTCATGGATGACTGTCCCTGTGTGTCTGACCGTTTCCATCACCGCCATGTCTACTCCTGTAATGTTATGAATGGCTACTGGATCTTCTATGAGTACCCCAACTACCGAGGCAGACAGTACTTCCTGAGAACTGGGGAGTACAGGAGGTACCGCGACTGGTGTGCCACCTGCGCCATCGTTGGCTCCTTCAGAAGGGTCACTGAATTTTAGCCATCAAACGAAACCTTGCTGTAAATATCAAGCACTTTGTTTATTAAAGATGTTGAATTTTTAACCTCCTTTGTGAATGTGTTCTCATTGACACACTTTTATTGTGTGGTGTTGTATATCTTGTACTTACTCTGTAACTACCATAAACAAGAGAGGAAAAAGCACTCATTGTATTTATTCCATAACTACAGGAAACAATAGGGGTAAACAGCCCAACTGCACTGCAGCCAGTCCAAATGGCATGCACTTGTAAGCAAATAAACTACCCATCAAGTGGGCAAAACCTGTTACTACTTGTTTTGACTCACTTATTTTCACTGCTGTATTCCATAGATTATAAATCCTTTATTATATTACAAGATTAGAACCATCTTTTTTTCTGGCTGCCTGATATGATGCCCTGTAATTACATTGCTGTACTCCATAATTTATTGGTAATTAAAAACTACTTATTAAATTCCTGAAAATCATAATATTGACAGCATGCAATTCACACACTTCATGTATTTTCCTGTTTTAACAACCATAGGTGAGAAATAATCCCAAATAAGTGAGCGCCAAGTCTTTTAGCATTTAAGTCCCACATCAAGCCAAAGTCCTGAGCTTAGCTTTTCAAGTCCCAGACATTACGTGCTCTTCACCAAATGTCATTTAATTGTTTTAACAATACAATTATAATTGTGGTACCTGTATTTAAAATTAAATAAAATAAATTTAACAACACTGGACTTGAATAAATTAATTATTTACTCTCTGCCAGCCCTTTACAGTCTCTGGCACTGAATCTATAAAAGCAGAACTCAGTTCAAGTAACTAGCCTCACAACTCTCTCTCTGTCTCTCTCTCTGTCTCTCTCTCTCTCTCTCTCTGTCTCTCTCTCTCTCACACACACGTTATCGTTAGCAGAGAGAGGGACACAGAATGAATGAGGGGAAAAGAGAAAGAGAGACAGAGTTATTCTTTTGGAGTTAAGTGCATTATGTCAACAGTTTCAGCAACAGTCAGGATGTTCAGCTAGGAGTACCTGTTCAACAATGACAGACAACAGTGTTGCTGATTGAGACTGCAGTGTTTGAAAGCTGGAAGCTCTGCTCTATTGTGGTGCTGGGGAGGCTTGCACAGACACTTGTGGGGCCTCCACAACCATTTTTCCCACAGATCCCATCCCCCTTCATGCTATTGTCCAACTGGAGTTGTTACTACAGCTACAATGTGATAATCCCTAAGTGGCTTCCCAGTTGCACAAAACTGTATTTGTTGGAACATGTTCAGAGGTGCACAAGTAGGAATATATTTTAAATATTGCTTAATATATTATGTTCAGTTATGTCAGATTGACAAACTTGAACAACTGTATTTACTACAGGCAACTTTATAGCTGATCTCATAATAAAGCTTCTTTCTGAATAATATTATTTCTACTATTTCATCAATATCCCCTTTATAATACAATGTTTGCATTGGTGTATTTTATCATTTAGGCTAATCTGCACAAGCCAATTTGCTAATCCATTGACCAGTGCTAAATTACATGATTACTGCCCACACAAATGCAAAATGATAAATACAGGTGTTGAGCAAGTAGTGATAAACAATAATGCTTGTTTTAAATAGGAGTTTTTTCTTCTATCAACTGTATTTTAATCACATCCTTCATGTCCTTATCACAACTGGTTTTATCAATTCAGTACTATTTAATATGTAGGTAATCCATTAATGAGCTGAGTTTTTATCACTTGATTCCACACCTCATACCTCACACCTCACCTCGTGTTAAATTCCTAATTCAATTCTTTAGTGAGCAAGGCATATTAAAGCTGTAATAAAAATCAGGGCTACTTATTAAACTAGTGAACTTGTTTTAAATAAGCAATAATCCTTAGTATTACTTACTAATCATTATACTTTAATACCCTATACTATGCATAAACTACACAGCAATCACCAAGAGACAAAAATACATTTATGGTATTCTCATAAATACAGTATATCTACTTTTCACTTCACTTCTCAATTTTTTTTTAAACGAGCAAACTCTGTCAAACAGAATTTAATGTGACTCTTTCATATCTCATGCTGCTCCTGTCATGTCTGTCCACCTGGCACACTCTCATGGCAATTGAATATTACTGTGCAGAAAATGAGTACTGCAGTATATCAGTTAACAAATTAACCAAACATACAACCAGACATTTACATTGGACTGCATGAGATAACATTCTTGTAATTCACAAAACAGGATTTGTTATCAGAGGGGGGAATTGTTTTGGAATGCAAAAATAAAAAGCACACCTCAGTATGTTTAATTCTTTATACTAATTGAATATTTGTACAAGTTCTGGGTCTCTCATATGTTTGTCAGATGTGTGGCCTGATGCCACATTTGTTCCATGATGATGGAACAAATGATAATCTGACCATATGTGGAGAACCTTCTGACTGAGAATTGAACACACACAAAGCTTATGCTTATAATAGACAATGCCGATGACCGCTGCCAGAAATGTATGGATGGAGAACCATTGTTACACATTTGTAGGCCCAGTTCAGCAAAAGTCATACTGCTAATTCATCAGCTTTGCACATCTGAATAACAACACGTCATAGCCCCTGGGAGTCTGTATAAATAGGCTCTGGAGTCATGGAGATAGCAGAGCAAGTTGAACCATCCACTGGGAACAACCTAAACCATCATCATGGGCAAGGTAATGAGATATTTACTTATTTTTTTCATATATTTAAAACTTCAAACTAATATTCCATTGCAGTTTCTACACAGCAAAATAATTCAAAATTTAAAAGCACCGACATGAACACTATTAGATTCTTAAATTAAGATCTTCCCTCTGTTCTCTGTTTCAGATCATCTTCTACGAGGAGAGGAACTTCCAGGGCCGCTCCTATGAGTGCATGAGCGACTGTTCTGATATGTCCTCCTACCTGAGCAGGTGCCAGTCCTGCAGGGTGGAGAGCGGCTGCTTCATGGTCTACGAGCGTCCCAACTACATGGGCATGCAGTTCTTCATGAGGAGGGGAGAGTACTCTGACATGCAGCGCATGATGAGCATGGGAATGATGTTTGACACCATCAGATCCTGCAGAATGATCCCCTATGTAAGAGACCTCATCTAACTCTCACAGCATCCCTTTGATTCATATTAATTTAAAGTTGCTTGCATTTTTTGTTTTAAAATGTGTGGTCATATTTACATTTGCCGTGTACTGAATTACAGCACAGAGGTCCATTCAGGATGAGGATCTACGAGAGGGAGAACTTCGGTGGTCAGATGAATGAGCTGATGGACGACTGCGACAACATCATGGACCGTTATCGTATGAATGACTGCCAGTCCTGCCAGGTGATGGACGGCCACTGGCTGATGTACGAGCAGCCCCACTACAGAGGCAGGATGATGTACCTGAGGCCCGGAGAGTACAGGAGCTTCAGGGACATGGGCATGAGCGGCGTGAGGTTCATGAGCATGAGGCGCATCACTGATATTTGCTAGAAATCTGTATTTGACTTACTGACAAATAAAAATGGTGTGTAATTCATAATCATGTTTGTCAAGCGCTTACTTTCCTTATGTGGTTTCATTAACTGTAAAAATAACTAAATAGCTAACTAAATTGCAAAATAGTCTGAAAGCCAATCATGTAATTTAAATAATGTATATTATGTGAATATGTTATATTTAAAAGATACAATCAATCAATATTTTCCAATACTGTTAAAATGTTTTTACATCAAAAATATTTTCAAACACATATGCCTTTTTATCTAGATGTCCAACTCTTTAGAGAAAAATGAGGTCTTATTTTTGTAGCTTTGGCAATAATTTCTATTGATTATATCCAGCTGGACAAGAAACATGAAGGATGATCAGACAGGTTATAAACAAGCCAACAGTTTAGCCAGATTATGTACTGCTTTATTTGGACATGAAACTGAAAGTGGGCATGCTTACAATGTCAAAGATCTGCTACTGGAATCCAACCAAAGACATTGCAGTAATATGTTTTAACCAGTAGGCTAGCAGTGTGCACCAGTTTAATTTTTTCTACCCATCTTGTTCTCTTTTAAATGTAGATGTGTATTTATGAGTTCAATGTTATAATAACTTGTAGAACTGATGGCCAATCCTTTGAAAATAAGTTGTGACAAACTCATATAGAATGTGAATGTATCTACAATTTACATGGTGAAAAAATACAGATTGTGCTGTTAATTGACAACATAATAAGTTATATTAAGAACAACTAGTCAGTACCAGCATTGGGCAAATTACTTGAAAAATGAAATGATTTATTCCTTAAAAAGTAATCACATTAATTAGTTGTATCATTTGTTACTTTTACTCAGTTGTTGCTCTATCAAGGCGCCTTTTAACTTCAAAGCCTCCACATCCGCATGTTACATCTTCAGTGTTTAACGTGTAGAAAAAGAAAAGAAGACATTGTGGTTTAACAAACAGCCAGTCTATAGTTTGTAGGTATTTATTGACCATCAACTGCTAGCTTAACAATGGTCCCAGTGACTGCATGAAATCCTGTCCACCCAGTGAAGCTGTATTGCTTTCACACCCTCCAACTCTGACCTAAACCAATGATTCCTGAATGTAGCATAACCAGTCACTAACGTTGGCAATCCAGATAAAAAGACACAACATGCAAATAAGACAACTCTGGAGTTACCTGGAGTTGCATTTCAACCTTTTTGGTGGGGGCTAATCGCGTCCCTACACCTCCAGCCCCCACGTCAAGCTAGCACGTACCAACTGACATCAGCCCTCCATCAAACTACCGGTAAGACAGCAAACAAGTCAAATCTCAAACTTTTGAATTAACAGAGCATTACAGGGATTTGTAACTGTAATGTAATTACTGAATCTCAAATTGTAAAGCTTTACGCTACTCGTTATTGAAAAAAGTTACTTTAATGTGTGAGTTACTGCTTAACACTGGGCAGTACATGTATAGTGCTGTGTCTTTACAATTGCTATGACAAAGTGCCAAATAAAGAAATAACTAGTGAAAGAAAGTAAGAATCAATTATTTAAGTGAAGAACAGTGCTTGATCATGTGGTAGTTGATGACATATAGTAAATTAAGTGAGAAACATATACTGTACCTTCCTCAACATCCTCACTGTCATAAAACACAAACTGTTTAAAAAGATGAACAGATCAAAAACCTAGGAGTAATCATGGATGGCGAACTTAGTTTTCGGGATTATACCAAACGGCATCGCCTTTTACCAACTAAGAGTTAAGGAAGAAACACCTGTTTTAATGTAAGACAGCTTACACTGTTACTGTGAGTAACAGTGTAAGCTGTCTTATTTGTTGTCAGTGTTCGTCAGGTTGTGTCAAAGCTTTGGATATAATTTTGATGTACATTTAGAGTTTTTCACTGTGGGACTTGGTGACAGCAGAAAGAGGTGGCAGACTGATGGCTTTGGATGGAAAATGCATCACGTTCAGAGAAAAAAAATTAGAAACATGTGTGCAGAGTCACTTTTTGTGCACTGATAAATACCAATTAAATCCTGTACTGACATATATCATGTGAGTGAAGCTTTGCCTGTACACATGCAGTCATCAACATTTGCACCATCATAACACATCTGGCATATATCTAGTGTATGCTAACATTACTTTTTTTTATGCTAACGTTACTTAATATGCTAACATGCTTTTAACATGTGCTGCTCTTTGATGATTTGGGATGAATACAGCTCATTTCTCACTACCTGTAGAGCTAACTTCATGTAGTCTTTTTGTTCCTAAATGGGAAACCCATTGACAGACTCTCATTGTTCTTCTTGTTAGTGTGCAAAGTCATAGAGCTCAGGATGTATGTGAATGTTCAGTTATAATAAATAAATAAATAAATAATTAATTATATATTTTGTAATAAATCAGTTACCAAATAAAGGATGCTAAAAGGGATGATATAGTAAACTGAGCATAAACTATGTGTCCCCTAAATTAATTCCATCAGTACAACATGTCATACTCACAATTGTGATACAGGCACTGGAAAACTGCTTCATCAGTCCAACAAGTCTGAGTAATTGTACAGTATCTGTAAATCTGCTGTACCTCTGTCAGGGTCTTCTATCTGTCACATGGGAAGACTGGGGTAATAACAGTACCTCTCTATCTCAACCATTGCTGCCCACCATTTTAACAAACATTTACAATTGATTATAATTTGTATTTCAGCAGATACATAACACACATTTCACTTGTGGCAAGACAAGAAGCTCATCTATTGCTAATAATCTTAATCCATTGTTCTACCATGAATTTGGTGTACTGAAAGATCATCCAAAAGCCACTTTACACCGGAAATTTTCACATTTCACATTTAAAGAAGGTGATAATTCAAGTTTTGTTTATTACCTGTTGCAAAACTACAGTAGCACAGGCAATTTTTTTGCTAAATGAAATGGTTCAGAAAACTCTTGTGGATCCCACAAATTGGCTATTGTTCTATTTACTAAACTCTGGAGGACAAAAGACTTCTAGCAAAACAAAATGCCCTACCTTTCCCATTGTGTGTCACAATTCAATTCTGGTGGGTGAGCATGGCTCTTTTATATACACTTAGAATACAAACATTGTAATGTTATTCAGTGTTTTTGAATGTCAGCCTTTTTGAAAAGCTGGTACAGCTTTCAAATTACAAAAGATTTTTGTGTTTTATATGTCAATAGGGTGACAGACTTGATAAGAAATTAATTATTTTGTTGTTAAAAAGGACACATCAAGGCTGAATATACAGTACATTCCCTCTTAACAACACATATATGAGTCTTTCACTAATATTAATTACTATGTATAGTAAATATCTACAGCATGATTAATTACCCAGAATCTATAAACAAGGAAATACATTTTGCACACATTAAAAAAAATGACACATGTTTGCACTGATGTGTAATAACAGCATCATAACTGGCTAATTTAGAAAATTTAAGTGCTTCATAGTAAGGCAAATAAAACAATTAGCAGTGTGACTGGATCATCTAGACGTTTGTCCAACAGTAATGTTTGTTTAGAATCACTTGTATGACAAATGTAACAAAACTTGTTCCCCTGTACAATTTTTATGCTATATTTTTATTTTCTAAAACTACATGCAAATTTTGTCACCTACTATATATATTTTTAATATCTTTTTAAGTATTGTGTGATGATGTATTCAATATGTGTGTCATGGAGAGCCAAGAGTGGTCAGGTGCACTTATTGAAATGATGTAACCTGATGTGCTATTAGAAATTGAATAATCTATTCTTTTATCTAATTTCTACATCAGCGTATGAGCCTGCTTTTTATATTTGAAAGAAAAGGTGACCCAGGACTAACCCTGAGCAGTGCCATCAGTACCTAAACAAATAAACTCTATTTGCATCACAGAGCCAAAAATTAAACTTTGTAATCTATGTTGGTATAAAAAATATTCAATATATTCCAATATGTACTCGTTATTATATCACTTTAACACGGTTTTGCTCAACCTGAGTGTCACTGTAAGAGATTGGTAAAATTAAATGGGATGGTGCTGCCATCTGATGGTGTGTAATTTAGTGACCCTAAAAACCTATTTTGTTTTACTGGATATGGGAGTTTAAATTTTGAGATTAATTACATTTTTTAGTGTATAGTTTTCCCATGTATGTTAATCTATTACCTTAATTATTTACCATTTCAGTTGTATTTTGTTGTGTGAGTTCATGGGTATTAAATTAGATTCTTTCAGAAAAAGTCAGTAAGAGGAAGAGGAATTGATTTAAAAGAGAATCACTAGATTTTATTTAAAATCTTGCTTTTATACACTGGTTCTCTAATAACAGGAATCCATGATGCGCCTCATGCTCATGAACCTCATGCCGCTCATGCCCATGTCCCTGAAGCTCCTGTACTCTCCGGGCCTCAGGTACATCATCCTGCCTCTGTAGTGGGGCTGCTCGTACATCAGCCAGTGGCCGTCCATCACGTGGCAGGACTGACAGTCATTCATGCGGTAGCGGTCCATCATGTTGTCGCAGTCGTCCATCAGCTCATGCATCTGACCACCGAAGTTCTCCCTCTCGTAGATCCTCATCCTGAACTGGCCTCTGTGCTGTAAATTGAAACGAGAGAACATGAGTCACTGAAATCCTCCTTTAAATATCATATTAATTTGCTTTCACTAGCTTCAATGTTTGTTTTTTTTTCTTATAGTACAGGAATTGTTTCAAATTAAAAGGAAATAATTATTTATGTTACCATGGGGATCATACGGCAAGACCTGATGCAGTCGCTCATGCCCATACGCTGGTAGTCAGAGTACTCTCCCCTCCTAACAAAGAACTGGTTTCCCATGTAGTTAGTGCGGTCGTAGACCATGAAGCAGCCGCTCTCCACCCTGCAGGAGTGGCACCTGCTCAGGTAGGAGGACATATCAGCACAGTCGCTGCTGGTCTCATAGGAACGACCCTGGAAGTTCCTGTCCTCGTAGAAGATGATCTGAAAAACAAAAAATCATAATGATGACCTTACCCTGATGTATTACAGATTTTATAAAGAACAACTTTCACATTTTTTTTTACATCATAAGCATACAATCAGAGTAAAAATGTTAGAACTGAAAGGTAAAAGCTGTAGATACCTTGCCCATGGTCATGGCTACAGTTGCAAGTGTATTAGCTCAAAAGGACTGCACGATTAACTCGGTGTCCTCCTGTTGCTTTTATACCTGACCTCGCACCCAAAGGATGCATGACTCCATTGTTCAAATTCCTGACAGAGCAACATGGAGCAGAGGCCCCTGTGTACAGTTCAATTCAAAGTGACCTTCAACAGATCGTGATTTGCGGTGGTTGCATTTGTGAGGAGAGGCCCCGCTTTGTATTGTCTTTTCAGTTCAATAACAGAGAACGTGTTTTCCACAAACAAACCTTTATTTGAAGGGCTTATTAAAAATATTATCTCACATCTAACGTTTTCATAGCTAAAACAATAAACCAGAAGGTTTTTTTTACTAGAAAAAAGTGAATTGCTGTATATCAACAATTTGCTTGCTAAAATTGTATGCTTGGAACAATTCTGGATTGATAGTAATGAGTCTTGTTGACTGTATGAGCCTAAAAACTATGTTGTATCAGGCATTGTTGATTGTATGAAATTAAATCAATGTACACCATTCCATTAATAAAAGAATAGGGCCACATAAATCATTTATTTGGTTTCTGAGATGCAACTAAATTACCAACTCATACACCAGAAAATATGTTGCTCTAATATCTCCAAATGAGGCTTTGTATCTTCATCTACAGAATAATAATTTATATTTCATGGATTTGAATACTACACAGCATACAAAGCTAGTCTGGTTTTGTCTTTGATTTAAACATAATCTTTAAATAATTTGCAATTGTTTGCTTACATTTTATTCATACAGATAGTTATAAAAAAAGTTATGTAAGCTGGCTTTATACAGCCTACCTGTTATGTTAAGCACTTGTTAACAATGTATGGAGAGTGGGGAGTCCTTCACAGGTATGATAATGCTGCCCAGTATCAAAATGTACCAAAACAGCACTGAGATCTAACAAAACATATTTGAGAGACAAAAGCGGCATAAAAAAGTTCCTCATCACTATGAGCAAAAAGGTTAAAAACTCTTTTATTACTCTTTTAAAATCCAGCATACAGTTTATCACACACAATCTGTTATTAATTGAAAACAATTTTCAATATATTTATAGTAATCACACCTTAAATATATACCAATTAATTTATCCCTTTATGAACAACCAATTAACATTTTTTAAAATAAGTACTATTTAATTTAATTCTCCTTTACTTACGATGAAATAAATTAAATTTGATTGGAAAATAAATTTATAACTGAGACCACAGAAAAAAACAAAAAAAAAAGCAAAAACACAAACTCTCTAAGTTTGTATGGTGTGGAGTGGTACTTGAGTGTAGCTCGAAACATAGTGACACAAATATCAGTGATTTGCAGTGCTTTGTTTGTCTGGTAATTAAATCAGGTTTCTCATAGGAGAACCCTTTACGGTGATTTAACCATGACACTATAAGCTACACCATGACCATAGGACGTTCAACTCTTCTTAAAAGCCTGTTGGTCACATGTATGGCAAGACTGCTGCCACACTGCTGTACACGTCCGCTCTGCCAGTCTGTGAAAGGAATGTAGAGATGGACAAAAGTTTGAACATTCACAGAAATCACATTTATATTTTATTAATGTACTTGTTACCTAAGCAGACCCTCACTTCTTTTTCTCAGTATTAATGTGAAAAGTTAACCCCATATTACACATCTAATGGTTTGAATGTAATGTACAGTAACAACATTAAAGCCAATGTAATACAAGGCCAGTTGACTTGTCATCATAGATTATTATGACATTTTTGGTTGATGTGGACACTTGGTAACACAAACAGCATTAGATCATTTTCAGTAAACTGTTGCAAATAATTTATGTTCAGGTTCTCTGCAATCATGTTTACACAAAACTGTATTCATAAGTTCTACATGTCACATTCAAGTAGACGTAATGTATAATATGAAGGAAAAACACCACATTGGTATTGTATAGAATAAAACTTTATTTTACAAAAGGAGCATGTGATGGATTACACTAATATCCAGCAGTCACAGCCCAACCCCTGGATGCCTCTGTCTGAAACTACTGAACAAGTTGATGCTTCCATCAACACACTAACACAGGCGCCATCACACTGTCTCTACTGGCTGGGCAGACTGAGGATGATATTCATCTAAGGAATAGTTGCTGGATGTCCTGCAGCTTCTGCTTCAGTCCTGCATCAAGCTTCACTCTCTTCAGGCGTCCTGTGTTGCTGCTTCATCACTCACTGTGATGAGTTACTAACAAGCAGTTACTAACAGCAAACTGATAGCTGATTGCTAAATAAAGCAACAGGGATTAGCTAACGCTAAATCTTAGCCAGTTAGCTTGAATGTGTTACAGGTTCAGAATGAAGCTCTGGGTCTAAACTGGTGTAACATATTAATTCATAGAGGTTACCTGTGCAGTGCAAAACATATTTAAAACAGTAGTCAGTATGTTATTCATATCGTGGTGTTAGCTCAGCTTGCATCAGCTCTACTATCTCTGAGCTGTCAACTTCACTGTAATAACTTTAGCTAACAGCATTGCTTCTCAATGGACTTCACTTACTTAATGCTACAAATGCCTACATGTGTAAGCTGCTGAACACACTTTCATTGATGCACAAATGTTGTTAAAAGTAACCAACTCATAGCTCCAACTCTAACAGAAAGGCAGCAGGATCCTCACAATCTTCACATGGTGCATGCCCAAGATTCAACAAGGTGTTGATGTCAACTTCACATTCTCTATATTATTTAATTAAAGTGATTAGTAAATTAGATTAGCTACTGAGCAGACTCCACAGCCATGGATTTCTAGAAGAGTATTCTATTGTCATTCCCAAATGTGCTAATGCTAATAATAAAAATAACAATAATTATTGTAATAATAATAATAATAACAATAAAATGTGGCACTGCTGTGTAGGTTTCAATGCTACTATTCGTCTTTTTAACGGAGCAATAATTTCCAAAATGACCACCAGCACACTTATTAGAGGACCTGAATTTAGAGATTGAGACCATAATGACTGGATGAATGTATGGACTTATATATATTTAATGAGAGAAGTTGATGCTATTTGAACAGGAGTCTATTGGAGTCAGGGATTTTTTGGAGCCAGGATCTAGCAACTAGCAACTCATTTACTTCTCCCTGAGTAATACTGCTGAAAGTGTATTAGAGAATTAAAGCTGTGATTCACTCAGCTTGCAATTGTTTCATTATTTTATAAGACAGTACAATATGCTGTATTTTATGTGAACAAGAAATTGCTCATCTCTCACCTAATTTTTTTTACACTCTACATTCACAGCTACACTTTCACATTTATTTTTAAAATTGCAATAAGCCAGAGGAAATAAGGCAGGCTGAGTCAGTGGTTTCTTTTAAAAATAAGCTCAAAATGTACTTTTATCGCACCACCTTCCATAATTTTACTTGATTCTAGTTTTATTCTGTTTTATGGGTTTTACTATTTTTATTTATTGCCAGGCTGGCTTTTTTATGTTGTTTGTTTAGCACTTTTATTCTTTTATTGCTGTGTGTTTTTATATGATTCTATATCTTTGTTTTGATAAGTGCTATATAAATAAATAAATAAATAAATTCTTCTTCTTCTTCTTCTTCTTCTTCTTCTTATTATTATTATTATAAGCTACCACACTTTTTTCATTTACAACTACAACTTTAATTTAATTAAGTTTTTGAATGCATTTTGGTAACTATACATTTACTTTAATCTACAGAAGAGGAAAAAGACAATTTCCTCACTATGTAAACTGATAAACCTTTATATATTATTCATATTTCATAATCATGAATACTGTATATCAAATTGAAAACCATGTAAAATGAGTATAATTTATGATGCTCTTCCACTTAGGTACATCTGATCCAATCAATTAGCAACAACACGTCTAGATCCACATCTGTATTATGCATTCAGATTACACAATATACAACCACAATGCAATCAAATAGATTACCAAATGAAAAACTATATGCCATGTTGAATATTAAAATTTTTTTATTTCTGAGGTTTGATTTTTTTTTTTAACAGGAGTCATTGATGTGTCTGATAGAGCTGAATCTCATTCCATCGTATCCCATGTCCCTGAAGCTCCTGTACTCTCCGGGCCTCAGGTACATCATCCTGCCTTTGTAGTGGAGCTGCTCGTACATCAGCCAGTGGCCGTCCATCACATGGCAGGACTGGCAGTCGGACATATGGTAGCGGTCCTGGATGTTGTCACAGTCGTCCATCAGCTCATGCATCTGACCTCCAAAGTTCTCCATCTCGTAGAGCCTTATTCTGTAGGACCCTTTGTGCTGTTTAGAGGCAATGTAAATATAAACTTGTCATTTTGATGGGCTCTGTGACTGTAAAATTACATTTAGCACCTCTGAGCATATTAGATATATGTCACAAGAACTCATACCATGGGGATCATACGACAAGACCTGATGCATTCACCGAAACCCATCATACGCTGGTAGTCAGAATACTCTCCTCTCCTCAGGAAGTATTGCTGACCCATGTAGTTGGGACGGTCGTAGATCATGAAGCAGCCGCTCTCCACCTTGCAGGAATGGCACCTGCTCAGGTGGGAGGACATATCAGCACAGTCGCTGCTGGTCTCATAGGAGCGACCCTGGAAGTTCTTGTCCTCGTAGAAGATGATCTAGAAACCGAAAGAGCCTTATTTCAGCATCATTCATGATGATGGATGATTACCAATCTCAATGTACTGATTACTGATTTATCATCTTAGTGTTGTGCTAGTGCCAAAAAAATGTATATGTATATGTACTTAAATTTTGCACAATACAGCAAATAAATATAAAGAAGCAATGAACAAGAACTTAATGAGTGTAAAGATCATAAAAGAAACAACAAGAATCCAATGAAAATGTAGCAAATACAAGAAGGCAAAATATCTATAATTCCTACCTTGCCGTGCATGGTGGCTGATACATTCAGTGATGCTATAGCAATCCTATCCTGGATTTAAGCCTATTTTATACCTAACGTGACATCCAAACAATCAGTGGCACTATTGTATGAAAGCCATGAGTCAGCAGCATGCAAGGTTAGTCCCTCTGTTTGTGAATGCTGATGGGAAAGTTATTATGCATCCTCTCACAGGCTCTATCGTTCTAGATCAAATGGCCTCTGTATCTATCATTTACACTTCTGTTTACTTTAAATATTATCAAAATTATTTAACCCAGGTCACCATTACCATACATTATCTCATTTCTCATATAAAAGTGCTTCAGTTATTTAAAAAAGTGGGTTAATTATGTGCATGCTGAAGCAACTACCTGTTTCAATTACAGCATGCTTCAGTATTTGTTTTATCACATATTATCTACTTGTGTTACATGTATTCTTATTTGCACACACCTAACATGTACATGAGGCAATCAACTGTTTGCATAAGTACAATATGTAAGTTGGATGGTTATAGTCAACCTTATTTGATGATTGGAGTCAGTCTACATTTGCAATGCAATTCAACATACTTTTTACATTACATTGTGTATTTCTTTGTGTGCAGCACATGGGGTATAATAATTCAGAGAGAAAAGACTGGAGCACATTGATTGATTTGCAGCCTTTAATAGTTTCAACACTACTGTGTTTTCATCAGAGTAAAAGAGGCAGATACTGTATAGATATAGAGACATATATAGTCAACCTAGGATTGGTGTAAATTTGTCATGGGGTAGAAGGTGGAACAAGAATTTAAATCTATTGGATACAAGGGCAGAAAATGCCAGAGGCAATGTCCAGGTGCCACACCCATACATTGAAAACAAGAAATAAAAACAAGAATATACATATATCTTTGAGTTACATGAAAATCAAGCACAAAAAGTGCACATTCTGCAGCAAACATATATCATGAATTAGAGGAAGCATGACAAATTCTTCATTAAGGCCAAAGGGCTCAACTGGGTTGAGCGTATGAGTCCAATATGCCTGTCTGCAAAGCAGTGAGTTCACAACATCAACACCTCTATAGGGGGAGGGTGAGGGTATAATAGTTTTCAATGGAGAATGAATCATCACCACAAAAAAGCAGGCAGTAAATAGTGGACTTTCTATCTAAATGTATTGTTTTTACCTTTTAAATAGCTTTGAAAACACATACTTGTTATGCATCTTAACTCTATGAGACATGTTATTTGTATTGTATTTATTGTATTTTATGGTGGCCTCTTGGCCAGGTCTGTTTTGAAAAAGAAATTTTAAGACTTTATAAAGTGTGTACCTGGTTAAATAAAGGAAAAAAGTAGTGACATTCAGGGTCATTTAGATAAGATCAAAAATCTCTTCAAGACATGGTGGCACATAAGTATCTGATTTTATTTATCAATTTATAAGGATAATGCTAATGAATGGACATTTCTGTAAATGTGCCAGTGTTAGCCAGCCAGATAATTTTCAACTGCAGTCCTTTGGCAAGATGTCCTGAAACCAGTGTGGATCTCACAAATGTCATGGATTACATGCATAAGACAAAGTTTCATAACACAATTAATAAATCATTATAATGTTTGTGATGCCTCTGTGATTTCATTCTGATTTGCTTGATTGTGATTTGTGTAAACAAATAAATATATTGGCCACAGTGGTAAAACATTTGTAACCTACTGAAGTACTTGTTGTGTATTATGTTTCATGTCATTTTCTCTTGCAGCATGTACGTAAGCTAAGGTTCTTTTTAAAAATGCAATATTTAATCAATGTATTTACTCTTCAATGTTTATGTGATAATGTATGTTTGTACAGTGTGTTGTGCCTGTGATGTCATCATATGATTATATGAAGGAAAAGTGAAAAGAAAATGAAAGAAGTTTTTTTGTTGTGAACTTGTTTGGTCATCTCTTAGAATCACACTTGTATATTTGACCATGTAATCCTCTTTGTTCATTCAGTGTGTGTCATAAAACTACTGATCATGTAAAATTGACAGAAAAACAGAAAAAAGCAGCAGGTTGAACTTTTGGATTATCTTTCATTTTTTATTTCAAAATGAAAATGTCTAGCACATGTCCATGATGCGCTTCATGCTCATGAACCTCACGCCGCTCATGCCCATCTCCCTGAAGCTCCTGTACTCTCCGGGCCTCATGTACATCATCCTGCCTCTGTAGTGGGGCTGCTCGTACATCAGCCAGTGGCCGTCCATCACGTGGCAGGACTGGCAGTCATTCATACGGTAGCGGTCCTGGATGTTGTCACAGTCGTCCATCAGCTCATTCATCTGACCACCGAAGTTCTCCCTCTCGTAGATCCTCATCCTGAACTGGCCTCTGTGCTGTTTGGAGACATTAAAATATAATTCATGTCTTAATTTCTAATGTTGTGGAGGTTGCAACTTTGTAAAACTACAGTATGACATGCTGCTTTATACTTACCATGGGGATCATACGGCAAGACCTGATACCACCACTCCATCCCATCATGCTCATGTAGTCAGCGTACTCGCCCCTCCTCATGAAATACTGGTTTCCCATGTAGTTGGGGCGGTCATAGACCATGAAGCAGCCGCTCTCCACCCTGCAGGAGTGGCACCTGCTCAGGTAGGAGGACATATCAGAGCAGTCGCTCATGCACTCATAGGAGCGGCCCTGGAAGTTCCTGTCCTCGTAGAAGATGATCTGAGAAAACATTGGATGTATCAGTTTAGAAGCATGGACACAATTTGATCTAGCAAGTCATATTCATGATATTTATAATTTGTTTTAAAAAATATTATTAATCTTACCTTGCCCATGGTCATGTCAGTGGTGGTCATACTTAGAGGTGAGCTGCTGCTGTTGCTACTGCTACTGCTGCACTGCTGTCCTGTTTGGTTTAACCCTTGCTTTTATACCTGACCAAATCCTACAGAGTCAGTGGGCCCCCATTGTGTAAACCCCTGACGCAGCAATATGGTATAGAGCGCTGTAGAGGCCTGTGTTACCCTGTCGTATAGTCACAGAATAACAGTAATAATAGGTCCTCTTCTTCATTGTGTGCCATAATTTACAGCTGGAGCTTAAACCATTCAATGCATCACTGTGAATCTAAGGTGGGTATGGTACATTTTATTGGTTGTGTATTTATTTTATTTTTATAATTTAAGTTTTTGAAATGTATGCCAAGCTTTGTTATGTAACCTGTTCACTACATGCTTGTTGATAGTTGATATTGTGTACAAAAATGCTGTTAAATTGCTACTTTTTGAAACAGTTCTTTATTTTATCACATGGCATGAACTAAAAATCTAGTACTTACTACTCAAAGTAGTTTTTTTAGTGAATACTCTTTTACTCTTAGTTTTCTTGTAACTATAATTCATACTCAAGTACAATTATTCTATTCTCTACCCGCTGACCACTGACTGATGTGCAACTGATGTGTGTAATAGGATCACTCTAATTATAATGTTTCTATTGAATTTTCTTCCTGCAGGCTGTGGTGATTGAAGGTCAAAGAAAAAAGGTGACAAGCAAGTTCTGCTGTTAAACTGATGGGCCTGTGTTAAGAGGATTTTGTAAATAAAAAAAAATGTTACCCACATGTTTTGTTTGTTTTTTAAACTTTTGTATTAGTACCCTATAAAAGGCCAAATTGGCAGTAAACATACATTTATTAACCAAGGCTTAATAAACTACTACTTTTATTAACTTGTGCTTTATTAGGGATATATATACATATATATATATATAAACGGGTAAATTGCCAATTTGACATATTAAATTGACATCTTAAAATTTTTGGATATCTGGACTTTTTGCCTTAGGAGTCAAAGTATTGACCATTTGGTAAAATTCTGGGATAATACTCATGACTATGTTATGGTTCAGTTAAGACTATTATATCCTTGGGCCAGATTTGGCCCGTCATTCACTTCCTAATGTGGGCCAGATCACAGGTGTGGTGTACTTTAGGTTAAATTCTGGGTTAAGTACGGATTTTGGTCTGCCAGCCATATGTGGGCCACATAAGGGCCTTACGGGCCTTAACAGACTCAGCCAGATACAGATATTTCTATATCAGGCCCAGCTATGAGCCATATCAACTATTTGTATTTGACTTACTCCTGGTAGAAGTCTGGCTTTGTTATGATTCAGTTATAGCTGTCTTACCCTTGGGCTGGATTTGGCCTGTCATTCACTTCCAAATGTGGGCCACATCTTTGCTGTTTATTTGGCCACATCCATGCCAAAGGAAATTTGCTATCAGGGTACTAACGCAACTGAGTCTGCTGGGGTCCAAGCTATTGGAGACAATCAGGTCACTAATTATGAATGATTTCTTACAAAGTGACCTTGCATTGAGAAGGCCAATTTTTTTTGGTGTGTTACTCAGATCTGCCAGCATAGGGGCAGATGCACAGCTGATGCGATATAGGTTGCAGGTATTAGCTCCCTGCTGAGTCCTCCTGGGGCAATATGGCCTGTTGTTGCAGATGAGTGGGATTGTAGAAGCAGGAGACAACCGACAAAAGGAGCACTGGGCAGTTGGAGGCAGTGGGGATGGCAGACCGGAGCTGTCTGCGATACAGCTGGATTTAGTGGTATTTATATTGCAGGAGGAGTTCACAAGTACAAAACTATTTATTGACCTATCACAAAAAGAAGTGTCAGGAATAGGGGAATTTATAGGTTGCTAGAGAGTCCTGGCTCCACATGAGCTGCGGAAGAGAAGCATGAGCAACCAATCAGACTGGCGGTAGGACCCCAGGGATGTCAGTAGTAGTCCTTGGGCTCCAATGTTCCATACCATAGAAACACTAAAACCTCCTGGATAATTTAACAATAGGGTTCATGTTATGACCATCAATTTTAATTATTCCAATGGAGAAGTCTTGGCTCTAAATACTTTGATACCCAATGATACTCAATGATTGGATGTCTCTTACTAAAGTGGTCTTTGGTAGTCGTAGCACATCCACTGGATTATTCCTCCTCCTGACACAGACTCCAGAGACAAGGCTTATGTTTTACCACAAGTTGGCTACAATGATGTGGACTCTACAATGTGATCTGATGCCAAGGGTAAAGATGGCGTATCTCTCCTTCACTGACCAAAAACACAGGCGGCTCTGAGACACACTAATAGATTTCCCTGAGGTTGGTTTCACACTGCACAGGTTTTTTGGTGGGGTTGTGATTGGATTATTAGAAGACTGTGGGTGTTAACAGTGGGAGACATGAATGAACAGGTGGACGGTGATGTAATTCTGACAGCTGGTTGCTACAGAAGTATGAAATGAATGAGTAACCTGTGTAGATGCAGTGAGCGTTGCAAGCTGTGACGATGGCAAGATTTTCAATGTTGCAAAAACAACCATTAGCTAGCATAACTGGCTATTGTTAGCAACATCACTGGATGAGCACAAATGCACCTCTGCATTAGCACTGATGTCCAAAGCACCTCCCATGTTTTATAAGGTGGACGTTTATTCAGGTTTTGAAACCGAGTGAACTGCCAGTCATGGGCATACAGTCGTGAGGCATTCCCAGTAAAGACAAAGAGGAAAGCTTGAAATACTTTAGCTGCCACGTAAGTAATAATAGAGGGGCTCGAATTTATCAGCGGCAGTTGCAAACCACCATCCAAATGTTATGGTTATTGTGCTTATTAATGAATGGGCTAAGTATATTTTTGTATATTTGTATTGTAACTTAAGCATTACCACACTTTATGACTTATGCTTGATAACCAAGTTACTTTTTTTCTTTGCACAGTATGACAATTTAGATTGTGTGGAATATGTAATACAAATCTTTACTCGAATTTGAAAATTCAAAAGCCTTTTGATTTCATTTTTAAATGTTTGATTACACATCAGCCTGTAATGGTTACGCATAGTTAATATGAATCCCTGTCAAGATCAATGGTAAGATAGGTCTTTTACAGTAAAATGTAGAGAAAAATATCTTATCAGATGTAAGACTTTTTAAGAGGAAAAATTGCTTGCTAGCAGATGCTTACTGCCTAAAAATGTTCAAATTTCATCTTCCATTATATTCTCAGTATACTTTATACTTCATACTGCATAATCATTAATAGTGACAGTTGGGCAAAAGTTAAAATAGTGCAGAAAATACTTTATTTAGTGGCATTTGATACATTCAGTGAACATTTAGCCAACATTTAGTTGCAAGAGTCCATGATGCGCCTCATGCTCATGAACCTCATGCCGCTCATGCCCATCTCCCTGAAGCTCCTGTACTCTCCGGGCCTCATGTACATCATCCTGCCTCTGTAGTGGGGCTGCTCGTACATCAGCCAGTGACCGTCCATCACGTGGCAGGACTGGCAGTCATTCATACGGTACTGGTCCATGATGGAGTCACAGTCGTCCATCAGCTCATTCATCTGACCACCGAAGTTCTCCCTCTCGTAGATCCTCATCCTGAACTGGCCTCTGTGCTGTAATATGAAAATCGGTTTATGTTAAGCCCAGAGTCAGAAGGATGTCAGGTTTGTATTATATTAGAAGACAGTGCACCCTATACACAACAGATCACAATGATATTATACTTACCATGGGGATCATACGGCAAGACCTGATGCAGTCTCTCATTCCCATCATGCTCATGTAGTCAGCGTACTCGCCCCTCCTCATGAAATACTGGTTTCCCATGTAGTTAGTGCGGTCGTAGACCATGAAGCAGCCGCTCTCCACCCTGCAGGAGTGGCACCTGCTCAGGTAGGAGGTCATATCAGCACAGTCGCTCATGCACTCATAGGAGCGACCCTGGAAGTTCCTGTCCTCGTAGAAGATGATCTGAAAAAAAGTGAATCTTAATGGTTAGGAAAAAGCAACAAGGTGAATATGGTGATCTCATTCTATAAACAGTAATTCCTGCTTAATACAACATGATTAGTAAAAGTACCTTGCCCCTCATGTTCATGCCGATGTTGCTCATGTTGGCTGCAGATGTGTTGTTGCTCTTACTCCTGAACTGCCTTCCTACCTGATTTAACCCTTTCCTTTTATACCTCACAGAACGTAAAGAATGAGTGGCCCCCCCTCAGAAAACCCCTAACTCAGCAACTATAGAGGCCTATAGTATACTATAGTAGGTTATTTCCACATTTTCAGGGACAGGGTACCTCTCAGTCTTTAGAAAGGCCTTTTCTCTCAGTACAGAAAGCATTTTTCAACAGGGTTTGTAATATGTGAATAGGTTGGCCCATGTGACTGATAAGAACTGTGTATATGACCTGTATGGTGCAGCACTTTTCAGTATTTGATTTGTGATTTGGTGTATTCAATGTTACAAACATACATGCTTCAGAACTAGTGAGCATATGCTACATGTATATCGACACACCAGATTCAGCTTTGTTCAACGAATGATTATTGCCTGTTTAGCATTTACAATCAGTATATAAACCTTTAATAAATATATATAATTTAATTGTAAGCATATAAAAATGTTTATTAATATACAGTATTTGTCAGCAATTATAACTCCTCCTTAATGAGGACATATTTTACGTTATTACAACTGTGTTTTACTATATTGTCATTCATTATCTGTTTATACACCAGCCAACACGGGATGAATTATAGTAGATGACAAATACACACTTATATCTGCTTATAACCACATTATAGTGTGTTATAAACCATTTATTAAATGTTTAAATACTGCTTATAAATGCTACATATCGGGGTTTAAAGTGAAGTGTTACCCATAAAAGGATGAGGTGAAAAGGGATTTAGGTTCCCCACATAAAATATCCTCTTGTTTTTTAATTAAACATTCAGAGACAGGAAAAAACATTTCAGCACAAGGGCCACATTGGTGTCTTGGAGAAGAAACTATCTTACAGAGAAATTCTCTGATTGCGTATTACCAGGTTGATGAATGCTGATAATAATACAACAGAGATGCACCAAATACAAAGTTACACATTTTATTCAACTTGATGTCATTGGTGGCTACAGATTGTGAAACCGTCCATACGAAAGACATACATAAATTATTGTGCATATTTTTTAAAATACACATAAAAAAAAGCAATTTATTGTTTTGATTTGTTTTGTTGTTATATTCCATTAGTCAAGTCATTTGGATAAAACTATATGAGCCAGAGAACGGTCATCTATAGCCACAGTGGGCAAGGAAGACAAACACCAGGCTATTTTTCATACATGATGCACTTTATTAACCTAATATTTTAATTACACTTCTCAATATTGTAATTATTATTTCTGTCTGTTCTGTACACATCTGTGGCATATCTGCATCCAGGAAGAAGGATTCCTCCTCTGTTGCTCTTCATGAGGTTTCTTCCTTTTTGTTCCCTCTAAAATGTTTTTTTTTTCATTGGTGAGATACTCCTCATTTGAATCCAGGGTGTGAGGACAGGGTGTTGTTCATTGTACAGACTGTGAAGCCCTTTTTGTGGGCTATATAAATAAAATTTACTTGACTTGACAATCGTGCAATGACCCCAAAAGCCCACCACACTCCACCTCCCCTCCAGAAAACACAAGCAAATTGAAACAGCAAAAGCAAATTTATTATAAGCAATTTGACAATGCATACTGTCCATGGAATCTGGAAATACATTGCCATCACAAAACGCTACAAGACACACAAATACACTGCAGACATTGATTTTAATGTGGATGAAATAATACATCACCTTGTCCGAAACCAATCCAATACCTATAAGGTAGTCTTCAAAGTTGGGGGCAATATTTTTAATAAAAATTGGAATGTAATTGCATAAAGATTTCGCTGAGGGTGGATCATAAATGTGCACACCAAATTTCATAGGCCAATGAATTATTAGAACTTTAATTCAAATTTAGAAAAGTATTGTCCTCCGGGGTTGTGTCAATGAGCTCACTAAATTTGTCAGTTAGATTTTAATATTTTATGTGAATTGTTTGGCCTGATAGTTGTGCTAGAGAAAAGGACATTAAGTCAACAAAAGCATTCAGATTCATCCTTTGAGCAACATAAATAACGTTACATGTTTGTGAGATGCAATTTTGAACTGGTGATGGCACTAGAGTAAAGGCCAAAGGGTCAACAATATGATTAAACACATCCTTTAAGAACCATGAATCTTCCTTCCAGATCTCATGGCAATCTGTCCAGTAGTTTTCCAGGTATCTTGCTAGCTGCTGTAATGCTTTAAAAGCATTATTCTGTGTCTTCTATGATGATATCATATGCCAGTGTTTTATATTAATGACTTATGGTTACAAGCCAAATGACAAAATGTTTTTTTAGTCTAGAGGACTACTTTCCTGAGTACTTTCTAAATAAAAATGTTTGTTGTGAAGCACTTCACAACTAAAATACTGGTAAAATAAAAAGAAGGAATGGCTTTATACCACAAACTGTACCAGTGCCACTTGTCAACCTTTTACTCAGATCATATTTGTAGTTTGCAGATTTACTAACCAGCAACCTCTGTGTCATTTATAGGTATTGTGTGTAACAAGTATTTTATATCACAAAAATGTTTGCTATATATTATTTATATTATATTAATATTTCACTGTGCTAAAAATCACCGGACACCTGAAGTTCCATAAAACAGGAATGGTTGCCCAAACATCTAGTTTATATGAAATGACTCAACACATAGAAAAAAGATTTTTTCAAAAAAATTTATTTATTTTTGGCTTATGAAGACATATTCTACACAACTATTTTTACATGTCCATGATACGCTTCATGCTCATGAACCTCATGCCGCTCATGCCCATGTCCCTGAAGCTCCTGTACTCTCCGGGCCTCATGTACATCATCCTGCCTCTGTAGTGGGGCTGCTCGTACATCAGCCAGTGGCCGTCCATCACGTGGCAGGACTGGCAGTCATTCATACGGTAGCGGTCCTGGATGTTGTCACAGTCGTCCATCAGCTCATGCATCTGACCACCGAAGTTCTCCCTCTCGTAGATCCTCATCCTGAACTGGCCTCTGTGCTGTAAATTGAAACATTGGACACATTAAATGCAAAGGTTGTTTTTAAACCAATTACCATTCAAATCTATTTAAAGAATCTAAGAAAGAATCTAAGAAATGTATCCTACCATGGGGATCATACGGCAAGACCTGATGCAGTCTCTCATTCCCATCATGCTCATGTAGTCAGCGTACTCGCCCCTCCTCATGAAATACTGGTTTCCCATGTAGTTGGGGCGGTCGTAGACCATGAAGCAGCCGCTCTCCACCCTGCAGGAGTGGCACCTGCTCAGGTAGGAGGACATATCAGAGCAGTCGCTCATGCACTCATAGGAGCGGCCCTGGAAGTTCCTGTCCTCGTAGAAGATGATCTGAAAAAAAGTAAATCACAAAGGGGGATTAAGCCCAAAAATAATATCCATCAATGTGTGGTCAAATTGCTAATCGATCGAAAACAGTTGGTGAGGTGAGTGTGCTTACCTTGCCCATGGTCATAGTTGCTGTGTTACTAGTTCCTCTGTAGAACTGTACTGTTGGTACACTGATGATGGTCCTGTTTTAACTGTTACTTTTATACCTGACCAAACCCAAAGAATCTGTTGCTCCCATTGTGTAAACCACTGACCCAGCAACATGGTATAGAGGCCTATAGACTGCTCAGGGGCATTTGTCACATTTCCATGTGACTGGATCCCCTGGAAGACCTTAGAATGGATTTTTCTATAGGGAAATCAATACAATGAGCATTTTTTGAGGTTACAATACAGAGTAACAGACAATAGTCTCTTTACAAAACACACTGTATGGCACAAACACTGTATGATTGGTGAGTGGACAATTTAAAGACATCCAAAGAGTATCCTTTTGTGTGACCACAATAGTCTGACACACCTGTATATAATGCACATCTGTACAAACAAAACTTGTTTATCCAGCTGTTTTTTATAGCCTTGTATGTATAGGTATATGATAAAAAATAACTGCTAAAAATTAATCCAATGTACAACCAGCAGTTGATTTGATATTTGATAAGTGAACTTACTGTAACACTTGATACACCTCACTAAAATTAAATGTTTATTTTATTTTTCTTGGGTCAAAGTTGAGTTAATCGCATGACTTAAAATTCATGCGATGTGGCCACACATTTTTCAACACCAAATTAATTTTTATAAATAAAATAAATTTTTTTGTATTTTAGTGGAAATCCCAAAGTTTCCAAAGTTATTGAAAATGATGAAAAAATGATGTTGGGTAAAAATTGTTTAAGAAAATTGCATTCTTGCAACTATCTGAAGTATTGTACATGAGGTACAGTAGATCAAAATTTTATGAGCATCAAATTTAGTGTGTAACTGCATAGTTGTTGAAAAACAAACAAAAAATATCCTTGTTTATATGCTAACTATAGCAGATTAGGAAAAGCCACATAAAATTAGATTTTAGCTTTGTTGTAAGTATTTTCAAAAAATGTTTTTTACGTTTACAAGAGAAAAGGTTTTGAGACTAAAGATGCCCTCCAGACATGTTTTAAGATCTATCTAAAATACTAAAATCTATGAAATTCCGGAATCTATAAATATGCAAATATTTTTCATTTTAAAAGTTTAACTGTTGGGGACAAGATGTCTCCTGCTTCACTAAAAGCCTATTCTCAGTGTATGTGCACTGGAGGCTTCAAGTTTCAAGTTTCCACATCACACTTGTGTAAGTTGAATATTGGAACATGATTCACTTCCAAACTAGTTGTAATGTCACAAATCATACTTGTAATCAGATTTTCAATGAGCAACTTTCCACTTTCAGCAGATGAATGTGAAAACATTCTTCTAGTGTCAAACTCTGCACTTACATCATTGTGTACAGTGAAGCTCAAGCATCCAACTCATACACAAATTGCAGAATTAATGGATGGAAAACATTCATTACTCCAAGAAGGGAACCTCCCGGGTAGCTCAGACTGCAGGATTAGCTGTTAGTTTCAGAGATCTGGTCAGAACCCTGGATTTCATGAAGGTGGTGGATGATTTTACACTGAAACTGCAGGAAGACATGCTCGTTTTAAGGTCAGACAGCTCACTCTGTTATTGTTTAAGGCTGTTTAATGAAGAGTGCAAACGTTTGTCAGACTGATCAATATTTTTTGATGTGTAGTTTCAGTGTGCTGTGCGGACTGATGGCTTTGGTTGTAAAATGCATCGTGTTGTTGCATTTATAATTTTTCAGGAAAAAATCAACAACAGGTGTGCATAGTCTCTTGTCATCATTCTGCGTGGCTGATCAATAATACTGATTAAATCCTGTATTGCCTGAATACACCTCACTCCAGTGTTGACTATACTTTCAGAAAATAGCAGGATGAGTGTGTCTGTCCTATGCAGCAAACAGCAGGAATTTTAAGCACACATTGTTTTCATTTTAATGTTACTTTTGTGAGTGGGGCTTCTGTGCTTTTGCCCGTGCTCCTGGTTGATGGTTTGTGACATATTCAGTTCATTTCTCACTACCCGTACAGCTAACTTTGTGTTGTCTTTGTTAGCGTTATCACTGCTAAAAAAGCTGCTGTATCTTACTGGAATATTTGCAATATGTTAGCTGGCCAGAGTCAAAGGTAGTGTGGTAAAAATACCTACCGGTTCCTTCTGGTACTTAAATGTAGGTACAGCGGAAGAAAACAAGACAACGAGGAACAAGAGAGTAACAATAAGGGATTTATATGAGAAGCCGCCTAGGCCAAAATTCAATACTTCACTTGCACATACATATAGGATGACCAGATGCCCTGAAAAATTCGGGACAGTCCCAAATTACAAGCAGTTGTCCCAAATCCTGTCCTGTTTGTCCTGAAAATAATCTGCTAGGATAATAGTAATAGATAATATGAACAAGCTAAAACTAGAGCTGAAGTGAAGTGTAGCTGCAGGTATCAATGGAGGAGTGATCTGACATGTGTGTCACGCAGACAGATGTGATAGGCACCGCACTGATGAAATGAATAAAATAAAATGAATTTTAAGTAACAGATAATGACTTACACGCTGTTATTTACAACACAGTCCTTGTGTTTCTTTTTCCAAATGACAGGCAATTGACTTCATAAACAAAAATAATAAATTGAGTTGAATTTTGACTTTCACATGTTTTACTGTTTGTTGACACTGAATGTAATGAACTGGAGGCTACGCCTGTTGTGCCCAGCCCAACTCCCCTGTCCTGAATTTCACCTGTTCCCATCTGGTTACCCTACATATACATGTACATACATACGTGCATATGCATATATATGCTTGACAGTATGCATGTATGTGCAAGTATTCAATTTTGGCCTAGATGGCTTCTCATAGATTTAGATTTAGATAGAGTGTAACTTCCTGACATTTACAGTGTAATTTCCTTAGACTTACGGTGTAACTTCCTCATATGAATTAGTATATGCGCATACGGATGAAGTGCAATAAAAACAAATGACTGATTTGGTGGGCAAGCTTCACCCACACTCCAGGGATTTATTATGCTTATGTCTTCTACTTCCTTGTATAATTTTGAATAAGAACAAGTCGAGAAATAGGTCAATATACTTTTGAAAATTGGCTCCTAGCAGGCATGTTTGTCCAGCACTGCATCAGCTCATAACGGGCAGGCTGGAACACAAAGCAAACTTACCTGTCTCAAGTGCACAGCTATGGAAGGCTTGTATTGTCATTTGAGGATGAAAAACTAACAATACAGTAATGTAATAATATACATACAGTATGTATATCTTTAATTACACAATAATAACTTATGCAGGGAGTTTTGTTACAATAAGGGACCAAAGCCTAGCTGTTTGGTTCGGTTACCTTTCATGTCACAAACTAACACCATGCAACATGTCATTAACAACGACCGGAACTACATTTTGAACAGACAATGAGAAAACATTATTGAACATGATTAAATAGAATAAGTTTTATTAATAACATCTTAACTATATAAACTACTATTATACAATAAAAAACTGTTCTAAGCTACATGCCAAAGGAATATGTTGCTTTAGATGGCATAGTTGTATTCCTTATTTTAGGGGGTAATGTGTGTTTTGCATTTAATATACAGTGAGGTATAGTTTGTGTTGTGTATTAAACCTAGAGCACAGTACCGTTTATTGCCTAACACCTAACAAGTAAGGGAAAGAAATATAATACTTGTCATTTTGTGTTTCTTGTGCAGTGACAACACCTGGGTATGTCCTGAAAACATATAAAAGCAAATAAAAAAACAAACACAATCTCTGTGTGTCCTAGGCCTTGAAACGCCACCATGTGGTCAAAGCAACGATGGCTCTGACAAGCATCATTGTCAAGGTACAGTATGTGTACTACATGTGAAAATTACATAATATCAGAATAACTCGACTATTGTTTTTAATGGGGGCGGGGGGCATGTAATGAATGCTGTTATGTGACAGTTGTGTGCATGTGTGTTTTAGACTTCACTATACTGTAATACACTTCAATCATTTTGATTACACAGGGCTGTACGCTTACTTTATTAGGTGGTAGCTCTGGTGCTCACAAGCTTCAAGACAAGATTTCAGTAGCACAAAGAAAAATTTTGTAGCACACACACAGGTGGATGGTTAAACATGTTTTATTGGTCAAAAAATACATTTACGCATTGTTGACTGGCATTTGAACTAGTTCTTTACAAAATATTTAAACTTGAGAAATAAACTGTGGCCACCCCTTATAGTTTGGCCGCCTTGGACATTTAGATGAGGAAAGCCAATGGATTGCAGAATTTGTTGGGTCGAATGTTTCCAATGTACATCCCTCAACACTGATCTGAATGAGATCTTCTGTGGTGGAGACATGAAGACTGCTCTGGACAGACTTTTTAGAAGGTTGTTGTGAGCTGGCGTAGCTCGTAGTGTTCAGTTAACGCAGGATTGTTTACCAGGAAATGTAGTTTTTAGTTGTTGCATTGGAATGTACAGTAGACACTTTAAAATACATTTCCCATGAAGCATTGCTCTCGTAAGGGACAGGTACTTGTACCGAATATATAACAGGGTTTTTTTTCCTGGAAATATATCTGAAAAAGCGGGTTCATCTTATATTCAGGGTCTAGACTTTTAAATGTCAATATACAGTCACAACACAGATGGCGCCAAAAATCTGTAAAACAGGACAGGTCTGCCCCTCCACACACACACACAGGGGGCTCAGCGGAACAGTTTAAAATGGGCAGTTCAAGACCAGTATGTCTCATATAAGCACAAATCATTTGAGCAAATATACCCACTCAAATGATCCAAACTGAAGTCACAGAAAATAAACAATCTACGAACCCAATATGATGGATCCACTTTATTTTAGATGCACATTTTTTATACACTGAGGGAACATCTCAAGTCTCTTATTTGGTCTTTCCTCGCTTCTCATTCCTCACTTGAACTGAAAGTTGTTCCGATCCGCCATCTTAAAGGCTATTTCAAGTCTCTTATTTCTGCTCTGAGGAGCGAGGAGGGATCTCTGAGGAGCCATGAACGAGGATACATGGGAGCAGCCTTCACGGAAGTCTTTTACTGGCCAACACGCCTCCTTGGATTGGAAAGCAGTTATTGATTGACTGCAGCTGATCGGACTGACTCAAGTGTATCACTCCCAAGTTTTTATGTTTTCTGATTCGCAATCTAGTTAAAATATCGTTAATTGTAGGTCTGATGAACTTTCTTCATTTATTAGAAAGATTGTTCTTTTCATGATCTGTTATTTCCCCCATTAACTTTTATTATGGATAAAATTAAAGTCAAGGAGAGTCTGTCAGCAAGAAACACATTTTAAACACATCTATATTTCATCATTTATCGTCATTGTGTCGGTTTGAGTTACATAATTTCCATTTTCCCTGAAACATTTAGCCTAATGAATAATAAACCCTAGCCATATTCTGGGTTGTTAAATAATGAATTCACTATCAGAATATCAATAAATACAGACACAACGAATAAATAATCTAGATGCATTCTGCCAGTAGAAATGGTTCATGTGCCTCTGAGCAGGACACACTACACAGTATAAATACAGAATGCAGGTTTTTATTCATGTGCAGGTGTTTGTTAAACAGGTAACAGACTGCAGAGAGAAACACTGCTGCTCTGACAGTGACAACTGTGTCTTTATTAGTATTAGGACAGTGCACATGTGTGCAGACACAAACCATTGTAGGACATCTTGGATGATTCATGCATTATTCATGGGTAAAACAGCCTTTCTTTAATTTCAAACTGAGAGACATGGAGAGTGCCTCACCCCTGGACCCTAACTGACATCTTTGCCAAGTGGGTGTCTGTTAGCAGGACATTAACCAAAACTTAAACACTGTGACAAAATGGAGATTGAACAGACCTCCTGAGAGACCATTTCTGACCAATAATTAAATTATGGCCTGAATTACAAGCACTGCACTCAGACACGGAGCTGAGCACTTGTTTATTCAAAGCTTAACATTAAACGTGCTGTGTGTCCAAATTCCTTGGGTCCTCAGCAATACACCTGCTGAGTGTGAAGTCGATTGGATGAACGGTTCTCGAGATATGCAAAGGACACGCATACATACATACAGACAGACAGACAGACACACACAGACAGAGATTCTTTGCTTTTTAGTTAGATGAACTGCAGTCCCCGTTCAACATGTGTCTGAAACATCCTGCTGTAAGTCTTGAAAGTACATGCCAAGTTTTGTTCACAGTTAAATAGTAGAGCTTATGTCTCAAACTTTTTCAAGTCATTATCACTACGCATGTAATCCCACCTGTGGGTTGCAATGAGTAGCAGAGTGACGCTGTCCATATTTCCGCTCGTTGACTCCATGGTCAGAAGAAGCAAATCAACGTTGTTTATGAGGTATTTTTATATATTTCTCGAGAACCGCTCATCCAAACACCTTCACACTCGACACTGCACTTCCCCAGCAATACACTGGCCAGGCATGAAGTAGATCAGATGAACGGTTTTCGATGCTGTTCCTGTAGTGATGCAGCGAATTTCGATGTTTTGCCATGACACAGGAAGTTGCTGTAACTTGAATGTACATTGTCCAATCTGCCCCAAATTTCTCATGCTTGATCAGAGTCCCAGCCTGGGCACATCTACTTGTCAATATTGAGTTATAGTCATAGCAAAATCTACTGGCAACAGGAAATTATAGGTGCTATACTTTTACAACCTCTGCCTAGCAGGTTAACTAGATCCACCTCAAATTTGGTCAGAAAAGCCTTAAGACCTTGATGCTATATTGTGAAGCTTGTGAGTTTTCATTGAACGCTGTTGATGTGGCGAATTTTGATGTTTCGTAGTGAAAAAAGAGACTGTTGTAATTGTCACCCAGTAAGCACATATATTTTGCCATGATGTCTGCACAAGATTGCGACATCTACAGTTGATCACGCTCCATTTCGAAGCGTCATCTATTGACCAACTGAACGTATTACGTTGCAGCCCCACTGTACACGAACTGACTGGCGACAAAAACCGCACTCATTCATTGTCTATGGGAAGTGACTAATTTGCTGCACAAAGCATGCTGTGATACCAGGCGACACGGACCAACCCATGTAGGAGGGGACGTTCTGGGGACCTTATGTAACATTCCCTAAAAGTTGTCTAAAGGTCCCAAACGTCCCAAACCTTTACAGAACATTGGGAATGTTCCTAAAATGTCCTCTTTTGTTTATGAAATTGCTGCAGTTCAAAGTTCCCTATATGACTTTAGGGGGACATTAAACTCACATAGCAACATTACAGAGAACATTTGGGACGTAAACAGAACATTCCCACATGGTCCCCTGTTGCTCATATGAGAACGTTTTGTTGAAGACTTAATCAGAACGTTCGCATGTGGGTGTAAGTTGGTCATATAATAACATACAATAACTATATGACTTTAGGGGGATGTTCCATTTTGGTTATTTTATGGTCACATTGCAACATTACAAAGAGGACATTTGGGACTTTAAGAGAATGTTCTCATGTGGTTCCCTGTTAGTCACACTGGGACGTGTCATTCTACATTCTTTTTTCGTTCTTTTATGGTAACATGGAATCACAAAGAGGACTTAAAGAAAATGTTCCCATATGGTTCTCTGTAGGTCATATGAGAACGCTCCCTTTAGGACTTTTTAAGAGGAAAAAGTTTCTTTGATAACCATCGGGGAACGTCCACAAACAGATCTTCCATCACTTACAAGGGACGTTCCCATTCGATTCCCAGCTGGTCACATTACAACATTCTGTTAGAATATAGAACATGTTATGTCTGCCTATTTTCCATTTCATAACATTACAGTAACATTACAGGAACATTACAGTAACATAACAGAAACATCAAGAAACAACCTCAGAGATGAGGACTATTCTTTTGAATATTGAGAGGTTAGGCATTTCGATTCAGATAATGAAATAGCCAAAGTGTCGATGAAGAAAGATGGAGTGGAAATTAATATTTCTGTAGGGAAAATCCAAAATAAAGTCAGAATAACTTATTAATGTAATCAGCACAAACAATCACCCGATATCATCGTCACTGTAGACATCATATGCCAATTCAGTAGACATCGCCCAACCACACCTCAACTTATGCTGTCTGTCTTCTGTTTAAAGATGGCTATGAAATCATGTTTGTTCAGTGTTGTGCAGTTTTAGACCAGAATATGGCCTATACATAAGTCTATGTGAAAATATGGTGAAATGTCACTAAATGATGCTGCTGGCAAAAAAAGAATGCAGGCAGACATAGCACATTCTATTGAATGCCTGGTCCAGGCTATTCAACAGAAGCATCCCGGTCCGGCATCCATGACATCACAGCCACAGGAGGCAATTGAGAGGCCCTGCAAAACAGTGCAGGAGCTGGAAGAGTTGAAATTGAAACTGGAGGGCCCAGAACAAAGGAAAATGATGGTATGTTGATATGTCATGCACTTTAAAGACCCATTTTGCTGTTTAAGATGATTTGTTTAAGTGCAACACTAACACTTGCTTTTTAATATTTGTCTTCATATGTTGCATAGATCCAGTTTTTGAGCTTGATGGGAGGCTGCAGCAGTGGGGGGTGGGGGTGGGGGGGTCTTTATGGCAGCAAAGGAGGACATACAAAATATCAATGTGACCAATTGCTTTTCTTTTCACTTTTCCCCTTGAATGAACCTTTTGCTTCTGTCACTTAAGATTTATGGACACCTATTAATAGTTTAAACAGTGAAATTCTCACATTGTCATGTCAACATGTCACACTTGACATGGCAACCACATTTAGTTTATATGCAAAGTTCCCTCATAGTCATTACTTATACACCAGCAATTAAAAAGTAATTGAAGTGATGGGTAAATATTGTTATTTATGAATTTGTCAGGCAGTGGAAGAAGAACCTGGGGCACTTCCTGAAGATGAAGACAGTGACTGAGCTCTCCTTCTCTCCTCTTCTCTCTCTCTCTCTCTGTCCCCTCTCTCTCTGGCTGGCCTTACTACAAAAGGATATATTTTGTTTTTCATTAACATGTATAAATGTTTTAATTGCAAGGAAAGGTATTAGTACCACTAAATATCATATTGATTCATAATCTGTTCATAAACTAAATGAATGACAGATTCCTGCTTTGGAAATGTTTCGTGGTCTGCAAGAAATAATTCCAATCAAAATGAGGTTCAAATGTAGAATCTGGGCAAAAGAAGGGATGGACTTGGTTTCACTGATAAGAATCCTTTGAATCTTGTCAAAAAAGACATTACCTTGCCTGGCAATGTGTGTTCATTTGTACATCAAAGTGCAATTAAAACTGAATGCATCAATTACAGTTTGTGTCTGGTACTCACAATGTTTGATTAAATGTCTTTTCTGTTTCTGTGCTATGCAAGAAAGGTGCATCATAGGAGGTAGCATCTTTTTTGTTACTGTAATTCAAAATATGTATTGATCCCTGCTTGTTAAGTAGACATTTACATGCACATAGTCTGACTGGTAAATGTCTACAACTGTTTATATTTAACATTAAACGGATTAGAAATGACAAACCAGGCATCAATTAATGAGCAGTAGGACTGTTAATTCTGTGTGTGTATGTGTGTGTGTGTGTGTGCACTGTTTACAACTATTTACATTTAACACTAAACTGATTAAAGATGACAAAAACTGCATTATGTGTGTTTTTATGCAGACAGACAACATTTATGACAGAGCCACTGTCAGTGTCTGGCACTTCCACCGCCTCTGCGCACTCCGCATGAAACCAAAGATGGCAGAGGTCACACTGGACCCATTCATCAATGGCGTCATCTCCTGAGCCAGGTGGGCCCACTCTACTGCAGATGGCACAGTATTCCCCATCTTCCTCAGCCGGAGGAGGTGACTATTTCTTTTGCCTTTTGGCCTCCTGCACTCTTCTTTTTTCCTCTTTTCCATCTCCTTGCACTTTCTCTTCTTTTCTTCCTTCTCTTTCTCCTAAGCTTCTTTCTCCACTAGCAGGTTGAAGAAGCTTTGGCAGAGCCTACAGGTGTTGCTTGGGAGGCAGCCAGGGTAAATGACGAAAGGTGGAATGCTTTTCCCGGCTGCATTCACACAGCTGTGCTCTCTGGTTGTCTGCTGCTGCTGGTATACATGTTTCCTCCCAGTCTGGCACAGGACTTTCCCTGGACCGGAGCTTGTCCCAAAAGCCAGTTTCATCGCAGTTAAAGATGAGATGTGGCTTGTCCTCCAAACAGTGATTCATATAGATGGCCTCATACATCTTAAAGAAGCCTTCAATGGCCGCTGGCATAGCGCTGTGGACTCTGGCTCTGTCCAGAGGTCAGTTCTGGATGGCGGGCTTTGAACCTGGACCACCAGACATCACTTGGCCCCTTCTCCAAATTGACAGTTGTGCTCTCAGTTCTGCCACTCTCCTTGATGATCCCAATGCCTAGCACTTTGACTAAGGATCTGGTCACCGGGAAGCCATGGTCTGCCATCCAGAAGACAAAGGAGATGAGGGCATCTTCCTCCGCAGGTGTCAGGGCCAAATTGGCATGAGGGTTGTGGGCATATTTATTTTTACCTTTTCTAGCATCTCCTTTGTGTACTGCTTTTTCTTCCTGACATCTCTTTCTTCTCCTTTCTTCCCTTGTTTTGCTAATGAACATGTTAACATTAGTAATCATGTTGATGTTCAATCATGTTATGTAAATCATTTTTAATATATGCTTATCATGTACGTTATATAAAATGTCTGTCAGCTTTATTTTGTATGAAATTTATTAACTTAAAACGGTGTGAATCTAAATATATCATAAAAAATCATTTGATGTATGAAATCTTATTAAATCTGTGTGTATATCTTAACATTGTGTTTAACATTAACAGTTAAATACTGTTGGCTATGAAATAACATCACAATCAATTCACACTTAAGTTTTTAAAATTATAACAGTTAAGTTAACTTAACGTTAATGTTTCATCTGTGAAATATAATTCTATACAGGTGCTGAGTTATAAACACAATGGGAATGAATGGGCCTCCATCCAGTGTGATCTCATGCTGCACACACGGTGCAGTTTTCCACACAATAGCAGGGCATAGTGAGTTGTTTAACTTTATGATGTGTTGGAGGTGTGTTGGTGGTGCATTTATTACAATCCAGAGAGAAAAAAAATATTAGAATTACAGATTTAAAAATGTTGAAAACAGCATTTGTTTGTGCTCCATTTTGACTCCCTAGCCTGGGATCATGATGCTGAGTGGATGTGTCCACAGCCAAGCCCACTCCTGCTGCTCAGACTCATGCACCAAAAGCACAAATTATGGTATAATTTATTTTCTAATTATGGATGTTTGAACCTTTCTTTTAAAACATTTTGTGATTGTTTTTATTCGCCCCAACCTTAGAGTCTATCAATTTATCTATATCTTACCACTCTTCTTCCCAGTTTGTCACACTCACGTACGTTACAGTGATAGAGAATTGAAGATGAGATCTGGAAACAATCATTGGACCAACACGATGTCAATATTACATTCTGGTTGCTGATCCTGACTGGAGGATGACCTGCCTTGGAGCGTCATTTTACGTGTCTTGGCCAATCATAGATTAGCAGGAAAAAAAATGAAGTACATTTAATTGATGTAAGAGATTTCGCTCTAAGGAAGACAGCAGGAGCCCGTCCTCCTCTGTCCCCCACTATGAAAAGGAATGAAAAGGAAATGCAATCTGTAGTTTATTCAATGTTGAAAAGTAAGACGTTGAAACAAAGTTTGTATAGTTGTACAGTATAGTATAGAGTAGTAGCACAGTAGGCTGATTATCTATGCAATTATCTATATGCGATCTACTTAGATAAGTTATTATGTAATGAATTATATATGTTATTATCCAAACATTTTAAGTAATTATTAAGTAAAGCTATTTTAAGTAATTTCATGTGCCTATTAACAGATTGCCTTATCCTCTGTCCTAGTACCCGTGTGCCCATGCAACAAAACATTTCTCCAGCAGAAGAGAGTTTTGTTGCATGGGCACTTGCAAAATGCAGAACAGAGGATAAGGGTCATACTGGCATTTGCAGAGGTATAACTGCATCATATGTATGAGTATGATAAATGAGAAAAAACTGTGCTGTTCTGAGTCCAGCCTGACAATTCGTGGCCGAGTACACAAATCTATAGATCAAATTTTGTGACTATTTCATGAACTGCCATGATACTGGGTTGTGCAGTTTAACACTCATCTCTAACCAAATGATGAAATATTAATTAGTTGAAATCTGCTTTTCTAGATATGTGCTTCATATTTTCAAGATAAACAAAACAAAACAGACAAAACAATAGATGAAAAAGACCCCCCCCACACCCCCCACCCCCCCCCACACACACACACCTTAGCAGAGAATAAAAATACCATGTCCCAGTCTTATCTGTTCATAGTAAGTTTACAGATTGACATTGATTAAGTCTCATAGCAGGGTTCCTATGCAGTATGGAAAACTATGGAATTTTATTTTAGTAATTAAGTATGGAAAAAAGAAAAGAGAGTATGGAAAAATGTCTGTGTTTCCATACTATTGCCCCTAATCTGTTTTCTAAAATATAAAATTAAGAATTTCTAAAATTAAATTGATCATACAAGCAGAGTGTTTTTCATGGCATTATGAGCAGGCAGCCAAAATGTTTACCACTTTGTGAGAGAGCATGGGCCAGAGCAAGCTTGATGTGCTCGAATGCAAGGCAAGAAGTATCGCACTCCTACTCCTACACGGCGCTGCCTACAAAACACTTCTGCCCCAAGTGCCTTATAACTGTACCAAATCCAGACATCTGTGACCAAATTAGTTTGAAAGAAAATGCAGCAATATCTTGCATATATACATAGCATCACAAATAACCAAATATTAAGCTTGTCTGAACATTTATGAGTTATGAAGCGATGTAGTTATCAGACAAGTAAACAGACTATCTTTTCTGTGTAAGGAAACCATACCTTTATGGCTGCGTTCATCAGCGTTTCCATGGACACAGTGAATAAACAAGGCTGCACAGACACTGTAAAAATTAAGTTATTTAACTTTTTTCAACTCATTCGGTTCTTATCACAGAGATGTCTGACAGTGGAACGTCATCCAACTTTCTGCATAAGTGTGTAGACTGAACGGCCACAATAGGTAAATGTATTCCAAGGGCTGGCTTGACAATCCCAAATGTAAAGCCTAGTTGGTGAAGGATTCCAAATGGGAAAAGAAAGCTAGATGCAACTTTGTGTAAAGTCGTTCGTCTCCAACATGGGGGAGGCGGCAACTGTAAACCATATGCAAGGGCAAGAGCACCGTCGTCTTGTCACAGCATCCTCTGCACCCAGAGTTACGTTTTTGACCGACCACAACAAGTAATGAACCTGCCAACGTTTTATTTACATAATAAACATCTAGCTGTTTGTACTCAGATGTCAAATATGGTCTGAAAAATCTATCAAGAAGTCTGGAAATTTGAGTCTGAAAAAGTATGGAACCCTGTCATACGCACGAGCATTAGAGAATGAAACAGAAAATAATTAAAATACCATGTCTCAGTCTCATTTACTCACAGTAGGTTTACAGGTTTACATTGATTAGGTCTCAGAGGCAAGAGCATTAAAGAATGATAATTTATAAATACATGTAGAAAGTAAGTAAGCCAGCCAAAACTGCAAAGGTATAGTTAAATAATGACAAATTCAGCATAATTTGGGTAAAATTAGGACAAATTTCTCATCACCATCTGGTCTCTACTCCAAAGGTAATACAAACAGATTTGCAAAATTGGAAAGGAAATTTTGAGTAAAAATGTTCTTTTTATCCTCTCAAAGTATATTTGATATTTTCTAAGGTTAAATATGACATTATATCTTTTAACCACCCAGAATGTGATGGTGACGAGGGAGATTTCCAGGCTAAAAAGAATCCTTCGGTGAGCCAAAAGAGTTGTGAATGCAATAACATCACTTTGTTTAGTATTCAAGGATAAGATCAAATTATTTGGTGCTCCAAAGATGGCAATTTGTGGACTTGGTTCCACAGGGACCCCTAAGACCGATAATTTTGAAGTGCAGAGCATGACCAAAACATATCAGTCAGATCTTGCGAGTGAGTTAAAGCAATGGTCCGTGGATCTAAGCCTGGGAAATTTCAGCTAGCCTGGATTTACTGAAAAGAATTCTGTGTAAAACCTTAAATTGAATGGGTGCTAGGGAGGAGTTGGCCTGTTTTAACGCTCCCTCCCAATAGATATGTGTTGCTGATAAAATTAATTACCATGACAGCAGAATTTAGGAAGTTGCATTATTTATTCGATTCGTCAAAATGTACAATTAGCACATGTCCATGATGCGCCTCATGCTCATGAACCTCATGCCGCTCATGCCCATGTCCCTGAAGCTCCTGTACTCTCCGGGCCTCATGTACATCATCCTGCCTCTGTAGTGGGGCTGCTCGTACATCAGCCAGTGGCCGTCCATCACGTGGCAGGACTGGCAGTCATTCATACGGTAGCGGTCCATGATGGAGTCACAGTCGTCCATCAGCTCATGCATCTGACCACCGAAGTTCTCTCTCTCGTAGATCCTCATCCTGAACTGGCCTCTGTGCTGTTTTTAAAAAAACAAGACCAAAAAATAATTGATTTGAGAAAAACGTCAAGCTTCTTTCCAGAGTCGTACTGTATTGCTGTGTTTTATACTTACCATGGGGATCATACGGCAAGACCTGATACCACCACTCCATCCCATCATGCTCATGTAGTCAGCGTACTCGCCCCTCCTCATGAAATACTGGTTTCCCATGTAGTTAGTGCGGTCGTAGACCATGAAGCAGCCGCTCTCCACCCTGCAGGACTGACACCTGCTCAGGTAGGAGGACATATCAGCACAGTCGCTCATGCACTCATAGGAGCGACCCTGGAAGTTCCTGTCCTCGTAGAAGATGATCTGAAAAAATATTGAAGGGTTTTAGAAACCAAAGTCATAATTACACAGTTACATATTTGTAGGCAAATGAATGCTGATTTAATAATTTAGACTTACCTTGCCCATGTTGATTGTGGTGCTTTTCCAGGTCTCTCAGAGAACTGATTTTGAACTGATACCCTGCCTGTCTGAACAAGTCACATTTATACCTGGCCAGAGACAAAGACTGTTTGCCTCTCTATTGTTTAAAGTCCTGACCCAGCAACCTACTATAGAAGCCTATAGTTTTTGAGTTGCTTACCCATATACCAACAGGGTCACAACCTCCAAACAGAATTTTCCTTTAACAAGAATAGAGCACAGCTTTTTCAAAAAATGGTTTAGAGATGTAATTGGTTATGTATGAGTATTATATGTACAGTATATAAATGATTGATTCTACTTTTTGTTTCCCCTCGAAACAATAGGAACCAAGGCGCTAAAGCAAAATATTCAGTCAATATTCAAACAAACAATAGCCATTTGGAGTCATTTACATACATTGTATCCCTTCTTAAATGGGTGTATTAACACCCTTGATTTCGGAACAAAGGCTGGTAGTATCAAATGTCAAATGCTGTACTTGTAGTTGACATTACCAATTTCCCTTGTAGAGTTAGTTTCGGTGCAGGATTTTTTTCAGATTTTCTGATTATGATTATGGGTTCAGGATTGCTATCACTCTAGGATTTATTTGTATATGAGAACAGTGTAACAAAATGATTTGCAGGATAGATCAGGTACTTCACCTGCACAATCCTGATCTAGGTGATGTTGAATGTTTGACACAAATAATTTTGAATATTTTGTATTTTCAATCAATAATAAGTTATTTGCTAACTTGATTTCCCAGAATTAGTATTGGCCTTGGTTTAAGAATACTGAGGTCCGATAATAAAGTCACATTTCTGAGGGAGATTTTTAAAGCTATTAGAGTGAACCTTCAAACCATTTCAGGCAGACAACAAAAGTTGTGCTGCTACAGACACATTACATATTCTGCTCTCTGCACACATACCCAAGACACCCTTTGCAATAAGGTGGTGAATTTAAAGCTGGAATTTTTAGTTTCCATACATCACACTCAGGTCAGCAAGTCAAGTCAAGTCAATTTTATTTGTATAGCCCAATATCACAAATCACAAATTTGCCTCAGGGGGCTTTACAATCTGTACAGAAATAAAACATCCTCTGTCCTTAGACCCTCGATTTGAATAAGAAGGTGGGGGGGTGGGGGGTAAACAGAAATACAGCATGGAAAACAGGATGACAAAATTATAATGGATTTATAATATATATGAAGAACGTGATCATGTCAGGCTGACAGGTCAGTGATATGATTTACTGACTGTAGTTGAGATTAAAATCTGTGTTTCAAGGGAGACCTGACCAAGAGGCCAGCATAAAAAACATTGTTACAACAATAAATACAATAACAACAAACATTATGAACAGATGACAACAGTCACATGCTACAAAAGAGTATACATGGTATCCAGGTTATTGACCCCTGGCGCCCTGGAGGCCTGGGTTAGGGTGCAGATCATGAGCCTCAACGCTCCTGGTTTGCGTCTGTTAGAGGACCGTGTTGCATGTCATTCTCCATCTCTCCCCTTTTTTCTTGTCATCTCTCTGCTATTGGCTGTCTAATCCAGTAAAGGTGTAAAATGCCTTAAAGTTAAAGACCATCACCTGTTGACTCTAATTTAAAAGACAGAAATACAGGTGGCGGCTTTGTATTGCAAAATTCTTGTGGCTACTTGTGGCTGGAGAGAAAGCCATTTTTTCTTCTAGCGTCTTTTTCATGAGATGCTTCTCGTCTTGTAAACGTCCACGTCTTTCAAACTACATGCCCTCATCACAGGCTTTCTCTTAATATGTTGTTGTCTCCAAGACTAAGTAGAAATTTTTGGTACAAATTACTTTACATGATTTCTAAAAAAAAATCATACATTGATGTGATCCTAATAACTTAATGAATGCACTTAACGAACTGAAATGTATGTAACATGTAACAAGAGCAAAACTTTCTTTAACAGAGATACTTTATAATTATTTGAAGGAATCATTAGGCACTTGTCCACATATGCTGTATGTGCGCAAGAGGGTGAATTGCGAGCAGCAGAAACAGTTTATTTGTTGGGGGTTTTTGAATTCTGTTGTAAAACCAAGAGGAAATACATGTCAATGATATACCATCACATTACGAAGGCAAGGGTGTGTTATTAAAAACAAGACTGCTGAACGTCTGAGAAATTATGAGTTTTATTTTCTAATATTTTGTGGTTCTTAAATGCATGAACAACTACCACATATATGGATGTGCCTCATGCTCATTTACACCCACTAATGCCCTTCTCATCCCCACTGACATCTCTTCTTGTACTGTTAAGGCCTCAAAAACAACCAGTGAACCAAAAAGTCAGAATAAGAGTCTGGGGTACTTTATTCAGTGGTATTTAGTAAACATTTAGTTGCAAGAGTCCATGATGCGCCTCATGCTCATGAACCTCATGCCACTCATGCCCATGTCCCTGAAGCTCCTGTACTCTCCGGGCCTCATGTACATCATCCTGCCTCTGTAGTGGGGCTGCTCGTACATCAGCCAGTGGCCGTCCATCACGTGGCAGGACATGCAGTCGGACATACGGTAGCGGTCCTGGATGTTGTCACAGTCGTCCATCAGCTCATGCATCTGACCACCGAAGTTCTCCCTCTCGTAGATCCTCATCCTGAACTGGCCTCTGTGCTGTAAATTGAAACATCAGAAAAATCAATTGTCAGAAGTCCAGACAACCATTCAAAGATGACGAAATGATTTCTAAAGAATGATGTCCTACCATGGGGATCATACGGCAAGACCTGATGCAGTCTCTCATTCCCATCATGCTCATGTAGTCAGCGTACTCGCCCCTCCTCATGAAATACTGGTTTCCCATGTAGTTGGGGCGGTCGTAGACCATGAAGCAGCCGCTCTCCACCCTGCAGGAGTGGCACCTGCTCAGGTAGGAGGTCAGCTCGGGGCAGTCACTGCTGGTCTCATAGTGGCGGCCCTGGAAGTTCCTGTCCTCGTAGAAGATGATCTGAAAGGACAAAGATGCTTCATTAGAACAATTTTCAGTGAACTTATTAATGACTGTCCAATGCCAATTAGGATATTGAAATTAAATAAATGTTTTGTTATATTTAGTACCCACCCTGCCCATGGTCATGGTGTTTTGGTTGCTTCTCAGGACTGAGTTGTGGATGCTGTGTATTCCTGATGGTGGTAACCGTTTTTATACTTGCTCAATGTGAAAAAGTATGTAGCCCTTCTATTGTGCAAAACCCTGACCCAGCAACAACATGCCATAGAAGCCTACTGAGCAGTCAGGGCATTAAAGGGTTATTATTTAGCACTATACACTCTGGTGTAAATGCATGTACTGTATACATGCAGTATTGTTGTTTGACAAAGAAAATGAAGAGAAGCTTCTAACTGCAATGTAAAAACTGCAATCTCTGTCTTCCACAGTGTAAGGGATAATTCACTTACTGCTGTAAATGATGAAACATATTTTCTTAGAAATAAGATTTGATACCAATTTATATAAACATATCAGATAAGAAAAGCACAGTTACAGCATGTTACATAATTACCTGGCTGATAGGGATTTTATTTATATACTTTATATAATATCTCTATAGATACACGTACATCCTGTACAGATAGATAAATACCAAGAAGGCTTGAATGAAAATGAATTTTTATGAAGTGTAATATATTTTACTGTTGATTGTACTTATATGTTATAAAGGGATAACAGTAATAACCATTTCCAGTCTCCACATCAGTGCTTCATGTATAATAAACAATAAACAAACCACTAAGGTTGTAATTTTTTTACAACTGACTTTTTACAGTATGATCATGAGCTAGTTGTTCTTTGAGTATAAGTCCCAGCAGTTGCATATTTTATAAACTTAAAACATGTAGTCTATGTAATTATATGTAAGTAATTATACTGTATTATTATTATTTTTGTGTATTTGTTCTGAAGGGTTGAGGTTGTTTAGAATTGTATCAAACTTGCCCTTTATTTATTTTGTTCTCTTTAGCTTTCTAAGTGTGAAGAGCTGCTAGCTATCAGATGTAACATAACATCTATTTCCTTTCATCTGTAGAACTTTGTGTTTCTGGGTTTTTGATTGCATAAAAATATCCAGCTGCTAAGCCTGCATTATCAGCCAATATTATTGTGGTCATTTGTTGCGCACCATAATGACATTGTTACTCCTGGCAATTCTCTCACCAGCCCAAATGTACAAAACTAAAGATTTAAATGTTCCAGAGTTTGATTACACTTTTAATTTGTAATATTTGGTTTTGGTGGTTTGGTGTCTGTGTCCTTCATGGTCTAGTACAATAGCTGTGAGCTGTGATCATAAATGCTGGTGAGGTGAGGCTTATTGAGAGATGTAGGTCACTCATACAGTAGGATTTGTTTTATTGTGGAACAGTAATAGAAATAAAATATTTACAGTATATGTTTTAAATGTTTGGATAAGTTCCATAAGTCCATATATGGACAGTCATATTGAAACAAATTAACATGTCACCTAATTTGACCTCTCTCCTTTTTTTGGATGTCTTTTTTTAAGGCAATGCTGATCCATGCCACCAATAAAAGTAAAATGAGTAGTTATTGTTACTATTTCCTAACCACATATCTTAGAAGCAGTTATCACTTGCAATGAAGTATTAATAGAGGCAATTTGCCTTTATGGAAACAAATTCATGAAATTGAAATTGACTTTAATTACAAATACTGGGTGCTGTTTTAGCAGTCTTATCAAGGGATTTTCTTCGCTCAGCAAATGTATAAAAGTGATCCGTTATTAGCATTCTCATTATGAATGTCTTTTTTCCCCATATCTGATCTATTGTATTCTTACCTATTAAATTCAGTCAAAAAGCTTTATTATTTATTATTATATTTATTATAACATTTCTTTGAATGCACTCTTCAATTAATGTAAATAAACATTTTTAATTAAAATTACAGTTTATTTTAATTTTCATGAACAAATGAAATTGCTTTAAATGTAGGCATATGAAAGCTCTCTAAATTGTACTCAGGGGCGATGGAAAGACTCACAAAGTCTAGCAGGAGAACAGAGGAGCAGACTATCTGGGACAAGAAACAGGACACAAACTATGCTTCCTTCTTAGTTGAATTCAATGAGAAAAGCCAGTATTTTTTTGCTGAATATGTTTTCTTCATTTGGTATGAAGACCCAGATGAAGGTCATAACAGGAAAAACTTAGTAAGTTAGTAATTAATAATGGTCATTAACAGTGTTCTATTAAATTGCGTCCCACGTGCAGTTTTCCAGCTAAAACAACAAAATGTGTGCTGTGAAAAGGGTCTATAAAGTTACTCTTTATACAAGCGTTGTAATCTTGTAAGTAGTAACACACTAGCATGTCTTCCTCAAGCCATATTTCAACACTCAAATAAGCTATGTTTTATTATATTGGAGTAATTAACTTCTGGAAAATCACACACATTCTCACAGCTACCATTTCCATCCTTTCAGATTCATTTTTTTAATGTTATGTACAGCATCTGACATAACATGTTTCATAGAGAACAGTTTTTGACCTTGCTATGGGATACAGTAATTAAAATGGCACCATGGACCAAACTGTCCTTAAACATATGGGAGTAGTTAGATGCTGATAATTCATACAATTTTCTCCTTTGTAACAGCTTGAAGTTTAGAAACTTGATGTGAATGATGAATTGAAAAATTCTTTGTAGATATTAACCATTTATTCATATTTATTGATTACATTTTCAAGTCTTTTCTCTCTAACAGGATTCCATGATGCGTTTGATGGATCCGATCCTCATATCCATGGGGCCCATTCCCATGTCTCTCATGCTCCTGTACTCCCCGGGCCTCAGGTACATCATCCTGCCTCTGTAGTGGGGCTGCTCGTACATCAGCCAGTGGCCGTCCATCACGTTGCAGGACTGGCAGTCGGACATGCGGTAGCGGTCCTGGATGTTGTCGCAGTCCTCCATCAGCTCATGACTCTGGCCTTGGAAGTTCTCCCTCTCGTAGATCCTCATCCTGAACTGGCCTCTGTGCTGTAAAATGACACGTGAAGAGACAGAAGATTACTTCATTATCAAAAACTGTTTCTATGGTGTGTTGCAGAGATTTCATTGAGGTTTCAGTATGTTCACGCTTAAGGGCTAATGATGAATCCTAACAAATCTTCATACCACGGGGATCAGACGGCAGGAACGGATGCAGTCGCTCATGCTCATTCCCATCAGACGCTGGTTGTCGGGGTACTCTCCCCTTCTCACCAGCATCTGGTGGCCCATGTAGTTTGGACGCTCGTAGACCATGAAGCAGCCGCTCTCCACCCTGCAGGAGTTGCAGCGGCTCAGGTAAGAGGTCAGCTCAGCACAGTCATTGCTGGTCTCATAGGAGCGACCCTGGAAGTTCCTGTCCTCGTAGAAGATGATCTGAAAATGAAACAGCACATTTTTTCAAGTATTTCTCCATGTTAACAAATAGTACATGATCTGAAATGTTATGTTATATTTATCAACCTGAATTACAGTAAAACATTAAAACGGTCTCTTACTCTGCCCATTTTGGTGTTCAAATCTATCCCTGATTGTGCTGGTACTTTGCCCAGACAAACTGTGTGTCACTTTTATACTCGTCATGATAGCTAAATGACCTATGGTGCCATTGTTTTGAATATCTTACTCAGCAGCATAGCATACAGGACTATAATGTTTGTTAAATCGCTCTGTAAATGGTTATTATTCCAGACTGTATGCATCTGGTGCAGTGCCAACTGCAGCGGCTCTCCTATGGGGTACAGGTGGGTGACATCAACAAATGTATCAGCTGGGACTCTTTCTGTTGTCAGTGTTTGGCACTTTGCTTGGCACCACAGACCTTACTTGGCTTGCTTTACTCACGTTACTCATCAGTCCATCACCCTAGGTACATAAAGTTATATCTTTGTCTTGTGACTGACTTCAAGTCATAGAAGAGATTGTAACACTTCACTGACAGCAATGATGAAAAGCTAGCCTTTACTATTCAATATAAAATAAACGGCTGGGTGAGAAACTCAGGTTTAACATTTAATCTATTGTTGGTGTCTATCGTGACTTTAATGTCAAATAATACACCAGTAAAATAAGGCCTTATATGGTTTACCACAAGTAGTCTGTCAGATGAAAACAATGTCATTTTCATTTTTGTGTTTGTAAATGAGTATAAGGACTACATACAACATGAACTGAGACATCTTCCTAGGATCATAAAACTGCCTTAAAACCTTTTGGATAATGCAAAAACTTTGCCAAAAATCTATTTCCTATTTTCTTGAATATTTTAAAGTACACAACATATTTTACCTGATAACATTAACACTTTGGTAATATTTTGAAGAGATTAGCAGGTATTATTTACTGTATTACATTTGTGAAATCTTTCTTGTAAATAGTGGACATAAATGTGATGCAATCTGGATGGTGTGGTGGTAATTTATACTTTGTTGGGAAAATTCTTCTCTGAAAAATTATGAAAATCACCAGAAAGGCCGAAATAAATGAAAAGAAACACTTTATTGATTGCAGCATAGGTGCAAGAACAGATAAGTAACTAAAACTCAATAACTACAAGTCAGAATACTATTTACATTATAAGCATTTACTACACAGAAAATAAAGCATACAAAAACATAAATAAATTGTATTAAATGCTATACACACCAAACAAGAATAGTAACTACAGTGTGTACTTTCACAGATAATGAAACTGCTGCACCCCCTCTTAAAAGGGGAACTTTTAGTCCCTTATGTACAGTACTGTGCAAAACTTTTAAGCACTTTAGATGTCTAGATTCTTATCCATTATGTGATGCCATCAAGGAGGCATCTGATTGGTCCCAGAATGTCTTCTGCAGCATGACAATGACCCCAAACACACAGCCAGAGTCATAAAGAACTATCTACACCAACAAGATGAACAAAGGAGTCCTGCAACAGATGGTTTGGCCCCCACAGAGCCCTGATCTCAACATCATGGAGTCAGCCTGGGATTACATGAAGAGACAGAAACAGCTGAGACGCCGAAATCCACAGAAGAACTACAACTTCTCCATGATGCTTGGAGCAACCGACCTCCCAATTACCTTGACAAACTGTTAGCAGGTGTACTGAGGAGAACTGCTGCTGTTTTAAGGCAAAACGTGGTCACAGCAAATATTGATTTGATTTGGGTTTGTTCTGTTTATTGAACTTTGTATGAAGTTAATTGATCAATAAAAACTATTCATGGCATTATTTTTGAAAGAATCCTCACTGTACTTTTAGTGACTGAAGGTTTTGCACAGTCCTGTAGGTCAGCTCAAAAAAAATTTCTGGCATTTCCTGACCTGTAACCCTCCTCCTCCAGAGCGACAGAAGACATTGTTTTCACAGGCTGAGTAGTAGCTCTCCATAGCAAGTAAACTGACTTTTATGCTGTTAAAGCAGTGGAGTTCTGTTTAGTTACATCATTTTTGCTCATCTAGAAGCATCTTTGCATCAGACTGGTACATGTGTGTGCTAATAACTACACGTCCATCTAACTGCACCGCACAAAACTGATTACAATGTGATGTTTTAATGAGGATATAACAACATAACTGCAGGATGTGATTTACCTGCTACTGTAGAATCAAAGGACATCTGTTATATTTATGTTTGCTTGATGCAGGGTATGTATGAATAGTGCATTAAAAATTTTGTATAACATACTACAGTACTTATTTCAGTATTTATATCTATACATCACTCTGGCATGCTGAAGATAATGTGTAATTTGGATTTTATGCATTTAAATTGTAATACTGTCATACAATGTGTGACTAAGGTGGAAGAAAGTGATGCACTGGCTCACTGTTGTGTTTGCACAGGACTAGTAATGTAGATTTAGCCCTGAGAGATACTGAAAAGCACTTCCTCTATTTGATAAAATGACAAGACGACAGGGTGGCATTTGATTTCTCTTTCATTTTATTTGATGACACATTATTTCGCTCTGCTTCAACAGGAATCCATTATACGCCTGGCAGAGCTGAGCCTCATGCCGCTGTATCCCATATCTCTCATGCTCCTGTACTCTCCGGGCCTCATGTACATCATCCTGCCTCTGTAGTGGGGCTGCTCGTACATCAGCCAGTGGCCGTCCATCACGTTGCAGGACTGGCAGTCGGACATGCGGTAGCGGTCCTGGATGTTGTCGCAGTCCTCCATCAGCTCATGACTCTGGCCTTGGAAGTTCTCCCTCTCGTAGATCCTCATCCTGTAGGCTCCTCTGTGCTGTTGATGAATACACAGAAGAGGACAGCTTAGCATGGAGTGCAGTTTTTAAATTACAATTTTGCTGCTGTTAATTTTGTAGGATGTGTTTATCCTCCAAAGGGTAAAAAACACAACATCAGTTGCATTTTGCCAGGCTATTTTTCTCTCATAAGAAATTTACATTCAAACCAGCATTTGTAATTGATTCAACTATTTTCAGTAATATTATATTTATGTGTTATTAGACAGATTCTCAACTAGGGTTCTCAACTATAATAATGTTCATCTTTTTATAATCCTCACATACCTGAGGAATTAAACGGCAGGATCGGATAGAGTCACTCATGCCAAAAGAATTGTAGTCAGAGTACTCGCCCCTCCTCAGGAAATACTGGTTTCCCATGTAGTTGGGGCGGTCGTAGACCATGAAGCAGCCGCTCTCCACCCTGCAGGAACTACACCTGCTCAGGTAGGAGGTCATATCAGAGCAGTCGCTCATGCACTCATAGGAGCGACCCTGGAAGTTCCTGTCCTCGTAGAAGATGATCTGTAGAAGAGAAAAACAAAAAACTGTATGAACTGATTTGGAAATGGCTTTAAGTTGTCCTTTTATAAAATTAATTTTTGTAAACTTAGATTGTTTCATGTCCCTCTCTTTTACTTTTTGCCAGCCGTTTGTTGTTCTTCCCTAAACTGAAAAGTGTTCTATTCTCTTCATACCTTGCCCATGTTTGATGATCTGTGTTTGTGGGAATCTGTCCAACAACCTGCGGCTGCCAGGCGGCTTTTATACTTTCTACGCGTGTAACAGGGTTTTGTTATTCAAATTATCTGGAAGCTGATGAATAAGCAGCTCTGCAATCGCTGTTAATTTCATTTGTGCCATCATGATCCAGAACAAAGGGAGGGGAAATAGATGGAAGACACAAGGCAGCGGGGAGAAAAATTGAGCTACAGTTTTCAAATTTCTCAGACTGGAGTAGAGTGACAAGGAAAATCTGAGTTAGATCATATTTGGAGAGTGTGTCTGATTTGTTTGGATAGGATATGCTTTGCTTGAACATGTCACTGTAGTTCAGATCATGGATGGACAACACGATTCAAATATCTACAGGTTTAATAAGATTTACTCTACAATTTCATGACATTAGGGTGTATTCAGGGTGAATCAGCTTTACCAATAAAATCAATTTAAAAGCCCACCCTGAAGGAACTTGAGGTAGGGTTGGTGTCAGTCTTTGGCTGATGCTGTCAGTGATGGTGTGTGTGGTTCACCAGCCTTGTTTTAGATGGAAATGAATTACTGATGGCACAGCTGGATTAACCTGTTTAGGAGCTCAGGGGCAAATATTTGCTATCAGGCACTTGTTGCCTCCAAGTTCCCATCAACTGCAGTGCACACAACACATTGTGATGAGTCTTTTATTTTACTTTTATTTATTAGCAACAAGAACTCCTAAACTGGAATACTATACTATATACTATGGCCGCAGGTTTTCTGTGGGTCAGTTTGATTAAACACAACTTTATTTAAGAAAAGGCACCATGTGAGCAGAATAGAAAATAAAAAAATAAAGATGTTTGAACATGATTTTAATACAGTCTGCAGGACAGGGCTTACATAATAATGCAAGACCCAGTTTATATTTGTACTTTAGTAATCACCATAAAGCAACTGACTCACTGACAGCAATTTTATTAGTGACTCTCATGTCAAATAAACATTTCTCAATGCATTATAGTAACATTAATTATGGCTGCATTCTATTTATGGAACAGGGGCCACCATTAATATTATTTGCACCTGTGCTTTCCTTATTACAACTGTGGATGTCTGCTGGGAGCTAATCTCTGAGGAGGTAACACTGCAGCTCCAGCTGGGATTGAAAGCTGTGTTCTTTGGCTGAGAAAAAAACACTGTTAGCTTTGAAAAGGATGTTCAGTTTAATGAAACTGATTTTTGTGAATTTAAACCAGCAATGTTTCCATAATTCAATAAGAAATCCTCCACACTGTGTCGTGGTATTAAATTTGGTAAATGGACTGCATTTATACTGTGCTTTTATCCAAAGAGCTTTACAATTTGCTTCTAATTCCCCCACTCACACACATACACACTCACTTAGCAAGCCATGCATCTGGAGCAATTGGCTCAAGGACACTTGGAGACACATGGAGCAGAGGAGCCGGGGATTGAACTGCCAACCTTTCGATTAGTGGACAGACAAGCTGCTCTACCTGCTGGAACAGTTCCAAACAGAAATGAAAGAGCCCAAAACAAAGTACAGTAACATTCAACACATTTGTTTGTTGGAGTTCTGTCATCTGTAATCTGTAACCAACAACAAACTGGATAAAATATGCTGGTGCACTATTAGCAGGAACAAGATGCTTAAGTATGAGATATGGGCATTAAAGACAAGTAATAATCCTTTGATAGGACAGAACTCAACAACCACACAGTTATCATTAAGTAGAATAAGTTCCACATCTCAGTTCTGGCAATTCTTTAATATGAGGGCATCACATGTGGACAAAGGGAAATCAAACTTGACCATTTTGCTGATATGCAAATCAGCTAATTTAGATGACAATAGCTTTCCCTCGTCTGCACATTCTGCATTTCGATATAAACCACAACACAGCTGCAGCTGTGTGGGAGGCAAGCAACATCAGTAAAAATGGGGAAGGTAAGGAGCAAATGCTATCTTAAAAAGCTTTTCAAGATCTTGCAGGCAAAATGAGGACGTGTTCAAACTGTTTTTTGTCTAATCTTTTTGTCATTTTTATGGTAGTCAGGCACAACAATGTGTTATTGTCGTATTTATTACAATGTTGGGCTGATAGTTTACCAGGATTTGCCTCTGTTTCCTTCCATCCAGATTGTGTTCTTTGAGGATAAGAATTTCCAAGGCCGATGCCATGAGTGCAGCACTGACTGCCCTGACCTGCGCTCTTACTTCAGCCGCTGCAATTCCATCAAAGTGGAGAGTGGCTGCTGGGTGCTGTACGAGCGCCCTAACTACACTGGTTACCAGTACATCCTGAGCCCCGGGGAATACCCTGATTACCAGCAGTGGATGGGATTCAATGACAGCATCAAGTCATGTCACCCTATCAAGAATGTAAGCTCACTAAACACTAGATGCTTTTTAAAATATAATCATCAGGTAACAAAGCTTTTAAATTCATCGTCTAGTATTGATTGTTTTCTTTACGATATTGTAAATTATATTGTTAATGTATCAGTTTCATTAAGATGTGGGTAGGCTTACCACACCACGCTATAGATTAGGTAAAACATAATAACGAAGTCAAATTGAGTAGTAATTTTTTTTTTTTTTTTTTACATTTCTGGGTTAATTTGGTGCAGGAGTATTTTCAACTCCAGTGAAATACCACAGAGTGCACCAACCAAGCAGTAATCAGTCAAAGACCAACAGACAAAACGGAGAGATAAAAGGCTCATGATTTGGCAGCAGCGTGCTTCATGTCCATGCCCATGCCCATCATTTATTGAAGGAATCTAGGAAAACAGCCAAGAAACCCATTTGTAGATGTGACCTCAAAGTAACTGAGGAAACACTGACAAGTTAACATTCACATTCTAAATACTAGTATAATTTCAATTCACTCTCTAATTATTATACTATAATGTGTATGACTCTTTCAAGGTATATGGAAAGTCCTGGAAGATCAGATTCTACGACAAGCAGGACTTTGCAGGTCAAGCGGTAGAGTGTGTTGATGATTGCCCATCAGTTTACGAGACCTTCAAGTTCCGGGAGTTCCACTCCTCTGTGGTGATCGACGGTGCTTGGGTCCTGTACGAGCTGCCCGACTATCACGGGCAGCAGTACTTCCTGGAACGTGGCGAGTACCGCAACTTTACAGACTGGGGCGCCTCCTCCCCTGCTGTGGGATCCTTCCGCATGATCACAGATTTCTAGAACAGCAACGACCAGGTTTGTAGAGTTCCAGAGGCCACAAAAGTTGAAGATGATCCAGCTCCAGAACTGTGAGGTCACATGAGTTCTAGAACCCCTACAAGGTTCCAAAGCCCCAATAAAACCAAAGTTACAAATTATTTGAAATGTTTTGATTTTTTAGAGTCCTGATGCCACTGAAGTTCTGGAATCTTGAGCAAGTTCATGGTTTCATAACCCTGAGGCCCCCAGAGTTCTAAAACCCCTATGAGGTTCTAAAGCCCCAAATACCACCAAAGTTACAAATAATTTGAGTTCTGGAGTACTGATGCTACTAAAGTTCTGGAATCATTTCACAACCTTGAGGCCTCCAGAGTTCTAGAACCCTTCAGGTGGTTGAGAGTTCCAGGATTTGAGACCCCTCAGCTTCCAAACTGCTTTTTCCATCAGGACACCTGTCCTTCTCGCTGGAATATTGCACTCAAATGAATAAAATATTTCCTACCCATTACATGCTGTCTGTATTATTTCGTTCTTTGTTACCTGACACCTTCTAGTCTTGTCGTCTAGTGTTTACATATAAAAGTGTTCAGCACAAGACAGATTGACACCAAAACAAAACAAAACAACAACAACAACAAAAAAAACATTGACAAGCATGGGTTTTATATTATAAGAAAAAGAAATGTCGACAAGTGTAAGGTCACTCATTCACTCATTTACAAAATGTTAACATTAGACATTATTAGTTAAAAACATTTGAACACCAACATACTGTATCACCAGTAAGTGAGTCACAAAGATGTCTGCACAGATGCTTTTTTAGCATGTATGTGGACTTGACAATGTCATAATTACAGGCCAATACTGTAGACATGTTTATGTTTGAAGTTGAAACTCGGAGTACTGTATGTCTTCTACCAGTTAAAACACCTTATTGCAAATTAAACAAATAAGGAAATAAAAATGAGCTAAGAAATATACTCTTTGTAACTTCATATGAAAATAGTGGCTCAGTAGATATATGTAAAGTTAGATACACCACTTAAACATATTGTTTATTTGCTTATTAATTTGATATGGTATTATCACAACATGTAAGTACAATAAATGCTGACACTATATGTTTCTGATAACATCTTTAATTGTTAAATTTAATCGCCAATGAATGAGATATAATTGATTTTATAATGATTGCATAGTGGTGCACAGTGTGGTGCACCATATGCAATCACTATAAAATGAAGTTCTTTTAAACTGTGAGTTCTTTAGTAAGTAAATGTTCAACACCACAGCAGTATCAGCAACATTTGTACATGTTTTGGTTTTTGGGCAACAACAGGTATAACACTATAGTTTTGTTTATTACAGTACACATTAATTGTCATGCTTAATCTCTTTCTTAAATTGCCTTCACAAGGTAAGGCTTTGTTGGAATATTTCACATAGCAGATCAGTTATGCAATATTTATTGTGCTTACGTAAATTTAAGTTTAATTAAACCACAAAAATACCTACTGTATATTAATCCTGCAAAGTAGATAATTTGGATAGCAGCAGTAGTCTGTTTAAAGTGTCACTCTATATTTTACCCATAACTCTTCTAATTCTCACTAAATTCAAAATGTAATTAAATTATGTAAGACAGGGTTTAAGCAATCATCCTGTCAACACAGAATTATCATGTACATCCCCAAACTGTCTATAGAGTCCACCCAAGCCCATATTTATTCAAAGCAACCTACCAAATTTAATGGTTATGCAAAAGATATCACAAAAGTAATAAATAATGACAACCTGATCAGGTGGAGAAGTAACAAACAATACCACTCCTAAACTGTATTAACATAAGTATTAGAACTGTTAGAACTGGACCTGACGATGGCACTGGCTGAAAAGTCAGGGGACACCAAAGTTATTAAAATTCATCCTGAGGGGAACATGAATGTCAGATTTCACAGTGATCCATCCATTGGTTGTCGAGATATTTCAAAACCACAAATATCAACCTCATGGTGGCGCTAGAGGAAAAGTCAGGGTCAGGGATCACCAAACTTATTACAATTCATCATCTGGAAACCATAAATCTCTGTACGAAAATTTCCATCCATCCAGTGGTTGAGTTATTTCTGTCTGGACTAATGTGGTGTACAGACCAACAGACCAACATTGCCATCCTCAGAGCTATGCTGCTACTGTCGCTAAAAAGACATCTACAATATTGTTTTGAGGTTATTTTTTTGTCCTTCACTTTTGTTCTAGAAAGCAGTTGAGTTGACAAATATTTTTCACAAGTTTTGCATGACAAAACTGAATATAAATAGTGGACCATTATTTGTGTCTAAATTTCTGTTACCAGTGTCATATATTTGTCATGATTGTTCTCATAATTTATGCTTTGTGAGTAATTACATATTTTGGCATATTTAATTAATGTAGAAGTAGTCTGAGGGCCACATACACTACGCTGTTAAAACATAAAATTGCATAAACAAAACATTTATGGCACTGGTTCAGATCAGATTGGATTGAGCAGTGAGGTTTAGATACTTGGCACTGCCAAATATCTATTGTGTGTGGAGAGGCAATTCAGTGAGTAAGAACAAAAGGCACAGTCTAGATGAATATTTGAATTGTAATAACTGTTACATGCACTGCTAACCGCGCATTTGGTAGTATTGTCTCTGCCATGTATAAAGAGTACTGCGTTGGTTACTATGCCCAGTGTTTGAAGCTTCACAGATGGAGAAGGTGAGAAAATTTACAGTATACATGTTCATTTACTTGCAGGGACAAATTTTGCACTAAACACTGAAATCAGATGTATTGTCAATGAGAATTTAAAAAATTGCAAATACATATCAAGATCTAGTTATGTATTTAGTGTATAATCTTGTCTGTTTCTCTTCTTTCCAGATTGTGTTTTACGAGGACAAGGACTTCCAGGGAAAGTCCTATGAGTGCAAAGGGGACTCAGCCGACCTGCACGGCTACATGCGCCGGTGTAACTCACTCAAAGTAGAGGGAGGCTGGTGGGTGCTGTTTGAGCGCAACAACTTCACAGGCTACCAGTACGTTGTAGGTCCAGGGGAATACAATGACTACCACCACTGGATGGGCTTCAATGACTGTGTCAGATCCTGCAGGATCATCAAAAATGTAAGTCATCAAATGCTGTAACAAAAAGTAACATGAAAAAAGAACACATTTTCTTTGTCACACATGTAATTTACCACATTTTTCTGACTGATTTGGTTTCAGGCCAAAGGGCCATATAAGCTGAAGCTGTTTGACCGGCCAAACTTTGACGGCCAGTCTCTGGAGTTGACGGAAAACATGAAGTCTTTCCAGGAGAAATGGCCCAGACGTGAAGTTCAGTCCTGCAAGGTCCTAGAGGGGTCCTGGGTGTTCTTTGAACATCCCAACTTCTGTGGTCGCCAGTACCTGCTGGAGAAAGGGGAGTACCACCACCACTCAGTGTGGGGAGCTCTGAAAGCAACTGTGGGCTCCATCAGAAAAATCATGGAGTTGTAATTCTTCAACCAGTTTCCTGAAATGTAATGCATTCTAATAAATGTCTTTAATGCAAATCTTTGTTTGTGCTCCTGTAAAGTTTAATTCAAATTTCCACTTATCATGAAATATATTATAAAGAGAGATAAATATAATAATAAAACAATGCAATGAATTACATATTTTACCTGTATTGTAAAGTATATCATTCTTATTGAATAATCAACTTGCATCATTATAGTTACCTGAACGTATCACCTCAACCATTTTTCAAAACTGCTCATAAAATCATAAAAGAAACTTAAATCCTAGCTAAATCTTAAATTAAAATAAGCACTCAGTTGGCAGTTTATTAGGTACACCTAGCTAAAACTAATGCAGTATAATACAACAGCCCAGAATAAGTCCCACTTTCACGAAGGAACTTAATGGTTATTTTGTAGGATGTAGTTTGTGTTGCTGTTGAATGGTATTGTGTTGATTTTGTAAATATTAACAGGGCAGCTCAGTTGCCTGGGCATTAGAGGTTCCTGTATGGTCACAGCAACAGCCAGAGACTGTTTGTATGGTTACAGTGCTACAAATGACCCCAATTCTAAAAAACAAGAAAAATGCCTATACACACATTGTTGGCAACTTGGAAAACACTTACTCCAAATGGTGCTTCAAGTCTCAAATCATATTATGTACTTTATGAGTACATAATATGATATTATGAGTAATGAACTGTGCTCTTCTTTGGCTGTAACCACATTCAGCTGCTGATATAAACACAGAATAATGAGCCTCCCTTCCACCACATCTTTCAGAGCTTGTCTGAGAGTGGTCAGCTCACTGTGCACTGAGGTATGGATGTGCTGGGAAACAGAAGACCGAGCATTACAGTCTGTAATCACCTGTTCCCTCCAAAACAGACAATAAGCTTGTCCCACACTGCTATGTGGCCACAAGCCAGGATCATCGTATCAGTCTCAGTACCAGTTCCACAGAAGACGATCAATAAATCGTTTCTGGAATCAAACATGGACAGATCAAAAGGTCAACACTCTAAGTGTAAACACTCTATAAAGCCGAGCATTTTTAAAACAATTGCAGCATCAGCCATTGTGCAGATATACAGTAAATGCTGAGGTAATTACAAAAACAATGCTGCCCCTGGGAGTGCATTTCAGTGTGCCCACATACACTGTATATATAAATCTGGACCAGGCCTGTAGGCGATATTGTGTATGTGAAAAGTGGGATAAACAAACTGTTACCAATAGTTGGTGTGAGGCCCAAACATGGACCGTGTGGGAAAGGTAGGCAGACAGGCAAGCAGATTATGCCTGTGAGCCACTGTCTGTATTACTTAATTTGTTACACAGATTGTACAGTCATCAGCTGTGCTATTAAACCATTTAAGTCCAATTAACATTATTTGCTCCTGTTTGTTTGTTTGTGCTGTTTGCCCATTCATCATCATTTTGGATATACAGTACCAGTCAAAAGTTTGGACACACTTTCTCATTCAAGGGAATTGGAAGGACTTCTGACTGCAACTGCTAAACAATGAGAAATGTCCTCAGAGTTACTACATTGACAGGTTTAGGCCAGACAACCCACTGAACATGCAAGGTCCTCCATCACTTTGTATTTTTATTCACAGATCATCTTTTATGAAGACAGGAACTTCCAAGGTCGATATTATGAGTGCAACAGTGACTGTCCTGAGCTTAACATTCACTTTAGCCACTGCAACTCAGTTCGGGTGGAGAGTGGTGCCTGGGTTCTGTATGAGAGGCCCAACTACCTGGGCTACCAGTACATCCTGACCAGAGGAGAGTACCCTGATTACCAGCACTGGATGGGCTATAATGACAGTATAAGGTCTTGCCGGATTGTACGAAATGTGAGTATGATGATTAATGCAGTATGTTTAATAGCAATACTACTATTTATTCACATACACCTGACAAATTCATTATAGACACAACCTTTATATACAACTAATTTGCAACATAGAAGATTAAGGTTTTATCAATACTGTATAATTAGGAAACATTAATGAATGTATTTAGCAAGTTGCAAAATGTTGATGCTGAATGCATCATATGTACCAATGTATCAGATGAACAATATTTGCGCTTGCAAAACAATATCCAGTCTTATCAGCTTTCACATTATTAAACTTCATGGTTATATTAAACATGATGTGTTTTCTTTAATATTTAATGAAAACCACGATCTTTCCTTAAATTCAAGCAAAGCACTTGTTGCATAAGTTCTGCGCTTTATACACCCACCATCTACCCTGACCACCTCCTTAAGAGTTGTGTGCGGTACATAAATGTAGCTCTTTCTACACCTGAGTAAACACTTCCAGGCAGCAATTACAGGCAGGGGGTCGTTGGAGAGATTGTAGATTGCTCAACTAATTTGAAAAAACTGAATTAATGATTTGATTAAAAAAATACATCCACATATTGAGTCAGCTATAACAATTAATTTAGGTGTTATAACAATTAAGAGTGCATGAAAACTAGTTAGCAAGCGAGCAGAGGAGATGAAATAGTTAGCTAAAAGTAATGGATAAACTGTTGAAATAGATCACTAAAAGTAATGGATAAATGGTTGGAACGTCCAGCTTTTACGCTCCATGTTGTTGTAGTACGACTGCAAACTTGACTAAATTGAACTAAACATTGACAATTCAATTGTATAAAATTATTATAACATCCACTATTATATCCACTTTTATATGATTCATAGTTTAAATAACATCCAGTTTGAAATTAATTCAAATGAACACATTTGGAACATAAGTGGTGTTGATGAGGAGGTACTTGAGTTCATCGGACTGGGCTGTGGGGGTATGTCTTACAAAAAAGGGTTGGGAACCACTGGTATACATAAATGTAAGTTAAAAGAGACAAGGTTGGATAATTGATGATAATACTGTATATTGGAAAATGTGAAAAAAGAGGAGAAAATTTGAACCTTAGCTTGTCTTCAGTTGTGATGTGCAATAAATACTCATATATTCAAAACAAACTATATACCATCAGTATATTTTCTCAAATGTTCGTAATTATGTAGTCTGCTGAGTCACCTCCGGCACAGAGATGAACTGAACCCGTGATCTTTGTTTTCAGACCTCTGGTGTGTTCAGGATTCGTATCTACGAGTGTCTTCACCTCAGTGGTCAGATGTTGGAGTTCAGTGAAGATGTGAGCAACCTGCTGGACCACTGGCACTTCCAGGAGGTCCACTCTGCCCATGTGCAGGACGGTGCCTGGGTCTTCTATGAGCTCCCCAACTACCGTGGACGCCAGTACCTGCTGGAGAAGGGAGAGTACCGCCGCTTCATCGAGTGGGCAGCCATGAACCCCATCGTGGGGTCCATCCGCCGCATCCATGACTTTTAGACTGTCTCTCTCTTAATTTGTGTTTTGCATTACTGTTCTTTGCGTTTAATAAAAAAATGATTGTGCTCAGTATATTTGTCCCTCTATGCTCCATTTTCTTATTTCCCATGTTTTCATGTAGTAGGTAGTATAAATTACACAGAACAAATTGTCTTCAAATATTTAGATTATTATTGAGAGAAATTTTGATTCAGTTAAAAAATAAGCAGGAAACATCTGAATCTATCCTAGTGCAATGTTAGAATTTTCAAGCACTGCACAACCACTTTTTAGGACAGGATGCTGTAAAAATCAACGAATAAAGCAACACCAGCCACAGAGACAGTAGTTCTGTTTTCTGAAGATATGAGACTGTGTTCAGCACCATACAGTTTCCTTTTTCATTATTTGTCAACCTTATTTCTGTGCTTTTGTACTGGAGTAACAACCACTGGCCTACACAGTGAAAAGTCATAAAAATAATCAAAAACAAACTCTTATAATAATAAACTCTGTTTCTGACGATAAACATTGTGTGTGACACAACATTTTGAATGATTCCTTAAAGGCAAAATGTAAAACATGAATAATGTCAACAGGATCAAGAGAGCAGTTGACTGTAGTGTATTGCTACTTGCTTAAGGTGACCATATTTTCAAACCCCCAAACTGGGACCCTTAAGTGTAGCACACATTCGTGCACGTGCACATGTATGCGCTTATGCATGCACCATAGGCAATTTCATCAGGTTTGGGGGCAATTGTTTCAGTGTTTAGCACACTTACCAAGTGCACCTTTCAACACCATGGACAGCGCCTCAGCAGACGAAAAATTATGTTTAGTCTCCCAAAATCCACCAAAGTATTTGTCAGTGTGCACAAGCGCAGGCTGTCAGCATTGTAGCACACACATTCTCTGCCAGTTTTTAAAAAAAAACCAAAACAAGGTACAAATCTCTTTGTGGCCTATAAATAACTTTATAGGCTATAACACAAGAATAACTCAAACTTACATCTTCACAACACTATGCCACAAGCTGGTCGCGAGTTTACAAAGATTAAAATGTCAAAACATTAAATCACCATTGCACCTCGTTAATAACAAAAACCGAGAAAGAGCCTTTAAAGAAAGTTACCTATAAGAAGATTGCCGGGTACTTTATGTTTTGCAGTCTTTCTTCTTAGTTAGAGTTTATTTCTGGAGCTCTCAGCTCTTGGGGAAACCACTGCTTATCTTTGGCCATCTTAATATGATCTTTTATATTGGCATTTCCACCATGTGCGAAAATGTACTCTTGCCAGGTACTTTACGAAGGAAGGAGCTCTTTAGAAAAGAACGACTCTCTCTTTGGCATGATAGCTAGCTGTTAGCATACTGATAGGTTCTGTCAGAAAGAGACACAAGCATTATAGGCAAGCAACAGCCTTGACAACAACACATTGATTGATTGACGCACATACAGACAAATCAATGTTGAATTCAGATGCATGGTGCATTGTTTATGTTTTATATTGGGTTAGGTAATAATGAGCGGGATAGAACTTGTTAAACATCTATGTAAGCACTGAAAACAAGTATAATATTATAATTATTATTTTAATTGTGGTGAAAACCGGGACATTTTAGTGTTTTACAGATATTTGTCAAGACTTGGGACACCCAGCTTGAAACTGGGACAATCCCGAATAAACTGGGAGGTCTGGTCACCGTATACTTACTTGGTTTATAAATGTGGAAAACATAGATGCTAACAGCTAATTTAATATGTGTATCTATTGTAATAGTATATTCAATGTTACATTACACACAAAATAAACATTAGCATGCTAAAATACAAGCTTAGCAGACCTAGCTGGGGTGGGAGCAAGTGGCATCTCTGAATGCAGCATTTGGTGTATTTGAATGTTTGAGGGGTCTATACATAATGCAAAAATCATTAGTGCTCTAACACCCACAATAAAAACAGTAAAGAATTCATTTAAGGAAGTTTCTGAGCATGTTGTTGTTGTACTTTGAGTTTCCCAGAGTCAGTTACCTCACTGACAAATCCTTTTTAAAAAAAAGTTTTTTTTAGCTCTGTTAAACTACAGATGTAAAGCTAAGCACTGTAGGTCCATGCTTAGACACAGATCTTTGGTACAATCATTATGCTTTCCTTACATGATTATAGCATCTGGAATTTATAAAGATGGATGCTAGTAACAGTTGTCAATATGATACAGCTTGTAAAAAAAGGAGATTCCTGCACATTTATCTTGCACTCAAGACATTTATTGAAATATTTTGTCAAACTAACATTTAAGTGCCTGCAGATCTTCCTCAGTTACAGTTTGATGCACTGATTCCATCTTCTGTCTTCAATACATGAGACAAAGTTCTTCTCTGACGCCTTTTTTTTTCTGCTAGAAATCTGATACAACTGCAAAAATTTTAATAATGTTACAGAGACAGATATGGATACAGAATATTGTTTGAGAGAGAATAGGATTTATTTTTTGTAAGATAATAAGTCATAATAATAAGTCAAAATTCATTCGAGATAACTATTATTAATTTGTACTGGTAATTCATTTTGTTCAAAAACAAAAATCATATGACACAATGGCCAGAGTTTTTGATATGTGTGACACATTTATAAATAAACAAAGAGTAGCAAAATTCCATGACACACAATGAGATACCAACAAAATAAAACGAATATGTACTTTTACACTTTGACAAAGATTTCTTAATCTGTGTAATATATTAAATTTATCATCATTCATCACTGCGGAAGGGAGCCTGTGTTGTGGGCTTCTGGGATTCTTGCATGATCACAATCTATTCTATTCACACTCATTACTGAAGCTCAAAAAGAGCAGAAGTCATTTTTATGCCTGCAAAAACAACCAAGCAACTATTTAAAAAAATAAAAACAATTCTTTGTTGTTCTAATGCATGAGTTTCATCTGAATATTGATTACTGGGGTATTTGATCTTTAAAGATGCATGCACAAACTTGATACGTGAACTCTCGAGCGTGTGCAGGTCACTGCTTGGTCTCCGTGCTGCAGTATGTATCCCACTCTGTGGTGCCTGAACGTCAGTGCAGACAGTCCTATGACACAGAGATGACAGGAGTATAGGAGGGAGGTCACAGAGCTCAGCTAAACCTGGGGACAAAGAGGTGCAGCTTGCTGATGACTCAGTGGGATTTGCCAGTAAGAGCCTGGAGCATGCCAGCTGCTGTTAGTGCTGACGCTCAGCTCACTGGAACAACGCTGTGACCCCAAAAACACAAAGGGAGTCCACCCAGCACGTTCTACCAGCTGGGGTTATTCACCTCTAAAGCCTCTTTGTTTACTGCAACCCCTGATGTTTTTAATGGGTAATGGGAGACAGCAAGCCAGTGTGCACCCTCTTGTGGAGGATGTTTGGCGCTGCAGTCCACATACTTTTGTGTATTTGCTTTTAGTCTGGAGCAGTTTTTCATGGTTTAGCCAGGCCCCTTAGTTCAATTAAAGGAAAATCGTATTGCTAAATTAGTTTATTGAAAACCCTTTCCTGTTTCCATGTAACAATACCGTCTGTGCACAAAGCCAAGTTTTGATGTAGAGGAACCTGACCCGCCTGCACAGAGCCCTGACCTCAGCCCCATCCAACTACTTTGAGATGAATTGGAACACCAACTGCGAGCCAGACCTCATCTCCAGCATCAATGGTTGGCCTCTGAATGCCTGCAGCCAGGTTCCAAAATCTTATGTAAAGCCTTCTAAGAAGAGTGGAGGCTATTATTCAGTGGCAAAATATTAATGCCTATGATTGTTCAACAATGACATATAGTTATAATGTTCATATGTGGTCACATACTTTTGGCCATGTAGTGTGGTGTGTTGGAAAAGTGACAAAATTGAGTCTGCCTAAAAATGTGTCAATAGGGTATGCATGCTAAATTAGCTTGATTTGACACTGTTGTCCCACAATGCTATGCAAAACAGAAATGGAGGGACAATTCATTTCTGGGAGAAATTACAGCAACATCACAGAAAACTAAGTATCTTTGAAAAAATCATTACCAAGTATGTATGAGGAAATAATAAGAGAATTCTAGAATGATGAGAAAAGATATGTGACAGATGAGAAAAATTATCCAGAGGTGTGGACAGTCATCTGGAGGCTTCTTCTCTTGAAGTGGCTAATTGGCTAAGGCTTCAGATTCAGTGTTAAGATGATTAAAGAACAAGCAGCGATAGGCTTAATGAAGAGGAAAAAGTCAATATTGATCCTGCTGTGTAATTGATAAGTAATTCAGTCACTTTGACTGATGCTGATTAACATATTGGAATATTGATGTGTTGAATACATATACTGTTTTTCAATTAAAATTATGATAAAAATATAGATATCAGCAGTTTTGTCCCAATGTATATGATTTGGCAAGATTTCCTGTTCCTGTCCTCATTCAGTTTTGTTCAGGTCAAGACTTGAGTTTAGTATTAAGATCCTCTAGTCTTGTTTGGGCCCTGAAACCATTTTTATAGTCCAAAACCAGATGTATAGATTCACACCTATATGTATAGACTTCCAATCTATAGTGCCATCTGTATCATGTATATTTTTTATAATGTTTTGTAATTTGTAGTAACAAAAATCTCTTTCTTTAATGTCTGTAGAGGTTCGGTCCGAAAACTTTTACATCTCCCCCCACATTTCCCCCAGCTCAGTTATTTATAACTTCTGCAGCTATGATTTCTCTCTGCAGCTGAGAGGAACTATGTTAATACTGTGGAAAGAATGTGGTTTCTGGCTGCAAGTGTTACCTTGTATGGCAGCAATGGACAGATTGGAGTAGAGAGATAGTGGACTTAATGTAGTGAGGGGGGGCGAGAGGGAGTCATACAGACAAGACAGATACGCAGAAACAAAGTTAAATACATTAAACAAAATGTTCTACAGGGTTAAAAATAGCAGAGAGAAAGCATATTTTAAAAATGACCAAAAACACTGTTAAACGCATGATAAATGCTAAAATTGCTGAGACACATCAGTGTGCACGTCGTGCAGTGCTGGAGCAGTTTTCATGGGAGCAATACCCAACATGATGTAAGCGGTTATTCTGAATATGCCTCCCAGATATACTCCTTATGGATTGTTCAATAAAGGATGATTACTGATGCACCGCAGGCAGCTGATGAAAGGTTGCAGTGTGACACATGGTGGTGTTCTGCAGGGACAGTGGAGTACTGTCTAACCTGATTGGTATATCTAGTTTCTTTGTGAGAAAATTGAGCTATCATGCTTAGTTGTGACCCATCCAAGTAACATGTGCATATCAAATTGCACTTTCCTACAGTTGGGGTAGCGGCTGTATAGGTGGCTCACTATAGATATGTTATATATTGGTTATGTGTCACGATCTGAGCCTAGCCCTGGTGTCTTCCTGGTGTTAGTTAGTGTTAGACTTAGTTTTCTTGTGTTTGCAACTGATGAATGCCTGTTTGTCTCTTGTGCTTCAGGATCCCTCCTCACAACCTCCGTCAACCACGCCGCCTTGCCATCTCCATTCTTCCTGCCATCTCCAGCCATCCCCAGTCATCTCATCCCCTTTTGAAGTGCATTACAATAAAATCTCTTAAACGTCATCTGCCTCTGAGTCTGTGTTCTGCGCTTGGATCCACTAGAGAACTAAACTCGACAGAACAATCTGGCTAGTCATGGACCCAGTGGAGTTGTTCCCCTTTCCTGGGAACCCATCTGGCACTGGGGGACCTCGACTTGCCAGCTGAGCCTTCAAGCCTGTTGGCGAGCAGCCCTGCTTCCCCCTGGGCTGTGTTGCCACTGTGCCCGCCAGATCCAGAGCATGTCCAGCTGACTCCCGTCAGTCTCCATTCTCTGCCCGTGGGCCCCTGGTGCCAGCTCATCCCAGGCCAGCCCAAGCTCCGGTCTTGCTGCTCCAGCCCAGCGGGCACCACACCATCCCACCGCCCTAGCCCCGTGTTCACAGTGTCAGCCTGCAACTCCTGCTCGGTCAGTGACTCCCCAGTTCCCTGTTCTGCGTTGCAGCCTTGCTACAAGCCCTAACAGCCCCAGCAGCCTAGCTACCAGCCCCAGCAGCTGCCCCCTCCTGAGCCCATGCTCCAGCAGACCCAGCCTCCAGAGCCCATGCTGCAGTGGTCCCAGTCTCCAGAGCCCATGCTGCAGCAGACCCAGCCTCCTGTTCCTGTGCTGCAATGGTCCTTTATTGCTGTTCTGCAGCAGTCTCCTGTTCATGTGCTGCAGCAGCCTCCTGTTCATGTGCTGCAGCAGCCTCCTGTTCCTGTACTGCAATCGCCCTCTGTTCCTGTGCTACAGCAGCTTCCTGCTGCTGTGCTACAGCAGCCTCCAGTGCCTCTGCTGTTCCTGCTGAGCTGCAGCAATCCCCTGTTCTTGCTGAGCTGCAGCTGTCTCCTGTTCCTGCTGAGTTGCAGCTGCTTCCTGTTCCTGCTGAGCTGCAGCAGTCTCCTGTTCCTACTGAGCTGCAGCAGTCCCCTGTTCATGGAAACAAAATCTGAAGTTTGATCACCTTTTTGTAGTTGAAATATGAAAGAAACAATTTATGTTCCATGTGGAGCTATGTATTTTGATCTTGTATTGAAATACTTGTACGATCTCATACAGGGGCATTAGAGAAGATTCCTAGAAAGAATGCGGCAGAACCAAAACCAATGGATGGAAGCCTAGCTGGCTCAGAGAACATGACAGACAGAGAACAGAGGATGATAAATGGCATTTTGGAAAATCATGGTGGTACTACTGAGCGTGTGGTGTCGGTTCTGCTGGAAGGTCTCCAAGCTCCTCAACCGCCGGTTCCTCCACATCCTCAACCTCAACCTCCTTCCTACGCTGCACCCTGCTACCCCACACAATCCCACACCAACTACCCAGTGAGAGGAACCATCCTGCACCTGAGTAGGAATACAGATACCAACAACTGTAGAGCAGATTATTTATGCACAGTTAATTGAATTAGTTAAATGAACACTTCAGTGCAAAAAGTTTATTTGAAGTAAAACTTTAGATTTAAGTTATACTTTACCAAACTGTGGTCATGTTTACTGAACACGTTTTGACTAATGAAAGGAAAAAGTGTAGACCCTTTGTTATTACACATTATTGCAAAGAAAATTTCTTTTTTTTACTTGAAACTGGTCAACAAACAGATACACTTGAAACACTTCAAAATGTGCACTAAATGCTTTGTGCATTTAGCAAAGTAAAGCATACATTTTTTTAAAAGCATGTTCATATTTTGTAAGGAAATAAAATAAGATTACCTCAACCTAAACATTCTTACTTTTTGAAATGAAATAGATTTTACAGATGCGTACAGTTTACACACCTTGATGCAGCAGGAAATTTCCAGCCATGTATTCAGTCAGCGCTCATCGAACAGCACTTGTTTCTTGGCCAGCAATGTGCTTCAATTGGCTGAAGAAGAGCTCTCTCAAGGCCAACCACTTCTTTGTTCCACACTGGATTGAGCTGCTCCCCCAGCAGCTCAATCTTGATTTCAACCTTGATTTCAACCTTCCAAATACCATTTTCACCACTGTTTAGCAATATGTGTCTACTACTACGACTACAGTGTAGCGTGTGTGAGCGTCTAAACGGGCGTGTGTACATGCAAATGGCTTAGTAGAGAGCAGCGGGTGAAGACACCAAAGAACAAAAGATCTCAGTGAACATGAGGAGAAGTGACGCTTGCTTTTATTTACACGGTCTTATTCATCGGCCACAGTCTGATTTCAACAAATAAAATGCAACCCACTGTCTCATACACGATGGCGAACTAACACAAAGCAGTCCAAGCAATTGGACGAACACAAACCAGTCTAGCGTGATAAACACAACCAAACAAACAGCAACAGCAATAATACTTCCACAGTATTCACAGCAGCAACAAACGGACTCTCAGTCTGTTAACTTCACAACAAACAACAGCAGTAAAGCTGAAAATAACACACTTTAATGTCCTTTCTCTGCCCAGACTTAAGCCTCTTACTTGTGTCGCTTAAGGAAACGAGTAGGGTGTGTTTCAGTCCATCTTTTGGTCCGGCTCGGTTCCTCGGCTTGGATACTGATGGGGCTGTCCTCGTGCTCTGTTGGAAGAGAGCTGGGTTGCGCAGCGGTCTTCTTCGGATCTGGTAACGTGTTCGGTTGAACACAAAGAAAGTCTCTTCTCGTCCAGCAAAGCTGAGACGGTGCGGCCTGGTTATAGTCACATACATACAGGAGTTACTTCCCTACATTAGCCGGTGAGCAGCTCGGAAGCAGACAGTGAGTGTAGTGTTTATAGGCTCAGTGATGTCAAATTCCCTATTTGTTTCCAGCAGGTCTCGACCAATGGGAGCCGAGAGTTTGACTCTGCGGGATTTCACACCTAGGTGTGAGTTGAGCAGAGCATGATGGATGTTGAAGTCCGTTTTGGACTCCTTTTGTTTGACTTGGCGCCTTTCCTTGTTATCAGGCCTTGTGACTTTATGACACATGCAAACAGGATTATTAAAGGGAGTTGTCACCTTTGCAATCATTTAAATGGCATAATTGCACTAATGTCTTAATCGCAGTATTGGCCATAATCGCACTACTGTGCGCATGTAAATGTAGCCAGTGGCTCCTTGCTATTTAAGTGTCCCAGTAAACCATGACAGTGACCCCACATAAAGCAGCTAAAAATAATTCAGCAATCATTAATGTTATTAATTACACCTGTGCTTTTATTACTGTGACATGTTAAAGTGTCTTCTGTGAAAAAAGGCCTGTTAGAAATTAAAACCTGAGAAGCAGCACAAGCAAAAGCACATTGAGAGTTGGGGTCAGAGGCAGCACCATTAAATTCAGGATATACAGTATGACTCAGAGTTAAAAGCCTGTGTCTGTCCTCATTTGGAGCGAGGCAGTGCTGTAGCTGGACAAGATAAATTTGCTTTCGGTCTCTTGTCACCCTCTTGTCCTCTGAGGAGACCCACTGCAGAGAGGTCATGTCCCTGTGATGTGGCTTCCTGCCCGTGGCACCCTCAGTCAGCCAATATTCTCACAGTCTTCTTCACACACCTGCCACTCAAACAAACACATGCACCTTTGTTCACACTTTTCCAGCGTGCATCCGGCACACATACGGACATGCTGAGACCTTAATTTGGACCTGTGTTCTATGCAGGGAAGGCTCTCCATCACACCGTGTCTAAAAATATCTTATCTGCTTATAGCTTATCTGATTTTACATTTTCTGACTGTTTCCTTCTTATTAATAATTTCTCATTCTTTTCTCATTTATTAATATTAGTAGAATAATGTATTTAAAAAAGGAACTTATATATATATATATATATATATATATATATATGTATATATATGTGTATATATATATATATTTCTAAATGCATTCGCTGACTAAATAAACAAGGATCACCGTGTATTAACAGGGCTTTTGAATTAAGTTCATTTTCTGCTCAAGTCATCTGTACCTCTAGAAGATTTACAACCAATCCACATGTAAAAGTGCCACTGGAAACCACTAGATGGCAAAATTGTACACAGAGTTGCTACTGGGTAAAGCTTAGTATACAAAACCAAATAACCTCTACAAGCTGATTGATGTGCATCACTACAGAGACAGCATCCGTTTAAAGCAGCTGTCAGTATTTTTCCTGCTTGGTCTGATATTCAACCAGATAATTTTGTTAAACATGAGACAAGAGACTAAAGGTTTGCTGTTCTGGGTGAATTTAAATAGATTCGGCAGAAGATGAAAGAGATTAAGGTAATTATTTTGTTGTAGCAGTTCTATATAAAACACACGAGAGATGAGATAAATATAGGACACAGGACTGATATACAGAAATGGGAGGCACTGCCTTGCCAGTCAATAGATGATTCACACCACCTTCACCACACAGTGAATATGGATCTTTGCCGTCTGTCACCCATTTTTGTATTCATTCCCTCTTCTGCTCTCATCTGTGCATACACACCTTTGTGCTAAAGGTTTACTGGGGAGCCAGATGTGACGTCAAGCTGGGGAGAAGGAAAAAGAAACAGTATTGCCATGGAAACATATCTCCCTCTGTTTTTCTATGATCTCTGATCCATCCTGGATCTGAGAACATGAAGGCTGTGTAATACGAGACAATCCCTCTGCTTTACTGCATTGATGTAGAAAATACAACTGGATATTAAAATGTTTTTGGACAGCAGCTTTGTGTTTAAGGACAGACTGCTGCATAAATAGCTTTTACTGCTTATTTAAAGACTGCGGATAAGTCCCATTTATAGATGCATCACATAAACTTCAAGGTATCACCAACATTTTTAAGAGTTGATTTGGTTCTTACAGGTAATGTGATCATTTGGTGGTACTATATGTTGAAGTGTCCTACCTACTCTACCTACACCAAAACATCACCAAATCCTTTTTTGGTGATTTCTTGCTTATTTAAGAGATGTCTGTTAAACAGTCTGTACATGCCCACACAGTCCTGAGAAGAAATCTAATCAGTAAAGTACGTCAAACCACCTGTGTAGGTGCACCAGAGGTATGCAGGGCCTTTACTTGTGTGATGATCTTGCTATCAGCTCCCAGAAATGAACGACTGTTACTATCTTCTCTGCAGGTTTGAATTGTTTGATCACAGAAAGAAAATGTCCAGTTATGGAAAACTCCTCACACATTTGAGGTGTGATTGACTGGTTGTTAGTCTCATTCGCTAGTTATAGTTGTGAAAACGACCACTTCAGATCTCTTGAATTTTGAACAATGCAATTACTAGGGGGATATAGGGGTCTATAAACCCCTCACCTGAAAAGTGATTGTCCAATCACAGCTTAGCAACTGTAACTAGTACAGCAGGTCTGTCAAGCTTTGGATTTCTCCACATGTTGAAGTGGTGTACATGAGGCTGTACTAAAAGCATTCTCAGCATTTAAAGAGTTTGGAGGTTGGTGTCTTTTTTTAAACTTTGTCTGCTGTAATGTGAACTGTTTGTTAGCTTACTACCTACAATAGTAACCAAGCATTTCTTCCAAGGCCATGAGTTAGCAGTTCATTAACTAACTACATTAGTTTGTGGGGTTACAGTTACAGTTACGGTTTACAGTTGTAAAAAAGCCCTGTGAAAAGGGACATATCATGCATATTTCCAGGTCCATATTTATATTCTGGGGCTCTACTGGAATATCTCTGCATGATTTACAGTTCAAAAAACTCCTTATTTATCTTATATTGGCCCTTTATGCAGTTCAGCCTCTGGCAGGTTTTAGGTCTTTAGGTCTCTTTGGCCTTGACCACACATATATGGACATTTTTCTAAAAGGATATTTTACCCCTCCATTTTGAAAAATAATTCTGTCCACATGATCTTAATTTTACAAAATATCTCTGTACACACAAGAACGCAAAAACGACTACAAACGCTCAAACAAGAATGCCAGGCCAGTAGGTGGTGGCGATAACGTTTAAATCAACGATACATCAAATACCAGAAAAGAACATTCTGAGCGTGCATAGTGAGCTTAGACTGCATTCAAAACCACCTACTATACTAGCAGTATGTACTGATTTGGCCGAAAATATGTCATACTGAAAAAACTTCAGTATGCATCCAACCAGTCTACCTCGCCTACTGTGTCCCACAATGCAAAGTGCTGGAATGGTCACACCTCTGGTGTGTTGGCGTTGTAGACTGTTCGGGTGCTACACTCTCCCCGCAGTTGAGTTCCATCTTTTTTGTTCAGTCAATATCACATTATTAATTAACATTTAGAAAATCAATTTTTGACATTTATGAATCATGAAAACCCACATTTATAACTTCTCTCTTTACTTCCCGAAGCTGCTTCATGACCGACTTCTGGCAGCTTCTGAAGCTATGTAATCAAACAATAATCAATAGGATTTCACTTCTTTTTCTTGTTCTTTACCTGAAATGGAAACTTCTCAAATATATCCATACATCTTTGAGCCCAAATCTGATCCAAAATGTGAGAGTGGACAACATGAAAAACCTTAGCAACAGACTAGAGAATGGATGTCTGTTTGTGGGCAGGTGTGAACAATCTGATGTCAGCATGTGCAAACAATCTGATGTCAGTTTGAGGAGGAAGTAGAGTTAACATTGCAAACAAAGTGTTCAGAGTAGGCTGAAGCCCTGGCTTTTGACTTGCAGGGAGCATTTTACATATGATCACCTCAAGTTTTGGACCTTCGACCATGTTTAACATAGTAAAAAAAAAGCACGTCCCCTTTAACAACTAGCTAGTATTTCCTGGCCAGTCCTAATCCTGAAAGCCTTTTGTCTTGTAATGTTAAAAGTGAAAACATTCAGTATGAAAATATGAACAAGTATGTAAACTAAGTAGACAAACTGGTTGTTTCTAGACATCAAGAGCATAACACCTTGTTTTTGTGTAGTCAACCAAATAATTAAGCTAACATTAGCTTAATTAGCAAGCTAGATAAGCGAAATAAGTCTGTCAAAGACAGCTGTCATTTCAGCCAGTCAAATCAATGGTCAACAGCTAGAAATGCGGAACCAGCTTTTGTTTACATCTGTCTAAAATCAAGGACCCATTGTTTAAAAAATTACTAAGAATTTTGTGTGTTATCATTAAAAGCTGTATTTTTGCCTTGCAAATATGGAAGGCAGGGGGTGGGGCTCAGCAGCACTTGTTTAGGCTGAGAAACTGCATTGTTGTGTCAAATTGATTTGTTAGACTTAGACTAAATCCAAGTTTTGATTAGAATAGCTGCAGGCAGCCATGGAGAAGGAGTTATCTGACATGCGTGTCATGCAGACAGATGTGATAGGCACCGCAATGATGAAATTAATGAAATAAAATGACTTTTATGTAATGGTTAATGATTTACACACACACAACATACATACAACACAGTCATTGTGTTTCTTGCTCCTAATGACAGACAGTTGACTTCATGAACAAAAATAATATATTTTAGCGATGAGTTTTGACTTTCATGTGTTTTATTGTTTGTTAACACTGAGGGGCGAATGGATTGTGGCTGCTGATAGCACCATGAATTGCGCATCATTTGCAACCGTTATCTGCCCCGTCTCAAGGTACGATTCACAAAAGATATTGTGCTAATGATATGATGTCTGAATATTACAATAATATTGTTGAGGTATCATTGAATGTATCCGGGATTTTGTAGAAACATCAGTACTGATGTTCTTTTTGTTGCCCACAGCTGGCTGTGTGTCACAGCTGGCTGCAGCATCACACAGCAGCTGAAATGATAAGTGTGTCTCCAAACTGAGAAAGAGGCTGTGCGCATTTATGCATGCGGCACAGCAGCGGTAACTTCATTAGCACCAGATCAGTCAGGATCTGACGGTAATTAATGTTCTGTGTTCTGCTACACATCTACACAGGTCAGCTGTTACACACTGATTCCAGGTTTATACGGTGGAATTGTTTGTAATAAAGCAGCCCCTTATGGATGAATCCTGAGTTCCATCAGCGCTGTCAGGACATTTTTATTTTAGGTAGCTGAAGTCCAAGATAGGCCTAAAATCCCCATACCCACTTGATCCCCCCCCCATGTCTGACTGAAGATTTTGCCCTTGATATGATTCAATATCATTCAGTGCCTAACAAGCTTGAGTGAGTGAGTAAGTGAGTGAGTGAGTGGGTGAGTGAGTGAGTGCGCTAATAGAAGCTAATAATTCCACTCTAACTGTGGTTCCTTTTTGTCTCATTTGCACAGATTTAGCAGCCACAAAAGCTGTGCAATCCTTTTGTGAATTGGCCCCTGAATGTAATGTAATGGATGCCACGCCCACTGTTGCCTCGTGACCACACCCACCCATTTCACCCATTCTCATCTGGTCACCCTAAATGTGGTGAAACTGCTCTGTAGCATTTTTGGTTCAGGTTGTTAAAAGCTCATCTGGTTCAAACATACAGTTTATATCTCCAAGGGGTTCCTCTGTTGTCATCTCCAGGCTGTGGTGCACGTGTTGCCATCCTCAGTCACATGGATTTGTTGATTTGTGGGACTTCAATGTTGTTTGCATGGATGACGTTGCCTTCCTTATTTCATTTGCATCATAAGAGAAATGCCCCTCCCATTGTGGTGTCTGCACTTGTGTGAGAAAAGTCAGAATAAACTAGGTGACATGTATACCTATTTATAGCTTTGTCGCATTTAATGCCAGTTTGTAATTTGGATGTCATGATTTTTTTGATGGCGTTTATGTATGAGATCAAATCATCTTTTCTACACAGATTGCATGATGCAGTTTCATAACAGCATATGTTTTATGATACTGCCTCATTTACTCTGAGATTAGCAGGAGATAACCTTGTACATGCTGTATGTGTATAGGCTTTAACACTGTTTGCCTATAGTGTGTAAAAACTGGACACTGCGTAGTGTAATAACAAACCTTGTGATAAAGGTGACTGTCTCCTTAAATGAGGATTACATTCTGCCTGTTGTCATGCTTGCGTAATGCAGATTTTTTCCTGACGGCAGTTTTTACTTTCGTAATGTGAATGTGGGCTCAGGTTTGATTTATCAAGGTGATTGCTTTATGTTTGCAGCAAAGCTGTGAGGCGGTAACGTTCCCAAGACTTGTTCAAGTAAAAACCCCACAGATGGCTTTAATTGTACAGCAGCTCAATGACACATGCTTGCCAAACCAAACACTGGTTTATGACTGAGGAGGGGAGGGTAAGGAGGACTGCATTATATCCAACACACTAGCTCCTAAGCCATGTATGCACACACACACACACACACAGAGGCCAAGGCTGGTGCTGCCTGTCGCTGTCTCTCTGAGTGTTTACAGTGCCGTATGAGGGGGGATCCTGGGAGGCAGCTATTTTTAGCTCTGGTTTCATCATTCCTCTCTCTCTGCGCTGCGTGCAGCTGCAGGCTGGTGCTGCATTCTAATGAAGAGACGAGCGGATGGCAGTAAAACACCTTCTGTTTGCTACTCACACGCAGAGAGAAGGCCCCTACAGCTCTGTCGAAAACCTGACACAGGTTTCAAATTCAGACAAATAGCTTGGGCATCATAGCATCTGCTTTCACAATCTCTTATATTTATCCAGCCTGAATCTTGTATGCAGGATGTTACTCAGCATCACATTCACATTAAATGAACTGAGAACTGCTGTGTGAAGCAAATGTTAAATTTATATGAGATGCTTGAGAGCTTCAGCTGTATAGTATAGTATAGTAATGGTGGTTGGGAATGTTAACAGTCACTTGTATGCTGCAGAAGTATTGATGAAGCCTTAAAAAGGTTTCCTCCCTCCCTCCCCGACAACAGACTCAGTACCTCACCACATCATGCTTTCCCCACCTGCAATGCTTGGTACTAATGCTACAAATAAATTAATATGCCATTGTGACAGGATGGTAACATCCCCATCACAATGTGGACAAGACTCTATTCAGATTTGGTGTGTGATAGAGCAGTAGAGGAGGTTTCTCTTGATGCCTCCAGAGTCTTGCACAGGTCCAATTTTCCTAATCTGCAAAGCTCCGTACTGGAACTGACCAGCTACATGCAATTATCTCTAAATCAAATCTGGACCATTTGGACGAATTTCCCCACTAACTGGGTTATGGCCTCTTTGTTCTCCCATTGTGGCAGTTTGAGAATTGTGTTCTTGAAAAAAATATCTGTTGATTGACGTAGCACCTGTACTCCTGAAGCTATCCATATGTTTCCTTAATGACGACCTAGTTTGCGGCTATCAAAAGCTAGCCTACATTGCTGTTTCAGCACATTGAATGTAAATTGAGGGGTGAAAGGCTATGTCATAGGCACTCAAAATAAAACAATTCATGGTGACTAATTGGGCTTGATAAGATTCAGCTGGGCGAGATGTTTAAAAACACTGCTGCTTTATTTTCATTTGTTTTATTATATTTTTTATACTTAGACTCGATATCTTTAAAGCTGTACTAACCAATATTTTTTCTATATTGTTTATTTGAACATACTGTAGTGGAGCATGAAGCAGCTAAAGAGCCAAATATTTTCCTCCGGAGTTGGTGTAGACGAAAACATAACAAGAAAAGAGTAAATTTTGGACTTAAGGTGGACAAAACATGACTCCAAATGAATGCAAATGTTGGTCAGTGTATGCCGGATGTGTAAATAAGCAACCACTTGATAACATGTTTGCCATAACAACTTTATAAGGTGATTATATGTTAGTGTTGTATCTACAGCCTGGTGTGCTGCCCCAAAGTGGTCAAACAATCAGTTAATTTTTTTGGCAATGCAGCAGTCTTTGAAAAAGGATTTAGATAATTCTGTAGGAAGAAAGATACTGAATATATTGTATAATCGAACTGTTAAATCAATAAATTAATTGTAAATGTAAAAAATAAGGTAGCTAAACAGCTCAAAGGGTGGGTGGAACTGGATTTCAGACATCAGTATTTCTAAAATCCTTTCTGCAGCCCTGTTCACATGGAAGACCCTGGGACAGAGATGAGGGACAGCCCTCAGGAAATGAGGTTTAAATCAAAAGACCTTAGCTGCCCTGTCCATTCTTCCAGTGCCATGTGTGTATATTTTTGGAAATTAGCTTGCCGTAGCATTCTCTTTGAAGGGAAAAAGTCATGGAGACAAAATAGCACAACAAACTCATAATGGAATCAGAGGTTCCCAAAGTGATGTCTATTGATAGAAGACTGACATATCTGGGATGAACTAGTGTATTTTCCTTTCTTCAACCTTTCATTTTGGGCCTCCTGGTTCCCTCATGTTTTTACATAACTGCAGGCATCTGCACTCCTCTTAAACGTCACCAGATTTGTATTACATGGTAGCTACCGCATCTATTCTTGGAAATATAAACTGAATTTTGCTCCATAGCAGCACAGTGTGGTTTGTTTAGAGAAACTGGTTGCGTCACAGTAATTGAGGTTCCAGTGAGAGCGAGCTGTGTTTTGAGCTGAGGAAGCACTAGAGGAGGCAAAGAACTGGCAGACCCTGGGCCAGCAATCAAACATGAAAAGAAGCAGTGTGTCTTTGAGATGTGGTGGAGATTTTCAATATTGTGAGAAAAGGTCGGGGTTTTTTATGCTAGGACCCCTCTTGACTAATGCCTTGTGAGTTCAGGAGATGTGCCTCTTGTACTAATGGAATAATACAGTGTTTCTATAGTTTTGTTCCAGCCATTTGAGTCGTTCCTCTCTTTTAAAATATTTATTTTATTACACCCAGCCAGAGTTTTCTTTTGTGATTATTGTGGCCAAAAATGCTTGATTTTGCAGCATCTTTTCTCAAAAATTGTGATACAATTTGTAGTGTTTTATGTGCTCTTTTTACTGTAAAATTGCAGGAAGTGGGAGAAATTGCAAGCAAAGGAAAATAATGCAATTTTTAAAAAACTACTACCAATGAAGGGTCATATATAATCACTTCCTTTGATAAAAAGCATAAAGCATCACAGAAACAACTATATTTCCATGCTATTTTTTTATTTTATCAACATGAGAACCATGGGCTCAAAGTTATATAAAAAAGAAAATACTGTAGTTGAGTTCCATTTCTAAGCCTTTATTAAATAAACGTTCACCTCAACATTAGCACTAAATAAAATCAGTCAATAATGCCATTAAAATAAAACCATTAACATAAAAATATAGTTTCATTTCCAAAGTGCCCATGTTTATGTTTGAGGTAGATTATGTCAATCTTTGCTGTCTGAACAATGCATAAGCTTGTATCCTTCTGATTAACTGAATGCAAACCTCATTTGGGAACATTTGGAAATTGTTTTGCACAGTCTATGGCAGTCGTTTTTGCCTGTTGATTTGACCATTTCATGGATATCCTATCACCTCCGGTCTTATATTTTTAGCACTATGATTAGGCAAACTCAACACCACAGTTACAATAATGAAAAATATATGGTAGAAATCAAAACAAATTTTACCTTCCAAATTAAATAAAAAGTGGCCCAAATGGGTGGAAAACTGCCCATTCTGGCAACACTGGTCATGGGGGCATTGGGTAAGCGCATTAGCTACATAAGGAAGACAAATTCAAAGTAAAAGTATGCAGAGGTCAATAAGTTACGGCTGTTTCTTTTGACATTATCTCTTCATCTCACAGTTAAATTTATTTGTCTTTTGTTCGCTCATTATTATTCTCACTTTTCTATTACTCAAATATCAATATTTTAATACAAGTTTCCTTCAGTATGTCCACAGTCTCATTACAACTGAGCTGACGCGAAGTCGGAGCAGACAGGTTCTACTTTCTGTCGTTGTGTCGTTGAGATGTATCTGGTGCACTCTTCTTGTTTGAATGTATGAGAAATTGATTTACTGGGTGATAATGATATGCTCGGTTGGGGCAGATGACTCAGACGAACCAAAGAGAAGCCCGGTGTGTTTATACAATGTCCACAGGAAGATAAATGAGGGGTGCTTTACAGTGTTCAGCTGCTCAGATGCTTTTATACACTGAACTTGTTGGATCCTGTCAACAAAATGTTAATGAAGGATCAAGTGAAACAGAGATGTGCAGCACTTCCGAGAGGCTCATTTAAATCCCATTCTGGACAATAGACATAGAGCAAATGGTTTTAAACAACTACCTAACAAGACAATGGTGCTCTGTCTCTCTCAGATTGTCAGTTTCCTGAGGAGATGGGGGGTAGCCACTCAGTCGGTGCAATCACTCCAACATGACTGAGAAGCTGAGGAGCCTGAGAATGATCTGAAGAATGAACTGTTTGCCTGCAGGGAAAATAAAAAGGCCATGCAATGCAGTGATGGCGGTCAGTCTGACAAGAGGTAAACAACAGACCGGCCCTCTCCTGGAGTGAGGAATGGACTGACAAATCTGAAACAAGTCACTGATGTTTCTCATAGGCCCACATTTTGTTTGTTTTAGAGTGGACAATTAAATTACATATGTTAATGCTTTGAACTCAAGTTTGAACAGGTTTCAACTGCTGCCTGGAAAAACTGACATGCTGGTTTTCTTTAAAATATACCTTCTCCTAAGACAGAAATCTAAATATGTTTTTACATATTTAATGCGGCAGACATTTGTACACCCATAAATAAGGAATTTTCTACTAACAAATTTAGTTTTCTGTTTTTTTCAACTTTGTTAAAACCCCAATATCAATTTTTTAGCTAGGCTAGCGATTAGGAATCGTAATGTTGGTCAGGTGGGCCATTACTTTGGTCCAGACTGGGATATCTCTACAACTACTGGATAGATTGCCATAACATTTGGTAGACGTTCATGAATCCTACTAACATTGGTGATGACTTTTTCTTAATCAATCTTAATTAAAATTATGAAACTTCAATTTCAATACAGCCAATCAAATCTTGAATAAAGCAATAAAGTGTCATTCTATCATAGGCAGAGCAGACGGTCACACTGAGCCTGATAGCATCCTGTTACACAACATAACAACAACAACTCACATTAGCTTTCCTGCTAAAGTCTCCTTCTTATCCCACCAGACATTCACCAGGGAAAAGTGCATAATAGTAATGTAATGTAGACGTACCTGAAAATGTCACTTCAGTCACATTAGATGCTAGATGCCCCCCCCCCTCGCCTACCCACAAATACAGATGATTAAATTAGATTTCAAACTCTAAAAAATTACAACCTCTGAACTGTACTGATTGTACCCTGCAATATGCCTATAAAATAACACAGTGCAGTGAAACCCAGAGCTGTTTTTAGTTTCTCACTTTATTGAGGCAGTATTGAGGCAGATGAATGTGACATACAATACAAACTTGAGAAAATAACAGCACATTCTATCAGTCTGTGTGTGAACACTGGTGTTATGACCGTTAAACACAATAAGTTTTATGTGCGCTGCATGTGGTTGCATGCTTTTGTATATGTTTGACACCAAATTATAATATCAGAATTCAACATGAACTGATTGTTGTGAAGAAATATACATTTTTATCAGACTGAAATGATCAGTGTGTTCACTTGGAGCTCAGGTGTGTGGATGCTACTTGCTGCTGTGATGGAGCTCGCTGCTGCAGCCTACCTGTAAAAATAATAGATACAGCCACTGTGACGTCACCCATTGGTTTGTGGACTCCCGTTTTGAAGCCTCGAGTTTGGCATTTTGACCGTTTCCAAAATGGTCAAAATGGTTGGTTTTTTGGAGCCAGAAGTGATGAGAAGTGACCATATTTGGACGAGAACGTGGAGCTGTAGAGGAGCTCCCCAGGGTCCTAAGACTGAGAACAAGGTGCGTGAACTGTTATTCACCCAGCTGAAAATGGAGGCCAACTCAATTCAAATCGAACAAGCCCATAGAAGGGGAAAATTCAGATGAGACGCTGAAAGACCCCGAGGCATCATAGTGAAGCTCCTTTGTTTTAAGGATAAGGAACTCATTATGGAAAAGGCAAGAGCACACCTAAAAAACACCTCGGTGTACATAAATAAGGACTTCTCCGAATGGCTGAGGAAGAAGAGAGCTGAACTTCTGCCTATGATGAGAGAAGCCAGAGCAAATGGTAATTATGCCATAATCAGCTATGACCGGCTCATTGTGAGACCAAAGAGAAACACTGATGGGTCATCCTAGTTTTAATGGACATCAAATGACTGGGTATCATTAGGTTCTGAATATTTGTAGCCTTAAAAATAAGGTGCAAGAACTGAGTTATCTGCTGTTTGAAAATGCTTTACATATTACGGCCATTTCTGAGACACATTTAAATGCATCTATAGAAGACACTGCTCTAATACACAGTACCTTGAGGACATATGCACAATGCTACAGACAGTCACTGATACTAACAGAGAAATATATTTTTTTGTGGAGACCTTAACATTGACTGGTTCTCCAATACATGTACACTAAAAGGATAAACGGGATGTAGCTATTGTATGTAATTTATCCCAGATTGTGAATTTACCAACAAGAGTTAATATCAGGTGTTCAGGAATGTCCTCTTGCATAGATCATTTTGCACTAATTCTGTGGAGATATTCAAAGGTTGTATCTGTACCATTAGGCTTCAATGATCATAACATCATTGCAGTGGCAAGGAAAACAAAGATTCTTAAAGCTGGGCCTAAAGTGATATACAAAAGAGTTTGTAAAAAAAATTGTGAAAATGCATTAGTTGAAGACATGAGCAAGATACAGTGGGATAATGTGGTTAAATTAACTCATACAGAGGCTGCCTTACAATTATTTATGCAACTGTTTTTATCTGTTTGTGACAAACATGCTCCTATCAGAAAACTAACTGTCAAAGCCACTAAAGCCCCTTGGCTTGATTTGGAGTTGAGAAGCTGTATGGACCAACTGAAAAAAGCTGCTATTACATCTGGTAGCTCAGCTGATTGGCAGGCTTACAGTTCACTGAGAAACAGAGTCACAAAAATGAATAAACAAAAAAAAAGCAACATTAACAGTCCAAGATTGAGGAAATTAAAGGTGAGTTATGGAGAATTCTTAATGAAGTAATGGGTAAAATAAAGTGAATAAAACTCCCTCATTTATTGAATCTGGTGGTGGATTTATTACCAAACCTCAGGTTATAGCTAATTATTTTAATAATTATTTCATAGGTAAAGTGGATACAATAAGAAATCAAATGTTGCCAGTTAATGATAAGCTGAGTCACTAATCAAACAACACATTATGTAAGACAAAAAATGTGAATTTGACTAATCTGGATGGTAAATTATTACAGCTGTCAGATAGAATTGTGGCAAAGCCACTGTGCCATATTTTATGTCTAAATGAAGGTGTTTGTGGAAAATAGTAAAGGTTACTGGACCAAACAGTCGGCTTATTGGCATTCTGCCTGTTTTGAGCAAACTTATGGAGTGTATTTTTGTATTGTATTTAAACAAATTCAGCATTACTTGGAAAACAATATCAACTCTGGATTCCAGCATGCATATAAGGTGGGTTACCCAACATGTACAGCTTTAACACAATTAACAGATGACTGGTTAAAACAAATTGACAGAAACTTAATGGTGGGTACTGTACTGCTGGACCTCAGTGCAGCTTTTGATCTTATAGACCATGAGCTACTACTCGTTAAACTATCTGCATATGGATTCAAAACTTCAGCTATCAATTTGATGAAAAGTTATTTATCCAACAGACAACAGTGTGTTTTGTTTAAAGGTATCCTGTCAAATATTAAATCACTACCAAGGGGAATTCCCCAGGGCAGCTGTCTAGGACCTCTCCTATATTCCATATTTACAAATGATCTGCCATGTGTACTAAAAATGCATGCATGGCTATGTATGCTGATGATACTACAATGTATGTATCTGCAGAAAATACCAAGGAGCTTAACAAAATGCTTCTAGAAGAGTTGATTCTGGTTTCTGAACGGGCTTTTGAAAACAGGCTAAAGTTGAACATCTCAAAACCAAGAATCTGATATTTGGCTCCAGACATGCTCTAAGGACAGATCAATAGCTGTGCATCTCTTTGCAAGGGGTAGCTATTGAGCAGGTTAAAGAGGCCAAATTGTCGGGTGTCACACTTGAGGGAACACTTTCATGGTCAACTCACATGAATAATATGGTTGCCAAAATGAGTAGAGGCATTTCCATCATCAGAAGGTGTGCTTACTTTTTAACAGAGATAACATTTAAACAAGTAATACAATCTTTAGTCTTATCCCAGCTTGATTACTGTTCAGCAATCTGGTCTAGTGCTTCAAAACAAGAACTTAATAAGATCCAGCTCACTCAAATCAGAGCTGCCTGCCTTGCTTTTCACTGCTCAGTGAGAGACATGGTGGAAGGGATACATGCCAAGCTGTCATGGATGAGGGTGGAAGAGAGACTGGCATGCAGCCTGGTCCAATATATAAGAAACATTTGTGCCTTAAGAAAACCTACATTCTTATATTCACAGCTAACACACACCACTGATAATGACACCAGACATGCCTTCACAGGGCGCTTCACGTTACCTTTACCTAAAACCAATGCTTTAATGAAAAGTGTAATGTATAGGGCTACGTCAAACTAGAACAAACCATCAATACATTTAACCCACATTACCAGTAAGATCAGTTTTAAAAAGAAATTAAGAACAGCAATTATTCAGAAGGAAATCAGCTTGGGCTACATATGATATTCTGTATGTGAAGGTTGATTATATTTGTGCTACCTTAGGTAATGCTTCACTGTGCACTAGTAGTATTGTACAGTTATATATACTTATATATACCTAGCTTACTAACTCTATTATTTGCTTTAACCATTTACTGTTGAGATGACATTATGAATGTGAGAACTATTTATTTTCTCTTATTTTTATTTCATTTTGTTTATTGATTTGTGGATTGTCCATAATGACTTTATCCAACCTCCAACCATTTGAACAATACCTCAGCCATATTTTGAACTCTTTGCATCATTCGTCTTTTCTTTAAAATGGCATCAAAATTTTAAGTTTTTAGGAATAACAGTTAACAAGCCCCCAGATGTTATTTCTAAAATGGCATATGAGTCCTAATGAAATGCTGTGAAACTGTAGAGCTTAGCCAGCAGGGATGGATGCAGTAAATTATTCTCTTGTATTTTCTCTCCCAGGCAGCTGGGATAGGTGGCACAAATGGAGCATTTTAATTAAAAACTGCTGAGACACAGCGATCCTGGAAGAAGGCTTGGCAGCCGGCGACAAGTCTTGCCATTCCTATGGTGTCAGTTGAGGAAAACCAATAACAGGAACCCAATTTTTATCTTTACAGGGAGCCAAAATTCTCTGAGCTCCCGTTGTCTGCTGTCCTTGTGAGTCTATTTCAGTACCTTTTTCGAGTCGTTATAGCATTGACAAAAACATTCTCCAGCAGGTGTGACGGGCACGACAACAACTGTTTTATATAGTTCTGGGAATTCTATGCTGATCTTTTCGCTGGTTGTAAGAGCTGGACTGCCTCATTGTTTAGCTTGTGACCCCTTAAAACAACAAAAAAGTCTACTAACAACACCTCGTCAGTTGTGATTGTAACATGGATGCAATTATGAGAGAACTGGAGTTAACATTTTATTTTATGGGTTTAAGTTTCATGCTCATTTTTTGGAAATAACTATTTGATACTGTTGACATAATAAGAGATGTCGCATATTTCCTTGAAAGCACTGCTTACCACTGCTTTTGCACAATTTTGTTTACATTCCTTACTCACACTTTATGGTTGTCTAACTTTTTAATTAGGGTGACAAAATCAATAAGAAAACAAAAAAACATTCAACAACAATCACTGAACGTCCCGGCAAGATTAAATTTACATGCATTGCAGCAAAAACTGTCTAATTCTTTGTGCTAATAATATGATTGTGTCGACTTCTTTTCTCTCGTCTATCTTGATCAAACATACTAATAATATAGAAGATTAGTGTGACCATGGAATGTAAGCGTTGCACTTCACTGGCTATAGAAATGCCTCTGTCAGGGTAACTTGATTTAACAAAGTGCTGCCTCATTCCTCAAACAGCATTTGCACCCTCTCACACTGAGCCACTTACGGTACGCTCACGTTACACTTCTGTCCTGGTGAGTTTCCTGTGTCTCCCATTCAGTTCAACTGAAGCCTGTATGACTGATGAATTGAAGCAAGCATTTCCTGTTTTGGTGCTCTCTCTCATGGGCCAGAGTTCAACCTTTGTTCAGCTTTGCCCTGCAAATTCACACTGTGGACAAGTTGAAACACTGATGCACTGTGTTTGGAAATGGAGAAGTCATTTCTCTAGTAATGCGTCATCTCCTTGTAAAATATTACACTGCCAGACTACAAACTGCAGCACTGCTCTCATGCAGCTTTTTACAGCTCGTGATTGCTCTGCTCAAAATTAATTTATTATCCTTACTGGAACTGTGACATCACTTCATTTTGGGAGCTAAATGCAGGCTTCGTTCATTGAACGAAGAATGAATGTGATCATACACTTATTTCACTCTACACTTATACACTTACTCAAAATAATAGACTCAAAATACATACAAAATAATACATAAGCATTTAGCATGAGCATTTCTCTGCAGAATTTCATTCTTGGCAGAGTGGAGAAGGCTCTGAAACATCATGTAGACCTTCATGTTGTCTCCTTTTTGGTTTCTGGTCAAAATTGCTGAGGGTGGTGGGGTTGCATTGAGGGGAGTCATGATCTCAGTATTTCTAAAATCCTGGCTTTGACACTGGGTTTACGGTGGACATCAGGACTGGGCCACCATTAGTCCTGTGACTGTGATTACTGTCCATACACTCATCTGCTTTAGTTCCATGATTAAATGAAGCTTTGAAGCAGAATATTTGAATGGAGTATTTTTAATTACTTGCATTTTTATTTCCTCAGAAAATCATTTCAGCCCCATTCGAAATCTCTCTGATTTAACCATATGTGCGTCATCACATATAGTTATTTAGCTGAAAGATGCTTATTTCGGTTAATCAAGACCGGTGGTGAGTCTGTGTCTGTTGGGAAAATTGAGTTTTTGTTATGCTTATGGCTTCAGAGACCTTCAGAGACGCAGATTTATACATTGTGTACACATGGCGAAAAACTTTGAGTTTTCGCTTAAGTCTCAAATTACCACCACTGAAGTATACATTCCATGTACTGAAGTTTATTAATATTATCAAACGGGTTTTATTTTCCATCTTATGTACATTTACATGTTTTTATGTTCATTTTATGTCTTTTTTGATGTGAAGCACTTGGTGCATGTAATTTCTTTTGTTGTAAAGCACTTTCAGCTGCATTTTTTGTATGAAAGGTGCTATACAAATAATGTTATTATTATTATTATTATTATCACTGGGGAGTGGCATTTTATAGAAAGTGAACAGTGTCTCCATTCAGGAGAGGAGAGGAACCATTGCTGGTGTCATTATCAGAGTAAAATAAACAGTGGATTTAGCATTGTTTGTCCTTTCTCAAAACTTCTGAGCAATACAGTAAATCAGCCTCTCTCCCTCTGTTTATTTCTTTTTTCAACACTTCAGCTTTTGGGGATATTTCCGTAGGCTTGCCTTTCGTTCTGTAATTGGTTATCTAGACTTCCACAGAGGGGCTTGTTCACTAAAGCATGCTAATCACATTAGGAGTACAGCTTTTGGGCGATGGAGTCGAACAGTACATCAGTGTGTTTATGCCCAGCAGCTGGAATAGATCCACGACCAGCAGCGGAAATGAAAGAAAATGATCCAGGATGATCACATAAGGCTTAAGGGCCATACTAATCAGATGACCATTCAGCTGGGAATCACTAATTCGCTAATTGCCCATTCAGTCCTCTCTTTTTCCTGTCACGAGCATGTGCACTTCTGATATGATAAACAAGGTTTTATCATTGATGTCTGGGTCTGTGTCAGTCTCATTAATTATTTTTCCTGATGTGTTGGAATAAGTGATTAAAGGTTGATTACACCAAAATATGTCTGCAAGAGAGAGGGCATTGGAAGGTCATGGATGGAATCATAACTTTTCATCACTTGGATATGGTACAAGATGCAATTCTCTCTTCTTGAGAAGACAGTGTTGATAATATGTAATAATCTCCTAAATTTAAGTTTAATTGTAGAAATTTAAATTAATAAATAATAAATAATAAATTTTAAAAAATCATAAGTAATTTTAGATATGTTGCTTAATTAAAATGTAATGTAAAAGTTGATTTAAATTCAGAAGTTCATAAATAACATTGGATGTATCTCTAGTAACATTTATTAGTACAGAGAACAAATAATGTACATAAAACAATAATGTATATAAAAATCAACAGATTCAATGCATTATCAAAATCCATTGGATTAATTCTTCCAAAAAGTAGCCTTTACCAGTTCTTCATCAAAATTCGAAAATGTAAAAAAATAACAAAAAAGATATAATGTCAACCTACTGTAAATGTACAATAAAGCATACTGTACTGTATTTTACAGATACATTCAGTATCAACATTTGGTGACTTTTGCCGAAAACGTTGATTAAAAATGTAATCTGGGTGGCATTATGTTTCCTTTAAAACCTATTTGTTGTTGGAAATTAGCAGTATATTAATGTAATTTCTATGAGACAGAGCTGTGCTTTGAGTTAAATGCTAACATCAGTATGCTTAGTGTCTTAGCATGCTAACATTTGCTAATTAGCAGTGAACACAAAGTACAGCTGAAGTTGATGGGCATTGTCATTAGTTTTTTCATTCTGAGGGGACATGATTGTCTGTACCAAATTTATTTGCAGTCCATCCAATAGTTGACAAAACATTTCACTAAAAAACAAAAATGTCAACCTCGGTGGCGCCACGTGAAAAGTCAGGGGATCAAAGTCAGGCCTCATCCTATGAAAGTTTTATGGCAGTCCATCTAATAGTTAGATACTGGGAGATATTTAGGTCTGGACCAAAGTGGTTGGCTGATGGACCGATGGACTGACTGACATTAACTTCCCTAGAGCCAGTCCACTAGCGTAGCTTAAAATTGAGTGCAGGTCCAAGGGAAAGTAAATTATGATGTATTACATGTACTGTGATGAATATTTTTGCCTCGGTTAGTGTGTATGTGTGTGTCTGGTATAATTGCATGTGTCCTTGTGTGAATGTGGGCTTCTGTGCATCATCATTTGGAAAAATTGCAAATGACTGATTTGAATGTCAAATTGTTGTGAGCACAAAGGTCTTTGTGACATTTTGATTTTGGAGCAGTGGCCTCTCCGCCACTCTGCCGTCTGCTGTCTTTGTTTCAGTCTGCCCAGCTGTCCACTGTCTGTTAATGTCACAGATGAAGCGCAAACCTCTGCCGCTGACTGCTTGCATCTGCTCATCTCACTTTATTTTCACATTAAAAACAGCCTGCAGCTCCTGTCGTCACACTTTCTGAGAGGGTGAGGTGAAGAAAGGCAAGTTTTATAGGTGAGAAACCGAGTAAAAACTCTCCCACCTCTATCCTATACTGCCTTTCTCAAGAGTGAGCAATTTTTTCTGAATTGCCAGGTTCAACTCAATAATTTATCACGTCTTATGAAAGGCCTCCAAACAGTGTTTCCGGGCGGATGTAAGAAATGTTTTTTAAATGCTACAAAGCTTAATAAAAAATGCATGACTTGGAAGGAACAAAAAATACAAGACCAGTATTTGAACAACATATGTGCAGTTATTGAGTCAATGGAGAACATCAGAAGTTTTCCCGTGTTAGACCTGCCAAGCCGGCGGTAGTAAAAAAATAGATAAAATGTCCCATGCTGTGTGAAAAACTCTGTACTTGAGCACATCTCATGAGCCCATCTTTGTCCTGCCATCAGCCTTCATTGTACCTCATAAATTGAGCTGACAGTCACTTTATATTGTACATAAAATGTGAGTCAACGTGACCAATGAATATGGAAAGAAGCAAAACAAAAATACAAAACTGTGGAAATTGAAATAATGTCATCTGAGCCAGACATGACCAAATGCTAACCTGGATCAATTATTGTGGGGGTTCCTCTATATATGTAAATCAGGATGACAAAATAGTAGAAACACCTTTCAGTATAAGTTCAGTCTTTGTTTAGTCTCTTTTGCATGTGTGCCCAGTGCACACAGGATAATAAAGGCAAGAGTGTTACAAATAAGTAAAAAAGAAGACAATAATGGTGCAGTAATACAACATCACAACAAAATACAATACTGTCAAAATGTACCATAAAGTTAATGAATTTCACTTACAATGAAGTGTCATATGACATGAAACATGTGGATCACTGAACACTGTTGACAAAAATGTAGACAGTTAATCAGTCACAAAAGCCTCTCCAAAACAACTTCAGTGTCTTTGTAATGTTTTTCATTTTCAGTAAGCAAACTAATGAATACAGTACATAAAAAAGCCTTTCATTTGCCATGAGGAAATGACCCATTATTATTTAAATATGTATAAGTAAGATATCAAACTTGACAGCCAGATTAGTTCAGTGTAGACTTCAGCTTTACCCTCTTTTACTTGACTCTAGGCCCCTGTATGTATTTCACATGCAGCAGCATCTCTGGTGGTCTAATGCATTTGAATATTTTAAATCCAATTTATGCATTTTCTTTTAAATTAAAGATTAAATAATTGAAGTGAACCTTTGAATAATTCAGAGACTGCTTTGGGAGCTGAGGTCAGCAAGATATTGCGACAGATCTGTAGTAAGAACAGTAGTAGTGCGACCATCATACATACCATGTTGTACAAACACAGTGGAGACTATCCCACACAGGACACTGATTAGGTCTCTTTTTGTGAAAAAAAGGGCATTTCCAGTAATATGAAGAAAGAAAAAAAAAAGTGCACACAGGTGGTGCAGAGGTAAAGTTCCTGTCTTCCACTGCAACAAGACTGAGTTTACTGTACAGGAGTTCAGTACATGTAGAATGAATAACATCAAATCACTAGTGTCACTGACCAAATCAATAGCTTTTAGCAGTGGAGCTTCTCACTGGTGAGTGAGAGCACTGTTGTCAGCTCAGTATGATTCACAGTACACCACATAAAAGCTTATTAAAAGCCACAAAACCCACAGAAATAATCAAGATGTGATAACTGTCACATATAGTTGTCTGCTGAGCTGTTAACCTAGTAATTAGTGCTTGTACAGTATCGTCCTAGCATAGTCCTGAACTGGATGTGACAGCTTGAACCAGAATGAACATACTACTGAACTGAAGACACAATCAGTGCTGAACTTTGCAGCAGTATGACATGTTCATATATTATTGTACTCACTGAAGTGCATTTGAACAGTGATGTGATCGCCTTGCTTTAGAATAAAGTGAACAAACAACATAGATTGATCTGAACTGAACAAAATGATTGAATGGGCAAAGAGATTTGTTATTTCCACGTCTTAGGCACAATGTTGACCATCTTTGTTTAGCATATTAACATTTGCTAATCATAGTAAACACAAAGTAAAGCTGAGGTTGATGGGAATCCGATCACCATAGTTATTAAAAGATGAAAGTCAGTAATGCAGATACAAATAATACATTTTTTAATGCTTTGTTGCCAATAGAAATAGCTCATGTGCATTCCAGAAGAAAAAAAACTCTTAAAACATGCTTCTTCATGCTTCCACGCAGATGTAAGGAACAGCTCCCATTAGCTCCTATTTTTATTTACTTTAAACCTATTTTAATTCCCTTGTGTGTGGGTTAAATTTTTCATTCTTTTTATCACCGTTTATGCTGTCTTAATCATTTTACAGCTAAATATTAATTCTGGATGAGGATGGAGAACAACCTTGACCTGTTAATATGGGGTTGTAGAGGAAGACGGAGATTATGCCTCGACATACAGTAATTTGGTTTAATTCATATTGCATATTGCACATTTCATTATTGTACTTAATAGGTGAATATGCAGCTAAATTCCTATCTCCAGTATGTGTTTAGTCAGTCATGACTGAGGATCACTGCTTGTGTTTTCTCATTAACAGTCAGCATGTGAAAAGTGGAGTGGCTCAGTGACATCAGAGAGGGATTTAGCTGGTAAAATCAAAGTGATCCTTGATATTAGTGTCCTTCACTGCCTGCTCTGTTTTCCCGCATCCACCCACACGAGTCGCCCATCTGGGATGATTTCAAGAGATGGTATGCTCCAGATTAAGACACAATGAGCATGTGATATCCCTGCATTGTTTAACCTGCACATACACCTGCTATTTTATTTGGTCACATCTTTTTCATTATGTAGTCTGTATAATACTGATCTGTAACTACTGTGAAAGGAAATTAATAGATCATCAAGCGGTTTCACACATAAACATTTTAATTGTGTCCAAGTTTCTGTTGCAGTTAATATATTTTTGACTTTTTTGATTTTCGATTTTATTTTTCATATTTTTGTGTTAAATAGTTAACAGGGTGATATAGTAAACATGTTCCTTATCGCAAGGGCATCAGTAATCGTAATAACATGGTAAAGACAGTACACAGCATTCAGTACCAACCAAGTCCCAATCTATCCCATCTAAGTCCACAAAGTCCTTTTTTAGTGTCTCCCAGGCAGGCCTGTATCTGCCATTTAGGACAGCGATCTTGATGTTGTGTCTGGGAATGTGGGGATGTTTACATTCTAAGATCACACACAAGCTATAAATGATGCTTATTGAAGGTCAATTCACATAATTTTTTAGACTAAATATCTTTAAATATGACCAGTTTTAGGCAATAAATAAATAGATGGATTTTTACATTTTCCCACCAGAATTGTATTCCCAAGGGAATAGTGAAGGCTTTGGAGGAGTATTTAAACCATCATGTTGGTTGATAAAATCTACAGATTATATAACAGTATAATCAGTAGAATGAATAAATAAATGTGAAAAAAAATTACTGTTTTTTTGTGGCATAATCAAACATTTCTTAGCGGGTTGTGAAATTTGACTTTAATATATCTAAAATCCCATCTATGACCCTGCTCCCAAGCAGTGAAAGATCAAAAAAATGACACATACTGTTTACGATCCAGCGCACCTGTCTGTAAGACTCTCTGGAGGGCAAAAACTTTGAAGTGTTACCTGCTCATAAGTAGAAAACGGTCATGTTTTTTTCTTTTTCATCATATCCATTGCAAAAGTAAAGTCTAGTCAATAAAACTGAATGAAACATCTGAGTGCTGTTCCAAATATCTTATTAATATTTTTTGAAGCATGTCAGTCCACAAATGGTGCTATAAAATTATATCCAAATACTTGCAAATCCAAAAATGCCCCATCTTTAGTCTTACATTCAAAACAAGTTTTAGACAAATTATTATTTTATTGTGTGTCACTGTGAAGATATTCAGTTTGTTGTTGGTAAATTGGTACAATCGATCACTAATGCTGCAGTACTGATTTCGCTCAGGCAGTAAGGAAATGTCTGACAAGTCAAATTGATTCACGCTTTGTTCCTATGCATGTTTGTCTGCCCTGGTCATACTATAGGAACCATTGGTCTATACCTTGTTTTCTATATACAGTACAGTCATTGGTTTTCCTCTGTATGCAGGCTATACAGTTCTGGGTCACATGCTTCAACATATTAAACCTTCAAGACTTTTATGTTGGTCAGCAGTGCAGAAGATAATAGGATACATAACTGCTTTCAACTCCCCTCATGAAGTTCTTAGACTCCTCTCATATTGTTAACAAAATTACATATAAATATAATATAGCCCATGTGTGCATGTTAAGCTAACAACAGTGTAAGTTTTCAAATATCTTGTCCAGCTGCTTCATGCAGTTTTACATGGATCTCTTTGGGGCAAAGGTTGTCAATGGCTCCCATTGACACAACACAGCTTGAAATTTGAGTTATTTGATATCATTAACATTTTGTCAAAATGTGGAAAAGCTAACATTAACTTAGTGCTTTCTGAAACAGTTTTTTCAATGATTTTGGAAAATGTAAGTTAAAAGTATCTTAAAACACTGCTTGGGTGGGATTTTTGTACATTAGATACTTCAAAGTGTCCAATTTCCCGTCACACTAAATGATATGAACATGAATGAGAAGCTGGCAAGAAAACTGCCTCTTTTTGAAAGGTGTGCATTCTTTTGTTTGATTATGAAGTCACATTAAAAAGAGAGGGAATAATGTGACAATATGGAGGCTTTTGGATGATTTTGAATCCCTGATATTTGTATGTCGGATGCTTTTGCCAGCTGATCCAGCAATAGTCTGTGCCAGAGAGCAGCTCAGAGGCTGACCTTTGAGTTAGACTTTTTTTCGTTTCAGTTTGAGAGTCTGTGTATGGTACTATCCTCCCCTCAAAGGAAAGAGTCAGAGGTGTGGAGGCCTTTAGGCTGGAGGAGGCTGTAAATAGGTTGATGGATAATTATGTGCATTTATCATTTCACTGCTATAGTTATTGATCCTACCTGTTTAAAAGGTGACATTTAAAGATCAATAACAAGCTCTGTTGTCTTCCTCCACTGATTTGTTAACTATGCAGCAATACAGCAGGTTTGCACCTGATTAATTTAAAGGATGCTTGATTCTGGATTATGAGTCAGACGGAATTTAAAAACATTTTTTTGCTAAGAAATCAATCACAGACTCTCTCTCTCACAAACAAACATTAGTGTTCTAGTGGGAACATGAATTTTTGGTTCTGGCTGAATGCTACTAGCTGTTTAGGTGGGCGAGCGCTCACTATGTTACTGTGTGAGTTTTGACAGGCCACCACAACTAGACTCATGAAAAAGACACTAACTAGACCCTTCATATAAGGCGTAACCAGCACAGCATGAGAAACAGAGCGTGTGGGAGCTCAGCAGATGTTGAAATAACATGAACAAAGAGGAACATCTAGTGGGAATCATTGCCAACATTACCAAGCTAGGCTAACTAGCATCCACTTTAATACAAATTTAACAATATGATGGGTCTTCCCAGGACAGATATCTGAAACTGCTAACGGTTGATAACCAGCACCATGTGGGCTTGTTGAAAAAGGGAGGGGGACACAGAAGTTGACAGTATGTCTCCAAGCAATGCTGGTTAGTTCTCAGTTGTCAGTCAACCATTGCCATGGGAAATGCCCACCCAGAGGCTTGAAGGTTATTCCCACAAAAATGCCACAAAACTGTTATCTTTTTTTGAAAGATGGAGAAATATGCAAAATAGCTACAGTATGATTAGTTTATATTTCAAGTGAGGAGAAGTCAAATTCTTGTTCAGCTTTTAAGGTTGGTTTAAAGGATCATTTTGGTTTATTTTTTGTTGTGTTGGCCATGGTTTTTATGAGCTATTACATTATACTCACTACAAGTCCAGTACGGCAAGACGTAGATGTATACAAGATGTCTGAATACTGACCTACAGGCTACATATCTGTCAGCTGAAGTTCACATCAACAGTTACTTTACATCTTATTGCTATTTGGAGAAGCCGGTGAGCTGCTGCATTAACACCCTGATGACAGAAAGTCATATGTCTTGATATAATTGGCCTAGCAAATGTCACGTCCTACATAAGGTCAAGTCATCAATAAATTGATTCTTGGTGATTCACTCCTCCCCACTTTTGGCCATAAGTATCAAGCCCCTGCATGGGATTAAGAGCTGAGGAAAATATGTTCCTAGAGCAGCAGATATGCAGCACTGACAGAGCCTGTTACCTAATTAATGACTATAAAAACTGTGCCCCAGAGTACATTTTAAATGGGAATTTCTGCTTGTCTCTGCTAACGTTGACTTAATTTCAAAATGCCTGAGAGGCTGAGTTGTGTTTCTCTGTGATATTGGCTGTTTAACTGTTTCAGTTAAAATATAAAATAATTATTACATTGGCTTTTCATCAATCCAATGGATTTCTTTATCTGTGTATCAAAAACCATATATTGTACTATAGACTCAGTGGGAGCTCAGAGTGATGGCTCAGCGTTAACTCAACCTAATGCCTCTTCTCCCCAGAGGAAGTCCAGGCTGCTCAATATTCCAAATATGATTCCCATTATTGGCTGGCTGTGATGTATCTGGTTTGGCTGCATACATTAGAGTGATCCAACCACCAGTGAGTAAAAAGGCAGAGCAGAGAAACTGACAACAACTCATAAATGTCATGCACCTTTAATGTGCAGTTTTGTCACTGTTTTTGTCTTTTTATGGTGCACCCCCCCCCCCCCCCCCCCCCCAACACATGTATTGTCTCATTTGTATTTATTTACTTTATCTCTATTCTCCAAAGGTTGCCTCTTCTGTAACTATTCTGCAAAAACCCTAAAAGCTGGATGCTTTTAGATGAACTCACCTTGTCTGCGGACTATTGAATAATGGAAATAGTGTGTATGGCTTTTCAGAAATGACTGCCTGCTGATGGAGTTATGAATGCTGATGTCAAGGCCACTGTACAAAAAACCCATTTTTTTCAGTTATTGAGTCATCAGCCACTTACCAGCCGTGAGTGTGATCCATTATGAAATGTGAACAAATGTTACTAAAGGCTCTGGAGAGCATCCCTGAATGTTTTGTTTTGTTTTGGTTTTTTTTTTGCAAACTCTTTCATTCATACGTTGTGGGGGAGATGTGAATGCAGATAAATGGAGCTCAGTTGAGTAGGCTGGACAGATGGGGAAGTGAATGACTACTGCTGCTATAACTTTTCCAAGCGCAACTGAGTATGAACATATCACAGTCATGTTACCGGGTGTAGAACAGCTGAACATGCTCCAGAGGCAAACCACTGGAATGGAAAAGCTTTTAAGTAATGTTGTTGTGTAATTGTCCCTCTTCATTGCTTGAGCAGCTGCCAAGCCACTGCATCTGTCTTTAGTCCATTTATTATTGCCTCCCACTTCCTGTTTTGAAGTTGTTATATTGATTTTTATTGCGTGCATGTGCGTAAGACACTGCCTGCGTGGGTGGTGTGTAGCGTATACAAGGTGATGAGGTATACAGTGTGTAGACTGTTTCTTTGCACAAATTCTATTGCCCATGACAACAAAATGGTAAAAATACTAATGATGAAACTGGTCTCTTGTCAGTTGTGATGGGTCAACATCACTGTTCAGTGATAATGAAGAAAACACATGTGAAGTTTAGAGGAAGTGAAACAACAGGTTGTGGTGCAGACCCATGTGGAGCCCTTTCTAACTCAACCACTACAGTTAGAGAGGATCTCCAGAGGTGAAACAAAGAACAAGTTACACCAGAGTTTGCAGTAGATGCTACCGTTTTTTTTTTCTCCTGTAGCAGGTGTCACATCAAACTGATGACTTGTGAACTGACTTGTGACCTTCAAACCTTCAATCTGAGCGTCACAACTTTGAATCTACTCGCAAACCACTCTTGAAATCTCACTGTGTTCGAACTGTGTGACGCATTTGATGTTGCAACTGCTGTTTCTCCCTGTGATGCAACCAACCTGACCGACCTCTCATCTCATCCCTTAGACGGTTAAAAGCCACCTGTATCCAAGCCCACATAATGTACCCACACACTCAAGTTTGATAAATGGAAAAAAACCCAAAACATTCAATCAGGAAAACTGTAGAGGAGGTTTCTTGTTCTGATTTGCTTTCTTTTTGCTCATTTTACAACAACATGTTGTTTCCAGAGAAGATTTTTCTCAATAATTGACTGGTGTGTACAGAGGAATTGCATGAGTCAAAACAGTCAAATCTGCATAAAGAACTCGGCCTCCTATAAATTATGTTTGAATAGTCATTTGCAACAGGAAATATGTTTTCAGGTATACTGTATGTTTTTGGTTTTTTATCAACATGATGAGGAAACATTTTTAATAAAGGTGCCAAGAAACAAAACTGTTGATACTGAATGCAAAAAGTCCTACATATTTTTGTTTTTCTACAATATCCACTCAAAGCAAGTAAAGCATGATGAACGTTTTTGATGCTCATGTTTAGGCACTGATAGCACTTTAAGGTTAAGGAGAAAGATTGTGGTCTAGGTTAAAGAAATAGTTTGACTTTTTGATTTCTTGCTAAGAGTTAGATGACAAGATTGATACCACTTTAACGTCTCTACAGTAAATATGAAGCTACAGTACAGCTTAGCTTAGCACAAAGACTGGAAAGGTGGAAACAAGTAGTCTGGCTCTGTACAGTAACAAATTCTGCTTATAAAACCATAAATTGGCATTTGGCTTTGGTTTTTGTTTGTATTAAACAAACTAGATGTATCTGTTAATTAGTGAGCTGCTCGGCAGTTTCGTTGCCTTTAGACAGAGCCAGGTTAGCTGTTTCCTCCGGTGTCCAGTCTTACAGACATAAGAGTGGTATCAATCTTTTCATCTAACTCCCCACAAGAAAGGGAATACACGTATTTCCCAAAAAGTCAAACTATTCCTCGAATAAGTACCTCGAAGACATTCTCCACCACACAGGACAAGTTTACTTTATTAAAATATTTCACCAAAACCAATCTTTCTCTAACCTTAACCAAAGTGCTTTTATTGCCTGTAAACCTAACCACAAGTGGAACTCAGGATGTGAATCCTGGTCTCCAGTTACAAAGTCCTGCATTTGGACTACCCACCATCCATCCCAACCTCCTCCCTACAACATACATGCAGTACAAAGATGCAGCACTTCCTACACTGGGGAAAATGTTGTCACTGAACATAATCCAGGCAGCAATTACATCTCCCATCGAACCATAATTGGCAAAACAAATTAGTAGTATATAAACTTGGCGTAAAACATAAAATCCTTCACAAGATCTTTTCATGGAGACTTGAATTTAAGTTATTCCGAGCCAATATATGGTATGTGATGGGGATGGCAGTGAAACGTAAGCCGGACAATAACAATCTGCTTTTGATCACGAAAGAGGCAGAGCACAACAATCTGCTATTTTTATCCTTTTTGTCTACTTCTCAAATTAAGCTGCTGGACATTTGTTTTCCCTGCTGCAGTTCACACCCCTTCTTTCTACTACTGCCGGTGGCTGATATTTAAGTTTGAATTAGCGGAATGTGACTTTATAGCCGCCATGTGACCTTTGCCTTTACAATTACATTATCATCGTTGACATTAAACAGGCCCCCTTTTCCTCCTCTGTCTGCCTCAAAAGCCCACCGACCAGTGCTTGAAAGTTATCAGTGAATGTCAGACATTCTCTGGGAAGTGGTAGAAACTTGGAGTGAATTGTGTTTTTCTACTCCAACACAATCACATTCCTCTGGGCTACTTAGGAGAACCAAGGCAGCAGGAGAGCCAATATCCCTTTTAAGATTAGTTTGTGCCCTGTAGGTTTTTATTTTTTCTCTTGTCCTTCTAAAGAGTTCCCATCATTATGATTGTTCCCATCTGGGTTGTGGCGTTACTGCAGAACCTCTCCACTGCTTCTCTTGCCTTTCTGCTGCTTTGTTTGACTGCTGTTCTGTCAGTCAGAGTTACAAATGAACGAGGAACAACATCGAAATTTCATTTGCTGAAATTGACAGAAGCTTGGTGTAACTTCCAGACAACAGGAAGATGGAAATATGAGAACAAAGGGAGGGGGAGAGAGAGGAGAGAAAATAATAATGCACGCTCCTCTTGTTTCTCTGGGGATCTGCCTCTTTTAGCTCACATGTACAGCAGCAGGAAACGATGCAGTATTCTGTGAAATGAGGCAACACACCACATGTGTGTGAAACAGAAACGAAAAAGAAAACTGGTGCGTGTGTTTGTGTGTGTTATGTGTTAACGCTGTTAGAGGAGGTGTGGGAAATGTGAGAGGGTGGATAGTTCGACGCTACTGGCTTTATTCATCAGTGACTTCACCACAGAAATAGTCAGCAGCACAACAACAGGCCCGACACATTGCAGTGACACCTTTACAGTTGGTTGACATACTGTGTGTATGCAGGGTTGTGAGGGGAGAGAAAGAGAGACAGAGTGTAATGGTGGGAACAATAGAAGAAGAGATAAAATATAAAAATCATGAAGAGGAGGCAGATTTTGAGGGAGCTCAGTAGAGTTTCATGTGCTCTTATGCTGTTGTTTTGGTCTTCCATTGGGCTTTGACATATATTTCTGCTTCCTTTTGCAATGTCAGTCAGCAAGTTTTACCTTGATTTGAGAGTGTATTAAATTCTTTGTATTTGAGCTTTGTTTTGGTAAAGGGCGTGGTTGTTATGTCTATATAAGTTGTTGCTTTCTATCATTTCCTTGCAACCATTTCTTGTCTTTGTCTCTTCTTACATTCTGAATGATTATACCTTGTAAAACTTGTGCAAAATGCTTTAGAAATACTTTACTTAATTAAGGTTATGTCAATAAAGCAAATTAGAATAAAGCCTAGGCCTGCAAGCAGGTATACCGGTGTCCAGGCAACCGAAACATCTTGGAACTGAAGCTGCATTGACTCAAGGCAACCAGGAGGATGACCAGCCGATTCTCACAAGAAAAACGACAGTATAGATCTAGAATTCAGGCCAGCAAAAACGACTTATAATTACAATTATGCCATCTAGCGGCGTAGCCATTGACCCGGCAAAGTGACACAGTTCAGATGATGTCAGTATAAGGTGACTTGATAAGATGATTTTGCCTTGTTACGAGGAGGAGGGTTGGGTAGATGGCTAAATAGATAGATAGATAGATAGATAGAGGACTTTGCTGCAGGAGACTACAGTTCGCTTCCTGTTTCCAACCCCGAGTGTCATGTTTCCAAAAACTGTAACGTCTTGGTGTTTATGATGATGAAAGTTGCATAACTTTAAGGAAGTAAACCATGTTTCAAGTGATCATTTTAACCCAAACCATGATCTTTCCCTAACCCTAACCAGGTGATTTCGTGCCTAAACCAAACCAGACCTTAACCACAGCGTTGTCACACCATAAAACATTATTATTTTTTTAACAGTGATTTGTAACGGTTTTGGAGAGTCGGAGTGCATTACTATGGCCACAAGATGGCATAAACATAACTATAGGTAATTTTTGCCGGCCTGAACTTTAGATACCTATACTGTCGTTTTTTTTTAGGATTTGTTGAGGATGAGCCAAGAAATGCTCTAGCCTTGGACCACAAGGGCTGTGGAGTCTGGGTTTGTGCAAAACCTTTTCTCAGTTGTCCTGTCCCAAGTTACAAAAATACTGGGAAAATGTCCTGTGTGAAATCCAGAACATGTTGGGAACTGACCTTGAATTTGATCCAGAGTGTTCCTTGCATGCACATCAATAATGTTCATCATAGACAATTGTTTAATGTCTTGACATTCTGTGCAAGGAAAATATATTACTTTAAAGGCTCCCACAATCTCTGGATGATAGTAATGGAGCATATTCCACTGGACTTCCTGACTTGTCTGATCAACACAACTACTTTTAACAAAATGTGGAGACCCTTTATTGAACATGTTAATGTGAATGTGTATCTGCCATTTTAACTTGGGCTTTTGTATGCAGTTTGTATGAGATGCTAAGACACAACTATAACTGAGTCTCAAAATGAGGTATAATAATGTTTGACAGGTGTACCTGTAGAGAAAGGCATTTTTATTCTCTATAATGAGCTTCTTATTTTAAATTCTTTTAAAAAAAGCAGCTTCTAACTTATTTTTTGTTAGTTCTTTGCGTATTTAAATTGTACTGCAGCTGTTGTGCTTTAATGTCTTGTCTTCTTTTGTAAAAAGAAAAGAAAGAGACAAACAATTTTCGATAAATTTGTGTCTCATTCACAAGTGTTGAAGTGTCTCCCAGGTATTGTTCTCTGCAATACACTTAAAACCTACAAGGCAAAAATAAAAATGTATGGTAATTTTTTTTTCCTGTTCACTGACTTGTTATTTACTGCAGAAGAAAATAAAAAAGAGACAGATTTAACCCTACAGAAGTTGAAATGGGGGAGGAAAAGAAGACCTATTCGTAGCTGTTGATTAGCGAAACAGAAAGAGTGAAGAGAGAGAGAGAGAGGAAACTGAACACAGGGCGAACCAGAAACACGGAGAGAGAGAGCGCTTTAACCATGCGCACATGGGAATCACAGAGACTGAGTGAGAGAGAGAGAGAGAGAGAGAGAGAGAGAGAGAGACAGAGAGGGAGGGAGGGCAGCAGAGGGAGAAAAAAGGCTTAATTAATTCAGGGTGGATGGGAGGGATGTTGCTGCTGTCCCTGCCGAGGCTCCTGTGCTTCTGCTGTCGTGCTGCATGTAGCCGAGTGTTTGTGTGAGCAGAGAGGAGGACCCGGCTGCTGCCTGCTGCCTGCTTACTGGGAACCAGACACTAGAAAACCAGACACCAGTCCAGCTCAGCCACAAATCCACGTCCGGGAGCCCCCTGGCTGGCTGACTGGCTGATTGGTTGGGTCTTCACTGAAGAACCAAACAGGGATGTTACATGGACTGTAGTGGGACTAGCGATGGTCAGAGGTAGGAAAGATTTTCTCTGTGATTATTCCTACTGTCCCCTTCTCCCATTCCTGTCTCCTTCTTTTCCTTCCATGTCGATGATCACGCGGTTTTTCTTTTTTTATCAGTGTCCTCTGATCTGTCTTTGCTGTTTCATCTTTCTGTCTATTTTTAGCACATTCTCAGCTCTGAAATGTTTTTGTTTCACCATATTTCCATTCCTGTTTCATGCAGAATTCTCTTTTATTTTCTGGACCTTTGCCACCAAGCCCAATTTTGTTTCCATTGTGTGCCGATTACAGCTTGTGTGCCCAAATGTGACATAATCTTTTCTGATTCCCAACTTTTTTTTTTTTTTTAATTAACTGTATCTGAACCCGTGATGCTGATGAGGCTTTCTGGTAAGGTTTTGTGATAAATGGCATCACAACTTCTCTTGTAGTTGAGGACATTAGAACAACAGAGTGAATGACAGGAGACGTGATGTGTGTTTGGGTGGAGATGGATTAAAAACAAAATGCCTCGGACTCATTCTACTTCAGGAAGCAGCTGGAGACAACACAGTTCACCAAAGCATATGACCTGAAAACATATTTCACCAATAGGGTAACATTTGTCAGGCAGTAGCAAGTCAAGGGCATGATGATAAACTCTTGTTGCCAAAAGATGTTCAAGTATTTTAGTATTTTACACATTCATCCCATATATTTTACTCATATTCACCCAGGATGTATCTTAAATTAACTAAAAATGTAGTGTGTGCTTCACATTATTGTTTGCATACTGTGCTGTCCTCAGTACTGACAGGGAGAGGCAAGATACCAAAAGGCTGTGATATTTAATTTGCACTATAAACTATAATTCAGTGCTATCACTTTATATAAAAGGCCTCTAATTAAACGGTATTGGTTTTTGAGTGTATGTTGCACGTCTTAATGTCACTCCCTTTTATTCCTAGGCTGCCTCCTTGAGAGCGATGCTTTAGCATGAGACGGCTGACTTCCCGTGATTAATCTCCAGTCGGCACGCCTAATTACATCTCATCAAGCAATCACCAAATGCGATGGTTATTCATTCCTTGACAGTATCCACTTGATCGGTGATAAACATTAGGGATTCTCTGCCTGAGCCTCATCTGTGAGAACGAACAGAGAGGGCAGCGCTGACAGAATGAGGAGAAGATATTCAACAGAGAGGCAGAAACACACAAGAAGAGGGAGAATCTGAATAGGGAGGAGGAAGAGAGAGTGTAAGGACAGAGGATGAAGAGAGGTTGAGGGGAAGAGGATCATTCAGCAGCGCTCTGATATGCTGCTCACGTTCTGAGCCCCAAGACAGCATAGTGCTGCGTGCCTGTGTTTATAGTATATATGTGTATTTGTGACAGAATGAAGGAAAAAGTCACTTCCCGCACACACTCATTACCTTTGCATTGATTTATTTTAAAAAGGTTGTTCAGTCACAAGGACCCTTCTCAAGACATCTACTTGTGTGTCAGTGCCATGTGTATGCATACAGTGGTAGTCATGTTGAAATAATGTTAACGGTCTCTGTGAGAGGCCAACTGCCGGGTCAGTAGAGGTCTGTGAGGATGGTGGTGAAAGCCTCCTGATGATGCTGCCATCACAGTAATTCATCATATGGATTAAGAGGTGAACAATCGCCTGCCTGAACATGGATCTGTGTGATTAGGACGAGAGCGTGTACAGACACACTCAAAGTGATTCCATTAATTTCTGCACTGACCTGAATGTGACCCTAAAAAAACAAAACAAGGTAGATGTATATAATACATTTAATACGTTTTAAACTTATTGCCTCATTTACACAGAAGCCAAATTAAAAAAAAAAAAAAACAAACGCTGTAAATCACTAAAGCTTAGACTGATGAACTGAGTGTTCTGAGTCATTATTGTTACTGATTCAATGAGAAGCTTTTAGCATCACAGCTCCCCTCACAGGTGACTGATGATATACAGTATTTTTCTTACTTTACTAAAATACTGCAAAATCCACAGACAATTATAATACAATAACTGTGTTGTTATATGTGATTGCAGTTGTCGTGCCGCTCCATTGAAAATATTGAATTTGTGTGCGCAAAAGCCACCACCTCTGAAAAATCTAAGGATATTGTGTTGTGTGCTGTACAGATTGCAAAGCCCTATGAGGCAAATTTGTGATTGTGATTTTGAGCCATATAAAAATAAAATTGACCTGATTTGTTTGATACTACAACAAGGACTCCTTGATACAGCTATCAGAAATACAACAGAAGAGCAACTGTTGTACAATCTGTTTACAGCGCAGCCAAACAAACTGTCCTTGTTTAAAATAAAGAAGTCTATCTGATTTCATGCTGTGCACAGTGCGAGTACTTTTATGCATAGTAGGAGGACATAGTAAAGTTGGTTACCTTGCTGAAGAGTTGGAGGTGCCTGTCACCTCTTCATCTAACAGCTCACGGTGGCTGCTTCCTTTTCTTCCATTACTCCATTTCAAAAATGAAAAATAAGCCGCTGCTGAAAAACGCAGAAAACAGATTGCTGTCTTGTTTTGAGGACACATTTTTTATGAACGGTCACAGTCAGTGCTAACTACGGCCACAAATACACTGCTTTCCTGCTGCTGCTGCTTCACAATAAAAGCCACCCCTTGCTTCATCAGTTGAACGCTTTAAATGTGAGGCAGCGGTCTGAAGGAAATGTTCGGTTTGCATTAGCAGTAATAAAATACAGCTCTAATTCGTTGTAAAGAGAGTGAACACTAAACAGTGAGGCTGTTACGCCTGCATCGTTTTCCTGTGCATCCCTCGTGCTTAGGTAGGCAATCTTATTCCAGCTGGGGAATGACGGACTCTGCCACTACTAATAAAAACAACAAACAAGTGACAAAAGTAATCCTGTTTAAAGTTATTAAGCAGTAACATGAGAAACTGTTGCCTCCTGGTAATTCCATTTTACCATGTTAAGTAGAATTAGTGTTATATATTACTGGATTCAGTTGATGATTTTTAAAGGTTTCAGCTCAGTAGCAGCTCTGCTCACAGGCATTTCTTCACTCTGTTTTTCACATACATCACATGCTTACACACTCACTTGTTTTTACTTTGTTTTGTTTTTGGGCTTAACAAACACAGGCTAATAGGATATATGACTAAAGGACATACAGTAGACTGCAGGCCTAAACTCCCTAATCGAACATACTCTAAACACCAGGCCTGCAGTAATGATATGCCTGTCTGGTGTCAGAATATTTGGACTGGATTTATTGGTTTGACTTTTTATTAGTTCAGGATGTAACAGTTTTCAAGAAGTTTCAGGTGCTCAAATCATCATATTTACAACAGGTTTGCTGAAAGTGTAGAAAATGCACCAAGGTGTTGGTACTCTCATGGATGAAGCAGCAACCTAAAGTTTTTGCATCAACAGAAACTTCCTTACAGCTCTGAGGAGAGCAAGAAAAAACTGCTGAAGAGTTACTTCAGCAGTGCTACTTGCAGTCATTGTGCCTGATCGGTGGGAGATAACATATAGTTGTGGAAATGCTGAGTGGAAACAAAATATCTCATAATTTATGACTGAATGATAAACTGTTTATGGCAGCCTAAACCTGCTAAAAATAAAGGCGGCTGTTGCTTTCAACATATTTCATCATTTATTTATGATTTATTTTTTCCAAAAATAAAGAACCTTAAGGTTAATATGGCGTTCAATGTAATTATATGGCATTGTCCGTTTTTTTATCACCAGCTGACTTTCTTTAGTCTTTAATGTGTGCTGTTGTCTTGGATCTGCGATTTCAGGCTCTGCTAACCTTTTCATGTTGTTGACACATACTCACATTTTATATTCACAGCACTGACCCATCACAGGCCACAGAAATAGAATGTACAACTATTCTTTTTTAAACAGTTGGCATTCCCCTTTAAATATAGTGCAATTGCTTGTTGTGTATAGCTTGGCCTTTCCATTCCCCTCTACGTTTTACACACAATCCCCTAGTTGCCATGACACCCAGGCCTTCCATAAATACTCCTGGTATTTGTGAGGCTACATCCCCAGTAGGTTAGAGAACAGAAAGCCAGGGCCCTATGTGAGCCTAGCCTGCAGCAGGGCTAATCACAGATCAATCCACAATGTTCTCAGATAGTTTGGGTGTCAGCTACGGTGCCATTTCCTAGCACAGGATCTGCTCAGTGTGCTGCAGGTGTCAGCCACAGTGGTTCGCAACACAGCGCACACATTTAGTTTGTGTTTCTTATTCTCGTAAACTTGACAATGTACACCTGGTAAAGGCAAATACCAGCGTGATAAAACTTCAGTATGACTAACGATGCTGAGGAAGATCTGACAGCGATCAGGATTTGTTGGCTAGGCAAGCTGTGAAAGCAGAGGTGAGAACTGAGGTGATTCATTCTCTTGAGATGGAAAGAACTATCGCAGAAAAGATCAAATTTTAAAGAAGGACTAAGTGGAAACATTGAGTTGTGATAACGGGGGCAAGAAGTGATGATAGTTTGGGACGAGAGGCAGGAATAGTATGTGTGCGTTTTGAGTATGTGTGTGTGTTGTCAAGTCTTGACAAGGGATCAGCAGCAGTCCTTTTATGGGTAAAGATGAAGCTCAGTCAACAACCCGTTGGGATGACTGTGCCCCATGCAGTTTGTTTTCTGAAACAATACCAGCCACTTTCTTGAACTATGTCTTTGGCCTTTTCACCTTTGCCCCTTCCCTTTGATGCCTTCACACAGAGGAAAACACTATACTAAGCAAAACTTAGTGGTTAAAGGGGCCCTGTGGAGTTAGTACATTGAGTTTTACTCACCAGAACACATTGTGTGTATCCTGAGATCTAACAAAAGTGTGCAAAATGCATTTCCTTTCTCAAAAAACATTTGCAAAGCTGATCTTTAAAATGTAATTTAATTCCTGAATTGCTTACATTCATGTTTACGAGCTTGCATTCTTCTTCCTAACTGCCTTTGCTGGAGCACTACTGCATTTCTTTGCACATTACAGCCACCTGTAGTTCACTGGAATAGTGTGAAACCATTGGCAGGACTCTATACTTATACCTTTATTATTATCCCTGAACGAAAACTCTTTCAATATAATATTTTTTCTCTAATTTGGAATTTCCAGCTCCTCTGTATTCTGGTCCTTGCTTCTGCTAATTCCCCCTGTTCGGCCAGAGGAAGGTGTAGCCATGTGCCTCCAGCAATACACATTACTGTATGTTGCCAGTTGTTTCTTTGCCATTCACCAGTTCAGTTAATGTCTTTATCGTCCCACAGAAGGAAATCCTTTTTTGCAGCAAAGCAGCTTAAAAAGCAATAAGACATAATGGTGTAAATACAATATACACAAACTACAAAATGCACTGCAGCAAATAAGAGTACGGATAAGATGAAGTCTTGGGCACAAATACTGTAATTAAATACAAATTGGATGGATTTCTATTTTATTCAGTTTTACACTTCTAATTAACTTCATTTCAGAAGGAAATTGTGTTTTTTACTCCACTAAATTTATTTGACTTCTATTGTTACTATTTACATACAAAACATACAGTATGAATTGCTATAAAAAAGTTTTTTTTTCTTTTAAATACACATATGTATACTTGTTTGTCTCATGATGGCATGAAGGTGACTTCCAAAAAGCCCAGTTCATTAAACTTAAACATATACAATTTGAAATATCAGCCTTAAATTTAACTGTCCACATTAATGCCTCTGTCCATGTAACAAAAAAGCGTATGGGAGTTTTCTTAACATTTGCTTGGCTAATTAACAGTCTATTGAAATTGGTTAAATGTTGTAATGTTGCAGTCATATCAGAGTCTTAATAGCCTCCCTTTATTGTTCAAGCATTGTGAGCATTTTCTTAAGCATCCTGGACCATTACAAAGAAGCAATCACTAGCGCTAATTGTTCTGAACAAAGCAGAGAAAACCTGCCATAGGATTCAGTGCTTTAGTGACTTATACTAAATAACTGGCCCTCTTTTGATCTCAAGGGTAAATAATTAAAACCTCAGCCCACACACACTTGAGTTGTTTGAATTCCTTATTTTGTGGAAAGCTCTGAACGAGCAGAAAGTGATTATGATGGCAAAAGTGTGGATTTCAGACACACACAATCCCACACACACACACACACACACACAAAGGTCACAGGAAAATGCAAATCCAGCCTGAAGCGACAACAAGCTCCTGCAGGTGTGCGAAGCTTTTATAGTCAGGAACGATGCTGCCATATTCTTACTTCATTTACACTTAATGTATAGGGCACACATAATGTTTAAAGGTTCTGCATGTGTGATTACACTGCATGTTAATTCCACAGTTGCGTTAAACAGGAGAAGTCCAGAGAAAATGCAGAGCAGGTAATGCTCTGCTGTCACTGTGTGCAGGTCTTTGTGTAGTACCCAGGGAACAGCATTTGAAGCGGTTGAGTGCTTGGAGAGTGTGTTGATATGAACACTCAACCTGTTAATACCCATGAGACAATTAGTGTATGTGGGAGATTACTGTCAATATTCTGACTTCACTGGATATCAGTTGACTCAACCTTCAACTTGTTGACTTCAACATTGTCACATGATAGGCAATAAGGAAAGAGTATGAAATGGAAGCACTTTCTGTTCTGGGTGTGAATTAGTATGCTTTCTCATTATTAACATTTACATATAAGATTCTTTTCACACAATGAAAATTGCAAAGGTTATCCCATTATATAAAGCTGGGGATATACCATTTTACAAATTACAGGCCTGGTCAAATTACAGGTCTTTACTTTCCAAATTCTCTAAGACACTGGAAAAACTCTCTTTTGAAAAGTTGGACAATTTCATGGAGAAGCACAATTTCTGGATTGACAGTCAGTGTGGATTCAGAAAAAACAGATCAACATCTTTGGCGCTAATTGAATTAATAGAAGAAATTACTAATTGTATAGACAAGAAAAGTGTGTGGAGTATATATAGATCTAAAAAAACGCTTTTGATGCCATTGATCACAATATAGTACTCGACAAATTGGAAAGGTATGGTATCAGAGGGATTGTGCTGTATTGATTGAGAAGCTTTTTGAGAAACAGGCAACAATTTGTAAAGATAGGTGAGCATAAATCAAAATGCATGAATATTACTTGTGGAGTCCCTCAGGGCTGACCCCTGAGGGACTCCACAAGTAATATTCATATTAAACTATTAGGCCCGCTATTGTTCATTTTGTACATAAATGGTATATGCAGAGTATCAAAAATACTGTTATTGTTTTATTTGTGGACGATACTAATATTTTTTGTTCTGGGGAGAATTTACAGCAGCTTTTGGAGGTGATCACAACGGAAATGAGTAAATTAAAACGGTGGTTTGACATAAACAAATTATCGTTAAATTTGAACAAAACAAAGATTATGCTGTTTGGAAACTGTAAAACAAACACTTACATACAAGTGATGATAGACAATGTTAATATAGAAAGGGTATATGAAAATACATTTCTGGATGTGATATTAGACCACAAAATCTGCTGGAAACCTCATATGAGATATGTGAGAGCAAAGTTGGCAAGGAGCGTTGCAGTTCTGGGAGAAACAAGGCACGTTCTAGATCATAAAGCATCGTACACTCTGTATTGTTCACTTGTTTTACTGTATCTGAATTACTGTGTGGAGGTGTGGGGTAACACGTACAAAAGGGTTGTACATAATAACATTGGGGTAGTTGTCTGTGAGTTGTATATACGATAAATGTTGAGTTAACTTTTTGAGTTATGGAGGAGGAGTAGGACCATATAAGTGTATACTTCTTCCTGCTCCTTTTTGGACCTGTAATATTTATTTAGGTTGTTTATTTATGTTTATGAGACTTTGTTTGTTGAGAGTTTGCTGTACGTTTACTCTTCATTTTTATTTGTTATTCTTGTTTTGTTTTTATATTTTTTTATTTGTTACATGTTCGAAATAAACACACAGTCAAAGTGGTATCAATACAGTGTGTCAGTGGGAGCAACCACTTAACACAGGTGCAAATCGGGGCTTGAATTTTAGGTTTCTGGAGTTGCTCTGTAAGCTACCGACCCAGTTAAGAGTGGGGTGTCTATATTTAGCAAGTGCTTGGATCATGAAGATTATCTCTGTGCTGTAAATGACTGATGTTCGACACAGAAAAGCTTCTGTCGGAGTCCATTTAATCATATGGTCACATAGTCCTGTGGCTTCCTGCAGCAGGCACGTCTACACTGACAGTGAAAGCGCTTTGCTAGTGAGCGAGTGTGTTGAGGGCTTTGCTGCTACTATCAGAGCTTCTACACACTCTTCCTGTAGAGAAGGCCTGCCTAGCCCACAGCATCCTGCTTAACACTCGACGGGGGAATGTCAGTTAGAAGCATCCTGTATGGCATTTTTCCTCCAGCAAAAGTGCACTGCCAACTTTAAGTTAGGCTGGACTGACTCTGGATCAGCCCTCTGCTTTTTTTCCTCTGTCAGACTCCTCTCCAACTCTTCCTCTGTGAACATTATTATGCCAGGGCTCCGGTTTCTGTTTACCTATATAAGTGTATCATTATCAGTATCCTAATTTGGCAGTGCTGCGCTCTCCACGTGCTTTGTGCCTTGAAATAACTCTTGCTGGTGAATGTGCAGATGGAACAACAGCAGACTGGAGTGGTGTGTTTGATTGGATGGAATGGTAATGACAATAAACTGTAGTGAAAATGGTTCATCTTCAGCTTCCTTCTACCTTAGGTTAAATCATAGGGATTGGGTGATACTTGCATATTTCTTATTTACATTTTTTTTCTTTTTTTTTTTACTGAGAACAACCTACGTTTACATTTGCCTGACAAGGATGTTGGTATTTATTTCTGTTTTATTTCTGCAGCAAATTTTATTGTCCCTTAATATACGTTAATTCATACACAAAAGGGATCACACATGGCTCAGCGTTGATTGAAAGGTCATTGGGGACGGTGGCAACATGCAACATACTTTCTCCTTTAGTTAGGAGGACTTGTTGGTTTTCCTGTTGGGTAGGTCCAAATGCCATTTGGGACTCAGAATCAATCTGTTTCCTTTACACTAGAAAATATATCATGTAAGTACCTGACATTTACATACTTGCTTTATGGAACTGTCACAGCATAATTCACCCAATGTTAAATTAAACACAGTTGGAAAGAAACAACATCATTTGGTTGCATTGGACGGCTCTAATATTTTGGTAGAAAATCTATTAGCACTGACACAACAACCTATCTGTAAATCATTTAAATCACATATTTGTTCAGTAGGAGCAGTTGTTGACAGATCTTTCACTGTGATTCCCTCCTCCTCCTCCTGCAAAATGTAGTCAAATAGACAACGTGACCATATAAGTACGAGCATATAAATATCTTGACCATGATCTGCTCGAATGGTGTTCATGCACAAGACACCACTCACACATGCCAAGATGCACTAACACACATATGCGTATATACATTCAAAGATGACCTTGCATTATTTCAGTGTTGTGCCAATTCCCGACTCCCTTTCTTTGGAACAATGTCTTCCAATATCCAATTCCCTAATTTGCCACTGCTTTTTCAGGCACGCAGAATGAATGAGTGCTATAATCAATGTAATGTGCCGTGGAGGTGTAAATAACCCCTCTCTATTCCTCTGTCTCTATTTTTTTCATAACACAGAGAGGCTCTGTGAGTCAGTGACGCTTGTTAAAACCACAGCACTCAAGCAGCAGATTCGAAGGACTCGATTCCTTGGCCGAGGGCAGTAACTTAACTGGAGACTTCATTCGTCACAACCCCTTCCTCACCATACTAGTGACTTGTTGTTCTTACACTTAGTTCTTTTGTTCAGTTTAAACATACAAGATATAATGTGTTTAGAGATTATGGTTACAGATTTTATCTTTGGACAGAGCCAGGCTAGCTGTTTCCAGTCTTTATGATAACATAAGCTAGCCGGCTGCTGGCTGTAGTCTTAAATCATTCATCTTATTTAACTCTCCACCAGAAAGCGAATAATTTCAAACTATTGCTTTAAGAAATGGAACTGTTTTTCTGTGGTTTAACAGGCAAAGGTTTAACAGCAGCACAGTGAATAAATCTACAGTCCTACATGTATATGGTTTGTGTTAAAAGCATCTTCAAGACAAACACCCAGTGAGGAGAAATCCACAAAATGTATGCTTATCACGTAGTTACATCTGTCCATAGTAACTGTGGCTATCTCTCTCTTCCTGTATCTCTGTCATGGTGCCTCTCTTTGTGTGCACTGCAGTGACGTCATAGTTGCCGGGCAACCTCGTGAGCAAAACAGAATCCCTCTCTGCACAGAGGGGAGGCCCCGTACGCTTGATTGGCACGTGCTTCTCTCTCTGTCTCTCTGTCACGCTCTCACAGTAAACACATATAGATATTCCCTTTGTTCCTTTCCCTGTGTTAGTAACATTACTAAACATGTGCAGCCTGTTAGTATGCCGTGGGCTGTCTTCCATGTAGTCCAGGAGTGAAGAGAGCAGCTGATAGAGGGAAGTGGAGGCATATTAAGTGGTAAAGTAAGAACACAGTTTCACTTTTATATCTGGTTTATGTGTGAAAGGGTGGAGATGTTCTATATTTTTATGCCTCCGTGCATGCGACAGCTGTGGGCAGAGGCATTATGTCTTCAGGTTGTCCGTCCTTCCGTCCCATTCTCGTGACTGCGAGAAAATCCCTTTCACAAGGGAATTTCTTCAAATTTGGCACAAACGTCCACTTGGACTCAAGCATGAACTGATTAGATTTTGATAGTCAAAGGTCAAAGGTCACTGTGACCTCACAAAACATGTTTTTTTGGCCATAACTCAAGAATTCTTACATTAATTATGATAAATTATGACAAAAAATGTCTAATAGGATAAAATAATGAATTGATGACATTTTATATCCAAAAGGCCAAAGGTCAACTTCCCTGTGACATCATAATGTCCTACAAAAACACTTTTCTGGCCATTATCCAACACCATAACTCAGGAACAGAGGGTGAGATTGTGACCATATTTCACATTTGGTCAGATACTGAATTGCTGACACTAATCTTGGGTTGAAACTGTGGTAATTTTATTAAATTCCTCCAAAGTTTTCACTACAAATATTATATGAGTCTGGACAGACACGGATGTAAACTGCAACTTGACTGTTTGGTGGAGGCATACAACCGCGAGGTAGTATTTCTAGTTCTTATTGTCAACTGTCATGGCACATAGTGCTGTTGTTGTCAGGCCTAGGGGAATTAATTCCCTCTAACCCTTATGGCTAAATGCTATGACAGAAACTAAACCAAACTGCTTCAGGAATGAGGGTTATCATTCATTGTCCGTCACAGTCTCAACAAGTTCTTTGCTATCAGCAGTACGCCACTCTCTTCTCTTTTTCCTCTACTCTTTGGCGTATGCCCTCTGACCAGTGTTGGCAACTATTTTCAGTGGAAAGTCAGTAGATGTCGCTAGATGTCATCACGTCACATTTAAAAAAATAGTAAAGTAAATAAGTAAAGAAAATGAAGTCAAACTAAACTGAACTGACTCTAATAAACAAAAGTTAAAACGTATTGTAAAATTATTTAATAACATGCAGTAACAAGAAAACTGGATTCATAAGCCTAACTGTGAAATTAGTTTTATTGTCCCTTAATGGCAGGAATATAACAAGTGAAAGAATTAGGGAGTAACAGCTACTTCCAAAGTGCAAGACAGCATTTAATCTAGTAAAGATATTCATAGAATAAAAGTAAAAGAATAAGATACATAACAGTTAGCTCAACATTAAATTGCCTTTTTCTTGGCTACTACATATCTGCTCTGTAAATAATTTGTCCTGTGCCATAACCAAAAGGGAGACATTTATATTTCAAATTCTTTGATTTCATGATTGTGTCCCCTAGTGTTAAATTATTAACATTGATTATATACCACTCCACCATCTGCTTAGGTAGCTGGAGTTCTTATTTCAATAGAATTTATAGAATTTCCAAAGAACTTTATTTAATAACTAATTATTACCAATACATTAAAAACAACAGCCTCTAAATTGAAGAAATAACAGAAATAACACATTTACAGAAATGGAGCATCTACAGATAATGGTCCAACAATGACATTTAGAGAATATTTTTTTGGTCACAGATCTGACGAAACAGTGGATGTAACAATGTCAGTTAAACTGCTACAGAGCTGTGCCAGTAGGGTTTTCTACTGGTAACATAATGTTCAGTTGAAACCAACTGATGGTAGCAGAAAAGCCACAAACAGGATAGGGAAGTTAGAAAGTGTTCAGAGTCAGCCTAAAACATTATTGGTTTTTGTCTTTTCATGGGATTTGTTTACCATGAGAAAAATAAACTCATTCTTTAAAAGCTGAGTGTTATACAGACTGTACAGAGAGTTATTTCATGACGTCAGTTCATGCTATACAAACCTTTTTTCTGCTTTGTCTCGTCTATGCAAACTGCTGTCTGAAATCTGACCACAGTCAAATCATGTTGATCTGTTCTCACATGACTAACTACTGACAGACTGATTGGCTGTATCTAAAATAAACTTGACACCTTTATTTTTTGACTTGTGCTCTTATTTAAGTTAGTTTTCTTTTTCTTTTTATGTCATTATATATGTATTTGTGCTCTAAAGATACTTTTAGTTATATATTAATAAATATTAATCAATATTACAGTTAATTTATCATCATCATTATAATTTCTCCTTAGAAGCAAACAACATACCACTTTGAAAAACCACAGTCACTTGACATATTATGAATCAAGCATACCTGTTATCTATTGCCAAAGATCCATAGACCCAAACATTATGCCCAAAAGTGCATTCTCTATCACTTATGTAAAGCAGTAGCTCAGAATCTTAATATTTTTATGTTGATTTATGCTTTGAAGAGTAAAAAAACTGTTACTCAACCTTACTTCTTTCAGTTGAGGACCATTTCTAAAAATACACTTTTGTTATTCCCTTGGTGAATTTGACTTAGTCACCCATGCTTTCATCTCATCTCTCTTGGAACTATGTGTACTTGGGCATCAGTCAAAAGTCCTCTCATCTCCAATTTACACAAAATGTGCAAGCATGGATTCTTACTAGAGGCAAGATAGATACACATTTTATGACCCAATTTTTTTTTTACACCTTTCCATTAAAGAATGTTGGCATAAATCAGTCAGCGCCTCCCATCAGTCTTCACAGCAACTGAATGTATAAGCTTTCTTTGTGAAGCAAAATGTCTCTCAGAAAAAGCACAGATGCAACTTACAACATCAATGATAGCTCTGTTTCATTTAAATATCCCAGTAAGCCATCCCAGTGAACCTGCATACACCAGTGCTGTGGAACTGACATACTGCAGCAAACTTGAGTGCAGCAATTGATAATAATGTGATTAGTTACACTTGTGCCAGACATGCCCAAATATCTGCTGCGAAAAATACCTACTGCCATATATGTGTCTCATTTTCGGAGTGCAAAATGGACAGTGGGGCAGATATTTTGAGTGCAGAAAAAGTTTTTTTGCAAGCACAAAGCACAGTCGAAAAATGATGATTACCCAAGGAATAATTGAATTTGAGCAAGCAAAACTCTATTGTTTGTTTGGCATTATCCACATAAGTGCACAATAATAACCTCTAAACTCTGATTTTCTCATTTGTCTTTTCTCAACATCCCTGATCTGTGCACTAAAGTTTGCCTGCAGTCTTGCTCAACCTGACACAGTAGAGCAATAACATTTTGTACAATGATAAATGAACTGTTTTGTCATTAGTTTATGAGGATTTGTTGGACTGAGTTCTTAGCTGTCTCGACTGCTTCACTTGTTCTACAAGAATAATTGATATTTCTTATAATAAAGTGTAGATTTTTCCACTGAGGAGCAGCTTCAGTGGAAAAATAATGGTGGAAAATATCTTTTACATGAGAAATGAGATGTTATGGAAAACAGCAAATGTTCTCCGAATTAAGATGTTGCTTTGGTGAGGAGGCCCTCTGTGTTGTTAATTCCAGTGTTATCTGTAGTTTCAGCTTCAAGTCTCTATCAGCTGTAGGAATGAACTGTGTTTAGATATAAAGGAAGAATTACAGTATAAATACAGTGCACTCGATTACAAACTCTGCCCAGTGATTTAGCTGTGCCAGTACTCTGTGTGATAGTCCAAGCAGCTTTTCCCTGAGTTAGCTGTTTTCCCTGATCCTCAGTGTTCAGATGCTCCAACACTCTCCACCTCACTTTCTGCTGTAAATCTCTTTTTGTTCGTACTTTGCTCATCCTTGTCATCCTTGTAGCCGCTCTCCCTCCTTCCTCTTCCTCCATAGACCCACCTCCCCACCCTGTTTGTCTATTAAATGACTTTGAGAATTTACTGATTTTTCCTTTTTGACTATAAAGCTATTCATACATTTTATATTTTATAAACAGGCCAGACAATGCTGATGATCACCTATTTATGTTTTGTTGTTTTCTCTCTCACCTCCTCTACCCTCTTCTTGTGTTTGCCTCTCTCTCTCTCTCTCTCTGTCTCTCTCTCTCTCTCTCTCTCTACAGGTCAGAGAAGGTATTTTCTGCTGCAGACCTGCTGAGACGCCGTGTGCCATCTCCGAGTCATGAGGATTAGTTAGTTACTGTGACAGACAGTCGCCTTTGTGGACATACATCTGACGTGACATTATCTTAACTGCCACAGGCAGGCTGGAAGCTGAACCACATTCAGCCATATCATAGTAGACTAAAAAATATTTATTTTTGTATCCTTTTTGTATTTTGTCATTTTTGACAAAATACAAATACATATATGTAATACATATATGACAAATTCAATACTTGGAGCCCCTCAGCAATATTCAGGACGTGCAAGCAGCGACCCCCAGCCTCAGTTCAACTACACCTTTCAGCTAAACCCCTCTGAATTAAACATTATCATCTCCCCAGTTTCCTGCCTGCACCTCTACTCGTGTGGCCTCATTTATTTAGTTTTTTCACCTTCTGCGTGCTTGTAAGGTGCTTTTTCTAGAGAGGCAGAGATGACGTCCCAAAACCTCTTGCCTCAGTCTTGTTACACAACTTGACCCAAGGATAACCATCAATCCCCCCAGTGGCACTTGTGGACTGACTCATTCCCAGACACACAGCCTCGCCCCCTGGCCTCAGGCAGTATGGGAGACGGGAGCTGGGTATGTTTGAGCCCAGCTGAGTTTACCCAGCTGCAGCAGTACAGCGAGTGTGAGTACCCACGTGTCTGAATCCAGATTTTTTTTTTTTTTTTTTGTTCTTTTGTGTGTGTGGAAGATTGTGGTATGGATGATGTGTTTCTGTGTGCCTCTGTGTATGCTTGCATCTGTTCAAAAGCTTGATTTGCAAAAAAAAACAAATCACATGGTATTCATGTTGAGGTGTGTCAAAGGTTTCACACAACTCATGTCAAAAGAGTGCATCAAATGGGTTTAAAGCAGCCACAAATGTCCCTAATAAGCTAATTTGTATCTGAATACATCAATAATTAATATATTTAAATAAATTGTTTAAAAAGTATTTTCAATGACCTAAAATCAATCAGTTACAAATTATTTTATTTATCTTTTTCTTTTACTTGCTATGTTAAGTTTTCACTTCTTTGCGTGTTAAAATAATTTATTTATTCCACATTATTAGTGATAATTTCCCATTTTCTTTGTTATTTATCTGATAATGGCCATGTTTTGGTTTGTCTGGGCTAAGACATTTAAAAACTGATTGGAGGTAAAAGGAATAATCTAAAGCTTGTTACTTCATCAGTCTGTTGGTGACAATGTTCACTTCTGGGAATCCACCTTTTATAGGTTGAGTTACAAAAGCAAATACAGGACTGAGCCTGGATGATTGGTTTGACATTATTCTTCCATGTTTTTTTTTACTCAAAGCCTCAATGCAGTATGAGCCTCATGGTAAACAACCACATTTGTTAGTCAAAAGAGCATCTGTCCTCCTGCTCCTGGTGGACTCCGTCTGTCCAGCACGCTCTCATGCAAGCCATTCTGTCGAGGAATTAAACAATCAAGCATAAATCATTCTTCTATAGACCCATATGACGTGAAACCACAACAGCTAATTGTCACAAACACACTGACTGAAAGGTTTAAATCTCAAAGTTCTGATAGAGTAGATGGTTCATCTTGACTTTGTGGACTTAAACTTGTGTGTGTGTGTATACTGTATATATGTGTGTGGATGCACACATGTATGTATGCGTGTATGTGTGTATGAGGGAAAATGATGTTGGAGACATGATTTCTAATAGCTTGTGAAGGGAAGCTGCGTCTATTGCTATATAACTCTGTTTTCCCTCTCTTTACCCAATTCTTTTGTGGTTAACCTGTCAACTTTATCAGTTCCTAAAATTCAAAGTACTGATAAATCGCTTTCTCTTGGTCTTTTCCTCCCTTACTGGCTGTGGTGAAATCCTTATATAAGTGTGCCCCTTGATTTGATTGCTAGTTCTTTGGTGCCAGTAACAAAGATCTGCAGTGCTGATGTGGAGGGTGGTCAAGATATTCTGTTCTCAGACTAAACAGCGGAAATTAGACTCAGTTGCACTAAGAAGAATTCCCTTGCTGATTTGCGAATACACTGTTTCAATTTGTTTTTGGATGTGTGTGTATGTTACACCTGCGGCAGTAGTGCAGGATAACAAAGATGATATATAAGATATATGGAGCCAGAACAGTGACAGTTAAATTTTGGCATTGAAAATAAAATTTGGCATTCAAAACAAAACCTGAACTGAAAACATTGGCATTGAAACACTTGTATTGGAAAAAGTTGTATTGACACTGAAAAAAGTTCCACTGAAAAATAAAACATGGGCATTAAAAAAATTACAATCTTACAATTATATTATCTTATTTTACTTTATTTTTTGCATTATGATGTGTTTTTCAATGTCAATCTTCAGATTTTTTTCCCATGTCTGTCTTTTTTCAGTGACAGTTTTTTACGCTGTCAGTTTTTTTTTCAGTATCACTGGTTTCCAGTTTCAGATATCTGTCAGTGTTTTGGCATACAGAGGAGGGCCCTTGCTGGGACTGCATTACCCAGTATATAGCATAATTGTTTGCCTGACTGGCCATAGAATTTGGGCTCCTAATAGCTAAAAAGCAATACGATTTGTTTTTTTTAATGCTATTAAATTGGCATTTACCGCCAGTCAAATTAGAGGGACTGTTTTCACCCAAAAAGAGGCGGGGGAATGCCGCAAGGGCAAAGTACCCATATGTCCTGCTCTCATCTATGGCAGAGATTTTGAGCCAGACTGTTGTAATTTTTGCTCTGGGACTGTTAATATGTCACTTTATTAAGTTTTAATTTTCAGGTGAGAAAGTAACCATGCAGATTCCCAATATATATTCAGTTTATCCAAATAATGCCAGTTTGTAAATCTGCTGCGACATTTCGGAGCCGCTGGCCGGGTGAGAACAGCCGGTCATCTCGCAGCAGCAGCAGCCTGACTCCTGCGTCGTCATGCTGGGGAGAACATGATCAGATGAACTGATCTGTGCAGCTCTTTGGTTATTTACCGCTGGCTCTACTGTCTCAGTAGCATTTTGATATATGATATAATTCCTTTTGGAAGGTAAATGTTGGTTTCACAGATGAAATCTAACAACTGTAGCTACATTAGCCACATTAGTTTGTCTGAATGTAAAGTGAAGCTTCATGTTTTTATTGGACAGAACAACAGTGCTGCTTCTGGGGCTCTATACGTACAGAGAGCACATTTCAATAAATATAAATGTATTAAAATGAACAGAAAAAAATAACCTCATTGACAGAGAGATGCAGTAAATTGTTGTTCAGTCTGTAATGTAGCTACAATATAAAATCCAAACTGTTGTGTAGCTTAAAAAAATAAAATGAAATTTAATATAGACTGATCTTCTAGACTTTCCAAATGTTATCAGACTGAATGGATCAAATTCTGATAGTGAAACGAGTCATTTCGCGGGGGTTGTGTGACGCTCAAAACAATTTATCCACCGTTTTACAGTTGCAACAGTAATGACGGAGTAGGCTACAGCAGAGCCTATGATGTAAGCACGTGTCGACAGTGTTTTTTAGTAATTACTCTCACTGCCAGAAGGGGGAGACAAAAGTCCTGCACTCCAGCTTTAAATTAGTTATATGTGGACAGATGCTGTGATGGGTTAGGGCTTCAGTTGTTGAAGTGTGCAGCTTCTCCTACTGGTTAGAATTCTTAAGTAAAATCAGTGAGCAGAAGTGCTTTATGGCAGTATTGGTTTTAATATAATTTTTTGCCTTAGTGTGATGAATTACCTTGATTTATCAGGTAGCCTATTTCACTTGCTGGATTAACCAAAAGAGACATTGGCCATCTTGTTTTATCCATTTAAATTTCTTCATTGATTTTCCAGGAAAGTTACCATATCACTTCAATCATGATATATTCATATCATAACATAAAATTACATATGTCGTGACAGAAGATTTTATATCACCCACTTCTAATTACAACTCTTCCATGGCAGCCTAAACTGCTGCCATTAGTGGCTGTACAAAGCATACCAGAGCAGCAGCAGTAGTCCAGCAGAGGATGAGTCATTTTGAGTTGTACAATTATGGGTTTTCTTTGGGTTAATGGACTTTACCTGCACTGCAAGTCATGTTTTTCTTTCTTCATACACTCCTAACATCAGACTAAATTCTCCTGAACTTTTGCTGAGAAGTTCATCTGCCCTCTGGTAGGTTTGTATATATAATATCTTACTAATAAAGCAACTTAATTATGCTGTAAGAGGTGTTTTCACTGGAAAGTCAGCTTAACAGTGAGTGGAGAGAAAAGTATTTGTTGTGTCTTTGGTACAAAACCTGTGTTTCTTCATTACAAAGTGGTAAAATTTGACAGTATATCAGCTGTAACAACAGCTAATGCTAGCTGATTAGGTTGAGTATATGGCAGATATAACAAGCCATGTTTTCTAGAAGTTAGACCGACTAGCTAATTCTGTATGCTCCTGCAATGTTTGTGTACATCTTCTAACTACTATAGCCAAATCTGTGACTTTACAGTTGTACTCCATACATAGACGAGGAGGCTTCCAGCTGCTGAATAACAAGTAAAATGGTTTATTTTTTTCCTTAACGTCTGTGACCATGACTAACCACAAGTTCTGAGGTTAAATGCATTCATGCAGTGTTCTCAGTCATCTGTTATTCAAGATGATACACAAGCTAAATTTATTGTGTGTATTTTTAGGGGTTTGTTAACAAGTGAAACCAGATATAAAAAAAGAGTACTGGTATTTTAAACTACAGAAAACAACAGGCAGACCTAAGTCCCACCCCACTGCTGACACTGTGGTCAACTCTAAGTTTTGGTGTATGAGCCAGGTAACACTCAAGAAGGACTGTAATGAAAACATGACAAACGTGCACACTGGAAAGGCCCCTGCAGGACTGGATGGTTTCATTTTTACTGATTGTGGGGAGAGGAGAGACAGGAAGGCTTGTGTATCACCAGCCAATCAATCAAGGACTTAGTGAAGGACACTGGTGTTTTGTTTAGAGATACAGGTATGTGAGGGAGTAATACTGTTCTCAAGCCATAAATTCAAATAGAACAGAAATTATTGGTTGATTCATAGATCACAGACATTTTGGCAATTGTTTGAGTAATTTTTCATGCAAAAATGCTACTAGTTTTAGGTCCTCACATGTCAGGATTTGCTGTTTTTCTCTGTGTTCTGTGACAGTGAATGGCTTAGTGGACTGTTAGTCTGATAAAACAAATGATCTCAAGAGATTGCCTTTGGCTCTTGGAATTTGTGATGGGCAGTTTTCACTTTTCTCTGACATTTTGTAGACGAAACAATGAACCAATTACTTGAGAAAATAATTAGTAGATTAATCAATAAAGGTAATCACTTTTTGCAGCCCTAATATAATCAGTTAGAGCTGAAATAATTAGTTGATTAATCAGCTAGTAGTAAATATTAGCTGGTTCAAGCTTCCCAAGTATGAGAATTTGCTGCTTTTAGTTGGTGTCTTGTGTGATCAACACTTTGCACTATTCATTTATTTGATTAATTGATAAAATAATCTACATGGACAGTAAAAATAATCATTATTTGCCCTATAAACAATTAAGAACCTCTTTGCATGTTCTTATACTGTCTGAAGCTGCATAGACAGATGTGCTTTCACTGGCAAAACATGGTTGGTTTTGTGACATTGTGAGATATACAGTACATTAAGTTGCAAATGCTGGTGACTTGAGTGCATTTGATGGAGATTTTCCCTCAGTGTTTGCGCCTCACTAGTCACATTGTGCATACAGTTAATTCAGGAAAGTAGACTGTACTTTTTTTGTACACCGGATGCTCTCTAATCACATTTTTCTCATCTGACCTAAGATCCTAAACTCTCTCTCTCTCTCTCTGGCTCTCTCTGTCTCTCTCTCACTCTCTGTCTCCCTGTGTCATTGTGTGAACATCTAATGCACGGCAGGAATAGGAAAGCATTACAGGCTGCAAAGCTGCTGAGCACTAAAAATAATGAAGTGAGGTGTCATCCGTGGTTGATTATGAGGGCTAACATGATTGGTGAAAGCAGGTCTTGAGCGTGCGCATGCATAAGTGTGTGTGTATAATGGTGTTGGTGCGGTGATCTGCCCATGCACTTGTGTACATTTGTCCCCTGTAATTTGTTTGACAGGTGATCGTGGGAGGAGGTCATTACAGTTAGTGTTCTGTACCGAGGCTCTGTGACACGTGTGTGTGTGTGTGTGTGTGTGTGTGTGTGTGTGTGTGTGTGGTGGAGAGGTCTATGTGTGCATATGGATATGGGATTAGCATCTAAAAGTGAGAAAGACACCATGTTCCCCTTTTCCTTTTAATTAACAGGGTGACTCACAGGCTCAGCTCGACTGATGCAGTGCTTCCTAGAACAGATGAGTATTTATTCGGCCATTTACCAATAAAATGTACCATGCTCACTCCCTTTTGAGGAAGGATAGTATGCAAAGGAACGTTTCTACTGAGAGACACGACTAAGAAAACCACTTAAAAAAAATACACTAGGAGTGCATACAGTCTGATGGGGCCCCTTCACTTAAAAATGCTCTGCTGAGTATGTTGCAAGGTTTTCATAAGTGAGCCAAGTGTATCAAAGCAAATACATTGCAGTAAATGTAATAACAAAATTCTGTTTTCCTCTCTTTCCTCCTCAGACTCTACAAAGAAGCTAAAGGATGTGCTGGAGGAGTTTCACGGTGAAGGAGTCCTTTCCAAATACAATCCTGAGCAGGTGTGTCTGTGCCACAGTTCCCTACTCCATTGTGATTCATCTGCTTTTATCCTGTTATTCTGTCTCTCTGTCTCCTGCTCAGACTCTGACACAACTACTGTCTGTGCGCGCGCAAACACGTGCTGTGACGTTATCAGATGCTCGTTAAGTTCCTCTGATTCAGTGTAATATCGATCACTGAAATGTTTAGTCATTCCTTTTTACCCTTTTAGATAAAGGCTGTGGTGGACACACCCTCAGATTCAACTTTGGCACCTGACGTCAAGCATACATGTATCAACTCTCAGCTGCAGGCAGTGGCTATAGCAGTTGGTGCAGACTTTTTTATACTGCTGCCTGGACTTTGGACAGTCTCTTTGTCATCAATATATTCACCATCTAAGCTCTTTTAAATGACCCATTTATACTTTTTTGTTAGATCCAGTGTCAAATATTAAAGGAAAGTGGTGTGAGTGTATTTACAGTTGTAACCAAAACCTTTTTTGTCTTTTACATCTTAATTTATGAGGGTTTTTTGGTGTAAGGCAATTTTGTCAGCCAGCCAGCCAGCCAGGAACAGTTAAAATTGACTGATGTGTGTTGATTTCATTGGCTCATTGATCGACAGCTCTTGCAGGATTTCGGTGTTGACAAAGTTTTTATAACAGAAGACAAAACACTGTATTTGAATTTATGAGTGGTGAGTGGTAGTAATCTTAATTCCTCCCTTTCACAGTGCTGGATGCACTGTATATGCAACATGTATTTGTGTCTCCCTCACTTGCAAAACATCCGTGCTGTGCAGGAGTAAATTAAAGCAAAAAACAGACCGTTTACAAAACCACAATAATCAGTTTCAGCTGGTGTGTGTGTGTCACCACACTGTTTTATTTTTTCATGGGGACGTGCTGCTCTGATAAATGATCACAATCAGAACGTACAATGTGACCACTCAGTTGTTGTCACCTGCTGAGCTGATGCATGTTGTTATTAAAAAGTTATTAGAAAACAGTCTAAATAGTAGCTTCACTCATGATATGATATAAACATTTTTATTATCCTGCCTCTACTAAATGCTGGAAACATATGGGGTATATTCAGGGCATGTCCTTAACATTCACAAAACCCAGGTTATGACATTTAATTACACTCCCATGCAAGAATTCACTGCAAAGTATAATTTCAACTGGCACTCATCCCACTTTAAGTACCTGGGAGTAGGTTTCCCCAAAGATCTGTCACAGTTATTTGATATTAACTAACCAAACCAAAAGCAGAATCAGATCAGTTAAAATGAACATTCTTCCCAGATTATTATATCTTTTCCTTCCAGTAGAAATCCTTCATAAACAATTAAGAGAATGGAATAAGCATATGTCATGATTCATTTGGGATAAAAAAAAAAACCAAGGGTGAAATTTTTCTTTGGCTGCCAGAGGAGAGGGGGGGGGGGGGGCATGATTCAACTTCCATCTTATTTTTTATCAGCTCAGTTGAGACCTCTTGAATACTGGTGTAACCCATCTTATGAAGCCAAATGGAAGACTATGGAGTTATCTTTAATAGATACACCAATACAGCCATTGCTTGGCTGTGTTGGCAAGCATAAGGAAATATTACAGATGGTAAGTCAATGGGTGAATTTCTCACTGAAAGTATGGGTGGAAGTGGTTAAACGTTTCCAACTCCAAAGAGAGGTTAAACTGCTTAGATGGCCGGCATATGACCCTGACTTTACACCAGCATCGCAAGATGGTAGATACAGACAGTGGGCCTTATTCACAAATCTGTGCTTAAACTGTTCTTACTCTGGGAATAAATTTACAACTGCCTTAGACCATTTGTACACACAAATCATATGGTATGGTATTAAAAAATTATGTAGTCAATATTTAAACAGTGTATTAGAACCACAATTATTTTAAAAAATGATTGGGCCTAAATATAGCTACAACATTTAAAAGTGTGAAATTTCTAATAATACACTATTTACTAATTATAAAATGAATAGCTAAGACATTATAATCCATAAATCATCATCATAAATGTAATGAAATTATACATATATTAAAATTGTCCGGTTCACACTTTTAGATGACAATAGCTTATAGGAATTTCCATATTGGAATGTGACACCGATTAATTTCCACCATCAGATTTGGCTGTGATATATGCAGCTGGTTAACCAGCAGCCTGTTCAGTGTTCCTCACAGCCTGACAGGTCAGTAGTGGCACAGGGAGGGGCGCTCTGCTTTCACTACATCACGGCCTGTTGTGGACAGAGATGACACACGATGTGAACCTGGTGCAGCAGTGGAGATTTATTTAGATCAATTCCACAGATCTACACATTTACCAACTTTTTATTTTGTTACAGGCATACTACGTACACTGAGGCTCAATGGGTCTATTCTGGTATCACTTCCATATACAAGATTGTTAAAAAATGTGATGTTAATAGTTTTGATAATCTATGTCAGACATATGGGTAGGCAGGACTCTTACAGGTATTTACAGCTTCATGATTATTTCTGTAAAAAGGTAAAAGGTTCTAACTCAAGAGAGCCACCAATTGTTATTCATATATTTATTAATACTTATAACTCAGGAAGCAATAAAGGTCTTATAAGCATGTTATACCATGGCATCACTTCACTGAATAAGGACACTACAGACTATGTGAAACAACGATGGGAAAAACAGCTGGACATTGGAATAACTGAAGACATGTGGCTGAACGCCTGGGAAACACACTCGTCCTCCACCAACTCCCGGAACTGGAGAGACTTCTGTTGGAAAAACTTGATCCGTTTTTTTATCACTCCCAAACAGATGTCTAAACAAACTGGCACTCAGCTGCAGTATGCCGCTGGAGGGAAGGTGGAGAAATCATGGTTGATCATGCTCATGTTTTCTGGTCTTGTCCCTCTGTTCAGACTTTCTGGAAGGAAGTAGCAACAATCATCTCAAAAAGCCTGGGTTTTAGTATCAGTCCAACATTCACATCCCTCTATCCCTGACCACCTGAGTAAAGATGATACCTACCTCCTAAAGATCTTGCTGGCAGCAAGTAAAGGCCAGTACAAAATACTTGCTTCAGAAAAACTGAAAACACCTACATCTTCTAGAACAGATGACCTACTCCATGTGACTCCAGAAAGAACTGGGAGAGAAACAGTGGGAAAAACAGTGTGTTTATTTAGCCAATGAGACAGATCCTTCATAATTATTATATGTATCATGTGCAACATTTTATTTTAAATTAGGAAAATTTGCCTTGATCTACTGATCATCCCATGACCTCATGTTTGTTTGCTTTTTTGTTTCTTATTTGCTTTTTGCTTGCTGTCCTTATAATGTGAAAAATGGTCATGAATAAAAAATAAAAACAACAACAACAACAACAACAACAAAAAAACAATTATAAGTCAGAGGGGGGCTGACTGGATCAACCCATACGCCCATGCTTTCACTGTCAGTGATAATGTGCTTGACTCTGCCTCCGCAGTCATGGTGGTGTCACAGAAATCAACCAGTGGATTAGTCTATATATGCATATGATTTTTATGATAATGACACATTTCTTCCTCCTCCTGGTATCTCTGTCATCTTCACATGCATCATATTTTCCTTTTTCTCTCGCCTCTCCTCGCTCGTCATTATCACCTCCACTTTGCTGTAAGCTTTTTCTGTATTTGTGATGACGTGACTAACGGCTCGGCTGGACGTTTGGCACCATAGGAACCAGACTTAATGTTCACGTAGTCTGTCTGAGACTGGACTGTCACCTGGCGCCACAATGACCACCGTGGCCCTGCTTCTGCTATTCGTCGGTGTGTGTGTGCGTGTGCGTGTGCGTACCTGCAATGACTCATCAGTCTGTTGTACCAGCTGTAGTGGAATCTATTCAGCCAGCTGGTGACAAAGGAAGACTCTGACCTGTCTTTCTTCCCACTCAGTGTCTGTATTAGTGGTCAGACCACACTGAAGAGGATAGATGGAAAAAAGGAACAATGATTGACACACTAGTCATTAGTGTAGGGGTTTCTCCTTTGAACAGATTAGCACACAACCGTAGCACCATAAATCTTGATGATTAATGAGAGACTGAGAGACAGGGACTGTACATTACAGCCACAACGCTCCATACCCATTCAGACATGACGGATTTATCATTATACATTCAGCTGAGCTGTCTGTTTGCAGCATAAATGATGAGGTCACATAAAACCTTTTTTATGGTCAGACATGTTCAACATAAAGCAGTTAAAACACATGTAGAAAGGACTCTGGTTTTTAACTGTGTGATATATAAGAGTTGTTGATCTGCCAGAAATGTTATCAGAGCATGAAGCATTTTTTGACTTGTCCTTGTTGCAAGAGGATCAAGTCCACTATGAACTATACTTAACAGCGTCCTTTTGCAGCAGAAAACAACTTTTGGATCAGTGAGATGTAAAATCTTCCTTTCAAAACAATTCTTTTTTCAAAAATAATAAGCTATATTTAGCACACCAAGGATTCCAGGTTCATATCCCCCTTTGTTCATGTCTGGCTTAGTCCTTCTCGAACTGGCAAGGTGGCTCATCACAAATGACATTCTCATTTTTTCAGCCTGATAACATTGTACTTTAGATGGACAGATCTACTCTGCCAATCTGTGATCGAGACAGGACATTAGCCTCCATACTCCTACCTTTTAATGTCAAAAGAAAGTCAATCAAATCATTCTGGCAGCCCCTTCTGAAATGTAAAAGATTAAATGAACCATGTAAATGTGCCATAGCTGCCCTTGGGACATATTTACACTTTGGCAGCCTTGAATGTGAGCCCACTCACAAGGAAAATAATCGTTGGTTAGACTTTGGGGTAAACGTGTTTTCTTCAGGGACGAGAATTTCCACAAATCCATCTGGGTGTACTTACTTTCAAGGCAATCTATCAAAATATCAACAGAGCTTTTTGTGGTTTTATATCCAGTATATCTGAATATGTATGTGAGAATGTGTGTGTGTGTCTGCGAGAGAGAGCGCGAGAGAGAAAAACATGCACTAAAGTGAATGTGTGTGTTTTCTATGGCATGTGTGCACATTTGTCTGAACTTGCCGTGCTACACGATGTGTAGCAAATTAAAGTCTCGTGGTTTGTTTGGCCAAATAAGGAGAAGAGAGTGATATGAATAATGTCTGGTGAGCTTTGGGAGCTCTCAGGGTTAGGTCAACAGTGTTGAGCTGCAGGAGGATCCTCATCACGGTGTGTTCCTCTGTGATGGGCGTCAGTTACAACAGCTCCAAACCCACCGAACAAAAGCATATTAGAAGCATATTTCCACACTAAGGCTTGACGTGCGAAAGGGATCAGCTTTACTTTGTCCTATTTTGGTGTGAACTAAATGTTCCCTGAGAGGAAAGGGGTTTAGTTTGCCCATACAGCCTTATTATGTTTGCTATGTTTATTTGCATTTACTTTCACCAGATCTGTTTAAAACCTAAGAGGAAATCTTAACCACATAAAATACACCAAGAACTGATTTGGTAAACATAAAAGACACTAATGTGCTTCATCTGGGAGCATATATAAAACAAATTATTTAACCAGACTGACATGAGAATACAGTTTATTTATTTAGGGCAAAGGAGAGTTCAGGCGTACTTAGGCGTAAGTCTATTTTCTGAGAGCAGCAGTTCATTCAGTTCATGCTACAGTATGATGGTGTGGTCAGTCATCACGTCATGTAGCGTCTCGACGTTTTGGATTTATTGACGAGAGTTGAAAATAGTGAGGAGACCTTAAATAAGGTCCTGGATGCTGGTGGTGGTGGGGCGATGGAAAGAGAGTGGTTTGGGTGTGGCTTCAGAAATATAGAGATGTAAAGTGATGGAGACATAAACTGATAGTTAAAAGAAAAAAAAATCATAAAAATAAACTGCTTCCATCCTGATCAACCAACTCTGATTACATAACAGACACAAATATACTTAAAATAACACTATAAATAAAAACATTAAGCTGTATTCTACAATAAAAATCTGTCAAAAATCATGTTTACATTGTATGATCTGGTGCTTCTCACTGCAGAAGTTTTGACTTGAAATAGCAGGAAAAGCACTGGTGTAACTCTAACATGTTACTCCTACACTAAGTGTTGTAGTTGACTTCTACAGGATGTCACGGATTTAGCTTCATTTAAGACTTGTCTGTTATGTGTGGTGTTTTTTTTTTCTATTTTTCTTTGCAGCGGACAGAAAATCATTACCTTTCTGCATGTGTTTTTCAATCTACTGTGATTTGAGCATAACATCCTTTTTGTTACCGTCCAATGTCATCGAAAGTGAAACTTTTAAGAGTTTTAATGGTTGCTCTGTTTATTTTAGTGATGCAGCAGCATGCACAATGCCAGCGTCCTGGATCTGGTTCACCAAATGGTGAACAGACTAATCTAAAGTCTGTACTTCTGTATTATATTGCATCATACTCGTGCTTATTTGATTAATCACTTTTAATCTGAATTCAGAGTAAGTGGTCAAGACTTCCTTCAGGGATTTGAAGTGGTTGAATTGTGCAACCGGATAGCTTCAAGCTTTTCAGATTATGGATGAGTATGTTTGAGTGACTGGCGCAATAAGTCTCTGCAGGAATGAGGAGCCTGGTCGACACACTTAAACCACATATAGCTAACCCCTTCTCTTCTTCTACCCACTCCTCCCTCACTCCTTCCTCCTCCCTCTCTTCTTCATGGTTCCAACTGTTAAACAGCAGCAAGACGTTCTCAACCAAGTAAGCCTCAGCCCGGTGGGCTCTGCATGCTGTGTGGTGTCTGTGTCAGCAGACTGCATGCGCATTCTGTCCACTAACATAACATATCAACCGCCTTATCCGCTACAGATGGTGAAGGGGAAAAGGCCAGAGTTCATGGGGTTGTTGAGCTGAGTTCAGTGCCACTATGTATCCACCACATGCGTCTGTGAGTGGCAGCTGAGGGGGGGGTGGGATTTGCAGGATGTAAATGCAAGGACCATTAACAACATACATTTCTGTATTCAGCACAACTCAGGAATGTTGATAAAAACGTGTTTTGCTGTCTGTATTGCTTTCTTTACATTGTCTTTTTTTTCTTTTAAGTCATCAGGCCTCCAAGCACCAAGATTTTTATCTGGAAGCAGCTTCCAGCACCTCCATTCTGCCCTTTTCTAACCTTAGAGACATATTCTGTGCTGGTCAGCTGACAGTCTTTGTGATTATGACATTTTACTGACCTTCAAACCTAAGCAGAGAATGTTTTCACATCAGTGGCTTAAAACCATATTTTCATCAAGCTGTTATTTTTATAAAAGCCACGCCAAATCCAAGCTGCAGACCTTCACATAGGGCAGGTCAACTTGAGCCGAAAAGTCCATCACATTTTCCCTCTTTACTCATTGTTGTTAGAAATTAATTGTCCATCTGTGATTTGATGTAAACTTCCTTCACATGTGTACTTCACTGGTTCTGTTAACCTGCTTTTCCTTTTCTATCCTATGCAGCCCATTGACTACGAGGGCTTCCAGCTCTTCATGGCCACTTACCTGGAGAATGACATCCCAGAAGAACTGTGTCAGCACCTCTTTACCTCCTTCAAGAGCAAGACAGGAGGCTGCTCTCCTGATCAGTCTCGTGCAGGAACGAGCTTACTGGGTAGGCTGTTTTTGTATTTTTGTAGCTTTGATCAGCAACACTGATCACATAATTGAATCCATAATCTATGAAATTCTGTCTAAATTCTGTGTGGTTTGTTACAACACAGCAGTGTACATGTCAGGCAGGTCTTTCCTCAGGTGTTTATAGGCCTTCTAACACTGACACATAGACACACAGCTGCATGCAGACTGAGTAAAGCAGTAGCACTGAAAGACAGACATCTTCGGGGCGTTGTAGGTCATCACTGTGACAGCGCTGTGCTCTGTGCAGTATCTTAACTGTGGGTACATCCCAATTCCTTTATTTGATCATTCCTCGTCTCTAGCTCGATCACCATCATGAAGGATGGACCGAAACAATCCCCTTTATTGGAAATCTGTCAGTGATTGGACCTTGCAACTGATCAGACTGCTCTGATACATCAGATCAGTTTTATACCAGGAGAAATAACAGAACCAAATCTCAAGTTTTAGATTTTATTTGTTTTCTGACTCACAATTATTGGATCTGTGTTAACTGTAGGTCTTTTTAACAAAAGAATCATAAACAACTTTCTTCATTCATTAGAAAGATGTTTCTTTTCATGATCTGTTATTTTTCCTTTTTATCTACATTATGAATAATATGATGATTGACTGAATTTCCATTTTAGTTACATGTAAGGCAGAAAATTGCTGTGTGTTGGATAGAATCCATAGTTCAATGTGAGATACATTTACATAATTTCCAATTTCCCTAAAACATGCTAGAATTGGTTCATGTGCATTCAGCATCTGAGCAGTGAGCATTTACACACTGTCGTTTCTCCACAGTCCTCAGAAAAAAGTAGGGGAAATGCAAAAAAAGCAAAAGAGTGAGAGAATTTTCTACACATTGGTTTTTATTAGTGAGCAGATGCAGTTTATTCCAAACCATCAAAAGTAACTACAGAGCTGTTAAAGCCGACTGACAGCTGATCCAGATGTGCTGCCATCTTCAGAAACAGACGTCGCTTCAGGTGATGGTTCAGAGGGAAAGGAAGTCTCATTCGTGTCAGTCGTGTTTACTTGTTTCCTCTATCCTTGCATCTCCAGTAGGAGGGAGTAAGATGTGAGGAAAAGACGCAAGTGAGGGAAAGCGAGGAGAATTGGGATGTGCCCTGCGTCTGCCTCCACTCTTCCATGTGAGTGCTGCGTGGGCTCTGGCACTGGGCTCTGCCTGTCTGCTCCTCACTGCAGAGCAGCTGAGGGGACAGATGGGCTGTTGAGTTAGAAATCTATTTCTGTGGTCTAACGCTCGTGAAAGTAAGATGCAACAAGTGTAGTGAGGCGAAATGTGAGTGACAGCATGAGAGTCCCAGTATCTCTGTTAGCTTCGTTTGTGATGTCCCCGGTTTGACCCCATCTGGCGACATCGTTTGCAGCCATCACTCTGTGTGCCACCATTCTAGTCTGTCTGCACTGTACATTAACTAATAACTGCAGTAATGCCATTGAAGTCATATTTGATGACAGAAGAGCTCTAGTCACTTGTTTTCCACTCAGACTGTAAAGCCTTTAATATACTTGCTTTTAACCATGCTTTTGCATGATGGGTACTCCACGTATCCCGTGTCCCTTTGGAGTGTTAGCTGTGTTTGTCCTCAGAAATGACCTCTGCACATCCACAAGATACAATTAAGCACATGAATGGTGGGGATTAAGGTTATTGAGTTTATCAGGAGGTGAAGTAAGGTCAAAGGAAGACAAAGACTGAAAAAATGATAGCAGTGCTGCCATGTTTAGATATATTCACGTTGTGCAAAATGGTAATAAAGATATTCATGTTTTGGCCAGGGATTATTCAACCCTGATCTTTCCCTAGCAGATATACATGTCATTTTCCCTTGAATCTCCTGTTTCAAAGTTTTTTCTTTGGGCCTTGGCACACAGATGCTCACATCACAGCTATTGGTCTACATATACGTGTAAAAAGCAAGTATATCAGTAGTTACATGTGACTGTGTATGAAGAATCCCCCTTTAAGATTTTGCAAAAACACATTCAAAGCTTGACAGGAAAACACATCGGGGAGTTCACTGGCTGCTGTGGATTCTGCTGCTGCTTCAAAGCCTGTTTGGGATCAAGTTGCTGAAGGGGAGACAGCCTGCACTGCCACCTGGTGGTAGTCTTGAAATACATGACTAGTGAACAAATGATTTAGTATCTTCCAATTTGTTTTATAAATGTTTTATTAATGGATGTAGTTTGACTCTCATTGTTTAATTTTCAACATCATTCGTCATCTGGTATCAGGAGGCCGCAATGTCAGAAGCTCCCAGTCAAAGGAAGCAGATAAAATATTACCTCCAATTATGCTCTTTGAACAACTATAGGGAATGCCTCACTATGCTTTACATGCTTCTTTCTGTCTCTTTAATCACTTCCTCCTGTCCTATGGCATACAATAGAAGCCTCTATTTGGTCCACTGATGATGTAGAAAAACATAAGCTTTCTGCTCTTGACACTAATCAGAGGATCCAAAATAAGGCTGTTATTCTGCTGTGCTCACTTACTGTAACTCAGCTTGTCTCCTAATAATTTTCTGCTCACAAAGTACTTTTAAACTTGCAGCCACACAGTAATTTTCTGTTCCTAAATAGTATATATAGAGGAGATACACAATACTCTTTCTTGCCTGATTTCTCCACTGATGTTCACTCACTCCTGCTGCGTCTGCCGCTGTCTTTTTTTTTTTTTTTCTTGAAATGTTGACTGACTGCAGAAGCCCGTTCCATTGACGCAGGCATCTCTATTCAGACTGAAGTGGCCTGTGCCCCCATTACAGGTACCAGAGCGGGCCGACTAGCCCAGTGATGTCGTCTTAATGGGACAAGAGTCCTGCTGGCTATAACCTCCCGCTCCCTTGTCCGTGTGCTCTTGTTGTGTTGATGTGAGTTCATGGTATTTTGCCTGTGGATCAGTGGATGACTTGATGGTATTTTGGCTTTGTGAAGTATTTTTGTAAGGTTTTGACGTAACTGCTTCCTGTCTCTCAATGCATCCTGAGTTTCTTGTATTTGGGTTGATGTTGTGAAGCTGTATTCCTTTATGTTGCTCCTTACAACGCAGCAATACCTAAATTTGCCAATTCTTTTTGCATCTAACATCCCCTCCCTTTTATTCTCCATTATTTCTGTAATTTCTATTTGACTAACTTTTTCCCTTCTTTCTCTCTTTCTCTCTTTTATTTCATCCCTGTCTGTCCTGTTCGGTGTCTGAACCAAAAAGGGATGAACGGGAAAAGCATCCTGTCTGCAATGGGTCGACACACGCCGGAGCATTCCAGCGTGATGAGCACAGCAGGCTCAGGAGCCACCACCTCCCCTTGTTCATCTCGCTCCTCATCGCAGCATTCAGGGACAGGGGCCCACACACCTGGGGGGCCCCACCGTTCACCCTGCACCCAGGTCAAAACCACAGAGAGCAGTAGCAATGCCCTGACCCCCAATGCTGGTCCTGCCAGGTCCCCAGTCTCCCCCAAACTTTCACCAGGTGAGACTACGTACACTGAGACAAGATGGACTGCACAAGGTTTACTTCTCAGCAGTACTTTGACAGGCTCTTATCACTCTTATAATGGCAGACTTGTCAGGCCCCCGTCGTTACCAACAAAAAAACGATACTGGGAATGATGACGACCCTTTTAGACCATTAAGTGTCAGGAAACCAAGACTTATCAAGAGCTGAGCATTTAGTCTCATTTGCTGTGGGGGTGTAATGGTACAATTAGATTATAGGTTGGTACGATACAAGATACAGCATTCACCAATAGATATGCTCACAATATCTTTAACAAAGTTGGAATGAAAGCATAGAGTTACTTTAGAGAATATCTATTTCTATCTATTCATCTATTTTAAGCAGAAAATGTGCAAAAACAATTTTTGTAAGTTTCACCTTTCTTACTTTTTAAAACTAGTTTTTCTTGACCTTAAAAACAGCAGTTTGACAAAATATTTCTCATCACCATGCCATCTTACTAGTGGTTTTCAGTTTTCAGCCACATTTCATGGTCTTCTTCAGCAGACACGATGTGTGTGTATGTGGAGTAGGACTCAAGGACATTTTTTAGGAATATAAACTTGCCAACATTTGAGGCAGCAGTTGAGAACTCAGTAGTTCTCAGTATTAATAGACATTTTATTGCAACTGCTGGCATTTAATATTTGCAGATACAATTAGGAACTTTTGGGAATTCATTTTTCACCTCCATGAAGTACATCGTCACATTTTTGTACTGCAGTATTTGTGCCACAGTATATTGTTACACCCTTACAGTCTTAAATGAATAAAAATATTTTGTGGAATCTGGGTGGGGCCTTACACTGCTGTACCAACGTCCCTAGCAAACATTTTATTATTGGGCATTATGGTTAGCAAAAGAAATCTTATACATTTCTGCTGGTTGGAAACAGTGCAACTGTAGATGTTGCAAGGTGATGACATCTATGTGAGAAAGGTCTGATGTTTGTAATAAGGTAATAGAATAAGAGCTTTGTTTTGCCTTTTTAAAATTTTTTTTACAATGCTGTATTTTTTAGACTCGTTCCCTCTCGTACTGCTAATCCAGTTATGGCTTTCTAGATTGGTTATCCCTGTCACATGATTTCATATTGTTTTGGTCTGCATCATCATCCTCTGTCTGTACTGTATGTAGTGTTTTGTCATCCTGTTCTCCACTGCTCTGTTTTGTCTCTGCATGTTGTAGAAGGATCACAGTTCTGTAAAACTGTCAAACTAATATGTAAATACTTAATTTACTGTTGACTTCCCACTCTTCCTTCCATTAATTCCACCAGAGGAGCCACAGTGGAGTGGAAAGAATGATGGGTGCTGTGAGTAGCTTTGAACACTTGTGTTGTACATCCACAGAGAGAAGCCACTCTGAGAAGCATCTATCACTGCGGAGGAGTCCGTCACCCCAGAAAAGCCTGCCCCTGCCGTCACCCCAGGTGGTCTTCCTCAAGGACATCGTCTGCTACCTTTCCCTGCTCGAGAGGGGGACGCCAGAAGACAAGCTGGAGTGTGAGTGACAGGGAGAGGGGATGCAGGTGGAGAGGGTCAGCTCCTCTCAGGGGGATGTGGAGTGGGAGTAGCTGTCGTGTGCAATGTGTGTGTGTGTGTGTGCTAAGACCACTAATACTGCTGGTCTCAATAGCATGTCAGCTCAGGTTGACAGCAAGAGTAATAAGGATGTTCCTTCCTCTACTGAGTGCCTCCCCAGGGCCCTAGACGTGGTGATTACAGCTCCCACACAGGGCAGGTCAGTAACATACTTAAGCCCTGCTGTGCCCAATCTACTTCTTTAGTGTCTAAGGCTATATTGGTGCACACTGACAAGGCTAATCTCTTCTAACTGGTCCCCATGCCCGGGTACAGAAGCAGCATGCGTGGCCATCTGGAGGGAGTCCAAGAAGGAATGTTACAGCTTCACAGAACTACTAATTATCTGATGGTATCTGAGTCAACATGGGATCTCTGTTCTCTCGTTTCCCTCTAGTCATGTTCCGGCTGTATGACACAGACGGCAATGGGGTTCTGGACAGCTCGGTAAGTGGACTCTGTCTCTCCCCTTTCCCCCTCCCCTTCCCTTCATCTTTCCCTCTCTGTGTTTTGTCTCTACCATTGCCCTTTGCACAGAGCAGCTCCAAGAATAGTAACTTGTACACTCAGTGACAGCACTTGTGTTTACATGAGATCATTTGTAATGGTTCCGTTCAGTTTAATATTTGCCATGTGCTGAAGTGATCACATAAACAGAGAAGCTCTTCTGTGAATATCTTATACATTATATTCAGGGAATTACGTGTAGACGTTATTACACTTTATTTACACCACAAGCAGGAGAATTTCTACATTTCAGTCATCCGTGTTTGAAATGTATGAGGAGTGATGAGTGTGGCAGAGGGTAAATGGATGTCTTTCTTTCGTAGGAGCTGGATCGCATCATCAATCAGATGGTGCATGTGGCAGAGTATCTGGAGTGGGATTCAACAGAACTGCGACCGGTGAGCAAAAACCCTCTCAAATGCAGTTGAATCTGAATCAAACAACAAAACAAACATCATCATTTGCTGACTCATATGCCAGCTGAAACCTCACCAACCACTAAACCTAACCCTACAATAATTTACAAAAGGTAGATAACAACCACAAAACTGCTTTTGCACCAAAGTGCTACAAAGACAAATGCCTGGTTTATTAGAGGAAAGAACCTGTGTTTAGGATCTGGTACAATTTATGAAGAAAATCACTCACAAAATAAGACATATGCAGGATACATTTGAAAAAAAGATTGATTCTGGGACATAAAATTATAATTATATTGCGTATCGTCACACCCCTACTATTATAATTATTTAAAGCTGAGTGTTAAAGTTTGTTAAGTGTGTGTGTCTATTTATAGAAGTGTATCTGATAAAGATTTATCAATTTGTTTTTACCTCCTATAAGTTGACCTCATGGAAATTTAACAGAATTCATAATAATATTAAGTGAACAGCCTACAACTTCCCTTTTCTGCATAAGCATACTGGTGGTTTTAAGGAGTATGTATCTCTGCCACTTTAGATACTGAAAGAGATGATGGAAGAGATCGACTACGACCGAGATGGGACGGTCACACTAGAAGAGTGGATCAGAGGAGGCCTCACCACCATCCCTTTACTGGTCCTGTTGGGCATGGATACGGTGCGTGTGTGCATTTGCATGGTTTCACTTCACACAGCAGTTTAACCTTTAGTGATTCTTTGTTGTTTTGTTTCGTTTTTTGACATCTTTAGCATTAAGCACTCACTGATTTTTTGCACAGCACTACCTAGAGACCAGTTCTCATTCAGCAGTAGTGACTAAAATTAAGCTTATTCTTTCAGTGTATTTTCTGTTGAGATTATGGGGTTCTGTAGGTGCCAGTTTCTGGGTCTGTGTAACCATGGTGACTATCGCTCATGGTAACCACACACTTTTTTTTTGTTTATCTAACTAAAATCTTAAATGTTACTGCTGGAAATTTGAAACATTATATACAAATATACTTTCCTTGAGCCACAGGGTTTTTGTACAGTAAATGTGCAGTATCAGCTTTCATGAACTGCGTATTAGAACTTGGATTTTTTGAGGCTGATACCAATATTGATCATCGAGTGTTAAAAAGAATTCAGATAATGATATATTGTGCATTGTTTTTGTTTTTAGCATAAATATATAACAAAAACAAATAAAAGAATGAAAGAAGAAAAAAATGTGACCAAGACATGTACTGAGTGTCACAGTCAAAAAATAGACGTCAGTGCTCTCTGGTGGACAAACTTTACAAAAACAATACTCCAAATTCTTGTTACTTAATAGTATATATTATTGATTGATTGATTGATTTTATGGATTATCACACACACACACACACACACACACACACACACAAAATCCAAGGGATAACTTGTTAAAGTGAAAACAACGAACATGGTCCCAGGGTGTTAAAAGACAAAGAAACATAAAGAAGCATTCAACATAAAAACTAAAAAAATGCAATCCTGAAATCCAAAAACACATCACAATTTAAGAAATAAAAAATAACTCCCACATCAAAACAAAGACAGCTAAAGTAACAATCATTAACAGTCATTGCATATAAATCTGTGATCCTGTTCCATAAAAAAGTCCTAATCTATAAACCCCTCTCATATTTAAAAACTGGATGTGTAGCAGAAGACTGTTCCACAACATGGCACCAGTGTAAAAACGGAACTTCTGGCTACATTATTCACTCGAGACACTAACCATGAACACGCACTGGCCCTGGTGTTATAGTTATGCTGAGTATAGACCATTGTTATCTGAGAACACAAGTATTGATGAGCATACCCCCTGATAAGATCTTACTCTGAGCTGTACTGGCAGCAGTCCTGCCCTTCTGAATTCATCACTACCAACATGAGTTGGAGGGGATACATTTAATAAATACCGAATAATATTGATATGCTGTAGGTTGTTAGACTACTGTGTGAGTTACTTCTAATTACAAATAAAGTATCTTGAAAGAAGTGTGTCCCACTAAAAAGTTGATTTCCACGCTTCATCTGCCCTTTATTGTCTCCTCTTAGAATGTACAGGAAGATGGGCAGCATGTTTGGCGTCTGAAGCACTTCAATAAACCAGCCTACTGTAACTACTGCCATACCATGCTGCTTGGAGTTCGCAAGCAGGGCCTCTGCTGCTCCTGTAAGTCTCTGTGTCTCCCTTCTCTCTGTCTGGCTGCCATGGTGTGTTTTTCTGTCTGTTGACAACTGCTTGTCTCCATTTTTTCTGCTCGTATGACTTCCTCTTCTTGCCAATCTCTGTCATTACCTCTTTGTTTGTTCCTGCATCTTTATCTGTTTCTGTGACTGAAGTTGAGGTTGTTTCTTGTGCCTGAGTGCCTCTGTTTTCCTTTAAAAGTATACAGTATACAGTGTGTGTATATATTAATGCTGCCCCCTTGGTTGTGTTGGATTGTAATATAAAGGATGTTGTGGTAAGAACAGGACCAACATCGTCCAAGTCAACTTCAGACACTAAGAGCGTGTGTCTCATTCTATTTCCTTCAGTATGCAAGTACACAGTGCACGAACGCTGTGTGTCCAAAGACATCGCTGCCTGCATCAGCACCTACGCCAAGTCACGTAGGCACACCAACGTAAGTACAATCATGATGCATAAACGGGTTCATTCTACAGTACGCATAAAATGCCGTGCTGATAACATGGACTGATGCTGCAGGGTAATGAGACAGGAACACTGACCAGTCTGTTTGACAGATTCCCACTGGCTCATGGTCCTGTTTAACAGAACAGCGAGGATCATGGGATGCACTGGGAGGTCATGCAGGGCTTCTTATCTAGTTAACATCCTTTGTAATTTAGCATTGACGTAATTAGGAGGTCTAGAATGATTTCTCTGGCTCGGTGGTTGTTCTCCGGCTCAGGTCACATGCTGATTACAGCCTGGTCCGGGTTATGAACAAAACTCACTGTCAGGCCTCTGGCAAAAACTCATATCATCAATAATTTGAGCCTGGTAGGGCCAAAACAATAGTGTATTAATTGATAAGTAAATCATCAGAACAATTTTGATAATTGTTAATTCATTTAAGTCATTTATCAAGCAAAAATTCCAAACATTCACTATTTCCATAAAAATGTGAGGATTTGCTACTTTTCCTTGTTTTATATCATTGTTAATTGAATATCTTTGTCTTTTGGACTGTTACTCAGACAAAGCAAGCTATCTGAAGGTGTAAACTTAGGTGTAAAATAGTGTTTTTCACTATTGTCTGACATTTTTTAGACTCAACAATTTATCATAAAAATAAGCTACAGACTAATCTCTAGTGAAAATTATCGTCAGTGGCAGCCCTAAAGTCGAGGTTCTCACAGCCCAAAACTACTTCTGTTGAAGACAAATACAAAATCATCTGTGTGTTGTGTGCAACAAAGCACTGGCAAAAAGCTTGAAGTCAAGAAAGTGGTATTATGCTTTTTGGCCAGCAAAGCAATCGAGTTCCTCACCTGTTATTGTCCTCATGTTATTCTTAGCTTCATTAATAAATTATTATAAACTGTGTTTTGAAGCCCAGATTTTAATGATCAAAGTTGATTTTGTGTCAGTAGCTTTTAATTTCAGTTTAACCAGTATTTTGTTTTTAACAGTGATTGACAGTATTGTGGATAACTGCTTTATTCATTTTGTGAAATAAAATAGAACAGTTCAAATCCTAAACCAGTTTGCATCTTGACATAACATCCCTTATTAAAAGTTCTAACATTGTGACTATTAAAAATTCCAATAGTAATAATTCCTTACATTTCTCTTCTCTCTCTTGCCCTCCAGGCTATGCAGCATGTATGGATGGAGGGTAACTCTCCTACCAAGTGCGACCGCTGTCACAGAAGCATCAAGGGTTACCAGGGCCTAACAGGCCTGCACTGTGTGTGGTGTCAGATCACTGTGAGTTTCCTGCTGCATGTAGACACAGATGAACACTTTACTCTGCAGAGTAATAACCTCTTCTTTTACAGAAAAGCATTGTATGCAGTATGGAAATATGAAATAATGTATTCATTTTAGTAACATTATGCTACTTACTTCATATTAAAACCCTTCTTGGTGCATGTTGCATTCAAATTGTTTATGTAGGTTGACTAACATTCACTCCATTAAGACCTTAACCATAACAACTACATGCCTAACCCTAACCCTAACCCTAAACCTAAAGAAAAATAAAGAGGCCACATGGTTTGTTTCACATGCAGTAAGGGAAGTCAGGGAACCTCGAAGATGGAAAAACTGGGTGATAACTGTGAACCAGCTAGTTTCTAATAGTAGGGACATGCCTGTAGGATATTTTGGGAGAGAGGCTGGCCATCTAAAAATGCTGCTGCAGATGGAAACCTTTTTTTTTTTTTTTTTTTTTAAAAACTTTAATGCCTTAGTATATCTGGGTTTGCATTAAGAAATAGGTTACAAACCCTTTTTATAAACAACCTTCTTAATTGTACCTGTTGATGGGACTGCATACTCTTGAGTGGAACAGTATGATTTGTATGTTCATTATTTCTTTCTTATTTTTATTTTAAACAATCTGGTCTTACTATTTCCACCCTGATGAAGACCCTGTGAGGTCAACACTGGTCAGCGGTTTAACCAATACGCCCGACTAAATGCAGGCTTTCAATATAACTTCTCTCTTTGCTCTGCTTTCTGAAGAACGTTTTCTTTTCTGTGAAGTAACATTTAATGGTTTACTTTTTAGGGAGCAGCTTCCCCTCAATGTAACAGTGTGTTTAATACAGGTCACACACACCTAGCAGTGCTTTTCAAATCCACTAGATGTCACCACTGACTTGGATTTCCCTCAATATTAATGCTGCTGTTAAAACTCTCAGGTTCACAGAGCACGTGTTCTCATTCCAGCATGAAAAATATCAGTCAGAAAAATTATAAACAAATGCATTTTTGATTGACACTGTATGGCCTGTCAGGCAGTCATATATCCTTTCTGTAGTGTTTCATACTGCCACACTCAGTCTCACAGATGGATCACGCCCACAGTTCTTATGTTTCTGCCTCTCTTCTCCCCCATAGCTTCATAACAAGTGTGCATCTAATGTGAAGCCAGAGTGTGATGGAGGAGCCTTGAGGGACCACACTCTGTTGCCCTCGTACATCTGCCCTGTTGTCTTGGTGAGAATGTTGTTTTTCTCTGCTATCCAACACTATGTACAACAGAGACAACATTAACCTCCCCAGAAAAAGGAGGGATAGTTTAATTTCATATATCACTCACCAGAAAATATGTGTAATATAAAATCATGAGTATTATGTTCATACATTAGTAAACTAATTACTGAACTACGGCTTGCATGCTAGTAGTAGCACAGTAAAAAGTTGCCACAATATACATAGAGAGATATACAGTACCAGTCAAAAGTTTGGACACACCTTCCCATTCACTTGAATGAGAAAGTATGTCCAAACTTTTGACTGGTACTGTATAAGAGAAAATGTCTGGGTGTCTGTATGACACCTTGTATTGACATGTCATCTGCATCTGGCTATCATACCTGTATGAGGAGGAATGCATGCTGTAAATGCACTCAGAATGCATTGTATTGCATTATGATCTCAGCCAGGTGCACATGCAGTCCATGCAGAAAATCAAACCAGCAACTTGAAAGGTCACCTAACTCTGCCCTTTCCTGCTTGTTGAAATAAGCCTGGCAAAATTTGAAAGTTGTAGCTTGTGCTAGTAGCTATAAGTCTTCCCTCACAAAAGATGTATCACACTCATCTAGGCACTACTTCCTTTGACCTAGGCAAACTTGTTTGTTGACTCGTTTGTCCGACAGATCACATGTAGATACCAGGTGTAAATGGGGTCTATGTCTGGATGGATGACTGAGCCGGCAGTATTAGTGACATGCTGCCATTCAACAGCTTTCCTCTAACAAGTCATGTCAGACCTATGTCGACCAAACACCTGCCTCAATTTCACACTCAGTGATGATTCTATTTTTGGGCTTGTCATCTGACTTCTTAATTTCCCTCACAAATACCTCATTGACAAGCTGATTCATATGCATATCCATTTTCACTGTGGGCATTTCATACATTAATACAAGGCCCATGCACCTGTCTTCCTCCTTTCACAGGACCGTCATTCTGTGGTGAAGCGTGGTGAGGGGGAGTCACCACCCAGCACCAGCCCTGATGACACCAATCAGGTTTTCAAATTCTCCCCAGGAGATGGACAAGCTCTGCAGGTATGTCATCCAGGAGCTATGTATGCTGTACGTTGTTAAAGTGACCAAACAAAGCTGGTTAGCAGACATGCCTGACTCCGTTTCTCCCTCCTGTCCCCAGATCACTCCTCTCCCAGGTACTCATCCGCTCCTGGTCCTGGTCAATCCCAAGAGTGGAGGGAGACAGGGGGAGCGGTAAGTTGCTACCACCTAAAGGCCTGTTGTCAGGTGGCCTGCTCTTTTTTATGCTTATTGCAATATCATTTGTTTATTGAAATTATATAATCAAGTTGATGACAACCATTAGACTTCAAATAAACACTTTAAAAAGTAATTATTTTTAAGTTAAGGAAAAGTAACGCTCATCCCTTTTTGTAGTTTAATTTTTTAAATGAAATCTGGTAATTAAGTGGTTTATTAGTGGCTTTGGTTTTTTAGGGGGGGGGGGGGGGGGTCGGTAATTAAAACGTGAAACCTTAAAAAAAGGAGATAGGTCAATACATTTTTTTTCCAGTTTCCAATTTAGGATGAAAGAGAAAAACAGAAAGGTAACTTTATATCTTAAAAGTTAATTTCCCCTTTCTAAATATCTTATATAGGTTTTTTGTTTCTTTTCATTACTCATCTCAATTTAAGCTTTTGCATTTAAGCTTTTATTTTTAGCGGTTACATTTAAGCTTTTCTATTTTCCATTTCAGGAGTTTAAATTACACTTTTCATTTTCACTATCTAATATCAATTCTCAGTTTCCTTTTTCTTTTAAGCATTTAATTATGGTTGGATTAGTACAATATAATCATAGTTAATTTGCCATCTTTTTTCCTTTATATTCTTGTTTCCCTTTTATTTAATTTGAATTATGGGTGAAATTATTTCCATTAATTTAACCACCATTAATTTATAGATTTATTCATTTTGGAGGACTTTGGTGAATGATCAGCGAGCAGCTCATTTGTTTTCTCCTCATTTGTCTCTTTACTTTTTGAAGCATTTTCTGGGCTGTGCTCAAGAAGACCACTTTACTGTAAGCTGCAATGATCAGTGCCTTCTTGTAGCAGGAAAGAGAACTTTTGTGGTGCGAGCCCTAAAGATAATTTCTATATTAAGTATAGTATCTTCCTCTGGTGGCTGTAGTGAGGAAGTCAATTATGGGATCACATATGAAGACTTATAGTAATTAGTCCCTTTGGATGCACAGATGTGTAGTATGTAGTATGCTTAAATGACACTATTATTTAGATGAAAATTACAGCACATTTCAGGAAACTGATATCTGTGTCACAGGGCACCAGAGTCTGTAAACCTCCCTGCGGTCACTGTAAACACTGTTATTTAAAGATGAAGAGGGCTATAAATGCTGTAAATAAATGTCTTCATTGTTGCTCTGCTCCCCACCTACCACACAACAAAGACCATCATATCTTGTTGCTCCGCTTCAGCCTGCCACATTACCATAGCAACACACTCTTTATTACCATTAGAAAGGAAATTATTCTCTATTAATAGACATTACATTACTTGTGAACAGGAAACAAGAGGCTGTTGTATTGCTATTTTTGTCTGTGTGCAAACCTAAATGAGGTTTTGCTTTCAATTTTATACATTGTTTAATTCAATTGATGACTGAAGCAACTTACCAGAAGTTGTATAAGCATCTACATACAAATGTTATCATTTTGAAACTGATTTTACATATCAGCTGACTAATTCAAATGTATCAATCCCTTATGTATTCCCTCATGGAGTATATTAGAAGCCTGTACAATTGCCTGCATAAAAGAAATGTATGAAGATCATTGTGGGGGCTTCGAAGAGTATTTTATGTAACTATCACAAGGTTACAGGAAACTGCTGTGTTGTTGTGAGGCTCGGTAATACACTGACAGTTTGTGAGAGCAAAAAGATCATAGATAGGAGAGCGCAAAGCAAGCAAACTAAAACCCTCCAGTTCTTCATCTCTCTTTTATATTATGCCTCTTCTTCCTGAACTCTGAAATGATTATTTCTGTACATTTCAGACAGAACCGCAGCACCACTGTAGAACAGATTATTTAAAATGGTGTATGTGGGATGCACAGATGCCACTTCACATGCATTCAGTAAAGCTGTATGATGCTTACACTGAGTGAAATATCCAAACCCAAAATGCCAAGATTTTTATGGCTGTACCATTATTGAAATATAATTTTATACACGCATCCCTGGAATTCTACTTTAATACATATTTGGTATGTTTGGAAACTTTGAGATATTTTTAGCACTTAATAATATATTAGTATTATTATTAACTATATAAGTAATATAGTTCAGTTCAGGCACTGTTTGGCTGCACAAGTTGCACAAGTTTAGAAAGATGGACACATAGGGCACAGTTTAAAAGGTTAAGATACTTTACATTTTCAGTTCTGCTAACATATAGATGAACACTCACATGTCAAAAAACCTGGAATATCCAGGTTCAGCAATTGCTGGTTAGTGTACTCCATATACTCTGACTGTATATCTAATTATTTGAGTCATTCTCTTTTCTGTCTCTTTCTCCTTTCAGGGTACTGAGGAAGTTCAGGTACCTGCTAAACCCCCGGCAGGTGTACAGTTTGGACCAAGGTGGACCCATGGTCGGGTAAGTCTGCTGCAGTCATCTCTTTGTTGGCTTTTTTTTTAAGGATACCTAATATGCTTTTCCATATTTTCAGTCATATATATAATGTTACAGTGTCAGATGTTCATATTAAACGTGGCCAAAGTGTCAAATAATGAGGTAAACATATCTAGAAATAATCCCTGTGAGCAAAAGGCGCCAGCTTCAGACTACTGTGAACGCTCGGTTTCCAATGTTTTTTTCTACTTTCAGCCCGAGCCAACGTTGGCTTGTGACATATTTCTTTATATGGACATCTGCTCCACTCTGCTACCATTATGGCTTTCTTCCATTCTTTTGGGGGTAGTCACGCCGAGCCATGACTCAAGTTGAGCTGGCATGCTGAGTGTTTTTCCATTACACAGCATGGCAAAATATAATAAGTTGTTTACCTGTTGGAGGTGTGCTGGTCGTCAGCAGCTCTTCATCAAACATCATCATCACTGTGGCTGTTTCTGCTTGTACTATTCCTCCCTGCATTACTTCTAAAATCATAAAGGACCTTAAAGACACAGGAGCTAAGACTGCCTGTTAAGAGACAGAGGCTGAACTGAGGGGCTGCATAAAGGGCCAGTATAAAATAAATAAGGAGTTTTTTGAACTGTGAATCATACAAAGCTACTCTAGTGGAGTCCCAGAATAAAAATATAGAGCTGGATATGAAATGAGCATAATAGGCCCCCTTTAAAGTCAGTGAATAGATAGAGAAAGGTTTGCCAACCATTTCTGTGTGAGGACATTGTTTATAGTGTAGGTCTCAGCAGTCAGAGTTGTCATGTAAATATGAGGCTGACATGCTATTGTTGTCAACCAGAACATGAAGGGAGCTTCATCATGTAAAATATAAAAAATATGAATCAATATCAATATTTCACTTCTAAGCCCCATTAGGACAGGATTTATATCTTGAGTTAAGTGATGTTAATATATCATCCCATTCAGAGCTTATACATGTAGCTGTGCTTTTGGTGCGCTTGTATGTTAATTTGTATCTCTGAGAGCTGCTGGTGCCGAGGGTCACAGGATTTTCACCCTATATTCACCCTCCTCCATTTTTTGTGCTTGAATTCTGAGTGTGAAATTTGTGCAATATACAATGCCCTCAAAAATAAGGTGCTGACCATGAACCCAACCAGGGACTTTTGTTGCATCTAAGATTATGGAAACTTCTGACTATCTTTTATTGGATAAAAGAATGACATAAATAAAGCTATCATTTATTTTAAAAAGAGTAAATGCATGTATGCTAGTGATTTATTATACAGTGACTTTACGCTGCATCAGGAGTTTGAACATCATGAATATAAAGTACTTAGTTACTTCTCAGTCTGTAAACTTGTGCTGTCAGACCACCTCCTCCCTTCATGTCAAACTAACCTGCTGTGGAGGTCGGTGAAGGGGAATGGGAACACTGCATTATTGCCGTGTTGTGCATTTGACCTCTTGACATACACACACACACACACACTCTCACACGTCAGAGCTGAGCACTGCTTGTACTTTGAAATGAATACTGTTATGCCTTCTGTCCATTCATGGGAAAAAATGCCCTACGCAGCACAAGAGGCGTAAATGCTTTACCTTGAAGGTGAAGCACTCCACTCAGCATCCTTTCACTTCCATTTGTGTGAATCTCTGTCCTCCCTTGTCTGTTACTCTTTCTCTCTCTCTCTCTCTCTCTCTCTCTCTCTCTCTCTCTCTCTCTCTCTCTCTCTCTCTCTCTCTCTCTCTCTCACTTGTCACGACAAGCAGATCTGCTGCCCTCGAGAACCAATTGTAGGAAAAGTGACCCAATGACGCACTCAGGTCTTAGGGGAAAATGTTGTAGATGATACATGTGGCATCAAACACAAAGAATTAATACTGTGATATGATATTGAAAATTAGTAAAGATCACAGTATCATGATCTGAGACTAAACCTGATGGAATTTTATTTATTGTAACATTATTACTATTAAGATCATGGGTCAAAATATTGCAATATGTGTCACTTCAGCTCATTTTTAGGCTTTTTATTGATTCCTTTTTTATTCCATTCATAATAAAACGTGTTCAGTATTCTCCTCAGTAAAGTATCTGAGGCTGAGAACATTTTGTCTTGATTTACAGTAATTATGTAATTATTTTTTTAAAAAAGCTTCTTTGTTGTGCTCCACCTCAACTTTTGTACATAGTGCAAAGTGCATACGTTCTATTATTCCAATAACACGTCTGAGTGCAGGGGCCTCTTCATATCTAAAATGAGGTGATGTAATATTGTTATTGCTGAGCAGGAGGTGAGTTGTGCTGGTGCTACTAAGAGGGGGAGAGAGGCTCTACAGTATGCACAAGTGAATATAAACACATGCATACAAATAAACACACAGGACTGAATGAAGGTCTCTCGTCACGTAGAGGGTTAACCCAATCTCAGCTGACACCAGTTACTATGGCTCCCTAGCAACAGGCTCAGCAGGCTTTGAGGTGAGAGGCAGCTTACTCTGAGTAATTTGTTTAGGGAATGCAATTAGCTCCCTGCACTTTCAGCCATTACAAACATTGTTTCAGACCTTCCATTAATGTAAACCCCCATTTGGCTCTTTGTTGATGCATATGTTTCTCCTAAGCTGTTATACATAAAGCATAGCCACAAACAGTCAGGATTAGGCGGCTTTATTAAAATTTTATGCTTGCATGGAAGGGTTTTGGTGGGCTGCGATACACAGCTCCACGTTGTGGAAATATCCCCAAGGTGGTTGCATGTTGGTGTATTTCTCCTGCATGGCCATTGGAGAGGGCTGTCTGCTCCGTGACTTCTGCATCATCTGACCTGATCCAGATATAATCCACCACCAGCTACGGTGTATGTGGGATTGACTCAATAGAAAACTGCAGTGCCCATGTTCATTGTAGTGAAGGAACATGTCACTAAGTGCAACAGTGTGGCTCACTGATGTGTTTTTGGACAACAAATACAGCATAAAAGACTAAGATATATCAGGCTTTGGCAATACAGGAAATACTTGTTAGTGTGATCAATTAATTATTGGTTTTAGTCTTTTAATGGGATTTGTTGACAATAGTGTCGTGTGAGTTTGTCATTGTTCAGAACAAATCAGCAACCTGTAACAAGGTTTAGAGGATGTATTGGCTGTTACTGTGCAGGACCAGGTGATCGGTGTGAAAGGGTTTGGTGCCCTGTATGCAGCTGTCTCATGACGGAGAGAGATGAAAGCCACTGTCGACACCTTTGTCCCAACACACATTAAAGGTCCCTTTGAAGGGCATGCACTCTGTGACCACTCTGTGACCACTCTGTGACTATGGTTTCTAGGGAAAGGAGTGGAGTGAACACAGCTGGAGAGAGCACACACTTTGATTAAACTCTCTCTCTCTCTCTTTCTCCTTCTTTCTCTCTCTCACAATCAGCCTTTCAGTTCAGTTCATTAAATCATTCAGAGCTTAGAAAATCCCTGTCTCAACTGTTATAAAACCCAATCAAGGGATTTATCACCTACAAATAGCGTTCTTAATACACTGTGACATTGAGGAGACTTGTGTAGAAAAAGGCCAAACAATACCTTTATTAAGTGTTCGGTTTTGCATTTCTCAATCTTCTATCCTCCTAGGCTCAACTTTTTTCATGATGTCCCTGATTTCCGGGTGCTTGCCTGTGGAGGTGATGGCACTGTGGGCTGGATCCTAGACTGTATAGGTACACATATTCTATCCTCTGGAGTATTGACTTGAGTATCACAAAATTAGTCATAATAGGTATGCAGTATAAACCATCTTAAACATCTGGTTAAATCTTACAATTTGGATTTTGTATTTTCATAACCCAGCCTGTTTCTGTTGGTTGTGATACTACTGCATTTAATTTAATTGCTGAGATCTGGGAATGCTGCGTCATCACTGAAAAGAAGTCTGTCGGAGCAACAAGTTCAAGCAGCCAGGAGATCAGAGAGGTTGTAAATAAACCCACAGATTGGCCAAACTTTTTTTTTTCAGTAAAACAAAGATAGAAAGTGACATTTTTACCCAAACTGTCTGTTGTAAACATCGGCTTACAGACATGCTTATTTGACCTGTCATACTTGCCTTAATCATGCATACAAACAGTTTTCCTGTGCAATGAGGGATTATTCCCAACATTTGAGGTCTGCTTACTTTTTGTTTTTTTACTCTACATAAAGTGGTTTAAATAATCTGGCAAAACTGTTGGCTAGTTTACAACTTGTCTGATTGTCTGACTGCTCGTGTTTCTTGCCCCATTGCATGTCAATGTAGTGATGTCACCACAGATCTGAGCAACTTGATAAGTACAATGTTGTCATAACCAATAGAAACGATGACTGTAGGTCTTAAAGTAAGGTTCTAGTAATTCAGAATTTTCCTTTAATTCATCAGCTGAGTTTAAAAAAAAACTATGACCAAAAATATAGATATATAAAGACAGTGATCTGTTTGTCTCTGCCTTTGCAGATAAGGCCAACTTTGCCAGGCACCCTCCAGTGGCCATCCTCCCTTTGGGCACAGGGAACGACCTGGCACGCTGCTTACGCTGGGGAGGAGGTGAGACTCTTGCTCAGTCGTCTTTGTCTGTATGTTTTTGTAATCTTTCACAGAACATCTGTCCCTGCATAGATTGTGAAATTTAAGTTAACCAGACCAGCACAAGCTGTAGCGTCCCCAGCTGGAACAATGGCCAACTCTCAAACTGATGGTTCATGAAGACTTTATTGCCAATACACACAGTGTTGTATTCACATACACACCATAAGAGCTGAGTAGGAAAACAAAAAAGCCTGTCATAATACTGCACATTTTCATGCTCACACAGAAAAACAATAGCCATAAACATTTACAATAAATTGAAACAAAATTAGACAATAAGTATTAAAGTACCTGACAAAAAAATGTCCACGACCTAGTGTCCTGCAGTCTATTTGCTTGATACATTAAAACATGATGAGACCAGTCCAGGTTCTTATCCATTGAACAAAAGCCAGGAAGTGCACACCAGGAAGCTATACTGTTTAAGCTAGCTAGGCTATCTGTACATTTACTTGATGAATACAAAACAAGCAGTCAACCTTAGAAAAATAGTTAGCCCATGCAACAAATTACACACAAAATGCAAGTACATTAGTACATTCACAATGATTTGCATTAGCTTAATTTTATAAAAGCTGCAAGTGTTTCCAGCCTCCTGGACAAAAGGCTTGGCCATGCTAGTAGCCGAAATGTAGCTAATGCTAGCATAAGTATTACCAGCCTCATAGACAAAAGGCTAGACTAATCTAGTAGCCGAAATGTAGCTAGCACTAGCATAATTTCCTCACTACCCACTCAAACAAGTAAATACACAAAACATTTTTACATGTGCAAACCAAATTTCTTATAGCATACAAAACTCATACCTTGTTCACTTTCCAGCTAGGTGCTAGGGTTTTGCATCAAATAAAGAGCAAAGGTAAAGGTAAACATTGCAATTTAACAGTCATATTAAAGGGCAATTTACACTCTCACCAAATTATGAGTGATTTAAAAGCAAGGTACACATAAAGCACAAATGATTTCTACATCTGAAATGACCTCCTTAAATAGAAAAGTAACCATAACATTATATTACAGACCTTTACAACATTAGAGGGTGTGGTTAAAGATAGTTGTAAGCATATGCCATCTCACAAAAATGCACCATAGCAATCTCTAACAACAGAACAAGCTTATGAACATAATCTACAACCACTGACTGCTTGCTGAGACGCTCGCCTTTCTTGCCTAGCTTCCTATCGCCAAGGTATATTTTGACAGTTCTCACCAGTCCATCTCTGTCAATAGTGGTCTCTGCTACTCTACCCAAGCGCCACTCTAGGTAGTCCATCATCTCTCTCCATCACTATGTCACCAATTTGCAGGTGTCTCCATTGCCCAAATAGCGATGTTGGCAAGATATTCCTTCTGCCAGCAGCTCCAGAATTGCTCTGCAAGGTACTAAATGTGGCGTCACCTTTTCCAAGCATACAAAGCCTCCCTAACAAACTTGCCGGGTGGAGGTAGAGCTGTGACAGATTTCATTGTGAATAAATGATTAGGGGTGAGTGGTTCAAGGCTATTCGGATCATTGAGATTGTCAACAGTGAGTGGACGACATTTTATAATTGCCATCACTTCATAGAAGAACGTCTGTAGAGAAGCATCATCCAACCTCCCACAAGAGAGTGACAGTGTGGAGCGAAGGATACTTCTAACTGTCCTGATCTGTCGCTCCCACACACTGCCTACCTGACTTGAATGGGGAGCATTCATGCTGAAGTCACACTGCTTCTTGGCAAGAAAGGCAGTCAGTCGGTCTGTATCAACTTCCTTGAGAGCTTCTGTCATTTCATTTTTGGCTCCCACAAAGTTGCTTCCTTGGTTACATTTGATCTGATGAACTGCGCCGTGTATGGTGATGAAACACCACAGACCATTGATGAAGGCATCTGTTGACATATCATCAAGCATTTCAATATGTATGGCACGAGAGCAAAAGCAAGTGAGGAGAAGACCATATCTTTTGTGCACCTTCTGTCCTTGCCTGATGAAAAATGGGCCAAAGCAGTCCATTCCAAAGTATGTGAATGGTGGTGATGGATCCACACGCTCTAAAGGAAGGACAGCCATCCTTTGCGCTCTTTTGTGGGTCTCCTGAGCCTCCTGCAGTTCATGCATTGGTGAATATGAGATGATACTGCTCGATTGATCCCAGGGATCCAGTAGCATGCCCTGATTTCATTATTAGTGAGGCCCTTTCCTTGGTGTTTGACCTTGTCATGATAAGTGATTATCATTTTCATGATGTGGTGAGGTACTTAACTGTGTTGGGGGAGATGAGAGACAAAATCCCCCCTACCACACTTTGAGCACACCATCTTTGTCCAGGAAGGCATCGAAATGATACAGTTTACTATGGGATAGTAGTTGAGCTCCCTTGCATAGTAACTTAAGCTCCTCTTGATAAACTTGTTCCTGCAGATCTTTGATGATGACTCGTTCCAGTACTGTGGTGTGATCATTGGATTTGTCTTTGCTGATCTGTTTGCTGTTTGTGATACGTGCCCTGGTAGCCTGAGACCATGAAGAGAGATTAGACAGACTGTCTACAAAGTCTACTTGCTCTGTGGTTCTTGTGCTTAGTATTTGAACCTTTCTGACTTCTGGGTCTCCAAGGGATAGCTCTGGGATCACTTATGTGAAGGGAAATATTTCCCTCCCTCATAAGAACTTGGGTCCTGTGAACCAATTGGATGACAACAGTTCACTGACAGCCAGACCTTTGGAGGCGTGGTCCACAGGATTCTCATCAGTTGAGACATATCTCCATCGTTGAAGCTCATCTGACAGGGGATCATCCCAACCTGTGCTATGCCTGCACATTTCCTGAAGCACTCTCTTCCCCTTCAGTAGGTATGGACCTACAAAGCCTAAAGGATCATACAAAGAGGCAACTGTAGACAGTATGCCAAGGCGAGCTGCAGGCTGGTCCTTGAGGTTGGTACTGAACCTGAAGCAGTCATACTTTATGAGCAATTAAATCCCTAATGCTCTTTTTATTGGCAGGTCTTCAAATGTGAGGTCAAGGTTCTTGATATCAGTTGCACATTCAGAGGGTGGTATGCTTTCCAGAACAGCTCTGTCATTGGAACTGAACTTATCCGGTCGTAAACCTCCCATGCCACATAGTTCTCGGGCCTCTTGCGCAAGCTGAATTGCTTCTTCCTTGCTTTCTATGCTTGTGACCCCATCATCTACATAGAAATCTCTCATGATGAACTGTGAGTCCAGAGGGTATTGCAGACTGTTCTCCTTAGCAAGATGCTTCAGACCATAGGTGGCACATCTGGCAGATGATGCAGCACCACATAGGTGCACCTTCATCCAGAATTCTTGAGGTGGTGCACTGAAGTCTCCTTTCTTCCACCAAAGGAAGCACAGATAGTTTCAGTCAGCCTTGTGCACATGGAACTGATGGAACATCTTCTCAATATCACACATCAGTGTGATAGGGTGCTGACAAAATTGCATGAGGACTCCTGTCAGATTGTTCATTAAGTCAGGCCCTGCTACCCTTGTATTTAGTTTCACTGGACATTTGTCTGATTGTAGAGCATTACTCCCTCCCTCGATGAATATAGTGTCACTCTGAGTGTCAAGCAGAGCTTAGACTAGCCTTTCCATGTTTGGACACCCACACTGGCACAATCATGGGGGTGTTGGCAGATGGTCCTTCTCTGGCTACATTGAATGACAATGCAGTTGTTGTCTCATTCACATTGCCTTGAGTTGACACTGATGGAGGTTCTGGGGTTTCCCTTTTCACAAAATTATCATCATGGAGACACGTGGGATGTTTTCCTTTGCAAGTATCACAGGAGTGATGACAGTCCTTGCACTGTGGCCAGGTCCATAACAGAGCTTCTTCTCTTTCACATATTTCCTTCGCTCATCCAGACTTGGACATGAACTTGGAACAGGCATGGAGCTGAGGCTTGGTGTCCTGGCAAAACATACACAGAGGCCTTGTACTTCTCTTGGTTGGCCTTTTATTCTCACGGTCTGTAGCTGCTTGAGTAGTGAGAACACTGGCTCTGTTCCTTTTTGTGTCCCTGAGATTGTGTTTTTCAGTGGTTGGTTCTGAAGAACGAAGGGCATGGAAGGAAGTCATGGGATTACAGGTTATCTCTGCTTCCATTGACATAAAGGCACTGAAGTCTTGGAAACTGGGGAAGTTTTGGCTGCTGTTCAAGGTTTCTGTGACCCTTCAGTTCCAGCGGAAAGCTGGTAATTTTTGAACTAGCTTCTGGTTCTCCTCACAGTTATTCAATATCTGGAGACCCTTAACATGAGGCATAGCTTCCCGACAGGCAATCAGGAAATCAGAAGAGTTCGTGAGTCCTTCAGCATCCTTAGGTTGGATTCTTGGCCATTTTGCAAGCCTTTCTCTGAAAGCTCTCTGTATGACAAATGGCCACCCATATCAATGGTTCAGTTTGTTCCAAGCATCCGTGTAGGCTTCATCATCATTTCTGTAGAAGATCCATCTGTACCATCCAGGGTCTTACGAGCTGGGCCACCCACATATTTCTTAAGGTAATATAGCTTGTCAGCTGAAGAAATCCCTCTTTGATCAATGATTTATTTAGAGCTATTCTATCTTGGAAGGCCTGAGTGAGAGAAGACACATCCCTATGTGAAGATAATGCTGCATTGGAGGGGTGATGGACAGCAGGTGAAGACATATGTTCTTCTTGAACACTGCCATCAGTGGACTGGATGATAGCTTCTTGTGCTACCTCCTGGTCATAGGTGCCAACTCATGTTTCTATGCTTCAAGATCCCTCCTCTGCTCCTCTAAATGTTGTATCCATTCCTTTTGTTTCTATTCCTCCAACAACACTTCATACTCAGCTTTCTTAGCCGCCAGTTCAGCAGCTGCTTCTGCACATTTAGCTGCCATATGTGAAGTCATAGAATACTGGCTGGAGAGAACATTAGACTTGCAACTCATTTATGAGGCTGTAAATCCATAAATGGAGTGAGCGTAGTCACATTGTGGCAGCTCACGGAGACATCCCTTTACCTGATCTGCATCAAAATCTCCATCAATACCTGTAAACCTTTCATTTATTTACGACTCTACGCCTTACCTTGGTTGATGGTGTAGTGTGATTTCGAATTTCAACAAAGATGCTCATTACATCCTCCTTTCCCTTTTCCAGTGTGTCAATGAGAGACCCCAGCTGGCTTTCTGTAATGTCAGATTTGAGCTGTTCTCTTGTTTTGTGGCTTGGATCTTCTATTGATCATAGATGTGGTTGAACCTTTTCACCCTTTTCTCTGCCTCTTCTTTCTGAAGGGCAAGCATTTTGTCTGTAGGGTTCCGTGGACATTCAGAACATTGTGGACCCTGGGGTTCCACTTTAAACCTATAGTTTACTGTGAAGATCAGTCAGTTTGCACCTTGGTTTCAAGCACTGCTTTCAAGCAATGTCTCTCCGAGGGCCCTGATGCATTTGGGAGCAAAAACTTGTAAAGGCACATGTAATAATCAATGCTTCAAGTTAGGAAAACAACCAATATACACCCCCACCCCCCCCACCCCTTTTTCCCCTTTTTTTGTTTGTTTTTTTATACTGTATAACATGTGCATAACAAAACCGTAGAAATATGCTTTGAATGAACTGTGAAGTCAATCAGACCGTCAAAACCGTCCTTAACACATTTCAAGTGTAAACATATCTGAACACTGGGAGGATGTATTTTAGATTATTATATCCTTTATAATTGTTGTGGATAGTCTTACTGTTCTTCTTACACTGTAGATTTGGAATTGAGTATCAACAGTCACTGATGAATTAAGTGATAAATAGTTCACTAAGGATGAACCTTTCTGTTGCAGTTCTTTGCAGTTTCTTGACTTGAATAATACTCAAATGTTACTCACTGTTTCCACATATTATTGTCCATGGTTACCATCTATGACCATCGCACCAAATCCATATGACCACTGCCTGTAGGGATGAACACTTCATCGTAGAGGACCTAGCATTGACCGTAGATGACATGTAGATTTGAACAGGTTCTAAGTTGACAACACCAGGCAGGTCAGAAGTGTAGCACCATAGAGTCTAATCGTCATGGACATCAGTCAGGAATGCAGCAGGGCGGCAGGATTGATGAGGGTCAAGCAGTCCAGTTCTGCACAATCTGATTAACTTCTGTCTCAAATGGCAAACCATCTAGTAGAGAAACAGTACACAGAAACTTACATTGGAAGCCACCATACCCCACACTCCAGTACTCCTCTTAAATCCCACTCACGGTGGGTAATGGTAGCCACTTGTTACAAACTTTATTCAAAGCTACCTAACTTACTTTTAATTCTAGTGGAGATTCCCAAATCTCCAAAGATACCAAAAATATCAGACGGAACTTTGGGAAACTGTATAAAATGACATCTAGAATATTTCCATTTGATGGAATGATGCGGCCATGAAACAACATGGAGTTTTGTTTTGAATATTTCATACAGTGCAAACATCATATAGTATATCAATAAGGAGCTGGGAAAAGTTTTTACAAAATATATATTGTCAGACAGAGTGGAGAGCATTTTAAAACCTTAAAGATATTTAAGGGGGAATTAAAAAAGGAAAACTGGATGTTAAGGGGTTTAAACTGTAAAATTACCCAGGGTTGGGAAACTCTGGATCATGAGTCCTGACCAGGGGCAGAACACTCATTTACAGATTTTGTGTTATCATCTAGTGTTAGAGGAAAAAGATAAAGACATATGACTGGTAAGGTTCAGCTTTGGGTAATTTATCTCTGGCTGGCTGATGGCTGGACTAACATATTTTAAGGGTGATTGGTTCAGTAGAGACAGAGCAGGCTTAAAAATGGATAGTTGATCAAGTTGACAGCAGTATAATCAGTGTTAAGGTTAATTTTGGTGCTCAAAGAATGACTATAGTTTCAGAAAGGCTCTCAGTTGAATACTAGAATACCAAAGGCAGCCGAGTATGTCTGTGTTTTTAGGAAATGAAAACTGAGGAAAGTGGGGACTCTTATGTGACAAATTAAAAACTGTTAATATGCAAAGCACTTGTGCTGTAAATCCTTTGCCAGTCATTGATTTGTTGCAGTACTTTGGGCCAGTAATTAGAATGGCTGGTTATGACAGCTTGATTGTTGTTGTTTGGAGGACCATCAGAGCACTTACCCAGGCTAACAAATATTTTGTTAATAAGCTGCTAGTTTCAGAGGGCTTTGGGACATTTGTTGAATAGATCATCTTTCCCAGAAATGAACATTGATGTAGGAGCTGGAGTCTCTGCAGCCATTTCACTTGATGAACATTACCTCAGCAGGCAGTGTAAGCAGGTCTAGTTGGCATGGCTCTAGGAATGGCAATGGCAGCCAGTCAGTCGGTTGGTCCAGACTCAAATATCTCAACGAACACTTGGTGAATTGCCATTAAATTTTGTACATGCATTTGTTACGAGAATGACTAGCAGTTCGGTTTCTGGTGTGTCTAGGGCCAGTTCATTCTCTAACACAAAGTGTGTGGTTTGAAAATAAAGCTGGCTGGCAGCGGGTTGTGTGTGGGACTTACCTCCGGTCAGCAACAGTGGCTAGCTCCAACCGAAAACTCCCCACAAGCGGCCAGCCCAGACTGCGCTAGTAGACCATTCTTGTTCAAGGTTTTTTTTGTTGGTGGTGGTTGGTCCTAAAACGAAACAAAGCTGGATGCAGTCCGCTTGCAGGTCTCACGGCTAAAGACAAAAAGTTATTCCAGTGTCTCTCACAGCTGGACTGCACTTCTGGATTCTGCTACCCAGCCTTATCACACCTGGGCCACCGGGGTAATTAATAAGCCCTGCCCACTACCAGCCAGCCAAAAAGAAGGAAGGAATTATTAATGACTACTAATGAGCATACTGCTCAATCTAACACATTCATGGTTTCCAGAAGACGTTGGAGGGGACATTGGTGATCCCCTCTCTTTTCCTCTAGAAAAGGTTTTTTGGCTTTTAGTGAAATATCTGACAACTACTGGATGGATTGCATTGATCCAAAACTTGGTACAAATATCCGGATGAATCATAATGACTCTGGTGATCCCCTGACTGTTTTTGTGGCACCAGCAGGTCAAACTTCTCACATATCCTGTAATATATCCAGTGGCAACCAACCAATAGAGGACACACACTCGGCACCCCACCAGCCACAAAGCTTAATTTAGAGTCAGCAAGCTTAATTAATAATTTGCAAACATTTGAAATGAGCAAATATATTAGTTTTTACTTTTATTCATTTTGAAGTGAAGTTCTACAAAAAAAATTTATTAAAAATTATAAAAAACTGCAAACATGAATTTTTTTGTATTCTCTTTACTAATGGGTGCCCTCCCAGCCATGCAATACACTCTAATTCAACACTAGCTCCTTGCTGATCCCCCCTCCATCCAATACAAGTAAATAGATGTAAGAAGGGTCCAGAAAACAGTGCCCTAAAACCAATAAAACAACGGGATTCATGAGTGACTGACTGAGTAGCCAACCAACAGCCACACAAGGGAGACTGTCCTTGTTTATATCTCTTGTACTATCAATAATTGTAGCTTAGCATCAGAGAAGCTGATGCTTTTAGCCACTCTATTCCATTTGTTTAAGAAACAAAGTATTAAATTAGGTCTATTTGTGTTATCAATATGAAGGAGACAAATTGCCGTAGTATGAACTCCGATTCTATTCAAATTCTTCCTATTCACATCCTCCATAGGATACACCCACATATAGCCTAGTCATTACCATAATATTAGCCATTGCCATCTGTAGATTTGAGACTGTGAAACTATTCAAGGGTAGCTTGTGGTACACATGTGTATAATGCACAACATAGCCTATATGTGTGTATGAATGTGGACACATTCAGGATAAAATGTGGTGAGGGACCCAGGGGGAATCTTGTGAAATATAATTATGGTGGTATATCTTAAGCCTACCAGTCAGAGTACGACGGCATTCATTAATGCCCTTGTGACACTCTTGGAACATATTGCCATCTCTGATCAGTATCAAGATGCCTGACTGCCGAAACAGGCTGTCAGCTTCTGAGCAAAACCAGAGGGCTCCCTGGGGTGCTGTCAGGCAAGGGCCATGTTCTGGGTTCGGAGGTGGTGGGGAGGTGTTCTCAATGAAATGGCTAGCCTAATCAGTGACATTGTGTTTCATGTTTGAACCCATATAATGCACCAATGAAATACAGGGGTATTAATATGGATAGGGTGAGATAAAAAATAATTTAGCAAAGGTATGGTCAGGACCATTGATTCAAATCTCACATGTACAGTACAGGCACTTACTAGGGTTGATTAAATGTATTCTATTTTGAGCCCTCGATTTAAAAAACATATATTTCATCACTTCATTCCTGTGCCAATTTCCTAACTTTATTTTATTCTACAAAACAAATTGTAGGATATAATGTGAATGAATGAATAAATTACTTTTATAACTTTTTATTATTGCATCATCCATACAACTATGCCCAGCCTGCATGGGCTTACAAGACACCATAAACATAAACACACATAAACACACATCACATATATAACCACTATAACCAGAGTGCTGCATATACATGTCCAAACAACAAGAAAAGTCTAAAAAATGTACAGGAACAACTTAAACAATTTTCACAATCAAATCTTCAGCACATCAATGTCTACATCATAAATCATTGTCAGGAATATTATATAGTACTGGAGAAATAAGAGTAAATACTAATTATATGGCTTCTTTCCCAGGCTTTTAAGACAAACTTAGCAAACTTAAACATATAAAAACAGCCATTCCAATTTTTCATCATCTGTACACCAGAATACTTAAGGGTTTTGAAATTAGATCACTAAAATCATCATAATTTGAACTGTACAAAAGAAAATGGGACTCGATGTCAGATCACAGAGCTCACATAATTGGTTTTCAACCTGAAAATCTTTGAAATCTACCAACCTCAATGGCCAGAGGAAGAATACCGCTTCTCAACTGTGCAACTAAAGATATCGTGACCTGTGGCCTGCAGGAGCAAACATGTTGTTGTTTTAGATTGTTTTTTATGTGTGTGTATGAATTGTGGATGAATTGTGTACTTCTATTTGCTAACTCACTTGCCTCAAATTGCCCCTTGAGGGATGAATAAAGTACTTTTGTTTGTTATGCACATATGTCCTCAATTTGGCTTTGACAAGATATTTTAATTTACATTTTCTTTGAACTTCAAAAAAAGTTTACCTTTAAGAAAGATAATATTAAAGCACAAATTATTCCTGTAGATAGAGCTCTAGTCTATAAAATCTACAAATCTACAAGTATCTCTGCAGCATATCTAGTATATTCTTTGTGTTCTTCTTACCATACCTTCCTTTCTGAAATATTTGTGTTTTGCTCTGATTTATTGCTAATCTCCATTTACAACACCACAGCCTAACCACCTTTAACATGTTCTGTAGGTCAGACTCGGCCAATAAAACTACATCATCTGCGTAGAATAAAAATACCCAATTTAATATCATCCAAGTATACACCTAAATTGACTTCCTTAATTGTACAACTAAATTATTCACAAATATTACAAATTTAGCAAAATATTACTGTAGTATTAAGATTTTTCCTCATTGTAAATAAGGGGCCTATAGCCCAAACCTTGGAAAACAGACATCCCCAGGCCAAAAGTACACAAATGTATGTGGACACCCCTTGTGGACATCCTTTTTGGTGTTTGTTTAATGCATTTGCTTGTATTTTTACCCCTTTCACCTTTCTCTGTGGCTGTCCTTGGCAGGTTACGAGGGTGGCAACTTGCTGAAGTTCCTTCGGGATATCGAGCACAGCACAGAGGTGGTGCTGGACCGCTGGAACATAGACATTGTCCCTGACGACAAAGAGGAGAAGGGAGACCCTGTCCCCTACAGCATTGTCAACAACTACTTCTCTATTGGAGTGGTAAGAAGACATTTACAGAGTATAACATTACATATGACTGAATTCCATGATGAGGAAAAAAAATCCAAACTGAATGGTTGTCCATATTTGTAATTATGTACAACTTGTTCCTTAGAGAACTTAAAAAGCACAAGACTAATTACATAGTATTATAAAGTGTATAAGACTATGTAATTATTTATATTATTTACCAACAGTTATCAATATATATTAATATTATCTTTATCAGCTATGACAATATCTCCTGGTATTGGCAGTTAACAGTGAAACAAGCCCTAATCATCTGAAATTTAATTTGACTTGCACTGCTGGGAAGCTAAGATGTAGAGGACACAAAAACATCAACTTCCATCTAATTCATTGATAATCAAGTCTAAGCATGACTGTTTCATGGCCAGTTTTTTCGGAAATAGGAATTCCACTTAGTAGGTATCCGTAGGCCACAGAAGACATAAACATCCTGTCCCCAAATTGTCTGATTGAGACATATAGTATTTGTTACAATAACAACATGGTAACAAAGATTATCCGGTCTGTGTGGACATAAGCAATTAGTAGAGTCATCGGTGAATTTCTGCTCCCTCTTGGGTAGGTTTCTTCTTTTAATTAGAGGAAAGAAAACATGCTGCCAGGTTCCAGTTGCTTAGCAACCTTTTTATCTTGCTGTGTCCTGATGGAGGTACTAGCATAAAGGCTCAGGAACGTTTATATGGAGGTGACAAAAAGACCTTCATGAAGCCTCTGCAGTGCTGGTCTGCTGATTTACCTTCAGTGTAGTCAAACAGTGGATGTGTTCCCACTGCAGATCTTGTCAACAGTGAAATGGGAATCAATGGGATTCACAAAGTTGCCGGACTTCACCACTTCTGTTTTCTGGTTTTGACACACTAGAATGAATTTGAAGCTACAGGCTTTGCAGGCATCCCATAAATAGCTTGCACCCTAATTTCTTCACACTCAGTACTGGTCAGTAAGAGCAGGTCTTCACAGTACCACAGCAAATAAACACCATCATACCTAACGTGCAATTAGAAGCACAGTGTACATTTCAGTGTAGCAATGGAAACCAGACTGGTAATTTTGGGGTTTTGCCAAACTTTGAGCTGAGTCATCACCATAACAGCTAAAGTAGGAGCCATCTGCTGTTTTTTTTTTCTTAAACATTATAGCGCTATTAATTTGATAAAATAAAAATAACACTTACAGTCTTCTATCTCATCAGATATACAGTACACGTGACTGTAAATAAATAACAGTGAAATAAGTGTAAAGAGGACATGTGCACAAGTAGAAATTAGAGGGCAAGTTTTGGCAGGAAAATGATGCACCACTGTGATGTTACACAACTGCACTCCTACTGATATGTGCATGTGTGTCCGTGTAAACACATTACACATAAGCATTAACACTAACCTTTGTCATTGCTTGCTGTAAGGCCATTCTAGTTGTACCTTGCCCTGGCTAAACAGTTTTTTAATTAAAGATGCAGCAGTAACTGAATTAACTTTTGGCCTTCTCCAAACAAAGACTCTTCTCAAACACTGGGGGCAAAGGCAGTGGCAGGAGGGATCATTGTCTTCTTTGTGGCCTGCATGTCACTGCCAGTGTGTCAGATTGATGGAAACAATTGTATTTGACAGGTTTTCTTGGTTCAATTATGCTTATTTCTACATTTTGTCTCTGTCGTTTCTCACTCTGGGATAGAATTTCTGCCATCATCATTGTATACTCACATACAGTAGTCTCCACAAGTGGAAAGTAACAAAGTTCATTTACGAGTCTATAGTATGATTTGACGTAATGGTGCTTTCTTGCGATTGTTTGCATCCCCACTACTAATATTTACTTAACGATTTCATACTTAAAATATGCCAGAAAATTATTGCTTTAATATACCTGCCTGTACATACTGTAAGTTAGTGGCTTGGTGCTACCTGGACCAGCTACAACATCAAAAGGCCATAATGAGTACTTTTATTTTTGGCACCATGAAACCAATGAATTGATCCAGTTCCATAGACCTTCATTGTTGTCCAAAAACTATTAAAGATACACTGGTGAGCCACACCATTGTTCTGTTCCTTTGTTTTGATGAACATGGGAACTGTAGATTATTTTGTGTTGTTCCCACATACACTGCCCTGCCGCAGTAAATACTCAAAATGCACCAAATATTTATTAATCTGAGCTGAAAAGAGTGCCCAACAAATGCATTATTGATTTATGTTTCAGTAAAGTTTGTTAGAACTACAGCCTTTTAAAAAAATAAACTAATAAATTTGTGACCCATTTTAATTCCCCCTCTATTCAAAAAAGGTGTTTTGCCCTATTGTGACTTCAGTCGGATGTTTGATCTTCACTGTGCAGAACCATGTATATAGGTGCACATTCATCTGCTGAAGGGGGAAAGTTTCTCTGTGCTCAGCGAAAATCTGAGTTTAGGCATGTACCTAGGAGCATGATTTGTGACATCTCAACTAATTTGGAGACAACCAGGGACCAATATGCAAGTGTGATGTGGAAACTTGGAGTAGGTATAGTAGAAGGGGTAGATGTAATCAGGTAATTTAACTTTTTTGTGGAAAAAAATATGTTAGACAAATTGTTATTCAAAGCAGAGTATTCTTATGTGTCTTGAAACATATCATGAGGGGATCTTTAAAGATGTACATCTTCAGAAGGAATCAATAGGCTTGGGGCTGAGTGCCACAGACAGGGAAAAGAAAGTGTTAAGTAATGAAAGATGGACAAACACAAAACGTTGGTTTTGATCTCTTCATGAGATTTGTTGACAATAAGAAAAATACAGAATAACACCAGCCTAATGTATAAGTCGTCTGTGTAAAACTGCGATTGACTCTTGGGTTCTGACAGCACTCCAATGTGGCATGGCCATTACACCAATCGACAGATCGCTATGTCTCCAGGAGCCATAGTGACAGATGGCTGAGTATCTGGGTGCACACGAAACCTGAGCAAACCAATCTCTGACTCACGCCAATGATGTAGCCATTAGTAACCCTCAAATCTGGTTTACTAACCATACAGGGTTTGCATTTCCTGCCATCCCATCACAGACCTTGCTACTCTAGGTTTGGTTGCTATGGAGATGGGAGGCTGGCAAGGCTGAATCTGAAAGCTTCCACAGTCATCTGTCCTTTATCTCACCGACTTAATTGTGGATGACATGGTGTGGAGCATGTGGTTGGCTGAGCCAAGGCACTCAGAATTGCAGATAAGAAGGTATAATATATGATTTCTGTTTCAAACTGTGCCCAAATTTTAGATTAAATAACATTTTATAGATCCCCAGGGGTGAAATTAGGTTTTTCTGTTTTCACTTTGTAAGTGCAAATATTTTTAAATTTGGAAAATGTAAAAAAAACATACTTTGAGAAGTTGTTTTTAATTTCTTTATAGAAGATGAGGATTTAGTCCAATCACTGTGCTATTGCCAGGAGCAAGCGAATGTTTAAAGGGGCATTGAGGAGTGAGCTCAACATGAGGGCTGGCAGTACTAAACTAAGCAGAGAGGATAGTGATGAAAATATGTGCGAAGCCTCTGCCTCATGTTTCAGCTTCACGTGGCTCCATATTATACCATACTGTCGCATTTTATAACTCCATTAGTTACATCACAGAAATTTCTTCCCTTGTTTTAGATGTATGTTAATATTCAATTTGATTCACTAACAAATATTAAAGTAATGTAAAATACTTTGAAAGCATTTGAGGATAGAATAAAGAAAAACCTTTCATTCACAAATAATGGCAGCAGATTTAACAATCAGTGTACAAATGCAGGTTAGTGTCTGTTCCTTAAAGTGCCTTCACTTGACCTGCAGCCTGGAAAGAATCTTGTGAGAGGAATTTGAAAGAAGGAAATCACACCATGTCAGCAGCCATTAAAGATGCCACCTCATGTTGCAGTGAGGACCCTGATCCCTCTGCAGCGCATTTCTCTTTGCATGAGTCTCTGTGGTTGGGTGCACAAGTGTGTAAATGTGTATGTATGTGCATGCGCTTGAATGCACATGACTGTGTGTCTGTGTGTCCTGCAAACTGATTCCCAGTGTTAATTGCCAATTCCTAATGTGCACCACAATCCCTTACTTTGCCATTAGCCTAGAGGGTGCTGACTATCCTGTGCCTTTCCAGTTTTTTAACAAGTATAGGTAAAAAAGCATAGGTAAAAAGGAGCATAGGTAAAAAAAATAGCATGACAGCATAGCATAGAGTCATAAGAACACAGTAAAAGGAAAAAAAGACCCCATAAAACTCCACCCAAAGAAAGGAAAGTACATAGATGAAGTAAGTAGTAAGTAAGTAAGTAATAATAATAATAATAATAATAATAATAATAATAATAATATTGCTCCCAAGCCTTTTTAATCTTTCCTAGAGTAGCAGACCTTAAGTTGTAAATCTGGTTACAAAGCTAATAAAGCTCCCTTTAATAGTGGGTTAAAAGAAAGAAAGGTGTCAATGGGATTGGTGGCAGGTTTATTTGGGAAACAAAAGATGGCAGATGACACATAATTCCTGACCCGCAGATAATGAAACAAGTGCATTATTGGGAGGGTATATTCCTTACAGTTGCTCAAATCACATAAAGTGTTTATCTTTGAACAGGTCTCTAAAGATTATTAAGCCCTTCTTGTGCCACTCCAGAAATGTTGAATCCAGCTAAGATGGGATAAAAAAAAGGAAATGGGAGTATTGAGAGAGAGAGAAGTTTGGGAATCCAAAGTTCCTCCTGAACTGAGCCCACACCCACCCTGGTGCACTATTGGATGTGCTGTCAATCTAGTTAAGGAAGATGGGAGCTAGGACCCAAGCAGTACTGGAAGTGAAATATTTTGGCCAGAGCTCAGTTCCATTTTTACCCACTCTGGACCTCCAGATCGGAGATGGAAATGTGTCCAGAATGTAAGGCATCGAGACATTGCTCAGCTGTGATTGTTTACCCCTCCAAATATAGGAAGACTGAATCTAACAAGCTGAAAAATGACTTGGGGATGAATACTGGTACACATTGAAAGACAGAAATTTTGGCAGTATGTTCATTTTTATCAAGTTAATTTGTCCAACAAGGGATATAGTCAAAGGGGATGATTCGATAGTGTCATTAGGTTCTCCCTAAAGAGATGTTTGTATTTACGTGTGATGGAGATCCCAAGGTAGGTAAATTGTTTTTTGTCATTTTTAGCGGTACAGCTGAATAGTCTGAATCTAGTGCTGCATTGTTGACTGGAAACAGTTCACTTTTTTGAAAGTTTAACTTGTATCCTGATATTGAGCCAAATTGGTCAAGTAGTGCAAATGTAACAGGTAATGAATTAGTTGGATCTGAAATACATAGTAAAAGATCGTCAGCATAGAGTGAAACTTTATGCTTATCTAAAGATTCCAGTGATGCCACTGTTGCTTTGAAGTGCAATAACCAGTAGTTCTATGGCCTTCAGAAGGTGAGTGCACTATATTGAGGAGGCACCAAACATTATATTATGAATGGTTGTTTTTAATAAAACCAGTTTGGTCTGTTGAAATAATTTGTGGAGGACTTTCTCTAATCTGCAGGCCAGTACTTTTGCTAATATTTTAACATCTGTGTTCAGAAGAGAGATTGGTCTGTAGGAGGTGCACTATCTGCTAAGTAGTTAGCTGCTTCTTTAACCTGATACGAAAGAGTTGCACCATGGACAATATAACATGCAAAGGGTTAATGCTGTTCACTGTGGACCTCACTGAAGCTCTCCTGAATCCTGGAGCAGATAGGATTTTTGCAGTTTGGTGGGCTAGGGAAGCTGATTAAACACTTTCATTCTTGATAAAAAATCTCACCACAAGGTCGATTTAGTAGCTGTTCTGAAGCTTTTAGTCGTGTCACTCAATCTTCCTCACCAAATGTATTTTGTTCAGTTATCATATAATTTCCATTTTTCTGAGCATTTAAAGGACTTCTCATCCATGTTATCTTAACAGTTCATTTATGACCTTCTTTCTAAAAGTAACACCAAAAATGTGTGTCTTGAGAATTTGGGGCCAGTATCTCCATTCAGACATGCAGATACAAAGAGACAGGACACAGCAGGATGTCAGTCATTTTAGAGTCTGGATTAAGTTCATTATGTTTAAATTGTGATTATCTTTCAGGAGAAACAAGTCTGACAAAACAATAGCATTTTAATAAAATTGGCAAAGGAAATAAATACACAGCTCCGTCAGAACCCAACAGCCCAAATGAAAATGATTCTGTGTACACCATACACCAGAAAGCTACAGATTCAGTCATCTGTAGATGCGTGTCCGAACTCCCTGTGAGACACTTGATAAATTCAGGCTGAGGACATGATCACTCAGCTGATTCCCCTCTGCAGACAGTACCAGTTGTGTTTGTTTTGAGCGCTCAAACAAAGCAGAGGCTCTGCTTAGGGGAAATGAACTCAGATCAGCTCCCCTCAGCAACGGTTGGTGAGTGTTTGCCTTTGTGCCACCAGAACATCTCATAAGTTGAGAGGAGGTTAAAGTAGGAAGACTGTAAAGTTACTCTCTGACACCATTGCTTTCAACATGTAACCTGTTATGAGAGGGTAAGTGTACTGAGACATGGGCTCTATAAATTTAATGCTGTCCTGAGCAAGAGTGTGTTATTGTTTATTCAGAAAACAGGCAAGGCCACAAGGAAGAGAAGGTGAGTGTATAAAATGTTGTGTGTGTGTGTGTGTGAGAGAGAGAGAGAGAGAGGGAGAGATGGAGTATCGCTGGCACAGACTGAAGGTCAGGGGAAGTATCAGTGACAGGAAGTCAGCGGTTGCCAGGTTCAGGCCAGGTTACCATGGTAATGAATGACCGTGCTGAGTGACACCTGGCTGGTCTTAAAGACAGGAGGAAAGGCACTCAGAGACACACAAATTGTCAAACACGTAAGACATACAAACATATTCACACACATACTGTACACACACCTAGACAGCTTATCTTGTAACTAAAGTTATTTAAAGTCACTGTTTCCAACCAGAGCACATTTCTTTTCTTCATTTCTTTCCTGATAAAACATTTGAAAAGGCAGTTTTTTTAAAACCTGCATTGTTGACTAGCTGGCAGTCTTCTTCTTCCCTACCGTTGATGGCAGATTTCTTGGCACATTATGGCTACCAGCTTTCGATCAGTGAAAAAGCGTAACACCATTGGCAAGAATGTGTATTATGAGTGCTTTGCACAAGATACAAACAAAACAGGGACCTGTTCTTAAAACCATTGCTCCATAGCACTACTAGTCATCAAAAACTCCACAGGGTACCTTTAAGATACTCTAGGATCCTTCATCTGTCCATGTGTTGCATAACTGAGCTCACAGACATACAGTACATATTTCAAAAGCCAAAGTTCTTGTTGTTGTTCTTGTTTTATTCTCATACCGTAAATTCTCATATAGAAGCCGGTAATCAAATAATGGCAGAGCTTCAAATACTAGCTGGGGCATGGCTGGCACAAACAAATTAAAAAAAACACATTAAAGGGAGTGGAATTACCTATAGCCCACTTGGACATGTCTCTCATGCCATAAAAGCTTACAACCACTAACAGCCAGGACAACTCCAATGACTGCAGTTTACACTTGGCCTCAGGTGATTCCAACAATTCTAAACGGCTGTCATTACAACAGCCAGGAACACTAACGAACCAAGTGGTATCAATGACCTTGATAATGACCCCACAGAGGTTAAATACCTGGGACTCCCCACCAGTCAGTTAGAACTGAAGAAGCCCCTTGGATGAGAGGTGAAATTTCTTCAAGTATCTTCAACAAAGAAGTCCAGTTGCCCCCTTTGGATGACAGCTCACATGGTAAATTTAGTATAATGTCCATCACCACAGGACTAATTCCTTCAGGAAGCGTTATATTCAACACTCTACTGCTCTTAGTTTCTATTTTTAACAGAGATACCTGCATCATCCACCTATTAATTCCACATTTCCGTTCTCAATTAACGTTAATGTGCCCTCAATGAAATCAGACACTTCCTATATATGTGAAAAATCAGATGGAAGTTTTGAGTTGTATTCACAACTTAACGTCGGTCGGGAAAAACAAAAAAGTAAAGGAATTGATCAATTAATTGGTGAATGAAAACTGTATTTCTGTTAAAGAGAAGAAAGAGCGGCAGAGCATGACATATCTCATTGGCATTAGTGCTGTGGAAATGGACATTATACAGAGTTCATTAAGACAACAGGAGGAAATTTTGAGTTTGCATTAAATGAGAAATAAAGGCCTGTTACTTGTGTAAGCCTGTCCCAGATAAACGCCTGGTTCTCTTTGACACTTAAGTAATGGCACCAGACAATATTTGAAAATTACGGTTTATATGCACTACTGTTTTGACATAGACACATCACTCAAAAAAATGAAGTAATAGTATTATTAATTTAATCAAAAGAAAAATAAATTACAGAGTTTGAGAAAAATATGTTACTTTTCATTTAAAAGAAAGCATTGTTGATATTATATGGAAGCCCATGTCTGCCATGTAAAAACTATGCTTGATAAACATGAAAACATACTTACTTCTAGATTATGAGATATGTCAAAATAATGAGATGCTGAATTATGAGATAGTAAGCCAAAAGTTTGCTCATACTTTGACTTCCCAGTAGTCATTTTTATCTTGCCTAATATTTCATGTATTTTTTTTCTCAGCAGAAATGGGCTCCATAATGTAAGCAGTATTAGAAAAGCTATGTTAAGTTATATATTGGATAATTAAGAGCTCTTTGTTAAATCAGTAATCTCAGCTCGCTCTGTATCGTGCATGCTAACCTCATTGCCTCAGTATAGCAGTATCATAGGAGATGAGAGATTTGAGGATCACTATATGACATTTCTTTTTGACATTAAGCTAACTAAGCCTCTAACCAGAGGCCAGTGAAACACAATAGGGGTGAACTGACAACCTATTTCTCCGCTGGGTGCAGTGGGTCCTACTGAGGTGACATTTTCCAGCCAGTGTTTTTGTTGTTGGTTTTTGTTGTTTGCCTCTCTCTTTCCCCTTCCTCCTTTTCACATCACCCGTCCAGCATCTAGCACCTCCTCTTGCCCCCACACACCACATGCAAAACTTCAAACGGCAAGATCAAAACAACCTTCATCACACAGGCAACTATAGGCGATGGCAAATGTCACATATTGTTACTGCCAGATTTTTCAGGAGGGCAGAATGAATAAAAGTGGGACTGGTCAGCGATTGCCTGCAGCAAGCGACTGAGAGCGGATTTTGTGACATGAAACAGCCCGTCATGTTTTGGAAAGCTTTGCGGCCACTTTGTGTCATTGTCTGGCCCTGGTCCACATGCTGTGCTGGACTCTCTGCCCACAATGTCCCAGAATCAGTAAAAACATAACTCCCTCTTCTGTCCACACGGGACAAAGGCTCCTCAGGCATATTGTAAACTTCCCCTCTCTGAATTGTCCCACGTTTTCCTCTTTTATCTATCCTTGTTGTTGTGATAAATAACCTTGCCATGAGAATCAGAATAGTACGCTTTCTAGTTTGAGCTCTGTGGGTTAGCCTCGTGTGTCTTGGGTTCACTGCAGAGGAGATCGCCTGTGATGTCTCCCCGCTCACCAGGTTTCAGTATCAAATTCTCGGCCAGTTAAAGCAGCAGATGCAGCTCTATTTTAAGATCTGATATTCGCTGATGCTGTGAGATCTCAGCACATTGGCGTAGTGTCTGGTTGAGGAGGTGTGTTGCAGCAGGCTGGTAGCACCAGTGTATGGTTTTGACGGTGACAAGTGAGGGTGCGAATGATTGCACCTGTCCACCTGTCTTGTCACAACCTTCCGTTCTCCTTGTTGCAGAACACTGAAACACCTGCACAGGCAGGCGGGGTGCCAGGCTGTCATCACAGATAAGTTTGCCTGTCCAAGTTGGAAGATGCAAGACTTCTGTGTAAATATACACCTCTTTTATTAGTGCCAATCACAAAAAGAGGATGCTACAGATAAACCTAAACACTGTAGATTCGCCATGAAATGAATTAGCACGTAGGTTATATTCGCCTCTGCCCACAGGAAATGGAAACTTAAGAGTGAAACACTTGTTGCCTCTTGAACAGCAACTTGCTCATTTGCCTGTTATATATCTGTGGCAGCTTAACACCTAATAATGAGGATGGTAATATTTCACTATCATACTGTGTGGAGTTTGCAGATGTTACATTATGTAATTTATGTTTATTGATATTTAGATTTTAAGCTCGGTGCTTAAACAGACATTCTAATCTTTTCTTACCTTCATTATAAATATAATGTACAAGATATGTATTGTGTATAATAGTTTGAGCATTTGTAGAAGAATAACTGTATCTCCAGCTTTACCACTAATAATTGTATATATATGTGAAATGAAGCCTTTTTACTGATTTGTGAAGCTAAGCCGAATATCTCAGAGTAGTCACTGTACAAAGAACAGCTTAAATCTTCAGCCCTTCACTTATTTATCTCATGAAATTATGAAGCCTCCAATGTCTCAAAAATTACAGATGCACAGTCACCATGTCCCCCTCTGCTTATTGTACCAGCTTATTTAAAAAACATTTTTTAAAAACAGCACATTCAAAAGACAGATGGAAGTTATGTGATAATGTCATCTATCAAATTACATTACTTGATTAAAGGGACAGTTCACCCCAAAATCAAAAATACATATTTTTCCTCTTACCTGTAGTGCTATTTATCCATCTAGATTGTTTTGGTGTGAGTTGCCGAGTTTTTGGAGATATGCCTTCTCTCAAATACAATGGAACTGGATGGCACTCGGCTAGTGGTGCTCAAAGCGCCAAAAAGTATATTTGAAAAACTCAACAGCAATGTCTCTTTCCAGAAATCATGACCCGATTACTCAAGATAATCTACAGACTTTGTTCTAAGCAATTTCATGTAGGAACTATCTTCTTTCTACCGAACTACACCCACAAACCATAAGTAGATGCACGCTTCCTTCTGTGCAGTGTTACAGCTTATTTCATAATCATCTCTTACTGACTTGACAATGTCTTTATGTCCTTTTATGGCTTTTATGCATTAACCACGTTAACCATCCATGTTAGCAATCATATGTCTTGTCTCTGTTAATCACTTTAAGCAGAACCAGATGATGTTATTATACAATGACAGAGTAAAAGAAGGAGTCCTTAACTCTGTTTTATGCGTTAACATTATTACTGACTCCACCAGCAGAATGACACTTTCCATCCACCATGCTCTGGTTCCGTATGCCATCTCCTTCACATGAGCCCCATATAGGAACATCTACGTTAGCTATATCACTTCCTCTGACATATAGGCGATGTAATCTCTGATGCCATGCATCTTGAATTTCTTTTATATGTACAGTGGCTGTTTATCTGTGAGAGACAAATCACATCCTCAGGCCTGAGTGGAGCAGACGCAGCTCTGGTCAAGCTCAAGCTGCAGTCAAGTTAAGGCTGCTCTGTTTAATTGATCACATCCACTCAAAGCTCAAGTGTCCAGAACACTGCTGTATGCTGTATGGCTACAGTGTACACGCATTTTGCACAATATTCATGATATTCTTGTGCTGCTGTAGTCTTAATGTTAATATGACAGCATTCAGTTGAGACTTGAACCATACTGGAAGTGTTATGGACATTGTCCACACATTTACGTAACAAGGTGCATGTCTGAAAGGAGTTTTAAATCTAAATTCTTATTATTAATTAAACAAAGCACTATTAGAGGTTCTTGTGACTTTCAAGCTTTTGAGATCACTTGATAGCTTGAGATAAATGTAAAATGTTGAGTAGAGGACCATTAAATAAATGATGATGCTGTTGTGACAGCATGATCCCCTGCTGGCGTTTATGTATGTCCATAAGGAAGTTCATACTGAGGCTGCTCTTGTGACTGATCAAGGTTACATTCACCTCTGCCCCAGAGGTCAGGGGTTAAGCATATAGGAGGGCAGGGTCCCATCTGAGCCCTGCTCAGATCAACATTTGAGCTTTCATTCAGTGCTGCGTTGTGTCATAAGTTAAAGCTGTGTTTTACTTAGTATTTTACGATGTCACCCAACTTTAGTCTAAATTACTGCAGTACATAACAAGGAGTTTGTCTTAGTGGGGATGTTGCAGAGATGACCTGAATTTTTCGGCAAGACTATTTTTAAATTACAAAGCAACATCAGATCTAATGGAAAATTCACATTTTGAGTCTTATTGTGGTAGTTTTGGTCAATGTACCATTATCTTAAAATTGTTTACCCATACACCAATCTGTGTCAATAAGAGGGCTGAAACTATTTCATTATTGATTAATCTCCTAATTACTTTCTTAATATCTATACATTTATACGTTTTACAATTGTGAAAAATGACGATTAGAATTGTCTAGCCCCCATGGTGACATCTTTATATATCTTGTTTTGTGTAACCAAGAGTATGAAAACCCAAACATATTAAGTTTACTATCACAATTGACAAAGATAAGCAGCAAATCATAACTTTGGAGAATGTTTGAATCGATTATCAAAATAGTTCCTGATTAATTTTATGTCAGTCAACCAATTGACTAATTGTTTCATCTCTAGTACGTGTGTAAGTCGCCCAAGTCAGCCAGCAGTTTGAACAGAGAAATAGCTCTGCCTCAGCGTTTCATCTATAGCAAACTGTGATATTGTAAAGTGTTTACTGATGTCCTGTAGGTAATGTTGCCTCTTCTCTATTCTCCCACAGGATGCCTCCATCGCCCATCGCTTTCATCTGATGCGGGAAAAGCACCCTGAGAAGTTCAACAGCAGGTCAGAGAATGGGATATTTAGAATACAGGTGCAAGGAGTGAAGCACAGTGGCACTGAGACAGATAGTAGCATTTCACATGATGTTTAACCAGTCAAAAAGACTGATAACCTTTCCTGTTCCAATATCTTCACACCATTAGCTAACAAGCAATCTCATAACCAGCTACTGACCTCGCACTTTAATCTGGAAACCCAATATCACACTGAGCTGCAATCATCAGGAATCAATAACAGGACAAGACCTGCCTGCACAGTTGGATCAATATATTGGCAGTGTCTCATTTGTGTTAACTGAGCTATGACATGAGAGTGTATGCAACAAAAGTCCAACTGGGCTGGGTCTATGGTTTCCATGGACATAATGCAGCCATGGCTTCACTTATTGTTTGTGCTTGAAGGCAGTTAGAGAAAGTTATGACGTAAATTGATGTTAACACCCTTGTAATAGCAGAGAAAGTACAGTATCTTCAAATGGCAGCCCATGACGACAAGTGCATACCCATCTAATTAATTGTTATATAACACTGGAAGCTGCCTCAGTCTGACAAGAGAGGGAGAGAGGTCAGCAGAGAGATCCAGAGTTAGATAAAAAGAAATATCTCAGCTATGATGCACACTGCCGTTAGCAGCACAAGCTCAGAAAGTTGAATTCAGTCTTGTCACACCAGCAAGATATATATACATGCATGGAATCTGTCTTCATCTGTCTGTGACATACAGGCTTTCTGTTACAAGTTCTAAGTCTCAAACATAATCGGAGATAACCCTCATGATAACATCATCAGGGTTGTTTTTTTCTCAAACTTGACAAAGCTCTCTCCAGAGGCACAAAAGATATTACAATTTTTTTACAGGCCGAGTAGTACTCCTAGTGATAAGTAAACTGATCTTCATGTGTAAATCAGTGGAGTGCCCATTAAACTGTGCCGTGTTTCTAGTCATATTCTATGTGTCTTATTATCAATAAATCCTCTGAAAAGTGTTCCTGAATAGACAAAGCTTGATGTAGCTTATTCCTCTGTGCTATAGATCTGCATTGTTGTCCAAAAAAAAAAAACATCAATGAGCCAAAGCGTTTCTTTAATTTGTTTCAAATTAATCCCACACACATCACCCTGCTGCTGGAAGTACTTGCTACTGTTGCGCACCGAATGCCTTTTAACCTGGTTTTGAAAATAGTCTCCAAACAAATGCACAATTTACTCCTGTTGAAGTAACATTTGCTAGACTAAGAATCTAAAGCCATGCTAGCAGCTCTGTGAGGATGTACCATTGTACAGTTGCTCACAGTGACAATGCTAACATGCTATGTATCGCGTTCACGATCTTAGTTTGTTGTGCTACCATGCTAACATTTGCTAATCATGATCAACTACGTAGTCAGGATACATCATCTGGGAACCATGAATATCTGTTCCAAATTTTATCCATCCAGTAGTTGTTGAGATATTGGACCAAAGTGGTGGACCGACCTACCAACTGACTGACATTTCCATCAACAGAGTTATGTTCCATGGCTAAAAACTGGGGGGCCCTGCTGTTTTAGGAAATTACTTATGTTAATGGGCAGGAAAATAGTTTAATTTGTGAAATGAAAACAGTTTTCATTGACTAAAACTATATTAAAATAGTTACAGTTTTTTTTGACTAAGATAAGACTAAAATGTCAGTCAACTACAACTTGACTAAAAAAAAACAGGATGAGGTTGACTAGATATGATAAAAACTAACAAGGACATTTGACACAGGACTAAGACTAAGACTTAAAGAAAAAAAAATAGCTGACAAAATTAACATACGTTGTCCTTTAAATATAAACATTAACCACCCTCGGCACCAAAACCAACACCATCCACAAATATGAAAAGTTGCAGGGGAAACACCGCCTTTGATGTCTCCCTCCTTTGCAGCCTTTTGCTGTGGCCACGTCTCTCTGACGACGCACTCAGATTCACAGTTGAGAACAAACACCAGCAGTATGCACACAGCCTCTGTAGACCGATACTGTAGCCCTGAGGTGAATGACAGTTGATGAGTTGGCCAGTTGTCTTCGCTGTAGCCTGAGACTGGGGAGTATGTGTTAACAAACAGATTGGTATATTTGTGAAAGTGATGTGATGAAGTGTTTCCTAAACCTAACCTTTATGCAAAGTGTTGACCGGTGTCACTGATGAATGCAGAGTTGCACCAGTCATTTGCTTAAAAGCCATTCTATGTATACTGTACATTGTCTGTGTGTGTTTGAGCTTAAGTACGCACACAAGCACAAATCCCTGAGGGTGTGGCTCTGAGGGTTTAAAATCACAAGTTGTCTAAACAGTAAAAGTAACCATGAACTGAACCCTCGCCTTGACTACTTTTATTTTGTCTGACGACTCAGTCAAGTATAAAAGCTTGTTTTGAATGCCAATGACTCACTTGGGAACTTGGTATGCTTAGCTTGTGTTTCATGTTGTTTGCATGATGACAACAACATATATGCTGCTGCTTTCCTCCACAGTTAATTAGTCTACATACTGTAAAATAAGAGCTAGAAGAGCAAGAGAGAGAACAAGCAAGATGACTTGTTTACTCTTTGAAATTCAATAATTAATGCCCAAGTTTCCATCCCCAGTCCCATATCTATTTCCAGCATCACAGGCAGAAGGAAGAGAGGGCGATAAAAGATAAAAGAAAGATACCTCTGTTCTCTGGAGGCCCTCTCTTTGATGCATTACACAAGGGCCAGAGTAAAAAGATGTAAAGCATTTATGTGGAGAGCAGCAGACATAAACTCACAGTCCACCAGATTAAATCAGGTTAAACACATAAAGCTCGCCTTTAAAAGAGAAGCCTCGAGACTTCACTACTGTTGCTTTTTGATGGTATGAAACAATTTCTGTTCTACTGACTGACAACTACATCACTGTGTGAGCCTCTTATGGCTCCGATCAAACTGTAGCTCCAAGCGAGAGTGTTCACAAAACATGCACTGTATTGACAGTCATCCACACTCAGAATAATACCAACAGTCTAATCTGCACTATTTACAGTAAGCCAACACTGGAGGTTATTGTTCTTCTGTGAAGTTTCTTCTTCAGGACTTCCACAGAGCAACAGACAGCTGATGGACAACTGCAACTGTTCTGTTGTAGTCTGACTGATGTTTTGGCAGTATAAATATCCGTCCTTTTTACAGCAATTTGAACTGAAAGGAGTCAGTGTTGAGAACAAGCAGTTTTCTCTCTACGGGTGAGCAGATGATAGATCACCTTTGACCTGGTGGGGGAGGCCCATAGCCACATGTAGCACTTAGCTCAGTGCTTTATTGTCCTTGCTGCCACTCACAATCCCACATTGTCTGTATGTGTGTGTGTCTCTCTCACACAATCTCACCACACACCATCCCCCGCATGTCTACTTGCATATAACCCCCCCCCCACCTCCTTCAGTGTCACCCTGCCATCCCGGGCCTGTTGGGACAGAGGGGATGTGTGACTCCTGACACTTCAGCCTGTGGAGCTCCACATCTAATTGTCATAGTAGGCAGGCCTGCAATAGTCCAAAGCCCAGGTGTTAATGACTTCTCACACTGGGCACAACACACATGTTTACTTAGGTCACTTTTGGGGACATTATATAGACTTACATTCATTTCCTGGAGACTTACCCTAACCCTAACCACTACTTGCCTAACCCTAATCCTTACACTAACCTTAACCACTGACCCAAAAATCAGCTTTTTCCCAATTAGGGACACAGCTTTTGTTCCCAATTGGACAAGCTGTTCCCAATTAACTGGTCTTGAGTCTGAAATATGTCCCCAAATGTAGGCTAAGTCAGACCAGTGTCTTTCTGTGTGTGTGTTTGTGTGTGTGTGTTTGTGTGTGTGTGCATGCGATCCCATATTCAGAGAGGAATAGTTACGCCCCATTTTCACATGCACCCCTTTATGTTAATCTGATGGCAATTTAGCATGTCAATCTGGTGTCTGAATAAGCACCCTGGTCACTTACATAAAAGTCACGACAGCAATCCTATTAGGTCAGACCTACTAATATTTCTGTGTCACTTTCAACACGGCACAAGTCTGAACTGAATGCCACCAGATTAACACAAAAGCTACAGCAGCACATGGTAAAACGCAGAGTGAGAAATGCCTGTCTTGTTAGCCTTCTAACATCACTGTAATAAAAATAATATCTCAATCATCTCCGTTGCACAAAATTGGTTTAATAAACTAGGAAACACTGTGAAAGAGCCAGTGTTAAACTGTTGAGATCTATCTTGGAGCAGAAGAAGTTAAAAAAAAATCTTGTCATGTCTGAATGATAAAAAGCCATCACTTGATATATCCAGCAATGTTACGTATTTCATGTCTAAAAAGGGTTTTATTAGATGTAGAGGTGCTGAGAGAGGAGGGAAAAAGAATCATTTCAAAATGCATCTTTTTCTCTTAATTTTGGCTTACCCACACTTTGTTTATCTAAAGACACATATATTCCCTGAATGTAATCAACAACAGTGGGTAGTACATTACATATATACATACAGTATAGTATAGATGCAGATTGTTTGGTGGGTTCACATGATTGTTCAAAAGCCATGTATGTTATGTGTTATGGTTCACTCTCACTGCTCTCATCACTGTCGTTTGCAGTTGCAGCAGACAACAGTTTTCATCAAAAAGCTCTAAAAACCCACTGTGCTCTACCTGCTCAGCACTTAGCATTTAGCAGCTTAAGAGCCAAATGTTTCTCCCTGGAGTTGGTGGAGAGCAAAACAGAGCAAAAAAGAGGATGAATATTAGACTTCTGTTTGTCAGATGGACAAAAACTCAACTCAGAATGAATGCTAATGTCGCTCCAAATCTGCTGGATGTGTAAATAAGCAAATGCCACCAAGTTTGTCATATCAACTTAAAAGGTGATAGTATGTCAGTGGTGTGTCTACAACTTGTTTCTGCTGCCCCAGAGTGGCCAAAATATCAGTTAATACAGGTTTGAATTTTACACACTGATGGTATTTTCAGTGGCAAGTCTGCATGAATAAAGTGTTTGGTTTTATTTTAAAATATCTAGTAGAGCCCAACTGATAAATTGGCCAGGCTGATATATCAGCTTGACACAGATGTATCAGTATTGACATATTTGTCATCTGACAAGTAACAGAAAGTGCAGTACAGAAAGCCAAAGATATGTTTGAGGTAATTTAGAAACAGTGTCGCCATTACATAGTTTGTCCACCACTGGCAACTTTATTTTTCAACTGTAAAAGGTCCCTTTGTATAATAGTAATATTGGCTGATATATCAATCTTTTTTTTTAAACTTTAAAATATCCTGAGTTACTTTTAACTGACATTTACATGTGATGTCACATGCTTATTAACTTCAAACTACTGTCAAAAGGCAGAAGTATCGTCCTCTAACTGTTGCAACACGACTTGAGCATCACATTGATTTATCCGGTTTGATTTAAACTTATTATATGTGTGATCAATCATATGTAATATGCTGTGTTTGCCATCTATCCCATTTCTACAAAGACCATGTATAGAAAAAAATATAAAAATGATTACCAAACACATGTATCACTCAGGAATATTGAAATTAGTGTAAGGCAGTTAAGACATTATTAAATTCTGCTGGGGAACTCTCTCCACGCTTGCTCTGCTTCCTGTTAGACAAGAACACAAGTTCTCAAGTATACAACACAAACTCTTGAGGACTTCTTTTCTCTGTACAGCTGCACTTGATTCATGCCATGATGCATATACAACATAAACTCGACCTTGGTTACTTTTTTATACACTGAATTTTGACCTGTGACCTTATTAATTTCCCAAAATCTATTAACAAAGTTAAAAGTTTTTGTTTTCAGTTTTTTCAAAGTAAAAGATATTTTCATGCCCGTTGTTTGTACATCGTCATCATTAGCTCTCTTCATAAGCTGCTTTGTCTAGTCTAAATAATAGGTCACTGAAACTTATCACCTGATTGGATTAGCAGAGATCAGATGTCAGCACCTTCTTGACCTCTGTCCCACAACACTGCAGCCAGTGTTGTTTTCCTCTAGGTGTTCTGTTGATGAAGTCGGGAGGATTTTCTTTGCAGGTGGAGCTCTTTATCTGTTTAATCAGTATCCATGCTCACAGCCAGTTTGTGTATTTATTCCAAACAAACTGCTGTAACTGCTCCTAGAAAATTAAAAGCTTAAGTTCCTAATGCTTGGGGATTTTCCCTGGAAAGACCTACTGTACCTACTGCAGCAAACAAAAAAGCTTTTTTCATGAACTACAAGATGTGTTACAGTGTCATGTAAATTCATTAAAAACAATAGACACTGAAGAAATCCCCTCCATTTCTTCCTCCTATTTTGAGCCACTAACAAGATGTTTCTTGTAGGCACATCCTTTCAGAAATGACCACTTGTCAATAAATCATGATTTTTAGAAAATTCAGACGACTACACACCATGTACAGTAAAGTCTTTGATGGAGCTGAAGCTGTATTAAAACAAATATTTTTTATTGAATCAAATGACTACCAATGTTGCTATTGAGCAGAGGCCAGTCAGAGCTGTAGAAGATTTAAAGTGTTTTGTCATTGCAGTTGGGAACAAAGTTCATCCAAAATTGACCCAGAATCTGACCTTGAAATGATTAAACTGCTGTATTGTCAGGTTTCTACAAAGCGTAATCTTTGTGCATGCAACAGACTTTTGAGCTTGGTGATTTGATATTTCTTACTGAAATGCTCCTTTGGAGTCATAGTTGATTCTCTCCTGACATTTCTGTACACAGACTTGTACCTTTGCCTTTTTATCACAGAACTATTTGATACAATATTTTCTAAAACAGTTGATTATCTTTTGTACTTCTGATTAAACAGGAAGAGTTTCATGTCCATCCAAGCTTTGAAAAATGCTCCAACTTCGAGTCTCTTAAAGGGGCACAATTTTAAACACAATATTCTATTTACTCATCAGGAGGAGGTCAATCTCAGCACCCATCGGTTATCTGTCTGACGACGATAACCTCTAGGGGCAACGGCCGATAGTTCAGGGCTTCCAGTGTAGCCAGTGGATATCCGGATAATGGATAATGGATTTCTGGGCCAAGACTTCCTCTTTCATTTGCTGGTCATTGTTTACAGTTCGATTAGCAACTTGAGACGGTCCAGAAGACATTTCGGCTAATCTGTATGAACAGATAAATGCATATGAATGCAGATAATTTTTTTTAAAAAGCTAATAGATGATAGCCGATGGGTTCCGAGATTGCATTGCACTTGATTGGTCAATGCTACTTGGACTACAAATGGACTATAAACGGAAACCAGAAGGCTTCCGGTACCAAAATCTCGTCCCGTTGCCTATAGATTCTGCATTTATATGCAGATATCTGTTTATAGAGATTAGGAGGAGGTTTACGCAGCCTGTGAAAACAGTTGTATAATGCCCTCTATGGCTCTAAAGGGAGCTTCCCAATGTGTGAAAAAACTCTGATAATGTCATCATTTCAGGTTTGGCTTGCAGGGACATAAACACCACATTTCAAACTGGGGCCAAAGATATCGGCAGTTACCAGGCAGGGAGGGTCTAACGAGATCGAGCTGCATTACAGGAAATGTAGGATCCAGCGTTTTTGGTGCTTGACCCATGTTGGGGGCTATAAATCAGAATATCTTGGCCTCTGTCCACCACGTAATCAGCAATTTTTTAAATAAACATGGAATAAAATCAAAATATTTTTACAAGTCCATTCACAGACAACTTAGAGAGACACCACAGAAACTCAATTTCTGACCAAATTACAGTGTCCTCAGACCACTGGCTGAGTTGTACATTGTAGAGCTGCAACAATTATACTATAGTTATAGTATAGTTGCAGCCCTAGTACATTGTATAGATCATTGTTGATTCTGATGCCCTTTCTTTTTCAAGATAGTTTGATTTCCTATTGTTGTGCTATGATTAGAGAGGTCATAACAGATTTGTTATAAATAGACATAGCTCACCCTCTATTTCCCCATTCAGACCGACACAATGCCGCAGGTCAAACCCGTGTTAGGGGTCTATCTGTATGGGACAACATGCATCAGCTGACCCTCCTTCATGACCTGTCTGACCCGGGAGGAAGCTGCCTGGCCTTGGTGAACTGGCTGACCCACCAAAAAGAGAGAGAGGGGGGAGGGGGACAACAGAAAGAAGGAGAGTGAGAGAATTGATAGTTTATAAATGGATAGCTAGTAACTGAGATAACTTCTCTTACAAACAAGGAGTGTTCATTTAAAGTTGGATAGAATTAATAAGTACTTTGGTTTGTTGGGGAATCAATAGTTGTTATTTCTTCCAAGCACACTGTTGAGCACTGAGCTGGTGTTCCAGTGAAACTAATGCCCTCTCCTTACCGGTCCAAGCCTCAGGGCTCAGCACAAAAATGTCTTTCTTTCACATTAGACGATTTAAGAACCTTTTTTGTTGTGGCATTTCACCAGTTTTAATGCAGAAACATGGGAATAATGGATGAAAGACTTATGGAAGTAGTCTGTTTCCCTGTTGCACCCTCAGTCCATAAGAGAGGGAAAAAAATGTGAGTTAATTGCATTTTTTACAGACTGTCTCAAGTGGAAGCAGCTTAATGAGGTTAGGCAGCTTGCCTCATTGAGAATCGCAACTGTTCCTAATTGTGATCTCAAATATGCTCATAATCCCCTGATTTGACAGAGGCAGAGGTTTCTGGGGAGGTATTAAGGTGAAAGAGAGAGAACAAGGGACAGAAAGACAATTAGAAGGGAGAAAAACAAGTGAACAAGTACAGCGGCTTAAGATATTTCAGCTTAAAGTAAAATAAACAGTAATGAGTGACTTTAATGCTTTGTTTCAAGTATTTAGTAAGAGTTAATGTTGGCATTGTTCTGTCTCCTGAGACATTTTTTTGAGGATGAGTTAAAATAATTGAAACCCTTGAAACAGTTTGACGGTTTCTTTAAGTCGAGTTCTGTTTAAAGGTTCTCTTTCTCAATGCCAAGGTGACACATAACCTTGGACCTGATATACCCACATGATACTGAGCTGTTGTGTCAATAGCCGTGTTGTCAGTATCAGCAGCATGTCCACATGCAAATGAGTATGCTGTCATATCATGAAATATGTGTCATTTCCACAGTAGTGCAGGGTGAGACATCAATTATGCTGGTTTTCAGTTTTTTCAGGTTTTGTGACAAACACAGCCTTTACAAACAGGTGAAGGAAATCATTTTGTAGACTTGAATGTGGAGAGTAATTCTTGATCTTAGGAATACATGTACAAGACCTAAATACAGGATTTGGGTCAAATGATACCAGGGGGAGATCACCCCCCCACACACCAGCGTTAGTTTATGGCTAGCGGGGTGGCCTAAGGGACAATAAATTTGATTGGTCGGTCTGCAACTTTGGTTCAGACCATAGAGAAAAATAATGGACATAGCCACCCATTTGTTTGATTGGTTTTGAAGCCTCAAGTTTGCATTGCATGAACTGAAAACACACTGTGAAATAGCAGCAGCTACACCTATACTCTGGGGTTACGTCATGGTTACATCACCTAACCAATGTTGTCGCCGTGGTAGCGACTTGTCAATCACAACATAGCCACGCCCTAACGAATACCCTGTTTTATCGTCTGTTTTATTCTAAATGGGACCATAGTTTATAAAATGTACATCATGATGTATTGCAGAAGACTTGAAACTAGCGATCAGACCATAAACTCATTAGGAAAGTGTTTACTGAGGTAATAAATCACTTGAGAAGTAGGGTCATTTTCTCATACACTACGATACGATTGGACTTCTTTTTGGAGCCAGTGGAGTCTGCTGGCCATTAGAGAGACTGAAGGTTTAAGTCACTTCCACATTGGCTTCACTTTTCAGACCCAGAGCTACACACTTGGTTCAGACTGAAATATATCAACAACTATTGGATGGGTTCAATGATATTTGTTACATTCATGTCACCCTCAGGATGAATTGTAATCACTTTAACATTTCCTCTAGCACTCTCATCAGGTCAAAATTTCAATTTTCCCAATACTTTGGATTATGAACAAATATTCCCATCACCTTTAGCTATGCTTTTTAAGTGCTAGTTAGCAATTGTTCACATGCTAACATGCTAAAATAAGATGGTGACCATGGTAAACATTATGCCTGCTAAACATCAGTATGGTAGCATTCATTGTGTGCATGTTAGTATGCTGATGTAAGCATCAACAATGTGTCTTTGCTCACCCACAGAAAGGTTCAAATAAAACTAACAAGTTACAGTGTGGGACTGCTGACTTTGAATGATTTTTCACCCTTTTATGACAGACTTTCCACAGTTACCTCCAGTTGTCTTTAGTTGTTAACCAGCTGGTTTCCTAACTGTTGAGAACTCTGAATACACACACCATCAGTGCTTCATCAGTGTTTAGGAGGTTTGCAGGTGATATTTACAGACTGGTCGAGCAGAGATTTCACCTTAACTGTAACTGCAGTGTTATTAAGCTATTGTCCGGTCCCAAAACTGCTACAAATCACAACAGGACAAAAACAGAACTGCATCCATCAGGTCACCTCCAACAAATCTGTCTGCAGGGCAGAAATGAACCATTGCTCAAACAGACCTGTGGGTTGCTTTTAATGTTGTGAATCACAATAATATTTACCCTGATCTTATAGTCTCCACCAGCAATGTTTCACCCCATGTCCCCACCACAGTCAATGTTGATGTTTCAACTCTTGGCATAAGGGCACTGAGGCAAAAATGTGTGCATTGCTTTGATGAAAGAGCAGACAACAGCAGAACGCCTGCTGACAGAATGGCAGGGTTAACTTACTGTGCTTTAGTATCTAGCAAGCAAATGTGCCCATGCCAGTGTCTCCACTTTAAGGCTTTGAGGTGCATCGATGGAGTTTTGACCTCTTTGGTCACATGGCCAATAGCTGTCCTGGGTTGTCAGATGCAAAATGTGAGATGACTCAAGGCACCGGACAGCTTCAATATGTGTCCAGTGCACCCGAAACAAATGCCGTAGGCTTATGTCGTAGTACTCATATGTTAGCTAAGTCAGAACTGAGAATATTTTATAATGTGTTAGTCAAAAATACGTCTGTCCTCTGTTTCTCTTCCCAGAATGAAGAACAAGCTCTGGTACTTTGAGTTTGGCACCACTGAGACCATATCTGCCACCTGCAAGAAACTTAACGAATGCATAGAGGTTGAGGTGAGTCACCGTCTTATTAAAGCTGTTGTCACTAAAACAGAATGGTTGACAAAAAGTTACTGGTTGAATAAATATATGTAAATACTCAAGATATTCTGTATGTGGTGCACAAAAACATGAAAATGTGAAAATCTTGTGTACACTACATGTCAATAGGCCCCATTTACACCTGGTATTAACATGTGATCTGTAACTGGATAATGATATCCGATCTATGGGTCTTTGCATTTACACCTGTTATTAAAATGCGTTTTCATTTTCTCAGCTGTGCCCACATTGTGATTGGATCTTAATATTCAAATTAGCTAGGTGGAGCTGGTGGACTTGTCATCAAACATGGTGTGTCCAAGGTCAAGGAAACTGCTGCCACGAACGGACGTCATTCATTTCTAAATCACTTTTTTTGTGAGGGAAGACTTTTTTCCACTTTTAGCTACTGCTACTAGTTGTAGCTTTAAGAGGATTTGCTTTAGCTGGTAGGAAGATGCGGAACTAGGTGACCCTTCAACTTACTGGGCTGATGTTTTTCTTATGAATGTGGTCACGCTGTACAGATTGCATTTACATCTGGCTGCGATCTGATCACAGTGTGAACCTGACCACCTCTAAATGTGGTCTGGCCAATCTGATCGCATTCCGATCACAATGCGTTCTGAATGCATTTTCACACTTGCATTAACATGTCTTTTCCCTTATCCAGATAACATATCAGATACAGATCACATTTTAATGCCAGGTTTAAATGGGGTACAAGTTTCTGTCTTTACGCAGACAGACTTTTGAATGCTGTTATTCTGTTTCTGTAAAAAAGTGTTTACAACAAAGTTGATTTCCAATATCAATGAGGTGAGCTATTCATAGTAAATCATCAGAACAATGCTCCATACTGATTGCCTCATTCTGTCATGCAGCGCTGCTTAATCTGTCACCTGGGTACTTAAAGCACAGCAAGACACCAAGAAAACACACCAGACACACGCCTTTTAGGAAGCCACCAAATGCAAAGAAGCTGTATTTCATCTCAACAGGTTCATGCCCTACACCCTCCAAAATGAAAATGGTGTATCTGGTTGTCTCTGGACAGTTTTCTAAAAGTACCCTAGATTTTATTAAGTTTCATTTAGAAAACCTTGTGCCTGGGTAGGTAACACAGCGTCTTAGAAAGTATTATGTAATCTTCTCTTTAGCCTTCAGCAGTCTGTCTGTAAAACACATTTGCCTGACGAGTTTACCACTGAGAATGATGTGATATCATGTCATAAGGTGACATCATGTCTAATAAGAAAGTGGGCAACAACTGTGCAGACAGGTAGTAGATCATGACGGCAGTCAGGTGTGTGCAGAGACAGGAAACAAGTGGAGGGCGCCTAGTGGGAGATGCTGTACCACAGGATGACGAAAATAAACACCAACACACACAGACAGAGTCAGAAATGGGCAGAGAGGGAGACAGTACAGGTCTCTCTGACAGCTTATAATGTGAAGCAGCTGCACTAATTGTTGAGCTTGTATTACTGCGACCTTAACAATAAAGCAGTGAGGCTAATAAAAGTAACACCAATGTACTAGAGTAACAAAATTACTATGTCTTATCAGCCCAAATATAACACACAGTGGAAATTAGACAAAAGAAAAGTTGCTTTAAAACCACACTGAATGTGTTTGACAGTAGAGTGTGCATATACAGGTGAGTGAAAATATATGGATGTGAAAGCTGAGTTATGAGAGGCCCAGATTAAAAAACATCATCTAATAATTGAGCCAATTATTGGATTATTGGATCAGTCACCTGTATACACTTTAGCTAAGAACTACTGCTCAGTGTGCTGTACCAGAACTGGATAGTTCAGTTAACTTTCTAAATTGCTCACTGACAGACTCACTCAGACACATTTTAATAGCTACATTTAAATTAAAATTTAACTCGGGGCAGGACTCAACTGGTATGACCAAAGAACTTGTAATCATTGCCAATTTTAAAAGTACACTGAAGTGTTACATTAAAAGTGCGTCAAACACTTACAGTTTTATTGCCCTGAAGCTCTGGTATTCCTGTAAATAGTGTGTTGCTCGAGACTGTACTCATTTTCCACACCTCAATGAGATGTAATCACTAAATGATTACATAGTTTTAAACAGCCCCGGGAATACCTTTTCTAATAACAGAGAAGTGATTTAACGGCAGTTGTGTTTCCTTGTGTCCGCACTTTATTCGCGTGTGTCTGTGTGTGTTCATGTGTTCATATTCAACATGTGTTTCATAACTCTTTACAGAACCACACGTTATATGATGGTTCATCTGTTTGCCTGCTTGTTGTGGGTGTGTGGTAAAGTCCTGCATTTTTGTTGTTCCTTTAACTCAGCATGAATCAATTATGCATGCTGAGTCACAGCGACGTGTTGTTGGCATTCTCTGGTTTGTTTGAATTATTTGTTGAATCCAGATGAAGCTAGACACAGTATTTTACACAGTTAGGCCAAGAATACCAGATGGAGTTAAATTATGTCTGTTAAGTACAAACAGTGTGTATTGATATTGGGCCGAGTCTGTTTTACTGCCAGCTTCACACAACTGCAAGATTGGCTTGTGTCCAGGGAATGCATCGGGGCAAAATAAATCTTGCAGCCAAATCGCTGATATGCAGAGGCCAGATATGTATATGTAGTGTATATATAGTAGATATGTCATTCTGTGATACAGCAACTCATACACTGCAGCCATAATGTCTGCTGTACCTGAGAGCTTAGATGTTAGCATTAGCATCCCCTCACTCAGTACATTTACATGCACACAAGAAGCCAGGTTACTCACAGACATCAGGTTAAACAAGAAACCAGGCAACCTAATTACACGCACAGTAGTAACATATTTACTGTAAAATACACATATACATGCAGCAGGTCAGAGATCATACCTCTACCCCTACCACCCAACCCTATTTTGGAAGGTTGTAACTGTAGTTCCTTCAGTGAATGAGACTTCAGCTTATTTATACATCTGAGATTTCAGCTTACATTTCCTTCAGCGAAGGTGATCATCGGATGATCGGAAAGCACATGATTAAATCTCTATAAAATCATTGGATAATAACTGAGGGGTGTAGCCCCTGATGATGAAATAGAATGAAAATTATTTTCCTGCTTGAACTTGTTCTGAAAGCTTCATTAGTGATGAAGCAACTTTCTGTTTCTTTTTTTTTCACAGCTTTTCCTCACAGTGCAAATGTGTCTAAATTTTACAAATTGTGAAAAATAGTCAGCTGCTAAAACTTATTTAGACTTCTAGCTGCTACTTTGTGGTAGTTTCAGTTTTAGTTGCAGTTGGATAGAATTATTATAAATACGAGGATGCATTGCCACGTCTAATGATCTCTCCTTTCATCTTACTGATCTACTGTTACTTTCCCTGTCTGAAGTTTGGCTCACGAACATGCACACATGTAAAAAGCCGATTAGAAACTGTTACGCGTAAATATTGCCAAGACATCGGCTTTCTCCAGGAGAGGGGAGGGGAAATCATATTCATACAATTACAAAAGCTGGGTTTCTCATTTTCATGTGATGTTTTAAGAAATCAGGTTACTGCAAAAGGCTGGCAGTCACTTAAGTTAATGTGAACGCACTTACTGTTATGTTGTACTCCAAAGTAATAGTGACATTTTCAGTCCTTCTGTGTCATCTTACATCAATAGAACATGTAAGCCATGCATAAATTACAAAAAAAAAAACTAAAACTGGTTTCAATAAAACACATAAGACACTCTTAACAAGGCGATTTACTAAAATTGCAGAGAAAATATATATTTTTTCTATTCATCTATTCATCCCCATAGTTATTGTGTGACTTGCCAAGGTGCATTGAAAACAGCAACACAGTTTCACTGAAGTACTTTCTACCAGAATACATTTTCCAACTGCGTATGTTTGCACAGTTTGAAACTGACTGACCTAACAAGCAAGTCTATTAGCATAAAGTTGCATTAAATAATATTACATTTTACCATAGTGTCAGTCATTCTGCAGCTTTGGGACACATATAGGATATAGAGGCATTATATCTATACAAAACTTTATTTCCTTTATGAGTCAGTGATAATCAGTCATCTGCTTGTGTTGTGAGATTTTGAGCAGCTCCTGTTTAAAATGTTTCTTCATAATCGGTCATCTCTCTTTTTGTCTCCTCTCTTAATTTCCTTTCAGTGCGACGGGATCATCTTGGACCTAAGCAACACATCCTTGGAGGGCATCGCTGTGCTCAACATTCCCAGCATGCATGGCGGCTCCAACCTGTGGGGCGAGACGAAGAAGAGGAGGAACTACAACCGCATGAGCAAGAAGGTTCCTGACAGGATGCCGGCCAGCACCGTCACGGACGCTAAAGAGCTCAAGTTTTGCATGCAGGGTGAGTTAAAGGAGGGGAGGAATATGCTTACTAACTTACATTTACCAAATATATAAGAAAAAAAAAAACACATTACAAAAAAAACATTACAACATCTTCTTCTTTTAATCAATGTACGACCCCTTAGATTTATCTCAGGACCCGTTGATGAGATCCCATCCCCCCAGGTTGAAAACCATCAGGCTATATATTTAACAGGCTGTTGTTTGGACTGTTACCTAAATTGATCACAAAAAATGAGATACAGTCAAGATGACGCTATTAAAATGATCAAGCTGACACATTGAATGTTGGCTCAATGGGTTGTTAATCAAAGCAGCATGTCGTTGAGTGGAAAACAAAACTTCCTCTGAGGTTGTTTCTTTGGGGTTTTTTTTTCTTTTAGAAATGCTCAACATCCCACTCACTCACAGTCAGCTCCACTGTGCAGCACTCAGTGATAGTGGTTGGATATATAACATGCAACACTCCAGCTGGAAAACGGAACTTTATTTTTTACTGGCAAATAACTTATTAGTTAGTCATTAGTTATTATTGAAAAAATGGTTGTGGTATTTTGGTATTTCTTCCAGTATATAAGCTTTGCTTTTTATTAGTCACTTGATTTTAAGAGATCCTGAGTGACTGCATTAATCTGTGGAGGAACAATAATGGAGAAACTGTTTGACAATCAAGTAATCCAAACTGACTGGTACCCACTCTGCCCGTCAATCCATGTCATAGTTTATGTTACTGTCATGACTCAGAATCACAAAGTAGCCAAACACACCGAGGAGACTGTATAGTTGACAGAGAACAGAGATAATGTATTTCCCATGATAATATAATATATACAGAAGATAGAAGATACAGAGAATTCCACCCATTAACTGGGTATATATTGCACTTAAGTACGTTATCAGAAATGAACAGTCTCATGTTTTGTGCTGTATATCTGTCTCTACTGTGCACTATTAATGTCCTTGTCCCTGGGAACAGGAAGTGATGGAAGCTGGTATGTAACATCATATTTAAGATGAATGCCATGAATTGACATCCAACACTGCGTCAGTGATGAGACGAGAGAATGTTCAGTTCAGTTTAGAAAAAGTCCATCAGTTTTTCTGCTGGTGCTTTTCAGATTTATACATGTACTATATGCGACTGCTCTCTCTGAGTGATGCATTTTGAATTTCAACAACAGGAAGTTTTGGAGGAGCAGACAGAGAGGTAGAGCTGTGACTCTGTGCTCTTCTTTAAAATCTCTCTCTGATCGGACACAATGGTGCAATCAAGACAGACTTTCTGACGTTAATATGAGTCCAGCAACTTCAAATCAGTGCCGACTCTATAAAGTAAAACATTTGTCCAGCTAGTGATTATGAGACTTCAAACTAACTTCTGCCTGGTGTTTAACTCTCAGTGGTTTTTCCTCACATTTTGCCACCTGATTGTGAGTAGACTGTGATTAAATGTGGTTTAAAATGTTACCTTCTATAAACTTTTTCTCTACAGTAATTACTTAAATTGACTTTGGAAGTTTCCTTAACAATCAAAGGTTGTTTTCTCCAGCAGAGAGCAACCATTTAACAATTGTAGTTTCCAAAATCACCACATTACCATTTGTAACATGAGGTTTTTCTTTCTTTCTTTTTCCAACAATGTGCTTCTCATTCTTCAATTGTTGTAAACCACAGGTCACATTGGAGAAATTTCCACTCTGCTATCCATCTTTTTCACATTTCCCAAAAGTTCCCTCTCTCACATTGGGCCTTTGCTTCTTAATGCTTAGTAACTGTATGTGGCAGACACCAGCGCTTTGGTGCAGGTGCTAATTAACAGACAGATTTTTCAAATTGCAGATATATATTCACAGTACATATGTTGGCAGGTGACGTCACAACTCAGCTATGAGCTGTTGACACCTGCTGTTCCATAGCGCCACAGCTGTGTCTGAAGCAAGTCCAGTCTCTATCAAACAAGCCTGATTTTTGTGACACCTTGCAGATTGTGTCAATGTGAACAACAACATTTCAAGCAGTTTACGACACCAGTAGATAAACACCGAGCTCATCTGCTGCTATTGTAAAGGGGAACTCCACAGATTTTACACATAAAAGTCGGTTTACTCATTAGTGGGAGTACTTCTTAGCCTGTGAAAACAGGTATGTGATGTCTTGGCATGTCAGAGAAAATAACCCTGATGATGTTATCTAGAGTTGGGCTTATAGAAACAAACCATTTTCAACATAAAGCCTGCAGTCCAAACTAGAACTGTGAAGTTTGAAAGACATGGGCATTTATAAGCAGGGAGGGTCTAACAAAAAAGTGCTTTGGGTTGCGTATTAGAAAGTGTCTGATCGGTGCTTGAGCCATACTTACAGTTGGACTAAAAGTCAGGACATCTTGGGCCTTGCTGCTTTGATTTTATTTAATCCTCAATCGCTGGATTACCCTTTAATTTAGCAACTACTGTAACTTCAAATGAATAAGAGCCTGATAAAGTTTAAGTTTCTGTTCAGTTTATCACTCTACCTGCTCTTACTAACCTGACACACCAGATGGTTTGTTACACAGAACCATCTGAAAAGTCGTCCTTGGAAACTGTTTGGAAAAGGGCAGGCACTTTCAAAAAAATACTTGGCAGGTGATTGGTTGAACCATCTGTCTATCACCATCTTACCTTGTGAGACAGCTGGATTCACAAGGTGACACAAGAATCCTCACAGGATGCTGGGACAAGATCGATGCCTGCGTGATCTCATGATGTTGTGATCTTGCGAATCCAGCTGCTCTGCAAGGTAATGCCCTCACAGGAGGACATTTACATTCAAGAAGTGAGACGTGTTTTTTTTTTCCGTCAAATCGACTCCTAGTCAGTGTGAGGCATAAGGTGCGTTTATGTGTGACAAACAGGGTTCGCATCCAGGCAGGGACTTTTACCACGTCACCATTTTTCTTTTCTTTTGTTACTGGCCATTTTGCAAGTACAGCAAAATAAATCAATCAACACAGCACATCATCCACAAAATGTTTCAACAGGAATCAGAAAGGGAAAAGAAGTTACTTTAAAGGCCACCTTAAAACATTTCCAAATATTAGGGACCATTTGCACTAACAACAATAATTTTTTAACTGACCTGTCATTTATCACTAGCACAGGAAAATTAAGCAAAAATAGTATCCCCTAATATTTTGTCTCTGTGACTTAAGTGTAACGCTATATAATTGAATGACAATGCTTTCAACCATCAGTGAGCAAGTGGCAAGTTTGGTTTTACCAGCATAATTTCTAATAATGCGTATTTAATGTCCACAAACATTAGAAAATAAACTACTCTCTGCTTTCCAAGGTTTTCACAATTCATCCTACTTCTGTCTCTTTCACGTCATTTTGTCTCTGCCTCTCTGCTGACTGAACTTAACCTCGTTGCCATGGAGATCTCAAGGTTATGCTGAGGCAGAGACTGGAGGAGAGTGAGAGCAAAAGACATACAGGAAGAAAAAGGACACAGGAAGAAGACAGTGTAAAAGAAACAGGGATGACTCACATCAGTCACTTTCAGTTTCATGTACTGTGTGTTTGCAGCTGCTAGTCTCAAGCAGAGAGGCTAGACAGGATACATACACGGCTACTAGCATAACACACCCAAATCTGTACAGTTGAGTGAATTGAGAGAGAGAAAAAAAGGCAATTCGAGTTGCATTATGGGTAATGTAGGCGCCTGATTTTGTCAAGGATGAAGTATGCATGGAATAAAAAAAGACACCATCTCTGCTCCTCCTGGATCGATACTGATCCTTGTTTTTCATTGTAAAGTTGAACTTCATGCACCACTAGTCAGTTTTATGCAAATGTCCTCTTACATGCTGGAATGACAATAAGTCATTTTGATTCACTTGTAAGACGGAAGCACATAGTTGTTTTCTACCCCACTCAATTACATAAATGAACTTCAAACTAAATGGAGGAAAAGCTAGGAATATAAATGTGGTCAATGGCTTCCCAACTCTCTAACTTTAACAAGATCACAGGACTTGAATAAGAAAACATTTGCACACGACTACTTTACATATAACTTCCCCATTATTGGAGCTTGGTATGTAAATCCTCAACACAAACACACCTGAAGGCTTCAGGCTCATGAGAGACACGAGACTACATCTGTTTGTGTAAATGCACCATTACTAATGTGAAGTTCTCTCTCCTCCATCTCTCTCTGCTGAGTTTACAAACCTTGTTGCCAACGTCTCTCCATCCATCATCTCTTTTAAATCTAGTGTTTCTCCTCAGTTTTTTTTTACTCTTTTACATGCAAACTGCTTGCAAATTGGAGGGTTGCAGTACGATACTAATCACAGTCCACCTGTCATTCAGTGTGCTGTTGTCGGTCAGTCAATATGTGCTGTGTATGTTGGTGAAAATATGCATTATGTGGAGGGTGTTTCATTTTGTAGGTTTCAATTAAGGCTCAAGGCACCAAATACTACAACGTTCTTACACACCAGAAAATCTTATTTACAGGTGTGTCAGATCAGTGACTGATGTTCTGGTGCTCAGACCTTCATCAGGTAAAAATCATGACATATCCCATTTTTCACTAACAAGAATTTGACCTCATGACCCTTAACCCTAACCCTCAGTAAAGTGAGTGCAAGTCACTGACAATGTGCTCAATTTAATGCTTAGGGAAAACACACACATACGCTGTACATCCTCTGTAAATTCCAAATTACATCACCATGCGGTCACCTTTGAGGCCCCATTAGCTGTTGACCCCACCGTCCTGTTCACTGTCACTGTCCAAAAGCTCTGACTCCACAGGACCGTTCAGTCTATGCCCAGGTATTTATAGCCACAGAACACATGGGCAGACTTCACACACGTTTGTATCACTGTTCGCGTGAGAGCCTTTCCAGCCATTCATGTTGTAAATCCTCCCTCTGGTCTTAACTCATGACCTAAATCCCAGGCATCATCCCAAAGTAGCCTCTTAAAAGAAGTGAAGACCAACAAACTATCCTCACTTGAAGGGATTTTCCTTATCTCATTATACAGTATGACCAGAAAAAACATAAGCCTTTGTACACTGTAATACAATCTAACAGCCCTGTAATGTATATAAAAGCTTCGTGAAACGTGATAATTATTGTGATACTATTCTTCCATATTTCCCAATATTTCACCAATACCAGACTATACCAGATGTTTTTGTACTTTATGTGTGCACACATAAATACATATATGCTTTATTATGAGTGTACACTATAAGGTTTGTGACATTTACTAGCCTCACCCATCAGTTTTAGTATTTTGATACAAATATTTCTGTGTGACTGCCTCGACGTGGTGCATATTAGAACACGTGTGATGGAATCTTTGTTCTCCAGAGTCGTCCCTCAGGATTTTACCCTTATTAAATTAGCTTCTCCTGCTAATGCTATTTGGAAACAGGAGTAGTTTCAGAGAGAAACTGTGTCCATACTAGGTATGTATTTATGTGCCTGTTTCTCTGTGCTTCAGTGTGCTCTGTGTGTTTGTGCGTGTGTGTGTTCTTGCGTGCCTCTGTTGGTGTGTATGCGTGCCAGCATGTTTATCATACAAGTAATTGTTTATGGCAGTTGCTTTCTCTGGCACAATAAACTAAAGCTTTTAAATCCATTTGCTGCAGATAATGCAATCAGCCAGGGTTACCCAGAGTGAGTGAAAGAAGCCCGGGGCACTTCTGACCTCAGTGATGAAACTTCAGGCCTCTGAGTCACTGTGTTTCTGCTCTGGCTTTTGTACTGCATGGGCAAAATTGACAACTGAGACGGACACACAGGGACAGTCTATAGTAACATTTACATCATTTACAGTCATTTACGTCATGGAAATTTAAACACTGCATAAACAACAGTGCTTTAACTGGAATAAAGGACCCGCTAAACTACTGTGAACAGACTGAATGCAAAGTGAATGTTTGCCTTTGCGTTATTTGTGCAAATTTGAATGCTGGAGTGTTGCAGTCCATGTTTATTCACCCCAAACAGCATGTACAACATTTACACTCTGTCTGTGTGTGTTTATGTGACGGCTCAGAGTCTGATGGGTCTCAAAACTTACCAGGAACTCAAGTTCATTTTGTCTCTATAGCTGTGTCTCAATTCAGGGGCCACATCCTTGAAAGGCTGCATTTGAAGACCGAATGCGTCACAGTGGTGCGAACAAAGCTGTCCCATTTTGAAGGTTCCTTCAAATGCAGCCAAAAAATGTAGCTTTCTTTTCCTGAATTTGAAGGATCCAACAGATGGGTCCTTCACGACCCAACCTATCCCAAAATACATTTTGCTGCAACTGGCAGCAATGGTGGAGATTTAGCTTTTTTTTTTTTGCTGTAGGACTGTTAATATGTTCCCAAATAACGCCTGTTTGGAAATTTGTTCCAATGTTTTCGGAGATGTTTCGGAGCTGCTGGCCAGGTGAGACCAGCTGGTCATTTGAGCCGCTAGCAGCCCAACTCCTGAGATGATCGGCCGGTCAAAGTCCGTCGTCATCCCAGGGAGAACATGATCTGATGAACTGATCTGTGCAGCTCTTTGGTTATTTACCGCTGGCTCTAATGTCTCCGCAGCATTTTGATATATGATATAATTCTCACAGATGAAATCTAACAGTTGTAGCTGCCACATTAGTTTGTCTGAATGTAAAGTGAAGCTTCATGTTTTTACTGGACAGAACAACAGTGCTGCCTCTGGGGCTCTATACGTACAGAGAGCACATTTCAATAAATATAAATGTATTAAAATGAAAACATCAGTCTGTATTAAATTTTGTTTTATTTTATTAAGCTTCATAACAGTTTGGGTTTTTATCATAGCTACATTACAGACTAAATAACATAATTTACTGCATCTTTCTGTTGATGAGGTTTTTTTTGAGAAAAAAAAGTGTTAGTGGAGCTTTGAGTTGAGATTATTTTGTCACAGTGCAGTCAGGTAGTTGTGTTGAAGCTGAGCTGCTGTCAGCAAGGATGCTGAATGACTTTACTGCGTCCTCCCGTCCTCAGAAGCCAGAAGCCACTTAAGAGAAAGAGATGATGAGCTTCTTCAGCTCGTGAATGGAAGACATGAGGTTGCAGAGAGGGGCAGAGGAGAGGAGAGCAGAGAGAGAGAGAGTGGACAGGCTCTTCTCTCTACTCGAGAGATTAGTTGAAAAATAAAAAATATTGAATAATTATTGAATACATTGTTTATTTCATTTGCAGCGGTTTACAACTATTTACAGCAGAAAATATATTTATGTATATTTTGGTTTAGCTGAGCAGGGAGTCCCTGGTGGTGCTGCTGGACCTGGATGGGCTGCCACAATAACAAAATTAAAATTTCTGGCTCCATTCCTACTAGCTGTGTCCCGATTGATAACTGAAGCTGTCAAGGTTGCTAGGTGACAGGAGCGGCGCTTCATGACGCAAGGGTAAGGGTGGGAACAGCTGGTGACGCAAATAGGAAATCCGCCGTAGACCAGACCATCACATTAACAACGCTCGGTTCAGCTTTCACGGTCTACGAAGGACAAATGTTTGTGGAACACGTCTTTGTAGACCATGTCCTTCAAAGGATACGGCCCCTGAATTGGGACACAGCTTATATGTTCATGAATTGGAATTATATAGCCTTGGGATAAGCGCAAATCTTTTGCTTAAAATGAAACATTTTCAACTCATCTTTGCCTTAATTCGAACTTCCCAGAGCAAAGTCTCACCTGTTTGCATCAGCTCATCAGCTTATATGTTCGCGTCCGGCCTGGGAAAATTTGTTGCATGTCATTCTCCATCTCTCTACTCTCACTTAAAGGCATAAAATGTCCAAAAAATAACAAAACTTCACACAATCTGAAAACCTTAAAATTTCAGCCTCAGGGCAGGTACCCATTTACAGAAAGAATTGTTGCAATTCAGGTTCAAATGGTCTCAGGCCAAATTGTGGACAATCCCTATCACCACCCTGCTGAGAGAAGGTCAGTCCCAGCTATAATATCAACCAACATGAGCAACCCCAATTAAAGCAAATAATTAGAGTAAACATAGGGGATTACGCTACCAGTTTTCAAATCTTTGAACTAAATCTCAGAACCAGCAATGAAGTTATTCTACTAACTTTTATTGTCTCTGTAGTCACAGTGTTGTGTCCAAAAGCTATTGAATAACACATACAAAAGTATTTGCATGGGGCAACACATTTCCTTATTATAATAACCATAGATAGTATAGTATTGTAACTCTGCGACAGAATTTCTGATCTCTGAGAATAGCTCTGTTTCTATTTCAGGCAGGTGTCACTGCACATGCTCAATAAAGGCTGATTTATGGTAGATCGCTCGACACGTTTGATAAGTGTCGCTTGACAGAAATTAAAGAGTCGCACGATGTTTTCAATTTATGCTTCGGCGAGCTAGCTAAACTAATTAAACGAATCAAACAAGGACATTACAAGTTATATAAAGTTAAAGATTAACATATCAATAAGGAAGTTCCAGTGAACCATCTCCATGGCAACATTAGTAGCACTACCCAATCACATTGCGCGACCAAATATGACGGTATCCACGACATAACAAAATTCTCCCGGTGCGCGACATGAAAGTGTTGAGCGACACATCATTTCTGTTGAGCAACACTTATCAAACGTGTCAAGCAACCTACCATAAATCAGCCTTAACTAAGTTACGCCGGTCCTTTACATCTGTACATCTGTTATTTTGAAGCATGTGTACTTACAAACACATTGCATCTAGACATTCATCACAAGGTTTCCAAATGCGCTGTGTTGGAGAGCAAAAGTCAACCTGTCTGAACTTGTAAGTGAAGTGGGGCCAAAAGTCCATTCCTGTCAACCCGATGAAGATAGATTACAGTCAGAGGACCTGAGGAAAACACAGTGAGGGCTGGAGCCGATGACAGGAACAGGATTCACGTACGAAGGCCCCGGTGTCAGCCTATCCCATCATCGTGCTCCTCCTCAGCTTTTATCTGTGCACCATCTTTCCCCTCCCCTGTTTATTTCCTCTCTGCTCCTGGATCAGATTTCCTCAACTTCCTGCTGTGGATTAAGCTGGAAAGGATGGATATAAATAAAGTGGATGTAGCACGCAGCACTCTAGGCACTAAAACATGGGAATAAATGAAAACCATGAACTGTTGAACTGAGAGTTGTGAATGAGACAAATGTACATGTTCTGTACTCAGTATTATCGTCAGTTATAAGATTACTTCTTTCAGTAACAAATGGTGTAAGAGATTATAATTCATGAATTTAGTAATTACCTTACAGTTACTTATCCCAGTGACACTCTGCTGCTGCAACGTTTTAGCTTGTTTGCTATCTTACCAGAAATTAGATGGTTGATACTCATTTTGTTTCTGCGCCAAAATGTGTCATTAAGTGGCTGTGGGGGTGGGGGTGTGGCACAGACAGCCTTTAGCAAGGAGAAATCCACCTTTGGATAATTCCAAAGTTGTACATGTTAGGTCTTATTAGCTGGCTACCTAATAAGCCTCCATTCAGTAACTCTGTGACTTAACTGTGAAGACAGGACTTCTGGAGAGCTGCATGGAGTCACGAGTGGGCAAGTTACTTGAAAAATGTAACCACTACTCATTTACTTACTTTACTGATCACACAGCAGCAAAAGTTCTTCATTACACTACTTTACTTTTTCAAAAACTCCAGAGCTTCCACATTGCATTTTCTGCATTTAACACATGAGGAAGAAGGAAAGAAAGACATTATAGTTTAACAACCTGCCAGGCAAGCTTAGCTTAGCTCAGTTACTCCAGAACTAGGGGATACACAACATGTAGATAACAACAACTTTTGAGTTACAAGAAGGCGTATTCCCCCTTCTGTTGGCAGTGGCTGCCTCACTTCCAGCCATCCAGTAAATACCTCCATACTGTAGACTGTCTGCTTGTTAAACCACAACGTCTTGTTTTCTGTTTAATACAGAAGATATGATGTGTGGTTTGGATACTTTGGAGTTGTTGGAAGACTTTTGAGGGTTGAGTAACATGAAGAAATGCAGAGGCTAATGTAGTCAGTTCTCCTGATGAATAATTAGTAAAGGGATCTGAATACTTTTTTAATGGGTAATTTATTACATTGCTTATAGCATTCCCAGAGCTGGCAGTACACTGGTGCTGTGTTATAGAAGTGTGCTATTTTAAGTATGTTCTGTCCAGGTTGTCGTTGCCTCTCCTCTCCATGACTCATTTGTTTGTCCGATGCTCTGTCCATTCTCTGCTCCCTCTTCTCTTCCACCCATCAAACCTCAAACTCTTTCCCTCCCCTCACCTCGCCTTCTTTTGCTCCTCCTTCCCTGCTTCTCGAGGCCCCCTAACTCCTGTCTACTCTCCCTAACTACAGTCAAGCTGTGACACACAATGAAGGAGGCTATTTTAGGCCGATCACATCGAGAGACTGTATATTGTTTTCTTCTCACACAACAAAAACAGCAGTCTATAATTACTTTGATTCACCCCCACCAATCTGTGTGGCTGGAAATAGTTCCTGTACGGAGCTGCTGAGTTGCTCTCAGTGGATGATGGGAAAGTGGATGACCTTCCAGTAATACATTTACTCAAAGTTAATAAGTGACAACTCTTCTGGTTCTTAAAATGGCCAATCACATTGAAGCTTTAATTTCTTGAAGCTTCTTTAAAAACTGAACAGGTCTATAATGTGTTCTTTCCCATGGTTATTCGTCCTCTGTCTGGAAAATTCTCATGACATTTTGTTGTTGAGAGTGGGAAATAGCTGAGAAACCATCACCATCTGGGTGCTTACAGTCCATGCAAGAGTCCAGTGACATGGTGTGTGGTGTATTTTTGTACTGTGTCATAGTAACATAGTGTTCCTTGTCAAATGGCCAAGTGCTCTCCCCCGTACCTTTACCTCCGTTGAGGCTGGTGAGGTGAGCTGCAGTTCCTCTTGACCATCTGCCATGACTCTGACCACCCTGAGACAATAACAGGCCGGTCGGGGAGGGAGGGAGGTAGGGAGGGCAAGTGGGCGGAGGAAGGATACACAAATATGCCTGCTTATAATTATAGCCTGACACCACGAGCTGATGAACAATAAAAGCTGTAACTGTTCCTCCGGGGAATTATAATTTAATTTTCAGTTTCTAATCGAGGCAGTGTACAAATAAATTTAAAACTTGAAGGATAAGACTGGTGATATTTTATGTTTTTCTTATTGTCAACAAATCAACCAAACAATGAGTTGATCCTAATAAAAGGCTTGATATGGGCCAGAGACCTCTATACTATTAAAAACACAATTGTCACACATTGGGTGACATGTTCCTTCTTTATGATAAGCATGAGCAATGTAGTTTGTTTTGAATCGATCCTGCCATACATACTCACTAGAGTGTATTAATTCACAACTGAAAATAGTCCCTTTCAAATGCATTATTTACTCCTGTTCCAGTAACATTTGCTAAAAATGCACAGTGCCCAGCTGTTATAGGAAATTACCATATTAGCCTGAATATTTCCAAAACCTGTTTTTTATAAATACAAAAATCTTTCAGACTAGTCAAGTACTTTTCACCTGTAAAAGTGAAACATGAAATACTTCCATTGAAGCATTGACGTAATGTAAAGTAATATCTGTGTAGCTTGTTTATCATTCACCAATGAATGATAGAAGAATGATTTTGTCTGGCAGATAGCATTTTTCTGACTGTCTTTTTGTCTTTCTGAGCTCCTCATCATGACATTCTTGGTTTACTTGACTGACAATTCAGACGCTGGGAGACACTTTTCACTCACTCGTCAGGACTGTTTTTTTGTTAATATCAGTTTGGCAGTTAGGAGATTTTCTAGTAAGAAGGAAGATTCTCACATGTGACCATATAAAGTGTTCTGCTATTTAAAATAATGAATGATTTTTCAATGACTTCAGATTGCCTGCACAGCAGAGAAAATAGTGCAGCGCAGCAGTAACGATTCTCGCTGCCCGCTGCTTGGCAAAGCAATGCCATCCCATCCCAGAATGCACTCTGGCTGCGTTATGTAAGAGGCTGTTCTAGTCTATTCTTAGCTCTACCTCACTGAGAAGTAACAGTGCTGTTTGCCTGAGAGTCAAAGATCTGATGAGGCGGGAATCATCAGTGAGGTGAGAACCAGCACAGTAGGCTATTCTGCCTTCAGGCTCTCACACTGGGACACTGGCAGGACGGTATGCCCATTTTTGGTATTTGGAGGAAGTAGGGGTGTACAGTATATGTGGGTGTGTGATGGAGGGGGATTTATATATTTAATAGTACAACAGGAAAAGGGTATATGAATAGTACTGTTTCAAAATCTAAAATAAGACATGTCAACGCTCAATGGAAATTCTTACCTCTTCTCTCTTCAAACCCAGCAGTAAAAGACTGTGTCACATTTTTTATAGACTCACATGTTCCCTAGTTTGCAACTGCAGAAAATGACAGACTGTGCCCATCTTTACATGCAGCCTTCCTTTTAATTCCCATCTGTCATGTGTATCTATTGTGTCACTAGTCCCCCTTCTTGATCCCTTAGTCTCCAACTGTCCTTTTTTTTTTTTCTTAATGGATGCCCAATCCTATTATGATTATTTCCTGGAAAGCTCTGCAGAGACAGAGATGCATATGGTGAATGCATGTCTTTGTGCCTGACTGGTAAGCATGTAGATGATGCGTCATTTCTGTGTTTGACACAGCATTATGAACATGTGATCAGGGTTGTAGATGCCGTTCAGGATACTCAGATTATTACAAAAAACAATGTTTGGGTCTTCATGTTAGGAAATAAAATTTACAGAAAATATATGTGAACAGTTAAAACTGGTCTAACCAATATTTTTATATAAACAATGCATCAGATGACTACGTGTAATGTGAAAGGTGTCACTCGTAGTGACAAACCACCAAGAATTATCACCTGACTCTGCAGTTCCCCTCAGCTCTACACAATGTTTTAGTGTGTTTCAGCACATTATTTTGGTTTTCTAGCCTGTGACTTAGTTGTTTTGGTTCAGTCTCATTGCTCTTATCAACCCTGTTTCCAGCAGCAGCAGGTGACTGTTTTCAGCCATAAAAACTCACTATATACTACCTGCCCAACACCAAGTGGCAAAAAGACAAAGTTAGAAATTAGCTGATTAACACATTTAGCAGCTAAAGAGCCAAATTTGTCCCTCAGGAGTTAGTGGAGACCAGAGCTACAACTGAATCCGTAGGTGGAAAGACACACAACTCCAAATAAATACTAACGTTGCTCCGTACCTGCTGGATGTTTACAGTAAATAAGCAACTGTTTGCTGACACATGTCAATGACATTCACTCTAACAAACTGCAAAATAATGCATTAAAAAACTCTTCAGAATTAAATAAATGTAATGTGCCTCCTTTGCAGCAGCATCAGTCACTAATATAAATGTCAGTCTATAATTTTGAAGAGTTCTCTTCATCTTTTCATATTAATACACACATGTATTTGCATGTAATGACACATTAGTCATTGCATTTTATTCCTTTTCCTCACAAGCACCTCTGTGCAAATGCACACATTTTAATTCTTAAGAGGACTGACAAAGTAAAAGAGTACAAAGTACACCCTCTGAGTAATTTTAAAATGTTTGTTCTTTACTCCGCTCTGACATTTTCTTTTGAATTGTCATCTGAAATATTAAAGAGTGCCAGTGACTCAGCAGCAAAGTTATTCCCATATAAACCTTGGACATCTATGAAGCTGTGCACGAAATGGCAGCACTTCTTCAAATGCCACACGTACTGTACAGGTCCAAACTCACATTTTTATACACATGCTCCAACACAAACATGCACAACAAAATGTTCAAACAAAATGTTCCTCAGCTGCTGTACACGTTTTTATTCTGACCACAGAGAGAATAATTGTTGAAAAGAGAACATCAAATTTTCTGAATTAATCAAGAGATTGTTTTTTAAATGAGGCTTTAGTATTCAATAATTGATTGTCAATTGATTGTTATCATTGTCATCCCTTTTTCTTTTTTTTTAAACGCACAAGTTTCCTGTTTGTAGTTTGAAACAAAGGCAACAGGGTGAGCGAGGTCTGACGATGTTGGGAAATTATTGACATTGTTTACACTGTAACAGACAGACAGACCTGCAGCCTATGGCTCCAGTCACAACAGGCTGCAGTGCCAGTCCTGGCTTGTCTGTGCTGAGACCCTCGGGGAATGGTTTGACCGGTTTCCTGGGTGACTCTCACAACCTCTCTTTCTTTTCTCCTACTGCACTCAAGCCAGCTCTACTAGAAACATTAAATCAACTAGAGTCATTGTCTTCATATTTATCAAGATTCTGTATCTTTTTATGCTTTTTTCTGGCAGTCACAGTAGGGATTTTTGCATGCATGCTAAAGGACCGTGATATGTTTAGGTGTTAAGCAGACACAAGCCACACTAACTTGCATGATTCACCGAAAAATAGGTTAAAGGCAGAGATTTGGCTCTATGATTCAGGGTTTAGTTCAATAATCATAAGATCCTGTAATAAAAATAATGATAAAAACCACTAAACCAATAAAAAGTAAGCTAAGAATAAAAACATAAAAACTTAAACCTTTGTTGGCCTAGTCAGCTTGTTCACTGTGGTTCCTGCACCATGTTTGAACAAGATCTGTACACGACCGCAGTTAATTAGTGTAGTTGAGTTTGTCACCAGCACAGTTGTATGAGTGGGTCTGAGGTTTGGTTCTGCTGTAGCAGCTCACAAATTATCACACTGGCTGTGAAGATGAAATATTTCTCAGATTTCTCTCTAATAATTCATTTCGCGAAGCATTTGTAAAACCTGTGAAGTTGTTTGGGCCATAAGAACATAATTTCATCATATTAGGTTATTTATGAGCAAAAGTTTATTGAAACTGAAATATCAAATACAATCCTCACTGACCTGTAAGATCATGTCTGTAAATATTGACTTTTTAGGCATCACACTTTTCAGACACAGAGCACAAAAGCAAATTTATAGAGAAGAAGATAATAAGAAAGGCATGATCTGCTAAAAGGTTTCACAATCTCAGAATTACAGTGAACAATTCCCTTCCTCTGCTCTGTCTCATATTCAATTTCTTTTATCATCTCACTGAGATGATTGTGTAATGTCATGTGTGTTAGTCAAAAGTTGGGACACACCTCAGTGTGTAAGTATACAGTGTACAAGTATAGTATAATATTTTGGTGCTAACATTTGTGCATTGAAACATACAATAATGTACCCCAAGTGACATTTAAATTATATATACATATACTCATATACAACATACAACATATACTCAGTAGGGAATACTGACAAAATCAGATCACTAACATTTTGCCTTTTTCCCCTCAAGTCATTGTTGCTGCTAACTCCCATCTTTCCTTAAAAAGTGGTCATTCCATTTTTGAAATGGCATAATGGTACAATTCCATAGTAATACCATGATACTGTACCATTATGGTAGTGACAAAATTACCACACATAACACTGGTGTAGATGATGGAGACAGTGTAGACCAACAAACCAGACCAGAACATGAGCCCTCACCAGTTCCCTTTGTTTCTTTTTAACATAAATATTTAGTAACAGAAATAGTTATTAGTTTTAAACACTGGCTGATGCGTGAAACAAACTACTTTGCACACAGTGTCGTCCAGCACTTTTCCTGTTTTGAATGGCCACACTCAAAAGCTGCACAAAAAACCTGCCGTCCAAGAGAGGGATGAGATGTGATGGATCAAATGGGCATGACTGTGCACACTTTTGGACACTTTTGCACTTGGTTGTACACACAAAAACTAAAAGAGTTAAAAAGAATGAAAAAAGTTAAATTGCTGCCTACTCTCTCAATTATATATCCTAAACTACCAGAAACTTTATACATTTATGGTAAATTAAAGGAATGCCTCTGTTCCATGAGCACAACTGTGAAAAATGTACTTTTCATTGCAAAAATAAAATCTTATCCCTTTATTTTTAGTTTATACCATGTCAATATTCAAATGTATGAATGAATCCATAACATCTCTCTCTGTCCCTCTGTCTTTCTGTAACACACTCTCTCTGTAACCCTCTCCATCCAGACTTCAGTGACCAGCTGTTGGAGGTGGTTGGCCTGGAAGGGGCGATAGAGATGGGACAGATCTACACGGGACTGAAGAGTGCAGGACGCAGGTTGGCTCAGTGTGCCAACGTCACCATCAGGTCAGAACTCTCTGTCTCACAGGCTGCTTTCTCCATCTTTTACCACATTTAATCCATCCCCCTCCCTCCTGTTACCTTCTGATCTCCATTCTCTACCCTTCCCTTCATCTGCCTCATGTCACTACCCTCCTCTGCTTTTCTCTTCCTTCTGGTCAACCAACTGGAAGCTGTACTCGCTGCACGAAGTGAACCCATCTCCATTTTATACATGTATGATCAAAAATGTATTCCTTTTGAGTGTTTTTGTGCATTTCAAGGCTAAAATCCCTGCAGTATCCAAACAATAGCACGTCTGTACCTAATAAATTATATATTTCGACTGCATGTTTTACTAAGTGAGCTGTTGGAGCAGAGGACTGAGTGGCAATCACAGTATTAGAAATGATCTGTCTGTTGGGTTGAGTTCTAACAAATATCCATTTTGGATTTGGTTCAATGTTGGCAAAATCCTCTCAGCTCTAATAAATCTCTTATCTCTCCACATTCTTTTTTATTAGCAAAGAGCAATAACATTCAGGTAGAAGGCTTCTTGTTTTTAGCAATCCGTCACTATCAGCTGTAGCTAATTGATGTTAATTCTGTAAGTAAGATGTATAATTCATTCTACAATGAAGTTTTACATTTGAATGAATTTGAAGAAAGAATGTGTTCGTTATCATTTGTTTCATTTGTTTCAACATGACTTTTTGAAAAAGTGACAGCCCTTCTCTCTGCAGGCTGGTTTTCCACACTTGGTCAAAGATCGTTTGTTAGAGAAAGAAGCACCACTCTGTAACACCACTCTTTCATCCCAAGAGAACTGTGTGTTTTTGCAGTTTAACAAGACCAACAGACTGATGAGTCCCCAATGAGACAATCTTACTGATCATATCATGTCAGTCCTAGTAGTCAGAATTTCACAGTTACACTTTCGTGCATATTTGATCAATAATTTAGGATTATCAAGTTGATAGTTTTGAAACAGGACCTCCAGTATTTGGAGCAAGTAGCTTTTGAAAAATAAGGTGTGCAAAAGTAGGCTAGACTGTTATTTCAGTGTGTCACATATGTGTCATGCTTACCTTTTTTCAGGTTGTAGCTACAGGTTGTGAACAATAATTAGGCTGCTACTCAAAACTGTAGTGTTCTGATTCTTCAGCCAACAAAAGCTTGAAAAAGATCATATATATATTACTTAGTAGTAATTGTAAGGAGTAAGTAATTTGAAAGGATTCAGACAATAAAAAATATGAAAAACTATGAAAAACTCATCAATGAGCCACACCATCACCACAAAGAGTTTGGGCACATTAGTTTGTTTAGTCTGTTTGAGGCAGATGCCACTGTGCCTGCGTGGGAACGTGGTTCCGTTTACAGAGCTTCGCTAGCTTGTTGTACTGCATGTGCCAGTGGAAGTCTGCCGAGGTACAGCTTCTGGAAGTCGGCCAATCAGAACAGAGTGGGCTCATCGGGAGGGGGGCCTTAAAAAGACAGAAGCTAAAACAGCTTGTTCCAAACAGAGGCTGAACTGAGGGGCTGCATAAAGAGACAGTATAAGATAAATAAGGAGTTTTTGAACTGTAAATTATGCAAAGATATTCCAGTAGAGCCCCAGAATATAAATATAGATCTGGAAATGTGCATGATACGTCTCCTTTAAATGCTATTGAACCCCAACCCTATTTGTCTGACAAATCCAAGAGCACTATGCCCACATTTTTTGGCCAAAAAAGACTCGACCCATTTACTGTAACATCCACAGCCAGTTACTGTACCAAAGAAGTGACATTTACAAGCTGTTCTTTCACGTATCCAGCAAACTGCCCCTAATATTTTCCTAGACTAGAATTAAAGAGCATTCATCACAGTCATTCTCCCATACTGTGATGCTTTAGCCGGAGAGGTATGCATGAAAGTCTTAAACCAACTTTGAGTGTGCGTGTGTGTGTGTGTGTGTGTGTGTGTGTATACATACAGTGGGTCTGTGAGTTTAAAGAGTCGGGGCCTGTCTGGGAATGGGTCTCATGGGAACAAAGGGTGCAATGTTTGACCCTGTCCTGGGACAGTGTGAACAGGCCCCTCGTGCCTCAGAGGTGTGTGTGATCTGACCTTCACAACCTACCACCCCACCCCATCCTCTCTCTCTCTCTCTCTCTCTCTCTCTCTCTCTCTGCTCTACCCCCACCACTCATGTTCGTCCCTCTGCTCTCTCTTCACAGGACATCCCGGCGGCTGCCCATGCAGATTGATGGCGAGCCCTGGATGCAGCCTCCTTGTACGGTGAGAATGAACACTGCCAATGCAGCATTTTCAACTAGAATCACCACTTCATGTTTTAAAATTGTTTCATGACAGGGATTCTCAGATATTTTCCCTTCACTTTGGAGGCTGTTGTTATGCAAATATACCAAGGAAAACTGACACACTTTAGGCCAAAGAGAACCACATATATTGGGATATTGTCCATGCAGCACACATATGTGGGTAGTTTTGTATAACCTAGTGCATAGGTTTCATTTCAATTGTGGGGTAACATTTTGAATCAAAACCAGCACATGACCTTGATATACTATAGGGTAGCACTAGCCCTCATCCCTCCTCCACATGCAAGTCAAGGTAAATCCTCTCTGCTGCTCTTCACAACAGTATAACTATAAAAGGGACTGAACCTTGAATTGGGACAAAGACATTGCTCAACTGACCTCCTGATCTGTGCTGTACCTTTTAAATATTAAGAGATCTTTGAACTTATGACCAACTCCAAAGTAACCATGAGAGTAAATTATTAATAATAAAGAAATAATTTGGTATGCAGTGTTTTAGGTTCAGCATTGAATCTAAATTCTTAATTATCATTATTTTGTGGTCCCTCCAAGACCTGCCACTTTACACAGCGTTCAGATTCAGGCTGTTTAGTTTAGTTCAGTTGAATAGGCCAGTGTTTTCCCCCTGGTACAATCCATTTGGGCAGATCTGAACACAGCAATCGTACTTGGGTGTGGACCAAAAGGATGTGGTCTCAGTTCAATCACAAACAAATTTTGGAGCAGTTCATTTGTGGTGGGAACATAATCTGACCTCGATCTGACCCAACTACAAGGCATAGTCTGCATGTTTGAGCTAAACGGATCCTGTAACTGCTTTGCATACTGGGTGCAGATGAGCGAAATCAACAACAGTTGCTAGCAGCTAGCCAGAGAATGAATTGAGGTCAGACCATGGATGTATAAAGAGAACTGGATACAGCGTCGGAGGCGGGGCCCTGTTCATTCCTATGAAAATTTGTCAGTGGTGCATGAAGCCAAAAAAGCCACTTCCTACTGTAAAGAAATTACCCAGATGAAAACATACTGCACAAGCTCGTGTGCCTATGGAGCATGCTCAATAGAGACTTCCGCCGCTGAGACAGCTAACTTCTGGTTTAGCCCTTCGGCTAACTTGAATGGGGATAAAACAATTAAATTGTGCAGCTCACGCCAAATGGATCAAATTCTGATACTGAAACAAGTCATTTCGCGGGGGCTGTGATGCTCAAAAAAAATTATCCATCATTTTACAGCTGCTGCTTTTCCCATGATTGTGTGCAAGAAAAATGCTTTTTTGGGCCCCTGTCAGACCCAGAGGTTGTAATTACACAATTTGGCCACTATGTCAAATTGGCTTCAAAGCCCAGTGCTGTTCCTGGGGGCTTGGGTCAGACCTGGACTAGTAACAAAGTGTATTGCCTTGAATGATATTTGGGGAGATGAAACCTTCTTCGGGACATTTCTTCCTGTGTTTACGTTCTTGCTCCTGCCCCAGACACATCTGACCAATAAGCAGAGAGAATGTGGAATGTGGTATTTAGTGATGCATTTTGGTTTGCTTGAATTTTTTTCTGTAGAAATATGCAGTTAACCAGTCTACCAGAAATGGGCGCCTGCACATATTTGATTGGCAAACACTATGGGTTGCTGGATGATGTTATATTGCATTCTGGGAAAGTTGAGCCAGGTTCAACTTTTTGACCCTTTGTGTTTTATTGTAGCCCTTTGCACTGGCACCTTCACTGTGCCAGAACAGTGCTTAGTAGGTTGCTTCAGAGAGACAGAGATTCAATGACTGCCAAGGATCAGTGTCTTCAGAAAGGAGTAACCTCACCTACCTCAGGGTAATCATTTTGTGGGGCCAACACCTTCAAGGCTAGGTATAGGGCTCTGGTGCAAAGGCACAGGACTTGGCAGACCGACCCGGCTACAATTGGCTCTTGGGACAGGGAATGTCACCTCTGGTGGAGGTGAAGCCAGAGCGAATACAAGGGATGACGCAATACCAACTGGATATAGTTGGGATCACCTATGAGCACTGCATCAGCTTTGACCTGTGTTACTCTGTTGGTCTGTATGGAGCATTAGGGTCCTCTAAGCATCCCCTGGATGCCAGTGGACAATATCTTATCCTAGAAAGCTGATAAAGTCAACTTTAGACCAGATCACACTTAGTGTTGCAGCAGCTTTTTTAAATACTTTTGTCATGTCTGGCTCATTTTCCTGGTCTTTTGTTCATCTTCTTCCTCTGTACATCCCCAGACTGCAACTCCAACACTGTCATGCCATAAAATATCAGACTGGCTACAGTCTTCATATAAAAAGAAGGAGATCAACTATTTTCTATTCATCCTCACAGCGTTTTTCATTTTGTCACCTTTATAGGAGCGGGAGGTAGAGAGCTTTTTGTTATGTTACGTAAGTTATTTGCAAGGTCACACAGTGATTTTGTAACAGTGTGTTGTGAAATGACAGGAAGTGATGATTGTCAACCTGGTAAATTAGTCATAATAAATACTGATAACAGATTTATATACAAATCTTAATACCATTAATCATATCTACCTAAAAGGTGTTTTTTATGATGTTCTTCTCTGTCTGATTCTTACAGATCAGGATCACACACAAGAACCAGGTCCCCATATTACTGGGCCCACCTCAGAAGACACCATTCTTTTTCTTCAAGAAACGCAACCGGAGCCGTGACTAGGACACATACATGCACACACAAACACAAAAACATACACATATACAGTACATACAGTATATGCACACACACACATGCCACCCACTGTATACTGTAGGCAGCTCCATCAGATGACTGGTACACTGTTCCAGGTTGGAGTTCAAAAGTGGGAGTTCATTAACAGGATCACATCGACAAGTGGAACATTCCTAATGTCAGGATGCCTACAGACAATTCAATCCCAAAGGAACCTGTGGTGAAAATGATATGACTCTCAATATACAGTACCGACCTATTCCTGTGTAACCATCATCTTCTAGTCTGTCTCTAAACATCTGTCCCAGCTGTGAATTTAGCCTCAGCCACATGCAACAGCCAAGTCATCCCCAGCCCAAAAAACTCATATACCAGTGCTGCACTGCCCACTAAACACAACATTGGTTGCTGGGATACCCTCACAGCCCTTGAATGAAGTAAGGAAAAAGAAAGTGATCATCTATGGAAAGCAGGTTATATGATGAGCTGAGTAAAGAAAGAAAGAGATCTAACACACTACAGTGAGAAAAAGAATACGGGACGAGAGCTGGAACGATTAAAGTGAGAGTGGTGTGGCAGCAACGTGGCTGTTTACAAGGCTGGTGAGCAAGTAGAGTAAGATCCACCTCTTTGTACACCTGTATGAATAATGGAACAGCGGTTGCTTGTAAGGACGCTCGCTCCGGGGCCTCCCCACAGACTGACAAGACGGTACAGCTGAGGAGAAGAGTGGAAAAGCCTCATCCATTATTGACTTATTTTGTTTATGGGTTGATGGCAGTGGGGCGTAACAGTGGCCTGGAATTGGTGGAAACATGCAGGGATTTTGGCCCCTTAGCATCACTGGCCTACAAAAAAACATCCTTTAAACCATATTTAGACTGATCTGGCAGTAGAGTTCAGGCAGAGGAAGTGCCTGTCCAGTTGCCCACAGTTATCACTATATAAATTGACCAGAGTCTAGATTGAAAGTAGAGATTGGATGCACTGTAGCTTTCTCAAGAAACATAATTTGTCCTGGTGGTTTGTGAGCTCTAACACTACCATCCAGATCAAATCTACAACAGCTCCTGTGCACCGTATGCCATAGGACACTTCTAGCAGGTCAAGGATTGAAATAAATCCCCACAAGGGAATCACAGCAGGGCCCCTGGGGTTTTTATTTACCAGACCATTGACAGGGGAACTAAATTTATCTCTCTATTTCAGGGAGGGTCTATTTCTCCTCCTGTGAAACCCTACGCCTGATTACTGTGTCAAACATCGGCTCACAATGTCAAGTGGACCGTCAGAGTGCAAATCCCAGAGCCTGCCCCCGCTGCAAGATGCTGGGCGGCTTCAGTGCATTCCTGATTTGTTTAACTACGCCAAATGAAGATGTGATTGTCATGGAGAAAACTGACAAGATAGGAGGAATTTGTTTGGTTTTTTGGGGTTTTTTTTATGATGGAGAAAATGCAAACTATATGCTAGAAAATAATTCAGAAACTGTTCATCAGGAAGCTTAGCTCAGTGTTTATAAAGAATGTATCCATATTACTGTCCCCAAAATATGGCAAATTATAATATACAGTATATGCAGACAGAGTATATGTATATTTCTGGAAAGTAGGTATAGCTCACATATACTGTACACACGAATGTGTTTTAATATATCATTGTTATTCATGTGGAATTCTTAGCTTAGAGGGGCTCAGATCAGTATTCTTCACCATACAGAGCCGCTACAGTCGCTCTCTGAAGGCAGTTTTCCACTTTGTCTAATTCAGATTATTTTAGATTTAACTTTAGTGTGAATGAATTTCTCTCCTTTCAGGAACCAGGAAAAATTGCATTAAAATTACAGAATGTATGACAAAATGATCTCAACTCAAGGTCCACTAACTAGCTTCTTCAGAGATTTCAAACAACAAGTCTTTGTCAGGGAGTGGAACTGGCTCAAGAGTTGTCATGTGACCTAACTGTGGAACATCAAGTGATGACAAGTGGTTAGCCGCTGTTGAAAGTAGAGCTATATTGCAGACATATCAGTATTGGCATATATGTCACCCGATGGGAAACAAGAAATTGCAGTACAGAAATGTCAAAGATACAGTATGATAAAAGTAATTTGATAAGACTACAGCCAAGCTAGCATTCTTACAATGATAATGCTAACATGCTGATGTTAAGCAGGTATAATGTTTAGTCTAAGTTTAAACCTGCAGTGTGGAAGTTTTACATATAAATGAACGTCCATTACATTCAAGCCCTTGCCAAACGAGTTCACACAATGCTGATTAAGCCTATCACCACCAGATAAATCTCTCTGTATTTCACAGCATACAGAGTTTTTAAATCTCATGTCGGCGCAACATTCCAAGGATGTGATTTCACGGTGGTTGTGTGACGCTCAAAACAATTTATCCACTGTTTTACAGCCACAACAGTATGTTATGGCCAGTGGTGTACCAGCAAATCCCGGTGGGCCGGTAGACCATCCCCCTTTACTCTCACTGCCAGAAGGGGGAGACAGAAGTCCCGCACTCCAGCTTTAAGGTCTAAAATCAGCGTGTTATCATGCTACATTTCTCAATTAGCACTAAACACAAGGTACACCTGAGGCTAATGGCAATGTCATTAGTTTTGCAGACACTTGGTCATAAACCAAAGTATTGGACAAATTAAAATCTTAACCTGACAATGGCGCTAGTTAAAAGGACAGGTGATCACCAAAGGGCACATCCGGACATGGATGTGTGTACCAAATTATATGGACGTTCAACCAATAGTTGTTGAGACATTCTAGTGTGGACCAAAGTGGTGGACCAACCGACAGACTGACATTGCCACCCCCAGGGCCATGCCACTAACATGGCTAAAAACTCTCCATTACATAGTTTATCTACTCAAGAGCACTGACAAGTTTATTTGTATTTAATTTTATTTTTTAAAGTAATATCAACCAATATATTGTTATCAGATTTTTGTAACTCTCAAATATGGATATATTGATATCGATATATCAACCTCAAAAGTCCAGTATTGATCAGGCTCTAGTTGAAAGCTTCCAGAAAGGCGGTACATAAAGTATGTGGACCTTGAGTTGAGATTATTTTGTCTCACACACTTTTCAGTAAAGATTACCGAAAATGATCTCAATCTAAACTGACTAATGGCACTGATGTCTTTCAAAATTAAAACTCAAAGAGAAGGTTGAAACACACGGTATCTATAAGTGATGTGAGTTAGACGTTTGAGGAAAACTGTCTTGAACCCTGCTGCAATTTATTTTTATTTATTTTATTTCAAAATTTACTTAGAGGATAAACCCCTTGAGATACACCATCTCATTTTCCAGGGGGTCCTCAGGCACAAAACATGAAAGTTAACAAACATTTAACAATAACAACAAGTATATACATAAATTATAATAATGATGATGATAAATTAAACAATCCAATGACACAAAACAATCAACATAGTAACATCAACAAGGACATGCACACGAGGGCTCTCCCACTATCCCAAACCACATCTACTACATCTATTACAAGTGTCATCTGTACAAACAATGAACGAGAAATAAAATAAATGAACAGACCAAATAACATTATGACAAAGTACTGAGTCTACTTATAAACTAAAAAATAAGGTAAATACAATCAAAAACAAGAACAAGTAGATTTATTATAAACAAGAGAAGAAGTCTTGAAGTCATGGAAATAAGTAATCGAGCTGAGTGAGTGAAAATGCGGCAAATTATTCCAGTCTGATGGTGCTTTAAACTTAAAAGCAAGTCTCCCACTTTATTTAATGATTCTAGGCACAATAAAAAGGTTGCTGAGTGTGTCTGAGTGAATATGATGATCTGAGTGAAACCAAAAGCTGTTTTAAGTATAAAAGTTAGTTAAAGTAAATGCATTTGAAAACAAAGAGCAACCAATGAAAATGTCTCCTAGAGTGAATGATGCAGTAAGGACAGCTCAGGACAAATCTATAAATATTATTGTAAAACTACATTTAAAGGCTGAAGATGTGTTTCAGAGGTGTTCTGGTATATGATATCACTATAATCATTAATGGGAAATAAAAGCTGATGGACATTTCATTTTTTTAGAGTAAAACAATTAATTGGCAGATATAGTATTCTGAGACTAGCATTTGTTTTATTTCTAATCTTCTAAAATCAATATGAGGCCTAAAAGAAAATTCAGAATCGATCCAAAGTCCCAAGTATTTACCATCAGTAAACTTTATAGCCAACTCAGCAGATGAATGATTAAGATTATAACTAGTACCAAACAACATGCTACAAGACTTCTGCTCGTTTAATATGACTGTTATTTAAACAACATTTTTGAACAAAAATTCTGATTGCAGAGAGCTTTGAATTTTAGTTACATCGGAATCAGATGTGTATATAATCATGTCATCTGCATATAACTGAACAGAACAATTCGAACACATTTTTGAAAGATTATTAATGCAAATAGAGAAATGCAAAGGTACTATAATAGAGCCTTGGGTTACACCCTTTTTAACAGTTAAATAATCTGATTGATTGTGATAAAAATAAACACACTGACAACAGTTATAAAGGTAAGAATTAAACCAAAATAATGACTGTTAAGAAATAACAATAGCATAAAGTTTATGAAGAAGGAGATAATGGTCAACCAAATCAAAAGCCTTGGTTAAATCAATAAAAATTGCACCTGTAAATTGACCGTTGTCTAAAGATGAGAATACATCATTGGTAAATTTTACAAGGGCAGTATTAGTGGAAACATTAGAGTTAAAACCAGACTGAAATGGGGATAAAATATTGAGATCATTAATATACTGTGATAGTTGATTAAAAATTAACTTCTCAAATATTTTAGCTGTAGTGCAAATAATAGAAATCGGCCTATATAATTATTAAGATCTAGTGGACCTCCTCCTTCATGAAGTGGAGTAACTTTAGCACATTTCCAAATAGATGGAAATTTACAAGTAGATAGGGACATATTAAATAGGTCGGCAAGTGGGAAAATGAGCACTTGAGAAAGTAATTTTATAATCTTAGCCTATAGGAGCACAGCCAACATTTAGGTCAGAAATAACCTGCATAATTTCAGAAGGTAAAATGAGCCGCTGGTAGTTGGTAATTGGTAATATGATGATTTAAGTAAGGTGAAACAAAAGAGAGATGTATGTGTTAATGGTGCAGGGCAGAGTGAGACTGGTGAGATGTTCTGTTGGTACAAACTGAGCTCCATTATAGGGTGAGGCTTTGACGCCTTTATGCCCTGATTCCCTTTAAAACACATTGAGTCACCACTCTTGCACCCAGGTCCCATGAAAACCAAAACGATGTCTACTGTATGCTCATACCATATTTAACCAAACTAGATGTGATGCTGGGTTCCTCCAAACAGCAGCAATCCAGACACTGGCTGTACTTCAGGTTTGTTACATGTCAGTTTCATCCATCTCAGTGGTATATGTTTAAAATATACACCAACTGAACCTTCCTACGACAACAACACTGTGGGGATATCACAAGATTTTAAAAAAACGCACATCACAATCTTTTTTTTCTCCATTTTTTGTTGTCTTAATGGAGCCTGGGTGCCAAGAGAGCTCAGTGTGAAAAGAGTGCATGTTTACAATAACTTTAAATTTATTGAAAGAATGGTTTTAGACAGCTATATTACGAAGTGTATATATTTGTTTATAATATTTTATCTGAAGTAAACTTACATCACCGCATGCCTGCTGAATCAAACGTAGAGTGAACAAAAGGAGAGTGTGGATCAGACTATTCAGACTTATTCTTTGCTTAAAACTCCATTCATCAGATGAATGGATAAAAACAGGTCACATTTATTTATTTGTTGTGGTTTTATTTTTTTGGTAGTGTCTTTATAATCATGTGGAAGAAAAGGCAGACAAGCTGCCTTGTTGCATTAAAAAAAAAAGAAAGTACAATTCCCAGATGAAGTTTATACCATTACAACATCGTTTGTGATTTACCGATGGCTCAAGGGGCAGCAACATGAACGCCCATGCAAAGCCTGTCTGAGTAAATTTCCAATGTGTGTCACAACTCATGTCTATTCTTGTCCTTTGAAGTAATCAATTGCCTTAACAAATAAATCGACCCACTCTGTGCTCACAGCTTTGCACAGGGCTAACACAGAAGACAGAGAAAAGTAGAATATACATCAGAATAGAAATCAAATCACAAAGAAAGGATGATTATTTGTAGCAACATTTCCAATAACATAACACCCTAAAAATGACCAACAGCATGAAGACAAACAAAGAGGAGACAATTTTATCAATACTTGGCAACCCACCCATGTCATTTTGTGTCATCCAAGCCTTCAATTAGCAGCAAAAGTTGGTTGCCATCATGGCAAAGGACTGTTGTGATTAGCTTAGTCATTGAGCTGACCTTTATTAGCAAACAAGGGAGGTATTATCTGTGTTCATCTTTATCTGTGTTGAGTTTCCTCAAGCAAATCATCTGTAAAGATAAGGCAACAAATCCCATAAAAAAGATCACAACCAACAATGTGTTACTCCTTCTCTCAATATTTTTCAACTGTGGCTACTGCTCTGTCTGCAGCACCGAACCTAAAGCCCCTTTGTTCCTACTGTATACATCTTTAAAAACAGGTCACATATATGTAGTTTAATTTTAAAAAGGCTATATAATTTCTATAACAGCTGGGCACTTTAGTTTTTATCAAACATTACTCAAACAGGAGTAAGTAGTAAATATGTTGGGGACTATTTTCAGTTGTGGATTAATACACATTTGGTGCTGTATTGAGTATTTCCGAATGCAGGACTTTGTATGTCGGATTTACCCAAAATAACAACATAAACTACAGTGCCCATGTTCATCATAATGAAGAAATGTGTCACCCAGTGCAACAATGTGGCTCATTGATGTGTTTGTAATAGTTTTTGGATAACAATGAAGGTCTATGTCACAGAGGAATAAGCTGCTGTGCATCAGACTTTAGATGCACAGGCAGTACTTGTTTGATAGGATAAATTCATTGTTTGTTTTGGTCTTTTCATGGGATTTGCTGACAATAAGAAAAATACAGAATATCTTTTGTATCCTTTAATCTATTTCTGCTACTTTTTAAATAACTTTTAAATTTTAAATATCTTTTAAAATATTTTCAAAAAGCAAATGTAGTTCACCAGTTCCAGTAAAATTATAAGAGAAATCCACCCTCGGACTCTCCACTATATCAATCTGTGATGTTCATTCCAGGAACTATTTTGTTCTGAATTGTGATCATGTTACCTTAACCTGCCTGGTTTACTTATACTTCAGTTTCAGATCCTGTGTTTCTGAGAATAATGTGTGACAGCACTCAGTAAAGTAACAACAAGCTTGTCCTTTTCAGCTGTGGGCTATATATCTACATACCAGGGAGGTTATACAAAACACATGTGGCCGCATTGCTCTCTAGTCTACTCAAGCTCTAATCTAGTCTCTAGTCTACTGCTGAAGGAGAAGTTGGTATCTCTGCTTCTTTGATTCCTCCTTGTGTGATTTATAAAAGTTATTTCAAATTGATGAGTCAAGAGAGAAGTCTGTGGACTGTGATTCTGAGGAGCTGGCACTAAAACCTGCCTCACATTTCTCTCTGAAAAGACGTATATTGTTGTCACAGGAAATATCATTATGGGACATCACGTCATCTATCAATCATATTATTCATAATAAATAAATAAATACCCCCAAACAAGAAGAAAACAGAAGTACAATACATCAATCAGATTAGCTGCTTTTTTAACCAGGTTTAATCTGTTTCTGGTGGATTTTTGCTTTTTGGGAATAGCTCGACATTTTGGTTTTCTTAACAAGAGTTAGATGAGAAAATTGATAGACACCAATGTCTGTGTGTTGAATATGGAGCTAAAGTTGGGAAGCAATTAGCTTAGCTTAGCATAAAAGACTGGACGTAGGGAAAACAGCTACCTACCCACAAAAACAACAATTTGTGGTTTTAGATAAAGTCACATGCTGGAACTATTCCTTGATGTATAACAGTTTACCCATCTGCGGACAAGACTTCAAAAAGTCACTGTGCCTGGCTGTTTTTCACCAAGAAATAGCACATCATAAAAACACAAACTATTATTTTTACATACATTTCTGTTTGTGTACATAATAAAAAACAAGATACAACTTGTTCATCAGAGAGTTGGTAAGCATATTTTTGAGCTACGCTAGCTGCTTCCAGTCTAAGCTAAGCTAATTGACTACCAGCTATAGCAGCAAACATACAAGAGTGCTATCGATCTTTTCTTGTAACCCTAAAAAAAAAGCAAAGCAGCATATGTCCCCAAATGTCGAACTAAGGCTTACATGTTACTGTACAATATTTAAACTCTGGGCTCCTGTGTGATTTGAATACTATCACCATATTCACCACATGTTCTCAAATAGCAGCACTTTCATTAATCAACAGAATCACAGTCATCTGTTTCCATCTGCTCCCCCATGTGGAACTATCTCAACCCCCTCCCCCCACACTTTGCCTGGCCTGCCCCCCCTCCGGGGCAGAGGTGGCTCTACAGTCCTGACAGTGATCCTGTTCTCATCCTGGGACAGATTAGCAGTATTGAGTGACATCAGAGGCACAGATGCAGCAGAGCCCCGGCAGTGTGTTGTTGCTCTATATGTACATTAAACCATCAAACTCATAGAAATAGAGTTTACAGAGATGATCACACATCAGATACTACATATCACAATAGCTCATTCATCACACAGCTTCAGGGGATTATTACAGAGTAAGAAAATCAAGAAGACAGTTAATCAAATTATCTGATTTATAAACTTTATGTCTGTGGTATGAGTCCTCTGTTCCCCCTCAGGGTCAGTATATGGTAGGGGACTTTCAGCCCAGAGAGGGTCAAGGGCAGCCCATCCCCCATGTTGTCCGGGACGTGATTGGATAAAAGAGGTTGAGGAATCAATATGATCCGCCTCTGCAGTCTGCGTCTGTCTCCATGTCACTGTCACTGTTTGGCATTTTGATGGACAAAACATTTTACCAAATAAACAAAAGACGTTGAATATGCATTTTGTCCCTTTTTTCTTTAATCACACAAACTAATAGTCACAGATTCTAACAGTGCCAGCACTACCACCATGGATTTCTACTTAAGCTGATTGGATTTGAGTTTGAACAGTTAAGGACTATCAAACTTCATGCAGTTCCTCTTATCTTTTGAATATATAATGTATATATTTGCTTACTTGTGATATGATCAGAATGTGTTACATGACATCTGTTGGCAGAGCCTGATAAAGACAGAAACCTGATTTTTGTAATCTTCATGGATCAGCAGAAGACAAATGCATCCAACAACACTTGTGAGTCACTGATGACATTAAACAGTCAGATTCAGACTGAGGAAATCTGTGAGGAGAATGACTGAGTGAACAAACAATGAGACAATGGTTTGAAGAGGGCTGCATCAGTCAGGAGGTAGCCAAAATAACAGAAACACCTATCAATATTACCAAGATAAAGTTGAATCGACAACTTTTTGATGCATTGTCAACAAAAATGTAACATTTTGATTATTTATTGCACTATTTGTGTAGATGTTCTTTTTACTTTTTCCACTTTATACACGTTTATTTTTAACAATTTATTAAATTAGATAAATCACAGGCTGCTCTTATCCTAGTCAACTGTGAACTTTCTCAAACAGACGCCTCAAATTTTGTACGAGATTAAGATAACTTGTTCACAGCACAGGTGATATAAAAAGTTAAAAACTAAAACAAATCTCTGCAAGATGTGATGTTATTTATTAATCTGTGGATGGGAATTTCTTCAGCTTTAGCTCAGCAAATATTGGATGATTGCCATGAAAACTTCACATTCATGGTCCCCAGATGGTGAATCTCACTGACTTTGTTGATCCTCTGACTTTTGCTCTAGCGCCACCATGAGGTTGACATTTGTGTTCTTGAGTGAAATGCCTCAATAAGTATTGAATAGATTGCCATGACATTTAATTCACACATTTGTGTCAGGATGAATTGTAATTCTGAATTTTCTTTTAGCGCCATCATCAGGTCAAAATTTTGACCAAAAGAAACTAATGACTAATCTCCCATCAGCCTCAACTGTACTTTGTCTTGTTTAAGCTAATGTTAGCATGCTAATAAAATGGTGAACATAGTAAAAATTATACTTGCTAAACATTAGCATGTTGACATTGTCATTGTGAGCATGTGTCAACGCTGACATTTTTACTCAAAACATCACTGTGCCTCACAGAGCCATATACTGTAGCTGTAGAGTCTTACTCTTGTTAAAAGTTACATGTGCAATTTGGTTTCAGATGTGTTTTGTCTCATCGAGGCAAAATCATCTGAAACCTCAAAGGAAAACAGTTATTGAAAACACATGCTAAGCTAATTACAGTAGAACAAGGGGAGGTGTGTGTAGCACCTCGTCATTTTCAGCGTTTTTCTTTTGGCCCTTATCTGTGGCCCAGGAGCTTCCTGCAGAGCCTGTGAAAGCAGAGCGAGAGTGAAAGAAAGACGAGGAATCTGGAAGAGAAGAGAAGAGAAAATGTCAAAGAAGAAGGAGGCATTGAATTAAGAATGGGAGAGAGACAGAGAGAGATAATAAAAGAAAGCATGGTTACACAACTCTGAGCCTCAGAAGAGTCTGCCTTTGGCAAGGCTTCTTGAGTATGGCTGCTAAAATAACAAGGCAAGAATTATCTCCCAAAGTGCTATTAATAGCAGGCAAGTCACATCTTGTCCCTCACTGAGAGAGCATCCTGCGCCCAAAGGCACTACTTTCCTACTTCAACCGTTTTTGAAATGTGCATTTTGACAGACATTTGCTAGATAAGACAGACTGACTCTCAGTTATAATAGTCTCACCTACTTATGCTTCATCGCAGTGGCTGTTATTTTTACTGTGAGAAGACTAAAGGTCATTTCATTGATGGGCTGAGGACTAAGAATATACAAGATTTTGAATTCTAAAAGAAGAGAGAGAATTAAAGGTCCAGTGTGTAAGATTTAGTGGCATCTAGCAGAACTGACTTGGCAGAAAATGGAATATAATATTCATAAGTATGTTTTAATTAATGTATAATCCCATGAAAAAAGAATTGTTGTGGTTTTGTTACCTCAGAATGAGCCCTTTATATCTACAGGGAGCGGGTCCTCTTCCACAAAGCCCGCCATGATGGGCGGCATGTTTCTACAGTAGCCCACAACAGACAAACCAAACACTGGCTCTAAAGAGGGCCTTTTGCAAGTTTCTAGGTTCTCCTACATGCTTGGAAGGGGTGTTTCTTGAAGCACTTTTAGGACTTCTCATCCATGTTGTCTCAGAAGTTGAGGTTTGATGTTCATTCTTGTCTTTGAAGAAAAAAAATCAGACCACAAGGTCCCTTTAGTATCTCTTCTGGAGGTTTCAGTCATTTCAACAATGAAATCTGAACCACAGTTCTTAAAGTCCTTAAGGTTCTCCAAAATATGAAAATTTGAACATCTACAGTTCTCTGACAACTGGGTAAACTCCATCTGCTGATGAAGATTTTGTCATATGATCAAAAGTTCCTGAACAGCTATGAAAAGGACCTCATGGGAAGGTCCATTGCTGTTTCCGAGGTAAAAAATTATCTTTGACCCTCAAAACAGTGGCAGAATTACTTGCTGTCTGACCAGCAAGGTGGCCCACATGTACATGAAGGATCATGCGTCAAAGGTTCCAGGCGTAGTTTTTTTTTTGCGGTAGCCTCACCTGGCTTAGTAAAGATCAAGATTAGCCCACATTGCACGCAGGCAGTGCTGACCTGGCCATTATGTCAGTGTCACACTAACCTACAGTAATAGTCTTCGAGAGAACAGGAAATTGGCACTTTAAATCTTGCCGTGCATTCACAGCACCCACTCTCACACTCACAGTCATCCAGAGAGAGAGGTATGTACACAAGCAGCCTGTCACCCTTTGCATATGGCACATTTATTTAAGGAAAGAGTAAGAACAGCAACACAATGTGCTCACTCTCCACACGCCTCCAAGTGACCACCCACCACATCCGCACCAGCGAAGAGGTGCACCATACAGAGGACCTGCAGGCTGTTCATATTGAAATAGTCTCACTGAGATATGTCCTCTGCTATTTAATGCTTCACACACATGTACAATTGAATTTGACAGCTGGTATTTTTAAACCTTCTCACCTACACATTTTTCAGCGCCACATCTCCATATACTGAAAGACAAGCTGTTTGCCTTTGGCCTTGAACCTCTGGGATGACCAACAAAGATAGCGCTGTATCTTATGTGTTAACTCTATATGTGTTTGTCTGTTCTTACTATTATTGCCTCTGCAGCAGTCTCATAATCTCTGCATCATGGCTGTGGGGATTTGCCGAGGATTATAGTTTTCATACCAGCTGCTGGAATTTTTTTTAAACTCCGAGTGACGTTTGCATTGAGATAGAGTTTATGGGAGGGATTCCTAATTTGGTGACTGAAGTGATAATGACAGAGGTTATTTATTTATGACCTCTAACCTTTAGGAAGGAGCAGCCGTTCCTTTACACACATATTGGTTAGCACACACGCTAAGGTCGTTTCTTCGTTTCTCTCAAATGCTTTAAGACAGTCAAAACTTGGGAAGGCTTTGCATTTGTAATTTTTATGGCAAAACTGATCCAAAAAAATAAGACTTTACTTTTGGTGTCTGGTCAAAATTGTCTAGGGGTTGGGGGCTTGCTTTGGGGGAGACTTGGATTCCTGACCTCGGTATTTCCAGAATCCTGGCTATGGCCCTGGATACTATATTACCAAGATGTAAATTACAAGCATAGAAAAGTAAAAAAAAAAACATTCATACCAAAAACATGAATGGGAAATGATGAAAGAAAACTCTCTTTGAACTGTATGAAAGGGTAATCACACTGCAAGTAGAAAACTGAATACAAACAGTAGTAATGGGAACAGAAGCCAATGGTGCTAGATGAAAGGTCAGCTGGTCACCAAAGTTAATTACCATCCTCTGGCGTCAACATGTCCATACACATTTTATGCTGTCACCAGCAGTTGTGGGGGCTTCAGAGGGGCCTGTAGACAGAAAAATCAGTTTTTAAAACTATTATAAAAGAAACAAAAAAGTAATATAGTTAAACAAAGCCAGTAATGACAGCAGTATTTCAGATGCAATATTTATTGCCTGAACTCTTCTGTAATTTCTATAATGCATTCATTTTCTTCATTACTATTCATATTAATGCTCAGAAACTTGCATCACTCTTCTGAAGCACAAATATATTGCCACTGATAAAATTAACTTTAAGTGCAGACCTTCACTGTATGTTAAATGAGGTATAGTGTGTTAAAGGCAAAGGCACAGTTACAAATCCAATTTGTTCTTATTGTGTAATAATCTATCATTAGAGTCCAGGGAAAGTCAGCGTGACACTGACGTTGCCATACAGCAGTCTCTGTATAGGCTAGTTGCTGCTCCTTAGTATAATTCCACGGCAGCTGGCCCTTTAACAAGCGCTACTTGGCATTGATGGTTGAAAAAATGTGAATGAAATCCAGCCATTCATAAAAATAGGACACTGCTGCTCTGTGATTGGCTAAACAGGACCTAATGCATAATTCATTAGCTTCGGAGAGGTTATTGGCTACTTACGTGACGGACAGGGCAAATCCACCAATCAGCGTGTGTCTCTTCGTGCAGCTCGAGCCCAGGGGAAAAGCGACCGGCCCATTAACGAAAAGCTCAGTCAAGTTTTGTGAGTCGAAGGAGGCACATCAGTTTATCAGTGCGCAGACGACTACACGACTATCGACACACGTTGTTTTTTTTTTTTTCATTCGTGGACATTTCTACCGAATTCTTTCGGGATAGAGGACGTTTATATACACAAACAAGGTAAGCTGAAATATTTATTTCGGCGAGAACTTGCTTTTATGGAGGCGCGTTATGGCCATATATTTCTCTAAGGCTCTTGTAGACTACAAACGAGCTCAACGCCATCTTATTTAAAGATCTTTGCTTTGGTAACCATTGTTCTATCCGCTGATATTTATTTAAAAAATGACGCCATAGGTCGTATTTAAGCCCAGCGTGTGTTGTGGTTTATCTGCGTGGATATTGGCTTGGGCTTATCAGCGGGGTCAGGCGACTGTTTGTGATTTTTTTTTTTTTTTATGAATGGACGGGCCATTTTTTTCCTCCCTCTGTTTCCACACGGATCGAGTTTCACTTCATTGAGAAAAACAAGGGAGAGAAGGGAGCGATGGGTGGGGGAAGGGCGGGGAGGAGGAGTAGAGGGGGTGTCGGGTGATCTTCGTCCCCCAGCGGCGGGCCCCCAGCCTCGGCTGAAGCCAAAAAGTGGCACCGAAATGTATATATGTTGTTAAAAGTTGGTCTGAAGTTTGATAGTTGACTTTTTTTTCATTCCGCAGTGGACGTGAACACGAGAGGCTATTAGTTGTATGTGGTAAACTTTTTGGTGCGTTTAGGGACCACATTTTATATAATTAATTATCTAATATTTCTATAATCGTCGCAGCTGTCGTATAACATTAGTAGATCATTACTGTAGTTGTTTATCTTACTAAAGTAACTTTTTGCCTCATATTTAAATACATGTTTGTTTTTTTTAAATCTGACCACTGGCAGGAAAATTATACTCACTTTATTTTAACGACTCCGTCAGGTCAGAGCCTTTGAAATTGTTAAATGTTAACTTTCTGCTCTTGATTGACATGTTATGTGAACACGGCGCCACATGAACACACGTACAGTGAGTGCTAATGGTATAAGTGCAATGTGTGCTCGGCCTGTAATAATTGCCCAGCAGCAATCCTTTCTTCGTCATCCATTAACAAGAGATAGAGGAGTGAGTCATATCACTCTGCTGAGGGAGATGTGAGAATAGAGGGCAGTGTGATTGCCTTGGAGGTACGTTATTGTTGTTTATAGGGAACTTTTTTTTTGTTCCAAGTGTGAGCAAGAGCAGGGAGTTCGGATCCTGCCAATTGTAACAGCATTATTGTCACCCACAATTAAAGTTCAAGCTATTGTGAGACAGTAATTAACTCGTTGACCAGTCTTTTTTTTCTGTCTAGTTAGAGAGGCTTTGCTTTGTAGTACACACCACAGACTCCAAGGGTTGGGACTCATCTCTCCCAGGTCTTTTACTCAAAATCTCCAAGCTGATTATAGTGGAAAGTGCACACAGATGGCCAGTAAGCTTATATAACTGTATTACATGTGTTCCATTATGACGCTGTGTTTACACTACTTCCTCTAACTCTGCATGGCTCGGTTCAAAGAGCTGTTTGTTGTTAAATAAAAGGCTGAGAGAAGACAGTGGCCAGCGTGACCTCAAAAATGACAATAGAGGTTAACTGTGTCTGACAAAAAAAACTCTTGTTATTGCATTATTTTGGGTCTGTACTCTCATGCTGTGCTTCTTGCTGTGGAAGTATTATATAGATCATTTTTGCAGCCTTGTGACAACCTGCTGTATGTTTCCTCTTCCAATTTTGTGTTCTCCAGTGACCCACAAAGCGACCCAGGCGCTGTCGCTTTAAAGCGAACACCTCCCCCTCCCCCCAATATCGGAGCCCCCAGTCACCCAGATAACATGGACGGATTCTATGACCAGCAAGTCCCATTTATGGTCCCACCCAGTGTAAGTGGACACGTGCTAGTCCTGAACATCACATCCTCACACTCAACTCATGGCTCCTCATTATGGCTGGACCTTGTGGTCAATGTGGATCACTGTGCATTTATTTGATTGGCAGACCTATTTATAGTACACTTCATATACCATCTGTATTAACCACTGGGAGGGAAGTGCCAGCTTCTGTTGATGAGTGGATTGACCTGACATTTCTACATCTTCTCCCTCCCAACAGCACAAGTCTCACGTAGAGGAACCATCTCACAACAGGCCTCTGAACGACAGGAAAAGGAAATTTGTCGACACAGAACTCGCCCAGGACACAGAAGGTACGTCGCTGATGTGAATGAACAGCACAAGTGCCTATGTTTGATGCCACTACAACACGTGGGAGGTGTATCCCTGTAATTACTGTGTTTTAACTTGTAATTAGATCTACAATGGAATCAGGAACTTCTACTCAGTATCTTTCACATCTTGATTTGCAGAACTCTTCCAAGACCTCAGTCAGCTGCAAGAGATCTGGATTGCAGAAGGTGAGTTGTACAGTTACTTTATTTTATGACTGAATCCCCCAGAAAAATATTTTCTGTTTCTCTGCTTGAAGGCTGAGTCCAGTGGATTTATTGTGTTTTTGTGAAAGTTACACGTTACTTCTAATATACTTCCACTACAAGAGTGTGTTTTGTAATGTTGAGGAAACATCTCTTATCTTTTGGTCCTTTGTTTCTAAATGGTGAACGAGTTGAAATTGGGCAAGTTTGGAGATTGAAAATTAACTTGACAAGAATGTGAAACATTCCTATTTTTGTGTTAGCAATTAGAGCAAGAAGAGCAAAGTCCCATGCATGAGAAACTGCTGACCAAGACCGTTTTTGTCTTGCTTAAAAACAGCTTTTAGCTGCTCACCTCCTTCTTTTCTCTGTTGGATTACATTGTTGCTCTTTTTACACGTTTTAATGTTTAAGATACTCTACAAGATACCAACTAGCATATTTTTTGTTGCCATTTTACTTTCCATTGTTTCACCTTTTTGTCCACACTTTTTTGGCACATAAAGGTGTTAGATTGAAAGCTATAGAGAGCTCTAAAGTGGTCCATGGTTGCTTTTTCTCACATATGCGACACTCTCCTTTATCTTCACAGCCCAGGTGCCTGATGACGAGCAGTTTGTCCCAGATTTCCAGTCGGATAGCTGTGAGTACTTCTATTGTTCATCTCTGATTATTGTTAGTCTGTATGTGTCCCCTGAAGGGATTCTGTAACTGCCTTTTTAAAAAAAATATCATTCAACCCCCGGTCCTGATTAGGATGTTTTATCCATGCCTGGCTCCAGACCTCTGCATTGCTGCCCACATCTATGATTTTTTTTCAAATAGCAGTGGCAATTCAGGCTGAATATCAGGGTATGTTTTGCAGCAGTGCATCAGAATTATGCACCACAACAACTGTATTCACATTTTTTTAATTTGAGGGAAAAGTGCTCATTCTTTGAGTTACTGTCCCTGACCAGATGTTCAGGTCAATCCACTTTTATTAAGATTTCTTCATCCTGCCAATGACAAACACCATTCTTTGTCTTCAAAACGCAGCTTTGGGAAATAGCTCTTCCCCTCTCTCTCTCTCTCTCTCTCTCTCTCTCTCTCTCTCTCTCTCTCCCTCTCCACCATTTTGAGTTTAATCAGCCGATTGGCATGGGGCATCACATGAGCCAAGCTCCTAATCTGATTTCACACTTTCCCGCACTCGGGCCCTGCTGCTGGAGTGGGCTAGATTCCAGTGGATAGGGCAGCTTCAGAGCTGCCTGTCTGCCTGTTTCAGTTTTGCTCCCACAAAAACTCCCATCCCCAACATGTCTCTGTATATCGTCTTTAGGCTGCAACAGAGGGATGTATTTGAATTATGCCCAATGGAGCATTTTATGACCTCCCCCCTCCCCTCTGTCTTTCTGAGTTTATGTTTTCGTCTGATGCGTAGGAGGTGGAGACAGGGTGTGGTTGCTGCCTGTCTTTGTCAGGGCTGCCTTTTAAATCTTGGTTAATGTGGAACAGTGAGCTGCAGACTGAGCACCAGCCTACAGTCCTGCAACATATTATTGAGGTCAATGCATTGAGATGTACAGCTCTTTATACAGGAGCCAATCAAAGGTTGTGTGCGTATGTAGGTTTATATGTAGTCAGCACTGTAAAGAGTGTTTGTGGTATAGTATTTGACCTTGTACTGTCAGTATGATGTGTGTGTTTGTGTGTGTGTGTTTTGGGGGTATGTGTGAGATACAGAGAAGTGAGTTTGGCAATTGCTGCTGTTGCCAGGCTGCAGGACATTTTGTCACACAACTTGCCTATTCACCAAGCCCAGATTTGCAGATATGAGCTACACAGTCAGTTGGACATCACATGGTGAACCACTCTTTCCTGTACCCAGGCCCGAACTATATATAATTTGCTCTGGAGTAGAGAGGGCACTCTCAGTTTATAGGAGATATGTGATGGGTTTGAGTTTGCATGTAGGCAGCCTGTCTGTTAATCTACCCCCTTGCACCAGTTCAGAGTAAGAAAAGATGCCTAATCTCCTCATTATTTACTCTTCTCTCTGTGTGAGGAATCTCACTTGAGCCATTAGGTTTCGCAGTGCACACGGGGAAGCTCACGTGCCCATTGTTAGCTCTGCCTAGGTCCATCAGCACCCTTGGTGATTTATTTGGCTCCCGCTCCTCTGTGCCTAGGGATCTAGTTTCTGCCTGGCTATTATGTGGCGCCCCGGAAACTGCAGCCGATACTCAGAAAGCTGCAGCTAGTGTCTAATGGTTACAGCACGGGAGAAGAAAATCATTCAGCGCCATTAGATTACAGCCACACTGATTCATGGGTATTGGTATTGGCCTGCCCTAATGGAAATCAGACGAGAAATTTGCTAGCTATTGTGTGTATAGTGCAGTTAGTATCATGCTACCTACAGTAGCAGTGCGGGATAGATGGTTGTTTTCAGAGAGCAGAGTCGACCATCATTAAGGCGGGTGATAAATAGCTGCTAAGTGGCTCTGTCAGTCGGGGGAATACGCAGACACTGTCCAAGCATCCATTTATCCATCAGATCTAAATGTGGTTAAGATAACTGCTGTACTTCTGTTTATGGATTCAATTACATTGGTGATATCTGGAGTTTATCTAATGCACTCAATCGTGTTGTTTCTCTGTGTGTCTCCTTCTATTTAGTGATGTTTCATGGCCCGCCACCAGTCAAGATCAAACGAGAGCTGACTCCCTCCAAAGAGCTTTCTCCCTGTCACCAGGAGAGGAGTCCCATGCCCTACGGAGAGAAGTGCCTTTACAGCTACAGGTACATTATGGCTAATTATATATTTAGAGCTCTGCTCATACCAAGATAATAAAAGTACCCACGGGATAGCGCATTGATTATCACTCTCTGATTAATGTCGCCCCATCTTTTCATCCACAGTGCCTGTGACAGGAAGCCCACTCCTGGGTTCAAGCCATTAACTCCTCCCTCCACACCAGTCTCTCCTTGCGGCCCCACCAGCACAGCAGGAACGCACCCACTGAGTGAGCAGACCCCTCCCCCTCACCCCCATGTAGCCAATCCGACTCCAGGGCCGCATCCAGTGCGCGTACAACAGCCTATAACAACGAGTGCAGGCCCACCCAACCAGCAAGCACTCCCAGTCCACAGCCACAGCCCGCCCTTCGCCGTGCCCTGTGCGCTGATCAGCCAGGATGCCAACAACTTTACACCTGAGCACAGGTGAGCAACTCCACACAGAGCTGAACCTCCTTATCTGGTTGTGTTTCATTTAGTGTCCGAAATACTTAACCACGGTGTCTTGCCACTTCCCTCTTCATGTTTAGGTTCCAGAGGCAGATGTCAGAGCCATGTCTACCTTTTCCCCCATCAGAGAGTCAAGGGCGCCCTCAGTTCTTGCCACAGCCCCCCAGCAGCAGCAACAACAGTCTGCCACGTGAAGGCCGGCCACCATACCACCGGCAGATGTCAGAGCCCCTGGTGGCCGTGCCTCCCCAGGGTTTTAAGCAAGAGCTCATCGACCCACGATACACCGAGCAGGGCGTCCCCACCATGGGCCCCCCAGGTCCACCGCCGTGCCCCCCACGTCAGGCTGCTTTCCACCCAATGGCCATCAAGCCAGAGCCTCGTGACTTCTGCTTTGATTCTGGTGAGTAGCAAAGCTATTTGAAGATCGGTTCATAAAATGAGTTGAGATGAGTCCTCCAGATGTCCCTGCAGTACTTTCTGCATATTTTTTTTCCCCCAACTTTCTCACTGAGTGAGGAAGTCCCTAGCTAGCTGAGTGAAAGTAATTGTCCAGGGCCATGTGCAAGTAGAGCGGGCAGAGGGTGAGGAATGTGCCCATCCATGTTTGTTCTGGCGACTGACACATGACTGTGAGTTTTAGCATGCAGCAGAGGCCTGGGCACACACAGGTGCTCCTTTCTCACACACACACACACACACACACTCTCAAAGCCTGATCTGCATCATTCCTCCCGAGTCACGCCGGTAAAGTAAAAGTGGGTCTTTTAGCTCAGCCTAAGCCTCTAAGGGCAAAAAGTAAATGGGTCATCCAGCCAGGTGCAGAGAACCTCTTCACTGAGCCTACCTGGAATAGATCTAGGCTAGTGCCCCCAGAGGACTTAATGACCTGCAGCGCGGCAGGTTGATCATAAAGTAAAAGCCTGGAAATTCTCTGCTTGATTGTGCAGGATACCCAAGAGCCCGAATGGTATCAGTCCTCTCCAAAAAACCTTGGTAAACAGCGATGGCAGAAATGCTGTTTACTCACATGGCATAAATCAAACAAGCGAGCGCGACTGTCGGTACATTGTTTGATCCTAACGCCCACACACCCAGCTGTTGTCCCTGCTCTGCTGCATTAACATCTTCTTTTCATGAAACGCTACAACTTTTTGAAAATGTATCTTTTCTCGCACACACGCTCTCATATACTCTCATTCCTTTTCTGCGTGGTGGGTGACCGGCTGGCTGGGCAGTGATGTAATGACAAATCCTCTTAGCTTCTTATGGCCTTTAAATACCTACGTCACAGAGGCCTAGCATGTCTAGATGGACGGAGGATGTGCATGTTCGGCATACTGACATAGGACATATTGTTCCCCCCGGTGTTGGTGGTCTACAGACTCTGCCAAAACCATTGATGTAGATCTAAAGCCCCAATTTGAATCCATGCACGTGTTTCTTTGATTCCCTCTTTCTTTTCTCTCTCTCTGCTTGCAATGGTAAGACTCTTTCCTAAAGTGAGGACAAGAGGGGGCAGAGACTTGAGGAAACACTCAAGATTGATCTCTGGTTGTCTTATCAGTAGACAGGAAACAGAAATAATGGCTGGGGGTGGAGGGGTTGGTATGCACCACAGAGACACCGCGAACGGAAGACAGGCCTTGACCCCTCAGGGGGGAGGACTACTATAACTTGATTGTCATTGAGATTTAATACAGCAGCCATGGTGCTAATCCTGTTTAAAGGCTTGGTAGACATGCGAGGGATGTTGTGTGCTGTGCAGGGTACTCAGATCTGGGCTTTAGTCCACTCCTGTGTGTGTGTGTGTGTGTGTGTGTGTGAGAGTGAGAAACTGGGCAGATGAACATGGCCAGTGACTCGACAGAAAAGCAACTTTTCTTTCTATTCTATGTATTTATCAATGTGACGTCACACACTAATATAGCTTGGACTGCAAACCATACAAAGTAACGATACTATATCAAAGCTATGTATCTTTATACACAGTGGCACTGCTCCAAATATATCTGTCAGCTGTGAGGTGGATTTTTATGTATTGCACATTTGATATGACAGTGAGGTTGGGATGTCTCTGGTCTAAATTTACACAACCATCTTCTTCTTTGTTTACAGAAGTGCCTAACTGTCAGTCATCATTTGGAAGAGCGGGGAGCTTCTACCAAAATAACCATGAAAGTAAGTTCCGATTATTTAGTTGCTTTTGTCTTTTTCATCTTGCGGGTGTATGAATAATTTCATTAGTGAAGTCTTTGTGACCCTGAGCCGTGTGACTTATTGAGCTGCTGAAAGCTCAGTATGGGTGACTGCCGGGTGAAAGAATAGCGGTCAGCAGCATTCAAATGACAGCTCAAGGGGAAGTGAATCTATCAATGAATCCTGTGTAGCTGCTCCACACATACAGTACATTTCTCACATCAGCAGCTCGCAGAAGCTCAGCACAGTACAAGCTTCCACTCTTGGGAAGCTGCCTAACTATTTAGCTTTGGATTACTGGGTAGAGCGTGGCCACTGGCCTTCATCTCAGAGCAACAGCTCTTTCCCACGCTCTATATGCTATTACACTCTGTCTTATAAACTCTGCTTTTCTGTCTTTTTTTTTCAATTTCAGGCTTCTCCTTCGACAGAGATCCTCATCTGTACTTTGATGATACCTGTGTGGTCCCCGAAAGATTAGAAGGTGAGACTCAAAAAACTTTTAATATAAAGTACTAGATATTGTATCCTCATACTGTGGACTACTGTGAGCCTTTTCTGAGTCCAGTCTTTTGACTGCTCATGGTGCATAATGAACAGCAAGTCCACTTCACAGTTACCATCTGGCAGGAATGTCTCACCACACTGTGGCCGTGGTGGAGTACAGAGCTGACCGACACTTTTTTTCTCTCTCTTTTTCCTCTTCTGCCTCTTTGTATCTTTCTATACTCCCTCCTCTCTCCTTTTTCCCTCTTCTTCCACTCACAGGTAAAGTAAAACAGGAACCCTCTGTCTATCGAGATGGACCCCCCTACCAGCGCCGTGGCTCCCTGCAGCTCTGGCAGTTCCTGGTCACTTTGCTGGATGACCCAGCCAATGGCCACTTCATTGCCTGGACAGGTCGTGGCATGGAGTTCAAACTCATTGAGCCTGAGGAGGTCAGTTGCACTACTGCACTCGTGTTTTCTGACTAGTTTTATGCACGTGAACATTTTCGATTTGCACTACATAGTTTTTAATCCATCCCTCTTTCTCTGTGTGTCTCTTTTGGCCTTAGGTGGCTCGTCGCTGGGGCATCCAGAAGAACAGACCGGCCATGAACTACGACAAGCTGAGCCGCTCCCTGCGTTACTACTACGAGAAGGGCATCATGCAGAAGGTAAAGGCACGTTCACCCTTTTGTTTTCTTTCCCTCCACCCTCTTCCCCAAGCAACTGTGTGCAAAATGGGGCTAAAATAGTGATATTTGAACACAACTGCAAGGGTGTAAGGCATAACAGTGGCTAAAAAGTGCCAGTAAATCCTAGCCCACAGGCGAGATGAAGCCTCCTCTACTAAATATATTAGTCTCTTTATGTTAAAGCCTCAGATTTCAACCAGTCAAGTCTCAAATTTGACCTGAAAAATGAGTATGGGTGGATACATCAGCATATGGGAAGTCAAGGAAACTAAACATGGTTCACAAATATGCATGCACTCAAAATCCACAAGAAGTATTAACCAAAGAGGTTTCATGTGAGTGAAATATGTTTTTGTCTGACCTCTGCTTCCCAGGTGGCTGGTGAGAGGTACGTGTACAAGTTTGTGTGCGACCCCGAGGCTCTCTTCTCCATGGCCTTCCCCGACAACCAGAGGCCCAACCTGAAGGCCGACCCGGACAGCCTGCCGGGGCTGGACGACGATACTGTGCCCCTCACCCACTACGACGACACCGCTCCCTATCTGCTGGACGCTGGGGAGCAGTGTGTGGCAGGCTTGCCCTTCCCAGACGGCTACGGCTACTAATACGCAGCGGGGGCCCTGACGCACAACACACATGTACACGCAAACACTCCCAAAGTCTCTCAACGCCCACTCTTAAAATCCAGAGCTGGAACTGCTGAGCAGCTTGGAGGGAAGACGTTGTACTCTCCTCCTCCCTGGAAAACCGTCTTACAGACTAAAACTCTGAAAGCTCCCCGGCTAAGAATGAATGAGGGAAAAACCTGTGACAGCTTTTCTACTGCACCATCATATATGAGAGAGAGAGAGAGAAAGAGAGAGAGAGAGAGAGAAAGGGAGAGGGTTGTGAAACCAGTGGCGATGTACTGGACTCGGTAGCTCTGCCCACCTTACAAGCTTCGTGAAGTAAGGCAAGGGGGCTGCTGCTGATATGGAGACCAAACAAAGCAAGAAGGCCTCAGGCCGCCAACTTTAAATGAACTGACAGACCCCCTCTTTGTACAAGACTGCAAGAGTTGTTACATTTTTTTGGTTTTGTGACAATCTGCTTTTCTTAAAAACAATCAAATAACCAACAGAAAGAAATCTTTTAAAATCTAATGAGACATTCTAAATGCAGCACTATTCTATAGTTGCCTTTTTGGGTCCCCCCATTTTTATGTCAACACATCTGAACTATAAGATCCGTGAAAGGGCTTTAATTTGCAAACACGGACTGACAGAAAAACACACACACAACATATTCTGAATCCACAAATCAGCTTGTCTTCTGTAGATATGACAACAATTTTTTTTTTTTAATATGCCAGCCGTTCCACAATTTCGTTGAGACTTTAGAGACCCAGAGCTCTCAGGATCCTGGGGTGTCGCTGTATTTCAGGCTAGTTGGTTGGGCTGCTCTCTCGTGTAAATGTTGTGTTCTTTAATCGTTCTGCCCGTGTACGAGATTGTATCTGCTTCCCTTTAGAGACTGCACCCCACAGTGGGAGCCCGCAGTCTATACAGTACATGTCTGTTCATCACTGCTGGGTCCTTTTATTGGTCAAGTTTAGGGATGATTAGAACTCCATCTCCTCCATTTCAAAAGGGATGCATATGCAAGTACATGTTTTCCCAGAGGTGTTGATAATTCATGAGAGCCGAAGAAGTTATTATGTATGATAAATGGTCACATTGCTCCTTTTTGTATTTCTGTCTGGGTGCTTAATGTTTCCTCGGCAGTGTACTTGTACCTCTGATGCACCAGTATGGCAGGAGCATCAGGACGTTGCATGCAAAAAAAAAAAAGAAAGGTGTAAAATTTGACACCTTCTTTTAGACACAATCACAAGTTGTCAACAGGAGACCTCTGCTTCTCTTTGCATGGTGTAATCAGTCAAGACTGTGTGTCCACTAACATATCGCTTTACTGTCTTTGGACAAAGAAGATATTTGTGATATTCTCTGCATTTTTTTTTTGTGTTCATTATCTGTGTTTCTGAATGGGGGCAAAGACAAACTTATATAAAATATATATTTTTGCTATAAGGCTGCATTTGTTTTTGATTTTAATGTATAAGCTGTATAGTTCTGGCTCTAATAGACATGTACCTTTTTAAAAAAAACAATCCTCAGTCCTTATGACGCTACTACTGCAGACTGTTTCTTTAAGAGGCCTCTGTTTTGGGTTGGAGAATAGATGAGAAGATGTTTTTATCTCGGTTGTAAACTATGTGTGTAAAGGCCAGAATTCCAGTGAAGGCTGCACTGAAGACACACGTTATATCATGGGATCCACCCCAGGCACAGGGATTGTCTGCACTTGTATAGGCTTCAGTCCCCTCCCCTCACAATGTGTTTCTTACACTGCTGAGTTTATGATAATCTGTACTGGGTACAATAAACAGTCCTCTATGCTTCACTGCCTGCAGTCATGGTGTGTTTCATCATTTTCTCTTCCACTTCTCCCCCTCTAGCTCGCAGTCAGTCAGCTGACTGGCTGCTGTGTCTGGCAGTCTCTGTGCTTGACCTGACTGATTTTTCTGAGTCACATGCTTATCCTGACTCTTTCTGACACATTTCTAGGTAAATGATTACTCTTCTTTAACTCCTGGCAAAGGGTGCTTAAGGTATGTGTGGGTAGCTGTGTACAAAAAAAACCCCACTCATTCAATTTGCTTCATTTTCTTAACACTTTAATTAGTGCTTAAGCTCATTCAAGTAAGCCTTCTTTAATTACTCCACACAACGAGAATGGTTGATTTACATTTGGGTGTTTTCGAGGCACAAAGACAAGGCTACATAGGTTAACTGTAGTTTTGAAATCACTGAACATTAAACATAATCACAATCTGCTCACTGCTTTTGTCTGCTGTCAACACATACTGCACAGTAGCTGAGTGTAGGAAAAGATTTATTGACTATTTTAATATTTATGGGTTCTTTAATGTTCTCATGGTCAAGTGAGATTCAGTAAATAATTCACAATTTGATACCGTAAACCTACAGTGAGCTCAGAAAATATCTTGCGCAGGAAGACATAATTGGCATGTCATCCTGGCATGAAATTTAATTTAAAAAATCATAATTATGCATCAAAAGGGAAAACATTCTTTATACTGTGGTTTGATGCTTATTTGAGTTTGTAGAATTATTCATGAGTTCAAGTATTAGAACTGACTGAGAACAGAGTAAGCCATAAATATTAAAATATCCAGTACATGCTCTCATGTACGATGACTATGAGGTTACAGTGAATCTGCAGGCTGAGACAACTCCAGGATAAATGAATGCAGGTGTAAGAATGTCCATCCAAAAGCTTCTGTATTAAAAAGACTACGAGAGGCTCTGTGAAGTTGAACTTTGGAGTAATGCTTTGACCTAAAAGCTTAAATCAGCATGTGAACATTCTAATAAGGACAATACTAGCATGTTGATGTTTAGCAGATATGTTTACCACGTTCACAATTTTAGTTTTGCATGTTAGCATGCTAGCATTTGCTAATTAGCACTAAACCCAAAGTACATCTAAGGCTGATCGAAATGTCATAAACCAAAGTATTGGAGAAATTATTGGCCTGATGATGGTGCTAGAGGAAACGTTGTACAGTTTACAATTTATCCTCTGGGGACCATGAACATCTGTGCCAAATTTGACAGCAATCCATTCAATTGTTGTGGAGATATTTCAGTTGCAATGAAAAATGTCAACTTGTTGGTGGCGCTAGCAGAAAAGTTAAGTGATGACTTAAATCATTAGGATACATCGTTTGGGAACCATGGATGTCTGTACAAAATTTCATGGCAATCCATCTAATAATTCTCGAGATATTTCAGTCAGCCACGCTGCTAGCATGGCTAAAAAATATATGGAGGTGTTCATCAAAGAAAGCTATTCAACATTCTCACATCTGCCTTGAACAATATGTTATTTTAACAGATAGATATCAGATCACCAAAAATGTTGGGATTGTGTTGATATTTGATGTAATGCCTATAGAGTACTTATTTTAAAGTATAGAATGGGGGATTACCAGCTGGTAAACCCCAAGTTCACTGGGTGGTAATTGGTTTGTGGTAAACTGATTCACTGTATCTTTGCTTTGGATTATGGGACTATGTACCATTAATGCACAATGTCCAATCTGTATACTTTTATGACTGCCAAAGATTCATAAATACTGTGCTAAAATTGCAAACTGGATTTAGAAATCTAGGACCTCTGGTATTTTTCCCCTTCAAAATGTACTTTTCCCTTTTAGTGTTGTAATGTTCAATATTTTTTCTAATTCTTTCTTTTGTGGTCCCAATCTTTAATAGGACTGAGTGTTTGCATACACCTCTGTTTTGTTAATTTCATGTACATGTATATATAAAATAGACTTTAATATAGTTATATCTAGGATCTGAGTTAGGTCTTTAGCTTGTGCAGCCAGTAAGTGTGATTTGAATTGCTTGTCTGTTTTATTGTGCATGACTTGCGAGCTGTGTGGTGTTTTCGCAACTATCTTGTAATACAACTCACTGAAGATTTCCCAACATCAAAAATGTTTCCCTGAGGCATGTGTAGTGGTTTTTACAGTACGTCTTGAACTGAAATTCGTAGCATGATGGTATCTGGTACAGTGTGTGATAAAAGTGTGAAGCTTTAGTTTCGGGCATTGTTTTGATGGCCAGCAGCACTCTGCCTGCTGTTGAGTGGGAGTCTTATCAAACCACAGAGTGTAAAAGCCAAGCTCTGGTCTCCAGTAACACAGCTTGGCAGGCAACTTTCCATTGATTGAGAGGGCAGAGTGCCTTTCAATGCTATGAAAAGCCTTTTAGTGTGGTCATGGGAGGTGCCCTACCCTGATATTGCATATAAGTGTGAGTGTGAGTATAGTTGTTTCCATTACTCATAACAGATTTTTCTTTTTTTCTTTTTTTTTTTTTGATAAATTCTACTCCTAGGTACACTTTGTGTTTTTGTCTTTTTTAAGGAGTCGTTATGGGCGGCCTGGAACATGCCAAATTTAGAAAGGTCCACTTCAAGTGGATCTCTATGAATGGTGAAGATATTGTTGATCAAGTTAATTTATATATAAATTAAAAATGATGAATGAGAGCCCATTTAAGTAAAGGACATTTTAAACCATTAAAATTGTTAAATATTTCTAATTGGGTTAAGTATTTACCAGCAGGTCATGTATATCAAAAATCTAAATGACCAGGCACCAGAATATTTACTTGTGTTCACATGTACCAGCATAAATATAATACTAGGCATCATCAAAATTTATAGATGAAGTTTTTTGTTTGTTTGTTTTAAATCCTTTCAATGTGTGGGGGCCAAAATTTGGAACAGTTTACCAGATGGCATGAGATATAGTTTTTAAAAACTTTTAACCAAAGGAAATGGCAGAGAGAGGTGGGTGAATGTACTTTGTATTTTAGTAAAAAAAAAAAAATTATATTGTATAACAAAGAATGCCAAAAATAATTACAGCTGCTTGTCTGCTTGTCACAACTTTAACTTAAATCTGTAATGTAGTGGAGGACAGCAGTCTGTTGTTATCATGATTTGGGGCAGGCAATGGGGCCACTGTGGAAATAAGTTATATTAACTAATTTTAACTAGTTAATTAGATTCATATAAGTTGTCATGCTTTAGTATTATGTGTAACACCTTGTTTGTATTACATGCTATTTATAGTTTGTTTTAATATATTTTATAGTTTTGTCTTGGCATATCCAGGTTACATTATGGATTTACTCTGTTTTTTTGTTTTTGTTTTCTTCTTTTCTCTTTTGCTTCTTGTCCTATATATATATAGACAGGTGTGGTGTGTTTGTTGTCCATGATAGAATCAAATCAGATCATATCACAGAGGTGCAACATTATTGCAGAAATTAATGCATTTTATGCTCCTTCACTAACTGTTTACAGTGCTTCAGAAAACCATTCTCCACTCCTCTCTTTGTCATTTATTGAGCAGTGCCTGATGAATACACAACAGTAGGAGTGCATATTGTTGTAAAAAATAAAATATGAATATTAACACCGTAGGAGTGAATTCTTAAAAGACACCTTGTCAGACTTAGATAGAACATGCATCACTGCCACAAACATCTTGAGGCTGTTCAGTATCTTGAGTTCATTCCTGAGCTTAGAAACAGTAGTTTAATAAAAAAAAAAAAAAATCTTGTCTCAAGGTCCACTTACTAACTTATTCAACTCAAGGTTTACTTACTAGCTTTTTCCAGAATAAATGGACCTAGTAAATGGACTGGCATTAATATCATATGTCCAGTATCTGTGTATCGTCTTACTCAATCAATCATTGTAGGTTTTTCTGCAACCCTTGTTTGTAAAAGGTGGAGTTCCGATATTAGCTGCAGCTAATAATACATTTTGATCTGAATGTGGCCTTAGATGGTCAGTCTGGACCAAAGTGGTGGACTGACCGACAGACAGACATTGCCACAAGTATGGCTAAAATCACCTCCTCCCTTCTTCCTATCCTGCTCTGTATACCCCCCCCCCCCCCCCCCCCCACTACAGAATTGCTATACTCAGATTAAGCCATGAGCCCAGTAGAATGGTCCTGATCCATTTAACAGGAGCAAGTGAAGCTATGGAAACGTCATGTTGCCTTGGAAACAGCTATCACCTATACAGAAAGCCTACTCATTGTAGAGTGCCATTTGTTGACCTGCCGAAGGTTAACAATAAGGTATGAACAGAATGTATACATGTTAGAAAGATGATTTAGGGCTCCAAATGTATGAAATGAACAAGGCTGCATCATAAACATCACACTAAATCAATACATACACTATTACAGAGAGCTTGATACATGGCACTGGGTTTGTGCAGTGGACAAACCAAATGGGTCGTCCATCAACATACATTATACCACATGACCACTAGCGGCTTCCAAGTAAATTATTGATCCAGGCGCAAGCCACAGCAGCTCAAGTGTAATATGGTTTCAGCTTTGAATCTTCAGACCATGGCAGGCACTCAGTGTGTCAACACACATAGACACACACACACACACACACACACACACACACACACACACACAAGGCCTCCCACTATAGTTTAAGAGCGTGAACTACTCTGTTCTGCCTACGACTACTGAGAAATATGGGTCATGCTGCAAGGAAGGGAGCAGCACAAATCTTTCACATTATTTGGCCAACACGTTGTGTTTGCACAATCCTAATTACCATGGTGAGATGTTGGTGCTAAAACTGTGTTACATAACTGATTTCTCACAAACATGTACACAAACACACACGCCACCCACAAGCTCTCCTTCATATTTATTTTACACAAACCATCGCTGCCCTCTAGTGGATGGGTACCTTTCCTACTAGAACGCGAGACCCAAGGTGTCCAGTATCCATAACAAGACAATAATAAGTCTTGCCCAGCACCATTTAGCTTACAGAATATAATTATAGAACATATGAGTTGAAAAATTAGATTATCTAAACTCATTTTGAGTTCAGCTATTCTCTCCAGCAGGCACTGATCTCATTTGGAAAGAGTTGATGTGGCAGAGATGACAGCTATGCCAAAATATTTCATCAGCACTGCTGAGCATTACTCATGGAAACCATTTTTTAATGAGCTGGTTTTCTGCTGGCATTACCTGTCTGGTTTCAATGGATAATGATAACATTACCAGTGTGATTTTTTTACATGCTAATAACAAAAGAGAGAATGTAAAAGGTCTATGCTGAGATGTGTAAGACACACTGTAATGTTGAGATTGAAAGTTAATTCTTAATCTTGCTGCAACCAAAGATTATTTTCATTATCAATTAATTTGTCAGTTATTTTATTGATTAATTATTTAGTTGTTTGGTCTATAAAATGTCAAAAAAAATGTTGATTTCAGTTTCATTGGAGTGATATGGACTTTTTGACAGGTAGATCATGTGTGGTTGATTATGCAGTGCCAAAAACAAGCCTTCAAGCCAGTTACATCCTACATAGCTAGTTTGTTGACTTAACAACAAAAAAACACAACGGTAAAACGTCTGTTTGTCCCGTAAGAGTTCCATAACTCTAAATGACACACTGCAATAAATGAACATACTGCAGCTGAAGAGGCAGCAGCTTTCTTTGTCTTTCTTTTTTTTCCTGGAAATCGTAGGTGTAGTGTGGGAGTTGAGAATAGGAGCTGTTGTTATATGTGCTTTTCACTCTTTAGCTGCACATTGAATTTCCACACTGGGACAATAACAGCGCTCAACTGACTTGAACTGCACAAAATAAAATGTAGCACTTACTAGATTGGGGTATGACTATGTCCTGGTGGCACAACAATACCATCACTATATTGAGTTCTTTGGATTTGAAACATGCTGACGTCAAAATTATATAATTGTCCTCCCTGCTGCTGATGGGAGAGAACCACAACAGCAGGATCCTGGTACATTATGTGAGTGTGCTGACCATTATATATGTTGTTTTAATGTTTGTTGTAATGTTTTAATGAAAATCAGTTCATGTTTGACAGAATCATTTTGAAAAAGACAATCTTATTTAAATGATAAAGCTGGCATTATGAAAACAATGAAACAGCAGGTACGTACTATTAACCCTGGTGCTATTTAATATTCTGGTAAATTATATTTTTAGTTAAATAGGAAGAAGGTTCCCCTGCCTGGTGGATACAAGAGCTGTAAGGAAACAGAGAAGGAACTATTGGTCATTTGGGATAATTAATGTACATTATAAAATATATTATTTATAAACATTTTTTGGATTGCACCCTGTCTGCTAACTGCTCCCTTTAGCGCCACCGCCTGGCTGGAAACGTGACTTACCTGTTTTGTTGTGTTTGTTGTTTTGGTTGGTGATTTGGTTTGTTTTCACCCATTTGCTGAGGTTTTGGGATGTCCGTCTATGAGATTTCTCCACTGTAATAAAATGAAGGTGAATGAAATTTTATCTGTGCTCCTGGCAATGATAAACTTCTATTTACACATAACAGTTTGTGTGGGAACTTTCAATGAATAATCTGAAAACTGTTTACAGCGAGATATTAACTAAAGGGGGGTTCTCTATCAATGCAGATAAAGGCTTTTGATAAGAGTTCTGTTCCAATTCACTGTGACATCATGCTAACAACAACAGTCACTTCCAGGTAGACAACTGGTTTGAATTGTGCAGATATAATACATCCATGTGTCAAGCTTAATTTAGCTGTGAGCCAAAGAATTTCCCACAGGCAGAAACAGAATCCCAAAACACAGTTCAAGTGTCTTTTTGCATTATTTTTTTCCCCCACCCATATTCTGCGAACACCCGCCCCTACTCTGCCTCTGAATGGCTCTGACCCTGATACTCATGCCTAAACCTCACCAACCTAACCAATGAAGGCAACAAGTACTAGCCAATCAGTGGCACAGAAGGGTGGGTCTTCGTGGAAAGCAGGTGGGAAAAAAATTAACACTGTCTTTTCGCGCTCCCATCACTTTTGTCATGTCCAATCAGGTAGCTCCAGGTCTAAAAAAGTGAAGCTAATGCGGAAGTGACTTAAACCTGCATTCTTTCAAATGACCAGCAGGGGGCAACTCCAATGGCTCCAAGAAGAAGAAAATGACCCTACTCACCTGATTTATTACCTCAGTAAATATTTTCCCAATGAGTTTATGGTCTCAATCCCTAGTTTCAAGTCTTCTTCCTTACATCATTATGTTCATTTTCTAAATTATGGTCCCATTTAGAGTAAAATAGATGATAAAGCAGGGTATGCTTTAGGGCATGGCTATGTTGGGATTGACAAGTGATTACCATGGCGACAATGTTGGTTAAGTAATGTAACCATAGCGTAACCCCAGATTCACAGAGTAAAGGTGTAGCCATAGTCATCGCATTTTCAGTGTATTTTCAGTTCATGAAAGTTAACTGTAACATTTTGGTCACCTAAAAAAGTCTTGTTCAGTGTTTGGTTGTAATAAAAGACCCTCTAAGGAGTCGGATGTTTAGTTTTTCCCAGTGGCCACTCACGGTATTGCAGCGAAAATACCCCTGCAGCCAAGTGCCAAAAACTGCAGTTCCTCGAATAGCCACTTGAGGCTGGCTCCAAAAGTGGGTCAAACCCCATAGACCCCCATATTAAAATGTCCAACTTTACAGCAGAAATAAACATGTTTACAGCCTGGTACAAACAACGGTTTTGGTCTCTATAGCTAATGTCCCCCTTCATGACAACTGTACAGGGGATGATTTTTTTTTATAACTCACCCGTTTAAATTAAGGACGTGGCGTGACAGGTCGTTATCCACTAAATTGCTTGTTTCAGGAAGCAGACTTCATTCAGCCCGCCTCAGCTCCACCTCTTTGCCCATTTTGGATTAGCTGGGAGTTAGGCGGAGTCAGGCCCGGCCAAGCATGTGACGGTCAGAGCCACCCACTTAAAGCTTCAAATCTGCTCTTCAGAAACCAATGGGTGACGTCACGGTAGCTACGTCCATATTTTTTTACAGTCTGTGCCTGCAGCCCAAAAAAGTATTTTCCCCATAGACCACCATTGAAAAAGAGATGTCAGTAAAAATGTTGACAGGACATCTTGAATTGCAAACAAGGTCAATTATGACTCTTTCTATTATGAATTTTTAATCCATTTGTAAAACTTTCCTCGAGCCGAGAAAAGCAATTTAAAAATCCATGACATCATCACAATGTAAAGTCTATGGGCCGAGCAGGAACTCGTGTGGGGCCAGCGGGAGAAACACCACTGCGCATATTCAGTGGGCCGCTCAACATGGAAGCAAACCTGGAAGCTAGAAACTTTTTTGGCATATGCGCCAGCCAAGCAACTCTTATTGGACTGATTGGGCGCCATTTTCGGTCCAATATCCAGCTCTCATAACATCCATACAGTCCACAAACCAATGGGTAACATCACAGTCTAGGCCCATTTTTTTACAGTCTATGGTCATGTCTGTGTTCAGAAGTTCCAACCTTGTCATACCACTTCACTGTCTCCACTCTTAACTTTGAAATTAAATGAATCCCTTATTTGAAGATTTTAAAGGAAATACCCAATTTCTTCACTGAACAATAGCCTAAACTTTTTAATCACACAAAACAATAAAGTAAATCAAAGTTCTATATAAATAGATAATTGGCCTGCATTACTTTCCTTGAGCTTTTCTTTTTGAGTGCTGTTTAATGAGAGTTGGACTCAAAGGCTTTAATTTTACTTTTAAGTGTCCTGCTGTGGTTAATGTTTGAAAAGTTCTGTGGGTGTGTCTGACATTTTCTGACATTAAGAATTCGATTCTGTCTGTATTTCATCCTTCAGATTTGTTTGACCCTTTTTTACTTCATGTCTCACATCACAGGGTGTCATCGTGCTTCTCTTACACATGTAAATTATAACTCACGTCTCACTCTGAAGTTACAGAGGACTTTTTAAAATATTTTCTCTCAGCATACCGGCTTGGTTTTTATCTTTTGTCAGCATGAGTGGGTCTAATTTTAGAGGGGTGTTAAATCAAGTGCGGTGCCACTAACTTCATTTGTGAGTTGAAAGAGCCCCCTGCAGGACATGTATTTATTTTATTATTGCTTATAATGTGGATGAAAAACAATCTTTCTTTGGGTTATAGGCTACATAAAACCCCTCCCTCTGTTGGCTTCTGTGCTTTCACCACACTCATTTTCATATTCTGCTTAATAGGTTCCCCTCAGAGACAATGACGCCAACCTTGACCAAATTCAAATGAGACAGCATCAGCAAACTAAATGTGATCTGAACCTTTTGGTTCTTTGGGTTTTGCTTTTGATGAGAGTAACTCTCGCCGTATATTGAATTTAGCTTGAATTAATATTAATGGGCACTGGTTTGTGACTTCAATTTAGTTAAACAGTATGATAACTAGGGAGGACATAAAATGGCTGTTAATGTCACACAGCCCACTTCACTTGCAATTTTGTGCCAGCAATTTTACATCGCTCCAAGTTAAAATCCATTTATTCTAAGTGGAAAATGTCAGATAAACGCAAACTCAAAGGATGGAGGTGCGGCAGGTTATAACATCCTTTGGAAATGCTGTTAAACATCCTCAGATAGGCTCATCAAATAATGCAAAATTTACTTAGAATAATATCAATTGTGCATCCCCATATTTCATTATTTCTTATTTTTACAGTAATGTAAGTTGATCCTGTTGCTACATATAATCTAATCTTGTAAATAAGCTTGTAATGAGGAGGAATATGGATCAGCCTCTCTCAGCATGGTCCCTCAGATTAAAAATGTTTGCCTGCTGCTTTCACTGTAACTTTCATAAGCTCATGTCATGCTGAGTGACTTTAAAGTGTGCTTTTTGAAAATCCTTGTTTCGTTGAATATCTACCTCGGTCTTGGTTTGCCTACACGATTTTAGCTCCTTTGGAAAAAAATATCTAACACTAACTGTGGCCTTTCACTGAAAAAGTAATTAAAACCTCATGTGTATGTGATGATTCCTTTATATTCTTCATAGAGTTCCATCAGCAGGGTTTGTTCAGCTGTTAAGAAGAACATTGCTCTATTTTTTTGCATCTTTTTGCAACATAGTATCTTCTTTTCGACATTCACCTGTTGTGGAGAGAAGGGTCTATCTCATGGATGTATAAAGAGAACTGGACACAGTGTTGGAGGCGGGGCTCCGTTCATTCCTATGAAAGTTGCTCAGTGGCGCATGAAGCCAAAAAAAGCCACTTCCTGCTGTCAAGAAATGATCTGGATGAAAACTGGAGCATGCTCACTAGAGACTTCCGCCGGCTGAGATGGCTAATAATCCGGTTTAGCACTACGGCTAACTCGAACGGGGATAAAATAAGTCAATCGAGTTTTCTAGACTATTGAAATGTGATCAGATCGAATGGATCAAATTCTGATAGTGAAACGAATCATTTCACAGGGGATGTGACACTCAAAAAAGTTTACCCGCTGATTTACAGACATCTCTTTCACAATGTAAGTCTATGGGGAAAAGTCTTTTTGGGCCAATGTGCATCATCGAGGAATTTTCTGCTGTGTCAGGTTTGAAAATGAACTTCAACAAATCTGTTTTATTACCACTCAAGGTATGTGACCTATCAGAAGTGAACGGTATCTCACTGAGTCCTTCAATTTTAAGCAACACATATCTGGCTCTACACACACGGGTGGGCACACCCTGGACCTTGTTTTTACACATGGTATAGATAGTGAATCTGTTGGCTCTAAGGATTTATGTGTCAGTGACCATAAATGTATTTTATTTGCTTTACATTGGAGTCTCAGCCATCTTGCCATATGAGACGCACCCATATCATAAATGAGGCTGTGGCTGTCAATTTTTCTGTGGTGTTTGACAGCAATATTGTTTTAAAGGATGGAAAGGTGGACACTTTAGTCCAATCATTTTACACTAACTGCTCCTCGGTGTTGGATAAATTGGCTCCTCTGAAACTAAGAAAGGTCTCCAAAAATCCATCCCCATGGATAAATGAAACTATCCAGACTTTTAGGCGCAAATGTCAAAAGACTGAGTGTTTGTGGAAAGCTATGAAGGTCAAATTACACAGACTGCATCTCAGAGAACTCACAGGTACCCTTAACAATATGGTGAAGGCTGAGAGATCTTCTTACTTCTCTAATCTAATTTCTTCTAGCAACAGAAACCCCGTTTGACATGTAAATTATATTGTCTCTCTTCTCAAACAGTGACTGCAATAACTTTCTTAAATATTTTATAGACAAGGTTGTAAATGTTAGGGAAAATATCTCAACTAGTGGTTCCTCAAATCCATCCATCTTGGACTCCTTTTGTCCTGTGTCCACAGATGATATTGCAGCCTTGTTAGGACAAATGTAACCCTCCTCGAGCCCGCTAGATGTCCTACCAACCTCTCTGTTTTTAAAGGTTTGTAACTTTATCGACCCCTGCATAATCAATATTATAAACCCCAGTGTCCCCAGTTACTTTAAGCAGGCTATTGTCCAACCTTTGTTGAAAAAAACCAAACCTGGGCCCCCTCCCTGACAGAGAACTACAGGCCCATTTCAAAACTCTTTATTTTCTAAAATTTTAGAAAAGGTTGTTGAAAAGCAGCTCGTTCAAATACTGAAATTACACACAGTGTTTGATAAATTTCACTGTACTCCAGTGAAACAGCTCTACTTAAGGTCTCAAATGATATTGTAATGGCTGCAGATGCCGGAGATGGTGCTCACTTATAGACCCTACATGACCAGGCTCCACAGTATATTACGGACCTTCTGCACCCCCACACCACGAGCCGAGCTCTTAGGTCCTCTACCCAGGGTTTTCTAAGTCTACCTCGGACATGTTTTAAGACTCGGGGAGATCATGTGTTCCAGTTGGCAACCCCTAAGCTTTGGAATAGTCTCCCAATATGCTTGAGGTCCTTGGACACTGTGGACTCTTTTAAAAGCAGCTAAAATCCCATCTGTTCAGACAGGCATTTAGGTAGCATGTGGTATTTTATGTTTTAATTTGTCTCTTATGTCTGTTCCCCTTGTATATTTTATCTGGCGTCTTTGTTTTATCTATTTTATTTGATTTGATTGTATTTGATTTGATTTCTTTGACAGCAAAGCACTTTGTGACTGGTGTCTGTGAAAGGTAAATAAACTTTGCTTGCTTGCTTGTATCCCTGTGAAGAACACAGTTACATACCTGGGTGTCATTCCTAAGAATGAAAAACTTCGCAATAACTCAAACTTCAGCCCTATAATTGAACAAATAACGAAAAAGTTCAATATGTGGTTGATGAGAGATCTTTCATTGAGTGGAGTTTTTCTGTCTGGAATATCCAGATCTGTCTATGTGTCCTCATCATTGGAAATGGCTACTGAAATATACAAAAAAATAGATAAGATTGTATTTGATTTTATTTGGAGGAACAAATGTCATTATTTAAGAAGAGATATCTTATGCAACATAAAAAGAAATGGTGGTCTGGAGGTACTAAGTTCAGAGGCTTCAATGATCGATCCATTGATTAGTGGTATATTCCTTGGAGAAGTTGACATTACCAGGAATTAATGCTTAAATAAATACATCAGGAATTACATACAAGCTTCACTTTGTAAAAAGTGCATTTCTGAACGGCTCCTAACAGTTTTGATATGTGCAGCTCTGCTGCTTTACCCTCAACAAATCTGGTCATATTGCTCAGTGAGATTTTCTCTTTACATGAACTGCTAAACACTGCTAATATTATATTCACATTAAATCCTCAACTGAGCACCTTCACATTGTAGACGGACAAAAACCAACCTTTCCCGTCTAGTTTAGCAGATTATAATAAACAAATCCACGTTATTAAGCCTATAGGCCTATCATTCTGTGTGTAGGCTACATTATACTACACTACATCAATTCATTTATACAACAAAAGTGAAAAAAGTAAATGTCATCAAAAGTAAATATTTTACATTATTATTAACAATATTATTGTAATTATTTTTTATTGTTGATAATAAAGAATAGTATTATTATTTTCTTTTACATTGTCACTTTATAGCAAGAGTACCTAGCTGCAGACAAAATGGCGGCCATAGAGACAGACATCTTGACAGGAAATCACGACCTTAGCAGCGGAAGATGGTCTTCTTGTCGGTTTTTCCCCTATGAAGCAGCACACGGATTCAAAATATATATTAACAAAGTTTATTAATTAGAAATAGATTTTAAAAGTCAATTGACTCTCTTAAAGGCTTTATACAGTATTTTAAAATGAGAAGTTTGCAATTAGTAAAGATTTTAAAAATGGGCCAATATAAAGTTAATTCAATAAGTCGTTAAAAAGTCGCCAATTCTTTAAATGTTTTATGTAATGTTTAAATCAAACTTATTTATTAAACAATTTCTTAAATAATGTAAACACACTGTGTCTATGGAAGAACATGTGAGCTACTGATGAAATTGCATCCTCTGTTGTCAAAATCAAAATTAACCCAGCTATTATGTTAAAATAAACAGACATCTTTTATATTTGGGGTCAAATTGACCCCAGCTATTTAAAGCTAAAAGGTATTGTGGAAAAGATACCCATGTGCTGGAAACCAAAAACCAAACAGGGACATTTCTGCATAATCCTGTATTCCCTCTCTGTCAATTCAATGTTAAACTCAAAGGAGCTTTATTGGCTTTATTTGCACGGGAAAGCAAGTGTGAAATAAAAACAAAAAGAATTGTGATTTTGCTCTCTGCTTTGTTGTTTTTGTTGTTTTTGTTAAAATGCAGCTGTAGTTGCACCAAGCTGCCGCTGGGTGTCGCTGTCGGACCGCTCTACTGGAGGCGTTCAGGGGCGCTGCTGTAGCGTCTGAATCCAAAGAACTGAAAGAAAAGAACCGAGACATACAGTAAATATGGCAAAATGACAAAAAAAAACATAAACCTTGATCACCTGTACACATGTGTGTTGTGTTAGTGATCTGTGATAATAGGCACCACTGTCCTGAGGTAATTTATCCGGGAACAGCTCATTCTCTCGTTGAGAAAAAGCCGCTACACCAAACTCGGTGCTAATTTTCAATACATTAGCGACAAATATTTATTACTGACGTAAACATCCATTCAGTTTGGTCATTACAGTCTTTTCAATCTGAGAGAGTCGGCCACTCTGCGATACAGCAAAATAGCTTCACTTCGACTTTTACGACCAGTTGAACAGCGTTTTTACTAGTCATCTAATTTACCGAAACACCGTGGATATTTAATATATATATTAAATATATATATTTAATATGTACTGTATATTAGGGCGGATCTGCGCGCTTTTGGGCTGTTTATGTACTCCGTGCGCGCGCACAATGCAAGATTGTTCAAGCCTGCTTTGAGTTGGGTTGATAAAGCTAAATTGTGTTAATGGAAAGGCTTGAACCTTAATTGAAAGTCAACATTAACTCAAACCGAGACAAATTAAGCCAAGACTACCTGCTGCATGGCTGAATACCACTCAGGAGAAGTGAGAAATGTTTTTCTTCGTAGTTTGGGTGAACAGACCCTTGAAAAATAAGGTTCCGTGGTTACTAAGAATCAACCTAATTGGAAGATTTACAAGGCATCACGCAGATAACGTAGCTAGTTACCACCACCACGTCTAAACGGGTAAACTTATTGAAACAAAGAAACAAAAGGTATTTGGTCTTTTTTCTCCTTTTCTTGTAAAGACGGTGAATATGACAACACAACAGGTAACAAGCGTTCAACATTTAAAATAAGGGATTCGTTTTTTTTGTTGGCGCTATCTTTCATGCATACCGTTAGCTAACTGTAACATAACTAACCCTTTAACGTTCATTTTTGAGTCTTAATGGTGTCATGCTATGTTGCTAACTTTGTCGACTTCGACTACTGCTCGTTTTAACTCTTAACCGACTTTTTTCGGACACTTAACCCATGACTGCTTTTCAGATAATGTGGCCTTGCTCTCCAGTCACGTTGCCCTATGAGGTGAGTGTTGCCAGGCCTTCATACTTTACGGGTAACTATGCGGGCGTGGTGGTGCCCTGTTTTTACCAAACGGTGATTGAAAAGCCAAGTCCAAGTAAGTCCCCAACTACACTTTGATTCTAAATCAAGACGTCTGTTAACACAAAAGGGAATTTCACACTAAAAAGACCCATTTTACTTTACTTAAATCTGCAGAATCCTCACAAATTTCAGATTAATTCTGGATTAGCTAATCATTACTGCCAGCAATATCTGTTCCAGTGTTCATATGGGCACCTACCTGACTATTGTTTTAAGACAGACTTGAAAAATTGTGAACCTATCCTTGTTATTAACAACACAATTTTGGCCAGTATTTCATTCATTCATCTGACTGGTTTCTTCATCAACAGAAGAGAACAGAAAGTTCTTTCTGGACAGGTATGCAGCTATATCTTCACTCTCTCTGTACGAATATCTTTGGATAACAACATTGATTTGCTAACCTAAAGAGCTATTGTTCTGCACCTTACAGGTCTGTGTTTGATTTGGTGGATGGTCATCACTACCTTGCGTTAACTGACCAAAAGCTGCTGGGCTGGTATCTTGGTTTGTCTCCAGAGGACAGAAAGATCATACAAGGTCGGTTTCTGTGCGGCCACTTGGCTCACAGTGGTCCACAGTCATATGTGCTCCATGGTAGCACTAATACAGTCCATTGTCTCCTAGATGGAGAAAGTTTCTTACTGAACATATTTGATCATTACCTTAATGCCAAATAGCTGGCAGTGATGTGTTACTTTCCTTATTAGCTATTATTTTCATAAAATCTAAACTTTAATAGTGTTGTCTAACTACCAGTACCCACTGTAGTATATTTTACAGGAAGTAAATTGTAGGTATAGCTGGCAGCCTATTTCTAAAAGTAGAATTTTTGAGTTTAATATTTTATGTTATTTAGTGACAAAGGGTCGTGTACAATACAGTAAACATAATGTGGGTTATACACAATAACACACGTACACACACAAAAAAAGGAAAAGCTAAATAGTTACTGGACAAGTCATGTTAGAGTTGTGAAAACCTGAACAGCTCAAGTTTACAGCCAGAAGACAATAAATAACTGCAAAATAAAACAAAACAATACAGTCAAACAGACAGTTACATATTGAGACAAGATTATTGTGGATTATTATATTGAGCATTGCTAATGTGGGTTTTAATGGGAGTGCAATGGTAGAAAGAAGAAAGGGGGAATGAGCAATTAAATGAAAATAAGTGTGTGGTTTGTGTTTTCAGAAGCGATTTTTATTTCATTTATATTTGATTGCTTTGCTTTATTATAGACGATGGAGGTTTATACCAGTTTCTGCAAAGACATCCTGCCCTGGAACTGTCTAGACATCATGTTTATGTGAAATGTAAGTCTGTTAAGCTGCTGTAACCTTTTATTAGCAGATGTGCAATAAGGAAAAATGACAGCTTTCATTTACAACCCATGCAGATAACATTGGAGTTAACAGTCCTGCCCAGCCAACCATCACATCCAACAAGCACACGTATGTCTCATTGCAGTGAATTGAAAAACACACTACATTACATGAGTTAAGGCTTTATCATTTTAGTGATACATTGTTAAAACTCTTGTTTTGTTCTCAGATTTGGAACGTCAGGAACAAAAAAGTCCAGATGTGGTAATATGCAAGACTCATACACTGCCGGTGATGCTCGTTTATTGTTTTTAAATGAAACTTTTACTTTTACTACACACTCTGAAGGGATTATTCCGATTTGTCGACATACAGATGAGTTTGTCACTGGTAGTGGTATTGATGCATGAACAGGTAGCCCAGGCTACACATCCTGTTTATGAGTCATCAGTTTAAAAACAGCCCAAAAACTTGTTCAAATTCTGTAGCGGATAAATTGTGTTTTGACATTGCACTACCTGGATGAATAAGATTAGAGTTGAAACTATTAGTTATTTGATCGATTAGTGTATCAACAAAAATTTAATTACATACATTTTTGATAATCGATTCTTTTTTTTTAGCTCCTCAAATAGGAATATTTTTCTTTTTGGGTGTTTTAGGTTTTGATGTCACCTCTGGAAATGTGTGGAGCATTTTCACTATTCGCTAACATTTTCAATCAAGAAATGATTAGTAGATGAAGCTATAATTTAAAATTGTTAGTTGCAGCCCTAAATTAGATTAACGTGCATGTAGAAATCATTGAAAAACATCTTAATCAAGGAATAGGCTTAATCCCTGTCTGGGAAACTGTCTCCTAATTTAATGTGCCAAGTCTTTTTTTTTTTAGTGGACATTTGTTCCATTAAGACCCAACTTTCATACTAGATAAGCTACAACTGAAAAGTTCTGTTTGTTTGCTCCTCTTGCAAGAAATGCCCCATACAAATCTAGACTTGGAAGAGATGATTCCCAACAAATTGAGGGAGAATTTTGCCGTGCTCAGCTGCAACAACAGCAGGAGTTGGTCACAAAAACAGCCGCATGAGGAAATCTGCTCCACCAAACAGATAGTCCACCTGCAAGACGGCTTTCAAACAGCCTACAACAGCCCCGTCACAGAGAGCCATCAGAAGGCACACCAAGTGAGGGTATGAACAATTTTTGCTCTGTGTATGCATTGACCCGTTAACGGTAGAATACTGGTATAGTACTTAATTGTTTCGATGTTGTAAATATACTGTATGATTACCTTTTTTGGCAAATGGAAGAATAATACAGGATTTCTTTGAAGGGTTCACCGCTGTCCCAGCTGGCCAGCAGTAACAGCAGGAACAGCAGTGCCACTGTGCGCAAGGATCCAGCAGCCATGGCGAGCTTCTCTCTGGACGTGGAGCTGGAGAGATGCAGACAGAGGGGAAAGCCTGAACTCAGGAGCCAGATTTCAATGGCACAAGGCCAGAGTCCAAACTTCACATGTGCTGAAATCAGCCATTTACAGTGAGTATGCGCATTATGCTACCATATGTAATGTATATATTTCTTGTAGTTTTAAGTTTAACCATGCCCACCGAAGTTCTTTTTTTAATCTACATTTTACATATACATACAGTACCAGTCAAAAACTTCCAATTCACTCAAATGAGAAAGTGTGTCCAAACTTTTGACTGGTACTGTATCTGGAAATCATAAACTGCCTTTGTAATTCACTTTGAAAAATAGTTTAACGCTAATATCTAGATCAACCAGGGTAAACCTCATCCTACTACAAAAGATATTTCATCTGTTTTAACATTATGTCACTGCTCTGTTGTCTATTTTGTAGTGAAATTGCTTTTAGTTAATAAAGGTCTTAATATGAATATACATGTGTTTCATCTCATTGTGTAAGATGATTTCATATTGATATGAGCAACATTGTTTCATGTTGCAGGTCTGAATGGTCAATAATTAAGAAAGAGTCTCCTTCTGAGTTCTACACCTTGGATAGTATCCAAATGGATGGCACAGAATACTATGACGAGAGCATTATCCAGTCAGGGGAGCCAGAAAACAACAACTCTCTTTTGACCTTCAAGGGAATCTCCTCCACTACGGAGATTCCTGCACAACCAGTAGAGGAGAACTGCTCAAACAAAGGGTGTCAGAATTACATGGTCTATGGTAGTGAGTACACTGTGGATGATGACCAAGCTAGCTCAAGCTTTGAAGATCAGAGTGACAACTTCCATAGCATCATGGAGGAAGATAAGAGTATCCTCGCCTGTCTGCCCAGAGAAGGTCAGAAAGCACCTACCAGTGGGGTTCACTTGGGTCCAGTCACCGCTAACAGTGAAGCACCTGTAGCCAGCAGCGAGACCCTGAAGGCTGATCAGTCTCTTATGACAATGAGCACTGCAGAGAAGTACACTTCCCCTATGGCCTGTGTTCCTACCTGTGACATTTTGGTTGGCACTGAGCTGACTAAGTGTGTGTTAGCTTTCACCCAAACTGAGGATCCAGCAACAGCTGACAAGCACATCATTACTGAAGTCCACATGGCTGATCTGGACTATCTTGCTGAGGTAAGGTTGAAACCAGAGAACTGATGTTAATAGTTGCTTCTAGCAAAACGTTACACAACCTCTTTAATAACATTTTCAGGAATTTACCAAACTCAAGGCAGCTCAAGAGAAACCAAAAGAGCAAAAAGAGAAAATGAAAAGGTAATATATCAAACTAAGACTTTAGAGATTAGTTTTGTTCCCAAGGAATTTCTTCCACAGTTTTAGAACTAATATTTTTTATTTATTTATTTTGTCCAGTCAGGATTGCAAATTGAGAAAGGAATGTGACTGTATCCAACGTGCTCAACGAGCAGAGCTGTGCCTCCTGGCCCTGCAGTACAGCATGTGCAGACAGCACTGCTGGAGACTCTTCTATACCTCTGCCGAGGGAGGACAGCTTCCCCCAATGCATGGAGACATTAATCTATACTGGTCAGATTTTACCTGTGTTTTCCTCTCAATATGGAAGTTGCGCTTCCATCAAAACAGTTAATGGGTGTCAAACTCAAATTTAATAGATTTATCCAGATGGATTTTTGTAATGTAAACTAGGTGACCAGTATGTACTTGTATCATTCCCCTCTCATTGTAGGCCAAAGGACCCTCCTGCAAACATTGTGACTGTTCTGCAAAATCTGGAATCTGATTATAATCAGATGAGGCATAAGATCCTGGCAGGGGTTCCTCTGGAGCAGCTTAAGCCTCTGTCTGTTGACTCTGAGAAAATAATCACAGGAGCAAGTTACATCCCTACACAGGTAAGACTCTACTAACCCAGTAATCTCAAAATATTTAAAACTGGTAGTGATATCAAATATTTTAACCACAGATTTGATAATTGTCTAATTCTGTTGTCTCTGTTTAGATCATTAGTGATGTGCAGGGAAATGTGCCATCTTGGTATGTTAGCACATGCATGCATGTCAAATGTTATTCCTTTTTAATGGTTTAGCAGACGTGGCCTTTGACTTTCTGGATGCTGTAACATTATTTCTGTCTTGTCTGAAGGAGCTCTCAGCAGACACAGAAACATAAAACACCAAGTGAAGGAACTGGATATTCTGATGGTCAAAACGGCAACGGCTGCCAGGTGTGCTGTCAGACTGAGATGTCAAAGAAGAGTTAAAACTAAATCCTTGAACTGCTTGTTGTTGCTTTATTGCTGCTAATTGAACCCAGTTTGAATTTTAGTTTGAACAGTACCAGTGTTTGGTTAATTTCTCTGCAGGGTGGTCAGAGAAAGCAAAACCCAGCTAACCAGCTCATAAAGGACAGCTGCAAATCCAGGAGAGCGGTCACTCTTGTCCCCCAAGAAAGGGGTGCTATTTATAATGCACACAAGAAGGAAGAAAAGCAGACAAGTAAGCAAAAGCATCTTTCAGGTTTCTTCAGTAACTACTCTTGATGTGGTTGGTTGAGTCAGCTGTTTGCCGTTCTTTGTGGGCTGCAGGTGCATGCGAAGAGCTGAACGTTAGTGAGGCATGGTTCGATGCTGAGGAAGACCTGGAGCCTGCAGTGGCTGCTGAGATGGGAGAGGAGTCAAAAGATAAGACAGATGGTACGCAGTCAGTGGATGTAGCTAAAGCCTTACAGTTGCAAACGTGCACACTTTGAATTCATATTTGGTTAAATCCTTTCCTGGTGAATTTGTTGTTGTAAGCACAGAATCAGCCAGTGAGGCGACCAAGAGCTCAGTACTGTGTGTTTCCAACCTACCCAGTAATGTGACTGAGGTGAGTCTACACATTTCTGCTTCTGAGTGCTAAAAAAAACAGCAATACCATCTCAAAGAAGGGTCCTTGAGAGAAAGTGTGAGTAGTCATATCTAGTTAAATATTGATGTATGTGGGGAAACTGGAAATAGAAATTTTCTTTGTAATGTTAATTGCTCAACCTTTATGCATTGTATGTTTCACTGTAGCCAGCAGAGGGCAGCACAGGCTTTAAATAAATCTTTGTTTTTGCCAGAGTGATGTGATGCTGTGGTTTGAGAAATACCACGCATCTGAAGTCAGCATCTCTACTTTAAAGAATGATTTGAGGTGAGCCTCCGCTCTGCTATCTGAGAACATCTAATGTAACACCATTACTAAATCACCACATAGTCGTCCATTAATGTTTCTTCTAGATTCATGAGTTATTACATTAAGCAGTGTTTTATATACTGCTTAATGTCAGTTTTCTTTTCCATTTTCTGTGAAGTCGTGTAACAACTGTCTGTGTCACTGGCTGCTTTCTCTAGAGTTGCTATAGTGATGGTAAGTGGCCACCAATCTGCAGAGGGTGCAGTGACAGATCTGAATGGCTGTAGCATGCAAGGCCATACTTTACGTGTGGAGCACATCAACAGAGCCACAGCGGGGAGCCAGGGTCAGGCCTCAACCTCCATCAGTGGGCCTGAGTCCTCACAGGATGCCACCAAACCACAAACCTCCAAGACTGACTCCAGCAGCACTGTAAGAAAGGTGAGAATATGAGGTTCTTAATGTCATCCTCTCCATATAGACACTGATGAGCACTGGAGGAAATGATCAGGGAGAGGAGATGAAGTAAAAATTCTGGCATCTTGGATCAGGACTATTGTAGTAATCTTTTGTCAACCAAGATTTCTGTGTCATATGATGGTAAACTGAATATCTTTAGGTTTTGGACTTTGTCATATTAAACAAAGAAGACGTCATGTTGCAATTGTTTCTCATTGACATTTTTTATGAACAAAACAATTCTTTGAGAAAATAATGGGCATATAAATGATAATGAAAATAATTATAAGTTGCTAAAATAAAATAAAAATACCTTGAAGATTAGTTGATTCATTTTACATAATCCTGGAAACCTAAATAGCTGTACAAGTTTTTATGCTATGGGATTGATAGAACTTCTTGCTCTTTTGTCAAGAAAAATCTGTTCTGTCCTCTTTCCAGTTAACTCAGCCTCCGCTTAGCTCCAGTATAAAGAACAGGAAGGTGGTCTCTATCTCCCCCACAGCAAAGGGAACCTGTGTGCCCCAACATTATGGCACCATGGGCAGCTTCGATACCCTGATGGCACAGCTGACACGGCTCCACCCAGACATCGGGAGGCAGAGGATTGTGGATGCTCTGATTGAGCTGAGGACCAAGCACCAGGGCATTCTCAGCGGCCTGCCCCTCAGGGCCATCAGGGAGATGACGTCCGACCTTCTGACCAGGCCAGCGAGTGCTACACATTTATGAGGAAGCAGCGCTTTATGCTTGAGAGTTTTTGTTGTTGTTAGTGATTTGTTGGAAGTTATGTGTTAGAATAGCATCAACCCCCCTCAAGTTTTTCCTTTACAACTCAAATATTCCAAACACAGGGGAGAAGCAATTAATCTAAAAGGAATTGAATGTAAACCTCAGCTGAGGTCGAATTATTTTGGCCTTTTGTCAAGAAAGTCAAGATGCCCTAAAAAAGCTGTTCTAAAAGCTTTGTTACAGTTTACCATAATGTTTGTGTTCATTCCAAGTAGCCTCAGATTGTTTTTGTTATTCAGTGAAGGGTTTTTGTGTCTTGTAAAGTTGGTTCATTTAAAATTTCAGGGCTTCACACAGTCCCTCCTCTCATTTTGAAGTTAAATTAGTTTATATATTGAAATCTAAAATGGTGTTAATGTCTGCATACAGTTGTAAATGCAGCAGCTTTGTTTGTATTTTATGTCCTCTCTAATTAAAAAGGATGTACATGAAAATGTTTTATCTTCAGCTTTGTTGTTCTTTTATGTGGGCAGCTGTGTTTGGCACGCAGTCCTAACTGGTATGTTACTGTAGACACGCTGGCCATCAGGAGGAGGAGAGAGCTATGAAACTTAAAATGTTGAATTTTCAGTTTAGGGGTTAAGTGGTGAATAACTTCTGTTAGATTGTAAATAATAGGGGCACCTTTCTGCATAACAATGCTTCTTGCTGATTTTGAGTGCCAGACAGTGTGACAACAAACAAGGAAACCGGGCTGCTAATCATGTTGCTGTCGACCCCAACAACAAATCCACGGCCTGATAGTTCCTGAGCCAGGCCGTGGGAGCCACCACTAGGTGTCCGCGACAAATGGATGCAGGTTGTGCGGGTGTCAACCACAATATGGTGCCGGCTGTTAGCAAAGCAACGAACGGGTTAATGTAATCCCTAGTTGGGAATGGGCGGAGATTCCAGCTGGGACTCAAACCGGAGAGACCGAACAAGCAACACTCAAATCTGAAAAGGAAAATCACAACCTCAGCTGTGTGTATTTATTTATCGGCCTTTGTTGTTGTCTTTTCCACGTCAACTTTGCACTGTGTCGGACCGAAATGTAACATGAAATCGACGGAGAAGTCTTGGAGTTGCTGGCAGCTATGGGTGAAGTAGTCAAGACGTGGAAGGCTGCAGAGGCGTCCCAACACAGAAACTCAGCCGACTTGAGTTCAACAAGCAGATCAACAGGACGCCGTGGAGCGCTCGCTTTCTGCACAGCTTAAAACAATGGAAGACTGTCCCTGATTTTACACGGAGCTTTGATTAAGAGCAGAGAATACTCGTTTCAGTGGAGCTGAGATGGTCTGAGCACACTGTACTGTTGTGGTTTTCTCAGATCTTCTGGACTTAATCCAGAGGTCTGATGGTAAAGTGAGAGAATCGGTGTCAACTACGAATAGAGAAATCTTTTCACAAAGCGTTGATAAACACGCCGAGTGACACCATGTGGAGCCCGGGGACGTGGATGTGGCGAGCGGCTGTGTGCTGCATGCTTCTGGAAACATTTCTGCACACTGCCAGAGGTAGGACAAAGTCATGTTGCCTGCTTTGCAAAAAAAACAACAACAAACAAACACGAATATCTCCTGTCAGCCTGTTTTTGCAACATCACACTGTGCCTGTGTTTACAGCATACACACAAGCGTGTTTAAGAGCTACTGTCAACTGGTGCCACATGGAAGCGAGAGAAACATTTGGTTGTTTACTGACAGTTTACAGTACAGGAGACCTGGCTCTGAGATGTAGATCTATGTATAATTTTATCCATGAAACACTTCTGGCATTCAAATTCTACATTTTAAAAATGAAGAATTTGTACTGTATAATACAATTTTAAAATGCACTGCACATATAGGCTTCACAGCTCCCCATAGGTCTGAATATCAAGGGAATATGACTGATCAAATGCCATTAGTTAGAAAAAAAAATCACCATTGTGTCACAAACACACCGAGTTACCAGAAAAATAGAAACAGGATGCATGTCTTTAATATTGTGTCTAAATCAATATAATGCAGTCTAATACAACACCACTAACTATGACTTGAAACATACATTGTCAATAAAACTTAAAATAGTAATATTCACAAAGGGAGTATTGTATTAGATTACTGTGCATGAGGACTTCTATTATTCTAGTCCCTTTAAGTTAACTTAATAGAAACACAGTAGTGATTGTTTTTACATTTCAGCATTGTAACTGTGACACTGATTTTTTTTTCCTACCCCCTTCTCAGGTCTCAACATATGTATGAGTGGCAGCGCTACATCCTGTGAAGAATGCCTCCTAATTCACCCTAGTTGCGCCTGGTGCGCACAAGAGGTATAGTTAATCTGTCACATTATTATAAGGAGTGATACACAGGCGCTGGTACAGTGTTTTGTGTAGTCAGAGAAGGGGTGCATGCATGAGTGTACGTTCATATCTCTGTTCCTTCTCCACAGAGGTGAAATGATTATTGTAGGCCACATGTATCATTACAGTTTACCTTTGCCATTTCTTTATTACGACAATCAGTAATGGAAGTTTTGTGGCTCTCTTACTTCAGGATTTTGTGAGAGGGCGGACTCTGACATCACGCTGCGATTTTAGTCAAAACCTGCGGAAGAGGGGCTGCGAGGCGCGGTTCATTGAATACCCCACCAGCAGCATCTCTGTCCTGCTGAACAGGCCGCTGAGTTCTAAAGGATCAGGGTCGACCCAGTATGATGTCGTCCAGATTATGCCTCAGAAGATCTCTCTCAGCCTGCGACCAGGTATGCAGTAGATACAATATTCTAAACATGTAGAGTCCTGGATAAACAGCTCACTTGCATGTAAATAATGCAAAGATTCTTAATTGTTAAGTGAGCTAACAGATTCTTTCCACCGGCCACCCAGGAGACCAGACGTGGTTTGGGCTGCAGGTGCGGCAGGTGGAGGACTACCCAGTGGATCTCTACTACCTGATGGACCTCTCCCTTTCTATGAAAGATGATCTGGACACCATCCGTAACCTTGGCACCAAGCTGGCCCTGGAGATGGGCAAGCTCACCAGCAACTTCAGGCTGGGCTTTGGTTCCTTTGTGGACAAAAATATGTCTCCCTTCTCCTACACAGCACCCAAGTATCAGGAGAATCCATGCAATGGGTGGGTAGTGGCAGCAGGATTTACAGCACGGTTTAAAATGGGATTGTGCCTTGATGGCTTTTGGATTCAAATTCCAAATGATTGATATTATTGGTATATCACCCCAATTTAAATATAGCCCTACTAACAAACTGTACAAGACTGCATGTGAGATGAACCTTAACAACTGTTCTCTCTTGATATAAATGTGTCACAGGAAATGAAAGGGAAATCCTGAAGTCATAGTTAACTCTAAGCCCACACATTCTATTTCTGCACATTCATGAATTATATATAGTTAGATATTCTGCACTTGGAGATTTTTCATATTTGATAAAGCAGAGTGAATAAGCGGCTCTTTGGAATGGCCCCTCTCCTCCCACACTCCTTGGCGTTGTTGATGCGGGCAAACTGAAAGGGAGCAGAATAGATAGATGGTAAAAAGCTGTGGCACACGATGTTTGCCCCGGAGGTGAGACCTCACTGCACTAACTCTCTGCCCGCCATTGCGCATCACTTCTCATCTAGGTTACCGCCTGGGTTGTGTGCATGTATGTGCGTGTGTGTGTGTGTGTGTCAGTCACACACAGTGAAGCACGGCAGGAAAATATTAAAGGGATAGATGACAACATTTTGACCCCTAAGCAACCCAGCTCACTTCTGCAATTGCTCACTCCATTAATACAAGACGAGAGAACGGCCTACATTTAGAGCAACTGGATCTTTAAAAATGGATTCTGCATTTTAAGCTGCTGTCAAAGCACATTGTACAGTCAGTGACCCGTTAATATAATGCTGCTGGGACTGATGCAAATGTTTCATTAATGCCATAAAAATCCAGTCAACTTTATCATTTTGTGAATAAATGGAGAAAAGGCCAAACCTTTTTGCTCCTTTTCAATATTGTCCTGATGTGACTTTCCGAGGAAATATCTGGATCTCTTCCTATCTGTCACCCTACACAGATACAAACTGTTTCCCAACTGTGTCCCCACCTTCGGTTTCCGCCACATCCTCTCGCTGACGGACAAAGTGGACCGTTTCAACGAGGAGGTGCAGAAGCAGATGGTATCTCGCAACCGGGACGCACCAGAGGGCGGATTTGACGCCATCCTGCAGGCTGCTGTTTGTAAGGTGACAAGCGTCTTATTAATCTCTTTTCTGATAAAGACGTTTATTCATTCACTATTGAGTTGTCTTAGCGCCCTCTTCGAATGCTCCCTTTAGATGATCCCTGACGCGACTGCAGTTAGTGACAGCACGCATTATTTCAGATGGAGGGGAAAGCTCCTGTGAAACTACTGAGATTCCCCCATGTCAAGCGTCTGGCCTATTTGCCTGTTAATTAAAAGCACCAGGGGGGGATAGACAGGAAGTGCAGTCGGGTGCAGCTGGTTAAACATGAGGACGAGCCACTCGCAGGCCCAGTCATATCCCTGTTTTCCTCTGCCAATTTAATTGTTTTCAACAGGAAGAGAATGACTCCCTCCAAGTAGCTCCTGCCTTGTAATTTACTCAAACTGCACTATCTCAAACACTCACTAGTGAGGAGGCTGAGCTGGTGCTGTCAGAAATCCTGATTGATCTGGGCTCTTTCAACATGAATATGACTTGAGTTAGTTGCTTTGTTAGGAGGTAAAGCAGAAGGTGAGCTAATTATTAAGAGTAGCCATGCTAGTGTGGATCTTCAAATACATACTGAGTTGAGTGCTTGAACCAGGCTGTTATGATTTATCATTACAAAGTGAGAGTCATGCTGGGCACAGTTTTTATTTCAATTCTCTGTTGAAATGACTTTTTAATACATATGCCTTCTCTATTAGTTGAACACAGTTAGTCTCCCTGCAACATAATTGCTTCCTTTTTTACAGTATATCCGCAACAACAAGAAATAGTCATCAGTCTGTGTCAAACCAAGATGCAAACCCCACCTTCTCACAAAACATGTTTTCTTTTTAGCTGAACAGTTGCTATGGTTTCTCTTCAAAGAGTCAAAGAGGCCTCTGATAGGGACGTCTCTCACAGCTCTTTTGTATACTGTACAGGTCAAATAATGGACAATGGAATTTTAATAACCCTCTCCTCTCTGGTTGAAATGTTTCTTTAGTGTCATGTATTAATCAGCTCTGCTCACTCTGCCGTTGACTGTTTCCTATTGATAATGCCTGGGCCTGCTGCAGAAAGCTCTGGTTGTTGTTACACTCTCACTGTTTTTGTGTGTGTTTGGATCAGTGGTTCCCATGCTTGTGGCGAGTGGTAAAGTGTCCAGAATTTGCTTTTAGTTAAATAAAAAATCGATTTACAAATGTGCAGATATATTGTTCCTGTCACCTATTCTAGGAATTCCTTCAACCATATTGGCTCTCATCACATTTCCAAATCATCCTTTATTGTAATCCTCCTAACCAAACCAAAGTAATAGTAATAAAATTGTGAGAGAGATCCCAAAAACATCTCCTGTGTGTCATAACCTACTGTGCCTTGTAAACAGGAGGAGATAGGCTGGAGGAAGGAGGCCTACCACCTGTTGGTGTTTGCCACAGATGATGTGCCTCACCTTGCTCTGGATGGCAGGCTGGGAGGCCTCGTCCAGCCTCATGATGGACAGTGCCACCTCAATGACGAGAACGAGTACAGCGCTTCAACTAAGATGGTAAGAGGAGCTCCCCCAAGAAACTTAAACCTTTTCCCTACAAAACAGATTTTATTTAAAGATAGTATGCTGACCTTTGAAGGATTTCTGCCCCTGTTTGGACCTTATCCAGTGTACATTACAAGATTTGAGGAATTTATTCCCAGTGTGTTAGTTACATTAGTCTTTATCCCAAAGAAAGACTTGTATAATTCAGCTTAAAGGTGGAGTCAGTGATTCTGGAAAAAGATATGACATTTTAACTAAACAGCCAAACAAATACACCCCTCCCTTAGTGCTCTTTCAGAAGTTCCGCGCCCCAAATTAATGGATGTGCATTGCCAAGGCAACGACACTGGGCTGGCTGACCAAAAGAGAAACATGGCGGAATCCAGAGCGATGCGTCAGCTGTAGAGTCAGTTCTGTTTCTTTCACACATTATCGCGAGCAGGAAAAAAAATAGTCTCATGTGTCTCTGTCCATCCACACTCTCTGCCTCTCTGCGGCCTCCCCACTTCTCACTCGACCTGCGTTCAGCGTCTCTGTCCACAGAAGCAGCCGTCTGTCAGCTGCAGCTCCTGGGGAGCTGAGTGGACAGCAGCCAGACAAACTGCCTTCACCAGGCCGACTGAGCAGAAATTTACTGAATCAAAATAGTTTGTAAGTCGGCTCCATGGGGAGAAGATGACAGTGTTTGTATTTATTGATTCATTGATTTTTATTTCCATGCCCACCATGGCGAGTGAGGGGAATCTGCCTAGTGAAACAGGTGAGCTCACAGACAGACTGGGAGTCTTGATCAATCAATGTAGATACAGTTAAATTCAAAACACATACAGCAAGATATTTGTGTGATTTAAACAGCTGTCTGCGGAGATTACGCTTCACTAAACATGACAGAAACAGACTCGGAGCGTAAAAAAATGTGGAAGGTCTCAGTGAGACTGTCTCAGTGTTGACTGATACATAAAATTGAAGCGTATCTGTTCCGTGAGATGCGCAAGTGACGGACGTCAAAAGCACTTCTAAAAACACTTTCTATGTGAAGTGGCCACGGCCTCTCTCTCTCCTCCCCATCATTCAACGGGTGCTGGAGACGGAGGCTGTCATGTCCTCACACAGACAGCTGCTCTGATGACTTCCCCCTGTCCTGTGCACGAGCATGAACGCCCCCTGCTGATTGGCCGGAATAGTGTTGCGTGGCTCGGTCCGAGCCACTTTGTTTGTTTCCCATTTACAGAGCCAGTGCTGTGTATGAGCACCAATTTTTTTTTTTCAGCGCACACACAGAACAGAGAGCTAGCGGACTGTGAGGACATATTCACTGAATTTAACATAAAGTGTATTGGATTAGAATCACTGACTCTGCCTTACGTACAATAAAATGAGGCATTTTTCAAATTCTTGTTTAACCAGGCAACTTGAGTAACAACACATGCTTATTAATAGCAACAGTGTTTGGTGGTAATTGTAGAGGGAGAAACCAAAACACACTTCAACACCTGGAGGCTGCCTAGTAAAACCACAGAATAAAGTGTTGACTTGTAAATACACAGCTCAGTACATACCTCGCCTACATGTTCAACCAAACTCTTCCAACTGACACTTAAGACACCAAATAATAGTTTTGATATGAGATGTAACGCCAATCAGGAGCCCGTGGATTTTTTTAATTAAATGCAGTAAAATCACACAAAGAAAGTCTTTCATACATGATGAGTTTATACAGGCTCTGAAGAAGCCAGAGGACTAATGCTATAAAAATGGATCAATATCATATGAATGGCACTGTGCTTCCATTTAATGTTTTTCTGGTTCATTTTCCTCCTTATTTCAAAAGACTCGTCATGATACAAGAGCTACAGTATAGAAATACATTTGTAAAGGGAGGGAAGTTATCTTGAATACACATGTATCTTGGACTTCTGCCCTATAATTCCTGGTTACTTTGACTGGATTCTATTTCTCTATCTCTTCCTGAGGACAAACTGTTCCCCATTTCTGTTTTTGAGTTTGACCGTTGATCAAATCACTGGAAGTATTTTTTCATGGTCCATCTCCAACAGAAATCTCAGTATTGCCTGAATTGTGTCCAGTCACAATAACCACATCTCACACTGCAAGCTGGACTTCTAGCGGACTCTTTATTTGTGATACTGAAATGGGATCTTGTCTAAAAGAAGAAACCACACCAGCCTTAACTCTGGTGTCAAAAGGTCAGCAGAGAGACCAATGTTCATAAACACAACACTGGAGGCAGAAGAGCATCCACATCCGTTAGCGTAGCTTCCTGACTGGGAACTCTATATACAGTATACGTGGACAAAAGTACCCATAATGCCCTGTGCTTTCTCTCTCTCTCTACAGGACTATCCCTCTCTGGCACTTCTGGGGGAGAAACTGGCAGAAAATAATATCTTTCTCATCTTTGCCGTGACAAAACGGCTGTACGTTATTTATAAGGTACTTTAATTTTGCCATTTTGTCTTTGTGACTCAAAGATCAGAACACTTTTCCTATTCCTGTAAATCTGAAACAACAAATATCTCTTTTATTTCATGTCTTTCAAAAGAATTTTACTGCACTCATACCTGGAACTACAGTAGAAATCCTGGACCAGGACTCTAAGAATGTCATTCAGCTGATCATCAATGCCTACAATGTGAGTAAAGAAAATCTGTGCTGGCCTAACTGTCAGTGTGAGGGGTTTCCTGTTTGTGAGCGCGTGTGAGAGAGTCAACACAGATGGATTTTGAGAAGAAAGATAAGAGGAGGGGGAGGGAAATGGAGGCAAATTCTTTAAAGTCTTCCCACTACTGTGACAGTTAATGAGCCTCCAGCTGACATGGGTGGTTGCACACAAGCTGGATTTCTCATTTTGGTGGAGCAGTGTGGATGTGGTTTTAACAGTTGACTTTGTAGCAATTTAGATTTTTCTCTGCAAGCATTTCTTTGAAGGATAATGCATAAACATTTAGTCAGTTAATTAGTCAACAGACAATATTCCATGTTTTGATTTGTTTTATATCATTATAAATCAGAGATATTTTGGTGTGGACTAAATAAGCTATTTGAAGACATCAACCCTTGGAAAATGGGATGGGAATTTATTCCTGTTTTCTTACATTTTGATTGGTCAGTCATTGACAAAATAACGCACAAATTAATCAATAATGAAAATACGGTAATCATTAATTGTAGCTCTGTATTGGGGGAGTGCGTTGGAGGCAAAAATCATTGCCTGAGTTAAACCTTGAGAGTTGGAGCCAGTAGCATCAATACTGCTGTAATACACTTTGTGTTCTATGGTGCTTTCTATAGAAAAAAAGACATTCAGAATGACTAATGTACAATCTGTTACAGGCTATAAATTGCAAAAAACAGTGACAGCTTCAGTTTATCCAACAGTAGAAGGTTAGTTCTTCCCACCTTCCCATTCACTTGAATGAGAAAGTGTGTCCAAGCTTTTGACTGGTACTGTATATCAACGGAATTTAGTTTATTAAAAGCTGTTATATGGAGGTTTAAATGGCTATAAGATGTGCAGCAGTTTGAACTAGTGTATTCTCTAGGACAGAAACTTGTGTCAAACGCAGACTTGACATGCTCAGCGTGTGGGAGTGAGCTTGAATGAAGCGCTTTGACTCACGGTCTTATTAACATTCCAGCTGCCACATTATATCCACCACGCTGGGGTTGTTAGCTAGATAGGCTTTGCCAAACACTGTGAGGTTACGTTGTGTAACCATCTCATTTTTCCCCAAGTTTGACTGTGGCACAAAGCTGCTGCTTGTTGTGATTGTGTTCAGGGTCAAATAAGTGTAAGTGTGTTTAAGAGACAGTGAGTGAGGGCATGTTTATCCATGTGCACCAAATACGATCCTGATTTATCCTTGGCACAGTTATGTCTCAGTAAATGTGCATGAATGACTGCAGATTGGGTCTGCATACAGTATGTTGCACAGAGCCAGATGCAGCTGGCATTGCAAATAGCTATGGTATTTCACATTCACATACATACGACCTGCATCCATGCACAGCACTTGTGGTTTTGGTAAGACTGATGATAGAAATGTGCATAACTAGGGCAGTGCATTCCCCATGTTGTGCTCTTTTCCACTCTGTTCATGCATGTAACCATGTACATGCATGAAAAAATAGACTGAGGTGGTTTCAATATAAATTTCTGTGTGGGAGACATCCCTGGAAAGCGTTTACTGTATGTTCACAATGACAACTGCTAGAAATCCTTGGTGCACTGTTTCTTTTACTGTGCAATAGAAGTGATCTTGTTTTAAAACCCTGATCCTCTAACATGTACCGACAAACTATGTGTCCTCCTGGCTGTGTTCTCCTCAGAACATCCGTTCTAAAGTGGAGCTGACAGTGTGGGACCACCCAGAGGACATCAGCCTTTCTTTCACCGCCACCTGCCAGGATGGACAGCCGCTGCCAGGCCTCAGGAAGTGTGCCGACTTGAAGATAGGAGACACTGTGAGTCCATGTCCACACTCCCCTGTCCAGCTCAACTCACATTATAAATGTGGAGTATTTTAGCAACCTGGTTGGCTTCAAGATCTCTTCAAATGTATATTTAGCAGCAGAGAGGATTTAGTGATTTTGACATTTTGAAGATGCCTGGTTTTGAATAAATCACATTTTCCATGAATACATTTGGCTCAATGATCTTCTGAAAGCAGCAGATTGTCAGACACATGCAGTTTTCAGTTTTGACCTATAAGCTACAGGCTGTTCAGGTTATATCATTGTCCTAGAAAAACATACACTTATAATTGCATAACATTATCTAGCCTCCCTTCTATGACTGTATTCTTGCAACAAGCTTGATTAAGACACCAGGCAAAAAAAGTCCTTGGCTTGTTCTGCCAGAAATGAAAAATTAGAAGATAACACAAAAGATAGTTAAACGGAGGGCAGTTTGAATTAATGACTTGCGTTTGTGCTTGAAAAATATATTTTTGTTTTGTAAGAATTAATTCTCCAGGGTTGCCACTCCCACTGCATCCATTCACATGCAGTTTTGCAGTTTCCCCATGTTTATGGCAGCAAATGTGACAGAAATGTGTGTGTTTCAGGATCTAAAAGGTTGCAGTGATGGATTTCAGGAAGTGTAACTGTTTTAAGGGTGTGAGAAGAAAATACTTTCTCTGTAACTTTAAATTTACTGATACCTGTAAATACTTTGTCCACGCGCACAGGTGTTTTGCTACAGATACAAATTCCATTGCACAAGTGCTCTTGGGTTTTTACAAAAATGTCTTCATATGTTTCAGTAGAAGACAATAATTATGCAGGTGAAGACAGCGAAGTACACAGGAGAGGACGGGAACCTTTACTAATGGAGAGGTTGTTACTCTGCTCTACAACATCTCTCTGCCTGGTGAAGGCTGCAGATTTTAACCAGGTTTCATGATGCAGCTCAAGATAAATTCTCACACTGTGGACAAGATTCATTATAGAGAAGTTTATCTTATGTGTGTCTTAAAAAGCTGTATTGATTTTATTTATCTTTTATCAGCCTAAATTCACTCATCACAGTTACTATAATATCATAATTCCATCCCAGGCAACACGAGAAAGGAAATACCTTGCACTGATGTATTTAAGAATAGTTATTGTTACATTTGTTGTTACCAGGGTGAATGTGAAGATTTATTATTATTATTATTATTTTGTAGATTTTAGGTCATATCGTCCACCCTTAATCGTTCTGCATAGAGTGATATTCAGCCCTCACAGCTAATGACTAAAGAAAGAAAGTTGTGACTTGGCAATCTGGGACAAACGCAGTGTGACCTTTGAATCCTCTTAGAGTGAGTTCCTGTCTGATGAAATCAAACTGAGGTTGGTGGGGGGGGTGAATGTTTCTCTTCACTGTTACCGAAGAGACAGTATTGGCACATGTGAAGAAAAGTAGGCACAGTAATGAAAGTCACTGTGACTAACCGTGACTGTAAACCAGCTCTACTCTTTACTCTAGTCACACCTGTAGGTGTGGATCTGTGCAGCTTATTAATTAACTTGGCTGATTTATAAGTTGTTTTTTAACTGTTAGATAATGCTTATTTATCTAAAAGAAAGAAGTACCAGATTTATTATCACACAACTTTCTTGGCAGAGATTACTCCTGAGGGAATATTTGCTCCTTTGCCTCTCAGCTGGTTTTAGTCAACAGCGGGAAAAGCTATCTATGGGAAAAGCTTTAAGTCTGTCCTTAGGCGTTCAGACCAACAACAAAACTCCGTCAAAAAATGCAGGGTTGTCCAGTAAAAATGTTAAGCCTGGCTGAACTTTTACCTCACAGTTGTCAGTGTGGAGGATAAAACTGATTGCTCCCATCTGTGATAACTTTCCTGAGTTGTGAAAACCTGTTTCATAGTATTTTAAACTGCTGTGCAGTGTTTTGGTGTCTGATAAGCCTTTAAACTCATGGATACAAAGAGACTTTCCGGATCATTCATCTTCTCACCTGTACCTGTAGCAACATGTCCACATCAACACAGCCCTTTGCATTTTTTTAACAGTTTCATTTTCAGTCTGAACATGTCCTTAGAGATGATACAGGATTTTGTCCTTCTCCTGGTACTCTCTGTAGGCCTTCAATCTCTATTTTTCTTTGAATTTCAACTATTTATATTAGTTCTTTTTCTATTCTAGTTTTTTGATTTCATTTTATGTCGTTTGCCTTGCTGAATATGACTTAACTTTCCTAAATGTCTCCACAGAATCAACAGTTTCCTCCAATCTCATATTAAATACTCCACTCTTGATTTGTTGATGTCGCATGTGATTAGTTTGTAATTAAGAACTCCATCTTTGTCATGTGAATGCGCTCATAGCCTAACTGGAAACCCCCAAGCTAGTTGATAATCAGTTTTGTGATGCTGTTTATCCAAGATAATCCATATTAGGCTTACCAAAAAAACCCCAAAAGAGCCAGACTATAAGATGAACTTGATTGGTGATCCAAGCCCCAGGTCATTCTGAGGTCTGGTGGATAAGATGACAGACATCTTGTACATTGAGAATAATGTACTGAAGGTTTGAAGACTTGTGTATTTTCCATGGCCGTTAGCCTCAGCTGCATTTACCCCAGATGGAATGCTTTCTCTCATGTCGTCTCTCTGAACAAAAGCAGGTGTCACGGGGTGATGATACATCCTAATCGCTGTGAATTTCGCACAGACCTTCCTCTTAATATTCTAAACAGGCCTCAGTTAAGATTTGTATTGAGTCCAGGATCTATTGAAAATGCTAGTTAGGGGCAGCTTCATACATGCTGTCATACAGGGAGCTTTTGCGTGCCGGAATTCTTCCCCCAAAACCCCCCTGTGCTCTTCTCTCAGCTTCTTTATTTTCCTGGGACGGTTTTAGGATGGGAACGGGTGATGGAGGAGTTAAGGGTGACTGAAGCAGAATAACACCAGTGAATGGAAGGGGGCTCTCTAAAGACCTCGGGTGATGGGCCTCGCTCATGTCCTTTTATCCTCTGCGGTGAAAGGAGATGCAGGGTAGCAGCACAGTGCTCTAGGTGCCAAGCCTCCCAGTTTTTACTGAGGATATGGCCAAGTCCACGGCCCTGGTGTCAGTCATTGTGTCTGTGTGTGCTTGCCATCAAGCCTGATGCTGCATGTCAATGACCTCACACAAAAGTAGACAGGAGGAGGCCTGTGAAACTGCAAGCCATGAAAGAAATAAACTGGCAGGAGTAGAAATGCTAGCTGGAGTGTATGTAGTTAAGCCAGCATCCTTTTCACTGTAACACTCACAGAACTGTATGACTACTAAATAGACTCATGCATATGCACGAAGCCAAGTCTGCGCTAACATACCACACAGGTCTTTCTTTTTAAAGACTTTTTTTTTTTTAAACCAGAAGCATTTGAATTACGTTACGCAATGTTTTGTTTGACCTTTTCTATGGGTTTTGTCTCAGTTAACTTAATTTCAAGCAGTCATAAGAATTCCATCATCCCAAAAATGATTACATGGTACATTATTTTTTTTCTGCCATGAGGAAAATCTGTGTGAAAGCCTTCAGTGTTTTTATCTGAGCTAACAAAGCCATTAATGTTAATTTCTGATATCAGCGTGTGCTCAGTTGTCCCACCTCTTATATCATCTATAAATCAACTTAACAACTGTCTGCTCCTTATCCGTCCCTGCCCTGATTCCCTGAATCTCTCCTTGAATTACATTACGCACCCAACTGTGTGTTGAGGCATTTTCTCAATGAGTTTAGTCTCAATGTATAATTTCCCCACTCTTTCCTCCCCCCCAGTGTCCTCTACTACTACTTCCTCCTAACATTTTGCGCCCTCTGTTTCTCCACAACCTCACAGTTGTCCTTATGAGCCACATGATTGGGTGAGCTGGCCTCCTCGCGACTCACATTTACAGTAAATTTAATTGTGTCCCTCATTAACTTGTTAAGCTTCCCGCGCTGAAGTGAAAGGGGTGTGCGGGCAAACAGGAAAGGATTGGCCCTCTATTGGCAACATGTGACGTTGGCTCCTTCCTGTATCCTGAATCAGCTTGTGTTGTACGTTGCAGTGAACACATGCTCCAGTTTAATGCCCCCTGATACTGAGCCAGTGATATCTATCTTTGAAGAAGAGAATGAGGATGCTGCTCTGTCTTTATTACTTTTACCAAAGAAATATGTCATTTCTTATTTAAAAGCTGTGACAAAAATGGGAAAGACATGACCTGATGATTAAACATGATTAAATTATTTATAAGAAGTTGTTATTTTTCACATTAAAACATGTTGGAGAAGTGACCAACAGTGTATTGGAGTAATGGTAAATATATCCAATAGAGTTTATGCCTGATTTCTGTTATTTACACCTTGCAGTGGCAAAAGAAGCCAGTATTTCATCAGATACATTTGGAACAGGACAGGCCTTGCCCAGGTTATGACATATTTAGGCTTGAATTGCAGAGGACAAGGCAATATACTTTGCTTGGGAGATGCAGATCCAAACACACTGATGTTCTTGCCAAGATTTATAAAAACGGCTGCAATTACTACATAGTTGACCTGACATGGATGTGAACACCCTCCAATTTAAGTTCGAAATCAGGGTCTTTAACCTCATAATTCTTGTTTCGGTCCGATGAGCACAGAGCCAAACCAGTAAAACATGTCACTCTCCACAGTGTGCTTTTCTTTTTTTACACTGTGTCATATGTGGTGTGAAAACTTCCTCTTTTTTTAACAGCCAATTATGCAGATTTGTAGTAGCATCATTTAAGCTATTTAAATCAAGGCAACATGAAAGAAAAAGCCCTAAGCTTTACGTTGAGAAAGCATTGAGGATGGTTGATGTGACTGAGTAAATCTGAGGTAAATACCAGCAGAATTTGCTAATGTTGGAACACACAGAACAGAGCTTGGGTTGGGTTTCTCTTGTCAAGACTTCCTTCCTCAGAGCAATCAAATGGGTGTAGGTCTTATGTCGTTTCCCACTTTCCAAGCAAGCAAAGCCACATCAGCTGCACGCCTTTAATTCCTCCTGGTGTGAAATAAGCCTACTGGTGTAATACTAACAACCCAGGGTCATGTGTAGTTCATGTCCACAGGCTAGCTGCCAAGTGTTTGTATAGCGGCTGTTTGCTCAAATGAAAAGATATAGGGTGGGATCAGGTCTCTTAGAAATATGGAAACAAAAGAAGGTTGAATATTTTGGTTCTGACGCTGTGTGATGCTGCTACTGTATAAAACTCTAAGCTCTTGCACCTCTCAACTTATCTAAAATTGACCTGAACCTTCCTCATTCCACAAACAGGAAGTCACTATCCTTTTTCCATCAGTGCCAGTACACATTTGTGCATTTTCTTTCTAATTACACTACTTGTTTTGTTTTTTTTATTTTTTGTTTTTTTTTTGTTCATGCTAGGTATCGTTCAATGTGAGTGTGGAGGCAAGGAGTTGTCCTCCTCGTGGCACCGACCAGAGTTTTACCATCAAGCCTGTGGGGTTCAAAGACCGTCTGGAGGTGGCTGTGGATTACCAGTGTGACTGCGGCTGCAGTCGGACAGCGCAAACTAACAGCAGCATCTGCAGCTCCATAGGTAGTTTACCTTTTATTATATTTTTCCATTTATTTCTGGACATACTGCATTTTTGAGCCCTAATATTAAATAAATATTAAAAATACTAGTCCTCATACTTGACCAATCCATTTTAAATTCACCTTTGTTTGGTTTAAAATGGGTGGTTTGAGTTTTTCACAAGAGGGAAAACTGCTTGAAAAGGGTAAATCAGCTCTGTATCATTGGACTTCATAATTTTCACATTTTATTTTTCTCTCAAGAAATCCATGAATTTATCTAAAATAGTGTGAAAGGGGAATTTAAAAACACATAATAGGAAAATGAAAATGTGATTTTTAGACACACAATTTTCAGTGCAAATACTCTTTTACAGTTTACAGAAAACTTGTCCTCTTGCACTGCTTCCTGTGGGCTGAAACTTTCTAGGAAGTTGAACACCTCATTCAGTCATGTCAGACCTGATATTTACCCCTGAATAACTGAGGACAAGTTCTACTTTTACCCATTTAATTGGCTACTTTCTCTGGCATGATTATGGAGAGGTTTATGGAACAGTATGGGAGTTGTTGTTGAGATAATGATGGTCATAAAAAAGGAAAATTATAGCATAACATATTATTTTTACAAAACAGAAATATATGGATATTTGACATAGTAGATGCAGTATTTAATTATGTCTTATCTGTTTTTTTAACAGGAATACATAAAAATCTTCTATATACAGTATATGACAACAGTTTCAGAGATATATGGGACATGAAAGTCATGCTTCTAAATTAACTTTTATCCTTGCAGGTACATATAACTGTGGGACTTGTCGCTGTGAGCCGGGCTACCTGGGTGCCCGCTGTGAGTGCCAGGAGGGTGAGGCCAGCAGTATGTATCTCAGTGCCTGCCGGGAGGCCGAGGGCAAGCAGATCTGCAGCGGACGTGGAGAGTGCAGCTGCAACCAGTGTCTTTGCTATGAGTCAGAGTTTGGCAAGATCTACGGCAGCTACTGCGAGTGCGATGACTTCTCCTGTGCCCGACACAAAGGCATCCTCTGCTCAGGTAAGAAACATCATCCAGAGATTGGTTATTTTATAGTTTCGCGGAAGCTGAGTCCATCTGAGTTCTTTTGTCATGGTCATGGTTCCTTTTTTTTAAATTGCTATGCTTGTATTGAGGTGGATTTTTGAGCTACAGCTGTTGAGAGACCACACCTCCCTGGGCATTGAAGTTAATGAGAATACAAGCTGACATCAAACATGCTGTTAACTCGTAGATCTGCTGCTTGTTGTGGGCTATAATTAAAAAAAATAACTCACATTCCCATACCTGCTCTGGATGTGTCTTGGTGGTTTGGCCCTCTCCTGTCTCCACTACGCAACCCAACTTTTATTTTCTGAGTGAACTGAAACTATGACCTGCAGGGCTGCTGGCATCATTTCCAAAAGTAGCTCAGAGGCGCAGCTGCAATAGTAGTTGTTCACATTTTCAGCTCGTGCTTTGTTTCGGGTCTGCCTCGGAGGGCTTGTTTTGGTATGATACTTGTCTTGGAAAGATCTAGTACCTAAAAGAGGTGGAAAGATTTGTTTGCTGCAATAGAAATTCAAGTAAATATCCAGGATGGGACAGATTTAGCATAAGAGATGTTTGACAGATTAGCAGATTTAAACCCAGCAGCACAGAGATTATATAACGACTGTCAAAGCTTTGAGCTCAAGCACTTTGGCTTTCAGTTATCTCCATATTTCCATCCTTAGGCATATAAATGTTCTGTTAACCAGCAATGCATGCGCTGATGCCAACTTGAAATCCTTCTCCTCTCACTGAACCGTCCCCTCCTTACTCTGATGCCCAAAGAGCGCTGAGACTTGGTATGAAAAGGCAGGTTTGGCTCAGTGTATCTGGTCAGCTGTAGCAAAAAAACAGGCTGAAGCTTCTGTGTTCCCAGAACATCGGGTCCAAGACTCTGCGTTCTGCAGCGAGACCTCCTGGCTGGAGGCGAGCCCACTGGCTCATCCCCAAGCCACCGACTGTTCCCGTGAAACCACAGAGAGCGCTTTGTGACAGTGGGGCCAGCTTTGGCGCAATCCCCTCACACAATGCCCGTGTCTATTTATCTATACCCGGTAGAAACAGAAGTCTTTCGTTTAGTCAGCAGCAAGGCCGGACACACTGAATGCACAGATGCAGAATGGCTGTGTTTCTTTGAGCTGATCATCCATAAGCAGTCATTAAATGTTAACAGTCCACTACACCTTCTGCTGCTCCTCTCTTCTCCTTTCTCAGTGTGGTTGCCCAGTGTGGAACCATAATGAGTTCCTAATGATGCCAAACAATACGCCTCCTCCACACTTTGCTCCCCTCTGTCCTCTGAATATGTCAGTTAATTATTGTGGAGTCCCCTGTGCAGGGCATGTTGTAAAAACTATTCTGTTCCCGCATGTTTCTTAAAAATCCACAGGTTCCAACTATTAAGGTTTTTATTTTGGGGCTCCTTAGCAAGCAATCTAGCAATATAATGCGAACAGTATTGTGCTCCACCTGGATTGGTCACACTCCACTGAGGGAAGCTCATTTGTACTCATGTCTGGAAATATGGAGTATTCAGACTGACAAACTGCCTAAAGGCGTAGCAGGTTTTATTAAAGAGGAAATCAGCTGGTACTGCATCCTTTTGTGGGGGTTTTTTTTTGTTTGTTTTTTGTTTTTTTTTCCCAAAATCTCCTTGAATGTCAAAGTCGATTTCCCATGGAGCTCAGTGAAGTGTAGCTATCAGCCTGTAAATCTGAAATGCTGGTTTTGTATCAGTTGTTGAACTTGTGATATTTCTTATGTTTTTTTTCTAGCTGGGGAACATGAGCTGCCCTACAGTTGCACTAGTTAGGAGAATGTAAATCCTTCCTTTCACTCCTGTGGATCAAACTGTTTTACATTATGTCAGTGGGCCAGCATGTTAAGGTGACTGGATACAGATCAAAAAGTAAAGGCAGCTATTTGGTAGAGATGGGACAAGTAATTAATATCACGATATGTTGTGATATGGTCTTTTGTGATTTGATATTGATACTCTATACTTTTCTACTTTCTTTCTTTTGCCAGTTGCTGTTTATGTTCATGTTCATCTGTTTATGTTGCTGTGTTTGTCTCTTAAAAATGCTCAGACTTGATTCTTTGGTAATCATCTCATCCTTTAAGGCTGTTGGCTCCCGACTTTCATCATAAACTGGCCAAATTTAATTGTGTTGCACAAAGCTGGTTGCTCTATGCTTCACTTTTATATTATACGATTTATTTAATTGGTTTTCAAACTAATTTAGCAAAACAATTTCAACTCAAGGTCCACCTCCTAGCTTTTTCCGGAGCTTTCAGCTGTATCACACAGTCTCTCTCGCTGGTGTACCAGCACAAAACTGCAAGACTCAGCAAATGTTTGCTAGGTGGAAAAAAACTGTCAAAAATGATGACAGCATTATATATTTACTGGCTTTCATTTTTTCCCTAACCCGTAAAATGTGACTTGCTATAGTAGCCACTTACCATGAGTGACTCAAGATTTTTTCTTCCTCTCATACAACTTACTCAAACGTGTTTTTGTGATGCCCAGCTGTGATTAGCTATCTCTTTGGCAGCTCAAGTCAACTCACTTTTTAGACTGATGAACAGATTAGTAGTAGTAGAGTACTGCTGGTTTTCATTAGAATAGACTAGTAGGAGCCACTGAGCGGTTTGTGTGTTTGTAAGTCTGTATGATGTTTACAATGGATTGTGCAAATAGATAACGGGTTGAGTTCCAGGTCATGCTTTTTAGTTGTCTGATGCTCAGTAAATCAGATCAGTGTTGATATGACATGAGGTGTTACATGAATCTTCAGCATCCTGAACCACTGAGAGATCTGTCAATCAAGGAAAAATGGGCCTGAAACATTCTCTTTAAGCATGCAACAGCAAGCAACAGTCATTTCTAATACCAAAGCTTAGGCATTAGAAGAGGTGAAATTAAGTTTGGAGGCCCCATGTATGAAATTGTTTGGGGAAAAAAGTTATTGTATTTCAAATGAATAGTTTGGGGTTTCCCCATTGTTTTTCAATCAGGTTTAGTTTTTTAATGACAGATAGAAGAACTGTTTCTTAGGCGCTTCAGCACTGGTTTCAGTATTCAGCTGATGGTTGTTTTTGGTGTGATCAGACTTCAGAGACATTAATCAGCCTCTACACTTTGCTACCTGTGGAACTGTATTGCAGTGTAAATGCCATCTGGCATACTGTGCACTATCAATTAACTTATCAATCAAACAACTGGATCTGAAGGGACTCTTTTCTTTGTCTGCTCATCCACAGTGACTATCATTGCTCATGCTTACTATCAAGAGCCAGGTATCAAACCTCAATCATTTTTTATTGTGTCCGTTGTACCCAAAACTGTCAAGTTCTGCAAGCTGGCAAATGTCAAACTTGTTTTCTTATTCTTCAGAATCTGATTCTTGACTATATTGGCAACTAGAAATGGTGTAGCCACTTCATACTTTCACTGTTTGTTCTACACCTTGAAAACAATAAACAGATGGGGGGGAAATTTCCTGATTTTACATACAATTTTGGCAGTTTTAGACTGTATTTGATTCAGGCAAAGTTTTTGTATGATTGCTTGTATTTAGACAAAATTTAACTTTTGAGAGCTTGGGCTTCTTTTGTGAAATTTATTTATTTATTTATTTTTGGTAGGAAAATGTATAACATTTCTCAAAGTTGGGTAACAAATGTAGTATCTAATATAGTATTGACTCTCAGGTATCATTTTAGCAACCGTATAGAAAAAAGAAACACCCTTTAATTGGGGGGAGGGGGGCAAAATAACCATGAATAATTTAAAATACTTAAAATGCAATAGGAGGTTGTTGGAAGCAGGAACCTTACAGGAGTGTGTACTATATCTGGGGTTAGGTGACCTGTGTTGGACGACTGTCTGTCTCTGAATGTTGCAGTAATCTTATCCTCAGTATCTACATGGCCATCTGCCTTAGTGTTTATGTCTGTATCTGTCTGCAGAGCCTCGGGGCCTGCGTGTGCCCTGACTCTGAGTATCCTCAAGGTGAATGACATGCAGACAGTCGTGTGCTGTATGGACACAGTGAGGATTTGTATAATGTAGCTGCGAATGACCTGATTCAAACCGGTACGCTGTTTGAAGAATAAGTTGTTGGCTCTCTTTGAGGGCCTGACCAGTATATCAGCAGACAGATATTATCTGCCTTTACTGGCTTATTACAGATCTATTAGTATCAGCATATATGTATGTGCAAAGATATGCAGTGTTTTACAGGAGGCATTTTATGTATTTTTCCCTTATTTATATATTAATTCAACTTTATAAATGTATCCTTATCAGATGTCTTCTTACTCTCAAGTATTGATATCAGCATCGATCTCATAAGTCCCATATTGCTCAGGCTTCAGTATTTCTTGACTTCCTAGTCCTCCTGTCCCCCTGACCTACATCTCCACCGCCGACTCCACAGCTGGTTCTAAATAATGATCTAAGCGCTCAGCAGTCTCCAGTTGCCAGAAATAGCGTGGCTTTATTTTCCAGACTTGCACAAACCCTCTTTTACCCCATAAATATAACTGCTTTCCCAAAGCTGTGCCCCATGAGTGTGTGTGTGTGTAGCTGTACACCATGTGTACACATGCATGTGCGTGTCTCCTTATAGGGTAAATGGGAACATGTGTGTTCATTCATGTTCGTGCCTAACATTATCTGAACTGTGCTTCATTGAAGGAGACAGTTTTCTGCAGGCCCAAAGCACCTTTTCACTGAAGTGGTCTTTGTGTTTTGTCAAAGAACCTGACAGATTAAAAACAAGTAGATGAACATTTATTCGCCTTGAACAGACACTGAGAGATTCGAGTTGTTAGCCGCAGCAAGCACATGCTGAGACCTAAATATGTGCAGTTTCAGCTGCCTTACTATCTCTGTTGCTAATGGCAACACAGAACTGCTGTCATTGAAAAAAACATTTTTGTTGTTATAACGAGAGAAGTATCACATTGCACATCACACTGGGTCCCGTTGTTATATCGAACAAATCCACCCATTCCTTGATAAACATTAGTGTTGATATGAGACATTTAAAGCTTGATGCCACCACTATAGCGCAGAAATGTATTAGCATTAGCATTTCATCCCATCCCATCATCCTCTGAACTATAGATAATGAATAGGATATAGAAATATCTTCTTTTTTTCTTATTGCAACAAGCAAAATATATCATTTTCACATCATTCTTTCTGGTTTGAGTGAGATGATGTGATGTTTTTTTTTTTTACCATGGTAGCTCTATATTGTTGTAGCTTGTCAGCTTGTACAGTAATGTAATTACTGTAATTGAAATTTGTTTAGAATGGTATCTTTTGCATTTGGTGTTGGCAGTGGTGTTACTCTAAAGATGCAGGAGGAGAGTGTAAAGCGTGTCTGATTCAGTGGCTGTGGTGCACATTACCATTTTTATGTGTTGTTACTTGAACATGCAGCAATTAGTGAGTCTGGTCTTAGTTAACATTTGGTTGACAGCCACCCAGGCAGTCAAAGGATCACTAGCAATTGCTATTAATTAAAAGAAAATATACAGCCTTACATATGTCAGCCTGGGCAGAGTTGTTAATCACTTTTGTACCACTCAAAAAGGGCAAATTATTCTTTTTCAATCATAATGAAAGGCTCAGCACACCCACACAGCTATTAATGCTATTAAGAATGAAGGTCTAGTATTTTGCTTCCCTCACAGGTCATGCACACAGTCCTGACATCATCTTTCATAATATATAGAATATAGCATGCATGCCAAGAAAGAGAAGTTGGAAATTTGTGTGCGTGTATTATTTCTCTCTCTCTCTCTGTCTCTGTCTCTCTCTCTCTCTCTCTCTCTCTCTGTGGAAAACTACAGAACTGTGTTTACCACACACACTTTATATTTCAATCTGCAAGTTTCACTTCTCAGTAATGAGCTGACAGCAAAGAAGTGAGCAGTATTCATTTCAGCTCTCAAGTAACACAAATTGGTTTGTCGAAGCAACGTTTCATTTTTAACCAGAAATGTTTACACATCTTGCCTTTTTATGCAAATAGTAAATTCTACATCAGAGCAGCAGCAATTACATGATTAATCGATTAGTTGATGGGTCGATCGAAAGGAAATTAATTAGCAACTGTTTTATTATTTTGTGGACCATTCAAGCGAAAATTCCAACCATTTGATGGTTCCAAGTTCTTAAATGTAAACATTTCTTGCTTCTCTTGGTCTTACATGATAGTTAATTGAATGTTTTTGGGCTTTGGACTTTTGGTTGGCTAATAATGAAAATGATCGTAAATTGCAGCTCTAGTCTACATAATGAAACAATTGGTAATATCTTGCAAACACTCCTGATGGTTCCATCTTCAAAAGTTGGCATTTAGGTGTAGTTTATGGGAAACCGCAATGTTTCTGACTAAGCAAAGCTACCTGAGCAGCACCTGCACTCCTCAGAGCCTGAGGTAAAACAAACACTGATTGACTCCGCCCTTCCCTCCTCTCCGCTTTCCGCTCTTTGAGACTTGACTGAACTTGACCACAACAGACAAAACACTCAGCTCTGTCTGGTGAAATACAGCACATACAAGGCCACACCCTGATCCTGTCACTGTGCACCGGCTAATAAAATAGCCTAGAAACTTCTAGGTGTTTCTTTACACTGGAGTTTTGGTGTTTTTCCACTGGAGCCACACAACAGCCCAACATCAATTTAGACCCTGACTCTCAGTAAGGTCATGTGTAGCTGTTCCTGTGTTCCTGAGAAAAGTAAAAAGTGTTTCATTTTGTGGGCTCAGCAGCTGTTTTCAGGACTCATTGTGAAGTCCAGTAGACAGCCAGCTGTGTCTTGGGTAATTCTTTAGCATTAAGAGCCCCCAGAGGTTACTGCTTCAGCCCCTGGATTTAGATCCTTAAAGCTAAACAGCTGACTGTAATTGTTTCAGTGGGATAAGAAAAAAATAAATTACAGCTGCATGCATGCTGGATGCCTGCTGTGTTGTCCCCAGTGTGTTGAACCAAGGTGCTGATTAGAAAATAAATAAAGGAGAGCTCCTGAATTTAGCTTTGTGTAGAGTTGGCTTCAGGGAGTGGAGACCTTTCTGCATTCATAGAGAGAAGATGTCTACAGTAGTGCTGATATGACTTAAACTTTTTTTAGGTGGGCCTTTTTTTAGGTGGCTAAAATACTGTGGCCTTGACCACAGCAGTACATTGCTTAGCTTCCGTGCCAGTACTTCTGCCTCCTTCTCCAAACTGGGGGTGTGCAGACCGCCATCTACTGCAGGTAACACACTGACTATGGATAAGTACCTCATGCAACCCCACTTCAAAAAATGTGAACTATCCCTTTAAAGTCCTAGCGGAAGAAAGGCTAGCTAGGAGGAAAAGGGGGTGGGACTTTGGCTTTCTTGTGGCATGAAGGAGATTAGCTTTATTGCTTTGATTGCCGCTTGATTGGCATTTCTATGGTGCCACCCGCCCCAACACAAAAGCAGCGTAATTCTGTGTGTATGTTATTAAAAATTGATCAAGCTTATCATGGATTACGTCAGTGTATTTTTTTGAGAAACAAGACAGAGATAATTATCATTTTCAACCAGGAGCACACGGAGTGTCAACAGATGATTTGCCAACTCAGCAAATATCAGCATTTAACAAATAGCTGGTTGCCTCAGAGTTATGAGACTCTGGTCACAGAGGTAATCATTGTGTCTCCTTGTTGCCCTTCTGTGATTTCTTTTTATAGGCTTTTGTCTTCTGCTGACTGTGAGTAATGTCAGTGGTGAGGAGGCATCCTATGACCCAGAGAATCTAGAAGTAAACACTATTTTCATGGCTGGTAATGACTGTTGTCTGTCAAGCATGTGATGCCATCTACGTAAAAATCACACGTCAGAGCTGCCGACACCTGTTATTGCACCCAACATGATCCTGTTGCATGATCTTTTAGTTTTAGTGAGCTCTGCAAGCTGGTTGTTTTGAAGGTGGCACAATTCCTCTATTACTGGCTCACAAACACGAGCTAACCAAAGAATTAGTTGTTTCTCTTTGAAGGTTTTACCCCTCACAGCTCATGCAGACAAGATATTAGCTGTCTGTTTATTTCTGATGATGAACAGCTTGGTTCAGCATACAAAGAGAGGGCTTGTCCCAGCCTGCAGATTTTAACAGGTGACATTTTTAAGCTGTTTTACCCTGACGGAAAGACACACACACACACACACACACACACACACACACACACACACACACACACACACACACAGCCTTTTAAAGGGAAACACATCAGTTAGAAATTGGGTAGTATATACTAAAAACGCATCACAGGAGACCCAGAGTTTTAGTAGTGTAGCACATGGAGTTGGTTTCAGTAGATGTATAAAATGTGTGAATTTAAACGGTTTGTGTGTGTGGTAGCACATAATACGCTGCTACAATTCTAAAGCTCATTTTGCTAACTGAAAGAATTAGTTAGAAATTTGGGGAAATTCATTCAACGGAGAAACTGCACAGAAGTGTTGGACTGATGGATAAACTGTCAAGAGATACAGCAGCTTCCCTTTTTTTATGTTACAGATTTAATTTAACATGGATTAGTTTGACTTTTTTGGCTTTCCATCTACACACAATCACGCATAATGACAAAGTGAAAATTGATTGGACAGGATTTAGAAGGTCACATACGTGTGTGTGTATGTAAGGACCCACAATACACAGGACCAAAAACCAAGCCATGAAGTCCTTGTTACTCTCCGTAGACCTACACACAATGAAGAGCCCTTCTTCCATCCACCACAGATGTGTGTACAGTAAGTTAAATGAAAAGAGTCCATGCATGCTTACCACCTAGCATACTAAAGTTGATGTACAGTAAATTATTATCACTGTTGGTCATGAATAGGACGGCATTATGTCACATCAGAAAAGATGGCTGTTCTCACATTGAATGTTTCACTCCCCCTCACCTGCTCTCATGTTTTTCAGTTATCTGCTGGCTGCTGCAGTCAAACCGGGTGAGCAGGATGTTGTGGCTGAGCACTCTGGGCCTGTAAATCTGACAGTACTATCTGGATTTTAAAGATGAATCATAAGCCTACTTTAATATGGCAACATATAACTCAAGCCCTCATAATCCATTGGCTGCCTGGCTTTAATGTTTATGTGATTCTTGAAACGCTGTTAATCTCAAGAAGTATTTAGTCCCTCTCCATCAAGTTTTCTTACAGTATTTTCCTTCTTGCGTAGCAAAGCTTCAGTAGGACAGCCTCTGCATGGTGTGTCTCTGTCTCATCTTATCAGAACAGTATGTTTTCCAACCTTCAGCCCTGAAAGAGGATTAGTAAGCATTCCTCATGAATGACAGAAAATTTGACACTGTTTAAACTTTAACAGCGTCTTCTACTGAACCTTAAGAAATGATACATGGTTTCCGTTGTGCTTTTTTGAGACACAAGAACTGATTTTTAATGTTATATCTCATGTTACCCTATCTGAGAAATATGTGGAAAAAAAAAAAAAAAAAGTAAATGCCTCATCAGCAGTTTGGTTGCTTGCTGTCTCCCCTAGTTTACAGAGGCCGCTGTCACTCCAGAGGTTTCACAGGGCCTTACTTAGAGGGTTTCTCTGCTGGTTGTTTTTGTGGTTCTTCTTACTGTCATGAAAGCATCACTTCTGTTTCCATCACTATTCTGGCAGTTTTTGTTAGGCAGGGAGTGCTTTGCTGATGTGCAGTTGAACCACAAATGGGGATCTGGTCCTCTCCCCTAAAGTTACAAATAGTGTTTGTGTGCCTTTATTGGACAGTTAAATATACTGTATTTGAAGTCCCCTCATGCAAATGGGAGCAGTTTTTGTTTAATTTTCATTCAAAATGCACAAAAAAAGAAAAGCTCTCTCCGGCTAGTCTGAGCCTGTGACCAAACAGTAATCTTATGCCGAAGCATACTGTGTAATTAAGTTGAGTGGTTTTGGTGATATTGTTCTTCTGACATTTAAAGTCATATTCTGCATTGCTTCCCAGGGTCAGGGAGGGGCTGCATGTAGATTTGTCTAGTCTGACTCTGAAATTAATGTACAAAGCACTCTGTCATTTGTCATATTTGCTTTCTTAAATTAGGTCAGACAAAACAACACCACACATATTATATGTGATAGTATTACGTGGAATGCTTATGTTGTGTATAGGCATGAGTACTTTTTTAGAATAAACTGTGGTGGCTGTAGTTGAATTACACCAGTTGCTATGGATTCCGATGGAGACAAATTTTAATGGCAGACAAAGAGTAGCAAAATGTAACCACTCCTAAATTTAACCAGCATAATTTACTCCTCTGCAGTCCATTTGTTGCCAGTCAGAAGACAGAAGCCTTGGTGGACTGATGGCTGCCTATGAAAACTGGCTTTTTGGACATGCAACTAACTGACTGACTGTCCCTCAAAGCTGAGCCTAACAGAGTAGGTATGCTCCAACGGAAGTGCTTGTCAGATGGTCAAACTAGGTCTGGCACCCCTCCTCCCACACCTGTCGGACATCCGTTTGATCAATTATGTAACTTTCAGAAACCAACAATCTGATATTCATGCATAGGATGAATACAGGCATAGGACATAGGCATAGACATAGGCATAGGAATACAGAGGTGAGAAAGTAAGCAGGATCTGAAGCTCAAGCTCTCTCTTTTTAATTCTTTATACAGTTATTTAACAGTTTATTTTACAGTTATAATTTGTACAACCAAGGGAAACACTATGAATGCCTTCCAGGAGAGACTGTCTGAACGTGTGCTCATATTTAAACATCTATCCATGATGACTGGCTTTTCAGTACAACCAAGGGGCAATAATATCACACGATTACTTTCCATGGAAACAAAGGAAGTTATTTTAGTTTCATTTAGTTAAATATTTGCGTTCCTTCCGTTTTGAAACACATTATTTTTTAAATTATAGACTGGTATGCCAATACTGCACTGATTTCCAACAGGAAATGCCAAACACAGGAAATAAAGTTTGTATGTCTTTTTCATCCTCCCTAGAGACAGACTTGTTACCTCCTTACTTGCCTTTTTTCAAATGCATGAATTCTCCATGCGACGCTGGCAAACTGGGTGCACCACAAGTATTTCAAACATTCAGTGAAGCTCTTAATCAGGCTCAGCTCAGAAAGTCCAGCGATGCTTCAGACTGCAAGTGGAGATTTAGGAGGTTAGAGGGCATGTTGTCTTCCCATATGCACACAAACACACCACAGCCTCTGGGACACAGGCAGCTCTTTGACCACCACAGCAGGAAGCAACTATTTCTCTCTGTGTCAACACTGAGAAGGAGAGGAGCGTTTTTGACCTCATACCGTACAGTCCCTCCACATGCTACCACATCATATCAGACACTGCATTCCTAATGAGGGTTACTGAGTTCAGTATGATGACCTCTGTAGCTTTGTAGCGGACAATTTCTCCAGACCAGACAAAGAATGCTGGCTAGATATAAAACTGATGGTATGCTTCTCAGCCTCAAATCTGAAAGAAGCCCATTAGATTATATAATCACTTTGGATAGATTGGTTAAGGTTGCTGTTAAATGTGGTCAGTTTGCTTTCATTTGTCCAAATTTCACACACATCACGATTAGACATTGAGAAAATGTGTCCATAGCTTTAAAATAGTAGGTTTTAATCCGAAAGTAGAGGGTTGAATAACTCCAATTTACAAAGCTAAAGCTGATACACAGCTGCTCTAAAACAACTGGGGCTAGGTTTGTGGACATCTGACAGATTACACATCTGAGTTGAGTCTGTCTCATTCTCCCGCTCCTCTTTTTTTCCCCCCCATAGAAGTGCAAAGATGATGTGTCTAGTAATATTTTGTACACAATCACTGCAGACAGGAACTATTTGAACATGCAGCCGTCTGCTGATTCCAGATGTCAGAAATAAGCTGCACACGGAACATTTTGTTTATTCTGAATGATTTCATGAAAAGGCCAGCATTAGTTTAGTTTGTTTTTTAGAGCCCTAGCTCTTGTTTTCTGGCACATTTGCATGATATGGTGCAACGTCTATCCTAACCCAACAGCTCATTTCCTGTCCATATAACCTCCAAATATTTACTTAAGTCTGATTTTAAATGTGGCATTAAAATGTCGAAAGGCAGAAAATCCTGGAATGCATGTGTGGTCTTATAATTGAGCTTACATTCCTCTAAAGCTTTTCTCTACTGTATTTAACTCGTGTGAGAATTAATAGACCAACACGTTCTTTTTTTTTTTTTTTTTATGCACTTCAAAAATATCAAATTGTTTACAAAACATTCTCACCTTAAGGTCAATTTAGTAGCTGCTCTGGAGCTTTTGATCATATCACGTGATCTTCCTCAGTAGATGGGGTTTGCCTAGTTGTCAGTGAATTGTAGCTGTTCAAATCTCCATTTTTACTCTGCACTTTTACTCTTGCCCACATTTGGCTTAAAAGTTTAGTTTCAAAGTTCATTCTTGATCTTATAACCTGCAAAGTTGATTTAACAACCTCACCTCAAGGTCCATTTAGAAGCTGTTCCAGAGCTTTCAATCATATCACGGGATCTTCAAAAAATATTTTTGACCACTTTCCACTTTCTCAGACGCTTTAATTTTCCCGTAAGGAAATCAGAGCTGGGTTTATTTATTTATGTGTGATTCATCATCAGGGGTGAATCACAAAGCAGTGAAAGGCTATTCTCTCTGTTTTTCTCTCTGTTTTTGGGGGGCTGCTCAGCAGTAGCAATGCAAGATGTGAATTAACTGGGTGATCTGTAATCCGCTCAGCAGAGGAAGCGAGCAGCGTGGGAGAGACCCAGCTGCACCAGGCTGAGTACCTTGACAGCCTGGCTCCCTTGCTTTGTTTTGCTCATTCTCTTGTACACTTTCACACTCTGTTATACTGATCTGATGGCTAACAGAGCCGACAGAGTCTCATATACACATATTGCATCTCAGATAAGGGAAGGGATGATCTGCAAAGATGCATGAGAGAATACAGCCTAATGTATGAGGTCACTCATTACTCGTCCAGGCTGACCGAACGTCTACGAACAACGTCATGGAAAAGAGGAAGGTCACAGCTCTGAAAGATCTGAACACATTCCATATCTCCTCCTCTGCCACAGCTGTGTTTTTCATGAGCAGTGTTTAGTCTCAACGCGAGCAGTGAGTCAAAATGGCCCGACAAAACAGCCAAATAAAACGGATTGACATAGGACATAGGAATGGGAGGACAGAGAGCGCGTGCACTTGCACCAAACATCTGTTTTAAAGCATGATGATGGTTATTGGACGTGGGCTGATGTAGCGTTGAGAGCTAGTATTCTCTCCTGTCAGAATGCCAATTCATCTAGAGATGTGGTGAGGCAGTTGGAGATCTTTGTGTCTCTTGATTTCAGCCCTTATACTGGTGAAGATGGCTCCTGCAGGTAAGAAGCCATGCAGATAAGAGGATGCTGGGATTGCAGCAGCAGAAAGACTTTCACTCTTTGATTGATAGATAGATGTTCATTCTTATACACCAACACAAGACAACAGTGTTTGATATAAAGTATGATTCAGAAAAAAAATTTCAGTTTGATTCAGTTTCCTGCTAAACATTTTTTTAGCCTGACTTGGGGGCAATGCCACAAACCGTAAATACATCAGCGACATGTTATCACCTTATAAAGTTTCCTGCCAACATTTTAGCAAACGGTTGCCTATTTACACATCCAGCAGACATGGAGAAAGATTATTCTTCATTTGGAGTCATGTTTCTGACAACCTATGAATTTAAGGCCAATATTCACTCTACTTTCAGCACTGTTTTGGTCTTCACCAACTCCTGAGGGAAATATCTGGCTCTTTAGCTGCTAAATTCTCCACTATGTTTACTATCTTACTGATCGTTCGGTGCTGGGCAGGTAGCGTACAGTGTGTTTATCAAGCTTTTTTGATTAAAACAGCAGCGTTAAGCGTCTGGAAACAACACTGATGAGAGCAGTGAGAACAAAACCAGCACCACAACATTAAAGTTACGGGCCAAAAAATTCAAACAATTAGCTGAAAGACACTAAAACACTCAGGAGAACTGCAGAGTTGGATGATAATTGTTTCGCCATTTGTCACTTCAAGCAACAACCTGTCACATTACAAGTAGCGCTGACCCATTGCTAGTATAAAAATATTGATTAGTGCAGCAGAAAACAGCACAGGAAAACCCCAGGCAACTGCTTCTCAATTTTGAAGGGCTGTGAAATGATATGCACGGACACGCATAATCTTTCAAACAAACACGATTAGAGGAGAGCGTTTATAGTTAGCCGATGTGGTAGAAGCTCGTCAGGACTTGTTGAGCAATAAGCCCATGTCAAGGCAGCTGCACCTGCACTACTTTTATAGTCCCTAAACTCACAGGAAAACTCCCGCCCCTCGTCCTGTGAATGCCGGCACAGTGGTGTCATTTAAGGACACATTCCCAGGGTTGATACCATGACTCAGCCACTTGCCAGAAGCCATGGCAGCTCCACTGACCAAGGCTTGGGAGTGGTGCTCCAGACTCTTAACTACGGAATAAAAAGGATAATAAAAAGGATTCATTTGATCAGTCTCTGTTTTTCCACCTTTTAAAAATACACAGTTCTGCAGCCTGCTGTGAATATAAAAATAAGAAGTGAGACTTGCTAACACAAAAATACAAAGAATTTATTATGTGTCTTTGTGTCCAGACAGTGTGTTGCACAACTCTGATCACTTGGTTGATGATTCAACAAAACACTTCCTGTTCACTTTGAGAAGTTTCTGTGACCTCTTGGGGATCTGGGTCTAATCACAGACTCCGTTTTCGCTGTGTCTGAGGTTGAGGGGCAGCATAATCTGATAGTTCTTATCCCAGACTGTCATTAATGTATGTTTACACAAGGAGCAGCAACTCCTACACAGGCAAGAGTGATTTCTGACCCATTTTCTCCACTGTCCTGACTCCTCAGTTAGATCACAATTTTGTCTCCACCGTGGTTCCATTTGAACTGCTTGCGAAAGGAAATTTAAAGGCAGTTATTGGAAACACAACTGTTTTCCTTTTAATTGCTTATTGGAATAGGTTTATGACATCAAACAATGAAAGGCCTTTCTAAAACACAGCCTAGAATAGTTTCCCTTTTGCTGGAGACTGCGGAATTCATAACATACATGACTGGCCTGACTGGTTTTCTGCCTCTTGGAATACGTCCAGGAAAGTTCCCACAACACTGTTTTCACACAGGACTGGAGGGTCTCAGGCTCTGTAATGAAGCCACATGCTGCTTTTTACAACAGCTCAGATCCAGTTGGGAATTCTGTTAGAACAGTTTGCCACTTTCACCAGCTTTCTACGAGGGTCTCAGGTTTAGCAGCTTCCCTTGTATGTCTGAATCATTACAGTGTTCTTGTTTGTTCCTGCATATTTCTTTTAATACAGACCACATATTGTTGGATGTGACCAGCCTGCAGCCTATTCCGATAAAGTGTGCCCATCTCCCGTCTGTCCACTCCTTATCCGTCTCTGATAGCAGCTTAATGAATGTAGTCTTTGTGGAGGGTCTTGGAACAACTAGTGTGAAATAAGCTTGTCTAGTAACGCTTCCCTGATTACAGCTGCTGTCCTCCCTCCATCAAGGATTCCTCTTGTCTTAAAGCAGCCTGCGGTAGGGGAGAGCGGTCACATAGACGGCCGAGACAAATCAGAGTTTCAACAAGACCCAGTGGGACACAACATCCTCCTGAAGGCTGGCCTCCTGTTGGATTTATTCCAGTGCAGATAACAAGTTATTGAGGGTGGTACAAAAGGAGCAGCTTGCTCAGTGCTGGTAATAGAAGTGGATTAAGTCACTGCTGTAAAGCTCTCTCCAGCTGTTCCAGTTGTTCACTGTTGCTGAGGAAGGTCAAAGAGTTCTCTCAGGAAGAAGAAATAGGACTCTTTGTGAGAGTGTCCACCTTATGGCCCACTGGAGTTTTGTGTCCAGTATTATGATTATGACTTTTTTTTAAACAGAGGCATTTCACACACGCTGATACTGAGGACAATGATGATGCTTCTGAATACAAATACCTGGATACAGGCAACACTTTTCTTCACAGGACTTTTGCTGGTAGAACTTTGTCATGAAGGCCAAAAATGCTGGACACCCCTGCCCAGATACTTTTGTGTACTTTTGGTTTTGGGATTTTTTTTCATGTTTGGGCTTGAGCCCTTTGATAATGCTACAGCATGCAATGATATTTTTGACAATAGTGCGCTTACAAATTTGTGACATGGCACATTCCTGTTTCAAGATGATGCCCCCGTTCACAAAGCAAGGTCCATAAAAAAATGGTTTCAGAGTTTGGTGTGCAGGAACTCATCTGGCCCGCACAGAGCCCTGACCTCAGCCTCATCCAACACAAGTTTCAGCGATGAATTGAAACGCCAACTGTGAGCCGAGCCTTTTCACCCAACATCAGCGCCAGATCACTAATGTTCTTGTGGCTGAAGGGGAGTAAATCCTTGCAGCCAGGTTCCAAAATCTTGTGGAAAACCTTCCGAGAAGAGTGGAGACATTTTTAGCAGCATATTAATGCCCACAGTTTGGGAATGAGATGTGTGTGTAATGTTAGGGTGGACACATGCTGACACATGCACGCGTTTTCTTTTGCACAAAGATTCTGCAAGAGATTTTATCAAATTTGTGGTCTGTCGTGCGTCTCTCAACTTTTACTGGCTACTGATGTTATCACTTGATGTGTTTCTAGTTCTCTAGTGTTTGTGTATGTTATCTGACCAATACCGTGCTGTGTATCAGATCACAGTATTACAGTTGTTCCATGACCAGTGCTGACTTTTTCTTTTTGCTCCTCTGTTGTTCAGGTCATGGAGAATGTCACTGTGGGGAGTGCAAGTGCCACGCCGGTTACATTGGCGACAACTGTAACTGCTCCACCGAGACGGCATCCTGCATTTCAGATGACGGGCAGATGTGCAGCGGACGAGGCAACTGCATGTGCGGCCGCTGCCAATGTACAGAGCCAGGGGCTTTTGGAGACACCTGTGAAAAATGCCCCACTTGCCCTGACGCCTGTGGTACTAAAAGGTAACTGTAGGAACACACTGCACTGTAACGAGCAATTCACACCACAGATAGAGACGAAACGGTTCAAAAAGATCTGGTATTATTATGTGCATTCTTGTGATGCTGACATCAGTTAATGGAGGAGGTGGATGGGTTCATGGCGTGAGATTGAGGTGGAAAAAATCTGAACAAGGCACTGGAATCTGTCCACAGGAAGCTGCATCAGAGATGAGACGCAATCAGTTAGTGAGCGGGGGAAAAGGGCAAACCATCAAGCACATCAAGTCCAAGACAGAAAAGTCACGACCCTCACATAACTCACTCACTTATGAACTTATCTAAGCTTTGATGACAAAGTCAAAAGATAGTTGTTCAGATAACTCTCATGCCTTTTGTGACCTAAGAAAATGAAACTGCTGCCCCGCTGTTTGAACTTGCAGCACTCAGTGTGGCAGCTCGTGCTCTTTGAGGTTACGGTTAAATGTCTATTAGATGTCTAGTAAAAAGAATAGTCGTCTGTGTGGGCAGAATAGCTGCTGTGTCCTCTCAACAAGCCTCCTTACATACACATGGCTCTGGTTTTCCAAGGCAATAGCAATCTTAATGGAACAACCTTTGACCCTTTACCAGACTTGAGTTTAGAAACAGGTCATCACTGCCTTGTTAGCTGTGTGCGCCACAATTGTACAAACAGTTAGATGGTATTTGAAATTAAGCTGAGCATGAGACAAAATTCATGAGATGATAGCAACTTGTACATTTGTACAAGCCTCTGCATTTTCTAGGAAAACACATTTGCAGTTTTTTTTTTTTTTTAAACAATTGTTACCTCCACTATGGGATTTATGTTTTTAGTTTATTTTTTGTGAAGATCCAGAATTTTTTCTGGCATATTTTAACATTTTTTCACAGGAATTTCCTAACCAGTTTTTTTATTTAATTTTGAGCATGTATCAGTTCCAAGTCAATATACTTTTTATTATATTTTTTCCAGCATAAAACAGCTGCACAGTGCACATGTAGCATCAGCTTTTTGTTGATGGTTTTGGATAATATTTTCTTACAGCGTCCTTTAGTTTTAGTTAAAATATCCAAGTAGAGAAGAGTGTCACCGTTAATCTGTTGTGGTAGGAAGCTTTGGAGAGAAGTTTGGCCTCGTTTTATCTCCAGCATAAACAAAACAATAAAGTTTAAATGCAGTTTTTAACCAACTTGATGCATCTGTAAAATGTTGCTGAAACCCAATGTGATGCACACAGAAACATCAGTGATTGAAATCACTGGCTGCAGTTCATTTGTTTTATGTTCTGTGTGGTTCACTCAGTCTTCAGTTACTTACAGTTTACTGCAGAGACATTTGCAGCCGTTGGGGGGGCACAGTGGGGCATTCTTGACATCTGACGTACCCAGAGCAAAAATAACAAACAGCATTAAAATAACAAATTTAGAAGATTGTGCTGACTTGGAGAGAAGGTATGAGCTCTCTGGGTGCTTTCTGAATAAAGAAAAAAAAAAGTCAGTTTTTAAAGATTTGAGTGTGAGTGGTACTTTTCCACTGAACTCGTTCTCTTCTGCTCCAGAGAATGTATCGAGTGTCGGCTTTTCAACTCAGGACGGCTCGCAGACAACCAGACCTGCCAGCGCCTGTGCAAAGATGAAATCATCACTGTGGAGACCCTCAGTAAGTAAACACAAGGACTGCGCTCACACACAGATACACGCGCACACAGACACCAGCTGGCTGGCAGAGAAAAGCATTCACATCTGTGGCATCTGCAACAGTTTCCGACAGTTTTTTTCGCATTACACAACTCTTCGACTGTCACTTTTTAGACTTTTCATTGTTGTTGTGTAAAGTACAGTAAGTGGTCTGTTGATTTGAGCCAATGTGTCACATTTAACACCTCTGATCACACCACAGCCTATCAACATGCTCGAGCTACTATCCTGACTCCAAGTGTTAGACTTTACAAACAAGATGACATTTCTGTTATGCTGCCCAAATCATTAGCTCTGTCTTGACTGCATACTATATAAGAGTTATAATCATATTTTTAATATGTACACACTGACAATGGAAAAATAGCAAAATAGAGTAAACTTAAAAATGACAGTTTGTATACTGTAATCACATTACTGGTCCCTTTTTGACTGTAAGTAATACACTTTGATACTTGTGTTATGTATAGTATTTTAACAGAATTATGCTGCAATATATTGAATTAAAATGTGTGTCAGCAGACGGTAATGCCTAATTTTAATGTCTTAGGTCAGAAATGCTAAGTTACATTAAAAGTGATTTTTCTACTAAATAAATTGTGGCAAGAAATACAGTAGTCTCTATACAGACTAGCATTACCTCTAGGAAGTAACCTAAAAGTAATTATTAAATTAATCTCATTACATTTTATCCAAGCCCCCCTCACCTCTGTAATGTGCTGTGCTTATTGTTACTTCACTTGAATGTTTGTGCAGAGTTTGACGCTCAAAGGCTGTTTTTTCACTTCCATCTGCTGAAGGGAGAAAGTTGCTCACCTGAAATCTGAGTATAGGAGTCAACATGACTGTGTGACATCATAGCTAGTTTGGAAGTCAATTGTGGTCCAATATGCAAATTACTTGAAACATCCAGTGGACAAATCACAAAACGACCCCTTAATAGTTAAAAGAGGGGCTTTTTCTTTCTTGTTAAAGACCTCACACACCTCTGTGATTAGTAATGAAATCACACACACCCAGTGCGCAGCAGTCAGTCATGTCCTGATGTTTATGTTATTATGTGGCAGGTGTCAGTCGGGGCCTCTCACAGCTCCACAGACACCTTCCACACAGCGGGCAACAACAGGCACACCAACCAAACACCTCATCTGGTTCAAAGAGTGCAGTCAATTCAAGTGTACAGTCCTGCAAAGAGCTCTTCTGTCCTTCTCTACAGGAAGTGCAGTCCACCCACTAAGCAAACTTGTACCTGCTGCAAAGTATCGCCTCTTTGGTGTATCATTTTGAAATCAGGGAATTCAAGTTTAAGTCTTGCTCTGTTTAATATAACTGCTTCTATCTTTAAAGCTTTTTTACGTCCCCCACAGACTGGTGGAAAGCATCCAGTCGATGCCTAAGAATGTATTAATAAGTGCCCAGTGATTTATAGGCTTCATGGCACTGTGATGCTGCACAGTGTTGCAGAGCGGAGATAGAGGGACATGAGTGTAGTTATAGAGACTATTATAAGACCGCTCCATGTTGGCCCAGCACGGCCCTGGCCCAGATCTGACTTGTTTCATAGCAATCCTCACTAGTCCAGCCATCTGACTGGCCTTAATGGACTCCACATGTACATTCCAGATACTTTGTGTATGAAATAGAGGAGGGGCTAATGGGGGGGATGAGTGCAGGGAGGGAGGAGTGGACTAGGGCAGCCTGACCTCACCCTCCCTCCTGAGCTTTTGAGTCTTTTTGGGTTGAAAATATGGGCACCCAGAATATCAGTGTCTCACTCAGGGAATGCGTTTTCTTTTTTTGCCAAGATGTGATTTCACAGCAAAGAAATTGAAGCGATGTGACGACCGTTCACAAGTGTTTTCTGTTTTTCCCCTCAGAATAAGATTCCTCTTTGACCTTACCTCATCTACCTCATTACTACAGAAAGAAGACACTAATGCAATTTAGAAATGCAAAATAAATTTTTGGACTATTAAAATAATCTTTTCCATAAATGAACATAAAGAGAAAAGACACTCAGAGGTTTTTCTCTTTATTACTTCCTGTCTCCCTTTGTCTCATGAAGTCCTTTTATGATTATAAGCTGTATGATGGAATGAATTTTAAGATGAGCGTGACTGACCCAACATAAAGTTCTACTGCAGCAAAATTCCTATCAGTTTTTCTTTTTTCTAACTGATTGAAACTCTGTCTGTTTCTCTGTTTCTCTCTCGCACTTTTTTCCCTCCCAGAAACCGAGGAGCCCGGTGCTGTGCTTTGTCTGTATAAGACAGACAACGATTGTGTGATGAAGTTCACATATTCCGAGCACGCCAGCGGACAATCCATCCTCACAGCTCTTAAAGAGGCAGGTCAGTTTTTCAAACAACGACTCATTAGGTATTCTTTCATGATTATTCCTTTTTTTTACCACACTGATTTCTGCGTCAGAAATTGAGAGCTGCTGAGAACCAAGTGCCTTCAGATTGCATTTGTGGTGCATAGATTAACAAGGAGTTGATTTTAGTTATACTAGTCACTAACTGTGAGCTCATTAATATAGTTACTCAGACTCTGTCTGACTAAAACTGGCTGCACTGAAAATTTTATAAGAATTACATTTCTGCACATCATGTCAAAATTTGAAATGTCCAAACATTCAGATATTTCTGTGGCTTGTAATTTGAAATGTTTTAAAATTGATGATTAAGTGCAAACTTAACCCACTACTCAATTCCATGCATGAAACTTAAAATTCCAACCAATTCTTTATTTCTCTTTCTGAATTTCTCTTAAGCCTAATTAGCACATTTTCAAAGCAGATATCAAACTCATTATGGTGAAAGCTAAAAACTCATTAACTCATTTTATGTCTAATACATCTGATGATGTCTCTAATATGTGTTTTCCTGTGTCAGAGTGTGGCGGCAGGCCAGATGCCATGATGGTGTTGCTGGCAGTGGTGGGCAGCATCCTGCTGGTGGGAGTGCTGCTGCTGGCTGTCTGGAAGCTGGTCATCACCATTCATGATCGGAGAGAGTTTGCACGCTTCCAGAGCGCACGCTCACGTGCCCGATACGAGATGGTAAGGATGGTCACCCTGCCAAACATTTGATAATCTACATCACCAGTAGAATTATGTTTTGGTATAACTGATATAGTTTTTCTACTAGCACCAAACCAAAAAAGCCAAGCAAAAATATGAGGCTCATAATTAAATACAGTATGAGTCACAAATGACCACTCAATAAATCGTGAGATACAATTTCTCCTGTCACAAAAGTCTGCTGAAACAAGAGTGTTATTTTTAAAAAAAATGAGTCAGTGAGTGATGACAGTTGACTTCCGTCTTGCAGTGTGTATCAGACACACATTAAATGTGAGGTAAATTATTGAAAATGTCCTGAAATATGCTTTTTTGAAACAGTGGGAATAAAGCTGGATTATTAAACTTGACACTGATATCGATATGAACAGTTTTAAAACATCTGACAAATATATCAGCTTATATAAGATCATTTTTTTGCGTTTTTGTTTTTGATTGGGCACAGAGATGGAGAAGCAGACAGGAAACATGAGGGCAAAGGGAGAGGCAGGGGGCGGGCAACAAAGGTTCCCAGCCAGACACTTTTTAAAAAAAATGAAAACATGAATGAAAACAGTGAACTTGTCAGTTCTCTCTGGTGGACCAGCTGTGATCGCGACACTGTTTCGAAATGATCCCCAACATATTTTTGTTATTTCTGTACTCCAATGTGCTGATGTCATTATGTTATAAGGTAAAATCAGTTGATAATATCAGTAGGGCTCCAGTTATCCATCATCTTGTGCCACAGTGTAACTTTCTGTCATTATCTCTCACACTCTCAGGCCTCCAACCCTCTGTACAAGCAGCCCGTCTCTACACATTTCGTAGAAACGGATTTCAACATGTACGGGAAGTCCTACAACGGAGGGGTCCACTGATCCCTCAGTACGGGGCGCGGCAGGACCGGTCCAACAAACAGATCCCTGGAGGCCGAGGTGGACGGAGGACTGAACACGTTCATCCCTCTGCACAGTGCACAACTGATAACAGACATGAAATGAACTAGACTGTGTCCGAGGGAGGATTCTGTGGCCTTTTTTTATCTTTGAGGAGGAGGTTCAAGCCTTCCACAGAGAAGTGACTTCTTTTTCTTCGTGTGCGTGTTTTCGCTGGTGGCAGTCTGCAGAGGAGCAGCGAAGCATGAACTCCTGCGTCTTAGAGAGAGAAAGTAGAGTTAGCAGCGAGTTTGTCTGCAGTTAAACAAGATAATCAAACTCATGAAAAAACATAACTGCAACCACAAAAAAACCACCATTCATTCTGTGTACAGAGCAGGCAAGACATTGGCTTATATTTGTATATTTTTATAAACAGTAAAAATGCCTTTTTTAGTATAAACTATGCATCCAACAGGACTCCCCTCTGAATAAAATGAAGTTCACTCCATTTTACAGGATTATTAAAAAGCACATATTTCTGAAGGTGGCTCTGATCATGTTGTGGTACTACTAACATTTACTAAGCAATAGACTTTCTACCTTCATTTTGCACAGAAAATATTAGATCAAGTGTCGTAAAGATTTAACTTTTATTTTGTTTGTGTGTGTTTGTTATTGTAAACTCCACTTGCACTCCCTTCTCCTAATCTGAATTGCAGGCTACCAGTTTAACCCTCCGGCCCCTGAACCCTTAAAGGATATTATTTTTTTTATTTTTTTTTATTGTCAACTAATCCAGCCAACACCGTGTTACTCCATCTCTCAATACTTTAATCAATTTTCCATCCTGATAATCAGGATTGTAAATGCGGGCAGTGATTCAGAGGTCCTGAACCAGACGATGACTTCTCTACCGAGGCCTGAGCCCTTTCTTTTCTACTAAATCTATTAGTTTGTGAAAATAAGTCCCTACAGCAGCTGGCCAACTTTAATGTTTAGCAAACACTGCTCAGACAGGAGTAAATATTGCATTTGTTTGAGATTATTTTCAGCTGCAGATGAATATACACTTGGCATATGATTAAGTGTTTATAGTTGTGGTTTCACCCTCTCCAACTTGCTTTTGCCTGTTAATCATTGTAAAACAAACATCACCTTGGGTATTAGCAAATTGTGACTAATATATTTTATAGACCAAATGATTAATCAGTAATGAAAATTTTTGTTTTTGGACAACAGTTGAGCTCTGAGGCACAGAAGAATATTCTACAGTATATCAGGCTTTGGATAAACAGACAATACGTTAGTGGGATCAATTTATTGCTGGTTTTGGTCTTTTCATGGGATTTGTTGACAATAAGAAAAACATAAAATATCACCAGCCTCTTAACAACATCCTGGCAATCAGAAATAGTTTATTAAATACTGTGTAGCCAGTAATGTGGTAACTGCCTTAAAGCATTCTCATGTGATAAAGTAGATTTGTTAAATTCATTAATGGTGGGGATGTACACTAGATAACCATTAATTTGGACTAAAGACACATGCAGTACTTGTAGTGTGTAATGGAGTTGATATTAAATATGGCATATGACTGCTGCTACATTGTAAGGTCTGTTGGACGTTGGTTCCACCCTGCCCATTATGTGAGTGGGTGGAAAATAGTGACACATTGTGTCATAAATCTATCGTCACTGTTCCCACAGGAGGAGGCTGAGTCTGAACTGTTACAGGGACATCTGACAGTGGGAGAAGGGTGGCTTTTTTTTTTTTTTTTTTTTTTTTTTGGTGATGGTCTTACAGTGAGAGTGTCAGGGACTTGGAGTTTGTGTGTGTACGATTGCGTTTGAGTGAAAAGAGTGTATGTAAATAATATTCCATGGGTACGTATGTACATACAGTGCCAAAATGAAATTAAAATGTTTTCAGTTGTGGAGCTTTGACTCAGCTTGACACACTGTACTAAAACTCACCCACCCACACCTCCTTCAGCTCCAACATAAAGCATTAGTGCAGCATTCTGTTCTTCCTGTACACTCCTGAACATTTCCACACGCACCACGACATGTTTATGTAATACTGCACACAGAGCAAAAAGAATAAATTTGCTTATGTCAAAAGCCAGTGAGTGTGTCATGTTTGGTTCAGCCGTACATTGCACATTTATAAGGGCTGCATTAGGAGTGGTGTAAATCTGAGGTCTAATTTTAAACATCACCCATAACTCTGCCTCTGTGTGTGTGTGTGTGTGTGTGTATATGAAGACTTCAAAGTTTAGTTGCACATCTGCTTGCACCACTAACCATGCTCTTACATGTTTGATGTGTGATCACACAGAGAGGAAGGCTGGTCTGATGTGTCCGCTGATGCTGTAATTTACACCTCCCTGGTTAGACCCCTCACCAATATAATGATGATGCTGATGAAGCTTTTATAAAATCACCCTTTAATTATGTATTCTATCATTTTAAAGCATGGTATTGTAGCAATATTATTTGCAAATGTGTGTGGAGATTTGTGAAACTGCGTCTCAATGTGTACGTGTGAACACAGATTTGTGAGTGTGTGCATTTACAGAGTCCACATGTATACGGGGTTGAGATACAGTTTCACAGCTTTCCACACACGCTTGCAAATAATCATATAATAGTCAACTTTATTTATATAGCACATTTCATACAAAAAGTAAGAAATACAATACAGTGTGCTTCACAAAACATGAAAGACAGATGCAAGAAATGGGAACATTGACTTTAAATAACTGATGAAGTCATCATCTTTGGTCTTAAACATTTTTCACATGCTGGAAAAACGTCAGAAAGGTTTAAGTTGAAAACAAAACTGGACAGCAGCAGTGTGTGTCATCATGGAGCTATTTCTGTACAACAAAACAAATACATCAACTGAGACCGTGTTCTTTTTTTTTCTTATACAAAGAATTTCTGGTAGCTTACATGCGTCTCTACAGCCTGCAGCTGTGTTCGGAGGGTTAAGACAAACCTCTGACAGGAGGAAACTACAGCTGTGATGCAGAACAAATCAATGTTTCTTCTGTTTTTCCTGCTTGAGGTGAGCTCATAAATCTCTGCACTCCCCGGATTTAGTGTGTGCTTTTTTTTTTTTTTCTCCTTCTCTCTCTCCCTTCCTGATTGTGAGAAAGCTTTCTGCCAGCACTTTGCCATGTTTGTGAAGTCACTTTTTCAGCACAGAGCTCAGGTTGAAGCTGGCTGTGAGAGGGAGGAGGTGCGGCATGACAGTTTGGTGAAAATCACAAGCGCACAAAAAGGGTCGACACAGGAAAATAACCAGTTAATGGTCAGACATTGATGATCAGGAGGAATCACTGGTTTTAATTACTCTCACTCATTAACACGATCAATGACCTAATTAGCTGTTGCTGAATTGGCCCAACACACAGCTCACAGGATGATGGAGAATTGATTTTGGAGAGGGAAAATGCTTGTCTCTGCTAAGTATACATTGGCTATGTTTTAGGGTTACTCAGAGGAAATTTATTACAAAGAATATTTTTCCATAGACACATTATACCATAACAGACAAATAATGCCCTGTGTATATTTATATTTTATGTGCAATTATTGTCCTTTTCAGGCTTTTCTTTGACACTGTTTTTTCAGAGAGTTCTCTAAGAGAGTTTTTTCTGTTCCAGACAGCGTTGTTAAGTTATGATTGTTAATTGATCATCGACAATTTAATGGGCAAATGTCTTGCATAGCTATACTATACTGTTATATCCAATCACATGCATTTGTAACACATAATTATGATGTTATAATTCCAAGATTGTGCAAAGTCATATTAGAAGATCGTCCTTAATGTTATATTTTAGTATGTAAAGCAACATATTTTCTCCTTCACTCAACATTTCTCAAATGATGAGTGTTTTAAAATTAAAACTTTTGATAACATAACTGTTTTGCTAAATATTGTTGAGAGTTCACAGTGAGGGGAAATGTGAATGTGTATTTATACAATAATTTGTGTGTGTGTGTGTGTGTCCTTTGGTCCTGTGCATGCTGTATATAGAGGACAGACCGCTGAGGTCATACTTTCTCCTCCTGCTCCTCTCACGCTTCACATCCGTCTGAGAAAAGCTTTTCCACTGGATAAAGCTATTTCTGAAGTTTTCAGTTCCTGTATTTGACTTCTTCACTGTGTAAAAAAAGAAAATCCCTTCTTCCACCCTTCTGCTTTATTTCCTCAACGCAGCATCTTTCCGTTCACTGTGTACTTGAATTGTTGAGTGTTGTCTCTTTCTGTTCTCCTCTGCCTGACAGCTCTTCTGCTACGTGGAATTGAAAATGAGGCTACACCTCATGTTAGGTAATATGTAAATGCGAAAGCACCGACCACCTGTCATTCAGCTGTTTGCAGAGGAAGTTTAGTAACTGGTGTCATCACTGACAGCTTTGGGAACAGTCAGTGATGATTGTGCTCAGTAGTGGAAAAGGCACTCAAGTCCTTTACTTAAGTGAAATTATCAGTATCACAATGGTAAAATGCTGCAGGTGTAAGTCCTGCATTTAAAATTTTAAAGAAGTATTTGAAGTAAAATGCAATCAAGTATCAAAAGTGTAAGTACTCACTGTGAAGAATGATCACTGTCAATATCCTGAAGATAATGAAGCAAAGAAATAAAGAAAATACAAGGTTCAACAGCCTCCTAATTTGGGAAATGTAATACTTTTGTATCAACCTCTACAGATTTAGTGAAATCTTAAAAGTTGTTAAGATAAGATCTGAATGCATTGTGTAACTGTGCTGAAAAAAGGCTGTTTCTCAAAGTTCTTGAAAAGCTAGATACAATATTTATTCGTAAGCGCATCCGTATTTACAGGATCTCATTATGATTTTAAAATCTAAAAAGGTAATGCAATTTTTGCCTTTATTTTAAGGCAAAAATGAGAGATGACAGGAGGTGATGGGTAATTACAAGCCCCTCGACCACCAGGATGCCCCAAGTTACTTGTTACTACAACTTACAGATACATTTAATAGATTAAAATGTACATAATTCCCCTTTTAGGTGAATTAAAGTCTAATACATTCAAAAATACTCACGCAAAGTAACAGCGTCTCTAAATTGTATTCATACACAGTAACTGTGAACAAGTAGTCATTTACTTTTAAGCTCTTATCATACGTCACCAGATCTTTCATTCCTCAACGGGGAACTGTACTTGACAACATTTTTAATATCTTCATCATCAAGCTAATTGATGACAGTCTTCACTGATAATTATCCTCTGTGTTACTTTTGCAGCAGACATCCGTTTGGCTCCACATCGTGAAGAGAGAAGGGAGCTGCAACTGTGTTTTCTTTGGAGCATTGACCTCTTTTTGTGATGCAAAGGTTTTGTTTAAACTGTGGTCCCGATCCAGAGATGACTCAGGGAGGTTTTCACATGAACTGCTGTGTGTGTGTGCGTGTGCATGTGTGTGTGTGTGTGTCAGCAGCTCACTTGTCACTAGTCCTCTCTGTTGGCGTCCACATGCGTCCATGAACACAACATTGTGGAGTGCTGACCTCACATTCAAGCCGTATGCATCACAAAAGCTCTGTGAAGCGTGTAAAACAACATTGTCAGAAAGTCACAATGTTATGACCTTTGACCTCCTGTTGCTGAATGCTGGTATTGTCAATCTGCTCTGACAGTTACGCTTGAAATACATGCACTGTTGGACAGAAATACAGCCATATCTGCAGTTACTTCCATCCTGCCCCTGTCACATTTAGTTTAATGATATAACTTTATTTGAACTCTCTAAAGTAGCTTTTTTGTCTAAAATATGGTGTCAAAGTAACAGCTGAATTACAGGAAATGGACAAAAGTATGAAAACACCAAGTCTGCACCCACAAAGTGATATCTACTTTATGACGTTGATGTTCTTAAATCTTAAATGGGCATAATTTTGTAAGTCAGACATACAATAATTCAAAGATGCCTTGCTTTCCTTTTTCAAAGATTTAAGCTGTTTTCCTCTTTAAAGGCTGGATAACATGATTTATACATACAGTATATGTACAAAAAGCTAAGTGTTTTCAGGGCAGTACTTCTACTACAAATGTTGACTTGTGTTCACAGAAGCCTGTTTGCTCACCAGCATCCTGCCTTCTGCTGCCATCTAGTGGATCAATGTCTCATGTGAAACAATATACTGTTGTGGGAACAGAAATATGTGGACAAGAAAACATGTTTGGCTTTCTAAACCTAATCAGTTACTTGCCAGAGTGGCTTGCCAGGGAGAATATATGTTCTTTTAGCAAACATGTATTCTGTTCTCCCTGGCAATTTAATTCTCAGATTCCCTGTAATGATACCAGACAGGCTGATCATCTTCACTACTATTTTTACAAAAAGAGACATGGCCAGTGTACAGATATGGAGTGCCAAGGTGCACATTATCAAGAACTTGCAATCTTTTGAAGAATTTAAAAAGAAATTTTCATCACATTAAATTATCAAGTTTAATTTTATTGTATTTTCTTTCATATAGGTCTTGGTAGTTATGGGATTATTATCTGCTGGTTGGTGAACTCTTCTCTTCATTTTGTTTTTTATTGTGATTTATTTTCTTTGTATTTTGCTAAATCATGTTTATAAATCAATTATTAGTTTAGCATTTTCTATATATATACTATATACTATAACTATGGCTTATTGACCTCTGATGTCACATCTGTTTTATTTCTATTGTCTGAATTTTATGCTGTTGTATAAACACAATGACAGATAGTAAATTATTTATTGCCATACTGAAGCAGTAAGTAAGTAACATGATTTACCCAAACTGTCCCAGATTGGACCTGAAAAAAAACATTTAATTTGTTTTTAGAATTTAAAGTATGCAACTTACACAAGTGTGATGTGGAAACTTGAAGCTTTCAGAGCACAAACATTGAGAATGGACTTTACAGTGAAGGAGGCATCTTGTGTCCAGCAGTTAAAGGATCAGTGTGTAGGATTTAGTGGCATCTAGTGGTGAGGTTGCAGATTTCAACCAACTGAATACCCCTCCCTCTGCCCTTCCAAGCGTGTAGGAGAACCTATGGTGGCTGTGAAACTCGTGAAAAACCCAAAAGCCCCTCTCTAGAGCCAGTGTTTGGTCTGTCTGTTCTGGGCTACTGTAGAAACATGGCGGGCTCCATGGAAGACCTGCTCCCTATGTCCCTATAAAGGGCTCATTCAGGTGATTATACACTAATTTAAAAAATACATTTCTGCCAAGTCTGTTCTGCTAGATGCCTCTAAATTCTACACACTGGACCTTTAAACTTTAGAAATGAATGATATTTGCATACTCATAGATTCAATGAGGGAGAAGGAGTAGATGTAATTTCAAGAATTTTTAACAAGGAAAATAAACTTTTTTGTGGAAAAACCATATAAAACACAAATTATTATTAAAAGCAGAGTATTTCTATATGTCTTAAAACATATATGGAGGGGATCTTTAAATACCACTCAGTCAATCAACCCTTAAATCCTGACACTGTGGAGATTTGGTTTAAGACTTGTATTTGAGGATCACTGCTCCAAAGTAGATTTCATTGGAAGTCAGGGGCCTAGCCCAAAACATCAGCCCTAAAGAATGAGTCCTCTGGTAATCCTGATTCATCTTGCCAACACTTTAATGACATTTTTGGTTCAGTGAAATTACTCAACAACGGTGGGATAGATGGCCATGAAAATTTGGAGACATTCATGGTAATCGCAGGATAAATTGTGGTTGTGGCCTCTAGAACAGGAATATGCTGGTGGGCAGTGTTCTTTTGTTCTTCTTCTACCCTCAGGGCATTTTAATTTTATTTGTCATTTTGGTTTCTTTTTATGAAAATAAATAAAAAATGTGATGATATGTTTATTTATTAAACATTCTCCACCAAAATGTATAAAGGAGTATTATAAAAAGTAGGCTATTACAGATGAAACCAAAGATACTCTTGGATTAATCAGGACCTTTCTACTAAAGTTACTCAGATGATGTCAGTTCATTTGATGCAGGGACCTTTAACAAAACACTGAAGAGTGTGTGTGTGTGCGTGCACGCACGCGCGTGTATGTGTGTCCTCTAGTTTGACACATGCCAGTGTTTGTACCGCCCATAGAGTTAAAAAAATAGAAAAACCCAGAAACAAAGACACTATTATCGTCTGCACTGTGTCCCTTCCTCCATCCGTCCATCCTCTCTCTGTCTGAGCCTGTTGTATTTGACGTGCATGTGGAGGTGGTTCCCAGTAACGGTTACAACACAGCCCAAGAGAGAGTCTGAACAGTAAAACAAGCCGAGAGGATGTCTCGTCATTTCAGGGTACAAATTACTCACCACATGCGACCCGCAATGTTCAGAGAAATGCTCCAGAATTTCTTGTTACTGTTGGTAAATTTCAAATAGTTGCAGCACACTGAGACTTTAACAACCAAAAAAAATGAGCGTGCCCATACTTTAACATTTTATTACATGTTTCATAAGGTTATTATAGCAGAAACTTGCTCCTCTCTGTGTGGAAATAAATTATTATGGTTGCAAAACATTTGTTCTGTTTTCCTTCTTATCAAAAAGACAAAAAAAGAACACTACCATATTACTGAACTACTTAAAGCTGCACTAGTCAATATTATTATATGAATAATGGGTCAAATGACTATGTGAGGTGTCACTAATGTCACTAAGAATTATCACCTAATTTTGCAGTTTCCCTCAGCTCTGTGAAGTGTTTTAGTGTCTTTCAGCTTGTTGTTTTGGTTTTATGGCTCACAATTTTACTGTTTTGGTTCTTTTTCATCGCTCTCATCAACCTCATTTCCAGCCACAGCAGGCAGCTGTTTTCAGCAAAAAAAGCTCTGATAAACCTAACCTATACGTATGCTACCTGCTCAGCACAATATGGCAAAGTTAGTGACTAACATGTAAAAAAAAAACCACACACACACACACACACACACACACACACATATATATATATATATATATATATATATATATATACATATATATATATATATGAGAATAAAGTCAGAATTCTGACTTTAAACTCAGAATTTAAATACATTTTTCACCTTTGGCCCCTTGAGTAGATGTCTAGACAGATCATGTGCTTTATCTTGTGGAAGCAAAATTTGTGTCTCATCAATTATGACGGTAGAACCCAAAAAGCTTATTTCGAAGTACATGATACACACAAATCTAAGAAGTGATTGTTATAGAAGACTGACAAGGAGTAAAACTGGTATCACGCAGTCGTGCAAAGGTCACACAGATATGGTGTATAAGTTACCGATCATGCATTTATTCTTCGAAGCATTGATGTACTGTTTCCCATGCAGATGTAATAAAGAAATCTCAGAACTCAGAAGCCTGGATTGAGACTTTTGTTTAATTAAAGATTTTCTATGAATCGTATTATTCTGCTAAAATATAATGCTTATTTTACTACATAGTTGGTCTCAAGAGACCACAGGAAGTGGACTACATGTTTCTGACAGTGTGACATAGTGAGCATAGGTATATATTTAAAGCATGAAACAGCCTGATAATGTACAACACATCCATCATGACGATCAACATGTCAAATCCTACACTTAACTGTAAATCAAATCCCATGCTAAAGCCATCCAGCCTACACAGAAGCATAAATCCAGCTTTAACTGTCAGGGTCATAAAAGTTGCTTTTGAAATGCATCACATAGCGAGTAATGTGATTCAGTGAAACATACATACACAGAGAAATATTACTTAATTACTTTTAGTCAATACATGCTTAAAGTTTTCCATGATGTAAGTAAAAGAGTATTACACTAATTATTTAGGATGTTTCTTTTAATGTATGACAAAGAGCTTTCTCAAAATGCCAACATCTTTGCTACTTGTTTATTTAACCTTAAAGTCAGTTTATACTGATTTATTTTTGTTCTGTCCATTTAAACAAGATGCATTTCCCAGTTCCACATCTGAAACAAACTCCTGCGAGATTACTGTAAAATCGACATTAAATCCATGAAACACCTGGAACTGGTTCTGTCAACATTGTGCTGCCTCTCCTTCTTTCTCTGTGCACATTTAACATGTTTTTTGCATTTATATGTCTCCTGACAGACATGATGTCAGTGTTATAAATAATTTAGTGCACTTTTATTGTTTTTTAATCATGTTACAGACAAGTTACATCAAGCTGCGTTACCAGTTTACAGTTGCTAGACACATGGAAATGATGATGAATCTCTTATTAAAATGTCACCATAATAATAGTCTCAGACTGACTTTCCATGTGTGGGTTTGAATGGGAGAGGTGCACTGAGAATTAAGAGGGTACAGATCATTTCCTCCCAGATCTGGAACTAATTCTGGACAATTCTACCCAGGAGCCAGTGGTGTGTGTGTCCTCTCACATTAACCTGCGATTCTGAGGAAGCAGATATCATGTTGCAGACTGAGGTATCACATTGTTTACCAAGGTTCTGCTCTTGAAAACCAAGCAGGACAGTAGGACAGAATTCAGGAGTTAAATGTGTTTTTTAACGACTATATTTTATATATTTTTTTAATCTGGTCTGGTTTGACACAAAATATACTGTATACACAGAGGCTCTGGATGCCTGCTGTGATGTTAATAAACTCACACATGCCCACCAGGAAGCTCCTTGATTTCATTATTTGTTTGTCATACTTTAACCTACATTAGTTGATTTTTTTTGGCCACTAGTTGGCACTGCAACAAGCTGTAAACACCTGATAAAGTTGTTATAGTGAATGTATCAGCAAACAGTTGAGGTTCACACATTCAGCAGATAGAAAAAGTATGTAAATAAATTCTGCTTAGCGCTTCCTAGGCTGGCCCAAGGGTTGCTTTTAGGAAACTTATACTGTACTGTCTATTCCCAAACTGCTGGGAAAACACAGTCCCTATTTCCACACAGAATGTGTTCCTGTAAGTAAACCGAAGCTGTAGGAGACACCTAACATCTGGAAAAACCTCATGCATGGTGGGGTTTTCTTTGTTCAGTCCCCCTGTGGTCTGTGTTGTTGAGCAACAGCATTGACGAGACTCTGCAGGGGAGCTGAGTAGATGAGCTCAAAGCCTTTTGTTTTGCCAAGCCAAACACTAAATTACAAAAACCTGTCCTGTTTTTAAAAAATGAGCAGTATTAATCAATTTATTAAATTACTAGTTGTATAGTTGAAGGGTTCACTTGTAGTGATAACCTACTCCCTGCTCTGCAGCTCTACAGGAAGTTTTAGTCTCTTTTAGAGAACTGTTTTAGTTTTAAACCTGCAGGGCAGAAACTTTTACACATAAATGAACGTTCATTACATTCAAGACTTCGCCAAACTAGTTCACACAATGCTGATTAAGCTTATCACTGCCAGATAAAGCTCTCTGTATTTCACAGTATATGGAGTTTTTAAATCTCATGTCGGGGGTGACATTCCCACGCTGGCTGTTTGGCTCTTCTAGACTTTCCAAATGTTATCGGACCGAATGGATCAAATTCTGATAATGAAATGAGTCATTTCGCGGGGTCTGTGTGACGCTCGAAACAATTTATTTACAATTTTACAGTCACAATGGTAGGTTATGGCTAGTACTGGCCATCAGGCACACTGAGACAAATCCTGGTGGGCCGTCAAAAAATATGTTTTTGGGCCGGTCAACCGTCAAAACATATCTGTTTTTACCAGCCCTCTCTGTGTGTCTGTCATTCAGGGTGCACATGAGTGCATGCCTGTGTCAGGCCGTATTCAGATCAAATCAGGTGTAGCAGCGCACCGCCACAGGTTGAGTGGAGGTGTGTGGGGGTGTTTGTGCTCTAGAACGTAACCGCTGTGAAACAATCAGAAAATAACATTTTATTGATCTGATTCACTGGCTTTCTCGCCACCACTCACTTCATTCACTCTCTAGCTCACTCGACCACAACTGCTCTCTCCCTCTGTCTTTTTCTCTTGTCTTTTTAAAAATGAGTCGGGAAGCCGACAGAAAAGTCTAACTTTACTTACTTTAACATTATCAAACGAAGAGAAATGTCCTCCCCTTGTCCTAATAATGTCTTTGTACCCAGGCCATCACAGCTGAGTGCCCCCCTTTACTCTCACTGCCAGAAGGGGGAGACAAAAGTCCCGCACTCCAGCTTTAAGGCACATTTACTGTTTGGTCCACTCTCACCACTGCCAACATGTGTCCAGCAGCAGCAGGCAGCAAACAAGCTCTGACAAACACAAAGTACACAACCTGCCCCGCACTGAATGACAGACAGACAAAGTTAGCAATAAGGCTATACAAGCTAAAGAAAGCCAAAATCTAACAGCTACAGAGCCTGATACTTTTCTCAGGTATTGGTGGAGACCAAAACAAAGCTAAAAGGTAAGTGAATATTGGATTTACATTTCTTGCAGGAACAGCTCCCTACAGAGTCACACAAGACATCGTAAAACTGATTTCACAGAATGAATAGTAATTTTATGATAAGTAAACAGGTCTTGATGTGTATACGTGGCCCTTTAAATCAGTATTATAATAATTATTATAATAATGTATGTATTTTAATGTGGTGTGGAGGTCTTCTGCCCCCTAGTGGCCAAAAGCCAATTAATGCAAATTTAAGTCAAAGTGATCAAGTTTAGAAATAATATTAGCATTAATGTAAGGAGGCTACTCATTGTAAAAAAAACAGTTGCTTTCAGACTGTTAAAGTAAATTAATATTGATTTGTTTACTTGCCTTTTGAACATTATAATTAGCATTAGCTTGTGAGCATGTCTAACACTAAAGGTTTGCTAATAGGTGTCTGAACTGAATAATTTAGGGGATTTGTACTCTTTCAGATAACTTGAAAAATGATGTGCTCCTAAAAAGTGTGAAACTTCCCTCCCACGTGTCCACTGTCATCGTCTGACATGTTTGCAGGTAAGTACGAATCAGAAAAGTGGAAACTTTAAAGGACCAGTGTGTAGGATTTCGTGGGATCTAGCAGTGAGGTTGCAGATTGCAAACAACTGAGTAACCCCCCTTCCCTCCCCCTCCCATTCCAAGCATGTAGGACAACCTATAGTGGTCACGAAACTTGTGGAAAAAACAGAAGAGCCAGTGTTTGGTTTGCCCATTCTGGGCTACTGTAGAAACATGGCGGTGCAACATGGTGGCCTCTGTGGAAGGGGACTCGCCATGGATGTATAAAGACAACTGGATACAGCGTCAAAGATGGGGCCCAGTTAATTCCTGTGAAAGTTGCTCAGTGGCACATGAAGCCAAAAGAGCCACTTCCTGAAAACATACTGCCCACGCTCTATGGGCCCAATCCACCCATGGAGCATGCTCACTAGACTTCCACCGGCCAAGATTGCTAACTTCCAGTTTAGCCCTCCGGCTAACTTGAATGTGGATAAAAAGATTCAATCGTGCGGCTCTTCTAGACTTTCGAAATGTGATCAGACCGAATGGATCTAATTACGATAGTGAAACGATCCATTTTGCAGGGGTTGTGGCACTCAAAAAATTATCCCCTGATTTACAGACATCTCTTTCACAATGTAGTCTATGGGAAAAAGTCTTTTTTGACCCAATAGCATCACGTGACGTTGTAATTACATGTTTTGGCCACTATGTCAAATTGGCTTCAAAGCCTACAAAACTATTCCTGTATCCAGTTCTCTTTATACATCCATGGGACCCGCTCCTTATGTAGATATAAAGGGCTCATTCTTAGGTAACAAAAACACGATTCTTATTTTCAGGTGATTATACACTAATTAAAACATGAATATTATATTCCATTTCTGCCAAGTCCGTTTCGCTAGATGCCACTAAATTCTACACACTGCACCTTTAACATGTAACAGCATAATTTTGGAGCTAAGATCCTCATCTGCAAAGTAGTAACTCCTGCGTTAAAATCAATGTGGTGGACTAAAAACTTATCTTTGAAGTGCATGTAGTGAAAACACGTCTCTCTGAAAATAGACATTCTCAGATAAGGGGCCAGTAGTTGTAGTACTTAGTAAGTAACGTTACGTGTGCTCAGTCACTTCCCATCTCTCTGTGGAGGCGGCGGCAGTCAGCATGTGGTATATAAAGACAGAGCGCTGCTGGAAACATCTGGACTGGGGAGTAGCTGCGCACGGAGGGCTGCAGGATGCATGTCTTCGCTATCCTCTGGTCACTCGGGTTCCTGCTGAAAGAGGCGCACGCATGGGGCTTCAAAGACGGAATATTTCATAATTCCATATGGCTGGGTAAATAACCTTTATGTTGCTGCTGATGTAGTCTTTTCTGAAATCGGTGACGGCTGTGACATGTAAAGTCTTCATCCCGTGCAGCATCACTTTTAATCACTTCTTTATTGTACTAATTGTGATGAAGCCAAATCGGGGCGCACGTAATGTAGCGATCAATTATTTACATCCTCAGTTTCAGTCACTGAATATAGTCTAATTTCCTTCGTTTTTCATCAAAACCAGGAAAATCTGCAGGTTATTCAATTCATCAGACTGCATTCTCAACGTTATCAAGTAGCATCCTGTTGCTTAGCATTACAACGTGTTTTTTATTCATCTGATGTCTGTGTTTCCTCGCAGTACACGTTGTAGTCCCCTCACATACTTCTACCTGGGCATGTGAAAACTTTGTTGTGTCTGTTTTTGCAAACACAGCAAAAGTTACCCTCACATAGAAGCACATTGTGAGGAATAACAAGGATTAATAAGCTATACAGCAGTCCAGCAGCTTTCCTCTCTGCCAAACTGCATGTTTATGACCTGGCTGAGTGCTGTATGAGGCTTCATGGAGAAATTACTTCATCCCACCTTCTTACAAAACACATAGATCAAACAGCAAATAGATCAGAGTCAAAAGACTACAACTTTATAAACCCCATTCTTTATTTGTATGAGGTGAGAGTGAAAGCCTGTTGTAGTACTGGACTAGTGTTTCATATTGCCTTGTCTGGTTCACATGCACAGCATTTTCTAATATTATTACATACAACTTCTGTCCTGTGTTTTCCTTTTAAGGTTGGGCAGTGCTCAGGTAAGGCAAATTGAGTTGCTCTGATCCTGCAATTGAATAGTAGGTCACTGTTACAGATACTTACTGGTGTGAACAGTAATATAAAATCTATGCCATTCAGAGCTGGTGAGTGAAAAGGCAGATGTTCTGTGTAGTATGAGAGTTTGATGAGTGTAAAAAACACTCATTAAACATATTTAAAAGTTCAAAATATCAATTTGAGACTATTTTAGAGTGCTTTCTGCCAAGTCTTGCAGTCATGCATGCGTAAAGCCAAAACAGGATCAGCAGAGGACTCCCCATTGACAAGCCCAGGGAGCAAGTGACCTATTGTTGGTGAATGTCCAAAATGGAGAAAAATGTCACACACTTACCTTCCCCTTCCATGTTTTATGTCTGGCTCAATTTAACCTTCACTTGCTTGCTAAACAAACTCACCTCATGTGCCTGCTTGTGGTCCCATGGATGTTTTTTTGGACCTTTCAGATGATGCAAAGTCATCTAATTCTTTTCTTCTTCACTGTGGTTACTAGAGAAACACAGACTGTCAGTTCTGTCTTGGCTTTGGTCTGTGTTAGCAGCTTTCTTGTGGTCTCTCTTTGACAGAACAAGCAGCTGGAGTTTACCACCGGGAATCACGCAAAGGGAGATACCAGCTGACGTATAAAGAGGCCAAGGCTGTCTGCAAATACGAGGGAGGGAAACTGGCCACTTATGAACAACTGGAGGCAGCTCGACAAATAGGTCTGCCGCAACCTGCACACAAACACATCTACAGTACACATGCGGAGCTCCTACCAAAGAAGACTTACAATGGGAAAAGGGTGTAGACCAAACTTCATCATAATTCACAGATACAGGCTGTCACCGTTACCACTAGTTCCCATTGGTCACAGGGTGCTGTTTGATCCATTAACTTGGTGCTGTTTTATAGCTAGGCAGAAATATTTACATTATCAATCCATTTCACCAAATGGAGGCAGGTAGGACTGTGTTTACCTCGCCTTTCATCCACTCTATACATTAAAAATAATGTTTGAGAACTTGTCTCTGACGTACCATTAGTAATGCATCTCTTTACCCACTGGAATGCTTTTAACATGTAGGAAAAGAGGTTCATATGTTCAAAGGGTAAAGGTCAGTGTGAAGCAGTGAGTGAAACACTTTTTTCCACGAGTGCTTGGCTGTGAGCTGTTGCATGACACTGCCAAAATTTAAAAGGTCTCTCAAGTATTGTAAGAGCCTGTTAACACTTTCTTGGGTGGGTAATATCACTGTTCCCATGGCACAGAGATTGAATCCAGCCACTGGCTCTGGCATTACCATCCAACCCCCCACAGCAGTCTACCCAGGAGGTCCCCCTTTTATCTGGGCTGTTCTGGCTGGGGTCTGCTGATTGTAACTCTAAGCTAAACTCTAAAGCCAGACCGTGTCTCCACAAATGAGATCAACAAAACAACAAACCTAAGAAGTCTTGCAATGGTCACCATTAGGCCCTTATTCAATCTTTTCCATCTGAGACTCTCCTGGCGGTGCAGTTGAAAGAAAACCTTTACTGTGGTTGGCAGAATACAGTAGTTTATTTGTGAAAGCATTATCAGTGACTGTGACGGGTACTGTTGCATATAACCAGTAATTGTCTCTTTCAGGTTTCCATGTGTGTGCTGCTGGATGGTTTGGCAAAGGACGTGTTGGTTACCCCATCGTCAAAGCTGGTGTCAACTGTGGTTTTGGAAAAGTTGGTATTGTCGACTACGGATACAGGCTGAACAAGAGCGAGAAATGGGACGTGTACTGCTACAACCCAAACTGTGAGTGCATGTTTTGCACAGTCATAAATGGTGACTTTACTAAGGAACTGTACTTAAAGCTGCTATAATCAATATTTTTATACTAACAATGTATGAGATGTGTAATGTGAAAGTGGTCGCTAACAGTGACAAATCCACAGAAAATTATTGCCCGACTTTGCAGTTCCCCTCAGCTCTATGGAGCATTTTAGCATGTTTTTGCTCCTCGTTTTGATTTTCTGACCCACAAATTTACTGTTTGGTTCACTTTCACCTCTCTCATAGTTATTTTTGGCAAAAGAGTGTTGATAAACCAACTGTGCACTACCTGCTCAGCACCAAACGGCAGACAAAGTTAGCGACTTCACGCTAATACCAATGCTAATGTTGCTCTGTGTCAGCTGACTGTGTAAATAAGCAATTGTTTGGTAACACATTCTCCATACCAACTTTATAAGGTGATAATATTGTCAATGTTTGATTGTGCCCAAATGGCCAAAAAAAATCAATCAGTGCTTCTTTAAGTACAATTTTGAGGTACTCAAAAGTTTTTTACTCAACTACATTTACTTGACAGTTGTAGATATGTGTAGGGTTTACATACTAAACATACTATAAACTCAATAATATGATGTATTGCTTTTAAAGGACCATTCTGCATAATGAGTACATCCACTTGTGATCACTGTTTTGCCACTGAACCTGTTATGGTTATGTATTAGTAATAATTCCCTACTTACACATCCCGCAACAGTGGGTTTATCTGAGTTTTTTGTTGAAAAGGAAATGGCATTAATAACAGCGGTGAAACTGAACATTAAATTTGTGGTCCATAAAACCAAAACAATGAGCTAAAAGAGGCTAAAAAGCTCCATAAAGATCTAGAGTTGGTTTGGTTGGTTCTGTGATAAATCTCTGTGGTTTTATAAGCAATCCCTTTCACATAACAATGAGTCATTCAATCACTGTGTTATAAAGTAATAATGATAAATGGTCTGATAAAAGGGCTTTTACTCGTAGTAGCATTTGTGGTACTCATACTCTCCCTCAAGCAAAATACCCGAATAAGAGGTTCTTTGCAGTTTTAACAGTAAAGGAAAGTAGAAAGTATGGCTGTGATTAAGTGTCACAGTCATGAGTCGCAGTGGGGGGAGGCAGGTCAGGCCCACAGGTTAAGAATAGTCATCAAGTCTGAGGCTCCACAGGCTCACTCAGGACGTTGGCATCACCACAAAATCTTGAGTCAAAGCCACAATCTCAGTCCCACCCTGTGAGTTATCATGGTCAGACCAAGAATAAACTTGGAGGATGTACGAGCATCAGTGTGGTTAAGATGTGAGTGAGTAAATGCTGATACCTATGACACATCCTTGCCTATAAGTGAATGTTTTAACAGTCACCATGCCTGAATCATTCAACAGAGTCTGAAAGATGGAGTGAAACATAAATGCCATTAAGATTTCGCAATTTGCCTGAAGCCATATTTTGGAAACAACACTGGTAATCACCTTATAAAGTTGATAAGCAAACTGTAACAGTTAGCAACAGTTGACCATACTTTCAGAGGAAATGGAGCAACACTAACATCTGTAACAACTGTACATGTTGAGTAACATTTCTGGCCACCTGATGAATATAAATCTAATATTCACTCTCCTTTAGTTCTGTTTAGGTTTCCAACAATTCCTAAGGGAAATAAAGTATCTGACTCAAGCAGCTAAATGCTCAACTATATTCAGCAGCTAGTTGCTAATTTTGTTTTTCTGCTGGGCAGGTAGTGTACAGTAGGTGATCATTTTCTGTGATCTTGTCACTACGAGCAACCCCTTTCACATTACACATTGACATTCGGTCCATTGTTAGTATAAAAATATTGATTAGAGCAGCCTTAAACTTGGTTATTAAAGAACTGTGACTAACATATGTACTGAGCAGGACATTTTACAGTTGAAAAATAGACTTGAAGATGCTCTCTGGTGGATAAACTATGTAATTGAAGCACTGCTTCTGGTACTTATTTCTAAATACTTATTGGCTGATGTATATGCTGATACATGCCGATGATATTGGCCAGGTAATTTATTGATCCGGCTCTGTTTAGAAAATGTTTCATCCCCTCAAGCCAGTTCAAACTGATGAGATATTTTAAATGAAATCTAACTTAAAAACTTCTCTCATTTCCTAACAACTTGCATTTCATAATTAGTGGAGGAGAAAGCCTCTCATCCTATATACGAATAAGAAATGATAAACTAATTTCATGTCCCTCAAGGAAGTCTAGAGGAAAAAGCTTTTGATGCCATTGTCATCAGTCTCAACATGTGTGTTTCATTTCCCTCACTCAACAAAAGGAATTTCTTTTCCCTATTTTGAAATTATTGAGAGCTCACACGCAAGAGACAGACCCCCAAACTAAAATGCTTCACATGAACGTACACACAATCCCACTAGCCAATAAAAGATATACAGTGGACTGTGGGGAAAATAACACCCGGGAGAACATAGACACCAAAGTTATCCACATGTCTGCGGTTGACAGTAGTCCAGAGCTGCCTTTTACTGCGATGATATAAAATGTGTGGTTTTCTTATATGTGTGGTAAATGTATACACTGTATGCTTTTGCTGCTGCCACTTTTATTTAGATTTTTTTTCCCAGTGAGCTGCCATGTATTGATCTACTGTGCAGAGCTCCTACTGTTTACCACATTTACTTCCTTTGTGCATGCAAGGAAAACATGCTCTACTACAAAATCAGTCTTAAATCAGTCTGAGGCAAAAAACGTAACCATAACAGAACATAGCGTTACCATTTAGATTTTCACATTTCTGATCTAATGCTAGTCACCCATGATAATTCAACACATTTAGCAATGGAGCACTGATGATATTAGGTGTATTTCTCTAAAGTTCAAGTTTAAACCACTGTACCTGTTTTGCCTGCTGCTGTCATTTCGTCTCACCACCAACCCACTGCCACCAGTGTCAAGACCCCGTCTATGGCTTCCTAGAGAGATATCAGGCTGTCTGCTTTTTATAGGACCTTATTGCTTTAAATTAATCTAATTGACCAGGTCATCACCAAAGTATGTTATCAAATAAAGCTTCAGCGCTCTATTTTACTGATGGCATCTTTCCTGATTCATCAAATATAAGAGTAGTCAAGTTATCGTGTAAATTTCAGAATGGCTTTTATATTCTCTTGTGCTTGGAGGAAGGTCTACATAGATTATATATAAAATGTATTTCTTGCCTATTTCATTTGTTTTTTGCTGAAAATATATCAAATATCAATAGATCTAAATCTTCCATATGCATATAAAGTGACCTCACTTGGGACCGTGACCCTGTGTATATGAAACTCAGCATTAAAACATGTATCTGAGAAGACTAATCAGCAGGTATGGCTATTGTGTCTTACAGCCAAGGAGTGTGGTGGTGTGCTGACTGATCAGCAGAGGATCATTCAGTCCCCTGGCTTCCCTGAGGAGTATCAGGATGAACAGATCTGCTACTGGCACATCCGTGTGCGCCTGGGTCAGAGGATCCGCCTGCACTTCCACGAGTTTGATGTGGAGGAAGACATGGCGTGCCTCGCAGATTACCTGGAGGTCTACGACAGCTACGATGATGTCTCAGGCTTTGCTGGCAGGTGAGGGTCACTGAAGGAAAAAATAGTAACCATACATGGAACTCCTAAAACCTTATTGGACTTCATCAAGCAATTGGCCAATATGATGAAGGAAAAGGTGTATATAGGCATAAGATTGAATACATAATGCTGGCGACATAGCCAATTGATCAAAAAAGAAAATATGATTAAATAATAAACACTTAGCTTCATGTTGTGATGTTCTTCACCTCCATCTGCTATTATTTTCCTTCATCATGTATTACTACTTATTTATCAGACTAGTGGTCACTGTGACACTGAGCGTCTGTACTGGTCAAATGTGTTTTTTTCCTGCCCTCTGCATGTGTTTGAACTGAGAAGAAGAAGAATACAACACAAAAGCGCAACATGAATATCACTTTCTAATCTTTTTACAGGTTCTGTGGTGATTATTTACCTGACGATATCATCAGTACAGGTGAGTCGTCCTCATATTTTCATAGAAGAAATATAAAATATTTCTATGCTGTCCCTACGAGGCAACCAATTACATTTTATTCTTTAATGTTTTTGTTTTACAGGAAACGTGATGACGCTAAAGTTCCTGTCTGATTCTTCAGTTATAGCTGGGGGCTTCCAGTTGCAATATACTGCCTTTAATGCATCTCTGTTTCCACAAAATAACACTCACTATTTTCACTGACCAATGCTTTTATACACTGATGTAAAATGTAATAGTATTAGTAGTATTGAGTCTTTATAGCTGATTAAAGAAATAATTATGTTGAATAAAAAGGTAATTTCTTCTCTGGTCTGACTTCTTCTTATGTTGTAGAAAAATAAACACTCCTGACTTTGTATTCATCTGTCCAAGTCTTACTCTATAGATTTTTTTTCAGTTTAATTGAAAAATACTTTATTCATACCTCAAGGGGCAATTTGAGGCAAGCACGTTTGCAAACAATTACATATATACAATTCATTCACACATTTAAAAAATCTAAAAAATAGAAATATGACAATGTCAGAAAGAGTCTAAACACACAAGGATTAATGGCAGTGGCTGGTCTACAGCTTGCCATCAATATCCAACACCACAAAGGCACAAAAGTGCATGAATTTATCAGTGTGTACACAAGGTAAGCTGACCATTTCTTGTACTGTGGCAAGTCTAACAGCTTAGGTTCTGGTCTGGTTATTTCAGTTACATTTTTTCTTTTCACAGCATAACAACCACGACTATGGTATTTTGTGAATAGGTATTTGAGTTAACCCTGTTGTGTCTCTGTTTTTAATACCTCATCTGTGCATCTGTTATGATCCACCACTGTCCTTTAAATACAGAATTCAACTTTGTACCTATTTATAAAGTCTTTATACTGTACTTCTGGATTGGTAATGCTTAATAATGCTAATTCTTGCATTTTACACATTTACAACATTAAATTAGGTACCAGAACCTTTAATTCTCCTGTTTTAATCTATTTTATCTTATTTTTATTTTCTATTTAACTCTTTTTAATTGTATTTAAATGTGTGTTTTTATAATGTATTGTGTTTCTTTTACATTTTGTCTTGATGCATATTATGTTTTATGTAAAGCACTTTGAATTTCCTTGTTGAAATGTGCTATACAAATAAACTTGACTTGCCTAATTAAAGGAATTTTGAGAGGAAAATGGCATCAATATATTGCTTTTTTAAGGGTATTTTTGCATGTTCATTTACCTTGGTGTACTATAAATGCTAGGCAGGCACAAAACTTTGCATATCATAAGTTTTCCTTTTCTTGTGTACAGTTTGTCTTTGTTGTTCTAGTTCATAATAGAAGTCAAAGAAGAATCAAAGGAGAAATCACTTTGTACTCTGCTGCATTTTGACATGTAGTGATGGAGAGGTGATAATTTTCTTTAAATCCATGAGGACTGACCTTTAATGCTATCCACGAGTTAATGACATCAGTCCTTTGTAGATCACTAAAATATAATTCAAATCTGTTTAATAGATAGAATTATCCCAAAGGGGAAATCTGTTTGCATTTATGCGTTTTGCATGCCTCCAGAACATAGATATACAGTATACACTCACATAAAACATCCCAAAACAGAAAGACCAATAAAAATAATTAAAATTAAATCACAGTAGATTTGTGATTACATGCACCATATAAATGAAAAAGGGCCAATTCATTAGATTCATCAGAGTCTGACCTCATTCAACTACCTGCTGTTGCCTTTTATTAAATTAAATTTTGCACTATTCACTGCACTGTAACTGCACTGTATTTTTATTATTCCGCTTTTTATTGTTTTATTCAATTTAGCCCATATTTATCTTCTATTCTATTCAATTCTTATTAAATCATATTTATATGTCTTGTAATTCTGCTATGTGTTGGATATTTTCTCTTACTGCCTTTCATGTTAAGCACTTTAAGTGGGCTTGTTATTATTATATAGTACGTTATTGATTACAGTGCAGGCTCTGGAGGATAAAATAGGAAAGAGGAGAGAGTTATAATTAAGGAATGGTCATACCGGTTTAAACAGTTCTCTATGAGACTGGAAAGCATAATAATGGAAAGTGAATACTGTGGAGAGGAAGACATAGTGGACCATGTTTTATTGTATAGCCAGAATATGTTTCAGAAGTTAAAGAATGCACTAAGAAAGACTGGAGTGCAAAATATCAGTAATATTCTAAAACATCTTCAGGTGACAAATGTTGGAAACTCCTATTAGAGTATTTAAGATCAACAGGATTCATGAACAAATGTGAGAAATATTAATATTATTTATTCATTTATTTTTATTTTCATTTGGTTCCCTTTTATTTTCATTTAATTATGACTATTTTGTTTATTGTTTTGACTGTAATTCTTTGTTTGGTAGAAATATGAGAAAGAGGGTAAATCTTTAGTCCACCCTCCACATCAGCTGGTGGCCGTAAAGAAGAAGAAGAAGAAGAAGCTGCTGGTCTTTTCCTTATAAGGTGAAATGGGCGTTCCTGAGTGTGACGGGTGCGGGGTCAAAGGTAATTTTGCACGTCTGCGTGGTGGTTTGGCGCCAGCAATTTCGCGGGGCAACAGCACAAGGCGCAACAAAAGTGAGCTAAAATATAAACTATAAGACGCTGGAGTGCAGACTTACACACATCACACAGTGAGGCTGGAGCTTTCTGCTGGCGTTGACGGTGAGCGGTGGCGGCTGTGTGTGTGTATGTATGTGTGTGTGTGTGCCAAACGAGCCAATGTAAATATCTGTTAGCTTTGTTTGCTTGTCGGTGAGTCTAAATAAGCACCTTGCCTTGACAGGTGAGACAGAGTCCCCGCTGTGTGAGCACAATAAGTGTTGTCCACCTGTGTGCATCAAACTTTGCCAGCTACAGACTCGACATGCAGCCTGCTAGCGCTGCTAACCTGTTAGAGCTAGTCAACGTTAGCAGGCTTCTTGCTATTTCCTTGCATGCTTCAGCATGCGTACAGTGGGTTTTTATGTGTCCCTAAATAATGCTAAAGGGCAGTTATTGCAGTGTGTCGAAGCTGTTATTTATAGCAGGACACTGACTGACTTGTTTTGGTTTCTCTGAGTGGCCGAGAGGAAGTTGCTAAATGGCCTTGGGTAGCATTCAGCAACACACACACATCAGATCAATTTCACTCTGAGACTGTTTTCATTGGCAGCTAATGTCCCCACACATCTGCAGAGTTTAACCTTTGTCTTCATCTGCTCCATGTTCACAGCTCTGGATATAGTGGAGGGTGAACACAGCTCGGCATAAATTTCTGTGAGGTATGTCCACTAATTTATTTTCTACTCTATTGCTTCTCAAAGTGGGGTCTGGGGTCCCCAGCAAAGGGACCAGATGGGGGACCCTGGTCTAATTTGCATCAGTTTAGGGGTCCTTGATGTGAAAGTTAGAGAACCACTGTTCTACTCTGCTGTATTTCTGTTCAGTATGACAGCTCTGTGAAGGACGAGGGAAGGTTTGTGTTACACCTTTAAAGCCATTAAGTTAAGACAATAGAAACATACTAAAAGACACACAGGATTAAAGAAAATAAAATTGAATAAAAGTTACAGTGCGTCACAAAGTGCAGTTGAATTGTCCCGGATTGGTTTGATTTTAATAAGAGTTGGAGCAGACCTCAAGTTTTGGGAGTTTGTTCCAGATGTGTGGTGCATGAAAACTGAATAGTGCTTCTTTTGACCCAGAGGTCTGGGTCTGGAGGTCTGGATGGTTCATGTAATTGTCTTAATTTGGATGTTAAGTTTGAGTCCATACATAAACCAAGATGTCTGGCTTGGTTTGAGGTAATTAGTAATTGAAGTTGAGCATCCGTCTTTGTTTGTTCTGCTTTGACTCAACAACAGTTATTTCTATTTTTAACTGGAGTCATAGCACAGTACTGACTCAAATAGCTGGATTGGATATCGGTGACAATGGGCCGATCTGTTATTTCATACCATTATTTTAATAAATAACAATTCAGTAAATGTATATATTTATATTTCTGTATTTATTTGTTACATTTTGTTTTCCGAAGTTAGGAAAGCAATGTTTAAGTCGAGCCTGATTTTGCCTTACACATAAAAGAATGATCCCAGTCTCTTCCACACAGTGAGCCATACAGCTTATTAATTAAACACTGGTATCAAATCGGTACTCAGTATCAGCCGATACCCAAAGCCCAGGTATTGGTATTGGGACTGAAAAAGGCTTGGTGTCTTACTCAAGGACACAGGAGGAGCCAGGGATCAAACCACCAACCCCCATCTACAGCCCCCCAGTCCCTTGTTTCCCAACATAACTAATCTCTGTTTTCCTGACTCCTTCCTGCTTTCTCTGCTTCTTTTTAAGGCCTTGCGGAGGTGAGTAATAATGATGGCGACGGCAGGGCCTCCCAGCAACTCCAGCTTCCTCCCTCTGCTGGAGTCTCTGGAGGACAGTGCTGCTGGACAGTCCGAGCAGACAGATGCATACCTCACCATCGCCAAGTAGGTCACCAGTGCTTGGTCCTTCATCATCCTCTTGATATATCAAAAGAGTCTTGATTATTGTGTTACAGCTAAAAATGAATGAGGGGAAAATGATTTCTTGTTTGCAGCCGGCTCAGTGGAGAGGAGGGCCGTCAGTTTCTCCCTGCAGTTGAAAAGCACTTTTCTCGTTTGGGTAAAGCCATCTTGGTGAGTCTTTTGCATGTCATTAATACATATAGAACTACTAAATGTCCCGTTTTTATCTTAAAGTATTATACCTAATACGGTTTTTGTCTCATGTTGTTTCCAGGCTCACATAAACAGTACCAATGCCGAGCTGAGCCAAGCTGCCTTGCAAGCTTTAGGGTTTTGTCTGTATCATTCTCACGTCGTCTCTGGAGTGCCTGGTACACAACTTTACTACAGAGATCAAGTGTTGGGATTATGTGATATTGGTATGAAATCACTGCTGAGAGTGATGGTTTTCTGTTTGTTTTCCAGAACCCTTTGCAGCAGAAATACTATCAGCACTTTGCTCCTTGGTGGTGAAATCGACAGATAAGAATACGTGTACCAGAGCATTATGGGTTATTTCCAAACAGAGTTTTCCTCCAGATGTGGTCGCCAAAAAAGTAAGTATCAGTTTAGGTTTAAATCCGGAGAAATATAATGTGGTTTCAGGGGCGTCACGCTGCTGTTGTGTTGATCCACGTTTCCTCTGCTCAGGTGCCGTGTATACTGGACACCCTGGAGAGTGTGTGGAGCAGAGAGGACGTCCAGTCTGTTGTAATGGAGCATGAGGCCTTGAATGTTGTCATCAGGTAAAAGAACACTTGGTCATGCTAGTGATGGGAATATTGGTAATTGCAAACAGGACATGAATCAGATGGATCTGTTGGTTAAAACTTTGCTGGGGTTTGTTAGATAGAAGGAATGAATGTGGTTATGTATCTGTTGTTTTTGGTGTTTTTGGTTTTTGGAAAAATGTGCAAAATAGTACAAATCTGACACACACCGAGACACATGTTCTATCACTGTCTATCTATATAAAATTGCAATATTAAGGATCCTTCTGCAATTTTCTTTGACCTTGTAAATACAGGAATTTTTTCAATTTCAAATGTCTGCATTTCAACTTATCATCATATGTTTTAATTAGACCCCCTTACTCTTGTATTTATAGCCATTACTGACATAAACAACTGCACAACAAAATCTGTAAATGAGTTTGGGGGTGATGGCAGATTCCAGACCTGAGGTTTGAATTTTTTAATGGTCGGGCTTAAATTTGAAACACTGATTGGGCTTCTAAAAAAAGTTCATCTGTCATAATTAGTAGTATTAAACTTCTGTAGCTTCATTTTTTAAAGCTGATTGTAGAGGAACTAGGGCAGGAGTTTTTGCTTTTAAACATTTTTTTCAATACTTCTATTTATTGGTATTACAATACAGCATTTAGCAATATTTAGTGAACCTGGCAAAAGTACTGTAGGTGCGTCATCGTATTGCATGCCTCTTGTTGAATGTTCAGGTCATGACTTGAAGCAGCATTTGCAACATCTTTAAGCACTTGAAATGCCTCTTGCAGGGTTATAAGTTAAGTCTGTTATTTCTTCGTGATTAGAGCCTTTCTCATATGTTACAGCACTATAATCTGAAACGGACAGTTGCCTAGTTTTATTTCAGTGTACAGATTTTATACCCTGAATGGAGGTAACCTTTATTTCTGTGGAGGATCACCTCTACTTTAAAACGCTGCAGGAAACCCTGTGTGGGTACAATTAAACGGTCAAATAAATTGGTTGCCTGGGTGCAGTGTGTCCGTTTTTGTTACACACCATAACCCAAATTTGTCTTCATTCGTTTTAGAGATAGATGGAAAAATCCAGGTTTTTAATTTTTTTTTTTTCCCAAGCTACATTGTTATTTATCAGTTGGACTAGACTGGTTCTCCTTTGTCATGAAAACTTTCTATTTTTCATTTTCTTGAAAGCAGTTTATGTGTCTTATAGTGGGCCCGACCCTCCTAATTGCGTTGTATTGTGTTGTATCTACTGCACATGAGTACATTGTGATATCAGTGCTGAATAAACATGCTATTTATCATTGTATATTGATTGTGATTGCAAGACTTGGTTCATATTTTTCCTGGTCTCTCCAGGATGCTGGAGCACGTGCCGACCCAGATGGGTGATGGAGTGGTACGGTGGGCGAAGCTGGTCATCCCGCTGGTGGTGCACTCTGCCTCTAAGGTGCGTCTACGAGCTGCAGCAGCCATGGAGATGGGCATGCCTCTGCTCCTGGAAAAACAGATGGAGGTGGCTGCTGTCATTGAGCCGTTAATGTCCTCGGTGAGTCTGTGTGTTTCTTAGTAAAAGGACTTCAATAGTTGTTGTTTTTATTTTGTACCGTTAAAAAAAAAACTCTGCTGACGTGCCTCTATGTTTGTCTTCCCAGAAACTGATCCCAGAGCTGCAAAAGCTTTTCATGTCCAAGAATGAAACAAACGTCCTGAAGCTCTGGCCCTTATTTGTGAAACTTCTAGGGAAGGTAAAGCATATCTGCCCTCATGTTGTGTCTCTAAAGTATAAATACATGAATCTGTGACTGAACATGTCCTGTTTTCTCCACAAATCAATATGTTCCATGAAGGAAGGGGAATTTGTATAAAGGCAGATTAGACACAGTGCAAACTTAAAGCACATCAGAAACATTCTTAGCTTAGATTTAGTTCTGCTACTAATTTTAATGTAGGCTGACTTTAGACCAAGAAAAATAACCGGACTGGACTGTGATTCATTGTTAAAAGTAATGGGGCAATGAAAATCATCATCATCCCTATTTGAAACAGCTGAAGATGAGTGTTAGTCCAGACTGCAATGTGCTCTGTGCAAGGTTTCCAAGGTTGAGGGCAAATACTTCCATCCAAAATGTAAAGCAGCTCACTTAAAAGAAGTTCTAAGATCTGTTTTTATTATTATTATTATTTTTTTTTTTAGAAGAAGTGAAACTCTGAAAGTTATCAGAAGTCTGAAGGTGCAAGTGGCATTAATTTCAGCTGGTCACACTGGGCAGACTGAAAGCTGGAGTTTTATTAAACCTTATTATATTAATTATATTAAACTTCTTGTGTTTTGTATGCAGCTGCTCCACAAAGGAGGACCTTTCATCAACTCCCTGCTCCATCTGGAGGAGCTCGGTTTCCGTAGCTCCTCTCCTACCATCAAGAAAATTGCCTTCCTTGCCTGGAAGAGCCTGATAGACAACTTTGCCCTCAATCCAGGTGAGCAGCTGATCCTAGTTTTTCTCAGATCAGTCCAGGCTTTGAGCTCTTAGATTTAATTTCTCACAGTCATCAAGGCAGAGTTTTAATTTCTTGCTTGTCACTCCTGAAGACATCCTGTGCAGCGCCAAACGTATGAAGCTCCTGATGCAGCCCCTCATATCCATCAACGTGAGGACGGAGGCCCTGCTACTCGCCAAGGTGGAGGTCTGGTGGTACCTGGTGGTCCAGCTTGGGCCCAACCTGTCATCCAACTTTGATCAGGTTCGACATGCTCCTACCTTCCCTAAACTACTGTAACGCCTCGCTCACCTGTCACAACCAGCCTGCATTAAAAAAAAACACCTAGATCCCACATTATTGTATGTCAGTTGTTGCATCTCTTCACTGACTCGTTATTATCTAATGGGTTGAAGGCGAAACGTTTTGTCCTTTTTAATGTTTGGTAGAGCTTTTTTTAACTTATCTGGTTTTGTGAAGTGCTGCATGGATGTGAATTCTAAATACACAGATGTAGCCATGCATGTTCAACACTGACTCAAATTAATTTGAAAAAGTCTTGTTACTTATGCAAGGATGTACAGTAGTAACCATTAGAATATCTTTTTTTTTTTTCTCCTCACGTCACCATGTAAAGACAGATTATTCAGTAAAGTTTTATTTTGATGCAAATCAAGACATTTGTTTATATTTAGTTATTCAATGCAAAGTCAGGGAGCAGCTCAAAGAAAGTAAGGCAGTGGCATGTGAATAATGACTGTAAATGTAAGACTAGCATTTAAATCTATTTGATGTGCTCATGTTTTATTGCTCAATGGTTAATTGTATAAAACCTGTTTGTGCACAAGTGGGTGAGTGTGCAGAAAGAACTGTTTACTCATGAAATTCTGTGTAATTTTAGTGCAGTTAGGAAACTATTCTGACAGTGGTGACAAAGAAGGATTAACCTGCGACAGCAATCTCTAGGTGGGGGGGGGGGGGATTCATTCTTAGATGCATCGTGATCCGCGGACGGTTCTGCATCGATTCGCAAATGTCAAACAATTTTCTAAATGTTAGTAAATAATATAATGTTGATATAATGAAAAAGGCGGAACTCAACTGCGAGGTCAGTGCAGCAGCCTTACAGTTTACAGCATGCACACACTACAGTTCATCTTCACAAAAGGCAGCGTTTGCAAGCATGTTTTGATTCAATGACTAAATAATTACCTTTGCGAGACAAACGTGGAGTATATTTTCTAAGCTGTCACTCAGAGACTAATGTTAGCGGAGCAGAGCAGTGAATGCCAACAAATGCAACTAGCTGGCAGCATTGCAGCATTAAACAACTCTAACCAACTCTGAGGTGAAGAAAATAACTCTGTGCTCAGTCTGTTTCACCTCAACAACCCTGTGCCCGCTTAGCGTCTTGGACATCGATGTCTTTCCACGGAGCTAATGGTGCAGCAGAGAGGCTGCTCTCCGCTGCTGGAGACGTGATGTTAATAACACAGTGGAGCACTCTGCCTCCCCCTCAGTTTGTTATTCTCATTCAGGCAGGAGACTAAGATGCTTTCAAATTAATTAATTAATTAATTAATGCAGTTAACTTCTTAAGATAAATGGTCCGCAGCCTTTTTAGTTTATCTGCCAGTTTTGTTTCATATTGTATTTCAGTGGACTAAGGACAGCAGTGAATGGTTTGGCACACAGTATAGTGGAGCAAGAGACTGAAACTTGTGCCCCCTTTTCTATTCATTCAATCAAGAATCAATTCTGAATCCAATCGGAATTAAATCAAATCATGAGATTCCCAAAGATTCCCACCCCTAGTAGTTTCATATGACTGGGTCAAACAGGTTGGGACATACATCCAGTATGAAAAGGTTATTAGATCTGATTTAGTAAATGTAGATGAATGCTGTCCCAAAACAAGCTATTTCCAATTGTTAAATTGCTATGTTTCATAAGTTCTATTTTTTTTAATATCCTCTTTATTGTGTTAAACCTGTCTTTGATATATGAGATGTAGAGTTTAGACATGATGCACTAACTTGTGTCAGTTTTTACTGAGATGTACTGCAGGGTAAAACATTGTGGTTTAAGTGAACAGTATTTGTGTCTCTCCAGGTTTCTGTACCTCTGCTCCAGTGCACCATTGGATCACACTCTTCTCCTGTCCCAGGCACCCCCTCTAGAGCTGTCACTCAAAATGGCGCTACAGTACCTGGCACACCCAAGACTGGTATGTTTCTGCACATCCACCCTGACATATCAGTCTCCTGTATGATGCACTAGACCAGGTAACACAGACTGACGGTGGTGAGAATGTAATTTATATCTTTTTCCAGCTATTGCGGGCACCTCGGGCTTCAACAGCCCAGCCAACACAAATCGGATGAGCCTGAACTCCAGCATCCAGCTCCCCTCCACCTTCCCCTCCATCCAGCTGCTGGGCCTGGAGATGTTGCTTCATTATTTTCTGGGACCGGAGGTTGTTACCACCGCAGCAAAGAACAAACTCGTCCTGAGTCTTGGTGAGAGTCAGAGCCACACGTTACACTGTTGTACATAATGCTGCAATTCATACTGTACATTTACATTAACCTGCTCTGTCACAGGCTGAGCTCACACCTGTCACTTCTGTTTGTATTTGTTGTTCTTCTGTACTTCATCCTTCAACTGAAGCTGCAAAGAAAATCACACTGGGTTGTATTTAGGAATGGCATCTTAATGGACTCACACAAACAAAGTTGACAAAATGCACCACCCCAATGTGACGGGCTCAACATCCAGCAGGTTATAAATGCAGTGTAGATGTAGCTTATGGTCGGTGTAGTCGTGTGAATTCAAAGTTGCCCTCAAAACGGACAACCGAGGCAGCAAAGACAGAAATAACCTGGCACCAAAAACAGTGTTTCTTCTGTCTCTTACTCATGAATAGCCAGCAAATGGTAAATGGCTGCATTTATGTATAGCACTTTTATCCAAACCATTCCCAAATAGTTGGGAAATGTTCTCAATAGCCTGTTTCAGTCCTCTGAATTGCTGTTCAAATATGTCTCGTGTTGTGCTGATTGACGGCTGCTTCTCTAGTTTGAAAAACAATGAGAGTCAATGAGAGCTTTGTAAGCTAAAGAATTGAGTCATTATCTTCTTTTGTCAGAGGCTGAAAAAAGTGACAGAAAAAATGGTGACAAGCATTTACAAGGCAGCTTTATAGTTATATAGATTGATAGTTGACTTAAATAAATAGCAACTATTAAATCATTGCTTTTATTCAACTGCTACCACAATGTCAGACTGAATGATTAAGTAAAAAAAAGGTAATTCAGTCTCATGATCAGGTCAGGCTCTCATTCATCAGCAGTTCAGCCTTTGTGTTGTGTAGCATATCTTAAGTGGATAAATCAGTACTACAATTTAATGTTTCCCATGATTCTCTTCTTTTTTTTTTTTTTCCAGAGCCCTTGAACCACCCACTCCTCTATGCTGCCTCCTCCTTCACTAAACATGCTGCTGTGCTCATCTCAAACATCAGAGATGGCATCATCAGCATCGGCAAAGACGCCCCAGGTAACCCTCACAGCTTCACTTTGTCGTGTAGTCTCCAAAAAGGTTAAATTGAATCCTCTCTCCACCTTGTCCAGTCAGCATCCGACAGAATATCAATGTTTGTTACCAAAGTAGAATTAAGCCAGTTTTATAAACTGTAGGAGGCCATGTGTCTGTAAATGCTCAGGGCACATAAATATGGAAACTGTTCTGATAGTTTATTGACAGAAAGCAGAGTGTGAGAGTTACTTGACAGAACTAAACAAGTTTATTAAGAAGTATAAACACGTTTTTTATGGTGTCAGTAGGGAGAGGGTTGATTTCTCTAAAGTCAGTCATGCAGTGCGTTAAGTAACCTGGTTACTGTCTGCTTTCTGCAGAAACTTTTCCTAAAATTGTAATTGAGAAACCTGGATTTCTGTAATCAAAGTTTGACTGAAACTGAAATGATTTTCTGCCTTAACCTGCTCTGATGCACACGAGGTGTAGTTATGGTTTCCTCTCTTCTACCATCCTACAGATTCCCTTTTGGCTCTCTTATGGACCAACCTTGTACGTTTTGTCAACTTAACTATTGAGTCTGGTAAGTACTCAGGTGTTCAGTCATCATGGTTGGAAGTCATTCTGTATGGTGTGTGTGTGTGATTTTGAGAAAATAATCTCAAACTAGGCTCATCTGTTCCATCTTTCCAACAAATGCTAATTTACAAACAATTTTCTCTATTCTGCTCTCCAGTCCAGTTGCTAAACATGCACTGTTATGGTAAGAAAAGACCAGACATACAAAAAAAGCTGCAGATGTCTTTGTACACATCTAATCAAAGCTCCGAAGGTACTTGTAGAATCAGACGTTTTAAAGTCTGCAGTATGTTTTTAAAAATATGTCTGTTATTTGAAAACTTTGAAAAAACAGCTTTAGCACAGAAAGCTGCTCCCTGTTTACTAATTCGCTGTGTCTGCGTTTTATACTGGACTTTATGATTTATGAACATGCTGTGAGAATATAATGTAATGTTTGACAAGTAGCCAGTACCTTTTTTTTTTTTTTTTTTTTTTTTTTTTTTTTAAACTAATGAGATTTGCAGAATATTTGTTTATTTATTAGCGTGCCTCGTGGCTTTTGTGGCCACAATAATGAATGTTTTGTTTCAGAACTGATGAGATGAATCATGATTACTTGCCAGTAATTTCCAGATAGGAAATGAACACATAAGTGGTCTGTTTTATGCCAACATCTAAATAAACTGCTCTTTCAAATGTGATTGTGGCTGCTGCTCAGCAGGGTGGGCTCTTAAAGCTGTGGGTCCCGCCCAGTAGCTCCACATAGAGCACTCTGATTGGGTCTAAGCTCTGTCAGTCGAGAGGAGGACCACCGAGACCTCGTCCTCGTCTCCTGCCCGGCCCACTGACACTGTCATCAGTTTAAGTCGGAGCGTTCAGAACCTTTTGGTCTGGATTGCTGTGAAGAGAAAAAACACTGAGGGGTCTGTCCCCAATGATGACTCTCTTCTTCATTATTTGACACATTTCCAACTCACAACCAAGTCTTAAAAAACACATCTTCTCTCTAACACCTTTCTTTAGTTTCAGCCCCTGTAAGAATTTGTTTACATTTGGCGTTCTGCTGATGGGTTTTTGTAAATCATTTGTGTTCACATCCCTGTCAGTAGGCAGTAAGAAGGACCGTCAGGGCTGTGAAGTACTGACACTGATGCTTCAGGCTCTGCAGTGCATCGTCACCTCAGAAGCTCTGCCTGCAGACAAAGTCCTGGTAAGACAGAGCTTAAACATCTGCCTCCTCTTTTCATGTTCTTTACTCATCTAATTACACCCAGAATTCTATTCCACCAATTTTGTTCATTCATTTGTTGCTCCACATATAATTATTTGTTTATTGTTGTCACTTTGTGGCTTTGAAAAACTAAAAGTTTGTACAAACAAAAAAATAGATGGTTGGAATTTTCAAAAAATATTGTGTGTGTGTGTAATGATAAAACTTCAGTATAAAGGATATTATAGTGTTAGTAACAGGTAGTGTTAAAGTTTGGATAACAAACTTTGCAGGTCTGTAATATATTCTTATAGTTGGTACCATTTCAAAATATGCCTCTCAGAAGTATTTTTCTTTATGCTCCATTTAAATACCAGCATTAAAAAAAAAAAAAAAAAAAAATCCTATCAGAGCAACTCCTCTCACCCTCCTTAGCCTATGTCTTTCAGCTGACTCTGATTGAAGTGTATTGTGTATTTCGTTAACAGAAGTTTTTGTGGGTGAAATTGCTTAAACAAAAATGTCTGTTTGTACCTCAGATTCTGTTTGAAGCCACAGTGAAAGGTATTCCCCACAGAGTCCTCGGCTCTGCCTCCTACCAAGTGGGAAAAATGGATGTTCTAAATGTGAGTGCTTCTGGATCTACAGTTGATCACATATTCATAAACAGCTTTCATGCAAATGCTCTCAAAGATGACTGGTAAACCTTTGTTTTCCTTTTTTCCCAGGGAACACCGGCTCTGTTCCTCATTCTTCTCCTCTACAACGGCAGCAATCTCTCGGCATATATAGAGAAGGAGAGGTGGGACTGATTATTATTTATTCCTTAAAATTGTCAGTTGTGCTCACATCTGTAGTTTGGTTCTCTCAGTCCAGACCAAAGCAAAAGAAAATCCACGGTTGCCTTTTAGTTTTAGTCAGTAAAGGTTATTCACTGACTTATTACAGGTCAGTGACAACGTTTACATGCACACTAATATTCCACTATTACTCCAAATGTGACAATATTCTGAATTTGATACGGGTCATGTAAACAGCATATTCCAACTTAGACCTCATTCAGAATGTAGCATTTTCCGATTAGACATGTGAGATATGCCGGTATTGTTTTGGCTTTAGGAGCATTTTTTGGACATGTATACAGTGCATTCGGAATATGCGGCTCACTAATGTTTTCACCTCGCTGGTTTACTTCACTGCCTGCAGAGATCTTGTGATTCCTGTTCCCACTGGAGCAGAGAGAAACCCTGAAAACCTTCTGCATGTAAACGGGAATATTAGAGGAATATTCATTTTCATTAGTCATGTTTTGTGCATGTACACGTAGTCAATGAAGAGTTGTAAACATGATGCTTTGGTTACCATGTCAGAGAAAAGTCCTTTTCAACAGCCCACTAATGTGGCATTCACTGTTAACTGTAAATACTTGATCAATTTTTCACTAAATTGCGAGAATGGAGGCTTAGTGTCGCTTGCAACAGATTTTTGTCATAATTCCGATTATGATAGTTTTCAGCTTAGTGGGCAACCACTTTTGAATCTCAATTATTTTTTGACAATAACTGATGTTAAATATAGCACTTGTACTATTGCACTAAATGAATGGAGTAGAGTGTTATAGATAATGCTTTGGTGCCCTCTTTTCACACAAATGTTAAATGTAGGACGTGAGTTTGAGTTTGAATTGATACACCGATACATGTTCAAGATTTTGTAAAGTTATATTGATTTTTTTTTTTTTTTTTTTTTTTTTTTGAATTTTGTTTTTTCCTCCCGTCTCAGCCCTAAAAAAATAACCAACTTAATACATCTTTAAGCTATATAAATGCTTGATTTATGAATTTATTACATGCTTTATGTCTTATATTATTCAATAAATGTGTTTGTGTCTGCAGGTTTTTTCAGTGCCTTCAAACACTGGTGGGCTGTGGCTTGTCAGGCCCCACTTCCCCTCTGGCGTTTGGGGAAGCAGTGCTGGGTGCCATCAGCCACAGCGCTGCGTCTCTGCAGAACAAGGAGCAGCTGTTGAGGATGTGGAGCGTGATGGTCAGCCCGCTCACCGACACCATCACACAGGTACGCAGAAAAGCAATGGCAGTGAAACTCATAGGAGGGGGATAGCCAAACAGAACTGATGATCAGTGTTGTTGTCATGTAATATCTAGATTTAAAGAGTTAGTTTCACTGTGTCGATGAGAAGTGGAGGACAAAATCTGATTTTTAGAATCAAGTTGGGTAGGGATGCTTGTTTGATATGTTAAATTTTAATCTGGATTTTAGTCCATGTGAACTTGATCTGCAAGTTTATTATCTTGGCCAATCGAAGCATTTTTTTTTTTTTTTTTTTAACACACCAGTGTGTTATTCACATCTATAAACTTCCACTGTTGGTTAAAAACTGCATTTGCTGCGTCATGTTACAGAAAGAAAACAATGAACAAATCCTGTTCAAACCTTCCTGCCACAACAGATGGACAGTGACACTCTTCTCTCCACAGAGAAGAACACAAATATATGTTAATTCAGAGTCACGAAGTTATAAAATAGCTGTATTATCTAAGAATATCTAAACAGTGAATCAGGATTCAGACATTTACATTTGACTGGTTATCTGTGTTTTTACCTGATTTTGAAGTAGAAACATTATAATAATTACAATTACATGACTGATTTTTCTGGCAAAAATATTATTGTAGCACATGAGGCTGTTATCACAGGATATGTGTTTCCTAAGCAGTCATGATGGCAGCAGAGCACTAAATTAATTTTATCTCACACAGAAATATTCTAAATCTTTGCTTTTTACAGTCTAATGAAGTCAACCAAGGTGACGCCCTGGAGCACAACTTCAGTGCCATACACTCTGCCCTGTTGTTCCCAATCACTCACCTACTACGTGGTACAACTCTACAGCAGGTGTGTAAATATCTTAAGCTTAAGCTACTTCACCATCATACGTTCAGCCCCATCGGTCCAACATCCTGTTTTCAGTTTGGCCACCGGAAATGCTCTGTTTAATGTATTTTTATTTTTCTAAATAAAATATTTTTGTCAGGCGGCCCAGAAGTCGATGTTGTCCACGTGGTCCAAGCTGTACAAGGTGTTTGCCCGCTGCTCAGCACTGGTGGTCACGGCTGAGGAGAACATCTGCTGCGAGGAGTTCTGTGCAAAGATGGCCGTCGCAATGGACAGAGATGCCCTAATGGTGTGTAGAATTGGCATCATGATAAAAGCACAATAAGTAAGCACCTAAGCAAATACATATTATAATGGTGGCAATTTCACAAAAAGTACTCAATTTAAAAGCTGCTAACCTGGAAAAATCCAGCAATTATGTGGGAAAGGATGCAAAAGAATGAAAATATACCTGCAAGGATCAATAAGGCCAGCTAGTCTTATGGATTGATTTGTAATTTTTAGTATGTTTTCACATTTTGCTTTTAAACCTAAAATGATTCACCCACAAGTATAAGTCACTATTGTGCCACCACCAGGAATATTGTTCCCACAATGTAGTTCACATCTGGAAGTTAGGGCACCTTTATGTCTAAATAAATAAATTAGAAATGACAAAACCCTGATATTTTAGCATGACTGCAGAAATGTATATTACACTTAATATACTCAATAGTGTTAAAGTTTTGGTCTCATTTGTTTTGAAAACAACCCTTGTTTGATCCTCCAGGTTCCCTCGACGTTAAACGCTGTTGCCAGTATCCTCCAAGTCATGGTGGAGTGTGTGGACTTCTCTCCGTACACACCTCAATTTCAGCAAAAGCTGAAGTGTAAGGAAACTTGAGCTAACCTTAGTTCAGTCTTCATATAAATACATACTTTATTGATTAAATCAAGTCCTCTGTGTGAATTTTTGTTTTCTGTTTTGTTTCTTCAGCTCCTCACACTCCAGTAATCTGGACAAGAAAGAGAAATAAAGCTCTGGGGAACTTGTCCACCTTACAGTCCCTGCTGTTACAATGTCTTGACGTGTATCTGGAAGGCTCTGAGGCTTCCTCTGAGGCCACAGGAGTGGCCCTGGTCTCCATCCTGTCTGCTCTCTTCACAAACCTGGTCCTTGCCAACGCTGTCCAGGAGGTGCTGACTTCTCTGATTCAACCTCTCTCAGTCTTCTACAAACAGGCAGCCAGTGAGCCGCCAAAATTCACCTCGCAGGTTCTGGAAAAGGTCGGTTCTTTATCAAATGGGTACAGTCTTCACAAACCTTTGAACTTTTATAAGACTTTATAATGGAAATTAATATAATTTAACTGCAGCTAACACAAGGATTAATAAGTGACACGTGAAGAGCAAGAGTGGCGATTTTTGTCAAAGCATGAATGAAGAAATTATATGATTAATTGATAGATAGGAATATTATTTTGGCCTTGAATGCAACTGATTGTTTCTTGTCCTTTTTAAAAAATAAATAAATAACTTTGCTTTATTTCCCCTCTGCCTCCTGCAGTTGGAGAAGCTCCTCAGTGAGGTTTTCGGCTGCCTGCAGAGCAGCTCCACTTTGTCCTACAATGATGAACTCCTGGCTCTGCTGTCTCCTCTGCTTTGTGTGGTATTTCCACACAAGAACAAGCAGCTCCGCACATCAGTCACCCACTTCTGGAACTCCACCTTTGCCAACTCAGTCAGCCTCACTTATCCAGATGAGCTCAGGTGAAAATCTCCAGGTCATATTAAATGTTGCATTCACATTTTGACCCAGAAGAAAAGGCAGTAATGTAATAGTTGAGATTACAACAATCTATCAATGTTGTCATTTTCTTTACACAGACCAATACTGAGCCAAGTGAAGCAAAAGACTCCAATTATTCTTCCTGGCTTTGAAGCTATCAGTGTTCCTGATGAGCTCAGTGGACAGTATTCAGTGAGTTGCCCTGAACACCTTTTAGCCTTTTTGGTTTTGTGATTTCAACTTAATTCACTGCTCTCTGTGTTGTCGCTTTTCTTATCTATGGCTGATCTTGTTTGTCTCTCCAGAGCGAGAGTTCCCAGTTGGAGACCAAGCTCAGCGGGGTGTCAGTTTCTTCTGTGGGGAAGAGGGACTCGCTGCTGGGAAAGGCTGCTGAGCTGAATGACAGGAGGTCCACAAAGACCTCCAAGCCAGTTTCTGTAAGTCTAAACTCTGTTCCTAAGTCTGGTCTATACTTTAATATCTGTCCCGACAGCATCAGACAAATTGAGGCATTTGAACACTACAAGACTGCTTATAAAAAAATATCAAATGTTTGAACACGACTGGCACATCCCACGCAAGGTCTGAAGATGAGTCATAACATGAATGTTTTGTCTGCGTGCCATTTTCAAGAAATACAAAAGATGTAGTGTTTAATAGGAAACTATGGATATACTTTAGGCACCTTGAGAGAAAGCATTTAAAAAAAAAACAAAAAAAAAACACTGATTATCTAAATATGTTCCAAGCCAATCTTAAGGATCGGTATCTGCTAAAATAAAGCAGATCCAAAGTTGATCAATTCATTACTGTACTCTACTGTGTTTTGTCCACCTCAGCCTGGCAGTGTTGCAGCGCTGCTCTCCTTTACAGCAGCCTACAGTGCAGCATTTCACTTATATGCGAGTGAAAGTTTGTGTGTGAATGTGAACAAATATATGGGCACACCAGTGTGAGTTACTCTGAAATCTGACGTCCTGGTTGGCAAAATACATAGATTTGCTAAACTCCAACTCTTTGCCCTCTTTCTTATTGTCAAATAGCAGCAGTGCACTGGAGTAAGAGCCTAAAAATAGCACCCCCCTTTCCACTTATTCAATCAAGAATCAATTTTGATTTCATTCTGAATCAAATGACATTCCCAAAGATTTCCACCCTTAGTGTCTGTAATCAGCCAACGGTCATTTGTAAGGGAAAAACCTTCACCTGTAACACTGCTGTTCTATGTCAGATACATATTTAATCAACATTGCTTGGTAACAGCAGATACCCAATTTTAAAGGACTTGGATAAGGGCCAAATTACTTTTACCATCACATTCATTTGCTGTTTTTAACCTCCATAGGAAAAGAGCTAGATGTCACAAAAAAGTGCAAGTGTATCCCTCCCAAACAAATGACAGTTTTTTTTGTTCCACCATTGCGCAACTTTTGCAAACTGTGTTTTTCATTTTGTTTTCCTCAGCAGACAAAGCTTGACTTTGGCTCTCCCAAGCCTCCCCGCAGAGAGGTTTTGGAGGAAGAGGCCTCTATTGACTTTGTCTTCATTCCTCCTGAGACGAAGGAGAGAGTTTTGACAGAGCACCAGAAGGAGATGAAGAGGACTAAAAGGTCAGATTTGTCCTTTTGGCTGTTTGTCCATCAGCAGTGTTTTTACATTTGAGGTGTCTGAGTAATCGGGTCTTTTGTAGAGCTAATTTTTATTTTTATTTTTAGGGTTGACATCCCTGCCATGTACAACAACCTTGATGCTTCTCTGGATACAACCGTGTTCAGCCAGTACACACAGAGCCAAGAAGATTCAATGTAAGTTCAAAGCATCTGCTACCAAAGTCAAAATAAATCCCCACTCCCATAAAGCAGTATTCATAGATTAAACCATTTTTCCCACAGGGGCAAACTGCCAACTGAACAAGATGACATGGTTGTCACGGAGGCTCCAGGCAAGGTAATGAAACACACACACACACTAACATAAGGACAAAAATTACCACTGGCAGGAAAGACTCTACTGGGGGCCTGTTTTGTCCTGTTTTTTCTAATACTGCCAGAACAATATGAATAAAAAAAGCTGCTTGCACATTATTTCTCACAGCACTTTATAGCCAACATGCCCCACATGTAGTGTGAGCTTAACTGCAACTGGAGTTTTAAGTAATGGTAGTGTCAAAAAGCTTTACTACAGAAATTTGAAGCATTAATTAAGGCAGTGATAGACAGTGATGTCTCATAACAATATGACAATATGTTACAATATGACACTATCAAAATCCAGTAAAGGAAGCCCTAAAATGGCAAAATACTTTTTTCTATTGATTACCACTGCTTATTGGAGTCCACACCCTCCAGCTTTTCCTGGGGAATACTGAGCTGTTCCCAGGCCAGATATGTAATTTCTCCAACATGTTCTGGGTCTGCTCCAGGGTCTCCTTCTGGTTGAATATCTCCACGAGGCGTCCAGGAGGTATTGTTATCAGATAGGGGGAAAAAAATTACACAATTCCCTGTAATCGGTTTCATTAGCTCCCATTTATTCTTACAGTACATGGAAAAACAATAAATTTAATTGAAAGATACTGAGGTCGAGACAGAGTTATCGCTATTGCTGTAACCCTTAACTGGCACAAAGTGAAACAGTTCAGACTGCAAATGTCTACACCAAACGAAAGAAACATCTATGCCTCATTATTACTTAACAGACTGCGGTGCTAGTGTATTGGTATCTCAAGAGACCATATAATAATATATTGCATTATTATTCTCACCCTGAAGTATTATAAATTGTACTTTCACACCAGTCACCAGTGATGAAGTAATCAACTTTTTCACTGAAATATTTACATTAGTACATGGCCATGAGTATTTCAATGGCATTTGAGACTGGTCAGAGAAAATAGAAATCATCTTCTTTCCATCACTATAACTGAAAAGGGCAAACAGAGATGCTCTCTTATTTCAGTTGATCTTTGCACACAGATTCAGTCACTTGCATTTGGTTTCTTTCAGGTTTCTCAGGAAGCTGTGGCAAATGAGGAAGAAGCTGAAGTTCAAAGAGAGACTCAAGACTATGTGAGCCCCAAAGCAGTGGAGAATAAGACAGAAAGCCACAAGCAGGAGGAGATGATACCCGAGTCAGCAGATGTTTCCATGGAGGATGACACCAAGAGTGATGTCAGAACAGAAGACATGGACACAAATGCTAAAGAAGGCATCAGTCCCAACATCTCTGGCTCTTCAGATTTGGTCTCAGGAACTCCTCAGAAACCCTGCAGCCGTCGCCAGTCCTTTATTACCTTGGAGAAGTACGCTGAGGGAAAGCCTGCCAGCCCCAACACTGCATCCACGTTCACAGGTCCCCTCATAAAGACTTCCAATAGCCAAGAACACAGTGACAGCACCAAGACATCCTCCCCTCAGGCTTCCCAGACATCCACTGGCCCAAACTCTCAGGACTGCCACTCCTCACAGACAGGACAAATTAACTTGCAGTGTCCTGTGAGCAATATCCAAGAGTCCCCTCGAAGGCCCAAAGACTCTGGGAAGAAAAGTGAGCCTGTAAGGCTGACTGAGAGACTGCCAAGTGATGCAACAGAGGATGAAGATGTTATCCCAGACACCCAGACTGAAGAAGAGGTCAAGGAGAGTACAGAAAAGGCTTCCACATTAGAGCAAATGGAACCCTCAAGCCAGGAAGGTGAATCTCAACAGAGTCTGGATGATTCTCAATCCTCAGAGAGCCAGACTTCTCCAGGTGAACCCAGACGGTCAGGACGCTACAGAGTCAGACCTCTGCTGCCTGGAGAGGATCCAGAGGAACGGGAAGGGAAATACATGCATTTCAAAAGGAGACGTTCTGGAGAGGAAAATAAAGGATCAAGCACACTACAAGGCAGACCAAACACGAGAAGTATGCAGGCTGCCGAGGAGGATAATAGCAGAATACGAACAAGGGCTCAGAGGGACATGAGCAAGTCAAGTCAAACTAACTCTCAGGGTAGATCACACAAGAAGATCAAACTGTACAGCAATTCAGAGGAGTTCCTTGCTAAACCTGAACACAAAAGGAGAAGTGCCAGAGATCAGGAGTCCAGCCAAACTGACCTACAGTCAGACACACAATCTGAATACGAAAGCCAGTCACAGGGAAGGCACAGTCGTCTGCGCAGATCGGAGAAAAAGGTTCTACCTGAGAAAGAGTCTAGCCAAACTGCCACCCCTGAGCTTGAGCTTGTTGAACAGTCCAAAAATTATGAAGATGAGTCAAAGGAAGATTCTCAAATTGTCACTTCTCCTCAAACTGATTGCCAATCCCAAGAGTTAAAGCTTGTAGAACAGACCAAAAATGAAAAGGTAGATTCTCAGATAATCGCCTCTTCCCCAACTAATGGAGAGCCCGAAGATAGAACAAGCACTACAAGCCAGTTAGTGAATGAATCAGAGGAGGTAGTCAAAGTCAAAGATCAACACAAGACAACAGAAGGTACAGATGACAACCTTAGTCAAGAGGACTCTCAAGTGATCACACCATCATCTTCTGAAAGCCAGTCTTGGCGAAGAGGAAGAAGAAGAAGTAAGGCATCATCTGAGGCAGCAGAGTCGGAAGACATGAGCAATTCATCCAGAAGGCAGAGTAGATCTAATTCTCAGACAATGGTGTCAGCTGTCAGTCAGGCAGAGGCCAGAATTGGAGGTAGGACCAGAAGGAGCAAGGTACAAGAGGAGCAGTCTAAGTCAAGTCCTAGCTCAACTCCAGAGAGCTCTCAGTCATTAGATATTACAGGATCAAGCGAGTCCTCACAAGGCCGGGGCAGATATTCAAGACGAAGATCTTCTCAAGTGTTGGCAGCCAATATGGAGTCTTCGGAGTCTGAATCCTTGGAGGGCAGAGAGAATTCCTCTATGCCCAAAAAGAGAGGGAGGAAACCTCGAGCGCAGTCTCTTGCAAGTCCTCTCACTATTGAACCCAAAGACAGAATTGGTGGCGATATTGCTAAGGATGATTCTGATATTTGTCAAAAGGTAGATCCACAAAACATAAAAATGACTAATATAACAGATCTGGAGGATTCACCAAAAAGCCAAGATTTGCAGGGTTCTGAATCACTCCAGGTTACAGGTAGCATTGAGGAGCAAAGTAACGAAGGAGGACATATGGAGGTGGAGGCTGATGCCGCTGTAGTTGCAGAGCCTGTTGTCCTGGAGAAAACTGAGACTGACAACACAAAGAAGAGCTGTGTGTCACCTTGCAAGAAGGACGAAATGAACGCTGATTATACATCACAAGAAAGTGACATGGGGGACTTGCACTCGGCTGAAATGCTTCAATCAGTTGGGATCAGTCCTAAACAGATTCAGGAAGACTTACCCTGTGGCCCATCTGATTTGTCTGCTGTGGACACACCTGTGCCCTCTGAGACAACAGAGGAACTGCAGGTCTCAGAGTCTTCACAGGAGAAAGCAGCTGAAGTGGACGATCCTGTTGATGTGGTTACAGAAAACGAGAAGGATTTGGATCCAGACCACCAAGAACACCCAGTTGTTCCAGTGGAGGACACTCATAGTACCTCTTCTGGACAAAACCAGGAAGAGTATCCAAATGTCATTGATGAGCCTTCAAACGAGGAGGAACAGTCTGCCCCCATCAAAGAAGACGAATCAACAAACCAGCTCACAGAGGCCAGTGCCGGTGAAGATGTCACACCTCTGCAGGACAACAATGACAGCAAAACCAAGATTATAGAGTGTCAGGATGAAGAGAAAACGCAGACTTCCAACACTGAGAACAATCCAGTTGCAAATTTGGATGCTGCTCTAAGTGATGTTTGTGAAGCTTCAGTCACTTCAGAATCGACGACCAAAGATGTTTTTCAGGAATCTCCAGTGAAGCAGAAGGACCTGGAGGCTGTGATGGGGCAAGATGTTGGCCAAAGCCCCAGCAGTGGCAGGACCAGAGGAACCTGGTCTCCCTCAGCCTCGCCCTCAACTAGTATTCTTAAAAAGGGCCAAAAAAGACCACTAGAAGAGGAGACTCCCTCACCTCTTATCAAGGTAAGTGAAGTGTAAAATGTGCTTTGTCAAAATGCTTTTCAAATACACAAGTTTCACTGCACAAACCTGAACTTGTAAACTTATTTTCTCCAACTTTGCAGTCCCGGCGTGTGTCTTTTGCTAATCCGATCCAACAGCAGGAAACTGCAGATGACATTGATCGTCGCAGCCCAGCTATCAGAACCAGCTCCCCCAGAAGATCCAAAATTAGCAGCATCCCACAGCCCAAGGTATGAATGAGGTCATCATGGTTGTTAACTGCTATATTTTAGATCCACATGAACCTCCGTTGTTGATCTCACACAACGACCTTCTACTCCTTATTCTAGTATGTCACAACTCCAACGAAGGGCCTGCTGAGTCTGAGTCCCAGAAATCTGCACAGTCCAGGTTACAAGAGCTCCAAGAAATGTCTGGTATGTACATGAATAAGAAATGAACATTCAGTGTTTTTACCTTCTTTTTGGAGGATCTGTTTTTTACATATCTAGCTGAGATGGAGCAACATTAGCATTCATTTGGAATGGTTTCTGTCCACAAGTCAAATATTTGCCCTTAGTTATTGTTTGGCATTTCCTGACTCTTTAGCCACTGGATGTTTGACTTTATTTATAAGCTAATTACTAATGTGCTGGGTAGGTGCAGTGTTTCCCCTATATTCATTCTGCAGCGGCGCACCACTGCTGCAAAATTATGAGCGCTGCTACTAAAATTTCACACGATCATTAATATCAATGGGCTACTAAAGATTTTCACTTGCACACTGTGCGAGCACAATAACACCCTACGTTACTGTGGAATTGTTTTGAGACATTGTCCCTCTCATTCTTCAAAGGACATCTGCATGAAAGGTACTGTTATAAGAGAAGTGTAGCTCTGTTAAGGAATAGGGGTGTGTGTGTGTGTGTGTGTGTGTGTGGGGGGGGGGGGTGTGGGTGTGGTTGAGTTAGCGGCAGAAAAGTGACGGTGAATGTGAGCAGGGCAGAGGAAAAGGATAGCAGTAAGTTGTGCATATGTTAATAAAGTTAGTGACAATGGGTTAGCCTAACCTGACCAGGCTCACTTAAGGTGGACTGACCTTTAAGGTGGACCAGCTATTTTCATTTTAGTGTAAATCTCAGCTGCTCCTACTGTAAACAGAGAACGGAGAAATGCAACCCCCCCCCCGCCCCTACCAACCGCCCCAAAGCAGTCAACCTAGGGGAATCACTGAGGTTGGTAGGCATACTGTCGGTTTCTCTTGGTTGCAGAGAGCAGCTGCATACTGCTCCTGTAAACAGGGTTGGTGAGAGTGAGGAGACTGAACCAAAACAGTGATATCTCTTTCTCTTTAAAAGTATTAATTAGTGCAACTTTACAGTTCGGTTCACAGTTGGAGGCTTTTGGTGTTAATGGTAGATGCAACTGGTAGATGTATTTTATTTTATTTTTTTTCCCTTCCCCCCCCCCAGATTTCTGAAATGAGCCAGGAGCCTCGACCTGTCTCCAAAGACTGTATCTACCCTGCCCTTGTTGGCTGCTCTGCACCTGTAGAAGCTGTACTGCCTCAGATATCCTCCAACATGTGGTGAGTACAGTGCAGGGTCTGCCAAAGAAAGAAAACGTATCATAAACTGTAACTGATCTTCTGTTTTCAAATATTACTTGTGCTTGTATCCACGTCAAGCCATATTTAGTAAATACTGTTAATTCTCCTCGTAGGTCTCGTGGTTTTGGGCAGCTTGTGCGAGCCAGAAACATCAAAACAGTCGGTGACCTCAGTGCTCTTACCCCCAGTGAAATCAAGACTCTGCCAATTCGCTCCCCAAAGATCTCCAATGTCAAGAAGGCACTTAAAATCTATGAACAACAGGTATTCCAGAGATCCCTCTTACGTACTATGCTATGTACACAACTTCTATGTTTAAGTGGATACTCATGCGACATATCTTTGGAAAGCTAAGATTCTTGTGATTCGATTGGTGCAAACCATTTCAAGATACAGTCACAACAGCAGGTACAATCAACACCTCTGTCAGACCACCAACAAACAAACAATTACAAAATTCAGGCAACTCACCTATGACGCTTCATATTACTCCACTGATCCATAAAACTCTGACAAAAAGTCTTGTTACTTTGGCAAAGGTCCAGTCGATCCAATCCAGTAAAATATTTAGTCCACATCACATCAATAAATATCCACAAACGGCTGTTGTATCATTTCAAATTAGTCTGCAGATGTGCCTAATTTTCCATGTATTGTCATAACTCGAGTGCTGTGGTCCCATTGTGTTTTCTAGCTAAGAAGTCTCAGCTATAGGTCATCTACAGGCATCTGTTTGCAAACAATATTGAGGCGGAAATAAAAACCTTCTTCAGTGTGTACAAACTTCTGTTACTCAATACCAGTAGCACTTAGTGATTCTGACTGTTGGGGGGGGAAAAACCTTCAGAGTGTTACCTTTCAAAAGAGACCAAAACCATGCATGTACTCCTAATGGTTCAAGAACAGCTTTCAATTTACTTTGGGTATGCCTGGGATGGGTGTTTGGGCTAATTTTACAGGAATGGTACGTTTTTTTTTTTTTTTTTTTTTTTTAAAAGATGATCCCCCTTAAAAAAAAATTAAAAAAAAAAAAGATTAAATTTTTATTTGTATTGACATATGAACTATTCTCTTCTAGCGTAAAGGTCGAGGTGGTGACGAGTTGAAGAGTTTTGATGAAATGGAGATGATGACCTCTGAACTGGAGGAGACGAGCGCTCCTCAAAACCAGGATGAGGAGGATAAGACCTCAGGCGAGACACTAGGTGTGTGTGTGTGTGCGCGCGAAAACCTTTGTATGTAAAGATACTCACTCACTCCAGTTGCCAGTTGAACTTTTGTTTCCAAAGGTGACAAAAATTCCACTGAAATCAGTGTCACTGGGGTTATATGCTGTCCAAATAAGAATTTAATCTGAAATACATTTGTTATCCCGGACTTTGTGTAAATCTACATCTCACCCTACGTTTAAAGCAATAATTAGACATTTTGGGATATATGCTTCGTCTCTTTCTGGCGGAGAGTTACATGAGTAGATCGCTACCACTCTACAGCTACTCTCTACAGCCTGTTAGCTTACTATAGCTTAGCACAAAGACTGGCTCTGTCTGAGGATAATAAAATAACACCTATCAGCACCTCTGAAGCTCACCAGTTAACACGTAATATCTTGTTTGTTTAAGAAAGTGTCTGTCTAGTCCGGCACATAACCATAACTTTTTTTTTTTTTAACTTTGTTTTTTGTATGGATTAAATAAATGCGATTTTATGTGTTACTGAGCAAGTAGGCAGATTTTGTTATCTTCGGACAGAGCCGCACTAACCTCATATTTACCTTACAGCCATGAAAGTGGTACCAATCTTCTCATCTATCCACCAGAAAGAGTATAAGCATGTTTTCCACATGTTCCATGTTTCCACTATTTAAGTATGTAAACAATGCCATCTTTCTCTCTGCAGCCACAGAGCTGGTGGACGACCCCGTTCCTGTAGAGGGGAGGCCGGAAGAGGACCGTTCCGGGAATCTGACACTTGACTCGCCGGCTGCAGAGCAGAGACCTGGAGGACTGCTGTCTGAGGTTGAGGCCCTGACCTGCAGTATGTCGCCGCTAGAACTCAGTCGCTGCTCACCACAGCAGCTCGTTCAGATGCACGATCAGTTAGGAGGCATGATGAGGCGCGTGGTGGTGGAGCTGCAGACACGGGTCTGCCAGACAGATGGCAAACCCTGAAGAGACTACTGCTTCTGCTGGAAGAGACAGCAGCACGGGAGTAAAAAGGCACAAGAAAAGACCAGACTGTTGGATTTATTGAAACAGAATCTGCAACAATGTATCATTGCCGAAGTAAAATCAACAGATTTTACAAAGGAGGATTTTATGCTTTTAACTGAGTATGGCTTCCCTCTTTTTCTCTGCTTCAAGTATTTTAAAATGCTAACAGCTTTATTTTTTCATCTCTAGCTTGAGCTGTAATGGAGCATATTGTTAGAAACACTCAAAGGGAAGCACAGTCACACTTTTTAATCTGTGTCAGAAGAAGAAATTGTCTTTTTTTTTTTTTTTTTTTTTTTTTAAGTAGTGATAGTTGGACAGAGATGGTATTTTCCTGCTGTCCTGTATAGACTTTGTAATAAAGGACTGTAAGATGAATGTATGTAGAAGAAAAATAACTTTTTTTTTTTCTCCACATGCAATTGACACCTTTGAATTTTTTACATACTTTCTCTCTTGTCACTTCATTCCTCCATGTGCCTGTTTTTAGGCTGTTTACAGTTAATCTGCGCTTTTGTATATTTTGTAGCATTTCTTAGCTTGTTAAACATTTGTCGTCTCATCTCAATGTCTTACCTTTTTTATGTCATGAAACAGACAGTAATAGACGGTCTGTACTTCAGTGTTTGTGGTTTTAAATACTTCAATAAAAACAGAATGATATTTTTAAAGGGCAATTACATTTTTAAACTTTTTGTTTGGCTTCGATTTTATATGAACATTGCTTCCACTCAAAAATGTGTTTTTCTTCCTGCTCCTTCAGTTGGATCTTTGCATATACATCATTCTGCACAGTGAAGCTCTGAGATTGATGCTAGAAGGCTGTTTTCATATTTTATCTGCTAAAGGGGGAAAGTTTCTGCATGATTTGTGACATCACCGCTAGTTTGGAGCCAGTTGATGGCTCCAGTGCACAAACACTGATAATGTGAAGGAGGAGACATCTTGTGTCCAGCAGTTAAACTTTTGAAATGAAACATTTGTATATTTATAGATTCTGGATTTTTCAATGAGGGAGAAGGAGTAGATGTAATTTTAAGGAGGTAACTGAACATGTTTTGTAGTAAAACATGTCAGACACAAATTGACAGTAGAGGTTTCCTAAATCATGTATGGAGGGGATCTTTAACATCATGTGGAAACAAAGAATTCTGCACATAAGATTAACATCCATACAACCAGTTTTGGAAAATGACACTTCAGAAAAAAATACTGTTTTATTTGAGTCATCAGGTGCATTTTTTTTAAATGAAATATTTTAATGTTCATTGATATACAGATGTGATTTTTAAACCACTGTTTTAAATGTATTTTAAGGAAACAAGTTATCTTACATAGACAGGTGTGCTGTACAAGTTTTACACGTCAGATGTTTTTAACCTGATTTTTTTTTTCTTTTTCATACTTTTGAAAGGCTGATATAAATTCAGCCAGTATTTTTCCCTGCATATACAAACAGAAAAAGGATGATTGAGCACTTAAGTTTTCCATTCCAGAGTTTTAAAGGAAAGCTCTACACGAAAACATTTCGTAACTGGGTTTCTAGTCAGCTTACAATTATACATCACCCCAAACAATAATATACTAACCCATTCCAGCCTCTCAAATGTGAGAATTTGATGTTTTTCTTTGTCTTACATTATAGTAAACTGAATAACTTTGTGTTTTGGACTGTTAGGTTGGACAAAAGACACTTTTTTCAATTCTTACTGATTTTATTGACAAAATGAATAATCAAGAAAATAATTGGCAAATTAGTTGATAATGAAAATAATTAGTTGCAGCCCTAAATTCCTTTTTATTTTATCCTCAAAACTTTAAATGTTGGCACAGACAGTACAGTTTCTTTTCCATTTGGAAATTAGCCACTATAAACGCAATGAAATGTGTTTTATGTCTGTCTTGTTTACAGTGTTGTTGGTACGTGTGGTATTTTTGGGAGCTTGTAAAGTTGACACAAGCAGTGTGCCATTTTGTGTGCCTAATTGGAAATGGAAACTACATCCAGCAGTGATGTCACAGTGTACTGACACACCCTGGAGTACACTTTTACATCACTGCAGCAAGGTGAGAAGGTAAACCACTAGAGGGCAGCGAAAAGACTCTTACTGTTTTCATCGGATATTTAAAGATGAGTAAATTTGGTCATAATCTTCTTGGTATTTTGTTGCTTTTATCACTTAAACTGTATTTCAATAAATATCCTCATGTAACCCTTGAAGCTCTTAGAAGCACCAGGTTTAAAGAATTATATTAAGTTGGTATGACTGCTGAGGGGAAGTTAGCTAAAAGCCTAATATCTAAATGGAAATACAGTTATGGTAATATAATACAATATGACAGAAGGTGAGGTGTAACTGATTCATTTCACTGTTGCATCCTCAGCATGGCCTGATAAGCAGTCTTCTCTTTGGCTCAGTGTGTAAGTAATTATCTGATTATTTCTGCAGAGCGCTGCCAGAGGCTGCGTTGCATTTCCACAGTTTATTGAAAGCAGTCGGACTCAGCGTGCAAGCTTAGCAGATTGGGCTCCAGCTCTCCTTGGACGATGACCAGGAAGAGAAGCCGCTCCAACAGCATCTCCACTGCAGGGCGAGAGCTTCCACACAGCACTGTGAGGAGGAAACAACACTGAGGTAAGACACAGATTACAATGCATGTAAACACACTGAGTCAATTTAATCTACTCTGACTAGGAGACGCATCGGTGCCAGAGTTAGCAGTCATGGCAATAATTTAAACAGTTCATTGTTTTATGTATCAGGATAAACACCTCGAGGTGCATGTTGAGGAGGTTAGCAGAATTCAGAAAAGGAACTGTGTTGATTGTAATAGAACATCTGTAATTTGCTTATTTTTACATATTTCAAGACTGAATTTGTCATTTTTCTGAACACAAGTGAGTAAATGTTCTTTGTCTAAAAACATGAAAAGTAATCACTGGGAATTGGGTTGCTTGAAAATGTTTCTTAAATCTACTGGTACTTTGTAACAGTGGGCGGATCTGTCTTTACCTTAACTCAGGAACAAATAAGGTTCCTGAATACCAAACTATTACTAAGTACTGTCAACAAGTGGAATTCAATTTAAAATCCTTTAATTATTTTACTTGTTAAAAGAAAAAAATCTGAAGTTTGAAAAGGAGACTGGCCATCTCTGTTCAACTTCAGTCAGGGTAATAGCTAAAAGTCGTTGATGTTGTTGTATGTTGGGGACAGAGCGGAGATGCTGACTCAGCTGGTTCTGGGATGGACTGCCTTGCTCAGCGGCCTCCAGCCCGCTGCTCCCTCTGTCACAACCAGTAAGTACAAACGCAAGATGGAGGCGACCAGACCTCGAGATCAAACAATAATGTCCCATCCAAGTCAGTGTAGTACAGCTGTCAAGTCAAGTCAAGTCAATTTATTTGTATAGCGCAATATCACAAACTACAAATTTACTTCAGGGGGCTTCACAATATGTACAGCAATACAACATCCTCTGTCTTTAGACCCTTGAATCAAATAAGGAAAAACTTCCTAAAAAAAACCTTGAACGAGGAAAAAAAATGGAAGAAACTTCGGGAGCAACAGAGGAGGGATCCCTCTCCCATGTGCTAAGCAGCCACTTGATGGATTTTGTAGATATTTTCTCTGCTTGTTTGGTACAGAATCAGCTTGACTCAGTTAGCTCCACTAATTGACATCATCAATCATCATCATCAGTTAACTGGAATGTGAATATCAGTACCTTCAACTGAGTCACCAGCACCTGATGGAGGCTAAAGCCGAATGCGCATTTCAGCTGACTGATTGGATAGCACAGCCTATTTGCTAAAGGTTATTGGCTATTTGACAGGAACTCATCTGGGTCTCAAACCAGTCCTGGTGGGGAATAATGTTTCTGATGTGCATGTCCCCCTCTGCTCACCCACTCTCAGAGCATTACTCAGTGTGGCAAAATCTGTTTTCCACAAATGATTGGATGGTCAGACTAAAAAAAAAACATCACAATCCTTATATTGTCAGTTCCCAGAGTCCCACCAGGCGAGGAGAATGAGAACAATTGCTGGAGTTACTTCCCAAAGCCCAAAAAACTGTTGGAATGAGACCCTTATCCAATCTGTCACCAAATTCTTACCCTAGTTGAGCGTTGGGTGGTTACAGTATTTAGCTGTCATCTGTGTTTCATCTCAGCACTTGGTGGGTTTTGCTCTTAAATGGTGATGTGATGATTTTTTCCCACATATTTTTGCACTGACTCCTCATGCGGGGGATAGGACAAGAGAGAGAGCAGGTACAGTATATTTTATATTTAGCTTTTCTCTTTATTACTCCTCTAAATTGTGAACTGGATGCTATTGAAGGAGGTGGAATATTGTAATCCCTTATAAATATGGACACAGCTCTTTAAGACTGGGATCCCAGTGGCTCCACTTTTGTCAATTGAAGAAAAATCTGGCATATTTGGGAGCATGTAGTAAGTATATATCATGACTGCAGACCACAGGCCTGGGTAAAGGGTGCGTAAGTCTTCAAAACTAACAACAGCTCTTATAAAGTCTGCTCACACTTATAGAATTTGGGATTACAATACAGAACAGTTACAGTTACAGGAGGACAATTAATAGGTCACTTGAGAGTTTCAGTAAAGTTTTTCCATCTCTGTCTGTCTTTCTGTGTAGAGCTTTCATCTAGCAGAGAGAGCAAGTGGTCAGCTCGGAAATGTCAAGCTTTCATTCCTCCTCCCCTTCCACCCCCTTTGTTTCCCCCAATCAAACGGAAAGCAGCCCTGATGGTGATGACTTCACACATACACACACACACACACACACACACACGCATACATACACACACACACAAACTGCTGTAGAGCATTTAGGTAAAAGGACCAGTGTGTAAAGATTTAGTGGCATCTAGCGGTGAGGTTGCAGATTGCAACCAACTGAATGCCCCTCACTCTCCCCTTCCAAATGTGTAGGAGAACCTATGGTAGCCGCAAAACTCGCAAAAAACGCGAAAGATCTCTCGCTTGGTTTGTCTGTTCTGGGCTACTGTAGAAACATGGCGGCACAACATGGCGGGCTCCGTGGAAGGGGACCTGCTCCCTATGTAGATATAAAGGGCTCATTCTAAGGTAACTCAGTGATTCTTATTTTCAGGTGATTATACACTAATTAAAACATACTAATGAATATTAGATTCCATTTCTGCCAAGTCCGCTCCACTAGATGCCACTAAATTCTACACACTGCACCTTTAAATGAGGTTCTCCACTGACTTTGCAGGTAACCTCATGTCTTTCTAACTCCACACCCCCGACGTCACTTGAGGGCACATATGCTTTAGTACTCCCCAAGACCTGTAAACTGACTTTGATGCGTAAAATCATCTCCTTTAAATTCAATAAAAGCCATAGTGTATCTTTTGATAGTACCTTTAGGAGTGACCTTTTCATATTCTACACATAGGGACTTTAAATTTGTAATGTGTGTCAGTGTGTCAACAAACCTGCTCTAAAAAGTCCAAATGTGTGAAATAATGATATTTTTCCATGAGCAAAACACGAGCATGATGACTGACCACTAAATCCTGCTGACGTGTCTTTAACTCCTCAGGTTGATATAACAGAACACATTACAGGACCTAAAGGGGAAAAGGTATGACCGACCTTCATTATGAATTGTGGTTCTTTTTGGGACCACAAAACAATTATAATATGTTATAGACATATCATTTAAAGTAGTGAATTCAATTAAGTAAGGCAGCTCTTTCCACACTAATTACAACTGTCATTCATTGTAATTGTTATAGTGACTATGTTTTCTTTCCATTATAATAACAATATACACTACAGTTTGATGATGTATATGTTTAAAGGGCTGCAGAGGACCCAGAGGACCCCAGGTACAGTTTAACACACTCACACACACACATACATACACTACATACATACATATACACACAAAAGCGTATAACACCATCTTGCTGCATATCTGAAACTGTGTACACATGGAGATATTTGGCTTTTTTAGGCAAATAATAAGCAAATGGTTATAAAAGGAAAAGTTGAGTCAATCTGTGGTCTGTACATCAGGGCCAGCCTGGTGTGATGGGTCCAGACGGAGAAGAAGGACGACCAGGAGTCATGGGCCCGAGCGGTGAAAAGGTTATACAATGCCTGTCCATGTCCACCCACTACTATACACTGACCTACAGTCAGTGCATCTGAAAGACTGTTTATGTAACACAACGTCAAAAGGCACTCGTGTTTGAATTCCTAGTGTAGTTATTATACTTATGACAGAATTATATACAATTGACAGAATTTCTAGTGTTGTGAAAAAAGTGTTTAAGGCTCATTTTGTAGTGTAGTGTTACTGCATTTAGTAATTATAAGCATTAGATGTGGATAAAAAATGTATACTGTATTTATATTAATTTACATAACTGTATAATTCTAACATAATAACACTAATGCTGTGATTTGAGCTCATAAATGAAACAATGTTTCCACAGGGAGAGAAGGGCGACAGAGGCTGGAGGGGTCTGTATGGAGACATAGGAACTCCTGGTATGATAAAGGTACATCGTAGCTTGGATTTATGCTGCATTCAGTCAGCCCTTGTCAACTTGTAAAGTAGAAAAATGATCACGTAACCAAGTCATCATACACCACCTGATTGAGTATACTGTATATCACATTAGCTGGACTAATGCAGGCCATTGCTAGATGTAAATAATGAAAGTCTGACTCTGACTATAACCATGTGAAATTGTGATGGTATTTTACTAAAGGGAAAGTCAGCTCAAATTACATCATAAGAATTGTAATGTCCTTATATTTGAATGGTCATATTTTATTTTCTTTAGGAGGTTTGCTGAAATTTACATTGAATCCTGTTCAGGACGACCCTGACTATAACCATGTGAAATTGTTTTTGTTGCTGTCGTATGTACAAAGATGTATTGAATTGAATTGACAGCAGTGAGCAACTGATTTACACTTGTCTGTGTGTGTGTGTGTGTCTGTGTGTGTGTGTGTGTGTGTGTGTGTGTGTGTGTGTGTATTTGCAGGGTAGTAAAGGGCGAAGAGGATTCAAGGTAAGTGACTGTTATACTGCATATCTTCTTTTTAGTTTAATACACTTCGAACACCACTGGCATTTCCATAGAGCAGCACTTATTTTTTTCTTTGTCACTTATTTCTCATCTTTATTTATTTGTGTCCATCTTTTAGGGTGATAAAGGTGTGAAAGGAGACAGAGGACTGAGCGGAGAGATGGTGAGGAGAAAAAAATGTTTTCTTTCATTTGCTTTTTGCTGGAAAATGTGACACAAAATGATGCCAATCAACCTGTATGTGTCTGTAGGGTGATCATGGCATCCCTGGAGAGTCAGGAGAGAAGGTAGGCTGGAATGACAGACATTAAGTTCAAGGTAAATGCATGTGAAAACATTGTGAATGTAAGTAGATCTGTGAAGGCAGGAGATTCTGTGCTGTGTTGTTCCAGGGTGACCCAGGCGAGTGGGGCAAGCCAGGGCTGAGGGGTGAGCAGGGAGCCAGAGGAGATCCTGGAGACAGAGGAGCCACGGTAGGTATATACAGTAGTGGATGACATTAACCAAATATTTCTGGCGGGGAACTGATAATTAAATCACTAACTGATCTGACTGATTTTGTGCTTAATAATGTTAGTAACCTTGTTAGTAAGCTTGAACATCATTAAAGGGTGTATGCCTATAATTTTTGGTGGTAAAAAAGATTGAGCAGGGCGTGTTAAATAATAGTTGAGGTCTTGTGCTAGAGTTGGTTGGTTAGCTGAGAGTTGATTGAAATACAGTATATAATGTGGAGTATGTGTTATATTTTGCAGGTTTGCGTTCATGAATCCTAACCCTGTTTTGTGCGTACATAAGGCCCCCCCCCAAAAAAAAAACTAGCTTTGATGGTCTTTCTACAAACAGACAATTCTTCCCACACCACAAATTTGAATTCATGCATCAATCTGTCTGCAGGGGTTAAAGGGACATCGTGGGCCTACAGGCAAGCAGGGTCATCCTGGTCCAGTAGGACTGCCTGGTCTGACCGGAGAGCCTGGACGACCTGGACAAGGTGGGTGACTGCAGGAACATCACTGATTTACCATCCAGCTAGCAGTGACAAGGAGAGGACACTAAACCTGACAAATACCAGATTTTGAATGATGGAGGGTGCCAACAGAAGGCTTATTGACAGTTAGCTTGATCATAATGTTTTAGGGTGAACCACATACATGAACTCATTTTTAGATACAAATATATTGATTTCTTTGATTTATAATGAAAGAATGTTGATATAATTATGATTTTAGGTGAGAACATGCAGGTTATTGAGAAATCTTAATGATCTGTTGGTCATTATCACAGTTTAGTTTTCATAATGAAGTTACCTATACTAATACATGATAAAATATACAACTAAATAAAGGTTTGTGCACTAACAGATAAATAATCCAAATGTAGTTTGAGATAACAAAAAGACTAAGTGTTATAAGACCAATGCAGCCAGAACTCATGGCATTTAATTTGACATTAAAATGGGTATTTGTCATTTGCACACCAAAACTTTAACTTTAGTTAAATGATTAACTGTTGGACTCACTTTGCTGACAATTGTTTATGCAACAGAAGCTGCTTTTAAAGGCTTATGGTTACCAATGAAGTCTCCTGCATGTTCATTGGGGAGAATGTCACCAATCACACACACAACCTAAACATGTAAATGTTTAGATGAAAGTGTGGAAACATTGTGGAGCACAATGTAATACAAAATAATAGCAGTAACAATGCAGGAACACAGAAATGAATGTATTGCCCCAGTGTATGCTGGGAGTCTTCCCAACACACCTACCTCATGTAACAGCAATCACATGATCTGCACACAGCCAGTCATATAATTGCTGATCATGGATTCAACTCTCCACTCATTTTGGCTTTTTTTCCCCCAAGAGCACACTGTTATTCAAAATGACTTCATCTTAACAAATCAATCCTCAAACTGTATTGAAAGAACCAAATTAGCAGGTTTAATTTAGCCTGAATGAGTTAAACCGCATTTGAAGAACAGGACTCCGGTGACTGATAATAATACCTTGTGTTGTAGTGTACGTCCTACCAGGTCTGCAGGGAGACACAGGAAGCCAAGGTCCTTCAGCCACATGCAACTGTTCACAGGTTCAAACCCCACAGCAACAGTGGGACAACATCCAGACGGTCAGTATCCCACACTGTTTAGTTTATTTTGATCTCTAACAGCTGCTGTATCACAGTGTGTGACGTCAAGGGCTTTCAGTTGATTCTGTTTAGTATGAGATGCTGCACATCTAACAATCCTGCCCTGACCCTTCAAGAATTAAAAACATTTTCAAATGTTCTCTGTGTAAATAAGCCTTTCTGTGTCTGTCTCCAGATTTTTATTGCAGATGGAGAGAAGCAGATGAGGAGGCTGCGGGGGCAGAATGTGATGGTGCTGCGGACAGACAGACAGGCTCTGTACATCTACGCTGAATCCCAGTGGATCAACGTACTGGTAACTACTGCAGGAAAAACACACAAAAAAGAATGGAAACGCCTCAGTTCAGTATAGTGCCACTGGCAGAGTCACAGGCACCAAATATTTATAAACGTATATGTAAGTATAGTTATCTGGATGGGCAGAGAATGTAAAACAGACTCCACTGAGTTTCAGTTGCAGTGATGATGTATTTTTTATCCTTATGACCTTCTTGTGTTTCTGTGTCATCATGCTGCTGCTTGTGTGGACCATAAGGACCCCAGACACTGACCCCGCTCCATCCCACACAGACTGGAAATAGGAACCCTCACCCTTCTCTCATTACCACCACTGATGTCCCCTAGAGCTCTGATGGAGATGCATGTGCATTGTCCCAGCATTGGCCGTTATGCACTCTCCTTCTTTGTTAATACACTTAAATAAACTTTTACTTATATATTTGTTATTGTAATGTTTTCCTCCTCTGAAAAGTCTTGTTTGGTGAATCTAGAATGCATTATTTATTTCCTGTCCTGCTGTGTATACGCTGTCGCTGCTGCAGAGAGATCAATAAAAATCACATCACTGTCTCTTACTTTTGTATCAGATTGTCACATTGAAGACGTAATCCTTCAGTTTTCTGTTGTTTAGTCTTTATCTTTATTGTTCAGTGCTCAACTGAGTAAATGGAAATTTAGTTTGGTAAATACGTCTGTTTGCTCTCTTGCGGGGAGTTAAGAAGCTCTGTCAGTTTAATCTCTGTGCTTGCAGTAGATAATCAGGTTGTAGTTTGTAGTGGAAAATATTCAAGGGCAAAGATTCACTAAAAAGTTAATATTCTCTTGAAAAATCATGTGAAAAATATGATGTGTAACATATCAAGTCATGTGGCAGCTGACTCTGTTGCTGTTAAAATTGGCATCTGTTTGTACCTGGGAGCTGTTTGAAACAACTGCAGCTTCCTACACTGTCAGCTCTCAAAGGGCAAGTCCTTCCTGTTTTGGTATTTGGTGGTGTGAAAAAAAAAAATCTGATGACATATTATTAAAGGAACATCTTGGGACTATTATTATTATTATTGTACACATTTTTATTAAACTTGCAAATATTTTCTTTTTCGGATGAGCCTGATAAGTTATTCATTTTTAAATTGATATACCACGCCTAAAAAATCTGGTGGCATTTCACCTTAAGGTTGTGTTCCATCAACATAATGAATTTAAATTGCCATAACTCAGTGGTCCTGGGTCTGACTGACTTGAAATTTTGCAGCTCAGGATTTAAGTGTTCTCCAAAAACCATGGGCATCATCCAGTCAAATAATCAAATTTCAATCATTTAGAACAGAGCCCTCATTGACATTATTACTTACACCTGTGCTCTTCCTACTTCATGTGAAAGTGTCTACTGTGAGTCTGTTCTGATGTGGATCCAGATGTAGATATTTCTACACATTTTCTCTTATTTATGACAAATTAAGACAATTCTGTGGCCTTAACAGTAGCATGTGCTCTCTGAGTGCTGTATTTTTTTAATGTTGAACCCTTTCTCCTCCAAAATGCATCAGTGTTGACAGTTTTTTCCCCATGTATGATATTATAGCTATGCAACATGTTGGTTTAAACATTTTACTGTATTTAACATAAGCATCTGGTACACAGGAGATGTTTGTTTTCTGGTGTTTTACAAATTCTTTACTGACAGGAAGAGAAACTTATGAGTCTTTCTGAACTTCAACCTTCATATTTCATCCTCAAGTGACATTTGTGTCACTTGAGGATGTTTACCATTCAAACAACCCATCAATATCATATTCAGGACTTTGTACCTTTAAAAGGAATTCACAAGTTGTGATTTTTTTTAGAAAATGTTGGAACCTGTAAAAGAAATGTATCTTAATATTTTTTTGTTTACTCTTGTTCTTAAACATACACTGAAATGTAATTAAAACAAAATCATACATATTTGAAAAACAAGGCAACATCCATCTTTGCTGTCAGTCATTTTGTTGTTAGCAAGTTTCCCCACAATTTAAACTACCTGAATCGTTAACTCAACTTTGATGTTTGCAGATGATTGTTTATTTTCTTGCTTACATATATTGTATTTTGTTGCTTCTTTTGTTTTTTCTTTTAACATGTTCGATATAAAATAAATTATGCTGCAAAACACTTTAATTTGTCAAAAACATGACGCCACAAATTTCATTTGATGGCAGTAATACTCTCATATTTACCAAGACCGGAGCACATTGACTAGTGTGACTTTTATGGTTTAATATGATGTACAGTCTGCTGTCAGGAGCTGGGCAGTCTGACTGCACCACTGCATGCATCACAGAGTTTTAAGACAGTTCACAATGATTCAAACATACAATCTGATGCCTACCTCTTCCCAATCCACAGCTTCTTAATACCTGAAAACACATCCTCCACACTCTTAAATCCCCAAATTTCCAAAGCCTGCAAACAATCACATTTGACTGGTGTAGAAACTCCAGAATCTGCACTTCAGTTTGAATCATTTTTCTCATTTATTTTAAATGCAACAGCAGGTTTGATACCCATAACAACCATGTGCTCTGCTGGATATCCTTGAGCAAGACATTGATCCCTTTCAAACTTTATGTTGTTCTGGAGCGTCACCGACATAAAACATAGTGTAAGTCTAGTGATTACTTTCCTGCAGGGCAGTGGGCATAGGAAGTTCTCTCAGGCTATTTCTCCCCTCCAACAATATCACAAAACAGACAAACTTGATGTTAAAACTTCAGTTGTAAAGTACTTTAAGAACAAAATGAATGCACATTTATCACTGAAAAGAAGAAAACTGGGACAATAGTATATTAATTTTTGGCATTGGTGCTGTTGCACTGGTGGCGACATGTCATGCAGATAATTTGAATCTCGTGATAGTCAGGAGATGAAAACAGGAGAACAAAAATGGTTGAAAGGATTTCAGGTAGAAACAGATTCAGGTTCAGCTGCAAAACAAATGACCAGGAAATGTATCAATAAAATGTATCTGTATCAGCTGACCTGGTTTCTTTTTTTCTCCAAAATGAAAGACACAATCTGTAACCACTGTGTGGAAGAATGCAGCAGACTAACTACTTCACTGACTGGGTTCATTAAACGGACTATCTAGTCTAATGTAGCTGCGTCACTGAATGGCTAACTACTGTGGCTAGCTAATAGATAACATTTTTTGAAACATGTTCAAAACCACAATTGTACCAGTCTGAAATTTTGCACTGACTTACTAGCTAACTAGATAGCTCATTTCACAAAGTGCCTCCAGTTGTAGCCGTTAGCATCTTTTTCTGAGCGACACTGCTTTTAGTGCTCCTGGCGGCTGGTTCTGCTCCCATGCAACTCTTCTGCACATCAGGTTAATGTCAGTAGGGTCAGAAAGATATTTAAAACTGCTCATTTTGTCCCATTAACAGTCCAAAAAGAAAACCAGTAAGAATTAATACTTGAAACGCCGCATCCAGTGAATTTGGAGCCCTTTTACTTAAAAAAAATAATTAAAAATTAATTAATCAACTAATCATTTCAGCTTTAAGTATCAGCTAAAACTGAAATAAAACTTGGCTAAAACTTTCAAACAAGCTCTGTGTTTGTCAGGGTCTCTTTTCATGGAAATACCAATCACAGTAGAAGAGGCAGAAGTTACATCATCGTGGTTGTTATTGACTACAACAGAAAAAGAAAAAAAAGGGAAAACAAGACATTACCCCGAGTAATAGAGAATGATTACCAGATACAGGAGCTCATGAGGGTTGTAACTCTAGGAAACTGGAAGAGAGACACTTGCAAATTGGCTGAGGCCTCCGGGCAGGGGCACTGATGTCTGCCACTGTCTTTTTTGATACTCCAGAGTCAGAAATGTTCAAATTCTACACACAGGGTCACAATTCTAGCCTATTATTCTCACCCATGTTAGTTGCTGCTTGCTTGTCTCATATCAGGCTCCTATTTGGATGAGAGGGCAGTGTGAGAGTGGGAAACCTAAAATCCAGGCTTCAAAATGTCAGAAACCTAATGGGTGACATCACTGAAGTTACAGTCGAGGGTTTCTGCCGGTATGGCTTTTACGCACCTGTGAGCAGTTTGAGCATTTCGTTTTTTCAGGCACTTGTTCCCAGGATCCCAGGGCGTCCCTTTGGCTTTTCTGATCATTAAAAAGATGCTCAGCAGACACACAGCCTTAATAACTAACTAGCAAAGTGAGTGACCAGTTGTTAAGCTGACAAACAAGTGACTAATTTATTAAGTAGCTGTAGCTGACTAGCTGCCTAGTTTGCTAGCTATCAAACAATTAGCTAACTGACTTAATGACAAATTAGTCGATCCTAATAGAGTCTGTTTAAATAAGGTCATAGTCTTTCACCAAAATGTGTGGACATTTGTTTGATGCTGCTGAGTGACTCACATGCTAAAGCTGAGCACAGATTACAGACGTTTTGGGAAATTGTCAGCTTGCTTTTGTCAGTCAGTCAGTGTGGGACTGTCCAGATAAGTCAAACTTGATATTTACAAACTAAAATCTAAATGGGTTCTTTGGACAGCTGAGATAAAGGAAGAAGATGCTTATGTGCCAGCAACAACCTCCGAGACATCTCATAACTGTACAGAGGGAAGGGAAGACGTGGGGAGAATTGTTGCATAGCTCCCTCTGGTGGAATAATTGTAAAAATATTGTGTGATGCAATTTGATTCTTCCAGGAAGTATTTGTTCTGTCAGTGTGCATTTAAGCATAAAGTCTTATCTCTTGGGAGTCACCAGCCATGAAGCTGATCAGAAATGTGACTTGATGAAATGATCCAAACATACCCTCAGTTGAACAAGCTGTTTAACACTTAGACATATTTTGAGAATAGAGACCCATGTCTGGTCAAACTCATACACTTTTGACACTTCTTTTAAACTTAAAATAATTATAATAATAACAATATCTTTCCAGTATTAAATAATCTTATATAAAGACACACACAAAAAAGTTTGAAATAAATGGCAATGCTCCCTCTTAGAGTGCCCCCCCCTCCCGCCCCACCCCCAACGCTACTTCCATTGCCACGGCTCCATGCAGTACCAGTTACTTTGCAGCAAATTGTCTCTGTTGCTGTTGTCGTTCAAGTCTTGCCTTTATAGTTTTCGATGCAAAGCTGCAGACATTGTGAAAAAAGCTTGATAGGTGATTTTTCTGGCTTGCTTGTATACAGATATATATATATACATATATATATTTTTACTCATGTCATTAGATTAAACATGTATTGGTAATGATAGTAATAATGAGGATAATAGGAACAATCATAATCTGAGATTAAGAGTAGGAAAGACGTCTTGCTACTTGCTCGGAATCCAAGGGTGTATGGTTCAGGATGAGGAGAGAGACGGACAAGTCAAGACAGACATTGATTATTTTTTCTCTGCAGGAACAATGAGACCTAATTAGTCAGAATAGTTCTTTAGGCTCCATCCAGGGTTTTTGCCCCCTACCAGTCACTGGTCAGTTTGGTGCTTTGGTCCCGTTTTGGAGGAGCGGGAGGTGGGCCTCGCCGCAGCGTTGCATAGCCTGAGATGTTGGCATGTTTAGTGGAGTGGGAGTGCGTGTGGTGGCGAGACAAAGTGTGGGAGTGTCCTCGGACACCCTGCTGCTGCTGCTGCATGAGCTCGGGGGGAGGAGGCGGCAGGAGCGCCATGTCGTCCATGGTAGCCACAGGCTCCATCTTAGAAGAGGGGATGAGGTTTGAAGAGGTGAGTGAGCCATGGCGAGACACTGACTTCCTCTTAAGAGTGCGGTTAAGGTCTTCCAGGAAGTGAGGCTTTAGTGCCAGGGCGCTCGGTCCTGGTGATTTTGGGGATGTGGGGGGGATAGGAGACGAGGAGGAGTAGGAAGACAGGGAGGGAGGTGGGGTCTGAGACATAGGAGGTGGTGAGAGGGGCATTGAAGTTGTATTGTCATACTGGGTCGTGTTGCTGGTCCGCCGGTTCAGTGTTGGAGGAGGGACTGCCCCCTTTTTCAGCGAGCCTTGTTTCCATGACGATGATGACAAGGAAGAGGTTGCTGACTGTTGAGGTGGCTGCATCTGAGGCTGGGGGTTCACCACGGCGACCTTTGGGGGTTGATGGAACTCTGACGGGTGGGGAGGAGGAGGAAAAAGCTCAGAGTCACTTGGGGGAGGCGGGAAGTAGTCAGGCGATGAGTCAAGGTGAGGAGGCTGGGCCGGGGGAGGTGGCGGAGGAGGGGATGGGAAGTCAGAGGGCTGATGGTGCTGGCCTGTTTGCAGCCCTTGGAGAGCCAACGGGAGGTTCGCCAAGTTCAGCTTCCCTGGCTTGGGGAGTGGAGCAGGGAAGGCAGAGGAATCTTTTGAAGGAGACCCAGTCGCTGATGAGGAGCTGGACGAGGTACCAGTTTGAGGAGTTTGGCCAAATTTGTTGACCAGGCTCTCTACTTTCTTTGGCCTCTCATCCTGGGCCTCGCCTGATGAGCTGGACCGGATGGAGGAGGCTCTCTGTGGGGTCGGTGGAGGCCCCCGCTTAGTGGAGCCTGTGGATGAGGTGGAAGGCGACTTCTTTATGGGGGAGCCCGTTTTAGAAGAGGACGAGGAGGGAGGAGGGGGGAAATCTCCTAGGGAGCTGTCAGGAGGGGGTGGGGGAAACTCTGGGGACTGTGGAGCCACAACACCTCCTGGCTGCCACTTTGGTTTGGCCTTGACCGCTGGAGGAGACTGAGGAGCAGAGAACTTAGATCCTTCCATGGAGTTGGAGGAAGGCAGAGAGGAAGGAGCAGAGTTTCCCGGGAACTGATTGACAATCTGTTTGACCAAAGAGGAGGTAGCGGCCGCAATGGAGACGGAAGTACAGGAGGAGGGAGGAGAGAGGGCAAGGTTTTTGGAGGAGAGGCTGTGCTGCTTTGGCAGAGTGGGAGGTGGCTGATTGGGGGAGTGTCCTGTAGAGAAACTTTGCTGCTTTTTTACTGGCCCATGGGTGCTATGGGACGGTGTGGGGGATACTGGTGAGAGGGCAATTGGGAGAGAAGAGGGACCTGAAGGTTTGGGAGCAGTTTGGGGGGGGAAACCACCCATGAAGGTTTTAGGGGGTGCAGGAGGTGGCGCATTGGGGGACAGAGGCCGTAGAACTTGCAGTGATGCAGGTGGAGAAAGCTCAGCTGGAGGTGGAGGTGGAGGGGGAGAATTATCGTCAGGCACACCTGGGCTGAAGTCATACACCATGTTGGGAAATTTCTGTGCCAGGAACTGCTGGAGGCCAGTGTTGGAGAGTTGAGTGCAGGAGTTAGGGCCGAGCTCTGGAGGGGGAGGAAGAGGCAACCCATTGGCCTCCAGGCACTCCGGTGGTGGAGGTGGGAGGTATGAGGGTTCCTGAACCTCCTCTTCCAATGGGGGTGGTGGTGGGAGAGCAGATGGGCTGGATGGACCGAATTTCAGTGCAGCCATGGCTGAGCCAGGAACCGGTGCTGAGGGTGGAGGAGGAGGGGGAGGAGAAGGTGGTAGTGTAGGGGAGGTGCTGTAAGCAGCTGGGAGGGTATTGTAGTTGGGTTTGGGTGACTGGATGGGTAAGGCAGGTGGGGTGGCTCCTGTCGGCTGTGTCCAGGACTGGCTCTGGTTCTGCAGGCGAGCCAGCGTGCTGTACTTGACGTATGAGGAGGCAGGTGCTGCCTGATGGGCCAAACTCGAGATGGGTGGCGGAGGTGGAGGTGGAGGAGGCGAGGGTGGTGACGGGGAAGAATCCTCGGTTGGGATGAGGCCGTCAGTGTAGCTGGTCCGGGAGGGTGGGGTCAGGGGCTGAGAGGAGAGGGTAGGGATCTGGACAGGGATAGGTCTACTGATAGGGTCGATCCTCATCATCTGGAGAGAGAAGTGGAGAGGAGGAAGAGGGGCAAGAAGAAAGGAACAAGAGAAAGAGGAGGAAAGGGGAGAGAAGGAGGAAAAGAGACAAGAGGAAGGGGTAATGAGAGGGAGGTAGAGAGACACAATTACAACAAACAACTCTACCACTTTCAGGTTTCTGAAAATCAAACAATTCAAGACAAGATGCAGGAAATCAAACAGCAAACCAGTGCAGTCAGAGAACACACAACTATTGAAACTACAATCTTAACACTGAATCTTCAAACTGAAATGACTGTTCTGAATCACCATTGTCCCTTGTATTCCCTTGTCAAAAGCTTACTAAAAGATCACGAAAGCCACAGAAACAATCATGATGTGGCAACTCTGTCGAAAATAGTTGCTTGTTGAGCTACTAAGTTTATAGGCAGCAGTTGTAGATGCCATCGCAGCAGTATAAATGGTGATGCGTTTGTACGAACTGAAACACATTTGAACAGTGATGCGATGAATCAGCAAAGCAAATTAACTCAAAAACAAATTGCAACATTGAATGAGGTCAGTTGCAGTCAGAACACAAAACTTTCTTACTCCTCACTCTGCTGTCCTACAACGATCACTTTGAGGGTGAAAGTGGTCTTTACATTTATTACAAAGCTTTGTCAATTTCAGGCGCCCTCAATTAAACTAAAGTAGGTCCTATGGATCGACAAAGATCAGTCCAGCATTTAACAGGTTATAATTTGGTTCCAATAGGTTGTAAGCAAGGTCTAGAAGGTGACAAAAGTGCTTATCTGGTCTAAAATTGGTTGCTCAAAGAAATTAGTGGTGAGTGTCAGTATGTTTGTTACACTAGATGTTGGTTAGGACATTCATCACACCACCAGGTTAGAACAAATTCAAACAGTTCAGCTGCAGCCATTCAAAAACACACAGTAGAGAGTTCACCAGACAACAAACATTTTTATATACAAAGTCAAGTTCACCTCAAACTTGTCATGACATCTTCACATACATATATATATTTCCATTGTGTACAACAAACTGATTTGATGATTTTTGTTTGTGTTTGCTGAGCTTCTGATAATCAACAACCACAAGTCTTGGTTCACTCTGACTTTATTTATCGGTAGCTGTAAATATCCACCACGAGTGTTTATTTGGCTTCATTACTTTAACAGTTTAACACCAGAGGAAATAGTTTGTTGATAGAAACATATAATGTGCCACAGTAGGTTCAAACAGTTGCCTGTTAACACTTGAACCAAGCACCTGAAATATCTGAGTCAAATAATTGTATACACAGCCCAACAATGTGAATACTGTTAGGAAAATACCATAGAAAAAATACTGGGTCAAGAAATTGGCATTTATATCCATGACAACAATGAAGTCCTGTCTCAGAGCGGATTTTCCCCCCACACAGCGTAGCATCTGTGTAAACTTGACATCACAGTATACAGCATATGGCCCAGTTGCTAACTCCAGCGGGCTGGGACACACTGTGTCCCACTGTGTCCCACTGCTAATGCTACATCCACAAGTGCGATGCAACTAAATGAATGAATGCCATAGACAGATGCAAACTGGTCACTTCAAAGCACAAACACAATTAGTCAGTGTTTTAAAAGCTGCAACTGATCTGTTAACATGCCTGTTACATCACTTCCTGTCTAACCTCCACTCCCTCCTCCTGCACAAAAAGGAACAGCCATACGTCCCTTCATCTTTGACGGCTGGCAGGAAAGCAGAGGGGAAACATGGGAAATGTAGTCCAAAGGTAAACAGGGCAATGACAGGAAAGGAAAGGAAAGGAGTTTGTGTGTGTGTGTGTGTGTGTGTGTGTGTGTGTGTGTGTGTGTGTGTGTTTGCTGTGTGGTCGCACCTCTCCTTGCGTTCCTCTCCTCCAGGCATCAGAGAAAATGGAGCTGACGACACTCTGGGACCGGGTGTGGCCTGATGATGCCATCTCTGATACACCACTGTCAGACTGGCTGGAGTGGTTAGACTGGGATTCTGCGGTGTGGACACACAAGCAAAATGAAGTTTTGTTTTTCTATTTTTCTATTTATATTTATATTGTGGATTAATAATACTGAATAACTACTGTGATTCATTTTTTAGTGTTTTTGTATAACCTGTTGAAAATCTCCAACATTTAGCCTTTGAGCTTGCCAGAGATGAATCTCAACAGAGGCAGACAGACTGACCTGGAAGGCTGGAGGAGCTGGATCCTGACTTGATTGAAGAGGAAGAGAGGGAGGACCAATCGTAGGCCGCCTCTGTCCTCCTCATTGCCTCCTGGAAGTTGATGTACAGCTGCTTCCCATACTGACAGACAGACAGAGGAGAGGTTTGGCAACTACATGACAAAGACAGCTAACTTAACACAGTCACTACATTTAAGCACTGACAGTCGACTGTGTTAAACATAATGCAGCATGGAGACTGTGTGTAAAAATACCACCGTTCATATCGGAACAGACGTCAGCATGCACCAGAGTTTTATGTTGCTGCACGACAGGCTGTTACCTTGGCGATGCGAATACTGTTGATCCATTGTTGGAGGGTTCTGACATCATCACAGCAGAGGTACTTGATGTACTGAGACTTCTTCTGGATCTGAGGGTGCTATAGAAACACACACACACACACACACACACACACACACACACACACACACACACACACACACACACACACACACACACACACACACACACACACACACACACACACACACACACACACACACACACACACACACACACACACACACACACACACACACACGGTAGTACTTTATAAGATGCTTTTTGTATTATTACCAGTACTTTTACTATAACTACTCCCACTATTGATGCTACAAACACTCTAAGGTTGACATTCCTAATGTATTTTTGAAAATTAAAATGAAATCACTGCAGTATAAATACATTAAACAAAAAAAAGTATATTTCTAGCATTCTTCAGTATGTCTTTTAAAAAAAATAGAGATGTCATTACTTTGTCACACCACTAGGTGGCATTGTGGGATTATGGTGTAACAAACCAGACAGTATTAATATATCCCTGATCTCACTACTGTGTGTGTTTCTGTGAGTGTGTATACCTTTAGCACCATGCAGTAGTCAGTAGGAGCCTTGTACTTGCTCTTGTAGTCTTGGCCGTGGTAGACATTAACATGATCCAACTGAAGAAAACACACCAGGTCTCTGGATGCCTGCACAAACACACACATTGAATGTCAAGTATTTGTTTTTTCAGTTTTACAATTAATCAGTCATTATTCATTATTGTTCAAGCAACACACATTTCTCTCTGTGCTTCCTTTCAATCACAAACACACCTTGGCTTTGCCTTTGGGGACATAGTAGATACCAGAGGCCCTCAGCAGGAAATAGCGTTTCTTCCACGACTTCTTCCCATCCTCTTTCAGCCACAGCACTCCCTCCATCTCGGGGACGGACACGGAGCTGCCGCCAAAACACTCCTAACACACACACACACACACACACACACGGACAGAGACAACAGAAGTTTGTAGGTGCGTGGACAAGTTTTCACTTGTTGAACTGCAAAATCTGACCGACTGTCTGGAGTGCAACAGCATGGAGGAGGATTATTGACTGCTGTGACTGAGGTTTACATTCTGTATCTTCTTCTTCTCCCCTACTTATTCAGGTACATTTTGATTATGCCACAGTGAGTTAAAAATCAGTCACTGGTCAATCTGGCCAGTGTCTTCCTATGAACCAAAGTGTTGGTCAAGTGGAAATTTTGGTCTGATTATGGAAGCAGACAAATGTTCAAGGGTCTTGTAACTTAATGTTTGCAAGGATCCAACAGAAGACTGTATAGGTAATAGTTTACTTCAAATGTGGGCTGAAGTGCTGCTGTGTGTCTCACAGTGGAATTTTAGAGAGATGCAAACTCATCCTCTGCTTTTGGTAAGGAGCTGAAATTATGCGTGCATGCCCTGAGCCTCCATTTCTAGAATACCAAAACTGGTTGCCAGTTGCAAAACTGTGAGAGGGAAACTTTCCAAGATGTATTTGTGGAAGCAGCTGTGTGCAAGATGAGAAACCAAACTAACCTCTAAGAGAGCCTCTTTGTTCCTCTCAGCCATCTCACATGTCTCCTTCCGCCCCAACAAATAGTTCTGTATCAGGCAGGATGCAGGAATGAGAAAGAAGAAGCAGGAGAGACAAACCACTGGTTAACAGTTATTAAAAAAAAACATATCATCTGTAGTTTTAATAACATAAATTGCCTTTTTTGTAAACCCTCCCATGTGTGTTTGTGTGTGTTTGCAGGTGTGTTACCTGGGGGTTTTTGAACAGAGCATACTTCTCAATACGTTCTGTGAACATCAGGCGGTTCTGGCTGTCTCTGGTCCAGTTCAGCAGGTTCTCCACCAGGTTCTCATGATCTTCAAAGATCCGTTCTGCACAATTAAATATTTCAGTTAAATTTTCAGTTAACTGACGTCAGAGCAGAAAAATCAATATAAATCAGAAAAAATGGTTATTTTTTATTTTGGACATAGGCAGGACACATAGGTGTAGGCAGTATGTGTACCAATATAGATTACTACACCATAGAACTGGTGGTAACACCGTTTTGTACTTTTCTGTGATTTTAGCAGAATTTCTCATTTCCTGGAGTGGAATGAGAAAACTGGAAAATGAACAGGACTGTTACTGCAGGAACCTTCACCGCTCATAACCCCGCTCTCTTCACTACTCAATAGAAGCAACATGGCTTGTGGCAATCTGCTGTCCTCATTCTCTCACAACCCAGCTCCCTTAAGTGGCTTTCAGATGTTTTGTCTGAGGACTCAGATAGTGAAAACCATGTCAGCTGTGACCCACACTTAGTTAACTATTACTGTGTTGACCTTACTAACAGAAGGTGCCCTTCCCATGAAGCGACTTTTTAATTGTGGCAAAATTTGCTATTGGTGTGGGAGAGTGGAGAGAGATGTGATTTTAAAAGGGAGAAAGCTGGTACAGTGTACTATTTTAGTGAGAAATTAAGGAAGAAAATAATTCCTCCAGAATTTATAAACTGTACTTTTTGTGTAAAATTGGTGGAGTACCCCTTTAAAACAAATTTGTCATATGCTGTAGCTCAGACTATGGCAGCCCAATAGATGATCTTGGAATTGGTAATCCTCCCGGAAGATAAGCGCTGAAACAATTAATCAGTTCATTGTTGGGTCAATTACACTTTGATTATGGATTACTCACGTGGGCTGTTACATAAGAACAGTTTCCTGTTTATTACTGTTCATTTAAGCACCTTACAAAGCTGTTTCATGAATGAAACAAAGCTCTAAGATGTTTTGCAACAGTGCATTTTGTGTAGTTTCCCTGATTATTTAAGATATAGTCCATGACATAATTGATTATGTCATAAGTAAAAAGCTAATACTTAATAATGATTACAATACTGAGCCACTCTGTCCATAATCTACTGATATGACATAAAAATGTTTAATGACTCTGTAATTAAAAGGATTAAAATACCTCCTGAATTGATCAGATTAGAAACTGATGATAATGAAAACACCATCATTATTATTATTATTATTATTATTATTATTATTATATCATTATTATGTGCTACTTTGTCATTTCCTGTAGGAAAAGCAGTGAGAGATTAGAGGTTATGATCTGACAAGAAGTCAGTCTCTTGCCAAAGGGCACCCAGCAGGGTGCTGGTGGTGCTGGTGGTGCTGGTGTGTGTGCGTGTGTGTGTGTGTGTGTAGGGGGTGCTTTCAAAGGGTTTGCTGTCCCCTTTTCAGCTACTGATACCACTGATTCCCTTAATTAACACAGCAGCCAATTTAAATCTTCCTAAGGCCAAATCCTGGCCTTGAACCCAGGTATTAGAACCGCACGTGAAGTAGATTTGTGTAAATAAAGAAGGGTTTAGATTTGGCTGAACACGGCAGATCGAGCTACACTTTACCTTCTCTTTCTCTCTCTCTCTCTCTCTTTCATAACGATGCTGACTGGCCATTCAGCACAAGCCCTCAAGATGTAGGTTAGATCACACGCATCATTGCACCAGACCTACATAAAGACTGTGTGTATGTGTGTGTGTGGATGTGTTTGTCAAAGAGTGTTAAGTGGAGTTGAAGCTCATAGTACAGTGTGTGCTGGCAAACACACATCTCGCCCCCCAAGGGAGGTGTGCATGTGTTTATGTGTTTGTTTGTGTGTGTGTGTGTGTGTGTGTGTGTGTGTGTGTGTGTGTGTGTGTGTGTGTGTGTGTGTGTGTGTGTGTGTGTGCACGCGCGTCTGCTCACATCTTTGCAGCTGAATATCTGTGCTGTCTGATAGTCACTGCTGAGCACAATGTCACTGACTGTGAGAACAAATGTACTAAATAATGCCCTTCCCTCAACAAACACACACACACACATACACACACTAATACACCTGAATATCTGGAATGGGTTGCAAAGCTACTAGTTTGTGTCAAATTTGTTAGTTATTAAATCAGGTAGGGAAACATCTGTGGCAATGTCAAAAGATAAGTGAAAATGGAAATCACTGCAGCATTTAGACTCCACTGAAACTTCCACAATGAAATGTGTAAGATTACACTGTTATATGCTACTCCTTTCTGATGGTATTTTAGGTTTGGTATATTTATTTATGCACATATAGACATATCTGTGGGTTTTAAATGAATTCATTTAGGATTCATTCATCCATTCATGCAGTTTAGGAGGGACTTTGCTAGTCCAATGACACCATCTAGAAGACATTAAAAAGTAATTTATTCAGCTTAAATATGCTGTTCGTTGTACAACCTCTACTCACGCTGGGCCAACCATATACAACTCTATGCATGAACTTGGTTGTAACATGCCGTGATTTAATAATGCATAGATTTCAACTTACTTAGTAGTTTGAAATATTAAGAGTTTCTGCAACTTCAGCAACAAAATTGTATACATGCATTTCAGTAGTTAATAGGACTAAGCAGCATGTGAGTGTGTGTATGTGTGTGTGTGTGTGTCTGCTCACCCATCTGCAGTTCATTGATGGTTTCCACCAGCGACCAGTCTGGACTGAAACCACAGTGAGATTTATCCAGCAAACTGTCCAGAACCTGAAGAACAGGAGACACTGTGAGCACTAACAGCATTACTACTGTACAATTACAGCTAATGACCCTTCTACCATTACTACAAATGACACCACTACTACTGATACTACTATTACTACTAATAATAATACTAATTACCAGACTGCTGCTACTACTAACTTTTTCTACAGCCACATGTATTACAAATGATTAACACAAATACAACAACTAATCTCACAATATTACTAATACTACTACGATTATTATTTAAACTGCTACCACTAACACAGCTACTGTTACTGCTGCAGCTTCAGCTACTATATCACTGCTACAGGTGCAATGTGAGTTGGAGTCCCACCTGTCTGACCGTCTGTCTCTCGTCCACCATCATGGTCTTTGAGCTCTCGTCTGACAAATGAACACGAATCACCAACTATGAAGGGACAGAGGATAATTTACATCATTACAGTCCAGTTATAACACCACTATATTAAATCTTTGATTCTGACTGGTTGATCATCGTTAGGCTGCCTGTTTCCTGCTCTCAGAATAATCCAGTTTTGCATTTAACAAGACGATTGCATTTCTGTAGTTTTCTCATCAAATTAAACGGCGGTACCTTGTGAGTAAGAGACCACACTCAGTTCACAGAGCTTAGAGCATAAAATATTAAAACTACTACTGTAAAAAACACTTTTCTTTCATTGCCATAGCAGCAGTTGAGCTAAACTAGTTTTTTTTGAGTGAAGCTTTTACAGCAATGAAGCAATTATGCACAATGAAGTATCCCAGAATAAAGTAAAGGAGGAGGGTACTCTTAATATACATGCATGTCATTGTGTCATGGCACACGTATGCATATATACACGCATATACCCCCCCCCCCCACACACTAACAATACATACATACACCAGATAAGTCAGAGGTTTCCTTCCCTAAGTCCATAGTTACATAACACAGTATAGTATATTACTATAGTATAGCAATTATTGTTGCTATAGTTACCTTCAATTTAAAGGCCCAATCAAATTACACTATTGAAATTACAGATTATTTACATGTATAATTTAAATGTTTGAATTATAAACATTTTGTTGGTTTGTCAACTCTGTGTGTCTTAGCATAAGTTAAATTACAGGTATGTTGTGTTGTACACACACCTTCCACAATGTCAGAAAACATGAATAACTTAGTCTAGTCTTAGTCCATATAATAAAATATGTCTCAATTCAGGAGTCATAGCAGGATCCAATTCTGTGTTTTGGATTTTGTTATATTTTGTTTTTATATTAGGATCACAGATTGTGCCTTTAATATACAATATTGTATGCACACATTTTGAAGCGATTTTACTTTTCAGTTGAACAATGTTTGAAGGTGTCCAGTATGTATGAGGTTTGCACATTTTGCACATTAGTTTATGTGTGAGAAATTGTGTATAGTTTTCATAGTTTTTATGCATATGTATCATTTAGCCCCTGATATTATATAACTACCAGCCAATCAAGGGGAAGTATTTTTCATGGCTCATCTCTTAAGTGATATTGCTTTATGTGTGTGTGGGACAGAGAGTCAGAGACACTGCAGAAAGATGCACTCTCAGTGTTCTCTCTTTGCAGGATCAACGTACAGGCGATTAGACTTAACAGACAGACAGACAGACACACACACACACACACACACACACACACACATCCAGGTTGTTAATCCAGTTTCCCTTTCTCCCTCTCTCTCTCTCTCTCTCTCTCTGTGGGATTGGGATTTAACTTGCAGTGGTCATTATGTTGAGTGCAATGTCTGTATGTCTGTGTGTGTTGACCCCAGCTGTTATTGACCAGAGCTCTCAATGTGGAGTAACACTGACCTGACCCAGAAAACAGAGTCCACTGGACATGTGCCAATCATACACACACACGCACACACAAATATACACAACATGTTTCTTTAGCATCTCTCGGGTCTTGTGTGTTTTTTGTGAACCAGACTCACCTTCTTCACCTGGGCCTCCTTGATCTTCTCCAAGGCAACTCTGATATTCTCTGCCTTCAGCTTGGCAGCCTGCTCCTCCTGCACACACACACACACACACACACACACACACACACACACAGAGTGACGATGGCATAGAAATTATCCACCGGTCAGTCAATATTATAAACCAATAACATTGACAGACGCATTCCTGCAACACTCGCTCCTAATAAGGACACACACACACACACTCATTAAAACTCTTACCTACCTGATTCCTCCAACATGAATTCATTGTTTATTTCTGCTGATTTCTCTCTAACAGCCAACGCTTCTGTGTCTGCTTGGCATCAAATAAAACTGCGAAATGTGATATTTAAAGACAAAACAACTCCAGAATGTCCCGGTGTTTACCAGCAGAGTTTGGACAAAGTATCAGTGTATTCCCAGTCCTGTCAGCTGGCTGTGCACCATTCGTCCTAACACATTACTCCTGCTCAATTAGGCTTCTTCCAGCGGGATTTTTATCATGCTTATGGTGTCCTGACAGTGTGAAGGAAGAGCAAAAAGGAGCTGATGTGAAAGTAGAGATTATTCCCCAAAACAGCAGCCCAGGTTTAGTCCCAACAAGACAGAGGTACGCTGCTCAAGGAGCCCAGATTGTGAGGAACCATCAGAAGCGTCTGGTTGGCAGCGCAAATCCTGCTTCTCCTCCTCCTCCTCTTCATAATCATCATCATCATCATCATCTCTGTATTATTGTGGCTGCAGCACAATGAGATTGACGTGCTCAGACACTACATTCTGGCAGACAGTTATTGTCTCTCTGAAGGAGGATTATCCAAAATTCCCAAACACACACACACACATAAGCACACACAGACAGTCAAACTGGAAGTTATGGTAGTGTTTCTCTGCTGCTGCGGCTGACAAACTAGAGGACAGATGGAGATATAAGAAAGTGAAAAAATCCGTTCTGCTTTCCTCTGACAACTCAGCAGCGAAATGCTCCCATCTGCAATCAGAGCTTCTGTCTCTTTCAGTTTGATTCTGCACAACACACACACACACACACACACACACACACACACACACACGCCCCGTTTGTCGACCTTCAACAAAAACGATGGAGTCGAGCTATTCAGCTCCACGACAAAAAAACACCCCGAAAACAAAACAGTAGAATGAGGCAGTGGAGGAGGATGGATGGAGGAGCAGAAGTAGTCAGACAGCCTTGAGTGCAGGCGCAAATGCAATATCTGGAAGCAGAAATAAGAGTATAAACAAATACACAAGCAGACATAAACAGAGGAAATCTATTGATTGACCAGCTGGTCGCCTGGTTAGTGAAGCAGCTGACTGTGTGGTTTACCTACCTCACTAACTGCCTGACTGACAAGCTGACTGACTCGCTCCCTGCCTAGCTGGAAAATCAAAGTGAAAGATGCTACCTTGTCCTGTCACATCCTCCCTGGCCGAGCGAGATAGAGGGAATGAGAGGAAGAGAGAGGAAAGGATGAGATGAACCGGGGGATGGGGGAGGGGCGGTGTTGCTGTGCCAACTTACATGCAGAGGCACTGATCTCTTTATCTCAAGCGCTCATGCTCCCTCCTCACAGTCTCTCCTCTCCTCTCTCGCTCCATCCGACACAGTCTCTTCCACTTCTCTTATCTGACTTGTTTTTCTCCTCATTTTTAGCCGTGCAGTTTTGTCCTCATCTGACTCTCACTGACTCACTCGTCGTCTTGCTCTGTGCCGCCGTCAATTTTAGGGGTCACTTCACATTAGTGTGTATGTCTATGCGGAATTGCTCCACTTTAGCCAGTCAGCTTACACACACACAGACACACACACACACACACCAGAGGATCCATATTGTAAACGAGCGAAAGGACAGAATGAGATGAAGATGATCGGGACGAGGAAGAGGAGATCTCGAAGCAGCAACAGTATAAAGCTCTTAAACAGCCTCATAATGACTTGCTTACATTTTGTTGGTTAGGGTTAGCGCCTGTGAGCATGTGCAGCTTACCATGGTAGCTTAAACTGACATGACATTAACTAAATTTTACAGTATAGATTTTTACAGATTGTAACTGTCAGTATGTAAATTTACATTTGGATCTCTCAAAAAGCACAAAGTCAGTTATTAAATGGGGAAAAATGTACTTTTCAGTTAGTTAGCATTTAATAATATTTAAACCTGAAAAGTTACATGTGATGTGTGTGGAAAAAAAAACCAACAACAATATAGCAAAAAAAAGATATATGCTGACAAATAAAAAGTGACATAAGCACAGATTTAAGATGGCCACATAACCTAAAAAAGGGAGAAATACAAATAATTCTATAATATCAGCAGACTTTGTAGCTGTTATATAGTATATGTTGTTATAATGGTAGAATGTAAATGTTACAATTTGGTTTACACTAAACATTAAAATACAATGGTATAACTGTAAAAACTGGTGCCATGTATTAATATCACAATTAAGTGCTGAATAAATACATACATGTTATTTAGTATCAGTGACTGTTAGCATTTATATTTAGTCACAAAATTTAAAACAAAGCTCTAATATTACTTAAATCTGCCGCTGTCAATTAGCATTAGCAGCGGTTAAAGTACTAGTGATGCAAAGACATTAGACTTACATAACACCTATTTAAGATTTAGTACAGCTTAAAATAATATGTGGAGATTTAAATCTGACAAAAGTAGCAGGAAGGATCATATTTGACTAAATATATTATACAACACATCATCTGTTGGTGCCTTTTAACATTTGAACTAAAGGTTTAACTGTGGATTAAATGTCAACATTTGAATGACTACATTTATAAAAATGTTAGTGTTAGTGTGTTTCAATGTGAACATGTAACATTATGTTGCATCAGTTAGCATTAGCAATTTAACACTAACTGACTCAATTTTCTATATTGTGTCAATTAGCTATAAGTGTGTTTAAACCTGCATTGACATTACCTTATGAACAGGATATTACTCGCCTGAGGCAGCTGGCTAACAAGTGTCAGTTATGATCATCATCACCACCATCATAATCATCATCATCATCATCATCAAGATCAACACTGCAGTCAGTATCATTATTGTCCTGCTCAGCTCTGCCTTCAACATTTTCCATCATTGAACCTCCAAAGCATGAGCAAGACACTGCCCAGGGTTATAAGTTTGATTTCCATATGTTCAAACACTTTTTTATTGTAGAATGACTTTGAATCATTCTCCCAAACCTAAATATTACTACAGAAGGAATCCTGATGGTTTTCTTTAGAAGAATTTGAACATCTTTCAAAACAATCCTATTCAAAATAATGACAAGGTCTCTAAAGGTTATTGCTGCATACCTTGTTTTCCATCTCTTTTATCTCTTTGTGTGTCTTGTGTCTCTGTGTGTTGACTCGTAATCATTTGTAATCATCAGTAAAAAATTTCCATTAGAGCTGCAACGATTAATGGATCAGTTGAATTTCATTTCTTAAGAAATTCTTTTTTGGGTTGTGGACAAAACAAGACGTCACCTTGGGCTTTGGGATGACATTTTTCACCATTTTATGACATTTTATGGACCAAATAGCTAATTGATTAATCAAGAAAATAATAAGAGAAGCAAACAAGGCCCCCCCAGCCACCCATTTTCTAAGTAATTTTTCTAACTACCAATGTTGGTCCACCACTTTAGTCCAGACTAAAATAGCTCGACAACTACTCGATGGATTGCCATGAAAGACATTCATGGTGCTGAGAGGATACTGACTTTGGTGATCCACTGACTTTTATTCGAGCACTGCAAGCAGGTCAAAGTTGTCACCTATCCTCTGAAATATCTCAACATCAACTGGATGGATTGACACTGGTTGACCATTATTGTTTCAACTGTGTTACATTTCTTGTTAAGCAGAGTGTGAAAAAATATTAATATTCTCTGACCATGATATGTCTTAAAAATACCATTTACCCATTAACGATGACGTAATAAAGACATTTTTGATGGGATTATAATGGGACAGGTAATTAAAAGGTAAATTTCAATCAGGGATTTATAACCATTAAAAATCCCTCAATCCATTCAAAAAACAGATTATAATCCCTTCATATTTTAAAGTGCATTATTTTATCCATTTGTTAAACCCAAATCTGGCTGTACTGGCTCCTTTTGGTTTGTATTAATCTCTTACGGCATCTTATTACATTTTCATTTGATCATAAAAATCTCTATTACATATTAACCTTTATACATTTTCCCAGCACTTTTCGTGTTGTCCCACCCACCACAGACAACAGGGTGCTTGTCTTTGCCTCCTGTCACCGTCATTTCCAGCTTGCAGCGGAAACGTTTTCTCTCCATCTCATAGATATTCAGTTGACCTACATTATAGAGCCACTAAAATTAGCTTCTGCCCAGGAAAGATTGTGTAGCCTTTGATGTTATAAGGAATATGTCCCTCCTGATCCACCACAGGCTCAAAAACAGCAGCTGAGTGATGCGATTTACATAGAGGCAGCAGAAGTGGGCCAGCAGTGTGTGTGTGCGCTTATGTGTGTGAGACAGAGAAATGTGTGTGGGTGGATTGCAGCTATTGCTGAGGCAGTGTAACACTGACACAGAAAGAGTATGCTATATGCAGACCTAACAGCCTCACATACACTACATACATTTATGCACAACACACACACAGCTGTGCCCTGGAAGCCGCTCTAATGAGCGCAGATAATTACACCCTCAGCCTAATCACTGCTGCAGGAATTAGACTGGCCCCTTAGCTCGTAATCTGCCCGGAATCTCAGGGCCCATTGTGGCCCCGCCCACTCTAATCTGGGACCACAAATTAAAATAAAATCTCGTTTTTCAAAAGGCAGCTCAAAGCACTTTATGCCACGAATCAGTGGAGTCAGAATTACTGGAAACACTGAAAGACGATGTGATGGGTTATCCTGGCTTGCTCCGCAGTAGTAAAAGCTGGATTTGAAGCCAGTGGCAGCTGCTCTGACATAAATGGATCTTAAAACTAAAACATTAATCTGACTATATTCACTTAATTTCGATCCACTAGACTGATGTCTGGAGCCAGTATTGTGCTGTTGCTTAAAATCAAATACAGTCCAGAACAATGGTGCACAAATGGGGAAAATGTCAAAAATATCAACCAGATAATGTGAAACTTTTAAGGTTGGATCAGATTTGTGTGTGTGTGAGATGCCATTACAAAGACAGCCAAAGCTGCAAACTCCAAACGAGATGACCCATTGCTAGCCAGCTGCTGTGTGTTGGCACATTTGTGTGTGTATGTGTGTGTGCGCACGTGTGTGTGTGTATGATACTACGGGGAATCACCCCCTCGCTGCTCCAAAGAGGATTATCCCTGCAGATCTGGCACATTTCTCCAACACCCAATCAAACTGCCTCATCCGCTTCATCATCCAATCAAATCATAACATTGGTGATCCAATCATAATAAAGCATCCTTACTTACTTACTCTCTATCTGATGCTCATACACAGAAAACACACACACACACACACACACACACACACAGATAAATAAAACTTTACCGTTAGCCATTAAGAAGCCTACAGCTTTAGCTTGAGAGCAGCTAAGTGTTTAACTTTATATCACATGCTTTCATCCAAGGACATTCTTCTACATCAGAAATGCTGTACAGGAGAATTTTTTTATAAAACTCTCACAAAATTGCAATATTAGCTATTATTTATCACATTACTTATGAGTCATTACTACAGTCAGAGCCCCAGAAAGGCCAATTTCCACCAGCGTCCTGATCTGGGTTGAACAACAACAACAATTAAAGCACTAGCTAGTCCTATTATCTGCATTGATTGGTAGTAGTTAGCACCAGGCTCATCTACTAATCTCCATTACTGCAACTGGCTGAGATCCAAACACACAAAACCAGACTGTGTAACGGATATGCTTAAACAACTTCCTCTCTGGTCAACTTGGTTTACCTTAAGTCACCTCTACAGAGAAAATCATTCCAATAACATCGCACAAATCTGAACTCTTAACATGAAGTGGCACAACGAGTAGAACATATGCTCCCTGACTCCTGATTGTCTGCAGTAGAGAAAGAGGAAACATTTATTCATTGGTAAGATAATAATTTTTTTGACTATTTCTAGGTGCTGAAAGATGGACCTTAACCAGGATCTAAAAAATGTCCACATGTATCCCAGTTCATCTTCTGAGCTTAAGATATAAGCAAAACTGGAGATATATACCAATCACTACAATACAAAACACCACACTTACAAACAATAGTTTCCAAACAATCTGTATGAAAAACTATATCTTCTCAACGATGATTACTGCATTGTCCAGATCACTCCAATACAGCAACTTTAGCAAAACCTTACCCAATATTGATCTTTAGCTCACTTTCCACATTTTTGTTGTTTTTGTTGATAAAGAGTTTAAATGGGTGATGTAAATGTATTTGTCATATTGTCAAATTGTGATGTTTTTTGTTTCTTCTTAGGGGAAAAGTTCAGACAGGAACATACAGTACGATCCCTGCTCAACTGATTCAGGTCCTCCCTGCAGTATTCGTTGATAAAAGCAGACACAGAAGCGTTGACTGTTACTTACCTCTATTTGCTTCCACAAAACATGTTTTCTCAAACATTTCATTGAAATCTGTGAAGCATTCTTAAAGCACGATCACACAGGAATGTTTTAGCAGCACAGAGTAACCTTCTTTAGTTTTTTTGCAATGTTTGTGTTGCTGAAAACAGTTCAATGAGACAGGTGCCTTCCATCACTGGCACTTAAGCTCTCTACTGTCTAATCAAGGCCAGCCAAAAATATTAATTCAGCTGCACACTACAAACAAACTCAAATTTGGCAAGTTCTCATGGGCAAAACGGTGGTATGCAGTGTGTGCAGGAATGATGGGACAACTTTTACAGTCAATACTTGCTTTTTTTGCATTTACTACTCCTGTGTGATCGCACTTCAGACCTGTCAGCCACTGTCACATGACGGCAGTGAAGTTGTAATGCATCACATACATTACACATGCAGTCAGGTACAGTTTGCTTTCACTCGTGCCGTTTCTCATTCCTGAACGAAGCAAACCTTCATGCTTCATAGAAGGGGAGCAAAATGGCATCTGCACTCTAAAGGCTTAAGGTTTGACTGTAAGCAAATCAACATTATCATTATTGTAAAAAACAAAACAAAAACTGTTGCTGGGTAAAATGGAGAAACGGCATCATGCAGTGGCACATTTCCCTGTTTTCATCATTCATTTCACAGGTGAACACATTAATGACCAGTATTCACAAAGCTTTACAGAATGAAGGATCAAACACAGTCAATCTGATGCAAATCACTTGTGTTTCAGAAATAAGAACAATCTGAATACAGTAATACTTGATAAAAGGCAGGTGGGAGTAAGAAAACATTCACTTATTACAGTCACTTATTACTCCTCTACACACACTTAGCTGACAGTTTAATAGATAAACTTGCTTTAGAGAGGTGTTGACTCAACCTGATGGTCATTTTTGAGCCTGTAGCGCTGTTTAATTGTATTACACTATATCATTTCTATCAATGAAGGTGACTAGTAGCAGAACTTCACAGAGACCCAATTACCTCTAGCCAAAGTGGAGGAGCACAGGTCAAAAACACTGCTAAATCATTTATTCTGTCATAAAAAAGAACAATCTGTAAAATATTGACGCCATTATGTTAAAACACCCGTTACAGGCTGAAATCTACAAACAGTGATCTGACAGCATAACTCGGGCTGATGGATTTACTGAAACTGTGCAAAGTAAAATTGATGATTTTGTGCTCTACAAACGCCTTCAATAGGGACAGTATTTTCCGTTTTTATGTGTATATTTATTACGTGTGTCTTTTTCACAATCACAAAATGCATTTCTGCCTTGAAGGATGAAAAATTCCACAACATGACAAACCAAATGAACACAGATTGGTCGTCTTAATCAGGCGACAGTAACACTAGTGTTGTACAGTATAGTGCCACGAGACTTACTATATATAAACTATACTATGGTATACTACTATCTGGGGAACTGCATGGGGGCATCAAGTGTAACCACAGCCTCTGTAAAGCTTTGGGAATATACACCAGTACACTGCAGCCAAACAACAGGACACGTCATTACATGACCACACACACAAACGGACTCCCCCCCCCCAACACTACAGAGGAGGAGATAGCAAAAAAAGGGAGGTGGAAAGAAGCGTTAACATGCACAGTGGCAGCAAGGACATGCATAAAAGTATGAGGAGAGCGCAGGATGTTGACATACGAAAGGAAAGGGGGAGCGTGCAGAGGGGGATGGGGCGTCACCTTGGTCAGCAGGTGGGAAGGTTTTCCTGCTATGTTTCTCAGAATCAGAGAGGTTTCCCTGTCCAGATAGGAGTGCTTTAAGGAGAGAGAGGGAGAAGAGTCCCGGTGAATTAATCTGGTGTTTGATTGATTGGTCATGGCAGTTTAGCAGAAAGCTGTGCAGTGAAGCAGAGATCAGCAGCAGAAAAACATCTACATCTCTGATGTGACTGGTCAGAGATTGAAACCTGTGGAGAAATACTACACACATAATAAACATATTACAATGATGATACAGGTATGCTGGGATGGAAAAGGAATGTTATGACACAAATTAACCAACAATCATATAAAGTAACTTATTTTCACCAAAACTAGATGACTAAGATCACTGCCGTCAAGGAGCTCGACACCTCAAGAAGAAACACTGTTGTATATCATCAGTTACATTAGCAGTTATTATGTAACGTAGTGCTGTTATTTACATTTTAGTGAACACATTTTTCTTCAACCTGCCCAGTCTACTTTTTCATATTTGTTGTACATATTGTTTACCATGCCATTTAAAAATTCCAAGAGAGGAGATGCTAACGTATATGGAAACATCGATAAACCTGCCATTTTGACCACTGCAGAAAAACATGAACGTGGAAACATTAAAACTGAGTGCAGCTGTGATGGAACATCCAGGCAGCAACCCTCAAAGCTGAGTGTGATAAACTGAGACACCTGTTAATTAAAAAAAACACGTTCCCAAACATCATACCCCTTTTAAAGCCTACATTAAACCATTTTTAGAAGTGCTGGGTTTTCCTATTGACTTCAGTTTAGTTGATTTTTCTTGTAACTGACATCTAGTGGCTATTAACAGAACACAGAATAAAAAGCACACTAATAAAAACAATGTTGGTCTGTAAGGTTGCATTGCTCAGTACAGTCTGCAGCTCTTGACATTCTTTTGAGAAATAAGGGTTAAATAATTCAAAAAAGAAACAGGTGTACAGTCGCCAACACTTCAGGATTTACTGGTTGGGAACTGAAGGGCTAGACAGCACTGGCACACACAGTTTTAACTCCAGGCCAGCAGGATACCAGACAGATTTTGATACATTATTTACAGTATTTGCTAAATTATTTATAATATAACTCATAATTACTGACAATGTCACTTGCACACAGCGAGATACAAGTGCAATCTGTGGCAAAGTAAGCTTTACATAATCCGACATACATGCACGTGCAGCAGCGCTGTGAGTCACCGGTTCACCCTGAGCAGGTTCCTACTGAGCAGATTGAGGTCCAGGCTCAGTATGGAGCCACAGTAGGTTCAATCCATTTTCACAGAGTAAATAAGACAGAGCGAGAAACAAGCAGTTGTTTCTGGTAGAAAGTAGTACAGTGGTTGTCGGGGTGGTGAAGGGTCAATGACCTTGGCCCAATTCTGGTCTGTTTTTCTATCCTGATATTTTTGATACTTCCTGTATTCCCAGTATTTTTGGTTTGGAATAAAAATATCCACTTTCTCAAAAGACTTTTTTAATTGTTCCAAAGAGATATTGTTAAAAATTGTCTGAAATCTGACCAATTTAGTGCTGTTATAGAAAAAAAAAACAACAAAAAAACAAATCTACAATTTATTTTCTAACACTTAAACATGATCTGTTCTTATCTTTATTAATCTTGTGTTTGTGTGTTTCAATCACTAGAAACCATTTTATAGAAAGCATTAGTTCTCTCTTGATAACCACAGATTAAATATAATATTTAGGTCAAACACACACACACACACACACACACACACACACACACACACACACGATTACGGTCAGCTTTTCCCTCTGGCCAAGATCTGGCCAACCACATCCAAGAGTGCACGTGTATCTGTGTATGTGTTGACCTTCTCTAGGCCAAAGTAATCAAGAAGAGAGAGCTGGACGGCTTTGTGTGTGTCTGTGTGTACAAGTATTTTTGCATGTGTGTTTGTGCTTCCACTTGTCAGCATTGTTGTTAGCATTGCATGTAAGCCTAAATAACAGGCTGTAATGTCAAATTTTCGGTGCAGTCAAAATAGTCCAGTCCAGCTTTTGGTATATCTGTGATTCTTTTTATGTCAGGATGTGCACAGATGTTGTTTTTTTTTCAGTGGACTTAAGTGTGTGTTCCTGCTGAGAAAATGCATCTTGCTCATTGACATCATCGTGTCGTTATGCAGTATCAGGGCTGGAAGCCACTAGGTAACTCAAGATGTGATACTACACTTACAGACTATAACGATGGTATCACCACACAGGAGATTCTGTGGCGTACATTACAGTGAGTACGATACATTACAATTTCTGTAACTTCAGACTTTACCATACACCATCACATATAAACTCAAATGCAAGGAAAAGCTGCCAATTCCTCAGCATATTCTGCATATTCGCCAAGTCACCTGTGTCTTTTTCTTAACATTTTTGCCCTCATTTGATAGTGACACAGAGTGACAGTAGAGAGATTATGACATGCAACATGCAGGTCCCTTCAGACTTAAACAGGGGACGTTCCAATTCCATAACTGGCATCTTGGCCTAGCTAGAAAAACTGAGTGTGATGTATTTTTTCAGCAGGAAGAGGCTTGTTGGTCTTGATTTGTTCGTCTCATCAATGATGTAAAATTCTAAATGAGCTGACATGCTTTTCCCTGACATCCACCATCTTTAAGAAGAGATCTTCTTCCTCATTAGTAGAGGCTTAATGTGGGGAGCACCTCATGTCAAATAATATAAAGCCACAACAACAGTTTTAAGTGTAAATGATGGTAACACTTCATTTTACAGGTCTCGTGATTTTGTACTAATTTCCTGGAAATATTAAATAAAATTAAAGGACCTGTAAAATAAAGCATTACCTAAATTGTACCTCATACCCTCACCTTTTTAAACCTTAGGATAAGGCCATTATGTTAAAAACCAGAGGAAACTGTGTACTTGAATACCAGTGTAGCCTGAAAAACAAGGACTCCCCTGGTCCCATTTCAAGCCAACATTTGTGACACAGTGCTACTTTGATTACAGAAGTTATATCTGACAATCAATACCCTATTTATCCTTTATTTCTCCAGGGAAGACCAGCTGAGTTCTATAACCAAACAGCACAATGGGGATTTAGTGAGTCCTCAGATCCTGTTATTTTTACTGCCCTTAATAGGCACTCAGAGGGAGTGTGTAAAGGAGAGAAAGACTCACTGATTCAAACTGCAGTAGTTCTAGTTTCTAATGAGCTGGACTCGTGGGAGCAGCGCTGTGGGCCAAAACACTACAGAACATCCTTTTTCTCATCTCTCTCTTTTACTTTTCTCTCTCCTTCTCTACATTTGTACTTCTTTACTTTCTTTTCATCTGTGTCACTCACTTACTTTCCCTTTAGTTTCTGCTATCGCCCTTTCCCTTGTTCCTTTATTGTCTGCTGTCATTTGCTTACTCACTCCGTCTTCTCATCTCATTATTCTAATTTTATTCATTCCTTCTCTCCACCTCTTTCTTTTCTTTCCTTCATCTCCTCATTTCTCCCTTTCCATCGTTGGTCTCTTCCTGTCGGATTCGCTGTAGTATCTGTGTATGCAGTGGATGAACTGAAGCAGTGCAGCTCATTGGGTTCTTTAGTTGTGTTGAACCAGGCACCAACACTGGCGAGCCTTAAGCAAAAATGTCAGAATTTGCTTGTGAAACGAAAAATGCAACAAACAAACCCATGATAATTGTTCAGAGCTTCTTTAGAGTTTTATCTTGTTCACATTTTGCTAGCACAGTTGACTACGTAGGCGATTCATGGAAGATTATGACCAGGCTTTTCATTTCACTGCATTCTGGGACAGAAAAACAGAGCGCTTTTGATCAGAAAAGAAGCGAGGACACAGCCCGAAGCAGCAGACACTGCCACACAGCCAGCAGAAGGAGAAAATGCCATCTAACACAAGCCACTGCAGCTGCGAAACCTTAAACAACCGACACTGTAAAAAACTCAACAGCAAGTAAAGGTGGACTATTGTAGAAGGCCTGCTGCTGATTTGCAGCTTTAGAAAAAGTGAAGACTAATTTACTGATACAAAGTATTGGTAAAATTAGGCATTGTGCTGACAGCTGAATATACAATCATCTACGCATGCAAGTTAAGTGGGAGTAAAAAAAATAAGCTTTAAAAGACCCTTTGAGTCCTGATTACACGAGTGAATTTTTCTGATTAAACAGTTCATATTTTATAATACTAGAGTTTTAATCCTTTAATAGTGTTTTTCCTACATTCCAGGCCACAGCTGAATGATGACTGAAAATCATTTGCTTTTGTGCTGACACAAGTTGTGTGACTGTCACATGGTAAAGCAGTTTTAAAATGTCTGCACTGCATTACAACCCCACAAGAAGTCACTTGGACAATAGTTCATTGTTATGGATTTCCGCAACAATTTGCTGCCTGAAAGATGGGAAATCCATCTAAAAAGTGCAGCAACTGGCAGTAATGTCAAGCATATGGTTTTGGTATGGCCCTTTACCTTCTTACCCTTTGGGCCTAAAACTGAATGTATGAATGAAGCTCATAATCTCATCATAATCTGTTTAAAAAAAACGACAGCAGACTCAGCATAATAATCCCAGTCAGACGACAGGTGTGGGCCGCCAAAACACCATCAGGCCTAAAACATAAAATTAGCACTGAGGTCGACTGTTGTGATGGAGTTTCAACATTATGAAACGTGCCTATGTCTGGTAGTTTCTGTCTGTTTAATGATAATGTTAGCTAGCTAACAATAGTAACTGCTAAAGTTGACATCGTTGACTGATTAGCACTCAAGCTAATGTATCAGCTATCTAGTTAGCTCGCTAGCTAGTTAGCTTGCCAACAGTCTCGGTGAGCTGAGCTGTCTCTTGACAAGCTTCAACACAGTGTTTTGGAGAAAAGACTGGGTCTAAGTAGAAGACAATTTAGTGTTTGACAGTAACCATTTTTGAAACAAGTCTATCTATTATAGTGTTGACTCTAATACAACCTTTCTGTGATACATTTATTTTTTCTTGTCTTGTTTATTTTGTCTTCAGTGGACTTCCAATATGGTACCAGTTTAGGAAATGTGTTGCTCTTGAAACGTCTCATGAAGAGCTCTCACCACAAAATATTTAAGCTATAGCATACTGTATTCATCATTAATCCCCTTTGCTCCACATTGCCTGAAATAAAAACATGTTGAGGGTCAGCAAACATGCAGTTCATTCATTCTTTTGTTCATAAAAGGTGAGCATGTACCTCTGTGTTATCTCGACTGTGACTGGCTCCTTCGACTGGGAGTGTAACTGAACACTGTTGGCTGTCTGATTCATTGGAGCGGAGCACGCTGTCCAGTGAATCCATGGAGGAGGCAGAGTTAACAGAAACACCAGATGCCGAGGTGACGGAGGAGCGCGAGGAGTGGACCATTGAACGCACCTACAGTGGCGCAACAGGAGAAAGATTAGAAGAGGAGACAAATCACAGGTCAGAAAACAGAGCAGGGCCGTCAATTTTAAAACCAGTCCTAGAGAAACCAAAATGTCAGGCAGACACTTTACAGCTCCAAATCCAATTCAGCAAAATTAAATTCATAAGCTTAACATTTTGATATGAAATGATATGCTTAGTTTATTCATTTATTGCTTAGTCAATTACATTCAGTTGTAGCTGCTAACTACTAGCTTGCTTGTCTAAAAATTATGTAGGCCGAAGATTCACCTTTAGTGACACATTTCATCTTTTGGATATCAAACCTAAATGGTACAGATACTTGCATTGAGCTAAGAGTTTTTAATTAGTGCTTTCACTGAACTAACGTTAATTAGTTGCAGCTGTTAAATGTGCCACCGACAGTTTTCATTTAAGGTGGTGACATATTTTGTCCTGCAGATCATTATTATGTCACTTGTCCTCCCCAAATGGAGGATATCTCATTTCATTTTTAAACTACATTTTAATGCCATTAGATCACATAATACCAAAAACTAGTACTATTAAGTTTAAATTTATTCATTTTGTTCAGAAGATTCTACACTGGCATGCAGCTGATTAGACTGGGTTTCATTTGTCATTGTGTTTTCCTCATAGAAATCGCAGATGTATGGATAAAGATTTTGGCCTTAACAAATACACTTGACATTTAAACTGATTTGATGCTTTGGTCTGGAAAATGAATCAAAACGTAAAACAAAAGTTGAGCTTTGTTTACTTCATGTTCGCTGACTGTGCCAACTGATCCTGTGCGTCGATGTTGGCGCTGGCTGGAGCCGGGGTGTCGCATTGTGGCTGACGTATAGGTGGAGGCAGAGCTGAGAGAGTGGGAGGAGGTCTGACGAGCAGCTTCATCCATACTAAGAGATGCCTGAGGGAAGGCAGAGCGAGAGGACAGAAGATGAGCTCATACATCATGCAAAACAAAAACAAAAGGGAGCATGGATGATTCTACCAGGAGCTTTGCCTGACAGCATGAAGCAGGTTTCACACTGTGTAGATGGAGTAGTGTGATGATGAATATATTTAGAAATGGAGATGGTAAATATGTCACCCATCACACATAACTCAGGCAAAACTCAAGACTAAGATTTCATCAAAACTTTCACTTTCATCTTGTGGTTGTGTAAACTCACATAGCCACAAATCTGATCAAGCCCATGGTGATCTGGAGGCAACGGCTTCAAAAACTGTGACAGACTCACTCACTCAGATTTTGGTATCGGAAGCATTTTGTTTGCCGTTTCGGTTTCAGGTTTTCCGCAAACAGTCCGCGTGTGGATTGAAAGAGGCAGAACGCATTGGCCGAAATGTATCGATGTTTGTGTATTGTGTTGAGCAACGTTTGACTCGTGTGATAAAAGAAACAAATTGCTTTCAATTTGCTGTAGCAAGTTGCTAATTGGACTGTAAACAATGACCCACGCATGGAAGAGGAAGTCTTGGCCCGGATATGCCAGCTGCTACACCGGAAGCCCGAAAAATTGGCCCTCAGAGTTAATCATCGTCAGACGATAGCAGATGGGTTCCGAGATTGGGAGTGCACTTATCCTACTTTTGTCTCTTCCAATTCTAGTTCTGATACCTAAACTCAGGGTATCTGCCAATACTGAACACCAATTTGATACTGGTGCTCTCTTTTCCTGATAAATTGTCTGAAAGGTGGTCGCCTTCACAGCCTGCACCTCTGGATCTCCTACAGTGCTATCAAGTACTTGCTGGTGTGGCTCAGCTGTTTCATTTTTATTTTAATGAAAGCTGCAGTGTATTGAGGACAAAACTTTGGCACTAGTTGCTATATGTAGAAGTATGTCTGAAAAATCTTTATACAGTTCTCAGTGAACACTGGAAGTGTTGGTGTCCATATGTGTTGAACAAGTGGTGCTTTGATGGTTGTTAGGAACACTGTGGTGCTTCTGTATGCCATCATTTTCACCATTACAACTCCAACAATTCCTGTAACAGGAAAAAACTGATCACAAAAGATGGTGCAAACAACACAGTTGGGAGGAAACCTATTGTTCAACCAGAAAAACACAGAACTGAAGTTTCCTTCTTTACGGAGCACCAGCACACGACTCTGCCTCCACTTCTCCCTGACCTATTTCCAATGGACTGCAGTATCATGAGAGCCCACTGAGTCTCTGGGGCTCTCATACTTGATCGTAAATTTCTGCAGACCTCCATGAGCCTCATGAGCCAGAGGTTTGGCTACATGAGTTTATTTTTGAAAGGTTAAACATTTTACCTTTTGATAGGGCGCTCATTAGGCCAATCAGAGTTCACAATGCTGAAGCATGTCACACATTTTTATGTTTGGTTTTTGAAAAATTTGAAAATTTGTAACAGTCAAAAGTTTCCACATACTTTCTCATTCAGGTGAATGGGAAACTTTTGATTGGTACTGTATATGAAATAATACAGTACATGTGGACTCAAATGGACTCACACAGTTATACTGATATTAAAAAAAAAAAATTCCCACACTTGCACGCACCTTCTCCAGCTGCGCAGTGATGTCGTCCAGGCTGAAGTTAGAAGCCAGTGCTGGTCTCCCATGATGCCCGGTGGCAGCTCTGATAGTGCCAGCAGGTGAAGCTCTGGTGCTGCTGCTGCTACTGCTCGCCCCGCTGCTACCACCCCCACCACTAACACTGCTACTGCTGCCGCCACCACCACCACTGCTGCCCCCTGCTGGCTGCTGCCTGCTACTGCGCCCTGCTGGAGGCTTCTGACGGACCTGGAGACACAGAAAGATGTGTATATACTCAGTGACCACTAGCCAGTGTTGGAAAGTAATCTACTCAAGTACTGTACAAGTACAATTTTGAGGTAGATTAGAGAAAAAGTCCAAAAACTGAAAACTGATTTGTGTATCAGAACTTTGTTTTTTCTTCTTTCCTCTCCCATTAATCATCTCACAACCCCTCAGATTTATCTGGTGACCCTTTGGAGGGGCCCGACCCCTAGGTTGGGAACCACAGGACTAAACTAGCTAACTGTATATAAAGTAGTTCAAACTAGCTCCACCTCCAGCAGCTACAACAGTAACATGCTGCTTACACACTGATGCTTCAGTATTAATAACCTAATGATGTCATATATAATAATATATCAGTCAGAGGGACCAAACCACTACTTTTACTGCAATACTTTAACTACATTTTGCTGCTAATACTTATGTACTTTTACTTAAGTAGTATTTTTCATGCAGGACTTTTACTTGTAATGGAGTATTTTTACATTGCGGTATTGGTTCTTTTACTTAAGTAAAGGATCTGAGTACTTCTTCCACCACTGCCACTAGCTGACCATAGAGAAGATGCTTAAAAAAAAAAAAAAAGTTCTATATAGGTGATTCTTTAACATTTTTCTGTTAAAAGAAAATATTAACAAACTAAACTTAAAATAACTAGATTTTAATAAACCTGAACCAACATGAACATGAAAACCAACAAAACTGACTTCTTTACTCGGAGGAAAAAAAACGGAGCTGGTCTGAGTCTCTGCTTTCATTGTTTTGAAAATGTTCTCATACACAGCAACAGGAAACATGATTATGACCGATAGGAATGATGGCCAAAACTCTAACTATAAAAACAAAACCCAAGTTAAACTTTTCAACTGCTTTAGCAATTTTGCACAGACATGTGGGCGTGTTTACCTTGGTATCAGTCAGCCCCAGACGGGCCATGCCGCCAGCGCTGTTAGGTTTGGCGTTGACAGTGCTGAGTTCCTGTTCAATGGAGCAGAGATCAGCCATGAGAGCGTCAAGATCCACGTTCTCCCCCTGATTCAACGCCTCTGCAGACGGACAGACAGAGAGATATCAGGATGTGAAACAAATTGGTAAACTTGGAATTAAAATGTGTGTGTGTGTGTGTGTGTGTGTGTGTGTGTGTGTGCGTGCGTGTGTCTGACCGTTGATGTTGTAGATGGAGAATCTGTAGGAGAAGTTGGCCATGTTGGTCTCCTGTCTGAGGGGAGCTTTCTGCTGAGGAGGGCGCTCCGGGCGACCGTCATCCAGGCTCTGCATCGACACAAAGAAACAATGTGTGAGTTCACTGCATGAGTGCAAACCTCTGTCACATTTTAAATGAACAGTGTGGCAGAATATGAACAACATTAAAAAGCACAAAATTATCTATAATTTGGTTTCTCCGGGACTATTTACAATTATTCCTGTGATAGTTTGTGTTTAATAAAATTACCCCAACTGGTAAATGAAAGTATGTACCTGTGTGAGTTTGTCCAGCTCTCCCAGCCAGGCTCCAAACATCTTATCCAGGTCCTGGTCTTCCTTATCGCTGTCCTCCTCTTCCTCCTCCTCTTCCTCCCTGACCTCCACCTCCTCATCTGACAACTGATCCATCTGAGGAGAAGCGGAAGCAAGAAAAGGAGGAAGAGAAGAAGAGAAAAGAGGAGAAGAAGAAGAAAGGGAGAAAAAATTTTGGTTCATTTTTCAGCAGTTACAGAACAGAATGTGATCTCTCAGCTCCATCTAGTGGCCAACTGTCAGTACTACACTACAGCTGTTGTACATTACTGCATATTCTGGGTTTGAGTCATTCCTGTGTCTCTACTCTTACTTAAAAAAGTAGAAGAAGTCCCTGGATCACCATCTTTACAAACAACCAACCACGAGAAGGTCAGAGGTCAAAGATTACAGCATCTTGACAACATGGAAACCAAATAAAAAGGTTTCTCAAGCCATTTGGCACTTGGATTAAGTTTAAAAAACTATAATAAAGATTCAAAGATGACAAAATAGGCCTGTTTCTGACAGATCACAGCTGGTGAATGCTATTAAAATATCATAAATGGACAGAATCAACAGCAGAAATTTAATAGTAAAAGAGACATAGTCCTGCTGTATTTAGTAAAACAGACAGGATGAAGATTGAATCCCCGGAAATGTCACATGACCTCCCATTAAGGCTTAACATTTCTTAATATATTTTTGAAGCACATTTTCAGACATTTTTAAGCAATGTCTTTTGAAAAGCCAGTCAGCCAACTAACACTTTGTTCCAGAGTACGATGTTTTGAAAAACTACTTGCAAGATTGCCAGGAACATTGGTATTGATATTCAGGATATTGATGGTTTCTGATGATTTTGGTGACCCTGTGACCTTTCCTCAAGCATTACTGGCGTGTACACACCAGAGGGATAAACTATTATGACTGGTAAAAGTCTAAGAATATAAAAATGTAGCCCCTAGACTATTAAAGCGTTACACTACTGGACTTGTTCTTTAGATAGGGAACTGTCATCAAAGCTCTAACTATGAAACACATTGCGACTTCATTATAAATCCTGTTTAAAGGGACTAAAAATCTGTTTGACTTCTCGACCCGTTGACTCTGTTTGCTGGAAGACAGAGCGGTCTGTTCCAGTCTAAAAATGATCATAATCATACACTTGATTTATAACAAAAGAACACAAAGAAGCATGACAAGGCATTTCAGAGGAAAGGTTATGAGAGATTAAGAAAGTGTGCGTGTGTGTGCGTGTATAAACGGTTTATGTAACCACGAGAAGTCAACAAGTTTGGGTAAGAACAAGTCAACACACTTTTGAAGGGAGTGTTGCTGTGATTAATGATGCCAATAACTAGCCTTCACCAGGTTGCACACTTACACACACACACACACACACACACTTACACACACACACACACAGTGTTTTGTTATGAAAATATACAATGGCTTAAACTGAACAAAGGCACACACACAGCTGTTGGATATTCTTCTCTGTGTTGACAACCAGTAGCAAGCTCCTTTTTAGCCCATGCGTGATGTAGTAATCTTTCAAATAATAGTAAATTAGGGTCGGCCTAACTACCGATCTACATACTCAGTAATATCAATATATAAAATGACTGATTGAAAGTAAAAGTAAAACAGAAGATATAGGTACAACTGAACTTAAATGTGACATTAAAGAAATTGTGAAATAAAAAAAGCATTTTGCGACTTATTCTGTGTGTGTTCCAACTGCTCTGCTATCTATTGGTTTCTGACAAATATGTGTCAAACATTTAGAGATGTGTCTTTCTATTTCAAAATCCTCCTTTTTTATGCTCTCAGTTTGCAAAATACAGGCTAATTTATTCCTTTTTTTAACCTCTGCACTTTTTAATCAATACCATCATCTCTATTTTTTAGTGTCCCCAGTTTTCTTTTCCTCCTCTCAGTCCCTTTTTTTCTCTCCCTCTCACACTCACACTAGGTGTTTCTGCTCTTCTGCTCAATCTGCCTTCCCTTCTCTTCTCACCTCCTCCTCATTCCTCTCCTCCAGATCTCCACCCAGGCGACCCCAGAGTATAGCCCAGAGCAGAGAGTGCTATTCCTGGGTAAGCTGCTTTGTCGCCCCTCTCTCCCTCTCTGGGGACAGACAGCTAACCAACATACACATACACATACACATACACACACACACACACACACACACAAGATTAGAGAGCAGAATCTCACAGACCCACATACAAACACACTGAAAAACACACCACACATACATTGACACACACCAAGGAGCGGCGCTACAATTAGATCCCTGTGGTTAGCAAGGTCTGTCATTTAGACTAGAGGATAGGGTGACTGTGTGGTTGTGTGTGTGTGTGTGTGTGTGTGTGTGTGTGTATGTGGTTTGGGGACTGTTGAGGGACTAGAGGAGCGTTGTGAAAACTCTCACAGCTGCGCTCTTGTACAACAATCTGCTGTTTCCATGCTGGCGAGGGTTAAATGCAGGCCAACAAATGAACCTTTTTTCTTTGCAGGCACAATTTAAACAAGAAGGAAATTCACCTCACGTTATATCTGAAGTCAGCCTGCTCCTTTTGATGGAGCGAGAGAAACCATGTATGCTCTGACCGCCAAAAACTGCACCACACAAATCTGCTTCCAATCACGTAAACTGATAAAATGTGCAATCCATTTTTCCAACTCCACCATGCGTATGGGTGCATAGGGCTGGGTGATAATTCTTATTATTTATCATCCCTCTATACAATCATAAAACACACACACACACACACACACACACACACACACACACACACACACACACACACACACACACACAACATGTAGGAAAAGTCAAAAAGCCAACAGGGAAGAACTTTTTCCGCAAAGACTCACTGTACAATGTATTGAGTGTGCATTTTTGGATTCAAAGGGGACCTATTATGCTTTTTCTGGTTTTCTGTTATTTATATACTGTTATGATGTTGGATATCTATGTTAAACATGGTCAAAGTTCCAAAACTTGAGGTTAACATATATAGAAATGCTCCCTGCAAGTCAAAAGCTCAGCCTTCAACCTGCTCTGAACGCTTCGCTTGCAACGTTTTTTCTACCTCGTGGACGTCAGCTTGTCGCACATGCCCATAAACAGCCGTCCGTTCCGTTGCCTTGTTTGTTAAGGGGTTGTTGCTAAGGTTTTTCCATGTGTACGTTGCGGTGTCCACTCTCATATTTTGGATTGGATTTCAGCTCCAACATGTATGGATGTATTTGAGACGTTGCCATTTCGAATAAAGAATGAGAAAAAGTATTGAAATCCTACCACTATAGTTTGTTTCATGTGCATTTTATGCCCCCTTTAAAAGTGGTTTAGTGCTGGGTTTGCATATTTCAGTCAATTAGCTGAATTTTTTCCATTACAACTGACCATTTTCTAAAACGTTTACTGTATTGATTTCCCTACTGTACCTTCCAGGTTCAAATTTTAGTATAGTATGAAAACTGAGTTGCAGAGAGACTGCAGACAACTCATTTATTTTAATCATGTAGTTGGTGTAATCATGGACAGTGATGTCTGTAGCTAAGCGTTGTTTGGGTAAATTTCGGAAAACCAAAGCAAGAGAGAAAAAAAAACAAAACAAAAACAAAAAGTAAACATGGACACAGTGAAAAAGATCACATGAATCTGGACATCTCTGCGTTACACTGTTGGCTGTTCAGCTGCAGATTCTTCGCTCTCACGTGTCAGACTGCTGTTGAATGCACCACCAGAGAGACTTTAAAAAAAAACAAAAAAAAAACAGTTCTGTCAATCTCTGTTCTCTGTCAAACAGAGCTGAGACAGCAAGTCGTAGTGATGGGCTATAAGTGCTGTGCGTGTGTGTGTGTCCAAAGTAAACAGTAATTACTTTGCTGCAGCAGCCACACTCCTCCTGTCTGACTGACTGAAACCATGCAATCATCCTCCCATCCCTCATTCCTCCTACTTCTTCTCTTTAGTCATTTTCATCTTTCCCTTCATTTCTCTCCCTTCTTACTGTCTATTAATGTTTTTCCCTCCCTTTTTCTTCCTGCCCTCCTTTTTTTCATTTATTTCCTCCCTTTTCCATTAACTCCGACTCCCTCTTATCCTCTCCTTCATCTGTCCTTTTCCATCCCTCTTATTCTCTATCTGCAAATTCATCTAAAACTTCTAATTTAGTTAAACATGGAACCACGTTTTTTCTGTTTTCATAAGGATGGATGGCTCTATAGCACGATACACACAGCGCTCAGCTCTCTCAGCCTGCCGTGACAGCACACGTGGTTTAAAGATAGCATAAAAGTATAAAAAGTTTAAAACAAGCTTTCAACAGGTTTCCAGCAGGCACAAACAGCGCTTCCTGCAACCATTTGTTACACACTGCAAGCTACCACAGCCAGGAAGTGACCCAAACCTCCATACCCTGACCTCTGATGTTTGACCCCTCACACGGAGTTAAATATGGAAGTTAAGACAGCTGTTTTGTCAGAAAGGAGACCGACTGCTCATACAATATTACACTGGGGTATTTTTATCTATCCAGGTTCCCCGTGTCAAGCCGGGACATTAAACTCTGAGGAGAGAAGAGGAGAGGAGAAAAACAGACTTAAAAGAAAACTACAGGTTCAAATCTCTTCTGTGCGAAGCGAGCTTCCCTCCTGACTACATCAACATCTGCTGCTTCAGTGCTTTTGAGTGTCACACTGCATCTGTACAGGGCATCTCCCAGTTTCCCACACCGCTACACAGAGCCTGAACTGGTCTGCTGCCATAACAAAACAACAGCAGAAAAAGCTTTAAAGTCCCTTCAACTGCTTTCAGTGTGGCCCGTTCCCACGACTCTATATCAGGCCATCACACACACACACACACGCACACACACGCACACACACACACAGAACATGGTATTTTTAAGCCTGGTCGTTGGGTTTTGTGGAGCGAAGCTATAAATCAGATCCAGAGAGAAATGAAGCAATGAGTGAATCCAGACAGCTAGTTGAGATGTTAATGTGTACATTGTTATTTTGATTATATAATCTTGTTACTCATTTTTTTTATATACCCGGTATAATGACAAAAGTGAGTGACATAAATGTGTTTTATTTGTTGTTTGATTCTATTTCCACACAGACATCGAGTTTTAATGTCTTCTTTCACGCTCAACTAGATGCTGCAAATAAACCACACACAGTGCCAGTGTGTGTGTGTGTGTGTGTGTTTGTCTCTCGCCAGGGTACGTAATTAATCTGAGAATTCACACTGTGACATCAATTACAGGAGCGAGTTTGTGTGTGTGTGAAACCTGAATGGCTGCCAAGTCAGACAGTGATTCTGCAGTGAAACTGTTTAATGCTTGCTGGTCTCTCTTTCATACAGCAGACATGCATATTAAGGTGATCTATCTGCTTGGCACACGTGTTCCAGTCTGGAAATCAGCTAATGTATATGTGTAGTAGAAACAAGCTGGAAAACACAGAATGGACTTCCAGAATCAGATTTCAACAAGAACAACTCTACCCACACTTTGAAAATACTTTGAGGAGCAAGTAAATCTTGAAAAATGAACAGGTTGAAAAACAGTTTATAATATATTGCAATGCAGTACAAAGACAACACAAACTCTGTCTCTGAGGCAACACCGGTTTGTGAAGTTTGTTCAATACTTTGGACAAAGACTGTCTTTGCTGCACAGTTAGGTTTCTGGACAGCAGTGTAATGAAAAAAATACAGACATTTTACATTACAGACTAAAAGAATAAGGTGAAATACTACCTTATTTATGGCATTTACACCCAATTACACTACAGTTAAATGCACTAGTGCTGCAACAATTACTCAATTAGTTGCTCAAAAGAAAATTAACTGCCAACTATTTTGATAATTGATTCATCGTTTTGAGTGATTTTTTTAAGAAAAAATGTCCAAATTCTCTGATTCCAGCTTCTCAAATGTGAATATTCTGTGGTTTATTTAGTCTTCTATGATAGTAAACTAAATGTTAAAAAGTTATGGACATTTGAGAGCGTCATCTTTGGCTTTAGAAAACAGTGATGGACATTTTTCACCATTCTTGCACATTTTATAGACCAAATGACTAGTCCATTAATCAAGAAAATATTCAACAGATTATTCGATAATGAAAATAATTGCTAGTTGCAGCCCTTAAACGCACCATTAGCAGCCGCACCTGACTTTATATCAAGTTTGTCCACATGTCCTATTAACCCTGTAAGTACCTGTCAGTTCTGTGTTTTACTCTTAAGACTTGTGTTTTTAGTGCCTCTGCTGGCGTCTCATATCATCATCTGTGATCAACAGAGTGTCATGGATTATCACACTATCAAAGAAAAAGTGTCAGTCATGACCCCAGGTCAGTAAATGCCAATGCTCTGCTGATCCTTCCAGTCTGGCTCCTGACAGCTCTGTCAGCCCAACAGTCAGTCACACTGGACGGCAGTAGAGGAGGCAGAAACAAGACTAAAGCTGTGTCACGACTCTATACTACATACTAATTGTACACGGTATATACTATATACTAATTCTCATAGATACAATAAGTCAACATACTACATCATTTTATACTAGCAGGACATGATGTATTAAGTGCCCTGTGCAAAAGCAATCAAACACTGGCAGGCAATTGGATGACAGTGGAGGGTTGTCAGTTCCCCCAGCCCTCCCACGCTGTGCTCCTGGGCCAGCCCTGTACTCTCCTTTTCCATTTGCACCTTAAACACCTCCACAGCACATAGCCCACACATCCACGCATTGCTTTCACTGCTAGGTATGCACGCTCTTTTAATAGCCCTGCACCTGCGTGATGTGCGTATAATTGCATCCCTTCTTTGCAGTATGCATACCATCTGTTTTGTGTATTCTTCATTTAGTCACTTTCCCAGTGCAAACACACTACATACTGAAAACCTGATTAGAATTTGTGTCATACATGAAAAGTTCATGTATTACCAGCGTAAGAATTCATCCTGATGGGGGCAAGAATGTCTGTACCAAATTTCAAGGTAAATCTTCCAATAGTTGTTGATATTTCAGTCTGAACCAAAGTGGCAGACAGACCGACAAACTACACTTTACCATCCCTGCTAGTGTGGCTAAAAATATACATGGGTGTGTTGTGGTAAAAACCTGTCTTTTGCAGACATTTTGTCATTTATGAGTGTTGTATGAATATAGTCACTATGATTCTTAAGGTAATTCATGACTGAGGCGTAATGTCAGTGTAAGTAAACAGAAATGTGTTGCTTGTATCAGACAGGAAGAAGAATGGAGAGCAGAGGAAGCAGAGGACGAGCCGGGAGCCGCCTGCTGATGAAGCAACAATGATATCACTTCCCCTGAGACCTACAGGAGGGATTACATCATTTCCTTCTCTTTTCCCTGCCTCATATCGACATCTGCCTCAGTCTCTCAATACAAGGAAGGGAGAGTAATACAGAGTGGGAGGTAGAGAGACAATCTTAGTGCTCTGTGGTGCTCTTACAGCTACACCGGGCTGTATTTTACTCCGACTGTACTGTGCTAAGTACTGTGAAGTGCTTCATATTAATGTAACCTGCTCTGCTGACCTACACCGCACTATGTTCTGAACTCGCCGTCTGCGCTTCGGTGTGTATCTCTTTGTTTTCTAACTTCCATGGCTACAGTGAGGTGCAACTAAACCCACTGAATTAATACACACAGCCATGGGATTACATTGCAGACAGGCACACATACAAAGCAAGGCTACAGAGGTAGTGTTCCCCAGCTGTTTATAGTGTTCTACATTTTCGTCATTTGTTGGGACAGGCCTGGCCTTTTTGTGTGTATGAGGAGTCATAAGGGCCAAGTCGAAGGGACGTCTGTTTATTTTGTTGTACACTGCCAAAGGTAAGGGCACTGTGTGAATCACAAGCACACATGCATAGGCACGTGTGCTTTTATGAGAAAACAGATACATGCATGAATTTATGCATGTGATGAGGCCCAAATTACATCCCATTGTGCCTGTGTATTTGAGCCCCAAGGCCCCAGCAGATCCCAGAGGTACTCAGCTGCTGCCGTGTAACATGATACTGAGACACTAATACACACACGCACACACACACACTTGTGTGTGCCAGATTTAGGGACAGAACAAATGAATGCTGGATTCTATTTTTGCTTCAAAAGAAACAAACAAAAGCAGGAAGCAGCAGGAAGTTAATTCTACTGTACAACTGAAGGGATTTACCATGGATATATTAAGAGAGATGGATACGGTGTGGCAGAGTCATCCTTGTTGCCAATTTGCCCAAAACATTTTCCCCATACACAAGTAGGCTGAAAGTTGAGGTTACGCTACATGTAACTAGAGCTATAATTGCAGCCCCACATGATGGATGGAAAGAGGAGGCACAACTTTTCACATTTTTGGCCCCACTGGTGGTAAGGATCTAAAAATGTCAATCAGATTTACATGACAGTCATTCATATTTTGCAGCAAGATCATTTCATTTCAGTGGAATTGCTGCGATCAGTGGATCTGCTCACAGGAAATCTGAGTAAATCATCTGCGTTCAACTTTGGTAAACTTTGACATGTGAATTTGTGCCACTGACCAGTAGCACATGCCTCGACAGTGCTGACCTTTGAGGGAGCAGAGCCGGACAGTCCAAAATGGAGGAAGCTATTGTAGCTTATTTGATGTGTTGCACCACCCACTTCTGTTTAACTGTCCTCCAGTATAAATTTCTCCACAAAAGAGGCATGGTTATAGATATGCACCAGGGGTCGACCATACCAACGTGTCTCTTAAATAAACTCTTACTGTCCTTATTGTCCCATAATTAACACGCTTACTAAAGGAAAGTTGCCAAATTAGCCATCCGAGTCTTTGACATGATTGTCACTAGTTTACCTAGGCTATGTGTCCAGGTTGCAACTCACAAATAAGTAGTCACAACCTATTGTGGATAAACTTTGCTGTGACACTTTCTGGTAAAAGAGTGGCCAAATACATCAGACTCCTCCTCTAAAAAACAGAAGTACTTCCTCAGTTTCATGGTATTTGTGACCTATTGGCACTAGAGGAAAAACATCCCCTTATCTTCATCCTGTAGGGACGATGGCTGTAGCAACTTTCACAGCAATCCACCCTACACTCACCACTTATATTTGATACATTATATGATATGATTATATGATATTTCACTGATTGCCATTCCTAGAGCAAAAATACTGTCCTGAGTATCTTTCTTAAAGACCTTTATCAGTCAAACCCAGTGTTTATATGTAGCCTACAGTATGAGACCTGCTGTGCTGCTGCACTAATGCTCTCTGCTTCTCTCACATTCTGTTTTATCCAGATTAGACATTATATATTTTTACCTTTTTACCTCGCCAAACCCATAAAGCTCCTTATAATAAATGAAGAAACATGAACCACTGCTTTACAACCGCCCACAACCACACACTGTATGTATATATAGTGTGTGTGTATTTATGCGCGCACACACACACACATACACATACACATACACACACAGCTTTGATATGATCTTCACCAATACTCACAAATGGAGCAGCTGTGTATGCAACTAAACTTACTCTAAAACTGAATGATAACAGGGCAGCATCCACACACACACACACACACACACACACACACACACACACACACACACAGCTTAAGTTTATGATCTTCACAGGAAAGCCAACATTCCCAAACTAAGCATTCCCAAACCACCTCTAAACCTTCTCTCTCTCCACATAAACATATATGCAAACATGCCGTGTTACTACTTTGTCACCCAGGGAAGGCCTCAGTAATGACTGGTGGGAGTTGGAGGTTAATGCTGTGTTTCAGGGCTTCTCAAATACTCCAACATACAACATCAGAGTTCAAATTGTCAAGCAGTAAATTTGGTTGAAAAATAGTAGTCAATAGTTGTTTTTGTAATTGTACGGAATTATTACGCATGCGCACTGGTATTGTTTGCTCAAGATCATGTGATCAAATTCAAATTGTTTCAAAATGGAGGAACATTTTTGCTTGCAGGTGATACGCCAATCCTTCCCATGGTTTGGGTCACTAAAATGCCCAGCGTGATGGTAAAAAAATGTCTGGTTAGTGGTCTACAATAGGTCCGGCAATAAATTTCAGAAACCAATAGAACAAACTACTATCGGCACAGAAAACCAGTCCAGACCAACAGCCTGGGGACTACTCGCACGGAATCCTGTTCCGTGTCAATAGTCGCTAAATTATTGCACTGGTTCCGTAGCTGTGCCATAGCAAAAAGACATTGCAAAGCTCATTTTTGCAAATGTTGCAAAGTATTTAAAATCCTGCATTGTTTACATCCATGTTTAGTAGCTCGGGGTCTTCTTCTTTTCTGCCTTTGCTGACGCATTTCTGCATCTCTTGACGCATTATGACCACCTGTACGTCACTCGAGTATTGTGACACCATTGGCAGGACTGTGTTATCCTCATGCATGAGACAAACAAAACTAGGCCCATTAATAAAAAACTGCTCCATAGTGCTACTAGAGGTCAGAAACTATACAGGATACGTTTAACTAACTGAAAATTAGGTGTAACAACTAAAGTTTAAACATACAGAAACACAAAAACAGGATATTCTAGCTATATGCATGAGGCAAACAATAGTAGAGCTGAAACAGTTTAACTGATCAGTTAATCCACAGAAGATAATGTGGCAATTATGTGTTAGTGTAACTTTTCAAGCAAACTTGCCAAACATTACCTAGTTCCAGCTTTTCTTTCTCTTACATGATAATAAACTGAATTTCTTTGGGTTGTGGACTGCTGGTGGGAAAAAAAACTATTTGAAGATGTCACCACCATGATTGGTATTTTCTTAATTGAGTAATCCAGAAAATAATAAACAGATTTATCATTAGTTGCAATCCTAAACATAGAATATATAAGAAAACTATATCCTCAGCATCATTTGTTGTCATCCTCTGTGCTGCTGTCACACCTTGGTAGCCGAGTCAAATTTACCACATGGAGCCAATTCATGATTGTAAGACCCCCAAACAGTACATGAGGGCAGCGTAAAGGTTCATTGCTCAATGGAGCCTCGGCAGGAGGTAACAGAGGACATCTCTTATTTTCCCAATCTGGGACATGGATATGTGTAGTTCTACGGTACACGTGTGTGTGTGTGTGTGTGTGTGTATGTGTTTCACCTGGGTGTTATTTTTATATTTGGTTACCACATTTAACGCGAACACTTCTTTGTTCTAGGAGACAGCAGAACTCTTGAAAAAGAAAAATCCAACACACAAAATCATGTTACTTTCCACTATTTTCTACCAAACTCCTGACATGACTTCTGTCAAGTATCCAGGAATTCGTTTGCACTGACCACATTTATAACACATGCACTCCACTGACTGTGGCTAAATGTTGGAGCCTTTTGCCACAGAGGCATTTAGTTTTCCACAGAGCTCAATAAGGATGAGACACCAGCATTAAGAATGCAGAAGCTCATATTTAAGGCTGGCTGTTATTAATAGTGATATTTGATGTAAATGCAGGATGCTTTGTGGATAAATGCTGTGTGCCTGGCCATACAGTCAATGTAAAAACATTTATTTTGGAAAACTCTGCATAGCTTTAAACCATCAGTTGCTTTTTTTACAACTGGTTTGATATTTACAGACTATAACAGAATAACAGACATACATAATTGTAATGAAACCCAGACATGAAAACTGCTGTGTGATATCTGGCCATGTCTAAAGTACATGACTCATGTCCGTTGAACACTATCAAACAATCAAGCACACACCAGCACACACAAACACAGAACAGAAGTTTCCACATGTGACGGAGTGATATAAAATGATAAGAATGGTTTAATGCAGTTTACCTTTGGTCTGCTACTGCTCAGCCACAACACAGCACAGAGTGGATTATTTCAATCACCCTGCAGACACAGCGAGAGAAAATGCATTATTGTACATGATCACATATCCTTTGAACGGATAGAGAGACAGACGCACTCTTTCCTGACCAGCACTATATGAAAACCACACTAGATTTCTGACTTTTTAAAGGCTGATGTCTAACTATTCAGTGATTGTTGGTAGCCATAGTTTTTTCAAAACATGTAATTTCAGGAAATACCATGTTTGCCGTTTACCTATAGAGTCAAATGAGAATGTAAGTTCCATCTTTGCGGGCTGGTACAGAGATCGGGACAACGCCTAGCTTAGCATAAAGACTGGAAGCAGGGGGAAACTGTTAGCTCCAAAGGCAAAGAAATACACCCATAACAAGCTACAGAAAACACACACACACACACACGCACACACACACACACACACCTAGCAGCTGTATACACACCAAATGTACTATCAGCAGGTGGCACTAGTGTGTGCGTTTCTTTCATGCTGAGTAGTCTGGATGTGTGTGACCTATAAATAACTGACAGGGCACAACATTTAAATTCACTGCTGTAGTCTCTCTCCGTCTTTCCCAGTGTGTCTCTATCTCTCTCGACCCACTGCTTTCCTTTACAGCCACTGTGTCTATACCTCCTTCACTGTCTTCACCTGTATTTGCTGATTCAGCTGAATTCAGCTGGCATTTCACAAAATTGCCATACCTCATCATGTCAAAACCTCATCCAGACAGATTCAATTATGCTGTAATCACTTTTGACCTTTTTTTTTTTTTTTTTTTTCGCAATTCGTACACAAACGCAGTGAAGTAAGAGTGTGTGTGGAGGTTAAATATGAGTGTGTCTGGGTGAGTGTTTCAGGAGTTGCACTGCTCATGATTTCATCTCTCACATAGATATATGTGTGTGTCTGTTCTACAAGCTGACCATTGCATACAAATACACAAAAATATGTCATCACATCACATGCACAGCTACACTGTTCCAGACACACACACACACACACACACACACCCCAATCCCTGCTTGCATAAGATCATTAGCAGCTCTCATATGATCAGTAGCTGATGGCTGAAACAACAAGAACACTGTTGTTGGGACAAACACACACAAAGTATCTGCTCTCTACCAGCGCATGGCTCGTGCTGAAGAAGATTAACTCTTTGATCTCCCCAGTCATGTAAACCAGACCATCTACGTAAACCAGCTACCGTCCAGTGATGAGCTGACATCCTGAACCCGGACAGATGACTGCAACATCTATTCCTGTTTTAGAAGATGATTAGCATTATTTAATGGTTTGTTATTCCCAGCAAATTTCATAAATCACCACATTTTAACAATTAATTTATCCCACTAATGTGTGTGGCTTAAACCAGATGCAGAAAATATTTAAGAACAAATGTGTACCTGCCTGCCTGCAGGGTTTTGCTAGGTAATGAAAAGATCATACAGGCACATGGATTAAAAGAATTCTGCCCTACAGTAACTATGCGTGTGCACAGCTATGCACACTTCCACTGAAAAACAGGGGTTGACTGTTGAAGGGTTCACTGGAAGCAACTGTGAAAACAGTATTTGGCTAAAACACAACAAATTCAATGATAGTGATTACAAATGAGAAAAAGATGAGATACCATAAACAAGAGTGAGACAAAAGGTATTGTAAAAAAAAATTAGCACAGTAACAAGAACTAGATTCACAAAGTATAGACTAAAGCCCCATTCAGAAGGGATTATTTATTTCTCAAATGGGGGGGGGGGGGGTTAACATTACGTGCCCTGGTCAGTGATTTTAATCCAGTCCAGAGCAACTATAAAATAAGTTACTTTATTCCTCATGCCAGCTAGAAAGTATTAACAAAGGAGATTAAGTACCCATAGGAAGTACAATACAGTAATTAATCTAATAAAACTTAACATCAACAAGATGACGTTAGACCAAGAGCAAATGAACTGTTTCCTAATGTGCTGTAACAACACATTGGGCATATTAAGTCAATGGAAAGACATGAGTAGGCGAGAATTGGCGCAAAGAAGAAGCAGAGCCCTGGGGTAGGCGCTCAAGTTGTTTCAAATTGAGCGAAAAATGCGTAATACGTGTGAATTTACGCATATCCCGGGGTTCTGCTTCATAACCGTACAGAGAGACAAGATGGAAAAGGAGAGAGGTTGAAGGGAAACAACGGAAAGAACCGGAGTTTCTGGTGAGTTCTGAGTTCAGTTTGAAGCTGACCAGAACAACACAAACATGGTTGTGACATACAATGTGACACTTCCATCACATTTCAGGAATTTAAAACTGATGTGTCATTTAAAATAGTTCCTCATCCCGCTGTGTTGCAACAGATTACTTCACTGGAAAGTATTAGGAGGAATTAGCTAATAACACCACTTCAAAACAGCTGATGGGCATGGCCATCTGCTCTCTGTAAATAACTATTAGGGGCTTGGTGTCTTTTGCTGAATGTCTTTGATTGTGGATTAATCACAGTGTCTCAGTACTATATCATTCTTTGCTGTTAGTCTCTCTTAATGAATATCAATGATTCAGAGTTGCTCTTTTGAAGTAAATACTGTATCTTCCTAGGTCTTCTGTGGTTACCTTTTGTAAACATATTAAGGGTTTGGCAGTAAAATCTCAGATAATATGCAGGAAATGTAAGCTGGAACCAAATACTGACCTATTGTTAATTGACTAATCATTTCAACTCTGAACATATTATTATATTATATGAATTATATATTATACTAGGCTAGAGTTGTCATTTTCAAACCAATAAGCCAGATACATCAGAGCTACTGTTGGCTTCACAGAGGAGCGTTCAGGCCCAGTCAAAACAATGCAGCTTAGCTGGCCTGCTGCGTTTATCCAGCGCCAGCCACATGATAGAAACATCATCAACACACCCACTCACTTCTCTGCAAAATAAGCTGCTGTATTCACACATGGGCTCAATAGGACATTACACAGAGTTTGTACTAGGGAGCTGGCAGGGTAAAGTCTGTGTAATGTGTGGTCCAACTGATTCGGACATTTGCATTCACACATACAGCTCCTTCAGGTAATGTCCAGAAAATTTCAGGGTTGCAGTGCATGTGTGAAAGGGGCTATATTGTCCATAAAACAAAGAATTAATGTTAAGAAACTAAAGCTAACAAAAAAAAACCTGTTTGCTATGTCTTTAGTGTCAAATGGTGACCTCTGAGTAAATATTGTTGCTTACTTATCTTGCAAACATGTAAATTTGAGTGAACTTAAATACGATAAATATGAGTTTAGAGTCAGCCATGTTTTGATAACCTAGGCTTAACTTGGAATGGGATTCAAGTCAGCTTTGTCATCTGATATTGATGAATTTTTTTACTTCTGAGATAGTCAACCTCATGGTTGGAAATATCCTTACTAAAATCTTATTGGACTTTCTTCAGTATCTTTACTTTTGAGTCGGTCCTCTTCTCTTGGTGAATACTAATATGTTGGTAACATGTTTGCTGAGGCTCTGTAATGCTGAGGTTCTCCTTCCTGGCAGAATGATGACTCCTGTGTTACCCAACAGGCCGCATTAAAGGGTATTATGAAACAACAAGGCCTGCCAAAATGGAGACTGTAACAATCTCAGACTGAAAAAAAATAGCTTTACCTCTCCATGATTTCACTCATAATGAGCCCTTGGAAATGTAATTTAAGAGGGCTACAAAGTTAATAGAGTATATAATGTCATGATGCTAGTTTCCACAATAAATCAGGACAATTGGCAAACTGGGAAACATTTAATTGACAGAGGCCACTTCAAAACAATAAGGACATTGTTACAACATTTGTAATACATTGGTCAATCATTTTGATTCTTCAAACCATCAAGAAATAATAATCCTGATTGCAGCACAAACATAGATCACTTAGTTACTATCCCGGCTCCACCCAGGTCAGATTTTATTTCAGTTTATTTTGATAGTTTGGTGCTGCTATGCAACATCTTACCATGTGACTATAATGTTTCAGTAAGAAGTCGACCAAGTTTCAGACAGTGTATATATAGTATAGCTGCAACAATTAGTTAATTAATCGAGTAGTGGAGCTACAGAAAATTTCCAACTATTTCAGTCGTTTCAGTTATTATCAAATTATTTGATGGTTCCAGTGTGAAATGTGAAAATCTGCTGTCTTTACAAAATGGTAATCTTTGGATTTTGGATAAAACAAGATGTGATGACATCACACAACATTTTGGACTCTTTTTATAGATGTTTTATACAAGATGATGGTTAATTAAATGGCAGATATTGATTATGAAAGTAAGGTTTGAGGGTAAAAACAGCAGCGATTCAGCACAGGAAAAGGAAGCAGACACTTCAAAAGCCGGCAGTATATTCCAACCAAAATCAAGTTTGCCCTTTTAAAATTCAGACCACAACAGACACGACTTACAACACGATTTAACCACAGAGTAATAATAAAAGTAATATGCTTCTATGAAAGTAAAACTGCAAGAATAAGACTGTGCAAAGAAAAATTCAACAAGTTCTGCTGGCCTACAGTTCATTTACACAATTTATCACTTACTATTCAGCACTGAAGTAAAAACATACAGATTATGTGTCCAACTCCAAGGCTATTTGGGAAACTGAAGAATCCTTTAAAATTGTATGTTATTGTTAAAAAAAAAAAAAGCAATAAATGCATTTTAAAAATATTTACCACTGCAAGTGTTAACTTGTCACGTACTGTAGTCTGGTGCTCACACTGGGCTGTTCACTGAACACCACATAACTGGGAAATATGAGTTCATTTAAGCCTGGAGGATATGGACACTGTGTGTGTGTGTGTGTGTGTGTGTGTGTGTGTGTGTGTGTGTGTGTGTGTGTGTGTGATACTAGCAACTGAGAAGCTTAAGGCATACACCTATTTAGGACAGCTTGTCTCTTGACAGCAGACAGTTTAGTCTACCAGCAACTGAAGGCTGCAGACATACAGAGACAGGTCGACATTTTAAATCTGGTGCCACTTAACTCCTCGATGCATCTCTCATGCTGTAAAGATGATGTTACTGAAGCAAGTTTTACTAAATGTACTCTCACTGCCAGTATTTAACAGGTCCTGTGGGAATCAAACCCTCAACCCTGCCAGTGTCAGTGCCTTGCGGCTGAAATACAATGAGAATGAACCCCTAATTTCCGAATATTATGCAGGTCTGCCTAGTAACCAGCTAACACACATATTACAACCCACCCTGCCTAGACAAGGCCAGCCGTCAGGTCACATTACTGCGTACATTCTCCTACACTGCCTACTGAACTGACACACACACATTGCCTGAGGTTAAATGTGCAGCCTGTGTTTTTTTTTTTTGTAATTCAAATGGGGCACATGCTGCCAGGACTGGGGGGCAGAAAAATAGAATAGAATAGAATAGAATAGAATAGAATAGAAGCTGCTCTGTTGGCAGTTCCTTGTCAAATTAAAATTTGAATCAATAATCAGAAAATGTCACTTAAGTAAGAGCATGAATTTGTCATTCTCCACACTGAGCTAGATGTACATATATGACATTGTGATTTGCAGCTGCTGGATATATACATAAACGCAGATTTTTTGCAGTGATCCCTCAAATGTGGTCATCAAACACTTGTGACAAAGATATGTAATGGAGGCATGATATTTTACAGTTTAACAATAAACTGTATTGTATAAAATGACATCAGTGACATCAGCACTGAAACAGTAACCTTCACTGGGAATGTAATAATTATAAATTACTATAAATAAAAAAAACAACAAAAAAACATATGTATGTATATATTAAACTTGAATTAAGAAAAAGGATCAAATATACATAAAATGCTACCTATATAACTTAAATTTTTTTTTTTTTTTTTTTTTTTTTAAATTGGCGCATATCGGACAACATATATGCCGATATCGATATATCTGTGATAGGCCAATATCGGCCAATAGCATGGGCTGACCGATATATCGGTTGGGCTCTAGCCCCAACATCAACACAGTTTAGGTACAGTAAGAGCAATGAACTTCTCACTTTCTCATTAGTTCCAAGCAATGCCACTATATCACTGGTCAGTGTGCTTACCCCCACTGTGTGGACGGAGCCAAATGGCACAGTCAGTGTGCACGTACATACAGAATTATGGTGGCTGGCTGTTGACGGTGAAATGCTTGTTGAGTCTTGCAATAAGAACAACTGAAACAGACTGCCTGTGAGCCCACACACAACCCCTCAAAACTAAGATGGGTGTTAAGAGGTTTCTTCATGATCGTAATTCAGAAGCATAAATAGAGGTGCACACACACACACACAGCTTTATAGTTGCTGCAGTGGAGTCGGTCGCACTGCAGAACTGTCAGACACACACACACACACACACACACACACACACACACACACACACACACACACACACACACACACACACACACACACACACACACACACACACACACACACACACACACACACACACACACACACACACACACACACACACACACACACACACACACACACACACACACACACACACACACACACACACACACACACACACACACACACAGACACAGATTGAACACCATCTCATACACTCAACACAAGGTCACTGAGCTACTACTGGGTTAAACTACTGCTGAAGAAGCGCAAAAAAAGAGACTGGCAAGGTTGAATGCATCTCTATGTGTATCCTGTATCCTCTGCACACGTTAGCGCAAAAGACACCGAAGGACCGAACGGTCTGCACGAGGATGATAATAACATATTCAGAATCATTCAACATCACTGTGTAATTGTTGGATTTAGAAAAAAACACTCTACTCCTGACAAAAACATAAAATCTGGCCATGTTTAGTATCTGTTAACCACCAGTTAAGCGAGCTAGCTGAAGATCCAAGTGTAACCGAGCCGCACTGGACTGTCTATGTTAGCTTGTTAGCTAACCAGCTAGATTTTAACCTGAACCAGTAAGTGCCGGGTTCTGGTTACAAGAAGATTTTGACTGTTGAAGTGAATAGAAAAATGTTCTCCAAGTTGAATATTTTCCACTAAAAGAGTAACTTTCACTTAATATGGAATAAAGCTGCAATTATTAATTGATTAGTTACTAACTATTAAATTATTTGGCAACTATTTTGATAATCGATTAATTATTTTGAGTCATTTCAATTTATCAAGTTTCAATTTATCCATTTTCAACTAATCAAATAATCATTAGTTGCAGCCCTAATATAGAACATATCTTGGTGGTGATGGAGGAATAGATTAACATTTTGTGATATACACCTTGTTCTTGTCTAGAGTTAGATGAGAAGATTGATACCGCTCTCATGTCTGTAAGGTAAATACTGTAAGAGGCAAGAGCCAGCAGCCAGTTAGCTTAGCTTAGCTTAGCTTAGTTTAGCGTAAAGACTGGAAGCAGGCAGAAAATGGCTATCCTCATTCGGTCCAAAGTTAACAAAATCCGCCAACCAGCATGGTCACAGGCAGAAGTTACAAATCAGATCAATACTTCCCTTTTTCTGGGAACACAAATCCTGTCTGAAAGTAGTTGATTGAAACATGCACTGATTCACATTTTATTCTGCAGAAATGTCAGAAATTCACTTAAAATTGGCACAAAAAGTTTGGACACATTCCTACTGACGATAACTGAAGCTAAATTATATATCTTTCTCAATCATACTAGCCCAAAATAATCAGTATACTATGGTAGTGTAAGTATTTTGTTACATCAGTTAGGCCACTCTGAGTATCAACACTTTGTTTAAACTCCCACTACACTGCTGACATTTAACACCCCCACCAAAAAACCTCCAAAAACAGACCAATTTTAGCTCCCAGTACATGACAGTGGTTTGAGAATAGAATTTTCCTTCAAGGCACACAGTGACACCCAAACCAAATGTCTCGCATTATGAAAAAAAGCTAAACTTTCCACTTCAGTCTGTCCACGGTTGAATTGGTTCCTGCCAGAAACAACATCTGTGGTAGGAACCAACAAGAACCTTTTCAACATGAAAGAGAAACAGGAAAAGAGTGAACAAATAATGACAGTAAAAGTATTTAGTGTGTTCTGTGGGTGTATGTGTGTATTTTATCTGCATGAGTGTTGGACACCCTATGTCCACTTTCAAGCCATCTGGAGGGACACACATACACTACAGTGTTCAGTAAGTAACTCTCTGAGCTCTGCGAGTAGCACAAGATGACGATAAATAGACGAGTAATTACTCTTCACTACTAAAAAACCTGCTCAGACACACATATCCACACTTATATAGAGTTATGGAGATAATCACAGAGTAGAGAATGAGTGACTGAGTCTGACTCAGCAAAAAACCATCAGACCAGCTCCAGTTCTAACAAGTCCTCAGTTCAGACGGCCCCTGGCCCAGCTTCACCTCACCCCAAGGACTTTAGACCTACCTCAACACTTGAACTTTAGAAACAGACTATCAACCTGTTGCAGCATGAATTTGGATTTATCCAACGCATGCATCAAAGTCAATGCATACCTCACCAGAAGTGTCAATATATCTGCTGACGGGCCACCTGGTGAAACTATATAACAGCTTGCTTAACATAAGATTACAGTACATCCCATTAAGCAGATGCTTTTTGACTTCAATTTTTTTCCCCGACATACAGGTATATACATTGAGAGCATTTACAGGTCAATGTCTGCTGCACAAATGCTGAGACATGTGGAAAGGAGGAGCTGTGGACTGCACCACCAACACTACGATTAATGGCCAATCAACTTCATACAGTTCCATGTCACCTAGTCTGGTTCCAGACCTCCGAATTACTGCCAACATCTCTGATTTTGGAGCTGAGGAATGGGGACATTTTCTTCCTGTTCTACATCCAGAAGAATTCCACAATGTCGACTTATAGAGATATCTCAGCATTTGTCTTCAATAGACATGACAAACGTCAGCTGCTCTTAGCAAACACTATTACGGCCTCTGTGTTGGCTGAACATGATCTTGACAGGACAGATACATCAGTCACTACTGATTGTTTAGGGCAAAACAATCCCCACAACTTTAGCCTGAATCATAAAGTAAAAAAGAAACAGACATTCAGATTCTGATCATTACACCCTGGTGTGGAGCTGATATTAGCTGAAATAGAATGTAGGCTGTTGTGAGAACTATGTCGTATGTAAAGTACAAGTGCATTATTATAATTTAATATACATTTATAGTTGAAATTCGGACATTTTGGCTTATTGAAAATTCATGTAGTATGTAGCAGTAAGCCTTGTCATTGCACCAGCTCTAACACTATTTAAATTGCTTGTGTATTTTGTTGTGTTTTTGTACAGTTTCACTCTTGATTCATAAATGCATCTACAATGGCATCTTATTAAAAAGGCACAACTAAGATGATCCATGACTCTTATGCATTTATTGCACAGAGTTTGGCTTGCTGTTAAATTATGTTGCCACATAATGAGAACAGTACAGTCCTACTCAACTCAAGTTGCTGGAAATATCTGGATATAGAGTCACATCATAAACCCTATACGATTGGCCAGTTTACCACAGGAAGAAGAAACACACACTAAGCTGCCAAACAGGGAGGGAATGTTAAATACATCTGTTTTTAACGGAGTTGGAGAGTTTTGGGCAGATTTGTTCCTTGCTGAAAGACACCTACACAGTCATTTCTGAGGTAGGCGAGCATATTCCTCCTTCACTTTCCATCTCCACATTTTTCCAAACCAGTCAGAGGATTTTAGTTGGCAACTTCCCATTCAAGAGTCAACCACACTAAATTCTTATGTAGATGCTGTGTAGTGAATATTCCAAAATAAAAAGTCAATTTTGCATAGTAATTCTCAGTGGGCTCCAGTTCAGATACTGCCATGAGTGGTGAGAGTTTGAACCCTGACCTACGTCACAGCTGATCCCGTCGTGCAGCTTGAAGGTACACAAGAGCCTCGCGGTATTAATCTTCATCTGCACTGTTTTGATTCCCACTGACAAAATTCGGCAGACAAAAAGAAGGCTCACATACTTTCCAGCTTCACTAGAGAGCTGTCTGGACGTGGGAGGTAGCTGTGGTTTGGTATGAACCCGGTTCACGTGTGAGTGCGCGTGTTTTCATGTATGAAGGAGCCAGCACAGAAAAACAGTAGCTGTTCCAGGCGCGCTCCAAGTCGATATATTAACACACATGTCCAACTACACACACACACTCAGGTTAAATGCCTGTACTTTTCTTGCTTAGTGTGAGCAATGGAAAACATAGAGGCTTACAGTATCAACAGTTTCTTCAAACCAATCGACACACACATACACACACACACACACACACTCTATAATAACATCATCTCCATCACACATTGCTGACACACAACAGAGGCTGTGTAGCAGAGCTTAGGGCATAATTAGTGTGACTTGTTTTACTGCATTGTACTACCATGTAAAGCTAACATGCTAACAGCTAACTTAGATATTAGACATGATATGACATGTGTTGGTCACTATCTCTAAACTAGCTAGCTTGCTAACTTTCAAGCAAGCAAGCTAGTTATAGCTCAGTTGCTAACCAAACAATAAGTTTGGTTAGCGACCAATAAATTGGTTATAATTTGATATAAGTTCATTAAAATTTGTTAATAAAGAATTGTGACCATTACATGTGAAGTGAGGCATTTGCCTCCTGGTGAATTATGTAATGGCACCACTTATTACTACAAAGACATGTTTGCATTTCTGTACTGCAATTACTTATTGGCTGCTCTTATGTGCCAATGTCAATATATCTGTGATAAGCTAAAATTCACCTGATATAACCTTCACAACAGTAACTTCACCTCAACTAGTAACTTTAGAATTCTGCTTACATGTTATTGTATTAGTAAGTCAATAAATAACTGGCAACAATAATACATACTAATACACAATAATGACAGGTGCAATTCTGCTTTTATGATGAATACTTTTACTTTTCATGCTTACAGTACATTTTCTTCTAAGCAGCTCCTTTAACACTGATGTGTAAAATCAGCTTCTTAGGCCTGAGGCATGTTAACAATTGTCATTAGGAAATGTCAGCTGGTGCCAATTTCAAAGCTTTAAAAATACTCTGACTCTTCAAACCTTGTGCGAACACTCAGCAACCATAGGTTCTTCTAAGCAGCTGTGTAAGACTCTGAAAGTTATTGATGCACAATGCAATCCACAATGCAGGGGAAGGCTACAAGAAGATAGCAAAGTGTTGTCAGCTTGCAGTTTCCACAGTGCAAAATGGTATTAAGGCATGGCAGTTTAGGAGAACTGTAGAGGTCAAGATGAGATCTGGAAGACCAAGAAAACTGCCCTTTCAGATCAAAACCCCCATATGACTGCAAAAAACCTGCAGGAAGATTTAGCAGACTCAGGAGTGGTGCTGCACCGTTCCACTGTGCAGCGATCCTTGCACAAACAAGACCTTCATGGAAGAGTCAATAGAAGAAAACGTTACCTGCATCCTCATCATAAAATCCAATGTCAGAAGTATGCAATGGAACATCTACAGAAGCCTGATGCGTTTTGGAAACAAGTGCTGAGGACCGATGAAGTTTAAATGAAACTGGAAACAAAGAAATGGTTGAAAGCATTGCACACAACGAAGAGGAGTTAGTAAAAAAGACCAGTGCAACTTCCATTATATGGATATGGTTTGGGTTTAAAAAGTCAGACAACAAGCAGAAAACTATAATCTGCAAATTATGTCGGACAGCGGTTGCAAGGGGTGGTAATACAAGCAATCTTTTCTATCACCTCAAATCAAAACACATTCTGGAATATAAGTAAAGCAAACAAATGCATCCTCCGCAAACGTCAAGTGAATCGTTCAGCAGTGGTGGGAAGAAAAAAGCTGGCTCTGCAAATTAGACATCACTTTCTCAGGCATTTTCTTAAGACTATCCTTGCGAGGAAAAAAAAAAAAAAAGTCAGAGGTGGAACGACTTAACAAAAGCCATCACTTTGTACTTGTGTAAGGACAAGGTTCCTTTTCAAACTGTTGATAAAAGGGCTTTAAAAACATGATCAAAGCACTGAATCCAGGATACATGGTGCCTGGCCGCAAACACTTCAGCCAAATTGAAATGCCAAAACTATACAGCAAGGTCTGTGAGCAAGTGGAGAAAGAACTCAGTAAAATGAAACACTACGCAACTACTACTGACTTGTGGTCAAGTCGTACCATAGAGCCTTACATAAGTCTGACTGTCCACTTCATCAACAATGAGTGGGAGTTGTGCAGCAAATGTTTACAGACTTCATATTTCCCTGATGACCACACGGTCAAGCCTTGGGCTTAAAAAAAAAAAAGAGTCACAAGTATGTATAACCACTGACAATTGCACAAATCTTGTCAAAGCAGTGGCACTTAATGACTGGACAAGATCGGTAGCTCAAAATGGAGTGTCAAAATATATTTCTTGTCCAGGTGTAACGTTATCTTATGTTTTTGATGTGCTTATACAACCAGTTTCAGTTTCCAAACAATTGAATTAATTTTTTAGTTAGTGGCTGAACTTATTCAATTCAAATCAAATCAAATATCATAAAGGCTTACTGTAAATATTTATAATACAACTGTCAAAACATTTCATACACATTGGAACATGCTTCTAGCTGAGCTTAAAACTTGCAGACTTTCTTTTTCCCATGGTGCAAAAAAATGGATATTGAGCAACCAGTCATGTCAACATTAATTTGAGCGTGACTCAGATTTTTTAAATTGTAATGACTTGTAATTTTATAGCTATACTGGATGAATGTGCTGATATTTATATGTTGATGTGTGCTTGTCTGTATTAGTGTTAGTGTGATAGATTTTTTGTGTCTGGTGACTGTGTGAACCTGCCCGGGGACTGCAAACAGAAATTAGCTAATAGCTAAATCTGGCATAAATGATCTCTTATCATTTTGAGATTAATGTTTTTTGTACATGGTCCTTGTTTAATAAAGACTAATAACAACATACTTTTTTTTGTCAACAGAAGTGTCAAAGAGCCCCATGTTGAATGAGCAGTTGGCATATGTAAGAAAATTGTGAGTATCGTTTCCTACACGTGGAAAAGAAAGAGAGAAGTAGCCACTGCCCAGACTGAACTTTGCCTACCTCCTCACCGCCTCATCACTGCATCGCCAACCAGATGGGGGTCTCGACAGAAACATCCAGATGGTGATTGAACAGCAAAAGGCCATATCTCAGGTCCTTAAAACTGATAAGAAAACCCGGCACCTGGCACCAACATGGCAAGAGATGGATGTTTTGGAATCAGTGAGCAAGACCCTCAACCTCCTGAGTTCACAGATGTACTGTCCGGGGGAAGAATACATCACTGCGTCATACATCAAACCTGTGCTCCATCTTCTCAATAACACTGTTTACACACCTGACAAAAGGACATGAACTCCAGTATCCTCCAGTATTTACATAAGAAATACTCTGACCCTGCAAAAGATCACCTGCTAGACATGGTCTCCCTCCTAGATCCACGTTTCAAAACAGTTACATAGGAAAGAATACATCAAAACCAAAGCTGCAGCAGAGATTCAGTCACTGCTAGAAAGGCAGGCGACATCCACAGAGGAGTCTCCACAACAGACAAGAGAGCTGCAGAAGGAGGAGCTGCAGAAGAAGCTGCGGAGACGGTGCAAAGCAAAGTCTGGGTAGCTTTTTCAAAAAGACAATTGTTCAACAACCTGACTCAGGTACCCTCTCCGACAGAGATGCAACTGAAGTTGAGCTCAAGAGCTACCTGCAGGCACTGGAGGTTGATGGTGAGGCAGATCCACTGGAGTGGTAGAGGCTTCATCAAGCAAATTCCCCAAGTGTAGCAAGCTTAGCCAGGAAGTACATTTGTATTCCTGCCACTAGTGCCCCTTCAGAGAGGGCTTTCACACTGGTGGCAACATTGTGACCTGCCACAGATCTGCTCTGAAGCCAGACACAGTTGACAGACTTGTTTTCCTGGCTAATAACCTGTAGTAGCTGTAGTAGTAGCAATTAGGCTAGCTAAGTAAACCAGCACAAACAGGAATGTTGACAGTATTTGTTTTTGCACCAAGAGAGTTACACTTGCACTGCTGCACTGTGAGTATAAACACTAAGGCTGTATTCAGTCTAGATCAGGCGTTGCAGCGCACCTCCACAGGGGTGTGTGGGCGTGTTTATTTGTAACTGCCATGAAATAATCAGAAAAAATAACGTTTTATTCCTCACATTCACCGGCTTTCTTGCTACCACCACTCGCTCTCTTTATTCACTCTTTAGCTTGCTCAACCACCACTTCTCTCTCGCTCCTTTTTAAAAATGAGTCAGGAAGCCGTCAGCAAAGCCTAACTTCAATTTTAATGTTATCAAACATAGAGAAATGCAGCGTAACGTCGGGTTGCATTTCTCCAAAAGTTGATTGTGGTTCAACTTTCTCGCCGCAGGCTGCTGCAGCCCCCACCCCCACGGTCTAAATGCACTATCCCCATTTAAGTGAATGGAAGGACTGGTGTTTTCGTCGCAACACCTGATTTGGTGTGAATTCATCAAGAGGTATACTGAAATGCTGGAGAAGGGGAAGTTTTTTGGTTTTGGTTTTTTTTTTGCACTATGCAGGCCTATTCCTACAATACTACAACTGAAGAGCAACTATTTAAAGGTTTTGTATTCTTTTCTATTTATTATTGCAGTTTTGCACAATAAATGTTCTTAAAATACCTCTGTGCTATGTGAAATATGTCCTATTAAGAGAACAGTAGTAGCTGCCATGCAGTTTATATTGAAATTTTAAGAAAAACGAGTATACCATGATATATACCATTACCGTCCATGCTTCAAATTATACGGTGGTATGGTATATCACGGATGGCTTCTATAACAGGACAATGACCCTAAACATACCTCAAAATCCACCATGGACTACCTCAAGGGATGCAAACTGAAGTCCCCTGACTTAAACATAATTGAAAATCTGTGGGTAGATCTTAAAAGAGCTGTGTGTGCAAGACGGCCCAAGAATACTGCAGAACTAGAAGCCTTTTGCAAGGAAGAATGGGAGAAAATCCCAAATACAAGAACTGAAAGACTTTTAGCTGGCTACAAAAAGCTGTGATATCTGCCAGAGGAGGTGTTACTAAGTACTGACTATGTAGGGCGCCCAAACCTCTGCACATGCCACAATGAATTTATTTTTTTTAATTTTTGTTCAATTTATGACATGAAAAGTAACTATGTATTGTTTGCTGAAAATATTGTGTTTTATGTTCCATATACTAGAGAGACTGTGTTTACATCTTTTCAATTTAAAAAAAAAAAAATCACCAAAATATGTTATTTGTCAAGGGATGCCCAAACTTTTGCATACAACTGTAGAGCTCTCAAAAATTCTACAATCGAAAGAAAAAAGTAGTGTCCATGACATGTACACTACTATGTGCTAAGAATCCCGAAATCCAATTTTCTGCTCACTATTCAGTAAACTATTGAATGTCTATTATATAGAGAGGGAGTGGTTTCAGATACAGCCCTTGTTTCTCTGTGTGTACGGTGTGTTCTTACTTGTGAGCCACGTCAATGACAAGGCCATTTCCATTGCCTTGTGATGGACAATAAACTTGAATTTTATGTAAAGGACTGGAGTGCTTCTCCACCACTCCTAAGTCAAGAGTGTTCATGGAAAGTATGAACTTTAAAAACAAGGGAAACAGAGTCAGCCTCAACGCAACACAGTCAAAATGAAAGTCCTGATTTCCAGCTGCACAGCCTGCTCCTGGATCTCCATGAGGGCTGAGAGACATAGACACAGGAAGACAAAGAGAGAGAGGGTAGGAGAGAGAAAGTGGCTTGGCGAGAGTGACGCTGCTCAGAGGAAAAACACGAAAGGGAAAAATAAAAGAATTAAAAAAAAAAAAAAAAAACACAGAAGAAATGAGATTGAATTTTCCAAGAATGAGGTCTGTGCAGTAACACAGCAACAGCAGCCAGAATGACTCTACATCTGTCTGGAATTAGAGTGAGAGACAGACTGCTGATTTTGGTTGAAAACTGTATTTGAACTTCAGTGTTTTGTTCATGCTGGAGATGAAGGGAGGCTGTATAAAAGCCTGTCCAAAGCTTCCTGCCACAGCGGTTCCACGCTAACATTCCTCTCTTTGAGGATATTGTTCAACACACAGTATAAAAATAAAGGTAAAGCCATAATGTTGCTATATTTAGAAGCTACATTTTCTCAATGCAACCGTAAAAATACTGCTTTTACAACTGGAGTTCTGCAGATAATAAATATTAAATGGGGGAAATTTTGATCAGGCTTACTGCTGTGGCTACGTATCAAGTCTCAATGCCAAAATGCATCCATGGCACAGAGTATCAAAAACTGTCAAGTACCCAACGCTATCAGTGTGCAGAACACATGCATATCTTTCTTGTCTAGGTCTAGGAGTTTTCAGGTTATTTCTGCTACACAAAGACGTGCAACACTGTAGAAAGCCCCCTTCATTTTTTTTTCCCTTCATGACATTTTTGAGCCCAAAATTGGCCAATCATAAGGTACAGGGGTAAGCAGAAAGCAGAAATCTCCTGTTAGATTCATACTGTTTACAATTTTGCCTATTTTATTTAGGCAAATGCAAAGGAAAATGTAATTGTATGTAATAAAAATGTAATAAAAAAGGGGTTTGGTATCAGTACCAAAATGTATGTGTTATATCTGCACTAATATTAAAAGATTTCAAATGATAACAAGAGTTTGTTTGGGCTACTTAACATGTGGTATCACAATGTGTAGCCACAGCCATGGGAATCAACAGAAACTAATACAGAACACAGCTGTTGGAGCTTGTCTACTAAACGTTCTGCATCTTTTTGATGAACTTGCTGAGTCTACATTTTTGCTGCTTGTATTGAAAGAGTACTCCACTGACTTAGCAATGCACTCCTATAACACTGTTGTTGACATTGACTCACAATAGACATTTTGAGAAAAAAACGGAACAAAATCAATGCAGCAGAAATATCGTCTTTGTTTCCACACAGTCTTCTTCCTACCACCTACATTACCTACAATGCAACTTGACCGCTGACAGTTCGATCGTACATCCGGGTGTGTTATGCTAGTAGCGGCTAATGTAGCCTCGAACTGCTAACCACAAGCAGAGATGAGTGAACACAGCATCGAACACTGACTCACCTGAGGCTATTTATCAGATTTCACACAGCTCCCTCTGGAGCCACAAAAGATTTTATACAACTTTTTTTCCCCACATATGCAGTAGGACTCCTACAAACAGAATGTGAAAATCGGTGGAGTTCCCCTTTAACAGCCAACCAGTGAAAGTTTTCCAAGACTTCCTTGTTGTTTGACCACGTCACGAGGACTATGAGAGGAATGTCCTTCACACCAACACCAGCCTTCCAAATGACATCCCTGACCTCTGAACCCTGAGGAATTTGTATGGGGTTTCCCTGATACACATACCACAGAAACAGCACCACAGAAACAGCAAAGTCCATTTTGTCCTCTGTGTTTTTTTTTCTTAGTTAAAAAGGGACAGTGTACAGCTCAAACATAAATGTCACCATTTGATGCACCATACCAGGTTATTGCTTCAAGCTAATTCACATCTGTAGTCCCTTGGCAGGTCAGGGCAAAGACACACACACACACACACACACACACACACACACACACACACACACACACACACACACACACACACACACACACACACACACACACACACACACACACACACACACACACACACACACACACACACACACACACACACACACACACACACACACACACACACACACGTCAAAAGCAAGTCATGAAGACCATATGATAGAATATTAAAATCAGTGAGTGCAGGGCTGAGCAGCTTTTAACAGAAAAAGCTGATTGCCCAAATGCAGTGCAGTGCAATGGTATGGCACAATCACATACCATTTCAATATATACAATATCTGGGCTGCGTCCAGAGAGAGACAGTTTATAATAAGTTAAATTCGCTAAGTTGTACTTTATGGTTTTAACCATTTTTTTAAACATGTTTCTTAAAGTTTAAATTTGGATCCAGTACCACGTCAAGATATTAAAAATCAGTGACTATGTCAGTCCTTTCAGCTTTGATGAGAATCAGCTTTAGAAGGTTGTACCATGGTTTTAGAAACATACCTTTTGTCTTGCTTGATCAAGCCAATGTGTGATCCTTTCCAGTGCAACTGTTAGCTTGGCAGGTGCTAACTCAGCTGTTTTGGTGTGTGTGTATACAACAGTGTCATCTGCCTACATTTACAGTTCTACATCATGACACTGTTGAGGGAGATCATTAATATATAGGCTAAATAATAGGGGACCTAACACTGACCCTTGTGGAACACCCATTGTACACTTCATGTTACTGGACAGTGCGTCACAAACTTTAACACACTGCATCCTATTAAATAAATATGAAGACATCCATGCCAGTGCTCTACATGAGAAGTTAAATTTAGAATTTCAATATTGAAACATCATGACTGACTGCATCAGGCAGTTTAAGCAGATCTAAATATACAGCACCAACTACTCCTCCTTTATCAAGCCTTTAGATTTATTTTGCTCTCATTCTATAGAATGATTTGCTCTAAAGCCAAACTGCATACGATGTAGACCAAAGTTGCTTGGATTAGGAAATGATGTCAGTTATTCAATGACAACTTTCTCATCAACCTTTGAGAGTATTGATAGTATACTTATTGGTCTATAGTTACTGGCTTCAAGGCGGTCTCCAGATTTAAAAATAGGTATGACAATGGCACATTTCCAGTCATCAGGGAAGGAGCTGTGTTTAAAAAACAAGTTAACTAAATGAGTAATAGGGGGGAGTTAAAATACCTTTGTGTGATTTAACAAACATGGTGTCAAACTGGAGCTTTTTAAGTTGCTGATGATTTTGTTTACTTGTGACTCATTAGGCTCTACCAGCTTGTTTAGTTTATAGAACAGTTCACTAAGGGGAGGGAGAGGAAACCAGAGCACTGTTACCTCATCTGGATACTCCATTAATACAATGTGTTGGTCTGTGTGTGTGTGTGTGGGAGGGAGACACTCACGCAGGCTGAGTCACTGTATTCAGCACGCGCACACACATAGATTCAACATCAACATTAATATGAGATATAAAGGGGAAACAAGATACATATGTGACTCTTAATGCCAAAACTTGCAAGACACACACACACACACACACAGCTGGTATAACAGTCAGTTCAGTGTATAAAGAGAGCACAGGCAGCTTGTGTGTTTGAAATAATACTGTGTGACCTTAAAATGTCCTTAAATGTCTTCAAACAATTATAATCAGTGAGTCAGTGAGCTAACACTTAGTGCTTTCTCTCCTTCTTCTGTTGTGTACTTCTACTTTTTAAAATCAATTCACCTTCCACTTGAATCATGATTTTAAATCATTTTAAATGTTCATTTGAATTCAGTTTCCTAGCATTGGATTTTGACTTAAAAAAAGTGAATATGGGGGTAAATCTACCTAGGCTGGTCAGCTGATTTGGGTTTGTGAGTTTCTGTTGCACAAAGCTCTCGAGCACCCAAACAATCTAATGTGCCAGAATTTCATTCACAGTTCTACAGTGACAATAATTTATTTGTAGCTTCATTTTCATATTTAGAACAGTGAAAGTTTACATAAGTGTTTCCATTTCCACCTTCTTAGCACTGCTGAAGTGCCCTTGAGCAGGGTCCTAAACCCCCAACTTCCACCGTGGAGTCTCCCCTCAAGGGTTAGACTAAATGGAATGGACTAAATTTTATCATCCCCTCTAAAACAGTTCCAACAAAACTGACAGTTGAAAACCTTTATGAAGGTAGGATTCATCCCAAAGCTGTTGCTTTAGACCTCATTAGTTTGGCTAAAGCCGGGCTCAGACTACAGGAGTTTTCTAATCCCAACTAGCTGCCATGCAGGCTGGTAAAATGATCACTCGCATCCCTTTGTATCTAGGGGTCGTTTTCAAAACAGAAGCTGCTCTCAGACTGCTGGAAGCTGTAAGCAGCCCGGCCGGGTTTACCCGGGTTATCGGTGAGATCTGCACCGTTAGCCCGGGTCGTAACTAGGCGTCCAGCTGGGTGTCCAGCAGCAGTCGGCCCTGTCAGTGTTAGAGCGTCCATGTGAGACACTTAGACGTCTCATAATGACAAATGCCAGTTCAGTCGCATAAAATCAAACTGGTTTAAGCTTGTATACTGGACCGGACCGGCAAAACTGGAAACCAACCCAACCCTAATGCACACACTACAAGAATTGAAAATAATGGCACATCACACACTACAGGATGTTATTAAGATTATCGTGCCAAAAGGAGCAATGCACCACCTCACGTGATCTCATGTGGACTGTTGGTCGGGACAAAACAAGATATCTGAGGTTGCATACAGGGCTTGGGGAAACAGTGACATTTTTCACCATTTTCTGACATTTTATAGGCCAAACAACTCATCGATTAATTGAGAAAATAACTGACTAATAAATTGATAAAGAAAATGATTGTTAGTTGCAGCCATACATCACTCATTCAATCTATACAGGTATGTAGCATTTAGGTTAGCCAGTAGTCTGACTGAACCTCCAGGTTCAAATTGGCCATACTAGCCAGCCCACATTAGGCTAGTTAGCCAAGAAGCCTTGCATTTTATCTGTCTTTCCACCCTTATCGCATTGAAATAAGCAAATAAGCACTATATGTCACTGCCAACCAGACAAACTGGCCATCACACACACACACACACACACACACACACACACACACACACACACACACACCATCTCCAGTTTCTTGCTCCATTCCTGATGCAGTTAAATGTGTGAGTGTCTCTGCAGGGTTAGCACTGACACAGCAAAACAGACTGCACTATAGACTACTATACATTAGTACTGCATTACACTATACACTACAATGTAACAGACTGTACTGTATGTTACTGTATGTTAGTAGTATTTATGCACATGTGAAATGGTGTTGCATATGTGATAAGTGCACATTTAGGCACATGTTTTCAGTAATGGGTGTGATCAATTTTATATGTGCTTTTTTTCCTGGTGGTTGCTTCTTGGATTGAAGTGATGGATTCGCAGCTGCCAAATGTCTCAAATGTCTAAGGTTTCTTGAATGCACCAATCAGGAGTGTCAAAACAGTCCCTATTCACAACTGCCTTACCATGCTAAAACTATTTATCTTTCACAGCAAAATACACTAAATAAGAAATCAAGGCCTGGACTGGAGTGTCCCTAGCAGATATACTCTGTTCCTTCACACCCTCTCTGTCTGTCTCACCCTTGGGACGAGAAAGAATTTCCTGAGAAAAGGAAGGATGACTTTTCCATACACTTGGCAAGAGGGAGACGCACAGAAATACAGACAGAGGAAGAAGAAAACAAAAAAACATCAGATGGCGACCTGGTTTGACCTCTCGTAGCCACCAGTGAGAATATACTGACAAACTGAACCAGAGCAGCTGATACAGATGTAACCAGTGCATTGATGTTTACAAGATGACTGCAGTTTCTGCCAGAGGAAGCACACAAGTCCCACATCGTCTCTTAACACATGCAGGCCTGCCTCGTGACTGGAAATGCAGATGTACAATTCCCACAACAGACATGTAACAGACATTGCAAAGTTGCAATTTGACTGACATACGTCAACTTAAGTGTTATATTATTGCCTGTTAGTACAAAAGAGTACAAACAGATTTCTTATATGCTCTGCTGAAGACACATATTATAATAACCTGTATACAGCACACACTGTATACAAATAGTATGTATTACTGCAATAGGAAGCAGCGCATGAATATTCACAGCAGATTCAATGAAAATCAATATGTTTTGGCAGGTAGTTTTTGAGATAAATGGCTTTAAACCAAAGTGTGTCAATGTAAAAGACCTGACAGTGGCACTACAGAAAAGGTCAGCAAAATCATCAGGTATTATCGTGGGAGGAAAATGAACATCCACCGCAAATTTCACAGCAGTCTGTTCAGTTTTCATGATATCTTGCTCAGAAGCAAAGTGCACACACTGACACTGCCATCCTTTGGAATCTAGTGGAGCTAAAAGTAGCCAGAGATCATTAAAAAAACTTTAGGTTCAATCACAATATTATAAAAAAGTTGGGATATATACTTAATGTCATATTACATCATGTGGTCCCTGCTCATTCACTTCAATACTGGTGAAAGCCAAATGGCATGGTGCTCAAATGGGATCAATGTTAAAGACAAAAACACCACCTTCAACAACTCAAAACACAATCAACAGAAAATCCAAACTGCTTGATTGCCATTCGATGGATCCCTGGAGTACAGTGTGGAAAAACACAGCAGCAATTAATGCAAGAAGTGAAAGATCGTGAATAAGGACACAAGGATCCTGCGGGTCTGAGTCTGACTGGTTGGCAAGACACAGTCAGAGCAGCCTTTAGTTGAAGTAGGGCAGTGGGGATTTTTATACTCCAGTTAACCCTCAACACTACTGGGAGATACTGAGTTCTGCCCCACTTTGCTACATGCGAGTTATAGAGGTGGAACGTCTCAGTCTGTCAGAATGATTACACTTCAGCTCTGATGGGCCCGGTAATAGATTACAGCGCTGACACAGAATCCTCCATCACTAGTCACTGAAAGTATATTTGATTCAAACAAAGAATACACTTTTTTGATATCAACTGAAATGTGTCCTTTGTACAGAGTATTGGAAACTGTCAAGTATTGAAAGCTTAAAGCATCAAATCTCAGCTGGCTTACTTATCCATTGATCAGATAGTTCCTGATGTAAATTTAAATAATGCCCAATTTTGTCAAGTTTCATTCAGGCAAAGTTTTTAGGAGATCTGCTTATTTTGTTAAATGAAATAAGGGTTTTGTTGAAAAACCATGTTTATATTTCTGAAAGTAAAATGGATACCAAAAGTAAGGTGATTAGCAGCAGTGTAGAAAAAAAAACAGAGCTCTAGAGAGGGTTAGGAGGCATTCAGCCCACAGAAATCCCTCATCAAAAACAGCCTCTTTGTTCATTTCAACTCTTGCAGAAAAAAGTTGATCCTAGCTCAACTCTTCCAGCCTCATCTGGCAACAAAATGCATTAGCCAATCAAATATGTGCAAGGGCACAATCCAGGTAGAATACCCTGCGTGTCCCTGGTAGAATTGTGCCAGACACAACAGACTTCTCACCAGTACAACACATCCAGTGCTGCAGTGCTTTAAATGGGTGAAATCCTATGTTGACCTAGGGCTGGGTGATATGGACAAAATCAAGTATCACAATATTTTTGACCAAATACCTTGATATCAATATTGCGACAATATTGTAGGGATGACTGTTGCTTTTGCAAAATATTTACACAATGAGATTTTTGATAAATAATCATCAGTAATGTGGATATAATGACTAAGTGGATAAAGACAAATAATAAAACAGCTAGAACAGTCTGGTAAGTTCAGAAAATGACATCACTTTACTGTAATGCAGCCTTTTAAACCAGGAAAAGACAACACTTATGCCATATCATGATATCCAAAATCTAAGACGATATCTAGTCTCATATTACGATAGCAATATAATATCGATATATTGCCCAGCCCTACGCTGACCTATCAATTCCTTCATCAGAGGTTTCTGCAGTGATAAACACCATGACGCAGAATCATGAATCTACCACTTGGGTTAGTGTTGGCTAGTTCAATCTACAATCTAGGCTCACATTTTTAACTGGACTTGGTAGAAAGAGAGAGGAAAAAAAAAACAGCATCATTTTGATATAAATTTAGTAAAATTTCTGACACATGACGCATTGCAATACATCGCAAAGCAGTACAACAAGAAAAACAACGTGGCCAAAAACATTCAGGTTTTATTATAACCTGGGTCTTTCTGTGATTGAACCCGGCCTCCTTTCCACTGGTTATGAGAGCACTTTACTCCAAACTAATGCTTAAACCACTATTGCTCAACAATCTTCAATCTTAACCTGAACATTTTCATCTTAATAGCTAAACTTTACCATCTCAAGACTTACATCTAAACATTAATAATCATATTCTTAAGCCTAAACCCAAATGTTTGGAGTGGCAGGCTGATCACAATGCTTCCACACATAACCCTGTCAGGTTGCTGAGACAGTGTGACAGGTTTACGTGCATGAAGTCATAGACAGCGAGACTGACTGAGCAGCAGGAAGACAGACAGACAGACAGACAGACAGACAGATGGCAGGCCTGCATGTCTGATGATGCTGAATTTGAGATGACTTCAATGAGACTTGGGGCAAACCCCATCCAGCCTGCTTATACAAATAAGAATACAAATAAAAACGACACCACATAAGGGTGAAGTCACGTTAAAAGGATCTTATTCGGGCATATATATTAATTGTAATAAACTAAAACTGCAGAAAGTCAGTAGTGTGGCAGCTGCAGGGGAACACGCCCATAGCTGTGTAATGCTATATGAATGCCACGCCTTGCTTGTGTCAGCTCTGCACGCCTGGCCTCCGAGCTGCAGCGCTGAACCTAAATATTCCGGCTGGAGAGGCGCTGTCAACCGGCTGCTGCTCCCCGGCGAACCTGCGCATCCAGGCCGGGAGTGTGTGTGCTCTGCAGGCCCTGCGGCGTTTAATAATACAGCACCGAACAACACACATGCACAACGAATAACGGCGCTCACCGGGAGAAATCAGCCCTGTGCGCACATGCAGCCACCACTGAAATGCATTTAACCCGCTTAAGTGAATGAAAGCCTTTTTTTTTTCTGTGCAGCTGGTTGTTTTCTGAGTCACCCCCCCCACCCCTTCTCCTTTCTCTGCATACACATGCAGGCACCAACGGGCTTAATTGGCTTTTATTCCAGCGGATGTTAATTAAAGGATCCGCTCTCCCTTCGCCACATAATAAATGTCTCGGTTTGAACAGTGAGTGAGTAGAAATCCAAAGAGCAAAGAGCGAGGAAAAACAGAAAACACTGAATGTGCTGGGATAGAGATGCGTTTAGGTGAGGGGGGATCGGGCTACTTACCGTGCAGATGCAGGGAGATTTCTGGGAGAAAAGCCGCAGCCAGCAGCGGGAGACAGCGGACAAACCTCCCGGTGTGACGGTCAACGCTTCGTCGGGATTTCTGTCGGTTTAGTCCCGGTTTTTACCGACTCCCCTTTCCCAGATATCCCAGATTTCCCTGATTTCCCCTTCTGCCACACTGAATCCCAAAGCTGCTGTCACTGCTGTCAAGTTAAAGGCAAGCAAAACTGACGACTTCCGGGCGTGAGTTTCACAATAAAACCTCCCCACAGCGGTGTGACATTATCGTCTGACAAAAAAGAAAAAGAGATCAAATAAACTAGCCTTTATTGACCCATTATTTTCCAGAAAGTTTCCAAATAAAAACGACTAACTAGTACTAATTACCATTAACTTAACAAAATAAAGCCCTCAAACTTTTCAAATTTTGTCCAAACATAAAATTTAAAGGTCCAGTGTGTAGAATTTAGTGGTGTTTTGTGGAACAGACTTGGCAGAAATGGAATATAATATTCATAAGTATGTTTTAATTAGTGTATAATCACCTGAAAATAAGAATCATTGTGTTTTCATTACCTTAGAATGAGCCCTTTATATCTACATAGGGAGCGGGTCCTCTTCCACGGAGCCCGCCATGTTGCACTGCCATGTTTCTACAGTAGCCCAGAATGGACAAACCAGACACTGGCTCTAGAGAGGGCCTTTCATGTTTTTCGCGTGTTTCACAGCCACCATAGGTTCTCCTACACGCTTGGAAGGGGAGGGTGAGGGGTACTCAGTTGGTTCCATTCTGCAATCTCAGATGCCCCTAAGTCTTACACACTTAATCCAAAAAGTATTTATCTTTCTCATTACCACATTAAATTTGATTTCTGCTTCTTTGCACATGGCCATATATCCAAACTTTTCTGACTTTTCTTCATTTGTTGCAATGAAACACTAATATTCAAATTGTCTTTATATATTCTTTATTGACTTTATTTACATTGTTTTTATAAAGTGCTTCTATCCAAAGCGCTATGCAATATGCAGCGAGCTACCATGCAAGGCACGGGGCAACCATCAGGACCAACTGGGGTTCAGTGTCATGCTCAAGGACACTTCAACATGCGAACAGGAGGAGCTGGGGATGAACTGCCAATTCTGCAATTAGTGGACAACTCTGCAGCTCTACCCTCTACTATGTCCAGATATGTTGTTAACATTTCCAGATGAACAGTGCTCAGAGCCAGGTGAAATAATATCATGTAGTATCAAAATGATTCATATTTTTTCATTATTATTTTAAAATATTAACAATTAAAAAATACTATCAAGGAATAAAGAAAATAGATGTCTTGATCTTTTATTGTGAAAGTAGAATTACCTCATTTCCGGTATTCCACAGTCGGGCTTGATGTATCCTTAGCTCTTCACCGGATCCCAAAAAACTCAGCGGGAGCGCGTATCCATGCCCTGCGCGTTCCCGGTGCCTTGTTTCCTGTCGTGCCCAACCCAGAAATCAGCCTCAACCAATCGGTCCTGATGAAGTCATTCTATTCTATTCTATTCTATTCTATTCTATTCTATTCTGTTCTGTTCTGTTCTGTTCTATTCTATTCTATTCTATTCTATTCTATTCTATTCTATTCTGTTCTGTTCTATTCTATTCTATTCTATTCTATTCTATTCTATTCTATTCTATTCTGTTCTGTTCTGTTCTATTCTATTCTATTCTATTCTGTTATATTTTATTCTGTTCTGTTATATTCTATTTAGTCTTTTCTCTGTCAAATGTCTATAAGATCTCTTATATATCTATATATCTATATATGTGTGTGTGTGTGTGTGTGTGTGTGTGTGTGTGTGTGTGTGTGTGTGTGTGTGTGTGTGTGTATACATGTATATGACAGACAGGTGACAAAATAAACCTGAATTAATGAGTGGAGAAACGTAACAAATGCAGATGCTTCCACACAGGTGCACTGCATGGTACAATTAAGCAATTAACATCCAATCATGCTCCGGCATGTATAAAAATGCTGAGCAGACCCAGTTGATTCTGAGTTTGTATCAAGATGGCAAGAAGAAAACATCTAAGTGACTTTGAGAGAGGGTTCATTGTTGGGGCACAGAGGGCGGGAGCTTCAGCACAGAGGGCTCAATAGAAACAGTGACTAAAGTGACATCTGCAATTAGATCTATGAGAAAGACGTCAGTAAATGGGGTCAGAAATTGTGGTCGACAGTGCACATTTGATGACTGTGATGCTCGTGCATTAGTGAGATATGTAAGGGAAAACAGAAGAGCAACTCTTCTTGACCCCTACAGTGAGGGGATCTGGTGGCTCTGTTATGCTGTGGGGGGCATTTTGCTGGCATGGTTTGGGTCCACTTGTCCCCTTAGAGGGAAGAGTCACTGCAAATCAATACAAAGTTGTTCTGAGTGATCACCTTTATCCTATGATGAAACCTTTCTATCCTGAGGGGAGTGGTCTCTGTGACAATGCCCCCATCCATTGAGCCAGAGGGGTCACTGAATGAAACACACACACACACACACACACACACACACACACACACACACACACTTAGGTTAGCACCTTGTCCAGCCTTTAAAATGCTTTTTATACCAAAGTCTGACCTCTAGTGGTCTGAGAGAGAACTGAATTGAGGTTGTAAAATATGCTGTTGAATCACAGCTGTACAGTCCTTAACACTTACTAGTCAAATAGTTATTATTTTTTATTAAAAATAAATCCATTACTTAATTAATTGTAATAATTATGCAATTTTAAGTAGGATTTGAAGGGGATAGTTAATGAATTCTTTAATGGATTGTAACACATGGATTATCAGCAGTTCAAGGGTTTTTAAGGGGTAAATCCCTATTAAAATTGACTAAACATGAAAGCCATCCCTTAATCTATACCTTTAAAAGACCTTAATTTTTAAGTTAAGGTGACAATTCGTAGCTTTAATGCAAGCTTTGTTACCCCTTGAAAAAACCCTTAAACCACTCAGGTATTTATTGTTTGGTTTGAGGGCAGTATAATGTCGGCTAGTCACCTGGACTTTTTTTTTCAGTTTAATGTCCTCCTTGTAATGCTGAATAAACTAAACTAAAGATAAGATTAGCTTTCACATTTTCAAATTAAGAGATCTCTGTAACACATACCAGTACCTTAACACCTTCCCACCACTGCAGAGACCCAGGACCAGGAGCCTAGTTAAACCCAACTGACAGTGTTCAAAGGTGCGAAGCTGGTGAGAGATCATCTTGCTCTAACAAATCCTATTGGTTGTACCAGAAGCTTGTGTGGAGGAGGGTAGAATCTGGGGGTGGATATGAACTTCTCATTTTCTCCATGAGACGTTGGTGGGTGAAAAGAATTGCTGCCTGCACCCTCCCAAAGTCAACAGTGGCGTTCTGAGTGCCAAGGACATAGTGCACAGGGAATACGGCCATTGGAGAGAAAGGAAAAAGCCTAACCATAACCCACAATACAACTGCAGAGGCAGATAATAAAAACAAAGGAATCAGGGCTGCCAAAGGGTAATATTTAATTCCCTCTCCATCCATGCTGCTATGGCTAACAGTAACAGTAAAGCCTGGGAGAAAATTAGGCACTGCAGGCCAGACCCACAATGAGACAATACTGTCAATGTTTTGAGGGTATCCTACAGCAGAACAATCAGACAGTCAGCAGAGAGGAAGGAAGAGGAGGTGATATGAGCTGCAGCTGTAGACCACAAAGCAACACCCCACTTGTGCGCATGTGTTGCACTGAGTAGGTAGCAGTAATATTCATGGTTGCCAAAACCTCATAGATCTGTTGACATTTTAACTGTGAAAACTGTATGCAGATAAGTGAAATTTAAAACCTCAACCACAGTTTTAAATCAGTACAAAGAGATTCCGTGTCAATCAAATGCTTAATGTCATTTTTCCATCATTACAAAACCGAACACTGACAGAGCGTGATAAGCCGCAGATACGTACAGAGGCACAGGCAGACAGTTGATTTTCTGGAGGTGCAGTCAGTTGAAACGGACATCCCCTGTTAGCTTACAATAGATAGTTGGTGAGAAAAATGAGTAAAATGTCCCGTTTGACAGAAACACATTATCTGCATTACATACTGTATCTCAGTGCCATGACAACCTATCCAGCCCACAGCCCAGATTGCTATCTGAGCCTGTCACAACACATGCAGTTGCTTGTGCTAAGCAGTCTATCAGGTAATTTTGATCAGAGATAAAAGTGGCAGGTAAACACTCATGAGCTCACTTTACATGCCTTTTTACACAGAGTTTACACCTCTCTATGACCCCAAATCTACATATACATCAGAGTTACTCATATCAAAGTGATGGAGTTCACATCCACCTCTAGTCAAACATTTTTTCTTCTTCTTGTTCCTTTAGCTGGATGTTTGAGCTTCACTGTGCAGAATGATGTATGTGCAGAGTTTGACACTAGGGGGCTGTTTTTACATTCATCTGCTGAAGGAGGAACGTTTTTCTCTGCTCGCTGTAAATATGAGTTCAAGGTGTGTAGCTACAAGCATGATTTGTGACATCACAACTAGTTTTGAGCCAACTGTGGTCCAGTATGCAACTTACATAAGCGTGATGTGGAAATTTGAAGCCATACACTGAGAATGGACTTTTAGTGAAGTAGGAGACACCTTGTGTCCAACAGTTAAACTTCTGAAATAAAAAAAAATATTTGCATATTCATAGATTCAAGAATATTTAATGAGGAAGAAGGAGTAGATGTCATTTTAAGGATTGTAATGACATAATGAATTATTTTGTGGAAAAGCAAACTATTATTCAAAGTAGAGTATTTTATATACATCCTAAAACATGTCTGGATCTTTAAGAGTGAATTTACAGTAAATCTCTAGGAAAAGCACTGCTGCACTGACCTCTGGTGCTTAAATGGTTCTGAACACACATATTATCACAGGTGGGTGTGTTCTGTTGCACTTGTGACCACACCCAACCTTGATGCAGCGTTGCACAGGGTGTGGAAGTAGTTTCAAGCACAGGCAAGACTTTAAGTCTGTTTGTGGGAATTTATTCCTGGTCACGCATAGAATAAAACAAAGCTAATCATTATGTCAGCAGTTGAGCACAAAGTACGCCACTTCACGTGAACAAAAGCTCAATCTCTCTTTGGTAGCAGTAAACACAACATGTGAGCCCAGAGATAACTGATATATCCTCAGCTTGTGTAGACATTTAGGGCTGACAAACAGTAATAGATGCTGTGTGTACAGAAGACACAAGGAATAACAATTGTAAAATTACAATTTGGAAAATCAGAGTATTAACACAAGTAAACATAAATGAAGAATATGTAGACTGGAAGCCGTCGAGCAACTTTCAGGTGCCGCCAAAGCTGGTAGGGCCTGAGCCACTTGACCTCCTTGTTAAATCACAAGTCTTTATAGTTTTTTCACTCTTTATCATGAACACCCGGAAAGAGGATAGACCACACATACACACAAGAGGCTAAAAGTCAAAGACACCATTCACATAGAGGGAGAAGAGACAAAGACACCACACACAGTCTGATTCTCACAAGCACTGAGAGCCTCTCTCTTAGTAGACAGTAGACAGGCACTCACACAGCGACTCTCACTTCTGGAATGAGCTTTTAGTTACTATGAAAGGACTGCTGGACTCAGTCTGTGCATTCTGAGTGCATTTACACCTTGCATTAACATGTTTTCCCCAAATCCGTTGCTCCATACCATTGAGTGTTGCTGGATGTGGTCAGAAGCGAAACACACTTGTGAAACACATTTGTAATTGAGTTTCCCCCCTAATAGAGTAGAGTTATAACTCTAGTAAGTACTGACTCAAACCAAGAAAATACTTGTGTGAATGGGAAACTCCAGGCCAGGTTTTCCTTTACAGTGTAATTTAATATACATATACCAGTGCAGCTCCTGCTGATCACCTAAGTCCTAATATTAAGGGCCAGTTCACTCAAATTGTGAAGAGATATATTTTCTTACTCACCTCTAGTGGTAACTTGTGAAGCAGATGCAGTACTTTTTTTGTTTCATTAGCCTGAGGTTTAATATGTAACAGCAACATTGCTTTACAAGAAGTGTCCTGGTTACTCTAAATAATCAACAAAACAACAAATCAACAGTAGGAACTATTTCTACTTTAGAAAGTTCTTACAATTACAATTATTTTCACAGTGAGGTAATTAGAACATTCTCTATTAAAGGAGATGCATTTTTTGATCATCACAAGAATTTTAGTGTGCGGTTCTGACTTTTGGCAACATAGTTGCATCTTGCAATTCATAAATATAAACAAACAAACAAAAAAACCCACAAAAAACAAACTGGAATTAGAGATGAGTGTCAGGAGGAACTGGCAGATATTTCAAAACCCAATCAGATATAACCAAAATGATCTGGGTGGCTGAAAATAACCCACACACAACTGTGGGTTTTTTATGTGTATGTGTGTGTGTGTGTGTGTGTGTGTTTTGTCCTACTTACTACATTTTTAGTCAATGCTACAAACCTGAGTTGTACATTTCACCACATGATTGTAAGAAACATATTAACTTATCAATATTGTAACATATATCTGGTATCCATGTTTTCTTGAAGTTTATCAATTGCAAGCAAGCAAACAAAAGAACAAAGAAATCATTGCTCCTGCTGCCTCTCTTGCTCTGGTAAAAACCAAAAAAAAAAAAACCACAGACTCCCAGGTGCATGCTGGTCCTAAAGCGACCTATATAACTTGAGGTGCCCATCGTGATACCCAATTCACAAAACAAAGCAAAAATAACATAAAGTAAAACAAAATACTAGTAAACAAAAACTAAAAGGGCACATAATTAAACTAAACAAATAACTAGCAGAAGAAAATACTAAAAAAATAATAAATAAATAAATTTAGTCTAAATAAAAGCCAATATCTAGAGTAATCAAACATTCAAAACAAATGCTAATTATTATTAATAAATCAAACTAAAAAATAGCCCCTACAATATCAGAGTTAAAACAATGCTGTGATTATTATCACAATGTTATTTTTTTCCACCTCCTCATCTTCTCATTTTACCATTGATATTTACTGTACTACTTTATCTTTTTTTTATGTTTTATGCTCAGCCATGAATCTTTTTTGTCCAGGCACTAAGTCCATAAATCTGTACTTTTTGTCTTTGACCCCTAATGACTCACAACATTTTTGAATGCTCCCTTTAAAATTTCTAAGAGGAGTAAAACATTCTGAGCCCCAATCAGCTCTTCATCAGATACAGAGGAATCAGACTTTGCTCAAACTTGCAGTTTTATTCTTTTACACTAAGCCTGTCTGCCACACTGTCTTGTCCCACTATTTCCACTGGTCCACTATTTTTGTTTTATAGTTTTTTAAAATAGTTTTCTAAAATTCTGTCTCATTATTGTTCTTTATTTTCCTTTTTTTTGAAGGAGGAAAAAACTTCACCACCCCAAGGTGGTGAAGTCTTTCATCTAAATGTGGGCAATGTGGTGGTTTATAATCTCCCTCAGCCACTCTGTATGTCTCTGTATTTGTGTCTGTGTGTGTGTGTGTATGTATGTATATGTTTGAGGCAAGATTGTATTTGTATGTCTTGTGTATGTGCATATTTAAGCGCATGTTTGCATGCATGGGTGTGTTTGTAACAGTGTATATAGATACGTGTTAGTGTTTAGAAGTGTGTGCACATGTCTGCAGGCTTACCTGTATGTGTGTGCATGCGTGGGCACATTGAATATGGTTTCAAAGCTTCACACAGGAAGTGTTCCTATCTGGTTCAAGTCAAACATTTCTCTTCAGCTGTGCTGTATTACTGAACAGACATGATATTCGTTAGAGTGTTGCCACAAGCCTTGCTGTAGTGAGGTTTGTGATAATCCCCTTGCACCTCGCAGGGGAAGACACCATTCTTTAATACAGTTTAATATTAAACACTGAATTATTGACACTGATCAATAGCAGCTGATCAAGAGGACAAGATGAGAGTGGGGGTCCTGTGGATGGTGATGGTCTGTTTGAGTGATGGAAAGGTCACAACATGCTCAGGTAAGCAGAGTTAACTTCAGAATTATACTTGGGCCGCGTTCAGCGAAGTGACGGCTAAAACTGTTTCGTCAGGATTTTTAGTCAACATCACAACTTTCAGAATGACTGCGAGGACTTTCACGTGATCAAACATCTGCAATCAGATCCTGATGTCAGAAAAAAAGAGGTTTGGTAAAATAAATGCTAAATATATTTGATAATTTCTCTGCTCACCTCACCTATTTTTCTTCACATCATAGTACTCTAAGATCTGCAGTTGATCTCAGAGCACTTCAGGGATTGTAAGAAAATATTAGAAAAAGATGGCAAAAGATGATTCTTTTGTGCATTGCAATGTGGGAAAATGGTGTCAAGTAAATTTAGTATGTACCACATGTTGATATCTTGGACTCAGGGGTTACCCTTCATTCACACAACACACACATGCATGTGAAACTCTGATTAGAATTAGTATGCACTGTGGAATCAGCTTCACTTGCATTTACAATGATAACCGGTTATTTGGTTTATAACAACTTCCTCCAGATGTGGCCAGCAGGCTGGTTATGGCTATTAAGGAGAGGTTACCGGCCAGCAGCTCAGAATGTGTCTTTAGCCGCTCTCCCTGCTGTCACTTCACACACAGGCTCACAAACATCACTCATGGAGCAGAGTTGTTTCACTTCTGCGTCCATGTAAACATTCACACAATCATGGGAGACATTCTGGGAGACTGCAATGGGTAGTCAGTCACCCTCCATGCCTTTTTTCCAGTGTTGCCAGATTTCCACACAACTGGGCTACCTTTCATCTAATTGGACAGGTAAAAATTTAACGCAGATTGCAATAATTTTGGCTATTTTTTGCACCATTTGCATTTTTTTTCCCAATAAAAAGTTGGGCTCCATTCTGATGAATGGGAAGGACTTGACACACACTGACTGAAAACTGATGACAGAGAAAACCCAATGACAAAAAACACTTGTAAAAGCTGTTACATCAAGTCATGTTTTCTCATATATAATATATATAATGTAACATTATCCAAAAAAGGTGGTGGATATAATTTCTCATTTTTTTTATTGTGGTCTTGGATTTGCCTCAACAAGAATGCTTAATTTTTCGTCTTGCACTCATATTCAGCCACATACTTTGACAGGGAGGATCTGAGGGACCAAATTCCTGTCCAATATCACAGGGCAAATACAAAAATGTCCGTCACTGAGAAGTATGTTACACTGTTAGTAAGGTTGTTTAAGTGTTTACACTTGTAGATGCAGGTATATTAGCAACCAAGCCGCGTGTGTGTGTTGTTACCAAAATATCATCATACTGAATTGGAGAAAAAAAGCTAATGCTTGAAAACTGACCCATTAAATGCTGTGGATTTATTTGAGGCATAATTCCGGGGTATTAAAATTTGGCTGTTAATTTTGTAATTATCGTTCATGATAACATTTTACACACCAAGTTAATTGCTAAGATCTGGGAACACAACAACATCACTAACAACAAGTCAGACAGGGCTGGAAACATACGCATGCAGGTAGTTAACAAACCAAAACTTATTTGGAAGAGGAAACGAAGGCAAATGGTAAAATTATAACCAAAATGGTCCATTGTGAGGATTGATAACAGTTTATTATTTAATTACCTCATTATTTTGGGCACCCCCCATTGATGTAGCCTTGTTAGTGTCGGGAGGTAACATTAATGCTATTACTCAATTTTACCAATTAATCAGTCTTATAACCATAAGTTCTTGTCCAGGTCAGTGATCCGTCTTACCACTATTCAGAAGAATGCAAACAACAACTCCTGATTAAGACAGATATTTACCATATTGGTCTGAATAAGACAGGCTTTTTTTTCCTGGAAATATGTCAAAGTGAGGTTGTCTAATATTTCGGGGTCTAGACTTTTAAAAGTCAATATATATTCACAACAACAGATGGTGCTCAGTGGCTCAAAAGCAGGCAAACAACTGAGTAACAGTAATGTTCACTGCCTCTCCTCCGCTCCGTGGAGCTCCATGTCTGTGTGGAACGGCAGCTCTGTCCCCGGTGAAACAGAGGAGAGGAGAGAACCTCAGCTTGACCATAACTGACAGCAAAACGCAGTAGAGAGCCTCACACTGTGCTGAAATGAAACAAATGCACATAAATTAGGCAAATAACATGAATGAACATAGTCTACTGTGTTTTGCTGTCATTTATGGTTGTTCTGAGTCTCTCCTCTCCTCTGTTTCACTGCGGGCTGAGGGCTCCACACACACGGAGTTCAGTGTGGCAGAGCATTGACGGTGAATCAGGTGAAGTACTTGAGTTCATAACTACACTCGTTACCTTACTGTAAGTGCAAAAAAAGTGTTGCGAGTAAAAAACAAATAAGAATAATTTTATACAACTCTCTCACAACTCTCACAACTCTCACAACTCTACCAAAATATCATCATACTGAATTGGAGAAAAAAAGCTAATGCTTGAAAACTGACCCATTAAATGCTGTGGATTTATTTGAGGGATAATTCCGGGGTATTAAAATTTGGCTGTTAATTTTGTAATTATCGTTCATGATAACATTTTACACACCAAGTTAATTGCTAAGATCTGGGAACACAACAACATCACTAACAACAAGTCAGACAGGGCTGGAAACATACGCATGCAGGTAGTTAACAAACCAAAACTTATTTGGAAGAGGAAACGAAGGCAAATGGTAAAATTATAACCCAAATGGTCCATTGTGAGGATTGATAACAGTTTACAGTCCTATTTCCTTTTTGAACTTTAACCTACTGTACTTACAGTACTTACAGTACAGTAGGTGTGCAGGTAGTTTTCCTGTGCAATGAGGGATTACTAGAGACATTTCAGTAGCTCTGTTTTGAGCTCAGTTTCACTTTCACATCCAAACAAAGTGGATTAGATAATGTGGCTGGAGACTAAAAATAATAAACAACGTGCTTCCCAAATTTGGAAATTCATAGGACATAAACAGCATTAAGGACAATTGCAAGAGGTAAAAAGCAATGTTAAAATGTCCTGTGACCTGACATTGTAAGTACTGTACTTAAATGTAACCAGAGAGCAGAGCTAATGAGGCAGTTTTTGCAGTAGAGCCTTATAAATAAACAACTTACAATGCTGCTCCCTTCTTTTTGTTAAGGTGGACCATTTCACCTTTTTGTATAAGATGCAACGGTGAGTGAGGTATTTATTAGCTGTGATGAAGCGCAGTGCACTGTGATACACACCGTAATAATCAAGAACAGACATAATTATACATTGTACACTGGTCTTCCAACTAGCAGAAGAGAAACACAATTTAAATTTTGACCTTTATATCGCTTGATCTGTGTTCCACATGGCTCTTAAAAGTGAGTCTGGTATCCAGCCAGATTCCCAAGTATTTATAACATTCAACAGTTTCAATTTCAGAACCCTGGAGGGTATGGATATGGGCAGTAGGCTGGATACTCATCAGTGACCTGTATGTGATTAAAAGTACTTTAAAATTGGATTTTAAAGGAGACTGGAAGCCAGCGCAATGAGGTCAATATTGATGTGATGTATGAGCAGCTGCTGAATTTTTAACAATTTGGAGCTGCTCTATAGCTCGACTGTTCAAGCAAGAAAACAAGGTAGTACAATAATCAAGGCAGGAGGATATAAAAGCATGTATAATTACTAAAAGACAGAACTGATCTTATTTTTAAGATATTCCTCAGTTGATAAAAACACAAGTCACAGCCCAAGATAACACACAGATTTATTTTAGCTGGCTTTATGTTTTAGTGATTTTGCTGTGTTCCCATAACTTAAAGCTGGAGTGCAGGACTTTTGTCTCTCCCTTCTGGCAGTGAGAGTAATTACAAGACACACTGTCGACACGTGCTTACGTCATAGGCTCCACCGTTGCCTACTCCGTCGCTACTGTTGCAGCTGTAAAACAGTGGATAAATTAATTTGAGCCTCACACAACCGCTGTGAAATGGCCATAATTCATAACCAAATTGTATCCATTCGGTCCGAGTCTAGAAGAGCTGCACGATTAAATTATTTTATCCCCCTTCAAGTTAGCTAAGAGAGCTAACAGGAAGTTAGCTGGCTTGACTGGTGGAAGTCTTCATTCATGCATTCATCTGGCCAGTGTGGGAATGTCAAACACACCACCAGATTAAAAATTCTGGTATACTGTGAAATACAGAGAGATTTATCTGGCAGGGATAGACTTAATCAGCATTGTGTGAATTCATTTGGCAAGGGCTTGTGTAGGAGTTTTATTATTTAATTACCTCATTATTTTGGGCACCCCCCATAGATGTAGCCTTGTTAGTGTCGGGAGGTAACATTAATGCTATTACTCAATTTTACCAATTAATCAGTCTTATAACCATAAGTTCTTGTCCAGGTCAGTGATCCGTCTTACCACTATTCAGAAGAATGCAAACAACAACTCCTGATTAAGACAGATATTTACCATATTGGTCTGAATAAGACAGGCTTTTTTTTCCTGGAAATATGTCAAAGTGAGGTTGTCAAATATTTCGGGGTCTAGACTTTTAAAAGTCAATATATATTCACAACAACAGATGGTGCTCAGTGGCTCAAAAGCAGGCAAACAACTGAGTAACAGTAATGTTCACTGCCTCTCCTCCGCTCCGTGGAGCTCCATGTCTGTGTGGAACGGCAGCTCTGTCCCCGGTAAAACAGAGGAGAGGAGAGAACCTCAGCTTGACCATAACTGACAGCAAAACGCAGTAGAGAGCCTCACACTGTGCTGAAATGAAACAAGTGCACATAAATTAGGCAAATAACATGAATGAACTCTACTGTGTTTTGCTGTCATTTATGGTTGTTCTGAGTCTCTCCTCTCCTCTGTTTCACTGCGGGCTGAGTGCTCCACACACACGGAGTTCAGTGTGGCAGAGCATTGACGGTGAATCAGGTGAAGTACTTGAGTTCATAACTACACTCGTTACCTTACTGTAAGTGCAAAAAAAGTTTTGCGAGTAAAGAACAAATAAGAATAATTTTATACAATTTAATTAAATTATATCAGGAACTCAAAATACTTGGAAATAGTGACTCAAATTGTTTAAAGAGGCTAATGCATAGCGACGGGAGCTAAGGGAGAGCTAACACACTTTCAGGAGAAATTATCTTTAAATTTTAAGTTATTCAGCATCAACCTCTGATCACAAAGTCATTGTATGCTAACTGTTTTGTTGAAGATTAGCTGATCTTGGCAGATCTGGGGGCGTCGAGTTTGGTTGGCAGTTGGCTGTTATCAGGCAGCCAGGAGGTCAATGCGGGTCTCAGCAGTAACATGACCTGGATCAGGTCGTGGCTGTGAGCTTGGAGGTTCTTCACTGTCCCTCAGACAGCGGGTAGGTGGATCAGTCCTGGGTCAGACTGTTTGCAATCAGTGGCTCCCAAGCGACCGTAGGCATGGAGTCACTGAGCATGTGAGGCTGTGACAAGCTGTCTCAGCCCAGAGTGATCCTCTGGCTTTGGGTCACAGACCTGCAGAGGTCCGGTTGGCTTTCACTGGCTTCTTGTAAAACAACATGCCAGTGGGAATTCAGGCTTGAGTCTTTTGTGATCTTTCGGTTCAATGCAGAATAAACTTTCCTGATTACACTGAGTACATGTGAAAACACAAAGCTTAATGTTACAAAATAAAAGAATGTAACTGAACTTGTTTCAAAGAAAAGTTTAAATTATGTGCTTACTTAGAAAAAAAAGGAAAGAGACGTCTTAAAGTGGTAGTTTCTTACTCATGAGGAGGAGGCCAGCTCGGGGAGGCGATGCCTCTCAGAGACTTTTATTTGCTAGAGGAAAGTTTGGGTGTGTTTTAAAGGTTTTCACGCCAAATTATTGATGAACATTCAATTTCTTTGTTCTCGGGGGACTTTAGGTATAGCTGGTGTCTGCAGCCTGCATCTTCTGAAATAAATGAACTTTTGGAGAAATCTAATTCTGAGTTTTTACACGCAAAAATCACACCTCAAGTCACTGTGGCCAAGTATTTCACATTAAAGTTGGAAACACATTCTTTTCATAACATTCAAGTATTTTATGATATTTCTGATTATTAATGGTCTTGCTGTAATATAGTGAATAAAAGAGTTAAAGCAGTAATTCTGTGAGGTTAAACACAACATTCAGAAACAAATATAAATTCAAAATAGCTATTTCATTATTTCTTTAATTTCAAGCATTTAAGGTGACTTTCTATCTAATGTGCCTATCTCTATATGATTAATGTTAACACTTGCGTTGAATTCATATATGAATATGTTTCTGAAGGTTAATCTAATCACATAAGACTTACTTCATAAGATAAAACATTCAATATGACTATTGCTTGATAATAAAAGAAAACTTCAAACTGAAATCCTTCAAACATTATATCTTTACATTCCTATTCCTACAGAAAATACACTCTTTCAACACAACTACTTACCTAATTTAATTACTAAAATATAATTACCTATGAGGTTGATAGATCAGAAATTAAACACTTAGGTGATTCTAAAATACAAATACATAGTTACCAAACATTGATTAACTCTTAACATAAGGGAATTTAACTCTTCATTGCAGTACTGTTACATGTAGTAAATAAGTAATAAAATCAAAGTTTAATATCTCCTTAGTAGATAGTCACACAACTATGAAAGTTATACCATTCTTCATGTATTTACATGACAAATACATAACTTGCATAATGATTAGATATTTAATTTACATATAATTCAGGTTTGGCTCAGATTTGCAGGCAAATCCTCAGGAATGTGAGTTGATAAAAGAGTCTGCGTCCCATTTAAGGTGAGAGTTGTTTGGTCTTTCTCCGGTCCAAGTGGCTGTTTATGCTTTTAGTTCAGGCCATAATTCAAATTATCGATCAGAGACGGTTTCTTAGGAGGCCTTTCTGAGTCACTTTCTGAGTCACTGATCAACCCCACAAAGGTTAGTTCTGCAGGCCGGGGGTCTGCTCTTAACAACTTTGTAATCCAGGCAAGTCTGTCTCTTCTTCTTAGGAATCAAAGATTAGTTAATACAATTAAAGAACAATCAGTTGTCCTTGAATGTAATGGACGTTCATTAATATGTAAAAGTTCCACACTGCAGGTTTAAGTAGCAGGGACTTTGAATGTTGTCATAACTGATTAAAAAAAAGACTCTCACAACTCTGAAAACACGCTCTAAAATTCATTTTACTTTGTGAGTGAATCAAACTGATTGTTTTATATTTCTCTTTCATATGATTGAGGGCAAAAAGTTAATTAAAGAAGCACCACACAATGACTGAAGCTATTGAAGAAATAGTTGCATATTGTGTGAGTTCAAGTGGCCATTGGCTAGCCCATTTTAAGCTTTTGTTTGGCTGTTTTCTTTTGTTTTATTATCCTTGGGGCGAAGCTGATAGTCGTAGAAATACACTCAATACAATACAACATTAACATAAACTCTATACATTCAATCACTGTGTGGCAGTGTGAGTGTAAGTGAAGAATTTTATTCGTACATCACACATCAACCACACGCTTGGTGTTTTAGCCTGATAAGACATACGTAATTGTACTTCCTTAGTGCAGCTGTGGTTTCTAGTAATGTTCAAGTGGGAAACTTCCCTGATCGCTGACACCTAAAAAAATGATTGCTCTGCACTTGCTTTTGGTATTTTGATAACCATTTTGTAAACCTCTTGTATGTCTGTTTGTCTAACAGTTGAGACCACCATCACAGTGTCAAAACTCAGTAAAGTATCCATATCCTGTCCGTCACACATTGCCAACAACTCAGAGCTCAACTACCTGCTCCTTTTCAATGACATCTGCATCAGCCGAATACATCTGTCCAAGGTTAGTCGATGTGTGTGCGTGAGAGCTATTGTACTTGTACTGTTTGTATTCCTGACTACAGGTGTGTGGTCTGTAGGTTTCACTCGTTACGATTTTTTATTTCCAAGGAACAAATGATGTCACATAAAAAAGAAAAAAGTTATATTCATTTGTTTATCATGTAAGTTCAATTTATATTGTTTTCTGTGTTATATGTCATAGATGTTCATTGCTTTTTCACAACCACAATAATAACACCACAGTATATTTACATTTTCAAAAGAGTGTCCGATTAGTTTCTTTTGCTAAGGCGACTTTACTGAATCTAACTGCCAAATTACAGGAAGTGTTGAGCCTCACCACAGTATCTCACCTCTGCTGCAGGACTGCACTGCATTGAAATTGTATGCAAGTGGTGGTTTCTTTACAGAGTAATTTCACAGCGAATCTTGTAGGCACGAGCTGCAGTACATCACAGGTGTACTGAACTTCACAGGCCGTGGACAGTGCATGCGACCGACCAATAGATGGCAGCGCAAACTAGTTTTTAAGCCAGGGTGGAGTAGATTTCAAGGGACTAAAATATGGCTCCACTGGCCTCAGTGGGTTAATAGATACCAGTCTCTTGATCTCACGACAGCACCCAACATCACTGCTAGGGGTGTTCAGGAGTGGGCTGTTGTACTACGCCAAATGAAATCACACCTGCAGAGGTTGTTGCAAAAAAAAGCTTGTTGTCAACACTAGTTGGCAGTGCAAGCAGGATTATTAGACAGGGTGCAGCCACTCTTTAAAGAGCAAAATCCTGTTTTTGCTGACCTCCAGAGTCAGAAATCTGCATCTTGCTGCAACAGCAAGGTGAGAAAAACACAACTTTCTGCAGCTGTTGCTCTTTAAATCTAGTGATACTGTAGGCCTCAGCAGATGTTCAGTGCCCCAGGCTGTGCGCAGGGTGTCAAAGGTACTCTAACAAACGCACTTTTGGCTTGCAATCCAACCTGCTGAACCCAGGCAATGCAAGGTTTCACAACATTGTAGGAGCAAAGACATGATGCTCCAAATTCAAACCTCAAAATTCTCAGTTTTACTATGTCTTTGAGCATGACATCATTGATGGCATCCAGATATGAGACTGTGGGTATCCCCTCAAGCCAAAGACACATCCAACCACATGCTGTGCTACCATTGTGTTGCATTTTACAGCAAATATTGGGCAAAAACAGAGAAGTCAAATTAAATATAAGCCTTTTTGCAATCAACAGTCAGTGGAACTCACTTATAAATCTAGAGAAGTAAGTATGGACCGTTGGATATGTCCAAACGGTTGTATGTTGAAGACAACCTAAATCTGTTGAAACAGAGCTACTCCAGTGCCTAGCTCTTTACTTTCCTTTACATAAAGAAAGCGAATCGATAAAAGGAAAAATATAAAGACTGCAATATCACAATTATGTGAGCCATCACATGATGAAAGCTGACATTATGTATTTAAAACAAGTGAGTCACAGCTTGTAAGAAATTGTACTGTTCCTCTTTGAATGTTAAAGCACAAGACATATCTCAAAATACCTCTCCTGGAGTGCACTTTATCATCACACATAAACTGTTTATTACTCATAAAATCTGACTTTATATGGCTGAGAGTTAGTTATGAGACTCAGCTTTTATGGGCAGCATACAATGCATGATTTCTAGTATTCTCAATATTTTTCTGACACAATTATTAATCTATGCTCTCCTTTAGTGTTTGTAAAGATCAAATTACAAATTATATTACCATAAAACTATCTAATCCCCCTTTTTACTGTGAAGGTCAGGTCCAAATCCTTCCCATTAACACATCTCAACTGTGATTTTACAAGTCACCTTCGTTAATTCTAGTATTACTTGCAGTCTTTACTGTGCAATTAATGTCTTGCAGTATAAAGCATGATCATTTTCCCCTCTTCCTTTATGCAGAAGTCTGGTTCTGCAGAGGGTTCATTTTCCAGTAAGTATGAAGCCACAGCCGACAACAGTGGAGTGTACATCTGTAAGAGGGAGGTGATTTATCCTCCACCATACAAAGAGGACTGTCACTCCACTAAAGTAGTAGTGGCAGGTACAACGCAAAACCAAAAATGTATATATATTATATGATGTTGCATATATACAGTATGTAACGTATTCTATAAATTCTGTTCTGATTGATTCACAGAAAAGCAGAAAACCAATGAGACTGCCCAAATAGCCAGTTATGGCTGCCCGGTCAAGTCCCCACTCATCCCAGAGGCAGTGCTGTGGGCAGGATGTGGTGTTCTGTTGATCTACAGCCTGTCAATCACCTGCATCAGTATTGTTCTATGGGTGAGAATGAAAAGATGGATTGACCTCACATTCATGACCTGAAATGTCCAGCAGGTTTAGCAAGTAAAGGAATCCAGTGGGTGTTTAGGGTTAGAGTTAGCATGTATGTACAAAGAATGAACAATTCTTATTTTGTATATATGAAAATGATTTGTGACCATTTCTCTGTCTGTGTGTCGTATTCCTCAGAGGAAGATGAAGGTGGATGAAGAGGATACAAATGTGTATGTCAACACCAGACCTGGAGGGCGGAAACCCAGCAAAACCTAACAATGGCTTATATTATAATATACAATACCATATCAAAGCTATTAAATGGATGACTTGTGAGATCTTTCAATGCATTGAAGAGTTGATTTAAATACAAATACTGTCATTTAAATCTTACTTATTTTTTAATTAAAGGCTGACATTAAACTACACAAAAGAATTAATGCATTACATATAGTTTTACTGCAACACTTTTCTAATAGTCAAATATAGTTGTTTTGACAGTTTTACCAAAAATGCTTAGAATGATTTTTTCCCTAAACCTTTATGTAACGGGGACTGAAAAAAAATGTAATTGTTTGTAATATTTATGATAAACATGTTTTTATTGTGTAATAATGAATTTTTCAGCATGTTTTGCAGTGGAGGTAATCAGTTAATTTGGTCTTGAAGGGAAGAATGAACACTGGTATACATCCAATTATTTTTTTAATCACTTATCCTGTTCAGGGTATCTTTGCTCAGGTTACTCAAATAGACCTCACCTTATGTTTTGGGGTCGGAAACTGAAAAAGTTGAGAATACTACTCACCATTACTCTTTAAAGCAAAATGTTGTTTTCTGTCTGTATTTTTCACATGCAGTTGGACAGTGTGTACTTGTTCAGCAGGGCAGGGATGTTCATGATATTACGTCTCTCATTCTGGTATTATTGTGTCAAGATACTGAAATAAAGACATTGTATTCTAAATATTTTATTTTAAACATTCAATTTAGAAAAATTAACACATACAATGTTTATTTGTGCCCTTTAGAAATACCTAAATTAGAAACAGCTTTATTGTAAAACATTCCTATTATCATTTCACAGTGATCACTATTTGGATTAATCTTTTTTGGTAATTTTGGGCTGGTGTACAGAGAATGGTTTTCATGGTATCTGGTTGCTATGAGACATGAGTAATTCTTCCTTATTCTTAGTCAAATAACAACTTGAATAGTTCAGAAATGTCGCATGTCAGGCAATTTACTTTGATGATGAATTTACTTTGAACTGAAAATTGTGTCTGTCTGGCAACACATAAGTTAACATAACTAAAAATAACTGCTCTTGTGCCCACACAGGAAAAGAGCAGATGATTGTGGCACCTTTTAAATTATACTACTGGCATAAGTTTTTGTTTTGTTTTGTAGAAAAATTAAATAATTGTGGCAAAAAGTGGAGCAGTTTGCTGTGTTGGCAATGTGGAAAAGAGGCTGAATGAATTATTAGTGGGAGAAATACAGAATCAGCAGGTGGATTTGGGACTAGATCATGATCATCCCTTTTAGAAACTCAGACTCGGCAGCTCCCTTCAGCTTTATGGAGCTTTATAACAAGTTTCAGCTCATTGTTTAGCTGTCTGGCCTACAACGTTCCTCTTCTGGTTCATTCTTACCCCTTGTAAGCGTTGTTTCAGTTTAACTAGTGACCCTGGCCGCCAGTGTGGATATTGCAACGAGATTCAGCGTTTCATCTCAAGCAAGCTGTTTAAAAAGACTGATTTTCTGAAAGTCACTGGATAACACAGTCACTGTTTAATCCAAAACAGGTGTTACAGTTTAACCGCTGACCGTGTTAACTGGCAACTTTCAGCTGAATGCGTTGTGGTTGCTTGTAGTGACGGCAGCTGGCTCCTAAAAGCCTTATCAATTTTACTTTAATCAATCAAACAATCAATTAATGTGTTTATTATCTAAGGCAACCATTTACGTAAGTTAAACTCAGCAAGAAGCATTCACTTTGTAACGTTTCTTATAATGTGGGAAACAAAACGCAGTCTATAAATTGGCAGTGCAGCTATTGTCTATCTTGTGATTTTATACTGTTATCTTCAGTCGGAAGATAACAGCTTTGTCATTGTGCACACACTAAAAGTAGAGTTTGTGGCTAAATATTGCTTAAACTGTATGGTCACACGGCCAGTATTCACTGGGTTTGACCAGCCTACTGTCTGTTTAACTTGTGACCGTCAGTGTGGATACTGCAACGAGATTCAGCGTTTCATCTCAAGCAAACTATTTAAAAAGATTAATTTAAGAAAAATAAGGGAGGAAATGTGAATGAAATTCTTGCTGGCACCATTTAATTTACATAATGTAAGACAAAAAGGACCAGACGAATACATACTGTGTTGAACAGTGGCAGTCAGTGTTTGGAAAGCCTTATTGAGCATTTTTTGTTGATTATAATAGAAGTTTATGTTTATGAAAACATAAAAAATGTAGGCTGAAGAAACCTCTGTATATTTGTAAGCTTGCTGGTTATGGCTGCTATTGTTCTCATTCATAAGTTATAATAATGGCTGTAATTATGGCTTATGTGACTGTTACGTGACTTTAAGCGTATAATATTTTTGAGTGTGTTGTGGGAGTTTAATCTTCTTAATACACATTAAATTGCACAACAATTGCATTAGCAGGAAGCAAAGAGATTAGATTTGCGGTTTTATTGGAGATAAATTACACCGAAACGAGCTTTGTGCATTGCATTTCCCAGACTGACTAACTGACATCTCCTGATCACATTTTGCACCTCATACTGAACCATACTGAAACAATGACACAAGCAAAAATATAAACCACTGTTTTCCGGGTGACTGAAGACTGTAGTGCTGACTGTTACTTCAGTAAGAATGGGGCTTAAACCTCACAGAGTGTTTCCAGGCAAAACACAGATGTGACGTCAGGAGGAGACCAAATGTCATAACATCAGCGCTTTCACTGCGATCTATTCGAAAACACATTGACAGAACTAGCTGTTTTCCACACTAAAGTGGTTTAGGGGTTAAACTAAATGCATGTATGGCATGACTGCAAAGATGATTTTAATATTCCGAAGAAGAAAAAACTCTGGTGATATAATAGATATGGCTAAAAATAAAAAGTCACTTGCAATATTCCATCAGAGTCGAATGTGAAATATTTGCATTGATTGCATCACTCAAAGAAAAAAAAATCCAAAACACACATACTGTACATATACCGTATATTATAAATTACAGGATTTATTTTTTTAAAGGCTTTTTAAGCAATTATCAAAAAATAAATATTTTAGATTTGATGATTTTTCAGTTGAATTGTCTGTACTGACAGCATCCACATTCCTTTAGCTCTTTGAATAAAGAAAGGAGACTATGTGAATAGAACAATCTTGTACAATGAATGTACAAAGATTATTAATTAATGTGCAAAGAAATAGAGGCTTCGTCTTTTAATAAAAAGCTTCACCTTATGGTGTAGTGCAGCTAACTGCTTTTACTCCTCTGCACTGTCACGATGATGTAATTAAGCCCACAGAGACAACATGAATTTGTTGTGAGTCTACTGTTAGCATTTTGTATCAATGATGTTACAATTTACCATGTCGCAGATTTTAAAAGATCTACCTGGACGTTGAGGGGTGCTTGACCTTCATAAGCTCACTGCTTCCAGTACCTGCACTCGACTCAGTGTCACCTCAGAAAGTTCGTGTGACATTATCATGGCATACTGTGGCCTCTCCTCGCCCTGTCAAATGAAGACAAATGAAGAAGATGACCTATCCATCCTGCTGATCTTCGAGATGGAAGAGCTGTCAGAGACACAATTTGGAAAAGTTGACTCATCATCACCTCACAGCAGTCGTCAAAAAAGAGAACATTTATTTGCATTCAAGTTTTCTCACCTTTTACTCCTCACCTACATTTAAGTGGTGCACCAGTAGTTGTATTTCTAGTTTCGTCTGTGTTATTCGTTGTCTAAAGATTGTATTTTTCCCTTTTCTCCTGAAAGTGGACCTATACTGGCAGCTAGGAACAAATAAGAATGAAATTTTGGTTGATGAGCTTGAGGTGGTTCTACACATCTTACTGTGCTAAGTTGTTCTGTGGAGGTGAGTGGGCAAACTTTATTATGGTAATGGTCAGACATGTTAGAGGACAAGGACAGCACTATCAGCAAATATCGTACACGATATATCAGATATTGATGGGCCTCACTTAAATCTTTCCTCTCTGTGTCAGTTGATACAGTGTCTCCAACATCCTCCTGTGACATTACGTAATATTTCCATGCTGGCACCAAACAAGCTGTTACTGAATTCATTACATTTCTAAAGCCAGAGTGATTACAGCGGCACCTCACTCACGGTGAGAGAGCATCCCTTTCTGCTCTGTCAGCTGAATATTGTCAAACTGATGCAGATTTGGTCTAGGGAGTGTGAACTGAAGCAAAGACGCATTTGCTTGAGACAAAAATGCCTTAACTTAAACAAAATTTCATCAAAAAAGACGCATTAGTCCCTGAAGTTCACAAGAAGACATGATTTGCTGTTTGGAAATATATTTCTATCACATATTATATATAATTTAAAAGTGGAATACAACACATACAAATTGGAATTACATTTTTAATGCGAAACAGTCATAGAGAGCGAAAATTAACAAAATGTAGTTGTTCATATATTTTATTTTTATTATTGATGACAGTGTTATCTAAATCTTATGTGGTATAATGGAATTTAAAGTGTATATTCTCTTTTATAAAAGTTTCTACATGAAATTCTTGTGTCTCATAAAAGATAATGAAAAATCTGCCATATGGTTGAATAGATTAGTTTGTTCCAGAGGTATATCAACCTGTTTTAGTTATCTTACAACAGCAAATGTTCCCACTGAGCACTGTTGAAACATCTGAGAGCAAAATGCCATTTCACTGCAGATTTAATTTCCAGAGTACTGAATGAAAAGGCTTCTGTGGGTGTTTTAGCAGTGCATTAATCAGCTGAAGGCTGCACTTTGAGAACAGTTTTGTTTTATGCCTTTGGTGCAGTATGGGCTCCAAAAAATGTTCAAACCCAAAGTTTAGGTTGTGTTTTCATTTAAAGGTCTGTTGATCACCTCTTTTGTTATTTTAATTGGAGATAAAAACTTGCTGAACCCCAATCAACCAGTTTTCACCCCAGTCTGTATTTGCTTGGTGTCCATGGTGATACATGAAAGTGGTTCTTTTTGAGTGCTTATTCAGAGGTCAACTTTAGCTTTTTGTTTTGTTGTTTTTAAGTGATTTTGATTGCAAATGAATTAGCCTGGATACCTGGTTTTACTATGACATTTTGACCTTTTTTTATGTGATTAACTGTTGTGTGATTTTGTACACACACAATAATATTTCTGTTTGTTGAGCTTCTTTCTTTTCACAAGACAAAGAGGCTATTAAGAGCACTGAAACTCATTAAACAAAATCATTGAAATTAGATCTCCACTTTCCTGCAGAACTGCAGGAAAGCTAAATGAAGCAGTTACCGGCAAAACACCATCATCATTTCCTGTGCTGCCACACAGTTTCCATGACAGCTAAGGGAAATGTACGAATATAAAGGTGAGTTTCACCATTTTTGCTGTGTTTTAATCAATTTTGTTCAGTGTGAGGGTGTGTGTTCACCACAGTTTTGTGAGTTGTTTGAGACACTGTAGGATGTTCCTGACTCACTTTATGATGGGATGGATTGTGTTGATAGTCCTCTGCCTCTGTCTGCCTGTGTGGAGTGGTGAGTATAAACAGGCTTTTACTGATGGGATGGTAGTGATAGACAGGCAGTTCATGGGCTGGACACACTTTGTGCACAGTCCAGTGTTAATACTGACACTTGATATTTCCATTCTGGTAATTCAAACACTGATGTTAGCCTAAGGCTGAAAACTACACTGATATGACTGATGACAATTTCACAAATAATATGTGGCAGCTGGATTCATTTTGTTATAGTATGAGAAAGAACACATTCTGTGACAGCACAAAACTATTCTCATTCATATTGTCAGTATGCTTATACAGTGTTTTCCCTAAGTACAAAGGGAAGTATATGGAGGCAGTAGTGTAATTGGTATGGGGATGTGTATTATGAACTAGATGCTGTAATCTGGCAGTGAATTAATACCATTCAAGGTTCAGAGTTATTGCCATTATATAATACAGGATTGCATGATGAAATGTTGTAGCCCACTTCAAACTACAAGAAAAAAAATGCATAAACAAGAAAAAGAAAAATGAGATATTGACATACTGCATGTCATACTTATACTTACATACTTATACTTTAGATTTCATATTGTCAGATTTTTTTGGGCATGTTTCCTTTATTTGAGTGTGACAGTGGAGATACAGACAGGAAATGGAGGGAGAGAAAGAGAGGGGGATAACATTCAACAAAGGTCCCAGGCTGTGACTTAAACCACTTGGTTATTGGACGCTCCATACTTTAATAGTGATGAGTTGTGCGAAGGGTTACAATTTGAAATTCAGTCATTATATTGCGGTTACTAGTCTCAGTGATGCTCCTTTACTTGGAGTTCATCAGGAGTTGGATAAAAGGGTTGATATAAGTTTTGTCTCTGGTCTGGACTGAGCTGTTGCGAATACGTGTGAATCTGGTATGCCATCTCGTACATCGAGAGTTGTGTTAAATACATGTTTGTACCACTGGTAAGCCTACATTCAGGAATCTCCTGGTTTTGTTGAGTGTTGTGATTGAACACCGCAATGTGAACACAGTGAGGATGGGATTTCTGCAGGGCTTCTTGGTGCAGTCAGTACACAATGTTTTGTATTTCTCCATTTGTAAAAGAAGAAGAAGTGACGTGTGGGTGTGGAGCTGCTCTGAGTAACAAAAAGTATTATATAATACATGTTCCTTACTGAAATGTGGCTTTGAAAAGTTTGTGGCTTGCTCTTTCGCAGACAAATGTAGCTGCAGTCAGTTTGCTCTCCCTTATGTTGCCACTTACCCTAAAAAAGTAAATCTGCAGAGGTCTTATGTTTTACCCTTTGGATTGAGCTTATTATCATGAGGTCAAAACTCTCAGGAGATACAAGCACAACAGTCCATCTCTCAACTATCTCCACCCACCCTTCCCTTTTGACAGCTGTGGAGGTGATTCAGCCATACAGAGTAGTGAGCACCAATGGTACGGCACAGGTCCAGTGCTTTCTCCACCCCCAACCCTCCTATAACAACATCAAACCCTCCCATGACCACACTGGGCCCTATCCCTACCCCGACCCTGAGGACCTCCGTGTGAGTCTGCTGAAAGGCCTCCACAGCACCCAGAAAGTCTGCTCGTCCATCCTCAACTTAACAGAGCAGAGAGAGATGGAGAAAGAAGGAGAGGTAAGTCTGTAAACAGATGGATGTTCACTCACTCCAACCTGAAACAAAACAATCTAACCAATCTAACTAATCTGCCAAAACTATGGCAAAATATATGGAAGAAATGTAATTTGATAAAAATCAAAGTGGTTCATCCTCTGGGGAGGATTAAGATTAGGAGATAATTTGGGTTGATTAGCTCATAAATTGTCCTCAGAGTGGCACTAGATCAGTGGTTCTTAACCTTTTTTGGGCCAGTGGCCCCTATCCATTATCCATTATCCAAGTCCCCCCATCAATTAAAATGTAGGCTAATTGTTTGTCTTCACTATTAATGTTGATTATTATTCTGTGTTATATCATTAAAAAGCATGTCATTGGATCCCAAATAACAGATTTGTTCACTGGATAGATGGAATATCATTATCATTAGTTTCCCAGGGAGCAAAAAAGCCATGTGAATAGAAATTATATGTATGAGTGTTAAACAAATGCACTCACAAATGGTTAGAGATTTGACATTCAAACTTTAATTAGGTCTTGTTATTGATCATGAACAGCAGCCAATCAGAAAGCGGTAATTTGGTACCGGTGCCAAGCAAGAAGCATTCTTATTAATTGTTCCAGCCTACCAAGGAAAAAGTCTGAGGCGACTGGTAAAAAAGCAGAAGGATATGTATCCATAGCTAAGGTATTCAGTGGAATACTGGTGCCATTTCTTCTTGTTCTGTGACATTTTGCTGATATGATATGACTGTTGTTGTTTTGTGATGCTATCCTGTCGATTAAATAATCATACCTGCGGCAGTCTGGCAGAGAGCTCAAATAAAATAACCAGGTCAAAGGCCCACAGTGGTTTTGGTCGGGGGATTTGGGGGTCCTACCTCAAGAAAATTTGATATTATTTGACTAAAAACTATGCATTTTCACATAATTTTGGACTATTATCATTACAATATTTATTAAAAACATGCACTGTGTGCCATAAAAAATAAATCACAAAACATTGGTTAAACAGACTTAAAGTGAATGAATTTGAACAGCGATTTTCTCTTCCTCCTATAGTCAGGCTGTAGCCACCAGCCAGCTGTAGGGACGAGTATGGTTCAAATTTTATCTTTATCTTATCCATAGGCCTACACTTATTGGTCCAGTTCTTTATCAATACTCTTATTGATTCTTTTTAATTAGTAAAGAATAACTTCTGAACAGGATTAGAATAGATTTCTATTTTAAATCTGACAAAATATTGTTTCTACAGCAGCAACAGTAATGTTTCCATCAGCAAAGTCACTATATAAATCCAATCCTATCTCACTGGAAAGAAATAAAAACAATTCAGTCAAATAAATAATATTCCTGACATTAAAATACTCCTCCTCCTCCTCCTCCTCCTCCTCCTCCTCCTCCCTCTGCTGCTGGTTGAGAGGAGGGGCTGGTTTGAGTCAGTAGCTGAGTTTACAAGAATTTGCCAAATTTTAATATATGTTTCAAACTAAGCTAAACACAAACTGACAGAGGAGAGAACAGAAAAAGGCGGTAGAGACTCAGCATAGTTTCCCTGTGTCTACACAGAAAGCAGAGCACGTTTCGCAGAGCAGCATCAGGGAGAGCTCTCTGTGGCTACACAGGAGGTATTCAGGTACAGTGTTGAGTGTAGGCCACTCACGTTTTGGAAGCACAGCCAAATACACAAATGACTGTAGTTACACGCATAAAACGGAAAGAAACGCTACACTAGAGTAAAGATGAAGGTCTAATGGCTGGGCCAATGCACAATTAGATTCGACTTTGGCTAAAACATAATTAGACATATGAACACCAACATCTACCATTCAAACCATTGAATTTTTTATGCACTACTCATGCATGAAGGCATATTATTTTCTTTGAAATTTCTCCCCTTCAAGAGCACCACTGGATACAGAAGCCACCAAAAGCATTCCTGTAATCATAATTTTCCTTCAATTCTTGGAAATTTTGGCCTTGTTTGGAATCATTTCTATATCACCCATTTGGAGTCTCCAAATTTCTCTTGAAAGTAGTACACAAATGTATGTCATGACCCAAATCAACACATGAATTTGAAAACTTCTGGAATTATAAGAAAGTGAGGAGTGAACATTGACCAGAGAAGGATGAGAAACTGGTGTTGTGTGTTTCAGGTGCTGTGCCACGCTCAGGTGAAAGAGGGCACTGTGGAGATGACGGTTTCCGGACTGAAGGCAGCAGACACAGATATATATCACTGTGAGATAGAGGTTTTCTACCCACCACCATATCTGCGGATTACTGGCAATGGCACTCTAATTCATGTCTTAGGTAAGACACCCACACTTGACATTCAGACACATATGTGCATGTTTCCTCAATGAGCTCAAAGTACACACATCTTTTGAACTCTCTTTCAATCTTTCTTTCTTTTCATCCATTTCCTTTATCCACAGAAAGCTCTGACTGTCCTGTGCCGGAGGCTCAGAGACACATACGTGATGAAGAAGAGGATGGTGAGGGTGATGATAGGACAGCACCAGTCAGTGTTCCTGTGATTGTACTGCTGATACTGGTCATGCTTGTCCTCATCATCATTATCTACGTCCAGGTCAGGACATTATTTCTTTACTTTTATTCATGTTATGATTCTTATGATTACTGAAATTATTAGAATTATGTTATCAATATTAATGTTTAGAAGTAGTATCAGTTAATCAGTAAAGTCAAATTTTGGTATTATTGTTACACATTTTACTAGTTTACTTTGTAAGCAGCAGTAATAGTGTTGGCAGTAATGGCAGTTATCACTCGTGAATACAGTATCAAATGCCCTCTACCTTTTCTGAAAACTGAATTTTAACTTGACCTGATAAAGACTATATTGCACATGGTCAATGTGTGCTCACACTATTACAAAAAAAAAGTAAAAGTAAAAAGGAAAATATTACGTGACTCTCGCAGAGTTGGCGTATGAAGGCAGGTGAAAAGTGGTCTGCTAACACATCTAATACAAGCAGCAGACAATAAACAAATTAACAGCTTATTCCGCTGTGTATGATTAAAATAAAGAAAAATGAGTAAAGCCTGTAGACAGTGGAAATGTTAGTGTACTGATACATTGTTGTAGTGGTGGTAGTAGTAATAGCAGTAATAACAGTAGCAGTAGTAGTTTTAGTAGTAGTTGGAATAGGGGCAGTTGTAGTAACCTGTGTCAAAATCTAAAATAAAGGTGGACCATTAAATAAAAATGTGTGTTTAATCAGATTAGCTGCTAATTTTTGCCCCCAACCCCTACACCAGGTTAATCGGGTCAATTGAAAGTAATAGCAGAAGTAGTAGTTGTAATAATAGTAGTAATAGAAGCAGTAGTAGAAGTAACAGTATTAGTAGTTGTTGTGGTAGCAGCTATTATTGGAGGTATCGGTAGCAGTTTCAATCAGCTAAATTCTTCCCGGAGCTCTCAGAGTGAGTCATCTTCTCTGTCCTAATAGCCGTTACTCACCACTGTAGAACATCTAATAATTATCACTATTATCTACTGTCTACTGTATTAAAAGCTGCGTGTTTACCATTTGCAGACTCTCCAGTGTGAACAAGGGAGGAGGGAGATTATCAGACCGGTGCCCAGTGTTTTTCACAAAGCGCATGCTGCTGCATTTTCATGTGACAACATTGCATGAAAAACACTTCCATCCAAAGCAGCAGTGTCATACAAGCATTAGAATACCACTGACTTTAAATGGAAGGTTAGATGACTATAGAGCAAATACTGTCTGTTTATTAATATCACCTCTGTTATGCTTGAGGTTCTTTTCTGACCTTTTCTGATAACAAGCAAAATGACATTTGTGTGTCTGTGCATATTTTACTTTTTAAGTATAAAATCATGTTTACATTGTTGTAAACACAAATCATTGCATGGCTAATACTGTGTACATACTATTTGTTTGATTAAAAACTGAATCACTCAACGTTTAAGTTGTTTAAATGCTCCAGCTAAGAAAATGTAATGCTTTGAATTATTAAGGCACATTAGAGGTTACTTGACTGTAAATGTACTGATAGTCAACTTGCGTCTGCACGTTTTATTGTTGTTGCAATGTTCAGTAAATATTCATGTTGGATATTTTTCTTAAAATAAAAGTCTTAATTTCCAAATGTTGTTTTGCATAATTGCTGATCTAGATTGTGTGCTGTCAGTTGGGTTGTCTCCTCTTTACTGACAGGATGAGAAAGTCACATCATGAATATATACTCAGTTGTTTAAATTTGATTGTGGCAGCTGCAGAAAAAAAAATGGATTCAATTGTAGATCTGAATCAAGAATACAGAAGAAGATCAGAATGCTATATTTATGTATGTCTTCTAGTTTGGCTGGACCCCACAGTTGTAACTTTGAACCTGAGGGAATCAGAGCACAAGATTTGTCTGTTTAGAGAACAGCACCAAGGTAAATAAAAGCACCCTCACCAGATCAGGATCTTATTTCATGTACAGATAGAAAACTATGACATGAGAGGTCTGATGGGTTTGTAACCACGGGGCAGGTCAAAAATATACTGGGAGGCAAACCATTAACTGCTTTAAAGAGGATAAGTAGAATTTTGAAGTGGATCTTGTATGGCACTGGGCCAGTGAAGTGAATTAAATTTTGGATTCATTTGGGCAATTGAGCAAAGAGAGCTTTACAGTAGCCTATGTAAACTGTTTGAGATAAAAGCATCATCCACTTTTTCAGAATCAGCTCACGATAAAAACCTTCTAACTTCTGATATGGTTTATGTGATAAAAAGTTTCCCTAATTAGATTATGTAGCTGACATGAATTTCAGGTTCCTGACTTGAGACTCTGTGTGTGAATAAATTTCCTGTGTCTGGTTTTAAGGACTTCAGTCTTGTCTTATTTCAACTGTTAAAAAAAATCTGGATGCCCTCATCAGAGGAGATAGACATTTACAACTCGGGTAGGATGTTTCCTTATAACGTTTCCAAGAAGGAGCACGTGTTAATAAAAAAAAAAAAGGTCCAAGGCTTGGCCCTTGTGGAACCCCTGCTGGGGACTCCCTCGGAGGAACTACCCAATGGGGAGCTCCCCTGAAAACAACATACCTTCAAGGGCTTTTTTCCTGTTTGCATTCACACTGCCAATAGTAATGCTGAAGTGACATAAACCAGCCAGCAGTTGGTATAGCAACGTCACTTCTGCACAAGATACAACAACAAGATGGAGGATGCCGTGATTGAAGCTGTGTAGTCGTTGTGTGTTGTGGGTTTCATGATAATAACAGAATTGGAAAGGAGACAAAAATATGTATATGTATATGTAAATATATAGAAATGGCGGTTGCTGGTGCTGCATTGGCTCATGTGTTCGACTAATCAATGTACACTTAGGTCTGGACCAATCACCATATACATTTGCATCACTCAAGGTTCCTCTTGTGCTGGGAGAGTACCTACCCTGAAGTAGGAGCTAAAAAAGTCCCTCAAAACGACGTTCTAAGAACTACGATCGTTCCCAGTTCCTGCAGTGCAGACACAATAATTAGGGGCTAGTTCCTCCAAGCAGTTCTTAGAACTATGAAAAAGTTCCTCCCGTTCGGAAGTGCCTATTATTGTTTAAAAAGAAAGATGGATAGAAACCATAAGGAGCTCTATATCCTTTAACCCTCCTATTGTATTGGGGTCAAATTTGACCCGTTTTTAAGTTTAGATGTGTGAAACATGCTTTTAATTTTTTCTGATCAAAACAAAGCTTCATTACATCAATGTCCTACTGAATACAATAAAATGCATTTTGTAACCCTGTAAACATAGTATAATAATATTGTGTAATAATATTAAAATAATGTTTCATGCTAAGAAAGCATATTGTCACGCAGCAAATATGATCCTAAGCACACCCCCCCACCCACACACACACACACATCCTGCATAGCAGTATATAGGCTGTGGCTTTCTAGCGCTTTAATTCTCACATATCACCACACACTAGGCACAACACACACACACACACACGCACACCATGATGAGATGACACTTGTGTGTAAAGAAAGTGTTGTTTTTGGAAATTAAATTGATTTTTCTCCTTTCTTAATAGGAAAGTATATGCAGTCAATTTTGACCCCTAACACAACAGATGTAACAATAATGGCTCATTTTAATGTATAAGAAAATATAAACAAGTTATTTTGGGAATTATTTTGTTTATCAGATCATCTCATGGACTTATTTGCCTGTTCTGTTCATTATAACTAATAAAATAGATAAATTGTGCCTATTTTAAACTAAATGATTTATACATTTTAAGTTAAATGTGGTCTAAGGTGTGTGTGTGTGTGTATATATATATATATATATATATATATAATGGTTATGGTTCAATAATAAGTCACTTAGCAGATAAAACACTTTACTGGATGATAATTAATGTTTTTTTCAGTGCTTGTTAATGAATCCAAACACAGGTCAAATTTGACCCGCTAATACTAAAGGTGTAAACCTTCTTTGAACACATTAGGAGGGTTAAGAAGGAACAAAACCAGGAATGTCCCTGGTTAAGGTGTATACCACATGACCGCAAGATCTGAGATTTGATTATGGCAGCAGCATATCATACCACTACCCATGTTTCCACTCTTTCTAACCTGGGCTCCAGTATACCTATATTTAGGTTTCACTTTTTAACTGCTAGCATAGCTAAAAAGTGAAAGTGATTATCTCCCCCAACACTGCTTGAAACTGGTGTGGGTAAGAATCCAAAATCTGGAAACAAGCAAGGTTACGAGTAAGACTGTTTGTTTTACATGACACTCCTGGTTATAAAAACTAAAGAACAAGACATACAGTCTACAGCCATACTAGTGTTGGGGTTTACAGTGAGAGAGCCTCATACAGGAGCACCACTTGTTGGGAAGTGATTGTAAGCTGGTTGGTTATTAGCAGTAATTAATAATTATCGGATAATTATTAACTAATAAAAATTAAATTATTAATATAAATTAATAATACGGGGCACCACCCGGAAACCGGGACCAATAACCAAACAATGAGGATAGTCTCATTAACAAGGTTCACTTGGGATGCTAATATCTGAGGGATATCAGCATCCACAAGTGAACAGTGAAGGTATGAATTCGAGCTCTGGCCCTTTTACAATAAATAAGCACAATAATTACAAAAGACTTCTCTTTAAAGATATAACAGTGTTTATTAAACAATAGCAAAGTTAACAAGTTAGCAAATACTTTGATCAATAAGACACTCCTAAAGTCTAATACTACCTAAGCAATAATACAGCTATGTACAATGGAAACACATGCAAGCTGGAGCGTGCATGTGTGTGTGTGAGTGTAGATGGGTGTGTGTGTGTGTGTGTGTGTGTGTGTGTGTGTGTGTCTGCGTGTCTCTGTGGGTGTAAACAAAATGGCGACTGTGATCTGTGAAATGACGTCACGCGATCTCAAGGACAGCGGGCGTGATCTCGCGAGATGGAGTCGCGTGATAGCCGAATAGTGGCTATAACTGTAGTGTTGGTTACAACAATAACAAGATGGCGCCGCCTGGGGGTCGGCGTCTCTGCGTTTACCCAATTCAATGTATCAAACACGTATCTGATGGTAGATAATGAGGGCAGAGCGGCGCTGTGTCCCATGTTATCTGACCGCCAGACTAATTATCTGACTAATTATGTGCTTGCTTCATAAAGCGATGCGGTGTGTGTTTCTTCCGTCCTGATCCGGTTCGGATGCGGACAGGGTTGTCGGCGCTCTGTCGGGGGGTTTTTGACGGCAGCTGATCCTCGGCTGCGTGGCAAGGGAAACAGCGGAGTCGACTTAATTGAAGAAGAGCGGGACAGAGAAGTAATCCACGTCTTCGTGAAGAAAATCCTTTTCTTCCTTCTGCAGGTAGTGAGAGCGCTGGGTTGCAACAGCAGCGGTCTCTCTCTCTCGGATCCAGTGAATGTGTTCGGTTGAACACAGGGAGAAGTTCAGCTCGTCCAGCGAGGGTGAATCTTCCAGGGGGAAAAAGTCTACGTGCACGGGGTTACCTCCTTTAGTAAGCTGGCTCACGGAGAAAGCAACGCTTCCTCCAGCGCTGTTACTGTGGAACGGCGATGTTGAATTCGCGCAGCCGCTTCTTAAAGGGGCGGTGACGTCACGGCTGTGTTGCCATGACTCCCGGTGGTGTTTGTGGGTCTCTGCCAATCAGAGACCAGGGTTTGAGCTCCCTGCCGAGTTCTCACCTAGGTGCGAACTCGTCAGAGCATTATGGGAGGTGGAGTCTGTGAGCAGCATTTTGGTGCTGCTCCCTTTGTTTCAGGGGACAAAGGACAAAGGAAGCCTCATGGTCAGGCTTCTGGTTTTACATGTAGGCCTGCCTTTGTCTGACCCCATGGTTGAGGCCCAACACTAGAATCTGTGAGGCTGTGCTTGAGCTAAATGCTAACCAGGTATAATGCTTACCATGCTCACCATGTATGTATGGCATTAGCATGCTAACATTTGATAATTAGCACTAAACACAAAGTACAACTGAGGCTGATGGGAATGTCATTAGTTTTACAGGTATTTTAACATAAACCAAAGTTATGAACAAACTATTTTTTGACTTGGTGATGGTGCTAAATGAAAAGTTAAGGGATTACCAAAGTGATTACAGTTCATCCTGGGGGACACATTCATGTGTGAACATGACATTTCGCTCAAAACCACAAATATCAACATCATGGTGGCGCTAGAGGAAAATTAGAGGATCATCAAAGTTATTAGGATTAATGGTAACCATGAATGTCTGAGACATTTTGTGACAATCCATCAGGTTGTCATTGAGATATTTCAAAAGATAAGGAAAGGATCATTTTGACCTGCTAGTGGTGCTCAACGAAAAGCAGTGGTAGAAGAAGTACTCAGAAAGTACTCTTTACTTAAGTAAAAATCCCAATACCGTAATGTAAAAATACTCCATTCCTGCATGAAAAATCCTACTAAAAGTACATAAGTATTAGCAGCAAAATGTATTTATAGTATTAAAGTAAAAGTACTTGTCATTGTCATTAGATTATTAATACTGAAGCATCAGTGTGTAAGCAGGATGTTACTGTTGTAGCTGCTGGAGGTGGAGCTAGTTTGAACTACTTTATATACAGTTAGCTAGTTTAGTCCAGTGGTTCCCAACCTAGGGATCAGGCCCCTCCAAAGGGTCACCAGATAAATCTGAGGGGTCGTGAGATGATCAATGGGAGAGGAAAGAAGAAAAAACAAAGTTCTGATACACAAATCTGTTTTCAGTTTTTTTGACTTCTTTGATTTTTGGTGAAATATTGGATAATTTGAACATTTATTGAAATGAAACCATGTGAGAAGTTTCGAAGGAAAAATCACTATTTGGAGGAGCTGTTAACAACTCATAGACATCTGAAATGTGACCCCGACTACACACTGCTTTTTGTAAGACGTCAAAAGCCAGCCTGGTTTCATCTTTAACAATGTGTTGTATTTAAAAAAAACTTGTTGTATTATCCACTGTGTGATATCTTCATCTGAAAAGTAACTAAAAGCTGTCAAATAAATGTAGTGGAGTAGAAAGTACAATATTTGTAACTGAGTGGAAGTATAAAGTAGCATAAAATGGAAATACTCAAGTAAAGCACAAGTACATCAAAATTGAACTTAAGTACAGTACTTGGTTAATGTCCTTAGTTAATTTTCACCACTGAAAAATTATGGGACCAACATTGTCATCTCTAGAGCCATGCTGCTAGCATGGCTAAAATCATATTGACCAAACATATATAGCCTAAAGTAGAAAACTTCAACAGAGCTTTCTCCAGGCTCTTCATCTTATCTTCTTTCATTATTATCATTGCTAGCAGAAATGCATGAAGAGAAGTCTTCAGATGGACCAATCACAGAAAAGAAATCACTCTTCTAATTCTGTGGTTTCTATCTGTCCCACTCAGTCATGCACACGCAAGCAGATTTCAAAGAAGCAGAAAATCTGAATAACAGGATGTGGACTGTAACTGCTGACGTTCTGCAGGTTTGATCAAAGGGTTTCTTTTCTTCCAAGGGAAGCTTAATACTGATAAAGATAATGGATAGATGTATACAGATAAACCACATCAGTGACCAGTTACATGAAGATTTTCCCCCAAAGAGCTTCTTCTAAGGAAATCCTACACACTATTTTAAACGAGTAGTTCACTTAAAACACAAATAGAAAACATATTTCCCCTTATCCCACTTAAAGTTAACTTAAAACTGAAGCTCTCTTTTAACAATTTCATGTCTGGTCAAGGTCTGGATAATCTTTACCATCCAGGATATTGTTTCTGAAGAGAGATCTTACTGTTGGGGTTTTCAAATGTCTTGTATTCTTGGAATACCAGAAACTAGAGAAGAGAACTTTTTTGTCTCAGTGTAAAACATTGTAATTACATCCACTGCACTGTACTAAAATGTACTCTCTAGTGGTGGAATCATTCAATGGTATATTTTAAATTCAGGATTCATGCTATTGAGTATTTCTGGCCTCTTGCAATATAGAAACATCATCAAAGTATCTGAACTATTTAAGGATTTTATTAATAATTAATGGTGTTAAACACAGGATTTGTTGGGACCTGCAATACCAAAGTTGTGCCCCTAACTTTGTAAATTCAAATATTTTCCACAAAAGTAAAAAATATTAAACATGTCCTGCTGCACACAAAGGTGATGTACACTTGTTGGTAAAAAAAGAGGAAATGGGTAAGGATTGCATGCAAAGAGTGTCAGCTACAGAAACCTTTTAAAAGAAACAGATTTAGAGATATCTAGAAAGTCAAAACAGCGTATAGTCCGACCTCAACATTTCCTTTTTCCTGTCTAATAAACAACTCAGCACAAGAAAGGGGTGTTTGTGATGCTGTTTTAACAGTGGTTTGTTGGTACGATGAGGTTTTAGGTCCCGTCCACAATGTTGTGAACTGCAGTGTGAGCAGAGAACGGTGAGATGACAGCTTGCACCTTCAACATCCTCATCATCTTCACTATTTACCTGGGCTTTGTCCTCTTCCTGAGCCATGGTAGGACTCTCCATTTTACTCACTCATCATCAACTATCAGTAGGAATTTAAATGTCTGTTTTTTTTATTTCATACTTTTAACTTTTTAAAATAATTATTTATTGTTTTCTATTTTAAAAACTGTTTAAAAACTGTCCACTAAAACTTGCCTGATCAAATATTGTTTTATACTTTGTCTTTATACAAGCGGAACTATTTCCAGTGCATATATGAATGTTGTTTCTTGTTAAGTTGTAGTTATTTCTGACACATAGCAGTCAGTGAGTATATAAACAAACTGAATAGAGAATGAAAATCTTGACACTGTTCAATCTCATTTTTAGGGAAAGCATAAGAAGTGCTGAATGAAAACATTCACTTGTCTTTGAATCCTTAAGCAGCGCGATTTCACTGCTGAAGTAAATACTCTAACAAACAAAACAAAACCTAGTTAGACTTTAATGATGCCACTTTAATAGCTCTTTCCCAAAAGTAGCTGAATCCTGTTCATTTATCAGGTTTTGAGGTGATTCAACCCAGAAATCGGACTGTAAATCCAGATGGGTCAGCCTTGATCAGCTGTGAACACAATGCAAGCGTCCAGTCGATTGAAGACGTCCGACTCAACAGCTTATCAATGTATGTATACTGGTGTCATTAAATTCGTGATATTTGTCTGGTAATGGTGGGATGCTGAGTTTGCAATACACACATCCGGAAGCTGTTGATGCTTTTCCACTTTGTAAACACCTTTGTATTTATCTCAAATCTTTTCTTTGTGTCTCTTTTATCTATGGCATCAGTGTTTGTTGTTCTCATTTCATACATTTCCTTTCTCAGGCTGGTGTGTTTGTATCTTTAACTGGGGAAACATATTACAAAATGTGTACAAACTATAATGTACATGTCTTCAGTTGCAGTCTGAAAAAAGTCCCCCTCTGCTCAAAAAATAGTTTTTCTTATTGTTACCTCTGTGAGGTTTGAGCTTCACAGGGCTGTTTTCAAATTAATCTGCTGAAAGTAGAAAGTATAAGGTGTGTCCCAATGAGCATGTTTTGTGATGTCACAAGTAGTTTGGAGCCAGTCGTGGTCCAATATGCAATTTAAACAAATGTGATGTGGAAAACTGAACCCTCCAGTGCAACACTGAGAGTGAACTTTACGGTGAAGTAGGGGACATCTTGTACCCAGCAGTTAAACTTCTGAAATATTTACATGTTCATAGATTCTGGATTTTTATATGAAAGAGAAGGCTGAGATGTAATTTTAATAATTTTTAACAAGGTAATTGAAGATTTTTGTGGAAAAACACATATCGAAATTACAATTCCAAGCAGAGTGTTTTTATATTTCTAAAACTTGTCGGGAGTCCTGATAAGAAGAGAAGTTGACAAAAATGTCACTGATTGTTGCAGTCACAGAGACCACTACATGTTAATTCATCAACTAATCTTCTAATTAATAAAGATCTTGAAGACATACGCTGTCTAATATTGTGTTGTTAACTCTCAGAACAAACAAACGGACACTGCTCTGCCAGAAGGGAATGAAAAACTGCAGGAACATTGTCATGTATCCAGAGAATACCAACAAATGCCTTTTTATCATTGTCAACATTGGGGAAGAGGACATGAAAAAGTTGTACGAGTGTGAGTTCACAGTAAGAACAGGTGATATAGATGACACCAAGAAAGGAACACCAACCAAACTACTGCCAGGTCAGTTTAACCCTGTGAAAGATTTGTAGTGAAAAAAAAAAAAAAACAAGCAAAATGAAATATGAAATGTATTGCCTTTCATATACAGCATACAGTTACTGTCTTAATGAAATGAAAAACTTACTGTAGCAAATATATGATTATTAAATTTGTTTTTGATAACAGAACAAAATGTTTTTCATTGTGAATTTTTCATGTCACATCAATATCCTGTCCAAATGCAGAAAAGGGAAAATTAAAGGATAAGCCTGCTGATATTCTATATTTTTCTTATTGTCAACAAATCCCATGAAAAGACCAAAAGTATTGTCTGTGTAGCTAACACCTCATTCAGTGTATTCCTCTGTGTCAAAGACTTTCACTGTTATTACAAATTATTACAAACACTTCAGTGAGCCACATCCTGCACTGGTGGCATGTCCCTTCACCGTGAAGATGGGCACTGTAGTGATGTAGTTGTAAAGTTATTCCCACACACACTGGCCTGCTGCTGTAAATACTCACTAGAGCAACAAATGTGTGTTAATCCACAGAAAATTTGAGTAACATTTGCTAAAAACTACAATGCCCAGCTGGTTTAGGAGAATATTTATATTTAGGGAAGTCAGAAAATATTGAAAGTATTGTGTTGGTCTTTTCATAGGATTTGTTGACAATAAGGGCAATGTAGAATAACACCAGCCCTGTTCTTTAACATTAGTAATGTATTTCAGTGTTGTCCAGGAGGAGTTTGGAGTAACTTTGGAGTAAGTTGTTATTGAACCCCACCAAAATTAAGAGATTAATTCTATCTCATTAGTCCACCCACACAGGTGTTTCACTTACATTGTTATCATTCTGTTTGGCTCATGGCGTTTGGTGACGTCACTCAATTTCTTGCATAGCTCCAGCCAACTTCAGCCTGACTAGAGGTCTAATCAGCCAGAGTCATTGAAAACACCTGTGTAGGTGTGCAGGGCCTTTAAGATTCACTCCCTGGTTATAATGTGGAACCACCAAATTCCTCCCTCAGTTCACTGTTGATGTTTTGAAATCCAACTGTGAGCTGTGTTTGAGTTTGCGCTAAATGTTAAGGCTGTATTGATTTAGAACTGTTCTTTGGTGACAAGCTTTTCTTTACTTACAAACATGAAATAACCGTACCATGTTTTTATTAGTTGAAAGGGAGTCAAAGAAGGACAATGTTCTTCGCCCTTCACTTCCCGTTGAGTCTCATCTCGTCTTGTCTTGGTGGATTCTGATTGGTCTGCTGGCCCTGATGTTTGTGTACAGCTGTGTCATCACCTCCTTCTACATCAGACTGAGGGTGACTATCTGTTTGTCTTTCTCACTTGTCTTTTCACTCTATGTCTTTGTATCTATCAAAAAAAAAATCATGACTACATGTCTGATCCCTGTTTAAAAACTGTCTCAACTTAAGTTTTAAATAATTCCAATCCTGATCCCCTGAACAAAGACAAGATGATAATAGACAATAGATACACCCAGAGTTACTGAGCCAGAAACCCTGAGAGCTTTCGTCAGTCTGGTGCTTCCATCTTAGCTTCAGATATGCGTAAAGAATGACTGGGCAGTACAGACACTGGGGGCGGCTATGGCTCAGGAGGTATGGCAGCCTCTGCCCATCAGTGTATCAAAGTGTGTGAATGGGTGAATGTTGGCATGCAGTCTTAAGCCCACGCATAGCTGCCTATAACCTGCTATCTGGAGACCACCAGGGTCACTTCATGGGCTTTTTAAAGCAAAAGAGGGGCAGCGCACTGACTCCCTGGTTGCTTTTTCAATATGCCACAGAGAAGAAGATGCACATTTCTCCAGACATTTTATTGCCCCCCTACTGCAGCTCACATTGTAGCAGGACATATATAGCAAGTATTTCCCCTAAATGTCCCCTTTACACACAAGTGGCTCACAATCCAATGGCCTCTGTGATATAACTGAGTTGGGGTCAGTCCATTAAATAACAGTGTTCTGCAGAGGCTATCACAGTACAATAGAGAACACTGGTGTTAAGTCATACATATGAAGAGAAAACACCACAGTCAAACTGAAGCAAAGTGTTGCTTTTGTTTGGTTGTTTCTGTCTTCTCATTTATAGTTACTGTAAAAATGCGTATATAAGATTTTATAAGTTATAAATCTATATGTTTAAAATAAATTTGTTTGATAAGTTCAGGGAAGAAACACTGTGGCGTCAGTTCACCACGTTTCAGAAAACAAGGCTTTTTCAGAGCCTGATTTTAGAGCAATATTTGAAAGGAAGGGTCAAGTGACTCTACTCTACTCTACTTTACTCTACTCTAGCAACCTTTTATGGCATGTGACTCCATTTTTAGAAATCTCCCATGCTTTATAGTTGCATAAACTCCAACCCCTGCATAGAAAAAAAGCCCAATCTCCGGCAGTGTTTAAGGCTTGCTTTTACTTCTTGGGATACACATGATTAATAAAAGAGAACTCTAACAAATGTCTCTATTCCTGTGTTTTTAGAGCAGCAGCAGTGATGTTGAGAACTCCACTTATATGGAAATGAGAAAAGGTCCTCTGCCAAGGAATGCAGCTTTTGATATCTATTGTGGGTAGCAGACTCATCTCTTTTTTTACCACTGGCCTCATGCTGAATGTAATGAGAGGGAATACATGGATATCTCAGCAGGCAATTTGGAAACATCATGACTTTTTTTTCTTATTTGTTTTTTCATGTAGCTGGCACCAAAGTCAAAACATTTGCTTCATTTATCTCATGTGTCTTTTTCTGCATAAATTGAAAACCATTGGAGATAAAGTGCAGGGTGAGAAAGGATATATACAATTTATTGTTGTTTTTCACATATAACTGCATGGAAGCAATACTGTGCTTACACTAAGAAAACTAAACTTAAATTAAAATAATGCTTCCCTGACTGATACCTGCCTAAACAATTACATTTTCTATATGACTGGGAAGGCAGAGGCAAATAAATTTGACTTTGTAACACTGAGGGGAAAATACACACAGCAGTCAAAGGGAACTGTCAATCAAAGAGGACAATCCTCCTCCTACAGCAGCTCCCCAGCTCTCTTTCCCTTCCTGCCACATCCCAAACCTCCTCAAATTGTTTTGTTGTTTTTGCTTTTTTTCTCCGATGACACATGAAGTTGATATTTAATATATTCTCCTTGTTATATACTGTGTAATTTGTGCATGTATTACTTATACTGTAATGTCTGAATTTGCTGTCCTAATGTCTGTTTAATTGGGCTTTTGTACCACCTTTTATTTTGTCACGTCACATCAATGTCACACATTTCACAAATAAAGATGACAAAGGGCAACACCATCCAAAACTACCCTTCCTAACTAAAAGCAAAAAACAAAACAAAAAAACAACAAAAAAAAGAAAAACACATGACATTTATGCAGCTGAAATAACACAGATGCATGTTCATGCACAGCCACATTTCCATGTATGTAACACCAACAAATGACAGCAGAGGGAGACACTGGTTTCATGATTTCTGCACACTGTTTATCACATGTTACATATTATATTATATTATATTACATATTATAAAGATAGAAGAAAACATCAGCTGCCGCTTGTTTGATTATTGTTTGATTGTTTGATTTGTCTTTTTCACTATGTATGAACATAGTACCATGTTGAAGATAAACCCTGCCTTCAGTCATTTCCCTGTTTTTTTTTTCTTTAGAGTAACAATAAATTGAACAGAGGCAGTAAAATGATATATCATAGGATTAAGACAGGAGGTAGAATAGAGCATTCAGGGCATAACTTCTGAAAATAAAAAAGGCACAAGAATGACACATAGACAACACACATACTCTCATTTATAGATAAAAATAACTAATGAGATTTTCAGGATGAAAGCTCCTGACAGCTCCTGATATGCACTTATCATCATACACTCATTGCAGCAGGACTTGTGTGTCTGTTTATTCATTTAATAACAAACAGCATTCAAAACATTACAGACTCCAACAAAGACAAACACAGATAACTCCTCTCACAGTAATATTATGAGACAAGGAGGATGGCAAAGACAACAGAAGCAGCCTGTAATCAGTGTGTGAAGGCCTGTGAGTTGATATGAGAAAACAAAAAAAATTTTCTCAGATGGCCTCCCTCTTGCAGAATACTTTGACAGTTTTGTGTTTACACTGTGTTTGTGGTTGCCTGTTTGAACTTTCCGTTTAAAATTAGTCATAGCCAGCTCTTGTGACTAATCCGAGAACATAACCCTAATGCACAGCCACATTCCTATCTGTACAAACAGTACTGAAATCATAATTTAAGTGGGAGTGCCAGTGGTGGTGCAGTCTGGGTATGGAGTTAGAGTGACTAAAACAATCATAACTTTGGGAGACGCCTACTTGATTTGAGCTGAAGCATATTAGCTTCAGCTGAACTTTGGAACCAACCCTGCATGGGTCAGAGCTAGTAATTGTGGTGTTTGTCTGCCACTCTGTACAGTTCTGACCTTCTCCTCAAAATGGCGTGACCAATAAATCCAACACATCCACCGATTGTTCTCCTTCAGCTAGCTTGACTTTATCTATCTTAATTTGCACCACCATTTACTTAGATAGCAAAAATGTGAAGGCCTAAGAGGCCCTCTGGCTTTCTGTAACCACGTGGTGACAGTGGAGAAAAAAATGTGATTGGCAGATTTTTCCTCGCACTGACATCAGCCCGTTACAGACTTCGCTACTGAAGGTTTGTAAGACTGTGTAGGTGTCTAAGTAATACAATAATTAAAGTTTGACAATAATGTTGCAAAAAATATTAAGAAATTTAATGCCTTCACTGAAGGTCTCGAAGGCCTTGTGGGTTTGCCACTGTTGTTTGGGATATAGCTGGACTAAAACTACTGTAAGCATTGATTTTTTGTAAGTTATATTTGAGAACAGAACATCTTGAAGATGCGCAGGAGCAGTCCCTGGTTCTTCCAAGAGGTCAGTGATAGTGAAAATATTGATGGTAAAGCTGCCAGTGAGAAAGTGAAAGACCTCTATCAAGTTTTAATCTCTGTAGTGTAGAAAATTATAGGATGTTTTCCCTGCAATAGACATTCACAACCAACCAACCGCTTTAAAACAGGCATCAGGAATGTACCTGTGCAACACTCATCTTATAGCAGAGAAGCCTCTTTTTATGGTTTTGCACATTCAATAAATGTTCATTAAGTCACTGTTATTACTGACACTTTTTTTTATTTCTTGTTATTATTTCTGTTTAGTGAGACATTAAGACAATTAGGTTGTGGTTCACTCACAGATACTGAAGGCAAAGTGTTGCTAGAGGGAGACAACATGTAAAAAGAATGACATTTATTTTGGAGACAGTCACAAAGTTTAGACAGATGTGAATCATAACTATATGAAAAACATTTAATACTGAGGTTGCATCATGTGTTGACATGCAGGTGTTACATCATGCTGTACTGTATGTTTCTGTTGAAACACGGATGTTTTTCTTCACACCTCTGATTGGGCCGATCCCTCTGAGATTAGAGTTTGCAGTCATCTGACATTAATACAAAGAGGTGTGAACTACATCCTTGACTGGAGCGATTCATAGGAGAGCCATTAACTATGAGTGGATGTTTGTTTTGTTTAGTGCTTAACTCAGATCAAATCTCAAGGGCTCAGGTCAGCTGGGCAGAAAGTGTGTGTGTATGAAAGGGAGAGAGAGTATAGCATCTCATTAGCCTAACACACATACAGTTTACTGAGGTCTTTGACCTCTGTCTCTCTGTTTGACAATGTCTGGTCAGTGCTTTCTCCTCTGTCCTATGGGGACAATGAAACAAAGAATTGATTCCTTTTTTTTGAAAGAGTTGAACCAAGAGGATAGGTCAGGTGTCAGCTAACTGATACTCTCTCAAACAGAAACAGCTGTTAGTGACTCAAAACTCATTAACTCCCAGATGTGTACTGATCTTGGCTTCAGTTACTTGGAAAAGTTCTATTCTTGTGTCTTACCTTGTGACACAAAATAATAAAATATCATCTTGGAACCATATCAAATGATGTTAAATGATGTTATATAAGAGATATCTTGTGAGCACAAGATAAAAACATATCTTTCAGGACTTTTGGGGGGATAATATTGTGTTTCAAATAAAAAGAATGAAATAAAAATACAATAAGTTTGGTGGATACCCATTTAATTTGACTAACTGAAGCCTCACTTGGCTGATTGGCTACATTTTTACATGGAACAAGAACCAAAGATTTTGTCCCTTCATCTCTCCTTACAGCCAGAATGGATGGGAGACAGCATTATAGACCAAAAACACACACACTCAATGTACATATGGACAGAACATTGTTTTAAAACAGGCTTGAAAATGTGAACCTATCCTTTAGTGCCATATACTGTACCAAAATAATAATTGCAGCATAATACACAGTCTGTGTGGGTTACTTGGCCCTGTGCTATTGTGCAATCATGACCTGTGCACCAGGAGAAGGTCACACATTCAGGAACACTGTCAGAAGGGCCAACCCAGATCCTCAGCCCATCCACCAAAATGATCTAATCCACAATAATCAGAACATGTTCAATGTTTTAACATTGTTAAAAAGTTGAGTTGCTTTTTTATCTTCATGCAACTTCATTTCATCACACATTGTGAATTAGAACAGCCTGTGCAGTTTACTGAGACTTTAGCAAACATACAGTACATCTGTCACGAGTCTATATAAACAGAAGGCATTCTTTACTGTCGGTCTTGGGCCTACTCTTTATTGATTATTTGTTTGACTGTTGCTTACTGTATTAACAACATGCTGGTCTTAACAGAGGTCCTTTCACATCTTGACTACTGTAGATGATGGATGGAGAAGAACTGAATGTTAAAGATGAAGAACTGAGTGACAAAGATGAGACAGAAGAAGAATGAGAGAGGGACAGAAACGGAAGCGTCTGTATATTTTATTTTTGTTTTCCTGTTTTTAAAAGGATAAGCTTTATACATACATACAAGCACGCAAATTATCACCATATCTCCATATCCTCTCCTAACAAACAACTCACATCACACCTACAAGTAAACATGGATTCCTGCACCATAACAAACCCAATTTTACACTCATGCCCTGTTCTCTGTTTAATGTAATGCTTGTTTCACTGTAATGTTAAGTTATGTCATGTCCATCTATGCTAAATCACCTGTTGTGTTTTATCTTACTTCACCAACAAAAATAAAAAGGAAGAAACAGAGACTGATAGGGAGAGGTAAAGACTAAGAGACACATGACCGCATTCCTGCCTCAGTTCCCTCTGAACCTCATGGTATGTTTGGTTTCTATTCATATAAATTCATCCACTGCCCTCCCATGCCACCTGGCCAAAATCTCTTGCCACTCCATGTAAAATGTTGTAAATCTGCCACTGGGTTGGCAATCAATACCAAAATCCTTTTCGTGTTACTGTGACTTCAGTCATATGGCAGCTCCACACCCCCACCAACCTCCTCCTCCTCTCTCTTGCTATCTCAGATTTCTTTGTGGGCCTCCTCATGTTCTTTCAAATAGTGCTTATAGATGGCTGTTGTGTTTTGTATCAGTATCTAGCATACAGTAGGAACCATGGTGATCATATCTGGTGACCGCTATGTGGCTATTTGCGATCCTCTGCATTACCCCACCAAAATCATAAAGAAAAGAGTTCAACTCTACATTTATCTGTGTTGGATATGTTCTGTATGCTTTCAAAGTCTGGTGCTCCTCTTCAGAGAGGAGTGCATAGGATTCACTCACTGTTGTTGTTGAGACACACATCACGGGGTGTTGTCTCCTAACCCACTGTAAGAAACATTTCACGAGGAGGTGAGCAAAGACAGGTCTATCGCCAAAGTCCTCATGACAGGAGGAAATCACTGCTGCAAACACTTTAACAGTAGCATGAGACAGTCCCTTTTCCACCAGATGCTGTGGAAAGGAGAGAACCTTTCCCACTGCACATGACAGGGGGTCTAATCTCCTTTCCCTGTACCAGCATTGGAATCCCAACCACTTAGCTTTGTAGTAAGCAATGGTGGATCCTGCTCTTGCGGCCTGGATTGTCTGCACCACTTGTGCAGACAGTTCAGCCTGCATCAGCCTGTACTTTTCAGGAGCCAAGCCTGGATAGGTCGGGCAGGTTGTAGGCAGCGTACTTATTGAGCCTGCCTCCTGGGACATACCCCCCCCACACTTAGGGAATGGACCAGGACTGGGCCACCAACATCTGGGTCACCTCTGCACAGCACCGAACGGTGGTCAGGGGCTATCAGGATGACCAACCGTCACTCTTGTCTCACTCTCTCCAGGAGAGGGGGAATGAGATGAAGAGGAGGAAAGGCATAAAGCAGCCTCCTTGGCCATGGCGTGTGCACAAACATGTCCATCCCCAGGGGTATATTGTCTTGTGGCATTAAGGGGAAACAGAGTGGGCAGTGGGTGTTGTTTTGACTGGCGAACAGGTCCACTTCCACTCTTCTGAACTGGTTCCAAATCTGCTGCATCACCTTGGGGTGCAGCACCCACTTGTCTGCCACAGGGCCACCTCTTGACATGAGGTTGGCGCCCCTGTTCTCTGGACGCAGAATGTGAAGGGCTCTCAGAGACAGGTCCTCTAAGTAAAAGAAGACGCTCATGCCCTGTTCGCACAGCAGCTGTGAGAGAATCTATCTCCTCTTGGGAGGATAGATTTATCTTGATGCCCAAGAACAGAGGAGGAACACAGCAGAACGGAAGTGAATAACCCAGTTTCAGTGTTTGGTCCATCCACTCTGATAACGCGCAGCTGTGACACCATTCCTCGTAAAACTGTGTCAGAGGGCCAGTGGCCAGTGGCCAGCTGGGGGGCAGCAGCCAGGAAACTGTGGTACTCTGATTCAGCCCTCTCCACTGCCAAACCTTCCATAAATGGAAGATTGGCCCATGGGGAGCCAGTATCAAAAGGGCCGAGCTGACAGAGTGGTCCCTGAACGCATCACGGTCTGCTGCCTCAACACAGCGTTAGATGTGTCAGTGTGTCCATCACCTTCCATATTTCCCACAGAAATAACCAAAGGGGAGTGGAGCAGACTTGATGTCTCCTCTCTTTGGTCCATGTGCAGTCCTGGGGCATTACTCTCTAGTAGAAGTAATGTCGCCGGCCATGCTGTTGTAAAACTGAGAGGTGAGCTGTGTATGCCGGTCCTGTGTAGGGTGGCAAAAACAGCAGGAGACAATGCTGACACTAAGCAGACATGAAGCCTCCTTGGTCAGGACAATGTGTGGCCGCGAGGCGTTATTCCTCTCTGAGGGTATAACGCAGTCGCCGCCTCACCATTACCTGGGAAGACAAGCCGCAGCGAGAGACAGATCTGCTTTTGTGTGTCGCTATGTCGGGTGGGATATGTTTATTTCTCACAACATCGTGCCTAATATATGAGGCTGCCTGCTGTCTGCTTCCCTGACAGAGGGAAGAGAGGCAGGGGCACCAGCTGAGTAAGTGCTTTCTGTATTACGCAGCCTCTGTGGCTGGATGAAGTGTTCATCTGAGTCATGGAGGTCCAGAGAGGTGGAAGAGGGGAGGATGGAGGATAGTGCTCTTTGAAAAATGTAATTTGTTTTTATTAAAACATTTTCATCATGTGGGACAAAACACAGTGAACATGAACATGAACAGTGGTGGGAGGCGGCAGTGAACTGTGGGGTCTATTGCCACTTTTTGCTGCAGCAGGGGAAGCTCCGTGGTTGCGGGAGGGCCAGTGCTGCAGTATATCCATTGAGGTGGTTGGGGAGGTGGCTGAAGTGGTTGGGGCTGGCGGTGGTCTGCACTGCCTGCGTGCTCTCCTCCTTTGCCGTGGCGATACACCTTGTCTCCTCTCTGGTTAGAAGAAGGCACCCATGTGGAGCTATGTGAGCTCCCAGGAGGTCTTCTCTGTCCTTCCTCTGGAGGGTGGTGAGTCCCAGCCACATGTGGTGTGAGTCTACTGTGGCAAGTGACATCACCCGCCCTGTGGCAGTAGCAACACCCAGAATCAAGTTATTATTCTGCACCCCAGAATATTTAAAAAAAAAATATTCCCGTGTGTCCCTATACTGCACCAGTGGGGGCTGTGGCTTCCTGCTCACCGCCCAGCCAGCTGAGTGAGATATCAGTAGGGTTGCGAGGGCCTCTTCCAGGGGGGGAACACCGGTACAGCCCATCTCTGTGTGGCCCTGCACTCTCATGGAGGAAACCAGTCTCGTGATTGGTGATTGGTTTTCAGCAGCTCCTTCCAGGATGCTTTGACACACTGCCAAATGTCTGGGAGAGGAGGCAAAACAAAGGCAGGTTGAGCCGGATGAGCTGGGCCGCAAAAGCCTTCATGAAACTGGCTGACTGGTTTAAGTGGGGAAGGGGGGGGCAGAGAGGGCCCTACATGCTCCGCCACCATGGCCATAACCTTCGGGAAATCCTGGCGAACTGAAGTGGGTGGTGGATTTCCAAAGGTCAATGATATTGCTGACACAGATGAGAGGTTGTCGTCATTGTCCATCAGCAGAGCCACTTGGAGAGTCTCAGCTGAAGTGTCTATGGCTGGATGAAGCAGTGAAGAGAAGGAGTGAGATCAATCTTGAGCTCCGGTTTATTCTCTTCGCAGTGGAGTGAGACATCACACAGCTGAAAATGGTCTCACTGTTGCTGGTGTGGAGTTAAAGGAAGTGCCCGGCAATGCACACAAGGCGCTGGCTGCATCATGCCACTCTTTGTGTGGTCCCGTCCAGGCACTCAAAGCAGAAGAGATGCCCGGTGGCAGTGGCGTTGAGACTGGGGCACAATGGGCAGAAACGAGCTTGGAGTGGTGACTCCATCCGTGGAGAAGTAAGATCAGTTTACTGATTTTGCCGTTGCTAAATGAGAAGGATGGGAGCTGCAGCGAGACACTGCCTTTTATATTGTATGAGACACACGTAATTGGTAGGCATGTCCTGATTGGCTGGCTGGCGATTGCATGCGTGTGATTCGAGGAGAGTATTACCCATAAAGTCCAGTAGATGGCGGAGCCTGTGTGAGATAGAACATTTCAACAAGACTGTGAGGCTATACAGGGTTTGTTCATCTTCATTTATTTTGAGCAAAATACCACCTCTAGGATTTACTGTTCAGTCTGTACGTATCAGGACCATGACAAATTTTGTTGTGTTGGCTGTGCACTCAAGCAATGAATTTTAAAAGAAACAATGAGGTTGAAGTCCCAACTTCTAGCTGTAATTTGAAAGTGTTTACGTCCACATCTGAAATCTGTGACCCACAGACATTAGCAGACAGTTGTGATCTTCCCTCACGATGTTCTCACAGGCCTGTGCCGCTGCCATCTTCACTTCTTGCTTGTTGTGGGTTTTTTTAAAAATATGTGAATATACACCTTTTAAGCTAAAATTCAGCAAATTAACAGTAACCTCGGGCCCTCTGAAGAATACAAAAAATGACTTTACAAACTAAAATAGCACAATATACTAGGCCACATCTCACTAATGGCATGGGCCACATTTGGGCCATGTTACATCTTTGCCCGGAACTAATCTATAATTCTACTGTACATACAGCCTTAAAATTGAAATGAGATGGCCCCTTTTGATTGGTGGAACAGAGCAGGTGGATCCAAATGCAGGAGACTGCAGGCTGAGCAAGGCTTTTTTAAAAGCTTGTGCAGGCAAAAACAAAGCTGGCAGGTCAAAAGCAAAACTGAACAATGCAAAGCAGAGCAGTGTCCTGGGGTCAATAACAAGAACAAGAACAAGGGCGAAGCATGAGACCTCAGGATGTAATGGGGGCTGGGCCCAAAGACATAACAGATCTGGAGGGTGACCAGGATGCAGGACCGAAGGCCTGTATCGCTCCAGAGGGCGACCAGGGGGCAGGACAGTCGGGCGAAGTTGCTCGGGAGGGCAACCAGAAGGCAGGACAGATGGCTGGTGTCACTTCAGAGGGTGACCAGATGTGCCAGGCTGCTCAAGAGGTCAGTGACAAAAGCTGGGCTGATCTGGAGGTTTGTGACGAAGGCTGGGCCGATCTGGAGGTTGGCAAAACAAAGACGGAGACCAGGAAGGGCAGCCAGCACCAGAAGATTTGGCTGCAAGTCGGGGCAAGGTGCAGGAGAGGCAAACTGCTGGAGTGCAGAGCAGGAGGTGGGCAGCTGGAGATCAGGCTTGGCATCAGTGAATACCGCAGACTGATGCTCTGGAAGGTCTAGCTGTGGGTCAGTGGAGACTGCCGACTGGAGGTCTGACTGGGTGTTGGCAGGAACTGTCGACTGCTGAAGGTCTAGGAGGAGGTTGGCAGAGATGGCAAACTGCTGGGAGTCCAGCAGGTGAGCCGGAGGAGCCAGGGAAACAGGAGGCTGCTGAAGCACAGGAGTAGGAGAGAGTTGGAGGAGGAGAGAGTTGCAGCTCAGAGACAGGGGCTGTTGCAGTTCAGAAACAGGGGATTGCTGCGGTTCAGCAGGAACAGGAGATTGCTGTGGCTCAGCAGGAACAGAAGATTGCTGTGGCCCAGCAGAGACAGGGGGTTGCTGCAGTTCAGCAGGGACGGGAAATTGCTTCAGCTCTGCAGGGACTAAACATTTTTGCAGCTCAACAGGAGCAAGAGATTGCTTCAGCATAGGCTCAGGCGGCTGGGGTGGCTGCTTGGGCTAGTGCTGGGCTGAAAGCTGGGGACCAGGGGTAGAGTCTGGGCAGTGGAGACTCTGTGGCGCTGAGCAGTGGAGACTCTGCGGCGCTGGGGAGCGGAGACTCTGCGGCGCTGGGGAACGGAGACTCTGTGGCACTGGGGAGCGGAGACTCTGAAGGCGGGACCACAGGGGATCTAGGCAAGGAGCATGGAAGGTCAGGGGCAAGACTTACAGACGTGGTACCAGCCGGAACCGAAACAGGATCAGCAGTGTAAGTTTCACAATCTCTTTCATATTAGGCAGTAGTTTGAGCAGCCACAGCTTGGATGAACAAGCGCAGAGTGCCAGAGAAAAAGCTGAACTCTTCTATTTAATGCTGGAGGTCTCATGGCAGTAGGCAGATAATCGCTCCAGAGCATACAAAAGTTTTTTTTACCTCCTTCAGCATGTCTGCTGGGTCAATGTCTGGCCAGTTTGTCCAGTTGACAGTGTTCGTAGGGACAGGGGCTAGACTTGGAGGGGCATGATGAGGCAGGAAGCTAGCTGACTCAGGTGCAGAGGTAAAGTGGAGGCTAGCAGTCCCAGGTGCTTGCTGAAGAGCAGAGGAGGCTGGAGTGAAAGGCTAGGAATAAACAGGATAGCTTGGCTGCTGGTGGCTAACAGGCTAGGAGGCTTGTCTGGCAAATTGAGGTCCCCCCAGTGCCAGATGGGTTCCCAGGAAAGGATTTGTCTCCGCTGGGTCCATGATTGGTTGGATCCTTCTGTCAGGTGGAATGGAGCAGAGCAGGCATACAGGAATTGGAATTACCTTAATGATGGTGGACCAGAATGATTTATGGGTGAAGCGAGGAGCAGGGAGCAAGGAAAGATGAAAAAAAGGGAGTTGGGATGTACCCAGGAAGTTTTACACTGCATTTTTACCATGTTACACATAAATATTGAAATTGTTAAATCACAAAAGTAAAGCAAACAAGTCTTGGGAAATAAAGGTAAATGGGAAAATAGTGTTTCGAGCCCTACATCTGCTTAAGCATGTGGATATATGAGATTTCTGTGGCCTAAAAACTCCTGTGGATGCTTTATGTGCTGTAACTACATTTCATACTACATTGTAACTACAGTGGGTCTGTGTGAGTTTTCTCAACTTTTTTTTACAGTGTAGAACTATTCTGTACCAGCAACAATGACATTGCAACCATAAAAGTTGCCAATGCAGAGGATGACAAAAAAGAGGAATGAGAAACACTGTCAAGTCACACTCATTAGTCAGGTGAGAGATGGAGGGAGGGAACTGATGAGGCCTGAGATCAAGATGATCAGAGAAAGCATAGTAGAGTTGTGGGGGGGGGGGCTTTGGTCTCTGCTGGACAGAAAAAAATAGTAGTAGTAGATAAATGAGCTGATGACAAAAGGCATCCAGAACTCAGAGGCGTCTCTCCTCCTTCTCTCTCTGATGATGGAGACCCCAGAAGCAGCTGAACTCTGCTTTCCACAACTCCTCAACAATTCCTGCAGGAAACCCATGCTGCCTCAGTCTGATGCCATGCTTGTTTACATCCTGCTGTCCTCCGTCTCTCTGCTCACTACGATGCTCAACCTCCTGGTCATCATCTCCATCTCCCACTTCAGGCAGAGATAAACTAACTAAGCTAATATATATATTTTTTATATATTTTCATAATGAAAATTTACAAGAAAAAATGCAATTGAGGTGGCACATAGATTCCACTTTCAGGCCTTCTAATGTGAAACTTGTAGTTAATAATAGTTTTGTATTTTAAAATCCTTACTTGAGAAAATCAAACATAATGCTGTTATGTTAACTATGTGCTTTCTACTACTGCTGTTACTGACAAACTACCGTTGATGATAATCTGATAAGTTATGATATTCTTCCTCCTCAGGCAGCTACACAACCCCACCAACCTCCTCATCCTCTCTCTGGCTGTCTCAGACTTTCTTGTTGGCCTCCTGCTGATGCCGGTTAAAATTCTTCTTACAGAGGCCTGCTGGTTCCTGGGTGACCACATGTGTGCTCTGTATTATATTGTAGAGTTTATCATTACCTCCTCTTCAGTTGGAAATATGGTGCTCATATCGATTGATCGTTATTTAGCTATCTGTGACCCTCTACAATACACCAACAAAGTTACTCTGGACAGAACAAAAATATGTGTTTGTCTGTGTTGGATCTGCTCTGTTCTCTATAACAGTCTGATTTTAAAGAACTTTCTGACACAACCTGATGGACAGAATACCTGCTATGGAGAGTGTCTAGTTGTCCTCAACTATATCACAGGCACTGTTGACTTTGTCTTTACCTTTATAAGTCCCATTACTGTTATCATATTTCTATATGTGAGAATATTTGTGGTGGCTGTGTCTCAGGCTCGTGCTATGAGGTCTCACATTGCGACTGTTACACTCCAGCGTTCAGTGAAAGTAACTGCTAAAAAATCTGAGATGAAAGCAGCCAGGACTCTTGGTGTTGTAGTAGTTGTGTTTCTAATATGTATCTGTCCATATTACTCCCCAATCCTTGTAGGACAGGATATTGAAGACAGCAGTTCATCCTCACCCTTTGTAGTCTGGCTGTTTTATTTGAACTCCTGTCTAAACCCTGTGATCTATGCCTTTTTTTACCCCTGGTTCAGAAAATCTATTAAACTCATTGTTACACTTCAGATACTGCAGCCTGACTCCTGTAATGCTAGAATAATGTAGAGAAAGACAGGGGAGTAACTTCAATAAGACTTTCTGGGAAGATGGGAATAGTTTGCTTTGTTAGTTGAAGTAAAGGTATAATGCCTTATATGTTTATATTTTAAAACCTCCATGAATCATGTTCTTTATCAGACAATCAATAAATCATGTCCTATGTCATTACTACATCTGAAACTATCACCCACCATTTGGGGCAGGGTGGGAATAAAAATTGGAACGGGACTTCTGACCCCAACCAGCTCACCAAAACCCACCTGGGGACACATCACCACATATGGTCAATGTCACACTTTACAAGAATTACATAGAAAATAACTATGATAATTAAATTAAATGATTTGTGGTAAAATGTACGAAATGGAAAAAACCCTGTACAATGTTATATAGTAACATAATTCTAATATGTTCATATAATTTTGTAATGTTGTAATAGGGTCAGATTTTACTGTTAGTGCTAGTGGTAGTACTAGTACTAGTCTACTAGTTTGTGAAGTTATGAGGTGGATGAAATGCTGTGTCAGAAACACCTTTTCATAATGCAGTCCACAACTAGCACAACAAAGCACTTTCTCAAAAACTACCATCTACTAAAACAACTAAAATTGTATCCACAAAAACTGGATATTGATAAGTAAGGTAACCGGTATTCATGGCAGTTCCATTTGCAGGTATTTATATTTTTCATGTTCCACTCTGTCTATACTAACTACAGGTATTAGTGTAACATAGAATTCATACTGAGCAGTACAACAGCAAATAAAGCACCATACATATTTTAACTTTAGTGGCTTTTCTTCATCAAATCCTTGTGTAATGAGTTCTGTGTAAAGTTGTGAAGGCGGAGGAGTTATTTTAGGCGCCTCTGGTTCCAGAAGTAAAAATCCCATAAATTTTCTCTATAGACAATGTTACATGACTCACAGTTGAAGCTCTTCTACGGCTTGAATCAGCATAAAACTCTCTCAGTTAAATCATCAGTACAAAAGATGAACAACTGTGTTAGAAAATATCTGGTTCTGCCGGGGTAGAAGTTAATGACAACTCCTGATTTCGGCAAGAAACATCTAATCAAAGAGGTTAAAATTCAGTCACCTGCACTGCTGTCAATGATACACATGTCAACATGTTAGGCCTTTAGCTGATGTAGAAGCAACAGGGGGTATTTGTGCATTGGGGAGCTCTGGAGAAGCTTAGTGATAGGGGACAGAAAATAAAAACATTTCCAAGCAACATACAACAATGTATTTCAAAATATTTATTTAACAATTATATTGTTAAATATGTTCAACAGTTGTTAAAGGACAGGTTCACAATTTTTCAAGTCTGTCTTAAAACAACAGTCAAGTGCCCAAATGAAGATTGAAATAGGTTTTTCTTGCCATAATCATTCCTCCTGTTCATACTGACCATCAGAAGATCCCTTCATAATGCACTTACAATGTAAGTGATGGGGACCAAAAATCAAACAAAACCCCTTCTGTGCAAAAATGTATTTAAAAGTTGATCTGAAGCTAATTATCGCAGCTGTAACAGCTCTGTAGTGACTTTTGATAGAGTTTGTATCTGCACATATGTTCACTACCCAAATATCTCTGTATGTTCCCTTAAACCGTTTGACAAATATCTGCACATTGACAAAAACTTGCATTCTTTATTTGAACTGTGTACAGATCAGTCCTGCTCAGACTCTGAACGCACATGAACCATTTCCACTGTCAGAGTCTGCATTTATAGATATTTTGATTGTAAATTCATTATTTAATAATCCGGGTTATGATTAGAATGTCTTATAAACCATAGAAATTATTTATTTGGCCAAATGTTTTAGGTAAAGTGGAAATTGTGTATATATACAGTATCTCACATCGAACCATAGTTTACCTGACAACCTAATCACTAACTGATTTCCAATAAAGGGATGTATCGGCCTAGTAAAAGACTTCCATGAAGGCTAGTCTCGTGTAACCTTCCTCAAGCCTCCTCAGGGATCCCTCCTCATTCCTCAGAGCAGAATTAAAGGAATTGGAATGGCCTTCATGCATGATCATGACCAGACTGATTTCCAGGTAAAGTGAGGAGAGCAAGGAACGATCAGAAAAAGGGACTTGGCATGTACCCAGAAAGTGTTAGACTACATTTTACCATGTCACACGTACACATTCAAATTGTTAAATCACAAAAGTAAGCCAAAAAAAAAAAAAATCTTGTGAAGGGAAGGTAAATGGGAAAATAGTGTTTTGGGCCCTACATCTGCTTAAGCATGCGGACATATGAGATTTCTGTGGCCTAAAAACTCTTGCGTACTACACTGTAACTACAGTGGGCCTGTGTGGGCTTTTCATGGGCAACCTGCACTTATAACTTGAGTTTTAAAACTCTCACACTCAAAACTCAAAGATTTGAGTTTTCTCAACTTTTTTTTTTTTTTTTTACAGCAGACAACGAATATCCTGTACTAGGAAGAATGATGTAGCAACCATAAAAAAGAACACAAAAGTTGCCAATGCAGAGGATGACAAAAAAGAGGAATGAGAAACACTGTCAAGTCACACTCATTAGTCAGGTGAGAGATGGAGGGAGGGAACTGATGACGCCTGAGATGAAGATGACCAGAGAAAGCATAGTAGAGTTGTGGGGGGGGGGGGCTTTGGTCTCTGCTGGACAGAAAAAAATAGTAGTAGTAGATAAATGAGCTGATGACAAAAGGCATCCAGAACTCAGAGGCGTCTCTCCTCCTTCTCTCTCTGATGATGGAGACCCCAGAAGCAGCTGAACTCTGCTTTCCACAACTCCTCAACAATTCCTGCAGGAAACCCATGCTGCCTCAGTCTGATGCCATGCCTGTTTACATCCTGCTGTCCTCCGTCTCTCTGCTCACTACGATGCTCAACCTCCTGGTCATCATCTCCATCTCCCACTTCAGGCAGAGATAAACTAACTAAGCTAATATATATATTTTTTATATTTTCATAATGAAAATTTACAAGAAAAAATGCAATTGAGGTGGCACATAGATTCCACTTTCAGGCCTTCTAATGTGAAACTTGTAGTTAATAATAGTTTTGTATTTTAAAATCCTTACTTGAGAAAATCAAACATAATGCTGTTATGTTAACTATGTGCTTTCTACTACTGCTGTTACTGACAAACTACCGTTGATGATAATCTGATAAGTTATGATATTCTTCCTCCTCAGGCAGCTACACAACCCCACCAACCTCCTCATCCTCTCTCTGGCTGTATGCCGGTTAAAATTCTTCTTACAGAGGCCTGCTGGTTCCTGGGTGACCACATGTGTGCTCTGTATTATATTGTAGAGTTTATCATTACCTCCTCTTCAGTTGGAAATATGGTGCTCATATCGATTGATCGTTATTTAGCTATCTGTGACCCTCTACAATACACCAACAAAGTTACTCTGGACAGAACAAAAATATGTGTTTGTCTGTGTTGGATCTGCTCTGTTCTCTATAACAGTCTGATTTTAAAGAACTTTCTGACACAACCTGATGGACAGAATACCTGCTATGGAGAGTGTCTAGTTGTCCTCAACTATATCACAGGCACTGTTGACTTTGTCTTTACCTTTATAAGTCCCATTACTGTTATCATATTTCTATATGCGAGAATATTTGTGGTGGCTGTGTCTCAGGCTCGTGCTATGAGGTCTCACATTGCGACTGTTACACTCCAGCGTTCAGTGAAAGTAACTGCTAAAAAATCTGAGATGAAAGCAGCCAGGACTCTTGGTGTTGTAGTAGTTGTGTTTCTAATATGTATCTGTCCATATTACTCCCCAATCCTTGTAGGACAGGATATTGAAGACAGCAGTTCATCCTCACCCTTTGTAGTCTGGCTGTTTTATTTGAACTCCTGTCTAAACCCTGTGATCTATGCCTTTTTTTACCCCTGGTTCAGAAAATCTATTAAACTCATTGTTACACTTCAGATACTGCAGCCTGACTCCTGTAATGCTAGAATAATGTAGAGAAAGACAGGGGAGTAACTTGTTGAAGAATGTTTGCTTTGTTAGTTGAAGTAAAGGTCTAATACCTCATTTCAAAAACCTTCATGAATCATTTCTTTATCAGACAATCAATTAATCATGTCAATTTCTATTACTACGTCTGAAGCTATCACCCACCATCTGGGGCAGGGGGAGAATAACAGTCAGAATGGGGCTTTTGATTGCAACCAGCTCACCAAAACCCACCTGGGGACACATCACCACATATGGTCCATATGATAATTGAATTAAATATGATAATTTGTGGAAATATGCATTGAAATGGAAAAAGCCCAATATACAATGTTGTACAATTATAATATATTTTTGTAATGTTTTGTTATTTCCACTGTGTCAGATCAGATTCTATGTTGAAACTACAGTTTGTGAAATTTTGAGGTGGATGAAATACTGTGTCAGAAACACCTTTTCATAATGCAGTCCACAACTAGCACAACAAAGCACTTTCTCAAAAACTACCATCTACTAAAACAACTAGAATTGTATCCACAGTACACTACAAGTATTAGTGTAAGATGAGAATTCATACTGAGCAGTACAGCAGCAAATAAAGCACAATACATTGCGTGCTGGGGAGCTCTGGAGAAGCTTAGTGATAGGGGACCGAAAATAAAAATGTTTCCAAGCATCATACAGCAAATGTATTTCAAGATATACAGTACCAGTCAAAAGTTTGGACACACTTTCCCATTCCCTTAAATAAGACAGCATGTACAAACTCTTATTGTTAAAGCTGGAGTGTGGGACTTTTGTCTCCCCCTTCTGGCAGTGAGAGTAAAGGGGGGTGCATGGCTGTGATTGTCTGACACTGGTATGGAGCACGCTCTCATGTGCACCCTGAATGACAGGCACACAGAGAGGGCCGGTAAAAACAGATTTTGACAGTTTTTACCGTCCACCGTCCCACTGGGATTTGTCAGTATGCCCGTACCCCGGTCCTGTAACATTTGGAAAGTCTAGAAGAGCCACATGATTTACGGCCAAATGGCCAGTGTGGGAATGTTGCCCCCAGCGTGAGATTTAAAAACTCAGTATACTGTGAAATACAGAGAGATTTATCTGGTGGTCATAGGCTTAATCAGCATTGTGTGAACTTATTTGGCAAGGGCTTGAATGTAATGGATGTTCATTTATATGTAAAAGTTCTGTTGTGATTCTGTTTTTGTCTCTGTTTTGGTGTGTTTCCTCCCTAATCCTTCTCTCTGTCTCCTAGGAGCCGTACAGGAGGGCGGAGCTGCAGGCTCGGTAACGAGGCACACCTGGTCCCTATCAACTCCACAGCAGAGCTATTTAAGCTCAGCCCAACTTCTCCTCAGTGCCAGACCAATTTTTTCCCCTGTCCAGCGATTCATGCTCTTGCTGAGTTTCCCGAGCCGCAGCTTCCTGCCCTCCGTGATATTCTCTGCGAGTTTCCTTGGGTTTTTTATAGTGTTTGTTTCGTCGATCGTTTTTTCCCTGTTGAAAGGTGATTTTCTGTTTTGAACATTGTTTGAATAAACTGTTTTTTGACTCAACTCTGCATTTGGGTTCTGGCTTCATCATTTTCCGAACACAACAGATTGGTCTAGCCAGATATGAACCCAGCAGAGACGGAGTCGCTCAAACAGGCGCTTTCGAGCCAGGCCGCGCTTGTTAACCAGCATGAGACCTCTCTCCACCAAATAATGGAGCACCTGCAGCAGCTCTCCGCCAACGTGACTCAGCTGGGAGGCCAGATAGCCGTTCTCAGGGATCAGCTCGGCTCATCCGCTGCACTTCCGCCTTCCCAGTCGCCTCCTGACCAGGTCGTCGCCGCCTCACCTCACTCAAGGGAACCCTACATACCGATCCCCGCTAGGTATGGGGGGGGTCTAGGCACATGTGGGCAGTTTTTGCACCAGTGCACATTAGTTTTCAATCAGCAACCGAACACATACGCTACTCCACAGGCTAAGATAGCGTTCATAATGAGTTTACTTTCAGGCAGAGCGGCAGCATGGGCGTTCGCTATATCCACTCAACACACCGAGCTAACATCCAATTATCAGCTATTTTCAGAGGAAATGAGGCGAGTGTTTGATCACTCTGTACGAGGCAGACAGGCGGTAGCCCGTTTATTGGACCACCGACAGGGATCTCAGTCTGCGTCACACTACGCGTTAGAGTTCCGCATCTTAGCTGCAGAATCCGGGTGGGGGGATTTAGAACTGCAAACAATTTTCAGACGGGGGCTAAGGAGCGACATACAGGATGAGCTGGCAGTAAGACAGGAAAGTCAGACTTTGAATCAACTCATAGAACTAGCAATTAAGTTAGATAACAGAATTCAGGAACGAGGGAGAGAGAGACAAGAGGCTCGTCGGAGACGACCGCTCCACCCCGCCTCTCCGCTCATCCCGGAACCTGCCATCTCCCATCCCACTCCGAGGGCCCCGCCTCCAGAGCACGATATATCCCACACCGAGGAACCCATGCAGCTGGGACGAGCTCGCCTGACTCCGGCAGAGCAGCGGCGGCGCCTGGAGGAACGCCGGTGCCTCTACTGCAGAGAACGGGGCCACTTCATTAGCCTCTGCACAGTACGACCAAAAGGGGAGGCTCACCACGGAAGAGGAGGTCCCTGGTGAGCCGAGCCTCTTCATCCTCCGCATCTCGCATCCAACTGGCAGGTACTATCCACACAGCACATCTTTCTGCGCCTGTGGCGGTTCTGGTGGACTCGGGCGCTGACGATAACTTTATCCACAGAGACTTTGTGCTAAAACACAATTTGGCCACCTATGAACTAAGCACCCCCAAAGAAGTGTTAGCCATAGATGGCAAGATTCTCGAGCTAGTCACCCATCGCACTCAGCCAGTGAACTTGGTCCTGTCTAGTAACCACCATGAGCATTTGGAACTGTCTGTAATTAACTCACCTCTCCATTCTGTCGTTCTGGGTATTCCCTGGCTGAGGCGCCACAATCCCCACGTGGACTGGGCCACAGGAACCATCAGGAAGTGGAGCATGCATTGCCACGCCCACTGTCTGAAGTCAGCTTTGCCTCCTCGAAGCCCCAGCATCTCCGAGCAGGCGGAGGTAATAGACTTGACTAGCGTCCCCAGTGAGTATCATGATTTAAGAGAGGTATTTTGCAAGGATTCCGCCTGCTCGCTTCCTCCGCACAGACCATACGACTGTGCAATTGACCTGCTCCCCGGATCATCCCTCCCGACCAAGAGACTGTATAACCTTTCCAAGCCTGAGAGAGAAGCTATGGAAAAGTACATTAATGAATCAGTCGCAGCGGGGTTGATCCGGCCCTCTTCATCTCCTGTAGGGGCGGGGTTTTTCTTCGTCGAGAAGAAGGACAAGACGCTCCGCCCCTGCATAGACTACTCCGCACTCAATGAAATCACGGTAAAAAACAAATACCCCCTCCCTCTGATAGACTCGGCCTTTGGGCCCTTACATTCAGCTTGCATATTCGCCAAACTGGATCTGAGAAACGCATACCACCTGGTACGCATCCGGGAGGGGGATGAATGGAAGACCGCATTCAATACACATCTGGGACACTTTGAATATTTGGTCATGCCTTTCGGTCTCACAAACGCACCTGCTGTTTTTCAGAATCTTGTAAATGATGTTTTAAGAGATCTGCTGAACAGAGTGGTGTTTGTTTATTTAGATGACATTTTGATTTTTTCCAACTCCTTTAGAGGAGCATGTATGTCATGTTAGAGATGTTCTGCAGCGCCTCCTTGAGAACAGGCTTTTTGTTAAAGCTGAAAAATGCGATTTCCATACTGTCTCCACTAATTTCTTAGGTTTCATTATAGAGAGGGGACAACTGAGGGCGGACCCCACCAAGGTGGAGGCGGTCCAGAGCTGGCCGGTCCCCACCACTAGGAAGCAGCTTCAGCGCTTCCTTGGGTTTGCCAACTTTTATAGACGTTTCATCAGGGGCTATAGTCAGATAGCTGCCCCGCTCACACAGCTAACCTCTCTGAAGCAAACATATACATGGACTACTGAAGCTGACAAGGCATTCACAGAACTTAAACATAGATTTACTCATGCCCCTGTTCTTGTGCACCCAGATCCTGGACAGCAGTTTGTGGTCGAGGTGGACGCCTCGGATTCCGGCGTAGGGGCCGTACTCTCCCAACACCACCGGAAGGATAACAAGCTCCACCCCTGCGCATACTTCTCCCGCCGCCTCTCTCCTGCGGAGAAAAACTACGACGTGGGGAACCGAGAACTCCTGGCGGTGGTGCTGGCTCTACAGGAATGGCGTCATTGGCTGGAGGGAGCGGAACACCCTTTTATCATCTGGACCGACCATAAAAATCTGGCCTACCTCCGCTCGGCACGGCGCCTCAACGCACGGCAGGCCAGGTGGGCTCTGTTCCTGGGCAGGTTTAATTTCACCCTCACCTATCGACCGGGCTCCAAGAATGCTAAACCGGATGCGCTTTCGCGCCAAATATTCCCCAGGAGAGGGAATCAGCGGGTGAGAGCATCCTCCCTGCGCCCTGTGTGGTGGGCGCGGTGCGATGGAGGGTAGAAAGGGGGGAGGTACAAGATGCCCTCCGAGACCAGCCTGTGCATGATGGCTGCCCCCAAGGGCGTCTCTTCGTCCCACCAGCCCTTCGCTCCACAGTGCTCACGTGGGGACACACCTCCCGGATAGCCTGCCATCCCGGGGGTCGTCGAACACTTGCTCTCATCCAGCAGCGTTTTTGGTGGCCTTCCATGGCCTCTGATGTAAAAGCCTTCGTCGCCGCCTGCTCCGCCTGTGCCCGAGGGAAGACCTCTCACCGCCCGCCTGCCGGACTACTCCAGCCGCTGCCAGTCCCCCACCGCCCCTGGTCTCACATTGCCATCGACTTTGTTACGGGGTTACCTCCGTCTAAAGGTAAAGACACTATAATGACAGTCGTAGATCGGTTCTCCAAGGCGGTTCATTTTGTTCCTCTCCCCAAGCTCCCTTCCGCCTTGGAGACCGGCCATTTAATGACGCAGCATGTTTTCAGGCTGCACGGAATCCCGCTGGACATCGTTTCCGACCGAGGTCCACAATTCACCTCCCAGGTATGGAAGGCTTTCTGTCGGGGAGTGGGGGCGGCAGTGAGTCTCACGTCAGGCTATCACCCCCAGTCTAACGGTCAAACGGAGCGGGCCAACCAGGACCTAGAGTCCGCCCTGCGCTGCGTCACGGCTCAACTCCCCTCCTCCTGGGCATCCCACCTTCCATGGGTCGAGTACGCACATAATACCCTCATCAGCTCGGCCACGGGATTTTCACCCTTCATGGTGAACCACGGGTTTCAGCCACCCTTGTTCCCCAGCCAGGAATCGGAGGTGGCGGTGCCATCAGTCCGCGCGCAGCTCCGCCGGGTGCAGAGGGTATGGAGGGAGACCCGAGCAGCCCTAGGAAGGATGGCAGAGCGTAACCGTCGCATAGCAGATCATCATAGAGTCCCTGCACCTAGCTACCAGGTGGGTCAACAGGTGTGGCTCTCATCTAAGAACCTACCCTTGCAAACGGAATCACGGAAGCTGGCACCATGGTTCATAGGGCCTTTCAAGGTGGAGAAAATAATCAACCCCAATGCGGTTCGACTCCATCTCCCCGCCTCCCTTCGTGTTCCATGTCTCACTCCTCAAGCCGGTCACCGAGAGTCCTCACCAGCCACCAGCGCCACCGCCACCCCCCCCCCACGGCTCGTCGATGGTCACCCAGCGTACACAGTCACCCGAATCCTGGATGTCCGCAGGAGAGGGCGGGGTTTTCAATACCTAGTGGACTGGGAAGGGTACGGCCCCGAGGAACGAACCTGGATCTCCTGAGCGCTCATCCTCGACCCACTGCTGATCCAGGACTTCTACCGAGACAATCCGGGTAAACCAGGTAACCCAGGTAGAACGCCAGGTGGCGTTCATTAGGGGGGGGGGGTACTGTTGTGATTCTGTTTTTGTCTCTGTTTTGGTGTGTTTCCTCCCTAATCCTTCTCTCTGTCTCCTAGGAGCCGTACAGGAGGGCGGAGCTGCAGGCTCGGTAACGAGGCACACCTGGTCCCTATCAACTCCACAGCAGAGCTATTTAAGCTCAGCCCAACTTCTCCTCAGTGCCAGACCAATTTTTTCCCCTGTCCAGCAATTCATGCTCTTGCTGAGTTTCCCGAGCCGCAGCTTCCTGCCCTCCGTGATATTCTCTGCGAGTTTCCTTGGGTTTTTTATAGTGTTTGTTTCGTCGATCGTTTTTTCCCTGTTGAAAGGTGATTTTCTGTTTTGAACATTGTTTGAATAAACTGTTTTGACTCGACTCTGCATTTGGGTTCTGGCTTCATCATTTTCCGAACACAAGTTCTGCACTGCAGCTTTAAATATATTATTAAATACTGTATATTTAACAGTTGTTGAGGAGGGGTTTACAATTTCTTTCAGTCTTTCTTTAAACAATAGTCAAGTGCTCAAATGAACATCGAAATAGGTTTTTCCTCGCTGTAATCATTCCTCCTGTTAATACTGACCATTACATGTCTCTTCATAATGCACTTACAATTTAATAGCCAGTATGAACAGGAGGAATGATTAGTGAGGGAAAACCTCTTTCAGTGTTCATATGGGCACCATACTGTTTATTTAAGACAGATTTGAAAAACTGTGAACCTGTCCTTTAAAGAGTGATTCATGTCATATGGTTAAATTGTAGAGAGAGACACACAACACCAAGTCCAGTTAGGTCATATCGTGTTAAATTATGCAGCCATTGACATAGTTGCAGACTACATACCACTTGTTTAGTCAGTCAAAAACTATTTATTAAATTAGTAAATTTACCATTTACCATGTGCTCACTCATTAATACAATTTTCCTTTTAGGTAAATGACATAAAATGAAGAGTTAAACGTGATACAAAATATTTACATAGCTAACAGCCAGTCCTTTTCAGTCATTCAATAAATCAATAATTTTCAATATTTTTCACCTATAAAGTCAACAACTACAAATACACATTAGTTAATTTTAAGGCTAATATGTAACAGCCCAGTCAGTGGAAATAAGCTTGTATATGTGTCAGCTATATGCAAATGTATATATTGTAATATTTGTGTAAATCTGGATGCTCTAGTAAGAGTGAGAGTGTGACAAGGAAAGAGAGACTGCTATGGAAAATACCTGTGTGTGTGACAGAGGTTGAAAGATAGAGATAGCCTGTACATGTGACAGAGAGAGAGAGCGCTATGTAATGCTGATTATATAGCAGGATGCAGTTCTATTCATTCTTGAAGGTTGCACATGTTCATGCAAAGCAGCAATCACTGCATTTTCTCTTTTTTTCATGGTTTCAAATTTCATTGTCAGAGTTTTAAAATTCTTTGCTCAGTCTTGTGAAACATATTCTTACTTGTTTTAGATACATGTTGTGTACTGCAAGCAATAGGAATTAAGAGGTACAGGAACTATATTTCATGATATGAAATAGGTACTATTTGACGGTATTGTGTCTTCCTCTGTGGTGTTTAAAGCTTCTGCAGCTCATGTTCTCTAGGATTACCTAATGATGGGCCTGTGTTTCTCTCATGGGAAAACTTTGTCTGACAAGCCTGAAAAGCAGGTTTTTTCACCTGCCAAATATAGACGAACTGTCATACCTGTCAATTAACAGGTAAATCTAAACTAGCTATTACACTTGTTCCTTTACATCCCACACCTAAGTCAGCCTTTTGATCCTTTAATAACTCGCTGTGTCAGTCTCCTACATTGTTCCAAGTTTGGCTGCAGTTTCTTGTTCACTGTAATGTGTTAATCTACATACAGCTGCATATTTGCAGTGTACCATCTCTGTCGAATCCGTTGTCAGGGCTAACAGGTTTGAACGAACTGAGGAGTTTTGCTGAACACAGAGTTACAAAAGCAAACTGATTTAAATAATCAATTAAAGGCCAACCAAATTAAACCATGTCAACTGAATCAAACTAGTGCTGGTAAAAAATGAACAAACGATTCCAAAGTGCCATTTGTCTTCTGGGTTTGAAATGTACCGGGTCTGTACTGATACCAGCTTTCGTACATACTCACTGCCCTCTACACATTGTGTACATGATGCCCGTGTGCCGAAGAACACTGAAGAGATCAGTTGGGGGATTCTGGCCTCACCAGATTCCTTCATGTAACAGAGTGAGACAGTAAACTCAGTGCTTGTGACCCTGTTGGCCTGTGGATACTGTTCCTGCTGCCTGCGGACTTCGGAGAGACTCACTGTTGTTGTTGTTGTTGTTTTGCATTTTGATTTAAATATCTTTATTGTCTCCAGGTCATTCCTTATTTCTGCTATTGTCATGACACAACATACATATAAGTTGGTAGATTATCTTTATTTACTGTAAATATAATACAAGCATAGCATTAACACAATTATCACAATAAGTAAAGTAAAAGACTTATTGATTTTTTAAGTCATAAGCTTTTATCAGCTTTATGTAGCTTACAGCCTAATACTTTTCTTCTACTTGAAACCCACACATTCATTTTGTTTGTCTTGCACTCTTGTGGCTGGAAAGGTGTGCAACACCCAGTACTGGGAAATTCGAAATACTTCGAAGTAAGGACCCAGGTATACAAGGACAACACTTGAACTTCACAGCACTAAATCAAACCATATGATACTCGTACTTCTTATTCAGGTTAGCTCCTTGCATGTGATAACCCTGCCCTTCTTCCCATCATTGAAGACTCCATTCCTGCTCTGGTGGTGGCAGCACATGAGAGGTAGTGAGTATTACAACTTGGCCTCTGAGGCCTTTGGAAATTTGGAAGAATTGTTTACACATTTGGATGAGTGTAAATGAAAGCAATTGATTAAAATAACAAAGATTCATCCTTCCTCAGTTCCTCTTAGATATACCATGCCAAACTTGTCAATGTTACCATTTAAACTAATTCAACATTTTGTATTGTAATCTGCCTAAATCTGTCACATATGTGTAATATAATTTTTGTTATTATTTAAAGAATTATTGAATGTCTGTACTGTAATAAATACACAAATGCAAATGTGAAAGATGGTGATGTGCATTTATACAGACTATTTTTACCACTCTGTTCCATGCAAGTACATTTCATTGCCATTACAAAGACAACTGACAATGAACGGCAGAGGATCATGAACTGTCTCATGCTCATGCATTACTATTCCTACATATTTCTGTCTAAATACATAAAGGCTATCCTGCTTTAAGTTAGATTTCATAATTATTTATATAATTTCATAATTTTAGTTACCTATCAACGTTTCTCTACAGTATGTTGGCCTCACAGGAGTCAGGGTGTGGTGTAACAAAAGTGTAACATGAGCTTAATACATTTTCTGAACCATGGATAAAAAAAGGCATATATCACAGGGTTTAGGCAGGAGTTAAAATAGAACAGAAATATTATAAAGGCTGAAGATGAGGCATTGAGTGAGATGCCCTGGCCTTTGAGTATGACACAGAAATATGGGCAGATGCATATTAGAAACACAACTACAACAACACCGAGAGTCCGGGCTGCTTTCATCTCCGATTTGTTAGCAGTTACAGTCATTGAAAACTGGAGTGTAACAGCTACAATATGAGACCTCATGGCACGAGCCTGAGACACAGCCACCACAAATACTCTTATATACAGAATTACAATGATAGAGACAGGGCCAATAAAGGACAAAAAAACATCTGCAATTCCTGCAGCATAATTAATTACAAGCACACACTGTCCAGAGCAGGAGTTATATCTGCCTGGTTGTTTCAGGTTATCCTTAAACCGCACACAGTGAAAGAGAAGAGAAAAGAACCAACACAGACAAACACAGATTTTAATTCTTGTTTGAGTGACTTTGTGAGGGTAATGCAGAGGGTCACAAATAGCCACATAGCGGTCAACTGATATGAGCACCATGGTTCCTATTGAGGCCAAGGTAATAGTGTAGTCCAAAACATAATACACAGAACACAAGAGGTCACCCAGGGGCCAGCAGCCATCGAGGAGGACAATCTGTAACAACATGAGGAGACCCACGCAGAAATCTGAGACAGCCAGAGAGAGGAGGAGGAGGTTGGTGGGGGTGTGGAGCTGCCTGGAGAGGTAAGAGAGCAATATACTTGTCATTATTTGTTGTATCAATTATCCTTCCAGCAGATAAAGGCCGAAAACATTATTTACTTATAGTGGAAGATGGAGATGATGACCAGCAGGTTGAGAATCACAGTGAGCAGAGAGATGGAAGACATCAGAATGTAAATAAGGATGGCTGCAGAGTAGGGACGTTTGGTCTTCTTGCACGAAGTGTTGAGGAGTTGTGGAAAGCAGAGTTCCGTTCCTTCCAGGATCTCCATCATCAGAGAGCAGCACTAGATGAGAGGCTGCGGAACTCTTTTGACTGCATCTCTGTCAAATATCCATATTGGATTTATCTCTCTCTTCCCCCTTCCCCAGCCCTCCCCCCTCTTTCCCTTTGGAGACAATTTTCTTTCAGCATTGGCTGAGCTCCTCCCTACTTTGCTTTCTGAGGCAATGTTCTTCATCTATCTTCATCATGCTCTTCCCTCTATTTTGTATTTCCTTGGTCTCTTTTCTTCCAAACATACCTGTAATGACAAATTATACCTTGTTGGTTATGTATGCACCCTTATCCTTATTGGTAAAGCAGATTTGTAGGATTTATTTTACTTAAAATAAATAAATAAATAAAATGTAACATATATGAAAGTAATCTGATTAAAATGTTGCTTTGAAAACCAAATTGTTTCTATTTATTTTTCAAGTACCCATTTGAACAACCTCAGCAACAAAGGTTATGGATTGGTTATGGACACGCATGACAAGCTGACATTATCTTGTCAGAAAAGTAAAAAAAAAAACATTGCAAATGAAGCGTTCAGGGCAGGCTGAAACTTGGGATTTTTGTCTTAGGGAGCATTTTTTATATACATTCACCTCAGGTTTTGGAACTTTGACCATGTTTAACATGGGCATCTGATTCATAACAGTATGTACATGACAGAAAATCACAAATAGCATAACATGTCCCCTTTAAGAATACAGAAGACACTGCTTTGGGGCTTGCCACATCCGTTCCTTCAGCAGTGTCAGACAATATACCCAGTTTTTTTAAACTGTGAACTTCCTGGCACCAACAATAAGGCCTATCTAGAGAGAAGGTGAAGCTGGGGTTTTATTTATGGCCTTGTGCCAAAGCAGATCAGTGGATTTCTCTATTTTAAATGTAAGGCAGCTAGATATGTTCCTCAAGGTGCTTCCTTTTATGGATGCCTTTTGGCTGAGGGCTCCATCTCAGTCCATAATGCCAGGCGACTGACAATAGTGGACCATTGTGGCATCTGTTTCCACAGTCTCATCAGTGCAAATCACAGCTAATTCCTCAGGTTTGCCTTTCAAGGAAGAGCCCCCGAGAGCTAGGCCCTGCGGTTTGGCCTGTTTTCACAAAGTGTATGGATATTACTTACTCCTCTGCGTCAGAGGGGCATTTCAGGGTTTTCACTTACCTGGACGACTGGCTGGCATGCACTGCATCAAAGAGACAGGCTCAGAATCACACAGAGACTGTGTTGGCCCTTTGTGTTTTACTTGGGTTGCATTTCAATGCAAAGAAAAACCACCTGGTCTCTACATGATTAGTAGAGAATTTGGATCTGAAACAGTGTTTAGTGACAACAAGGGCGTGTCTGATGCAGAAGAGAGTGATTGCAGGATTGAGATGAAAATGAAAATGATGGCTACAGAAGGCAAAATAGGGAGGAAGGACTTAAGAGAGAAAAAAATAGCTGTGGCTGAGCAAGAGGGATGAGGGGATGACGTGGAGAAAAGAGATAAATCAGCTGTATGACAGAGAGGTTTGGTCAGATCACTGCCAGAGCTCAGCAGCCTCTCCTCTTCTCTGATGATGGAGACCCATAATGGAACTGAACTCTGCTTTCCACAACTACTCAACACATCCTGCAGGAAGCCAGAACCTTCTCACTCTGCGGCTGAGTTTATTCACATTCTGCTGTCCTTCATCTCTCTGCTCACTGTGACTCTCAACCTGCTGGTCATCATCTCCATCTCCCACTTCAAGTAGCTAAATATTTATTATACAGATACACAGAAATAAATGGTTCATGGAAAAGAAAATGATGTTAATGTAAACATTTATGATTTTAAACAAAACTTGACGTTTTACTTATGGGATTATGTATGCTTAATATTATATTGGAATTTCCATTAATACTGCAAACAGTAATAAGTATATTGAACTTTTTTTAATCCAGGCAGCTCCACACCCCCACCAACCTCCTCCTCCTCTCTCTGGCTGTCTCAGATTTCTGCGTGGGTCTCCTCATGTTGTCACAGATTGTCCTCCTCAATGGCTGCTGGCCCCTCGGTGACCTCTTGTGTTCTGTCTATTATGTTTTGGACTACACTATTACCTCTGCCTCAGTAGGAAACATGGTGCTCATATCAGTTGACCGCTATGTGGCTATTTGTGACCCTCTGCATTACCCCAAGAAAGTCACTGTGAGAGATGTTACAATCTGTACTCGCCTTTGTTGGGTGTGTTCTGTTCTATACAACAGTCTCATAATGCAGGATAACTTGAAACAACCAGGCAGGTATATTTCCTGCTCTGGAGAGTGTGTGGTCATCATTAACTACATTGCAGGAGTTGCTGAACTTATTTTGACTTTTATTGCTCCTGTGACTGTCATTGTAGTTCTGTATATGAGAGTATTTGTGGTGGCTGTGACTCAGGCTCGTGCCATGCGGTCTCATATTGTAGCCGTTACACTGCAGTATTCACAGACTGTAACTGCTAAAAAATCTGAGATAAAAGCAGCCAGGACTCTCGGTGTTGTGGTAGTTGTGTTTCTGATATGCCTCTGCCCATATTGTTCATCTCTTGCAGGCCAGAACACCTTGATTGGCTTTACATCTGTGTCCTTAGAGACTTGGATGTTCTATTTTAACTCCTGTCTAAACCCTGTGATCTATGCATTTTGCTACCCCTGGTTTCGAAAATCTATTAAATTCATTGTTACACTTCAGATACTGCAGCCTGACTCCTGTGAGGCCAACATACTGTAGAGACAGACTGTAGAGTCACTGATACATTTTCTGTGAAGAAGGAATAAAATATTAGAATCCAATAACCAAATATAAAATATGCTACTTGTGTTCTATAAACTGCACGTCACAGAAATCTACAGAAGATGTGATCATGTTTTCTCTTCTCATTATTCTCCTTATTTAGTGTTATATGACTTGAATATAATGTGTTACCTTGCCACTGTCTGCCACGGACAGTGGCAGACCATGATATGACCAATCTTGTTGGACAGTGAAAGTCAAACAATAAAGAAATACCCGTCACATTTACTTTGAAGTAGTGATAACCCTAATCATTTTTTAAATCTCTCTCCACCATGAACAAAAGAGTTGGATAAACTCTGATGTGCTTGCTGCTGGACAGTCAAAGTCAAACAGTCAAACAGCTGATGTCATCTTGTCGGGAAAGCTAAAAAAAAACACTGCAAACAAAACATTCAGAGCAGGCTGAAAGCTGGGCTTTTGTCTTACAGGGAGCATTTTTACATACATTCACCTCAAGTTTTGGAACTTTGACCATGTTTAACATGGACATCCGACATCACAACAGCAGACAAAACCTTCTCAAATCAGGATTCAACCAACAACAATTCAGGAAGAAATAAGTACTAACATGAACATAACAACCTCAGAAAAAATGTATTATCCAGTGTAGTTGACCATGACTTTTCAAAACTGTGATAGGTTACTTTGTGTTTGATTTCACTCATGTGTTATTAAACATCTGGTATGCCTTGTAAAAGGCCCTTTACCCCCTTAGAGTTCTGCTCAGGTTGAGATCGGGTGGTGCTATAGTGGAAATCACTTGAGGTCACCAAGTTTAATCAACTTATAGGAATGTCAGAGGCATCACTTGTCAGAGCCTAAAATGTGCCAAAAAGTTTACAGATGAGTGTATCAATCAAGAACAGTCAGTCAATTATTAATCATCATACTGTACTGTAATTTTCTCCTTATATGACCCCACAAATGTTACATTCACCCTCCTTTCACTGGCCTAACTGGGATGGTCAAGCTGGGCTCACAAGCTGCAGGTCTCTTGTCACATCATGTTGTTCTTATTATTTAATTTTGAAATTTTATTTACATCAACAAAACCACACACCTCATGACACAGTGAATGTACGTACGCATGTATGCAAAACATTGACATTTGTCTTTGACCCTTTCACTGTCGAACAAAACTGTCTGAAAGTCCCATTGCTGGTTTGTGAATCTTTTTTTTTTAAATACACACATGTGAAGCTTGATTTCAAAACGATTGTGGAAAACAAGTCATGTTAGTCCAACTGAGTCAAAAGTAGCAAAACAAACCCTTGAAAATAGCGTGTTGTTCTTGCACCTTGTTTACATGTTCATGTGCGTGTCCTTGTGTCTACAGGGGCGCTCATACGTGACGCTCTAAACTGGTACAGCCAGCTATTTTTGCGGAACTCTTTTGACTGCATCTCTCTGTCAAATATCCATATTGGATTTATCTCTCTCTTCCCCCTTCCCCAGCCCTCCCCCCCTTTTCCCTTTGGGGACAATTTTCTTTCAGCATCGGCTGAGCTCCTCCCTACTTTGCTTTCTGAGGCAATGTTCTTCATCTATCTTCATCATGCTCTTCCCTCTATTTTGTATTTCCTTGGTCTCTTTTCTTCCAAACATACCTGTAATGACAAATTATACCTTGTTGGTTATGTATGCACCCTTATCCTTATTGGTAAAGCAGATTTGTAGGATATGTAGGATCATTGATTGGAAAATAGATACAGTTTAACTTGAAATAAACAGTAAACACAATTTATTAAAGTAATCTCTTATGAAACAACTAGTTTTATAAAACAGGGAGTAGGTCTGAAGTCCAAGAGCCAAGATGGTTGTTGACATCCAGTGTGCAAGTGCTTAGGCCATGGTCCTACATAATTATTTACCACAATTGGTCATGACTCAAAATTTGGTTGAGCCTGTTTGACTTGGAAAATGCAGACCAAGCAGCCATTTTGGAGATGAGGTGTGTGGACCTGCAGCAGTGGACCAGCTCCTATATATACTCATTGCCTTTGGCATACATTTACATACTGTGACCTATATGTCTAAAGGGGACATGTTTCCAGGTCCATATTTTTATTGGAATATGAGAGTGGACAACACAAACAACCCATTGAACAACCTCAGCAACAAAGGTTATGGATTGGTTATGGACACGCATGACAAGCTGATATTATCTTGTCAGAAAAGTAAAAAAAAAACATTGCAAATTAAGCGTTCAGGGCAGGCTGAAACTTGGGATTTTTGTCTTAGGGAGCATTTTTTATATACATTCACCTCAGGTTTTGGAACTTTGACCATGTTTAACATGGGCATCTGATTCATAACAGTATGTACATGACAGAAAATCACAAATAGCATAACATGTCCCCTTTAAGAATACAGAAGACACTGCTTTGGGGCTTGCCACATCCGTTCCTTCAGCAGTGTCAGACAATATACCCAGTTTTTTTAAACTGTGAACTTCCTGGCACCAACAATAAGGCCTATCTAGAGAGAAGGTGAAGCTGGGGTTTTATTTATGGCCTTGTGCCAAAGCAGATCAGTGGATTTCTCTATTTTAAATGTAAGGCAGCTAGATATGTTCCTCAAGGTGCTTCCTTTTATGGATGCCTTTTGGCTGAGGGCTCCATCTCAGTCCATAATGCCAGGCGACTGACAATAGTGGACCATTGTGGCATCTGTTTCCACAGTCTCATCAGTGCAAATCACAGCTAATTCCTCAGGTTTGCCTTTCAAGGAAGAGCCCCCGAGAGCTAGGCCCTGCGGTTTGGCCTGTCTTCACAAAGTGTATGGATATTACTTACTCCTCTGCGTCAGAGGGGCATTTCAGGGTTTTCACTTACCTGGACGACTGGCTGGCATGCACTGCATCAAAGAGACAGGCTCAGAATCACACAGAGACTGTGTTGGCCCTTTGTGTTTTACTTGGGTTGCATTTCAATGCAAAGAAAAACCACCTGGTCTCTACATGATTAGTAGAGAATTTGGATCTGAAACAGTGTTTAGTGACAACGAGGGCGTGTCTGATGCAGAAGAGAGTGATTGCAGGATTGAGATGAAAATGAAAATGATGGCTACAGAAGGCAAAATAGGGAGGAAGGACTTAAGAGAGAAAAAAATAGCTGTGGCTGAGCAAGAGGGATGAGGGGATGACGTGGAGAAAAGAGATAAATCAGCTGTATGACAGAGAGGTTTGGTCAGATCACTGCCAGAGCTCAGCAGCCTCTCCTCTTCTCTGATGATGGAGACCCATAATGGAACTGAACTCTGCTTTCCACAACTACTCAACACATCCTGCAGGAAGCCAGAACCTCCTCACTCTGCGGCTGAGTTTATTCACATTCTGCTGTCCTTCATCTCTCTGCTCACTGTGACTCTCAACCTGCTGGTCATCATCTCCATCTCCCACTTCAAGTAGCTAAATATTTATTATACAGATACACAGAAATAAATGGTTCATGGAAAAGAAAATGATGTTAATGTAAACATTTATGATTTTAAACAAAACGTGACGTTTTACTAATGGGATTATGTAGGCTTAATATTATATTGGAATTTCCATTAATACTGCAAACAGTAATAAGTATATTGAACTTTTTTTAATCCAGGCAGCTCCACACCCCTACCAACCTCCTCCTCCTCTCTCTGGCTGTCTCAGATTTCTGCGTGGGTCTCCTCATGTTGTCACAGATTGTCCTCCTCAATGGCTGCTGGCCCCTGGGTGACCTCTTGTGTTCTGTGTATTATGTTTTGGACTACACTATTACCTCTGCCTCAGTAGGAAACATGGTGCTCATATCAGTTGACCGCTATGTGGCCATTTGTGACCCTCTGCATTACCCCAAGAAAGTCACTGTGAGAGATGTTACAATCTGTACTCGACTTTGTTGGGTGTGTTCTGTTCTATACAACAGTCTCATAATGCAGGATAACTTGAAACAACCAGGCAGGTATATTTCCTGCTCTGGAGAGTGTGTGGTCATCATTAACTACATCGCAGGAGTTGCTGACCTTATTTTGACCTTTATTGGTCCTGTGACTGTCATTGTAGTTCTGTATATGAGAGTATTTGTGGTGGCTGTGACTCAGGCTCGTGCCATGCGGTCTCATATTGTAGCTGTCACACTGCAGCATTCACAGACTGTAACTGCTAAAAAATCTGAGATAAAAGCAGCCAGGACTCTCGGTGTTGTGGTAGTTGTGTTTCTGATATGCCTCTGCCCATATTGTTCATCTCTTGCAGGCCAGAACACCTTGATTGGCTTTACATCTGTGTCCTTAGAGACTTGGATGTTCTATTTTAACTCCTGTCTAAACCCTGTGATCTATGCATTTTGCTACCCCTGGTTTCGAAAATCTATTAAATTCATTGTTACACTTCAGATACTGCAGCCTGACTCCTGTGAGGCCAACATACTGTAGAGACAGACTGTAGAGTCACTGATACATTTTCTGTGAAGAAGGAATAAAATATTAGAATCCAATAACCAAATATAAAATATGCTACTTGTGTTCTATAAACTGCATGTCACAGAAATCTACAGAAGATGTGATCATGTTTTCTCTTCTCATTATTCTCCTTATTTAGTGTTATATGACTTGAATATAATGTGTTACCTTGCCACTGTCTGCCACGGACAGTGGCAGACCATGATATGACCAATCTTGTTGGACAGTGAAAGTCAAACAATAAAGAAATACCCTTCACATTTACTTTGAAGTAGTGATAACCCTAATCATTTTTTAAATCTCTCTCCACCATGAACAAAAGAGTTGGATAAACTCTGATGTGTTTGCTGTGGGACAGTCAAAGTCAAACAGTCAAACAGCTGATGTCATCTTGTCGGGAAAGCTAAAAAAAAACACTGCAAACAAAACATTCAGAGCAGGCTGAAAGCTGGGCTTTTGTCTTACAGGGAGCATTTTTACATACATTCACCTCAAGTTTTGGAACTTTGACCATGTTTAACATGGACATCCGACATCACAACAGCAGACAAAACCTTCTCAAATCAGGATTCAACCAACAACAACAATTCGGGAAGAAATAAGTACTAACATGAACATAACAACCTCAGAAAAAATGTATTATCCAGTGTGGTTGACCATGACTTTTCAAAACTGTGATAGGTTACTTTGTGTTTGATTTCACTCATGTGTTATTAAACATCTGGTATGCCTTGTAAAAGGCCCTTTACACCCTTAGATGCTCTTAGAGTTCTGCTCAGGTTGAGATCGGGTGGTGCTATAGTGGAAATCACTTGAGGTCACCAACTTTAATCAACTTATAGGAATGTCAGAGGCATCACGTGTCAGAGCCTAAAATGTGCCAAAAAGTTTACAGATGAGTGTATCAATCAAGAACAGTCAGTCAATTATTAATCATCATACTGTACTGTAATTTTCTCCTTATATGACCCCACAAATGTTACATTCACCCTCCTTTCACTGGCCTAACTGGGATGGTCAAGCTGGGCTCACAAGCTGCAGGTCTCTTGTCACATCATGTTGTTCTTATTATTTAATTTTGAAATTTTATTTAACAAAACCACACACCTCATGACACAGTGAATGTACGTACGCATGTATGCAAAACATTGACATTTGTCTTTGACCCTTTCACTGTCGAACAAAACTGTCTGAAAGTCCCATTGCTGGTTTGTGAATCTTTTTTTTTTAAATACACACATGTGAAGCTTGATTTCAAAACGATTGTGGAAAACAAGTCATGTTAGTCCAACTGAGTCAAAAGTAGCAAAACAAACCCTTGAAAATAGCGTGTTGTTCTTGCACCTTGTTTACATGTTCATGTGCGTGTCCTTGCGTCTACAGGGGCGCTCATACGTGACGCTCTAAACTGGTACAGCCAGCTATTTTTTGGCTCTTAATTTGTGATTGGTTGGCCTCACCTTGGCTTTACACCTGTCAGTGTTCTTCCCTGGGGTAAAAAACATTCACTGACAACACTTACAATGGAACTGTCAAACTTTTTCTGCCCTGTTACATTCCAGACCAGCTCTCTGTTGATTTGAATTCAACATTTGCGCTTTAAGATATTTTTTCTTTTGTGTTGTGCAATTTTTTGAAGACAACACATGTCCAACCAGTTATAGATCACACACACATGGAATGTGACAAACTGTCTGCTATTCTGGACCAAAGAAATGAAGCCTAATTTGAACCTAAACCCAAACTGTAATTATAAATCCATACTTTGGTAGTATGAGGGTCATATCAATACTGAATTATTTATACTGCATTATGCTGCATTTCTTTATGGTAGGTGCTATATAAAGCTATATAAAACAAGATGCATAATAGATTCTAACACATGCTAAACAAGCTGCTGTGCCCTTTTAAAACAGATTGTCATGTCTTAGAATGTTAGCTATAAGGCATTGATGAGATTAACACATTGTCAAGTTGTAATGACCATCAGCATCAGTAACTCTCCATTAATTACACAGTATTTGAAAAACTGGAATGTTGCGTGACAGAAGCCAGTTTGGGAAGACAAAAGGTAAAAAGAATCTGTGACAATTTCTTTACTCTGCAGGGGAGTGCACAAGATTGTGGACATGTATAAAGACAGAGTGCGGTGTCCTCCACACAAACAGATGGTCTAAGAGCTGAAGCAGCCAGTGAAACTTCTACTCAAACCCAGAACAGCTTGACTTCCCTGCTCTTCTACAACACCTCCAGAGGGTAAGATAACCTGGGATCTCTTGACTCACTTCTTGTCTGCACATTTTAATTCTCTTCCAACAGCTTTCAGGATAGTTGAATATAGAGAGACATCTTTGAATCATTAAAAAACAAAAAAAAACAAAAACAAAAATCAAACAAAGAAATAGAATACAAAATATACTAAAAACAACAATGCATATATCAGACATAGAGTTTTTTTTTCACACAGCCAGTTTTACTCTAAAACGAGTGACTGAGTGAGGTGTAGGCAACTGTGGGGGACATCAGCATAAATCACTGCAAATTACGATTGCTCCCAAATGACTTTAAATAATTAATATTGACATGGGCATGCTGAATGTGGGTTTGGAAAAAAATCATACCTTTTTATTTCTTTTTGTCCCTCCTAAAATAAAGTGAAAGTGTTTTTTAGGTAGTAGAGTGGCTGTATAGTTTTAGGTTTGTTTAGTCACAACGGAAAAGTATCGAACAGAAATCTTTTTAACTTTTCAGTAAAAAATTAATCCATATGTAGATTCTATGAAACACTTATCCTTTAAAATATATTTTATTTTATTTTGAGGAGGAGGAGGAAAAGGAAATTAAAAAAAAAACATTAAAATTGAGGCACTGCAATTACATATTTTATATGAAAATATTTAAAAAGTTCATGCTACTGTATATACTTGTCCCTATACACACAAACATTAAATAAAATGACTATATCTTAATTTTCCACACAGAAAATGTAGTGGAGTTTAAATGTGACTTAATGTCTACTCCAACTGTGTTTCAGCTCTCTGTCAGTGGACCTTCAACATGTTCTGTTTCATACTGTACCTGGCTGCACTCAGCCTGCTGGCAGGTAAGACAAACTCAAACACAGCCACGCTGACTTTATTCACATAGCACCCATTTGGTAACTCTCTCCAGAAGATTGTGATTGGGATGCAGGTAGGCTTAACGTGTCAAGCTCATTGACCAGGCAGAATATTAACACATCAATGCTCATCTCTCTGGATTTCTGATATCTAGCTGTTTGTAAGAAGAAGTGGTAATCGATGATGAAATGTGAAATCTCTTGGGTCTTTGGTGTAAGAACACATCTGCTGTGCATAATGCATGTGTGTCTATATCTTCAGGTACTGCTGCAACAACCCAGACCTTTACCAGTTCTGGGGAGATGAACATCACCACGTGTCCCATCACCTATTATGGACAGAAATATGAAAAAGTATATGTGAGTAATATAAAGTCTCATGTTTAAGATATATACATGTCTTTCCACCTACTGTGGTTACTGTCCTTTTGTAGCCACCTTCAGTGGAGATTAACCATAATAAGACTGACTGACTGATGTGGGCTGATATTGAAATACAGAATAATTTATCATGAATCAGGTGATTCAGATTATTTTAGTTCTGTTTTTATTCTTTACCAAATTTAGTTTTCCCCCTCCAGAAATGTCACTGCTGTAAAGCTGATGAGGCCCCAGAAGGTTTAATTCTCACATTTTATATGCAGGGACAAAGGAATGGCTGCATAATGAGAAAAAAAATGCTTTGAAATTATTAAGTAACATTTAGAGTCATTAAATAAACATAATCATTTAATTTAATACATTTAGACTATATAATTAAATAAATGACCAAACCTTTTAAAATCAAAGCTGTTGTTATTGCTGTTACTGATTGGTTGAGTCTCCTCTTTGATTTGAACAGGTGGCCTTCATCGCTAACAGATTTTCAGTTTGCTTCAATGGCTTATACAAACCTGGAGTCAAAAATGACTGTATTCTGATGTCTGGAGGGACAGCAGACAGAGGTAATTTGGCGGTACTTACAAAAGAAATACCCACTGGATCTGGGGTTCATAAACTTCTGCCGAACCTGAAGAATGCTGGAAAATGTGTCAACATAATACCTCTAAAAGACAGTCAACAATCTGAAGTGAGTGTTTTTCAGTTTCATGTCTTGTTAGTCATTTTGACCTGTGTTACTGTCAGATGTTTTTTTTGTTTTTTGTTTTTGTTTTTTGTTTTTTGGTGAAATAATAAGAATATTTTAAATGACAGCCTTTTTAAAAAGCCATTTCTTACTAGTCTGCGTGTCTTTTACATTTCCTGTTGTCAGATTGAACAAGTTGAACTTGGCAACTTTGGGACACAAGCAATTCTGGCAATCAAGACATATTCTGGGTACTCAAATGTTGATGTTGTAAGTATAAGTAAGACATATTCAGAAACATATGGAGGATTTGACACATGATAATACTTTTAAGAGTGTGATGTGAGATTGTGAGACAGTTTGTGAGACACATCAAGATATGCATCCCAATTCAAGGGCTGGATTAGTATCACACAGTAGTTAGTTGTTGGATAGTCAGTGGTCATAAATCACTGATCGCATGTGGACTAGCAGCATGTGTTTGAACATTTCATATCCACTTTACTTTAGTTTTCAAAGTTTTAGCATTAATTGAGTTTCAGTCTTGACATAGTATTTTTAGTCATAGTCTAAAACAATTACTATTTTTTTTTGGTACTTTGTAGGTGGCACATGCACAGGTAGATGGCCAAACTGTTTCTAAACAGAAATTTCAGACAAATGAAACAAGTAAGGGTGTCATCACAGACATGAGTGGATGCAGACTCTCAGGTTAGTAAATCTAAATGTGATTTGGGGCCTCAAAAGCAAAACTGTAAAATTTAAAATGTTAAAATGTTAAAAAGTCTGACTTTTTAAACTACTGACATAAACCTCTCCCAATTCCCAGGTGTTGTTTATAAGACTAATACGACAGTTAGGGACCCAAATATCTGCTCTACTGTAACCTGTGATGTGACTGGAGTCGCTAGTGCCGTCAGTGATTGTGGCCCCATGGAACGTTGCCAGGGCGATGGCAGGTAAATATTTTTGCTTCACACTTGGAAGAAAGTGCTGACTGATACAGATAAAAAAATTTCCAAAACATGACAAAACAAAAACTTGATGAGGACTTCAGTTCTCTACTGCGTTAAAGAGAAGTATGTTTAGTTGTTTATATGATAGCTTAGTCAGCCTACGGAAAATTACATTACAACTGTGCTGTTAGAGTGCTGTGACCTCTCACCTCTTCACTGTTGGTTGGTTTAATTGTTGTTTTGATCAGCTGTACTGTTCCATCAAAATGGAAATAATTTCTTTCTATTTACAGTTTTCATGCCACACATTATCATCATTTCTCCCTTATTTTCTATTTTTTTTCTTGAGCGTTTCCAGTTCCTGCTTTTCATCAGTCAAATTCTAACAGTGTTATTCTCTGTTTGTATCTGTCCTTTCCCGCTTCCATCAGTTGCGCCTTGCACACTACGTGCACTATGACAGGCTCCACTGTCATTGATTTCATTGGCAGAGTTCACTTTGTCCTGGATCGGTGTGGATATTCTTTGATGAAGCTCTCAGCTATCCCAGACTTCCAGGTTCTGGGGGTTTTCCAGGAACGACGCCGTAAAGATATTAGTTTTTTGGACCATGTGATACTGCAGCTGGACGGGCCAGGTGTTCAGATTTCTCTGGAACAAGGTGGCAGAATTCGGGTAAGTTAGCTGCTGCCACAGTTGCTGAAGTAATGAGTTAGTCTGTAAAGTACCGTAATGTGTATTTAGATCTCATCAGTCGTTAATGTTCAGGACATTCCAGGCAGTGGCTAATTAAGGTGTTATGGGCCCTCAGGCTACAGTTTTTGTGGGGCCCCTACCATCGAATATCCCCAAAAACTGAGAGAACCAGCAATAGCAATAGGTTGAAATATGACACAGCACACTCATGCATGCTGGGATTACTGATGTAAAGTTACAGGCATAGACAGACAACAGAAATGCAGGTACACACATATACATACACACACACACACACACACACACACTCACACACACACACACACACACACACACACACACACACACACACACACACAACCTTGTTTTCAACAGACAAAAAATACCGGCTCAGACCCATGGTTCAAATTTAAATGAGTCGGGGTGCAGTTACAGTGTATATTTAGAGGCGAAATTAATGAGAAAAAATAAGATTAAAACTTTTGAAGAATTGTTTCTCTCTTTGTTATAACATGGTGCATAGGCGCAGATTCAAATTAGCACAAATGGGTGACACAGCCTGATATCAGCGCAGAGATGATAAAAAGAAAACAGAACACTGCTTGAGATAATTAAAGCAATTCACACAAATGCATCCACAAATTAAAGTAATTTTAAAAAAGAATTGTGCTGAATTGCTGAGATATAATGCTGTAATGCTTTTTTGAGAATGCTTACCAATGTTTAAACTGCTTTTTAAAACACTTTCTACAATTATCATCAGCGTTTATATGTATATGGTGTCTCTGTTTGGCCAGATATGCACAGAGAAGAAATAAGAAGAATGGTTATGGTTTAATAATTGAGACAGTGGAACTGGTTACCAGTTTACATTAAGAGTAAAGTAAATTAGAGTAAAGTATGTACTTGTGAAAACTGTTAAAACAGTCTGAGTGAGCTGCTGAAAGATTGCATTCCTAGAAATGTTAGTAAAGAGATAAGCTGCTCTGCTCTGGCTGCTCAGTGATGTTGTATTGCCAGAGGCTGTAATGCATATCTTAATAGCCATTGGCTAACATATGAACGTACACTGGGAACTTTTCAGGTGAAGAGAATAACAGCCTTTGTGCCTTCCACTCATTATGGAAGGCACAAAAGAAAAGCTATTATGATAGCATGTAGTGGTTGTAAAATATAAAATGTACCATACAAGGCCATTTATGAAATCAAAATGGTGTATTTCACTGATTCAACCACTAGAGGGCAGGCCACAGCACTCTATCTGAAGCTCCATTTGTGCCAGAAATATAGTGACAGCTTACAGTTGTACAATGCATTTGTTGATATATCTTGCCATTGCCTCCTCTATAGGTTGAGGGACAGATGTTGACGTGTAATAGCTTGGTCCTCATGAAATTACAAACAGTCATAATAATATTAAATGAAATCACTGAGTGCTGCTGCAAGATCCTGTGTGTGAGAACAGTGTTTCTGTGTAAGTGTGGTGTTTGAGTGAGCGTCTCCTCTCTGCTGTGATAAAGCTGAACAACAAATTGCTGGTGCTCAACGCCACCGCTGCAGTTTACCACGGTGTGGAGCTCTATAAGGACCAGACAGGAGTGACTGCTAAGATATCAGCATCCAACTACACGGTTTCTGTCTTCTTTGATGGCGACACCGCACAGATCCACATGACGGGTATGGACATATTAAACTCTATAAAAACATCATACTATAATATTGTGTTGACACTTTCTGTGCTGTGTTTAAAGTGTCAAAAGTCAAAACAAACATAAGAGAGAGAGAGAGAGAGTGTAGTCTATAGGCTGTGATAAAACTGGTTGATATCAGTGACCTCAACCTCTAAATGTGTCGCCTATAAAATGTTCACCTACTCTCACAGATTGATAGATTGAGTATAAGAGATTACATCAATTTAGGTGACTCAACCTCAAATTAGCTGAGAGCCACTGACTAGGCTGTTATATCCTAGAAGGGCCATCTAAATGGGAAAAAAAAACAACTTTTTTTCAACAAAAAAATTTCAACTATATACAGCGCACTCTCTTCTCCCTCACACATACTGCTCCACATGTGTGGGAGAATAATGTGGGTTGAGATTTTGTTTTCCTGGATAATATATTAGCAGCTTTCTCCTTGCAAATGAGACAGAAAGGACATTAAAGGCCCTGCAGATGTTTTTGATTATTTTGGCTGATTACACCTTTGTTTAGGTTGAAGGTGGGCAAAACTATGCCAGCCCTGATAGGTGCAACAAAGCAGGAGAGTTTAGGTGCAGTCAGACTGGATTTTGCTCCCCATTCATTTCTATGAGGAATGGACTGAGATGTATCCTCTTCGTGTTGCAAATAGATGAATCCAGGTTGATACAGAAGTTTACAGTGGCAACTCACTTGTAGAACTGCATAAGGATCTCGCTCTCTGGGTGCTTTTGCTATGAAATCTGTCCCTGAGATCCTGTAAAAACTGTAATATGCTGAAAACATTGTCATTATATGTCATTAAAATAAATTTATAAATAAATTTAACATACAGCTAGACATCTTTTCTGGGCTGTAATGTTATAAACTGGAGCAGTAAACTTTAACTTTGAAAAAATGGAAAGCAAAAAGCCACAAGCCTTGAATGAAAAACATGTATTTTACTTTCGTAAATTTGCTTTAAATCCTCATGTTTCAATTGTCTCATGTTTTAGTCAGTGAATAGCGGCTGTCATTTAGTGTCTTACTGTGTTGGTCCACTTTGAAAGTTTGACTCACATTCTCTCCTGAAACTGGCCAGGACCAAGTGGAGCACCTGTGCAAGGTTTATGTGGCAATTCCAAAAGGACTTTTAGTGAAGAGAAGGTCACTGAATACAGTGCTACTGGGTAAGACCACAAACACAGTGTCCTATGGACTACTACTGCCAATTTAAATGAAAGGCTTTCAAATACAGTGGGCTTGAAGTGCAAAGCTGTTGGCCAGTCTTTGATCTTTTGCTGTTTGTTGTCCCATAGCTGTGAGATACAGCATGATGACGCTGCTGACAATACAATCAACTGCAATGCCACAACTAAATGGTAAACACAACAAACCCTCCTAAACACAGCACATTAATCTCTATGGTATGCTACTTTGTCATGTGGTGATTTCTTTTGACTAAGGAATTAGGAACCTCAGACTATCCACTTTTGCATTGGGGCAGTTCACAGTATGACATACAGTTTAATGTGTACACAGCACCTGTCCTTTGTTTCAGCTCTAGCAAGCGTCACAAGATTAAACTCAATAATAAAAACTATACACAATGCTATTAAGAAATCCCTTTGTCTTGTTTATTCTTGTGAACATGTGTCTCCTTGCCAACTGGACTTTCATGTCCTATTTTCCTACTCTGCTTCACTGCAACAGGTGTAATCTCCTGAAGCAGACTCCCTTTACTGCTTGCAACATGCACGTTGATCCAGAGCCCTTCATCACTGCCTGCACACACACTTTGTGCAAATACCCTGCAGTGGACGGTCTCAAATGCCAGTTCCTGGAGGCCTACGCCAGGGCCTGCAGCCACCGCAGCAACGTCACAGTGGAGGGCTGGAGGTCAAAGAGCAGCTGCTGTAAGACTGTCTTTCAGTTTCCTATGTTTTAAGATGAAAACTATAACATGATAAAGTAACAAGAATAGAATTATGCATGGATTCGGTTGCTCAGTATTGGAAGTGAAAGACTACCCACCGCCACTCTAAATCAATTCCAGACCTGATGTGAACCTGTGTGTGTTACAACCTCATCCTTGCTTTCAGGTGTAAGACAGGTGAAAAACATGTCTAATTTTAAGCTTTTCAGAACCTTCTTGTTGAACTGTTGACCTGAAATTAACTCCTTAATTGGGCTGAATTATAAGCCTGTGTTGTATTTTTTATTTCCTGGCTCTTTTTATTTAGTCTTTAGGTCAGATAGTGTATTATAGTGAACTTTTTATGCTAATTCCAGTCAATTCATTTTTTTTACCCATTTGGTAGATTTGTTTGACACCAGCCAGTTTCTCTAGATTGCAAAACTATTGGATTGTTTGTAGAAAGGGAACGTAAACTGGAAATGGTTGAGCAATATAGCTTCAGATACCGTTTCAATATTTTTTCAACAAAATATAATAAAAATACACATTTTAAAATTATATCTATTCATTCATACAGTGTGTGTGTGCTTGCAGCTGCTGTCCCTCGGGCCTTCTGTCAGGACAAATTCTGCAGTGCTCATGAGTTCTGTGGTGAGAATATCAATGGTGGAGAAACCCGCTGCGTCTGCCGAGCCATTTTTGCCTCCAAGTACAGACCTACAAACACCTTTGGTACGTCACCTATCACACAAGAAAGTCTCAGCTACTATTTTCTGGGATGGGTTTTTTTTTTTTTGGAGTGAGAGCTGTTTCAGCTTCATGGAATTCCTTTTTAGAAATCAAGTAGCATTTGTTTATTGCTGACTTCTTCCATTACTCTCAATAAAAAGTGCAATTTTAAAGCTTTAACTGTATAAAATTTAGCTTTTATTTGCAGAAGAAGAAATGAATTATGAACTATTAATCTTCTAAATCTTGCATGTAGTAACATTCAGAATGATGTTAAAAAGATCAAATGTAAAAATGCACAAAACTCTCAAAGAGTTCTTTAGGACACTGATAACCTCAGTTAATAGTTCTCAATGTTGCATTTATGTTTGCATGTTCCTCATCTGTGTGTTTGCTATATAAATATAGTTTTTTGAAATTGGTGTTCAGGTGAGCCGACGGTCTGCCAGCAGAAGTCAGCATCACTAACTCTGGCTGGTTGTCTTTTGGAGGACAAAGGCATTGACTATTCTGTCTTACACCTCAATAACCAGACCTGCAAAGGTGAAATGGACAATCTGACCCACATGGTGACGTTCAGCTTCGATAGCAGGAACCCTTGTGGTACGGTGGTCATGGTGAGTACGCCCCCTTTAGTCACAATATTTATTCTCAACAAGCAGCTAAATCCCCTCAAACACTCTGCTTAGCTTTTCCTAGAAACTCTGTTTGTAAACATTTCATGGTCACAGGGGCATGATCAGAAAACCATGGCAATGACCTGCAACCTTGTTGGTCTTTAGGGGATTTGAGGAAAGAACCATGTTTGCATTGTGTTCCCCCCTGCTGCTTCCTCCGGTGCTATCTGGAATTCTGAGAATCTGATTGGCAGTTGTTCACCATTTCAGCTACAGGAAACAACTATGTACTTTGGGGGCTGATGCCGCAGTTTCTGTGCTGCGGTGGTATGGGATCGGCTTTAAAGTGTTCACTCTTCGCTGAGATGCCAGGAATCAGAGCCTTAGTCACCGAGTTAAGTTTTTGCTGCTTGTGCTTAAATGTATCCAAACAGAGCCTGGATTTTAAAGCTCTGTTTAGCCAGTGCTCATGCTGGCAATCTACTTCTATAGGAGCAGGGCTCAGTACAAGCATTTCCCTCCCAGTGGGCCCACACAGAGCTGTTTCTCTGGATAGTATTTTCCTTGTGTGGTCTAAGGTATCGAGCAGGGGAAAGGCAACACAGCAGCTCGTGCCTAGGCCCACACATGGTGGAATGCTCATAATGGCTGTCGATGGGCTCTGAATGTAATGCAGTTTCCCTACAAGTAAACACTGAGCTCAGCACAGCAGGGAGTGGGGAGTGACGAGGTTAGAGCCTACATGCTGAAGATTAATGCTGTACATATTCCACTTTTACATAATCTACTCCACGTGAGTTGACTGACTGAACTTAAGTTATTGCTACAGCATAAAAATGTAAAATATATAGTAGAAAGTAGAGCTGTAGTAGACTTTAAAGTTCCCCTCCACTCAAAACTGTTTTTCTTCTTGTTCTTCTTGAGCTTCACTGTGCAGAGTGATGCATGTGCAGAGTTTGACACTAGAAGGCTGTTTTCACATTCATCTGCTGAAAGTGAAAAGTTTATCTGTACTCATTGAGAATCCAATTTAAAGGGGTGGGCCTACAAGTATGATTTATGACAATCCAACTAGTTTGGAATCCAATCCTGGTCCAATATTCAACTTACAAATGTGTGATGTGGAAACTTGAAGCCTCCAGTGCACATACACTGAGAATGGACATTATAATGAAGTAGGAGGCATGTCCAGCTGTTAAATTTCTGAAATGAAATATATTTACATATAGGTTTCTGGATTTTTAATGAGGGAGAAAGAGTAGATGTTATTTTATGAATTTCTAACAAGGTGATTGAACTTTTTGTGGAAAAAACTTATCAAACACAAATTATTCAAAGCAGAGTATTTGTATATGTCTTAAAACATATCTGGAGGGTATCTTTAAATAATAATTTATTTAAATAATAATTGAATAACTTAATAACTGGTTATAGGTAGGCCTGCATCAGCAGTAACAATGTCTGTTTCTATGTGACCATTCTAGGCAAACAACAGCAAACTTATCTACAAGAACACCATCACGACGCGGAACAGCTCCATGTATGGCCTGATCAACCGTCACGGCAGAGTGCATATTGACTTCTCCTGTTCGTACAGTCAGCCAGATATCAAGACCTTGGCCTTCAAACTCAAACACAGGTGTGTGGTGGTTGCACAGTATGTAGTTCCAGAGGTGTTACCCAAAATTACCTTTTTGTTAGTAAGAGAAGGGTGACTGAGCTTCACTTGGTTTTTGTGTAGCTTGGTCTAGTTAAAAAGTGTGAGTGGAAGACAACTGATTAGGTCTGTGCTTCCCAGCTCTGTGATCCAGCAGATTACATCTGGACAATGGATTTACAATCTGACCATGGGAGCATACACCGACCCTCACAGCATGGAATCTATTCAGTCAAGCACAGAGATTCAACTGAATGAGAAAATCTGGGTGGAGCTGAAGACGGATGGGCTGGATGAACGAATAGTTGTTGTGGTGACCGACTCCTGCTGGGCAACCAATCAGCCATCGCCAAGTGGGAACCTGAGATATGACCTCATCATCAAAGGGTGAGCCACACAGAGATGCTCATGATGACCAAACCTGTGTCTTTGTTGTTGCCAGCCAGTCCCTGTCATGTCTGCTTTCCTGTTTCCGAGCAGCTGCCCTAACCCTGCAGACCAGACAGTGAAAGTGGAGGGCAACGGATTGGGCACATCCAACCGCTTCTCTTTCAACATGTTCCAGTTTTCTGGCGAAACTGGCTACATCTATCTGCACTGCAGAGTGGAGCTGTGTGTCAGGCAGGGTAATACCTGTGCCCCGGTAATTCAAGTTCCTGGCTATACTCACAGAAAAACACACGTGAAATTATAAAGTGTCAAATGTAAGAATATTGGCACATATTTGCTATTGCTAGCGTCAGTCTGTTGGGATCACTGTTGGGCCTCAAAAGCCTGTGCTGACTAAACCCTAAACCCTAATCTCTCCATGTTTAAACTGTCCCCCAGAGGTGTGGCCAGGCTGCGAGGAGGCGCAGATCTGCCATGTCAAAATATGAGGATGAAAACCCTGCCCTCATCACCATGACCTGGACCAATTAGGTAAGCTGATTAATGGCATCTGAGCAGAATTCCAGGTGGCCAGTGAAATAAGTGAAAAGATCTGGTGACAATTATATGTGGTCACACTGTGTGCAAAACTGTGCAAAAATGTGCTTGGTCTATAATTCATGTAAACTGAAAACCAACAAAAGGTAAACTGAAAAGCTTCCCAGTCCATAGGTAAGTGATGTAAAAGCTGCTTTGCCTGTTTTGACCTTTGACAGAAAATACAAATGACAGGGTCAGTCTATGGCGTAGGTGAACTAGGCAACTTCCACTTGGAAACTGGAAGCTAGTTAGCCACTAATGTTGTAATGTTATTCCCACTGGATGTTACTTTTCGTTCATGTTGTCTTCATTGGTCTGGGAGGGAATATCACGGCCTAACAGATACTGTTCACATCTCACACAGGCTCCGCCCCCTCCTGGACTCTATGGGTAATACTCTCTTCCTATCACACACACACAATCGCCCACTTAAAATTTGCATGTGCATAACCAGCCAATCAGGACACGCCTACCGATTACGTGTGTCTTGCACACTATATAAGCAGCATCTCACTGCTGCTCAGTATCCTCTTTTCTTCAGCGACACCGAAATCAGCTCACTGATCTTACGTCTCCAAGAATGGAATCACCGCTACACGCTTGTTCCTGCCTGTCGTGCCCCGTTCTCATCGCTGCTGCCACTGGGCATCACTTCTGCTTCAAGTGCCTTGGACGGGACCACGCAGAGACTGGTATAATGCAGCCACCACCCTGGGTGCACTGCCGGGCACTCCCTCCTGTTCAATGCTAGAAACGGTGGGACCATTTCCAGCTGTGTGACGTCTCACTTTGCTGTGACAGGAGCAAACTAGAGCTCGAGATTGATTTCCATGGCGAAACTGAACTCACCGCTTTAGCTGGCTGTCGCTGTCGGACGCCTCAGCTGAGACTCTCCGTGTGGCTTCTCCGATGGCTGATGACAACAGCCTCTCATCTGTCTCAGCAACTTTGCTGACCTTCGGAATTCTGGTACCGACTTCAGTTCATAATGATTTCCCAAAGGTTATGGCCCTGGCGGCAGAGCGTGTTGGGCTCCCTTTGCCCCCCAATCCTGCCAAAACTAGTCAGCCGGCTCCATGAAGGTTTTTATGGCCCGGCTCATTCAGTTCAACCTGCCTTTGTTTCACCTCCTCTCCTGGACATCTCAAGTGTCGAAACGTCCTGGAAGGAGCCGCTGAAAACGAAGTCAGCAGTGGCAGACATGATTTCCTTCCTGAGAGTGCAGGGTCACATGGAGACAGGCTGTACCAGTGTGCCCCCCCCTGGAAGAGGCCCTCGCAGCCCTCCTGAATCCCCACTTGGCTGGCTGGGCAGCAGCCAGAAAGCCACAGCCTCCGCTGATGCAGGACAGAGACACACTGGAATATTTTGAGAAAATATTCTGGCTGGGCATACAGCTGGGCATGGTAGCGAACAATCTGGGTGTGTTGGGCGTTGTAGCGGCAAATACACCGCTGCATACTTCCTCCATGACTGAACAGATGTAATTTCTGGGTTGCACCATCGGTCAGATTAACAACCTCGTTCTGGGTGTTGCACTGCTGCAGGGTGAGTAATGTCGCTTGCCACAGTAGGCTCACATCACGTGTGGCTGGGACTCACTGCTCTATAGAAGAAGAACAGAGAGGACCTCCTGGGAGCTCCCATAGCTCTGGACAGTCTCTTCGGATCCATCTCCTCTGTGACTCAGCACTTAAAGAGACTGGAAGGACAGAAAGTGCTGCTGAGCCGTCATCTGCTGCTGACACCTTTTTCAAAGCAGAGGGGAGACGAAATGCATTGCTGCAATGCCACGGCGAGGAAGTGAGAGCACAGGCAGGGCAGAGCACCGTCAGCCCCTGCTGCTTCAGCCACATCCCACACCACCTCGATGGAGACACTGCAGTAACGGTCCGCACGCCCACAGCCCAAGCTGCAGTGAGGAGCTCAGACAGACCCCCACTGAAACTGGCTTACGCTTGGGGAAAGTCAGTGGCACCGAAATGACTGTCGGCAGGAGGCTGACTGCCTGTCCTCTGACGCAGTTTTACGAGGATTGGTGTCACAGCTGCGTGTTACTGGAATGGATGGACAAAACACTGAGACTGGGTTATTTTATCCAGTTCTGCCGTGTTCCTCATCCATTCTCAGGCATCAAGGAGATAAATCTATCCTCTCAAGAGGAGATAGATTTTCTCTCTGAAGAGATCCAGGACCTGTTATTGAAACAGGCTGTCTCGATCATCCCCACTCACAACAGATAGAAGGGGTTTTACTCCATGTACTTCCTGGTTTCCAAGAAGATGGGAGGTTTCAGACCTATTTTGGATCGCCGCACTCTGAACCAATGCATCGCCAGAAAGACATTCCACATGCTGACCATCAGGAGATTGCTTGAACTGGTTCAACCAGGCAACTGGTTCACCACCATTGACCTGAAAGATACTTATTTTCACATTGAGGTGGCAGTGACAGCTTTGACTGTCATGCAGGCATTGGGGCTCATGGCAGCAGGCCATCCACTCTGGGGCTTGCAACGGTGTTTCCTGTGCTTGGATCCCAAGAGGCACAAGTACCACTTGGTGAACGTTCCTCCATCAGTGTAGGAGAACCTGCATTATTGGGGGTCCCCACAGCATCTCTTGGCAGGAACACCACTGGGCCGAGTGACCTCCTACATAGTGGTGTTCACAGATGCGTCCCTGACAAGGTGAGGGGTCACCTGTCTGGGGAGAGCAATAAGTGGTGTGTGGCCTTCAGGGGAAAACTGACACATCAACCTCCTCGAACTTCAGGCAGTGCTCTTGGTTCTCTGACACTTTCTGACTCTGGTTCAGGGGAGACACGTTTTAGTGAGAACAGACAACCACCCACCCACCTTGTCCGTTCATAAGGTTTTATGTCTTGGACATGACGGGCTCCTTTTCAAGGTCCGTGCTCGCAGGTGCAGCTCAGGACTTGTGAAAAGGGTGTGTGTGTCAGCTGTGGTACACCTGACCCCCCGGGCATATATACACCCGCATTCTCCCATGATCCAAGATGAGTCGGGAAATGGGGTGTACAGGGTGTTTGGTGTATGACCTATGACCTCTGCAAGGTTAGGCCATGTCTTCACCCAGCTCAGGTCCATGTTAACTGGACTGGGTTTGGCCCCCTGCTGCTCCGCTTAAGCGGCTGGGATTATAAAGTAGTAGGAGGGCTGTGGCAACTAACCTATAGTTGGTCAGGCTCAGTAAGGCAGCCCGATGACACGTCATGGCAGGGCGAACATTCATCAGGCTCCGCCTACTATAGCCATAGAGTCCAGTAGAGGGCTCCACCTGTGCTTATAGGACTAGGGTTACAATATCGTAACCTTCGTTTTCTTCTCCAACTCTCTAACTGTCCAGCTCACAAAGCTATCCATCTTCTTTCCTTTAGTCTCACTGTCTAGAATGGCTTGCTTTTGCTGTGATATTCCCAAGCTATCAGTATAAGTGTCGGACTTGGCAAAATACAAGATGATGCTATTTGCGAATTGGCCAGAGTTTCCAGTTGTGGTGACAGCTGTGTTTTTTTCACACAAGGCTCAAGAATGCGGCCTAACCCCTTTGTTTTGAGCCTTTGCTATGGCACTCCAGGTGCTCAGGTGCATCCTGTTTTCTTTGATTATCCTCTAGATATCCGTAGAACTTGATTGGAGTCCACCTGTTGCAAATTAAACTGATTGGACATAACTTAGAAAAGCTTACGTCAGCAGAGACTAATGTAGATGATGTATAGTGCAAGGGGGGAGGATGGGGGGGGAGTAAGAGAGAATGTTAGAGGAGGGATGATAAACCTAGACAGTTTATGTAACTGAACGTTGGTCAAAAAAGTGCCAGAGCTTTGCAGATTCTGGTCTCCTCCGCTCTCTCTGATGATGGAAGGAGCTGAACTCTGCGTTCCACAACTCAACAACTCCTGCACGAGGCCAAAGCTTTCTTACTCTGAATCTATGCTTATTTACATTCTGCTGTCCTTCATCTCTCTGCTCAGTGCAACTCTAAACCTGCTGGTCATCATCTCCATCTCCCACTTCAGGTATCTAAATATCTTTTCCTTTCATAAAAAGTGGTACTTATATAAAGAGTAATAATTAAAATTAGTAATTTTTCTAAAAATGCTTTGAATTTGCTATTGAATTGATTTTAGTATGTGGCTCTCTTTTCTCCAGACAGCTTCACACCCCCACCAACCTCCTCCTCCTCTCTCTGGCTGCCTCAGATTTCTTCGTGGGCATCATCATATTCTGTCAAATTGTGTTTATAAATGGCTGCTCGTTCCTCAGTGATGTCATGTGTGCTTTGTGTCAGTATCTAACATACACTATTACCTCTGCCTCAGTAGGAACCATGGTGCTCATTTCAGTTGATCGCTATGTGGCTATTTGTGACCCTCTGCATTACCCCACCAAAATCACTCAAAAAAGAGTTCAAATCTGTGTTTGTCTGTGTTGGATGTGTTCTCTATTCTGTTTCAGTTTGCTGATGAAGGATCACCTGAAACATCCTAGCAAGTATAAATCCTGTTCTGGAGAGTGTGTGATAAGCTTTAACCTTATTGAACGAGTTGCAGATCTTATTTTAACCTTCCTTATCCCCAGTGCTGTCATTGTTGTTCTGTATATGAGAGTATTTGTGGTGGCTGTGTCTCAGGCTCGTGCCCTGCGGTCTCACATTGCAGCTGTCACACTCAAGTGTTCAGAACCTGTTACAGCTAAAAAGTCTGAAATGAAAGCAGCTAGGACTCTTGGTGTTGTAATAGTCGCATTTCTAATATGCATTTGCCCATATTACTGTGTCACCGTTACAGGCCAGGACACCTTGCTCAGTCCTTCATCCGAAGCCTTTGTGACATGTCTCTTCTATTTTAACTCCTGTCTAAACCCTGTGATTTATGTTTTTTTCTACCCCTGGTTCAGAAAATCGATTAAACTCACGGTTACACTTCAAATACTGCAGCCTGACTCCAGTGAAAATAACATACTGTAAAGACACACAGTAGAGTCACTGAAATAAGGTCATCACTGTAGTAAAGGAGATGTGTTGTGAATATGTTAGTATTGAGTCAACCATGTAAGGGATGTTAAACTCTGTCCAAATGAAAAATACTATTGGCATTTTAAACAAATGATACTACAGACAGAATCTCTGGAGTAACTAAAATGTGACGTTTCCTACAAACAGAAGAAATACTGCTTCACATTGTTGAGTCAGTGACATAAACACCTGTTTTAACTTTTCACAAAGATTAATTCTAATGTATTGTAACAGACATATGTATAAGTGCCTTTCTGTCTGCTGTTCATTGAGTTTTACACCTGTAATTCTTTTTTTGTTAAGGCAATGAAAATGGGTATCTGCATGATTAATGAATGATAAATATAATAAACTCATTGCAGTGATTCTAGTTGTGCTCTCAGCTGCATATATAAAGTATGATTCTTCTATGTATAGTTTTGCAACATACACACACACACACACATATATATATATATACACACACCTCGCGGGGCTTATTAGTTTTATACTTATACTTTTATACTTCCTGTTTACTACATATACCTGGCAAGGTTTCATAAAATAAACACACAACAACAAAAAAATGCATTAATTCATTGATAACAAATAATCATTCTTCCGCCAAGCAATGTAGTTCTTCAGCGACATTTAACAGAATGGTTGCCAAGCAACACACAGGCAGCACACAGATGCAGCAACGCAGAGACACAATGGAAATCATACTTAAAGATCGGGTGATTATCTGGATATCGCCATTAATTGTGCAATTGCTGAAGTAGTGTTCAATTATGTTAGCACTCTTTTTTGCTGGTACAGGGATGTTTGACTCTGGACAGATTTATTTGCGTTTTATTTGCGCGGTGCCAGAAGCAAGGATATTGCTCCAGCATCTTCTCTCATGATTTCTCTTGCCTCTAGGTCAGCGTTAGAGTTTCTGTACAATGGTGCTTCGCAAGCTGTGGTTGGTGTAGATTGTATCAGTGCCGACTGTTTTACAAATCCGTCTAACGTTAGGAGAAAAAAAATGTTTCCATCATGTTGCATTTACATTATAACCACATATGTATCTAACTACATACAACTATTATGCTCACTTTCCCCTATAGCTGTTGCCACTTGCCAGCCATATAATTTGTGTTACAATGCACAGTAACCAAGTTACACTGTAACAAAAAAGTTACATCATTAATTTACCATAGATGGGCGGTGTAGTTTGTCGCTATGGTTGGAGATAAAACGCCGGTGGAGTGGGTGGCAGCAACGAGAGGTATTTCCTCCAGCGAAGCGAGAGGACACAGTGGTTTTTATCTGGCTGCTCAAACATAAATCCCTGTAGGCTCTCTTTGTTTCTTTCGCCAGCATCTCTGTGTTTTTTGTGCATTCGCTGAATGACAGCCGTGCGTATTTCTCACCATTTTCATCCTAGCGGATGATAAATTAGCTGGGCTTCAGTTGGCGGTTGCCCTCTTTAGCTCTGCGTCCTATATGCAGCTGCACATTGAACCAGACTTTATTGACAAGACCCTCAGGTGTATTTGGATTCAGTGCCTTAGTTCTTGATTTTCTGAAAGTCTGCCTCCGTTAACGCTATGTGTTGGGATGTTGGGATGCAGTAATGCTGTTATAATGCGGTTACAAGTGTGTGTATTTTACAACGACTTCGAACGCAGCTCAGCCAATCATAATCAAGGACCGAAACTATCCGTTTTATAATTTTATATAGAGTTAATTTGACACTTATACTTAAATGTAATATACGCTATTCATTTTCTTTCCTCTGGCCCAGCTCGAGACTTCCTGGAGTGTTGTCATCACCATGACTTTGCCATGAAACCAGCAAAGTTACTGCCCTCAGACAACAAATAGTTTTGCTCATAATCCTCCTTAAAACAGAAATGCATTGTTCTTAGACCTTGGTTTTTGAACGGGTAAAACAAGCTAGAAAACTAATTCATCATCTTTAGAGGTGTTTGTAGGCAGATTTTATATTATATTATGTTTGGACAAACCCAGGCTAGACGTTTCCCCCCTGTTTCTAGTCTTTCTGATAAAATAAGCTAATAAATCTAAACTTAACAGACAGACATGAGAGTGGTATGGATCATGTCATCTAACTCTCAAAAAGAATATAAATACGTGTATTTCACAAATGCTGAGTGATGCCTTTACAAACATTTTAGATGGCCCTGGTTAGTAACACTTATGATATGGAAGTTATGGACTGCCAATACAAAAACAAAAATAATTTCAACAAATAATAATTTCTGTCCTTTTTGACATAGTTTCAGTGCATTTTCAAAGTTATAATGTGCTACCCAACCATGACAATTTAAATTCAAACTGGGTTTTTGCTGTAATTTGAAATATGTTGCAATATGAGCTAATATTGAATGAATGAAACAGAAACAGCAGTTAGCATTTACATTTCAATAATGGCTACATTTCTTCAAACTTGTTTTGTTAAATCTAGTGGGCAAATACACAACTGGCTGAATCACACCACTCAAACAACGCCATTCCACATCTGGGGTTTCTGTCCAAGGTTGCCATGTGTTTCGGGTACCGGGCTGCAGCAACCCATAGAAAGCTATATATATCTGAAAAAATGGCTTGCTTCTGCTGAATTCTCCACTGTTATTCACAAAATTCAGTGTTCACTGTCTGCATTGTCCCCTTTTTTCAGTATTAACTACCACTATGCATCAACTGTTTTGCTAGATACATTTTCCATGTATATGAAACATGTACAAACAAAATATCCAACACAAAACAGCATATTTTTTTTCTTTGTCTAATTTTCATATCTCTACATACCACTTTCCAATTTAGTTTTAGCTGTAATTTAAAATCATAAAAGACAGAAAGATACTAACTAGTATCGCTTGGACTTGCATAGTAGCTAACACACTATATTCAGTACCATACGAAACTGTGTCTAAACAATCCACAAATGCATACAATACATTACAATCACTTTAAACATCATTAACAATTTACATGGAGCCAGTTGCAGTATCAACATAAATAGTGTAGACAAGCTACTACAAGCCGTTACTACGTTACTGTTACTCTCTGCGGTTGATGCTTTTGGGAAAGTGAAACAAAAACTAATTTCATTCATTTTGCTCTCTCATGTAAACACAAATGGTTCCTTATGATTAATGAGCAGACAACAGTTTTGGTGGGGTTTTGACACATTACTAACCTGAAAGAAATAAGAGAAATGATGAGACAGGCACAGCTGGCGACATCTACCTGCACTGCAGAGCGGAGCTGTGTGTCAGGCAGAGTAATACCTGTACCCTGGTAGTTACTGTTCCAGACTATACTCACAGAAACACACACATGAAATTATACAGTCTCAAATGTAAAAATATTGGCACAAAAAGCAAGATACTTGCTATTGCTAGCGTCAGTCTGTTTGGATCACTTTTGGGCCTCAAAAGCCTGTGCTGACTAAATCCTAATGGTGTGTTCACACAGACTTGCTGACAGACAGCTGTTGAGAGCTGGCCAGCTCTGAAGGAAAGAGCCAGGGAGCATGTTGATGCTGCTGCCGATGATTTCTGGAGTAATAAACACACACCGGACCATCACACCAGTCAAACTGGATTCTGCTCTAATCTGGAGCCGTTTACCGGTGGGAGGAGTTTATTTTTTAAACTTTTGGGATTAAAAATTGATTTATTTCACTTTCGTTTCTCAACCTAACTTAGCTGGAGCTAACATCAGAGTCACCCCCCTCAGCTGCTGTCATCAATTAAACTTCTTAAATATTGGAGTATGTATGTATATATATATATATATATATATATATAAATTAATTAAATTTACACTGCAGATATCAACATATGTGTATAAACATGTTGATGTTGCATTTATGCCTTTAGATGACGTTATTTTGAGTGTCGATGGTGCAGCTAATGTTTGCAAAGCATATCTCTAATCAATCTGAATTCCATTCAAAAAACAAGTATTTTAAAAGTTGCGGACAGACAATACATGACTTCAGACTTTTTACAAATCAGCATCATGATGTAGTTATTTCAGTATCCTTTTGATTCGTTTATTGCAATTAACACAGCAAAAAGTTTATTTTGGGTTCATACTACTTTAAGGTCTGTAGTTGTTGTCTGTGAAGTGCAGTAAATCAACAGATTTTTTGAGGGGAGTTTTGTGCAGTTTATCACAGCCAAACGAACAGAGAAGAGTTGATAATATATCGCTCAGTGTTTACAGATAAGTGTCGGTACTGTTAGCAGAAGGACTGAGCCGTCATGATGGCAGGCTGAGCTTCAGTAACACCACTGTGCTGGCTCCCATTGTCCATGTGGGGACTAGTCGGTGCCTGCTGTTGCTCGCTGGCTGTTTGGGGCAAATAAACACAAATGATCCTGCCGTCCAACTCGTGCGAGTAACAAATAAAAACAAATGATCCCGTTGTCAAACTTGTGTGAGTAACACTATATGAAAATTTGCTTCATGTTTGGAGTGAACACAGCATAAATCTTAATCTCTCCATCTTTAAACTGCCAACTACCAAGAGGTGTGGCCAGGCTGCGAGGAGGCACAGAGCCGCCATGTCAAAACATGAGGATGAAAACCCTGCCCTCATCACCAAGGCATGGACTGATTAGGGAAGCTGATTAATGGCATCCGAGCAGAATTCCAGGTGGCCAGTAAAGTAAGTGAAAAGACCTGATGACAGGTACATGTGGAGCCAATCTACATCATTGATGAGCCAATCTACATCATTGGCTTGTCAAAATCCAAGATGGCGGTATTTGCGAAAATGGCCAATGTGTCCAGTTGTGGTGACAGCTGTGTTTTTTCACGCAGGGCCCAAGACTGCTGCCTAACCCCTTTATTTAGAGCCTTTGCTATGGCACTCCAAATTGAGCTCAGGTGTATCCTGTTTTCTTTGATTATCCTCTAGATATCCGTAGAACTTGATTGGAGTCCACCTGTTGCAAATTAAACTGATTGGAAATGACTTAGAAAAGCTCACGTCAGCAGAGACTAATGTTGATGATGTACAGAGCAAGGGGGGAGGGACATCAGTCTCCAAGTAAGAGAGAATGTTGGAGGAGGGATGATAAACCTAGACAGTTTATGTAACTGAACGTTGGTCAAAAAAGTGCCAGAGCTTTGCAGATTCTTGTCTCCTCTGCTCTCTCTGATGATGGAAGGATTTGTACTCTGCTTTCCACAACTCAACAACTCCTGCATGAAACTAAAGCGTCCTCACTCTGAATCTTTGCTTATTTACATTCTGCTGTCCTTCATCTCTCTGCTCACTGCAACTCTCAACCTGCTGGTCATCATCTCCATCTCGCACTTCAGGTAGCCAAATATTTTTTCCTTTTATTAAAGTATTACTTGTACAACATCTGTTAAGAATAATAATGCTAGAATAATTTATACTATAAATAATGACAAGTATTGATCTCTTACCTCTCCAGACAGCTTCACACGCCCACCAACTTCCTCCTCCTCTCACTGGCTGTCTCAGATTTCTTCGTGGGCCTTGTCATGTTCTTTCAAATTTTCTTGATGGATGGCTGCTGGATCTTTGGTGACCTCATGTGTGGTGTGTATTGTGTTTTAGACTACATGACTACCTCTACCTCAATAGGAACCATGGTGCTCATATCTGTTGACCGCTATGTGGCTATTTGTGACCCTCTGCATTACCCCAAGAAAGTCACTCGAAAAAGAGTTCAAATCTGTGTTTATCTGTGTTGGATGTGTTCTATATTCTATCTCAGTATGATGATAAAAGATAAGCTGAAACATCCTAGCAAGTATAATTCCTGTTCTGGAGAGTGTGTGATAAGCTTTAACCTTATTGAACAAGTTGCAGATCTTATTTTAACCTTCATTATCCCCAGTGCTGTCATTGTTGTTCTGTATATGAGAGTATTTGTGGTGGCTGTGTCTCAGGCTCGTGCCCTGCGGTCCCACATTGCAGCTGTCACACTCAAGCGTTCACAGCCTGTAACTGCTAAAAAGTCTGAAATGAAAGCAGCCAGGACTCTTGGTGGTGTTATAGTTGCGTTTCTAATATGCCTCTGCCCATATTTCTGTGTCACCGTTACAGGCCAGGACACCTTGCTCAGTCCTTCATCTGTAACCTTTGTGTTATGTTTGTTTTATTTTAACTCCTGTCTAAACCCTATGATCTATGCCTTGTTCTACCCCTGGTTCAGAAAATCAATTAAACTCATTGTTACACTTCAAATACTGCAGCCTGACTCCAGTGAGACCAACATACTGTAAAGAGACATGGTAGAGTCACTGACATGAGGCCTTTACTGTGGTAAAGAAGATGTGCTGTGAACATGTTAGTATCAAGTCAATCATATAAGGGACTTTAAAGTCAAGCCAAATGAAAAATGTTATTGGTGTCTTTTAAAGTAGGGCTGCAACTAACAATTATTTTCATTATTGATTAATCTGTTGATTATTTTCTCAATTAATCGATTAGTTGTTTGGTCAGAAAATGGTGAGAAATGTTGATCACTGTTTCCCAAAGTCCAAGATTACATCATCAAATGTCTTGTTTTGTCTTGACCAGCAGTCTACAGCCCAAATATATTCAGTTTGCTGCCATAGAAGACTAAAGAAACCAGAAAATATTCACATTTGAGTAATGGAATCAGATCATTTGGAGATATTTATAATAATCAATTATCAAAATATTTAATTTAATAGTTGGCATCTAACCGACTAATCGTTGCAGCTCTATTTTAAAGGAATATACTACAGAGAGATGCTGTGGAGTAAGTAAAATGAGACATTTTCTACAAACAGAAAAAAATATTTCTTTACATTGTTAAGCCACTGAATTATAAAAATCTAAATAATAGTGACAAATTATAACAGTACTTTGACTGTATAGTGACAAAAATATGTAGGGAGAGTGACTGCACGAGCCTCTGTTGTTCATTGTCTGTTGTGCATTGTTGCGTCAGTTTTTCATCTGTTATATCCATCCTTCTGTTCCTTTTGTTAATACGATGACATTTACTTAAATGTTATGGGTATTTACATGGTTAATGTATGATAAACTCATTGCAGTGATTCTTGTTATGCACCCATCTTCAAACAAGATAAAGCATGATTTCTGTATACTGTACATTTCTTTATCTATTTTTGCAAAACCTACAACAGATGTCAGTCTTTTCTCTCAAAATACAAGATGAAAAGTTACAACATAAAGACATATCTTATAAGAGTTTGTTGAATGAATGAATAGTTGTATTTGCATGTCTGGTCAATTATATGACCCATCCCTCGTGGAATTATTCACACACATTAATGAACAAAAGGTAACACTTTAGATTATGGCCTACAACTAACTATTCCCAGTTTATAGTGTTAAGCTTTTTGTAATAAAAAGGTGTACCAGTAGTAGATACTGATACATACATGTACGTACAATGGAACCAGATGTAAAGTTAGGAAATAAGAGGGTAACGATCTGTGAACTGATGTGGAAGTAGTTTTTAAAACAATGCAAACAATGAATACCAGGTGTGTCAGCTGTTTGCTCAGTTGTATCAGTCAGGCTGATGAGGTTGTAGGCCTAAACTGTTAGAACATGAACAAACAAAACACCCATTGCTCTCAACATAATGTAATACAGATGTTCCTATTCACCACGCAAAGCTTAATCATGATTATATAACAATATAAGCCTTATTCAGCAGTACATGATATCTGTGTGAGGCCACTACTTAAACGTTGCTGGAAGATCTTTTAAAATGTCAATTTAGTAATCACAATGAAACCCTAATCCTCTTGTTCAGCCAGACTGCAACAGTAATAGTGTCAATATAAAAACAACCCGCACTGCAAAATAAGCTGAGATTCCCTTATAAAAACTTCCATTCCTTAGAAGCTTTTAGACTGTTAATAAAAGTTTATCTGCTAATGCTAAATGTTTTTTTTTAAAGTTCCATGTTTGGACATGTAAAATATTTAAAAATACTCTGCTTTGAATAATACGTTGTCTAACTTTATTCCAGATGTCAGGTCCAATTCAACAAAAAGTTTCATAACAAGATGTTAAAAATTGACTACATTATGCTAAAGGTTCACACACACACACACGCACCACTGTTGGGTCCCCTTGAGTGTTAATCAGCATTCAGTTTTGCCTACTGTCTATAATCAGCATTTAGGCCAGCATGTTTTAAGTGATTTACAACAGAACATTTAAATGCTTTAGATTTAGTATCTTTAATTGATAAGTATGAGATCTTTTTGGAATCCCATATTACAAAACTGACATCTGTGATTCAATTTGGATATTTTTTGACTTTTAGAAGTTTTAATAGATGGATCCATATGTTGTGGCCGTAGGCAGCTCCACAACACACAAAACAAAAGTGCATGCAGACGCACACAAACACATACAAACTCTGAGTAATGCCCATTAGCTGCTGCGTACCTCTCTGGCTAAGAAAGTCATTTCCTTTGCTCCCAAATGTAATTTTTAGGCAACTGCTGAAATGACTAATTCTGTTGTTTTTCTTGGGGAGGACAGTCTCCTGTCATGAAACATTTGTGATGCAACTGTCTCACATCAACACATGACACAGTTAGCTCTTTAGCTGTTGGGCTTGGGCCAGGTTCAAACCATTATAAATCAGGCTGTTTGTACAGTGGCCAACAAGGGCAAATATGCTGCAACAGAATGTTACAGAAAACACATGCAAATAGACAAAACTCAAGCAAATTGAAAAAACATCAATTTGATGGAAGTGTTTTCAGATAACACTTTAGAGTAAACACATCAATAACTCCTAAGCGAAACATGGTTAACACACAAACGAGGCCTCTTTCCTACTGTAGGAAGGTAGACAACGAGCTACAGGCTTATTTTCACCAAAACGAGCCGTCCTCTGAACTAGACAAATAACAATATTGTCTATGTACAGCCGGCTGCGAGACGAGTTTGCAGGGACCGTCTACAAAGTGCAGAAGACACATGGTTGCTACAAGTCAACAGGGACAGGAGGTTGCTGCAGGTCAGCAGGAGCTAAAGATTGTTGCAGCTCAACAGGGACAAGAGATTGGGGTAGCTACTTGGCTGGTGCTTGAGCTGAAAGCTGGAAACCAGGGGCTAAGTCTTAGTGGCGCTGGGGATCAGAGACTCTACGGAGCACTTGAGTAGTCCTGGACTGGACAGGAATGGTGGCAAGGCAACCCAAAGAGAGGTTCGGTGTCACAAACCAGAGCCTTAGAGACTGGAGAGCAGGCTAGTTGCCAGCAGTCGAGGATGTAGTCTGAAGGCTAGCAGGCCCAAAGCTAGCAGGCTGAGAAGCAGGCTGAGAAACAGGCTGGTGGCTGACATACTGCAGGTTATCTGGCTTGGAGGCTGGATGGCTACTGGGGAACACAGAATGGAGCATCATGCTCAGACTCCCAGTGACCTGCCATCAACCTTATAGCCAGAGCGGGGTCCTCCTCATGGATGGACAAAAAAAGAAAAAAAAAGAAACCTTAGTTATGCGCTCACCATCAGAGTCATTACGATGGATCAAAGACTGAAAAACAGGAAGGTCCATGTCTGGTCAAGTTGTTCTGTTACAAGGGGAAAGCAGAAACACAAAACATAGAAAGTCCTGGCAGGATATGACAAAAAGATTGCAAAAATAACTAAAAAGAGCAAAAAAGAGTTAAAAAGAGTTAAAAAATAACTATATGGGCTTCATAATAATAATAATAATCCTTATAACACAAAGAGACCACAAATTCACAATTAGCAATCTTACACTCACAGGCCTTGTATAAATGTGTAGAATTTGAATACATACTAACTGTTGTGCATCTGTCCAGGAGCACAAACACAGTTGTGGTGGGACACCATATACCAATTACATCGGGTTCCTCAGAAGACTATTCTCTAAACACTTTCCGCATATCTGTCAACATCCAACAAGATACAATCACATTAGTGGATAAGATTTCACCATCTGTATGTACCCATCGCTATTAACTGTTTATCACCTGATATTTCATGCCAAAAGCCACATTTTACAAGATTTTACCTTCAGAAACAGCCCATAATGCCCAGAAAAACAATGCGTGTCCACGTCACGGTAAAACCATGGTAAAATATTTTAGACTTTCACACTCTAAATTTCACTTTTAAGAATAAGTGGATCAAAAGGACTCGACCAATTCAAATTCATTATGAAACTTTATTTCAACATATGTATTTGAAGCTTTAGGAGGATTAAATTTTTTATTAGGATGTAATTACAATATAGAAAAGCTTCCTATAAAACTCTCCAATTTCCATAAACAGTTACTCTTATGCTGGTCCTTGGTATATAACCGTCATTTTCCCCCTCACAAATACTACATTTGGAATAACCCGGATATATGTTTTTAATGAAAAAATTTGTTTTTAAAGAAATGGGCTCATAATGACATACTACTTGTCTGTCAATTGTTTAACAAGGAGGGTCATGTGTTTCTTATCAGAATATAACATCCCCATGCTCCCTGTAGAATTAAAACTACTCAACTAGAATTATATATAGGGAATTCAGATCCTTTTTTGAGTATAAAAACTAATAATACATTTATAAGAGAAATAATCCAGAAGGGCACAATTAGTAAACCTGCTTCTGTATTTGTTTTGAATCTCTATATTGGTATAGACTGGAAAAAACATGGTTATTATCCAGGATTTATTTTTTATTTTTTTGCTTCAAATAAGGTTTGAAAATATGTCACTGAAAATATTGCACAGGTATCCATATAATTCAGCTATTGTAAAATATAGGCTAAATGCTTTGTTCCTTCTGTGACCACACAGATGACAAAACAACTCATGAAGCTTAGCGAAAGTTCAGTCAGGTCGTTAGTAATATTTCTCAAACCATCTGTCATTCCCATCCCTAACACATGCTCACTTATAATTCCTTGCTGTCATTCCACTGGGTATCAATTAAGACATCAGCTGTTCACATCTAACCAATAGCATGGTGACACACTTTCATTTGTCAGCCTATTGTAATGTGACTCTTTTAAAATATGTTTTCTCCTTCTCTGCCTTAGAGCTTTCATGCTGCCCTTTTGCACGCGTGCTGCACACCTACTACTGCTGTCTGTCATCAAACTCCCTCCTAATTCCTCCCTCTTTCAAACAGCAACTGTTTAGCTGGCACAAACCGTGCTTTTGTCAGTAAAATGTGGTAAAGTCACCATGGCAGATCACCTCAGCTGTTGCTAATTAACCTTTATTCAGTGAGTGAGATGCAGACAGTGAAAGTAGTCTATATGGTTCAAGTGCGCTGTGCGAGCCGCCATCTGTGTTCAGCAAAGATCATTTGTGTGAGAAGATGCCTCCTCGCTCCATTTTTGTTTGTTGCTCTCGCTGTTAGTCTGCATGTTTGTCTGTTGTTGTTTTTTGTTGTTTTTTTTTTTTTTTTTTGCTGTGGCATTAGACTGCATGCTTTTGTAATTTCAACAACTCCATCAGAGTGAGTTTCTTTTAATGAAACAGTCTAGTTAATTATGCCATGTCGTTTTATGAAAGTGAACTCATCACTACTAAATGTATTTCTGTTCATACTCCAGTAATGTGAACCAGTGAATGCATCACTGATCACAGACTCTCTAGTAAGTAGGCTATAAAGTAGCCTTCTTCTCACCTCATTGTATCACTGTCAAATGCACTTCAGTTTGTTCAACAGTAAGTGAACGCATCACTGTGCAAACACATTTCAGTATGTAAATCAAGCATTTTTCTAAGGAGGTTGGTTTCTACAGTGTTTAGCTATTGATATTTAGCATTTAGCCTTCGCTAGTGCTGTGTATAGGTAGCTGTCTAGTATTCATTTGATTTTGAGCCTTTTTTTCATCATTTCACAAGATTTAATACAGAGCTGTCCATGATCATGCTCTTAGATATTCACCTCTGTATAGCAAACATTTCAGTTAATTTGGCTGTATTGCCTCTTTTGAGTTTCCCTCCATTTCACTTCTTCATGCACCCTGAGCCTGTTAAATTAAAAAAATGTGGAGCTTGATGGACACATCCTGACTCTTGTCTTTGCAAATGGAGTTAGATAGCCATCCAATTGTGGTCACTCCACCTCAAGGAGGACGGTATATTAAGTTCCTCAGTAAGCAAACACATCCAGTTCAAATGTATCTCAATACTTTCATGAGTAAGTGTTGCATCACAGTCAAGTATGTTATGATGTTCACCAGCAGTAACGCATCTGTCATACTGCCCAATGTTCATCACACTCTGATTGTCTTCAGTAGCAGTTATGTTAAGTGTGTTGCTTCAAAGAACTGTTTCATGCAGTCGCTATCAAAGCATCCTATATAAGCACGGCTCATAAGGCAATTGTTTAGCAACTATTATCTACAACAGTCATGAGTATGATTATTCTGTGGTTTTTGCAGTCTTTAATATGCTCTAATGATGAAATAAAATACTGCTGACAAAGTCGCTCAATCTCTAGTGAGGGGAGCTACTGCTACTAGCTACTGATTCGCAAGGTTTGTCTCTGTCAATTCATTTATGGTTCCTAGTTTACTTTTCTTGAATAATCTAACTTCAAAAAAAAAATACTGTGTCATGCTCATTATCACATTTAATCTCTTAGCAGATATTCCATCTTTATTTATTTGAGACTTGTTTTATTCAAACTTGGTAAAACTTGGTAGCCCCAGACTGCAGTTTGGCACCGTGGTACACAGAGATGACCCAGATGTTGGTGGCCCAGCTGTCCATGTTGGGCTAACCTCTCCAGGCTTGGCTCCTGTGAGGGACAGGTTGATGCGGGTTGGACTGTCCGCACGAGTGGTGCACACCATCCAGGCGACGCAAGCAGGATCCACCATTGCTTACTACAAAGCAAAGTAGTTGGGATTCTAACGTTGGTGTGAGAAAAGGAGACTGGACCCCCTGACGTGCAGTGGGAGAGGTTCTGTCCTTTCTACAGTATCTGGTGGAAAACGGTCTGTCTCATGCCACTGTTAAGTGCATACAGCTGCTATTTCCTCCTGTCATGAGGGCTTTGACAAGACCTGTCTTCACTCACCCCCTTGTAAGGCGGGTAAGGACACCCCACTGTGGTCCAAGCACATTCCACATGTGGTGTAGCAGCGTCAACAGCCTTATTCAGGTTCTATCTCTTGGACATGATGGGCTCCTTTTCAAGGTCCATGTTCACAGGGGCAATATACGCTCACATTCTTCCGTGATCCAAGATTAGTCGGGGAATGTGTGCAGGTTGTTTGTTGTATGGTTTTTGATCCCTGCGGGGTTAGGCCATGGTTAGGCCAGTTTCATGTTCATGTTAACTGGGCTGTGTTGGGTCCCCTATCGCTCCACTGAAGCGGCTTGGATTATAAAGTAGTAGGAGGGCTGCAGCAACTACACCTATAGCCAGTTGGGCTCAGTGAGGCATTCTGATGACATGTCGCAGCAGGGTTCCACCTACTGTACCCATAGATTTCAGTAGAGGGCGGAGCCTGTGTGAGATAGAATGAAGGACCTTTGGACCCTGCTGCTCCTACACCATCTGCTTAAGTGGTTTCTGGATGTGAGCAGCAGCGAGGCGCTGCCTACTGTGTGGGACACACGTAATTGGTAAGCGTGTCCTGATTAAATGGCTACGTACATGCAAATTTCATTGGGCGATTGTGTGTGTGATTGGAGGAGAGTATCACCCATAGAGTCCAATAGAGGGCTCCGCGTGTGCTTATAGAACTAGGGTTACAATATCATACCCTTCAATTTGTCCTGTTGTTCTTTGTATTTACTGCTGCAAGAGTTGGATGTAAGGGAGAAATGCAGAGAATGAAAATGAAACTGAAAGTAAGAGCGACCATTTTATTTCTGCTTTAGAACATAACCGCCATGAAAAAATTATCATCAATCTCTCATTCACTGGCTTTGTTCTCCCACCGCTGCTCTCTCTCTCACTCGCTCTTCCTCTTAGCTCACTCACGCTATCAATCTCTCTTTTTCTCTCGCCCTTTTTTTAGAATGAGTCGCCAACAATGCCTAACTTTTATTGTTAATAAATGGAGAAAAATGTCCTCCCCTCATCCTAAACTGGTCCTAAATGTGTGCGATTGTCATCCCTGACAAACCCTGACCCAAAGTTCCTGTACTTTTGGAAAGTACTTTCTGGTGGCCTTAATGAAAACAATAACAATACAGTAACAGACCAAACCGCCTTGCGGGTCATTGTACACCTGTGATTGTAAATTTCTTAAAGAACTTCAGTACAAAGCCAAGAGGTTGTGATATGCAGCAAGGCCATTGCATGATGTTTTATCATGCTGTTATTGTCATGACTAAATATTATGGAGTAAAGTGGCTTTTTTTGGAGTTGCATGTAAAACAATACAAGGTTGGCTTTTCCCTGACCGTGAAAAGTTTATTCAAGGTTTGATCTACTGTATGTTGATTATAAATCTTTATAACTTATAACCAGGATTATTGACTGTACTGTGCATACTGTACATGAATCCTTGTTTTTTCTTTAATGACCTACATGTTAGTTACCTATGTGTGAAAAGAACAAATTCAAATGTTTTCAAACAGCATGAGATTAACTTAACTGATTCATTAAAAAATAAATCAGTTGCTCTATTCCTCTATTTTTCATTAAAATGTGTATTTTAGCTTTCTTTCAAGGTCTTTGAGTACTTTGCTTTCAACTTTTCTGGAAATATGTGGTAAACAATAATGATGATGATATCCACTTACTTCTGTTAACACACACACACACACACACACACACACACATTTTGCTGTTAAGACCCAATGGGCAATGAACAACTCTGCAGCCCATTAGCTGCTCCTACCTAAGAAAGTTTTCACACCTGCTTTCATCAGTGACAGATAATGACATCACTGCAATTAAAGGTGTTAATGTAAGACAAAACAAGGTCTTACATCAACACATGATGCATTCGTTGCTAAGTAGACCAACTATTCAAAGTAAACAGTAAACCCCATAGACATTTGTGATGCAACCTCCACACAACAATAGATGATGTAATTTTCGCTTATAGAGCACACTGCACAATGTAATAAGTAATAAGTGCAAACAAGAGGAAGCAGTTTCTAAAAACAGAAATATATGGCAGAATTATAGAATAAAATATATGAACAATTCTAGGAAACATGTTGCTAAAATATGTAATATCAACATCATCAAGTCAATTAATTTATGTAGGCTGCAGCCACTGTGACATTAAAGGGTAGGTTCACAGGTCTGTCTTAAAACAAATGTTAGGTGCCCAAATGAACACTGAAACAGGATTTGCTCGCTGTAGTCATTCCTCCTGTTCATACTGACCATTAGAGGATCCCCTTACAAATGCAATTACAATGTAAATAATGGGGGGCAAAATCCACAGTCCTCGTTTTGTGCGTAAAATATATTTTCATAAGTTTATCTGAAGATAATATGAGGCTTCAGCCATCTGAGTTAGTCAAATAAAATGGATATCTTCCACAGTTGCAGTCTTTTGAGTAAAAAATTCCCTCTTTGTGTCTCGGTGGACAGTGTTTTCCTGTGGACGGATCATAACAAAAAGAGAGAATTTGGCACTAAAAAGACCGTAACTTTGAAAGATCTGGACTTGATTCAATAATTTAGACAGCTGATGCCTCATTTTCTTCAAATAACCTTTGGAATAGATTTTTTCATGGAAGGAGGACTGTGAATTTTACCCCCATCATCTCTTAATGGCCAGTATGAACAGGAGGCATGTTTATTGCAGGAAAAACATGTCAATGTTCATATGGGCACCTGACTACTGTTTATGGGAAGATGTGAAAAATTGTGACAAAGGTTTTTATATGACCAGGTCGTGGCTACAATGTGAGGGGGATGGGGGGTCGGTACACTACTGAGGTTGGATGATATCCATTTATTATCACAACACTGCATGCTTACTGTGTGCTGCATGAGTGCAGTGTTTTGCCTTTGTATGGCAGGTCAAGTTTGACACAAAGCTGACAGTTGCAATTTTTATTTTACTCATTTATGTACTTATTTATTCATTTTCCAGGATAGTACCTAGACGAGAGCTGGCAACATTTTTCTGTTATACTCACTGTACATTAGTACAAAGTCCTGCACACATAACACAAACACATACACAAACAAACCTCTCTGGCAAGGGCTTTCACACCTGCTTACATTAGTATCAAATGATGCAATCAATCATCGCTTAAGAAACAAGGTAAATGATTTTTTTTTAATGAGATCATATCTGTCATGACCTTAAACGTGTGATGCAACCTCTGCACATCAAAACATGATGCAAGCATTTCTCAGGAAGAATTTTTTTCAAAGAAGCCCTTTTTACAAATAGCTGTATCAGCAAACGCGAGCAGTTACGGGGTAGATGCGTCCTAAAGATGCACAGAGAAAGCTGGAAACCATACCTTCAGGAGACAAATGCAGAAATCAAGTATGGGCTGTTTTAGCATGCATGTGAGCCTGTGACAGGTTCTACACCTGGAAGGCATGGACAGATTCCATCCTATGACTGATCAAATGTCTCTTGTGCCACTGATTAACAGTAAAGATTTCAAAACTGTACCAGTGTGATGTCAGCAGCTCTTGATACAGATGATGCTGTTTAATGCCAAAGCCAAATGTGCACCAGGAAAAATACTGGTCATTGTTGATGCATTGTCATGCAGCACATTTGAAGGACAGAGACAACACCACAGAGATGGATGTTGCTTGCCATGTGAATGCTGTCACCCACAGTTTGCCAATGACACGGCTCAAAACTGGACATGATAAAGTCATGACAAAGTTCACTAACGCTGATCAAAGATGGATGGCCTGAACAACTGAGCAGCATCACACGCAGTACAAAAGACTATTACACAGTGAAAGACATGTTGTCAACATGTGAGGGCTTGATCACACTAGGCTGTTGTAAAGTAATTCCACAGTCGGTGAGACAGGATATATTGGACTGCATACATGATGGACATCCGGGCCTGTCAAAAACCGTCACTGCATCAAAACCCCCAAAATCCAGAGATATATCGGTGTATGTGTACTGGAGGCTTCAAGCTGCATGCTGAGCCATAGAGACTGTCCTCCCAAGAAAAAAGACACAATACGTCATAATGTCAGTTGCCTAAAACTGATGGTTACGATCTAGTGGTCCTGGTAATTATGACCCCGAGCAGTAGCGCAGTTCAGATGACATATATATATAAGTTGATACATTTTATCATTCAGAAGAGGTGGGTTGGATATAGGCATTAACCCAACAGTGGACTTTTCCACAGTAGCCAGCTGTTTATTTCCCGTTTCCAACCACAAGACTGGATAGTTTTTTAAAAAACGTAACTATAATCGTCCCCTAACCTTTACTCTGTGGTTATTATTGTAGCTATGACAACGAATGTCGCCTAACTAAGAAAGTAATAACTTTAACCCACACCACATGTTTCTCTACCCTTAACAAAGTGGTCATCTTAAAACCAAACCATGACCTTTCCCTAAACCTAACCAGACCTTAACCACAGGGTTGTCACATCATAAAACATCATTATTTTTTAACAGTGATTTCTGACGGTTTTGGAAAGCACAGACGTTGTCCTGATGTTGTCCTGCCAATTATTGCCGATAGAGGCGCCAGATTAGAAAACACTCCTATGTGTGTCCAAACAGCACATTTTGGTCATTTAATTTGGAAGACTTGTTGAACACGATTGGCTCCAAACTAGTTGTGATGTCACAAATCCTGCGCATAGGAACATGCCTGAAACTGAGATTTAAGTTGAGCATAGAGAAACTTTCCACCTTCAGCAGATGAAAGTGAAAACAGCCTTCTAGTGTCAAACTCTGCACATACATCATTCTGCACAGTGAAGGTCAAACATCCAAACGTAGTAACACAAAACACAAAAACACAAAACACATTTTTGACTTGAGGGGGACTTTAACTGATATTGATTAATAAACAAAGCATATCAAAGATGTGATTTTTTTGTAGTGAGTCAGGGGCAATACTGAGCCAGTACTTGTGAAATACAATATCCAGGTACATCAACAGTTTAATACCTGTGTATCTGGACTGGCAGATTCACCCTGGCAATCTTTCTACACCCCCCCGCTGAAATGGCTATAAGTAATGCGGTTAGGGCATCGTTCCCTGAATTTTTCTTGATCCTTTGTTTGTTTGTTTGTGTGTTTGTTTGTTTTTTCATATTTTGCTTTTTCTATGTTAGGTAATGTAAAGGAATGGGGGATGGGGTGCGGATGGGGAGGGTCGGGATGAGAGGAGACGGTGGAATGCACAAAAGGGGAGGGAGCAATGGAGGGAAGTTATGTAGTCCTCAACAATTTCAGGAACATGATGCTACCCCCACAGTATACTGCTACTATTTGACAATGAAGAGAAAAAAAATGCAAATATGTTCAACACATTATCTATTGCCTAATGAATAGCACAAAGCTAAGAAATATATCTTGGAATGTGAATGGTGCTAACAATCAGGTTAAACGTGATAACATTTTAAAACATTTAAAAAGGTTTTCCCAGATATTGTCTTTCTCCAAGAAATACATTTAAAAACCAGAAATTTGCAACATTTAAAAAGAGAGTGGGTTGGGGAGGTAATTGGTGCTGGGCAATCTTCAAATACATCTGGTGTTGCTGTACTATTTAACAAGAAATCAAATTTCAAAGTTAATAATATATCAAGAGGCCCATCAGGAAAATATGTTTTCATTAATGGTTCCATTATTGTTGCTTTGCTAAATATATATGTGCCTAACGAAGATAACCCATCATTCTTCAGAACAATTGAAAGTAAATTATCATATTTAATGTTAATGCAGACTTTCAGTCTCTTGGACATTTGGAGAACATTACATTGTGATGTCAGAGACTATACTTTCTACTCCAACAGATATCGAACCTTCTCAAGAATCCACCTATTCCTGATCCCAAGAAATTGTTGGAAATGTGACACAGAGTCTAATATATCCAATAGTTAACTTAGATCATAGTCCCATTCAGATTGACTTTGATTTGCAAACAGCACCACTGCAATCTAAACAGTGGAAGATCAATAACTCTCTATTTGAAAATCCAGAAATTAAAAAGTAAATAAATTATACATACATACATTTATGGACATTAAGAAAAACTCCATTCATGACATTCCACTGAATAATGTCATTTAAGTAGCCTAAAGAATAAAAAGCAGCACCAAGAAGAAAACAGATTGTTAACAGAGCTGTTACAAAGTTTGCTGTCAAATGATTATAAGGATGAAATATGGACTGAACTGTGTAAGCTAAAAATGAAATATGATGACATTATAAGGAACAAAATTGAATATAAACTAGAGAGAGCAACATCAAATGATTATGAATGTGGATAGAAGGCAGGGAAGTTGCTAGCTTCAAGACTTAAAAAATCCAGATCAAATAAATAAAACCTTTATTGACTTTTATGAAAATCTCTACAAGTCTGACAGTGATAATGTGCCTGATTCAATGCAGGAATTCTTAAATAATATTAATCTTCCCTGCTTATCAGAGGAAGAAAGAAATGCATTGGAACAGCCAATAACTATATTTGACACACTGACCAAACAGGTTTCATTAAAAAGTCGACATTCATCTGATAACTCATGGAAATTATTCAGTATCATTCAATATGCAAAAAAGCTCTCTCATCCAGTAGAAATGTGTACTTTAGATGCTGAAAAGCCTTTGATTGAAATGGCCCTTTATGTTAAGTACCCTGCAGAAATACGGGTTTGGTAACAATTTTATGCAGTGGGAGGATGATCTACTCAAAGCCCACGGCTTGAATAAGAACTAACGACGTCATTTCAAAACCTTTCGTTTTACATCGAGGAGCTAAACAAGAACGCCCAGCTTCAGGGCTTTTATTTAATCTAATCATTGAACCATTAGCTGAGAAAATAAGATCTGAAAAGAATATTAAACGCATAAAAATTGGAAGTCAAAAATATGAAATATCACTGTATTGTGATGATACCTAACTGATGTGGACTCCTCACTTTGTTATATCAATCAGATTAATATGGCTCACTTTGAGGATACAAAGTAAATTGGGGAAAATGTGGGTTAATGCCTCTAAGCAAACACTGCAGTATCACTTGGTGCAAAATACAAAAAAATAAATGGAAACCAACAGAACAAACATATTTAGGATTAAGAATTACAACAAACAGCTATCAAACACATAGATAGAAATCTCACACAAATATTTAATAAAATAAAATCAAATATAGATAGATGGTCAAATCTTCCCATATCTCTGTGGGGTCAAGTAAACATAGTAAAGATGAACATGCTTCCTACTGTAAATTACACTCTAAGGATATTACCTGTCACAATACAAAAAACCTGGTTTGAACATTTGCATAAAACACTCTCAACTTTATATAAGATGACTTGTAATTGGTCAACAGTGCAAGGTCATATGTCCAAAGTTGAACTTGATGCAGCGAAATTTTGTTGTATTAAATGTTGGTGGGACCGAGCCTAAGCAAGAGCAAGAGTTTTGGGTAACGTTAGCAACTCTGTTCTACTTTGATGGAGTGGGGAAGTGCTTTTGCCAAACATATCTTAGTCCTCCATCTTCAAGGCTTTTTCCCTTATAAAAGTCAAACATACTGTTTAAAAATGCTAATATAGATATTGCATAAATCAATCCTTGTGTTGTAGCTTAATAAACCTCTGAATGGCAGTATGTTGGAAATAATAGTCTGATATTATGTTTGTTTATCATAATACTGTACTATAATAGTAGCTATCTGTCTGGCCTTTGTAATTCTTCACTTGTTACTTAGTAATGAGAAATAGGCTGATATTTTTTTGAGATAGAAAGGGACAAAGAAAGAAAGGTGAGACTGAGAGTGTGGCTTTTCCACTCAGTTCCCAACATGACCAGATCAACCTCAGAAAGCAAGAGAGGCTTTCAAAGAAACGGTGATGAAGATGCTGATGAAGAGTATGACGCAAAAAGCGAGGGAGCGGGGAGTTCTGTGTCTCAGAGAGACAGAAAAACAGGAGGGGAGCAAGGAAAGAGATAAATAAGCTGTGTGACCAAGAGAGTTGGTCAGAAAGTTGCCAGCTTCTCCTCTCACTGATAATGGACACCTTGGAGGAAGTTGAACTCTGCTTTCCACAACTCCTCAACTCCTCCTGCAGGAAGCCAGAAACTCCTCACTCTGAATCTATGCTTATTTACATTCTACTATCCCTCGTGACTCTGCTCACTGCAGTTCTCAACCTGCTGGTCATCATTTCCATCTCCCATTTTAGGCAGAGATAAGCATTTGAGCATACTAACTAATATACTGAATATAGAATATAGAATTATAGAAAGAGGTGGTTATGTGTGTTGTGTTCTGATCATTATATCCTGATTGTTCAATAAGACCTTTGAATGTGACTAGTGCTTACAGCAGCCACATCTTACATTTTGTTACAATGTGAATCATTAATGCTCTTTTTTCATAACCATGACTGTTGGTGATAATATTCACAGTGATGATGTTCTCTCACTGCAGGCAGCTCCACACCCCCACCAACCTCCTCCTCCTCTCTCTGGCTGCCTCAGACTTTCTTGTGGGCCTCCTGCTGATGCCCATTGAAATCCTCTTGTCAGAGACCTGCTGGATCCTGGGTGACATCATGTGTGCTCTGTATTATTTTTTACCTATCATAATAATCTCTGCCTCCGTAGGAAACATGGTGCTCATATCAGTCGACCGCTATGTCGCTATTGTTGACCCTCTGCATTACCCCACAAAAGTTACTAAAAAAATAGTTACAATATGTATTTGCCTCTGTTGGACTTGTTCTGTTTTCTATAGCATTATCCTTTTATATGATAACCTGAAGCAACCAGGCAGGTATAATTCCTGCTATGGAGAATGTGTGGTTAATATTACAGGAGCTGTTGACCTTGCTTTGGGCTTCATTATTCCCATTACTGTCATCATAGTTCTGTATATGAGAGTATTTATGGTGGCTGTGTCTCAGGCTCGTTCTATGAGGTCCGGCATTGCAGCTGTTTCACTCCATTATTCAGTGAAAATAACTGTTATGAAATCTGAGATTAAAGCAGCCAGGACTCTTGGTATTGTTATAGTTGTGTTTCTGATGTGTTACTCTCCATATTACTGTGTGTCTCTCACAGGCCAGGATATCTTGGTTGGTTCTACAACTGAGGCCTTCATGATTTTTCTGATGTATTTTAACTCTTGTCTAAACCCTGTCATATATGCCTTTTTCTACCCCTGGTTTAAAAAAGCTATTAGACTCATTGTTACTCTTCAGCTACTACAGCCTGACTCCTGTGAGGCCAACATACTGTAGCCAGAAACTGTAGAATGAGTGAAAAGACTGTTATGTTGTATTACAGTGTAATGTTGTATGCATATATGTATTTACACAGGGTGTTTTTAGAAATAGACAACAATTCAGGAGCTGGAAGAGGAGTATCTTTTGGTGACTGTAACAGTAAATATAATGTACATCATTTTTTAATTTAATCCCACACATGCTTGTTAGTACAGTCACATCCATAAAATATACGTTTTTAACGGAGATAATATTGATGATGAACTGATCTACAAGTTCTGGAGCAACCAGTTAATTGAAAAATAAAAGCATCCAGCAACAGCAGCCTGAGGTCAGAATTCTTCACAAACTCTTTGGCCCTGTTCACACCTGACATTAACATGCATCTTGGGTGATCTGATCACAAGTGTACAGCTCTAAGTACAGGTGTGAATCTAACTGAATTTGGTCTTTGCAAACAGAAATGATGTATGTGTTTATTTGCATATAGAGCGGGGAAGTGAGATCCGATCACAAGTGGTCACTCGAGATGCGTGTGGAGAAGCATTCTAATGCCAGGTGTGAACATAGGGAATCTGTTTTCGTTAATAGGTTTGGTGCTTTCTCGAACACATTCTGATGGTTTCACTCGCTGTATGTGTGACATGAATGATAAAATAAAATAAACTGACAACAGATCTATAGCGAAGTGGTCTTCTTCTAAAATCACACATCATTATGTTGCAATCCTGTTCACTAAGGTCATGTTAAATGTAGCCTGGTGAAATGAAACTGGACCCAGGAATATCTTTTTGGGGTCTTTATTCTGAACAGGAAAAGTAAGTGTTCACTTGAGATTTAAAAAAATAATAAAAGCTTTAAAAAAATAATATGCAGACGTTTCTCTGATTTATATGCAGTTCTTGTAAATAAACAAAATCTTTAATAGCTGGGGCACTACCTAGTAGGGGTGTGCCTGAATAAAAATACGTTATTTGGCACAAATAGTGTTTTTTTTTACGAACATTTATGTCGTACAAATATTTTAACTATTATTTGTTTTCAGGAATAAAAAAATCTCTCCTCTGTTCAGCTCTTACGTCTCTCAGCATGTCTCAACGAGGTGAGTCACATCCATCTGCTACATGACGCATATTTCCTAATTTGGATATCACTCCTGGAATTGAGGGTGTTCAGCAGAGATAAAGCTGAGCTACTGACACAAGCAAACTGCTCTCAAGGGACTCCCCATAACCTGTTGTTCCCTTTTGCCTGTCCACAAAGTTAGGCTGTAAAAAACAGGCAATAAATGAAAAGTGCAAAGCAAGAATCGCCTTTGAAGTTCTTCTCTACATGTTACACGCTGTGCTGTCTCTGTGTTATGGGTATAACATGCATGGTGGCAATGCACTTGGTTTTAACTCAGTAGTCAGCGCAGTCGGCTATGATCTAGGAAACCCAGGTTCGAGATCTGATGTGGGGATCTCCTACGTAAGATAGTTTATTCATAAACACTTTTGTGCTACACATTTTAACACTATCCTAAAATTAAAACCGTAATAAAAACAAAAACTGTATTTTTACAGTTCAATACAAATGAGTGCAAAAATAACTATAATGTCTTATCCTTATAACACAAAGAGCCCACAAATTCACAATTAGCAATCTTGCAGATGGTTTTTTGAGTATAAAAACTAATAATAAATTTATAAGGGAAATAATCCAGAAGGGCACAATTAGTAAACCTGCCTCTGTATTTCTTTCGAATTATCTCTATATTGGTAAAAAAAAAAAAAAAAAACATAGTTATTACCGAGGATTTTTTTTTTATTATTATTTTTTGCTTGAGGTGCGAGTATTGTCTTTGAAAATACTGCACAGGTTTCGACCAAAAGTTCCAGGCACTTTGGAACCAGTTGAAACTAATCTTAGGAACTAAACTTAAAGTTTAAAGTAGCACAGTCCTGTTTGAGTTTCCACTGCACCTGAGGAACCATCATGCAAATTAGATAAAAAAATGACAGTGGTGGTTGAAACGTAGCATTCACACATGAGGAAAAAAACAGCAGTTCTATGTCACACAGGCTTTGCACTCTACTGGACCCTATTTGTAATACTGTCCTACAGAATAAGGACAGAGAAGACCTCCTGGGAGCTCTAGGGCTTTTCTGAAGAGGTGAAGGTGCAGCCGCTTGCACCTCCTTCTGGCCAGAGAGGAGAAGAGGTGCATCATCGCAACACCACTGCGAGGAGGAGAGTGCACAGGCAGGGAGGAGTACTGCTAGTCCCCGCTGCATCAGCCACCTCCCAGACCACCTCAACAGAGACACCGCAGCGCCGGCCCTCCCATGACTGCAGAGCAGCCCATGCTGTGGCAAAAAATGCCGACAGACCCCTGCAGAAGCTGGCACAGGGAAGGTCTGCGGCGCCGAAATGACTGTCAGCAGGAAGGGGCACCACACTGACTAAGGCTATGTTCAACAGTCCCCCCTGGATTTGCCGACGGAGTTCACCGCCCCCTCCCACCACTGTTCATGTTAATGTTCACTTTGTTCAATGTGTGTTGAAAATGTTTTAATAAAAAACGATTACATATTCCACCAAAGAGCAAAATTCTCCACCCTCCCCTCTTCCATGATGCTGTGATGATAGCGGCCACCACTTGAGGATGGAACTTCAATGCCCTGAATAGAGGATTTCCTCTGGACAGAAGATCTGCACCTCTGTTCAACACTGCCACATGTGTCGCCCATAGTGACCCGAGCCGAGAGCTGCTCCACAGAATTATTTTGCGAGCCAGCTTGTGCAGCTGTAGAGAGTAGAGAGCTTGCTTTTGTAAGGACTGGACCAAAACCGACTTATTTCTTTCATGCAGGCCGGGACTCCTGGGAGCACCTGCTTAGCTGAGGTTGATTTGCCATCATACAGGTCCCTCTCTATACCCTCTGTGTTCTGGGCAACTGGCCATGGTGTGTTTAACTTGGCTGTGGCTCGTTTGCAAACCTCATACAGGGAATCCACTTTGGCTGAGCTGGGGGGTCTGGACTGTTGAGTCAGGAAGGTGGATACGTCCTCACCTTCCCACATCTCATTCAAGTTGAAAATGTCCTGGGACTGGGACCTCCTGGAAGGGAGAAAATGAGGAGCTAGGTGTTAGCCTAGACAGATAATAAAAAACAAGACTCGTTACACATTAGTCTTGTGAGGGAGCACCAGCTATAGCCGGTGTTAGCCTAGTTACAATTGTACCGTGTGGAGGATAGCCCACCACAATGTGATAGCTATGCTCCAGGAGTCTGGTCAGCCACCAAGCTAATGTTAATCGACCCGACCGGCTCATTTGAGGCGTTAGCCTGAAGCTACTGTGGGCTACAGGTCGCTTCCGGTACTGTGTTAGGCAACGTGGCACCTTGACGGGATGTCTCTTAGCTGTTAAACAGGGATCTGACTTGTCTGGATGCACTGAGGGAGCTTTAGTAATTTTTCCGCCCGGGAAGAAAGCGAGAATGACCTGGTCAGGATGGTCAACCGTGATATAAAGGAGGGGTGGGGCCTTCCCATGGGTCATAGACAGACACGGTGTCATTGGAGCTTCCGTAGTAGTCATGCCAGAAGCAATTCCCCATAGTGAAACATCCAACATGTTTGCGACATTCAGCTTTTTGTGAATTTCTGTGCCTATGTGGCCAAGAAACTGAAAAATATTGCTTTAAGAGCTAACTGTTGAAACTGTGATCACAACATTTCAAAATATTATCAAAATGTAATGAAAATGTTAGATGCAAAGAGAGAAAGAAAAAAGAGCAGGTATTAAGGACAAGATGGAAAAAAAGGATGATGAATAGATTGAGGGAGGAGGGCCATCAGGCTCCATGTAAGAGGAAACGTGAGCTGTAGAAGGGGGAGGCAAGGGGAGGAGAGTGATAAAAGAGCTGTGTGACAGAGACTTTTGGTCAGAAAGCTGCAAGAGCTCTGCAGCTTCTCCTCGATGATGATGGAGACCCCAGAGGGAGCTGGACTCTGCTTTCCACAACTGAACTCCTCCTGCAAGAAACCCACACATCCTCGCACTGAGGCCATGCTGATATATGTTCTGCTGTCCTCCATTTCTCTGTTCACTGTTGCTCTTAACCTGCTGGTCATCATCTCCATCTCCCACTTCAGGCATATATAAACTCAAAAATATAAACTCTCCAACATAAGCTGAAATGTTATAATTACCATAAATAGCTTGAATAGCTAGGAGAAGACATTGTTTTGATCTGGTGTATACATGTTGTTATGTATGTTGTTTGTGACAGTGATTTATTGTACAGTATGTGATAACAATTTCCCTCTTGCATTTAGACAGATTGCTGCATTATTCTATTTACAGATTGTTTGTTATGGCTGTATGATTACAATATATTAATGATATTCCCTATCTTCAGGCAGCTCCACACCCCCACCAACCTCCTCCTTCTCTCTCTGGCTGTCTCAGATCTCCTTGTGGGTCTCCTGCTGATGCCTGTTGAAATCATCTATATAGAGGCCTGCTGGTTTCTTGGTGATATTGTGTGCACTTTGTATTATGTTGTAGACTACATCATTACCTCTGCCTCAGTAGCCAACATGGTGCTTGTGTCACTTGACCGTTATATAGCCATTTGTGACCCTCTGCGTTACCCTACCAAAGTCACTAAGACAAGAGCAGAAATCTGTGTGTGTCTGTGTTGGGTTTGTTCTATTTTCTATCGGATTCTCCTTTTAAATGATCACCTGAAACAACCAGGAAGGTCTAATTCCTGCTTGGGAGAGTGTGTGGTTGTCATCAACTACATTGCAGGAGTTGTTGACCTTGTTTTCACCTTTATTATTCCCATTACTGTCATCATAATTCTGTATATGAGAATATTTGTGGTGGCTGTGTCTCAGGCTCGTGCTATGCGATCTCACATTGCAGCTGTTACAGCTCTACGCTCAGGGGCTGTGAAGAAAACTGAGATGAAAGCAGCCAGGACTCTTGGTATTGTTGTAATTGTGTTTTTGATTTGTTTCTGTCCATACTATTACCCGACTCTGGCAGGGAAAGACACTGCAGTCAGTGCTTCATCTGCAGCTTTTGAGATCTGGCTGGCACATTTTAACTCCTGTCTAAACCCTGTGATCTATGCCTTTTTCTATCCCTGGTTCAGAAAATCTATTAAACTCATTGTTACACTTCAGATACTGAAGCCTGGTTCCCGTGATGCTAAAATATTGTAAAGATAGACAATGGTGTTTAAACTTTGTCTTTAAATTGAGATGCTCTTTATGAAATGTAAATGTATTAGTTTGTTAACACTAGATAATAGATAATAGATAATCTTGGTCTCTATGAAACATTTTGAATCCGTTTTCATCAGGGTCATCTATTCTAACATTATTGACAGGTCATGACACTGACATTCATGTTTGAAATCTCAACAGGTCATGTGGCTTGTGGTTAATATATATACTTTGCTAGTAATTTAAACATAATCTTCAGTGTTGGGTCAAAAAGAATGATTTTATTTGCCTGACAGTTTTATTATAGTAATTGAATACAGTTTCCTCTCTCTCGCAGCTTTTTAAAAAAGAAAATAATTTAACTTCATATCAGTTCAAGATAAGAGTATTTCTGGAAAATAAAATTAATTCGAAATATTAAGAGAACTAAGACTTGGCCAGTTTCCTCCACATTACCTGTTTCTTGGTAAATAGGTCACTGCATGTGACTAATTTTCTCTGAAACATTTTCACACAGGTCAAGTTGCTTTCAATCTTTGAAAAAACTCAGGAACATCACCCTTTCAAGCAACTTGAGGCCTATCAGCATATTTCTTATATTTATTGTATGTGGTATTTGTTGCTGCAAGAGTGTAGCACTCTGTTGGACTGTAAGAAATGTTAACATGATTAGCTCAAACCAGAAACATGCAGTAATATAAAACTTAATCTCTCATTATCTGACTGGTTTGATACATTCTGTCTAAAGTTGTGAAAATTACATACATTTTTTGGTGTATTTCCTGTATAAAAACCAAGTCCTTTATCCTTTCCAAGTGATAATTCAGCAACAGAACAGCAACTACATTTTTGAAATAAAAGATGTTATTTACAAAATGACATTTAGCCATGGGTTATTTTCTATATTGAGACTTTGGCAAGAAACTATTTTCACGACTCTCATCAGACAAAAGTAGACTCAGAATTAATAGTTACCAAAGAACATATACTTTATGATCAGCTACAGTGTTTCCTTTGATTTCATGATTTCCTTAGTTTCATTTTAGTAAGGCAAGGCAAGTTTATTTGTAGGGCATATTTCAACAACGAGGCAATTCAAAGTGCTATACATAGAGCATAAAAGACATCAAGACTTAATATAAAAGCAACACAAGGCAATATAAAGAGACATTTAAATACAATTAAAAAATTTTAAATTTGGAAATTAAAAAAATTTAAATAGAATAAGACAGATAAAACAGGAGAATAAAGGTTACAGTGCCGTGTAAGATATTAACCCTCAAATTTGGTTTAATAAAAGGCAGTGGCAAACAGAAAAGTCTTCAGCTGTGATTTAAAAGAACTGAGAGTTACAGCAGACCTGCAGTTTTCTGGGAGTTTGTTCCAGATATGTATAGAATAAAAACTCAATGTTTAGTTTTGACTCTGGGGACTGAAAGCAGACCTGTTCCAGACCACCTGAGAGGTCTAGATGGTTCATAACATAGCAACAGATCAGAAATGTATTTTGGCCCTAAACCATTCAGTACGTTATAAACCACCAACAGTATTTTAAAATAAATTCTTTGACAGACAGGAAGCCAGTGTAAAGATCTGAGAACTGGAGTGATAGGATCCACTTTCTTAGTCTTAGTGAGGACTCGAGCAGCAGCGTTCTGAATCAGCTGCAGCTGTATGATCGATTTTTTAGGGAGACCTGTAAAGACACTGTTACAGTAGTCAAGTCTACTGAAGATAAATGCATGGACAAGTTTTTCCAAGTCCTGCTGAGATATAAGACCTTTAATTCTTGATATATTCTTCAGGTGATAGTAGGCTGACTTTGTAATTGTCTTAATGTAGCTGTTGAAATTCAGGTCTGAGTCCATGACTACACCAAATTTCTGCCTTGGTTTGTGATTTTTAACATTATCGACTGAAGCTGAGTGCTGACCTTTAATCGTTCTTTCTTGGCTCCAAAAGCAATTACTTCAGTTTTATCTTTGTTTAATTGAAGAAAATTCTGGCACATCCAATCTTTGATTTGTTCAATGCACTTACTCAGTGCTTGTATTGGATCATAGTGCCCTAGTGATATGGTTATATAAATTTGTGTGTCATCTGCATAACTCTAGTAACATATTTTGTTGTTTTACATAATCTGAGCCAGCAGAAGCATGTAGATGTTGAACAGAAGAGGCCCCAGAATGGAACCTTGGGGAACGCTGCATGTCATTTTTGCCCACTCAGATGTGTAATTACCTATAGACACAAAGTAGTCCCTGTCCTTTAAGTAGGATTCAAACAAGTTTAGTACTGTGCCAGAAAGTCCCACCCAGTTTTCCAGTCTGTCTAGTAATAGTTGTGGTTGACCGTGTCAAATGCAACACTGAGATCCAGTAATACTAATACTGAAATTCTGCCACTGTCAGTGTTTAAGTGTATGTCATTGAAGGCCTTAACAAGAGCAGTCTCATTGCTGTGGTGTGGTCAAAATCCTGACTGGAAGACATCAAAATGGTTGTTCAGTGCCACAAAGTTGTTCAGCTGTTGAAAAAGAGCTTTTTCAATGATTTTACTTAAAAACGGAAGGTTTGATGTGGGCCTATAGATGCTCATTAGTAAAGTGTCTAGATTGTTCTTTTTTAAGAGTGGCTTGATGACAGCAGTTTTCAGGGCCTGTGGGAAGACACCTGAGAGAAGAGATGTGTTGACAATCGGTAGAAGATCTGAGGCCATGCAATTTGAAACAATTTTGAAAAAGTCTGTAGGCAGAATATCAAGGGAGCAGGAGGAATGTAATAGGATGATTTCCTTGAAATTGCCCACTGATTTTTTGATCAATCTAAGGACTAGATAATGGGTAAAAAGTGATAAAAGATCAGTCCAAAAATCTTTCATGTATATGAATTTACCATTTCCTAGCAAACATTGGTTGGACGGTGATGTTGTGTCCCTGGCCAAAAGTCGTCCTGGTTGGATGGCAAAAATTGCAACATGTACAGAAAACTGAAATCATTAAAAGTCAAGTCAAATCACAATTTATCTGATGTTTGCACATCTTTGCAATATAGTTATGCACATGTAAGATTCAATTTTTCCTTTTAATGACTGTTAGGTTTGATTCGTTTATGGTTGTGAATGGTTGTGAGCAGACAGTCACATAGTAATGGTGGTCCAATAATGATGTGTTTGGATCTGACTTTATAACCCTTGAAAATAACAGAATTTAGTTGTGCAATACACCAATGAATGTTTTGGTGTATATTTCCCATTCAAAAAACACTAAAGGTGCAATGTGTAGAATTTAGTGGCATCTAGCGGAATGGATTGGCAGAAATGGAATATATTATCCATAAATATGTTTTAGTGTATAATCACCTGAAAATAAGAATTGTTGCATTTTCATTACCTTAGAATGAGTCCTTTATCTCTTCCACGGAGGCCGCCATGTTGCACTGCCATGTTTCTACAGTAGCCCAGAACGGACAAACCAAACACTGGCTCTAGAGAGGGCCTTTCTCGCTTTTCGCGAGATTTGCGGCCACTGTAGGTTCTCCTACACACTTGGAGGTTGTATTCAGTTGGTTGCAATCTGCAACCTCACCGATAGATGCCACTAAATCCTATACACTGGTCCTTTAATTCAGTTTTTATTGTGAAATGGTCATGGGCCTAAAGTGATGTCCTCTCCACATACAGTATAATGAACATTAGAGTAGACACTATTATATTTTATCTATTATTAATATTATAATTAATTCTTATTTATTATAGTTGTGTACTCTGAAGACTACAGATTATTTGGTTAGTCTTGAGGATATTTCATAGTATTGGGTTATTAACAGTTTTACAATGCAAGCTTTATCTAGGTTGATAAGAGTTACGAAGGATTTATTACTGAATCACATGACTGGACCTTCTCGATTCTGTGTCATTCATGTTTATAAGTGGAGCATCATCCCACCTCACGAGAATACACCTAACCATTCCGATTTGTCTCAGATTTGCAGGGAGACTCCACAAATGTACTCCGGGTATGTGAGGTAAGAGAAGGGGGGTTTCCATCCATGTGTTGTTGTTATTGGTCCTTTCTCCTGGTTCAAATGACCCCAAAGGTCATTTATGCTTTTAGTTCAGGCTATAATTTAGTTATTGGTCAGAAATGGTTTCTCAGGAGGTCTGTTCAATCTCTATTTTGTCACAGTATTTCCTTTGGTCAGTTCGGGGTCCAGAGTGAGGCATTAAACCAATATCTCTGTGGCATTCACTCCTCCTCAGTTTGAAGAAGAGTTGTTTTATCCATGAAATTTAAAAAAAAGCCGTAATGTGTCCTACAATGACATTAACTGACATGTGCGCCATTAAATAATAATGTCAGACAAAATACAACAAAGTAAGTTGCTAGCAAAAACACTAGCTACTAGGAGCTAATGTTTTTTAAATTGACATTAGTGTTTTAACTATCTAGTTTACCTGGTGCTGCTGCTTTACATTACAGTAATGTTAATGTAGCTTGATAGTTTGGACGGCTTGATTGCTGATGCATTACCACTGTGTTGTTTGTCCTCAACTGCTGTAATTATACCATACAAGTTAAAGTTCTGCTTCATGCTCACTCAGACTTTTAAAGGGAAGGCTTTTTACATTTTCAGAATGAGTGAAGGAATCAAGAGAGAGGAGAGACAGCGAACACGAGCATTTAGCTGCTAAAGGGCCATATATTTCTTTCAGGAGTTGGTGGAGTCCAAACCAAAGCTAAAATGAGAGCAAGTAATGGACACCAGGTGACCAGAAACATGACTCCAAATTAATGCTAATGTTGCTCCATGTCTGGTGGATATGTAAATAGCTGACTGTTTGCTAACATGTTAGCCACAAGGCCATAATACGTCTAACATGTTTGTGACGTTCAGCTTTTTGTGGATTTCTGTGCCTGTGTGGCCAAGAAACTGAAAAATATAGCTTTAAGAGCTAACTGCTGAAACTGTTATCACAACATTTCAAAATATTATCAGAATGTAATGGAAATGTTAGATGCAAAGAGAGAAAGAAAAAAGAGCAGGTATTAAGGACAAGATGAGAAAAAAAGGATGATGAATAGATTGAGGGAGGAGGGCCATCAGGCTCCATGTAAGAGGAAACGTGAGCTGTAGAAGGGGTAGGCAAAGGGAGGAGAGTGATAAAAGAGCTGTGTGACAGAGACTTTTGGTCAGAAAGCTGCAAGAGCTCTGCAGCTTCTCCTCGATGATGATGGAGACCCCAGAGGGAGCTGGACTCTGCTTTCCACAACTGAACTCCTCCTGCAAGAAACCCACACATCCTCACACTGAGGCCATGCTGATATATGTTCTGCTGTCCTCCATTTCTCTGGTCACTGTTGCTCTTAACCTGCTGGTCATCATCTCCATCTCCCACTTCAGGCATATATAAACTCAAAGATATAAACTCTCCAACATAAGCTGAAATGTTATAATTACCATAAATAGCTTGAATAACTAGGAGAAGACATTGTTTTGATCTGGTATATAAATGTTGTTACATCCACTATGTTTTGTTTGTGACAGTGATTTACTGTACAGTATGTGATAACAATTTCCCTCTTGCATTTAGACCGATTGCTCTATTTACAGATTATTCTATTTACAGATTGTTTGTTATGGCTGTATGATTACAATATATTAATGATATTCTCCCTCTCCAGGCAGCTCCACACTCCCACCAACCTCTTCCTTCTCTCTCTGGCTGTCTCAGATCTCCTTGTGGGTCTCCTGCTGATGCCTGTTGCAATCATCTATATAGAGGCCTGCTGGTTTCTTGGTGATATTGTGTGCACTCTGTATTATGTTGTAGACTACATCATTACCTCTGCCTCAGTAGCCAACATGGTGCTCGTGTCATTTGACCGTTATATAGCCATTTGTGACCCTCTGCGTTACCCTACCAAAGTCACTAAGACAAGAGCAGAAATCTGTGTGTGTCTGTGTTGGGTTTGTTCTATTTTCTATCGGATTCTCCTTTTAAATGATCACCTGGAACAACCAGGAAGGTCTAATTCCTGCTTGGGAGAGTGTGTGGTTGTCATCAACTACATTGCAGGAGTTGTTGACCTTGTTTTCACCTTTATTATTCCCTTTACTGTCATCATAATTCTGTATATGAGAGTATTTGTGGTGGCTGTGTCTCAGGCTCGTGCTATGCGATCTCACATTGCAGCTTTTACAGCTCTACGCTCAGGGGCTGTGAAGAAAACTGAGATGAAAGCAGCCAGGACTCTTGGTATTGTTGTAATTGTGTTTTTGATTTGTTTCTGTCCATACTATTACCCGACTCTGGCAGGCAAAGACACTGCAGTCAGTGCTTCATATGCAGCTTTTGAGATCTGGCTGGCACATTTTAACTCCTGTCTAAACCCTGTGATCTATGCCTTTTTCTATCCCTGGTTCAGAAAATCTATTAAACTCATTGTTACACTTCAGATACTGGAGCCTGGTTCCCGTGATGCTAAAATATTGTAAAGATAGACAATGGTGTTTAAACTTTTCTTTAAACTGAGATGCTCTTTAGGAAATGTAAATGTATTAGTTTATTTTTGAGTAAAGATATATAGGATCAAGTGGACAACCTGTTCTTTACTGTTCTTTTATTGTATACTGTCTAAGAACTCGATAGAACTCAAATACACCTCACGGTGATACTTGGACGTGTCCTCAGTGTCTATGTGTATGTACATTAAACACTAGATTAATCTTGGTCTCTATGAAACATTTGAATCCGTTGAATTTGAAATATTAAGAGAAATAAGACTTGGCCAGTTTCTTCCACATTACCTGTTTCTTGGTAAATAAGTCACTGCATGTAACTAATTTTCTCTGAAACATTTTCACACAGGTCAAACTGAGGGACAGTATACAGGAACAAAAACATCACCCTTTCAAACAACTTGAGGCCTATCAGCATACTGCTTATATTCATTGTATGTGGTATTTGTTGCTGCAAGAGTGTAGCATTCTGTTGGACTGTAAGAAATGTTAACATAATTAGCTCAAACCAGAATCATGCAGTAATATAAAATTTATTCTCTATTATCTGACTGGTTTCGATACATTCTAATGTCTGAAGTTATGAAAATTACATACATTTTTTGGTGTATTTCCTTCCTTAAAAACCAAGTCCTAGTCTAATTTTTGTGTCATTTTATCATTTCCAAGTGACAATTCTTCAACAGAACAGCAACTACATTTTTGAAATAAAAGATGTTATTTAAAAAATGACATTTAGCCATTAGGTTATTTGCTATATTAAGACTTTGGCAAGAAACTATTTTCACGACTCTCATCAAGACTCAGAATTAGTAGTTACCAAAGAACATATACTTTATGATCAGCGACAGGAAATGCACGGAGGGAAGTAGAACACTGCTGAATATCTGTAGTTTGGAATCAACATTAATTAATAAAAAATGATGGCTGCAGGAGCTAAAAGAGGAAACAACTTGGATGAAAATTGGGGAAAATAACATTTGTAAGGGAGCACAAAAGGAGCAAGCAGTAACCATACACACACACACACGCACGTACATATGTTGTGTGTTGTGGCAGACAAATGCAGCCATTCGTAATTCACTATAAAATAACAAATAATTAAAATTATAGGCAGCAATTTTGCCCCGTTATAACCAAAGCAGCAGTTGTGAAATAAATGAAAATAAAGCCTTGATTTCATTATTTCCTCAGTTTCGCTTTAGTAGGATGTTCTCCTTGAAATTGAGTTTTTTGATCCATCTAATAGATAATGGGTAAAAAGTGATAAAAGATCAGTTGATCTTGTCAGTTCAAAACATGTATACAAATTGACCATTTCCCAGCAAACATTGGTCGGACGGTGATGTTGTGTCCCTGGCCAAAAGTCATCCTGGTTGGACGGCAAAAATTGCAACATGCACAGAAAACTGAAATCATGAAAATCAAGTCAAATCACAATTTATCTGATGTGTGCACATCTTTGGAGTACAGTTATGCACATGTGAGTGTCAATTTCTCCTTTTAATGACTGTTAGATTTGGTTAGTTTCTGGTTGTGAATGGTTGTGAGCAGACAGTCACATAGTAATGGTGGTCCAATAATGGTGTGTGTTTGGACCTGACTTCATAAGCCCTGAAAATAATAGAATTTATCTGTGCAATACACCAATGCACGTTTTGGTGTATATTTTCCCATTCAAAAAACACTTAAAGGACCAGTGTGTAAGATTTAGTGGAACGGACTTCGCAGAAATGGAATATTATAATAAGTAAGTATGTTTTAATTAGCGCATAATCCTCTGAAAATAAGAATCATTGCATTTTCGTTCCCTTAGAATGAGCCCTTTATATCTACATAGGGAGTGGGTCCTCTTACACAGAGGGGTCTGGGCTCAATCAACAATAACGTCTAACCTCAAAAGACATGGATGTATATTTAGTCTTGTCTGGAAATACCTTTAGGTAAATCAAAGAATCCTTTCTTCACATTAAAGTGTCAGTTTTGACTCTTCACAGAACCATCTCCTCACCTCCAAACTCTTCCCAAAATGTGGGGAAAGTGAAATTTGCAACACTAAGAACTTCCACACTCCTATCAACTCAGGTTTCAGAGGACACTGATCAAAGAATCATTTTCTTTGGACAAATGCAGAGAGACTGTTTATCATAGTGAAACCTCCTGAGTTGGGACAACTCTAACTATGTTTTATGTTCTCTCCTCACCTTCTAATGTCATACATACACACACACTCACATTCCAAAGCACATCCTCCCCTGTTGCTTTCACCCTGGGGTGATTTCAGATAAGGATAGCCAGACCTGTGTCGTAAATCAAGTTATGTCTCAGCTTGAATTTCTGTGTTCCTTAAAGCCAGAAGTTAAATTCAATGCTTCATAAGTTTTTAACCATCTTGTAATCCATGCATTATTAGCCACAAAGTAATGCCGGTCAAATCAGCCCAACTCTGAACTTTCTACAACAATTTGTAGGTGAGATACAGATATCTAGGTTTACTCATTTAGGAATGAAACTGCAGTGCCACCCAGTGAACAACTTTCCTCCACCGAAAATGTGATGTATAATGTTTTTTTATTGTGATGTCTTTTAAATTGATATTAAACTCTATATAACTCAGTAGGAATTTGATATGTATGCAGAGTTACTTTGATAAGTAACTCATTAATATTGGTAGTTATCAAATATGTTAGCTAATATGAGAAGTAAGTTTATTAAGTTACTATAGTATGTGTAATTGAGCTGCAATGCACTTTTGTGATAGATGTGTGCTTCTGAACATTTGAGAAACATATACATATGCAATTCATGCTTAATTATCATGTGAATGATAATGGTGAAATGTTCTAGCTGAAACTTTATCAACTCAGAGAAGATCATGTGTTTATCTTAGACAAAGGATTTTCCATCTTGCGCGGGAGAATATCTATCTCCACCCACACATGCCCACCTAAATGCAAGCCGGAATAAAAACAGCGCACTGGCTATGCTCAGATGCTTTTTGCCTTTTTCACTTTTGCCTTTTTCTTCTTTTGCTTTTTGCTCTTTCTGCTTTTGCCCTTTTTCGTTTGCTTTTTCGTTTCTCCGTACTTTTCTTTTTGTATCATGTGATCGCCAAAGTTAACTTTCTTTTCTTTAATCCACGTACAGTATTATGACTTCAGTTAAACAAACTTTAAGTTAAAATCCTTTCACGCTTAGTATCTTGAAGTAGAGTTTTGGCCGGCCGGCGAGATTATTTCTTTGAGTTATTTAGTAAGAAAGTAAGTCAGTCAGAGACTTCAATTAAAACGACTCACTGTCTACGGATCAAGACCAGCTTTATCCCTCTTTGTAACTGTGAATCCTGTGATGATTCTTAGAATCATCTGAAGAAATCGTCACCAAAATAAAACTGTTGCTCAAAGATTCCCGCAATACTCACGTGAGGAAATTCCGCCGGGGGAATCCTGCTGCAGAACAGCTGATTGTCCAATCAGGGAATCCTCCACCACCGACGATCGCTGTCATCTCAGGACAATGCTACGCTTGGTGTTGTTTAAATTGAACTCTCTAGTTAATTTCTTAGAGAAGTGATCAGTTAAATTATCTCAACCTTAACTAATCCTCCGTTAATTACGTTATCATTAACATTTCACCATCATTCATTCATAACTCCTAATACGCCATTTAGAACATTTATTCTGGTTGATTATCCATGTCTTGTTTACACTGACGTCTCATCTTTTCACTGTTCAATATTTAGTTCAATAAATATATCAGCATGTCGTTGTCTGTGGCATCTATTTAAAGCAGAGAATTAGATCACTGGATCGTAACACATTACTTAAGATGTGAGATTGATAAAGTTGTTGTGCTGTGTTTCTTCCCAGCACAATTAAAATTAGACTAATAATGGGAAGTGGTGCCCCTAAACGAGGATTTCATATTAATAAAGGTGACGTTCCTACAGGATATTTTTGACGAGTTGAAATTTTGTGTAAAGAACAAGAAAAAGAAGTGAAATCCTACTACAACTGTCTATTAACGTAGCCTCCGGACTTGGCGGAAGTCTGCAGAGGTGCAGCTACCAGAGTGGGCTCATTGGGAGTGGGGCCTTAAAGAGACAGGACCTAAAACAGCCTGTTTCAGACAGAGGCTGAACTCAGAGGCTGTATGAAGGGCCAATATAATATAAATAAGGGGTTTTATGCAAAGATATTCCAGTAGAGCCCCAGAATAAAAAAATGGACCTTGAAATATGCATGATACATCCCCTTTAAAATAAATAAATGTCTTTTTTTTAATCTATTTGTTCTTTTTCTTGCCCAGTGATTACACGGCACCAACAAGACTATCAATATATTACTCAAAATCAATGTCTTGGTAATCTGCCTTGCTACAGGCAACATTTCCATTAACAATTCATCCCAATTGCAAAAAAAAATAGCTTTATAGGTGTGAAGCAGCAGCATCATGTCAGTGATCTTAGTTCAGTGTTTTGTCTGTAGATGTTGTCATGGCATCTAGGCTAATTATGAGTAGGCGATATAATGGCTGTGGTTACATGGGCCATTTTTTCATTACAATTCAATGTTCTGTCTTTAAGTTAGCACTAAATGAAATGTTTAAGGCTATTTTACATGGACTGTCATTTTTCTTTGTCAGGTTTGTCATGTGTGTATTCATTAAAATAATGAAATAATATTGTCTCTTCTGTGAACTGGTGAACTGGCCAAATGTACAACTGATTGGTTTGCCACTATTATGTATTCCTTTTCTGCCTATTAGTTTGTGTGAAATTATCAGCAGAATGAAACACAAGCTCAGCTTTTATTACAGACAGCAAAGACACTTAATTTGTTCACAATTATTTAAAGGCCCTGCACAGGGACACAGGTGCTTTCACTTATTCTGTGTAATTCTGCTTAGGCTGAAGGTAGGCAGAGCTGGAATTATGTGAGGTCACCAAACATCACGAATCAATAACAAACATGCGAACCAACATACTGTAATGCATGAATTTGGTTTATATCAGGAGAGGGAGATCAAATCTTTACTGACCACTATTGTTACCGCTTTTAAGCATAATCAATTATTACTATTTGTACAGCGATCTCTGTCCTCAAATTCAAATATTACTCAGCATAAATTTATCTTCATCTCAGAATAAAAGCTATGCGTTGTTCCTTCATTTTTGCCAGTCCTTTTTTTGTGAGCTGTTAGTTTATTGCACATGTTATGTTTACTACACATTAACATATAGTAAATGCTGTTGAGCCAAGACGTAAAATAACTTTAAAAATTATGCCTTTTCAACTGAAAATTGCATAACTCATTATTACTGGATCTTACTGTCTTATTAATGTCTTATTTTTGTGATCCATATTTTTGTATTTTATCTACAGTTGCTGCCACCTCGATCAATATTTTTTTTAAAAATTAGAGTATAATATAGCTTAACAGTAAAATTCAAGCACTTAATCATCCATTAAGGAAAATAATAAATGATGAATGAGTGAATCACACTAAAGAAAACTTTACCATGTTAACCTATCAGTCTTTTCCCCAGTGCAGGCTCTGTCACTGCTGCTATATTTATAAAAGATTATATTATATTTCTAACTCCACTGGATTGAAATGGAGACTCTTCTTTATCTATCCATTGTCATGGTGAATCGTGGTATGAGAGCTCTACTGCAAAATAAGAAAAAACACCTGTGTGACCATGGGTATGCCAGGCCTTTAAAAATATATATTCATTACAATTACCTTCATATATAAGTACACAAATACTGAAGTGGGCCTATGAAGTGATCATGGAAAAGTTTAATACATTTTAAATTATGTTACATGTTCCAACCTATAGTTTGTTAATCTCTATAGAACCTTGCAATGTGTACTAAAGCATGCTTGAAAACCAGACAGACAAATTCAACAGCATGAGGTCAACATTTTACAATTCATCTGGTCACTTCACAGAATAAAATCACCTAGTCATGATAGTTCAGGGTATTTTAGCAGCTAATCCAGCTAATGTATGGTTTTTAACATGAACATTTTCACTTTCATCAATCTTGTGAAAAAACAACTTGGTGACGATGTGCTGAAGGAACCTGCTGTGACAAAACACAACTGAATAAGGAGCACACACTTTCCTCATTTTAGTCACTCTACTGATATCTCTACATTATATTGATATCACAGGAATCAGGCTGCAGTATCTTTAGAGTAACAGTGAGTTTAATAGATTTCCTAAACCAGGGGTAGAAAAAAGCATAGATCATTGGATTTAGACAAGAGTTACAGTAGAGCCACACCCCAAATATTGAAAATGCCACACTGGTTGACATGTCCTGGCCTGCGAGAGAGGGATAAAAATATGGACAGAAACATATTAAAAACACAAGTACAACAACACCAAGAGTTCTAGCAGCTTTTCTCTCAGACGTCTTTGCAGTTACACTCACTGAACCCTGGAGTGTGACAGCTGCAATATGGGACCTCATGGCTCGAACCTGAGACACAGCCACCACAAATACTCTCATATACAGAACTATTATGACAGAAATGGGGCCAATAAAGGTCAACACGACATCAACAGCTCCTGTTATGAAGTCAATTACAACCACACACTCTCCATAGCAGGAATTATATCTATCTGGATGTTTGAGAAAGTCATTCAGTATCAGTCCATTATAGAATACAGAACAGGCCCAACTAAGGCAAACACAAATTTTGACTCTTGCTAGAGTGACTTTTGTGGGATAACATAGAGGGTCACAAATAGCCACATATCGGTCAACTGATATGAGGACCATATTTCCTACTGAGGCAGATGTAAGGATAAAAGAGGCGAAGTAAAATAGACCACATACGAAGGTCCCCAAAAACCAGCAGCCCCCTAAAAGGAGGATCTGAACAGGCATCAGCAGGAGGCCAACAAGGAAGTCTGAGACAGCCAGAGAGAGAAGCAGTAGGTTGGTGGGGGTGTGGAGCTGCCTGGAGAGAGAGAATAACATCATTGAACATGTTATGAATTGCAGCAGTTCTGGAAGTCACAACAATAATTTAATTTGCAACAGTATGAGTATAAATAGTTAAATAAACAGTATATGTCCATATATAATGCAGTATAGAAGATGCAAAAACATTTTGAAATAGCTAGGATGTATTAATGAAAAGCCATAACAACAGATTAATGTTACAGTATTAGAGGAGTTATATCATCAGTTGTAGTAGTAAGAGTACTATTATGCAAAAGACAAGTAAATTATTATTAATGATAAAAGCATTTTAAAATAACAATATCTCCAAGGTCCCAAAACTGGCTCTTGTAAAATGAACTGCCTGATATTAAGAAACATTTTAAAAATTAGGTTATGCTTAGGTTTATCTCTGCCTGAAGTGGGAGATGGAGATGATGACCAGCAGGTTGAGAGCCACAGTGAGCAGAGAAATGGAGGACAGCAAGATGTAAAGGAATATGGCCTCAGCACGATGCTGCATTGGCTTCCTGCAGGAAATATTGAGGAGTTGTGGAAAGCAGAGTTCAGCTCCTTCCTGGAGCTCCATCATCAGAGAGAAAGAAGGAGGGGAGAAGTGACTGAGCTCTTGCAGCTTTCTGACCAATGTTCTCTGTTAGAAAGCTACTTTATCTTTCCCTTCCCTCCAATCCCATAACCCAAAATAACTGCATCTGTTCAGTGATGTAATGACCAAATTTATTTACTAACGTTATCACAAATCAATAACAAACCGGCGAACCAACATATTGTAATGCATGAATTTGGTTTATATCAGGAGAGGGAGATCAAATCTTTACTGACCACTATTGTTACCGCTTTTAAGAGTAATCAATTATTACTATTTGTACAGCGATCTCTGTCCTCAGATTCAAATATTATTCAGCATAAATTTATCTTCATCTCAGAATAAAAGATATGCGTTGTTCCTTCATTTTTGCCAGTCCTTTTTTGTGAGCTGTTATCAGAAAAGTTCCTCTGCACTCAAGAGTTTATTGCACATCACTGTAATAAATAAAAAAACTATGTATGACGCTTTAGACACAGCAGACACTAATCAATCAATAATCTTCTAATATTTCTCTTGGTTAGAACATTCATATTATAGTTTTCATGTCATTTTGAAGATTAATATTTCTGAGTGAGCAAAATTGTGATGCAACTGACAAGACTTTGATTTTAAAACTGGGCAAAATTTTCTTTAAAAGGGAGTTTTTAAATAGGCTGCATATACAGTGCCAGTTTGAACACACCTTCCTATTCACTGAATACAAACTTTTGACTGGTACTGTATTTGTAACATGTTTTCACATCATTTTAGTTGTTATGTTTACTACACATTAAAATATAGTAAATGCTGTTGAGCCAAGACATGTAAAATAACTAAAAATTATGCCTTTTCAACTGAAAATTGCATAACTCATTATTACTGGATCTTACTGTTACAATCACAGGTCTGTAAGTAAAATATGTCTTATCTTTGTGATCCATATTTTTGTATTTCATCTATAGTTGCTGCCACCTGAATCAATATTTTAAAAAATTTAGAGTATAATATGGCTTGACAGTAAAATTCAAGCACTTAATCATCCATTAAGGAAAATAATAAATGATGAATGAGTGGATCACACTAAAGAAGACTTTACCATGTTAACCTATCAGTCCTTTTCCCAGTGCAGGCTCTGTCACTGCTGCTGTATTTATAAAAGATTATATAGTATGCATACACACAAATTAATATTTCTAGCTCCACTGGATTAAAATGGATACTCTTCTTTATCTATCCATTGTCATGGTGAATCGTGGTATGAGAGCTCTACTGATTCACCACATACGCATTTCAACACACATACTCTTAACTCAGTGAACGTACTCAGAGTTGACTGAACTAACTCTGATCATGTGTTCTGGAAATGGAAAAATCTCCTATCTCAGGGTTCATCAAGTCAGTTCAGGTTTAGGTTCTGAATTTGTTAAACCTGCTTTCTGGAATAGTCCTCAGGTCTAATCAGGCAAAATAAGAAAAAACACCTGTGTGACCATGGGTATGCCAGGCCTTTAAAAATATATATTCATTACAATTACCTTCATATATAAGTACACAAATACTGGAGTGGGCCTATGAAGTGATCATGGAAAAGTTTAATACATTTTAAATTATGTTACATGTTCCAACCTATAGTTTGTTAATCTCTATAGAACCTTGCAATGTGTACTAAAGCATGCTTGAAAACCAGACAGACAAATTCAACAGCATGAGGTCAACATTTTACAATTCATCTGGTCACTTCACAGAATAAAATCACCAAGTCATGATAGTTCAGGGTATTTTAGCAGCTAATCCAGCTAATGTATGGTTTTTAACATGAACATTTTCACTTTCATCAATCTTGTGAAAAAAACAACTTGGTGACGATGTGCTGAAGGAACCTGCTGTGACAAAACACAACTGAATAAGGAGCACACACTTTCCTCATTTTAGTCACTCTACTGATATCTCTACATTATATTGATATCACAGGAATCAGGCTGCAGTATCTTTAGAGTAACAGTGAGTTTAATCGATTTCCTAAACCAGGGGTAGAAAAAAGCATAGATCATTGGATTTAGACAAGAGTTACAGTAGAGCAGCCACACCCCAAATATTGAAAATGCCACACTGGTTGACATGTCCTGGCCTGCGAGAGAGGGATAAAAATATGGACAGAAACATATTAAAAACACAAGTACAACAACACCAAGAGTTCTAGCAGCTTTTCTCTCAGACGTCTTTGCAGTTACACTCACTGAACCCTGGAGTGTGACAGCTGCAATATGGGACCTCATGGCTCGAACCTGAGACACAGCCACCACAAATACTCTCATATACAGAACTATTATGACAGAAATGGGGCCAATAAAGGTCAACATCACATCAACAGCTCCTGTTATGAAGTCAATTACAACCACACACTCTCCATAGCAGGAATTATATCTATCTGGATGTTTGAGAAAGTCATTCAGTATCAGTCCATTATAGAATACAGAACAGGCCCAACTAAGGCAAACACAGATTTTGACTCTTGCTAGAGTGACTTTTGTGGGATAACATAGAGGGTCACAAATAGCCACATATCGGTCAACTGATATGAGGACCATATTTCCTACTGAGGCAGATGTAAGGATAAAAGAGGCATAGTAAAATAGACCACATACAAAGGTCCCCAAAAACCAGCAGCCCCCTAAAAGGAGGATCTGAACAGGCATCAGCAGGAGGCCAACAAGGAAGTCTGAGACAGCCAGAGAGAGAAGCAGTAGGTTGGTGGGGGTGTGGAGCTGCCTGGAGAGAGAGAATAACATCATTGAACATGTTATGAATTGCAGCAGTTCTGGAAGTCACAACAATAATTTAATTTGCAACAGTATGAGTATAAATAGTTAAATAAACAGTATATGTCCATATATAATGCAGTATAGAAGATGCAAAAACATTTTGAAATAGCTAGGATGTATTAATAAAAAGCCATAACAACAGATTAATGTTACAGTATAAGAGGAGTTATATCATCAGTTGTAGTAGTAAGAGTACTATTATGCAAAAGACAAGTAAATTATTATTAATGATAAAAGCATTTTAAAATAACAATATCTCCAAGGTCCCAAAACTGGCTCTTGTAAAATGAACTGTCTGATATTAAGAAACATTTTAAAAATTAGGTTATGCTTAGGTTTATCTCTGCCTGAAGTGGGAGATGGAGATGATGACCAGCAGGTTGAGAGCCACAGTGAGCAGAGAAATGGAGGACAGCAAGATGTAAAGGAATATGGCCTCAGCACGATGCTGCATTGGCTTCCTGCAGGAAATATTGAGGAGTTGTGGAAAGCAGAGTTCAGCTCCTTCCTGGAGCTCCATCATCAGAGAGAAAGAAGGAGGGGAGAAGTGGCTGAGCTCTTGCAGCTTTCTGACCAATGTTCTCTGTTATAAAGCTACTTTATCTTTCCCTTCCATCCAATCCCATAACCCAAAATAACTGCATCTGTTTAGTGATGTAATGACCAAATTTATTTACTAACGTTATCACAAATCAATAACAAACCGGCGAACCAACATATTGTAATGCATGAATTTGGTTTATATCAGGAGAGGGAGATCAAATCTTTACTGACCACTATTGTTACCGCTTTTAAGAGTAATCAATTATTACTATTTGTACAGCGATCTCTGTCCTCAGATTCAAATATTATTCAGCATAAATGTATCTTCATCTCAGAATAAAAGATATGCGTTGTTCCTTCATTTTTGCCAGTCCTTTTTTTGTGAGCTGTTATCAGAAAAGTTCCTCTGCACTCAAGAGTTTATTGCACATCACTGTAATAAATAAAAAAAACTATGTATGACGCTTTAGACACAGCAGACACTAATCAATCAATAATCTTCTAATATTTCTCTTGGTTAGAACATTCATATTATAGTTTTCATGTCATTTTGAAGATTAATATTTCTGAGTGAGCAAAATTGTGATGCAACTGACAAGACTTTGATTTTAAAACTGGGCAAAATTTTCTTTAAAAGGGAGTTTTTAAATAGGCTGCATATACAGTGCCAGTTTGAACACACCTTCCTATTCACTGAATACAAACTTTTGACTGGTACTGTATTTGTAACATGTTTTCACATCATTTTAGTTGTTATGTTTACTACACATTAAAATATAGTAAATGCTGTTGAGCCAAGACATGTAAAATAACTAAAAATTATGCCTTTTCAACTGAAAATTGCATAACTCATTATTACTGGATCTTACTGTTACAATCACAGGTCTGTAAGTAAAATATGTCTTATCTTTGTGATCCATATTTTTGTATTTCATCTATAGTTGCTGCCACCTGAATCAATATTTTAAAAAATTTAGAGTATAATATGGCTTGACAGTAAAATTCAAGCACTTAATCATCCATTAAGGAAAATAATAAATGATGAATGAGTGGATCACACTAAAGAAAACTTTACCATGTTAACCTATCAGTCCTTTTCCCAGTGCAGGCTCTGTCACTGCTGCTGTATTTATAAAAGATTATATAGTATGCATACACACAAATTAATATTTCTAGCTCCACTGGATTAAAATGGATACTCTTCTTTATCTATCCATTGTCATGGTGAATCGTGGTATGAGAGCTCTACTGATTCACCACATACGCATTTCAACACACATACTCTTAACTCAGTGAACGTACTCAGAGTTGATTGAACTAACTCTGATCATGTGTTCTGGAAATGGAAAAATCTCCTATCTCAGGGTTCATCAAGTCAGTTCAGGTTTAGGTTCTGAATTTGTTAAACCTGCTTTCTGGAATAGTCCTCAGGTCTAATCAGGCAAAATAAGAAAAAACACCTGTGTGACCATGGGTATGCCAGGCCTTTAAAAATATATATTCATTACAATTACCTTCATATATAAGTACACAAATACTGGAGTGGGCCTATGAAGTGATCATGGAAAAGTTTAATACATTTTAAATTATGTTACATGTTCCAACCTATAGTTTGTTAATCTCTATAGAACCTTGCAATGTGTACTAAAGCATGCTTGAAAACCAGACAGACAAATTCAACAGCATGAGGTCAACATTTTACAATTCATCTGGTCACTTCACAGAATAAAATCACCAAGTCATGATAGTTCAGGGTATTTTAGCAGCTAATCCAGCTAATGTATGGTTTTTAACATGAACATTTTCACTTTCATCAATCTTGTGAAAAAAACAACTTGGTGACGATGTGCTGAAGGAACCTGCTGTGACAAAACACAACTGAATAAGGAGCACACACTTTCCTCATTTTAGTCACTCTACTGATATCTCTACATTATATTGATATCACAGGAATCAGGCTGCAGTATCTTTAGAGTAACAGTGAGTTTAATCGATTTCCTAAACCAGGGGTAGAAAAAAGCATAGATCATTGGATTTAGACAAGAGTTACAGTAGAGCAGCCACACCCCAAATATTGAAAATGCCACACTGCTTGACGTGTCCTGGCCTGCGAGAGAGGGATAAAAATATGGACAGAAACATATTAAAAACACAAGTACAACAACACCAAGAGTTCTAGCAGCTTTTCTCTCAGACGTATTTGCAGTTACACTCACTGAACCCTGGAGTGTGACAGCTGCAATATGGGACCTCATGGCTCGAACCTGAGACACAGCCACCACAAATACTCTCATATACAGAACTATTATGACAGAAATGGGGCCAATAAAGGTCAACATCACATCAACAGCTCCTGTTATGAAGTCAATTACAACCACACACTCTCCATAGCAGGAATTATATCTATCTGGATGTTTGAGAAAGTCATTCAGTATCAGTCCATTATAGAATACAGAACAGGCCCAACTAAGGCAAACACAGATTTTGACTCTTGCTAGAGTGACTTTTGTGGGATAACATAGAGGGTCACAAATAGCCACATATCGGTCAACTGATATGAGGACCATATTTCCTACTGAGGCAGATGTAAGGATAAAAGAGGTGAAGTAAAATAGAACACATACGAAGGTCCCCAAAAACCAGCAGCCCCCTAAAAGGAGCATCTGAAGAGGCATCAGCAGGAAGCCAACAAGGAAGTCTGAGACAGCCAGAGAGAGAAGCAGTAGGTTGGTGGGGGTGTGGAGCTGCCTGGAGAGAGAGAATAACATCATTGAACATGTTATGAATTGCAGCAGTTCTGGAAGTCACAACAATAATTTAATTTGCAACAGTATGAGTATAAATAGTTAAATAAACAGTATATGTCCATATATAATGCAGTATAGAAGATGCAAAAACATTTTGAAATAGCTAGGATGTATTAATAAAAAGCCATAACAACAGATTAATGTTACAGTATTAGAGGAGTTATATCATCAGTTGTAGTAGTAAGAGTACTATTATGCAAAAGACAAGTAAATTATTATTAATGATAAAAGCATTTTAAAATAACAATATCTCCAAGGTCCCAAAACTGGCTCTTGTAAAATGAACTGCCTGATATTAAAAAACATTTTAAAAATTAGGTTATGCTTAGGTTTATCTCTGCCTGAAGTGGGAGATGGAGATGATGACCAGCAGGTTGAGAGCCACAGTGAGCAGAGAAATGGAGGACAGCAAGATGTAAAGGAATATAGTCTCAGCACGATGCTGCATTGGCTTCCTGCAGGAAATATTGAGGAGTTGTGGAAAGCAGAGTTCAGCTCCTTCCTGGAGCTCCATCATCAGAGAGAAAGAAGGAGGGGAGAAGTGACTGAGCTCTTGCAGCTTTCTGACCAATGTTCTCTGTTATAAAGCTACTTATCTTTCCCCTCCCTCCAATCCCATAACCCAAAATAACTGCATCTGTTTAGTGATGTAATGACCAAATTTATTTACTAATGTTATAATGAGTTAAACCTTGGGAACTGAACTTGTGGACTACTGAGTTTTACTTGATTTTTTTATGGTTTTAACAGGCAACAACACATGAACTGTAGATTTCATTAGGTATAACTTAAAAAATTATATTACATCATCACTCAGTCCAGTTTGGAGGCCTGACTTCAAATTTGAAAGGATGTACTTGTGCAGTTAAAGGAGAGGGCTCGCTAATACCTGTAGCTATGGCAGATGGCATGGTGTTACCCTTGTAAGCCCCCCACAAGTCCAAATCAGCACCATTTTTGTCAATTTAAAAACAAAATTTAAAATGGCATTTTAAAGTATTGCTCTGAACACTGAAAATAAACATGGTCTTTTGGTTGAAATGTGGCTGTCTAGGTTAACTTTAGGGGCGTTTAATCCATCCAGGGACGTTTAATCAATCACTGGTGATTAAAGATGATGTCTTCAAGGCCAAATGATATAGAAATGTAAGGTGAAAATTCACAAATAAATGTTTCTATGCACAACAGCCTGAGCATAGATGCAGGGTTAGTCTGAAGACATGTTTTAAAGGTCCAATAAATGACATTGAGCCTCACTGGCTGTCAGCAAACAACTATTTGCTATGTAAAGATATAGTGGAGTAATGGCGACCTGAGTAGTGAATGAAGTCACACTCCCTGTGTGTGTTGTGATCCGAGCTTCTCTGTTCTTTGTTTTGGCAGTCACACGGCTCGGGTGTGCATGTTAGTGCATGTGTGTGTGCATGTTATTGCAAGTGGGTCCCTCCGTGCCCTCCATGTCTGTTTCCAAATGGCGGCCACATCACAAACTTTCTCAAATTACAGCTAAATAGTATCAAATCAAATCAAATCAAATCAAGTTTATTTATAGAGCACATTTAAAAACTACCAGAATTGACCAAAGAGCTGTACAATAAAATAACACAAGTAAATTAAAACAACATAACAAGGTAACAGCAAAAAAGGAGTAGAGATGACATAACAATACCATCCCATACACAATAAATAAGTAATAGTAAACATAAAACTTTAAGGACACTCAAAGACCCAAGAAAACATGTAGGTCTTGAGGTCAGCACACTAAAATATGTTTATGAAAATATCTGAGGTGAGAAATAGGCAATGCACTAACAGAATATTGATTCTTTGTTGTTCTTTCACCAGTGTTAGATCTGCAAGTAAGTTAGGTTAGAAAAATATCCCAAACTTGACCAGTCTCACTACTCACAATGAAACACTCGACTGCCAACAGTTTGGTCAGAGGTTTGGCTGTGTTATGCTAACACCTAAGATAGAGTAACAGCGTTGGGCTGGTTATCCGCTCACATGGTTTTTCTCCACTACTATGCTGATGATACGCAGCTCTATCTGTCCTTCCCACCAGATGACCTGGCTGTCTCAGCGTGGATCTCACCCTGCCTCAGCTCTCTATTGCTGCTCACATTAAGTTTCAGTAATTAAGGGCGTTTTCACACCTATAGTTTGTTCCTCTTGGTTCAGTTTCTTTTCACACAGATAAAAATCCAAACGAGCCAAAATGCAGCACCACAAGCCATGTGAGAACGTTCACCTCACTCATTGGTCAGATGTGTCTGGGGTGGGAGCAAGAACGTAAACACAGGAAAAAGGTCCTGAAGGAGGTCCACTGGCCAAATACAACATACTACGTTGCACAAGTCCAGGTCTGACCATTCATTCTCCGGCTAGTTGTAAGCAACTGTTAAATTTGCTCACCACATCTCACTATGCAAAGCTCACATGGCTATGGGAGCTGTTTCCTCAAACTTGCAGAGTACACCTAGTTGGGTTGGATTGAGTTTGGATCACGTTCCCACCACAAATGAACCACCCCAGTTTGTTCGGGACCAGACTGAGACCACCTCCTTTAAAGGGTCTTGGTGCGGTTGTTTTGGTCCACACCTGAGTGCCATTACTATGTTCACACCTGCCCAAACAAATCACAACAAGGGGGAAAACGAATCAGAGTTTGATTTAACCAGACTAGTGCAGGTGTGAAAACACCCTAAGGCTTGCTAACAGAGTGACATGACAGTGGTATTGCTATTTTGAGGTTGCACAGAGCAGCTAGTCATTGAGGTACAAAAGTTATCCATGAGGTCGATAATAGCAAAACAGTCACCTACACTGATGGATTGCCTCATCTTGGTCATCGGCAGTCTGCATCTCAGGAGGTGATGATACTTGTTGAGCCCCCTGAGGTCCAGGTTAGTCCCTCTTCCCACCTATGAAGAAAATAACAGGGAAAAACCCAGTTTATCAATAGCTGACTACATTTCCCTTATGGAAGCTTTTTACATGTAGGTGGACAGTTTCACCTGTGGCACCTCGGCATATTAACAGTCACTCATTGTAGTGAAGGTGGCTGATTTTATCACAGAAGGCCTATTTTAAAATTGCAACCAGTAGCCCTGTGTCAGAATGCATACACCCCAAGTGTTCGCTCCAAAATCAGCTATCAGCTCCCAGCCTGCCCTTGTGTTGTGCCACCTGTTCCTTGTTGTCTGATTAGTTCAGTTTGTATTAAAGTTCAGTTTTCAGTTCAGTCTTTGTTGAGTTGTCTGTTCAGTAAGTCAATGCTGTTAAGTATGTTCTGTTTGCTCAGTTCTGTGTCACCTGCTCAGTAATTTCTTGTATTCAGTTTTACTCAGCCCAGCCTGCTTTTGTTTTTTTGCCTGCAAGTCTCAGCAATAAAGAAGGTTTTCTTCAGCCCTGCTTTTCTGGTCTCAGAGTCTCTGCTCCCCAGACTTAGCCCCGGGTTCCCAGCTTTCAGCTCAAGCACCAGCCCAAGCAGCTACAACAACAACCTCCTGTCCCTGCTGGTATGCAGCAACCTCCCATTCCTGCTGGTGTGCAGCAACCAAGTAACCCTACAAATGGTATGTGATAGTAAATCATTTGAGCAGACACCCTTATATAAGGCAGTCTGTGTGTGAAGAGGATGCTGGAAGGTGCTGGGCAGATCTGGTATACATGGTACTATGTAAAATAAGTGCTTCATGCTGAAACGTCACCCTGGACGTGTTTTTTTCTCCTCATTTGCCTCCTTTGATTGGTGGGGCATTGTAACAAGTGGTGTCAGAAGTAAAGGCCTGACACACTGAGGAGAACACAATGACCAGAGGTGCAAAGAAGACAGAACACAATGAAGAGCCAGATGATGGGGAACCAGGTATTTCAGCTGACCAGCATGGAGCCGCTGCAGCCAGCCAGCCACCACCATCACCAAGGGCTCCCCACATATCCGCAGAGACCCCAAGTTGATACCACTCTCTCCTGATGATGACGACATCAAACATTATCTGACAAAATTTGAAATAATGGCTACTGTCTGCCATTGGCCAAAAGAGGAGTGGTCTATTCATCTTGTCCCCCTGCTTACAGGTAAGGCATGCAGTGTCTATGTTCTCATGGACATTTCTGATTCTGTAGACTATGAAATGTCAAAGAAGCTATTCTAGCTAAATATGAGATCACAGCCGGCACCTACAGGAGGTTTCATTCACTGGACATTAATCGGGGTGAAACCCCACATGAACTGTATGTTCATCTGAAGGACATGTTTAACAAATGGGTCAAACCAGAGAGCTCCACAGTGAAAGAAATTTGAGTTGTTGATTCTGGAGCAGTTTTTGAGCATGGTGGACCCGGAGCTGACCCAACATCTGCAGAAGACGCTGCCTGGCTTGCTGAGTTTTTCCTTTCAGCCAGAACCATGAGCAGAAGAACCACCTTCAGCCATGACAGCTACTTCAACAGACACCACGAATCCAATGGGGGTGAAAGGGGTGGTCAAGCTCAGGTTAAACTTCATTCCAGTGCCAGGTAGTTCTCTCCCAGTAAACCTAACACCAGTAAGAAGTTCTTCTCCAGCTCTAGGCAAGACATGCTGCTATCAGTGTAATGAGATGGGTCACACACAGTAAGCCTTCTCTTTTGTGTTCAGTCCCCAGATCCACTCACCTAGTCCCTGTTCGGGAAGAACTACTTATTGTATCAGTGTTAATGAATGGTCAGCATGAGGAGGCCCTCTTAGACTCTGGCAGTTTTCAGTCTGTTGTTCGGTCCAGCATAGTTCCTAGAGAACTGTGGGGTGAGACCACTTCCAATATTAGTTGTGTCCATGGTGATGAGAAACTGTACCCCACAGCTGAGGTTTATGTTACTGTAGGTGGTCAGACTTACCTCCTGCCAGTAGCTTTAGTGTGCAGACTACCATATCCAGTTATCCTTGGCAATGATGTCCCCACACTGCTAGACTTGATACAGCAGGCAAAAGGTCACAGAGCTAGGTCATTCTATCCTCTGGGCAGGCCACCTAGCGTTCCAAAAATCCCTCAACAGGATTGCCAGGTTTTTTTGGCCAGGCATGTACACTCATGTTAAGGATTTTTGTGCTTCATGTGAGACACGTCAGCTAACTTTGCCTGGGGCCTGTGCCCAGCTTCAGCCATTGCCTGTCATTGACACACCATTTGACAGAATAGGCATGGAAGTAGTGGGGGCCCTTGAGAGAAGTTCCTTAGGTACATCTTGGTAATTTGTGATTATGCCACTCATTACCCAGAAGCCTTTCCCCTCAGATCTGTTAAGGCCAGACAGGTTGCCAGTTGTCTTTTGAAACTGTTTTCAAGGGTAGGTGTACCTAGAGAGGTGCTCTCAGGCTGTGGAACAAACTGTTGCAGCGAGTTTATTAGTTGAGCTTCTCTATGGTTGCCAGGTGAGGGGGGCCATTGGACCTCCTGAGGGAGCGCTGGGAGAGTCCAATTGCAGATCAGGAGAATGTTGTTGCCTACATGATTAAAATGAGAGAGGCTTGAACAGATGACTGCTCTAGCACAGGAGCACATGAGGACTGTGCAAGCCAACCAGAAGACCTGATATGACAGAAAAGCCAGGGACATGACTTTTCATCCAGGCCAGCAGTTGTTGCTGCTATTTCCAACCAGTGACTCTAAGCTGTTGGCCAAATGGCAGGGGCCTGGTAATTGTAAGGTAATCTTATGAACTGTACATGCCTGACAAATTGAAAAAAACATCAGTGTTTTCATGTGAACCTGTTGGAGTTTCAGGTGCCTTCACTGCCAATCCAGCAGCCTTTCCAGCAACAGCTCCTCATCTATGCCCTCAATGGGGAGGAAGAGCAGTCGTTCCCCACAAACATCTCTGATCCCATTGCAGTGAATGTGTCCCATCTCCAGCCTGTCCAGCAGGGGGAGATAAGGGCATTGCTTATCCAAGAAAAACCTGGCTTCACAACTCTGGTCCAGCACAAGGTCCATCTGAAGGAAGTGCTACAGGATCCCTGAACGTTTAGTGCCAAAGCTCAAGGAGAATATTGAGTTGATGTTGCAGCTGGGGATAATTGAAACTTCGACCAGAGAGTGGTGCAGTCCCATTGTGTTGGTCCCTGGAAAAAGATGGGTCACTGAGGTTCTGCATTGACTTCAGGTATCTCAGTGCAGTTTGAATCCTACCCAATACCTATGGAGCTTTTTTCCTATCTTTATTCAAGAGCGTGGTATATCAATGTGAAAACATGATTTATTGATTCCACATTCAGATTTTGTAATATTGTTGTTTATTAAATGTACTTGCCTTGCTTTCTTTACAACTTTTGGAATAAAAGGACAGTTCATTTATACACGAGTGCCTGTACTTTTTACTATAATAGCTGCATACAATATAATAGTAGCCGCATGGCACAGCACAACACCCCCCCCCCCCCCCCCCCCCCCCCGGTCAGTGTGCTGGAGGAGAAAATGACCTTCATCATATTCACACGGTGGCCATTTTCCTCTGACGTCATGATCAGGGTGGGAAGCTGTCAAGTAAAGCCTGTGTGAGAATGGTGAGATGCTTGAACTTCATTTTTTTTTTCATTTTAGTTTTTTTTTCATTTTAGTTTTTTTTTCAGGCTGGTTAGCAGCTCTTCCATCCAGACTGCTGCTAGTGCATCACCAATGACACACTGTTGGCGTAGCCTGTTAGCACCTGCTACTGCCACTGTTATTGAGGAAAATACGCAAATCAGATCTCAAGCCAATTAAATCTGTATCTATGGAGCTGTGTTTAAAAAAAAAAAAGGGATCAGTATACAGTATATGTTAAGTAACAATAATGAAATTTACCTACCCAATTAGGACTGCATACATTAAATTAAGTAGGCCCCTATAAATAGATCCTACAGATCACAGGTAATTGCAGTCAAATATGCAAATATTTAGCAGGTTACATTTGTGGATGAAACTAACATAGCATATAGAAAAAAGTCAACATCAATAATAAATTTACTAAGAACCCTCCACAGTACTAAATACAATAGAAATCGAGGCCTCAAATTCATGCAGCATCAATGCATACATATATAAAAATGCATTTTTTCCCCCCTGGGACTTACCATAGCTGTATGTGCTCGTGTTAATTGTTGTGTAATTGTCTCCAAGTACTATTTCTATTACCCTTATGATATAACATGTATTATATCAGTATAATACACAAGTAAAGTAAACACAGGGGTGAATTAGTCTTTTTCATTTTATTGAGACTTAGAGAATCAGAGAAAAAGTTTAGGTTTTTAGCCTTGGTGACACTGTTGACACCAGTGTTACCAGTGGCACTGGAGGAGATTCATAGAAACTTACATTCTCACAGCTGATGGTGTAAAGATAAAGGTTTTGATATCCATTGTGGTGTACCTGTGGAGGTAAACATTGTGCCAATGACCACAGAGCAATAGACTACAACTTCATAAAGCCTTGTTGTGTATAAAGTATTCTGCCTGTACTGTGTGTGTCAGTAAGCACTGTGCAACATGGGCTTGGGGCAAACTGAACTAAATTTTTCAGTTTTGTGTGTGTGTGTGTTACAATTTATGCCACTGCAGCCATGGCAACAGAAACACGGAGTACCGACTCTGGACAGCCTAGCAACAAGGATTGAAAGCACACACACATGCGCACACATACAGACGGCAGTCTTTGTAAGGGAGACAGCAGGTATGTCCACTTTTTTGTCTTTTAATGCTTATTTCTACTATAAAACCAATCAAAAAGATGTGATAAACAAACAGAAACTAAACATACAGACACAAAAAAATCTCCCTTATTTACTTGACTTTTTTCTGGTAACTCTCAGGAATATTTTCAGGGCACTAATCCTTGACCTTATCACTGTTGGTTACTTACAATGTTGGTGAAGAATTGAAGCTTATTTGTTATACTCATTCTATCTCAGTCTCAATAAGAGGACTAGTGAAATTTAAAGCTTAGTGATTCCTGACTTTCTCTGGAAGCCATGTGTTTTACTGTCAGTGCCCTTTATTCAAACGTATTCAGCAGTTTTGCAAAAGTCATTTGTTTATTTCTTTCCATGTGTCATTTGCTGTGATTTATATGTCCTTTTCCCTTAAATGCAATATTGTACTAAAGTTGGAAATTTAAGTCACTAATACATCAACATTTTACCTTGGAATCTGTGTAATAACCTAATCAATCCTTATCTTCCTTGGCTCAGCAGTCCAGAGGGGAGAAAAAACCATGAAGGATTTGTCTCTGTCCCTGCTGAGTCGGGGATGTGGTCGTTTCATCTCATCCAACAAAACCACAGGGTGTCATGATGAACGGCTGGATGTCTGCTTCACACCACAGGTACACACACATTTACAAACACACACAAAGGTACACAATTTCTCATGATGGAATTAGTATATTAGCACTGAAATATATTTTAGTTATATTAGTCAGATTGTTGGTTTGTTGTTTACTGTCTTTGTAATGGACATCCATCAATGAACCAGTTCAGACATTCAATAATCAATCAACCATTTCCTCTATTATATAATCAACATAATCCATCAATCGACCAATAGGATTACTACATCTGGAAATCCCAGGACTCTGTGCTGCGTCTGTCCAACAGTGGCCGCCTGCTCGGGGCGGAAGAACCAACACTTCCAAAGACTTACAGCACTCGTAGAGGGCCACTTCTACTGTACTCTCAGGTATGTGTGTGGGTGTGTGTCTACACAAGTAGTTACAGTTACCCTACATGTCAATAAAGTAGCAGGGGAAAAATAACCAGATACAGTTAACAAGACAACTGCATAACTAATTAAAAACTTTAATCTGAACCAGACTTTTGACAAACTGAAACCAAATAAGTATGCTTTCAAGCTGATTTACCACCTTCTTCTGTCTCAAGGACTTTGTTACTATGGAAACCAAGTTTGGGTCACAGGCTGGAGACAGAAAGAAACGAGTCGCCCGGCGGTACACGCAGGAAGTGGAACAGCAGCTGAGCACACTCAAGGAGCTAACGGCAGCCATTTTGAGCTACAGCAACAATCAGGTAGGTGGAATAGACTGGGATGAACTTATTTAATGCTTTGCATGCGTTTATACTGTATGCATGCATACTGTATTGTGTAGTGTATGTATAATGTAAATCTATGTACTGTATTTATTGAAAGATTATTTTTTTATTATAAAATAAAAAAAAAAATTTGTCATGTAAAACAATCTACCAAGTTAAAATAAAACTCAATCAATATTTTTTATATTAACATTGAATTAAATGTCTATGTATAACACAAAAGTAGTCGCTTACAGCCATAGACCTGCAGCACATTATCACCCAACTCTGCACCTCTACACAACTTTATAGCCTCTTTTAGCTTGTTGTTCTATCAGCAGCAGCAGGTAGCCATTTTTAGTAAATAAGCTTTGATAAACCCACTGTGCCGTACCTGTCCAGCTTCAAAACAGCGGTGGACACCAAACCAGAACTAAATGACAGTGAATAATGGACTTGCATTTGTCAGGTGGACACAAACAGAACTGTGATGGGATGATTGTTTGCTAAAACCTTCAGTAACGCCTTAGCCATAATAACTTCATGAAGGAATAATGTGTAAGGGCTGTCTGTCATCTTGCGTTGTAGTTCTTTTGCCCTCTAGTGGCCAACAGTTGGTTAATGCAGTTTCTGTCTCTCTCTGCTCCAGTTCACATCTTCCCAACTTGCTCCATCCCTCTTTCCTCCTCTTCACCTCCCTCCACCTACAAACCTTCATTGTCCCAGTACTCGACCCCTTCGCACCACACAAAAACAACTCAGTCAAGAGATGCTTGTCCAGTTGGACCCACAGTGGCTTCCAGCAGAGAGAAAAGCTGAACAACTGGAAAATCAACCTGAAGGTAGAAGAGATGGACAGATGAGTTGATAAATAAGCAGCTGAACTAACCAGGGTTGAGATGAAAGGGCCTCTCTTTCTACTATGCTAGTATGGTCAAGGGAATTTGAGCAAATTTGGTGTAAAAACAACCCAATATGCAGTCTAAATAGCAAACTACACAAAACCTCTTAGGGCAGGGTGAAAGAAAATTCTGTCCAATAAGCAAGTCTGAGTCACATGGCTTTTGTTTGTCCTGACTGAAGTGCAAGTACAAGAATATGACAAATTCAACAACAATACAACAACAACTTTTCCTGAAATCAACCTAGTATGGTTGTATGTACCCTAACATTAAGTTTGTCTGCAGATAAAAAGGAGGAGCAGGGTAGCAAGAGGAGAGTCAGGCTGGATCTGTTCCTTCAGATACCCAGTGTCTCCAGGACTCCAACACCACAGATGGAACCCCAGCTCTGGGTACACCATGTAGCAATGACCCCTGAAGAACCAGAGGAACCTCAGGTGACACTTACTGACACAAGTTACCATCTAAAGACTTTTATTCATGCTTTTTTTATCTTTGGAAATTTATGAGAATTGGGGATCGTTTACAGTAAACATACTTTTGATGTTACTAATGTCTTTTTTACCACATGCAGACTTACTTAGACCTGAATCTGCAACATACTGAAATTTCGCAGCATAGTGAAATAAATCACGACAGTATGGGTACAGGAGGAGAGATCCATCATCCAAACATGAATGATGTCCGTGACACAGTAGATGATCGAGGCTGTTCCGTTCAGAGAGACAATGGAACAACTGGTATTAAAGGCAACTATGAAAGATCAATAAGCAGGAACAGACATGGGAGGATAGGTGTGTGTCTGGTAACATAATTTGGTAACTTTAAACCATCTTACTTATTAGTATATTAGCTAAAAGCTCCATTTTCCTGACTCTCTCCTCTCTAGTCCATCTATATGGAGCAGAGCATTCGTCACACACAGAGCCTGGAGGAAATAGCACCTCAGGTATCATCCTAGTAGCGGCAGTTCCAGAAAATGAATACAAACAAACTCATACCCTATATGTTGATAACCCTGATGCTCTGGCATCCTATCCCACACACAGGCCTGCTCCTTCCTCCTTTGAGAGTGGGATCTTCAGTCTGTCATGGACCCTGCTGGGAGAACACAGACAGGGTAAGTGAGTGTTAAGACAGAAAGTAGCCCTGCGTTAATAAAATGCAAGGGGCTGCATTGGTGGGGGCTACTGGTCCAGTTTGAGTAAAGGATCCTTTAGTTTGAGTTTATCAGACACTAAAAAATTTTGCAGCAGTTTATAATAAATAAATAGTAAACACATTTCTAAAAAAGACCGCACCACCATTACATAAACACTGGCTGGAGGACGATGGCACACCTCAAACTCAAACAACTAAATCATTCTATTCTTTTCCCAAATAGAAAGTTTTATAAGATCTGGCAACCTTTTCTGCTCTATTTTCAAAACTGGACAAATCCACATTAATGTTTGTGTCAATGGAGTTGTCCCATTCAAATGTGTTTTTTGACACAGTGCTGTTTTCTGTTTGAATGCTAAGCCAGCAAGTTTCAACAACAATTACTGTAGGCTAAAACATAAAGAGTATCAGTGTTGTACAATCATGGAACGCTCAAACTTGGGGGGTATTATCCCACTTATACCATGGCCTGTTGCCAACAAAATGCCATATGTAAAGCTAAACTAAGAGTATCAGTCTCTACAGCAACTCCACCCCAAGGTGCAGCAACCCTGCCCCCAGGTGGCTGGAGTAGATTTGTATTGCTGCATGATGTATTTTTCTGTTGCATTACACCCCAGCTCCCTCAGTTCCTGTTACCCACGATAAAGTTTTTTCTCTTTAAACTTGGCCAAATTCAGACAGCCTGTCCAGCCCCTACTGAAGACATGTACCCACAGCTAAGGATTATTTCAATGTTTATTAATCTTTTGTTGTAGGTCACCGCCATTTGCTGGAGACCTTTGCTGAATGTCTCTTGTATTGTATAATGTATGTCTAAAAACTTCCAAATAGCAGACATGCCTCTATTGAACATTTCAGCCAAGATGGGAGGGCCCCAGCAGTGATGAACACCATGTCCAGCGTCTGCCTCCCATAGCAGAGAGCCTTACTGTTGCTCCTGGACGGGCGATCCAAACTCAGACCCAGTTAGAAGCCCAAACACAAGTAGAATCTCAAGAAAATCAGAATGGACTCCATCAACAGCCTTTGTTGCTTCCACTGCTGCTTCCTGATAAAGAAGATGGTAGGAAAGATGCACATGTCTGATGTGTGTCTGTCATGGCTAGTGTATTGATGCTGAATCTTACCCTTCTTCATCTGTCTTTCAGAAGAAATAACTTGTAAAAAGAGAAGAGGAAGAGAAAAAACAGAAAAACAATACTGTAAACAAGAGACAAGGGAGTTGGGAGGAGGAGGAAGGTTACCCTCTGAGAAAGGCTCTATGATTCTGCTGGAGCCAGAGGAAGGTACAGTACATTCATACATACATAAATTGATATGTATATAAATTTATATATACATAAATTGGGTCAGATGGATCTATAAAAAGTCCATTGTCCTCAATAAATGTATTTGTATGTGTTTTCTAATGCAAGAACATTTTTGTTTTATTATCCTAAACTTCTGTTACTTTTTCCAAGTGGGATTCAGCAAAACCTCATAACTGCTTACATTTGTCGGAAATTGCTTGTTTCAACTTGATGAATTCCACCTGTACCTCGGAGGTGCAAGTTTGTGAGAAACTATTTTTGTTTGTGAACTATGGCACCAAAAAGTAAGACAAGGAACTTCACAATCAGTTCACGATCAGCACAAGAAAACATAAAATATCAAATAAAATTATGTGACGTTAGGAAGCGTGACGTTTGAAAATATGTTAAATACATTTCCTTCATTCTTTTGCAAACCTTCTTGTTGCATTTCTTGCCATGTTAAAGTCACCTGCGATACACCCTTACTGGAATGTTTATCGCAGCACTCACATGCTCGCAAGTGCATCACCGCGCACATGCACAAGAACAAGAAAAATGGGAACCCACTCTTTAAAAATTGCTCCATAGCACTAATAGTGGTCAAAAACTCCTAAAGGTACCTTAGTAAAGTAAGATTTTATTTTTTTATGTTTTTATTATTTAGTTTCTTACCCTTTTGTTTTCTTACATCCTTTAAGACAAAGCATGTAAAGCACAAACTCTGCCACTGAGCTACATTCCTGTTAATATACTCTGGTTAGGGAATATTTTCTACAAAGGTATATCCATTATGTTCCTTATGCTCATCATTCTATGTTCTGTTTTGCTACGTCCTCTCCTCCAGAGCCTCCTCCTCCAGTAGGAGTGTTGGGTTGTGTTGCTGGGCGGAGAGGCCCGGGCCGGCAGAGCTCTCTAGCCTTCTTAAAGAACCAACTGCTTGACCTTCAGGATCCCTGTGAATCCAGTGATGCTAACAGAGGGGTGGTTAGGGGCGTTCTACCACTGGAGCTGAGAGGTATGAGCTACACCACTGAGAAAAAAACATGACACTCAGAGTTAACTTTGACACTGTTTCAGCTTTGAAGTTATTCTGATTAAATAGACTGTAGCCGCTGTATGAGTTTGCAAACTCACATGAAAAAGGTATGTCCAAAGTCCAAATGTTATCTGGACTTTCAGTTTCTGTTTCTGTAGAACTGTCATGAGGACACAGTCTCTGTCTCTCTGCTCCTCCCTTCAGCCTCAGACTTAACTTCCCCCAGGCCCCTGCTGTTCACCAAGCCTATCATTCTCTCCCTGTCATGTTGTGTTGTGTCGTGTCAAGTGTGTTCCTGCCCACAACTACCTACTCACCTGCTTCAATGGCCTACATTGGAGTTATCACAGTAGTTTTTACACAGCAACAATATAAACCTCATCTTTTAATAGTTAATGTTGCAATTTGTCACAGATGCATATATGTTTACTCAACTTCACCATCCAGCTTACCTCCGTTTTTGACGTATAAATTGACATTAATTACACTAAGTCAATAGGTGAGAGATGATCATTCATTCATCAAAAGGGCCCATGTTTTTGCTTGCTAGTTGTTGTGTATTGTCAGATTTGCAGAATGGCAGATCTGTTGGCAGCCTGATCCTGGGTCCTGATGGGGAAATCATTCAACTGTCACTGTATGACAACAACCAGGACCCATCTCAGGGTGATGGTGACACACAGGAGCAAGGTATGCTCAGTGGGACTTGATGTTAAAACTTCCATCTTCAACAAATCTAAAATCTACACATTTCACCCACTAGTGTTTTTCAGTTTAAGGAGAGCCTCTAGACTGTAAATAGTATTTGAATACAACATTGGAGCATTTGACATTCTCACACAATGACTCTCTCTGTATGTCTCTCAGCTCTACAGGTTTTGTCTGCAGAAGGAGAGAAGTTACCCTGGGTCATTCTGCTGCAGCCTGAACATACACACACAGGTCTGCACACACACACACACACACACGCCGAATTCTAACAAGTGTTTCAGCTGTGTTTTTCATCTGATGGAATTCTTCTATTTTAACTGGGGATGCAAGAGAAAAGTCTCTTCCAATAAAGTCAATCAATACCATGTATTTGCTTTAATATGTTCTTTGTGCAGAGGGAGAGGTGGAGCTGAACACATATTTTCCTGCTGGTGACATTGAGCCTCATCAGTCAATACACAAGGTGAGTTGATATTTTTTGACCGAATCACACCTTTAAAAGGTTTGGCGATCCGGCCCATGTTTAGCCCAGAGACTGGTCATATCAATAATCTGAACATGTTCAGTGATCTGAACGTGTTTTTCAATGGCTTGTATTCACTGTTTTTGTGATTTTGCCCCTCTGCAATCTCCCAGAGAACAGGATGTCAGATGTCTGTCGGTCAGTTTGCAGCAGGGGAGCATATCTGTTGCTATATATGTTTAACCACTACAATTTAAATGAAATACAACAGTTTATTAATTTTAATTTCACAGAAAAAAAGACAATTAACCAATTTGCAAACAAAGCTAAGTGGGCCAACAGTATTTCAACAAAGGGGGTCATATTGCAATTTGAAAATTACCCTGAGCATGTCTGAAATCTGTAACATCCGTAACAAATGCTGTAAAGTATTGTCGCCATCCTGTGAAAACCATGAATCTCCAAAGTGTCAACTATTGGCACTAAGTACAGCTAAGAGCTAAGAGCTAAGGGGAACAGCTTTGTTTTAGAGTGACAACGAATTTTTGAAACAATTTGGATTTTGAAAGAAGTAGAGGAATTCTCTTTTAAAGGTGCATTTTATCCTTGGTTTTCACTTGAATATGTAAATGCTGAAGATGATGTACTATTTTTTTTCAACAAGAAACTGATGTCTGTATTATTCTGTTTTAATGAATGGTATAATTATGTACAAATTCACATTTATCACACTATAGTTTGATGTTGATAGAACTTGGGTCATGTATTGCTTCTTTGCAATCATGCTGACTGATTCTGATCATAATTTGTCAGTTACCTCTCTGTAAATACTGTAACACTTAGTTTGCAGAATGTGCTGATTTTCAGTATAATCTGATGGAGCCAAGCAAAACTCTAATAATAAGAATATTTAAAAACTACTGTCTAAACAGTATGTCACACTATTTGTTGAACTATCCAACTCTGTTCTCCAACCAGCACTTAGATCTTCACAGATCTACAGAGACTGATGCAGGATCACCCAGCAGCCACACTCACCCAGGTACACTCTGCATCCAGGATAAACACACGTGTGTGATTGAGTGGCCTGTGCTTTAAATCTCACATTTACTTATTTGGACTTTATTTGGACTGGCTGTATTTGGACTGGCTGTCTTTGTACCAATATTCAGTCTCATTGTTCTGGATATGAGTTGCTGCCTTTTGTGGTGCAATAAAATTTATTTAAACCAGAGCCATTGCCCACAAAGTTATTTTAATGTTAAACAATTATTTTCATATCAAAGTCTTAATCTTATGATACTGTAATTACTGAAATTTACAAGCATTTTGAATCTTAAAATTTCCTGTCATTTGTTTTAACTTCATACTATAAATAAAGTTTAGAAAAACAATCAATATAATTAAAATTTTATGTTTTTGCTGTTCTAGTGGCTGAAAACAAGAAAAAAACAAAGAGTGCAGAGGCAGTGGTGGGAACACGGAAGGAACCAAAAAAAGTTGCTAAAAACAGTGTGAGGATGCCTCCACTGAAGGAACTGGTGAGGGAGCCAAGAGGAGGCAACACTGAGGAGGAGGAGGAGGAAGAGGAACAGCTGTCTAGAACTGGACAGACTGACCAGTTGTCTGGATCACACCGGCCAGGGTTGGTGTAATTCACTTTTAGTTTGATACCTTTATGTTAATTGTGAGCTGAAGATGTGTAAATGTATATTAAATCTGTTCGATTTCCCAGAAGATGCTTCAAGGTATCCCTCAGTAGAGAATGACTCAAAAATGTTCTAAGAACTAATGGCTTTGTTAGTGATTACACCAAGATTTCTGACATCATTTTTGGTTTTCAAAGACAGAGAATTGAGGTGAGGATCTTCTTTTGCAATAAAAATAACCATCTCATTTTGTAAATGATTTTACTTTTATGTAGCACTTCACAATTTGCCTCTTATTCACCCATTCAAACACACTTACGCACCGATTACAGCGAGATACCATGCAAGGTGCTGGCCTGACCATCGGAAACAAATGGGGTTCAGTGTCTTGCTCAAAGACACTACTGTGGACAGTAGGAGCTGGGGACTGAACCGCTAACCCTGTCGTTAGACCAAAACTCTCTACTCAAGAATTCAGTTAATCATATCAATCACAGCAAACAGTAATTTGAATGTTACTATCTTCACAATGTGGACATTTACAGAGTTGAAAAAGCACATTATTATAAAATAATATTACTTCTTAGAATTGGAAATGTTCCAAGTAATCCATCACATTTTTTTGATTTTGGATTTTGCAAATCAACACAATACCATTGTTGACAACATCAGCTGTGATATTTGTAGAGATGTCAGGGCTGATCCAGGTATATTTTAGCGGATTGTTGTTGGCTTAAATAATGCAGATCAAATGCCAGTTCTTTCTTTATTGTTTCTTTATTGTTTGTCCACCTCAGCCTTTTTGTTGGCACTGGCCGTTACTTTCACTGGTTAAAATGACAAATGTCGCTAAATAATGTTAATTCTGTGAGTAACTTGATGGGAGGCCAAACTTAAACCAGCTGTTGTCTGGTTAAAGTCCTCTCTGTAGCTGGTGTCTGTACTCGGCCAAAGATCACCTGTGAGGGAAGAACCTCTATTTTGTAACACCACTGTACAATCCTGAGTGGACTGAGTGTTCCCACAACACCAGCAGAGTGATACATTTTCTCAAACGATCTAACTGATCACACCATGTCAATTTCAAGTGTCACATTCTCCCAGTTAAACTGTCATTCGTATCATATTATATACAGTATATCATATTGGACTCTGTATATCCAATATGTCCAGATATCCAACATTAAGGGACTCGATCAGGATTGGGCAAAAAAAAACTTCATGGGACATCACTAGATATTTTATTTATTTATGTATTTAATGACTCAAAATGTACATTTGAAACATTTGGAGTTTGTCCTGTCTGTACAGTGAGAAGCTACCATATAAAGGTAGTGCATCCTCCACCAAGCAGAGCATCAACCTAAATGAAGCAACAACAGAGGATGCTGTGGAGGGAATGAAGAGGAACACCAAGAGGAACAACACTGTGGAAACTGCAATAACCACAGGGTGAACTGGGAATGCACACAGACTATTATGAGATTAAAACATAACAGGCTCTTTGTAAGATTTTCTGAAATTTTAACTAACAGTAACGAGCTGCATACATAATCACACTGACACACATGTCCTCTATTTATTTAGGAAAAGGGAGGTGAAAACTGGGAGCGCAGAAGCAGATGGACAGAAGGAATTGAAGAAGAAGAAAGGAGGAAAATGGCAGAGACAGAAGACAGGGAGTGATGCTCAACCAATCAGGAGCCACAAACAAGAGGAGAGGACCAAGAGAGAAGCAGCGGAGACTCAGGACCATTCTGCTTTCCCCTCTGTAGTGAGGATTGATTGATTTACTGACTGATTCCTGCTGTGTAATGCAGTGGGGTAGCTGTAGCCGCTATGGTGTGCTCAGTTTGAGCAGAGCATGATGGGATTATTAAAGCTTCTTAAGTACATCCTCAAAACAGGATGAAATACTTATAAACATATATTAAGTATATAAATGTTGTGACTATTTTAAATATACACTGAAATACCTGTATCTATATAAAGAAATGCATACAATTAGATGCCATTCAGGTTCACTACTTTTCTGTCAATGACTTGCTGCAGTCACTGTCTTTCAGAAAAAGAAGATGAGAGACAGGGAAGGAGAGACAGGCGAAGTGAAGACAAATGAGAGAGAGGGTCACGGAGAACTGGCAAGGCAAAAGGAAGAGTCTACTGGAAGGAGGAGGAGAACGAGGTTGAAACACAAAGAGTTAGTTGTTGGTAAGACATTGCTTGTAATCTGAGGACATTTGTTTGTAACGGTCACCTAACAACTGACAGAGTATCTATGCAGCATTAATGCATTTAGAGATATAATACATAGAAGCAAGATAAGAAGTATCAAATCAAACCTGACAAAGGCAAGACAAAGACATTAGGAGCAATAAAAGATAATGATATCCTTGTTTTGTCAGATTTTGATAGCTTTTGTCACAAAACAGGAACCTTAAACTTTTTTATTAAGTATTTTCAGATAATGTACAGACAGACAGGATCTAGAATAAGAAATTGGCTGAAATTTTGCCAGTGGAGGACTCTCAAAGCACAGAAACTTATTTACAGGGAGCTTATGAGCACACTTTGTGTATCCAGAATCTTACATTAATGTGGTAACTTTGGTAAATGATGCTGCAGATAGTTTAGTCCCAGTGAATGCTACTTTGTAGGTGGTATCAAGAATAAATTTGTGATATGAAAGTATTGTAGATGTCTATAAGTAGCCAAGTCATTGGGACTCATGCAAGAACCACTCGTAGGAACAGATTTGTTAAGTTTTTATTGGCATATTTCAACAAAGCAACTTCTAGATTTCATTAGTTGTTGAAAACGCTGAAAAGGCTATAATAGGCAATTATATTCTCTCGTCTAATATCTCTGTGACTGTCACATTCCTTGACTGCCTCCCATCATGGACTGCTTTGCTTTTTAGCATCTAATTCCATGTCAAACCATTTCCTCTTTATTTCTGTCACAATACAGTACAGTACAATACAATACAATATTTTTAAATGTGTTGGGTCTCCTACTACTGACACTTTGCTAACATTTTTGTGAATGAAACAGAGGGGAGCATGTCACCTTATATGGCATTGATTATGCTAATAATCAAATCTCATGAAGACACACCTACTCATGAACAGGTGGCATTCATCATGTTGAAATGAGCAAATTATGAAAAACTTGTCCAGTTGACAGAGTTTGGTGAATCTGGCCTGGAACACTTGTATAAGTAACCTCACTGAAAAAAGTAAGAGAAGTTTAGGATAAGAAAAATGTTCTAGTTGGGTTCTTGTTGGGTGAAGGCCCATTGTTTCAACCTGTCCTACCCCTGTTCTTTACTATACTTTCCTTTCGTTTTAATTTTCCTCTCCTCACAGGAACACCTGAGGCCCTCCTGGAGAAAGAGGAGTTGGAGATCAACCAGGAAATGGAAGAGTCTCACCTAAAATCCACTAGAAGCTCCTTTGCAACACAAAGACACAATGACAAAACTAATAGAAATTCGGAGGAAGACACAGACCATCTTTCCACAGATGACAACCACCCAAATGTAGACAAACACAGCAGCGTCCGATCAGCAAGTTCGCGCAGGTCCACTGTTGTATCTCAGTTCAATCAAAGGAGGTCCACCACGTCTTCCTATGAGGGGGCAGTACCAGCCAGTGCCATGGGTCTCGCTTCCTCTCGTGGTCGCCTGTCATCGTGTTCAACTGTCATGATAACGGAGGAACAGCTGATGTTGAACCCAGTAAAGCCTGAGGTTAGTAGGAAGCACATGCACAGAGTATACAGTACTTTTTCATGTTTGAATGATAATTTAACACAAATTATCAATGTAATTATTACATTCTTGTTGCTAATGTTATGATCATAATACCAGAGTTCTTCCTAAGTACTTCTGTCCTCTTCTTCTTATTAAATTAATTAAATATCCAAACAGGTTAAAAGACAAAAAAATATCTGCATTATATATTGATTCCATGTCTGTGTGTTTTAGTCCTCCAGGGCCAGAAGGAGACAGGAGGAAGAGGAGGAGGCTGCAGCCCTGCGTCTGGCCCAGCGAGCAGAGAGACGGAGGCAGGAGGTGGAGAGAAAGAGGAAGGAGCGAGAGGAGGAGGAGAGGAAGCAGCAGGAGAGGGAGCAGACAGAGGACAGGATGAAGAGCGAGCTGGAGGAGGAGAGGAGGAAGAGAGCTGAGGAGCTCAGGTCTTGATTTATCTCTAAAGGCACAAAATTATTCAAATGAAGATTACAGAAATGTGGTGATACAGCAGTAAATGATTAGGCATATTAGAGCCACAGAAGACATTACACACCCTGAGTAGTAAACAGATCCTCGCCAGTAAAATCGGTGCCCCTTTAACAGTCTGAGAGAAAAGCTTCTCTCTGAAAGAACAAAGTCTATATTTTTTCCATGAGATGTTGAGGTTTTATCAGCTAATTTGACTTCATTGGGATTTAACAGTTTGTATCTTGGGGCATGTTGGCATGATTGCTACTACAACTGGTGATTAACTGCTGCCATCATTTATTGTGCAGCTTCCAAATTTCTGTGTTTACCTTTTACACTGCAACTTCATTACTGTCCAACCCCAACCTCAGACTGAAGAGGCTGGCGGAGGAGGAGGAGAGGAGGAGGCGTGAAGAGGAGGAGCAGGAGCGAGCGAGACGGGAACAAGCGGAAAGAGAGAGGGAGAGGAGGAGGCAGGAGGAGAGGAGGCGGCAGATGGAGCGACTCCAACGGATGAGAGAGGAGGAGGAACAAAGGAGGAAAGGTGGGAATGAGAGGAGGAGATTTTGTTTTATGTCAGTGAAGAGAGGAATGTCAGTGTGGATTTGCTGAGCAAGACAATTTGGAGAGCCTCTCTTCATTTTAAACATGATCACAATACTGAAGTTCAACAGCAGTAATTTAGAGGCCTTATGCACCTGAGAGTCACATTGCACTTGATTAGTATTTAAGCCACAGTGTGGTTTCATTTTACTGATGAATGCTGACCTCACATTTGAACTTTGATAAGTTTTGATGGCCCAGTTGCACTTCTGGAAAATGTTGATGTCACAGTTAGGGCTGCAACTAACAATTACTTTCATTATCGATTAATCTATCAATTAGTTGTTTGGTCTATAAAATGTCAGAAAATGGTGAAACATGTCGATCACGTCTTCAAATGTCATGTTTTGTCATGTCAAAATAGCTGGCGATTAATTTAATAGTTGACACCTGATCAAATAATCGAGTAATCGTTGCAGCTTTTGATCAATTTTAAAGTCATATTGCAATTGATTTCTTCTGATGTCACAGCTGCACTTTGGATTACACTGGTTGTGATTTCATTACCTCGCTGTGAACTACATTTGGTCCACTCTAGTTGAACTGGAGCGTTTGCGCCTGGAGGAGGAGAAGAGGCAGGAGGAGGAGTCCAAGAGATTACAGGAGATGGATGAGAGTGAGAGGATCGAGTACCTCCGTAGGAAGGAGCAGGAGGAGGAGGAAAGGAGGAATAAAGAAGAGGAGTGCAAAAGGAGAGAAGAGGAGGCCGCTTTGTGGGCTGCAGAGGAGTCCAGGCTGCAGGCGGAGCTACTCACCAGGTACGTGTGTGTGTCTGACTCCACAACACTGGTGCTGTAACATTTAGGCCGGGTACAACAGCACAGCAGGGAATTAGAGAGGTAGGTCTGTCAACAGAGGATCGTCACACAGGCAAACTGGGATAAAATAGACTAATAGTTTAAAAAGATTAAACCTGGAGGGAGCCAAGGGTGGAGCATAGACAGCTGTATTTATGAAAAAAGAAGAGTATCTGTTCCATCAGATGGATGATTAAAAAACCCGGAAATTATATGTCCTGTGTGGAGGCTAGAGTTAATCATATGAATAATTGTCCACTCTCTTACTCTGTCTGTCTCTCTTTTACTCCCTGCAGACAGATGGTGCTGTTGCAGCAGCAGTTGGCCTTTAAAAGAGGTCTACTGTTGGAGGCTGGAGGTCTGGAAAAAACTCAGGGTATCTCCAGACCGTGGACATACTCTTATTTCAGTTTGTTACAGCTAATGGGTCTAAATCCGACTAAAGCAGAGACCACAACCTCTGACCTTTAACCTACCTTTGTGACCATGATGAAAAATGTTTTGTTTGATGAAATGCGTCATTTCTTTTCAGTGTTGGGAGACTTATGGGATGGGAAAATATCTTCTCCATGTGTCAGATATATAGATTGTTTTCTTTTGTTTCTATAAAAGACAGTACAAAAGGTTTAAATCATGTTGCTTTTGTATAGATTTACAGAAAATAATAATTTCTGTAGAATAATGCAACAATCAAATACCAATAATCAAATAATAAAGTTTCAATGTTTTTAATGTCACAAACTTTTTACAAGCATGTCTGACAACTTAAGGCCATTTATCTTTGGATTTAGAAGAGAGTTGAGTGATCAGTGCATACATTGACAAAACATCATTGCCAATCCTTCATTTTGGTTTCTTTGGACACTTGGAAACCAAAATCTTAAAGGAAAATTCAAAAATGTTTTGACATATTTCCCATAAATTCAGCCATTTTGACTCTATGTATGTATGTATCTATGCATGCAAAACAACATATACAACAAGCTGCACAAGCCTCCTAATGCTTACGTGAATCACTTCAAATGCATCTCTGAGCCAGTGAGAAAGTAGATGCAGAAAGCAGCCCGTTGGATTAGCCAGTGTAACTAAGAAAGCTAACTGCAGAGGGATCTACATCTGGGGCAATTTTCTGGCATAGAGAGCTGACTGTTCGGACCAGCTGAGGGAGGGAAAAAACTGTCCAAGGAATTAACCCTGGATCTAAAGAGCTTTTCAGGAATTCAGCCTCAGAATTGTAGAACTCCCGTCATCTCGGATGATGAGACAAGATGGAGAGACTAACCAGCAAACTTCCTCTCCAAGATGTCCTTCAATGATTCAAAAATAGTTCTAAGATGAAAGTTGTACTGATGTCCCAAATGTTACCTGGCAGTCACCTGGACGTCCTCCTTGGTGTTCTAGCAACATCACTGAGTAAAAGCTTCATTAAATTTGTTGATTTGTTTTGATTGTATTAAGATTTTGGATATATCATGTTGCCAAGTCCACTAACTCATGCACATATGACCAGCACGGTAAGGCAAAATCAAGATGTGGCTGATTTTCACATAGTCATTTGTCATACTGCAGAATAAATTTGGGACTGATCAGACATCTCCCTGATGGTATTGCATAATGGATAAAAATCTAAACATCCAAAGTGTCTAAAACTTGTGCACAGTACTGTAGCAGTGTGTACAAATTGTGCTTCTTTGCCATTTGTTCTAATTAGATCAAAATTCAAACCCTGTGTTTGTCTGTGTCATTCTAGGGACCTAAAACACAGCTACAATATTAAAAGCAGTAATTTTTGATCAGTATGAAGTGTGAACACACACTGTGTCAGAAGGATGAATTGGAAGGAATTTTCCAAACACGATGGAATACGAAGTCCTGTTATTAACCCACCTTCAGACTTGTTTGGATACAGTAATTATAGTATAATAGCATTGGGCCCTTGGATACTTCCGGATGCCACAGTAGATTTTACATTATTAGAAAATAGGAACAAGGATAGGGAGTTTAATTATAATTCACATACCATACAGGCATATATATTGATCATTACCACAGTTATGTCCAGATCTACACAGATGCATCAAAAAGTTTAGTTAATAAAATAGGAGTCGCATTTATTGTTCCAGAGTGTCATCTCAGTTTACACAGGAGAAATGCTTGTTAGCAGTGCAGTGGATGGAGGACACAAGACCATTGAGAGCAATCATTTGTTCAGATACAAGCTCATCACTAGCCAGTTTACAGTACAGTCATTCAGATAGCAGACCAGACATTTTGATAGAGGTACAACAAACATTATAGAGAATTCAAATGATGGGTCTTATAGTTATATTGTTATGGGTGCTGGCACATTGGTATCAAAGGAAATGAAATGGCTAATAAGGTTGCAAAGGAGGCCACAAAAGATAATCACGTTGATTTGGCAGTTAGCTTCAGCAAGACAGAAATCAAGAGCATTATTAAGAAGAGATTGAAGGAAAGGTGGCAAAAAATGGGAGGAAGAGAGGAGAGGACAATGGTTTTACAGTGCACTGTCAGAAATATGAGGCAGAAAGAAGGCATCTGAAAGATGATCAGAAAGATAAATGTACACTTGATCTAATAGATATTCTACAAAAGAACGCAAGAAACAAGTGTTATGGAATCCGTTTTCAGTATCTTAGACTAACTAATTTGATTGAGAAGATATGAGTTGTTTTTTTTAATGAATACTGTAAATACCAGACATTCTGATCCACACTCCCTACCAGTTAGTGGCGGTAACGCACCAATCCGTTGTTTGGCAACCGCCAATAAACCTGAAAGAAGAAGAAAAAGAAGAAGAAGAAGAACACGTTGAAGAAGATGATGAAGCTGTGAAGAAGAAGCCATCAGTGTCGTATTCATCATGATGGCATTAATTACACTATTATTGAGATTTATTACCGAATTGATGCGAATAGAAGCGAACTAAATGCCTTCATGTTTATTTTTTTTTAAATAAAATTGTAACGTTACGTAACGGCATAACCACGAGTTTTGTTTTGCTTCGTGAAGCTACAGTATAAGGAAACCCTCCGGTTGAACTGTTTATCAGTAACAAGCATAAACAGTAAGTGGAGTGTTTTCTCATTCATCTGAATTTTGACTTTAATAGGCATAATTCAACACACTTTAGCTCTCCAGTATTGAAACCACGGTCAGATAGAAAGATGCTGCGATAACGTTAGCTCATAACTAGCTACCCAGGACTGTGTGTGTGGAGACAGAAAAGCTGTGGGAAGCTAGCTCCAAATAGACCCTTTTCACGGCAGACATTTTGACTTGTCAAAGCAGGAAAAGCACAGGTGTAAATAATAACATTAAAGGGTAGGTTCTCAGTTGTTCAAGTCTGTCTTAAAACAACAGTCAGGCGCCTATATGAACAGTGAAAGAGGTTTTCCTCGCTGTAATCACTCCACCTGTTCATACTGGCTATTAAAAGATTCCTTTCAAATGTGCTTTCAAAGTACGTGATGGGGGCCAAAACAGTCATTTTGTGCGAAAAAGGCGTCAGCAGTCTGAGTTAGTCATATCATGTGGATATCTGCCACATTTACAGTGTTTTTACCATCAAAGTTCCTCTTTATGCTTCCTCTGACAGTGTTTCTCTGTTGAGCTGTGGTGGAAGTATAATAACAAAAAGAGGAACTTTGGCACTAAAAAGACTGTAACGTTGAAAGATATCTACTTGATTTGACTTATTTGGACGCTGAAGCTTCATATTAACTCCAGATAAACTTTTAAATACACTTTTACAGAGAAGGAGTACTGTGGATTTTGTCCCCCATCACAGTAAAAGAATTCTGATATCTATCGACCGATAATCTTATATACAAAGAATTATATAAACACACTTTTTTTTGCAATGATCCCTCAAATGTGATTATCAAACACTTGTGACAAAGATATGTAATGGAGGCATGATATTTTACAGTTTAACAATAAACTTTATTGTATAAAATGACATCAGTGCAGTAAAAGTAAAAGAAAAAGGATCAAATATACATAAAATGCTGCCTATATAACTTTAAAAAAAAAAAAAAAAAATCAGCACATCTCGACAACATATATGCCGATAGGCCAATATCGGCTGATAATATGGGCTGACTGATATATCGGTCAGGCTCTGCTTCTAATGGCCAGTATGAACAGGAGGAATGATTATGTTGATTATGTTTATTTGGGCACCTGACTGTTGTTTTAAGACCGATCTGAAAGATTGTGAACCCGTCCTTTTAAAGGTGGCTCCTTTCCATTTATTGTCCCAGTAAACCATGTAAGTGGGTAAGTACACACAATACCAGAGCCCATAAATGTAATACAGCCGTTGTTAATGTTATTGATTCCACCTGGGCTTTTCCTGCTTTGATAGGTCAAAATTTCTGCTGTGAAAAAGGTCTATTGCTATTCTTTTTTTTTCCTATCCAGGTAGTGGGTGGGCTGCCATCTTTGTTTTGATTTGGAAACAGAGACACTCGTAAATAATGTTTTTGTTGTTTTGACATTGGAGATTTGAGAGCTTGATGCTTGATCTGTAACTTCAACAGAAAGTAATTTTTCAGTGTAAATTATTTGACTATGTGTCACAATATGTTTATTTGTTGCTGTGTAGAAAGTTGGATTTAGTGACATAGTTGCAGGTGAAGAGTTTAAGGATTAAACTGCACTTCTAAACTGTAATTTTTCATCCAGGTAAAATTTTGAAGAACCACCTCCAGCTGAATTGGAGTCACCCTCGAAATGGATGTCAGCATTGCTGTGTCGCTAATTCGAGGCCAGATGGGCGCCGTGGTCGAGCGGGCAGTGAACGGAGCAGTGGAGACGGTGCTGGCTGAGATGCTCAAAGTAGTCGGAGTCAAATTTGAGGAGCTGAAAGCTCAAGTGGCGCTAATGAAGAGGGACGTCAATGCGCTGCAGAGGGAGAAGGCCTTAAAAGAGAAAGAGAACGACAATATCCGCGCCAAGCTGCGTTACACCGAGCTGAAGTTGAAGTATTACAGGCAGGGAGTGGAGGAGGAGCTGCAGCAGAGAGCGTCTACCTCCAATCTGGTCCGCATCCACCAGTCCAGCTTCCCCCAACCACAGACAGGTGGTGCAAGCGTCTCGTCCACCGAGGCCTCGCCATCATGCTCAACTCAGACCAGGGCTGCTGAAGGACAACTGGCAAAAAGCAACCAAGGTAATGACCACTGAAATGACTGACACCTACTTGACCTTCTGCGCCGAAGAGTCTAACTTCTCCCTGTGTTTGTACTCCCAGAGTGCATCTCTCCACAGAGCGGCAGCAGGCGAGCCATCAGAGTGCGCGGTCAGTCGGACGTGAGAGTGATCAACTTTGACCCGTCAGACCTGCTGCTGCCTGTCTCACTCTCTGTGAGCACAGTATCAGAATCTCTGGACAGCAGTACAGGTACAGAGCTGAGAGGGATCAGTCCATGTTGAAGTGTAGTGCTGCATCACATTAGATTTGAAAGCTCTGGTGGTAGCCTAAGGTAGACCAAAATGTTGTGTTTGCACAGGAAAGATGTTAGCTTGGTGAACGTAATATATTACACACCTGGTTTTGATGATTGTGTCTCGATGATAATTAAATCTGAGATGTCCACTGTAAGCTCTCAATAGCTTCTGCCTCAAAAATTCAATACTGGTCAGGCTCAAGTCACCAACAACTGAATGCTGATTGGTCATTAATTATTGATTACACTTGTGGCTTATTGAACCATGGCTTGCGTGTCACCAGAAATGATACTGAGGGTAACACTGAGGCTTTTCTTGACTCTCCAAATTAGAGCTAGACCAATAAATCAGATGGTCAGATATCAAAGGAGATACTGGCTTATTGCAGGTTTTGTATTGTTATGAGTGTACATGTTGGCTGATAAATGACAGGAAATTAAAGTACAGAAATGCTGAAGATATTTTTGAGGTAATTTAAAGGACCAGTGTGTAGAATTTAGTGGGATCTAGCAGAACGGACTTGGCAGAAATGGAATATAATATTCATAAGTATCTCGCCATGTTGTTGTTTCTACAGTAGCCCAGAACGGACAAACCAAACACTGGCGCTAGAGAGGGGCGTTCGCATTTTTCACAAGTTTCACGGCCACTGTAGGTTCTCCTACACACTTGGAAGAGTAGGGGGTATTCAGTTTGTTGCAATCTGCAATCTTACTGCTAGATGCCTATAAATTCTCACTGGACCTTTAAAACCCGAGTCTCCTTTTAATCATTTGTCAACTAGAGAGCACTGACAGGTTTAATTTTTTCAACTAAAAAGTGTCCCGCTCTCTACGTGTCTTTCTCTAATAACCAAATAAGGAATTGTTTTAAAGAAGGGTTATTGTTATGTTTGTGTAAAATAATGACTATTGGACGATATATAATTATCAGATTTTTTTAACTGTTAAATGGAGAAAAGGACATCCCAGGTAAATAAGACTGAACACCTGCTTGTGTGTCTTCAGCTTTCTCTTGTTCCACAGAGCAAGACATTGCTACAAGCAAGAACGAAGAGCAGGAGGACGACTGCGAATGGACCATCACTGTACATCCACACACAGAAGAAATGGACGCTGTCGTGGACCCTCCTCCTGTCCAGGCTTCGACTCTGGAGCCAGAGCAGCAGTCAGCTGCTGACTCACTGTCCCCAGATGCTTCCACCCAGGCTGACAGCTCCACACTGCCCTTCTCCACTCCACAGGTGATAACACACAGATTGTTGTTGTTACTTTTATATAAAAGTGACCAGGGAGCCTTTTCAGACATGAGACCAACCTGTTAATTTGCCATCAGATTAATGTAAAGGGGTGCATATCTGAAAGGGGCTTAATAAATACAGTAGTTCTAATTAATAAAACATTTTGTTTAGTGCTCATCAGAGAAAATACGTGCTTTACAGAATGAAATATTAAAAATGCTACAGAATAAATGAAATCAATTTACATAAAAATTAAATGCAACAAAACAAATACTTAAAACGATGCAAGAATAAAAACTGCAGGGTAAAAAAATTATAGTTTTGAAAAGTTTTGCTCTTAGAGTGCTCTAAATGTTGAATTCTTGAATTCATAACTAGAGCTGAAACAATTTCAGGCTGTTTTATTAAACAGAACATTTCTTTGTTCCACCTTCTCAAATGATTTCATTGTTTTTTTTAAGACTCGCAATTTTTATTTTGCGATATAACTTCAGTCATACAACAGAAAGATGGCACATTCAATTTCAAACCACATCACCCCATTCCCACCCCACCCTAACATGGAAACAAGAGGGGTCAACCTGCATATAAAGTGGCTTGCAAATAAATAAAGCTATTGACAAAAACATCCACAACATCCTCACACTTTTATAAAAGAAATATATTCCCCACTTGAGGAAATATTTTCTGTCTCGTCCTGCATCCTATATGACATTCTTTCATATGCAGCTACTTCTCCTAACTCAGTCACCCAGTTCTGAAAAGGAGGCTTTCCAGGCGTCTTCCATTTCCTGAGAACGATTTGCCATCCAATTATAATTGCCGTCTGGGTCCAATACTTCACTGATTGTGGAAAAGCAGATAACACCTTACAGTCTCCTAATATATAAAGCTTTGAACAGAATACAAACTGCACTGTTTTATTTCATTGTTAATGGAATCCCCTTGGTGAATATAACGTTTTTTCCTTTAATTTGTTGCTCGTCTGCACATATATGTAGATATATGCAGGGTACATCAATGGACAACAGAGAGACACAAAAAAGACTACCTCTACTAGAGGACTCGCATCATTGTAGGTACAGCTCTGTTTCCTGTTGAAATGCAGGTGAAGCAGGAGCCTCAGCAGCAGCAGGAGGAGGAGGAGGTGATCTGTATCAAGGAGGAGCCAGAGGAAGAGCAGGAGGTGACGGCCACCCTGCTGTTGGACTGCCAGGTGCAGCAGGGTCACCTGCCAGAGTCAGAGGTGAGGTTAGATCTGAATATCAAATCTAAGAATGCTCAACGAAATCCACGCGAGTTCTCATGGAGAGTGCTCTTTCCAGGTTGATCAGAGGAAAACAAAGTGCTCACCAACATTAAAACAGAATGTATCTGCACAGTTTCAGACAGATTGTGCGCTGATTGTTTTTGGTTTGGATTTCATCAATGCTCAACATCAGGTTTTGGTGTCAGCTCCTTAAGAAAAAGTGATGATGACTACTTTCTACAGCAACCATTTTCCACCTGCATCCAACAATCAAACAGGATCAAATCTGTTAGTGATCCAGGACAGACTGAGCTCTGATTAAGGAGACAAGGGTAGTGTGGAAAATTAAACTAACTTTAGGAAGTGAAGATGAGGCAGGTTAAGGGAAAGCAGATTTACCAAAAAAATTATTATTAATTGCAATTAAAATATCTCATCACAGCAGCACTCATGATATAACAGAAACAGTGGAAGAGAATCTGAAGGTGATAGTCTTTATTTTAATTGTTTTTTCTGTTTGTCCAGGCTCAAAGGTCAGGACTTCAGGCAAGCCAGAGAAATCACACTACAGCCTTCAGCACAGATGGACCAAGCTCCTGTGAGTAGAGTAGCATCTGTGCTAGTAGTGCTCACTGTTATAATGATTATGTAAATCAGCAACCTGATAAATTGGTCTAATCCTGTGAATCTAAATCTGTGCTTGATTGAATTTGTCAGTAAAGTCTTGACACGTCTGAACTGTGTTCACTCTCAGATCTGATGCCTCAGCCGGCAGCCTCCCTGCCCTCAGTTGCAGCCTTGCCACCGGGCATCTCTCCTCGCCAGGTGGTGCGTCCATGGAGTAAAGACCTCAGCCTGTATGAGGAATACAAACTGCGCAGGAACGAGCTCCGCCGGCGAAGCCTCAACAGACGCAGAGAGCTGGAGAAAACTCTGCCTCAGCCGCTGCTGGCAGACCTGGTTAGTCCTGCTTATAGTGTCCTCAGAAATATTCTACATATTCTAATATGTAAAGGGTTAAAAGGTTGTAGAGATTAATGGGACATTTTTTTAATCAAAATATCTTCTTGTGGTGACATGTAATTAATGTAAAAAACAACGTTTTTGTTTTGAAGGTACGAGAGCGTCGAGAAAAGACCAGACTGAGGGTGGCCAGATGGAGGGCAAAGAGGAAACTCCAGGCTTGTCTGAACCAGGCTCAGGTCAGTGATGACTCAGCCACTCCATATGTATTACTAATAGGAGTACATGTCCCTTACGCAGAGAGGTATCCTATCTAGACAGCATTTCCAGGTGGGAAGATGCTGGTTTTGGCTGTGGTTAAAGAAACCTTTTAGGGATTCATTGTAGTTTTATTTTTTGTGAAATTTGTCGATATATGTGCAGAATTCATTTGAGAGCAGCAATACTATAGTAGATCCTACTTAACATTTCATGCTCAATACATTACCTAATTGCACAGTATCCAGTACATGGTTTACTTTTTAATAATTAACAAGTAAGCTGCTATTTACAGTTCTCACTAAGTAGGACTCACTAGGTGTTTTCCCAGTCACATACTGTATCAATTACATGGAAGGAATCGTATGTCCAAATAAGGCAATGCCTGTACTTTTGTGCTTTTCTCATTTCTAGGCTCAAGGTGGAGCTGCAGGTCTTTCTCAAACTGGCTTTCCCATCAGCAGTCAGAACCAGCAGCAGCAGCAGCAGCAGCTCAGAGTGCCTTGTGGTAAGATGAGAGACACTTTACTTCTGCTTGTTTGTGTCCAAGTTGTCATTCCTCAATCACAGTTTTGAATTCTGACTCCAAAGCAAAACACTTTGGCAACATACGGTACCTCTCAGTTCTTCAAAAGCCTCCCCGGGGGTGCACAGGCGAGTTGAAGGTGAGGAAGAGATGCTGCATGAGGTGAATCAGAGTCGCAAATCGTACTCCTTCTCAAAGTCATTACTCAGTAAAATCTTAACACAAAGACATTAAACACATATTGTACATTTAGTGACACTTCCCGAGGATATCATTTTCTCTGATGTCCATCAACAATAAACCTCCATAAATCCCCTTAGAAATCATAGAAAAAAGACGATTCAGAACTTGCCTGAGAATCATCATATTTTTAAGTTTTCTTCAGTATCAGAGTAATCCAGTGATAGTTGTCTATACATCCATGGCCACATTTCAAACAGGAACTGCTAATTTGGCACCATTTTAATGGCAATAACTTGCCAAAATGTAAACAAATTTAGGCTAAAATGGGGGTAATGACTACATTTGCTGAAGTGCTTAGTAGCTGTGGAGGGATGCTTACAACGACCAATAAATCTTAACATACATATAGCATGAGTGAGTATTGTATTATAGTTTTAAGGGTAGTATTAAGTATACTACTATAGTATTAAGAGAGTTATAGTATTAATAGAGTTCATTATACAACACTATACAGAAAATATTTGTCTTGTTTACATGAAAAACCTGACACTTTTTGAGATTGAGTGTAAATTATTAAACTAGTAGGAAAGGTAGGACACATAGCCATTCAAGTTGAATTAATCTAATCCAAAATGATTGGAGGTTTTCTCACATACTAGTAATCACTTGCTCCTTTTTTAACCAATAAAATGGCTTCTTGTGTTTCAGCATCCACCTCCAGTAATCAGCAGAGACAGAGGTCACTGTCTCAGTCTAACAGCTTCCTCAACAACATGTCAGCAGTAAACAGCATGTCTGCACCTCTTTCCTTCATTACCCCTCCTTCCTCCTCCTCCTCCTCCTCCTCCTCCTCTCTGCTCCTGAGAGGCCCCAACATGGCTGCACGTGTCAATCAGCATGCTGTGACATCATCATCCTCCTGCTCCTACCCTCAGGTCAGCCTATCGCAGCAGAGTATCTCTCTGACAGATACAGATATCTTGCAGTGAGATGATTTAGAAATGAGCCGAGAAAGATTTTACAAAATTTGTCAAATATGTTGATATTCAGGTGGGGTCAGCACCTACCTGCAGAGTGTAGCAGGTCCTTGATCGGTGATGAAGCCGTCTTTGTGTTGTCATCCAATGTAGCTTAGTTAATGAAACACACCCTTGAAACTTTTGTCCAGTTTTGCTTACTTTACACTGAGCTTCCATTCACGGAGTAAAAAGAAAATGTCTTAATAATAATATGAACTTTCTCTGTAAGTTAATATATAAAAATAACAATGTGTTTTGACAAACAACACAAAGTGAGGACCTGCACACCAAAACTGCATTCATGTCTTTACTGAGCACAGATAACAATGTGGTGGATCTTCATCAGGTCGAACTACAAGCACCTTATTCCCACCCATATGTACTGACAGGAAATTAGAGCACCTCATATGGATCACTGTATCTTTGCTGTTAACTACTCATAATCCTCATTTTACATCAGTTACACTTAACATTAGTATCAATTGACCTAAACAGGCTCTGTAAACTCATGCAAATTGTAATGCATTCAGATATTCAAATAAAAACACTTCAACAACATTCAAAGATAATTGTGTATCAACTACTTCTCCTGTATACAGAAAGCAAATGTATAAATTATTTTTGTCTGTCCATTGGGGGTGAAATATGTATATACTGTAGAAACCTTCAAAAGTAAGTATCTCCCCCATACATGTTCAACAAATGTAGTGCCACAGGAACAACTGATCATTATGTTTTGTAAGGTTTATGTGACTGTCTCTTTTAATTATTGGACATCATGGGTTGTCCAGTGTACTTAGTTGTCGAGCTGAAATGTGTACAAGATAAATGCCTCTGCTGGGGCCTGATTAGGACACATAAAGACATCATTTGAGAGGTATCACATAATTAAAAGTTGTTTGCTAGGAACATGCCAAGGCTTCTAACAAGAACAAGAATATCTGCCGAATATTTACCAGATAAAAATGAGAAGTCTGAAACCTTATTCAGTTTTAATAAATTCAGCTTAATCATGCACTGCATTAAACTTTTTAACAATGGTTCTTTAAGGGGAGATTAAATAATCTTTAAGTCATTCATATTTTTCAACAGATGTGTAGATCCAGAGTGTGATCATTGCCAACAACAAGTGTGTGTGTGTTATCCATTGACTATCTTCTGAGAGATGGCTCCTGGTAGTGTGTAGAACAGCAGGGCGAGGAACAGCACTGTGATGAGCAGGACCAGGGCGATGATGATGTATTTCTTGTAGCTTTGCCACACCAGATGGAAGAAACACTTAAATGGGTTGACAAACCATGAGAAGGACGTGTCTGGACGACTGTAGGAGAGAAAGGGTTTGGGTGACTATTTAGACTAAAACAAGACTTCATTCATGTCAGTTACTTCAGCAGGGTTTTGTTCAGAGTTTTGAAAGTGCGAAGACGGCAACTAGATTATCAGAAGAACATGTCTGAGATGTGGTGTGTGGTTACTGAGCCCGGCTGTTGAGGGTCAGTTAATATGTGTGAGCTCTGTTGGCAGTGTTCTTGCTGCAGTCATGCCTCAGTACACCTGTGACTGGTCAAACAGTGTCATGTGGTGCATATATTTTAGTAGTATTTACTTCTTGTTTTGAGGAACTTTTCAGTGGCGTCTGCCTCCACTGTGTCTCCAGCTCCTCGTTCTGGAGCAGACACCGATACATATTTATACGCCAGATTGGATTTCATTTAGAAAGAGTACTGGCTGCTCTTACTTTGGTTTGGGCAGTGGCTCCGGCTCCTTGCGGGCTCGGCCAACAGGATTTTTCTCTGCTTCTTCAGCTGTCACAAGATGGAACTCTGCCTCCACTTTCCCCTGATGTTTTCAGAGCACAGACACACCTGTCAGTCAAGGTCTCAGCCAGTGTTTGTCAATGTGCATGAATCGCTGTGTGTTTTTGGTTTGTACAGTATGTGTATACATACTGTCAACTCTCCAGACTTGCTGAAGGGCCACCAGCCTCTTGCCCTCTTCTGCTGGAAGATGGAGATTTTCTCTGTCCCATCCGACAACAGGTCCACCTTACACGACTTGGCTGTTTTTGCTCCCCGAGGGAAACTGTGGAGGTTTAACTCCACCGTTCCTGTGTACAGACACATTCAATCAGTTAAACACAAAAAATAAAGAAATGCAGACACGTGGAGAAGCCATCATACACACCTAGGAAGTCGTCAGAGGAGAGCGTCTCAAAGTCCCAGACCTGCAGAATGAGGATGGCAGGAATCTTCTGTTCTGTTTTATCCAAAGAGAAAATATTCTCTCGCTTTTTCACCACTATCACCTGTGGAAGAGGGAGGAAAAGACAGACAGATCGAACTCAGGTGCGTTTTACTCATCTTTTTTACTTGTTATCTATTTGAGGTATGACTAGAATAGACTGGAATAATGTTATTATTATAACAATTGGAGCATTTGGATTCTGTGTCATGCTCTCTCCAGCACGGAGTACAGAGAGGTTTGAATCTATTTGAATTTATCTGTCAGTACCTTCTCAGCAGGCAGGTAGTTGAAGGGGAAGACAAAGCGCCAGTTGAAGTTTCCCTCTCCAGTCAGAGAGTTGTGGTGGACGTCAGTCTCCTGTCGGTCATCCTCTAAACCTTTCAGCCAACTACAGAGAAGGAGAAAGAGAGTGTATGAATATCATTCTCAGGAGGAAGAAGAAGGCTAACGACTTAAAGCAAACAATGACATTGTGACAATTTAAAATTATTCCTAAAATCAAAAGATCAGAAATAAAACAGCTCCAGAGGGAGGTGGAGGAGATTATAAAAAATCCCTACTTTGAAACATTCCCTTTCTCTCACCAAAAGCATATCCTGAGAAGTATTTTGTATGTATGCATGTTTTATTAACTTAAAGGACGGGTTCACAGTTTTTCAAGTCTGTCTTAAAACAAGTCAGGTGCCCAAATGAACATTGAAAGAGGTTTTACTCGCTGTAATCATTCCTCCTGTTCATACTGCCCTTTAGAAGATCCCCTCCTAATGTGTTTACAGTGTAAGTGATGAGGGATAAAATCAGCCCTCTGAGTTAGTCAGATAAAGTGGATATCTTCCACAGTTAGTCTTTTTGGTAAGAAAGTCTCCATTTGTGTCTGACAGACACTGTTTCCCTGGTGAGCTTCAGTGGAAGGATCATAACAAAAAGTGGGAATTTGGCACAACGTTGAAAGATATGACTTGATTGACTAATTTGGACGGCTGAAGCTTCATATTAGCTTCAAATAAATATTTTTGCACCGAAGTAGGCCTGTGGATTTTGTCTCCCATCACTTACATTAAAGGTGCATTATGAAGGGATCTTCTAATGGTCAGTATGAACAGGATGTGTTATTGTTCATTTGGTCACCTGACTTTTGTTTTAAGACAGACTTGAAAAATTGTGAACTTGTCCTTTAAGTTATGTAGTCCTTTCATACATAAAATACAGCCCTAAACCTTTAAACTAAACTCTCTTCTTAAAGTTGTTTCAGCTGTACTTTTATGAGGGAGAGCAAAACCTTTGCAAGAAAATCTAACCTTTGAAAAAGACACAGAAGAAGTTTGTCATTACCCCTTGATGTAGATATCGCTGGACTGTTGACCGGTCAGGAAGTTAGTGTCCTCCAAAATCACATCATCCGTGTTCCAGATGATGATACGCAGCTCATACCTGCACACACACACACACACACACACACATACATATATGTTTGTTTCTTTTTCAAAAACAAATATAGTTTTATAAATACATTAAATATTAGTTAGCATGTGATGCCGTCAGGTGCTGTTCGACAGACAGCTCTCACCCTTTGGGTTTTCGAGGTGAAATGTCCACTGCAGGTCCAGGATGAGGCAAGTCCATGGGAAAGATGTCTACCCACATCTGGACCTGACCCTACACACACACACACAAAGGAGAAGGATACATCTTTGTCATTTAATCTCTTGAAAGACCATCAGAATAGGCATGTTTAAATACTCTCTATTGATCCAAAGCAGTTTGTCATGCATATGTATCTATTTTTAGTCAGATATTTAATTCTGAAAGGTTTGGCCTAGAAGTGATATTTTTGCTGCTGCTGGTGGAAACACAAAGCTTGACATACAGATGCCTGCTGCCATTTTAAAGCAGGATTCAGCCTTACAAACAACGACTTCTGTGAAAAAGTGTAAAAATGTTTATGTTCCCTCCAGAGAGCTGCGTGCTTAGTTATACCTGGTCCATCCCAGGCCGGGCTTTAGTGAACAGAGTTCTGGTCTCGATGTGTTCTGGTACCAGCTTGCATCCCACAGCCGGGATCTCTGCCCAGCGATGCAGGACCTTCAGAGACAAGTGCTCATAGGACTCCACCGGCTCGTCTGGGATATGTGCACACATCATCATCAATATCAATTGACATAGGCAATAGTTTGGCTTCAAAATAACAACAAAAAAGGTGAGCCCCAAAATACACTGACTTCAATACTGGGCACAACATAACATCCAAATTAGCAACACATCTGTTTCACAAACACCCCGTCTTCAGAGACCAACATGTTACACTTTGCTTATTAACTGCATATGACGTGTATGTCCAAATCTGGCAAACAAAGGGAACCTATCTGGAGTCACAAACATTACCTAAACAGAAACTTTAACATTTAATGTTTCATACTTCTGTAAATACAGAGGAGAAGCTACAGTTAGATGAAAATATAAACTAGGAAAGAGAAAATGATAGCACAGAGACACTTTGCGGTAATGTGGGAATATGCCATAGGCAAAAACATGCGGAGTAAACAGAACATCATCCAAAATAAAACATATGACCAGATATCTAAATGCTGACAAGATGCTTAGAGTATCCATCTTTGAAACCAAAAGCATGAAAAAGCATTGTAGCGAACCCCAAAAGGGAAACTTCCTATAGAGAAAAGACACTTCTGTGGGAAAATTGTGCAAATTACTGCAGATCTCTGTCACTTTAGATGTTATTGTATAGGTGCATAAGGTTATAGCTAACTCGCATCTCAAGAGTAATATGTAGTGTGTCCGGAGTGTACCTTCATGCATGAAGAGTGTCTTGCCGGCGAAGACTTTGTCGGCCAAAGTGATGCGTCCTGGTCTGAAATGAGGACCATCCAGACCGTTTTCTCTGCACAGCTTAGACAGCAGCTCTGATGGCTTCAGACAGTCTCTCCAGGCATTATAACCCTCACTGACAGACATGACAAAGTGGGAAGAGAAGGAACAGTGACTTTAGTAAACAGAAAGAGTCACTCTGGATGATTATTTACCAATTAGTCAACATGGCCCTGAAGGAACCAAATGGAAAAATAAATCTGAATTTACTTCTCCCCTCTGCTTCTCAAAGAGGAGACAAATGTCCAGACTCACAGACTGTACTCAGAAGGGAGTCCACAGGTGGCTCTGTGTCGGCTGTAGAATCTGTTCTCCAAGTCAATGCGAGTCTCTCCTATCAGGTCGTCCCCTCCCACCAGGTCATGGTCATAGATTGCCACTGACAGCAGAGACTCCTGAGGAAATGTCGCCTGCATCTCAAAAGACCTAGAAGAATGAAAACAGTCTGAGAGGTTCTGCAATAGGCTTACAAGGTGAAACTACCGGGGTGTCTTCTACTTTCAAACACAAAGCTGTAGTGTGGCAGCCATTTACCTTCCAAACACAGGGTTTAGCTGTTTAGGGATGTAGTTGTCTCTGTCTTTGATTTCATTCTTGCCAAGCCGAACAACGATGTAAGGGTCTGCCTTCCCATCCGGGTCAGCTGGGTGAAGGTTAGATGCCTAGGAAGAACATTTAAGAACATTTATAAAAACATCTTAAACCAAGATTGATCATTATTTTTAAATAAGATCCACAAGAGAGTGCAGCTCACAGAGACAATGTAAACCCGAATGAGGACTTGAACTGCGCCATTAGGTGGGATTCCTCTGTTGACTCTGAAGTGCCCAGTGTCCGCAGCTTCTTCTCTGCCCTCTGCCCCGTCCTCAGTCAGCTTATACAGGCAGAAACGCCCCTGCAGAGAAGGAATTCACAGTCGAATAGATCAGTGGTGAAGATATATCAGGTGGCATCCTTCGAGGATGTTCAACCTAATCGTCTCACCTTAAATTTACCAACGAACCGCTCCTGTGTCGCCCCCTCTTCCTCATTGGCTTTCCCTCTGAACAGCTCATATGTGTTCACCCAGTCGTCAAAAGGCCCAAACTCTGCCTCCAGCTCTTTGTTGTACAGCTGCAGAGACCAGGACAGGATCAGTATCACTCTATTGAACTTTTCTCTCTCTGGTACATTTCAGTACTAGAATACATTGTTTGATTTAAAGGTCCACTGTGTAAGATTTAGTGGCATCTAGTGGTTAGGTTGCAGATTGCAACCAACTTTTTGCACACTAATTTGGGCTATGCTGAGAATGTCCTGATGTCACAATCTCTATGATCTAATATCAGTGATAATTACAGTGCACATTGTCCCGCCCTAACAGGTGCAACAAAGATATTTAATGTTTCATACTTCTGTAAATACAGAGGAGAAGCAGAAAACAAACAGAAAATGACATATTGACAACATAGACAAACAGGAGTGTGAGGGAACTGCTGATAGTAGTAATAGGAAATTAATTTGTGCTGTGTTCACTGCAAGTAGCTGTATTGTCTGAGCCCTCTTTCACTCTGAACATCTAGATGGCTCATAAAACCAACAGTTTTTGTGAATTGAGTACCCGCAGTGTGGCTAGTCTAGTAGGCAGATTTAGGTTTTTCTCCAGCGCTGCTTTTAATTTCATTTTCCTCTTCTTTTCTCCCTCCGACTGGCTTCTGACTGATAGAACAAACAAGACATATATGTTCAGTGGGAAACACTGCCACAGAGAGCAAAGAACTTTTATTTTTAATATGATGACACAGAAGCGACAAACTGGATGCTAGTAGCACAAGAAACTCTTATGAGTGAGGTCTGTTATTTACACCAAGCCCCTTCCATCTCCACCAAAAGAAAAAAGAAATAAAAAATAACCAAAAAAATACCATCATGTTTGTTTCCTTTTAATGCTGTTAATCTTCCCAGATGAATACAAATCTTTCAAATGCTGGCCACCTGAACATAAAAAACACAGTGATCCTTGTAAAGTGGCTGGCACTGTGTCCACTGCTGAAAAAGCAGAAGCTGGAGGGTAGCAGTGGTCGCTGTAGGTCAGATCATGCAGTGACAGAACCACACATCAAGTTATGTGCTTAACTAGCCAAAACCAGAGATGCCCACAGTATCTACAGGGCTGTACCACTGAAACCAATAAGATACCATCACTTCCCAGGGTGCCAAGCAAATTTTCTCACCGAAAGTTAAACAGTGCCTTTAAAATGCTCAATCCCCCCTCAATGACAACAACTTTCTTCGTTGCATGCCTTTGTCCTTACCCAAGGATTCTAGTCCCTCGCTGAGGATGCCGTGGTATGACAGAGCTGCAATATACAACGTGTGTGTGTGTGTCAGGGGCAAAGTGTTGTGTAACCCTTCCTATGATCAGTTTACCTAAATTTTAATTACAGACCTAAATATATAGTATCAGTGGTGAATGTGGTGTGCATTCTAAAGTTGTTTTTGCAAAGATCTCCAATCACATTGAAATTAAATTTAGTCAGGCAAACGGTAAGGCCTCCACTGCTGCACTGAGAAGTATATGTCACTATTTTATGGTCATGAGATCATCTGAAAAACAATCAAAACACAACCAGCTGTTCACAGAGCACCTCCAGTATGGCTGCCCGAGGGAGGCACAATGTCACCTAAGAGGAGTTCTTACCTTTTTCAAAAACATGGGGCAATGGAGAGATTTCCCTCTGGGTCTAGAACACAAACAGGAGGGCACATGTTTGACATTTTTCAAAATTTTAAAATGATTTTTTAGATCTTTTGCAACCCTGTGTTTAAAATTTACACTCAGAGCTACCTGTTTCTCTACAGACGCATAGTATTTGGACCACCAGTCGATGACACTCTCTGCTGATTCATCAGCGATGGTGCGCTTCCTCCGCTTAGTGGAACGACCAGGAGTGCTCTTTGCGCTGCTAGCCTGGATTTAAAACATACACACATAAAATAACATTAAAAGAGTTGTATATGTGACAAAGAAGAACACCATTTATGATCTGTGTGTGTGTGTGTGTATGTGTATTCCTCATGTTGTGGGGACTCTCTCTCTTTAACACAGTCATGTTGTGAGGACTCGCCTTCCTTATGAGGACAAAAAGCATGTCCCCTTAATGTAAATCATTAACTTTAGGATGAAGACTTGGTTTAAAGGTAGGTTTAGGGTTATGTTGAGGTTAGGGTTAGGGTCAGGCATGTGGTGGTTAAGGTTAGGATAAATCTCGAATATAACAATGTAATGTCCTCTGAAGTTATAGAACCAAGACTGTGTGTGTTTGTGTGCTCACCTTTTTCTCTGCAGGTTCAGGCTTTTTGGTGGACGGGGCCGGAGGAGGGGCTTCTTCCTCCACAGTGATCAGGAAATCCTGACTTGTTGCTGCTACAGTGGAACTGCTCTCTCCAGCAGGCTGGGACAGTCCTATTGGATGAGAGACAAAGATAAATCATCCTGTTGGACAAGACAAAGATCTACTTGATTAGAGGATCAATAATGTGTAATCAAATCCTCTATCATTGTCATTATCACTTTCTACCCACTCTGTTATATTGGTAATAGATGGTAACACTCACAGGTCTACGTTGTTTGACAGTAACTAGGGAGCAACACAGGGCTGTGTCCATAGCCCCCTCCTGTATTCCCTCTACACCCACGACTTTGTGGTGACAAAGGATACAAACACCATTGTGTAGTGAAGTTTGCAGACGACACTGTAGTTGTGGGGTTGATCTCCCATGGTGATGAGACGGCCTACAGGGAGAAGGTGACCATCTTTGAACAGTAGTGCCAGGACAACCACCTCTCCCCGAATGTCTCCAACACCAAGGAGGTCATTGTGGATTACAGGAGGGGGAGGGGCATTCACCCCCCCAGTCACCATCAATGGCACAGTCGTGGAGAGGGTGGAGAATTTCAAATATCTGGGAGTTAACATCCACAAGGACCTGACACGGGCTAGCCACACCACCACTGTCGTTAAAAAAGCCCAACAGCGTCTGTACCGCCTCAGGTGACTAAAGACATACTACCTGACAGCCTACTGACTGCTTCATCTCCAGCCTGTTCTCCCTTCTGCCCTCAAAGAGGAGAAAAAGGGACTTTTTCTGACTTTCTGCAATCTAGTGTAGTGTACTTTTACAACTGGAGTGACAATAAACATCTTGAATCTTGAAATAAACATCTTGAATCTTGAATCTTGAACACACATATTACCCTCAGCTTTTTGTGGTTCTGATATCAGGGCAGGTCCAAGGCTGTATGTGACTTTGGGTGGTGTGTCTTTCTGTATGGGAGCAGGCGGTGCTGGAGGTGGAATGTATTTGAAGGCCTTGAGGTTGTTGATGATGTGGTTTCCAACCAACGTGCTGCGACCAAAGGCCCGCCAATCAACAACAGTGATACTGAGAGGAGGGTGGAGGTGTTCATTCTCCGGTAACTCCTGCAGGACAATAGAACAGAACAGAGTTCTTACATTGCACAAAAGTATGTGGACACTTGAACGTTACACCCATATGTGATTATTTAAGATTTTATTCCATAGCCATGGGTATTAATCTGCAGCCATAACAGCCATAACAGTCTTCTCAGAAGGCTTTCCACCAGATGTTGGAATCTGGCTGCAGGCATTTGCTTGCATTCAGCCACAAGAGCATTAATGAGGTCAGGTACTGCTGTTGGGTTATACGGCCTGGCTCACAGTTGGTGTTCCAGACAGAGACATTGTCATGTTGAAAAAAGAAAGGGCCTGTCTATATACTTTTGGCATGTGTATGCATCTCAGACTAATAGGCTTCCAAGATGCCCCAAATGTAAGCTAGAGTGTACTACTTTATCATACATTATAAATATTGCATTGGTCTTACCAGCTCGATGGAATCGACCAGCGTGGTGAAGTTTGGGTTGGACTTATACTTCTGAATGACAGAAGAACGCAATGTTTTCCCTGCACACTCTATGAAGACCTGAACAGAGGGAGAGAGGTTATTATTCAGTTTAGGTTTTGATCATCCTGTTTTTCAGAATTTCTTCTGTTGTGTAACTGGGTATTGGGATGTTGTTTTTCTAATTGTGCTTTTGTTAAATGGCCAAATAATCTCATTTGAAATGGCATACTTGAAGCAGACAAAGCAATGCTTAATCACAGTTGCAAATCTTGATATAGTGACGTCCAAGGAAGCAGAGCCCGAAAACAGCACATACCTGTGGGCGATCAACAGACAGTAACTGAACCTTCTTCAGCTCCCGCAGACCCCAGAATAACACCTGTTGATGAGACAAAACACACACACATAAGGTTAGCGTGGTGCATGTGGCCAAATAGTTACTTACATTCAAAGAAAAACAGGAAACCAATCAGTTTTCCCATTTCATGTCAGTGCTTTTGGGTAAAAACATTCTCCCTCTAACCTGTCAGCTACTCAGGAGAAAATAAGTTTTATTTGTAAAATTGCATTGTGTTTTTTATTTTCACTGTAGGTTTATATAGATGGCAGACAAAACTCTATCCCACAACTTTACTCCGAACTTACCATCTAACTACAACCAGGCAATACTAGTTAGTAGGATAAAGACATTGTGGATTTTGGCTTTTTAAAGTGATTTGTTGAAAATGTAGGTAAAAAATAATAGAAGAAAAACCTAGAATATCACCAGACCACATTATTATGTTTTGGTTACCATCCCCACAAAAAAGTGTTCACACACACACACACACACACACACAGAGGCAGTCTAACCTCTAGTCTGAAGGTGCTGAGAACAGGCCTGATGCTAGCAGGAACTGTGTAGACGCCTCCTTCTTGTTCCTGTAACTCTGGCAGAATCTGCTCTCCAGACTTTGGAATCTACACATTTATCACAATGACTTTTCTTCATTATTACTGTTCACCACTTACAGTAATTATTGTTTCATCCTGCATTATTATGATGGAAGCTGAATGGTTATAGAAGTGACTGACCTGCACCAGTTCAAAGGCAGCCAGCAGTTCTCCTCCTGATTGGCTGCCGCAGTGCAGCGAGCTGTACTGCAGTGTTGGAGGTGTGTAGGTGTCAGAGGTCAGCCGCACCTCTGGCACCGCCACTGTGGCCCCCAGATACTCCGCCTTACCCTGCACACGGGGGGACAGGGTGAGATTAAAGAGATAGTCACAGGGTCAGTCCAATCAGCAGCTGGTAGCAACATGTAAAACAGTCATGAAACCATGACTTGATCTATTAATCTGTCTGTGTGTCTAGCAAGACGTTAGCAGTACCAGTGCGTCATCGTCGTACACCTCTATGATGATGCGAGGTGGTTCCTCCTGGATGTGCTGCAGCTCTCCGCTTAGCATCAGGCGGTTCATTGGCAAACACTGATTCCATGTAGGACTGAGAGTCTGACTGATCACCTAACAGCAACATATACACAAGAACATACACATAAATAAATCGGGCCCGGACAGTGCCAGCTCCAGAGGTGCAATCTTATTCGCAGCAAAGAGTAATTACACCAGATAGCAAAGAGAGAAAAAAAATTACTAGCAAACTGCTCACAAGACCATCACTCAACTACTAGTCAAGTCCTATCTCAAAAGTGAAGCATACGTCAGGTGGCCACCAGCAGACTAGTTAAATCCAGTAAAATTTATACAGTGTACCCCTGTGACCTGAGAGTCAATATTATTCTGCAGATAGCCTCATGCTAACACTGTGAGCTGTTGTATCTCCCTCCACCACCCCTAAAACACATTACACAGCAAAAACTGCAGCTTGACCAGCTTGCAACTCCAACCCAAGCAGCTGGATCACCAGTATTGGAGAGGAACATTGATGACACACACATACAGTGTGTGCTTACATTTGTAGTCTGGCTGTGTGACAGAAAGGTGACTCGAGCGAACGGGTCAGACAGACCAGAGTTGTCGGCAGCAATCAGACCACGAGCCTGATACATGTGGCATCTCAACTGGAACTGATGCTGATCTGGAGACACACACATACAGACAAGACCATGTAATCTGGGGTAAATTTAAATCACAAAAACATATTCTTTCACTTATCAAGAGTGGCATCTAGTGTTACTTAACTTTTAAGCTTTTTTGCCATGTAACTGTGTCGAAATGGATTTAAAGCTAAACTAGTACTTTGACTGTAAATTGTATTGTCTGAACCTCTAAAAGCAAGTAGCACATACAGTCCTGCAGTAGAATTAAATTTAGTTTAGGAATAGTTTGATAAAATATGTTTATTTGCTTTCTGGTAGAGAGTTAGATCAGAAGGTCGATACCAGTCTCGTGTCTGTCCATTAAATATAAGGCTAGGTTAGCTTAGCTTAGCACAAAGACTAGAAACAAGGGGAAACAGCTAGCCTGGCTCTGTCCAAAGATAACTAAATCTGTTTAGCAGCATCTTGAAAGCTCACTAATTAATTTGTGTATTATATATATATATATACACAAATGTAAACAAATAGCATATTTCCCAAAATGTCTAACAGAAATGTTTGTTAGAAATTACTAGTTATTAGTACTAATAATAATAATTTTTAGTGTTGACTGATTTTCAGTTTGTGGTAAAAACTAGTGAATTTCAAAGACAAAATGGCAAAAAATAACTGTCATAAAAAGGGACTGTAATAATCTGTTTCTTTCTCACCTGTGCAGATCAGGTGTGTGGGAGGGCAGCTGGCATCAGCGCCCCATGTGGTTGTAGTGAAGCCTGCAGGCAGATTGTCCAACATGTGGGTAGATTCTGAACAGGTTCCCAACCACAGATACACATCCAGCTTTGCTTGGACTGACAAGCCTGCAGCACGCTTCCCTGGAGGCTGCACACACACACACATTCACACACACATGTATATCAGTTTTTTTCTGCCAACCTTCTGACACTGAGAGGCACCATAGTTTAAAGCTCTGTGTATATGTATATACCTTCATGAAAAGTGTTATTATCTTGCCACAGTGGATTCCTCTGGCCTCCTGGCTGGTGGAGAACAGCAGGTCTCTGGCTCGAATCCGAGCATATGCAACACGCTTGTTGTTGCTTAACAACCACACAAAGATGTCTGGGACTGTGTGTTGGGGCTGCAGTGTGCAAAGGCATGCGTGTGTGTAGGAGAAAAAAATACAATTTAAAAGGTAAATGCAGAGAATAGTGATGTATCACACACACACAGGAAAGTGTCCAGATGTGCATGGACAAATATAGACACACACACAGATACAAGGTGAGTTCTGTACCTCCACCACAAGGAAGCGTAGTTGTTGTATGAGTTTTGTTGCATCCTGCAGCATTTCTTTCACACCACCAGCTTTCTTCTTCCTCTCTACCAGAGACTCGGCCTCTCCTATCATACTCTCCTGCAACACACACACACACACACGTTGTTATAATGCCTGATGTACTGCACATCTTTGGTCTTTGTTAGGCTTGATTTAACACATTTCATATGAACTGCAGATCTGGAAAAAACATTCACACTTGTTTCAAATTTAATTAAGTGTTTTCAGTGTGTGTCTGTGTCTGGATTTGTGTGTGTGTCTCAGGTTTTCCCACCAGTTCCTGTTTACACATTGTGAGGCGTTTCTTGTCCAGCTGTGTCAGGTAAGCGGACTTTAGCTGTGCCTTCAAGCTGGCCTCTGCTGCTGCTATGAAACTCCTGCAGTAAAAACAGGACAGGTTTTTAACACATGTTTGTGAGGACATTCTTTGTGAACCACTGTCCTGGTGAGGCTCATTACTAGCAGCTGGTGACACCATGTATCACTGAGGAAGCACATGTCTGTCTACACGTTTCCCAGGACAACAGTAGAGTTGAGGTGGAATTATAGTTGTGCGTCACAGTGTACCGCAGTCCTGTTGATTTATGTTTCAGCATCATATTTCCACTGACAGCACCAAAGTAACACATGACCAGTGTATTGTACATTATCAGTCTGTATCGTGTTTTAGTATATACCCCACAGTAATTGTATTTCCTTTTTTTCATTCACTTTTTGATATAGAGCAATGCATGCATGTAAACCTCCCCATTATCTGAATCACCTGGTTTCTTAAGTGCATGTAAATGCACTGTGAGCAGAAGGCTTGCAGTGGAAATGGCTTTGCTAGAGAAAATAAAAATGCATTTCTTAAGCATGCAGTCTCCATGTGGTGCGGTACCTCAGTAGTCAGCAAAACTATGAAGGCTACACACATAGTACTGTAATATATACTGTAACCTGAATGTGATGCAGAACTATAAATCTAGCTTTAGCAGACACAGGGGGTGTTTAAGTTGAATACTGAACCAGGATTGGCTCCAAAGTAGTTTTGATGTCACAAATCATGCTCCTAGGTACATGACTTAAACTCAGATTTAAGGTGAGCACATAGAAAATTCTGCTTTCTGCAGATGAATGTGAAAACAGCCTTCTAGTGTCAAACTCTGCACATACATGATGTATGTACAGTGAAGCTCAAACATCCAAGTGCCATAACAATAAGTGCAACAAATTTTTAAGTGGAACTCATGCTTTATTTCTAGAAAAATAAAACACATTACCTGCTTCAAGCTAGAGACATGTTTTAAATGGAACACACAACACTAATTAAATTAAGTTGTAAGGTTGTTCTTTTGTCTTCTTTGGTTCTTCCAAAGAAACACCATTCAAAGCAATGCTGTTAACATTTTCCCACTATTATTGCAGTGAGACACAAAAGGTATTATCATGTTCTGATTAGTTTGTTTGAATACCTGGCATCCATACAGAACTCTTTGAGGACAGTTTTGAGCATGAGCTCCGCCCCTGGATCTGACTTCTTGTGAAGCTCAGCTGCACTGGCCATACCCTCCTCCTAAAAGACAAGAAACATTTTCTTTTACTAGGTTTGCAGTTAAAATTACATCACTGACCTAACACTTATCATAATTCGGGGGTGGGGGTATGAATATTTGTACCATTCAAGGCATGTATGTTCATGGCAATCCATCCAATAATTGATGAGATATTTCACTCAAAACCCAATAATGTCAACCTCATGGAGGTGCTAGGGAAAAATGGGATCGCCATCATTAAGATTCATCATCTGACAACCATGTATGTCTGTATGCAGTTTTGCTAATCTGTTTTATAGATTTTGAGATATTTCACAGAATAAGAAAAAAATGACGTGTGTGCAGTTGGCATCAGGGGATCACCAAAACCATGTTTTATCCTCGGGGAACCATAAATATCTATCTGTACCAAAATTCACATGGAAATCAATCTAATAGTTGTTGAGACATGTCAATAATCCATAACTGACAACCAGTTGGTGGCACTGTAGAGGAAGAGTCAGGGAATCACCAAAGTCAGTAAGTAGGATTCATCCTCTAGGGACCAAGAACAAAATTTCAGTGCAATCCATCCAACAGTTACTAAAATACTTCAATTTGGACCAAAATCTTGGATGGATAGACTGACTTGGCCATTGATAAAGCAGCTAGCAGGAGGGAAAACAGTGAAGAGTTATAGAAACCTTATTAGTTGGTTAATAGATTATTAAAATTTCCATATTTGAGGCAAGGGCAAAGATCAGTTTTTGACATACTGACAAAATTTGGTGGAAAAAACAGTGTGTGTGTGTGTGTGTATATACATACAAACAGCACAGCTATATTCTCCAGCATGTTGGAGTTGTGGAGTCGGTAGGTTCTGTCCTCCCAGTGACTCAGCACATTAATGCACGGCTTCTTGTTCTCCAGGGGCAGATACATGAAATACCTACAAAAGCACACATATATATGCACAAAGTTATACACATGATGAACTGGGTTACTAGAAAAACTGAGAGCAAGTAATACACATGCTAGAAAACATTTCACTCACTGGTGAGAGACACTATAATAACACCACTGACCATCTATCTGCCTTTCTCTTTCTTCTTCTACTGGCAATAACTAACTTTAACATGATCATGATAACTAATAGATTCAATAATATAAAATATTCAGATTTACTTGTAGTATTCAAGCGGTCACATGGTCCAAGTAGTCCTGTTTGTTAAATCCTGGAGAATTTAATTTGGATTGAAACTCTCAACAGCCCTACCAGTTTTTCCTACCAGTGCAAAGCCAGCAGTGGTGCAATGTAATTTTTATAAGATAGTAGTACACTCGTTAGCATTTGTACTCATTTGGTAATTTCCTGGCCCCAAAGAAACCAATTTGCAACAAGGTGGGTGCAGCTGAAGTTGTATTTATGCAAATGCAGTTTGGACACTGTTGAAGGAATTTGCCTCATTTTATAATTGCAATGATTGGCCTGAGGGGGCGCTGTGTCCAAGACAGTGTGCATAATGTCCACATAAGACAACGCAAAGAGAGAAACTTCAAACTTCTTCCAGGTTCAATAGAGCAACAAGAATCAAATCCAAATAACAATACGACTTAACCTGTTTCCTTCGACAATGAGTGGTTTTTCGGGAGGTGTGGTGGACTTGGAGACCCTGATGGTTTCCTGAGGTTCTCTGGGTAGGAGGGGGGAGGAAGGGGAGGAGGGGGAGGAGCTGAGAGGAGAGGTACCAGGTATCACGTCACCAGGATCTGAGAATTCTATTGCCTGTCTCCTTCGACTGACAGCAGGACTGGGGCTTCTGGGGATGGGCTGGCCTGCAGGCTCCAAGACATTACCATAGTTACCTGGGAGAGGAAAGCGACAAGAGAAGACAGAGAAATGTTTCTATCTGTATCACCGGACACATAAATACAATACTGTAACACAGAACAGGAAAGTCACATGACTACGTAAGCTAAAATAGAACAGGAGAGAACAGATACAGGGGGGAGATACAGGAGGGGAAACTGGTCTGAAAAAGAAACTAGTGCACTAGTAATGTCTGGAATAGAAATTAAATCTACTCTGCTGTGATTTTACTTTTGGCTTCAGTGGTAATTGGGGTGGACAAAATAACAGAAACACTTATAATACACATATAATGCATCCCCAATACACTTAACATTATGCAGTCCTCAAAGACACTGCTTGCCAAATCACTATTGTCTTTGATTACTTTAAGGTGTACGGTATTTCTGTTAAAAAGCAACACTTGCAAAGGAGGCAAAAAATAAGATTTGTTGACTCACCCAGAGAGAACTCAAAGCTGATGGGCTTGTCTCCAATCTTCCTGTCAATCATGGTGGCTTCAAACAATGTCCCAAATAGCAGGAAGCTCTCCTTGTCGTCTGCATTCAGCTGGACACAGAAACATTGCCTTTCATTCATTTCTGTCTGTCAAACAGACTTTTCACATCGGATTTAAGGTACTTCCATGACCTGATAATATTCTTTGTCTGTTGCATACCCCACCTGGTGTATGAAATCATCCATTCAGGGAAGTGGAAACCATTAAGTACACCTTTGTGTATTATCAAACTTCAGGACAAGAAAGCACGCTGATACTCAGCATGGGTAGGATCATTTTCAGTTTATCAATATATCTGGCATTTTTTTTAACACTTTGCTGCAACACCTGAAAATATCCCACAGGAATGACATTTAGTCCCTGGTTCCTCCTGTCAAAATGTAGGTTTAGTTCCGCAGCATGTCTAAGGCTTGAATGGATACCAAACTCTCCTGTTTACACCGTTCAAATACAATTGTGAAAAAAAACAACATCTAAACACTTTAAACATATATGCCAACAAACTGCTAATGTAATCAGGTTGAAGCTTTGCAGAACCCTCCAGTCTTCTCCAAAGGCCCGTGGGTACTGTAGTATTTATATCCATCCATACCAATCTCTCACAAAAAATGTTGTTTGTTAGAAACAAATTTAAAATATTTCTAACTGATTGGTATAAGATTATATAGGCCTGCAGTAGTATAGTTGAATTGTTACAACAGTGTTTCTACTATGTTGGGGAACACAGAATATTATCTTACCACAGGAGGAGATTCCACAGGCAGGACCTCTGCTGCCACAGTTTTTCCTTTGTCATCGTCAGCAGCTCCTCCTGCTGCTCCTCCTGCTCCTCCTCCTGCAGGAGCCTTACTGTCCTTCCCTCCAGCCTTTCCTGCAGGCTTCACCATTCGCGTGAGTTTAGAATCCGAACCCATCCCTCCTGAAAGGATCTCCACTGCTAGCTCTATGTAGACCCGCCCCCTGACAACAGCAAGAATTGGACAGCTTGTTGTTGGTAGGTTGTATTAACATATACATTTTTCATCATCTGTCAGTCATTATTATCATGATTAAAATGTTTGAATTATTATCATCTTTTAATATTGACCTGTAGGACACACCCTCTCCGATGCCCTCATTAAGCTCCACTGTGTCATCACCCAATGAAAAGTTTCTGGCAGAGCCATACAGGTTGATCCAAGCAGGACCAAAGGTTGGTAAAAACCCTGGAGAAAGATGGGAGGAGATAAAGATGGAGGGAGAATGTGTAGAGCAAATGAAAGTTGCCATGAGCCAGCCAATAATTCCCTCCATGATGCCTTCCACCTCCATCCGGCTTTCTGTTTCCACTTCCTCAGTCCTGTCTGTGTACTGTATTTGTCCTTCCCCAAAACTCTTCTTCCTTTCTTCATACCATCCCCTCCATGGCTTTCTTGTCTGCTCTAACCCCTCCCTTCATCTCTCCTTACCTCTGTCACCATCCTGTTCATTGGAGATGCGTCTCAGGTCAAAGTAATGGGTTCCTATGGCAACATCACTCATGCTTCCCTCATCCCAAACCTATGAGGACACAGAATCTAGATGTTAGGTATGTCTAAGTAATTTTATATTTAAAAATAATATATAATTTGGTGTAAATTGTGATTCGATTTGTGAAATTTGCAGAAAGTCTCGCCCTTCCCCCATTTGTTTGACATTCAGACCTGGATCTTCATTCTCTGACACAGAGGAGGAAACATCTCGACGAAGACGATTTGTTCATTCCACACCGGATCTGCTGTGGACTTCTGTGTGGATGTACGACCCTGGGAGGTGGGATGAGGTGAGAAGAGGAGAAGATGATGATACGTGTAAATGACACTTTGAATTGGAAATTCTTGGTATCCACAACTTTTTAAACCCATTTCTTAAAAGTCAATTAAGAGTCAATAACAACACCTAGATACTTTTTAAATCAAAGTATTTTCAAATATCATCTGCTTATAGCTAACATTCAACCCACCACTTGTTTGAAGAAGCTGACCACTACATATGGATCTATGAGCGCTGTGTTGTCTCCTATGAAGGCCTTGGTGACATTGGCCATGATGCTGGAGTTGTTCCGGGGAAGACTCTCAGCTTGATACACCTTCACACAGAAACGAGCCCAGGGTCGTTCAGAGGGAAAGCCTTCTGGTATCAGCAGGTTCCTGAAAAAAGGGCATCACAAATAGGGCTGGGTGATATGGACAAAATCAAATATCACAATATTTTTGAGCAAATACCTTTATATTGATATTGTGACCATATTGTAGGGATGACTATTGGTGTTTTCACAAAATATTTACAAAATTGGATTTTTGAAAATAATCATCAGTAATGTGGATACAATGACTAAGTGACTAAGGCAAATACTGGAACAGCTACAATTGTCTGGTAAGTTCAGAAAATTACATGACTTTACTGTAATGCAGCCTTTAAAACCAGGAAAAGACAACAATTATGCCATATCACAATATTACGATATCCAAAATCTAAGACGATATCTAGTCTCATATCACTATATTGATATAATATCGATATATTGCCCAGCCCCAACACAAACATATTTCAACCCAGCCAAACTGATTCATAGGATTTATCACAAACCACTTGACGGAAAATAAAATACAGCAAGAGTACAAGTCCAAAGCCACCGCTAGCAGGTCTTGGAGACTGCAATGTTTATTACGTCTAATTACAAAATATCTAATGTGCAAAACTGATATGTTGACATGACACAAGATGAAAGTTAATGAAGTGTCCAAAATGGAAATAATTCATCCTCTGGGGAGCATGAATGTGCCCAGTAAATATCCAGGTAATAGACACTTTAGATTTTAAAATTTTGTACATGCAAGTGGAAATTTTGGCCTGATGTCAGAGCATGACAATAGATCAATAGGGCATCAAAATAATCAGGATGTATCCTCTGGGGGCCATGAGTATTCACTGCAAATTTTCATGGACAAATTTTGTATGTGCCTCCAAGATGAGGAGAGTGGATTGGTATCTGAAAATAACAGGGTTTCATCTGCATACAAAGATATTATCATGATGTTAAATTGAAATGAGGGTGCAGAAGGCATTAATAGTGTTATGTTATAGGGACATGATGTACAGAGAAAAAAATGGGTTTAAAGTGCACTGTACTGTCTGGTGCAGTTGCCTACTTGGGATGTGCAAAATTATGAGTCAAATCATATAACCATGACAACCAATGAAAACAAATACATTTTTCAAAGATATGTGAAACGCATTGTATGATAACACATTTACAATAAAGACATTAGCGGTCTCCTAAAGAATGATTCTTAGAAATGAAAGTTGAACAAAAGCCCATATTTCCAACAGTACATGATAATTGGATACCCTGACTCTGTCAATTAACCTTTTATACTCTTAAATTTTCTCCCTAAATTTTCTATAGAATTTTCAATATTTCTATATTCTAACTATATGGCAACCTCACATATATATTCATAATGATGTAACATTTAATACTTTACATGTCTGTTGTATCTTTTTATTGACATCTCAAATTTAAGCTTGATATACAGTATTTGGTATCTTAAGAAGTTTTTGGGTTCTTCAAGACAATTTGAAAAGCTTAATGGGTTTTGTGTGTCTTGCAGAGGTTAGGAGATTAAAGATTGTAGTTACCCTAATTGTTCCGATAAAGCAGGAAGACTGCAAAACAACATTCAGAAAAAAGATGGGTATCATACTTGTCTATCTGCTCCTCAGCATCACTTGCTTTTAGTCCTGGCTGCATGGCGTCTCCCTTCGCTGAGACACTGATGTCACACTTGACATATCCTTTAACCCCAGTGTTAATGTCTCCAGGATTGGTCAGCATTGCCCATTTATTGATGAACTGGTGACCTAAGGGACAAAGAAAAAAAACAGAGTGACACTCGGGAAGTGAACGATTAAAGCTGTCTGCTCTTTCAAGAATGATCACTTTGGTGTCCTTGAGCAACGCTACTGGGCAGCTCCCAGTGGCCATTGCACTACAGCTTATCGCAGGAAAATTTATAAATCAATATATTAATCAAAAGGCTGCTTTGACATCACAGGGGGGAGACATAAAACACTCTCTTATCCTTTCCTCTAGGTAATAAATAAACATGAGAAAGATGTGGGAAGGTGAGTCTGTCAGTTACCTGGCTGTTTGTAGACTGTCCACACATCCAGCTTAAAGGAGCCGACACAGAAACTCCTCAGCATCTTAGAGTGCATCACCTGGAGAGAGAAGGCAAACTTTAACCTCATAAGGTGCTCACAAGCCGGACAAAGATCAAAGGTTCTGTAAGCACTACAAGACCATGGAAGTAGAGATATAAAACACTCATGGCCAAAGATTTAAACATTTAAAGAGCATCTCATGTTTTAAATGTTCTAGTGTACACTATAAATGACATGTTACAAGCAGGCATGGAGGCTTTCTGAATGAATGCACAAATACTGTCAGAAAGGACACCTGACAGCCACCTTGCAACCGCTCATCTGCTGTTTTTACTCACCGTCAGCTTGATGACTTTGTCGAAGAAGACCTCTTTGTGGGCAAAGAAGTCAAACACAAAATACTGATGGAAAGGAGAGAGGGGGAGGGCAGTTAGAAAACACTCATGCAAAGGTTCATTTGTTGTTTGCAGTGTATTGTTGGTCACTCTGGATAATGTAGCATGATGGCTTGCAGTGGTGGAAGAAGTATTCAGAAGCAAAAGTACCAATACAGCAATGTAAAAAATACTCCTTACAAGTAAAAGTCCTGCATGAAAAATCTTACTTAAGTAAAAGTACATAAGTATTAGCAGCAACATGTATTTAAAGTAAAAGTACTCATTTTGTCCCTCTGACTGATATATTATTATATATGACATCATTAGATTATTAATATTGATGCATCAATGTATAAACAGCAAGGCTGGATTATGAACCGGGCCAGTGGGGCCAGTGCACTGGGGCCTCAGACTGCCAGAGGGCCTCCAAGCCTCAGGCCACGTGTTGTGCGTGGCCCAAAAGTTCCAGAGGAAGTTGAACACCAGGGCCCTCAGTTGGGCCCTCAAGCTGACCAATAGGCCCCTGGGTGCTTATAGCATGAGTTAACTATTAGGGCCCCCCAGATCTCTCAGCACTTACAATGTGAGGGCCCCCAGACCCATTGGTGTTTAAAATGTAAGCTGACCACTAGGGCCCCTAGGCCCCTCAGCGCTTACAGTGTGAGGGCCCTCAGGCCCCTTGGCGTTTAAAGAGTGATCTGACCAATAGGTCACCTACAGTGTGAGGGTCCCTGGGCCCCTCTGTGCTTAAAGCACGAGCCGACCACTAAGGCCCCTGGGCCCCACAGCAATTTAAGGCCCCTCCGTGCTTAAAGCGTGAGCTGACCACTAGGGCCCCCGGGCCCCTGGCTGCTTACATCAAGTGTAAAACCTGGGCCCCTTGGTACATATGGAACCTCTCGTAGAGTACAGTGCAGTGCTAAACGGAACTACTTCTGTGACATTTACCCTGAAGACTCATTTAGCTCAGGTGCTGTGCGACAACCATTGTAGTTTCATATAGCCACTTACAAGCAACCACCTTTTTAAGGCACATGAAAGCTCCATAATTCACGAGCTGAATATTAACTGATGTATTTTGTGTCATAGAACAAGCACCGAAAGCACTGTTGTCAGCTGTAAGGAAGGAACTAGCACTAGTTCAGTTTCCATTAATGTTGTCACTCCCCCAGTGCCATCCTTTGAAGGCGAATCCGACAGCTAATGGTATACAAGAACCATCATTTCCAAGTCAGGAGCACTTGGGTAGTTCACAAGAATCAAATCAGCAACCAAGCCATTCCTGGTACTATGGGGTCACTCACCCTGCCTTATGGCAAAACACTTCCAGTGACATTGTAAAGTCAGTGCGTATTGAAAGAGGAGCAGTCCCCTTCCAAAAATGCAGTGAGAAATACCCAGCTTCAGTCCGAGATAGAGCACTTGGTGGAAAGACTAGAAGTTTCAGCAATTAAGTTCTGAACTGTATATTGCCAAATGGGCAGATGGTTTCTACACAGTGGCTACTGTACTCACCCTAAGCAGGTTGTGTGTACTGTTTTGCATGCAAACTGTTCTCCAGCAAGCTCGGTGGCTTTAGTCAGGGGTTTAGTGACTGGAAGTGATATAGATGCAGATCTCATGCAGCAACTTGATGGGGAACATAAATACTGGAGGGACATTTTGAAAAGAGTTGTAGCAGTGATCAAGTTCTTGGGTGAAAGAGGACTTGCGTTTAGGGGAGATGATTAGGTCAACCCATCATGGCAATTTCCTTGGCATCCTAGATTTGCTATCACAATTTGACCCATTCCTTGCTGAACATACTAAAAAAACTGGTGAAAAAGGAATAGGCACAGTGTCCTATTTGTCATCGACAATATGCGAAGAACTCAATGACCTAATGGGTCAGAAAACTCGCCAAACAATAGCAGATGAGATTCAGGATGCCAAATATTTTTCAGTAATTGTTGACTCTACTCCAGGCCTGTCACATGTGGACCAATTGACGTTCACATTCCAGCTCGTTAAGAGCAGTGGGAATGTGATGGAGCAATTCCTGGGCTTTGAGCCAATTGAGAGCCATACTGATAAAAGTTTAGCAGACTGTGTGACTTTGATGGTGGAGGGCCTTATGTTGGACCTCTCAAACTGTAGAGGTCAGTCATATGACAATGCAAGTGACATGTCAGCAAAATAAAATGGGCTACAGGCCCACATGAAAAAAGAAACATCTGATAGAGTATGTGCCTTGCGCAGCATATTCACTTAACTTAGTTGGTGTTAACAGTTTAGACAGCAGTAGCCCAGAGGCTCACAAGTTTTTTTTAACATGTTGCAGTCACTGTACACATTTTGTTATTCATCCACACACAGATGGGGGAAAGTCTTTTGGAAGACATATGTCAGACTGACTTTCAAATCACTGTCCAGTACTCGATGGAGTGCTCAGGGCTCCAAAAGACATGTGCCCAGGGGCCTCACAGGACCATGATCCAGTCCTGGTCCTACTTTGAACTACTTTATATACAGTTAGCTAGTTTAGTCCATTGGTTGGTTCTCAACCTAGGGGTCCAGCCCTTCCAAAGGGTCACCAGATAAATCTGAGGGGTCGTGAGATGATTAATGGGAGAGGAAAGAAGAAAAAACAAAGTCCTGATACACAAATCTGTTTTTAGTTTTTGGACTTTTTCTCTGATCTTTGATTTTTGGTGAAATATTGCATAATTTGAACATTTATTGAAATGAAATCATGTGAGAGACATCTGAAATGTGACTCTGACTACACACTGCTTTTTGTAAGACGTCAAAAGCCAAAAAGTTTGGAAACCACTGGTTTCATCTTTAACAATGTGTTGTATTTTGTAATTTATTTCTACCTCATTGTAAAATGGAGCATTGGTTCCTTCTTTGACCGACGTCTGTTTTTTCTCATCACCGATCTCGATCACCACACTGGGGTCAATGTTTTCTCCCACGAGCTGCCTGGCCTCTGTGATGTTAATGGCAATCTATTAGAAAAATAAGAAACATTACATACCACTTCACAGATCAGTGGAGCATTTGATTATATCACATATTATATTGTGTTCCATATATATTTCCCAATCTCATAAATATTTACATATTCTTTGTTTATCACTTTGTGTCTTCGTATTTTTGCACATTATACATTTATACTGTTTCTTTTTGATTTTTTTAAAGCTTTAAAATGTAAGTTGTGCTGTTTAATTCTTCCTGTTACTATTATTATACTATATATTATATTACTGTTATTGAACCCACATCCCCTAAAGAATTGCTTAAATTTAATCTTATATTTGAAATAACCTAAATATACTGTATATCTGTGCGTTCAATATGCTGTTACCTGGAAGCTCTGTGGTTTCTCTTCAATGTCCTGAATGCGAGTTTTGAGTTTGGACCTGTGGGAGTTTCACAGGTCAGTTCAGTGTCTCAATCTGATGGTCATTAATAAACAGAGTCATACAGAAATTAGTTATGTGTTACATGGACACAAATGCACCACATGATGTTGATGTTTTGCTGGTCTTTGGGATGCAGAAAGATAAACATGAGTGAAACTCAATATGAAAAACTGGCAGCAGTGGATATTTAATCAGGAACATATAATGTATCTGCTCCATCAAATGTAAAGAAATTTAACAGATGTGTGTGAGCGCTACTGAGCAAAAGTAAAATTCTGTTCAGCTGTGATAAAGTACGGCTCAGGTGGATCATTTATGAATAAAGTCACAATCTCTAATGTCTAAGATGCTGATCCTGGGAGTCTCAGGATCTTTCATTCTGTTACGCAGGACTCAAGACTGACTGTATTTGCTGTTATTTTAGGAAATTCTGTAATAAATTGTCAGAGGCACTAACATGAAGTGCTTCAGGAAATATGTTTAGCTATATTTTTGCACATTAGTTTTGCATTTTTAAAATACACTCAGTATCTTGGCCTAGAAGCTGTATGTAACACTGTTACATAGTGTGCAAAAATATCTCATACCTCTTATTGTTTGGTATTTCTCTGATTCTGACTGTGCTTTCGGGTTGATCCTCAGTGTTTTCTTCCTCCTGCAGGAGAGCCGCATCAGAGGGCAGCTCCACTTCATCGTCTACACACACACACACACACACACACACACACACACATTACATTTATTTGGCAGACTTTTTGTCCAACTGAACCACCAACTGTATGATTAATACCCAAGATGTCTTTTACCACAGCTAGAGCTGTCTGTGGAGACTGACTTTACTAGCCAAGAGAAATATCATACATATCTTATAACTTGTCCACCTACACTTACTGTGAGCTTCCAGTTACTAGAATAGTCAGTAATGTGCTACACAGTGGGTAGAGATATCAGCGAACAATGTGAGGTCTGGATTGTCAGCCATCCTGACCAGCAGTAACAAAGCTTGAACAGATTAATTTAATGTAAAAAAACAAAAACAAAAAACCCAACTCTGACATGACTTTGGAATAATCAAGTTCTGATATGAATTCCCTCTCATACATCCTGTTGAATGCAGAAACATTTCAAACCACAGAGGAAAATGACCTCATTTCATAGTACCTCTACTAACACACTAGTTAAACAGGGACAATTACAACCTGTGACGTACACAATGTTCTGTGTTGTTCTAAATTACCTGCAATGACGATGACTATACAGTCTCAGTCCAGTATTTAACATGCGACTGTTTGACAAGGGTTAGTCTCCACCACAGTGATATGACAGGAATAATTACTCTATTGCACACTGTAGCCAATATTGTGTGTGTGAGTGCATGTATGTGTGTTTGTTTTCCAGGCCTTACCCACAGCTCCCTTATTTGCCAGGACCAGGTCTGTGTTTACTTTCTTCTTCCTCTTCCCCTTCAGGCCAAAGATCCTGCCCTTTCTGCTTACAGAAAGAGAAGAAGACTTTCAGTGTACCAAATCTTATTTTCAATCTCATCTGCTACAAATTACATTCATATGTAAAAACATCACAGTATTAGGTAAGTACAGTGGCACATTGTTATTGTTTTGGCTCTGTACTCCAGCACTCTGCATTTAAAATGAACCAATGACTATGAAATGAGAGCTGACTTTTGACCACAGTCCAACTGTGTGTTTCACTTGCTAAAGACCAGATTCATGGCAAACAGCACCCAAAACAAGTAAGAAGTGGAGATGGCAAAGCATGCTGAAGATACCAAATGACAATTTTGACTCCAAAGGATTTCAGCAAATATTAAGTATGATGAGATACCCAATGCTGTTAGTCAACTCACATGGTAAGACAAAGCTAATAAAGTTCAGTAGTGAACTTTGGGAGCCTTCAGCTAACTCATCATGTGAGTTGTGTAATTTCCACAATTTTTCAATCATCTTCTACAAATCATCTGCTGTTTTCATAAACTCAGCTCTACATGTTTTAAATTATATTTTCTTATGCCAGAAATTTGGTCTGAGAAAAAAAGAATAAATCAAAGGAATATAACTTTTCCATCCAACATTTTTTCAAAAAAACAATCTTTAATAGCTAAACGGAAAAAGCAGCATTTGATAAAATCATCTAAATTGTGGCTGAAGGTGGTGGTGTCAACCAAGAAATGTCTTAAACAAAGACAAGCCTTTGCACGATCAGCTGATGATTCAGCCTCTGAGAAAAAACAGCAAACAGCCAGACTATGTCAAAGGTTTTGTTCCTTACATTTACAAAGATGGATAAATTATCATGTCATGTCACCATAACATAACATAAATATTGTCCTGACACACGCACAGAAACACAAAGCTGCTTTGCTGCTGGAGCTGAATGAGAATCAGTTTTCTGTGCTAGTTAAGAAGAGCATGTGCACACGTGTGATCAGCCATCATACAAATACAATTTTTGACATGCAGCAAACATTGTTAATTTATTAGCATCATAGAGAAACTATTGTCAGTTTATTTCTATAATCTATAGTTTTACCCTCTCACATACACTTTACTCGCCACATCACTCCAGTTATTATTATTATTATTTGCGATAATATTAACAGTAATAATTTCGTATACAGGATGAATGGAACCTCATTGCCAACAATGCAGCTGCTTCTGCTGCTTTATGTAGTAGCTCTAAAAGAGACTCAAGTTAACATTTTTATTTTAATACTGCTTTTTTCATTTTTTTAGTTTTTTAATTTTAAGCACTCCCTTGAGGATACAGCCTTAAAAATACTTTGCGTTTTGCATTACGTATGCATTTTAACTCAGTTTCCCAAACAGAAATAAAAATATCCTTGAGTGAAATCTTAAACCAAAAGCTAAGGCAACTTTATGTAACTGAACTACGGATATTATAGGGATTGCCATATGAAACTGCTCACCGATAGTGTGTGTCCTCCGGATCCATTCTGTTTCCTCTTCTACTAACAGGCACCAGGAGGGTTCAGGTCCATCAGTTTATAAAACTAATTTCCACCTCAACGGCTCACATCTGGTTGCTTTTCTGTCCGCTGATGATTCATTGCCTTCTCATCTCCTTTTGCAGATATTATAAAAAATTGTTCCTCTCTTGGCCAAAGCTGATAATACTAATATAAAGTATAATAATAATACAACCTACTATAATCACCTGTTTTCAGGATTAGTAATCCTGACTAATTTCCAGTGCAGAATTAGCTTCTTAAATATTTGTTAACTCTTTGCAGCCTTCCCTTCACTAAAAGTGCCCTTATCATCTGATATGACTGTACTGTAAATAAAGAGTTAAATATCCTTCAACTCATCCTCACGAAAAAGCCTGCTCACTCTCCACGCCTGCCTCCTCATCCCTGAATAAATGAATGTGATCCCGTCTCAGCTTTAAATATCTCTCCACTTGTGAAGTAAACCTGACTGTCCAGGTGAGCTCCTTCCTCCTCGTTCTAAAGAAAATATTTCGATCCTATCTCTCCCAGTGTTTAACTTGCTGTGGTTGCAGTGGTTCATTTTCTTTAAAGTGTTGTGTTAGTTTGTGGTTTAGGTAAAGGGACCTGCCCTCCTTGAGCAATTCACATGTATTAAAGAGTAGCATGCTTCACTGTTTTCTAAGGCGACTACGTTCTCACGAGTGGACCTGAACTCTACAGTGTGTTCTCCTATGGTTCTGTTGTGTCAGATCAATGATGGTCACCCAATATCAATGCCAAAACACCTGAAGATGTGTTGCTCATGCTAACAAGATAGCTGCAGTGCAGTTTGTGACGACCATCATAAAACTAAAAACTGAGTGGAATGATGCTTATATTCAGTTATTACTTTATATGTGCAACTGCTTCAAAATCTTTCTTTAAAGCTTTTGAAGGATGCTGATGACAAAGTTGAAATACCTGTCAGACATTTGAGGAAATAACGTTAAATTTCTTACTCAGCATCATGTGCAATTGATATAGATTTTATCTAACTATAGATAATATGTAATGTAACAAGAATGAGTTGTTGCTTTAAACATGACCACATATTTTGATATCACCTGTCACCTGTGGCTGAGGACGACAGAGGGACATTGCATTCACCAAAGAGAAAAAAAAGGAGCCTTATCTTGTAATTATGACTTCTGTATCTCATAATGATGTGAAAAGATCTCCTAATTACGGGAAAACGATCTCATTGTTACAGGAAAGGAATCTAGTATTCATAAAATCGTTTTCTTGTATTTATGATGATGCATAGTGCTTGAAAGCTTTATTAGTCTTCTGTGGTGGTCACAAAAAGCATGTAAATATTAAGACATGCTGTAGATGAACTCTAGTTGGGACTACAGTTGGACTCCATTCAAATGGAGGAATGCATCCCACCCAAGAACATGATGGACAAATCAGCTCCCATGATGCAGACAAATAGTTTCACAAGGGAATGGTAAATTTCCATTTTCCCATCATATTGTGATGAAGAACCCATCATCTACTTTCCTTTTATCCAGCCTTTATCATGGATGGAGGTCTGGTTGCAGTCTACAAGTATTCATTTTCAACTGTTTCCTCTTAAACTTTTTGAGCTATTTGTGATAATTATATTAAACCTTACTGACTCATATGAGCTTTTTTTTTTAATCTGGCGCCCCCATCACCAGGATGACATTGTTACAAAAAGTGTCTACACAGGCTGAGTAGTGACAGCAGCATGTCAGCAGCAGCTTTAGGCCTCCGTCAGTGTCTACGCAGGATGTGTTCAGGCACAGTACTGAGTGTAGGTCACCTGAGTTTTGGCAGTACTCAAGAACCCAACACATGGTCACTGCAGTTCCTTTTGTAAAACAGAGGAACATAGACTTGAAGCGCAAAAATAGCTTTGGGTCGTGGTTACATTAATACATCAGTGAGTTGGAAAGCTTATCAGATACTCTTTTATAACTCTGGAAAGTTACCATGACAAGAGTTGTTTTGTCCCTTGTCTCAATGATCACAAAAATTTAATTACCCCCGTTTACGTAACAAATGAGTCTACTAGTAATTTGGCTTACACATACTTGATGTTGCTAGTGCTGGGCAATATGGCCAAAAAAATCTAATTTCTTTCAAACTCACAATTTTGATTGATTTGTATTTGCCTGCAAAATGCAGGATTGAAACATCACATTTTTTTAAGACAATAATAAAAGACCTGCACCACCTGCAAAGCTGTTATCATTATTATGAATAAAATACAGATTATCCCACACAGTTAATAATCAGTTTCAACACAGATAGAGCAGAAAGGTCTGTTCACTAATTGATCTGCAGTTGTTTGTGTTTCTTTACAAGACATCAGCCTGATATCTGCAGACTGCTGCTAGCTAGCGTTAGCTATGCGGCAGGTACGGACAATCTTTACAATGTAGAATTTGGAAACTGTTCAGTCGACAACCAGAGCTTCAAGTCTCGTAAGCAGAGATGATACCTCGTCAACTAACACAAACTGAGAGCATTGTGCATATTGTAATAACTTGATTTTACAATTTAGACATTTTACACATTATACAAAAAAAAAAATCGAATTAATCAAATTAATTCGAGATATCACCCAGCCCTAGATGTTGCATTGCAGCAAAAGGAGCCTCACTGTGCCAATGCAGTGGTCTCATTGAAATGAATGAGGCGGCGGAATTTTTTGACACAAATAATTTTTTTATCTACGTGACCATGGTCTTACATGTGTACATGAAACCCAAACAGTAAGTCATGTGATTTTATGTTTACAGCAGTATGAAACTAAAAAAGAGTTCTTTGAAAGATTCTTAATATTTTTTGGTTTGGTCAGACCAAGTAAACTAAACAGCATGTATGAACACAGTCATACATTCAGTTCAGCTTAGAAGTTTTTAAAAAATCAATCCCAGAAACATGACGAAATGAGCCCGTTGACATCACAGGTCAGCAAAGATCAGGGCTGATTCCTACCTTCCTTTGGGATCCATTACTGCAGTCAGAAGTCAGCGTCATGCATCAGTTCCTGCAGCTGGATACGCACCACTGCATCCTGCATGGATATATTAGCTCAGAGGAAGTCAGAGTTTGCCCACTGAGAGTCGTTAAGGCAAAGTGTTAAATAACAGCCCGACAAAATGATTGGTGGTTGAAGTGTTTGTTCAGAAGTTGTAAAGCTGTGGGAGCACATGGCTGATGCATGGCCAGGTCCTTATGAGTTATCCTTCATTACCTGAATCAAGCTCAAGAAAAGAAAGTTTTGTAGACTTTCTTTTGCTACTATAGTACAGTATATTAACAACAAAGCTCTAAAATCAGTTGAAACAATAAATAAAATACACCGTTTCAACTGATTTTAGAGCTTTGTTGTTAATATACTGTACTATAGTAGCAGCAATAGTAGCACTGGAAACAGTCAATAGTGGTAGTAGTATTAGTAGTAGTTGCAGTAATAGTAGAAGTAGAATCTGGATAGTGTTTGTTGAATTATTTATTTATATATTTATTATTATTTGTGATCAGTGGCCTGGTGAAGCATCCAGTGATTCTGTGACACTGGTGAGATAACACAGTTACCTCCATCAGTTGATTTTAACAATAACATTAACATTCATCAGTAGTTGTCTATGCCTGCCTTAAATCCCCTATGGAAGGACATTAAGATACAAGTAGAGACAAAATGTGTGTGTGTGTGTGTGTGTGTGTGTGTGTGTGTGTGTGTGTGTGTGTGTGTGTGTGTGTGTGTGCATGGGGACCGGTACTCATGTGACCAGGATGTATGAAACTGGCAGAGTTAACAAATCCACCCCTGGTAAACACAGCAGTCAGCCCAGCTCACACCCAGACAGGCTGTCTGTCAGTCAATGAGGATCTGCAGACAGCTCGCTCACCTGCCTTCACATCAGCTGGCAGAGAGGGCTTGCATACTGTCATCATCATGTGATGCATTAGATATAGATATCTAAATCTAAATGTGTAAATATTTAAAAATATTTACACAGGAAGCACACTGCCTGTGACCGACTACATTCATTTACATTCACGTTATATGTGCTCCACAGTTACTGTCACTTGGATTAGACAAAGGCACAAGTAAAATTTCATGTTGTGTTCACTTTACTGTTTATGGAAATTGCTGTTTTTTTGACACTTGTTTGCTTGTAACAGAAAGTTGTAGCCTTGAACCATATGTATGTGCCGTCTGCATTTTAGTAAAAAAAACCGTCAAAATACAACAAAAGCTGATAATAAATGATTGCTGGATTAATAACGAGGTCAAAGACAAACACCTGCTATATCATGTCAGCTAGTTCACTCAGAATGGCATACATTACTTCCTGTGACACGTTTGTTGTTGCCTTTTGACCCATTTTTAACTGCACAGTGCAACACAACTATATGCAACAATGTTTTGATAAGTGACGACAGAGTTAAGTTGTAATGTAAGTAGAGATGGTACAACTAAACAAAGTGTTGAGTTTAGTGAGAAGCACTAGACTGAGTGTTGACTTTACATGAAAACTTTCAATCAAACTTACGCTCAGCTGGTGCATCAGCCTGCTGAACTTCAATTCTGACCAAACCAAATGTTAATTCCAATAAGAAAGAAAATACTTTGTCACAAGTAGTGGTGCCATATCATAAGTAATAAAGTATCTCCAGTAATCTCCAATTACAATATCTGCTATTAAGTTATGTTATCTCAAAAGTGAATTCCATTTAACGTTTTCATGTGATGTATGACTTTCAAATTCAAGCTGTCTCCACTTTAGCTCGAATTCCAATTAAACATAAAATATAACTTATTTTCTATGCCTGAAGACTTGAGCAGTCACAGTGAAATATAATAAATATATATATATATAAATATATATATATAAATATAAGAAAGTCCAGAAAAACTAACTGACACTGACAAGTGACCTCTAAGGGTCGTGTGAATAATGACTGTTCTCTCTCAGAGACAAAAAGCATCTTGGGGAGGAGGGTCTAATGGTCAAACTTCACAGGAGAGTGTGGTGTACATCCCATCTGCTAGGATTGTTTTAACAATTAATATGAGCTAATTTGTTGTATGGGTTGTTTTGGAGGGCAGAGACAAATGACCTTTTCTAGTCTCTGAGACTTATTGCTATCTACAACTTTATATATCTATGGTTATGACTAACTTTTGACCACTCTAAAGTGGAGATGCAGTGGCCTAAAAAAACGTGGTTTTTGAAGCAAAATACACTCCTCATATGACCAAAAACAGGGCAAAATATTTATTGTTTTTCACAGTAACTGGAGCATAAGTGCATTTACAAAAATGGCATCTGAATTCCATAATTCATTATTTTCAATACATGACTGACCATATGATTTGTATTTAATCTAAGACAAGCAAATGAAGTACAAACAAAAATTACATGACATTTTACAGGGAATAATTTCATCGTGTCATGTCAATCAAAGTCCCTTTAAAAGTCTCTGGGTGTGCATCATCAGTTTCATGCTATTTCCAGCCACACCCATGATACAGTTCAGTTTCCCAGCACAACCAGTCTTCTATTGGCGTCCACCGAGCAGCTTCACTTGGGAATAAAGTGTCTTGCTAAAAGGTACATGATTGGTGCTCATGAAGGAAGGTGAAAGTGTTTCCACTTTCGCTCCCTTCTGGACTGAGACTGAAGCTGGTGGCCACAAACCTGCTACTAACTTCTAGTTTACTCTGCCACCTCATAGTCTTGTTTTACGGGAGTCTCCAACTTGTTTTCTTCAGTCTTGAAAGCGTGATCTCTCATAAATATCTGAAAAGATGAAATGAAAAAATTACTATGAAGTTATTCTGAAACAGGGTTTTTACTTTGTGACAACAGTGTTGCTAAAACAAGGTCTAACCAAGTGTTGAAATTACCCAAATTTTACCAAAGTTATGTCTTTTACCAAAACATAACTGTTGGCTTTTTCTTGAAAAAGAGGTGAAAATTTGTGGCGCTGCCATATAATTTTTTTTATAGCTAAGAAACACATTCTTCACTCTGTACATATTCATAACACCAAATGTTTAATCTATTAATTTATTTGATAGTTTTTTTAGATAGAAGACAAGCACTCAAGCACACAGTCTAATGCCATAGACAGTTTAATCAAGGCTGAAACTCAATTTCATGTTTACATCATATCAGAAGAACCAGAAAAACTTGATGACACTGTATTTTTACGGCCTGGGTGGATGGGTACTGTTTACCTTTCTGGACAGCCCTAAAATCAATTACTGGTCTTTTTAGTCATGACATATTCACTGATAAACAAGTTCAATGACTTCAGGAAGAGAATGTAACCATCACTGGAGGACTTGTGAAACCAAGTGGGACATTACAAACAGTTTCTCTAATATGGCTGTTTGACTTTAAAGTAAATCTGGTATGATGTAAACGCAGCATAATGACATGCTGACAGAGGCCAAAAATGAAGATGCAGACTTGGTTTGTGAGGTCTTCAGCCTAACATGTCGATTCACTTCTTCACTTGAGAAAACTCACCACAAGGTCCATTTAGTAGCTGCTGTTGAGCTTTTAATCATATTACATGATCTTCATCAGCAGATGCCCAGACTCCATGACAACGGGGCAAACTCAGTCTGCTGATGAAGATCATGTAATATGATCGAAAGCTCCAGCAGTAAGTAAAATTTATTTATATAGCACCTTTCTAGGACAGATGTACTTATGGTACTTATGGACCATATGGACATTATGGTGAGATTGTTGTCTCAACTTCTGTTTTCCAATGTTAAAAATCAACTTTGAACCTCTTTTTAATTGTTTATTTTAAATGCAGAACATAAAAAAACAAACAAACTAGGAAGCCAGGACAAGTCAGTGGTGGAGAGGTCTGATACTCTGACATGTCAGGCTAGAAGAGACCTATCTCAATAACATCCAGATAGCTAAACAGGATGTCTGCAAATAAATCAACCAAACTGAATAAAGCACTTTCAAAACACAAACCACTTAAATGTCGACACTTGAGATTCAGTTTTGACACAAATCATCATATGACAAAGGAGGGTGTCAGGGAGGAATCTTACCTTGCGAGGCAGCTGGATTTGCGAGATCACGACATCATGGGATCACACGAGAATCCATCTTGTCAGGCTTCAAGTTATGCGCTTGCGTCCGGTGGTTTGGACCAATCAGCATCCTATGAGGATTCTCGCGTGATCTTGTGATCTTGCGAATCCAGCTGCCTCGCAAGGTAAGACGGTGATAGACAGATGGTTCATCAAATCACCTGCCAAGTAGTTTTTGAAAGTGCCTGCCCTTTTCCAAACAGTTGGCAAGGACGACTTCTCAGATGGTTCTGTGTAACAAAGCAACTGGTGTGTCAGGTTAGGAGGAATCAGGCTCAACTCAACTTTCTTTCACATGCTCACTACTAACAATGATTTTATTGAACCATCACATTAATGATGGGTAAAGAAATGTTTTGTTTCCACTCATATCATTAATGTGATGCTCTGGTAACAGATAGCATGTCCCTCCAGAGATGGGTGGGAATGGTACCACATTTGAATCAAAGTCGCAGCATGTTAGCACCTTGATGGTATTTGATTTGAGATATAATAGTTTAAATTGAACCTTACAGGACAGTGTAAGTATTATATTATATTATTGTTATAAGGATACACTATGAAGTTCTTAACAAGGCACACTGTTGTGGTCACAATTTTGTTTGCTTTATTTTCCTTATTTGTTTAATTTTTTGTTTTTGCTAAAACTATGCAAGATAGATGCCTTAATTGCATGGGTACCAGTTCCCCCTCATATTATCCTTTTGGAGGATCTACAGAGGGACCACAATGGGCAGCAGTAAGACCTTGTGGCAAAAAGAAAAAGTAAAGATGCAAGCTAAGACAGGCAGCCACTGGCAGGGCTTCCTACCTGCAATGTGTAGGGCTGGGGAGTGGCTAAGAGGTGCTGGTGGCATGGTGGTTTCAGAGGAGGGACTGCAGCCTGAAGACGCTGGCTGATTGATGAATGAGGGACGTTTGGGAGAAGGTGTGGAGGGTTGGTGACGGACTTCGTAGAACGTAGAAGACTAGGGGTGATTGGTGGGATATTTGGATGAGATTTCAGAAGATTTGCTTGGTTGTTTGATCGGATCACAGGATTTTGGTGGGGGCAACTGACAGATGTTGAAGGTGGAGTGGAAGATTAAGAATTCAATGGCAAAAGCAAAAGGTATCAGAGGACCATTCAGAGTTTTGGTGAAGTTTCACTGGAGGTGGCTGGTTGATTTTCAAAGGGTTTTTGTTGATTTAGCAGGAGATGGAGGTATCAGAGCAGATTAGGGGAGCGTGGTTTATTTAGTCTGAGATTTCAGATGTTAGAAGGATGTTTAAGGATGTGGGTCAGTGCACAAGGTTCCATATGAGGCGGTTGGTTGATTTTGAAGGAGAGGAAGATTTTAAAGGAGGTGGTTAGTTGATCACAGCAAATGATTTAAGAAAATACTTCAGAGGTTGATCTTTGAGGAGCAGGAGGCTTCAGAAGAATCCCTGAAGGGTGTGGTGTGTTTAATGAGGGCAATTATGCTTGGTATGAGTACAAGGTAGATAGGATCCGGAGGCTTCGGAGAGGAAGGGAACTCTGATAGATGGTGACACCAGGGAAAGAAAGACACTTGTTGCTTTCATGATGATAAAAAGTTGAAGGAAGAAGAGTTTGTTTGGTAGGAGCCGTTACAGGAGGAGAAGGAGCGTGGATCACCAGAAGCAACTAGAAGCCTCGAGGATGAGGAGTTGGATAGGTGGATGGGTGGATAACCAGGGAGACTGAGAGGGAAAGCAAGGGATGGATGGAAGGGGTGGCGTTAGGAGTAGAGTGCATCAATACCTGCAGGAGTGAGGACCAGGGCTTGTAGGAGATCAGACAGAGAGACAATCCCTCTGACCACATCTTCACTGTCAACCAACACCAAACGATGCACCTAATAGGGAAATGAGACAGGATTTGGCCATTACAGTATGATAGTACATCTATAGTAGATTAAAATGAATCCTCACTGACAACTTGGACCACATAATGGAGGTGAGAAAGAGGAAATAAAAAAGAAAGGAAAGGAAATAAAGAAAAAAACAAGAGTCAGAGTGAATTCAAACTATATGGAATCACTGTGGCATTATAACACTCTGAAACTTTCAGTGAGTGTTCAGTGTGATCTACAGTACTAGTCAAACGTTTCGACACACTTTCTCATTCAAGAGAATGGGAAGTTGTATCTAAACTTTTGACTGGTACTGTATACTAAAAAGAAGTCATTTGGTTACAAATTTGACTAAATCAGTCCGTATCTGGACTTTACAATTAAAGATACGATAGTGCATGTATGTTACCTCAGCCTTAGCAATGCGGTCGATGATGGTCTCTAGTGTTTCATGAGGGTAACACTTGAGAACTCCCTCCATCCAGCAGGCTCTGGAGGCAATGGCCTCCCGCATCGTCATGTTCAAGTTGTTGTAGTTTTTCTGGGCTGCGAGGTTCTTCAAGACAGAAGAAAGAAAAACACAATCTTATTCTGCCACCAGCAGTTGGTTTCAGCTGAACATCCTGTTGCTAGTAGCAACTGCAACTGTGTGTCTTTTTTTGATCTGTAATGTCACAGACACACATAGTCATTAAATTTGTTGTGTTTTATTTCAGAAGTGGGTGAGACACAATGCAGTCATAGGTTCTTTAACCAGATCAGAAAAAACAAACAAACAAACAAACAAATACAAAAACAGAGGCCATTTACAGTTATATTATTTATCATATCGTAGTGGTGCATGATGTGGGATATGAACTTACAATGACATCAAACCTGGAGTACAGCGCCACCACTTTACCTAGAGATGAGACATCAGGAGATGTACAGAAAAAAAGATATGAGAGTTAGTGTTATAGTCAACTTGTGTGTGTTATTATACACAAAAATAAAAGGGTTTAAATTAGGAATCATTTTGGTCAAATTGTTTTTTAAATAATGCAGCTTTTAAACACTGCATCATAATTTACAAATATTTTGGAATTGAACCCACTATTTGATTAACTGTGATTCTGACAGAAAAGGCTAACAAAGTGATCCGGTTTGCCAAGTGAATTAAACCACTAAATGTCAGTGTCATTATGGACTACCTTGCTCGTTGACTACAGGCAGAGCTGACACTCTTCTCTCTACAAAAATGGTCAGAGCTTCATAGACAGAGGCTGATTCCTGGACTGTAGCAATCTGTTTAAAGGTACCGATCCCCACTTCACAGATCTGCTTTTGCAGAAACCTTGGTTTAGGAATCATAGATCCCTGAGGGGGAGGAGAAAAGAGAAGAGAAGAATATACGATCTAAAATTTGAATTAAAATAGAATTGAATAGAAATTGTATAGACCAACAATTGCACTTTCACTCATGTTTTCTATATACATGTATTTCATTCAACCAAATCATAGTAAAAGGAAATATATTTTTATTGTGACTACAAATGGACCCTGGTCTCTTGTATGTGTTTTCAGAATACTGCGTCTTAAATGGATTTAGTAAATGAATCTTATTCAAAAAGTGTTGTATTGTACATTTGGGTTGATACTGAGGGCATGCTCAGTAAATGCACAGAGGCTTGCAGAGGCTTCAGCTCTGGCTTTGGAAAATTCTCTACGGCCTTCAGAGAAGTGCTAGCTTACAAATATGTGGAGGAACTTGAGGATGCGTTTGTGAGTTAGGATGTGGAGAACGTTTCCTGATGCTGGGTCAATGACTGGCAGCCGGTGTATCTTATTCTTCAACAGGGAGTAGATGGCATCAAACAAACTGAGAGGATGAGAAATGAGAGGATGATCAGGATTATAATAATCACATTACAGGAAAAATGGCACATTATGGGTTTTATCAGGTAATAATGCTCCCTCATGTTCCCCTGTGGGGATATTGCTTTCAAACAGCACTAGAAGCTCATGCAAAAGATCACAGTTTAGATTACGGCGAGCTCCAGCTGTAAATGCTGGTTTGAAGTCAGTACAGCTGCCTGTTTACATTGTGCAAGTCATTAATGTGAACATGATATTTAAACTGACAGACACACCTAATTAAACAGAAAACAAGGCAACACAGAAACACATTGCTCTTTAATAACAGATATTTTGTAAACTGAAATTACAGCAACTGCAATGGTACTTTATAATGGAGTGTATACATGGCTTAAAAAGATAAAGCGTAACTCTAACCCTGATGTTAATGAATTATCACAAAGAGCGGCTTCACCTGTCTTCAGGAGCGATGCTGATCAGTCTGTTAGTCGAGTACTCGAGATAGATCTCTGCCAAGAGAGAGAAATACAAGTTAATAACACAAACTACATGAAGAAATATACTGTTGTGTTGCACTGACCTCTCCATGTCTCTATCTTGTGTTCTTCCAGCTCATAGATCTGAACCTGCAGACAAAACAACCATCATCTCAGATCCAAAACAACGACAATAGGTCCTCAGCCTCAGCAGTGATCTGTCTGTCTGATCTCTAAGACAATTCTAAGACTGTTTATTTTCTACAAATGTTCAGTCAAAAAGTCAGAAGCACAGCTCACCAGAGGAGACTTGTAATAACGATGGAGAATGTTGATGAAGTCAGTGATGGTCAGCATACCTGTGCGTGCACACACACACACACACACACACACACACACACACACACACACACACACACACACAGGCATATTAGAAACATCAAACATGGAATTATCAGTGGCAAATTATCAAACAAATAACCACAGCAATGAATTATATCTGGTAAATGACTCGCAAGAAATAAGAGCTCTTCTCCCTTTAAGAGACATATTTCCCATTTGAATTTTTTATGGGCTCAGACAACATTCATGTGTATTTTCACACTGATTGTTATTGCGTGGCCACGAGTCATCTCCATGGGGAGACTGTCGTTCACTGATGACTATTTGGCACAGGAGTCATTAGGAGTTACAGTATATGCTTGCTGATATGGACAAGTTTGAATTGATTTCATTTTATTTTCTTTAATCAATTACAATGACATACTGGAAACACACTAGCAATAATTCTTCAATTAATTAATCAACAATAATAATAATCCAGTATTATAATGTATGGCGATATAACACTGAATGGGGTCATTCTACATGATAAGTATTTTCACTTTTGATACTTTGAAGTACATTTTGCTGACAGTACTTCACACTGTGGTAGTGCCTGCATAAATTCCCGCTCTACGTTTTCATGGGAAATTATTTGTATGCAACATGATTATGCAACACATCTATTGCCCTCTATTAGGTACTGTATTATTGTAGCTATAATATGAAATGCATCATAATAGAAATCTTCATATGTCTTAATATGCACAATTTAAATATCACATTCACGACCACGCAAATTTGTTTTCCACATACAGTATGTCACCAGAGGGGCTTCGTAGCAAGTGTTTGGTTTTAAGCTGTGGGGGCCCATTTAGTCACTTCATCCAGGCTGATGGACATGCTTTTTTTGGGGGGCAAATCTAAGAAGGGGGTTTAAATAGTTCAGATAAATCCTAAGTGTCATGATGAACAGCTCTGCATATTCAATGAGGTGTCAGTGTTTGTAATGCAACACAAATGTCTCATAGTTGACCTGCTTCCCCTAAATGTTGGCATGCAAACTGGGCCAGCATCATCTGAAACCACCTATCTACAGTAAGAAAACCTGAATCCTCAGCACTGCACTTCAAAACTGTGGGGAAGGACCCAATGTAGGTCACACACCTATTAGCCTCTAGCACGTATGGAACCTCAATACTTTTTGTGTTCACAGCACTGAGTATTAAGGCACCAAGAGTTGGCACTGCATGCTTAGCTGCATTGTTAATTTTGTTTATGTATTCTTTTATTAGATTGTCTTTATCTTTACATGTTTATCTTTACTTTATTCTATACATGCAAGCTTGTTTGGATGTTTTAGACTGGCTTATTTTGTTAAAGATCCCCTCTAGACCTGTATTAAGACTTATAAAAATACTCTGCACACAATAATGTGTGTCTGATATGGTTTTTCCACAAAAAAGTACAATTGGCATTTTAAAATCCTTAAAATTACATTAAAAATGTACTCACTCTATGAAAAAAACTATTTTTCATTTCAGAAGTTTAACTGCTGGACACAAGATGTCTCCTACTTAACTGTAAAGTCCATTCTCAGTGTTTGTGCACTGGAGGCTTCAAGTTTCTATACACTTGTGTAAGTTGAATATTGGACCAGGTTTGGCTTCCAAACTAGTTCTGATGTCCGAATCCTGCTCCTAAGATTTTAAATGACCACGGAAAAAATTTCCATTTTCAATAGCTGAATATGAAAAAAGCCTTCTAGTGTCAAACTCTGCACATACATCATTCTGCACAGTGAACAAGAAGAAAAACATATTTTTGAGTGGAGGGGGACTATTCTAAGACCATTAATTAGATATTTTCAAACACTGGCATGATGACACAGTCTCATCCCTCTCTTATAATCCTGGAGTTGCACAAGGAAGTAGCTCTGCAAGGCAGGGGTGATTGTAATGGGTTATCTTTTTAAAAAAAATTTCAAATAAGTGATTTAGATCACTGGGTTAACTCGGACGAGTTTAAATATAGCAAACTGACTGGCTTGTATTTCATGTCCAGAGCTTGGCAGACTCCCTCTGACCAAAAAGTCTACAAAGAAGCAGTTGAATAAAATGTTACATAACCTGATAAGAATAATGGCCAAAATGATGAAAATAATACCCAGGATACATGTTTCAATTTGAATAAAAACTTCACACACCGTCACTGATGTCGTCACAGCACTCACTGACTGCTTGACACGAAAAGACACAGATGGAAAAACCATTCCAGAAAATTGACTTTGGATCTAAATGTAACTCATCACCTTGCTGAAAGACAGAACACCAACACTCAAGAGGCCGATATACTGTGAGTACTGTTTGTACGGTTATTAGCTCAGAAGCTTTCTGGAGTTATCACATCATGATTGGATTGTGCTTTCCTAGTCTTTCTGTAAGCTTTGATCCAGCAAGTAACATACTGTATCTACATCATGGCTGTGCTGTTGAGTGTCAGAGTGTCAGCGCTTTCAGTCACCAGTGAGATGAGCTCCAATTCATAAAGCTACTGATTCGGTCAGTGACAGTGATGATTGAATATACTCAGTTCATTCATGTACTGAACACCTGTGATGATCACTACATGTATGTAAGCGAGAGAGACAGAAACAGAGATACAGTATAGCTCACCCACAAAACACTTAAGCTTGTTGTCCCATAGTGGCGCTGCCCTCACACCGTTAGCCACGAGAGCAAAGAATGCCTTCTTCACCTGACCAAAACAAAGTTTTCATTACAATCCAAACTTGTCATGCAGTTTTTATACTGTTGTAGATTGTTGAGGATTGTGGGTCTTTCACTGTAAAAAAAAATCAAGAAAAAAGTGGCACTAAAGTCAGGTTTATCTGCATTTATGAGAAATTACTGGGAAATGCGACAACTCACAGTGACTTTCTGGTTTTGTAGGAGAAAACCATGTTGTCTTTGTGTGTGTTGTTGTGGTTGTGTGTGCGTGTGTGTGTGTGTGTGTGTCCCACACCTGCAGTGTTGTGTCAAAGATGACCAGTTTGGAGCTGGTAGGGATGGCATCATAGCAGCAGTGACTTTTCATGAAATTCATGTAAATGAATGCATCAGGGTCTGAGCCTGCAGGGGGCGCAAAAGCGTACGAACAGGCACCTGCAAATAAAGAAAATACAAACACACAGAGATAAAATGATCTCAAAACCACATCTGGATAACATTTTTCTCTGCAATCATTATAAGCTTTTATTTGATATGGGCCTCAACATGTGGTTTTCAGAACTGAGTTAATCAGGCCATAGTTTTGTTTTCACTGATGCCAATAAACACAAAGCAGTATTTCATACAAGTAGCATAGAAATAGTAGATTATGCCAAACACATGTACATACAAAGCTACAAAATCTTCTCTTCTTTACCTCTGCTCCGCATTGAGAGAACATCCTCCTCCTCATACTCATCCTGGTCCATCTCAAACAAAGGGACCTGGGAAAGGAAGTATATCAAGAGTTTACCGGCAGCTCAGAGTTTACTCTTTGAAGACTGAATTTTCTCTGCAATGACCCCCCTGTTTATGACCCAGCCTAGAGGGAACCCTGGCGCAACATGAAAGATGAGACTCCCCTCTTTCCAGCTCCCAAGGACCACCAGCAACAGAGGATTTGCAGCCCTTTAAAGGTTTATTTTAAAATCTTTTAGCTTCAGGGTGGGCTAACAGCTACTCAAACAAAAAGGAACAGAAAGACAACTCACTAACCGAACTCCTAACTTAACAAAAACAGGAGAAAAAAAGGATCAAACAAAAATGCTACCCACCCCTACCAAACCTGGGCTATTATGTCATTTGGCAAATCTATATACAACATTTCACACAGAAACATGTTAGCTGGCGGGCTGGTTGGAAGTGGAGAGAGGAGAGCCTGCAGGAGCTGGGGGAAGCTGGCCTTTAAACTGCAAGCTTGGAGGCTGGAACCAATCCCTGGAACAACCTACACACTCACACAGTCACAACCATTCAATCAGCTGAGCTCACCTTCAGCCCATCACACACAGGCACCACAGCAGGATCACCAGAGAGAGAGATCCACAACACACGCACAGAGAGGATTAAAGCACATACACAAATACATAGAAAATGATCATACAGCCTCAGGGTTGTAACACCCCTCCCTATTTGGCAGCCAGGAAGGTCCTTTGCTCCATTACAGCCTTAAAGAACTATCTGATATTTGAGTGGTTGTGGTTAATCTCTGTCTGTTTATATGACTGGAATCTGATAGATTTTGGTTTCAGATAATGTCACATTGTATCTTGTGAGCTAGCAAGCAAGTCACTGTTAAATCCAAGAGATCTCCTGAGAATCTACATGCAGTCCCTGAGTCTCTCAAACCACAATGTTGTGTTTTCTATTCATACATGTGTCGGATACTCATACATTGTGTAAATGTGACAGCTTTGGAGTTGCTGCAATTCACCTTCGAGGATAGGAGCATCTTTGTGCTAAGTTAGGCCAACTCTGTACTGAACACAGGGATGACACCAACATTGATCTTCTCATCCAACTCTCAGTGAGACAGCACAGGAGCAAAATGGAGCCCTGACACAGTAGGGACTCGGCATTAATGAAGCTCTTTTGAGTTTTTCTTGGTGGATGTCAAGATCACCTAGAGGTGACAGATTGTTGCAGCTGTTTGTCTGGCTGTCTATCTAGACTGGAAAGGCCAGATGTACCCTGTGGGTTTGCTGTGAACACCGTGATTTATCACAGCTGAACAAGTCTGTCCTATATTCCACCAGAAGATGGAGACATGTAGAAAGGGCAGCTGTAAGCAGTGTCTACAAATGTGTAAATGTATGTCATGGCAGTAAGCCAAGAACCTGTTGATGTACATCAGCTTTGAGGGAAGAAGCATCTAGAGCCAGCTTGAAACAACTGACTCTAGAGTCAGTGGAGAGGTACAATTGACATTGACATTGACAGACTGTCAATGAGGAAGTTGCAGAGGCACAGGTATGGAAAACCTTAAAGCAACTAAAGAGGCTGTTCTAAAAAAATGTAGCCACAAATGAGAACATTGTTGCCAGGTGGAGAGAGCACTTAGAGGAATTTCTAACTCAGGAGGTGCTTTTGAAAGATCCGGGGTGGTCTGAGCCCAGTCATTGACAGAGGTTGGAGACTTCCTTCGATACTTAGATCATTAAAACTCTGTGTTAACAGCCCCCAGGCAGCACACAGAGACAGTAAAAGTTTCTAAGCAAAGCTTTTATTTTTGTTCATAAAAGTTAAGCAGCACTATGTGGGGTTGGGTGAAGTAATTAACCATTATCCTCTCAGCAAGTCACATTAATTGTTTCCATGGCTGTGAAAAGTAGGGGTGCTGAAGGTGCTGCAGCACTGCAAGGTGCAGCGACTCCACATCCAGGTGGCTCCACGATATGTTTTTTTCTTTTAAATTATCGTGAGCAGCTTTCCAGGTGGTTTCCTATAATATTCCAATAGTATTTTGATTGTATTGATTTGTTGTAGCAAGAAGGCTTGAACCAGATTCAGACAGCCTCTCCTGCATGAACAAAATACTAAAGTTTAAAAGTTTTTAACTAACAGCAGCACTTTAAAAGTGTGGTATTGTCACGATGATTGTGTTATGCCAGTGTAGTTGTCTTGATGACTAAAGTACATTTCCAAACTACGCAGTTTTCATATTGTTATATTTGGTGTATCGTGCTGTCTGTTATAAGGACCCATACAGTGAGGAGATGGCTTTTCCAAGTAATCGATACAGATGCTGCATGCTGCCTTCAGACAGCTGTAGAGATGAATTAACTGAAGAAGACTTTCATACAGTTTTATTGTTGCACTGACATTTCCATTACAACTGTGTACATTGATGTCAGTCTAATTGTAAACTGGTTGGAGATACTAAGGCCCATAAATCCCTCTGATAGTCCCATATTAAGAAAAACTAACTAGAAAACCTTGTCAAAAGCCTGACAGGGGACTACAGCCTCTGGCATGTTTGGAGGCTTCCAGAGATTCCCAGAAAGAGTTGGAGGAAGTGGCAGCTGCTCTGTTGCCTGGTTGTCACTATGAGCTTGGGTTGATTGATGGGACAAAACAGATAAGATAGATGGACTCTCTATGTAGAAGGAGTTAGAAGTATAGTTAACTCTTATACCTGAATTGTCACTTTGCAGCAGATGTTCCTGTACCACAAGTGTGCCTATTTTGAAATCATTTTTCATCCATATGTTGACCTTAAATTACCATCCACAGGACACCATGTTTTTTAAGACCACCTTTTCACAACTAGTGCCTTCATCAGGATCGTGTTTCAGTAGTATCACAGTATCACCAGGTCAATTTCCTTATTTTTACCTAGTGATTAAAAGCCACACTGTGACTTGTGTTTAAATGTCTCTGGCATGGTTTCAAATGGTAATGGTGAGACCTTGGTTGGACCTTACATTCTTAAAATTAAACTTGACCTTAGTGCTCTGAGACTAAATACCTGACAGATGCAGAGTAAGTGAGGTGGGAACATTCTGTGTGAACTTTTCTCACATCAATCTGAATCTTGCAGAGGTTATCCAAGCTACAGAACACATCTGAAGTGTATCAGAAGTATCAGCCATCTACTGTCAACACAGTAATGTGCCTGTGGTGATGCCACTTTAGAGGGATTAAAAAGACCATTTCCAAATAATGTCCCCAGCTTTAAACACTGGCCCTGTTTAAGTGTCAAGCTACTGAATTACTTCCATCTTCAAAAATTTAACAGCTAATAAATCCCCCCTATAACAACTTTTTATTAACATAGGTTTACAGAGGTACAAGATTTTTAAACTTGTTTTTTTTTTGGAAGTAAGCCAACATTGTCAATATAAAATTACAGAAACTACAAAAGTGTATATAATTTAGTATATATATAATGATAAAATAGCAAATATGGACAAAACAGGCAAAAATGAAAACTATATTATGGAAGACAGAATTTTAAAAAGAGATTGAACAGAATAATTAAAAGTAATGAAATCAAAATAAGCCATGAGAAGTCAACAGAGGCTCTGAAATCTTAACAGCTATAAACAGTATCAACAGCAAACACAAACACACACACACACACACACACACACACACACACACACACACACACACACACTCACTATACACAGACATCCAAGCAGCAGACCAGAACAGGGTTGAGTATGGGCAGAAATATGTCACTAGAAACTGAATTTGAATCATTTATATTTGAATTTGAATTGCTCAACTTGAATAATTGCATTGAAAAACTGAATCTGAATAGGATCATTTGAAATTGGATTCATTTGGAAATGAATTCAAATAAACTTGAAACTGAGTGTAATATTATGAAATTGAATTCATTCGCTCTGAAACTGTATTTGATCCTCACTGAAAATTCAAATCTCTAAATACTTCCACATTCAGTTCTCACAATTCAAATTCCATTTACTGAGACACACATCTGGCCATTGAGGAAGAACAATTGAGTGCAGATCCATGTTTTCTCTATTCTATGTAAAAACTGTAGTTTTATGCCGTTTCAGAGAAAAATTACTTTAATTTTTGTGCCTGATCCATCGCTATGGTAACATTTTGGCCTGAGTAGCCTTCTGTTAATATTATCGTATTGTAAATTTTTCTCCAAGGGGGCCATCTGTCCACTTCTGCTGGGTGTCTGTTTGTGTTGGTTACCAAACCATGTGTGTTGGTGTGTGTTTGGATGTGACTTTGTTGCTGAGACGCTGCATAATTTTTTTTTTTAACTGTCTACTTTTACATTGCAGATCTTTTCACCTCCAGCAACTTTTCTTTTTGCATGTACATGTACCTTTTAAAGTGAAGCATACTTCACAACCTGCATGCTTGTTTATGTGAATAAATTCTAGATGTAACCTGAACTATAAGTAGAGCCAAATCTGCACTGGGCTCGAACAGGACAGAGACACTAAAGCTGTAATGGTGAGCAGGGCTTGGAACTTGGGTCAGGAAGTGAAGTGTTTGGACCAGCAGTTCTCTGTTGGTTGGAGACACCAGAGAGATGGAAAATACAGGCACACAATGACAAAAAAAAAAAAAATTAATCTAAGCAAGTCTATTTCTTAACAAGAGGCACTTCAGCTGCAAGCTAAATAATGACTTATGTTTAATAATGTTTCTATGTCTGCATATTTGGCTACATGAGCGGTATGAACAAGTCAAATCTAACCAAATGAAGCCACCTTTTTGAATTTAACTTTGGCATAAACACTTTGAGTAAAAGTTATGTGAGTCAGCCAGCTGAGTGTCTTACCTCTGCAAGAGGCTCCATGGCTGGGGAAGAGGAGCCGGAGGTCTGCCTCTGTGCAACCAGATTGACCGGTGAGGCCCTGGGCATCAAAACAAAAGACTAGAACACCCTCACCTCGCTGTCCAACCGAAACATCTGGGAGGCTCTTCAACCATATTAGATAAAGAACTGAATATAGAGTCCAGGGGTGGTGAAGAAGCGCAGATGAGGAGAGGAAGGAAAGAAAGAGGAATTGGACGCAAAGGACAGGGAAGAGCTCCACCGCCCAGCTTTAGCCAGCTGGGTCTGAATGTCTGGGAAAGGTTGAGGTCTAAATCTGGACTGAGGGGTGAGAGGCCTGTGGCATTCACAGAGAGGGACAGAGAGTGGGAGGGGAAAACATGTACAGAGAGAGAGGTGGGGGGGGCTAAAGACAGAGACGGGTATATGTTTGAGTGGTGACATTATAAGTACTTCTTTATCATCCAAAGGTGAGACATTCAGGTGACGACATTGTTTATATTTGGAGAGACAAACAAAGAAAAGACAGCCCTCAGAGCACAAACCTCCTCCCCCCTAAATGCCTGTCCTTAGACTGCAAAACAAATGTTCTTATGATGGTGGAAATGACAGAGCCACATCATCAATACAATCTAATCAGTTGACGCAAAAGAAGTGAAACCTGGCTGACAGGACTAATGGAAATTTGTCTCATCACTTATGTTTGCTTTGGAAAATTGTCAATAATATAAATCATGTAATAGGTGCATCACATCTAGTAAATGGGCTAAAACATACAAAACAACCACCTTTATGTTCTGTATATTAAAGTCCATGTAAAGCAATAATAAATACATGTTCTGAGTTTGTCACACCACAGAAAGATGTGTTAATAACCACTCAGCCAAACTTGAATAATTAAAAAAAATCGCCCAGTATATAAAATTAGGTTTCAAAATTCAAAAACAAGCAGTATTCTGAGCTCTGAAATGCTGGGGGTGTGTCCGCTGAACAGCCTCTGAGTTAACAGTGCTCATACCAAATTCTTGTATAAAAATACACAATTTAAAATAGGCCTTGTTTGTAGGTGTAAGGCAACATGGATGATATTTTAAAAATAAAGAAACTTGCCACTGTTTAATTCGGCACATATTATGTAGGTAAATGTAGACTTGTTTCAGTAAAAATGTAACTTAAATGACTAGTTAACAAGCGATCCATCACCAATCATCGTTAAGTTATTGTCATTTTTTAAAATTTTTGTCAAGTTCGGTGCACTTAACGTTACTCCTCTTCTGAAACATCCTTGGTGGCTTCATTGTGGCTGTCATCCTTGGAGCAATTACCTCTCACGCCATGCTTTTTGGTGAAGTGCTGCCTGGCAAATGCTCTCTCTCCCGCTCTCCCACCTTTAGCCGGTGCTGAAGCTGAAGCTGCTGGCGACACCTGAGCTGGGTTTGAACTAACTCCTTGAGCGCTAACATTGACCAAAAATGGCCCCATTCACCAGTAACAGCGGATTATCTGAAGTGAATCCCAGTTGTCTCCAATGAAAGTTTGTAAAACTACCCACTGTAAAAATAGTAACTATGAGTACATGTGCTCTACTGTTTATATAGTGGGCCCCTCTACGTCATCAAGCCTTCCTGAACACAGAAATGGTGAAAAACAGTTTAACGCTCGAACTCCACAGTTCAGTGGTTCACTGTCTTTTCACGTTTTCAGCAATTATTTTCTAACATGTATAATGTGTTTAAAAAGAAATCTCTTATTTTCCTTTACACAGACTTTAATACTAATACAGTAATACTAATAATTACACACGATAAACAGAAAAATAAATACATCCAGTAAAAACACCAGATGTTCCTTTAGGATTCCCCAATAACTATGAACAATGATGCACCTTACCCAGAAAAGTCAAGCTGCGTTAGTTTTATGAATGAGTGAAGTTGGCAAGCTTCTCTGGCTGAAAAATAATACCTGAAGTACTTATGAAGAGGCAAACAAACATGGATGTGGCTGCCTCTTGTTTTCAAAAACTTCAGGCTATATTGGAGCAAGCTGCAAACATAGCTCTGATATATCTGATAGAGTTGTTATGGCTAATGTGTTAGCCAACAGTTGCCCATTACAACATCCAGCAGACATGGAGCAACATTAACATTCATTTGGAGTTCTGTTTCACTCTCCTTTTAGCTCTGTTTTGGACTTAACCAACTCTTGAGAGATATTTAGGCTCTCTAGTTGCTAAATGATCCACTACATTCACCTGCTAGTCACTAACTTTGCCTGCTGTTTGGAGCATGGCAGGTAGTGTACAGCAGCAAGTTTGATGAGAGAGGTGGGACTGAACAGGTCTGAACAGAACTGAAAACAGTTCAGTTGTGAGCCATAAAACCAAAACAACAAGATGAAATATGCTAAAATGCTCAGAAGAGCTGAGGGGAACTGAGTTGAGAGTCTGTGATAATTCTCTGGGGGTTCATCACTACAAGGGACCTCTGTCACATCACATGTATGATCCATTGTTGTACTGGCCCTTTATGCAGCCCCTCAGTTCAGCCTCTGTCTCTAACAGGCAGTCTTAGTTCCTGTCTCTCTAGCCCCCTTCCCGATGAGCTCACTCTGTTCTGATTGGTCAGCTTTCCATAAGCCTGTCGAGGGGCAGCTGTATCAGAGTCGTATTGTTACCGCTGATGCAAACCCAACATTTCCTGCTTTACTGCTTCATATTAAAAGCTTTTAAATTACTAAATAACGGCAGAATTTTATTGTGAAGAATTTACAGGAAATTAAATGTGTTCCTCACTGAGTTAGCAGAGTAGCTTTGTTAGCGGCACTAAAAACCAGTCAACACAACAACATACGAGATATTTGGAACTCTTTGTTCAGAGGATCAGTTAGAAATAATGCAGAGAGGAATAGTACAAGCAGAAACAGACAGTGATGATGGTGTTTGATGAAGAGCTGCAGACGACCAGCACACCTTTAACAGGTAAACTACTTATTTTACTTTGCTGTGCTGTGTAATGTGCCTTAATGTTAGTGGAGCAGAGCAGTGAACTTGTGCCGTGTGTGTGGAGCAGATAAAGAAATCCGTCACAAGCTGACGTCAACTCAGGCTGAAAGTAGAAAAAAAGTCTGAAGCTGGTGCTTTTTTGCTCACGGGGATTACTTCGACATATGTTTACCTCATTATTTGACACTTTGGCCACGTTTAACGCCTGACATTGTAACATTATATATATATGAATGAAAATAAGGAAAAGCAGGTCCCCTTTAATAAATAAAAATATCAATTAGTGCAGCTTTAAGGCTTTGGCAGTCCTACTTGTTCGAGTTGCATTGGGCCATTACATGTCAAACTATTTATAGACACACTGAACAACTCTAGTAGACTGTCCTCTTCTCCTCTCTCCCAATAATTCAAGCTTGTTATAATCATTTTCAAATTTTGTTAAAAGTAAGATTTTCACACCTTCAAAAATCAATTGCACAATTATTTACACTGTTATTTAACATGTTATCCATTTAACACCAACAGATGTACAGTAATAATAAATAGCTAGGCAGGTTGTTTAAATATTTTGCAGAGCATAGCAAACCTCAACAATTTGCTTGTTGGTGTTGAGACATGCTGGCTAAATGCATTCATTTACCACTCTGACTTATTCCAGGGGATGTTTGTTAAACACAACTCAAGGCATAATTTAGAAAGTTCTCTGGTTTATGTCAGTTTATGTCATAATAAACGGTGTCTTACTAATTATAAATGCAGTTCTCCAAGCAGCCCTGTTGCTGCTGGTTAAGAGAGAGAAGCTCAGATATTAATAGTTAACAACTGCTTACAGAGTCCTGACACACATTCAGAATACCACAGCCTGGTTTCTGTCTCTGCACTCACAGTGCTTCTAGCAATTCTCTCCAAAGTCTGGTGTGCACGCACGTGTGTGTGTGTGTGTGTGTGTGTGTGTGTGTGTGTGTGTGTGTGTGTGTGTGTATTCCAAACACCGGCTGTTTCAGAAGTAAACAGAGGGTCATCGTTGGCCAACTGCTTTATATGGTTAGAATTTTGACCAGACATCTAGTTTTATAAACTGTTGTACTTCCATGACATGGAAGTAACGTACATAAAGGACAGGTTCACAATTGATCAAGTCTGCCTTAAAACAGGCTTCTACTGCCCAAATTAGCTAAATGAAGTAGATATCTTTCAATGTGAGTCTTTTTAATGCCAGTCTCTTACAATATTTGATGCTAAAAAGACTCTAAATGTGGCACTTGATATGACTAACTCTGCTGAAGCCTCATATAAGCTTCAGATAAACCTTGAAAAGCACATTTGAAGGGCTCTTTTAATAGCCAGTATAAACAGGAGGAATGATTACAGTGAGGAAAACCTCTTTGAGAACCTGACTGTTGTTTTAAGACAGACTTGAAAAAATTGTGAACCTGTCCTTTAATGTGGCAACGTTCCATCTCAGGAACTTTGCCAGAATTTGTTCACTTTTGAGTTTTCCAGATACTGAATCAATCATACAAGCTTTTATTTCCTCACAACTGGATTTCTGCGACAGTCTCTTAACTGGCACAAATCATACATCAGTTCACAGACCCAAAATTGTACAAAATGCAGCAGCCAGACTTTTAACACAGACCAAGAAAAGAAATCATATTAGTCTTCTCACACTGGCTGCCACTTGGTTTTAGAACTGATTTTAAGATCCTACTCATTACGTTTAAAGCACTTCTCCCCTATTTTATTCTGTCCTTTGCTCATTTCACACCTGCCCGTGTGAAGCCCTTTGTAAATGCTGATAACAGTAAAAATATTGTAATGGGTCCCAAATCTTTGTTGATAAAAAGTGTATAATAATGAAAACAGTTCAAGCAAATGTAAATACAAAGCACCTACAAAACTACAGTTGGAAGACCTTCCTTTTTGTTTTTTTTCCCATGACAATATACTTTATGTTGTAATTTCCAGCAGTAATGAAGACTCTGCTCTTCTGCCTGAAACTCGAGAAAATCTGACTGTGTTCTGTCAGTATTGTATTCTGTGTATTGGCCCATTTGATGGCAACATTTTTAACATCAACAGCTTTCACCAACCAAGAAAATAATTTCTTAAATCCCCCAGATAAAGACCCCCATCGTGAGACTTGTACCTCAAATAACTTTTATTTTGAAACTTGTCATCCTGAGCAATTTACACAGCCCTTTACAATGTTACAATTTTTGAGTTAGTGAAAAATATTAAAATCTCCATTTACTTATTAGATTTCAGTTATGTAAACAACAACCTCAAATGCAGTGTTATTTAGCTTCAGAATATATCTATCTATATATATATATAAACTCTGAAAAGCAGCCAACAAGCCTGACAGCAGCATGGCTGTAAAGTAAAGAGGGATTAGCTAAATGTGTCAGAGCCAGTTGTCACTACTGGAATCAAATGTTGTTATTGTCATTGACATACTGTAGACTAATTTGGTTTCATGCCTCAAGGGCCCACGAAACCACTCCAAAATAGTCATTATTCAACAGCAGCTGTGTTGAATGACTATACTGGTGATTTTGTATATTTTAGCTCATTTAGCCTATATTTCAGATAACTACAGAATAAGACAAACTTTAATATGTGTGATTATTTAATATGTTATATAGAGAATGAGCAAAAACATATAAAACCACCTATGATGTCTTGCCGATGCCGACTTTGTGCTGTCTTATGGTGGATGTGTGGTGCCATGCCAATACTGTGTCAGGCTCAGTTCAGACAGAGAAGTGATGTAGGGCACACTACAGTAGGTGCATCGCCTCGCCATTCACTGGTTGCCCATTGTGGCGTCCTTGTTAAATCAATATTTTAGGGGATTTGGGTGTTGAATAAGAAAAAAAATGAACACATTAATTGATAATAAAAATAACCGTTAGTTGCAGGCAGCCCTTATTGAAATATAAGGAGTCTGAAAGTGTTTCTCCTCAGCGATGCTCCTGTGTGTGAATGGGCCTCCACATCACAAGCTGTTCTGTTCAAATGCTGCTCTGTCAAAATTAGCCTCTTTTACTTTTTATTTCTCCTTATATTCCACAAAGAAATGCTCAAAGCTTACATGAAGATGTAAATGTGTGCTACGTACTGACTACTTCACAGCAGTTTGGCATCCGTTAGTAAAAGCATAACAAATCTCGTTAGTAAACAAGTTCAACAAACTCCCACAATTTTTTCCTTTGTGGGAGCAAAAGTGACTTTCCATATAAATTCCAATGGGACATGAAGCAGGACTTCTTTAAGACTTTGGAGAATTTCAAATATTCATCTAGGTCAAGACAGAGGTCAAGAAGCTGCTGGACTAAAGAAGATGAGGTTTTCATGTAACAGCAACAACTTCCCGTTTGTTACCATAGCTGTTGGCTTTAAGAGGTTTATCCAAACATTTTCACATGTAGGTTCAAGTTGTTTGAGATTACTTCTCTGAAAGTGTCCTCACAGTAGATGTATATTTTTGAAATAAAATATTTTTTTTTTCCTGAGGATACAATAAGTACTCTTAACTAATCGCCCCACTCACAGTGTCGATGATTCTGGAAAATAATAAAGAAGAATATGCTTTGTATATGTTTGTCTGCAGGGTTAAATTTTGGAGCTGGACTTGCTTTTTGGCAGCCTTTAAGAAAGTCTATATAGAGAGCCGAAGTGAAACAGAAACTTCCAGGCAAATACCAAAAGATCCAGCCTTGGAACAGAGCCTTCTCAACAACATGTTGAATTGTTCACTCCATGTTTCAATAAAAACCTAATATCATTGTTTATTCAATTTTTCAGTTTCTTTGCAGCCTTTTAACGAACCCCATTTCTCACACGCCCTCGACCATCCTGAGTTAAACATTACAAGATGAGGGGAGCTGTAGTTTTTTGCATGCTAGAAAATTTGTTTAACTTTGTTTGAATCGCAAGGGTTTCATCTTGTAAAAGCAAGTGCTGTAGTTGAGCCAATTTGTCCTAGAATATGGAGAGTAAACCCCAGGAACACACTTTATGTTTTCAGAAAGTCGGATGAAAGCCGCGCTGAATAAGAGATTTCACTGAGTTCTAGTAGAGAATCTAGTAGAACAGAGACTAGCCAGAATGTGACGTTATGACTTCAGCTCTCTATACTGTTATTTAATACAAGTGATCGTCACACAGAAAAATGAAAGCCCTTTTTAAAAGTCTAATGAGGTTGCTATTATCAAATGACTTCAGCATAACTTTTTTGCCTACCCACATGCATGCCAGGCAGAGTAATAAAGTTTGCCGTTTCATTTTCAAGTATAACTAACATAAATCAACATCATGAATCAAAATGAGGTTTTGTGAAACACACCAGTAACACCATCAACCAGAATAAAATCAAACTAAAATGAAGTATACTGACACTGTAAAGATGTTTGAAATAAGCTGCAGAGATCCACAGAACGTCCAGTGAGTGCAGAATAGTCATTTTCTGCAGCGCACCTCCTCTCCAATTCCCCATTCCTCCCTTAATTTGTCCACTGATAGCTCTTTTTTCTTCTCTCCATTCCACAAACACTCTCATACACACACAAAGCTTGTGTCTGTAAGGCTAGGAAGGTGACACCATCAACTGCCCTCTTAACACCAAACCAACAGCAGAAACCATAGTACTGTGACATTATTCATCACCACAACTTTGGACCACTGTCTTCAGCTCAAGCTTATACTTAGTGTCTGTAAGGTAATGTTGGCTTAGCAGTTTTACTCTCACTAATGTGCATAAACCAACAGCTTTGAGGTGTAGGTTGTGAGGAAGTCCATCATGTCAGTATTCACAGTTTAGTTTAGTACCAAAGTCCAGTGAGAACCAACCTTTCGGGAAATTGAATGCATCAGAGCAGCTGCCTCTAGGTGGCAGTACGAGCAGTTGGTGAGACGATGGAAAAACAATTGAGGAAGTCAGGTTTAAGACAGGATGTTAAATTGCAGTTATTGCAGTGACCGTTATTTAATGTCTTGATGATCACCAGGTACCTGGAATGTTTGCTTACACGTATTTAAATGACTGACAAAAGTTAAACTAGGTTAAACTTTTTTGCCAGCATTTTATTTGATCGAGCCTCTGTGTAGCACCCTCCATTGTGTCAATGCAGTGGTCTCACTGAAATGAATGTCTCCTTTTTTTTCCCACACAGTACTAATATCGATAACACAGCCTTAATGAGCATGTTCAAATGCTAATAATGTTAATGAGATAAATATATTACTCGAGATAAATGTCGATATACTACTGGTGTAAATCAGAAAGTCACACCTGTCATGTCTGCACTGCATTGCTGTAAAATAATGTAAGTTTGACATGTTAAGCAGACATAATGTGACGTTGCACCATCTGAAAAGCTGGACAATGTTTGGCGTATTTGCGATTTTTAGTAAATGGCCTAAAACATACAAAAACACTGGTAAAGTTCTATTTATATATATATAGTATATTTTTTCACTGGTGTGGAAATGGAGGCTTAGGATAAGTCATCAACTGACTGCTGTTCCCCCATTACATTTGTTTCAAGAGCCACGTTCTGCACAAAATCACATTAGTAATTACATTTTAGAAGTACCTCTTTCTGCGCAAACTACAATTCTGTTAAAGACCAGAATCCAGACCTGGGCTGGGAAGACTGGGCTTCAACCTTATAGTTTTAAGTACATTTCTGATCCAGAGTGAGTGTTTCAGAGCCAGTAGACATGAAGATAGGTGAGGGCTACGGCTTAGACCCTGAGCTTTGTTTCTGTTCTGGGTGCTAAGCAGCATGTTAGCAAACCAAGTCTCAGAGTGAAGCGAAGTGTTGGGGCAGCAGGCTCTGGGTGAGGCTGGGCTGAGGGCTTGCACAGGCACTGCTGGTGACACTGGATCCAGGACTTGGAGAAACAGGCAGGCTGGAAACGGAGGCCACCTCCCCGTCTGAGCCGTCGTCCTCATCAGCACGATCGGACCGGTGGTGATGGCTGACCACCACCCTGGAGAACAAGTCAGAGGAAGGCAGCAGAGGAACAATCAGATTTACTCTGTAGTGTCTGAATAACCCAAACCAAATTTTAATAATGATTTAGAAGTTTTAACTTACTTACCGTAGTTGGTATTACTACATGAAACATTTTAACAATGACTTTTATAAATTAATCAAATATACCCCAAAGTGAGTATTTAAGCTTCCTCTTATGCTGTTAGAATGCTTTTATTTGCTTCCCTGTCTGAATGGTAGTTTCACACTTTATTTTTGTTGACCTTATTTTACACAAAACAATACAAATACTACAAATAAAATGCCTGCATGTAGCCTCGTGCACATAACTGAATATTATCTGTACAAGATCTGTACAGGTATTGGCCAATTCTCTGTTCAATATTCTGTTCTCTGTATGTGCTAGGGATACATCTGTTACGATATGTGGTGTGTGTGTGTGTGTGTGTGTGTGTGTGTGTCTTTACCTGGATCTGGATGGGCTGACAAGTTCTTGTCTGTGGGGTTCAAACTTGGAGGTGTAGCTACACTTGGACCACTAGACACACAAATACAAATAGTTCATTTCAAATCAAAGCATTGTTTTTTTTTAATTATAAACTGTATCATTCATTGAGACAAATGAATTACATCTTTCCACAGTTCCTCACCATGTGAGCAGGGTCATTGGTTCCAAGATGGACTCCTTTCTGACAGAGAGTGCTCAGCAGACTGATACCTGCACGTACGAGAACATTTCACACACAGAATCAGTCAAATCTGTGCTCACTCTCCCAGCAGTCCCAGTGTTCCTTCTGCCCGTTCTGTTATTACTTTCTTTAAATAAAGTAGGAGGAGCTGAGGAGCTCCTGAGTATCTCCTTCAGTTATGGCATGGAGATTAATGGCAGGCAGCTCCTCATTTACAAGTCCTGAGTGAAGCTGCAAGTGTTCCATCTTCATCTCATCAGAACTTTCAACTGCATCTCACAGTCCTCCTCAGCGGATCGTCTGAGAATGCCGTGAGACGCAGTTGAAAAAAAGTCAACAAAAAGTGCCACAAATCCTTAATAAACCAACTCCACTCAGAAAAACACTGTTAGGTAAATGAGGCGTAGTTATAAACACACTGGCTGTCGTATGCTGTACTGAAGGCAAATTTGTGAATATAAATAAAATGGACTTGACATACCTTTGGTCCTGTTGTTCCAGTACTTTTGTTCCCACTGGTCTAGCAGTATGTTGAGGTATCTTGGACACTCGAAGAAGCGGAGGTAGCGAGATGATGCCGGTGATGGGAAAATTCGCTCAAACTGACCTCTGCGATTCAGCTCGTCTTCGCTCTCTGCTAGCACGTGAACGTCCTCTGGAGTCAAAACATCCAACACTGTGGATAGGAAGTCCTGATAGAGACAGAAAGAAAGAAACAAGGTTGTAACGGCCACCTTTGCTTTTGTGACACTGCTAATAATGTAACTAGAAGTCTACACATACAGAATTTCATCAGCATCACCATCTGCACCATTAGTGGTATTAGAAGTACTGGTAGTTCTAGTATCAGCAGCAGCTTACACCAGTGAAGTTGGTTCACTTTGGCACCATCATGGTACCACCTCTAAGCAGTCTGTTTGTGGCTAACAAGAATGTCCTCAATACCCACAATATGTGATGTAAATAGCATTTTCTTTTTATACTTTGGTTAAATGGTGAAGAGTGTACAATATGCAGTGTCTGGCACGCAGTGTATGGCTGTCCTGTGTACCTGTTGTTGCCATGGTGTCAGTCATGCAGGCAGTCCACAGTAGGGAGCTGACAGTACCATCTACAACAATAATCTGTAGCTTTTTCTGACAATTTTGTAATTGACTGTTTTGCCATATATTTTATGTTTAAAAATTTCAAGTCAGAAGTAAAAAAAAAAGAAAAGATGCGTAAACCAGTAAGATTAAAATGAGAACACAAAAATCAAGATTGCTAGGCTGTCCTTTCTTGCAAAAACATCTCCTACTTACTTTTGAACTTTAACTGAATAAACTGTCTTTACAGCTTAACGTGTGTGTATTTGTGTACCTGGTCAGCGTAGCGCTGTGTGAGGTAAAAGGCCCGTTTGACCTTCTCATCAGCAGACAGATCAGGTTTGGTCCTCTCCCTGTTCCCCCCGTACAGACTACACACACACAAACACACACACATAGTGAAACAAATGGAAAGTGAAACACTTGCAATGCAGGTATGACAATCAGCTGCATGTCATTTCATCTCCACTTATGCTATATGTAGTAGGGGTCCTTCCAGCCCTTGTCTGTAAGGTGTAGAAACTCCCCCTACCTGCTGGTGGAGCTGGAGGTGCTGCTGCAGGGGGCGACCACATCTTCTCTTTGAGGAATATGAAAACCAGCCAGGTTCAGGAGGTCTCTGATCATCTGACCTTTAATGGACACATCCAGCGCTGTGTTGGAGTGGAGGCTGGACCAGAAACACAACAGTTAGAGGATGTCATTTGAAAATATGTATATGTATGTGTGTATGTGTGTATTACCTAGGTGATATGTTGACCTCCAGGATCCAGGGTTTGAGGTTCTTGTCCAGCATGATATCGAAGCCGAACAGCTCGTGGCAGCTGTAGGGTGTCCGAACGTGCATCTTCAGCAGACTGTTAACGTACGGTTCTGACCTGATAAACAATGCACAGGATGCAACAATGCTCATCTCTCTTAATAATTTCATGACATTTTTATCCAAATCTCTGGCACAGTTGGTTTGAATGTACATATAGGCCTGTAAGTACTGTTTAAAGACTGACTTGAAAAAATGTGAAACTATCCTTTAATGAAATACTGTATATGCATTTTGACAGCAGTACAAAAAAAACTTGTCCTATGACGATTATCAGTCATCCAGATTATACAATGTAAAAAAGTACAAATAGAGAGGAAACTTGTCTTTTACATAATTGTGAAAAACATCATTAGGTTGTGATGTAAATGTACGTGTAATGTATGTAAATAAAAACAAAATATAAACTGATTGAGAAAAAAAAAACCTCATAAATGATAACAAATAATGAAAAACAGAGCTATAAACTACAGTTATGGTCCATCTTGTGTGACCACCTTCTACATCCAGTAACTGAATGAGTGAATGGGAACCAGGAACTTACGCAATGATGGTTTTTATCACAATGTCTTTAATCTTCTCCCATATCAGAGTGGTGTTGACTCCCTTAGAACCAAGATATTGCCACAATGCCTTCAAAGCCCTTAAAACACACAAACATACAGTACATTTTGTTGAAGTTGGTGAACAGGTGCAGAGATGACACAGTAGCAAATAAATGTTGCATATTTCACTTTTAACTGTAAGCCTATCACCCTTTTGTCCTCAGTTACCATTTGTGTCCCTGGCAGGCCTTGTCGTCGCTGTTAGTCTGGTATTCAGAGTTTTTCTTGTTGACGCTGTAGTTGGTCAGGTGCATGAACTTGTTGCTCAGTGTCTTCATGGAAGACGAATACCTGGAGAGGAGAAACACAGGGGTGTTAGCAAAATCTATAAAATATGACCTCTTTCAGCCACTATTTGCAAGTCTCTGGTAGCTTATTCTTGTCACACGCAACAAAAAAAGATTACATAATATTTTCTTAATTAGATCCTATTACTTTTTCCCGATGAAATGACAAACTTTGTCCTTTGAGATCATTTGCGTTCAATTTTAATTCAACTAATCTATTTGGACATTTATTTAGTCAATTGTCACTATGATGGATGTGGTGAAAACTGACTTGCAGCTGGCGAATCGAACCAGTCCGTCAGAGAAGATGTAAATTCTGAGCGGGTCATAGGATGTCACATAGACGTAGATCCGCAGGTCAAACTTGTTACCGCTGATGAGGTAGGGCTTGTGAAGATACCTGCAAAATACAACCACAATAACAATGTTTTAACCCGGTATGCAGAGTAAATGGTGCCAGGTACTAGTCTGGTCTGTACTGCTGATTTCCTGCTGTCATTTTAGAATCAGTACTTTAATACTTAAATTGAAGTCAATAACAACAACACAGCTTGTTAACAGCTGACAAGTAATTAAATGGAAACAAAGACCTCAGAAAAGAAGATGTATTCCAAATTGGATATACTGCTCTGGGTTTGCAAACAAAATTATAATTAAAACTGTATAAACTTTCTTCTTGTTTATCTCTTTGAAAATGTATTTCCTGCACTATGATTGCTAGGGCTACTTGTAGACCAGTGGCAGTCTGCTCTGGGCTGCTCACTGTTCAACTTCTAGTGATCTACAGAGTTACTCACTTTTGGACCAGTAGTGGTCTCTTGCGGGGCATCTGGCTCCATTTGTGGATGACCTGGATACCTATTCCTCTGGCTGAGGCAGGCTGTTGGACACGAGAGGAGAAAGAGAATGAACAAGAACAAGTAACCTGAGTATACTTAGGATGTACTCTTGTGACTAACTGAATAAATCAGATCCATCATCATCGTCTGGATGACTCATTTTGAAAATGAATTACACAACAACTGACTTTTATGGCTTTTTTTTTTTAAGCCTGTCATTACCATCATTAAATAGTTTAACTAGTTATCAGCTATGAACAAAAAAAAAGAAAAGAAATATAATAAATCAAAGTAACTATGAAGCATCTGCAAGTAGGTGCTGATACAGAGGAGCTGAAATCTCCTTGTCAATGTCATTAATTCAGCACTTATTGATGTTTGCTTGCAGCCAAAAAATCCAAAACAGAGGTTCAAATGTAATCTATAATTATTTTTATGTTTTGAGACTGACTTTGCTTCACAACTTTGTTACTCAGTTAAATGTAAACTGAAATGATTATCTAGAAGCAGAACATACAGGTTTGATGATCCATTTCTGCCTGGAGCCACTGTCCTCCCAGGCCTTGCGGAGCAGCTTGATGTCCTGAGGAAGGATGAATGTTCGGGGGAAAAAGCTGAACTCTTGTTTGCCAAAGCGAACCTGCATCTTGGACAGGTTCCTCCACAGCCGGTCCTTCCTACCAATCTGGAAAGTTCCCGGGAAGTGGTTCAACTAGGACAAAAGAAACACCAACACGGCCATGTTAAATATAATTCTGGACTCTTTAAGATCATTTGATCATTTTGCCTTCCTTAAAGTTAAGGCTTCCTGGGAGCAGAAGATGGGCTGATTAGTATATCTACAGTTTTTTACCTTTTGGTGCTCTCCAAGAGCCTTGAAGCCAGGAGACTTCATGTGGTGTCCCCAGCAGCCCAACCAGTCATGGCTTTCTAAATGAACAACAGTGTGAAAACATTTTAATCATCCAGGAAAACCGCATATATTATTTTCATACATGTTCGCTTTTAAGGAAAGGTGCATGTTCCACTCACACTGTAATGAAATTTAAGGCACAAGTATTAATGTGCTAAATTATTTGCAAACATTTTGTTAAGATTTTCAGATCTTGAACCACACCTGCTCAATTATCAAATAAGTGATAATGAAATATGTTTATTAAATGACAGTTGATCTTTGCAGCCACTCACACAGATGCACACACACACACACACACACAGTGACTTACTCTTGGTGACTTTGAAGTGTGACCTGGCGATGATGTTTTTGACAACATTTGGAGTGACGGCGCTCATCTTCCATTTTAACAGTCGTCTTTGTTCTGCAGGCAACAGCTCCACTGCAGAACACACAACAAACCGTTATCTTTATTTTATGACAGAATTTTTCATATCATTATCATAGCAAACATAATGCAAATACTGAAACAGTTCACTGCACTTAAACACTGACTTAAATAAAACAATAATAATAACCACATTTAAACTGGCTTTAATAAAATATGATAAAATAGACTTAGCCTGCAGTCTTGCGCCAAACAACAACAGTTAATCACAATTTTCTGAAGACCCAGCAGCATCTCTGTGCAGGCTGAGAATAAAGTGCTGGGCAAAACTTGGGCTGTGACATGTCTAATTGCCGTGTGTGTCCTAACCTTTCTCATTGGCGGTACTGAAGTAGAGTGTTGGAGGGAAGAGGGGGAACAAACTGGGAACCAGAGCTGGTCTCTCCTCTCGATCATCTTCCACCTCCAATGACATTGGCTCCTCAATACTAAGAGAGAGTCATAATGGGAGAATGACAGAGAGAGAAAAGGAGTGAAGAACAAACAGATTCATGAATGGTAGAAACACATGCAGCCTCACACATCCATACCAATATGACTATAGTACTGAACACTGAAGTTCATATCAAAGAGAGTTATTGTATATGATGGACTGTAAGATCAGAAACTGTGATCTAGACAGTCCTGAAAAATATTAATTTACATCAAACTAATTCTATTTATATCATTGACCTGAGCAAGTGTTTGTGTGTTGAGTTCTTGTGCCTCACAAAAGTCAATATACAGTTTGGGTTTTTGAAAAGATGTAAACCTCTTCAGCCTCTCTAGAATATGGGAAAAACAATATTTTCAGCAAACATAGTTACATAGTCACAATGCATAGTTACTTTTTATGTCATAAACTGAACAAAAATTAAAAATAAAACATCGTTGTGGCATGTGCAAAAGTTTGTGCACCCTAAGAGTTCCTAAGTCTGAGATTCTTTTTACAAGGTCTCAGACCTTAATCAGCTCGTTAGGCCTGAGGCATGTTAACAATTGGCATTAGGAAATGTCAGCCGGTGCCAATTTCAAAGCTTTACAAATACTCTGACTCTTCAAACCTTGTGCGAACATTCAGCAACCATAGGTTCTTCTAAGCAGCTGTGTAAGACTCTGAAAATGAAAGTTATTTATGCGCAATGCAATCCACAATGCAGGGGAAGTGGTGGTGCACTGTTCCACTGGATGAATGGCTGGTCTCATCCGGCCAGTGGCTCCTCACATCTCCGAAAATGTTGGAGCAAATTTCCAAATAGGCGTTATTTGGATTAACTGACCACATACTGGGAATTAAATGGTTACTTTCTCGCCTGAAAAAATATTAAAACTGACATATTAACAGTCCTACAGCAATAATTTTACAGCTTTTAGCCTAGCTCAAAATCTCCGCCATCGCTGCCGGTTGGTGCGAAATACATTTTGGGATACTTGGTACTCGATGTCCCAAGCTTCGGTGGCCTTTGGCCAACCGATGGTGTAACTTTGTCCGTCCGTCAGTCAGTCAGGGACTTTTGAGTTTATAGGGCTGTCCCCGCTGTTGCGGTCCAGCCAAAAAGTAATGCAGCTAGAATTAAATTCACTAACTTCTAAATAACAGCAGTTAGCATCCAGTCATCACTCTAGTTTCTAATACAAGACAAGTGTGGTCAGGATGGATGCTTGTTTACACTCTGCCCTAGTAACATTATGCTTATGTGGGTTAGAGGCATGACATAGAGTGTACAAGAACATTGTAACACAGAGTAGAGACTAATGAAGGAGTCATACTGATTTCTGATCTACCTAAAATTAACATCCCCACATTTCAAAATCTAAAACTACTATTCACAGAGACCAGGCCATTTGCCAGTAGAGATCCAATAATGGCTCAACATAAACAGGAGCACATAAATGGCTGCCTTTCGTGTCAGGAATCATTCTACAAAGCTCAGAAGACTCAACAAAATAACACCAGTGCTGTCACAAGATGAGAGCCAATCAAATCAGTGACTTTTACACAACTGGTTAGCTTCAATTTGTCAATTCCAAAATTGGACAAATCCTGAGCTCCACATATCATTATCCACTTCAGGTGAACACAAAATAATGAGAATTTACCCCCCAAAAAATAAACCACTCACGTGACAGTCATATATGAAGCAAGGAACGATGGATAAAGGGATGAATGAAGGACAGAGGATGATATTATCCTGTCAGACGTTTTCTCTTAAATAAAATCCTTCACACACCAACAGGTATACAATGGCATTACAGCTACACTGAGCTAACTTATCACTATACTATACTATACATACAGGAGCTATAGCTTTCAGGAAGGGGTGGGGGCGTACCTACATGAATACATAAACAAATCAGCTGGTTGGGGGAAAAAGGCGACAATAGCGGTCCCTATCCAGGCTGTTTTAGCAAAGAATCAGCTCCGAGTCTTTGGTAGGGAGTTCTACTGTTGAGGCCATCACAGCGGAAAACAATAAGATACACAATGCAGCAGACCTTTCCACCACACTCTGCTGCTTTCAGCCCCTTTTAACAATGCAGTGAGAGAGAATGAAAGAGAGAGAAAGAGACCACAGGATCTGATGGATCTATACTTTATGGCATTTTTGGGGACCAATTAGAAACCAGGCTTAGGTGTGAGGTGGTCCAATGACAGGACACTGACTGTGTCTCAACCAGGCTCATAAATTGGCCAGAGGATATGTGGATAGGTTTTTAATCTATATTGATTCATTTTATTTTTCTTGCCCAACAAAGTTTTATAAGCACAGTGACACCACCAGGGGCCTTGAAAGATATTTGTAGATACATGTCACTTATTTACTGCATTTAGAAAGTAGATTTGTGTGATCTTATGTTTCACTAGGTGAAAAAGGATCTATATATTCTATATCTATTCCATAAGAGATGAATGTCTGAAACAATACAGAAATGTTCCAAAAACAGTCATGGGGACTGTCCGTAAGAATAAAGACAGAACGAAGACAGAAAAAAGCCTGCAGAGGGGCAGCACATATCAGTCGTGTTAAGTTACCGCCGATGCAAACCCAACATTTCCTGCTTTACTGCTTCAAATTAAAAGCTTATAAATGACTAAATAAAGGGAGACTTTTATGGTGAAGAATTTACAGGAAGTGAAACATGTTCCTCACCAAATTAGCAGAGCTTCGTTAGCAACTCTAAAAACCAGTTGACACAACAACATATGAGATATTTGGAACTCTTTGTTTAGTGGATCGGTTAGAAATAATGCAGGGCGGAATAGTACAAGCAGAAACAGCCACTGGGATGATGATGTTTGTGAAATGCAGACAACCAGCACACCTCCAACAGGTAAACTACTTATTTTACTTTGCAGTGCTGTTTAATGGAATGTCATGGCTCGGCATGACTACCCCCAAAACAACAGAAAAATGCCATAATGTTAGCGGAGTGGAGCAGTGAACTCGCATGCTGTGCATGGAGGAGATTTCTATATAAAGAAATCTGTCACGAGCTGACATCAGCTCAAGCTGAAAGTAGAAAAAAAAACATTGGAGCAGTCTAAAGCCAACGCTCACAGGGATTATTTCTACATAAGTTTACCTCACTATGACTGAATATAAGGTAAAGCATAATAGGGCCCCTTTTAAAAAAAAGTGTAGTGAAGTGTATGCATGTGTGTGTTACACCCAGTCTCACCCAGAAAGGAGTGTAAGGGATGCTGTGGATGAGGTGCCATTGATGGACGAGCAGTCTGAATCGTCTAAAGAAAACAAAGGAAACCCAAAGTCAGTTGTTTACACCATAAATAGAGCCGATTACAAGCTGACTGCAGGTAGCTTCGGTATGATGGAGCTGAAAGTGTGTGTGTGTGTGTGTGTATTATTACATCTTACCATCATCACTACAGGCATTCTCCAGCTCATCAGGCAGCTCCTCCTCACCTCCATCTACTTGCATAACACACTCCTGGCTGGAAACAATTATTATAAAGTAACATTTTCAGAATAAGGATGTGATGGGGGAAAAAAACTGCAGTATTCACTGACTGAGAAGAAAATAACTGTTCCTCACCCAGATAGCTGAGTCTCTCCAACTAGACACTCCTCGGATGGTGAGGGACAGGAAGGGGAGGGAGATGAAGGTGACATGCAGGCAGGCTGTCCCTGCTTGGTTAGGTGGATGGCGGAGATCTTAGTGGTCACAGAGCCCACCAAGGCTCCTGGAGGATATGAGGCCACGGCTGAGGGTGAAAAAACAGTCTGTATATAAAAACTGTATATAAGGGAAAAAATGTTAACCACTAACTTTTGTCTCTAAAGATGAGCACAGCTTCTTTGTTTCTCTAATTATTATCTAATTAGGTTTCTTAAAGCATAGCATAATCATAAGACATTTAATAATAATAATAGAATCCTACTTTTATTATCAGCTCATTAATACTTTATTACCATAGTTATGAATATTTCTGTAAAACTTGTGTTCAAAATGTCTGAGGTTCTTAACTGCTAATCTTTAGACTGAATGGCCATTTTCTCATCCCAGATTTCCCTAGCGTACATTAAGTAAACCACTGATTCTGATTACCTGGGATGGCATCCGGCGTTGTGGGCTGCTCCACCTGAGTGGCACTGACACTGGCACTGTGCACAGTTGGCGTGGGACCATTTGGAAAAAGACTGGCTGCTGGAGGACTTATTCTTCTGCATGTGGACAGGGTGCTTCCTGGTGTACATTGACTTTCTGGGGCCTGCTTGTTTGTGTCTAGTGACGCTGTTGTTTGGGGCTTACTGTGGGAAGTTGCTGCCACCACTGCTGGAGGACCGCCTCTTACCAGCAACAGATTGTTTAAAGCAGTTATTTTTGTGCAACTGTTTTGTGCCTGAATGGATTTTGTTGCTGGTTTAGCTGAATGACTCCTCCTTGTAGTTGTTGTTGTTTCTCTTGTTGTGCTTTTTTTTTCTACTTTTGTGGTGTTGAGGCCAGAGGCATCCTTTCCTAATGCTGTCCCCTGGTGTTCACAAAGAGTAAGGCATACAGGAGGCACTGAAGGTGAGGAGGAACAGTCTGCAGCCTCAAGCTAAAAGACAAGACAAGGAAAGTTTAAATGTGGAGGAGGAGGCAGTAAGTGGACTTACAGACATGGACATACACATAAAGCTTACAAAAACTAAAACATTCTGTAAACACCAACATAATCAGTAAATTGCAGGGACTGGTATTGCCATACTAAATTGATATTAAAATGAAAGCTGAGTTCATCAGCAATGCTATGTATAACAAATATTATTATTAAACTATGCTTTAATAAAATGTTTTCTTCACCTGAGTTTCATGGAACAACAATCAGTTTCAGGTATCCAATATAGTTTTAAATGGAACTAATTCAACTTCAAATGCAACCAATGTCTAACTTTTTTTAAATTCTTATGGTCACTCTGTATTAGCACATTAATACTCACCATCAACTTGTTAGTTTGTTGCAGAGTGGGCTGTCCTTTGATGAACAGGTCCTGATGACAAACTGACAAAAGAGACTCCAATCCTAATGGCGCATCACCTGTGGCAGCCTGACGTCCGCTCGTAGCTAAAGTGTTTCCAGATTGAGAGGTCGGGAGCAACGTCTTGGGGATGGAGGAAGGGGCACTGGTCTCTATGAGGCTGCTACAAGCCTGCTTGCGTCCTGTTGCCAATAACGGGTGTGAACCTTGAATCCAATTAATTTGTTGTGGCAGGGTTGGAGACCCGTCTGGCACAGTGGTGAATTGGCTCTGGGTGTTGCTTCTGTCCCCGCTCTCCTGTACAGAAACCACAGATGGGGCCACTGCTGTGTGCCTCACAGCAGAAGCAGATGAGGCAACATTTGAGGAGAGAGGTTTGGCTTGGTCCTTTCTCCTGGACAGCTCTACGGAAGGCTGACTAAAAGGCACTTTAGTGGCCGCAACTGACTTGGCGTGTGTACTGACAGAGGTTGTAGTGGTGGGGCTATCGGCGTTGGAGCAAACCCGGAGCTTCCCCCCACCCCAGGGGGAGGACTGGTTGGTGGGCATGGCACCGTCAAACAAAGATGTGGTTATTTTTGAAGGGCTGGGGTCTTGGGTGGAGATGAATGGGCAGAACAGGGATCAGTCGAGTTGATACCAAATGGGCCTGAGGCGAAAATACCTGTACCTCCTGGTTGCTCCCCACTCAGTGAGTGTTTTTTCAGAAGAAATGAGTTTTGAGATGTCAGCTCCAACTGAATAGAGTTGTGAATTTTCTGTTGGTCGCTGTAGATTGACTACAAGTTCTTGATAAATCCTCACCAACAGCAATCATAACTGCCACCACAGCTGCAGTGACAGTTAGCAGTACAACACCTAGGCCTAGCACGTGTGCTGCAGATTAGCAGGGCACTGTTAGCGCTTGGTAGCGATGCAGTGTTATAAAGCAGGCACATGAGGATTTTTCTTTTTCCTGAGGCAAAGTGGTTCACACTCCAACTACCAGACACACTTTTATATAAGTTACACAATTTATTGTAAGGTAGATGAAGGAGTCTTGAGGACATTAGCTGATGCAAACTTAGCCAGAAGCAGTTTTTCCTTATTCTTCTTAACGACTGAAATCAAAGCTTCAGGCTGCATAACACTGCATACTTGGCTCACACAAAGGGATCAGGCCTTGGAGGAGAGAGTGGTGTCCTTAGAGTTTTCATATCTTCCTCAGTCACTTCACAGGAGGCAACAAACTTCCAGCTTTCACCACTGAAACTACACAAGAAGAGAAGTCAGTCTGAGAGATCCCAATCTTTCTAATGATATATCATCAGAAGTGTTAAGCATTCTGCTCCCTCTGGTATGGAAAGAAAGTCAGCAAAAACTTGTCTAATATTGAAAGTGATTTGGTAACCTGCAAAAGCTGCAAGATATTTTACTGAAGATGTTAGTGTTTGTAAGTATAATAAAGAAGGTGATCCACTACTGCTGAGGCCAGTTAAACATCACCATTAAGGCAACACTATTTCAACACTTGTTTTCTCTTACAGCCTCTTTTAACAGCTCTTAACAACAGCCATTTAATTACATTGACAAAGTTGACATTGTTTTGATGTTAGGTCACATATAAATGAATCTTCTTTGGACAAAATAACTTATGTCTTTAACTGTATACGGTCTGAAAACATGATGTGTAATCGATGCTTACCTCTGTGACCAGAATGTATGCGAATACATGAGGCACAAACCGAGGCTAGTCTGAGGCGATCCAGATTACAGTATTGCCAATAACTTGCCTTTTATTAAGTGTGTGTGTGTGTGTGTGTGTGTGTGTGTGTGTGTGTGTGTGTGTGTGTGTGTGTGTGATCTAGATACAGTTTTCAGCAGGCGTAACACCATGTGTTGAGGTTGAGACCAGATAAAGCTGCTGTCAATATGACGGAGGTCCAGGAGGAGAGTGTAGTTTCACGTGTGTGTACTTTCAGGACACGCCGCTTAGCTTAACGTTAACCTGGCTAATTCGTTTGTAGGAAACTAACTAACGCTAAACCGGTAACGTTCTCTCACTAACTAATGTTAAGGCACACTTATCCTTACGGTTAAATAAGACGGACCTGACTGATAGTCAGCAATTACCTCACGGTAGCTTATATCCGTCTGCGTTGACCACCGCACCGTCCAGCGTCAACTGTTAGCGTTAGCAACAACGACTCAACACAACAACAGCAACTGTCAAGACCGCCCGGTGGACAGGAGTGTCAACAATAAAACACAGCCTCGGTATCAGTCCGTAAAAAATATATTCGTACCCACATGGTCTCCTGTAACATGTTCCACTGGTTTGTCGATGCTGCTACTCGTCAGAGTTTCTTGCATCGCAGTTGCTAGCTGAAAAGTCTGAGTGACACATCATGGCCGAAGATCGTCTATTGAGGCCAGATTCACTCGGGAGACGAAGTTCCGCCTCGTTTCTGCATCAGAGCTCCCTCCGCTGGCTCACAGCGGCGACATGCAGCAGCACCACTACACATACTGTCCTTTTTTTATATTTTCATAGTGGTGGAGGGGTGCTTCAGTGTATTGCACCCTAAAGTAAACGTTTAAATAGGTTATTTATTTCAGCCCAATATGTTACCAAGTTTCCTTGGAAAAACTTGCAAAATATTCTTTACTAGCCTGTATTGTATTTAAGACACAATAACATACAAAAAGAACAAAATAATCAGCGTGGTCGGTTTATTTTACGTATTGGGGAGTATGTGTTTTAGTAGCTATGTATTTTATTTTTAAAATAATTTTTTGACATCTTGTATGCAGATTGACTACACAGGCAGTACTTGGTTTTAATGTGTCACTTGTATTCATCATCTGCTGTTTTCCTATGACAGATGCAATATATATAAGACGTAGCCTATATATGTAAAAATGTTCATAGTTATTTTACATTTACCCATGTAGGTACATTACTGTCTGGAAATGATAAAATAGGCTACAGATCACATAGAAAACAACTGCTCTCTCAGACAACAATGGAGCAGAATTGTTGTTATTATAATTACAGAGGCTGCAGCATGATGTTGTACAGATTGTATAAGACAAATCTGCGATTTTGGGCTATAGTATAAATAAATTGACTTGACCTTGGAGAATAACAAAGTATTGCCTGGATATAATTCAGTAACACCTGTAGCCTACCTCCAAAAGCACTATTAGTGGATGTATTGTAGGCTACAGATAATAGTGGTACAGATATTGAATATAGAACACACCATGACCAGACCACTGATTAGCAGTCTGAGCATGACAGAAAGATGGTCCAAACACATTTACATTACAGGTGCTGTCATAAAATGTAAAATGTATGGCGGCTTTAGTGGATTAGCGTATTCCACTTTTTCTGAAGTATGACATTATCAATCTTCTGTAGTCTGTTATGTTAAACAGTGAATACAATACTTTGCCACCAGCAGTTGGTTTCAGTTGAACATCTGTTGCTATAGCAACTACTACTGGCATTTCAGTTGTGACCAAACTGACAGGCCTCTTCTATCAACTGTCCAAAGACCCTTGTCTTAGCATTATTCACAGGTAGGCTACTCCATTTCTTATTGCTTTTTGTTACTGTTTTCTTTGTATGTACTTTGAGATGTTAAAGTGGGGAAGCTCATCCGTGATCACAATGCTAGCCATTTGTTCTAGACTAAGTGTTTAGTATTACACTTGCTATGAGGAGTCAGTGTTCATTCAGTGATTGTTTAAATAATGATAATATTATCTCCCAGCTGGAGACTGTCACATTCTGTCACTAATGGCTCACAGGAATTATGACATCATCAATGGAGGAACAGAATGGAATAAAATACAATAAAAGAGTCCATGTTTGAGTCTGAAATCACTCCCCCGTTCATTCATTCACTACTACAGATACCATAGATTTCGGACACCTACTATGATCATTTTGTGTCATCACTGACAGAAGTAGAGTCGCACAATGGTACTCTAACTTTCTTGTCTATAGAAGTTCTGTTTTAGGTTCTTAAGTTTTTAAAGAAATAGGTAACTCATCCTGTTAGCAGGGGCTCCTTCTTTGACAGATGCTATAGGCAACTTTTTAGTGAACATGTATGTTTAGTGAACATTTTATTTGTAATATTCTTTTGTGTGTGTGTGCGTGTGTGTGTGTGTGTGTATATATATATATATATATATATATAGAGAGAGAGAGAGAGAGAGAGAGAGAGAGAGAGAGAGAGGCAGCTGCTGAGACCAAACATTTGGTCCCACTTTGGTATAATTGGCTTTCTTGCATTGCATATTCCACAATCCACCACAATACAAGGTTGCATGAGACTTTTTTTATACATGTGCTGTGGCAAGCAGCCATGGCTTCACATGAAAAATTATAGTCAAATTTAAAAACTAAAGGTAGACTTGGCAGCAGTCAAAGGAAAGGAACTATTTAGTATATTTCATTTTTTAATCAGGGAAAAGAGGAAACATCATTCCTAGTTAACAATGTGGAGTGCTATTTCAGGAAAACAAAACAATGAAGCAATGGTTAGGCATAATTTCTAAATTTGCTGACTCTCTTCTCAGCCAATCGGTGTTTTCAAAGCATTTCATTTGTCTTCACTTGGTCAGACTGACAACTAAGCTTGGACTACAAAGAAAACTTTCAGGGACCAAAGTGCCCAAAAAGTGCCTTCTTTCTCTTGCCGAGGTCCAGAAAGGCTTGTACATCACAAATGTCACCACTAGAGGGCTCAGTGGAGGGAAGACTATAAGACAGCCTCTATCTTCCTCCCGCCTTTGCTCCTGACCTTTCTCTCCTCCCTCCTTGCTCCTCATGTTTTCCTCTTCCCTCTCCTCCTTTTGACCCATTTCTTCTTCTCCTTCTCTCTGTACTTTCTTTCCTCCCTTCTTACTCTCATCATTTTTTTCTTTCTTCATTCTTTCTCATCTCCTTCTTCCTCCCTAGGAAGTATGCATTCTCTTTCCTCTTCTCACTTCCTCCATTCCCTTTCCTCTTTTTCATCCTTCCCTTGTTTTTACACTCCTCCTTCACCCTCACTCTTTCCTTCCCCTAGTCCTTTTCCTTCTTTTCTTCCATCTCTTTCCCTCACTTCCACAGTTTCCTATCCTTTCCTTTCTCCTTCCCTTCTTTTCTTTCTTTCATCCCTTCTTCCCTCTTCTTTTTTCCTCTCCTCTTTCCCTTTCTTCCTCCTCTCTCTGCTGTTTCCTTGCTCCTTCTTCCAACTCCCCCCCAGTTTTCTATCATTTCCTCTCCTGCTTTCCTCCTCTTCTCTCTTTCACTCTGTCCTCCTCTCTTTCTCAATTCCCTCCTACATCCCTTCTGTTCTTCCTTGTCACCCTCTCTCATTTTTCATTCTTCTGTCACTATTGCCTAGTCTCTCTTTTACTTTGGCCTTTCCCTTTTCCTTCATCAACTCTCCCTGTTCCTGTTCCTCTCCTCTTTTTCTTACTCTTCTCTCATCATCTTCTCCCCCCTTTCCATCTGGCATGTCAGAGCTTGAAGAAAGAGGAAGAGGGAGAGAGAAAAATGTATGTGTTTGTTTGTGTGTGAGTGAGTGAGTGAGAGAGAGAGAGAGAGAGAGAGAGAGAGAGTGAGAGAGAGAGAGAGAGGCGGATAAAGAGACCAGGAGAGAGCGAGCAAACTGAAGCTGAGCAGTGAGCGGGGTGAGCAGCAGGAGTGTTTCTGTCCTCTGAGCTGTGGATGACGGGTTGGGACGATCCAGTCTCAAGTGTCACTGAGAGCAAAGAGTCTGCAGGACAAACTGGTCGTCCCAAAAGAAAGAAGAACAAGAAACAGGATCTGTCCTCTGAGAACTGAGTCTCGTCTATCAGGACAACATTTTCTTACTCCAGGATGATCTATCACCTTCCAAACCAACACAGAGCCTGAAGCTGCTCTGGCTCAATTGAATAAATCATTCCCCTGAAAGAGGAATAAAGAAGAAGAGGAGGAGGGGGAGGACAAGTCAGTCTATCAACAAAAGACAAAAACAACCAAAAACTCTAAATTTGCCTCCACGGAGACTATCGGATATATTTTCCCTTCTGGAACCCAGAAAAAAAGAGGAATAAAGAATTTTGAAAAGTAAAGTGAGAAAAGAGGGAACTAGCCCTTTAATGTAAAAAACAAACGTGTCTGGTTTTGCCAATATTTCATTTTACATTTCCAAATACAGAAAAAGAGGGAATAAAGAAGAAAACAAAGAGAAGAAGAACAAACAGATGTTGTAGACCAACATTTGTTCAATTTCTCATGTCCAGATAAAGAAGAAATGAAAAGCAGGAACTAAAGGAGCAACAAGGAAGAAGGAATATCAGCTCATCAATTGAAAAAATCAAGAAAAACGTCTGTTGGAGATTTTATTATATCATTTGGACAGAGAGGAAAGGAAATAACTGAAAGAGACTGAATTTGCCTTTTATTGAGGACTGAGGAGCAGGAAAAGTTCTTCTGTCACCTTAATGATCGACCAAAAAAGCCAAAGGAGGAGAGTAGAAGATGAATGAATAAAAAGGATACAGAGGAATAAAGGGAAAAAGAGGAAAGAGGAAAATAGAAATACAAGAAAAGGAGGTGGAAAAAAGAGGACAAGGGGGTTTAAAGCACATAAGGAGAATCAAAGGGGAAAAAGGAGCATCAAAAGGATAAAGAGGGCTAAAGAACACAATTAAAGACAAAACAAAAAAGGGTGAATAAATAAAATAAATCCAGAAAAAGAGGAAAAAAGTTAAAAGGGGAAATCAAGAGGAAAAAGTAAACCAGAAGAACCCAGGTGTGACAATGAGGCTCCTGGTGCTTCTTGCAGCACCTCTCTCCATCCTCGTCCTCCACATTGCACTGGTGGCCCCAGCAGACAGCATGGCCCCGGGTCGGCTGGAGCGCTGGGTCCGCTCAGGCCTCCAGTCGCTGCAGTGGAACCAGCTGGACCGGTGCCTCCGCATGTCCTCGCTCTCTGAGGCCGAGTGCAGACGGCTCGCCCACCTGCCACTGTCCGCTGTGGCCGTTTACGTGTCGGAGCCACACACTGCTGCAGGTAGGAAGGGCAAAGGTCAAACATCACTGTGGTGCTTTAAATCATTTTATTCTGAAGGAGGGTTTGGAGAAGTTCATAGTACTTGATGGGGCTAGAATCTACAAAAATGTAAAGATATGACCATTTAGAAAATAGAGTGTACAATAGAGTGTGCACTTTTTGTGATGTGATTAAGAAGAGAAACATCCACTTTATTGATCATATTGATTAAGTAGTGCAAAATATCCACTCACTCACAACAACTGAAAAAGTCTGAATTTGCAATTTGAAACTTGAGAAATACACTTGTATCATTGTTTCATCTTAAATCCAGAAAAAGATTAATCCATTAACGTTAAAATTTGCCACAAAAAAGATAAAATCTTAAAATGTTTTAATGATGTAAAATGTTTAAATGACAGGATGGGTTAAAAAAAACAACCACCTCCATAATAAATTGCTTGATTATGTAGTAACCAATCAAAATTTTAATGATCTGAGTGGGCAAAAACTAAATGGATGAAAATGGAATAATACTTCTCTTCAAATGTTTCTACAGATTTGACTCAACTTGATTGTGTTTAATGGAATTGTTTGTCTCCTATATGGTATTACATTGTCATTATATTAATCAATATAGCCAGATCAACAGGAAATTATTGTTTGAATGGATTATTATACCTCCAGTAGTATCAGTATATATGTAGCCAACGTATTCGGTCTAATAATTTGTATAATAGCAATGAATGTGTAGTGACTTTATGGTATTTAAAGTGCTATATTACTACTATACAATCACAATATGAGTCCTCTAATATCAAGTCTTTGGTACTTTGGATTACCACAAAATCATGGAAAATGTAGTGACCCACCAATGCTACACATTGTTTTGCCTATTTTTGTATCCCTTTCAAATGGACCATTAGCCTTGTATATTTTATTTTCCTCTCTCGTTCCCCTTGCACCCTCCAGGTAACTCAGACAAAGTGCTGGCCATCCTCCCAGACTCCTACCACTCCTCAGGTGGGATGGTGGGCTCCAAGCCGCGGGGGGGTTTCAGTGTCAGCTCCGTGCTGAATGGAGGGGAGAGTCCCCAAAGAAACCAACAGCCTTTCCCCGGCTCCACAGCCCATGATGCCGTGCTGGTGCTAGACCCAAGCCCTGGGGAGAACTTTGGACACCCAGTGGTCCTCTTTTATGTGGATGTGAACGTGACAAAGAAGAGATGCTCCCATCTGGATGGCATTTACCTGGGTGAGTCAGCAGACAGTCTGTACATGCACTGTTAAGTCACTATTAACTTGGTTTCAATTACTCATTACTTACTTGCACGTGTATTCAACTGTTCAATGCTGAATCATGCATTTCAATCATGCTGTTTTTTCAATCATGTTCCATTTTTGGAACATCTAAATTAAAGAAAGAAAGAAAACATTAAAAAACCTGTATTTTATTATAGTTAATTTTTGTATTAAAAGACAAGTCAGCCTTCATCAGGCATTGGAATCTATGTGTGAAATAGCAGTCATAACTGTAGTGGTGGTGTAATAGTCTAGTGGTAGTAGCAATAGTAGTGGTACTGCAATCGTAAAACAGAAGCCATAGTGGTAATGACAGCAGTAGCAAAAATCAACCCTGTTGCCCAGAAATTATGTTTACATAGCGTAATGGTAATTTGCAACAGCAAATACTTTTTTAGAGAAACATAATGATGTCTGATGTTACAGACAACATATTTCATTTGTTTTCCAATATCTGCTGTTGTAATACAATATCCACTTGTAGCTACTACAGCAGGATTAACAGTGTTTGCGGGTTTTTTTTAGGCACTCGCAGCACTTGATTAATGTTATAGAAAGATTGTTGTAGTAAAAATAGGTAAAAACGGGTTCTCCGCCCATCTTCCAACAATGTGCAGCTGAATCAGGTGCTTCTCAGATAAGGGACTGCAAACTTCAGGGAGAAACGAGAAAACTGATGAAGACACAGTAGTGTTGAAACATTAGCCTGTTTAGACTATTAAAGGCTTCAAATCAATCAGTGTGCTCCAGTCTTTTCTATCTGTGAAAAAATTGTTGTCTTGGTTAAATATTGAAAAAGTCAGCGGTGACTTGACCTCCAGACATGTTTTAAGACATATGCAGTGTCTATGAATATGCAAATATTGTTCCAGTTTAACTGACACAAGATGTCTCTTATAACTTCAAAGTCTATTCTCAGTGTATGTGCACTGGAAGCTTTAAGTTTCCACATCACACTTGTGTAAGTTTCATATTGGACCACCATTGGCTCCAAACTTGTTATGATGTCACAAATCCTAATTGTAGGAACACACCTGAAGCTGAGATTTAAGGTGAGCACAGAGAGACTTTCCCCTCTCGGCAGATCAATATGAAAACAGCTTTCTAGTGTCAAACTCTGCATATACATTATGTCATTCTGCACACTGAAGCTCAAACATTCAAGTTCCAAGTATCCAAATACAAGTACTACAACAATAAGCAAAACAGATTTGCAAAAGTAGTATCAATAGTGATAATGGCACCAGTATTTGGTAATATCATAGTGTATCAGTTGCAGTTAGTAATAGAAAAAGTAATATCAGTAGTATTAGGCCTGATAGTTAGAGGTACAGTGGATACATAAGTTGTATTATAAATAATAGTAATCGTAGTTATAGAAGTATTAGCACTAATGTCAGTAGCTAATATTACAGCAGTAGTGGTGTCACGGGTGGTGTGTATTAGGCAGCAGGGGAAGGACCCAAATACAGACGATAGAGGCAGGCAAGGACAGTTTATTGTCAAAAGATACAAAAGCTCACCGGCATAGGTGGCAAGTCCAAACAGTCCAAATAGCAGTTATATTAAATTCACAGAGTTGCAGGGATGAGACAGGGAAAAGTCCAGACAGGCAAGCAGGTACAGATATGGTACAGATCCAGGTAACAGGATACAGAAAACAGAAGCTTGAAAGCACTGACAGAAAGCAACATGACAACTTCAACAATCTGACGGGGGAACAAAGGATCTGGGCCGGTATATGAAGTAAGTGGCTGACAGGGGAATGAGGTGCAGGTGGGGAGATGGGCGGGGAAGCTCAGGCGAGAGGAATGAGGTGATTGCAGTAATGCAGGAGAGATGGGAGTGGCAGGATCTGGAAAGCAAGGAGAAAAGTCTGAGGGCATCTGGTGGACTGGTGGAGAATGGCAACTAAGGGACCTGGGGGAATGGGAATGCAGCTGTGACAGAACCCAAAACCCCCCCGCCCCACCTTCCCCACCCCCAATCGACGGATTCCAGATGTCCCTCCAGGCCAGCCAGGAACATCGAGCAAGGTGGGTGGAGGGGTCTGGAGGAGGAATTCAGGGGCAAGTGGCCTGGGAGCTGAAGAATGAAGCCGGGAATTTCAGGCAGACGGCCTGTCGGCTGGACAGGGGCAAAGCAGAAGACCTCAGGCTTACAGCCTGGGGGCTGGACAGGGGCGGAGCACGAGACCTCATGTGGACAGCCTGGGGGCTGGGCTGATGGGCGTAACAGATCTGGAGGGCGATGAGGATGCAGGACCGAAGGGCGGATCAGCTCTGGACAATGGCCTGGATCCTGGCAGAGCAGCTCTGGAGGACAGGCAGGAGGACGACCAGACAGACGGAGCCACTCTGGAGGATGGGCAGGAGGACAATCAGATGTGCAGAGCCAGTGATGTAGGGGGGCCACTCTGGAGGATTGCGTTGAAGGCTGGGCTGCTCTGGAGGTCAATGACTAGGCTGGAGATCAGGAAAGACCGCTGGCACCAGAAGATTTGGCTGCAGGTCGGGGCAGGCTGCTGAATAAGCATCTGGCATCTGGAGTGCAGGACCAGAGGCCAGCGGTAATCGACAGCTGAGGGTCAGGGCACGGTGCAGGACAGGCAGACCACTGGAGGCCAGAGCAGGAGGCAGGCAGCTGTGGGTCGACACGTGCTGCCGACTGGAGGTCTTGCTGGGCGTCAGAAGGGTCAGCCAACTGGAGGTCTGACTGGATGTCAGCAGGGGTTGCCAACTACAGGTCTGGCTGGGCATCATCAGGGCCCTACGACTGGGGTTCAGACATGGTGTTGGCAAGGACAGCCAATGGGAATTCAGGCAGGGCGTCGACAGGGGTGGCAAAAGGCTGGTCATCGGCAAAGGCGACTGACGGCTCCAGAACTGGAATAGGCTGAGCATCGGTAGGGGTGCCCAATGGCTCGGGAACAGGCTGGGCCTCAGTAGTGGCACCTGGCAGGGGAGAGATGCTGGGCAACAGAGACTCTGTGGCGCTGGGCTGCTGAGAGATCCAATGGTGTTGGGAGCCATGGGGACCCTGCCTCCTTTTGGAGACTCCATGGTACCCTGTGAAAATGACAAGGCAAGTCCCTTCAAAGGGTGACTGCTGGATGTCAGGGTGGCTCCTCAGTTGTTCCATATAAGACTCCTGGGGTTCAGGAAATGCAGGATCAGGACAGGCGAGTAGTGGGCTAGCCAGCTCAGAACAGGCAGGCTGCAGGCACATGAACCCAAGCTTAATCAACTGGAGTGTAGGCTGGCAGTTCACAAGGCACTGAATGGTGTGAATCACCTCACGAAGTGCGTCCACTGGGTCCATGTTTGGGCAGATCGTTCTGTCACGGGTGGTGTGTATTAGGCAGCAGGGGAAGGACCCAAATGCAGACTATAGAGGCTGGCAGGGACAGTTTAGTGAGTTTACTGTCAAAAGAGAAGATACAAAAGCTCACAGGCATGGGTGGCAAGTCCAAACAGTCCAAACAGCAGTTGTATTAAATCCACAGAGTTGCAGTGATGAGACAGGGAAGAGTCCAGGCAGGCAAGCACATACAGATATGGTACAGGTCCAGGTAACAGGATACAGAAAAGCACTTACAAAAAGCAACACAACAACTACAACAATCTGACAAGGGAACAGAGGATCTCGGCCGATATAGGAAGTAAGTGGCTGATGAGGGAATGAGATGCGGTTGGGGAGATGGGCGGGGAAGATCAGGTGAGAGGAATGAGGTGATTGCATTGATAGCAGGGCAGATGGGAGTGGCGGGATCTGGAAAGCAAGGAGAAAAGACTGAGGCCATCTGGTGGACTGGTGGAGAATGGCAACGTATGCCTATCATACACTAGAAGACTTTGAAAAGACTTTTAAAAGACTAAAGTCTGACACCCTCTCACATCTAAAGACAATGTGTCATAAGTCACTGAGTTTTTAGTCACAGACTAAGATTTTGCAAAGACTGGGGATCTTGTAGGGTCACTATTTACAAGACTATAACTAGATTCATTTTGAGATTATTTCCTATCCTGCTCCTGGTGGAAAAACTGTTGAACAATGGATCAGAAACAGAAGCAGCATTTGGCCACAGCTGCCCTTGTGTGTGCAGTGGTTTGTTCTGAAAAACCAGCCAAAAGAAAATGTAAATTAATAAATTAATTCAGTTATAACTGAACAACTGTGAAGAGAAACAACAGATCTTACACGCTATTTGTTTCTGTTATTAACTCATTTTCATTTAACAACTTTTTTTTTTACAAATATACAAATATATTTGGGTTAACGTTTCTTAGATCATATCAGCTAAGACAATCACATTTCAAAAGGTGTCATCCTATACTGGTATTTTTACAACTTTAAAAACAGATACACAGTTTATACAGCTGCCCACAGAAACCACCTTCAACCATTAACTATCTGGACACAGCACTTCAGCTGCTGGATGTTGAAGTACTTCTGTTTTTAAACCCTGCAAACTGAGTGAAATACAGTAGAAAAAGCAGCAGCCTGGATAATTATACAAGGGCAGAAAGTCACAGGTTTAACTTCTCCAACTGGCCTGAAATCATGTGTGAAAAACCAGTAAATACACTGCAGACACAGCTGCGGACAGAAAGTCATATTATATAGAGAAATATTAGCTTTTTTCTGGGTGAATCAAAATTCATGTGACTTATAAAAAGGGAAGACCAGAATGCTGAGATTTTAAGTTCCATTAGGAGTCATTAATAAAACCATTGAGCACATCATGTTGGGAAAGTAGTTTAAACACGCACACAAAGGGCGACCATTTACTGCATACAGCTGTTAGGAACTGAGTACAATCAGCCACCATCAGTAATCAATACAAACACACATTATTAGGCTGTAAACCAATCAAACCAATAACTAACAGCAGCAAACGTCAGACAACCTTATCATACTTTAGCAGTTACCTGGTGTTTCTGTAGTGGTGACAAAATGTAAAAAAATATACATATTAGCAGTTTCAATTAAACTGAAGCTCCCTGCGCTCTCCGGGAAAATATTACGGCTAACTCATTTTAAGAAATATGACATGTTTACAATTCCTTACGTGTCCGCAAAAACACTTAACTCTAGAAACACAAAATAAAAGGTGTCATATGTCAACATATGTCTTCTTGTCAATTTGGCATTAATATAATCCATAAAGATAAACTGTACTTGCGTACAAACTTTACTTTTTGGATTTTGTCGCCTCAACTCGCTACCAGCCTCCATTGGTTAGCTGTTCTATTTGAGTGGGAGAAGACGGTGGGAATGAAAGGAGAACTGTTTCAAAAATGAAATTTCTCACTAAAATACGTGCTGGTTGATGGATCAGATACACGCCAAATTAAACACAGACTCATAACACTGTTAATTCACTGTCTATCATGTGTGTGTGTGACGGTATTGGAGGATTTTTTTCGGCCATTACAGTAACTACCCGGTGTGCTGCTTCCTGTTTGGTGCTGGAGAGAGCGCACCTGGTCATTGACAATGTTCATGTCATTGAACTTCACTATTTGCATGAGCCAAGACTAAAGACTTATGATACTATTAAACATGTTTGATTTTATTGGAACATCACGATGAGAAAAAGACTGACTTAAGACAGCTCAGACTTAGAGTTAAATGACCACCTTACACCAAATGATCAAGATGATGGGAGCATGCACAACTCTAGCAAAACTCTCATGATTTTATTCCGACATTGGAAATGTGTCTGCGACAGCGAAATCATTTGATAAGTTGTTTGGTGTAAGGCCGGCATAAGGGATGTGGGGAAGTGGGAATGGTACATAGAGCCAGACTGTGACAAGTGGCTGCAGTAGTAGTAGTGATAGTAGTCAAAAGTAGTAGCAGTAACAGTAATAGCAGCAGTAATATTAAGCTCCCTCTAAGGTAGGCATGCCTGTATGTGTTTTATTTAGTGTGTGTGAGTGTAAAGTTCTGACTTTAACTGATGCAGAATAGAAAGTGAAAGTTGAATGTGCGTGATCTCACCCTTTGAAAGCTCCATTTATAGCTCATTGTTTTATGTAGGACATATTCCTGCTCAGAGGGGGCTCAACACTGCAAGGTCCTCAACACTTTTTGCCCGCAGCAACACCTGAAGTCTCTGTGTGTGCGTGTTTTCTTGCATTTCTATCTTTGTGAGACCAATCTGAGTTTTAGACCTTTAGAGTGAGGACATATTTGCAAAGTGAAGTCATTTTGGTTGGTCATTACCTATTCAAGGAACTGTTTTAGGACTTATTTTCAGCATTAAGTATAATTTTGGCCAAAGCTACAAAAGCTATGAAAAGACCCAAGTTTCAATAAACCAGAACTTTCTTTTAAGTGTAGAGTAAAGGTTAAGGTAAGGCATGCAGGTCTGAATGTCCTCACACATATGTGTTATACGTTTCATCTTCAATGTTTTCCATCCACACTTTTTTTCTAAATGTTTGCCATCTACAACAGCTTTTTCTGTTGTCTCAGTACAGATTCTGAGGAATAACTATTGAAGGTCAGAGGGGACAGACAGTTGTTTTGTAACATTTAAAGGCAAAGTGAGAGTATTTTGGTCATATTTGAGAAAGGTTTGACAATCATGCAACTGTTTTTCTGAAAACCTCCACTTTTGGTGGTGGCAAACAACAACCTTACTGTGGATAAAAGGCCAAAAGGGAGAGTAAAAGAAGTGTTTCAAAGTGCTTTATTAATGAAGAATTTGGTCTAAGGGGACAGGAAGTGAAAGTACTCTGGCATGTTCTCATAAGTTCTGTAAGAGAAGAATGTGTAAAGTGCAAGTTGCTGACCTCCTACTGTGAGAGAGGTTAGGGCCAGATGTTGAGGTGAATTTTGCCCCATGCTACACAAACACATACCTGTCAATTATTTATACTCACACACACAGCACTGTGCCCCCTGCTGGGTCCTGTAGATGGATTTGGACCAGCGTCTTTTAGAGCCAGAATGTCTTCGAACCTTATATAACCTGAAGAGGAGAAGGTAGATCGCACAAAAGAAGAGAGGTTCAGTAAGCAGGGAGGAAAGATGGGAGGAAAGATGGGAAGAAAGCAGAGGAGGAAATGGGAGAAGTAGAAAGTCAATAAAGGAGAAGCTCAGAAAAGAGAGAGGATAAATGGAGAGACAGAAGGAGGAGAAAGAGAGAAGAAGGGAGGATGAGGAGGAGAGCAAGTGCAGGTAAGGTAATCAGAGGTTCCCTAAATGTTATTTCCAGAATGGTTGAGCTATGTTCTATTGTAAAATGATAAAAGGGTGTAAATTTCCTTCCAAAAAGCTCTTTGAAGGTTCCAAGGGTGGGGGGCGGGGGTGACAGGACAACTGCGAACAAGGTTAATTCTCACACTTTGTATTATGATTTTTTGTATCCATAAAGGTTTCATATTTGTAAAACTCTCCTGGAACCTAGAAAAGCAAAGTGCATGAGATCATCCCAATGTAAAGTTTATGGGCTGAGCAGGAACATGTCAGCAGGAGATACACTAATGAGTATTTGCAGTAGGCCGCACAATGTGGAAGCAAACCCCAATATCTGATTTTAAAAATATCTGTTATAAATATCACTTTGAAATTAATGAAAACTCAGCTGCCAATGTTTCAGCATCAACCAATCAGAGACAAGAAAAATGGTCAGGTGCCAAAAATACAGTGCGAGGTGGTGAGAGTGAAGCAATGGCTCCCTCCTTGTTGCCAGAATAATAGAATATACATTTTGTTAGGAAGACTCACATAAACCTGCTGTAACAAACATTAATGATTCAGATAACAACATGCCATTTTTACCTTTTCATCTGGGAAGAGAGGCAAAGCAGTGATGGAAGAAGTTTTATTTAACCCATTTTTAAATCCTCACATATCTCCAACAGCAGGAAACTATGACTCTAAACCTATTCTAAAGCTCTGGATCATCACCTTCTCACAGTGGCTTCTATCTCTCTGTGTCCTCAGGTGAGGAGTGTTTGACTCTGGCGTTGAAGAGTCGTTGTCAGAACCAGCTGAAGCGTCGGCAGGCCGGGCCTGAGAGGCTTATTGGTAATGGCCATGGCCGGCTGGCAGGTGCATTGCTACGCAGTGGTACCATTAGCGGTCCAGTCAGTGGTGCTAGTCGTCTGGTTGAGCGCACCGTGGGAGGGCTCTGTGAGGTCCATTTTCTCCCACTGGTGGTCGGAGTGGGAGACAGCAACCGAACACAGAGACTCAGATGTGTCGGTAAGTCTCAACTGACTGCCTTTAATAGGGTTCAACAGGTCTGAACAAATCCCAGCTGACTCCTTTTGACTAACTTGATCGGAGCAGTTGGAAGGCATATCTTTCTTCTATTTTTGGAGCAGCCCCCCCCCCCTTTTTTTTTGTCTTTGTCCTAAACTAGGATAAACATGTCTGAGTCTCTACTGAACGCTCAGATTAAATTAATATCAGTCTTCCCATTTAACTAAAAGTAAAACAATAATTATTGATTAATTTCTGAGAGAGATGAAATATCCTCGAACATAACACAGAAGAAAGTTTTATCAAGAGTCTGCAGCAATTCTAAAAAGTATATCTGAGGCTGATGGAAATGACATTAGTTAGGTATTCAGTCATAAACTAAAGTACTGAATAAACAGACATTTCACTCAAAACCACAAATGTCAACCTTGGCGGTAGTTCTAGAGGATAGGTCAGAGGATCACTTAAATCAGAGGGATTCATCCTCTGGGGATCTTGAATATCTGAACCAAATTTAATGGAAATCAATCTAATAGTTTGATATATTTTACTATCTTTCCCAAGCAAGTTTTACAAGTTGATTTTCTAATATAGTTTTAGTTTTGAAGAGAGCATACTAATGTCAAATAGTTTTGGTGAAATTGGGGTTGTTGCACCTGAGTTTTATAAGTTGAGGGGCATTCTGTTTCAGTTTTCCTAGTAGGAGACTTTCTGAGTCAAATGCAGAATTATTCTCATGTTATGCCAAGACCACCCACACCTGTAGCCTCTGCCAGCAACCTGGGCCTCGTGAGAAAAACTGCTGGGAAGAGTTTATATTGCTGTTCTGGCAAACATAGAGAATCCTCAGGATAAAATCACAAACCTACCTTTGGCATGCTACAAATATGTGGAGATAAAGTATTCCTTAATTGTTGATCATGACCCATCAACCGTAAGTTTGACTCACCCTGATGTGAGGAAATATGTTGAATGTTTCAACACTGGGGGTCTTTATTTAGAGGTTGTTTTCAAGATAAGCACATGTGCATTTTCTGTGAGGCTGATACTTTTCTAATTTCTGAAAATTTCCATGCCCCTGCATCCTGTAGACCAGGCAGAGTTTGCAAGGTGCCCTCAGCCGCTGCCCATGGGCTCTCCCAGTTTGCCCGTCTCCAGCTGTGAGCTGAATAAAAACACCAGACGCTGCCACCAGCAGCCGCTGGCTACTCACCTCTCCTGCCGACTCTACCAGACCTGTGACCACGCTGTGCTCATTTCAGGTAGGACTTATGTGTTTTTTTCACATTTGGATTGTTCTCACCTGTACTGTATTTCCAAAACACCAAAATGAACTTGATACTTTGATGTAGAAATTAGAATGTACTAATTGGAGCGCCGTGGTGGGATTAAAGTGTGGACCATGAACAACAACATCCTCAGTCCAACTAGGGACATTCCCCATCTCTCTCTCGCCTCATTTCCTAACATACCTCTACTGTCACCTCTCTAATAAAGGCATAAAAGGCCCCATCAGTTAGAGACTATTGACTGCAGGGTTTGTGACATCACCCATGTGTGTATACTGTGCATATACACAATGCATACTCTATTTCAAGAGAGAAATTGTTTTTTTTCCTTAATACCTCAATACAGTAAGTTTACTTAGAGCCAGCACACTGTGCTAAATCAAGCTAATGTAGCTAACGCTTGTAGTCTATGTAAGCAGAGAGATTCATTCCGCGCACTTGCATTAGTGTAGGAGCGTCTTGCATGGAGTTCAGTGCTGTGAACTCCACACCTTTAAAAATCCATAAAAAAGTCTAACCTCAGTAGGACTGAACAAAGTTGGAAGCATGTTCCTCCACTGGAAAGTTCCCAAGATCTTGAAAAAGTTTTTCAAAAATTCTCAAGCTCTTAAAAAAAAGTTCAAAATGTTCTTGAAAATATTTTTACAGTGGAGACAAATCTGTAATGCGTATGGTTATTGTAGAGTTGATAAAATGTGTGTGTGTGTGTGTGGCCACACTGCAGGTGGCTGGCAGCAGCAGATTACATTCCAGCGTCACGTGCAGAATCTTCAGAGGTTCTACAGAATGCTCCAGAACAACGGCTTCCATAAAGATCACATCAAGACCTTCTTCGCCAGCATTGGACAGCTTCCTGGTATGCCTTCAAAGTATGGCTGCATTCACACCAAATCTGGCAATGCAGCACCTTCCTGCAGGGTTGTGGGGAGGTGTGGGTGTGTTTATTTGTGCTTTAGAACATAACCACCATGAAACAATCTGAGTCACTGCTTTGTTCTCTCTACCACCGCTCCCTCTCTTCATTCACTCTCTAGCTCACTCGGCCACCGCTGCTCTCTCTCTCTCTCTTGCTCATGCTCTCAGCTCTCTTGCTGCTGCAGCCTAAACGCACTACCCCCATTCAAATGAATGGGAGGACCGGTGTTTTTCCTGCATTGCCGGATTTGGTATGAATGCAGCCTATGTCTGTCTATTTGTTGGTGGTTGGTGTCTCTAAATCTGGGTCTGTAATCAAAGGGCGATGTAAGTGCTGCCATTCACTTCTCATGTGGAGAGAAAACATCCATGGGGTATAAATGTAGAATATAATTCAAAGAAAGCGGTTGCCTTTTTTAATCGTCTACATATATATTTTCTCTTTACACAATGTGATCTGGATTATTCAACCACAAATTAGGCTTTGGTCTCTTTTAAGTGTTCTGACCCTTGATTTATAACATAACAGATTAAATACAGCAGCACTGGTTCTGCAGAGTTAATACAACATGGGTCCAATTTCTGTGCCTCCAAGTTTTACCTTCGAATGAATGAATGAATGAATTTTATTTATATAGCACTTTTCATGCACAGAATGCAGCTTTACTGTGCTTTACTGTTTAAAAGTGCTTTAAGTTTAAAACCATACACATACACAAGGAGGAAGGAAGAAAATAAGAACAAGTATTACTATTAATAAAATAGCATATACAGTTTCTTTGGAAAGAAAGAGAACACAATGCAAAGATTTGATTTCTCTTTTTTTCTCTTCTTGTGCTAATTTATCTCAGGAGCAAAGGATAGCAAAGATGAAGATTAATTTAAGAGAGTTAAGAGGAAACAGCGCAGAATTTAGATATCTCTAAATGAATAAATATTTATTTTGCATTAGACAAAGGAACACTAGTTGTGAGTTTTCTTCCATTTGAGTATGAAGAAAAACTCCAACAAAGCTTGAACTGACCATTTCTATATCATGTATGACACCTCTCCCTCATCTCTTCCCCACACAGAGGAGGTAGAGGGTGTGTACTCGGCAACGGAGAAAGCGGTGATCCGTAACCATGTGTCGTACGTCTGCAGGAAGCAGCACTGTGCCGACTCGTTGGTTCTCTACCTGAACTCACCCACACGCAATGATGGCACCATGCTGCTGTGGGACGCCAACCTCAACGGCATCGTAAGATAGAGGAAGACACACACACATATAGCGGTCAGGTGCTGAAAACAAATGGGTTATTAAAAGTGTGTGTGTGACAGAACAGACTGCTGTCTTTGAAGCAAATCCCCAACACAAAACAGTGAAATGATTTATCTGACACACATGGGAGCCATTATCACCATGATAAGGAGATAATTCTTCTGACCACACACATACAGGCACACACACAAGGACCTCCCAGACTACAATATTTCTGTCATCAAATTCAGGTTTCTAAAAAAACAGGATATGCACTCACATAGTTGAAGGCAGTTATTCCAGAGAAATGTTTAACACCAATCAACCAGTCAGACTGGGTGCAGCACGCTGCAGTCACAACTGTAAAGGGGTCCTGGTAAACAGGATTTACAGTTTTATCTGCACTGTGTCTTTATCATCTGTTATAATATCAGACAACACACAATGTCCATTGATTCTGCTGTCAGAAAAATGTTAGTGGAAGTCAATGGATACAGAAGATTAGCACGTTAGCTAGTGTGCTAATCAGGTATGCTAACAGCCAGACAGTGCTGGTTACATGAGAAGATAGTAAGCTAGACTGCCAATATGTGAGCACAAAATCAGTCAAAGGTATCAGAGATGAAAGGGTCCCAGATCCGAAACAGAAATGTCTATTCAATTCTACAAAAACTTAACCGGCTGCTTTTATAGCTGAGGACCTCAAATTTGGCTGCTAAAGGGGCTGTTGGTGTGTCACCTGAAAATGCTGCAAGAGTGATTTAGTTTGATGGGGATTCACTTGACTTTGCAAAAAGTTTACAAAAGCACATCCAAATGATAAATACTAGATGCTGGGCAGAAGAACATGTTAAAAATAGATAAACACCAGATAATGCTCCCATGAACATTTATTGGTATACCACCATGTGACGTTTCACGTGCTTAACACTTGATATTTCACATGGTGGTATAACAATAAATGTTCATGGGAGCATTATCTAGCGTGTGGACCATAGACTGTAAAAAAATATGGACGTAGTCATAGTGACGTCACCCATTGGTTTGTGAACAATTGTTACAATGTTACAATTAACTTTCGTGAACTGAAAACACACTGTGAAATAGCAGCAACTACGCCTATACTCTGTGAATCTGGGGGTTATGGCATGGTTATGTTGCATAATCAACGTTGTCGCCGTGGTAGCGACTTGTCAATCGCAATGTAGCCACATAGGAAAATAGGTCATTTTCTCATAGACTTCCATACAATCGGACTTCTTTTTGCAGCCAGTGGAGTCACCCCCTGCTGGCCATCAGAAAGAATGCAGGTTTAAGGCACTTCCGCATTGGCTTCACTTTTCAGACCAGGAGCTACCCACTTGGTGTGGACTCTATTTTTCCGACTCACATGACTTTCCAAGTATGTCTGCTTTTAAAGCAACGCACACTGGTGGTTTATTATTTTTTGTGTAAGCTCATGCCCTGGCACTGTCATATCAGGATATACTACTTTCCTATTTTCCAGAGTCAATGCTTCAGAAAAGCATTAGATTTGACCCTCAAATTGGCACATCCTGGCTACCGTACATTGCACATTACAAATAGTGCTACAGGTCTCAAATGATGCAGCACTATGTGATGTGGGCGGTGTATGTTCCCCCTTACTTTGTCTTAAATAACACTTCTCTGTGTGCCCTTACCATCTTTCTCACTTAAATTCATCTTTATCAGAAACATTGCCGAAGTTTGCCTCTTTATAAAATCTAAATTAAAAACACTTTATTGCTCTGACATCTCCTCTTTCTCTCTCTGTTTCCAGGCTGATCTGAAGGAGCGATACTCAGTCAACGAGCTGCTGGCCGACCTGGCCGGCTGCAGGGCAACTCGTGTTTTGCTGTTTGTGGATCAGAGCTATAGTGGCGTTCTGTCCAAAAGGCTGCGAGGGTCCCAGAAACACCTCAACGTGGTTTTGATCCAGAGCCAGACACGGCAGACCCACAACCACCAGAACCAGAGGCTGAACCCAGGCTGGGAGGACAACAGCTGGTCGTACATCAGCCCTGCAACCTGCCTGCTGGACCACCTGGAAAAGGTACTTTATCACATTTCAAAGTTTTTTTCCTTTTCACTTTTTTTAAACAGTCCTCTAATCCCCTCTTGGTCTTCTACCAACAATGTTATCAGGGTGCTGGGATGTCTCGCCTCCTGGAGCCGTGGGCCGGCCTTTTAAACGTGACGCTGGCAGGCGCCCCCTGCAATGCCACACCGCCACTGACGGATGGCGAGATGCGACGGGAGTACCACGGCTGCCAGAATCTGCCAACTGCACTCTGGCACCAGAAACACAGGAGGACCAACTGAGAGAGAGACACAGAGACTGACCAGGAGAGAGAGAGAGAGAGAGAATAGAGAATGATTTACCTAGACACACAAACACACACACACAGAAAATACACACACGTTTGCATTACACACATGCATACTCGCTGTGGTGGTTTAACTTAGGACATTAGATGCAATGTGTTTGTTGGACACGTGTGTGTGTGTGTGTGTGTGTGTGTGTGTGTGTTTTCTGTCCTAACTCTGAACTCAGACTGTAACCATGGTGATGACAGCTCATCCCAAGGGGAGTGTCCTGAACACCATGTAAACAGTGTGTGTGTATGTGTGTGTGTGTGTGTATGTGTGTGAGTTCAGCAAGAGGACAGACCACTCTCTGAGACCATTGCTAGCTTACACTCGCATCAGTGTGTTTGTGTGTGTGTGAATGCCACATCTCCTGGGCACTTTAACATTTCAGAGCCAATCATTTATCTCTTTTATTGTCTGTTAGTTGTTTCTTCCTTTCCTCTTTTCCCCTTTTCTCCATTCTGTCCTTTGCCTCACCATTTGTCAGCTCCGTTCTTCCTACCTTTCCTCTCCTGATCTCCTTTTCTAACCTCCTCTCTACTTTCTTTTCTTGTTGATTCCTTCCTTCCTCTCTCTACTTGCATACATCCTTTCCATCCACTCTTTTCCTCTTCTAGCTTGTTGTTGTCTTTCATCTCACTCCACTTCTCTTTCCTTGCTTTGACAGTGTTAGAAAAAGTTGAATACTGGAATGATAAACATCCACTTTTTATGCACATTTTGAATTTGTGCATATAAAAACTGGAATGAAAACCTGCAGAAAACAGTTTTCACAGTTTGAATCAAAATCAAATCTGAACTCTACAGTATGTACACTTACTATGTTTATCTGTAGCTTTCAACTGTATCTCACAGTAGAAGGCTTGAGAAAGAAGACCACATAAGTGGTTAAGAGCTCCAAAAATATACCTAGTAGGTGAACCTTGAGTTAAGGGTATTAAGAGTACCTATCAGACTACTGATCAGTCATTCTCAGTATTCACAGTTTTTGGAGAGTGTGGTGAAATGTGAACCTCTGCCTCTTGAACCAAATTGCTGCTCGCTCCTCTCAAATTAATTTGTGTAGAGGTTTGTTCAGTACATCATATTCAAGCAGAACCATTACTTATTAAAACATTCCCACAGTCAGCATTTGGGTCATCCAAACTATGTCCCATTAGTTAAGGCCTCTCTTACAAGACTTGCTTCCTCCTTCAGGCTTTGAGCCTGTCTAATAACATTTGACTCCTACTAAGCCAACAAAACCCTCACACCTAAATGACAAATTAGGTTGTTTGCCAGAGCCCTCCAAAACGACCCATTTTCTGAAACCTGATGCTACTACCACGACCTCACCCCCCTTACGTCTCACTGTGATTATAGTTACAAAATGGGATGAAGTCCCATTCGTTTTTTCCTTTGACAATTTTAGGTATCTCATAGTTGGAGCACTTCCAAGACTTATATTGACATAAAACTCTCTACAAATTACATATTCTTTGATGAAAAGTTGAAGGTACAAGCCTGTGTACATAAAAACTTAGGAGGAGACGTTAACTAAGACTCCCAAGGTGCGTTTCTGCAGTGGTTAGACTTGTATGTTTAACTCCAGATTTTAATAGAATCCCCAGTTAAACTCAACAATCTAAACGGCTTATTTGGTACTTAACATAAAAGGGAGCACACAAAATTGTTCATAACTGCCCCTGTGGTCTTCTAAGAATGATGGCCAAAACTACAAAATAAGACCCAGCTTAAAAAAACGGAGTTTACATTCAAGCAGAGTGATATCTGATGTCAGGGAGTTTATAAGATTTAGAGGTTGAGGACTTTTTATGCAGCTTAAGCTGTGGAAGAAAGAAAGAGAGAGACACTGAGACACACAGGAAATAAGAGATTGGTCGGCAGTGATCATGATTAAGATATGAAGCACTGAGACTGCCCTCACTGCTACACAGACTGGCTATGGCATTTTTATAAGGGCACATTTTCTGAGGGAGTGTGCACACGTATGTGTGTGTGCTGAATCACATAGACAGAGGCTGTTGGTACAAAGTGCATCACATGAAACATGCACATCCACGCACACATTCTAATATAAACTCATCCCTACACTAACATCTTACATGTTGTCCTCTACCTTTGGTGGTACTCTGTGATTTTTTTCTGTACATTACCTCCTGTCTTTTCTTCATCCCAGTAACCATATACACCTTCCCTACCTGCTGTGTTTTGTACTGATGTTCAATGTTGTCTGTTTTACATTAGAGATCTGTTTATTCAAGCGATGGAAGTTGATCAGGAGAAAAACTTTCCAAATGTGTGGGACATTTTGGACCAGAACTGTCCAACAAATTGACATGTGCATATTCACAGTTTGTGTAATGATCTGTACAGAGTGTGAGATATAATTAAGCAGAAATGTTTCTAGTTGCATGCAGCAAATCACAAAATATAGTCAATAAAGTACTTTTAGAAACCATCAAGTATATAAGGTTTATTTTTCTTGTTTCCAACTCTAAAGCACTGACGAGATGACAATAACTTGAACTGCATCAACAAGGTATAATTTAGACAGGCCAAGATAGCATCAAAGGTACCCTGTAGAAGTTGACACTAGTGCTGTAGAGCAATGATTTTTTAAGAGTGCAACGTGATACATATTCCAACAGTTTCACACTATTTCGCTGATTGACACAAATAGGCGATAAAAGCAGCAAAGACGAAAATTGCATACTTGTAACATAAATTAAACAATGAAGAATTTAAAAGATTTAAAATCAACTTGCACAGATAAGACTGTGCAGATTAAAAAACATAGAAGTCAACTACAACTCTCAAGAGCATCTTACCGCTAGATGCCATCTTTAGTGGCATCTAGCGGTAAGATTGCAGATTGCAACAAACTGAATACCCCCTACTCTTCCAAGCGTGTAGGAGAACCTATGGTGGACACGAAACTCGCGAAAAACACCAAAGGCCCTCTCTAGAGCCAGTGATTGGTTTGTCTGTTCTGGGCTACTGTAGAAACATGACAGTCCAACATGGCGGGCTCCGTGAAGGGGACCCGCTCCCAATGTAGATATAAAGGGCTCATTCTAAGGTAACGAAAGCACAATGATTCTTATTTCCAGGTGATTATACACTAATTAAAACATACCTAAACATACATATTATATTCCATTTTTGCCAAGTCTGTTCCGCTAGATCCCACTAAATTCTACACACTGGACCTTTAAGACCATGAGGGCCAGGGTGTACTTCATTCATGGTGTTGCCATGAAGGCCTTTGAGTATTAGACACTTTTTGTATGTACAACTATGAAAAATGAAAAATAGAGAACTGAGAGAGGTTTAAATAGTTCATATTTTGTCACCTCTTCACAGTTTTTGTTTCAACTTCAACTTCTCTCTAGAAATACAAAGTTAATTTTCATTATGGCCTCAATCACTAAATTTGGGCCCTCTAATAAGTGTGCTGGTGGTCATTTGGGAAATGATTGCTCTATTAATAAGATTTCAAGACTTAAAGTAACTTTGATGTCTGCCGTGTGGGCGTTGATTGACAGCAGTGGTTGATATGTTCACTGTTTCCAGAGCATGAAAGGCAACACCCTGCACTCCTTATCTGGAAGGTCTTGGCTCCAAACAGAAAAGATGGTGCCAACCATAAACTGCAACTCTGGGCTTCAAACTGGCACCAGTGCAAACCAATGGGTGGTGTCACATCTTGATACGTTCCATCTTTATATACAGTCTATAGTAGACACACCATTAGTTGCAAAAATACTGAAAGAAATCATTTCTGTAAGAAAAAAGACTGTACTAAATGTTCTAAAGTGTGTAATGATTAAAGTTTTCCACCAGTGAGGTTAGAGAACCATGTGTAGCAGTTGGTGTTGAACATGAGGTTGACTTCCATAAAGCCCCAGTCCATACAGCGAGAGGGTGAGAGAGAAGCCTTTCCTAACTGCTAAGCTAAGTTAGCTGCTAAGCTAACTGCTGAGCTAAAGTAGCTAACAACTGTGGGATTAGCAAAAAAGTCGCTAAAAAAAGGAGAGAGCTAAGAGTGCTTGAGCAGAACTAGCATAAGTTTAAATGTACAGCCGGTAATTATCTGCAGTAATGAAGAATATAGCAAAATGAATTGAGTTGAGAGCAGCACAAACGCTATCAGTAACACAACTGGAAATAAGAGAGTATGCTTACCGCAGCACGTCAGCAGCACATTTCAGCTACTATTTAGTAGATAAAAGAAATAGACCATGGAGTCCTGCCTAACACATCACGATTAGGGAGGGACAGAGAATTCGACTGAACTGAATTTTCAAATCCAAGCAGACACAAATAAACTAATCTTGAGCAGAAAAAGCACACAATATTATTATTATTGGAAATATTACCCGTATTAACATCATGTGCCAACATAAGCCTATGTGACTGTGTATCCCACAGTGTGAAAATGATTTGGTGTGTAGTTACCCTTTAAAATTTGTGACAGCAGTCTACCTTTGAGTGTCTGAATTTTGAGTGTGTGTACTATAGATAAAATAAATGCACAGAATGAATTTAGACATCCAAATAAAGTGCCAGACAGTAAATATAGTGCACTATATAGTAATAAACAAGAAGTGATCTTGGGCACAGCCTCTGTGTTGGTTTCAGTCGAACATTCAGTTGCTAGTAGCAACCGTTACTGGCACAGTTCTGTATCAGTTTAACTGACATTGTCACATTTTTGTCAAATCTGTGACCAGATAAGTATTGACAGACTTCTTTTACTCTCCAAAAGCCCTTTTTGGACCATCTGTTGGTACTCCATTCCTTATTGCTACTATGTGACTATTAAATTACTGTTGGGCTAAGAGTTATGTATTTTATACTATATCATACAGTACATACTATATATTTAATGCTTTAATTACTATGTTGTACAAATGTTCATCTTAACTGGCAACCCACAATATACAGTATTGAAAGTGTGTTTAACTCGCTGCACAGCTGTGCACCTGGATAGTGATGACAGAGGACTTGCTGCTGTGGCTTTTATGTTAACATTGCATTTTGACTTAAGCTGTGTTAGGAGTGTTACAGAAATGATAGTAGGTCCCTGTCATTGCTGTCACAACTTAAGCAGAAAAGTAACTCTGGGGCTTATTCAAATGTAAAACTGACATAAAATTTCCAAAACATTTAATGAGGTGCATGTCTGAAAGTGGCTTATGATTCATGTAAGTGCTCATGTAGTGCCAAAAAGTCAAATATGTTTGGCTCATCACCATGTGTTTTACATAGAAAAGCCATGACACAGTAGTTTTTCAGAGGCTTTTATTGCTGACGAGACACAGTTCTCGCTGAAACACTCTCCATCTGTCTTTGTCTGAGCAGCCCTCAGGCTGCTGATATAGTTTTACTCCAAAGAGTAACCTTTGACACCAGCACTTTCAGCCCATCCAGGATGTTTTTACCAAAACAATCCCAGTAACACAATCACCTCAGCTTTTAATGACACCGATTGAATTTTCTCAACAGTGTTAATTTTGTCAAGAATATTAGCTGACAACCTGTTACTTTAACAACGAAATCAAGACTAAAACTAAACAAAAAGTGACCTTTAAAAATGAGAACTAAGATGTACATTTTTAGTCAACAAATAAAACGAAATGCTAAAAACTAAACATTGCCCAAAAATATCTCTTGTTCAGAAGTTCATTTACATGTTGCACTACTGGTTCTTGGAAGTAACCGATTTATGGTCTTAATTAATCTACAGTCCACTGAGAATCAGACAGGAAGTGGCAACAAAACAACTGAAGAAAACTATAAAAACATGCAGGCAACGCAGCCACATTTCTAAAAGATAAGCTAATGTAACGTTATCAAGTGCTGTAGATGTGGATGTAATGTTAACATTACTTTCAGTCAACTGTCTTTCCTGTTGCTATTGGAAGGAACGAGTAAATTCCAGGCTTAATGTCGACCGTCTAAATTTTCGCTACTGAAATATTGCTAGGTTATCCAGTGTTTTAGCTCCTCCTCTCAAGCTACACCCAGACAGTGAACAGTATTTTAGTGAACAAGTGAGTGAATCCAACTTCAGCTGCCTTGCAGTGGAGAGCAGGAACAGCAGAGAGAGAGAACAGTTCAGCCAGAGTTTGGACAACTGGATTCACTGAAGAGACTCAGTATGTTGTATTACTGCAGAGAAGAGTGACATGGACACTGTGTGTAAACAAGTAAACAAGTGCCTTTTCCACTAACCTCACTGATGGATTAATAAAAATTAAAAATGCATGACAAAAATGAGACTAAATTTCACCGACATGCATAATATAATACTTGACAAGTATCTGGTCCCTGCCAGCTTCTTCTGCTGTCAAGGAGCTTTCATGGTGTCAGGTGCTTTGCATCAGTTACACTGTGAGCATTTGCTCTTGATCCCATCAAACAATGTTTGTATTAAACATTTCTGCCAAATTCCATTTTTACGCAATTGTGTATTCGTGGTTAAGGTTTAGCAACTAAACCCACTTAGTTTGGTAAAGATGGTGGTCATGGTAAATGCTGACTACTAAACACACTGTATTTCTTAGGAGACAGTTGGCAGTTAAAGGTTGCACCAATAACTTTAATGGAAAATCCTGATTTGAAAATCTGCGAACTCTTCTAGACTTATTAGACCGTTATTGGACTAAATGGATCAAATTCTGATAGTGAAACGAGTCATTTCGTGAAGGTTGTGTGACACTCAAAATAATTTATCGACTGTTTTACAGCAGCAACAGTAGCGACGGAGTAGGCTAGAGCAGAGCCTATAACGTAAGCATGTGTTGATAGTGTTTTTGTAATTACTCTCATTTCCAGAAGGGGGAGACAAAAGTCCCAGACTGCAGCTTTAATTAAGTAAATTGTTTACTATTGAAATATTATTAATTTTTTCTCAAAATCTTGTCAAAAATTACTTTTTTCCTAACCATGGCTCTACTACTCCATCGACAGTCAAGTCAAGTTTATTTGTAGATCACAGTCTCATACAGAAGCAATTCAAAGTTTATTACAGAGTGATAAAACAGTACAAAATCAAGTTATAACATGACAAAAAGTTTTATTATTGCTGGTAAATGTTTTTACTGTGGCAACTTGGTCACAGCCTCAGTGCATTCTGACAGGTTTGGATGGTGACAACAGCTCAGTGCCAGTGTCGTATGTACGTATTCAATTCAAGTATCTTGAGACTGATTGTTGATCTGTGTTTCTGTTTGTGTGTTGAGACTTTTCTGCTGTTTCATCCACATGGCTGCATACAGACCTCCCTGGACCAGCAGCTCCTCGTGCCTGAACAGAAAGGGAAATAAGAAGAGGAGAAAAGGTTATGAGACAATAAGGAGCCAAAACTACATCTTTAAAAAAAGGCATCAGTATGCTCCATCAGAACTGCTTATTGGTTGATTGAAGAGCTTTGGAAACCCCCTCCCTCCACACCTTTCCAAAAGGAGAATTGGGGTGGCGCTGCGTCTGACAATTGTAACTTTCCGAAATGGACAATCCAACATTACGCCGCATTCATGCCATATTTACCGTTATTACAAGTTTCTGACTTGTACATAGTGTTCATATCAACCTCCAACTTGAAATTATGACTGGGAGACTGGAATTTTTCTGAAAACTCATATATATTGGACTTATGGAAGTGTCTGAAAACCAAGCAAACGGACGCCTCATATCAGCCAAAGTCTGTCATTAAACCCAAATTTCATGAATATAATGTAATTTTGTCAATGCACCGTATTTTAAACCTTCATAAGACCAACTTAGTTATCATATAACATTCATGAGTTGTCAGATGACGTAAACGTTCAAAAGTCCATAACGTGAATCTTTCCGAGTCTTCCCATCCATCTGACACAGTGTGAATGTGACATTAGCCAGATGTGCGGAGGTGAGAAAGTAACCCGGGTCTGAACTTCTCTCTCATGTTCTTTTTTCATTTGTTGCACAACTATTTCTGTCACATTTGTGTTTAGAACCAAATGCAAAAACTTGGAACTCCCTCTAGGAGAGAAAATGTATGACATTATCCCCATATTTAGACAATTATCGTGTCTTGTCCCTCTATTACTCTGCCTTCAAATGTGGCCATTCTTAACAGCTGTAAACACTTTCGCCCTGCAATGTCGCCATACGAACTAGGTCTTTTGTAACATAACTCTGGCTTAACTATTATGTGACTCTCTGACTCTGCTTCCCAGCTGAGGCATTCAGTAAACGTGTCATTTCCCCAAATAATTCATTTATCTCTACTTATCTCTACTTTGTATGAAATTGCACTTTATTTGAACACACCTTAAGAAGATTTGTGTACATCAGCCATGTTCCAGACTTGCTTGTACAGACCCTTAAACAAATGTTTTTGTCAAAATTTGACCAGCAGCGCCCTTATGTACAGACAACAGGACCTGTCCACTCTCTGATGATATTGTCAGGGACAAAAAAATAAAAAATAAACATTTAAAAAACAGAAACAGAAAATCAGAGCAGTCAGACAAGGTGGGTCCAGTGTCACTCATAATGTCTTGTGACACAACAGCTGCTTTAAAAACAAAGTTGAGCTATTTAAAATCCTCCTGCAGACTTCAACCAACTTTACTATGAATTAATAAAACCGCAAGTCTGTCACTGTCTGGACTGCCAGACGGAAAGAGAGAGAGAGAGGGTCAGAAATAGAGGATAGAGAGAAACGGAGAGCAAGAGAGAGAAAGAGAGTAAAAACTGATGGAAGAAACAGATGGAGACTAGCAGAATGGAGAGAGAGGATGATGGACAGAGAAAAGGAAGGGGCATGGGAAACACAGGTGGAGAGGATGAGAGGGGAGGTCAAGAGGTCAATCTGAGGAAAGAAAATTCGAAAAATTGGAAGAGGAGAAGGCTGAGGCTTATGTGTGACCCCAGTGGCTCTATACATCCACACTAAGCCAGCTGAATTTGAAAACGCATATTTTTACTGGCTTTGTCCGTCCACAGTAAGCTGGTGGTTTACTCAAAACTAAGCTTTTTGAAAGCGGTCTCCAGAGTCAGTAAATCTGAAAATGCTAGCCTCACGTTTTAGTGTTTACGAGGTGAACAGAGTTTCTGGAGAACAGTGATGTAACCTAGTCATTAAAGAGTGTGACATTAGAGTTAAGAGGACATGTTTCTGTCCCCTCTTTCTCTGTGCAGCTGATCACAGTTTATGTTTTTTTTGTCGGAAAACTTGTCGGAGTAACGGGGCTTTGTCTGTTCCACTCCTTCAAACAGATGCTAGCTGAAAGAGGATGACAAAGAAGAAGAGGTCTTTACAAAAACTACCTCAAAAAGTATTTTTGTTTTCACATGTAAACAGTGTTTTCATAATTATCTGGCTTGGTGTGGATAGTCCTTGTAAAGCACAGGGACAGCCTGAGGATGGGATCCAGCCTCTTCCTGTGTGATGATACACTCCCACACTACGAGCCAGCGATTGTGTGTATTCTGACACCGGAGGTTAAATGGGCCTGTCTCATGTTTACATCACAGTGTCTATCAAAAGATGAATGGTTTTTAGATGGTGTTCCTCACATATGCCTGCAGGGACAAGCAAAGTCCCTGCAGAGACAGGTGGGTAAACACCTGCATCCGCTGTGACCAATTTATCTCTCAGGTGTGATTTAATTGATATCTTAGTGTTATTATGAACAATGCTGGATGATCTATGTTTATCAGAATCTACGTGTTTGTTCAAACTGAGTATGACCCTGAAGGACATAAATATGATAAGAAATATCACTCCCTTTGCCTTGCTTGCCACTGCCTGTGTGTGTGTGTGACCTCAGCGTGTGAGAAAGGAAGTCTTCCTACTCATCTCCGATATCAAAGGATTGTACGCATCGGTAGTTAAGTGGTAGCTCCAGTGTGTGTGTGTGTGTGTGTGTGTGTGTGTGTGTTAGTGTGGTCCATCAGCCTCTGGGGCTGAGACAGATACCAGGGGGTTTAAGGGTCACACACAAACACACACAGAGAAGTTTTGATCTGCAGATAACAAATTTGCAAGCACTTAGGACACACACAATCATTCAGGTGTGTCACACAAGCACACACACACACACAAAAACGCGTACACATGGGGTCTCCTTTCTTGGTCCCATCACACTAGCTTACTCAAGTTTTAAGATATTTTTGTGCAAAAAAAATTGCCTTACCTCCCTCTCTCTGCGATCTGTCCGTTGTGAACTACCAGGATTTGATCCGCTCCTACAACAGTGGACAACCTGCAAACATACCAACATTACCCCTCAGTTCTCTCATGTTATTGCCTGTTGTTTATTATTACTATCTGTATGGAACAGACTTTGATTGCTCAATAACTGACTTGTTTTTTTGAAAAAACAAAAGTATATATTATCTAGTCAGAGATTGTGAAACATTCAATATATATTTACTCTGTTCTTGAGATGGTGTTGAAATGAAACCCATCTAAGACTAGTAAGTTTAACAGCCACTGAGGGATATTTGATACTTGAAAAAAAGTTTTTGGGGGATGTTTCACTTCTAACCATAAATGTATCATAAATAACTTATTGTTTTTGAAACGGTGTCACCTGTAACTGTTAATGCAACACAACCGGTTTACGGCTTGGCAGAACAGGGTGTTACAGCATGCAACAGCAGGATGAAGATATGTATTTTATTCTCTGTCTGTCTCTTCTTTCACAGTTGTCATGGAAGCCCAGTTTGGCGAGGCTCTGGCTTTATCGCCCCCTTAAGTGTTTTACTTCCACAGGAACATGAAAACACAGGCTGTGCCATGCATTCAGATTGCATTAGCCAAGAGTTTATAGAGTTTGGTCCTTACAAACCAGCTTTTGTCATCATTTCGGTATCTTACTTTTCTTTGTTGTATTTCTTAACCTGTCACTTTATTGGTTTTAGAACATCTTGCCAAAGGACCGCAGATGAAAATATGCCAGCCGGCTAATTAACAACACTAACACTGACATTTACAGAAATGCTGATAATATGTGCTGTCCTTATAAATAAATGAAGACATGAAATTAAATGTTTTTCTCTTTACTGTAGTTTAAGGAAGCAAGTCTAAATAAAATATTATTTAAACATGTGTGAATGAGGTGTCTGACCAAATGACTGGATGGAAAACCAACACACACAGAAGGTGTACAGAGGGTAGCAGGAGTTTGACCAGTTAGTGTCTTCTCAAAGCTTTGGAAAGACAGAGAGAGGTAGAGAGTTTAGAGTGTAGAGACAGTAATGGCAGAGGTGTCAGAGGTTGGGAAGAGGGGGATAAGATGAGGAAATGGGTAAAGAGAGAGAAACACATAGAAAGAGAAAGCGGGAGGGAGTCAGAATGTGCGGTTAGATGTTGCATAAGTTCAGCAGTCTTATAAAACTGAAACAGTCATTCCTCAGTAATCACTAACAGAAACACGCAAACACACACATACTTCACTTATGTCATTTACGCCACATACGTACAACAAAATGATGCTCACACACACACACACACACACACACATGAGTGCACACACAGCTGAGTGGGTCGATCTGGGAGAACTCTGTATGAACTTGTCTGTAAATTATTAACGTTAATATTTATGACCGGCCTCTGATGAGAGTCTGATTAAAGCCACACTCAACAATCTAAATGGCTCTCAGCTCCGGAGTCGACCTTGTGATCTGACCTAGTGGGGGATCGTAAAATGATTTCAGAGGTGTTGTTAAATGCACAGATGACAGACATGTGATTTTCAGTGTCTTTCTTTATCTTTGAGAAAAATGTAGGAATCTGACATGAATCAAAAAAACGGTTCTCGAAACCAATAGAGCTCATGTTCATGCTTCTCCAAACTGCTGGATGTCACTTTAAGCTTCAGTTGAGCCACCACTCTACTTTAATGTCATCATGGCTATCTTTGGATGCCCAACTTCAATATTTGATAGAAAACCTCGGTCACAGGTAGAAATATCTCTCCCCGGAGACTGCACATGTCAAAATGTTTTTTTCTCTGCTCATTCAGGCTTTTCAGCAAGAGGAAAAAACTGAGTATGTTTGTAAGCAGGCAGTATACTCAGGGTATATAGTTCATGTCCTGTTTTTAAGGTTAGGTTCAGGATAAATCTTACACAGTCTATTTTCATCTTAGCTGGGAAGCAGTGGAGGATAAAATAACTCAGGTCAACCATCTTTCCCGGACAGACATAAATGTTTATGACACAAATTCATAGTCTCAGTAAAATACTATAAGAAATAATGTTCAGATTAGGTTTCTGTCCCAACACAGGAATATAAGTAAACACAGGAGGTGGACAACATGTTTTTTGTTGTTCCCATTATATCAATGTTATTTTTCCCTCAATAACTCATTTTTTATGGTTTTAGTCCTGATTGAATGAATGAAAACATAGATGATAAGTTGTTGACATGAGATAGGAGGAGGCCTTTCTCTCTGCTTGTTCACGCTGGTTTTCTGACATCACTTAATGGGGCAAATAGACCTTTTTTTACAGCAGACATTTTGACTGGTCATAGCAGGATAAACACAGGCGTTACTAATAAGATTAACGATGTTTTTGTTCCATTTAGGTGTCCTGCACACGTAAATGGAATGCGGCCATGATTCATGTTATTAATTACACCTGTGCTTTGTTTGACATGTTAAAATGTCTGCTGGGTAAAAGGGCAATTTAACACAATAGAGCATGTTGTTAGATCCACCTGTGCTTTTCCTGCAATAACAAGTCAAAATATCTGCAGTTAAACAGGAGTGTATATACTCAGTATACTCACTGACTGTACAGTTTAGGTTCAGCTTCCATTTAAGCTTTGGGTCCTAATTGGACATTGGTCATGTTACTGTTGTAATGGTGACTGGTCAGAATTTGTGGTATTTGTGTTTTATTTATGTGTATATAATGACCTGACCATCAGAAGTTACCTAGTGAATGTTGAACATAACTATCCACCAAAGATCGTGTTCTTAATCCGATATCTGTGGTGGACGTGGTGGTGTCGGGCCATATGACGTCCTCAAAGATTTCGTGTTTTTTCAGCTTTGAGAAATGTACAGTATATTAGGCTGTGTGAACTGATTTACTATGGCCAGCAATAGCAACAAGAAGTTAAGAGACAAAAACCAGAAATGGAAGAAACTAAGAAATGGGCGGTCCGCATAAGGTTAATAGAGTCTTGATAATAAATAAATAAGTTAAAAACATTAACTTTATTTTTAGACATGTAAAAGAATTGTGGATATAATATATAATTTATGTCATGGCCAATGACAACTCTTGATGCTGATTGGCTGACAGGTGCCTATTAATTTCTAGTAATCGGACAGTATAACCAGATAGCTACGACCCAGGCTAGTGTTTGCAGTTACGAATTTATGTGCAACTCTCCTGCTATAATATTAGGTTACAAAGTAGAGCTGGTTTGGTTTGCTTGTAAAAAGTCAGTGTGCCCACGAGCCTAATCGGGGGGTTACGTGTGGGACTATTTCTTGGCTGGACGCAACAACGTCCTTAAATCTCAGCTGGTTTCCCGGCAACCTCACATTGAAAACCAGACTCCTGGAAGTAACTACACGCGGTCCCACACAAAACTTCCCATAAAACCACACTGCACTACCACCCAGACTGTGAGTAACAAGGTGAAGTGTTCATATAGCTGGATTATATGACCAGATAGCTACTAAAATAAAAATCCCTCCATCCAATAACTGAACCTGATGAAAAGGAGATTTCAGCTCACCCTTTAAAGTTCAAACCATGACCTGTATCTAGTGATTGTGTGTGTGTTTTAATTTAATTGAAGGCAGACGGATTGAGTCAATAAACAGTCCTGATCCTATGACCAGACTCCATCTGGTGTTCCTACTGAAAGATTAAGAAGCCGGTGGATCAACTTATTCAAAGACTGCCAGTCAATATCAGGTCTTATCTAGAAAGCAGAGACAGAGAGTACACAAGACAAAACATCTGCTAGAATACTGATCAGAGAGTTTGCCTGGTCAGATCATTTTCAGCAAGAAACAGATGAAGAATTAATTGAAACCTAAGACAAATTGACATAATTACTTTCATAAGTTGTTTCTTGGTTATATAGTTGCCATTAGTGGTCGCCTATCTTATTAGCTACACTTGTGGTTCAAACCACAGAAGAACTGAGAAAATCAAACTCAGCATGCGAAACATCCTGGAGTCTTGCCTTGACACCAGAGGAAGTCGTTGTGCCCTTCCAAGAAATAGTCCCACAGGTGACACCACAAATTGTTATTTTTACACATCATGGATTGTATGGATTTATCAAGTGAGATAAATTGTGTAATTAGTGAGCTGTTTCCTCCCCGTTTCCAGTCTTTATGCTAAACTAAGCTAACCAGGTGCTGGCTGCAGCATCATGTTTACTGTGCACATTAGAGGGGTATCGACTTTTTCATTGAACTTGTGGCAAGAAAGCTAATAAGCTTATATTAGATTTTGAGTTATTGAGTTATTTTGGCTTATTATCACTTCTTTTTTTTCTTTTCTTTTTTTGCTGAATTGTCATTGTCATTGTTTTTGGTTTTTGGTTGTTTTTTTTGGTTGGTTTGGAGTCAAATACAAGGTTTTCATGTTTAGTTTCCAAATGCCAATAGGTCCAATAATATGAAACAGACAATACAGCTTAATTTAGAGGATTATGATCTCAGAACAACAGGTCATCATTCTTATCACAATAACTCAGGTGATCTGGTATAATAACAACCTCAGTGAAGCAGAAGGTATACGTTTCCTCTTGTATCACACAGAATATAACCAAACTTTTGCTAGAGAGCAGAAAACATGACATACCCTTAAACATATATTAAACATATGATCTAATAATGTTGTAATGAAACCATGATTTAATAATGTTAGACATGAAACAAGATAAAATAATCCATTGGACTATTGCTCTCTATGAAATGTAGACCACAAGGGAAGTGATGCAAAATGGGCTCATGTAGTGTAGCAGGAATCAACACCACATGCTGCTTCACTCCTGATGTATTTTAATGTCCGCGAGTGTCAGAGCCTTTCAAGTCTTTTTCAATATCACTCTAACTGCTGAATAACCAGACATCTGTTTCTTTTACTTTTGTTGACCTGTCATCTCACGTCATCTCATGTCCTCCAATCAGCTTTTCATTTAATCTCTCCATCCCTCTCTTTGTGTCTGCTGTAATCCTGTTTTCCTTTCACCACAACCCTCCTTCCTTTCATCTCTTTTACTCGTGTTTGGTTTTTCTCTTTAGTTTAGTCCTGTATTACCATCGCTACTGTAATCACATTGTAACAGACCACTGACAGTCCTGGAAGAGAAGGTGTGCTTATGCACTCATGTCCAAAAAAATAGACTCATATCTAATACCACGTTGGACCCTGTTTTTCCTTTGAACTGGCACACATACAGATAGAGGCAGGGAAAATCAGACGTCTAGCATCGGTGTTAGAGCCGACAGAGATATTCATGCTTCACCTGACTGTCCAGGAATGACTGGTGGTGGATGTTCCTGTATATTGATGCTGAATCCCTGCCAAACCATTTTGTAGATGATACACTACAACAGGGAGTTGTGGGTGAAGTTGGTGAGCTGCAAAGTTAAGTTCTGATTGCTAAATTAATCCAATTATTGTTGCTTTTTAAACCCTAATTGCTTAACCGTGCTCCAGTGCGTTTCATTTCATTGCATTTAAAGCCCAAATTGTAATTTATTTTTGCCGCACTGTTGGCACTTAATGTTAAGGTTTTGGCCTAAACTATAGTACGAGTAAAACAAGGGATCTTATTAAGAAGCTTAAAGAAAGGATGCAGAGAGCTTCCTTCCCAGCGAGACACAGCTTGGTAGTAATGTCACCTGTGTGCGACCACTATAGTCGTCCTGTTGGTGCAGACCTTGGCCAGTGAAGCCTGGATGTTCCTCTCAGTCTGTGTGTCCAGTGAAGAAGTGGCCTGGTGGACCAAACAATGTGTTAGTGGTGTATAATCAAATGAAATACTATTTGTTTCAATGTACACACCTACTTGGAGAGCAACAGCTAAGCTACGACAATGAGGCACAGAACTTTTTTCTGCTCTTGTAGTGAGGGGCTTCTATCTTAATTTGGTTTGCGTTTCATCCATGTTACACATGCATAACCGCAATCTGGAGCAAGTTTTTACGTTTTAAGTCTATTTTCCGCTGTTTTATGCGCAGAACTACAGTGATTGTGTGTTGAGCTTTAAGCACTGCCTAATGCGATTGACCTACACTCAACACTGTGCCTGAACGCATCCTGTATAGACCCACAAACGGAGCACCAGCTGCTGCTACTCTGCTAACATGCTGCCAACGCTACACGGTTTCAGTTACTCTATGCATGTTGCATGGTTGTAACCAACTGTACCCCCATTTTTAATAGAGTTTCTTTAAATTTATGAAACAGAGCTTTGTTGGATTGTAACTTCCATATCAACACCAGCCAATTTGTGGGTTGAAAAAAGTGTTGCAATCCTACAGCAGAGCTGTCATATCAAGCTTATTGTCTGTCTCTCTTCTTGTTTTCTGTGTTGAACTGAATAAGAGTAAAAAGAAAACGCATCTCCGCAAATACCCACATCTATATGGTGCCTCTACAGTAGCTTTTTATGTTCTGATCTAAACATTTGACACTAGAAGGCTCTTTCTCTCTGTGCTCACTTTAAATCTTTAGTTTATTATGTGTACCTATGAGTATGATTTGTGACATCACAACTAGATTGGAGCCAGTTGTGGTCCTGTATGAAACTTACAGTGTGATGTGGAAACTTGAAGCAGACATCTTGTGTCCAGCAGGAAAACATTTGAGATTAAAAATATTTGCATATTTATAAATTCTGGATTTTTCAGTGACAGTGACACATAGATGTAATTTTAAGGATTTTAGGGTATCAGACACAAAGGGATGATTCTGCCCTAATCCTCCAAGTACACACAAAATATGCAGAGTGCAAGTATGTGAACAATGCCACTCATATTGCAGCCACTTGTCTGCTTGAACAAGTTGTTGATATGTAAGTTTATCAGTGCTGTAACTCTGTGTAAAAGTGTCGGTGTTCCTTCTATTCTAACCTCATCCAGCAGAATGATCCGAGGCTCTTTCAGGATGGTTCGAGCGATCGCCACTCTCTGCTTTTCCCCACCGCTGAGCTTCAGACCACGCTCCCCCACCTCTGTGTCATAACCTGGTCAGACACAATGCCATCCTCATCATCATAGGATTCAAATTGGCAAAATGTCCTATTATAAGATGCTTTATCACCACCATCATCATTCCTGAAACACACACACCCCAGCCTGACCCTGAGGTAGCTCCAGTATCCTGGTGTGTATGTCAGCAGCCATGGCAGCGTTCTCCACCTCCTGGTGGCTAGCTGTAACTCGGCTGTAGCGGATGTTGTTGCCAATGGTGTCGTTGAAAAGAACAGTATCCTGGGGTACCACGCCGATGTGTGCCCTCAGAGACGACTGACGCACCTTAAACAGAGAAAGGGTAAAAGAAGGAGAGATTTATTTCAGTAACATTAGTTTTAAACTTATTCTACAGATCAGGTCACATAGGTGGTTTGTACATCGCTCTTCGCTAACAATACACAGTATGTAATCTACAGATCTGCAGGCTACCATACAAACTTGAACAGGGGGGATTTCTATCTCTGCTTGCTCTTTTTCTCTCACACACAGTATATGTCTACATAAATGTTGTATGGCTTAAGTCATCTTATACTATATAATGCATGCTGCCCGAGGTCACAGACAGGCACACATGTCCTACACTGATTTCTGCACCTGTCTCTGTCTCTCCCTGTCTCTCTCTCCCAGGCTTTTCCATATCTGACTGACTGTACATCTCTGTTTTAACTGAAACTTAATATGTTCATTACTCGCATCATATTTTGTAAAAATAATTTTTTTAAATCTTTTTTTGCGTGTTGTATTCTGCCTAAAATAAATAAGATGGTTTCCTGGACTGAACCAACATTTAAATCAAATATTCAAGTAAAGAGTCAAGAGAAAACAACAAGCCTTCTCCGTAGTGCGCGTGTTCCAAGTGGGGACACAAGCAAAATATGGCAATGTCCGAAAGAACCGAGAGGTTAAAAGTAGAGCTGCAATGATTAGTCAATTAATGGATTAGTTGATCAACAGAAAATTAACTGGCAACTATTTTAATAATTGAATAAAGTCTTAGTAATTTTTTAAGCAAAAATGCTGAACATTTTTTTGGTTGCAACTATGGGGGCATGGCAACTATGATGGGAGGGTTCTGTGTCATACATGACAGTAAACTGAATATTTTTAGATTTTGGACTGACATTTCAAGACATCACCATGTGCTCTAAGAAATTATAAAGGACATTTCTCACTCATTTTTGACATTTTATGGACAAAACGAATGAAACGAGAAAATAATCGGCAGATTCATCGATAATAAAAATAATCGTTAGTTGCAGCTCTAGTTGAAAGTGTGGCTTCGTTTTACTCCTCAACCTCAAACACCTCAAATTTTATGAAACAATTTAACAGTGGAGAGTCGGTCCATGTTCGATGATAACCGGACCACCGCAGCCAGCTGACTCCTGCCTAGCATGTTTAACATCATGACAAGAATACTAAGTAGTGATGTAAAGCTGTGCTGATTAATATTTTTTATATTAACAATGAATCAAATGACTAAGTGTAATGTGAAAGGGACTGCTTGTAGTTATGAAAAGAGCATTTTAGCATCTTTCAGCTCACTGTTTTGATTTTCCAGCTCAGAAACTCTGCTCTCATCAACCTCGTTTCCAGCAGCAGGCAGCTGTTTTCTGCAAAAACACTCTTAGTGACACTGTGCAGGGCCTTCAGCCCTACTCCCTAACATTATCAAATTAATGTAATAGGAATTTTGTCCATATCAAACACCCCTAAGCATACTGTGAATATGGTTGCTCCTCACATTGATTGATTTCCAGCAGCTTATTGACAATTCCCTCAAGAACAGAAATTCTTATTAAACTAAATAAAAACAGTAAAACATATTTCAATTAAGAATTTGCATAGTTCATTTAGGTTGCGATTATTGAATGCAGGGAAAATATCAAAATTTAATCAAGATGAAAAAATGTGGAGAGTAAAGACTGTTAACAGTGCAGAGAAAGCTGGAAGTAAGTGAACGTTGTAACAGCGGTGAACATGAAACTGTCAGCTGGATAATAAAACTACTCACGATACCGTGCTGTTTTCCTTTAGCTTACTATTTTCAGCCAGATTAAAAAATTTCTCCTATTCACACTTATTACATCAGTTGTGAAACATGTTTTAAATCATCTTCATCAGAAGGCAAGAGATCAAACTGTTACACACTGTGTGACTTAAGCTGATGGGGCCGACCAGAAGGGACTCGGTTGATTGTTTTAATGTCCAAAACCATGTATCAATAAAATAGTCGTAATGTGTTCCACTTTTTCAGAAGAGACTTCGTAGAATTTTGCGAATCTAGTCCTTGATCTCTCCAGAAATAATTTCCGGTTTTGAATGACTCTCTGGTCAGTGCACAGTACTTATAGCCTTTCCTGTGGAAAGCTTTCCTCTTCAGCCACAACAATACAAATTCCATTTCCTGCACTAGCTTGGTTTGGCTGATAATCACACATTTTCCCTTAATTTGATCTTTGACGTTTACTTTTGGTATTTATTCCACTCAAGAACAACACAACATCTGTTTCTGATCGAGGCGGGCTGACAGAGCTCTAACAACAAATGTTAGAAAAAGAGAAAGAGACAGATGGAGAGGGAAAAGAAAACAAAGAAGGATAAAAACGAAAAAGAGCCTTTTATTGTTTCTCATTGAAAAGGGAACAAAAGGAGGAAGTATTAGTGTAAACAGCTGTTCTCACACAAAAGAAATAAAGACTACCATTAACGACTAAGTAAATCTTTAAGATGATACTGTATTGAAGATATGTCCTCACCGACCCTGTCTTCTACAAAATATGTTTATATATGATTTGCTTTTGCCCAAAACATTTATTGCTGCCTGGATCACGTTCAGTTGTTTTTTTCCAATCCAGTTTTGTAGTTTGACATTATTATATTGCCCAAAACTTATAGAGAGCAGGTGGAGGTGGGTGGTTGGATGTTCAAAGCACTGGACTCCACCACTACTAAAACACTTTAGGTTAAGGAAAGATTATGTTTTTGTTACATTTTAAAGAAGCTAACGCATCCTATCATACATACATAAGTGATGAATGACAGAAATATTTTTATTTTGGAAATTTTGTTCTAAAATTAGAGCAGTTCATAATTTGGTTCTTTTCCCTACACATTGACATCTGTTCCTCTGTGTCAGCCAGCTTTAAACCCTGCAGTGATTTAACATGACACACAGGAAGGTGTGTCACAGCAGAACAAGAAAAAACAGGTAGTTATGAGCAGTGATTATCAGCATGGCTGAACAGGAACTAAACTAAATTGAAACGGCTGTTTATGTCGTTTAAAGTCTAAAAAAAAGCAAACCTGACTGACACCTTATACAACAAACCGATGACTCACACCTGCAGTTAGTAACCAGCCATCAGCCGGCAGAGTCGGACTTATCAGAGCTTCACCACATGTGGCTGCCATATGCAGGGACACACAGAATGATACAGGACAAATGGTCCAGAAACAAACACAGAGGTCCAATAGACTGAGATGTGTCCACAGAAAGCAAAAAACTGGACACATTTTAGTGCAGCAAAACTCACGTGTACTGAAAAAGAACCAAACAAGAAGCTTACTAGCAGTAGAAGTTCCCTCTCCTTTAAGCTTGAAGCCACTAATATACCAATTTACTTTACTACAGTTTACAATTGTAGTGATGACAATCAGTGTGCTCCAATGTGCACCTTTTTCTGTCCCTGATCTGAGAAGCACCTGATTCAGCTGCACATTGCTGTGAGATGAGCAGAGAGCCACTTTTCATACAGGATCACAACCCTCTACACATATTTTCATGTGAATTAACTACAGTATTAAATAAAAGACTTGATGTGGCTATCTCAGACTGCTTCATTTTAGCTTCAGCTGAACTTTAGAACATATTTTTGCAGTGTTGTATGGCCATGTGAGTAATGTCTTAAAGGTGCAGTGTGTAGAATTTAGTGGCATCTGGCAGAAATGGAATATAATATTCATAAGTATGTTTTAATTAGTGTATAACCACCTGAAAATAAGAATCGTAGTGTTTTTGTTATCTTAGAATGAGAATGGGTATCCAGTTGGTTGCAATCTGTGCAATCTGCAACTTCACCACTAGATGCCACTAAATCCTACACACTGCACCTTTAAGACAGACTTAATAAAATCTGAACGTGTCCTTTAAACTGCTGAAAAGAAAAGATGCTACATCCTGTATGCACCTGTGGGCATCAGATTACGTTTGGTGTGAGACATCATTGGTAAGAATCATGTATTAGCCCGTACACACACAAACAGGCTCTAGATTTACAGTTAGCGTACAAAAATAACAATCTTCTCATTCCAAAATGTTGAAATATTACTTTAAAGATTTTTGCATCCAATTGTATTGGACTTAACATATCCCACCATACTGACCAATTTTTACAAGCATAATTAAAACCAAAGATGAGATTAAATGACTTGTTAAGATGGACGATGTTTTACTATGTAAAACAGGCCAATGAGTCCTTTGATGGTAACACATTAAAAAAAGTATTTATAGAGTGCAACATGAAAAGAGTGGTGGTTTTTAATGGAGTGACAACAGGCAACATGTGAAACAGATGGTGTGTAAAAACTGTTGGCATAAAATTCAGAGCTCCAAATTCTCCTCACTCCGTAAGGAAGGTGAGACTTTATGACCACCTTCTGATCCAAAATCTTTAATTTTTTTATTCATCTTAAATATCTCTCACCTCTTCTCAGATGTGATTGAGCTGTTAAAAGGGAATTAACATGCAGTTTAATAGTTTATTTCATTATGGCCGTTCTCTTTTTCACCCCTATTATTCTTCTCCATAACAAATAACCAACAAGTGATGACATAATGTAGCTATTAAAGGGGACATATACACATTTACAGGTGTATGTTTATATTCTGAGGCTCTACTGGAATATCTTTGCATGATTTACAATTAAGAAAACTCCTTATTTGTTTATTTATGTCTGAAACAGGCCGTCCTAGCTCCTCTTTCTTTAACGCCGAATTCACAGAAAAATGCTTTGTGAATTTTAATCGAGGCCTCCAGAGGACGTTAAGGAGTTTTACCACTTCCTGCTCCTCCTCCTGCTGGAGAAGTTTAAAAACTAGAATGATAAACAGTCTGAATCTAATTAAAGAGAATACCACATGTGTGTATGTGTGTGTTGATTAAATGATCCTCCTGCTGTGTAATTACAGTAGAAACGAGCGTCCTCATAATCATCACCAGCCTCTTCATCTGAACAGCATGTTTGTGGAACTAAAACAGGTGTGCGTGTGTATGAGTGCTGTGAACTGCTTGTGTTGTTTGGTTTTTATTGAGACTTTTGGCAAATCATAAACAGAGTTACTTCATCTACAATATATGGGCTATCTTTATACACACACACACACACACACACACACACATCTGGCGTCTGGACTCGTTGTTACATTATTCACAAACCTTTTACTATGATTTATTCACAGTGTGACTGGAGCTCGCACACTCAGCCCAGCTGTGTGTGTGTGTGTGTGTGTGAGACAGAGAGAGAGAGAGAGAGAGAGAGAGAGAGAGAGAGAGAGAGAGAGAGAGAGAGAGGGAAAGTGGAAGACAAGGTGCGTGAGGCAAAAGTAGGAAACAGCAATGAAGAGTGAGAGACAGAAATACAGAGAAAGAAGGAGAAACAGACGTGAATCATAGAGATAGAAAATCAGACAAAAGAGTGAGAGAAATGTAGTTTTATCTTAAAGGAATAGTTTGACATTTTGGGAGTTAGATGAGATTCAAATGTCCACTGTATGGTCATTCTATTCAGTCCTATTTAATATTGGTTTGGCAGTTACGTATACTATTAATGGTACTAAATCTTATTTGAACACTCTTTCCCTCTTTCTACATGTCCGCATGTGTGTTTTCATAGCACTGAAAAGAACTGATGCCAACAGCTGCCTGGGAGGAGGCTAATTAATTTGAAAACCTGGAAGAATTATTGGCAGTAATAACAGTATACACAATTTGTAGTTAATGAGTTAAAACAAGCAAGTATGGTCCTTAAAGCTGATTGATTTGTGGTGAATTAAGTTGTGTGTGTGTGTGTGTGTGTGTGTATGTTTACCTTGGAGATGTCCTGACCGTCGATGCGGATGCAGCCACTCTGAGGGTCGTAGAATCTGAACAACAGACGCAGGATGGAGCTTTTACCTGATCCAGATGGACCAACCTGTGCTCACACACACACACACGCATGCACGCATGCAGGCACACAGGCACGCATGCACACACGCATGCACATACACACACACACAAAGGTAAAACTGTCAGGAAAAACACACAATGTACTTGATTTCTACTTGTGCTGCAGTTACATCCTCAGTGACAAGCTTGTACACTGGCTCTGATTGGCTGACAGACACTACAGACACATTATTGAAACGCGCAGTCTCAACTTTCATTTCGTGTTCACAACACATGGCAGTCTGTCATACATACTATTGAATTTGAAGGGTTTGTTCCACCGAATTACAAAAAAACAAAGAAAAAAAGTTTCTCACTCACTTCTAGTGGCATCTAGCCATGCGGTTAGTTTAAGTTCTTGATCTGAGGTTTTGAGATTTTTGCCTCTGATATTTCAGCCACCACCTCAATACAATGAAGCTGAACTGCATTGTGAATGTGTCAGTTCAGTCTTGACCTTGGAAGTAGTAGTTTGACAACATAATCTTGATTTAAGGCCAACTTAGTTCAGTAAGTAAGGAAAAAGCTAGTAAGTGGACCTGGTGTTAAACATATTTTCAACAAGAAAATCTCTTTCCAGAGACAGTGTCCCACACTGATTCACTGAACACACTGTCAACAGTTTAAATGGAAACTATCTACATGACTGGATACCACTAGAGGTACAGTAACTGATCCGTTAAATAAGACTTTACAGACAATAGGAACATAGATGTAGTAAACAGGAGGAAACGTACCAGAGCAACTGTCTGCCCCGCCTCCACCTTAAAGCTCACATCTCTGAGAACCTCAGCGCTACACACACACACACACACACACACACACACACACACACACATATCAGATAACAGTACAGGATCCATTAACTCTGGTGGTAATGTCCAAAAATTGTTAGTTCACGTCATAGATGTTCAGTATGATGGTTATTATGGTTATTGGAATGGTTATTTTGTCCTCATCCAAGGCATTGATAATACTATAAATATAAAATAATTGCCAGGGAGCCAGCCAAGCATTCCAGACACTAATCAATATGGCTTTATATATCATTTTTATGTGAGGTCTATAGAATAATTCTTGGTTTCTTGACCTTTCCTGTAACATTTTTATTACATTTCATTGTTTTTATGTGGATTTGTTTGTGTGCTTGAATTGTACTGAATCAAACTACTGTACAGAAAAGTGGGTTTCAGCTGTAAACAGATTTGTTGTTGGCTACACACCCCGACACGTAGCTGAAAGAGACTCTGTCAAATTCCACCTGACCTGCTGTGAGCTGCAAGTCCTGCGCATCCTCAACGTCCTGCACCTGCAGGGAGGAGGAGGAAGTTTTAAGAAGTGATTTAAAAGATGTAACTGATTCCCGCAAGCCATTATTCTGAGAACATTTGGATCCTTTTGAGCTTGACATCTCATTCTTGACTTTGGATACAGCAAAAGAGCTCAGAAAGACTGAAAATTTGGATTTGACCAAACTCAATCTGTCGATGAAGAACATGATATAGTCAAAAACTGAGGAACAAGCTAGTAAGCGGATCGTGAGCTATTTTTTCTCTCAACTTATATGTCACAGGCCAAAAATAATCTGTCATGCTCAACAGAAGAAACATTCCTTGTAAGTAGTAGTAAAAAAATACAAACAATATTTTCATTCAATTGAAACGAGGAGAGGACATTACATGAAGAAGAGGCAGGAAGAGGAAGAAGAGAACTTTGTCTTCTGCCTGTTCATCCTCTCCTTCTTCTTCCCATCATTTTTACATTTTTCACCCTATCTGACTTCCCTCCTCTATTCTGCAATCCAAACATTTTTCAAAACAGAAAAAGTTTGATTGCAGTTTGACGATTTATCACCATCAGTTTTTACAAACCCTCTCTCTTTCCTGACCTTCCTCCTCCTCCTCCTTGCTGACCCCCCTCGCCTGCAGCTTCCCAAGCCTAAGAAAAGGGCCGCTGTGTTTTTAAGGTGCTCTAATGCTTTTGTCTACATTCATGTGCCTGTTTACCATATCAAGGGCCTGTGAATGTAGGAGCCTTTAGTGAGGCAGCCGGAGGACGCCTTTTCCCACCGAAGCACACACACACACAAAGACAGACGTACACACACAGACATACACGCAGACTCTGTTTTAGTATGTGTATGCGCACAAAGACACACAAACACACAAAGTCACACACAAACACTTGTTGACCTCCTAATCCGCTGACCTCTGACTGTGTGAGTTTCTGTTTTCAAGCAGGACTGAAGCAGACTGACTCTGATCACAAATCAACACCGTCAAACAATTTTTATTTATACATATGTAATTATTATATTTTAATTTACATTTTTATTCACCAAGGGCCTCTTTATATAATTTATATCCAAATATTAAAATATGTAAGTTTAAAAAATGTTGTATCATATTTAATCAAATAGAAGACATTACATTATATTATATATAATAATAATAATAATAAATGTTGTTATTAGCTGCATTATCTTCAACTCAGCTTCAGTCTCACCTTCATTACTATTATTATCTCATTACTATCTCAAAGGAAATTTAGTTTGAGGTCAGGCGAGACACTTAAAAGATAAAAGGTCAAAGGTTGAGAACTCTTTTTACATTTTCTCATATCACAACGTTATCAGCCTGTTTTGAGTGTGATTATCAGTTTGTGAGGTGGCTTTTCAAACACAAGAGCTGAATTCTGTCACCCTGCTGAAGTGTCCTTGACACTGAATCCAGGTCCTGACCTGATGTGAAGGAGGGAGGCAATTTTGGCAAAAGAGACCTCAGTGCTTCCCTCACATCTGTTTTGTAGAAATTATTTTGTTTACTGAACCTGTCTGGATTGTGATTAAATCAGCAACTTTTTTTCACTTTTCAGCATCCAAATAATTATTATCATAATGTGGCATTTAAGCAAATAAACATCAAAATAAAGCACATCAGCTGTTGAGTTTATTAACACTGATAGTAGACTAATGTTAGCTCTGACTTGGTCCAATATGAATTACATTAAAACCATGTATCTGATATGATTCTGTTTCATGACTCACCTCTTTCTGCACTGTCAGCAGAGCCAGCATGTTCTCCATGTCAACAAATGAACTCTGAATCAGCCTGCAGAGATACGTGATGCACAGTTATTTGTATTATTAGTGGCAGTAACAGCAGTAGCTACGGTAGTGTGAAAATACAATCACCAGCATTTAATATGCACTATCGTTACTGTAAAACACCCTCAAACACACATCCTGTACTGTATGTTTATCTCACCTGTAGTAGGTACCAAACCAGTTCAGAGGAGTGTACAGCTGGATGATGTAGGTTCCAAACAGAACATAATCTCCGACCTGAGGGGAAAGGAAAGACACACAGCTCCTAAACATTAAAAACTACCACAGAACATTACTGATCCTATAATCCAACCAGACAGCCATTAAAGTTGAAGAATGAGTCAACTCTCATGTCCATTTTATGTGCATCACCATCAGTGAGGTCATGTATAAAAAAAAAACAAGGTCATATCTTTATCACCAAGGATGCTTACTGGTCATTAAGATTGAGTCTGAGCCATGGGGTCATGTCTGATTCACTGAATTAATTCACAATACATCAAAGTCCTGTCTAACCAACTGACATGTCTCATGTCCGAGTCACCAAGATCAAGTCTCTAAAACCATATCTGAGTCACTGAGATCTATTTCCATTCTATTAATTCTGCTTCCTCTTCGGCTCTTGACCTCCGTTGATCGAGTTGCCCCATCATATAAGATGTTCCATTCCCTTAAATACATTTTGGAGGAGACGAGGAGAAAAGAAGAGCAAGGAACCACAGGTGTATCCTATGTGGTAGTTTTTAATCAGACTGCGATTCCCCTGTAATATTAATAAAATTGCATGATTTGCAATACTGTAGATTAGGAAAACCACCTGGAAAGAGTAAAGACAGACAGCACCAAGGTGGCGCTAACGTTATTTATTTTTATTCATAACATAAAAAATATGACATATGTGTAGAATCTGAATAATGAAAGCACCAGAAGGCTTTTCTTTTCTTCTTCTTTTCTTATTTTTAATTCCAAGAGCATCTTAATTAATTCAGGAAAAATAAACAGCTACAGTCCTACAAAGCCGTGGTTATTATTACTAATCCTCCATTCTCTTGTCTCTCCCTCGCATCTTTCTTCACATCCCTGCTGAGAGAAGCTAAGACACGAGGAAGAGGTGCGAGTGAGGGAAGCGAGGAGCCACGTTAGCCAAACAGAAAGCACCCAAAGTTACCAAGGTCATGTCCTTATCACTTACATATTGTTTGATTCACGGACATCATCTCCAAGTTTCATATCCAGATCTCATGTCCAAGTCACCATGGTCAAGTCCATGTTTCAAAGTCATGTCTGAGTCAGTGAGGTCTTGGCATCAAAGAGGTCTCTTAGTGTGGTTCACTCTCCACTGATACCTGGAATTGTCCCTTGGAGACCAGGTAGGCGCAGAGCAGAGATCCAGCCAGCAGTCCTGATCCTATGATGATGTTCTGTGTTTGGTTCAACAGAGCGAGGGACGCCGAGCTCTTCCATTCACACTGCTACACAACCAGCACACAATTTATTGAGCTTAATTTAAAATGAGGAACATTGAAAACAACTATTGCAAGATTTGAAAATAGGTTAGAATTCTTTGAACTAAAACACACAGCTGAGTTTTTATCTGACTACTTTATATTTACATGTGAAATAAGCAGGTACTGAACTGTCCATCTGCTATTGGCTGGTTTTCGGTGCCAGGTGATGTCACCCATACAGTAACCTGATAGACGCAAAAGCTTACTTGATATTTCAGAATGGCTCCCTCAAAGCAGCGGACTTCATAATCCTCAGCATTGTAATATTTCACCTGCAAAAAATAAAAAATAAAAATAAAACAAACAAAAGGAATATCTGTCAGTCAGCCTTGTGTGTGTGATATGTGTGATGATGTTATCTACCGTCTCAAAATTGAGCAGCGAGTCTACGGCTCTGGACTTTGCGTTGTTGTCCTGATTGTTCATCTCTCTCCTGTATTTCGTCCTCCACTCTGTGATCAGGATGGTACATGCTGCAGACAGAGTTTATATCAGTTTGAAACTGCATTTAACAAGATTGTTACAAAAACAAGAGGCCACACAATTACATATCTGAGTCCTGATGACCAGAAAGCGATGGAAAAAAATTGTGAAGGAAAACATGCGCTCACACTCAAACAGCACGCACACACTGACTCACTGAGGTAAAGCACCATGCAGGCGAGAACGATGAGTCCAAACCAGACACTGAAGTAGGAGACAAAGTAAATGATGGCAATGAAGATGTCACAGATGGTGGGGAGGATGCTGAACAGGATGTAGCTAAAGACAAAAACAAACACAGGCTATTACTCTCCCACTACATGTGTTTTGAGTCTCATGCCTGTCATGTTTTGGTAAATGAACCCATGTCAAGTGAATTGATAAATTTATCCACCTTTCGGCTTCCTCCTGTCCTACCTCAGCAGGTTGTTGATAGATGATGTGCCTCGGTCGACACTCCTCAGCACATCCCCGGTGTGTCTCTCCAGGTGCCAGCGCAGAGACAAGCCATGGAGGTGGGAAAACAAACGCACCTCAAGTGTGGAGGGAGAGGGGCAGAGAGGGGCTTCCAGTTACCAAATTAGACTACACACAGCCTACAACACATTACACACTCGGGCCATGTCCAATGTAAGCCTGATGAATTTGAAATCTGTATTAATGAGCCTTGAAGGGCTAATTCAACATTTTGCGAAATGCCCTTATTCCCTCTATGGCAGAGAAGAAATTTACAATGTCGTGTAAAGTCAAGAGGTTGTGATATGTAGCACAACAAGCCAGCAAAGCTCTGTAACCAGAACTACTGTTCTCTAACAAAGGTGAAAACGTGATCGCTGCTATTAGTCTTTGGAGCCTTTTCTAAACAAACTAACTATGGAGCCAGAACAGTGACAGTTAAATTTTGGCATCGAAAATAAAATTTGGCATTGAAAACAAAACCTGAACTGAAAAAAGAAACATTGGCATCGAAAAACTTGTATTGGAAAAAGTTGTATTGGCACGGCAAAAAAGGTCCACTGAAAAATAAAACACAGGCATTAAAAAAATTACAATTATTATTAACTTATTTTATTATATTTTTTGCATTATAATGTGTTTTTCAATGTCAATCTTCAGATTTTTCCTTCATGTCTGTCTTTTTTGAGTGACAGTTTGTTTTTTTTACGCTGTCAGTTTTCTTCCAGTGTCATTGGTTTTCAGTTTCAAATGTCTGTCACCATTTTGAGGTAGAGAGTAATTTAACTGTCACTGTTCTAGCCCCATAACTAACATTTCCAAACTATTTGTAATGAAGGAACATGTCACCAGTGCAACAGTGTGGCTCATTGATGTGTTTTTAATTGTTTTTGGACAACAAGGGAGTTCTACGGCACAGAGGAATTTGATATATCAGACTTTGGATACACACACAGCACTTGTAAGTAGATCAGTTCATTGTTAGTTTGGCTCTGCACATGAGATTTGCTGACAATAAGATAAATATAGAAAATCACCAGCCATATCCTTTAACCTCTTTACTCATGTAATATGGAGAGATTCTGTTTTTCATATACTGCCTTTAATATCACGTTGGAAATTGATGGATTAACAATTAAAGGATAATTCCAGTTCACCAGGACTTGAACCTACTTTCTGTAGTTTTGTTTCTATCAGTTATAACATTGCTGAAGAAAAAATGAAGGTGCACAGTTAAATTATAATCCAAAATGAACATTGTAAAGTGTGATCATCTGACCTCTTGAGTTTCTTGCCCTTTCGGTCTTTGTTGTATGTCGCTGTCTTTCCATATCTTAGCAATGACTTTGGTGAGTACAATGTTATAGCCTATAGAAAAGATGGCCAAAGCTACAAAAATAAGACCCAAGATGTAATAAATGTAATTAATAAAGGGGACAACTTATTGCTTTTTGTAACAGACATCAAAGCCTACTATAATTTAGTCAGGACCACTTTAGTCAAAAGAAAACTTTTTTTGCCATTTGCAATAATTACATTTGGCGGTATGGCTCTGTTCTGGGAGCCCTTCCATGTGCTTACATGGAAAGCCTAAGGCAGGGAGAGCAGCAGCAAAGACCCAAAGTACAGAACAGAGCAGCAACAATGACAACAAAAATGACATTGTTTAAGTCAGACACAGCATGTAAGGAGGAGCTCGGGTAGAGGCAGATTGCAAGCGGCTTGCAGAGGAAGCAGCAATGGTAGGCAGACTGAAGCAGCTTTAAATAAGGCGTCCTGTATGAGATTTGCCAAATGAATGCATAGAAGGGAATCAGCTGAGCCATCAGCTGATGTGGGCTGGCTTTGAGATCAGCTGCTATCAGCTGATGAAGCTGGGTTTGTGAGCTGAGCTTGACTTCGTCGCCTGCCTGAACTAACGCTATGCTCAGTGTTGTCAAATCTTATTAACAGAGGAATAATGACACATTGAAAAAAACTATTAACTGTATTTTTAGAGAGAAGTTGAAACTTTTTGAATGGGAGTATTATTGGAGCGAGGGATTTTCTGGAGCCAGTATCTAGTGGCCGTCTGTGGCATTGCACTTTAAGGTATTTTCACATTGGGTTCATCCTCAAGCCGTGGTAGTTGCTGCTTGGTCAGTATGAGTTAAATGAGTTTTTTGAACTCTAAATCTTATTCCAATAGAGCCATATATTAAAAATATAGACCTAAAAATGTGCATGATATGTCCCCTTTAAATACAGGCGCGCTAACGCAGTGGAAAATTTAGAAATTAAAATCAGCAGGAAGAAAAAACAAGAAGCAAACATACAGAAGAAGAAGAGTCTGAGTGGTACCTGAACGCCTCTGCTGGTGAACTGCTGAACTTTGATCCACATAAACTGGCGAAGATTGCTGATGAAACCAGAGGTACCTACAAGGAGCAGAGAGAGGAAGAGGAGGGTCAGGGTTGGAGAGTGATGGGGGGGAGGGAGGAAAACAGAGGAGATAAAGGAAGGAAAAAATCAAAGACATGTTTTATTATTTATTTACATTCCTGTACTGTAAATGTAGAAACACCATATGCGTACCTGCCCCTCCTCCTTGTAGGAACTTGAGCAGTGTGTAGATGCAGACAGTGATGATCAATGAAATCCAGTCGCCTCCTGCAGACAACTCATTCACTGCACACGCATACACACACACACACACACACACACACACACACACACACACACACGCACACACACACGCATATAGGTGTTACAAAGTACAACACAAAGGTTAAATCCTCCACATTTTCTTATTACTGAGGCCTGTGATCTAGATAAACATCCTCCCAGTGGAAACCAGCTAAACACACACATACACACACGGTCATGAACACATTCACACACTCCCCTCTCTGCCACAGAGACACATTCTCATTCACATTCATTACCATTTTGTACAAGTGCTGGGAATCAGGATGAAATGAATAAACAGACAGAGATGAGGGGAGGAGGAGGAAGAGAGGAAGAAAAACCAAAGATCCACACAGAAAGAGAGGCACGGTGAAAAAAGAAAGGAGAAAGATAAAAAAGATGGATAGAAAGAAATAAAGAAATGTGTGTATTTTACATTCTTAAACTGTCTGGTGTGTGTTTTCTGCGGGGGGCATTTTCAACTCTGGCATCGGGTCCCAGAGTCGGAGGGGGTCGGACTTAGAGACAAAACGTCCGTTGTACCGGTGTGTTAACTCCACGAAAAAGGCCGCTAATGCCGGCTAAGCATGACTGGCAGGAGGGGTGACCTCCCAGAAAACCCTCTGCACACACACACACCAATAACAACCCCCCCTCTGAAACCCCCTCCACTCCTTCCTCATCACACAAAGCAGTGCTCGGCCTCATTCTCGCTGCGCTGGCTTATACTTTCATGTTGCTCCAAAAGCCAAATGGCCAGTTTTCCAAAAGGAGAAGTAACTGAAGACAAACTGGACGCTGACTTCCTCTGAAGTGGAGGCTTCTGGGTTGTTGCCTTGTGGTGGTGGATGCAGCTCTGCGTACAAAACAGTGTACAAAAGACCCTGGCAAATGATGACACCCCTTCGTTGTGTGCCAAATTGCATCCTTCATATGTGAAAGTGAAGCTTCATTCCACCTTCAAACCCATACATTTTCATTCAGTAGCTGAACTGGTGTTCAAGAAATGACCAAACCAGCCCACAGAATTGTCACCCACAGTTTATGGTGATGTATGTTACTGGGTCCCTTCAGTGAAATGATTGGTCAACATTTTTTAATCTGTGAATGAATTGTTATTGTGTTTTATGGACCTATTCAGTTGTTGTTGGGTTGGGTATCTTCAAACCAGCCTATTTTGATTAGAATCCTGTGCTGTTTATCATGGGCAGGAATATTTTTGTCCACCTTGACTGAGGGCTGGACTGGCTTTTATGCTAAAGCTCCAAGCTACAGTAATGTGTGTATATGCAGAAAATAAGCCACAGAAAAACATCATATTTCGACGTCAGTCCCTCATAATAAAATGCACTCGCAGTTGGTTTTGGTTGAACATTCAGTTGCCAGTAGCAACTGCTATGTTCCAAATACCCTTAATGGAGCATCTGCAGGTACTCAGACTGTTCTGCTCTTTTGTGACCGTTGTAATTTGAGACATTAAATTTGATTTTCGGTGATCAGTTTAGTATTAACCAAGCTTGCCATTAACCTACATTAGCTGAGCTAATGTGTTGCTAATACAATATTCTAGGGTAACTGTACTGTTGGGCTTCGGGTAATTTTAGTGAGGGGTTACCAGGGCTAACGACTAGCGTTACATTCAATCCTGACCTGTGCGCTTCAGGTTGATGCTATCTTAGCCATATATAACAAGCTTAGCTAACTAATATCATAAACTGTTTTTGGTCCAGATAATCCAAATTTGTATGCTGATGTTTGACCGTCATCAACTCAGACACCAGCTGCTGACATCTCAATGGAGGTGGAGGAGGCAACTGCTCACTGTCTGAAAATACCTTAAATGCTGAAAATATTTTTTAAAAACCAACAGAAAATATCAGATATCAGATCGGCAGTTAGTTTCAGTATAACATTATGTTGCTAGCAGCATAGCAGTTGTAGTCTGCCCTTGTCAGATCATTCATCTGTAGGTATCTCATTTCTTAGTTATTTTTCTACACAACTGTTAGTTAACTGTTGGGCTCACTGGAGATACTTTGTGTCTTCCTTGCATTAGGGATGTTTTCACAGCAGACATTTTGACTTCCATAGTAGGAAAAAACACATGTGTTATTACATGCACCAGGACCCTGAAACTGAAGCAGCTAAATGGATCATTAATTTTATTATGGACATCTGTACCTTTCCTACAATGGCATTTTAAAATGTCTTGAGTGAAAGAAGCCTGTAACTAAGTGGAACTTAGTGGAACACATTTGTGAATGCTTGTTACTGTACTAATTATTTTTACAATACCTTTGGTCTAACGCTTGTTTATGGTATCTCATTGTTTTCTGATTTGTGATCACTATGTTTAAATATGTTGTCTTTCATCCGATATGGTTTTCACAGTTTCACTATTGCTTCTGGTAAAAAATGTAAACTCCAGACTTGTGTCTTCTACCTGGAACATGTGTTTAGCTTGCTGCATACCTGTGTACCTATACCACAGTGAGGATAGAGGACAAAAAGAGAGAGTTCCTTTTTTTTTTGCTTTTCATTAACATTCAAGAGGATTATATAGTAGTTTGTGTAATGTTACATACTGTATGTCACATACAGAAAGTGTTTCACTCATTTTCTACACATAATTGTGAGCTTTCCCCTGGGACAGTGACAATAAATGTGTAATGTGAGAGAATTTGCATTGACCACCACTGTGGTCAGACACCTACTTCTAATACATATGACAATACATTTGAAAGTGGAAATTCCTAACCCTAACCCACTTCTGTACAATTCTTAACAACCCTGAGGACTGTGAACACACTAAGAAGACACTGGACAAGAGGAAGAAAGTCAACATAATCATTTCAAAGACATAGAAACAAGGCAGACCACCAATCTAAAAAAATGTGAGTGCACTGCCATCTAGAGTTTGAACAGCAAAATGCAGTTAATGGGTCTGACAAAGCAACTTAATTGGTTCAGTTGCAGTTCAGTTGGTTGTTCCCAGACAGCTTACAAGTAATATTTGAATTAAAAAAATGCCTGAGTACAGTGTAATTTACACAATTTAACACATTCATGTCAACTAAGAAAGTTCAGATTATCTTGTTCATTTATAGCAGCTTAGTGATTTTCAGTGCTTACCGATGTTCTTGGAGTAAACGGGTACCAACACATTAACCAGCCGTTCTGCTGCCAGCAAGCCCACACACAGCAGCACCAGTCCCTGTAGGGCAGAGGAGCCTTTGGGCCAGACGTATGGCAGCAGCAGTCTCACCTTCCTCCCAAATCCTTTCCAGACAGTCGGCAAGGAAGAGGAGGAGGGAGACGAAGAGTGCTGGATCTGAGGATGAACAGAGTGCAGTGATGATTGGTGTCCCCAACAAAATCCTGCATCCCACTCATCGGATTTAACAAAACTTCAATAAGGGATGCTGGACAGGGATGTGTGGTCACATTATGGGATTTTATTATGAACATTATCTATTATATATAGTATTATTTTGTGTGTATTTTAGATAATAGCCCTGCCTCTGCTGTTTGTGGAAATCTGCACTGGAATTCATTTTTACAGCACTGAAGCTAATTTTTGCCTTACTCTATTTGCACTACATTAGCTGTTAGCTGACGTTAGCTATGAATCACACATCAGTTAGTTCTCATCATAGACTGTAAAAAATAATGGACGTAGCCACCGTGACGTCACCAATTGGTTTGTGGACTTCCGTTCAGACGCCTCCAGTTTGCATTTTGGATTTTTGGAGCTAGAAGTGACTATATTTGGACAAGAGGGTGGAGCTGACCCTAACGCTAGTGGCTAGCTGCTAGCTTGGTTATCACAGTGCATTTACAGTCAACGGTTAACTGTGATAATGCTAATGCTAATGCTAATTTTTAATAGTGAAAAACAGGCTTACAACAATTAAAACAAAATGTACTTGAAAAAACACTGAACAACCGACTCCTTAGAGGGTCTTTTAGTACAACCAAATGCTGAACAAGACTTTTTTAGGCAACCAAAATGTTAAAATTAATTTTCATGAACTGAAAACACACTGAAATAGCGATGGCTACGGCTGTGAACCTGAGGTTACGCCATGGTTACGTTATCTAACCAACGCTGTGGTAGCACCTGTCCCTCAAAGCAGCCATGACCTTAATTATGCATAATTTTAAGTCTTAATATAATTTAAACGTGTGAGTTATATAAAAATTCACCCCCGTACAGTTATGTCAGTCTTGAATGGGGAAATTAGCTATAGAGACCAAAACCCTTTTTTGTACCAGGCTGTAAACATGTTTATTTCTGCTGTAAAGTTGGGTTATTTAATATGGGGGTTTATGGGGTTTGACACGCTTTTGGAGCCAGCCTCAAGTGGCCATTCAAGGAACTGCAGTTTTTGGCATTTCCATGTTGGCTTCATTTTTCAGTCCCAGAGGTTGCTGCTTAGTTTTCATCCATCCAAGCTGTAATGGCTCAGTACTGTCCTCTGAGGCCAGAGAGCTGTGTTTATTATATTAAAGGATGAGCGCTAACTGTTTCAGCAAATGCATGTCTGATTAACTTTTCCCACTCCTGATAAACAGCAGCACACAGCTTTACTACGGGAAGCATCCAGGTATGTCCCACTTGCGGCTAACTCTCAGTAGGTACATAAACAGAATTAGCTTAATCTCCTAGCTCTGGGTTTGACATTTTCCTGTCAAGTGTGTTTCATCAACTAAGGCAGTCAGTGCTCAAAAGTGCTGCTGACTCTTAACTAGAGCTGCAACGATTAGTCAATTAATCGACTGACAGAAAATTGATTGCAAACTATCTTGAGAATCAATTAATCGTTTTGAGTCTTTTTTTTTTTTTTTTTTTTAAGAAAAAATGCCCAAATTCTCTGGTTTCAGTTTCTTACATGTGAATATTTTCTGGTTCCTTTAGTCCTCTATGATAGACTGAATATCTTTGGGTTTCAGGCTGTTGGACGGGAAAAAACAAAACATTTTAGGTTGCATCTTGGGCTTTGGGAAATGGTTTTTTATTGATTTTTAGTTGATAATGAAAAGAAACATTAGTTGTAGCCCTAGTCTTAACACTATCAAACGGTGTGAACCTTCTCTCATATTTTAACCCAGTGAAAGACAAAGACGAGTTCCATTTTTTGTGTTCAAACTTAGAAAGTTCAGCTTGGAAAAAGTAAATCTAAGCAGCTGTGCCTGAAATGTAAAATAAACTTACAGTAAAATCTGTGAGAAATTCCATGAATCAACAACTTACCTCAACATTTATACACCCTGCTTTCCGCTCTCCTCTTCTCTTTACATCTTCATCTGCCATCTGATTCTCCTCCAGTTTATTTTGCTGTAAAACTCATTTCTTCAGCAGCAGCAGAGCAACTAAAAACCACACACACACACAAACTGTGAACTTTGTCGCTCGTTGCAGGATTACAGTCAATATTTCATCTACTGAAGCTGTGTTAGTGCCTGAGAGTTTATTTAACCTGCTGTGATGTTTTTTCTTTAAAGCAGTCAGGGTGAGTTCGGTCACACACACACACATATACACACACATATTTCTGGTTGGCTCAGCTTTGAGTTTAAAGTAGCTGTGGTCAGCATTTGGCTTTGACCTGCTGAGAGCGAGAGAAAGAGAGAGAGAGAGAGTGTGTGTGTGAAAGAGATTTTACATGTGTTAACCTTGTTTGTACGAGGATTTGTATGTGAGCTCTGTTGTTAGTGAGTGTGTGTTTGAACTGCTGTAAACTGAAATATAACCATAGGATTGAAAAACAGAACAACAACTCAAATACAAAATGTGAAATACTGCATTTCTAGTAGGCTACAGAGTAAAATGTTTTGACAACATTTTATGGCTATTTATAGTGTTTAACATGAATTAAATAATTTGAAGAAAGGAAAGAAAAGAATGAAACTATTTCTGGTGGAGAATTTTCTGAAAAAGGCAGGGGGAAGTGGACATTGTTATTGCTCCTTCACTTTTAATTAAGCCAACACAAAAATCAAACGCAGATGACTCATCATTCAAAGCAAAGACAGCACACATTATGAAATGTAAAGTATACATTTTTTAAATGTCGCAGCTGTAAATCTAACGATTGACGTTTACATTATAATCCTTAGTCTACCCAGCAATGAGTTCAGTTCATTGTACTGCGTTGTTCCAAGTTAATGAGATTAGCACTTTTAAAACCAGTTTTCAGTTTGATTTAACAACATTCTATTTTAATTTCCTTCAGACACTATTTATCTTATACTGGCTCTTTACAGCCCCTCAGTGCAGCTTCTGGAAGCTGCCCCTCAGCAGACTTTTGTTTGTGGACATGCATAACGCTGCAAATGGATCGTTTAGGGAAGTATTCTGCCCTGGGTTTTGACTTGAAGGCAGCACCTCAAGTTTGGGAATTTTGACCATGTTTAACATAGACATATGGCATATATACTTAACAGTATACAAATAACAGAAAATCACAAAAAGCATGTTATGTCCCTTTAAGGACTGTTGAGCACATGACTGTCTGCTGGCCCTTTTAGCTTCTTTTCTCTCTCTTCTTGCTGTTATAGCTGTAACCAGTGGCAAACCTGAAAGAAAACACACTAATTTATTTCCAGTTGACTCTAGCTTCTTAAAACCATTTTTGAACTGAGACCTAATTCCAGCTTTAAAATGTTCAAGACACGTGAATGTATTTAAGTTTTCTATAATTTTAATGTATTCTGTAGGTCTACTAACGACAATAATGTCTATGGTTTGTCACTTTCTACAGCCGCTTGATCAATCAATAATTTATCTGTAAATATATGGAATCATAATCCTGCTTTCACCCAGTGTTATCTTTTATCAGCAAGCTGCAGTCTTATGACATTCAGCCAAAGAATCTCAAATGTGTCTAAAACATGTGGGTGGTAACATACTGTGTAAGTATTGCGCTAAAAATCCTTCACACAGTGATTTCAGAGAGGAGACAGAGAGAATGAAATATAAACAAGCAGGTTCTTTATTAGTAAAGAGTTACAAACCAGCAGGTTTTATGGATTAAGAAGAGGCAGCCTATACAGAAGTGTGCTGCTTCACACAGCAACAGGAAGCCATCAGCATAATGTTTCTCTATGGATGAAGCTCAGCATGAACACCATCAGGATACAGCATGGACGAGCATTCATCTGGGTGAAGCCACCACGGCACTATGTGGCTCAGCAAGCCATGACAGATGCATTGTGGGATTGGGAAAGAACTGACACTGGCACAGTCGGATGAAGAGAAGAACAGCTGAGGTTCAATTTCAACCCAGTCTCTTCAATCTGTGTACAAATAACACAACTTTACACTTTCAAATAACGTGCAGTGCATATGCCAAAGTCAAATTTTGCATGCAGATGACGCGCCAATCTGCATGTCATGTCTACGCATTTTAAGCTTTTCGCGTGTCATTTAACACCATTTGTTAAGTTTAGGCACAAAAACCACTTGGTTAGGGTTAGGGAAAGACCATGGTTTGGGTTAAAATACTAAAATGCAGTAAAAATGTCAGGACGTGGGTGACAGTAAAAATGCCCACTTTAACGGCAGTAAAATGCCCGACATGATGGTAAAAATGTCCAGTAAAAATGTCCCGACGTGACGCAAAAAATGTCCAGTTAGTGGTCTCAAACAATACTCGCCTGCTGCTTGTGCAGCTTTTTGCCAACCACATCCACCCAACCCGCCTCCTCCTAATAAGCCAAAATCGCCTCATAAAATAAAACAAAGTCACATTACATTGACGTCATCTGAAATGCGTCACTTGCCCTGTCACTCAAATGTAACGGTGTGAAATGTCATGCGAAAAGCTTAAAATGCATAGTGATAAAGCACAAAATGACAAGAAATTGTTGTATTGTTGTTATTCATAGGCCATTTGGTGAGATCAGGCTGGCAGTTTCAATGCTGCACGTGTCTTTTTGTCATTTACAACTCTGTGACTGATTATGTACGGCAACATGAACAACCATGTGGCTCTGAGAGATGTATGCATTTATGAATGACAACCTGCTGGGCTGGTTGTGGTGATCGGATTTCAGTTGTCAATGTATCTTGGGTGGTGTTTACATTAGCATTTTTGCAGTGATAAAACCTAGAGTATTTGGATATCATCTACATGCTCAAAAAGCAGCTGTGAGTGGGGCCTTACTTCAGCCTGACGTCCTTAGAAAATGTATAGAAGGTGACTGAAATGCATTTTAATGATCTTTCTCTAGACTAGACTTGGGATTTAAGATGTTTTAACATCTGAATATCCCTTTAGCCTTACACCTCAAGACAAAGAGTGAGTAAAAGTCTTACTGACACATCACAAAAGTTAACTGTAGGACTTCCTAAGGGAGATTTAAAGCCAATATTAACATTAAGTTTAGGTTACAGTTATACATCTGAATAGGAGAAATGTTGGCCAATCTAATTGTGATCCAAATACCTGAAGGCAAAGAGTTAAAAATTAGGATGCTGTAGGTTTTCTAGGGCCAACAGGATCATTGGTTGATTGGACTGGATATAATCTGAGTCATATTTATTCATTTGCTTCACTTTTAGTACCTGATTGATTGGAGCATTCCTCGTCACAAATGAGATTTTGTGTAGTTTAGACGACCAAAACATCTCTGTTCCTTGGAGAGGTAAAACCAAGCCTCTGTCTCTGTGCAGGTCATGCCGAGGTGAAGCTGTACTGGCTTTAGACAGAACTGGTACACTACTACAGCATTATCAACATTTAATGTTTCCATTGTCAGTTTACGGGCTGTGAGGGACACAGAGGAAAACATTTGGACAACAATCATCAAATAAAGTATTAAAGTATTAAAAAAAAAAATCTCAATCCAGAGATTGCAATCCAGTTTAACAGGAAACTATTAACAGCTTTAATGACACAGAAAGACAGACCTCAATGAATACATTAAATATTCCGGTGAATTGCAGAATTTTGTGTTTTTAAGGCTAGGTTATACCTTACACCTCATGAAGACCCTGAGTGCTAGGCTGAAATACTATAATGCAGAGCACAAACTCAACTTTTTCAGTTAAAATGTAAACTAAGATTAAATGAAGGACTCAGGCTCCTTAAGAGATAAAGTACTCATGCCATGTGGGGACCAAAGCTGTGAAACCTTACTTGAAATGTTAGTGACACGAGCTTATAGAAATGTACCTGCATTCCTCTTTATCGTTGTATTACCATTATCATAAAAAAAAACATTTTGCAAGCGTTTATTTTTATTTTAAGTTTAGTAGTTGTAGTTTTTCTGTGGCGGCCATGTTGGCTCCACAGTTCTGCACGATCGTGGTTGCCGTAGTAACTGGCTAATTTTATGTCACTGGGCTGCCCATTCAAAAGACACAGCTTGGAATTTCCCAGCTGATAAATGCATTTCAGTGCAAAGGATGGAGGCCCAAAGTGTTTCATATTAAATAAATGAATAAGGCATAATGCAATAATTAATCATATGAATAAATACAGACAAAACATGTAATATAACCATTTAAATGTGAAATAATACATTTTTAAAATGCAGCTCAATATTATGAAATGTTATTTCATTTTTTTTATTGCAGGTCATTTTTTATTTGATTTCAGCAAACAACTGACTTTTTTTCACAATGCCACTTTTCATTACAAACAAACTTTATCTGTAAATCAAGTCAAACAGAGTTAGTTATATGATTGGCGGTCTGCTCATTCAGAAAGCAAAGCAACATTTAATAATATTGAGCTGATTTTTTTGTGCTGATTTCACAAATTCATGGTTAAATTATTTCTAAAAATTGTTTTTTTAATAAGGTTGTTCCATGGGTTGTTCACATTGTCCACTCTCATATTTTGGATTGGATTTCAGCTCAAACATGTATGTATGGACATATTTGAGAAGTTTACATTTAGAGTAAAGAACGAGAAAAATAAGTGAAATCCTTCTACTATAGTTCGTTTACGAAGCCTGTGAAACCGCCAGAAGCCTACCGAGGAGCAGTTTCCAGGACCAATCAGAACAGAGTGGGCTCATCAGGAGGGGAGTCTAAAATGGCCTGTTTCAGACAGAGGCTGAACTGAGGGGCTGCATAAAGGGCCAGTATAAGATAAATAAGGACTTTTTTGAACTGTAAATCATGCAGATATTCCAGTAAAGCCCCAGACTAAAAGTGCGGAACTGGAAATGTGCATGGTACATCCCCTCTAATATTGAACACTTTGGGTATCCATCGAAAAGACCAAGATAAAATACAACTACTGACAGTATGTTGTGCTGCAAGAAATGCTAATTTTCATTATTGAATCATTTATAGATCGTTATCCTGATAGTTTCAGCACCAATGTTGTCAACAACTTTTAGCATCAGCAGCTAGTTTGATGACACATAATGTCAGTAGGTGTAAGTGCTATTCATATTTATTTTTGACAGTTTAGCACAAAGCTGCTCTTCATATTACGAGGATTAAAACCATGTTAAAAGCAAAGCTGTGTGATGTATTTACAGAGTATGCTGTGTTCACTGAATAACTGCATTTAGGAAGATATTTTCCCTTTAGGAGTCTGCTTTGTTAGCTCAGAAGATGAGGCAAACACATTATGTCTGATATGTCTTGACCAAATTTCTCTGTGGTTAGCACTGATCCAAAGTCCCTGATGAGAAGATAAAAACAGCACTCAGTGGTACCTGATGTCACTACAGCTACACCGATAAATCTATTACACTTGCAGTTTTGCGTGGATGTTGTACTTTCCAGCAAAGGTGAACGTCTATTCAAATTGAGGGTCTAAGGGCAGGAGATGTTGTATTGCTGTACAGACCGTAAAGCCCCCTGAGGCAAATTTGTGATTTGTGATATTGGGCTATACAAATAAATTGACTTGACTTGACTCGACTCGACTCGGCGTTGTGTCGACAGAACAGTAGGGGTGGTTACATTTGCTCCATTCTGCATCCCAGGCTGCATGGAAGTAAATGCTTACCATTAACACTAAATGCTTACCGGGAAGGAGGAAGGGATGCAGAATGGCCAGAAGGGAGCGTTGTGAAAGCAAAAGCATTTGGTGAAAGCAGTGGACAGCACTTGGGACGGCAGAACACATTCGACAAGAAATTACATTCATCAGTAGAAACACCAAGCAGGACAGGAAACTGACTCCTCTGTCTGCCAGCCACAACAACTGCTAAACCCAAGACCAACTAAGCAGCCACGTGAGCTATTTTACACGCCAAATAAATGCAAGCCAAGCACTATGGCTGGTTAACTTGCCACAGGGGCTGGTAGACAAATGCACTAACGGAAATGTTTCAGTGTGGAGTTCATTTCCCACCATAACACCAAATATCACAGGTTTTTGTTCTAGAAACAGACAGATTTCTAACCTGATCTCTAAAACATCCCTGGTGATTTTACATGCAGGTTTTCCCTGATTATTCTACTTTTTGTAAACTAGCTAAGCAATTTGGACAAAGTATTTGTAAACATTGATACGAACAAACGATAAGTTGTGTCCTTCAGAAAGGATTTCAGTCTCCATGGTGCCTTTTCTGTGTTGACGAATCCTGCGTGAGGTCCAGCAGTCCTTTGTTTGCTCCAGAAGGTTACTGTGTGACTTTTTCACCCTCCAAGTAGTGATGCCACCGGCTACATCTGTCCAGCTAACTGTTCATGACAGTTCAGTCCAGCACAGTTCAGTTCAGATCAGTTGATGTAAACACTGTGCTGCTCACTTCTGTCCATCTTCACGAGCCATCAGCAGTTCACCACAACACTATTCAGAGAGCAAACAGTTCAAAATCTCAGTTTCTGAAAAGCTACTGTTCAGTTCAGCTTCAGTGAAAACAGTTTAGTTCATTCTGGGTCAGTCAATTTATGTCAACACCATGCAGCTCAGTCTAGCTCATCATTCATTCTCAAACTAAGTCCTAAAATAAATTAACATTCAATAAATTAAAAACAAGGTTCAGTGCTGCTGCATCTGGTCCAGTCCATCACTATGTGTTCTTCATTGATGGTTTAAAATTAAAGGTGGAAACTTTCCATATTGGTGGTGGTGGTGTTTGACATTATCTGAAATAACCTCTTTATCCTCTGTGGTAACATAAGCGGCCTGTTATGCTCCATAAAAGATAATTTCTAGTCCAGTAAATTTGGACACACAAGGAGAAATTATATTATTTCGGTTAGGACTTGTTTCGCTCCTCAACAAATTACTGCATGGTCAACATCATAATAAGCACAATATCCTTGTTATCAAGTCAAATGACGATTTTTTTGATACCAGAGTTTCATGAATGAGGTTTTATAGAACATTCTTGGTGGCTCTATTTAAATCATTCATCACACTGTTCCCCAACATTACTATTAATGTTGGGGAATTAATTAAAGGCCTTCTGTGTCACTGAAGCTACAGTACAATGAGTGGCAGGCAGTCTAGTAGCACACAGTGACAGTCCCAGGTTAAAGATGTAGCTCATTAAGTACCCCAGGATGAGAACATTATCTAAACTAACCTTAAAAAGGTGCACATTCTCTAACTAAAAATCTCTCTGACACTGATCATACTCCACTAGAGCTCCTTAATCTTAATTCGGATGAAATCACATGACTGCACACATTATTAGCACATTTTTCACAGTGTATTATCATTTTTGCTACTGACCCACCCTATGATATCCCTCACTGGTCAGGCAAAATGTCACTGTTTTACAAAACAAAAACAATTTTGTGTTATTCTGTTTCTGGATGACTGAGCACCTTCTCACCAACTCACAAACTGTTTTAATATGTTGAGTTATGTTAGCTAAACTCACTGGCTGAGCATCTGTTGGGGATTTATTCTGCTGGCCAGTTGGCTACTGAGGCCACCTAAAGGCCAATCCAAGAACTGCTTAAGTGTCCTCAAGTGAACATGAAACAGCCTTCAGCAGGAGAGACTAGCTAAGATTAGATCAACGCTGGGATTAACATAACAGGCAGTCGCCTCCAATATATCATCTGTCACTGTAAAAATAAACATTACAAATATACACAGATGTGTCGCAATCAGGCCTGCTCACAGTGTGTTTTCTACATGGTCATTTTTAACTTGGTGTCATTTCTTTGGGTTCTCCTTTAGGCAGTTTACGGGAACCAGATGAAACCAGACCAGATGAAATGTTAGTCGACAATTAAATATTGTATAGACATGAATTTCAGATATTTCTGCTTATGAGTTTGGTCTAGAGATGACAGAAAGGCCGAGTGGTTCAATATCGCACCACAGCCAGGATTCAGTCACTGAATCCTTTGTCCCACTCACACATTAATAAATAAGATAATGAAATGCTTAAAATATATAATGTTTTATTGGGTGTCCATGTGGCCACAGTTGGAGTGCTCAAACACTCAGCATTCCACTCTATCACATTGTGTTTCCCATACTGCTGCTCACCAGCCCTTTGATATTGGTGATAGGCCGAACATCATGCAGCTGTCTTCTTCGGTCGATGAATGTGGCCAGCCGAGTCGTGTCCAGAGGCGTCTTGGAATACTCCCCGCCATGAGCGCCCCCACGCCCCACCCATGGGTGCTGCAGACAGGATGTAGCGCTTGGCCTCTTCCTGGGATCCTGCTGGAGCACCGAAGACACAAAATCCCTTGCCGCCTGGCTCACATCGCGGAAGTATTCATCCGGGAAGCAGAAGTCCAGGCGGCAGATGTTGACGCAGGTTTCCTCCGGTGATTCATCAAGAAATGGGGAAACGCCACTGAGCATGACGTAAGCCAGCACGCCGACACTCCACACGTCTGTCGCGATAGAGACCGGTGTGCCACGGATGAGCTCAGGAGCAGCAAACTCTGGGTTTCCAAGCAACAGGTGGACATAGCGGCGGTGTGCGGACAGCTGGACAGCATCACCAAGGTCGATGAGCTTAATGCACGGGGTCGCAGAGTGGAGGTCGACCATGATATTCTCAGGCTGGAGGAGAGAGAGAGACATTCAGAGACAGATGGAGGCCAATAATTCGCTGTTACTAATGTAACAAATGACACATGCATATAAACAATAAATAGCATTTTTTATTTACACAGCACAGACAATCTGTTCTCACCTTTAGGTCCAGGTGTGCTACTCTGCAGGTATGCAGGTGCTGCAGAGCCTCTAATGTTTCTCTGATGAAGAACGCTACTTTCTCCTCCATCAGCTCATCATGGGCAACCAGGTAGTCGAGAAGACGACCATCCTCCAGCCTGACACAAAAAAAATGAAGTTTAGATATAGTCACTTTCCTAGCTAGTCATCTGTATTATAATATCTCAGCTGTCTGTAAGTGGTAAAAACAGGTATTATGTAGCCTTCTGGATGATTTGTTACCAGTTATGAATCTGCTGGAATAAAAGTGTTTTTATAATACTGACATACGATTGTTATATGATTTCACGTAGCTCATTAGCATGTGATCCAATACTTCAGACACACTGTGGTATTTTATGCCAGAAGTAGCCTTGCTAATGCTAAATTAGCTAGCTGGCGAATCTTGACAAGCGCCAACTCAAGAGTGTTTTGAAGCATTCAGGGCGCTTCAGACAAGACGTGACTTCATGTCATTTTTAAGGTAACAGTTCCTTTAATTGAGTCAGACTTACAGCTCAAGGACCAGCATCAGAGACGTGGGAGATTCATAAGTGTCCAACAGCGCCACCAGCTGGTGATTCTGCACATGTTGGAGGATATCTGCCTCATGAGCCACCTGCTCCTTCTTCTGCATCTTCTTACTCACAAACTTCACTGCAAACTGAACAGAAAAAAGCGACATGTTAACATCAAACAGAAAGATAGGGCAATAAAATCCACTGTCAAATGAAGTATGCAAAAATAACTTCAAAACAAAAAATACTACTACTAAAATGCTACCATAACGCCATAATGCTAACTTCAAATCGAAAATGATACAATGCATGGTATGCCCTAAATTTCAGCTTATAATACACTAAATTTAATTAACTTAACTGTGACACTTTCAATCATAACTTAAAATATTAACTTAACTGCAACTTTTAATTTCTAAAAAAGAAAACACAGAAACAGCTCTAAACCCTATAACACTCACCTGCAACAAGAACAGTGGAAAGATACAATTAAAAAAAAAAACATCATCAGTTCAGTCAATACCAGTCTAACTGTCAGTAATGTCTTACCTCTTTCTTTGTGGACTTGTTGAGACATTTTCTCACCACTGAAAATCTTCCCCTGGTGAAAAGAGGGAGCAACAGAGAGGCTGAATTAAAAACCAGAGCCCGCACATCTCACACTGATCAAAATCTGTGCTAAAAATCAAGTTTGGGTTGTGAAAGACATTATTTTTAAAGGTAATGTTTTACCTTCCAATCTCACAGATTTCTGAGAAGGTGGAATCAAAGTTTTCTTTCCAGTGGATTCCTGTTCCATCATAGCCAGAGTCTGACAGAGAAAGAAGAGAAGATTGGACCCTTTCCATTTTCAACACACCATGAGCTTTCTTTAGCACTAGAACGACATTATCAAACATTTGGAGTCATGTTTATGGCCACCTTCAGCTGCGAAATGCTCCGCTATGTTCACCAGCTAGTCGCTAACTGTGTCTATTAATCATTTGGTGCTGAGCAGGTAGTGTACAGTGAGTTTTTAGAGCGTTTTCTCTTAAAGCAGCTGCCTGCTGCAGCCGAAAACAACACCTTGAGAGTGCTGAAAGTGAATCAAAACAGTAAAGTTGCAGATGGACAGCTAAATAATGAGCTGAAACTTGCGCTGCAGAGTCAGGTGACACCTCTAACATCACTGTCATGTGACAGTGATTATAGTCGCATCATTATGATTATAGTTGCTTCAAGTATAGAGCTGGAGTCAGGACATGGTTAGCCTAGCTTAGCATATAGACTGGAGGCAGGAGGAAACAGCTAGCCTGTCTCTGTTTAACCATTCCTAAAATTACAATTGTTTTTATTTATTATTTTTTCCATTTCTCTTTATGTTTGAATTAAACAAAGGTGATACATCTTGTCTTTTTTTCACTTTGGACAGAGCCAGACTAGCTGTTTCCAGCCTTGATGCTAAACTAATTATGTCTTTGATGTAGAAACATGAGATATCTTCTCACCTCACTATTGGAACAAATAAGCAGATTTCCCAAAATTCCTTGGAACTATTTCTTTAGGAAAAGAGACTTTTGTGCCCAAATTATGTTACTGTGTGTGTGTGTGTGTGTGTGCCAGGTATTCCTCATGTTGTGGGGACATAAAACTGTATGAATGTAAGTCAATGTAATGTCCTCTGAAGTGATGGAAACACGACTGTGTGTGTGTGCAGGCTTACTGCTGCTGGGCAGTGTAACCATATTGGAGGGCTCAGATGGTGGGCCGACCCCCCAGCGGTTGGAGGCTCGCACTCTGAACTGATAGTGACCACCGGGAATCAGAGCGTCGATCTGAACACACTCCTCCCTGCTGCTGGCCACCTGCTGCCATAGCAAAGAGTCTGGGGATGAAATGTGGAGGTAGATAAAAAAGAGAAAAGGTTTAGTCTGAGTCCGAGCATGTGTTGCAAAAAAAAAAAAAAACAGCACCTGCTAATTGTTCATGTAATAACACACCTTCCTGTCTGTACTCCACAGTGTAGCTGCTGACAGCACAGTGAGCAGAGGAAGCTGGAGGTGGCCAGTGGACCATCACCGCCGTGCTGCTCGCTTCCTGGGCCACCGGCCTCCCAGGGGCTGCTGGGATGCCTGCGAAGGTCACAAAAACATGCAGTTAGAAACAACTCCATTTAGGTACACTGAACAAGGACCAAAGCAACTGTTACAGAGGATGTTTCATGACAAATATTGAAACTATTTTATATAATTATTCATTTTAAAATGTCCCAATACCCTAATGCATCATTAAACCTAATTAATAGTTTAGTGAAATGCTCCTTTAATCCAGGTGCATTACCTTGCACTTTAATGGAGGCAGAGGAGGAGGCAGAGCCATGGTCGTTAATGGCAACACAGGTATAGATACCCGTATCCTGCGGCATCAGATTACAGATCTTCAACAAGATGTCACCTGTATCCCTGGAGAGGAGGAGGAAGAGGAAGAACACAAGGGGCAGAAAGGAGGAGGTGCAGAAAAGGAAAACAAATTAAAATTTAATCCTGTGTAGGTTTGGGAAAGACTGGACTACAGTCAGTTTAAAGAACAGAAAAGTACACTGGTGTTACCTGATGTCTATGGTGAAGCGGCTGTTGCTGGTCACTGGGTTCTGGTCGGGGCCCTTCAGAGTGACAGAGGGTTTAGGTCGTCCACAGACTTTACAGCAGAGAACCACCGTCTCCCCGAATGCACACACAACGTCTGACAGAGGGACCAGGAACTCTGGAGCCACTGCACACAGGAAACGCATCATAAACTACTGTCTCTTCAGCTCTTATTCCAATTTGAACTTATTTCAAAAATCTACTGTACGTCCCTTAGTTTATTAAAGCCCCCCTCCACTCAATAAGGTGTTCTGCTTATTATTTTACTTTGATGTTTGAGCTTCGCTGTGCAGAGTTTGTTTTCACGTTCGTCTGCTAAAGGGGGGGGGCGTTTTTCTGCTTTGTCTTTAAATCTGGGTTTAAGATGTGGCTCAGTATTGATGTGAAAACTTGAAGCCTCCAGTGCACATACACATGAGAATGGACTTCTCAGTGAAGAAGGAGACATCTTGTGTCCAGCAGTTAAAAGTTTGGAAATGAACAACATTTGTATATTAATAGATTCTGGATTTCTTGGTGATTTCTCATAAAGAAGATGTAAATGTAAAAAATTCTATTGAACTTTTTTTTGTCAGACAAATTATTAGTCAAAACAGAGTATGTTCAGAAAGTGTCGTCTTCTGGTTTGTGAACAGGATGTCATTCGTTCCCAGCTGAGTCAGGCCTGATTCCGGCAGTGTCGGCAAACTCAGCTGTGTTCTGGTACCAGAAGGATCAAATGTGAGCCTGCTCTGGTTCATGTGTAAATCAATTAATCACTTTCATTTGTCCTCAAAGGGCAATTGGTTGTGATTCTTGTGTGTCATTCATCACGAGTCTGTCATAATGTACCTAATGCTGCCTTTAGACAAGTGTCATTTTGTAGTGTCTGAAAATGGATATTGTAAGTATAAGAAATAAAAAAAAATAAAAAAAACATTAGTGGTAAATATTCAAAAATGTTGTTGTTGAACGTTGTCTTGCAGAAAAGCCAAAAATGACCCTGGTATTAAACATTTAAGGAACCCAGTGGAGCAACCTATGGATTCAGTTGTTATTAGTGATGTAAAGTGACGACTGCTCTGTGGCCTTGGGGTTCAGTGCAGTTCAGTAATGTTTGTCCCTTTATTTATTCTTCAATCCATACAGGCATAGAAAACTACAGTAAATGAGCCTAACCTCAACCACATAGTTTAGAGAGCTGTAGTTGTAGAAATCATTTGGTTCAGTATGTGTCTCTTACCTTCCTGGATGAAGTTTGGGTTGAGAAGCTGGAACACAGACGAGGTCAAAGGTTAAAGTTTCAGTTGATAATAGTAAATGCCATTGGAAGAAACACTACTCATCTCAACATATCAGACTAATTTTTTTTTATGTTTTCAAAAATCATCTGCTATTTGACACATCAACTCCCAGCAACAGGTCTCCACTGTCAAATCACAAGTCTTTTGAATCAAAAACTTGTGCATGTGTATGTGCATTTGTACCTCCATGCCTGTCTTTGGGTCGAGGTCATCGTCACAGTCTGACTCATCTGAAGTGTGAACCTCCTGGCGGAGAATGGAGGAGGAGGACGAGGAGAAGAAAAGAGACAGAGGTGTGATGTGGAAAAGGTAGGTGGGGTTCAAGTGTTGGTGAAGAGAAATGATAGATGGGGAAATGAGTGGAGGAATGAGTGGGAGGATTGTAAAAGAAAGTGGAAAGAAAGAAAGGAAGAAAAACAGGAGAAAAATGTGGAGGAGATGTGTATGTTTAGTAACAGCAGGCGTCTGGAAGAACCTTTAGGTTTTAATGTGGAAGAAACTTGTCTGTTCCACAGAGAACCCTGTTTGTGCGACTGATACTCACCTGAGAGCTGTCTGGGTTTTGGTCTTTTCATAAGATTTGTGGACAGTAAGAAAAAAATAAATGACGCAGGCCTTATCCTTTATAGTACTCAGTTGTGGTTAGTTTTTTAAAAAATTATTCAGCTTTACATTGCTGCTTCCTCATCCTCTCTGTCTTTCCCTCTTACTGTAGGAAAAATGATATTTCACACTATTACACAGCAGCCAACCACTCTTGAGTGGTGAAGTCAATGCTGGAGTCCTTCCAGTTGCATCTTGGCTACTAAAAGCGGTCTCCAAGAACATTTTGACTTCATTTAAGTGAATGGAGAAAATCCCAAAATATTTATCCAAAAAAACAAAGTCAGTCAAGCTTTCCCACAAGAATTTCAGTTCTGAAAAGCCAATTTTTAATTGTCAAAATTTTAAAAGTTAATGTTCCATAACATTGATGTTTAGCTTAAAAGGAGGTGTGGTTTGTGGCATTTCCTTACCTGACAGGTGTCTCAGCCTATCACAGTCAGCCGTGGTGGCTGCTGCTTGTTCACCCCACCTTAGCTTCTCCCAATTTGCTCAAAATAGGATTTTTTTTGGCACCAGTAACTGACAAGAGTGGCAGCTAGTGGTACCCCAAAATTCCAGGCTTTCTAAACATCCCTTCAAAAACCTACGAATAATGTCACAGAACCTGTATGATCTCTACCTGTTCTACCTGCTCTCCTACAACTCCTCTTGCTCTAATCAGTAAAAACTATTTAGAAATGAGGCACAGCCTCATGTCAAGAATGAATGACTAACCTCCAGCTGATTTCATAATGAAGCATTATGCTAGTTTATACTGACTGTGATGGAAATTATTCTATCTTCATACTGCTGCTGTATGAGGATGAACAAAAAGAAGTTTTTTTTTCCTGTCATGACTACAGTCAACATACGAAGTGTGGACAAACCCTTTGAGGCAGGATAGTTGCTATTTAGAAGTAATTAATGTTTGTTTAACGCAATGCAAACCATTCACAAGATGCATTTGGATGCACTGTATGTTGTATTTGTTTATGGTGGGAAGTGGTTAATCTATTCTTCTTGACATGGTGAGCTTAGAAATAAAACCGCTGTCTGTAGCAGAGATCCTTCTTTTCAAGTCTGCAGATGAAGATCATCATGTTGTTTCAGCTCTTGTGAGCATTTTGACTTTCTAACAGTGACTGTCAGGCCTTTTTCACAGCAAACATTTTGACTTGTCATAGCAGGAAGAGCACAGATGTTACTAGTAACATCAAGTGTCCCAGTAAACCATGACAGTGTGACAGTGAGGCAGCATGCACAATACCAGGAACCCTGAAACTGAAGCTGCTAAATTTAACCGTTTATTCGTTTTATAATTTACACCTGAGCTTTTCCTACTGTGGCATGTCAAAATGTCTCACTTGACAAAGGCCTATTGGTGTTGAAACAAGTCCAAATTACCTGTAACCTAAATGTGTTTTCAGTGCATGCAGAGAGCTTTGACCTTTGCTGCAACGGTAACAGAAGCATCGTCTTTAGCAGACTGACGCACTTCATTACTTTTAGGATTCATATCTTTCCACTCTGTGTTATTGGGTGACGCATTAGACACAAAACAAAACACTTTAGTGCTGATTTCCATGTTAGTCCACTACAGTAAAAACCACTTAACAGAGGCTAAGTAACGTCAAAACAAAACAAAATTAAAAATCAGCCAGTCGCTAAATTCTACCTCTATCCATGCACAGGGACAGAGAAATAAATCAAACAAGACAAAAAAGAAATCAAAGTTTATTTTTCAACCAGTGCATTCAAGGGTTTGGGGTAAAAAAAACAAGATTTTAAAAACTTCAGTGGTTCTCAACCGTCTAAGATCTTTACATGATGTAATGTCATTTTTGCTTCGATAATTAGTTGTTTATTTAGGGCGGAGGTAAATGCTAAATGCGAGCATTGCTTTTGTGTTGAGTTCAACATTGATATGAAAATTTGCGCTCTCAACCAACAGAAAACCATCAGTTGACAGTGCCGATTTAAGTGAAGGGAGACTCCAAAATAGAGTAGGTTGGCGCACCAACCAGTTGTATATAACCCTAATCTGGCAGAGAACTTCTCCATAAAAGAGGCATGGTCTGTAGACAGCCTTTACACAGACGTCTACGTTAAATATGTCTTGTGAAGAAATTGTGTTAACAAATGAGCTAGCCAGCTAGCTTGGCAGGCTATTATGGCTGGCTAGTGCTAACACGTTAGCAGTTAGCTCACGAACTATTGTAGCTCACTAACTTGCCATACAAGAAGTCATTAAGTTACCAAGCTCCCACGACTGCTTACTTTGTGAAGACACGTGTGAATGTCTGGTCTGATCAGGCACTTAAACCTGATCAGATAGTGGTGGGTGATAGTGATCGGTCACCATGCTTCACCAATAACCTGGGATTCATAAAGGCAAAATGTAGTGTTCCTAGTACTGTTAGAAAATGTCTAACGTCCTGCCTGATGCAGGTTGAGAACCACTGCTGACACACAGAAACTGCAGTGTGTATTTGTGGGTATGCACACACACATGCGCGCGCACACAGGTTAGGAAAAAAAAAAACACTAAGTGGGGCGAGGGAAGGCAGGTGAGGGGTTTCGGCACACACATCACCAGCGTACGCCGTCGGCCTGCTTTACTCACTTTGCCCTTCGCCCCAGGGGCGGGGGAGGTGAGCGGGGGAGGGGGCGTGCTTTCTTTTGGCTTACGGAGGAGGCCATTCTCCTGACCTCTGACCCCCACCACGGAGACCTCCTTGGCTTCAGCGCGCTTCCTGGCACGCAGCGTGTTCCACGACAAAGACTTCCTGTACGGTACAGGAACGAGAAACATCAACCATCCAATCAGAGAGAAGCTCAGAGGTGTCCAGCTTGTTCTGGCTGCAGAGGCAACACGGCTGTCAGGGCGCCACTTTCCCAGGACCCGCTGTTAACATACTTCATCATCTAGTGGTTGGAAACTTATTTGCTAATTTGTCAAACAGTAAATTGCTGTGCAGCTACGTTTCTGTCTGGATACAAAACTTAGTGTCAGATGCTCACAGACATTAGAGCTCAATACTTAGCATGATTTATTTCTATTCTGTCCCAGTTCTACTCTTTCTCAGTCTTGGTGCATTTTGATTGGATCTATACACACAGGATCTATTCCCTTGATAGAAGGGAACATTCTGGTGGGCCAAATGATGAGTTTGTAGAAATTGTAATTTAAATGACCCTGGTTTGTAAAAATTGTAAATTACTTACATGTGTTTGACTCGTTAAAAACATTGATGAACGCTGATCAGGGAGTATATTACCTTAATAAACTTTTTCAGCTACATTCTTAAATCTTTCTTAAATCATCTCTTAAGATGTTCTTTAACATTATTTTTCTATTTACAAAAACATCAGTGTGCTATCATTAGCATGGGGACATACTAAAAAAAAAAAAAGAATCAATGAAATCAATTTCTAAAAAACCCAGACTGACTTATTATCTCACCAAAATAGTGGCGTAGCATGCTAAAATGCTACCAGGAATGCACAACTAAAGCTCTGCTAACAGCAGTGATAGCCATTTATTGTGAGCCATATTACTGAAACATTGAATCCCATTTCAGCCACCAGATGTAAAAAAAAAAAAAAACTTAAATATATTTATCATTTTTATCTCATGTTATTAATCATGTGATATTATCTGATAATTATGAGAAACCTTCTTTCCTGCATGATATATAATGTACCATTCATTCTTGTTTGCATGGAAGCCCAATTTACTATAACTGTGTGATACATAAAAACATTCACATTAGATAATTGTTAGAAACTTTATTATCTTATAATTATGGGAACTTATTTCCCATATCTCATTATAAGATAATATGTGTCTCATAATTGAGATAATACTTAATGAAACACAAAACCTTGGTGGTAGATTTTTTTCTTTTCTTTAAGGGACATAAATGGGCTTCCATACAATTAAGAATGAATTGTACATTGTATAGAACTGCTACACTTCACTTTCATTGTCACTCCTTGTAATCACTGCACGGCCTCCATAATTTCCTCTGTTGTGTCTACGATGTTTGTCAGTATTAACTAAGTATTTCTGTCGTCTTGTGTCATGCTGTAGCGGAGGGTCCTGACATTGTTGCCTGAAGCTGCAGCCAGACTCGTCTGGTCCATTAAGATACAGCAGAGGAAGGACAGAGTGACAAATCGACACTGGTCTGACTTTATTGAGATAGAAATAAATTTAGGTCGACTGGAAGAGAGAGAGAGACAAAAAGACATGAGAGACAAACAGTAACATACTGTACCTTCCTCTAACACAACCACAGACAACACTGTTAATCTTACATTTTCAAAGAATCACACCAGCAGTTCTACACACTTGTGTTTCCTGTAGACTAATAACAATTTTATGTTACTTAATTATTACTAATGAAAGTTAAAGAATGATATTTACTCTTATTACTATAGATTTTCTTTGCCGTCAGTTGATAAGCCTGGAACACTTTCAAGTACACTTTAAGAGGATGTTCATTTTTATCTCCCTCACTTTTGAAAGACAGCATTAAAGACATCTTTCTTTTGCAAAAATTGAAACCAAAAAACAGTTATTTCCATTTTTATCAGACCATCTTCCCACTTTAATTCATTAAATTGTACTTCATGATCCTGACGTGTGGAGTCCCAAACTGTTGAGGTTAGTAAGAACTTAAAACAAACGTCAAAAGAAATGTCGCTACAATAACACAACAGGTACAAAAAGCTGAAATTAATCATACAGGGAAAAAGTGTAGAAAACTGTTTACTGTTGCTTTTGTGTTTGACAGAGATCCTCATGTGCTGTTTGATGTTTTCTAGACTTAAAACTCTTACATAATAAAACACTGCTTAACTTTTCACTTTCAATTTTATTTAAAGGACCTTATAAACCTTAACCTTATAAATATACACTAACTTATTGTTTATTTCATGTTTGTGTCATCTTCTCCATTCTAAGTCAACACCTTTCACTCCTAAATCTATCTCTCACCTCAAACAGAGAAACGCTAATGGTATAAGAAGTAGGCAGACTGCTCAGTTTTACGTTTGCCGTTGTAGTTTATTTACAAATATTAAAAACTACAAACTGTCAATCACCTTCATCCTAACGCAGAACAAAACAACTTCACCTTTACGTCGCTTTGCTAACTCATGCTCAAGTCCAAAAGGTTTATTTTACATATTTAAAATACATTTAAAATCATTATTATTAGACTACCAACAGTACAATGATGACCGTTGCCATTAAATGAAACATATTGCACAGCCTGACTTCATTCATATTTTTTCTCATCTTAAATAGTGCAAAAGGGATTTTTTTTTAAACAGGAATGTGCTAGAGCCTCAGTTGAAAAACCAAACTTACTTTTGTACAGTGAACTGCCGACATAATAAACAAAATCAACATGAAGGTGGAAAAAAAAAATCCAACTTTGTCCATAAAATAAAATAATAATTAACAAGGCAGAAAAACAACAACAACAACAAGAGGGATAAACATAAATCTGTATAGATTGCCACAGACAACAAAATAAATCTTCTCCACTGCGGAGAATGGGGCTGAGTCCACCTGAATGCCCCAGCTGAGTTTTTTCTTTCTTTCCAAAAACAGTAAAAAAAAGAAAAGAAAAAAAAAGAAAAGAAAAAAAAAGAGAAAGCAGGGTGTTAGGAACTGAAATAAGAGTCCGGTTTTAGCTCCACATGAACGGTTCTCTCTCTGGTTTCCAGAGTTAGCTACAAGTTACAAGATTTTATATCCAGTATCTCTGCAGGATAACTCCTCAGTACTCGTTTACATGGGAAATTATCTGTGTGTGTGTGTGTGTTTTAGTTCGGTTGCGAGCCTGTAATCCATTTTCATGTAGTTGCCACAGAGCCGGGAAGTGACAATGGCTCAGAAATAAAACTGTCACTGCAGCAGCTTGACGGACAGTAAGAGACCAGTTCTGTACCTTTTACCTCCGAGGAGCAACAAGGGAAAGTCAGGAGTTTAAATACCACAAAAAACGTCTCACGTGAGGTCCAACAGCTCAGTTTTTAAGGGGAAGAGGGAGAGGAGGAGGAGGAGGAGGGAAATGACGTGAGGGGACAAGGAGTTGGGAGATTAGGGATGGGAGCTGTTTAAAAAAAAAAAACGAACAAAAATGGGTTGACAGAGCTTTGTCACCTCAATGTCTCTCATCCAATCCGAGTGCTTGGTTTCGAGCCTGACCGAGAAGTGCGTCTGTCTGCGGGTAAAGAAGTGCTGGGTGGTTGGGGGGACTTACTTGATGTTGTTGGCGTCGGCCACAGCTGCTGAGAAGGAGGAAGTAGAAGAAGAGTCTTTTATGGACTTTGTGGGCGGGCCCAAGACATGTCCTGGCACCCAGCCTTCAGCAGCAGGCGATTGGCTGTTGGCTGACCGGTAAACAAGGTACATGTTCTGCTGATTTGTGGCCAGGATTTGGACGGTCTCCCCCTGACTGACGCAGATCTCGTTCTCTTTGAGCGCTGAGTAGTCCTGAGTGACCAACATGGTGGAGGAGACGCCGTTACAGCCGCCTTCACTGTCCTGAGGAGCAGAGGAAAGCAGAGGATGGCAAAGCAGAGGAGAACACACAAAGGGGAGGGAAATCAAGACAAGGACAGAGAGCAGGAGGAGACCAAAGGAAAAAATGGAAAGGAACGAGGAAAAGAGGATGAGGACAAGGTTAAGGTGTGTTTATGTGGGTTGGATAACAGTCCTCCTGGCTGTGATGCTGTTACAGCTGACCCCAACCTAAGAGGGAGCAGAGGGAGGTCAGGACCGACGAGGAGGAGGAAGAGAAAGAAGAACAATGATTGTGCGAAGTGTCAGCCATCTGTTTAGTTAAATAGTGCAACAACTCAAAGTCTAACCAGGCGATTGGCTCTGCTACTACAGAAAATCTGTAATTTTATTCATTTGCAATGGCAGTTCACAACACGAACACACACCACAGAGGTTTGGGAATATGCTGCTGAGATTTCTGCCTCCACCCCAGGTCGAAGGTGGTGAACCGGATTTCACCAGTGCTGCTGAAAGCACTGAAACATGACAACTGAAAACTCTGGTGATCACTTGACAGCTGTTTCCTTGGTTGGAAAAACAAACAACCAATCAGAGCTTTGTAGGCGGGGTTTCAGTGACAGAGACAGAATAGAGGTGACAGAAAATTTGCCACAAAAAATGCTCACCATCTGCATTTTTCTTTGATCCACATGCCAAATTTTATGGTTTACAGCTCAGCAACTTCTACTGATATGTCAGTCAGTGTAGACTGGTTAGGGAAAAATCCCCTTCCAGACAGTCGTCATTCATTTCTAATGGCAGGCCACTACACGTCAGACAGGTTTTGACATTTTCTAACTCCTGCATGATATAATGTAGGCAAATTAAGATCAAAACTCAACAACATGTCTTTCCAGATAGTGTCATGTTTAGTCTGGATAATCCACAGACCTTGCTGTCGACATTTGTCACTGGAAACCATTTTCTACTGTACTTACATTGTACTGGGGTAAAAAGCATTTTTCAAGCAATTTCAGCTGCACATCTCTCAAAACCGCAGCAATTAAAAGCAAAACTACCTTCAGGATTAGGAGACACTAGGTGTAAAATGGAAAGTGGGCAGTTTAAAAGGTTTTCATACTATATAGCCTTTAAGAATCTAGTCTTTTGGCCTATTTTCAAATGAGAGTATTTTTTTAAAAACTCATAACTAGAAACTCAAAATCTTTTTTCAGGAACCTTTCTCCTAAGTTGAGGGTGAAGGTGCTTTGATGTAGGGCTTGGCAGGTTGTAAAGTACAAAGTGAGCAGAGCTGTCCAGTCTCCTGCAGACAGCCAAATTTGTTCAGTCAAAGTAGGCCACGCAGAGAACAGCTTGGTCTGTATATATATATATATATAAACCCACACAATATGCTGCTACACCTGCAGTAGCCCAGATTTTAACCTTGGTTTTTAGGGACAGGTAACAGACTCCCAACAGACAAACCGGAGGAGAAGTGTACTTCATGCTCTAGTTCACTGTCTGCTGCAGTCTGACTTCTATGAGTAATGGTCTTTATAATACTTTATAATACTATTGGGATCTTATCATCCTGCTGGAGATGTTCTAATATTTTCTTTCTTTCTTTCAGTTAAAAAACTGACATTAAAGATGTGTTATTTAGAAAACTGTCAGCAGCACTTTGCAGAAGGAGTCATGAACTAAAACCCAGAAAGATATAAAAGAAGGAAACATTTCTTAAATATACTGCATGCCAAGCAGAACAGGTCCAGAAAGAAAACGTCTGGAATGAAGAAAAGATTCTCATCTGTCTCATCAGTCAAAGGCAACTCTTTCAAAGCTGTCAAACATTTGACAGACTAATAAATACTTTTGTGCCAGTGTGTCTGTGCGCATTGTGTCTCCAGGGGGTTTGCAAGAACTCACCCTGGAGTCGAAGCATGACGACCCGCCGTTGGAGGTAGACACTTTCATCTGGCTCCTCCCTCTCTCTGTCTCCTTGTCTCCGAGCCCGACTGCCGAGGAGGGCCGGCTGTGAGATGATGTAGTTGGCCGGTTTCCGGAGGTCGAGCGGTCTCTAGTCAGGGAGGAGCTGCTGCCTCCTACTCCGCTCTTCTCCTTCTGGTACTCAATGGGAGACTGGAGCGCTACATTCACACACACACACACACAATCAGCATATTGTAAAGTTTACTGAAGATAACAGTGATTTCAGCCTTTTACAGGGGCGGGAACAAGGTCAGGGTGCTATAGTTAAAGACTTTGTATCATGGTGTCATTAATCATTCCTTTATCTTAATGTTACCAAAACTAAGGACATGATTGTAGATTTCAGGTAACCTCCCCTTGTCCAGCATTAACTGTCATACAGGGCTCCGAAATCAGCCTGGTAAATAAATTACAAATATCTTGGGACAGTTATTGATAGCACACTGTGTTTTGAATCACGTGTTGATTTTGTTTAGAAGAATTAACTCTTTTAATGTTTGTGGTTCCATGATGACTGTTTTATGGCAGTTTCATTCAATCTGTTTTATCTTTTTGCATTGTGGTGAGGTACGGGAACCTCATCCTGTCCAGCAAATATAGATTAAATAGTCTTCTCACACTGTCCAGTAACATTACTGGAGTGTGCCAGGTTCAGCTCTCTGACATCTATAATAAGCATGTTCTTAGAAAGGCTGAGGCTATTCTGGCTTGCCCAGATCACCCTTTCTTCAGGGAGTTTGAGTTACTTCCATCTGGTCATTGTTTTAGGGAACCATTTGTAAAGACTAAAAGGTCTAAATCATCCTGTTTCGGTGGCTGTAGGCCGGTTGAACTCATGCCATACTTTTTCTTAACGGGACTTTAGCAATTTTTTAGACTTTGAGTGTTATATAATTCATGTAGGCTGACTTGCAAGGAGCTTCTTCCCCAGAAGGAAGATATAAATTGTGTCTGTTATCTGATTTGTGTTTTACTGTATTGTGTGTTTGTCTATTGTTATTGTTTTTGTTTTTTATGACTGGTATCACCTGGCTACAAACCAAATTAGCAAAATTGATTGATTTATTTATTGAACACACAGAGAAAATTTATATTCTTCTTTAGCATCTTTTCAGGTTCTGCTGATTCTCCAGATGCTTTGTTTTTGTCCTCTTCTAGACATGAATGAGTGTGTTGGATCCTGTTTGCTGTGCTGTAGCTGAGAGACAACAAAGTTTTTGCATGTTTTTAGTACATTATGTTAATGCTGACCTGTTTTGAATGCAGTGGTGTAGTTGATTTAAATGTATTTGCCTTCCGTCTGGGCAGCCACTATTTAATTCTTTAATTCAGTACTCTATGCAAATGTACTTGCAGAGACTTAAAACCTGCTCAAAATAGGTCACAGTGAACATTGCCTTTGTTTTAGTTACATTACGATTATGTGCAACTCAGTTGCATGCAGCAAAGTGCAAATGGGAAACATCAACATCCATGAAGCCACCTATTGCAACAACCTTTTCAATGTAAGTAACGCCAAAAGAAAAAAAACAAACAAAAAATGACTTCTTCATTCTTTTAAATGACTGATTACAGACCTTTAACAGCAAAAAAATGAAATTCAACTGATCCAGAAAAATATCAGAATGCTCAGTGTCATACAGAGATTCAGATCAGAGGAACCCTGGAGAGCAGAGACTGAAGCTGAAGCGTCTTCCTGGGGAGAGTTCACTCTCTTGTTCAAGGATGAGAAATTATGTCACACTTCAGAGGACAATATCGGATGTGTGTGTTTTCTCACCGGACAGAAAGTTGCTTTGAGCGTCCAGGACTTCCTGGATGTGTCGGACCCAGATCTGTTTGATGTCGACGTTGGCGGCCTGCAGGGTGAAACGCTCCGACGAGCCACGACACGACAAGACAAACTTACAGGGATCGTTATCCACACTCTCCTCCAGACCAAGGTAAGATACCTGTGGAGGGGCAGTTTTAGTGTGATCACAATTTATTTCTTTCATTTCTTTGTTTTTTGGTACTGTTTAATTGTGTTAACCCTTGAATTATAATTGTTTATCATCAAAGAATGATATATACTCCAAGGCATTTTGGTTGGTCAAGACATTTTGTTTGAGAACTTGTCTCGTCTAATATAATCAAGTTAACCTGAGCGACTCATTTATTCCTTTCATTAGAAATCATTATGTAAAATGTGCATCTCTAGTGTTATCCTGCAGAAAGTAAACACCATCGTTCTGTGTACCTTGATGCTCTTCTTGAACTGGTATCCGGGGGTGGACGATCCTTTCCTGAGCAGCTCACTGAAGATGACGATCTGCTCAAAGAGGAAAACTCGTCGTTCTTTGGAGCGCGACAGGACGCCGGCGTCCTGCTCTGTCACAAAGAAGGTTTCCTGCTGCAACAGTTTCCCCTGACTGGTCAGTTTCCCCTGCAAAGAGATGTAATTGGTCAACACCTCATGTGTATCACATCAAGTCTGTCTTTACTTTCTCTCTCTGCTCCTAAAAGTGTCCCTTCCCATTCTCAAATCTCACTGCTCAAATTAATTTTAATTAATCAACCGGTCATTATCAAATCATTATTAACAGCTGGAGGCTGAACTGGAATGCAGTGAACTATAAACTCACACATACACACACATTTCTTTAACCCTGTTGAGGTGTCACTGTGCTGAGCGCAAACCACGTATTAATCAGCAGAACAGAAAGTGAACGTACCTCGTATCCCTGCAGCCGACCTAAATTCATCATGTCATTACACAGTTTAGGAACCTGAGACATCAAATCTACCGCTTTCTGTGAAAGAAAGAGAGAGAGAGAGATTGAAATCCTTGGTTATGTTTTAATTTCAGATGCTTGTCTCTCTCTTAGGCAGGACACTGGATAGACATACGCTCATATCAATATGTAATGGCTTAAATACAAGAAACAAAAATACACACATGTCCTGGATGCAGGCAGGGCTGTAAAATCAGGGTGAGTACTGCATGTGTAATGTAAACAGAGATATGAAGTTGTAATTTTACCTCAATTTGTTCACAGTCCATTCCTGCCTTGGAGCTGTACTTCAGGAAATCCTGAAGAGAAACACGAGTGCAACATTAACACTCAACACACTGTCAGTTCAGTTCAATACGACGTTATACCCTGAAAGTCACACAGACAGGTGTGTGTGACAAATAATTGCTCTAGGTAAAAGATTGAGATTACACTTGTTCACAATGATTTCTACTACTACTGTTTACTATATTTAATTTTTTTTAAACACCTCATTAAGACCTAGTTCACAAGAAATTTTACACACAACATAGCTGTGTTAGTGTGTTATGTAACTTCTACACGTATGTATGAGAGTAAATGTTATTTTATAGATTTTGTCTTTACATTACAAAAAAAATATGTATATGTCTATACGCATATGAAGGGGACGTTTTTCTTTTTAAATCTTCCAATTCAACATAAAAAAACACATAATGACATCACAAGATGTCTCTTGTGTGTAAGTTACCTTCAGTAGCAGCTGGTATTTGGTGATTCTCTGGATTGGTTTGATGAGGAAGTCACTGATGGTCAACCTGGACTGGATGTCCTGCTGGATTCCCTGGAGGAGAAACACCAACAACATCAGTATGCTTCTTTCTATTAGCTCATTTTCTCTTATATATATTTGATCAGATGCCAAATAATATGACCAAAAACAGACTCTATAATCCAATAATGTGGCAAAATTAAAACCAGAACTTACGTCAAAATATGTGTCATATTCTGCTACGATGAACTCTGACTTGGGCTTATTCTGACAATAAACCACGTACATGTGTAGCCTTCTCTCCTGTAATACACACACACACACACACCAGTTTTTTCCCCAGACAGCAGATCACAGTAGACAAAGAGACTAGCAACTTCTCCAGGTCAAATATATAGTACTACTAAAGTCATCATCCTCATCCTCATCATTATCGGTGTGTCACTCACATGTTTGATGAAGAGCTCAGGAAGGTGTTCGTGGTCTTCCAGACATTTCTCCAGCTCTCCTACGAAGAAACTGACGGGACAGAGGAGGGTTGTTATTTGTTAGCAGGTACAAATAGAATAAACTTGAGGCCGCTGTCAGTCTCAGCTCTGGGTCCAGGGCCAGCCTTTGGACACCAATGCTGCTGGACTTACTCTCTGTGCCAGTCATAGATCTGGTGGATGTTCCCGAAGACGATTTTGTCTTTTCCTTTCATGTCGTCTGGGACGCCCTTCTCCTCAATCCTCTTCATGAAGCCCTGAAGGGTCACAAAAAGGGGTTGAGGATGGTCTGCTCACTTAAAGACATAAAACCTACTTTAAAGCTGTATATAAGAGACAATTCTAACTGGCAGTGGTAGCGGGGCTAATGGGATTACAGATGTGTGTGTGTTCCTTCAGCAGTGGGTGTCTCACCTCCACCACGATGCCCAGGTCTTTGACGTAGTCTTTCTCTGTCTGAATCAGCTCGTTCAGAACAAACCTGAACAAAACAAACAGTGCAGTGTTTTATTATTAACTGTCAACTATAATGTAAGTGGTGAAATTATGTTCCTCTACAATGTGATACTCACATCCGTCCTCTCATAGCTTTAGCTCTCTGCTCCAGCTCAGGGTTTCGTGGCTGGACTGGAGTGGTTTGTTCTGGTGGGGAGAGAGAGGAGAAGCCGGGGTACGCTCCTGGTTCCAGAGTCTGTGTGTAAGAGAGAGAGAGAGAGAGAGAGAGAGAGAGAGAGAGAGAGAGAGAGAGAGAGAGAGAGAGAGAGGAGGAACATTGTTTTAAGTTGGATGAAATCATCTTGTCACCTCAGTTTTATTTATAATAGCCCAGAATCAAAGATTTGTCTCAAACGGGCCATTAGACCCATAATTCTGACAAGGAAAACCCTGATAAAAAACTAAACAAACAAACAAAAAAAAAACCCTGACTAACCTCAGCTTCAGGCAACACTTTCCAACACTAACATCAGAACAATCAGATTATTTTATGACAGCAGATGGCAGCAGCAGCTTGGTGGTGTCAGGAATAAATGGAAAACAGCCATTGTATAATCATTTGAGGCCCCCTCTGCTTTGCCTAATTGAAAATCCAGATCAGCACCGAATCTGATCGGCTGATTGCGATCCTTCCCTGTGCCTAACTTCTTCAGATAGATCTGCTGACATGAAATCACTCTAGTGTGGTGTTTGCTCAGTGAGCAGGTTGTTTGTTCTGTTAAATCTCAACAGCAACAGAAGCTGTTTCAGCTCTTATGACATAACTTCAAATTTTCATCCTCCGACTTGTGCTTACTACGTATCCTAACATATACATGTGCAAATCTGAACAGGTACAAGATACATTCATACACCGCTATAGATGGATATTATACAGAATATTGTACATGCACAGGTATGCATGTTGCACAAGATGCCACTGACAAGATGAACGTGATCATAAATGGTCTGTTGATGCAGCCATTTTATTTATTTATCATAATTTTTTTCTCTGCAATAAAAAGGAAAATGTCACTTACACTGCTTTTGTTCCTCATACTGTATATTACAACACATACTGCATGCATGTATGCATTAATATCAACACAAAACATATTTAAGTACTATGCACAATACGGGCTGACCACACAAACTGCTGAAAATATGAACACTGCAGACAAGTATACCACACGAACCTAAACACAAATACAGTACAGCACATGAATGCACTACACATATTCACTATTGTATTAATTTGGTGAAATGACACTCATACATGGTGTGTTAGCTTCATGCTAGCAGGTGCACAGGTTGTGTTCACTTCAGGCTTTAAGCACGTGATGTCTGATTTGGAAGATGACTGATCTGCACATCATGTGTTTCAGGTCCATTATAAAGAAAACACACCTGTCCCTCCCAAACATGCACACAATTGGACACACTCACCATCTTGGTTTTAACCAGTTTTTCTATGGCGCTAACCAGCTCTGCAGCGCTGGGCACCTCAGAGGACGACTGAAGAGACGTTAGCAAGGATGAAGACTGAGAGAGGAAGAGAAGAGGATAGAAAGCACCAGCATGTTAGGAAGGACGGCAGGAAGAAGAGGAGGAAGTGTGATAAGGAGAGAAGGTGTGCGGTGCAAAAAATGAAGAGTTACAGCAAAAAGCAAGCAGAAAGGGAAAAACTGTCAGTGAACGAGAGGAAGCTGTTATCAGAGGAGAGCAGCAGATCAGAGCTGCGCTACAGATGGACACACTGCAGGATTTCAACAAATACCTTCGACCACTGCAAACTACTGCTAATCTAAACCTAAAATGAAATTATAATGATAATAATAAACTACAACATAATATGCAGTTCAAATGACTAAAACAGTGATATATATAAAAAACAACTGACAAAACAAATATGAAATATAAAAAAGTTGAACTTCATCAGTAGGAAACAGTAAAGCAGGAGCTGCTCCATGTTTGACAGATGTTAGTGGACACACACGGGCTTTCAGAGAAACTGATTTCAACAGCTCAGATCCAATAAATAAAATCTAAATGAAGATATTTAAAGCAGACCTCCTCTAACTGTTAGCAGTCTACACGTTTAAGTGAAAGACTTGCAATGAGAATCCATTTCTCCTCGTCCTCCTCATCCCCCTACCCTCTTCTCACCTTGTCATCCTGAGCTGAGGGGTCCTTGATAATCTCCATGGGGGGAGGCAGAGGGGTGTGGGCCTCCTCGTCCTGCTCCTCCTCCCCGCCGCTCTGCATCCCGGACGACGTCTTGGAGAGGAGGTTACCATCCTTACTGAGGACTCTCTGAGGTGGAAAGAGGCAGAATTCAGGGTCAATTACAAATAAATAAAAAAAAAACACTTTTTAATATCTTATTGGTGAGCTGTCAATATAAATATTAGCTCTCTCACTGCGGTCTGGTAAGACTTTCCATAAGGCTGCAAGATAAGTGACTGACAGGTCTCCCTTTCTTTTAAACATCTACACGAATCCTTCATTCAGCCATATTGGATGAAATCTCTTTTATCAGCTTCCAATTTTCAACTTGAAAAACAGCAGCAGCTGCTCTCGGAAACCTCAGATTTCTCCTAAACTCCCCCCAAAATTAGTTTCTGTATCAATCTGAGACAGATAATAGGCCATAAAGGCTGAGGCTTGTTTCATTTTTATGAAGTTTGAGCAAGTGGTGAATCCCAGATAAACTACCGCTGGCTCTGGTCAGGCTTGATCAGTTAAAATAAATCAATAAAATCTTCAGAGCTTGTGGGGCAGCTTTGGCAGGCTGAGAAACTCCTCAATCAAATACAAAGCTGCAGTCATATAGTTAACAGAGGTTTCATTGGTGGAACTTCAAGGTGCATTTACTAAATTTAAACTGCCAGGGGTTATTGTCTGAAGAAGAGTTCTTTCCTGTGTTTAATCTTTGTAACTAATGCTTCCCTCCGGCACAAACAAAAAACTATTTGAATTGATCTGTTGAATTTTGATTCTCTCATTTTGTCAAACTCCTGTTCTTGCTCCGTCTTACAATCAATGGGCCTCATGCAAGAAGCACTCAGATTTGTTCTTAAAATGCACGTACAAGTGATTTAAGGACACTTGTGGCATTCATCAATTTTCTCGTACTTAGACTTTTCTCTTAGGTACGAACGATATTTATGAGTGATGCAGACCTGTCGTACGTGTCATGAATAGATCATCTCTGCCTTTCTTCACTGGGGAGAAACACTTGTTTTTCATCATGGCTGCCATTTTATTTAAAAGGTTTTTTAGATTTTATGATTTTTATGGCCATATTTTGGCGCAGCAACTTCTACATTTCAGCAGTTGTTGGAAACTTCTCTGACTCTGACAGCTGCCTGTGTGTCTCTGCAGCTCTCTGTCCAGTATCATGGTGTGTTGCAGCTGACAGTGTAACATCACCTGTAGACTATAATACTCTCCTCTAATATCTCTGTGACTGTCACATGACCTCCTCTCATCACAGAGTGCTTTGCTTTAGAAAAACTGTTTTTTAGCATCTAACTTCACATCAAATCATTCCCACTTTATTTCTGTCACAGTGCAGAGCTGTTGTGGTGTCATGTTAGCTTGATTCATATTTTCTAATTGTTTCCAGTCTCCTACTGTCACTCCTAAATTTGTTCTGTGTTTGTCTTCTGATTTCTGAAAGTGGGACTTGAAGTTGCACTGTGTTTTTACTCTTTGGGAACTTTTTGTGAATGAAACTCACCCACAAACGGAGCGGGACATGGAGCCTAATACGGCAATTTTAGGGGCGTGGATTATGCCAATGATCACATCTCACAAACGTGCGCCTACTCAGGCTGAAACGAGCAAGTTCAGGCAAGTTCAGGCAGTTAAGAAAGTTTGTTGACTCCCACTTGGAACACCTCACAGAGAAAAGTCAGATAGTTTTAGGATAAAAATACGAAAATCTTTATGCATGAGGCCCATTGTCTCTTTAATGGTCATTAAACTACTTGTCAGCTGAAAACTAAGAAAAACAGTTTGTTGTTGGGCTGTCACGTGTTTTAGCTTTTATGAGTTTGTTTCATTCTCTAAAAAAAGGTCGTTCAATTTTGTTGAGGCATAGAAGTCACCGAAATCACCAAAATCTGGGTTGCAGGCTTTAATATGAAAACAGGGAAGTATCATAATAATATATTATATATATTATATTAAAAAATGAATGAGTCCTATATAGTATCAGTGATCAGTGAGTAAGTCAGGACTTTGATCACTAGTTTGTGTGTGTGTGTGTGTGTGTGTGTGTGTGTGTGTGTGTGTGTGTGTGTGTGTGTGTGTATTTGTGAAACAGAGATACTACTTCGACATGGAAAGAGGAACTTTATGTTTACTAGAAATTACATAAATGGAGATAGTAGAAAATAAATTCAAACTCAATGACATGTGCACACAGACAGGGACGACTCTTTTGTAATCTCTGATTATGTAAACAGGAACAGATACATCCTTTAATAACCAAAAGACACTTTCAGTTTATGAAGATTAGATCTGACAGTTCCTTAGGTCTACATGTCCAATATATAAACATAAACATTAGAGCACATGCAGATAGACTTTTCACATAAAGCTAGTTGAAGTACGTATGTAGTTCCTGCTGTAAATCCAGATCAGCTTGAATCTACTGTATCTTTACAGCTGCAGACAGACCCTGCAGCAGCCCAAAATCACCTTACTCCTTACACCTGAATCAGTTAATAAATACAACATATACAGTAACCGTCCAAAAGTTTGGACACACTTTCTCATTCAAGTGAATGGGAAAGTGTGTCCAAACTTTTGACTGGTCTGTAGGTGGGTGGAAACAGGGTTTAGTAATATATCTTATATTAAAGTTAGAGGTCTAGTCACTGGTGTGTTCTCGTATTTAATTGAATAGTTGGACAATCAGCATGTTGTGTGATGTGATTAACAGACCTGCGTCCTGCGTTTTGAACTTTGGTTTACATTTGCCTCACAAACTGTATGTTAAGTGTCAAAATGTCAATGGAAACTATTTATCGAAATTCATCACCGCACAACACAAATGACACAAATATGCTACTCTTGAATCTGACTGCTTACCTCATCGATGATGTCATCCTGCAGGGCAAGGTCAGGCTGTCCTAGGTCAATGCTCTTTCTGCTCTCCTCTCTTCCTGCTCCTGGGCCTGTCAATCAATCAGTAAAACACTCAATCAGCTCATTACTCAAACACTCATTAAGATGTAAACATTTTTCAGAAGCTTTGAACAGACTAGAGGTAGGCTGTGCTTTGAAAGATTCAAATGTCAATGAAAAAATTAAATATTTTTAAGTAGGACATTCCTATATCTTTCCTTACATTACCAGAATGTAGCAGAATCCACGCTGTCATTGTTCTGCTATTGCTGTTTTTTTTTAATGCATCTGTGTCGATGGAGCTCAACTTGGGGTTTGAGTACAACCCTAACTTGTCAGTGATATGTTGTTGCATCGTTTATTTCTGTCTTACCAGTCTTCTTCTGTTTGTTATTGGGGAGTTTCTTGACAGAGCTGCCGTGGCTGAGGCGGCGGACTGGACTGGTCAGCCATTTTCTCAGAGTGTTTCCAGAGCGTTTGGGACCAGGAGAGCTGGACGGCAGCGAGCTGAGGGATGACTGCGGCTGAAGGTTCGCCACTGACTCTGTCTTCCCATCGGAGCCACTGACAGGATAGTTTTCTGAAAGATATCAGAGAAGTTGACTATTTAGTAAGATCCAATCATCCTTCAGTAGAAAATACTTATTCTACTTCCACAGTGTTTCAAATTTTTCTAAAGCTACACTTCCATTATTCTTTCTTGTTCTGTTTTCACAAGGTTCAGTCATAAGACACAAAGTTCTTCATGGTGTTTTGCAGATAAATAGAGAAACGTTTTTTTAGTCTGTCACCTTTAAGCTTCGTGTCATCCTACTCCACGTGTTACCTTGTTGTCACTCAAACAGAAGTTGATCTCTATGTACTAACTGTTTGAAATTTATAGTCATCTTAAATCAACCGACGGGAACATTTAGTTCACACACTCCCGACATCATCAGTCATCAGTCACATTACTGCAATCAATCAGGTTTTCAGCTTGTCAGTAGTTTCAATAAATCATAAAAGCAGGAGGAACTTCAGAATGTAAATAGATTTAAATCCATAAATGAAATGCAAACATCTGTAATGTCATTTGTGTTGTTTCCCATTCAGACTCCTATGTTTTTGTTAATTATGTTCAGGCACAAAAGCGTTGTGTTTTGGTGAGTGACAATCGCACTGTGAGATTCAGATGAGTCTGTCTGAAAAACATAATCTGTTTAGCAGCTGCTCTTATAACACACACGCCTTCTCTAATAATACTGTCAATTCACACACATGTGCACATGTTGGAGATTAATTCCTCCTTTGATATTATGTTTGTTAGCATTTCAGTTCATTTTCATTGTTAAATGTAAATAATAACAGGAGAGAGGTAACCGTTAGACTGCTTTTTAATTTGACTGTTTAAGCAAAGTGTGAAGCTTTTGATTGTGTCCAAAAATCACAAAGAAATCAGGAAATAAATGTTATCAAACAGATGTGACATGTCAACTGTTAAACTGAGATCACATATTTAAAAGTGTGATATCGCATAGTTTAAATTGTTTGGACCAGTTTGGTCTCCTGACATTCAGAGAAACAGAAAGTAACGTTGCTGTGAAACATCCAAACACTCGTCTTTGTTCTGTAGCTACGAACTCACTGTGTGTGTGTATATGAGTGTGTATAAAACCGTAGTCATGTGTCAGGAGTGTGGTGGATCAGCTGCACTCACACACAGCTGGGAGCTACGGGCTGCGGCTGCTGTGGGGTCGGCTGTATGTGTGTATTTTAGACAGGAAATGAAAAGATCAAGGGTCAACGGGATCTCCTGAGGTGTTCTGTTGTACTATAAGCTTTGTTTCTTCTTTGTTTACCTTCATTTCTCTCCCTGTTTAAGTCCTACCTCCCTTCCTCCTACTCAGCCCTGTTCTGCTTTTTATCTGAATGTCTCCTACTTGTACATAACTGTTGAGCTATTGATGGCAAAAAAGGATGCGTCAGTTATTTATCTCAAACAGTTTCCTGCAAGATCAACACTAAAATCTCTTTCACTTCCTAGATCGTAAGCATTACAAGTAACAGCAGGGCAAAGCTCAGCAATAATGTGCTCTACACTGCAAAAAAATTCATTTTCCCTTTCAGCAGCCTTACTAGCTTCTGTGCAGCAATCATTTAAATTATTGTAAATGTAGATTTTTCATTTATGTTTCATGAATTTATTTATTTTTTAAAATTTATATTTACTTTAACTTTTTTACTTTAACTGGGTTATAAGAACTGGGCAAAGTTAATATCATCAGATTTATTGGGTCAGCAGATTTAATGTTGGGAATCACATTATTTTTCATTTAATATATAAAGGTAATTATGCATTGTGACCTAATGTAATCTATTTGTTTCCATGAAACTTGCTCCATAAAGGTTGACTGATTATCTAATCCCAGCTACACAACTGCTGCTTCAGTACAATATTGTCCAAACAAGATATTTTTGTTTCCTAAAATCACCTCTCCCCCACACATGCGTTATATTGTGGGGTAATGAGTCTGTACTAGTGCTGGTTGTTATTTTAGTTGTTATCAGACTGTTCCAGCAGTGTGGCAGAGATTAAACACTCTGTTCAAAAGTCAGCCAGTGCTACTGAGGAGCGCTCTGTTTCTCCCACTCTTTTTCTCTCATGAGACACAAACTCATGATACTTGACATAACAGAAACCTGACGGTGCAGAGAGGTGGAGTAGGACGTAGTTGTACTATTGTATATATCTACATAACCTCTGGGTTCAAAACAATTTAGACCATGCAATTTACCCCTGGTGCTACAAAACAACTGTACAGGCCCAGTAATATCTGCACATTTCAAAGGCATTGTATAGAGTATACTACTGTATATCATGGTCTTTATATTTTCTATTTACTTATTATTAAGTAAATATACACACACACACACCACTATATTTGTCTTTTCTTTTTTAAATGACTAAGAACTCCTATGTGCTTGTAAAGTCACTTGAACTTGACTCACTTTCAGCCCAGGAGTTTAACAATGTTAAGTGGCTCACAAATCAGGAGGAGGAGCAGGTGAGGTGCTATTGTCAGGGCCCCACCTAAAATTATTTATTTTTATTTTAGATACTGTATATAGTATATAGAGATATCAGTACTTTTGTATTGTTTTGATTGATTACAGTTGTACCCATATTTAACACATTTCAATCCAAAATTCAAACATAGTAAAGTGACTTCACTTTGTAACTGGAGTCACACTGTGTAAACTCCAGACAACAAACTCTGCTAGTGGAAACATGAGTTGCAGCAGTAAGTCACGTGATTTCCACAACCCCGTTTATCACTTCATATATTTGATACAATGTGATTAAAAAGCTAAACAGCCAGCTAGTCATAAGATGAAATTAAAAAAAAAAAAAGCCTTTTAAGTGTAACATACAGCTGAGGTTGAGGTAAGACTGTGTCTGAGCCGCACATTTACTCCCTACTGTAGCCTTGATTTGAACATTAATCAAGTGTGTTTGTGTGTATGAGGAGACAGACAGACCACAATCAGCTCTGTTAGCTCAGTCCTGAGTTGAGTTAACACACGTTATTTCTCCAAAATCTCATAGTCACACACACACACACACACACACCTGTTCTCACTCTGTCCCAGAGTTTCAGTGGTTACTCCCTGAAGTGCCATTAAGCAAATCCAGTCATGTGTTCCTGAGAGTGGGAAACATGTCATAGGTCTGTATGTGTGTGTGTGTGTGTGCTTTCAACAGAACCAATGTTAGTCCTTGAGTGGCCTTGACAGCCGCCTGATCAGAAACTCATTAAAGACTGGAGCACAAATGCACACACACACACACTGACTGATAAGACGTCATTCCTTTGACCTTTCCTCCTCCAAAGAAAAGTGATAAGTGTTGCTGCAGAACCTGAGTGTGCTGCTGTCAGCTGCTGACCAGTCACCACCAAAACCGCAAACAACTATTAAAAGGACCATAAATAGTTTAACTCATTACTTAGAAAACATGCATATTTTACTGATGACCTTTTTCAAAAGCGTGCCTTTAGCTTCATCTTCCAGGCAGCCAGTATTTGAAGTATTTCATTTAATTTCCTTTATTTTGTTTTTTGTCAAAATACTTTTCTCATTTTGCATTCATGTACTTGTAAGTGCCAGCAGTCAGTCAGTCAGTCAATCAGCAGACTTCATGCTCAATATGATGGAACCAAATCAAGCAATTTTCAAGTCTCTGAAAGGTGATTTTAAGAAACAAAACATTGGATAAAAAGATATAAAAGATATTCTCTATTTTTGTTATTGCTTAACAAATCCCATCAAAGGACAAATGCAAGCAGCGTGTTGGTCCATCTCTTAACGCTTTCCAATCTCTGTACTGTACCTTGTCCGTGGAACTGGTGCCTAGCCCATTTGTTCTAAATCTTTTAAAAAAGACGACTATTTTCAGATGAAGATTAATACACATTTGGTGCTCTAGTGAGTATTTATGGCAGCAGGACGGTGTATATAGGACGGACTCAAAATAAACTACAGTGTCCATGTTCAACCATGGGCCCTTTATTCATGATTTTTCATTGGGGGCAGTTAACCAGCACAGTGGAAATTTAGGCCTATATGTTTTGTTCAATTATTTGAATTCATTGAAGAATAAAAATGATTAATAACACTGTTCAGGATTGTGTCTGATGGCAGATGTAATTTTTCCCGTGAGTGAGGGCTGGCAGAGTTACAGCTTATTTTAATACTCATTTGGCTAATAATGACTCATTGACTCTGGAATATATGTTCTGTGTTGCCCTTCCAGACTGGAGACGCACTTTATTTGTTGTCCACAAACAATAAACAGCAGCCTGCTTCAGATTATGGTTGATTGAAAGTTCTGTTGTCATTGCCTTAGAAAAAAAATGGCATCAACACACCATTTCTGTCTTGTATTATAAAGGTCAAAACTTCAGCTTTCATCAGGGGGCCAAATATTTTTCACAGAGGGTTGGATTTGGCCCACGGGCTGCTATTTGCCTATCACTACATTACACTATATTTTGTCATCAGGCTAAACAAAACAATCCGCTCATGATTATCTCCAGAAAGGACATTCCACAGTTGTGATCTGAGGTACAGAGAAGGAATGAAGAGCGCCAGGAAGGAGGGAACGGAGGTGACAAACATTCAGACATGCCAGTCTTGAGACATAGTAGATGCTGCATCAAGATAAAATGCAAGACGATCATCTTGATCTCATTTTTGTTCCTGATCAACACCACAGGTCTAAGAGATCATGTCATTATTGGGATATCATGTAGTTTGATCCCTCACAGCAGTAAGTAACAGCTGTAAAGTGTGGCTTTGAATTTAAATCTTCAAACCAGACTCCCTGGTTTGTATGTATCTGTTCCTGGTAGCAACACACCCACAGCAACACAAGCCTCCTTAAACAAAACATTTGAAACAGAAATAAAATTAGTCATCATCAGTCTTCATTTGTAATGTAATGTTAATGATTTCCATTTAATTATTTTATATTTAAGTATTAAGGGGGGAGTATTGCTGCATTACTTCTCTGTATAACAGTGAAGAGCAAGTGTACTCCAGAGCACAGCAGTGTCACAAAGACGACCAAAGTCAGGTGAGACCAAACAAGGAAGCTTTTGTTCTGTAGCTGACAGAAAGACAGACTGTCTACTGTTAAAATCCCCATCACTCACTATCTTTAAATTACACACACCCCCACACACACACACGTTTGCACAAGTTTGCACAGCTATCCTTGTTAGGACATTGCATTGACTTCCATTCATTGTGGACAGCCTAACCCAGACCCTAACCTTAACCAGGACCTCAGAAATGACATTTTGCCTCATTGGGACCAGGCTCTGGTCCCCATGGGGACTACTGGTCCCAACAAGGTCCCAGTTAGGTAACAAAAATGCATGCGCACACACACACACACACAGATCTGACGTCTAGTCTATAGATACTAAAAAAGTCTGAATGTAACAGAACAGGGGTTTTGTCTTGCTCTCTTTCTCTCTCTCACACACACTTACACACAGTTGGTTTCATTCTGTAATTACACTACACACACACACACACACACACATTTTGTCTATGAATGGCTCTATTGACAAGAGAGGACTGAAACTCAGATCCACAAAACTCGACACACACACGCACGCACACACACACACGCACTGATCATCTCTTCTCTTTCTATACCTGACTTCCTGTTCTGTCTCATTTGGCAGGAACTTTTTGAGATATCTGGTGTGTGTCTGCCCTAACCGCTGACCCAGGCAGAAAAAACAAATCTCCAGCTGGTCAGTCAGTGTCAGCAGCTTGTTGTCTACACACGGTACTCTCCTCTCAAGCAGGGCATCAATATTCAGCCCAAAATATAACCCCCCAAAAAAGAGCATTTGTTGTCATTTTTGCTGATTCTCCACACAAAATACACTGAAAAAGAGTTTACAGAAAATGAGGTCCTCTTGTAGAGTAAGAAGAGCCAGTAATGGAAAGAAAAGAGAAAACTTTGAAAAAATTCAAACTGGTTTACCAATATCACCCCAAGACATTAATAATGTATTTACATACATATGATTTTATGATTACATTTTCACCCCGTTGTGAAGTGTTAGACAAACCAAAATATGTTTCATATTATAGATTCCTCAAAGTATCCACTGTTTGCTTTGATGACAGCTTTGCACACTATTGGCATTCTCTTAACCAGCTTCATAAGGTCGTCACCTGGAATGCTTTTCAATTAACAGGTGTGTCTTGTCAAGAGTTAATTAGTGGAATTTCTTGCCTTCTTAATGCATTTGAGAACATCAGTCGTGTTGTGCTGAGGTAGTGTTGGTATATAGCAAATAGCCCTATTCGACTACTGTAGTAATAATAAAATAATAATAAATTTCATGTGTACCGCACTTTTCATTCAAAGTGAAACTCAAAGTGCTACAACATCAACTGTTCAGAGGAGACTGCATGAATCAGGCCTTCACGGTCGAATTGCTGCAAAGAAACCACTGCTTAGGTGATTTATTTAGAATTCATGGCACTCTTAGTCAGCATCGCTACCACAACATTCTGCAGCGACACGCCATCCCATCTGGTTTGCACTTAGTGGGACCATTATTTGTTTTTCAACAGGACAATGACCCAAAACACACCTCCAGGCTCTGTAAGGGCTATTTGACCAAGAAGCAGAGTGATGGAGTGCTGCTCAGATGACCTGGCCTCCACAATCACTCACCTGACCTAAACCCAACTGAGATAGTTTGGGATAAGTTGGACTGCAGAGTGAAGAAAAAGCAGCCAACAAGTGTTCAGCATATGTGGGAACTCCTTCGAGACTGTTACACAATGTATAATTTCCTGGCAAGTTTCCAAACAGTCCAATGAAGAAACCACCAGTAACTATCCCTGTTCACTAGATGGATTGGACAGCATTTTGATAGTAAAATAAAAAGCTGGAAAGTATAGTATTTATAAGTGCAGTATTTGAAGAGTACTAGCAGTAGTTAGTAGTTGTCTTTTCCACTGCCCGCCTGCTCTCCGCCCATCATGCTTTTTTGTCAATGACAGGAAGAGACAGTAATCTGGGAAGATGACATTCCTCACATACCTCTCTCTCTCTCTCTCTCTCTCTTTCTCTCTCTCATTCTGTCTTATATATTTGACAACACACACAACCACAGTAAATAAATACACAAACAAAATCACAGACTAATTATCATAGTAGCATGCTAATGATAGGAAACCACATTACATGTCTATTCGCTGCTTAAATGTATTAACATCTTTCAGCGGAGTGAAATTAATGTGTTGGTTTCAACTGCAAATGAGGTGGTTCTGATAACTTTCTGCAATGAAGAATAAACATATCTAAGCATTTACTTAAAGAAAACACTGGAATTGTCTCAGTATACTAATAAAGATGACTGAAGATTTGATATAAATAATTTTCTGAAACCTTTTGCCAACAAGAACTGTTGAACTTTACTCTTCTTTGCTAATAAATGAAGTCTTTGCAGTGAAGTTCATAGGTTTGCATTAATATGAAACAATGGAGTCACATACTGTTATGGTAATTAAGACCTGAGATGATATTAAAATGCTGGACCTGAAGGCAGAGGGACCATAACAACACACATAAACACACTTTGGCCCCCGATCAAAGGAAGCTATGTATGCAGAGTCTTCAGACAATAGCAGGATTACTAGACCACACAATAATAAGTAGATTTTTCTCAAGGGGCTGTTAAACCAGTAATGGTGATTTCAGTAGCTTTCGTCTGTCTTGACGAAATTTGTCTGTTCTTATAGTGTTTCTCTTCTTCCTCTCACACACTATCCATCTGCACTCTGTCAAAGGTTTGATTCAGTCCTAAACGGAGTCACAACCACTCCTAGAAAACAGATTTTTAACAGCAGCAGCAGAATTACTGTTAGTGGAGGTCCAACCTTTCTTCAACTGCAAATGAACATGTCATAACCAGCAACATGCATCAGCAAACAGACAATGGGCTACTTTTGAAATGTTGAACACTTGGGAGGATTTGTCACATTTTGCAGAAATGCCCCACCTTCAAAGTGGTTTCATTGGTCACAGTCAACAACACCATGTATTTCCAAACTCAACCAGAACCAGACTTTGCATTTTAAGGTAGCATTTAGGGAAAAAACCCTAAAAATTACAACAACAAAAAAAGTGTGACTTGGTGTTTATAGTGTAAGAGTAATTCATAAAACATTTAACACTGAAACCAGCTCCGTCTGAATCATAATAGGTCTGTAGTGTGTCTACTGATGGCAGCTCACATAATAATCAGGCTTATGTTCTGTTTAACATTGCTGCCAGTTCATATCCACTACATTTTCACTAACTAGAAAACCAGCATGATAATCTACCTATAAAGTTGTCACCAAGTACGAGCTCAGTACACGAGCTCATTCATGAAACAAAATCAACCCTATTTGCTCACCTAACTCCAGAGTTCTCTCCATTTCAGCTTAGTTAGAAGAGAAAAGCTCTTAGTCCATTCAGGAGACGTCCTTGTGATAAGAAGAAGATACTTTGTGACTGAGGGCCAGAAAACACCCCTCTTCATGAGAACTGGGAGACATTACCAGAAATATTCTTGGAAACACCTCTCAACGAAGATGTTACAGATATAGGATCACTGAGAAACCACTCGTGTCAGAAATAAAATGTTTTACATTCGTAGAAATCAAGACTACTTACTCTTTTGCGAAGGGGAACGGAAGTGAAACAGATAAGATAAATTCAGAAAAACTCATTATCTTTCTCCCACATAGTGTATATTAGGACAATTATTCGCCTTGAGTTTGCTGACTCACTGTATATAAGGAAGAAGTGAAACTCAAAGCTGGGTTTGAGCTGTTACTATTCAGAGTCATCAGCTCCATCTTTACTTTGTTATTCTATCCTGTTTTGAAACTTTTGTGAATAAAATATCAGGTACTTCCCGTTCTACTGACATATTTTCAGAAAATTTAAATCTTAGTTCAGTCTAGTTGCTGGGGCGATCAAAACAATTGCTAATACTGCCATCACTCACAGTGACCAGACATCTAGCTAAAAAGCCAGTAATCTCTGTCTGTCCATCTGTATATCTGTATGTGTGTCCTTCACATATCTCGAGAAGCGTTCATCTGATCCACCTCACACTTGGCGAGTGTATTGCTGGTGACCCAAGGATGTGCAGTGTCGAATTTGGTGCAATTTTGACACGACACATTTAATATTGACAAACTTTGAATAAACAAGTGAACAGTGAGCCACTCAGCTCCATTTGTGCAGCAGGGGCTGTTTGATATAAACACCGTCACATCACAGCAGGGCAGGGCTTCCGGGCTCTGACTTGCTGAGCAGAACCAAAGGCACCCACCCCATTCAATTAAACTGCCTGAGAGAGAAGAACGAGCATAGGCAGTGAAACTAGCCAATAGGAGTGCAGACACATTTGACTGGCAGCAGAATCAACCAGTGGAAGGCTGTAAACTGCTTCTACGGCTCAACCTCAGTTTAGTGAAGTTTCTGTCTGGTTTTAAAACCTTTTAATCTCATTATTTCCTTATCATTTTAATTGATACGTTTGTCAATTGATACATACATATGTGGTTCTCGAAAAATAATAAGCAACCAGCCTGTTCCGAACAGGCACGTTTTGAATGGGCACTACACTAGTTACTAAAAATCCAGCCTTGGAACAGAACCTCTCTCATACGTTTAAAAAAGGAGGAGTGTATAAGCGAGAGGAGGGGTCTCTGTATATATTCACCATTTCTAACTTGATTGTTCTTCTGTGTGTACTCTGAAAAGAAAAAAGTGAAAATACACACACACACACACACACACACACACACACACAGAGTGGTGAAGTAGGTTGGGTAATTTTCAAGGGAATACCACCCTTATTTTTTGTGGCAATACTGTTTCTCTGTTGACCAATATGTTTAAAGCATGATGACACACAAGTTCCTCTACTGAGATGACAGTGCAGGATCACTTTAATTATAGTTGAATGAAGGTAAAAAGTAATGAATTAAATTTAAAGGGGATTTTGTATTCGTCCATCAGATGATATCCTGTCAGTGTGGTCATGGCTGTGAACCAGTAAAAACCATGATGCAGGGAGACAACATTTACAGTTGTCCATTATCTCTGCTGACAGTGTGTGTGTGTGTGTGTGTGTGTGTGTGTGTGTCAGAGTAGTTTCCTGCCCATCTTCAGGTTTAATGGGTGCTTAAACACCCCCAACTCTGTGTGTGCGAGTGAGTGCGGAAGTGATTCTGCATGTGTTTGTCAGGAAAAACAACAACAACGACAACTGCAAATGATCTCCCCCTTCCTCATATCAAAGAGACTGAATGCAGTCTCAAGTCTCAAGAGTTCTGGACTAGAAAAAAAAGAAGATTGTAATTGTACAGTTCACATACGTGCTGATGCATGCAGCAACACACACAGCACAAAAACCAGTCCAACCAGCTGAACCACAGTGCTGAAAAATGAAAAGTTGTGTGACACTTCTTCTACATGCTTCAACCTGAAACAGATGTTAGAGCATCTTTAGGTCTGTAATGCGACATATTTCCCGGTGACACAGGGTTTCGTTACCAGGGGGATTAAATCAAATCCTTGAAATTTGATCAAGTAGCGGTAGGTTATTGAATACAAGGAGGATGAAGGAAAAAAATAATAAATGAGAGCACAACCATGCTCTTTGGAAATGCAAAACTGAGATCCAAACACACACCTCCACCATTGTTCTATTAGCTATTCAAACAGGGACAAGAAGACAAGTTCAAGTGTCATCAAAAATATTTTCATGTTTTACAGAAGGGTACGAGGATTTTGCTATAAAAATACTCCAAAATGATGTGTGTTTGACATATAAAAAGAGATAACTGAATAATTGAAACAGGGACACACAATTAGTACGTAGGGGCAAATTTCCCACTTATGCATAGAGTTTCAATTGATAGATATCAGTAACCTGCTTTCTCAAACTATCAGAGCTTGTAAAATGTAGATTACAAGATGCTGTGTTCAAGCCTCCACATGCATCATTGTGTGGTTGTGTTGTTTACCACGGTGCTAAGTGCCAGGCGATCTGTTTGGGATTATGTTTGCCTATTTGGAACTGAATCATTTTGGATCCATTTTGGCAACAAGTTTGAACAGTACCAGTCATAACTGTTCAGATACATCACTGAAACCAGTGCAACAAGTTCAGCTTCATGCCAATCTACAGTCACTCTAACATGAAGCTCAGTGGCTCTGAGTGGGGCCAGAGTCCACTGTCTGTCCACACACAGAGCAAAGTTAACCTTTAGCTAACTGTAGCTGCAAGCTAGCCTGCACATACACACCACACATATGCTTTTAAGGGTGCTGGGAGACCCGCCGTCCTCAGCCTTAAGGTGGTTTTCACCTAACAGCCAACCAAAAATACCATAACTGTCAGTGCTGTGTAAACTGGAGCGATGCCAGAGTGCTGGTCAACACAATCAAATGACAGGCTGGCAGTATGTTAATTGGGTGGCTTGAACTGGAAAATGATTACTGTGAGCTCTCTTCACTGAATTAAACTTCATTATAATTTTTACAGATTACAGATCTGATTAAAGTATATTTTGATTTAAGGCCATTTTTATTCAATCTCGTATCTAAAAATGAATTAGAAAACACTCAAGAGTGAGTTAATCTGCCAAGGCTGCACACGACTTAATGTTATTGTAATAAACAAAAAGTTATACGTTTCTACAATCTGCATCACAATACACATGGGAAAAGAGAATTATGGATTACATGTGTACAATTTTTCTATTCAAAGAAGTGCACTTGGCATTGTATGATGAATGAGAAAAGATGGAGAAATGTTCAAAAATATCCTATTCTGACCACTTCTGATGCTTTTCAGCTTGGTGTCACTGAAAATCATCTGAATCTGTGCCAAAGACAAATTATTAGTTCTTTGGCCGAACCAAAGTTCATTGTCTTCCTTCAGTTTTCCCAAGAATCAAAGTAAACTGGGATAAATGACCCCAGCAGAAGCAGAATAATCCATTACAAGATGTGCATGTAAGGATTTTTATGGATTCTGCAGAGGCAACATAAACTATTGATTGTAGTTGCTCACCTGAATCAAATTGACTTACATACCTGGCACACCTAACATTACATTACTTACAGAACTTAACTCCCACTGTGCCTACATGATGGCCAGGCATCTGGCTGACAGGGAGTGCTGATAAAAATGTATGTAAAACATCTTTATTAAAAAATATATTAGATTGTTAAAACAGTACCAGTGGTAATATCCATAAGACTCTTCACACAAGTTTCCATGTTAGTCATTTAACTGACTTAAGCCTCATATATAGATATAATATTTTTCAAATCAGGTCAGGTATGTACCATTTTTCTATAAACATATACAACAAGTCCTCAACCCTAATGACAATGTCAGTGCCTTCTGAAATAATTCATATGAATGTTCCAAAAATGATGGGAATGTTTAGACTCCTGAAACTACACTCAACATGCTGGTATCTGGTGTCAAAGTCAGACAGAAGGAAGTCATTCATCTGACAACATAAACACAGGTTGTATTAAGTTAAGACAATGCTGCGATTTTTATGGCGAGGATAATCTCTCTAAAAAGGCACCTGCACTCAAACTTGTAACCACAACAAGAAACATAAACAGACCTATTGCACCTGACCTGAAACCAAACCAAGGTACACTTAAAGTCTGGACCTGGTTCAACTCTGGTTCTCTGTTTGCCTGAAGAACTGCGCTTGGTTTTATTGGTGTTTTGTCACCTTCACAGTTTGCAGTCATGTCACCTGGTTTCTGAATGTAACCTGGTGACAAGTTCAGGCAGAGAAACTGTCATGAACCAGCAGACGGCTCTGAATGAAACTCACAGAAACCACAGCAGCTGTCTGTGTGTGTGGACAGACAGTGATTAAATGCAGAAAATGGTTACAATGAGCTCAGTAAAGCCAGTGTGAATCATGATGCTGGCCAAAGACTGTCATAATCTCCTACACATACAAACACACCCACATACATACATAGAAATACACACACACGCCCTTCGCAGCAGCTAACTGAATTGCAGGAAAACAGATTGCTCAACCCAACATCTGAAAGAAACGCTCCTGTGTGTCTCAATCAGTCTACCTCTGTGTGTGTGTGTGTGTGCGCGCAGAACGTCCTGTTTCTAGATTAATTTTCAATTTCAAATCAGTTTCCACTGGCACCATAACAAAAAAAATAAATTAATTAAAAAAAAAATTTAAGAATTTCTCTGTCTTTGGCTCATCTGCCCTCCTTAATTCAATCACTGTCTCACACACACACACACACACACACCTCGCTCAGCTGAGGTGCGTGGAGAATGTGGCTAGCTATAAGGAACCTCTGCTCTCCTTCATTCCTCAGCAGCACACGCACACAATACAAAGTTCCCAACTTGTAAAACAGGCGACACATGCAACACACACACACACAGCGTACACACATGCCAACACACATGAATGAAACACCTGCTTTCACAATGAGCGTCACACACACGCACACTCGCTGTGAGTTTCTATGTCTCTTGTCCCACCTGTGCCGTGGTAGCAGCAGCAGCAGCAGCGGGCAAGGATCCATCCACAGCAACGCCGGCCTCGCTTCATCCTTGCTCATGCACACACATCCTACTCTCACACACCTCTCTCTCACACACACACACACTCACACAGACACACCTCTCTCTGTCTGACTGGATCACTAACCGGCCGACCAACTTGTTAACCAGTCTGGCTGAGAGTGTGTGTACACCAACAGCTTCAAGTCCACACTGCTGAGATTCAGCAAATACAAAGAGGGAGAGAGAGAGCAAATGAGGTAGGAGGAGGAGATGGAGGAGGAGCCTCCACACACACACACACACACACACACACGCACACACATGCACACACGCACTCACATACTCTCAGACACAGTAGTTGAGTTTCTCTCCCTCCCTCACGAACACACCTCAGTTCTCTGGAACAAAAGTCAGTGTTAATTATTGTGGAGGGCTACTTTCCCATTATGGTGAGCAGGGACTCAGGTTCCAACACTGTGTGTGGTTTTGTGTGTGTGCGTGTGTGTGTGTGTCAGAGAGAGAAGCAAGAGAGGGAATGTGTGTCTCAAGCCCTTTTAAGAAATCCACTTTGTAGCATCGCTGGCTTCATCTATCCCTTGAAGTAATGGCTTTTTGGCATTCAAGTAATGTAATGTGTGTGCTGTAATGGCTCCATTCAAATATTCCAGGACCATTATTGATAGAGCTGCAATGCTCACACAACATTTGTGGCTCAAGCAATGACACTGCTGGAGAACAGCGGTGAGTTGAACAATAATACTGCGTCAACAGATTTTGAACTTATTCTGCAGTTGAATTCAGTTTTTTAAACCTTTTATTAATGCAGGGAAGTTTTGTTGAAAATGGTAAATAGAACAGAGCCTCATTGTATTTTGCTCTGAACTGCATTTATTTAGTGTTTTTCTACAATTTTAAAAAGTTGAATTAGTTGCCATGAAAGACGCTGGCCTCACCATTGGGAGCAATTTGGGGTCAGTCTCCTGCTCACAGAAACACAAACATGTTGAACCACCAACCCTGCCATTAATGAACAACCCGCTTTACCTCCTACACAACCACAGGACACCCTGTTCCTCAGCTTTATGTTACTGTGTCTTTATAAGCATCAAATATTAAGCTTCTCCTGAGAACACTCACTGTATATTTTTAAAGCACGATGCTCGTCAGAAAATTGTTTGGAGAAGCTCATCTCTGCTTAAGCAAAAATGTCATCTATGGATATGTTACTCCCATCCCACTCTTACTCAAGTGCAGTGTTTATTTCTTTATTTCGTGTTGATATCGTATCTCATGCTAGACTTGGACCTGGTTGGTTTGCCTCATTGAGAAATGACAGTTACTCAATCAGGTCAGTACTCAGCATTTGAAGGAGCAATGGCCTGTGTGTTTGCTCCCACTGTATGTGTGTGTGTGTACGTACCTTGATGAGCATTGCAGCAGCAGGTAAGACAACACACATACACACATTTAGCCTAGATAAAGTGTTTTCAGCCGCTCTGTTTCCCTGCAGTGTCCCATTTTATACACTGTGTACTTCTACTGATGTACAGCATACTACTTTAATACTACAGCTACGACTGCGCACTATACACACAGTAGTGACTAAAATACCAAGCTTAGTTGTTAGCCAATAATTCCAGCAGTATTTTCATCTTCAAATACAATCTTACAACAAAAGGACAAAGTGCCAAGACTAGGATGAGGTAAAACAGAAGCAAAAAGGCAAAACTACTAACTCTTACTGTAACAATTAGGATAAAAATTACCATTTTGATTTGACAACAAACTCAGTTAACCAAAGACTTGCTGAGAAATAAATTACAGCTAACAATCAGAGCTCTTGCTCCATCTGTCTTCGTGACTTCAAACCTCCACTGTGACTGATTTTCAGTACAGTTAACTTTAGAGTTTCAGTGTCTTCACAGTCTTTCAGAGAGGACAAGGAGACCTACTTTACAGAGCAGTCACAAGACACAACGTGCACGCTCGCGCACGCACACAGGAGACGGAGCAGACAGAGGGAGAAGGCTGAAGCTTTAAAGAACGCAGCAGAAGTTAGATATCCAGTGCAGTTAATTAGCAATGACTGTTTAGGGGTTAATTAACAGTTTGATTCATTCATTAACAAACAGAAGACAGTTAATTAAATACGCATCAGCCTCCAGTCACTTTATTGTTGAAGAAGCAGTCTGTGGTTCTGCCTGGATCTGGATTAAAACCATCAAAGATTATGTTTTTTCAACTAACAGATACTGTATGCTTTTGAGGAAGTCTGCACCGGAGCAAAGTGAAATTGAGGCTGACAATGGTTTTGTTTAACAAAGTCTTACTTCTCTATTTGCTACACATAATGAAATTAGATGGTGTGTGTGTGAGACATGTTTGCTCAATGAGAAAAAGCTCTCCATCTTGCGCCACTGATGAGCCACTGAATGTGGGCGCACAGTGAAATATTGAATTGGTTAACATAAGCTAACACTGGGATAATAAAAGTAATAAAAATGTTCAAAAGTTTTCAGTGTTGAAATGTATTATTTTCTCTTGTACAGCAAAGGGGCATGGGGTATAAGAGGTAATAACTAAATGAAGTAAAAAAAAAAAAAAAAAAACTAACTATGAATAAGCCATGACACTAGCTGGCCTATTTAAAATGACTAGACCAAATGTCTGAGTCTCACTCAGTGGTGACCATAGATGGTAAATTACAAAAAGATATTACTTCCTTCATGTCTTATCATGAGTGACGTACCTTTCCATAAAATCCAGACTGCACTCATCAGATACCAATGTTCAGCTATGTTTATTGACCATTTGCTCATTGCTCAAAAGTTAATTTTCAAACTGTTAACCAACTTAAAATAAGTAGTGCAGTCAGTATCAATTGATAATGAAGTGTCAGTAAGGTTATCTGCTGTCATATAGTAAGAAAGAAAGTAAAGACCAAACTAAAACAAACAAAAACAGGACAGGAATGGAGATCTATGAAAAGGCTTGCCTATAAAGATGGGTTTTTAGGAGCTGCTTAAAACTGTCCAAAGATACTGAAAATCTGACGGATTGGGGATCATGATTCAGTTGCAGCGGGGGATGGATAAAAGGTCAAAATTTGAGGAACGAAGTGGTTGAGAAGTGGAATGAGGAACAAGAAGATGAGAGATGTAGCTGGGGGCAAGGTCATGCAGGGCCTTATATGTTATCAACAGGATCTTGTAGTTTTGTAGGGGAGCCAGTGGAGGGATGCAAGAACAGGGGTAATATGGGACCTACGGCTAGTTCTAGTTAATAGCCTGGCAGCTGCATTTTCAACCAAATGTAAACGGTTTAGAGCAGCTTGACTGAGGCACGTGTAGAGGGAATTACAATAATCTAATGTATGATGGGAGAAACTGAAATAAAGGGCATGTAATAAAGTAATTTGATGTGTAACTGTTCCCAGCACTGATATTAATGGTTTTATTGCCCATTTCTTATGGCACAGGCCTCTTACTGTAAATCAAACTGTATTGATAAGTTGGACAAGTCACACAACATGAAGTTGAGCCCACCAACACTGCACACATCAGGATCTCCTCAATATGTCCTAAATATCTTAAATGTGTGTGCATGTGTGCTTATTTCCATGTGGTGCAGCTGCAGTTGTCTGATTTGCGTCTCTCGACAGAAACACAAAACATTCTTTTCATCTGCGAGAGCAGGAAACAGACCATGGCTGCAGCAGGCAAATCAGCTGATCTGACACTCTGCGTGTGTGAATGTGTGCGTGTGTGACTGTGTGTGTCTTTGAAAGACTACAGTGAAGAGGAATCTCACGGACACACCTCCTTCCTGAGCAAGACAAAAACTATAAACTGGGTTGCAGGCCAGTTATATTTGTCCAGTCAAGTCAGTTTCATTTATATATCAAATAATACACCAAGGAGGGAATGCAACTGTGGGTGTGTGTGAGTTTGTGTGAGTAGGTGAGATTATGGCTGGTATATTCAAAATTTGGTATGTTAGAGAGTCAAGATAAGATGGGAGGCAATGACACGTGTGTGTGTGTGTGTGTGTGTGCGCACGTGTACCAGGTTTTCCTCATGTTGTGGGGACTGTTTACACAGTCACATGTGGGGACTCGCCTCCCTTTTGGGGACAAAAAGCAAGTCCCCATAATGTAAATCATTCATTTTAGGGTGAAGAAGTATTGCTATCTTTGTGAGGACCAATTTCTGTTTTAAACCGGTGTGTGTGTTTAGTGAACCTCTCTCATTGTGGCTTCAATCTGCTACATTACAACCACGACTCTGTCACCGTCTATTTCCTCTACGCTGTAAAACTTCCATAATGCAATGAGGTGAAATCAGCTTATCCTTAAGCATCTTCATAATAAAAGTGTTTCCAACATTTAAGCCTGACCTCAGTAGCTGACATCAGCAACTGATACCAGTCAGAGGCCAAATGCAACTCAGGACAAGTGCAGAGAGAAGGTGTTTAAGCTGCTCCACAGCACCCTCTGTCAGACAGAAGATGAGCACTCCAAACTGTCTGTGTGTGTGTGTGTGTGTGTGTGTGTGTGTGTGTGAGAGAGAGAGTGAGAGAGAGAGAGAGAGTTCTGTTTGACCTCAGAGCCTGTGGAAGCAGTGAAGCAGTAACCACAGTAACCATCCGTCATTTTATCTGTGTCTCTCATGTGCTAGCTCTGTGTACAGTGGTAACCACAGTAACCATGAAGACTGAGACTGTGTCTTTATGAAAGTTATTGACTTATTCTGACCAGCTGGCATTTTATGCAAAAAATGTTGAATGGGAACATTTCTGGCTCAAATCAAACTCAGACTCTGTTAATAGTCCACAAAAATGCCATAGTCACATTGTAAACAGGCAAACACCAATAAACTGAACAGTTACAAGTGACTCTTCAGTTTTTCAAAGCTTTAGAAACAGCAAGGCCACTTTACCTACAGCCATAGCAAAATGTTCCTGATGGTGTAATAGAGAAAACAGCTGCAGACAGACACTTTCCATTAAATCCATCTGTTAAAAATCATTTAACAACATTTGTTTCTAGGAGCTGTGTACAGCCTGTCTGAGGGAGGCTTGGTAGAGTTGTAAAGTCCAACACTCACCAATAGGGGTCAATACAGATCAGGTAATATTTCATTTGAATGGTTAAATTTCAAGCTTGTATTTTCAAATCTCAGGTCTTCTGTCAGCCAGACTTGGTTACAGGAACTTCACTTGTTAAACAAATGTGTTCATATCTTTCACAACAGAGTTGATTTTGTTTCTGCTGAGGGAACAAAGCGGAGCAAATGTCAGGGTTAGTTGGTTTGTCATTGCTGGATCTCTGGTAAGTGACGACTTGGCCGTCACACACAATAATTTACTACTACTATTATCTACAATGCACCATGAAGAACATGCTGATCCTGGGCCAGAATAGAAAGAAACAAATTAGATTAAGTTTTCAAATCTAATGTCCTCTTTTTTCCTATTTAATTTTATATTTTCTGTATTTAACTTTTCTTATTTTTATGGCTTTCTGTATAAAACTTTTTTTAGCTTTTACAACAGAGCAATAAAAATGTATCATTATTATTGCAAACCAAGTCATGACTTCTGATCTTTAAACCTCAGACTAAGGAGCATCTAGACTTCAGGTTTGTTCTTCCTACCTTTACCCGAGCTGAAGAAGCAGTCCATCTCCACACTGGAGCGTGAGTGGGACACACACAGCGTGGAGCTGGGAACCAGCCCCTCCTGTGGCGGGCTGCGGTCGGTCGTTCGGACCAGACACCAACCGGGCCGTTCGCTCGGCCTCTCCAACAGCTCCACTGTCTGGCCTGGAGACATGAGCAGACATATATTTTTTTTTAATACATTTGAGTTTTCTCTAGTTTTCTATATTTTTTTAATTTCAACTCAAATTTCTGTTCAACCTTAACCTACAACAAAACCAGTAAACTAAACCTACTACTGTACACCTAGTGATTAAATCACAGATAAATTATGTTTTGGCCACTGGAGGGCAGCAGAAACAAGCTGTGAACACAACACTGACATATCAACTTGTTTATAATACAGTTGAAACATGTTAGCAAACATTTGATTATTTACACCTCCATCAGATATGGAGCAACATCAGCATCCATTTGGAGTCACATTTCTGGCCTGCTGGCAAATTTAAGTTCACTCTTCTTTTAGCTCTGTTTTTGGTCTCTAACTATGTTCACCAGCTAGTCAATTACTTGTACGTCTGTCTGCCGTTTGGTGCCTGGCAGGTATGGACAGTTGTCTTTTTAAAGCTTTTTCACTGAAAACAGCTGCCCGTTAAGGCCAAAAATTACACTATGTGGGCAGCGAGACTCAGCCAAAACAGTAAAGTTGCAGGATGGAAACTTATCATTTGATCCCTATAAAAATATTGATTATAGCCGCTTTAGGTTTACTAGGTTTAGGTTTAAACAAAGCTACCCAAGAGCTTTGGGTGTAGCAACTAAACCCAAACTATGAATGACTGCAAACAACAGCTAGACTTGGACTAATATGTGTGGACAGGAAAGAGAGATTCCTCTTACCGGTGCTGACAGACATCTCTGTGCTGCATCCTGCTGTGAAGTCCTGAAGGACGACTGTCAACTCACAACCACCAGAGAGCTGTGAACAAAAAGAGACATTAGACTCAAAAACTGTTTACAAAGTGCTTTAAAGTGGCGTCATGTTGCGATTCTTTATCAAAATTTTGCTTAAAAGAACCTGATGTAATTCCACTTGGTGGCAGAGAAGAAAAACTTAATGCATCCCTGAGTCAGGATGAACATCAGTGTTTACACAAGAAACACTGAATATTTCCACACAGAATGATGTTTAAGTGTACTTGATATTGTGACTTTGAACTTCACATTGAGCGCTAAACAGGTTTCTGGAGCCTAAAGGGAACTCAGTGAACTGAATAAACTTTACTTTTTAGATTTAGATCATGGCCACGCAATGTGAAAATTCAACATAAACCTGAATCATTTCCTGACCTGGAAATAACTGAACTCCGCTTTCATAGAAAGACTACAGGAGCAGCAGAAAGTGATCATAATTTACACAAGTGTAAATACTGTATAATCAATGTCAGGACTGTCAAGACAGTGTTTATAAAAAGCTTGATACATTTCTAATGCTTTGTGACTGCTAACCCACTGTGTCAAAAACACTGAAGCCACTATGTGTGCACAACTGAAGTTTGTTTTTGTCTATCAGCCATATTATGCAGATGCAGAACTATTCAGCTGCCAAACATCACAATATATAAAACTATTAAATGTTGGAATTCTCTAGACAGCTGGAGAGTTAATGACTGACAGAAAGTGATTAGGACTACGAAACCAAATACGTAATCCATAATTTCAGTCATAAAGTGTTTAGAAAAATTCTGTAGACTGGACTGTCACTATTGCTTAACAACCCTGTTTATTACGTAATAAATAGACATTGCCCCCTGACACACACACACAGTAAGACACTCGACAATATAGTTGACGTCTTACTTCAACTTGACCTTCACTCCCTTTACACTGAAACACCATGTGACCCACGCAGCAGTAAACAATAAAACTACAGCAAACATACAGCACAAATAAAAAAAAATCACTAAATAGAAAGAAACATATCTAAGGTCAGATTGTGGTGACTGAAATGAAAAGTTGTAAAGGAAATGTGAGTGTTAAGAAAAAACAAAACAAACAAAAAAACCCACCCAAAACAAACAAGTTGACTGATAAAGCTTCCTGTACTGAACTGACCCGGACACCTGTGTACTGTGGAAACAAACTGATGCAGTCAGCTGATGACTGGATGTTTGATTGTACCTCACTGTAGGCTGTATTATATCAGCACTTCACCTGGATCTGTCCAATCCTTTTTCCTTACTGTTGTTACCGTAAAGCTGATGTTTCTGACCTCTCACACACTACAAACTGAGCTGGTGTTTTGTCTGAAAACTCCCTCGCTATCTTCAGACAGGATTTATCTGAAAAACTGCATCTGCTGTTCACCTGCATTTGTACTTGGACTATGACAGAAATCATACAACATATCAGAGTCACCCTTATGACCCTCATTAATGTTCCTAATATAAATAAATTACATCAAACACTGAAAGCTAAAGATAAATCTATGTTTAATGGAACAAAAGTGGCTCTGGGCTGCTTCTTCCTCGTCCTCTCCAGTCTGATGGTCTTGGAAAATGTCAGGGAGTGTGCTTGTGTGTGTGTGTGTTAATGTGCGTAAGCAGGCGCTCTTTGCCAGGCTAAAGATCTCCTAGCAACAAGGACCCCCGTTTCTATACAGGTACAGGTGACTTTATACCTAACAGATGGCCACACACACAATCTTCAAAAAAGCCCTGCACCCCCACACAGTTGTTTTCACTTATTCTGGCTGGTTAGACCTCTGCTCAGGTTGAAGGAGGGCCTATGTTATTGGTACATATAATATTTTGTTTACAAGCTGCACAAGTCCTTGATTCAGGTTGGCGTAAACAGCATGTGCTATTTCCAAGCCCAGCTGTCTCAAACCGGCACTGTGCTGGTCGGGTTTTAAGTGCACCCAATGATAAAGCTATAATGTGTCCAGCGTCCTTACACCTGTGAGAGAGATGTCAATCAAGCAGAGTCTGTACACACCTGTCTGTGCAGTCACAAGAGGAAGTCTAATCAGGCAAAATAACTGAAAACACCTGTGTAAGTGGACCACTGGTATAAACAGCCAAAACAACAGAGTCTCAGGTCTTTTCTTGCAAAAGAGATTAAAAATAAATAAAGTTAATATATGGTGTTGCTATTTATCCTGTTGATTATATTCAGATCTTTATATGTTTGGTGCAGCCCAGTATCACCCACTAGAGGACACAGTGTCAGTGTTACGTTTTGCCTCGCCTAGGCGTGAAAAATACATGCGTGTACAACTTTCAAAGTGCCTGTCAAGTGGCACAGTTCAGATGACGTCTATATAAAGGTGACAAGTTTCCATATTTGGAGGTGGCGGTTTGGGTGGATGGATAGATCCTAACTTGCAAAAAGTGGACTTAGTGGATTTTTGTGTCTAAACCTAACCGGTGTTATCACGTCATAAAAATGTCGCCCCCTGCTGGTACTGCACCTTCATACACACGTATACTTTTCACGCCAAGGCGAGGCAAAACGTAACACTGACACCGTGGACTGGCAGGTGTATTACACGTTTTGGCATGATACCTGGTTGTTTGGTGATAGGTGTTAGTGAATTTTTTAGTGAACTTTTTAGTGAATTTTTAAGGTTTGACATTAAGAAAATCTTATCTTAACGTCCTTTTTCTGGAGCTTCCAACCTCAGCTCACTGTCTTGAGCAGCAAATGATGTTTGCTCAGTTATAGAGATGGCTCTTTTTGTCAGATGACTATTTCTAAGATCAAAAAGGATTTAATATGCATATATGCATGGAAAAGTGAAAAGCAGATGGCCATTAGTCTATAGCATCTGTTAAATTAAGTAAATACACTTTAGTTGTAGGACAGCTTGCCCCTTTGTGATGATTTAATCTCAACTGTTTGTCTTATGAAACATTTTCATAACCAGAGCAGACAAAGTATTTGTCATTAAAATAAAACAGAATTTAAAGTTGCTGAAAAGGTAAGAATTCAAGATTTTCAGTCAGTCAGCAGCAGCAATGTGACAGAATTTAGAATCAGACAGACCACTATCATTTCTTCAGGACCGCTCTAATCTGACGGTCTTGTTTGTGTGTGTGTGTCTTGTGCTCTGCTGTTATCTGTCATATGACCCATTTCTGTGCACTGAAGACACACAGGCATGTCAGCTTGTGATGGTCATATGTTAGAGCAGAGGAAGACTGCATTAAGCAGAACAAACCCGTTTCAGCCTCCTTCAACAGAAGAACAAATGCAACCTGTTGACATCAGAAAACTTCCATGTCATTCACTAGATAAGGACGCTCAAGATTTCCCTTTCTTGGCCATGGGTGGAGCTTGAATGTACTCTGTGTGCACACCAGCATTCATTTATCAGCAGCTCAGTATAAGCGAAACAGTGATAAGTTGATAAAGACTGAGCTTCGATTTCCTTCACTTACTACTCCTTTTAACCTTAGTTTGACAACATTTGTTAAAAATCTCTCTGCACAAATGCTTAAAGCTCTATAAGTGACAATAACACTGACTGAACCTTCCTGCAGGAACTGATTTTAACAGGCCCTTAATATGTAGATACAGAAGACACAGGAAATCTTTAGTATTTAACCACTCCAAATTACTGCAAACACCCACATCAGTCCACGTTGGCATAACTCAGCCGAATTCCTGTTTCCTCACTGCACCATGAACACATCCCTAATGCACAAGTAAACACACTGTAGATGGTTTTATTACAGGGAAAGCATCAGTACAGTAAATGACAAACCCACAAGATGTGTTTTTGCATGTTTAGCACTTTATATGAATTGATCCTTTTTTAATTATTTTTTTATCATTTCAAATCTATACCAGCTGCCTGACATTCATCTGCAGTTTTTTTTTTTTTTTTTACTTTTCTGTACATCTCTCTCACTCTCTCTTGGAAACACAGATGACAATGCAAGCACCACAGAACCAGTTAAAGCAATTTTCATGTGCTTGATGTCAGTGAGATAGAGTGGTCATATACACTGATAAAATTAGTCTTTGTTTCACCCCTGGTATAAAGATTTGTACATCTGCGCAATTAATTCAGCTGATGTCAGCCCAAATAATTTGTATTGCCTGTTCAATGCAAATAACTACAACTAAATATCGTTTGGATATGTTTTTCTTACATCCATGTTTAATTGTTGCTTATCTTCTGTATTCAGTTTGAGGAGTATAGCATTTAATTGCAATGCTACGTGATAGCTGAATGGCAACATGTGAAAGCACCATCAGGAAGAATTGGCAGATCACGCCGTGCTTTTAAATGTAATACAACTCAAAAAATAAATAGCTTCAACAAAAAACAGTGCAGACGTGCGTTTCATTATGACACAGCAGCTATGTCAAGCAGGTATCAACATTCAATTTTCATAATGTGCGGAAATTAACTGAAACCTACTGTAGTAGTACTGTAATAGTTACTGTGCTGATGACACAAAACCACTGGTGTGGTCCTTTAAGACAAGAGCTTGCTTTTAATCCTAAAGCAACCCAGTGTTAGAAAAGGGTTTGATAATCAATGATACTGCAATACAATCAGACCCAAAGGCAAGGGGCACAGCACAATAGAATTAAATTAGGAGAAAAGCTTATAAAGAAAAATAAGGAAAAAAACAATCAAGATTAAAATAAAGTACCCTGTAAAATAGGCTGTTTAGGTTACCAGTAATTTGAAAAATCAAAGTCATTTTCAAATGTCTTAGTTCCCTAAAAGCTTCAAAGGAATTAAGAGGAAAAAATGTGAACACACAAACCAAGCAATGGCAGGGGCACGCTTATGTGGAAATATTTCTGACAGTCAGGGACCACCAACCCTGCCTTCTATGAATTGCTCTCATATGCAACTAATTTGCAATAGGGACTTACATTCACTGGCAACATTTTGTTCCAGTGCAAGAACTAAGTGTCACATTGTCGAATTCAACACTATAGAAACGTCTTTTAGACTGCAGACAATTGCTTTGATGTTGGCATGGCATGTCCATAAAAACATGAAAATGCTTTATTTGCATGAAATGAAAAACTTTAACTTCAACAGTGGCATTGTGTTACTCAATATGTGTATTTAGCTAATGCTAAAGAGTTACATATTAACATAATTCAGATTATGTTATTTTTGTCTTTAACAACTGTGAACTGGACAGATTGAGAATGGTTTGCTTGTCAAAGCTGAAATTGCTGCTCATCCGTAAGAAATGACACATTCAGCAGACATATAAATACATTCATGAAAAACAGAACTACAAGAAATACTTATTACATAAAGGTGTTTTTGTTTATGAGTGTATGTGACATTGTACATTGCCTGCAGATATGAATTTCAGGAAGAAAAAAAAAAGTGGTTACAACACCAGTCAAACAGTAGATGCTGGGCTTAACACGGCCCCTTCCTGGAGTGGAATTCATGGAAAAAGCAAGTTCCAAGTCTGAATAGTGGGTTGCTGCAAATACACCTCTATTTTGGGGAAACTCCCTGTGTATGTAACTGTCAACAGGTTAGGATTGACTCTCAAATACTGCCAAGCGTTAAAAAAGCCAATTAGACTTAGATATCTTTCCACTGTGACAGTCAATGTGTCACTGTAGAACTGTCTTCACTATCAACAACCTCTACCAGCATCGCACATCATTCAAATACAAAGTAGTCCAAGCAGAGCCGTCACAGTTTTTGCGTAACCTTCCATACGAGCACAGACAGCACAGATGCCTACAGTATGTGCAGCAACACTGTAACGCACAAGCATTAGTGTACACATGAAGACGCTCGTTGCAATTTATGTTTTTGATGCTGCAGTGCATGTTAGACTGAATTTAACAGCAATACTATAAACAGGTGTTTGGTGTTTGTCTGCATGAGAGAAGAAACGAAACCGGTTGAGCTGGTCCAGCATCATACTGGCTGAAAATACAGTAGCAAGAGTAAAAATTAAAGCCAGTGTAAAAAAGTTCAGCTGCTACACATTATGCCTGAGCCACAGCGTCTGAGCCACAGTCAAACTGCACAGATGAACAGTACTGCACAGAAACCAGCGTGGCTGATTTGATCAGATCTCTGTCGAAATTGAAAACAGTGACAATCTGCTAAAAAATACAAAATAAGAACTCGATCACACAGGACATGCGTGTAGGCTTCAAAACATGAGGAGCACTGCTCTACTTCATGGCAGCTGTGATGAACCAGAGTTGGAGCAAGAAAGGTGTCAAAATGTATTTAAAAAATGTCCACTTCTTAAAGCACTGCTGCATGCTTCTAACTACAGCTTCTGTCCTTCACAAAGGAACATCATGCACATTTATCAGAGTCACCTGTCAAGCATATAGGTGCTCTCTACCTCTTAAAAATCTGCATAATCAATGTTTTTGATATTTACATTGAATGGAATTATTATTTTTAATCAATTTTTTTATGAAGTGGTTGCTAGTAGTGACAATTCACAACCATCGCTACAGCTCTATGGGTCTTTTTGGCCTATTTTAGCTTGTTTTGGTTCCACAAATTAACATCAACTGTTAATTCACATTTACAGGTCAGTCTCAACACTCATCACCCACGTTTACAGCAGCAGGTGGCGGTTTTTAGCAAAAAAAAATCTCTGATAAACCCACTGTACGCTACAGCCAACAGCATCAAACAGCAGACAGACAAAGTCAGCAACTAGCTGGTGAAGAAAGTCAAACATCTCACAGCTAAAGAGCCAGATCATTTTCTCAGAAGATGATGAAACAGAGCTAAAAGGAGAATATGGGACTCAAATATTATTGCTCAGTGTCTGATGGATGTGTAAATGGTTTGCTTACATGTTAGCTTTGATAACTTTATACAGTGATAGAGGCACACTTTATAAATTGCTGTTTTTAAACTAATTTTAAGAGCAAAACCAAAGACACAAACACTCCACAATTCGTCACACATTTTTTAAATGTTTTTTTCTTTTGTTGTGGTGCATGCACTTTCACAGAAATGCTGAACTCAGCATAACAGCAAGTCCTTCTTGCAAATGGTGGCTAACCTGATCTCAGTGTGATTTTTAAAGTGCATTGGATTCATTCACAAAACGATAAATAAAAAAAACTATCAATGTGGCAACTAACTAACAAGACTGATAATCATGGAGTGGGAGAAACTAGACTTTATAAGATTCATCTTTGACTGTTAATGCACAAACTATATGTGAAAACACTGCTGTTGGCCTCTTGGGTTTGGTTGTTATTGTTTGTAATGCAGATGAAGTGTGGTGTGTTCAGTGAGCAAAATGACAAAATCAAAGAAAGTGCAGTGGCATTCTGAGTAAAAACATTAAAATAGTAATTTTTTTTCTTTCAGAACATTCTTCACATGTAGTCAGAAAGTTAAACACCACACTGTGTTTACACTGTTGGTCCCGTGTGGCTGTAACCTGAGTCAAACTTCAATTCAGCTGTCTGGACACTCACGTTTCACTCAGCCCGTCTCTATGTGGCAGCTAATGGCCTGTTTCCTGTCTCTCTGTCTGCCTGGCACACACACCCTGTTTAACCATTAATCTCCCCCATTACGTACACACGCACACACTCCTTCCTGCAGTCCAGCTTTACAACACACTAAGTGAAAGTCAACAACATGTATGATCTGCATTAGCATTTGAATCAGTGACCAACGATTTTTATTTTTTATTTTATCAGATCTCAAACTCAAGCAAACAAAACAGCTGAAGGAAGACGACTGCACATAGACTTAGAGATAGACACAAGGAAGAGAATTTTGCAATTATAGATCAACATGAAAAGAAGCTAAAGTGAAAAACTTGAGTACACACGAGAGCTGTTGTGGTGCCCCAGCAGTTATTTTCACTGTTATTTTCATTCACAGAAATACGTGAAATGACCAGGACCTCTTAACACTGCATTACATGGTGGTGGCACGTAATGTGTTAAAATTACGTGCTGGTACCATGGAAACAATGCTGATGGAAAGTCAGTTTGGATCTTTTGTTGTGGTAGACACGAATATGACCTGGAGAAGTAATGCAGTTCAGATGACATCTATATAAGGTGACAAATTTCCATATTTGGAGGTGGCAGGTTGGGTGGATGGTGGACTTAGCTGCAGCAGACTGCTGTTTGCTTCCCGCTTCCAACTGCGAGTGTCACGTTTCCAACCACGAGTTGGGACAGTTTTTTGAAAACTGTAACTACAATCGTTGTGTTCACTGTTGCCATGATGACAAAGGTTGCCTAACTTCAAAAGGTTAGTAACTTTAACCCACACCACGTTTCAAGTGATCATTTTAACCCAAACCATGATCTTTCTCTAACCTTAACCAAGTGGTTTTTGTGCCTAAACCTAACCAGACCTTAACCACAGCCTTGTCACACCATAACATATAATTATTTTTTGACAGTGATTTATAACAGTTTTGAAAAGCACAGACAAATGCAGACTGATCTCACAAAAATACGTGAAATGACTGTGACCTCTTAACGCACGTAATTTTAACACATTATGTGCCACCACCACGTAATGTGGTGTTAAGAGGTCGTGGTCATTTCACATATTTCAATGAGATCAGGTTGAGAAAATCTAGTAAAAGCATAAGTTTGTCTGCAGATTGAAGTAAAAAATAGTATTTTTAAGGAGTGACGTGTCAGTGTGTGTTCAGATACTGAATGTCAACACCTAGTATGGCATAATCAGTTATATCAATAATATATAAATATGTAGCATAGTATTGGTGTATAGGATTATACAAACTTTTTTTACAGTGTCTAAGTAGTTTTTTTCATTTAACACTCAAATCATGACAGGTGTAATTTTCATAATTTTTTAAAGCTGGTGAAAAACAAGATCAAATCCAGAAATGTTCACTTTTATCCAAAAATTCAAAACATAGTAATTTAAAACATTTGGATCACTTTTGATTTTACACATTTGTTATTGCTGCAATGTGACTTCCACTTCAATAAAATTCAGCAAAGTAAAAGTACTCTTACTCGAGTTGGATATGACAATTCTACTTAAAGAGTCTAATAGTGAAGCAGCAGTTAGTACTTAACATTAAACAGTTTTTATTCATTACTACATAACTAGTATAATTCTAACTGTTAGTACAGTGAGTGTACGGTGTGCAGTCCAGCAGTTTGTACTCACTCTGCTGCTCTCTTTGAACAGTTTAAAGCTCATCCACTTTGGCATGTCGACCTCTCTCCTCTTCTGTCACCCTCTCTCTATGCTGCTCTCTCTGTCTTTGACAACTCCCTCGTTTGTGTCTTTGCCACACACACAAACACGCCCTCACACTCTCTCTCTCTTTCCCTCTCTCTCTCTGAACAGCTATAGCTTTGTGTTTGATGGGAACGGCACTATGCTTGGTGTGTGCATGAGTGTGTCTGTGTGGGTCCGTGTGTTCACATTTCTTCTACTGTCTCGAAGCCACTGGTGCACTAAAACACTACACTGTGTGTGTGTGTGTGTGTGTGAGTGTGAGTGAGTGAGAAAGAGAGAGAGATTGTGAGTGTGACACAAAAGTCATATGACCAACAGATGGCTACTGTACGGCTTCAGTCTGAACCTGACACTGAATGCTTTTGATTCATGAGAACACACACGTGTAAACAATTGCTAGTCAGTATAACAGTGTTGAAAATGTATACTGGAAGACCAACAAGGAAGTACATCTTGATATCAAAATTACACCACAATGCGGGTGAGGGTCCTTTAAAAGCACTGCAATACATACTGTATTATTAATTGTTCAACAGAAGATGTACACTGTTACGTCCTGATTAGTTATGTTAATAGATATATTACTTTTACTTATGTTCACGTTCATCTAGCATGCTGGAAGTTACACAGAATGGAGCCAAAAATGCAGTAAGAATAAATAAAAACAAAACAGAACTGTCATTACAGCCTATACATAAACATACATACTGGAACAAACCAATCAGGGTCCCCAACGTTTGCTAAAGAGAACAGCTAGGGAGATTCCCTGTTCATACAGCCTGTATCCAACTATATAACTACTTTTAGACACTCCCATGTGACAGCAATGCCAAGTCTGTCACATGTACAGTATGATAGAAATTAAGTTCTCCTTGACTTACACCATGTGTAAGATATTAAAATCATGTGTATTTAGTGGATTAAAAAAAGACTATGCAGCAGGATGAACTCAGGTCTGTGTTAGCCATTTCAACCTCACGGTAAGGATCCCCAAAGTTATTAGGATTCATCCTCTGGGGACAATGGGTATCTGAACCAAATTTCATGGCAATCCATCCAAAAGTTGTTGAGATATTTAAGTCTGGACCAAAGTGGTGGACTAACCGGCCAACACCGGCTAGCATGGCTAAAAACTCAACATTAGTGTGTATTTCCAGGGGCAATGTACCAGTTACTCTAAATAATCCACAAACTATTCAGAGAAGGGGTCATGGTTTGTGGAAAGAGATATTGCTGTTGAAACACAAACAAAGTAAATTCTATTCACCCTCATTGTATTTGTGTGCCTCCAAAACTCTCAGAGATGGATATCTCATAAAATGGGCACATAAAACAAGGGTTACAAATGTAACTAAAGGTTCTATGAATTCTGGATGAGCCAGAAGATGGAATGCAACACCTAGATATACATCACGCACATGCACAGGAGGTTGAGACATAATACCAACAAAGTCACACGTGTGACCTGGGTGACACAAGCAACCTGCTGAAGGGGCCTGACACCCAGCAGTTGTCTCCTACAGGATCTTCTCGTCAAGACTCCAAGTGACAGTGAGCTCTGGCAGTCATGCAGAATTCATACGTTAGTTAGATTTGTAACTCTCATTCTATTTCATTCTTCTTGACTGCCAGAGACGCTATGTAATACCTGGATGACCCATACCAACAAGGAATCTGTACTCAGTGTGCCTCATTTGCAGACCGAAGGAGCAGACAAGATTGCTGTCGCCACAGGATGAGGGGCGGCCATGTTAACTCTGTAGAAGTGGGCAAAGGTACAGGAACAAGCCCAAGTAGCTGCAGCACATATGTCACTCAGTGGAACACTCTTCAAGGCAGCCCAAGAAGTGGAGCCACTCCTGGTTGAATGACATGTCACAGGGGGGACCTGGGCCTGTATGCTTGTGATATGGTATCGACAACCCAGTTTAAGAGTCTGTTTAGACAAGGTGCAACCCTTCCTGTGTCCTTCATAAAAGACAAATAGCGCATCAGACTTAAGGAACCCAGCCAACACATCTATATATTGTCTCAGAGCCCAAATAGGACAAAGTAGGCTGACTGTAGGATGCAGTTCCTCTGCCCCTGGCTGTGGGGTGAAAACAGACAAATTGACAGGCTGATTGATGTGAAAAGCTGACAGCATCTTAGGAAGAAAAGAGGGGTTGGGCCATGGCAAACTTAGACCACAGCCTGAGTGCAAGAACTCAGTAGTGAGCCTAGCCCTTCAGGGGCCAAACATGCAGCTGAAGGCGATCCAGGTGAGGATGCCAAATGCGCCCCCCCCAACTGTGACAGAAGATCTTGTCTCAGTGGGAGAGGCCAATGCACTCCGTTGAGAAGCCGCCAGATCACAGGAAACTATATCATCCCCAGCCAGTATGGAGCACCCAGCAGCACTGTGTGGTTACATCTGTCTATTCTGTGAAGTGTCAGCATGAGCAGTGGAAGTGGAGGGAAGGAGGCAGTCTGGCCACGGGTGTGCCAGTGCGTCCTGCCCCAATGGATTGGTTGGTTCCAAAAGGGACAACCACAGTGGACAGTGTGTCGATGTTTCTGAAACAAACAGGTCGATGTCCGCTCTGCCGTACCTCTCCCAGATCACCTGAACCACCATCAGGTTCAGTCTCCACTTGCCTGGAGGTGGCTTTTGGTGGTAAAGCATGTCCACGGCCCTGTTCTGCACACCTGGCAAATACACTGCCCTGAGACTTGCAAGATGAGGTAAGGCCCACTGAAGGAGAGGGATGATTGCTGCCAATTTGCCCAGCAACCAGAGGAATAGGATTTATCTTATCCTTGTGTCTCTCCAAAAATGAGAGATGAAGCACCCTCTGGGGAGAGGGAGAGGCCTTCATTAACACTGAATCAACCTAACCCTAACCCTGATGAACACAACTTGCTGACTGGGAAGTAAAGAACTTTTCACAAAATTCACCATGAGCCCCAGCTGGGTCATGTGGGCCAAAAGAATTGTTGTGTTGCAGATTGCCTGCTCCTGGGTTGAAGCACATATCAACCCATCATCCAAGTATGGAGGAATCTGCATGCCCTTGGCCTGCAGAGGAGAAACTGCTGCTGCAGTGCACCTGGTAAAGATCCAAGGGGCAAGCCAGAGCCCAAATGTGAGCACCCAGAACTGGTACACCTGTCCCTCGAAGGCAAAACGAAGGAACTGCCTGTGGTTGGGTGCCACGGGCATATGGAAATAAGCATCCTTGTAAACCAGTCTCTTTCTCTCTCTGACACAGCCTGTAGAACATCCACTGTGCAAAGCAAACAAAGAAAACGGAGAACCTTTACAAACTGGTTCAGCTGCCTGAGATCAAGGATCAGGCAAAAGCCGCCATCCTTCTTTGGAACAAGAAAATAAGTTGAGTAGAACCCTCTCAAGTGAATCAAACGTTCTACATATTCAATGGTGCCTTTCCTTAGAAGCACCAAAAGTTCCTGCCTGAGAGCCAGAGACTGAGTGTTTCTCACTCTAGCGCTACATCGCTAGCCTTACAGCATTATAGGTGCTGGTTTAATTGGAATTGTAGGCAAGTGTGTCTCGCTCTACTGCTATTATTAAACCATAGGGTGCTGCACGTGCTGAGGTGTGTTAACCTTGGCGGTGTCTGTGTGGGGTAGGAACACAGGCAGTTTGTAACTCCTGCTTGGTCCCTCTCAGCAGATGTCCATCATGTCCTGTCATCGAACACCTAATGCAGGCACTAACAGATAATGCTTGTGCTAATTGCAGCTGCATGCCATTAGCAGAGAGGACTGCAAGGTTGGCCAGATCTGACTTTATAGGTGCTAAACCAGCACTAGGCTAGCGATGTAGCGGTAGAGTGAGAAACACTCAGCTAAAACTTCTGCTAGTGTCGCAGGCATTTCATACAAGTCACTCTGGTAGGGGTAATCACAAGTAATTACCGTTAACAAGGATTAAGTCAGTAGCCAAGGAGCAAAAAAACACTCTACTACGGTTCCCCAACCGTCGACACACCTGTAACGAGGTGAAAACACCTCAGCGAGACTGGTCGGTCAAGTATAAAAACCACAAGTTAATACAGCACACAACAGCGATTCACCTGCTAAAGCGCTGATGCTAGCTAATGTTAACAACATACACGACCTGCGTGTTTAGGCGAGAAGATGAAAAAGAGACGACTGCTGGGTGCCAGGCCCCTTTATCAGGTTGCTTGCGTCACCAAGGTCACACGTGTGACTTTGTTGGTATTATGTTTCGATCTCCTGTGCATGCGTGCAATGCATATCCAGGTATTACATACCGACTCTAGCGGGCAGGAAGAATCAAATAGAACCAAAATCCTCTGCATGGTTAATCTTTTTTTATCATTTGGATCAACTGGCCTATAAATTTTTAATATTAACTCAATCTAGCTTCATAGATGGTTTCAGTTCATTAAGGCACAACAATAAAAATGGGTTCAACCGCTAGTGAGCCCCTCTCTCCACCAGTGATACATATTCAGCCCTAAATGAGCAGGATGTGCTAGTAAGTTTTATTGAGCCTGGCATAGAAACACAATTTTTACTCCAATTGGAGGCGGAGGCTAAAAATAGTGTTTGTCCACTGACCTACAGGGCTGTGGTGGAGCCATAAGGGCTGCCAAGCTATCAACCGCTGGAACGATGCTTTAAATAACACAAGACCACAGACTGAACCACAGCTGACTCATACACCAAAAAACATCACAGAAAATACATACTCCACACAACGTCACAGAACTGACATCGCATCATGTACTGTATGCTGGCAGCAACTGACTCTGAATATTATACACATACACAGTGATATAGAGCAGTCATCAAGTATATGGTGGCACAACAAGTTCTCATACTTAAATGACAAAATAGGTCAGTGTCTTCTAAAATGGCAGATCTAGAAATATTTTCTGATCTGCCCACTCAGGTTAAGGTCTGGTTCAGTTAAGGCAACTAAAACTACTTGGCTGAGGTTAGGAAAAGGTCGCCTTCATGGATAAAATGAAACAACATTGATAGTTGTTAGCAAACCATGGTTTCCAATGTCACGGTCACACACAACACACCAAACCATTCACCCTGACCTTTTGCCAGAATATAAGAGTGCTATTTCAACCTTTGCTAATTAAAGAGGGCAATCATTGCTCACATGATCTCAAGACATCGCTCAACAGGAACATTTAAACAAAGGTTGAACTTAAACAAACGACCAACGCCGTTATATTTCTTTTGAGGACAGTCCTATTTTGACTATTTAAGCTCTATAAACCAGCACATTGGATTTAAATTAAAACAATGAAAGTTCTTACTTTTAGATGTAATCTGAGGTTGTTCACCTCCATGTTGAGTTAACAGTGTAGGAATTTACTGGAGTCCTGTCATTGGTTACATTAATCCATGCTTGTAAAGTAAAGTAAGTTCTCTCTATTAGCATTATTTTGTTTTCTGTTGCAGTCTGTTCTGTTATCACGCCGTTGAAACTGAAAATCTAAAGTGAAGAGTGAGAGAGGGAGAAAGGAAGGACATAAACAGAGAAAGAAATAGCGAGAGGGAGCAGCTGAAAGAAGTAAAGCAAGAGGCAAACAGAAATACTCTGCAGAGACACGGAGAAAATAAAAAAACAAGGCATTTGTCATATAAAACTCCTCCAAAAACCACCATAAACAGTAGCTTCCCACCCTGTCTACACATACACATACACACACACACACATACACAGAAATCCTCTAGACCCAGACAGCCAGTGGAACATCTGACTTGCCAGTGCAGTGGGTTGTTATTATAGTATATGGAGACAGAGAAAGAGAGAGACAGAGAGAGAGAGAAAGAAAGAGATTCAGTGACAGATATGTGTGAACACTAAGAAAGTGAGAAAGAAAGAGGGATGGATTGCAAAAGAACAGACTAGGTGTGTGTGTGTGTGTGTGCGTGTATAATTCAGTGAAGGTGGAATGAAAGAAAACAGAGCAAGAGGGGAAGAGAACAAGAAGGAGTAGAGTACATGAGAAACAAAGATGAATCAGGATAGAGAAAGGTGGAAAGACAAAAACAGGAAAAGCATGATATACATATTTAACGAGATCCGGTAATAATAGTTGTGTATCTCTGACCTGACATTCAAATTTAGGAAGACACAACAACCTCTCTGCTATAGCTTAATCACAGCCAAATATATGTGCTTGAAGAAAAAGGAGGTTCCTACCATCAAATTGTGTCTTAATGAACTGATCAATGCCCTTAACTTAAAATGATAATAGTTAAGATTTCATATCTGTTTTTCCACACAGGCAGAACTGAGGCCCTGCACTCACTAATAATAAATAATGAATGGATGCAATCAATACAGAGCTACTGACATTCAAATAAGTCATTCATGACATTCAAAGTCCGGCTGAAAATCGACTCGGCTTAACTTCAAGTAGCATCCAACCTAAACCACCATCTTTTCTAATGCATTTAGTAACTAGAGCTTCTCTCACTTCACGTGGCATTTGATGTATGAAATGGTGCATCTGCTCTTTTCTCCGTCAGGGTTAAAGTTTAATTTAATAAAAAGTAAAAATTCGACCGTCTACCTGTCCAATTTTTCGTTTTGCTATCTTGCTTTGTTTGAAACTGAAATCCCATGATAGGTTGATTAAAAAAGCCTCTACTCTTTCAGATTTGCTGACCTACAGTGTTTCTCTCTCAGGACTAGAGTGAGAGTGCAAGAGAGGCTGCAGTGTTGAACAAACACATGTGCTGTGATCAGTGATTTCAAAACGCCACAACTTGACTTGTCTTTACTCCAAAATACATAAGAAATAGGCATAACTTATAATAAATCCCTGGGGGCTGCCTGCGACGTTGGAAAGAATTAAAAGGGAGTGCCACCACCCTCCACACATAAAACAACACTTTGACTACTCTCCTGGGAAAAAAAGAATACAGTAGTCTCTCAAGCCAGCCAGCTAGCCACTACTTTGTACTTTAAGAAAAGATATATGGATTTACACAAGGTAAAGAACACAAAGGGGTTGGAAATCAATGATGACAATTTATCAAACAGGATTTTTGTCTTTTTTATCAAAAAGGGAAAAGATTGAGCCCTATTTATGATTTTTATGATTCAGAGTACTGCCCTAGTTCCTATTTTGTTGTTACATTAAAAACAAGCTCTCAAACTCAGTGTAATTAAAAACAGAAATAAATGAAAAAAGTAACAGTAAAAAACTGCATCCAAGACACACACACACAGTGCAGCTCACAGTTAAAGCTCTGCTCTGCTGTGTCAGCACATGAAATATGAAACATACCAAAACAAAAATGTAGGAACTGTGCTTTTTTTTTTTCTTTGATGTTTTCAGGAAAACAGCAGAGGAGGATCCAAAAATAGCTAGCTAGAGTTTTCTAAATCCTAGAAACAATAAACTGGACTGGAGCAACAACACACCCACACTCAAAAAAGGGCTGGAAAAATTCATTATGATGTTTTCATTGGACAGGATGAGGAGAAAGACACATAAAGAAACACCGTTATATAAAATCATTTACACATATGCCAGTTACAGTATGGCAGACCTGTGCATGCAAAGAGATGAAAGAGTGATATTGGTGGAGATAATGGAAGAATAATAAACAGAAGGGAAAACAAGTTCAAGATACTACGACACACGCATATGCGCAAGCCACACTGCTAAGGCCATTCTGAGTGAGTGAGGAAGAGTGTGCATGTGTGTGTGTGTGTGTGTGTGTGCGTGCGTCCATTCATGTGTGTATGGTGCTGACATTTAGAGGCAGCGTAATGTGTAGGCGTGGGGTTGCAAAGTGAAAAGGCCACACTGTGTAATACTACAGTGGGAGGCCATGACTGACATCTGTGTGGGGTTGTGTGTGGGTGGATGTGTGTGTGTGTGTGTGCGCATAGCAGTCGGAAGGGACATGGCAACATTGGAGAACAATCAGCTCAAATCAAAACTACTAATACAATTATGGAACCACAACAAACAGAACAACTGCCACGCCAAACTCCATTCAAAATATGTCAATTTAATGCTTTGTTGCTTATTTGCAAATGAACTTGCCCTTCAAAACATGACCGAAGACCTTTAAATAAAGCATTAAGAGTCACTCTGTAATTCAACAATTCCCAATTCACAAATTCAATCAAATTTTACTGATTATAATTGGTTTTCCATTGGCTCCTTTGCCTTCTTTTAAAAGTTTGAAATGTTTCAGAAAGTGGTGAGTACTAAAGCAGTGCCAATTTGACTGTTAAAAGATGGGCTTACTTGGATGTGAGAGGCTGGTTGGTAGGAGGCATCTGCACAGACACCTGCACACAACCTGAACAGGTTTTTCATCGCTGACTGCTTCTCTGTTTACATGGCGAACACTTCTCATACACACACACACACACACACACTCAACACACCCGTATCCTTAAGCTTTACCTACATGTAGACTTATGGATATAACACACTCACACACACATAACCACAGAGCTGCATTCATATCACAGAGTTGAGTTTCTATGTATTTTAAGAAAACACACATGGACTCTGAAAATGCGCACATACACACAGTCTTTCTGTCACTGGCACAGGCACAGCCCCTGCTTCTGCCCATTCTAGCTGTGTGGGAGACCCTGTAGCGCTGAGACAGCTGCGGGTCATCAGCTCATCAGAGGCCACAGATCTGAGTCTCAAACAGCTGCCTTTAACTCCTTTTCCATGCTTCAACCTGTGAAAAGCTCATTATGTGTGTGTGTGTGTGTGTGGGGGCGCGGGGGGGTTCCTACCTTGTCGCTGTCCACAGTGTTCTGGGATGTCCTGGAGGCAATGGAGATGGTATCTGGTTGGCTGCTGCCATCTCCCTGACTGTCTCCATCTTCACCTCCCTCCCTGAACATATGCACAATCAGAATGAATGAGAAATGAAAAAATGAGAATGTGTTCCTATTTACTGTGACAGAACAGATGTACTCTTCATGACAACAGCAACATTTTTTTTATATCTTAGAAAGGTTTTAATCTGCTGTGTCCCGGTGATAAGGTTTTCTACCCGCAGTGTCGTTGTTTACAATGATGACGTTTCTAGTTGTGGCAACAGTAGAAGTGTGAAAAAGTCATGTCCCAAACCTACTTATTGCATAAGCTTTTGAGGAATGATGGCTCAAATAACAGGAGTGTTATTGTGTCTACATTCTACTGAATTTACTGAAGATTCACTCAATCAGTTATGGTCAGTTTTTTGTGGAAAAATCTGCACCTCTGTAGGTGCAAATAGCAGAGGTGTGATTAAGGAAAGTTGTGTTTGGGAAGAGAAACTTGTATTAATTCTGAGGAAAACTTATTGACAGCAAAGACTGAGTTCAAATTGATACAGAGAGGGGATTGGGGTGATGTGGTTTTGTGGTTAATAAGATATATTTTCTTTTGTGCAGCTTATTATGTCATTCTATCTCTTTTAGACGTCACTTGAAGTTTGTTTTATGACTCTTGTTGCATTAATAAAGTAAGCAGAGCTCCAGATTATGCCAAATTATAATTTTTATTGAGTAATTAAATACTTTTTCTTGGGTGGACTTGAACTGTAGCCTTAGTGAATGTTTTGGAATCAAGATCACCACATTGTTTCTTTTCTGAGCTTATGTCAGACAACTGAACTGAACTGAACTAAGCTCTCCTTCACTCGGTCACATTTCACCAGGTTCTGACTGAGTACTGAGCTGTTGTACATGCCAGTACATACTGTACAATCTGACCCTCAGCAATGTTTCTGCCCTCAATAAAGATGTGCTTTGCCTGTCGTTGGATGTTTTTTTTATCCTCAGTGATGTTTGTAACCTCAATCATGATACTTCTAATGCAGAAACATACCTTTCAGACTGTGGTGATAGCTCAGCCCTCAGTGTAAACATTTCTACTTATGGCAACAGTGTTTCTGTTCATGGTGACTACATTCAGTGATGACAGTTTGACCATTGTTGACAGCCTTTCTACACCATGGATGGATATTTTTTCACCACTACAAAAACACCTTATAGAAGCAATATCCAACTGGTTCACTAGCAGGTCCCATCCCATGTGCATCAAAGTAAATCTTGTGAGCACTACTGTCAGAGTGTAAATGTAAATTTGTGTGTCCTTGCTTACCTCTTAGTGTTATTCCTGGGTTTGGTCAGTGCTGGTGTTTTAGGCAGATGAAGAGGCTCCTTGAGCGCCCCCTTCAGGTGAGTCATTCTCTCCTGGATCACCTCCCTGATGTTCTTAATCCACTCCTGTTTAGCTTCCATACTGGACGCCTGGAGGAGACACAACAGTATAAAATATTATTAATGTAACACCTTTAATGGCAGCATAATCAGACTTTTTTTTCATTCATATTTTATTTTTCACTTACCTTTAGCACCGTTTTATTATCAGAGGATGGGGTTCTTCCCGCCCATAGAGCAAATTTACACGGGTCGCCTTCAATGTGCTCGGTCACCCCCAACTCTGACGTCTGCAGGGCAGTGAGGAAGGAAGAATGTATTATTAAAAATGTGACAGCTAAACATTTGTTGGATTGTAACACACACACACACACACACAGGAGGTGAAAGGAGGAGATGAAAACAGCAACAGTGAGGTGACCTCTGGACTGGATTGATACACACTTGTTGCACGTGTGTCACCACAAACACAGTTTTAAAAAAACACATGCACGCTCACCAGTAGTTTGTTCTTGTACTGGTACTTGGTTCTGCCTGCTGAGTCTTTGATCTCCTTGCTGAAGACCAGAGAGAACTCAAACAGGAAGAGGTGTCGGTCCCGCCCCTTCCTGATCAGAGAGCGTGGATCCCAAACCTGGAAACTGTCTTGCAGGATCAGCTCGCCCTGCACCTCCAGGTTCTCCTCGAACCCTGAGGAAGAGGAGGACAAAGAGATTTAATAATTATATTAACCAGTCAGCACTCAGTATGAATCTACAGGAAATCAAACAAACTATGCTTTGTAAAGCATAAAGCGTAAAACACTACTGGTACAGTCCTGTATAACAGAAAACATGACATGTTGGAAAATGTAGCAATGATAACACCATGCTCCTTTTCTAAATAAGTAATCTTTAGATTACTTATTTAGAAAATAATAATAATAATAATAATAATTATTATTATTATAATTATTATAATTATATAACACATAATAATAATAATAAAATAATAATAAAATAATAATAATAAATACTGTTTTCAGCTTGACCTCTGTTTACAGAGGTCAAGCTGTAAACAGAGGTTATCACTATATTATTACACTATATATTATTAAACATTTTTGCAAATATTAGCATCTTACCCTCCAACATGGCGAGATGCATGGCATCATTAGCTCTCTTAGGAACACTGAGCATCACCTCCAAACCATCTTTAATCTCCCCTTTACCCTCCTCACAACAAGACAGTAACTCCTGCAGAGGGAAGAGAGGAGGATATTAGTTGTGATGAGATGACATAACAGAATGCAAAGGCAGAAATATGTTTTTCCTATGGTATTTTGGCTTCACATTTAGCCTACATACTCCATCAGTCCTGGTTTCTTCCTGACTCCCATAGGCCGTCCACTCACTCACTCACTCACCACCATCTGATGGTCTGACAGCTTAAGCTTGGTTCACTCTGGAAAAAGAGCTGCCTCTTCCTGTTTTTTGTTGTAAAACTTTAGCAGATTTACCTTGAAATCCAAACTGTATCTTGTAATTATACTTATGTGTCCAAATAAATCTGTTGTTCTCAGTTTGTACATGTGGAAATTTGCCTTTTTGTATGAAGATTTAAAGACAAGTGTGTGCATGTATGTGTGTGTGTGTGTGTGTGTACCTTAAGCAGTAGTTGGTACTTTGTGATTCTCTGGACTGGTTTGATGAGGTAGGAGGAGATGGAGTTCGCCAACCCACGTCTCTGCTGGATGTCCTGTTCATACACACAGAGACAAAATTACAACAAATAAAAAAATAAAATTAAATACATGAAATTAAGTAGAATGTTAAAATTCAGCCTGCTGCTGCTGCTGCTGCTGCTTGGAATCAAAACTTTTCCATGATCAAACAGCACCATCTGCTGACAAAACTGGTGAACTACACAACTATCACCACCTCCATCTGCAGGAGGGAAATTAAAAACATGCAACTGTACACTCTCTTTATTACTCTGTTGCAGGGTAATAAAAGATTTACTCACGTCAAAGAAGCTGCCAGCATGCTCCAGTATGAGCTGACTGGAGTCTGGTTTGTTCTTACAGTAATCCACATATATATGGAACTTATCAGCCTGGAAAACAGGAAAAAGAGAAGAGATGTGAGAGAAGAGAATAATTGTTTAAAATCTTATAAAACACTATATATATACAATGAGGGTAATTTCATTATGCTCTCTGCAGCCCCCATCCCCTTTTCAGACAAAGAGTAACCAATCTTTAATTTTGATCCTAACAAAAATATAGGGCTGACTCTTACCCAGGTGACGAAGCAGTGACCCACATCCTCTGGCAGCTGCTCATAGTTCACCAGTTCCTTCAGGAAAATACTGGAAACACACACACACAGATGCAGAGAGCATAAGATCACAATTTGCATTTAATATTTTTTAACACCCTAAATGTTTCTTAACTTTAAAAAGATTGTATTGTATTGTTTTCTATCCTCTGGGTTTCTTCAAAGTTTGGCTGGCAGAAAGCAAAATAACATGAACATATCTGAAACCCCTAAAGAGTTTTTCTGAAATCTCAAAGGTTAGAAGTTCCTTAAAAATCTAAATGGAGTCGATGAGTACAAAAAAAAACCCCAAAAACGTTTCCTTGAGGAATCAACTCAGAGTTTTCTGAAGGTACCACATTGAGATCAGAACCAAAGGAGTTCCTCAGGAGATTCATGAAGCATCCATAAAGGCAAACCTCAAAGATGCCTCTTCAGCTTCCTTATAGCTAAATTTAAGAAAAACACAGGAAGTTCCCCTCGGGGGGGTTTCAAGTGGTGACAGTTCTTACAGCAAATCTCGAACAGTTAAGAGCATTTCCACTGCAGAAAAACTGAATTGGGAATTGTATCATCGCTGCTGAGTAAGATGCACACAATGATCTTGACCAGGTTGTTTCCATTCCTTAACTTTAATGTAGAGCTTGAAAACAAAGTATGTATATGCCATTGGTTGCCTTTCTGCCATGTGCTTGTTGCTAATTCCTACATCTGGAAATTCTGGCTGGTTTCTCCACCCACAGCACACATAGTGGGCTTGGTGAGAAACCATCTACAAGTCTCTCACTTGCTGTGGAAGTCGTAGATCTCCTGCATGTTGCCGAAGATGATGTGCTCCTTGTTAGCGATGCCTGGAGGGATCTCTTCCACACCACTGGTCATCTCCCACAGGTAGGTCTGACACACAGGCAGAGAGGCCGACATGTAAGGTAAACCGGACGACATCTGATGTGTAAAAACAAAAAAGACACCAGCAGAGGACTGTCTCCCACCTCTAGACACTCCTGGAGATCTCTGACGTAGGTCTTCTCTGTCTGCAGTAGCTCTGCCATGATGAACCTGAGACAAGAAAAAAGTTAAGACTACAAGAGAAACCCCACAAAGAAGGATCAGATGGTATGAATTATATAACTGGTACTACTTTGTGTCTTCCATTACTGCGTGAGCCTACTGATGTTTCTCCAAGTCTTTTATTTGAAAAGATAAAACTCCTTCAGAAGGCTTCAGAGGAGAGCTGGAACACTGTGCTACTACCTCAATTATGTGTCTTTGATGTCTTTTTAGTCCAAACTTTGGCAATATCGCAGGACGCAGATGATCACCATGGTTGAGGCAGACTCAGAAGTATTGGCAGTGAATAGGAGTGAATTTTGCACAATAGGGTGAATTATTGCAGCTATATTGTAACTAAATTATCATTTGACAGTCATTTTATATGCTTCATGTATTTCAGATTTGGATCATGGTGTAGGATTTCTGGTTTATCAAAAAGAGCTGCCATGACAATAAACTAGATCTCATGAGTTCCAAGTGAGATGGTTGTCAAAGTTTATTGGATGGTATTTATTTTTATTTTTAAGAGGCAGCAGCATGTACAGAATTTTTCTCACTCTTTTCTCTCATCTGAATGCCATTCCTGTACTCACTCTTTCTTCCTGGCGGACTTCCTCTTCTCCTCGTTGACCTCGTGGTTGGGGTCGCGCAGTTTGACCTCAGGGTCGTCCGTCAGGCTGGCGGGGATGATGTCTAGCTCTAAGTCTTTATTGTCCTGCACAGAGGAAAATAAATAAAGAGTCTTTGTCAATAATCTGAAAAAAAAAAAAAAATTATCCATATTATGTTTGTAACTACAGTGATGTTCACCTCCGAGCTGACACCGAGACTCCTCTCCAGGCTCTCCTGGTACTTGGCCATGCGTAGGGAGAAGTCACGGTAGCGGCGGTCCACAGTGCTCACCCAGCGCTTCAGCTCTGACACGTGGGCATGACCTTTCTCCACCAGGTTGTCAGCCAACTGGATCAGCAACTTCACCTTCTCCTTGGTTTGCTGGGGGACGTACACACACACACACACACACACACACAAGTTATTTGAAATTTTAAGAAGGCCAACCCTGCCATTGTTTTGAAAGAGAATATAACATTCTGGGAGTGTTGCACATCAAGTGCCAGCTATCAGCTCCAGCAGTCAGGTCCCATACCCATCTATACAAACACTAACACCCAAGTTTACCCAAGGTTGACGAAATATATGGTCAACCATTCAGAGTGTGAAGCTGACTGTATCTGTCCTAAATCTTTTTATTAACATTTTCCTAAAGAACTGAAAAAATATCAAGGAGAAACAGCACACAAAACAAAACCCTAGTCTCTCCATCCATCCCTACCCAATGTCCCCCCTGGCCAGACATAGAAAAAGTGCACAAAATAAACATGAAGAACAAATAAACTGACTGTATCAAGCAATAAAATGAGGAGCAGCAACCACATTCAGCTCTAGAGTAAACAGGGCCTCTGCATTCCCTTGATTTGGCACATAAAGTGCACTGGATACATAAGATTCTTAATTTAAATGCAAGAATACAAAGTTCATATTTTTCTCTGCTTTACTGGAGTGTGCAAATAGAATTCTCATGTTATTCAAATGGTGCAAATCTAAACAAGTATGAATTTAAGGGCATGCTGTTCTTTTAGTGTTTACTGGCTTGATGCTAACAGCAGCTCTTTTGAAGCTCAATAAAGCTGTCAGTAGCTAAGCTTCAAACACACACACACACACAGTGTACCTTGGCAGTAAGTCTGAAGTGATGATAGTCATTGAGTAGCTGCTGTGTTTCCTCGCTGCTGTCGCCAGGTGACGTGTGTGTGGCCAGGTAAACCTCACCTGTCTCCTGGATCCAATCCAATGCCTGCACACACACACACACACAGACACAAAGACACACCATCACACAACAGATAAGGTTGATTGTCTCTGTATTATATTTGCTCTTATAAACTCTCTCACTGATAACATAAACCAGATGTTCCTTCAGTGCTGCACATTTCCCCAAAGCCAAAATCCAGCCAGCAATATTTCGTTTATAATGCACGCACACACACGCACACACACACACACACACAAACACACACAAACACATTCTGACCTGTTTGGCACTGCGTTCAAACACCAGGTACTGCTGACATTGGTCCAGCCTTCGTTTCTTTAACGTCCAGAAGTGAAGGACTCTGTTTTCTCTCTGCAGCAGCTCATTCAGAATGGCTGCACCCAAAAACACACAACATTACATAAAATATACACTTCCTCCTAAGCCCAAAATGTGCTCCCAGCTCACTGATGAGGTTTTAAAACTGAACTTGAGCATATCTTGGGTAGGTTCATTATACTATACATTTGATTTAACACATCCCAGGAAAAATGAAGCATTACAATTTGGACTTTCATATAAAGCAGTTTTGTTTCCAAATTCATTAAATTGGTCTACATGTTAAATAGTACTCATGGTCAGTGTGTTATTTAAATCAGAGTCCTCAGATTTTTTGGTTAAAATTAATTTCACATAATATTTCAACACATGTTATAGTTATTTTTCAGTCTGTCACAATAGGATTTGAATTAAAATATGAAATAAAAATAAAAATATGTTGATGGATTGAATATCTATGATATGATTGATTTTCACCAGTACTGACCTTTGACTTGTTGTTCGGGTCCTCTGGTGTGACCAGCTGCTCCAGGCATGCTTACATTGTTCCTGTGGATGTACTTCAGAAAGACCTCAGCGTTCCTCCGGGCCAGAGTGCACGCCTGGAGCACAGGGACATGGTGGTTACACTGACGCTAACACAGTTCAGATACACACGCCGTTAAGGAATTCCTTTACAAAATACTGTATTCTTATTCTACATTCTGCTGTCAACAATTGGAGCTAATCTGTTTGGTTTGGTTCAAACAAACTCTGCTGTGTTTGTTTTAGTTATTGTGAAAGCTGTCTTTCCAATGGTGCAGCCCAAACAACCGCGCTGAGACCAGTTCAAAAGGTGGGTTTTGGTCCAGACCAAGTCAAACAAAACTACAGGTTTGAAAAAGACTGTGGTGATCCAATAATCTCGCTTCAGATTCAGTCAATATGGATCTACCAACCGAAGGTCATTTGCAGATTTTATGGAAAGCTAATGAAACTCCAGAGTGTAAACAGAGAGACTTTATCAGCTTAAAAGTAATTTAACTTAATACATTTTGGTCATGATGAACATAATGATTGTTATCTCTCATCTCTTCTGATATCCCATTTCACCATCTCATCTCCAGGCATCTTTTCTCTTTTAAAATGGTGTAAAAACCTTCATTAACTTAGATATTTGGAAATGGAATCTAAATGTATAGGTGCCATAGAAATACTTTTCTATTTTGTTCTGCATGATTCTGCTCCAGTGTCTTCTATTCAAGGTTAAATATTCTTTCTTTGAATTTGATGTTTCTGTTGTTTTCTTCTGATTTTGTACGAGCCTTTTTCCTGATGTCAGGTAAGGAGTTGATTTACCTTGAGGAAGGCTTCTTTCTGCTCCAGGTGTTTACTGATCAGAGGTAGAAGGTGTTCGCTGTCGGCCGACGTTCCCAGTTTATCATGACTGCCGCACCAGTCCTCATCCCGACGGTACTCCTGCTCCAGGCTCTCTAACACACTGCACACCTGGACACAGAGTTGGTGACACTATGACAGCACTACTGCTCCACACTTAGATACAAGAAAACATAAATATGTGTGTGAGATGTACCTGTTCAGAAGTCTTGTAGAAGGCCACAGAGGCATTGACCAGCTTCAGGCGGTCCTCCATCTTCAGCATCAGCTGCTGCCAGTGAACGGCCACTTTTTCTGCACAGCTCCGAATTGCCTCTGGATCATAGTGACCCGCCTGTAGCATCATCTGGAACAAACGAGGGGGAGGGCAAAAGGATAAGACAGAGGTAGAGGGTAAAATATGCTCATATTGAACAACATTCAACATCATCTGGGATGTAGAAATACAGTATAAAGGATAAGACAAGATATAGCAGGGGTTAGCCTTGCTTGTTTAAAGTCGGTCTTACGGGTTTACTGCAGAAAATAATAAGAAGTAACTTTTGTAAACAGCAAATATTTACCTCTGCTTTTTGCTGGACCTGCAGAGCACTCTGATGAGTCTTCTGGAGAGAGTTTGCGTGGAAGAGAGACTAAAGGAGGAAGAGTAGAGGAGAGATAGATTCATTTTCCCCTAAGCAACAAAGTCAGTATTTTGGTGCACATTCGGCCATTTAAAAACAATTTGTGTTTACAAAGAAATATGTTTTGGGGGTGCATTTTCTTTAAATGCAAATGTCTAAGCGTATCACAGTCAGTCTGCTGCCAAAATAACGTCTACAGCTAAATCTTATTATAAAAGTTACATTACAGTCAGCGTCTGTGTTTTTCTACAAAAAACTGTATAAAAACTGTATTCAACTTTTGAAACAATTCCAGTAAACAAGCACTGCTATTGATCTGTATTTCTGTTGACTTGTAAAGTCTGATTCTATTTTGTTATTTCTTTATCAATATAAATTATGTTTCACTACTGGTAATGAAGCATATAATACATTTATTTTGTGTGTGTGCGTGTGTGTTTAAGCTATTGCAGTAGCTAAGGTTGTATTAGGTCAGTCTGATGGAGGATGCAGACACACACTCGCACACACACACGCACCAATCAGAGCTCCAGAGGAGCTGAAACGAGGCCAGAACACGCATGTTGGGCCTGGTCCAAAACGATGTGATTGTGTGTGTGTGTCTGGGTGTGTAGTACAGTGCTGACCAAGGGGCTTTCACCCCTGTGAGTGCTCACACACTTCTGGAGTCAGCTATTTAAAACTCCACACATATTACACACAAACACACACACACATGTTCAAAAATATACACAGAGATAGCACTACAATGCTTTAAAATGTGTGTGTGTATGTTTGTGTGTGTGTTAGCATCTGTTACTCTTCAAAATCAATGAATGAAATAATTATTGAGGCAAGCCTGGTTCACACACAGATGACAAAATGTATGTGTGGGTGTATCACAGTGCGCACCCATCCACTGCTATTCAAACCAATGCATACTGAAATAATTATTACTTAAGTACAGTTAGCCTGGTTTGAGCAGCAATAATTAGGATGTGCGTGTGTGCGTGTATGTGAGTGTGTACCTCTATAGCCATCTGGAACTGTTCATGTTCCCTCTGCAGCTGCTCAGCCTCAGACAGAGAGCTGGCATTCACCATGCTGGCATTCAACATGGACTCACCATTACGAATCCAACCCAACACCTACAGAGAGAAAAAGAAAGAGAGAAATTTACAAAGTATGACAAAGTAATTCACTGCAAATGCTAAAATTAAGAGATACTTGCGTGTATGTTGTGGGAGGGAAATATCAAACACAATTTCTCATGAAATACATGAAAATAGGCACATAAATATAGAACTGAAATTATATACACATAGGTAAAGAGTGAGATTGATATGCAGTGTGAGGAAAACACGGCTACAAGGTGTGAAGAACAGGACTGTTGTCTCTACAGGTGTGCATCTTAGTAGCAAACATGTAGGTAACAATAAATATAGAGGAGATTTTTATATTTAGGATTGTAGCTATTTAGAATAGCATCTGTGCCCAAGGTCATTTTGGACCCTCATTATATAGTAGCTTTTTTGTGAGACCATAAATATGGGACGGCCTAGGAGAATAATAATATAATATGTGCATGTGTGGACAGTTGGATATAATATCAAAATAAATTAAAATAACAAGGTTTTGGATTTTTTTTGATGATACAGTACTGAAAAATCAAGAACAGTGGTTTAACCAATGTGCAGCCCCTAGTCTGCTAGAGATAAAGAAGAACTGTATTAAATTAAAAAAAAACAAACAAACAAACATATGAGTTCATGTTTACCTATGACTCGTTAACTCGTGTTAACGAGTCGTAGGTAATCCATGGTCACTGCTTTACATACAGCGTTTTATTCCACACTTGCCCTATATTACGCCGACAATTACTGTAAGTAATCTGTGCACTTATCTGAACTGTGGCTTTAAGTATTTGTTTGCAGTAGATTTATGACCGGACGAGTGCCATAGGACAGATCACGAGTGAGAGAGAAAAAAAAAGAGTGGTGGGGAAGCAGCAGCGTGTGTTTGTGTGTTTGTGTGTATGTGTGTGTTATTAGCACTTCTCCATCAACCTCATCAATAATTCAGTTGTATCCATCTGCAGCATGTGTGCTTCCTGTCTGAACACACAGCATGTTCATATTCACATCTGTGGTAGCTTCTTTAAAAAAAATAAAAAAAATAATAACGCAAAACATCTTTGCTTTATCCAGGAGGAAGAGCCAGGTGTTCTTGTCATTTCTCCAGCGTGGAGGAGTCTGTCTGATACGAGATTTTCATTTTTTTTTTTACTTTATGAAGCCAGCCCACCAAGCTCCATTAAAGCTTCATATTATTTCCTTTTCAGGATTTAGTTTTTTCCTCCTTGTATGAACTGACCTCTGTCAGTCTGTCACTTTTCCATTAAACAATAAAGTTTATAAAAAAGTGCAGAAACATACGTTCATTTATTTACTGAAACCAGCCGAGCCTCTTCCTGCTCGCTGTCCATTATAATGTTTAAAATATCTCACCTAATTCAGTTGTTACTATGGGAATGACAGTACAAACAAATAATTATAGGATTGGTTCCTCAATGTTTTATGTCTATAGCTACAGTGACTGTTCATAACTTTTACAAAACATTTCAAATTTCTCAGGAACAAAGTCAAATGAGAGGAAAGATGATGATTCAGAAGCAAAATCAACTATTGCCACATGTGAACTATTGGAGTTATGACATTGTTTAGAGAAATAATTTCTTTAGCATGTGTACCTGTTTAACCTCGGCCTGTAGGTGGCGTAGCTGCAGGCTCTGCTCCAGCCGAGTGTGTGTGTGTTGCGCATTGAGCTCCACCTCCTGCTGCTTCTCATGGAGGAACTCCAGCAGCTCCTGAACCTGAGAGGCCAAGTCCATGTCCTTCTCCCCCGTCAACTCAATCCCTGACACACACACACACACACACACACACACACACACACATACAGCTGTGACTGTCACATTCTACTTGCCTTAAAAGCATTTTGAGGACAGCATAGTGTAACAGCCCGGGTCCTTATTGTCACCAAAGCAGCTTTTCAGAAATTCCATTTTAAAAGATGTTATACTGAATCAACATTTTTTTACTTTCTAGTTTCATTTAATATTCATTATATATTTTAAGCTATATTATTACAGATTGTTGCTTTTGCATTGTTTGCTGCAGTCTGTAGCATCAATTAACTATTAATAAGCTTCTTCACCAGCAACTGGCACTGTGAGAGAGAGCATGTTTGTGTGTGTGTGGATGAGAGAGATTTGTCGCTCCGGGGGGCAGAGTGACTGAGGCGGTGACCTCCACCACCATATACACAAACACACAGTAAGAGGATTGTGCTGTGACGATTTTTTAACCTAATTCTCTCTCTGTTCCACACAACACGCTTTTCTTTAGGATCCCAGTTCATGCCAGTTCAAAGCATCAAGGCTCCCTCTCTCCCTCACTGGAGAGTGGGCAGCTGAAAATCCAGATCCAAAACACAGTTGATTAACTGTCACCATACAGCTCAGACAAGTTTTTTGTTGGCAGAGGTACCAAACAGCCACCACTGAACTTTCCTGCTGTGGCTGCATGGCTGTGTATTTTCTTCTGTTCAGCAAAGCTTACAATTAGTCACTCGGGAAACATTTTAGAAGCATAACGATGCAAGGTGTGAACTCCAGTACAAAACACAAGGGTGTGGTGGGAAATGCTTGCTTTTGTATTTATTTAAATCTCTATGTCCTCCTGTCTTGTCCTGTCTCCTTTTGTCTCTGTACCTTTTCACCTCATTTTAATACACACAATGTGTGTGTGTGTGTGTATGTGTGTGTGTGTGTGTGTGTATGTGTTAGTTACCTGAAGCCTGAACCTCCATGATGTACTGGTGCAGATCTTGACCCTGCTGCATCACTTCGTAGGTCATATTGTTCATGGCTGCTTTTCTCTCCGCATGCCTTTTCAGCCTCTGCTCCGCCAGGCCGATGTCCTCTGCACTGCCAGAGGAGGCGCTGCCTCCCCCGCTGCCGCTGCTACTGCTGCCGCCTGAGCGGCTGGCGTCATTCAGCTGACGGGATAGATCCTCGTTCCAGGCGTCTAACTCCGCTGTCACCTGCAGGAAGAGAAGCAGCAGCAGGAACAGATCAGAGGTTGTCACACGAAGACACAATTATCAACAAAACACATCATAAGATAAGAATGACGTGAACCGTTTCTCGATTGTGTTGCAACGTCAAAGGCCCCAACGCTGGGCTGATGTTGAATCAGCAATGGAGGCAACAGAGAGCTCTATGACCAGCTGTTCACCACATGCTGAAAATTGCAGGGATGCAAACTTTACTGCCTGACAAGTTTCAACAGTCTCTTAACATTTCCTAATTTTATTTAGTCTTTCTGTGATTTTTTTTGGATTACGTATAAAGACAAAGTATGCACATGTTGGCCAGCAGCTGTAGTCTTTGGTTTGTTCAAGTGCTATGTTTAACATAAGCACACCTGCCAACACTCCCGATTTTCACGGGAGTCTCCCTATTTTTAACCCTTTCTCCCGCTGTGCTCCCGTTTGGTAATTACTCCCGTTAATCTCCCGATTTCATAGTTTTTCCTTTTCATTATCACAACCTGTTTCTGGCAGTGTACAGCGTGTGTGTGCAGCTGCTCTCTGTGAAGGCAGTCTTTCATCCTGTCCTCTGTCCTCTGCTGCTGATGTGATTCACTGCCTGCAGGTACCGCTGGTAGAAAGGAGGTACTGGTTTGTGTCAGCCAGCAGTTGAGTTTACAAGAATTTGCCAAACGTTAAGATACGTGGCAAACTCAGATAAAAAGTTAGGCTATATACTGACAGCTTTTGTTGTGGTGCGCTCTGGTTGTGTAAAACTTCCTGGCGGTAGATGGGACACTGCAAGCAAAGCAGTTTAAAATATTGCTTTTCTACATGTTTATGCTTGTTGAACAGGTGGTTTGATAAAGTACTCTCGTGAAGGTTTTGTTGCACTTACAGTAACGTAACGTACCCCCCCTCCCCGAAAAACCTCCCAATTTTTGAACCCTAAATGTTGGCAGGTATGCATAAAATGTGAAGCACTGTGAGGCTATGCAAAGTTTGATCAGTCAGTCAGATCAGTACTTCTTTGAGGTCAGCTTCATGTGTCCGGGCCCTTAGACAAAGAACAGCAGGGGATCCGAAGCAGAACCCTGGGTGACGCCACAGCTGCTCCCAGTGAGCACTCTTCAACAGTAACCAAGTGTATCTGACAGAATTGATCCAAGTACCCCTCTAAGTCCACTTTCACTCTTACCTCTATAGTATACTGCTCAAAGATGCGTAGCTGGAGAAAGATGTCCAGCTTGATTTTGCGCTCATGGAACAGTTCCTCCATCTGGCCCTGAGCCTCGTCCAGCTGCTGCAGAACCCCTTGGATGTGTGCAATGGAACTGCAGTGTGGCGTTTTATTGGTTGACATGGCTGCATCTCTGCAAACAGAAAGACAGAAGGAGACATTACATCATACTAGCCTTATCACAGACCCCCCCCCCCTCCCCTCCTTTTGCAACATTTGGTTTTGGAGACGTTTTGAGGAAAACTCAAAATAAAACATGGTAGACAGATATGCTGCACATTTTTGACATCTTTTAAATGTATTTTTATATTTGAATAAAACTAAATGCATTAAATCAGTACAAATAAAAACATGAAATGAAATAAATTACTTTTTATTATTTTACTTTAATTAAATAAAATACAGCAAACTATAGCATTTTAATTCAATTTTACCATCTGAAAGAAAATGGGGATCAGCTAGTAGATTAGTGTATGAACCACACAGCATTCACACTCCAACTGGTAAAGTTACATCCAAGTGTTTTCCCTCGAAACTACCGCTATTTTATTTTCCTTTCCACAAATGAAAGAAACAGAAGGAGAAACAAGGAGATAGAGGGAGAGAGATGAGACAGAGAAAAAACTGTCATACATTTGGGCCAACACGGTAAGTGCTAATCGCAATCCTATCTGAGGGACTGTTAGAAATATGACGTTTTAATGCCATTTTAAGTATGAATATTATTAGCTGAGCTGCTGCATGAATCCTTCTCTTTCTTTAATAATATTATACATTTTAATGTCATTACCTGAGCTGCTGTATTAATTCCTCTCCCTCTTTAATCACATTGAGCGTTGCCTCCAGTGTGGCCGTCTGTTGCTGCTGAAACTGCTGGATCAGAGTCTGAACTGAATCCACAGAGTCGCAGCACACATCGTCCAACAGCTGCTTCTGCAGCTCCTCCATCCACGACCACAGCTGAACACAAAGGTAGAAAGACAGACAGAGAGACAGACAGACAGGCAAGTTAGTAAATGTGTGATCCAGCCATTAGCACGGAATTCTCCTTCCACTAAACCGTCTTAACACTGCAGTATCCTGCAGGGGATACTGAAAATAACTCTTATAACTACATGACAGACCACAGTGCCACTGGCTGTGGCAGGGGAAACAGTTTGTTCTGTTGGGGCTCAAACCTGCACTTCACACTTATGACATATCAAAGTATCTGTGGTTAATAATAAAATAAGAATTAATCATAGTAAAACCTGCTGGCAGCAGCAGAATTTCTGTTCCCTTTTTTCAGTTTGTGTGTGTGTGTGTTTCTGTGTCCCACCTCCTTGGTGTGTGTGTGGAAGGACACAGACATGTCGAGCAGCAGCTTCCTGTGTTCAACACGGCGGACAAAGTCCTGGATTCGGACCTCCAGGTGTCTGGCTGCCTTGTAGATTTCCTCGGGGTCACACTCTCCGGTCTGAGCCAGCTGCTCAGCCGCTTCTAGCAGCTTGTCTGCATTAGTGTATGTATTCTGAAAGAGAGGGGAGGGACCTTCATCAACACCACCACTGTCTGCATTAGCTTTGTCGTACACCATTCATAAGGACATACACATTTCTGATTGGCAGGTAGATGTGCCTTAAAGTGATTTGAACCATGGTTACAGACAAAAGGCCAAATAGCTGGCAGGTGGCCTCAAACATAGTTCCAGCTGACAGTTTAAAGTCTGTTCTAAATCAGTGCAAATACTAGGCAGCAGTTTTTGTTCAGTGCTAATACCAGCCAGCACTCAGTAGGGAAACAGACCAAACCATGGGTTGAAATGACAAATAACTTAATAAAAATGTTAAACAACTTCACTACTGCTCCTCATTTTACCCTTGGTAAGTAATGGTATGAGAGGTGAAAATAATCTGCTATAGAAAATATCAGACATATATATCATATCAGAAACAAATTTTTGCATTATGCTGTTCTTCACCTCTGCCTGCTCCGTTACTATTTTCATACATAGACTTTTCATCATATGGTATCACTTTGTTCATCACTATCACTGTTATGACTGCCGTCATTATCATCATCATATTCATCCTCAACATCATTGTCATCGTAAAAGCATCATCTTCTCAATCAGTTACCTTTTTCATTATCTTTAAAAACCATAAAGAAAACATGTCATTACACTGTCATCATTACCACTGTCATTACCCTCACACCTTTCTTTGTCACTGTCACATTTTTCATTATCATCAAATATTTATCATTATCACCATCATCATCGCCGTCTATCATCTTGATTTTTTTCATAATTTATCATAAAAGTCTTTTTTGTCACCTTTTCGTCACCACCATCATGGTCGTGATGTCATCTTTTACATTATCACTACCAATATTCATCTTCTAATTATGGCTGTGTTTGCAGTCTCGTCATCTCTGACATTGTTTCTGACCTCATTTAATGACATATACACCGAAAACATCACTTCTGGTCAGGAATAACACTAGATCAGACACACACACACACACACACAGAGTCAGATCATGTTTTATTAAAATGTTAATCACTGTTTCTGTAAATCAACAGTGTAACATCTCCTGTTTCCGCCTCTATTTCCCCAAAAAGGGATTAAATCCTGTATGAGTGTTAAAGAGCTCAGCATTCATCAGGAGGAGAGAATGGATTAGTGTCAGTCTATTCTGGTAAGTATGAGAGATCATCACTGGAATATTTCACTTTGGGAAATATATTACATCAGAGATATTTTGGGGTGACTGGTAGTTGGGGCTGTGGGACTAGAGTGAGGAGAAGATGTTGCATTGTCAACCCAATTATTCAGGAATATGAGATTGGGGTATTTTGGTAAACGCTTACAGTCTGGATATTCCACATGTTAGAGGGATTAGTCAGAAGATAAATATTATAATTTACAAGAGATTATTACTCTTTGCTGCATGACTGGTTTGGCTCAGGTTGAGGATTGCAGCGGGGAGATGACAGGAAAGCAGAATCATCCCTGTCACCTGAATATGAAAGGCCAACCTCATGACTGATGAAAACTGTTGACAGCATGTTCTGTGGATTATAGAGCAAAGGGGAAACTCTTTCTGGCGAGAGATATTGCCGCTGAATTTTTCAAATGTAATTTTTCATTGTCTTGGAGTGGAGGCAGAAATATCTGTGTTTCCGTACCAGCACGGTTTGAATGGTCAAGGTTGTTCACAGCTGTTCAAAAAACATCAAAATAATACTTCTGTTATTACTGTAAACAAATTGCACATTCTATGAACCATGTTGCACTTCCTTGTCACACAGGAAACATTCAAAACATCATATTGCAAACACATAACATCCTTGAAACCATACCGAACACCACTGCAAACACCTGGCGACCAGCAACCCAATGCCATAGCAACGGACTACAACAGCCATCTCACTACTATTAGCTATCTAATAAAGCTAGTAACCAATGCTACTGGGCGGTTACCAGCTAGCTAGTAGATAGCAACCATCCACAACCACCCAGCAATTATTTACACTAGCAACCACCTTGTAACATCTTAAGCACCTAGTAATCCCTGAGTAATGCCTTATCAAAAACCCCCAAAACTCCTAGCAACCACCCACAACAACCCAGAAACTGACAACCACTTTATAAGCAACATTGCACAAAAGCCTGAGCAATAGCCTACAAAACATTTAGCACCACCAAAGCAAATGCCCAGCCCTTAAAGTTAAGACAGTTTCTGTTTGAAGTTCACTTGGTTCTAATGGAGAAACGGCCAATCAGATGCACGTGAAGAGAGCTAAAATTAAACTAGCACTAATGATGGATAGTTAAAGGACATTATCATGACAAAAAAACGTACATATATACAAACACACATAGACAAAAGTAGAGAAAATAGAGCAGACACTCTTTTTATACTTCAGGAAAGGAACCTAACTGGCAGTAAGGAAATACGTTTGAGGATGTCTGTGTGTTTGTGTCAAAGCATAATGTGGGTAAACATACTTAACATATTCTCTATCTTCTGGCATGTTTCTTAAATGTGTATTAAATTAATTCATGTTATGCATATTGCTAAGTGGAGCCTTTTACCAGCAAATTCTAATGGGAGAGAAGCGGGGAAACATGCAGAGAGCGAATGTGTCTGACCCAAATTATGCTGATCCACAGCAGGTTATGAAGGTTAATCCTAATCCAAAGTGTAAACATCAGATTACATGACTACACACTCTTTATAGGATTAGCACTCACTCTTTTACAGGATTTCTACTTTACTGAAACTGCAGTTACCGAAGTGGCAGATGATTTGTTAATTGCCATGAATTCATATCTGTGTGTGTGTGTGTGTGTGTGTGTGTGTGTGTGTGTGTGTGTTCAGGCTTATTAACAACAGCAGAGACCGTCAGGATTTAATGATCCTGATCACATAAGATACAATATGACCCTTTCCCATTTCCTTGTTCTCCTATGCAAAGCTCTACAGCACACACAGACATCTGCTATAAGTGTACTTACTTGACTTTAAAACAAATCAAATCAGACAACTGACAACTTCAATGCAGAAGAATATAAAACACTTTTTCTACCTCCCATCCAATTCAAACCCCATTTCTGTAAACTCTATTTGACAATATTGGTAATTTGTGCTGAATAGCAAATTCAGAGACACTGTCCACAGAGAAGTTTCACTCAATTTTCAATTTTATCTATTTATATTTTACTTTGACCATTTCTTTTGCAGCACTGACCTATTCCCAAGCCACATTTTAAACCCCTACAGAGAGCTTTAAAATGTGTCTCTATTTTGTTTTCATCTTTATGACCTAAACTTTAATTGCAGTGTTTCTTACATATTTGACTGTACAGCGCTGGAGTTCAGGAATGGATAACATCTTCTGCAGATCTTTCAGAAAAGTATTGTGACCATAAATGGTTATGTAGAAGCATGTCTTCATGCTTCATGCCACCACCAGGCATGGTGGTTTTGAAAATTTGGGATTAATCAAGGCAGAGTACTTGCAGATGTGTGCGAGGCACGCAAATAAACATTTGATAAATACAAACTACTAACTTCTGAATTTTCATAGTAGGACTGAACCTTTCCTATGTTATGTTGATGCTGTAAATGAGAGCCCATGTGTTTTGGAGAAAGCTAATATGAACACTGCTCCACAGCCATTTTACATGCTGTCTGAAGAAATAAACAAAGAAACGCAAGACTCCAAAAGACAACTGGATCCTCTCGGTGTTGATAGGTATTGAAAAGTAATGATCACTGTGACATGATCGTGCCTTTTTAATGAGAGAGGACACAACTCACATTGCAATACTTCATTGGAAACACATATGGAAACGACAGACTCACCTGAGCTACGTCTTCAAAGTCGTCATGTCTTTTCTGCAGGGCTCGGGCTCTGTGGAGGGATTTCCCAACACCAGTGTGTTTGCTGAGGAAAGCCTCGCCGTGGTTTTCTATCCAGTCCATCACCTGAACGACAAGAGAGCGCAATGATCACCTTCACACCATCACCTGACACACACTCAGGATTAAAGGTCACCTTTTTGTTGGTAACACTGAAGCCTTTTTCCTGACAGTGTACATGCAGATCAGAAGTACAAAATGGTCTCAGAGCTCATGAATTAAGAATGGAACAGATGAAACCTTCATGATCTGCGTGGGAAAATTTAGGTCACAGCTGCTGTGAAGAACAGGATGTTAAATATTCTGTGCGGTAAGTCTACTGTGCGTCAAACTTCAGCATTGATGGGCTTGGTGAACGACTGCCAGGCTCCATTCCTTTTCTTTGTTGTTCAATTTTTGCTACATTGTTGGTATATTTTTCAGTCATTACATGCTTCAATAAAAATCTGAAAGTTTCGGATGGTCTGTTCAACCCTCATTTGTTATATGGGATATGCTTATAATCTTCATCACACTGTATTATCAGCTTTTAGTTCTGTGGCTGTGAAGGACACAGCTTGTTTTTTGTAGTGATTTGTGTCGCTGATGATTTCAAATGTCAGAATTCCTTGAAGGAAACCTGCAATGCAGGTTGCATTTCCACAATACAGACCTATTCACCAGTATGTCTAAACTGGATTTGATTGACTAATTTCACTACAGCTCAACTTTAGGCTCATTGTCTATTGTGAAGTTGTATTATGTAGTAAAAAAGATGTTAAATACAGATTCACTCACATTAAAATTGTGAGTGCATTTGATCAGTTCCTCCCTGGTTAGTAGGATATATTGTATTTATCAGTATAGCATAATATGAAAGTGGTAAATAACATCACCATTTAGCCAGTGAAACAGTGAAATTCTACAGTAGAGTACAGAATGTATGGTGTGGTGTTTATCTTAACACACTCTTTAAATCAAATTCTCACACCTTAGTCTACCTAAAATAAAAAAATCCACAGACATATCTTGATCTTTGTATCAGATATATAATCTATAATAAAATGTGGACACAGATTTTGGGTCAACCCAGGCAACCTCATTCCTAATCTAAAATCTGAAGATTCCTATGCAAGGAGGGGTTTTCCTATGAACAATAAGTGCTGCTCTGACATCCACTTTGGTGCAGAAAAACATGAACATGGCATTACAGTGGATCTCAAAGTAGTTTCTTGGGGTTTTAAGAAACAATGTGTATGGATGAACAGTGAATACATGACGTCAGTGAACTGTAGTCGGTCCAGCTGGAGCCACAAAGAGGTCAGCGAAAGGTCATAGCACAGACAAACTGAAGCATGTTGACTGCTGCTGGGCCATCTTTGTTTGAATGTGCAGCTAAAACTGCCAAATAAAACTACACACCTAATATGTTCTCTTTCAGCCTTTACTTGTGCAACTCTCTCTCTTCCTCTCTGGGGTCACATATATCCTGTAGCATTACTACTCTGGTTGGAATAGCCCTGCTTTTAGTGATTTATAGACTTAGGTATAAGCTTACTCTCTCACTTACTCTTTGTATACTTTCTATGTATGTCTCTCGCCCTCTGTGAGTCTGTGTGTGTCTCCGTGTCTCTCTCTGGGGTCTCATAGGAACTCATGCATGACGAGTACGGTTGGCGAGGCTCTGTTTTCATTGAATTTACAACCTACTGATATGATCTCTTCTTCCCTCACTATTTCTCTCTCTTTGTCTTTCTACCTCCCTCACACACTCTCACACACTCTCTCACACTCTCTCACACTCTCTCTTGGGTCACATATAAATGCTTTCATGGCGCCGGTGTTGAGAGAATTCATCTTTGAATTTGTAGTCTGCATGGTGCCCTAATTCTCTCTCCCTGGGGCCATTCACTCATATATACAGTACATACGTGATGACTTCAGCTACAATAGCTCTGTTTAAAATTTATTCAATGTGCCGTTGGTGCAGTTTCTCTCTCTTATGTGACACATGACCCCAATACAAATCACAAAAGTAATATTTAGGTTACCATGTTAATAGCAGCAGTTGGGAGTGAGAATGAAGTATTTTCTTGTTAACCTGCTGTATTACTGATACTGTTAATGCTGCTACGGTATTACGGTATTGTAACCCTAGTTAAACACAGAGCCCTCTACTGGACTCTATGGGTAATACTCTCTTCCAATTGCATGCAATCGCCCACTGAAATTTCCATGTCAATCAGGACGCGCCTACCAATTACGTGTGTCTTGCACGCTATATAAGCGTCTCACTGCTGCTCACTATCCAAAACCATTTCAGTGGACAGCGTAAGAACGGCTGGGTCTATAGGTAGAGGGCTTTGTTCTATCTCACACAGGTTCGGCCCTCTACTGGACTCTATGGGTACAGTAGGCGGAACCCGATGAATGTTCGCCCTGCCATGACGTGTCATCAGACTGCCTCACTGAGCCCGACCAGCTATAGGTTAGTCGCCACAGCCCTCCTACTACTTTATAATCCCAGCCGCTTAAGCGGAGCAGCAGGGGGCCAAACCCAGTTCAGTTAACATGGACCTGAGCTGGGTGAAGACATGGCCTAACCTTGCAGAGGTCATAGGTCATACACCAAACACCCTGCACACCCCATTTCCCGAGTCATCTTGGATCATGGGAGAATGCCGGTGTATAATTGCCCGGGGGGGTCAGGTGTACCACAGCTGTCACTTACACCATCACTCACACCTGCGAGCACAGACCTTGAAAAGGAGCCCGTCATGTCCAAGAGATAGAACTTTATGAATGGACAAGACATAGACCAGTACGCCGCTGTGCATACGTCCTCAACACTAACCCCACCAAACAAGGCCGTAGCTACGCCACAGGTGAATGCGCTCAGACCATCTAGCAAGGCGCTTCTTGGTTAGGGCTTTACCAGCCACTCCTTCTCCATAGCACACAAACAGCTGTCCAGTGCACCGAAAGGGGGCCGTGCGTTCAACATAACATGCCAACACACGTACTGGGCATAAGAGGTGCAGTTTTGCCTGCCTGGCATCCCCATGAGGTGGAGGACAAAATGCCTCTATCTGAATAGTTCTCGATCTAAATTAGCTCATTCTGTTCTTAGGAACAAAGGAGGGGTTCGGTCTGACAGTAGTAATGCTGTGGTCACCACGAAGCAGCAAACAGCTGGGGTGAACCGACAGGGTGCCCAACTCGCTCACTCTCTTAGCTGAGGTCAGCACAAGCAGCAAAGCTGTCTTGAATAACAATGCATTCAGAGAGGAGCACACCAGCTCTTCTTCCAGTTGCAAAACCTAACCGGGTTAGGTGCAGCATCAACTTGTCTGTGTGGAAAATGGCCCATTACCTGGGCCTGGCCATGTCAATGAGGTTGTCTAAGTAAAACAAGACCCTCATGCTCTGGTCAGGCAGCAGTTGCAGCGCCACGTCCACACACTTGCTGGATGTGCAGGGAGCCAGGGAGTAGCCAAACGGTAGCCTGTTGTACTCGTAGGCTATCCCCTGGTAGGCGAAACGCAAGAACTGATAAATGACTCAAATGATTGCTCAACCATTAAAATGGATTTATTGTTTCAGCAGTAAACAAGATTCAGATATTTCTTTTATATTTCTGACATTTTCTTATTTTAAACAAATTACAAAATGTTTCTGTTACTTTCTTTGCCTGCAGATGGTACATATCGATTCTCTACATCTGCAGGTCTAAATAGGTCTGCAGCTGTTCCTGTCTTTGCCTGGAGGTGGCAGAGGTTGGACTGAAACTGCAGGTGTAAAACTGCTGGAGCTGCAGCTCCGCAGTTGGATGATATTGCCTGGGTCTGATTTCAGCTGTTTTGCATCAGCAACACTATGTGTCCTTGTTACAGTACTTTATGTTCATGATTTTGGAAAAAAAAAAACTCTTTAGAGAGTGCACATGTGGCCTCGTTACTGAGATTCCAGGGGTTTCGGTAATGCCAGTGGTACTTGGTTGTACCTCATTCCTACAGCATTACTGTCCGAACCACAATCACATTAAAGAAAGTAAAATAATGAACACGACCTCCTCCTCCCACCACTGAAGACATTTGCTCTGCTGGTTAAAAATATCTTTCATAAAATATAGCTGATATTAAATTTTGAGCCCCTGATTATCTCTAAAACCTCCAGGAATCTGGGCTGACACCTTTCCAAACCCACATAGTCTGCTCCTGTATGAAATATGATCAGCGGTACCAGCAGAGCAGAGATCCGCTCTGAATGTTTTATCTCAGGAATTTTCACATTACATGCTGTCCAGCTGGGACGAGAAGACAGCTGAGATGAATGGACATGTTATGGTGATTTTCATCTGTTCTGCTAAGCAGAGTTCTTCACACACACACACACACACCCACACACACACCCACACACACACGTCACTGTTGTCTCTTCACTTGATTACATGCTTACATACAAGATTACATGCTCCACTGTGGTTTGAGAAAATTCTCTGACTTTGTGGGTAAATGAAACACTTATAAACCCCTTTTAGTGAAGTCAAAGCAGCAATAAAAAAAAGTTAAAATGTTGTTTTTCTCAGTTCCTGAAAAACTGGCATTTTTGAGACATTTACATCCAATAATAACAATATATTTTAGTGTTTGCCCCACTGTATTTTGGACTCTCACTTCCTTCCGGTATGTTTTGTGCGTGTGTTTTGGTGCTTATACCTGCTGGACATCTTGCTGGAACACACACAGCTGCAGTCTCTGGTGCAGTCGGACCTTTCGGTGCTGCCAAATGTTCTCCAGACGCCTTTGATGGTGAAGAACTTCATGAACCACATCCAGGATACAGTGAACCTGAAAATCAAAAGTATCATCTGTACAGTACTCAAAGCATCTCTTTTGTAATTGGCTAGCAGATAAAGCCTTGCCAGCATAACTAACATAATGGCACTTACCGCTTTGGAGTAATTGGCAGTGGCTGTCAGTGAATCAGAGTTGCCAGGACTCAGAGGCCTCTGGAGGACGTCCAATAGGGCTTTACCATCCTGACTCACCTGAAAACACAGACAGGTCAGAGACAAAGAGGTGAAGTCAAACTAAAGGGAAGACAGGAAAACAGATGAGAGGAGTAACAGTTTTTTTAAAATACATTTACTGGTTCTATCTTTGTTTTTTCTCACCTCTCTGAAGCAAATATATACTTTCTAAACCAGAGTTTCACTCCTTACTGCTAATTACTAAATTGTACATGGAAGCACAGCACTGAAACCTCTGCATCACACACACACACACACACACACACACACACATACACACAAAGTAATGACTTCTACTTCCTTTCTGCAAGAAATGAACCCTGTAATCAGTGTTTTATCAGTAAAGATCATTTAAAACAAAAAGAGAAAGTAGTGTTTGAGTGATTTCAGTTATTTCAGGAGTCGCAGGCTGGTTCAAACATCCTGCTGGCCCATGTGTATGTTGATCTTATGAAACATTCTGCATGTCTGTTGATTAATCAAGTAATTGTTCAGCACCAGTGTTTTTGATCGAGAAGGAACCTTTGATAAACTGCACTGAGATGAAAAAAATCAAGAAGATTTACATAATGAGTTGAACAAGTTTGTGAAGATGATTTAAAACATGTTGTTGCCTTTATATAGTTTACAGACATAGTTTCTGTCTCCCTTAAAGCTAAACTGCTCCAGCACATGCCTCTAAACACAGACGCCTGGCAAGAAACACCGACATCTTCATATTATCTGCTTTGAATTTAAAAAAGATGTCTGTAGTCACAAATTTCACAGGACATACTGTAGAACATGATGTATCCTTATCTTTATCCATTTACATCAAACAAAAAGAGAAGAAGAGTTACCCTCAAATTTCTGGAAACCTAAAAGGAAATCTGTCAGCAAATCTATCACACTTTCACCTCATTAAAAAAATTGCATTGAGTCTCAGTACAAGATAAAAACCCTTGTCAGTCTCTAAACCTGTCACTTTTTGCAGCACACGAAACAATACTGCCGCAGCTTGCCAAGCTAAACTGCCTCTGCCCAGAGCTTTATGTGTGTGTATATACGAACTTATCTTTTCACAGATAAGCATAAATTGAGCTAACACTGCAACGGCCCGTCTGAAGATAAAAACGGAAGGCAGCATCAAAGAGCAGTGAAGAGCGGGAGCATTCCCAGACTAAATTCAGTGAAACAGGGGGAGGGGTTTTCAGACAGCAGATCCGGACGGTGGCGGTGCAGCAGCTGACCAACACCACCCTGTCATCACAACCAATCACAGCAAGCATCACTGAGCTGCCAGAGAGCAGCACAGACAGCAACCAAAGAAGAGACTCTGTGTTCTGGAGTCCAAATCCTTCCCTCAGGGGTATACTAGCACTACTTGTTATGGTTTTGTCCCAGTCTGGCTCTATGTCCCTCCACCAGTCCTCTAGATGCCCTCAGGCTTTTCTGCCTGTTTAAGACTGGACTGAGTGGGAAGAAGGTCAGATACGACAGGTTCCAGATTATATTTAAGGACCACTTGAGAAACTGTCGCTTTCTATATTGACTCTCATTAGAACTAAGTGCTAAAGTGAACTAAAACACTAGTTTTGTTATTTAGAGCTGCAGTTGTTTTTTAGTTTGATTTATGTTGTTACATGCAGCCTTAATAGGCAAGCCACTCAGCTTGACAGACTGATTTATTCATGTTTTTGTCAACAGCAATGTATGCTGAAGTTTATTTTGCTGTGTGTGCTCGTTGTGACTTGTGCAGTTATTTAAGTTGTGTTCGTGTGAGTTCTGGGACAGTTTGTGTATGGTTATATTGTATTTTCTGGGGTTTTTTTGTTTTCTGTTTGCTCTGTTTCCCTTCTGTGTTCCTGTGCTCCACACCTGCCCTGCATCAGTCTCGTTAGCTCTGCCCTGCTTCCTGTGTCTTCCCCAGCCAATCAGCTCCAAGCCTGTCGTTCTGTCTTGCCACCAGTTCCTTGTTGTTTCATTAGTTCAGTTTGTATTTAAGTCCTGGTTTTCAGTTCAGTTTTGTTGGATCCTCTGCTCTGTTTGTTCTGTATTGTTCTGCATTGATCGGTTCTGTTCAGTTCAGTTTTGCTTTGCCTGCACTCGAGCCAGAATAAAGACATTATTCTTCAGCTTTGCTCTGCCTGCAGTCTCCTGCATTTGGGTCCACCTGGTCTCCTCCACATAACACTACTGTATCCATCTCTATTATACATTTTTTACTATCATTACTATTCCCTGACAACTAAAAGTCTTCAATGCAACTATTTTCATGGTTTTGGGTCTTTTTGGAGAAATTGAGGACTTTAAGTCCCCTGATTTATCATTTATAAGCAGTATATAAACATTTAATTTAATGGTTTATAACACACTACAGTATAGTTAACAGCAGATATAAGGGCATTTTAAGTGTTTAATGTACAATATTTGGCAGCAATTTTAGATGATCTTTGAAGATGTATTTATTTTAGATTTTGTTTGTATTATCTCCACTTATGGGTGCCTGCAGGAGGAGTTATAGTTGTTGACAAATGCATTAACTAACACTTATATCTGCTTAAAACTACATTATAGTTAAAAACCATTTATTAACTGTCTATATATTGCTAATAAATGCTAAATAGAAGGAATGTAAAAAAAAGTGTTACCAGAACTAACTTCCCAGGCTCTGGTGGCAGTTGATAATCAGTTGATTTCTCTTACTGGGTTATGTGGTTATGTGTGTGCTGGTGGTTTACCTCAGTATAAGCCTGGGTGACCTGCTCGTACAGACTCTGGTGGCGGTGGATGGCGAGCTCCAGCTCCTGCATCTCCGACGGTAACCCTCCCTCGCTGCAAACTTTACACCACGCCTCCACCTCCGACAGGAACTGAGGGACAAACACACAGATAATATGTGTATTTATGTGTCAATTAATTCAATAAAATATAATAAATAGATGATGAATAAATAGATAAATACTAAATAAATACTGCACAATGCAATGCACAAAGTTTTTTTTTCTTTCTGGCCCTTGTTATTCTGATTTTGGGCCAGGGATGGTGATGTAGCTTGATCAGTCATCCTATCTATCTGTCCGTCCAAAACTTTGTTCCAAAAACTACTGGCCAGACAGCTAGAACATTTGCTTTAGATACTGATGATCCCTTGGTGATGAATCCGAATGTCTTTACTGACATTTCCAAGTTCAAAATGCTCCTACAGTGGCTCTTTCTTATCAGGACATTTTTTCCCAACGTTTTTCCCCTTTATATGTATTGTCTGCCTGTCAACTTCCTCTCCTCAAGATCCCTTCTCTCTCAATGTTAGATGAGAGAAGATGTACTGAAGTTTCTGGCTTTATTAGTAGTAGGATAATGTAGATATTATGGCAGTTAATTATGCATTTATGAGCTTGGATCCCTGGTAATTAAATTTTTGAGTCACATGAATAAAATAAAATTGTTTAAGGAACCCTGCTTTAACCTCTTTTGATTTTAATGAACACATCATTTTTCCTGTAGTGCCACCCTTGGGACAATATGACATTTTAATCCACAGAGATGGTAAGACTAAGAATAGGATCATCAGTATTTTTTATTGTGGAATAAATGAATAAACGGTGCAGAGGCTAGCTAGCAGGGTTTTACACCTTTAGTCTTGTTGCTGTATTTTTGAGATGATTTACTAACAGAATTAATGTGGCTGCAAAAATGCTCACTTTTTTCCTCCATTTATTCTCTGTACTCTTGCCAATTTCCTTCCACTCACCTCTCTTTTCCCCACTTTTGCTCCGTCTCTCATCCTGACACTTTGCTTTGTTTTTTCTGTTTCACTTTAGGCTCTCTCTCTCAATCTGAGCCAATCCCTTCTCTGCCCCCGCACCCACTCTCTCTTTCTCCCTCTCTCAGTCTTTCATCTCTTGCTCCCTCAAATGTGCACTTGTAGCTAATGTCAAGGGCCCAGTAGGAATCAAACCAGTGCCATCTGTTGCCATGTCAACCTTCCAAGAAACAGCAGCAGAGCGGTTTGATCTATTAAATATAATCAGACACTAAAAATGTCCCATTTACATTTTACATTCTGGACATGTGTTTGATGAAGAGAGCCTGCTGGATCAGATAGTTATTGGATCAGAAACTAAGCAACAACAATCTCACAGTAAGTGGAACTGTTTTTGCTCTAATGACAGAGAAGTGAAGAGGAAGTCCTCACATCAGGTTAGAAGGAGGGGGTATCGGCTTTTTTCCACAAACACTCTGTTCTCATCGCTGCAATCAATGTTAAAACACCAAGCTCTGCTCAGAGATTCTAGTTAACTTTTAAATTATTTTTTTTAGCCCACCTGCTCAGCCTTCTGGTGGAAAACAGATGACATGGCGAGGATGGTGGAGCGCTCGTCGAGTGCGGCAGCAAAGCTTTTCCAGTCCTGGTCCAGCTGACCTGAGATCTGCTTTATCTGTGTGGAGGCATAGTGACCAGCCTCAGCCAGGCGGCTCGCCACTGACATGATCCTGTTGATGTTTACATAGGCATTCTGGGGGAAAAAGACAAAATAACAATATGCTGTTGGCTCGTCTTGTTGGTCTTGCTTAACATTTTGCATAAAATACTGTGTCAAGACACTCAAATCGATATAAATCATATCTGTGAGCTAGTTGTCTTAATGTTCTGTATTAAACTGTAACCAACTGAGTTCTACTGTAACAGATGCAGACGTGTATTTTTCATTTCATGCCATGGCTTGTGTGTTTTCTCTGTCAGTAGTGTGTAGACCATGCTTGTTAACTTCTTCTTATCTCCACGCTGTCATGCAGAGTGAACTGCAGTGAAGCAATGTGAGAACAAGAGTTTATAAAGCTGCTAGGTACCATGGAGTTCATGGCGAAGTGGTTGTGTTGTGTCTGCAGCTCCACGGCGTGTTGGTAACCTCGGCCGATCTCAGTGTGACTTTGCAGGAACACTTCCTTGTTGTGGCTGATCCAGTCAAACATCTGCACACACACCAAACGGCAACATAAATAACATTATAAACTGTGCCACACATTCACTTCTTGTAACGCTGCTGACAGCCGAAAGCCTTGTATTAGACCTGACACTCAGACCATCAGATCAATCTTTGAAAAGTGGTTTACAGACAGCGGCCTTCACACAATAATAAAAACAATATATTTTATAGTCTTGCATCTAAATCTTTGTATGCTGTATATTTGGGTTTTTGATTAAAGCTGCATATGAAGGTCTTATTAACATGAGTGATCTTGCTCATACAGCTGCCCTGACTTTCTTTGTGTGCCAAGCTGTAAGAAGAAAAAGAATCATTGAATGATTTAACCATTTTCTCTTGTTGTTGGCTCCATCTTTACCAGCTGATCAGTGTAGAGCCTAAAAGGCCGGGACAAACTCCACGCTTGCCTCTCTATCTGACTCAATCTTTGGTGACAGATGGAGGCCGATTGTGGCGCCGTGTGGTTACCATGGCTACCGTGCCATCTACACAGTCATTTCTCTAGCTGTGATTTCCACAGAGCGAACACCTCGTCAGGTCTGACTGTTTCCTTGGCTCGACTGTGAGTGCTGAGTGTTTCCCACAGTGTAAACTCATCCGCACACCCCCGCAGCTCCTCAGCATGACAACGCTGATGTGGACAAAACTGTTTTCTTTATTCTCTCTGTTTGCTTTACAGTAAATATTTACTGCTCCTGCATGTGGATTTTTTTTTTTTTTTTTTTTTTTTTGTGGAACAGCACACCAAGTCAGCTGACGCCCATCTGTCTGTGTGTGTGTGTACGTGTGTGCACGTGTGTGTTTGTGTATGTGAGTGTACAAGCTGCACTCACATCAACAACACTTAGGATACTAACAAACACATGCAGTCCTGTTACAGGGTGACACGGTTCAGTCATGCTGGATCTTGGTCCTCTACAGGACATTCTGAATACAGAATTGTTTGCATAAAATCTGGTATTTTTGCATCAGCTTCAGAAATGTTAGCTTTGTCACCAGGATATATGGGTATTTATTGAGTTTAAATGCTACATTTTTACTGTTTACAACACAGGAGCTTTTCAGAGGTTGCTATTGTCTGTGTTTCTTAAATATTGAGCCCTTGATCAGCAGAGCATGATCTTTACATGTATAGAATTTTGGAACAAAATGCATGTTGATGTAACCAGGCTGGTATGTTAATGATGAATGGAAACCATACATTTCACTCACAACTGCAGCTAATCACTTAGCCGGTGCGAGTGAAGCAGGGCTGGCTGATTTCCCACTGGCTTGACTGCTAACTGAATTCTTCTGTTTAGATAAACACTGAAGCCTAATTTATTCTGGGCGCTAAGGCGTTTCCTGAGGCATTTACGATGACACAGAGGTGAAAAGGACAAAGAGTGGAAAATGTGACATTGGACAGAAGTTCAGTTGGATGGAAGCTGAAGAGGAAATACAGGCTGTGCCTCTGCCCTTTCATTTCAAACTAATTATCATTGTATTGAATCCCAGCTGTGAATATGATGTTATTTATGTTAACAGATTGTTGGCAAATTTTATGTTCTCAACTTTTCCCACATTGTCTTGACTCTAGCAATTTAAAAGTATTATCAAAAGCACTGAGGAAAGATCCAATGATCAAAAAAAAAAAAAACACCTTTTAATGATCAAAACATTAGTTCTTGATGGCTAACTTAACACATTCTGTGTGCATCACATGCCGGCTGCTGCTTCACCATGCTGCTTCCAGCTACAGTGTCTGAACACAGTACAACATGAAGCAAGAAACTATCACTAGGGGGCTTTTACTGTGAGGCAGCTGCAGGCATGCCACATGTAAGTGTTCAGTCAGACTACCCTCTCTACCTTTTCAGCACTTAGATGCTCAGTTATATTTTGATATCTTTGTGCATCACGTTCCACTCCTTTGATCCGGTTCACCACTTTGTACACAGTACGTACAATCAAAGACGCACTGCTTAAATGTTTCAGTGTGCCTCACACTGCCATCACAACACGGGCACAGTATGACTCACTTTCTCTGCGTCCTGTTCGAAGAGGCGGAGCTGGAAGCACTGGTCCAGCTTCAGCTTCCTCACATGCCACGTCTGATGGAGATGTTGCCTAGTGGAGTGGAGCTTATCCAGCAGACTGGCCACCTGGCAAAAAGCATAAGTTAACAAATCTTACATGATGTATCTTCTGTTTTATCCAGTTGGAGCTAAGTTAGATTTAAGGTTAGATTGCTTTGTTTAAGAATAAGCAGAGAAACATGCAGCAGCTCCTAGTTGGACAGTTTGTGTAATGCTCCTAAAATACAACATCTACAGTATATTTTAACTTCCAGTTTGATATTTCCAGTGTCAATGTGTACTCCTTCAAGCCAATTTCCTGCTCAAGTTGTAACACTTTTAACTTGTCCAGATGCATTTTCATCTCAGTTCACGTCACATTGAGCAAATCCGCAGCTGTTTGCAGCCATTCGTGTATTTTCATTGGTTTGGTATGCATTGACGCCACCTTGAAATTTTGTTTTGCTTATCTGAATGCACATGAACATTTTTATTTTCTTTAAGAATCAGCAACATGTGTGTGTTGCTGGTTTTTGAACCTCTCAGTTAAAAAAGCATTTGAGTAGCATTTAATCCATTTTATAATAGGTTTTCATTTTTTATTTGTTCTGAATTACATCCTGCATTGTTTACACTACTAATTTTTCATGTTACTATTCTTTTATTTTTGTTTATTTGTCTTTTTTTCATACAGTAAACACACTATGAGACACATTTATCTATATAAATAATCATGTACGTATGTAAGATATAAGATGTGTCTTTCAGTTCTAACATTAAATATTAACATAAAAGCATTCCTCTGTTTGTAATGTGCAGTGGGTGTGATTTGTACAAACAACCTGTGCAATGAAACTCAGTGTTCCTTCACAAACTTTCCCCGTGGAGTATTCAGATAATGAGCTAACATGCCGCGAGTACTTCTCATTAGCACTAATGAGGGATGGTAACGAGCTGCAAGCCTTGGCTAGGTGAAGAAAAATTTTTACTGTGCACTTTGTCATGTATTATGATATAGTACGCTTTTAGTGTTCATAGGCTACAATGATGTCATATCTTGTGAGGAACATAATATAAATGATCAGGATTAATCTTCATAATTGATAAAAATGTATCATGTTGGCTCTCTTCATGCTGTGTTTAGGATTTACTGCCAAATGTCCCAGTGAGAGTGATTCTCAGCTTTTTTTGTTCATATTCCAGCAGTCAAATGAGCTCTGCATGTATGAAATGTGCATGTGTGTATGTAAACAGTCGGTTCCTTCAGTTAATCTGTCAACAGTCATGAAAGAATCTGTAGATAAAGAAAGTTTAGCACCGACCATATATTGCAGCTATCATTTGTGCTCTGATTTAGTGCTTAAATCGTGATTCCACATTCCTCTGCACAGGAGGGTAATGCTTTCTATTCAAATTTAGGTATTTACTGCATGTGTTTATGTCATGCGTTGTGACTCACATAACTTCCTCTCTTTCTCTTTCTTTTCCTTTGAGCTTCAGTGCTGCCTTAAGGAGAGCACTGAGCTTAAATCACGCCTGCCTATCTGAATGTTTTGGTTTGTCATTTGCTACATGTGCGCTTTTGTTTATGCATCAGAAAGTAATAATAAATCATTTCATTTTTTTGGTTGTTTCTCAATCGATCAGTTGGGAGGCCTTTTTCCCTACTGTATTTGAAATGGATAAAATATCTTTTAAGTCATGATATTGATTGGCCATCTTCCCTGGACTGGGCTACTTACCTTGGGCACCAGGCTCTGGAAGTCAGCAGAGCCAGAGATGCAGTTTCTCCCTGAAAAACCATCACTAGATCGGATACACTGCAGCAACCTCTGGCCTTCCCGGTCCAACTCTTCCACTGGTGCCTTCAGTACCTACAGGGAGAGAGGAAAGGAGAGTAAAAAAAAAAATGTTAGTGGCTTAACATGGTTAAGTTGTCTCAACTGATGAACAAACTATGATGTGAGGGTCGTTCAGTTCAGCCCTGATGGTGGAAATACAATTAATTATATGTTTCCACAGTTTGCATCATGACAGTCACTCTCCCACCTTCTTCTTCAGCTGTGTGTGCTCCTCTATCAGCCGACGAGATCCCTCCACATCAGCAGGAAATTCTTTCTTGGACAGAAGCTCCTGCAACATAAAGTACAGCTTTTCATGTCGGGGTGAACGATTGCTTTAATCCTTTAAACCATTCATCCATCTATTTTTTTTCTTGATCAATCATTCATTTATCTCCCCATTCATCTATCCACACCCCACCTGCAGGTCCTCTAGTCTGGATAATAAGTGAACCGCGTTGGACATGAACTCCTCCAGAGAGACTCTCAGCTCCATCCACTCCTCATGGTTGTAGTCCAGTGAGCCTTCGAAATCATCCGTCAGCTGGGAGGGATCCACCAGCTTAGCCAGACCTTCTACTGACACCATGCTGGTCTGGTAGACAGGAAAAAGTGTTTCAATCTTAAGCTGTCTATTTCCTAAAAACTGCACTGCTCTGACAAACACCATACTTCTTTTCTCAGTGATTACCAGGCTGCACTATCCAGAGCTTTAGAGTTTAAAGTGAAGCTTTAGAGTTTAGTCTAAAACAAAAAAAGCCCTGTATGTGTGCTTTCCAGACTGTTTTTTCCTTTCTGGGTACCGCCAAACTGTTGTTGGATATTGGGACAAGTAAGTGCATAATTCTGGGCACATTTAAAGGACCAGTGTGTAAGATTTAGGGGATCTACTGGCAGAAATGGAATACAACATTCGTTAGTATTTTTTAATTAGTGTATAATCACCTGAAAATAAGAACTGTTTTGTTTTCATTACTTTAAGATGAACCCTTTTTATCTACATAGGGAGCAGGTCCTCTTCCACGGAGCTCGCCATGTTGCACCGCCATGTTTCTACAGTAGCCCAGAGCGGACAAACCAAACACTGACTCTAGAGAGGGACTTTTCGTGGCCACCATAGGTTCTCCTACACGCTTGGAAGGGAGGGGCTGAGGGGAGGGGTATTCAGTTGGTTGCAGTCTGCAGCCTCACCGCTAGATGCCACTAAATCCTACAGACTGGTCGTTTGACATTTGTAACAGTAACTAACTTACTTACTGTGGTGTAAATGCTTCTACAAAAACATGCCACCAGATCTTTAGTTGGCAATAGTTCATCATCAGCCTACATTACTGTATCATGTAGCATATTTGCATATTAAAAAAAGGTGTGACTGAGTTCAGCATGAGAAATTAGAAACATTTTTGCCCTTTTGTTGCACGGAAAATAAGCAAAGAGAAAGTGACATCTTGACTCTGCCATTGTCTTTTTCAGCACTAAATGGAACCATCTAATGATAATCCAGATAGCTGGAAATTACATAACTATCTCCTTACCCGTTTTGTAAAGTTACAGGAGAAGAAAAATATAAACACATTAAAGTACAAATAAAAATTAAAAAATGGAGAGTAACATTAAAATATAGCTAACTGATAATAACACTTAAATTTGGGGTTCATGTCGTCCAAATCGAGGAAAGCCATCATTTCCGGCTGCCATCTTTGTTTGTATTAGAAAATAGAGTGACAACTTTGGAAACGGGTCTTTTTTATCAAGCAGTGGACAGATTAGTTAGATGGTTAATAGAGTCTTTATGGATTCTATAAATACCCTTAAAATACTCATAACCTGTATAGACACTTTGTTAAATGAAACAAGAAAAAAGCCCACTGACCTCAAAGGAGAACTTTGCGCTGCCAAAGTTCGTCTTCTGTTTCTGCCAGAAGTTGTCCGGTTTGATGATGAGCGCCACGCAGATCTCAGCTGGAAAAAACTCCTGCAGTGTCTTTAGCAGAGGCTTGATCAGTTCCCACTTAGAACCACGCATGTCAATGATAACGGTGAAGCCACGCTTACATACATCCTCACTGCAGACAGAGAGACAGAAGACACAACAGAGACACACAGGGAAGAGAGACAATGGAGAGGTTGAGAATTTAAGTATTTAAAATAGTTGGTAATGAATTTAATAGTTGGCAACTAATCAATCAACTAACTGTTGCAGCTCTAGCCCACTGATTGAAAAGAAAGTAGGTGGTGAGCTTGCAGTCAGTTATATTTCAACAGTGGAAGATGTTTACTTGGATAAAAGTAAAAGCAGAAATACCACAGCGTAAAAACACACATTTAACACACATTCATTCAAGTAATGGTACAGAAGTATTAACAGAAATATGTACAGAAGTATTAAAATAATAATTCAGATTTATATTACAGATTATTATTACTGATACACTGAGCAGCATGGTCTAAAAGCTAACTTTATATATTGTTGGGTGGTTGAATTCATAAAAAATGCATCATTTTATTTAGAGTTCATATATTTTTATGTAACATTTTAATCTGCAAAGTACCTGTGTGGTATAAATAAATGTAGTGGAGTAAAAAGTACAATATTTCAATCTAAAATGCATTGAAGCATGTATAAAGCAGCATCAAATGAAAATACTCAAGTAAAATACAAATACTTCAAAACTGCACTGCAATTTAGTACTCGAGTAAATGTACTTTCCGCCACTGCATTTCAACTGATAAGCTAAATACACTTGCTTAAAATACTAATATGAGCTATGATTTTCCTCAGCCAAAATATATCACTAATCTCCACATATCTCTGCCCCCATTGAGCTGGTCTCTAAGTATAGAAGTGAAGTCATAAACAAAGATAAATGCACAGCAGTGTGCTGATGACATGCAGGTAATAACAAGGCAAACAACAGAAGGAAGAGAGACTACTGCACACTCCAAAATAGCCCCAATGAGATTGTTCTATCTCAGAAGCAGAAGCAATAAAAGTCCAATTTCCCCTGTGCTGGGCACTAACATAGCTACATAATTATAGAAGAACCTACAAGAGAGGGGACATATCACTGTGCTGACTGAAACATAAAACTGCTTAGGCATTTACAAGAGAACATGTTAGCCATAAGAGCTGAAATATGTTGTAACGCCAGTCAAGGTGCCATCACCACTCCATCACTGGGCAGCTCTCCAGTGAGGAAGGTTTTACTTCCATAATAGAATTTATGTAGCAAAGTGATGTTTGAAGACACACATTTCAGCAGTAATTGATGAATTATCTTTACTGACAGTCCATGAGACAGAAATATGCCCTTTGAACACTTGCTGCTGAACAAATCTCCAACATTATTTACAACACCTCCATCAAATCCACCTCACTATCAAATGAATTCACATGTGGCACATATTAGATTATTGGGAGTACTGTGATGACGCACAGTTAAACTCATATTTTTAGATCTGTTTTGGAACACGTTCACATATAAATTTAGAACATGGAGTCAAAAATTGCTGACTAAAATTTAAGAAGGTTTCATCAAAACCACATGTCCAAAAGGGAGGATAAGTAAAAGCTGAGAACAAAACATTGAGCATGTGACAGGATAACACTTGTAAACAGCTATTTCCTGATGACCAGTAGCAGCTGAGAAACCAGTGCAGAGTCAGCTGTGTATGCTGGAGTCTGATGGGCCTTAAATTCAGCTGCTGCTGATTGGAGAGTAAAAATATACTCAAATTACTTCACCTCCAAACACACTCACACGTAGCCTCTATTAATACAGATTCAAAAAACCGCACATCCATTATAATCACCCTCAGGGAAGCATAAACTCCGCAGGTCACCATGGAAACAGCAGCTTGATTAGCAGGAGGAAGCAGAGTGGGGCTGGAAGCTAGGGATCGAATATTAATATAGATTTTGGGCTAGTTTGGTTCAGTCACATTGTGCTCCCGTCAACAATGTATATGTGTTAACATGCACATCAGTCTGTATGAACAGTGTTACAGTACATTCAAGGACACTCTAAAGGCCCAAACGCACTGAAAGCATCTGACGCACGCATTTTGAAGTACACCTATTGTTTTAAATGACCCAACGTGCACCAAAAGCATTATGGGGCACGTCAAACTGCCTTGATGCCCCTACTCCAACCTTGTTTCGCTTTTGGAGTGTCAAATGAAGACCCAGCAACCAAAGCTGTTTTTTTCTGCAGCCAAAAAAGAGACAGAGAGTGCGTGCGAGCTGAGAGAAAGAGAGACAGTGACAGAGACAGTCTTCTAGTGTCAAACTCTGCGCATATATCATTCTGTACAGTGAGGTTCAAACAACCAACTGAAGGAACAAGAAGAAAAACATATTTTCTAATTTGAGGGGGGCTATAAGCCACATTTGTTTGTATCACGCATGCATACGATGACACACATGCACGCCTGTGAGCACACTGGCGATGCGTGGCGCATTCAAAAAATAAAAAAATAAAAAACGTGTAAATATTTTGGGGAATATGGAGGATGGAAATGCATTCAACATGTTTGTTAGGCCTCAAGGATACACATAAATAGAAACTGGATGTAACTCCAGTTCTATGAGTATGTGAGATGGGGTAAACCGTATGAAATCGAATACATTTTGTTGAGCAACACTGAATGTAAACAAAACTGTGTACAAGCCAACTCTACAGGCATCTTTAACTAAAACCAGCGGCTGACAGGAAGGTAAGAAATTCATTTAAAAACTGACGATATGCCTCAGAAAATGGTCAAGAGTCATGTCAGGTACAGAGCAGCTGATTTGTTGTTAATGGATCAAAAGTACTAAACAGTATGCACATGCATGGTGCTTTAACTGAGTTGTTTTAATGTGCCAACAAACAGGATGTGGTGTTAATATTGTCACAATCTAGCTTTCATATCAGCGTTCAAGTTACAAGCTGATTCCAGTTACCTTAAACAGAATCTGTCTACATGCTGCAAGCCATCAACATAATATTTGAGTAGTCGTAGTATTTTTTTTTTGTTGTTGTTGTTTCACTGCTGCACGTATTTCTGTTGGCTGGGATGCCACAAAATTAATCAGCCACAGATGATCTGAGAACAGATCTCCACTCACAACAGACATCAGTGAGGAATCATCTGCTTTCATGCCACTATTCATTAAGTCACTTAAAAGATGTTTATAACAAGACTCTGACATTATTTAAGAACTGACGTGGACAATTTCTGACATTTTTGGAAAGTCACAGGAACCGAATAGCTAATTTGTCTTGGTCTGTGATTGATTAGTTCTCTCTGTGCCAACTGATTTCATGTAACATCCTCAGACTGTGATGAAGGGCTATAGGACTAAATGGACTTGAAGCTGAGTGTGACAGACTTGCGGCTGGCTGCTGCGAACACTGCCGCTTTCATGCTGATGCAAATCAGACGCTGCTCTCCATCTGCTGCTGTGATGGAGAAGAAAGGAGTGTTTGATTCCTCAGTGTGGACAGCACTGAAGCGCTCCACATACACTCCACCATCCACTCTACCATCTTTCTATTTGTCAAAAGTATGTCTAGTTCACTAAACGTTGTTGTCCTAAAGTACAGCTCAGAATAAGAAGTGTAATGAAAAATGTACACTGTTAATAATGACAATAAACAATAACTAAATGTGAAAATAATCTACTCTAACAGTGTGTCTAAAATAAACAATACTAATGCTACGTGTGTGTGTGTGTGTGTGTGTGTGTGTGTGTGTACCTGGGAACAGTAGACAGGTAGGTTACCAGCCTCCTCAGGTCCTCCTGTTTTATTCGGTCGTGGTTGCTTCTGGCAGGAAATGTCAGGATTGGTCCTCCTCTCTTATCTCGCCCACCTGTGCATCCACACACAAACAAACAATTGCAAAGCGTAGTGTTTAATGTTGCCAAACATGTAACGTTTATAAGACCGGCTTTATTTTATCGTTCTGTATTGTTAACAAATCCCATGAAAAGACATAAACCAACAATAAATCCTGCTAGTATTGTCTGTGTAGCCAAAGCCTGATATATTATATGGCACTCCAACACAGAACCCCATTCATATAAAGGAACCGTGAAAGAGTCATTTAGAGACATAGTAGTACTGACAATACCACTAGCAGTAATAGTTGTAGTAGCCCCGTTGTACACCTCATACAGCAGTTACACGTTCCACATAAAGAATGTAATTTCAAGTTTTAATAATTAATGATAATGTTTAGCATTAACCTAAACAAAAACTAGAAAATATGAAAATATCATGCACAAATAATAAAATGCAAAGACAAAATACCAGAAAGTAAGCATTAAAGCTTTAAAACCATCCTTACACAGCAGATGGTACTCTACACTACAACCACTATCACTCCATTATCACCAGCTAGACCATATCACAGTTAATCTGCACATTATTTTACACTAATAGCTACAGTATCTGTGCATCTGTAACATAACTCCCATCACAGCTACATCAGACTGTGGACACACTTTCCAAAGCCTCTAAAACCTATGTGAAATACAAACGCTCTCTCCCTCTCTCTGTGATAAATTATGTGTGTAGAGATGTTTTGGTTAGATTAATGTAAGAAACACAAACCGCACTGTTTATGAAACTGCTACTCAGACGTGGAAAATCGGTGTGTGTGTGTGTGTGTGTGTGTGTTTATGTGTGTGTTTGATTTGGGAGGGAGTATGCTGCTATAAGCTAAGGAGGAATCTGGATGACAGATTGTTGTTGGCACTGGGTCTCTCATCCTCTCTCACTCTCTCTCTCTCTCCCTTTGTTTCTCTACGTCTCTCTCCCTCTCTCTCTCTTTCAGAATTACTTTTGCACTTGTACACATTACTACAGTACTTGAAGAAAGAAACAGTACTCATGTAGTTCTAAAACAGTGTAAAATCTTGAAAAATTACGCTACACTTTCACTACAATGATAGTCCTGAACGTATAAAATATATATATTTCACTCTAGTGTAGTAGTGTTAGCCTGCATTGCAATATACCAGGGTATATGCATTTGCCAATAATTTTACAATTTTCTTGGTATGCAATGTACATTTAGTGTTCTTATGAACACAAACACGTTTGATTCATCTGAAACTCAGTCAGAGGATTACAAAGGATGTTTTTCTGTGACTCACTGAGGCTGCAACTAATGATTATTTTCATAATTTTTCAATTAATCACATAATTGTTTGGTCTATAAATTGTCACAAAATAGTAAAAATGCCTGTTACAATTTCCTGAAGCCCAAGTTAATGTCTTCATATTGCTTAGATATGAAGCAATATGAAGACAGGGTCCAACCGGTCTTCATATTGCTTGTCTTCATAACCCTAAAATTATTAATTTACTGACACAAAACCTAACAAAAAGCACCAAGTGAATTGCTTAAAATGACTTGTGACAATGATTAATCTATTATAGAAGTTGTTGCCGATTATTTTTTGTTGATTAACTAATTGATTCATTGACTAAATAGTTTGAGCTCTATTTTTGAGACATACAATAGCTCATTTTTTACAAAATGTTTGCTGTAAAATATGTGAAGTACATCTTTAATACCAGAGAGCAGCTTCCTGGGTTCACTTTGTTCCTAGTGACCAGTGGAGACCAGACCCGTGACCAGAGCTGAGCCGGGTCTGAATTTTATTCAGTGTAATCAATTCCAGTTAGTGTAGGGCTGTATGCAAATATGTGTAATACCCCGAGTTGATCCATGCTGACTCGCTATCAGCTCTGATCACATGGTGCGGCATAATCATCAATGCAGTCGCCTGTTCGGGTCGATTGGTTTGGGTCTAATTATCATGGAGTCTATTTCAGACCAGCTCTCGTGTCTCTTTCAGATCAGGTCTCTTTCAAAAAGACTTTATGCACGTCAGGTTTGGGTCCATTTCGTATCAGGTCCAACATTTTGGACTGTCTACCAGAGAGCTGTAATGAGACCACAAGCAGAGTGATGAGGGCTTCAAGGTCAAAGCACAAAAAACATCGAAGCATACAGTACTCATGACTAAGGGTTTTATCTTGGAGGTTGTGACCTGTGCTTGGACTCGTGTTAGTTCACAGCAGCTGTTGCAGCTGGAGAAAATTTTAATTTTCAATATTTTGGGAGATTAGAAGCCCTGTTGGTCAATTTAAGAGGTCATGTGATGTTAGGGTCCGCTGTGCTAACTCTTGTGTTTGTTCAGAATATCACATGAGTGTTCGTGAGTGTGATGGCCTGTGGAGTGAGACTGTTCTTGTGTCTGCTCTCTCTGCTTGTTTTGGCACACGGTGATCTGTTGTGCCTGCCAGATGGGAGAAGTTCACATAAGTCATGTTCAGGGTGTTAAGGGTCTGTGATGATTTTCCCTGTCTGTTTCCTGACTCAGGAGACATTCAAGTCCTGGAGGGTGACTGGTCCACACTAATGATCTTTTCTGCAGCCCTGTTTGTTTGGTGTAGCTTGTTGGCACACGAAGAAAAGTAATCCTCCACAGTGAGTCTGTGCTGGTTACACACTTCATGTCCTCAGATCTCAGAATGTTTTTTCTCTTGAGTATGGTGAGGGGGATCTGTGCGGGGGAAACTCCTCTTTAACAGTCGCTCCAAGCTGTTGTGACAACACTAGAGGGCCAGCTGTTCAACCACCTTGATTGAAGATGGTTGTCGTGTGCAGGCTTGAGGACTTTGTCAGAGGTATCCCCAGCAGGGAAAGCATTGACAGATATAGAAATCTGGGGCCAGATGAATTTAACTAGAGCTCCAATGATTAGTCGATTTTCTGGTTTTTATAGTCCTGTGTGAGAGTAACTGAATATATTTGGGTTGTGGACCATTACTCAGGGCAAAACAAGACATTTTAGGTTGCATCTTAGGATTTGGGAAACAGTGATTGATATTTTTCACCATTTTCTGACATTTTATAGACCAAACACCTTATCAATTAATCAGGAAAATAATCAATAATCTATTAATCTATAATTAAAGTAATCATTAGTTTCAGCCCTACATTTAACTCTGTTTAGATTCACACAAAGATGCACAAAGACAGAAATATGCATGTGTATTCTTTTTGTCAGATTTATAAAGCTGTGCATATGTATGGAGCCATATTTCCACTCCAACAGTTTGTCACATATGGACGCCCTTAATCAGCCGTTTTCATATCACCACCTCTGTCTGCTCCACCAAACTTTAGATGTGTCAATAAAAAAAAAAGCGGCAAAGAAGTGCTTTTTCAACAGCTGTCTGTGTTGTACCCTTAATCAATGCCAGATCATCAAGTGCAGCTGTGGCTACTTATAAAGCCTGTATGATATTCATTTAATGTTCATGTAAGCCATCATCAGCGGTGATATCTGAATTATTATCAATCATTAGGGAGGTGATCAAAATGCATCACGCTCATGTCAGAACAGATGTCACAAAGTGCTTCACAATGAAAAGAAGATGAGAAAAGGGAAATAAAAATGATGCCTCCAATGAAAATAATATCATTTTAAATGTATGAATGCATCTTTTATTGGCATTTTATAAGCTAACAACCTAAATCTCTCTGACCTCACTGTATTTTTCTATCTTCACCCTGTCAAACCACATTCTGCTCCTTATAGAAAACTGTGTCTGATCTGCTTGACACATGATAAACACCCCTTTATGTGTGTATAATGTATAATGTTTTTTGTGTGTACGCAGTGTTTATACATCTAAACTGTGGAGCCCCATTTTCAGCAAATCTTCTGCTCCATGATGTAATTTGGTAGTTTGGATCAGTTAGCTTGCCAGTTTTCTTTTGTCAGTCTTTCTAAAAACCTGCTCAATATGAACCTGATGACTTACACATGACTTCAGTGACTCAGATGTGATCTCAATTTCTCAAAAGTGTTTTAGCTACAACACAGTCTGACACTCACCTGACACGAAGGCAACCTTCTCCTTTAACACAGGAAGAACATCAGACGCCTTGATGCCTTCAGTCCTCAAAGACCCTGCAGCAAGACACACAGAGAGAAACAGTCTGTCAGTAGAGCTTTAAGCTTTTAGTATTAATCCCATTATCAGATCAACATTCCTGTGTGAAAGAACACAGAGGCACGCACACTGACAGGAATCTGGCTTTTACAAGACCTGAAAATAATGAAGTATTACCATGTTTTTGTGTCTTTAATATAACACTGCAACAGGCTTTGAATAATGTCACACCTTCTTGAAGTGATTCATATAGTTGTTCATATAGTATAGTTTTTCAAATATTTGGCGATTAATTTAATAGTTGGCAACTAAATGATTAATTGAATAATTGTTGCAGCTCTAATATTCGTCCCTCCTTATTGTGTAATCTTCATCTTTGTTCAGTATCCTGGTCCCTCTCTCTCTCTCTCTCTCTCTCTCTCTCTCTCTCACAGTTCATCTGGTGATCCGTCTGTCATCTTATAAAATCCCTCTCTGTCTCTCATTTTTATTAATGCTCTCTCTACGCTCCAACCTGTCTCTCTCTCTCTCTCTCTCTCAGTAGAAAACAAGCCCAAATGTCCATCGCCTGCTGTGTGTGTGTGTGCGTGTGTGTATGAGTACACACGCACACACACACACACATTCCAAGAACATTCCACAGTAAGAACGCTAAGTCGGCAAAATCTATCTCAGGACAGAGAGAGAGACACCAGATCTGACTGGATCTATGGCTCTGTTTTAAAAGTCAATGCCATGTTTCACATTCAGGAAACAGAAAAAAAAAGGTCACAAAGGGTGAGGCTTCATTTTCACTTTTTGTTTGGTCAGTATTTGACCATCTATTTTTATGGACACATTTCAAACGCAGCCTGGGTGATGTGATGCCAGGTAAACTGTTTTGAACTGATGTGTGACTTGCCTGCAACACACTGAGACCTCCTTAAACACAAATTATGTATATTTAACATTTATGCTGACTCTTTTCAAATGCATGCTGCGCAGTCTGCATGTGCATGCTTAAATCAAAATTTAATTCACAGGCTGCCATTGGTTTCTATTTACTTACTACAGCAATACAGTATATTTTACTTACACATCTCATGCAAGTTTCAAGAGTCTGCTAGTATGATTATATTCTAAAGAAATAAATTAAATCAAACGGATGCCTGGAAGAATCCAGTGTTTGCTTGCATGTAGACATATGCCTGTGTGTGTGTGCCTGTGTGTGTGTGTGTGTGTGTGTGTGTTTGCACGTGTGCATGCATGTGTCTCTGTGTGCGTATGTGGGTGAGTGAGTGAGAATCATTTGTCCATTACTGTTGAGGGGAAACTGCTTTTGTCATTTCAACATACAGGAAACTGTCAGTCTTGTCTGTGGATACACACACACACACACACTTCAGTGTTCTTTGGACAGTGATTTTCAAGTCACATTTAGCTGTAGTTCTGCAGTGTTCTGTCTCTCTGCAGTCCTGTTCTTGTATAGAACCATGAAGACTCACTCAGTTGCTTCTTTTTTTAGATCTAAAACTAAAGCAGTTTGTTTCAACAGTCCTGCAATAAATCTCACTTTCATGAGGTTTATAATGGTTTCAGTTTTAGTTGAAACATTTAAAAAATGTGTTGATTCAACTTTATGGTTGTTGTTTGTGGTGCTCTTGAATTGTTTGGTTTAACACTGAGAGATTTTTCTAATATTTTGTCCACCTAATTTATATCAATGAAAATACACTAGCTAGCAAATGATTTGTGTGTTTACTCAGAAATACTTACTAACTGAAATACTTACAGTAGAATAATAAGTATAAGATTTCAATTTTTCTTTGTCACTGTTGTTTCTCACCAGGAAAAGAGGATTATAGATACAGCAGATATAGAGGATTATGCAAATGTTTCAACTGCCAACACCTCACCAACATCAGGCACACCTGCATAGCCATAAAACTTTGCACACACACACACTCAGGAGCACATTGCATTGTCTTACATTCATTAGCGATTCTCACCAGTAACCTTAACCAAAACCCAAGTCTCCAAAGGATTTAATGGTTAATTTAATGACACCAGTTTTGTCCCCGGATGGGAGAAGAGTCCCTATGTAACTATATGAACAGGTTTTTGTCCCCACATACATATAACACACACACACTCACTCTCCTCAGCAGCCCTGACACACACTGTCAACAATCCATCAACTGCAAGAAAAAAAGAAATTGCAGAAAGAGAGAGGTAGAGAACAATAGAAGATGGAGAGAGAGAGAGAGAGAGAGAGAGAGAGAGAGAGAGATAACACTGACTGCCAGAACAAATCGGAATATTTTTTATAGTTCTACTCATCTGTGGAAAGACTTTATCTGACACATTTAATTCAATGACTTTCACAGAATCACCTTCAAAATTCAAACATGTCTGATGGAAGAATCCTGATGGTTCTGACTGCTCAGACACTCAGCAGGAGATGAGAAATTTAGATCCTAAAATCCTGCAAACTACAAGCTCATGCCTGCTAACCATCCATCCTGACCTGACCTGTCATTTTTAGTTGTTAGTGTCTTCTTACAATAGAAGTAATAAGAGAAACATCACTGCATTTATTTAGCCTGAATGTATAGAGCCACATCAATCCTCTGTGCATAATACTGCCTTACTTATCTCTCTCAGCCAGCAGTTATTTATTCACTCATACAGCCTTGTCACAGTGGGAGCCTCGTCATGTTCTGCTGTAACATAAGGTTAATGCATATAGCTGCTGTTGATATTTACTCATCACCTTTTGAATATGCTTCATAATTCATAATTAAGGTAAAGGCTGCTGCAGCCATTTAATGTGAAACCACCTCAAGAAGTATTGTCAATACTAGCAAGGTTAGTAAAGGTTACCAAAAGTTGACTCAGTAAAGTTTTTTAATTGTTTAATTAAATTAATTTTCACTTTCTGTTTGCAAGTGAGTTTGAAACATTGGATAAAATACATTTTGTTTTAGTAAGATTTGCATACTGCCTGTCCAGCCTAATCTGATAATCAGGCTGGATTGCAATTTTATTTTGCTTCATTATGCAGCCTGACATTGTATTGATGTTAGCAGTTTACTGTTTGGGAGGGGTTGTTTTTGTGGTAATTTCTCTGCTGCTATTTTTCAGACTGTCACAGGAAGATGACACCCCCATTTGGTCGTTTTTCCAAATAAGGGAACAGTCGCCAATGAACACCAAAGATTTTTAAAATGGTGTAATCTGAGACATGGACAAACAAGCAGAAGTCTGGAATCAGGCTACAGTAATCCTACTCTGCTGTCAGGTCAGGACATGGTAAAAACATGACTGAAGCTCTATGTGGAGTGTTTACAGGAGGACGTATTTAAGGGGGAAATTGTTGTTTTTTTTTCTGTAGAGGAAATGTCAGAGCCTGCTCCACAATGATTAAACTTCGAAAAATCATATCCTGATGCCACAACATGATTTATTTAATTTCTTATTCTTGTGATCGTAAGAAAACAGGCTGTTACATCAAGATAAAAAGCCAAATAAAATACACACATCCCCTGTGAGGACTCCCACCGGGAAACAGAAAGAACTCTGACAAAAAGAAAGAACATGTTGACTATCCTTTCATCTCTCTGCTGCTGTTTCTCTACCTCTCTCTTCCGTCCTCTCTCCCTCTCAATGCACTTCATCACCATAACATTTTAAAGCTTTCAAACTAAATCCAGTTTAGGTCCCAAGTATTGAAATAACTGTTTTTTTCTTATCTTGTCTTCTCCTTCCCCTTGCTCTGTCTCACACACATGTACCTTTGATCCAGCATGTGTTTTCTCCATCAGAGTTGTTCACCGCATACATGCATATTCAGTGTGTGTGTACAGTAGCGATACAGCAGTGATTACAGCAGCATATGGCTGTTGAACACACTACACTAAATAACTTGGGGCTATTGAATTGACTAGACACACACGCACACTCTCACACAGAGCATGTAGACTAATCTTATAGCCAAAAGAGTAAAACCCTCAGACAGAGATAAACCTGAATGGTTTGACAGTCTTCTTCTTTGCTGTCACGCTGCTTTGGGCCAAGGCAGTGCACCTTCTGTGTGTGTGTGTGCCCGAACACTGAGGCTGACATCATCCAGAAACCAACATGAACATCTGCTAGCCATTGGTACACTGATGGAGGAAAACTTCAATGTGCGTATGTGTGTGTGTGTGTGTGTTTTTGTGCGTTCAGTGAACCCTCTATCATCTACGAGGGAAAATTAATTCCACCAGCAGTTATCAGATTGAATGAGTCTGGTAGCTGAAGTAGACGTTCCAGTCGTAGTGTTAAAGCCAGGAGTACTGGTAGTGTTTTAAAAATGGGCCAGCCAGTGTTTACTTTTGTCTGACTAACAGTTAGAAAACTCAATGTTCAATTTGTAATGACATGAAACAGGGAAAAGCAACAATTATTACACTTAAGAAGTTTCAAACAACAAATCTTTGGGATATGTACTTGATTAATCCTTTAAAAGATTATTAAATTGTCAGAGTTGTAACTTAATTTTATTTTTTTCCTCCTCCACTCAAAAATATGTTTTTCTTGTTCCTTCAGTTGGATGTTTGAGCTTCTCTGTGCAGAATGATGTATGTGCAGAGTTTGGCACTAAAAGGCTGTTTTCACATTCATCTGCTGAAAGTGGAAAGTTTCTCTGTGCTCACTGAAAATTTGATTTTAAGGGGCCTATGAGCATGATTTGTGACATCACAACTAGTTTGGAAGTCAGTCCTGGTCCAGCATGCAAATTACATGAGTGTGATGTGTAAACCTGAAGCCTCCAGTACACAAACACTGAGAATGGACTTTACAGTGAAGTAGGAGACATCTTGTGTCCAGCAGTTGGAATTTTAAAATGAGAGAGAAGTAGATGCCATTAGTATAAGTGGCAATTATACTTTTTTGTGGAAAAACCATATCAGACATACATTACTGTTCCAAGCAGAGTATGTTTATATGTCTTAATTCATGTCTGGATGGGATCTAAACATGGTTTTGAGGTATGGCATAAGACAATGAGGGATCACTCTAAATTCTTAACCAACTGTATTTCTTCTGCCTTCTTTGCTTGTAAGTGCACAATTTGTGAGCTAAACACACTTTCAATAAGACAAGGGAGGAGTTGTCTTTTCCTTAAATGTATTGTAAAATTGTAAAATAGATACAAGGAGCAGGTACTCATTGTATCTACTTGAATTGTTTGTTGTATCCAGCACCTGTCCCACTGAGGTTTTGTGGATGTGCACATGACCGCTCTGTTTCAAAACTGTAAAAAAAAAACAAAAAAACAAAAACAAAACGGTATTATATTAAAGTGGTCACAAAAAAGCTGCACTATAAAAAGAGTTAGACCAAATGGATTGGAACAATTAATTACAAGTAAAGAACAAGAAAACTGGACACAGAAAAACAGATTCAACATCAAAAATTACACATAGAGGAAACAACAGTCACACAACATCTATAATAAATGAACTTCCTAGATAAAAGGCCTAACAAGGGCATTTAGAGAGCAGATAACAGATGCCTGCCAATAACTGCTTGGTCTGATAAAAGGCTGGATGTCACAATGACAACGTTTACATGCAGACTAATATTCCACTATTATACCGAATATGACAATATATTCCCAATTTGATATGGGTCATGTAAACAGCATATTCCATCTTGATATTCAAAATTAGGCCTTATTCCAAATGTAGCATTTTCCAATTAAGACATGTGGGATATGCTGATATTATTCAGGTTTTAGGAGCATTCTTTTGACATGTAAACAGCGCATTCGAAACATGAGTCTCAGTTGGGGTTTTTACCAGTTTGCGACACACAGCCTCTTGCCTGTTTACGGTCAGCTCTGTGAGTTGTAAACAAACCAACTAGCCAGCAGTTTGCAAGGCTGGGATAGAGATGCATGATGGGCTGGTTGTGTAACGCACCCCTGTGCAGGCAAAATGACATATGCTGGTGCAGGAAGGCAGACAGAGGACAGTGGAGAGCTGTTCAGGGCGGCCTTCTCCATGATGGAGATGGAGGGGATTGGTTATTATCCTGACATGCAGCCATGGACTGACGGTGACGACTCGGTGTGATGCACCAAAAACACTGAGCAGTGTAGGAAACATCATGGGACAACCTAGGTACTGGATGTGCCTGTAACTATAAATTTATAATATCAGTCATATCAATATTACTTATAACTATCAGGCAACAGCTCACTAATGTTTTTCACCTCACTGGTTTACTTCACTGCCTGCAGAGATCTTGTGATTCCTGTTCCCACTGGAGCAGAGAGAAACCCTGAAAACCCTCTGCATGTAAACAGGAATATTAGTGGAATATTCATTTTCATTAGTCATGTAAACAGCTTTTTCGGAATAAGGGCAAAAAACGGAATATTTTGCGTATGTAAACGTAGTCATTGTCAGTTAAACTGCTATAGAACTGTACCATTAGTGGTTGCTACTAGCAACACAGGGTTTTCCCTGCCTATCTAACACAAAGGCGGGCTGCCTTTGTATTACTGGCTGCCACCTTTGTTGAAAATTCCGGAATATGATGTTGGCAGAACGAAAAAGGCGGAACTCAACTGTGAGGGCAGTGCAGCACCCGGACAGTCAACAGCGTGCATACGTTATCTTGTAATTCTTCTTCACAAAAGGCAGCAGTGGCAAACATTTTTTCGATTTAATGACTAAATAATTACCTTTGCGAGACGAACATGAAGTATATTATGAACTTTCTACGCTGTCACTCAGAGACTAAGGTTAGCTGAGCAGAGCAGCATTCAGCAGTAACAAATGAGACCGACTGACCAACACACACTGCAGCATTAAACAACGTAAAACTAACTCTGGTGTGAAGAAAATAACTGCTCAGTCTGTTTCACTTTAAAAACCCTGCGGCTGCTCAGCCTCTTGGACAATGATAGTTTTTCCCAGAGCTGACGGTGCAGCAGAGAGGCTGCTCTCCACTGCTGGAGACGTGACGTTAATAACAACACAGTGGAGCACTCTGCCTCCCCCTCAGTTTGTTATTCTCCTACAGACAGGAGACTGTGAGACGCTTTCAAATTATTTAATTCATTAATTAATGCAGTTAACTTTTTATAATAAAAAAGGCTGCAGACCATTTATCTTATGTGCCAGTTCTGTTTCATATTATATTTCAGTGGACTAAGGACAGCAGTGAATGATTTGGCACTCAGTATACTGGAGCAAGAGACTGAAAATTGTGCCCCCTTTTCCATTCATTCAATCAAGAATCGGTTTTGAATTGAGAATCAATTCTGAATCAAATCAGCACCAAAGTAACATGATAGTATCAAATTGGGAGATAAGCATATTGTCCAGGCCTACAAAAGACACCATCATTTGTCACAACCTTTATTTTTCATCTTTTTGTTCCATTTTGGTATAAAATTTAAATCTCTATGGACACTTTCGTCTGTCAAATCATGATTTTTTCACTTAAGCACACGACACTCTAAAGGTGTGAGCTTTGTGCGCCGCAACACACACGTTCTCCAGCCTTTGCCACCTTTGTCTCAAAAAAATCCAGGGAAAATCCTGCAATAGAATGTACAACTCAACCAACGGCTAGTGGCGAAATAGTATCAGTTACTGGCATGAATGAGTTGTTGAAACACTACACAATTTAACACAACTATTTTTTTTACAGGTGTTCTTTCTATACAACTTATGTTCATTCCCCAAACCTTTGTGAGTGTGAAAATACATTCTAGCTACATTAGAATAGTACCTACAACAGCTAACTTGTCTACTAACAAAATGAGCGATATTAAACAAGGATTTGGTGATTGAAATGTCTGAAACATGGGCTACACATGCTGTAACTTTTGTTACAGAACTACAATGCAAAAAAGGGACAAATAACTGTTTAATACCTGAGTTCCATAATATTTTTCCATAATAAATTTGGCAGCTATCTGTATCAGAATATTCTGTGTTATGTTGTTAGGTAACATAATGAAATACAATTATTTTTTGTCATTAAATTTGGAAGGAAAAAACACAGAAACACTGAGGAAATGGAAACGACTGAACTACCATCAGAGAGTGTTTTAGCCCTCAGACTCAGAAAGCATTGCTAGGCAACCAGCGGAAGCAGCCAGCTCTTCTTGTCATTCTGCAGCAGCTTGTTAACATAAAAACACTCAGTGAATAAACTTCTAATAACCGTGAATGACTGACTGCCCTAAAAACGTTGTATCTGTGTCTCTTGCCTCATTTACATGCTAGCAAGGATGAAAGCAATGAATTCAAATTAAGCCTGCTTCAGTCAACACATACACCGGGGCGTGTTGAAGTCAGTGCAGGTCACAGTCTGGAAACTGGGAAAGTCACACTGCCGCTGAGTGTTTGCAGAAAGCATCGCGTGGAAGTCGACATCTGTATTCATATGGAGCCTTTTAATTTGATGATAATCATAATTACAAACCAATCCGAATAATAATGTATCGTGTAAACACGAAGATTAGACCATTGGTGTAAAGTAAATAAATGTCAGACCCCAAAAAACAGAATCATGGCAGGCTCCAATTAACAGTGCAGTCTGCTGCTGGTACAACATTAAAATATTTAGGGATCAATGTGCAGATTATTGTGGCTGAAAAATGCAAAACAAAACATTAAATGAAAGAGTCAAAAGAATTGAGCAACGGCCAGGATTTTGAGCAAATACTAAGCCTGAATAAAACATTATTACTGCATTATTGTAATACAGGATTACTGGATTATTACTGTGTATTCTATACTGTATCACAAGACTATCCCTTCAGTCTGATTACTGGCTGTGGACCACGCTAGCATGACGTCTTGTCACATTATTTTGGGTCATGTACTCACAGTCAGTGACACTCAAGCAACCAGGTTACATAGAGAAATTTGGTTACGGTGGTAATCTGAGAATGTGATTACATGACTGCAGTAAATCCACGTATACATGCAACAGGTCAGTCATAAATCACATTTCTCCTCTACCCCCAACCTTATTTGTGAAGCATGGCTCTTATTTTGACCGATTAAGTGATAGAAGACACTACGTTGGTCCTGACTTTTTGTATGTGTGTGTGTGTGTGTGTGTCTGTGTGTGTGTCTGAAGGTTGATGTAAAGAAACACAGGCGTCAAAAAATCCAACAGGCACTAAAAGACACAAACACACACACACACACAGGCATGTGCACACACACACAAGAAACGCAAAGACACACAAAGACACTTTGTGTCAAGTCATTAGAAGTCTTTGAGAGAACATTCATGTTTTTTTCATGTGGTAGTGTGGGAATAAATGTTGCTCTAATGTATTCCTTTATGTGTGTCTGTGTGTGTACGCATCATCTGTATGCCGCACACACACACCTACACACACACACACACACGCACACACACACTGTGCAGAAACAAAACCTAGAGCAACATTTCCTCCCACACTACCAAATGAAAAAAACATGATCAAAATACGATCAAACATCAATGTACTCTGGTGTGTATGGTATGTTTCTTTTGTCACAGCAAGGTCACACAGCCTGGAAGTGATGTCACTACTTATAGTGTGTCTGAGTGTGTGATTCATTTTATCACTGTCTATTCTTATGACAAACTACAGGAGTAAGGTCACAGTAGACTCTACTGCGCACACACACACACACACACACACACACATGCAGAAAGACATAGCTGGTGTTCAACGTTTCCAGACGTGTAGATGTTAAAGGTCAACATGCAGTCCTGCTGGAACCATTAACACCGCTACCCCCCCACCCCCAATCTCTTTACACACATGACCTGGTAGACGTAGCACACAGGAACCAAATGATGATCCAACCTTACAGGAAGGACTGTTACCATCATTGAAATTTAGCCCAGTTTGAAGTTCTGCTCACGTAATAACACCTCAGCTAGTGAGCGATACAAGCTTTTCACCAGACAGTGAAGGTGACACTTAGGATGCTCAGACAGCCAACAGACATCCGTTTCAATTATGAGGGTTGCAAATATGATGTACATTCTGGCCATTCATCTGAGCAGAGAGGCTCATTTCCCAGATTGGCACAACTGCAGCCAAAATTCAAAAGGCCACAGGTGCCTAATGTATCTGAGAATGTGTGTGTGTGTGTGTGTGTGTGTGTGTGTGTGTATGCGCGCTCTATCTAGCAATTTTGAATAACGATCAAACAAGAGCAGTTCAACAGTTTTATGTAAAACCAAACTGTTGTGTGTGTGTGTGTGTGTGTGTGGGTGTGTGTGTGTATGACAGGCTATAACATGTGTCACATTTATCACACGCACACACACCGAGGTCATGCGTGTGTGTCTAAATGTCTTTGGAAGGAAACAGGTGAGACCGTCTGCACCCTAGCAACAGCTGCCCCGGCGACCGGCTGCCAGACCTTGTGTGTTACCACGGAGACAGGGGCTAGGGGTGCGGTCTATCATATTTAATGCTGGGTTGACATGTTAGACAGTGACGCTGTATTCTTAGAGAGGTTGAAATCTTTGAAGTTTCAGCAGCTGTGCATCACTGAGCAATTATCATTCATTTACCAATCAATGACGGTGCCGCTGTTTACAACCGTCTGATCAAAGCGATACTTGTCATCCAATCACCTCATCACGTGTTAACAGTCAGGATTAGGCTACGCCAGGTGTTTGTATCAATTACTACATTTGTGTGTAAGTCCTTATTGAGTTCTTAGTCATACTAGCTTTGAACAAGCCGGAAGAAACATCTTTAGAGATGTCAAATCCGGCAGCTATTACAAGCAAGCCCAGCAAAAAGCTACAGACAAGCACTTCATACAGCAGCACTGTTGCACTTGACCTTGGACATACTTGACAAGTCTGCCAGCTCCACCTACATCGTTTGCATATTTAAATCTGATCACAATGTGGGAAGAATGTTCTTTTTATTCTAGGTGGAAAAAGACCTGCAGACTAGTTAAAAGTCTACAAAAACATCACACACAGCCTGACCTTCACCTTCATATGAGGAAGGTTTAGTCTTGAAAGGAATGGAAGCAGTGAACAAAAAACATGGACAACTGATTGAGCTGTCGCTAGGCAACCTCTCAAATCTCACTCTACTAAAACAGAAATGGACATCCATCAATAATATATTTTTATTTCTCATTTATGCTTCAAATTGCACAGAAAGGTCAAATAAATTTAGGTAAATGAACTGTAAATTCTGCAGAGAGAGCTGGAGGTGAGTGAACGTCAGGTGAGCTTTAGCTGAGCTGTGTTGGTATGTTTTTTGGTGCGTTATTTCCTCTGCCTGTTGATGTTTGGCATAGCATAAAGCTGTTGGCAGGGATGTGTACTTGTGTCACCCACATGCTTGTGCGCTTGCATGTATGTCCCTGTGCATGAGATACAAACAACTTGCCCCGTAACACCCCAGTGGTCAAAAATGATTAACAAAATGATTAACACTCGTTTATTCATACTCATTTTCCAGTTAGCTCACTGTCTTCAGCTATTTTTTAAAATTAAAGACATGCAAAGTAAGGAGTATGCAAAGCGTGTATTAAGAACGTTTTAACTGCACAGACCTATTTAACACTCGGAAAGGCATCATGCAACGTTGTACAAGCAACAAGTGCTGAGATGAAGTGTACCGGAGCATCAAATTGTCAGAGGCATTAAAGAAGCCACTTAAATAGCAATAAAGAGCTAATCAAAGATAATACCAGACCGATTACTTTCTGCGGTTGAAGATGTGAGATCTAGAACCTCGAGACACATTTTTAAACCCATGTCTGTAGGCATTTACTGAACCTCTTTCCGCTTATGTTATCATTTATGCACATTTTTTTTATGGTAAGCAACATGTTTATGAATACCTTAGTGAATAACGGAGAGTAAATAAATGCTGTCAGCTTGGTATAAGTATCAGCATATAATAAATGGCCTCTAGTTTCATGGCAGGAAACAGGCGGAAAACAGATGATGATTAATTTTCTATTAATGATTCAGTAATTTGTGTTAGTGCTTCTCACATACAGCTTACATTTTTCACAAAGTCCTGCTAATAATAAATCTCATGCTGCCTTCATAACACAGAAATATAATAGGTACAATTACTCAAATTTCACAGTTGAATGGAAGCTAATGAGTCTCAGTGGAGTAAAATTGACAGATATCGTGAAGTTCTGTTGAACTGTGATTAAGTGATATCAGTGGCTGATATGGCTGGTAGATGCACAACCTGCACTGCTCGTTATTTTTAATTAACCTTTTCAGTCTCTTACCACTGGTTTTGAACATACTGCCGCTGGTCTTTTTGCCAATCCATACAGCCAAAACATCAAACTAGAGGCCAATGATGCATCTAATCTTTATGAAAAGAACTGGCATTGACATTCAAGATTATCCACCATCACACAGACAGACTGTCAGCAGCAACTGATCCAGACTAGAAGACTCAGCTCCAGCTTGTAGCAGCAGTCAGTAGTTGTATAATGTCAATATGATTTGTTAAACCCTGTTTTTCAGTGCTGCGTCATCTCAATGGACAGTATCATACTGAATATGGATAATTAAATTCTGTCTCATTATTTTAACATTACCTGCATATATTCTTTAACCCTGCAGTGTGAATATGTGTTCTATCTTAATACACATACGCACACACACACATGCAATTTAATGGCCTCGGCTCCAGTTTCCTCTGCAGAGGAAAACCACATCCATCAGTCTTCCAACACAAACCACACACTGCTCTCTCTACTCTCCCTCTCTCTCACTACCACACTCTGACACTCTCTCACACACACAAAGAGAAAGAGAGAGCTTGTAAATAGTTAAGTGCTTGCCAGGCATCACACTCAGGTCACAGACACAGCAGATGATGTATTCTCCATAGGGAAGCTCCCTCCTATAACGGGACAGTTGCAGGAAAAAAAACATACAATGCCATTACTAGCGAGACAACTCTCTGTCTCTCTCTCTCTGTGTCTATGTCTCTGTCCTTGGTCAGTGACTACTCTTCTGGATAATTGACTGACTGTAAGGCTCTGCCTGGTGTTTCCAATGTGATAACAATGAGCTTTTCCTCCTATTAAAGACTCAAGGCTGCCACACACGCACACACACAAACACACACGCCCACTTGGCTGAAGGCCATGACAACAAAATACTCTCACAAAAGAAAGAGGAAGACCTTGTCTAAGTGTGTTATCTATCTATCTAACTATCTATCTATCTATCTATATATATATATATATATATATGTATCTGTGTGTGTGTGTGTGTGTGTGTGTCTCTCTCTGACTCATTCAGCAAGAACCAATCAGATCAAAGCTTCGTTTGGAGGGGGGGGATGACATCATTTGTGCTACGTTCCAACCACATGGAGAGATGCCATCTGGAGGGTGCTGACTCAGCACAACACACACAAGTACAGCAGAGTCCTTCTGTATTGTAGCCAACGATCAAACAGTCCTGGTCTGGAGTAAGAAACTGTAAGGTAATTCTGATTCACTGGTTTAAACCAAGCGTGTAGCTCCGGGTCTGAAAAGTGAAGCCAATGAGGAAGTGCCTTAAACCTGCATTCTCTCTAATGGCCAACAGGGGGCAACTCCACTGGCTCCAAAAAACACAAAAAAGTCCGTTTGTATAGAAGTCTATGGGAAAATGACCCTACTTCTCACTTGATTTATTACCTCAGTAAACACTTTCCTTTTCCGTTTATGGTCTCAATCGCTAGTTTCAAGTCTTCTTCAATACAGCATGATGTTCTTTTAGTAAATTATGGTCCCATTTAGAGTAAAACAGACGATAAAGCAGGGTATGCTTTAGGGCATGGCTACCTCGTGATTGACAAGTTGCTACCACAGTAGTGCATGAGGTGCTGTAGTTGGACCCTGGGGAACTCCTCCGCAGCTCCACACTCTCTTCCAAATATGGTCACTTCTCATCACTTCTAGCTCCAAAAAACCAAGATGGCAACGGTCAAAATGCCAAACTCGAGGCTTCAAAACGGGAGTCCACAAACCAATGGGTGACAACACGGCCTGACAGAGGTTTGAGAGCGGCTGTCACAGCTGTCAATCATGATGCCACACCCCCTTTTTATATAATCAAATAACTAGTTTGAAACAAACATCAGAAAAATGAGCACTTGAACAAACATCAACGTGATAAGAACTACCTAAAATGACAGAAACCATCTTTGGGCAAATTTTTTTTTGACATGTACTGTATTTTTTTAGTTTGGCTCATGTCCCATCCGCTAACATGGAGGGGGCGGGACTTATGACCTATACTGCAGCCAGCCACCAGGAGGCGATCGAGATGTTTTGGCTTCGCTTTAGGGGAGCTGTCATGACGTCCTTATTTAAATACAGTCAGTGGTGCTGAGCAGGTATTGCACAGTGCGTTTTTAAAGCTCTGAACCAGCTTCCTGCTACATCTGAAAATGACGCTATGAGAACGGTTAGAATGAAGTTGCAGCCGGACAGCTAAACAATGAGTTCAAACTTGTTATAAAGCTCTGTAAAGCCGAGGGGAGCTGCAGAGTCAGAGGTTCATCACTACAGAACGAGCAACGCCTCTCACATAACACATTGTCATTTGATACATTGTTATTTTAAAAATATTAATTATAGCTGCTTTAAAGAGTCCCAAATTAGGAAAATACATACCAGTATTTTTTCACTTATTTACCACTTAATAAAGTGGTATTAAGTCATGCACAGGTTTGGTTTTATTTGTCCAGGTTTTGAGATACAGTTTCTTTGCATGAACAGTCTTTCCATTATTTTAGATGGAGCAAACAATGCATTTATGTTAACTGGCTCTTGTCAAGTTCCAACCCAGTAGATAGTGGCCCAGACTTTTCTCTTTGTCTCAGTAATCTGAAATCACTACTTTTAATATCGACATATGAAAAGACAAAAGTCATGTGCAACTAGCATAACAGAGTGGCTTCACCACCAACAAAACATATACTTCCAAGAGTTATGGGAGCATGACTCAGCATGTGACGGTGCTAATAAAATATTTTTTACATTTGTTAAAATGAAATTGGACACTAAATTAGTTTAGAACGTACACGGTATCATGCTTTAGACCACTGAAGAAACACAAAAATTCCTTCTTGAACAAAAGGGGAACAGAAGCTAACCTGTAAGCGGCTGCTCCTTCTGTATTAGGCCTTGAGAAAAAGAAGTAAATAAAGACATCCATGTGGCAGTCATGAAAGTTCCATAACAGATATTCTCACCATATATCTGTAAAATTAATCATAAAATAACAGAAAGAGGATCCGGAGGAAATACTGCTGTCTTGTTAAACTCATTGACAGTGAATAAGCTGTACTGCGACCATGTGGCCTTTTGGATCGAGAACCATCCATTCATTACACGCTATCCTGAAATATCCAGCTAGACATATCGATACACACACACGCACACACAAATGTACACACACTTGTTTCCATCCTGCTGAGACACTTACACACACCTGCACATGATTAACAAGAGAGGTCAGAGGTCAAGAGGAAGTTGGAGGTGCCTTCCTCTAGGAAAGAGAGAGTTGGAGACAGAGAGGAACCAAATGTTAAAACATGGAACACGTGTTCCAGCTATCAGATGAAATTCTTGCTCTCTCTCTCCCTCTCTCTTTGTCTGTCTCACTCTCTGGATCAGCTTTCAGTCTCCAGACAGCAGCTGTCTGTAGAGAGGAAAAACTTAGACTGAGTGGTCAGACATGGAATGTGTGTGTGTGAGTGTGAAGACCATGGAGACAGTTAGGTACTTAACAGGCGTCACAATCACTGTAAAACACCAAACACATTTCCAATCTGTGACTTACAATTGTAATTTATTATGATGACAAATGATGATGATGATTTAAATCATTATTGGTTGAGTGCAGGGAGGGGCAGCCGAACAGAAGGGATGTCTGGACAACAGAGTAGTAGGAGCAGCTGGGGTTCTACAAGTAAAAGTCCTGGAAGGAAGCTTAGATTTTTCTGAAAGTTCAGAAATATCTGACTTGGCGCTTAACAGTACAGAAATGCCTGAAAACCAAGCAGACATGGACTTCTCACATCAGCCAGAGTCTGTTGTTCATGGTAATTAAACCTAAATTTAATGGATATAGTCTTATATTGTCAGTAAATGAGAACACATAACCAACTCTGCCAATACACAACTGTCCTGAGTTGTTCGATGCCATGAACATTTGCAATTGTCTCTACCATCCTATTTCTAAGACGTGAACTCAGCAGACTGAAGTTGAAGGACTTTGATGAATAAATACAGCAATTTGAATCAATTGATTTTTAAAGTTTGGATCAATTGGAATTTTTGTATTGTACTAATTGTTATAACAAAGTGTTGTGAATATGACCAAACTCTGATTTCACAGCTCTGGCTGGTGTCTTTTCCATATGGCCAATGAAGCACATGGGTGTCATTGTTTTTAGAGCCGTTCACTGCACCAGACTAACAGAATAAACTGAAACTGAATTCTCAAAAGCAGAGTGATACGCCACATACAAGAGTAATTAACCTTCAGTGTTTTATAGTGGAGGTGAACCGCCTTGCCTAATTCTAATCGCTGCACTGTGGGTTCAGACAGCAGCCTGAAATTAGTTTGATAATCACCAGTTGGACATTTTAACAAATAGAGTCTGCATCGAGGAAGTTGAAGTTTAAAGTTTGTGTTGACCAGCTGGACTCATATCGTCAGTGGCTATGATTGGACTGGGGTGGTGGGGTGGGCAGGAAGCGCTTGTCACTCCGGATGACCAATTTCCCCGTGTCCCTGTTAGAAAGGATTGTTGGCTTTGTGTAAATACTGTACTTGCAGGCAACTCTTGGATTTCACACAGTTTGATCAGGTTTAATCTAAACTGGATCCTGCTGTACACACTGAATCCAGACTTGGTTTTTAAGCCTATCAGTGGTGGTAATGATATTCAGAACTTTACTGAAGTGATCCCTTAACATTTCTCCAATCTATCTTTGTAAAAGTAAATTTGATTCATGTCAATATTTGATCGCAGTATTTCTAGCTCTGCTTAAACTTGGATTATCCTAACAGTGCATGCTGTGTGAACACAATGCTGGCTGCTTCTGCCCACATTATGTCTCAGCGTTTTTATTCAGTAATGAATTTTGGATGAGCATCATGAGAGTGTCAAACACAAAGGAGCAGTGAGACTAAATGATCAGATCATGGATCTAAAGCCCAAAAGATCAGATGATAATTGTACCCTGAACTGAAGAATATTAAGGATTTATGTTTCCACTCTCATTCTCTCTGTTCTATTAATACTCTACAGTAAGCCAGGTTCCGTTTGCTCAATTAAAGCCTGACACAAATGTTCCTGCGCGTGTGTATGCAGTCTCCTCTAAGGTTGAATGAGCTTTAATTACTGCTTGGTTCAAAGAAAGCGAGAAAGGAAGAAAACAGACAAAAAGAGTGTCAGGAGAGGATACACAGACCAAACAGATGATAAGATATAATAAAGGAAAATGTAAAAATGCAGAAAATGAATAAAATATATGACCACATAAAGAAACCTCTTTGAAAAAGAAAAAAAAAAGAATAAAAGGAAGAGTGTTGTGAATCAGTCCCAGCTGCTTCATTCATTCTGCCTGCATGGAAACTATGAACAGAACTTTGAAAATGAATGAAATTCAGGGTTTAATACACACCACTGCAGTGTGACTCTCCTGCAGAGAGCTACTTGTGGTTTTACTGGCATGTTTTCCAACTCTCTATGACACACACACACACACACACAAACTCACTGACTCACACCAAACCACAGCATACTAAATCTTCATATGTCTGAGAGGTTCAAAGTTTTAGGCTGAGCTGATGTTAAAGGGGACCTATTATGCTTTTCCTTATTTTCAGTCATATATATAATGTTACAGTGTCGGAGGTTCATATTAAACGTGGCCAAAGTGTCAAATAATGAGGCAAACGTATGTGAGCAAAAAGCACCAGCTTCAGACTGCTCTGAACTCTCGTTTTCCAATGTTTTTTCTACTTTCAGCCCGAGCTGACATCAGCTCGTGACGGATTTCTTTATATGGTGATCTGTTCACTGCTCCGCTCTGCTAACATTAAGGCATTTTTCCATTGTTTTGGGGGTAGTCACGCCATGACTTGAGTTGAGCTGACATGCTCTGAATGTTTTTCCATTACACAGCACAGCAAAGTAAAATAAGTAGTTTACCTGTTAAAGGTGTGCTGGTCGTCTGCAGCTCTTCATCAAACAACATCATCACTGTGTCAGTTTCTGCTTGTACTATTCCTCCCTGCATTATTTCTTACTGATCCACTGAACAAATAGCTCCAAATATCTCCATATGTTGTGGTTTTTAGCGCTGCTAACAAAGCTCTGCTGATTTGGTGAGGAACATGTTTCATTTCACTGTAAATTCTTCACAGTCATTTAAACACTTTTATTATGAAGCACTAAAGCAGGAAATGTTTGGTTTTCATTAGCAGTAACTTAACACGATTCTTCCGGAAAGCTGGCCAATCAGAACAGAGTGGGCTCTTTGGGAGGGGGGCCTTAAAGAGACAGTAGCTAAGACTGCCTTTTAGAAACAGAGGCTGAACTGAGGGGCTCTATAAAGGGCCAGTATAAGATAAATAAGGAGTTTTTTGAACTGTGAATCATGCAAAGCTACTCTGGTGGAGTCCCAGAATAAAAATATAGAACTGGAAATGAGCATAATAGGTTCTCTTTAAAATGAGGACAACAAGCAGCCAGTAAACCAGTAAAACCTGTTAGTTAATTAGCCTTTATAGAAAAACAGATGAGTAATAAAACCAGCTGATAAACTTGTTAAAGTTTAAAGTTGCAATCCTTAAGATTTACATTAAATCAAACCCCATTTTTTATGCTGTTCATGGTTCGAATTTTTCCTGTGTTTACATTCAGTAATTACATCAGTATATAGCAGTTTTAATTGTTAGTGGGGAAGTCCGCAATTCCTATGTTGGATTGAAATTGCCTTCACACACACAGGAGATTCACAGAAAACAATGCATGCATGTAATCCAGTGTAATTTTATCTCATTGATTGCCACTTTTCATTGTTCCCTCCCCTTACACTGTCTCAGAGCTGTATTAAGTTACTGTCAAGTTATTACAAGGGGTGGCTTTTATTGTGAGGTAGTCACAGAAAACGCAATGTATTTGTCACTGAGGTTAGTGCTAACCGCAACTGTTGGAAGTATGAATATATTATGTAACATATTAGCTTCAGCTGGAAGTTCTGCGTTCAGAGAGCCAGTGACTGGTTCGACTCATGAGTCACACCACACAGTAACATAACAAAAACATTTTCAACCAAGAAATAAAAATAATCTCCAATGACACAGTACAAAACCAACATATTGTTGTTGCTTAATTCTCCCGTCAATCTTTTTACTTTGTTACAGCTGTAGACAAGCGCAAAGTTTGTACATTGAAAGAGAATGTGTGGCTAGGCTGGTTATACTGATTATAACTGGTGTTGACAGCTTAAGCTGAAAGATATAAGCAGAGATGTTATTCCATCTGGGTTTTTGGTCAATATATTATTGTGAAATAGCTTAAAGGTTGCTGTGTCCTGGTCTTAAAGGCTGCAGTTAATTGTCCTATGAGCAGCTGCTACAATGATACAGTATTTCACTAGATTACTTTTCACACCTTTAAAGTCACCCTCCTCTCAATAATGTATTTTTCTTCTTGTTTCTTCAGTTGGATGTTTGAGCTTAGCTGTGCAGAATGACGTATGTCATGGTTTGTCACTAAACGGCTGTTTTCACATTCATCAGCTGACATGGAAAGTTTCTCTGTGCTCATAAAAAATTTGAGTTTAAGGGCCTATGAGCAGGATTTGTGACATCACAATTAGTTTGGAGCCAATCGTGGTCGAGTATGTAACTTACACAAGTGTGATGTGGAAACTTGAAGCCTCAAGTGCACATACACTCAGAATGGACTTTACAGTGACATAGGGAACATCTTGTGTCCAGCAGTTAAACTTTTTAAATATATACATATTCATAGAGTCTGGAATTTGGAATGAAGGAGAAGCAGTAGATGTCATTTTAAGGATTTTAACGAGATATTTCAACTTTTTTTGTGGAAAAACCATATTAGATACAAATTATTATTCAAAGTAATAATAAGAATATTTTATATATATTAAAACATGTCTGGAGGTATTATATCAATATTATGGTATTATATCAAGAAAGCCATACAATGAAGATTGAGACAGCAGACATTAAAATGCTGTTAAATACATCACTACTATACATTTGCCAACAGCAGCTCTTTTTTTCCCTTCTATACCAGTATCTGTTACTGCCTAAAAGGGGCCCTGCAGCATTGCTCTCATGTGGTTTTGTCAGATTTCTCTTTGACAATATTTAACTTTCAAAATATTTTATGAGTATCCTTATTTTCATAGTGCTATGCCAGGTTTTGAATTCCTATATAACATAGTGATAGCACAATGATAATCCTGCTTTGTTGCAATCAACAGTAGGCAAGGCTATTGCAAAAAGTCAAAATCTGGTACCAAAAGAAAAGCTACAATGATTTAATTGTTTCTGCTGTGCCTCTTCATCTAAAGAAGACAATGAAAATATTTCTGAACCTGTCAGCTCAGGATTTGATGTCCTGCGTAATAAAACTAGCATTACTGATGAACTGGAAACAGACACACCAGGATCCCCCCCACAAATCCCCAGGATTTGTCAGACACGCAAGTGGAAATTTGACTGTAAATAGTCTGCTGGCCAATGAAAGAACCCTGTGACATTTTTCTGCTGTTTTACCGAGTTAGATGAGAGAATCAATACAAGTTTCATCTCTGAGTGTTTAATAGAGGTCCATTTCTATACGTTGCCCATAATTAAAGTGATGTAACTGCAATCACAATTGTATTTTTCTAAACTAGTGTGCAATACAGTTTTTAGTTTGTGAAAAGGAATACAAATGTTGATTATTTATCAAGCTTTTCCTGAATGTAAATGCCTTTTAAAAAGCACCAAAAGTCATCTAAGGGTAGTTAATCAGTGAACTAAATAAAACTTGTCTGACAACAAAATCTCTTCATAGTTTTACTAAGACCACGTGCTTTTTCAAGACCTCATTTACTCGCTCTCTCTCTCTTTCATACACATACACACACACACACACACACGTAAACACACAGTAGTTTCCTTGTTTACTAAGAGCAGCCAATAAAGTGTTTTAATAGCTGTGTAGTTCAGGATAACAGGCTAATTACCGTCTGCAGTGAGCTAATGAACAGCACTGATGTTCGGACATGTAGAGCAGTAAATCAGTCCAAACCAAACTCTCAAACTATCAAACCAAGGCCATCAGCAGGTCAGAGCGCTGGAGGTACAACTTGAAACCGCATGATGGTAGGGTACGTGTCAGGTGTCACTGCAGGGTTGGTGTTTTCATACAAATATAGAGAGAGGTGTCGTGGAAATGGAGGAACAATACTGGTTGATCCTTTTACATAGTGGAGTGATGACACATTAATTGACACTAATAACCTCACTGATACCCCTGCATCAATGGCCTAAATGCCTATAGTTGCATAAAATGTAGTCTGGTTCATGTTAAAGTTTTAATTATTAGCAACTTCTGGTGGTTTTACTGAAGTCTAAGATATTTATATTTTTGTTTCTTTGCTTATGGTATTGTGAGGATCTGTAATATTCTATCCACCTTTTGGTATGATCAGAGAAAATCTGCCAAAATGAGTAAACAGACAAAAAGGTACCAAATTACCAAAACTATGAATATGCCTAAATCACCGTGGTATGCATATGTAGGGATGGAATTATTAATTGATTGATTAATTAATTAGTTGATTGACAAAAAAAAAAAAATCAGTAACTATTCTGATAGTGATTAATCATATTATTTTTTAAGTAAAAGCTCCACACATTCTCTGGTCCCATCAACTCAAATCTGGACAAATGGACATTGCTTGTTTGTACAGGAGGCCAACATTTCAAATTAAGTTAGCTAGCTAATCTGTGAATGTTTTGGCTGTTTTCAAACTAAATGTCAAGGAAAATCTATTTTGCTACTTTAACCTTTTCCACTCCCCCCCTCCTACCATAGACCCATTTTTGTATTTTATAGAGGAGGACAAGGGATCTTTAGAGGGGGATAGCAGGTCAACAGTGTATGCCACATAGAAGTGGTATACATCATCTGAAAGCTGTTGCAGTTCAGCACTGTGAGTCATGTTTTTCTAGTGATAAATCTGTAACAAACATTGTGTTTTGGTTGGGCACCTGTTCAAATTTTGAAGTTGTAGAGTGTATAAGGGCTTAGAACATTATGATAGAAATATATAATAGCCATATCCTATCCTATTCTTATCTGACAAGCTATCATGATACCAATGATAAACCTTAGGACTTCTAGTTTCATATGATACCAGAATATTCACTGTAGCTTTAAAACTGAACCTGCTACAGCCTCTGAAAGATAGTAATGTTGGCCGAGGATGCCGGCATCTTTGGGGAGTTTAAGAGGTTAACGCTTACGTAAAACCTGCGCATCTCCTCTGATTGACCAAACATTAGTTTTGATAGATTTCCAGGTTGTAGTTATCACCATTATATTTGAATGTGAATGAGCCTCCTGTAATTCACCATAAATCAGCCCAGTATGGTTGGAGCCTCAGTAGGGCACAGCCTCAGACACAGCATTGTTCTGATTATTAGAGTCCAGAACATTTTAATGAGGATGATGATGGTACAGAGACCCAAAACAAAGGGGAACTCATGAACTATTTCACAGATATACCACATATTTCACTGTGTTTCAGACACAGCGAAACACTCCACGTGTCCATTTGAGACTGTCCTCCCAGGAAAAAAAGAAAACAGTCGTTTCAGCAAATGACCAGAAACAACAAGTTTAAGTTCAAGGGACAAAGCCCAGTCATAGCAGTCATAGGAATTATGACTAGTCAGGAGCACAGAAGGAAGCAGTGTGATGTTATTGTAGAAGAAAGTCCACAGAGGGAGTAGGTCGGGTAGATTGGTGGGTCAATAAAACATCAGACTTTAACACAGGAGTTTGCATTTTATTTCCTGTTTCCAACCGACAGTCAACATTGTTTTCTTGTAACAGTAAACGTGGCCATTCCCTAACCATAACCAAGTTGTTACTTTTGTAACCATGACGACAAAGGCCCCCTAACGAAGTAGTAATTTAACCCAAACCATAATCTTTCCCTAACCATAGCCAAGTTGTTTTTGTGCCGAAACCCAATCAAACATTAACCATAGCATTGTCACATCAGAAAAGCTTTTTTTTGGTCCCAAGAAGTCTTCCAAATTAAACAATAAAATCCACTGGCGGTCCACGCACTCTAAAGCAACACATAGAAATGGGACACAAACAGCAATCTCCTGTATTAAAGTCTGATGTTTCACTGACCTGTCTATCCACCCCGACCTTGTCCCTATGTGGACTTTGTCATTATATATTCCTCCCATCATATTTAATATGGCTTCTGTTAATAAATGACAAATATATGTAGTTTTAGGGCACTTGCATAAACGACTGATCAGTCTCCTCGGTCCCTTTCAAACCTCTGGATCTTTCACTGAGTTTATATGTAGGTGCTGTAGAAAAAACAATCACAGCACAAATGCCCATCACATTTGTACAGTGTTGTCACTAGATTGCTTATTTTGGACAAACACAACAAAAAACTGTTTAATTTACAATTACATGAATCAGAGAAAAGCTGTGAATCCTCACATTGGAGAACCTGAAAGCAGTAAATGATGAATCGACGACCTAAATTGTCATTTTCTTTCCATCAACTAGTCAATTAACTGACAAATCGCTTCAGCGGTAAAATACAGCCAACATAAAATCAGTCAATGGGATATTGCTCAGCTTTAAAGGGAGTGAGACAAAGGGATCAATAAGAGATGAAGAAAGCTCAATAACATGGTGTATAGGTCGGACTGACTCTATCTCAGGATTCTTATCTGCTCTCTGACAGTTCAGCCAGCCACAGGGGAGCCATTTCACTCTCTGTATCTCACACACACACTCTCACACACACACACACACACAAGTTTGCGCGGCTATCTTTGTTAGGACATTCCATTGACTCCATTCATTTTGTCCTGCCTAGCGCTAACCCTAACCCTAACCAATTCTTGCCTAACCCTAACCTTAACCTAATCTCAATTCAAACTTTACCCCTAACCCTAACCAGGACCTCAGAAGTGACATTTTGCCGTATTAGGACCAGACTTTGGTCCCCATGAGGACTATTGGTCCCAATAAGGTCACTGTTTATACCAGAAACGGTCCCAATAAGGATAGAAAAATGCGTACACACACACACACACACACATACACACTTAAATGAATGGTGGTGAGTAATTACTCAGGGTCAAGCATGCTGGTGCTCTCTAAGGAAGCCCTATTAAGAGAGTGTGTGTGTATGTGTTTGTGTGTGTGTGTGTTTGTGTGTGCATGTGCATGTGTTTGGTTGACAAATCTATTCTGATGGCGCTCTTTTCTAGAACTGAGCCTCTCAGGGGACCTTAGGATGAAAACTGCCGCTTCTCATTCTGCATCTTCTGTGAGGGTAATTTCAACTAAAATACAGATCACATTGGACCAATCAGAGCGGACACCTAAGAGTCCTGTACAGATACAGTTAAATCCGGAAAGACACCATAAGTGAGGAAGATTTCAGATGCTTTATTCAATACAGACACATCAATTAGATCAATTTATAGAAGTGTACTTCAGCAGTTTCAAGGAGCCTTGACACTAGTGGCAGTAAGGTGGTGGAGGGGTGAAGTAATAAAGCAGCAATGACAGCAGAGCGACAAAACAGGTAAGGTAGTTTAAATATCCTTCTGTTAAGATGAACATTGGTTCAAAAGAAAGCTCACAAACAAATCCAAGTGAAGTCATTGGATAATAACAGAGGTGGAGCTGCAGTGGAACGACAAATCAGAATAATAACCGTCTTTATACTACTAAAAGCTTCATTTTTGCAAACATGTACCCACCCTGCACCTGCTTGAACCGACCAGATACCCAACAATTACCAGTATCTCTAAATCAATTCTGGTCCCAACCCGTTAACGTAAAACCCACAACCCATCCAGTATCCATAAACAAATAGGCTCTGCACAAGTTATAAAAATTCTGACCTGTTTCACTTTCACTTTTTGCAAATTATGCCAGGTGCAGGGCTCTGGTACACCTGCAGTGTTCACAAACACACAAAGCTTTACATATATTTAAATCAGTGTTAATGGACAACTGGACTGCAGGAAACCAGTCCAACAAAAGTATGAAACACTGATGCAGCTAAAGATAATTCACTGGCAAACTTTACACAGACAGCAGATAAAGATTGTTGTAGAGGGGATGGTTTAAAGCCTGAGGTTTGGATGTATCACTCCCTGTCGTCTTTATCAGATACTGCAGATTTGGGAAAAGAGGAACCGGGCAGGCCTCTTCTCGAGACCGTTATTGTGTTGTTCCACCTATATGATTCTTTAGGGTTTATGGAGTTTAGTGACGTCAGACAATTCTCAGTGTAGCTGTGAAAATAGGTTGAATCTTGTTTTGTTGAATGACTCACAAGACCTCAGTGGATGGGCCATGGCTTCTCTAATAATTTCAAAACATTTCAAAACCTCCACAAAGACACAAAAAACATTACTGACGTTATTTCTACAGAGAAATTGGAGGCTTCCCCACTGACTTTAACACAGTTGCAACCATTCCTGAAGTATCTAGCAATTACAGTTAATTTCGTACTTAATATGCTAAAACATGCAAAACTGTGGTCCTTAAAATCTGTGTTAAGATGGAGCCTTTTGCACATTTTAAGCAAACTCTTTTTGTTTCAGGGTTTTGTGTAAGACGTCCTTCAATCTAGTATGTTTATTTCCACTCGCTGGTAAATACTGCCTAAGATAATAAAGGATTTTAACCAATAAATGCTAAACATCTGAATGTTTTTTAAAGGCATTGAAAATGACGTTTTATCATGTTGTATTCAACATTTACTTCATATTATAATGTTAGGTAATTCATTTGCTTAATATTATTATTCTGTTTCCCTATATACTAAAGGGTTTTGTTATTTTTTGTTTGCTCTGAGGTTAGAAGCTGTCAAACAGTATGTTGTACCGACTATAAAGCCCTCCGACACAAATCTGTAATTTGGGGCTATATAAATAAATAGACTTGACTTGTTAAAATGCTAAAAAAATCATTTTGGAATTGAAAGTACACTTTAAATCATGATCGAGTTGATTTCTTTATTTCCATTGCATTTAACTGAGGATCTGTGGCTTTTATAATGCTCTGTGCTGCTCTGTCAATCAGGATAACAGCTTCCTGTCTCTCTCACACACACACAAAGACAAAGGCAAACACCTGCCCACAGCAGTTAATAACATCAAGGTCTATTAGCTAGCACCACTATTAGCTAGGAACACACACACTCACATACATGTCTGTAAAATGTCTTTGTGATCGATTATAGTAAAATATAAAATGGATGCTCATTACACTAACATGCACACACGGACACACCATATGGCTGCAGCTGTCCAAAGACTAGAAAGCTTTTAAGGAGGGAGGAGACAAAAAGAAGAGGAGGAGGAGGAGGAGGAGGAGAGGAAATCCTTTCTTTGTATTTATCTATTTAACACTCCTTCTCTCCCTCTCTTTCTCTCTCTCTCTCGTATGTCCCCTGGTGGGTAATAAGGGCTAATCCACTTAAGATGCCCTTCTCTCCCTCTCTCTGTTCCTGTCTGTCACCCCAACATCCACACACACACACACACACACACACACACACACACTTCATTCTTCACACCCATCTGCCACTGTTCTTGACACTGGGTGTGTGAGTGAGAGACAAAGAGAGAGCGGGAGGGAGGGAAGGAGGGGAATCCCAGCCTCTCTCCTCAGCAGCAGCATCTTATTGTTCGTGATGACAGCAGGGGTGAGAGACCCTCTCTGTCTCTCTCTGTCTCTCACACACACACACACACACACACACACACACACACACACTCATTAATAATAGATGTGTAGCTCCTCCCTCCAAGTTTCCTCACCATGACTCAGGACTGAGGCCTCATTTAAAGGAACAGAACACTTGGCTCATTTGAAATAATTCATATTGTAAATTAAAAAAAACAAATGTCAATAGGTGAGTAACGCTGCATTGTTACTACAAATTACTCCAACTTGCATGTTCACAAATGTTAAGTAAATTGTGAAAAAAAAGTCTATTCAGACAAGTGCAGCACATTCATAATTAACTTAATGCAACCATAGCCGGCATTAGTTTTTGACATGCAATTGAACTGTTTTTGCAGTTTTTGGAAGACACACTTTCTTTCTTGCGAGACACAGATGGGAAATAGACAGAAAGATCGATACCACTCTCATATCTGTCTGCTGAATGTGAAGCCGAAGCCAGTAGATGGTTAGCTTAATTTAACATGAAGACTGGAAGCAAAGGGGAAACAGCTAGCTTGGCTCTGTCCAAAGTTAAGATTGGAGTCTTGTCGTTACCATGAGGTTGCCGGGCAACCAGTGGAGACTGCTACTGTCCTGCGCTAACCCCCCCACCCCCCTCCGCCACCCCCGTAAAACCACAACTTATCCTGTAATTAACAAACTTCAGTGGTGTTGTCATAAATTATGTAGCATGTGTGATTGTTTCTGTTTTCTGAGTCATATGGCACACAGTGTTCATTTGTTCCACATTTTGTCCTCTGTCTCTGTTACTTACTGGGAACCCATAACACTTGATAGATCTATTTTTTGAGACATTTTTGAGGCTCTTCCAGCCCTGATTTCTCATTGGTTATATGAACTGTACATCCCGGGGCTAACCAGACTAGTGTGGTCTCTAACCAACAACAACTGTCCCACTGCCAAAGTTGTCTGTGTGGAACTCTTACACTTTAGAATTTATGTTCCGCATGTACAAGACGTGAACCTGACTAGACAGTATTAAAGGGGACATATTACTTTTTGTGATTTTCTGTAATTTATATATTGTTATGATGTGGAATGTCAATGTTAAACATCGTCAAAGTTCCAAAACTTGAGGTTAACGTATGTAGAAATTGTCCCTGCAAGTCAAAAGCCAGGACTTCAATCTCCTCTGAACGCTTCATTTGCAACGCTTTGTTCTACCTTGCCAACAAGCTGACGTTGGCTTGTCACGCATGCCCATAAATGGCCATCCATTCCGTAGCCTTGGTTGCTAAGCTTGTTGCTAAGGTTTCAGAAACTGAATAACTGGGATAATACTGTGCATAGAGTATGACTATTATTTCTGCTACTACTACTAGTATTAGTATTATAAGAAACTACACTATGCTACTATCAACAGTACATTCACCAGACTCAAAACCCCCATGTGGATTTTGTTAACTGACAGATTGTACAAGTGTGAGGATTAGCTCTGTACCAAAGCTGCTTTGAGAAATTACATTTTAATAACACAATATTCCCAGATGGCACGGGTATGTCCCTGCTGTGCATGACATGATGGTTTACAGTTGACTCCATGGCCTGACCCATAAATGAATAAATGCACCAAAAAGTGAAAGAAAACTAACAAGTGTTTTAACACTACTTAGCGTATACAATTAACTGTTGCTGCTAAATGCAGCATGTCATGAAAATAATGCTGTATAGCTGTTGAAACTTTAGATTGTAACAGGCTTGGCTTGTTCAAGAACTAACTGCAGTTACAAGAGATTTAGTGAAAGCCAACTGCGCACTGTGTGATAGATTCTGGATTTTGGTTTATTATTTCTAGAAGGAAGCTGGAACAACAGCGAAAGAATTCTGTCACATTCAGTTTTACTTTTAGTTATTTCCTGTTATTTGATGGATGACAGATAATGAACGCAAACATGTCCTCTTATCTGTTTTGGAGAAAAAATAAGTAAAATTAATAAGTTAACCCTGAAACAATTAAGGAATTAAGGAAGAACCCAACCTGATCTGATCTTTGTGGGTTCAGTCTGGGTTCCTTAAAGTGTTTTGTGTTCCTCTGTGTTGTCGTGATGTTCTGTTCTGTCACCTGCATGTTGCTAGTAGCAACCCCTACTGGCAACAGTTTAACTGACATTGTTACATCCATCCTTCTGACTGATGCGTGAGTGGTGAAACTGGGGGACTTAATCAGATCAGTCATTATAGATGTAGTTAATAAGGTTACAACATATAAAGAGTGGGAGATTTGTATGGTTTAAACTGAGATTTTGTGGAAAATTATGCTTCACTATGTTCTCAACACACACAAAAAAAGACTTGTAGTATAAAAGAAATATGGGGGATCTTGTCGAGATGTGTGTCACACACATACATTTAATCAAATGGCAGCATATCTGTGAGACAGATGAGTGACGGATGTCAAAAACACTTAAAAATACACCATGGGGATTGTCCTTGATGCTAATTTGTTGCTAAAGGCCCAAACGCACTGGAAGTGACGCCTCATTTGATGCTCCTATGACGCACTGCAGGCATCAGATTTGAAATGTCAACACCACAGAACCAACACAGATTTGTCCTGTTGTTTTTCGTATTTAAGGTTACTGCTGCATTAGTTAGATGTAATGAATGAATGAAAAAGAGAAATACAGAGGAGGAAAATGAAACTAAGAGCGTCTGTTTCCGCAGTAAATCTGTTGAGTGTTTGATGGTTATTTATTTCTGCTTTAGAATGTGAAACAACCTTGCCTACTCATGCTCTCAGCTCACTTGCGCTCTCTCTCTCTCTCTCTTTTTCAAAATCGAAAGGTCAGAGTAGGGGGCATCAAGGCAGTTTGACAGGCCTCATAACATTTTTGGTGCACATTCGGCCATTTAAAACAACAGGTGTACTTTAAAACGCATGCATCAGACGCTTTCAGTGTATTTGGGCCTTAATGCTACATTTGAGATAACTGTTAATTTATTGTGTGTAGATTTTATATTGTGACTGTTTACTAGGTTAATTATTATGTAGTAGTTCCTATATCAGTGTTTCCCCTACCTTCATTCTGCAGCACTGCCGCTGCAAAACTATAAGCGCTGCTGCTAAAATTTCATATGATCATTAAAATCAACGGGCTACTAATGATTTTCACTCGCACACTGTGTGAGCACAGTAACACCCTACGTTACCGTGAAACTGTTTTGAGTCATCCTCCCTCTCCTCATTCTTCAAAGGACATCTATGTCCAACTCTTGTCTTCAGTCCTTACTGTAAATGTGTTTAGCTCGCTGCTTAATTGTGCACCTACATGCATAGTGAGGATAGAAGATCTTTAGTGAATTGAATGTAAAGTAAGTAAGTCTGTTTTATTATATTTTCATAACAGCACATGATCAGATGTATCAGTGTAAGTGCTGGCAATACTAGTGAATTAGTATTAGTCCAAATAGTGTTATGAGTGTAATTTGTGTGACTGTGACTCATTAGGCTGTATTGAAACAACAGTCTTTATCATTAGTGTTAATCTGTCTGTATAAACTCAGTAATTGATTTTAATTGACACATTTGATTAGACATCAGGCTGTCCAAACTGCACCTTGGTGAGATTCTGATTAGCAATATTAAACCTTTCTAAACAAAATCTTACAGCATTATCACAGTTTATCCAGACTGTCTCTCCCTCCCACTCTCTGATTTTGAATGTTTATACTGCAGGTTAATCTGCTCTAAGCCTGGAGGAAGCAGTGTCTGAATCTGAGTGAATGAATGGATTACAGGTCATTCATCCATGTAATGTGTCTGTTCGCAAAGCACTCAAACACACGGTCACACACATACGCTTAGCCACTTCTATTCACAGGCCAAAATTACCCTTAGATGTCCTGCCAACACAAACACACGTGCCCATACCATAACAACTGTGTCTGAAATCCAGCTCAGCTGATTTTTTTTAAAATTCTGATGTCAACCCCTTGTTCATTTCTTTCCTTCAGAAGCGACTCTAACCTGAGACAGAAAGAACTCAGGCTGAAATGGGGTCTGTTCTCACAGTCAAATTAGGTTTGTTTACAGGAAAAAAATAGGTTTATTTATGTTACAATTGAGGTCTCTCATCATGATGAAATAGGGTCCATCCTCAGGGTAAGATGCGGTCTCTTGTAAGAGTGAATTGAGGTTTCTCATCAGGGTAAAATGAGGTCCCTCCTCAAGGTGAAATAAGATCTACCCTTGATCCTCAGTATGCTTTAAATTAACTAGTTAGTATGACCTGTCATGTCGTCCGACCACATCTACAGTGTATATACATACTCCAAATGGCAACAAAGCTTGTTATCAGTCACAGTTGCCTCCTCCTGGCTGCATTTCACTGCCTCTGACTTATTTCCAGGAACTCTGCGTCTAAGAACTTTTGCACATCTTCTATCTACACGAAAAATCGTGCAAATATGGATAATGACACATTCTTTTGGACATCTCCTCAAAGGCATTCATGGTGTGTTACCATGTGTTCTGAGTTCAACTTGAGCGAAAAATTTGCACTTATCCTGGGGCTTTATGTATCTGCTTTATAAATGTATGGAGATGAGCATGAAAGGAAGGGAAATGACAGAAGGAACTGGAGATCCTGGTGAGAACAGTCAGAGACCGAGATGAACACAGACACACAGACACACTCCACACACACTGTTGGTGCGTCCTTTACTAGCTAGCTTACAGCTAACGTCTGTACAGTTGGTACACTGCATGTTTGGAACAAATCAGCACAGACTGCATGTCCAGCAGTCAAATTTGTGCAAAAAATGCAAGGTTTTTGCTTCCTGTGTATATCACTGAATTGTACAAAAAATGAAAAAAGAGCTTGGGGGAAGTTCAAATCCGTTCTTCAAATCCTCCCAATTCCCTCTTCTGATGCTGGTAGACGACCTGACAGGCACAGTACGCTTCGTTTGAAGCATACTGAAGCTTTGAGGTTGAAATGAGGTTTCTGCTCAAAGTGAAATCCTCAGGCGGTTCTGTTGATGGGAAAACATCACACTGCACCTATTTCTATTCCAGTACCAAGTCCTGATCAGTTCACACAGGGAAATTATAATTGTCAGCAAATTTCTACAACCAAAAAGTGACAACCTTAAATTTACAGGTAGATTGTATGTACCTTAAAGCTACAGCTAGCACATGGTAACATCAGATGGCAATCAGGTACAGGTGACATGCTGACATTTTCAACCCAGTTGCTGTCTTTACTGTGGGATGGCTTCAATCCATCAATTTTGTGGTTCAGTGCAACCCAAAATCTGCACTATTATCATCTCCATTTAGACTACAAGATGGCGGTGACGTTGCTATCGTCTTGCAATCTTACTGAAATTGCCAGGTGTAAAAAATTCACCTTGAGCGGCAGCGCTGAGGCCACCATCTTATGTCTTTGCTGAAAATTTCCATGGCTACACATATTACTCATGGCTTTCAGCAGATTAGCAGAGAAAATTAACTCTAATCGCCTGTTCATGCACACAGCGAGTGCTCGCTTCACACCTCACTGCTGGAATATGAAGACACACTGGGATTCAGGCTCTTGCGATTATGCTATTAACGCCGGTAACATTGCAAAGCATATGCTCTAGAAAACAGAAAAAATAAAAAAAACTTCTTAACTTTGCATTTCAAGAGACGGGCCTTCTTGAATGGATTGTATGGAGAAGATTCATCAGAGGCAGCATCTAGGAAAAAGCTGGCACTACTGTAATTCTGGCACTTTGGCTTCCGCTTTCAGCCATGAAGCCACTTGGTGTGAAGGTAGTCTTAATCTCTCAGCATGCCTGGGTGAGGAGCTGCTGCGCTTCACCTGTTTCCAACACAATACCGACCAGTATGACATCACTAACATCTATTTGTTAATGTCTGTTATTCTAATAACTGAAAGTAATGCTTTGTGATTATTCTGGTAGTGTAGCAACAACAGCAGCTATTGATAGACAGCTGGCGTCACTTGTGTGATAAACACTCTGACGCGACGCTCTGATTGCATGTGTGTACGTATGAATGCATGTGTGTCACTTCCTGTTTCCGTCTGATAATTTAGGATCCTATTTATAAATCGCTGATTAGCATAACATTGAGCTGCCGTGCCGCCTGCACTTTACTGTGCGACTGTTTTCACACTGCAGCCTGGCAGAGGATGTGCACTTGTATGTAATCTGACTCTTTATCTGCTCTTTTGTAATTTCTCTGCTGTCTAATTTGCATCTAATAATTTATCTTCACTCACTGCTACTACCGTTTCCTATAGAGACAAAATTCAATTAGACAAACTGTACTTTTTCAAAACACACAAAGTGCCTCAGCTACATGCAGGGAAAAGGAAACATCACCAGACAAGCTACATTAAATACAAAATGAATAAAAATATTTTTGAAGCTTTTCAAGCTTATATATATATATACATTTTGGAAATATGGAAATTATACACAGAGCAAATAGTTTTATCATCAATTGTCAGCCTGTTAAAATGGTGACACACATTTCAATTGTTAAGCTGGTTATAGCTCTGATCAGTTTATTATAAAACTTCAGGTTTCAGTGCAGAGCCAGTGCTCAGCTGAGGTTCACCACACTGTTGTGAAGGTCTCTCTCCTCCGTCACTCCCTGCAGAGTTTACAATGCTTGTTGTCCTTGACTCTCCATCTACCGTCTCACCCAAATTAAGTGTCCAAAGTCCATTTCTTCACCTTTTCTGCACAAATTGCAGCATAAACTAGCAAGGTAAAGTCTTTCCTTGAGGGAGGTCTTTTTCTTTTCTTTGTTACAGAAACACACAAATCATGTTCTTGTCGTATGCAGTAAACATAGACCTGTCATCCATTGTGCTCTCCTTTCTGACTGTTGGTGAAAGTCCTTATGTGTATTGTGTAGGGTGACTAGTCTTTTCCAGATTAAGTTAAAATCGTTGAATCATATTAGAAACAGAGCATTAATTAGCATTGTCAGCAGTCTGATCAGGTGAATTTGTTTCCGAATGAAAGTTACTGTGACATTAAACAGCCTTATGTCACATTACAGTGTGTTAGGTAATATTGCACACATCTGTATGTCATGTCACGTGACATGACATACAGTAAGTTACATTATGTCATTATAAAGCAAGTGAAGAGCAAGACAGCAGAATGCAAAGTGTGCAACATCAGTTCTGCGAGGGGCCGAATCAGCGCTTGAAACCTTCAGTCTCACAAATTCGATTAAACATTCGCAGCAGCGTCATGCAAAGGAATATGACAACGCTGTACAAGCAAGAAGCACCAAGAAGAAAAAAGTCAGCATGGAGCTTTAACATGCACACTATGTCATTACTAAGTCTGACAGCACTCTGGATAGACTCAAAGTCGGCTTTGCAAAAAGCAGAGCTCTACAAGAGGGAATCTATTAAGGCAGCAATGGTGGAGATGTTGAATGCGTGGCAAATTAAAAAGGGTAAAGAGGATTTTATTTTATGAGAAATTGTCGGGAACATGCAACAGATGTATGACTGGCTTATTAACAGCATAGCACAGTATCAGATATGAATCAGTATTGGCAGATACTCAATACTGTGGAATTGGTTTAAGATATGAAGAAGTGGTCCAGAGTCATCTACATTTTTCTGTACAAAAGACATTCAGAGTGGGGACGCCTCCCTGCTTTGCTCTCATAGCTGTTTAGAACACCATGCTGCATTTTAATAGTCAACAAAAATAATTCATTTTGCTATTGTATGTGAATAGTTTTCTCTACCTCAAGCAAGGCTGCAAAGCAAACACTATTGATTAAAGCACCATGCTGGCACATGTCTGAGCACAGGCTGCAGGCGCAATGTTGGTGATACAGAATCAAAAACTCAGTTCTGGTTTTTCCTTTTATTGTTTCCTGTCAGGTTAGAATGAGGGAAGGAGAGGAGGGTATGCTGTGAGACATTATCCTTTCTTTAGACATGTGATAAAACATTTTATGGAGCCTCTTGCTTTTTTTCAGCACTGTGGTAACAAGTTATTTTGTCAAGAAATCAAACCAGAAAAACAAACATTACAAGACGGACACTGTGAAAAGGATGATGTGAATATGATATCCCTGCATTAAAAAGTTCATTTTTTATTACTCATACGTACACACATGCAAAACGTCCATCAAAATGTCACCTTTCTTTGGTGTCCCACACCACATTTAAAGTCCAACTGACATCACAATAAATCATCCCTCTTTGCAGTAAAAATAAAGAAAAAAGGTATTGTTAATAGTTTAGAAATGCTCCTTTTTGTCCCAGCCTGCTGGAGGGGCTGTTATACTGTATGTAACTGAGACAAAGTAAACAAACTGCTGTAGGTACAAGTCATGGACAGACAGTGTGTCGCTAAGAGGAATAATCAAACCAGCATCTAACGTCACCAAAGTGACATTTGCAGGTATGTTTACATGCTGTTTCATGTGCTGCAGCTGAGCAGCTAATTAGTTATCTAGTTATTTTGGTGGCTCGTTCAACAAGCTACGGTGCAGCACAAGACGTGTAAGTTAGATAACAAGGAGACTTTAGCAGGAAAGCTTATGTGGGTTGTTGCTCAGAGTCTCTTGTGTTGTGTAGCAGGATGCTATCAGGCTCAGTGTGACCGTCTGCTCTGAACATCAATTTATCGCTCTGTGCATGATTTGATTTGCTGTATCGAAATAAGGACTCCAGCTACATAGGTGGAACGGTATTTCATCGAAATAATGCAAAACTAGGAGGCATCATTATGAAATCAAATCATTTAAAATATACATTTCTCCCTTTTGGTTTCTGACTTTTTGTGATGTACAGAGCAGATATGTATGCAGTAGCAGACAACAAAAGGCAATTTAACCTCAGTAGGACTTTAAGAAATACTGTACATTGTGCTTTATCATCTCATGTGACATTATTTCACACAGATTACAGATTGAAGATTTGGGACTAGATTTCCCTGTTTGCTCTGTTGCATAGCACTTCTGAAATTCTACAATACCCATCAGCCTCAGTGGGGTTTGCTATGGAGAAAGCACCTGGACCATTGATACAATCAGGAGCAGAATACTGCACCATATGTGATGAACTGATCTAAAATCAAAGTCTTGATTGATTCGGAATCCATTAGCAGCACAGCAACAGTGTCCAGCTTGATAACTGGTTGTTTCTTTCTTCAGTGCTCTCTGGGACACGCAGTTGACTCCTCTCTCACAATTGTTGTACCTTTGACTACATGTCAATGAATCAGACTTTTTCAGCACAGCATCTCATTGTTTGTACTGATGAGTCAACCAGCAGGATTTCCATGTCCATCTGCTGGAAATGGTCCAGCTGACAGACATCTAATATTATGGGAAAACTGAAGAGCAGGAGATCACACATGGAACCCCTGTTACTCTATACAATACACACAGTGTCTCATAGAGTGTGTTTGTGAGTGTGTGTTTGATTTAATAAACTCCCTTGGCAGGATTGTTCATAATAAAGTTACTGAACTGAATTACACTGACAGAAAGAGTCAGGGTGTGTCCCTCTCCAAGCACTGCTGCATACTGTGTGTGTGCGTGTTTGTGTGTGTGTGTATATGGTCTATCAAATATGTCACCAATATGTCACCAGTTTCCTATACTGATAAAACATATTTTATTATTGCATTTTTTGTCTCTCTTTCTCCCTCTCTTTGTCACTCACACACACACAAAAACTCCAATCTATATAACCTGAGAAAGCCCTAAATCTCTGTATTCATGCTTATGTCTATTATTTAAACCTAATGTGTCAGTATCCAACACACACTGACACACACACTCATACAATACAGCTACATAAAACAAAAGATAAAAAGTGCTGGCACAATGATCAATCAAACTAGAGCTGCAATAATTAGTCAACTAATCCATTAGTCGATTGGCAGAAAATTAATCTGCAACGATTTTGATAATTGAATAATTGTTTCAGCAATTCTTTGAGCAAACATCTGCAGGTTCCAGCTTTCGCAAATGTGAATATTTTCTGGTTTTCACCCTCCTCTATGATAATAAACCAATTATCTTTGGCTTCTGGACTGTGGTCATACAAAACAAGACATTTTGAAGAGTAATGACGGGCTCTGGGGACATGCTCTCTTCACAATTTACTGACATTTGACAGACCACATTCAATCGATTAATCAAGAAAATAATCAGTAGATTAATCGATAATGAAAATACATTGATTAATTAAAAATAGAAAAAAAAAAGTCTGGTTTCTGCTCCTCCAAAGTGATGAGATGCTTCTGTATTTCACAGTACTGTGAGTAAGAAATATTCTTTGGTTGTTGGAAAGAATAAAAAAGCAGTTTGAAGACATCAATTTGAAGCTGAAGGTGACAAATCAATCAGTTTATAGATGAATCAGTGATGAGAAAACTGCCAGTTGCAGCCCCGGTTGTGTGTTTAGCCATTATCCTTATGTTTTGTATGAAGTGTCAGAAACACACACTCTTGTCACTGTGACACACCAAGAGAATCTCCATTGATCACTACTCATACAATACTCATACAAACCATATGAACTCCATTTACACCATTTTAGGTCAGTTTTGCCATGATGATCAGTCATCTTCTGTTTTTAAAATCAAAATGGATCAATTTAAGAGACACTGACACACACACACACACACACACTTATACACACACACACACGCACGCACACACACACAGTCTGCAACGCTGATTAAAGCTTGGACAGTACAACATAAAACGTCATTTAGCAGCATATTGAACAGATTTCCAGCAGCTGATTTGATGTGGTTCCCCCGTGATTCTTCTTTCTTTTGTAGAGACCATCAGCATCAGACACATGAGCTCACACTATTACACACACACACACACACACACACAAACGCGAGCGCGCGCACACACACACACACACTGTAAATGCATATAAAACCATCAAATATCAGCACTGAGAGCAGAATTGAACATTATTTTGAGCTGAATTGTAACGATTCCGTGTCTGGCTTCCATCTGGCACTGCCTGTGTGATTTCCAGCACATCTCCTGTGATTTTCTGCAGATTTGTGCTGATGTTCACTTGGTTTCATGTGCGTGTTCAGACGGCTCGTGGTGACATTGGCCACAGTTATGATGCTTTTGTCGCAGATTGTGCTGATTTGCAGCCGCTCTGCTCTTGTCTTCCTACCTGTTTTGTAGAAGGCATCAGTGTCGGGGTCGCTGGGCGCCTCCTCGGCCGCTTCTGCGGGGTTCATACCGGAATCCGGTTCAATACAATCCAACCGACTAAGAAAGACAGAAATAAAGCCCTCCGGTCCGGAAAAACCTCGCGTATTTATTCCTTACATGTTCACCGTTTACCTCTCTCTCCCTCCATCCCCCCTCTCTGGGTTTCTTTCTTTCTCTCGCCCTCTCGGTTTGTTTGGTGTTTCAGGGCTGGCTTCGTTCCTCTCTATTGTTCCCGGTCCAACCTCTCTGCTGCTGTCCGCCAGGGTCTCTCTACCTCCCTCCCTCTCCCCCAGTGCCTCCCCTCCTCTCTCTCTCTCTCTCTCTCTCTCTCTCTCTCTCTCTCTCTCTCTCTCTCTCTCTCAATTCAATCCATTGACCTTTATTAGCAAGACATCATGTGTTTTAAAAAATGTTTATATTATTGTCAAACAGAAACAACAATAATAACTGATTATAAAACAGATAAAACAGCTTATAGTAGTTAGTAGTAGTCAGTAGTATTATTATTATTAGTAGTATTGGTATTATTATCTCGTCATAAGAGGGTTATTCCCATTATAACTGTAACTTTCATGTCAATCATGGATTACAAAAGATCTTGAGTGCAGAGTAGATCATTTGTCCTGATGGTGGCGCTGGAGGAAATCAAATGAGGGTTCATCCTTTTGGGAGCATGAATGTGTGGGATACAATTTGTGACAATCTCCACATTAGGTTTTGATATTTCTTGCGTACAAATAAAAAGCGTCTTTGTTCATAAGTGTTCCTGCATTGTGTGTGTTGTCTGCAATTCACTGCTCCATCCTCTCTTAGCATCACATTTGCTTCTCCTGTGTATGTGCAGCAGCATGCAGTGGTTAGCACTGTAGACTGGAGAAGTTGTCATGTTGTACAGACTGTGAAATCCTAAATTTGCAATTCTGGGCTCTGTAATTATATTTTTTGGCTTCACATGTTGGCGCTCAAGGAGAACTCACCAAAAACATTTTGAATCATCTTCTGGGGACCATCAGCGGCCTCATGCAGTATTTCTCTGCTGCTGTGCTGCTGTGTAAATAGTAACAATGTGGATGTGACAACAGAAAATCTACATTGTTAATATATTTGACATCACCTGACCTGCATGGCCATTTCACAAAAAGGGGAAAAACATCTGGCTTTAGGTGAGGCATTGATTCTACAGTCTCTGAACTCTACTGGAGGGATGAAGACCATTCTTCCAAAACATATTCCCTCATTTGGTGCTTTGATGACATTGGTCCAAAATCTCCCATAGGTGTTCAACTGGGTTGAACACAGCATTGTCATCCTGGAAGAGACCACTCCCACCAGGATATAAATGTTTCATCATAGGATAAAGGTGATCACTCAGAACAACTTTGTATTGATTTGCAGTGACTCTTCCCTCTAAGGGGACAAGTGGACCCAAACCATGCCAGCAAAATGCCCCCCACAGCATAACAGAGCCCCCAGATCCCCTCACTGTAGGGGTCAAGCATTCAGGCCTGTACCGTAATAATTTGTCACCCGTCTGTATGTGCTAGTTTGTCTATTTGAAAATCCTCCTACTTGAGAAAAGATGTTTTACTGAGCATTCACTAAAAGCAAAACACCACTACATGTATGCACTTCAAACCCTACCAGCACAATGGTCTACAGTCCAAAATATTACTTTACCACATTTGCCCAAATACATTTGTAAGGCTAAATTAGGTGCATGTCTGTCGGCTTTTATGCCGACAAAATCTAATCAACAACTAAACTTATTTAATGAGTGAGTGGAATTGAATAAAATTAAGTTGTTGAATTAAGTAATATAAAGTGATTTTGTCAGCTCAAACCCATTTCCTCACATTCACTTTTCCAGGAAGCTTTACATTAGAACTAATAAACAAGCTGTTATGCTTTTTTTCTGCCTAACTTAAGGCAGCAATGAGGGTAATGTTAAATACAAAATAAATGAATGTTCTTACTGAGGTATAGTATGTGTAGTTTTTGACTTAAAGCCAACTGTGCTCATCCCCTACTCCAACTTTGATCTTTCCCAGAGGAGGCAGCCTGTATGTTGGCCTTCATCCAGAGATAACCATGTTTAACATAACACTCCTTACAATGGTCAATGTGAGCCTCTCCTCCTCTCACTGAACACATCACCTTATCAGCATGGAAGCCATGTGCAAGCAGTGTGTGCGTCGTCCCACTGTGTGCTACAGCCATCTAGTGGACAGAATTGCACATAACCACTAGGTCACTGCATAATGTTGCTGTCATACACATTTTTCTTACACTTGACAGTCCCAGAGGGTCTCATTAAAGCTCCCCTCAAGTCAGTTTTAACTGATGCTTTCACCTCACCTTTTTTCCAAATAACAGACTAATTCAGTGACATAAAGGGAGATTTTTTTCTCCTCATTCCTCTCCTTAAATCCTCACCCTCCTGCAATAGTTCATTACTTCTGCCTTGTCTAATAATTTATCCTTCTCCCATTTTTGATTTTTGTATTTTTTGACAGAATCATTTAGTTTTTTCTCGAATGTGTTTAGCAGGCATGAATCCCGAGGGAGGATCCAAGATGTGTTACAAAACGTGAGGAGGTGACATACAGAAACAGTGGAATCAGAGTTGAGGAGAAATGATTATCCCCCAGTCTGCATGTACACGCTGCATGTACAGAATGTCATGGACCTTAATGTCTCGTACTTATCTACTTCTCATCTTTTTGTCTCAATCCTGGTTTCATCCTTCTCACCCTTTCCTTACTCCTTTCATTTTTTCAATTCACCCTCTTCTTCCTCCTCCTTCTCAGTCCTCTTCTCATCCCTGTCTGCATTTCATGATACACTCTGATTCCTTTCTCTGTCACTGCATCCTGCCTCCTTCCTACCTCCAGTCCTTGGTTTGTGCATATTGTATTATAAGCCAAAAGGAAACACAAAGCAAACTCTCCTAAAGCCTTTACTGAAGGTGCGCTGTAACAGAATGTTACCCTGTCAGTGATATTACATACACCTCATTCAGATCAAGGGATAGTGATAAAATGCTTGTTTAACTTCCTGTATATTGGATAAAAAATCAAGACCTCTTAAGCAAAGAATCTGTGAGCACAAAAGCTCTATTAAGCAATGTCAGAATATTATGTGGCAGTCCACTTTATATTTTAAGCATTACATCTCTGCAGTCAGGATATAAAAGGGCAATAACTCTTAAAAGATGTAAAGGAAACAGAATGGAGGTACATTGTGTTTTTGCTTTACAAACACTCTGAATACAAGCAAGCAGATATTTTATATAACATAACTCACATTTTAAAATTGTCATGAGTGAAAGTTATTTCTTCATTGGAAAAATCACAAATGTGAGAAAAATGATTATCATATCATTCAGTTTAATTAAAAGTGTATCCACACATCCATTTAATTATTTGTTCCAGTAGTTATAATGTAGTAGGAGGAAATGGACACTGAAACAGTGATTAAATGTGATTAAAATTCAATAAACTTGAATATTTAGGATTAATTAAAAAACATATGACCACAAAATGATTTTAAACTTATCTCTACTGGCAATGTCTTCATAACTAGATTTCGTACATCATTAAGTATTTTTACTAGACACAAGACATTTTTTATTGACCAAGGCTCAGAATTTTAAAATGTGTGAAATGCCAAGGATTAATTTTCTGAATGGCTGCATATTGTTATGGCTGCTTTACAGTGCCACAACACACTCTGCAAATAAATTCCTCCTCATCAAGCATACTCTCTCCTCACCACAAGTGTCATGAAAGCACTTCCTGCAGTGACCACAGAGCAACCAGTCATCACTGGACTGAACTCCACTGATCTGTCTGCAAACTGTGCAGGACTCTACATGGCCTGTCATCTTCTTTATAGATGCACACTGCAAAGGACTTTGTTTATACTGTGGAGTCATAATGCATGTAATCACTCGTAAGGGTGTAGCTGCACCACCAAAACTATATCCTCCATTGTACCTATTTTGTCGTCCTGGAATAACATTTCTTGTGGTGACCTAGTTGCCGCGTTTGCACCATTTCATTACTTTCTGCCTGCTCCTCTGCCAATGGTGCTTCAGGCTTTTAAACAGAGACTTGTCAGCTGGCTGACAAGCAGGACTGGTGTGGGGAAGAAAGCCAACGACATGAATATTGTTTTGTCTCGAGAGTTCAAAAAACTTCTGGTTGCAGGGGGACATGTAGCCTGTGGTCCTCCTTTGAGCCACAAATCTTCGGCCCCAATCTACAAAAAGCTGTGAGTTAATCCATCCATTTTCAGAAGCTCTGACGATTGCCTGGTCTGGACTCCCACAAATCCACTCAGCTTTGACATTCTTCCCTTTAAAAATGACCATAACGGGCGTGGATGTCCCAACAGCATTAAAACCAGCCAAAGCAAACATGGTATCCTCTTTTCCTGCTCCTGTAATTTCAGAGCAGACTTTTGTCTATCTCTGCTACCATCTCCTCCACTCTCCAAAAGACACTAACAGGTCACACAACCATCCCACAAACCACACACACACAGACACACACACACACACACACACACACACACACACACACACACACACACAAATCATAAGCCTGAGAAAATAGAAAAATTTTCAGTTTAGTTTTGAATTTGGACACAGTTGTGACAGATCTCAGGTCATCAGGCATTTTGTTCCAGAGAACAGGACCCTCACCAGGTCTGGATCATACTCTATGCACAGTCAGAAACCCTCCACATGATGACCTGAGAGGTCTGACTTGATTGTCAGTGAGCAGGTCAGAAACATGGAGTTTTTAAGTTGATCCTGTATTGCAGCGGGACCGCAATGAACTGATTTAAGTACTGGTGTAATGTGTTGTTTTTTTTGTGCACATGTACAAACCAACACATCGTTTTTTGTTGAAAAAACTTTGAACTTGAAAACATGTACTGATTGAAAAACACTCACTGGCCTTTCTTGGTAGTGGACAAAGTTGTTCTCTGGTACTCTTCTAAAAAGGGAAATTACAATTATTAAGATATATCAAAGAACTTAACATGTAAAATGAAACAAAACAAAAACAAAAACGAATTAACACAATGAGTTAAATGGCTGTAAATAGCCTGTGGTCTCAAAGAAGAAGGACTTGCATATGTAAGAAATTCCCTTTCCACTTTTGCTGCACTGTGCAGTGAACTGATCTGCACAGTCCAAGATGTATCTGGATCCTCTGGCTTTTACCTTGAGCCTGCACTTTGCCCCTTTCAGGGTATTGACTTACCAAAACATGATCAGGTAGGCTGCCACCTTCAAATCATCACTTAGAACCCCACTATACATACCTCACAAAGAGACCAGTTGTTGGCACACTGGAAGAAATATTTTACAAGTATTTTAGTATTTTACATCAGGGTCACAGGTAGAGAGAAGGCTATAACATGCAACAAAGGTCTGTGATCAACTGAAATCACATTTAATCACCCCCCATTTAAAAACGTGAACATGTTTTTAAATATATTGATAATAGTTAGTTATTAGAATGAAAAAAAGGTCTGGAAAAATATCAGAAATGCTACTTTTTGTCTCAGCTGGCTGGAGGAGCCTGCTGGAGATATTTGATTGACATATAGCTGGCAGGCTACTGTACAAATGGAGAAATAGAGTAAACTAACTGCTGTAGCTACAAGTCATTGACCGGCAGTGTGTCGCAAACATGGATTTTACAGAGCAATGACAAAACCAGCATCTGAAGTGACATTTGCAGGTATGTTTACATGCTATTTAATGTGCTGCAGCTAATTAGCTGTCTAGCCTGCTAACTGACTGTTAGCCTGTTAGTAGTGCATTTTTCCTTTTCCTTGGTGCATGTTTGTTTTGCGGCTCATTCAACAAGCTAAGATGCAGGACAAGACGTGTGTTCATGTTTGTAAGTTAGATAAGAAGGAGACTTTAGCAGGAAAACTAATGTGGGTTGTTCAGAGTCGCGTGTTCTGTAAAAAGATACTATCAAGCTCAGTGTGACCGTCTACGCTGTTTATGAAAGAATGCCACGTTATTGCTTTATTCAAGACTTGATTTGCTGTATCAAAATACAGTCACCAGTTACGTAGATAGATAACAGAAATCGAAATAATGTAATCTAGGGGTTTATTTCTGATTTTTTCTCAAAGGAGAACACAAGACAAGTGATTTACAGAGCAGATATGTATGCTGTAGCAGACAAAAAGTTTAATTTCAGTTGGACTTTAGCCAGTTGTCTATGGTGTTGTCCCTATGCTTTCTTTGTGTTTTACAAATTAAAAAAAAAAAACCTCTTCACCTGCCTGCACAGTTGTTGCCTCATCAGCCTTCCAGTATACAAGACACTTTTCCTTTGCACGTCTCCATCAGCCTCTTTGTACCTTAGCAGCCATTCCTGTTTGTCTGTCAACTTGTTTGTAATTGAATGAGCGCAGGCAACATAATGTGACATGCTTACCCCCCCACAGGTGTTTCCACTCAAGCCTGATTGGACTACCTGTCAGAACTGTGTGGGTATACAGAAGATGTGTGTTAATAGACATCTCCCTCACGCTACTGTTAAGTAGATGTTTCCGTTCAATTAAATTTCCCCACACTCCCCAAAACACCAGTAGGTGTCACCAGTAGAAATACCGATTTACATGGGACAGAGGATGTTAGCGTGCATGCAGCATTGGTTGTTCAGCTGATCCAACAGACCTTCCCCTTCAAAAGAACAAAACCACTTTGAAAATCAGTGTAGTACCTGAAGTGAACTACAGAGGGAGACTCAGACCACTGATTACATCTATTTACATTTATTTAGCCAACATTTGCTGTATATTCAACTGACCAGTAAAATTACTTTGGCATAATTACAGTGTATGCACTCTGCATTGTTTCTGGGTACAGAATAAACAGGTTATATCTATCTATCTAACCCTAGTGGTTTTCTGCCACCTGCTCACTGATTGGGAGACCAATTGAGAAAGAGTGCTGGGTGTGTTAGATGGTGTCAGTTATTTTCTGTGGGAGGCCAGAGAAGACACTAGCCTCACTCTGGAGTGAGTGAGAGATCAATGCGTGGTAAGAAATGTAATGATTAAGGTTCTAGGGTTGGTATATTAGAATTTAATCCAGGAGCTCTGGACGTTGCAGTGGGGACTCATTTTACGAGGGGCTTGCCGTGGGATGTAAATCCGCCCTGTGTGGGGAACATATCAACATGGCAGGTACCTACACAGAGTTAGAGTACTAACTGTATCAGACAGGAATCCAGTGACAATATGTCTTCAGGAATCCTGAAGACATATTGTCACTGTGCCATTTGCCATATTTTAGGTGAATAAAAAACACTAAGTCTATAGGATCATATTTGAGGGAAAAATGTGTGTGTATATTGACAGATTACTTCACCATGAGGGACAGGTATTTAGTTGGAAGAAACAATTGGTTTCCCACTGTAAAAGCTTGCTGGCCAATTTTCAGTTGCCACTAAATTACTGAAAATTTGGCCTTTTTAACAGCAGCCATTTTGAGTTGTCATAGCAGGAAAAGCACAGGTGGAATTGATAAAATTGACAGTGGCTCAGTTCCATTCAAGTGTCCAAGGAGGCCATACTAGTGAACCAGCTACTGTGAGTTAGCTAAATAGCTTAGAGTTTTATATTGTAATTTAACAAGACTTGGTCAAAACCTAGTATGGACCATGTATGGTCAATGTGCGTAATTGTGGCCAATTTGTGACAGGGATAGTCAGTGGTAGTGTCTATAAGGTGAATTCCTGGATATTAAATGTTCAGTTTTCTGTAGTGGTCCCAGTATTTATTGTTAAAGTGTACTGAAGTAGCATCACATGACATGGTTAGCAACGTTTGAGTAAAAAAAAAAAAAAAGGGTATAAATGCAGTTGCAAGAACACAACTTTCCACTCATATCTTGTGATGTTTGATTTGAAAGAGAACTTATTTTAATTTTAATTATAACTATTCTAATTATCTGTTAACTTCCCCTACTCTTTTATCTGTTTCTATCTGTAGGTGTCTGTAAACATATGGTCTCATCCATATGTTTTTACAAAGAATTAGCATGCTAGGCTAACAGCCTAGACATGTGACTTTATATCCGTGCAGTGGAGTCTTTCAGAGCACACAACACACCTGTCATCCACCCAGCACCCTGTTGTTAAACCGGAAACACTGCAGCTACACCTAATTTTTATACAGTCTATACACTACACACAGCACAACATGGCTATGCTAATGATGTTAGCCATGCTAAGTAGCTGCTAGCCGCCGTGCAGGCTGGTAAAATCGATCGGTCATGTCTCTTTGTATCCGTGGGTTGATGCTTCTGTCAGTGTTGGTGCCTCCATGTGAGACGCTTCGGTCGGTAAATGTGTGTCTTTAAAACTTAGGACGAGGACGTAATTGAAAGTTTTCGCGCCGATTCATTTTAAAAGAGCAACGGCCAATGGGGAAACTCCAACATTGGGCTGGCCGACCAATGGTGTAACTTCATCACTCAGTCAGGTAGTCAGTCAGTCAGTGAGGGACAGACATTCGGGGTTATAGGGCTGGTCCATAGCTGATCCAGCCCAAAAAAAAAAAAGAGAGAGATAAATAGCTTCTCAGTGAGAACCCTACATATGTTATCTCAAACATGTTTGATTTTTTTGAGTGAATGGAAATCCAAATCAATTAACGATAGGAGGAGAAAGAGGTGTTTTGAAATAGCGTTAGCTAGAGTAAAGCGGTAGCCTGCAGGTCTGAGGGACAGCTGCAGGAGGAAGGTGAGAGCAAATGTGACCCAAACCATACAGAAATTAAAGACATGAAATCTCAGGTAAAGAAAGTGAGCGATAGAAAGCTAATGTGAGACAGAGCAAGAGAGTGAAAGCTCTATGAATCTTCGCTGTATAGTGTTGCCAACTAGGATCTGGCACTCTTCTCTATACCTGAAGGCTGAGTGTGTTCAAGATTTGATAGTAATCTTGAACACATTTGTATGTAGGTGAACGACTAATTTTTCATTCAGTATGGTGAGGAGAAAGGAAGCTCCTTAAGGAACTTTGAGTGAAGAAACACAGATGTATCTTGTGCAGAAGTCTTTTATCAAATGGTGTAACATATAAATTCCACATCTCCTCATGTGGCACATTTTAGAGCATGGCAAGAGCAGCCCTTCATAAATGTTAGTGGTCCATGGTCGTTCTTGTTGCAATCATGTTCTTTAATGATCTAACAACTTCTTTTACTACAAAGGAGAAAAAATAATTCCAGAGGGGGCCTGGGAACATTGTATTTAGATGTATGCCTTGTTTTATGGAAATGATTAACACCCTGAATAAATTTCTATTATGAGTAGAACTGTCAGGAAGATGACACACTACTAAAGTGCAGTGTGTGGTAATATATATTTGAATGAAAAGTACCAAGCAAAGATAATAAAATAAATATCATGAAACATATAAGAAAAATATATCTACAAATGTGATATAAGGTAGCGTCAGATGTTTTTCATATACGGTGGCAAGAAAAAGCAAGTGAACCCTTTTGTAATTGCCTGTGTTTATGTATAAATTTGACATGATCAGATCTTCATCTAAGTTACATTTATGAACAAACACAATCTATTTGAACTAATAACACACAAACCATTGTATTGTTGTTGTCCATATTGAATACATCATTCAAACATTCATTGTAGGTTGGAAAAAGCATGTGAACCTCCAGGCCTATGACATCAACAAAAGCTAATTGAAGTCAGTCTTGAGTCCAATCAATGAAGCAAGATGGGAGGTGTGGGCTAGAGCTACTCTGACTTATAAAAAACACTCAAACATTTTGAGTTATTCACAAGAAGCATCTGCTGATGTGAAACATGCCTTGCATAAAAGAAACCTCAGAGGACTTATGATCAAGAATTGTTGATTTGCATCTCAAGATGTAGTACTGTGGCTACTCTCCCTCCAAGGGCACAACACAAAATGAGGTTTAAAAAAAGAGCCCTGGAATAACAACTTTAAAGCTTAAGGGAATCATTTGTTCGTGTTTTACGGCCTCCTGCTCCTGCAGCCCCACTATCCTGCTTCTTCTCCTTTTGGTGGGTCAGGGACAAGAAGAAGTAGACGGCTCACCACTGTCCTGTGTGATACTACTGGTCAACATCTCTGCATGTGCCTCTTCCTCATCCTCATTCTCCTCCTCACTTGCCGGGTAACAGGTGGCACAAAAGACAAGGAGTGCTTCCAGACCAACCAAGAACAAGCTAAAAGATTTTTGGACTTGTTTTGAAGATCTCATGCCGAAAAACTTAACATTTCCAAAAACATGTTTTTAAGTTATTTTGGGTAATCCTTTGTTGATGTAGTTGTATAGTTGATATAGTTGGTTTTTTTCTATATCAGAGTTAAAAATATCTGCCAGATGCTAAAATTTTCAAGCCTGCAGTTAAACATGATGTACAAGGACATCATCTATAAAACACTGACACTGACACTGAAAGTGTACTTGAAAGGCCTGGGATACCACACTGTATGATGACCCATGTGCATAGATATTACATAGTACATATAGTACATAGATATTAGCGTTGTGATGTGGTGTCCCCAGCCATGTCTCCCCTCACGTGGCAGTAGTCTCATCAGGGCCTCCATGGAGGCTCGGCTGAGGTGGTAGTCCTGCATTATCTCATTTTCCCCATCAAAGTCTTCTTGAGGACGGGCACGTGAGCTTTCTTTGCACATACAGGCCAAGTGGTGGATTTTCAGCCTATAAAAGAAAGCAATGTAGGAAAATGTCCTGTATCTAATTTTTGTTTGTATTGAAATCCAACAGTGAATATAATACATAGCCTACAGTATGTATGAGCAACACATGTATGATCTTAATGTAGCCATTAAGATCACTAGCATTTGTGCATGTCTATTCAGGTGAATTTTGTGCGTAAATAAATCATTAGAGTACTAATATTCACTGTTAGGTACCTAATTGTGTGATGTTGTGTGATGTTATAGATTGGTTAACTGTATATTGTAATTCTTGTGTGTTTTTCTGTTTACCATTTATGTAAAATCATAACCGTCACAAGCCTCATCATCTCCTATTGCTCTACATGTGTGTATGGTGGCAACAGTTGTACTTTCTACATTCTTATTGATGCACCATGGTGATGCTCAAACTCCTGTGAACCAATCCTATAATAACTTTATCCTAGAGATAGACTCTACAGTACTGCCTGATCTTCGTTATCTTATCTCTGAAAAAGACTGCAAAATCCTCACAACTTATCTGAAGTAGAATCAGGGACTTTCCTAGGCTTTGGATTAGAAGGCAGCTGATAGTGGAGAAGAGGGTCTGTGCGTTGTTTTTTTTTTTTGCAATATAATGTGCCGTCACATTGTATGTGATAAATCTAATAGACAAACTACACTTAATGAATTTGCAGGGCGATGTGGCATCAAACAAAGCACCTGTTTGTTTTTTTTATTTTACAATACAGTCAACATACATTCTTCAGCAGCTACAGTATGTGGTGTATTATTGTGCAAATAAACATAATTCAAGCAAATAAATAGCCTAAGTGATAATAACAAATATCAATAATCCGTAAATAAATCACAAGCAGTAATAAGTAATATCATAAGTAAATGACTTCACTTAAGACTGACGCTAACCAACCAAGGATATATATCCCATTTGGCAGTAATGTTTTACCTCAGTTCCTCCATCCTCCATCCGAGGAGCCACATTAGTTAAATGGAAAGCACCCTATACCAGAAATGAATTTGGGATTCGGCCATCATTAATGTTACCAACTGCACCAGTGCTTTTCCTGCTTTGACATGTCAAAATGTCTGCTGTGAAAAGGCCTATTACCCGATTAAACCTCTCCTCAGGAGTATGGGGCTTTGTACAGCCTTGAGATTGATTGACTGACAGCTTCAATCCTCACTCTCATGTTAGTTTAGTTGTACCTTAGGGCTGGACATGCTATATGGGATTTGGTGAGTTCATGTACAGTGACAGACCCTTTTCACAGCAGACATTTTGACAGAGCAGGAAAAACATGCAGAATTAATAGCAATGACGACTTGGGACAGAGAGCCAGCATGCACAATACCTGGACCCCTGAAACTGAAGCAGCTTTCGAAGGAATTCATCCATCATTCATTTTATTATTTACACCTGAGTTTGACAAGCCAAAATGTCTTCTGTGAAAAAGACTAATTAATGACTTTAGAAAAGACTGGAATTATCCTTTCTAGGTTATTGTCCACAAAATAACACAAAGAATCACCTATCCTCACGTGTAGTTTTCAAATAAGACATAAAAACTAATGTCCCTGGAAACAGGATGTTTCTCTGTGGGCCTCTTTGGTAGCTCTTTTTTTTCTCCACTTCAATGTCCCATGAAAACCACAGTGTGGCCATAACTCTGAATGATGATTCTCTTGTCCCAGGCAGTAGTCCCTTCTTAGAAGGACTCTAATTGGCCGGTCATTATCGAAATATGTCTGCAGTCTCTGCAGCCAAATCAGCCCGACATCTCCACTCTGAACATTATATCTGTAACAATGTCCTTTAGGCACACTTAGGCCCATTGCTTCTTTTTCTTTGTTAGATAAATATGAGGCTGGATGTGTCTTTGCATAAACATGGAGAGCTTCAGTGCCCCCCACCCCCCTCCACCCACCACCCAACCTCACCCTGGAAATATGCTACTATGCCCCCCAGGAGACTCAAAGTGACATTTCCACTGCCTCTTTCTGACATTCGTCTCTAAGCCTTTGTAATCATTTAAGCTATTATTGGCTTTATCTCAGAAAATAATGATGCAAGATCAAACCTCCCATGGCTATATGTCAAATATAAATCTATGGTCGCTAATAATAGGATTACACATGCATGTTGAGTTCTCCTCTGCCTCCTCGCTCTCTTTATCTGGCTTGATTTTTCAATACTGTAGCAGAAGTGATGTCAGTGAACCTCAAGGCGATAGGATGAGATTAAAACTACACAGCATTCAAAGAAACCAAAGTATCGCTTTAGCATCACTGATTCGACGCTCTAATTTAAGAGAGATGATGAATGCAACAGAAAAGCAACATTCAGCTTTTATGTTGCAGTTTGAAGAGATTTTAAAATATGAGGTAAATCAGGGATTCTGTAAATCAGCACGCTTTATTAGTAAATCTTTCACGTGTTGCTGGGACCCAAATGTTAATTTTTAGAAATGGTTTGATAAGAAAACCATTTTCTGCTTAATTTACAGAAGGTAAATTCATGTTCTCCTGTATGCAAATGAAATTAAAATAATGTGCTGTTATGTGTCTAAGAATTTGCTACGTCTGCCGAGGATATCCTGTTTCCTGCCCCCCCTTTTTTTCTTTTTTTTTTTAATCAGCAAGACAAGTTCCAGTGAAATTTGGTAGAAATTCCTGACAAGGAACACGTCATTTGTTTCTGTTGCAGCCGCAGAACTTTTAAAAAAGTTTTCTTTTCATTGTGAGATTGGGTGTCTTTTAAATTCTACAGAATTTAATCAAGTGAAAAAAATATGACATATATATATCCAATGATTGTCTGTGTATTTTGATGCTGGTCCACATCTAGATCCAGATTATTAAAGGACAGGTTCACAATTTTTCAAGTCCATCTTAAAGCAATAGTAATGTGCCCATATGAACATTGAAATAGGTTTTTCTTGCCATAATCATTCCTCCTGTTCATACTGACCATTACAAGATCCCTTCATAATGCACTTACAATGTAAGTGATGGGGACCAAAATCACAGTCCTCCTTCTGTGCAAAAATGTATTTGAAAGTTTATCTGAAGCTAATAAGAAGATTCAGTCGTCCAAATGAGTCAAATCAAGTAGATATCTTTCAACATTACAGTCTTTCTAGTGCTAAAGTTCCTCTTTTTGTTACTATACTTCCACTGCAGCTCAACAGAGAAACACTGTCAGAGGAAACACAAAGAGGGAATTTGATGCTAAAAAGACTGTAAATGTGGCAGATATCCACTTGATATGACTAACTCAGACTGCTGAAGCCTCATACAAGCTTCAGATACACTTTTAAATGCATTTTTGCATAAAATGACTGTTTTAGCCCCCATCATTTACATTGAAAGCACATTTGAAAGGAATCTTTTAATAGAGCAGGATGCCTCTGCTTTCATTTTTAATTGTGATTTGACATAATGGATCCCGTGTTGCTCATCTTTTGCTGCAGCAGCAATGATATGAAGGATAGTGTTTGTGTATGAGGAAATGTTTACGAGAGTGTAAGAAGCCTGCAAGACCATATTGTGAGTGCTTGTCCTCTCTCACCTACCCATATTGCCACTGCTTCCCTCTCGCAGCCTTCTCATCACAAAGCATTACAGTAAAGTCTGTAGGCAGTGTCTGCAGTGTCGGGCCGACTCAGCGGTAGAGATGTAGCACTTTGTGTGTAAAATGAAAGTAAAAGGCTCTGCAGCTCCAAGTTATTTTCCTTCTCTGATAAAGCGCGGGCAAAGAAAACAATGTAGTGAATATAAGATATTTTTTTTCCTGACAATTGTCTCCTCTAGTTTATTTTTGGAACTTCAGCAACTGAGATATTTAATGACTGTGAGATATACATTTGTCTAAAGATTTTACTGTTCACCAAGGTTGAACTTCTCTGGAAAGCACTGCATGAATGTACTTTGTCTCTGTGAGCAAGCTCATTGATTGAATGAACTGATTTTGGTTCAACACTATGCTGTCATTAATGTTGGTGTGACAGAGGACATCGTCTCCTTATGTCAGTGTTAGGATTTAACCACAAGCTGTAGCTATAGTGCCGGTCTTTTCCTTGATGTGGTAAAGTTTCAACATGTTGATCTGACAGATTTTCTTGCAGATGTCATATAGAGTGCAAAAATAAGCTGAGGGACAGACCCAGTTATGGGAATTATATTTAAAAAGTTTGTCACCAGCCTGGAAATGTTGCCAGTGCTTCTATAGTGGAACTAGCAGTGACTTTACGCACTGCTGCACCGCTTCAGGGTACCGAGTAGCAGCATACATGATGGTGAGTGATTGATTTCTAGTTTTAGTTCCAGACAGTGGAACAACCAGTCTATCATGCTTTCATATGGCTCTATTACACTTATTGGGCATAGGGGAGGTATGACCTGATGAGGCTGTGCTATCAAGCTAGCACGAGTGTCAACTACAGCAGTGTTTAGCTACATCTGATTTTAACATCAGCCAAAATAAATGCTTCAAAATGAGCTGACATTTTTTTTGTCATCTTTTGCCATAGATAACATGAGCCTAATCTTGCAGCTGCTGAGAATATCCACTTGTGCATTAAATGTATTGGTCAACAAAATAGGCTACCTTTTTATCAGCACTAAACACAACAGAGGAACATTTCCTTTGAGTCATCTTTTGAGCAGCATTAAGGCATTCTTGAGTTACTGGTAGACTCAGGCCCTGAGGGTTTGGAGTGTTCACCTGTCATCGAGGTTATCCTAACAGGTCTTAGTCACTAATTAACTGCCCAGCTCAGGTTCCCCTCAAAGAGCTTGTGCAGTGACACAAAACCTTATCCATGACTGTGTGGGGTTGATCTTCATTTCGGCTAGTTGGACATGCAGTGTCTGATGAGGTGGTCATTTTTCACAGTGAAGGAGACTTTGGCCGCTGTGTGGAGGCAAAGTGGAGGAGAGATTTTGTTGGAACTGTTAGTCGAAGACTAATGGACAGTGTACTGCTGAGATTCGTGGATCACGCAGAGCAGTCTGGATGCCTTAGGGTCACTGAGAATGAAAAACAAGGCGCGGTCTTTGTTCCTCCTGAGCAATAACATGATTTAAATGAAGGATAAAACAGAGTGAAAAGGGTGGATGTAGTCTCAATGGATTTTGTGAAGTTGAAAAAGATGATTACGTAGCTATCTGCTGCTGTCAGGCAACTATTAGAGAGAAAAACAGCTGCCCAGTTTTCCATTTAACTGTGTTATGTGTGAAAAAGTAGATCAAAAAAACACCATCAGGTTTGTTGACCAGCTGCAACTGTTTTTATTCCTACAGTAGCAATTCCTGTGAAGTGAAGCCATTTATTGAGAGATATTAGACACAGATAACCTTGTTTTCTACCCATTGTTTTCTACTTGTTTTCATCGTATTAAACTGATATCTGTGTTGAACAAACATTTCTGCAGGAGCAAAATGTCTCATTTTGAACTCTACCCCCTGAGAGATAAAGCTGAATAGCTGCATCCTTTTGAGATGGACATCCTCGTCTCCAAATGCACACTTTGAAAGACATCTTCCTTGAACTGGAAGACTGCATCACAATATCACAACATCCTGGCAGGAAAACCTGCATCTCTGCATTTCCTGAATGGAATACTGAATAACTAGCGCCCTCTAGTAGCCGTAAGTGTAAACTGGTGCAAATGGCAGGGTGTGAATGGAGCTACGTGGCTAAAGTGGCAAAACAAGAGACTATGAAGATTTCTTACCCTGATATATTTTCAGTTATGGACACACATCTTGTAGAAGTGACAGGCTTGTTTCTCCAACCAAAGGCTTACTAATTTCTGTATACACAGAACTTGATTTACTGGTTGATTGAACAATCTTATAAGAAAAGAAAAGACAACAAAAACATCCACAAGTAATGGCTTGTGTTTGTCACAAATAGTTATTTTATGAAGTCATTTTTGTACTGACACCCCTTTCTGTGCTCTCTGTTGTAAAATTGACCATCTTCTGGATTGTTCTTTAGTCATTAGCTGTAGCAGTGGTTTTGTTTAACGAGAGTAATTATGCAGACTTCTCAGAGTTAATGTGGCAATGATTTATTGATGTTAAAATGCTACATATAGCACCTTTACATGTCAGGGGTCCACAGTAAGGAGTCACTGACAAAGGTTGGAAACCCCTGCTGTTTACTGTCCAAGTGAATACAAAACTGGAGGGCTCAGAGAGGGAAACGTATGACTGATCAGAGTTATATGCTTGCAAGATGTTTGTGTTTTTCACTGTGGTTGCAGAAATCCTTTATTTCAAAGGAAGAAAATAATACATTTGAAACAAGCAGTCAAAGGACATGGGTCAAATCTGCAACATCTACACCTTATCCTGTTAGCATGTTAAAGTTACTGTGGATAAGCAAAAGACAAAATTAAACTCTCCAACATTATAGCCTATTTAACAAGTCTCGGTAGTATGGCACCATTTTCAGGCTGTCATAGGGTCCAGTGTTTTTTTGTGATGAGAGTACTATTTACAATTTTTAAAAAAGAACAAAAAAAAAAGTAGTAGTGTGATGAAAATAGTGCTTGAAACTAGTGACTTGACATAAAACTATGTACATACCTGTATTTGTCAAAGCTTGTCTGCCTTTTATATACAGTACACATCTGTTTTTCACATTGTTAATAAGTCACATCAATCATATTAAATAAAGCAAACATTTCTGCTGTAGAAAAAAGAAAGGGAATGAAACGAGTCAATTCGAATGACATGTAACCACGTGTGTCTCACATTTCAACATAAAACATATAACAATAATATTAATACCAATAGTAATGACATTATTTTAACATTTAAATGGAAATCTCTTTTCAGCATGTCTCCTTGATGAAATAAGTCTACTCTGTATCATTTTTCCAGTAATTTTACTATGTACAAGAAACATTCAGAACTGTATCCTTCCAGTAGAGATCTCTTTTTAATACTCACATTTGGTTTTTCAGTGATTGCCATTCTGTAACTGCTCAAAGATCTTGTGTAGATCTGAAATTAATGACCTGATATCACCCTGTTTCCTACCACTGGGTCAAAGTAGTGCTATAAAGGAAAAGTGTGACATTTTGGGGAATAGGTTTGTTTATTCTTTATTACTCAGATGACAAGTCAGGTGAGAAGATTGATATAGTTTTTATTTCTGTGCATCCATTATCTGTTTCAATCTTCACTTCTTCCGCATCTGGGCAAGACAGAAACAAGAGGATTTCCCAGAATGTCAGACTTTTCCTTTTCCTCAGGTTTGATTGTACATACTGTAATGGGTCTGGATTCACTGATTCCCCCGGGAGAACGAGTGCAACCACTGCTTAGCAAAAGGATGACAAAGCATTGCATTTTCTTTTTTTTTTGTACGAGAGAATGTCTCACACACCAACTTCAAAACAATCAAGAATGCTTACTTGATGTAGGACATGAATAAATACAGGAAATTAAGTGACTTCTTCTAATCAAGTCAGTTAAACGTTTAACACTGCCCCCCCCAATCCCCCAATCCCCCCAAAAAAGGAAAAAAAACTCCAGAGGTCGAAGATGATCAACATTATCAACAACAAAAATAAGAATAATTCAAATGGAGAAAGATAAAAATGATGACACTAACAATTATAGAGAAGTGTTTGTGCTTGTGAGGACATTAACCCATCACCTGAAATGTACCTCAAAATAAGAATTTAAAAAACGCAAACTGGTCAAACTTTTTGTACCAGTAGCTTCAAAGATAAACAAAAACAAACAAACAAACAAAACAAAAAAGAAACAGGGTCTGTTGTTTTTACAACCCCAGTATCCCTGACTACAGATCTGCATTAAGTGGGTGCTTGAAATAAAGTGCAGGATATTTCTAGCCATAATGTCCATATTCTATTTTTCTTTTCAAAAACACATATGGTTTAATCTCGTTGTTGACAAGTACAACTGTTCAACAAAGAAATCACTGAACACTGAAAGATTACATTCTTGTTGCATAACGGAACACTATTAGCAGTGCTGATGTCCTGTCGACTGCCAGTACCAAAAACCTGTAATCACGTTGGAGTTGCACTGACGGGGATAGAGTGTGTGTTTGTGTGAGTTTTTATGGGGCGTTCAGATACAAATTGAAGCAAACAGACCTAACCTTGGAACCAAATTATGATTTAAATCAGGGAAATCAGGAAATATAGGATGAAATATTAATAAACAAGACTAAGAATTGCATTCGATGCTTGGTCAGATGCAAATTTTCCAAACCCTCTCCTTTCTGCTTGTGTCTGTACATTCATGAAGTGCAGACAAACAACTCGAGTCTTCACCTCAGTTCATCTGCAACTCCAACTTTGTTTAGATATCTCTTCCTGTTGTCTAGCTTTCTCTTTCTTCACAATGTACACGATTAAAGAAAAACCTGAATGAATGAATGACAGAAAACATCTTTGTTGTTTTATATTTAAATATTGAATAACTGGTATTGAAAATGCCCCCCAAAATTGGTATTTAACTATCCTTAATTTAGATAGCATTTAATCTGAACACTGATTTATAAAACTTGTGTTCACCTCTCTGTATTCCTTAAAATAAACTCAACTGAGCACTCTTGACTGCATCATTGTAAACAAAGGACTCATATGATAATATGACTTGAAATACAACACAGTGATCCCCTCCCCCCACAAAAAAAAATCACAAATTTAAAATGAAAGAAAGAAAAACTTATAGGCCTACGTTTATTCAGCTTTGTTTGTTGTCTTATCTAGATGTATAAGGCTGGTCCAGTCATTGTGTGTTTCTGGCCGTTAACAGTGCATGACTGTTCCTGGTCAGATGGTCAGAGGTAGAAGCCGGTGGCTGGTGGGTCGGGGAGGCTGGACAAAGTCTCAGGACCGGGCATCTGGACTGTAGGGGGCGCTGCTCCATTCCCATTGGGCAGAGCACAACCGCCTGGGTAAGTACTGGTCAGGATGCAGCCATTCTCCATCTGCACAAGTCAAGAGGACATTATGAATACAGAGACCTGGAAGTGATGTAAAATAGTGAAATATAGTAATATATGGAGTAAGTGGAAGGAGGTATCTTAGCTCAAAAATAGAACCCCTGATGCATGAGTTTCAACCACTTAAGTAACTTTAAGGTTGGAAAAATCATCTTATCCCACATTGTCTGCACTCTATTAGGAACACCTGTGTAATCTAATGCAATCCAATACAACAGCTCTGCCATAAATTCTACTTTTACGAAGCTTCTACATTTTCAGTTTTGTTGACATTGTCAGAAAGGTGATAATTCTACTTTCTGTTTATTATACTTAAATGTGTCCCACCCCTCTAACATAAATGAGGGAACACTATTCCTATTCTTAGGTTTCTATCCTGATTTGGCAACTCTTTTTCCTATTTTGGCATATAAAACATATAAGGCCTGTCACTAAAAGATGTGTAATAATTAATCTTATGATGTGATTCAATTTTGATATTGATTTCATGGATTTTAAAAAATATATACTGCAGGTATATAGTAATATATAATCTTTTATACCTATTTTATGTGTTCCAAATATGTTCTGTAAATGTGCGTATGCAAAAGCTGTTCGTTGGAAAGAGTAAACTAAGTAATGTATGTGCAGAAGCACTCAATAATTTGCCAGGGTCTGTAGGGATCAGAGAAAGTCATAATCAAAATGGCCCACAGTGATGATAAATAATGATTATTCTTCAATACCCCATATATTGCAAGAAAACGCTAGCATACATAACCAAATCTGTGCAACTTCCTTTTCAAATGTCACAACATTTTTAGAAATGTGTCAAATACTTACTCCATGTAAGTAATTTAGTCACCCAGACTATAGACAATTGAAATTAAGAAGCACAGCCTCACAACAACATATAATATTCAATGCAATTCAGTTCAGTGCTCTCATTGAAATGTAAAATAACTAAATTCAGTCAAAATATCTATGTGGTAAACTGAGGATACGCCTCTGCTTCAAATTATATGAAGTCATCATCATCATATCATTGTATTATAGAAAAGAGGATTACGATACTAAATCCTGTGGACAAGTGAAAATGACGGATGGAGGGTCAAATTAGATGAGTCCTTCTGTGGGAAGCACGGATTTGCTCTGCAAATATCAGCACGGTCTGCTCATTTGAATTTGAGATATTATGTATAAAATGTTGACAGATTTCCCTGAGGGTGTCTCAGTTGGAAGTTTTAGTCTAGCCATTAAAGGAAAGGTCAGGGTGTGACTGAAATTATAAATCATCCTTTGTGTGTGTCATGAATATTGACACCAAATTGGTCAAAAGAATTGGTCATTCATTTTTGGTGGTCTTTAATGGAAAGTCTGCAGATCACCAAAGTTATTGAGATTTGTCCTATGGGGATCATGAATGCCTGTACTAGGGCTGTAATGATATCAGATTTTCACCACACGATTATCATGGCCAAAAGAATTCACGATAATGACATTATTGCAATATCTAAAGAAAAATTGAGAAAAAATATGCTATCAAATGCTAAATGCTATGGCAAATGAATTACACTCAAAATATGAGTGTAGGTAGGTGGAGAGAGAGTGTGTGACCATAACTCTACAAAAGCGTACAAAAAGAATAATTACACTTAATGGATAGTGAAAAGGTAACCAGATGAACTGATAAACAAAAGATCCACAAGGTGTGTGTGTCTGTGTGTGGGTGGGTGGGTGGTGTGTTGGGGGAGGGAGACAAAGCGAGAATGGAAAGAAATGGAAATGATTTAAGAGGTGCTGGATTATTTATTATCATAAGTGTATTATTAACATGATATCAATATTTAATTTTTTAAGTATCGTCAATACCGGTATATCCCAACACCCCTGGCATGTACCAAATTTCACAAGATATTTTTTCTGTGGACCAAAATGTTGGACTGACAAACTGACTGATAGGATGTAGTGAAGCTTTTTGAGAAATTTTGAGAATCAACCTAACCAAACTAGTTTTACCTATGTAGTTATTATTCAGTGCCTCACCTTACTGTGACCGGGGTCATGAGGGATCTCCGAGGTCAGCATGCCATAATGGTCCAGCTGCCGGCAGGGTTTGCCCACTCCTAGGATCTGCTCCAGAGAGGCGTTAGGGGGAGGACACTGTGACAGGCTGGAGATGACCTGAGCCAAAGGAACTGGGATCTGCTCCTGTGGCTGTTTGTGGCTCATCCCCTGGAAAGATGAAACTGTGGACTCTGCCCTGTGCTGTTGCCCATTACTCCCGAACAAACCACTTCCACTAATAGTGTAATCCACATTGTCAATATCAGGCATGCTATAATCCATGCAAGAGTCTAGTGAGGTGTTTGTAAGGGGTTTTTGGCTGTTGTCAAGGCAAGGACCCAGACTCTCGCTGAATCCATAGTCCTGCCACTGGGATTTTCCAGCTGAATGCTCTGTGCTGGAGACGCCACATAGTCCGTTGAGGTTGGTTGCCTTCTGTTTGGCATGGCACTGCTGTGAGAGCTGGTTCTGCATCCTGGGTTTCTGCTGCTGCTGAAGGTAGCTTTGATGCGTTTGCTGCTGACGAAGCTCTCCGTCCAGCTCCGAGGCCTTGCCATTGAAAATAGTCTGTTGTGAGTTCAAGTGTCCCGGTTGTATCCCTGCATTGGTTAGAATGTCTTGGGCTGTCCATTGTCCATTGGAGATGGATTGAGTGTGCCCTATCAGCTCTCCATTAACTAATGTGTTAGCCAAATGGTCACTCTGCTGGCCCCAGTCATGCGCGACTTTACCCGGTCGCATGTTGAGGTGCTGTTGCATCTGCTGGGACAGCTGGACAATGGGAGCCTGCCCCACCAGGGGAGGCTTATGGTGAGGAAACTGCATTTGCACATTAGTGTCAGAGGTGGCATTACTATCAGGTAGTGACACTGTTGTGGCTGCCGCTAAGGCATTACTAGGAGGCACCTGTCTTCCATGATCTGTGGAATCAGTCTTTCCCTCAATAGAGTCATAGATATAAGAAAGAATCTCATCATTCGTTAGCAGGTCATCCAGGGTGGGCACCCGCTCAGGGTCTATTTCAACTCTGATCATCCGCTCATCCAGCAGCAGCAGCTCCAGATCCTCAGCACTCAGCCCCAGCCCTTCCAGAGCTCCAAACAGCTCACCATTTGAACAACCCCCCTCTTCTGAATCCACAACCCCTTGGCCTTCCAGGGAGAGGGAGTCCAGAGTAGCCAGCAGTGGGTCAAAGCTGGTGCCTGGCTCTGTAATGCTTGGACCCACCACACCATTGCTTGGTGGGTCCCAGTTCCTGTGCAGGCTGGAGGGTTCAGAGTCAGAGAAGCCCATTTGGTCTCCAAAGAAGCTGCTATGAACTGACATTTTGGACTCCAGGGCGGGCTGGCAAACATACACTGACTCATCCTGACTCATAAGTGCCCCTAGAAGGGAGCCAGGGTCCAGACCATCCCTCATCAGCCTCTCAGTCCGACTCTTCTTTGACTTACTGCCATTTTTCTCATGACTTCCATCTATAAAGCCTGCAATGGGATGGTTGGACTGGTAGAGCAAGGCCTCACCTGTAGCATAGGTAAAGGGTAGATGCATGGATCGCTTACGCAAGTGTTCGCCTCCCTCTTCATCCCTGCAGAGACAGAAAACATGATTATTATCTGGAAGCATAGTGGTGGCAATCAAAGTTCCCAGCTTGTGCTTGGTACTTACATGCATTTACTTGTTTGAAGTGTCATAAATGTTACAATTGGGGTTTATGTCTGTTCGCAAACTATGTAGGGTACCCTCTTGACGTAAATTCCTAAACTCTCTGTGTAAACCAGGTTAAACCATTTGTGGGGGATTAAATTAATTACATCGAGGCTCTGTTGCTGTAGCTTTATATTGTCCCCTGACATCTAAGTTTTACTACAATTTGACACATTTATTTTATTGGTTTGCAACATAAAAACATACAAAAGAGGCCTCTGGGTGGCGATGATGTAGTCTGGTTTGCCGTTCTTGTACACCAGCCGGGCATTGGCCTGGACCCACTTCCAACGATTCTCCTTGGTAAGGAGCCTGAATACTGTCAGACCACTCTCTCCTGTCTTCATCACTACAAACACACACACACACACACACACACACACAGAGTTATAATAAGTAAAATGTAATAGCATATGTAGTGTACAGAATATACTGTAGTGTTTTAACTCAACAGAAAAAAGTCAACATTATAGAAAATACAAAACACAAAAAAAAAACACACAAAACAGAAAACCTTTCTCATCATTTGATTTGTTCAATGTCATGTTTTTGCATCCTTTGTATTTTGAAGTGTAGTTTTTGGTTTTTGTCTTGTTCTTGATTGTTGATCTTTAATTGCACTGAGAAGAGTAACATACCTGACCTTTGCAGTGTTTGCCCTCACAATGTGTTGGTGCTTATGTATATATCATCTCTGATGCTTTGCTCATACATTGGATTTGCAGACCCCATCCTCTCCTCTGGCAGCTCAGCAGCTTTGCTCAATCTGCTCCGTAATCCAGCAGGATTACTTGCAAAAGCTGTCTGAACTCTCTGACCAGGTTAGACCAGTCTCCAAAACTTTTTTTGACAGGACGAAATCTAAAATAGCGACATGTTTCTGACAGTATATTGGCAGATGAATGTCAAAGATGGATGGATTCATTTTCATTATAAAACAGCTAGCGACTACTTAGCAACCATCTATTTTTGCCACCTTAAAACTGTATTTAAATGCAGTTAACTTTGGGTTAGTTATTCAGTTTGCCAATTTTGCCCATTAAACTTTTACATGGCATGGTATATAAATTGTTGAGCTGCTGCTTGTGAAATAGCCATATACTGTATATCTAATCCTTGTCACCACATATTTTGGCACATTGTCTTTGACTATTTTGTATGGAAACAAAATCCTTATATACATTAAATTATTTTTTTTTCAACTGTTGTCCAATAAAGTTTCTCAAATGTGTCAACTCATGATACAGAATGTGTATAAAGGTGGAGTCTTACAATGACCCTCATGAATTTCTTTGAAGCTATCTGTAGTTTGTTTTTAATTAACTGATGTAGACCAGTAAATGAGGAAATGGCAGCATAGTCAAACAGATGTGGACTGTCAAAAAAAGTGACTTTCATGACTTTAAAAAATTATCTTGGTGAAGGCCATACTCTACATGATAAGCCTTAGGGCCGATGTGGATTATTTATTAATTGCCATAACAGTTACAGTCTAAAAACTTTGTTGGCTTCTGTAAAGACACATGGAGATTGAACTTACTTCTGACATGGTTCTCTGCACAGTACAACATATCTGCTGCATGGATGAACTGATAACCAGATCCTCGCACCCGCAGTTCAGCCTCTGTGTACCCCAGCACTATCTTCCCCCTGTACAAAAAGATAATATTTTCCAAATTAGGAAAATTCACATGGCTCAGTAAGACATGTATGGAGTGTGCATGTTTCATGCCAGTTTCATTACTTTGCATCACAGGCCAACGGTGTGAAGTCCAGCTTGTGTTTGGTTCTGAAGATCATGTTCTTGGTCCTGATCTCCAGGATGGATGGAGGCTGCAGAGGAGTTGCAATGGTGAAAAGGGCGAGCTGCGGCGGCACCTTTCCTCCATTATCTTGTCGCTGGTTCTGTCCGTGCAGAAACTTCAGCCTGCCCTGGATGTTTAAAGCCTGTAGAGGAAGGACAAGACAATTGGATCTTAGTGTTGGGAGATCTCAAAAACAGGCCTGCACAGACATCTAACAGCTAAAGTCAAGTCTAATGTCTCCAGCTCTGGTGAAAAATATACCTTTAGTCTACAGGTTTTCTCTCTTTTGTTTTACCATGTAACCTACCAGGAAGCCGGAGGAGTTGTCCAGGAGGCAGCGGAAGCGACACACAAAGTTTCTCTCCAGGAAGGATGAGTTCTCTGGGGGAAGCTGTTCGGGGTTGTAGGTGACCAAAGATGAGCTGCTGTCAGGTTCCATCTCTGTGGGTGAAAAATATGAGCTGATGTCAGGTCATCGCAACCAACTCTCTTTGAAGCTTAGTTTAAATCCACAATATGTGGAATTGTAATGTGATTATATCAGAATCATGTATGTTTACACATACAAGAAATGTGACTCCAGTTTAGTGGCTCTCAATGTGCTTACACACAACAATCTTCAGATACACAAGGACAACAAGCTGAACAAAGATAACTAAACATATCACTATTATGTACAAGCAAATGGTAAAAATAGATACATAAATATAGAAACAACAAATGGACAACATACAATGTCTATGTACAGGTGAAACCGTTTCTGTGAACAGGATACAAATAGTGCAAAAGTGTGAAAAGTGCAAGAAGTGCTGAAATAAATGCTAAATAAAAAATAAAAGTGATGTTACTTCATATATGCAGTAGATACAGCCTGCTCAAATATACAGTAAGGAATTAAATGTTTACATTATTACATTATTGCACATTATGTATTTATTATGTATTATATAATTTTATAGCATAAAATATAACATGATGAATATTCTGATAACATGAGTTTTTGCAAAAAACAAAGACATCAGTACATTCAGTGCATCACTAAGAAACTGCAACTTTATTCAGTTCAATACAAAACTACGCCCACAGAAAACTGTTTATAAGGTTATTAGCTTAGTTATCACCTGTTTGCAAATGAGTTATAGCGTTATGATATAACGCTTTTGGCTTTTATGGTCTCTCAGTAAGCTTTTAGCCATGATGTATCATACTGTATATCACAACAGAGCTGACACTGGTGCTTCCAGTCACCAGTGACACTGATGATTTAGTACATTCAGTTCACCTCGAGGATTCTGTGTTAAAGATCTGTTTGTACATGCAGTGAACACCTCTACAGTAAAGGCCTTTAATCTTTAAACTATACCACGACAAAGCAGTGTGTCTTGATTTCTGGCAATCCCATTTGTTACCATTACACCTGCATCAATTTAAACATGAACTGCAATGCCTAGATAATGTCAGAAATGGGAGAATCAAGTGAGAACATCGGCCTGACATCATGCTGCCCTTTGTATTTATTCTTGACCTGCATGTTAATGTTGTCTCATATCATCAGCGGCCCTCCATTGTAGAAAATGCACTTATGTAATGATGCCTGGAGCAGCTTAACACACCAAATGACAACATTTGTGGCTCTAAAAGGGGAAACTGTCAACAGGAGTGGGTTAGTTGTGTCAGAGCTGTGGGTCTTAACTTAAACGCATTGCTCAGAACCAAAGCACACTGACATAAGCATCTTAAAACCCAAATGCAGATCTGGAACCACTTCACCTCATAAGCCACAGTGAAGATTACAGCGTCATGTGACCTGACCTGAGGATGGTCTTATAGCTTAATGCCTAAACTGTGTGTACTTAACCGTCTGATATTGATGTCCAAATGTGTATGCTCATACTGACTGTGGGCTGCAGGGGAATGCAGCACATTGAGTACATATCAGTACTGATTTTTTTACTTGAAACAACAGGACCCGGTCAATTCATATCAGAAAGAGGACTCTAGTTCTCCTTATAATTATTTCGGCTTATTTTGTTTTTACCTTCTTTGTGTTTTTGACACTGATGTCACCAACCCTCAGAGTTTGTAGTTAGAGCAGCATCAAATGTACACTCGCTCTTCCGACTTGAACTTCCAATTTGGCCAAACTACTGCAGGAATTATTGCATATTCAATCAATACCTGAATTACCCACACAGTATTCCTACTGTGCAGATGGTCAAATTAGATGACCATCAATTATAATCAATCAATTACTCAATTTACAGTCCTTTTTCACATGAAATCCTATTCAGAAACACTGTAAAGAGCCCAGGTCAAATTAAATGTAACTTACATCTCAACAAACCAACTTGCTTGCAAAAATGATAATGCCTTGTTCTTGTGTGTTGTATATTTGTTTGCCCTTTAGACAAAAGTTTCATTTAAACACCTTTATTCAGTCCTACCTGGATCTCACAGTTTTGTGGTCTTAATGAAATTGAAACTCATGTGGGAGGAGAGACTGATCACCTTGGGGTGAGTCCTGGCTAACGGCAGATGCAGTGGCAGGAGGAGGATTCAAAGCCCAGTGCAAGTTTCTCCTGAGCTCCTGTTGGTCCTCTGTATGGACCAGTTCATACACACTCTGGTGCATGACGTCAGTCTGAAGAAAATAACGAGAGGAGATGAAAGTATTAACCTATGCCAAAATAGACAACTCATGCAAGCTCGGAGACACATACAGGGTGTAGGCAAACATATGTAACTATGAAAAAAGATAGTATCATATTTTCATATATAAAGTATAATCTGACCCATGTTGCAGCAGAACAAAGACAAACTAAACAATATATTAATTTCTGGAAAAGGTTTATGATGGTTGCTCACAAAAGTCACTCGGTGGTTAGTGGTTATCTTGGTAGATCGCTGCAAATACTTCATACTAGCTAGGTTGTTGCCAAGGTTGCTAAGGCATTACTAGATGGTCTTGCTAGATAGTTGCTAGGTGATTGTTAGGGTGTTAGGGTGTGGTTGATAAGAGCTGCTATGGAGTCTCTGAGAAGTAATTACTTAGTAGTTGATACAGTGTTGCTAAGTGGTTGCTATGGTGTCTGGTGTGGTTATTAAGTGTTGTTAAATAGTTAGTAAGGCATTACTAGGTGGTTACTAGTGTGTTAGTGGATGTTCCTGTAATGTTGTTAGGTGGTTACTGTGGGGTTTGAGGTGGTGACCATGTTGTGTCTGGTGAGTAGTGACTATAGTTACTTTAGTGTGTTATGTGTTTGCAGTAGTCAGGTAGGTAGTGCTGTTAGTGGTTGTGGTGTTAGCAGCAGTAGCTTTAGCAGCATTCATCGCACAAGCCCATCAGTGAGTGTGGCTCTAGCAGTGTGTTTGAGAAAAGAAGAAAACTCTCTCTGTGGCGTGTACTTCTCCAAAACATTGTGTTCAAAACCAAATTTTACTTTTGTATTGCTGCCACAAATCATAGCACAGATGCTCTGTGTTATCCAAAGAGGCACAGTGTGTACTGCTCAGTTGAGCTGTGAAGCAGAGATGTGCTGCCCACCGCAACACACTGCTGTGACTCGTGGCCTTACAAAAGGCCAAGCTATAAATAGGTCGGGTCTTTCGGGTGCTGTCTCTGTTTCTGAACTTCTGCACCATGCAGGGAGTGGACCCATGTATCAACCGAGACCCGAGCTGCTCCCAGCAGATGTTGCACGCAAGCTGTAAAACTAGATTCATCTATCTGCCAAAACAGAGCATCTGGAGGCTTCATATGATAACATATACTGTATTAAGTTGCTTTATGGCTTTGCACCTGTCCATGTCTACCTGTGTTCCCGACAATGTGAGCAGGAGTGAATTTATATCTTTTGTACATACAGTAATCCCTTTCAAATGGGAGTCTCTCAAATGACTGTAATGACCAGCATGTTGGGGAACATATGGCTGACAAATGGAGCTAAGCTAGCACTAGTATTATTCTTATACTTCCAGCTTATAGACCCAGGATCTTGTGACACTGCAGTAAGGCTCGCACTCAGGCTCACAAGATTTTTAAGAGCCCGAAATGTTGTCTTGCCTAAATTAATGATAAAAGGTGCATGCCCCTAATCTGTTTCTATTTCATATCTGATTATGCTGTCATTGTTGATGAGTGTTAAGATAATTATTAGAGGTCATTCAGCCTGTCAGAAGTGATACAGTACCTGGTGGAAGCCCAAGTAGTCCTGGATGGTGTGAGAGGAGTAGAAGATTGTCCCACTGGCAGTGATAACCAAGACAAAACCATTGAGAGCCTGTGGATCAAACACACAAAAACAATTAGTGGACAATCGCTGTTGCTGGAGTGAATATAAAGGTAAACAATCATGTAGCTAACTTTAGCTACATACTGTAAGCTACCTAATGTTTGTTGTTGATACAATACAGCAAACATTGGCTCGCCAAAGCAAGCACTAGTATTACCTGATTATTCTGGGGAATTATATCTACATCATAAATGCTACAATCATATCACTGGAAATTTTTTGTCATACTAGGCCCTCGACACACCAAACTGACATTATATAGTTTGGCATTGATGGACTGTGTGTGGCCAACAGCGCATCTTTTTTCTTTGAGAAGAGATTATTCATTCATTGTGTGTGTTTGCCTTTCCTCCTGCTCATCTTGCTTTCCTGGAAGAAGCAAGATGAAGGGAGCAATGAGAAGAAGAGAAGAGGACAGAAGTGAACAGAATTGGGACAGTTGTTTGCTTGTGTTGTCACAGACGTCTCCATCCATTATAGATAAGGTGGCACCAAGTCCAACAGTAAAACATAGAAGTTTATAGTGCAACATTGTTAAACATTAAAAAGGTTCCTAAATTAATTTTCTTGTTTTCTGTGTTTTCATCTGAAAAGCAGAACAGCGCCAATGGTACAATATATGTGGACCTTCTATTTTTGTAAAGAGGAAAATTCATAAAGTTTCTTCCATCTGTTAGTTATAGATGCAGTTGTTGCAGAGTGAATATTCAGGTTTATGAGGTGGGGAAGGAAAGGAGGCAGGAAAGAGTAAAGTAGAGCTCCAACCATTACTTGATTAATCGAACAGTCATCAGAAAATTAACTGGTAACTATTTTGATAGTAGAATAATCGTTTCATCGTCATTTTTCAAGCAAAAGGGATTCTCTGGTTTCATCTTCTCAAATATGAGGATATTCTGTTTTTCTTTGTCATATGTGACAGTAAATTAAAAATATTCAGGTTTTGGACTGTTGGTCGTACAAAACAAGCAAACTGAAGACATCACTGTGGGCTCTTAGAAATAGAGAATACAGACCAAACGATTCATCAAGAAAATAATCGGCTATTTAATCGATCACAAAAATAATTGTTAATTGCAGCACTAGAGTAAAGGAGAGGAAAGAAGGAGACAAAAAAAGGGGAAAGAAGAATCGTGTTAAGTTAAATGGAGCGCGCTCATTGTTTCTCTTCAAAGGGGAACAGCTGGTCCAACGTTTCCGCCTCACTAAACGCACATGTGCCCTCCCCCAGTATGGCAACTTTTCGTTAACAAACACACAACTATCTACACAAACATCCGTACAAGCACAGTCATCTCTTTCCTAAATCAGCCCACAGGGTGAGGGGATGAGTAATGCTGCAGACGCCGTGTTATTCTTTTTTGATAATACACCAGTGATTCACCACAATTATCTGCCACACTTCCGCCAGAGTAAACACAAACACCTAAATATCACATAAACAGCGGAAAAACTGATGCTAAAATCTGTTTTATGACATGAGCGTTTCAGTTTGTCAGGTATTATAACTACTAATTTTGAAATATTACAGCCCCTTATTTATTTTTTCCCTGTTTTTTAAATTTTCACTGTTACTGGAAAGGTAATGGAACGTAATGTGACGTGAACTGCTGTGCAACTGCCATAAATGAGGCCATACCTTTAATGCCAGATAGTCCACTCATGTGTACTCATTAACCTCCTAGCCGCAAATGGTTTCATTCAGGCACAAGTATGAGCATGAGGATAGTGGTGACTTACCAATAATTCTGGATTCAAAAATAAAACATTTAATGAAGAGGCCAGCCTACATTGTCAGAGAAGGCTTCATGTTGCACTTACAATGTAAAATCTGCAAGCCTCCTTCTGTGCAAAAAAAATGTATTTAAAAGTTCATATGAAGCTAATATCAAATCAAGTAGATATCTTTCAATGTTACAGTCTTTTTAGTGCCAAAGTCCCTCTTTTTGTTACTATACTTCCACCGCAGCTCAACAGGGAAACACTGTCAGAGGAAACACAAAGAGGGAATTTGATGCTAAAAAGACTGTAAATGTGTTAGATATCCACTTGATATGACTAACTCAGACTGCTGAAGAACATTCGAAGGGGATCTTTTAATAGCCAGTATGAACAGGAGGAATGATTAGAGTGAGGAAAACCTCTTTTTGTATTCGTATGGGCACCTGACTGTTGTTTTAAGACAAACCTGAAACATTGTGAACCTACCCTTTAAGTGACAACAAAAACTTTGTTGGAAAAAGACATTTAAAAAACCCTGAAAATTTGGATGTATATTTGAATAAAGAACTCTCGAGTCCGTTTCAGATTCATCCCAGGCACAGTTTTATCCAACAGTTCAGCAGCAGACTCGCTTGACTAAACAGTTCACTAATGTTTCATGCAGGGCACCGCAGACAGTGCCAGGCGTATTGAGTGGTAAGCTGCCCTGAGCCTCTGAGCCTCTGAGGATCTATTCTGGGACCAATTTTATTCTCACTGTACATGTTACCCCTTGGACATATCATTCAGCAACACAACATCTCCTTTCACTGTTACGCTGATGATACACAGTTCTACCTCTCATTGAAACCACATGAACTGAACAGTCTAACCATACTGCATTCCTGTTTATCCAATGTCAAGGACCGGATGGCAACTTCTTACAATTTAATAGCAGTAAAACAGAGGTTTTGATCTTTGGTCCAGAACATCACAAACTACAGATCCAGTCCTCCCTTGGTTCATTTACTACCAATGTTAAGTCTATGGCAGAGAACCTTGGGGTAACTTTTGATACATATCCTTTGAGCAGCATACCAGGAATATCATTCAAGCTTGATTTTTATCATTAAGAAACATCTCCAAGATAAGACACATGCTCAATTTTAATGACACACAAAAAAAAAAATCATACATGCTTTTATATCATCACGCCTGGACTACTGTAACTCTCTTTTTTTCACCTGTTCAAACTCTCACTCAGTCTCACAATTGCAATTTATCCAGAACTCAGCGAGATTATTAACTAAATCTAGTCGCTCCAATTTTAGCATCACTGCACTGGTTGCTTTTAGAATACATTTTAAAATTTGATTAATTACCTACAAGGCCATCCGTGGTTTGGCTCCAGATTATACTAAAGAACTTTTAACTCCTTACAGCTCAGCCAGGCTTCTAAGATCAGCTGATCAAAAACCTTTAGCTGTTCCACTAACCAGACTGAAAACCCACGGTGACCATGCGTTTTCGTTTACGGCCCCTCTGCTTTGGAACAGCCTTGCCCTCAGTGTGAGATCAGCAGACTCCACTGCAGCTTTTAAGTGACTCCTTAAAACTCACTTTTACAAGATGGCCTCCACGTAACAATGTTTTCCTTTTCCATTAACACATCACTTTCATATTTCCTCCCTATATTACTATTTTATGGTATTTCATTTAATTTTATTGTCATTAAAATTTTAGTTGTGCTTGTTTTTAGTATCATTATTTTAGTATTTTCATATGCACTTCCATATATTTTGCACTTTTATCTGTTTTATAAGAGCTTGTTCTTTTATTTGCCATCTATCTGCTTTATATGAGATCATCTCTTATATTTGCATCTTATTTGTTTACATGTTGCTGTCCCTCAAAATCAATTAAAAAATTGTTGTTTAGCTGTTTGGAAATTGAGGCGTTTGAGTAACCAACAAATAACCTCAGATACTGAACAATGAATCAATCAAAGTGTTGATAAAGATAAAATATATTGAGGATTGAAACTGAATAAAAATATCTATAAATACATTGGTATTATTACTGTAAACAGTTGATTTACTGTGGTTATACAGCAGATTTATTACTGACCTGCAGCAAAAGTTCTCCTTCAGGAATCTTTGTCTCCACCACTCCTGCTGTTTTGCTGTCGTCATCATTTTGACTGGCTGGAGTCACTCTGTCCTGATTGTTGAGGGTGACTGTAGAGAGGGAGAGAGGTGGGGGGGTGGGGGGTGGAGGAGAGGCAGACTTGATTTAGTCCTGTGATAATGTTTGCAAAGCACTGCTGTGACTGTCAGATTGCCTTATGCTTAGTACGCTAAAGATGCTGCATGCGTGCCTGATCCCAGCTCATTAAACATTCATCACATGCAATCTAAAAGTCTAATTTTTAAACACAGACCTTTTATTTTGTCCAACTTGATTATGATTGCCATGACATCATCACATCAATGATGTTCTGAGGCACAAAACAAATTCTTTGTTGTTGTTTCAGTCTCTTGAGAACTTCTGCTGTCGTACAGTTGTAATACTATATAATTTGATATACTGTGTATTCTTACTTCAGTTGACTGGAGTGAATGAGTGCCAGTCTTTGACATCCTCCACATCACTAGATTTCCTCTCATTTCATTTTTACAAACAACAAAAAGAGGATTAATCGGCAACTATTATGATAATCGATTAATTGTTTACGCAATTTTTTAAGCTTAAATGCCAAACATGACCGAATTTCAGATTCTCAGCTTCGAGGATTTGTTGATGTTCTTTGTCTTATGTGAGAGTAAACTGAATATCTTTGGGATTTGGACAGTTGGTTGGACAAATATGGAAATTTGAAGACCTCACTTTGGGGTTTAGGAAAATGTGAGTAACATTTTTAATAGTTTTCTGACATTTTATAGACTGAACATAAAGAATAATAATTAATACAATGCCATATGTATATTATATATATTATCAGTCATTGTAACTGTTCTTTCTGTCCATACTGGCTGCAAAGAGATCCCTTCCTAAAGCAGTTTCCATGTAAGCAATGGGGAACAAAATTCACAGCTTTGGTGCAAAAAATGCAAAAGTTATATTATGATTAAATTTATTATTATGCCAGAGGCAAACTGGCTTGCAGTGCAAGCACAAAATTTAATATATAAAATAAAAAAACATGCACAATAAGAGGGACAAAACAAACAGCAGAGGTACACAAATAAAGTGTCTGTCTTCCAGTATGAAATCAGGACAGTGTTTACTTGCTGAGCCGTGCTAGACAGTAACAGAAAGAGGGATTTTTGTACTAAAATGACTTAAACTTTGGACCCACTTGGTGTGTCTAATTCAGACATAATGAAGCCTTGTTTTAGTATGAAGTGAATTTTAGAAAGCTTTTTTACATGCCAAGCAGATCTTTTTGTAGCAGAGGAAGTTTCTTTTGAAAATTCACCCTTACATTTATTAAGGTGTGTCTGTACTGTGTGCTTCACGTGTGCACCAAACACAGTAAGAGAGCAGAGCTGTTGGAGAAGAGCTTTCTGTCTTTCCCAGAGATGCTTTGTCGCCACATTCGGGTGAGATGAGGCGACAGTTCCTTCAGGCGTCACTATATTTGCACTTTACCGCTTGCTCGGCCACCCTCCCCCTCAACTCTCCTATCCAGCTTTATCCCTCCCCTGATCCCTCTCCCAGTCGTTCATTGGCTGGTAGCTCCAGCTGTTCTCATCCTAATAGGATTCTCCTTTTTCACAGCGTGACATCATAACTTTTTTTTCTTCCATCCAGCTCTGGTGCTCAGGGCATATGAAAGGGTTCACTGGCTGGATGTTAAATAAGTGGAGGAGCACCTGCTCAAGAGGTAATGTCCCTGGGAAATGTTAACCCTGGTTTTTATCTTGCATTTAAAGCATCAAGGATCAAATGCCAAGTATATGTGTATATATATTTATCTATATTAGTAGATTAAGCTTTTACTACAATAATCTGTCCAGCCTAAACAAGTGTAAACCTCCACAAACACCACACGGACATCAACAGAACTCAACTCAGGCAGACTTGAGTTGAATTACTTGCCATCACAATTTTAGGAAAAACATTTTTGAAATCCTCTTGTTGAGGAGTGAACATCCTGCATCCGTGCCTTAACAGTAATCTATGAGTTTTTGACCACTAGTGGTGTTGTAGAGCAATCTATAGACTGCAGATAGGGGTACCGCACGTGTGTATGAGATGTTTAATATTTAGTTGTTATAGCTTAGTCAAAGCTTATACGTTTAAGACATTTTTGGCAGGAAGCATCTCATTGGTTGCTGGCTACACCTGGATCCTTTTCCAAGAAGCAGGTTTACTGAGTGGTCTGTTTTCTGAGACAACTCGGAACAGTTACATCAGTCCATGTTCCAAGTTGAAGGGGGTTGCAGATAACTCAGGAAAGCTGCTTGGAAAAGGTCACTGAACATCAAATCACCCTCTGTGTCGGTGAATAAAATGGGCCATGTCTGTCAAATTAAGGGGGCTGTATGAAAGTGCTCAGTTTCACACAATTCCATATTTTGACAGTAAAACATAGCATGTATATTAAAAAAAAGAAGAGAAGAAGACGACTGCTAGACTAAACACTGTGATAAAAAATAAGCCTTTGCAATTGTTCTGTTAGGCCCCAATGATACACATAATGCTGTTTGGTAAGAAGTGTGGATTATATACAAAATGTGCTTGTTTACAACATGAAGATACCCTGAGGAGTTGTCATATGTAGCACCAGAAGCAACAAATGTAGAGAGCAGAGCAAAAATGACAGAGGAAACAGGAAGCGTGACAATGTGGAGTTTTGCTATGATCAACACCATTTGTTATCTCCAGATGGTGAGATAAGTCGTAATCACTGGATAATTGTTTCCAATCATCATCTAATCATTATGATGGGACGAACTATTAACCTGTTAAACACATGAAGAAGGTTTTTTATAATAGTCATTTATGTTGTGTTTAATTTGCATTTCTTCTGCTGGCACACCTGTATAACTCCTCTACAGAAGCCCTGCAAGAAATTCCACCTTTTTCTAAGTTTTTGTTGACACTGTGTAAGAGAGATGATTCAACTGCATGGTCATTTAGAGGCTGCATATAGTGGTGCAGCATCATTCGGACAGGTGTTTCAAATATTCTGTCCCTCTGATAGATTGTACAGGTGTAACCAATAAACTGCTGTCTTTCTGTATTTCCTGTAATTCATTTTTATTTACGTCTCAGTCTTGTTGCCTTTTGTGCTCTTGTCTTATTGGTTTTGTAAAGCACTGACTTGCTGGATGTGATATTTTTAAGATGAATACACATTTTATTGATGACAATTCTAATAACGGATCATTTAAGTCATTTATGTAAAGCAATTGCTTCTTTTCTTTGTTTCGTATGATTGTAAATTGGATGCCTGTATGTTTTTGGAATATTAAAAAGCAGTTTGAAAACATGTATTTTGACATTTATTAGCATTTGTGATTGTTTCAAAACATGGAAAAAGTCAATAGCTTATGAGAGATAATCGAAAGATGAATAAATAGTTAGTTGGAGCTAATATTATCACAATCATCATGATTATTATTGTTATTTCTATAATGTGAGATGATGAGCGCTGGTGATGTCATGAGAAAGAGAGCAATGGTCAAGCACATTAATCTCTGACCCCTGCAGGAGCACAGTCCTGCGACCCGTGATGACCTTTGACCCTGGAGGTGATGTATGACATGATTGGGTATCTGGGTTCTGGGTCAGATCTTTTGTTGTCTGCAAAGGGGGTTAACAAGGAGTCTATCTGAGGGGCGGACACTGGAGAGAGCATATGGGCTTTGTGTGCGGATTGCGACGTAGCTTGTAACTTCACACGAGACAAGGCTTTGGTTGGACACCCCTGACCTTATTCCCAAACAGACATCTTGGATCAACTTTTAGAGGGCTGCTGAGAACATTATCTGACATAATCCAACATATTTGTGAGGAAAAAGGCATGGGCATTGCATCGCATATAGAGTGTAGCGTTGTTGTTAGACAATGAAATGTGGGAGCTTGCAGTTGGAAAAAATATGAAAAAAGTCAAATGGTGAGGTGATGGCTGTGAAACAACTCGGAAAACAAAGAAAAAAAATATAGAGCAGCCTCGGGGCCAACTGATTTGCGTGAGATCGTAATCATGACACCCTTGGCTTGATTACAGCTACAGTCCTTTGTTTCATGCTGCCCCCTTCTTTGTTTGCTGTCTGTCTCCACTATCAACAATCAAACACAAAATGGCATATATAAAACGATTAGTCAAATTGTCGATCACCAGAAATGAAATCAACAATTTGCATAATAGTTGAAATCATTTATCAAGTAAAAATGCCACTGATTCCCTGGTTCCATCTTCTCGATTTGCAGTTTTTCTCTTTCAGTTTTGGACTGTTTAGACAAAACAATTTGAAGACAATTTGAAGACATCACCATGGACTCTAGGAATTGTTTTTTTACTATTTTACTATTATGTTCTATCCGCACATGCATAATCTGAAGATAGCACAACACTGTACATATATTCATTTTTTGTATGTTAACAGCCAATAGCACAATGGCAACGTTAGTGCAAACTGTGTATTTCTTGGTAACGATATAGTATGTACTATATAGGACAATGTGTCCAGAGGACATCCATGATAGCCAAAAATAAACAAAAACTTTACAATCCTATTTTAAAAGCGCTGTCCTAAATTGGTATTGACGTTACCATTACGTCATAGAGGGTGGTATTAGTAGTAAGTATGTTAATGTTTACTTGTGATCATCAAATAATCTCATTAATCTCGATTTCATAAAATACTTTCCTCACTTGTGATCCCAAACAATTGGGATTATGACATAACAAACTTTATTTTGGCTTCTCACAATATTATCAACACATTTATGTCTGAATATATGTGTTATAAATCAGTCTGCCAGAAACTGCTCTATGTGTAACTGTTGTCTACAGCAATCACGTAGACCCATTAGTCTCTCATTATATCATTGCAGTGACTTATGTCTAAGTGGATCACTACAGACTGCTGTAAGCATTTTGTTGGCTGCCACAGGCTCACTGTGTGGCATCATCTGTGTGAGTGCTCTGTGTGTACTCTGTGTGTGTACTCTGTGTATGTACTCTCTGTGTGTGTACTCTCTGCTTTTGGTAGTTTACACATCAGAGACCACAGGTACAATATGCAGCAGAGTCAGTAGCATAATGCAGCCAGTAAAAGTGGGCCAACACAAAGCCTCTTGAATGGCCAGAGGAGGACAAAGAGCAGATCTTGTTATCAAGCTTCAGTGGGCAGAAGTGTACATAATGAAAAATTTACATTCCTACTGCCATAACATACATGTGGCATAATAGCGCTCCAGCAGTCACACAGAAGCCTTTCCCAAATATGCTTATCTTAGCATAAAGGAGCTCCAAAGTTACTGGACAGCAAGCAATATACATCGAAACTCCAAAGTGATTTTTCCTCCTTTTCATTCACTTTGTTCTGCACAACAATCTCTCTTTTTTGCTTCTTTTTTTTCTCTTTTTACTCTTCTGTCCTCCATAAAACATTCCTCCTAAAGGCACAAGGTTCATACAATACAAAGCAATAAGGAACACTGTAAAAAATCTCCATCTAGTAAAATGATACATGAGCAGGGCAATATTATCAGCTGATATCATCTTATCAAAGATAAATATATCAGAGTATATGTTGATAGATTTGGGGAAAAAAACTTGAATGAGAAAAAAAGTCTGTAAAACCAATGTTTATAGACCACATTGTTCTAAATATTGGAGCCTTATTTTTCTTGATTTAATTTGTTTTAATGTGTTTGTTAAATGTCAAAAAGTAATCATGACTGCCATTTATCATTCAGTGCAAAATATCGAGCCTCACAACATATCTTTGCCCTAACTGCTTGATAACCAAACTTGATTGGTTAAACCTATAAGGTTTAGTAAATTACTATTAAAACTTTCCTACTTTTCTAAATTTTTGGGGGATTTTTTTAGTCCCTTTTTTGAAAACATCTGACAGTGGGTTGAGATTATTTCCATCAGTTTCCAATACAAATCAATTTGTTCCAAGTTTTATTAAAATAATTATAAGCATTTACAGTGGGTACATTTGATTAACATTATTAATTTACAGTGAGGAACATGCAGAATCTGCAGCTCTACATACTTTGCTAATCTGTCCTCCCTCCTTCTTAGAAAACTCCTGAAACAAGAGAAACTGCACTAATATAAGTGGAATGAGCTCAGCCCATTGCAACTGAATTTTTTATTTTATTTCTTGTTTTTAATGAAAATAAATCTTGTTAAACCCTGCAGCCCTATAGCCAAATAAAACATGGACTATTCTGCAAAACATTGAGTGACAACATTAAAAAAAAAAAAAGTCAAATGCCAATTTAAAAACAAATCTAGCTTCCTGCAGTATCTGTGCATAGTAAGGTATGGTTAGTGTCAGGGAATGATCCTGGTTATGGTTAATGAAGCAAATGTCAATTGCAGGTCTGTGATGGAACACAACGACTGCTCTCCTGTATTTAAGTCAAATGACCTCCACACCCATACTTAGCACCTTGTCACATAAAGGGAATTTCCTGCATTGGCACTAAACATTTGAACTAAACAAGGCATTGGATGTAAATCATTGTCGTCCAGTATTCCCATAATCAATTGGGATCCTAGGTACCTGTTATGACAAATGTTTTTTGCAGTATTGTGAAGACTTTATGAACACGGCCAGTCCACCCAATGCTGGACACAGTGTGGTTCTTCCTCTCACTGGGCCCCATGTCGGCCCACAGTAACGTATCTGCTCCAGTATGTGATAAATCAAACCTGACAAACGAGCAGTGACCCTGAAAATCAGACAGTTTGTCATACTTCAGCTGCCTTTGGGAGTGTTTCCTATTGCAGGGTGTTGTTTCTAGATAATAGTGATGTAACTAGAAGAAAGAGGTTTATTATAATATTAATTTCCACTCATCATAACCTATCCAATGTGTAAATCTCCCAAATCAAGGCTTAAGTAAATTAAATTTTACTGGGCAACTTATAGGATCCTTTTATCTCCAAGAAATTGTCAAAGGAAAATGAAATCAGTGTGTGCTTCTGAAGAGGGTGTAACAAGATCACAAAAGAACACCTGTAACTCTGCCACATTGTGGCATTTACCTGCTGCTTCCCACCAAATATGGTATTTATATTACAGTAGTTAAATAAATAAATCAGTCTCCTCCATCCACACGTAGTGTGTGCTATTTTTGTGAGCTGCCCTTTTTATTTATTTACTTATTTATTATAGTGGTGAGGAAACCTTTACAGTAGCAGTAACACACTAAGGGGCGAATTCACAAAAGATTTTGCACTAATGACATGACGGCACTAACACGCCCATAAAGTGCAATTTGCCCTTGTTTTGTGTCTGTTTGAGTGAGCAGAGCTGTTTCCAGTGTTTCAGGCTTTTCACCACATTTCAGCACACAGATTGGTCCATTATGAGAACTGCAGAGAACACAAAAGCCTCAAATTGTGTGTCTTTAATGAGCAGAGGTGCACACACACAGAGCTCTCCACAATAATAAACCAACTTTCAAGTATTTTGCTTCTTTTACTTCTCTAGTATTTTGTATCTAAAACATAATCTACTGAAATGTCAAATGTCAAAATACAGCTATTAATGTGATTGTGTGTAAGGTGATTACAATAATGTTGTTCAGGTGTCATTGAATGTACCCAGGATTTCGCAGAAACATTAGTACTGATGTTCTGTTTGTTGTCCACAGCTGGCTGTGTGTCACAGCTGGCTGCAGCATCACACAGCAGCTGAAATGATAAGTGCGTCTCCAAACTGAGAAAGAGGCTGTTACGCATGCGGCACAGCAGCGGTAACTTCATTAAAAGGATCGGTCAGGATCTGACGGTAATTAATGTTCTGTGTTCTGCTACACATCTACAGCTCAGTTGTTACACACTGATTCCAGCTTTATACAGTGGAATTGTTTGTAATAAAGCAGCCCCTTATGGATGAATCCTAAGAATCTTGAGATAAGCCTAAAATCCCCATACCTACTCGATCACCCCCAATGTCTGACTGAAGTCCTTTATATCATTCAATATCAATTCAATATCATTCAAGCCTCACAAGCTTGAAGAGTTGAAGAGAGAGAGAGAGAGGAGTGAGTGAGTAAGTGAGTGAGTGTGCTTTAGTTACCACTAATTCTCTGAAGACGCTAGTTTTCGCTGGTCTTTGTGAATTGGACTGTTTTTGCAATGCTATTATGCTATTTGCTTGGCAGTACAGTTTAGGTACATTTCAAAGAATAAGTAGAAGCAGGTTCTGTAACACCAGTTTTAAAACATTTTACTTCTTTATTGATACACTAACATCTACACCTCAGCCAAACATCTTTATTTATTTTATTTTATTTTTCACCGTCTTTGTACTTATCCAACTTTGATGTGTTTTTAATAGTTTTTGGACAACAACAAAGGTCTACGGCACATGTATCATATATCATATTTCAGGCTTTGGATAAACACATAGTGCTTGTAAGCAGATCTATTCATTGTTGGTTTGGCTCTGCACATGAGATTTGTTGACAGTAAGAAAACTATAGAAAATCACCAGCCTTATCCTTTTTATATTGAAAAAGCATTGTCCATGAACATAATCCAGGCTGCAAATTTTTACTCTTCAATACATATTTGTCATCATTTTTGGGAGACAGAGTTGCAGAACCGCATGGACCTGCCAAACCAAATGAAGTCCAGTTGTTGACACGTTCAGAAGAATCTTTTTTGTCCTGGGTCTGTGACCCAGAGGCCAGTTTGGCTCGGGTCCCGGCCTTCATCATGCAGCCTCCAGCATAAAGCTTAGTGACACCGCTCCATGCAGAGCCAGACCTGGGCTCTGGTATGCCGGGGTTTATCTCACAGAGGGCTTTACTTTGCTGGAAGCTGAGACCCGAAAAAACATTTCACATGCTGCAAATATTTATAAAATATTTAACCACTTTCAATTTGTCCCATCATGCTATTTACACTAGGATTAGAGGGGATGTTCTGTGCTTGTGCCGCTTCAATTTCCTGCCCAATCCCTACATGTCATCCTGGCATCCTCCCAGGGCCGGCATTAAAGGCCGCTGTGTAGCCTCAATGACACAAAAAACTCACACGTGACTCTGCCAAAAGAGATTTAGCAAAGTGTCTCCAACTAATCAATCAATCAATCTGGTCAATCTGGAGTTATTTTTACATATGTATGACATATGTAGTTGTGCAGACTAGTAAGCTTCACCATAATAACTAATTTAGTAGTGATATATAGCCTTAGCTGTAGTAGTGTTTGTAGTTGTATGGAATCTGTTTAACTTAATTTAAATACAACAATGCATTAAAAAATAATACATTATTCATGACCCTTTGCTTTCCACTCACTAAGCAGTGCATATAGGAGTCAGAATGAACTTGTTTGTTTACACCACATATTGCACATCTCTGCTGTCAGGTCACATGAGATAATAATAGCACAAGTCTGAATCATGAAGCAGTGCTATATTTGGACAGCATTAACCCAGCATATTAAGGCTGGTGGTGATGATGGTGGTGGTGGTGGTGGGTGGGGGGGATGGTCCTGTAATGCTGACGATTACAGGACACGCCCCACCCACATGGCCTGTACTGGAGATGCAGTGGAAGGAGGTGGAAGCGCCGCAGTTTATTTTGGGATGCATGCCAGGACTGATTGAGGCTGCAGGCAGCGTGGACGTGAGCGTATTTACATGGAACATGCAAGTATCCTGGTTGTGGCTCTTAACTTGCCTCATGAGTTAACTTGATCATTCATCTTCTTGTATAAATGATTGTAAGATTTTCCTGTCTGTCCAGAAGTCTGTTTGACTCCTCGACATCCACACGAGTTTCCATCATTCAATGTTCAGTGTTGTCAATATGGTTGCCTTGACACTGCTGCATAGTGTCATCATCGCTAGTAAACTATCTTCAATAATAGTGATCTTATCCTCATTACACAACAAACTCTTCCTACACCTGACTGGATGAACACACTACTTGCTGCTTTCTCAGTGAACCATTTTAAGACAAGGAAAATGCCATTTAGTTGCAGAATCATGCCTCATTTTAGAGCTACAGTACAGCAAAGAGCATCAGGCAGAGAGTCACCTAATCACTGTGCTTCATTTTACGCAATTTATCACAACAAACCTAACAAACAAATAATCATAAAGAGACTCCAGAATGATCATATTGCAGGGCAAACTATTGTACATTCATCCTCTTAGCATCTCACTGCCAACAGGAACTCTCACACACACTCCTTACAGTGGCTGTTAATCTCCACAGTAACATTAGCAGCTAATCAGGGAGTGCAGTTTAGGATGTTGATACTGTAGTCAGGACAGTGGTCAGGATCCATCTTAGCAGTGACAAATAAGGTGTGTGTGCATGTGTGAATCAATCAAAGTAGAACTGCATCCCATTCCTTTTGTTTTCTTGCATCACAGTGCAATTTGAATTCCATGAATTTCTAGCTAAAATGAGGTTCTTTTGAGTGCATTTGAGAACACACACACAGCTGCTACCTTTGCTTTTTCAGTGACGCTATTCGTAAGTGGTGTGTTTTGATTTTGGCACAGAATATATGGAACTTTGAAAGTTTACTTTACACTTCTGGACATTTGTGGCACTGCTATGGACAGAACAACACATGTTAAAGCATTACAGCACAAATAACTATCTGGCACTAATCTGTTCATTTCTGTTTGGCATGTATTAGATACATTTGTAAACTGTTCTTAATCTGGACATAGTCACAATTAGCATCTTATTGTTTGTCAGTTTTGACTCATATTTTTAAACAAACACTGGAGTATCACCATGATTATATACTTATACATGCTCAGCACAGCCCAATTTGTACATCCTGCCTGTACAGAAGGACACTTTTATTGTATTTTTATTTAACTTTTATTCTTATCTTATTTTACTTAATTCTGTATCTGTTGCTACTGACTTTTAACCTGTGTGAATTCTTCTGTTTGGTGCTACATTGACACATGAATGCCCCTCTGGATTGATAAAGTATGTATTCATCTACAGTTTTTTTGTGATTTCTTTCACATTAAAAAAAAAAAAAAAAAACATGACAGCATTAAAAACAACATTACAAGTTCTACATGCAAGACAAAACCAAAACTATAAAATTCAACATTTGAAGGTTAACAAGCTACATTTCACCTCTGAGCACACAGTGATTACATCCCAACATTTCCAGCCCGTCTACTGGGCGGGATAGAGAGTGGGACAGTGAATGTGTGTGTCAGCATGTACACATGCTCATACTCACAGTACAATGCATGCATACAGTATGTGTGTGAGTGTATGTGTGTGTTAATTATTCTACCAGAGTGTGAATGGCAGCGAGTAAATATAGAATGTTTCAACTTCTTCAACCCCCAAACACTGCAGTAAATGAACACGCGATGCACACGTACCACCCCCACATTCACTAACATACACATGGATGCACGCAACACACACACACACACACACACACACATATACAGACTGAACATGAACACGCGGTCACTAATGCAGGGGGAAAGCACGCACCCTGTGCTGCTTTCGTGTCTCCCGAGGTTTCTCAATCACATGGTTGCATATTTGCTTATGAGAGGCGATCCAGAGAGGTGGGAGGAGGAAGAGGAGGAGGAGGTGAGGAGTGATGGGATTTGGGTAGGGTATGGGCAGGGAGGGGTCACTGCTGATTACCAGGTTTTCCCTTTGGTGGCCTGCATTCCTCGCAGTGCCGTATCGTGATCAGCGCAGCTGGGGGATGGGGTTAAGCCCTGTAGGGGAAGGACGGAGGGAAGGACGGGCAGAGAGTCGAGGGGAGGGAGGGAGGTAGGCTGGGTCGTCATGAAGGGATGACCCACTGCTGATCATGCAGCCCAGATCGGTCTCCCTTTCATGTGGGTCCAGATAGATGACCTACAGGAAGGAGGGGGAGGGGAGGCGCTATTTCAAAAAACAAATCATTGCCCTCATTCGGAGCGGTGACGAGCATCATGACATGTCACAAGACCTTCACAACAGCCACACAGCTTACATAACCAATCCCACAGCAGCAGCAGCAGCAGTAGCAGCAGCAGCAGCAGCAGCAGCAGGAGACTATACAGTAGATACTGAAGTAGCTGCTGAACTGCAACTTGGACACATATTTCCAGCTATATTTGTGATGTGTGATTGCAGCGATGTAGGGACATTAATGTCATTAAAACAGAGTTATTTGGCCTCATTTTCTTTCAAACTCCAGGCATGTACCATATGTTATGCTCTGAATTAATTTGAATTGATTAACAGCGGTGTTATCTGTGCTCGCCAACGCGCCTCTTAGAAAACAGTCGAGTGATGTTTTGAAGGGAGAGAAGAAATGCAAGCTGCTATGTTCATGTCATTTCCATTAAATTAGCCTACAGTCACTGTAACTTCATGTGCACAACAATGTATCCTATTAGGAGGAGGAGAATAGTGTTTTACATAATTCATTTTCTATATCCATGGCTTGATCCAGCGGGAGTTGCATAATGTGTGTGCAGTGCAGGTCCATGTTTGCCATCTCTCTATTAATGGAAGACATTTTACACTGGTGCTTTTACAACAGATATAATGATCTACCTCATGGAAACTTGTTAAAGATTCATTCCTTCTCTACTGTCGTGTTATTTTTTTGCTCATTGTGAAGTTCAAAAGCCATCAAGTGTTTTACCATCAACATGGTTGATGAGGGCATTTTTAATAATAAAAAATCTGGATGACAATCAGGTGAGAAAAATACAAGAGTTGGGTTAAAAATTAATGAAAATATAAAATTACATATTCAGCAGTCCTGTTTGATTCTCATTTCCTCTTTACTTTCACATAGCGGAAGCATTTCCTGAGGTGTTTAATGTGAACTGTGCTGAAGCCTGTTCTCTGTCAGCAGGAAACACTACAACAGCTGATGAATGCTAACATTAAATGTGAGTGGCAATCAGTTCAAAGGTTCATTCATATTTCAAATAAGGCTAAGAGTCTACAGCCATTCTAGCAGTGGTGCACTGAGCTAAACGTTAACATTAGCATGCTAGCACAGTCACTATCTACCATGCTGATGTTTAGCAGATTTAATGTTTACCATGATCACTTTAGTATGTTAGCACAACATTTTTTTTAATTAGCACTAAACACAAAGTACAGATGAGGCTGATGGGAATTTTACTGTTTTTTCAGGTATTTTAATTATTATTTTGACCTGATGATGGCACTAGATGAAAAATCAGGGGATCACGAAAGTTAATAAAATTCATCTTGAGGGGACTGTGAATGGCTAAAATTTTATCCATCCAGTAGTTGTCAAGATATTTCAATCTAGACCAAAAGAGTGGACAGACAGACGAATGTCTTACACATTCATACATGAATGTGTAATACACTGACCTTGTTTGTGGTGGAAGAAGTATTTCCTAAATCCTACATTTAAAATAGTACAAAGTAGAAAAGCATTATAAGCAAAATGCACACAAAGTATTTAAGTCATTATGCAGCACAATGACCCCTGTCAGAGTAAGATTGTTATATCATAGGATTATTTTTACTGAAGCATTTAAATGTTGAAACTAGGCAGGGATCATTTGAAAAGATGATTTAATCTGTAACAATGCATTTTGTAAAATCTTAATCTGTAAATCATAAGAATAGCTGCCAAATGTGGAATAAATTATTTCCCTTTTAAATGTAGTGGAGCAGAAATGCAAAGTAGCAGAAAATGGAAATAGTCAAGCAAAGTACCTCAGATTTGTACTAAGCACAGTACTTAAATAAGTGTATATACTGTAGTTACATTCCACCTCTGAACTCTTTTGTGACCCAGTAGTCCCACATTGGACTGCAGTGTTAAACACACGGCCAAATACAAACCACAGTAAAGTGATTCCCTCTGCAGCCCACAAGGATTATTTCTCCTAATCTCCATCTATATTTACAATACAGTGCATTCAAAGGCATACACTTTGCTTTAACAACAGACATCCTGCTATGATAAAATCACAGGATTAATCGCCATTTCATCTCCTGCCCACTACTAGTTTAAACGGTGATCTATGAACTATAACTACAGTGTTATAGCTGCAGCTCTCAGCACAGTAATGACCATCTGACATGCATTTGAGAGAGTAATGGTTATGCAACAGCAGTCACGTGATGGCAGGTTTGATTTGAGCCGCCTGCCTGTAACACTGCGGGAATCTTTCCAGAAAAACAAGAGAAGAACCAGAGGGAATCAGGGGTCGATGGAGGGGGGCGGGAAGAAGAAAAAGGGCAATTAAGCCTTTTGGCTGTGGGCTATGGTGACTCTTCCAAGAAACCCAGGAGAGCCCTTATTGGCTTAGTTGTGTCATCCAGGATCTTGTCAGGTCTTTCTCCACCGTGAAGACACACAAGAGTGAAAAATAAACCATTTTCAATAGATTCTCCATAGGACCAATCCTCACCATGGAGAATGATTAAATTAATGCCTATGCTGTCATATGTTTTAAGAAGATATATTGAATGCTGTGTGAGATTTATTTGATTATATCACAGTTTCTCATTTTCACTGTCACTTTCAACTTGAAAGAAGAAACCACATTAAACAAGACACGATTGTTCATTGTAGCCACATGTGAAATGATTTAGTCAAGATGAAATGAAAAATGCCCTACCCTAACCCTTTTTAACTCTTTTAGATCACTTCCCCAGTCATATTGTGCACTTGTTTAACAATATATGCCAAAATATATATGCCATCAATCAGTCTTCAACTTTTCGGCAGAAGAGGAACAATCTCTAAAAACAATAAAAAATGTGCTCATCACAGATGGATGTTGCCTTTGTCACAAGATACACTTGTTCTTGTGTCCCAATTCCATACTACATATTAATTGTATACAGTATACTATACAATATAATACTATGCAATACTATACTAATAATTACAATATAGAGTTTTTGTTTGTTTTTTAATAATAAGAAAGGATACTATACTTGTGCCAGCATATGTCAATCAAAATATGGCTTTTTATCACCACTGCCAATTAAGCTTGACAAATAGGAGCAAAATGTTTCCAAATATTTACAATTTTATTATTCATATTCATATATTTATTTATAAGTTATATAGATCGTTTGCAGGGCTTCCATTTCCTTGTAGCCAACGGCATTGTGGGAGAATAGTGTCCATCAACAACATACTTAAAAATCTCTTATACTTAAAAATGTTTTAGTTACTGGTATGAATTCTGACAAATTTGCATACACTTAATTTTGTGACTTTTCCAGAGTGAACACACTACATAACCTTAGATATTTGGGTGATTCAGACCTTATCTCTTGCCAAATGTAGATATACTTGTATACTTTTTTTGGTGATTTACTCTTTAAACCTCCAGGTACACACAGAGTACACAGGCAAGCAGGGTTTATGTTAGCCAGCATATGCCAGCTTTTTGCCGGTATTATGTGTAGTTGTCTGGCAGATGAAAATATCAACAGCCAAAATGTCCGGTGGGAAATATGCCGATTGCCAAATAAATAAATTCATTAATAGCATATTAAAGAGCCTAATATTGTGTGACCTATAGTATGTTGCCAAGACAACTTAAATATAAACTTATATTATGCAAAAGTTGGTTTTGCCTCCGCTGTTAAGACATTAAAAGAGTCACTGAGTGTTTGGTCAGATGTAAGCATGGCGTGAGATTCAAAAACCAGTCCCCCCTCCTGTTTAACATCCTGAGCGACTGGAGAACTTACCCCACACATGGATAAAAATAGAGAGAGAAGACTAGTACTAATGAGCGTATCACTGATTCTCCACACCAGATTATCTGTGACAATACTGACACTGCTGGAAACACTGCATGTGACTTCTCACAGCAGAACTGTTACAAAAGTTTGAAAAAACATCAACGATGTGGCATAAAGCTTTCAGCCCACAGTGTGAATCCTGCAGAATACATTGGCATCACAAAGCTGTTGACCCTTGTGCATGACACATTTAACAAAAACACATAAACAGTCTGACATCCGTCGTCTTATAATTTGCCTCAGCACCAAAAAACAGACACAAAATGACATGCTGCAGCTTTCGTTGCTGGAACGAAGCAAATTTCCATATTTCACTCATTTATTGCCACAGTGCTGCTGTCACACATGAAGCATGAGTGAGCCAAAAGGCAAACAACAGCTGTGAAGATGGCTCTTATGGCTGAGAGCTGCCTCACACCCAGAGTGGGGTGATCCCGGGTGTTATCAGTTTTAAAGAGTTAACGCCTCTCTTTTCAGAGTGGCTGAGAGGGACAAGCCCATTGTAGTTCCTGACAATAACAAAGATGGCAGCTGGGCTGGATAATACTGTCAGCCAGATTAACTGGGCTCTGCTGAGGCTTTGTTCAACTCCTACAACATACTCAATTACACACACGGATGTGAGACTGTGTGAAACAATAAACCTTACAGAAAGGATTTTTAAAAAAGAGCGTTAACAGCTCTTCTCAACGTCCAAACAGAGAGAGTGTTGAAGCAATGGCAAAGTTCCCAGAGTGCACTGGAGCTAAGTCATCACTCCACAGACCACCCACTTTCGGATGTCTCTGACAAGCAGGATTTGCACTGTTTACATACAACAAATTATGGCTGACCACAGAGGCAGCCTGAAGTGATGGGCCCTCGGGGTCCAAAGAGCTTTCTCTCGGTGGAGCTGCTTCCTTAATGTAAGAGCCCTGAGCTCGTTAATTACTTAAAGACTGTCCAGGAAGTAGGCTAATGCAGTTAGACAAGAGGACCTGTCTATAGAGTACACTTTGACCTATTGGTACTGAAATCCACAATCAAAAATTCACTCTGACAGGTCAAGTAGCCAGCGAATACTTCAATATGTTATAGAATGGCGATAATAAGCACAACTCAAGTGAAAAAAGAAATGAATCAGAAGCTTCAGTGAGGACTTCATTTTGTTTCCTTGGGGGCATCAGAAGCTTCTGAATGTACACAATATATGAATCAAGCAGCCATACAACACATACTGTACAAGCACACTCACACACACACACAATAAAAATAAGAAATGCATTTCTACATCCGCCGTAAGCACACTCATATCACCGGTGCTGTACCCCGTCCGTCTCACCCCAAACAGCCATTTCAAAAGCCGCTCACTGCCTTAAACAAACATTGCTCTGCCTCCATTTCATAAATTCTTTAAACTCCGGGGTTTCTCTAAATTATTCATGCTTCAAGAGCATCTGACGGCCGCATTGCAGCATTCTCTTTGAAAGATCATTGCCTAAAATATCAATGTCTTCACTCCACATAGTAGAGAAGACTGTACACATTCATCCACTGGCATGCAACTCTTCCTGATGCTTTGGTGTACAGTTTTAATGGACACCAAGAAGAGCTCCATCTCCTAATCCTCAAATAACTGATGTCTCACACACACACATACACGCACACACACACACACACACACACACACACACACACACACACGGACATGGCTCTCAATGAAATATTGAGGGATGAAATCATCTGAATAAGGCGGTGGCTGGTTGCTCTTGGTGGTTTCCACATCTCTGGCTGCTGAGACGAGCCGTGAGATGTCAGGAAACACATCCAGCACAAATACAGAGTGAGCGACTCAGCTGTTGTGACATTCTCATAATGGTTGGAGGGACCAGAGCAATAAGAGCATTTAGAAATCGCTGCTTCTTGTTCTACTCTGCCAAAGAGCTGCTCAAAAGAACAATCTGACATTTTGGTGGATCTTTATTTGCCAACTTACCCAGAGTAAAGATTGACTCATTCGAATTTCATCTTTGTGCATTCAGTAGTGAGACTGGTCCCAGCCTAGCCTAGCTTAGCATAAAGAATGGAAGGAGGGGGGAACTGATAGCCTAGCTTAATCAAAAGAGATAAAATATACCTTTGAACAAATCCAAAGCTGTCATATTTACACATTGTCTAGTAAGCTAGTTAGAATCAAACCTGGAAACCCCACAAAAAAGAGCCCTGAAGTTAAGCTAGCTTTTGTACCTGAATGCAGTCTCTTGTTTCTTTCATCAGTATTTCTGAACAAAAAAAACATGTTCCTGAGGTTTATAATCCATGTTCTAAGATAAATAAGCATCTACAACACTTAGAATTTAAAGCCTTCATGATTTTAGCAAAGTTCAACTTATTAGCATTCAACAACAGCTCATATGAAAGTTTGTCATCTTTCCACCTTTTTAGTTGTAATTGCCACTCTCCTTTGCCAACTAGTGATGTTTAAATCAAAATAGGGTTTGGGCTTGTGGGAAATGGTGTTCATGCAAAAAATTTGAATTAACAGCAATATTACATTGTGTTACATCCCTGTCTAGACGTATGAAGCCTCACACATGGCATACTGTTTACCAAGGTCATGGTGTAGGGTTAGATTTTTAGTAATTTGAATTCATAGTTTCTTGAACCTGGAAAACTGAACTGTGGAGATGCTGCCCAGCTGTTGTTGGGCAAGAAGTTCTCCCCGCCCCCCTCCCAACCAGACGTGCGCATAATCATACACACAAACACACACACAGGTTCCTGTTGTGCTGTGGCCACTGAAAGCCAATCTGCACTGCCCAACCTGCAAAAATATGTGTTAATAAACCACCTGAACCTGACCCACAAAACGCCAAGTTTTGTTTTACCAGTCGTGTTTACTAAACACCAGTAGGCTCAGCAAGCTGTGGCTGGGGAGCAACGCGCTGTGGCCAGGGATCAACACACTGCAGCTTTGTTGTGAAATGTGTGCTTATTACCACCTTTAGAGTACCAACAGAAAAAAGCTATGTTTTGCTATCACTCCAGAGCTTGTTTTCTGCTCCTTTGTTAAGCAAATAATGTTGTTTAACTGTGTGTGCTCGGGAGTGGGAGATTTGTCATTGCAGGGGTGTTTTGTTGTGAAATATGTGGTGGTTGACAGAGGCAGCTAGCTGTTTCATTAGCTGGACAGCTAATATCTGCAGGGTGTTTCTACGTGGATAGCACTGTTTTTGTTGCGGGAGAGAGGCAAGGCACTCCTGAGTGCGCAAAAGCATCACATCCGTTGGATTTTCATGGAAAATCTGGCCCGGGTCCAAACAACAAAGTTGGAGAAGGTCTCATTTTTTAGGTTCTGTTACGACTGCTTCACTCATTGGCAATAAAAAACAATTCATAAATGTAAATTGCTTCATAATTCTTACATATAGAACCTTTAACTAGTAAATTTACCAGAGAAGAAGTTCTTTGCTCGCAGGTAGCTGACGCTCAGGCGCAGGATGGAGAGCTTGTCCAGAGTGGCGGTGACCTCTTCAGGAAAAGGCAGGAGGCTGGCCAACCTCTCCAGCTCCCCGTTCAGCCTGTCTCGATGCCGTTTGGACGGATTGGACTTTGCCCCTTCAACTGGCGGTTGCTTCACCCTGACGGACATTTGAAAATGGAGAAGCAGGTCACATCCAAATCATCAGCAGGCACTCAAAGCCGCCAGGGATCCCCAAAAAATCCAAAATATGATATTTCCATGGTGGTTTCTAGGACTATAGCAAATGCATTTTATATATAGGGTGCTATAACAAAATAAGGGAGGGTATTTTGAAGTTATAACCTTTTTTTTGTATACTTTTGAATACTATAGTGGTACTTTGATATCAGTACCAATATAACGTAGTATGTATTGCATGTATTTTTTATTTGGGGGATGGTTGGTAGCACTTTGAACAGCCACCCCACATCAGCTTTAGGCATGTTGACCTTAAAATTCATGGGCCAATCTCTTGGGAATTTAGGGCACTTTTTAACACAGTTTGAACCCTATACAGACCCAGTGATGTCTGACCAAACATTACCCAAGCATTCCCAAACATACCAAATATGTCAGGCTGAATTTGAATAAATGTGTATAAAATTATGTACATGGAATTTGATTTTGAATATTTTACTCATAATCAGCTGTCATTTAGCTTCAGTGTTAGAATAGAGCAGATCCTGTATTTGTTAAGCTGTGTTAAAAAAAAATGTTTATTTTATTTCAGCAGTCAAGGAACTCAAGAGGAAATTTAAATGTATTCCAAAACATAATTTTTGTCTTGGCTCCTAAAGAGGCTCATACACGCTAGCTGACATTTTCCAAAATATATTACTGTTTTCTATCACCTGATATTCAGCTTTCATAAATGAATCAGCATCACTTATTGTTTTTTTGCCAACAAACCCTGACTCTGGCAGGTGTTTGTTAATGTTTGTGTTAATGTATTAAGTTCATGTTTGAGTACAAAAAAGAGCCTCTTCTTACAGGACACAATCGTGTTTTATAAAATATTATATTATGAGTAGTTTTTAGTGATGTAATAGTTCACTGATGAATAAATACAAAATATTTTGGAATATTTCTTCTAGGGTCTAAGACTGCTGCTTATTAAAACATTTAAGACTTAATCATTTCAAATGATAAAAACCATTACAAAAATCATATCCTCCAAATAGCAATGATGAAATAAGCTTTCATTGAGATTTTATAACAATAAATAAAAGAGAAATAATTAGCCTGAGTAAACTAAGGTAAGCCTGAAATGTTTACATGGTTACAGTGTTAACATACAGAAACATTTCACGTCTACCATCTTCATTTGGAGGTCAGTTTTGCCAAATTGACCCAATATGTTTTTCCCTGATGTTGCACATAATGCTTCATGTGGCTCAGAATGCAACAAAAAAATTAAAGACAAACTAGTTATTGCATGATTATAAAGCACAGTAATGATTCAATAATGATGACTTTTTGTTGCTAACCCTGAACTTTACTCTGTTCAGATGAGAGTTTCGATAGACTTTCTGCAGTGGGTGCGTGATAAACAAAATAGTCTCTTTAACAAAACAATAACTTATGAGATGCATGTGCTATTTGAACCACATACAAAGACTATAAATAGAAAGCTAAAAAGAAAACAGTTGACATATTTGTGGGTGTAATTTACGTCATGGAACAAAATGTGTTTCAGTTTAAATGGACCACAGACTTTATTTCCTGCCTGAATTAAAATCCTTGTGGGATTGTGCATTAGAGATGTTGAAAGAAAACCCACAGCTGTAAGTTTTAGATCTACATACATATTTATGAGTTAATTTGGTGACGGCTGCTAGGTGAAGTACAGTATCTTGAGTGTGTTGAGGCACCAGAGCTTTTCCAAATGATCTCAATAATGCCTTCACAGTGTGAACTCTGCTCTGTCCTGTGTTTGATTGGCCAAGTCTCTGTACGTCACTACACATGCAGACATGTGACAAATTAAAGGAAAAATCAGTACAGGCCTGAATGTGAGGGGATCTGGGGGCTCTGTTATGCTGTGGGGGGCATTTTGCTGGCATGGTTTGGGTCCACTTGTCCCCTTAGAGGGAAGAGTCACTGCAAATCAATACAAAGTTGTTCTGAGTGATCACCTTTATCCTATGATGAAAGATTTCTATCCTGATGGGAGTGGTCTCTTCCAGGATGACAATCCCCCCCCTCCTTTCATGTGAATCATTTGCTATGGCCCTCACAGTCACCAGATCTCAACCAAATTGAACAGTTTTTGGACCAATGTGCACTCTCCACCACCATCATCAAAACATCAAATGAGGGAATATCATTTGGAAGAATGGTCTTCATCCCTCCAGTAGAGTTCAGAGACTGTAGAATCAATGCCAAGGCGCATTGAAGCTGTTCTGGCGGCACGTGGTGGCCCAACACCTTACTAAGACACTTTATGTTGGTTTTTCCTTTAATTTGTCACTCGTCTGTATATAGGCTAATGGTCAGAGAGGTGACGTATTTGATATTATTACTGTCTGTTACAGGGCACAAGGAAGATAAGATTGTAGAGATTGAGGCATTTTTAGCATTACTCCCCAAAGGGTCACATGATCATTAACTAGTTAGGAGAAAAAAAGAAGAAAGAAAAAAACATATTTCTGCAGCAGAATCTTTTAAACCCATTTCCCCCCATTTTTAACAATTACTTATGAATACTGGATGGTTTCACCTCTGTGAAAGTGAGTATTTAAATGACTTTTGTTGAACAGTTATACTCAACATGTGATGGAAGGTTACTTTGGTCTATACACTCATATATTGTGTTATGCAACTCTCATTTTCATAACAACACCCAGATGTTGCCATTATGTGATTGTACTTCACCTATTTCTCAGTTATTTTTTTTCTTTAATTCAATATATCACAGGCCATATCACTATTCTGATTACATATATAATTAAAAGTTTAATTCATAAATGAAAAATAAGCATTTTGTGTGTTTCTTAATTGTAAATATTGGCAAGTTTTACTTGTGTAAGAAAACATCAGAAAACATTAATAACTTGGATTTAGCAGTATAGTGTTAGTCCCTGTATTGAAACATCTGTCCATCAGTGTGGGAGTGATAGCAGCTCTCAGTCTTGTGTTGTGAATTTTGCGATGGCCAGGCCTAACTTTTAAATGTCATTTGGCGAGCTGTGTATCACAAGTTAAACCTGCAGAGTGAAAAATATGTTTTCATACAAATAGAGAACATCAACAATATTGTAGGAATATGAGTTGACAGAATACAGTTAAGCTGCAAAAACTGTTCATAGCTCACACACACTGACGCTGTCACATTTGATCACTGAACATGAATATGGATGGATGGAGATCTGTTTATAATGCACATCATTGATGGGAGCAGCACTGTGCTTGACCTGCAGTGCTGCTCTTTCTTGCATGCATGCATGTGTTTGTGTGTGTGTGTGTGTGTGTGTGTGTGTGTGCATATATACTGCTGCAACTATCGTCAGTATCAGTAATCTTAATATTTCATTTTTTGATTAATCATTCATCTTTTAAGATTTCATAAAATTATAATGCCTACTGCAAGTGACCAGAGCACAGAGTGTTTGTCAAAGTGCTTCTTTATCCGAAATCCAAAGTTAATCAAATATCACCATTGTGACTAGTGTGTGTGTTTCAAATTTCATCATCAACCCAAAAGTTTCTCAGCTACAGTTTTAGACTCAGCACAAGCAGGATTACAGGGATTTTTCATGAGTCCAACATTTACAAAGCTGAATCTACTTTTAAGGAATTACTGTGCTGCAGATCAGTTTCTGCCATAAAATTCACCCTGATTAAAGCACGTTCACATATAGCATGTTTCACTCACATTCAAAAAGTACTGTATTAGTAAAACTAAACGTGACGTCACTTATCGACACATATGTTGGAGTTGCAGTCATTTTATACAATGGGTCAATGTGATGATGTTCTCATCGTGTAGCAGCAGTGAGCTGTCTGTGCGCAGTTTGGAGCTTTTCCAAAGTCAGTCACATCTGATCACTTTTGATCTCATTAAAGAACAAAGAAGATAAAATTACTGCTTTGGATTCTTTATCTATTTGGATTGTGGATGGAATTTTTGACATTTAAAAAAAAAACATAGGCAGAAATGGCGTCAGTTTGACTCTGCAATGACTATGATGTCACACCAAAACTGTTACTGTATAATGTTCAGATTTTTATAAAAATATAGAAATTCCTCATTTTTAATCTGGATCTACACTTCATCACTGTTGAGTTTTAAATCGAATGTTTAAACTGAAAGATGTTTGTGAAGTCGCGTTAAAGCCTGAAAACTGGTCGATTTAATAACAAAGCGCCAGGTTCAGTTACTAAAAAATATATTTTTTCATATTAAGATAGTAACAAATAGCCCTTCATGATTCGACTTAACCGATAAAAACAAGCTGACAGGGAAAAAAACGGTGCCTCTGATCCTCTCAAGGGCGTTTTGACAGAAAATGGCGCAACACTCTGCAGGAGGTGCTCAGTCATTTCTTTTTGAAAGGATGCAATTTTTTTTTTAAAAGTTGAATTATGTGTTACTTTAGTTTATTTGCGAAATATTGTTAAAATATCTCTAAAGATTTTTAAAGAATGGGAGGAGTTTTGAAGGTTAAAATGAGGCCACTGTTGCAGGCCTGCAATAATCCGCAGGCATTAAAGCTACACAGCATTTTAAAACGCACAGAACATTTACGCCCACAGGCCCACCTACAGTAGTCATTTATTGTACAGCCTCACCAAACTGCATATAAATATATATACATTTTTAGCAGCTCGCATGTGCATTCCAATATTTGCTTTAGAAACGAAAACGAAATCTTTAGAATTAAAATCTATTTGTTCTGACTGCTCAGGTTTATTGCAGCCTTGTGCATTTGGAAACTAACATCACAATTCATACAGGCGCCTCAGATCGATTTTACACTTTAATACGACGCTATTATCAGTCAACAGCACTGGAATTTAAAATTATAACCCAAATAAAATGAACTTACGCTCTCTGGACCGGTTTTCTCCTCTTGCGTCCTGCATACATGACGGCTCCTCTTATATAGAATCCCTCAGAAATCACACACAGCCTTTTTCTCCGCTACATGAAAGCCGCCGAGAAATATTCTGCTGTAATCCTCCAGATCAAGACTGTACACACATGTTTGAAAAATATGAAAAGCAAAATTAAAAAATAATACAAAAAACACAGGCAGATACCAAACGAAGTTAGGTCGAACAGGAGCCTCTTTTTTTATGGGCCGCTCCACTTAGGAATTAAATCAAAAATCTGCACAAAAACGCACCAGATCCGATCTGATGAAAAAGGAGGAAAACTCGGAAAAATCACCCAACAGTTGCTGTCCCATCAGCCTCAGAAAAAGATGAACTTGTTCCAACTAAAAAGGCGATGCTGAGTTTTCATCCTCATGAAGAAAAAGGGATGAGATGATCAGGGAAGAGGCGCAGTCTGCAGAGAAACCTTCCTCATCATTCCTCCAGTCTATAAACACAGAAAAAAGTACTTGAAGTAAACGCAGTAAAAGCTTCAAGTATTTACATTTTATAATCTACATCAGTGCTGCACTCCAATTAGCGCCCGGGACGTGAGCTGCAAATGGGGGAGAGCGGGTGCGCGCATTCCACTGGCGGGCACGCCCGACACAGATTTCTAACGGGCGCGCGCTCAAGAAGCTTTTACAGCAAAAGGCAGTGGGCACGCGGGCTGTGTGCGCGGGCACGTAGGAGAATCTCCTGGAAACACAGGCCGAGCGTGTCCACGCCGGCGAGTTCCCGAGCGAGGCCCGCCGTCCAATCAGCGCGCAGATGAGAGATGGAGGTTTATGTTGAGCCTGCAGTGGCCCGTGCTGAATGTGGGTCAGGGGTTAGACTCTTAAATAATGTAACTGAATTCATTTCAACATTCAACATGACTCTCTGATGGTCCTCACCTGCGCTGATGGAACAGTTGGATATTTTATCTCAGTGGGAAATAAAAAGAACCTGCAGCCAGAAATCAGACACATGTTTTAATAAGCAGCAGAATTATTAAAAAGTATAATTAAGGTGGTTAATGTTGTCCAGTTCTGATAAAAAAAAAAAACAGCCTTGATCAAATGAAAAAAAATACACTTTTTAAAGGAACAGTTCAACATTTTAGTAAATATTCTTCAGTTTCATTTAGCAAATGTATACATTTAAATGTACTTTTATCACCACTGTATCTGAATTTAAGAAGAAAAGTGTTATATTATTTCATCATCTCTCTCTTGAGATTTGTGATTTCCATGAAACAAACAACAACAAACATGTTTTATTCAAGTTAATATTTCTTTTTTTCCCCTTTGGACAATCCAGTCTCTATTTAATTTAAATGAATAACATTTGATGTTACTGTTATCAAACTCCATGAAAAAGGTTCAGGTTTGCTGTTTATAATATCCTGCTTAAACATGAATTTCATTTCATTTCATTTGCATTACTCCAAACACCTTGAGGGCAGTGTAGATATGGTGACACACCTTCAAGAAAGCGTATGCACATCCCAACAAAGCAATCTCAAGAAAAGAAAAAAGACGTAACGTCAAAATGTTGTAATTGTTAATAATGTTAATAAATAGTATTTTTGGGAGCAGTGATTCAGTGTGTGGGCTCTCTTTTCTCTTGGTGACACACCTGCAGGGCTGTAGCCACCATAGAGGAATTTAAGGGTTTTTAAGGGTCTGCAATTAAAAACGTATCCAGGTATTATTTAACTCAAAAGCTATTTAAACTTGACTACTTTTAAGCCATCAAAACCTCAACCAGTAGAAGACCAAAGGGCTGACTATCTATCTGGGCCAGTACAATAGTTTGGAGAATATAAACATCCTTTAACCTTTTTTTCATTGAACAAAATATATCAAACTGCTCAGTGTATCAGTGTTTAAAAAAGGCCTTAGCTGTCTAAAGTTAGTGTTTCCTGATTTAAATCAGGATATATTTGATCAAAGAATGAATAAATAAACTAAGAATTTGACCAAACATTCAGTAACAACTTCTGATACTTTCTCAATACTTTGTGTTGCAGACACATTTTTGGCAGAGTATGGCCTACAGAAGATTTGGGGGGGAGGTTATGATTTCTGAAATCCTGCAGCCCTGCACCTTCCAGCTGAACACCATTAACGTGCTCTGCATCATGTCAGGTTGTGTGGAAACAGTAATGCAGCGGTTTAACACAGTTGTGTTTTGACAGACAAAAGCAGATATATGTTCAGCTATGGAAATGCATACATTGGGTCACATGGCCACATCAGACCCCCTTAGGGTGCTGGAGACCCCCCACAATACATGTAGGAAGAAAACTAGGCCAACACGCTGATAGGTTGTATTGTAGTTGCGGAGGGTTTATTCATGGTTTCAAGGACAAACTGTTGATTATAAAAGACATTTTTGAACCACAAGTGTTGGAACAAAGGACGGTGATCTGCCTTTCTGTCAAAGACCATTCAGAGCAAACGTTTTCTATGAAATTTGATGTGGATATTCATTGTTCCCAGTGAAACTTTCATTTTTAGTTGAAATTATATTTGTGGATACACTGAAATTCTTAATGAAATAATTTCACATTTGATAACATTATTGACATCAGTGCAATTGGACACCAACTATAGTAAGTTGTAGTGCAAATAATGTGTTTGCATTATTACTGCCTATAATCAGTCATTACTCATATGTGGGAAGATACTGCCTGTACCTGATGTCTTTAATGGAGATCATTAAGCACCCTGAAGTCGCCTGCCATTCTCCACACTGTTAAAGGTTAATCGTCAAAATTACAGTAACCTACTGGCAACAATTAGCCAGCAAACTGAGATATAACTATATAACTAACTGCAGTACATTTTCTTTATATACTGTAAAATATGACAGAGAGATTTTTTTATAAAGAGTCAGGAGCTAAATAATGTCAGTAAAAACACATTTGTGCACTTTCTTTACTTTACTAACATTAAATAATAAACAGTGTTGGCTAGCTAACCATCTGACATTACTGCTGCGTTTAAAACCTTTTCGCTAACATTTTCTTGTTCAATATTGCTATTAAATGTAATATAATGTTAGTAGATGTCATTCCATTATAGTTGTAGATAGTTACTGATAAGCAGATAGTTACTGGTAACAACTTGGTTTGGTGTGAACATCAACATTTTTTTATTGTGAAACTGTGCCTCCTCAAAAAAACTGGCTGCATGACGCCCCTGCAAGTAATTACAGTATTTTTAAGAGTACTGCAAAATGAACTGCAGTTGTGCTACTGTCCATAATTATTACTGGATATTTGACAGAAAAATTTTACTGTTGGTGTCAAAGAAGATGTACATAAAAGCATGTTTCTAAATCATTATTAAGTATAGTTATTAAAGTAATACTTAAGTAGTGAAATGCATTACTGTAATCAAATTAACAGGCACAAGTGCAAAAGACGGACTTGGACTTGCCGATGAAAAGGACATTATACTGCTTGCTTTGTGGCTGTTTTTTCAGGAAATGCTGATGAGAATTTTTTTACTTATGAGCATTATCAAGGTCTCAGTTTAGCTACATTTTTAAAAAGGTAAGTGACAGTGCTCATCTGCATCTGTGCATGTAAACTACTGATCTGACACTTCTCCCAGACACTCAACACAGCACTTACATATGTTAACCTTTATTACCACCAAACACAGTTGTGTTTAACCTTCCTTTTGACTTTGAATCAACTCAGTGGTGACCACCAGCCCATTTGTTTAAGTGTGTATTTTTGTTATCTGCCTGTAGAGTACGCACCTCTGCAGAAATCTGTATTTCCCTTGCCCTTCATGCCTCCAGGAGCAGGGGGTTGGAGACAAGAAAAGTTTTTTGTTTGTTTAGACGCTGGGTGTACCATGGGACAGATGCAACTGCAGTTGTAAGTAATATAAAGTGGGACAATGTGTTGTGATGCAATACAAGAAACGAACTACAGATTTATGTTCACATCAAAAGACACAGCGCACATATCATACATGACTTCTAATTTCTTAGCATACAAAAATCTATACAGTGCTCAGCTTATACTCTGATTCACAAAACATTCTCAGATCTAAACATATCAATGCATGTATCAAATACATGACTTACATACTCTATAATATGCATGACCTTGAGTCAAGTCAATTTTATTTGTATAGCCCAATATTATGAATCACAAATTTGCCTGAGGAGGCTTTACAATCTGTACAGCAATACAACATCCTCTATCCTTAGACCCTTGATTTGGAAAAAGTCCCTAAAAGACCCTTTAACTATGTTGATCTATATGCATGACATACAAAAAATAACCTACAAGACCTACAGTACAGTGTTCTAGTTACTTTAAGCTTATTACTCATACAGCACAGCTTAAAGAAGCAGATAGCAGCAGACCCTCTGCACAGACTCATTTACAAATCACAGTCAACAGGTGACTGAACATCCAATTAATGATAAACTGGAGAAATTCTGTCCCAGCGACTGTGTTTAAGTAGACATCACACTAACACAACAGCTTCAGCATCCTGGAGAACTGCATGATAATATGATAATAACTGCATAATATGATCTCCATGCTGCGTTCTTGTTACGGAGATAAATACACACAGACAGCCACAGAGAGACATTTAACAATTTATGTTAGTTGACATCAAAATCCATTTTTCTTTCTTACATGGAGATGAAGTATCATATGTCTCACTGCACTCCATCATTGCTAGCTAACTACTCCAACAAAAACACTGCAGCTGATATCATTAGCAACACTGTAGAACAAGGTAACTCTCCTGGTTCTTTCATTTAAATGTTAAATTTTTATTGTTTGCTGCAAGACCAGAATATAACCGTCTTCACAATACACTTTCTTTTTCTGCAACCTGTCCATGTGCAGTTTTACACTGACTGAATCTGACTTTGATACTTAACAACATATGTTTTAATCAAATGATGCCAACGCCACCTTTCTTCTCTCTGGACTTTGGTAAGTGAGGTTGTAATACCGTGTTTGACCACAGACTGGCTGACATTTACCAGCCATTAGTGCCGAGAGGGCGCTGTTTCACTCCTTTGAGGAAACTCAGTGAAAAATGGACAAAAACATGACAGTTACAACAAAATAAAGGGTGTCTGTCATGTGTCAAAGCAAATGATTACCACTTTGATTAAAATGACAGTGACAGATGTATTGTGAGAAGTCCTGGCTTGCCTTGTTTCCTGAGAGAAAAAGCACCAGTGCATTTTGGGGGTGGGTGGCAGAAGAGGGTCCAGGCTTGTTGCCAAAGGGGCACTGGAACCAGATTTGCTAATGAGGGGTAATAAGGGGCAGTACTGCTGTATAAAAGGCCCCTCATTACACCTGCTTTGCTTTTTTACAGTGAACCAAACAAAGACGGCATAATGCTGCCCCAATGTGTTAGATAGCATTTTTGACAGTAGCGTTAGCGTCTTGGTAGCTGTAGGTTAGCTGCTAACTGTTACTTCTGAGATTTTTACATCCCCCAGTGGTGGGTCACACACATAACATGTCATCAAAACGTCACCCCTGTCCTGTCGTGCTGGCTCTCCCTTTTACACAGACGTCAATTCAGCTCTGTGACTACCTACACTGCCGGCATAATGCCCCTCCATTCCCCATTCCCCATTCCCCATTCCCCATTCCGTATTTGTACATTTTATACAGAACAGTGAGGCAGAATAATAGCGCAATATTCCCATCTTGAATAGGCTGGGTTACTGACTGAGTGATGAAGTTACACCATTGGTCAGCTTGGGACAACCAAATATGCCAGAATCCATTTCACACCAACCGGCAGAGATTTTAAGCCAGGCTAAAAGTTGTTGAAAGTCTTGCTATAGGACTGTTATTATGTCACTTTATTAAGTTTTGATATTTTTTCAGATGAGAAAGTAACCATTTAGAGTCCCAATATGTGGTCAGTTTATCCAAATAATGCTTGTTTGGTAATTTGTTCTAACATTTTCGGAGATATTTCAGAGCCGCTGGCCAGGTGAGACCAGCTGGTCATCTCAGCTACTAGCAGCCCAACTCCTGAGATGATCAGCTGGTCAGCGTCCATTGTCATTCCGGGAGAAAATGATCCAATGAACTGATCTGGGCAGCTCTTTGGTGATTTACCGCTGGCTCTAATGTCTAAGTTGTAGCTGCCACATTAGTTTGTCTGAATGTAAAGTGAAGCTTCATGTTTTTACTGGACAGAACAACAGTGCTGCCTCTGGGGCTCTATACGTACAGAGAGCACATTTCAATAAATATAAATGTATTAAAATGAAAACATCAGTCTATATTAAATTTTGTTTTATTTTATTAGGCTTCATAACAGTTTGGGTTTTATCATAGCTACATTACAGACTAAATAACATAATTTACTGCATCTCTCTGTCAATGAGGTTATTTTTTTGTAAGAAAAAAGTGTTAGTGGAGCTTTGAGTTGAGATTATTTTGTCACAGTACAGTCAGGTAGTTGTGTTGAAGCTGAGCTGCTGTCAGCAAGGATGCTGCTGTTACAATTGAAGAATAACCGTACTGTATTCTCCCGTCCTCGGAAGTTTCTATTCCCGAGTCAAACTTGCCAAGTCCAAACTTGGCGTACTTGGTATTGAGAAAGGCCCTATGTCAAATTGGCTTCAAGCCCGGTGCACTTCCTCTAGCATTTCATACACTGTCCAGTCATATACCAGGTTTTGACCTAGGCTTGTTTAAGATGAAATTGACAAAATGTGTGTGAAATTGTTCAGAGGTGTGAATTTTGGCTATGATAGCAGGAAAAGCAGTTGAAAGGATTCAAGCTGATGCCCTTAAATGCTTATTTATCCATGTGAATTTTGGATGGAGCTGAAGAGCTAGTATCTAATAAATTTCAAACATAACGCCCATTGTTTGAGTCTGTTCTTAGAAAACCAAATGAGAGAATACAAAGAATTTAAATCTATTAACCTTGAATCATATGCTGTTTTCCTGAAGAAACACAGTCTGCAGTGCTAAATTAACAGAATAGGCAATCAAAGAAACTGGAAAATCCAATAATACATTCATGTGTATATAATATCACATTTGCACGCAGGCTCTTTGTCTGCAAACACTTGAATGTGCTTTTGCACATTCTAGTGTTTGCAGACTACTGAAAAATGCATGAGGTTTGTGGCTTTGTAAGTGATAATTTAAATTGTGGCTTGGAGCCCAATTCTTTTTGGGACAAGAAAGGCTTGTTATATTACAGCTTACAAGAAAATACAGACTAATAACTTTGGCAAGTGGGCTTTTGGCAGTAAGAAGATGGTGACCATCATACATAAGTACAACTGCATGTAGACTGTGTAAGTACACAGGCCACAAAAACATGTTTTTTTTTTCTTCTGAACAAAACCACAAGGACTTGCTGTTAAGGGAAATCATGCTTGAGCGACTGATGCATTGCAGTGATATAGTTATTTTTTAAATGGTTTTTATAGGTTCTCCAAGTGAATAAAAGCAATTTAGGGATTATGAATTATGAAGACAATATAAAATGAAATGTCCTCTCTTTTTTAGCCATTTTATTTATTTACAACTAAGCTAGCTAACTAGAGAAAGAAAATACATAGAAAGTAAACTACTGATGTACAGTTTGCAAACTTAAAAAGCACATTATGCAGGATCTGTCTGTTGCTATTTGTAAACACAACATTCAAAGTTGGCTACTCCTCCCCGGGTCAGCAACACCAAAAGGGCTGAGAGCACGAGCAAGAGAGAGAGAGAGAGAGAGAGAGAGTAGCAGTGGTCAGGCGAGCTAGAGTGTGAATTAAGAGAGGGAGCGGCGGTAGCAAGAACAAAGCAGTGAATACGATAAATAAAACGTTATTTTCTGATTATTCCACAGGATAAATAAATACATAAAACACAAATACACCCACACCTCCACACAACTCTGCGGGAGAGGGGAAAATGATTTCATTATAAAATAATTTGTACAATGAAATCTTAAAGTCCCCCCCCCACTTAAAAATGTATTTTGCTTATTGTTACTTCAGTTAGATGTTTGAGCTTCACTGTGCAGAATGGTATACATGCAGAGTTAGAAAAATGTGTTGTGGAAACTTGAAGCCTCCAGTCCAGAGACATCTTGCATGCAGCAGTTTTGGAAATTAACAATATTTACATATTCATAGATTCTGGATTTTTCAATAACATATAAGGAAGATATTTCATTGCAAGAATTTTAATGTAGTAATTGAATATTGAAAAGAAGAAAAGTCATGTCAGTCACAAATTATTATTCAAAGTAGAGCATTTTAATGTGTCTTAACACATCTGGAGGGAATCTTTAACCCGAGGTCCGAGCTTTTTCCCGAGATTTCAATCCCACGATCTACCTTAGCAGATAATGTTTGCTCAGTTGCCATGGAGATAAGTCAGTTGTCATCGTGAATAAATGTGAGGAAGACTGAAGGCTCTGGAAAAAGCAAGCTTTAGTGCAATTTTTTTTTGGTCAAACTACTGTTTCCATGATCAAGAAAGAGTTTAGGTGCTCATATAAAACACATTAAGTAGTTTTGTTTGTGAACAATTCTTAGATATACAGACATATATTTACAAAATGTAATATAATAAAAAGCATTTTGTTCATCTTTAAACTCTTTAGAAAAAAAGATGTTTCAACAGAATTTTGTTTAATGATCATTATTGAATGGAGATCACAGTGTATTCAATATTTTTATTTCAAACAATAGAACTGTGTCATGTAGTAAAGCTGCCAAAATGAGCTTTATTACTAGTGAGACTGCTGCTTTACAGTACAGCTCACTTGTACTGTTCACATAAGACACATTGGAGGGTGAGGGCAGGGAGAGTGAGCCCTCTGCTGGATATAAACCATCATTACTTTCTAAGAAAACCGGCTTTGTCTCCGACTTCCCTTCTCCTTCACATGGCTGGTGCTGTATCATGTTTCGCCCTCCTCACTTTCCTCATTTGCATCTCTTCCTCACATTTTAGCTCCTCCCAACAGAAACAAAAGGAGGTGATATCAGGAAGAATGGGTCATCCTCACATACTCAGGGTCATCTTGAAGACAGTTTCTCAGAAGGCACAATTGGATTAATGATTCAGTCACATGACAAATAAGGAATAATGCTCTTATACCTGTACCTCAGCGACTAATCATCTGCCAATTTTCTCATTTGGCCTGATAGTGAAAAATGGTGATGTCATCAAATTGCTTCCTTGTGTGACCAACACTGAATCCACAGTATGGCAGTAATCCATTAGTTTAAATATTGCAGTGACACTGTTTCCACAGCAGCCCACTCCTTTTGACAATCCCATTAGATCAGCTGCAGCAACCAATCACTGAACAGATTTCCATTGAAGGATTGCTGCCAATTGATAAAAGCCAAGTCTCCTCTTGCCTTTTTCCCTTGAGACACATTTAAGGGATTGGAACATCCTCAGTTGATTTGGATGTCACGGGTTCTTTCCTCTCCTATCTCCCTCTCTCTGTCTCCTTTGAGTCCACTGACTGTGGATGGAAACTAGCCATTGGCACATTTAGATCACAGTGATGTCAGTTAACATGCACTATCCAAGCTGTCTAAGTACTGTAAGAAATATATGAAGCAGCAGAAGTCTCTCTGAGGACACACTTCACTTATCTGACAAATGGAAGTCATTTCCTACTAATGTTCTTACTTACAGCCATAGGCAAGACAAACATGATGCACCCTGGGAGTCATTAGCAACCAAAAAAAGACAATTAAGATTTGACAAGGATGCTACACAGCTCTGCAGTTAAACATTTTGGTAACACAATAATAAGGGTACAAATCATATACTTAAATAATACTTAACTACATTTACCAGAAGTAACTGTGAATGTTCATATATTAATTGATATACCATCAATTTAGAAAGAATGTAAAAACAGTCACTGTTAGTGTAAAATCATAGCCTGATCATGTACAATACATCCAGCTAGTGTTGCTAGCTTGTAAATGTGATATACTGACTATTGGGTCAGCAGCATGTAGATGTTTGCATCTGACCACCAGTATGATAATAAAAATGACATCAAGTCCCCCTATTTAGCATTTGTAAGCAATACCCAAACACTTAATAAATGATTTATAACACACTATAATGTAATTAAGCAGATATAAGGACATTTAAAGTGTGTATTAATGTACATTTGTCAGTAATTATAACTACTCCTATGAAGACATGTTTCATATTATTACAACTGTCTTTAACTATATTGTCATGCATTATCTGTTTATACACAAGCCTCCACTTATGGGCATCTATAAGAGTTGGTTGTTAACAAATACATTAATAAACACTCATATCTGCTTACAGCTACATTGTAGTGTGTTATAAACAATGTATTAACTGTTTATATACTGCTTATAAATGGGGGGTTTACCAAAAAGAGCTTCTATATAACCTCTGAATTCTATGAGAATAGATTCTGCTTCATAGACTTGGTTTTGAAATGCTTTATATAACTGGAATCCAGCTAATTTGGTGATCAATGAGTGTATAAAGTCACTTTGAATTAATATTCATTAATTGATGATCTATTAAAGGGCGGATGCACAATTTTTCAAGTCTGTCTTAAATCGACAGGCAGGTGCCCAAATGAACATTGAAATAGGTTTTTCTTGTTGTAATCATCCCCCCTGTTCATGCTGGCTATTAGAAGATCCTTTCACAGTTCCTCTTCGGTGCAAAAAAGCTAATATGAAGCTTCAACGTCCAAATGAGTCAAATCAAGTAGATATCTTTCAACGTTACAGTCTTTTTAGTACCAAAGTCCCTCTTTTTGTTACTACACTTCCACCACAGCTCAACAGGGAAACACTGTCAGAGGAAACACAAAGAGGGAATTTGATGCTAAAAAGACTGTAAATGTGGCAGATATCCACTTGATATGACTAACTCAGACTGCTGAAGCCTCATATAAGCTTCACATCAACTTTTAAATACATTTTTGCACAAAACAAGGACTGTGGATTTTGTCCCCTAGTTTTACTACCAAATTTCCCTCCATGGACCAATACCATGTCATCTGATCTTTGTCATTGACTTCATTATGAAATAAGCCACACAACACAGTTTTAATGATTGCACACATATATTTATGAAAAAGCATTTAACAGTAGACAAAGGGTGGTTATTTGTTTAACATATATATCATGATTTAGACATTATAACTGCTTGGCTAAATAAAAGTGGATTAAATGAAACTGAATAGTTGTGAATTTCTTTTTTTCCTCTTTCCTTTTTTTATTTAGCAAAGCACAGAATTATGGTAAATGTCAAGGCACACGTTAGCTTAAAAACATCAACACCGCTGTAAATAAAACATTTGGCTCCAGGTTGTTTTTTTTTTGTTTTTTTTTATAGTGGCTACAGTCATAACATGTCTGTATCAAAGTCCAAGATCACAGGCAATTTACAGGCTGTCCTTAGCCTCCACATTCTGCTTCACGCTCAGAGATCCTCTACAGGAGAGAGAGTGAGGTTTCCATCACTGCTGTTTCAACATAAGAACAATGACCGACCAGGGCACAGCAAAGGATCTGTGCCCTAAAACTTTTATCCATTTCCATTTAAGATGGTATTTTTTTCTTATCTAAACATTTTACTAAATGTAATTTCCAGATACATACACAACTGATTCCCAGGGAAAGGTAAAATACTGAATGATTTCCCACAGTGCAGCAGGAATACGGTAAAGCTGCCATGTTAATGCTGTTCTTCCTTGTTTGAATCCAGAACGTTTATGTAATTCTTGTAGTGTGGATATTAAAAAAAACATCTTGTGAAAATCAAGATAAAAAGGAGCTAAAACAGAGGACAAACAGAAAACAGATACAGCAAAGTTCATAAGATCTGAACGTAGGTCAAATCTTCACGTTCTTGATTCGAAATACTCTACTACGTACATTTTCATTCTGCTCATCGATGAAAGAAACCTCACAATCTCCTTATAGAAATAAGTCACGACTGAAGTGTTTTCCCTTGTTTCCATTGAGGACATTTGTGCAACTGAGAATGGACTTTAAGGAATTCCTGCATTGAAATGCGCTTAAGGATAAAACCTTAATAATTTAAGGACATTTCCTATAGATGTGGCTTCCCTTAAATTAGTGCAGCAAAAAAGAAGTATTGAGGAAAATTGTCTTAAGATGCTTTATATGAGAAGGCACAGATATATTTATATGGAGCTGCCTATTCAGCAAGAAGGCCCAAGAAAATGTACTGGGTTATACTGTATATGGCTCAGTATGGGTGTATCACGTAACTTTGGGTTATGGCAATAAGCAATATATATTTAAGGTGTTCCTATGTAGAATCACAAAATATTGAAGGATGGAACAGCTGCTGCAGATTCACCTGTGAAGCAGGTGTCTCTCTGCGGAGGATGGTTTTCATCTGCTGCATCCCAATTCAAGCCCTGCTCCTTTGAAGTCTGCATTTCAAGAACAAGGTACATCATATCAGGTCCAAAGTGTCCATCGTATGTTGAGGTAAACATCACTCATAGTATCTTATGGTCATTCAAAGGAGGCGGCCCAAGAAATGGGACACAGCTATCGTCGGTGTGATAGAATACTTTTGAAAGAGATTTAGCTTCCCAAAACCACATCAGTGTTTTGTTTTTTTTGTCATTGAAGAATGGGAGATCATGCAGGCTTCTATTATAACTCATGCATTACTCCAGTTATTGGAACTTCTTCTTCAAAGATTTCAGTTATGAAATATGTCTAATTTTGATAACGTACACACAGCGAGCAGCAGGCCAGTGTGAGTTTCAATACAAATCTGTCAAAATTGAACAGGTTGCAGGTCTTTGGGTGGTGCCACCTTAATGAAGGCAAAAATATTTGGGGGAATGGGGGATGATGGTATGTTGAAGAAGAGTTATATGATTTTTGATGGGCTGATTTCTTCATGCTTAATTGCACAGGGTTTTACAGATTTACAGATGTTAGTTCAGTTGCTTTACAGATATAAAAAAGATGCATCTTGAAATAGCCAACAAACACAGGATTTAATTAGCAGCACTGCATTCAAATAAGCTCAACTGCAGCTATGCTTATTTTCTGTATTAGGAAATACTTAAGTGAAATTGAAATTATGTGGCTATTTAATCCCTGAAAGCAGTTTGCAGCAGGCTGAGTAAATCAGACCCTCGGATGGGTAGTTTGGTGACAACCAAACCTTTTTCCCTGATTGTGATTTTCTCTGTTTAAAGACTATTTTTTTTATTTCTCACATTTTAACTATCAGGGCTCTTTTTGGTGTTGTTGCACTGTGCAGAGCACAGCTCTGCAATGGTGAATTAACATTTTCCAGGGCTGCCCTGAGGTTATTTCCGGTTTGGTTAGGGTGTGGTGATGCCAGCTGCCCGCCTGAAAGCTCGGCTCACTTAAAAGAATACAGTTTTGGTCCAATTATGGCATTATTTAAAGATTCATGATCATGATTTATGATTCATTTCCAGCATCTGTCATCCACAACAGCTAGCATCCCATACTGACAAGTTTTCCTTTACTCTGATGACTCTCTTTACAGCCATCTGAAGGTGGCAGCTATCTGTTTCATCTGCAGTCTCTAATTGGAAAGAATGTTGCAAAAAAAAACCACAGAGATCTCCGTACTCAAACTGGTCGGCCATGATAAATTGTTCTGGACATTTTCTAATGCAAAAAATGTTTGTGGATACGGACACAATGAGAACAATTTACACAGTCCCATGTAAAAATGTAGATCAATTAAAACTAAAAAATTGTAGATCAATTAAAACTTAAAACTTGTCAGGCTGCAGTGCTACTGGACTAACATTGCCACACCATCTACTGCGCCTCTCCTCCCACTGTGGTGCACGGATAGTCACCAAGATACCAAACTGGCCCAGTTGACTAAATAACCTCACTACACTGCAGGAAAATATCACTTTGTCGGTGCAACACTGTGTTTCATGCCTTGCAACTAACTGGAAAGCATTCTCCATAAAAGCATCTCTATACTGCACACAGATAAACACATGTATCTCACATAATGCGTTTTGTACGAGATTGTATGAGATTTTTGTCAGCCAAAGCAGACCTTCTGGTGAAACGAACAGCAGCAAATTACACATTATATTTATACACTTAAATCAACTGCATTTAAGGTTTTCATTGAAAATATACAGAATATTTTATCTTGAAAGTACAGCTGTGTCTTAAGGTAGCTGTCACTTTCAGTGATTCTTTACACTGATGTATTTTTAGGTGAAGACAACTTTGTCTCCACTTGGTCAGTATAAAAGTTCCTAATGATTATCTTAGAAAAGTGTCACTCTCAGTTTTCTGCTATTTTTATGTATTTAAATTTGGGAAACATATGAATGTCCCTCGCTGAAAACAGGGAAGTGACGATGTCTGGTTTCCCTTATAAAAACATATTTCTTTGGCTATTTGGATTCACTTGACCAAATCTCCTGCTGGCTCAAGCTCCATCCTGGTAAACGCACTTGTGGCTTTTATACTTCATTATTATTATAGTGTATCTTCACTAAAAACTGACAGATTGGACAAAGTATATATGTGACAGACTGATACAAAACATATGACAATAACACAAAGGTAAGCATGAGATTCCATGGATAAGCACTGATACAGGCAAACAATCCTGTGTTTTGTCCTTCTGGATTTGTTGCAACAACAACACAGCTCGACTCTACTCTGACAGGTACATGGCTACATCATGAGCAGGAGTGGCAAAAATTCCATTGTGTTCAGCTGAGACTCTTTCATCCTGCTGAATAGAGAGGGAGAGGAAATTAAGGTTAAGCACAGAGTTCATTTTGAAAACAAGCACAGCTTTTTGGAAAATGGAAATAAAAAAAGAAAATGTAAAAACAGTTTACTAGTGAAAAAGCAATATTGGGAATACAAAAGGATATACAGTATATGATATCTAAACAATTGAGTTAGGTGAGTAAGGGGTGAGTGATCTGTTGATTTCAGCATTTTCATTTAAGCTTTTATATTTCAGGCTTTCGAATCAACTCTCTGTATTAAATCAAATTTCTGTTTTTGTTTTTTCAATGTTTTTATTGCATTAAATTACGAACTGATCTTCCTTAACAACAGAGAAAATAGAATCATTATTTATTAGTCATTTTCTCTTTTCTGTTGAAATGATCCAGCCCACAGTGGGAAATGTTTACCTGTGTCTGTCTGCGGCATTCCAGGTAGTGCTGAATGTTGAGTGTGTGCTCCGAGGAGGACATGTTGGGCGGAATGGTCAGAGGACTGATGTTGGCGTTCTCCTGGTTGATGACTGATGTGCCCACCACAGGCTCACTGCGGCTCCACTGGAAGTAGCAGGAACCTTGAGGAGGACTCTGATCTAGAGATGCGTCAACCCCCCTCTGGCAAGAGGACCCAGAGAGAGCAAGGGTGTTGCCCCCTGCTGGACTGGAAGAAAAATGCTGGTTGAACATGCAGCTGCTGTGAGAAGCTGCCTGTCCACATGCCAGCTCTCCCTGTTGAGTGTGGTTCAGTCCGTTCACACTCCTTGGCCAAAGGCCAGCATGTGGGAATGTTTGGCTTTCTGATGTTTGGCTGTGGCATGCTGGCATTGATTGATGTCCATTCTGCATGATGCCAGGGTGATGCAGCTTCTGCTGCTGGCTTTGCGGCCACTGCTGAACCTGGTGGTTGTGTGTTGCAAAAGGTGTGCTTCCTTGCAGACAAGCTGTGGAAAAGGGTATGGGAATATTAGGTGTCTTAGAGGAATTAAAGTCATTACAAGGAATCGAGGGTGGCAAAATGTCCATTACAATAGGTGCTACATGGTTTGGTTGTTGAACAGAGCTCTGCAGCAGCTGTCCATTTGCTGCTGTTGCAGGAGCTTGCATATTGTTTTGAGGACACAGAAGATGTTGGCTGGACTGCGCCTGGTCAGGAATACCTGGTGGCAAGCCCATATTGCTCATGGACGCCTGCCCACAGGATTGAAAAGAGGCACCAGTTGAGGCACCAGGGACGGTGAGCTCAGGGAGCTCTATTGATGGACTGAAAATGTCCCGGAGCTGCAGCTGCTGAAGAGGGGGCAGGTTGGTGTCAGCCTGAGCAATCAGGGGACTGTGGGAGAGTTTCTGGGTGCTGTTAAATATCTGAGCAGACCCTGCTAAGCTTTTCCCGGTATTCATGTGCTCATTCATTGTATTCTGCTGGTGAGCGTAGAGACTATTCATTGGAGAGTAGGTACGGTCAGGGCTTGGTGTCTGAAACAACTGTTCCTCACAGAGTCCAGTGGCTGAGAGCCGGGCAGGAGTGAAGGGGTCCTGCTGATTATTGTTGACTCCTGTGAGGCAGCTGGAAGGGCTAGCATTTAGACAATCTTCTCCCTTCTCCTGGAACAAAACAGAATCAATGTAGTCAAATATCTCATTGGTGAGGATGCTGTCCAGGTCAGACCTGACATTGTTCTGCTGATCAACCTCCTGACTTAATTTCTTGAGAGTATTTTCCAACTCCATCAGCTCTGCATTGTCGACCTCCAGATTTTGCAATGCGGCACAAAAGTCACCATTTCGAGCCATTTCTTCCAGGCTGTCAATCACAGCCATCACCGACTGTTTGGCCTCCTCTTTCACTACACCTGGGTCCCCTGTCATGGCTGCAGCCCCAGTTTCCTGCCATGCATCACTGGCTACGCTGACCAGGGCCCGACTGTCCATGAACACCTGATCCACAGGTAAGGGGCTGTCCACTGCCTGGGTGTAGGCTGCGTCATCCTGTCTAAGGAAGCAGTCCAGCAATGAGCCGGGAACCACATCCTCATTCATGTCATTGTTGCTAAACATTTTATTGAACTGAAACTGATTAATGTCCACCGTGGGGCCGGTGTTGTAAAGAATGGCCTCTCCCGTGGTGAAGCTGAAGGGGAGCTGCAGCCTCCTCTGGCGTAGATATTCCTCACCTTCAGCGTTGCTGAAACAGACCAAACAGAGTCCACATCACATTACTGACACCAGCATCAGAGTCTTAATGAGCTTGGTAAGACAAACTATCTGGGAGGTGCCTTTGGCAGCTGGTACTTCACACTTAGATTCACTAAAAACAAAAACAAGTAGAACAGCGACGCTACCTTTGTTCAGTAAATTTAACTCAAAGCCTGTAAAGTTCTTAATTAATATATTATTATTATGTTATTGTCAGTTTGTTTTGAAACATTTACCATGGTTGGAGATGCTCTACCTGCTATTAGTTGGGTCTTTCCTGTCCTGGTTAACAGTGTCATAGTTGCCATCTAATTTCATAATTCAAGTAACTAAAAGAGCCACTGATAATCAACTTATTAAGGGATTAAACACTTACACTAAAGCTCTCTGATATGCGATGATGAATTCGGGTCTTCCTCCTTTGTAGACCAGCCTGGCATTGGCCTTCACCCACACCCAGCCTCCCGACTTGCTCAGGAGCCTGAAAACAGTCAGGCCGCTCTCTCCTGTTTTAATCACTGATAAAAAGACAAAAAAAACAACACACACAGTTAACAGTGTAGTAGCAGTAGATGTATTCCTAAAGGAAACCCTGACAGGTAATTTTTTTTGGCCTGTTATGGTTTACTCACCATACATTGTGATACAATAAGGTCAGTGCAAGTTTTTCTTGAAGATGGCAAGAAAAGGACATCTGCATTTCAACCTAATACCAAACAGTATTAGTATCTAATGTGAAAAGTTGAGGCTAAATTGCCAACATACTGCGCATGTGGTTGTCAGCGCAGTACATCATATCAGCTGCGTGGATAAACTGGTAGCCGGAGCCTTTCATACACAGTTCAACCTCTGAATAGCCCAGGACAATCTTCCCCCTGGAGGAAGACACAAGAAAAAACAAAGTTTGTACTCTGGAATAAATGTCAGCTTACAAGCAACAGTTCATGAAATGGGCCACAGTTAAGTGCTTTGTAATAAGACCTGGGGAACATGCTTGTTGTTGGAAGATGGTGTTTTGAGATGGAGCATCTGGAATTAGTCACAACAATAAATTAAAAAGAGAAGAGTAGAAGAATTTGTGTCACCTGTTATCAATGCCCATGGGTGTGAAGTCCAGCTTGTGCTTGCTTTGAAAGAGGAGCATTTTAGCCCTAATCTCCACAATGGATGGAGGCTGGACAGGCATAGCAATGGCAAACAGTGCCAGCTGAGGTTGGGTACATGTCCCGTTGTCCCTCAAGATGCTTTGGCCATGAAGGTACTTCAGTCGTCCCTGGAACTTCAGAGCCTGGTTCAGGGAAGAAGAATATGTGAGTAATTCAGTGGGAGATTTTATAAAAACGTAACGTGGAAACAGCTTAATGTGTTTGTTTCTTGAATTGACTACAGATATCTTGTAGGAGCTGCATACGATTTTGTTTCTGATGTGATGTTTTTCAACTCAAGCAAAGGTCACTAAACCACATTACACCCCATTTTGGCTCTTTTTTTGTCAAATGAACTTAGAATATTGCACTAACCAGAAAGCCAGAGGAGTTGTCCAGAAGGCAGCGAAAGCGACATACAAAGCTCCTCTCCAGGAAGGACGAGTTCTCTGGGGGAAGCTGCTCAGCACTGTATATCACTGTATTAATGGAAGTCTGCAAACCTGAGAACACAGGAAGAGATAAAACATCACATGTCAGAACCATTTACATGAAGCCATGAACCACTGATTTACATCAGGCTTGTGTTTTATTCAAACAGAGGCATGCAGACTGCCTAATGGTTAAAACCTGAATAAATGAGCCTTATTTTTCATTGACAGTGCTCACCATCTGCCCCTGTTCCAACAGGTGAGGGGTTTAGAGCAAAGTGGAGCTGCTCTCTGAACGTTGCCCGGTCATCAGTATGGATGAGCTCAAACACACTCTGGTGAACCACATCCGACTGTCAGTAGAAGAGAGAACACAACACTCATCAACCACTCAACACTTCATCAACCTATTTGACACTAAAATGATTGTGTGTGTATTGTGTCTTTAAGAGGAACCAGAAGGGCAGCATCTCACCTGCTGGAAGCCCAGGTAGTCCTTGATTGTGGGAGAGACATAGAACATCAATCCCTCTGCTGTGACCACCATCACAAAGCCATTCAGCGCCTGCACAGGGAACAGATGGTCAGACATACAGTTAGAATTAACAGAGGTTTCTTAACTTACTCTTCAGTACATATCACTTCAAGCACACATCGGAGCGTGATGGTGTAATAGCGTGATGGATTATTTTAAGAGAATAAGTTCTTTTTGATAATGACCACAAAAACTAAAAAGGGTCAAATCTATCAATGCGTACAGTATGTTTTTACTGTACTAGCAGTTTGTGAAGGTACTAGAGCCTCATGCAAAAGTGGGTGGTAATAGGGTAAAATAATTTTGATCTGGACAGCTCAGAGTATATATCCACTGACAGAAAGTGAAGAGAAAAAGGAAGAGACGAAACACCATATAATCAGCTGATTATTCGGCACATCAGTAAGAATAAAAGTGAGCAATTTTCAACAGTTTTTAACAGTCAAAAACAGATATGGATTAGTTTAGAGTATAAATACAGATAAAGTCCCATTTTGTCCAATTTAACAGGTTTTAAATAAAAAATGCTATACTGTAATTAGCTGTGTAATTTTCACACTATGTTCCATTTTTCAGTATGAGGGATGCAGAAGATACTGGGTTGTAAATCCTGCTGGTTGTTTTTAATACAAAATACTGTCACCAGCTGCTGCTTCTCAAAGGCCCTCTCAAAGGTATTACATAATCACCGTCTGTTGTGATCATTATGCAGACCAAACTGTGAAAATGTACCTGACAGGTGAACATTTATAAACAAGGTGCAGGGCACTTGACAAGCACAGGTTTTGTTAAGAATCACACAGCGTGGCCAGGCTTTGGCAAGAGGCACCAAGACAAGCAGCCTCACCTGTCATTACTTCTACCAAAAATGGATAGAGCTGGATTAGCTCTACAGAACATGACTAGAGCACAAATAAACAAAGCGTGACTATGCATTTATGCACCTGCTAGCCTCAGGCTGTTCAGTTCACTTATCAATCAGCCTGTGTGACTTTTTCTTCAACACACAGCGCCTACATTCAATGAAAGTGTTGTAAAGGTGTATTTGCATTATTTTTTAGAGTGTCTGGTTTTAATCTATGAATTATTATGGTTGTCTGCCTCTGCTGTGTGTGTGAGTTTGTGCTGCTGTGTTGCTGATCTTCTTGCGAGCTATTAGGAGCCACTTTCAGTGATACAGCTTTATCCGGCGATGGCAGTTGACCTGAGTGGGTCAACGCACGCCATCTAACCAAGCTTCATGACCCTGCTCCTGAGCACAGCTGAACATGGGTCAGACACTGCTGAGCTTCAAAGAACAGGTGTTTCTTTCAGAGATGGGGAATTTCCTGACTGTTATTTACATTTAAATTACTTCTAGTCTATGTAACTACTGCAGGACTAGTCTCTAAAAAAAGACAGACAGAGTGCACAAGTGGCCAAGCAAGTGAGTGCAAGTGTGTAGTGTAATTCTGTGAATATTGTAGTTTAGAAGTGTGTATGAATCTACACTTGCAGACTAGTCTGATCTGTGACAACAGTGTTATATGAACAGATCAAATATGCATTTGCAACAAACTGTCACACATTGTTCTTCTGTGTAAAAGGATTAAACGTGGCTTCATCTGAATAGCTGGACTCATGGGATTGGCACTTTGTGTTTTTGTTGTCACTTTGCATGGAGCATGCATATTGTAAGGGTGTAACACCGTGCATGTTTTAGTCTGATTAATGTTGCCAGTTTTCAGGTTCAACTCAGGTGATGTCAATAAGGACACCACAATGGCTGAAAGCTTCACTACCTCTACGACAGCTGTGGTGCTGTTGGTTAGAGTTGAAAATAAACCCAAACCACCTACAGGGAAGACTCATCAAATTCAGTTTTACATATTTTCATTTAAAATACATTGTCTATTTGTTGACACTTATTTTCAACTCTACTCTGTTTTCACATGTATCTAAGAGTCCATGTGTTTGTTGCTGCCAGAGGACACTGATCAGCATAGTTGACAGTAAACAGGGTCCTCTGGTGGTGAGGACAGTTTAAAATATGCCTCTATTGGTCGAAAGTGAGGAGAAAGCAAACGAATTATGCTTAAGGTTGAAAAATAAAAAACAAACAAAGCAAATCCTAAACATGGTAGTACAATGAGGCATGAGAAGCAACAATAATTGTATCACAAGGTTATTAAAAATGTGACTCATTTGTGATTTGTGACTCATTCCCCCCCCAGAAGTCAACTCAGCCCTGTCATGTACTTGGAGCAGTAGGTCCCCTTCAGAGAAGGCTGTGGTATCCATGCTGTTCCCGTTCTGCCCGTTCACTCCAGGAAACAACAGACTGCTGTTACTGTTCTTCATGGTCGCTGCAGAAAGGGAGAAAATGGAGGTAAAAAGAGTTACATTAAAATAAACCTAAAACTTAACCTGAAATATCAACATCCTAGAGGTTTTACACATTTACACATCAGACAGAGACATCTTCAAAGAGTAAAATGTGATACACTATGGCATTAGTGAAGTCTAAATCTCCTGCAGCAAAGTTATGAGAATTTTATCAGATGGGTATAAAAGCACAAATTAAAAACACAAACGTTTGTTTGTTTTAATGGAAGCTAAGTCTCTGACGGTATATGCAGCATTGTGCAGGGGAATGGATAATGAATCTTGTAGTTAACTTGGCAAAATGTCACATAACAGCAGTATCAAATCTTGCATCTTGCCTGAAAACATGCTGAATGATGTCTTTTTTACACATTCCAGATGTATTTAGCTGCTTGATTATTCATTTAGAAGTAAAAAGTCAAATAAACTCTTTGATGGCTGAGAGCTTGACTTGTTTCATATGCCTTGGCATGTGCAAGCACAAAAGGTTTATTCTCTAGGGGAGATATGCACTCAGTGGATTCTGTTAAGATAATTAGACCACTATCGAGGGCTGTCCACCAATCACATCTGTGACTTTACTCAAACATTTCACGTGATCTCCTCTTTCATCTGTACCCTTCTAGAGGTCCTGTGACGTAAAGAAATTGAAGTAACAGGACACCACTAGGCTTCACCTGAGTCACCACATGTCAAAAACCTGCCAGCAAGAGAACAAAGCCAGTTTATACAACCATTTCCAGGTAAGGGATTACAAAAAACCTGGCAACGCCTCTGTTGTGTATTTTATATTAGGGAGATGTATGAGGTACCTTTGTTGCAAACAGATAACCAAACTTCCAGTGGCTGAAGTTGAATCACTTTGTTAATATTACTCAGTCAGTGTTTGGCATTTCAACATTGAAAGAAAAGTTTGTTTTAGATTCACCTTGACATCTCCTGCCAGTGTTGTGTATGAAATGAGCCACTGGTAAAGTCACTCTGTCCCTGCTGAAACCATTCTGGCTGTTATTATTCTAAGCAGCCCACCATATCATGTTGTGGTTAGACTGCCACTGTAATTCAGAAGAATTATGCTATCACCGGAGGAGATGTTCATGGGAATAATTGTGTTTGTTTATGGTTTAAAAATGCTAGTACCACACGTTTTTAGTGCACCTTGCTAACACAAGGCAAGTACATATTCATGGCATTTTCAGCCATGCTAGCAGCACGGCTCTAGAGTGGCTGTCAGTCGGTCAGTCTACCACTTTGGTCCAGATTGAAACATCTCAACTATTAGATGGATTGCCATGAAATTTACAACAGAGCTGCTAGCAGGGCTGCAGACTCTAACAGAGGATGATTATCTCTGAAGATCCTCTGAGGAACAGGCGTAAACAGAGTGCAAATGGGATTTGTTGGGCAAAAGAAACATGCATTAAACATATGCTTATATACAGTATAACTAAAACCCGATTATTAGAAACTAAAGTGAAGAAATTAGGCTTATATTGATGAACACAATATCTGATTACTGTAATGCAAACTAATAGTGAATGGGGTGTATTGAAACTGGAATTTGAACTTGACCATGAATGAACTGTAAAAAAGCTACAGGCTGCAACTAAACTTTTCTTTCTTTTGTTCAGACATTTTAGTCTGTGTTTAGCTGCATTTAACATTAACATCCATGTCAATATCATCTTCACCTCCACTTGCCCAGCTGAATATCACTTCATCTCTTTTTCGTTTCCCATGTGTTTATTGCATCCGAATTAATAATTAAATAAATAAATTAATAATTAGATATATGCAAAATATTATAATACAAATATAATAATATTAGTATAGTTATAATAATTGTATGAATAATATTTTGAGAAATAGCCGAACAGCACCCAAAGTATAGATGCAGCCGCTTAGAATTGCCCGCTGGTCCATGACAGGCCCTTGCTTATCTGAATGGAACAAATGGATGTATCTGCCTGGCAGCCGGCTGGGGGCGGCAATTCTGAGTGGCTGGTGCTGTATATATTTTCTAACCGAGGTCATGTTGTCATTTCTTTTCAGAGACGTCTCACAGAAACAGCTGACAACGTCTATGAGCTCTACGTCACTTGCAGAATGCATCAGGATGTCCAATGTGCAATCCAGGAGCTCACTGCATCGTGAGCTGCTGCCTTAGTAAATCAGGCATATTATGGCTACAAACTCAATGAAAACCACAGCACACATTTGTCTGGCTCTTAGTCTTGTTATATCCCGGTGGTAGCATATGAGCTAGTGTACTTAGTTACATTTCACTACTGGTTATCATAAGCTTGAAAAACTGCAGAGTTTAAGTTTCAAGGTAGGGGTAAAGGGTAAATCCACATTTAATAACATACTGAATGGCAGGGAATTCTCTGTGTGATGCCTTTTGACGTACTTCATTATTCTACCACAGGTTATCAAAAGTCTGAACAAGAAAATGAAAGCAACAGTATCCCTTCGGCTGTGCTGAGTTGTGCTTATATACTGTGTCTTTGGTCAGCAGTTACACAGCTGTAATGTTTTTGCACTGCACTTCCCACAGATGAAAATGTACAACAGCTTCGACTGTCGGTCTCCCACCAGAAGACAGGTTTTCTCATTGCTGGAGAACTGATCTGGCAGCTTGTGTATCCGCACACACGTAACACATACACAGAAATAACACACACAAACACACTTGGTGCTCTTACATCTGCCCCTGGGGGGGTTTTGTAAGCAATAGTCGACAAGAGTGCTTCCCTTATCTGGATTGCCACTACAGGAAAATCCCAGGATATGGCCTCTCCCAACCCGTCCGTCCAGTCCTGTCACGCAACTTCTTTAAGGAGAGACGGGGCCCCTGAACACTCCCCTACAAACACAGACACATAGATACTCCCCACCCCCCAGCTAGAACTCACACGGCGTTTACACAAACACCCAGACCTGCCCAGTCCGACAATCACACATCCACACAAAGCTGCAGGCCGGACACATGCATACATCTACTATGAGCATAAAATGTGAGTTACATGTGCAGCCTGGACAGACTAAAAACACTGTCATCCAAAACAATCCATCAGACAGGCAAAAATTAAAACTATATCAGCAAAAAAAAAAGAAAAAAAGACATCCACACGCTCACACACATAATTCATTCTTCAGCCTAGCATACACAGACAAATGTAGACCATGCTACTTCAAGTCCAAATCTGGATAATTCAACAACTCCTTCATGCTGTCTTTTTTTTTTTCTCCATTCAGTGTTTGCGTGAGTAAGTAGGCCTCTTTGTGGTCATCTGTTTGTTTTCATTCTAGTTTTCTTCCCAAGTGGTGAACTCTGCATCTTGTTCTTCTTCCCCATCTTTTTCCGTTGCTAACAGCTTAACAGTTTAGGGCTCTGTTCTGAGCAGCGCTGCTCGTGTGCACTTTAAGAGTTATCCATGCAGCTGCAGGAGAAAGATACTTAAAGATCCCCTCAAGACATGTTTTAAGATGTATATAAAGTACTCTACTTTGAATAATAATGTGTGTTTGATATGGTTTTTCCACAAGAAAAGTTCAATTATCTTGTCAGAATTCTTAAAATTACATCCACTCCTTCTTCCTTTATTAAAAATTCCAGAATCTAAAAATATGCAAATATTTTTCATTTCAAAAGTTTAACTGCTGGACACAAGATGTCTCCTACTTCACTGTAAAGTCCATTCTCAGTGTATGTACACTGGACGCTTCAAGTTTACACATCACACTTGTGTAACCTGCATATTTAACCAGGATCACAAATAATGCTCGTAGGCCTGTCCCTTAAAATCTGATTTTCAATGAGCACAGAGAAACTTTTAATTTTCAGCAGCCTTCTAGTGTCAAACTCTGCACATACATCATGACCAGAGGTGGGAAAGACATTCCTGTACGTTAGTGGGGGGGAGGTGGAACATTGAGGCTTGACTTAAATAGTTGTGGAAATTATCTTAAGAGTCATGAGTCAGACCCCTGTTTTTAAACATCTTTCACAGTTAGGCAACTAAGAAAAGCCCCTTGTACTGGGATAGGTTTCCCTGACATCTGACTATCCACAGTCTTGTAGCCTCCAAGTAGAGCTAATGTATATTTATTTTGTGTAACTCGCAGTCAGCTATGATGAGACCTCAGACTTACCTACAAAAACTCCACATGTAGACACCTTGTGAGACAAACATCTGTCTGCTCTTGTTCACCTGCCAGCTTTGCGAGGAGGCGTAACACATAGGAGGTTCATGCTATCCCCCCAGTTCCTCCCAATGAGGAGAAGGTTTTCAGGCACCCTGACAAACCAGGAGTCACTCATGCAGCTTCACATGATAACATGGACAATTTTGTTTGTTGCAATGCACGAACAAGCCAGCTATCAAAAATGAATACCCCAGGTATCTACAATGGTGGACAGGAGATTTAGTCAAGACTGCTGATGACTGAAAGCAAAGGGGGTGAAAGAAAGAATGTAACATTGAAAAATATATAATTTATACCATGCTAAAACTGTCCCTATACCATATTCAGCAGTGATGATATACTCTCATACAAAACATTTAACAGCGACCCTAAAAGCTTCTTCCAATACTTTCCAATTCTTTTTTAAGCCAAGGTGTAATTCGACACCAAGAGAGGCCCCTTTTCAGCATCAACACTCCCTCTTTCAGAAGAAAAGACCATTATGGGATTGGTGAAATGCAGAGCACGCTTTTGATGCAAGATTCACTCCAGGTAAACAATGTTCTCACTCAGGTAATGAGGTAACCTTTAAAGGATTTGACATCTTTTCATCATTGAGTAATTAAGTGAAATCCAAAGAACTGTGAGGGTTTGTAGTTTTTCTACATGCAATCTAGTCTTTGACTATTGAGAAAAACAAGTTAATGAGAGCATGTGGAGAGAATAACTACACACTTTCAGCTCCATACACTTCCCAAACATGATGGATGGTGATAGAAAACAAGCAAAAAATGTAACTGAAACTGAAAAAAAACAAGAAACTTTGAATTCTTTAGGTTGAACTTAAATAACCTTGGTGCACAGTGTCTACTTTCAAGTGTTGGCATGTGGTATGGAGTTGGGACACACTGAAAGTAAGGAGAGAAAAAGGAAATGCAGTCACGGGTTGGAGGTCTGCCAGATTCAGAGAGTATAAAGCATGCCAGCAATGCATAAGGGAATAGTATCTTGATTTGAAAACATTTAGTTCCAGTAGATCCTGTACAGAGATCTCTGTTCTCACGCAGATGTGCAGGAAAGGGCAGTGCTAACAACAAATAGCAGCCAATAAGCTGGGTCACACAGTCCACAGGTTCATCCTCCCATCAGTCTTCTGATTAATGTCCAAGTTTACTTCCATGACTTTAAGGGAGGAAACAGCCACCATTTTTTTCATGATCAGACAAGAGTGTCATCGAGGCATTTCAAGGAAAGGAAGGAAAGCTTTAGATGGAAAACAGAGGTTTTTAGAGCCACTCAAGGCTTATTATGGATATGGAGGCACTATTTGTGGAATTTGAGTGTTACTACAAAATCAAGGAGTGTATGTTAAAATTACAAATTACATGGACATGTACATTTTCCATTCACACTGACATTACAACAGATATTGTTTCAGTTGTACCAGGTTTTTTTTTTCCGAGTTATTTTTATTTTAATCAATTGTAGTTAAAGCTGGATTGCGGGACTTTTGTCTCCCCCTTCTGGCAGTGAGACTAATTACAAAAACACTGCCGTAGCCTACTCCATCGCTACTGTTGTGGCTGTAAAACAGTGGATAAATTGTTTTGAACCTCACACAACCCCCGTGAAATGACTCATTTCACTATCAGAATTTGACCATATGGTCCGATAACATTTAGAAAAGTCTAGAAGACCCACACGATTAAATTATTTTATCCCCATTCAAATTAGCAGAGAGCTAACTGGAAGTTAGCCACTCGGCTGGTGGATGTCTCTGGTGCGCATGCTCTGCCTATAGAGCATGTGCAGCATGCATTCATCCGGCCAGTGCGGGAATTTCGCCACTGACACCAGATTAAAAACTCTGGTATACTATGAAATACAGAGAAATTTATCTGGTGGTGATAGACTTAATCAGCATTGTGTGAACTCATTTGACAAGGGCTTGAATGTAACAGACGTTCATTTATATGTAAAAGTTCTGCACTGCAGGTTTGATTGTTGAAGTACACATTTTTTGATGAGTAGAGGGAGTAGAGGGAGGGTTTGTTATCATACCTTGTTTAGGGCCCCAAAACAACTCCAGCCATTGCTGCAGGTTTGAGAAGGTTTGTGTGCTGTTGTACAAAACAAGCTGATCTTGATGATCTGATCCCACATCAAAATAAACAGTGATTATATGCTATTCAAGACACAAAGTCTATTTTGCTGGTGGTGGTGGTAGTAGAGCCTGGGGGCATCTGTTTTTTTAATCAACACTGTGAGCTATTCTTGGCCGTCTGGGTTCTTTTTATCAGCTTGAAAAGTAATGTCATCAGTTTCGGACTGGGCACGTACACAGAAAAAAAAAACCAAACAAAGCGGAATTCAGGTGGCTGTGTTAGGCATGCCTAACACATATCACATATCATATCAGTCTCCAGGCAGTCAGTCAAAGCTTTCAGAATTGTCTTCTATGGTGATGTCTACATTTATCCCTTACAAATCAGACAGCAAGTACTTGGATGTTGTAGCTTGAGATGGAAATAAACACATATGTATGAAACCCCAACTCTGAGAATAACATCACAATTAACAATAAAAGCAAATTTACTGTCCTGGATAAAAATCACTGTTGATATTTGCACATTCCTTCTGAACCCTGACAGATTTGACAGTCCTCAAATAAAGGTAATATTACATCTTCTGCTTTTCTGATCCCTGAACCAAACTTTGAATGGGACAACAGCTGATTCTGGTCCAGCACATAAACAAACTAAAGCATTTTTGGAAGACTCTAAATGTCACAGAAAGCCTTGGTGGGCGAGCTTGGCAGCCAACAGGGAACAAGAAAAAAACAGTTTGGGTATAAAAGGAGATGCAGCGCTGTGGTTTAAAGCTGGAGAGACTGAAAAATAACGTTCCACAGAATGGAAATTGGAAAAAATGAAAACATGATTCAAACTGTCTTCCAGTGGTTGCTTGCATTCTCACGATATACTGAAAGAGGAGTCATGAATCAAGAGCCAACGGGCAACTGTTGTAAGATGTCCTCTTCTCACATATTATGACAGTGGTTCTCAAAGTGGGGTCCGGGGATCCCCAGGGGTCCATGAGGGGGTTACAGTGGGTCCCCAGCAAAAAGTGGAATAATTTATTTTCACTATAATTCCATCCATAAGTAACACAATGACAGAATGTTTGACTATTTCGGTCATGGGTTTCATACACTTTCTGTAATAAAACATCTAAAAGCGAAAATCTTATCAAATGGGGGACCCTGGGATAAAATCTTACTAAATGTGGGTCTGTGGTCTAATTTGTGTCAGTTTAGGGGTCCTTGATGTGAAAAGGTTTGAGAACCACTGTATTATGATACTGAGTTGACAGGTGAATCATGCTGAGGTTTTGAGGGCATGTGTAAGTCAAACACGTCTTTCAAAAAAAAAAATCTTCATTATGAGCCCATCAGGATTCAATAACAAACAAGACCAGGCTTCCCCACACTGATACTGTCTCTTCCAAGCTGCAGACGCTGCCAGAAATTAAAATGTTCTTCTTTAATCTTTATTTCTTCTATTACACTTGTGTCATGTGTATGGGGTTGTGTGGACAATGTTCAGATATCCCAAATACCAAATAATAGCACATGATACCATGTTACCACATCAACTATGATTACTAACAGGCCCTGGATGTTTTCAATGAACTTGGAAAGCAAGTCCACATTTTTCTCAAATTTCTAACAGTGTCACACAAATATGTCAGCAGCAGTGAGCCACAAGCCTTTCAACATATCCAGTACTGCCTCATAAAGTCACGCTATGAGGCGAACAGTCCAGCTTGTTCAGAGAGATCTGCCATTTCACGGCAGCCATAAATAGCTTGCTTCATTATCAGGTCTTTAAATCTCACTTGCACCCCCTGAAACTGCTTATGTTTGTTCTTGTCTCTACAGCCTTTTCTTTTACCTAACGATTTATGGGATCTTTATCTTAAATTCTAGGCATGTCCCCACTTGAGCACCCATCCCAGGCTTATGTTTTGACTGGGATCACCCTTGAGAGCCAACCTTGGTGATCTCGTTTAGACACATAGCAAAGCCTCCGTCGCTGTTTGCAGCTATCATCTGCCTTAAAGTGGCGCACATTCATCTTTACCAACTTGATGCAATTGAAACTAGGGCTGTGTTTAAGTTATTTAACTCCAAAGGCAGAGCTTCATTCTCCACAGCTGTCGTCATGAGTGTGTCTATAAATGTGTGTTTTTGCTTGCTCCACTTTCTCACAAAAGGCTTATTTTGCAGCCATGTATGCGTGGTAGTATTTTTTTTAACACCACCACTAGCGCTTCTTGCATCAGAGCCACAGTGCATTCTCAAACATTCCTCCAAGGTTTTCCTCATCACTTAATCCTGCCTCTGTAGTGTTTGACTTCATTCCTTCACCTACACTTTCTTAAAAAGTGAGCAGATGTGTAACAGCCACAAATCAGTGGAACACCCTGCCTGACAATGTGAGGAGCTGCAGCTCTATCAGCACTTTCAAAACCAACTTAAAAAGTCTGTTAAAAGCTGCTCACTGATTTTTATATTCTATCTTACGGTCTTCATGACTGGCTTTTATTTGACAAGCTTACATTTGTGATGTGCTATTGTGTGTAGTTTTGTATTGGTGTCTTGTGTGTTCCTGTGTGTTATTTTTACTCTGTACTGTTTATTATTGTGCTGTTTGTGATCTCTGACTTGATGAGTCTATTGAACAGGTAGTGTACATGTCAAATTCACACTGGATTAAGCAACACAGATACACTGTAATTACCACTTAAAGGAGGACTCCAGTAAACCCTAGTTCTGTGACAATCTATATTAATTTAACAATATAACACCTATGTTCTTTAAAGGATAACTGTTTAATATGATAATATCACTTAGAGTATCTGCAACAAAATCCAAATGCTCCTGCAACAAGTGTGATTTCTGGACAAACCCCGATTAAGTGTCTGAGGAGTCAAGGCCTTGGATAGAATAAATAGACAGTAACCTGCCTTACAAAAGGTCATATCAGACAAATGAAATGCAATGCATATATGATGCTGCAATCCTATATCTTAATAATGAACAGCAGACTTTTTATCCCATTTTACATCATTAGTCCCATTCTACATCAAACAGCAGTGTCATCAAAAAAGATCCCTTTCAGCGGGGCTTTTCAAAACACTAAGTTGGCATAAATTGTGATGCCAACACAGGAAGAAAGATGGCACGGACTACACTTTGCATATTGTTATAGATGTATTGCATATCACATAAATACACACCACTGCCCACAGGTAAAAGAGGAAAGGTCTATAAATAATGTTTGGTGCCAGTAAAAGCATTTGGGGGTATTCTGTCTTGGCCCTCTCCCTAATACCACTTTCATACAGAAGACCCCTTAATGCGGGACTACTGTCAGAGGTTAATCTCTTATTGTTACTGTTAGCACAGACTCTAATCTGCAGTGTAGTTATATACAATTTACTACTAAACCATTAAATTACACACAATTACATTACATAATTACCCATTAACTTTCAGTTTCATGTCTACAGCTTTCTTTCAGTCACTCACCCAAACATGCAGACTTTCCCTTTTTATGTCTCTTTCTTCAAAGAGTCGATGTTTAAGCCTGCAATAACAGATTTTTTGGGCCCTTTGGCAACAATAAAAGGGCAGCGGAAACAAGTTATAAACACAACACTGACATATCATCACCTTTTAAGTTGATATGGCAAACTTGTTAGCAAACAGCTGCTTATTTACACATCCAGCACTTATGGAGCAACATTATCATTCATTTGGAGTCATGTTTCTGTCCGCCTGGCGAATGCTTTTCATCTCTACCAACTCCTGATGGATGTCTTTTCAGCTGCTAAATGCTCCACTATGTTCATCAGCTAGTCTAGAGTTTTTTCACTGAAAACAGCTGCCTGTGCCCATGACACTATGAGAGCTGTGAGAGTTAACTAAAACAGTAAAGTTGCAGCCGGACAACTAAACAATGAGCTGCAACTATTAACTTCCATAAAGCCAAGGGGAGCTGCAGAATCGGGTGATCATTCTCTGTAGCTTCATCACAACAAAGGACACCTTTCACATTACACACTGTCAATTGATACATTATAAATGTTATTATAAAAAATATTGATCATAGATGCTTTAAGATGACTTTTTCTAGTCATTATCACTGAAAGTTTCCATCCCTGATAGAGAACCCTGGTAACCACAGCCTGGCTGCATTTGACCCACTTCCTCCCAGGTTATGATGAAGGGTTGGTGTGTGGTGGTGCATTAACCCAGGTTTGACCTGAGTCACTGCGTTGGTTGGAAAGGGGTATTAATAGTCAGAGGCGACCTTCACATACACATCAATCATAATACGATTAAAGTTGTACTCCAGTTATTTGCTGTTGCCCTTGTATAAAGTTAGGCGACTAAAAAAAAGAGTGGTATAAATTCAAGCAGCAGAGACTGAGGTATCCTGATACTTTAATGCCTAGTGAGGGTCAAGCTGGATCCTACATTTTCCATAGTGTAAACAATAGCGTCTTTTCATTAGTCCCTGCCTGCCTGGTAATCACTAATGTCACCAGTTTGTAACAGATCTGTTCTGTTAAAGCTGAGATTTTTTTCTCAGACTTGACAAACTCCAGAGACCGAAAACATTTTTTACAGGCTGTTTAGTACTCCTCATGACAAGTAAACTGTAAAAGTGGTGGAGTTCCTCTTAAAGGCAGTAATGGCAGTAATATTCTAAAAATGTTAAGGTGAATATACATACTCGCAGCTAAAACTCTATCAGAGTTTTCACAAGGCAACACCAACTGCTGAATTAAACATACCAAAGATGTTCTACTAATGACATGGTTTTAACTTGTCTCATCCATTGTTTTCTCATTTTAAATGCTCTTGAGGCAACAACAAACTTCCTGTTCTACCAGCTAACAGCCTGCTAACAGAGAAGCATGTCTCAGAAGACAAAGAATATCTAGACAGAAAAGCCCAAAGCACTAGTTTATTGTTGGATTTGTCAAAACACAGCCACCATGTTAAACCATTACTGCATCATAACTCAAAAGATTGTGTTTGACGTTGAATTCTGATAGGAAACTCTGTAATGCTGTGTGGTTATTAGCCATAATTGGATTATTGTGAATTGTTATGTGGACTATATGTACAGAAACCGGAGAGTAATAGAACATTTAATCAAGATTGTGTTTCTGAGTAATAACTGGTCAAAGTTGATTTCCTATTACTTGTAGAGTCAGCAAAAGGAAGTAAACTTGTGAAATAATCTACAGTGAGTGCAGATTGACAGTGCTATGTAACTGTGACAAAGCAGCATCATTTATGAGGTGATGGGTTGCACATGAGCAGTGTGATGAGACATGTGATTTTGATCCTGCCCTCCATTACTACATACAGGGTAAAGACTGTCTTTTCAGTGTTCCTGACTGCTGCTGATGTTGAATGAAGTGAAAGAAGCATAAAGAGCAAGGCAGTGAGAAACTACAGAAAAATACTTTTTCTGCACAAACAAAAAATCAACCAAATTTTCATAACTGTCTGTTGGGAATAAAATTAAAGTTGAGTTTAAAATTGGCAAGTGCTTTGACAACATTACATACAAGATAAATGTTCTGTAAAGACCAAACACCACTTGTCAAATGTGCAGTGTCATTAAATGGGAAACAGCACTACATTCACAACCAAACTTGATTAGGGATGTCAAAGGACTGCACATGAATGCACTATATTGGCAGACCTTGTCAATGAATACAGCACCTTCAACAGCAATTTCCTGTTTTCCATGAGTAAAGAAATCTTTTTGGGTGCATTGAAATAATTTTGGGTGGGCTGTTTGATGTTGGAAACACAGGTAATTGACCCTGTGCTGCACAGAAAAAAATGTAATATCTATTTTCTGTCTCATCTCAGCACACAGTATGTCACTTTGGTGCAGAGATGGTTTTGCAGTGGCAAACATGACCTTTGGTTAGTATATTGCAGGTGAAAGTTAGGACAGAAGGAAAAGAGGGGTTGGTTAGTAGGACTGGGTATTACAATCTGTCTAGATCACTACTTTACTTGACTAGGGTTGTCCTGATGTTGGGTGGAAAGTTGACCACCAGAGGATGTTATTTTGTTGGGATACACTTCAGTTGTGTACCTCAGCGTCCTTGGGTTTTTCGGCCCTTTACTCACAATACACCCTCTTCTTAGGCAGGCCGACTGCAGGCTGATCAGACCAGGTGTGTGTTCCATAGCCAATTGCTGGCCTCTCATGGTGGTCAACTGTTGGCCCAGGTGGTGTCCTTCCCTTTCAGCCACAGCCAGTGACTGCTTCACTCAGCAGCCTCCGCGAGTGCTTTTATTGTCTTCCTGCTGGCCTGCCCTCTGACTCCCAGCTCCCTCAGGAGCTTTGCTGTGGAGTTGGCCCCCTGCATCCCACCTTGGCATTCCAGCCTCAGTTCTCTGCTTTTTCTGTGGGGTTTGGTGTATCACAGCCTCTCCCAAGCTTGATGATGAAGACACATTGCTGAGATTCTAACCAGAGAACTAGATCTGGTCTCAGGCTGGTGCTGGTGATTTCCAGGGGAAAGGTGAATTTCTGGACTAGGTTGATGAGCATTTTCCAGTCCCTGGCTACGTTCAGTGAGCCTGACTCTGGACATAAGGAGTTTTCTTTTCTCTCCCTCTCAGAGGAAAGGTGTTAGATATTGGAGGATTGACTGGGCATTCAGAGGCATAGCATTGGTTGTTCTTTTATCCTCAAGTTCAGCTGCCAGACACCTCAGTAATTGGTAGTGTCGCTAGGTGTATCTGCCTTGTGTTAGGCTGGTATTACAACTGAACAATATGTGCTTGAGGTTGGCAGGAACTGAAGGCAAGGCAAGGCAAGTTTATTTGTATAGCACATTTCATACACAGAGGCAATTCCGAGTACTTTACATAAAATAGATAAAAAGGAAAAAGCATAGAAAAATCAGACTGCAGTCAGACTGCAATTATTAGCAGCAATTAAAGCAAAGGTGAACATAAAGGTCTTTAGCCTGGGGCAGATCTAAGATCTTCCAGAGGTTTATTCCAGCTATGTGTAGCATAATAGCTGAATGTGGCTTCACCATGTTTTGTTTTAATCCTAGGCCTGGGCCAGGCCAGTTAGCAGCCTGGTCTCTGATGACCAAAGAAGTGTATTGGGTTCATATGATGGAAGCAAGTCAGAGACATATTTTAGCCCTAAATCATTAAGTTATTTATAGAGAAGTATTTTGAAGTCAATTCTATGACACACTAGTAGCAAATGCAGAGACCTGAGAACTGGTGTAATATGTTCAGCTTTCTTAGATTTTGTTAGAACACTAGCAGCATTCTGAATGAGCTGTAGCTGCTTAAATGCTTTTTTGGGAAGGCCTGAAAAAATTCAATTACAGTAGTCTAACCTACTAGAAATAAAAGTGTGAATTAGTTTTTCTAGATCTTGTTTGGACATGTATCCTCTAATTCTTGATATATTTTTAAGATGATAATAGGCCGATTTCGTTATTGACTTGATGCAGGTGTTCAAATTTAGATCTGGGTCAATAAGAACACCAAGATTTCTGACTTGATTTTTTTACTTTAAAGAAAGGGAATCAAGATGAGCCACAACTTTTAACCTTTCTTCTTTAGCACAAAAGACAATAATCTCAGTTTTTTCTTTGTTTAGTTGGAGGAAATTTTGGCACATCCAGTCATTGATTTGGTCAATGTATAGACGCATCGAGTCTATAGGAGTTTAGTCACTTGGTGAGAGAGTTATGTATAATTGAGTGTCATCCGCATAGTTGTGATAAGCAATTTTGCTCTTTTGCATAATGAGGCCTAGCGGGAGCATGTAGAGGTTGAATAGGTCCCAGAACTGAACCTTGAGGTACCCCACACGTCATGCTAGTTCGCTCAGGTTATGTAGTTGCCAATGGAAACAAAACAGTCTTGCAGATAGGACCTGAACCAATCTAAGACCATGCCAGAGGGTCCAACCCAGTTTTCCAGTATGTCTAGTAGTACTGAATGGTCGACAGTGTTAAAAGCAGCACTAAGATCCAGTAACAGTTGTCGACATTCAGGTGGTCTTGCTTTTTGCCAGGTGGGCTTGCTTGTTTCTAGCCCAAAACCCCCTCTGCCTTGTTCTACCTGGCCCACGATGTTGAAGGGCTGATTTTGCATCCTGGACTGCTATTGCTGATTTCCATTTCTTCCCTGTTGCTGGGGTTGGAGCAGCATCTCTCACGACCTTGTCCCAGGACTCTTTGAGCGTCATGTCTAGTCTTACTTTGGCACATTTTATTCCTCTGTAAGGCTAGAAATTGGGAATGAAAAGACTCCATTTCCATACAGTCCTAGGCTTCTGAGGCATCTAATCCAAGCCACTTCCTCTGATCAGCTGATCAGTCTCTCCAATTAGCTGACTTGGGATAGAGTGACTTTATACATGGTAAGTGGCCACATAAGATGGGGAAGCAGCCCAATTTGGAGGCAACAAAGTTTCAGCTTCCCTGGAAGAGCAGTGTTGTTGATGTGCTTGAGGCTAGTGAGTGTATCCTCCCTCATTTGTTGCACCTGCTGTGTGTCTTTGAGGTCTGCATCATACCATCGTCCAAGGTTTTTGATTGCCTTCTCCAGGACTGTTGGTATTGGTTCTTCATCAATACAGAACCTGTAATTTGTGAGCTTGCCCTTGACTATGGAAATACTACGAGATTTGCTTGGCTTGATTTCCATTCATGCTCATTTGATGTTAGTATGGAGTTTGTCCAGGAGGCGCTTGGTTCGAGCCTTTGTTGTTGTTATTATGGTTATGTCATCCATGTATGCTCTAATCGGAGGCAGATGCAGACCACTCTTCAGGCGTTCCCCTCCTACCACCCAGCGTGATGCCCTGATGATAATCTCCATCACCATGGTGAATGCCAGGGGAGAGATGGTACAACCTGCCATTATGTCTACCTCCAGGTGCTGCCAAGTGGTGGTGTATTCCTTTGTTGTAACACAGAACTGGAGATCCTGGAAGTAAGCTTTAACAAGCTGTGTGATGGCCTCCGGGACCTGGAAGAAGTTGAAGGCTGTCCAGAGCATTTCATGAGGCACTGATCCAAAGGCATTGGCCAGGTCTAAAAATACCACATGGAGGTCTTTATTTTCCCTCTTGGCAGTTTGTATCTGGTTCCAGATGATGTTTGTATGTTCTAGACATCCCACAAAGCCCCGCACTCCTGCTTTCTGCACTGTTGTGTGCACCAAGCTGTTGCTCAATAGGTAAGCAATGAGTCTTTGAGCCATGACGCTGAAGAATATTTTGCTTTCTACATTCAGATAGCTGATTTGCCGAAACTGGTTGAGGAGTTCACTTCTTTAAGAATCAGGATTCCTCCTGCACTTTGCCATGCCTTCGCAATGATTTGTTTTCCCCATGCCATTTTCATTAGGTTCTAGAGGTATTTCAGGACACCTGGAGCAATTTTATAGAGCCTATATGGAATACTATTGGGCCCCAGGGTAGATTCTGTTCTTGCCCCTTGAACTGTGTTCTGAACCTCCTTCCATATTGTGGGCTTTGTATCCATCTGGTTTTCAGGTGGGTGGATTGGTGGCATATCATGGGGGATGATAAGTGGTTCACTCCTCAGGAATATGTTTTCCTCAGGTGCTCCTCGAGTTCTTTTGTAGGCACTCTAAGGGTCCCACTTTTCTCCTTGGCAAAAAGGTGTTTGATGAACTTGTAGGGGTCCTTATAGAAGTCAGTTCTTGTCGGCTGCTTTTTCTTATGCTGCTTTCTCAGGTTTCTGCTTATAGCAAAGTTGTGAGTTGTTGCTTTATTCCAGCCTGCAGTATGTTGATTCCCTCCTTTTCCTCCTCCGTGGCTTTCCTACACTGCTTCCTCAGTTGTTGTCTTTCCCTCACTAGTCTCTTAATTCCCTGCTGTCTTCTTGACATAAGCTAGGTTGGTGGGTCTTTCCTCTGTTTTTTGTCCCTCACTCTAAATCTCCCTGTGCCAAAAATATACATGACATCCCCCATCTTCTCCAGTTTTCTTTCCACAAGTCCCTTCAGTCTTTCTAGGAGCTGGACAAGGTCTGCTTTGGTTGTCTCCCACTCTTTTCTCTTACAGGATCCTGATTTGCTGCTGGTTCTGGCTGGCTGGGCTCTGGACTCACAGTTGTTTACCAAGTCTGTGCTTGGTAGATCTTTGCTTGCATTTGGTGCGCTGATATCCTGTGGACTGTGGTGGATATCCTGCCACTGGGCTTCATTTGACTGATTCAACCTGCCTTTTAGTGCTGGTGAATGCGAAGCCCCATGCCAATCTCTCTTAAGCACTTTCTCCTGCCCTGATGAATCTTAAGGCACTGGTCTGAGGTTACCTTTATCCAAACACAAATGCATCTTTGGAGCTTGTGTCCTAATGGAACTTCCAAATTGCCAAGTGCAGTGCTGTCTCGTTGCCGTTTCCATTCCTGGGTCTGTTGCCATGTAATCTGCTATTAAGTCATCTTGCGCCCCCGCTCTCGCTGAGTCTGGGGTTATTCTTCATCTTGACGTTTTCATCGCATTTCATGGGTGGATCCAACACGCTACCCAGCAATGGATCCTGCTGGCATTAGTAGCTAGCCCATGCCAGTCCCGTTGGGGTCTGTTCCCTCCAGTTAGCAGTCGTGGAGTTAAATGAAGAGGGACGTGCGCTTGGAGTGGTGAAAGACTGCCAAGAGGATTTCAGGAGGGAAGGAAGCTGTCAAACTTTTCTTAGACCTAAAAACAAAAGGATCTGGGGCCACCTGCATAAAACTCTGTATGCACAAAGCCAGAAAAATACATATCCATTCTTTGGGTCAGATTTATAAAACTATACATACACATCGTTCCCTTTTACAATGGCATTATAAAAATCATACATGCAGTTAAATTGGATTTCAACCTTAAAGAATTAGAATTAATATTAGATTCACCCTTTCACCTTATCTTCATTATAGGAGTTGGATGGACGTGCAATGCTCTGTAGTATGTGTGAGATGTGCACATTCTCACAGAACATTCCTTTTTTTATCAATACCTATTTAAAGGTACCCCGTAGAGTTTTTGACCTCTAGTAGATCTATGGAGCAATTTTTTTATGAATGGGTCCCTGTTTTGTTTGTATCATGCACAAAAACATACAAGCATGCACACATGCATCTGGGTGACACTACACAGTCCTGCCAATGGTTTCAGATTATTTCAATGATCTACAGGTGGCTGTAATGTGCCAAGAAATGCAGCAGTGTACTAGCATAGGCAGGGAAGAAAAAGACTGCAAGCTACTAAACATGGATGCAAACAATGCAGGATTTATACATTAATACATTCAACACTTTTAGACCTCAAGGATACACACAATGTGCTTTGGTGAGTAAAACCATACAGTATATAAACACAAGAGAAAAACCATGTAGAACCTGCCTTGCATGGAAAACTATTTTTTATGGCTCAAAACCTTTGTCCTGTCTTGATAAAACACATACTATGTATGGATTGAAGTACATCCAAACTACATGTAAGTAATGTTCACTGGTATCCACCAGCTGCATGCTAGTTAAAAGGAATCTCTGAGACAACTGGGACACACCTTTAAAAAAAAAAAAAAAAAACTTTCAGCGTATTCAATCTATCGGTCAATCAATAGAACTGCAAACTCAGTTAAAACAAGTAACTACAGCTGGGGTGAAGTTTATTATAGGTAGGAAATGTCAAATGTTAAAAAAAAGGTGTGTAAAGATTATGGAGACTACAATCTGGAATGATTATGTGATTGCGCAACTGCAGTACATCAGCCTATCTCTCCAGCATAGCAAAAAAGTAGGCAAAAGGGTGTGAGAACAAGCAGCGTGGGAATGTCACAACTCCTCTCACTGTGTGTTACATGTCCATTCATACTGCATGCTCACACTGCAAACAGCTTGGCTAATGAGGCCTTTAGTCTGAAGCTACAAACCTTTCAATGTATTTTGGCTGTTTTAGGTTTTTCTTTCAATACGTTCATCATTTCTCTTGGTTAACATTGCTAGCTAAATAACAGGAGCTTATTAGGTGGCACTAAATTGGGCCTATATAATAGAACTCCCTGTGTGCTGGTCCCACTCTTGCTGATCTTAAACTTCCTTCAGACCTATGCCCCTGGGTTTAACTTGCAGCAAAATGCATACAATCTATACATGTCAGTTAGTTTACCCCAGTGTGTAAACTCAAGTGTAATTATCTGAATGGAAATAAAAGAAAAATTCTAGGTAGCTAGCAAGCTAGTCACTAGTCTATCCAATATTCAGCCCGATTTTGTTGACAAAGAGAGCAGAGTACACACAACATCTATTGCATGTCTGTCCATTCTGGGAGAGGGATCCCTCCTCTGTTGCTCTTCTTCAGATTTCTTCCATTTTTTTCCCATTAAAGAGGTTTTTTTGGGGAGTTTTTGCTTATTCAAATATAGAGGGTCTAAAAACAGAGGATGTTGTATTGCTGTACAGATTGTAAAGCCCCCTGAGGCAAATTTGTGCTTTGTGATATTGGGCTATACAAATAAATTGACTTAACACAGACAGGGGGCACAGATTTAGTGCAACATGTCCAGTATAACTACAGTACAACATCCCATAGGCTAAACAATGCAAAGAAAATACCAAAAAGAAAGACAGGACATATAAACTGAAGTTTATATATTTATATGAAGCCAGAGGCACTGAGACTGAGAAGTTACTCAGCAACCCGTCTGCCGACACCTCCGCTACAATGTCTGGTTAACTGTAAGAAAACTATCATCTGCAGGTGTTGAAGATGTTATATAAGTGACTCACACATTATTGACTCATTTACATGACTCAGCAGGTTTTCAAAGCCAAGGTGCCTGCAAGTTTAATCAACTTACATTGAAGATTTGAATCTTAAAAAACATTTAGCCTTTTTTTTTTCAGCGTGACTATTGTAGGTGTTGCTGACAGAGAGAGGGTGGAGTAAGGTTACAAGTATTGAGGATGTGTTGTTTCCTAAAACCAGATTCCTGCATGCTTCTCATTCCTGTCTTGGCTGTCAAATGTACCGCCGGTGCATTTGCATGCCTGCACTCAAATTCATTCCAGTTCCAACAATCCTACAGTAAATGCTGGAATTGTTTTCCACACACAACAAGCTCTATTTGTTTAAGTAATATTTATTCTATTTAGTTGACCTTATCTTTGCCAACTGAAAAAAGGCAACCGTGTCTCTTATGAACTGTATTCACAAGCATTACTCTAAATTTGTTATTTACAGTCAATCGCAGCATCTTACAGTTCTGTTTCATACAGGTATTCAATGTTAACATTTTCTGACATGGTCACATGAAGAAAATGTTAGGAGACAGAATTGCAGAAGCGGTTCTGGCTGGTATTTGACCCAGGCTGGTCCTCACCTTTGAAGTGGCTCTTGACCCTCAGGTATCCCACACTGAGGCGAAGGACTGATAGTTTGTCCAGGCGAGAGCGAATATTATCAGCAAAGGGCAGGAGGTCTGTCAGCCGGTCCAGCTCCCCATTTAGCCGATCCCGGTGGCGCTTTGAAGGGTTTGATTTGACAACTTCATTGCCTTCAGAGACCTTCTTTCTGAGGAGCAATAAGAAAAAAAAACAATACAGTTGATTATTGATGTGTGAAAAATGTTGTTTAACAAAGCCTATGATTAAAGCTAAGGAGAAGACTGATTCAGTTTAGGCCTGGCTAACCGGCCCTGCCAGAGCAGGGCATCTGCTGTGGTTTGCAGTGACACAAACCAATTAAACATGAACCATATTAACCTCTAGCAATGCTTCAAACAGCTTCAAACCTATTTAGGAAATGAAGAGGCAGCCGTAACTGTGACTAATAAAGACTGCAGTTCACGTGAGTCAAGCACATCATGATTAGTGTTAGACAAAGGAATGCTGTCATGAGAGCTGTAGCTGTTGAATGCCGACAAAATAATCATTATTTTATATTTGTTAAAAGAAAAAGTACAGTACAAGATCCTCATTTAGTTTGAAAACAAAACATCTGTATCATGCTTCAGCTCATAAGAACATACACTGAGAAACGGAAATAGTGGGACACAAACCAGCTTGGCTGTAGGTTTTCTGAATGCACTACCCAGCTGGGAGTAACACACTGGGAATCAAACCTCTAGCCTTATTTTCATTAAGTATTAATCTGTCGATTATTTTTTCGATCAATCGATTAGTTTGTTCTATAAAAAGTCAGAAAATGGTGAAAAATTTCAATCACTGTTTCGCAAATCCCAAGATGCAACATAAAATGTCTTGTTTTGTCACCGATATTGAGTTTACTACAATAAAAGACTAAAGAAACCAGAAAATATTCACATTTAAGAAGCTGGGACAAGAGAAATTTACTATTTTTCCTTAAAAATGACTCAAAATGGTAAATCGGTTATCAAAATATTTCAAGATTAATTTTCCCTTTTTCACACCACTTGGAGAAAAGTCAACTTCTTAGTAAACTTAGATTATTTCCTAATTCCTACTTTTCTCTAAATTGGCACAATATTTAACAAATACAAAGATGACAATGGACAATGTAAAAGTTGATATCTGACTGATGATCACTCATCACCTACCTAGCGACTGCAGCTAGCTGCTAACTACCGGTCTGAATAGAAGGTCACGCCATCAGCTAGATTGTTTATCTAGAGAAAGATTTTCAAATATGAAAACAATACAGCGTGGGGTTTCCTTCTCAAGGAAACAATCTTTGGCCAAGCATAAATAGTACAGACGCCAGCATGCGAACTATCCAACGTTACCACAAGTCATTCCATCGGCTACTTATGTAGTTTGTCAAAATGGAAGCCAGTTTTTACCATGACAGCAGCTTTATTTGCTCTGCTTGACTTTCACTTATAAGGGGCAACAAGGTTTGAGACCACCCATGCTCAAGTACAAAATACCAACACACAAGGCTTGCTAGAGATACATGTCATTACTCACAAATCAGACACACATGCTACACCGGGAGTGAAACCACGTGTCAGTGAGTGGGAGAAATGGGGACGACATACACCACCACTGTTATCATTCCTCCACTACACACCTGCTGAGAAAACACAGACCGGCTTACAGCTTTCAAGCCCTAAAAAGCCTTTATATTCACAAATTATCTTGACTACATTTGATGGTAAAGAATCTTTTTGGAGCTTTCAGAACCCACCCACCTCAAAATATATGGAATATATGGGAAAAAATTATTAAACAATGTGGAATGGTAAGTTTCATCATTATGATAAGTATCTTATAATTATGACATAGTAAACTGAAATTATGATAGTACAGAGATACTGTATTAAATCTCAGTACCTCATATATATGACCTAATAGGTCATAATGAGTATCTCATAATTACATAATTATAATTGATACTTTTCAGAAAGTTTCATTTCTATCATTTTTAACTTTTCATCTTTATTTCCTTTATTTAATTTGTAATCAATTCTTAGATGCATCACAATTCTCTCTTCAATTCAGCATCTCTGCACAAAGCACCAGCTGCTGGCTTAATGACGGACAACTGGCTTATATATCGTGGTTTGCACAAGGAGTAGAGTGTCTAATGAGATAACAAAGTTCTTGACTGCATGCAATGAACATGATGTTAATCAGAATGAGCCAATCTTCCCCTTGACATTGTTTAGTTTAACTACAGTTAAATGAACAAATCCTGACAAGTGGCAATCCCTCAACCAAAAACATGTCTTTTATGTACTGACCAATGACCATTGTATATAAATATGGACGTCAGGACCATATTTATACGTGCCTCCTCCATGTTAGCGGATGGCACATGAGCCAAAATAAATAATCAAAGTACACATCAAATAATTTTTTCCCAAATATGATTTCTGTCATTTTAGGAAGTTCTTATCACGCTGATGTTTGTCTAAGTGCTCATTTTTGCTCGTTTGTTTTTAATTAGTTGTTTGACGATATAAAAAGGGGGTGTGACATCATGACTGACAGCTGTGACAGCTGCTCTGAGACTTCCGTCAGACAGCGGGATGGCTGAGGGGGCGTGTCCCGCGACTCTACTGCACAGACTCTGGCTCCAAATGACGTCACACAAGCAAGATGGCAGCTCCCAGAAAGGAGATATTTTGGCTTCATTTTGCATAGCAACAGGAAGTAGAGATGCGTCGTCCATAATTATATACAGCCAATGGTACTGACAAGCTTTGCTTTGTACCCCATGAAAGAGGCCATTTTACCTGGCTACCATACATGTCCTGAGCGTAAACTTTCACAGTGGACTCTAATCACTGATAGGTTGATGCTGGAATTTTTTAGTAATGCAAAAGAGTCTACTGAGGCCCAGCTGACAACAGCAGGCTGGACTGTTGCTGTGTCTTGCCCATTTGCATACATGACGTAGCACAGCATCTGACTTTGTTTAGTCAAGGTTCTGAATACTGTCAGGACAAAAAGCTCATTTGTATGGACATATATTAATGATTATGTTATTGCAAATGTGGTCATACAGTAAGAACAAATATGGAAATCAAAAAGCACCATCAAAAGCACCACGAAGTAATTCCAGGAAAGAAAAGCACATCACAAATTGACTGGTTAGAGTTCTGCTACAACTTCAAAGGTACAGGTCGAGATGGTTTTTTTATGAGGTGAACCAGACCTATCAGGAATAAATCTGTATACTTTTGACTGGATCTGTTACATTAGATACCCCTGCAGTGTAGAATTGTCTGTCTGTATTAACGATAGGTTTGAATTCATGCATACTGAGTGGCTGGGTATCAACTAAGCAGGCTCTGATTAATCAGCTGCCAGTTAATATCAGCTAATATTCATTACAAATGACCTGATTAGTTCAACTTCAGATGTTGTCAGACAGGTAATTTAAACACACCATTTGAAATGCAGACTTTGCTTAATTTGATTTAATCATACTGTAATTCTATAGAATGTGCAGGACCCACAGATGTAATTTTTAAACTATACATCAATTTAGGTACAGGAAATCATGTCAATTTGACAAAAACAAATCATTAATTTGAGTTATTTTGAATATTTACATTGAAAGCATTCCATGATGTGATTGCAATAATAGATGATAACTTACTATCGATGTCCTGCCAAGCCTTGAGCATAACTCTTTCAGATGTTCTTAAGCAGCTTACTCTGTAAATATTTAGCCAGGGGAACTAATCAGTGATCTGTATCAGACTGGAAAATTCTAATCACATTAAATCAGTCAGTTTCAGCCCTAAATCACCTGATCATAGTATCTTTAGCATCATCAACTTCTTCAGGTCAATTCCTACCAAAGCATGTATGCAGTTTCAGGCTGCAAATTCTCTATTTTCCCTAAATTTCTCTCTTTACCAAAACTGTGGTTAATGATAGGCTATTTGGTTTCCTTCTCCGCCATTGAATAGTCTGCAGGGAATGCAGCCTTAACTCGATTGCTGGCCTCAGACTCGAGCTGTACCTTCTCATAAATAGAACAAGACTGATCTCACTCTCAAGAAATGCCTAGCAGAGACAAAAGCCAGCATTCAGAACCATTTTTTCCACCTTGATTTGCTAGGGATCACGGGGTTGAGCAGCAGACATCAGGGTCATCATTGCAGGGAAGAGGGATGTTTTACCTCATCCCTTCACATGTGGACTCCTTATCAAGAGCAAAAGAGCAGAGATCTGAACCCAAACATCTCTGTCTTAGAGTCAAGGCAGCCCATGTTGCACTCAGTTTGCTGTAATGACAGTGACACACATTTGTCTGCTCAAAGCAGTCTGCCAGATTGAAAAGGATGACTCAGTGGCTCAAAATTATGAAAAGCATGCTTTCTATACACGATTGGCTGCTGAGAAGCACAGACTGCAAATTTAGAAGTGAGATAGATTAGAAAAGCAGGCTCTAGCCTTCAAAGAGATTTACAGACAGAGAGAAAAAACCTCACACAAAATAACATATGCTGTACATGAATTTTTGCCGAGTGTTCTGCAGTCACTCCAAACTTTAGGTTTTCTGTTACTTTATGCTCATTCTAACCTGATCTCACCTGAAAACCTGATCATGTTGTCCACAGAAAATGTGGTGAATGCTGCTCTGCAGTTGTGTTATACAACACAAAAGAAAAGATGTGGCATGAATGCATGCAAAAATCAAGGATAGATACAATCTTTGGCATCGCTTTGCCAATACATTTGTTATATTTCCAGAGGAGCTTAAGAGCTATGCAGAGGCAATAGCATGACAAAGTCGTGTATTTAGCTATGTTCTGAATAAAGTATGGATGTGGAACAGTGTTTGAAACGTGGATTCACAGCAGAGAATTGGATGAAGAAGTTTCTATGTGAAGTGACAAGTTTTTAATGTTTTTTTTTTTTTGTGTGACTCTTGCAAGCCATCGAAACTGCCACAAACTTCTTAGAGCCACCTTTCAAACACTGGCGTCAGGTCAGGTTTGAACTGAAAGCTTCTGAGCTCGGGCTTGTTTGGGCTGACATTTCTGGCCTGTGTAGTACTCTGGGAAGCAGCCTCTTCTGTGGTCCAAGAGAGAAGGGAGGGAGGCACACTGTTTGCTTCTGGGTTATTACGAGGCTAGCAAAGATTAGAAATACCGTTCCACAGTATTCAGACAGTGCCAGCATCTGGAAAAATATCATATTGTCTGTTAGTCAAAAAACATAAGTAGGCTATCCAGCTTGAGCCATTTTTTACATTACATCACATTTGTGTCCACAGGACATTTTTTCCCTACCTGTGTCTTGCACTTCAACATGTGGACAAGAATAGCCAAGAATGGATCCACCCCCCCTACTTTCACTGGATTACCAGCTCTACCACCAGAGCTACAGCTGCAATCTTTAGTGTTTCACCCTGCTCCACCATGCAGGCAGATATCATGTTATATTAGATTTAAAACATTACAGATTTCAATTTTAATGATAATAATAGTACAAAAATAATAAAATGAGTTTTACTTTAAGCTAGATTGATCGATATTCTAACACAACTTTACCATGACAACACGATATACTATAATATTAGTTATTGTATTATTAGCCGGCGGTGTTATTTATGCACACACATTATTTAGGGTTTATTTAAAGCACCATCTTTAATGGAGTGTTAGATAATGATAAAAAGTGTTGAACTGGAGTTTGTAAGGACTTATTATTTGAAAATGTAACACAGGGCAAAGAACAAAGGGCAACTGTGCTACTGTTCACCAGGCGTGTTTTGGCATTCTGCCACACCCCTTATCAGCATATCTGCCTGTGTGTGTGTTTCTCATAATCCCTTTGGATTACTGTTATCTAAAAATATTTTCATCGTTGATACATATTACCCCCTCTTATTCAGAAAAGTATTACTTGCTAAAATAAACACTTTTATCACACTATAAAGCGTATAACGTACAATCCACTTTCTCATTGTAACGTACACATTCACAAATTCACATTACCACTGTACTCTCCTATACAATATAATTCATTTTCACAGCAACCTGTAGGAATGCTGCTGCCGTTCAGAGGACAATACTGTGCACCACAAAGAAAGTTCAAATGATTTTACTGCAGTGTACAAAGACTGCATCAGAAGCAACGCATTAGATTAAATCAGCAGACTGTAGTCAGAGGTACAAATATGGGTGTGATTTGTTGTTGCCTTCAAATGTAGCCTAACAACTGTAACTGTTGCTTGGAAACTGACTAAACAATGGATGCTGTAAGACTGGAAGCGCTCTTTTGATAAATAGTACATTAAAAAAACAGTATATTGAAAAGCATGGCAAAGTAGACTGGCATCATGCAGAGAATGCGTTCCGGTAATAAAACAGAGAATTTGGATGGCCAGATCTGCCGTGGAATGCCCCTGTGTAGTGACCACAGCCTTTTACAGTCAGGCTCAATGGTGCCTTTGTGCAGCTGAGCCCAGCTGGCCATCCAGGAAACCTCAGTCCTTATTGCGCAGTCCCACATCTTCAGAAGCACAGACGTCCACACACAGGCCACCTTTTTATTTTGGGATTTACACTGGGAACTGCCTATATGCAATTTGCCAGATCACTCCTACAAACAGACATATCTGTATGAGGGAAAATGCTACAATCCTTTTGACTAAACTGTAAAATGCCATTCATTCTAAAATGCATTATAAGAACGACATGTTAACAAACACTCTGTATATAAACAAACTTGTAACAACATGTAACTTTGATAATCCCTGTATTAAAAGACATGTCAATCTCTTTAAAAGTGAAAGCAGGATCCTTTGTTTTGACTTGTGATGGAGGGAGGGGCCACCTTTTAGTTTACATTGGGCCACAAAAATGTGCTTTTAATTAACAGAAGTGGGATGTAACAATGTACTATGATCAAGTACAATTCTAAAGTCCTGGTATTTTACTTTACTGTTTCAGTTTTTTACACATTCAACAGACAAGGAGCAACACTGGCATTCATTTGGAGTCATGTTTCAGGTCAATGTTCAGTTTACTGGGCTGGGCAGGTAATGTACAGTAGATTTATCACAACTGTTTCTGCCGGAAAAAACATCTGCCTGCTGCATCTGGAAACGAGGCTGATGAAAGTGGAGGTGTGGGCCAGAAAAAAAACTATAAGCGAGTCTTTTCACATCACACATCATCATTTTGATGCATTGTTTGTATGCACAGACTGTTGAATGCAGCTGTAGGAAATCTACTCAACTAGCACAGAAGCAAACTGATCTGGTAGCAAGATTATGACACAAGAGGTTCACTTGGGAATGACACATATGTAGAGCTGAAACAGTTAGTTGATTAATTGCTTTGTTGACTAACAGAAAAGCAATCAGTAACAATTTAAGCATTTTTAAGTGCCTCACAAGACAAAGCAGTAGTCAGACTCAGCTCCAAGCTCCAACTTTAAAATAGTTTATATGTGAATGCTTCAATAACCAAACAGTGAAAGTAACCTTCAAACTACTATTTAAGCACATTTTAATGCTCATGCTTTTCCTGAAATAGACTTTGCAACCAGGACTTTTTTTTTTTGGTAATTGAGTACTTCTTAATAGTTGTATATTGATATTTTAAACTTAATTAAAGCATTGTTTACTTCCACCACTACGTGTAATTTCACGGCTTGTTGTGTAGTAAACTTTCAAATAACTAAGGAGACTAAACAAGAGGGGAAAAGACAGAACCAGGCACAGACACCATACAGCCTGCAGTGATCCCAAATCGATGAGGCGCGAGGCCGTATCAGATTACAATAACATACTCGGAGCCCGCGAGCCCCCCGCCCTCCTCGGAGCATCGCGTGAGAGCAGCAGCCGACTCTCAAACTTGATTGCGATTAATGCGCGAGGGCAAGATATCCATGCCAGATCCAAGCGAGACACATTCTTAAGGTAGTCCGAAAAAGTGAAAAACAAAACAAAACAAAAAAAAAAAAAGAAAAGAAAAGAGAGAGACCAAGTACAGCAACACACGCAACCTGTCATCACTCACAGCTTTTCTCATGAGTTATAGATATAGGCTACAGTTGACATAATCGATGATACGTTTACAGGAAGATGCTATAATAATAATAATGCTAATAATAATAATAATAATTATTATAATTTCTAGATAACTTGACTTCACAATTTGCCTAATATGACCTAATCCAATTTATCTTTTTTTTCTTTCCCCACCTTTCTATCATTTGCAGCACTAAAGTAAACTGAAAGTTGTAAGGCAATATCATCACTGCTGATTTTCTACATTAGCCGAAGTGAGACGTACATAACTTTGTTTTTACCTTCAAAACGCGTGACTACAGTTTCAAATATGACCAGAGTAACGACAAACACTGCTTGTCGAAAACATAAAGAGACAAACTCTGTAAGTTGTCCAGCTCTGTGTGTGCAGCGCAACATTTTCTAACAAGACTTACTGTTTGAGAACAGGCTTCTTCCTCTTCTTGTTAGCATAAGTCCCAGGGTTTCCCAACATGGTGTCACTTCGCTTTACGCTCACAAACTTGAAGATAAGTTAACGCTTGTTCGGCTCATTCACTTCACCGCTACCGGGGCTTCATTCAGCCATACGGTGACAGTCGGTGGTCTGTCGTTTTTTCAGCCAGTGAGTCCCATGTGCTGCCGGGGTCCACGGAGGTTTGGTGCCGCGTTGACAGATCCCGTGGGCGGTCACTGTCGCTGACCTTGGTCGGCGGGGCAGCGACGGTGAGACTGAAGCAGTGTGCTGAATACTGCTGGTAGGTTTTGTGAAGGAGGAGGACAGGGAAGTTTAGAAAAGTTTGGCGTAGAATTCAGCCTGTGTTCAACCTCCTTCTTGGGTTAAACAGCGCAGCCTTATAATTATTATTCAGAGTCACTTCAGTTTTCCTTTTTTTACCTGTACGGGGCGTTTTCAGGAAATGTGTATGTACAGTCGAGCAGAGCTTTTTAAGGTGGACTGGACTCTTTGTGACTGTCAAGTTTGTTTCTGCTTTTATCCTGATCGTGATTTTTGACTTACTTCCCTGGATGGGAAATGTGCTGTGGTTGCGTTTGATCACAGCAGGAAAGATCATAGCAATGTTTTACTAATCTCTAATAAAGCTTTCATGATTAGGCAATGTTTATTTCATCAACCAACTCTTTTTCCTGCTATAGTCTGCTACTTTATACATATATATCATCTTGTTTTTGTTTGATATGTAAGCAAACTCAAAGATTGCTTACTAGCCCTATGTACCCTGTCATTTTTTCACTGTATTTATGTTACTGTATGCTTTTCTAAATATAGCCTATGTATATACCCATATGTAATTCTTTAGCATCTCATTCTAAGACTATGGGACTATTTAGTCCCAAAAGCATCAGTGAGGTCAGCCACTGATGTTTGGGTAATAAGGCCTGGCTTATATTTGGGCTCCAGTTGGTGTTGATGGGGTTAATAAACAGGAAATGGCCTTCCCTAAACTCTTACCACACAGTCGAAGCGCACTATTGTCCAAATATTGTATGGTGTTGCATTAAGATTTCAGTTTAAATTGTAATTAACTTATAGGTCTAGCCCAACCAACAGCCCCAAACCAAAATTACACAAATACCTGTTCACATGTATGTGTATATACACTTATGTCTTAGCAAGTTTTGAGTGTGTAGTGCAGTCACACTGCAGTCACTGTCAAGCTCAATCTGCTTGATGTTTGATTGTGCTGTTGATTGACATTATTGTACCATAATGCAATGCACAAAGGAAATGGAGGAGCTACTCACAGCTGCAAAAAATTAAAGTCTAACTGAAATTAAATAGAAGTTTTTGTCTGCCACAGTGTACATATCTACCCCCTAGTTTTGCATTAAATCGATGGAATGCCATGGAGAACTTGTGTCTATACAGCCAATAAAATATTTGCATAAAGAAGTAACGTCAGTGTTCTATCATATGCAGAGCAAGCGGTCACACTGAGCCTGATAGCATCCTGCTACACAACACAAGAGACACAGACTCTGAACAACAAACCACATTAGCTTTCCTGCTCAAGTCTCCTTCTATGAGATGTTTTGATTCCGTAAGTTATTGGAAAACGAGCTTTCTAACATTTAACGTGGGTTGTTGCAAAGGTGGTTTTTATCACGTCACCTCAGCACACATCATCGACAGCTAGAGACATGTTGCTAACTGTTGTCATGGAGACCATTCACACTCTAAGCTTTCTCCATTGTTCCTCTCTAAACAACAGTGTTTATCTTGAGCACACTGTACTTCTTCATAACAGCTGTCTGTCATGTTCACATTCCCTGCTTGAAGTGTGTCACTGGTTATAATACTAAACTCTGTTTCCTTGATGGCACAAAAGAAAGCACTTTTATTTTTAATCATGACAGACCGACATTGTGGGAAATCCTGACTGCATGCTGCACTCACATTATTCACATCCGCATGTACAACATGTATTTTTCATTTTAGTTTGGTTTCATACACACACACACACACACACACACACACACACACACACACACACACACACACACACACACACAAGCTCTGCCATGTCTGTCTTTGAGAGAGGATACTCTTTCCCCTGAGGTCATGTGTATCAACAATCGATAAAGGACATATGCAGCATCACAGTTACATTCTGATCTCTTTTTATAAACAGTGGGTAAACTTAATTGGCAGTCTGGACAGGATTTGTTTGTTTTTACAACATGTTTGTTTGTAATTGGTTGTAACTGTGGACTTGTTTGTTTGTTTGTTGGCTAAACTGTGGACCTGTTTAATTACTGGTGTTGGACCCCTTTGTAAAGCATGGAGAGTCCCATATCTCTGCAACAGAAGCAGGTGGATCAAATGGGACCATAACTAAAAGATGGCTATGAACTATGAAAATATAGCCCAGGTTGTTAAAAATAAATTTTTTCTTATATGATATGATATGATTTAATACAAGCACATTGTTTTTTTCACACTCTGCATGCCACTGATCATTCACAGTGTGTGGCATTGTGGGCATTTATCAGCAGTGTTGTGGTAATGCATTAAATTGTTATATGTTCTTCTTGTAATCACATTACTTTTCTCAGTGATGCAGTAGTCTTATTATTAAATTACAGTCACTGCACATCACATTAAATAACGTTACAAGTTAAGATCAGTTTTGGAGCAGTTTATGTGGTGAAGAAAAAATCGCCCTCTGTAAGACAAATACTGAACCTTAAGATACCAGTGATTATGACTGTAATGCAAAAAGTATGCTGATGTATTTCCTGAAATGTCTTGTTTACTGACATTTCCACCCTCCTGAGCTATAAAGTTAACCGCTCTACCCACATGCTGCATGTGGTGACGGAGACCTCCACATGGAGCTGGATAACAAAGCAGCTGAAGCAGCACTGAAGAAGATGGGGAAATGGGAATATGGCAGCTGACGCACCACAGAATTTGGCGTGTGGTTGCTGGTGAGCAATAAGCAATGTTTCCCATGGGTTTAATCCACTCTGTGTGCCTGTTTATTTAGCCGTGGTGCATTCCTGTGTGACAGCCGCCAGTGCATGACCATCAACACCAGGCTTAATGTCTCTATTTCACACTAACTTTAGAGCAATGTTTGATTCCGCCCAGCAGTGGTTTTCATTTAGCTCGCTGCCTTTTTTAGTTCTCCACCCACTGCATAACTCCCATAACTCATTACAACAATGGTTTTTGTACTGCTTTGATTTCATCATTTGAACAGTTCAGTCTTGTCCCGCGGTCTCTTGTGCTCAGAGATGAAGATTTAAAAGTTAGATACTCCTGTGTAACATGAGTAATTCACTTTCTTTGTTTGTTTTGGATGAAGATTAATGAGAGCCCATTTCCACCAGAAAAATAAAAAACAGGTGGAGAATGGCATGGTAAACATTAAAATTCTCATGTGACAAAATTAAAGTATTCATGTCAAAATTATTACTTAGTATTTCATAATGATGACTTACTATGTCAAATGTATGACTTCATTATGTATATTTTAATTATGAGATACTAAAGTGTGTTTTTTTTACTTACAATGTAATTATGATATAAAGTCATAATCAGGGGATAATTGATTATTTTGACCTACTAGGCAGTAATTACGAGTTACGATTTTATATTTAGACTTAATAATTCATAATTAGCATGAAAGTGTGAGTGTTAAACAGGATGCTGTTAAATTAATACCACCCATGCCTGGCCTGGATGAATAAAGTAAAAAGAAAAAATGTGTTTCATAATTTCAAGATTCTTTACTTTTTAAGTATAACGTCCTAATTCTTAGATATTAAGTCCTTATTTTAATCATTACTATGAGAGACTAAGATTGATTTAAGTCTTAATTCTGCCTTACAATCATGTAGATACACATGAGAGTTTAATTTTTCACTTTCCAAGCTTCATAAGTGTATTTATTTTGGTGATGGAAATGGGCTTCTGTGAGATTTGATGCTGCAACTGAAGGCATGGGTGAAAAAGGAGAGATCCCTGCATCTCCATGTGACATTTTGTTGGCCACAGCCCTCTCTGAACTGCAGAGTCCTTTTCAAACAGGCAGAGGCTTGACAAGAAGCAGGACTGCTGCCCTCTGGGAAGGGAAGAATCGCGTGTGAAGGACAGGAGGGCAGTTTAAAAGCACAGTGAGATGTAACTGAGCTCTATTAACCTCAACCGCAGCACCATTAAAATGCACATCAGGTTGTTCAACGCACCCTGTGAATGTCCTGGTTTCTGTTCATTTTCACATGTGTGGTCGGAGAGTTTCAAGTGTGATGTTATTTGCTAGGTATGAAAGTTACTTCTATGTATTTAGTGGGCAACTAGATGGAAGACTGCACTGTCAGAAAAAAAGTAGAGCAGAATAAAAGTTTCGTTGTAATGATGATAAAACATAATGCATGCAGAGGTTCACATTGCCCCCCTCAGCTGTTAATAACAACATTGTGTTGTCTTTGACGTATTTTATGAGACAAAAACTGAAAACTTAAAGGTGCAGTGTGTAGAATTTAGAGATGGAATATAATATTCATAAATATGTTTTAATTAGTGTATAATCACCTGAAAATAAGAATCATTGTGTTTTCATTACCTTAGAATGAGCCCTTTATATCTACATAGGGAGCGGGTCCTCTTCCATGGAGGCTGCCATGTTGCACCGTCATGTTTCTGCAGTAGCCCAGAATGGACAAACCAAACACTGGCTTTTTTTTTCACGAGTTTTGCGGCCACCATAGGTTCTCCTACACATTTGGAAGGGGAGGGTGAGGGGCATTCAGTTGTTTGCAGTCTGCAACCTCACTGCCAGATGCCACTAAATCCTACACACTGGACCTTTAAAGTACTGCTTTAAGTCACTGGAAGTCAAACTGTTCAACAGAAACTTCAGTGCACCATTTATATTTTAAAAAACTGTTTTGATACGTCTTGCTTAGGTCAATGCAACTCAGAGGCTGTTGCAAAATGTTGTGAAAACATACTGTTTAAACAGGTCAATGGAAGACAGTTGCAAAATAGTTTTATATTAAAAATCCTGCTGTTTTTTTCCCTGTTTTGTTCACATAGCTGTAGCTGGACAAACAGTGCATTCCACATTAACACTTTATTAATAATTTAATTCATAGTATACATATATCAACATTGAAAGTGCAGTTTTTTGGCAGGTTCGTATGCAAGAAATAACATCAACAGGAAATTATACAATCAAGCTGCAACTTTGCAACACTACTGCCAATTTTTATTTTTTCAGATGTGAAATACACTACAGATGCAATTCACAATTAGAAACACTGTATAGTATGGGAGTAGAGCACAGGTTGTCTCACAAAGAAACATGAAGCAGATAGTGTTGTAAGTGTAAACAATAACAGTAACACATATACTGTTCAAAACGTGTGTTTCATAATCACAGAAAGATCAAGATGAAGCATATAGTGTTCCTTGTATGGTTTAAGGCAGGTGTAGAGTAAAGCAGAAAATGTAGGCTACTAGTTTTCGTTGCTATGCTTTTCAGTTGTTTTAATAATAAACAATTGCAGGCAAACCTCCTCCCTGTTGGCACTGTTAAAACCAGCCCAAACTGCAGAGAAGAGAAATAAAACCTGCTGTAAAACCAGGGGAAATTTGGCAGAGATATTTTGCCAAACCCCTCAGCTGGCCTCACAGGGCTTTAGCCGTGAGACCTGAATGTGGAGTATTGTTGTTTTACTGTTGACTAATTACTCTGGTTCCTGTGGGTGTGTGTGTCTTTGTGTGTCAGGATGTGTACACGGGGAAGTGTGGCCACTGTAACTGTGTGTATGCGTTGTGTGTGTATGTATGTGTGTACGAATGTGTGTGTTGATTGAATTCATCTCACATTGTTGGCTTCAAAGATCCATCACTTGCACACGTCCTTCACAGTATTGTCTCCTTTCTCTACATACATACAACGTCTTTCCAATGTGTGTCGTCTATTAAAGTAATTTTACCAGCACTGTCTTCATCATGTTCTTGTGCTGCACAGAAGTCATAGAGATATGGTTAGGTGGATGGTACAAAGAATAGGGCCTTCTGTGTCCTGCATGCATGTGGTTAGGTGTAGGTTACAGAAACCCTTTGGTTAAGGTTAGGGAAAGATCGCAGTTTAGATTATATATTAAAAAATACCAAACCTTAACTAAGTGCTTTGAGTTTCCTAAATACAACCTTGAAAAATCATGCTTTAGTTGCCATAAGTGGCTATTGTAGGCAAAACAAATAAAATATGTTGCCAGTGAGTGTTTTGTAGATAACTTCAGTATGAACATAATGAGACTTTGCAGATCATTAAAAGCATTTTCTTATTATATCAATTAAAAATGTAATTCGGGCATCATTACATTTGTCTCTAAAAATAATTTTCTGTTGCAGATTAGTAGTGTATAAATGTCATTTTTAGGAGACAAGGTTGCCATTTACTGTTTAACTCCACCAATATTAGCAATATAGTACAACTTACATTGTGAGAAGTGTGTATCTAATTGTCTAAGATGTCAAATCTAAAACACACGATTGGTGTTGGTGTTCTGGACAGTACCCACACTAATTTAATTGAAGCTTAGATCTACTAGTGGGTTTGTTACATGCAAAGTTGACTGTACACAGCTGAAACACTGGTGCTCCCGCTGACCATCACATATGAAATGGTGTAGTTGAATGTTGTCAGTTGTGTTTACATTGGTGGTTTCCTAGCCTACAGAGGAAACAGCCAGTGAGTCATGCGTATATCGAGCTTGAGGTGTTATGTAAAGTATTCAGGTGTGAACATTGTGTAGCTGTGGGAGAAAAAGTAAGTGCAGGCAGAGATGAGCCTAATCATAACAGAAGGTAACTGCATATTTGTGAAGTTATCACCCTCATTATGAAATCAAACTTAGAAAGAGAAACAGATGATTACTGAGTCATTTCCGTACTACAAAGGCATGATGAGATGTCAAGCATTGTTTAGACACACATTCCAGTCCAGATCATGAAGATTCCTAACAAAAATATATTTTCATGCTGAATCAGAAACATTTATAAAAATCAGCTGTTCCTTTTATGTATTACTGGATTCAAGGCTGAATAACAAAAGAAGAAACCAAGATTATTATTTCAGGGGACAAAAGGGGACATGAGGGGGCTTTACCTGCCCCAGATATACAGGGTAATGGCAGGTCACACCATCACATACAGAAACTCAGATACAATTGTTTTTCACTCAAATCTGCACCTTTAAGTTGAGCAAAAACATTGTCTAAAAGACTGTGTAACATTTGAAGCCATTAATGTTGCATGTAGGAAAACAGATATAGTAAAATTGTCAATCCCATCTGTTTCATTACAACTTTTAGTTGTTTCTGCAAACTGTGGAGATGAAAGACCCTGTCGAAAAAGGGGCCACTCTTTTCTACTTTTCCACTGCAGTTGGTCACACTGCAATGAAAACATTTTTATAAATAGATGCTAGACAGACATTATGTAAATTCCAGCCCAGATCATGAAGATTCCTAACAAAAACATATTTTCATGCTGAATCAGAAACATGTACAAAACTAAACATCTAGGATTTTTCCTTTGATGTATTACTGGATTTAAGGCTGCAGTAACAAAAGAAAAAAACAAGGTTATTACTTCAGGTTCCACAAAGGGGGACATGAGGGGACATGAGGGGGCATTACCTCTCCCAGATACACACTGTGTTTGTATCTGGCAGGGTAACGCACTATTCACACTATCACATACAAAAACATACAATTGTTTGTTTTTCACTCAAAACAGCACATTTTAGTTCAGCAAGAAATGTGTCTAAAAGTCTGTGTAGTGTTTGAAGCTATTAATGTTGTTTGTAGGAAAACAGACATAGTAAAATTGCTAATCCCATCTGTTTCATTAACCTGATTCCACCCAGTGTTACAACTTTTAGTTGTGTCTGCTAACTGTGGAGATGAAAGACCTTGTTGAAGTAGGGGCCAATTTGTATTCTGCTCTACTTTTCCACTGCAGTTGGTCACATTGCAATGAAAACATTTTTATGAATAGATGCCTGGGATTCTCTGACATCAGTGGTGAGGCAGATTTATTTAAAACAAATGAATACTGCCACCTGTAGGTGAAAAGACAGAGACACACGCCAGGCATGGATCTTACAGTCTTGTAGTGGGCCTTCAGTGGGATAGATGAGTATGAATAGATTGTATAGTATTAACAATGAGAGTGAAGTGTACGGTCACAATCCAAGGTTTTCCAAGAGTGATTGTAGTCATTCTTATGCATTCTTTTACTTTTACTTTACAGTTAATTGGGAATTGATAATCTCCCTTATATCTCTTAAATCTATTATGTTGTATGTTATACAAGTATTTGATAATTAATGAGGACAAGAAAGTTTCTCGCAAGATTATGCTACATTTATTTTGGCTTTTTTTTTAACACAAGAAAACTACAGCAAAAGGTCTCCAGATCTATTCTGATTTTCGTATTGTTATAAAATGGTATTCAGATTTCCATAATTTTGATAGATTCATAGCACCCTCTTTGAAAAAGAGAACATATTTGTTTTCAGTGTCTCTGGAAGTATTTGGACATTGCAGAAGGTGGTTAAATTAAAATTGGTTGTTTTGAAAAATGTTATGCATTATTTTCCTCTATTATGACTATGTTTTTAAAACGGCAATGTGTTATTATTATTGATAACTTTGTGCAATCGTGTACGTCATACTTTGCCATAATTACTGAAATTAAATGAAGTAGTAAAGAAAAATACAAAAATAAACTGTGTTCAGAAGCATTGGTTCATAATATATGCTGAAGAAAAAATGTCTACTAAAGTCAGTTTTTTAAATGGACTTTGTTCAAACTATAGACTGTATATACACACGTGGACAAAATTGTTGGTACCCCTCAGTTAATGAAAGAAAAACCCACAATTCTCACTGAAATCATTTGAAATGTACAAAAGTAACCATGAATAAAAATTTATTGAAAATTAAACAATCAAAATCAGCCATTACTTTTGAATTGTTGATTAACATAATTATTTAAAAAAATGAAACTAATGAAACTAATGAAACAGGCCTGGACAAAAATGATGGTACCCATAATTTAATATTTTGTTGCACCACCTTTTGAGGCAATCACTGCAATTAAACGATTTCTATATTTGTCAATGAGCCTTCTAGATCTATCAACAGGTATTTTGGCCCACTCCTCGTGAGCAAACTGCTCCAGTTGTGTCAAGTTTGATGGGTGTCTTCTCCAGATGGCATGTTTCAGCTCCTTCCACAGATGTTCAATGGGATTCAGATCTGGGCTCATAGAAGGCCACTTCAGAATAGTCCAACGCTTTTCTCTTAGCCATTCTTGGGTGTTTTTGGCTGTGTGTTTTGGATCGTTGTCCTGTTGGAAGACCCATGACCTGCGACTGAGACCTAGCTTTCTGACACTAGGCAGCACATTTCTCTCCAGAATGCGTTGATAGTCTTGAGATTTCATTTTACCTCGCACAGATTCAAGACATCCTGTGCCAGATGCAGCAAAGCAGCCCCAAAACATAACTGAGCCTCCTCCATGTTTCACCGTAGGGACAGTGTTCTTTTCTTCATACGCTTGATTTTTGAGTCTATGAACATAGAGTTGATGTGCTTTACCAAAAAGCTCCAGTTTTGTCTCATCTGTCCAAAGGACATTCTCCCAGAAGCTTTGTGGCTTGTCAACATGCATTTTTGCAAATTCCAGTCTCGCTTTTTTATGATTTGCTTTCAACAGTGGTGTCCTCCTTGGTCGTCTCCCATGAAGTCCACTTTGGCTCAAACAACGACGAATGGTGCGATCTGACACTGATGTACCTTGGCCTTGGAGTTCACCTTTAATATCTTTGGAGGTTGTTCTGGGCTCTTTGATTACAATTCGAACTATCCGTCTCTTCAACTTGTCATCAATTTTCTTCTTGCGGCCACGTCCAGGGAGGTTGGCTACTGTCCCGTGGATCTTAAACTTCTGAATAATATGTGCCACTGTTGTCACAGGAACTTCAAGCTGCTTAGAGATGGTCTTATAGCCTTTACCTTTAAGATGTTTGTCTATAATTTTGTTTCGAATGTCCTGGGACAATTCTCTCCTTTGCTTTCTGTTGTCCATGTTCAGTGTGGTACACACCTTGTCACCAAACAGCACAGTGACTATTTGTCACCCTTTAAATAGGCAGACTGACTGATTATGAGCTTGAAGACACCTGTGATGTCAATTAAAGGACACACCTGAGTTAAACATGTCCCTCTGGTCAAATTATTTTCAATCTTTTATAGGGGTACCATCATTTTTGTCCAGGCCTGTTTCATTAGTTTGTTTTTTTAAATAATTATGTTAATCAACAATTCAAAAGTGATGGCTGGTTTTGATTGTTTAATTTTCAACACATTTTTATTTATTATTACTTTTGTAAGTTTCAAGTGATTTCAGTGAGAATTGTGGGTTTTTTCTTTCATTAACTGAGGGGTACCAACAATTTTGTCCACGTGTGTATATCTTTACATGCATATATATCTTTATATACAGTCTATTGTTTAAACCATGAGGTTTTTGTGCCCTATTCCTGTCAATTGAAATGATCTCTTCCTATTGTCAGGTTCTTTTAGATTTAATTTTCAAATGTTCATTAAAAAAAGAGTTACTTATATCATTTTTTTGATTCGTCAAAAAAAAAAAAAGAATAAAGAGAAAAAAAGAAAAAGAAAAACAGGCAGTGAGTAGACACCAGCCTACGTATATTGTATGAGACAGCACTAGCTAAAGGCCACACCTCTGACGTGTTTTTGAGCCGCTGGGTTGCGGTGATTTGTGATTTCACTGTTTCTCAGGTCAGGTCGGAGGGTTTTTGGACGACAGTTCATCATGGCCCTGAGGGGGATCCGGCTGGTCATCCCGTCGGGAACAAGTGCTCTGAAAGCGGTGAATGCTGTACAGAAGGTACGGAGAGAACATGCAGGGACACGGGCCTTTATTTCTCCTTCAACTTCACAAGGGCAAGCTAACTAGCCAGCTAGCATCACAGTCGGTCCAATTTGTTTATAATGTTGTTTGTAATGTTGTTAGCAGTCGAGAGGACAGCTAAGTAAACATTAAATTATTTTTTATTGATGCATACATAATGTCCCTAGTCATGATACGTTGCAAATGCAGGTTTCTACCAAAATTAGTCAGTTTAGATGGTGTCAGTTCTATTTGTCACCTGAACGTGACTCCCTGTGCAATCATTAGGTGGGGAAGCCTGTTTTTTTATTTTTTATTTTATTTCTATTTTTACCTGTTTTCCAAACGATGTGGCTGTAGGTTTGATTTGGAAACTGGTGAGGACATAAATTTGGCAGGAGGTCTGGGGGTCCTCTCCCAATGTTTCATTACATTTCCTGCAATTCTACACAATATATACACCCACAAGTTCATGTGTATGACCCAAATACATGTCTGCTGATAGACACAAATTGTTAATCAATCAATACATGTAAAAAATTGCAATACTTTTTATGACGCACATATATATGGCACATTATAAGTGTGTTATGACACAAACTACAAGAACCAATGATTTATTAATCATATTAATAATGTTTTATAGATATTTGAAGCAGGAATACACTCTCAGACAACACCAAAGCTCACAGTGGAAATGCTTACCTAGTCAGCTTTCTCCTCTCTCTGCCTGGACTTCTCTCTCTGTCTGTCTGCCTCTATCTCTCTCTCTGATGTCTGTATGGACAACCACTATGTAATACACTGTCGGTGACAACCATATTTGTCTAGTTTTGGTCTGGCACATGGGACGAATTTTTTTTTTAACAATTTACATCAGAAGGACGTGCTCAATGAGATAACATTACAGCGCACAGGTCTGTCTCTGTCTGATACCTGTATTGACAACCACTAAGTGATACACCTTAACTTAACCACTCTGTTCATGCACTTAGAATGAGTGATGCGAGAAATTAGTTTAAAACAATCAGAAGGATATGTTCTTTGAGGTAACATTTCAGCTCATAGTGCAAATTCTTACCTGTTGACTCCTCTTTCTCTCTTTCTTTTCTCTCTCTCTGATGTCTGTATTAACAAGAAAGCTAAATGAAAGTGAATGCAACTCCTAATTTGCTATACGAGTAAAAAGAAGGGAACTTCTGATTTGCAATACAATACTAGATAATAGTTAACTCACCAACCATGTGCTTACTGGCAAATGTTATTTGCTGATAGATGTAAAGCAAGTGAGCTAACTCAGCCTTTTACTACATACATAGCTACTTACATTTAACAAGAAAAAAGACCTTATATCTCTCCTTTTCCTGACATCCATGATGATAATTCAGACTGCTGAGTTAAGAGGAAATATTGCAGGAGGTTCAATCAGAAAATAATGAATTGTAGTGTTAACTACAGTGACCCTGTAGCCACACAGATGGGATTTGAAACTGGGGAAGACAGAATAGCAAACTAGCAATCCTGGAAAAATTACTAATGCTCCTCTTGTTTGGCCAACAAGTATAATGCCAACATGATAAGAACAAGAACAGTTATTGTTAGCCAAGTCAAATGTAATAGCACAAAATCACCCTACAGCACACCCTGTCACAACAGGTAGTTTGCTAGCTAACTACGTTATCTGTTAATGTTAGCTAAGTATACTAGCTACTAGTATAATGTTAAGAGGCCTAACTTTGTGCAGTGATAACTTTAGCAAGACTATTACAATTCCTGGTCTGTAGTGAGTTAGCCAGCACAGGACAGCTGTGTCTTTCATATCACCAAATAATCAACGTATTTAATTTGATACCGCTACTATAACGTTATGATCACAGAAGGCAAAGCCCCTGCAACGCGACAGCCTGGATTGTCTTGTGTTCTAGCCTCAAGCTCTCTGTTTCTGATTCATCCAAAATGCACTCAAGCAATCACATCATTGCTTGTAAAGGAGGCAGGAACAAAGTGAACAAACACCAATAGAAACTCAATTTCTCATTCAGGGGGAACATGAGGGAGTTAACCTTTTGTAGAGCCGATGGAAATTACCAAATTATTGGTGGGGACAATTTTAGGTAATCAGAAAAGTGGTAGAGACATGTCCCCTCTGTCCCTACCATAAATAAAGCCCATGCTTATATGCCTTATTTTTTTTCCCACCTGCATTCCACAAAGACCCGCCCTACTCTGCCTCTGATTGGCTAGTACTCGTTGCCTTTGTTGGTTAGGTTGGTTAGGTTTAGGCATGAGGAGTGAGATGGTTAGGGTAAGGGCGGCAGCTGTTTAAAACACGAACAGAACAGCTGTCCTCCTAAAAGCCTTATCAAATTTATCTTAATCAGTATATATCTGTATTTATATGTGTATATCTGTGTTTATTATCTATGTTAGCCATTTACGCAAGTCAAATTGTGCTCAGCGAGAAGCATCCACCTCTTGTAATGTTTCTTATAATGTAGGAAACAAAACATAGCCTATAAGTTGGCAGTGCAGCTATGGCCTGTCTTGGAATTTTATACAGTTATCCTCAATCTGAAAGTGGCCCATATTAAACCAGTTAACCTGCTTTGTTATTGTGTACACATAATATGTTCAGTTTGTAGCTAAATATTGTGTAAACTGTGCGGTCACACGGTTTGACCAGCCTACCATCAGTGAGGATACTGCAACAACATTCAGTGTTTCCTCTAACTACTCTTGACAAGCTAACATTTAAAACTATTAATTTTAAAAAAAATAAGTGAAGAAATGTGAATTTTCATAATTTAAGACAAAAAGGACCAGAGGAATATATACTGTGTTGATCATTCAATTTAAGATAATTTAAGGCTTTTAGGAGGACACCTGTGTTCTGTTCATGTTTTCAACAGCCGCCGTCACTACGACAACTATGACGCATTTGGCTGAAATTCGGCAGTTAACAGGGTAACTCGTTAAACCGGAACAATAAAATGTTTGGTGAAAACAATGTTTAAATCCAGTATCCACATTATAACTCCTTTAAAGATAGGATTTGTTGCAGGGCTGTTGCATTAGACTGCTTTAATTTTAGTTAATTGTAAGTAATAAACTGCAAAATGATATACTGCAAATACAAGTTTGCCCAGAAAGCTCACAAATCCTTCAGTAGCACTGCTCGTTATCACACTACCAGTGAGTTTAATTGCATTGACATGTTTTGTTGTTGTCACAAAAGGTGGGTTTTGACAGACTGATGAAACAACAAAGCCCTTTATGCTGTGTATCCCTTAGTCATGACTGTGTTAACACTTGTTTATTTTTAAAGTATGGTCTTTTTTTTGTCATCCAGGCAAGTGTTCACACAAGCTCAGTGAGAAGCCTACGGTATGGCTGGTGGGCCTATGCTCTGGGCGAAAGGACAACACCACGGTTTCAGCAGTACAGCAAAATCATCTCTGTGGATGGCAACCTGGCCTCAGGGAAAGGAGCACTGGCCCAGAATCTGGCTGACAAGCTGGGTAACTATCTGACCGCAAGGAACTGCCAATATTGATTTGATTGCAGTACTCTAATCTTAAAAAAATATGAGCCAAACGATTTATGGTCACACTCTACTAACTGTATTGAAGACATACTCTGACATTTTGGGAAATATACTTGTTTTAGTGGGAGTAATAACTTCTGTTTCTGTGTCTGCAGGAATGCTCTACATGCCTGAGCCTGACACTTTCTACTTAGACAAGATGACCGGAGAGAAGGAACCCCTCTCTGTTGACTTCAACGGGATGTGCAGCCTGGAGAAGTTCTACACAGACCCTAAAGCTGCTGATGGAAACAGCTACAGGCTGCAGCTGTGGATGTACACCATGAGGCTGCTCCAGTATGCCAACGCCATCGAACACCTGCTCACCACAGGTATGCCAGACTCTGAAGGAATGAGGTTCACTGTAGTTTCCTGTGCTCAACTAACAAAGGAATCAGACTTGGAATTAAGATGTGCACCACAGTGTGAGATCAGGACGAGTCCACACTAATGCAGACACAGTTTACAAATGCCACTTACAATAATGACACCCCTTATCCCCATGTTTTCTGTCACTCATCTTCATTCTGATCTTCTGTGTTTAAGGCCAAGGAGTGATCCTGGAGCGTTCCCCCTTCAGTGACATGGTCTTTATGGAGGCCATGTCGAAACAGGGCTACATCAGGAAGGAGTGTGAGTATAACTGTGTCGGTAACATCAAAGATGGCACCGAGTGGTCTTAAATTAACCTCCCACTGAAAATAGTACATATGAAGCACAACCATGAAAGCAATTGTCTTTATAACAGTAGTCCCAAATAAAATCCTTTAGGGCTGCGTATCTACAAGGTTCTCTCAGGCCAGGTATGGTTCTCATTTGGTTTCAGTTAGATAAAATGATGAAATCATTAAAAGAAATGTAAAATTTGGTTATGCTGTGTATTGCAAAATTAAGTTGTTTTTTTTTCTCACAGAAAAATAATATGTTTTCCTCTGTCCTGTGGCTTGCAGGTGTGCAGCACTACAATGAGATCAAAGACATCAGTATCTGTGAGTTCTTGCCCCCACACCTTGTCATTTATGTGGACCTGCCAGCTGAGGAGGTGCAGAAGAAGCTGAAACAGAGCGGCAAGGTAGGGGGACACACACAGCGACACCACAGGATACTTTCTTCTCTGTAGGATACTGTAATTATGGCTGATATTTCAGTCTCGTTCATTAACTAACTTTAAATAGAGGTCATTACCAGTACCATCTTTAATTGGAACAACAGCCTAATCCAAATTAAAACCACCTTAATCCAAATGAAATGTTGATATTAAAAGGATGGTGTAAAGTGGTACATTTTTAATCAGGCTTTTTAGGCTTAGCATTAATCATTGACTAAAATGGAATATGTTTATTCCCAGTCCTATCTTCAGAATGTGCCCTTGATGTATCTGAAGAGCATTGAGGATTGCTACAAGAAGTCTTTCCTGCCCAAAATCAGGTAAGCAGCTGAACTTATGGATGGCAGATGGGTGTATTAGATCTCTCACCATTGTCAAATTACACCATAATTCAAACATGGTTCATATGTAATGTGACAGCAGTGTTTAAGTGCTGATTAGCAAATGTTAGCATGCTAACAAGGTAAGCATTACAACAGCTTGTTAACATTGCCACTGTGAGAATGTTATCATGCTGACATGTTCATCATTTAGCTCAAATCAGTGCCTAATTACAGCCTCACAGAGCTTCTAGCGTGGCTGTTGACTTTTATCACACCTGAAGTGCCTAAACCCAAGTTTGTCTTTCTTTTAGCGAAACGTCAGAACTGCTCGCTTACGATTCAGCCCAAGCCCAAGATGTTGAAAAAGTAAGATTTTAATGAACAGTAGCTCGTTGAATACAAATCTTTTAATTCTTCCTGTAGAAAGCTCACTCATTGTCTTGCGTCCACAGGTGGTGGAAGATATAGAGTATTTGAAGTTTGAAAAAGGACCTTGGCTGGAGCAGGATGATGTCACCTACCACCACATGAGGATGCTGTGAGTTGTTGATTACTGTTCTACATTTTTCACATTGACATGCAAATTACACAGGAAGATTTGCAAAAGTCAAATTTCCACAAAAGTATCACAAGCGCTGTCTGTTTGTCATACTCATTATGGATAAATATGCAAAGTACCTGAAGAGAATCACACAGAGAACAGAAAAGGCAGATTTGTTTTGATTTTCAGTTCTGTTCAGTTCAGACTTTTATTTTCCCACAAGTCTTGCAGCATAAAAACATTGACACAATAAGACTATTAAAGACATTAAAGTGCTGGTCATATACACGCAGTACAGTATACAATATAAGTGTCATGAAGAATATGGATAAGATGAATTGATGCCTGTATGTGTGTGTCTTTTGTACTCCAACATTAGCTATCGTGCAGGTTTTCAACACTTTGCTCTAATTTAATTGTATTTCTGTCTTTTTACAGCGTGGAAGACAAACAGAGGGTGGCAACCCTGACCCACATACCAAGGTTTCTACCAGAGATAACAATCGGAGCCCACGAGTATGATGAAAAATTCTATGCCTATAAATCGGTATGTAGACACATGTCACATGTGAACACAACATGTTCATTCTTATTAGGTGGTCTTGCTGGCGACCTTTTTTGTTGCATATCATTCCTCATCTCTCTCTCTCCACTATATGATCCATCTGAAGAAAGAAATATTGAAATGGACACAAAGCGAGCACTGCTGTTTATTTACATGCTCCATTTTAGTTATAAGTTAGAATTTAGTTATAATATAATATAAAACGGATCACAGATCAGGCTGTTTATAGCCAATACAAATCAATGAAAAAAAAAGTTGATTTGTCCTAATGATCTTGGAGATTAGCTCAGGACATCCCTAATGTTGTTAACTGCAGTGTTTCATTAAGCTGCAGGAGAAATAATTTCTTTTATTATTTATTGTGTTGAGTGCTTTATGAAAAGCTCGAGGAACCCTGCCTTCGTCTAAATCCCCACTGTTCTTTTTATGATTAAATACTTTTTATTTGTCTACCCTTTGCTATGTGAAGCCTGTTCAGTAATGTCAGCGTGATGGATCTAATTTTCTTCTGCTAAAATATCGGATGACTCCGTAGTTACAAGACGGCAAATGCCAGATGTGGAATATTCTACAAGGCTTGTGGTATCAGTCTTGCAGGGAAACATTTGGGTCTGACCTTTACTGTTTATTGACTCGAGACTTTTGTCTCCCCCCTGCTGTAAAAATCCGGCTGCATAATGCTACAGGAGGCTGTGACCTGACATTTTGTTCTGAGCCTGGATCTCAGTGGAGAGAATGAGAACTGTGACATGTGGTGGCATCATCTCCCTCAGCATGTTTGAGTTGACAAAGAAAAGTCATGGAAGGACATTTGCGATGCTGATGTATTGCAGCTTCTGTTGTACATTTTATAGCAGAATTTTGTCCTAAAACCCGTTAATTTGAATTCATTGAGAAGTGAAAACTTTCCAACAAGCCTAAGCTGTTCTTGTTAGAGGTTATTATATGCAACTCTGCTGGTTTGAATGTGCAGTCTTTTTCTTTTAGTTTAACTGTCAGTTTTGGTTCTCATTTTAGCTCCCTGGGAAGAAATATGCCGCTGGTTATAATGCAGACGTCGGAGACAAATACATCTGGCTGAAGTAAATGAGTCCACATGTGGTTAATGAACCTGAATCAACCCTTGTCATTGGCTGATCAGCTCCCTGGGTGAACTGTGGACTGCTCGTCCATGTTTGTTCCACTTGTCTTCTGTTGTACATCCTAAATAATATGTATTAAAAGAATAAATTTTGAATCTAGTAAGTCTTGTCTTTTGTTTTAACTCTGTATCCAGATATGATTATATACATATTACACACACAAACACAGGTGATAATTGTGCTTTGTTTTATTATTGAGGTCATAGTGGGTGGTGGTGGTGGTGGGAATGCATTATATTGAAAAGTGTTCCTAATATTTTGCCCCCCTCATGTATGTTAATGGAGTGGACAAAATATTAGGAACACCATTCAATATAATGCACTCCAGTACACCACCACCACCCACTACGACCTCAATAATAAACATAAAGCACAATTATCACCTTTCTGATGTGTCAGCAAAAACTGAAAATATATAAGCTTCATAAATGTAGAATTTATGGCAGAGCAGAAGATTGTAGTGTTTCATATCTCTGATGTGAGTTTTATTCTGAGAGGTTGGGCCAAAACTCCCCTCTTTGAGAGCGATGATTAGTTTGTGTTTGTGTTAGCTGCAGGAGGCTCTTGTTCTAATTAAAAACTGGTCATCAGATACAAGGATACACTGGCCTCAACAGCTGAGTGTGCTGGAGAGATGAGAGGAAATCCCCGATAACTTGCTTCCTGCTGCCAGGTCGTAGTGAAGCTCTCACTCAACTACACCTTGGGCTTCAGTTTTAGCTCCCCTTTCACAACAGTAGTCTGGTACAGTGTACAGACCACACAGTCTAGTCTAGCTGTATTAGATTGCTCACCATGGTTCAGACAGGGAAGTGGACAGGTTGCGACGCATCTACAACCCTGCATATTAACAGCCTTGGAGAGCAGAGACCCGAGACAACCTGTGGAGCCATGAAGTTGAAGGACGAGCAAATTACGAGGAGTAAGAAGACCTACAGTACTAGTAGAAAGTTTGGACACACTTTCCCATTCACTTGAATGAGAAAGTGTGTCCAAACTTTTGTACTGTATGTGATGGTTCAATCCCAGACAGGATAATGTTACATTAAACATGGATGTGAGGGAGAATTCACATTCACTATCCTTTGAGTTGACGAGTTGTCCATCAATACACTTGTTATGAATCCCAAGTAGCCATGAAGGCCGACTACTGAATATAATATCTGATGTTTGGCTTAACATAACCAACAACACAGATCTAACTGGGAAGGTAACAAATATGACCTAACAAAAATGTAAGTAACCAAATTGCAATAACTTACCTCTCTAATTAAAACAAACAGATGAAAACCAGAGAAAGAAAACAGCCCCTCATACAAACTGCAGGAAAACAAACCCATCACCTATTTGCATACACACTCTCTCACACACACTCCTGTCACATGTCATGCTGAAGGAGAGAACAGACGCAGCAAAATTTGATCACGGTCATAATAACGCTGCTGTGGAAACACTTTGCATACTGCATTAATAAGCATTAGATAGGCTCAATATGTGAGCAAAAGGTCAGACATGCATGACCTTGAGGCTGAAAGCATTTCGAGGAACCAGACCAAGCTGTTCTTGTTCGGATCCAGATCCGATTTTCTCCAGCATGGCCACCTGGGAGGAAAAGAGAAGGCGATGAGGTTGCAGAGCAGACAAAGCTGTGTGAGGAAATATGTGCTGCCCAAACAATCATCAAAAATGATTTTATTATCTACCTCTCTCTCAGCATTATGGACACAATGAGCCCTATCCTTAAAAGTTCATTCAAACATTTGATCAAAACAACCCTTTCCTCTTAATTCCTGTATGATGCAGCAACAGGACCCGCTGAGCAGAATGCCACTCTGTCACATGTAGTTGAAAACTATGTCTATCATCTCACCATAAATAATGCTTCAGCATAAAGAAATAGAGATATGCTAACTGTAATTAAATTCATAAGCCTAAAATATTCAAGGAACAGTCATGGACTTTGAAAAGAAGAAGTGGTGATTAACTTTAACCCCGTCATTACTCTGTCATATAGATGACTGGCTCCTAATTATCACAGTAAGCCACTCTGCTCCAGCACAAAAACATGGTACTCAGAGCTCTGGGTTTGACATGCTGGATGACGTATGCACTTAAATCAAGCTTCACAAGTTCTCAAAAGCTCTGTTTTTCAGGACAGCGAGATAGTTGCGAGCCAGGATGAGCTCTGTGAAGGAGTCCAGGCCCAGAGAGAAGCTTTCCCCAAGGACAGAGAGCTGGTTCAGCCTCTCTAAACTTTGGAGGTTGATGAAAGCTCTGTCAGCCACAGAAGTGATGTTATTCTCTTTCCAACACTTCATGCCCAAAAGAACCCAAGGGGAGCTCTGACAGAAGGTCCCTGGACAGATCCAAATACTTGGTGTTAAAGGGGAAGTTCTTGAGAGCAGTGGAGAAATGTTTCATCTGAGCAGCTGCTATATTTCAGGTATGGGAGACAGTTGCATCTATTATAAGAAGCACTAACTGCCCTAGGTAGTGTATTTTCTGGATAGTCGAAGAAAATAATAAGAAATATATAATAATATATATATATATAATGTTTTCTCAGTCTTTTATACTGTCAGTTAACATATATACACAATGCTACATTTTAAAAGCTACACGTATTTAGAAAGCTAAATGATTATAAATTCAATGCAAACTGAATGATTTCAAACAAAACAGTCATTTGCCTGCACTCCTAGTGCCAGAGCTTCAGAGCTACTCAGACAAAGGACGTGTGAATAATTGACAGCACAGCAGCCAGGTGCAGTCACAGCGAACTAATGGAGGATGGAAAACATGAACTCTGGAGAAGGGAGGCTGGCACAGCATGCTGTCTGGTACGATGTAACACTGAGGTCTTATCAGTGGTGAGACTTTAGGCAGGGGAAAAGGTGGCCATTTTTGCAGAATGGAGTTGTAACTACAGACATTTCTGAAGAGGGACTGGACTTATTTGGAAGTGGAAACAACTTATTGGTTGAGTGAAACCCATAGACTGTGGGGAAATTGAATGCAACATTGATTAAGTCATTTATGAGTTTGTGAGGGGATGTTTTTGCCGCCTGGAGTCTGGGTTTACAAGCTCGCTGCCATGTTTGTCAGTTACTGCAGCCAGAAAATCCTAATTTTGGACCGCATGAGAAAGAAGAAACCATGCTCCATCTGTCTCCTCATTTCCATACTGGAACAGTGAGATGTTTGGAGGCGCAGTGGCTCAATTTTCCTTTTTTTTTAAAGGGCACCCCCACACCCACTGTATTATATAAAATTGTATACACAAAGATACAAACATACATGCACATGTTTTTGTGCACTTGGATGAAAAACTGATTTGATGATACAACATAAGATACACAAAGTCAAATTTACTTCTGTTAAAAATGCACCTCGTCCATAAATTCATAACTACTTCCAACTTTAACAGAAGACATGGAGACAAACAATATATGTAAAATTATACTATTGTTGTAATTTATTGCCATAATGTGTCTTCATTATTTATATTACATTGCCACTGATGCCACAAGACCACAAATCAGACCACAAAAGAAGAAAATACTAAAGGTGTGTGTGTTTCATATTTTCATCAAGGTATGTACTGTAGGAAAAGTCTACCCCCCAGCTGGATACATACTTAAAAATATAGGCCTATCTTGTTAGTTTTAGCTTGGTAGCTTTCTTGTGTAGCGCTCCATCTCCCTCTTCTGACAACTGGCTGAACCAGCATTTACTGAGGTGTAACAAGATGTGACAACCACCGACACCAAAATGATCTTTTTTTTTCTTTGACGTCACAAGAGCAACTTGTAGGTTGCCCAGGGGCGTTACAAAGACTGTGTGGTGTATGAATGTATTCTGGATTCTTTAGCCTGTCTGTCTTAAATTAAATTAAAAAAGAAATTTAATCCAATTATTTAAATTACAACAAATGTAATCGAATAATTAAATTAATTATATAGTAATGATATGTCAAGTAGATTGTATCTGGTATCAAAATCATCTGCATGTTGATATTATGATATTTTTTGGAGGTGACCAAACAAATCTTCATCTTTTCATGAGGTAATTCCATATATAACACCAATTTTACGTGGTAATCCTGCAATGTCCATGAAATCAGCTTTATTTAAAACTGGAATGGACTTTTGTCTCCCCCTTCTGGTAGTGAGAGTAATTACAAAAACACTGTCAACATGTGCTTACATCATAGGCTACTCTGTAGCCTACTCCGTCGCTACTGTTGCGGGCTGTAAAACGGTGGATAAGTTGCTGCAAGTGTCACACAACCCCTGTTACAGAGGCAGCAGTTAAATTCGTCTCTTCACCTGCACGGACCAAGGCATGTATAGTCAATCTATGCACTCTGATGTCAATCAACCAATAAGTGAAAAGTTGACCCCATGACACACTTAGAATGACAGCCCCCTCATTTGCATAATAAAGCAGAAATGCATAAAGAAATGTAAGAAGAAAAACGCATGAAGAAATGTAGAAAGAAAGCAGAGATGGAGGCATATTTGCACAAAGTGCCTTAGGCAAAGCCATTAGAAATGAAACCCTGGCTATCCCCCAGCCAATACCACTTCCTGGCTCCTCACAGCCAGTCCCCTATGTCATTATGGGGGATGAAGCCTTTCCCCTCTCACGCAATGTAATGTGCCCCTTCCCTGGTAAGGACCATGGATGAGGCTAAGAGGGTGTACAACTACAGGCTATCAAGGGGCAGGAGAGTGGTGGAGAACTCGTTTGGGATCCTTGTCTTTAGGTGGGAAGTATACCAAAGAAGGATCAGGTTGCAGCTTCAGAATGTGGATAAAGTGATGAAGGCCACTTGTGTCCTATGCAATTTCATCATTAAAACCTCCAACCCAACAACTCAACATCAGGCACCAGAGAGTGTGGCAAATCCTAGAGCAAGTGGAGCAGTTGAGAACCTACCATTGTGTGGGAAACATCCATCAAGGGAAGCATTTTTGATTAGGGAGGCCTACAAGGACTATTTCATGTCCACTTGGACATGACAACATTTGGACAAAGGAATATGCAGTGTTCAACCACATTGCAGTTTTGCATTCAAACGACACAATGTGCAAGCAATTGGGTCCACTAGAAATGGACCATTATTTTTTTGTTTTGGCTATTGTCTTTTCAATGACTGCCCTGTAGAGGTTCAGGTGAAAGTTCAGGATGAGTCATCACTTAAGGCTATTGTTACCGTCAACGAAGATAGAGTGTGACACCATTGTGACCGCCTGCATGCTGATGAAAAGGATGCCAAAGCTGATGCCCTCACCACCAAATTGCCTAGAAGTCTCTGCCTTGGAAACGTGGATAAGTTTGAAGACAGTGTTTTGGCAAGCAGAGATAATGTTCCAACAACCAGTGTCATGAAAGCAATTTCATGGAGTAGGAGGAGAAAATACAGATGACACAGAAATGACATGATTAGTTTACAAAAAATGCTGGAAGAAGAGCACAGGTCTGAGGAAGCAGTTATATATTAATAACTGCTTATATAAAATATTGCATCCCATAGGCGGTATGTTTTGGTCTGAAAAAACTGGCAACCTCTTCTATGAGCGATGCAAGGATGACATTGTATATTTGAACGTGATAGGGAACATTGTTCAGAAAGCGAAGGGACAAACTTCAGTGTTCTATGTGTATGAAATTGCTGTTAGAAATCCATCAAAAGGATCCTCCCCTGTCCCTGTGGCCATAAACCTTACCAATGACCCCACATCATCTGTGTCTAGGGGCATTTGTGACAGACTTAATAAGACCCTACAGAAGAAGAGTCAAGAAAAGGCCAGCTGCAATGGCTCTATGGATTGTGCCTTCAGGAACTGCTCTCCAGATACTATACCATTGTGACCAGACAAGGAAAGCATAGGGCTACCAATTCTTCATCGCTGCTTGAGCCATGTTGTGAAAAATGCAAAGGACCTATACTGAAAACAGTGAGTGATTGCTGTCCATCAATATGCTAATGATTTCTGACATGACATCATGACATCATGACGTCATGAATCATGAAGTGTTTCCTTGCAGTGCCCCCAAACATAACCACCTGGACATGCATGTCTTTGGGCTTATGACACAGGCCACAACACTGAAAGAGCTTGATGCAGTCAGTGCTGCCATAGTTTTCTCCAGTTCCCAAAGTGGGAGAAATATTGAAAAACATTTCAAAAGTCTGCTACTGACAAGAGCAGGACAATGTGACATTGATGACACATCCATTGTGGAGCAATACATTGTAGTATGTAATCATTTTGTGAATTGCAACAATTGTATCCTTGCTCAAATATAACATAAAGGAAGTGTTGGCCTTTGATATAACTGTATTCACATGCCTGTTATTGACCACGGATAACCAACATTCAGCTGTGACAAGGTTTACATTATTTTCAAACACCCAAGACTCAAGAAATGATTTGATTTTTTGCTAGAATGATGAGGGACCAACACCATTCCAACATCATTTTGAGAATTTGGTACAGAAGGGGCAACTTGAGAAAAATTGTGATCCTAACGTGTACTTCAGCCTAATCTTCATCCCTACATTGCTGAAATACTTTCTACCTCAGGCTGCTCTGTGGTCTGGCATACTCCTAGGTTAGTCCTCTTCTATGGCCTGTGCTTCAATATCTGCTTCTTCTAATAACTCTAAATTAAATAAAAAGGCATGTCTACTGTTTTGTCAGGTGACCTTGGATGACACAGAACGGGGCCCATGTATGACAGACTTACGCAGAGGTACAAAAGAGCTGCCTGTAAATGCACATAGGTACAATAACCCAAAACATTTGGTAGTAAAATTTAATCTTATTGCATTATTCCATCATGGATATTATAGAGTAATATGTAAACCAAGTGAATGGAGACGTATATGTTCAACTCCAGAATTGAATACAAAAAAAACACAAGGTATAATGGAGAAAATCCAGTGGGACCTAAAAAAAGATGACCAGACTGGATGATTTTGTACATACCTACAAGATCACCCTGAACGCCTTTCTAAGGGAATACAGAGACTCCCTGAAGAAGAAGCAGAAGGTAAAAGTTCAAATGCTTTGACAGTATACAATTTTTCACTTTTTTTTTTTTTGCTGCAATGTCATTACAAACATTTGTCCTCAATTATTTAACCTAGCATTGCTACTGAGGTCTGTCAATCAAAAACTCTATAGTTCATCTGATCATGAATATTTTACTTGTAACTTATACATGTGTGATTATGTTACTGCCATTGTTATCCCCACAGATATTTTTCTTTGATTGGGTGTGTCAATAAATGTCAAATTTGTCAGAATGTAGTGAGGACCCAAGTGGAAAAGGAAAGCAGGACACTGAAGAAACGTCTCAGTAGATTTATTTTCTTGGTAAAACAAAAAACACTACAGCCAACAAGGCTATCTAACTAAGTCACTAGGCGACCGTCAAACTACGGTGCAGAAAATAACAAACAGAACTAAGATAACTCTTCTGTGATAGCTACTCACACATGAAAGGAGATTCCAAGATTTAGCAACCAGAACACACTAACAGAGGGTGTATGCTAGGAAACAGGTGAAAACAATGATAGACGAAGAAGGTATTGGCTGGAAGCTCCTGCTGGCAGGAGTCTTCCACTACTGTGGATGGGGGAGAAAGAAAGAACTCTGTATAACTCCCTAGCTGTTCCCAGCAGCAGGATCAGCACCTTGGAAAGCGCCACGGTGCACAGTCCTGACAAAATTAAAATTGATACAATCAAAATCATGATATAACTCTATGTTGACATAATTGTAATGATAAATACTTCAAAGTAAGAATCAGTTTGTTTCAAGATAAAATTATGATTTGTCTGATAAGAAAATGGGATTTAATGACATGGAACAACACAATATGAAGGCACTTCAGGAGTGAAGTTGCTGAAATATAATTATTATTATATATAAAATATTGACATGAATTTACTCTGTTAATACTCTTTTAATTTACTCCAGACACATTGGGAGCCATGGAAACAAAGAAAGCAGAGTTTATGTGTCACCCATAACCAAGCCTTTTGTTTTCAAGAAAAAGGCATGTCTTTTTGAGGGCATAAAAGTGGATTCAATGTTTATGTCACATAGAATAATTTTGTTTTTCTCAGAGCACACAGAGGCATGGTTACATAATGACAGGAAGCAAAACAAACACATTAATGTAAATAGCTGGAAATCAACAGCTATAAGCATTTTGTGCTTAACACACATACATATTGAAGAACAAATTGTGTGACATAGTGAATAGCCATGAAATGCAATTACCAAATTTGGACCATGGTGTTGGTATGATGGTATATAATTAAAAGCTGACCTTTATGTTGCAATTTTTATACATAGAACCCACAAGACAAGGCCATATGTCAAGCTCCATCCACATCCGACATCCACATTTATTTGTTTATTTTTACATAATTTGGGCTTCCAGCTCATAAAACCCACGAAAACAGGAATTCAAAAAATTAGAATACTGTGAAGAAATCAGCCCTAATTTTGCAGGGCATGACTGTTTTAAACTGAGTGTCACACACTAATCATCTACTAAACTCAAAGCACCTGCACAGGTTTCCCCAGATGTCATTAACTTGCTTCAGTTTGGTTCAATTGTCTCAGTTCGGTTCAATATGGGGAAGACTGCAGACTTGACAACTGGCCAGAAGACCATCATTGATACCCTCCATAGGATGGGTAAGCCACAAAAGTTCATAGCTAAGGAGGTTGGCTGTTCACAGAGTGCTGTGTCCAAGCATATCAATGGAAAGTCTAGTGGAAGGGCCAAATGTGGCAGGAGAAGATGCACCAGCATATAAGATGACCGTGGGCTTCAGCGGATTATCAAACAGAAGATTCAGGAATCTGGCAGAGATCCAGAAAGAGTGGAATGAGACGGGAGTCACAGCTTCAAAAACCACCACATTCAGATGCATCCGGGAGATGGGCTACAACTGTCGGATTCCTCGGGTCAAGCCGCTTCTGAGCCTGAGCCAACGTAGGAAGCGTCTCAACTGGGCCAAGGAGAAGCAGGACTGGACTGTTGGCCAGTGGTCCAAGGTCCTCTTTTCCGATGAAAGTAAAGTGTGCCTTTCATTTGGGAATCAAGGTCCAAGGGTTTGGAGGAAGACGGGTGAAGAACAGAACCCAAGCTGCTTGAGGTCAAGTGTGAAATATCCAGTCAGTCATGATTTGGGGTGCAATGTCCGGTGCAGGTGTTGGTAAACTCTGCTTTCTTAAATCCAAGGTCACTGCAACAGTCTACCAGAATGTTTTAGAGGACTTCATGATTCCTTCTGCTGAGGATCTGTATGGAGATGCAGATTTCATCTTCCAGCAGGACCTGGCCCCTGCCCATACCGCCAGAAGCACCAAAACCTGGTTTAATGCCCATGCCATCACAGTGCTTGACTGGCCAGCCAATTCGCCAGACCTAAACCCATTGAGAATCTATGGGGTATTATCAAGAGGAAAATGAGGGGCACCAGACCCAAAACCAAAGACGAGCTGACAGCAAGCATCAAGGAAATCTGGGCTTCCATAATTCCCACGCAATGCCACAGGCTGATTGCCTCAATATCACAGCACATCGAGGCAGTGATTAAGGCAAAGGGATTCCCAACCAAGTATTGAACATTGACATATTGTTTAGAAATTACCATAGTTTGATTGATTTGATGTGATCCTAATTTCTTTTTTTTTCTACAAAAACTGAGAAGTAAATGGTGATTTCTTCACAGTATTCTATTTTTTTAATTCCTGTTTTCATGGGTTTTTTGAGCTGGAAGCCCAAAATATGTTTAAAAAAAACAAATAAATACTTAAAATCGTTTAAATTGTGGGCCCTGAATCTATAATCTATGAAAGTTGAACTTTTTCAATGGAATTATGGAAATTAATAAACTTTTCCATGATATTCAAATTTTTTGGAAAGGGTCTGTAGAAGGGAAGACTCAAAGGTAGAAAAGGTATCAAAACTACATAAAGACATAGATGAAGAAACAAGGATTTACATTATTAAGTCAGAATTACAATAAAACACTGAACAAAATAGACAATTAATAGAAAGGAAATTGAGAGCAAGAAGGACAGATAAGGAGTTCATTTGGGAGAAAGGATTAAAGAAGGCGAGAATTGTTGAAACAGCAAGGATGTGAAGAGTAAAACAGGAAAAAATGATATTAAGTTAGGAAGGAGGAAGGTTAGTTACAGGAAAAGGAGAATTGATTTGCTCATGTGTAACTCATCTTCTGTGAAGTAGTCTTTATTTATCTACAGTAGCCCCAAATATAACATGTATTGTTTTTATGACCCTCAGCTGACTTCATTGTGGAAAAAAGAGGACACAGAAGTGGTTGTTTCTGTGGTGCCCTCACAAATAAGAGGGAACAGCTTTACCATCCATCACAGAGACCTACGATCCACACTAGTGGCTTACAGACAAGGTATGTAGTCCTAAAAATAGAACAGAACCAGTGCTCATAAAACAAAACAAAACAAAAAAAGGATGTTACAGTGAAACGACTTAGTGAATTGTAATTCTCTTCACTACACATGAATCCAATACCCATGTTATACTGCCTTCATGGGCCACCACATGAAGGCCATATTGGTTGTTGAGTCCTTGACATAATTCACTATTTTTAAAGGTCGGTGTTAAAATGCATCCATAGTTAAATATTTATCTGTTCTGTGGACACTTGGGAGCAAGTAGACACATTTTGATAAATGTAGTGTCACTTGTATTAATCAGTGACACTATTGCAATGGATCTCACAATTTTTCTATGTAATGTTCTTTTATTTTTGCATTTATTGCATATATTTTTATTGGCAAATTCCTTTTTAACAACAAAGCCACACAGTAACCCATTAGGTTATAATTTTCAGAAATGTAAATGATTTTATTACTTTTAATAGACTTTCTTCTCAAGCGCTCTGCCCTCATAATCTCAGAGCATGCAACATATATTTTTAACTTAACTGTTTTAACTGGCACAATTTCTAAAGTATGGAAGTTGGCTCATTTTTTACTTTTGCACAAGGGAGGAAAAAAAAGTGACCTAAATAACTACTGCCGTATTTCAAAACTGTCTTCTCTGGCTAAAACCCTTGAATCATTAGTAAACAAACAACTCAAGTCATTCTTAACTAGATACTCTGTATTAACTCCCCACCAATCCAGCTTCACAACAGATTATAGCACCATCTCTGCTACTTCCCTAATTCTAAATTATGTTGTGTCAGCTGTAGACAATAGAAAGCACTGTGCTGCTCTTTTTGTCAATTTATCAAAAGCCTTTGATATGGTTGATCCTTCCCTCCTCCTGCAAAGATCATCAAGTATTGGACTTGATCCTAATGCCTGTAGATGGTTCAACAATTATGTCTCTGACAGACAACAGTGCATAAAAGTGGATAATTCTAGATCTGAGTTTCTACCAATAACAAAAGGAGTCCCACAAGGTTCAATCCTAGGACCAGTTCTGTTCACTATTTATATGAATGATATAGTCTCATCTTTGCAAACCTTAAATGTCCACCGTTATGCAGATGACACTATTTTATACCACTGGGCTGACTCTATAAAATCAGCTACTGAAACCTGCAGCTTTCTTTCAATGCTTTGTAAAATGCACTTATAGATCTCAAACTTGTATTAAATGCCGATAAAGCAAAATGTATGCTGTTCTCCAGAGTCAAAGACATTGACTACAGTACTCTCCAAATTTGCACTTTAAATGGCACAGTCATTGAAAGAGTCCCACATTATAAATATTTAGGCATCTGGATTGACAATAAATTCACCCATAAATCTCATATTGATGCAGTAACAAAAAAAATAAGAACAAAGCTTGTTTTTTTTTATACAGAAACAACTCTTGTTTCCCTATATCTAAATGACTTATTGTATTCTACCACTTTTATGATTTTTATTTTTTATTTTTTATTCATATTGTGTTACTCTTATGGTATCATTGTCATTATTATGATTGATATTGCACATTTCAAATTGTTTATGTTTTATATTTGATAAATTGTATTGTATTTGGTGTGCTCAGGTAGAACAAAGATGTCATACATTTGCCATAAAGGTTAGAATACGCATGCACTCCAAATTTAGGGACAGCTGGATTGACCAGAGAGTTGTGAGTGATGGCTAGCGTGGCCGCAGTCAAGGACTGAATCATGCAGCCAAGAATTGCTGGTGTCCCAGATGATGGGCAGCTCAAAAAGACTACTTGTACATCTTATAATCAACGTTGTGTTATATTCAGGCCAATATGGCAGATTTCATCTCTGTGCAATTGTATTATATTCCCCACTTTAATGTTTATATTTGTCAGTTCTTCAACTTGTGCTCCAAAAAATCTGGTTCTCCCTCAACTGAAGCTAATTGTGACACTTCTGACTTTAGTGGATACTTCCAATCCAAGTATTATTGCAAATATCCTATGTACTCTATGCATGCAATTAGTTTCACTTAACCAACAAATTACAACCTGTCAGTCATAATTTAATTAATGCTTTTTTTATTATGTACATACTTTCCCACCCCAAGAAACTGAATGGGTTTCTGGGTTTTGGAGGCAAATGATGGCTGCAGGGAACTGACATCCCTGCATTGCCTTTTGCTAAAAGCCGACTTTAAACTTTCATCTAAAGCTTCCAGGATTAAAACTAATTTAACACTATACAAATTTTATCCCATAGAAATGCCTGGCAGTGAGATTAAGCTGAGGGAAGATTGATGCTGGGGTTCATCACTCAGTCACAGTCAGCTGTGGCTGCTGCTAAGCACCATGGGAGCCTGAGAAATAAAAACAGAGCAGGAGGGGTGAGGGAAGGGATGCCACTGTAAACAACAAGGCTAATTAACATTCATTTAGCATCTTAACATAACTACCCAATAAAAATATTGTCTTCATATTGTATTCAGGGTGTATGTTGATATGTGCAAGGCTAAGAAGGAAGCTGGTCTGATGGCATCACATCAGGCTTCAGTCTGGAGGCAGCAGATGGCAGTGTTGCTATCTGGATACCAGAAATCTGAAGGCATTGTCCAGGAGAAGGATTTGTTTTGACAGTATGTAGCTCTGGGCATATGTGCCTCTGAGGAACACCATTGAATGGCAAAACGCTCTCTCAAATACTTTTCTTTCCTCACCTTAGCTGTTGTTTGCAAGATAGAGTTAACTGTCTATAGCTGTGCATGATGTTTTGTGAACAAATAAAAAAGATTTGCACATATAATTTCCAATGTGTGAGTGGATAAAGAAGATTTGCACAAAGGTTTGCAGTTACAAAAAAAGGTTTGCAGTTACACATCTAACTGTTTGTGGGTGAAAAAGGTTCACACAGAACTCAATTGTATGTGTGGATCCCAGGTTTACAGCTACGAATCAAATCTATGAATACAAGTCAAACCTTTGGGTAGAAGTACTTTTGTCCCACATTTGAAGCTTCCTCCTGAATAGCCAATGGGGATGCTCAGATTAACATATCACAGAAAAGACAGAGAAGAACTGCTTTGCACATCATTAGCGATCTACCCCTTAGCAGACTGCAGGAAAAAAAACTGCTAGAAAGGCCCCTAGCTCTGTGATTGAATAGTGAAATTATATTCCGGATTGGATAGTCAAATGATATGGCACATTTCTGCCCTTTAGGAATGTTGCAATCACTGGGTTTCCAATAAATAGTTGACTGAATGGTGTTGTTTTTGTCTTTGGAGATTTCTAAATCTTAAAAGCTGATTCTGTTTAGGTTTCTACTGTATCATTTGTGATAACCTTAATATTTAATTAATGGATGATTTAACAATGTCAGTGTATATCCACCAGTTTTAACTTTTTCAACTTTGGTTCTGAAAAATCATGTTTTTCCCATCATTTTGTTATGGTGGATGACTCTTAATACAGTGGAAACCGCTTATACTGATCACGGTTAAAGTGATCAACTGCTTTTATGGATCAAAAAGCTTGTGACAGAATCATTCCTACACAAATGCTGTTTAAATAATTAGCTTATACTAATCAAGTAGTCCGCTTACAGTGTTCATTTTGGGTCTTTCTTTTTCATACATGACAACATATGGAAACATTTTTTAAAAGTACAGTAATTAAATATATATACTGCCATGATACACATATGATATGTACTTAGCTGCGGCACCATTATCAGGTGTTTATTTGTAACTGCTGTGAAACCATCAGAAAATAACATCTTATTCCTCTCATTCACTGGCTTTCTCGCTACCACTGCTCACTCTCCACATCCACTGTCTAGCTCGCTTGACCATTGCTTTTCTCTCTCTCTCTCTCTTTCTCTCTCTATCTCTCTGCCCAGGCGGGACTGCCTGTATTCTTTTAAACACCATGTGAACCTTTTTAAAAGCTGTCACATTAACCCAGCGGGCTTCTCTGATCACTGTCTTGTTTTTTGCTGTGTTTTTATAAAAAATGTCCATTTACAGAGTGCTTATTGGCATTTTAATACTGCTCTGCTTCATGACAAGGCTTTTTTTAGGCTTTTTGGTTTACCCACAGAAAATGTAAATCTAACTTTGTCTGTGTCCAACAGTGGTGGGATTATGGTAAATCACAGATTAAACAGCTGTGTCAGTAGTTCACTCTTAATGTCACTAGAGAAATAAACAGATCTGTACGGGACCTAGATCCTCAGGTAGTAGAACTGCAGAGTTTAGTAGATTCTACAGGAGATCGAGGGCTTTTAGACTCCCTCAAATCTAAAAAGTCGGCTCTAGCTAACCTGCTGGGCATTGCAGCACAGGGAGCTCTGGTCAGAACACGGTTCCTCGACATCACACAAATGGATGCCCCGTCTCAGTTCTTTTTTGTTCTGGAGAGGAAGAAAATACAGAGAAAGATTGTTCACTCTCTGCGATCCAGCAGCGGCTCTGCAATCTCAGATTCTTCTGAGATTAGGAAACTTGCAGTAAGTTATTACAGAGATCTGTTTAAGAGTGAATTAACAGAAAACCCAGATGTGTGCAGCAGCTTCTTCACTGGTCTTCCTCAGGTGGATGCTGAAGCCAATGCAAAGCTGAAGGCTCAGTTATCCCTTCATGAACTGTATACTGCTCTGATGAGTTTAGTTTAGAGTAGAAGAGCTCCTGGTCTTCCTGTTGACCTTCTGTTCTGTGTTGGGTGAAGACCTGTTGGAGGTTGTCACAAACCACAAACAGCCTGGAGAGAGGACGGCTGAGCTGCAGGAGGGTGGTCATCACTTTGCTGTCCAAGAAAGGAGACCTGCAGGAGCTGAAGAACTGGAGACTTATATCACCTTAATTCGGAATGTTTTGGAGGTCTAGCTCATTGGCTTTAGACATTGGTCTGATTTCCATAGACCAGGAAAAGGCTTTTGACTTGGTTGGGTTGATACACCAGTATCATTGTCCTGGTTAACACAGAGAAAGATATTGATGTGTTAGTGAATATTGTCTGGTTTGGTTGCATATCTTCTGCTAAAGTAAACCCGGGGGAAGAGTGAGGCTGTCATGGAGGGGGATAGGCTGAGGGATCAGCTCAGGTTACCTGGATGTTTGGTCTGGAAAAAAGGAGGGCTAAAATATCTGAGTTTTTCTGTGCAATTAAAATGTTTTTACAGAAAAAACTGGGACAATGTCTTAGAAATGGTTAAAGGTCGGCTCATGAAAAAGAAATGGCTTTTACCTAAAATGTCCTACAGAGGTTGTGTTCTTGTAATCAATAATCTGGTCTCTTATGCTCTGTGGCACTGGTTGGCCTGCGTTGATCCCCCAGCTTGTGTTCCAAAAGGGTTTTAGTTGATTTTTTCTGGGACAGGTTGCACTGGGTACCTCAGAATGTCCTGTTTCTTCCTAAGTAGGAGGGTGGACAGGGTCTGGTCCATCTGGCCAGTAGGGGTGCTTCCTTCCGCCTTCAGTTTATTCAGAGACTGCTCACTGGGCCTACAGACCTGGTGTGGAGAACTTTATCCTGCTGCATCCTGCAGTGATTTGGTGGTCTGGGACTGGGTTTGTCTCTGTTTCTGATAGACTCCAAGAAGTTGGGCACTTCATCTCTGCTGGCCATTTAATAGGAGTGTGTTTTGTGGACTTTGCTGAGGCAGCAGAGGCAGCAGCAGGCTGACTCTCTGTACTGGCTCCTACAGGAGCATTTACTGTTTGGAGGACTTATGGATCGGAGCTGTAGCAAATTTAAAATGCTTCATGCAATTGGTAACAAGACACTGTAAACTACCAAAAAAAGAAGCAGTGCAAATGCAGGTAACAGGTACTTGTTATATAATGAATATTGCCAGCTTTATACATCATTTTTATGTATACAGGCCCTTGACTTTTTATCATAAAAGTTGATATTTTGTGTCCATCAAAATCTCTATTTCTGACACACTTGCAATTGGTAAAAGGCCTCACACTTGACCTTGTCATCCCAGAGAGCAAGGTTAATTTTAAGTCTTCACAAAGCAGCTAACATAGAGTGTGAATGTAACATCACGAGTCATCAGTTTGGATCGCTAACCATAAAGGAAATAACAACAAATTATGTTTTCAGGATGTTGTGATGTGACAAGGTTCTGTGTCATATCCAATGACAAGTAATATAATAGGGTTATTGATAATCTGTCACCTCCACTATGTGTTGCTGTGGTTCAAGTGTGATATTGAAGTGAAAACGCCTCCCTGAATGTTTCCCGCTGGTATTCGACTATATGGTTCATTGATGCTGTGCTCCATTGATCTGAACTGTTATTTTCACCCTGTCTGAGTCACAGTGTTACTGATATTTTTCTCCAGGATATTTGTGCCTGAAGAGCTGTATAGGCTTGGTTTGGATATTTAAAAACAAGGCTACTGCAGCTACTAGGCCAGGCAACATCAGTAAAATCAAAATATGAGCACAGTGTAACCTTAACATTAAACAGATATGGATTGATTAGGGACAACAAGACTTACATGCAGAGAAACAACAGCTTCAGGGTTAAGCAGCTTTGGTAACACAGCCCACGTTTTAGAGTGTAATTTCTCTTTATTTACCATGTAATTTCCCACTTCCTCATATGAATCTGTACATATAAAATACTTACCTAAGGTGACCATATTTTCAAACCCCCAAACCGGGACCCTTAAGTGTACCATGTTAGTGCATGTGCACATGTATGCACTTATGCATGCACCATAGGCGTTTTCATCAGGATGGGGGGACAATTATTTCAGTGCTTAGCACGCCTACTGAGCACACTTTTCAACACCATGGACAGCGCCTCAGCAGATGAAAAAATCATGTTTTGTAGTGTGCAGAAGTGCAGACCGCAGCATGTTTCCTGTTTTGTTCTTGTTTTTTATACTATAATTAATCATTTTATAACCACATTTTGATTTTGATTGCCGCGAAAATTTGTAGACCCTTTTTTCCTTAGTTAAGATAATATTATTATTATAGATTAGATTTAGAGTTAGATATGTTTGTTGTTTGATTTTTATATAGTACAATTTATAAAGCATATTTATATTGTATAATAGTAGTTTATATAGTTAAGATGTTATTAATAAAACATATTCTATTTAATCATGTTCAATAATGTTTTCTCTATTCAGAATGTAGTTCCTGTCTGTTGTTATATGACATGTTGCATGGTGTTAATTTGTGAAATGAAAGGTAACCAAACCAAACAACTAGGCTTTGGTCCCTTATTGTAACGTCAAATGAGCAAAGGTCTTGTAATGTTTGAGTGTTTACTGTGATGATTTGTTTTTCCTGGGTAATTATACAGTAAGAACAGGAGAACAGCACATACCTTGTTGTTTCTGTGTAATGAAAGACTTGCGGGAATTAAACTTCCCGCATACCTTATTATTGTGTGATTAAAAATATACATATGTATATTATTACATTACTATATTGTTAGTTTTTCGTGGTAAGTTTGCTTTCTACTCCAGCCTACCCGTTATGAGCTGCTGCAGTGCTGGATGAACATGCCTGCTAGGAGCTAATTTTCAAAAGTATAGACCATTTCTCAACTTGTTCTTTCAAATTCATACAAAGTAGAAGACATGAGCATAATAAATCCCTGGAGTGAAGATTTCCTGCCAAACTCACATGCATAAAATATGATTTTCACAACTGCCATGAGCAAAGGGCAAAAGCATTTGTTTTTATTGCACTTCATCCATATACGTATATGGATTCATACAAGGAAGTTACACCGTAAATTCAGGGAAATTACATGGTAAATATCAGGAAGTTAAATCTCTCTAAATCCCCAATTATTACTCCCTTGTTCCTTGTTGTCTTGTTTTGTTCTGCTGTACCTACATTTAAGTGCCAGTAGGTATTTCATATGTACGGATTCAATCAAGAAAGTTACACTGTACGTTTTGGGAAATTACATGGTAAATGATGGGAAGTTACACACTAAAATGCAGGCTGTATTATAAAGTGTTACCGTAGCTTTATTTGTGATTCGATTTAAAGACAAAACGGAATTGCTGCGTTCTGTATTCTGGCAAAATGTATCTCATATTTTGCAACTTTTCAGTCTATTTCGCCACAAATCAGTGTTTTCTCCTGTGGGCATCTGCTGCCTGTTCCTGAGTAAAGTGTTTCAACATTTGTCTGTCACTGTTGTTGTCTTCTTGCCTGCTGTGTAACAGTGGACATGTGGTGGCAGGACGTACAGTGCAGAGAAGGAAGAATGGGATACATTTCCTTTGTGCGAAACACCACAATGTGTGCCAGTTTCAAACTGTGATTGAGTGTTCTGCAGTACAGTAGTCAGCGCATTGTGAAACTTCGTATGACACACTTTCAAAAGATAGCTCATCAATATGTCATCTGGGTGTTTTTAAAGAACATTAGGCTCCAATGAGGACTTCCTCTTCTTTATCAGTTTTGATTTTTCTTTTCAGAAGTGGCGAGAGTGAAAGTGGAGAAAATGTGATTGCATTAGTTGCACAGCATGTATCTGACAAATGGCCTTACGCATGCTCCATGAATCTTCTGCTAATTAATATGCGTGATATAGGCTTGCAGGGTAAATTTGCAATAGGCTCTTGATAAGTCTGCAGTGGACAATGTGAATAGAAATTTCCATCCTTATCTTGTGAGCGATACAAATGGTTGTGTAACAAATGTAATTTCCAAGCTATTTCCTTATCTTTCTTATGGAGCACCAAGATCATGTCATGAATGACAATTATCCCTTTGTTTCATCTTACAATTGTGTTTTTTTTCTTTCATCCTCAATTCTTTCTCTTGGAGCACTTCAACAAGGATATTCTGAAGGAGTTGTAAGTGATGGACATGACTAGGTGCCCTTTTGCTTCAAATCAAAGAACAAAGCACTGAAAAAGAGCAGTGAGTTGCCTGATTGACAAGCTACAACCTGTTGTTAATCTTTCCATGTGAGTGCTCGAATTATCAAGCTGAACCCTTCACTAACAAAAGAAAAGAAGTCAAGTTTGGGAATTAGACACAAGGACATGCTTCATTATGTTCAAGCTGCTAAATGACAAAGTTGGTCTGTATTTACCTACAAGTATATTCAATGTAGATTAGATTGAATTGAATATATAGTAAAGACCCACATAAAAACAAACAATATGCATTCCTAGGAGTGATTGCAGGCTAGTAAAACATATGATTAACTAAATGATTATTGCATCAGCAAGCAAACTTAAGTATAAGAATAACGATAAGAATAGATACTTAAATTAAAAGAAAACACATGGCGAAATTAAAAATTCTGTTCTGCAGTTACAGTATGCAGTATACAGTTTACCTCTTAGTTCACAAACATAAGGATACACTTATGAATCACCATCTGTCTATTAGGGTTTTTTTTTCAACATGTCATGGTTTTTAAACACTTTTATCAAAGATGTGGAGCCCAATCTTCAGATCCTCGAAGGTCATCATACATCAACTCCAAATCATTATCAACAATGCTCACCAATCTGCTGAGTGGCAAATAGCAGTAGTGGTACTCTTCAGGTGTGTACTATTTTCTGGGATTTGTCTAAGAACCACAATAGTGGTGTCACTATCAGCCTGGTGATTAAAAAGTGCGCCAGAGTGCACATAAAGTGGTTCCGGGGCTAAAACCCAGTGGGGTCCTGCGTAGCCTCTCCATATTACCAAAGTGTCAAACTATTTGTTTTGAATGGGCACAGAAACTTATCTGTCACAAGTCTCATGCCCCACTGGTAAACTGCAGCAGCGTTGATGGAAGTTTCATCATCCGTGGCTGTAAGCGCTAGTGAAACAACAGCCCTCCCTCCACACAAGTCTTCTTCCTCAGACTTCGGTACAACTTAATTTGGGGACGGTGGAGTTCACCTAGGCTTGAAATTGTTCAGGTGAAACTACTCAGCTATATTTACTCAGCTATGGTCTGTTGTGGTGTGTGGAAATCCCTCTTCTGGTTCTTACACCCGCTTGCAGCGGCTGGCATGGACCAGCGTGGCTCTCTCTCCCTGCCCTTTACCGCTGCTGCTGTTGTCAGCAGCACCTGGAATGGTCCTTTAATACAACATCACCACCCCATTTTGGGAGCCTATTCAACCGCTTTCTGTAAGATCAGGATTAGCTCAGGATTTCTGGGGCCAATCACCGATCAGCGATCGCTGGAAGCAATATTGGCCAATACCGATCACAGGTTCTATTTGAAACCTTCTATTTATCGTGTCGCACTATCTATTCATTTAACTATTCTTAACAACATTGTATATTAAGTATTAAAATTAAGAGATGAGAAAGTATCATGAAGTGACAACTGTTTGTTTATTGGCAGGCAACGTGTGCAGCATATTCCACTCTCTCTTAGAGACACAACTAAAACCATAGCAGCCTACGCTTGGTTATTGGGAGCAGGTTAGATATTAACAAATATATCATTCCTGTGGAATAAAATAAATACAATTTTATAAAATAAAAATTAGAATAAAAGCTAAATGTGCACGACACACCAAGTTAGAACAATAAATTATGTATACTGAGGCAACAAAAATCAATTTCAATGGACGGAACAAAACACAGAGCCAACTTTAGAGACTATAAAAACAACAAAAAAAGGCTATAGCCAAAGTATTGTTTTAAGTCAGTCAGCCCTCATTTCTTTACTGCACTTAGGGGATAACGGACCATGGGCAATAAAATGTACAGCAGAAACAAAAAAAACCCAAACTTGTACCTCTATATCTGTATCTATCTATATCTGTAAGTTTATCTCACTTCTCAGGGCAGGCTTAGGAAGCCAGGACCATTGCAAGTTGTGGCTTTGCCATTTGTCTTTTATTGGGCTTTTATCAGACTGTGTGTGAGTGACTCTCCATCCATCTATTTTCACATCTCTGGGGGTGTCAAAAAGAAGCATGCTGACGCTCTAATAACAGAACTACAGCTGCACTGTCATGATGGCTTTTGCATTATATCAGTGAGTCAATGATAAAGTCTGGAGTAGCTTTTTGTTCTGGGAAGATGAGACGGTTTTCGTGGTCTTTTAGAGAGGTAGAGAGAGGAGTAAAGAGAGGGGGGGGAAGAGAGAGAGAGAGAGGGGTAGAGAGAGGGGTGATAGAGATCTGTATGATTCATATCTCTTGAAGCTTACTTCTTAAATTATATTGATATTTTTCTTTATAAATATAAGCATCTCTGCATTTTTGGCAGACAGCTTGTTTCTCTTCTCATCTACAATATTCCCTGCTGTGCTAAAACGTCGCTCTCTATATACACTCTGTGCACGGTGCACAGAGGAAAGTGGCTTTTATTTTCCTGCCAAAAAACAAGCGTCTGTCTGCTTTGTGGGATAACTGGCTCTGATAGGTAAAGGTTCATCTGTGATGATGTTGGGCTGCTGATGTCCCCGCCACCATGTTCCCCATCTTTATCCAACAATTCAGCATACATAGCATGCAAGGAGGGGGGCTTGGAGCTGCTCACTGACAAACTCACCTCACCATTCTGCTGCTCCGTCTAGCAGCCAGGACATTAGAAAGCAGCCCACTATCTGTGGCTTGAGTGCATCAGGGAAATATCTGTCTTAGGATAGCACAACCCTGTATTAATTTTACCTACTTAAGCAATAGCCCTTTTTATCAGTTATTTAGGCCAAAGCTAGATATGCATGCAATATGAATTGGGAAGCCTACTAGTAAAAAATATCAATTTTTCAATTTATATCGATTCTGAATTGAAATTTTCAATACTCATTTGCCTGCTTTCTCACCTGCTCTTTAATTCGCTCTTAGAATAACACAGCTGGACACACACACACATGGGAATGTGAAGAATGTGTGAATGGTAATGTTTTTTCACCTCGGATCAAGGACTGTAGAGATGGTATACAGGCGCTCAGATTCAATGTCACAGAATCTCTTCTGGACCGCTTCCAACCACATGGCTTTCGGCGTTCTCACACCATAGTCAGTCTCTGCTGTTTTCTCAAGAAGATGAGTTAAAGCTCTGATGGATGGTATAACATCCGCAACAGATGCAGTTGATGAGCTGATCTGTTGTGTGAGAATGAGGAAGTGAGCGCGGAAATCATATTTTCCACCAATTTCCATTGGCTGCCGGTGAACATGGAAGGTAAGTCATAGTCAGCTCAATAAGCAGACAGGGCCAGTTTATCTTCCAGTAGACTCTGTAGCATATATAAAGTACTGTTCCACTTGGTTGGTACATCTTGCTGTAGCCTTTTGATAGGCTACTTTGATAGGATACTTTGAAGTCGGGAGTAGGCAAGCTTGGAGTGATTAAAAAATGACCAGCGATGCGTCTTCCAGAGGCTATTATATCAGCGATGCCATGCTGTGACAAAACTCCCTTGGCCACGGCAAGCTGGAGTATATGCATCATGCATGGCAGGCTGGGTAAATCTGCATCCCTCATGGCCTTTTCCATGTTCTTGGCATTATCCCATAAAATTCTTTGAGGATTCCCCGTGCTCGGAACATGTCGCTGAATGCAGCAGCAACAGCCTCCGTGGTGTGGAGGCAACTTTTTGTAGTTCAAAGTTTTGATCAATAAAGTGCACAGTTAGGCTCAACTGGGATGCTAATCGATCTGCTCTCTCTCTGCCTCACACATCTTCCTAACATACAGCGAGTGAGCAAACTCTGGCAGATAAGTTATTTATTCATAACTAATGTACTTTTCTTAAGCTTTAATAATTTCTTCAACTAGAATGATTCATTTTTGTGATTTGTATACTGTAATATTTTATATAGGCTTACAATTACATAGGCTTTAATCAAGAGTGATATTGATTAACTGTCAGTCTAGGTACTAGTCAGGTTTAAATTCACAGATTTAAATCTAAAACATGATTTAACTTAGAAAAAAATAGTTTAAAAAGTTTTGGGGGTTTAAAAACCCAATCCTGCTTTGTGAAACACTTTCCTGCACTTACCTTTCTCTTGCTATGCATGGACCATGGATACATTTGGATTAAGTCTGTATCTAAGCAAATTTGATACAATATGGATTGGATACAGTGTGGGTGCTTGGACATATATTGTCTTTACTTCTTGTGCTTATCTTATTTGGCCTTATTCTCATTTTATCTGCCTTGCCTGGTTTTATTTCCGTTTTGTGAAGCACATTGTAACATTATTATTATTATTGTCTCCAGTAGTGGGCAGTACTGTCTGTCCCCTAACCCCACTGTGTGTGTTTGTGGAAAGATACTACCATTTGGTAGGGACTTGGTACCTGGGAAATGTGTTCAAGCCAACTGTGACACCAGTTTGGATAACACTTTTGGTTTAGGAATATGAAAAGTCCAATTTAACACTTGTCGACCTTACCCCGCGTTACATCATTTTAGAATTAAATGCTTGTATTCTGTTGTTTCTGTGCCCTTTAGAAGCAAAACAGTGCATCCTAATTTGTGTCCTATCATAAACAGAAGCAAGATTCCAGCATGCTCTGCGCAGGACAGCAGCTGCGTAGCTTCTTTTGCAGCTGCAGCAAAGGAGACACCGCATGTGGGTACATCCCATCAACAGGAAAGGAAAGGAACACAGAGCATTTTACAACCTAGTGCAAGAACTCAACCTTCACAGGGCAGCTTTCTTGAACTACTTCCGCATGAGTGCCAGCCAGATGGAGACACTACTATCCTTTGTTGGGGAGGATTTAAGATGACAGACAACAACATTCAGGGAGCCTATCGAGCCTAAGCAATGGCTTGCAGTTCCTCTGAGGTAATAAAAACAAGACACTTCTCACTTCTCAAAAGCAATATATTAAGCACTTAAACCATCTGACATATGCTATATCCTTTTCATTTGGTTACCCACTGGTCAACAATTAAGTAGCTGCAATTTCTTGAAACAGTCAGTCACACGTAAAGAAAGTTTTGAGAACACAGAAAGGCACAGTATAATTATCTTGTAATACTTCTTGAAATATCAGTAAAATGTAAACAAATACTTTCCAAATTACAATAATATTAACAATGAAAGAAATAAAAAGAGTTTCCATTTTGGGTTACTCAGGGTTACTCGATCAAGAATAGGGGGCTGGATGGTGAGGGTAGGGTGATTGTTGGTTGCTGGGGCCATATCGCTGTGAGGAGGAAGTAGAGAGCACCATCTGTTGTTCCTCCCAGTTTAGATTCAGAGTTAACAGCTGTATTTTTAGCTGTCCTTTATTAGTGACAATTTTTTTTAGCTCAGGGCCCAAGCTCATCAAAAAGCTTTTGTCCTCATCATCTTTTGGTATTACATCTTTTGGTTTGGAAAGTAGCTCACTTGTTGTTGGATTCATGGATGGTGTAGATGTACATCTCTTCCTGCTTAAATTGAAGTAGTCAGAAGAAGTGATGCTTGTGTCAGAGTTTTGATGTCCAGTTGAAATCTGCCTGGAGACTGGCTGGAGCTCCATCAGGACATGAGTGGAAGCTGTTGGGGTTTCCAGTGCCTCACTGCAATTCTCCAGGGGTTCAGTTTCAGAGTCTATTTCTGGGTCAGGGGACTACAGTGGGTGGTTTGTGCTCTGTTTTGGCTCACTTAAATTACCCCTGGAACTGAAAAAAGAAGAAAAAAAGAAATAGTAAAAAGAACATTGACAAAAAGTAGATTGACAAATTAAATATATTACTATCCTCTATAAGATTTGCCTTATGGGTTATAACAGTAGAGACATTAATTAGGGCTGAACAATTAAACAGAAATTTTATCGAATTTGCAATATGGCCTACTGCAATTTTCAAATTGAAGGAGGTGCAATATTTGTTTAAGGCAAAATGTGTCAAAATACCATTTTAAATTAAATAGTCATGCTGCTGCGATGTCCTGGCCTACACATCATATTCTACAGACTTAAGAAAACATCTTTGTTGTACAAATCACTGCAAAAATCACACCATAATCATTTTAATATGTTTTCAAATGAAAATGAGAATAATGATGTAAAAATTCTCATTCCCTCTAATATCGCAAATCATATCATAACAATTGCAATATCTGTCAAAAATAATCGCAATTAGACATTATTTCAAAATGGTTCAGTCCTAATAATGTTGCTTAATTTTTTTTTTTAATTTGTTTGCAGTTACAGTAACTTAGCAAAATTTTAAAGAGTGCCAGAAATTCTAACCAAAAAAATGCATGTTACCTCTTTGGTTGAACGTAGGGCAAAAGGAAGCACAGGATCCTTTGGTGCTTGTGCTCCTTTCCTCCACCGGATCCCCTGGGGGGTAGAGCTTTTCTTGAGCTGTGAACAAAGGTGTAAATTGTTTACTGACCTCTCTCCATTCCTCTATTTCAGATACATGGCATCAGCATCACTGCAATACAGGTGGGAGAATTTGGAAGAATGAGTAATGGGGCAGTGTACACCAACTCTGATTTGGGGAGGGGGGTGGCCTCACAGACCCTTGACATGCCCCAAGATGAATTTCTGCCTGGTGCAGAGCATCTGGGAAAATTGCCCTACACCATGGTGGGAGAGGCTGCATTTCCCTTGAAGCCCTATCTCATGCATCCCTACTCTGGAAAGCACCTTCTGAGAAGACAAGCCATCTTCAGGTACAGGCTTTCCAGAGCCTGCATGTTAGTGGAGAAAGCTTTTGGCATTCTCACCTCAAGATGGAGGGTTTTCAAAAGGAGCATACAAATGCTTCAGATGCCATCAGTTTTGTTTTGTTTTATTTTTTTTCTGTTTTTTTCCCAAAGAAATATGGGCCTGTGCAGTTAAAGAATAAACACTTATATTTATGAGCTGTTTTCATGGTTTTGTCATCTTTTTTTCAAAACATAATGTTAAAGATGAAATTACCACATTACATTATGCAATATGTAGCGATACATTGTGCATAATGTTAAGTATGAAATAAGGACCCAACAGTTATCAACTGTTTTGAGACTATAGTTTTGTTTCAGAAATGTCAATGTAGCTTATTTATTTAGCCAACACTGCTATTTTTCAGTCAACTACAATCCCTGAAAAAGCCTATCAACATTGCCTGTCACTGTTGTGTGTTCTGAAACTCAACTAGCTTGGCACTTCAGTATTTTTCTGCTAACAAGCAGCTAACATAAGCTAACATTTGCTACAGTATAATACCTTTTATCAGCCTTGTTTCTATATAGTTGGAGGATAGTTTACTTACTTGTAACTCCCAACAGCTCCCCAATTTCCTTCCAAACATCATTGTTTAAGATATCCTATAAAAAGGGTGCTGAGTATCATATCCTCAACCCTTCTTTATTCATTTTGACTGTTGACTGGAGGGAAAACGGAAACGGAAATGTCAAGGAAATCAGCATTGATTTTGACCAATGAAAATAGGTTGGAGATGGAACAAGTGCGCGAAACTTTGCAAAAATAGAGCCAAGATGAGCGTTTTTTCAAACAAGCGACACGTCGCTTAGCCTGGCGCTCACACATGGAGCAGGTTAGGACATCTTCATTGGGAAAGACTGAACCAATCTGATGTTTGCTCATTCACATCGCGTCCAGTTAGGAATCAGAAAACATCAAAACTTGTCATATTCCTTAATGTGACTAACCTTCAAATGTCTAATGAGGTTCGTGGTGCTGAAAGTTTCTGGTTGCGTTCCTCCACAAGGGATTTCCTTGGAACACACCTTACAAATTGTAAATTGGTCTGGCAGAACTGCCAGACCAGTGAAGCCATTTTATCAGCGTGTGTAGAAAGTGTCTTGCATGTTTTGCGTCATCTGATCAGCCTTTGTAGAGACCACCGATCACACTATTTAGAATGAAAATCGGCCAATAAAGATCAGTGTCTGATCGATTGGAGTACTGATACCTTTCTGTTAGTATTAGTTTGGTTAGTCAATGTACTCAGTCAGGTATTAATCAGTCCAAAGCAGAGTGGTTTTGTGGGGTGTCCAAGATACTCCCCATTAGTATTTCATGAGGATGCAATTTTTACATCTCATTATATCAGACTGTCAGTTTAAAGTTCTTCCCATTTTTGTTATTCTGCAGTCACTCTGTGTCTCTCCAGTCTCCCAGACATGATATTAATTGGTGTTATTCATGTATCAATGTATATATTTCTCCTTGGTTTATATTTATCTTTACCCTACAGTATCTTTTAATGTTCTTCAATATTGTACCCTCTTCCGACAGGAATGCCGTATCAGACCATCTGCCCCCACAATCTCACAAGCAGTCTCTTCTCAGCCGATTACGAGCCATCCTGGAGGGAGGTAGACCTCTGGATCTTGGGCAATTTTGAGCCCTTGCCAGCTGCTTGCAAATTCAACTTCTGTGGAAGATGGATGAAGGACAGTATGAGTTAGGATCCCGGAAAGAACCCCAGATTTGTCACGAATGAGGACGGGACAGACAGGTGGAGAACCCAAATGTAGACTCAAAAGACAGGAAGGTGAAATGAGAAGGTAATTTAATGCAAAAGCAAAAACTCAGGTGCTAGTCCAAAACAGGTAACCAGTTCAAGGCAGATAGGCAGGTGATAAACAGGCAAAAAGGTTCAAACCACAGGAACGGCAGGAACAGATAAAGTCTAGGATCAGGTAGGAACAAGATGGCTAGAAAGCAAGTGTCTCATAAAGCAAATTTGATGAACTGGCAAAGAACAAAGGAAAAGGACCAGGAAAATAGTGAGGATCTGATGAGGGAATGGGCAGCAGGTGTAGACAATTACTTAGTGGGGACAGGTAGGTAGATGGAGAAAGGAGGAAAAGTCAGAGGGCATCTGATGGACAGCTTGAAGATGGAAGGTCTGGGGAGTTTGGAGGAAAGAACATGGCCTGGGAGAAGTGAGCAGGGGTTGAAAACAGGCAGAGGGCAATTCAGTGGGCTGGGGATGAGAGAATACGGCTGCAGAGAGGGACTGAGGAGCAGATAGTGACTGGATCATGACAAGATTGTTGTGGCAATTTTGCAATACTACTCTGACAAAGAGGAATGAGACAAAGATCTCTCTACAATATTGTCACACTTCCAGAACATCTCAGGCTCAATTGCATTAGTTAAATTGCTATTTTAGGCCTGTCTTCATCATTGTTTTGGGAAATCTCTTTTTTATAGTACACTGAAATTCTAACACTGTTACAAGACTCTTATATATAATCTTTCCAGCAAAGGCTCTCACTGTTTATTCCATGCAAATTTTATTCCCTCCTTTCGGTCATACTTCCCTGCACTATCCTCTCTCCTGGTGTACCGACCTGTCATTTATAGAGGCCAATCGAAATAAAACAGGAAGAAAGATGTGAAGTTTAATGAAATGGAACCAAAAGGAAAGCAAATTGGATAGATAAATCTAATTCATTTTTAGAAGAAATTAAAGAGAAATTTAAAAATTTTAGTCACTTAAAAATTTCAGTCAATTATCTTTCAGTTAATTAGTCCATTTCATAATCCTAATTCTTCCAAAAACAACTAAAATGGAGAAAGAAAATAAAATCATCATTGGAAGAAGTAAAAGTTTGTATTCCTTTAATAAACTATCCACTACTGTACCAAGGAGAATTATTATAGTGTTATTCATTTACCTATATTTCTTTTGAGCAACTTTCTGTTATTTTGTGTCCAAACCATTGCTTTATCCCTCTTTTTTCTACATGCGTGGTGTCATGGTCTCATGATTTTGGACTCTTTGTGTTTTTGTTCTTTTGTGTTCTCTCTGCGTGTCTTTATTTCTAGTTCTTTATGGTTATTGAGTCTGTCTGGGAGAGGACTTGTTTTGAGTTGGACTTTTTGAGGGACTTTCTGTCTTGGTGCTTCTTTGGTTTGCTTTTATTAGTTGTGTCTTCCTAGTGTTTTTTTCCTCTGCCTCCCAGTGTGTGTGATATGGGTGTGTCTGTCTCCGTTCTGTTCCCTCCACACTTTCCCTTCACACCTGTCCTGCATTGTCCTTGTTAGCCCTGCCTTGCTCCCAGTGTCTTTCCCAGCCAATCACTCCCAGCCTGCCCTTGTGTGTTGCCACCTGTTCCCTGTTATCTAATTAGTTCAGTTTGAACTTAAGTTCAGTTTTCAGTTCAGTCATTGTTGAATCGTCTGTTATGTTCAGTCTGATCTGTTTCATTTGGATGCCTGCCTGCACTTCAGTGTGCTGTTCCTGAGGTGTTTAATAAATATTCTGCACGTGATCCTGCCTGGCTCTGTCTCTGTATTTGGGTCCACCTGCTCCTCAACCCATGACAGCATGGGCCCATGAGTAATGTGTAAGCACATGAGGATAAACCGAGGAAAGACACACAACCAAATGTTCACAAATTGGATTTGAGGGTCGTGAGGAGGTACATTAATGTACCATGGAGGAAGAGGAAACGTCATCTTGTTTGGCTGCAACACATCTTGCAGATGTGCTCGTCTCAATAATAGCAAGACAATCCTGCTCATTTTCTGCCTCAATCAAAGGAAGGACAGTGGCTGGATTTAAAGAGGTGAGCATTTCACAGATATGTGGGAACTGGAAAGAATGATCACCTATCCTGAGTGACATTGCTGTCATATGATGAGTAACAGAGCATCCTAAAAAAATCAAATGAAACCCCAAAGTATGGTTTACATTTTCCTTTACCCTGTCATTTCCATGTGTCTTCATAATCTCAAGAGTTAATTGTAAAGAAACAAAGAGCACCAGATTTTAATACTGAATGAGCAACATGCACCACATAGTCCTGACCTAGTACAATGGGAGAAGATTTCTCAATCATGTTGGCAACTGAAGCCACTTATCTAAAACAACCTGGCATGGCAAGGACCATAGGTGAAAATCGAGACGAGTAGTACGCAACATGCTGGAAATGAGACCCATGTTTCTGCACCAGGATGCTTGTAGCACTGCCTTCCCTCTTCCCTTACATGCATATAAGTGGCTGAAGATAATCTGGCAGGCCCAAGGCTGGGGCTTCTCCTTATTGGAGAAGGATGCTCCTCCTTGCACCTCGAGCTATTCCAGATATCACTGTTTCACTGTTGCATAAACCGTCAGACTCTCTACGGATCCCTGGACTAGCCTGTCCAACAGTATTGTTGCCTTTTTAAATGTGAACACAAACAGATACTGGCTATCTGGATGCAAAGCAATCGAAAAGAATACACATAGGTCAACAACTATGTAGTGCAGAAGTTAGAAAGCAGTGATACAAAAAATAAATTAGTGTCTGGCACAATTGGACTACAATGTTATTGATTATTGACGATTATTATCGTCATTCATCTGGACATTTTGGAATAGGCAGATTAGGAGTGTTGCATGGAATGGTGGTTTGAACCAACATGCCTTGATTTACTAATGACTGAATCACTGGTTCAATTCCTTCTATTGCTTGCAAATAATATTGTTTAATCATGGACAGCTTAGCATTAGCTTTGAGTGTTACTCAGTGAGGTGGAGCAGACTTTACCAATTCCACATGATTCTTATTTTTAGCCCATAAAATGGCAGGAACCTCAGAAAGATCAGATGGGGGTCCATATTGGCGGACCACATTAGGTGTAATACGTGCAAGTTATCACCCAGGTTTGATACAGTCTGGGTTTGAGAAGCTACTACAGCTTTTCTCAATGATTGGCATCGTGCCATTATTTTTCCAATATGTTTTGGTTCTTAACCTGGTGTCACTGCTACACATGTGGACATGACTCATTGGCTTTAAACAACTAACTGTGTGTGTCAGGTAATTGGATTGGTAAAGCACACCCCTGGGGACCCACAAACAAAATTTGCTCACTCTCCAAAGCCTCTTGTGTATTACCAAATGAATAAGCCAATCACTTGTACTCATCAGAATGGTTAAATGCTGCTGTACAATGATAATGCAAGACAAGTCTCATAGCAGACATTAATTATGCACATGCTGGCGATGTTTTAGCAACTTGTTGAATGTTTGACACCATAAAAATGTGTAAAAATGCATATCATAGCATTCCATATTTCTGAGGATCAATTCAGTGCAAGTCTATGGGAGAGAAATATCAGGTTAGACTGGGTGCGTTACTTTTCCTACAGCTGGGGCACAATCTGGTGAGAAGTGATGATGAGTGGTGAGGGAGGAGCATATCTCTTGTATCTCTGTAAGCGCATAGTAAACAGATCATGCACCCAGTGAACTGCTCTACAAAGTTGAATATGTTATGGTAAAATCTAAACCTCCAGTGATTTTGGTTTGTAAATTTGTCAGCATATTCTGTAATTCTATTGCTTTTCTCTGCTGGGACAAGAAGATCTGAATAAATACTTAAATATATAGATCATTGGAAAACAAATTATTTGGAGTACGGACCTATGAGTCCAGTTAAATATGTGGGCAATTGCGCATGTTGTGTTAATTGTTAATTGTTAATTGTTTGACGTGCAGGGCTGTAAGCCTCACAGCTATATGGGCATTTGAAAACCAGCACGGTCCAGCTGAGTGTGCGCATTTAGGCCAAAATCTAGCTGCAGGACTGGGACACATTTTATTGCCGCCATTTCATTTGCTTATTATTCACTGACATGACTACTCATTGTAGAGCCAGAATTGGTCTGGTAAATGGTTGAAGCCATTGCAGTTTCCGTGATGTGATTATGTATGGTATGGATAGGATTTCTCACAACCAAGTATATGTGCATTTTTATGTTGTATCTTTAGATAAGTACTACTGAAGGCTAATGCAGGTGTAAGACCCGTCGTTTTGGACAAAATATTTGTTATAGGTCTGCAGTTTCCATTTCAGGAAGGTGGCAACCCTAGCTTGAACTACACCAACTACAACAGACCTTTTTCACAGCTGCAGAAAATCAGAGGTATAAATAATAAAATGAGTGATTATTAGTAACACTTGTGTTTTTCCTGCTATGACAAGTCACAATGTAGGAAAACCGAAACAATGAGCAAAACAAAGACTGAAACACTCCATAGAGCTGAGGTTAACTGCAGAGTAAGATGATAATTATCTGAGTTCGTAACTGTGTGATCCCTTTTACACAGTCTTTTTTTCCCCCATTGTTAATATAAGAATAATAATTAGTGAAGCACCAATGACTATGTTGTGATAGCTAGTGTGAGTACAGGTGAGGTTATTTTAGTTCATCCAAGCTAAACATTGGTAGTCATTATTGGGGTGGCTAGTAGCTTCTACACTTCTTTTAAATGATCTGTATTGTTATTCTAATCTGTTCTGCCCTGTGCTTTTGTCTGAGTTTTTCCATTTCTCACCCCTACTTGAGAGCAAGCTGTTGGTTAATTGAAATTTCTTTGCCTTGACCAGCAAGAGGAGATTTGCAGGCTTGTAACAGAGGTAGGGCACACACTAACACACAAACACGCACAATGCATAGCGGTTCCATTATTATTTTTTCCTTGAATATGCTAATTATCATTGCAGTCCACTCTGTTTTTTAATTACTATCATTATGGTAATGGTATTGATGCGGGTTAGAAAAAGAACATTAACATCATTCACCAATTTTGTAAATGTTTTCAGCAGATCAACATCTCAAGCATGTACAGTACTACCTTCCAGTGCAACATGTGTGTGCAAATGAACATGAACCTAATTAATAAATGCATCATGCTGATGCAACCTGTTCTCATTCTTAGGTCATCAAATACCGATGCTTTGTCATGCCCCTTTGTGTCTCATTGCAGACACACAAGGTGCCCTTTGGTGTCTGTATAGCGATGCACCGGCGTTTCAACTAAATCCAATGCAGACCCATCCACGGAAATAACAGATGCTCAGAGCTACTGCTCCTTCCATTCCGTTGATTCCAATGTTAACCTAACCCCAGTGGTATATGATGCTGTGAGCGTCAGTCCCATTGGAGAACCGAGGACCCGCCATCCAGAAGTATTTTAAACTTCCCATGTTAAGGTTTTCTTTTAATGATATTCTCAACATTTCTCAACACCAAAACATGAAAGTCTCCTTGATAACTCAACAATATGATAGGTTAATGTAATGGTCATCAGTTTTAATTGTTTCTTCACTACATTATCCATGATCCTCAGCCACCATTGCTATGGAGACAAAGCCATGGGCGTCACCTGGCCTGGACATTCGAGGCTGTAGCCCTAAAGATTTTTTCTTTAGCCCTGAATAATTCTCCACTTTGAGCAGTTTGTCACTAAAGAAGACAGCAGTGTTGTAATTTTGTATCTTTAGTGAACGGAACAGAGGCAAGACCAAAAAGAGAGGGTTTACAGGAAAATATGTGGAAATACTCGTGTCTTATTAGCTGACAGGTCTGTCAATTCTTTAATTGATGGGGTTACTATGCCAAATGCTAGCTCACGCAGCAGTCAGCGTGAGGAAAAAACAGATTTTTTACCAGTAAGGGGGTTGAAGCTGAAACAGTTGCACAAACATCCTCTCATGCTGAGCCAGGAAAACAAGGTGGGCAAATGTCTGTCTGAGTTCCAAGTTATGTGAACATGATATGAGCAGAGCATAAGTTATATACAGCTAATGTACTTTGCACTGTAACCAGCTAAACCATTGATAGTTTAGTTGTGCCTCCCCTTGGCTAGCGACTCTCGTGTTAGATAGCCAAAAAGTTTTATATTTTATTGGTCTGGTAGTCCTACAAACAGTGATACCTGAGGCAAGTTTTATGACCAATCCAATTTTTTTTTCTGATCATGTTGTGCATTCTTCTTATATTGCAGCCTGGACAAGTTGGGTCATAACAATACTAAAGTAGGCAGAATTTAACCAGATAATAATTTCTCATGTTTTACTACCTGTACCATTGAGGTGGGAATTGTGGTTCATATCAAGTAAGTCCATTAGTGATGATTTTGCAACCAAATTATGAAAGTTTACTCAGTCAGAGAAATAATTAAAACTGATGGCCATAACATTAACTATCATATTGTTGAATTATTAAGGACACTTTCATGTTTCTGTGTTGAGAAATGTTGAGGATATCATTAAAAGAAAACCTTAACGTGGTAATTGACAGTGAGGAAAATACTTCTGGATGGAAGGTCCTTGGTTCTCCAATGGGACTGAAACTCACAGAATCAGTGGAATCAATGGAAGGCTCGAGCAGTTGCTCTGAGTGTCTAATATTTCCGTGGATGGATCTACATTGGATTTAGTTGAAAGCCTGGTACATTGCTATACAGATGCCAAAGGGTACCTTGTGCGTTTGCATGAGACACAGAGGGGCGTGACAAAGCGTCGGTATTTGACAACCTGGGAATGAGAACGTTTTGATGGCTGTAATGTGAAAATTTTGCAGCTCGTGTTCTGAATGTGGTTGAAAGACTACATGGTGAGCAGTACATCCTGACCCTGAACTCAACAACACAAGAGAAAATAATTTCCTTATTTTTGAAAAGCAGAGACTTTTTTGTATAGAAAAGGCTTCCATGCAATAAGAGCAATGAATAAAAATCAGCCTTTTAAAATGATCCCACTCAGTGTATTCAGTGCATACACTGAATACACTGAGACTTGCCCAAATTAGCCTTTTAATGTTTTCTTCTTTTTTTGTTGTTTCCTTTCTTTCCTGGCTTACACCAATTCTCTTAAACCTTGTGTGTGATTAAAATGTCATATGTAGCCCACATATTTGATCAGATTTTAAAGTCTCAGAGGCCTTACACAGCCATGGTGCATCCACACTTATGTTCACTTAAAATGAAAGTAATTTTATCTATCCATGAAGATTAAGGCCCCTCATGTATGGAAAATTACTTTACAATGGATTCACAGAATGTTCATACAATAGTAAATTTAATGACAAAATCACTAAATGCTTCAATGTTAGCGACACCAATCATGTAAAATGTCAATATTTGCAGAATGACATTTTATTGTGAGAGTGGAACGTCCACCAGAAGAATCCCCACAATAGGTCTACAGACAGATATTTTAAAAAGCAAATACTATGTAGAGAGTGGAGAAATTTTGTTATCCACAAAGTAAAACTAAAGACAACTCCAAACTAAATCTTCAACAAAGAACATTTAATTTGAACCATATGAATAATAACAAAAATGCAACAGAACATTTGTATATGGCAAAAGACAACAAACTCCTCAACCTTTTCATTGATACAGGCAGGCAGTGTTCAAATGAACTATGACCTGGATCAGTGGGAAAATCACATCTGGAATGTCACCAGCAATTCAGTTGAACATTGTGTTGTTAGCATCAACCACAAATGAGACAATTCCACAGTAGTTTAACTGACATTGTTACATCCAGCCTTTTATCAGACCTTTGACCAAGCAAATACTGACATGCCATGACATGTATCTTTTATCTATAAGGGCTGCTAAACTCACACATGAAGTATTGACAACATACTGACAACATACTCAGCAACAAGTGCGAGGGAATCAAGTTGATATACAGTCAGCCAGCACCCAAAAATATGCATTCCCCCACCATTAGCTGCTGTAGCTCTGCCAACATAAGCTACCAAGTCACATCATCCTTTACAGAAAGCCACAGTTGTTTAGGAATAACAGAGCATGAGGCTCCAGTGTCTACAAGTACATGACAGTCAAACTTGGCTACTTTAGCTTTAAGATAGCCAGAAGCTATCAGGGGCCACGGTGGACGCAGAAGAGGGGGTGAGCCCTTATTTACAGGCAGTTTCCCTGTAAATAAGGGCAGTCATGTAATATAAGACGGCTACACCCACACTCCCAGCATCCCCTACTTCTTTCAGCATCACGTTTAGGTGGAGGAATGGGAACCTTAGCTGAGTGTGAGAGTGGAGCTGACACTGTGGGTTTGGGCATGGGGACAGATTTAATTGGGTTGGCTATCACCTGTACAGTTGTTTGCAGAGATTTAACTTCCTGCTGTAGGTCTTCTACAACCCCAAGCAGAGTGTCAATGCGCTCATCACTGGCAGACTCTAAACCTCTAATCAGCTCTGCAACAAGGTTAATGGCATCCTCTAGTCTTGTAGGTTTAGCACTGCAAAGGCTGACACACAAATTTCCATTTCCAACATCTGCAATAAAATGGTCTTTAGCCAACACATTTTGGGTATTAAGATCTGCTGAGGGATAAACTTTAGTAAGCAGTTGTTAGTGTAATGCCAAATTCTCTCTCATTATGTAGCCTCCCTCAAGTAGAGAAACTAGCCCAGTCATCGCTATCACACAGGTCTAAACATCAACCCATTGCATCTTTTAGCGAGACATAATTAGCTTTAGCTGTTGCAGATAACCCAATATATACCTCACAAGCTCAGTCCTCAATCAGAAATTGGCCCATATTCAACCAATTAACCTGCTTTGTCACTGTGCACGCGGTAAAAGTAGAATTTGTGGCTAAATATTGTGTAAACTGTGTGGTCACCCACTTTGACCAGCCTACTGTCTATTTAACTTGTGACCATCAGTGTTATGTTTGTTCTGATTCTATTAACCTATTGACTTTAAATGGAAATATCTAGTGAATGCATGATTACTGTATTTTGAAATATTGAAATTTTGATATAATACTGTTTTTGATATTATTGTTTTACATTGTCATTTGTATTGTTCCAACTAAGTTCAGTTGGCAGTAAAAGCCACTGAGAACTAGCCAACTCGCATTGTGTTTTTCATTTATTCTTTCAGAATAAATAATTTCTAAAATATGTCACCCCTTGAGTCAGCTTGCACTCTATGGGTGTAACACCACCTGAATGAATGTGGGTTTTATCCTTATTTAGCAGGAAAACACTGCTATTAGTGTCAGAGCCTTTGAATACTCACAAACACAATAGTGTATAGGACAAGGAGAGCAATCTTTGTTAAATTGTTGTTTATTAAATAGCAATGATGTGAAGATGATGAAGGAATCTCCGCTGACACTGTCTTGAGTGTATAAAAAGGTTTATTTACAAGTCCAGCATCAGAATCAAGCACCATGGATTGCCTGGAGAGGATTCAGGGCCAATGTGAATCACTCTGGCTAACAGCTCTGAATCCCCACTTATATAGGATAGTTGTTTACCCTAACACTAAGGTAAAACATATGGTCCTTATTTACTAATGATCTCATCTGTTTGAATTAGGAGACAGGGAGACCCATCTCCTATGGGACCTTAACCTTTGAACCTTAACATTTGGACCTGGGGTCTCTTAACTTAAACATACCTCAGAAATCCAAACACCATATATATATGGTGTTTGGATTTCAGACACTACATTAGAAATCATTAGAAATGCAAGATGCTCCAACCAAGAATGTGGCATCTGCCCAGTCTTTTGTCTACTTTTTGTCTCTCTCACCCTCACTATCAGTCACATCTGTATTCAGTTCAATCAGTTCAGTCAATCGGTGAGTCCATGTTCATTCACGTCACTGATTAGTGAGTCCCACAGCTCATTCACAACACAATACTTTTCAGATGTTACAGCCATTCATATTCTGGTCAACACATTCTGGGGTCAGTGGAGACGAAAGAAGAACAAAAGGAACCTACATGAGGGAGAACTTGTCAAACTTGGTGACATTGAAGCTAGACAGTGTCACTGGCCTACTAAAATAATCCTTAAAACTTCATCCTTCCTAAAGATAAAAATAAATTACTGTTCCATTTAATTCATAAAGTTTGTGGCTAATGTGTTACTAATACAACATTCTAAGTAACTGTTTATGTACTGTTGGTTTAACTGCCATTCATTTTACTCTTTTACTCATGTAGACGTTAATGTGTATGTTTACCAAATAAATTACGATGTTGTTCTTTTGATTTGTTTCTGGTGTGAGGGACAATGTCGCTAGTAGATAATTTTACTGCTAGTTTTTGGGAAACCAGTCTGCACTAACATTAAGTCATTTTTATAATACCTTTTGGTCTAACTATTGTTTATGGTATCTTATTTTTTTCCGGCCTGTAATAACTATAATTGAATTACAGTACCAGTTAAAAGTTTGGACACAACTACTCATTCAAGGGTTTTTCTTTATTTTTACTATTTTCTACATTGTAGAACAATACTGAAGACATCAAAACTATGAAATAACACATGAATTATGTAGTTAAACAAATTAAAATATGTTTCATATTTTAGATTCCTCAAAGTAGCCACCTTTTGTTTTGATGACAGCTTTGCACACTATTGGCAATGTCTTAACCTAGTCTACAATGTAGAAAATTGTAAAAATCAAGAAAAACCCTTGAATGAGTGAATGTGTCCAAACTTTTGACTGGTATTGTAATTGTCAGTACTCTTTTTCACAGTTTTACAGTTGCTTCCAATAAAGGCTTCTAAGCCAATTCCTGTCTTGAACTTTTTATCAAGGTGTGAACATAACTTAGCACCTACCACTAGACTGTTATTGTACATGTTACTTGCAGCTTAGTATTTTACTCCTTAAATAACTCTTATCAGATGCAGTTCTGGCCTGTGTCATTATGAGCTGAAAAAACAACTGTGGAAGTAGCAACTGCATTTGAATTGACAGCTCAATGGATCTGCCCACAGGCAGCCAAGCGTAGGAGTTGTTGGAGGTTAGTGGTGGCCTTGCAGCATTCTCTCCTCAGGAAGCATTTCGTCAGGGGAAGTCTGCAGACAGACTGTTGAAAAGTACTGAAATTCCGCCCTGTTACTTGGCTAAACTCAGTTCCACCAGTACCTGTAATTCAGAGGGATAAAATATGTTCCATAGGGGTTTCTTCCTGTTTGTGTCTATTTGACATTTTAAGCCTGAATTAGTTCTACTTGCTGTTGCATATTTTGAATGTACTGTAATTGGTTTCGAAAACCTGCAGGCTCAATATCTGCAGGCTGTCAATAAACGAACAATGTGTACCTGGAGTAACTGTTGAACACCAGAAATCTGATACGGCTTGCCTGTATAAGTCACAATTTCTCCATGAAGTGGCACACATATCGTGCAGCTGCATTATATGTGTTTTGGCTCATTGAGAGGATCATGCTGTGAGAATATAAGTTATAGTAGTTTGCAGTCATTATATACCTCTTTACATTGGATCTTCTAATGATTTGGTTTGCAAACTCAGTTGTTCATACAGGAAGTGAGCTTCAAGGAGCCTCCTGTACACTGCAGCTTATTAACTCAAAAGTTTAGTGGAGATAAGCTTTTGTCTGCAACTTTTCTTAATGCTAAAAGCAGTACCTGTGCTCCCAGGAGTTTGTGTAGGCGTCCCTGAAGTCAAAACAGAAAGTAACAGACCCACTGAATAAGCAGTGGAGGTGATTCTAACTCACTTTCTCTGGTTTGTTAGACAAAGGTTGTTAGTGTGTATGTGTGTGTGTGTTTGCAGAGGGAGAAATTCAAATACATTGGGAGCATCATTGAATGATTTTGAGTACTAGCTGTGATGTTGTGAAAGTAGTGGTTTGTTCCTTCTGATTATTAATACTGAAGCATCAGTGTGTAAGCAGCATGTTACTGTTGTAGCTGCTGGAGGTGGAGCTAGTTTGAACTACTTTGTATACAGTTAGCTGGTTTAGTCCGGTGGTTCCCAACCTAGGGTTCGGGCCCCTCCAAAGGGTCAGCAGATAAATCTGAGGGGTCGTGAGATAATTAATGGGAGAGGAAAGAAGAAAGAAAAAAAGTTCTGATACACAAATCTGTTTTCAGTTTTTTTGACTTTTTCTCTAATTTTTCATTTTTGGTGAAATATTGGATCATTTGAACATTTATTACAATGAAACTATGTGAGAAGTTTAGAGGGAAAAATCACTATTTGGTGGAGCTGTTAACAACTCAGACATCTGAAATGTGACCCCGACTACACACTGCTTTTAAAGCCAAAAAGGTTGGAAACCACTGGTTTCATCTTTAACTATTTGTTGTATTTTAAAAGCTTGTTACATTATCCATTGTGTCAAATCTGAATCTGTTCAAATACAATTGTGATTCTCATTACATGCCTAATCCACATGTCTTTCCCTGGCAGGTGGTCCATAAACATGAATATTAATTCAGCCCTAAACAACCTGTCAGCACACTTTTCACTGGCAGTGGACTTTCCATAGATGAAGTACTGGATGTAAAGTTGGGTCCCAGTGACATATTGTAGTTTCCAAGATGAATAATGTCTTACAGGCCCTGGCCATCCTACATGACAAACTGTACAGTGATATCACTCAATCAGATAAAAACAGGCATCAGGGCATCACTATGATGCCAGTCTCTCCACACTTTCCCTGAAACAGAACTGACTGACTGACAAATCATTGGACAACAATGAAATAATTTCACTGCTGACAGGCAATCATTACAGGTAAGATTTTTTGTCCCAGCTGTGTTGCCTATTTTAGTTTACTGGGCATATGATATAATTTTATACTGTTGTTTCTGTGAACATATAATGGGTGATTGTTGTGCAATAAAAATATGTTTTCTGAGTTTATTCTTGGTGTCTGTAATGTTACTTTATCAAATATCTGTGATTTAAGTATTTAAGTATTCTAACAGTTTCAGTATCTCTGTCCGGTCTGTAATACAGGATAGCATAGGTATGTAGTCATTAAATGCATATTGAAGACCGTTTTGCAGGCTTCTTATTTTCAATAAGTGAGCCAGAAACATTAAAAAGTCAGCTTAAGTTTCCAACCAACTCATGGAGGTAATTGTAATTAGCTAGCTATCACTGATATCAGTGACAGTTTTCGTTTTAGCCAGCAAAATTCACAGTTACTGGCTAGAATTGAGAGGCTGTTTTTGCCAGCCTCTGTTTTAAATCAAGGACCAATTGCTCCAAAAATAACTACGAATTTTGAGCAAATATGCTACCATTATCATTGTAAACTGTGTACGTATTATGCGAGAATGTTTAGTGAAGGGTCATTTGGATGAAGGAAATGTAACTTGATTAAGGTTAAGGAACAATGCATGTCATGGTTAAATAATAAAAATGACAACAATGACATGTAGAATGTGATGAGACGTTATCCTGAGATTGTATTCTCCACCTTCCTGCACTGAATGTTGCCATTGTATACAAACTGTTAATACAGAATAGCTGCATTCAAATGGTATTTGAGGGCACAGGGTTGTTCTGTATTTACCAGCACTTCAGTGAGCTGTGGAGCAAAAGGGAAACTGGTTCATTACTAGGAGAGAAACTGTTCCCTTACAAGAAGTCAGCCCATCAACACTTCTGCAGTGCTGCAGGTAAAAAGCAGCATGAGGTCAGGGGCAGAACAAAACCACACTGCAAATCTCACACATCAACATTTAACCAGCCTGTTGGCAGAAAGCTCTTATAGAGGCAAGTTAAAATGTATGAATGCTACATAGTTTCACATACACATGTGTGTTGTTACCATAGCAACTTAATATCTACATCACTAATGGTATTGAATGTTGCAGAATTTACAAAATCTTACAGAATTATTTCTTCTTCCCTATAACATTTAGACAAAACACAACTGTAGAAACTCATAATGTAATAAGAAAGCATAATGTAATAAAACTGATAATGTAATAACTGCACATAATGTAACAAGTTATTACATGTTTGCAAGTTGTTACATTATAGATAGTTTAGTGGCAACTTTTTTTTATAAAAATGTAATAACTTGTATATTGTAATAACCAATTAAAATGTAAACCTTTAATCTGATCTGATGTTTGAGTTGGATGTAATGAATGATTAAAAAGAAGAAATACAAAGGAGGAAAAGAAGACTCCAGAACATCCTTCTCAGTATAGACGATCTGAGGAGTGTTTGGTTATTTACTCCATAACTGCCATGAAACTATCAGGAAAAAAAAAAGTTTCAACCGCTACTCCCTCTCACTCATTCTTTTGCATACTTTCTTCTCTTCATCTCATGCTCTTTTTTAAGTAGCGGTCACACCACAAAGTGACATTCACTAGTCTTGCAGGACTGGTTGGTGAACTGCTGAAAGTGGGGAGCTAGTCAGTTACAATAGCTCCCCGAGCTTCTCTCGATTTTCTGTACTGCTTCATTTAGAATTTCAGATCAAATCTTGTGATGTGCATATTTTGCCTTTCGTAGCACTGCCAAACTGGCATGAATATTTGACATCATAATGGGAATGTTTAATGTTTAATGCATAGTGCAATGTTTCCATAATGTTTCACATAATTGATTTGTAGTTTTCTCAGTCAGTATAAGCTAATTAATGTGTAAAAGGAGTAACTTTGTAACTACTATAAACCCTGCTGGGTAATAAAGTGCTTTTTACTATTAGCAGCAGGTGTACCAGATATCTAAAGGTGCCCTGTGGAGTTGTAAACAAACAAAAGTATTACTAACCGAACACAGCATGTGTAACCTTGAGGTCTAACAAATGTCTCAAATCCATTTTCTTCCTTGCACTTTGCATCTGCAAAGCAGATTTTCCTCAAATTGTTTACATCCATGTTTACTATATTGCAGTCTTCCTCTTCCCTTCCCTTTTTTGGCACATTACCACCATCTGTGGATCAGTGGAATAGTGTGAAACCGTTGGCAGGAATGTGTATCATGTCACCCACATGCATGGGTTTCCATAACTGCGGGAGCGTGACTTCAGTAGGGAGTGCTGATGATTGCAGCCTTCCTCAGGATGATTTCTGAGCTCCGTCAGAGCGGTCAGATAATTTTTTATTTTTAAGCTAAAAGTCTAAACTCTGTTTCCTCTGGAGAGTTCCCTCTGTCCAGTCAAGGTTGTTATTACAGTTTTCAGTTTTGTTGCTTAAATTCAATGTCCCACAATATTTGCTGCTGTGACATTACTGCACGCATGGAAACGTTTCCAATTCCAATTCCTCAGATACACCTGGGCCTCTTTTCTTTCCAACCGATCCGTTTAAAGGGTCAGTTTACCCATCCAAGAAACGCTTTCTCTCTTAGGTCTTAAAGGATAGGTATGAGTTTTTTAAAGCCTGTCATAATACAATACTTACTGATGTGCCATTATTTAATAGGAAATGGGTCTTGGTCGCTGTAACAATTCCTACTCTCCATACTGACCCTGAAGCTATTCTCTCTGAACACGACTATACTGTAAGAAATGGGGGCCAAAATCCACAGCCATTGTTCTGTGTAAAATGCATTCCAAAGTTCAGATGATGCTAATCTGATGCTTCAGCTGTCTCAGTTAGTTAAATCAAGTTGTTATATTCCAAAGCTACAGCCTGTTTAGTATGAAATTCTCTCTTTTTGTTTCCCGGATTCCTCGCAGATCTGTGACAAAGGGATACATTCTGGTAGTGGAGTGTAAGTCTGTTCACGTTATCTGGCTTTTACTACTGAAGATGTGCTCAGAATAAATTTTGAATTTTTTTTTTTTTTTGCATATTTCATAGCTGCAGTCTGAGTTTTTGGACACTGTTTGCAAGGTCAATGAAGAGAAACGGTATTGGAGCAACATCAGTCAGATTACCTGGTTTGAGACAATAAAAAACTTTTATGATACTACTAAAACTTACTATGTATTGCTCATCATTTCCTCTATTTTAAGTCGCAACCTGCTCTATTTAGCAGTGTGATGAGATTGTAGGTGCATAGCAGCAGCCTGTGGTGTACAGGCTGGTAGGATTGGAGGTAGCCGGGAGCTTCAAAATAGCCAAATCAAAATACTCTACATCAATGTTGCAAAGTGCCACCCATGACAGCATCCAATCGCTGTCTGAAAGCAGTCGTATTTTTCATTCAGGTAGTTAGGAGATTTCTGTCTCTGAGATTGTTGCCTCTGTCTCACTATTGTGACTCCTTAACCACAACTTTGTTAGTTCGATTGACTTGGTTCCCAGAATATGATGACTACAAAAAGCCAACTGTTGACATTGATGATGCATGTAAATCTACAAACAGTAGATTTGGCAAACAATATACCTTATGTCAAGAGTGGTCGGGTAAATTTTGTGTAAAATTGCAGTCAATTGTAGAGTTGCAATAAAGTAAGTTTATGTGTGCTGAAAAGAAAGGATTGATGGAAATTACATAGCACAGGAGAAAAAACAGTTTTCTCTTGAATCCGTTCACACTCCCTCACTTCTTTCTCCTCTAACTCCCACAATTCTCAGAGACCAGGCAAAGTAAGTACTTCACCCGAGTAGGGAGATAACCATTAGGAATCATATAAATGTGGCCAGTTGCTGCGGTGCACACCAGTTTTTTGATATAGCAAGAAGAGCTTGAGTTTGTTTACTATGACTTAAAATGCAAATTGAATTTACTGACATCAGCCCTGCAATGCATAAGAATGCATCTCAGTACCACTCAGAGCCAAGCTACAGTCTGATAACAAGAGAAAAACATGCCGCATCTTTATTTAGCTAATCAAAACACAACAATGACTTGAATGTGGCTTCATCACCGCATTAAGATGCATTGTTTTATGAAATCAGGTCAAAACATAAAAACTCTTTCTGTATCAGTTCAACACAGCTTCTGGAGCTGTTTTAATGTGTATGTTATTAGATATCAAAGACAAGGACTTATTCATGTTCATATTCTTGCGTGTCATATTCCATCAAAGGAAATGTGCTTATCAATATCATTTTAATCTCTGTGGATCCGGCACAGGAGATATGGAAGTCTCGGGTAGCGTATTGCCTAGTAGACTTTAAAGACAGGAAACAAGTGGAAACTGCTCGACCTGCAGTGAATCACAGATCTTGAGGTACTGAAATGGTATTTTTTACTCAAACTATGATGGTATGCTGTAAAATGGTTTGGACAGTAGCCTGCAAGACTTTGCTTTGTTGTTGGAATTACATCAAAACAACAAAGTTTAATCCTAATGTGTGGAAAAGGGAAGCGGCTTTGTATACAGGGGTGTCAGAACCTTAACAGACAGAATAAAGCAAAGGTTTTAACTATAAACAATGAACACACCAGAATGGCACCATCAATAATGGATACCATTTTATGCATCAATGTTATTCAAACACAATTCAAATTGTTTTGTTTGCATCCAACTCAGGTAATTGGAAAAAAAAAACACCTAACAGTGCAGAAATAGGTCAGCATGGAAAGAAAGAGTGAGGCTGTTAATTGCAACAAGAAAAAAAAGTGTGACATTTTATTTGATTTTGTTTGTGCAGGCACTAAGAGGCATACAGAACATAAAACAGAGGCTTGGAGCTGCAGATACTCAGGACCGCCATATACCAAATGGTTTTCTTTTAAAATATCTGTACAGGCAGTTTGGAATAGATAATCAGTGAAAAATTAATTTACATAGGCTACAAAGTGTGCCTGATTTAGACTGTCAGACGCTTTTTAAAGTCCCTCCATAGTTTACATCCCTGACATCCTGTATTAGCAGAAGAGCTAAGCTACAGCATGTATAAACAAATAATAGCCTCTATAAGCTACTGAATGTGGCAAGCAAATAGAGTAGTTGTAGCTACTATTACTATTGCTGGGAAAAAGGGCCCCTCACTATTGGAGGCACTTAATACTTTACATGATTGTTATAAATTATGTGTAAAATTGCCTTAATTCCCTCATTTCTTTCTGTATAGGAGTTATGGAATCACGTAAATGTGGCCAGCTGCTGCAGTGCGCACCAGCCTCTTGATATGACAAGTTGAAATGTACTGAATTTACTGACGTCAGCCCTGAAATGCATTTATTTATAATATATAATTCAGTGCTGCACACACCCACGCAACATATGCTGCTACTTAGCCAAAAAAAAGACAATTTACTCCTTATGAAATCAAGTTCAAATATAAAAGTTTTTCCATTGTTATCTTATTCTTCTTATATGAGTACTGCGATTTTGAAACTCTTCTTACCAAACTCATGCAGTATTCATCAAAGTATTCATCAGCACAGTACATATTAGGATGATCTGAAATTGATGATATTGATGACATGATATTCTATACTGTTTTCCTGTGCTTGTCTGCCAAATTAGTATAGGCATAGAGAATTTGACATATATTGACAAAAGTGTAACCAAATTCAGCTCCAAGCCATTCAGCAAAATTTGATGGCATTTCGCCTTTTGCATGATTCATTTAATTGCTCATAAGTCAGTTGTCAGGACTCTGACTCACCAATATTTGCACAATTGATGCCCATTTGAATGCAGACCTAACCTTTTTGAACAATAACCGCTTAAAGTCCTGTCTTCAAAGCGGAGTCATTGTTACCGACATAGAAAGTTTGTAGCAAGCAACAAATCTTCTTGTCACCTGCTAGTGAGCACTTTCACTGGGATGACACAACATGGCAGGTTCACGCTATTCCCCTCCTGATCCTACCCCCCTCTGTGCATGCACTCTGTCAACCAGCAGAAGTCACTTGTGCAGCAACAAGAATGTGATTCCTCACTGGCTTCCTACCTGTGAACATCATGGCCAGTGTTAGACTTTTTGATTTAAATGACTGCTTGGGCTGCCACAGGACATACAAATAAGTTACAGACCATTACACATGTCAGAAACAAGGCCTTCACTGTTAAAGGTTGTCAAGTTAAGCCATTTTACAACAGAGGATTAACAATATATTCACTTTTATTATTAAAATTTACATCTATACAATATATCCTTAATAAAACTGCAACTATACAAATTATTAAGAAGTAACTACATGATATTACTCATTGCAATATTACCAAAACACTCTGAGTGGCATGTATTCATTCACTGATGCTGGAGATCAGCACACTATCACATCTTGAGATGTACCTAGAAAACAAGGACATGCACAGATAGGGTTCAAAGGATCAAGCACCTATCTTTTGACCATGCCACTGTCCGCTGTCACTTTCAGTCACACAATGTTCAGCCCTGGTAGGGGTGGGGCTCTAGGAACGACGGTGTTGTTTGTCCATGTGTCTGTCCGTTCATCAGTCCATCAGTTCATCAGTTCATCGGTCCAATACTTTGAATCATAGTGAAATATCTCCACAACTGTTGGATGGATTTCATCAATTTAGAGGAGACACTCCCAGAGGATGAATAACGACAACTTTGGTGATCTGCTGACTTTTCATTCAGCTCTACTAGCATGTCAAAAATGGGATTTGTCCATCACCAACAGCTTTTTTTTGGGGGCGTCGCCTTTATGTTAAAAGCACAGCTGAGTTGAGTAGCTGAGGCCAATGGGTAATGAGCTAAGTCTGATAATGTAGAGCTGAGCCTGACGAGCAGATTTGAAGGTAAAAACAAACAACAAACTTTGATGCGCTTGGTGCTAAAATTGTTCCATACTACTGCAGACTCAAATGCTTGACGCAACTCACATGCTGCAAGCTCACATGCTGCCCTCGACACTTCCTGTACATACTTAACTGCTACCTGTACGCCAAAAAACAAACAAGGTAATGTCTTGTGGCTCACCAGATTTGTTCATATACCAGCGTCAGACAATAAATGCAGTGCTTGTTAGCCTGAGGATACAACTGCAGTTTGGTGGATAATTAGACCCCTTGTTGTGTGCGTTTGTGTAAATAATTATGCATATTTATTTAAATACTATAATCCTCTTTATTAATTTCTTATTTCTGCTCTCATGATACAATATACACAAGTGTTTCTGGATTTGTTTTTTATGTACTGGAGAAATAATTCACAAGGAGAATGAACACATTTATCAAAGGCAAAACACAATTTCCTAAGTCATCAGCTAAATATTGCCTACAACTGAATATATGCGGCCTGAATGGTGCACAACCCTTACTGAGGGACAAGACTTGAAAACATGAAGTACTCAAAAGTGTTAAGAGGTACGGTTCTGGTACGTACAAGGTCAGCAAGAGCTTTCCAGATTTAGTAGGTTATTTAGGCTTGTTAATTTTCATGCTTCTTCAGACAGTGCAGTGAAAAACAACTCAATGAAAGAAACATTACTGAGAGTTGTGTTACTGAGAGAAATTTAAATTTCCTTTGATTCTGTGTAGTGAGGGTTGCAGAACTGAATGACAATAAGCTCCTCTCCACTATGTAAATGTGAGTGCCTTTGTGCAAATCACACCGATAAATTCTAAAATGCTAAAATAAAAACTATTTAAAAGTATTTAAATTAGGCACTCAAACAGTATAGGCAGTATTGGCCCCTTTTCTTCTTCTACAACATTCACCACCACTGAAAAAACAAAGACAGCAGCGAATGTACGCATATCTTACAGACCTGGCCTACTTTTCCTGACTTGCAAGTACAATTTAGTGTGTCCCACTGAAATGTGGGAATATTCACCATTTTGAAGGTTTTAAACAAAATGTTTTAAGTTGTGCGCATTCAGGAAGGGCAGCAGCTTTTGCTCACTGCACTTATGGTGTCTCTCGGTCCACTCACAGCTAACATTCATCTTTTGCTTTATACATTTTGCAGCGACAGAAACCACAGCAGCTTGATTCTGACAGTTTCACCAACATCACACACACAAACAGCTGTAAAGACTCAGCCACTTGCTTGCACTGGAGCATTAAGAAAGTGGACTACCAGCTACAGGCTTTTGGAGTGTCCCCGGGAGACTTCCAGGGCACAAGACATGTTTGTTGTAAGGAACGCTGCAGGAGCACATCCACCTGTTAGTCCTTTATACGAGAGAGGTAAGTTTGTGGCTTAGGCCCATAGAGTACACTGTGATCAGATGTAGTACTCCTTCATGTTGTCCCTGACTGAGTTGTGGAGGTGCAGCTCTGTCCTGTAGTCTGTGTACATGCTGTGTCTGTGCTCCTCCTTGATGCTGTTGCTCCTCTGGGCCTGCCGCCGTTGGTAGAGGAGGCGAGTCATCACAGCCAGAGCACACACAGCAATGAAGACCACTGCTGTGACCACTCCTGAGGAACAGCAGGGAAGACGTATTAGTACTGTAGGTGCCAGTGGACAATGTCAACTGGGGCTGTCCCCATAATCTGTCACAGTATTACAGTAAAAGGTCAATATTCTGCGCTTAGAAGTGCAAAACCCTATATCACATGCTCAGCGTACTGCAACCTCAGATCAGCACAGTGTTTAGATGTTTATTATTGTGTGTAGAGATCATTAAATCAGTGTCAACGTGTGCTTGCAAACATGTTCTGTTACTTGGACAACAATGCCATTTCACCACTGATGTACTGAGTTTCTGTAAATTCTATTTTACATTTCTGTGCCAACAATGTAATTACAGGGTCCTTGATTTTTTTATGTTTACCAGCATTACAGTATTTATGTGTTCTATTTAAGATGATTACAATAAACCTAAAATTGGTATTCAATTGCTATTTGTATAATAATAATAATAATAATATATTTAAAAATCAGAATTAGTTCTTGTTGGACTGCATCATTTGAAGAAGCATCTGTGATTAACATACTATGTACAATATTCTGATACTCAAGTTATGAGAGTCCAAAATGCTATTTTGCTTTTGAGATACATAGTTGGTTAGTTAGATTTACTTGACAATTCATACAAATGAATGTTGACATGATAAAGTTGATGAAAAGCCAACTTATTTCCAATTTGGTGCTGTATTCATCTTATAATGTAAAAGAGGATCACAGACACACAAACTCTTACTATGAATACTATACTTTTTATTTTGGCCTAAAAACCTCACACAAAATGTAGCATACAAAATGAAAACATCTGTAACAAAAATAGCAATGCAAATTATGTATAATTTATGCAACAGTCAGTATTTGATATGATATAAACTATGAAAACTTTCATTTTATTTGTTGTATATGGAAATCTACAATCAGTCCTACATTCTTACAAGGCAAAGCCATCATTGTAACTGTACTTTACTGCATCGGTTTACTGTTGTGTGTTTGTGTGACATGAAGTCGAGGCTAATTTGTCTTTTCTAATTCTATCATTTAGGATTCATGACTAGTCCAGAAATGACTTATCGGTCTTATACTGATCAAAGCAAATGTGGTCAGGACATTCCTATTGTCAACACCAACACAGTTTAACTTCAAAAAGGAACTATTCTCCCTGGGTACAATGGCATACTGTATGTTGTATAATCTCTGATGATCTTTAAGTAAAATGCAGACACTGGTTTTCCTGTTCAGGGAGCACTCAGACATCCTTTAATGTTATCATCCCCACCATAAATTTAATTCCAAACATAACTATGTATGGTAGTGATGAAAACGAGCTTGGCTTGGTATCAAGAGACCAGAGAAATAGAATCAAGACAGGCAAATGAAAGAATAACAAACAAACAGCTGGCACTCATTTTTAATTTCTGCTTCCCAAGGACTCGCAACACGGTAGAAATGCTCCCTTTAATTTTTCTAGCTCAAATTGGTGCTTCATCAAAGTACAAAGGTATCAAACTGACTCAGGTGAGTGTCATGAGTGTGTCTACAACCACAGGATCGGTGCACATCTCCATGCCATACTCAATAAAATATGAGTATTAATTTATATTTTATTGAAAAATTTGAAAGGGAGCATTCTACACTATTGTGTGTCCTTGGGAATCAGAAATCATTGTACAGTTTTTGAACTCAGCACCTGGACAGCAAAGACGTGTTTTTCACACACTGATTACTCATTTTCAATTAACTGAAGAGAAATAAACCAGCATTGAAGAGAGAAAAACAGACCTGCTATTACAGCCAAATCCTTTTGTGTATCATGGCCATGGGGCTCCTTCTCTTTATTCGGTGTTACACCTTGATCTGGAGAAGCAGAAGCGAGAGATAAATTTAAAGAGAAATTAATTTCTGAATTGCTTTCATACAGGAGACGTGTGTGACATTAATACCCCACTTACACCTGGCCATAAAATGCAGTCTTTATCTATGGAAGATTTGAAAATACCTAAATGAAAACATCAAACAAAGAGATAAAGGGAAATAAAACACACCGTTATCTGTATTTCTTTTTGAATTACTCTTATCATCAAGTTAAGTTTCCATCCCCACTAGAGACAGTCTGTTCCAATATAACAAAACAAATACATAATCATGTTCTTATATGTATAATTGGAAAAAAAAAAGATTTTTGAAATGTACAGGCCAGGTGTTGAAAACCCTACTGGTAAAAACAGAAGTGCTTCTGTTCTGTCAGACAGACGACTGTAAAAAGCGGCTGACGAGCCTCTAGTTTAGACATACTGCAAATAGCTAAATTCATAAGTCTCTTTAAGTAGACAGCCAGTCAGACTAGTTGTCTTGTTTTGAATTAATTGGTTCATTTTCAGACAGCTTGGGGGTGTGCATCACAAAGCAAAGTTAGTGGGTTAGCAGCAGTTTTTAAGTTTAACTCAGGTTTTCCAATATAACAAAACTAGATTCATTTTAACTGTGGCAGTTTTCCATGTTAACTCACGCAAGAGGAGGTTTAGTTTAGAGGATCAGATCTTAACGTGTAAATAGTACACCTTTTCCAAAAATAATTGGATAATTTCTTTTTTAAAGATCCTCACATGTTCAAACATTATCTGCAGTTAATCTAATAACCACTAGATGCTGGTTCCAAGAAAACTCTGTTCTGAATTTGGTGGAAAAATTCTCCAACTTCTTTGTTGAAGTACAAAGTCAGTTAATGTTTTCCACAAGAATTAAGGTTCTCAAAAGTCAATTGATACAGTAGTTTTAGTTGGCAATTTTGAAAACCACACCTGAAATCAGAAATTCAAAGTGTCCTTGCAGCTACCTATGGGTAACATCCAGTTAAATTCAATTTGTTGATGACCTTTTTTCACAATGAAAACAAGACAAGAACTAAATATAAAGTAACCTTTGAAAACCAGAACTATTACAAAATATATTGCATTTTTTGTCAACAAATAAAAACTGAACGATAATGTGAAAACACAGAAAAATGGACTAATTACTATCTCTGTCAGTAGTGTTATCTGACGTTACTGGCTCTTGGAACAAACAGATTTATGGACTAAATTTATCTACAATCCACTGAGAATTACACAAGAAGTGTCAACCAAACAGCTGAGACAAACATGCAGGCTAGCTCACTAACATTTCTAAAAAAGGTAAGCTAATGTAACATTACCAAGTGCTGTGGATGTGGATACAATGTAAAGTTACTTTCAGTCGGCTATCTTTCCTGTTGCTATCAGAAAGAAAGAGTAAATTCCAGGATTAATGTTGACGGTCAACCATCAAAATCTTCCTCTAGATGTTTGCTGCGACTAAAGCACTTTGAATTGCCTTGTTGCTGAAATGTGTATTATAAATAAACTTGCCTTGCCTTACTGAAATATTGCTAAGTTATCTGACATTTTAGATTCTTCTCTCAGGATAAACCCAGACAATAAACTGTATTTAAGTGAACAACTGAGTGAATCCAGCCTCTGAATGATCAGCTGCTCTGCAGTGGAGAGCACAGGTAGCTGCTGTAATGCTACTGTAGGTGAGCGCAGTGAGGACAACTAGGTTTACTGAGGAGAGTCAGTATCATGACATGGACACTGTGACATGGACACTGTGTGTGTGAACAAGTAAACAAGTTCCTTTTTCACTAACCTCACGGCAGACGAAAACAACACCTGTAACTATGGTAACTGTACACAACAAAGATGGTGATAGCTGTAGCCTCAAAATGCTTAGAGGACATGGAATGACTAAAATTTGACTAAAAGTAAGACACATGTTAAATCAAAATCAGGTGCAAAAATTAACACAGTAAAATCCGAGATGTCTTGTCCCTGTTACTAGTCGGTGGTTTAAAATACACACATCCAAAGGTTTGTGCATCAAACACTTAGCAGCCTGTGTGATTCCCAGCGCTTGTTGCTTAGCATTTAGCTGAACATGGAAATAACTGTTTAGTGTCAGTGTGTGGGTGAGTTTGAGAGCAAAGTGTCTGAGTGAGTTACCTTGCAGAGTGTGTGAGGAAGAGTCTGCCAGAGCTCCACAATTTGATTGGACCAGTGGACCACGGATGGTGACCAATGAGCTTCCTCGGTTCGTCAACGCTGCTTTCAGCAGTGCTACATGGTTGAACTGGACCGAGGAGAGGCAGCCGATGAAACCTTTTGAAGCTGCTTGTGTCACTTCCTCACTGAAGTTCTCCTCTCCTACAGAGACACAACGGATAGATAAAAAATATCTGTTGATACTGATGATGATATGTTTGACCTTTATAATTACAGCAATTTACAGCAGGTCATAAAGTATGGATACAGAACAGAAATATCACAGTAGGGAGGTGATATGCCTGGTGTTTTTGAGCAATTTGCTGAACGAAATGGGAAGACTTACTGATGACTTTGCCCAATGTCAAGGATCTGATTAAGATCAGCTCTGCATCAGATGACAGCGTGTACTTTCTGTGGATGTCCTGGTCGATCTGGTTGAGTAGAGAAATCAAATAACGAGTCGTTTACAAGAAATCTAAACCGAGGTAACAGCATCAGCAGCACATTTCAGTACATTATAGATCGAGAATTGTGTTCTGGACAGCTTCACACAAAACCGCCCAAAGCTTTGAAGTGATTTAGAGCTTTCACTTCTGGACTAACATGCTGACTTAAATGCATCACTGAACTTGATAATCTGCAATAAAACACTATTGATTTTTAACCCTATTGATTCAGAAAATGCATGACATTGTTTGCACAGCTGATAGGAGGTTCAATTCTAGTTGTGCAATATTTGTTGGATTTCTGTACTGTACTGTACTGTAATTAGGTGTAGATTTGGGTGTGGGTGGTAGGGACATGTCCTCATAGTGTCACCAGTAAGTTCTATGCGGAATTGGCAGGTCTATGTGTTTCATTACTTATTAAAATTTACATCTGCAGACTTTGTGGCTCATTAGAAAGTAAGACAGATGGGATCCTTTATTAATGTCATTATATGATTAACAAAGGGTCTTTTTCAATTTGAGTTTTTCAATTTGTCTTAAGTCAGTTGCCTGCAATTATAAATATTAATACATCATTCATCAAGGGATCTTATAGTAATCCATCAAGTCTACAGTTGTTAAGGTTAATTAGTTTATATGAAGCATGCATGCAGCATGTAGTACCTTTCTTGAAGGTAAATAGTTAAACAGTCCGTTGGACTGATGTTCCTGATGAATGAAAGAGTTGAAAATACAAAGCAAGTTTCATGCTGGATGATTTTCCACAACCTGGCAACCCAAAGGTTAGTATTAATGGTTTATAAAGCATTAGTAAATTATTTATTAACATTAATAATGAATTAATCAACATTCATAAAGCCATTAATTATATATAAACCCTGTGGCTTATCACAGAGTGGTACCCATGAACCATGAACTCCACATTCAACTGATTTGAGTTTCAAAGATAATTTGAGACAGGGCCTGTCCACTTCATATCCACACAGAAGACATCATGTATCTCCACTCCTCACCTGTACATAAAGGTTTTTTCCCACTCGGTGGATTCTAACTCGATGGAATCGTCCGTCGGCCAGGTTGCTGATGGTGGGGCTGAACACGTCTGGACTCCTGTCTGTCTGAAGGTGATACCAGATCTGCAGACTCCCTGGACACAAAACATGAAAAAAAGTGTTAATCCCCATCTGAACACTTCAGGATGATTGAATCACTATTGTGCTCAATGCAAGTTTAAAAGAAAGAAATCCAGTCCACTGACATGAAAACTGCATTTTACATTAAACATATTCTATCTTTTATTGTAAGTATGTGTACATTTCATTTTTATCCCTAACAGGAGAAGAGAACACACCGTTCCTGACACGATGTGACTTCTACCTTATAAATAGACCTCTTTATCTTAATTTCTCCAGTTGCCAGTGTTCACCAGTCTACATTGGTTTGCCTTCTGTGCGGTTTTAATGTCTTTACATTGTTATTTACTGTTTTTCGGTTTTTAACTTTCTATTCTTATTTCCTTAATGCTTTTATTGTACACCGCCTTAGTAGCTCTTGTTTCGAAAAGGTGCTTTATAAATAAAATGTACTTACTTGCCTTTATTGAGAAATGAAAATATTTATCGCGTAGCTTTTCACTCGCACACTGAATAAGCTCCTCTCACACACACTCGCTGCCAGATCAAAGAGTCAGGATGATATTCACTGTCAAGTGGAGCTGCGTTAATATTATAATTCCCGGTCAGTAGGTGAAGGGCCTTGTGTTTTGTTTCATGTGCCTCTATAGATGAAAGTCAGTGGAGGAAGTAATCTTTGCCTTTCAGTGTTTACAGAAACCTGACAAACATTCTGATTTAACACAAAGGAGTATTTTAGGGCACTGACTCATGCACTGCACTAAAGTTTGGATACAGCTTTAAGGCTGTCAGTTTAAGGATTAGAAGCCTTTCATGTGCCAGAGGCTGAATACACAAAGACACTGCGCTGACAGCAGGATGTATACCCTCTTATAATCGAGGGTCTCATTGAGAGTCTCTTGCTTCAAACGTTACTAAAACAGAGAGAGTGTATGTCAGCCACTCAAACTAACACCCCTAAATTAATCATCCTATATGGCATGGAAAATTTAAGAAATGTAACTGAAAACAGTTTTGTTCAAGTGTTTAAAAATATGAACAGTTGGGTCTTATTTTTTATTGATATGCTTAACTTTTTCATTATTTTTCATTTGTGTAAATTAGGACTTTGTTGTATATGGACTGGACTGGTTTATGGTTATTTGATGTTATTTCATACTTTTATGCTGACTAAAGACTTACAAGTACAATAAATAATGAGGCTTTTCAAAGATGCAGAGAGGGAGCAGAACTGGGAGGTTAACTCTAAGTTATCATCACAGTTATTATTCCCATGCTGGAAGATACACATGCTTTAAAGATGAACTAAAATAATAAATAAAATAAAATAATAACTGAATGTTTGATTTAGAGTTTATGGGGTGCTAGGTGTTAATTATAATACAAGATCATTTGGTAACCATGGAAACAAATATTTGGGTCAGCATGTGAGTGCAAGGACCTTCCCTGATAATTAGGAACTGAAAAGCAGTTAAAACAGAGGTGCATCATGCTTGCGTCGTAATCCAAACCCCATGCCCCATTTTATATTTACGACAGATGAGATTCAGTTGCTGGTGAAGAAATAGGGCATAACTTTGTGTTGATTTTCTCCTGAGGGTCCATGTCACACCGATGATGCAGGATGACAGTTACCAAAACTCTCCAAAGAATGAGTTACCTGTCAGTCCATGTGGCTTCACGCTCACACCTCTTGGTTTGTTTGTATCACACTAGTGTGAACACAAAACAAACTACAACTAAGCAGCAAAGCAGTGTAAAGTAACATTCAGCAAACAGCTTCTCAGTTTCAGTTTCACTGCTTCAAATCATCGCCGGCGGTCTGTCGTATCAGCTGTCACTAATTCATTTGGTGAGTTACTTGATGACAAGCCAAAATTAAACTTGGCTGTTGTTGGGTTTGTGTGCTCTCTATAAACTGGTCTCTGTACCTGTCAAAGACAGTTTGTGAGGGAAGAAACTCCACTCTGTAACACCAATGTACAATAATTCAAATTTATAAAATTAATATTTTTGAATCAGGACATTCAGTATTTCATATGTTATATTTCAAGTAGCTCATAAAAATAGGATTTAAGAGGAGATTAAGCAGTCTACAGCTGTTATTTCAATGTGTCAGATACATATTTAATCAACAATTAAGGAAATATGAGTATCAGATCGGACTCTGTATCGGCAGATACCCAAAATTAAAGGACCCAGATTGAAAATGGGGACAAAAAAACACTTAATGGCCCAAGTTCAAGTGAACTACAGATGTGAAAACAACATTTGTCTGTTTTTTAACAAGACTGAGACCAGTGGGTTACAAAAACTCATTTCTAACACGAGTAAGAAAAACATTAAAAATTGTTTTTGGTCAGTGAGTCGCTGGAAGGCATTGTGATTCAATGGGTGCTCATCTCATACGCCTGAAAAAACCTTATCTAATGTTGAGTCAAATCACTGCCTTTTTAACTGAGGGCTGAAGACCACAGGGCAACACATTTTCAAAAGCTCATGGGCAAAAAACTGTATAATTCCTACACTGAGATGCAGATCAGATGTTTCACATGACAACAGAATATAAATGTGTAACACAACCAGTTTATAAGGTAACTGTTTAGCAGCATATCATCTATCTGTATGCACCGTCAAATGTATGTACCGTTTCTGGCCAGGATGACAGTGATGTACTGCTGGCTAAAGGTGCTGACAGTCAGCAGCATGGCCGGGCTCTGGGAGGTGATGAAGCTGAAGGCAATGTCCTCTCTGGCCCTGCTGCTGCTGCTTTCTATGGAAACACTGGAGGCCTGCGAGCTTCTGTTCTGCATCACTGAGAAAGGCTCCTGGAAGGTGTAGGTCACTGAGGACTCTCTGTCGAAGGACACCGACACCTCTGCACACACAGGCACACAGGACAATGGGTTTCAGTGCAGTGCTAACATTAAAAGACTAAAGCACAGCTCACAGTCTCTAGAGCCTGCATTGCTGAATTGCACTTCATTACATGAGAGCGTTAGATGGAACAATCCACACAATCTTATCAGTAGTGGGGTCAAAAATTTTGTTTAACTTACAGTATTTTTGAAATTAACATTGAATGAAAACACTGTGTTTAATGGTAATCTGGCCATAAGCAATGTCTTTTTTAGAGGTGTAGTAGTGAGTATATGCTTTCTTGCTTTCACTCTGTAACCCACAAGCTTGGTGCAAACACATTTTTAAACTTAATCAAAAAATCAAATCAAAAAATCAGTCCCTTCTCTGTGTTTTGATGTGTGAAAACCCTAACCCATTTTTAAAAAACTTTCCAATTAAATATATTGTTCCTTAAGATGGGATGTGGGGATGTAAATATCCCTACATCCCAAGACACCTTTACAAAAACTGTCCTGTTTCATGCTGCAATAACACAGTCCACTGTCACAGTCAGATTAGCTGTATCCAGGAATTGGTGCTACCTCCATTTTTAACACACTGAGCCAGAGGAAACAGTGTAAATATAACAGTGCTAACCCTTTGCAGGCAAAGTTTTAATCTTATTTCTTTACAATGAGGCTTCAAACTATTTGTCTCAACTGTGTCTATATGGATGCTTGCTCAGCCTGCTGCTCTTCCATCTGCAGGTTTCAGTCTGCTGTCTGTGCTCTGCTCTGTGCTCGCATATTGCAGGAAGTAATTTGGTGTAATGCATCTTAAATGTTCTTGGAGTCTGGAGGCAGGACAAGAATGATTTGCCTCTTGCATTACTTTCATTTTAATTGGGGAACAGTAATGGAATAACCATGATAATGATTCAATATTTCTTTATAATATTATATAATCAACATGAATCTGTTAGAATAATTTACATAAAGTGTGAAGCTCTTGCTCAACACAGTTATGGCCAGCACTCACCTTGGTTACAGGTGGTTCCCCCGTAGGCAGACTGGGAGCAGTCGCAGACGTAGCCGTTGCTCTTCTCGATACACCTCCCCCTGTTGTGGCAGAGGCTGCTGGAGCCGCTGCAGTAGCCGGGACAACCGGAGCTCACCCCCGGCGTCATCCTGGCCCTCTCCTCCAGGTCGAAACTCACGCTGTTGACCGTCAAACTCCTGATGCAGCCCAAGAAGCCTTTCTGCTGGGACGCTGTTCCCCCTGGGACAAGGACAGCCATTAGTCACATTAATGCTCACTGGCTGTGCCAAGAAGCATATTATGACTCTATAATCATGGTTCCCTTTCAGGCTGATGAGGATTTACAACAAGCATTTACTTAATTCCAATGCAAGTCTGTAGGCACTTAAGTGTGTGAAACCTCACTTTGACTAAATACACAATGTAATGGACCAGTAGATGGGTTTCCAAGTTGTTGTTGTGCCTGTAATTAATCAGGTGCAGTGTCTTTCCCCCTGCAGCTGATAAATAATACTTTCTGTATTGTTTCATATGAATGAAGCTTTGTCTGTATTTGTCAGTATCTGGTGTTTGGTATTTCTGGTGACAACTAGCTGGAATTTCATACATGCTGATGTCACTACCTGTAATATATACAGTACATGTGGTGTGGCTTTCGTTCTCCTAAGCTGTGCTGCCTGTCGATGGTTTGGAACACACAGTTCATTTCTCACTAACTGCTAATTTGTTAATTTGGTGAAGTCTGCTTTTGCATTATCTCCGCTACAAGCTTTCCCACTAAAATTCCATGTGTCATGTTAGCTAGCTTAAGCCGACAGATGTCTAGCAAACTGGTGTACTGTAAAGGACAACAGTCACATAGAAATGTAGCTCTAAAAAGCCATTGAATTTGTTTTCATCAAGTTGCTTTATTTCTAAATACTGAAATTGTCAATATATAAGCTGTCAGGACATTTTGGCAATGTGTTTTCTGCCTATATAGGCTCAGTTTAACCAGCAGAATAGGAATTTAACTCTTGGTATCAGAAGAACATGATGTATCTGTCACTGTGAATTGAAATTTGAAAGATGGTGGGCACTTTTAAGTAAATACTTAACAGCCTTATTGTGTTACATACTTATTCCACATAATATTCCAGTATCCATCACAACTGTTTTGTGAGAAAACAGAGTTTTATTTATTTCTTTATTTATTTTTACCTGAGGGTTAGGTCAAAAGTAGTTTTTTAATAATGCAGGTTGAAAATACCATGCAGGCAAACTCATGTGAAGGTATTTTCTTTGTTTCATTGAATGTATGGTATGGTCTTGTAGATGTTATTTCTATAATGTGAGTTTTTTAATAACCCAGTTCCACTTCGTATTACTCTTACCTACTGTTTTAAACTAGCAATCAGTTTTGAAATGATAGAGCTAGAGGCCTCCACATAATCATGTACGCATATTAAGTCTGTTCTGAGAAGATTGATCCTTGAATGGATCCTTTCATGGAACGATTAAATCTTTACCTAATGACAAGTTATTCTGAGATCCACAGAGGACTATTCCTTTCATTTGTCATTTCACCCCAGTTAATTATTTCTTAAAGTAAATGATCCATTAAGTGCATGAACTGAGGCCTAAAATGGAACACATGAGAAAAAAAACAGTCTTTTTAATGGTATCTCTGTCCCTTCCAGAGGGCTGGTGTGTTATTAAGGAGACACATTAAAATGTCAGATGGGAAAAGCCTGCTGGAGAAATGTGAGAGGACAAAGAGAACGGCCATACTCCTGAACCAGAGAGATAATAGAAAACAATAAAATAAATTAGTTCTCCACAGTTGCTTAAAGGATAAGTTGAGATTTTTTAAAAGTCTATCTTAATACAATGCTCACATGCCATGTACGATGTAAGAGCTTTATGTTACAAATGGGAGACACAGTCCAGCTTTTGTTTGTTGTGTTATTTTGGTAATGTCAAAACCCTGAACCTTGTTTTTGATTTACATGGAGTATATATTTTCTATATGACAATTCCTTACATGTTATGTGCCCTGTACCCATACCAAACTACATGGGAAAAAAGCAATAAAAAAGTTGGTCACAAAAGAAAAAAAACAAACAAACATCCACAGTTTTTGTACTGTGTAAAAATGCATTTAGCCGAGGTTAATGTGAGGATCATGTGATTTATGTGCTAAATCAATCTTTGTCCTGGTACTCTTTATTGTGGGTGTTTGGTCACGGCCATAAATGTACATGTGACCATCAGGTTGTATCCCTCCTCCTCAGCCAGGAAACACTGTCCACAGCATCACAAAAATGGAATTTCACGCTAAAAAGACTGTAATTTTGGAAGATAAATTTGTCTAATTCAGACTGCTAATGCATTTTTTCATGGTGTGAGGACTGTGGATTTTGGCCATCATGATCGCATTATGGCCAATGTGGACAGGAGGAATGATTACAGTGATCAATAACTCTTTCAACATGCGTATAGCTCGTGAGTACAGTATTATATTAAGACAGACTTAAAAAAAATTCCCTTAAAGCTGCACTAATCAATATTTTTATATTGCAATAGAAATTAATGTGTGTAATGTCGCTTATAATGACAACCCCAATGAGAATAATCACTCAATTCTGCAGTTCCCCTCAGCTCTATAAAGATTTTTAGCATTTTTCAGCTCATTGTTTTGGTTTCATGACCGACAACTTAAACTCCCTGTCAGAAATATGTTTTTCTTATTGGTGGATGTTTAAGCTTCACTGTGCAGAATGATATATGCTCAGACTTTGAAGGCTGTTTTCACATTCAGGGGAAATTTTCTATTCATCCATTCAAAAATCTGAGTTAAAGGAGTGTTCCTGTCATCACAACAATTTTGGTACCAATCATGGTCCAGTATGCAACTTACACAAGTGTGATGTGCAAACTTGAAGCCTCCAGTGCACACACACTGAAAGTGGATCAAACAGTCAAGTAAGAGATATCTTGTTCAGTTCAGTTAAACCTTTGAAATGAACAATAATTACATACTCATACATTCTTCTTCTTCATACATTCTGTATTTTTCAATGAGAGAGGAGGAGTAGATGTCATTTTAACGATTTTTTAGGAGGTATTTGAACGTTTTTGTGGAAAAACGATATCAGACACAAATTATTAGTCAAAGTAGACCATTTTTATGTCTTCAATCATGTCTGGAGTGGATATTTAACTTCTTTGGTTCACTCTTTTCAGAGAAAAAAGCTCTTATTAACTCACTGTATGCTTCTCAGCACCCAACAGTGAACTGACTGGTGATTATAGTGGAACATTATAGAGAGACGCATATTTACGTCAAGAGCCCAAAATGGAGCCATAAGTAGAGTATCTAACTTTGTATGGTGGTAATATGTCAATGCTGTGTTTACAGTTTGTTTTGCTGCCCCCAAGTGGCCAAAAAAAGTCAAGTAATGCCTGTTTGAATAAACCCCTGTCTCTGGTGGAGGTCTACTCAGTCTGATGGTGAGCCTACCTACAAACAGCTGACTGCTCAGCCGTAAGCGGAGGTGTCCATCAGCTGGAGCCTCCAGGAAGCGGAGGGGGAGCTGGTCGACCTGCAGGGAGGCCTCCTTCACGTTGCGCTCTGCCCTCACGTGGTGCCACTGCCTGTCATTCAGAGGGAGGTGGGACTTCACGGACAGGACTGCCGGACCGTTTCCCACATCAAAGGAGAAAGTCACGACTGAGGGAGCTGGAAGGCCAGCAGAGGAATGTACAACCACACACACACACACACACACACGACAGCCAGGTCAGACTTAATGTGATACTAGTTTTTCCTTTTCCTTTCTGATGCGATGTGATACAATCCTGCTGGGGAAAACTTGATGACCTGAATAGATTTATGAGACGGGTTCAGCTGACAGCTCGTCAATATTTCACAATGTCTCAGATGCTGCAGTGAAAGACGATGGCTGCAAATATCCTGAGAACTTCTCCCTTAGGTTTGTTAACAAAAACATGCTGTAATCAACAAAGTCACACCTTTTTAACACCTATCTTAATTAAACAAATACACTGCTATTTAAACTGCTTCTCCTGTGGATGGAAATGATTAGTAAATGCTGTATGCTGGTAAGTACAAGCTCATGTCTCTGAATTCTTTAATACAGTCCTAGAAACTTAATTTACTCGTGTATCTTATCTTATTTATTCCCTGGATTCCTGGCATGCATATATATATATATATATATATAAATCTACAAGATAATATGATGAATTATGTATACTTTATCCATGTGCTGTATTCATTAAGGATTTCAACATGGTAGTAAGGAAATGCTTTTAAAGTCTGCTCTGACAGCATGTCATTGCTGTTGACTGGCATTAGGATTACATCATGCTGTGAAGGGCTGACAGCTACCTTCTTTGGGAAATTAAACTGTCAACTACAGTACAGCTAGCATTTCCATCCAAAAGGAAGCAAAAAATATCACCGGCAGCTTTTTGTACATGCTCTTTTGTGTGGCTACTCTTGTTCACTGTCCTTTTCATGCAATTGTGACCATTCACTCACAGCTGAGCTCCACTCTGATGAAGTCTTTGAGGCCCAGGTTCTCTAGAAACACTCCTGAAGGAGCGCTAGTCTTGAAGTAGAAGGAGATGTCAGAGGCAAGTTCAGCCTGCGGGGTGGGGAAGTAGAGGTAGGAGGACTCCTGGTAGAAAGTGGCTGCATTCCATACAGACTCTGAAAGAAAAAGAAAATGAAAGAGGGAAGTAAAGTAAGAAGATACCAGGGTGATGTACCAAATAAGGTACGTCTCATTTGTCTTAAATGCCTCCATATTTCCCTCACTTTTCTGTTCCTCCTCACAACATGAGGAAGAGATGATAAAAGCGAGGGGGAGACAGTTAGTGAAACATGACGTCTGATCTGTCATGTTTCCTTCCAAAGATGGCTGGTAGGAAACCTGAGGTGTGAGATGAGACATCTCTGGTGTTAAAGTCTCCTGACAATCTATTCTAACCTCCTCCCTAATGAGGCGGTATGATAATGTCATGCTTTTTCCTTTGCTATTGAGAGAAAACAACCATTATTCTCATTTGCAAGACGTCCTTTGTTAGGAAAATGTCAAAGAGGATTGTTTAAAGTATTTGAACCAACAACCAAAGCAGCTGTTTTTGAGGTGAGGACAGTTTATTTTTCATATGGTATATTGTTTACCTCACCTTTCAGTGAGATACTTTACAGCTGTTAATTGGGGCTCATATTGTGACAGCACCTAGGCCTCAAGACCAATTTGTTTGGTTGCTGGGATCTGGGGAGTGGCTCACTGGGAGTGATGGCTGACACCTGGGTTGTGACTGCTCATTTACACACACACACGCGCACACACACACACACACACACACACACACACACACACACACACACACATATATATACTGTATATATATATATATAGGTGCCTGAGCAGTCTTTCTCTCCTCTCTAGGTTACTTGGTTTGGTTGGACTTTAGTCTCATTGCCGTAGGATACTGTGACATTGGGGTTAAATAGTGATATAAAAACAAAAAAGTAACTCATTTCTGTCATAAAAATTATTGTTCACAATTTTTTTAGTTAAGTGCCTTAAAACAATAGTCTTGCTGATATCTACTTTATTGAAGCCTCATTTTAGCTTCAAGTAAACTTTTAAATATATATTTTTTGCACAAAAATAGGACTGTGGTTTTTGCCCCCCATCACTTACATTGTAAGTGCATTATGAAGGGATCTCACAGCAGGGAATGATCACAGCACCTGACTATTGTTTTACGACAAACTTGAAAAATTGTGAACCTGTAATCTGAAGTTATACTATAGTTCTGATGATGTGTTTGGCGTGCTTGTTATTTCTGTCTGCTCATATATTTTTCTTTAGAACATGTTCATACATTGATTCTATAATTGTCCAGATTAGACTATGATAACAATGTATTATTATTGTGTAAATGTCATATAATGATTTAGTATCCAATTGAATTAGCTCTCATTACTGGTATGGTATTTCTGGAAATATTCTAGACGTGTTGTACATCATTTGATACACATGTTTCTGTAATTCAGCCTGACATATTTGGTCTCTTTGGGGAACTTTAAACCTCTGTTTAATATTCTGGGGGTTTGAGCTACATTTGCCTGCAGATATGCTACCAAAAAATTGCTACCCTCTGTCCACAGCTCACTCTGGGACATGAAGCAGTAAATATTTACAGTCCCTTTCATGCAGGGCCTCTATCCAACTCTAAGCCCCTTGAGTTTCCCCCATTTGGCAGCCCTGCCTGGCTGCACAACATGAGTCCACAGAGCCAGTGAGATTTGTAACAGAACAGATGAAGTTATTCTCTATTCATGGATGAACACATAAGCACAAGGTAAACACATCTTTTGAACATGAATTGTCTCTGATCAACACAACGGCCTCAATCTGCAACCAAATCTGGCACAGTAGCTTCAACAGTGAGGTGATCACCTACTGTCTCCATAACAACGCAGAGGGCCGACATGGTAGACAGCCTGCGAGCCTGTTCTGTTGGTGTCTCCAATGACTATCTGGCTCACTGGTAGGTGGTCTTTATAGGAGAGGATTCCTGTGTCATTTGCCCTGTGACAGACAAAAAATAAATAAATAAATAGTAACACAAAGCCCTCAGGGGCTGGATGCCTTTACGGGGGTCCAGATAAAGGCATCCATTCTTCTGCATTAGCACAGAGCGCAGAGTAAACACATTAAAAAGGGAGCAATCTATCACAATGCAGACAACTCCCTGTGGAAATATGCTAACTGAGCTGAATCCAGGGAAGCTTTGGAGTGGATTAACATATAAAATGCAAAGAGCATTTAATACACTAAAACTATAATACAGCCTTTGTTCCTCCATTCAGTGCTTGGAAATTAGAATCGTAATTGTAATATTATGTATAAGCTATAATTAATAATTTTGAAGTACACACTGGAATATTAAGATTTAGAAGAAATTGTCTAATGTGATTATCACACCACATGATCCAAAACATGATTTTTATTTTTTTTATTTTCAAGAAACAAATTATATTCTGATAGATGCAAAATAAAAACACTTAACAAATCCCAGATTGCGAGGTGCTTATGAGATTGTCTGCATGTGATTTGTGCATTTTAGAAACATTCTTTGCGGACTTGAAATGCCTGTGCGTGTTTACATAATGTACCATGCATCTGTATCAGCGTCACAGTTGCAGAAGTAGTTCATGTCCATGCAGTTCTCTTCCAGGCTGCAGGAGCACTGCTGAACTCCAGGCAGGAAGCCTCCCCAGTAGCTTCGCCTCTCTCCCTCCCGGTCCAGCCACCAGGACAGCGGGCTGCCATCTGCAACGATACAACAGACAGTCAGTGACCGCTGCCACATCCTGATGCCTGATAGTGCCAAAGCTCACATACATAGGTCAAGGTCATGGGTTATATTTAGAGCACTGCATTGTTGAGCTTTGTCACTTTCATCTTAAAATACAAAAAAGTGTATATATATATATATATATATATATATATATATATATATAATCGTAATTGTAATATTATGTTGTCTGCATATATATATATATATATAGACAGTAAACAAAGAAAGAAAATATTCATAGGCAAGTATGATACAGAAGTGCAGTCTGCAAGAGACAGCTGCTTCAAGAGGCTTACAGAATACGTAGCACAATAATTAGCATAAAATCTAGCAAGTAAAATTGAAATGAGGGTAAACAAAACCTCACAAAATAAAGAAAACAATTTTTTGGATCATTACACAGGTTAAGTATTTAAGCACTGTGAAAGACAAAAAAACCCCCAAACAATTCATGCGCTTATTTGTGTATTTGTTTGCACTTTAAAATACACAATATATACAAGATATAATACATGGAGATATTCACATACATATACACACACAGAAAAGCAATTAACCGACAAAAACAAATAAGTACAAAAATAATGTTAAAAAATAACATTTTTCTTCTTTTTCTTATAAAACTTTCAAGTAAAAACAGTTCATATCTTAAATACACCTATTTCCTCATGAACGGAGCCCTTTTTTAATCTCACTAAAAGTTTTTTTTTCAGCTTTTTGTTTTGATTCTCTGCTAGCATCTCATGTCAAGCTGTCAGGGAGTGTCACTGAGGCTACAGTGAAGCCATTAAAGGTGCGATTCATTACCGCCATGATGGGGTTAAGTGGTCCAGCTTCAATCATCTGTCACACAACGTGATCCTGCATTGGAGATGAAGCCAATGAACGGGGAAAAGCCCATTAAGCCGCGTGTCACTATACATAACCAAGTGTCACATGCTTCCTACCCAGCATACATTACAGCTGCATTAGGCATAAGTTTTTATGTATGGATTCACATGTCATATTAGTAGTCACAGAGTGAGGCTGAAACAATGTGGGGTGCCATCAATTCACTCTGTTTGCTCAACACCACCTGGCAATCTCTTCTGAATAGGATGCAATGACCTATGACTAACAGTCTAATGCCTTATTTAGAATGAAATTGGAGAGACAAAATTTACTTGTATGCAGTGGCAAAGTGCAGACAGGGCAATAAATCATGTGGGCAAGAACTAAATTAGCTAGAAAGTCAACATTTGCATCACATAGGTTGAAAATAATACACTCTTTATTGTCTTTACCCTCTAACCCTTTGCTTGAGTCAATGCAGAGATACCATATCCCTACTATTCTGCTGCTTGTTTTAAAATACTTCTCAGACACCGATCAGGTTCACAAATAAGAAAAAGCAACAATCAATACTTCCTGATGGAGAGGTCATCATACCCTCACCCACAAATTGGCCTGATATAGGCAGAACTTATTTACAATAAGAAAGCAAATTCATTTTACTGGCTCTGTTAAAAAAATGAGAGGCTCAATTTTGGTGGGCACTGCATAAAGCCCTGTAAGCAGCCCCTAGATTGTGCACCGCACAATACAAAAAATCTGGGAATAAACAATGATTATGGTGCTAGAAAATTCAGAAAGTGCCAAATACAAAAAGTTCATCTTATGGAAGCACAGATGTGTAAAATCTATTAGATGCCAATGTTTCCATTAGTTCTTGTGACATTTTGGTCTATTGGTGGTGATACAGCAGGTCAGGGGATCTGGCCAGCATTTGCCGAAATGTTTACCTCTCTACAAGACGTCTCAATAAAAACTGATATACCAACTAATCAACATTCTGATCTGTAGCAAGACAACACAAAAACCAAAAGACAACCAGACCAGTCAGGCGGATAAAGACGAATGTGCTCTATGCTTTGATGACAATTTTCTGAATGCTAAATTGCCACTGTAGGTTTCATGTAGACAGGTGAAACAAATAACTCTCAAATGTATCAACACTGAAAAAAAACATTATGCTGTTGCTGGTTACAAGGAGTAAAGTTGCAAATAACAAAAAGACAGCAGAGCAGGATGGTGCTGGTGTTGTGAATCTTAATTACTTTTTCATTGTCATGTTAAAGGCCACTGTGTTGCCTCTAAGCAAACTTCATTCATTATGGATATCAGGAAAGAAACAAGTGTTTAACAATGCGAATCAGACCACAGTTGAACAATGTTACAAGGACATTAAATGACTGAACATCTGTATTTATAGTGAACAGTAGAGACTGATAGAAAAGAAGGGCAGAGATAGGTCATGTTACTCGGGATGTGAACCGGATGTGACCTTGCCTGGATCTGGAAGCCCAGTAGGCTGCTTGGAACAGCTGTTGTTGATGTCTTTCCCTATAAATTAGCATGATGAATGCAATTTTGTTCAATAATTCATTTGAATATACTGTAAAGTGTGTTTGTTGTCAAAATGGATATTGCTTGTGTCTATAAACTCGACATTTGACATTTTCCACAGGAGATGTCCGCGTTCAAACAACAAATGTAACCATTAAGCTATTGAGGTCGTTTCTGAAAGTGTTCATGCAGCTATAAAATAACCAATTTTCTGTCTCTCTTTGGTGTCTGGTGTGATAATGAACTTGTTTGTTTGCACACACATGGCAGCGAGGGAATAGTGGAATCTGGGACTTCATGAATGTTTCATGATTTAAGTGCAAATGTTTGGATGTTTGAGACACCATAGGTGCCCGAGCACTGCAGGATGAATGCACACAGAAAGATTGGAGACCACCTTTCTAGTTATTGTGAAAATATGAATAAGAGCAAATCAGGAGGAAGGGTGTTGAAGGGGCAACGACTCCCAATGGGGCAAAGCACAGACAGCCTGACTTTCAATTCACAATTTAACACAGCAAACAAACATTTCTGCAATGCTGCAATGTGCAGTCAACTCACACAACTTCCACACTCAGTCCATATTCAGACCCACTTTAGCACTGTGTGAACAAATACAGCCCCCTCATTCATTTAAAGTCCCCCTCCATTCAAAAATATGTTTTTCTTCTTGTTCCTCCAGTTGGATGTTTGAGCTTCACTGTGCAGAATGATGTATGTGCAGAGTTTGACACTAGAAGGCTGTTTTCACATGCATCTGCTGAAAGTGAAGTTTCTCTGTTCTGATTGAAAATTGATGATTTTAGGGACGGGCCTGTACGCAGGATTTGTGACATCACAACTAGTTTGGAAGTCAGACCTGGTCCAATATTTAACTTACACAAGTGTGATGTGGAAACTTGAAGCCTCCAGTGCACAAACACTGAGAATGAACTTTACAGTGAAGTAGGAGACATCTTGTGTCCAGCAGTTAAACTTTTGTAATGAACAATATTTGCATATTCATAGATTCTGGAATTTTTAAGGGAAAACAAACCCAGGGACATAAGAAGAAGCTTTCAGAAACATTATGATGTTTTAATCTAATAGTCTATCTGTGTAAAGAGCACACAGACACAATGACCTCTGACCTCAAGGCATTAAGGATATCAGAAGAAAACAACTGATGGGCTGTCCTTCCTTCTTCTGCTCGCTCAAATTAGCGCTAGAGTCATAAATTTGGGATAAGCTCACATTCCTGAGTGTCTCTCTCTCACTCTTTCTCTCTTTCAATTCACAATGAGTGTCTGAAATGGTGAAAATGTCTGCTAAAATCTGTAAAAATATGCATCTGGACTTGTCTAACCAGTGTGTCAGAATCATCTAATTATTTTAAAATCATAGGAAATTCAAACTGTTTCAAAATTATGTTAATTTACATGATATAAGTCACACACTATTATAAACACCAAAGTGTATTATTTAGCTATGGTTTGATTGCTACAATTAGACCTGTCTTAATAGCTTAGCTACAGATCAGAAAATGAAGGTATTCTGTATTTATTTGGTTAATCAATATTGCAATTTCTAAGTGTTTTCCCACCGGTTGTCATGATATGTCAACATTGACGACAGAAATGAGTGAGTATCCAACTGCAAGCGCGTAGTCTTCAAATATTCTATAGGAATAAGATTATACCCATTTAAGTTGAAGGCCACTTTTTCTCTTCACACAGAGGAATTAATTAGTAATCCAAGGCGTTCCCCCAAAAGAGCGCCAAGGATCCTATTTCTTCCAAAACATGCCTCCTAGACTATGAAAAGTCTTACAACTTTTGTCTGGTGCTCGCTAGCTGCTGCTGCTTCTTCTCTTTTTCTCCCGGCCTTGCCCTGGTGGCCTGTTCGTTGTCTTTTTCACTTTTTTTCTGAGTGCTGAAAACTCCCAACTAAGAAGAAAGACTGCAAAGATGCCTAAAGCCACAAACTTTATCCACGCTGTTTGCCGTTTGAATATCTATTATTTTTGTAATCTACTTTTTATCGCGTACTTTTAAAGACTTTTCCAAGGACTCTTTTGGTTAGTTAGAGCTCCAGCATCCAAATCTGCAGCCTGCCACTGAACGCACGAAGACAGGAACACACACCACTGCTGTGTGTTTACCGCGCTGCCTCAGATAGTCTGAGACTAGATTCACCCTCCAGAAGAAGCGCTGAACCAGCTGCTTCACTGAACCTGCTGCGGTTCTCATCCGGCTGTCACACCGGCGACCCGAGGATCACCAAGTCTGCTTCTTCATGCTTGGAACTTTCCGGGAAGTTTGTCTCATCATCAGCCATCCATCACCACAGAGACAGAAGGAAACCATCTGCCAAGCGTTCTGTCTGAGAGTTGATGCAAGAGCTACGTTCTATATTACATTTTTATTGGCTTTAGTTAGAGTCTTGGCCCCCCATTGCACTTTTCACTCGTTTTTGATAACATTCATTCATTCATTCATTCATTTTAGCTTAGTTGTTCACCATTTCATTCCTATCCCTTGGTATCTTGATACCTTGATTTAACCTCAATGTCATATTTGTGTATTCCTTTACAACAGAGATGAAGATCACTGTATTCTGAGTTCATGACTTCCAGACTGATTCATTTGATATAAATAATTTTCCTCCTAATTGATTGATTAATTATTCATATAAATTATTATAAATGTAATTAATTAATTTATTGATTAATTAATCAATGGAGGTGATGCCCCTTATAATCTTACGAGTGCATAAGATTAATTTCTAAGTGTAGTAACCCCTACAGAGTAGATGTCATTCTATGGATTTTAAAGTGGTAATTGTACTTTTTTTGTGAAAGAAACCACATCAGACACACATTATTGTTCCAAGCAGAGTATTTTTTACATGTCTTAATACATGTCTGGAGGGGATCTTTATGGCTGCCAATGCAGAAAGCTCTGGCCAAAAGAAATCTGGCAAAAAAAGTTAAGCCTGACTCAACTTTTGCTGGACCACAATGTACGTAATCCTGCAAGACATCCGCCTTGCCAATTAAATATGTGCAAGCGCACATTCCTGTTTGACTACTTTGTAACATGAATGTCGTGATTCTTCTGTTAACATGGCAAGAAAAATAAAATGCCTAAGTTCAGTTGTAAAATCTTTTCTTATAATATTTGCTGTGTGGTGTTTAGGCATCTCAACACATTTATCTGTTACTTAAACTGGAAATCCTGGAGAGTATTTTATTGTCTCACCAGTACCTGAAGCAACACGCCCCCAACAAAGCAGCTTTTTGCATTTTAAATGCGGGGCTGTTTTTCATCTGAAAGCCCACTAAGCCAGATAAATCTCTTCTTCCTCCTATATCGGTTGGTAAAATCTGTGGATCACAGTCAACATGTGGTCAGGGGAGGGACTGACAGCCTGGTTACTCTGCTACAAGCTCTCAGCTTGTTAAACTTTTGTTCGGTTCCCTCCCTCCCTCCTGCTCTCTGTGACCACCTGTACTGTGACTCTGACACTGTTCCTATTAATAGACACCAGAACGAGAATAAAACAATGATCTGATCGCGGCTCACAAATACTACAGCTGATAATACTCACCTTTTGTGTTAAAGAGATGGGACTTCCTGCAGTTGTAAACCACTTCCTGTTGGCACTGCTCTGACCTTGATACAATGGCGTGCAGTTGTTCAGCTGAGGCGCTGTAGTTGAACTTCATGACGTGAGGTCTCTGAAGAGACGAGCCCTGGACGGTGACTGGAGCTGTGCTGTTGTGGGTCAACACCGTCCACACCTTCTCGTCTAAAAGAAAGAAGTTAATCTGTTACAATGAACCCGGCAAACACCTTCTCCATGTTAGACTGTATGATCTCATCCACATCCGCTGTGTTAAGGTTAGCCTGTTAGCAAGAACCCCACAGTCAAAATATAAAGCACTGTCTGTTTGCATTCTCTGATTGCACCAGCAACAAACAAAAAAAACAAGTTACTCTGTTGGCATAAACCTACTGTCCACAACTCCTCCTCTAAATACAAAAGCACATATTTAAGTAGGGTTGTGTGGTTACACCAATTTCTAGGTTAGGTTCACCTGGACAATCTAATGCAGCCCTGTGGTAAATCCCTTGTTTGTGAAGCTTCTAATGTTCATGTTTTGGCTGTGGGATCTGAAAGGTGTTGACTGAACTTTATGGCCATTTCTGATATTGTAGTCAGTGGTGGTGCATTAGATTGCATTATAGTGCAAGCTATTTCTAAAACTCTGTCTTCCTCATGTATGTAAATGGTGTAGGCAGAAACAAATGAACACTTCAATGTACTGCAACCTTATAAACTCACTGTATTTTCAAATGTATTTGTGACTTTCATTTTCAAGCGCCTCTTGGATTCCTTTGAAAATTGGACAAGTAGCCAGTCAGTTGAGTGGATCAGCTATGGTAGCCATGGTGATGCTATGAACTATTTGTGTTACTATACATCTCTGCATTATAGCTGAGTTCATTACTGAGTCTGAGAGGCATTCTGTATTGCTTCCCAAATCATCAGTGTTGCTGGTGACATTTTATAAATACTTGTAGTTTTGCATCTGTGAAAAACTAATAAACCCACTTGTTTCCAAGCAACAATTTGATGACCTTTTCTACTTTCTACAATTTATTTCCCCAAAATAAAATCTAATGACAGCCACACATTTTGCTGACAACCTATATTTCCAGCTCTTGCTGAGTGAAAACTGCCTGATTTTACATACACTCACCTACAAAAGGGATCAAAGGTTTGTACAATAAATGAGATGAGGACTCCTTTCTTTTTTGAATCCCCACTTAGTTTGCATTATGGGTATTTTATATTTACTCTGCCTTATAGGAAATCCATCTCCACTTTGCGATTATTCACATCAGGTTAACAGGCTTAGTTACATCTATAATGAGGTCAAGTTGAGGCACACCTACTCAGTTATATGAAGGGAAGATTGAAAACACAAAATGCTGAAACATGACAGCAAGAGGCAGCAGCGCTCTCGTCTGTAATGACATCAGTGGTACATTAACCTTGCGAAGGACACGGCTTGGGAAGTTGTGACAGCTAAGTGATGAATACTGTATCCGCGGTGTCAAACTTTACTGAATACCTTTTGTCCTACATGTGATGAGAAGGGACTATAGATCAGGTTGTGTTCCTTTCCCTGCCAGTCAAATGTCACATCTCAGATGATACAGATCATAGTGTGTTCTTGCCTCACTGATATGTGTGATGGGGCGATAAAATTAGGTCCAAAATTCTAACTTCTAAAGATCATTGCTTTTACACTTCTGACATAGAACTGGTTAAACAAATCGGGCTATCCTAATTAACCTATTATGGTCAAATGGCAACGTTGGTATGACAGTCATATCTCAAAAGCTATTGAACAGACTGACATGATGTAATGAGATCCATAACATGGATATTTGTGCTTCCAAGAGCGTGTTTTGTAAGACTCCTTAGCCTTATCTTTTGTCTTCCTCAAGCAACAGATCAATCACAGTCCAAAAACATCACTTGTACACAAGAAAATCCAATCAGACTGGGTAGATCTCTGTTAAATTTATTTTCTCTTTCCCTGAGGACGAACTCTCTCCATTTTGCACACTTCTCTGTAGCACCACTCTCAGTTTGAAATGTCAGCCTTCCGCACAAAATATCTCATAACTTAATGGCACCACGGTGAAATTTACTGCCCATTAATGCTCCTGAGGGGATGGACCTTTTTGACTTTAATGGCCCAGTGGCCTAATGAAATGATTTCAGTGGAATCTGAAAGGCAGAAGATGCTTCTTGTGGCTAACTGAACTAAGGGGTGCTTGAATTTGTTTGGGACAACATGGTACCTTCTTTTCCATTTTTTTTTCCAATTAAAGTTAAAGACAGCATAATGACACTTCACATTTCTGGTAGATTGTTTTCTCTTGTTTTATGAAAATAAGAGTTTATGAGCTGTCACAGACACTACATTCTTGCACATGGACATTTATACAAGACTTCACACAGATATGTTGTAAACTCTCAGAAACTGCCCTGAGTGACCGTAATAATCTCTTACTAGATGGTAAACTGTCATAAAGCCTTTGGGGCATGGATCAATGCAGAGTGAAGTGGACTATAAGTGAGTGGACTCTTTACTCTGAGCTTTCTGCCAGTTTCCAGTGGAAAAGAGTAAAGGTGACAACATGTGGACTACAGTGATCTCACCTGTCATGTTGCAGTATACCTGTGTGGGCCCCAGGGGACCACTCCCATCTGGATCAATGGAGTAGAAGCCTGAGGAGCTGCCAATCAGCTTGTAGGCCTCACAGGATAACTCGTAGATGGCTGGAAGAAGCAGAGAGAGGACAGAAATCAGCTATTTCTAACAATCAGCCCATGCTCCAACAATTTTTTTCCATCTGAGTTATCTGATGGCACATAATCATCTTAATTTATGTGTGAGCTAATCAGAACTTATTCTTTCCAGAGTCTAAAAAAAGGTGAAGTGGTAGCTATTGTTGATGAATTTTTAGTTCCATCTTTTCATGTTCTAATGCAGGTTATGGTAGAATAAATGCTTCTCTTTGACTATAGTAATGTGAGTTGTTGCCTTTGTCCAGTGGAAACCATATATCTGTATGTCTACAATCTCAACTATAAACGAAAAAGAAGGGTTTTATGAACATAATTTTAGGGTCACTTTAAATCACACTAATTCTTTAACTTAAAGTATCCTAAAACAAATGGCCAAATTGCAACCTCGGACATGCAAGGTTTCACTGGCCAACAAGAATGTATAATGGATGAGTTTGAACTGGAAAAATTGGATTGTGTGTGTTCCTCAGGGAGTTTATGATGCTTTACTTAAAAAGGGCCTATTTTTTATTCAAGAGGCGCTCTTTTCTGTCATGTTTTCTCCGACATATAAAGAGAACTGTGTTTGCCTGCATAGAAACAAGAAATCAGTATTCTGGGGCAGGGGAGTTTCACACATAGATTTAAGCAGCTGTCTCCACATCAAGGTGATGTTGCAGGGTGTCAAAAAGTGACACCTATGAGAAAAAAACTGCCACATGTAGAGTCTAAAGTAATTCAGTCTAATGCTATTTAAGGGTATAGTGAAAAACAAATTCTCAGAAATGTGAAAGTGAGAATAGCAGCAATGATTGTGAGGTCATGTCAAGTTGAAGCAGGACATGCTGTTTCTTTGCTTCTCAATTGCGAAGAAAGATATGGAGGCACTGAGCAAGAAAAGTAAAGATGTGTGTGCTGAATCAAATGACACAGCTCAGCAGACTTAGAGTATACGGTGAGGTGCAGAAGGTGTAGACTAGGTAAGGAAAGGAAAGTGAGACGAACTGCTCACAGTTGTGACACGTGGCTCCAGAGTATCCTGTTCCTGAACAGTCACAGGAGAAGGAGCTCCAAGACTGAGAGCAGCGGCCTCCATGTTCACACAGGTTAGGAAGGCATCTGTAAAAAAAACATGTTTTTACAGTTTTTACTCAACAGTTTATTATAGATTCATCTGCTCATTCATTTCTTGATTAATAAATGAATCTTGTGGTCTATAAAATGTATACTAGGTATTAAATAATAGCCAGTGTAAATGGTTGTTTTGTCTGACCTACATCTAAAAATATTAAATTTACACTAATATAAAACAAAGAAAGACAGCAAATGGTGGTGTATTTATCTACAGAGACCCTGCCCTCTGCCTGTATTTCCTTTTTTCTCATTATTTTGCTGTGTTCGGGACGCTTCAGGGCCTCAACCTTTGGGCAGTGGGTGTATAGCCCCCAGCCAATAACAACGCATAGGGAGTGAGGTTGGGATATGTATTGTAGCAACCAGGTCATGGAAGTATAAAGAGCTGCAGGTCTGTGTGTCTGTTGACTGAGGGCGGTGCCGAGCTACACATGCGGTGCAGAGAGGCCACAGCGGACAGGATGAAGCTCTGCATTCACACAAAATCCGGCAATGCGGCACCTTCCTGCAGGGTTGTGCGGAGGTGTGGGCGTGTTTATTTGTGCTTTAAAATGGAACCGCCGTGAAAGGATCAGAAAATAACATTTTATTTATCTGATTCCACTGCTTTGTTCTCGCCAGCGCTGCTCGCTCTCTTCATTCACTCGCTCAACCACCGCTGCTCTCTCTCTCTCTCTCTGCTCGAGCTGGGGAGGAGGGGTCAACTTTGAATGTTGTTGGTTTACAAACGCCAACTGACAAATCCTGCATACTATACCTTTAAAGAAGCTGTAACTAGAAAATCTTGAAAAATGATTAAAATTACTGATTTTCAGCTCTCAGTTTTGCCAATTTTACAGCAATTTGATAAATTCAGAACAAATAAAGCTATTACAAGCAGCACAAAATGATAACAAAACATCATAGAAACCTCTGAGGCATTTGTATTAGGTACTAATAGAGATATTTCTTTTGTTAGCGTTTGCACTGGATCTTTTATTTATGAGGTAAGCGGGACCCCTGCTCACTGTTGTTTTTATTCTTTTTTATGCTGTTATGAACACCAGCTTTGGAACTCACCCAAAAAACAAATTACTGTTTAATCATGTTTTGTGAAGTTGCATTAAAAACCCAAATGACTGTGGAATGATGGTGTTTCATACTGCATTTGAAACAGCTGACACAGTGGTGGTGTTTCTCTGAAAATAAAATTACTGTCACCTTCAGAGTCGAACGCCCGTTTATGGGATTTTACCACAATGAGCGCTTCACAGAAATTCCAAACCACACTCTTCTGATTAATAGTCCCTTCCTCAAGCCTCCTTCAGTTTCACATAATTACCAGCCTTTCAAGCATGCATCTATAATTTCATACACTTTCATCTGTTACCTGTTAACTGCAGTGGAGCAGGCCAGCCGCAACATGGATAAGATTGCAGCCATTGGTTTAATTACCATCAAGCTATTTTCTGTTGTCATGTTCTTGGATGTCCTTACAGGTCATGAAACTATAGTATAGTAGCCAGCACACCTAAGTGCACGCTGATCATAAATTGAGTCATAAGATTTAATTGGACACACAGATAAAGAGATTAATTCTGATTAAGATGAACTTTCTGATACAATTAATTCTAAGTATAACTGCGGTCATTAAATAGGCAATAGCATGTGAAATGAAAATTAACATCAATTCAGTTTTGCAAAGCTGAGTACAGCTGCCTCACATGTCACATCCCTACAACAGATTACAGCACAGAATGTTGTAAAGACATCAAAAAGAAAAAGAACAAAAGTGTGGATAAAGCCACCTACTCACATTTCTGTGTTACAGTACACATATATACATATGCTGCATAATATGATGCATCTAGACATGCTGTTTTATAGGATACATCACACAATTTTCAGGCTTGCATCTTTTATATGAAATACATTATGCTGTGAGAAACAAATTTTATATTTAAATGTTTTGTAACATTTCTTATTTAGATGTCATAGCTTAGCTAGCCTATTGTACAGTAAACTACAGTACAATAGGGTTTCCCTTAATTCTTAAAGCTCCATAATCAATATTGTTTATATTAACAAGAAAGGGGTCCCTTGTAGTGACAAACCCACAAATAATGATCTCCCAGCTCTACTTTGCAGCTCTACTTTGCAGCTCTACTTGCTCATTTACTGTCAAGTTCAGTCATTCTCTCACCAACCCCATTTTCAATTAGTTGGCAACTGTTTTCAGTTTAAAAAAACTCTGATAAACCCACTGCACACTATCTATCCAGCACCAAACGGAAGACAGACAAAGTTAGCAACTAGCTGGTGAAGATAGGGTGAAGATAGTGGAGCATTTAGCAGCTAAAGATCCAGATATTTTTTTCAGACCAAATCCGAGTTAAAAGAAGAGTGAATATTGGACTTAGATTCATCAAATGGACACAAACATGACTCCAAATGATTGATGATATTGATCTGTGTTGGCTAGATGTCTAAAGCAACTGTTTGCATGATAGCAAGTTTATAAGGCAATAAAATATCAGGGAATTGGAGTTCTTCTGCACCCTAGTGACCAAAAAGTGATCAATGTAGCTTTAAAGATGCTTCTGCATATGATTACAATGATTAGATATGTGTTTCTTTATTTACCAAGAGCTTTTAATAGTATATAAAACTTAATTTCTCCTGAATTGTCACATGCCGTTTGCACTTATTACTCAATATAACACATTTTATTGAAAAAAAGATCTCACTCTGTTGTTCCGTCATTTCATAGAGTGACAGTCTGGCAGCACTGTTGTGTTTGCATTTCATCTGCAAGCGAACAACGTGGGCTAGAAAGCAGGTAGGTAGAAATCTGACAAAAGAGTGATTCTCCTTAGGGCAAATACAAGGGAGAAGCAGCAGTTTACATGTTTGTCTCATCCCTATAAATATTCCAAGCCACATGCAGACATTCATGGAACCCGTAGATCTGCCGAGCCTGTACGTGGGGCCCACAGCTGTGCAGGGTAATGAGGGATAGCATGCCACACAGGACTGTAGGGAGCAGCTTGTTAGCATAGTCCTCTGTCGGAGAAGGTGTTATAGAGTTTGTGTTGCAATTTAATTGGATGATCCTGTCAGCACGTTTGTCTCCATTGGACAAGATGTCAGACAACACACTGTCATCTACAAATTTACAGTTTGGACACAGATACCTCTGCTGTCAATGCGGATAATATTTCACAAACTTTTATGTTTGACACATTTCATGATTCTGTTCTGAAGATCTTTACCTGTCTCTTATAGTGCAGGTGTCAAACCGAAGCTCATTATAATTTCCCAGCAATCCTTGCTGCACATGACTGAGATTCATTGGCTGGCTGTTGATGAATATGAGCCGCATACACCCCTGGAAGGCCGGAGACGGGTAACGACAGTCCAGAGTGGGACAGCCTGGATGGAAATGACACATGATGCAACCTTCAGTTTTGCTGTACATGCACTATAAACCTTTCCAGAAATATTCCATTACGGTATATGTTAAAGAGAAAGAAAATATGGTGTCTTAATACTGCAAACACATTGTTAGCATCCACTAACCTCCAAAGTAAAAGTTGCCTCTTGATTCCAGTTGTTCCCATACTTCAATTGTGGAGGATGGTTCACTATCCACTGTTAAAGTGATATGTAAATTCCTCGTGTCGAGACTCACAGAATGCCACAGTCCGTCGTTGACTCTGTAATCTAAAGAACATTCAAATAGAGCCTCAATGAAATCTCAAACAATTTAGCAAATTTGTTATTTGTACTGTCTTTTCCTGCTCTGATGAGTCAGTGTAGCTGTAGATCTGCAGGCTGTGAAGAATTTCTACCACTGCAAGCAGGTTCATCTCAATGTGATATAATGCTTTTTCAGCAGCCACCCTTGCCTGTGGTATCAGGACTGCATACAGCCGCAGGAGAACATGATTGTTTATTATTAATTCCACCAGTGTTTGGGATTAGTTAAAGATATCCTTCATGGTTTTGTTAGAGCTGCCAGCACTGCCTCCTAATCCACAAAGTTCCTTCCCACAGTTGATTTTCCCTCACTGACTCAGGAGACAGTCACACTCACAGAGCTTCCAGCCTTCAACATCACTCACAAAATAACAAACAAAAAAAAAAACTCTCCCTCCTCTTCTCTGTCACTTGTCAACAAAATTCCTCTTGCGTATTTTATCATTTAAGCTTGACACTGGAAGGCTGTTTTCACATTCATCTGCTGAAGATGCAAAGTTTCTCTGCGCTCATTGAAAGTCTGATCTTAAGTTTGAATCTTGAATCCAAAATTGTTACTTGGCTATTTTTACCTTGGGGTATTGCTACTTTTACTCAAGTAAAATTGATTAGCTCCAACAACTGGACTGGTGTGGAAACAGTTTAAGGATAAGTGTCCATCAAATGTGGGATAAAACAAAGTGTACAGTACAACCCTCACATGTAGGACCATGAATAGTCCTGACTGTGATATTTATTTGAGACATTTTCTGCCTGGTTTTCTGAATTTCTTTTTTTTAATTGGGCTCTTTCACCCTACTCATTTCTTTCAAATTCCATAATTACCCAAACCAAAACTTAAGTCTCTCTCTTTTTTTTTTAAACAACTGACCCTTTGCAAAATGCTTTATTATTTTGATTTCTGGGAACCAACATTTAGCTGAAAATCCATTCAATCTTTAAAGAAAATCTGACAAAACCCAAAAAGATGAGTAATAAGGCAACTCAGATTGATCCACAAACAATTTGTCTTTTAATCGACAGTGACAGCTCATCTTCACAGAGCTTTCAAAAGGACAATGCCACAATGGCAGCTGTGAATGTAAATTACGCAGACACTCTACCCTTCTGACTGTGTTGGTCCCAGACTAAATTAAATTAGCATCCAGATTGAGCTGTGCTGTGGCTTTGCAGCTCAGAGAGGACACGACAGCCATGCAGAATGCACACTGGGAGTTTTGTTTAGTTAGTCAAATATCAGATCTGTCCTGGCTCTTGGGAAAACTTTGACTCAGAGTCCGATGATGCCTGTTGCTTACATCAGAATCTTTTATTCCAGAAGACTGTGAGTGCTGTGGGTGTTTTTTTTTTCTCCACTCCATTGAATGTTTCCTGGAACTGTACGGCACTGTAGCCGCAAGGAACTACTGGCGAGCATCAGTGGGAGTTTCCCTTCCCCTTTCTGCTCAAACCTATGTCAGGATCTCCCTTGCCCCAAGCGTGAAGTGTCAAAGCATTGATATGGTGCACTGTTTTTATATCACATCACCATTAACATTTGTCTATTCTTCTCCTATCTTCCGCTCCATCTCTGAGCCCCACTGCTGCCTCCAGGGAATACTGTTTCATGTTATTGTCCAACAGTTTCATGTTATTGAAAGCTGTTGTTGTAGCTGCCTGGAGTCCTTGGCATTCCCAACTGGCTGTAGATGTAGAGTAGAATGACACCGAATCTCATTTTGAATATTGTTAGTCACTAGTGTGATGTTTGCTTGTGTGAAAATGAGGCCTGTATACTGTTGGTGCAGATCATTTCTGGGTTGAACAGAGAAAGAGACGAATCAATACTCTTTCCACATTAGCACTCCTCTGCACTTAGCTCAAGTGCAGCACCTTATCAAACAGGGCCAATTGCATTTCCTCTCAAGCTACTTTTCAAACTGAAAGAAAACATTTTAAGCATCAAGGTGATGGTTTTCATACTACTGGAAAGTGAGAAGCACAAAAGGTTAAATATGCAAAATTTAAATTATTCGCAACAGCTTTGGTGAGCAACTCTGTTTAATGACTGCACTAAAACACTTCTACTGCGCTACATTTGACATTGCCATGAAGCATGTGATACTGTTGCACTGTGGGAGGAAAGTGGGAAAATACCAACTTAGATCGAATTAAAATCCTCAGTTTGTTCACAACTTCCCTCTTTTCCTGGTGTTTACAGAGGGTTGAATTCACACAGGAATACAATCATTTTCACTGCTTGGAATGCAAATTGTTACTAATTACATTTTCCTGCTGCACAAGATAATATTCTACGTTTGATTCTCCAAATGGCAGCAAAAGGTAACTGTTTTAACTTTCAAATCCTAGAAGGTGACCCTGACCCCGCACAGCATGCTCATGTTTACTCACCCAGCCGATCTTTATGCACCACAGGAACAATAAAGATTTATCAGCTGTGAGTCCAGTTTTCTTTGTATGAAGCATTTGCTGCTGCTTTGGAGAAACACTCCCTGTTTAGTTAGGATTCAGCATGTCAGTCATGGAGAGGAGCCAGCGATGTCCAGCATCAAACACCCGAAATTTTCCCTAGATCCTGGGATTATATCTCAGTATGATTAAAATGTAACAAGTCTCCATGCTGAGTAGCTGGATGAGCCCCCACAACTTGTAATGTTATCAGGGTCTTCAATAATAATTTATACTGGGACTTACATAATTCTCCACTCAAGGAGAAAGAAAAACCGAGGAATCCTTGTGAAAAATAAAGACATCTATAAATAAATAGGCCCAAATCACTGAGAAGTACTGAGATCAAGCAACGCCACACTATAAAAAGAGGGTTAGTATTATATGCAAACTTGCAAAATTTACTTAAAGTATCAAAAGTAAAAGTACTAATTATGCGAAACAGCCCCACTTACAGTAGTGTTATATTAATTATGTATGTACAGATATACGGTGACTGTGGAATGATTCATCCCTCTTGGAATTGTTTATGTTTTGTTGTATTAAAACATTGAATAAAAGGGGATTTAATGTGGCTTTTTTAACACTGATCAGCAGAAAAAGGTCCTTTAATATCAAAGTGAAAAGAGAAATATAAAATATAAACATACAAAAAACATTAAATCCATCATCTGTTTTACATGACAAATTCTAATAGCTGTGAAATAAATGTAGTGGATTAAAAAACCTTTTCCTCTAAAAATTAGTAGAGTAGGAGTATGAAATAGCATAAAAATGAAAATACTCAAGTAAAGTACAGTATTTGTGTAAATATACTTTGTTACATTCCACCACTGATTAATGAGATAATGTCTAGCTTGACACAGTTTGGTAAATTAATGCAGCCAGAAGTAAATTATATAAAAAGGAATATTGTCCCCTATCTATGGTTGTCTTCTCCATCTATATTTCACTGCAGCCCACCATCTGCTGAAAGTCTGGCTTCCCCAAAACAATCATGGTTATCTGTGATATCCTTGCAAAGCAATCCCATACAGAGGATTGGATGATATTTTTCTCCAAGTACTTCCAAAAAAACCCAACCTTTTTTTAGTTTATTGAGGACAAAGGCGAAAAGTGAGGGGGATGAAATAACTGACACAAGCCAGCTTGTTCCGTCTCCACATTGTGGATTAGAGCAGCACTGTATTTCTTTGTCTGCCTCAGTTGAAGGAAGCTTTAAACACTGGGCAGAAACTAGCAGACAGGTGGACCTGTGTCCTTGCCTCTAAGGTCTAAGTTAAGGTTGGTCTTGGGTTTAGGATTAATAGAATAGAGCCAGATGTTACTGAGCTGTGGTTACCTCACTCTTTTCTTCCATGTGAGGGTTTTAATTCATGCAGAAAATTAAGTTTTAACATTAAGTACAGTCTTTAACATCTCAAATGTGAATTCTGGAGATGTAGAATATTTTCGATTTAATGCCTTATATTTAAACCTGCAGTGCGGAACTTTTACATATAAATGAACGTCCGTTATATTCAAGCCCTTGCCAAATGAGCTCACACAATGCTGATTAAGTCTATCACCGCCAGATAAATCTCTCTGTATTTCACAGTATATGGAGTTTTTAAATCTCATTCGGGGGTGACATTCCCGTTCTGGCCATTTGGCCGTTAATCATGCGGCTCTTCTAGACTTTCCAAATGTTATCAGACCAAATGGATCAAATTCTGATAGTGAAATGAGTCATTTTGCAGGGGTTGTGTGATGCTCAAAACAATTTATCCACCATTTTACAGCTGCAACAGTAGGTTACAGCCAGTGGTGTACTGGCTATTGGGCATACTGTTTTGGGACAAATCCCAATAGGCCAGCGGACCATCAAAAAATACGTTTTTAGGCTGGTGGACGGTCAAAGCATATCTGTTTTTACCGGCACTCTCTGTGTGTCTGTCATTCAGGGTGTACATGAAAGCATGCTGCATACCTGTGTCAGGCAATCACAGCTGAGCTCCACCCTTTACTCTCACTACCAGAAAGGTACAAAAGTCCTGCACTCCAGCTTTAAAGTAATTGCATGTGTAGTTTAAAAGTGAACTAATCTGTGGATATGATCAAATCCAATTATATAATGCACAAACGGTCCACACAAACTCAGTAATACAAGCCCATGTTTTATGTGTGTTTTCTTGTATATACCGTATATGTGCGTGTGGCCTGTGGACTCACCAGCAGAGACCTCTGATTTCTGTTGTCCTGAGCTGTGGAGGGTCAGGTGCAGCCGGCTGTTTCTGATCAGCAGCTCGAGCCTCTGTGGCTCCGGGTTCAGCTGCACAGAGAGCAGCAGCCCGTTTGTGTTCCATGTCCTGAACTGGAAGCGGACAGAGAAACCCCCCGTGGCAGACACTGCTGGCGGAAGCGACAGAAAGCTGCTGCTGGAGCTCAGGAAGGTGCAGGCCACCAGCTGGGGCTGCGAGCACGAGAAGGTCACGTTGCCCTGGAGGACAACAAAGCCAAAGTTGCAGATTTACACTTAGCACAGACTGGTCTCATGTGAAATGGATTGTGATTTGTATGGAAATCATGTTTATATGCACAAAAATGGAGCAGATGGTTAAAGAGCGATGAGCAAAACCTTTCCCTAACCCCAACCAAAATAATTACTATTTAACCATTTAAACTGAGTTAATCAGCAGCAATTTGTACTACTAGCTACAATATTTTATAGTGTACAATACAAGCAACAATACGAAGCTTTTACCAATTTCAATTTTAAAAAGTTATGATTTGAAGAATAGTTTGACATTTTGGAAAATATACTTATTAGCTTTCTTACTGAGTTAAATAAGAAGATTGATATCACTGTCTGTAGGCTAAATAAGGCTTCATCCAGTTAGCTTAGCATAAAGACTGGAAACGGGGGGAAACAGCTAACCTGGTTCTATTCAAAGCTAACAAAATCTGCCTACCAGCACCTCTGAAGTTCACTAATTAACACGTTATATCTTGTTTGTTTAAAACTTCAAGTTGTGGTTTTACAGGGGGTTATGTGCTAGAAGTTACTGTGCCCGGCTAAGAAATAGTCAGCTAACTGTTTCGCCCTGGCTGTTGTTTTATATTTACAGGTACAGATATGACAGTGGAATCGATCTTCTTATCCAGCTCTGCAAAAAAGCAAATAAAAGTATTTCCAAAAATGTCCAATTTACTTTCTTTAAGAATGTAATATGGGGCAAACTGAAACTATTAAATGACAGATCTAATAAAATAATTCTAAGCTCCTTTTCTTGTCATTTTAATACTTTTTCTCTGTAAATTTCAAGAAAGATTTTCCCCACGATAGTAAAGAAGTCTGTGGCTCAGAGGCTGCATAAATGCTAAAGTAAGCAGAAAAAGCGACTGTAAAACTAAGATGAATTTATAAAATTGTTTCAAAATTGTTCACTCTAAACCAATATGGTAGAGCAACCAAGATAAAAATGATTTAAGTTTACATTTCAGTTTAATTCTGTGCAGTGCAGAGGTTGCATCAGGGACATCCAACCAGACCAGTCATGTCTACTGAGGTCAGAGTCTTATCAGTCCCAGTGCCTGCAGGGCAGCACAGAGCAATCAGCTCTTTGACTCTCAGTGTGATTCTCCTCCATCAACCTCAGGGAGATTGTCCCATTGAAATTCCATTACAGCCTCCATCATGGCAGCTGCTCTCTCTCCACCTCTCTGCTTTTGTTGTCAGTGAAGGACTTTTAACGCAGCAATCAGACTTTAAAGACATGGATTGGCTCAGATGAGATGTGGCTTGCGGCTCAACGGGTGACCATGAGATCTGTCTGGCAGGTTGACTCTCAGAATGAAACCATTCACACACACGGGCTTAATGATATTGTAATTATCATCACATTTGAGACGTAATGATTGTTTCATTGTTTTTCTCTCACTCTAATTTCTAACCAAAATCCCTTAAATGCGATATGATCACACAGAGTTTAAGAAAACCTCACAGCAAGGAGAAATAAAATATACATTTTTAGCAGTGCTATCACCATGGCACCATGGCATGGAAAAGTCGCAAGATGTCGTCACTCGCTAATTTGCATATCTGAGACATCATAATGTAATTACACACACACACACACACACACACATATATACAATATATATAAACAAAGAGAATGAAATAAACTAAAATGACTCTAACAAGCTATATCATTAGCTATTTTTTTCCAAGCAGCTATCCTCAATATGCATCTAAATCTACCTCTGATAAAAAAAAAAAAAAAAATATATATATATATATTTTATGCAGGCTGTTGCATAGACTGTAACTGAAGTATCATGAAAAGAGAGATGATCCAGACACTGGAATAAACTCACTACTGATAGGTGTCTATTTTGACAAAACAAAATCAAACTTAAATGGTTAAATCATTTAGAATAAAAACAAAGGAGAGAAGAATTTCCCCGGTCAAACAATGGGGATCAGTGCTTGGTTGTTATAGTATATAGTACATTCACAGCTCATTCATGTCTCTGGCTGATGATTGGTCCACTGAATGTGCTGCTGCTCTGTCCCACTGAACACAGTCAGTCCAGAGAGCCACAGCCATATTAGGGCGCAGAGGTATTGGCGACTCCCTCCAAGGAGAGGAGTTAAGATCTGCCCAAAAAAATCTCTAGATTTGTTGCTGGCAGCTTTTTTGAAAAAAAAAAAAAAAAGTCAGGAAAGGCATCTGACGGAGTATTAAAAGTCATCAAATCTAGTGAGAAAGTCGCTAAGTTGCTAACACTGACTACTCACAAACAGCCATTCATTCTACTCTCCATTCATTCTACAAGCTACAATGCTAATGTTGCTAGCAGTAGATCACTATGTTTCAGAAACTCAAACAGCGTTTTTGCAACCTGGTAGCTGCATCTGCATGCTGATATTTTGTAAAGCGAATATATTTTTTGTCTTGTCTCAATATGAGGTCACTCTGTTGTCGTACAGTTCTGGGAATTTGGAAACACAAGTAATTAATGTTTCATCCATCTTTCAGTTCAAGCAGTGATCAACAGTGATTGGCTGTGCTCACAAAGGTCACCACAGCTCGGGTCAAAGTCCGTCACACTGTAGACTGCGCAGAGCCATTGCACCGCACAACATAAACAATAATGAGGCTCATGCTGTTATTTCCATGATAATGTGAATATGCCTTCAGCCTCGTTAGTGTTGATGTTTTTGTGCTGAGTAGTGAAGAAAAATGTACTGCATGATTCCACTACCTTCGTCTGATTTTTGGCCAGTGTTTATATAATTAAGTTTAATTCAACCAAAACATATTGGAATTGAAAATGAAGCATGCAATATTACATACTGCAGTGTAAAATCTGCAGCGAGTACAGTAAGGCAAAGTAGAAGCAGGGAGAAGCACTGCAATAATCTAAAGGGCAGTTACAGCAGACAGCAGACCTGCAGCTCACAAGCTGCATATTTTCCTGCATTTATGTGGCTGGTGACACAGGTGACATGCATGTGAACAAGTGAGCACATTCTTATGTGTGCTCTGCACTGTAATATGGTTTTCAAATGGCAAAGGGCTTTCTCACATTTCTGAGCTTTTAAATGCAGTAAAAAGCACAAGGACCAATCTCCAAGAACCCAATATACATATATGCAGTACACATGTCTGATATTGTTAGCTTATCATCAATATCAGTATCAGCAGACATATCACTGATAAGTAACAACAAATTAAACAACAGGAATGCCAAAATATGATAAGATAATTTATAAACAGTGACTTCATTACATAGTTTGTTACTAGAGAGCGCTGGCAGGTTTATGAGCTTATGTCCAGCTCAGTACATTTCTTGCTGTTCAAATTTAAGGTAGACTTATCAAAATGTTTTGCTTAAGTTATGTGTTTATGTAAAAACCTCAATATATTGTATATTATCAAATGTTTAGATATCAAACATTGATACCATTATCTGCCCCAAAAATCCATTATTGGCTTGACTTTATTAAAAAAAAATTCAAGCTCTTTCGGACACATTTTTAAAAGGGGGATCTGATAGATTTTACAGTACATATTGTGTTGAATGACGGTGGACGCATTACTGCTTGAAAACTGGAAATCTGAAAATCTATAAATGCAACTTACCACACTGTGTATCTGTGGCTTGCGTCTCTTTGCCAGGTCTATGATATTGATTCCGTTGTAGTAGAGATTTTCCATGCAGCCGTGGAAGTTCTTCCTGAGGAAGGTACCAGGTTTACCAGGCAGCGGGATGCCTCCAAAACTCAGCTATGATTAAGGGAGAACAGAAGCGGTAGACCTTAGACACAGAAATTGATCCCATATAAAATATTAAATGTAGTACAAACACGTCCATCTATCTATCTATCTATCTATCTATCTATCTATCTATCTATCCATCTATCTATCTATCTATCTACTTTATCTAATTTTTTCATTCATTTTATAAATAGTCATGTACAATTAAATTCACATTCTGTCCTATATTTTACTGTACTATTTAAGTGTCCCAGTAAGCTGTGACAGTATGGCAGTGACTCGACATACAACCTGGACCCTGAAACTGAAGCAGCTAAATGGGATAGCCATCATTCATTTTAGTATTTCCACCTGTGCTTTTCCTACTGTGACATATAAAAATGTCAAAATGTTAATGCTACAGCCATTTGGGGAAGGTATTTTACTATTTCAACATGACTATTCCCCTGAGCACAAAGCGTGTTCCATAAAATAATTGTTTCCTGATTTTGGTCAGGAAGAACTCGACAGGCCTACACAGAGCCCTGACCTCAACTCCATCTAACAGCTTTGGGATGAACTGGAAAACCGACTGAGAGCCAAACCTTATTTACAGCCCAACGTCACTAATGCTTTTGTGGCTGAATGGGAGCAAATCACTGCAGTGAGGATCTCACACCTAGTGGAAAACCCTCCAGGGAGGCTGTTATAGCTGCATATTAATGCCCATGTTTGTCATTTATATATGGGTGTAATGTTGACGTGCCAACATATTTTTGGTCATGTACAATTCAGGAGTAAGTACTGTATGTAACTCGGGTTGATATTTTTAGGAACTGACTGCTCAGCCCTGTCTCCCTTAGTTACTGTTGCTAATGTATATTTGTCAAGGTTTCTGTTCTCCACACCACATATGCAGTTTACACGATAGTAGCAGCAGATTTACCACTCAAAATTTGTAATGGGTCCTTGATTCCAAACAGAGGTCGACAAAAAGGTAGGCAAATTTTGCCAGGCAGAAATGACAATTGTCGTTAGCAGATTTAATCAACTTTACCTTAGATTCATGTGTCCGGATGACTTCTTTTAAAGAGGACATATCATGCACATTTCTAGGACTATATTTTTAATCTGGGGCTCTACTGGAATATCTTTGCATGATTCAGAAAACGCTTTATTTATCTTATACTGGCTCTTTATGCAGCCCCTCAGTTCAGCCTCTGTCTGAAACAGGCTGTTTTAGGTCCTGTCTCTTTAAGGCCTCCCTCTCAATGATCCCACTCTGTTCTGATTGGCCAGCTCCCAGAAACTTCTCCCTGACAGACATCCGGCAGCTCTGGAGGCTACATAAACAACCAGTAGTAGTAGGATTTCATTTCTTTTTCCTGTTCTTTACTTCAAATATAAACTTCTCAAATACATGCATACATGTTTGAGCCCAAATCTGATCTGAGTGGACAATGTGAGCAATCCATGGAACAACCTTAGCAAAGAAGATGTGCCTGTGGGCATGCGTGAACAATCTGATGTCAGTTCGATGGATAAGTAGAGGTAACATTGCAAACAAAGTGTTCAGAGCAGGCTGAAGCCTGGACTTTTGACTTGCAGGAAGCATTTTGCATATGTTCACCTCAAGTTGTGGAACTTTAACAATGTTTAACAGAGACATTAACATCATAACAGTATAAAAAAATAGAACAAAAAGAACAAAAAAAAACCAAAAATCACAAAAAGCATGATACGTGCCCTTTAAAGGAAGTAAACCCCTTGTAAAGGGTCTTAAATGATGATGCACTTGATGACCGCATACAAAATATAAAGCTAAAAGACTGAGGCTAAAGCTAACAGGTGTTTAATCCATTCATTACACTTTTGCTCTTGTATTTTCGATTTTGGAAAGACTAAAAAAAAAAAAAACACCACCCTCTAAAATCTTTATATATGGAGTATCGCTTTTACTACATTCCTATACACTAGGGGAGCAGCCGTAACTAGGCCAAAGGCCCTAGTTATAGTTGCTAAGCTATGATTGGGGAATTGCTGTCTGGGGGAGGGGATTAGCAAGCAATCAATCAATGGATTTCTAAATGACTGAATATGTTTTAGAATAGTGAAACTGGAATAAAATAATAATGCAAATTGCAAATTCATGTTTTTTTAAAAAATTGTGTGTGTGTGTGTGTGTGTGTGTGTGGCTTAAAGCAAAATCGGCATCAGCATAAATCAGCATAAATTGTAGAGATAGACCATGTTAAATGCTAAGCAAATGTCTTTAGAGGTTGACAGTCCTCCCGGCAGTCTGTTATTCCTTTGAGATAATAAAAATAATTAGTCTCTGCTACTTTTCATTCTTTTCTGTCATTATTAGAGGCTTCTCTAATAATTATATTAGCATTATTATATTAACTCCCAAGGTGGGCATATACTCATCCTACAGCGCCACCAGGTGAGATCCATTATAATGAAAATAGACATCACCAAAGCAGCAGGACCAGACAGGGTGCACACTGAAGTCATGTGCTGACCAACTAGCAGGGGTATTCACCAGTATCTTTAACCTCTCCCTACAACAGTCCCCCCTGTCTGAAATCCACCACCATCATCCCTGTGCCCAAAAAGACAGCAGTTAAAAGCCTTAATGACTATCGCCCAGTTGCCCTAACACCAGTTGTTATGAAGTGTTTTGAGAGGCTTGTACTATCTCACATCAAGGCCAGCACCATCCCTAATCTGGACAGCCAGTTTGCTTATCGAGGAAACAGATCTACTGAGGATGCAGACTCAATCGTACTTCATACAGCCCTGTCACACCTGGAGCATCCAAACACATATGTCAGGATGCTATTCGTTGATTTTAGCTCTGCTTTCAATACTATATTCCCCCACAAACTGGTAGACAAACTCAACAACCTGGGATTAGCCACTTCACTCTGTTTATGGATTGTGGACTTCCTCACTAACAGACCACAAAATGTCAGAATTGGCAATCACATCCTGAGCACAGGTGCACTGCAGGGCTGTGTGCTCTCCAGCTCTCTTCACTGTCTTCACCCATGACTGCACCCCCATCGTGAAACCCCCACCCCATAGTGAAGTTTACCGACAACACCGATATAGTGGGACTTATATCTGACAGCGAGGAGACATACTATTGAGAGGAGGTCCAACATCTGGTTGAGTGGTGTTCGGACAATAATCTGGTCCTGACCACCACAAAAACCAAGGAGATCATTGTGGACTTTAGGAGATCCACATCTACACATCCCCCTCTCCACCTGGTGAAGAAAGCTCAACAGAGACTTTTCTTCCTAAGAAAACTTCCCTCTCAGCTCCTAATAAACCTTTTTAGAAGCAACATAGAGAGTATCCTCTGCTATTGTGCCACAGAACCAAGAACAAAGGAAGGTCTGGGTGGTAAAAGTGGCACAGAAGATTGTGGCAACTGTGCTCTGAAACTTGTACAGAGTATATGCTAACCGTCTACACAAGAAGGCTAGCAACATCAGTAAGGACCCAACCCACCCAGGTCACAGTCTGTTTCTCCCCTTACCATCAGGGAAGAGATACAGAGCCATCAAAGCCCAAACAAACAGACCGAAGAACAGCTTTTTCTCCAGAGCTGTAGCCTCCATCACCCCTACCCTCCCATAGCTGTTGAGGACTGTGGACTGTAAATATTAACACCCACCCCCCACTCCCCAGCTGCTTCTAATGCACTCCAACACTTTATTTCATACATCTAACTGGTTGTGCAATACCCTTTTTATTGTATATTATTTTGTTTATATCATGTTCTCTGTTGCTGCTGGTCAAATCGGCTGCAAAATGGTAAATGGGCTGCATTTATATAGTGCCTTTCTAGTCTTCCGACTACTCAAAGCACTTTACACAACTTGCCAACATTCACCCATTCACACATTCATACACTGATGGCAGAGGCTGCCATGCAAGGTGCCAACCTGCTCATCAGGAATTCTAATGCTCATTCACACACACACACATACACTAACACACCGTTGGCACAGCCTGCGGGAGCAATTTGGGGTTCAGTATCTTGCCCAAGGACACTTCGACATGCGGACTTGAGGAGCCGAGGATCGAAATGCTGATCTTCCAATTAGTATACGACCTGCTCTACCTCCTGAGCCACAGCCGCCACTGACAGTTATCAAATGCAATTCTGTTGTATGCCTACAATGACAAACTGGCTTATGTTTTGTGAGATGTCATTTCAAAGCATGTGTCTTACCAGGGCTTACATAAAATAACTCTCACTTCTCATCACTGTGTTCTTTATGATAGAGATATTTGGCCCTATTCAGATAAATGTATTAAGTGGTACACTCAATTTTACCAAGCAGTTTTGACTATATCACTTTCAGTTCATGTAATTTCATCGTCCCATTCACTCACCTCATAGTCCACCTCCAGTGAGTGCCCTTCCCCTTTGGTTTGGAAGTGCTGTGAGTGGGAGTCCACTGTGAGGTTAACCTGCTTGTTGAAGCGCTCTACGTGGACAGAGTGCCAGTGCTGGTCATCCAGCAGGCTGCCCACAGTGACAGCAACACGTCTACTGCTGAACCTCAGCCTGCTGTCATCTGGAAAAAGAGCAGGGACAGAGTGAGCAGCTACACATCCTCCGCAGTGAATCTGCAAATGTGTGAGGGCAGCTAGACCAGGCAAAAAGCCCATGAACGTACACACAATTACATGGTGTCCATTCACACAGATTATGTGTACTGTAGAAAAGAAGTGGGTGAATAGGTATGAAGGTGGGTGAGGAGCTGAATTCAAACAATGAATCCCTCTGTCCACAGAAAAAAAAACAATCCATGACTATTCTGATAACAGAGAATGTCAAAATGTCAAACATGTTCTGGTTCAAATGTATCAAATGTGACAATTTCTTTCTTGTCTCCTCTTCATACTGTTTTGAATTAAATGCCTCAGGTTGAAAAAAAATTCAACTTCAAGATATTTATACCCTTGCATACCTTTTTTTAAATTGTGGTCAAACAAATGTAGCAATTTGAAGAGACAAGTTTGGTTGCTCATGCTGAATAACCTATTAACTGAGAAAAATAATCTACATACACTATGATAATAATCATCCTCCGCACAGGTGGATGAGATGTGCTAATGACAACTACCACAGGGAATCATGTAAACATGCTCAAAAATAGACCTCTGTTTAAGGATTAATATCTCCTCAATGAATGGTTCTCAAAATCACCACAGACAGACTAAATCCTTGTGGAAAAATATGCATATTTCGAGAAAGGTTGGAAAACACAGGCACAGTTCACCTAAGTTGAGGTAGAGGTCTAGTCTTCCTCGGTGAAGCTCCAGGGTGATATAATCTCCTCTCTGCCCCTCTCCATGCAGTAAAACCCCCTCAGCCTGATGGCTCTTGAACCGAAGGGAGATCACATCTTTCACCGTTGACATGGACTTCTGGTTGAACCGATACAGCAAGGAGCTTCTGCCGTCAAAGTCTGCCACATATGACTCTGAAAGAAAATCAGAATAACTTTCAAATCAGTGTTACACCCTGTGCTTTCTGTGAACAATAACAAAACTGGGCTACATGCTTGTGAAAGATTGTACTTTTATTCTTAAAGTTATTGTCACCGTCTGGAAAACTGATATTGATAAACAATGGTATAAAATGATAAAGCGGATGATAATGGCAGTTTCAGTAGATGAGCTGCTTCTTGTTGTTTCAAGCCATTACAACATAGTCATAGCCACTGGTTATAACATACTATCTTTAATACTGGTTCCTAGGGAGTCATGGTTACACTACAAAGTGACAGTCTTCACAGCGGAGTCAATACCAGCTAACTTCACAGGTTTATCAGCTTTTAGCAGTCATGCACAATTTGAATGTGGCGTGTCTCTTTGCTGTCACACTAGCAGCGCTGGGAGTCAGGCTGTTCTACCGTAATCTGAATGAGAAAGGAAGAGAGTATTGTACACAATGATGAGGATGTTTGTGTTTACAAGTGCCTTTGCCGTACTAACAGCACACAACATGGACAGAATCTCAATCTCTATTAATACTCTCCCTGTTTTACTTCTTTCCTCATTCATATACAATTGATTCCAAATAGTCCTGAAGAACATATCTGAGATCAGTTAGTAGTAGTGGGCATTCTCAGTTTCACCTCTGTATAAACCTGCTTTAGAGAGACACTCTACACACTGCATAGATTCCAGTCTGTAATGTAGCAGGATGAGCTGCATAGCAATGTTATGCTTGTGTCTCTCCGTTTCAGTCCGTGCCTTGCAGATTGTTTCTGTAACTTAAATAATCATATACTATTTTAGGTTTATATTTATAGACTGATGCATGAATCTAAATTGATCAAGTGAAGAACAAGGGAGTCTGTGAGGCTGCATTAATGTTTTGCTTATCCATAATACGCTACAGTACTGTGTGGTGGTTGGGCATCATAAAACTGCTCACTGTGGGATATTCTGACGGTCTTTCACAGTGCATTAATTCACTGGCTCATCTAGTTAGTGCTGCTCCACAATGCGTGGGAGAGGTTTGTCAGTGAATCCCCTTATTTTTATTAAACATTGCTCAGGATATGTTACTGTGTGTCTGAACAACATTCACTTTTATCAGTGACTGATAAAAGAGAATACAGTCACAGAAGTCCGATCTCTTTTTGCAATCACTAGTATGACAGTATCTCAAAATATTTTACAATTAAATATCTTAAGACTGTAATTCCCAAATAATTATTTAACTTTGTCATTTTGAGAATTAAAGCATAATGTGATTGATGATTTAATTAGCAAACTGATGGTGGCCATAAAGCCAAGCATTAAGGCAACACATTAAGCATGTCACGTGCTTCAAAACACCTGCACCCATTGTTTCTGTGTAAGCCCACCAGCATAGATGCCAACAGCATCTTGTTGTTGTGATCATGGGCTGACGTGTCAACATGTTCAGATACACCACTGTCTTAATTCCCAGTGTTGATGCACGTTTTATCACATTCACTCCTGGCATTGGCACATCCAGGCTACTGTACCTTGACTACTTCTTCTGTCTGTCTGTAAGGCATGTCTGGTGTGTGCTACCAGTGTCAAATGACATTTGCCAATTGTTTCTTTATTTACTAGCAGCTTTATTTACTACTTTATTTATATAGCACCTTTCATTACATAAAATGCAGCTCAAAGTGCTTTACAAGAAAAGGTATTAAAAACAAAAAAACAGATATTGAAAAAGAGGAAACATTAAAAAACAATAAACAATAAAAAACTGCCCAGTGCAGTAATGATCTTAGCTGCACTGGGCATGTTTTTATATCTCCACTTTGTGTTTTGTACGTCATCATACTGTACTTTGCAGCAACACATATAAAGAAAATTAGCTTCACTCAACACTTAGTTGTATAGAATGACACAGGTAACCTGATATCTAAACTAGCACAGACCTGCCAGATGTCTTGAAAGAAAAACAAAAAGGGTCTGAAGGAAGAAGTCTTTTCAGTTTCTGAAAAGTACATAAAGTCTATAAAAGTGAATGTTTTCACCCTGCATGTTCAAAATAATACTCCCTTTCACCGTGAAAAGTTGATGCTGATACTGATTGTGCCACCACTGGGATCCACTGGCACTTTGCTAACAACTGAAACCCAGAGCTCCCCTATCACCAGATCACCAACAGCTGCTGAAGAAGAAGCATTTAATAAAAGTTTTACTGTTGGAAGTGCACTGAACATGAGGCAAACACACCCTCGTTGTCTGGTTTTTGATTTGTGTCTTCACTACTGTTTGGAGAACCAATGAAATGTGTTAAAACCAAGTGAAGTGAAAATAGTTCTCACAAATACCCATTCAAGGGTGTAACTGCAAAGCCGGATGTATAAATTAATGAGTCCATGTAGGTGGTGTAACTACAGAGGCTTGATGTGTAGACTGAGTGCTGAGAGCGTGCCATTAACTGGGGGGGTATGTGTTACTCACTGTAGGAGCATCCATACACCTCTACTCTGAGGCCCATCCAGCCACTGGGGTTCCAGTCGAGAGGGACGAAACGAAGGAAACGGGTTCTCACTGAGTGGGACAGCTTGTTCTGGACAACAGCCTCCGAATTCACATTCCCGACAAACCTCTGCAGGGCCAGACAGAGACAAAGATGGCGGTTAAAATAGCAGCGGAAAACTGATAGAAGACAGGCCACCACTAAGAAATAGCAAATGACCTCAGACTGTAAATGAACGGTAATATGTTCACCAGGAAGCAGAAAATAATACTTGAAAGATAAGCAGAATAACAATCTAAACATCTTTAATAGCACAGAAAACAATATAGGTGAACCCAAGGGCAATGTCTTCGCCCTCTCCTTGAACATGCTATATGATGTTCGATTGATGGCATGTAAAAAGATAAGAATCATCGTGTGGTATAGAAATATGAGAATATCCGTTCACACAGGTCCACATGAGATGGAGGGAAAATGACCACTGAGGCAGCAAAATAAGGACTCTTCTATTGTGTTTTCTCTCAGTAGAGCAAAAAACGAAAAACCTCTGAGTACACTTGGGAAATGTCATTCTTCTTTTTCATTTCCATCCCTCCTCAACATTCAGTCTGCACCAAACAAAGCCAGAGGATATAAACAGCAAAACAGAGAGAGAGAGTGACAGATGGATGCAGAAACAGAGACAAACAACCTCTCCTCTCAGATGACTGATTACCAGCTTCTTCATAACCAGTTCAAGGCAGGTGACGTGTCCAATCAATAAGAACTCGTACTACAGTACAAAGAACCATAAAGATAGATCAGCTTGAGGCTTTTCTGAACACAGTCAGACATGGCCAATAATTCAGCTTTCCACAAAAGCAGAAACACAATAACATACAGCATAAAAAGGTATGCTGAGCAGTGGCACAAATGGCTGTCCAATGCTTGTAAAGCGCTCCAAAGCAGAGGCATCATTAAATACACCAGGCTGCTGCTTCTTGGTACATAATCAAGGCAACAGTGCGACTCATAAAGCTGTTATTGGGATTTATGCCACCACTTTTCCATTTTGAGCCATTTACCGAGTGGAGCCTTGTGGTAGAATCTTAAAACAGGTACAAACAAGCTTATTTATACATGCACTGTAATCCACGGCTGCACAGGAGGGATTAACTAATTGCACTGGGGTTTACACATTTGATTAAAACAAATATATTACTTTAGCACTACAAACAGCTTGTATAGTGCAAATTTGAAAAAACACGTCAGCCTTGAAAACAAAGACATCCATATTCATGACATGTGGGTTTTTGAAATGCTTTCAGCCAAAAACTCTCCAAAACTGTATTTGTTGGTGTTTTCCTGAGAATCAGACTGATGAAAACATGCTGCCATGCTTGTCAGACAGGGCTCAAACTATGACTTTGTTTTTTTTTAGGCTTTGTGTAAGACACACAAGGATGGAGCACAAGAAAGACAATTTGATTGCTCCACATTGAAAAGCTATGATTTTAATTGAAAAACCTAAAAGGAATGTAGCAAACAAATGTAGCATTTTAGATATAAAAGCATGTTGTCAAATCTAAAAAATCAAAGTATATGTTTAGTTTGTGTTGTGTTTGTCTTCTTCCTCTACTTCTTATTGTTGTCATAATTATCAACCATGTCTTTTATGGGCTCAAATTAGGATTAAATGTATTGTAGCTGTGTATCGCCATATCTGGTATATATATATTATATTATATACAGGATATGGGGGATACTTGACCTGATGATCTGGCAACCCTGGAATTTTTGAATCCGTAAGGAGATCTGTAGCTGTGCATGACGGTTTGTGAACAAATGAAAAAGATTTGCGAGTGCTTTGTGTGAGTGCATAAAGAAGATTTGCCCAAAGGTTTGCAGTTACACATCTATCTGTTTGTGGGTGAAAAAAGTTCACACAGAACTCAATTGTATGTGTCAATCCCAAGTTTACAGCTACAAATTAAATCTATCAGTACAAATCAAACCTACAACTACAAGTACTTTTGTCGCTTTCTCCTGAATGGCCAATGGGGATGCTCTGAAACAATGAAGGTGCTCACAGCACACCCCAACTGAACTGCCTCTGAACTTAACAACGCTCATGCCAAAATCCCTTATAAAAATACACAATTTAGAGCCACTGTTTAATTCTGCACCCATTTTGTATGTATATGTGGACTTATTTCAGTAAAAATGCAACTTAAATGACTAGTTAACAAGCGATCCATCACTGATCATCATTATGTTAAAATGTTTTTTTCAATGGAGTTCGGAGTTTTTTGTAACTGCAAACCTTTGAGCAAATCTTCTTAATGCACTCACACATTGGAAAATTATTTGTACAAATCTTTTTCATTTGTTCACAAAATGTCGTGCAAGGCTACAGATCTCCTTACAGATGAAAAAAATAAATCTATTCAGATATTTTTTACACATTCAAACATTTGAATTCATTTGATCAAATTGTTTTTACATATTCACACATTTGAATGTATTCATACAATTTTTTTTCATATATTCAGATATGATGATACACAGCTACAATATATTTGACCTTAATTTGAGCCCATAGCCTTTCCACTTGTCTCCCAGTGGAACATTTGGAAAATCTAAACTCTGTTTGTGGCTGCAGTGCAGTTATTACTATTCATTAGCTAAGAGCACTCAGTATGGGTGATTAGTATTCAAGAGCAATATCACAACAAGCACACCACTGGTGAGCCTGTCCTGAACTATGACGTTTGTGTTTTTTCCTCTTCGGAAACAAATGCAACAGAGCATCCTGTGTGTTCCCGCTGAGAGATGAGGCAAAGTCAGTGAAAAAAAGAAACGCCTGAGGGTGCAGAAGATTTTCCAAGGGACCAGAGGATCGAGTTTGGCCCTCATCCACATAAACAGTCCTAACCCCACAGTGACTTCATTATTTCTATTTGTGTTTCCGTCACCGTGGAACAGCCTCCTTCCTCGTTCATTAAGACTCTTTACTCTTTCTCTCCAGTGATGAGCTCCCTTGTGTCAGTTTTCCACATACATTTATTTTAATAAATTCACTGGGGGATAAATCCTGCTGCTGGCAATGCAGACGTTATACAGTATGTTCCAGAAGGTCACTGGCCAGTTAAAGAGCCTGAGGGAACACATGGTCAAGAGAAAGCTGTGAGTTCATGACCTTGCCATTAGTCAAAATACCACAGCAAGCCAGAAGTAACCCAGACCAGGATCACCAAGGTCTTAGATATTTCTTACATATCTTAGGTAGTAGAATATTTGAGATCTCTCTATTACTGACAACAACAAATTTTCTGCAACACCTATTTATCAATTTACTCATTTATTTGTTATAAATTTAGCTTTAATTCTGTCATCCTGTTTTTCCATACTGTCATTTTGCTATCTGGTCTATTCTGTACAGACCACATCTATTACATGTCTGTCCATCCTGGGAGAGGGATCTCTCCTCTGTTGCTCTTCATGAAGTTTCTTCTATTTTTTTCCCATTAGAGGGTTTTTTGGGGGGGGAGTTTTTCCTTATCTGAATCAAGGGTCTAAGGATAGACATTGTTGTATTACTGAACAGATTGTAAAGCCTCCTGGGGCAAATTTGTGATTTGTGATATTGGGGTATATAAATAAAAATGGACTTGACTTATCTTGATTATTCAGTAAGATTTTGGCTCAAGTGTTTTACAGTTAAGGTTACATAAGGTGGAATATTTTGGTTAAAAGTTACATCAAGGTATTTTCAGGGTTTTTGTTTATTAGCCATGCTAGCATCTCTGTGAGGCTGTACTTAGACAAAGTGATGCTTTGAGCAAAATGCTAATGTCAGCATGGCAACTATCACGACCTCTGTCCAGGGTGCTGATTCTGTGTTCCCAGACATTTATTACGCAGGCAGACTAGAATCTTGCTAGGGGGGACTGATGGCCAAAAGTGTGCCATGACTGATCAGCCTCATCTTTTGTTTCACCTTTTAAGCTCACTATATATACCTTGTTGTTCCAGGTCCTGGTTGCTCAATCTTGGGGTTGTTAAAGCCATGTTACTTCCATTCAGAAAGCATATTAATGAACTAACTAAATCACTAAAGCAAAACTGGCACTCTTACAGAAATAAGACTTGTTTTACCCAGAACTGCAGAAAACAAATTGTTCAATCAACCTTTTTTATCCATTTTGGACTATGGCAATACAATTTATGTGCAATTTGCAAAGGCTTGCTAAAATGGAAGAGCTGATCCCTTACATTCATTTCAAACATCTTTTGGCAGATTTAGTACGGTGTGAATGTTACGCGTTTTCTATGAATGTTTTTTTTTTCTGTATGTTCTGTATTCAGGGCTGACCCCTGCAGAAATAAAGGTTACATAAAAAAATTCCAGCAAGTTTAAGAGAGTTATGCAGTTATTTCAGTTTTCCCTGCAAATTCTGGCATCAGTATCTTTTGTTTTTGTGTTGACTTCTCCTAAGAAATATGTAATGTTTTTGAAGTCTGAAATTACACGTGTCGTCTCCACACTTGGGTCCTGTTAAACAACATTACAGGCAACATGTTCACAAAGACAATGTTAACATGCTGATGTTAAGCCAGTAAAGTATACCATGGACACAATCTTATGTCTTAACATTTGCTAATTAGCACTGAACACAAAGTGCAGGTGAAACTGATGGGCATGTCATTGGTTTTGTAGGTATTTAGCCATAAATCAAAGTATTGGGAAAAATGACATTTTGACCTGATGGTGAACTAGATGAAAAGTCAGGGGATCATCAAATTTATTAGGATTCATTGTCTGGGAACCATGAATGTAAAAATTTCATAGCAATCCATCAATCAGTTGTCAAGACATTTCACTCAAAACTGACAAGAAAATGTCAACCTCATGGTGGTGCTAGATGAAAAGTCAGGGGGTCACTTAAGTCATCAAGATTCAACACATGGGGGAAGATGGATGTCCAAATTTCATGGCGATCCATCCAATATTTACCTAGATATTTAAATCTGGATGAAAGCAGTCTTGCCATCCCTGGAGTCACACTGCTAATGTGGCTAATTATTTAAACTTCTGGTGAGATCACACTGTATAATGTTAAAAGTGCAGTCTAAGGTGTTATAATGTTATTAGGATCAGTGAAATAGGAGTAGGTTTTAATTTACTCATATAAAAGATAAATTAGTACTCGTGCAAGTTTTAATCCTTGTTATATCTCCTGTATTCACATCTACCTGAATGGCTAACAAGCATGAAAATTTGTATTTAAATTCCCCCTTAAGGGGAAGAATTTATTTCACACATTTATTCACAGCAGCACTAAAATAGGTTTTAAATAAGGCTTTTTAAGGATAAAGATAATGGTAATCTGGACCCCCTGCTAGAATACATTCCACTTTCCCTGAAATGAATATTTGCAGTGAGCATCAAGCTAATTTACCATGGAGTATATTGCAAATATTGTACAGGAAATTAGGTTAAACCAGGATTTAAAACAAGGGCTCTGCCTTTTTATTAAAGAGTTTACTTTAAAAGTTTACCATCAAGCACAAACACTTTGGAAAACCTATTTTTTTACATAAGGAAAGACATTCAAAAGTAAATTAGTTTGAGTCACTTGCGTTGCACAGCATATGAGATAATAATAGTCACAAAGTCATCTCCTCAAAGCTTCTACAGACAAGTCATTTCTGCAGTTTGTAGACGAGTGCTATCCTATTGTTTCACAGGTTCCTCTTCCTCTTTATACAGCTTTGCTGAGAACATTCCCACAGACAGGCGACTGTCTGCTGGAGCAAGTGGATCATTAACGAAAAAAAGTTAAACAAAGGGAGAAAAAAGAGTTTTTTTTAATGTTTGCACAGGAAAAAGAGGTTATATGCATGTATGTGTTCCTATATGTCACAATTTCTGTTTGTTTGTTTTTTTGTGTGGCTTTGTAGTGCAGCTTAAGGATGAACATGTCAGTAATTCATTCCAACACTTTGATCCAGAGCAAGATATCTTCATAACTACTGTCCAGCTGGCCGTGAATGGTTGCCATGGCTGCCATTGATTTTGGTAGCTCCACGACTTTTTTTCTCTATTGCCTTCATTAGGGAGAAAATTTACCCCAAAGCTTAACTCAAAACTCTTTGCTAGATTCTGTAAGGGAAATCTTTCTGACCTTTCCTCCAGCACCACCATCATTTACATTTGCACTTACACACTCATTGAGCTTGGAATTTGCTCAGCACACTCATGTTCCTCAAAGGGTGAAACTTTTCCATTTTGGACACTAAAGAGTTTTGCTTCACCAGCACCAACCAACCAAAATCTCAACTTTGCACGCAATATCTAATAAACTATCAATAACAATATAATTTATGCTCTCAAGAGGATAAACTGATTTTGACCCCATGGTCTTTCCTCTAGCACCACCTTCAGGGCAAACTTAATATATGTTCTATATTATTACATATTTTAAGCCAGATCACTGAAAATATCTAAATGACCAGTATGTGTTTGTTCCATTCCATTTCATTTTCAAACATTGCAGCCTGATGCCAGCAGGATTGTCAACCTTTTGTCCAGCTTTTTATAGAGCAAATCTTTTCTATGGAGCTAATTTGGCTCGGCATTAGCTCAGAGTGGCTGAGAGATAGCCTTCATGTCAGCAGCTGCTGCTCTCTCATTAGTCCCCCTCAGTTCAGTTTCTGGCAGTGAGACATTACATTTGAGCTTCACTGTTAAAATGCCAGATGGATGTGAGGTAGTATCAGCCAAAGGTCTTGGTGAAAGCTGTCGTAAGTCAGCTTGGATGTGAGTTTCATTAGAAATTGCAGACAAATTAGTTGCCATTCATTCTGCACCAACTTTAAATCCCAGTTCACATGAACACCAAAAAATTCAGTTTCAGAGGATGGTACATGTTTTGACTTGTGTGATATGACTGTCTGCCTTGAATATTTGAAAAAAAGTACATCTCTCTTTTCTCTCTCTCATGAGTCAGTTACAAAGGGTGATAGCAGGTCATGTTGGTCATATCTGAACATAATGCCTCATCTCCTCATGACACAGCCGCTTTTCTTCCTTTTTCAGTCCTAATGATATGAGAACTGACAGTGTGTGGAAGAAGCTGTGAGCTGTTTATCATGATATTTCAACAAGTCAATCACAACACAAATGCCCTATTTGCTTTTATATTTCAACTTTCCATAATAATGAGACTGAACTGGACACATTTTCTTTCAGTTATTCAAATAGCAACCCATTTCTTTAAACAAATTTCTAAAGTTGATTGTTGTTCACATTTGCACATTGAAAAGTACATTTAAAAACTGTTAACCAGTTGTTTTTGGGAGTAAATACATCAAAACCACTCATCTTAAATGCAAAAAAAAAGAGGCTCAGCAATTCCCTAGAATGGCAAACAAACAAGCAAACAAACTGCTGTTTGTCCCCAACAAACAGCAGTTGCTTGCTGGGGACTATTTTCAGAAGCTGATTAATACACATTTGGTGTGTTAGTGACACAGCATATTACTGAAAACATTTCCCATTAAATTGTTAAACGACTTGTGGAGGGAGGTTTTGACCTGGCCTCAGAGTCAGAAACTTATTCCAAAATCATGTTTGATTTCATCCTTCCTTCTTACTTTTGATAATGCATTTTTAAAAAGATGAAGGAAGATAAATAATTTAAAACAACATGCATCACTAGACATCAAGTCCACCCTCACATCACTGTGCTCTTTTAATTTCAACACAATTGGCCTCATGCAAAAACATTTTTGTATCATAAACCTCACTTGGTTTTTTTCTGTTTGCTCGTACAAGTCTTCCAAGTCAGATTCAACAAACTGTCAAATTTGTCATTTGTTGCTCATTTCAACATGATGAATGTCATCTGTTCATGAGTAGGTATGCCTTGGAGAGGTTTAATCATTAGCATAATGATTGCCCATATAAGGTGACCTGTTCCACTCTGTTTGTGGGTGAGTTTCATTCACAAAAATGTTACCAAAGAATAAAAAGACGGATTTCACACCGCAGAGCTTCAGGTCCTGCTTTTGGAAATCAGCGGACAAAGACATAACAAATTTATCATTGTCAGAAGTAGGGGACCCAAAACATTTACAAAATAATAATATAGCTGCCAGCAGTATGCCATCAGAGCAGTGCTGTACTGTGACAGAAATAAAGAGGAAATGGTTTGACATGAGGTTAGATGATAAAAAGCAAAGTGGTCCATGATGGGAGGCAGTCAAGGGATGTGACAGTCACAGAGATATTAGATGAGAGAATATTATAGCAGTAACAGTAGGTGATGTTACACAGTCAGAGACAGAAGATGATCCTGGACAGAGACCTGCAGAAAGACCCTGAGGCAGCTGTCGAAGTGAGACAATTTTCCAACAACTGATGAAATGTAGAAGTTGCTGTGTTGAAATATACCAATAATAATCATAAAATCGAAAAAACCTCACAGTAAATTGGCAGCCATGATGAGGTTGAAATGGTTAACAGATGACCTAAGAGAGAATTCTATGTATAAGAAATTGATTGAATGCTATAAATTGTCTGAAATCACTCACATGTGCCACTTAGGAACGAATCTGTTGGTACCTGTGCTTCTTGCATGAGGCCCAATGAAAGAAAGACCACTTGCACTGGCACTGACATGCCATTGGGTGACCATACACCTTGCTAATTGGACTGACAAGCAGGAAAACTCACTGAAAAACAATGTTAACATCTTGTTAGCAGCCCTTGACATAACGGGGACAAACACTAGAATTAATGACATATGCCAACATCAGCCTACTTTCTTAGACCGTGAGTCCTTGTACAGGCTGGCATAACATGCTGTGAAATTACATGGAGGATAAAAAAAATGCGGTGTAATAATTGCCTTGACATCAGACACTTCACACACCATGGAATGTGTGAGAAGATGTGCTACCTGACCCTGACCTGCAGTGCCATCAATAGATTTGTCCATAGAGAAGAGCATGAAAAGAAGATGATACCTCGTGACTGTAGGCTAAATAATGTTGTCTGAGTCTGACCATAAAAATCCTGAAAAATCACTGCATATAAATCTGCATTCTCCAGTGTACCTATGTACAGTGCCAGTCAAAAGTTTGGACACACTTTCTCATTCAAGTGAAGTGAACAACTGTATATTGTTAGTTGTTCCTTGCATCCTGAAAAAGACCAGACACAACATGCTTTTAAAAAGCCATGAAAAGCAGAACAAGCCTTGGACTTTGTTTTGTCTACATCTGAACATTTCTACACCCACCTCCAATAAACGCCTCCGCAGTACACGACTGATGACTGCACTCACTGACACTCTTAAAAATGATTCTGGTTGTATCCAGATGCCAGCAGTATACTACAATGCATCCAAAGTGATTTCAGAGCTGATCAAATGAAATATCCACGTGTTGACTCACCCCTACACCATCTTCATGCCTGTACTGTTTCCAGGCCCGGCCCGTGTCACTGTAGAGCAGCAAGTAACTGCTGACCCAATCCCAGCTGTCATAACGTCCCTGTGTGGCCACTGCTGTCACCTCCATCTGCTCCCCGAGGTCCACCTGGAGCCAGGGCTCTTGGTCGGTCACCATGGGAGACCAGCCCCCTGCTCCTGAAGGAGAGCATACAGTTACAGTCAGAGGGGGGATCCATTAAACATTGATTCTGTAGATGATCAGTCTGGATTGTTTGTGGTTAATGCTCAGTCGCCACTGAGCTCTAATTGCAAAAATGTATAAAGTCCTGGTGTGAGTGCAGAGAGGGCTTCACAGTGAAATGTATACAGAGAGCAGAAATCCCACTCCTTTTCCAAACTAGCCTCTGTTACACAAGCTTCCTTTACACAATGTACAGCACAGGTCAAAAGTTTGGACACACTCTCTCATTCAAATAAATGGGAAGGTGTGTCCAAACTTTTGACTAGTACTCTATATTAACATCAAAGGTGCCTGAAACATGACTAATCTGTGTACCTACTAGCAATATTAAGCACAATTTCAAAAAATTGGGGACGTATCATATGCATTTCCAGGTCTATATTTATATTCTGGGGCTCTGCTGGAATATCTTTGCATGATTTACAGTTCAAAAAACTCCTTATATATCTTATATCATTTAGTTCCTGTCTCTCCCCTCCTGATGAGCTCACTCTGCTCTGATTGGCCAGCTCCCGGAAGCTGCCCCTTGGTAAACAAACAATAGTAGTCGGATTCCACTGCTTTTTCTCATTCTTTACTCAAAATGGAAACTTCTCAAATACATCCGTACATATGTACAGACAACACGAACCCATGGAACAACCTCAGCAACAAAGGCTACGGACAGCCGTTTGTGGGCATGTGCGAACAATCTGATGTCATCACAAGGAAGAAGTAGAGGTAGCATTGCAAACGAAGCATTCAGAGGAGGCTGAGGCCCTGGATTTTGATTTTCAGGGAGCATTTTAGCTACATACATTCACCTCAAGTTCTGAAACTTTGACCATGTTTAACATAAACATCTGACATTATAAAATATATAAATAATGGAAAATCACATAAAGCATGAAATATCATCTTTAAACAATTATTTTTTAACATTCACTGACTGCAGCATTCATAAGGTTTTGATTCTGTATGTATGTCTAAGGCTCATGGGAGCTGTAGTTGTTGATACTGTTTATTCAACAGCTGTCTCCTTTCACCTACAGTAGAATACTGCAAGTTGCAGTGTGTCAGAGGAGCAACTGGGATTAAAGCAGCAAGCGATGAAGAACCCATATGACTGTTCCAAAATAGCTCATAGTGTATAAGTGCACGGCTACAAGACATCACTTGTCAGGAAAATGTATACATTTTATGATGTAAGGAGGAAGGGAGAATTAAAAGAGAGACAAAAAGAGAAGAGAGAGACAAGGTGGCTCCATGGCTGCATGAGTGGTTACTCCTGAAAATCTACTTCAATCAAGCCATGCAGGAACATGCTCCACAGTACTCACCATCTCTTCTGTTGAGCTTGGCGTTGTAAGCAGCATAGCTGACTGAGGACTGAGTGGAGCTCTGAAACGATGAATGGGGCAGTGTGGATACCAGAGGACCATTGCAATTATCTGTCAAAGAAAACAAACTATTCAGAAGCAAGTAAGTAAAAATGAATTTTAAAGAATATAAATTAGTTGGGAGAAAACATCTAAATGCAAAAATTGTGAATTCAAAACATTTCTGTGTTGTAAATTCTGTCTTTCACATGCTAATCAGATTATATGAAGAGTGGTTGTGAAGGGGTTATGCTGTTTTGGATTTATCCAGCTGACAGAAATAATAGAAAATGCACCCTTGGCTAGTTAAACCTGTTGGTCCAAAGTGCATCATTACCTGCTGGTGGTGGAGTTAGAAAGAGTTAGGGAAAATAACAAGGCCGCCTCAGTTATCCAGCTCTCAGATGCCTCAAACAGTCTATTAACCCATGCAGTGACCCTTGAGATCATGACGGAAAATGCGGTGACTCCTTGTGTGGTCACACTATGTGTGTGCTCTTTTTAATCCGGTGAGGCGGTGTGGCATTACAACACATCAAGCAACAGGCAGGAGCAGATTGAGAGTCCAGTGATTTAAACCTGTCAATCTCATCTTCCTCTGATCTACCCTGCCTGCCACAATATAAGCAATAAGTCGTACAACAACAACCGTGCCGCTGTCTGGCTTCAGTGAGTGCAGAGCTGCATTAAGGCCTGTATCTGAGAATGTGATGAAAACTGGCACCAGCCTGATTACAATTATCCCCCTCACTCTCTCCATCAGCACGCAGTTAGCTCCTCTGAATGTGAGAGGCTTTTTGCTTTAGGATGCCATTCTACTTCAAGTTCAGATGGATTCGGAGCACATCTGGAGTGGCAATTGGCCATCCATCTGGTCGACAACAGTCCAGCAGAACTGACAGCTTGTGCTTCTTCCCCTTTTGGGTGTCCCGCTGAATTTCAACTGACCTGATTTGGCTGCTCTCAGATCATTTGTCAAGAGATTTTCCTAATCCTGATTTCAAGTGTGACTAAAGTGGATCAAGCTGTTTTGTTCAAGACTCAAATCGTTGGCTGAGCTGCAGTACAGTTGCAGATGTTCATCGGGGAAATGAGAACACTGGCATGCCATCTTAACGTACCACAACTGGGGTTATTATGCAAGCACAGGGCTTTTAATCTGTCAAAAGTATCCCAGATCCAACTTTTGATCCCAAATGGATAAGTCTTACTCTTCTTATCTCCCTTTCAATCTGTATCCACCCATCCTTTCTTGCATGATGCTTCACTAGCTGAAGAGCTGACTGAACCTCTCTGATGTGAGCTTATACCTCAAAAGCCTGGTCCATTGCTTTGCTCCGCCATCCATTCCATCTATCTTTCTCTCTCACAATATATGTATATGTATATATATGTGTGTGTGTGTGTGTTTTTATTTATATTTATATTTATATTTATATTTATATACAGTAGCAAATGAGACCTCAACAGCTTAGACAAACCAACAGTATTTTGATGGTATAACATATGCTCTCAAATTGATGGGGAACCATGAATCAGACAGACCCTGATGTTGTTCATGGCTCGAATCTACAGACCTGGTGTGTGAGCCAAATGGCTGCCTGTCACTCAGGACGACTTATGGATGGAAGATGATTTGTCTACAAAGCTGCTCTCTGGCCTGTGGGATAACTGAAAATCCTCTGAAGCTGACTCACGATGTCTATGCTAGGCTCAGTTGTTTGAATCTTTTAGCCAAATGAACACAGACGTGCATATGAACGCTCTCACATGTACACACGCGCATGTACGCAACTAAGAAGGCAGAGAACACTTAATCTCTCTTGAATTCAGTCAAGTACTTCAAGAAGTATGAAGTAAGAGTTTTTAGTTTCAGTCACAGAAGTGCTAAGAATGGATGATGCTTTTTTTGCACGGACCATCAAGCTGGCTCAGTGGTGTCATTTTGACACACCAGAGGTTATCACTGAATGTGTAATAATAAGTGAGAAAGAGTAAAGCCTGCACACTGACTCTAAACGACAAAGGCAAATGATAAGACAGGTGTTTTTTTGTATCCTATAAAAAGACCAAAACCAATTATGTGTTAGTCTGTTCTTCAATTCTTTTTGACTTCTCTGTCTCAGCCCTAAGTTACTGCTGAAGACATAATTCTTTAAAAATAAGTTCCCTACATACTGTATAGTTTAATTTTGTAATATGTAATTTCCTAAAACAGGAACTGTAGATCCAATGTTACTAAAACAGGAGCAAATAGTGCATTCATTGTAGATTATATTCAGCCGCAGACTAATGGAGCCTCATGGTAGTTCAGGCAGGCGTGGAAGTCAGTTTCCCTTCTGTCATGTATGTCCACGACCTACTTACCTCTTGCAATAGGCAGTCTACATAAACATTTTCCGCTCATTCAGTCTGCCTACAACAATGCTAAGTTCTACCGTTGCTGCTACACTGCTGCCTGCTTCAGAAATGTAACTCCCTCCACCTCCCCAGCCTCCTCTTCTATTAGTATTCAATTGTTTGTGAATCTTGAATATTTCTTTTTAATATGTGTTCATGTTCATCAAATGTTGTGTATCACAGCCAAAAGGCTGCCCTGATTTGTTCCAGAGCATCACATGAGCAGAGCCACACCGCCAAACTAAAATGCATGTTGCTACAGTAAATGGTTCAAACCTTGACGTGAGTGTCCTGACTGTCATATATGCTCTTGTGAGTATTTACAGCAGAAGGGCAATGTATTAGATTGACTCAAAATAAACGATAGTGCCCATGTTCATTGTAATAAAAGAATGAGTCTTGCTCTTTTTGTGGCGTTTGTTGTCAATAAGAAAACTGAGAGCCAGGCTCTCTTTTGCAGGAACGCCCTGATCCAACCCTTTCTCCTTGACGTTACGAAATGTAACTCCTCATTCAATGGAAAACATCATCTGTGAACATAATCCAGGCAGCGATTACATTTGCCAATGCAATAATTGGGAAAACAGTTTGGTTTTATATGAACATAATTTCTAGGAGAAAGGGTTGCCTGATCACACTCACATAGTTACACACCTGGAAGTTGATAGTGGTATCTTTGACTATCAGCCAAACTGTACAGTACATACAACCCTTTTCCAATGTTCTCCTCTGCCTATTAGCGTGCACACCTGCGTGCACAAAACAGAAGCTGTTTTACAAGGAAATCAAACTCAATTATTAACTCAAATGTGCCTTTTGTAGCACACATGGGCTGAATATTTAAAGCTCTTGTTGCAGAAGCATCAGTGCACCTGAAGACAACTATGCGCCCGAATCAAATAAACATGGCTCACCAGATATGAAAAAGCCTTATTTCCTCTTTAATATCAAGTCTTGGGAAATGTAAAAAACTTTTATTTTCTAAAAATATAAAGGTGCAATAGAGATTGGGTACTGGCCTGGTCCTCTATGTGTTTAATGCTACAGCTGTGTTTATGTTGGTCATGCTCTGGAAAACACATATTTAGGTGCACAATGAAAGTGCTTGTTTTAATATGATAATTTTTATTTGGGAGGTTTAAATATTCTTAAGAGGGTTTGAATAGTTTAAATATTATTAAAGTTTTGTTCGGCATAAATTCTTGTCATTTTAAAAATATTCTGAAGTGAAGTCTAAGAAAATGAAAATTCTGAATATTTTTAATGAATCCCTTAAATCCTCTTTATCTGTCTGCCCTTGCACATAAATTCCTCCATCACTGAATGGCTGAAAAAGCAGTGTGCGTGTGTGTGTGTGGGGGGGGGGGGGGGGGGGGGGGGGGATTTCTTGCAAATTGCTATAAGCACTTAGTTTATGCTCCACAACTAAGGTTGCAACTGGTGTTTTTTATTTATTTATTAACAATTAATCAGTCTTTTTTTCCATTTAGCAGATTGTTCTTCTATGAAATGTCAAATGTTTTTTTTTTCCAGTTCCCTATTAATATACATTATAATCAATATACAGTCATAGAGTGTGAACATACAAGCTTGTGTCTGAGTCACAGGAAACCACACAATGTAATTGCATAAACTAATCAAGTTATCACAGCCCAAAGCAATATCTTCAAATTGCTGAATTTGTCTGACACAAACTCCAAAAAACTCAAACCTTTACAGTAATCCATAGAGCCATAGATTTTTTACTTGATAAATCAATCAAAATTGTCATCTATTAGTGTTCTACAGGTTATTATTTTAACTAATTTTGTCAGCAACAAAGTACAAAGTCTCCAGGCCAGAAATTATTATGATCATTTTCTGCTATGGGAATGCAATGAAAACCTTAAAACTGTATGTATACAACCTTTGTAGCAGCGATAAACCCCACAACAGCAAAGATAGTCTGTTGGAGGGTGCAGAAGTTCAGTCAACACAGACCACAGCATCAATAATATCAAAGGGTGCAGTGATAGTATCTTGTAACAGAGTGGCCTCAGACTTCTGTGTGGTATTGATAAAGCCTCATATGATACCTTGCATGGACTAACAGGCTTCGGGGCTCAGTGACCTCTGCTCAGCGATACCCTGAGTAGATCTAAGGTATCGGCTCACAATTAGTCCCAAACGCTGGCTGAATTCAAGGAAGCACACGTCAATACAAGTGATTGAGAAACACGGCCTGCTTTACTGTAGCACTTCATTTCTCTGAACACTACAAGAATCCCACAGTGCTACATATACTCTAAAGGGACATTTACAGGAAGCCTGCAGGATGTTTTACAGGGCTATTGACAGCTTTAGTGATTATACACATCTCATCTGCCAAACATTAATTATTCAATGCTCATTCACGAACGTTCTGCGACAGGATTTGTGTTAATTTTCTGCTGGATTACAGGATTTCTGGGAGCATTTTACATAACGGCTTGGTAAAGATAATGGGGTAATAATGGGCAATACTACCATGTACTGCCATTATAAAAACAGGGGAAGTAATTATGAAGGCCTAATATCTTGGTAATGTAAAAGTAGGGTTTAATTTTAATTGAAGCATTACTGAGGGAAAACTCCTCAGTAATAATATTGTATTGGGTGGATGGTTTGTTTTTAAATGGTCCTAAACTAAAATGAGGTCGAGTTGAAATCAAATACAGTTTTGCTTTTGAGTTAAAAAGAACCAAAATTTTTTATTCAACTTGCAACTGACTGCATGCAGTAAGTGCCTGCGCAACAAAATGCAGTTTAGCATCTAACCAGACAGTTAAAATAGTAGCAAATGTATATAGATATAAGTAGATGAATGAATATTCTGAATGAGCAGTATGTACAGAATACATAGGATAAACAGTGTAAAGCAATTTATTTAGTAGTTTGACTTTAGGGACTGACTGAGTTTTATTCTTACGGCTTTACCTGGAGTTTCATCTCAGTGTGGTGGTGCACATGCAGTCACTCGGGTCGAGACACATTTATAGATAGAATGCCAGTGTCACCATGCTGCCCTCAGGGTGTTTTGAGATATTCATTGGTTCAAATCAGGTTGAATAAAGGCTACAAAACCACAGATTAAAGGACAACACAAAGTAAAACCATATTAACACGCTGTAATAATACTGTGACCTCAGACTGTGTAACAGAGAACCAGCACCTCAAGTTTTTTTTTTTCCAGTTCCCTATTAATATACATTATAATCAATATACAGTCATAGAGTGTGAACATACAAGCTTGTGTCTGAGTCACAGGAAACCACACAATGTAATTGCATAAACTAATTGTGTGTGAAATCCACTTAGGTGTGAGCAGGCCTTGGCATTTTATCCCTTTTATTTTAACACCCAATTTGTTCATTCTGGAGACTGAATGTTAAAAACAGAATAATTTCTTTTTCTTTTCATTGCCTCGTTTTTCATCACTGCAACCAGCCCTTGCTGATTATTGCATCCATCTTATTGGCACAGTCGATAGATAGTGGGTGTTGATAATCCTCTCAAATCCTCTGCCGGTAACACTGAAAATGAATAGAGGATGAGACTTACAGACTCTACAGTTATTTGAAGCATATTCATTGCCCTCTATAGATTGGGAATTGGTGCAGCATCATTGTGACCAATACAGCTGGAAATGTAATGGCCTCCATTCTGGCGCCACATTCGTCACAATAGATTTTTTTCTGCTCCCAAGACACCGGGCCGAAATTATTTCTCTAAATAGTCTTATATCATGTATCCATTGTATTTTCTTCTTACTCATTGCAATCAAACAGCATTTTGTTCTGTCAACTGAATCTGTGTAGGAGAAAAATGTAAAATTGTACCCTTAGTTTTCTGAATTCCGACAGTAAACAGTGTGGAATATTATCAGCTTCTCTCTTCTTCTGGGTTCAATTGATTTTCCAGTTGATTTTTCATACACTCAAATAATGTGTAAAAAATCTAAAACAGTGTGAAGACACTGCCTCTGTCTATGTATGGTCTCCACACCAAGCAGCCAAATAATTTAATAGAAATGGATCAGAAAAAACATAATGCTTTGACTGAGATAAAATAGAAACTCTAAATGTCTCCGCAGAGCAGCAGAGATCATCTGTAAGGCTGTATGTACTCAATTTAATCAAATAAACATATCCTTTGTAGTAGTGCTCTTTACTTCAGCTTTGAAATCATTCTGATGGTAATCATCCATTACCATTCTGTGGTATTATACTCTGTTCTGGGACTAATCATTGGGCACTTTAGTTTGATCATGGAACTTTTATTTACTTATGGACCTGACCACTGCACAGATTGCACATTTGTGATTGTTATTGATATTGTAGTTGATTGTTCTCTACCTCGTTTGATACTGATATATATTTTTCTTTTTCTCTATCTTATACTATGCTATCATGCAACTGTTGCACTCCAATTTCCCTCGGGATCAGTATCTTATCTTATCTTATCTTATGCAATCAATTGGAAGGTAATAGGAATGGAAATGTAATTTAGTTTTTCACAAACATTCCACTCAGTGATCCGTCCAGCACCAAACAAAACATGATAAAAATGATACTGTCCTCTCAAATATTAAATATAACAATCCAAGAATTATTGGATTACACTCGCAAATATGCATTTTTTTTAACAATGGTGCTCAAGTTAATACTGAATATTCAGGCAAGATACTCAATTTTTTCCTAGTATGAAAATGCTGCTACTGCTATTTCTTTTCAGTTTTAGTTCAGTTTTTGGGGGTCAAGTGTAAGAGAAAATTATTTAAGTTAAGGTTAAGATAAGATTTCACTTATTAACTGTAAAAATAGTGTAACACAACAAATGAAAATACAATAAAATAAATTAAAGAAAGATTTTAAAAACCTATGAATTAAAAATTACAACCAATTTCACTCAACATTTTTATACACATCAGAAATCACATTTTTGTGCAAAAAAATACAATTTTTTCTGTGACATCAGGCTGATGAGGAGAGTAATTCTCCTGACATACATTTTTGGTCTGTAATAAATATATGTTCTGTATGTTTAAACATGAGGAAAAGTGCCTGTGCTCTTGAAAACGTGGTGCTCTGCCTCATTACCTTTTGATAAATTCATCAGGCCTTGAATGTGTACAGCAGTAGGTTTTCCCTTGAGTGACCTGCTTCACATTCATTAGCTGAGTGAGTCTGCAACTGCTCTGCTGTGATGCTATACAGTATATACCAGCTCTGCTTTTAACATGTGCCAGTTGCTTCGGATAAGAAAGTAATGGAAGTATCTGCACTGAGTTAACTTAAGGCATGAAATTTTAAGTAAATATATGTGTGTGTGGTGCTGTACCATGGATGCCTGGTGCAGGAGTATCTATCTGCTGTGAGGGAAATTGCTGAAAGCATATAGCAATATTCCACCCACAAACCCTTGGTGAGGAGTGTCTTATCATCTGGTAATGAAAGCCTCCGTTTTTCACAGCCTATAGCAAAAAACACATTTCCACTCGTAGAAGGAAACATTCCCTTACAAGCAGCCTCATATTGGCTGTGACTAGGCCATGGTTGGCATTATAACAAAAGGTTCACAAAAGTGGCCAGGATTATATGAATTATACAGTGGCTATACAAGAATGGTGCAACAGCAGTCCATTGTAAATTACATATCAGGAATGCCAAACAGTATCTCAGTGTGAGAGTCTCTACTATGTTTTGCTATCATTTATGGCCACGCTTACTCTCCTCTGCTCTCTGTGGTTCAGCGAGGGCGGGGCTGCAAACGCAGCGGAGCAGAGGAGAAACAGTGAACCAGGTGAGGCACTGGAGTTGACAACAACTATACTCATTATGTTACTGTAAGTGCAATAAAAGCTTCGTGAGTAAAAAGTAATAAAGAAGAGTAATATATAAATGTAATCTGTGGACAGACTGCCATAAAGAGTGTGATTTGCGACACAACCAAATAAACAATAGAGCATAATATGAAATGATAGACGTTTTTCCATTGTCACGATATATATCATCATATTGCACAGCCCTACTAAATATAGTCCACAACAACCACACACTGACAAAACTGATGCAAACTCTTCTGCCTGACTTAAAGTAAGACTGTATACAGTTACAGAGATTATTAACTGTAACACAATAACTGAATTGGAAATTACAACACCTTACACTACTGAAAAAAGTTAGTCAGTAATACTCTTAATAGAAAGTGTGGTAACTTACACTTCAACATCTTGATGTGGGCAACTCTGTTGTCAGTATAAAACCACATTACACCATGCTGTGAATACTGCCAGTAAAATCATTAAAAACGTCAAAAACAGCTGGGTAATTGTGCAAAGAACTGAATAAAAAAATCAATGTATTGAGAGCCTTCACCCCCTCTATGATCAGTTTGAATAGCTTCTCTTTTGCCCTTTTTTCACTGTTACTATTACTGATATTATTGGAATTTAGTGGCATCTAGTGGAATGGACTTGGCAGAAATGTGTATTAATATAATATTAATAAGTATGTTTTAATTAGTGGATAATCACCTGAAAATAAGAATTGTTGCGTTTTCATATTGTCATGTTGCACCGCCATGAGATTCTACTAATCCTACACACTGGTCCTTTAATAATGGTTTATTCTGGTGAGGTGGAGTCAAAACTAGGGGTGGGTGAAAAAAATCGATTCACATAAGAATTGCAATTCTTATTTTCTACAATTCTGAATCAATTCATAAATGCCAAAAATTGATTTTCTAAATGTTAATTAATAACGCAATGTTGACAGAATGAAAAAGGCGGAACCCAGCAGCGAGGGCAGTGCAGCACCCGGACGCTGGGCGCACTTTTTTTTCTATTTAATGACTAAATTACCTTTGCGAGACGAATGTGAAGTATATTGTGAATACTTGATACACCAGAGATTAACATTAGTGGATCAGAGCAGTGATCTCCAGCAGTATCAAACAAGACCGGCTGACCAACACACTGCAGCACTTAAACAACTTAAACCAACTCCGGTGGGGTGAAGAAAACAACTCGGTGCTCAGTCTGTTTCACTTCAAAAGCCCTGCACCCGTTCAGTGTCTCGGACAATGATGGCTTTCCCCAGAGCTAACAGTGCAGCAGAGAGGCTGCTCTCCACTGCTGGAGACATGACGTTAATAACAACACCTTATAATAACCTTACTCCAGAGTGAACGCACCAACTTCTGTTTTCACAAAAGGCATTTAACCGGTGATGTTAGTCAGTAAATTACACTTTCATTTCATTATTCTCATACAGGCAAGAAGACTGTAAGATGCTTCCAAATTGATGCAGTTAACTTTTTAAAATGAAAAAAAGCTACATACTCTCACACACTTTTCTCTGCTCACACTACTGACCATTTATCTTAACTGCCGGTGATGCTTCATATTGCATTTCAGTGGACTAAGGACACCAGTGACTGGTTTGGCATACAGTGTAGTGGAGTAAGAGACTAAAAATAATCCCTGTTTTCTATTCATTCAATTGAGAATTGATCTTGAATTGAATCGGACACCAAACAACTAAATCAAATCGTGAGATTCCCAAAGATTCCCACCCCTAGTCAAAACCAATTTCTACTTCAGTGGACCATAAAGGGAAAATAATTATTTTACTACATTTGTGAATAGCTTCTCTGCTTCCAGTCACTTTGCAATTACTGCAAAGGTGATGCCAATACAGTATCAATTAACTCCTACTCCATCGAATGCTGACGTATCCAATGACGTACTGTACTTTTCATTGTCTCTTTGTAAAGCCAAAGAAAGTGCAGAACGACCTCTTAGAGGATGTGGCTGTCATTATCTCCACCACCTAACAAAGGCCTCACAAACCAGCCATGACACATCTCTGCTCTCCTCCTTTTGTTTCTCTGTGGTAAATATGAGAGCAGTTCTTTGACCTCCAGGAGCATCTCACCATTTCATCTCAGCACAGCATGTCGGACCTGATCACTGCACACATTTGAGAACCACAGGACTGTTATAAATGAGTAATGCAACAGTCAGTTTAGCACACTTCCTCACCTTAACATGAACTGCTTAAACCCTAACACACGCCGTGTCACACTCCCCCTCAGAGAGCAAAGATTGACAAACAGATCATATGTTGTCATCCCACTGGTGTATTCATACATTGGGAATCGTTATATTTTTAAAATGGCATGAAAGGTCAGAAGCCCTGCTAGTGGAAGACATTATTTTTCACATTTGACAACACAAAAATGTTGTCCGCAACTAGAGGACAGATCCTGGGGTCATTAAAGTAAAAAAAGGTTTATCCCCTTGGGAGCATGGAAGAATGTGCTCACCAAAATTGATTGATTGAAATCTGACCATAAGATTTCAGTTGAGATAATACATAATATATATTTGAAAGTTGACATCTTGGCCTGAAAGTGAAGATAAATAGAGCAAGAGTCATGGTGAGTCCAAAATGTTAAGGTTCATCCTCTGGGGAGAACAAATCAGTAACATTTAAATCAGAAAACCAATCCACTTATTAAATTTTGTGTAGAAGTGGAGATTTGGCCATGAATATCCACAGCAAATTTCATGGAAATCTGGCAAGTAATCCATGGACCAAATATCTGGCCAAGAGTCCAGTCTGTTCTGCCATGACGACTCAAGCTATCTACATTGTTCCTTTTCTAATTAATTCATAAAAAACATACACACACACAAAAAAAACCCCACATAAATACCACAGGATTTTTCTGAACTAATACACATGGGAAACTAGATCTTATTTTAAGGAACAGACAAGGGGAAAACATACTAATATAAAACGTCAGATTATTCCAACCTTGTCTGGTCATGAAACATATTGTATTGTGACATTTATGTTCACCACACCACAGAATGAGTTAATGTAACACCAGTTTACAATCTAATTAGAACTGTTTTTTTTTTTTTTGTTTTTTGTCCACTATTTTCCTTTATACACGTTGGCAATGCTGGTGTATTGAGCTGTTTTGCCAATTATGAAGCAAACTGAAATTTAGATATTGGCTCAAATTGTTAAGATATCACTTGAATCATAGATGCTGCACATGTTCCACTTGAAGGAGGTAGTGTTTTATTAACATCTTACATTTACTGTAAAATATATAATAAAACTTCACTCCGTTGTTTACTCTGTCCACCTGTAAAACTAAAGCATTCCAGCAATAAATCCTACTTCCATGAAAGCTATAATGCTGAATTTTGTGGTGTTGTATTGAATTATACTGAGGGGTGTTTCTAATAGTTTGTCCATTCAATTTATATCACTAAACAGTAGACTGGTAACTGAGTGTAAATCCTTTCAACACAGTAACCTCTGGTATTTATCTAGCATTGTATAGAATTTTTCTTTAGTACAGATACGATGTCTTTTAATCTACACGTTAACTCTGCTCACCTCTCCCACTGCAGATTTCTACAGGGATTTTTGTACCATAGGTCAAACATAAATAATAAAAAAAAAAAGCTAACAAACACATATGGCATGCAGGCGTTCTCATAATCTCCACAATTCACAATTCTGAATGAAAACCCTGTGTACAAAAAGCAATCTGTCTTTGGTGATGAGCTTTCAATCTCCAATAGAAAAAACACAATGTGCGACATCACAGCACTATGGAAGCTTCAGTGGGCTGTGTAACAGTGGCACAGAGTCGACTAATAATAATAACGCCTACTGTACTGTACAGCTGTGGCCAGTCAGCAGTTTCTCTTCTCCGACACACATCAGCAAAACATATCCAAAGACTGACTCTCACAAATCCCACATGAAAGCTTTGTGTGCCAAATAACCCGAGGTCTACTAAACAGCTATATCCAGGCTGCGCAGTCTCTCCAGACGGCATTTAACTTGTGAATGAAAAGAAATAAACCTGTTTGCTTGACCTTCATCACACACACACAAGAGCTCATTCTGCTCCACAGAAACACACCAGAGTGGAAACATCAATAACTTATCCATCTGCCTGATACTGACACAAGGGAAACCGTCTTAAAGTATACTCTTTGAAGTAGACTTCAAATGACCTACAATTCGTAAGTAATAGTCACGATGCTCCCTCTGCCACAATAGGAGGACGCAGGTTTGAACAGCCTCTATCTGTTTTCTACACACCAGCACTGCCGTCAGCTTCATGTTAACAGACTGGAGAGGAGAGGAACTTACAGGTGAGCTGTGAGTGAAATACTCACAGTGAGTGGCGGCGGATGCTCCGCTGAAGACGCTCAGAGTATAGAGGGTAACCATATGCAGCAGAAAAAACATCTTCCCAGCCGTGGTGTGGTATTATCCGTGTGTCTGCAGCCAAGTGATCAGTGTCGGGGGTAAACACAGAGGAGAGGTTCCTCCTCCCCTTCTGTCGAGGGATGGAAGGAGTCTGATGTAGAGGAGCAGACCGCTCCCACGACGACACTCCCTCACTGTGAGGTACATCCTCTCTCTCTCTCTCTCTCTCTCCCTCTCTCCCTCTCCCTCTCCCTCTCCCCCCCCCTCTATCTCTCTCTCTCTCTGTCTCTCCCTCCCTCTCTCTCTCTCTCTCTCCATCACTTTCAGTCTTTATTGGCAGATCCACAGAATTGTGATGCCCAAGCACTGCTATGAAAATGCAAACACAAAACAATCACGTAGATCCGCAGAGAAAAGCTGTGCATGCAGCAGAAAATAAGCTTATGAGATTTTAAAATAATACGTATGCAACAAAATAAGCTTGGAGTGGCAGAGTGTTGTGGCATTCTGGTAATGCCTGCATTCTTATTTGTAGTCCTCATGTATGTGTGGTAGGATACTAAACAATAAATAATTTCCTTGGAGTAATTAAGTGGTTTTTCACCTTGTCAGGTTTTATGCAAAAGGCAGAAAATCTACCTGGCTTTCTGTCTTAAATTCCAATTAGCGTTATTAGCATGAAAGCATGTTGTGCGCGGTTTATAATCTAAGTACAAAATTAAACAAAAAAGCGAAACAAAACAGATTAGTGTAACTAGTTTGCACATTTACACACTTTATACACTATACAGGCTACAATACTACATTTTACAACCACATTCCTATACAACATAGTAGGCTATACCATAATAATGAACATCATGTGCTCTTTAAAGAAATCAGTAAAAAAGAAAAGGATACATATGCTAAGATATAAAGTATACATATAAAGTACTGAAAAACAAAAGAGGAAGGTATTTAAGCTTATTGTAGTGAAGACCTTGATTCTTTATACAAGCTGCAGTGTAGGGAAGTGTTGCTCTGTGTCTACCTCTTACTGTTGGCAAAACTGGCCCAGTCTGTTTTCTCTGTATTCTCTCTTGCCAGGTTTGTCTGTGTCCACCAGTCTCAGTGGTCAACTTGTGGTCACTCAGTCTTTTTTTAAACAGTGTCCATCTCAGTTATCTGAATTCACAGAAGCATATGGATGGCCACTGCACAGGTTTTGTGATTGCTACACAGCATGTACTGTATGAGGAGCTTGTATAAGGTTTAGTATATATATAGTCAGAAATTTGAAATATCAAAAAGAAGACAAATAAGCTTTACATGACTATAAAAGGTACATAATTCAATACCAAACACAGTATACAACACTATACAACTATGTTACTATACTCTGAATGAAACAATCTTTGAAGATAAATGTATGAAGAGAATATATAGGTTTAGATGAAACAGAGTTTAACAATAGTTTTTTTTCTACAGTTCTATGGTGAAAGCCTTAGAAAAAAGAAATACCATCTAAAAAAAATCAAGGAGAGCAGGCAGATTTTTGGTAGTTTCATGTGTTGTTCTACTGGTTTTCCCTCAGGCTCTGACACATATTGCTGCTTCCATGGCAATGTCAGTTTGTTCCCTGAGTAAATGATGAATCATATTTTGTTCTGAGAGTGTGATGAAGTCTCGGTATTTCTTTGTGTACAACATCATTACATAGCATACTATAGTAAAATAAAATGAAAATCATTGTAAAGATATACAAAAGATATAACAAGATGATACACACAGTAATTTAATATGAATGGAAGAACAAAAGATGAAAATGGAGTAAACTCAAGAAGAGCAGCTCCCTCTCTCTTGCTTTAAATCTTTTCAGCACCACAGTGGTGGACAGCTCCCTTTTCATAGACACTGAAAATAAATGTTCTCACTTTGACAGAGTGTCTTTTGTAGTTTCATAAATAAATTAAATCAATTTAAAAAATATATGACTGTACCTATGTTCCACGTAACACTTTATTTCAATTTCCAATTTCCTTTAATTTTCTAGGAAGGAACTGATATGTCTGTAAATTCATAGGAAGGCTCCTGGAAAAGAGTCTGTAACTGGAACTAAAACGGAGAAGTGTTACAGGATAGTTTCACGATTTTTCAAGTCTGTCTTAAAACAATATTCAGGTGCCCATCTGAACACTGACAAGTGTTATTCTTGCTGTACTCATCCCCCTGTCCATATTGGCCATCAAGAGATCCCTTCATAATGCACTTACAATGTAAGTGATGGGGAACAAAATCTACAAGCCTCCTGTACAAAAATGTATTTAAAAGTGTATTTGAAGCTGAAGCTTCAGCCGCCCACATTAGTCAAATCAAGTGGATATCTTTCAAAGTTAGAGTCTTTTTAGTGCCAGAGTCCCTCTTTTGGTTACTACACTAAAACACTGTAGCTGTGGAAGATATCCACTTGATTTGATTAACTCAAACAGCTGAAGCTGAATACATTTTTACTCAAAACCAGGACTGTAGATTTTTGCCCCCATCTCTTACATTGTAAACGCATATGAGATTTGGGATCTATTAATAGCCAGTATGAACAGGAGGAATGATTACAGTGAGGAAAACCTCTTTCACTGTTCATATGGGCACCATATTATTTTAAGACAGACTTGAAAAATTGTGAGCCTATCCTTTAAACCGGTGCACTTCAAGGAAATTAATTCAAATTAATTGCAGTGTAACATAGAGAGTTCTTCTACAAGCACAAGTACAAATTCAACATATATAGAGGATAGCTAGAGAATAGTTTCATATGATAAATAAATGATAAATTTATATTTTCTTGGGTTTAAATGGAGCAGTTATTTCTCTATCAACAACTGCTTATAAACTAAGCACGAATAACTAAACTCAACTGTCTTAGAACTTTGTCACAATTCTTCCCTATAAAATTACATAGTTCAACATGCAGTACAACAAAGTGCTACCCCAAGTTATTCTAGTATACAGTATTTTATATTCTAATGTTCTCAGTAGTGCATGGTAAAAGTGTAGGACTTTTACTTGTAAGAGAGTATTTTTGTTACTTTCACTTAAAGGCTGTGAAAACGTCTTTTCCACTTGGTAACTGAACCTTCTCGCTCCCTCTTTTTTAAATGTATTTTACCCACACTAGCAGGGTGGCTCTAGGGATGGCAATGTCAGTCGATTGGTTGGTCAGTCCACTACCTGGTCCAGACTGAAATGTCTCGACAACTTTTAGATGGATTGCCATATAATTTTGTACAGACGTCCATGGTGCCCAGAGAATGAATCCTAATTACTTTGGTGACCCTCTGACTCTTCATCTAGCACCACTGGCATGTCAAAATTCTCACTTATTCTGTGAAATATCTCAGCAACTATTGGATGGTTTGCCATAAAATTTGGTACAGACATTCATGGGTCCCAGACAATGAATCCTAATTACTTTGTTGACTGTTCCTCTTGCACCACCTCGAGGTTGCTCTGAATATGCAGCTCTCTTGGCCTGCCTAGGAATACTGTGAATTATTATTTATTGTGTGATATGTTATATTTATTTCTGTCTGTCTATGTGCTGCTGACAATGTGAACTAAGATTTGTACTTCTACTTACTATAGCAGTACAGGACTGTACCAATAACAAACTCCAGCTGGCTACATTGGTTAAATCATTGAAGTTTAGTGAAACTAACTATGTAACACTGCTGGTGATTCAAGTGGGTGGAACAAAAAGGACTGTGACCTTTGGGAGTTTTGTAATGAATCCTTTGCTGTTCCTCGTGTTTTCGTGTTTTTCTCCCTTTTAATGCCCACTGAGATAAACTCTGTTTCATTGTTTGCTGCTGTGTGGATTATAGCATACAGAGAACACCTGAGGTTCAGCCTTTCTGAGCAGCAAGTGTGTGCAGGGCATAATTTTACATGTATGACATCCAAACATAGTATATACAGTATATACATATATAGTGTATAGGGGCTCTCTTAGCTGGGGGCAACAACCAATTGCCTGCCTTGCCAAATGGTCCACCCTTAATATAAGTAAAGGTTTTCTCACAACTGGAAAGTGTAATTGTAACTTACTTCAACCTGTTTTCTGGTTAGTTGGTCACTGATTGTGAAAGAGAACACTTCCCTCAAGAACACCACGAACAGAAGTGCTCAAGTCTAAATGTGAGAGTTCTTTGCATCTAAAAAACTCTGGCTCATCCATCATTTGTTAGGGTGAAACTCTCAGCAGTGTCTGTGTTTCCCAAATTAAATTCTCTACAGTGGCTACATCAGAGGACGATTCACTCAGTAGTTTTGTGCCAGATAGAGGATCCTGACAAAGTTGCAATCAGAGCAGTGTCACAGATTCAGGTGATCTGTGAGCCCCCAAAAAGGGAAGCCTATACTAGCCTCAGCGGCAGCATTTCACACCTGACAAGCGGATAAAAGCTTTGCAATTCTAGCGTCAGAAGGGCAATTAGACTCAGCTTGAGTGGACTTGATGTTTTTCCATGTCTCTATGGGCTCTTGTGTCGAAATGATGCAAACATAGTCCTCATATTCAAACTATATACAGCTGTAGCCACTGACATAAATGTTCCTAATGTTCTCCTCCTCTGGAGTGAGACCCACAGAGAGTCATGAAAGGATCAAAGGAGAATGTCTCTGTAAGGAGCCAAACATGAGCAATAGAACAGAAATAGCAAATTGACATTGTCAGCTACTTTATTTTAAAATGCACTGATTATAAAACTTGTTTCCATAGCTAATGTTTCTTGTTTCATGGCTTTTTTCACATTCCTCCAGCTGCTTCATGTTCCTCCATGTTTTTTTGTTTTGTTTTTGTTTTTTTTTGTCTGGGTGCATAGCAGTTTTAGATACATACGCCGCTTATCTTCCAAATCTCATAAACTGCTCTAACAGGCAGTGGGATAAGATCAGTTATTTTGCAGACTAAAACCTGACTAATGCTTTCACACTAGAATAAGTACTCGCTGACAGTAAGTTACAGCAGTGTGTTCCTAATTCTGGTTGGAGAAAGAAATACACTGATGCTGAATAAATGGAAAAATGTTCAAGATTCAATTTACTCTTCTGTAAAATCACTGGAATTACAGTCCTCCCATCTGAATCAACAAACGCTGAAAACATTACATGTAATTAAAATACAAAAAGGGGAAAGCAAGAAATATTAAAACAATTTTGTCATCCTTAAAAATGTTATTGCTGTACTATTTAAGCCACTACACCAGCTGTTAGTTGTAAGTTCAAGCACACCCTAGTCACATCAGTTGCATCACCAAATAAAAATGGGTTTCACCACACAAACTAGTTCTTACCTAGTTGTAAATATAAATAATAATTAAATATTTACAGCTAAGGACTGCCAAATGTAACTGTTTTGAGCTGACTGAACCAACTGACAAAACTAGCTTGCTAATATTGTATGACCTGTTTAAAGTAAGGTACAGTAAAAGAGTATGCTCAATACTTCTGGACTGACAAGTCATCAAAATGCTTTTTGATGATGATGTAAACTGGGAAGATTTTAAAATACATTTAAAAAAAATAAACTCAATATGCCTAAAATGTTTTAATGGAGTTAATGGCTTTTATTCAAAGTGCTTTACAATTTGCCTCTCAAACACACATTCATACACACTCACACAATGATGGCAGCAAGCTAACATTCAGGGCACCGGCCTAACCATCTGGAGAAATTTGGGTTTCAGTGTCTTGCTCAAGGACACTATGACATATAGACGCGCAGAACTGGGGATGACTGGCTCTACCTGCCCATATATAACAATGTAGAGTTTATGAGTTGTGACAAAGGTGGCACACCAAGAATAAACCCAGAATACAATAGTTACAACTACATATAACTTGCACAAAAAGAAATCCTCAGCATTTCTGCATTAAATGACCTCCCAGAATACAACAGTTCAACAACACAAACACACCAAGTAATAGATTTATGAACAACTGGTGCAATCCAGTCCAGAGGAATAAAATAAAAAGGGTACCTCTTAGTGTGGCCAGCCACTACCATCTCTTTAGTCTTACACACATTTGACACTAAGTAACGATGCCACAATATTGTATATTTATTGTATTTCATCCTGATAATCTCTTAAAAGAGGATTGGTTCAGTGTGTCACAAGCTGTTTTGTACCACACATTCAAATACAGACGCTTGGTAAATCCACGACTGCAATGTTTTTGCCCACTGAATGTTCTCAGAGTGCATATCGGTGCTTTGGGAAGGAAACATAACTTGAAGCTGGAGGATCTGTTATTGAAAATCACTGCAGGCAAAATAGTAAAAGGGTGAATTGTTGAAATGTGATCATGAAGGACCAGCATCTTAAATAAAAATAAATATGGCCATGTAACTGTTTGGATTAGGGATTATTTTAAAGCTCCATTGCTTGCACTTTCATGCACAGGACATAAGTTTGAACATAAATACAATTTATGAACTTTTCTAAAACAGTATCTTGACAAAAATTGGACCATCTTAATTGTTAATTAATGTAAATATTCATTCTAGATTCATTAGTTTACCGAAATTTGAAATGACATGAAAAAAGTAGTGTGGTTTGAATTTCACTTGGGTTGGATTTGAAAATACAAGGCTCTCTTCTCCTTGTTTCCAGCATAGTCAGAAGCTGGAAACAAAGCTTCTGATTATGCTGCAAATTAATTTAAAAATAAATGTGAATCTGTTGAATGTGTGCGCTGCATTTTTTTCATCTATTTCCATTTCATTTTTAAGCAATCAAAATAAATCCCTGGATTGCTTATTGAAAAAAAAGCATATTCATGAGAAACTGTCATTTTCTCAAGCAGATAATGGAGGAGGCAGGTGTACGCAGCTGCTAGAATCATTTGGGGCCATGTGGCTCTTATCCAGTATTGTAATATATTGCAAGCATACTCTCCTCGCCCACTGGGTGACCCTGTCAAACACAGAGAAATATACTCTTTGTCATACTTGGGCTCCCACCATTTCACAGTTACAGAGAGGGAATGGAAGGACCTTGGCTGAAAATCACAAAGCTGAACAAGTCGGATCTGCAGATTGTGTATTTCCATGTGTGTCTGAATGAGTGTGCGCAGTCTTAACATTGTAGGAGAGGATAAAAAAAGAAAAAAAAAACAATGAATGAGAGGATGTGTTCACAAGGTTCGCCAGCTGTTCTTATTGAGGAGTCTCTGCTTAGAACTTAAAGCTGCTGAAAGGCAATTTCACTGTAGAATGGAGAGAACTGCTAAGCTAAGCGCTATACTCACAGTTATTGGTTGACAGGGCAAATAAAATGTTCATCAATGTAGACTACAGAAGTGGGAGTTACAAAATATTTAGATAGCTAGCTAGAGAGATAGATATAGATACATATACTTACTGATCTGATGGATTCTATTTCCAAAGATGATAAACACATACTGATTTGTGTCCCATCCAGTAATGAAATTAACTTTATTTATTGATTGTATTGGCAATTATACAAAGAAAACGTAATAAACTGTCAAACACTGTTGGGTCAGTTTTTGACCTGTTTTTAAGGAGCCCTTAATAACCTCACTTAGAAGATTAAATACAGCCTGGTTATGAATTGATATATTCTCTCTGTAGTCTAGTCAGAGAGATTCTACATTCACAAAGAAGCAGGTGGCTGCATTGCATTCCAGGTGTTTTGTTTAGTTTCTCTGATGAGTTTGTCCTTGTGTGATTGTTGATCACTGATGCAACACAGAGAGCCCTTTCAGAACAGATGGAAGTGTATATCAATATTTATTGATGTTAGCAACAGAAAAAAATGTTGGCGGTTAGACTGGAGTCTAACCGCCAACATCGATCCATCGATGTGAACCATCCTCACTAAGTGTATGCCCATATGAAGATACTGGAGGAGATAGGACAGCATCCTCTGATGTTGGAAGGTGGTGAAGTAAAGACAGCAGGTAAATTATGAAAACCTCACCTGAATCTCCTTGGACACCCTAGAAAACATGGTAAATAACCATGAAGAATACAGATGAATGCAGATTAAAAAAAAATGAAATGTAGTACATACATGTAGTACAGCTACGTACATATAGTAAAACTATAACCATAAAATGACAGTGAAAAATATCCTATCTCAAACACCTGCTTTCTTCTGTCCTTCTTTGAGGAGAGGTCATTGATCAAGTCATCAAAGTCCAGCAAGTTTAGATTCAATGACCATGAGTGACAGCATGTTCAGACATTTCTGTATCGCACACAGTGTTAACACAATGTACACATTAGAAAATGTTGACTGTAATGTACAATCCTGCATTTCTGACAACTACATTACTGTCTGATTCAGTCTCTGTCATGAACAAAAACCCAAACAGACCACAGAGGTGCTTATATCCAACCAATCCTTGGCCAAGACAGCTGACTAATCACACAGTAACCACATTAAATGTTTTAATTTGGAATTTGCTTCTCCCATCAAATAAAGCATAATTTTCATCTTCAACTGTATGTGCTTTCTGGTGCGCTGAGATCATGATTGTATGCATGTTAGAGTCTTACACCAGGAGTAGTCTTCATCCTCCTTCTGATCTCTGGACAGGTTCATTTCCGGGTGCTGGTGTTCTGTACTGCATCCTCTATGGCGTTTAATTAGTCTTAAAACCCACGCGCATAAAAACCAGGAGCATGCATGTGACACATGTACGCTCCTTTTGTGAAAAAGTGTTAGACATCATAGCAAAAGCTTTAATGCTGTTTAAACCCGCAGCTCTGTGCTCATGGGACTGCATTGTGCACGTGGAGCAGCAATGCTCTCTCAGAAGATGCTTTTCTGTCGCGGATACTGTTCTGTGCACTCGTATCATGTGCACGTCCCTGGTTTTTATGTGTGTGGGTTTTGAAACTAATAACACGCCATAATCTTTTCCTTCCACCAGCGATGTGAGAGGCCACAACAAACTTCTGTCTGAGTCTTAGCTGGTAGTGCTAGCATTAGCAAATAGGAGGGTACAAATAGTAGATATAGTAATAGTAATCACCTTTTAGAAGAATAAAAGCAAAACATGAGTGGAAAGAGATTCCGTATTGAACTTTTGCCAAAGTTGCATTGTTACCTAAATGTGATGCATCCAATGGCCAGTCTTTGTTGATACAAATGTATATATATATAATATACATTTGTATCAACAACATTTGTATAATATTTTTATATAATAATATATAAAAATATGGCATTGATGACTTAAATAAATTATCATATCAAACATCAGTGTAGCTGGGCTGGAACTATCTCAGTGTGTTGTGTAATTGTCTGTAGGTCAGTTGTATTGATTGCAAAACACCAGATTGTCAAAACTCAAGCAACAATGTCGACCCCAAGCTGGCTCAAACCTAGCCCCAGCACCAACAGAGAAACTGGGTATAGGCATAGACATAACATCAGCTGACTTGTGGTCCTTGTGGATTCCAAAAAATATTTTGAATGTCTATCTATATATATATAATGTACAGAGACTGAAAATGTGCTTTAGGTGTGTTCAGTTACTCTGGCTGTGAAGGAGAAGTGTAAAGAGTGCCCTGGAACCTCATGATGATAATTAAGAAAACGAGTGTGCTCTAAAAACTTACTTACTGCTGACAACCTTTTTGGGTGTATGGCATTATGGCTTTATAAAAGAAGGTAGAGTCTTACTCTTTACCTTTACTATATACTGTTATAGTGATGCAGAATAAAATATTGTTCAATGACACTGCTGCCTTTAGATAATAGTTTTCTCTGTCTGTGCTCGAGGACGGGAAAGAGGTCAGCGTGAGTGCACTTAGCCAGTGGTAGAGTTACAAAAGCTTCACATAGAGGCTAATTCAGAGTGCAGCCCTCCACCATCAAAGTGCTCAGTTGTGGATTTAATTGAGAGTGGCTAAGCTCCCAACTGGGGATTCTATACCAAGGCAAGCTGACATTGGCAAATCATACCACCTCTTCATAACTGAAGCCCCCTTTTTGCTGAGACAAAAAAATGAATTTATAGCTGCAATTACATTCTTTTCTCTCATCACCAACATATTTTCCCCTTGTGAATATCTCAGAAACTGCTGTGCTGCTACAAACCATGGGTGCATGTTTTTATCCCCAAGTTACTTTTTCCAGTCTTTTAGACAGAATCACTAAGTGAGGCATCAATAAAATCTTGTAATTGGCTGCTGGAGTTTAGTCACCAGTCTCCTACTTAAGGAAATAAATAGGTAGAGGTTGGAATGTCGTCAGCTGATTGGGCTGAATGAATGCCATATACTGGCTGCATCAGCTCACTAATACTCTCTTCCTTGTGTAGTTTTTTCCCCTGTCTATATGTTTTGATTCAACCTATTCAACAATGAATTTAACATCACTCTGCATACAATGACATGATTTACGTACCTCCCTGCTGCATTGTCCATATATTGTCTGTTTTTCCAATCATTTTCTGCCCCCTGTAAACTTTCTTTCTTAAACCCAATCTACCCAAAGTACCTGTGCCAGTTAAGCATCTGCACAATTTTCTTTCTGGAAATAGCTGTGTGTAATTAGATATTTCCGAGTTTCCTGCTGAGTGTGCCATCTTGCACATTCTTTGGGGTGAGCCATCTGCACTTGCTCAGTCAGTTTTGTACTCTGTTAACTCAGGGTCCTCCCTGTTTCTTTCATACATTAATCTCAAAGTCCCTCAGTTTTTAGCAAGAACTACCTGCAAAGAACTACCTCTGAGTGGCCTTGGCCATTTCCCAATTTTCCCCTACAGTGTGGAATTGAGGCTGTGCAAGGACAAGGGGAAACATGAGAAGCCCGACAAAACCATCAGCATAACAAGTGATATAAATATTGCCAAGGCAGTTCTTAAACATATTCTGTTGTCGACCAGATTTTTCCTGCTCTTGTAAATAAACATCATTGCCTTCAAGAACAGGCAGCAGAACACGGTCAATGGGTATAAAATGAGCCTCAAGTACAAGCTTAGTAATTTAAGTCAAAGAAATGGCTGTTGTTACGAGGTTGGCATTAATCACAAAAGGAGAAGGGATGACGATAGTAGTGTGAGTCTTTCTTTGGTGAGAGCTAAGTGATGGGAGATTAACCACTCAGATAACCATAATGGTGTAAGGTAAAGACTGGCTTTGATGAAGTCAGAAAAGGCACTAATAATTCAACAGATGGGGATCATTTTTCCCTCAGGTGTAAGGACATTGTAGAGCTACAGCCAAAGTGTCAGAGAAGTAGAGGTAAGCAACTGGGCATTGGATATTTTTTGTGTTGTGTTCCTATTTGGGCTTTGCAAATTAAAAAAATATTTTGAGCAGCTTATTTTTGTCAATGAAATGGACATTTTAACACCAGAAGTTGTATTGCAAGACTGTCCTCCCAAGAAAAACAGAAGCAATTTCCCAGAACAACATATTTACATTCAAGTGACAAAGCCCTCTAGAGAATGTAGTAATTATGATAGGAGCAAAGGAGGAAATACAGCAAAACCAGAGATGATTGTCTTTTTTTATCCCACTCTTCTTTGTTAAAACCTGACAGTTCGGCTGGAGATCCTGTTGTGTTATGCTAGTAGTAGCTAATGTAGCCTCAAGCCAATAGCCTCGAGTGGAGAATTCACATATGCAGTAGTGTTCCCCAAGACCTGTAAAGAGACTTTGATGTGTCAAATCGGTGGAGTATTCCTGTAACTAAGTATTTTTTAGCTGTGATTTGTAATAGTTTTGGAAAGCACAGACAAATGATGAGGTCTGGAGTGTGTAGACCAATGACATTTGTTGTTGCATTTGGGGAACTTGTGTACAGTATTGCTTGTAGCCAAGATTGTGAACTGCAAGATTTACATTTGCAGACTGACATACTGCATATTGCTTGTCATTACAGAACTTTAAAATGCAAATTTGGACAAACGTCTATTGATTATCCTGAGTAACCTTGATATTGTCTCTGGATGCTGTTGAAGTTTTCAAAGCTAAGAACGCCACAAACAAAATTCCACCATTATAGTATTGCTGGGATGGAAGACGGCAAATATGTTGAAACCTGGGCAAAGAACACTTAACTATCTGTATGGCCAGACACATTGGAGGTAAGAGGAAAAAATATATATATTTTGAAGAATTGAGGTTAACCAACCTGTTAATATAATCTAGTCTCACAATGAGGCATTCATTCTCCAGAGACAGCAGTTTGGGCTGTCAAGTCTGTGACCTGGAACCAGAGTTCCACACTGCCATTCAAAACACTGTGTTATCCTCCCCTGTGTTGGGAAGGTCAGCTACTCCCTGGAGGTCAATCCTGATCCTCTGTGCAAGGCGTAAGACACTCTCCTGCAATATATATGTCTCCATGTGCGGCAGCATTGAAATGCATGTCTCTGGCCGTTGGTTGTAAGCACTACATTTTACACAACCATTTTTCTTGCATCTCTGACACACACACACCAGGAGATACAAGTGGAGGAGTGTTAGGTAACAACTGGCTGATCATGTCAAACATCAGGCTGGCAGTGTCTGACACTGCTCTGACATTGGCCATGTCTGCTGCAAATCCAGGTGCTGAATTCATTTCTAGCTGTGAAAAAATATGTAATAAAAATTTTGTACTTTTACTGAGTCTGAAGACATCAAAAACTATCCAAAACTAAGTGTGATATTGGGTGCATTCTGGAAAAAAGGACAAATGCTATTGCAACTACCCTTTCTTATATAATCCACCGGGATCTTAAATTTACTGAGCAATATCCTCGGCGCCAGGATCGACACCTTCTGCACCGTTTTCCACAGACTCTGCTAGATGCTCCTGTCCGTGGCTCACACTTTCACTGAACCATCTGCTCATAGAAACACCTGCAGGGATAAATTCCTTACTCCATGTTACAACTCTACCCATGTCAAGAAAATCTAACAGACTTTTTCCGAAAATAAATACCCTAGCGTTAGATGAAGTCACTTATGTTATCCAATCTGTAATAAATATTAAAAATCCAATAAATTGTGCACTTTAAAAATAATTTTTTGATGTAAATTTGAAGTAAATCCTCAGATGTTATGAGATAAGATTTCAGATATTGACCAGTTGATTGAGTAGCTTGATACTTTGCCATCTTTTACTACATGTCATCTGAAAAATAATTGTGTTCACTTGAGCGCAGTGCATCATTACAGGATTAATGTGTGTTTTGGCTGCCCGAGGACACCTCTAATCGGATACCTCACCTCCTGCTATTTGTTAATGCCGGAGAAAGCGAACACTTATCCTCACAAGGGATGATGTAGACAGTAAATGTCTGGAACTTTGATATTGCCAATAGTAGCTCTGTGTGGACAAAAGACCAAGTGTGATTATACATTATCAACATCATCATTGACTTCCTGTCTCTGTCATTTTGTTGCTTATAGTCACAGAAAAGCACAAGGAGCAGCCGATCTGAGAATCTTTTATAACTAGAACACGTCCAAATGGATGCAGTCCTCATTACAGAAAATGTGTTTCTATTGTCAGTGCTTGATTACCACAGACAGTGGCAGGACAGAGGAAATGTTCGTTGAGTCAAGAATAACATCATGTTAAAATTAGATTTTACAAAAGATACATTTAGTGCCATACACTTGATAAGAGGAGCAGACATTATCATGGGTGTTGGTGAAACAGACAAAGAAGGTAAAACATTGCCTCTCAAAAATTGAGGTTTTCTCTAGAATTGTAATTCATGAAATTCAAGCTGGTTTCACAGACTTCATTTGACTGAGAAAAGAAAAATGGAGTGTTGATTGCCCTCCTCTCCTCTAAGCCCTCTGTTATCTTTCATGTGTGTCTATTGCTATTCCAATATGTGTTTTGCATAATGCTTTCCTCTGGTGTTTACCACCATAGCCAAGGAAGATCATCCACTCATCCATATGGGCTGCAAAGAGGTAAAATCACAAGCACTTTGCTTCCACTACACTCCTAGGAATAAAACACTGTGTGGTATTGACTCAGTCTTAACCCATCTACTAATGTCTAGTGATAAGCAGATTACAGCCTAAACCCCCCCCTAACAGACCCCAGAGGCAGCAATGTTAATTAGACACTGACAATAAATGTGCTCAGTTAATTGTATTGCAATCTGCCCATTAGATCAGAGGACTTCAACCTTTTTGGTTCTGGAAACTTCAAACCAAACCAATCCAAACCTGATGCCCGCTTCACAAAAGCTATTTACAAGCACTGATTACATGTACAGTAGATCGCAAATGGTGGTAGCATCATGGCTTACACATGGTCATCCCTCGCAAATTGTAGATACATTTGTGAGTCTTACATGGCAAGCATGGAATTTGTTTTGATGAGTGAAAGGTGTCAACATGAGCAGGAGGAAATTATCTCATGTAGCCAGTTGCAGCTTACATGATAAAATGTCCCAATTACTCACAGACCATGCTATTTATGTCATATGCAAATTATGGAAGAAATAACAGTTACAAGCCGTTGTCATTCCTTACATAGGAAACATGACTAAGAGGCTATAGCCATGCTAGTGGATCTGTGAGGAGGTACTTAGGCACAGCGGTGCTTCAAGCTAAATGCTAGCATCAGCATACTAACCTGCTCACAATGACAAAATTACAGGTGGATGTGATGCTAGCATTTGCCAATTAGCAATAACCAATAACCAAGTACAACTGAGGCTATTTGGAATGTCATTGATTTAGTAGGAAATTAGCTCTAAACCAAAGTAGCAGATGAAGTGAAATTTTGACCTGATGGTGGCTGGAGAACCTCATTGGAACGTATGTATCATTTTTTTAATGGTAATCCATCCAACTGTTGTTGAGATATTTCACTAAATATAAATAAATAAATGCTTGTTCCATTGCAAATAAGTCCTTCATACTTAATGATTTTTTCATCTTGAAAGGCTTGGATTTTCTGTTTCTGACTTGGCAGAGGAGGTTGGAATATGCCCCCCCTAATCGAACTGTGCCCGCCAGACTGTACTTTTATCAGTATTCACAGGACCTCAGGCTGGGGTGGAGGACTCGCCATGGTTTTCAGGAACTGCTTTCAAAGTCGGACAGTGAGCACTGGGACTTTCTCCTCATTTGAACTGTAGATGACCAAAGTTGGTTGTTCAAATCTGTTTTACTGTATTTTAATTTACTGACTCCCTGGTTATAATAGTTCTCTGTCTGAATTCAGTGATTTTTTTTTATCCTCTATAATTAGGTTGAACAGAGTTGTTATGGTTGGTGATTTTAATATTCACACAGATGACGTTTCTTGTAGCTTTGCTGCTGATTTTCTTAACGTGACCGAGTCTTTTAATTTTATTCAACACGTTTGGTCCCACACACATTAGCGGTCATACCTTGGAAATTGTTTTTACACTTGGTTTAAATATTGATTCTATTTTCTCTTAGGAGCTGCATGTTACTGACCATGAATATGTTCTGTTCAACCTGTGGCTCAATTTAAATTCTCTGCCCAGCAAAAATGTAAATTGCTCTTGCATCTTAAATCACCTCTCAGCTGAGAAGTTCTCAGCTGCAGCTTTTAACCCAAGTGAGGTGTTGTCTTCTCACGATGACATTACTCATCTGGTCCACCCCTTTAACACACATTGCTCCACCATTTTGGATAAAGTGGCTCCTAGCAAAATGAGACTTGTTCCCTCCGTCAATTCATCCCCCTGGTTAATTGACACTATTTGTTGCTTCCGGCATAAATGTCGGAGTGACTGTGGAAATCCAACAAGCTCCATTGTCACTCCTGCACCTCCTGATGTGCCTGTTTTTTCAAATAAGAGTTGTGGCAACTTTCTCTCTTTCTTTGTGGATAAGATTAGAGATGTCAGGGCTAGCATCATCCCCTCTTCTACTCCCTTTTCTGCTTATCGATCATCAGTTTTGGACTGCTTCTCTCTAATTTCTCTGCAAGATCTCATTGATCTAGTGGGCAGTATGAAACCTTCCTCCAGCCCTGTAGATATTTTATTAACATCCATGCTTAACAATATACTAAGGTCTACTGGTCCATGCCTTGTCTCTATTATAAAAAGGTCCCTGCAATCTGGTTGTGTCTCAGCTTATTTTAAACATTCAGTTGTTCAGTCTCTTCTGAAAAAAAACAAACCTTGACCCATGACTTCCCATGCCCTTTAGAGAAAATTGTTGCCAAACAGTTCACTGCTGTCTTGACTGCACACAACATTTTATATAAATTTTAAATCTGGTTTCTGTCAGAAGTATTCCACTGAAAGCTCTTCTCAGAGTCTCCAATGACATAATGATGTCTTCTGATGTGGGTGAATGCTCTGTCTTGGTGCAGCTTTTGATACTGTAGATCACAGCATCCTGATTGAAAGGCTTAGGCAGTGGGTCTGTGTCTCTGGGAGCGCTCTGAACTGGTTCTATCTCTTGGATAAGAGTTTTTCTGTTACGTGGTCCCTACATGTCTGAAACTGCTGCTCTTTCCTATGGTGTGCTCCAGGGTCCTGTCTTGGGTCCTATACTATTTGCTCTGTTTATGCTTCCCTTAAGTCATATTATTATGAAATTTAAAGGTGTCTCTTATCACTGTTACACTGATGACATTCAGTTGTATGTCTCTTTTAAGCCTGATGAGACTGATAAACTATCTGTTTTGACTGCCATATAGGACTGGATGGCTAACAACCTTTTACAACTAAACGCAGGTAAGACTGAGGTCCTTATCATGCCTTCAGACAGCATAGTGTCCAAGGTTGCTTAATGTATTGGGTCCCTTTCTTCACCTGTACAGTCTAATCTTAGAAATCTTGGTGTTATATTTGATCAGGCTATGTACTTCAAAATCGTTAACCCTGTTTCTTCCATTTAAGAAACATTGCCAAACTCAGGTCTGTTGTATCACAACCTCAGCTAGAGATGATTGTTTATAATTTTATATCATCCTGACTGGACTACTGCAATTCCCTTGTCACCTGCCTCAGCAAGTCATCCGCGGACTGTCTACAAATGGTCCAGAACGCTGCTGCAAGGCTGTTGACCAGGTCCAGCAGGACAACTCACATCACACCCATCTTATTATCTTTACATTGGCTTCCAATCAATTTTAGGATTAATTTTAAGGTTCTTGTTTTGACATATAGAGCCCTGCATGGTCAGGCACCTGTGTCCTTTTGTGACCTGCTCCATCCTTATATCATCAGTAGGTCACTTAGGTCTTCTGACCAGGGCTTACTGGTTGTCCCTTGCTCTTGACTAAAAACAAGAGGTGATCATGCCTTTGAAGTGGTGGCTCCAACACTGGGGAACACTCTTCCTATAGATATACGATCTGTGGTCTGTTGACGCCTTTGAAAAGCAGCTGAAGACTTATTTATTCAAACTGGCCTTTGTCTCGCCTTGTGCAGTCAAGTGTTTTATAGTTTGTGTGTTTTAATGTCTTTCTGTTGCGTATATTTTATTGTTTTCTTTCTTTGCTGCTTTTTATGGTCTATTTTTAATAATTTTACTCTTGTGAAGCTCTCTGAAAGGTGCTATACTAAATAAACTTTACTTACTTACTTACCCACTCACTTACTTACTTACTGGTTAAATGCACACAATTTTATGCCAATACATTTAGTAGATGTTGAAATGTTTCACATGATAAGTGAAAATGTTCACCTGCTGGTGGCACTAGAGGAAAGTTTGGGTAATCACAAAAGTCATTAGGATTCATCCTCTGGGCAACATGGATAAATGTACCAAATATCGTGGCAACCCATCCGATAGTTTTCAATATATATCAATTGAAGCCAAAAACATCGTGGTGGCACTGGAGGAAACGTCATCGGATCATCAAAGGGTAGGATTGATACTCTGGGGGATATGAATGTCTGAACAAAACTTGAGATATTTCAGTGTGGACAAAAGTGGTGGACTGGCTGACCAGCCCGTCCTCACAAGAAAAATGACTGTGTATACTGTAGGTCGAAAATTCAACCGGCAAAAATGTCCTATAGTTGGGTTTGATTGACAGATACCATCTAGTGGCCATAGTAATTATGACCCTTGGAAGTGACACAGTTGAGATGACATCAATATAAGGTGACAAATTTTCATTTCGGGAGGAGGTTGGGTGGATGGCTAGATAGATGGCAAAAAGTGCACTTAGCTGCAGGATGCTTCCCGCTTCCAACTGCAAGTTTCACGTTTCTAACCACGAGACGGGACAGTTTTTTTAAAAACCGTCACTTTGATTGTCATGGTGTTTACTGTTGCCATGACGAGTAAGTTGCGTAACTTTAAGGAAGTAGTTTTTAACCCACACCACGTAACCCTAATCCGTTTCAAGTGATCATTTTAACCCAAACCATGATCTTTCCCTAACCCTAGTGCATAAAACTAACCAGACCTAAACCACAGTGTTGTCACACCATAAAACATTGTTATTTTTTACAATTACTGCTGATAGAGGCGGCATATTAGAAAACGCTCCTGTGGGTCATTCTGGAGTGCAGGTACAATCGACCTATGTGGTTGTTTCATTATGAGGATGTGTTGGGCCGATAGACATCCCTAGAGCCATGCTGGTGGCATGGCTAAAAAGAACGGGCTGAAGATGTGAACATGGAGGCAACATACTGTATGTTAAGAAATGCTGAGAACATATACTTAAAGTCATACACTTGATTGAAGCTCAGAAGTAAAATTTATTTTTTTTTATTGAGACCAAATACAGAAGAGGAAAAGAGAATCAGAGCTCAGAAGTAATAAAGTTTTCAGGCTTTTCTCCTAATCTGTAGGATTATTTTGAAAGCTGATTTCTTTCTTTTAGTCTACAGCAGTGGTTCTTTTTTGGGCCAGTGCCCCCCTCTCCATTATCCAGGTCCCTTACTGCCCCCCTCAATTAAAATGTAGGCTAATTGTCTTCCCTCAATATTAATGTTGATTATTATTCTGTGTTATATCATTAAAAAGCATGTCATTGGATGCCAAATAACAGATTTGTTCACTGAATAGATGGAATATCATTATCATTAGTTTCCCAGGGAGCAAAAAAGCCATGTGAATAGAAATTATATGTATGAGTGTTAAACAAATGCAACGGTTAGAAATTTGACATTCAAACTTTAATTAGGTCTTGTTATTGATCATGAACAGCAGCCAATCAGAAAGCGGTAATTTGGTACCGGTGCCAAGCAAGAAGCATTCTTATTAATTGTTCCAGCCTACCAAGGAAAAAGTCTGAGGCGACTGGTAAAAAAGCAGAAGGATATGTATCCATAGCTAAGGTATTCAGTGGAATACTGGTGCCATTTTTTGTTTTTCTGCAACATTTTGCTGATATGATATGACTGTTGTTGTTTTGTGATGCTATCCTGTCGATTAAATAATCATACCTGCGGCAGTCTGGCAGAGAGCTCAAATAAAATAACCAGGTCAAAGGCCCACAGTGGTTTTGGTCGGGGGATTTGGGGGTCCTACCTCAAGAAAATTTGATATTATTTGACTAAAAACTATGCATTTTCACATAATTTTGGACTATTATCATTACAATATTTATTAAAAACATGCACTGTGTGCCATAAAAAATAAATCACAAAACATTGGTTAAACAGACTTAAAGTGAATGAATTTGAACAGCGATTTTCTCTTCCTCCTATAGTCAGGCTGTAGCCACCAGCCAGCTGTAGGGATGAGTATGGTTCAAATTTTATCTTTATCTTATCCATAGGCCTACACTTATTGGTCCAGTTCTTTATCAATACTTTTTTTTATTATCTTTAAAAAAAAAAACAATAAATTCAGATAAGGATTAGAATAGATTACTATTTTAAATCTGACAAAACATTGTTTCTATAGCAGCAATAGTAATGTTTCCATCAGCAAAGTCACTATATAAATCCAATCCTATCTCACTAGAAAGAAATCAAAAATGTCAAAAATAAATAATATTCCTTAATATTCATTAAAATACCGAGTGAGGTTTAGAAAGATTGAAGAACATAGACATCAGTCACTATCAGGCATTCCTCCTCCTCCTCCTCCTCCTCCTCCTCCTCCTCCTCCTCCTCCCTCTGCTGCTGGTTGAGAGGAGGGGCTGGTTTGAGTCAGTAGCTAAGTTTACAAGAATTTGCCAAATTTTAATATATCTTTCAAACTAAGCTAAACACAAACTGACAAATAGAGCAGAGGAGAGGACAGAGAAGCTAGCGCGACCATAAATGACAGAAAAACGCAGTAGAGACTCAGCATAGTTTCCCTGTGTCTACACAGAAAGCAGAGCAGCATCAGCGAGAGCTCCCTGTGTCTACACAGGAGGTATTCAGGTACAGTGTTGAGTGTAGGTCACTCACGTTTTGGAAGCACTCAGAGCCAAATACACAAATTTGACTCTAGTTACGTGCGTAAAACGGAGGAAGATAGTCTTGACAGAGCTGAAAAAAACATAGGAAAACCTTGAAGTCTGATGATAAAATTGTGAAAATATGCATTAGAATGTAGGACTAAACTGGCATTAACAACAGACACACACAAATGCCCCCCAAGAACACCTCAATGTCCCCCTTTCAAAAATATTGCCTCCAGTGCCCCCCCGATGTTCTCTGAACGCCCCTTGTGGGGGCGGTACCGCCCCTGTAGAGAAACACTAGTCTACAGCTTCTCCTTTTGTTACATAACATCTTAATAAACAATTCAGAGCTCTCACCACTGCTGTTTAGATTAGAATTGATTTAGATTTTCTATCAATGAGTATCTCATTCAATTCCATTGTCAACTTTTCAGGTTGACTTTCATGCAACTTATATTACATGTTGACCATTTTTTGTCTTTGCTTGTTTTTCTTTGCCCAAGCAAAGAAATAAAATTGAATCATGTGGGAAGGGGATCTTCAAGAGTCCCTCTTACCAAAGAGATGGAGCTGGTTTCCTCCAGAAGGCACACTCTAAAGAATCACACGAATGCTTCATCTCCCTTTGATGTCTCCCTGTGATGAGATATAAACCCTGATGGCAATAACAGACCTCTTTGAACAATAAAAAATCGAATCTCAGCGTAACAACACCAAAGTGACTCCACAGAGAGGCAGTGCTTTTGCAAACAAGCTGTTCCCTCGGGTGAAGGAGGCTGCATCTGCAGGGTCATTCCTGCTGAGCTGAATCACACAACGAACTTCGACTGCCCTGTAGGAACACATCATGCAACTGAACTCCATATAAATGTTCCATTATCAGTAAAAAAATTATTAATAATGCTCATAGTAATGTGACATTGATTACATTGATGACATTGATTATTACTTTTCTAGAGATTATTACATTAACTGTAGAAAATGTAAGTTATGCTTCTTTGCAAATGCTAGGATCAGACCATACATTTTGAGGTGAAATGTAGTTGGTAATTAGGATGGATTGGTAGCGGGTATCACCTTTTAAAGCTAATACAAACTATTAATGAAGTGAATGTGTATTTTATCCTCCTGTAGTGGAACTGAACCTCTTGAAGTAAGAACTGGAATCACGTGGACAACATTCAGTGAACTGCTATTGTACAACTGTACTAATTTTTATCTGAATTTAACAATCCCAGAGGTTGATGCTTTGTGCTTTCAGTGTTTTATTAGACATGGCAGATTCTTGCAGGACTCATCTAACATGTCCTTCCCAGCAATAATTAGATCAAGGTGATTGTATAGTAGTTCTTGTAAGATTAATTAGGCTTTTACTCTTGTTTTTAAATTATTTACTGATAGTTTGATTCCTTATCCTTGTATCAATTTTATATTTTTTATCTTGTGTTCTCATTGCAACCTTGAATGTTTCAGTGTATTTTCTTATTGTGTTGGTAATTAAAATTTTATATATTCCAGCTTTTACTGGCTTGTGTACACAGGGTGCCAGTACAAAACACAATGAACACATTTAATGTCAGCACTAAATGAAAAATGTAAAGAAAATTAAATGAATGAAAAAAAGTTGAACAAAGGATGAGTTGGAACACATTATGTGCTCTACCTGTTCAGTCCAGATTTGTACTACCCTAGTTCCAGACCTCTAAATCTCCACTCACATCTCTGATTTGTTCAGCATTTCAGTGAAATGAAACAAAATGACAATTCAGTCTGATTAACAGGCTCCATTTCTGCATATGAAAGAAGTGGATGGCATTGATTTTTAAATGCATTTTATGACATTTAATTAATAGTAAAAAACAATAAATTAATTCCATAACAAAATATTTTCTATGTTTTCTCTGTAGATTATAACACAGTTAAATATGATTCACCAGCCTTCTAATATAAAGCTATTAAAGTTAATGGTGCTATATATGAGATTTTAGAACATTAATATGGCAGCAAACAACTATTTGCTATGTAAGGATATAGTGAAGTAATGTCGTCCTGAGCAGAGAATGAAGTCACATTCCTTTTGTGTGTGTTGTAATCCAAGCTTCTCTGTTCTTTGTTTAGGTAGCCGGGCCAGCTGTACGTGCATATTAGTGCATGTGAGTCCCTCCCTGTGAAACTGTTGGCCTCCTCGCAGTTATAAAGAGACTAAGAGAGTGACGTCCCACACAGCATTGTAAAAGCAAGATAGCAGAGTGCAGCTCAAAGCGTTCAGCTAGAGGTGGCCTTCCAGAATTTTCTCCACCGAAGAAGTCATGTTCTTCAGCTAAAAAGACCTCCAACAAAGATAGAGATAAGACCAGAGTCAATATTGGTCTGGCTTTTCCGAGATGGAGAGTCCTACGAACTTCTAAAGGGCTCCAACTTGACTTGGAGCTGACTTTTCTTCTCCTCAATGCGTTAGTAACTTGATGGGTACCTAATGTTACGTGTCTGTTTTCATTAGACCAACTAGAGTAGGCATCATAGCTAACTGGCAATTACCGATATTAATTTGTTCTGCAAATGTTGCAATTGTTAGTTGGCTTACTGTAGCATATCACAGCCATTCAATGGATTTTACAATGCTAGCATGGGCTAATGGTTATGGCTCAATTTTTTTTTCTTGTTGGCTCTTGTATACACAACCTTTCTGATTGTTAATGAACATACATTACTAATTTCACAAGCCTTGTTGTAGCCTCTAGTGACAATATCCCATTCTTTGTTCTAACTGTATTCTAAATGCTAATCTCTAGCTAGTAGCAGGGTCAACTACCCCGCTACCCCGATGGCATTACAATACAGTCTGCAGCCTACTGCAGCCTGGGTCCAAACATGCAATCAGCCAAGCTTGGAATGGACTACCAACCATTGTCAGCTGTTTGTTCCATTATAATTAGGTCCAATTTACCTTTACTAAACTATATAGTAGAACAGGGCAGTATTAGTAAATACTTTCAAAATGGTACAGCTGAATAGGCCATGCTGGAAAACTATAGCTAACAACTAGCATTGTACAGTTAGAACAAATGAATGGGAAATGGTAACTAGAGGCTATGACAAGGGCTGTGTGTTTTATTATTTTATGTCCACATTTATGCCTCACTAAGCTATAGCAGAAAATGGCAAGAGTATGAAACACTTTTGATGTGGTTGTACAGTATAGGCCATGCCGTATACGGAGCTAGATTGGTAGTCTACTCCAAACTTATATTAGCTGACTGCATGTTTCGACCCAAGCTGCGGTAGATGGCGGCCCGCATTGTAATGCTATCAGGGTAGCACATGTTACAGTAACCGTAACAGGGCTACTGCTTATCATGCTTTTGACTTTGCTGTGGAAATATAGCAACCAAAAAGCATCTTTTAGCTAGCTGTATAATGATAGAACCTTATAGTCATTGTAGCCAAATTTCTCTTTGATTTAGATATGGAATCAAAGAGGTGGGCTAGAGATAAAATCCAGTGGCCCTTTTCAAGCAAACTCATAATGATGTGAACTGTTTTCCTTTTTTCAGCTATGAAAAGGGCCCTTTGGCATTACTCACTTTGGAGTTATGCCTCCTGAATTGTCAAACTTTGACAAGGTTTCAGTTTCTGATTGGTAAGGGGTCTTGACAAATCCAGTCTCTCTGAACCCGTGTAACTTTGCTTTTTTCTTGCAAATCGTGGGCTTTTTTACATGACAGAAAGTGAAAAGTTAAAACTGTGCAATTTGTGTTTTCACAATGTTGATAGCTGATTGCAGTGTCATCTAATGTTTTTGGAGGGAGGAACAATTTTCACAAGAAAGGTGTTGAACAACTTGACCAAGATGTGGGTGAGACTACACTTGATGCATCAGCGGTGCAAGGGCTACAAGACAGGTGAGTGCTGTTGTTGTATTCTCTGCTTGAGAATGTAATTTCAAGTTCATGTTCATTATGTTTGCATTACATTGTCATTCAGTCCTCTATCTCATCATTCTCACTGTCTTCCTAGTTTTGGTGAGGGAGAGATGGACCTTGAAAAGGACCAAGTCAACACTCTGGAAAATTGTGCGTAAGTAAAAGTGTCTGATTTTATGTTTTTATTGTAAAGGCTTATGTTTTATGATCCTTTTTGAATTAAAGCTTAATCTCTGTGTGACAGGATTGAATTGGCCTCTGAGTCTGAAAGTATCTCAGGAGAAATAGGAGAATTTATTTTTACACACACATCTCACTTATGTTGTCTATCTGATCCTACAGATTGGGAGCCACTATGGACACAGGGCCAAAGATTGACAATCTGCCCGTCATTGCAGCCGATGAGACAATCCATGACCTCCCTGAGAACCTTAGACCATTAGATGCCTCCATTGGATGATTTGCCGCTTCCTACAGAGCCTCACAAGGTCTTAATTGAAGAAAACATCATTAGTTCCCGTGCATCAATCGTTTATGAAGAGAACATATGTCAGCTGGTAACATTAGTTCTCCTTCCAGTGAAACAGTGTCCCCACACAATATCGACTGGACTGTTGTGCTAAAGCCTCCCCCCATCTGAGTGTATCATTCAACAAAGGTGTACTGCCTTTGTTGTTGAATGGGTAAATATCATATCCTAATAATCTTACCATAATCAGTAGATGTCTTGTTTTCAGTTTTTACGAATAGCTGTGCATCCCAGAAGTCAATAAATTTCTTCTTACAGGATGATCATACATGGAAACTGTGGTGGTGGAGTGCATTGCCTATTATTTTCTCTGTGACAATTGTACCTACTTCTTCCAGGTCTTTCTGGAGCTCTTTTTCAGTGATCTTCTGACTAATTTTCTGACTGCCCAGTCAGCAATCTTGCGAGGAGCTACTGTGCATGGCCGGTTGATGGTGAAGTGATGCTGCTTCCACTTGCGGTTAATGGCCCCAATGATGCTTATGGGAACATTTAGGAGTTGAGAAATCAGTCACCAGTAACCTGTGCCATTCCTATGTTGCTCAACAATCTTGTTGCAAAGGTGTTGGGAGAGCGCTTTGCCTCTACTCATCAAGAGATGGTTCTTGCGTGACAGCTTGGTAGCAAATGATGCATTCAAGGATGGCTAACCCTTTTTAAAAGACTGGAAGTACTAATAGCCATGTGCACTAACCCAGCTGATTCTAATTAGCACAGGTGAAATGATTAATTAGTGGAATCACCTGTTTCAGTGCTTTTTCTTACTGTGTGTTCAATACTTTTTTCCTGTGTCATTCCAATTTAATGCACAGAACCTTTTTCATGATTGGAATGTTATGATTTTGTTAGCTGTTTTGCCTTATTGGGCAATGTTGCTATGTCATGGAAAAGCAATGGAATTGATTTTTATTCATTGTTAGCAATGCTTTATTCATGACAGGAAAACATTTGTAAAATATTTTTACAAGTTGTTTGGATTAAAGCCCATATCAGATCATGTTTATGCTGGCTAACTTGCAAATTTGTTTGTGTTACACCCTATAGGTCATAATGCTCAGTACTGCACTTACTCCACCATGGCAGACTCCACAAAGGAGATCATTAATGTGGTGATGTTGGACAAGAGGCAGACAGGGCGGTCCTTGATCATCATAGACAGGGAGGCCTTTATCCAGACAGTGGAGAAACACCAGATTCATCTTGTGGAATTCTGCACAGATACACACATCCAGACCATTTCAGGTGGTGCTGCAAGAAGGCAGACACGAAAGAGTTTTTTTTCCATTCTTTCATGTGGTCTTACATAGACTTCAGTGTTTCGTATTTGTTCTAGTGCAGGCTGTACTACTGTACTACTAAAAAAATGTGTATTTAGATACTCATTACAATTAATGCACTACTTGTAAGTACTGGGCATATATAACTGTATGGCTTTCGAGAGAAATTAAAGTGGATTATGTTTTTTTGATCTAGCTATGGTGCACATGTGTTTAGAGTGGTGGTCCACTGCTGAATTAATGGTGAGGAAACAATGAATTTAGTGACATAAATATAATAGAATTAATATGAAATATATATAGAAATATACATATAGAAAATAGAAATAATATAAAACAAATATGATCAACAGTGTCATTGATTTCTATTACTGTAAGGCACTTTGGATTAGAATCATCCACCACATCTGTGACAGTCACATCTGGGCTGTTGGAACCTGCCATCATGACCATCTGGAGGACTTCAGCCACAAGGAATTCATCTAGGAAACTCTGTGACACACAAGGCTCTGCTGAATATACTTGAGAACAAGTGGTTGCTGAAGGATGTGCACAAATACTTGACGTTCAGGTAATTTTGTTTTTATACATGTGCGAAATCCTAACAATGACAAATGAATACATTCAAAATGTGCGTTTAATATCCTTTGTCACTTTGTGTAATTTTTATCTTTTGCCTCTGTATATATTTTTCTTTCATTTTTATATTTGCTTTTATCTATTGAACTTCACTGTGTTTTATGCTGCAAACTATGGAAGCTGCTAAATAGATTTTCATTGCTCTAAGCACAATTACAATGACAATCTAATCTTATCTGCTGATGTCCACAACAGCTCTAATTTCTGCTTAGAAATGATATGCGTAATGTAAGTTGTACAGTTGTACATCTTGCTCCTTTCTAGTCTTACAACAAGCACACACTTTGCGCTCTGTAACTTACAACAGCTGACTGCTTGTTAGCTGTCACTATAGCCAAGGAATAAATAGTTATCTAGCCTGTTAATCACGAGAGCACGCACCACTGGGGACAAGACCGCCCCCACGTAAGCAATAGCCCACTGAAATTTGCATGTACGTAGCCAGCCAATCAGGATGCACCTACCAATTACATGTGTCTTGCACACTATATAAGCAGCGTCTCACTGCTGCTCACGATCCAAAACCACTTTGGTCCATTCACCAAGTGTTGGGGGTTCTGTCCTAGGAGGTGGGTGCAATAGGCGCGCTGCCCACATTAGGCCAACCTCTCCAGGCTTGGCTCCCAAGAGGGACAGGTTGATGCGGGCTGGACTGTCTGCACAGGTGGTGCAGTCCATCCAAGTGCCCCCTCTCCCTGACATGTGCAATGGGAGAGGTTCTCTCCTTTCTACAATATCTGGTGGAAAAGGGGCTGTCTCATGCCACTGTTAAAGTGTATGCAGCAGCTGTTTCCTCTTGTCATGACGGTTTTGGCAACAGACCTGTCTTTGCAGGGGGTTAGGTGTCTCCGCCCCCCAGTGGGAACTGCTGGTGGTGCTCGAGGCCCTAGTGAGCAATCCCCATGAGCACTCCTCTCCAAAAGCGTTATCATTCAAGACAGCTTTGCTGCTTGCTCTGACTTCAGCTAAGAGAGTGAGCGAGTTATGTGCCCTATCGGTTCACCCCAGCTGTTTGCTGCTTCGTGGTGACCACAGCATTGCTACTCTCGGACCTTTGTTCCTAACAACATGCAAAGCAAAACCTTTGGATTTGCATTTTAATTACAAATTTATTGTACTTGCAATAAAATATTTTTTGATCGCAGTGTCAATAGTTTTGCTCTCAAATCTATTTTTTGATTGCAAACCTATTTGACTGCATAATAAAGACACAAAAGTAAAGTTTTGTGACTTTTAATCTGTTATGTGTAATTAATTGTATAGTTCAGTTTTTCCTATTTGTATTTATTTATATTTATTTATTTATTTTAACAATAACGGTAACATTGATAATGAAAATACAACTCGAGAGATTGCACTTCCATATATTTGTGTGTGGGTTTTTTTTTTGCCCGTTCTGTAGTTAGTTCTATAGTGTATTATATACTGTTATTGTATAGTTTCGCAATATGCTGAATTAGGGCACCCAAATGGCCAGCAGCAGCCCTGTTAACAATTGAAGGATCCCCTCCTTTCGGTAAAACGGGAACACAGGCAGATTTGCATATGTTAGGAATCTCATTGTTGGAAAAGGTAATATTAAAAATATGAGTCAGAGGTTCTGCTATAAAGTCTATAGTTAACTTGAGAAAGTAAGAATCAAGCTTGTCAGGACCTGTGGATTTGTTAGAATCCAATTGCTTTATAGGCTCTATGGACCACTATCACATCAAGAGGAGTAAGATTGAATGGTTGAACCATAGAATTAATTGGGGGTGGTGAAGAGTGAACCCTCTGCTCATTAGGCTGTTTCGGATGTAAAGACTCGAATAAAGAACCTGAAGAAACAAAATGTTCATTAAAGCAGTTAGGAATGGCTGATTTATCAGTCAGAGTACATGAGCCTTTTACAATGCAGGCTGGCAACTCATTCATGGTGGTTACACTCCCAAATGAAGATTTTATTACTTTCCAAAATGTCTTAGGATCATTTAAGTTATTAGTAGTTTTAGAAAGTTAGAACTCAGATCCCTGTCAGCCTGGGATTTGGATTTTCTGTCCTCGGCCCAGGCAACATCCCTTTCTTGTAGTAGACTGGACAGCTGAGGGAAAAACCAAGGATTGTTTCGGCCTTTCACTCTAAATTTGCGGAAGGGAGCATGTTTATTTGTAATATTAGTAAAAGCATCATGAAAGTATTTCCAAGCCAGTTCTACATCATTAATTAGAGAGATTGTTCAATCAAAGTCCCACAAGTCATGAAGAAAAGCCTGCTCACAAATGCTTAAAATCTTGTTTAACAATAATCCGTGGTCTTGATTTTGGGAGCTTAGCTTGTCTGACTGTAGCTATAACACAGTGGTTGCTCATATAATTTGCAAAAATACCAATATCCGAATATTTATTAGGAGCAGATTCAGATGAGTTGAGCTATTAATTAGTTGTGTAAGATTAAATGAGTCCCAGGTAGATTTAAAACTGTCAGGGACAGAGGACAACCAGTCCCAGTTAAAATCTCCAGCAAGGAAAATCTCATTAAAATCTAAGGTTGATAGTTATTTAACTCAACAATGATAAAGCCTCACTGCTTGCTGAGAGAGGACAATAACAACCTACAACAGTGATAAAATGGCACTTAAGTTCCATTTTAAAGGCAAGAAGTTCAAATTGTCTGCTGAGAGATACTGATGATAGGATGGTAGCATGAAATGTGTTTTTTATATAAATGGTAACACCACCACCTTTGCTGGGATGGTCACAATGAAAAACATTGTAACCCTTAATTGAAATGTCTTTGTTTATGGTAGATTTGTTTAGCCAAGTTTCAGAGAAAACAATATCAGTATCAGATGATTTTGCCCAGATTTTTACTAGATTTAGGAAGTAGACTTCTGACATTTAGGTGAATTATACCAAGCCAAGATCTAGCTTTGAAACTACAAGGGCAGTAATAATCCAATCTGAGTTTTTTGTCCTCCTGAGTCAGATGATGATGTTGCGTGACAACTCACAAAAACAGGAAATCAAGCCCATTGAAGCAATGCTGTGGATAAATGAATTAAAATCACTACCAGCTGGGGTCTAAAACAATAGGAATACAATTTAAAACACCAGTATCAGAGCCAAGAAAGAAGAACTTTCCATTTTAATGAGAAATTTCGGCCCATCAGAATCAAGCGGCGTATCGGCATTCCAGCTACGAGAGGTGAACAGGCTCCATGGTCCAAACAGAGGGAGCGATCCAGGGCCTCCAGAATTGGCGAGAATGTAAGCCACACTTCAACACATATGATCCAGGTACACAGCATGATGGACGGATTCCTTTATTTAAACTGGGATTGTATAATAAAGAGGGATTTCAGGAGTTGCAACTAAGCCCAGCACGTTTTCTGCATACAGAACTATCCAGACTCAGCCTATACCAGATTAACTACCATCGGATTTACAGATCAACACAGTAGTTTAAACCAAATCAGGTGTAAAGTGGTGGTATTATCCAAACAACTTGCAATTTTCAGAAACAACTCAGTCAACACTAGAACAGTCACACAGACATACAGACAGGTAGAGACATGCTGCCATCTTGGAATGAACAGTGTGAACAGCCATACACAGCAGCTAGGAATAACTAACCGGTTTCCCTGGCCCACTGCACCATGGTACCAATAGTTAAATGCTCTACATGCAACGTATTGGTACCCCCGGTTGTCATCCTCAGGCTCCCTTGCTCTGCCAAGCACCATGATGTCATTTTCCCGCCTTATCTCCCTCTACCCCGAGATGGCTACCACTGGCTGCTGCTGGCCTCAGCGGCGGGATCAAAATCTGACTGTAAAGAAACAGCAGTAATTCAAGGGGGTTTAAAATTTTTAACACCAACAAAAAAATACTATACTCTAGGAATGACTACATCTTGGCCATGTTTTCATATTAGCATTAAAAAACACAAAAAGAAATATACTGTAGGCATAGCTACCTAAGGCATATTTTACTTGATGTTTTAGGTTGCTGGCATTAGCAGGAAAGCTAGCAAGCTAATAATTACGTTACATGGATTTAGGTCACTTGGCAGATCGAGGAGATAGCTCTTTACCAAGCTGATACGTTACTAATGTTACACTCTTTACTGTAAAAATCAATATTCCAACCAATGAAATAATAGCCCGGATAAATATTTTCTTTCTTGCCTAGTGTACCTCATCACTTGACATTGTTCACAAAAGGGTAACTTTATTCCGTTGTTTATCTCGTTGTGTGTTCAGGGGTGTGACTGGTTTTGGTATGAGATGCTGGTGCTCGAGTGCAACATTTAGTGGTTGCTGAATGTCGTATATAGCACCTTTAAAGTTACACAATTTTATAAGGACATACATTTATTACATGTGTAGTAAAATGCCTACATTGCAGGCACAAATATAGACTGACTTTATTATGTGTTACTGGGATCTAATAGAGGGTTTGTTGTACAGCTCAGCATTCAGCAAGAATGATGAGTGCCAAGAAAGCAGCTCAAGTAGCCTGCTGAAACTGTGTCACAGCCACTTGCTATATCAACAGGCCTGCCTTCCATCATCAATATTTATCAGTGTCTGCACACTGAGGGGACTACTGCACCCACCTTTACTACACTCAGCTCATACATCTACATAGTGTAACTTTGTTAGAGCAGTTTTTTGAGCTCACACTGCATGCTGGCCATACAGAATGACTTTCCACTATGCCACGCAAGGGCAAAGATGTCTAATAATTTAGCTTTCCACATGGCCTGGCTGCTCTGAAGGAAGAAATAATGTCATTGGTTGAGATAAATGTCAATGAGCAGAGTCAAACAGATTTTAGGATGACAGATTAGCTAATTAGCAAATAGAAAATAACAAACTCTGGTCAAAATATCTGAAACAGTCTGACACTGACATGGGAATATGTATAGAAAATGTCCATGTGATGTTACATTGTAGTGAAAATCATGACGTTTATCTGTGTAATATACTTGTAGCTTCAATGGAGTGTTGAAAGAAGCTGATACAGAAAGAAACTTGAGGTGAATTTTATTGGGTAAGTCAAGAGTTTAGGAGGTCAGTTTTACACATCTCATCTAGTCCATCACTTTAGTGCATCTGTACTTTCTGACCTGGATTTGTGAATGCTGTCAGGCTGAGTTCAAGCTGTTTGTGTGTACAGTGACTTGGAAGAAGCTGGTTCTGCTGCACCAATGAGCAGATGTCTGGGAGAATAAAATGGCTGCAGAAAGTTTGTCAGGCACCTGTTCAATTCATCCTGGTAGAAGACATCAGAGAAGATGTGCATAGCCACATTTGCAACAGTGACAGACTTTCAGAAATGGGATGGGATGATCTAACGAACAGTGTGGGTTGCAGTTTTCTTGTTGTGAGTTTATCAATGAACGAGCATAACATGCCATTAAAAACTATCTGTTGGCAGAATGTGTCACTCAAATTAAATGGTGTGGGGACTTTTTTTACACATGGCTGCTCATTTATTTTATTCACCTGTTAGCGCAAGATGACAGCTAAATGATTGTGTTTTCTCAAAACTACACAAACTTGCTTCTTGTGATCATAATGTTTTTCAAAATAATTAAATTCAGGTTTTGTGGCAGCCATTTATTTTTACAGCTTCAATATTAAAGGGGACCTGTTATGTTTTTCCTTATTTTCAGTAATATATATAATGTTACAATGTCAGATGTTCATATTAAATCAAAAAGCTTCAAATAATGAGGTAAACATATGTAGAAGTAATCCCTATGAGCAAAAAGCACCAGCTTCAGACTACTCTGAACACTTGGTTTCCAACGTTTTTTTCTACCTTCAGCCAAAGCTGATGTGGGCTTGTGACAGATTTCTTTATATAGTCATCTCCTGCAGCACTGCAGCTTGTGTCTCAGCTGCTCTTGTTGGAGTTCAATGCTCCGCTCCACTAACATTATGGTGTTTCTGTAGCTGTTTCTGTTTGTACTGTTCCTCCCTGCATTATTTCTAACTGATCTGCTGAACAAAGAGCTCCAAATATCTCCAGATCTTGTTGCATCGTCTGGTTTTATCGAAAGAATAGTGCCGCTAACGAAGCTCTGCTAAAACAGTAAATAAACACGTTTAATTTCCTGTTCTTCACAATAAAAGTCTCACGGCTGAAAGTGATCAGCAAACAGTGAAATAAGGCAGATATCTAAAAATACAAACAGGAGTGCAGTGGGAAACTAGATTCCGTTAGAAGCTACAAAGTACCGAGAGCTGAACACATATATATGATAAAGATGTCAAACAATAAGCAGGTAATGAGCCTTACCAAACAGAGACGTCCTGCTGTAATCTTTGTTGCTGCAAATGTTCGTCCTGTCCTCTCACACGTTTCAGATTGGATTTCGGCTCCAAGAAGTACGGATGTATTTGAGAAGTTTATATTTTATAGTTTGTTTACGCTGCCTCTGGAACCTTCTCACAGACACTGGGAAGCTTCCTGAGCTGAGGAGTTTTTTGAACTGTGAATCATGCAAAGATACCCTAGTGGAGTCTAAAAATAAAAATACAGAGCTGGTAACAAGCATAATAGGTCCCCTTTAAATAATGTTATCACAAATTAAAACATTTTCTCCTGAACATGAGCACTTAATTATCTCAAAATCTCAGGATATGTGCTAATTACTGTAATTTTACAATTATGTGTAGACCTCTCTTTAGACACTTGCATTTGTGTTTTGTTTCTCTTCAAGGATGCCTATTTCTCTTAAAGCTTATACAGAAAATGACTCCATTGTGAAACTGATTTAAATAGACCATGATGTATAGAAGCTCATTATTGCAAGACAATTAAAGGTCCAATCTGTGGTCCAACTGTAAACAAAATAGTAGCTGCACTAACTAAAATTCAGAACACAAGATTGGATCCTATGCTCCAAATGACTTACAGGGACATCTACATCTAAATTGTTAATGCCTTCTAATACTGATAAATGCTTACATCAGTAACAACTTATACTTAAAAATAGCAAGGGTTTAAATCATAATCAGCTGAGAAAAATAGTGATTTCTCACCTAACAATGATATTTCATGTAAATACACTTCTAATTTAAATGGTCATATGCAGGTGAAAACTATAAGATGTGTTTGAAAGCTGAGAATGAACAAAGATTTTATAAAATTGTTTTTGTTGTTTTTGTTTTGTATGATTTCTGTTATGCTAGCAGTCTGTCTGTCCACCAATTTGGTCCGAACTGAAATATCTCTACATTTATAATCTATTTATCATTTTGTTCATTTCTTGACTTTTCATCTAGCTCCATCATCAGGTCAAAATTTTAATTTGTCTAATATTTTGGTTTATGACTAAATACCCAAAATGCCCATCTGCATCAGCTGTACTTTGTATTTAGTGATTAGCAAATGTTAGCATGTCAACATGCTAAACTAAGATGGTGATCATTGTAAACATTATACCTACTTAGCTAGCATTCTCACTGTGAGCATGTTAACATTTAACTCACTTACTCACAGCCTCACAGAGCCACTTGCATGGCTGTAGAGTTGTGTTGTATTGTCAATCTTGATACACAATTTAGAATAAAACACTGCAAAGTAATTAAAAAGTCATATTCCTCCCAGAATTATCTCTTTGAGGAGGTAATGCAGGCGGCTGTGGCTCAGGAGGTAGAGTGGGTCGTCCACTAATTGGAAGATTGGCAGTTCGATTCCTGGCTCCTCCAGTCCGCATGTCGAGGTGCGGGCAAGATACTGAACCCAAAATTGCTCCTGATGGCTGTGCCATCAGTGTATGAATGTGTGTGAATGATTAGATTTCCTCTAATGGGCAGGTTGGGACCTTGTACGGTAGCCCCTGTACCCATTCAGCGTATGAATATGTGTGAATGGGTGAATTGACTCGTAGTGTTAAAAGCACTTTGAGTGGTCGGATGACTAGAAAGGTACAAGTACAGTCCATTTACCATAATGATAGATCCAGCTGGCTTGCCATTACTGTATACTGTAGTACATGTGATCAACATCAAGCTGATTTAATTGGTAATTTTCCACATGTGAACAGATGCTGTCAACATCAGAAGGCCTTCTACTTATTGTCACTCACAGATCAATAGTCTTCTATTTATTGTGGGCAAAAACAAATACATTTCAGGTGAAAGCCATCATTACCGTAATCAAAACCAACAGAAAACAGGTATCCATCTGTGAACGTTTCATTCACAGATGGATACAGATGTATTCTCTTTGCCGACTGGTGTTTGGACCTCACCTGTTTCTATAAATTGTCATTTCTGCTGGTTTTGATTACACTGACGCTGATTTTAGCTGAAATGCGTTTGTTTTTGCCCACAATAAATAGAATACTATTGATCTGTGAGAACCAGTATTCTCTTTGTTTTGATCCTTGCCACAACTGTGCACCCGATACAGTGTTCAAGATTTGGAGCTGTGTGCACTTCTACTTTTAACTATATCTTCTGCTTATTGTAACATTTTGTTGTTGTTTCAGGCCTTTTACAGAACCAGTAAAAGTGAATTTAGACCTTTAGCCATGTTTGTCCCAAAACACAGCACAAAGAAATAACCTCTTGACATATGCTTTGATTGCAAAGATGACACTGCAGTGATATATTACCTGTATCAAACATACCTTCCTCTCATTCACACAAATGACTCTTCAAAAATATTGCCAATTCCATGCTTTACCCATTCACCAATTCATCTCTGTTTCTGAGGCTTTGCAGCAGCATGTCTACATGACCACATAGGTCGTTTTTGACATGCACTCCAGAACAACCCATAGTGTTTTCTAATCCGGCGCCTCTATCAGCAGTAATCAGCAGGACATCATTTGTCTGTGCTTTTCAAAACCGTTACAAATCACTGTTAAAAAAAATAATTATGTTTTATGATGTGACAGTGTGGTTAAGGTCTGGTTAGGGTTAGGAAAAGATCATGGTTTGAGTTGATCACTTGAAACGTGGTGTGGGTTAAATTTACTAGTTCTTTAAAGTTAGGCAACCTTTGTCGTCGTGGCAACAGTAAACACCACAACAATCGTAGTTACGGTTTTTAAAAAACTGTCCTGACTTGTGTTTGGAACAGCGGTTTCCTGCAGCAAGGTCCACTAAGTCCACTTTTTGTTAGGATCTAATCAGCCACCCAACCCACCACCTCCAAATATGGAAATTTGTCACCTTATATAGACGTCATCTGAACTGCGTCACTCCTGCAGGTCATAATTACTACGACTGCTAGATGGCGTCTGTCACTCAAACATAACTATAGGTGCCTTTTGGTGACTGACATTACAACTTATAGTGTCATTTTTCTTGGGAGAACAGGCTTATTAATAATGCAAACCTGTCAGAATCGCATCTACTCAGTGTATTTTAAATGGTTAGCCCAGTTTAAAAGTCATCTTCGAGTAATCTATTATTTATTCTATCACTCTGCTATTGTCCTGAACTCTGCTGAATGCTCTTGTCACATTTTCAGGAAATGTTTTCTAAAATATGCAGCCTGGTTAATATGCTAATCCTGACAGCATGTGTTTTACATTTTGACCACTGTGGTATGAATACAAATAGCAGTTGTGCTTTAGACCATTGCCACATATGCTAATACAATTAAACAGAATACCAAACTGAAAATAACTAAATGTGGTGACAAACCACAGTTCTGATGTGTTCTGCCTGTTCAATGTGACTCATTTCAAACTAAGCCTTTAAATCTTATATCTGGTACTTGTCATCTATAGAATCTACTCAAGTTAGACTATCAAACCTTACTACATAGTGACTCCTGGCTTCATTATGGCTGAGAGAAAGGAGCAATCACTGCAACTGTAGAGTGGTGATGTGAGTGGTCTGAAATATAATGTCACACAGAATGATGTTGCAGTGACTGGGAAAACCTGGATAGGCAGGTTCCAGACCTCTGAATCAGTGCCCAGTGCAACTATTCATCCATCCATCCATCCATTTTCTTTACCACTTATCCTCTAGAGGGTCGCAGGGGAGCTGGAGCCAATCTCAGCTAACACTGGGTGAGAGGCAGGGTACACCCTGGACAGGTCGCCAGTCAATCACAGGGGTAATATATAGTATAGAGATAGACAACCATTCACACTCACATTCACCTATGGGCAATTTAGAGTCACCAATTAACCTAACCTGCATGTTTTTGGTCTGTGGAAAGAAGCCGCCCTGCAGCTATTTATGTAATAAATAATTCAGTGAATCAACAAATCATGATCAAGTTTATGAAATGTCAGTTCAGTCTAATTAAGAGGCTGGGGATAGCTGTTAAAGAGCGGCATTAGCTGGGATTCACACCAAAATCAGCCCTGTAGGGTGCTGTGTTGTTTAAGGTACCAGTGAGACAATGAAATACAATCCAGGAAGTCCAGTTGGAGTAACAGATAAACATGTTTAAAGGCTTATCAGAAACCAAAACACATCACAGCAGAAATTCGAGTTGATCTGAATATGACCTTAGATGAACCAGATCAATCTGACCTGAACATGATGTAACCTTCAAGATTCAGATGTTAAAAGCCTTCATTGTTACTTTGAAATCAGATTCACACCATAAACTGGGGGGGGCAGAGATGGTTTGATGGGTACTACGGACAGATCTTAATTAGCTTGAACACTTGAACAACTTGAACTGTCAAAATTAATTGCCAAATTAATTAAAAGAATAGGAAAGAAAAACATCTTATGTATTTACCCTATGTTGAGGTTTAAATAAATGTCTCTTCTGATCACCAGCTCTGCAGAATGTTTCAAATCAAAATACCAAAAATAGTGCAAAACTAGGTTAGGTTACTGGGTCTCAGCAGGATGAAATAAAATAACGTACAGTAAATGAACACAGTGTTAAAGTCACATTTAGTTGAAGTCTTTAAAATATGCAGTTTTTTAGACTTCCAGCCAACACGTCATAGGTGGACTCATTTCATCTTAATTGCATTCAGTCGGTTTACATCATTTGAATTAGAAAGCTTTCATTCAGCATTTCAATTAGAGGAACTGTCGGGTAAGCGGGTTCAATGTTGCGACTGATCTCCCTGTGAGCTTACATAATTTATTCATTTTCAAGATGAAATAAAAACCATTCTCCCTGCTTTTTCTGCAATGCATTCAGAGGGAGCTACAAAGAGTCGTGGCGTGTTTGTCGTCTGATCAACTAGTAGAAAACGTCGAACTGAACAGATTCCTTGATCTGCCGTAGTGAGAACCACCAGGATCTAACACAGCAGGTAATCATGTTGTTCTGGCACAGAGACAATGACCCAAGAAAATATACAGTCACAATAGTAAATTAGTAATTTCTTAATCAGCTGTAAAAATGGTAAGACTGTTAAAATTAGTTAGTATTACATCAAGTTGTTTTAAACTCAGCAAGTCACTCAGGTGTTTGTTGTGCTGTCACCATTCACACTGTGTCCAATACAAGATTTGAACACTGCCTCATAAATGTCTTGTAACTTCAGTGTAGTATTTTACAATATTAAGTTATGTTAAATATGTAAAAAATCAGTTTTTAAACGTATATAGTGATTTTTGAACAGATTACACTGTCTGATATTTTCTACGTAATTCTTTGACAAGCTTTGAAGAGTGTGAAATCAACTGCAGTGGACCTTCATATTTACGTCCTGCAAAGCCAGAGTCTGATGTGGTTCACTAATGTCTCCAAGAAACTACTGCAACCTACCTTCAGGGACGGGTTGACAAATTCATGGACAGCCAAAGTTTTGATTTAACACATTGAGGGCATCAGCCTTGCTTTTGCTATCATGTAGACCACTAGGTCTGGATTTAAAATGCAAATGGTATCATTCTAGATATGTACCCATTTAAAGCTGCAATGCAACTCTTATTCAATCTTTTTATTTTAAATTCCATAGATCATTTCAACACATCATGCCTTCCTCTGGATGTTTAAGTTGTGAAAATAAATAAGCTGAAACCAGCAAATGTCCATCTCTGTAAACCAACCATGTATTTGTCTTGAATCATTGAACATCTAGTTATGTGGATCATTTATGCCAGCTTGTTCACCAAAATACATTACATGATGTCTGAAAGTCAATTCTCTTGTTTGTGACCTAATTGGTATTTCTGTATTGTGGGATGCTGCAGAGTTCACAGTTCTGACAAGACACATATGCTTTGCTGCACTGTTGTGGGTGAAATGTGTCTCTACCTGCAAAAACAGAAAAAAAAACAAAAAGACACTTTTTTAATCTCATACACTGCAGTGCCTAGCAGTCTTTCCTACAAGTGTTTAGTTCATCTCTGGGTCACTATATTCTGGTAATTATTTGAACTATTGCAGCAGAGTTCACTACAGAGTGTTATATAATGTAACCATATATTTAGTTTGGTATCAATGAGTAGGTTATATGAGTTGCAGAATACATTTGACATAGATCTGAAGCGTTTTGAATTTTTTTTAGGAGTAGTTGGATCCACTGTAATACAGTGCACAAGGGCTATGTTCCTGCCAAAATTGAAAGAGAACGAATATCTAATGCAGAGACACATTAAGGCAGATCTTGCTGTGTGTTCTGAGTCTTTGGCAGGTTTGCCAGTATGAAACTGGGAAAGATGATCTAAAACTGGACATAAACTTGTATTTATTTTGTTTATTTGGAGCTAACTAAATAATTTTGCTTGGGGTTGAACCAGTCATCATTGAAAAACACAAAGCTGGTAAGTTAAAAAAATATGTAAATATATATTTTTGTGTCTACATTTCTTGCGAGAGTGACAGTAATGGAGAAAATATGATACAGTTTAGAGTAGTGGATTTGTGGCTGCAAACTATTCTGCTAATCGCTTTAAGAATAAGCATGTAATATTGCTGATGTAGTCAAATTTTTGACAGTGAGGATGGTATTTTTTGTTGCTGGTTTTACAGAATGAGATGTTGTTTATTGATAAATTCAGATGCATGGCGTGCGCCCTTGGTACTGGAGCGATGTTGAAGTAGTTTGGCGGGTTACTGTGTCAATTATTGCCTTGCGTGGTCTCTAGTTTCACAGTGGTCAACTAGTTTTATAGGCCAATAACAGCAGGCTGGTTGTGGTGAAATTTTAAGAATATTCTGCCTACTCTGTCCAGCTTTGGCGGCTGCAGCACCTGTGACTGGCAGACAAATCTCTTCCAAGTCATCTGGAGAGACTCTGGACAGGATGCACAGACTAACAGTTCCTGTCATTAAATATTCTACTGATAATGCATGAGAAAAATATCATGTATTAATACAACAGAGGAAAATGACTGTTCTGCTTGAGAAAATGAAGCTTTCTAAAAGTCCTCCTCCCTGTTTTCAAGAGTTCTTCACCTTCACATCACACATAAGCAGCTAAATTACAGTATCAAAAGTAACTTAAGTAACAGAATCATGTTTACCTTAGAGAGAACTGTGGTATGCTGTTAGCAGAGTATCACAATAGAAGTGAAACAGACTTGCCTTATCACTTATTATATGACCAGAGCAGAGGAAATGTCCCTGACCCAGCGACAGCCAGAGGAGGACAGCTCAACAGCAGATGCTAGTGAGTCATTTATCTCACTTGCACTTTGACACTGAAGCTGTTACTGTCTGGCTTCTGCACAGAATGGCTCAAGCCTCTTGCATCAACGGCTGCTCCAAACAACTCGTGAATGGAGCCATTTTAAAAACAGTATGATTTATGAATCTTGATCATATTGAACGCTTAAGAGGGAGTGCAAAATTGACCACAGACATTGCATTTCATCAAAAACCTAGGAGGCTTTATTATCATAACTGAATTAAATCAGTGTAAGTAAGGCGATGCTTTGACTATTTCAACTGTTGTCACTAAACCACTTGTTTTCTCTAATTTTGTTATCACAGTGGAAAAGTCACCCCACACAAACACTACATACTTAAAGCCTGAAAGCAGGGGTGTTTGGGTTAATCACAGTCGGCAGTTGCCCACTTCGACAGATGAAGATAGTCTGTGTGAATTTTGAAGCTTTAGACCCTAGTCTGAAAATGTTTATGTAACAGGGTTTGTGAAAAAATAACATTAACATACCATTTCTGTCCACCCTTAGTGGAGTAACTAATTAAATCCGGCAGGAATTACCAAGCTAGCAAGAGATATGCAGTGTGGCAGCTCACCATCTGCAGGCAGATCACTTGGTCTTTAGCGGTCCCTGGTCAACATGCAGCTCAGCATATGAACGAAACATGAGTATTTAATGGAGATTTACGGAAGTAAAATATAATAATAGTAATAATAATGAAGGGAGAAGAGGCTTTTACCTTTTTCTAAAGTTAAAGTTTACTGTTGGAGCAGATGATAACAGCACAGAACGGAAAAGACATCTAGTTGTCTATTAAAACTGGACTAAATTTAATTGAAAAGTTTAAGTTTTTATATTAAATGCACATTAATAAGTACATTTTGGGGGTTTTGCCTGATCTATACACATTATTTACACAGATTTGTGTCAAACTGTATTGTATGTAATTTTAATCGAGCAACATGCAGAGACTAATATTTCACTTTTGTTTATCGTGTGGAAGAACATTAGTTGAATGACTCTGCAGCCATGCTAGCAGCTCTGTGAGGCTGTAGGCAGAGCAGTGATTGGAGGTAAATTGTAATGTCGGCATGCTAATGAGCTCATAATGCTGAAGCCAGTCACATACACTCACTGGCCACTTCATTAGGAACACCTGTGCAATCTAAAGCAATCCAATACAACTCTGCCATAAATTCTACATATACAAAGTTTATACATTTTCAGTTTTTGTTGACATTGTCAGAAAGATGATGATTTTACTTCATGTTTATTATTGAGATCATAGTGGGTGGTGGTGTGCTGGGGTGTGTTATATGGTTGTTGTCCAAAAATGATTAAAAACATGTCAGTGAGCCACACTGTTGCACTGGGTGACATGTTCCTTCACTACAAAGAGTCTGGGCACGATAGTTTGTTTAGAAACGGCTCCAAAGACTAGTAGTTCCTTGTACGGTAGACACCACTGCACATGTGTGGGAACATTTCGATAGCTTGCTGTGCTACATATCACAACCTCTTGACTTGTGACTTGTAAATCTCTCAAAGAACTTTAATACAAAGTTGAGAGGTTTTGTTTTATCTAAATACTGATACTGACATATGTGGATATAATGACAGGAGTATGACAGTTTAACTAAACCGGACGATTGTAAACTTACAGGTACACGTTCATTTTGATCACTGCCGTGTGGCCATTGGCAAGATAATTGGCTGTGGCTCAGGAGGTAGAGCGGGTCGTCCACTAATCGGAACATCGGCGGTTTGATTCCCGGCTCCTCCAGTCCTCATGTCGAAGTGTCCTTGGGCAAGATACTGAACCCCAAATTGCTCCCGATGGCTGTGCCAGCACCCTGTGTGGTAGCTTGCCGCCATCGGTGTGTGAGTGTGTGTGAATGTTAGATTTCCTCTGATGGGAAGGTTGGGACCTTGCATGGTAGCCACTGTACCCATTCAGCGTATGAATGTGTGTGAATGGGTGACTTTAGATTCAGCCCAATAATCTGTAAATGCAAAATTTGTATCTAATTCAATTTGTATGAGTGAATCAGTGGAGCTGAGCTTGTCATGAGTATGGGTAAGAATTTTACTAGAATAGTTTTTTTCTACACACCAAACTGTCTATGATGTTTTTTGCTCAGAGAAGCCTACACACTGCTTGGCTGTGGTTTCCATAGATTTACAGGAACTCTTCAAAAGCTGGAAACCAGAATGGGGAACATGAATTTCTGTCCTGTCAGCACAGTGCACAGAATAGAGCTCGTGTTTCAAACACAATCAGAACCATGATTACACTCATTATTCATATCATGTACTTACTTTGTCTTAGGTAGCTCACACTTTGTTGTAGAAATCCATTATGCAGCTTAACAAGTCTTAAGAGCATTACTTCATTACACTTACTCTGACTTCGTGTTGTGTTTTTTAAATGGAAAATTGGAAATGTGACTGTTATTGTATGCAGATGCAAAAGCGTGACACTGAATATGATTTAGTACCAGTTGTGTCAACTTGTGTGAATGAAAACCAAAATAAAAAGCAGATACGACATTGTTAGTTGCCCCTATCTGCATCACTAGGTGACATACCTTCTAGTAATTAGATGAAAACTGCCTGAAAATATATTGTAATCTGTAACTGGCCATAAAATCAAAATATATGAAAAAAAATCTGTGCAGAATTTCTATGAACTTGCATTATTTTTGGCAAAGCATTGTAAAGCAAAAACATTCTATACAAACCTCATCAAGCTGCAATCTCAGTAGTTTCACTTTTTAGAGTCACTGGTTGTTCCAATTTTGAGGAGCAAATGGGAGTCATCAGAGGGTCTCTTTCCTCACATTCACTGGCCCACCATGAGAAAAATCATGTAGGTCAGACCACATTCAGGACTTAATGGCTTGGTTTTAATGTAACATAAAATTATATCATTTGATTTTGACTTGATGGCATTAAATAAAGTAATTCCTCCAAGGCTACAGTTGGTCTAAGTAGATTATTTTTCCTGAAATGGCGTGGCCATTTTCAGTCAGAATTGCCAGGCTGAGAAGACTGTCCAGAGCTTGATAAAGGGTTTATCCTGAACTCTGTTTTTCCCCACAGTCCTCTGACAGTCTCAAAGTGGACTGTGCATTTAGGCTTCCCACTCAATTTCTTTGAAAATATATGTGTACAGTATGTGCGACTTAAATGTAAGAAATTTCTTTCATAAAATTCATTGTTTCCACATATATCCTACTGACTTTGGTGATCCCCTGACTTTCCCTGTAGCGCCACCATCAGATTCACATTTGTAGTTCTGAGTCAAATGTCTTAAATGCTATTGGATAGATCACCATGAAATTGTATACAGACATTTATGTCTACACATCAGGATAATTAAGTAAACAATGTAAACATTGCACCTGCTTAAATATCAGCATGTTAGCATTGTCATATAAAACAATATAGAAGCCCAACCCCCACAATTCAAAAGGGTGTCACTCCCAAACTATCAGACAGGTCTTTGGGACTAATATTACACAACAAAGTAACAGTCTGTGCTTTCACTTATTGTCAGATGAGAAACACAAATGCTGATTTTTCATTTGAACTCAAAAATCTGAATGTAGATGTAATAATGGATTATTGAAAAATGTGCCTTTAATGTCCCTCATTCCAAACATAATTTGGAAAAAAGAGCTTTCCTAATTACAGTATCACAACTTGATAAATTGAATAGTAAGTAAGATAGTGAATCAATCATACATGCGTTCATTTCCTCAAGACTGGATTACTGCAAAGGCCTCTTAAATGGCATAAATCATAATCAATTCACAGACTCTCAATTGTACAAAATGCAAAGGAAAAGAAACAATATCAGATTACTCTTCTTACACTTGCTGCCAGTTGATTTTAGAATTGATTTTGAGATCCTACGATACAATGGCCCCAGATTACATCTCAGAGTTACACTCCTGTGTACGCAGTCTGTGATCCTCAGGCAGGAAACTCTTTTAGTTTTTCCTAATGCAAGGCTGATGACAAAAGGGGAAAAAACTTTTTCTATTAGGGTACCACTATTATTGAATGACCTGCATGAGCATCTCAGACTACAAAATCTGTATCTTCTTTTAAGTTGCCCTTGAAAATGTATTTTTATTATAAGGCTTTTACTCTACTTATTCATTAATATATACAGTATATAAATATATTTGTGGGAATATATGTGTTTATATATACTGTATGTGTATTTTGTATTTCATTCTCTTCATTTGGTTTTTTATGCCTGCTATTGTAAAGCAATTTGTAATTGCTGATTGTTGTGTTATATAAGTAAACTTCATTATTATTATTATTATTATTATTATTATCATTAGGCCACCAACTGCCCTGAGTCTCTCCTAGAAATTGGTTTTATACACTACTAATTGGCAAAAGCAAACACACTCAGAGAAAAATAATGCCGCCTTAATTACATTTTTTATCAACATAAAGAAGAAACAATGTATCTGCAAAGTTGAAGAATGTTCAGTGTATCAGGAATACTTTGACTAACTAAGGTATTTTATTGGTTTTCCTTTATCTAACCACATGTGGGACGCAGAGTGCAAACCCCAGTCTCCAGTCAAAGTCCTCTCGCTTTGCATACACATCATCCACCCCTTGTGTGGTACAAGAACGTAGAACATAACAGAGAAAAACTTCGCCTGTGAACATAATCCTAGCAGCAATTATGTTTCCTTCAAAACATATTTTGCAAAAGAAATTATTAGTTTATAAATGTAATCTCTATGAGACAGGTTAAAAGTGTAAGGCTGGCTGCTTTAGCAGCAGGAGGCTGTATGCCCAGACACAGTTATGACAGTTCCTGAAAAATTATCTATCAAAGTAAAGTGGAGCAAATCTGTCTCTGACTGAAGGACTTAAAAGTGGCCAAGTGTGGAAAAGGTTGGGCTTGATTAGTCTGGTCTAATTACATAAGCTTTGGCCTTTCTCCAGGGGCCTCCTTTCACTTAATAAATCATATGAATGTCTGTTTTATACTACAGTGCTGCAGCCATTGGTCATTTCTGCTGCAGGTCTTCAATCCTCAGTCCTCCAATATTCCTTTCCTCTCTCCCGAATAATTCATAACTTCCATCAATCCTGCAGACCAATAATCTTCCACTCTTGATCGATTCGAAGGACACAGCCACTGAATCATAATCATGGAACAAGTTTCTCTGAGTTGTACACAAAGTTAAAGTTGTTATTTGTGAGAGGTGTTGGTCAGACTGCTCTGACTCATAAAGGTAAAGAAAGAAGCAACAAAGCCATTCTCTGTTAGTAAAGTGGCAGTGAAGGCTGTAAAACCGGAGCACAGAGGTTGGCACTGGTCAGAGGATGGGATGGGGATGTCTCCTTTAATCAATGGACTTTTCACATGCCCGTCAGTGGGTGCCAGATCAATTTCACAGTACTCTTGAGTGAAATTTCTCACCCTATTTTTCTAACAACCAAAACACTCCGAATCCACAGATTTACTTCATGTTTAAATTACTTTTCGTTGCTGTGAAAAATGAGTGATGGCAAAAATTTTCAGTTCAGTAATCAGTTCTGTAAATACGTATTCACTGACAAAATGCATTACATTGTTGTTGTACAAAATGCAAAATACATTTTTAAAGGCCACCGTTGTACAGGATTACAATTCATCAGTCTAATCAGTTATATAAATATGTGTTCACTGACAAAATGTTGTTCACATGATGAAAAAAATGACCAGTGCAATTTCCAGATGGGATGAAGCCAAGGACTGCAGGCTGATGTGTTTGGATAGATGTTATAAATATGAGGACTGGACCATTCATCTTCCCATGATCCATCTGACCAGGTAATACTCAATGGACCCTCCAAATGAAGAGATATGAGGGGTTGAGAAAATGTGACCTTCACAGGTCACACTGCCCACTGATTCTTTCTTTTTCTTTTCTCCCTCGAGAAAAAAAGCATAGTGCTCTGGGATATTCTGCTAAATGTGTACTTATTGTACATTTAGAACCTTTCTTTCTTGTGTGCAAGCCTTCACTCATGTTATTATGCATACAAAAATAACAAGCTGTATGAAACAGAAATTGAATGTATTACACTCAGCTTGCTAATAAACAGTCTCATAGGTTGGTGAGAGTCTATAACTACAATTGCAGCCTCTCGCACAATATTATGCAGAGTTTCCCATCTAGTTTGTGAGCGCATTCTCTCTGGAGTACTCTCTCTGGAGCACGGTAAATTGGTTTCACAAACGTTTGATTATACAATCCCCCCTACTTCCATTATATTTGCCGTCTATGAGTGATTGCAAGCATGCTGAGATGAAAGACTAGCTCAGGAACTGAGGCGATGAGGCGAATGTGACACGATAATGAAATGAAATGAGGCATGAACATTGTCTGTTATCCCTTAAGAACATGGAAAAGGGTAAAGGGATGTGAGAGATCTTAGCTCTGCCTAATTCTTGACTACCTTAATAGGCTTCTGTTATGTGATGCTGTTGGGAGAGTTCATCCGTACACTGAATACATTTCAGAACATTTTGATCAGAGGAAGAAGAAAATAAGCATAGCCTCCATCCTGTGTGTCTTGTGTATAGTTAATCCAACATAAATTTCAATATCAAATGTTGGGATTTACTTGCTCATGTTGTATCACAGCGATAGGGGCAGTCAAGTCAGGTTTCAAGTTCACATTCACCCCTGGAGAAAGCTCATCCTTCTGCCACTATTAATGAACACACACTTCTCAGTTAATGTAAGTTTTTTTACTCATAGCCTTAAATCATATCTCTGTATTTAAACTGTATGAAAAACTAATTTACAGGCATTGTTACAGACAGGGATATACAAGCACATGAGCTTGTTCTTGTCCTCTTTCCAGGTCTCCATGGTGATGGAGGTCACATGGCTCAGGTCCTATCTGTTGCTCAACGTCCTTTCTATTCAGATTCTTCATATATGTTATAAATCCATCTATAATTTTGTCATCCTGTTTACCATGCTGTATTTCTGTAATTTTGCTTTCTTGGTCTATTCTGTACACACAACATCTATTGCATGTCTGTCCATGCTGGAAAAGGGATCCATCCTCTGTTGCGCTTCCTGAGGTTTCTTCCATTTTTCCCCTTTAAAGGTTTTTTAAGGAAGGTTTTCCTTATTCGAATCGAGGTTCTAATGTTAGAGGATGTTGTAAAGCCTCCCAAGGCAAATTTGTGATTTGTGATATTGGGCTATACAAATAAAATGGACTTGACTTGACTCAAACATGCACCGCTTGTGTACTTGAAAGGTGGCTCTGAATTGTTTGTTTCTTGCTGCTTAGCGGAGCAACAGCTGTAATCATCTTGTATTTAAATCAGTTATAATGGTTTCCAGTGGTGACACAGAGGCAAAAAAGTATTTAAACTGTAGAAACCACAGCCTAATCTCCACTGTCCATGCTCAGTATATTTTTTACAAAAATATGGCTAAAAACACAGCTTCTATTTGTTGCTAGAATGGGCAACTCTTTGTTTGAAAGGCTGGTGAAAAATGAGCAGCTATGCTGTTTGGCTCATGGACATCTGCAGTCAGTAGATAATATCATTTATTGTTTATTTGTGGATTAGCTTTGTAAAGCATATATGCAATGATAACCATATCCATGGAGAATTTAGAATTATCATTGAAATTTAGAATTCTGATGATAATAGACATTTTCAGTTATGTATATTCAGTTTGGATCGCTTCTTTTTGTATTTTGGCACTTTTGTATTTGTTCTTATAGATCACACCTTTCAACTCTGCACCTGAGAGCCTATGTGCTTGTGTAGGAATATGTCTATTATTAATAATAGGTTAGCACTCATAAATCAGGGCACCACTTCCTTTTTCCAACATGGGAAGAACACTATTCAACTGAATTAATCAGTCTCAATTTAATCAATCTCACAAACCAAACTAGTAAGTTCTGGAGACATGGACCTCTAGTTCTCTGTTGTAAATTGAAGGCACAGACAACAATATACTGATAAATGCATATTTATTTAACTAAATTGGTTAACAAATGAATAAATGATAAAATATCATGAACAGATAAGTGAATAATTAACTAGGATGAATGCAATTAAACTTATTATGACATTGAATGAATTACCTAATGATAGTTAAAGATGGAAATGTGTAATGATTTTCCTACTGAAAAATTAGTTGATCCATAAGATAATTTGACTAATTTTAAGATTTAAAGTAAAATTCAGAGAATAACCACACCAAACTCTTGATCATTAGACGTGTATGACTAGCAGAAAGGTATTCTGAGCCTACTTTGTCGTAGTGGCATCTTCAGATGATGATGGTGGCTCAGTGTCCTCAACTGAACCAGATGATGGCTCTGTGTGTCTTCAGCTGACTCAGCTCAGTTTGTCCTCCACTGAACCTGAACAATAACTCAGCAGGTTGTTTCTTCACGGTTTCCCATTGACAGCGGTTTCTTCAGGTGACCTGGCTTATCGCTGAGTCACCACAGCAGTGTTGAAGATGAAGAAGAAAAACTGTTGAAAGTTGACACGGTTTTTCTGGGCAGAGCAAGTGTTGTTGTGATGATGTCTTCAAGATATTTTGATCCATAACATTAATTTGAATCGCTCATTACATTCTGAATCTGCTGACTACAGACTACAATTTCTTTGCTAGAAAAACTACAAATACAAAAACCAAAGAATGTTAAAACTGCGCCGGATTAAAAAGGTCCAACGAGAAACAACAAAGGCTGGGAGACGCTGCAGAGGTCTTTCCAAGGACAACAGAAAGAGAGAAAAGATTTTTGAGACCAGGCGTTGGCCTGAATTATTGTCCTGAGAGCAGGGGTGTGCTTTTGGGATCAAATTGTCAAATTCACTGCCAAAAAAAAGTGAACCACCTCGACTCTTTGGTTTACAAAATGTGGTCATTTCCAGATTACTCAAATTCACTTTTGGTAATTACATAAAGCTAAATTAATCACAGACTCCATCATTCACCATGGTTTTCTGAATAATTGACCCTAAGACCTGATTAACTTGATAACATATATCACAAGATTAAATACATTCCTCAAACATTTGGAGACAACAAACATGTATAATGTAATCAACAATTTCAGCACCTGGATTAAACAATGCTTTGGTTACACAATAAAATAAACCATACAGTTTTTTTTCACAGACCCTGTTTCTATTAACATGGTCTTTTGCTTTCTGTCAAGATACTTCTCATACTAAAAGGTTAAACAGCATTCAGTTCAGTTTTAATGAAACTGTATTATAATTATCTAAACGAACTTAATTTTTAATGTTAACAAGATTCTATTGTGTGACTACCGAATGTCAATTCCTCACTACTCTTAACTATCAAACATAACTGTCTAATCCTATGCAAATATAAAGATCAGCACCATAAAATAAATGCAGATACCTAAACATGCAAACATGTTCAAAATTCTATTTCTGCTAGACCACTGGATATCAGTCCTTTACTTTACTTTACAAAGTCAAGTTGTTACAGTTGTTACTGTTGTAACATGGTAACGTAAAGCATTTGATTTATAAAAGAATAACTCATACAATTCAAATTCTTCAGAGTTAGACTATAATGTATAGCATCTCCAGATCAACAATTTCCGCCTTATAAAATAATTATATTCTTACTTCCACCGTTATTACAAATTTTGGCTGACACACACAGAATATAATGAACTCAAATTCAGGAATGCAGCTTGGTCTGTCAAGTGTCCTTATCTTGCGCCAGGGTGAGAAGGACAGACAGAGGGGGTAGGTGTGTGTGTGTGTGTGTGTGTGTGTTATCACAGAGGGAGAAGAGAAGGAGAAAGGGGACAGGCAGAGAGAGACCACTGACAAGATTGTCTTAATCTCATCAAATCTGAAGAAGTGTAATGTCCTTACTGAAAGTCCTTTTTCAAGCAAGAGTTCCTCTTGATGTTACCCTAAATTTGGGTGAATCAATGAAGAAAGTGTGAGCATTCCAAGGGTGTTGTAACTCCATGTCTCCTGACACAGTTGGGGTCCTCAAGAGTTCAGAGAGTCCCAGTTTGAGTCTGCAGGGTGTCAGCCTGATACCTTTCATTGTGGGGTTTAAAAGTCTGTTTATCCTGAGGGAAATGTTAAAACAAAGTTGTCTGTATCCTGACACTCTTTATTTGAAAGGTTAAAAGTCGGTTTAGTCTTCTTGTAGCAAAACAATGTCCTAAATTTTCTTTTAAATTCCAGAGAGAGATAGCAGTGGGGCCAACATTAAACCCCTACAATTGCAATACTGTGCTGTTGTGTTGAGATGAAATACATTATATTTACCTGAAAATACACTGACTGTTCAACACATGAAATCGGATTCACCATCTCTGATTTGGCCACTTCACTGAAAAGATTCTTAATAAGTCATCTTGAGTCCAAAATATGCAGCGATTTTCTTAAAACAAGAAAAAAGTAACTACTAGTGATGTAAGAGATTATTTCATCATTTTTTCATCATCAGCTACTTGTTTCATTGCAGTCATAATTCTGCCTCACTGAAACATGTTTAGTCTCAAGGTGTGCATTTGAAATTGGCTCTCATGAAGGCAGAAATAGCAAAAGTGCTGCTGTGATGTGTCCTGTATGTTCTGGACCTACAGAGCCATGTGATTTAAACACACACACATGCTGTGGGTTCCTGCATACTGGCAGAGTGCTGTGTAATTACACTCTGATTGCAGCAGAAGGTAATGCAAAAGCCTCACTGTCAAGAAAGTCCTTGGTCAGTGTAGAAGGACCCCAGAGTTTCTACCAAACTAACAGCTTTAATGAGAAGTTAGCTCTGGCCTGTACTCATTGTGACTGTGACAAGTTGACATTTTGAAGCTTGTACCGCATATGAAAAGTACAGAGGGGCCTGGGGAGAATGCCAGCAGGACCACAGACCTGCATTAGCTGGTTTGACAAAACACTGCAGGGTCGTCTGGCAAAAAGTTGAACAGGGCTCAACTTTTGCTGCTACGCAATGTAACGTCATCTGACAGTGGCCTGCAGTGGCCAATCACATATATGCAAGTGCACATTCCTGGTGGTTTACTTTATAATGTGAACGCCGTGTTTCTGCTGTTTACCTCACAATCGTCAGGACAAAAGATAAAAGAGTTGCCGCCCTGATAACTTTCCAGAGTTGTAAAATCCTGTCTGTGAGTATTACAAACCGTTGTGCAGTGTTTTGGCATCTAATAAGCCTTTACATGCATTAATCTGTACCTCCTCGACTTCCTGGATAATATTTCATTGTCTCACTGGTACCTTAAACAACATGCCCCCACCAATGCAGCATCTTGCATTGTTTTAATGCAGGGCTGTTTTTTGCTCTGAATGCAGCCTTAAGCAAGCGAGCTTGGGGATAGTTACAGTGGCCCTGAGGTGCCAAACACAACAACCAAAAACACATCACCATTTTAGATGATTGGACCATTGATTGGCCCAGTAGCCCCCAACTACACATTCATGACCAATCAGCACATGAGTAGGAGTTTGCGTCCATATAGTATCATTGACCAATTTTGATTACGTAAACTCTGAATTGACCCGGGTTCTGTCCAATCACAGACATGAATTGCTGTCCCTACCTTTTCTGTTGTGTAAATTATAGTTGTGTTTCACACCTCAGGGCCACTGCAGATGGCCTGATGAAGAAGAACATAATCAATTAATTTACATGCACTGTAGTAACCAGGTTACTGTAAATACATGTATGCAGCAGATCAGTAATCACATTTATCCCCTTTCCCCTGATTTTTTTTCCCAGTGCGTGCGTGTTTGTGTTGGAGAAGACTGACAGCGCAGTGAGAGGAGAAGAGACAGACAGCAGAGATTTCCCTCCCAACGCGAATGTTTTGCCTCAATCCACATGTACACATTCAAACAAGTTTCAAATGATAAATCAAAGACAATAAGAAAGTACATAACATTTAACTTTAAACAAATATTTTCATTACATTGTGCAAAGTCCAAATATACACATATCTTATTCACTGATAAAATAATAGGTGAATGGGACATTCAGTTTTTTCCCCTATAAGACATATAAGTGAAAGGAGTACATTTTAACTTTTTTTGTCATGAGCAGTCTTGCTGCAGAACTTCCTGCCATGCTGCCTTAAACTCCCAGCTGTCACTAACAAGTAAATGGCTCATTTTATTGCTATAATATAGATGGTTACAGTTATGTCATGGCTGAAGTTAAAATATGTCAATCAAAGCAAAAGAGGCAATTTAAATGCTGTACCTGAGAGCTACCAAAAAAAAAAAAAAACTCCCCATGAGGCTTTCCATGCGTCACTTTAACAGTGGATAATCTGGATAATGAATATGTTCTTTTTTTCCAGTAAGACTATGCTGTTAAAAACATTTTTACCAATTCACCATAACTGAAACTTCTTCCCGTGGGATTTTGAGAGCCCTGAATCCATTCATCCACAGACCCAATTTGAATGACAGATGACAGATAACTAATCCATAAATTGTTTTGTTCTGTAAAGAACATCAGGACATGTCATAAATCTATAGGACCACCAAACAGGCAGCATCAGTCAGCAGCCACCTATAATATAACCAGTGCAGGGTTGTGCAGATGTGCTACTGATATGTCACAAGGGGTTATTAAGTGGGCCCCTCCTGTCACAAATGTCTCATTGAATTAAGTCAGAACTCAACAGTGGTTTCTAGCATTGGGCAGAAGAGTAAGGTAAGAATTTGAACCCCAGTGGATGTGGAATATGAGATTCATAACTCCTTTCAGTCACAGCATGCATGCTAATAGCAAACTACAGTGTGCCAGCATCCTACAAGCACACCACAGCTAACAAGACTACATATAAATGTCCTTTACACCATGGCCAAAAGAAATATGTGGATCTGGTTGGCTGGCAGGTATATGTCAAAAAGGACACCTCGTGGGCTCTTTGTTTTCTTCATTTACCCATGTCAAACTACATTGTTATGCACCTTCATTTACACATTATTTAGCTGCAGCTGATGAGGATGTGCTTTTTATTAACTCTAACCTTTGTCGAAAGTGCAATGAATAGAATTTTAGGTTTTTAGCAATCATGGTACAGACTACAAACACTTAGAGTAGATAGAGATGAGGACCACGTGTTGGTGTTTAAGAAAGTGGAGTGAAAGTTCTTGAGAAGAGGCTGTGTGGAACAAATGCAATACTTACTGATTGTTCCTTCACCCTGGTGTCATGTACTTCATCTGTGGATGTCAGTGCAGGGTCAATGACCCATTAAGTAGGCTGAAGCTCCTCTTTAAAACAGGAATAGACAACGAGGTGAGAATTTTATTTCTGACTTTAAAAATGGATGAGAATTGCTTGTAAAAAAATATTCACTCTATTCCTCAGGCTTCAGAAATAACTCCTTTCCCTGTTAGAGTTTTTGGAGGTGGTGGTTTTGAACCAATTTAAAGAAGAACAGTTCCAGAAGAGGGGCTTAGTTATGTTTGAGTTTGTTCACTGGCTTTGTTCATAATGCACCCCATTAACCCTTACCCTAATTTCAGAGTCACCTTTGATTTGAAGTGGCCCCTCCATAAACAGAGCTATGAGACACACTGTAGTTGTAAAAAAAAAAAAAAAAAACTCCTATGGGTTGAGAAATGGGTTGGTTGATAACACTAGATGCTCTGTTATCTTTGCTAAAGTTTGAATGCGCAGAAAGCTTACTGCAGATTTAATATTGCAGTTGCCAAGTGCCAAAAATTTCCATTTGGACATAGATGGGGAGAATTTAACAGTCACTTGACAGAGTGAATTGGGACAGCAGTGCATCTGACATGAACATGCAATCAGAAAAGGAAGGGTTGAGAATGAAGTTACACAAAATGCAACTGAAAAAAGAAGCCTTATCCTTGGGAGCAGGCAGGGAGATTGCAGCATAGGATGTTGCTCATATACGATGGTGGGTAAAGATGGCAGTGAGCAGTGCAGCTAGCACAGTGTAAGTGTAAGCCAGTACCGACTCTGCAACAGAGTTGCACTGGTTGCTATATGATCTGGAAGCATTTAGAATAGTATAGGAGGCAGACAGACACCCTGCCCAGGGACTTTATAAGTCAGTCATGAAGTCATAAACATGACATACTGATAATGATATAGCTGCATCTATTATGAGTTTCCTTCAAGTCACCCATCACAACCATTTCAAAGATAAATATATAAATATATAAATATATGTTCATACATGTCTCATCACAACTCCTGATACATAAACAGACTGTTGAAGAAATATGTTGCAGTTGAAATTGAGGTTGGAGGGGTCTAAGAATAAAATACATCGGGCCAATAGAACAGTTAGGTACATCTCTTTATACTTGAGCGACAAGCTCATGCTAAATTTCACTGAGACTGGGCAGGTTTTATATTTGCTCCCCTATCATATTCAATCATTGGCTCAGGGGAGAGAATTGACAGACCTGCCCAGTCGTGATGGATGCAGTCAGCTCTGATCATCACTCAGTCATACCACATTGTGTAATAATAGCAGGAAATAAGCAGCGGGTTATAAAGAAAAACAAAAAACTAAACTGTGTTCCAGTTTGTGAAACACCAAAAGCATTCTCAAAATGGTTTTGTGTTTCCGTGCAATCAATAAAATTACATTATGGTGGCTACAAAGAATGATTAAAGACAGTAAAATGAACTGTCATTTTCAGCACAGTACATCAAATCATCACATTCACACCTGCAGTTGTTTAAAACTGATTAAAAATTATAATTAGTTTTTTTCGATGATTGGGATGCAATGTTAGAGGCCAAGGGCCAAGTTTTTTAGAATATGTGACAAACACCAAAGCTGTGCTCAGCTTGCATTTGTGTTCTCAAAACTCTTCATATAAAAACTAAATTACGTACAATAATGGTGTCTAAATAGAAAAATTACCTCAACAAAGACAGCCATATAAAAATAATCTTCTTTTTCAATTAAGTCAATTTTTATTTATATAGCGCCAAATCACAACAGAAGTTACCTCAGGGCACTTTTCACATAGAGCAGAGGGGTGTACTATGAAGCAGGTTCAACTTAGTCTGACTCTCTTTGGGTGAGCTGGCTTCACTGAGCCTAACATTTGCCATCCTGGATAACCAGTATCACAACGCCGGCTATCAACTAGCTCAGTCAACTCCAGCTTTTCCTATCCAGCTACGAGCGCGTTCATGTGAAAGAGGTGGGGTTGTTAATTACATCATCAGAACCATGAATGAAGTACTTCATATGATATGAGATGAAACGATGATACCAAGTACCTGTGAAAAAATTCTGTTTTGGGAACAGAATAAGAAGATGTAGAAACACTAGAAATCATTTCCACATATTAAAAGTAGGCTAAGGCTTAAAATACATTTAGGTAATATTGTATATGACTTAAGTATAAAGTGAGTATTTTTTGCTATCTAGTTGGATGATGAAGTTCTGAATATGTCACATAAAAAACTTAAGTAATGTCAGACTGTTTCTGCTACTGAAGCAGAGTGGAAAAGTAGTTAATTACTGATGAGGTCTGTCTGACCCAAATGTTGCATTTATAATCATGGGAGCCAATTAACACTATGTGGATTACTTTTCTAATGAAAGACAACCTTTCATTTTTATTTCCAGTTATCATCACACAGTTGTCTCATATTATTCTGAGCTGCAGTGATGGAATCAGAGTGTAAAATCATCCATCCATAACCAGGCAGTCCGTGACCATGATCCATAGAAACCTGTGACACCAGAAAGCACAAAAACTCCAGGGAAGAAGCCAAGTTAGTAACATGCATTAATGGTACATGAATGTGTACAGATGGAGAGGGGGGGGTAGAGGAGCACAGTGCATCATGGGAAGTCCCCCGGCAGTCTAGGCCTATAGCCTATAGGCCGGCCCTAACTATAAGCTTTATCAAAAAGGAAAGTTTTAAGCCTACTCTTAAACATAGAGAGGGTGTCTGCCTCCTGGACCCAAACTGGAAGACGGTTCCACAGGAGAGGAGTGTGATAGCTGAAGGCTCTGCCTCCCATTCTACTTTTGGAGACTTTAGGAACCACAAGTAAGCCTGCATTCTGGGAGCACAGTGTTCTAGTGGGGTAATAGGGTACTGTGAGCTCTTTAAGATATGATGGTGACTGACCATTAAGGGGCTTTGTAGGTGAGGAGAAGGATTTTAAATTCGATTCTAGATTTTACAGGGAGCCAATGCAGAGAAGCTAAAATGGGAGAAATATGATATGATATTTCTAGTTTTTGTCAGTACACATGCAGCTGCATTCTGGACCAGCTGGAGAGTCTTCAGAGACTTGTTAGGACAGCCTGATAATAAGGAATTACAATAATCCAGCCTGTAAGTAACAGATGTGTGGGCTAGTTTTTCTGCATCTTTTTGAGACATCTAGAGTAGCTATATCATTAGATAAAGTGTTTCTAATGTGCTCAGTATTGTCTGAGTTTAGTAGCAAAAAATTGCAGGTCATCCAGGTCTTTACGGCATGCTTGGAGTTTAGTTAACTGATTGATTTCATCTGGCTTCAGTGATAAATATAATTGGGTATCATCCGCATAACAATGAAAATTTATGGAGTATTTCCTAATAATATTACCTAAAGGAAGCATATATAACGTGAACAGTATTGGTCCAAGCACAGAACCTTGTGGAACTCCGTGTCTAACTTTTGCATGGATGGAGGATTCATTGTTAATGTGTACAAACTGAAATCGATCTGATAAATAGGACCTAAACCAACTTAGTGCAGTTCCTTTAATGGCAATTAAATGTTCCAGTCTCTGTAATAGGATGTGATGGTCAATGGCGTCAAATGTAGCACTAAGATCTTACAAGACAAGTACAAATAGAAGTCTTTTGTCTGATGCAATTAGGTCATTTGTAACTTTCACCAGTGCTGTCTCTGTGCTATGATGTGCTCTAAATCCTGACTGAAAATCCTCATATAAACTATTGTTATGTAGAAAGTGACTGCTTTCTCAAGCTTTATAGTTGGCTAAAATGCCTGAATCAAGAGTTGCCTTCTTAAGAAGAGGTTTAATTACAGCTACTTTAAAGGACTGTGTTACATAGCCTGTTACTAAAGACAGATTGATTATATCTAGTAAAGAAGTGCTAACTAAGGGTAAGCAGCCTCGTTGGGATGGGGTCTAAGAGACAGGTTGATGGCTTAAATGAAGAAATCGTTGAAGTTAGTTCAAGAAGGTTGATTGGAGGAAAAACAGTCTAAATATATATCAGGTTTTACAACTGTTTCTAAGGTTCCTGTGTCTGTGGATAAATTGGTGCCTGTTGAGAGCAGGAGGTGATGAATTTTGCTTCTAATAGTTAGAAAATAGCCTGGCCAAAGTGCTGAAAAGAAACCTAGGGCTGTTTGTATCCTCCTCTATTAATGATGAGCAGGCAGCTCTGGCATTACAGAGGGCCTTCCTATATGTTTGACAGAGGAAGATCAGGCAGTGAAACCATATGTTCATCAAGCACCATACCTTTACTACCCCCCGAAACAGGCGGGTCTGGATCAGACACGTCACAGCTCTGTGCGCATGTCACAGCGCAGGCTGAGTAAACACCTGGGTCAGGCAGGTCTGGAGCAGACACATTAGGGCTCTGTGCATGTGTCACAGCGCAGGCTGGAAAAAACCCTGGAAGTCCCAGACTGCTCTCATCCGGCTCCCTAGATGCTAGCGGCTTGGAAACAATCACAGGAGACTGGGGCACACACAGCACTACAGTGCTACTTTTTTTTTTCTACGGTAACATCAAGACTGAAAAGTGGCTGATGGTATGCCACTAGTGGTTCAGCAGCATATGCTGATCCCTAGAGTGGTATGCCATTCGTGTTCCACTGGCACATACTGTTTCCTAACAGTTTGTTGGTAGAAACGGCTTATGCTGCTGCATCAGGAGTGGTATGCCAATTATATCCACGGCAGTAGAAACTGGCTTATGCCACAATGATTGCAACTGGTTATTCATTCAAAGTATTTATGGTGAATAATAAATAATATGCCATATGTATGCCTGTCCCACAAAGTGGAGTTTTATATGATGTAATGTGTGGTCGCGTTCTACTAATAATTACATTTCAAAAATAATACTTATAACTTATATTTGGTTAGTTTGATTTAAATTTCTGCTATGGATTAGTCAAACTGGCTACAGTGGCTAGGCTAACAATAGCCATGTTAGCTAAGGCTAGCTCTAATATTAGCTTTGGGCACATCGTCAAGGATATATGATATCACTTTACTGTCATTTCAAAAGCATAGCACATATCCCAACAACAGTACTGGTGTGAAGGTCTTGACAGTGGCCTACCACTTTCAAGCAGCACCACATTAGGAAACGGTATATGTCAGTGGAACATGAGCGGCATACCACTCTAGGGATCAGTATTTGCTGCTGAAACACTAATGGCATACCATCAGCCACTTTTTGATCTTGGCGTCCACAGCGGTCCCACTCATTGACTACAGCAGCTCATGAGTGCCCTACAGCCGAGCCAGCAGATGCCCTACCTTGGTCTGCACCTGGACTCCCACACCATGATTGCACAACTATCAGAGGGGCTTGTGGAGGTGTTGTTGTGGCTGACCCAGCGCTTGAGGTCCGCGGCCTTGGTGCTGTCGGGGAGTGTCATGTCGCTTCTTGGGATTATGTCGGCAGCTCAACCGGTGGTGCTGCACTGCTGCATCCGAGCCGGGACAAACAACGCAAGCTCGCAGAGTAGGAGAGAAAACAGCTCTCCATGCACCAGGAGAGTGCACAGTTAAAGCACCCCAAATAACAATCACACTGCCAAAACACTAAATACATAGTGAGTCTTAGAAAAATGAGAGACATCCACAGATAGAAACAGATGAAAGAGCACGGGGAGTTAACAGATAATACTTCAGTACACTTTAACAGCAAATATTACTGGAACCACTACAGAAAATTGCTGCTGAACATTTAATATCCAGGGATTCACATTATAGACACTACCACTGACTATCCCTATAATAATTTGGCCACAATTTCATACATTGACTATACACGGACCAGCCATATACTAGGTTTTGACCTAGTCTTATTACACAGTAAATAAGCTGCATAACTGAAGCAGATATTCATTCATTAGGGACAACACTGACAATATTGTAAGCAAAAGACTCTTGTGTATTTATAGTAATTTGATTCGTTGTTATATTTGTTTTACAATTTAGCAGAATTCAGTCATTTTTTTTAGTTTTTTGTCTTTCTACAATATTAAATTGTTGTTGTGATGTTCAGTTTTGTTCTGAATTCATGACCCAGGAGAGTTTAGGGGTGTGCTTTTAACTACTGAGCATCAGCACCGACTCCTAGTCAGCTCATCCCAAGCCCGGCTCTGTTATGAGGGCTGGGCACCAGGATAGCTTGTTAGCTTTGATGCTAGTTGCGCAAGGCTCCGTTGAGCCCCAAGAGTGATAAGTCAGCGCAGGAGACGCTGTGCGCAGTGGGCAGGATCCTCTGGAGCCGCCGGACTGGACTGGGGGAGCCGCCGAATATTCCATACATATTGAAGTGTAAAACAAGTAGGCCCTAGCCTCATGAAAAAAAAAGAAAAAACGTGAATATAGTGCGGTTGTGGCAGTTGCTTGCCATCCACCACGATTGGCTTGTCTATAGCACGTATTCCAATATTGCAACAGCCCTGCAGTAAGAGTTCATCTGTTTCTCTGAAGTTTGTCAGTTTTAAAGGTCAATAGTTTCTGTTCTTCTTTAGCAGTCTGGCTCCACTATCACAACTGAGGGCCATTACTTTACACAATGGACAGCTGTAGGACACTCACAGCACCACAACTTGGACTTGGGAGTCTGATAAACCTGATGATGGATAGCGGTGTCAGTCAGCCATGAATGGGCCCCCAGAGTGCCCCTCTGCACTCTTCTAACAGTGATGCCAGTCACTGAAATAAGCAGGTATGGGCCACACTGTGCACTATCCTTCCCTTCAATCATGTCTTTTTACACTAATGTTTTATGTGAGTGACAATAGTGTGTTTAAAATCTTGCTGTCGATTAAAAATGTGAACATATTCTCAACATAAATATTCAAAATAGAGATGAGTTATTAGACTTAACGTGTGTGCTTTAGATGTGGGTTTTAAGAAATGACTGTGTATCTTTGGACTCACTTATTTCCTGCTCTTTCCCTGCAACACAACATCAGTACTGTAGACTAAAATAAATGTGCCAAAAAAAATTTAAAAATACAGAGCTATACTCCTCTCCGCTGAAGTGTAAGGCTGGGGGTGGGGTGTTCTTGCTTCATGTAGGTACAGTACAATATGTGCTGCTTAATGGATTCTAGCTCTGTTAAGAGCTGCTTTTTAAAAATCAGAACTTGACAGTAACAAAGCAATTTTAGCCCCTCTTTTTTCACTCAAAGTTTCATAAATTGCCAATGCACCATCAGTGTTTTTCAGATTTTCAGAGAAACAGTCACACATTTATGCTGAAGAGTTGATACTATTACCATTTTTTTTCCCCACAAAAAATAAATAAATAAATAGGATCTGATCATCTTCATCAGGACAAATTTTTCACTTGACAACAAATGTCATAATCTAACAGGCAGAATGTCAGAGTACATTCATGTTCTCCAGAGGATGAACCCTTTCATTTTGAGCTTTCCACTAGTGCCATGTTCGGGCCAAAATGTCAAGATACAGTAATGGGATAAAGTTTCGTGTGAACCCTTTTTCAGACATGGAATACGTAACATTGCTGGCTTCATCAAGCTGTTAAAGTGATGGCTTTTTGTCATTCAAACATTGGTAACTTTTACATTAATGTTCCTTACAGCTTCATTCAGACATGACAGGACATATTTACAGAAAGAGACAATGCTCACATGATATTTGGCACCTGCTGTGCAAGAGGGAGCAGAGAGAGAGGTGAAATAAAATGTTATGATAGCAAGGAAGGAGACTTATTTTCATTACAAGCTGCATCACAGATGGAAATATAAAGCAATTTTTTGTGTTGAAGCCTTAATTAATGACCATCGTGAGTGTGTGAGGGATGCTAGCTCCCGCTTTTCATAATGAATCCACTAAATCCACCACATAGATTAACGCTATTAGAGAGAGAATTCTACTGCCTGTTTTATGAAATTGGACATTCATAATCACTGAATGACAGGACGTTAAGTTGCCACTCTCCCCTACTGGTCTGATATGAGAAGATTGAGCTCCTCAACAGTTTAAACAGTGTTTCCTAGTTTCTTAAACCAATTTTGTGCATTAGAGATGATGATTGAGATATTCCATTTTTGACAGTGATGTTAGACGGTGAAACGAGACATGCATTTCGATCTCTCTGCATGTTTCATCTTGTGCAGCTGCTGCCTTCATGTTAATCTGACAGCATTCAGTTTAGACTTGTGCCTTGTTGGGAGTTGTACGGAAATGTTAAAAGGTCTGACCTAGTAAAATTGCCGTTGTGACTTTAATGTAAAAGTGACCAGGGTTTATTCACGCAACATGTTAAAGACCAACATGTTAAATTGCCAATCAGATTACCGTAAAGGGGTGCATGTCTGAAAGGGGCTTAAATCACTCATTAATTTTCCTTTATCATTACTGTCAGAAAAACAAAAACAAAAACATTACATACATATTATATATGCACAGTTATATTTGTACATTTCCTATAAAATGACAGGGATATTGCTTTTCTCCTCTTTTTTTGTGGCCAGCTTTTTTCTCCCTTTTTCCCATGTAGTTTGGTAAGAGTACAGGGCACGTAACACAAAAGGGATTGAATGCACTCATACAAAGAACATAAACTCTGCATGCATCAGAAACACAGACAAGATGTGTTAACATCTCTCCCCAGGGTTTTTTATAATACCAAAATAACACAGTGAACAAAAACATCCCATACATACCCTATACCCCTTGGTTGCAGTAAGGAAGAAAATAACCAAATAATAAATAAAAGAAAGAAAAAAACAACAACAAAAACCTTTGTCTACTGTTGCTGAGCACAGGATCTTGAAATACACAGTTCAACCACACAGAAGCTACAACAACATATTAAAGAGATTGCACCCACCACCCTCTGTTAACTTTGTTGACTCAGGAAAGATTAAAGGAATAGTTTGAGCTCTTGAGCTGCCTTCATCAGGACTTGAAAAGATTCTATTTTAGCTCCTTGTGCCCGAGCACAAGAAACTTCAAATGATAATACTTAACACTTAAAATGACAGCTTGCATTGGAATATGCAAACTTTGTGGGGAGGTTTTCATCTCTCTCTTTTTTTGTACTGCTGTTAATCCTGCAAATGAGACTCTCTTCTTATATACAGATAAGGTTAGGGTTGAATCATCATTCCTTTCTGACATATTGGATAGTTCTGTACCATATCTTCCACAAATCATACTAATGAATGAGAATTTGTATCTTGTCAGAGTGGACAAGCTGCTGAAAGAGCTTTTTGACTCTTGCAGGGCACTCAATCTTTCCAATGAGAACTATATATTAAAGTTATGTTTGGTGTTTTAGTAGGTCAGGCCGAGTTCAGCAGGTTTATTGCAGGTTTTGCAAATGTCATACATGTCTTTTTCATTATTAGGTTAGGAGTAATACTTCAAAAGATAATTATAGGTCTATACAGGTATCTTGACTTCTCAAGGGAATTCAATATGGTATTACATCATGAAACATGATTTAAGACCTCTTCATTCTCAGCCTCTGAACTTGATGTGATATTTTATGTTCTCAAAAGCTGAACAACAAAATAGTTGTAAATGTAGTAAATGTTTAATTTACTAACCGTGATTTAACCATGCCAATTAGTGCTCAGATTTGTACTTTCTGATCTATCACCTCTATGTTTAAAGGTGACATATTATACCAGTTTTCCACAAGTTAATACAGTTCCCTGGGGTCTTAATAAAACGTCTCTGACATGCTTTGGTCAAAATACCACAAGGATCAAGCACCACAGCAGCCTTCTCACCCTGTCTAAAAAGCCCTGTTCAGAACAGCCGGTTTGAGTGCCTGTTCCTTTAAATGATAATGAGCTGCTGCTCACCTCACCCCCCTCTTCTGTGGGGTGTGCTGACACGAATACAGCTTCGTGCTACCATGGCAGCTGTTGAGCGTGAACCCTGGGAGAAACATGGCTGCTGGAGAGAAAACAGTGGTGCAACCATATGTTTGAACCAGGGTCAGACCCTGAACAAGAAGAGGCTCCCGAACAAGTTCAAGCATCAAGGATACAACAAGGCGTTTCTGAGTGTTTAGTTATTAACTTTATGTCACTTTTACATTTCATTTTGTATGTGCGTACGTTGGCTAAAGTCATGTGGTGTTGCAGGCTGTGGTGGCTGTTTGTGTCACGGACAACCCAGTGCTAGTGACTCCGTTTATAAAGTGTGTTTATGTACTGGTACTAGGTAAAAGGACAGCGTGTTCAGAGGATTGTTGAAAAATGAAAATGAGGCCCCACTCACTATCGATAATTAATGTTTATCTATCAAAAACTAGGTTTCTGGCATGTAAATAAATGCAAGTAATGTAAATGCCATTAAGCTATTCCCGTTACACCAGTAAAGCTCAAGCTCAAACGTTGTAGGTAAGAGCCAGCAATGTTTTCTTGACAACAGTACCTGCCAATTGGCCAAGCACGGGGTGTGGGATTGTCTGCCAACTCCCCATAACTCGTAGTAATGTATGTTTACCAAGTTAGCTGCTGGGTGCTAATCAAAGTTACACAACATTGCCAAGCAAAGGAATTCTTGCAGTTTCTTTTTCACACATTTATCATTACCTTCATGGCATGTCAATCAAGTACATTTACATAGCGTTACAGCAGCAACACACACATACCGACAAGGATCACAGAGCAGAACAGGTAACAACAAAGCAAGCTGAGCTAGCGCTGCAGTTCAAAGTTCCACAAAAAGCAACATGAAAATACAGTTACCACCATTCGACCTACTACTGTCGTTATTTAGTTGGCTTAAAATGAGGCTTAAAGTTCACACAGTTTCTCTTGACTGTCCCTCAACAACATTAACAGAACTGCTAAGTCTCACGCTTCGACTGCGAGACTCACACTCTGATTTGTCATTTTTAATCGAAGGGACAGCATTTTTTCAGACGGGCTGAGGCACAGAGCATAACAAGGTTAGGGCAGCACTTTTTATGGATTGTCTGTGAACACACCAATCATCATCTGTTTGAACCGAAAGCATGCAACAACAAATCATTGCAATGTGTGTTTCAGTGGCACTGATAATTTATTCAGATATTACTTCTATTTGGATAGACGTGAGAGACTACAGTGGGGAGTGTTGGATAATGGGAGCAACTTGGTGAGCAGCATAGATCTTATCCCATGTTTTGAAGAAAAATGTGTAATATCTGGAGTGTAGTGGGTCCATTTACCATGAATAATGCTCATTTTATTATGAACAAACACAAACATCGCTAGCCATATTAGCCGCACAACATGCTAATGCCATGTTCAACAGGCTAACCTGCTAAATAAATACTAAAACGGCATAAAACATGGCAAAACTTAATAGTATATAAAAAATATAGTGAATCCAACGGGTCTTCACTTCCTCAGATGATGGGAGGACATAAAGACTGTTGTGTTGTTTCTTGCAGCAAACAACAGAACTTCGATTCAGTTCAAAATTTGATTCAGTAGGTTTTAGTGGGCAGGGACATTCAGCCTGCTGAAGGGCTGCTGGAAGAGATCTTATGTTCAACATTTCCCTTTATGATGTCAAAAAGGGAGCAATTTTTAAACAGTGTTTTTGAGGAAAAAGAGAGAGGATGGTCTTTTCTCATAGTTTGGGGGTCTGTAGATGCACCAGGACACGTATTTATTTTGGAAAGACATGAAAAAATGCATTTTGCATAATATGTGACCTTTAAAGTCTGGATAAGTTAAGACAGCTGTTACTGTTCTAAAAAAACACTTTTTCTAGTGAGAAAAGCCTCTTCTCATCACAAACTGTTTAAATAAATCAGAGCACTGGCTCAAATCCTGCTTACTTTAAAAGTACAATTTCAATTTTGGCAGTCAGTCTGTTTCTATCTGCCAAATTGTCACTTACTTACACACAAAAATCCCATTTCCTCTTGCCTTACTTCCATATTTACTTGGAAAGACATTTTGAGGGAAACAGCTTAACGATGAAATATCTGTCAAATAAAACAGCAAAGAGAATTTCTTTCAAAGGATTGGCTAAATGAAGCAGCAGAAAAACATTGCCAATTGTCGAAACTAGGTCAGAAGTTATAGCACCTCAGCGCTTGAGCTCTGATAAAAGGTTTCCAAATGACTTGGTTTGTTTTGCTGTTTTTCTGTCTGTGAAATTAACTTATGATGATAGTGTCATCCAATTACCCAAGACGTTTACAAGCAGAGCACATTCTTAATTGATTGGACTCATAATAAAGACCAGTGGCTGTTTGGGTGCAGCCTCTGCGCTGGCTGTTATGTGATGTCAACTCAACAGTGTCCACAGAGACAAACAGCTTCTGTAATTAATTGACCACGGCTTCAAAGAGAGTAGTGAAAAGAGCTCTCTGGAGCTGTGGATCAGTATGCGTCTTTAGCTCTTCAGCCCTCTGCAGGGCCATATCAGTAAAGTTTGTCTTTGCCAAGAAACTAGTCATGGTGGTTTTGAGTGGGGTTGGCCCTTTGGGACAGATAATCGTCCCCTATGGTGTGGTGCCAAACACAACTTGAGAAGGTCTTTGGATAATATTTGGTCCTTCTCTTGCTTTCTGTTTGAGCTTCTAGTTTGCTTTTAGCATGTCTCCCAGTGGCAAAGACAGATGGTAAAACAGACGCTTCTTTGCTTCTCTTGTGTGAATGCTGACATGACAACCTCACATTAGCTTGGTAGAAGAATGTGTCAGGACCACACAACCAGCCATTCCCAGCCAACCATTCCTAAAATATTACGCTCATATTAGACATTTCCATGCCTCACAATTCATGTCAAATTCCAACACAAGTGCCAATGCAGGAAATACCATTTATCCAGCAAGGCTGAAATGAAGGGTGTGAATGATGTTGAGATCTGGGGGGTTGACAAGGTGGCGTGTAGGGTCCCTGACTTTCATGCGGAAGACCAGAGTTCACATCCCATCACAGAGAAACAATTAGTGTTTGACATGTTTGACACAAGATGAGCGACAGCAAAACATAACAAGTACAAAACTACAAGCCTAAAGCCCTGCTACCAGCCCTAAGAGCATGTAATGTTAGTGAATCCCATAATATAGAAGTGTTGGATAGAACTACTGTATATACATACTCATGTTTTTGATATTCTTAGATCCTTGCCAGTAGAAGACTAAAGATATAAAATTTAGATGAGAGGTCAGGGGCTCAGTACATCCCCTTTAAAGTATGAATGTACTCAATATATTTCAATTGTAGCTTGCCAACTGAGATATCTCTACAGTTGACATAATTGTGTGAGGGTGGTGCTAGAGGAAAGCTCTTGGAGTGCCCAAAATGGAAAGGGCTCGTCTTCTGGGGTGCATGAAGGTGCTCTGCAAAGGTAATATTACTATTAGATTCTTATACTTGTACAGTTCAAAATGATCCACTGGTGATGGTGGGGAAACTCATTAGTTTTCAAATTCAAAGGATCGTGAAAATCCACAGGTAAGTTTTAGCAAGGCAAAGTTATTTCTGATGTTGCTGCTAGACAAAAGGTCTAGGGGTCACCAAAATCATTTTCAAATAATCTTTGGAAACTATGAATATCCATACTACATTTAGTAGCAATCTGGCCAGTACTTGTCCAGTGGATGGACTCCTCTTAGAACCCACTAAATTCACAACAAAAGGATGAAGAAACTGTCCAATAATCAGAGAGAAATTAGAATTGTAACAAAAAAAGCAGACATGGTAAGGATCAAAAGCTCCCTTTGCGTCACAAGCATTGACAGGAGAGGCACCAATACTTTTAAATGAATGAGGGGAAAGGAGACATGCTGTGCCAGGTTAAGATGACAGTAAGCTGTACAACCTCAAACACAGCTTTGGACTGAAAGGTCAGCTCATGGCTGTGGGGAAGTCATTGAAACCAACAGGTGTGAGAAACTTGAGCCTGGTAACTGACCCGACCTCCCAGAGAGACTCTGAGGATGTGACTGATGTGACTGATGTGACTGATGTGACCATGTGATCAAAGGTGCAAAATAAACAACACTTCCCATAATGTCACGCATTCAGCATTAGCACAGTCACACTAACTCAGAAGAAGCTTATACAAGATTTATCCTGAAGATCATGGTGGTGGTGGGGAGGTGGGAGTAGTGCAATAATAGATTTGAAAGACAGTCTCACAAAAACATGTATAGAGCAGCACACACCCCTTTTAACTTTTAGTTGAGTTATAGTTTTACCTGTGAACATTAAAAATTGCGCATTTTAGGTCAATTAATGTTTACTAATACTGCTACTTGTGAAAAAAAAAACCTATGTTGTGTACTGTGTGAGAAGCAGCCCGTGTAATCTTAGTTGCCATGGAGCAAAAAAGCCTGGTGCAAAGTGAACAGTGTTTCTACAGGTTTGTCATTCTTATAGTTCGAGAAGCCAATACTGTGACCTTAGGATCATTTTCTTAATGTTAAAAACACATTCAGTGAATTTGCAGCATGTTGGAGTCATATATACTATTGAGACAAAGCTGATGAGGACTGTATAAACATTTTTAAAAGTTTGGTACATCACTGACTCTCACTGGTATTTTTGTTGATGAAAAATACCCCCCCCCCCCTTTCTTTTTCCCTAAAAATGAAGTTTGTGAGATTTTCAGTAACAAAATCTTGAGCACAACAAAAGCGAGCGCAACGAAATTGAATGAGGGTCAAAACCTTGCAATGACTAACGATAACTCGAACAAATCATGTTATAATTAAATTTGAGAGTTTATGAATGAGTTCATGAGAGGACTTACTGAAATTAAAATGACATACCTAAAATGTACAGTAATTGAATTGACACAGCTGTAATTCAGCGTCATGTATAATTCAAACCCACATTGCAGTAATGTTAATTTCATCAACAAAAACTATGACTTAATGTTTTTCAAGAACCTTTTTTTCCATGACTAAGACGAGATGATGATGAGACGGCACCAATGTCATTAAACACTAACTGTGACTATATCAACATGCAATATTGTTGACGAAAAAGCGGAAGCGCTCAGAGCCCAATACACAATGACTATAGTTACACGCATAAAACGGAGGAAAATAGACTTCAGGTCACATTTACATGTATATAGTGTGAATGAAACGAGAGCCATTATGCAGCCCATGCAGACAGCTGTATTGATTAAAATAGCAGTGTATAACATTACCATATCATGGTTGTTGTTATTCTAGCAAACCTTGCCTTGTTTAACCTTTAATATTGATGCCATGCGAACTAGCTTGCTAGACAGCAATTATGTTATCCTTATGTCATTATTAAGTCCATGGGGAACATTTTTTTTTCTTTTCTTTTTCTTTTATAAATGGCCACCACAGGTTCAGGAGAAAACTAGGGATTTGATCTATTTTTAAAAGTGTTTTGTCAGTAAATATATTTGAAAAACTGTGTGGCTGAATCTGGGTCATGGATAGAGTTCTACTGACACTGGAGGGATATACATTTCTGAAGAAATCCTTTTTGTTGAAGAATTTAAAAATGTCTTCTTGTCATAGATATTAATGGGCTTTTCATTTTTTGTGTTTCTGACCCAAACTACTGCAAATTGGATTTTTTTGACATATGACATCCAACTTATTAGTGATAAATGCCAATAAGTTGATCATTCTCAACAAATATGCCCAGAGAATAGAGGCACATTTTTCTTTTCTTGTTAACACCAACTTCAGATCTATTTATTTTATTTTTTTAATGCAAACAGGTTGCAATTGGTGTGTGTACAGTATTCTTTTCAATTTTATTAGGCTAACTACTTTTATTTCTGTTGCTCAGAACAGAAAGATACATTTGTCATGTACTTTGGGGAACCAAAAAACTGGTTTCAAAATGTTTTATTGTCTGTACAGCTCTCATTGTTTTATAGTTGTCTTATAGTTTTAAAGAGAGTATTGGGCCCCAGTTGTTGAATCGTGTTGGTTCAAAATAAATATGCAAATCAGAAAATGTTCCATGTCTGGATGTATTCCTTAAATTGATACCATCAGACCAGACACTTTCTGCAAAGCTGCATTCTTAATCACCCAACCCCTGTTTTTCACCAGATAATGATAAGATAAAATCTTATGTGAAATAAGTTTGACTAATATGACAAAAAAATATTGGTTTTGGCTCGACTAGATTGAAATGTTCAATATAATCTGATGGCTAAAAAAGACTAAAGTGCCAACAGTTTTCATTGACTAAAACTATAATAAAATTTAGTTAGTAAAAGTTAGTTAGTAATAGTTTTCTTTGACTAAGATAAGACTAAAATACCCAGACTTTTAGTCAACTAAAACTTAAAAACAGGATGAGGACATTTGACACAGGACTAAGACTAAGACTCAATAAAAAATAGCTGACAAAATTAACACTGCATTGCAGTTGTTATTCCCACTGAAAATCCTGCCTATCACTATAATCTCCAAGGTGTAGTGGGTGAAATTATTTTCTTGTACGCCAAAAGTATTTTTAGCAGGAAAGGTGCACGATTCATGTGGTACAAACAGAGTGTTGTGAAGGGATGGATGTCCCTGTTGTGTTGTTTCAAGATGCAGCAAATCCATTACTTCCATGGTTACTGAAACCTTCTCCTGCCTTTAACTGCCGGCTCAGTAGAGCAAGGAGTGGAGAAAGCATTTGGGTGTTTCAAAGTAACATGACAATGCTGAATGAAATGCAAGGTTATTCTGTAATATGTCACACAGTATTAGTTGTTGTATATTATATGTTCTACAGATAACATCAAAGCTAAGTATAGATGGTTTCAACAACCACACAGTGGTTCATATTAGTCTAATACATTATCCTTCTAATGATTAATTGTCTAATAACTGGAAACATCAGTATGCTGTATAGTAATGCATTACATGGCCAACATTTGGCCATGAAAATCACACACATTTTGTGATTATTGAATATCTCATTCCAAAGCCATGGGCATAAATTGGCAACTACAACAGCCTCCACTCTACCGGGGAAGCTTTCTACATGATTTTGGAGCCTGGCTGCACGGAATTGCCCCAATCAGCCACAAGAGCATTATTGAGGTCGGGCACTGGTGTTGGGCGATAAGGCCTGGTTTTCAATGGGCTTTAGATCAGGGCTTTTTGCAGCCATTTAAGTTATTCCACACTACACTCAGAAAACCATTTATGACCTCACTTTTTGCATATTGTCATGCTGAAACAGGAAAGAGCTTTCCACAAAGTCAGGCAGCACACCATTGTCTAAAATTTCACAGTATGCTGTAGCAATAAGATGTCACTTAATTAGATTAAATGGGCCTTGCCCAAACAATAAAAACATAGCCTCACACCAATAGTACACAAAAATACACTATGTGGATTGTCTACTGTGCATACTTTTGGACAAACAGTGTATGTTTGTAAATCAATATGCATCCGTTATTCGATACTCCTAAAAACACAACCCCTGCAATGCATTATTGGACCTGTGAATGTCTGCACTGCATTCATAGCTGTACCTGGGATATTAAGGAATCCACGGAGACCCTCTCTCTGCCTGTAAGTGGATTTTCTGTGTGCTCCATTTTTGCGGGGATTGTTTATTGGCAGCACTCACCATCTCAGCAGTTCCAGCTGTGATAGATGAGCCAGGTGGCACACTCCATCCTCCGGTTGAGGAGAGAGAGAGAGAGAATTGCTGCTCCATCATTTCTCATGACCTTACATGCCTGATTATGCTGCTGCAGATCCCCTCCGTGCCTTTTCACCGTCAAAGCAGCTTCATTTGCATAAACGTACTTAATGACTACATTTTCTCATCAAGGTATGCTGAAGTATTATATGGTTGTTTTGTAAATCTGACTTGACTTGGCTTGACTTGAGCAATGGTCTGATATGTGTGCGTGTGGTATGTTGTTTGCTGAATGGCTGATATTGTGTGCAGAATCCTTAATGTGCTATCAGAAACACAAACGCCCGCTACAAGATGTGATTAAGATGAAGAACTTGAGATAGGCGTCTTTGATGACAAAGTGGTCGGGTTGGTTGGCCAATTCCTCCTCTCCGGCTGCTGACTGGCTGTCGGTTAGAGGCTGGCCTGTGAGATCAGATAACTGAGGGGAGGAGAGAGTCTGCCAATCACCAGCAGCCACAGACAGCACTTTGTTCTTCAGAGCTGCGATACTATCGAACCGGAGACATTTTAGAAAGGACAATCATGCCACACAGCAAAGCTTTCCTGTAGGAATCCTTGCTTCATAAATCTACATTCTTATATAAGTTTATATGGATTTACACCATGGCAACACAAAATTGTGTTCTGAGGGTGTGCGTTTTTTTTTTTTTTTTTAGATGACTTTGCAGCTCTAATTTAGCAACCTTATCAGCATTCTAAATTAATACTCATGAATGGAAAATGCTGCTGAAGTTTTATTGCTTCTTCTAAACAGTATTGACTTTGTTGTTTCTGCAACCCTGTTTCCTAAAGATTTCATTTTTATACTTCTAAAAGCAAATAATTTTCGGCCAAATTACATTTATTATCAAAATAAGGAGGAAATGTTTTTAATAAAGATATCTGCAAAACCTAGCATTGTTCCTAGCAATATTCAATTAGTTTTCCCTGCAATATCCACTGCAACACGGCAACTAAAGCATGATTAACTAAATCTGTTGTATTTAGGCAACTGAAAGCACTTTGTGTAAGTTAGAGAAATGTGCAGGTCTTGTTTTAAAATACTTGAAGAGTCAAAGCTGACTTGAAGTTAGTCAGGACAATAAATTTCAGTATTTTAGGACAGAGGATATGAAGCCTGCATTTTGCATGCCCACATCCACTCCAGCCACCTCCCAACAAAAAGAAACAAAAATCATTGCTAGTGTACATAATCCAGACATCAATTATGCTTCCTCCAAAATGTATTTGACAAATTGCAATTCTGTCATTTTTAGGAAACAGACTTTTGTCACTTGTCCGTCTCACAGTACAGATACTCTTCTATTTTCTATTTTCCTAATATATGCACAGGTATCGATCGAGGCCTCCACAGTTTCACTAAGAGTTTCCCAGTTTATTGGCATGTAAAGCTTTGAGAGGGAGGTGATCAATTAATAAAAACAACACCTGTTTCCTTCCTTTGTAATCACATGCGGTCGTCTCGAAATAGATCTGTTATTTTGCTGGCATCTCTTACATCAGCCTAGTGAAGCACTGTGGTTGGCTCCAGCTGCTGTCTTTCAAACACCCTGGTATACCTGTGCAGCTGATAAGCACAGCGACAGCCAAATGGGGGTGGAAAACCATGGACGACAACAGTTTGAGCTCTACCAGAAAGATATGATTTAAACCACATGTAAGCAGAATCATAACAACCTATGGAAAGCAGCTTATTTGGTTACTGAAGGGATATTGCCATAGGTAATTGAATTAAAAATATGTAAAAGTGATATAATAACAGGAGCACTGAAGGGTGTGATCTGTAGGTCAAAACTGTCCTCTTTATTGCTACTTCATTGTTTATCAGTGTATTATATACTGTAACTCTGAGTATGTGTCAGATTTGAGGTAAATCTTGTTTTTATGTGCAGTTTTGTGATCCTGGTGTGTATCATTTGACGTGTATAGAAAAATTGTCAAACAGATCTCATGATGCAAACCAACAGTATCACGTAGTGAGGTGGAGACTTGTTCTTTAAAGCTCACACTAAATTCTTGTGGTTCTGTTACCAGCGCACTTTGAGAAGAATGATGGTCAAGATGGTCAAATTTTGCTTTCCTTATCAAGGTGATAAGCTTGTAGTCCCTCACTGCTGTCACTGTCTAAGGTTCAGCCAGTCAGTGTTTGTGCCAGAAGTGGTAGCATTGGGCTGTAGTTTATTTTTCTTTTATAAATGGCCACTGCAGGTTCAGGACAAAACTAGGGATTTGATCTATTTTTAAAAGCATTTTGTCAGTAAATATATTTGAAAAACTGTGTGGCTGAATCTGGGTCATGGATAGAGTTCTACTGACACTGGGGGGATATACATTTCTGAAGAAATCCTTTTTGTTGAAGAATTTAAAAATGTCTTCTTGTCATAGATATTAAGTTTGACATATGACATCCAACTTATTAGTGATAAATGCCAATAAGTTGATCATTCTCAACAAATATGCCCAGAGAATAGAGTCACACTTCTATGGGAATGAAGAAAAGGTGAATAGATGTGCAGTGTTTTTAACATAAGTTATTACACAACCTTTTTACTTTTCTATCACATCTGTATTCAGCTTTAACATGGCAACTTATCATGTACAACTGGCATTGAAACAAACCAGAGGACATTCATTTGATTAACTTAATTAAAACATAGATTAATGTGTTAAGTGCTAATTGTGTCTGTATTGTTTATTTGAATTATTATTCTAACTTTCTCAATTTCTGTAAAATTTGAGCTCAGTATTCACAATGTTTATCTATTAAATTGATTAACTGCATCTTCTAGTGAATCAGTACAATTTTTACCTGTACAATGACATGGAGGTTAAAAATCCACCATGCTGTGGTATGAAAAGTGATATCAGAAATGATTGGAGAGAAAACAATGCCAATTTATATCTGTGAAATTGGAAGGTGAGCTGTGTGAAGCACCATCTGTCCTGGTGAGGGAATGGGGAAGTGTTCAGGTGTTAAAAGCATAATATGGCAGCATTCTGGTTCTCTCCCTGACAACTCCAACCTGCCTACGCTTCTTCTGTTAATTTTGTACTCTATATCCAATACCTTGTTCACACCCCATGTAATAAAATTCATCATTATTGTCTTTTTATTAATAAATAACCATGAGAGAAAAAGTACACAACTAAACCAGCAGTAGATCAGCTGCCTAAATTTAGCTATAACTTACACTGACAGTAGTTTCTAGTAATTAATTCAAACTGTTAACAGTGAAAGTTAAACTCTTACTTGATTTTTGTATTTTCTAACCTGTCATTAGATATCACTTGAAAATGTATTCACTTTTTTACACCTAAGATTATAGTATTTCTAAATCAGTCAGGTTCAACATACTCCAAAACAGATTCATCTATCCTGTATAGGTTTATAATCATAAAATCTGTTTTACTAAACATAAGTTAGAATATAACTTCTTCAAAAGGGGATTTTCTGTTGCCCTTTTTTCTTTTACTTAACAACTTTAATTAATTCTACTGTAGGTGGGCTTGTTCTATCCGTAGTTCTTTGACAAATGCTTTGTTTTGAAGGCCTCTAGGTTATAAATGAATCTTGACTTGTCAGCTTTTTGTCTTTGTTGCGATTTTTAACTGGCTCTTATGTGCAGTTTGGGTTTGTTGCACTCTGCCAGATTGCACCCGTCACCCATTTGGGTTTGGCTGGGGGATGGGGGGGTTAAACTTTTTAAATGTCTCCACAATTCTATGACACACAGGTTTCAGTTTAGCGGTTGTGAAATCAGCATAAAGGTCAAACCCTCCATGCGCATAAAGGAATTGCAGGAGGTGAGGACAAGGTGACGGGGGAGCATCTCATTAGCATTATTTTGTCTCTTGCTCCTGAAACGTTGCTCATAGAGTGACAGAGATATCAATCTGGTCCACTATCATGAAGGATGTCTCAGTTACTTTATTTCTGCTCTGAGGAGCGAGGGTTGAGGAGGCTTCCCAGAGGAGGCTTAAGGAAAGAAACACTGAAGCCTGATTAACAAAGGAAACTATTTTCATGCTGTTTTTGTGTTTTGTGTGTCATTAATCAAGATTTTTCTTTTCACAAGTGTCTTATATGAAAACCCTGAGACTTTACTGAGAACACTCCAGTGAGTCATTGCTGCTGCTTTTCTTTCAGCAATAAACACATTTTAATTATCTGCCAGTGTTATTTCTACTCAGTCATGTGTGGACTTGTTTTCTTTGTGGACAGGTTATGTGATCAGCTGACCTTCTTTTAAGCACCCACTTCTTGACATATTTTTCTGGATCTCACTGGTCCAAAGGAAGGCCAACCAAAGCAAAGAATATTAGTGCTGAGACCTTGTTGATTTGTTGTTGTGTACATAGTGGCATGTTCATTTCAGAGAATCCTCTTAAACAGTCAGCACTGCTAACAGACTAGAAAAAACACAGACAAGTAAAAATTGAGCATAGCGTTAGTTCAGGCAAGACACAGTCAAGCTCAGCTCACAAACCCAGCCTACATCAGCTGATGGCTCAGCTGATTCCCTTCTATGCATCCAATTGGCAAATCTCATACAGTGCGCCTTATTTAAAGATGCTTCAGTCTGCCTACCATTGCTGCTTCCTCTGCAAGCTGCTTGCAACCCACCTCTACCCCAGCTCCTCCTTACATGCTGTGTCTGACTTAAACAATGTAATTTTTGTTGTCATTGTTGCTGCTCTGTTCTGTACTTTGGGTCTTTGCCGCTGCTCTCCCTGCCTTAGGCTTTCCATGTAAGCACATGGAAGGGCTCCCAGAACAGAGCCATACTGCCAAATATATCTACTGCAAATGGCAATAAAAGTTTTGTTTTTTTTGACTGAAGTGGTCTTGACTGAACTAAACACTACTTACACAAAATAACATTGCACTATGAAATAAACACAAGTGCATATATACTTGACAAGCAGCATCAGGTCCATTGATCCAGATCTCCTCATGATGTCACAGAGTTATAGACGTATCCATTTGCTGGGATCACAGAGAACCTTTCAGTTCAGATCAGACTGGGTCTCTGGTGATTGTAAAGAAAATATGCACAACCCAGTAAGATTCCTGGCACTCATCAGTACAGATCAGCTGTGGAAAAAGCCTGATGCTGAACTGAAACTATGTACTCACCCAGTGTGCTATCCTCATCCTGGAGCCATCAGACCCGGAGGATTAGAGGCCTGAGTGAAGTCCACTGCTGAGGGTCAGAGGTGATGATGAGAGGGCTGAGCAGGTATCTGCAGTTTCTGTAGCTCCAGCTGCAGCTACTTCATCCTGCTGTCTGTGACTCTGCTCTTACCAAAAAATATATATAATCACAGATATAAAATACAGTAATACATTCACAAACATATCAATCAGTCCTGCTGTTGCACTGTGCTATACTGCCCCATAGTTCTTCAGCAGCTGAATGCACCTGAACTGCACTGATTTCAGACAAAGAAAGGCAAAACTAAAGAAATCTAGATTTACTGAACCTGCAGCTGTTATCAAAAACACAGGAGACAGACAAGATGATGGGTGTAAGCATGAGAGAAATTAAAAGAAAATAACACATTTCAATGTAAAAGGTCAATAACTCAGTGAAATCTCAGTGTGCACGTCTATTCCAAAAAAGGAAAAACTAACTCTTCTGTATTGTGTCAGTATCAGTGTGAAAAGATTCCAGATCAGTTTCTGACAGCTCAGACAACAAGATGCAGAATTCCCACACAAGTCATTTATATAACTCACACTTCAAATATCACTGAGTTACATTATCATTTATTTACTGAGTTACATCGTGCACACCCGTGTCTACTGTTTATCTAACAAGCCTGGTGAGGCTTTGTTTATCTGAATCAGATTATCTGTCTGACTACATCAGAGACAATAATGCTACAGTGGTTTACTGTCAGTCACAAATAAAGGGGACAGAGCAGCTGGGTCATTTGTTGTTGTTTGTGGTTGTTATTACAAATTAATATTACCAATGTTATCACGTGGAGAGATTATCAATAACATTACGTTATGAATATGACAAAAATTGAGAGATAAAACAACATTGTCTCTTATTGTTCATCCGGTTCCACAGTGGAGGAACAGCTGAATAAATGCCAGGAACAAACTTACTGATGGCCAGCAGATAAATATCAGCTCAAACAAAGAAAAGTCTTGAAAAGTCTTCATTCACCACAAACATAACAAAACAAAGTTCATCTTTGAATCACTCCTTCTGCAGTCTTCACTTCCTGCAGTCAATGAGCGGAAATACGGACAGTGTCACTCTGCCACTGCAACCGCATTGTGGTCGGAGGTGGGGATTACATCTGAGGATTTAACTGAATGCTCATGTTGAGCCCTCACGTCACGGTCTAGAGGCCGCAGCAGGCCCACTTTAACCCCTGCTACTACCTAATCAACAAACCTAAAACATTACCTCCTTGGCACAGATTACACACATGTAAAATTGCCAGCGCATTTACATAGTGCATTTCTGAAAGCAGCTTAATACACCTGTATATGAAACTTCTGACTGCTGGTAGTAAGAGCCTTAAAAAGCATCAGTTTGAGGAAAAAACATTTCAAAGGCACTAAATATCTTCTGTAGTATAAGCTCATTAAAAAATGAAAAAGTAGTAGCATAGCTGTAAATTGAGTTTTTGTGTGTATAACAGCACTAGTGGGAGGTCTATGTACACAGAGATGACGAATGAGATGGATCTGTGCTGACATCTGTGCTGGCATCTCTTGTCTCTAAAACAAAGTGAAAGAAATGACAATGGTAATACTAAGCACTATGTTGGGTTGTAAAGACATCAGCATGCTTCAAACAAAGTACTTGTTGGGTCATGTAACAGAACCTGAAACCCCCGCTGCAACATCAGAAATGGAGAGGTTGTGCCCGACCTGGACAAGCCTCTGTCTTCAAAAAAACTGCAACTAGGTCGTCAGAGGAGAGTAACTAGTAGCCTACTAGCATGAAGGCCTCTGGGGACAGTGTTTTAAGAAGATTTCACTCAGTCCAACAACGGCGCCTACCACTCTACTAATGGTGAGTAGCCTATCTCTCTCTGCAGATGCAGACTTTGAGTGAGCCAAGTTGAGAAAACAAGCCAAATAGCCATACTGTATATAACTGTGTATGAATATTTCTGAACATAGCCTACTAGACAAAGTCTTTATTTTTTGTTTGTTTTAATGTTTTGTGAGTAGCCAATAGCCTAGGTCAAGGGCATAGTTGCTTGGTTTTATATGGATGTTCTGTTGCATACGTGATGTCAATGAATCAGATAGTAGTAACTCACAGTGTGCCATAGGCTGCAGCCACTGAGCCCACAGTGTTCCAATTTAATGTTTTAAAAATTATTAATCACTGACAGTGTGGTTACTCTGTAGTGCAGGTTGGTGATGGAAGACTCAGATTGTTGCCTGTGTTGTTGAGTCGAGTTAAATAAATGGAGCGACCCTCCAAAGATATATATCCATTTCAGTATTTGTTTTTGTATGAGCAAATGCTCTTAAGAGAGAGAGAAATAAGACTTTTAAGTTGCCTCTCCGCTGTTAGGGTTACAAAGATGAAAGGGAACCTGTTGATGAGGGTTTCTCTGCAACAGGTTCCCTTTCATCTTGCTTGCATTTGCTTATGCAAAGAAATAAAACTGTTTAAATGAGATATTTGCTTGCCACAAAACAATTCTGTGACCTGACAAGGAATGAAATTAATAAGCTTTGTTAGAGAAATATCCTTCAAAAATTGAAAACTAATGTCTTTTTATTATGATTTTTCTTATGTTACATTGAAAAATCATTGTGCCCCCCAGAGAAAATTTAATGCCTGTCCACCAATTTTGTTTCTCCTTCTGGGTCTGGGTTGCTGCATTTGACAACTTTCCAAAACAGACAATCATGCCCACTTCATGCAGCAATTGGCCATGGAGGTGTGCTGTGTGGAGATGTGAAAGAAGGCAGGTTTTTTAATGTCTCCCTTTTTTTGTACACAACCAAGGTGAACAACATGATTGCCTTCCAGGAGAGACTGTCCAAATGTGTGCACCATCATCCCCATAAGTATGACTCATTTTCTATGACAGCAGGCTTTTTGCCTCTCCTTCAAGTGTAGCTATTCAGAACAAGTTTAAACACTTTTGCCTTTAGACGTGAACTAGTTTGTTTAAAAGCCCATTGAAGCCTTAAAGGAAAGACAAAATCCCTACAATGAAGCATGGTGAAGGCACTGTCATGCTGTTGATGTTTCTCTGCTGCAGGCCCTGGAGGGATTGTGAAGGTGGATAAAGGAATGTAGCAACAAATCCTGGAGGAAAACAAGCTGCAGTCTAACAGAGATGGGAGAAGAGATATTTTTAGGGCAGGACAACAAACTCAAACATAAAGCCACAAGGAAATGTCAGGACAGGGCGTAAATCATTGTTAAATTGGGGGGCGCTAGTGAGCGTCATGGAGTAGATGTGCTTCCAGATGCTCCTCCTTGCCAACTTTAAAATTAATATTTTGACAGTCTCATATTTCATTTTATTAGCCTTGGAAACTTTTCTCACACAGTGGGGTCTAATTTCTTAACTTTTTGCAACAACATGCCTAAGAAGTCCAGAGACACCAACTCAGACCAGCTTCAGCTAATGCTAACAATGCTAGCGGTGGCCCTTCCAGCCAAGCTACAGGTGACGACCTGGATGATCTGCCACTGATCTGGGAGAAGATCTCTGACAAAATCCTAAAAACACATTAATGACAGGTGTGACAAGCTGGAATAGACTCTTCAGGCGTTACAAAGCTCTCAAAAGGAACTGCTGAAAGTGGAATCTATCGAGGAACAGGTGCTGGAGCAGGAAATCCGTATTAGATGCTTGGAAGAATGAAAACAACGCACTCAAGCTCAAGGTTGACAACCCCGAGGGTCGGTCGTGCTGCAAAAATATTAAGATTGTCGGCATACCTTAACGAGAAGAAAGGCATAAACCAGTGGAATTTCTCAAGGCTCTGATCCCGAAAGTTCTCAGAGAAGACAACTTCCAATCTTCAGTGTTTATCAACTGGGCACACTGGACCCTGCGAGTGCGGTTAATTATATTACTTTGGCATGAATTTTAGACATTCAGATAATCCAGTTTGACCTTAATGTAACCCCCGGATTCCTTTTCTATGTGAGACGGTCAGTTTGTTTTATTTACTCCAATCAGCTATGATTGACAGCAGCGTTGAGCTGGCTTCTTGTAGCTTTCTTTAGCCAGACATAGTCACCAGATGTGCGTTTAGCGTTCCCGAGCTTAGAGAGACATCTGTGCTTTGTTTGGGGAAGCACACTGAGGGCGGGTAGGGAACATGTTCATGGGTTTGTTTAAGTGTGTTATTTTATACCATAGTGTATGTTTTTTATGTGTTGTGTTTTACTATGTTCTCTGTTATTTTGTGTGCATGCCAGATTGTCTTCATCCAGAGTTACTGTCAGTATGATTACTCTTTCTCCAGGAAACACATTACACATTAACAAATGAACAGCATAGCCTGAGAGCAAATTAGATTTCTCAGCTTTTCCAAGAACCTTTTACCCACAAGGCCAGAGATGTTGCTATTCTTTTTTGTAAAAAATATCCCATTTTGCCTTGATTCTACGACAGCAGACCCATATGACAGGTATCTGGATTTCAGGTCATATAAATACCCTTCCAATAACAATGTTTAATATCTATGGCCCAAACATTGATAATCCTCATTTCTTCCTTAAAGCTTTTGATATGATACCAGCTTCTAGCCCTAATGTCGTTATTAGAGGTGACTTTAACTGTTATCTGGATCCGATTTTAGACAGACTCTCAACAAAACCGCCTTCTGCCATAGCCTCAGTGCAAACCTTGAATAATTTAATCAAAACAAGGAACAGGGTTGATATCTGGCAACTGCTGCATCCTACTGACAAAGACTTTTCTTTCTACTCTCATTTCCATAAGTCCTACACTAGAATTGACTATTTTCTGATATCTTCTGAATTACTACCCCACATTACCAACTCTAACTATCATAATATTTTGATATCTGATGATAGCCCGGTCTCACTTCAATTTAAAAATATCCTGCCTAAACAAAAGTACAGCTGGCACTTTAACCCTCTCCTTCTTGAAGACCACTCAATCAAGCAATCCATAGGATTCAGTCTAAATCAAGTAAATTGGTTACAAACACAAAGGAGATAAATGCTTGCTTCAGGGACTTCTTTTAAGAACTGTATTCCAGCAAAGTAAAGGCCACTGAAGCAGATTTTTGCTACTTTTTTGTTAACTTAAATGTCCCCCAAGTAGATGGCACTTCGAGAGATGACATCGAAACACCATTCTCTAAGGCTGATTTTTTGGCTGCTATTCAAGCTTTCCCCTCCGGAAAATCAGCAGGCCCAGATGGCTTTGGCTGTATATTCTACAAGGCATTCCACAAAAAAATAGTCCCTCTCATGTTGAGGATCTCATGTTCCAATGAAAAGTAAGAGGCCCCCCAGCTCACTTTACAAAGCAAATATTTGCTTGCTTCTAAAGAAGGCAAAAGAAGAGACTGACCCTGCAAATTACAGACCCTTTGCTCTCTCTAACCATATCTCAAAAATTGTACATCCTGATCAGACATGATTTAATAGATTCTCATTTTGTAATGTTCGTCTGCTTTTAAATACACTTGATTCAGTTCATGAAAAGGACACACAAGCTGCCATCTTATCTCTCAATGCCCAGAAGGCATTTGATCAGATTGAATGGCCTTATATGTTTGAGGCATTTAAACAATTTGGGTTTGGGGTGAACTTTATAGAGTGGATCAAAATAATTTATTCCATCTTCTATTCTCACTTTTACAGACAAATCCCAACCTTTTGATTTGCAACATGGCTTAAGGCAGGGCAATTCCTTTTCTCCCCTCCTTTTATGATATAGCTTTAGAACCTCTTGCAATAGTAATCAGAGGTCACCCAGGTATCCATGGTGTAAAATTCGGTAATGTTGAAAACCTTGTGAATTCATATGCTGATGATTTATTATTTAGTAAATCATTTAGTAAACTGTCAGGATATACAATTAACTGGGATAAAAGTGAATTCATGCCTCTCATAAATAATCTGAGCCTTTCTGTATTTAGGCATTATTACTGGGCTGAAAATGTGAGGGCTCTCACTTTCTGGCAAAGGAGTTCCCCTGGTGATGACTGGTCTGCTGTCTTCCCACTCTGGTTAAAAATTGGATCCATGTCAGTTTCAGAAACCTGCTACTTTTTTCCACAGTACAGCCTTCCAATAAATTACTTCATTCTCAGAAACTCGCTGAAGATTTTGAATCAAATAAAAAAATTCTTGACTGCCAAATGTCTCAGTACACACCCTTATAGCATACAATCAAAACCAGCACTGATGGAAGGAGTGTTTCTGGACTGGAGGGAGAGGGGACTGTGCTGCATTGGAGATCTTTACATAGATAAAAAATGTGCCTCATTCCTTCAGCTCGAAACTAAATATTACCTTCCTCAATCACATTTTTATCGCTACCTTCAAGTCAGGTATTTCGTATGGGAGTGCATCCCAGAATTCACAATCAAACCAAAGAGCCACATTTTTTTATGATTTACTTCTTTCACAGCCAAACTCAAAACATTTGACTTCAATTGCTTTTATGGTACCAGTAAATGCCAGTCATCTCAGGGAGACCTGGGCTGAAGAATTAGGTGTTCCAGTGTCAGGCGAGCTGTGGGAGGAAGCCTCGTCCACTATACAGAGCTGTTTTATCAACTCGAGATATAGATTAATTCAATTTAAAGTCCTACACAGACTGCATTATTCCAAAACTAAACTTAGTAAGATATTTGAATCAGTTTCTCCCATGTGTGATAGATGTGGTACTGCTGAAGGATCACTGTCACACCTATTCTGTCACTGTCACAATGTCCAGTACTCTGTAATTTCTGGTGTGACATATTTAATTGGTTTTCCAAATAATATAAACATTAAACATTCAACCAGACTGTAATTTGGCAATATTTGGTTGCTCTGACAGGGCAGGGGCCTTCCCTCCCAGAAGCAGGCTGTCAAAAGCAGGCATGGTTGCAGCTAAAAAGTTTCAAACTGGAAGTCCCCATCATCCCCTTGTTTCAGGAGATGGCTCATACGGAAGTTGTTTTTGACATTGGTTGATAAGACCTAACTGTATAACTCATGAGCTCTGCTGCTATGTTGTATCTTTATTCTGTGCAAACTTTGCCTTATCCTGCATACTGACTGATATTCTGGCAGTCCCCCACCCATCTGTGTCCTGGCAGAAGGGGCAGTAACCTGTTTTGCTGATATTGCTGTTGACTGGCAGTTTTGGACTATTCCTGGGAGTTCTGGATATGACCCCCTGTCTTCCTTTCTGTTGTTTAGTGTAATGGGACTGGGTGTTTTATGTGTATTGTGTGTATTTGTTTTTATTGTAAAAAAGTCAACAATAAAACTGTTTTAAAAAAATCACTGTTAAATCCCAGTGTCCATTAAACTTAACAAAGCTTGAATAGTTTTGTAAAGAAGAATGGGGACAAACCAGTACCTCCTCTTTACCAGCAGCACCTGCAGGCAGTGAATCACATCAGCAGCAGAGGAGAGAGGACAGGATGAACGACTGCCTGTGCAGAGAGCAGCTACGCTCACACACTGTAAGGTTGTGATTACAGGTTGTGATAATGAAAAGGAAAGACTATTAAATCAGGAGATTAACAGGAGTAATTATCAATTGGGAGCACAGTGGGAGAAAAGGTTAAAAATAGGGTGACACCCGCGAAAATCAGGAGGGTGGGCAGGTATGCTCAAGATCTGACAGCAGCTGGCTCCTCGTCAACATTGTGCTGAAATAGAATCACATCAGGAGCTCCAAAGCAGACAGTCAAGAAGATACTTACATACAGTACTTATAGGTTTACAGTACAATTGAAAAGTTTGGACACACCTTCCCATTCTCTTGAATGAGAAAGTGTGTCCAAACTTTTGACTGGTACTGTATCTGCAGACCAGTCATGTTCTTCCACACCGAACTGGGATAACCATTTCTTTATTGCTTTGTGCATTTTGAAATAGAAAAGGCTGTCACAACAAACTGTCACCACAAAGTTGAAAACACACTAATGTTTAGAATATCCTTGTATTTTTTTCTATACAATAATATTGTCATGGGTCTGTCCCAGTTTGGCTCTGTATCCCTCCACCAGTCCACCAGATGCCCTCAGACTTTTTCTGTTTTTGTTGAACTGGACTGAGTGGAAGGACAGATAAGATATGTTGCAGATTATATTAAAGGACCACTTGAGATACTGTTGCTCATTGCATTGAACCTTTGACCAGACATTTTACTGCCTTGTTCGTAATACATGTGCTCGATTGGAAGAGCATACAGAACTGAAGTGAACTGAAATACTTTTTTTTACCTTCACCTGGTTAAGAATGAGTGTGTTTGTTTAATGACCAGATTGTTTTGAGAATGTGTTTCAGGCTGGTTTCTCTGAGCTGCCAGGTTTAATACTTTTCATGTAATTGACACTCCGAGTGGTGATGTATCAGGTCTTGCCCTGCTGACATTTAAGGCTTTCTTGAGCCTACTTGTGTTTTCTGTGTTTTTGGTTGTCTGCACTGTTTTCCTCCTGTGTTTCTGTGCTCCTCCCCAGCCTGTTTTTCTCTCACACGTTCCCTACACACCTGCTCTGTATCAGTCTCGTTAGCCCTGCCCTGCTCCATGTGTCTTCCCCAGCCATTCAGCTCCCAGCCTGTCCTTGTGTCTTGCCACCTGTTCCCTGTTGTTTCATTGGTTCTGTTTGTATTTAAGTCCTGGTTTTCAGTTCAGTCTTGTTGGATCCTGTGTTCTGCTCTGTCTTGTTCTGTATTGTTTTGCTCTGATCTACCAGCTTTGTTTTGCCTGCACGGGCCTAAAATTAAGAAGTTATTCTTCAGCCTCGCTCCGCCTGCAGTATCCTGCGTTTGGGTCCACCTGCTCCACTCCATTTTGCAAATATAGCATTTATATTTTTTTTGATTTCTCATAATTGGTATAAATCCCAATTATGGAGCCTAGCCCAAACCATGCAAAACCTTCCAGGTCCTATCACGTTCATTTATAAAAATTGCCATGTATCCAGTACCTTTGCTGTAAATTCACAAGTGTAAAGGTGAAATTTTTGTGTAACTCTTTTTCATTTTACAATACCTAAACACCTCAGGAGAAATGTAAAGCACCATTTTAGGAATGCAGACACACAAAAACTTTGAGATTGTCCTCCAAAGAAAAACAACAGGATCAGTCTCCTGTATTTGTGACTGACAGTAAACCACTGTAGCATTATTGTCTCTGATGTAGTCAGACAGATAATCTGATTCAGATAAACAAAGCCTCACCAGGCTTGTTAGATAAACAGTAGACACGGGTGTGCATGATGTAACTCAGTAAATAAATGATAATGTAACTCAGTGATATTTGAAGTGTGAGTTATATAAATGACTTGTGTGGTAATTCTGCATCTTGTTGTCTGAGCTGTCAGAAACTGATCTGGAATCTTTCCACACTGATACTGACACAATACAGAAGAGTTAGTTTTTCCTTTTTTGGAATAGACGTGCACACTGAGATTTCACTGAGTTATTGACCTTTTACATTGAAAATGTGTTATTTTTCATTTAATTTCTCTCATGCTTACACCCTACCCCATCATCTTGTCTGTCTCCTGTACTTTATATCTGTGATTTTTTTTTTTTTTTTTTTGTAAGAGCAGAGTCACAGACAGCAGGATGAAGTAGCTGCAGCTGGAGCTACAGAAACTGCAGATACCTGCTCAGCCCTCTCATCATCACCTCTGACCCTCAGCAGTGGACTTCACTCAGGCCTCTAATCCTCCGGGTCTGATGGCTCCAGGATGAGGATAGCACACTGGGTGAGTACATAGTTTCAGTTCAGCATCAGGCTTTTTCCACAGCTGATCTGTACTGATGAGTGCCAGGAATCTTACTGGGTTGTGCATATTTTCTTTACAATCACCAGAGACCCAGTCTGATCTGAACTGAAAGGTTCTCTGTGATCCCAGCAAATGGATACGTCTATAACTCTGTGACATCATGAGGAGATCTGGATCAATGGACCTGATGCTGCTTGTCAAGTATATATGCACTTGTGTTTATTTCATAGCGCAATGTTATTTTGTGTAAGTTGTTTTTAGTTAAGTAATGTTATTTTGCTTGTCTGTGTTTTTTCTACTCTGTTAGCAGTGCTGACCGTGAAAGAGGATTCTCTGAAATGAACATGCCACAAAGGACACAATTACAAATCAGCAAGGTCTCAGTAATGATGTTCATTTCTGAGCTCTCTTTGGACCAGTGGGATCCAGAAAAATATGTCAAGAAGTGGGTGCTTAAAAGAAGATCAGCTGATCACATAACCTGTCCACAAAGAAAACAAGTCCACCGGAGCTCACAGTACAAATCAATTTGGGAGTTATTTTGAGGTGAGTCATATTTCCCTGCTACACTGGATCTTAGGGTTCCCCCACCTGCCCACTTTAACCCCTGCGTAGGGCTGAGGTTGGGGTGGATGGAGGGCCAATAACACATCAGACTTCAACACGGAAAATCACTGTTAGTTTCCCATTTCCAACCATGAGTCAGTACTGTTTTTTTGAAAACCATGACACCGATTGTCCCCTAATCTTAACCATGCTGTTGTTATTGTCACCACTGATGAAGAAGGGCTCCTAATCTTAAGGAAGTACTTACCTGAATCCAACCCAAGACATTTCCCTAAACCTAATCAAGTTGTTTTTGTGCCTAAATCTAACCAGACTTTAACCATGACCAGAAAAATTGTCATTCTGCTGATAGGGGCGTCAGATCTGAAAATGCTTGTCATTCTGGATTGCATTGATCAAAGATGTATTTTGTTGTTTAATTTAAAGGACTTGTTGGAGAACTTTGTAAGGTTTTGTGACAGCAATGCACTTTAAAATGTTTCATGTGTGATCTTATACATCCATCTTTATCCATACTTTCCTGGTACAGTACCCAGGTGGCCAAAAACAAGACAAATTGTCAGTAAGTTTGTAATGTTTTTTTAATGTAGTGTGTGTGTGTGTGTGTGTGTATCTACATACCTGCCCCAGAGCAACAGGCTTCAGGCAGTCTGACAAAGTTGCTCTATTAATGATTGATGTACTGTGCTCTGGTGTCACGTGACAAATGGCAAATGGCCATGTTGTTAGGTTAGTGATAACCTAACAACATGTCTCATCTGGCTTGAGGTGGTAGACCTGGTGATAGACCTGGTGGACTATATCCCCAATATGAACATCAGCATTCACAGCTGTCTCCAAGCAGTTTGGAGCAGGTAATGCAACACTATGAACCAGCTACCATTTCCACAGAGAACAACTCAGGCTGTGTTGATGGCTCAAAATGGCAGTAATAGGTTAAGTGTTTCATTTTGCCATAGCAGGCCTTGACAGTGCAAACCTGTATAACTGCACCCTGATTAGCCTCTGACTTACAGTCCAACAATAGGTAACTTTCAAAAATAACACTCATACAATTACAGTAAAGAACAGCCCACATCTCACATGTTACTCAGATTTTTAAGTAAAAGGAAATTCATTATAGAGAAATACTTCATAGTGTGATGATCCAATACTTGCCCATCCATTCTTTCATTATTCATCATCATTCAATTCTTTTGTTTTTGAATTTTTGCCATTACTGAATAGATGACAGAGAGGTAGATAGAAAATGAGGGGAGAGGTAGAGGTATGACGTGTAACAAAGGTCCTAAGATGGATTCAAACCATGAACTTTGGGATTTCTGGTGTTCACATTCGCCTACCAAGACGCCACTCATCATTCGATAATTTCATTCGTATGTGATTTCCCTTCACAGTTGAAGATCAACTCCAGATATGTTTTAAGACATATACTGCATAAAACACTCTGCTTAGTGTCTGATGTGTTGTTTTCATGAAAGAAAAAAGCTTTCATGAAAGCTTTCTAGTGTCAAACTCAAGCAACAATAAGCAAAACATATCTTTGAGTGTTGGGGGACTGTTAATGTAAATGTCCTGTAAAGTAAAAGCAATGATAATTCACAAACATGCGGTGACTGAATTAACAGGATTATTGTTGATTTTTTTTTTCCAGAAACATCAGGATTTCTTTTGGTCTAACAGTCTGTTTTGTGTAGTTGCAGGAGCGCACACACACAGACCCAATGACCTCTGACCTAAAGGCATAAGGATATCAAGGAGACATGAACAGGACTAAAAACCTGTGTCTCCCTCCACCAGCCACAGGAAGAAAATGGACAGTTGGAATTAATGACTTTGTTTTTCTTTTCAGATACAAACAGACTGCACCAACCTGGATGAACTATCCTTTCTTCTTCTGCTAGGTCACCATCTCTTAAGTCATACATTTTAGGAGAAGCCACATTCCTTTTGAGTCGCTCCCTCTCCTCCTCTCTTATTTGATGCACAATAAGTGTCTGAATTGGTCAGAAAAAGCTACTAAATGTGTAAACTCTTGACTTGTCTAACACATGTTAATTTTTACTGTGTTTTAGAACTATTAATTAGATTGATATTAATTGATCTGCTTCAAAATATGTTAATTATAAGTCATATAACATATTATTGCATTTGATTTATTTGATATAAGTGTATTATGTGTAAGTGTATTATTTAGCTATGGTTCAATTGCTAGGATAATGCTTTCTTAATAGATTTAATTACAGATGGTTTATTGATTTTATTCTGTTTTTTTTTATTTGGTTTATCAATATTACAATTTAAGTATTTTCTCACTCTTTCATGATGTGCTGATGGCATTGACAGCAGAAAATTAGTGAGTATTCAATTTTCAAGCCCATATAGTCTTCAAATATTCCATATGAATGAAATTATTTCCCTTTTTTATTTGAAGGTCAGTTTTCGCCCCACACAAAGAAATTAATTGGTAACTAACAGCATGCCCCCAAAAGAGTGTCAAGGATCCTAATTCTTCCAAAACACACCTCTGAGACTGGATTCATCCTCCTAAGAAGCAATGAACAAAGCCGTTTCACTGAATCTACTGTGACGGTTCTCATCTGAGTGTCACTCTGGCGACTGGAGGATAACCGAGTCTGCTTCGCCTTGCTCAGAGCTTTCCGGGATGTTCGCCCATCATCACGCCTTCATCACCCAAGAAACAGTAGGAAAACTATCTACCATGCTTCTGTCTCAGAGTTGATGCAAAAGCTATTCAAAAATAAATTTTTTTATCAACTGTAGTTAGGTATATTCAGGTATAAGAGTAATTAATATGAGTGATTCATTTAATTGAATTTAATAATCTTCCTCCTAATTAATTCATTAATTAATTAATCAATGGAGGTGGTGCCCCTATTAACTTTATGAGTGCTTATTAATAATTTCCAAGTGGCTCTGTTGTTTTCCTGGCTGTGAAGGTGGGTGCTGCTATCAGCCGGCATCAAAAAAAGCAGCTGTTAATAGCCCATCATTTTAGGGGCACACTGTAACCTCCACAGCAATGGCTCCTAGACAGAAATTGTCTCTGTTTTTTTAAACATATGCCTGCTCCACACTGTTGCTTTCACACACTGCTGTTTCATCCTTGTGCTACATGGAAAAAAGTCCATGTATAATGCAATCTGATAGATGTTCGGATCAAAATCAGGTCACTGAATACATGTAAACACTGATATATTTTCTCTTTTCCAATTTTCTTTGTTGTCAATGATAAGCTTGCATTTTTTGTTGTTTTTTGTGATAAGCTTCCATGTTTTTGTAATGAATCACTAACTGGCAACCTCTACTATCTGATTTTGTTTTGTTGTGAAAACAATAATGTTTTGTTCACAGCTGCAATGGGCCAGATTTCCCCATGGTTTGAAAAGCATGATGATAAAGCAGGGTGATGTATCACAGTAAGTTCTAGTGTGTCAGATGACAGCGATAACATCCTCATCCTCCTGGAGGACACTGTCCTCATCCTCAGAGATAACAAAGAGATGCTGCCTTCAGCCTCTCTGCCTCATGAAGGCAATCTGATCTGCTGGAGCTCAGGAGGCAGCACCAGGTTCTTACACAACTTTTAAAGTCTCTTGCTTCTAGAATACAGGGGGATATGAGTGTGCTTGGACTCTAAGTAATTGCACGAATTGTAATTAGACTGCCAGATAACATGCTTCACACCCTCATACTGCTACACTGACTGGGCGTCAACAGCCTGAAAGCTGAAAATAAAGGACATAAAATAGTCATCTTTTATATCTTCACTGAGCTCCACTGTGGGTTTGGAAAAGACTTTTCCAACTGAGAGGGACTTCATGGCTGGGAAATGCAGCTTTAAAAAGAAGCAGTGAGAAGCCTCATCATAGAAAAAAACAAAAAAAAAAACAAGAGAAACCCAGCACTAGTGTTAACAATGCTCCCACTTGATAAAACCCATCGATGTCTTTCCATCAAGTTGGATTCATATAAAGCATGAAAAGGAGTTATTAATAGCTAATTTACTGTGTCCATACTCCCTATGATGTTTGATGGAGATTTGGTGCATACTTTAGATTTTTGAAGACCACTGTGGAGAAACGTTTTTTTTTTTTAAGGATGGAAGGAGTGCTGTGCTGTCAGAGCTCTTTAAAGTTCCTACACACATTTATGCTAATGTTGTCTTTTTATGGATTCAGATGACAGCACACGCCAGGAAAAGGGTGATGAATTCATCACGGAATAGATGAGGCAGAACTTCACACCAGGAGCCCAGAATTTCCTCCTGAGCATTAAATCCCAGTCTGTGTGTCTGGCCCTCTGCCATTATTGGATGTGGTATCACTGGGAAACGATATGCAGTTCTTCCATCTGTCTGCCTTTAGTGTGATAAATGCTTATTTATTCTTTTTTTTTCCAATGTGTTAATAGTAGTGTTGATGTTTGTAAAAAAAATATATATTTCAATCTTGATTGATTGATTAATGAACAAATTACTGATTTAGCATCTGTAAGTCAAAATATTATTATTAAAAGAATACAGATTTTTTTTTTACTGTCCTTCTTTTGAAAAGTCAAATATTTATACTCAGCTCCCTAAAACTGGTTTACAATTGCATTTTCTTCCTGATGGCAATATATACATCAACATACTGTGCAAAGCATTTTTAGTTACACAAAATATCAAATAAGTCACTGTCAAGACCACGATTGCAGGGGTGTTAGATGCAATTAGACTATTAGATGCAAAAAAATCAAGAATCACATGTAATATGTATATATGTAACATAATGGCTGCTATTGTAGGTGCAACCAGGATATTCAGATCAGTCTCATAAAATCAGTCTCATAAATGATTCCCCATATATTTTGGAACAATAATTAAAGTTACCAGAACAAATGTAAAATCTACTAAAAATTATTAGTGTTTGAATTTCAGTTACAATTATATTGCAGCCAGATCTATAACTCCAATAGAATAACAATGTAATGAAGGCAATTGGTGTACTTTATTGTCAGAGGATGGCTTCAGATAACATTATAGCAAGAACAGCAATCACAACTGTCCACTAAAATATGACTGACTAGCAAGGCAAAGAATTATGAGCACGAGGCAGTAAATTTTACAAACAATCTTATAGTTAACTTTGCCCAGATGTCAGCCTTGCTTAATGGTCACAAGTGACCAGATGTACAGTATGTCTGTGCATCCTTTTTCACTAAATAGTGGAGCAAATCCAGCAGTTGAGGGAAATTTGCAGTCCCGTTTTCTTAGCTCGTTAGCTAGGTCAGGCCTTCGTCTCTTCCAGCTGTCAACGTTCATGAAACAAAAGGTAATCGACCGCCTTCTATTTCATTTGAAGCTGCGTGGCTTGCAGTGAAAGTTAACCAGTTAATTATGTTACAGTAGAACCTGTGGCCCATGGTAATGCAAGAAGATGTAGTCCTTTGTTTTGCAAAGAAGGGCTGCATCTTTAAAATTACATCATGACTCACTGTATTGCTATACCAATGGCATACTGTAAATGCTGAGTCTGAAGGCGGAGTTCAAACAGGAAGTTGAGGAATAAAGAATTGTGAGAAACTGAGTCCATGTGAAGGCATACAAAGCCCTTGCATATGTCAATATATGAAGCACAGCACACAATGTAAATGCAGCTGAGAAATCTCACCACCATAAACTTTGAGTCAAAATCAGCTTTTAACAACCTGAACCATACAAAGCATTTTCACCATGTTTAACCCAACAAGAAACCAAATAGAAAGTTTGTTTTATGCTGAAGGCATAATAGAATATCAATGCACCGGAGGAATTAGACTGGATTATGCATCACATGCACCAAATAAATTCAATAGTACTGTACTATGAATGCAGGGTTCAAGACTAACGGCGTCCCGTCGTCCCAGGGATGGTAGATGTTTGGGAGAACAGAGATCTTCCCCAGGATGCTTCTGGGACAAAAGGGATTTTATATATAACTTTCTATTTATTTATTTATTCTAAACTATCATTTAGCAAATGACAAACTGAACCGAGCCCTGACTACAATGGAGTGCGTCTTGTCATGCTGTTACCATAGTTACCATCACTGGCTAGCTACTCAGCGTGAGACCTGAAATGTTCCCGCAGTACCAGTCTATCTATCCCCTCAGTCACAAACGGCTTGCTGGCAGGACCTCACAAATATGTTGCGCTGGTTAAACAAAACACAGCACTAACATGGCTATGAGTGAATATATTAGCTAAAGCATACATTTAGACGATTTCAATATATTATTGTGGTCTTTTTTGTTGTACTCTAAGCCTTAAACACTTATCAAACATAGCAGAGAGCAGAGCTGCTGTCTGCTGCTGCTCCACAGCGGACAGCTTCATTTTTTTCGTCAGGCACAAATTACTTGACTCACAACAAATCTAACTAACAGGGAGTACTAAGAAATATAAAGATACAAATAACAATTATTTATACAATTATATTATTATATATAAGAGAGATTGCTGGAAAATGGACTCAGCATGCTACAGGCAGGAGCAGAAACAGGACCGCAGCAGGTAAAATAGCCTCTATTAGAAGTAAATGAAACTGACACCCCCCGTTATATTTTTTTAAGAAAAACATGTAAATAGCAAGCTACTTTATAAATAATACATGGTTTATGTTGTTGTTACATCTTGTGACAGTAGGTGTCACTGCCATACCAGGTCCAGTAAGAAACTCAAGCCTGTGTTGGTCATGTCAGGGGCAGAATAAAATGGCGCTTGAGTTGGTCTCACACTGATAAACTCGTGTCTGTTCCTTATTGCTCCGCAGACCACCCAGAACTGTGAAGCAAAAATAGCTACTGGCCCTGGTACCCCTAGGCTTGAGGCTGGTAACATTTGGGGGCTTGTCCGGGATCACACCCGCTAGGACGCCAGAACTGCAACTGTGACATCCTGTTTCTAGAGCTTCAGGGAAGGCTACCCTCCACAGTGTCATCCAGAGAGCCACGGCTTCAGCAGACTCAGTCATGATGGCTACTTCAGATCGTTGGCTGCTGATCTGGAAACTGCAGAAGAAATTACCAGATTTGAGTTTCAATCAGCTACAGACTGTGGCACGTGGAATCGATGATGGACAAAAGGAGAAGACTGCAGATACATCCACACTGACTGAACCTGAACTGTTTGACGCGATTGTCGATTTCATAAGGAGTGAGAAACTCAAGGACATGGAAGATGAAGGCGTGTCTTGTCTAATGTTTCTTCTTGATATGGTTGAGGACTCACATCGTGTTGGAAGGCAAAGATGCTAATCCCCAGCGTGATAGATCTTCACCCACATCTATAAAGACACTGGCCAACAGCAGAGATGTTAATGAGGTACAGTCAACTCCAGAAGCAGTTGTCCCCGCCAAGTCCACCACGACAGTCAGAGACTCTGTGAAGGGTGTCAGAGTCAGCACATCTTCATGTGTTTCTAATCAGGTGGTAAGACTTACTGATGTTGCAAGTTTATTACCTCGCAGAGAGTTTAAGATTCATGGTGGTCAACTATCTGATTCTGGGTCTGAAATTTCTTACAACAGTATCTGCAAGCAAATAGATAAGAGTCTTAAGGAAGGTTTCAGTGAGTCTGAGGTTATCAGAACAGTGATAAAGGTAACCAAACCAGGTAACTTCAGAGAAATGCTAACCAATAAAGATGACCTCAGGGTAGATGAGTTAAAATGGTATTCAGGTCTCACATCAAAGAGAAAAGTACCACAAAACTCTTTTAGCTGTCGGCTGTCTAAAGAGACAGTGGTCGGGAAACCAGTGCAGTCACTGGAGAGGGACAGCCAGTGACTGAGGTAACTGTAGCGTCCCCAGTGGAAGTCAACTCTGTTCAAAAGGAGAAACCTGTGGCATTGAATGCTCAGCATAAAACAAGGAAAAAATGTGTTGCACAGCTCATTGGCAAAAGATGCATGGTTTCCTGTGCCATTAATGGGGTTTCACTTCAGATGCTGTTTGACTCGGGAGCTCAGGTAACAATAGTTGGGAGAGACAGTGTAGAAAAGGAGTTACCTAATATCAGAATCCTACCCCTTGAGATTGCTGGATAGATTTAACCCTAGACATTGTGAGTGTGAACCATGCAACTGTAGCAGTACAGGATCCCATGTTAGTAGGCCGAAGTTGTGTCAGTTTTCCGCTGTTGGGTTCAAATGTTATTGCAGAGATAATTAAGGGGAATGAGCAGACAGATGGCATGGATATCATCTCACTGCTAAAGGAAGCTTTAAATGTTAGTGAAAATGCAGCCAAAGCTATAGTGTCTACTCTCAGTGCAACTGTATCAGATGAAGAAGAAGCTCTGCAGTATGATGTCAGGGTAGGGAAGAAAGGGCTTACCATCTCTGCAGGTCAAATAGGTGAGGTTCAGTGCAGAGTTAGAGCCTGGCCAGAAGGGAGAGCAAGTTTGTATGAGCCAGCTATAGACAATAACTGTCCAGATGGTTTAGAGCTGTTCCCTGCTCTTGTGGATGTTCCCAGTGGTTCGTCCAAAGTTGTTAGGATCCCCATCCAGAATGTGACCAAACATGATATTTTCCTCTCAGGGAGAACAGTACTTGGCACTCTTCAGGAAGTTGCTGATGTAAAACCTGTCACCTGCCCTCTGCAAAATGAAGCACCAGTTAAACAGTCCATGAAGGCTGAAACCTGCTCTGCTCTGCCCAACTCAGCTCTGAAAACCAAAGTCAACAGGTAAATGACAAACAAAATCTTTCAGCAAATGAGAAATGGCACCCACCCGTTGATTTGTTACAATTAGAGGAAAAGGAGCAGGAAACAGTAAGAGAGATGCTGTATGAGGAGTCAGATATTTTTGCCAGAGAAGATGGTGATATTGGCTGCATCAAAAATCTGAAACTCAAAATCAGTCTAAAGGATGAAGTACCTGTACAAAAGTGTTACAATGCCATCCCAAAGCCTTTGTACCTGGAGGTAAAAGAATGAGTACAGAATCTGCCGAATCAAGGATGGATAAGGAAGTCCAAATCGCCATACTCGTCTCCTGTGGTCTGCATGCGGAAAAAAGACAACAGCCTACGGTTGTGTGTTGACATCAGAGAGCTTAATCAGAAAACCATTCCTGACCGACACCCCTTGCCACGTGTCCAACACCTGCTGGATAGCCTTGGAGGCTACACTTGGTTTTCAATACTTGGCCAAGGGAGTGCGTACCACCAGGGTTTCGTGGATGAGAGTTCACAACACGTCACCGCATTCAACACTCTGTGGGGGTTGTATGAGTGGATGCGACTCCCATTCGGCCTCACAAATGCTCCTGCAGCATTTCAAAGATGCATGGAGGGAGTTTTGGAAGGCCTGAGAGACGAGTGTTGTTCCCCTTATTTAGACGATGTGCTGTGCTACTCAACAACTTTTGATGGTCACCTACAAGCACTAAGACAGGTGTTTGGTCGAATGAGAGAACATGGCATCAAACTGTGGCCAAAGAAATGTGAACTCTTTAAACAGCAGGTGAGATACGTAGGTCATGTGCTGTCAAATGAAGGAGTCTAGATAGACCCCAAAGATTTAGAGGCAGTAGCACAGCTGAAAGAGAGAGAGCCCGAGACAGTGGGGGAAGTTAGAGTTTTATTAGGGTTCTTAAGCTACTAGATATTTTATCCAGGACTTTGCTTGACTAGCCAGACCCCTTTTTTTGAACTTGTACATGGTCAGAAGGAGTCCAATCAAACTGTTCTGTCTAAAGCCATCAAGGACGGGGCCCGAAGTACAAATAGTGGTCAACTGTCATCTAAGACACCTGTTCAGTGGACTCCTGAGCACAGTGCCATCATCTCCAGATTTGTGGACATGTTAACCAGTTCGCCCATACTAGGCTATCCTGACTATGATTTTCTGTTTATTCTGCTCACCGATGCTTCAAATGAAGGTCTCGGGGCTGTACTTTACCGACAGCAGGGAGGTAAACTACATGTCATAGGATATGGCTCCAGAGCACTCACTCCAGCAGAGTACCTTCACAGTGTATACCGACAACAATCCACTGACCTATATATTAAGGTCAGCAAAGCTCAATGCAGTGGGCCACCACTGGGTTGGTGAGTTGGCAGACTTTCATTTTGACATTAAGTACAGGCCAGGAAGGATGAATGCCGATGCTGACACACTGTCATGTTATCCCATCAAGTTCCATGAGCGCATTGGCAAATACACAGAAACAGTGTCCACAGAGGTAGTGGCAGCTATCTGGCAAGGAGACGAAGTGGTGGAAAAAGAGGATGTGCCTTGGGCCTGCATTGGTTCTCACCGCAACACCTGATGACACACTACCCCGTACTATGCCTGTTTTCACTCCAGAGGACATCCGAACCGCTGACAAGGATAAAAGACAAATGTCACATGAAACAAGGAGACTAGTACATGAGTGGAATAAACTGAAATTTGACAAGGGGATTCTTTATAGATTTGCTAGTCAGAGGAGACTGCTGGTTCTGCCTACTGAACTGAAACAAATAGTGCTTAAAAATTTGCACGACGACATGGGACATGTTGGTGCTGACAAAGTAATTCACCTGGTAAGAGAGAGGCTCTTTTGTCCTTTCGCCCCATTTGAGTTTGTCTCTGTGGATTACTTCCAACTTGAACCAAGCAAAGGAGGCTATGAATACATACTTGTTCTGGTTGACCATAATAACTGCTTTGCCCAAGCATACCCCACCAAGAGTAAGTCAGGGAAGAGCAGCAGAGAAAATATTCCAGGATTTCATTCCTAGGTTCAGTTACCCTGAAAAATTACACCACGATCACGGGTGGGAATTTGAGAATGCACTGTTTCAGAGGCTCCAACAATTGGCTGGCATATCTCATTCTCAAACCACTCCATACCACCTGCAGGGGAATCCTGTTGAGAGAGTGAACAGAACACTGCTCCAGATGCTTCAGACTCTGCAGGAAGAAGAAAAGTCTGATTGGAAAGACCATCTACCTCACATTGTGCATGCGTACAACTGCACTAACCACAAAAATTCAGGATACTTATTCTTTCTCTTATATGGAAGAGCCCCACATTTGCCCATCGACTTACTCTTTGACCTCAAACCCGAACAAGAGACCCCAGACAGACAAATGTTTGCACAAAAATGGGCAAGTAGGATGCGGGAGGCATACAAAATTGTCTCGGAAAATAGTCGAAAATCATCAGCAAAGGGAAAAAAACAGTATGACAAAGTTGTAAAAGGTGCCACACTCCAACCAGGTGACAGAGTGCTTGTGTGGAACTTCTCTGAAAGAGGTGGCCCCAGCAAACTCCATGCCTACTGGGAGTAGAGGGTCCACTGTGTCAAGAGTGAGTCGGTGAAGGGCCTGTGTATAAAGTACAAGCTGAGGCTGGAAACAAAGTCATCCGGGTACTCCATCGAAATCTCTTGCTGCCAGTGAATGCCTTACCATTGGAAGAGACTGGAATGGGACCTGTAAAAAGGGAACAAACAAAACAGAGAACTAACAACAGTGGGATGTGAGGACAGGACTCTTAGCCCCTGGCCCATACCAGTATATAGGATGACTCCTATCAGACCTCATGCTGCTCACTCAGAGCAACAGCACCTGCTGAATCCCTCCGCTCACGAGTTCCAACCAGTGAGTAATGCATCAGCTGACAAAGAGCCAGTTACAGAGCAAGAATCAGCTCACATGCCAGAACAGCAACAAATACCAACAGTTTTACAAAGTGTGGGGGATGCAGAAATATATCAGGAAGTAAATGATGATGTCCAAAAGGAACAGGGGGAAGTTAAGGAGGAGCCTGAACTGGAACCACCGGGTGAACAAACCGTAAGGAGATCCTCGCGTGTACCACAACCCAGGGGAATGTTCACTCATAGCAGCTCAGGACAACCCTCATATCAGCACTTGTTTTCTGGAGTCAACTGTGTTCCAGTGTGCACCCTATCTCATGTCAAGTACTGGGAATGCCAAGTATAGTCTTCCCGGACTCTAACTATGTGCCAGGGCCAGTACTCTGGACTTACGAAACTGAGGACTTGAACTTGATTCATGATGGCCAAGACACTTAACAGATTCTTTAGGTAGTAATGATTTCTTCTGAGTTAAACTTGTGACTGTGCTTTGACTTGTTATTGTAGCTCTAGATGTCAGGAGACATCTTTAAAAGTAGGGGAGAGTGTAGAGGGTGGATAGCCTCTATTAGAAGTATATGAAAACTGACACCCCCCACCCCGCTTGAGTTGGTCTCGCACTGATAAACTCGTGTCTGTTCCTTATTGCTCTGCAGACCACCCAGAACTGTGAAGCAAAAATAGCTACTGGCCCAGGTACCCCTAGGCTTGAGGCTGGTAACACAGGCAGCATACATAGTAGGCTACATAAATATGTTTTTCTGTCTGAACCAGAACATAAAAAGATGAAAAGATGTCAGTAACATCCAAATGTTACAAATGAAGAATTTTGAGTTTCCTGTACTTCATGTAAATGACTAACATCTGCCCGCAGCTCCCAGCTAACAGGGCAGCACTCTCCTCATTCTCCCCTCCGACCGAAGAGGAAGTCTCCAAACTTCTGCTGGGCTCTCGTCCCACTACCTGTCCACTGGACCCAGTATTATCAAACCTTCTACAGACCATTTCCCCCGCACTTAACCCTGCAGTCACACACATCATCAACTCCTCGCTTACAACGGGTGTGTTCTCCACCGCATTTAAGCAAGCTTGGGTCACCTACACTCAACCCAGCCCAGGTTGAATACTACAGACCAATTTCACTCCTTCCCTTCCTATCAAAAATACTTGAGCGCACAGTCTTTAACAAACTCTCTGTATTCCTTTCTGAGAACAACCTGTATGACCTGAATCCGTCTGACTTTGAGCAGGGTCACTATACCAAGACTGCACTCCTGTCGCCAATGGAATCACTGCATTCAGCTAGAGCTGCTGGTCGGCCTTAGCTCTGTTGGTGCTAGATCTGTCAGGTGCCTTTGACACGGTTAACCACCAAATCCTCCTCTCCACACTCACTGAGCTTTTTATCTCAGGATCTGCCCTCTGCTGGTTCATGTCCTACCCCTCAGGGCGATCTTTTAGAATATCTTGGAGGGGGGAAGTGTCCAAACGGCATGGCTTATCTACAGGTGTTCCTCAAGGTTTAGTGCTCGGTCCCCTTCTCTTCTCAATAAACACCACCTCACTTGGTGCAATCATCTGCTCCCATGGTTTTTCATACCTTTGCTATGCTGACAATACCCAGTATAACAATATTGTTATCGTGGCATGGATGAAAGAACGCCACCTTCAACTTAACCTCACTAAGACCAAGCTCCTTGTCATCCCAGCCAGTCCCTTTACACAACAACAGATCAGTATCCAGCTCAAATCAACCCAACTCATGTCCACAAAGTCTGTCCTAAACTTGGGTGTCATGATTGATGACCAGCTAACCTTTAATGTTCATGTAGCCTCAATTGCTTGGTCATGTGGATTTGCACTGTACAACATCAGAAACTCTGTTCGTTCAGCAGTCCCTCTCATTCTTTAAGAAAAGAGTAAAGACCCAGCTCTTTTGCGAACACCTCCGCACTTGATGGACTGAAAAGAAAAAAAAATCTTCTTCTATGCATTCTATGCACTCTATGCACCCTATGCATTGCCTCTGTGCACTGCCTGTTGGCACCTACTCCTATTGGACTCGAACTTAGCTTTTTGGCACTCACTCGCGTTGTTCTCTCCTGACTAGATCCTTACTTGTGTTGTATGAACTCTCAGATATACGTCGCTTTGGATAAATGTGCCTGCTACATGAAATTGTAAATTGTAAAATTGTGAATTGTAAACATCTCATCACAGCTAGTAGAGTTAGAGTAAAGTTCAGACACAATGATAGTCAGCTTAGAGTTAGGATGGTAGGGTCATATTTAAGAATTTAAAAATCCTGTGTCATGCTAAATTGCTCTACACTAAAGGGAATTCATCGATGTTTAACACAAGGATGAATGAGTGGTGATTTCTCCCTGGGCCAATTAAAGAAAGAAGGTTGTCATCTTCTGTTTCATCTGCCATACCACTTAATCCACTGAGGGAAGTTTGAGAGGTTATGAGGAGCTCAGTGCTGTCATGTACTACTTCTGTCAAAGTGAGAGTTGCAATTACTAATCCAATTTAGCAGCAGAGGAGTCGCGTACTGTATGTGTGTTAATCTAGTTGCTGGAGGTGTTTGGTCTCATGCCTAGAGTAAAGGGTCACTAAATTCATATCACCTAATAAACATATTTTCTCTCGTAGCCCGAGTAGTACCTATCTGTGCATATTTTTCAGGTTTTTTGAGATATCTTTCTCTGGGATTTCTGCCACCATCACCTATGGAATAGAGGTGAAAGCAATTTTGTTTGTGATGCTCAAAGCTTTGAAAAATTACATTTGAAAAATCTGACCAACTAATTTGGAATTAGTCCATTTAATATCATCAAAACATAATCATGGATAGATTGAATAAAAATGGTTAGTAGCCTTGCATAGTGATAAAATGCCATCAGTGCCGAAGGTTCAGAGTAACTTAAAATAACACAAGCCATAACATAGCACTTTGTTGCAGAAAATTAAACATACACACAGCATGCCTGTTTGAACTCTTAAGCAAAGTACAAGGTGGCTTTAATGTATTCTGGGATTTGAATTGGATTCAAACTAATATGGTAATGTGTATGTCTTCTGGGTTTAACCATGCAGTGCAATGCTGTTTGATCTTAACAACAGCCACTCATGTACAGTTGGAGTTAAACAACACAGTAAGTTGTTGGTCCATGCACCCTAGAACAAGACATAGAAGCATTTTAAGATTCAAATCACTGTTGAAAAATAAATATGTTTTTATGATGGAACAACAGTTTGTATTCTAAGGTTTGGTTAGGTTAATGCAAAAAAATCACAGACTTGGTTAGGTTCAGGGGAATGAAAAAATGACTGCTTCCCAAAGACACACACACACACACACACACTAGGAAACCCTGCTGTGTTAGAACTGCTAGCCCAGCTACAAAGCAACTCTGTCAAAGAGGTGTAGATATACTTCTCATACAGACATATTCCCTCATACTCCTCTGTTGTATGAGTAAATTAGCAGGTTGTACTACTCTTCAAGCTTCCTGTATTGATTACCCTTTAGCATTCACAAAACTTGGAGGAAACTTTGAGGCCAATCCAATTTTAATGTCTTTTCAGTTAAATGTCATGAGTTCCTGTAACTCAGAATTCCTGCTGCTTGCATTGCTTGGCAACATTTAGCTAAAATTAAAGAAGTGCAGTCACATGGCTGGGATGGGGATTTTAAAATCAACTTTTGAATTAGGGAGAGAAAGAAATTTCACTGATTGCTTTAACATCTTGATCACACTTGGCCTACAAGAATGGAGAATAGTGCTTCATCCTGCTACACATTATAAGTGACTTTCCAGGATAGATATTTTTACATAGATATGAGATATAGATATTAGACATAGATATTTCAACATAGTCCCTCCCCTTCCTGCTCTGTCACAGACACAGACACTCACACACACACACACACATACACATTAGCCCTCTACTGCTGTCTCTCCGTCCCTGTCACATTCCTAACATTATGGAAATGAAGAATCCCTAAACCACTGTGAGAATAGGTTAATAATCTACAAGTCAAATATTCTGTAATATTCACTATTTATCATTTTCTAGTGACTTGGAGAAAAAACATGTTGATCATGAGCTGTACTCACCACCAGAGGACTTTGTTTACATTTGATAAAGATGAAAATAGCGTACTATAGATGAAGAAATTCCCAACTTCAGATTTCAAATGCAACGAGACATAGGGCTCTATCTTCATGCCGAGTGTGTTGGAGGCGCACTTCGATATAGGGTGGGATCAAAAAGAATACTTTATTATACATTAAGTTGGGGGGAGGGGGGTTTCAGAGGCTGTGACAATCGTTTCAAATGTGAATACAGCAGCTCGAATATACTGCAAAGAGCATATGATGTCTTTTTCGGTTGAATTCGCTTTTCTGGACAGGCTGATGATCCGCTAATCATCATGTTTTCTCTGTGAAATAGTTTGCTATTTTATTTGACAACACAATGATCTATACAATGACCATCTGCAGTGAAATACCTATATATACCTATATATAGCTATATATAAAATGAAAGTAGAATTTAAAATGTGGTCTAGTATTTTGCATGTTGTAATGAGTGAACCCAATTTTCAGGGACCAAGCAGTAATTAGGTTTACATCCAAAGATAGTGCAAATTTTAACCAAATTTCCACAAAATCAGCTAAAAAAATCAAGTTAAATTAATGAGAGTAATGAGAAATATTTGAATTATCAAGGACACGTTTTGGTGTTGAGAAATGGTGAGGATCTCATTAAAAGAAAACCTTAACATGGGAAGTGACAGTGAGGAAAAAATTCCCGGACGGTGGGTCCTCGGTTCTCCAATATGCGCCGCGGTAGGGTTAACATCTGAATCAACAGAAGGACGGAGCATTTCTGAGCATTTAATATTGCCGCAGGTGAGTTTACATTGGAGTTAGTTGAAAGCCCAGTGTGTCACTATACAGACACCAAAGGGTACCTTATACATCTGTATCAGATGCACAAGGGTGTGACAAAGTGTCGGTATTTGACAACCTGGGAATGAGAACAGGTTGAGACAGAGGCTAGCCTACACAGGCACCACTATAGCATCAATAGCATCAAGGCTTATTGTTACAGTCAAGAATAAAAAAGCCTACAGCCACACAACGGTTAGATAGATATTATGTCCATAGTATCGGACAAATTGAAATTTTGACTTGATGATGGCACAAGATGAATAATGAATAATCCATCTGCTCTGAGCCACAAATGTCAACCTGCTGGTGGTGCTGGAGGAAAAGTCAGGGGATCACATCAGTAAGATTAATCTTCTGGACAACATGAATGTCTGTTCAAAATCTCTGCCAATCCATCTAGTAGAAATATTTCACTGGAAAAGAGATCGCCAATCACCATTAGGATTCATCCTCTGGGGAATTTTATGGCAGTCCATCCAACAGTTGCTGAGATACTCTATATCAGTCTGGACCAAAGTGATTGACAGACCAACCAACAGAACAACATTGCCATCCCTAGAGCTACACTGCTAGCGTAGCTAAAAAGCCTATAGTAAATCAATGAATTGCAGAAAGAGGTGAGATTGCATTAAATTTATGCACAAAGGGTTCTTAAAGCAATCACTCTTGGGCATATGTAGTACCTCACTGAATTTTACCCACAAAGTATTTCAACCCCAGTCCCCTTAGGGACTGAGTGTTTTCTTGAGCCAATCTCCATTTGTAAATTAGTAAAAAGCCAGTTGCTCAGAGATCTTTATGATTTTTCTTATCTGCTCTGTAGGAACTGGTAATGTAATTAAGAGTGAGACACTGATGCTAATTAACCTTGGTGGAGGTGAAGGAGCTGGGAGCTGCTGTTGTTTTAACAAGTGAACTACTGTGTCACAGCAGTGATTAATCACCCGAGGCCTCCAGTCTCTGTAAACAGGGAGAAGGACACCTTGGGTGGGTTGCACTGATACAGGTAAGGTAAAGGAAAAAGCAGGTATGAGCTAGTGGGGGGAAGAAAATGCAGCTTTGGGCTTGTTCCGCCCCACAGGGTTTTTTTTCAGCGGCAAGAGCTTGATGGGGTTCCAGCCTCATCACAGAAATGTCAAGCAGAGGGCATCACAGGAATTAATTTAAACACAAGTGCAGGGTGTATCCCAAGGCGCCTCAGTGATGTAATTACATGTTTTGCCATTATTCATATGCAGACAGGTGTGTGTATGCCATTTCTCACAACAAGGTGTGAAACTGTGGAGAACTGCTGCAAACTGTGAGTCGGTCCTTCACTCTTGATATTGTACACTAAATGGAACATGAATTGGCCTCTCACGTTTGAACAGGGGCAAATAATTGCATTGTGGTCTCTGTTAATGTTATGTCAGTTTGTAACGTCACTTTGAACACTCTACCTTCAAGTGGAACTCCAGCTAATTCTGACCTGTACTGTATTTCCCCCTTTTGTATTTATTTTTTCTGAATTAAACCTCATTAGTTATGTCATAATCAAGAGGATGTGGCAACACCAGAGCCAGTTACTGTACTGTATGGTAGAGTAAGCAATATAAACAGTAGACTACCAGACAGACAAAAAACCCATATTCATACCATATTAGCATCTAAACCAAATTATTAATAAAATGTCTGTTACAATTATCAACTGCACTGAAAAATGTTTGTGGGCCCATTAAGAACATTATGGCTACATTCACACTGCAAGCCTTAGTGCTCAGTTTGGATTTATTGCTCAGATCCGATTTTTTTGTTTGGCTGTTCACATTATTTTTTATATGTGGCCAATATCAGATTCCAGTGTGAATTGGTCACAGTTCTGAACTGATCCGCATGCGCAAAAGAACAATAACAAAGTCATCACACACAGTGTGCTGTTGTACAGAAGTAAACATGCAGGCTACTAAAGTCAGCATTTACGGTTTCATTTATAAGTTGATGTGCAGTGGAAGCCAGCAAATTCATGAGCAGATGATAATGAGGATGAGGATGAGGAGAAAGAGAGCCAAATTATAGCTTTTTGTGGCGCAATGGCTGCTACTTCTGTATGGAGGTGTGTGTGGATGCAGTTAGGATACGACACCTCAAGTTTTGCTTGTACAGAATTGTCACCCCAAATACTTATGAAGGCTAACACCTCAATGTCCCTCCACTGACTACCTCCATTGCTGCTGTCTTCCATATTTGTATCCACCAGTGCAGAATTGTGACGAATGTCGATCTAAAGTGACGTAAAAGTCACATGAATTCCAATATGACTGTTCAGACTGAGGTTGCATTGCAAAAAATCGGACCTGTATCTGATTTAGGACCACATATGAAAGTGGCCCAAATCAGAATTGAAAAGATCAGATTGTATGTGATTTGTGCTGCTCACACTGAGCAGATCTGAGTCACATATGAGCAAAAAAATCAGATTTGGGCCACTTTTGCCTGCAGTCTGAATGTAGTCTAAGTCAAAGTTGAACCAAAGGTAGCTCTGTGGAAAGAAGAACAACAGACTTTTACAATTGTCAGTTTGGATAATAGCTTTCTGTTTACTTTCATCTTCAGTTCCAGATAAGCGTTTCAGATGATTTGTTTTAATTGAAACTTGTTTGCAACGTGTCTCCAGAGCTCAACAATGAAGTTTATGAGTGAAAAGTAATCACAAGAAATGAGAACGATGAGGAAAAATGGGTTTAATAAAAGAAGGCATTTTAAGAAAACGTCAAGCAAAGATGGAGTGATGAATTATGGATTTGCTTTGTCATTTCAGAGTTGATTACTATTTTGTTGCATCCAACAAACACTGAACACCAGCACATCTAGTGATGTGGTCTTGTGGAGGGACAAATTGACAAACTGTGATCTAAAACAACATCTTTCAAAATAATTCATGTTTCATGCTCACCCCATTATCATACAAATTTTTAACATATTTAGCCGTTGCTGCTGATATAATTACTCTCCTAGTTCTACAGACTCCACTGTCTTCTCTCTTGCTAAACATTATAGATGTTTTAAAAACATTTTGTCAGCATAAAGATGTTACAAAACAAATTGTAGGGGACTTGCAGTATACACTTACAATCATGTGTCTTTATTCACCTGCAAACCTGATTGATGTTATCCCCTGACACCTTCTCCCATTTTCCCTGCAATTTCTCTTGGTGCGATAAATAAATAGCTTCAAAAAGCTTTAGGCCTGTAAATTATAGTGCAAGAATGCAAACTAAATGGTGTGTTCAGCATGGGACCCTCAGAGGCCCTTCAGCATAAACTCATTATAAACATCCCTCAGTTTATTCCCTAGACAGAGGGAGCTATATAATCAAGCATGTGTCATGTTGTCATCCTCATCTACACCAGAGATGAGCGTGTTTCCTCCCCTCTAAAGCTGTCCCCCTCCCCCCAGTCGTATGCTGAGAGCCCGGGTGACAAACCATCACTCTTCATCTCCACCGACCCAGAGCCATGCAGACAGGAGTTTGGAATGAGTGTTGCTGTTACCAGTTTTGTCAATCATGACAGCCTATACAGTGCCTTAATGCAGCGCAGATGGTGTGTTGGTTCATGTCCCAGTTTGTCACTGAAATAAAAAAGTGGCAGGGGTTTACCCATGTGAGGAGAGAGTTTTGGCTTGTTATGAACTACAGACATAATAAGCTACATCTGTCCTCACATGGTATATTTTGTTCCGAATCAGTGATAAATTTGGTTCCATAGCAATGAAAGTCATGCTGTTTTTTTAGTTTCATTTTTTTAGCTTAAGAAATGTTGCTCAATGCTTTATGTTTGACCCATCTGTGAACTGTCAGATTTTCAGTATGTCCAGAAATGTAATTTCAACTTTGGTACATCACAGGTTATAATACTACTTGTCTCATATGAAAAGTTGGTTACAGCTCTCTACTCCATCACCAAATTGTCAGCACACATCATGTCGGGGAGCAGATTGCTTTTAAAGGGGGTTGAAAGGAGCAGGTCATTGCTCAGGACTGTCACCAGCTGCTAACACACCCACCTATAATGTATGATAATGGATTCCTCCTAATCCCACTGCTAACCCTTTGGCATCATAAATATTAAAAGTGCATCATCACGCCTTTGGTGCACTGGGCACTGCACACTTTTGGTTACCGAAAATAACACCCCACATCTCAGATCTCTGATATCACTTCTACCTTTGATCTTCTTTGTAAATGAATGATTGCCTTAGACACTGACATTGACATTGATATTATGAAATATGAGGTGAAGAAACAAATAGGCACACTGGAGAAACTCAACAAGTGTTACTTGTTGATGATGTGGGTTTGGTTTGGAATTCATTTTGGCTTTTGTAAACCATTGCAGGATTAAAATACTGCAAATAAAAACTCAAATTCGAATCACTCAATGATCAGTTCTTGCAACCCCCCCTAAATTTTGCTCTATGCAAAATTTAGGGGGGGTTGCAAGAAGCCCTCCAGGCTCAAAAGATGTGCAAGGGTAGCCTGGTGTTAACACTAGCTTGCTTGTGGTAACGTTCATTTGAAATCTAAGCTAAGCAGTAAACTGCTGTAAGCTGTTTGACTCTTCTTACTGTGCCAGTTTGAAATGTTCCCAGTGTCAGTCACATATAATTAAGTTAAGTTTCACAGCAAATGGTTTATTTCTTTTGTACAGAAATATAAGATCTATATTTATAATCACTTAGGTATGAGACTGTGGCCAAGTTATGTTGTAATAATCTCAATTAAGATCCATGTTCCTGGGGTCTTGATGTTGACTCAGTTATAATTGAAGTAGTCTGGAGCACAAGCACTTGACTTTATATACGTGGCAGGAGCAGGGAAAATTTGTAGTAGTGTCGATAGGGAAATCGTACCACAAGGAAATTCTTAGGAAGTTTAACCACTTTGGGGACGAATAAAATATCACACAGGCTCAAAAACACTTGACTGGAGATGTTATTCCAAAAATATAGTAGATCAATTTTATGAACAATATTTCCTTCCCTTTATTTTATTTTTTCCAATGACAGGTAATCAAAACTTTAAAATACAAATTAGCACTGCAATAAGTTAGCTGCGCATCAGATATTGTTATATAATACTGATACTATTGATATATAATACCCAACAGGCCCATTAGCTTGCTACTGAAAGCAAAGGACACAAGGAGCAGGACTAGGGGCTTAATGCTAGGGGCTTAAAGCCCAAGTGCTGTACAGTAAAGCAGCATTTATACTCCTGAGCGGACGCGTACAGGGACAGTTGTGGACACCACGGACAGGTAGTTGCTCTGTTTATACTACTTTCTGGGGTCCACTTGGAGGACGCGTTCCACACATGTGCAGTAGATCGGTGTTTACAGGAAGACAGAGTTGCAGACAACAAATTGCAGGTACATGGATGTCCGCACATAGCCTATGTGTACACTCTCTGATGACGAAATTTACATCATGCAGACTCTAGCGGACCCTCACACACTTGCGGGTACGGAAAGTATAATTTTAGCTTAAGGGATCAGTGAAGGGACCCCACCACTGAAGAATCAGCCAGCCACCCTCTTAGGCCCAACAGCTCCTGTCCAGCGAAAAAAAAAGGAAAAGAAAGCAAACAGTTAACAAAGTCAAGCAGTGTGGGGGGCACACAACAAATAAACTAGTGCCTAATTAATACCAAGGCCTGAAAAGCTCACCAGCATACTGGGCCGAATAAATGCCACCACAATGGTCAACTGTAACCAGAAAATACACACACACACCTCACGCACACCCAGTTGACCAAATGGAAGACACAAATCAACAATCTACAAACAATCTACAAATACAAACACAAAAAAAGAAGAAAAAGAAAGAAAAAAAATCTAATAATAATAGTACACAAATGAAACACAGGAAATAAAAGAAGAAATAATCATCCAACTAAACAACCAACAAACTGAAAGAAAACTTAATGCAGCTAAACAATAAATAGGACCATATGAATCGATCCGCAAGTTTAATCAGCTGCAAGGAAAGAAGAAAAAGAAAAGCCAAAAATACACACTGTTTATACTGGTGAAACCAGTAGCATTCCTAGTTTCCTAAATGGAGAGCCTCAGTTCACTCCTAGCTAAAGCAAACGCGGACAGAGCTTTGCAGCCAAACCAGTTGCGGTGTAAACCAAAAACAACAGAAGAAACAATAAAACTAATCAATATAAAACTAATGACTGCAAAGTAGAGGTGTGGAGATGTATAGACAAAACAGCAATTATGCTGGGAAGTGGAGGCCGGGAATTTGGAAAGGGCCACCCTCTGTGGTGCACAGCCTGGCCTACAAGTACCAGAGAGTGGAGACACAGCTTCCAAACAATGGGAGGATGAAAGCTACAAAGCCACAGCTCAATCACTATCTCGATAAAAACGAACCTGCATTAAGCAAGGACTCAATATTACTCTGGATTTGCTGCCAGGACCCGAGCCGGCTACACTTACAATTGCTGGGAAACCAGTTCGTGAAGAGACACACCAGTCACGCCAAACTGCGGACATGCCAGCCAACACAGAAGCCACTCTTCAGGAAGAGGTAGGAAACGTCCATCTGAGCAGCGGTCACCCGCCTAGATATAGCACTGAATGGGGCTGCCGAGTAATTAGGGCACTGATGAATTGTTGAATCTGGCCTGGTGACAATTTAGTGGCCCAGAAGAAAGGAGAACAACTAATCTGCCATATATAGAAAGCTATTGTGTGTGGGAGCTAGTTAGTTTTGTACCAATTGATGCTTCAGTCATAAAGTTTGAGACTGTCCTCCTAAGAAAAACAACACAATAGGTCGTAATGTCAGTCACCCAAAAACAGCATTAAAGTGCTTTACAACAAAAGAAATTGCAAATTACCAAATGCTTCACATTAAAGAACATAAAAGCATGTAAAAAAAACATTAATGTAACATAAGATGGAAAGTAAAACCCACTTGATAACATTAATAAAAATAAGATAAAATAAAAAGCAAACACAATACATAGAATGCGTACTTCAGTGGCGGTATTTTGAGACTTAATAAGCAAAAACTAAGAAAGTATTTTTCTATGTGTACACAATCTGTAAACAGGCACCTAGGTCTCTGAAGCCATAAGCAAACAGAACCTCCCTTTTCCCAACGGACACAGACTCACCACCGGTCTTGATTAACCGAAATAAGCCTCGTTCAGCTTATCCCAGAACGTCTTCCCATGGGTTTAACCTCACTGTGGGTCTTATCTGTGTCGGGCGCAGGCCCAAAGCTGCCCCAGAAAGAAACCATCCTCAGTGGTGCTGTGGGGGTTAAAAAACACACACCACAGTCTTTTCTCAAACCTACCAACCACTGACCTCACCACCCATGTAACATAAGATGGAAAATGAAATCCACTTGATAATAATTATAAAAATAAGATAAAAGAAAGTGAAAATAGAATAAAGCCCACTCGATAATAGATAGAGTGAAACTAAAAATACATACTGAATAATAATAAAATAATTAAATATAATAAAAACAAGTTAAAACAGAATACATAGAATGTATAAAATAAAGTAAAATACAACATTTTAAAAGAAGTGCAGTAGTGCATAAGTGTGAAGCTGACTGAGCAAAAAGCTAGTTAAAGGCTAAAGTGAAGAGATAAGTTTTCAGCTTTCTTTTAAAATATTTATCGAGCTGGCTTCCCTGATATCTATCAGTAGTGTGTTCCATAGCTTTGGAGAGTAATTGACAAAGGCCGCATCCCTGATTTTATATAGTTGCAGCATCATTTGGTTCAGCGGAGATGTACAGTTGTGTGTCAGAGCATGTACAGTGAGAATAATAATGGGCCAAGGCCTCTTCCTTGTGGAACCCCAAAGCTGTCATGTTCCTCAGACACATGATCTCCAACACTGACATAAAACTTTCCCCTTTTGATATATGTTTTGAACCAGACACACAGTCAGAAAGACCAACCCACTTTTCCAGACGATTGATTAGGATATCATGGTCGTATCAAACACTGCTCTTAGGTATAACAGGATAAGAAGTGAGACCTTATTTTCATTAGAGTTTAGTCTGAAGTCGCTGATTATTTTAGGAAGGGCAGTTTCAGTGCTGTGGTATGTTCTAAAGCCTGATTGAAATTCCTCCAGGATACTGTTTTCTTTAAGAAAGGAGTTTATTTGCACTGAAACTATCTTTTCAAGTATCTTACTAATGAATGGAAGGTTGGATATCAGCCGTCACTGCATTACCATCTAGGTTGGATTTCTTCAGTAAGGTTTTTACAGCAGCTGTTTTTAAGGCATCTGGGAAGATCCTGTTTGAAGAGATGTATTTCTAGTCTTCAGGACATGACTTGAAACACTGTCAAACACCCGCTTAAAAAATGTTGCAGGTACAGGGTCAACACATAAGTTGGAGGAGTTACATTCAGTGACAGTCTTGCAAAGCTCAGTTAATGTAATACAGGTGAATTTTCCCATGGTTACATCATTTTTACAGGATTTGCTGAGATCATCTGTGTTTACGTAAGCATCAATACTGGTTCTAATTGAAGTTAAGTGATCATTTTAACCAACACCATGACCTTTCCTTAACCCTAACCAAGTGATTTAACCAGACATTAACCACAGCATTTTCACATCATAAAACATCGTTATGACACTGATTTTGGATAGCACAGACAAATTATGTTGTCCTGCCGATTACTACCGATAGAGGCGCCAGATTAGAAAACACTCCAATGTGTTGTTCTGGAGTGCATGGTCAAACAATGTATTTGGATGTTTAATTTGGAGGACTTGTTGTAAACTTAAAATATGAATTTTAATTGGAAATTAATAATGGATAGTAATTAGGAATTAATGATAATACATTATCCATTAGCTATACTACTTATCCTTTAGAGGGTTTGTTGGGGGCTGGAGTCAATCCCATCTGACCCTTGCATTCAGTTCATGCAAACTGAATATAGATCATTAATTATATTATTATTAAATATTCCAATCCAAAGTAACAGAACAAAGAGTAATCAGTAAAAAAATGCCTTGTGTTAACATTAGCTCATTGAAATGGATATGGTGGTGAATGTAGGACTTTACAGGATGGTGCAATGATTTCCTTTCTGCAGCAATGCACACCTCAGCACCTGTCTTGAGGAGATAAAGCACTGGATGAGCACAAATTTCCTCCAGTTAAACTCCAGTTAATTATCTCCTTGTTGGCACTCTACATCAGGTTCAGTCATCCCCCATTCCTCATCTCACCTTTCATGGCCAGGACATCCCCCTTTCCTCCTCAGTCACTGATCTGGGTGTTAGGTTTGACCCTCAGCTGACCATTTGATGACCATATAAGACATCTATGCAAAACCTCTTTCTGCCATCTCAAAAACATCTCCAAACTCTGCCCCTCTCTAACCATGCAGAGAAACTTGTCCATGCCTTTCCATCTGTCCATCTCCTCAATACATCCTCAATACTCAGCACATTCAGAACAGTGCTGCCAGGATCCTGATGAGAGCGCGAAAACACAAACACATAACACCAATTCTGTTTTCATTACACTGGCTCCTTGTCTCCTTCAGGATTGACTGAGGAGGATGTGACTCCTCTGGGCCCCCAGTACTAAGCTCCACATTATGGGGGGTCGAGCCTTCTGATCTGCTGCACCACGCTTGTGGAACAGCCTTCCTAACCATCTGAGGGCAGCACAGACCCGAGACTCTTTTTAAAAAGGCCTAAACACCTTTCTATTCATGAAGGCTTTCTAATTTTAACTCTTTTTACTATGAATGAAAATTGCAGTACAAATTAAATGTAGCATTTTTTTAAATTATTATTATTATTATTATTATTAATTCAAGCAGTAGTGGGCAATAAAATGTAATAAGCTTTTATCCATATGGGTTTTATTACTACCACAGCATATACCTGCACACTTATTTTTTAATGTGACTTTTCTTTCACCTAACCAATTCCCATGCTTTATTAATGACCTAAACAAGTTATTTCACAGATTACTGGTTTCATTCTCTCATTAATCAAAACAAAAGTTGTCTGTTTGGTACTTTGTTCTCTTTCATCTTAGAGCAGAGAGTTTGCTCTCACAAGCTCAGCCTGGCTCATGTCTCTTAAAGAGCTGCATTAATGTTTTGGAACACTTTGCTGTGGGTTGCTGCCTGATATAAATAAGTCTCTGCTTGGTTCATTATTGCAATAATTGTCACTCAAGTGTGGACATTACTGTTAATGAGTACAACTACCCAAAAGCAGTGCTCTGCTCTGTCCCTTAAGCTGATGGAAGGCTCAACCACCTTAACTGTAACCATATTTTGCCTGAAAGACTGTTTAGTTATTCCAGTCTCATTGGAAAGACACTGAATCTCATTAGCAAATAGCTTCTGATGTTTCCTTTATTGTCACACATAACATTATTAATCAGCAGGTACAACACTGAGACTGCAAAATGATTAGTGGAGCAGGTTGGTCAAATTATTTTTACTGGTCTTTTTAATTTTGGCTAATGGGGGATATTTACTTTGTTTTTCAAATATAATTTGTCCTCTTCAGTAGAACAACAGGCTATAATTTCTAAAGTGGAATTTTTAAGACCAATATTCCCATGCCATGTATTGAAAGAGTTATTGGTTGCTTAAATCATTCCTCCTATCCTCATGGCTATGAAGTGATCCCTCCAAGTGCGACTACTTTTTAAGAAATTGAACGAAATGGACAAAAACCACAGTCATCATTCCATGTAAAAATGCATTATAAAATTCATCTAAAGCTAATATCACCACGGTTATATAATATACTGTATCTAATGATATGGTTACATTTAAGGTGGTAGAGTCTTCAGCAGTCTGGGTTATCCCAAATCAAGTAGGTATCTTTGTCCTGGCAGTTGTGCAGAGGTTTCTTGCTGATTTGTGTCCCGGTAACAAATATGCATGTGATTAGCAGGATCACTCTCTTTTTCGCAGTTCAACAAGGAACCATTGTTCTGGGAAATGCAGATAGGAAATGTCATACTAAAAAGATTGTGAGTTGAAACAAGTCAGAAGGAGAAAGACAATTCTGCATCTAATCCTGTATATATGAGTAAAAGGTGCTCTACACCAACTCTCAATCAGAGGAATAGAGTGGTTTTCTGTATTATTACTTTTTTATTTATTTAATAGTGTTAAAATCGCAGGATGATCTGTGAATCATTGTGGTGCATTCACACGCTGAAGTAAAGGTCTGACAACAGAGGTTCTCCATGAACCTGACACATAGCATTGCATTCATAAGCAATGATGGTTGGGAACAGGAAATACAAATAATTATCAGACATGAATGTTATAAAAACTTGTTTTTTTTACTTTTAGTTGTATTGAATGGTCTATGAAAATTATTTTTCTGACCTCAGAGTAGAGGGCAGTTTTAGCTAAATGACAGCACATAAATGCACTTTCCATGTCAAATTCAGATATGCACTGTCATTGGATGACCAAGGGTGGCTGTGGCTCCTGAGGTTGTCTACAGGGTTGGCGGTTCAATCCCCAGCTCCTCCTCTATCCACATGTCCACATGTCAGTGTCTGAACCCCTGAACCTGAACCCCAAATGGCTCCAGATGGTCAGGGCAGCACCTTGCATGGTAGCTGGCTGCCATCTACTATATGTGTCAATGGGAGGCAAAATTGTAAAGTGCTTTCAATAAAAGTGCTACATAAATGTAGCTATTTACCATTAAATAGCTATATCCATTAATGCCCAGACCACATAAAATCCACTCAGCTATGTTCTGAATAACAACACTCACAAATAACAGTGATGGCTGAGTGTGAAACAATTACTTCAACATTAACATTAAAAAATATCACATAACAAAACTAAATACATTAAAATGCTATTACAATAAAAATGCCACAAGTATTCTTTGATATGGGAATTTTAATCTTGAAATTTTGACACATTAAAGATTCTTGGTGCAAAGCAGATGAGCTTGAGCAAGCCTGTGCCAGCACTGTGCTATATTTAGTAATAGTGCTGTAAATGGAGTCATGTTGGATTTTCACCAGGAGGAGATATAGTATGTGAGTCAGTAATTTACACCTGGGATCAGGCTGTCACCTGCAAACTGAACAGCTCTGTGAGCTTCATGCTACACTGATGAAAAGTTTATACCCCGTCTTTTGACGAATACTCCTAAGGGAGAAAACACAGTGACGTAATGTCCATTGAAATCTCTCTGCTGGTCTTTACGCAGTGTTGACTAATGTTTATATATTGAAAACAAGCATTTGTTTTCTTTTTTGGTTACTTGTGGAGATAATGACAAAGTGTTGGTTTTTGTTCTTCACATTACAGTGCGATCAAATCAAGAGAAAGAGAAACAAAACAAGTTTTAGCCAGGTTCTCACATACAGAGTAACCACTCTCACCACAGGACAACTTCAACATTTTTTGTGTGGATTGTAAGAATGGTAATTGATTTGCCCTTGAGCGTGGACCTTGTAGTTGTTAGAGGATTTATGGCAGTGTGTTTGTGTTTGGAAGCTCCTCTGTGTTTTCAGCTGATTAAATGCAATTACTTTCATCCACAGGGGATATTAACGCAGCTCTCTAACACGGGCAATGCAGACAGTGAATTAACAGCTGTCCTGACACTCTCACTCTTGTGTTTCCTCAGACAAAGCTTCCAAGAAGGGAAGACGAACCTGCAAGCTGCTTCAGTAACCTCATATATTACTGGGACAGATGGCACAATTACTCAACACCTCTTAACCAGTTTTTTTCCATGTGTTAATGGCAGATGTCATCATGACTGTTGTGTGTTTCAGTCACCATGCCAACTACTGTGTATGTTGATAATGAATTCTTACCTGCTATCTATTTGCTATATGTTTCAGTGATCTTAGGAGGGTGACTAACTGAAAAACTAAAAATGGAAGACAATAATTAATTTATTGTTATTAAACATTTGTGGATTTACTGTAACAAGCAGCCGTATATCAAAAGTAATGAAAATAATTAAAATCTAGAGAAGAAACAGAACATGATGGAAAAAGCAAATCAGCGCTGGGCTAGGTACTGTAAACAGTGAAAATTAGTGCACCCGTCAGATACCAGCAGACATCACAAGTCTGTTAAGGTGTGATTATACCAACAGTCTGTTTAATTTAGTCCAGACTGGATTCACACTTCCAAATTCCCAGGGCTTGTGAACAGAAGCTAAAAATGAGATTGTTTATTGAGCAGAAAAATTAAGATTAATAATAAAGATGAAGATGACATTTTTTGGAGAAACTCATATAATTGCTGAGAGCACTAACATATTATTGAATCATCTGAAATTAGAAGCAGCAGGAAGACTGTGAACTATACTGTGGGAAAAGTGGACAAGTACTTTGAAAGATGAAAGAAGAAAAGATGATGAAAGAAAAAATGAACCAAATAGGAATATAGAAGGGAAGAAAAAAGGAAAGAAGGGAAATATAATAGTGTAATCGTAAAGCCAAAAGCATAAAAACAGCTACAAAAACAAAAACATAGGCAATTATAGTATTTTATACCATGGCCACTGAAAACTCTGGATTCTGATTGGTTGGAAGGTTAAATGACTAACTTTAAACCGGAAGGTTTAATCGGACACCTATGTCGGTTTGCTGTTCTAAATTAATGCAGCAGTATTAAACTGTAGCCGGTAATGACAGTGACAGTGAGCCTCAGCTAAAGAGCTTGGAGCTATTTGTGTAACCACCACCAACAACCGAAAAATAGGATAAAAAGCTTCTCAGTGAGAGCAATGCAAATTTAATTTTAAATGGGTTTGATATGAATCTCCAAAGTCCAAATCAACAGTAAGAGGATTTAAATGGAGGACCCATTAGCTATGGTGAAGCTTGTAGCCTGAGTCCAAGGGGCAGCTGTAGAGGAAAGGAGAGACGATCGGAGTGAAAACGCAACCAAACCGCACAGGAAATAAAGAGGTTTAGTGAAGGTAAGAGAGTTATCTCAGCTGGTCAGACAGTTTGAATAATATTGTGTAGCAGAATGCATCACTATCCTGTCTTCTTGAGATAAAAAGCAATCAGTGAACTTCTCTTTCTCTCACGGTTCCAAAACTTGTCAGGATTTTAAAACTCAGAGCTCAGCCTTGTGAAACTTTCCTGTTTAGCTATGTTAACTAGCAACACAAACCACAGACATTCTGAGGCTCAGAAGCTATATTTTATAATTTTTAAAACAGAACTCAAGATCAAAATTTGTTATTAGTTAATTAGGCAGGCAGTATATGTAAGTTAATGACTAATATTTTTAGTTTGGCTTATGGCCATGGTATAGATGAGATAGTACACTTGCTTAAGTTTGAACGTTCCATGATTGTAATGTATTCCGCAGTCGGGTGGTTCTTAGACCCCGTGTCATCCATTACAATCATGGTTTGTACAACTTGTCGGGTATTATCCCTTACAGTGCACAGTTCAGTGGGTTAGAGATGAACTAAGTGAAGAAGCATCAGTGCAGACTGTAGCTTGTCCTTGATTTTACTCGTACAACAGCCTTCTGTCATCTGCTTGCCATGACATATCACAATCTGTCTTCACCGACCTGTAAACTCTCTTGTTGTTGGGTATTTTGTGGTCATTCATATTCACTTCAAACTACACCAATGTCCTCATGGAGGATGTAAAGTTGCATTTTCCAGTGTGCTGTTGTGGTCATTTAGTACACCTAGTATAATTGGTATCAATCCAATTAAAAGGTGCCCTGTGGAGTTTTCTTGTAAATTCCTTGAGACCTAACAAGAGTGTTGAACGCATTTGAACGCACTTCCATTTAAAGCATTTGAAATACCTATTTGTTGAATATGTTTAAACTTGCAATGTTCACATCCATGTTTGCTAGCTAGTAGCTAGCAGTCTTCTTCATCCTTATATTTTAGTAGCACTTTGCCACATTTCTTGAATACCTAGCACAACTAATGGTCACAAGATACCACAGGGTGAAGAAGCACCACATTTTGAATGAATCTTATCACCAGATAAATTGTTGATATTGGCAACTGCAGTGAGGTAAAAGTTAGGGCAAGTTAGTTTGTTTTTGGTTATGCTTGAAAAACCCAACATTAATCAGTGGTCTGAGATGGGACACAAGCTCGTCTCTGGTGTAAAAGTCATGACTCTATACACATCTATTATCCACCACCCCTTTCTTTTTTCCGCACTGCTGCAGAGGAGATATTTTGTAACATCTTTGTCTGCCAAAGCTATTCTTCAATTTGACAAATCTACCTCTTTTACATTATGTCCACTCCCACTATTTCTACTATTCTGCTAAAGATAAAGTATTTCTCTTCCATTTTAAAACTGATGCTGAAATGCTGTGATGAATGGCACAAATGGTGCGACCTTTTAACAATACAGAGGAAGAAACTCATTCAGAGCCATAACTCCATACACATGACAAATAGTTATATTCTCCCTCACTGCACTCAGCAGTGTAAACCCACCACAGTCTGACCAAATAGAAAACTCCTCTTCTTCACATTAGCGTTGATGATTTTACAATGACTGCTTTGTTCTGCATCCAGCCCAATAAATACATTTGATGCCATTAAAAAAAGCAGTGAGTCAACTAATGAGAAGGGCAAATCCTTTTTATGACAACCTGGATAGCATTCTGGGCACTAGCCAACAAGCTCACTCATTAAGGTGGTGGAGTATTCCCCAGCTTCAACTTCAAGTGCGTCTACCAATGTGCCCAGTGCCACAGAAAACACTTCCGAAAGTGCTGAGTAGCTGGACGTTTGCTCACTACTCAAACGCAGCCATGTTTTGTTTTGTTTTTTGCCTGTGCTTCTCATTTCTACTGTCATACTGCAACAATACTTTTTTCAGCAGTCATTATTTCAACAGAGTACAGCTTATCCCACCAAAAACACTAGCATAGCCTACACTGATATAAACTAGACCGTAGGCAGGAGAAGGAGGATGCCATTCTGGGAAGGTGGATGACAATGCAGCAGGAGACTGAGAAGAGGTCCTTCAGGATGCTGCAGGAGCAGCAGGCATCCACAAATGCAATGTTTGTGAACTTTATGCAGACATTCGTGCAAAGCATTTCTCACCAAAGCCAAGGTCCTAACCAGCATCCTGGGGTCCCATGCATCCCCAATATCATCCACCTCCTCCAGCTCCCGGTGACCGGGCTTCACAGTGGTCTCCAGACGTACCAACTACCCAGGCCTAACCTACAAACCCCTCTGTTCAGACCACACGCGTCAATGATAATAGTGAATCAAGGGACAGGAAGCAGCATTTTTTTTCATTTCTTTTACTGAACAGCAACCAGCACTTTAATTTGTATGCTGTATTTTTAATTTATTTTAATGCTGTTTTTTTACTTTTTCATTTTTCCTTCTATACAGTTTAGCTTTACCAAGTTATATTTTTTATGACCAAGTCTGTTAGTCAGGAGCTGAAAAAGAAAGACACAGTTATGCAAATAGTGTATGTGTCAGAAGAGCCATATTCAAGTTATTTTCTGTTAGGCTCTGTTGTTTCTCCTGAGTCTGCCATATGTCTGTGGTGCTAAAGTTTATTCTTTAAATGTTATATAAAGTTTTAAAGTTCAATATTGTGAAAATTATATTTTATTTTCTATAACAAATGTTGACCAAATGTTTGAACAGTGTGTCATGTCTCCCTTACTGAACATGTACAACGTGTACTGAAGTCAGATGTACTTACGAACAGAACAAAATCACCACAACTATTTTAACAATGAACATTGGTAAAATAATGCTATAATTGTAGATGTTTTCAAACATTTGCATGTTTTGCCATAAATGCATTTTGATAATCAATTAATTGTTTTGAGTCATTAAAAAAAAGAAAAAAAGTCCAAATTCTATGATTCCAGCTTTTCAAATGTGAATATTTGTGGACAAAACAGACATTTGAAGAGATCATCTTGGGCTCTGGGAAACGGTGGTCATTGTTTTTCACCCTTTTGTGACATTTTTTGGGCCAAACAACTAATCAATTAATTGAGAAAATAATCGACAGATAAATCGATAATGAAAATCATCAGTGGTTGCAGCCATAAAATATAACAAGCAGTACTGCAATACAAAGGCTGTAAGTGCCAAAAAATGATACACTTATTGTAGATGGTTTCACTAAACATACCAAAACAAGACTGCAATGCAAGAGTTGCAAGTGACATAAATGATTACACAGTAATCAAAGCGATGACCGTACCTAGAGAGTTGAAAAATGAGCATACAATGCATTCCTAATATTTGAACCACTCTCACCACCAATGAGACAGTCTGCAGGGTCTGGTCTGGAGGTGGAATAGGGGATGAGCAGTTCAGAGATGTAGCCTGGTGCCAGTCAATGCAGTGCTTTAAAAACAAATAAAAGAATCTTAAAATCAATTCTGTACTTCACTGGTAACCAGTGAAGTGAGGCCAGTACAGGGAAGATATGGTCTCTCTTCTTGGTACCAGTGAGGAGTCTCACTGCTGCATTTTGAACCAGCTGCAGGCAAGGTAGGGCTGACTGATTGATTCCTACATGGAGATAATTACAGTAGTCAAGGCAAGAGGAAATAAAAGCGTGAACTATAGTCTCCAAGTCTTTAACGGACATGAATGATTTTAACTTTGCAAGTGTTCTAAGATGGAAGAAGCCAGTGCTAACAACTGAGTTGATTTGTTTGTCAAATTTTAAACCAGAATCAAAAATTACACAAAGATTTCTCATGTGGGACCTCACATTCAATGACAGAGGCCCAAGGGCATTGAATGTGGTTGCGGAGTTGTCAGCAAGGCCGAAGATTAGGACCTCAGTTTTATTCTGGTTTAGCTGAAGGAAGCTTTTTGCCATCCAGGATTTTACATCCTCACTGCAATTTTGGAGGGAGTTAACACTGCATGGATCACATGGTTTCAGCGGGAGGTATACCTAAGTGTCGTCAGTGTAATAATGGTAGGAGATATTATATTTTCTGAAAATAGACCTCAATGGAAGCATATACAGAGAAAACAAAATAGGGCCTAATACGGAGCCTTGTGGTACTCCACAGGAGATGTGTGCAGAGGAGGAGGGCACATTATCAATTATAACAGAGGCTGATCGGTCTTGGAGGGAGGAGGCAAACCGCTGAAGGGCCTGTCCCTGAATGCCAACAACATGTTTAAGAGGAGTGAGCCACTGTATCGAAGGTAGCCTAAGAGATCTAAAAGAATTAAAATAGTGTAATTTCCTGAATCTAAAGACAAGAACAAATCATTTGTCACCCTCAGAAGAGCGGACTCTGTGCTATGGAGCGTCCTTAAACCTGGCTGAAATTTGTCCTGTATGCTCTGTTTGTCCAAAAATGAGATGAGTTGAGAGAAAACTACTTTTTGAAGAATTTTGGATAAAAACAAGAGCTTTGAGATTGGTCGGTAATTATCAGGAACAGACGGATCTAAGTTATGTTTTTTGATCAGAGGGTGAATGACAGCATGTTTAAAGCAAGCTGGGACATAGCCATAGACCGGAGAGCTATAAATTATTGACAAATAATTAACAGTGTCCAACACTTCGTTAAGTAGGCATGAGGGAATAATGTCTAAGGGACATGTACTAGGATTCATATGTTGGATAATATGTGTCAAAGAGGAGAGAGAAATCAGTTCAAAGTTGATGAGAACTGAGGAGCATGAGTTAATTCTGACGGATCATAGGCGTGAGATCTGAGATCGTATAGTGTCAATTTTGCTTAGGAAATATTCACAGGTATCTGGTGTTGCTTCATGACAATTTGTGACTGCAGGGTTGGGTACTGTATTTATTGTATGAAATGAAACTTTGGGTCTATGGGCATGTTTGGAGATGATGTCAGAAAAATATTTGGTCCTCTCTGCTTTGACACACTGTTGATAATTGGCCAGAAAGTATCCCAGTGCTTGTAAGACACTTACAAGTTTCCTGCATCCCTGCCTAACTGCACGAGTTATAGAGTTAACCCAGGGCTGAGCTTTGATTTTTGCTTTTCTAACTTTGTAAGGGGCAATAGAGTCGAGAATATTGGTGCAAGTGCAATTGAATACTGTGACTAGTTCTTCTATGCCTAGAACAGCAGGGGAAGCATTAATGATAGCAGAGGAGAAGGCATCTGAGAACTGCCTGGCAGTAAGAGGGGTAATAAACCTGGACTAGTTTCCTCCCAGACTGGGTTTAGGAGTATGGGAGGGGAGTGAGGTAGAAAACATAATGGACCAATGGTCAGATAAGCTGACCTCATTTATCTGGACACTGGGGAACGGAATGCCAAAAGTTAAGATAAGGTCAAGACTATGACCATGTAAATGAGTAGGACTCATGACTGACTGGGTAAGATTGAAAGAGTCAATTAGATGTAAAAAAATCCTGAACAAGTGGGTTAAATGGACAACAGATGTGAATGTTAAAATCACCTAAAATTAAAAGATCATTGGATTTAGTAGCCATAAAAGACAAAAAGTCAGAGAATTCATCAAGCCTTGTTGAATTTAGGGAGTCTATATATAAGCGCACAATGTACTGGTATTGACTGTTCAATCTTACACAGCAGCAATTCAAAACTTGTATATTCATCAGTTGACGTGGAAAAAGATCATTAAAAACCATAGCCAGGCCCCCACCACATCCAGTTAGCTGCAGTGAGTTAAGAAATTTGAATTTTGGACAGCACAACTCAGAAAAAGAGCTGATTTCACCAGATCTTTGCCAGGTTTCAGTGGGAAATAAAAAAAATCTAATTTATGGGTTAAAATAAAATCATTTAACATGAAGGACTTGTTGGAAAGTGATCTGACATTTAAAAGCGCCACTTTTATGAGAGGTACTGCGTGGGGAGTATGCAGAATAGTTTCCCTGTGATTGGATGAAATACAGATCTGATTACCTGCATTGGAAACAGTAGTGTGGCTGTACTGTTGTAAATATGACCTGGTTGTATTTCTAGTAGATACACGTACTGGTATACTGGCATGTAGGGGGGAGTGGGACTAGTAGAACATAGCCCAGACCCTTTGAAAAATTTACTGCAGGTGGGAGTATAAATATAGACCTACAGGGAAGTTTTTTGAAATCTGGGCTGTTACAGTGAGTGGGATCATATGTACAGGTAAAACCATCCACGGCTTGCATAATTACAGTGTGCCTTAAAACAGCTCCTGGTGGTATATCTTTCTGTCCACACGCATTTTGTTTGTGTATTTTTGTAATTTCTGAGGATAATATTAAGGTTTTAAAGAATTTGATTCCAAAGCAAATCTAAAGCTTTCAAAGAGTAAAGGCTTTTTTCTTGAAACACCATCTTACATCAGTGTTCAGTCTCACAGGGAGAAATCCACTGTCAATAGCAGTCAGAGGCAGAGTTGCCAATCCCTCTACCAGGAGAAACCTTAATAGACTAGAATACATCGCAGCCACAGGGTGAATGTTGGTGAATGTTTCATCAATAGATCCAACCCCTTCTTTGAAACCTCTTCTGAAATTTGAAAAAAATAGAGCACACCACGGCACTGTTGGCTCTCCACTTTCAAATCTTCTTAATTGAAAAAAAAAAAAAAACATGCTCAGCTATTACCATTGCAATCCCTCTTTCCACAAAACACATGTCAAAAAACACCAACAGAGACTAAAAGAGATAGAGGTATTAAGGCAAAAAGAACCTCTGTGCTGCACCAAACATAATACATTAAATGTTAGCAATGGTAAACCCAAGTGTAGATTTTACTGTTTTGCACATTTTGCACCTTTCTACTCAGTCATACATGCAACCTAATGGATCATAACAGTTTAATCTGAATCTGGGAATATTTTTTTCACTTGGATCGTAGAGTTTTGTTGTAAAACAACAATTTGTAATCTTTAATAGTTTTTAAAATATAATATTTAAATATGAATAACATAATAAATATTAACTGTAGCCCATCAGCTAGGCTCCATAGAAATGAACTCTTCCAGCTAATAGTATGTCTGGGTATCATGTAAAACACCAGGGTGTTGCAGCTGCTTCTGCAGAGTCATGAAGCCTTCCATCAAATGGAGATTAATCTGTATGACACAGTGATATCCTGGGATATAAATCATTAGTACAGGGCAGACAGTTGTGGCAAGTCATTTCCTGCCAACAACTGTTTTTTTCTCTCCATTTTGTGTTCTCATATCAACCTTTCTGCCACCAGCTTGTTAGCGAGTTGAGATAAAAATACATGACTACTGTCAAAGGATTTTTATTTATTTAATATTTTGTTGAGGTAGTGTTAATTGAGTAATCTCCAGCCAGAAACTGTCAACTTAATAAGAATTTGTTTTTAAGGGAGTGTTTTACACGGCCACTGGGTCCCCCATGGCATTTAAGAACATCTAAGTGTAGATGTTCTTAAATCATTTTTTAGAAATAGGTAATCCATCACAGTAAACATACTGTATCTGCTTTTATTTCTGTCAGTTATGTTATTAGGCAGTTGAGTGAAAATTGAGATTAAGATATTTCTTGACAATAAAAAAGCAGACATGATAAATTATCCATTTAAAGATTTTGCTAATTAATTTTCATTAATGACAGAGCCTTTGCAGTGGCTGCCCCTAATCTCTAAAACAGCTTACCTATTTATATAAGAACTGCTCAGACCCTAGAAACTTTTAAGTCGCTGCCGAAGACCCACCTCTTCTCGTTGGCATTCAATTCGGGTTGAGCTTGACACCTTGACTTCAGCTTCTATTGTGCCACAATTCTTTTATTATTATTATGTTTATTGTTTTTCTTTTATTCTTCTTTGTTATTTACTTTTATATTGATGTATTTGGTATTTTGAGCATGTTCAGCACTTTGGTCAACTGTGGTTGTTTTAAATGTGCTATACAAATACATTTTGACTTGACTTGATTTGACTGAAATGAATGGAAACCAAAGGCCATCAGCAGTAATGTCAAGTTGATGTGATTTGTAGTAAATGGGCTCAAACTTCAAGGTTCATTCATCCTTTAAAGGTGGAAAACAGAGGTGATGGTAAACTGAATTTACTGTAGAGTCTGCTGTTGTATTTACTTAAAAATTATGGCAAAATCATACATTATGATTATGATTATTATGATTATCTGACAGGACATAAATAATAAATATTAAAATTATTAAAGATGACTTTTGTCCATGAAATCCATCTACTCTCCCTGCTTCAAAGAGAATATAGTACAATGTGGTTAGCATGTATTGGTATTGGAATATGATGAGAAATAAATGCAAAAAAAAAACTAAACTAAATGTATACAGTATATTCTAGTTTATAGAGGATTTATGAGACATAGTAGAGGCCTAGGTTGTGAATTGTTCCCACAGTCAGAGACAAATAGCTCCACTCCATCACTGCCCAAGCATCACAGCTGCTCAAATGTCAATCTTTATGGCGCTCCATGGCAGAAAATGGCAAAATGCAAATGTCAGCTCCACAACAAATAGCCTACATAGGATTAACTGTGCAGGAAATCCTGATGACCTACGTCTTGAGTAAATACTGCCTGAAACCAGACTAATTGAAAGTTTCACTGTAGAGCTGAATTAAGTGATCTCCATTGTTCATCTTGATACAGTCTCTTACATTCAGACTCCAGTTTCTTCCATCTATTAATAATCCTTACAACCACTCCCCCAAACACACACACATATGTACATACAGTAATCTAGTTACACTTTAGTTTTTCCATCTGAACAACACATCTGTTCTGACAAGCAGGTGATGATTTAATTCAAAAGGGAAGATAATTGAATTGAAGAGTGCGAGTCAAGCAAGTCAGAGAACAAATCTGGTCTTTCTACAGTCCATTAAGAAATTGCCGACCCATGCTAACAACAGCCCTCCCTAAAGACTTGTAGGACCAGCCTAAGTTTTAATAGAAATTAAGGTTTGAACACAGTGAATATTATAGACAAGACTAATTTTATAGATGTCAGTCCCATGTTTGAATGAAAATGTATTGACTTGTTGTTGATTGTATTGTTGACATACAGTGGTAAGGTTACCACTGTATTTCTTTCCACACGCTGATGACATTTACAGTGAAATCATATTAACTGTAGCTAATAAATTGTTAATGATTGCTTATGCACACAGCAGGTGTCAAATTAATTTCTGCAGTGGGTTTGCTAGAAACTGCTGTCACGTCTACTTTGCTGAATTTTAAGGCTTTGGATACCTTCCAAAATGTGTGAAGTTAGAATTAGAAAAGGCAGAGTGACAGAATGGTTGATGTCATCTCAGGCAGGGAATAAATATGCAGGAGGAGGCTGAGGATAAGACCTTCACAGTTCTGTTCAGACAGTGACTCTTCCTCACCTGCTCCCTGCCTACATGTTTATTGATTGTTTCTGTTACACAGAGATCACACTTTTACCTCCTTGCTACTTTACACCTGGGCTGTAGATACCATTTAGCACACAGATATTGTGTTTTATTATATTGCTATCGATTTGAGAAGCTGGTGCATTTTAAATTTTATCACTTTGTTATCATGTTTGTTAACATAGAGCAAATCGATTTTTCAGGCCGAGAAAAACAAATTTATGCAACCATTACATCATTTTCCCCACTAGATTGCAGTTTCAAGTGGAGAGGATAAAGCTCTTACATCTTAATGGCTTTTAGAGCATCATGTAGTGAAACCCTGGTACGTACAGCTGTTTTAAAATGATTGTTATCATTATAATATTATAATAGAATAGTTGAATGAACTAAACACTGAAAAAAACTTTCAAATTAAGATGACAAGTCTCTTTAAAGGAATAGTTTAACATTTTGGGAAATCCTCTAGCCACGCTAGCTGTTTCCAGTTTTTAAATGACAAAAAAACATGTTGGCTTCAAGAGAAAGCAATTGTTGTGATGTGTCAAGTAAACTATGGGGTTATTGATAGGAAAAACTGAGCTACAGTTATATTACCAAAAACTATCATTATTAGACCTTTATTTTTGAAATCCTGTCAATGGCCCTGCTTCAATAGCTTTTCAGCAGGAGAAGTGTCTGAAAATAGCTTGTTGATTTTTTCGCCCCTGCATTCACGTGTCATCCAGCTGATGGATCTCATGGGGCATTGTACAAAAATAATTTTGTAAAAGAAATTCTAAAAGAAGCTGTCCATTTTGACTCAACCAGGGTGTTTAGTGTTTTTTAACAGTTTTAAAAGCCAAACCAGCCAAACCAAAGATGTATCATAACCTTCACAAAAAAATCTGTGTATTAATGTTACAAAAACTGCAGATAAGTTGCAATTATTGCAATTATAATTTCATTTTCACATTTTTACTTACAACACAAGAGTACAAGTTCAAAGTTTACTGATTTTGCTTGTTCATCATAGAAAGCATCAGTATTGAGCATAATAGTTGATCAAATCTTACCTTGAGGTTGATTTACTATTTTTTTTTCCCAAGGTTTTGAGACAGCATCTTAAGAACCAAGAGCATGAAATGCTGTTGAAAGCTCCAAAAAAAAAAAAGTTTAAGCAGAACAACAGTAACTTTTGCTGACCATTAAGTGAATAAGGGCAGGACAACTCAATGTTTTTTACTGACTGACTAAATCAATATTGTTAGATTGTGCATATGTGTGATAAAGAAAGTAGCAGAGCAGACTCTTGTATCTCTGTGCTCCTGTGGTGGGTGAGTGTTTGCAATTGTCTGGCAGTGTCTGTGTATCATTTCCTATAATATTTTTTTCAAGTGTTTCCTGCACTGACAGCAGGTGGGAGTCTGCAGCAGAACAAAGCTTTTGACTGACTGGTGGGTGTTCAGTATGTCTGAATACATGCTGGAGAAATCCACTGTTGACTTCCAATTTTTAACTTTGTCCTACAGAGCAGAAAGTGGTTGTCAAGGGAACAAAGACTTCAGAGAGGAGGAGGAAAGTGAAAGAAGAGGCAGTAAATTATATCTGTATGAATCTAATAAAAAATAATTACAGTAATAATACATTTCATATAGAGATAACAGTTTCTGCAATAAATTCAACTTCACACACACACACACACACACACACACACAAATAATAAAAAATAAATGAATACACACAAAATAAAATATATATAAATAAAATAACATTTAAGATAAAAAGACACTTCATGAGATTAAAAGCAATACAATCAATTTTTTAAAAAAAGAATATAAGGCTACTTAGATAAGAGATACACAAGAATACAAGTAGGGAGATACTAGTTGTATTCAAATTTAATAAAGGTGTTTTATAATTTAGAAATATATTTCATGAAATCTGTATTCCTGATTTTCCTCTGAGGGGTGGTGGATATATCCAGTAAATTGACAGAAGATGATCATAGAGCATAATGAGGCATAAAAAAGAATCTGAAATATGAAGTGGTCCAAGACCAGAGCTTTGTCAGGGCTTTAGAGCTTTGTTTTTGAGTAAGATCTCTTTAAAATCAATTCTTAAAGATACTGGAAGCAAGCGCAGCCTGGGCAAAACTGTCTGGACATGTTCTCTCTTTTGTTTTAGTTAGCAAACCAGCAGCAGAGTTTTGAATCAACTGAAGCCTGTCATGAGTATTTCAGAGGGCTTTTGAATGAATAATGAATTACAGTAGTCTAGTCTTCATTTTTCCGCATCATTACGGGTCAGGGAAGGTTGAACTTTGGCAAAGTTTCTTAAATAAAAGGGTGCTGTTTTTGTACTGCTGCTGATGTGAGTTGGAATCCAAACTGCCCCTAAACTTTTCAATTTGGATTTGACCTGACAGACAGATTGCCTAGCACATTACACTTGGGGCCAAGTAAAATAATGTCAATCTTGTCTTCATTTAGCTTCAAATCACTTTGCAATAATTATGTAATATGCACTGTACTGTAGTCCCAAACATCAAAAAATAATTAGTGCCTCCTTAATTCATCAAAGATGTTGGAGCTGATCATAATTGACTTGAGGTTTTATTACTTTAAAATCAGAATACAGTTACAATTGCTGGTAATATTAATATTATATTTGTTTATAAATCCATTTGTCTGGTGGACTTTCAACAGGGAGGAAGAATCTTACATATGAACCACATGAAAGTGACAGTGACATTTATGGGCAGAAAGTTATGGTTCACAGGTTTCTGGTTTGTATTGTTCCCCATAGGCTCTACTGTACTAGAGGTTTGACCTAGTCTTACAGTCTCTTTCAGAATTATATTTGGATTCTTTTTTCATGGTTATTGGTCACTTTGCCCTGGGACACAGAATTGCAAAAGGCATTTTGCTTCTCTGTAGCCTTTGAGCACACAGATGCTCAGTCACTTTGAAATCCTTATATAGCAACCATTGTTTTCTGGCACACAGAAAAGTGGTTCAGGAGTCCAGCAGAAATGGGGGAGAATATACAGTAGCAGCCTTGCTATTCCCAAACCTGCACTTCAACCCGAAGATGATGACCAGGGCCAACAGTGAGCTTGTGGATGTCACCCAGATAGGTCAGACCAGTCCCAGTGTATCTATCATAGCTGCCAGGCAGGTCAGTCTGTCAGATCCCCATGGTGAGCTGCCTTCCTGGATCAGAGGGGACGCTCCACTGCCTCTCTGACCCCTGAAAACCTCAAGGGGAAACAGCAGGATCTGACACCGTTTCAATGATCTGAACTCACAGAATATAATAAATTAAACTGAGTGAAACCCCACAAGGTGAGGAAGGGTGTAACTGAAGATCGAGTAGAAATAATAAGGTTTCTAAATAAGAGCTTTGGGCAGTTTGCAGCGATCAATATTAATTAATCTCTGGAATATATGAAAAGGGGTTCTCCGCACATCCTCCAGCTATGAGCAGCCAAATCAGATGCTTCTCAGAACAAATCTATCAGTGAGCTCCAGTCCTTTTTTCCTATGAGGTTCTTTGGAATATATTTTTTAATCTTGATTTAATTAGATCCTTTTATAGTTTCCCTCTTTAGGGAGCTGCCAAAAAGAAAGGAGGCTATAAAATGTAATGTAAACAGTCTCCAACAAACATAGAAAAATAGGTTCAACCTTTTCTCCTACAAATTATGTTTATATGCCACTTATGTGCAAGAGCAAATATGTTTTGTATGGAATGTAATGCCTCTTGATTTATATTTTCTACAAACTCCAGAAATTATTGTATATACTATCAAATTGCAACAGCAAAAAGGTTTTGAGAGAAACATAATGCTGTCTGAATTACATTTTCTGTCAACATAATGAGAAAGTGTTATTAATTGACGTATCTGGCGAGTTGAAAAAATGTTGATACTGAACACAGAGAGTAAAAAGTTCAGTGACATTTCATTTTTTTTTTCCAAAATATCCAATCTTGCATTACAATATGGTAGTATTATTAAGCTTTTTTATGGTTTAGAAACTTGGAAAGAAAACCAAACATTAGGCATGAGCTGTATGAATTTTGCCTGTTGATGGACTGAGGAACCAAAACGCTGTGTTAATAAAATGTGCAAGACTCTTTGGTTTTCAAGTCAAGAGTTTTTGATGCTACACATCTGTCACTAAGACCTTATGGCATACATACTAAATAGGTGGACTCCGGTCCGGATCAAGACAGAACTATTTCACCACAGCCTGACTGCTTTTGACACATTGCTATCACATCACCTCAGCTGTCATCATTCAGCCGCCTGCTAGTTGCCACAGTTAGCAAGGTTGTTGTCAAATGTTGGAGCTCTGGTTGAAAAAATTAAGTGTCAAAACTGGCAAATACAAGAAAAAAAAGGTTGACAATGAAGAACATGCATTTAAGGATCACTGGACTGACAAATATCCGGCCATTTTTACCAAGGGAAGTATGAGACCATTGTGCTTGATTTGCAATCAAATAGTGGTACTAATGAAGAGTGGCCACTACAACACCAAACATGCCCATTTTAAACACAACTATCCCCAGAACACAGAGAAAAGAACCACAACCAGGAACTGCAGATGGATATTAGCTAGTAGCTAAATCTGGTATAATACATCTTTTCTCCTTGTGTGAGATGAATGTCTTTTGTTTTGTTTTGTTTTGTTTTGTTTTTGTACATGGTCCCTGATAAATAAATGTAATAAAGCAGTTGCCCCCTGATCTGCTGTATGGAGGGTGACTAATTCTCTTTTTAGTCTTTGGAGAGGGCAAGCTTCAATTATGTGTTCCATGTTTGCTCCTCTACACAAGCACACAGTGGGCTTGGGCTGCTGCCCCACCTGTGAAGACTGGCCAAGCATGGGCTGTGGCCAGTACTGTATCTGTTGAGAGTTGACAATTGTGTCCTTGTGAGGTTGGTGTCAGGGACCTGTTGAGTGGGTCTGACACCAGACGTTTCTTTGGGGCATCCTTGGACTACCATTCCTTTTCCCAAGCCGATTAGGTGGTAAAGTCAGCTGGTGGGGTTTTCTTCCAAATTGGTCATCTAGATGGAAGACAAGCAGTAGGTGGAATGAAGATGTCTGCATGGACTGGTAGATGGGGGGAATCTTTGACCTTTTGGAGCATCCTTTGAGTAAATGCAACTCGTTGGGTACGTGGGGTGGTTACATTTGATAGGACAGGTGTGGTGTTGAGCGAATAGTCCCGGTTATAGTTGTGTTAAGCTGGGTGTCCACATGGTGTGTATGGGATGACCTGGACCAGACAGGGGCACAGCATTCTGTTGCAGAGTATGCAAGGTCCAGTGATGAGGTACACAGTGTGGAGCTGAGAGATTTAAGAGGGAATGTAGAGATTGGGTGGTAGCTTGCTGGTAGTTTGTGGTCTTCAACAGGTTTTGGTATGACAATAAATTTTTCTGTTCTCCATTTCTTTGGGATTGAGTTTGTGTGTATAATCCTGGTGTAGAGTTGGGTTAGCCAGGTTACAGCTCGGAGACCCAGATGTTCCATGAACTCTGGAGAGATGTTGTCATGTCCTGCTGCCTCTCCACATTTCAGACCCTGCAAGACTTTCTCCAGTTCAGTGCTTGCTTTCCTCTCTGACTTATTTGCAGTGTTTCTTTAGTTCAGTCATAATTGCTCTTCTGTTTGAGTTGAGCCAGCACAGATCAGGGGAATAGTCCTTATTCCAACTAACTGAGTGGAATGTTCCTCTTTGTTTGGGGTCGTGTATCAGAGCAAGGTGGTTTCTGGATGCCCAGTCTGAAAGTGCCTCACCATCACTATCCGCCGCTGTTGAAGTCCCCCACATAGATGGCAGTGTGAGGAGGAGTGGGTAAGACTTGCTGATCCCAGTTGGCACTAGCGGGCTTGTATACATTAACAATTTGGAAACCGCCAATGATTATGGTTTCAGAGAAAGTGGTTGTCGGGTGTGTAGCACAGAATATCAAAGCCATTGATGGGGTAGCGGCCTGCTTCCTCTGTACCAATGTGGGTTTCTTGGAGGCAGATAATATCAGTTGAGTGTTGGGAAGTGAGGGCCTTGATGATTCTTCACTTGGCTACAGACTGGCCTTCAGCATTAAGTTGTAGTATTCGGAGGGCAGGTCTTACTGATATGTGCTCTTGGGGCTGTTTGTTGTTACTGCTTTCAGCTTGGGGGCTGTGACTAGGATTCCTTGAGTTGGCTCTCAGGTGTCTTCTCTTGGAATTTAGTCTGCTGGTAGGATCATTAGCTCCCCCAGGTGGACCTGAGCACTGACGGAGGGCGCGACATGAACGCTTACACCAGTGTCTCCGTCATCACACCATCACACCTTCACACCTTTTTATACTTAAGTTTAAGGACTTGGTTACACAACAACGTTTCACATCTCCCATTAATACAGAAATGCTGTCCATGTAGAGTTCTGGAGCATTTGTGCTAAAATATTATCATGTAATGCACCCTTACTGGACCTTTGATGTGGTGGAAATTTGGTAAGTGGACCTAAGCCCTGCCTTATGGTGTGCAAGAATTTTTTTGAAATTACAACATAGTTTAGGAACTGGCAGCAGTTAGTTAAGGTTAGAGAAAGCTCATGGTCTTGGTTTAATACAGAAAGAAGTCTGCAGTGACTTGAAGCACGAGACAGGACATGTTTACTATATTAACATTTTACTGAAATCACAATCTAACCTTCACCAACATGCTTTTGTTGCCTAAACGTCAGCACTCAGGATGGGAACTCCTATCTCCTGTGTCAAGGTCCTGCGCTACATAAATGTAGCACTTCCCACACTAGACAAAATGCTGCCAAGGAACATAATCCTGGCATTACATTTCCTTTCCAAATGTAACTGGAAAAACATATTCATAGTACATAAACATAATTTTTGGGAGACAGGGTAGAAATTGGTAATTTAAATTCAGAGAAATATCACTCAAATGTGTGTGGTTTCTAAAAGTAGTGTTGGGTCTGTTAGTGAGGTCTCTATATTTGCAGACAGTGTTGCAGGAGAACTAATACAACCTAGGTCTCATTTAGTGGAAGTATGTATTCTTTGGATATAGTCAATAAAATATTACCAAATATTATATATACATAAAAAGCTTTAAAGAAATAAAGTTTGTCTTGATTAAACTGACTGAATGATTCATACACTGTTCTGAACTCCTTCAAACAGTCAGACACTGTGGCTCATAAATGCCATAATTCACCACTTTTCAATTGAATACTTCACTTATAAAAAGGAGTTGGCCAGTAGACAAATTTACCACCCACAGTCAAAACTGACAAACATCACAGCAGCATCACAAGTATTGAGTCCACATGTATTTCAGCTTTCAGTGCATCAGTACAAAAATTTTGTAGCTTTATGGTTTTCAATTCCCTGCCAGGGACAGACTGGGACATAAAAGCAGCCCTGGGGCCAGATGCATAAACGATGCGTACACACAAAAACCATGCATACACCATTTCCCCCACATAAACTGGTATTTATAAACACAGAATGTGTAGTGAGAATGTGCTCACCTCACACATTCTTCAGACCAGGCATACACATGTTTTTCTAAAGCGATCTAAGGGGGGAAGTGATGAGGTGAGATGAAATATAAGGTGAGAATCTTAGTAAAACATTGAGTTTTTTTGGGTGATAACCAGCTGCACTGATTGTGTGATTTTTTTGCATTTACGCAGCAATTACACAGCCATTTACAAACGTAATGCTGATTAATAATTTTTGTATGATTCATTTTATTATTCTTTTAATTTACATGGGAGCCAACATTTTATTTTGCTGTTAATATACTTTTTATTTTATCCTTAGTTGTGACACTCAAACGAATCATTGATTACATTTCTGAGATGGTTTACAGGTAATGAAGGTTTACATATGTAATGAATGAATGATATGGTCGCTATAAAGAACTGCATAGCTGCATGTCATGGTTGTGCATAATGACAGTTGCTCTGGCTGTTGGAGAACCTCGCCGGTGCAACACAATCCATGAGACTGCATTTCTTCTTTCCCATTTGTGTCATTGACAGGCTTCATTGACTGTTGGAGCAGGAAGCGAACTGTTATGAAAACGGCTGGTTAAGGGTGTGTCTTCATCCATTTATGGCTAATTGTGGGAGTAGAAATGAGGCTCATGCATGTGCACCTAGATCCACAATGACTGAGATTAATAAAACAGAACCATGTGTACGCACAGCTTTATGAATCTGACGAAAAGAATGCATATGCATATTTTGTGGCTTTGTACGTACACACAGCTTTGGTTATGAATCTACACAGAGTTTTATGCATGTGGCCCCTGGAGTTTAGAGCAACGTAATATGCATGTGAATATGGGTCCTCGCAGGTTAATGATGATACCCCAGTTTTACATCACAGTTTCCTCACAACTACAAGTTCAGCATAAGCACTTGTGCAACACAGATACAGCAAAATTTAATCATAAAAAATGAAGGAAGTGCAATGATGGGTTCCAAATACAAGGCACACATTTATATATGAGGCATGTGTATGTGCTATTAAGCTTATAGAGGGGTGAATGGACTGTCAGTAGAACTACTTCTTATTATTCAAATGACTGATTAAATGTGGCACACATGGGAAAAAAAAACTGTGATGAAGCCAAAAGAGACAGATCTTCTTAAAGGCACACATTTTGGCTTTGAGGCATTGTCACACATACAAACAACACATTTGATCTGTTTTTAAACTCAGGGTGACATTTATATAACAGATTATCAGTAACTGCATATAAGTTTGTAAGAGGTGCAGCAAGAGGGGATTATATTATCCCACTGAGGAAAAGTGGACACATTTTAGTAGGTCTGCAACTCTATCTCAGATCATATTAGATAACTAGAGATAGAGATATTTCTAGATAGATATGATTCAGTGCCATTTACAGAATTTGTTAATTAGCAGTCAGCTCTGTCAGCACTAAAAATCAATTGCACTTTGCTGTTCTCAGTCAGTCTGTGGCATGTACCTTGTTGTTTGCCTACTCTATCACTATCTTGCAATCACCAGTCTGTCCTTATGCATGTATGTGTTTTATTGTGGCAGAGTGATTGATGTATTTTATGTACTGTTTGTGCTTTTTATGTCTGTGCATCTGTTTTTCAACTAGTGTCTAATAAGGCAGCAGTGTTGTCTTATTCAGTCCATATTTCTATTAACATTAATATTAACCCTTTAATGGTTTTGCATGTCTATTATGTGTTTCTGAAGCATTATTGTACTGTACATACATGCCAACTGTTATTGTCAGATTACATTTAAAACATTTAAGCTCACATTAAAATATATATCAATACATGTATCAAATACAAAACTTACACAACCCTCATACTGTATCGATGAAAACACAAAAACTACACATACTATTCCTTATCAAGTTATTTATTCAAGCTAATGAGTTCCCTGTAAGACACTTTGTGATTTTATTCAGAAAAGTGTTCTACAAATACAATGTCATCACAACACAGCACAAACCTACCTACTAGCCATTATTAACCTGAACAAAAGACATTTTGGCAGGTACAACAATCTGTCAAAACACTATTTGTTGCTTAAGATCTGTGCATGTTGGAACAGATTGTAACCATGAGGGCATTTGAAAAACATTCCAGATGTGAAAACACCTGAGTAATGATGGATCCAGAAACAGAAACGTTTGGGATTTGGTCAGACAGACTTTGGATTTTTTTTTTTTCAAATTTTGGCATTAAAATTAACCAAACTACTGATGTGAAGTTGACTATTTTATTTTAGCAGCAGGTCATTTACTGTAGATATATATTACAGCCAGGGCTTATAAACAAAAGGATCAGGCTGACAAGTAAGTTTTTTGTAGGACAAAGCTGCTGCTCTCAGAAGTTGACAGCCCAGTTCCAATGTTCACTCTAAGCTCTAAGCACTGAACCCTCACAGACATTAAATACTGCCACATGCATGATCACTATAAGTGCTTGAGGGATAGAGGATTTACTGCAATAGACCCAAGGTTCTTCTTAAAAATGTATTTTAAAGCAATCTAAAGCATCATATTGATCCTCTTTGTGCTGATCATATGTGAAATTGAGGACTTTTTGTTCCATATATTGGAGGAGATCTCACCCACCGTGTAATTAAACACCTCTGGACAAGGTCACCCATTCATAAATCAGTGTGACATAAATTCATGGCATGCCGTTAAGCTTAGGTTTTTAAGGAATGTTTTGGTCTATAATATGGTCAATGTTGAAGTAAAGAAAATCTGAAGGATTCATATATTTTCCCACCAGAATGTTATTGCAGGCAAGATGGAGAAATAGTATTAAGACCATCAGGTAGAGAAACTGTGAATGAACTGCCTGCAGGTAGTCAGACTAAAAACAGCCCTGTATTAATATTTCCATTTATAACAATAATAAAATAAATGAAGTGAGTGAATACTATACTACTGCTATATGGATATGCATTTTGTTTCTGTGAGTAACAGAGAATAATAGATTGTTACTGTATATTGTTGTATACGGTTACTGACTTCCGAATGGATGTGAAAATGTGGTGTAGTCAAGGAGCCTCAGCTCCTTGCAAAGAACAAGATTTTTTGATTGATTGACTGATTTATCCAAGTGTCCTTCGCTGCATGGGGCAGCAGCACCAGAAACAAGCCTGTGGACCATTTACACTTAAACTGACACATTGAAACACTGACAACTGACAGAGCAACTCTGACTTCAAATCAGTCACCTCATCTCAGCATCACAGTGTCAATACAATCAGCCAATAAGTGCATGCTGAAGTGGTGGTGCCAAACACAGTGTTTTTTTTCCATTGAATTAATGATAATCGATTCCCCCTGACTCAACAATAGAGAGTCTAAAGGAGAGCAATTGATGGAATTTCATGTGCAGAATAATAACAGCAATTGGTATTTCTCTTAATATGATGTGGAGTACAGCATATTGATCATAACAGAAACAACAACCCTTCAACTGACAGATGTCAAGTCATGTCACTCCCTAAACACCTTTATGCCAGCATGCACTATTTCAGTGGCATGATTCTAGGGATGGCAATGTTGATTGGTCGGTCAGTCCACCACTTTGTCTAGTACCATCAGGTCAGGAATTTCAATTTCTCCAATTCTTAGGTTTCTGACCACATACCTGCAAAACTAATGACACTCCCATCCTTAGTTGTACTTTGTGTTTATTGCTAATTAGCAAAATGTCAGCATGCTAACATGCTAAAATAAGATGTTAACCATAGTAACCTTTACCTGCTAAACATCAGCATGTTAATATTGTCACCCCCATTGAAGATTGCTGAAAACATTCGGTGAATAAAACATGGTGTGCTGTGATATGTTTTACTTTTGGTGGACAAATATTGGTAATGTTTTCATTACATTAGCATTTCTGTTAAAAAGGTCTTGTGTGTTGCCAAAACGTGAGTCCCCATACAGCAGTATCTGTATCTTACACACATGTATACACACTGAAGCTGCTGCTTTTTTCTACATCAGAGTTGATTAAACACTGATTTCTAATGGTGTTTCTTTTTTAATTATCTGCCATAAGCCCCCTTTTATGAAAGACCTTTCCTTCATTAAAGAAAGAGAGATTGCATCAAGAGAGAATTGCAAAGCTTGTCTCTCAGCTGTTATCTCACTGCTACTTGTTGGATGACAAACTGTATGATAGCCACGGTGGTGGTTTCTTTTGTAGCGTCTTCAACTAAGTTTGCAATTAGGTTTGATTAGCATATTTATGCTCTGAAGGGAACAAACCTTTTATATTTTCAGCCCTACTAACTACTGCTAAAGCTCAAAAATCATTAGTTTTTAAACAGTATAATGGGCTTTAGATTTTCAGTGTTGTTTCCTCAAACAATTAAATAACTTTGAATTGCCAAACAGTAATGATATTGGAGGTAAAAATATTTTAGTTGCTTGAATAAAATATTTCCTGTTTCATTGTTGTACTCTTGGTAATAAATCAAATGTATGTGGTGGCTGGCCCATTTGTAAATTCTGTGTCTGTTTTATCACCCCCCTGAGATTGCTGCAAATTTTTTAAGAAGAGGGACTTGTGAGGAAAGAACTATCTACCTCTGTATGGTCTGTTTCCTATCTGTCTCTCAGGAAGCTATTACTGTGAACTAGCTCTGTTGAAAGAAGAGGGATTGGATATGAGCTTGCAGAGGAGGACCATTGTGAAGTATTGTTTGTCTGGTCTCCCCAGATAAAGACCCAGTTTTTCAAATTGATAGTTTACTTTGCTTTAGTTTGGCTCTCTGTGTAACTGCCATGCCTGCCAGTACTGTAAGTATAACTGCAGCATATGAAGAATAGGCTGCAAACATAGATTGGTGTATGCACACACCCACGCACACTGACATAAAATGAAAGGTTCAATAACAGACTGAAATTTCTCCCGAGTTTGTTATGCACATCTAAATCAATACTTCTGTGAATAACAATTACAAATGAGATCTTATCATTCCAACAATGCAGCTGAATATGTGTTTACATGACAACAGGCAGCTGTATCTGCTTATAGCAGGGGTATTCAATTAAAATTCAAAGAGGTCCAGTTAGAGAAAGTTTCCTCAAATAAAGGTCCGGAACATCATAATGTCTAACTTGTGTTATGATTCAATGCCAGATATACTGAAGTAGCCTAGTAGTTGTGTAAACTGTCTGTATGTAGTCAACAACTGACTGTCAAATCAAATTAAGAAAGTACAATTCAATAATATTTCAACAATATTTATTGTCAGTTTTCACATTGAGCAGGTGAACTGGAAATAAGTACTCTAATAATAAATAAATGCTATTTTTCTCATTTCAAGTGAAATAAGGGCTGCATTTAAAAATAAAATATGTAACAGAGAGCTTTTGAAAAATGTGCATCTTAAAATAAAGTGCTTAATATTACAAACATGAAATAAAAAGTGTAGCTTGAGTTTCCCTTCTTTTTTAACTGCATTTCACATCTTAAGTCTCAACCAATTTTATAATAAACAATCCCGACACATCTGAACAATTGAACAGCTTTAACGCCTCCTTTTCTCTTTCTTTCCCTCTTATATCCCACTCTCCCCCTTTCTCTTGTTCAGTGAGAGAAGTGAGCTCTACCTTGTCCTGCCAGGATTTTAAATCTGAAATGTGTTAGGATTCTGGTAGATCAATCATATTGGGCTGTTAGATCATTTATTTTCTGTGCCTTCAGTTTGAATTTGAGTGGGTATGTTTGCTCAAAAGATTTGTGCTTTCATAGTGGCGCTTCACAATCGCCACAGTCTCAGAACATATGAGACATACTGTTTTTGAATTGGCTGTGGGAAGAATGAACATGTAAGAGTCTGTCCATTCTTGATTAAAAGCTGTTTTTGCTGTCTACTTTTCTCTTTTTAGAGCAGGCCATGTGAAATTACTCTTCTCTAACTCGCTTATTTCTCCGACTGTAGTCTCTCGCTTTGTCTCTCCCCTGTGTGTGTATCTCATCAAGTCGCAATGCTTATTGGAATGCACAGATTTGATTGGCTGAGTAGCATCACGTGAGATGATTTACAATGCATGTAATTGGTCTATGAGTTTCCTGGGCCAGTAAACCAGTGCCGTAAAGGCTAGAAACGCTCCATCAAAATTTAATAAAATGTAATAATTCTCAATAATTTATCAGTTATAGTTCTAGGTCCAGACCCAGACGCTGTCTTATCCGGACCTAGGCCGCGGTTCGCCTATTAGAGACCCTGGGCTTATAGCATATTAGAGAGCAACTTTAATAGTCTGTCTTCATTACAGCTTTTGCCAACTCTGGCAGCCTGCTACCAGTGGAGCTCTGCACTCCCACTCTTCTTCTAAGGCCTTATAACAGTGGCCTTTTGTCAAAGTAAGGTGGCAATAGACTCTCTTTGTTCGCTAATTATGTGAACATAGAGCAAGTTATTACAGCTTCTATTTCAACCAGTATCTGACTACAGAAAAGAAACACATGGGAGAAATTTGGTATTAACTGGGAGGGCTTGCTTTAACAGTGAATACTGTAGGTGTGATTATTCATGTAGTCTGTGAACTTGTTAATTTAGAAAGTTAGAACCTTAACCATTATTTATTGTAGTTTTTCCCATTTCTTACACACATTTCTTAAAATAAACCTCAAGTGTCAAACTGCATTAACACCTTTCTTCAGACTACACGCCCACTTAACATCACAGTTTCCCACTAAAATGTAGTATTGGAATGAATACAGTAAACACTCACAATTTAAAATTGTGATAATTGGGTTTTATGCCTGTATGTCCGCTGGTTTTCAACAAAGGGCAAGTAGTTGTATATAAATGGATAGAGTGTCCTGCCTGAATCAGCCTGTGGAGGAGGCAGAGATGAGCCGCTGTTCTCCCCGCTGTCTGAGACAAGTGCGGATCAGCTCAGCTGGACAGCCACAGCTTTGACTTTCTGTGTCGGTGTTTACATATGTGCGTCAGAGAGCACTCTGTTATCTTATTAGTCAACATTAAGGAGCATGTCATAGGAGATGTCAAACAAGGGGCATCCCTGACACCACACGACTGTTCTTCGATTATGTCACACTATACGCCCGTTGTTGTACTGTTGTTTCCAATGTTCATAATCGGGCCAGACACTGGAAATTTGTTGATGACGTCAAAATCGTGTCAAAAGCGGGCTGAGTTTCTGTAGTCTGATCCTGGCATAAAGAAGTGTGCATTAATCTTGAAATGAATATGAGTGATTCTTACAGTTTCTATACAGCATCGAAAGGCAGCAGGACGATAACGCACGTCATTCATACACAACTCCAACACATCAGACTGGTTGGTTATAACTCAATATTCTGCCTATTTATGTGGGAGACGTCGGGTTATCAGGGCTCATGGTAGTCTCTTTTCCAACTTTCTTTTCCACAGAATTAGCATTTTGTGTGTTTTCTTGAATGGCATTGTGGTGCAAGCAATGTTGTGTCACATTACTACTAAACAATGTGACCACTTACGATGTGAGATACAATGGAATTAAAACTGAAATATGCGATCATATAAATGGCTTCAGCAAATTTGAATTATTTATTATATCTTTTATTATATATTTATTTCATCATTGTACAAATTATCTGTTAAAAAACACATTATCTAGCTCTGACTACAGATTTGTGGTACTGTGTGTTCACGTCGCGACACTTTGCACCTCCAGACAACAATATGATTTCCTGAGGAAGCATATCTCCACTTGATGAACTAATGTTGTCATGCTTCACTTTGACTGGCTCAGCTGTTTCAGAGCTATACTGAGAGTGTGTTTATTAATCACCACCCTCCCTATATTCTGTATTCACCTTCACCAAGTCTTTTTGCACTTTGTGCTGCTGCACATATATGAACCAAAATAGCAGGTGCACTTGGAGACGCCCACACAGTCAATGCGCCCAAGACCTTACTCAATGTGCTGGTTGTTGCACTTGCAAGTCACACTGAATGTAAAATGATGTGTTTTTAATGTCTATGGGCTGAGTCCACAAAAAATGGATTGTGCCCTCTAATAGCACCGTGAATTGCGCAGCATTTGCACCCGCAATCTGCCCCGCTTTAAGGCCCTATTCACAAAAGATTTTGCGCAAATGATAGGCTGTTACAAACATGCCCATAAAGTTTTGCAGCTGAGCACAATTTGCCCTTGTTCTGCATCTGTTTGAGTGAGCGATTTCCAGTGTTTCAGGCTTTTCTCCACATTACAGCACACAGATTGGTCCATAATGAAAACTGCAGAGAGCACAAAAGCCTCAAATTGCTTGTCTTAAATTAGCAGAGATGTGCACAGACAATCACAAACCAACTGTCATGTATTTTACTTATTTTACTTCTCTAGTATTTTGCATCTATAACATAATCTACTGAAATCTACTGTCAAATGTCAAAATACAGCTATAAATGTGATTCAGGCAGGTCTGAAACGTGTTAGATTAATGTCTGAATCTTACAATTATGTTGTTCAGGTGTCATTGAATGTACGCAGGATTTCGCAGAAACATCAGTACTGATGTTCTGTTTGTTGTCCACAGCTGGCTGTGTGTCACAGCTGGCTGCAGCATCACACAGCAGCTGAAATGATAAGTGCGTCTCCAAACTGAGAAAGAGGCTGTGTGCATATACATACACGGCACAGCAGCAGTAACTTCGTTAACATCGGATCGGTCAGGATCTGACAGTAATTAATTTTCTGTGTTCTACACATCTATACAGATCAGCTGTTACACACAGATTCCAGGTTTATTTGGTGGAATTGTTTGTAATAAAGCAGCCCCTTACATATGAATGATTATTTTTATTTTTAAATCTAAGATAAGCCCACACCCCACTTGACCCCCCCATGTCTTACTGTAGATTTCGCCATTAATGTCATTCAATATCATTTCAATATCATTCAATCACAAACTTGAAGATTTTAAGTGAGAGAGAGACAGAGAGAGAGAGTGTGTGCGCAGTTAACACCAACTCTCTAAGACGCTAATAACTCCACCCTAATTGTATGTGGCAATTAGCGCTGGTCTCTGTGAATTAGACTGTTTTTGCAACGAGGCTTATTTGTTCAGACAGGGGCTAATTTTGCACCAAATGTAAGAATATTACCTAATTTACATACATGCAAATGGCACAGGTGCACCATGACACTATTTGCTTGGCAGCGCAGCCTGTGTTGCATTTCACCCTTTGCAGGTGCTTTGTGAATTACATGCTATCTCAGATGCACAGGTTTAGCGGCTGCAAAAGCCACGCAATCCTTTTGTGGATTATGTTCACATTTGACAGAGTTATGACTCCAAGAAAGAGAACGAGTTTTGATGCAAATTGCGGCTCACGCCTCACATCTTTTATCTCCACAACCCCCCCTGGGGACATGGACCTCACAGTGATCCATACAACTGATTCAAAGCATAATCTGTTCTTGACTAGATGCAAGATCACAATGTATTTGGACATACTGTTGACTCAATTTTTTGATCCATACCATATTCCTTTGAAAGGAACTTAATAAACTAGTTTCATGTGAAAAAATTGACATCACTTGATGTCAAGTCAAGTCGAGTGGCTCGAGGCTGCATTAGCCACTACTAGCAATACAAACCCAAATCTCCAACCGAACTGTTTATGGTCAAGTGGCATCATGGGTAGACATTAGGTTTTGACAAGGAGAATGTGTAGAATAAAAAGACGATATCTTTGGTGCTGCTGCATCATCTTTTCTTCTTTTTTTTTTTTTACTGTAGATTATGAGTCCGACAATGTTATAGGAGTGCAATGCTAAATCACAAAAGGGATCACCAAAGTCAGTAGAATTCATTCTCTAGGCAATACAAATGTCTGTAAAAAATCCCATGCAATAGTTGATATATTCATGTAAAATTGGTCTAGACCAAAGTGGTGGACCCACAGACATTGCCATCCCTACATCCACACTAGTAGCATAAAATCAACTCTGCTGTTCTGTACTATCAGGAAATGATGCAATATGTGTGCCAACAGACATCAATCAAACAATGACTTAATAACCGGAAATTAAGCTTCAAAGAGAAACCAAAATTTAATCCAAAGATTCATTTTTTGTTTTCCTAGATCTCTCTGGAGCTGGCTCACTGCCCTCTGTAATTTATTTGAATTTTTTGCAACAGTGGGCAGCTCCCCCATTTTCTTTGCATTTTGGAACAGTGATGTCCATCAACAGTACACCAAGTGCTTTCTAGTCTGCATACTGACTTAATTTTGTAACTCTTCCAGTGTGAACACACAACATACTCAAAACCTAACCTCAAACGCTGTTTCATAACTGTTGTGTTCTAAGAAAAGCTCATCTGAAATAAAAATGTAATCCTGAAAGCTCTCTGCATGTCTTGTTCATTAGAAATCCAATCAAATGCCTGCAATATGTGACAAGAGGATCATCAATGCTAAACTGTCAGTCCTCTTTGAGAGACACTGCACTGTGCAACAGTTAAGATCAATGTAACCTAGTGGTGTGAGGATGATGAAGGGAAGGTCAACACAGAACAAATCTGGCTTCTCTGAATTGTAGATACAATGTTCAAAAACTGACCTTCAGGAATGATCCCTGCTAATGATGCCTAATGCTTCATTTATACTCCCCAGCGGATGCGTACACAGACAGCTGCGGACACCAGGGACGAGTGGTTGTTCTGTTTATACTACCTGGAGTCCACTTGGAGGATGCATTCTACACATGCGCAATAGATCGGCATCTACAGGAAGACTGTTGTGACCGTGCTGACAAGTCCATGCTAGTCACAACAAATTGGAGGTACGAGGATGTCTGCACAGAGCCTACACATCCACCCTCTGATGACGAAATTCACGTCACATGGACCCTAGCAGACCATCGCCGATTCGTGGATGCGGTAAGTATAATTTCAGCATAAAGAAACCCTCTTATCTCCTCCTGCATTGTCTCATTGTGCTCTCAGAGCCTTGCTAATCACATTATCACTAAATATTTTCTCTTTTTTGACACTATAGTTGATAGATATTAAGGTCATTTATCATAGGGGCGACTGACGAATGCTATCAGCTCCTGGCAGCAGGTTTTAATCAACCTCTTATGGATAAAGCAAGTGGTACATTATCCAATACTGCACATCTTGCAGAGTATGAAATCTTATTAAAAAGTTGCAAAGTTGGAAGATTGTGAGACTTGCTAAGTGCAGAGGAGCTCTCAGTTTCAATCTTTGAGTGCCGCACATCTAAGAGTGCAATGAGAATGTTGTATCATCACAGCTGAAACTCCAATAATCTCCAAAACCAGCCAGGCCACTGAGCTCATATATCATATAATATCATATCATATAGCACACTGAACCTGAGCCAAGCACTGCAATTTAAATTTCCTGAGCACAAAATGTAATAGCATTTTAGCAAGAAACAGCAATCCTAAAGCCATGGTACACAGCAAATTCTGCTGAAACACTACTACAATTACTGTGTTTGCTTTGACTCATTCATTGGAGTGATGGGATGTCTTTCACTCTGAAATGTACTGTTTGAGCCTGTGGGAGCACAAGCCTAATTCAGGACTGCTTTTTTCCATCTCTTATAATTGGTTCATAAAAATCAGAAATCCCTAATGTCTCATACACAAAGCACCCCGACTCACCAGGATTTTCAGGTGGGAACAACTATGTGATCTATAGCAATTGCTAAGGATGAAATGAAAAAAATGCACACACAAAGGAAACACATGGTTAATGTAAAATGCAGCTTAGTATGGTTATGAAAATATATTTTAAATATACAATATTATAAATATTAAATATTAATAAACATTTATACTTCATGTTGCAAATGAGAGTGGAAACCAAGTCTTTACTTCTTGACTCAGGCAACATAGTGTCCCAGACTGCTCCTCCTCAGGGTTTCTTATGTTCTAATGTGTCAAGAACAGTGTAATCTCCCGGTATGTGGCTTAGTGGCTTAAAAAAACAGTGACAAAATTGTAGTTTCAACATGAACAAGCAAAAGGTTTTGAAAATTTCAATGAGAAGACAAACAGTTGCTAGGGTGAGTTACGGGGTGAGTTAGCCCCCCCTCATGCCACTTCACCGAGACAGGTTAAAGTGTGGTTGAGCTGCATAGTCTGTGTGGAAGTGCAGCACTATTCAAGTTAATTGGCACTGCATTTAAATAAATCTACATATATTAATTGAAGTGTACACAGACAGAGTGACAAAAATAGCGTTTCTCCTATAGACCATGGTACACAAAGAGATAGTTAAGGAACTACAGCCCATCCTCACAAGAAAAACAACAGTATAGGTCTAAAATTCAGGCCGGCAAAAACGACCTATAGTTACATTTATGCCATCTAGCAGTCATAGCAATTATGACTCGGGGAAGTGACGCAGTTCAGATGGCGTCAATATAAGGTGACTTGATTAGATGATTTTACCTTGTTATGAGAAGGTGGGTTGGGTGGATGGTTAGATAGATAGATAGTGATAGATAGTGGACTAGTAGCAGGAGACCACTGTTCGCTTCCTGTTTCCAACCTCAAGTCGGGACTTTTAAAAAAAAAAAGCAACATCTTGGTGTTTACTGTTGCCATGATGACGAAGGTTGCGTAACTTAACGAAGTATAAACTACGTTTCAAGCGATCATTTTAACCCAAACCATGATCTTTTCCTGACGCTAACAAAGTGGGGTTTTTTTGCCTAAGCCTAAACCTAAACCTAAATTTTAGACCTATACTGTCGTTTTTTATGAGAATGTGTTGGAAGATAAGACAACTTAACATGCACACACATAAAAACGCAAGGATTAATTAATATTGTGTATTGACTGTAACAATACAGTCAACAGGGGTCAAACCCATAATGTATCTATCTTCCTGTCTAATACATGTGCCACTTGACAAGTTGACTGTTGTTTTTATATTTTCTTCTTTCATAGATCGTCTTTCCTGTTCATATTTATTATAGTCCACGATAACATGCTAAACTACTCCTCTACCTGACAGTGTTCACATAGACCAGTTGGTTGCTTGCCTTTTATCTTTACTGTGCTGGTTAAATTAGAGTGACCAAGTCTTATTCTGTTAAAGATGATCTCTTTCCTAGATCTGCCTACATTTCTAAATGTTGAGTTGACTTTGTTGTTTAAATTGTAAAGAAACCTTACATAACCTCACATCTTACACTTCAGATGACTGCAATCCTAATTATTCTGACTAAATTTGGGAATCGTTGTTGTTTATTCAGTAATAATTATAGTGTGCCAGACTCACAAATGATAGTTAGGATTGATATTTGCATGTATCTTCGAGCTCAGTGTTGAAGATGAAACTCTGGTTCCCTGAATGAGCCACAAAGCTCCATAAAAAGCCTCATTTGTGAGAGTTTTTGATTGGATCTATACAGTAATTTGCACCACCGTTCTTTACTACATAAATTATTATTATGATGGTTTTTTTTTGTTTTTTTTTAATAGAAAGTAAGTGCTGTTATACAATTCCCCTCTGACCAACTCACTATGGAGTAAATCCATGACTTGGAGATTTCACTGAGGGTGTATTTTTCATCTTGCCTACTATTAAAAGAGTTGATTTCAGTGGAGACAAAAAAGTTAAGTTGCACAGTACAACTTGTTTCTACATCAGTAAACATTACATAATATCTCACTGTTAAATTACCAGGCAGTAGGCAATTTTACAGGGATCAAAATATTGAGATCAACTTAAAGTATCTTATCTGTATACAAGCAAACTGATCCAGACTGTGTGAAATGTTGAAATAAATCAGCCTTGGAAATACATCATTGCTTTGCATGCCAGACAAAGCTGAGTCCTGCCAGTTCTCCTCATGGAAGCATGAATCTCAGGTTGGGGAGGATTGAGACCACACCGCGGAATTTTAAACAGTAACTGGATGAGATAATCACACTCTTTGAGAGTGCTCTTTTCCAAGAGCTGCTTGAGGAGGGCTTTGCAATCTGCAGTAACGCTTAGGGAGTCTTCAGGCAAGTTGGCATGTTTCTGGCTTAAAATAGCAGAAAAACACCAATTTTTTTCCCAGGGCCTGAGAATGGCAGTATCACTCAGTCCAACACTTTGGTTAACAGCAAAATATCTCAACCACCAGTAAGCAGATTTCCATTAAATTTGCTGTGGATGATTTTAGTGTCCTCCTGACCTTTAATCTAGCACCATTGTCTGGTCCAAATGTCAACTTAACCAACACTGGTTCATGACCATGTATCTCCAAAACTGTGTTGGTACTTGATTAGGAGGAGATTTGGTCATTAGCAATAATTAATAATTGTCAAAGATAATGACTAATTATTCAAATCAATACATTTATTAATATGAATCAATAATAACAGGGCATCCGGAAACCGGGACTATCAATCAGCCACTTTTCACAATATATAAACACAATAATGACAAAAGACTTCTCTTTAAAGATATAACATGTTTATTATTTATTATGTTTATTAAACAATAGCAGCGGTCTGTCTCTCAGATCCGGTGATTGTGTTCTGTTGAACACTGGGAGAAGTCTCAGCTCATCCAGTGAGAGGAGGATCTTCCAACTTGGCGAGGGGAATTACACGTGTACAGGGTTGTTACCTCCGTAGTAAGCTGGCTCACAAGAAAGCAGCTATTGTGGAAAGGCGATAAATGTTCTGTGCAGCTGGTACTTAAAGCTGCAGTGATGTCACGGCTGCGTCGCCATGACTTCTACTGGTGTTGGAACGTCTCTGCCAATGAGAGACGAGAGTTTGGGGCTTCTGCTGGATTTCAGACCAAGGTGCAAACTAAGCAGAGCATGATGGGAGTTGAAGTCCGTTTTGGACTCCTTTTGTTTGACTTGGCACCTTTCTTTGTTATGACTGTGTGCAGGCTTGTCTTTGTCTCATGCACATGGAGTATAAGCCCCAACAACTGCTTGCTTGATTTGTGTTTCCTTTGCTGTGAATATTCATGATCCCTCGAGGATGGACCTGGATGATTTTGGTGACTCAGTGACCTTTCCTCCAGCAGCACCACCTGGCTAAAACTTCTCTTTACTGTAAACACCAGAAATATTGACATTATTTTTTTTTCACATTCATGTTTTCTCTCCCCATTTTGGAAAGTCCATGAGCTTCCCTTTTGCACCCCCCTCAGGACAAAATGTCATGATGAATCCATGTTGTCTCAGTTATGGGATTCTCTATTTCATCATGTGACATTATGTGTGATTCTGACTAAAAGGACAGATACATTTATTGAACTTTCACCAGTGTATTTTTGCTGCTAAAATATTCACCCGTTTATGCAAAATAAAATGAGAGCTCACATGTATACTCCTTTACCTATACTCCCTTATATTAAAAATAGTGTGTTCAGGTATAAATATATATTATTACTGATTTACCTGAACTCCTCAGGTAATCATTTCTTTATGTGGCTGCTTGGTGCAGCCTCTATTGATGGTCATTCATGACTGATGGAAAATGATGATTGTTGCCATTCATCCTGAGCGACATTCATCAGAAGAGGAAATATCATCTTTGGATATATTTTTTAAATCAAAACAACTAGCTAGAAACTAACTAGAAACTGGACTGAGGAAGCTAACAGTAGAGTTATTTTGTGAAGACAAGAAGAGAAATTAAGGGGTCCTTGTTGGTGGTATTCTCTCTCTCTCCATGAACTGGTGTGATGGTGGCGCGGCCGACATTTGCGGTGGGCTCTCCTAGTTCTGACTATGCGGTGTCTTTGTCCGTGTCTATGTCTACGTCTGTGTTATCGTGTGGAGTGCAAGGGAAACATCTCTATGATCGTGACTTTCTTTTGGACATTCATAACAAAATCTCTTGCTACAAGAAATACTGGGAGAGCTAAATCAGCTGAGCGTACTTGGTCTGCTGCACCCAGTGGACCCAAAAGAGTCCACAGCCTTGCTTGGAGCTGCACCAGAGAGGAAACATTGAAAGCGGTGCAAAAGGATGTGGAAGTGGGGCAAACACGGAAGAGTGCAAGATAGGTTGCTAACCCATACAAACCGGCAGTTTCAACATTCTCTGGACAGCAAAATGGATTATATAACTCCCACATAAGTGCTGGTCACTTGTTGACATGCAAGAGCTGTCTACATTGAACTGAGACATGTACTTTTCTCTCTAAATGCACTTTACTGCACTGTGCTGCTAACTGTCCGTTCTTTTGTTTTGTTTGCATTTCTGTTGCACTGCTGTGGACTGGGAGGAACAGCATTTCATTTTTCTGTGTATGCAAATACACAAGAAAATGACAATAAATCTTGAAGCTTGAATCTTGAATTTCCCACCTGTAGAATCACTGACCCTGAGCGGGAAACAGAAAATCACGCCAAAGGAAGCAGATGTCAAACTGATATTGGCCTGGAAAAACACACGGACCCTTTTCTTTACCCTGTCACTTTAAACTGGTAAATGACCTTCAAACTAACACTACACCATTACTGCTGTGCTGTCAAAGTCTGATGGCGAATGCTGACAGATGAGCAGTTAGTTACTCAGGTCTTCAGCACGCACTCAGATCATTAAAGTCACAGTGAAATGGAAGTGTCTTTAGTTTCTGTTCTCAGTGAAACAGAATAATGTGGGTGATGTATGATTATAAGAGGGATTTAAATCAAATCCTTCAGATTTGATTGGACTGCTAAAACACAGGGCACGGTTTAGCTGAACTGTAGAGGACTGCTGTTAGACCCATGTTGTTAGATCAGGAGGAGGATAAGAGAGAAATGAATAAATTAGACCTCAGCCACAATCTTAAGAAAATGAAAACAATTTTTTGCCCACTGATATGCACATCTCCTTCTATGATATGGCTCTGCTAGCTGGTTTATATATATATATATATATATATATATATATATATACACATTATTACACAATGATTACATTCTCTAAATGATTTCTTTAGGGAATGCTTTCTACATGAGCTACATAATCATTAAGACTGCCAATGTCACTATTGAAATCCCCACACAAGTAAACAGCATCTACTGTACATCACACAGACTATCTGTGCCAACAAGTACACAAAAAAAGAATGAGAGCCAATTGCTCTTGTGGATCCTTCTGAAGGTAAATAGAAAGTGAACACCACAAAGCAAATGTGTTTTCTGGGCCACAATATTGTGACACTGTCTCAAGTGGCCAAAAAGGCTGTGAGGAATTTGTGAGGCCAAAAACAACAGGGACCAGGGATGTTCCAAGAAATTTGGGTTGTTATTTTACACTATTTTGGGCATCGTGATGCAATTAAATTGTTCTATAATAATAACCTGTTATAATAATGAAATATCACAACAACTTTAATGTCTTTTTTTTACTTTTCCAGTCTACAAATTATATACAAAAACATAGGAGAGAAATAAAGATGCTGTATGTAGAAGTTTTCAACAGTTAGGCCTAATAAAGTACATTGGTGTATGGTGTAATGTATACTTGCACAGCTGATATGGGTAGAGTGCATTTGAGAGTGTGTAGTAATCCCAGCATATATGCATTGAACATGTGTGCTGAGTTATGTGTGTGAGAGAGTTTGTGTTATGTATGCCATAGAGAGATACATAAGAACCATTTATACTGAAGGTGGTTTTGCAGTTGTGCAACCAGCAGTCCTGCATGTACAGAGGAGGGCAGTGCAGGTGGGGATTTGGATTTGCTCCCATATTTTGATGAAGGAGTCTGCCCATAGCCAGGGCATTAATCATGTTAGCTTCAATTAATAGATTATATTGTTGGGAGAGTGAGTCTAAAGGGGCAGCTCACAGACCCCAAAGAGGGAGCCTGTCCAAACAGGATCTTATACTCTCTCAGGGAAAAGACTTTTTTTGTGTGTCAATCACATACTGTGAAAGACCAGATAGTTGTACAGCATTACAGTGTGGAAGAAAAGATATCATCTCACACTTAGTGATAATCTACAGCGACATCATCATCAAATTACAAGGGAGTTCATCACAATCAGTGAATATTGGAAAAAGTTAAGGCAATATATCAGCATTTCTATCCATATATACTTTTTGATACTAAGAGACACACCATAAAGACTATACCTTTTAGTGTATGTCCCCTGTCTCACTAACCCAGTTTCAAGTGGACACTTTCAAAGCAAGAGCTCCAAAGAAATGGACAAATGAGCCTGTATTCATTCAGCTAGTTCAAACATTGTAGGCACCCATGGCGGAGAGGTGTGCATGTGTATGAAGATAGGTGTATTTGGGTGTGAGTATATTTGTAAATGTGTAGCGATGCACTCTTCCACTCTTGTGAGATGTGGGTTACTGTGTTTGATCTGTTGGTGGATTTTAACATATTTTTTGTAATGATAATAATACAAAATAACCATAATCACTACAATAATAATGATTACATGAATGATAATAATAATAGTGGTAATAGGTAATGGTAATAGACCGTCCTTGTTAAAGAGAGAGATATGAATTAGAGGTCAGAGTATAATATACATTTCTATAAAGAAGGTTTGATAGTGATGACTGAGAGTAAAGTGATGGTGTCATTGCAATGCTGAGGTCAAGGATATGGGAGAGCCTCTTGTTGACCTACAACAGAATAACTGAATGTGTACAAAGCCATAATGCATATATGTGGTCGTCTATATGATTACACATAGAGCACTGGAGTCTCATAATGTGTAGTTTATGTTTGGCTAGGTGTGCTAAATGTAGGATCTGCTGGATTTTGGAAATTTTATGACATGTTTAATATGTTGAAAATATTTTTTTGCCAGGTGTGATCTTTAAAATTGATCTCTTCATTTAGTGGTTAGTATGATAATGTGTTTGTTTGAAGTACAAAGGATATGTTATTTCTTTGTGCTGAGATGTTTTGCAAGTAATGACGATGTATTCACATCACTGGATTGGTAGAGCTTGATATGGCTTTCCAAAGCTGCTTTTAGCTGAATAAATTGGAATGTGCAGGTGTTCTGTCATTGAAGAGGTAGAGAGTGTGTCATGGCAACAGTGCTCAGCAGCAGACTCTCAAAACTCAAATTCACTTTTCAGCAATAATCAAGAAAATCAGAGAAAACTAAAACAAGATCTGAAGTATGATAGACCATCTACCTTCAGAGGGTTTCATGCAGTTACAACCTGTAACAGACTACACAGGCAGATTCTTGTTTTTTTAATGCCCTCCTATAAACACATTTCTGACAGATATAGCACATATAATTAAACATGAAAAACTGTATTTTAAAAAACAACAACTGGAACAATGGCATCCCCTTATTGACATACTGTAAATATTGTTTTTGATGGACTATTTACTTAACATTTATGGAAAATCCCAGATCTTTTAAAGCTCTATAAATCAGTCTGCAATAATTAAAGAAACAAAAATAAGGAAATGAAAAAAGACTTCAGTCTTTGCGGAATTTCTTCAACTTCTTCAAATGTGTCTGACACACATTATAGCCTCTGTTCAGTTAGACAGAGATACTATGTGTATATGTACGTCAATCAGGTTGAACTGAAAACAAAATTAAATCAAATTAATCAAAACATAGTTCTTTACATAAACCTCATATTCCCTTTCTGCACTGTTACATGGCTTAACAGTTAGAGGATAAACACTGTTATCAGCTACTGGTTACCAATGCCCACTAATTATATGTGTTTCCTTCATGTTTCATTGCAGCCGCAGAACCACCATCCCCGCTGTAATGGCCTTTCGTTGTGTTATCATGCCACTTGTGATGTGATACGACTGCCCTCCTGTCACTGATAGGCTGCTCTGCAGCCCTTCAGAATAATGATGATGATGATGTATGGGTGTTTGTGCAGTGGGCTCCTTTGAAGCCTGTGAACTGCGCTGCTCAATCTCTGTCCATCATGTTGTTATTTAACAGTATCTCAGAGAGATTGTATGCCTGCTGGACAGGGGGTCACTGTAGTGGTCTCCACGACAGCGGGGACAGATTGCAAGATAGTTGTTCTTTGGAAATGTGGGAAACAAATAGGCTTTTTTCACAACAGACTTTTTGACTTGTAGTAGCCCCCTTTGGCTGACATGGCCCTGTGGACCAAATCATTAATCATTATTATTATTATGTACATTTTGATATTAATGTTGCTGTTAATGTTATGATTCTATAATTCTTCAGTGTTAGCAATAATTGCATTCAGTGTCTGAACTGAGGAGGTGAAATGCTTGTTTGAAACTTGACTGATTCATTCTTAATTGGTTCTAATCAGTTAATTAGCACCGAAAGGAGGACATATTTGTGTTTGCATATATGGTCACTGTGTTGCACTTGGTAGTTTTGAATGTAATGTAATGTATAGAAAGATTTGGGGAAATTCCAAGTGGTTCCGTAATTAATTTCCAAGACTGTCCTCCCAAGAAAAATGACACAATAGGTTGTAATGTCAGTCGTCCAAAAACGACATATAGTTATGTTTGAGTGACAGATGCCATCTAGCAGCCGTAGTAATTATGACCCGGAGCAGTGGCACAGTTGATATGACATATATACAGACAGGTGACAAATTAAAGGAAAAACCGGTACAGGCCTGAATGCTTGACCCCTACAGTGAGGGGATCTGGGGGCTCTGTTGTGCTGTGGGGGGCATTTTGCTGGCATGGTTTGGGTCCACTTGTCCCCTTAGAGGGAAGAGTCACTGCAAAATCAATACAAAGTTGTTCTGAGTGATCACCTTTATCCTATGATGAAAGATTTCTATCCTGATGGGAGTGGTCTCTTCCAGGATGACAATGCCCCCACCCATAGAGCAAGAGGGGTCACTGAATGGTTTGATGAGTATGAAAATGATGTGAATCATATGCTATGGCCTTCACAGAGATCTTGACCCAGTTGAACACCTATGGGAGATTTTGGACCAACGTGTTAGACAGCGCTCTCCACCACCATCATCAAAACACCAAATGAGGGAATATGTTTTGGAAGAATGGTCTTCATCCCTCCAGTAGAGTTCAGAGACTGTAGAATCAATGCGTCTTGGCATTGATTCTGACGCTGTTCTGGCGGCACGTGGTGGCCCAACACCTTACTAAGACACTTTATGTTGTTTTTTCCTTTAATTTACAATTTACACAATTTACAATTTCATTTAGCAGATGCTTTTATCCAAAGCGAAGTACATCTGAGAGTTGATAGAACACAAGAAAAGATCTAGTCAGAAGAGAACAACTTGAGTAAGTGCCATTTCAATCAGGAGACACTTCGATTTTTTAAGTGACAATAATTTTATTGAACATGCATAATGACATGAAAATGTGAAAAGTGTTCGTGATGTCATCATATTTATAAGGGGGAAGTTAAGGTGAGAGTAGAATAGGATATCCCCCCATGGAGTCTAGACACTGGTGGTGGTGATGAATAAGGGAATATTGGGAGGATGAGAAGAAGAGTGGGCTTCTGGTGATCTTGGACCTGGCACTGACGTGATGAAGCGGAGGTGAATGGGGTGGCGGAGGGTCACAATGATTCGCACTGAAATGACAGCTGACAACAACAGAGAGAACAAATTTAAAGTCTGGCAGCTAAGACGTGATAGGCTGATAGCTAACAAATCAGATTCCGCCACGATTTCTAAGAGTAACGAGAATAAGAGTAAGACTAATCAGCTGACACGAAAGCAGGAGAAGCAGGGGAAGAGAGAGAGAGGAATGAGAATGAATGAATAATAGATACTCTTCCTGCTTGAACTTACGCTAAGCTCCATAAAGCTAAGCAATTAGTCACCCATCTGTATATATATATATTTCGACAAATTTCCACATGTGGAGGACAAGGGGTGTACGGTATAACCCATCAGGGGACTTTGCCACAGGAGACCGCTGTTTGTTTCCCATTTCCAACCACAATTGTCACATTTCCATCCACAAGTGCCCTAACCTTAACCCTGTGGTTATTATTGTAGCCATGACGACGAAGGTCACCTATCTTTGAGAAAGTAGTAACTTCAACCCACACCACATGTTTCTCTAACCTTCACAAAGCGATCATTTTAACCCAAACTATGATCTTTCCCTAACCCTAACCAAGTGTTTTTTGTGCCTAAACCTAACCAGACCTTAACCACAGCGTTGTCACGTCATAAAACATCATTATTTTTTAACAGTGATGTTTAACAGTGTTGGGTCTCACCGGCCAACCACATTTCCAGACTCTAAGAAACAAAGGGAGTCTTTAAGAAACTCCACCTCCTACAGCCCTTGGTTGTTTGCCCCAGGTGTGAACTCCACCCATGGACCCGGGCTAACAAAACCAAAGCTCCCCCTCTTCAAGTCTCTCTGCTCTTTTTCTTCCACTGCTGCTGCAGAAGGCAGCAGCAGTAAGTCCCTTCTCTCTTAGAGTAGTTCTGCTCCTCAGCTCTCTGCTCTCTTGTGTGGCCTGCTCACGGCACACACACACACAACTCTCCTGAACAAGCAGCAACGCGAGAGCCTGCTTAGGATCCAGCAACAAAGGCAAGTTAGCATTGAGCTGCTAACTCCGACAACAAAAGGGACAATCAGTGGCCTCCTCAGTGACCTGGGCCATCTGACCTGCACAACTGGAGCACCAACTACCCAGCAAGGCCTGCATCCTTCAGCCTTGGAGTTAAACTCTTCTCAGCCTGACTCATCCACGGATTCGCCCGCTAAGAAGCAGCACACCACCAGGCAACTCTCTCCCTCCATGGACTTGGTAACAACTGGGCATAGCCTAGCAACATATAGTGGAGCATAGCACAGCTAAACAAGACTCAATCAATGCACTGTACATGTTTTGACTTGGCTAATGTTATTTATTGAACTATTGTTGTGATGCCCTATTCATGGTCAGGTTGTTGCATAGTCACCCTGCTAAGTTAATGTTAGCATGTGTAACACACATTACATCCAGTAACTAGGCTTCGCATGGAACTAACCTCTTCCTAACCTGGCACCTTTATCCTACACCAATCGGCCTTGAACATTGACCCACACAGTTAAGAGGTTTAAAACCCAACTTTGCACAATTGGCTTCAGGCAGCACATGGGGTTCAAGACACCACATGGTCTGGCCTTTTTGTTTCTGTGGTTCTCTTTGGCGGCCATACTGTCTGCATACCGTGTGCTCAGTTATCGCGTGACTTCTGCCATTTTGCTATTGTTTGGGGAAGTGCTTCCATAAAATCTTTCACTTCTATCCTATGGAAACTGATTTCACAACTTTCCATTAGTTATCTTTTAAGATAACTAATGGACTATCGATAACTCTGTCAGCTCCCCTCTCCAGTCTCTCCAGCAAAGGACATGGCTGATTCACTGGTCTCTCTTTCTCTTCTTCAACCACCCCAAGGGCAGAGACAATATCATTGAGCTCTTTCTGTATCAGCCACAATACCTCAATGCTATCCAGACTATGTGCCCCCACATCTTGCGCTACCTGACCACAGCGGTCATTACAAACAAGGATGTCCGTAAGCGTCGGCAGGTTCTGAAGGATTTGGTGAAGGTCATACAGCAGGAATCTTACACCTACAAAGATCCAATTACAGAGTTTGTGGAGTGCCTGTATGTGAACTAGATGACTTGAACTTCATGTCTGCCAAATACTGCAGGCTGTTGACTATTATATAAGATTAATGTAGCTTTAGAAGACCATATAAACTGGATAATGATGGGTTTAATTAGTTTAATTCTCATATTTACAGTATTTGTTTAAAGATCATTGACTTGCAAATCCTGTCACACCAGATTCATACCTATGGGCCCTATTTTTCTTGTCGGCACAAAGTAGTGCAAATACTGTAGAGTTGCAATGCAATTTTTGTTTGGAAATAAAGTGGCGCAGTGTGATTTATCGTACTTGTTGTGTTGACTTGTGTTGCTCAAACCACCTCTCACAGAATGCATCAAATCTTTTCCCGAAAAACTAGTGCTAAAGCTTTATTAAATGTAGCCTTCAGTCTGTATTTGTGTAATAACCTTGACTCTTGAACATATCACAAGTATCCCTGGCAGACATGTCGGGCATGAATAGCCTTTATACAACAAACCAGACTGATGAGGCTTCCCTACACACAGCCTTGAATTCACCACAGCCTTTTCTATGTGTGAGCTTCAGGGCTTTGAAAACAGATTGACTGCTGCTGCTGTTGACAGACCCAGCTACACTCTCCCTGCAGCAGCTGGGAGAGCACAGACAAAGTAATGTGACACCCCTCCTCTGGCTGTCAGAAGATGCCTGGAACTGCAGAGGCTTTTTCATTTGTTACACTGCAACCAACAACACCTCCCTGCAGCCTTTCCTGTCGCAACTTTTGTGTTTCAGCTTCACACTTTGATCATTTCTCATGTTCATCCATCCTTCCAACAGCAACTAATAGATTTTTTTGTCTGTATGCTTTTTCACAAAAGGGGGGGGGGGGGTGCAGGACCATCTGAACATACATATTGTGTTGCTGTTTTTTTTTTTTACAATTCATTAAAAAAATAAATAGCAGCCAAGTAGAGTCCTCTGATCTTCGCAGTGATTCTTGTATCAATATATTAATTATTCTGTTTTGTCAGTTTCTGTTTCCTGGAGCCTCTAGCGCTGTGAGTGTCCAGACTGTCATTATTTGATAAAAGGGTCAATATTCAACATATAATTCACTTCTAGTAGAGAATATTTTGTTTATTATTCATTGCCAATGCTTCTGTAATCTGTTGGATCCACTGGGTGGGGCAGTGGCCCATTTTTGCTTCACCAGAGCACTGTCAGTATACTTCCAGATGCATCCAGAGAGGCCTTTAAGGCAACTGTAGCAGCCCAGTCTACCCACCATTAATGACCCTTTTTGGCAACTGTACTTTTCTTGTTTCCACCTCCCACAGTTGTAATAATAAGTGTGGAGTGTGTAGCGCATGTCAGTGTAATTCTATCACAATTCTGTCACAATTGTCAAGACGGAGGAGAAAAAATATTTCTGCTGGTATAACTTTCCACAGTGCAGTGTTTTAGCCTGTTAAACTTTCACACATGCATATGGGAGTATTACTCAAATTGAACTTACTGCCTTCCATCTCATCTCACTGCTGGTAGAAAAGCACCCACAGTCACAGACCCTGCTCTGGCTATTTTTTCACACCTGAGAAATGGAGAGTGCCAGTCAGCTACTGTGTTTTTACATTACAACACATAAAATATACCGCTTGCTGTTGTAGATACGGAGTAATTGTTTGTGCTTTGGTGTCACTGATGATGTGCTCCATCTACAGATAAACTGTTAAAGCTTCAGTTTCTAACTGACATCACAAATGTATTCTACGCGCTCCCTGTATATTATAAAAGCACAGGAAAGCTTTGAGAGTTGAAACAAGGCCTCCACATTTCACATTTCAAAATGTCCCTGCTTGGTCTTAGTCAATTTTCCTTTTTTAAAAATCTATTAATGAAAAAATATGGTGGAAGAATGTTATTGACCTAATCAGCCATAGAGAGGTTTTATGGATGTGGGCTACAGTGTAGAGAGTGAGAGTGACTGGCTGGCAGTCTTTGTATTGCTCTCCAGAGAGCTTTTAAAATACATACAAAGGCGCGCTTTCATGACAGATGAACTGAATCAATCACTGAACATGTGCAGACTCATTCTGGAAAACAAAGTTCCACATGGTGGCAGTGTAGCAACTTCTACACATTTTAAAACCTTAAAAGGTGTTGCAACCTTTTAAATCAAAAACCAAGACTTTTATATCCTACAGAGGTTTTCTCCTTTAAAATACTGAAAACACACTAAGTGACACTATTTTACATTGTGAGGAAAATTCAATCAGAAACATGTTTTGCTTTGTGACTTAATTTATCGACTGCAGCCCGCTTGCTGTATTGCCGCTTGCACAATGATTATCATTCTTCTCTGTCTGCAAACAAAATCATTAGTGGGCTCTTGTAGACTTCTGTAGTCAATGTAATAGGGCCACTGATTACTTGTTTTGTTGTTAGCAAAGACATCAGCCTAAGATGAATATTGGCATTAATGCTGGGAGGAGCCAGACCTGATCAATTCTCTATTAAGGAGTTCTCTCCTCTCCTCTCTTTATCCCCCTGTGCTGTCTGCTGAGCCTGCTGTCCTGCATCTTTGCAGTAAAATGGGACTGAATGACCCAAACTGGCTCATCTATGAACCTTTAAAGGTCACATACAGTAATATCTTGGCAAACAGCCAAAGGACATTAACCTGCTCAGCTGCATTGTAGTTTTCATTTTGTCGTGTCAGGCTGATCTATTGAGGATGGGAACATTATGAACAATGTTTTACTGAGTAATCGTCATTTGAAACAGTATTTGTTATGAATGATATACCTTCTTAAATTCATGATACAAGATATGAGCTTTAACTCCTATTCTTATGAAATTATTATCCAGTGCATATCATTTTTTATATGTTGACTGGTTATTTTTCTGTGAAAAATGAAATCCTGTAGTCTTACTTACTCATTTTCTCTTTCTCTTTCTTTCTCTCTCACACACACACACACACACACACACACACACACACACACACACACACAGTGAAGAAGCAGGTGTAATCTATGTCTATGAAATCAGTGCACTGCTTACTATTCATGGTGTAAAGAGCTTAACACAAAATTCTAGCCACACTTTAACTACATGATTTGAGTTTTTCCCATTAGTTTATCAGCTCAGGTTTTTTTTAACCTATCTTACAGGTGTACAAGACATAGGAGCTGTTTTCCCAGCCTTCTTTACAGTGAGATGTGTGTAGCACAGTGGGCTGCTGTAAGCAGATTTTCTTAGTGATACTCAGCAGCAGCCCACTCTGAGCTCCAGGAGTGTTCGTCTGCAGGGGAAAACAGATGAGGTTGACTCAGGGGTCATCAGCTCCTGCTGGGCAGGACACAGCTGATCATCCTCCTCCTGTGATGCTCCACTGCTCAACAATCTCAGCACAATACCAAAAACCACAAGGCGAAGGAACATATTATCTCTTTGCCACCCACTGTTCTGCCTGCAGGACAGTAACACTATGTAGGATTTTCATGGACTGGTTGTACTATGAAATGTTAAATGAATATGAACATGTAATAAATGTATTTATAGATAAGACTCCCATCTTTTCAATCATTGTGGTCCAGGTACAATGCATGGCAGAACTGAAACTGGATGTTAAATGGTTAAAGGAGCGTAGCTTGTATGTAATTTTCCTGTGGTCAACAGTGATTTTATGCTCCAGTGAGAAAATAAGCTGAAATCCCCAGTGACACTACACTGCTGCCAAACACTGCCATGGGTCAATAAAGGTTAACTTTTTCCTTTAACTCAGAACACCTCACTGTTGTGGTGTTTCATCCAATCCAAAAAGATGGAAAAATCACAAGTCAGTTGTTAAACACTATCCCTACATCCTAATCAGATACTGCGTGACCCATTTTGTTTCTCTCATTTAATAATCACAGATTATTTTATATTTGTCTCAGATTGTCTCTTAAAGAGCACGTGGATTAAATATCTCTTCCTCTAATATACATGTATTTGTGTGTGTGATCTAGACTTTTAATGTGACTGCATTTAATCCAGACTTGAGCCATATCAGAAGCATTGTGCAAGTGTGACATGGTCCGGTCTTGTCAGACTATCAATGTGAATTTTACAGAAAAATGAATCCTTGTAAAACATGAGGCTGATAACATGTCATATTGCCAGCACATTTACAGAGTGAAGTGCATGTCTGAAAGGAGTGTATTCAGATGTACACAAAGCTTAGGAACACTTTTCCTCTGAATCCTCCACTCTTCCTCTTCCACTGCTTATTGACCATAGATTACAGCCTGCAAGTTACAGTGTAATCTTTTGTACTGAGGGTGTACCAGTACAATATGTACCAGTACATGTGGTACAGGGGAACAAGATGTGAAGTTATGAAATAAAGGGATAACAATTCAGGAACATACAAAGAACTTATACTGTAGTTATTTTTTAAATATGGGTTACCTATTCTATTATTACAGGGTATGTACAACCTACTGTGCAATAATCTGGACATTTGGGACGAATTTAGAGAGAATTTATACTATAGTTATTATTTAACTATGGGGTACCTGTACTCTTTTTATATCTGTTCTGTGATAGTTTATTTGTGAGGTAGTGTTAGCCATTATTCTAGCTGTCTTAGTGCTAATTCATTGCTGATTCAACATTCAACAATAAATTACTGTTGGGCTATTGTTATGTATTGTATTTTTTCAACTTTTATTCTTGTAGATTCTATGTATACCAGATTAATTACTGTGTAATACTTCTAATAGAGAACTAAATGTTGATCTTTTATGGGTGTCTTTGCTTCTTTCTGGCATGAAGACAGTAATTAATTTGATAGAATCCTTTGGTCTAACTCTTGTTTATAGCATTTCATCTTTTTTCTGATTTGTAATCACTATTGAATTCATTTGTTGTGTTTTATCCAATATTGTTTTCACAGTTTCACGATTTCTTCCAGTAAAAATTACAAAGGACAACTCCTGTCTTCAACTTTCAACTTCAGCTCTCTGTATACTGTAGCTGGGAACCTACAAGCATAGTGAGAGCAGAAGATACTCCAAGTTCAATCATTTGTTTTGAAGTATAGCACAAAATACCGGCAAGAACACATTTATTTAAATGTATGTAGGTAATGTATTGAAAAATGTGTTTGAAACATTGAGGTCATACAGGCACACTTTAGTTGCTACAACTTTATGACATCCTTTTTAAAATCTTTAAAGGTGCAGTGTGTAGAATTTAGTAGCATCTAGCGGAATGGACTTGGCAGAAATGGAATATAATATTTATAAGTGTGTTTTAATTAGTGTATAATCACCAGGAAATAAGAGTTGTGTTTTCATTACCTTAGAATGAGTGCTTTATATGTCCATAGGGAGCGGGTCCTCTTCCACGGAGTCCTCCATGTTGCACTGCCATGTTTCTACAGTAGCCCAGAACAGACAAACCAAACACTGGCTCTAGAGAGGGCCTTTCACGAGGCCCACCGTAGGTTCTACAACACGCTTGGAAGGGGAGGGGGAGGGGTATTCAGTTGGTTGCAATCTGCAACCTCACCGCTAGGTGCCACTAAATCCTACACACTGCACCTTTAAAGGATAGGTTCTGATTTTTAAACCTTTGATTTTTACTTTGAATTTACTGCTCATTTGTACAAATGAAGAAATCCTGGTCACAGTCCTCTGTCTCTCAATTCTGGCATTCCAGTGTTCAACCAGAGCTAACGTGATGTTTCAGTTTGAGCGAACCAAATTATGTGGTTATGTCTCAAAGTTTACATCTTTTTACAAAGAAATTACTTCTTTGTTATGACTATGTTCATTGTTCTGCTGTTGTGGAAGAATACCAACTACAGTACCAGTCAAAAGTTTGGACACACTTTGAATAAGAAAGTGTGTCCAAACTTTTGACTTTTGACTGTATATCATTGCACAGCAATGAATAATATAAAAAGAGGTCAGTGTGGCATCAAAAAATCTTTCAAATGTGGTTTACAAACTATTTCATAATATTTCACAATCTGTTACCTCTGGTCATGGCTGGATTACCCTGTTAGGGGGTTCCAGGGGCAAGCATGTTTTTGGGGCCCAGCACTCTATAGGCGTACCTGACCCAATGTTTTCTATGAGGCAGTTTGATTTAACTCAACTTAATTTAAGAATATGCACCATGTGAGCATACAAAAATATAATTTAAATAAAATATAAATTATACAGAGGTCGCCGGAATTCACAATGATGTCCCTTACTCTTGCTCTCCCTCTCTCTAAGTCTTTTAGTTACCTAATCACACCTAAACCGTATTTTATTTGCCATAACCATGATCTTTTCCTAGCTTTAACCATATACCATGGTTGTAATGCACAGATATTGTAGAAGACTTTTTAAAAGGTTGGACGTCATTGAAAAAGGAATTGAACAAAATCCGGGGTTTGGCAGAATCATCTGATATTGACATTGTGTTGTGGGGGTAGGTTTAGGCCCATTTTCATATTGTATTTTAAGGTCAAAATTCCTAAACAAATCTGCAATTAGAAAATTAATAAAAGCAACTCACATGCAGTGAACATGGGGCTTTGGGGTACCCTGTGTTAGTTGGTAATTCAGCCTTGCTTCTGGTTTTACTTCTACTACCACTACTACACCTACTCCTGCTACTATCTCAATGAAACCAACAGCTCTCAGCAAAAAACCACAAACGTTTTTCAGTGTTGTTTCTCATGCTGCATTTTTATCTTTTTTTGTTTGCTCCAAATGTGAGCTCTTAGAGGCCTGGGTGTCTTATTAGGATAACATTAAGTCAACAGAACTTGTTGTAGCTTGTGAGGGAGGTTTGGGAACAAAGATAAGGGCCCCTGTAAAAGGATGCTTTCTCAAGCAAAGCTCAGGTGTTAATGAGATTTCAGGCTACCACTTTGGACTGTGTTGCTGAGCTATACTTAGTGTACTTAGTAGTTAAAATAGGAAGGAACACGATGGTGAACATTCACATCTTTGCAACAGAAAAACTCTTATTGAAAGAGTCCTATTTCTTTTGAACATTCAGCATCTAATTTGTCGGCTAAGGATGAAGACAGAATCATCCATCATAGAGACCTCTTCCGGAGCACAAAGACTACCAGATACTGGTAACAGACAAGTAGATAAAAAAGAACATAATAAGTACAAGGTACAATAATCTGCCATAAAGATTATAATAATAGCTTATAAATGGTTTTCTCCAAACTTGTTTCAGTTCTAGTTCATTTGACAGCTTTGGACTTTTTGGATCATGTGTTCTCACATTCAGTTCTTTAGATGAAAGAAAGTTTCATCTAAAGAACTGAAACTTCTAGCATATGAATGTGGATGTAAGTGTCTGTTACGCATCTCTTTGGCCTTGGATCATAAAGTATTCAATCTCTCATTTGAATTGCGATCATGCACTGAAGGTTTCTCTATAGCCAATTGCGAAAGAAAGTCTCACATAAGAAAACTGAAAGATCATTCCCCTTGTAATTTAAATCACCTTGTGGATGTTTGCAATGGCAAGAATGTGAAAATGATTTAATTATTTATGACTCCTTTAACAGAGAAATAGAACTCCAACTCTTCAATTTTTTTAATTTTAAATACATTTGTTGTTTGGTGTAGAGCTCTGCTGGGTGCAGGGAAATGCCATTTTCTTTCTTTCTACTCCTAATAGAGCCCACTCAAACTATTTTCATCCTCTCTGATAACAGTCAGGCTGGTAAAATGTTTGGACAGTTTGTCGGCTTGTTGTCATCTCAGGAGCTGCTGCTGACAGGACAGCTGGTTCTATTAATTACTACTGTGAAAATCAACCTTTTCACTTCTTTAATCCTCATCCGTGTATGGTGATGTGTGGCGAAATGTTAGTGCAGATTTTGTATACAAAAACCTTGTTACTTGGTCATTTTGACAAGGAGACTTAGTTACTGATTTAATTTGCATATTATATGATAAAATGATGAAAGTAGTGATGAAATTCAGGTCGAAATTCCCATCTATGTAGGTGTATGACAACCCAGTATGTATAGTTGGGGAGTTGCACATATATATGAATCAGTTTATAAAAAGATTGATATGTAAATGTGATGTACTGACCCCAGTGTATGCATTAATATACGTACATCTACCTGAGAAGCTTATCTCTAAACACTTTATGCAGAATTACCTGCAGAAGATTCAGTAAAACTTTAGATTACAGCCAATGTACAGTGTAATTACTCCAGAGTTACGGTGTAATCTTCTGTACTAACCAGTACAGTACATACCAATACATACATGTAGGTACAGGGAAACAAGATGTGAAGTTATGCAATAAGGGGGTAACAATTCCGGAACTTACAAAGAATTTATACTGTAGTTATTTTTTAACTACCAGGTACCTATTCTATTATTACAGCATATGTATGACCTACTGAACAATAATCTGGAAGTTTGGGAGGAACTAAGAGAGAATTTACACTGTAGTTATTATTTAACTACAGGGTACCTGTTGTATTATTACAGGGTACAATATGACCGTGAAACTGAGAAAGATTTTGACATATTAGGGAAGATGGAGTGATGACTTCTGCAGCACTTCATAAATCTGATGTGATTTTATTTCAAAATGACCTTAGTACCAACATATTACCGACAAAAAGGCAAACTACATTGTTCCTTTATAATTTTGGGGCACTTAAAATAACTACAGGGTCAGTGCTCAAAGTGGGCTGGTACTCACCGGGACGAAGTACTGGCACTGTGTACTGTGGTACTGTGACTTTTACTTGCGCACTGGCACTTCTCACAAGCTGCTGGTACCTGGCATGTAGCTGTAGGTGAAGCTGTAGGTCCTTTTTTGCTGAATCATCCAGTGAATAACAGTGAATGAATACTGTTTAAAATGTGACTATGTGACCAATAAAAATAAAACAATTCTTGTTTCTTGCTTCTTGTTTGCCATATGATGATGTTGATAGGTCAGATTTTTTGAGTGGCAGTGCATTTCTTTCCCTTAGTGTACAGCCCACGCATTGCACAGAGAAGCAGAAGCCTACTGTCTGCTAGCTAGCTGCCTTTAATGTAGGTTAAGATAAAAAACATAGAGAAACAAAGCAGTTAGAGACTCCTCCTGCGCCAGTGTCTCCTCTTACAAGTGCCAAGTAACGACATGTACATGGCTGCTAATTCAGCCCTTTCCCTGTCAGCAGCACCACGTAATTCTCCAAGACTCTTTTCAACTGTCAGTCGGATAAAAACTGGCATCAGGGGATCAGTGATGACATACAGATTGAAATCTTTGTCCCTGTTCTCCTTTAAAAGAGAAACTGGATCATTGGACTATAATGAAATAATTTCAGTGTTCAATACCAAGCTCTGTCATCTCCTGCTGTAATCATCAAAAGTAAGCTAATTTACAATTTCAGACTGTAGTAGCTTATTGCCTACTTCATATTATTGTTTATTGGCTATATTTTTATTGGGTGTACAATTGGATTTTGGATTTTATGTTGATGTTGGGAGGGTGTGTGTGTGTGTGTGTGTGTGTGTGGGAGGGGGGGTCTGTGCCAGGGTATGTTCAAGTGTCATTTTTAAAGTTACTGAGCATGTTGGTGCCTGTGTACCTCTATCCATACGTTTGATTCATGATGCTGTTGCATCTGTCAGCTGTGTATGGTGAATATGTGGCCACCTTGCCAGGCTATGCGATGCTGTTAATGTTCGTCTTGGTGCCTGTAACATCTCCTCTGATGATGTATAAGGCTTGTATGATTAAACTCTGGTGCATTCAGACAAGTATAGCTGTAATGGCCTATTTTGGTTAACATATGCGTTTCAGAACCTAATAGTAACCTATGATTGGTCTTGGACGGGCTAGGCCCACGTGATTTTCTTTGTACACACCCACACTGTGATTTCTGCCTACACTACTGGCCGGTACTCTTTTCTGCCTCCTCCATATCAGGGTCTCTGGGCAATTCATTATGGCCCTAAATAAAATGCATTACCCAGGAGGCACTACATGACACTCACCTATTCCCGCCTACCTGCTTTTCTCTGTCAGCACACACTAACACTAGTGTACTTAGTGATTTAATTTTTACTCTAATACTTGAAAAGGTTGCCCCCTTGATTAAATAAATTTATGTTGTGAACATCAGCAATATCTCCTACTATCTTTTTTTCACTGTAGAAATTCAGAATGTAATACATAATGATTTGCTGATACCGGTTGATACACATGGCAACATGTGAATATGGGGAGCACTGGCACTTATTATATATACATTTAGTTTGTCCTTCAGTGCTTTGAGGCAAGTAAAATCAAAACACCTGTTATCACATTGTTCTCTGTAGTTACAGAGTAAGTGGTGTGGTGGTAGTTACCCCCTTATATTTAGTTACAGGGTAATTACAGGATACACCGGCTGTAATCTTAAATATACATTGTATGCCTTGTATCATATTAAAAACAAAATCTTACATCCTTAATAACGTTATTTAACATACTTCTTATTTCGGAATAGATTATAAACTTTTGAGGAACAATTAGCAATGAATTCTTTAAGTCTTTAATTTTCTTGCATTGCTTCCTTATTTTGTTCTTTTTCATCTTCCCTTCCACTTCTGATGAAGATGACAGGGTTGAGGTTGAGACAAGGGGAAAGAAGCTGGTGGACCTTGGCCATATGTTGACCCTATAGAGAAAAACTGTTAATGTCAGTCGTCTCTTGACCGTAATTATAGTCTGAGATATCTGGATTTCTAACAGCTATGATGTCTCCCACTTGGTGAGACGCAATGGGAGTCAAATGGTTGGTGTCATCATTGCTGGCATTGGAATAAATACAATCTTAATGATCTACGTGAGACTATACAAGAAATATAGCTAACTAAAATCAGTATCTTGTTTCTAGTTTGTCAACAAACCATTACAAATATGTAGCACAATAATAATGGAAAAGTTAAAGCCCCACTCCAGTCAGTTCTACTTCCTGTTTAATGGTTAACGTTCTTTCTCAAACAGAGAATGGGGGTGTGGTCAATAATCAGTTAGTTACTATAATAACGATAGAAATAAAAAATTATTGATTATATCAGACCAATGCTATTTCAGCAATAATTCCAATGTATCTTACCTTGTATACGGTCGCATTTAGTTATTAATGTTACACAACAGTGTTTGCACCGCAATGTGCTTCAAGTATAAAACAATGTGCTTCAAGGATAAGACGTTACTTTTGCTAAAAAGAAACTTGAAAAAGAGGCTGTGATGAGCCCTGGTAACCAGACATCTCCTTCATAAAAAGCAGAATATCGAGTTATAACCGACCAGTCTGATGTGTGTAGAGGTGTGTGTGGTTATTCTGCAGCAGCCTGGTGCCGTTTTCAGCCAATTTAATGAAGGTAAACTCAGTGAATGGCTGTCCGTAATGGCACTGCGCTCTGGCGTGGAACTTCTCAGACGCTGCAGATTTATCAACATATCAGTCCTGCTGCCTTCAGATGCTGCAGGGATTTAATGAACTGAAGGGGAAGCTTTTCATACAGTATAAAGCAGCTGTGGACAACAGATACTGTAAGAATCACCCCCATTTATTTATAGATCAATGCAGACTGATGTACTGACTTTCCTGCTTTAACCACATTAAATGTTATTTTCTGTGCCAATTTTGGTTGGAGAGTGTTTAATTGAAATACATATTTATATTTTAAGCATTAATCCATTGTTGCAGCACGTCTGTAGCAAGTATTTAATTTGAAACACAGGTCCCTGATCTTGTTTAGTAGCCTATGTGATGCTCACAAAAAAGGGATTTTATTTGGATGACATATGAATTTTTCAACCATAGTCATATGTCATCATTCTGTTTTTTGAACATTGAGCACAAAAAGTTGTTTGTCAAAAAATATTTGGCTAATCAACATTGTCAGGAAATGACTGAAATATGAAATCTGAAATCTTAAAAATGCCAAAATACAGAGGGGGGAGGGAGGCTTTAAGGGTTCATTTCCAATTATCTGATGGGACAAGCTTGCAACAACAGCAGTCATCTAGCAATAAGGCATGAAGTCAGAAGCATGGGCAATCTTCCTTTTTATTTTATTTTAATGACAAAGACTAAATGCAGCATAACATTAAGACATGTTTGATATGTTGCTAATTATATTATTACCATGATACACGTATGATATGCCTGTGGCACCATTATTGCCTCCTGGTAACCTGTCTGCTTCCAGCTGGCTACCTGAAGCTGGTGCTGCATGCACGTTGAAATCATGATGGGAAAAAGAAAGTCATTTTTCCTAATGAAAAACGTAGTCTACTTGAAACTTATGGAAAAATGCCAAAAACAAGCATTTGAAACAGCTGTACTGTATTTTGAAACAGTCAATAAAATTCAGTAAATAGTGAAGCTGTCCATTTCATTACTTTATATTCATGTAATAAATATACAAATGTCAATTAGATGGTAATCTGCAATCAATAGTGATCAATTTGACCTGGACAGACATGATCACTATAGAGAATGTGAAGTTGACGTTAACACCATGTTGAATTTTTGGTACGCATTGTGTTTAGAGGATCCCGCTGCCTTTCTGTTAGAGTTGGAGCTATGAGTTGGTTACTTTTAACAACATTCCTGCATCAATGAAAGTGTGTTCTGCAGCTTACACATGTAGGCATTTTTAGCATTGTGTACGGAATGCTTAAAGTAAGTGAAGTCCATTGAAAAGTTTAAAGCAGGGCTGTAAGCTAATGTTATTACAGTGAAGTTGACAGTTCAGAGATAGTAGAGCTGATGCAAGCTGAGCTAACACCACAATGATATGAATAACGTGCTGACTACTGTTTTAAATATGTTTTGCACAGGTAAAAATTGTGAACTAATATTGTGAATTAATATGTTGCACCAGTTTGGACCCAGAACTTCATATTGAACCTGTAACACATTCAAGCTAACTGCCTAAGATTTCGCATTAGCTAATCCCTGTTGCTTTATTTAGCAATCAGCTATCAGTTTGCAGTTAGTAACTACTTGTTAGTAACTCATACACGTCTGCCTTTTTGTCTCACAGTAACATTAAGTTTTTTATGTCCAGCAGATTACTTTCAGTTCAAATCTATCAATATTATACAATCCATCAGATTACTATAGCTTCCTAAAAATATGATGTTCTTAAATGTTGACTGCTATTTGACACTTACTGTTGATAAGCAGTGATATAACTGTTACTGAACAATACTCAAGACCCACTCCATTGTAGAATATTTTTACTCCTGAACAGTTACTACCCTGTTTACATGAAATATGTAATATTTAAACTTTGGAACATCTTGTGTTACTTCTGTCCATCAGCAGGCCCACAGCCTGCAGCGAGGGGCAGAACTGCATCACAGTGAGTGATGAAGCAGCAACACAGGACGCCTGAAGAGAGTGAAGCTTGATGCAGGACTGAAGCAGAAGCTGCAGGACATCCAACAACTATTCCTTAGATGAATATCATCCTCAGTCTGCCCAGCCAGTAGAGACAGTGTGATGGCGCCTGTGTTGGTGTGTTGACAGACAGAGGCATCCAGGGGTTGGGCTGTGGCTGCTGGATATTAGTGTAATCCATCACATGCTCCTTTTGGAAAATAAAGTTTTATTCTATACAATACCAATGTGGTGTTTTTTCCTTCATATTATACATTACCTCTACTTAAGTGTTCAATGTGACATATAGAACTTACAGTTTTGTGTAAACATGATTGCAGAGAACCTGAACATAAATTATTTGCAACAGTTTACTGAAAATGATCTAATGCTGTTTATTCATAAAATATAAATGTTTATGATTTCTGTGAATGTTCAAACTTTTGGCAATCTCTACATTTCTTTCAAAGACTGTGGACATGAATAGTAGAGGGTCTGCTGTCCAGACTGGAGGTGTCTTCATCTTCTGCACTGTACAGTGGTACAGGCTGCTTCTCTAAATACAATCACATGTGTAAATGAATTGTACATAGATCCGTTTGAGCTCAATGTAAGTACATGTGACCACTGAAATACAAAAGATAACTTTCAATACAATTCTCAATACTCAACCACAAACTACAAATCAGAGTGAAATTAAAGCCTTCCTTAACACCTTAGATTTGCCCTCTATTGGCACTGAGCAAAACAAGTGTATAACAAGCCAAATTACTGAAAAAGAGATACAAAAGGCGATAGGAAAACTGATAACGAGGAAAGCACCAGGTAGTGATGGATTTCCATCAGAATGGTACAAAAAATTTGAAGAATTGTCACCTCTCCTCCACACTACCTTCAATTGGATTATGGTTAATGACACTATTCCCCCCTCCTGGAGGGAGGCAATAATTTCAGTAATACCTAAATCACTAAAAGAAAAAGAATATTGCCAAAACTACAGGCCAATATCAATCTTAAATACTGATTATAAATTATACACTTCTATTATATCAAATCGACTCAAATCATTTATACCAGCATTAATTGACGAGGACCAATCTGGCTTTATTGTGGGGCGACAAACACATGACAATATCAGAAGAACATTACATATTATACACAAAATACACAAAAATAAAATTCCATCTGCTTTTGATCGGGTGAATTGGGACTTCCTCTATCTAACGATGGAAAAATTTGGTTTCAACAAAAAATCTGTTAATTGTATAAAATCAATTTATAACTCACCTACAACTCGTGTAAAAGTGAATGGATCTTTAACTGAAAGATTTGAACTGGAGAGAGGAACCAGACAGGCTGTTGCCTTAGTCCAACATTATTTGCTTTATATATTGAACCATTGGCGCAGTTGATCAGACAGGACACCACATTAGCAGGAATAAAAATAAATGGAGAAGATCAAGCCATAAGTCTGTTTGCGGATGACGTATTGATCTACTTAAATGATCCGGTCAATAATTTCTTGCACTTAATGAAACTTTTGGAACAATTTGGACTATACTCAGGCTACAAATTGAATTTACACAAGGCTCTGACGTTCCATTGCTCACCAACTCAAAAACTTCAAATAAAGTAGGAAGCTAAGGTGCTGACTTATTTGGGAGTAAAAATAACTAGTAAACAGCTAGCTGCCTCCATCAACCACTAAACATTTCACAACAAAACACCCCCACAATGACAAGTCATCCACTCCCGAGCACACACATCTAAAACAACATTATTTCCTCAATAAAGGAGCAGATAACAAGCTCCAGAGCGATAGCAGAACATTGCTTACCCCTTTTGTTTTTGCTGTTGGTAGCCAAAAGGTCGTAATAAGCACACATTTCACAACAAAACTGCAGCGCGTTGCTCCCTGGTCCATGGCCTGTTGCTGCCCGGCAACAGCTCATTGCAGCCTGGCAACAGTTCGTTGCTCCCTGGTCCTTAGACTAAACTCTAATTTTTACATTGAGGGTTGTCCATCCCAGGGTCTGATCCCAACAACAAAAAGCTTGCAGTGAAATACATCACGTGCAGTAATTCCTGTGTTCATCTGAATTTATCTACAGGTAAATTGCCTGTGTTACTTAGTGTTGGTGTCTTTTTTTGCTGGAGTCACATAATTCTACTGTAAAGCATAGCTGTTGCACATAAATCTGGGTTAGGATTACTTCAGTGTTTATCATTCAGGATGTGTTTACCGGGAGCTGAATTATCCGCAGAGGTCTCCTCCTCTCCAGAACAAACAGATTAAAACAGGTAAAAACAATGAATAGTGTTCATGTAAAAAATCAGTGTTTCTCCGATGCTGTTCAACGGACATAGGACTTCTGGGAGGAGCTGCTAGCTGAGCTGCTGCTAACGTTTGCTCAACTTGTTTTTCTGACAACTTAAGATCAAGACGTCTGATGACTAGAATCCTTCATCTGGATAAAAAATATAGTTAAAAACGACCAAGATCTAAAAAAAGTGCATCTTGTGCATGTATACTCTTTGGTAGAGGGGGTATGATGCTATTGACAGGCGACCAAATTAAACGGACCGTTACTTTGATTAAATTACGGATTTCTCTGGGTTTGAAAAACATTTAAGATAATGTAAGTACACAACAAATATATAACATAGGTCTAGTCGTTTTTAGACATTTTAATGTGGAATAGTTACATATTATAGCTTTCAATTAACTATTAAAGGATAAGATGAGCCATGTTGTATATTTTTTCTTGTCAGTGTCAGCAAATCCCATGAAATGACCAAAACCAAAAATTAATTGATCCCAATAGATTGCATCACAGGTACACACTCCTCACATATACATAATTATAATGAATTCAGTATTGAATATATCAATACATTTCAGAATATAAACCTAGTTCTGTATAACATGATAGAGATACAAGTAAATACTTTACTTATTCCATCAGGAATTTTTCACAGCACACCTAGTTAACTTCACCTGACAGCTTCCCAGCTGAGCCTCTGCAAACATTTCCTGCTATATTTATTCCACCTTATTTAACAGAATTGCAGCAGAATTTAGTATCAACTTCAAACTACCTCCAATTATGAATAAAGATAGTAAAAATCCATCTCACCCAGCCAGTTATCACCCCTTATCTGTTATCAATACAGATGCTAAAATTATTATTATACCAGGATTGATGGAGTCAATCTTTTATTTCCTTATTTATTCCATCCAACATGATGAAGACAGTCAATTACAGTTATTCGACCGAATTCAGCTTTCAATTACCCAAAAATAAACACCTTGTTTTTTCTTGTTTCACTTACTCCAGAAAAGGCATTGGAAGTCAATTCTACTACAAGCTGGGTTTGGTGAATCATTGATTCAAGTTTCTCTTTACACAGTGGGGACATAAAATGATGTCCTCTCTTGCCCTCACTCTGTCATTTTCATTGAACCACATGCACATAGTGTATCTTTCAAAAACATGTACATGTATCTGTCCAAATGCACGCATTGAGGGCAAATATTTACCAGACAGTACAAAGTCTTTATTCTAGTCTAGATTATGTGTTGTTAATCTGTCTAGGACCCTCAAGAATACAGGATCGCTACAAGACTTCTTTTTATTAAATTTGTTTGGGTTGGCAGGTGGAGGGTGGGCTTGGTCCCCATAGTGATTGGTGAAAAGGTTTTAACAATGACAATGATGATAATAATAACAGGATGAATAAAATAATAAATGGGCTGAAAACCCACAATAAATCCACCCCCTGCTAAAGATCTGCCAGGGCAAGACCAACTTTAGCCTCATTCTTCCTGAAGTGAACTGGAAAACAAGAACTCACAATCTGTCCCCCATTTAGTCTGCCCTGTCCTCATGCCCTCTGTCGCCAAATTCTGACAGCCACTCCTCCCACAAGTTGAGTCCCCAAGATAACAAAAGGTGTCTGACTCCTTGGGCTCGTCTGTCAGCATCAACATTGATGGGCTCCTACACAATCTGAGCTGACAGAAACATGAGGCAGGGTGGTGAGAGCAGGCTTGAAATTGAAGCCAATGCAGAAATCCCTTAAAGTGCAATACCACTGTCAGTCGCTAGATGCTGGCTCCAAAAAATCCCTGGCTCCAATAGACTCCCATTCAAAAAGTGTCAATGAAATGCTAAGTCAATACATTTTTTCAACAAGTCATTATGGTCTCAATCTCTAAATTCGGGCCCTCTAATGGGTGTGCTGGTGGTCGTTTTGGAAATTATTGCTCTGTTAATAAGATACAAAGATGAATAGTAGCTCTGATGTCTGCCGTGTGGGTATTGATTGATAGCTGTTATTGACAGTTTGCTCCCCAGCTCCGAGTCGGACTATTGTCGCAATATTTTGGTAAGTTTAATGTTATTTGATAACGATACCTGCCGTGTTAGTTAATGTTAGCAACTGGTCCGGACCACAAGGACCACGTGATGCACCACTGGTTCATATTGATAAACAGTGAAATAAAATAGCTACACATGCTATGGATACTATTTAGGTATAACCACACAAACTGCAATATACAGTGCAACAATAATATAGGCATAATCGATTATAGAGTATATTTAACAGACAAAAGATTATGATCTCTGACATTTATTCAGCTAACAGCGTTGCCAACACAGCCAGAGAAGGGAGAAGGTGGATTAGGACCACAAAGACCACTCCACAGACCATTCACTAACTGGTCCAGACCACTAGCTTCAGCACCCCCAGTGGTATCCGTGTTAGCAACCATGGTCAGTGGACAGACCACTGAATTGGCTACAACCCCCTCTCACTTTGTTTTTTCAGAATTGATTTTCTTAAAAAAATGAATAATTTAATATGGTGTTGAATTGTGAGAATTACCACAGACAGGGTTGTGACCAAGAGGCAACCTCCGGGGCTGAAAAATGAAGCCAATGCAGCTGGCTGGCTCCAAAAGCAAATCAATCCCCATAGACCCCCATGATAAAATGCCCAACTTTACAGCAGAAATAAATATGTTTACAGCCTGTTTAACGAAAAACGGTTTTGGTCTCTATAGCTAATTTCCCCTTTCATGACAACTGCACAGGGAGTGAATTTTTCTCACCTGTTTAAATTTTATTGAACCATAAAGTTATGCATAATTAAGGATGTGGCCACTTGGAGTGACAAGTCGCCAGCTGCTAGGTGGCTTGTTTCAGCAACCAGGCTTCATTCAGCCCGCCTCAGCTCCACCTTTTTGCCCATTATGGATTAGCCAGGAGTCAGGCGGAATCAGGCACTGCCAAGATGGTGACTACGTCCATATTTTTTACAGTCTATGGTTGTGACAGTGCTTTGAATCAAAGGCCAATTCACAAATTTTGCTTTGCAAATCTGCTTTGTAAAGGCCACAGATTGATGAAATAGTAATTAAGGTAATTTCATTTGATGTGCTGCATATATTTTGTGCATGCTGGAGGCTCTGTACTGATAAATATGGGATGTTCCTTGGCTTCTATGTGCTAGGTATTGATTATGATGGGATATCCTATGGTTGTTATGGGCTCTGCACTGTAATCATGGTCTATCCTGTGATTGCTATTAGCAAGGTATTGCTTATGGTCTTCCCCCAATTGCCATAAACTTAGAAACCACTTACAAACACCTTAGTAACAACTTGAAATCACCGAGCAACCACATACCCTAGCAACCACTATTAAAGATGCAATATGTAAGAATGTGGAGCAATTTATGTGTATTAATCGCTTTGTATTGACAGATTGTAATGTAACTTAAAAAATGAGAACTTTTCCAACTTTCTTGGTTGCCTATAACAGCCTGTGGATTGATTTCTATGTAAAGGATTTGGGACGAATTTTCCAAGAAAATCCAAAGGATACGACGTTCTATTCCACTACGGTTCCTACAGTGTGAACAGTGTGCAACACTAGCTAATGTTAGCTTAGAAATGGAGTCCGCTAACATCTACAAACGACCGGCACCCACCACAACACAGAGTCCAACACAAAGTCCAAAGTCAAAGCTAACATTACTGCAAAGCATGTGAAATATATTGTGATATTGTGGTTTTAGTTGCTAAAATTAGCTTGCTTGCTAACATGGACGATGAATTGCTAGCTACCTACATAGCAAAATACTGTCTTGAGTGAATAATGTCAGCTAATTCATCTAGACTCCCAGGGCTGATCTGGCTGGTAAATTGGCTGGCTTGCCATTTGCAGGTTACTTTGTCGGCTGGCATTGCGGGACAGCCGGTGCCAGATAAAAGTTGCAGCTGGCTGGGTAACCTTAGCTTGCTTGCTCACTAACGTTATTGCTAGCAAAATACTATCTGAGTGGATACATTATTTGGCTAGCTTGCCAAATTACTTCACCAGCTAACGTGATCCATGACACAAACTTTTGTATTAAGACAAACAGTGTTGATTTTAGCCAACAATAAATGTAACGGTACAAAACAAAGGTGTATAACTAACAATTGCTTTCTACTAGCCAAGAGCGCTACAAGGCAGGGGCGGCCAACTAGCTAATTGTAACCTAAGCTAAGCTGGGGTTCACAGTCAGCTGGCCAACCAGGTAGCCAGTGGAATTGGGCCGAATGCAGCTAAGTGTCGGTGCACTTGGCTGTGTTCTGGCTAAGGTGAGCCAGCTCTGGCCCAGTAATAGTTGCCAGATTTGACTAGGTTTTGGGTACGTGGACTCAATTTCAGCTGAGAATTGGTACTTTTGGCTGCATTTGGACCAAATGGCCATAAAGACCTGGACCAGTTTAGGTTGACTGTTGGGGGTGGAGAGGTTGGTGGGTGGGGAATAGGGGAAGGTGTAGCTGCCTTTTCAGTGTGGGCCGACTGGACCATGCCAAATCAGAATTTGTCAGAAAATGGTGCAGGAAATTACTCCTTTTGGGCCTATGACTGCATGTCATATCTTTTAAAATAAAACACACACACATACACAAAATTAGTTATTATTAGTTATATTAATTTTAAAATTGAATAAGAAAATACATTTAAAAATTAAAATAAAAATAACATTTATTTAAATTACTAAATTATTAATATTTTCAAGACATTAAAGGAAACATTTATACAAAGCAAAAAGCTTTTTGCAGGTGAGGAAACTTGTTGTAAAGTACTCTTCTGCCATCTAGTGGCCCTTCTTTTGGTTTTTGTGTTAAACAGTTTGTTCCCAATTGACAAGTGAAATATCTTTTTCTTCTTTGATAAACTTAAATTTTAGATTTTTTAAAACTTTTTTGGGGAGCCCTTTTGTTTTTTGTTTCAAAATCTCACCTGCACAGTCCTTCGTTACTCCTTTAATGTATTTTTTTTTATTTTGTATAATGTATTTGTATTTATTTTTATGTTATTGTTATTACACTTTAAATAAATTATTTAAATTTGACCATATAGCCTTAGTGTGGTACATTTCAAAAAAAATATATGGCAGTCATATCACACTTGATACCATGTTGCCTATCTTTTTAAAGAAAAATTTGAAAATCTAAATGACAGTTGTCAGGGCATAAAACCAATGATCTGTTGATCTTTACAAATCAAGACTTCATAGTCTAACAATGGCATAGCTGTCAGTTTAAATCGAAAATCAAATCGAATCGTGACCTTAAAATCGAAAGTCAAATCGAATTGTTGATTTGGAGAATCGTGACACCACTATCTATATCTATCTATCTATCCATCTATCCATCTATCTATCTATCTGTGTAACTAAGCATGTATCCTTTTTTGGGGGGGAGGGCCTTTATTTAGGTGGCTAAAGTACATTTTGTTGTTTGCCCTGTCCACAGCAGTACATTGCTCAGCTTCTGTGCCGGTACTCCTGCCTGCTTCTCCACACTGAGGACTGACTATCGATAAGTACCTCATACAATCCCACTTCAAAAAATCTGAACTATCCCTCTAATAGTGAAGGTAAGATGCACTTAGATGGGGGTATAATGCTGACACTTGACATGTTCTACTAAAGTGAAATACCACTTTAATGAATATGTTTGGTTCCAAATAGTCAAAAAATGATGCCCTAATTCCTAAATATTTTCCTTAACCTTGATAGAAAATGTCATGAGGTCAAGGAGAGATAGAAAGGAGAATTAATAAGGAGTTAGGAAAACGTAACCGTGGTGCCAAGACAGTGGGACGTGGGGGGGGCACAGACCAACTATGTATTCATTGAATTAAAATGTGCTATATCAGGATATAAAATGACCTATATCAGAATATGAGATTTTGGTCATATCGCCCAGCCCTATTTTAGATCATATATATAACAAAAATTTATATATTTTCTCAAATATTTTGTAAATAATGTACATCCCACATGAGATGGGGATTCAAAGTGTTTTGTAGGTTTGGAATGAGCTTTTTTATTCAATTTATTCTATTATTTCATTCTTCATTTCGTTGTAGTATGTTAGATTACATTTTACTAGAAGCCAAACTGAATGCAGGGGCTGAAGGCTTGTTGCATTATAAGCATATAAAGAGATCATTTACAAAATAGAGATGACATTATCAACTGATATTCATAATATCATGTGTTTTATTGTGCATTCAATCACAATACCACACACAAGATCCACAAGAAGTGAAAACTGATTTCACTTTTGTGCTTAAATGTGTGTGATTGGCCCTCCAGAGCTGGTGGGGGCAGTAGAGAGGATCGGTTGCACCCGCAAGCACTGTCATATCTGCAGCAATTATTGTCAGTTTGTGGGAAAATTGTTCTGTGTTTGAGCGAAGAGTTGTGGGACAGCAATGTCTTATCCAGGTGTGGAAAGAGTGGACTGTTTTTAATCTGAATTTGGCATAGTCAAAGATGGACAAGACTTCTGACACCATGTGATCGTTCTGAGAGTGGCAAAAAAATTTAATTTGATCCATATATCCATTATCCATTAATATCCATTATTATTTATCCATTTGATCCTTGTGGGGCCACTGTGGCTGCATGAGGTTTGGTAATGCAACAGTGAGACCTCCATCTCGTGTAAATACAATGCAAAATCAACTCAATTTTCATGAATTAGTGGATCAAATTTAGTTTTTTTTTCTACTCACAGAGCGATTGCATGCAAGAAGACTTGGATTATACTACACGAGCTGTATAGAGTAATTTTATGGACATTTGTTGTCTGCCTTTTTGAAGCTGAAGGGCTGGACTCCATTTACTGCGATTGTTTGGAAGAAAGCTTCCCTGTCACTTTGTTTGTTGTAAAAGCTTGTTCCTGATAGTATAATTTTATGTTGTGACTAAATGCAAAGATTGCTGAAATCACATATTCTGATCACATCTTCACATCATAAACTTGTCTTCAGGCTTTTTATCTGCGACCTGCACTCATTGCTGGGCACAGCCTCATACCTTTGGTTTAATAACATCAAGACCAGGTGACTTCCCTTTAAGTGATATTGAACTTTGTTGAAGTTTGGGTTGTAGAGTTCAGTGGCCATGACATTAAGTCCAAATATTGCTGATTGTCTTCATCAGCAGCTCATGAGCTTCACAACTATAGCCTCCCAATACACATTCATTGCAATGCGAAAAAGGTCTCAAAATGACTCTTATTGCACATAAACAAACAGGCAAAAAGCAGATTTGGCTAGTATGTTACAAACACTCCTGTAATCATGTCAAATTAGGCCACCTTTTGAATTGTGACATGCCCCCTGCTAGAGCAAAGACATTACTGACTCAGTACACAGATGGTAAAAAGGAAATGGTAGGCTAGTCTTACCACTTATAGATAAAAAACTTTGCAATGGGATACTTTTAACAGAATCCACTTGGTTTCCGGTTTCCAGTTTCACCATGAATGTATATGGAGGGCTATTAAATGTTACCTACATATGGAGCACAGGAGCAGCTGCTGAAGAAAATCAATATTTTGGACTTACAACATGGAAAGTACAACACAAAGTTCTCCCAAGATTCAATATCACTTTAAAGGATAAATCAGGTGTAATTTTGTATTTTACTTATTGTAAACATGGCCTGTGAAAAAAGCAAAAACTGCAATGCTTTTCTATTACTAACAACTATGGTCCATCTAGCCACCACCAGAAATACCTCATATAATGTAATAAACTCCATGGTATTCTAAAATTAAAACAAGTCACAGACTTGTAGTTTTGCTTTATTCTGCATAATTTTTCATTACAGTAACACTAAATGAAGTTTGCCAGAAAATTTCAATTCATCATTACACTTTTCCCAAAAAAGCCCTGGTAAGCTGAAGTCTCCCACATAAAAAGAATACAGCCGAGTTACAATCGACCAGGCTGATGTGCGTTGAGATGTGTGTGGTATTTTGTAGCAGCCTGGTGTCATTTGCATGTGATTTAAGGCTGTAGCCCGACGACAAAATGACCAGATGTTTGACATCTGACATAAACTCCTGTATTATTTGCTTCATTCATCTGCGGTTTTTCATATTCTCTGGTTAATCTGGTCCAATAGCATCCCCAGTTACCATAGCAACCTTCTCTGCTCTAATAAGATAACATATACTTTAATGTCTCCGTATGAAAATTTGTTCTGGATTCCGTCCTGCAGTTCCACAGAAAATAAAATACTGGAATCACCTGCTTGAGTTCATGTTGTCATGTGAGATGTATTTAGTAAGTAAGTAACACTATACTGTCATTTTGTTTCACCATAAAACAGCCTTGTCCAATGAACCAGAAACTATGAAACAATGAAAGTGGAGACAGAGAGAGAGAGAGTTGCAATAGCCGGGGGAACACATCTGCTTTATGGAGTGTTTAATGAAAATAGTTTATTTACATTTAAATAATTTATTAACATTATTCTGTTATTGCTGCACATCTGCTCCAAGTAGGATGTCAGGGAAGTGGCGTTGCACTAGAAACAGATGTGGTTCTGAAACGTCTATTTTCAACACAATGTCTAAGCCCCATCTACCTCTAAAATACCAACAACTTGCTTTGCGCTGCTTCATTTGAATGAACCTCCCACTTTGTTGCACCTCTCCTCCCACCTGTGTGTCTGCGCTCAGCACCAAAATACCTGATTACATCTATGTGTTACTGCAGCTTTGTTTCCCACAAAGCAGCACAACACCTTCGCAGCAATAAAACAAACCCCACTTCACTATAAGGTCCTAACAGTAAATCAAAATAATGGGGCATGCAATGAGATACTCATATGTTTAAAAAGGATAACATAACAGGGTTCAGGAAAAAAATTGCAGTTTGGTTTGCTACTATCAAATCAAGACAAAAAGGATGCTTGAAATATTCATGTTACAAAACTGAGGTTGACAAAACTTTCAGTCAACATGTTTGAGAAGGGGCTGCCTAGAAGGGGCTTTTAGTCCCCATGAAGAGGTTGTGGACTGGTGCTGAACAGTATCATTTATTATTAATCAATGTCTACATATGTCGATCCTGCTGTTATTTCCACATGATAACTGCATGTTGCTTGCAGTTCAAAATATTGTAGAACACTTCTCATCTTTGCATTCTCTTTTTTTTGCCTCACCAGCTCTGTCAACATCATGAGTAATCCCCTTGAATCTCCTTAATCTCCTGAGAGTGACACAAGTAACAGCTCTCTTAACATTAATTGGTGATGTTAACTGTTTCAAAGTGCTTTAGTATTTATCTGGCTTGCACACCAAGTCTTTATTTTTTAGTTTGCTTTTTTTTATCCTAAACACAGTGTAAAGTATTTTTTATTATTTGTGAAAATTGGCAGTTTAAATACAATGCAGCTGTCAAGCAGTGATTATTCTCTCACTTCTGAGGAGGAAAAGCATCAAGAGCAGTACTTCAGTCACTTTAGTAAACAACTTTTAAAACGTCTCACATTTTCCTTGCAACCAAACTCAATTAATAAATACATTATTTACAACATTTCAGCCTTTTTTCAAATAAAAAAATAATAATTTGAGTATATTCTGACACCATTTATCACAGATGAAAATTTTGGAGTTAATGTGTAAACATAATGGATTAAACATGTTCATATGTCTTTCTTTAAGGCTCAAGATTTGGTGGGTTGATGAAGTCTCATTTTAAAAAGGCATTATTTTTAGTATCCTTGTGCAAAAGAGACGTTTGGTTTATAGCAGGGGCGGTGTGGAAATAAAGCCCACCAAAACCCGCACAGGAATTACACTGTAAACAGATCTGATTTCTTAAAAAGGAACTATGACATTTTTAAGAAATATACAAAAATAGAAATTCCTGTAGAATGTTATACAATAATAAAGATAATATATTTATTTGTGTTATAAATATTTACACTTAGTCAGATATGATTCTATGGTGAGTTTAAAACTACTTGTGATGCTGTGAGGTGGACAAAATATCAGAAACACCTTTTCATATAATACAGTCCTATAACACCACCACATTCACTTAGTCAACATACAAACAACTAAAATAGTATCAACAAAAACTAAATATGAATGAGTAAGGTAACTAGTATTTATTGCAGTTGTATTTGCATTGTATTACACTGTACAGATATGAGTGGTTTTCATGTTCCACTCTCATATACTGACTACAAGTATAAACATTTGAATTCAAACTGAATTTGAGTGGCTTTCTTTGAATCCTTCTGTAATGAAGCAGAAGGTCTGCCTAGGGGACAGACGTAAGGGAGATGACAGCCACCCAGAACCATTCAGTACAGTCCGGTCAGTCCACTCAACTGGACTGGACCATCACAGCACTCTCTCTCCATTTGTTTCATTGCATTGGCCCAGTTTATGTAATGGCCCACTGTGAAATCTCCCAGTACTCCAGATGGCCATTCTGCCCTGGGTTTATAGCTTTTTGGCAACACTTCATTTTACAGGTCCGCACATTTCATGGTAATTTCATGGAAAGTAGGTGATAATTAGCCATTAATTTCCAAATAATTTCTTTGAAATTACCTGCTAATTTCATGGTAATTTTATGGAAAATAGATGATAATTAGCAAGTAATTTCCAAATAGTTTCTGCCTAACTTCTGTAGGCCAGTAAACTGAAGTCAATTTTTAACCATGTACATTCTCACCAATTTCTGTATAATTTCAGCAGATCAGTCCAACTATGTAACAAATTTCATAAATTTAATTTTTTATTGTAAGCCACCATAAATTGCTAATTACAGAGAAATACAACTTCATAATCAAGAATCAAGTTACTAATTGCTCATTCCTTGCCTGCTTATTGAGGCCTGATAATTTCTCGACACCACTCAACAAGTTAAATGTCACTTATATTTTGACACAATACATAAACAAATTAATAATAAACAGGAATAAAAGTAACTTTTAGTTTGTAGTTTTTGAAATGAAAACACAGTACTTGTGTTAAAACTTTTACACCTTAAATAACACTCTGATATCTTTAAAAAGGCATCCAACCACTCCAATCACAGTGTTTTTTGGCCAACCAGTGGTTCCACTCAATGAATCTGAGGGTCATCTTAAGAGCTGTGGGTATGTATGCCAGACTCTCTCAATGTGTTGCGTATGAGACCCTGTCTGTGTATGCACAAAGTGTCGCCTATGCTTGACTTGATAATGGATGTAACCATCTTGGAACAGTCTTTGATACACTCTCCAACAATCTTTGATAAAAACAAAATTGAATTGGACATGAAATTTTAAAAAAAAATATAGAAAATAACAATTAGGATAATTGAAAGAGAAAACTATAACCTGTGTGTGTGTTTGAATATATGCTTGCTTTTTGTCTAAGGATCACCAAATCAAGGATGTGAAGTAAATGTAACCTGTGTGTAACTTCCCCTTGTGGTAGGGAATTTATGCTGCTGATCCTGGGTATCGTATCTACAGTATCTAAATCTGGGGTTCTCTAAAGTATCTTAGACCCAAGATCTTACGGGTTACAGGTTCACTTAGTTTTCTAGGTTCACTAAATTCACTAGGTTTGTTAAGGAGATTGGTGGTAGCAGACTCTACAAAGAGAGCAATAAGACCTCCAGCCCACACAAAACACACACAACCACTGACTCAGGAAAAATAATGGAAAATATATTTATAAAGGCATTCTGTCCTATTTCATTTTCCTGATAGCTTCTTTTTATACTGTATGTATTGTGTTTGTCCATATGTTTTCCATTATGTTTTGACCATCAGTTTCAGCTTTTGTTTACTATAATAACCTTGACACATACACAAACACACACATGCATGGGTTGATGTAGCAGTATAACCACAGTCTAGCTACATGTCTCACAGTCATTTAACCCATTGTGGGTGATTGAAAACTGTGAACAGTAGGTCACGGATCTATTGTCTGAGTGTAAACATGGGTAGTCGGACAAAAGAAGTGGAGTACTATCCAGTTGTATCTTTTGTATCTTCGTCCTTCATGATGTACCTGTTGTAGTCACCTGCTGTGATGACAGCACCGTCCCGCCCACAAGGTTATCTGAGTGGTTGAAACATACGGATTGATGAATAAACACCCAGGAAAAATGGATATTTCAAAGAGTCCAAGTGTAACTGCAGGTCAGCAGTTGAATCTAATATGGAATAAAGAATCAATATGGCCAATCTGGAATTGATTCACTTCCTCTGGGAGGGAGGGAGTTGGTGCTCATTTGCGAGATAGTCCCAGATGTACTGGGAGACATGGGATGTCTGGATTCAACCTGCACCTCAACTTGCATTGCAGTGTTTTGAATATATCTCATCAGTGTGTAATGGGTATTCAGTAGTGTCCAGTATTCCACAGCTTTGTGTGTGATCTGAAGGCAAAGTCTAATTTAGATGTAATATGATTTTTTTTTGAGTAGAATACATGTTTCTGTCTTAGAAGTCTGAGGTTTCACCATAACAGTGTGTGTTTTTGGTTTTGTGTTCATAGTTTTGTGAAAATGAAGTATAGTTTCATGAAATGTGTCTAAGCAGTTGTGAAAAAACTGAACTGAGTTATATTTTCTGTCATAACTGTACAAATGACTTTGCTGAGGAATCTTTTACAACGTTATGAAACTATCATATAAATATAACTATAAATGGTGCAACTACTTCAATAGTTGCACTGGGAGATGCACCACTATCACAATAGTCAAGTAGTATTTGCTTGAAGACTTTCTATTTCAGTAACAAAATTCTAAACCTTTCAAATTAATCAATATGTTTTGATATTATGACAAAAAAATACAAGAAACTTTACATAGTGTTACTTTTAGTACATTTGGGGTGGATTTTGAAATTTTAGCAGGACCTGGCATTCCTAGTATTATTGGCAGCTATTTCTTTTCGATTCTTTCGATTCTACCTGTGAGTGGAGCTGCTTCTTCTGCCATCCAGATCGTCATCGCTGCTCGTGGATGCCTTCATCTTGTCAGGATGCCAAATCAAAGGGAACCTAACTAAAGGAGAATTCTATTTTATTTTTCTGCTTTTTCCTGAGATCTCAGGTTATTTTTTTCTTGGGCCTAAGACAGACTAAAAACTGACTAGAACTGAAAATGAAACAGGACAGAATGCCTTTATAACTATATTTTCCATTATTTTTCCTGAGTCAGTGGTTGTGTGTGTTTTGTGTGGGCTGGAGGTCTTATTGCTCTCTTTGTAGAGTCTGCTACCACCAATCTCCTTACCAAACCTAGTGAATTTAGTGAACCTAGAAAACTGAGTGAACCTGTAATCGGACTGAACCATAAGATCTTGGGTCTAAGATACTTTAGAGAACCCCAGATTTAGATACTGTAGATACTATACCCAGGATCAGCAGCATAGATTTCCTACCACAAGGGGAAGTTACACACAGGTTACATTTACTTCACATCCTTGATTTGGTGATCCTTAGACAAAAAGCAAGCATATATTCAAACACACACACAGGTTATAGTTTTCTCTTTCAATTATCCTAATTGTGATTTTCTATACTATTTTTTAATTTCATGTCCAATTTAGTTTAGCTTGAGTTTAGTTTTCAGTAGTTTGTTTTTATTAGTTTTGTTTTTATCAAAGATTGTTGGAGAGTGTATTAAAGACTGTTGCAAGATGGTTACATCCATTATCAAGTCAAACATAGGTGACACTTTGTGCATACACAGACAGGGTCTCATACACAACACATTGAGAGAGTCTGGCATACTTATGGGGAGAACATCTACCACTTCAGGGGGAACTGAACGCCCACAGCTCTTAAGATGAACCTCAGATTCATTGAGTGAAACCACTGGCCAAAAACACTGATTGGAGTGGTTGGACACCTTTTTAAAGACATCAGAGTGTTATTTAAGGTATAAAAGTTTTAACACAAATGCTGTGTCAACAGCAAAATCAACCCACCAAATGTCTATCATTTCAAAAACTTCGTGAAAATTACTTTTTTTCCTATTTATTATAATTTTGTTTATGTCTCAAAATATAAAAAGTGACTTTTAACTTGAGGTGTATGCACTTGAGGGTGCACTACAATTATCAAGGATTACACTACTCAGCCTCTGGGGAAAAGCTTATGCCAGGGTGCTGGAAAGGAGGCTCCAGCCGACTGTCAAGCCTTGGATTCAGGAGGGACAATGTGTATTCTGTCCTGGCCATGGAACAGTGGACTAGCTCTTCACCCTTGCAATGGTACTTGAGGGGTCATGGAAGCTGGTCATGTGGACTTGAAGAAGGCTCATGACTCATGTGTCAAGGCTCATGTAGGCAGTGCTGCGGGAGTATGGGGTACCGGGGCCATTGCTGTGAGCCATTTGGTCCTTATATAACCACAGTGAGAGCTGTGTTCACATTCTCAGCAGTAAGTCAGACTTGTTCTATGTGGGTGTTGGGCTCTGCCAAGGTTATCCCTTGTCACCGATTCTGTTTGTGATTTTCATGGACAGAATCTCAAGGTACAGCCGGGGGGAGGAGAGTGTCTGGTTTGGGGACCTCAGGATTGCTTCTCTGCTTTTTGCAGATGATGTGATTCCGTTGGTTTCAACCGATCCGTGACCTCCAGCAGGCACTGGGGTGGTTTGCAGCCGAATGTGAAGTGGCTGGGATGAGAGTCAGCACCTCCAAATCTGAGGTCATGGTGCTCTACTGGAAAAAGGTGGGCTGCTCCGTCTAAGGTTGGGAGTGAGATGCTTCCCCAAGTGAAGGAGTTAAAGTATCTCAGGGTCTTATTCACGAGTGACGGTAAGATGGAGCGTGAGGTTGACAGGCAGATCGGTGCAGCATTCAGCAGTAATGCTGGTGTTGTATCGGACCATTGTGGTAAAGAAGGAGCTGAGCCAGAAGGCAAAGCTCTCAATTTACCAGTCAGTCTACGTTCCAACCCTCACCTATGGTCACGAGCTTTGGGTAGTAACTGAAAGAATGAGATTGCGAATACAAGCAGCTGAGTTTCCTCCAGAGAGTGTCTGGGCTCAGCGTTAGAGATAGCGTGAGGAGTTTGGACATCCAGGGGGAGCTTGGAGTAGAGCAGCTGCTCATTCGCATGGAGCTGGGGTGGTTTGGGCACCTGGTTAGGATTCCTCCTGGACACCTCCTTCTAGAGATGTTCCAGGCACGTCCAACTGGTAGGAGACCCCAGGGCAGACCTAGAACATGCTGGAGGGATTACATATCTCTCCTGGCCTGGGAACACCTTGGGATCCCCCAAGAGGAGCTGGAGGGTGTTGCAGGAAGGATGTCTGGGTTTCCTTACTCAGTCTGATGCCACTGTGACCCGGTCTCGGACAAGCAGCGGAAAATGGATGGATGGACTTTTAACTTAAATGGTGTGAAGACATTATTATCAGGCCTCAATAAGCAGGCAAGGAATGAGACTTTGAAAATGGGCAATTAGTAACTTGATTTTTGATTATGAAGCTGTATTTCTCTGTAATTAGCGATTTATTGTGGCTTATAATAAAAAAAAGACAAAACTTGTTACAAAGTTGGACTGATCTACTGAAATTATACAGAAATTGAGGAGAATGTACATGGTCAAAAATGGACTTCAGTTTACTGGCCTGCAGAAGTTAGGCAGAAACTATTTGGAAATTAAACTGCAACAACTCATTTCAATTTAGTGGTCTGCTCAGCAGAAGTTAGACAGAAACTAGTTGGAAGTTAAGCTGGCATGATCAGCAGAAGTTACACAGAAACCACTTGCTACTTGGAAAATTACTTGCTAATTAACACCTACTTCCCATGAAATTTGTGGGTATTTGAAGAAATTAGCTGGAAATTACTTGCTAATTATCACCTACTTTCCATGGAATTTGCAGACCTGTAAGATGAAGTGTTACCACCTTTTTTAATACAATATAATTATAATAATACTAAAAAATAGCCAGTCTTCTAACAGTACTATCTTGTGTGTTCTCACACTGTATTAAAGGATGGCATATTTCTCCTCCTTATCTGGATAATAATAATAATACAACATTTGCTGCTCCCACAAAAAAATCTTCCACAGAAAAACCTTTGCTTTGGAACAACTATGGAAAAATCTTGCAGTAGATATGCTTTCATCTACTGTAGTTGAAAATGCAAAAATAGAAGTGGAACAGGAGGATGGGCCACTGACAAAGCCATGAACAAATAAAAGGCTTCAGTCCTTCCCAACAGGAAAAGAGGGATTGATCTGTTTGTGGTTCAGGCAGCTTCTCTCTCTGACTCACCCACCAGATTTCAACATTTCTGATGTGTATGTTCATTACTTATATCCCTTTTTCAAGATAAAGTTAAAATGATGTTAATTACATGTGGGAAGGACTGTATGTGAGTCACAGTTGCAGTATAGTTCATAAGCTTTTCTCCACACACTACCCTCCCACTCATCTACACACACACACACACACACAGTACAAAAAAGGGAGCAGTACCATGCAGTCATGCTGCAATAACCAGCATTTTACAGTTTTAAATGTGAAAGGGGTTGCTCATAATGCCAAAATAAATATGTACTTAATACTATTTTAATTTAAAACATCACTGATTTCTCTATGCATTGGTATGGTATTTAGGAATGCAACTGATCACCTGCCTTCTGTACAATTCATGTTATCATCATGTAAATGTTGTGAGGACCCAAAAGCAGGATGCAGGGGGGAAGCAGGTAAGGTAAAAATGTAGTTCACTTGGCCTTTGTCCAAAAAACAAGGTTGGTAACAGGTAGTCCATCAGGTAGGTAAACAAGTACAAAAAGGCAAACAAAAACCAAAAACAGGTAGAGTTCCTGTACCATTAGCATTGACAGCTACTGACTAGTGCTAGCATGTTCCAGCTACAGTAGCCTACCATCTGGCCCTACAAGTAGTCACTCTTTCTCCAAGCTCTTGAAATCACACATTCTGCGAGACATGTGATTAAAATTTTTTGTATCACTGTCTAGTGGGACCAGAGCTAAAGGATAAGGCTGAATTGATCCCACTTACGAGTATTGTGTGTGTGTATCAAAAGCCTGATATATCTTATTCCTCTGTCACAGAGCTCCGTTGTTGTCCAAAAACGTTTAAAAACACGTCAATGAGCCGCACCACTGCACTGGGGGACATGTTCCTTCATCCCTAAAGAGAGTGATTACTATAGTTTGTTTAGAAACAGCTCTGTGTTTTTCATAGTTTTTGGACAACAATGTTGGTCTACAGCACAGAGGAATATGATATATCAAACTTTGGATACATGCACAATACTTATAAGTAGGATGAGTTCATTGTTGGTTTGGCTCTGTACATGAGATTTGTTGACAATAAGAGAAATATGGAAATTGACAGCCTTATCCTTCAAGCTTAAGGGAAGGTATATACAGGGAGTAGCTGATTAGGGGGGATGAGGGGCATGTGTGGAGAAAGGTACTGATCAGGTGAGTAACAGAATCTAGGATGATTAAGAATGTAAAAAACTGACAGGAATTGGGCAAAAATAAACAAAGATGGAGCTATAGCCATGACACTTGAGACATGTTTCCATCATGATTTTTTTTCAGCTGGAGTGACTGCTTGTCAGTTTTTCTGTGAAAACAGAGACCAGAGTGGAGAGCAAAAGGAAGCAACAGTCAGTCAGAGTCGTATTTTGATCTTGGCAGTCCAAAAAAAACCCCAACTTAATCAGACTGTAATGAAATGTAGATACATAACCTTTTATATTTAATGAATTAGCAATGTCAAGACTGTATTACATAGGGAAATGGACATTCCAAACTGGTCTAAAGATCTAAATAGACTTCCTGTGCCTACATTTCTACTTAGGTGTGTAAAAGGAAGATACTGTCAAGTAAATTAAACTAACACCGTGTGGGCCAATCAAAACGACCTCAAGGACACCTCTAGTTTCACATCTGTGATGGACTACTGTAGCTCTCACCATAAGGGACACCTTCACAGTTTATAGGAGCAGCCTTGGGGGGAAAAGGCCTGTTGGACTCAGCCGCTCTATGAACTTCAGGGAGTCCTGTGTGAGCCACCTGCTGAAGTGTGCCCTTCATTGCTAGACAGGGTGCCCTTTTTAGAACACTGTCAAAGATAGAGAGTGAGTGGCAGCCTCATTGTTGTCTGTCCCCATTGCTACATTCACTCACGAACATGTCTTCAAGAGCCTCATTTGAGCATATTGTAGCTAGAGCCTCATGGACAAAACATGACCTTCAGCTCCCCACTCTAATCAGGCCTCTTCTTAGTAAATGGATATATTCTGAGAAATACTTTTTAGTGTTAATTTAATTCATACCTTTATATTCTATATATATTCACCATCTTTTCATCTTTTTAATACCAATGTATAGAGTTAAGGTCATTTATATTGTATCTAGCAACAGAAATAAAATTGTTGCAGCAATAGCATTAAGAGGATTTAGCGAGAAAACATGAGTATGTCAACAGAGTATAATGAGTGAGGCAAAAGAGACAAAAATAGCTCTTGAAATTTGTGCATATTTGGTTTCCTGCACATTTGTCTGACAGAACACAGGTGATCTGTACTGATGGACTCACTTGCCTTAAATAACCAAGGGGGTTACCACAACATTTTGTGCTTGGTCCAGTATTATTTTCAGTCAACAGGAGAGACAAGTGTTGTGTTTTACTCTCAAGAAGCAATTGTTACATCATCCTGCATCTATGTATATAATGGTACTGAGCACAGAATCTAAAGATGAAAATCGTTTTTTCGGAATAAAGTCACCTGCAACTTCCGGTGCAAGAGAAAGCGTCCTTGCATCTGTGTTCTGTCCAGGATCCAAATTTTTGCCCTGAATTTTAAATTTTTACCCAGAATTTTAATCGGAGAATCTCAAGTTATGAGTATTTTACTTGGTGACACTTTTTTTCTCAAATACGCCAGTTCCAACACACGATCTGTTAAATAAATCTTCAGATATGCCACCACTTACCTCTGTTTCTGACTGTTCGAGCTGTCATCGGTTACACTAGAAGATTGCTGAGCTTGAAGATCATATTTCTGTATAATATCAAATACAATAAGACGAGTGACTGCTTGACACAATGGCAAAAGCGACATCTGAACTGGCAAACAATGACACTATCCCACGGCATGGTCCACATGATATCGGTGAATTTGGCAGTCCACTTGATGTGGAACAGTGGCCAAAGCTTGAAGCTAAACCAAAGGTCTATTCTACACCAGCTGTCACTGATTTGTGGACGGTTGTTAAGGGTCGAAGTGGAAAAAGCATATGTGCTACATCCCCTGCCTCATTGGGTGACCTGCAGCTGACTAACAGGTACCAGGCATTTGAGGAACTGGAGAATGATCCTCACATTTCGCTGAACAAGCCTGTTGACATAATCCCAGATGAGGTGCTCTCACAGCCAAAGGGAGTTGTGGCATCTGGCCCTAGTCTGTCCCAACATCCGGTGCGCTCTCCACACTGTGATCAATCACAGGCCCACCCACCCACTTCTCCTCCACCTTGGCTGGCATCACCCTCTGCTCAGGTGGTTATGGGAGCTGCTAAACCGGGCATGAGACGGCCTACAGCCGCACCAAATCAGTCTGCCACACAGCGTCTCTCCCAAGCCTTGGCTCCGCGGTCTGCCCAGATCCCCAAGCTCCCCCCTGCCTTGGTCTTTCTGCTTGTTGGAGATTCTACCATCTGGAATATTAAGGCAAGATCAGCAATAACCCACTGTTTACCAGATGCCAGGGTTAATGATTTTTTGGAACAGCTACCAACATTGCCCCGTAAATACCCCAGCATTCAGGTTTCAATGACACTTCAAGCGAACAGTCTGAGCTTCTTAAACGTGACTTCATTCACCTTTTTAACTTTCTCAAGAACCATGGAAAACGCTCTTACATCTCTGGTCCATTACCCACGTATGGTTGTGGGATAGGTCATTTCAGTAGGATTCTAAGTCTGCATACTTGGTTACAGTCTGTTTGTTTAACTCATGATATGATCTTTATTGACAATTTTAATTTATTTTGAAATCGTACATCCTTTTACATTTATTTTCCATATAGTTCAAATCACACCAAGTAGTTGATAGTGTGATTCCCAGACGTTTTCACAGTCCGATCCTGCTTCATACATCAACTTCTCCTCTAAGTCACACTCTTTTGATAATAGGCAACACTCTACTGCTCATCCTTACTGTCCCATAAATTTGGATAACGTGCACACTACCAGGCATCAAGCTAGAGCAATTAGGCAAATACAGAAGCTTAAAGATATTATCTTAATAATACCATCTTAATGTTCGTAGCCTTACTCCTAAACTATATGAAATTGTTGAATATAAACTGCTTCTGAGAGATTCAAAAGCACATATACTAGCTATTTCTCAATCGTGGTTGACCTCCAGCATCTCAGATAGCTTTCTTTATATTGAGAATTATCATCTCTATCGTAAAGATCGCACAAATAAGCCCGGTGGTGGAGTTGCCATCTATGTGTCCCAAAAATACAACCACAGACTTTGTGAAACTGAAACCTTGTCTGAGTACTAGTTGTCAACTTTACAAATCAATATGCAATCACAGTTATTGTCACTTGCAAACCTCCACATGTGAATTCAGCCCTATATTTGCCACAGCTTAGTTATGTTATTAAGTCTGTACAAACTAAGGAATTTATTATACTGGGTGACTTGAATTGTGACTGGAATGATAAGTCCTCCAAACCTTTAAACATCTGTGCCACAAAACTGGTTATTTATCAATTAATCACAGACCCAACTAGAATAGGAAATATAAGATGCTCAGTTTTGGATCTTATATTCACGAATCAACCTACAAAATAAGGATTGTCTGGTGTCATCCATACAGCATTATCTGACCATTCTCTTGTATTTGCTATCAGGAAAACAATAAAGACCCCTAAAAGACACAACTTACAAGTAATTCCTAAAATTCCAAAATCTAAATTGCATGAATTTCATTCACAAAGAAGAAAAATTGACTGGAACTATGAATTATCACTAGATAACCCAGAGCATATTTTGGGTAATGTCAATAATAAAATTGAGTCAATATGCAACAGCTATATTAAGGAGCACAGATTTCAATCTCGTCAGTCTATGCTGTCATGGATAAACACTGACATCATTAAATTGCTAAAACTGAAAGCTCCCTCATTTAAAAAATATCAGTCCTTAAGATCCACAGAAAATAGAGAAAACCTTTAATACCTTAAATACTAGTCCTAATTTTTCCTGTTCCCATATCTCAAGTCATCTATTCTCTTTCACTGAGCTTATGCAAAACGAGGTAATAACTACTTTGAATTCACTTAGTAATTCTCATTCTACAGATATTTATGGACTTAACATGCAGTTTATAAAGACAAATGCAGATAGTTTTATTCCTTTTTTCTTCATCTTATCAATCTTTGCATCAATTTTTCCATCTTACTGGAAATTTTCTCAAATTGTTCCAGTTTTCAAATCTGATGATCCAACCATAGTTTCAAATTACAGATCAATCTCCATTTTACCAGTGATGTATACTACTCAAAAAAGCCCTCACAAATCAAGTAACAGAATATCTTGAAACAATTTTCTCAGTGAGTTCCAGTATGGTTTCCATTCTAACTGATCAACCACATCAGCTTTATTATTTTTTACTGAGCAGATCCACACTTCCCTTAACCAAGGTAATGTCACTGCATTGACCTGCACAAAGCATTCGACACTGTAAACCATCAAACCATCTTCCTATTTATCAGACAAAGCTCAGGTAGTTAAAATTGGCAAGTAACTTCTTCCCCCTCTATCTGTGATATTGGGGTACCTAAGGCTAGTCTTCTTGGTCCATTACTCTTTGTCCTGTACATTAATAACTTGCCTACTGTCTGTAAACATTCCACCTGCCTTTTTTTGCAGATGATACTGTAATTTTCTTTTCCGACCCAAACACTGATATGATAAACACTAAACTCTCTTTTGATTTTAATTCCTTGTATAACTGGTTTCAGGAACACCACTTGGCTATTAATGTTAAAAAAAAAAAAAAAACTGAATTTATGTATTTCCGTTCCCTTAGGAAATCTTTGTCTATGTCTCATCCCATAGTTCTGGCCAACCAGAGCATTACTATAGTGCAGAATTTTAAAAATCTTGGTGTTTATCTCGACACCCACCTTACATTTGAAGAGCATATCCAGAGACTAATAAAATAACTGAAAAAGAAAATATATGTTTACAGCCAGATCAGGCCATACCTTACACTTTCTGTTTCGAATACATGTTTTTCATACCATCATACTTTCAAAAATGTCTTACTGTCTCCCAATTTGGTCTCTTACTACCTCAGAACTTATTGAACCAATAGCCAGACTCTACAATAGAGCTTATGAAATTCATCATAAATTGTCTCCTTGGACACATCACTGTGTAGTATTTTCGCAATCTAAATTGTTAAATTGTTATAATGATATATTGTTTAGTGGTATTAATTTATACTATCAACTATACTATCACCTTCTCCCTTCTTTACTTTGTTCTATTTTACCAAGACATAATTCCATAAGACTTGGAAGAATAACCAGAGCTATTACAAATTAACTGAACCCTAATCCCACTTTTATTAACAATTATATTATTCTTACAATTTAACCATTTACACAAATATTTCCTTTTTCTGAATCCAAATTGTAAATACTAACTAAATAGTCTAAATAGTCAATCTTATTGTTCTCTCTTAATTCTGTATAACTTGTTTGTATACATGTAAATTTGTTTACTTTTGTTGTTCTGTGCTTAACGTTGAATTCTTTTATTGATAATCCACTCTTACACAAGTATGTTTTAGCCTATATATATATATATATATATATATATATATATATATATGAAGCATATTCTTTGTTTACCAGGTTCACTTTTATTATACTGCCGGAAAACAGTTTCTAAACTGAGTCAGGCCCACAGCTGGTAATTGTTTAACATTTCTCTGCTTTTTTTTTTCCTGCTAAAATAAAATAAAATGAAAATGAAAACTTTTTACACGAAAACCATTGTGCATCTGACCATTATGTTTGTGCTTGACTGTGGAGATATCCATCCTGCACTCTACTACTGTTCATTCCACCTTTAAACAGCTTGATGCAGTTTACCACTGTGCCCTGTGTTGCATTATAGGAGATATATAAAGCACTCATCACCATATACTGCATGAAAAAGTAGTCTGGTCCTCACTAGCAACAAGAACAGAACTACATACTATCTTTTTTTTTTTTTTAGAAATGTCTCCAACTAAAGCTGCTTTAGTATATTACATCTCTCCGCAAATTTAAAACTACTCTTATTTTAAAGTTAAAATTTTGGAACCCTTTATTGATATCTGTGATTGTTTCTGATGTTGTTTGTATGTGCTTGTGTGTGTGACTGACTGTCTTTTGTTGTGTGTCTTATCTCTGTTCTTATCTCTTGTATTGTACTCAAGTCTCTCCAAACGAGATATTCATCACATTGAGACTACCTGATTAAATCAAGGTTATGCAATATTTGAGGCAATAAAATGGAATATAGCTAGTTCAGGTTTAATGTAAAGATATTGCAGTGCTGGCAATCTAAGCACTTATTGCATAGGGGGCAGTAAGGGAAACCCTAACTGGCTTTGCCAAGTCATTTGGATGGAAAAGGTAATTCCTACCTGGATATTTTTCACTGGCAATATTTTCCAGTCAAGTCCAGACATTTTTATACTGCACACGCATAAGGAGGTTTTCTGGGTGGATGGTGGGCATACAAAGTGCAGGTCTTTTACACTAGAGAACCAAACTCACATTCTGAGTCACGCCTGTGTTTAGGGAACAACAGCACTTTGGTTAAGGTTAGAGAAAAAATGTGGTTTCGGTTAAATGTTAATAATGTAAACATGTCCTGTCTCTGTTTCCCTAACCTGAACCACATTCTGTAAGTGCCTAGATGTGACCATAGAGAAGATTCTGCTATTACAGAACACCTCAGGCATGCAGCGTTTTAAAGGATAGGTTCACAGGTTTTTTACCCAGACAACAGTCAGGTGCCCAAATGAACACTGACACATTATTTTTTGCTGGCCATTAAGAGATCCTTTCATAATACACTTTCAATGTAAGTGATGGGGAACGAAATCCACAGTCCTCAATCTGTGAAGAAATATATTTAAAAGTTTATTTGAAGATAATATGAGGCTTCAGCCATCCAAATTAGTCAAATCAAGTCAATATTGATTGGTAATATCTTTTTGTTACCATCTGTCCACTGCAGCTACACAGGAAAAGCCTTGAAACAAAGGGGGGCTTCAGTTGCCTGAGTTAGCCTCATATTATCTTCAGATAAGCTTTTGAAAACATTTTTACTCAAAACCAGGACTGTAGATTTTGTCCCCCATCTCTTACATTGTAAGTATATTTGGAGTGGATCTTTTAATGATCAGTATGAACAGGAGGAATGATTACAGCAAGAAAAACCTGTTTCAATGTTCATATGGACTGACTGTGGTTCTAAGAAAGACTTCAAAAAATGTAAGCCTATCCTTTAAGCATGTTTTGAAATGACAGAACATGCTGGTGTTTATATATTATATCCAATTATATCAAACATTAATTAAGGAATAATCATTACCAGTATACCAGTACCAAGCACCCTACTTACACCACTGACAAGAAACATGCAATCTGGAATAAACTGTGTATAATTTGTAAAATTATACACAGTAGTAGTAGTAAAATCTACTTTTATAATATAGTGAGCAGTGCAAAAAATTATTATTTCTCATACAGAAAAAGACTTTTTGCAATTTATTCACATTGGGATTCAATGTGTGTTCAATGTATTTTTTCTGTATTATTTATGTATGGGTACATGTATTTATGGGTAGATTTGTATAAACTGCTTTTTTATTTTTTAACACTTGGTATGGTAATACACTTTAAATATACATTTACTTGCCCCGTTTCTGTTGCTTATTTTCACATTTTATTTTCATGACAAATATATTCCATCTTTTAAAATAGTATAATAATGAGCACACCGAGTACAGAAAGATGTAATACTGATTGAGCAGATAAGTCACTTCAGCTTGACTTCATTTTTTCTTTTGTTAATTTCACTTGTTAAATACACCTGGAGATTCAAAGATTTCACAAATAAAATAAACTTTTCAAAGAGATGACAATTATATATGTTTTTTTCAGAATATAATACTCTACCACTGAGTGAACTGTAAGGATTTTTTAAGTATGTACAAAATGGCAGATGCAGTGTCAATCCATATCTCTGATTGGCTACTTCATGTAATCAATTGTGTGGTCATGTGAGAGCTGGTCTTAAAAGAGACTTTTACACTTGATAAATGTGTGTAAATGTTCACTATTTCTTTTTACTTATAGGTTAACTCTTTAGAGCATTCTTAAGTGTTATTCTTAGAATTCTGAGAGCGTATTTTCAAAGAAGTGAGACCTTGGTAAAGGTTCAGGATGGGTCACATCTAATGCCGCTGCACGGATTGTAGCCGACTGGAGGGATTTAACTAAGGCATTCTGATCCACAACTTGACCTGAGACATGAAAAGAGCGTTATCAATATAACGTTAACCAGTAATGATTCAATCAAGATCAATACAGTCTAGGAAACACATTGTTCCCACCTCTGCTGATGTTGATCAGTGTTACCGTGGGTTTCATGAGGGTCAACTCTCTGTGGACAATGAGGCCTGTAGTGTCGCAGGTCAACTTGACAGCTATCATGACAAAGTCCGAACTCTTCAGCAGGTAATCCAGGCTCTCACAGTAAGTCACCCTGACTGCCTGCTCATCTTCAGCACTCCTGAATACAATAACAGATTCCAACTTTTTTATACTTTACACCTTTCTACAGTGTTGTCAACATGATTAATGAGAGACTGTATCTTGTTTTTTCTATTTAAAACAATCCAGGGATATAATATTTTTGTGAAAGATAATGGGGGGAGCAATTAGCTTCTTTTGAAAAAAACATCTTACCCTGTAAGAAAAATACTTAAATACTTAACTTAGTAAAATATCACCTTGTTAACCATTAGCAGGTGAATGTCAATGGCTCTACATAATTTCCTGTTTGCATGTTTGTTTTCCTGCATGGTCTGTAGTGCGTCCATACGGAGTGTGGAAACCCCATGATCAACAGTGTAAACTATCAAATGCAGTCATTGGTTATTTCTACAAAAATGCAAACAAAAAATCCTCAAATATCATGTTACATGCTAATTAAAAATAACCTCATTAGCAAAGTTTGTTGTTCTTTTTTTACCTTCTGGTTCTATTGTGATACAGGATCTTCATTTCAAATCATTTGCTTCTTTGGGCAATTTTGTAACCAATCTCTCCCATTCCAATGATTTCCAGAGTCGACCCTGTGACTTCAACTCCCATCAGGCTTTGTGGTATATGGGTGGTCTTTGGGTCCACAGCAATATGATGACCTATAAGGAAAAAGGACTAAATAGTAAACATTTTATTTATTCATTACAGAATAGTTTTAAAAATGCAGATTTTCAGATTTCCCAGGTTATAGAAGCTGATAATGTTCTTTTGCTCCAATGCCTAAAAGAAATTAATAAATATTTTTAACATTCATCTGAAAATTGATTGTGGACAAGTAAGGATTAATTCCCTACTTGGACATAATAAATATGAGATTAATATGAGATCCCTCAAGGATACCAGAAGCAGACACATGGCAAAATCTGCAGTGGCATTGCTGACTACACCAGGCATGTTGGCCACCTTCACCCCGAGACTGTTGATGAACAGTATATCCAGGTGGTCGATGCCCACTCCTCCGCTGGCAACCACTTTGAGGGAGGGAAGCAATCTGAGTAGCCAAGGCTCGGCTGCAGGGCAGTACTTCTACATTATGATGGCCTGGATCTTGGGGCCATGAAGCACTGAGTTTAGTAGAAACTCTCTGTAGCAGATGATTTGGAAGGGTTGTGTCAGTATGTCAGCTAGCTCTTCAAGATAACCATATTCGCCCCCCACCTCTGAGACCAATGCTAATGGTTTCTCCTCTTCCATTGCCTGATGGGATAAGACACAAAACTACTGACTGTACCATCTGATAGAGAGTTCAATTAGTACTCTTCTTATTAATTAATTCTAATTAACTGCTAGCAAAACTTAAAGTCTTGTAGTAGAAGGTCAGCAAAACCTGTAAAAAATGTAAAATTTGTCTACAAACAAACATTTGAAATATGTAAAACTTTATGACAAATTTAATGAATATTTCTTTGAATTTAAATGGAGCTCTTCTTTAATTAAAAAAAAAATCACCTGTAATTAGTACAAAATTACATAGTTCTCTCCAGAAAACTTTTAGGTGATTTCTTGTTACTCTGAGTTAGTTTTACAAGGAAGACTCACCTTTTCAACCTGAGCTTAGAGTTTAATTTACTGCTGTTTCCTCAGACCGATTAGAAGGTAGAAGCTGAGGGCTTTTTTCTTTTTTAACTGATCTTTGACCAGTGTCGTGTTTTCATTTTCCACAGATGAAATTAGAGATTAAACAAGGCAAGCTAATGTGAAAACTTGTCCTCACCCTGTGTCACAGAGAGGTGGCAGGGGGAGGAATGTTGTGTTTGGTTCATTATTCACAAAAACATGAAGTATCAAGAAATTTAAGGCCAAGTGTGCAAAGTGTAAAATTTGACAAATATGTGCTTTCATACATTATTTATCTTAATGTATGTCATAGTGATTATGGTGGAATATTAGACCAAACACAAGAGCTGAATACAAATGTATAAAAAACATAAAAGCATTTAATCTCTTATTAAAGCATTAAAATAATCATTGAAGAAAACTTTCCTCATTTGATTTTGTCAAGTCTCATTTGTCTTGTATGAATATATTTATTTTACTTGGCCAAGAAGAAACTTGCACACAATAAGCATTATGTGAAGTCCTCTGAGGTAAAAAAAAAAAAGAAAAAAAAAAGCTGTTATACATATACTTTAGTAAACCAGAAAAGAGCACAAGATTAGGGGGAGTTGTGTTATTTTGGTTATGGTGATGCCTGAACATAGTCGTTACATTAACATACACCAGCTGGAGTCAGTTTTCATTCCTACCTAGGACACATACTTTTTGTCCCTCCTAACACAACACATTCCAGTCAGAACCAGTTTTTTCATCCTTATCTTACGACATGTACATTGTAACAGTACTAAAGGTTACAAGGTCCCTTCAAGTTATACACCAGATGATCAGTAATTTTCTCATGTACCTTTTGGCAAATTCTAGCACAATAATAATGCCAACATTTCACAGCAAGATTTATGACTCTATAATCACCTAATTTGACACATGACATCTGATCTGACAAAAATACAGTGTAGTCTAAATCTGGCATTAGTCACTTAAGTTTGACTTTTGGACATTGGGAATAGGTAAACCATTCACTACAGCAAGGGCATTTTCAACCATCTTCTGTACAATCCCTCTTACTGTAGCGCAAGTATTCATGCCAATGTGGGGGGTGATCAGCACATTAGGCAGACCAAGGAGAGGATGATCCCTGCACAAGATGAAACAGAGGAATTGTAAGGAGTGGGCAAGCAGTTGGTTGAGTGTTTGGTAAATGCTCATTCTACATAGTCTCCTTTAACATCATTTCATCAGTGGGGTTTTGGGTTGTAATTAGTTTGCAGTGTTTGCTTGAACTCCTCGTCACTATTTTAATATATTTGTTTAATTAAATACTGCTGAAAAATGTCCAGGAGGAGGAGGAAAATTCAGCATATTCATATATATAGCACAAAAAATGCAGTAAAACTGTATCATGAGGAGAATAAATATATCACATTCTAATCCTTCCACTGTCCTTGTAAGTTGATAATGTTCCTGAATGCCTCTGCGTGTATAGTGTTTGTACACACTGTGTTCTTATGCAGACTAAAGGAGTGTCAAGGTCATGTTTAATATAGTCTAAGTGACATTTGTTGCACTTTGTTGTACATTAAAGTAATTCAAAGATGAGACCTTGGTAAAGGTTCAGGGTGAGTCACGTCTAAAGCTGCTGCACGAATCGTTCCAGACTGGAGAGCTTTGACTAAGGCATCGTGGTCCACCAATAAACCTGAGAGATGTAAAGAGCAAAATGTTGGTAAAGATGAGAGTTTCAGATTCTAGCAATTATTTAATCAAGATTAATCAGTACAGGAAACACATTGTTCCCACCTCTACCGATGTTGATCAGTGTTGCTGTGGGTTTCATTAGGGACAGCTCTCTGTGGCTGATGAGGCCTGTTGTGTCGGGAGTCAGACTGACAGCTAGCATGACAAAGTCCGACCTTCCCAGCAGGTCACCCAGGCTCTCACAGAAAGCCGCCCCGACTGCCTGTTCATCTTCAATACTTCTAAACAGTAGCCAAGCAAACAAGAGTGAGCAGAAACATTGTCTCACTCAGTCGTTGCTTTCAGATTTTTGTTTGTGATATACAGTACACACTCTGCAGGCCTTTTATGGTCAATTATTAAATGGCAAGTATGACAGGTTGTTTCAGAGATTACTTTTTTTTTGGTCTGCGCATTTCTATGAATTGATTTATCAAAATGTAATGATGATGTCATCAAACACGTTTACCTTCTGTTCCTGTTGTGATACAGGATCTTCATGTCAAATCCTCTGCTTCTCTGAGCTATTTTGTATCCAATCTCACCCATTCCAATTATTCCCAAAGTGGATCCTGTGACATCAACTCCCATCAGGTTTTCTGGTAAATGGGTAGTTTTTGCGTCCACAGCTATTTGGTGACCTACAAAAAAAAGGACCAATCAATCAATGTCTTCAAAAAAGCCTGTACTGCTGCTGCAGGGCTCTGTAAGGCTAACTTTGTATTCACTGCTAACCTCAGCTGTGTACTGTATATGGAGGTTGTAATGTGCCACCAGAATAAATAAAAACACATTTTTAGTTGTTTCCTCTAGCACCATCATCAAGTCAAAATTTTAATTTATTCCAATACTTTAGTGCACAACGAAGGTTACGATATTGTAACCCTAGTTCTATAAGCACAGGCTTCGCCCTGGACTCTATGGGTAATACTATTGTCCAATTACACACATGCAATCTCCCACTGAAATTTGCATGTACGTAGTCGGCCAATCAGGATGCTCCTACCAATTACATGTGTCTAACACAGTATAAAAAGCAGCGTCTCCTCCAGCTCCCATCCCAAAGCCACTTCAGCACGCGGCATTGGAGCAGCAGGGTCCATAGGTAGAGGGCTCCACCTGTGCTTATAGAACTAGCGTTACAATATCATAACCTTTGTTCTATCTCACATAGGCTCCACACTCTACTGGACTCTATGGGTACAGTCGGTGGAGCCCAATGAATGTTCACCCTGCCACAGCATATCATCAGACTGCCTCACTGAGCCCGACCAGCTATAGGTTAGTTGCCACAGCCCTCCTACTACTTTATAATCCCAGCCACTTAAACTGAGCAGTAGGCGGCCCAACCCAGCCCTGTTAACCTGAACATGAACTAGGTGAAACCATGGCCTAATCCTGCAGGGGTCACAGATCATATAACAGACACCCTGCACACCCCATTCCCCGAGTCATCTTGGATCATGGGAGAATGCCATTGCCCGGGGGATGTACCACAGCTGACACTCACACCACGCTTCTCACAAGTCCTGAGTTGCTCCTGCAAACACAGACCTTGAAAAGGAGCCCATCGTGTCCAAGAGATAGAACCTTATGAATGGACAAGGCTGCCTTGACACTCACCCCACTGAATAAGGCCATAGATAATTACAAAATGATTTACTCTCACAATTATTCTCAAGAAAAATATCTACCAGGTTTTGGTTTTAGAATTGTTCCACAATGTCCATGCAATTTGGGGCTCAATTAATCTTTCACCTTACCCTCAACAATCCTCCGTGCTGATGCCAAAAGCAGACCCATGGCAATATCTGCAGTGGCATCGCTGACCACACCAGGCGTGTTGGTCACCTTCACCCCTCGACTGGTGATGAACGGCACATCCAGGTGGTCGATGCCCACTCCTCCGTTGGCTATGACTTTCAGCGAGGGAAGCAAACTGAGCAGCAAATGCTCAGCTACAGGGCAACAGCTCCACACGAACATGGCCTGGATTTTAGGGCCATGCAGCATGGGGTTCTGTAGGAACTCTTTGCTGCTGATTATTTGGAAGTGTTGTTCTATTATGTCAGCTACCTTTTCAAGAAAAGCTTGCCTGACCCCCTCCTCCGAGAACAGGGCCCATGGTTTGTCCTTTTCCATCACCTAGAGGGATGAAATACAAAGATAAACACAGTAGGACTAATCAAACAATTTGGTTCATCTCATGTCACTGGCAGTTTTCAGTATGGCTCCTCGCTTCTTAGTTCCTCCCAGCGGGGACGGAGGAATGGCATTAATCAAATGGGACGTCCTCGCTCATTCCAGCATCATTTTGAGGGCAGTTACTCATGTCAAATGTGTAGAAATACTTAGGTAACAGTTAAAAGAAAAATACCTGACAACTGATGGCTTCTGCTCCAATACCGATTATATATTTATCGCTGTGTCAGGGCGTCATAGAACATGACTGATAGAAATAACACAAGGGAGCAATAAATGAAACTATAAATGATGTAAATAAAATCTATAAATAGTTTGTGACAGGCCAAAGTTACAGTAATAGTTATATATAACAGCCAGCTGGACTAATAGACCAATATTTTGACAGTTTTTTCCTAAATGAGCCAACATACAGTACACTTGGAAGGAAAAGGAGAAAAGCTTTTTGGATGATGAAGAAAAAGTAGACAAGGTAGCATGAATGTTTTTATGATTAATTAATGATTCAGACTAAATACACATCTACAGCATCCTTTTTATTCTATGAGTAAACATTAATAAAGCACTTGGTGCTGTGTTATGGAAACAAATTATTGCCACAGTGATTTGAATCTTAGCAGCAAATGAATACCTAATTTTGAATGCTTCATGTTGAAAATTAAATACCACTGAAATCATAGCACTGAAATATTCTATTTTTTTATGTGGTCTGAATTATCCTCTGAAATTTTAAAGTCAATTTCAAGTTGTGCAATTTCAAAAAATGTATTTCATGTATACATATTTTTTTTTAGGCTTCACAAATTCAGATAGAAAATTCAAATTCCCAGTATTCAAAAACTATACTTCTTCGCTGTGGCAGCCTAGGTTATAGAAGTAGGTGGGCTGTGACGACTAACCTGTTATGTCGCGGTAGGGCGTTCATTCATCACGCTCCACCCACTGTACCCATAGAGTCCAGTGGAGGGCGAAGCATGTGTGAGATAGAAGAGAGGATAGGTTCTAGTAGCACAGGCAGAGCCCTCCACCTACAGGCTCTGCCACTCCTACACTGCTCGCTGAAGAAGTTGTGGGATGTGGGACAGCGGGCATGCTGCCTTATATACTGTGGGCTTATGCAAAGTTCAGTGGGCGATTACATGCGTGTGATTGGAGGAGAGTAGTACCCATAGAGTCCAGTGGAGGGCTCCACCTGGGCTAATAGGGTTACCAGGGTTACAATATCGTAACCTTCATTATTTACTTGATCTGAGAAATCTCACACTTTTATCTACACAGAGCAGTGGAGCCTTGTTGGGCATGATTGAATGTGCTCCTCTTTTGGTAAATGCAAGTGTTGCTGAAGGGTGACCACACATTTCCATATCCCTCCCAGTGCTAATATGGAGAGAAAGATTGGCTGTGTGTTGCACAGGGCTTAATGAATTGGAAGCATGGCTCTGCACCATGGAATACCAATCATTAGCTACTGTAGTTAGCCAGCCCCAAGTACCCAGTGTGAGCCAACCCAGCATCGCCCCTACTCTCCTCCCAGTAGCTCCTAAGCAGCAGGGAAGCCAGGGTGGCTGGGTGACTGTCTGAAGGGAACATAGCCCTAGGCAGAAGCCCATCGATCACCAGCAACCAGTTCATGTTTTTAATAGGTTCTCCCCACTCAGCAACACACCCACTGAGAAACCAACTCTGATTATTGGCAGCTCCATCGTGAGAAACGGTAAGGCCGCATGTCATCGTTCAACCACAGGCTGTCGAAGTGGTGTCCAGCAAACGACGTGGGCTTTATAGATAATTGGTGGATTTTCTGGGGAAGACCTGGTCTGATTAGGAGAGATGGCATACATCCCACTTTGGACAGAACAGCTCTCATATCTAGAAATATGGCTGAGTTTCTTAGCAGACCAAAAGCATGACAACCCAGAGGTGAGACCAGGAGGCCAGAGTTGTAGTCCTACACGCTTCTCTGTGCTTCCATTAGAGCAGTTACCCACCCAAAACCCCATTGAAAACATAAATCAATTAAATCTAAAGTAAACAGAAGAGGAGTTATACATAAAAATCTAATAAAAATAAACACCACCACTGCAATAGTATATAGGAGAATTAAATGTCAACCCTTAAACATATTCTTCATGGCTGTGTCATGAAGAATATGTTAGCCTAAATGAATCCACTCCCCCCTCTAAAAGAAATAAGATTAGGTACAAGTGGACAGAAAATATCCAAACCAAGAGGGCGTCTGAGCAAACAAACTACCAATTGTCAACCAAGTGTGGAGCTGCACACAATCAGAGGCAATGTACTTTTTCAGCTTTACTTTTAGAGTTGACACAAAGTTTACCTATAAATTGAGTTTACTGAGTTGAATTTTTTTAAGGCAGCGGGAGAACTCGCGTTTCAAAGTTGAACCAGCTTCAAATGTTGTACAGTGTACTTTTCATGAGACAGGAAGAACACTATCAAAGTGCTTTTCTCTGTCTTTATTCTACCTCGCTTGGCTTTAGGGGTAAAATCCCACTGGAAACTGCAGGGTTTAGTCATTCTTTATTCAATTCACCTTAAACCTTTGTAAAAGAATTAAAAGGAATCAAATGGAGGAATTCCTCTATTGTGAGATTTGTAGGTAATATTTACTGTAAAGGCAAATCAAAGTTAACAGGCATAAAAGCGTCTATGCAGAGACCCTGGGGATCTGCTGCTCTGAAATCAGTTTGTAACACTTTGATCATGCTGGAAGAAGAAAAACTGGTTGTGTTTAGTCTGGGACATTTCATACTTCAGTTTGAAGAGACAACAAACCCAGAGTTTGAAAAGGTTTCATTTATATGCATCATCTTGTACAACATTTATTATACAAAAACTGTGGATTGACGTCTGATAGTGTCTGAACATGACAAATGTCACTGATGAATCAAAACTCAAATACATAAATAAAACAATAGAACAGTTTATTGCTTTTTTTAAATGAACTGTGAAAATATAAAAAAAAGGGTGTTTTTTTTTTTCTTTCTCTTTAACTTCCAAAGAGTTGGATGGGCCGTATTATTCAGTCGGTACAGACTGAAATATCTCAGCAACTGCTGGATGGATCATCACACATTTTTTTCCACGGACATTCATGGTCCCCAGAGGATAAATAGAAAAGGCTTTTTTCCTCTAGTGCCACCAGCAAACTGACATTTTAAGTTTAAAGTGAAATGTCTCCTCAGCTGTTGGATGGATTACCATAAATTTGGTAAAGATATTCATGTCCCCGTCAGGATGAATTTTAATAATTTTGGTGCCCAAGGGGGGCACCTTTTTGGGCCAGTGTGAGTGATGTGATACTGCAGTACAGAGTGTAGCCACTTTGCCAAAATCGCCTGTTCCTGGGGATCATGCATCAGCATGCTAATATTAGTGGATATCTGCTAGCATTATCATTGTGAGCTTGTTAGCATCATAGATGTATAAAGAGAACTGGATGCTGCGTTGGAGGTGGGGCCCCCTATTCATTCCTATAAAAGTTGCTCAGTGGCGCATGAAGCCAAAAAAGCCACTTTACACTGTAAAGAAATGACCCATGAAAACATACTGTGCATGCTCTATGGGCCACATGCACCCATAAAGTATGTGCACCAGAGACTTCCACCAGTTGGGTTGGCTAACTTCTGGTTTAGCCCTTGGGCTACATGGGGTTAAAATATTTAAATCACACGGCTCTTCTAGATTTTCAAAATGTTATTGGACCAAATGGCTCAGATTCTGATAGTGACAGGGGTCATTTTTTGAGGGGGTTGTGATGCTCAAAAAATGTATCCACTGTTTTACAGCCACTCCTTTTCATGATTGTGCATGGGAAAAATGCTTTGTGGGCCCATCGGGCACAGAAGTTGTAATTCCAGTTTGGCCACTATGTCAAATTGGCTTCAAGTCCCGGCACTCTTCCTGGGGGCTTGATCAGCATGCTGATGTTAGCATTTAGCTTAGCTTAAAGTACAGCCTCACAGAGCTGCTAACATAGTAGTAGACTGTCTTCTTATATGATAAGTCAGCACTATTGTGTGTGGGCGTGTGTCTCTATTGAATTTATGTTTTAACTCATTTGTAAACTCAAAGCGATATTAATATGATTTGTTTATGTGTTCAGTCATACTTAAACTAACCAGGGGCTCCATATATTCTCTAGTCCCATATTATTGTTTGTGAAAATTAAATGATTTTTCACTCTGTTAAGTTTGAAGTAATTTCAGGTAAACAGATAGACGGAAGGTAACTCATAAAAACAGCATGAGTCTACGGAAACAAAGCTGTGGTCAATGCCTGCCCCCCCCCCCCCCCCACCTTCTCAGCTGTTCAAGTGAGCCAAGCCGCTATAAGCAGTAAAGTAGATACAAATCCATTGCTGTAGGATAAAGTGCTGTTTCTGAGGAAGTATGTAGGAGTGCTGTTTAAAAGGTATGCTGAGCAGTTGACGGGTCAAGAATGGTTGAACAGCATTTCCTCTTTTAGCTCTTTCTTTTTTAAGCATTTGGAGAGATCAGTGAATGCTGAACACCACTCTCTAACATACTGTATTTGTCTCTGCTGCATGCCATTAGCCTGAGCATATCTGCTTGGTGGACAGGCTAATATATAAAAGGACAGGACTCATCCTCTTTGAGGTTAAGTTGCTGAAAATATTTTTAAATAGGTTTTGTTATATCTCTACATACTGTCCACATAATGCACTTTAGATATAATGTGTCTCTTATCACCTCAGTTCTCATAACCCTAGCTGAACTGAAATGCCAGGCAGTTTTCACACCAAACCACTGGGTTATTCTTTAGGGTCTGTTTATACAGTTTGGTCTCTGAAAACAAATTGGTCCAGAACGCTGCTTTAATTCAATCTGTGTTAAGAGGATAGATGAACTAGATATCTTGTAGCAATCAATGGGTATCGATCAAACTCCAGTAATGCTTTTATTTCAGGCATAGTATGGACAGAAAAGTGGTGTGTCAGTAATGGAAAGACTGCTGTATGGAGCTGCCCATTTGTGTTTGCCTTTTTCCTGACCTCTGAGATCTCTTTGTACTGTTTGAGTTAATGTAACAGGAAATACAATAGACCATGGTGTCAAGGCTTACAGTTGTGGTTCCATATTATTTTTCAAAACTGAATCCAGTATTGAATTCGCATATCAAATATGAATCCTCCTCAAAGACTCTATTGAGAGCTGTAATTGCCTTTTGTTGGAGACCAACAGCCAGATTTGATAAGGGGTATTTTGCCAAACTGAAGCTGGATCTAATATGGAAGCAGTTATTGGGACCTTCCCTAACAACCCTCCTTATCTCCAAGAAATTAAGTGTTTATACTACTTCGTTTTGCTGGCATCTTTCCTTAACCTGTCTGACTTCCAGTAATGACACTGAGTGGCAGCAGTCTTCTTGCTTGGTTTGCAAGTTCGAAACAACAAAACAAAATAACAAAACAATATTTTGATGGAGAGATGGATAGCAGAAACTCTGGGAGTGCAACCACCACAGATGCTGGATGCCATCCATACCAAAAACTTTCAATGTGAAATTTCACATCTTCATAGAAAGAGAATGTATCTTCAAAGTAGCTAGATCAAAAGGGGAAGAGATGTATGAAAAACAGCCAAAACAGTTTCCCCCCCAGGCATGTCAGCTGAAGCAACAGAGAAGCTATGATAGCGCACTTTTGTCTTTGATACACCGGCTGATGTAATCAAATACATTTCTGAACTGGGTGATTCGGTATAGAGACACATGATCTAGTCAGGTAATCTCACACTTCACAGGGATGGACTTCATATAGACTGCAGATAGCCTTTTTTATCTCTCCACTCCATTTTTTTTCTCTCTTTTATCTAAGATAATGTCCCATATTTGTCTGTGGGGAATAGAAGAGAGGATTTGATTGGAGAGGTATGGATCACTTCTGCATTGTAGTTGTTATTATTATTATTGTTTTTACATGTATCTTTATAATAAGACCCCAGTGGTCAAATACCATCAGTAACTGTGAGATTTGTGTCCAGCCCCACAATATCTGAGGACAATATCTATGTGAGGACATCTGTTGAGCAGGATTTTGGATAAACTACCCGTTTCCATAATTTTTTTTTCTCTTAATGTTTAGTGGAATTGTTAATTAGACATAAAATAAAAATCAACTATAGCATGGCAGGAGATTTCAACTGCACCCTGGATCTTCAGATAGATAGGTCCTCTGGAATGGATAATACACATGAGGACTGGAAAAGTATTATATCATTTTATTAAAGACATATGTAGACATCTAAACCCATTAGCGAGAGAGTTTTCCTGCTATTCTAGTATAAAAGCCAGAGTAGGATAGATAAAATTTGGTCTCAGCTGAAATTCTTTCAAAAATTGAGGCACTTATAATAGTATAATCATCTCTGATCATCCTGCTTTTTCCATGGTATATGTAGAGTTAAAACTGATATGTGTTCCCTATAAATTTGGAATTCCTACAAGTTTCAAACAAAAATGGTTACAAGATCCAAATTCCATATAGTACTTAGGAGAGCCATTTGATGTGCATTTTGAAATGAACATACCACAGACCTCTGTTTCTGTGAGATGGGATGTGGATAAAGCATTACCAGGGCTCAAATATAAGTTACACTAGTACAAAATGTAAGTATGCACAGGAAAAAAAAACATACATTTTTAAATCTACAATAAAAGTGCATAATCGCTCAGAAATTGACAAGGAACTATGGCTTAGAATCTGATAAGGCCATTGCAAATTTGATGAGGCATAAACAAATTTATGATCAGGGAGGGAAACCTAGCAGGCTTCTTGCTTAGCAAATAAAACTTAAAACTGAAAGGGCAGTTACTAATATAAAAGATGCAAAAGGAAATACTCTAGTAGATCCAATGGAAATAAATAGGCATTCAAAAATGTCTATAAGAATATCGGTAAAGCTTGATATTCGAAGGCTTATCCTTTAAGGGAGGAAAGGGATGAAGAGAGAGGATGACCATGCCTTACAGGATCCATCTAAGATCACCAGGGGCTGTCCTAAAGATTCTTATTGCTATAAGAACACATATACAAACTAATGGAATCGAAATTGGAAGAACGGGACATAAAATAATCGTTGTTTTTAAACAAATTGATATTTCTCATGGTGGCACTAGAAGGAAAGTCAGAGATTCACCAAAGTCAGTAGGGTTCATCCTCTAGGGACCGAATGTCAAAATTTCATAGCAATCCATCACATAGTTGTCAAGATATTTCAGTTTGGACCAAACCAACTGACAAACTGAGCTAGACCTACACTGGTTAAAACCAAATGAAATATATTGTCATTAAACATTTTACTGAAATATTCAGTATCCACACTGTGCATCTTGGCAGATTTATGAATAAACAATGTTTCTTCATTATGTTTCATAAAAAGGGCATATTTTCTGTTGCAAATCAGTGGTACATTAGCATAACTTCTAGGAAACAGGGTTTACCCTAAATATGGCACAAGGATAGCATCTCTTTGGTAAGACAATATGTTTGCAGTGGGTGCAGTTACACAAACAAGCTGAGAAAAACAGTTTTATTGTAGTTCCTTTGAAACTCTCTTGAAAAAGAACCCCAAAAGGACACAGAGTAATTGATGTGAAGCAGTTGAAACCAAGCCCAACCAGTTTCAGTTTTTCTCTTCTGTCGTACATGTCCTTATAACATTTTGAGAAGAAACTGTATGTTGATCAATCTAGTGCAGTGCAGGAGAGCTTCTTGTTGCCAAAAGAATATTTTTCTACTAAAAAATGATTATGGTGTGCAGTATTTGATCAAGTTTAAGCCCAAACGGCTTACAGTGATATAAAAATCATGTAAGTTTAGTTATTACATTATTACACATCAATAGCGTATCCAGAGGATGGTTCATGGTGAGTGCAGCATGAAATTACATTTCAGGAAGGCAGCACAAGTGAAACTGACAAGCTCCAGTCAGAGTCTCTGGCAGAGGAGAAGAAGATAAATAACATTAATCTTATTAAGGCATCTAAAAGCTAAAAAGCTTTTGTTTCCTTGGCTGTCAGTCTTGAAAAGAAATGAAGATCTACAAAACTGTCAAAGTCCTAAAGTCCTGCAAAGAAAACCTTCAGTAGAAATATCCCCAGTAAATTGCACTTAAGTATCAAAAGTAAAAGTAGTCATTGTATAGGACAAAGAAAGTAAAAGACACAAGGAGTAAAAAACACAATATAGACCGATATTTCTCTCTGGAATGTGTATGCAAAACACATGGAGTAAAGTGCCAGTATCTATTCAAGAAATGCTTGAAAAATACCTTTTCTCCTTTTTAATTCTTTCTTGTCCTATATTGATAGTGTATAAATCAATTTGGGGCGTCTACTGAAAGCCTTTAAGAAATGAATCGCTTTCACACCCACAGGCAATGCAAACAGTATCAACTTGTGTTTATTACTTCAGGAGCCATACATCTGCTGCCAGCTTTATACTGAATATGTCATTGGGAAACCTGGCAAGCAAGTGAGAGCAAAGAGAATATGAGCCAATTGAATACTGTTTGGCAGGAGGAGTAAGATTACACTCTTTGTTCACTGTATTTTTTTGTTTGACTGGGTAACTCTGAAGTGAATTTGTTCGATCTCATTCTTTTTGTGGAAAAACAAACTTTTCAACCAAGATCTCTGTGTGCTGCATCAAAGTCTCACTTTATTGAAGCTTCAAGAGAAGAAAAAGTACTCCCTCATAGAACAAGATACAGGTGTACTTTAAGTTCTACTGCCTTTGGGTTGAAAGTCACAACAGTTTATACCATCTTTCTAGATGTGGTCAGACGTCATTGGGTACTTGGTCAAGGAGATGTTCCCTTGAAACTCAAAGACCACAAGACCACATTAGGGAGTTTCTCCACACGTACCGTTGGTTGATTATTACCATAGTGTATCATGTGATGAGTTCTCACAGCATAGACACTTTCCATGTATGTATTTCTTCTACTGTATACACACAAGTAAATGATTACAAGTCCTCTGAATTAAACGACCAAATGCGTTGTTTGACCATGCAACCAGATCCACACATAACAGATTAGAAATCTCTCCTATCGGCAGTAATTGGCAAGACAACATCACAGGTCTGTGCTTTCTAAAACCATTACAGATTACTGTTAAAAATGTTTGATGATGTGACAACACTATGGTTAAGGTCTGGTAAGGTTTCAGCACAAAATCACTCGGTTAGGTTTAGGGAAAGATCATGGTTTGGGTTAAAATGATCACTTAGTTAAGGTTAGAGAAATGTGGTTTGGGTAAAAGTTAAGCAACCTTTGTCATCATGGCTACAGTAACAACTATAAGGTTAAGGTTTGGGGACTAATATGTTTTGTAAAAAAACTGTCCTATGGATTTTTCTTACTTTACACTAGGACGTGTAGAATTGATTAGACAAGATGAACACAGGAAACATGCAGGAAATCAATGAGTTATGTGTGCTGTGCATTCATCTTATTTTTAATTCTACATGTTCCAGATATTAGCTGTCAGTCAAACACAGTGTTGAGTGCTCAGTATCTGAATTATTTCCCACACAAAAAAAGACCATTATTGCTGCCACTCGACAATTAGTAATAGAGAGAAGCAAAATGGGCATCTTCTGTACAAATATGTCTTGAATTGTTAATCACATGTGATGCCCTTGTTCTTGGGACAGGAGATGAGAACTTGAAACATTAAGAGTTGCTAGTAAATAGTGCTGTGTAACACCTGAAGTGCCCCACATCAGGTCAAAACCAAATTATCAATCTATAAGAACAGACTATAAGAACATAGTATCACAGTCAGGGCACAAATTCAAAATCAGACACAATGGGATGTGTGCCTACTTTTTCCATTTCTGTGTTTTCATACTTAAGCCAAGGTTTTTAAATATGGGAGAATAATTAGATAGATATCAGTTTACATCATCATGACTGGAAAGTGTGTGTTCTCATGCAGCACTAGGAAAATGGAAATGGATGTCAACTAGGGCTGGGCGGTATGGCAAAAAATATGATGAAATATGATGAAATATAACATTTCTTCCATATCAATCAATATCGATATTTATCATGATATGTAATTTGATAATGCTGCCAGTTTGAAGAGCATCCTGATAATGACTGAAGCCTGAAGAAGCCAGAGGGTTCATTAGTTAAACTTTATGATAGTTTAATAACATAAAAAATAGAATAATATAATGTAAACATTTAACTTTTCCAAACATGCTTTATCTGCCTAATAAAACTGTACAAGTTAGCTTGCCTTGTAACTTATTAAAATAATGTAAAAACTAAAAGCACATCAAATTCCTTTGGTAATCTTTCAAATGTTTTATAGAGGTAGAAATCTGAGTAAAAAGTGCAAAATTGTAATCCAGCCATTATGCTATATCTTTATATATGTCTGTGCTTAGTTCACATATCATTAGATTAGCTAGTTTTCTTTATGAAACGACACTTGTGTAAGTGGTTAGCCTAGTGTAAGTGTTAGCTTTGTGCTTAGCCTAGCTTAGAAGTTGCTTTGTGAATCCACAGTCAAAGCAGCCTCATTAAAACGATGATGAGAGATGACTGTTCTGCAGTTGCAGACAGAATGTCTCTACTAGAGAGAAGTGTCTGTAAGTTAGAGCAGCTTTTTTTGGCTAGGGTTGTTTAGAAGTGACGGGCACTCCAGCTGTAGCCCTACTAATGCTAGCAGTAGCGTACCCTCTTCGGCAGATGTGGCAGAGTTTGTCTCTCTTCGGCAGCCTGGGTTCACTGTTTACCAGGGGACAGACATAGAGGCTAATCTGAGGGTGCTGTGGTATCATCATATCGCTTTCGTGCCCCTCAGTTCCACTCATTTTTTTCCTCTTTTCCAGAGGACATCCACTTTCTTCACCTGTAACTCAAACAATGCTTTGCAGTAGTACTTTGACGTGCAGTCCAAATGCTGCAGACTGACTGGCTGTGTTTGCCTTTATTTCTGCTGTGTGATAGACTGTTAGATCTATCCATATCGAGTAAAAACTGTCTGAAGTTTATCATCATTATCGACATAATTTTTATTACGATCCTGTATCAAGATCATTTTATCGCCAGCCCTAATGTCAACAAGGATTAAAAGCTGAACCTGCAGCACTTGTTTCCAGCTGCCACAGTGTCCTCCTACTTCAAAACATCAGGTTTCCCTTTTAGCTGCACCAATTCTCTCTTTCTCTCAGGGAGCAGAGCAAGCACAAAAATATTAATACGCCTACTGACTGTTATGATCATTGCACTCTGCAAAGATACCTGCTGCAGAAAGCAGAAACAAACAGAGGGACTGTTTGTCTTTCAGTATGTCTATATAGATCATGGCAAGATAAACCTGTTTGGGAGCCCTAGGGTAAAATGCTTCTAGGCCCTACTGATCCCCCACCCCCTGCACTCTGTACAATGTGAATGTATCCCATCTCTTCCTCCAAGATGCCCTGTGGAGTTCTCTTCTAAGACACACAAAGTTATGTTTACATTCAGTATTACTTGTATTATGTGTATCCTTCAGACCAGAAAAACATGCTGAATGTACCGGTGCTTCCTTCCTCATAAAACATTTCCAAGTAATTTGTTGAAAAAATCATCCATGTTTGGTAGCTTGCTGTTGGTCTTCTTTGCACATTACCACAAACTGTTGATCAGCAGAATCCTGTGAAACTGCTGACAGCGATGTGTATCGTGGCACCTGCATGCGCATGCGTGTGCACGTTCCAAACAAAATGGGGACACATTTGTAAAAATATAATACAATATCAACTAAAATTATTTACAATAATAAGTAATTCATAATTTAGCTTAAAGCTAGTTTATGACACAGGGCCCCGTAAGACATGGGCCACAACATTAGCTAATAATGTAAAACCTGCCTCAGTTATAATTGTACTGCAAATTCCCTCACAATTAATCAAATTAACTAAACCCATTGCCTTACATTCACTGCATGCATGGACTTTTGGGACACCTGGTTTGGGGCCCCAGGACAGTTGTCCACTTTGCCCTTCTAAAAATCCAGCCTTTGTATGTGGATTTGTAGGAGAGGTTAGTGGAGAAGATACAGAGGTTTTTGTTTTGTATCAGTTCTAGATATTGAAGTGGAGTCATGGCTCTCACTCAGTCTGCCTGACAGCTCAGTGTCTTCCCACCCATCACATATCCCACTGATTCTCCTGCCAATCAGTGGGGGAAGTTTACATTTTAGTGATTAGTGTGTTACCATGTAAGCACAAACCTACAGGCTCTTTAAAACAAAGACTCAACCTATGGATTTTACATAGTGTACATGGCCTGTTAATCATTACATATTCTGTCTATAGTCAGTATGTTTTTGAAGTTTTTTACATTTTCATTAAAACTTGGCAGTCAGACTTTAAACATTTACAGGATTATAAGATTATTATAAGATAAATGAACATTCACTGCCTTCAAATGGAACTAACGAGTTAATGTTTTAAGCATGGGAACACTGTCTATGACCCTTTTTGAAGGCATCTGCTGTCGAACCTTCTGACTCGGGGAGAGTGGGCTGTTAAGATTTGGATTTTCATATACAATCTGAAAAGCATCCTGGTGTGCATTTGAGTTGTACTGTATGGTGAGTCATTACAGTAGGGCAGGGTTAAAGTCCAACTGAAACCACATTTAATCTTCGCTTTTTGTAATATATTGATAATAGTTTTGCATTATTAAAATGAAGAAAAAAAGTTTTTTGGGGAAATATCAGAAATGCTCCTTTTTGTCTCAGCTGGCTGGAGGGGCGTGTCCATGTCTTGTTTGATTTACAGCAGCTGGCAGTCTGCCAGAGTGCCAGTGGCCCGTGTAAACTACAAGCCCATGTAAAAAACCACAGGAGTCATGTTGGGGCCTGTTAAATTAACTCTCAAAAGAGGTGCACATTTATAGCAGTGGAGAGATTCAGAAGTCAAGTCAGACACAACATCTAAAAAAAAATAGGACAATGTGTCATTTTACCAACAAAGTTAAAAACTTCAAATCTGTAGTACATTCTACTGTGGTGAAATACAACAAGACACATAACATTTAATCAGTAAACTTTTAGACTACAGATTTATGTGTACATAAAAAAGAAACAATGCACATATAAATACATGACTTACATGTGTATATACATATATACAGTACTACTATATATATACTGTACATATATACAGTGCTGCTTATAGTCTGATACTGAAAACCGAAAAAATGTAATAGTGAAACATTCACAGATCTAAATGTTTATGCTCACATCAAAATGTATCAATGCATGTATCAAATACATGACTTACATACTCTTTTCTATAAGCATGACATACAAAAATGCCCACAGTATTCTAGTTACTTTAAGCTCATTACTCATACAGCACAGCAGCAACACACACAAAACAAGAAAGAAGAAAAAGAAGAAATTCTCCCAAGCAACTAGCAACAGACTTTCTGCACAGACTCATTCACAAATCAGTCAACAAGTGACTGAACATCAAATTATTAATAAACTGGAGAAATTTCAAATTATTCAAAGCTCTGCAGACTTCCTGCAACTGATTCTGTGTCAACAACATACTATAACACCATGGCTTCACTGTCCTAGCAGACAACCTGCAGTAAAGTTACATATTATGATCTCTTTGCTGCGTTCTTGTTAAGGAGTTAAATGCACACAGAAAGCCCGGGAGACATTAAACCATCAGCAGAAAACAGCAAACAAGGAGACACAGAGAGAGAGATGGTGTATCTGACTCACGTTATTTGATATCAAAGTCCACTCTCCTTTCTTTAATGGAGATGAAGAAGCTGTGCCATTTACTGTACTGCACCTGATGCTTTGATCATGTTCTTTATTGACAGACCACATCGCTGCTAGCTATCTAGTCCTAAAACATCAGAGCTGATCTCATTAGCAAGACTGGAAATTAAGCTAACATTTATTTAATTCATGTTGTTAATTTTCTTTCTAACTGGTTTGACTTGAGGCCAGAGTATAACTGGTTTGACAGTTCACATTTCACAGTTTTGCCCCAGTTAAGCCTATGTCCATAGTATCCGTAGTGCTGAAGTGCAGACGAAGCCCCAACAGCTTATTTCCACCGGATGGATGATGGTGGTCCAGCCTGCCTCCCTGCACTCAGCTGCCAGTTCTGAATAAATTTCATCATCTTTCACTCATTGACAGCTGTCATTGCCTCCTCCCAAGGGATGGTGAGCTCAATGAGGATAGTGGTCTTGGCAGTAGCAGACCAAAAACACTATGTCTGCCCGGAGTGATGTGGTGGTGATCTCTTCAGGGAACTGCAGCTGTGTACCGAGGTCAGTCCTCATGTTCATGCCCTCATGTCTTACCTGGAGAAATGAGTCTTGATAAGACTTGCTGGTGTATCTAGTGTTCCCTCGGGCCTGGTGAACTGGATGAGGGGTTTGTCAGCTGTGGGATGGTTGTTGATGGCCTCCAATACTTCAGCCACCTTTCTCAAGACCTTGTCATGCCACCATCTGAGTGCGGTCTTGCACTCTGACAGGATATGTCTGGTTGTACTGCAGAGGGGGTAACTCTCTTCGTTGCCAAATCACTGATGGAGGTTTCGGGGACAAGGCAGGTTGCCCTGATAAGGAAGCTTAGTCTGGCTTGTGGGATCTTCCACAGGTTGGCCCAGTTAATTGACCTGTTGAGAATGCCCTCCCACGTTGTCCAGCTTACCTGTCGATCCTGCGACACTGCTTTGATCTTATCACTCCTGCTCTGTCCTTGTCACCTCCGCCACAACCATGGCTTACCGCTCTTTTTTTGTGGCATTGGGCCAGAGACATATGATATGATTTATTTATGGATTGCAGACACAAAAACAAAAGTCCAAGTCCAAACAAAAGTCCAAGCAAAAACACTTATTTCCAACATGGTCCCAAGATGTTAAAAAAAAAGAAATATAAAGAAGCATTCAGCATAAAATCTAAACAATACAATTCTGAAATCCAAAAACACATCACCACAATTTAAATAAAAAATAATAACTTCCACAATGAAATTAAAAAGACAATTTGATAGCGAAGATAACAATGTAATTTCAGATTTCATTATGAATCTCTGACTCTGTGCCCCTCTCATTTTTAACAATTGGATGTGTAGCGGCTATATTATTCACTTGAGGCACTTTACATGAACGCACACTGGCCCTGTAGTTATGAGTAAGAAGCATTGTTATCTGAGAACACAAGTATTGAGGAGCGTACCCACTGATAATATTGTACATGTGATGCACATTCTGTTCTACTCTGAGCTGTACTGGCAGCAGTCCTACCCTTCTGAATTCGTCACAACCAACATGAGTTCGAGGGGATATATATTTAATAAACACTGAATAATATTACAGTGGAAACCACTTATAGTGATCATGGTTACAGTGATCAACTGCTTATATGGATCAAAAAGCTTGGGACAGAATCATTCCTACACAAATGCTGTTTAAATAATTTGATTATAGTAATCAAGTAGTCCGCTTACAGTGTTCATTTTGGGTCTTTTCATACATGGATACATATGGAAACATTCTAAAACAAAGTTGTTGTTTTTTTTTAGATCTTACTCCCATGATACATGTATGATATGTACTTAGCAGCAGCACCATTATCAGGCGTTGTGGGTTTGTGCAGAGGTGCAGAGTGTGGGCGTGTTTATTTGTAACCACGTGAAACAATCAGAAAATAACGTTTGATTGCTCTCATTCACCGGCTTTCTCGCTACTGCTCACTCTTCTCATCCACTCTAGCTCACTCGCCCACTGCTTCTCTCTCTCTCGTCTTTTTTAAAATGTGTCAGAAAGCTGACAGCAAAGCCTAACTTTACTTGTAACATTATCAAACGAAGGGAAATGTCCTCCCCTCTTTCTAGTAATGTTTTTGTCCTCCCTCATGGCAGGGTTGTACAGCTCTAATCAGTCTGATCACCAGCTGTAATATACAAATGTCAATTAGATGGTCATCTGCATGGGAAATAAAGAAAAAGAAAAAAAATCAGTTATAATAATTGTCCGCTTATAGTGATTTGACAATTTGACCTGGACAGATGTGATCACTATAAGCAGTTTCCACTGTATTTTGTATCACCTGCAATTTGTTCCTAATTTTTTCTGTCAAACCACTGTACCAAGCAGAACAGGCATAATCAAAATGCCACTGTTTCTTAACAGAGAAGTCAAAAATCCTTGTCCTGCAAAACAGGAATTTGAGTTTGCTGGCACATTTAGGGTGCATCCCAATACCAACACTTGTTGTCTTGATCACATAAGTGCAAGTTCAAGCACTGCCAGGTAGTACGCAAGTGTGTCCCACGTCTGAATTATACGAACACACACACACACACACACACACACACGCACACACACACACACTACACCTCACCCACACTTCTCCTAATACCGCTTCGAAGCAATATTCAGAGTATCCCACAATTCACCACGGTATATTGCACAACACCAGTCCATTAGTTGGCAGTTGCTGGTTTTAGGACCAACAATAATCAACTGACAAGAACAAGTTTCTAAGTTGGATTTAGTATCATTATTGTTCATATCCAAACACAAAATTATGAACCTCCACAGATGGTTAACACATGATATTAACATGTAATCTGTTCTTCTTGATGGGATTGATAAGACTAATATTGTTATATATCTGACACTGTATATTAAATATCATATCCATTATCAAAGATTTTTTTCTTCTTGCCTGGAATGCCTCAGCCCATTCTGAGCGACAAGAGATGGTGACAGTTATTGTTCGGTCCCATAGAGCCATAGTTATAGTCATAACTTACAATCCATTTCGATCTGACTCAGACTTTCACCACAGTCCTTACCTTGGATGACTAGTATCATCAGTGTCGCAAGGAACAGAGGATTTCACTCCCTCACATCCTCGCCCAGCAGCTGAGAGCAGAACCCAACAATGCAGGGGATGCCACATTGACTCTGTAAAACGTACAAGGAGAACTCAATGTTGCTGCTGCACAGATTTCTGAAAGAGGAACCCCCTTTTACAGCGGTCCAGGGAGTGGCTACACTTCTGGTGGAGTGAGCTACCAGATTACCTGGGACTGGAAGGTTTTGCCTAGAATAGGCTTCAGAGAGTGTTAACAATCCAATTGGATAAACACTGCTTAGACAAAGGGATCCCCAAGCTGTTTTGTGAGACAGAACCATAAGGTTGGACTCATCTATGGGAGCTTAAGTCAGGGATCTTAGTGTCAGGGATAGCAGAGCAGGTGGACCCAAATGCAGAGATTAAAGGCAAAGCAGGTCTGAAGAAAACTTCTTTATTAGAAGTATGCAGGCAAAATCCCAAAAAGTTGGAGGGTCATAAAAGCAAAACTACATGCAGAGCCAAGCAAAGCAGGACTGAACAGGACAGAACAAAATAGACGACTCAACAAAGACTGTACTCAAAACTGAACTTAAATACAAACTGAACTAATCAGACAACAGGGAACAGGCAGCAACACACAATGGCAGGCTGGGAGTGATTGGCTGAGAAAGACACTGGGAACAAGGCAGGGCTAACGAGGACAATGCAGGACAGGTGTGAAGGGAAAGTGTGGAGGGAACAGAAGAACAGAGACAGACTCAATAACCATACTGGAAATAAAGCCACACAGAGAGAACACAGAAACCCAAAAGAACAAAAACACAATTCAATCGAAAATTCAAGAAAGTCTTTCAAAGTCAAAAAAACATAAATGAGCTAAACTAAATGACTAGCCAACATAAGTGTAACACAGAAAACAAAAACACAAAGAGTCCTAAAACCATGAGGTAATCAACAAAGGCAGGAAAACACAGGAGGGTAACAAAACACAAGGAGAAAACATTTCAAAATAAAACAGGAACTAAACTAAAAATTCAAACACCAATAGAAAGTCTTGGCAGGATGTGACACTTAGCACCAAAGAGAGATCCCACAATGGAGCTCTGAGAGCCCTGACCGGTCGCAAGTGATACGCTCCTTTAATGAACTGAGACACTAAGAACTGTTTCCCCACTGTAACACCCCCAATGCCACTATAGCGGCAGTGTACACCTTAATAGTGCAGGTCGCCCTTTCTCAGTTCAAGAGTGACTGAAGAAAGCGGAGAACCAGCTCAATGGGGCAAGTGGCTGGATCTTCCTGCCTATTGTGACACCACACAGAGAACACCCTCCATTTCTGGTCATAGTTAACACGAGTGGAGGGAGCCCTGGCATTGCCTATGTCTTCAGGACAGCCTCATCTAACCCTTGAGAGAGGGGCTGAGAAGGGGCCAAGCCCAGAGCTGCAGGACAGCTGGTTTGGGGTGCCATATCTGACCCTCTGCCTAGGACAGAAGGTCCACACTGACTGGCAGGAGCCAAGGTTGATCGTGAACCAAGTGAAGGAGTGTTGGAAACCAATGCCTCCTTGGCCAATAGGGGGCTATTAACAGCATCTTGTAATGGCCCAGGGCAATCCTGTTGAGTACCTGGGCAATCAGAGGAAATCATTACCTTGAAGATGATGTCCATGGCTGAGGGCTCACTGTCACCTGTGTTGCTAATGTTGATTTGAGTTGTTCTGACCCAGCAGTGCCTTCAGACTGTGCATCACTTCCAAAAGCGGAATTTCGAGCATAGAGAGAGAGAACATTAGGTTGATCAATATTCCCCTCCTGATAAAAAGGTAACATGTCAGGGAAGGAACCCTTCGAGTGTCCTGGCTCTGACGTGGTCCTTGTATCAGGACACTGGACTTCAACTCTACCCAATCTCTCTGACAAACCATGTATAGCAGCTAGGATTTCCAGCTGAGTGTCATCCTGCCACCCTGTTCTCCCTTAGCACCAGCTGGGCTATGTGAAGGCTGGGGAGCATGTTTTTTACCTGTGCCCCACCCCTGCCTACAATCAGGGGTGTTCTCATGTTTGCAGTTCTGGGAATGTTTCCTAGAAACATATCCCCATTCACTTAGCTGGGTGGGTGGAGGCTGCACTGCCCCAGCCCAAAGAGACTGTTGCACCTGCCTGGCTCTTTGAATGCACTCCTCCACAGGCAGTGCAACTGCTGCCCTACACGGGTTCTCAATATCCTCCAATATATGTGCCATGTCCAAACACAAAGAGCATTCACAATGGCCATCATGGGGTTCCATGATTCCCCCAGAAAAAATGACACAACAGTGAAGCCATTTCTTGTAAGTTTTTGTATTTTTTTTTAAATAAACAGCAGTGCCCAACAACTACGGATAGCTGAAAAAAGGTAACCGATAAACAGGCCGCTCACAAACACTTAAATAAAATAAAATGTGATAATAATGTAATTCACCTGAAAACACCTACCGTATGCACGTAAAGGCAAAGGGGGAAGCAATCGGAAGCCCACCCACTGCGAACAGGTGCTAATCAATCAGCACTTAACAAAAATAATAACCAACTTAAATTCCAAAAGGTTAGTTCATTTTAACGTGTTAGCAACTGTCTTTAGTAATTGTTCTGCTAGCCCAGGTTACTCTGGTGAAAATAGATTAAGGAAAATACAGCTACAGATAGCTAGCAATGGCAGCACAACATGTTTTCTATGTAACTACATGTGGAAAATTTGCGTAAGCCACGTTTTGGTGAAAGTTCACGTAGGGTGACGTGTAAGTGAAAACCATTTGCAAATTTCTGCATAAACAGAGAATCTTATCGAGGCACAGAGACATTTTATACTGCTTAATATTCATGTTTGTTAGTCCAAATAATTTTGAGTATCCAGAGGCATAAGGGTACCCCGGTGTGGGTGTTCAGGCTATAATCAGGAATAGACATGCAGTTAGTTAGTTAGGCTGTGAATGCTATATGTGAAGGTTGTTATGTGTTTATTGAAATGTACTGCTGTAACTTACGGGTTGTTACCAACACAGTTGCTCAAAAGATGTACTTATTTTATGCATCTTATTTTATTCGTTTTATTTGTAAAGGACCATGTACAGTAAATGTTACCATTTCATGTACTGTGTCAGAGTAAGCTTACCGCTAATTTTCATCTGCAGTCCCTCAGGTCACAATTAAAAAATATAAACCACAATAGCAAAACAGTACAAAGCAAAAAACACACAGGGCACATAATACAAAGTTACACACAGTAGCACATCACACACAGCCTAGAAATGCTAAATGTATGCTTGACAGATTAAAAGCAAGATCATTTGCGTACATGAGAACACCATGAGATAAAATGTAAAGTCAGTGGTTACAGAGTTGAGTAGCTTTTAGCAGACTTTCACAGATAATGCTAACTGCCTGAATGCAGTTTGAAGAAATGGTACAGTACAATCTCCTATAGAGGATATTCTTGAGGACTTAGAGTTCACCGAATGAAGAAGTCACAAAGTCACAACAGACACAAAGTCACATAATGGGGGAGGTGCCAAACCATTTAAAAATTTAAAAAGGCACAAGCTTGAATATAATGTAAAATTCTCAAAGCTCAGTAAATTGTATTTCTTTAGTATCCCATAGTAATGATAATGCAAGAACAGTGGTTTTATGGCTGTTTCTCCAGCCTGCCCCTAACATGTAATGCAATAGGACATATGGGAACAGATCATAGTGTGCATAAATATCTTGGCTGCACCCACAGAGAGAGAGACAGAGAGAGCCAAACCCCCTTCATGCAAGCAAACTTGGGTAGGCCGAACAAATGACCAGCAGGTCACAACTCAGTAACTACAACCTCTTTCTTGTACACTCTCTTTTTTCAATGAGGAATCTTATGGATGCTTCGAGATTCAAGAGATTCAAGATTCAGAGACTGTGTAATTAAAAATGTATCTGAATAAAGACTAAATGAATAAACTGCATAATGGTTTTCAGGTAGTGATTTTGCTCTTTTGGGGGGGGCAAAATGAATAACTGAAGGCGTCTGTGGCTTCAGTCGTCCTTTTCAAATCATCTCCCATGGTCATGGAGGGTGGGCTACAGGAAAATGCACTGCTCTTGTTCTCTTCTGGGATCTTGTAAGATTCCTGACTGGGGACTGGACTGTCATTAGTTTGGCTCCTTCTGTATGGCTTGATGTGGTTTATATTGTATTTGTTCTTTAAAGTAGCCACTTCAGAATTGGACGGTGTAACAAGCTTGCCATATATTGACTAAGTGACATAAGATCTGGAAAAATCAGGCTTGATTCTTCCTCCCTTCCTTCCCCACTTCCTCATGTTGAACAGAAGCACCTCATCTCCAACATGATAGACTGTATTTCGGTACTTCTTTTGTACTTGTTTCACTTATGCCTGCTTCTGTCCTGAGACTTGGAGATGTTTTCCACTGATTTTTTTTTTTTTCATCCAAAAATGTACTGTAAGTCCTCTCTTCAGGAAGAATTATAGTGGAAAGCTGAAATGAAAAACAATAAATAAATGAAAAAATAGGAACTTGATTACAAGTAAAAGTGTGAATAATTGAAATTGTTATGGACAAAGAAATTAACAAAATGAAAATGTGCTCAATTTTATCCAATTATATACAGATCATGATAGAAATGAATGTAATTAAAACCTATGCATTATTTCAACTACAGGGTGCAACACTGACATTTGAACATGCATGGTTCACTTGTATTAAACATTTAAAACTGGGTCACAGGGTCTGAAAATGTAAACCTGAAGGAGTTTTGACTTCTTAAATAACTGTTTTTTTTATTACAGAATACTCTTTAGAATAATGCCATAGGCAGGACCAAGGATTTATCAAGATACTGTCATTTGAATTTATACCAAAGCTGTCATTTTGTGCTGTTACAAAATAATTATTTTTAGTCCAGTCACACAGGATGTTTTCAGGAAACAATATTACTGATAATTATCCAGAGTAAAATGATTAAAAATATAGAATCCTAAAATAACTTTCTAGAAATGTGCACAATAATATATATCTTGAAACACTGTAGTGGCAGCTAACTTGACAGTTTAATGGTTAATTAACAAAATAACTGTTTCAACTTTTATGTGCAATTTATGTTGGATACAGCAACTAAGCTGAAAAAAATGAGATTTGGTCATTAATTTTACTATATACTGTGCTGTAGCTCTGACTGGTGAAGAAAATGTACTCATCTTGCCGCAAGGCATTATGATTATTTTTTAAAGGACTCCAGAAACAAACTGAGCAGCACGTCAACAGGAACCTCAGAGGGGAAAACTGCCTCCCTCCCACACATCAGAAGAAAAGGGGAGTGTTTTGTGGTGGTGTGGACCTTTTGATTTTAATGAAAACAACATAGCATCCAAGAAGACATCGCAGTTGTTCTGCTTCTCATTGACCATTTCTGTGAGAGCTCTAAGATGTAAGAAACGCTAAAACAAACAGACAAAATTAAAGCTGGTGTGCTGGACTTTTGTCTCCCCCTTCTGGCAGTGAGAGTAAAGGAGGGCGCTCGGCTGTGAGTACAAACACGTTACTAGGACGAGGGGAGGACATTCCTCTTCATTTGATAACATTAAAAGTAAAGTTAGACTTTTCTGTCAGCTTCCTGGTTCATTTTTAAGAAAGAAAGAAAAAGAGAGAGAGAGAGAGGTGGTAGCGAGAAAGCCGGTGAATCAGATTAATACTGATTGTTTCACAGTGGTTACGTTCTAGAGCACAGAACACCCCCACACACCTCTGCTCAACCCTTCTGCAGCAGTCCGATGACCAGTACATACTGGCCTACTGTTGCAGCTGTAAAACTGTGGATAAATTGTTTTGAGCGTCACAAAAACCCAGCAAAATGACTAGTTTCACTATCAGAATTTGATCCCTTCGGTCCAATAACATTTGGTAAGTCTAGAAGAGCCGAACGATTAATGGCCAAACGGCCAGCACGGTAATGTCACCCCCAACATGAGATTTAAAAACTCCATATACTGTGAAATACAGAACGATTTATCTGGCAGTGACAGGCTTAATCAGCATTGTCTGAACTCAATTGGCAAGGGCTTGAATGTAACAGACGTTCATTTATATGTAAAAGTTCTGCACTGCAGGTTTAAGCCTCTCAGAAATAGTTCCAAATGTCTTGCTCCAACCATGCACTGCATAACATATTGATATTAATCATATGAAATACATATCAATAGTGAATAAATAGTAATAGATTGAATATGTGAATAATATCAATTATCCATGATTAAAAGCATTAAAACACTGTCCCTTTCCCTGAAATTTGAGGGGAATGTTAAAAGTAATTTAACGAGACAAGCCTGTCATAAAGCTCTACCAAAAACTTGAAAAAAACTTGCTGCTGTTGTCGTTTGTTTTCTCATCCAGACCAATGGTTTGGGGGTGATAGGCAGCTGTGACACTTCTTTCAATACCCAAGATATTACAGAGGCTGTTGTTAAGCTGAAACAAAAAACAGTTACAGTACCAAGCAGAAAGGAATAATTCCTGAATTGTATTTACGTCAATAGTATTTTAAAAATGCAAATACTTCATTCCCGAATTCTCTTCCCTGGTCAGAGAAGATTCTTTTGGGACAGCCATGTCTATAAATAATAGAGCAGACATGGTGTCCCACTTCAGCTGCCAATTTTGTCTTCAATGGAAAAGCCTCAACCCATTTTGAAAAGTAATCCGTGGCTGTTAGAATTTACTGGAAGCCATCCACAGTTTTTGGGAGAGGTCCTGTCAGATCAATGCCAATGAGCTCCCAGACAGCAGACACCTATCAAAGTAAAACCAATATATTTACTTTTATATTTTTAATACTTCTTCATTAATAGCTGTTGTACAATATCAAGATACCACAATTACCTTTATACACTCTAATGGCTGTGCAGCAGTCAGAGGTTTTCTAACTTTGTGGCATTTATCACATTCAAGACCTTTAAGAAACTAGCTGTCAATAAAACACAAAAACACATAACACGAAACCCAAAAATAACTCAAACACATACTCAGTTTTCAATATCAATGGACATGCCAAGCCAGTAAAATCTGGAGCACATTGCAGTTAATGCTTTAAGGATGCCCAAATGCCCCCCAATTCGAGAGGAGTGAAATCCTTTAAAGAGCTTTCTTGCATCCTCTTTGGATTTAATGGCTCTTCTGCTTCCAAAGAAGACCTTTCCCTCTGCAGTGAACATTCATTAAAGAGAACTATAATCATTAAAGAGCTATCTTACCAAGGCACTAGCTCCATTTGAATGTATTTTAGATACTCATCCTTTAGTGTGAATTTGGAAGAGTACCTCCTAAGGTTTAATTTAATTGTTATACCCAGACGGGTATGTTCCGAAGAGAGAGGAAGTCTAATATTTCTTGCCACCTTTTCTCTATAGCTATACAGACAAGGGAACACACAAGTTTTTAGTTAGAGAATAACTTTTTGGTAAAGGCAACATGCTTCTGCCATTTTTGGACATGTACTATATATTTTTCTTTTTGATTTCATCTTTCTTACTGAAAATAAAAGATAAAGGTGCACATTAGCTGATGTTTACATTTGATGCAACCATCTTAATCACCTTTAGTCATTATTGCAATAAAAAATGATCAAAAAGGAGAAAATTTCATTGAAACACATTGAAGTGGGCTTAACTTAGTTATTCTCATTTCAAGTTGGCTCATGCAATATGCTTCTTTTTGCACTGTACCATTTAAGCCCACCTAAGAAAAATTCCAATTTTTAAAAATATAGACTTATATGGGCTTAATAGGTACACTTGCCCTACGACAGCATGTCATGGAATTCTAATAAAGGAGAAAACAGTCGCAGGAGTATTTCTTTGCGCTTTAACATTGCATTATGAATCAGCCTCACTAGCAACTTTGATATTTGCTAGCTTGTTATAACATACGCACATTATAACAAGCTTTGTTTAAAGATAACATGCTGCACATGTAGCACACACCTGCTGGCACTACTAGTTAGTAAGGATTATCATTATTTTGGACCAGAATCAGAAGATACTGGATTCGAACAGGAGGCAGAAATGGCTATTTGCAATATTTAATGACCACACAAGACAAGGGGGTATGAACTGGTACTTTGTAATTTTAAAAAAAATAAACAATATGAAATTAAATGGCCATGGGATCAGTATATGATTCAATTCCACAAAAATACCTCGGTTTCAATTCAACAACAAAATCTTTCTTTTGTCACTTTATCTTTGGTTTTGAACTACTGAGTTCTTTTCAACTACTTTTCTATCTGACTGGGTGCCCCCTAATATAGGTAATCTAAAATCTCAACATCCAACAGTAGGTAGGTAACAATATTAAAACAATACCCGTTATCACTTCACAACTCACTCCAACCTTACAATAGTTCACTATTTACTGCATCGGCAATAACAAAATCACTGTAACCAAGACACAATAATACACCATATCAATAATATGAATACTCAGTCCACTCACTTAAAGTGATGGTTACAACTCAGTCCCTCCACAGGCACAGGGAATGTGTTTGAAGAGGAATGAAGACGGTAAGTGTCTTTTTCAAGTCAAGTCAAAAAAGGTAAAGTCATAGTCTGGGGTTTATGATTGTTTACGATGTTTACCCTACCACCATGGCAGAAGAAGGATAAGGTTGGCAGTTCTTGGCTCTGGCTCTCTCAGTGACATTAAAAAAAATCAGCAGCAAAGCTACAAGAAATGTCACACCACAGCAGAGTGCCGGTGTTTCGTATCTACTATTGATTACATTAACTGGTGACTGTCGGCCAAATGCATCGGTGGTTGGTCATAGTTATGACTGTTAAAACAGGAGGAGAATCTATGGCTGTCCTCGTGAATGCACCTTTGTCTTTGCAGTCTTCATTTATTTTGGTGATGAGCAGGCCGGACCCAAAAAGTCCTCATCCGTGTTAGGGCTTCCTACACACACCCACTGGAACCAGAGTGAGGAGAATATGCATTTGATCTGAAAGAAGATGCTAGATTAATTAGCTTTTATAAAGAATGCACTCCCTTTCCCAACAGGTACGGCACAGTTCTGTCAGGTTGTCTTTTAAAGATATTTGAAACAGCGGGTTAAGGATAGGTAAATGTTTAGTTGAGGTAGACATACAATTGATTGATGCCTACCAGAGTCATCTATCAATCTTCTGGCCATTTCTATTTGTGTGGATTTGATGCCTGACTTGTCTACTGCAAAGTCCATATTGTCTCCCTTCAAGACCAGTTCTGCTACCTTAAATACAGGCTGGTGTTATTTGGTTGCTTTATATTTGTAAGTGTTTATTATGGTACATAATCTTACTTTACAGATCAACACTCCACAGGATGTGGAGTCCTGCTGACAGGGATGTGAGATGGTCTCACACATTCTTCTTACAAAAATTGACATTTTGTTATGTTTGTTACTTGCACATCAGAAAACTTTTAAAATACTTAATAAATGAAAAACACTTTAGAGAATAAATCATGGATTTGCTTACTTTGTTCAGTCCCCACACTGTTTCAGTTGATTGGAATTGGCTCCAAATGCATCCACAAACAGAGTCTGTCCTTTTGGATACATGGCCTTTTACAGATAGGATACTTTAATGTACAAGACGCTCAGAGTTGTAAATACAGTTTTATAAATTGCATTGATTAAAGTGCACTTACTACTAGAGTCCAATATAAATGTCAGTCCTTTAAAGTAGTAGAACACAGAGTAGAATATAGCATTATCATACTTGTGATCACATTACTGAAAGAGAAGTACCATTAGTATGGATGGGTTGACTCTCTCCTGGTGATGTAACTGGTGGAGGGTCAGAGGAGTTGATGGCAGGAGGAAGGTTGGCAGTATGTGGTTGTGAATTTATGTGTGAGGGAGGAATGGTAATTTGGCAGGGTTGGACAGGCTGGATGGTAGTTGTGGGGAGAGACAAGTTTGAGGAAGCGCTCACTAATTATATGCTTAGCCCTTTTTGTTTAGAAAGGTGGACATTCTCTCACACAGTTTTCTTTGCTTAACTTATAGTCCCAATATCAGACGTCCTAGCATTAGAATTTCTTAAAAATATATTAAAAGACATGCTGTTTGTCAGAGTTTGAGTCCTTTGTTGAGGTCATCTTGTGCTGGTGTGTAAATCTGCAGTGCAGAACTTTTACATACACAAATGAATGTCCGTTACATTCATTCTGATTAAGCCTATCACTGCCAGATAAATCTCTCTGTATTTCACAGTATACTGGAGTCTTTAATCTGGTGTCAGGTTTGACATTCCCGCACTGGCCGGATGAATGCATGATTGCAGAATTCTGCTGGCAGAGCCGGCTAGCTCTCTGCTAACTTGACAGGGGATAAATTTATCTAATCGTGCATCTTATCTAGACTTTCCAAATGTTATCGGACCGAATGGATCAAATTCTAATTGTGAAAGGAGCCATTTCATGGGGGTTGTCTGATGCTCAAAACAATTTATCCACTGTTTTACAGCTGCAACAGTAGCGACACAGTAGGCTACAATGGAGCCTATGACATAAGCACATGTTGACAGTGGTTTTTTTTAATGTTCCGCACTCCAGCTTTAAAGAGGAAGCATGCCTCAACTTTTATGTGGTGCATGAGTAGCAGTTTCTCAGATTTAATCAGATAGTGGATGTGTGAAGAAATGACTTTGAATGATGTACAAGTAATTTGTTCAGTAATTTGTTTTGAATGTACAGTATTTATGCTAAAAAGTTGAAGAATGAATGGAGGCCTTGTTGTTATGAGCAAGTTAAGAAATTAATATATATTTGTTATTAACCTTGTCAACTCTCCATTCTAGAGTTCTGACCTGATAGGCCAGTTTGAACTGGGGAGGTGGGCTCTCACACTATATTTCTCTCTACTAAAGGAAGGACTCTCTGTCCATCTGTATGTATGTCCTTCGCGTATCTCTCTTGGCAGGTGTATTACTGGAGACCCAAGGAAGTGCAGTGTCGAATTTGGTGCAATTTGGAGACACAATATATTCAGTATTATTAAACTTTGAATAAACAAGTGATCTGCAAGCCACTCCGCTCTGCAGCAGCAGGGCGGTATGAGGCGCCAAAGCAGACAAAAACCGAGTGAAAATTGTGCGGAAATGAATGTACGTGAGAGACGTTGAAAGTACATGAGAGAGAACGAGTTACCGCGAGAGAGAGACCGAGTTATTGTTGTGCGCGAGAGAGGTTGAAGGACCGTTTAGTTCTTGTGAGTGGAACAGCTGAACCTTAGCCATGAAGTGCCTCTGTTTACTCATTCTATATCACATGATACAATGTAATGATTTGCAGCAGTATTCCATTGAAATTAAAACCTGTGTGCTGTTTGCTGAGGAGAGTGTGCAATTATAATGATCTTTAACACAGCCATTGTTTCTTACGTTATTTTTCAACACTTTAGTTTGCACACCTTAATGCCATGTCCACTGTTGTTAACTGTCTAATAGAGTTAATGAGGAAAAAATCAAGCTTATTCTTTGAATAATAGATATAGATATATATGATGATTTATCTTAATTTAACTTTATGGTAACTCAATTTTATTATTTTATTCAAAGATTGGTACATTTTTCATAACTACATGAGGCTGTCAACCTGCTGGCAAAAAGGGAACTTATTTTGAAGGCCCGTCCTTTTGAAGAACTCCTCTTTTGTTGCACAGTAAAACTCAGTCTCTCACGCAGTGAATGGCAATTCAACCTCTCTCGTGCAGTAACTCGCCCTTTCTTTCGTTTCCTCTTGTGATTTTCGCTCAGCTTTTGTCCACTTTGGTGTCTCATAGGGCGAGGCATCTGGGCTCTCCGACTGGATGTCATGAGCACAGGTGGAGATCAGACCTGTACAACCCTGCCATGAGAGAGACGAGGGGAGAACATCTCTTTTCGTTTGATAACAGCGCTGTTGAGGAGAGACAGCAGTGGAAAGCTTTCTCCGAGAGAGAGAAAGCCTGTGAATAACAGAAATAAAACATTAAATTCTGATTATTTCACAGCTGTTACATTCTAAAGCACAAATAAACAACCATAAAATACTCAACAGATGATTTACTATGAAGACAAACGCTCTTAGTTTGTGTTTCATTTTTCTCCTCTGCATTTCTCCTTTTCATTCATTCATGACATCCAACAAACGCAGCAGTAAATACAAAGACCAACAGGACAATCTGTCTTGTTTTCTCCTCATGCGTGAATGCTGTGTTTCAAGCACAGCAGCAGAGAGAGACAGAGAGAGAGAGAAAGAGCTTTCTTTCTTTCAAATGGGCTAATTGGCTAAAGCCTCAGCTTGATGGGCTCAGTCAAATCTCCCAATTTTGCCAATAGCCAATTATGTGGACACACCAACATGTTAATGCTCATGGTTTTGGAATGAGATGGTCAACAATCACATATAGTTGTAATCTTTGGGTGTTCACATACTTTTAACAATGTAGTGTATGTTTTTTATACTGACATCTTTTGTTACAAATGAAAATTTTATATCCAACCTATATATCATGTGTCATATTAACACGTTTTTACATTAATAGATCATCTTAGACTAACATACCAAGATTGCATGGACATTGTGTTCACAGGCTAATGTGGCTGCTTCCTCTCTTTAAGAGAGATGGCTGGCTGTATGCTTTATGAGTGGTATATGCAAAGCATGTTGCTCGACTCTGTGGTAAATGATGGTATACTGGGTTAGTATCCTGACATTCATTTACTTTCCCACAATGGTATGATTTAAATCCTGTAAGGTTTGTTTTTACTATGTTTTTTAAATGTTTAAAAGGGCTGAAAAGTTTTTGCTACATGACACGTTTTCTCAAACAAGACTCCAAAGACAAATCAGATAGGTATGTTTTGACCATTTAATGAAAAATAATAAAAGATGATGACGCATTTGGCTGACAGTCGCCAGTTAACAAAGTCACTAGTAGATCCGAAACACTAGTGTTACACTGTACTGAACTGAGACAAAGTAAACAAACTGCTGTAGCTGCAAGTCATGGACAGACAGTGTGTCATTAACAGGGACCAACAACGACCAAGCCAGCATCTAACTGGACCAAAGTGATATTTGCAGGTATGTTTACATGCTGTTTGATGTGCTACAGCAAAGAAGCTAATAAGCTGTGTAGCCTGCTAACTGACATTAGTGGTGCACTGGTGAAAGTTTGCTCATTCAGCAAGCTAAGATGCAGGACAAGACATGTCTTCATGTTTGTAAGTTAGATAAGAAGGAGACTTTAGCAGGAAAGCTAGTGTGGGTTGTTGCTTGAAGTTTTATTGTGTATGTTAAGTTTTGTGCACACACTGCAAACCAAATTCCCTCTGGGATTAATCTTAGAGTTTTTGGCCCTTGTGTAGCAGGATGCTATCAGGCTCAGTGTGACCGTTTGCTCTGCCTATGATAGAACGCCATGTTATCGCTTCATGTAAGATTTGATTTGCTGTTTCGAAATAAGGACTCCAGATACATATGCAGATAATGGAACAGTACTGAATTGAATTAATGCAAAACTGGGGGTAATATAAATTTCTCCCTTTAGGTTTCTGATTTTTTTCTCAAAGGAGAACACAGGACAAGTGATTTACAGAGCAGATATGTATGCAGTAGCAGACAAAAAATGCTATTTAACTTCAGTTGGACTTTAAGTTTGAAGGTCTGTAATTTTTGTCTTATCTGAAAAACAACTACTAGATTGATTTTCATGAAATTTTGTAGAGACATTCAAGGTTCCCAGACAATGAATCCTAATGACGTTAATGATCCTCTGATTTTTCTTCCTCTCCCACCATATCTGGGCTTTAAGTGAAATGTCTAAACAGCTATTAGATGAATTGCCATCTTAAGTGATCCCTTAAATATCCCCTTAAATGTATTTTAAGCCACAATAATTCAAAGTCTCAGACCTGTGTCTGATATGGTTTTTCCACGAAAAAGTTCAATTATCTAATTAGAAATTCTTAAGATTACATCTACTTTTTCTCTCTTATTGAAAAACCCAGAATCTGCAAATATGCAAATATTCTGGCTATACTTGGGTTGAACAATCTGACTACATAGTGCTCGCCATTTGGATATTAAACAAGTGAAAAGCCCTAAATGTGCTCACACACACACATTTGCTGTGATCTTTGGTTGGTTGTAAGACCAGCCTAACACAAGGCAGATACACCTGAACTTGAGTGCAAGAGCGCAACCACCAACACCATGCCTCTCAATGCCCCAACATTCCCACAACTACCATCCCTCACCCGGGAAGGAGAGAAACTTCAGGTATTGTAACACCCAGTCCTACTAATCAATCTGCTTCCTCATGTTGCTCTCCCATAACCAGTATGTGTCTTACATTGACATTTAGCAGCTCTGTCACCCACCACACAGCAGGCCACACCGGGCGTCATAGATTTTCAGTCTAATGACATTAGCCTCAGACTACTGCTTCAGTATTACTGCCCACCCTCTGCTCTCTCATCTAAGCTTAACTGAGCCACGAGAGCAACAAGACGCGAAGATGAAAGTGAGGAGGGTGAGGAGAAGAAGCTGTGAAAGAGAGATATCAGCAATCCACATCCAGTTGATGTGACGTGCATACTGTACAGTAAGAAGAGTGAGGGGAGTACTTAACATCAGTGGATGAGAGAAAGAGAGGAGGCAAATGGCAGTGAACAGAGAATGGTGAAAACAGGAAGCAGAGTGAGCAGAGAAGGAAGCAGGAGGAAGAAGAAAGGATGGATAAGGGAAGACAAGCTTTAAAGGAGAACAAGGAGTGCCAGAAGTGTGTCAGTGTTGATGATGTGCTTTTCTTTTTCTGCATGAATGAAATCAATCAGGAGGACAGATGTCTGGTGTCTGAGGTGATGACTAGTATTCAGGCAAATTATGAGTGGCTGAATGTGTAGCTCCCAAAAAAAGGGATGTGAGCAGCAAATCCTCACACTAATCACCATCTATTGTCTCTGTGGTCAGAGTGCTTTGGTGTTACTCATAGGAGCCAGAGCTCCTCCTAATGTCATTGTTTAGGTACTGCAATCCTCTGTGACACACGAGTACATGAGTGAAATTTAATGCTGTGTTCAGGCCAGCAGTGGCACTTTGTCAGAAAACATATGGGGCTGCATCACTGTGGGCATGTTGCTAAATGTACAGATGAGTAGATTCAATCCAGGGGGTCCAGTTGGAAGGATTATCAAACACAAACACACTGCAGCACTTTGTACTCCTTTGAAGTGGGATCCATGTGGGTCCATGCATGCATGTAAGTGCTATGTAGAGTGCTTTACAGGTAACTGACAAGTTAATAATATTAAAACAGTACAGTATAAACTGTAAAACAATTGGACACTAATGAAGAAAGTGTCTGAATATATTAGAGATTAGGATAAAATGGAACAATTATGATAAACTTGTAACATTATGATAAATAAAAGACATCAAAAGCATTTCAAAAGAAAAAGATAAAAGATATAAAAAAAACAAAAAAACAATGGCCATAAAACATTTTAATCAAAAGCCAGACTAAAGAGGGGGATTTTAAATTTATGTTATCAACACTTTCAGCTTTAGTTAGATCCTTGGGCAGACTCAAAGCATAAAAACTAAAAGCAGCCTCATTAAATGTTTGGTAACACTTTAGCCCACAATATACAGCCTCATTATGCAAATTTTCAGTGGAATATTTTGCACTAATAGTGTACCAGTACAGTACATACCAATACATACAGTACATACATATACACATACGTACATGTGGAGGGGAACAAGGGAACAAGATGTGAAGTTAGGGAATAAGGAGGTAATAATGGGAATTTAATCTAATCTCTAGGTACCTATTATAGTATTACAGGGTACACTGAGCAACAATCTAGTGTTTTAATCTTGCTATATGAAGTACTTTGGGCTGCATGTTTGTATGAAAGGTGCTATTTAAATAAAGTTGAGTTGAGTTGAGATTGGGAGGAATCTTTAAAGATAACTTAAAACTGTAATGCAGACTACACAAATTCAGCCTGATTTTGACACGATAAATTTCCAGCGTCAGGCCTGATTATGAACGACGAACAAGCCTTGTGGTGTGACATAATCGAAGAACAGTCATGTCTGGCATGTCAGAATTTTTTGTATTTTTCTGCCTATTTCGACAACTCCTGCGACGTGTTCCTTGACGACACAGAAAGTCAAAGCTGTCCAGCCGAGCTGAGCTGCATTTAGTGTGTCAGACAGCGGGGAGAGCAGTGGCTCATCTCCGCCTCCTCTACGGGCTGATTCAGACAGGAAAACCTGCCTGAATCAGCCTGTGGAGCTGTTTGTTCTTGACTGTCTGCAACTGCTGCAGTCAGACAAAATGAAACCCTAACCTTTGCCACCAGATGTCCACTGATATATGAGAGATGGCTGCTGTAAGTGCTAAGGCATGATTGATACATGAGCAGATTTGATCTATATTTAGGTATAGTTTGGGCAGGTTTTTCTGGGGGTAAAATATACAAGCTACAAGAATTTTAGTGTCATGCATTATCCTTCACTTTTTATCTCTGGATTTGTGGGTGATGTAGATAATTTTCAATTTTATCAGTGATCCTCTCATCTCTTTGCAGTTTTCCAGGCACTTGGTGGTTTCTGTTACCTGAAGATGCAAGTGCTGACAGGCAGAAATGGCAGCAGTGAGAATCCCCACTACGATGCTATGTGTGTGTGTGCGTGTGTGTGTGTGTGTGTGTGTGTGTGTGTGTGTGTGTGTGGCATCCGGTGTTGATTTAACGATTGGCAATCACAGGGAGAGAGGAAACTCTGATTGTGATGAACTTGCCTCCTGCTGTTCTCTCTTGTTGTGTTTCCTTTCCAGCATGACTCGTGTTATCCTCCAATTTGTTATCCAGATTTTTTTTTTCTTTGGACACAACTACTCAAACATCCAGCTCACACCATCTATATTTGCCAAGCTGGTGTTGTTACATTTCTCAGGCAAAGCATGCCCCACTATCATGATGAACACATCAACATACATTAACACCAGTTTGCTTCTGTTTTCGTTGCTGCCATGTGCTTCACAGCTCAGTCAGTAAATTAGCCAATTCACTCAACCAGACAAATCACTTGGAATCAAAGAGTGATTATGGTGGAAAAGGGTCATTGAACTTGTTCCAGGCATCAATGTGATTTCCAGTATTGCCAAAGGAATGTACACAAAACAGCACTGTTTAAATCATCTGTTAGTGATGTCCTATCCTTATCTTGTACTAAAACTGATGTCCTGTTACGTCTGTAAAATGGAGATAATTTTTTTTTTTGCTAATCAAAAACAGATTGGTATAGTCTCATTTCATGTTTCCGTTAAAAGGATGTTAATGTTTAGATTGAATCTATTCATTTTTGCAGGAGTTCTGAAATTCAAGAATTTACTTGAGGTATTTTTAATCTAAAGGTAAAGTACTGTACATGCCACTGAACTTACCAAAAAGCTTACAGTGGAACAAAAACAATGTGGCAGAGGTTACAAAGGTGCCAAGTGTGTTTCAGCCAACCTTCAAGTCTTCAGGGAGAACTTGACAGTAGAACATATTACCTTTAAATCTACTGCTAGAATGATGTTGATAAACATATTGATTCATAATAGTGACTGCTCCAGATATGTGTTATGATGTCATTTGCTTATTCCACAGTCCTGAATACCCTCGATACTGTTTATTAATGTGTCCTGTGCTGGCACCTCTTTATTGTCTTGGCTTTGTACATTTAATCAAATGTGCAGGTCCTCTCCTCATGTTACACCAGTGTTCACATCTCCCCTGTGCAGTTAATTGATGGTCCACAGGAAGAGTGCTCTCAGTAGAGTGCAGATCTCCTCCTGATGTGTCTGGGGGCATGTATAGTCTCAGTTTTCTTTAAGATGGATAGAATAGTGTAATGGTATTGTAACTGAGTGTCCTCTTGGGCTTGCCTAACTGTATAAACCTAAGGTAACAATAAACGGGACAGTAATTCCAAACTTCTTAATTTAAACATTGTTATTTATTTAGAACATTTTGTTGTAACACACCACCCAAAATAAACCCCCTCCCTACCTCCCTCTCCCCTCCCAAGCAAAGACAGTTGAATCTCACTCAATTGTCCCTCCTGGCTTCCTTGCAGTCAAGATGGCGGCAAACAAAAACGGATGTATTCATCTCGTATTGTGTCTAACTTTAGTGGATCACAATATCTGCAGATGCTCCAGTTCAAGGTGAGACCAAACTTTTTTTATGGATGTCAGGTTTTAAGCCACAACAAAGGCCAAAATGTGGCCTGCAACAGATGCCTTTTGCTGCAGTTGTTGATCACTTGCGGAGGAGTGAGGAGTCAGCAGTCAATGGCGGTATAAAACATGTTATAGGTTTTTCAACAGTTGTGAATCACTGCAACCAAAAGAGGTCTTTGAGCATACAGTCATAAATGTGCACAAAAAATATTAGGCTGATGGGTCCAGTAGTATGTGAGATTACCTGCAGACAGATACACACACGCACACACACACACACACACACACACACACACACGCACATACAAACAAACACATGATCTCCTCCACTCTTACGCCTGGCGGAGATAATTACCATCAAAACCATTACAACCCATTCATGTCTTTGTAAAATGTCAACAGGCATTATGCTGCTGCCCACTTTATGTTCTCCACCACTGCCTGTGTACATTATGTGCATTTTCAACAACCTTGTAAGAAAGCCGTCAATTGAACCCCATGGCACACTGCGGACCAATGCACTAAGAGTGCCAGAAAATTACTTTCTACACCCAAGTGAACATTTTATTTTATTTATAGGGAGATCACCATGCAGAGCAATTAAAAGATTATATGATATGAACTGACATTTAGTGCCAATGCAGTAAATAGTATGGCATTCATAGGGAACAGGGAAAATAAGGCTGTGGAGCTCCAGGGAGGTGGGTGGATGTACAAAGTGTTTGGGTTCAACACTATTGTTGACAATCATTTCCCTGAACTTGCTGTGATATTAGTTGCCTAAAAGAAGCAGTTGGTCATTTTGGGAAATATTTGCTTTCTTGCCAACAATTAGATGAGAAGATCATAGCACTTTCACATTTGAGTGCTAAATATGAAGCTACCCCCAGCAGTTAAAGCTCACTAGTTTGTTTAATCCCTACAAGTGTAAAAATGAAAGTCATTGCTGCCAGTCAAGAAATAATTTCACACATGATCCCATGTGAAAACACAAATTATTGTTTTATTATTCCATTTTCCTTCTTTATGCTAAGCGCCATCTTCAAATTTAACATACAGATATGAGAGTGGTGATATTTATATTTTAAAGATCACCTCCAGACATGTATTAAGACATATAAAAACAACAATAATGTGTGTCTGATATGGTTTTCCCACCACGAAAAGTATCCTATAATTACCATATGTAAAAATATGTAAAATGGCATCTACTCCTCTTAACTCATTAAAAATTCCAGAATCTATAAATATGTAAATATATTTAATTTCAGAAGTTTTCCATTTGGACACAACATTGAAAAGTTCAGTGTATGTGCACTGGAGGCTTCTAGTTTCAACATTACATTTGTGTAAGTTGAATATTGGACAGTACACAATGAAGCTCAAATATCCAACTACAGGAACAAGAGGCAAAACACATTTTTTGATTGGAGGGGGACTTTAAATTATACATTATTATTACATTTTATAGTTAAGAAAGCAAATAAGCATATTTCCCAAAATGTCAAACTACTCCTTTAACTATGCTGTAGGTGCTTGGAGTGGATCATGTTGGAAAAAAAGATTTAAACATTTTCAGATATGTTCTATATGAATGTTTTATCAATATAAACAATAAAATATAACATCATTTAGGCAGCATTAGGTTTCCCCCAAAACATATTTTTGCAAAACGGTTGCATGAGAATGTAGTTCAGGCTGGTGTGTGGGCTGTCCTGGCTCTGACAAGGCCGCTTTTTATAGAGGATTATTTAGGGATTTCATCATGCTAATGACACATCGCCTGCAATGTGGAACTAATTTGACAGAGATTTTCACATGGGTGACATGTTTCATAAGACACTGGATATTTATTTTTCTATTTTTCCTTTTACAAACAAACTTAAGCAAAAAACTAAGAATATTTCGTTAACAAGGGCCAAAGACTCCTCTGAGTAAATAATGTAATAGTCGAAAGGGAAACGACTGGCTGCAGCAAATTGTTTGCCTGGCATCTGTACGCTCTGACAATCAGCACACGGCCTCATTTTTAATGTTAAACAGCAGCAATTAAAAAGCTATTCAGCTCCAGATAATTGAGCTTTGTTTATGTAACAGTCCATCAAGATGTAAGGGACACCATACAGCACCAGACATACAGTGGTTTTGAATCACTAACTTTGTTTAGAATTATATTAGCTTTTATACCATTTAACATGCAGATGGTTTGTGGCTCCTAATGAGTCATGAGATAAACAATTTTTAAGGATATGGACATGCTGAGCAGCCAAATTATTATGTTTGTGTTGACAGTGCGTGAGTGCTGATTTTTTTTTCTTATATGGAGAGCCTTTTTTCTATTTTTCTATATTGCTATTTTAAAACTTGAAACTGTATTGTGAATGTTTTAGGTATAGACTGTATGGGTTCCAGTGTTCTTTTGGTGATATTTTTGATTATATTCATGATGTTTTGTATTTATTCTACAGATGTGTTGTCAGTGCTACTGTACAATACTATACAGTAAGTAGTCTTTACTGTAGAACAGTTAGTCGTAATTATTTACTATTCTGAAAAAGATAATTGTTTTTATATTTTATTGGGGAAATTGAGGGAAATTCCGAGGAGAACTGCTGCTGTTTTAAAGGCAAAGTGTCCTCACACCAAATATTGATTTGATTTAGGTTTATTCTGTTTACAGAACTTTTTAAAGCATTATTTTTGAATGCATCCTCACTTTACTTTTACTGCCTAAAACTTTTGCATCATACTGTATGTATATGCAGGCTCATTGTCATTTTCTGTGTGAAATGCCTAATGAAGGTTGTTTGACTGAAACATGTACTGAATAAATTTACCAGAAGTGTTGACCATGTGCAGAAGCTGAGTTTTTGTTTTGAACTATTGCTTTATACATACCTGTATGTATACAAGTGTGCATTCTGCACAGCCAAATATTATGAACCAGAATAGGGTCATTTTTAATCTAAGTGCAGAGCTGTTTTAAAGGACCAGTCTGTAGGATTTAGTGGCATCTAGCAGTGAAGTTGCAGATTGCAACCAACTGAATACCGCTCCCCTCACCCTCCCCTTCCAAACATACCTACACCTACAGTGGCCGTGAAAAATGCGAAAGGCCCTGTCTAGAGCCAGTGTTTGTTTTGTCTGTTCTGGGCTACTGTAGAAACATGATGGTGCAACATTGTGAGCTCTGTGGAAGAAGACCCACTCCCTATGTAGATATAAATTGCTCATTCTAAGGTAACAAAAACACAGCAATTCTTATTTTCAGATGATTATACACTAATTAAAACATACAGTCCATTTCTACCAAGTCCATTCTACTAGATACCACTAAATTCTACACACTGCACCTTTAAGTTTTTAAGGTCAAGTCCTAGTTAAAGGATGGGCTAACTGTTGGTTTTGATTCCTCTCGTGGGATTTGCTAACTAAAAACAAAAATCACCAGCCTCATCCTTTAAGTCTCAAGTCTGTAACAGCAAGTCTCAAGCCAAGTCAGATATCCTTGAATAAAATCAAGTCGTGATAAAGTCAAGTCATGAGTCTTCAGAGGACAAGTGCAAGTCACAATCTAGTTTCTGAATGCTAACCCTTAAAATGTCAAGCCTGTTCTCTCTGGCTTACTGGATGGATGTATTTTCACTTCTACTGAGGCCAACCTTACTCCATTAAACATATTACAGCTGCCTTCAAGAGTCTCAGAGAAAAGAGGAGTAATACATTTTTTTTAAAAAGACATGATGGGCTGCAACAGCTTGGAACAAGATGAAGCATCAATCTGAAGGCGTTCAGTCTTTTAAGTACAATCTGAAGTAGAGATTGCCTTTTTTATTTTGCTTGCTGCATGGTGTAACAATGGTGATGTTGTTAATAAGTCCAATACGTTGATACAGAGCAAGACATTTCAACAACTAGCCAGTCTTTCATCAAAATCTAATATGGATAGCCATGGTCCCCAGAGGATATTTAATGTTTTGTACCCCATTTACACCTGGCATTAAAATGTGATCTGTATCTGGATACGTATGTGATATGTGACATTGTGATCAGATGAGCCAGACCACATCTGGAGGCATTTTAATACCAGCTGTAAATGCAAAGATATGATGTCATTATCCAGATAATGTATCCAGATAGAGATCACATGTTAATACCAGGTATAAATGGGGCCTGGTGACACCTAACCCTTCCCTCTAGCGGCACCATCAGGCCAGATTTTCCAATTTTACACAAGAAAAATCAAAATCTAAGAGGCAGATTGTCATGAAATTTAATGAGCACATTTATATTTCCCTGAAGAGTATGAATGCTTTAAATTTAAATGACCCCCTAACCTTTCCTTCCGGCACTGTCCTCAGGATAATGCTTCCTTTTTTGGGCAATTTATGCCTTTATTATAGTAGAGAAATGGCCTGAGGGAAGAGAGAGAGAGAGATGGGGAATGACATGTAACAATGGTCCCTGGCCAGATACAAACTAGGGACGCTGCAGTTCATTGTTGGTCCTTAACCCCTAAGCCACCAGGGCGCCCCAAAGATCACATTTTTTGTGTGTTGTTTATTTACAGGGTGTTAAACATTATTGCAGCTTTTAGGGCAGGGGTTGGCAGGCAGGGCTAGTGTTTTCAGAACTGACCACTGAGGAGCCATCACAGGTTTACAGGAGCAGTGGAGATTTTTATTTGTTTTGTTTGTTCAACTGAAAATCCAATAACTGGATTTCTAAAAAAATATTTGGATGATGTTTGAAATAATTTTAAGCTTAAGTGCAGAAGAAGCCCCTCCCATACATACAGTTATGACACATGTAGAAGGATCAGGCATTACCTTTCAACTAGGCAGCAATCAAAGCCAGCACCTCCACTCCGGATAAAAACAGAAACAGCAAGCTTCCACCTGTCCCCTGTTACTTCATGTGCTCTACTGTGTGTGTTAGTTTTCAAGGGCAGTGACTAAGAAACCAGGCAGTCATGTTGCTGATTTCTGCTCCGTGTGGCTGCTTCCCCAAAATGGAAAGCCTTTATAAATCACACATGGAAATTGTTCACTTCAATGTAATATCACAATTATTACAGTATGAAGCCAAAAAGAAAAACTTTGCGTGACTCAAGCTGTTATATTTCAAGTGTTCTCAGTAATGTAAAATAAGAATTAACATGGATGGATAACATGGATTTTTTTCTGACCAAAATCTCATACTTTTTCTATGTAGAGGATTCTTACAACAGCATCAGATACAAGAAACAAACCTCAAAAGCATTCATATCAATATTTTTCAATTACTGTTGTCTTGCAAAAAATGTACTGAATAGTAATCCTCATGAATGCATACGGTGTAATCAACTTCTAACATCCAAATCAGAACATGTTCACCGTCAAATTAGCATTATACAAAATGTTTGATTCACTGTTTTCTATACACAAGTGAAGCTATCACAGGTACAGTGTCAAAGTTTTAATTAATAGCATAATTTGTGATCCATAGCAAAAGTAGTGAGCATCTAACGAGGCCAATTATCTACTTTATTGCTCCATTGGTTCACTCTCTCATTTGCTCAGAATGGGTTTTGCTTATTGTTACTTCACTTGGAGGTTTGACCTTCAGTGTGCGATGTTGAAACCTGCAACACTCACACACTAAAATGGACATCTTGTGCCCTGCTGCTAAACTTTTGAAATGAAAGATATTTGCATACAGATTCTGAATTTTACAATGGGGGAGATGGACTCTTTCTGAGAATTTTATTATATTTTTGTTGGGATCTTTTAAGTGGGGAAAATAAATGAGGAACTGCTTCTGCTATCCTTGAGCAGCACACACATACAGACACCACAACTGGTCTGCCACAGCTGCTCAGTGGCCACCAGCCTCAACTGCACCTCAGGCTTCTATCCAAAGGTTTGTTTGTAGTGCATCTCTCCATCCTGAGGAGGGCAGCAGGCCCTGCAGTGGGCTGTAAATAAAGCAGCCCATGTGAATAACTGGAATGTCTGCTTTGAACCAGGAAGACAGCTACTCACTGAGTCTGTCAAGTCACAGTAACTGACATCGAGATTACTTCCAGTTTTGTGATCTTCCTTTCAATGTAAAAGCCAGACAGAAATGGGCCCTCAGTTGGAACAAATTTCAAAACAGATCTGAGTTGTCGAGCAGCCACTATTTATATTTTTATTTATATTCTGACCAGATCTCCTTCTTTGTAATTATATGCAACTTTGCTTTCAAAACAACAAATGAGCAGTTGTTCATTGTTCAATTTGAACTCTCTTCAAAGCAAGACACAGGTTTACTAAGTTTACTTATATATTTGCAGGGGGGTTTCTCAGCAATGCTATCCATATTAGTAATCATGCTTCTCAGATAGGTAATCATGCCAAAAGAAGAAAAAATGTACCACTTCCTATAGTATTTTTTTTTTATCTTATCAGTCCACAGTCCTCCTTCTGTGCAAAAATGTATTTAAAAGTTTATCTGAAGCTAATATGAAGCTTCAACATTCAAATGAGTCAAATCAAGTAGATATTTTTCACAATTACAGTCTTTTTAGTGCCAAAGTTCCTCTTTTTGTTACTATACTTCCACCATAGCTCAACAAGGAAACACTGTCAGAGGAAACATAAAGAGGAAATTTGATGCGATAAAGACTGTAAATGTGACAGACTGCTAACTCAGACTGCTGGAATAATTACAGCGAGGAAAACCTCTTTCAGGGTTCATATGGACATTTTAATACAGACTTGAAAAATTGTGAACAAATCCTTTAACGTCACAACCTTTATTTTGAAAACACAAGCTTACAGGCAGATAATATTGGCAGCTTTTTGCTAACCTGATAGACACAGCAGTGATAGGTGTGTCTGCACTACAACTGATACGACTGATCTCAACAACCACTGGAGTATTGTCAGGAGGTTTACAGTAAAGTAAACCTCATTTGCTTTCTTTAATGAGCAGTTAGTTAGCATCGTTCATTTGTTAATGTTACAGAGAGCTAAGGACTACTTCACTTTGTTAATTGTTTCATTTTGGTTTGTTTGTGTGTGTGTGTGTGTGTGAGAGAGAGAGAGAGAGAGAGAGAGAGAGAGAGAGAGAGAGAGAGAGAGAGAGAGAGGAGAGAGAGAGAGAGAGAGGGTGTGTCAGGTGCGGTCATGCTGGTGATAATTAAAATTCATCACATTTAAAGTACATACCTATCACCCAACAGGTCACACCAACAGAGAGAAAGAGAAGAAAAAACACCCAACAAAATCAGCAGCTGAAAGCAACTGATATTGTGTTATTATATCCTGTGTCCTCTCCTCACAGGCATGGCTGTGTTTGAGAGCTGCTCTGTGCTTTTGGAGCTGAAAAATCTGCCGTTCAAGGAGAAGAAGAAGCTGAAGTCAGCTGTAACAGAGAATGGAGGCACCATTTCCTTTGTGGTCAACAAACAGGTCAGAGGATGTGATCACTCTCCACTGTTAGTACCTGGTTAGGCAGGTATCACCCTGTTTGCAGAGATGTCTTTTTATTCAAAACGGAATATATCCTTCTACAATATGATGAATGTAAATGCAGCATGGATTGCATGATGAAATGTCATCCTAGTGGTACAATCAAGAAAGACACCATGGCAGAGAGAACCTTCTAGATTTGGTCTGCCTCTGCCTGATGGATAGACAGTATTCATATACAATATCAAAAATCATAACTTGTTTTCTGATTTCTGTCTACATTTTCAACAGTGCTCTCTGATTGTGACCAATGACATATCCAACCTGAGCGCCAACAGGCTTCGTAGTATCCAGAAGTACCAAACGCCCGTGGTCAGGGTGGATTATGTGTACAGCTCTCTGGAGAGAGGAGTTCTTCTGCCTGTGGATGAATACAAGCTGGATATTTCCTCTCTCTCTGCTTTTTCTCCTGCTCTTTCTCTCTCCTCACCAAGGCGATATCCACTCTCACATCAAGGTATTATCTTTAATAAGCAGAACTTTCCAAGAGGCACACAGACATCCATAAATATTTTGCAACATGTACACTAAAACAGCTGTTTTCGAGTGAGTGACTAGCTCTAGGAGTTGATAGAGCCAAAAAACGAGAGCTAAACGACACTGAATATTGGACTTAAATTCATCAGGTGACCAGAAACATGACTCGAAATGAATGATAATGTTGCTCCGTAACTGCTGGATGTGTAAATAAGCAAGTGTTTGCTAGTAAGTGCAACATAGCAAGTTGTCAATGTTGTGTTCACAATTTATTTCCTCTGCCAAGTGGTCAAAAAATGTTATTATTAAGTTACTGCAGGTTTAAGGGGTCATATTAATACATGCATACATGTCTATTTTACTTCTGCCTGTGCTGGATAAAAATAATGTTTACAGGTTTCATGTAATAATGAATTTCGCATTTCTAGTTTGTTTGGAGTAAATATAAGAGTTTGCTATTTAGCATAAGTAGCAATAGCTGCAATGGTTGGATAGGAAACGCAAATAGTGCCACCTGTAGAAACTCAAAGTACTTCCCAACAACCAAACACAAGGAAATCTCACTCTAGCCAGCAGTGGCTCCAATACAGGAGGGCCAGGGCTATACAAAGCAGAATTTGGCTTCCGCATATGACTTCCCCGTTGCCAGGCCTAGATATAATCTGCACCATATAATTAAAAGGTGATATCTGGAAATTGCTGTGCCAAAACACCATAACAATAAATGCTTAGAATCAAAGTTGTAGACCGAGTAAAAAAACACAGATTTGTGGATTCTCTTTTAAAAATAACATACAGCTTTTGGAAAGTTGTTGCATGTAACTGCAGCAGTAAAGTGAAGGACCATGATGGTGAAGGTCACAGCACCCCTAACCCTGATATTTCTAAAAGCACATTATTTATCTGATAATATATCATACTTTTAAGTTAAAATTACATGTGGGTTGTTCTAAAATGTGCGGACTATGCAGTGTGGATTTGTACTGTACACTGTTTGTGAAATCAGAGATGTGGGAATGTAAAATGCGGATGACTCACTTTGTTCTCTCTCAGCCAGTTACAGAAGGCAGACAAACTACTTTAGAATCAGGACTCCACTCAGTTCCAGAGCAATGACTCACGATCCCTCTGTGATCCTCCCTTTATGTGCATTTAGCACAGATACAAGTTACAAGTTCCTTGTGTTTTAGACACTGGTTCAGTAGCTTTGTCTCCCCACCTCTGTTTCCACATTGATATGTGGACATGCTGATTAAAAATCCAGTTTAGACTCAGTGAGCAGGTTTAACTGCAAACATGAGTCTTTTGGTTAGATAAAGGGTGTGTTTGCACATCTGGTGTGTGCAGCACTCTACATTGTTACACATTCATATTTCTTAAGAGCAAACCTACCACAATGAAGTGTCATGAGTGATGTGTGTTTGTGAGAATCCATCTGTCACCTTGCTTACAAAGCCGATGTGTACTAAGGTTTATATGCATACCAACTCTAATGCATTTATTGCATAACATGTGACCTGAGTTTGACTTTGTTGCTAATGTGTGTGTGTGTGTGTGTGCTCTGCCATGTGTGTTTTAGTAACTGATGTACTGACAAGCAGAGCAGTTGCTGAGCCGTCCAAAGGTCAAGCTGAGCCTGTGGACTCTGTAAGCCTGACTCAGAGGGTGGAGACTCAAAAGAGGAGTGGAAGCATTATGGAAAGATTCAGGTGAGGACAACAGTCATCAATAAAACCCTTCAGTTGTGCAGTTTGTGTACACCATCATTTTTTAAACAGTATTTAGAGAGTAAATATGTTACTTTGATTGATTTTTTATTAATTTCCATGAAAAACTTAATAGCATTCTCATATGAGGAGAGTAATGCTGCTTGTCAAGATTTTTTCTCTTATCAGTACTCCTTCATTCAAAGACTTTAAGGATTATAGTACTAAAGAGAGTAGCTTTCTCACACCCACTGGCAGGGCACTTTAAAGGGGGCAATCCCAAATTTTCTCTATTTGGGAATTCAAATCCCAAACTTATCCATTCGAAGATGCAGTTAAACCCCATGCGCCTCCTGTGAAATAACTAGTGCTCACATGGTGGTAGAAGCAACTGGGGAAAACATGCTACTGTACAAGAGTTTGAAAACTAAGTCAGCATTTAGTTTTCATAAACATTTCTGCAGAAAAGTGTATTCCCAAATAACATATATCAAATGACATTTATCTTTGCATGTTTGTTACATTTTACAGAATTTATACTGAAACTGATCATGATCTTCCAACATACCCGGATCATTTTCAAGTGGCCAAATATTCTATCTTTGAAAAGGTAAAGCTGCATTTTATTTTTAGGTTACTGCCACCACTACTGTTACTGTACTACACTGATTACTACCATTAATAATCGACATTTCTCTCTAGATTAACAGCAACACTTGGTGCGTTCTGGAGCTGCAGAGTTCCAAAGGAAAGAAAGGGCAGCAGTACCGTGTGGTCAAGTACCTGAAGGATGATATAGGAGCTAAAGTAAGTCTGTTGTATATTACTGCTTGTAGTGCAGCTCACAGATTATTTGCTTGTTAGCAGTTTGGCAGTATATTATTTCTTTGAGCTAGATTGTAAGGACAAACAAACAGTAATTACAGTAAAATCACCACTGTGCTATATACATGAGACAACATTTAGACCATCATAAGACACTATCCAGATTATCTGGTCCAAATCCAGACCACCCAAGTCCTCAAGTCAGAGTTACCAATTTTTAGCTCCGGCAGAGTCTCAAAATTTGGAACCCATGACTGGACTTGAGTAGAACAACAACTTTCATGTTGGAAAAACATAAAAACATGTACCCTGTGTTTGTGCTAACAGAAGGCGGCGGTGAGGGATATGTTGGCGTTTCTATCCACCTCAGAGGAAGCTCTAGAGATGTACCAGGCCCTGAAAGAGACCCTGCAGGCTTCAGGTCTGCAGCTCAGGACCAGCATCCCTCCGCAGGCCCGTGACCTGGGCTCCTCCCCCCTCCAGCAGGTCCGACACACTCTCTGTACATTGATTCAGCAGTTAACACATTTGTTGACTGCGCTGCAAGTAATAATGAAACGTATACCATAGCTTAACTAAGTATGCACTGAGTTTTACTACTAGACCTCTGTAGTCCACTCCTCATCTCTGCTTGAGGCTAGCATCTACTAGCATTGGCACATTTAAATCGCAAACTGAAATGTTGGCAGTCAAGTTGCATTGTGGGTAACAGTGGCGCCAAGTTTTGTCAAAAAAGAAGATTGCATTGTTTTTTTATCCCTTTTTGTTAAACTGTCCATCATGAGTCAGACAATGTTACATGTTAGGCGCTTAGTGTTCTTATGATATCTGAAGCCTTACAGGAGTCACTGCTGCTGGACTTTCATGTAGCTAAATTTAATTAGCTGATCAGTTGATTCACATGTGCCTTGTTTGTCTGACAGCTGCTGCTGGAGGAGAAGTTGAACACAGGAAGCTTGTCACAGGATGTGGGCTTGTTTGTGGAGATGCTGTGGACTGAGGCCCTGGGTTGCCTTGGCAACATCCTCAGAGTTCCAGTCAACAAGCTCAGCCTTAATGATGTAAGGCTTCCTCAGTCTGACAGCAGCATCAGCTGTCCCATCAGCCTGTTGTTTGTTTCACCTTCCCAGAAAGACTGTCAGATCACAAATCTGATTAGAATCACGCTGTTGCTCCATGCTGTGTGTGTGTGTGTGTGTGTGTGTGTGTGTGTGTGTGTGTGTGTGTGTGTGTGTGTGTGTGTGTGTGTGTGTGTGTGTGTGTGTGTGTGTAGGTGAGCAGGGCGGAGGGCTTGTTGATTCAGGCTCAGAGAAAGCAGAGAGAGGGGGATCATGCTGAGGTGGCGTCTCTTCTAGGTGAGGTTTACAACCTGCTGCCGCACAGAGTGCCCCATCCACCTCCGAATACCAAGTTCATCTCTCAAAAACTGGACCTCTGTCAGGTATCACAAGACATATACACATGTACAAACACATGGATACAGGCATTCAGTATAATACAGACCAAAAAAGCTAAAAGAGCTATTACAGTATAAATATATATATATAAACCCACTCGAACTCATTTTCGTGTGATTCGTTTGGGCAGGTCTGAACACAGCAATTGCACTTGGGTGCGGACCAAAACAACCCTTTAAAGGAAGTTGTCTCAGTCTGGTTGAAAACAAATTCTCCTCTGACCCAACTACAAGGCATACTCTGCAAGTTTGAGCTAAATTGCTCCTGTAGCCAGGTGCGCATACTGGGACACACATGAAATCAACAGTTACTAGCAGCTAGCTGGAGAATAAAGGTCAGACCTGGAATAGCAACTATGTATGTTGTTTTGATGGTAATTGGCCAAGTAAGACCTTCTTTATGACCTTCTTCCTATTTTTATGTTTGTGTTTATGTTCTTTTTGGTTCACTTGAATTACACACTAAAAGCTTGTCTACACAGGAGGTACAGGAGGAGTTTTTCACTCGTCCATTTCATGCATGTCTGGTGGAACACATAAGCTTCTATATGTGCACAACCACAACCCTGAGAGTCTATTTTCTTCAGTTTAATGCGTGTAACTACAGTGATTGTGTGTAAGGCTCTGAGTGCTGCAAAACACAGGTGACCTACAATCAATACTGTCCCTAACCACATCCTGTGTAGACAACAACAGAAGACTGAAGCTGCTGCTGTTCTGCTTACATGCTGCTTCTGCTTTTTTCAAATTAATTAAAGTAATAATAATAACAACAAAAATTTGATATTGTTACGCTACAATCTGATCTGAAAACGTTTAATGAAAAGGTGAAACACTGGCTGAAACAAAACCAAACCTGCAATCATTGATCAGTGATCATGCACCTGTGCATGCACACATGCACATGGACGTGTACACACAGATAGAGGAACAGATACATCCAAACTCATAAAGACTATGCAAACATGTACACAGACACACACACCTACAAACATTATGCACATAAACACATCATTGCCATGAATTAGGGAACATACACACGCGCACACATATGCAACACATGTAAAATGATTGTTATGTGATGTAAATACTGTTGTTATTGAGAATGTTACTATTTATTAATATCTCTATTTAAGGGTCTTGTACATAGAGGTCCAATTAATTAATGTATTTCTGGTAACGATATGACTATTTTTAAGTAGGAAAAGCCTAACCAGGGACTGGGGTCGCAAATTAGCCTTGGCTAGAAATCCTATATGCAATACATCTGTTTCATTTTCTTTAATAAACTCAACAAATGTGTTGTGACAGAAATACCATCAGGTTTGTTATATCCATAAACCAAAGTCATCACTGTCCTCTGTGTATATGCATGCTAATATTAACACAATCATTTCTTGTTGTCAAGTTAATCAGAGATGTTCTGAACGTGAGTGAGATGACTCTGAGAAGCCCAGCCCCTTCCTCTCTGGGGAAGTATCGTGCTCTGAGGTGCAGCATTGAAGCCGTTCCCCCTAGCAGCTCTGAGTTCCAGGGTGTGACTGCTTTGCTGCAGGACAGGTAATTTACTGCCACAGAGCTAAATTGAAAAAACACTCTAGTTGCACATAGAAGTGGACACCACCTGTTACTGATATTATTCCTTTTTCATTCCATTTAATGTCACAAGTCTACCAGAAAATACCAGAATCTTCACAAAATCAAATAGAGTCTCTTTCCCCTGGTTTAGAGCAACCCCCTCTAGTGGTACTATACATGAGAGAGATGCTCTCTCTTCTGCTTAACCATCCTCTTTCAAACAACCAATACCAACTTCATCAAGCTATATACAGTATGTAACCGTAGAAAATACCAACAAAATTTTGGGTAAAGTCTATGAAAGAGCCCAATTAATGGCTAAAGAGAAGTGAGTTTGGAGGCATAGAACGCAGTTTAATCTTAACCTCAAGATGTTAAAAATACAAAGATACAGCACATAACACTAAAAGAGAATATCATTGAAATTAACTTCATCGAAGAGGAATTGTTCTAAATGGTAGTAGTCGTTAGTTACAGAGGTAAATGCCCCCCAAATGTCCCAATGCTACAAAAAAGTCACTGAGTGTTTTTTAACTGCCAATTTTTTCCACCTGTGCTTTGCAGCGTGGTGCAGATCCAGCAGGTTCTACGTGTTAGCAGGGGGGTGGAACTTCAGACTTTTAAAAGTGAGCTCGGGAACATTAAGTCCCTCCTCCACTCCTCCAGCCCCAGCAACTTTGTAGGAATCCTGTCTCGGTGAGATCACACGCACGCACACACACACACACAGCCAGTTTAGTATTGGTGTGTTACAGGACAATATAATATAATAACAATAATATAACAGATTCTTTCTCATGATTATTTAATTTCTCTAGTTATATCTGTATTTTTTACATGTTGTATGGAAAACGTCTGTTATAGAAATGGACCTATTTCTCTCTTCCTAACACACACACAGCTGGATAAATAAGAGCCTTACATCTTTACTAATGTAGCAAGCTGAGATTCAGTCTGTCAAAAAAAACAGTTCATTGTTGGAATTACAAAGCCCAGCTATCTGTAATAAGGGAATGCACCCACCAGTTGAACATTATATATTCTTGCCCTGTCTTTAGTGGTCTGCTGCTGCCTCGTGTTGGAGTGGAGCATCATGGGATAGAAAGAACAGATGCTGGTAATCTTGGAAGTGGAATCTACTTTAGCAATGCTGTGAGGTTAGTAGAATATCTGAAATTAATAAGGTTTAGTGCATAAAAATGTACATTTGTTGTGACATATAACATCCTCTTCCATACAAAAATGTGTCCACTAAAATGAGACACATTGAGTTCACATTTTTGCTCCTGTAACTTCAATCACTCCAACGTGAGTCCCAAGTTACTCTTTTATTGCTTTGAAACACAAAAAACTAATCAAAACCCAAAAGAACTTCAAAAGCTTCTCTATGAAAATTCCTTTTGAGAAAGATGACATTGCACTAGCTAGCCTGTGGTCCTCCGTTTCATAATTTCAACCCAGATGGCAACAACGTCATCTTTAGTAAGCATGTTTTTAGTTTTCCATATCCTCCACCCACAGCACCAGTCTGAAATACTCCAAGCCCAGTGTGACAGATGGTTCTCGGTTGCTGCTGGTGTGTGATGTGGCATTGGGAGGGTGCAAGGACGTCCACAAGAGAGACCCCACACTGACTCAAGCCCCTGAGGGACACGACAGTGTGCACGGGGTCCGCTGCACCCCAAACACTCAGTCTGAGTTCGAGGTAGGACTGTGTGTGTGCATAAAAGTAAATAAAAAGACAAACAGACAGATTGCAGATAAAAGTTTATTCTTTCTGATGCTAAAGCTGATTTTCCCCAAATATGTGACGTAGATCAGTTCTTTATAGTGACAATGTGAACCGATCAAATCATGTACGTAGGAGTTTCAATTCTGATTTAGACCGCTTGCATATGTGGTCATAAAAATCAAATACATATGTAATTTGTAGCAATGCTGCTGCCTCAGTCTGCATCTTTACATCATTCAGTACAATGTTGTGTTCTGACTGTCAACACAAAGTTAGGGCTAGAATAAAAGTAACATGGACTGCTTCAATATTTTCTTCTATTTAAGACTCTGTTACAGTTTATAAGGTGATTGAAATGAAACTTATTATTTGGCACATGTCACTGTGTACTGATAACTATTCGATCTGGTGCTCCAGGATGATGAGTACGTGGTGTACAGTCCTGATCAGGTGAAGCTGAAGTATGTGGTTCAGTTCAGCATCAACGGAGACCAACTGCAGGAGTTCAGGCCTTCTATCAACACCTCAGCTGAGCCGTATCTGCCCTCTTGTGACCAAGGTGAGTACTGCATACTTGCAAAATATACTTTAAAAGTACAATTATTTGGTCCACTTAAAAGGCAAAACAAAAGGTCTTTAAATAGTCCAGTAATACAGAAAGAATTTAAGTTTCACATTCATAGATCACAACATACTTGGTTTTACATTTTTAAATTTACTCATAACTTGTTCAACTTCACGTGCGTGTGTAGTTATGAGTCCTGAGGATGACGGGGTTAACAGCATTACAAACCCACTGGAGGATGTGACAGCTGGACTGTTGGACAGTTCTGGTCAGCAGCTCCCTCTGCAGGCCGTCCATGTGAAGTGCAAACTAATGGATCTGCTCTCTCAGGTGAAAAATACAACTTTAATGACACTAAATTTCACAGGCCAGGATGTCCATTCAAGTAACAGTTTCTCTTGCATGGAAATCTTGCATCAACCTCCTAAAATGTATCAGACTACTGGATGTAAATCTTTTACTGGTTGCTGAGTTTACTGGCTGAAATCTCAATTAAGCACTGATAGTATATGTCTCTCATCTGTCCTCTTTTAGGTCATAATTTTCCAAAAATATACCAATCTGAGCTCTGTGCCCATTGAGGCGAAGTATGTCTTCCCATTGGATGATTCTGCAGCAGTGTGCGGGTTTGAAGCTTTCATCAATGGGAAACATGTGGTGGGACAGGTAACACAACCTTACATCTTCTTATTGCAGATTTCTGTTCAGCTTTTTTTGTTTGTTTGTTTACCTCGCATGACTCTAATATTACTTACAGTGGGGAGAAAAGATTTTTGTCTTTTGGAGTGAAGCAAACATTTAAAAGTTGACATTTAACACAAAGGATACAATTAAAATGTTTAGATTGTTTGTAAAACCAATTTATTGATGCGTTTTTTTGTCTGTTTGGATCTCAGGTGAAGGAGAAAGAGAAAGCTCGCAAGGAGTACAAGCAGGCTATCGAGAAAGGCCATGGAGCCTACCTCATGGACCAGGACGCCCCCGTATGTCCAGCTTCTGCACTCAAACAAACATACATCATGTTGACTCAAGCTTGAAGTTTATCAATCTCTAATTCGTAAATATTAGACTGATGGATGAGTATACCAGAATATTTTATATCCCCTTTTCACAGCAAACTGTGTCAAACAAAAGTGTATTTCTACATTGGTTGTGATGTTGTTTTTGTGCTCCCTGCAGGATGTGTTCACTATTAGTGTGGGCAATCTGCCACCCGGTGCAGCTGTCCTCATCAAAGTTACCTTTGTGTCTGAGCTAATTGTCAGAGATGGGAGTATTTTCTTCTCCTTGCCGGGGAGTGTTGCTCCGTGGCAGGAGAGTGCAGCGCTCAACCAGACCACACAAGTAAGGACAGCCCAATAAAATCTGTACTAAAAGGTCCCAGCACAAAGTGTCAGTTCCTCCTCTGTGGGCCATCAATAGTGTGAAAAATGGCAAAAGGCCCCACAAGGAAGCAAAAGTCTACTATTGTCAATGTATGCATGTATTTGCACCACTGTGATTTCTTCAATTTAGTCCCCTTATTTTCCCCTCTGGTGGATGTTTAATGTGTTTTTATAGTTAAAAGACAATTCAGTGTATGACATAGCTGGACTTGTGGTGTGTGGTCCTCTGTTTGAATTTGTAGTTTGCCTATTGTGCTTGTGCATGATGAAGCCTTCATTACAGGAGAAATTATAAACTGAGGTCAAGTGTTAATACTTTTGGTATTTGTCTGCTTCATTAGACTTGTCTCCTTCTATCTTGGCTCGAGCTCATCTGTGTTTTTTTCGGGTTTCCTTTCGCTCAATAGGTCACTGTGGAGAAAGTGTGTGTGACTGATGAGGCAGCAAGTACAAGGTGAGCCATATTCTGTGTTGCGATAAAATGTTTTACATTTATTATGTAAAAACAACATTTGGATAGAAGAGTGGTTTGTCTTCCTAGTGTTAGCCTACAGTATGTGTGCTTCCCTATGGTGTGTTTTTTTATGATGCACACTTTAATGTGTGCAGATAGATGCTGCGTTCAATGTGTTACGCTGTGTCTCCCCACAGAGAATTCACCCTGGACATGTCGATTGAGATGCCCTATGAGATCACCAGTCTGCAATGCATCACTCACAAAGTGAAGATGAAGGTAATTTGGGTGTTTTCAACATATTTTGACTTTTTAAAAAAATCCTCAAAAACAAAAACCACCATGGAGAAAACAGACTATTAACCAACTCAAAAGAAACTGCCACAAAGCTGAACAGAGATGGAGAAAGACAAGTTAAACCACTGCTTAAAAAAGTTTTGTTATCACTACATATAGATTTTAAACAGCTGAATGACCATGGATGACCACTCCTCCAAAAAAATAGACCTGACATGTGGTATCCCTCAGGGCTCTATCTGAGGTCTGTGTTTCTGTGATGTTCAACAATTTGTTGTAATTATGATAATAGCATTACTATTTGTTTATTCTTGTATTATTATTCATTGAGAAATACTAAACATCAGCTAGTCACAACTTCACTACAATGTGCAATGGTTTTCTGTGTTGTATGTTTTTTTGGCTGCTGCTTAGACTCAGTAAGCAATTTTAAGACTTCACAAATTAGTTACATTTGACCAACAATAGATCAATCTGACATTTTATACACTACGAAAATAATCGAGTCATTGAAAAATGCCTTAATGTTCAATCTTAAAAAAAAAATCATGAGGTACAAACCAAACCCAGCTCTTTCTCATTTTCATCCTTTTTTACTTTCTGTGTGTGTGTGTGTGTGTGTGTGTGTGTGTGTGTGTGTGTGTGTAGAGAACAGACTGTAAAGCCGTGGTGAGCGTGCTGCCAGGAGAAGTTATGGGTCCAGAGGGTTTCCAGCTCTCAGTCACTCTGTCTGAGGTTCACCTGCCTAGGATGTGGGTGGAGAAACACCCTGACAAGGAAAGCCAGGTGTGTCTGTCTGTCTGTTTGTCTGTCTTCCTCTCTTTCTCTCACTGTATTTCTTTTTCTTACCATCTCTCGCTCTCTTCTGCAGGCCTGCATGTTGGTTTTCTATCCAGACTTTGACTCGACCTCCAGTTCAGCATGTGATGAAGTCGTCCTGTTGTTGGACACGTCTGAGTCCATGAGGGGGAAGTCTCTCCTCACAGCCCAGAGACTCGCCCTGCAGGTCCTCAAAACCCTCGACCGTAACCTCAGACTCAACGTTATCTTCTTTGGCACAGGTCAGTATTGTCCTTAAAGTTTGGATGCAGAGGAAGCTCAAATTGAAGATGACAAGTGGATAAAGGAATGAATTGGACAGCATAAAATTAATAAGACAAAAAGGTGAAAATAAAAAGAAAATGTGTGATGGAATAAAATCGCATGACACAATCCATGAATAAACTAATAAAACCAGCACTTCTTTGGGTTTGGTAATCTGTAATACACTCGTACATGTAAGAGTTTGTGAGCACTTAATCGAACATGTGCTGAGTATCATATACAACATGTAATATTAAGATTATTCCCACCAGTACAAGAGCTTTTCATCAGGACACAGTATGCCATGTGAAGTCAACTCTACCTTTACATGAAAGTTGTAATAAACCACACTCTATAGATTACTGTAGAATTTGCATTAAAGCTATATTCTGAACCATGTAACTACAGCCGTCACAAAACCAATGCAATAAAAAAATATTTTCTTCAATAAAAATGCTGTCATTTGATTATACAATGTACTGTAGTAGACTTTCATCAGATATTTATATAACATTTTGTGGACCTTTACTGTGTTTTTTCAGATCACACAGATGCTTTCCAGACAGCACAGCCACTTGTTGAAGCTCGTCAGGCAGCCGAGAGCTTCATCAAGGTGAGTCACTGTCAGATACAAAAAATGTATGCTAAGAAATAGTTGTCAGTAGATTTTATCACCATAAAGTAACAAACAAGGCCAGGAAAAGATAGTGGAAAAGCTGACTTTGGCCTGACTGGTCCATTGAAGATGAATTTTCTGTAACAACATACGGCACAATGCTATATTACATTTAAACAGTAAATAACTAGTGTTTAGTTTCTCGTAGGTTTGATTTGTTTTGAGTAATTTACATTAAAGATAAAAAAATCTGAGAATTTCACATCTAGTATGTGTAGACAATTCATTCAAAAGCTAGGTTGAGTAAATTTAGTTATTTAGGCACTGAGGAGATGAGATATCTGCTCTGAATTTACAGTACATACTATACTAGATGTACTAGTACAAGTGTTTTAGATAATATGTACATTTCTGAAATTAGTTTTTTTATTAAATACAATAATTATAATACACAACAAAAGAAATAAAAAAAGTGCTTACTTTAGTACCCTCATTTAACCTGCACATTTCCATTCTTATTATGATGTGAAGATAATCATTCATAAGATGAATGGTGAATAGGAAAAAATATTCTTTGTATTTTCCATGCCTGTACCCAACACGTTGGCGCTGAAAGTTCTGCTCCTCTCCTTCCTATAGCGCTTTTCTCCAGTAGGGGGCAGCACTGAGCTGTGGCGGCCCCTGCGAGCTCTCAGCCTACTGCCTCCATCCCGTGGCGTCAGGAATCTGCTGCTACTGTCGGACGGCCATATCCAGAATGCAGAGCTCACCTTGCAGCTGCTCAGAGACAACGCCCAGCACAGCCGCCTCTTCACCTGCGGCCTCAGGTCTGACCGGGTCGAGGGGTCATAAGTCACAGGGGATGTGAAAATTAGCTAAGTGTTGATGACTACTATGTTACTAATGATGCAGCCCCACTGTACGCAAACTGACTGGCAACACAATCCGCACTCTTTCATTTTCTAATGAAAGTGACTAATTTGCTGCACAAAGCATGCTGGAATACCTAGCGATGTGGACCAAGCTGGTGGTGCGACGAGAGAGCGGGAAAAATTCAAACGGTGCTCACATCAAGACAGCCAATCAAGCTGCAGCACCAGCAACTTTCTGAACAGCTGTGTGTACAACCACAAGACACTCTCACGCGGGCTGCACTGTAACACTGCATGTTCAGACAGAAAGTGATGCGAATTTTAGAGGCAGCATTAATGCATCAAAAATCAATGGAAAGATGCGATTAGGCAAATTCGCCCAGGGTCGCGCAAAGTAATGCAAAGACGCATCCCCACGAATTGAAAATGTTCCAACTTGAACGAAAAATTTGCGCATAACTTACATTTACAGTTATGTTAAATTTTATACACAGCATTCGCGTACAGTGCTGCATTATTTCACCCTGTGTGGAGTTAAACCTTCAGCACAGCAAATATAGCTGCCGTGCTTTGCACTCTGAGCTTCTTTTTTACAGACATTTTAAGGTGTGTGTTTATGTATCCTGTATCATTTCAGCCCGACAGCCAATCGGCACATGCTGAGAGCCCTGGCCCAGGCAGGGGGCGGAGCCTATGAATTCTTTGACACAAAAACCCAACACAACTGGGCAGAGAAGGTAAGACTGAAGACCTGATTGTTGGAGCATCTTGCTTACTCAAGACACTAAACATGTATTCCATATTGTTGGTTTGAATCCAGACTTAATATCTCAACATCTATTGGATGGATTGTCATGAAATTTGGTACAGATGTCCATGTTCCCTTCAGGATGAATTGTAATGAATTTAATCAACCCCTGACTTTTCATCTGGCGCCACCATCAGATCAAAATGTTAATCTGCCCATGTAAAGCACCTCTTCACACATGCAGCATCATGCCAGGGGGGATATAGTGACAATGTTGATCTTGTAGGCTGCCCCTCTAGATAAATATGTGGGGAACCTTTCTTTGAAGTTTTAATGCAAACAACAGTTGTGGGATATGACTAATATGCTTTTAAGAAGAGGGAAATAACTGCTGTTAATTCATCTGTTTGCTCTTTTTGACTATCTTTTTCGGCCACAGGTGGCATCTCAGGTGAAGCGTATGGCGTCTCCTGGCTGCAGTTCAGTGTCAGTGAAGTGGCAGCAGTTCAACCCAACAGCGCCCTCACCTGTGCAAGCCCCCAAGCAGCTCCATGCTTTGTTCAATGACTGTCACACTCTGGTCTATGGCTTTGTGCCGCACTGCACTCAGGTACGCATTTTATGTACATTATTACAAATTAAATTACAGTTTTGATTTTTTTCTTCCTTTTCTTGCAGATATTTTAATATATTTTAAAGTGTGTGTATCATTTTGCATCTCAGTTAGGGCTGCAACTACCAATTTAAAAAAAAAAAAATCCTGAATCAATTAACCTCAGTTTTCAGTTTTAACAGTTCAAAACCCAAATATATTATATTTACAGTGATATAGAACAAAGATAAATGATAAATTATTTAAATGATGAATCAATGAGTAATCAAATCGGTTAATCAAAGAGTAATTTCAGCACTAATCTCATTTTACTACCTGGTTTACTTCATACAGGCCACCCTCCTTGGCAACCTGAGTGGCCAGGAACTGAAAACCATGGTGTCAACCAGTGAGCTGCAGAAAACCAGGGGCACAGTAAGAACACACACACTCACACTCTGTACACTGCAGCTGACAGATCTCAACAGTAACTGCTGTATATGTGTAAATATGTGTAACACTGTGAAGAGGTGAAACTTTAACATTGTCTCACACAGCACACACATCACAACTACTTTACCCTGCAGATACAGATGCATGTTGATGGTGAGTGTCATAACCACCAGGATGATGAGGTGATGATTATGATGTGTATTGATGTGTGTGTTCAGTTTCTTCACAAGCTCACAGCGAGGGCCCTCATCAGGGATTACGAAGATGGAAGCCTTGATACCAGCGAAGCTGAACATGAGGTGTGTTTGTATGTGTCACTGAGTGAGACCAAAAGCACTGAGTGAGACCCCCCCACCACCACCACCACCACCACCCCTGGTTTATATTTCTAGCCTGAGCTTGACATGTTGACATATATTTTTGCTTTTTCAGGGGAAGAAAGCTGAGCTGAAGTCCTTCATCATTGAGTTAAGCAAAGAGTTCTCCATCCTGTCTCAGTTCACCAGCTTTGTGGCCATCGAAGAAAGGGTTTGTGCAATTTTTCAGGCTCCTTTACATTTATACTCTCATTTGTATTCACTTCTGGAAGCTGCTCAGTACAACCAAACGCTCCACCCCCACAACCAGTCACGTTACACCCTGGACTTGAAGGATTTGACACATCGTAGCTCCCAACCAAACCAAACTCCCCTACTTTGCTTTAGGACTCAGAACAAACAGAAGAGGGCTTCACAGACATCCCCAAGTTGATCGCAGAGGAAGATGTTGACTTCCTCCCCTACATCAGCTGGATGTCTCATCAGGGCTCTAGAGAGCAAAAGGAGGTGGAGTGTTTTGATGATGCTTCTGACAGTTCTATGAAGGTAATGTAGCACTGTGTGTAGTGTAATCAGAGGTTTTACCAGTTTCCACTTTTATGAGCTGCATTTGTCTCTCTGTTGTAGGACGGAGAGGATGAATTGCGTGAGACTGAACGGGATTTTGCAACAAATTGCTGTTTCATTTCAGATTATTCAACGGTTAGTCCCTTCAGCACAAACTGTAGCTACAGATGTGTTATTTTGGGGGGGTGACAATAAATGCATTTCTTTAAACAGAGGCTACTATTTTTATGCATGGACAGTGTGAAAAATAAACAAATGAATAACAGGTTACCAGATGATAAATTAGTATCACATATCCTTGTGTGGCACACACACACATATAAGTGTCAAAGCAGGGCAATACCTAGCACTCCTTTGGTAAATTATTCTAACTCTTCCCACATGTGGGAATGGGTGTGTTAACAGCGAGGTCAGCTAAAGGTTTGCTTGATACAGTTGATCTAAAACAGATCTAAAAACAGATTTAGACATTGTCCTGCACTTTATGAAGAAGAAGTCGGAGTAAGACAAAATAATATGTATTACATCTTTGACAAAACACAATGAAGGAAAGTCAGATCAGGAAATGTGATGACTGATGAACATCAAAGAACTTTTAGTTTATAGTTGTTCAGTTTAAATTTGTGAAAAATTAGGTCCTGACTCCCTTTTTTGTTTTCTTCATTTCTCTCCTTTTGCAGAGTTCCTCTTCCTCACATATTACACCGCCTCTGGAATGTCAGGCAGACTCTCTGGAAGGCATTGCTGATGAATGGTCTGAACACAGGAGTCACAGCATGAGGTCTATGGAAGAGGGACATGAAGCGATGAACTATCTTTGTGAGAGAGAGGAAGTTGTTCCAAATTATCTGGACCTCATGGGAGTTTCCCGTCCTCCTCCTCCCCCTACTCCTCAAAACTATTCTTTACTTTCCCAAACCCAGCAATCAGCAGCTCCAGTCCCTCCACCTCCTCCACCTTTAATTCATCCTTCATCCATCTCATTTGGTCTTCTTTCTTCTCCTCCTTGTTTTATGCCTCCTCCTACACCAAAAGGTGTCGCTTTGCGTTATGAAATGCACAATGTAGTCAGGGAGCCACTGAAGACGAAAAAGAGTTTAGGGACCATGAAATTGATGCTGCACCAGGCGAGATCTGAGCCAACTGTGTTACAAAAGCTGTCAGCTAATTTTGCACACACAGAGGAGAGTTCCCCTGACCCTGAGGAATGCACAAATCATCTGCCTGGATATGTTGCAAGATACACTCCAAGTCCACTTTACGCACAGGGAGCTCTTAATAAAGGACGTCCTAGAGAGGGCTTTGAATTCACAAATAATTCAATGTCTAAAGCAGACATTGCAACAACAGGTTATTCTTTCGGGGCAAAACTGGCCCAGAGTGAACCTGCATCTGGTGGAGGTGTACCTGTTTTAGGGAGGATGACTGCACTGTTCAGACCAGGTCACCCTTCAGCTGTGTTTGGCACAGTAAAGTCAGGAAAAGCAAGGTCTTTAAGCAAGGAGCACCCTTATCCTCTGTTTTCTTCAGTTCATCCACCCTCCGTGTGAGTCTCAAAACAATTATTCATTATTTCATTTTTTTTTTATTCCTAATCCTAATTATTGTAAACACAATTGATGTTGCCAAAATGCGGTACTTATTTTTAATGATGGCAAGGCTGTGGTTGACAAAATGGATACAGACTAGATCATCTCTATGTTAATTGTTCTATGCATATGTGAATCTACATGTATGCAGGTGAAAAGAAGAGAAAAGTGTGTGTTTATCTACAGTATGTTTACCTGTCTGAATGTATGTGTTTTAGTCATATACAACAGCTGTCACACTATTGTCACTATTCACTAAGACTGTACTGCTGTGATCATGTTGTTTCAGGAGCATGTCCACAGATTCTGAACTGAAGCTCAATTGGACAAAGATCTTCCAGATGCAGTATTCAGTAAGATATGTTAAAATGTAATTGAGTGTGTAGCCAAGGAATAGATCAATTTTAGATCTGTTTAGAATATTTTCGTTTTTGTCATGGCTTCATTTCATGCAGGTGTAGCAGTTCCAGGGCCCTAGTATTGTTGTTATTGAGCTCCTATCGAGCTCCTAAATTAGATCTTTGTTTTTCGTTAGTGATAAGTTCAAATGGCTATATTGGCTATGGTTTATCCAATTCCAATCCTTTGTTTTTTGTAACCCATTGATCTCTGAGACTTCTGGCTATCACAAAGGCCCCGTTGCACTCTCTTTCCAGTGTGAGTAACGTAGCCACTGATACCATGCGTCCGTAAGCACAGCCACCTTGTTTTACAAAAGCCCATTGCTTTGCGTTTGTTGTAGCAACATTTCTGTTAGGTTCCGTCATAGTTTGAAAACTACAACTGCAATTTTTATATAGTTATTTTCATTAAATGTCATGCTTGCTTTATGGCTTTTCTTACAATCCAACATAGAAAGTATTTTAGCAGCGTTTTAGAAGTTTTTGATCTCCGTCACTCACACGTCTTGGCTCGTTTCAAGAAGCGTAATCTGCACAGACAGCTGTTTAAATCACACAAATATCCCACTGTATATGTGTTTTGAACTTATTAACGATATCTACATTGATTGATCAAGGCTCCCAGTCTGTCTGTGAGCTGCCTGTTTCACTACAGACAGATTCCCCTCACTTGTTACGATGGGCAGGGAAATAAAATCAATGAATCAATAAATACAAACACTGCTGATTTCTTCCCATGGAGCCAACATGTAAACTATTTTGGTCTAATAAATTTCTGCTGTCAGTCAGCCTGGTTAAGACAGTTTGGTTAAGACGGACGGCTGCTTCTGTAGACAGAGAGGCTGAACACAGATAGAACATGCTTACGCGCCACTCATGTCTCGTTTTCTATGTGGATACGCAGTTAGCAAACAATTTCAGTGCCATTATACATAACATGTAACATATTACACTGCATTACATTCATTTGGCAGAAGCAACTTACAATAACTGCATTCAACTTCAGCATAGGTTTTTGTCAGGCTGACAAAATATATGGATATATACATACATGTATCCATTCATTTGCAGTTTAGTGTAATGTTCATGCTAGAGCTGGGGAGAAGCTGTGGCTCTCATCTGTTGCATCTTAGTGTGAATAGACTGTTTGAATGGAAAACTTTTGACCTACTGTTTTCATTCAATTCAATTCAATTCAATTTTATTTATATAGCGCCAAATCACAACAAACGTTATCTCAGGGCACTTTACACATAGAGCAGGTCGAGACCGTACTCATTTATTTACAGAGGCCCAACAATTCCCCCCCATGAGCAAGCACTTGGCGACAGCGGCAAGGAAAAACTCCCCTTTAACGGGAAGAAACCTCAAGCAGAACCAGGCTCTAGGTGGGCAGCCATCATGGGAAGTCCCTCGGCAGTCTAGTCCTATAGTAGCATAACTTGGGGCCGGTCCAAGGCGAGCCTGGCCGGCCCTAACTATAAGCTTTTTCAAAAAGGAAAGTTTTAAGCCTACTCTTAAACATAGAGAGGGTGTCTGCCCCCTGGACTGAATCTGGGAGATGGTTCCACAGGAGAGGAGCCTGATAGCTGAAGGCTCTGCCTCCCATTCTACTTTTAGATATTCTAGGAACCACAAGTAAGCCTGCATTTTGGGAGCGCACAGGTAATAGGGTACTATGAACTCTTTAAGATATAATGGTGCCTGACCATTAAGAGCTTTGTAAGTATTTTAAATTCTATTCTGGATTTTACCGGAAGCCAAAGTAGCAAAGCTAAAGTGGGAGAAATATGATCTCTTTTCCTAGTTTTTGTCTTTTCTTTTATTAAAAAAAACATTTTAGCTATCCTATACTATAACTATACTATACTATACTATAGCAATCCGCAGGCAAGTGGGACATGCTGTATGTTACATATTATACATTTTAGTAGCATGTTCTTACCACCTTGCACAGGAAATGACAAATTGTGATATTTGTCTGTGTGTTGCAGGAGGGCTACTGGGAATTAACCCCAGAACTGGGGCAATTCCTGAATGTCGACGTCGACCTCTTTGCCAATGTGTTCCTGAAAAACAAGGGCATCCATTCTCTAGGTGAGCATTTTTCTGAACCTGTTTCAGGCCTTCAGAGTGGAAATAGCTTTGTTATTTCTGATCATGTCGACTAATTCTACATCTTGCTGGGACTAAAGAATTCAGATGAAGCAGTGATAACAGAAATATCCTCATCATTTGCTCAAGTAAAACTACTATAATGGAAAATTTCTCTATTACAAGTTAAATTTAACATTTTACTTAAAAGCAAAAGAATGCAAGCATTAAAAGGCCACAATCAGCTTCTTATTATGATCTATTGGCTCCTACATGAACACACCATTTTCTGCTCAGTGAGGTCTGTGGCCTGCTTTTAACAACTGGTACAGATATCTCAGCCAAAGTCTGAGCTTTGGTTCTCACTAGTTCCAACCTATGTTAAAAACATGCATGAATGTGTGTGTGGTCTAGGTTTGAGAGCCCACGCTGACATCCTGAGGCTGGTGGCGACTCTTCTGGTGCTGCAGCTGATGAGGGTGGAGAAGCTGGAGGAAGGAAAACTGCTCCGCACCCTTTTCTGCCTGAACGACTCCTCACAGCCCAGGTCTAAAGACATTTAAATATAATTAAAATAATTAACTTTTTTGGTATTTGTAGAGACATATCAACTGAGTCTAAACTTGGTACCTATTGCAACGAAAATACAAGTTCAAAACAAGAAGACATGAAGGTACAAAAACAAGTGTGATGTCCTTACTCACATTAGGTTCAAGTAGTAGTATCACATGTGTGTTACAACAGATTTAAAAAGTCATTCAAAAATACAACATAACAAGAAATTCAGAATCAAGGAAAAAAGCGTGCATTGTAAGAAGAGGAACCTATACAAGTATCAGCACTTTAGTTAAACATGACCTTGAATTGCCCAATGCCCTTTAAAGAGCTACTTATAATTAAACTTGCCTTGTTTAACCTACTTTACTCATTTGTGAAAGTATCATAATTTATTGTAAGTTTCTTGTCTTGATTATTTTGTAAGCCTAGCTGCCACTACTCCCTGAGTGGCTTACTCTTTTTTTAATGACTTTTTTTTCCAGGCCTGAGCGGTGGGAGGAGGTGAAGAGGGCGGTGGACTGGGTATGCTGGGCCGACCGGCAGTACCCTTGTGTCTACAGCCGACTGGAGTTTGGTCTGAGCTGGGAATCCTCCACCCGTCAGCTGCTAGGCTATGAAGCCCTCCCTCCCTTCTCACCTCTCAGTGGGCTGAACCTGCAGGGGACCGCAGCGCCTCTGCTAGTCCACTGAGCAGGCCAATGAGGGAACATGAAGAGAAGAGTGTCAAAGAAATTCACAGCTATTTGCCTGTTTGAGGGGATGAGATTATCTTTTAGATTTATTTGTACATGCATATGCACACATTTCTTTGCCTTATGTAAAACACTTTGAACTATCTCTGTCAGTGTCTTTACATGCACATAAGTAAGCGGGATACAGTCAGCTTTGTGCTTTGTGCTGATTTCTGAAACAAGTAACATGTTTTTCTTAATTGGGGCAGTGGATTTGGGAAAGCAGATTTCTCCAGCTAGATTTCTCATGGAGAAATCCCATTTCTTGATTATGTACAGTATGGGTAACTAGATTTCAAATTGTCTTCTTACATACACACAAACATAATAAGGTTCATTCAGAAAGGGAAAGTATAACTATATGTTCATTTCCATCCACCTGTTTTATGAGCATTTTCAATCTGAGCAACAAAAAAAAAAAGCGTGAGTAGAAACACAAAAATATTGTTGGCTGAGGTAGAAAAGTTCATGTGTCGATATAAACAAAGTGCAATCAAAAAAGACAAGTCACATACTGTAATTAAGGCGTGTGATTAATACATGAAGCAAACAGAAATGTCATATTTACATTACATTACATCATCTCATTGCACCCTCTTCTTCTGCAGTGGTGTAATGGCGGGTGACTGGATAATTAGCACAACCAATATACACTCCTAATATTCAGTAGTTGATGGAAAGATTATTCATTCTTTTGCAGAAATTTGCTTGTTAAATTTGTGCTACATTTGGATGGAAGCCTGGCTTGAGACCGAGTGGAAGGATAGATAATACAATCTGATTTAAACTGAAAATGAAAAGAAGAAAATACAAACACAGCTACAGGGAATACATATGGAATGCTTTATAGGTGGTGTTACGGCCTTCTGCTGTCAGCTTTATGCATTGTGTTATGCTTTCATCATTGTGACGCAGTCTTTTCTGTTTAATTAAAACTGGGCAATGCTGCAGCCTCACCCATCAGCTGATGAGGGATTTCCCTCCTTGTCCACGCCTCCAGACCACTCACCTGTATTCTCCATCTTCAACTAGTCCACTCCTCCTCATCACTGGCCCCAACCACCAATCTCAAGCTTGCACAGTCAACTGTCTAAACTGATAAAAGTCACTCAGTGCAAACACCTGGGGCGGCTGTGATTTGATCTGAACAGTGTCCTCGTTGTATTGTTAACTCGGTTATCCTGCAATAATTAACCCTGCTGTTAGCTTCAATCTTGTGTGGGAAATCTGTTGTATGGTTAACTCGTTGAGACACTCAGTCAGTGGCTCTGGGACTGGGCAGTAGGCTTTGTTATTTTCCTGCTCATGCACCACATGTAGTAGCCTGTCTGTTTACTCTCAACACTAGGCCTAAGGGGTGGCTGCTAATGTTGTACTTTTGTTTTTACGTGTAAGAATAGTGAAGCCAGACAGGTTTTGTTTTGTTTATCTGATTTTAGCATCAGTGAGTTCCTGGGATCTGTTCAATTGGGAAGTGAAACTTTGTTTTGGCTCCACCTGCAGCCCTTTCCTTTGTTGCTTGCCTCAGTTATTCATCCCATCACACTGAGTTTTGACCCTAAACAATAAATGGCAGTGCTTGCTTTTCCCTTCAGCCCTAGATTCTTTCACATCTGTAACAGGTGGTAATTTACACACATAATGTTGGATCTGCAAAATTACTTTCTGCCACTCGGTTGGCATGTTTTAGCATCCACTGCTAGTTGTGTTTACGTGAAGCAACACTGAACAATGACAAGCACTTATAGCTAGTATCTGTGCTGATGCCTATCATATTGCGCACAATAGGTCATTTAGTGCATGCTTTTATATTTGTACAGTTGTTGTACAATAAAATGTTAACGCAAGCACACTCATGAATCAGCTGCACATAAATTGTTTCAAACATCCAGTTTCAAACAACAGAAACATTGCTTTCATTTATCCCTAAACACAACCACAATGTAAAGTAATGTTTTTGTCTTGTGACCCCATTAAAATAAGGCAATGTCTGCTTGTGAGCTCTTGTCACTGGTTGCGTATGTCTTATTTTGAATACTTCAGCCAAAGAGCAATTTGCTTTTCTTGGTTTATTTGAGACCTGAAGAGATCAAATTATCCAGGAATTAACAAGACAAAAGCAGAAATAAAATTAAATAAGTGTATAAAGTATCTCTTCTTTTGTTTCATCATATTTAATTCTGCAGGAAATCTTTTGTTTTTTGCCCCCTTCCACACAACAGCCCTGCAGCAGGTGGAAGGTTTAGTGTTTTACCTAAGGACACTCTTGGTCTACTGGTTTAAAGAATATCTCACTTTTCACTACACTCTCATGCTGTTAGGCCTCTCATTAAACATGTCAAAAGAGATCTTAAGGGATCAATAAGTGTCAATATTTTTATACCACATGGGACTGTAACTCTATTAGACATAATGGTCAGCATTGGCACAATGTTTTAGATTGTAGCATAACAACGTTCATACCAGAGGCTCTGTGAGGTGTGGCAAATCAGGCAAGCACCATAATTAATCCTGTGAGGGACATGAATGTCTGTACCAAATTTTGTGCTAATCCATCTAAGCCATCTGAATACTTCAGACAGTACGTGAAAGTTGAAACATTATTTATTATCTGTTATCAACCCAGCAGCGGGTTGCGTCTTCTAAGATATTTTTGTGATTTGACTCCTTTAAAGTATGCAAGGGAACAGTGTGACACAAAACCACAAATCAAGATGATGAATCTGAATGACTGTGGTGATTAGTCACCAATCAAACTAACTAGTATGAATATTTTCTCTGTTTTCCCTATAATTATCACATTACCTAGTCCATCCCAGAAAAAACACTTCCAAAAACACTTATACTCACAAACTCCATACAATATCTATTTCTAGAAAGTTATTAGAAAACTAAAGCAACTGTCAAATGAGGCTTTTAGACTAAATGTAAATAAATGTAGTACAAAAATAGAATAGAATAATTTCAGTTTAACTGGTAGATTGTTGTTGTAAAATTATGTTAATCGCTTCTGGAAGTTGTGACTTCCTCCAAAGTTAAAACAAACAGAGAAATTAAAGCCAGGGGAGAGTTTCATCTTCTACAGTAGATGTACAGCCGCCCATGCTGCACAGCTAACCCTCTAGGAAATAGTTGCTTTTGAACAATGGAGGAAATGTATGCCAATGTTGAACATATGAAACAAGTTGACTCAAGACCTTCACAAATCAGACAGGTAAGTTCAGACAGACAGAGAGGCTGACAGAGCAGTATTTTTTAATCTGTCATTAGTCCTGTTGTATAATTGATTGGATTCACTGGTCTTTTCTCTGTTCAGGTTCGAGGAGCTCAGAGAGGAGATTTCATGGAGCTGTTGTTCTCTGTCTGGGGCTGCTGAGTGTTTTCCTGCTGGCTGGACTCATCGGCCTCGGTGTCCACTGTGAGTCTGGTTTTTTTGAACCTGTGATTTTCAGGTGCATTATTCTACTTTGAAAGATTTACATGTTTTACCAAAATATTTATTTGACACCCTGGCTTGTCTGTGTTGATCCTTTTTCTTAGGTGGGTAGGTAGGTACTTTATTAATCCCTGAGGGGGAACAGCAGCAAGGGCAATAACATAGATCAAGCAACACAACAAAAATAAAAATTAGAGTAAAAATAATTATAGGGAATAAATAAGATTAAAAATAGACATTAGCAATAATATACTCTTAAGAGTTGGTTAGCAGTGCAAAAGTCCAATTTGTGGTGCGTGTCTGACTGCATTGGTGGGTGGGTGAGGGACAGTGTGTGTGTGTGTGTGTGTGTGTTTTAAATTTTAATATAATTTAAATTTAAATATAAAATAAAGTTTTGTTCAATATTAACATATTTGCTGAGAAAAGATGAGGGGTATTATTATAAAAATACCCCTCACCACAGTAATAGGATCTGCCTTGTCCTTCTACTGATGACAGCTGCACAGATTTGATTCAGTGAGTTTCACTTCAGCCTTTGAATGGAGGAATTTCATAGATTGCATAACAGTTTGACTTGATTGATGAACATCATATAATTGTGGAGGAAAACTAAGAAATATTTTGATTTGATTCAAAAACAGAAACTTAAGTTATATCAGTATTGATGCTTAAGGTATTTTGTGTTTAAGAAACATGTATCTTGATATATTTCAGACCGTGACGTGGTATGTGGTTTATCTGAAGAACTCTCCACTATCAAAGCAAACCTGACTGAAGAGAGAGACACCTGCTGAATGACAGGCTTACTGAAAGGACTAAAGAGCTACACCAGCTTCAGAGTTTGTGCACACAGAGTGAGTCCTTGTCTGTGTGGGTACTGAACAGCTGTTTCTTAACATGAAGTTCAGGACCTACCACAGCATCATGCATCGAACCCATGAATCAGAAAACATGGCCAAATGACACTTATATCCTACGCTCTGTAAACTTTACTGTCAGTTTGCCTTGCCCCAGTAACTTTATTGCAACCTTTCAATTCATTCAGACTTAAATTTATGTATTTATACATATTTTCCACTCAGGCCTGACAGACTTTTTTCTGTGATATGTGTCATATGTCATATGTGTCGAACAAATTCCATATTGCCTCTTTTACTCTCTAAACGTGTCAGATATTAGCAAGCTAACATTAGCCTTGTTCATTCAGCAAGGTTACACAACAGTTCCACCTGGCAGTTAGTAGGTATAAATACCTTGTAACTACTCATCTCTCCAACTAGTTTTGGGTTGCAACAGGTTTTAATTTAGTGATGCGTAAATCTGCACTTAGTAAAAACTTACATTATAACCAGTTTGAACATACAAACAGGTGGTGCAATCAGCTCCTGGAGTCTCAGTCCAAATGTTATATTCTAAATTGGGCCTAAATTTCTGATAAAAAATAAATGTGGCGACTGTGTCTTTCTGTAGCTACATTACCAGTTGTATGCAACAGTGACATCATTGCTACTGTCTTCCCTATTGACTGTATATAAATATGGATGTCATGGCCATGGCCCAAAAGTGAAGCCAAAACATCTCGATTGCCCTCTGGCTGGTGGCTGGCTGCAGTATAGGTCATAAATCCCACCCCCTCCATGTTAGCAGATGGGACATGAGCCAAACTAAAAAATCAAAGTACATGTCAATAAATATTTCCCCAAGATGATTTCTGTCATTTTAGGAAGTTTTTCTTGCGCATGTTTTATCAGTGTGTTTTTAATTAGTTATTTCATGATATAAAAAGGGGGTGTGACGTCATGATTGACAGCTGTGACAGCCACTCTCAAACTGGTGGTGGAACGGCTATGGTCAGGCGGCTCCTCCTGCCACCCCACCAGCATCCATGATTGCATTGTAAGAGCTGGCTGCCGCACAGCCTGGCAGCCAATTATTCCCAGTGGTCACTCGCGGCATTGCAGCGAAGAATCCCCCTGCGGCCCAAACTGTTGACAGAACCCCTCGAACTGCAAGGTCAATTATGATTCTTTCTATTATGAATTTTTGATCCATGGAGGTTTTATATTTGTAAATACATCCATGCTTGCGTCCGACTCTACTGCACAGACTCTGGTACCAAATGACGTCACACAAGCAAGATGGCAGCTCCCGGAAAGGAGATATTTTGGCTTCACTTCTGCATTGCAGTAGGAAGTAGAGATGCGTTGTCCTTATTTATATACAGTCAATGGTCTTCCCACGTAAACAGATTTAGCTTAAACTGCACCCTAAAAACTTTGAAAAGAAACATGAAAGACTTCAACATTTTCCCTTGACAGCTTGCTTTCTAGACTTTCACTTCCACTTTTACTTCCATAAGATTGTGATCTACATGATTATCTACATGAATGATTATGCAGCTTCTTTGCACTATTTTTGCTTAAGACTCTTTTTATATTGTCTTCCTTGTTCTGATGGGCGTCACCTGTTTGGATTCATCCTCCACTGTGTAAATAAATGTATGCACGTTATGGGGTTCATGCAGTGAAAACAGTTTTTGAAACTAGATATTGACAAATAGAAGGACATAAGCTGTGTCTAATCTTTAATGTCTCTTGTTTAATGCATTTTACAGAGAAAACCTGTCCTACAGGATGGAGTATGTTCAGTTGTACTTGTTATCTCATCTCCAATGAATATGATTCTTGGGAAAAAGGCAGACAAGACTGCAGAGGCAGAGGAGCAGATCTGGTAGTCATAGACAGTCATGAAGAACAGGTAGTCTCTGTGTGTGTGTGTGTGTGTGTGTGTGTGTGTGTGTGTGTGCTGATAATGTTGACATTTAAGGAAATAGTTTGACATCTTGCGAAATAGGCTTATTCGCTTTCCTGCTAAGAGTTAGATGAAAATATTGATACCACTCTAATGCGTATACACTGAATATGAAGTTTAGCAGTTTAGAGAATTTTAGAATTCTGAAACTTTTTCACATCTGGACCAATAAACTGACACAAATTAGACCACAGACCCACATTTGATAAGATATTTGCTTTTAGATGTTGTATTACAGAAAGTGTATGAAACCCATGACCAAAACAGTCATGCATTCTGTCAGTGTGTTACTTATGGATGGAATTATAGTGAAAATAAATGAATCCCCTCTTTGCTGGGGATCCCCTGGAACCCCCTCAAGCACCAACAGGGGAGTTCCAGGAACTTATCATTTTTACACTTCAATTTTTGTATAGATTTAACAAACGAGATATAACATATTAATTAGTGTAAGTTTAGAGGTTTTTACTTAATATTACATGTTTATACTTCATTACTTCAAATTGTAATTCTGCCTCTCCATATTCTACTACTTCTACTTCTGTCTACCCTGTACTGTATATAAGACATGTACTGTATGTCCTGGAAGAGGGTTCCCTCCTTAGCTGCTTATTATTTAGGTTTCTCAATTTTTTCTCACCCATCAGTGCTTTATGCACAAATTCCCAAAAAAACTAGTATTTTTTAATGAATCTTATCAGAATTGTTCAGATTAATCACTGTAAAATACCTTTATAATATGGTTAAAACTAAAATATAAATGCATTGGCTTTCTTTCCTTCATATTAACCAGGAATTCCTCACTAATTTTACAATGCAAGGAGCTTGGATTGGTTTGAGGGGACCTCGAAATGGACAGATGGAACGCTGACTCAGGGGTAAGGCAGAAATGTTATTCACCTTTTTTTGAATATAGTTAACATATACAATGATTTCTGTATGTTCAATTATTTATTTTTTATTTTTTATGAATGCCTAAATAATTATTTTTGCAATTTTCCAACATTTCTCATTCAAGTGTATAGCTGCTGTGCAGAAATAATCACGTTGACTCGTCAGAGTGGAACCAAATAACCATTTTCTGTCAACAAATTAGTTAATTTGCTTGGTTAACTGACCATTGCTCAGTGTAGCATGAATAGATGTAGAGCTGGTAGCCAGAGCTAACCAGCCATGAGCAGCTGGTGGGGGGGGGGGGGGGGGGGGGGTAGTGTCAGTACACTGTCTGAATATAGCACAGTCAGTTATCAGCGTGCCCATGCGTTTTGTTACTGCCACAGAGGAGGAATACATCTCTTGTATCTCTCCATCGTCTCTTATCAGGCTTGCTAACGCTACCAGCAGCTGTGTGAGAGGCACAAACTGAGGCTACAGTTAGCCAGTCAGCTGATCTGAATTTTTAAATCTAAGCAGACACCATTTGTCAATTAGCTCTATACTTACAACGTTGTTGTTGTTGTTGTTGTTGTTGTTGTTGTTTTGTTAGTTTGTTTTGGTTTATTGGTATATTTGTATTATTATTACTTTAGTATAACATGTGTTACTCTATTATTATTTTTATATCATCTGTCACTATGATAATTATTACAATCAATATTATTTATATATACATATTTATTATCTGTCATGATGATGATGATGATTGATATTATGGTCGTTATCACTTATCATTATCATTGTTATAGATTACGGGCCATTATTAACATCAGGAGAAGGATGATGTTGTATATTAACATTATTATTATATAGAATATTATTATTAATATTACTACATGTTTATAGAATGATGATTATGATGTTGACTACTGTGGATAATTTATGTAATAATGGACTATCAATTATTGCATAGAATTTTTTTCAGATGAATAAGATGATGATATTATTATTATCATTATTATTATTATTATTATTGTCATTATTACTGTACATATTAATACGATGATGATGACAACAATATTATTTATCAATACTATTTTTAGAATTTGATGGTTATTATTGTTACTATTATGGATATTAATATGGAAATTAATATTAATTTTGATATAAGAATGAAGAAAAATCTAGTATTTGGTAACAGGACAAATTTCTTCAGTTCAGTTACTGAACTTACTTAACTATGTTCATTTCTACCATTTTACAAGCGCGACAATACACAGGCATTTTCACATTCAGACAATACATAGACATACAATCACCAATTACACTGAACCTCCTCACTCAACAACACACTCTATTCACCTACATATTCTCTTTTCTTTTTGTTCTCACGTTTTTCGAATTATTTTTTAATTTATCATTATCATTTACTAATTTATTTTTATTAACTTGTTTGCACACTCAATTTATCTTTTGTTATGTTTTATTCTGTTATGTTTTATCCATCCCTATCTGAATGATGTGACCACCTCGGACTGGGCCAGGGGTGGGGGGGTAGGGGTGGGGTGGGGTGGATGCTCCTCAGACCCAGTTAAACAGACTCCTCCTGTAGGGGTGAGGGCTGTTCTAAAGGGGATCTGACCTGTAACAGGCCAGCCACTTCCTACAGGCCTGGTGGCAGCCTAAAGCATGAGAGAGCAAAGAAAGCAAAGAAGAAGAGAAGGGGAAAAGAGCAACAAACGCTGGCAGATTGGCTGTGCCTCACCTACATTGATGTCATGCTCTATCAATTGTGTACGGCCTGCTGTATCATTAAACAGACACAGGTAACTGTTAACAAGAACAGACAGATCAGCACACCTCTCCTCGGACAGATGCCCAAACAGAGCGTTGACAACAGGTAGTTTTGATCTGAAACCTGGCATAAAAGTATAAACGGTCCAATGAACTTGGCCTGAAAGGAAGAATTAACAATTGGCAACAAAGCCAGAACCTGATCACCAGGACTAAACTGACGCTATTCAGTTTTACGGTTGTACAGACACTTCATTTTCTCCTGTGAAGAGGTAAACCTTTCTTTAGTCATTTCCCCAGCTGCATACAACCGGTGCCAGAACCCATTAACGTAAATGGTAAATGGACTGTACTTGTATAGCGCCTTTCTAGTCATCCGACTACTCAAAGCACTTTTAACACTACGAGTCAATTCACCCACATTCATACGCTGAATGGGTACAGGGGCTACCATACAAGGTCCCAACCTGCCCATCAGAGGAAAGCTAACCATTCGCACACATTCATACACTGATGGCACAGCCATCAGGAGCAATTTGGGGTTCAGGATCTTGCCCAAGGATACATCGACATGAGAAGTCGGGAATCGAACCGCCAATATTCCGATTAATAGACAACCCGCTCTACTGCCTGAGCCACAGCCACCCCAAGTTAATCTACCAAGTTATTAGGAGGATGGGTTGCGCTACAGCATCCTGCAGCAGAGTGAGCGGCCCACGCACTGTATGCCCAAAAACAAGCACATTAGGGCTAAAACAGGTGCTTTCCTGCACAACCTCACTGGCAGCTAACAGTAACCACGGCAGCCCTTCTTCCCAATCCTGGTTCATTCCACACAATAGCCACACAACAGAGACTTCAGGGTCTGATGGAATCTTTCCAGAGCCCCTTGACTCTGAGCATGATATGTGGAAGCCTGGTAATGCTTAACCCGTAGTTGTTTTAGAACCTCACCAAACAACCAAGATGAAAAATTTGAGCCCTGGTCACTCTGAATCACCCTTGGAATCCCAAAGACTGAAATGAACTGTGTAAGCACTTTTACCACTGCAGTAATAGAACGCATATGTAGATACCTTGTGCTCTGACACATTACTGCAAGCAAGTAATTACTACCAGACTTGGAATGAGGCAAAGGACCCACACAGTCAATGATCAGGTGCTCAAATGGCTGCGCAATTGCCGGAATAGGACACAGAGGAGCTGGCTTGAGGCTCTGATTTGGCTTCCCAGTCAGCTGACAAGTATGACATATTTTGATATACCTGGACACATCCCTCTTCACACGAGGCCAACCAAAGTACCACAAAATGTAGTCATACATCTTACGGACTCCCAGATGTCCTGACTGATCATGAGAAGTCTTCAACACCTCATTACGAAACTTGGAAGGAACAACAATCTGAAAAACGGGATTACCAACAAAGTTTTCCCCATGTGGCATCTATTTCCTCACCAACAGGTTGTCCTGCAGCAAGTAACCATTTGCAGCACTCTTCCCATCATCAACGGTGAGATTGCGTCAAACAGCTGACTCAGAGAGAGATCAGCTCTTTGCTCTCCCACCAGATCACTACGAGAAACAGACAAAAGAGAATCAGGAACAACAACAGAGAATGCCCCATTCTCCTCTGCTCCATCCTGCTCAGGTGCAGGCTCAGGCTCCACCTCACGGCACATGGCCCGTGTCACTGCACATGCTGTAAACATGTCAGGGAAACACTGAGTACTCTCATCTAGTTTCCCTGTGGCAGATGGTGAAGACGTTACTCTAGGGGGTGGCAGACCATCGGCCCACACACAGCTACCAGGCAGATCGTTCCCTAGAATGATGCCCACACCCTCAATTCACAGTGCAGGACGCAAACCCATGGCAACCTCACCTTGGACCACAATTTAGCACCAGTTTATGCAGTGGAACATGCAACACCATTAAGCACATCCCCTGCATCAGAACCACCCGTGTCCGTTTCCTTAGAAAAAGGCAACACAGAGCTCACAATGTAAGAATCAAAAGTACAGTGATGTCAATCCCCACTAGAGACATGTAGCCATCAGACACAAAAGCTGAGAAATCTGACTCCTCCAACCTCCATCTTGTTTCAGCTCCCACCTGATGACAGGGAGAAATTACAAGGCTGACAGGTCTAACAAACAGCACATGCAGCAGACTTCCCCTGTGGTCCACTATTTTGCCGCCTAGGACAATCAGCTTTCCAATGTCCCCTGCCTTTGCAGTAGTTATATATTTTGGTTGCATCAACTTGCATCTGGCCCCAATGCAGCCCGTTCTGGCCCACTCAGGCGAGGACTAGCTCTTTCCTCCCACTTACCTGCTCTCTGTTTGTAACAGAAGCAATTCTTTCCTCTGCTCAAAAATTAAATCAGTCTCACTAGTGCCAGGCACATCAAAAATTTCCAGCCCAGGACCGTCGCAACAGCATGCAACTTCGGTCTCACAACCCTCAATTCAGTCAGGTTAGCTTTAACAATAGCCTTAATGTCTTCCTTCAACCTCTTATCACCAACTTCCAACTTAAAATGCACAGCAATTTTCATCAATTATTACCATGAACAGCGCTCCAATAATTTCTCCAATGGAGCTCTCAGAAAATCCTCCACACTAGCCATGACTTAAACACAGCACAAGTTACCTGCCCAAAACACAAAAAAAATGCTGATGCAACAAAGCCAGGCTACAACTCCCACCCACAGCCCACTGAACTCACACAGCCCCAATGCACAGCCAAAACATCACCACAGCCCCATCCCCCTAACTTCCTAACCAGAGTCTAACTAAGCTCCCCCTTAGTCTTCAGGTGCTACTTGTGGTGGGTATTTACACACTTTAGCTTGATAGCCCGGTAAAGCAACCATAAAATGGTGACCCACCTGCAGCTTCGGATGTGCCCCTGAGACAACTGCTCTAGCCACATTCCCACCACACTAACCCCCCAAACGAATTCCAGCTCTTAGGCCTAACCAGGGACAGAACAACGGCACAGAACTGACAGAACTCAGAGCCACAAAAAATCACCAGTATAACCAGCTTGGCAACACAAACACAACCCCTCAGAACAAATCATCGACTTGTTACCCGTTACAGCTGCTTACATTAACCCAAAAGAACCAACTACTTACCACACTTGTCAACGTCTCCCAACAACAGATAGCGCAACTCATTCACAAAACAAGGCGCACAGCTTACTACACTACAGCTAATCTCCAACCTCATGCCAACACCGGGTCAACAAGGATCCCGGACAAGCTCCCATATGTCGCAGCCCGGCTCCTAGGCTGCGACAAAGATGGGAGACCAGACGGATTTACTAAAGCTTAAAGCTGCATTATTTGTTTGTTTTGTTATGTTTTCTGGCTACTGGAGTAAGTGGAAAATGCTATAAACACAACATGACATATTGATTGACCTTTTAAGGTTGTTATGGCGAACTTGGCCAACAGTTGCCTATTTACACACTCAGCAGACATTGAGTAACAGTAGAATTCATTTGGAGTTGTGTTTCTGACAAATGTTACTCTTATATTTACTCTCCTGTATCCACCAACTCCTCCAAAAAATATTCAGTGTTTGACTTTTTTTCCTGCTGTGTTATTGTCCACAGGACAACACTGGGTGTCAGCATGGAAGGCTACAAAGTTGTACAAACCTATATTGTCTCAAAATCATCACAGTGTGTTGGCACATAACCAAAAAATACAGAAGCTGTGTTTATGCCAGAGACTGAAAGTCATGATTCTCATTCTCATTAACTTAGGTACTGAGGACAAAGCAGCCTGATAATGGAAATGGGGATCCGCAGTGGGGAGAAGAAGACTGTGTGACAATCACATCTCTTGTGACAACTATAGACAACTGGAACGATCTTTCATGTGATGCTTCTGTGCAGTGGATCTGTGAGAAAATGCCTTAGCATTGGCATAAAATGAGTTTTGAAATAAAACATTTGTTATAAATAATACTTAATTAAAACTAAATAAAACTATAATTATGCAAAGGATTTATTAATAAGTGTTCTTGTATGTAAAGTACTGTAGTGTACATGAGATGGAGAGAGTACAGGTCGATATTAACTTCCTTTTTACTGAAAATAACTGCAGTAACATGAGTGTGGGTTTGTGTTTGCATGGGCTGAAAACAACTGTTCATAAACAGAAACAAAGCTTCCTTCTCCAAACTGCATTAAAGCTAGCACTTAGTACTGAATAAAAAATGTCTCAACTGAAGCTGATTCCTCCAGTTGCAGGTTAAAATGGAAACATATCAGGATAATATAGCTTTTAACTGAAAAAATAATAAACAAAAACTAAACAAATACTATAAAACTATACATATAGGTAAAAAAGGGAAATGAAAGATAGAATGTGCAGGTAGTTCAACTTGTGGTTTGATCTAAGCCCCAAATTCAAGCAGTAAGTGCAGAAAGGTCTCTTCCTCAGTGTGTCAAACGTTTTGGCCTAGCAGGTGACAGATATGTGTGTGTGTGTGTGTGTGTGTGTGTGTGTGTGTGTGTGTGTGTGTGTGTGTGTGTGTGCAGATAGTGTGTTGATGCGCTGACAAGTCATGTCACCGCAAGTTAGACTGTTGTTTATCATGTTGATGACTATCTTCTTTACAATGATGTCAACTCCATTTTTGCAAAAATTAACAGGCTATGTTTGCGTGATTTTTATTTGGTATTATACAGTAGGGTATTGCACTGCATATAGCTTTCTAATGTTAATGTGTAGTTAATAATTATAACTGTTCTTCTTACTGTATAAAGATTTTTTATCTTGACTGACGGTGTTGTACTTTGTAGATGTACTTCCTATTTCCCTTCTTAGCTTGTTTTTAAAATATAATACACCTACTGTATATCTCTTTTATGTTTATCTGGAGACCTCATCTCCTCGTTTCTTGATGCATTTCTGGGATTGGAACAGTCTCACTGATGTCAACCAGGGTTGATTTTTGGATGCTGGCCTGCAGGGCAGAGCAGTAAGGGTGGGAGGAATGGAAAACATCGAATGTCTTGTCAATTCAGATATACTTCACTGTTTTCTGTATATTTTGGTTTGGACTCAAAAGCAAGATGAATAGTTGGAAAAGGTTGTGTGGATTAAAATCAATTCAGGAATAAGTAATAAATCAGATTGTTATTTTTATCCATTATCCAGCAGAAGGTTGCATCTTGCATCTTTGTTATTTTACAGATTTCTATCATCATTTATAAGGTACTTTTAAACATTGGTTTTGCCTCGGGCAAATATTTTATGACTCAGAGAACAGAGGCCATCTGTCAGATCACAAGAATATCTTTGGCAAGACAGCTCGCTGTTGGAGAAGAGTAAATGTCAAGTTTTGACTTTTCACCTAAGTATGCAAGGGACCCACACTAACTCACAGCTCAAGATGATGAATCCTGATGAATCTCTATCTGTTTCTAGGAAGAAAACTAAAGCAAAAAAAAAGTTCCTGTTTCAGTGGCAGATTATTTTTGTACAACCTATTTCCTTTGCCTCTGAAACTTGTGACTTCCTCAGAATTTGAAAAAACTGTGAGACCAGGAGAGATAGTGTCATCTTCTAGCTGTCAGCTGCCATGATGCATCATGCACTGCCATGATGCATCATGCACTGTCATGATGCTTCATGCACTGTCATGATGCTTCATGCACTGTCATGATGCTTCATGCACTGTCATGATGCATCATGCACTGCCATGATGCTTCATGCACTGTCATGATGCATCATGCACTGCCATGATGCTTCATGCACTGCCATGATGCAGTGTTTTCTATAAGGAAACCTCAATGTACTCTTGCCCAAGACCATTTTCAACACAACTGTCTAATGTTTCTATACATACTATACCTGCATAAAAGTCTACACATAAGGACTTTACGTTGAATTTCTGCATATTGAAAATAAGATGGTCAACAGCATCCTTTGACTTAAAATCACAATGATCCACGCACTATCCACATTTGCAGTTATAAATCCTACTGTATTATTATTACTGTATTATCTTGTTTTCATTTTTTTAAATTATTCTTTACATTTAGTTCTTTTTATTTAGATGTGGCTGTTTTCACATGCAAAAAGAAATACTGGGAACCATTTTTTGCATTAGAGGGAGGGAAAGTAAAATTGTTTTTGACCACTATGTCAAGGAAAATTAGAAAGATAAAAAATAATATTTAAAAAAAAAATGTTTTTACATTTTGTACTCTAGTGAGTATTTACAGCAGCAGGACAATGTGTTTTTAATAGTCTTTTGACAACAGTGGAGAACTATGGCACAATATTAATGGTTTATAGAGTGTGGACCTACACTTTAAAATGTTCAATTTTTATTTTATAAATTAGTTGGTGACAACTAAAAAAGTCAGTTGTGTTGTCTAAGTCCTAGCAAAAAAAAAAGATTATATTTATGTATTTCGTATTTTGCCAGGGTCAGTCTGTTTCTCTCAGTTTCACCAGCCTTCTTGACGGTGGCCTCAGTTACTGCAACCTCTACAACTTGCTGGCAGGAATGCACAACCAGGATCACTTCATAGCTTATAGACATTATTTATGTTGCCGTTCACTTTGCTCTGTATTATTATTTGAAAGTCTGACACTATTTCAAATTATTATAGCTATCATGTATTGCTGTGATGCTGCTTTACTTGATTAAAATGTAACTTCAATGTTTTCTGCATTTAAATGATGGATAAGGAATATTTGGTGTGAATATGGAGTGATCTAATCTCCATCCATCTGTGTTTGTGAATGAAAAATGAAAAATGCTGCTGCCTCCATCACTCCTTTCTTCAGTAGCTTCCAGTACAGCATATAATTTATATAAAATCTCACTGTTTCTCTTTATATTTCTGACTTTTAAACCCTCCAACTGCTCTGGGTCTTTGAAGTCTACTGATTTAAACCTGTAAGTGCTGCCATAAACGCTAAAAATTGTATTGTAGTGAACTTGTTTTTAAATTTGCTTAATAAACAAATGTTACTTAGCTAGACAAATAATGGCATGATTTTTTTATGTTTAAATTACACTTTTTATACCTTTAGACAGTGAGTAATTCCTACTATTACCATATATACTAATATATACTGTAGACTTTTTCAGTGATGACAGTGTGTGGGAGTTACTGTAAGGCACTGCCTTAACTTATCTCCTTCCTCAATCATACCCCTGTTGCCACTGTTCAGTTGAAAAAACGGATTAAAGAACATTTTACAGACATGTAAAATATGAACATTCTGTGTAAGAATGACAAAACATACACACACACACACATATACAGTACAGGCCAAAAGTTTGGACACACCTTCTCATTCAATGCGTTTTCTTTATTTTCATGACTATTTACATTGTAGATTCTCACTGAAGGCATCAAAACTGTGAATGAACACATGTGGAGTTATGTACTTAACAAAAAAAGGTGAAATAACTGAAAACATGTTTTATATTCTAGTTTCTTCAAAATAGCCACCCTTTGCTCTGATTACTGCTTTGCACACTCTTGGCATTCTCTCGATGAGCTTCAAGAGGTAGTCACCTGAAATGGATTTCACTTCATAGATGTGCCTTATCAGGCTTAATTAGTGGAATTTCTTGCTTTATCAATGGGGTTGGGACCATCAGTTGTGTTGTGCAGAAGTCAGGTTACTACACAGCCGACAGCCCTATTGGACAACTGTTAAAATTCATATTATGGCAAGAACCAATCAGCTAACTAAAGAAAAACGAGTGGCCATCATTACTTTAAGAAATGAAGGTCAGTCAGTCCGGAAAATTGCAAAAACTTTAAATGTGTCCCCAAGTGGAGTCGCAAAAACTATCAAGCGCTACAACGAAACTGGCACACATGAGGACCGACCCAGGAAAGGAAGACCAAGAGTCACCTCTGCTTCTGAGGACAAGTTCATCCGAGTCACCAGCCTCAGAAATCGCAAGTTAACTGCAGCTCAGATCAGAGACCAGATGAATGCCACACAGAGTTCTAGCAGCAGACCCATCTCTAGAACAACTGTTAACAGGAGACTGCGTGAATCAGGCCTTCATGGTCAAATAGCTGCTAGGAAACCACTGCTAAGGAGAGGCAACAAGCAGAAGAGATTTGTTTGGGCCAAGAAACACAAGGAATGGACATTAGACCAGTGGAAATCTGTGCTTTGGTCTGATGAGTCCAAATTTGAGATCTTTGGTTCCAACCGCCGTGTCTTTGTGAGACGCAGAAAAGGTGAACGGATGGATTCCACATGCCTGGTTCCCACTGTGAAGCATGGAGGAGGAGGTGTGATGGTGTGGGGGTGTTTTGCTGGTGACACTGTTGGGGATTTATTCAAAATTGAAGGCACACTGAACCAGCATGACTACCACAGCATCCTGCAGCGACATGCCATCCCATCCGGTTTGCGTTTAGTTGGACGATCATTTATTTTTCAACAGGACAATGACTCCAAACACACCTCCAGGCTGTGTAAGGGCTATTTGACCAAGAAGGAGAGTGATGGAGTGCTGTGGCAGATGACCTGGCCTCCACAGTCACCAGACCTAAACCCAATCGAGATGGTTTGGAGTGAGCTGGACCGCAGAGTGGCCAACAAGTGCTAAACACCTCTGGGAACTCCTTCAAGACTGTTGGAAAACCATTTCAGGTGACTACCTCTTGAAGCTCATTGAGAGAATGCCAAGAGTGTGCAAAGCAGTAATCAGAGCAGAGGGTGGCTATTTTGAAGAAACTAGAATATAAAACATGTTTTCAGTTATTTCACCTTTTTTAGTACATAACTCCACATGTGTTCATTCATAGGTTTGATGCCTTCAGTGAGAATCTACAATGTAAATAGTCATGAAAATAAAGAAAACGCATTGAATGAGAAGGTGTGTCCAAACTTTTGGCCTGTACTGTAAATATATATATATATATAGTTCCTGTTAGGGAAAGTTCCTGTTTCAAGTAATTACAACATCTTGCATCAACGATCAGCATATTATCAGAGCCTCATCATATACTGTACATGCATTGTAACTTGTGCTACAGAGCTGACCCTTAACAAAATAGTTGGCATCCTTATGAGCGATGGACTCAATTTATGCAAATGTTGACTTAAAAACTTCAACACAACAGATAACAGGTAAAAATGTTGCGCAAAGATCTAAATTATCGTCTGCTCTTATTACTGTTGTATCATTGACTGTATTCACTGTTTCTCTGTTCAGGTTCGAGGAGCTCAGAGAGGAGATTTCATGGAGCTGTTGTTCTCTGTCTGGGGCTGCTGAGTGTTTTCCTGCTGGCTGGACTCATCGGCCTCAGTGTCCACTGTGAGTCTGGTTTACATTCAGAAGTTTAAGTCAGACTGAATTTAGGAGGAACTTCATTCTACAGCAAGATGTCTGTTTTTCTTTTTCATTTGTGTTGTTGCTCTGGCTATTCTCCACCAAACTCTGCAAGTAAAGGTCTGGATGAACATGAGCATCACCTCAACTTTCTCTTTGGTACCATATTTGAAACCATGTTTGAATGCTGGTGCAGGTCATATTTGTCATGTATTTGATCTTTGGACACTTGCATGGACTTGTTTCAGTAATGTTTCATAAAACTACATTAATAATAGGGAAAATATTCTCCCATGTAGTACCGACATGGATACTGTACGTGTCACACTTTATTTTAATTTTTTTTACTGGGGTTAAATGTTATTGAACCTTTTGTGAGAAAACATCAGGGTGGCATAGTATTTACAACATGTGCTGTATGTGTCGGGCTGCTCCGTGTCAAACACCAGGACTGCTTTTATGTCGCAATCAAAGCTGGATGAAATTTATTTCTGAAAAAAAACTTGCTCAATTCATTCAGGGGTAAAGAATAACTGAGATCTGAATAATAGAGACCTGAGAAAGCAGTGATATTTTTTCTACTAAAGTGGTTTGTTCTGCACTCTACCAGCACCCTGTGACAGAAATGCTTAGCGATTGTCGTGGTTCTAAAAAGAAAACACATTGAATGAGAAGGTGTGTCCAAACTTTTGGCCTGTACTGTATATATATATATATATATATAGTTCCTGTTAGGGAAAGTTCCTGTTTCAAGTAATTACAACATCTTGCATCAACGATCAGCATATTATCGTGGTTCTGTCTCAGTCTGGCTCTATGTCATCACTTTGTCATCCTTCATCACTTTTTACCTGTTTGTTGAACTGGACTGAGTGGCAGTAGGCCCTGGAGGTTGAAATTAGAGTTTGCTTTCACACTAGCTGTTTTCTAGGAAATGTGGCTGAGGACTGTTGCTTGCTACACACTGACCCTCGTAGAAACTATGTGCAAAAGTGAACTGAAACTCAGATCAACAGTTGCCTTTCAGTGCTATTTTTGTTGTTACATGCAGGCTTGTGACAACTTGACAAACTTTTGTTTCATGTTTATGTCAACAGCAATGTATGTTTGAGTTCTTTAAAGACCCTAAGGTCGTCAGCGTCATGTTGAGGCGTGTTTGCTGTTTCTGCTCAGTGTGACTTGTGTATTTAAGTTATATTCATGTGTATGCTGGGTTTTTGGTTTTCAGTGTGCCCTGTGTTTTTCCTCCTGTGTTCCCAGCCTGCTTTTCCCTCCACTCTTCCCTCCTCATCTGCCCTGCACCATCTTTGTTAGCCCTGCCCTTTTCCCAGTGTTTTCTTTTTTTTTTTTTTTAATCTTTATTGAATGAGACATTTAAAATTTACAACAAAAAACAGTGATATAAATTGACAATAAAGTGCATACAGTGCAAAAGTGCTTTTTTTTTTTTTTAAATTAAACATCTGTAAAGTGCATAGAGTCCAGTAATCCTGTTTAAAGTGCTGTTAGTTCATAAGTCCAGTGTGTTCCAGGGGAGGCGCTGCGATTTGTCCATTGTCCTTCTCCTCCGGAGGTCAGTAAGTATCTGTTTAACTACAGTGTCACTGTAGATCACTGTCTGTTGTATTATCATTGCACATCTGGTTTTCCACAATTTTGAACATACTACAGAAATGATTAATTGTAACAGTATCAGCTTCTTTTCTGTCTTCCTGTTTCATATGCTCATTCCTCTCACTTGAGTTTCTCCGCCTATCTATATTGTTGCGTACTGCTCTGCTCTGTTCAGTCTGGTTTGGTTTGTTCCGTTTTGCTGTGCCTGCATATCTGAATCTTTATTAAAGAAACTTTCTTCAGTTCATTCTGGCTGTTTTGTCCTGCATTTGGATCCACCTGCTCTGCTACTCCTGACAGCTATTTGCTTTAAAATGATAGTGGAAGCTGTAATTACTGAAAAGGTACATTTTAAAAGTTTTAAAATGTCATTTGAGATAAGTGACTAAATAAACATGAATGTGACATGTCTTTTGATTTATTTCAGGCTACTATGTGCGCGCTTCAGCTGAAGATAATGCCGTTATCATAGACAACCTGACTGAGCATCTCCAGGACAGTAATAACAAGCTTTCTTCTGTATCTGAAGAGAGAGACCTGCTGCATGCCAACCTCACTGAGACAATTAAAGAGATGAACAAGCTTCAGAGTTTGTTTTTACAGAGTGAGTGACATCTGTGGCTGTACAGTACTGCACACACATTGTAGAAGAGCACCTACAGAGAACACTATACTGAAAATAGAAGATGATGTGGCAGTCTGTCCTCTTAATTATACAAATTATCTTCAATCAACAAGTATGTTGTAACTTGATTGTAATTGTAAAAAAAAATGTTGTGGAACCATTCTTGTATTTACTCAGCTTCAAATGTTTTAAAATATTTTTTTTTCATCAGGAAATTCCAAGCACCTCCAATATTAGCATGCTAGTATTCTAACCAATAATAGCATGCTAACCTGCTAAATGTGACTTTAGTAACATGCTACAGTAACTTTAGCATGTTACAATGCCAAATGTGCTAACACTTTCTATGACGCCCATGTCTATAATGTACTATAAACAAGGTGGGATTACATCCATAGTGTTGATGACTTGACTATTGAACTGAATTACATCCGTCGTGATAAGAACTACTATAGGGACATAGTGCAGGATGTCTCAGGCACGTTTTGAACAGGCACTGCAGTTCATCCGATCAACCTCAGCCCAACTCAAAATTGTAGTCTCCAGATATTCTGCATGTGAGGCGTTTAGGGAACATCGGTAAATTGTAGCATCTATCTATAGTCTGTATGAGAGGCCTTTAGGGGAAGGGCACTGTTCTCTCTAGGTATTGAGAAAGCTGCATAGTGGCTGTGGAGGCGTTTCCCTCCAAATTAATTTAATGGATTATCCTGGTGAGTTAGCCACCCGAGGTTAGCTGGTTAGCATTAAGGTTAACTGTACTGAGAATGGTTTCAAAGCATTTTATACATTCAAAGGGGGGCATCTGCCAGCCAAACCTTGGTATTGAGCTTATGATCAAACAGTGAGTCAAACTAGCTGTCAAAGAAAGTGAGCACAGTCATCTTCAAGATTTTGATAAACCCATATTTGTTTGTTTCTATGGTGTCATCCAGTAATAGTATCCCACCTCAAAAATCTGACATGGGGGCACAGAAGGAATGGGCTGAAATCAACACATAAAGTTTGTTCCATTTATCTTCAAACATAAACTGATGTCATCAAAATAATTTGAAAGATGCAATAATCACAAAAATTGTATGCATACCACAGAACTGCCACAAAAAATAAAGGCAAAAATGCAAAAATAATCTGAAAGCATCAGAAATGCTCCTTAGTTGGTAGAATATCAACAAGTCAACCCTATTCACTGTAATAAACAGTAGGAGCCATGCACTAAAATATGGTGAACCACTTCCGTGCTTAATATGCATGTTTTTAACCCTCATACTTTGGAAACAGACAGACTTGCTTTTTTGTCTAATGTCTAATGTTGTATGTCACAGAGAAAACTTGTCCTGCAGGATGGAGCATGTTCAGCTATTCCTGTTATCTCCTCTCCAGCAAGTCTGGTTCCTGGTCAAGAGGCAGACAGGACTGCAGGGAGAAAGGAGCAGATCTGGTGGTTATAGACAGCACTGAAGAACAGGTACAGAGTGTTTGTTTGTATGTTTGCCTAATTGCAATCTTCCTGTACCTGAAAAAAGCTAAAATACGAATTTATTTATTTATTTTTATGGATCATTGGTGTTCAACACCTTGACAATAATAATTCACATTCTTTGAAAGAACCTGTGCTGCTCTGTAGCATGTTTTGCTAGTAACTGTGTTTTAATCAAACTCCAGAAGCAGTCACTCATACGCTTTAAGTATTTAATCAGTACAGATCTGTAGTTAAAGACTGTCTGTGGAAGTCAGACAGCATCAAAAAAACATATCTGGCAACAGGAAGTCTGTATACAGTCATTTATGCACAATTTAATCAAATTTCTTATTCCCCGACTTCTTTCTTGAGAAAAATAAAGTTTATAAATAAAAATAGTTATTAATAGGTATTCAAATTTTGCTAACACTAGCAGTCACTACGTAAATGTAAACTTGTAAATGAGGACAAATACAGGTCAGTCTGGGGGAATCAGTTCCCACTAAGCTACTTAAACACCACAACAAAAACTGCGGCAGTGCCAATAGATTTTCTTTTTTGATTTATTTAGTTTATTTATTTGTACAAAATAACAAGACATAAAAAAATACATTAAAGGAGTAAAGAAGGACTGTGCAGGTGAGATTTTGAAACAAAAAACAAAAGGGCTCCCCAAAAAAGTTTTAAAAAATCTAAAATTTAAGTTTATCAAAGAAGAAAAAGATATGATGGTGATTATATTATATCATTTCAATAATAATAATAATAACAGTTAAATGGATTCTTATCAAATATGTTCAGATTAATACCATGTAAACTGCATATATAGTGTTGTTCAAACAATATAAATAGTATGGCTTTTTTCCTTCTTCTTTGAAAACAGACATTCTTGTCTACCTTCACCAAGGTACAAAGTTGGATTGGTTTGACTGACAAAGACAAAGAGGGGACCTGGAAATGGATTGATGGAACACCACTGACTTTAAGGTTTGGCTTCAAATTGGTTGTTTATTGACATACACAACCACTGCTGTATATTAGTGGTGGGTGATTTGTATTAAATCTTCTATCACAGATAATGTAGTTTTTAGTGTAATTTTCTGCATAGACAATGAGGTGAGGTGACTGGCAGTTCCAGATGAGTCTGAAGCTTTTCTGGTTAAATTATCAGTGCAAGATGATGATGATGATGATGATGATGATGATGATGAGAAACTGTGGCAAAAAATCAAACCGAACTACTATTTCATGGTGCATCTGAAACAGGGTTTATGGTCCACAGCCAAGTTTCACAATTCACCAAACAGTCATTAATCAATAGATAAAAATGTCATAAATCAATTTACTCTTCAATTCTGGAGTAATCTGGAAGGATTCAACATCTATGGTGGAGCGTTTTGATCATATATGCAATGACAAAGCACTTTGAATTTGTGATTTGGCCCTCTAGCTGGTGTCTTCTCTAAAGCAATGACGCATTTATCTGAAACAGAGTTGAAATATACAGTACTGTGCAAAGGTTTTAGGCACTTTAGATGTTTAGATTCTTATCCATTGTGCAACACCATCACAGAGGCATCTGATCAGTCCCAAACTTATTCTGCAGCATGACAATGACTCCAAACATCCAGCCAGAGTCATAAAGAACTATCTTCAGCAACAAGAAGAACAAAGAGTCCTGCAACAGATGGTTTGGCTCCACAGAGCCCTGATTTTTAACATCATGGAGTCAGTCTGGGTATTCAAAAGTATTCATGGTATTATTTTGGACAGCATCCTCACTTTAGTTTTAGTGCTTAAAACTTTTTCACAGTACTGTAACTGATCACCAGAAAGCTATAGAGGCATAGGAAAAATACTACAGTGAACCTGCAGCCCCATCTAACTTGCTACTCTATGGCTCAAAATTATGCTAAGGCACACTATGCTAGATAAAAGAAATTCGATTCTGTGATGTCTGTGAAGAAAAATTATTTACAATCCTACTTTTTACCAGGAATGAGGCACATTCAGTTTTGTTCTGTTCCAGTGAAGGACTGTGTTCATGTCAGAGATTAACAGTGTTACGATTCTCTTGTTCACTGACCTGTAGCTACTGGAGGCCAGAACAGCCTGATAATGGAAATGGAGATCCAATTTGGGGTGAAGAGGACTGTGTACATATCAGGGCTGACGACTGGAATGATCTGTCGTGTGATGCTTCTAAGCATTGGATCTGTGAGAAAAATGCTGGTGTATAATATCTAAAAATGCTTTTTGCAAAAGGCCTTTAGTATTTAGTGTCCTTTCATGTTTGTATGTGTGTGAATTTCAAACTTTTCCCTGCTGTGCTAACGACCATTTGCTTCTGCCCTGCCTTCATTAACCAATTTCAAATATTCCAAACAACAAAAAGAAGCAGACAGATAACACCGAAACCAAAATAAATTTTTTCAGTGTCTTTGTTTTGTGGTATAATTTCTAAAGACTTGTGATGTGCTGAAGAGAACAAAAATTGTATTGCAGAATGATTTTAATGTGATATTGCATGATGAAGCCTTAAGCAAGGTTAAAACAATGTTATAACACTGGATTAATTATATTTCATGTATACCTCACAAGATGTTTGATTTAGTGTAAAGACACAATCTCACTCAGTGCACTTGTTGAAATTTGAGGTGTGTGTGTATTAAACTTTAATATTTTTTAAAAAATATCCTTAGGAGAAGGTTTAGAAATAAGGGTGTAAAACAGGCAGTAATAACTTTAAAAAAAATAAGACCAAAGGGAATTGTGAAGATATTGGTGTAAAATTAACAAGGAATAGTCTTAAAAGAAAGAGGACATGTCTGGACAAAGCTCCAGACATGCCTAGGCAGAACCTGGTCTGCTGAAACTTGTGTCAAGAAAGGTAACCAAATAAGGATCGAAAATAAGTTCTAATAGTGTAATTAGTCAAGAATAAGGGGTTGGCCATAGGCGTGACCTTTGAAGGCCTAAAGAGTATAAAAGACAAGACAGAAGCCACAGCAGACCAGGGTCATCTCAGATACACATTGTGTGTTGTGATATGCTCTCCTTTTCTTGCCTGGCAATAAAAGAACACTTTTTGCTGCTCTGATCTCTGACTCCTGAGGATTTTTTGACACCAAAGAGAAGTTTTTGGTTTTGGGATATTCTTCTTCAAACTGAGACCCTAAGAATTTGACACAACAGTTTCTTCTTCTATGATCTGTCTTTTCACCACACTCTCATGCTGTATTCAATAGGCACTAAGTGAAGAAAACAACTCTAACAATAAAACAGAACATCATGTATCTCAGTCTAGACAATCTACTGGATGAGATCTGAAACTGCCCTCACCAGAAAAATAAAAGCACTGGTCGTTTGTGTGCCTTGAGGAAGAGGTAAGGTGGACGAGTGGGTCATTAAACCATGTGGCTGTTCTTTCATATAGTCAACTAAAACTACTTGGTTGGAGTTGTGGAAGGATTGTCTTCATGGTTCAATGGAACCAACATTGACTGTTAGAGACAGGACCGTTTGTACACCTACCATCCATCACAACCTCCTCCTCCTCCAAGCATTATGGTTCCCCAAAACTGTCTTTTGTGTCTATTAAACAGTTGCATGTGGACTTTTGTACCTCTACCTTTGTAGAAGAAAGACACAATCTAGATTTATGTATTTTAACTGTGCTTATCTAACATACTTAATGTGCAATGCTCTTGTGTACTATTTATCCTGCTGGACTTCAGCCTATACCAATATGACATATTTAATGTGTATTGTGTATATATTTAGACTTTTGTGTTGTGGTTCTTACACCTACTGTATACACCAATACATATGATCTGTGTTGTGGGCTTGAAATAAAAGATGGTGCCTGTTTGATGTCATCAGGGTTAAGTAAATATATTTCAATATTTTCAGAAATTAATTCCATAATTTCAAGTGTAATTTCATAGGTCTATAATCAGTTTTCCATTCAGTTTCCTCAAAAAATAAAATAGCTAACTGTCCCTGTTGCAGAATGCAGGTGGGAAAAAAAAGGGTTAGGCAACCGCCTAGGGCACTATCTAATGTGGTGCACCAATTACACTATGTACCTGAACGAGCTACAGTTAATGATCCCAGCGCCCCATCAAATGCACTGCTGCCATTTGTGGTGCCTACCCAGAGCATTGATACAGTTTTTTTCTGAAGAAATAAGAAGAGAAAAAAAGAAGAGGAGAAGCGTGCCAAACAAAGGTATGTGGTGTGGGCTGTGGTGAAGCTCGCCTCTGGGTGTGCTCCGCCACTCTGGCCAACCCTTGTACTACGCTCCAGTATGGTCAGGACACCTGGAAGCTCAGTGTCTTTAATGTGCTGTCCCAATGAGCATTTTCCTGTTGAAAAGACAGATTCTGAAATGAAAGTTTTTTCACTGATGTTGATTTAGACCATATTTTACTTGGATTTGCAATACTGGCTTTTAGCTGAGAAATTTGGATGTGGTTTGCACATGGCACATTGTAGAGGATGACAAATTTCACTATTGTAAATCAGTGAAATACAGTCTAGTGAAGGAGGGTTCCTATACTGGGGATCGAACCCTGGTCTCCCCGACCACAGAAGACTGTGCTGACCACTCAGCCAAAGCGCAGCTCCACCAGACGCACAGACCTGCAGCTCTTTATACACCCATGACACAGAGACAGACAGCAGAGCAGAGGAGAGGAACAGAAACAGCAATGTAACCTCCCTACATCATGCGTCCCAATCTGCACGCTGTTATTTGACATGTTTTTTTCCTTCCCAAAAACAAAGAATTTTTTTAAAATATTTGTACAAAATAAATATTTATAAAAACCCACTATTTGTCCGAATACTATATTCGGATTCAGCTCCACCCCTACTATATAGTTCTTCTGTATATATGGGCCGAGCGGGAACTCACAGGCCAGGCCAGCAGGAGAAACACTACAGCGCATATTTAGTGAGCTGCACAGCACGGAAGTAAACCCGGAAGCTAGAACCTTTTTTGGCTCGTACACCAGCAATTTTCATTCGATTGATTAGGTGCCATCTTTGAGTCCGGTATCCAGTTCTTATAATACATCCATTGCATAGAGTTGTGAAGTGGGAGGAGCTATTTCAGGCGCCCCTGTTTCCAGAAATAAAAATCCCATTCATTTTCCCCCTCAACAGTCTTACCTTACTCTTCTACAGCCTGGACCGGCATGAAACTCTCTCAGTTAAATCATCAGTACAAAAGATGAACAACTGCAACTCTTCAATAAAAGGTCGAAGGTACAAGACTGTGTAACCTACAATCACTAGCAAGGACCACACCATTAACAAGATGCGTTTAAATAATGTATTAAGAAAAACAATCATTGTGCGTAGATCTGCTTGCTGACTGCGTTGTGGGAAAGCTCATAGGGAATCCGCCATAGGACCCAGGCAACGACGGACCCCCTCAGGACCTTATGAAGGAGAGGAAGAATCAGGAAGAGAGAAATAGGGTGGGAGGGAGGGGCACAGAATACAAGAGCAGAAGAGGAGGAGAGGGTTAGGTGGTATTTATAGGAATGCAGGGAGGGTCGCAGTTGAGCTGTGGTCTTGCTCCTGAAACTTCGCTAAATAAGCTTCAATTCACTAGCAAGGACCACACCATTAACAAGATGCGTTTAAATGATTTATTAAGAAAAACAATCATTGTGCGTAGATCTGCTTGCTGACTGCGTTGTGGGAAAGCTCATAGGGAATCCGCCGTAGCACCCAGGCAACGACGGACCCCCAAAAAACCTCCAGTTACTTAAGATAAGATTGTGCAGATCTGGGAACTTTGAGATCTGAATTGGTGTAGCGATAATACATTTGGGAGGAACAACGGCCCGTGAGTCGTATGAAGTACTTTGGGATGCCAGTAAGGAGTAATGAACGGAAGAAATGCCAGACAAGGAGAGTACGTGGCGGAAGTACTGGTGGAACCAGAACGAGTAGCCAATTGTCCGTATTCAAAGATGAAGAGAGGGTCTGTCAATGATAAGCTCTGGGATTTCTGGAATTGCAAGTAGTTTGCAATGGTCTCAGAAGGATTCAGCAGAGATTGAACTTTGAAGTAAAATGGGTATGGTTGACTGGATTGATCAGTTTTAGTTTGTTTTAAGTAGTCAAGTCAATTTATTTATATACCCAACATTCCCCCCTGAGCAAGCACTTGGTGACGGCAGCAAGGAAAAACTTCCCCTTTAAAAAGGGAAGAAACCTTGAACAGAACCTGGCTCTAGATGGGCAGCCATCTGCCTTGACCGGTTGAGTTGAGACAGGGGGTGACGATGTCATCTGAGAAGATAATCAGGTGTGACTTCTAAATTTCGAGCAACTTGAGGAATACTATCTGAAGCAGATGGTGTGGATGCTGATTGACGGCAAGTCAGCAGCAAAGATTTTTAGTAATTTGCAGCCTTGTGCAAGTGACAGTAAGCATTACCGAAAAAACTGGAAAATACTGAAGTTACATTAGATTAGTTCTATTTGGAACTTGCAACCCGGTGCATGTAACAGACGTTACTGAAACTACGGTTGATTAGTTGTATTATTAACCTGTGACCTGGCGCACATTACGATAAATGTTACTGATGTGATGTTTAGTTGTATAGTTTGCAACCTGATGCCAGTAACTATAGATGTTACTAAGGTGACGTTACATTATTTGTAGTAGTAACTTGCAACCTGGTGCAAGTAACAGCAGACATTATTAAGGTGACGATAGATCAGTTTTTTTTTTGTTTCTTTGTTTTAAACCGGGTGTGTGTATCGTAGTTATTGACGGTACGTTAGATAAGTTCGATTAGTAACTTGCAACCCGGTGCAAGTGATGGTAGGCGTTACTGAAGTGACATTAAATTAGTTGTACTAGTAGCTGGCAACCCGGTGCCAGTAACTATAGATTTATTGAAGAGGCGCTGAATACTGAGGCATTACTGAAGTGATGTTAGTAAGAATATCCAAGTGGGTAACTGGCAACCTGGTGTCTATAGTTGAAATGGCAGGATGTTTCTGAAATGTAGCGAGAATAGCTGACTTTTCTCCTCTAAAATGAACTTGATGGATAATAAAATAAGAAATTGGCAACCCGGTGCCACTCACAGAAACCAGAGATAAATGGGGGATGGAATAATTAGTGCCTGGTATCCCGCTGCCAGTATTGACTTTAAACTGATCTGGTAAGAAAAGGGGTTGTTGAGGTGAATGAGGGATGATGCAAACCTAGCATCCTGGTGCCAGTGATGTCTGCTGTGCGGGGGGAAAATACAACCTGGCTCCCACCAAGGGGTGCTGGTGATGCAGGCTGTGGCTGTGGAGACAGCGGAGGGTCTGTGACGTCACGCTTGCCGGCTCTGGTGGTGATTGGTTCTGACGAGGAATCCAGAAGCGCGGGAGGTTCGGTGATTGTTGTTTCCGCTGAGTAGAGATTAAACAGTCTGGCTTTATTGTTGCTGTGGTTGAAGGGAATGCCTTCCCTTACAGCAATCATTGGAGGCGGGCAACAGTTCAGTTGCAGATGTTGGGCTCTGTTTGTGGATGTAAAGACAGCCGGATCAAGAGTAGGGCGCACCATGGTGGATAGTAACACGGACTGTAGTGAGACAGCCAATGAGGAGAGAGTTGAAGCCGCCTTCACTCGCGGCTATGCCACGGTTTGCGGCCCTCGCTGACGGAGGAGAGGAGGCCTGAGGACTTCCGGGAATCGGAGAGTCACCTTAGGGGAGCTTGAGTGGAGGTGCCCATGAGGCCGGTACGTGCACCGCTGAACACAGAGGCCCCCGCCAGGACGCTTGACTTTGGTCTGACTGCTGTGTCATGGCTGGAGGAGAACCATTTTTGAACAAATCTTTATCCGAATCAGACGGGTTGATCTGCAGTTCGTGATCCATGGTGAGTTGACTTTTGTAAGATCGAAATTTCGGCATTTGTCCAAGTTTTTTATAATGCAATCATGCGATTAGGCGTGAAATACGGTTTGTCTGTCGAGAAATCTAAGACAAAAACGGCTAACATCTGGTGGTAGCTTGAGCTTGTTTCTGAGAAGCTAGACTGAGACTGCATATACGTGGAGAGCGGAAGAGGAGGAGAGGGTTAGGTGGTATTTATAGGAATGCAGGGAGGGGCACAGTGGAGGTGTGGTCCTGCTCCTGAAACTTCACTAAATAAGCTTCAATAAAAAAATTGGGGTAGAAGTTAACTACAACTTACAGGGTGCATTTCAGCAAGAAATCATCAAGCTTAAAATTCAATCACGTGTCGCTAACAGTGGGCAGAAGCTAAAGATTATGGTGAGACACTGATTTACACTGATCTACAGTGTAAATCAGTTTAATTTAACTTCTGTGTCACTTTTGAGTGAATTCAGCAACAACAAAGTTTAATGCTTTAGTTTCTATGAGCAGATATTATGTTGCAAGAGCAGTAGGAAAACAAGTGATCTTGATCTTGTCAGTGAACATTATACAAATACATTTAGTAATTTGGTGTGTTTTACTATAATAATCCTGCTTCAAGAAAGGCAGCAGAGAGTTGTCATACAAACGACATTTAGCACCTCCCACCCTTGCCTTGTGGCTTCCTCAGTAGTTAAAACAGAGAAACTGAAACTATCAAGAATTTCATTTTTAACATAACATCCTTTTGAGTGATGGAGGAAATTTATGTCAACGTTGAGCATACAAAACCTGTTGACTTAAAACCTTCAACAAATCAGACAGGTAAGAATGTTCACAGAGGTTGACAGACTACACTTTGAGTAGTATCTTTTAATCTGTCATTAGTCCTGTTGTATAATTGATTGGCTTCATTGGTCTTTTCTCTGTTCAGGTTCGAGGAGCTCAGAGAGGAGATTTCCTGGAGCTGTTGTTCTCTGTCTGGGGCTGCTGAGTGTTTTCCTGCTGGCTGGACTCATCGGCCTCGGTGTCCACTGTGAGTCTGGTTCACATTCAGAAATCAGTGATGATTTAGGACCATGATCAAAAAATGCTCATGTTTTACCAGGATGTTTATTTAAGTTTTTTAATTTATATTTTGGATTGTCCTGGTTCCATTCTCTTATTTTCTTTATGTATTATCCTTTTTTCTTAAAGTAGCTTTTTAATTTTATTTACAAAGGTATCATGTTAAAAAAACACATTTCCATATTTCGTGAATATGAATTTTTGCCAAGAAGGCAAGAATTATCATTCAAGCAGCTACTATCATATTCATATTTAAACAGGACTATCATTATCAAAGCACTACAACAGTGATTTTCCACCTCTTTCTGCTGCTGACATATTACGTATGTTGGTTAAGTGTCATAATGACAGGCCAAAATGAGAAAATATTTTGACTTGAGTGGGTACAGTAACTATTTTTGTTTTATTGCATTTAATGTTGTAGAAACATGTCTCTTTTTAGTTTATATATATATATATAATGACAAAATAGTAAAATCCACTTATAGGATAAATATGAAAACAAATCCCAGCAGTGACTGGCATTTAAGTAATGAATCCAAAAACAACCCATTAGTCTACCAGCCATGCACTGATAGGATACTCTTTTTATTTATTTGCCATTTGAGATCCTTTAAAAAACTAAAAAAAGACTGCCTCTTGATTGATTTCAGACCATTACCAACTCTCCACTATAAAAGCCAACCTGACTAAAGAGAGAGACCTGCTGAATGACATTATCACTGAAATGACTAAAGAACAGGACAGGATGAGTAAGTGTGGGCGCTGCACACATACATTCTCTAACACAGGAGTATTCTGGTAAAGACTGAAGAAGATTATGTGGTTAGGTATTATCTGTACTCTCAGTTCTGTAAAATGTATCTGTAATCAGCAGGGGTGTAATCTCTACCGCATATCTCTGTGTGAAACCTATATACTTATCAAAGCAAACATGAGTTTCTGTTAAGACGAGTGTGAACACACATACACACATCATTATCTTTATTTGCCATCACCACCAGTTTACCACTGTGAAACTAAATGGCTTCTTCAAACTCGCATCTGATTTACAATTTGAGAGGAGTTTTAGTCGAGTATTTTAATATGATGTTTTTATACATTCAAATATTTAGTAAAGTCTTACTAAGTCTAGATAAATCCATTTCCTCCTGTCACTTGTAATGCATTTCTACATTTATAGAATTTTTTCTACTACTATAGTTGTAACCACTGCTTCAGCTTACTATGAAATAATTACTGAGTCTATATAACTGTAACAACTCAGAAGAATTTATTTAGGGTCTGGTAGCAATTTACTACCTATATCCAGTTATTTGTATGAATTGCTGGACTGGAGCATAGCTATCCTTATTATACTTCAGATAGGGCTGTGCAACATGACAGGACGGGAGAAAAATGTCTATCATTTTATTATGCTCTATCGTTTATTTCGTTGTGACGCAAATCACACTCTTTACAGCAATATTTTTCGTCATTTGGAGTCTGTCCATCTTTTGCGCGGATTACATTGATAAATTATTCTTCTTGGCTTTTTACTCACAAAGCTTTTACTGCACTTACAGTAACGTAACGAGTTTAGTTGCCATCAACTCTCCAACTCTCCAACTTCAGCTCATTGTCCACCCCTGGCCCCCCAGGGGTAGACAATTAAATGAATAAGTCAGAAGGGGTGGACAGTTAAATAAATAGGGGGGGACAATTAAATAAATAGGTCCACTATTTATTCATTTAATTAAAATGTGCTATATCGGGATAGGTATCGTTATCGGGATATGAAATGACCTATATTGGGATATAAGATTTTGGTCATATCGCCCTAACTTTCAGCCCTAACTTCAGATAATCACAGAGTATCCTCATGGATAGGTATAGATGCAAAACAAATTGAACCCTGGTTTGGTAACAAATCAGTATCCTTTTAATTGGCTTAATAAAATTAACAATTACAGGTTCAACCTAGAAATGTGTTATGTTGCCCTTAAAACTTAAAGAGTCCTTTCTGAGTCCATGATTAGTAGAACCAAAACAGTCTTCAATTGAAAAAAACAGGAGATTACATGGTGATTTAACCCTTGTGCCTCGCTTTAAAATACTATCAATTGAGCATATTGAGGACCTAAAAGGTCCCCATCAAAAACAGCCATAAAAATAATATATATTAATATTTTTTTCCACTTTCACTGAGTTTTTTTTTAACCAACTTTAGCCCTGATCATAACTACTAAATATTCATTAAGTTTCAGAATTTTAACCTTTTAAACGCCAGTTTTTGTGATGATACCAGTCATTTTTATAACACTAAAAACACAAAAAATTTTATATTTTCAATATACTAGTGGCAAGTGGGAATTTTTTGTTTTGAATTATCACAGTCTTGGATATGTCAATGATTAGCAGCAACATTGATATTTATGCATTACTATTTTTTGTGCAATGTCAGATTTAAATAAAAACCTATTAAAAATCCATATTAGAGACCTAAAATGTCCTCAATATGCTGAAAATTATGAAATATGCCAATCACTTGCCCTCTTGTTTGACACATACGCACATAAAGTGACAGATATGCACCTGCTCTGTCCCTCCAAGCACACACACACACACCGCACGCACACAAACACAGACACACACACTTACACCTTCAAAGCTCAGAAGCATATATGCCGACTGTGCTGTAACTCATGTGGGCAGGTATAAAAGGCCTGCACGTGCGTGTGCATGCATGTGCATGTGTGTATGTGGGGGGGGGGGGGGTAAAGGTGTGTGTATGTGTGTGTCTGCTAGAGAGAGAGGGAGACCTTTGTAATGTGGCCTGCAGTGTGAATAATGTGACCTGCAGCCCATAAAAATGACTGCTGCACACACACACACACACACACACACTAGTTTCTCCATACACACACATACACCAACCTTGGACATATCAATGCAAACACATCCTTTTGCAGATGAATAAATTTGCTACAATGTCCTGAAAAACTCCATAAAACAGGAAATGCCCCTATCATAGCTCCTTTTGGAGAGCAATTCTAATGGTACATATTTGTTCTATAGGGGAAACAGGAGAAAATGGCTCAATCAGCTGGAAAAGAGTAAAAACTACAATTTTGAAGCCAGGGCTTCAGTTTGAAAGCCTTATGACACAGAATCCATGGTTTTATCTTACAGTGGCCATGGGATCAAAAAATAAAGTTTTTATGGATTTACACTGGGCCATTTTTTCCATAAGGATTTGAGTGTCTGTATTTTGGCTACACACACACACACACACAGCAATTTCTCCATACACACACATACACCACATTAAGACATCCCCAGCTATACATACAACTCATTGAAGCTGTAATATACTTGGCTGCAGTATTCATAATAGAGGATTAATGCCCCCTAGTGGAACCAGGAAAATAGCATGCATTTTGCACAAAGGGTTAAAAAAAAAGACTCAATCAGCTGGACAATAGTAAAAACTAAAATTTTGCCAGGGCTTCAGTTTCAAAGAATGCATGAATTCATTTAGTAGGAACCATGGGATCAAAAAATATGGTTTTAATGGGTTTCAATGGGACCTAAAAGGGCCCTAACATGCTGAAAGGTTGTTGTTTCTACACAGTGTATTATAGACATAATATAGGATCTGTGGTTGAATTATCAAAAATCAATAAAAAATACACACCTTTGACAAATATCATGGCTACAGCATAATCACAGCCAAAATGGTTGAAAAAATAAAACATTAAAAGCCCTTTTAGGTCCCTAGTGAGGCACAAGGTTTAAAAAAAAAACTTTAGCAGGTGATTTGAAGCTACAGTGAGCAACTGGCTCTCACAGGCTAACTGCCACAGCTACAACCATCTGAGCCCTTTTTAAGCTCAATAATAAACAGTACTGTGCTCTAGGTTTAATACACAATACAAACTATAGCTCACTGTAATTTATATTAAATGCAAGCACACATTACTAAATAAGGAGTAAAACTATGCCATCTAAAGCAACATATTCCTTTGGCGTTTAGCTTAAAACAGCATAAACCATGTGAGTTTACTTACTGGACACAGAGGTAATTTGTACAAACTTCTTGCCAAAGTCCACCTAGCATGGTGGCTAATTAGCGATTAGTTTAATTTGCAATTAGCATGCTAATAAACTTCAATTTGGTTGTTAAAACTTTACCATAAGACAGGCAACACATTACCATAACACAGACAATGTTACACATCCTAAATATGAATGCCCACCTTCCTCTATGACTATTTAAAAACCACAATAGTAGTGACTTTACAAACCAAATTTGGTATCTCAATTGCATTTAGGATAGCCTATTTCATTCTATGTTCAATGCCTAATGTTAGCTGACACATTACATAACAAGACTTTCCACATTACTAACTAGTTAAATAGCTGTTTCATACCTCTGACCTATTGGTCCCTAATCTGTTATCTCAGCCAGTGGTGAGTAACCGTTTCTGTTTACTTTTCTGGCCTGGCCTAGTGTGTTGGCTGGATGGCCTTTCAATCAATCTGATTTGACCAATAGGTTTCAATGTATGTCCTCAATGACCACAACAGGAAAAAGTGGGGGGATGGAAACATGTTTGTGTGAAAGTGTGACACCCACAAGCAGGCTGCAACGCACTGTGAGTACACATTTGCACATGACCTTTGTGAAGACCAACTGACTTATGACACTTATTTCTCTACATTAAAATCTTTATGTTTATAGTCAATATATTTTTCTTGTTTAAAAATTAAACATGATGATTAGTTATGAAAACAAAAGTCATAAATCTTAAAACTATCTGCAAACTAACTGCCACAATAGCCTACCAACCAGTGCCTCAAAGGAGAACACATTAAATATGTTGAAATGAGAATAAAACAAGATAAAAAGACAATAGTAACCAGACAGTTTTATTGTGAGACAAGGAAACATATCAATCCCAACAATTTCATATAATCATTTGCCCTTAACAATGTTAGCCTTCACTCTCTCAGTATGTATCAAACTGACAATTACTGTATGAGACACAGACTCACAAATATTTTCAAACTACATGCACTTCACCTGCAGCTGTGTTTTGCAATTATGCTGCTGCAATAATTAAATTCCATGCATGCATGTTTTTAACCTCCATATTGTATCTTTGGCAATAGATTAACCTTACTCTTTCTGATTTTTAATGTCTTTCTTGAAGAGAGAACTTGTCCTACAGGATGGAGGATGTTCAGTTGTGCCTGTTATCTCCTTTCTAATGAGTCTCGTTCTTGGGAAGAAAGCAGACGGGACTGCAAAGGCAAAGGAGCAGATCTGGTGGTCATAAACAGCGCTGAAGAACAGGTACAGTGTGTGTGTGTGTGTGTGTGTGTGTGTGTGTGTGTGTGCGTGCCAGCATGCGTGTGTGCATGCGTGCGTGCATGCGCGCATGTGCGTGTGTGCATGTATGCGTGCATGTGCGTGCGTGCATGCGCGCATGTGCGTGTGTGCATGTATGCGTGCATGTGCGTGCGTGCATGTGCGTGCATGTGCGTGCGTGCATGCACGTGTGTACAGAAGTAAAGATTTCCACAAAGGTTGAAAGCAAAGTTGTCAGAGAATGTGATACTATTTAAATGTGTGGATAACGGAGCGTATTTACATTTTATAAAAAGTGACCGAAATATTTATGTCAAGAATAAAAAAAGGCTGAGAAAAAAGTTAAGACCTTGACTCCTCTCTCACCTCCGCACAGCTGAACAATCACTGCATGAAGTGAGTGTGAATGTCGGCTTGTCAGCGTCAGAAAGGTCCATCTGACAAGCATATCTGAAGGAGTATTTAAAGGTGGCTGTATTCTTCTTCAGAGATGCCACCTTATGGCTTGTTCAAAACTAGCCAATACAAAAAAAGAAAGATTGAAAGTGAAAGCTGTGCATTTAAGGATGAGGGCACTGAGAAATACATATTCCTTTTGCCTGGAGGAAGTGGTAGGCTAACATCAAAAGCCACTACGACACTTAATATGCCCATTTTGACTAAAACTATCTCCAGAACATAAAGAAGAACCAAACCACAAAACTGAACCAGTTAAAGTCGTCATATCAAACCTCCAGCAGAATAATTGTAAAATCAGTATTTTCAACAGTGAATACAGTGAAGAACTCACTAATTGAGTTTTGTGTACAAGTTTAAGGACTTGGTTACACAATGAAGGTGTCCCATTAATAGAAATGCTGTTTATGTACGTAATCCTGGAGCAGGGGTGGATCTAGGATTTCTCTAAATCAGGGACCATAAAGGGGCCACATTTTACACATTTTTTAGAGGGGTCAAGTTTATGTCCAACATCCATACACAATTCCTTATTCAGTAAGGTGTATATACATTTCACCAGTCATTCACCATGTTTGCCATTGGCTCTATAGCTTTGAGCAAAAACACACATCATTGAATATATTTTGCAAAACCACTGAATATCCACCTGTCCCTTTCTTTTCATACTTTCTATCTCTGCCAAACATTATAGTTAACACAAAGAGTTAAAGAGTACAGTCTTGACCTGCTCTATGTGAAAAGTGCCCTGAGATAACTTTTGTTATGATTTGGCACTATATAAATAAAATTGAATTGAATTGAATTAAATAATGCAAATTACTAAGAACTGCGTGGATTAACATTAGTGGCATGCTGAATTCAAGCCTCACTTCCATCATACTTTTTCAAGTGGGAGATCAGATATTTCCCTCTTTCCAAGGTGTCTGGGATGCAGCATTAGTTTAATTTACTTAGCAATGACTGTGGCATGACTGAAACATTATTTCACCAATAAGAAGTGTCTTTCAGATGGTGAGTTTGTGGGTGTAGGTAAACAAAAAAAGACTTAAGTTAGCTAGCAACTGTATGTCAGAACGAGCTAACGCCAACAAGCTACAGTACATTCCAACAATAGAGTTGTTAACTAATTAGTGATGTAGTAGCTTGCTACTACCTAATGTTCAGTGACTGCAGCAAGTAAACGCTCTTTCACACGTTAACACAAACTAATGTGGGGAATTGTAACTTACCATGAAGTTTCTGTGAAGAATGAAACACTGTGCGCCACTGTTCACTTCAGCTCTCCATTCAGTCTCATACCGCGCTCAAGTCACATCAGAATTACCAGTTCCCACTTATAAATACAATTCTCATCCAAGCTGTATCCAAGTCATAAACATGGGAATCTTACCCATTATTACCTTCGCCACAGTTTGTGGCATTTACTCATCTGTAAAGAGTCAAACGGCAAGTGACAGGACAGGGGTATCAGGGGCCAATCAGATTTCAGCCAGCCCTGATTGGCGTAATGGCGTTGTGAGCAACATCTGCATCAGGGCTGTCTGCCTTTATATATGGCCAATGCAATGTCACTCATCGTTCAAAATAAGCACACCTCTTCTCACTTCACCCCAGCAGCAAGAAGGGCAGTCTGGTGAGACATCTCACTCATGCTATTCAGAGAACTGGGTTACACGAATAACCTAAAGTACTTCTTTTTTTTTAGCATTTGTTTTCGAAGTCGATGTCTGGTAGAATGTGCCCACAATCTAGCCAGAATGCCAGAGCTGAAATAGGCTGGTGAAATAGTTTCCACTATCCAGTGAGAAAGTCTTTTTTGGTAATGGGCTTCCCCAAGTGGGTGTTAGCCCAAGACACAAACAACTGGTCCCCTTTCCTGAAGACCCTTGTCCTCTCCACATATAGGGTATATGCAGCACAAACTGGGCACAACATATGCAACTGCTGCTGTTCTGTAGAGCGGAACGGTGGCGGCTGAAAAGTCATAAGGTCCACTGGTGAACAAGCATTGACTATCTTCGGGACAAAAGCAGGATTAGGCATCAGTGTAACTCCAAGTTTGCCAGGACTGAACAGGCAGGATGCACAGACACAACATGGATATTGCTCACACATTTAGCCGTGGCTAAGGCCAAACTTAAGGCCACCTTAAGAGACAGCATTTTCATGTCTATGCATTTGACTGCCTCAAAAAATGGCCTGTAGGGGCCTCCGATAACAGAGCCAAACCCCAAGATGGCAAAATCGGCTCGGAGATAGGTAACAGTCTCCATGCACCTTTCATAAACCAGCAGATGCTGGCCTGCCGTTTTACCATGAAAACCGACATGGCAAGCTGAAATAGCAGTACAGAGCACTGAAAGGGCATTTCCTGCACCTTAGCACACCATTCCTCAAACACTCCCCACTTACAGTCATAAAGAGACCTAGTGGATGATGCTCCCTTGAATGGTCTTAGTCACACTGTGCAATAGCCCGGTAGTTCTCAAGTTAAGCCACTCATGGGCTAGGCCCACAAGGCGACCCACTTGGGGTGAGATTGAAATATCTGCCTGAGAGAGAAGGTTCCTGTGCACTGGGAGGGGCCACAGGTGACTGTCAGGGGAGCTGCTTCACTTCTGCCAGTCAATGCATGGATGCCCACTGAGAAGCAATTAAGTTCAGGGAAAGACAATTCTCCCGCACTGTACAGCATCGGGGGAATCAAGGCAAGAGGGGGAAACACATACAGCAGAACACATGGCCACATGTGCACGAACACAACCTCTCCCAGCAGTGCACTCTGATAGTGCACGAAGAAAAACACGAGCTGGGTCTTTAGTCTTTTCTTAAAGATTGAGAGGGACTCTGCGGATCAAACAGGGTTTGGTAACTCGTTCCACCACCGGGGAACTACAGAAGAGAAGAGTCTGATTAGAGACTTAGGTCCCTGTCATGGTGGTGGTACCAGGCAGCTTTCATTGTCGGAGCGTAGTGAATGGGAGGGAGCATGGACCTAAATGAGGGAGTTCAGGTAGGCAGTGGGTTTTAGTTTCTGTTTTGTAAGCAAGTGTCTGGGTTTTGAATTTGATGCGGGCAGCAACTGGGAGCCAGTGGAGAGATATGAACAGTGGGGTAACGTGCTGTTTTTGGCTGGTTGAAGACCAGACATGCCGCCGCATTCTGGATCATCTGCAGAGGATTGAACGCACATGCGGGGAGGCCTGCCAGTAGGGAGTTGAGGTAGTAGGTAGTATGCATGATAGTAGCTCAGACAGGTAGGGTCTGATCTTCCTGATGTTGTACAGGGCAAATCAACATGACTGAGCAATTGAGGCCACGTGAGCCTTAAAGGTTAGTTGGTCATCAATCATGACACCCAAGTTTCTTTGGCTTTGTGGGCATGAGTTGGGTTGATTTGGCTGGATACTGGATATTGATCTCTTGTTATATATACTGGCTGGGATGACAACGAGTTCAGTCTTAGAGAGGTTAAGTTGAAGGTAGTGTTCTTTCATCCATGCTGATATATCGGCAAGGCATGACAAGATCCGAGCCGAGACTGTGTGGTCTTCCAGTGGGAACAACAGGAAGAGCTGAGTATTGTCAGCATAGCAATGATATGAAAAAACCATGGGAGCAGATGATTGCACCAAGTGAGGTGGTGTATATTGAGAAAAGAAGGGGACCAAGCACTGACCCTTGAGGAACCCCTGTGGATAAGCCGTGTGGTTTGAACACTTCTCCCCTCCAAGATACTCCAAAAAATTTCCTGAGAGGTAGGACATGAACCCTGTTCACCATAAAACCTAAATCGGCCAGGTGTGCCAACACAACAACCCATTTTACATTCTTGAACTCAGTGATAGGCCAAATGGGAGCACTAGGTACTCATACAGTATGCCTTGAAATGTAAACCTTGAGTATTTCCTGTTTGGAGGATAAATGGGGATGTGAAAATATACATCCTTCAGGTCAATTGCCTAGGTGCACCAAGCATGTCAGGGCTGCATATGTGAGCACGCAAAATTTGTATCTTCTGATATACTTGTTTAAGGCACAGAGTTTCAGAATGGGCCATACAACTGTTTCCCCTTTCTCTGGAAGCAGGAAATACCTCAAATAGAAACCCCCTCACCTTTGTATGGTACTTGCCTTTTTGTTTAACAAGGCAAATATTTCCTCCCGTAAGACATGGGCTGACTAACCCTGTGCTCGGGAGGTAATGAGACCAAGCTGACCAATCTAAATCTAAATCTAGTCTCTTCTCCTCTTGGCTGTTATACATAAATTGAGCTCCTGGCCCACACGTCACAGAGAGGGAAGAGTGGCACTGGGTAATTTTTCCCAGGACACATCCTCTGGAGTGGACTGCTAATGCTTCTTCCTCCTTGCCAGCTGACTGGGACCGGGGCCGACTGACCAGTCTGGGAGAAGGGAGAGTTGAAGGGCTTTTTAGACCAAGCAGCCTTAGTGTCAGGAGCTCTGCAGGGAACCGTGATAGGGACCTGAGGTTTTTTAGGCTGTTTAGAGATGCAGAAGGAGGGGTCTGGGCCGGTTCTGGAAGCCACCTGGATGAAAGTCTGCCTAGGGGGCAGCTGCACCATAGCTTGCAACTTTTCAGGAGGCAGAGCTGTAAAGCTTTGTCCTTTTTCTTCGTAGCCTCACACCTCTTTTGCCCTCAGGGACAACTGGAATGTTGAGGATGTTGGTCAGGTTGAGTCACCTCACCCTCTCCTGTAGTACCAATATTGACATACATGTCCCTGTTACCTGAATAGCACAGTGATGGACACACAGGCAAGTATCTGTGACTGTGGTTAACTCATCCCACATGGTAGTTTCTGGGAGATCAACCATGTTTTCAAAAAGCTTTGCTTGGTATGCTGTCAACATGGAGGTGACACTGAGAGCTCTCACCATCGAGGCTGCCGCCTTGTATGCCCTTTCATCCATTGTGGACTGGAAACAAACGGCTTGGGACAGGAGGGTGCTCAGTCTAGACGACATAGCCTACAACCTTAGGTGAAAGTGGACTGCCAACGGTGGCTCCATGGGCGGCATGCAGACCATGGTGTGTTTATCCATCTCTTCAAAGTCCAGGGAAGATGCTCCTTGAACAGGGGTCCGCCTCTCTGCTGCACAGCAGCAGACAGGCACAGAGAGCTGACAGTCTGAGCAGGGGGAATAAAGGAAGAATCGTTTTTGTCATTCTCATCTGACAACAGAAATTCTTCTCCACTTTCGTCCTCCTCCTCATAATCCAAAATGAGGGGTTCCTTGACCAGCAGGTTCAGCACATCAAGCGTCAAATCTACAGTTCGGGATTATTCTCCTTGACCAAGCCAAATTGGGGTTCCTCAAGGGTGGTGCTGGTGAGAATAGAGTGCCTATCTGAAAAGCTGGCCTGCGGAGCTTGTCTTCACCAGAGGCTCTTAACTGTAAAATGAGCACAGTGAGCCTGACGTGGCCTGACGAGCCTTGGGCGTGTTGCAGCCTGACACACAGAGCAGACGTGGTATGTGTGCTTGCATGAAATTCTCCGATAAAATATAAATACAGTGACTCTCCCCTGTTTTCATTGAACAGATGTTCCTCTCTAACTTCACCAAGGATGAAATTCATGGTTGGATTGGTTTGACCGACAGAGCAAAAGAGAACACCTGGGAATGGACTGATGGATGTCCACTGTCTCTAAAGTAAGCCACAAAAGGCCTTCACCTTGGTTGAATACAATCAAATATATAAATACTACTGTAACTTCCACCAAATATTTCTGACAATATACGTTATAAATATGACACCACCAACAACTCTACCACTTTGTTGAAGTATATTTTAGCCAATAATTAGTGGAGCAGGTGGACCCAAATGCAGGAGACTGCAGGCAACAAGAACTTGAAGAATAAATCTTTATTTGAAACTCAGGAACAGGATACAGAAGTGCAGGCAAGCAAAACAGAACAAAGGATCCAACAAGACTGAACTGAAACACAGGTCTAAATTACTAACTAATAAGGAGATGAGGTGCGGTTGGGGGGATGGGCCGAGAAGTTCAGGTGAGTGGAGTGAGTTGATGAAACAAGAGATCAGACAAGGAGCCAATAGGCTGAGGGCAACACAGGGAGCAGGGCAGGGCTGACGAGACTGATACAGGACAGGTGTGTACAAGGGCAGAGGGAAAAGCAGGCTGGGGAGGAGCACAGGAACACAGGAGGAAAAACACAGAGCAACAGAAAACCAAAAACCCCCAAACAGTAATAGAAATAGTAAACCAACATAAATAAAGCTGCCACAGAATACACAAGTACAACTCAAATACACATGCAACACTACAACCTCTTTTATCTGTAATAAACAGAAAACCAAAAACCCTCTTAATAACTGAGACTGAGTATAAGCTGTGTGAGTACAGACTAATATAGGCAACTTAAATAACCATGCCATCTTTTAAAGGTCCAACTCAAGCCTTCTCTCACACAGTACAGTCTAAACAAACAGGGAGAAAAGTCTGAGAGCCTCTGGAGGACTGGTGGAGAATGGCAGTGGAGAATGGTTTGGAACAGAAGATAATGAGACACATCATTAGACACATTAGTAATTAAAGTACAATATTCACTCTCCTCTTAGCTCTGGTTTGGTCCCCACCAAGTCCTAAAGGGAAATATCTCGCTCTTTATCCTCTATGTTCACCAATAGACACTAATTTTGTTCGTCTGCTGTTTGGTGCTGAGCAGGTAGCTTATAGTCGGTTTATAAGAGTGAAGAATGAAACACTGTGCGCCACTGTTCACTTCAGCTCTCCATTCAGTCTCATACCGCGCTCAAGTCACATCAGAATTACCAGTTCCCACTTATAAATACAATTCTCATCCAAGCTGTATCCAAGTCATAAACATGGGAATCTTACCCATTATTACCTTCGCCACAGTTTGTGGCATTTACTCATCTGTAAAGAGTCAAACGGCAAGTGACAGGACAGGGGTATCAGGGGCCAATCAGATTTCAGCCAGCCCTGATTGGCGTAATGGCGTTGTGAGCAACATCTGCATCAGGGCTGTCTGCCTTTATATATGGCCAATGCAATGTCACTCATCGTTCAAAATAAGCACACCTCTTCTCACTTCACCCCAGCAGCAAGAAGGGCAGTCTGGTGAGACATCTCACTCATGCTATTCAGAGAACTGGGTTACACGAATAACCTAAAGTACTTCTTTTTTTTTAGCATTTGTTTTCGAAGTCGATGTCTGGTAGAATGTGCCCACAATCTAGCCAGAATGCCAGAGCTGAAATAGGCTGGTGAAATAGTTTCCACTATCCAGTGAGAAAGTCTTTTTTGGTAATGGGCTTCCCCAAGTGGGTGTTAGCCCAAGACACAAACAACTGGTCCCCTTTCCTGAAGACCCTTGTCCTCTCCACATATAGGGTATATGCAGCACAAACTGGGCACAACATATGCAACTGCTGCTGTTCTGTAGAGCGGAACGGTGGCGGCTGAAAAGTCATAAGGTCCACTGGTGAACAAGCATTGACTATCTTCGGGACAAAAGCAGGATTAGGCATCAGTGTAACTCCAAGTTTGCCAGGACTGAACAGGCAGGATGCACAGACACAACATGGATATTGCTCACACATTTAGCCGTGGCTAAGGCCAAACTTAAGGCCACCTTAAGAGACAGCATTTTCATGTCTATGCATTTGACTGCCTCAAAAAATGGCCTGTAGGGGCCTCCGATAACAGAGCCAAACCCCAAGATGGCAAAATCGGCTCGGAGATAGGTAACAGTCTCCATGCACCTTTCATAAACCAGCAGATGCTGGCCTGCCGTTTTACCATGAAAACCGACATGGCAAGCTGAAATAGCAGTACAGAGCACTGAAAGGGCATTTCCTGCACCTTAGCACACCATTCCTCAAACACTCCCCACTTACAGTCATAAAGAGACCTAGTGGATGATGCTCCCTTGAATGGTCTTAGTCACACTGTGCAATAGCCCGGTAGTTCTCAAGTTAAGCCACTCATGGGCTAGGCCCACAAGGCGACCCACTTGGGGTGAGATTGAAATATCTGCCTGAGAGAGAAGGTTCCTGTGCACTGGGAGGGGCCACAGGTGACTGTCAGGGGAGCTGCTTCACTTCTGCCAGTCAATGCATGGATGCCCACTGAGAAGCAATTAAGTTCAGGGAAAGACAATTCTCCCGCACTGTACAGCATCGGGGGAATCAAGGCAAGAGGGGGAAACACATACAGCAGAACACATGGCCACATGTGCACGAACACAACCTCTCCCAGCAGTGCACTCTGATAGTGCACGAAGAAAAACACGAGCTGGGTCTTTAGTCTTTTCTTAAAGATTGAGAGGGACTCTGCGGATCAAACAGGGTTTGGTAACTCGTTCCACCACCGGGGAACTACAGAAGAGAAGAGTCTGATTAGAGACTTAGGTCCCTGTCATGGTGGTGGTACCAGGCAGCTTTCATTGTCGGAGCGTAGTGAATGGGAGGGAGCATGGACCTAAATGAGGGAGTTCAGGTAGGCAGTGGGTTTTAGTTTCTGTTTTGTAAGCAAGTGTCTGGGTTTTGAATTTGATGCGGGCAGCAACTGGGAGCCAGTGGAGAGATATGAACAGTGGGGTAACGTGCTGTTTTTGGCTGGTTGAAGACCAGACATGCCGCCGCATTCTGGATCATCTGCAGAGGATTGAACGCACATGCGGGGAGGCCTGCCAGTAGGGAGTTGAGGTAGTAGGTAGTATGCATGATAGTAGCTCAGACAGGTAGGGTCTGATCTTCCTGATGTTGTACAGGGCAAATCAACATGACTGAGCAATTGAGGCCACGTGAGCCTTAAAGGTTAGTTGGTCATCAATCATGACACCCAAGTTTCTTTGGCTTTGTGGGCATGAGTTGGGTTGATTTGGCTGGATACTGGATATTGATCTCTTGTTATATATACTGGCTGGGATGACAACGAGTTCAGTCTTAGAGAGGTTAAGTTGAAGGTAGTGTTCTTTCATCCATGCTGATATATCGGCAAGGCATGACAAGATCCGAGCCGAGACTGTGTGGTCTTCCAGTGGGAACAACAGGAAGAGCTGAGTATTGTCAGCATAGCAATGATATGAAAAAACCATGGGAGCAGATGATTGCACCAAGTGAGGTGGTGTATATTGAGAAAAGAAGGGGACCAAGCACTGACCCTTGAGGAACCCCTGTGGATAAGCCGTGTGGTTTGAACACTTCTCCCCTCCAAGATACTCCAAAAAATTTCCTGAGAGGTAGGACATGAACCCTGTTCACCATAAAACCTAAATCGGCCAGGTGTGCCAACACAACAACCCATTTTACATTCTTGAACTCAGTGATAGGCCAAATGGGAGCACTAGGTACTCATACAGTATGCCTTGAAATGTAAACCTTGAGTATTTCCTGTTTGGAGGATAAATGGGGATGTGAAAATATACATCCTTCAGGTCAATTGCCTAGGTGCACCAAGCATGTCAGGGCTGCATATGTGAGCACGCAAAATTTGTATCTTCTGATATACTTGTTTAAGGCACAGAGTTTCAGAATGGGCCATACAACTGTTTCCCCTTTCTCTGGAAGCAGGAAATACCTCAAATAGAAACCCCCTCACCTTTGTATGGTACTTGCCTTTTTGTTTAACAAGGCAAATATTTCCTCCCGTAAGACATGGGCTGACTAACCCTGTGCTCGGGAGGTAATGAGACCAAGCTGACCAATCTAAATCTAAATCTAGTCTCTTCTCCTCTTGGCTGTTATACATAAATTGAGCTCCTGGCCCACACGTCACAGAGAGGGAAGAGTGGCACTGGGTAATTTTTCCCAGGACACATCCTCTGGAGTGGACTGCTAATGCTTCTTCCTCCTTGCCAGCTGACTGGGACCGGGGCCGACTGACCAGTCTGGGAGAAGGGAGAGTTGAAGGGCTTTTTAGACCAAGCAGCCTTAGTGTCAGGAGCTCTGCAGGGAACCGTGATAGGGACCTGAGGTTTTTTAGGCTGTTTAGAGATGCAGAAGGAGGGGTCTGGGCCGGTTCTGGAAGCCACCTGGATGAAAGTCTGCCTAGGGGGCAGCTGCACCATAGCTTGCAACTTTTCAGGAGGCAGAGCTGTAAAGCTTTGTCCTTTTTCTTCGTAGCCTCACACCTCTTTTGCCCTCAGGGACAACTGGAATGTTGAGGATGTTGGTCAGGTTGAGTCACCTCACCCTCTCCTGTAGTACCAATATTGACATACATGTCCCTGTTACCTGAATAGCACAGTGATGGACACACAGGCAAGTATCTGTGACTGTGGTTAACTCATCCCACATGGTAGTTTCTGGGAGATCAACCATGTTTTCAAAAAGCTTTGCTTGGTATGCTGTCAACATGGAGGTGACACTGAGAGCTCTCACCATCGAGGCTGCCGCCTTGTATGCCCTTTCATCCATTGTGGACTGGAAACAAACGGCTTGGGACAGGAGGGTGCTCAGTCTAGACGACATAGCCTACAACCTTAGGTGAAAGTGGACTGCCAACGGTGGCTCCATGGGCGGCATGCAGACCATGGTGTGTTTATCCATCTCTTCAAAGTCCAGGGAAGATGCTCCTTGAACAGGGGTCCGCCTCTCTGCTGCACAGCAGCAGACAGGCACAGAGAGCTGACAGTCTGAGCAGGGGGAATAAAGGAAGAATCGTTTTTGTCATTCTCATCTGACAACAGAAATTCTTCTCCACTTTCGTCCTCCTCCTCATAATCCAAAATGAGGGGTTCCTTGACCAGCAGGTTCAGCACATCAAGCGTCAAATCTACAGTTCGGGATTATTCTCCTTGACCAAGCCAAATTGGGGTTCCTCAAGGGTGGTGCTGGTGAGAATAGAGTGCCTATCTGAAAAGCTGGCCTGCGGAGCTTGTCTTCACCAGAGGCTCTTAACTGTAAAATGAGCACAGTGAGCCTGACGTGGCCTGACGAGCCTTGGGCGTGTTGCAGCCTGACACACAGAGCAGACGTGGTATGTGTGCTTGCATGAAATTCTCCGATAAAATATAAATACAGTGACTCTCCCCTGTTTTCATTGAACAGATGTTCCTCTCTAACTTCACCAAGGATGAAATTCATGGTTGGATTGGTTTGACCGACAGAGCAAAAGAGAACACCTGGGAATGGACTGATGGATGTCCACTGTCTCTAAAGTAAGCCACAAAAGGCCTTCACCTTGGTTGAATACAATCAAATATATAAATACTACTGTAACTTCCACCAAATATTTCTGACAATATACGTTATAAATATGACACCACCAACAACTCTACCACTTTGTTGAAGTATATTTTAGCCAATAATTAGTGGAGCAGGTGGACCCAAATGCAGGAGACTGCAGGCAACAAGAACTTGAAGAATAAATCTTTATTTGAAACTCAGGAACAGGATACAGAAGTGCAGGCAAGCAAAACAGAACAAAGGATCCAACAAGACTGAACTGAAACACAGGTCTAAATTACTAACTAATAAGGAGATGAGGTGCGGTTGGGGGGATGGGCCGAGAAGTTCAGGTGAGTGGAGTGAGTTGATGAAACAAGAGATCAGACAAGGAGCCAATAGGCTGAGGGCAACACAGGGAGCAGGGCAGGGCTGACGAGACTGATACAGGACAGGTGTGTACAAGGGCAGAGGGAAAAGCAGGCTGGGGAGGAGCACAGGAACACAGGAGGAAAAACACAGAGCAACAGAAAACCAAAAACCCCCAAACAGTAATAGAAATAGTAAACCAACATAAATAAAGCTGCCACAGAATACACAAGTACAACTCAAATACACATGCAACACTACAACCTCTTTTATCTGTAATAAACAGAAAACCAAAAACCCTCTTAATAACTGAGACTGAGTATAAGCTGTGTGAGTACAGACTAATATAGGCAACTTAAATAACCATGCCATCTTTTAAAGGTCCAACTCAAGCCTTCTCTCACACAGTACAGTCTAAACAAACAGGGAGAAAAGTCTGAGAGCCTCTGGAGGACTGGTGGAGAATGGCAGTGGAGAATGGTTTGGAACAGAAGATAATGAGACACATCATTAGACACATTAGTAATTAAAGTACAATATTCACTCTCCTCTTAGCTCTGGTTTGGTCCCCACCAAGTCCTAAAGGGAAATATCTCGCTCTTTATCCTCTATGTTCACCAATAGACACTAATTTTGTTCGTCTGCTGTTTGGTGCTGAGCAGGTAGCTTATAGTCGGTTTATAAGAGGATCTTCTTCTGAAAACAGCTGCCTGCTGATAAGAGCAGAATTGCTAGCAGGAAAAACAAAAAAAAAATCATGCCAAAACACCCTGTAGAGCTGAGGGGAACTGCAGAGTTTAGTGATAATTCTCTTTGTCTCTATGTCATTTGATCAATTGATAATATAAATATATTAATTAGTCCCACTTTCAAAATACAACTACAGCATACTGGCTCTTACTGCACCAGCCAAAAATACTTTTTAAAATTCTTTTTTCATAGTGTTTCCTGGTGAATAGTAGAAGACTATGTTCATGTTGAAGACAATGTCCAACAACATTCTTTTTCCTGTTTGTTGATCTGCTAGGTACTGGCGGGAAACACAGCCTGATAATGGTGGTGGATATGCATCACTTGGGGAAGAGGACTGTGCCCACATCATCATTGGAGGAAACAATTTAATGAACTGGAATGATTTGAATTGTAATCACAGAATGAGATGGATCTGTGAGAAAATGGTTTAGTATTGGTGCATAATTAACTTTGAGATTAAAAGTTTGTAAATACATTTTTGGATTGTGATGGGAAAGGCATTAGGAATGTTCTTTACCTACAAATCCTGGCTCAAATAAATAATAAGGAAAATAATGTATAATTATATCACCAGACCACCTAAAGATGGCTTGCTTCTTCTTCATGAAACTGTTCTGTATTACAGTAATAAATTATGCTTATCGCTCATCAGAGTCCACCCTACCTGATGAATGTCTCTGCTCCATTGTGTGAATCCTCTTGTCTTTCATGCTCATCCATCGAGTAGAAAGACTGAAATTTTCTGCCAGGCTTCTAAAACTGTGTTGTTGTCATCATCTATGCCATCAATTCATCACTTGATGTTTCCTTCCCTCTTCACCTCTGGTTTGGTCACAAAGCAACATACTGTAACTGTCAGGAGTTATAAGATCTGCAGTAATTACAGCACATTATATATGTCAGTAAGTTAGTGACTCACAATGTGTGAAGTTTTAAAGAGTCTTACCAGGATGCCATGACCAACATACCAATAAGATTAGATTAGAACTGAATAATGATCAGTGTCAGCTTGATTCAATGAGCACATTTTGTGTACAATGTAAAATATGCTGTAATGTACAATCATAAAACACCCCAAAGAAAAACCTTTCTCACTTTGGTCATTTTTGAATTGTGTGAGGAAATTTTATTCTTGAATCTTAAAGCGGTAGAAATGTGGATACATTAAAAGCTTTATTTCACGTGAACCATTTCTCTGTACCTCAAAGAACTCATTTGTAACCTTTTCTGTCTATTTATTAAGAGCCAGTTCTATAAATCAATTGATGTCAGCTCATTGCAGATGCATCTGTATCTGTGTAAATGTCAGCTGTTAAGTAACAAGAAATTAGTACAGAAATACCAGACATTTCAAATTATTCAGAAATTACATATTTGTCCACCAGAGGGCACAAGTTTATTTTTCAACTGTAAAATGTCCAGCTTAGTCCAAATCTTTGTTAAAATTTAATTTAATGGTTCGAAATAAAAAGTTTCTGTAAAAAATAATTAATATAGCTCATTATACCAGATTATATATTATTATATTATACCAGATTTTTTTGGTCTCTCAAATATCAATATTGTCCCCAAAAATCCAGTATCAGTCAGGCTCCTTGATTTCATATATTTTTTCTGGCTCTTAATGTTTGCGTAACTGAAAAATTATTTTAAATTAGGATTTTTCATTCTTCTCATTCAGACATTTAGAAAATTACACCTTTATAAAGACCAAACTGTCCTGTAAAATACAGTGAATCCAATAACACCTCCTGCTTGATGATGTCTTTGTCTTATGGTGCATTAGTTCACAATCAATGATACTGAATGAAATGCAACCATGAATTTATTATTTTCACTACAAACATTAACAATATGAACATAGGAATAATAAAACTGAGGAATGTTTTCAGTCCGTGTCTTCAGGCAGGAAGCAGAATCCTGCTCATCCTACTCTGCAGTGATGATGGGACGCTCATGAGGTCGGGTCAGAGGAGGTGGTGGAGATGAGGCAGACACAGAGTCTGGTTCTGGGCAAGGTGCTGCTGGTTCATCCTGGCTGATGGTAAAAAATCAGTGATGGTGTTCAGCACCTCTGCTTTAAAGCAAGTCAACCTCTTCACCAGGACGTCTTCAGTGTAGCCCTGCCTGACATTTTGCTGGATAGACAGGGCCATGTTGTCTCTGGTGCAGCAGGAGAAGGTGACCTGATGGAGCCTGGTTGACAGAGTGGTGGAGCACCTTCCATCACAGCCTGTGTGACTCTAACAGCCATTTTGCAGAGTTGCTGGGACAACTGAAGCAGGTGTTTGGTGCAGGTAACCTGAGGTTCTGCAGGACTTTAGGAACCACCTCTATCACCATCTCACGTGGGCCAAGCAGTTTGGAGCTGGGGGCCTCCTGCTGCTACTCTGTCAGGCTGCTGATGTATTTGTAAGCCTGGCTGAGGATCTTGCAATGTCTGTAGGTTACAGTCATTCAAAGTTTGTTTTAAAAACCCTTCAGGACATCACAGAGGCATCACAACCACTGTACTGTAACTGGTAATAAATGTGTGTCCAATATGACTCACTGAAACTAAGGAGGGACACTCTCTGGAGGGTTGAGGAACCTTCTGGCTTTAAACTCATGTCTGTATTCACTTCAAACGCCTGAAACAAGGAATGAGATATGATGATCTCAAGTTTAATTTAACAACTGACTTCAAACTACTGTGAAGCCTGGTTCTGTGAATTTTGGTCTTACCAACGTGAAGAGATCTCGACATCAGCGTCAAATCCTCCAGCTCAAACTCCCAGAGCCTTCAAAACAAAATCATCGTTACTGTTCCTCTCTTCCTCTTTAGAGACAGATTGGCATGACATAAGCAGAGTTCAGATCAAGTGTAGTGCTGGACTATGTGTGTGTGTGTGTGTCAGTAACTCACTTCACTCTCAGTGTGCTCTTGCTCTCCTCCACCAGCAGGTCACTCTTGTCTTCAGCAGTCACAGCAGATGGGAGCTGTTTTCTCTGCTGAAGCCTCAACAGTTCAGCCACCAGTGCAATCCAAACAAACATACAAGAGGTCACGTCTTTATGCTGAAGTACAAGAATAATTTTAATGAGATTTTACCTGGTGTTTTATATTAATGTGGAGGTGACCTGACACTTATGACGACTCACAGAGCCTGCTCAAACAACACCTGTGAAGGAAATATTTGATAAATATTTCTCATTAGTTTTGTATTCAGAGCTTTCAAAGAGACAACAAAAAGTTTTCAACAAAAAGTTCAACAACACACTCAAGAGTACTGAAACACAGTTGACCCTCAGGCTGAAGAGTGTGTGAAGTCTGCAGAGAGAATCTGATTGTTGAGTCAACATTGTAGAACTCATGACTTCTGTATAAGCTCCTGGGCTTTTTCTCTTAAACTCTCTCTTAAACTAAACTACCCGACTGTACTACAACTTCACCAGCTTGAGTAATTTTTTTCATCATTACACATTTCACACAGAGACAAATTAATAAAAGTTATTTAGCTAGTTAAGCTTTATTTAATCAGGAAGTCTCATTGAGATCATGTTATCTTTTATAAGAGAGCCCTGAGAACAAATTACATTCTGTATATACAACATCACAACAAGACAGTTCAGTCACACAAAGCTGCACATCAAACAAACACACTATTTAAAACAGTAACAAGTGTTAAAAATATCAGTAAGTAGAAGTTTAAAGTTTGTCCGTTTTTGCACTTCATTCCAGTAGTAAGGTGTATACAGTAATACTGAAAACCAGTCTTTCCCAGTTTAGAGTTGGTAATAGGAACTTTAAAGTGATGGTGCTCACTCTGAACCTGACTCAGGATGTTAAGTATCTCTACAATTTAGATAGCAAAAGAAAACAGGTGTGCTGACACCTTTAAGATGTCAGTGATGATCATCTGACTTTTTTCAGGTATCTGTGTTGAATAATGAATCAAATGGCACTGCTGGTAGCACTACTGCTGCAGCATACTGGATGTTCTACACTGGATATCTCCATAACAGGACATCTGGTGTAGGACACATTATACTGTATTTGAGGACATATTATGTGTGAAAGCAATCAGTGGCTCTTCTCTTTAAAAAGAAGCTCCAGTAATCTTTTTATGATATCAAAACAATGTCCAATGTTCTCTGACAGTAAGTTTTGACCCACCTCCATTCACTCACAACCCAGTCATGTCAACACACAAACCAAAGCATAATGTTTCCATCAGCAATAGTCCATCAAATTAAACAATAGCTATACAACTGTCTTCTCTTTACTGAGAGCAACTAAAATGTTTAGACATTTGTTTCAGAATATTTTTTAAAAAGTATACTAAAGTAAAAAATACCGGATATTATCTAAGATAGTAAAACAGAGTATGGGGATGTAATGGCTCTTTGCATCCAGTAAGCGAGTCACTCTGCTGCTGCTAGACTTGTGTCTTCCCACTCCAGTTGCTGACACTCTCTGAATCTGCCTTTTTCTGATGATCTGATGAGTGAGAACATTTTTATGGCCCAAACGTAGCCTGGACCAAAACATGCCTCTCTGAGAGGTGCAGAGGGTCGTCTGTTTGTGGACTGAATGATAAACACTGAATGTTGAATCTGCCACTGCTGTTGTGTGTGTTTTTGTGTGTCTCCTCTGTGTGAGCGTGCATTTGTGTGTGTGTGTGTGTGTGTGTGTGTGTGTGTGTGTGTGTGTGTGTGTGTGTGTGTGTGTGTGTGTGTGTGTGTGTGTGTGTGCGTGCGTGCGTGCTTGCATGCGTGTGTGTTAACAGAGGTAAATGTTTCAAGTAGACGTCATCATTATCATCATCATCATTGTTTACCACAGATTTCCGCAAAAGTTGAAAGTGAAGAATACTCCGAGACCTTGAAATAAAGCTAAATTACACATTTTAATTTTATGAAACAAAGACGTTACAGGCAACTGATTTATATCTTGAAAAATGAATAAAGTTAATCTCATGCTGTTTACATTTCAAATCTCAAATGAAATTCAAGAACTGTGAATTTGTTCTTTTCACACAAAGGTGACTAACATGTAACTCATTAAAGAAAAAATGAGTTACAAAAAAGATTCATGTACAGTATGCACTGTACAGTGAATAATCCTAGGTGAAAACTGGTTCTGGGTGAGGTGCTGGCTGCTCTGCTGGTTCATCCTGGTTGATGATGAAACACTCCTGGATGGCAGTGATGGCAGGAGGTTCATCAGCTGGGGTAACAGGACATTATGGAGGAGAAACCTCAACAGAGTCTGGTTCTCCGTTTGACTATTATTTCAGAATCTCACCCTTCTGGGACTGAAGCAGCTTCAGCTGGAGGGGTCAGAGAAGGTGAAGGAGGTGAAGCAGAGTCTGAATCCTCTCGTCTCTCGTGCGCATTCATAAGGTAGAAATCTGTGCCTGAAATTTTCTGCCAGGCTTCTAAAACTGTTTCGTTGACATTATCAGTGCCATCACTTGTATTGTTTAGTCGCTGCTCGTGATCACCAATAGCTTGAAGGTAGGGCTTACAGATTGCCTCTGCTCTTCCTGTTGCTATTTTTGTTAGCTCATTTCTCAAATGGCAATTCACGCTCTCTGCCAGAAGATCTTCATAAACCACTCTGTAGGATGGGGGGAACATAAGCTGCAGTGGCCCAGAGTCCTTTTTCCATGTCTTCCTTCTGATACAACAGCGTCTTAAACATTCACCAAAGCGCCAAACTAAAAGAACAAAAAAGATTAGGCCAAAGCCAATGTCCTGAAAACAAAACAAAGGTAAATAATAAAAGAGATCCATTGAATAGTTTAAAGAAATATAAACACAACATTTTTGTGATTTCAGTCAAACTCCAATCTGTTTCAGTCCTACTGCCATAACCTAATATTCAGTGTCAACACTGGAGATCCAGCACCCACCATCATAAAGTACCATTTTGCTGTCATTATTAGTTCTGCTAACCAGATATAATTAGCATCTATACCAGCCACATACAACAGCCTTTCTTTCTTTTTCTTTCTTTCTTTCTTTCTTAAATAATATAATTAATTTATGTTTATGTTCGGTATCAAAGCAACCTTTCCATAACTTATATAATCAGTTTGAGTTGCACGTTATTCACGATAACCATTGGGTTTGCAGATCAGGAAATACTCATATGAATGATATCAAAAGTCATATGGTTAGTTTTGGAAAGTAATGACAAGCTATTTTGTCATTTAGGTGCACTATAAGGACTTAAACACAAGCCGATTTTAAGTATTTTTCCATAACTTTGAATGAGTGATGATTTTGAATGTTTGTACAAAATGTCATGGCAATCCATCAGCAGTTGTTGACATATTTCAGCTTGGACTAAAGTGGTAGACCAACCAACTGATCAACATATGCTAGCCATGCTAGCCATGCTAGCTGCTAGCGTTGCTAAAAACTCAAAACTGCGAATCAGCCTCATCAGCACTGTGTGGGTGTGGTTTGATCAGATTTGATTGACACTAATCTAATAACATGACCAAACACCCCACTATCAGTCATCAGATTATTTATATTGCTACATCGTGATTGTGTGACTGGTGCTCAGAAGTGTGTGACATCACCTTTTTTTCCTGTGAGAAGCACCAACACAAACAAAAAAAATTCAGAAAAAAATCGGAATTTAAATAACCAAAATTATTCAAACTCTGAAGGAAGATAATTTGTTCATGTTAGACTAAATCACTCATAGTAAGAAGCTTATTTACAAAATAGGTTTTCAGGGCCATCCTGAAATTTAGTGGCCCTGGGGTGCTCTGAATTGGCATGTTAATAAATCATTCTTCCTAATATTAAACACATGAAGTGTTGCTTTTATTGGGCAAATCTAAGATGTAACTTTACTAATATTTTGATTGGAGTTATTGGAGTACTAAATTAGAGAGTTTGTTGATCACTGAGAGATTTATAATTGATAATATTAACATACTTTAAAATGCCTTTGTTTGTTAGCCACATACAATGCAATGCTCTAAACTGTGAAGACATAATGTACAACAAACTTCAACTGAGGATTTTATTGTTAAAACAGATCTTTTGCATTTAGTAAACAAAAACAATTTCAACAATTTAACTTTGCCAGCTTAATATGTTAGCGTGAGTTTGAAAAATGAACTCTGTATAATTATATTAACCCATTTCATATCACAGATTATTAAAGTTTTACTTATTTGATTGCCATTCATTGTTACTTACAAGTGATGCAGTCTTATACTGGATTTTGATGAGGTTCTCCTCATGGGTCAAAATTTCTTTGCAAGGAATTCCAGTCTGGGAGATGTTGTGGTTTGTCATCAGGCAAAAGTACCAATCTCCATCAAACAGAACAATGGCTCCCCATACGGCACTCAGAAACAAGTACTTGATGACCAACTGAGGAATAAAGCTGCAACCACGATAGCAGCAGTTCGAAAAAATCTCCCTGTCAGAGAAAAACTCAATGACGTTGACAACCCAGTTGAGGATGAGAGGCGGGACAATCAAGTACAGCGCACCATTTAGGTGTAGGCCTACATCTGGTGTGCACGAGCATTCAAAATGCATGTCAAATATGTACTGCAGAAGGTAGAAGATGACTACCAGGACAAACGTATTCACAGCATTTTTTAGTCTTTGAAGAAGATCTTGACCAAAGTGAGGCATGCTGGCTGAAACAAACAACAGACAAAAAAAAGGTTCCCAGATCTGCTGTTGAGAAGCTGCTCCAGTTCAATTATCTACTTTTTCTTACTCTCAGAAAATTTTGTTCATCCACTAAAGGATCAAGCAGTTGAACAAACAGGAAACATTCAAATGTTCTACAGCATATTTCGCCTTTAAATACATCTGGACAGTGATCAGTGTGACACAGTGGTTTACCACAACATGCCAGTCTTCAGCACTTTCACAATGATGGTGCCTTACACTTTCACTTCCCAAATAACTGAAGAGGATTTTTTCCCAGACAAATTGTATGTAACTGAATCCACATTTTGACCAGCAATCAATTTTAGTTATTTTTTGTTATTTTTTCAGTTCAAGAAACAATAAAGTAACACAGTTGACAGTATTTATAATTCATATCATTTTGTTTTTGTGAGGAACCATGTACACAATTAAAGAAATAGATTAACACTTTGAATCTAGCTGGTTTAATCTTTATGCAAAAGAAATGTAAAAAAAAGATTATATGTGGTTTTGCGGGGAGTTATGTGCTGTAACAACAAGCTAGCTGTTAGTCCTCTGGTTCCAGTCTTTATGCTAGGATAACATAAATGGCCTCCTGGCTCCAGCTATGAACTTAATGGACAGATATAAGAGTGGTATCGACCCGCTCATCTAACCCTCAAAAAGAAAGCATATAAGTGTATTTCCCAAAATATTGAACTATTCCTTTAAACATAAATGTTATTGTACCATGTTCATCTGCATTCCTTTGGCAGGTCATAATTAAAAAATACACAAAATGATGGAACAACACTAAACAAGGACAAGACACATAATATAAAATTAGGCACAGTAGCTACATGACATATATCATTTCAGCAAAAAGTGCTTGTTTCAGCAAGAATTGTAATTTTTATGCTCATTATGCTATTTGACCATGACCCCGGATGCCCCTGAATGTCTATTAAGTGTTTTTGTACAAACACTGTACATTTGTACATTTGTACATTGTACAACGAGCTATATAATCTTCACAACACTTGACATCATAGCAACCACACTAGATCAGTCAGTTAGCTAGTAGTGTTTTACTGACTTCTGAAAGAAAATAACCACGTTATAGTGGTGCTGTTGTTTTTGTATTATGATGTTTATTGTCTGTGTGGTCACCCTGCTTTTGCTTGTCTATAACACACTCTGTTGCATTGTTTTTCCAAAATTGGCAGTTATCTCTCATCAGTGTTAATGTGTGACGCAAAGAGTAAAGAATGTGTGCGACTGATAGTGAACATAATTGACATTTATGTTTACTTGACAAATAATGACTGAAAATACTGACTGGATTCAAAATGAAACGAAAAGGTTTTTTGTTTTTTTTGGTTTGTTGTTTTTTTGCAATGCTGCATCATGTATCTATTTTGTATGTTTGTGCTGTCAGTGACTTACAAGAGTGTGGTACAATACAAATAACAGAAAGTATATATTTTATGTGTTTTAAAAGTCAAAGTCATCAGTGGTATATGAAGAGGTAAAGCTATCAGCACTAATAAATGATTCAGTCCACCTGTATGACAGCACAACTGTTACTGAAAATTAACTTTGCATGTATGTATAATTTTTTGATGAAGATGAAGAAATTTAAAGGTCAGCAATTAAAAAACAAAGTGAAATAAAAACTACTTCTTATACTTCTTATTTCATGTGGTTTTATCACAACTTCAGAATTTTTTAGTGGTCAATAAGGGTTTAAGTCACTTCTTTATGCCGTCTTATGCTGATTATGCTGGTCTGTCTTCACTCAAGGAACATTATCAGTCTATTTGCAGTCAAATCAGAATGCATAACGTCATGCATTTGACCACAAACATTCTCTAACTGATACAACTTTTTCCACATGACTCAATGAATGCCTGTTAGATCATAACATACATCATACTCCTTTTAATATTATAGCTTTACTCCTTTAACATCATATGTTCTTTAATAACCATGAAATTTCTTGGTAAAATAAAACCACAGCTTGTGGAGAGAATGCAATTGTAAGAGAATCTAAACCAACATCAGGATTATAAACTGATAAACAACTATACCTTTTTAAAATATCCGCCACTAGATTGTCCCTGCAGACCACAGATTCAAAAAACAGACTGTGAAAGCTGACATAATTCTATTGTTTTACTTATTCTAGTTGTTTTGTTTAGTTTGTACTTTCTATAACTGTTTATGAAATGCATTTTTAATTTCTTGTGCCAAATAATCTGCTAACCGTAAAATAATTTCATTATTCTGGGTTTAGGTGAAGTGTTTAAGTGTTAAGTGTATGCTTCCACCTCTAAAAAATGGAATTTACTCCACCTTGAGTAAACTGTTGGATGAAACACTGGGTACTTATCATTCTTTTGTCTTTATGCTAAATATCTTCACAAAATGTTATCCAGCAGCAACAGATATGCTGTATGATATAGTCATATAAATGACCTAGTTACATTTTTTACAGTATATAAAACATACCAAATGTTATTCTGGAGAACAACCTTCTGATTTAGAGCACTTTTATCTTGTTAGTAGTGTTATTAGCATGCACCTTTATGTTGATAAGATAAATACGAAGCACACGCCTTAAAGGTAATATTTACTTATGGTGTTGTGTTTAAAGTACTGTGAAGGAGACCAAACAGCAGACTGTCATTCTGTGGAAGTCAAAGGAGTCTGTTCAGCAGTAGAGGATGTGTGGGAACTATTTTTGGAAGAATGGTGGATATTTAGAAGGAATGGCGTGACTGGATCTTGGACTTCATCAAAAGGATTGAATTGTTTGTTCTTCTCAAGACGCTCTGCCAGCAGCCATGGCTTCCCTGGGACAGATCATCTTCACCAGGTATGGCTATATCTCAAATGGTTTCATTTAGATAACAGTTTAAGGGCAAAAGTGGTAAAATAATGCAATATTTCACAAAAATCTTAAAGAAAAGGTTAGAGAAAAGTCATCAAACATTTTTGTGTAGCAGGACCTCATTTTCTCTTCTTTCTTACCCTGTTAATCATCTCACAGCCCCTCACATTCCCTAACTTGGGAACCACAGGATTAAACTACCTAATTCAACAGAAAGTAGTTAAAACCAGCTCCAACTCGACCAGATACATACAACAGTAACTGCTTACACATTGATGCATCAGTAACAATATCATAATGTTATTACAGATACAGTATATCATAATGTAGCCATCACAGAGGCCATTTTTCTGCCATGTGATTACTTTGACTTTCAATAGTTTAAGTACATTTTGCTGTACCTTGGATTTTAAATGCGGAACTTTTACTTCTAATTGAGTATTTTTAGATTGTTGTATTGATTATTTTACTTAAGTAAAGGTGTTGAACCACCGTTGGGTTTGACAGATTTCTACAGCAGGAGGAACGTCTTGTCTTTGGTTGCTGTGAAGTTGATCCACAAGTCGATTTTAGCCGAAGCCCGCTGTGTGTTTGCTTCTCTGCACTTTACACAAGTTGATTTTATGTGTGTGTGTTTCTCTATGTGTGTAGCATGATTATCCTCATCGTCATATTCTCCACCATCATCATCCTCATCCTAGCCTTGGCGTTCTCAGGTAAGAGCCGTGGATCATTGTGAGATGCTGTTATCATTAGTGATATCTCTTTCAAGCCTCAGGGCATACACGGGTGTGTTCAGCACATATGATATTTGTCACAAAAAGACAGTAATGTGTGTATGTCTGTGTGGTGCAGTGGTGGAAAGTAACTAAGTACATTTACTCAAGTACTGTACAATTTTGAGGTACTTGTACTTTACTTGAGTATTTCCATTTGATGCTACTTTATACATCCACTACATTAATTTGAAGCTTTAGTTAGTTTTCAGATGAAGATTTGACACAATGGATAATATAACAAGCTTTTAAAATACAACACATTGTTAAAGATGAAACCAGTGGTTTCCAACCTTTTTGGCTTTTGATGTCTTACAAAAAGCAGTGTGTAGTCGGGGTCACATTTCAGATGTCTATGAGTTGTTAACAGCTCCACCAAATAGTGATTTTTCTCTCTAAACTTTTCACATGGTTTCATTTCAATAAATGTTCAAATGATCCAATATTTCACCAAAAATAAAATATTAGACAAAAAATTTAAAACAGACTTGTGTTTTTTCTTCTTTCCTCTCCCATTAATCATCTCACGAACCCTCAGATTTATTCAAAATTCAAGATTCATTTATTTTATATCATTTTACAACACAAGACTGTATAACGAAATGTAGTTTGTAATCCCTCTATGTTACTCACCAAAACAGAAATTATATAGATGGATCAATAAATAATAATTATAAAAATAAAACTATTTTTATATTGGAGTGCAGCAGATGAATTGAGGAGTCTCACAGCCTGAGGAAAGAAGCTGCTCTGTAGTCTGATGGTACGACATTGGACACTTCTGTATCTCTTGCCAGATGGCAGCAGGGTGAACAGGCTGTGGCTGGGTGGGTACTGTCTTTGACGAATCCTTTGGTCCTCTTCTGGTACAGTAGAGTTTGGTTAGGTTAGCCCACCTGTAAAAGATCATAAGGTTGGGTTGGGTTGGGGTTAGAGCTGTCAATTATACCTACATAGAATAAAACTGGGAATGAATACACACAATAACAATCATGGGATACATGTTCCATAATTTTTTTCAGTAAGTAAGCGTTGCACTGGTGGTGGTGAAAATGTTCAAACATGCTCTTTCACAATGTTAGGAAATACATTAACAATATCTTGGATCTCCACAAATAATCACTCACTTTTTCTGAAGCCTATGGCCTAACTTTCCACTAAATGTCATTGAAATCTGTTACATTTTTTGACATATCCCCTCTCACAGGAAAAACAAATAGGATTAAAGCACCTAACCCCTATGTCGGAGCTAATAATATGGAAATATTTTCATTCCATTTCAAGTCTGTGTCATCCTGCAGGCTCCTCGTCCAAGGTGCAGAGCAGCAACAGCTTGCCCGTCGCCAACCTTGGTGAGGATGAGCTTCTCAGCTGCTATCTTCACACAACCAGCGAACAAACCACATTCACACAAGTGTCAGTAACTTGGAAGAAGAAGGCGCTGAGTGGAGTTGTTTACCACTATGAGAATGGAGCTGCGGATCTTAAGGACCAGAACTCGCAGTACAAAGGGAGAACTCAGCTCTTCCCTGATGCTTTGCTCAAAGGGAACGCTTCTCTGTTGCTGAGGGGTGTGAGAAGAAGTGACGAAGGGGAGTACACCTGCCATGTCAGCTCCTCTGATGGCGGAGGGCAGGTCAACATTCACCTGAGAACAGCAGGTAAGAGTACTCGTCTTTCTAGTTTCACTGTGTTTGCTTTGATAATGAATCTCTCTGAGAACATCTGTAGCAGTCTGACTTGAAACACTTGTCTGTTGAGTCAGATAATCACAGGATAGATAAGTGTCCCTTCTCTACAATTCCCTTTAACTGTATTGTTACACCTTGTTTTTTTATTTTATTTTCTGGGATTTTATGACCTCAGGCTTAAAAAGTAGCTGTACCCAATGTGACAAAACTGTTTACTGCCAGCACGCTAAATGTCACACAGCTGCCTTGGAAATTTCACATTGCAGCACAAATTAATGACTTGTACCTTACTTTTTCTCAGCTTTTTCAGCCCCCACATTTACATTCTCAAATGGCATCCTAGCTGCTGAGGCAAAAAGGTGGTTCCCTAAACCAAACGTGACGTGGTTGGACTATTTTGGGAAGGTCCTGCAGGGAAGCACGAACTTCACGCTAAACTCTGCAGGGATATTCAGTATAGGGAGCACGCTGCAGCCAATCAATGTCAGCGACACCTACACCTTCAGGATTCAAAATGACTTGGTGATCGCGGTCTCTGAAGCAACAGTAACAGGTACACTTTTCTGTTTTTATAAGCATATTTGATGTGTTATGAATTAGCAGGGTGTGCTGCAGAAACTTAAAGGGGCACAGTTCAGTTTACTCATCATGACGGGTACTATTCAGTCTGTTAAAACAGTTGTACAATGTCATTTGTGACTATGGAAAAACTTTCTTAAGTGAAAAAATAGGCCTGATGATGTCATAGTGATGTCATCAGGGTTCTTTCAGTTTGGGATTTTTTAACAAAAAGCCTGCACATGGGCATGTCAAGAAGGGAGCATATATGAGTTGCATTATGGGAAATGTGTAGGATCCATACTAGTGATTAAAAGTCAGGATATTTTGACCGCTGCTGCTTTGATTTTGAAAGACCCCAACTTTACTGAGGGGGTAAATTGGTGGAATACTCATCAATTTAAGTGACATCAGGAATTCATTTCTCCATAAAAACAAACAAAGAAATAGAAAGAAAGTTTTTTAGCAATACACAACGTTCAAAATCCAAACAAAGACAAATAACCTCTAGAAAAAAAAACTAATTGTATTTTTAAAAAAGATCTGAATCTCTGAATCTCTCATATTTTACAGGCTCTGGTGTTTCGAAGAACACATACTTCACTTACAGTGCTGCATCCTCCCTGCCGGGATCATACCTGAGTATTATGACCAGTATCCTCTGCATCTATTATCTGACCTTATCTGACACACACACACACACACACTAAATATACTTTATAAATAAGGATAAACCTGAGTGTTTATCTCTTTGTAAGTGCATGCAACACATTTGTTTAGATTTTGATAAAGTAATGACAACATAAAGTTACTTTGGTTATTAATTTATTACAGTGGATGATGTTACTGTGTAACAACAATTAACTATGTGGTGCAATTTCTCTGGCAAATTTGACATTTTCATTGTACCTCCTCTGATGTACTTACTGTATGTGTCATGTCCTAAGTGAAGGTAGATTATTTGTCAGTAAACCTTTCTAAATCCTGCATTCAGCTTGAGTTTTATTTTTATCTGTTTATTTATCATAAAGTAAGATGAACCACTATCTTTGCGGAGAAATTGCAGCAAAATCAAAAAGAGTGATGTCACAATATGGAAATTTTAGCATATTAAAAACTAAGAGACATACAGAGTATCATCAAATTAGTAGCCATTACTGAGTTGAGTAATAAACTAAATGCATTTTAGTTATGAAATAAGTGCATTTGATATAATATTTGTGATAAAAATGAGATAATTATGTAATTTAAGTAATTATTATATGGATGTTTTTTTTGCCTCAAGTTCATATTTTTGAAGACATACAGTTCTTGAATGCAGCATTACCCATTAGCCTGCACTAGCTACACATATGTGTTTACAGATGATATTTACAATATCGATCAGTCCACACATGCCATAAAAAACATGTTGTTCTGTCCTGCCAGTAGATGGGGACAGTCAGGGTCCCAGTTTGGTAGTAGGGAGTCCTGGAAAGTCTTTGGACCACCCCTGACAGGCAGTGAGAGGCTTCCCATTGGTCTGGTGTTGGGTGAGGTGTCATATGTCCCATGGAGCAGTGAACGCAGCCTTCTTCTCCTGGAGAAAAGTAGGACATTCCGGTGGGATTTTATTCAATGAGGTGAAGTTTAAGCAAGTGTGAATGTGTGATGGTTAAATTTCATGTGAGTGGTTATACGCAAGAGAAAAGTGCTACAGAAGTTTAGTTTCAGTACTGACGGGTTTGTTACAGCGGGGTTGGTTTTGGGCTAGTATTTACTGGTTTGTTTTCGGCACAAGAAGTCACCGAAAACAGACAATGTCGCAGTGTGAACACAAGAAAAACGCGGAGCAGCCGACTCTAAACTCGGAACACGAGCTACACGGCGTCGCGGTGAACCCGAGGGCGGTGTGTAACATGTGTAAACGCTTGTACCGGGACCCTAAAATCCTGCCCTGTCTGCACACCTTCTGCTCCGACTGTATCAGTCAGCTGGAGCCGTTCTCGGTGTTCTCTCGCAGTCACCGGGACGGTCCGGAGGAGGGCAGGGGCGGCGAGGCGGTGGAGCAGGACCGACCCGCCGTCACCGTCACGGTGCTCTGCCCCGACTGTGACTCCGAGGTGGACATCCCGCCTTCGGGGCCGGCCGGGCTGAGCACCGACCACCTGGCGCTGGACGAAGTGTTCCTGGAGACTCTGGTGACGAACGGCCCGCTGGGATGCGACCTGTGCGGGGAAGGAGGCGCCGAGAGCCGCTGCGAGGTCTGCTGTGTTAACCTGTGCGAGTTCTGCTGCCAGGCTCACAGGTAGAGTCTATTCTACTCTACTCTATTCTGCTGTGAAGCTCACAGGTAGCTATGAAAAATACATCTCTTTTCCCCTCAATTCAAGCCTAAAAGTGATGACATCGGAGAGCATATTCAAAGTGGTCTTAAAAAGATGGTTTCTCAGTCATCTCTAGGCTAATTTACCATGAAGAGCCCTTTGGGACATGTAGGCTTTGCCACTCTGCAATTGTATGTTAGTTTTGTCTTGCAGTGTGTTATGGTTTTATGTTGTATTGTGTCAGTTGTTGTATGTTGGAGGGCCACAATAGAAATAATTCTGACATACAGACATATATGTATCTGTATCTGTTCTATCTTGTGTCTGCAGGCGGCAGAAGCGAACAGCGTCTCACTCTGTTCAGTGTCTGGAGGAGCTGAAGTCTCGCGGTCGTCTCTGCCGTCCTGTCCTGTGCTCCCTCCATCCCGGCCAGGAGCTCCGGCTCTACTGCCAGCCCTGCGACCTGCCAGTTTGCCTGGAGTGTGCCGCCACGCTGCACCGTGACCACCGCTGCTGTCCCACACTTGATGTTATCGATCGTCACGGAGACCGCATCAGAGAGCTGGTGACAGCGCGCCTTCGACCTCGCCTGGAGCAGCTGGAACGGTCATTGCAGAAGGTGCAGCAGAGACTGTTTTGGAAAATGATTGTTCTTTTGAGATCACTTTAAGGCGGAGTATGTTTTGGGGTGTCTCCCCATTGATTATATCAGCAGCTGCCTGCTTGTCCCATTTTAGCTCCAACCAAACACCACATTGCACAAAGTTGGATTTGAATGCTATAGTAAATAACAAATATAGTGGCAAATGTGAATCCCAACTTCAGGCTTTAAAAGTGTGTCCATGATTCTATGGATTTAACATGAGGAATGCTGTGGAAAATTGTTGTAAGTCTGTAAGCCCAATGCTGGGCTACTGACTGTAATTCAACATAATATAATCACCTCATTGTCAAAGTTTTGAGTACACAACACCATCATTCTCATGTCATAGTATTAAAGATTTGTCAGTCACTTTTTCCAAATATCAGGTATCCTATTTTGAAACTAAATTTTTCCTTCCCACTCTGTGACAATTGGACGTATCCCAGGAGGCTTTGCAGGCACGAGTAGAAGCGACTGCGAGCGAGGTGAGGGCATTTGCACGAGGCTACGCCAGCGCTGTGGAAGCCCACTGTGTGTCTCTGCTGCGTCGTCTGGAGGAGCTCCGAGTCCAACGCAGGTATGACACAACCAACACGATTACTGTGGAGTATGAAGTATTTTATAGGAAGTATAAGCAAACACCAGAAGTGTTTTCTATGCATCTCAGAATCTTGCTGAAAGTTAAACTATAGGAATAAAAATAATACCTTATTATACCTTGTTATTTTTGAAGCTTGGAGTAAAAGGTCTCATTTGAGATTGGCTGACATGGCTTTTTATTGAAACAACACACACAGGAGCTTAAATGATTTGTCAGCAACACGAAGAAATCACCTTGGACTCTGGGAAATTATGACAGGCATAGATTAATTGATAATGACTGTATACCTCAAACAAGATAAAGTTCTCCTAATGGGACAATTGTATTTTGTTGAGTTGTTGACTTACTGCCAACTCGGACATTTTGCAATTTGTTGTTGTTGGTGTAAAACTATAGTAGGGAGACTATAACCGCACCACTTATTCTGCGGTTATTTCAAGGAACATTAGGCGCACTGTATTTCCACAGAAAAATATACTGCAAACTTCACTTTGATAGATATACACAATCCACCTGGACATGCAATGCATCCAAATTTCTCACCAAGTGCAAGGGGAGGTGCTACTGTCATTCACACTGTCTCTGTCCCACAGGAACCAACTCCACCTGCAGAGGGCGCAGCTGCAGCAGGCTCTGCTGGACGTCCGAGGTGGCGTGGAGTTCGCAGAGAGACTGCTGAGCTGCGGCTCAGACGCTGAGATCCTCAGCGCCAAAGGAGTGACCTTGAGAAGACTGACCAGCCTGGCAGAGAGCAGCTATGACCCCCACCTGGGAACAGTCGCCCCCGACGACGGCAGCAGCATCAGCTTCATGCCCAGGGAGCCTGCAGGGGAGGTGGAGGGCTACCCGGTGGTCGGGGTGATCCACTCTAAGACGGTGGATCTCAGCAAGTGCACCATCGAAGGAGAAGGTAAACCAAACTTAATGCAAGCATGTTTGTCATGTAGGAATTTCATCTTTACACACTACTGGGGTTCAAAGTGGTTTGTTAACTTGTAAATTGTGTATTAGATACTTGAGACTTTCAATTAATACTTACAAAGCTTTATTATCTTCATTAGGTAAATATGCAGGTAAATATTCATGAATAAATTGCAAAACAAAGTATTCTTAGGATCAGGTGTTAATTGAGAGTTTTGCAGCTTTTCTGTCTTTGGATTTTCTGTCTGTTTAAATTGCTGCTCTGCTCCCTTTCTCTAATCATTACACAGTACTATGTGTTCAGTTATTATCTTTATTTTAAAAGCTGGATGCAGTTTGATACCCCAACCACCTGTTTAACTAAATACTTTTTAAAGTGCTATTTGACCTGGCAAGAAGACCAAAACTATACTTCTAGAGATCACTGGGAGTAGTTGCAGACAGGTGGGTGTAGAGGGGATGGGGTAAGTACTGGGGGGGGGGGGGGGGGGGGTGTACCGTTCTCCTGGAGCAGTCAGTTAAAGATTATTACCTTCCTGGTGCGTTGGCTCACAGACAGAAATTCCTTTGGGACTGAAGGAATGTTGAGGTGACTGAACAGGCCAGCAGGCAGTGCACAGTGCAGGCAGAGGGGCTGTTTACTCACAAACATACAGGTACACACACACACACACACACACTGTAAGGAGGGCAGAATACATTTACAAGTGACATTGCAAGTGGCTGTGGGGCATTTTCAAGTGACAAGACTGACTTTTTTAAGACCAAAGGCATTTAGTTAGGCCTCCAGTGTTTCATAATGGAAGAAAAACACACACACATACACAAAAACATACACACTCCATCACCAGGCAATATGACATGAGATTAGATGTTTTTTGTAGAGTGACTACTGCGATGTACAGTTAATTCACAGAGAAAAACATTCATTTTAGAGGAATTATACAGATGAGCTAAGTATGCCTCAGAGTTTCTCATTTTTCTCTGACTGTATACATACATCTAAATCATCACTCAGTAATGGGAAAAATGAATAATAGCAATAAGCTTTATTATAGCAAAAACACATTTAGAACAATAGTTTTCATTCAAAGCAGATAAAGGCTCAGAGGTGGCCATTTTCACGGTTAATTAGAAGTAATAATAGATACATTTATAATTAATATAATCTTTAGTTTCAGCCCTAACACAATACCCAAAAGAGCATGTCAAAGTATAGTGATATTGTCCTCATCACACCCTTCCAACACACACACACACTCACTCACAGTCAGCAGAAATGTGTAGAAGCTTGTCTCTGTGAGAGGCTTAGCTACAAGTGATGTATATGTGTGTTCGAAATGGAAAACTTCAGCAAATAACAACTTGTATACGAGTCCCTGAGGTGTCAAAGAGCAAATGTATCGTTGGGAGGCTTGCCAAAAGGTCGGCTAGCTGAGTGTGTGTTGTATTGTGTCAGGCGTTTGTTGTTTGTTTGTTGGGTGCGTGCCTGTGTCCATGTAAGACTGGGTGCATTTTGTTTGATTTGGGACCATAAAGAACACTTTGTGCTGCAGTGACCTTTCCATTTATCCGAACAGCATCACACTTCTTTGACTTTTTAACGTGCGTTCTTCCTTTTTTACGTGAAGGAATGGGCTACTTAAATCCACCATATCACTACATCAGCTAAACCAGCTTTAAGTTCCTCCCAACAATTTTCACTGCGTAAAGCCACATCAGCTTTACACAGTGTGACTCTTTCATTTAAGTGTGCAGATAAAGCCCAGATGTCTGTGTTGACTATAGGAAAGTAGAAATCACAGAGGCTTAGTGACGATTATCCTCTCTGTGCGATAAGAGGGTTTGAAGTGGTGGATTTGGACCTTGAGGCTTTTACAGCACAGGTGAGATGGAGGCCAGAACAGTTGCGGGCGTAATGGTGACAGCTGCTGGGTACTCGGCTTAGCAAGCACAAACACATAAATTCACAGATAATGCACACCCATTAGTAGCAGCACAGCAGCAGTGGTCATAGAAAGAATGGTCCAAATGATAGTAATTGTAGAAGCAGCAGAAGGAGCTTTTTAGCAATGGCAGCAGTTGTGATTTCTGTACCCTGTACTCAAAGCATATATTTGTGTAAAAGTAGCAATAATCTAAAGGAAAATCCTATATTATTAATACAGGTGTCAATACTCACATGGTTATCTTCATTACATAAAATCCATAAAATGCTGCTAAAATAGTGAAAAATAACCATCAGTTTCCCAGAGTCAAAGGTGATGTTGTCAAATTGCTCATTTTGTCCAAACAACGGTGCTGATCATTATTCTGTTGATCAAGTCATTCTGTAAACCACTAGTCGTTTCAGCTCTTATTGTAGTCTAGTTCATATTGTGTGACTTTAAAGTTAACAGCCACATTAGGTAACTTTTGCTGTACCAGTTACAAGATATGGCACATTAAATTTGCCTTATTTTCCCAGGAATTAAAAAAAACAACCTTTATCGACCAAAATGTGTTTTCATTTTACATTTATCATTATAATAGTGTTACACAATAGACATGTAAGGTACAATAAAAACTTATCTGTGGAAATAAAGTTTTTTTTTTTTTAAAAAAAAGACAAGAACAGTTAAATAAACAAACAGAAAAAGAAAATCATAACAGGAGATTCAATTTCAGATGCTTCTAGAAATGCAGTTGTAACATTTGATAGTGTAGATTAGAGCTGCAACTAACAATTATTTTCATTATCAATTATTTTCTCAATTAATCATTTTCTTTATCATTAACGTTAATAAATATTGAAAAATGGCCATTATAATTTCCCACACCCAAAGCTGACACCTTCAAATGTTTGTTTTTTTTGTCCGCAAGATATTCAATTACTATAATGTATGACAAAGAAAAGCAGCAAATTCTCACATTTGAGAAGATGGAACCAGCAAATATTTGATATTTTTGTTAGACTAAAACGATTATTCAATTATCAAAATAGTTGCCGCTTAATTTTATGTCGATCAACTACGTTTGTCTTGAAATAAAATAATAAACAGGGGTATTCTATTGGAAAATTAACATTTGAGACCAGAAATATGTCCCCTAGTGAGCTGTTTCCTTCATACTAAAATGTAGTGTAACAGTAGCACAAGTATGTGAGGGAAGAGTCATAAAGTCAGCAGATTCACAGCAATATCTATTTAAGTTAGCTAACATTAGCCACCATAAGTTACTGGTCATTCCAGATCAAGTAAGGCTGTTGCGACAAAATCTGATTGTATTGAACTGAGCAAAGGTGTTTATTATTGCATCTGGGTTTCATTTTTTAGAAGAAGACTGTGATATTTTGTCTTTCAGACCTTTCAGGGTCTTGTTTGAACGGTGCTTTGTAGCTCATGAGCTCATCTCTGTGATGTGCATATACGTAAAGCATTTTCTGCAAAATTTCACAATTAATGGTGCCAGTTTTAGATTTATACAGTACTTCAATAAATGCACTACTTAGTAATAGCAGGAGTAGAAACAGAATTAGTAGCAACTCCAACAGCATCTAAACACATCACCCTGAAGCTCCTGGAGAGGGCCGAACAGATGAAAACACAGTGTAGGATCATTACTTATCGAGCAGCTAATAGAAAGAAAATGCAAAGCAACATTAATCATTGACGTGAACACAAATTATGTTGGCTTTAACACAACAACGACACCACAAGAGCTGATGAACATCTTGTGTGAGTGTGTCCCAGGAGCACCAGCTAATGAAACACTAAATAACGACGTGAGGTTTTAGAAAACTCTGGTCAGCAGCACTGGAGCCCAGCTGAGCCTGAAGCCACACTCAAACTGGCTGCAAGCACCATATGTTTAGGGAGAAAGTGGCTTACGTAAGCAGGGTTGTTTTGTGGGTGAGATGGTGACACAAGACAAATGTCTGAGCGTCTGTGTTTTGTGTTGTGTCTGAAGTGACTCTTTTAAAGTGATGTGCCTGCACAGGATCACCTGTTAAACTTGGAGAAATGTCTCCTTCTGAGTGTGTTTGTGTGTGTGTGTGACTGTCTTTCTGCCTCTTGTGTGTTTGCAAAGTGTATTTGCATGACAAACTTTTCTTTTCTCTCAAGCCATGAGTGTGTCCTCTCTGACCTCTTTGCCTTTCTTTCTGTTTTAGTGTCATGCTCTCTGCTTGTGTTATATACTTTTGGTCATGTGGTGTATTTCTTTGTCACTCTGCGCATTTGTCTGGCCTCTCACCGCTCAACCCCCCTTTTCACAGGTCTACAGCGGGGCACGGAGGGCCAGCAGGGTCACTTCACCCTGGTGTGCCGAGACTCAGCTGGAGAGCAGATGGCACGAGGTGGGGAGCATGTCCTGGTCAGCATCGTTCACAAGGAGAAAAAAAACTGGTGAGTGAATGATAGAGCCTAGCCTACAGTAAGTATTTCTGATTTACCAAGTGAGAGGAAAGTAGCAGGAGGCCTAGTAGAGTGATTTTATCCCTACACTAGGGGAACTTGGCGATCCAGTGCCATACTGCAGTTTTGGTGTCAAGATTGATTGTGTTTTGCGTCATCTTCTGCCCATCTGCTCAGAATAAGTCAACAGAATCCTGAACACCTGTGTGTTGAGCTATTTTTGTCACTTTGGTTGGAGGAGGCAGGCCCTTAAAGAGACCTCTCCAAACTGATTTAACATTTTTCAACCAGAAAAAATAGTCAATTTTAGCAAATAATGCCAGGAAGACTAATATCTGATTCTTACGAGCATCTCTTATCCACAACAGCTTCATATATGAATGTCTGTTTTTTCAGATAATTAACTCCTTTATAGCCCTCTACAGACAGCATGTGTGTGTATTCCGTCTTGTGCATTGTCAAAGCACAGTTATGCACACCAGATCCACTATGGTTAACCTTGATGAAATCTAGTGCAACCAGCACCAAGCTGCTGCAAACTATTCACACAAACCTCTTGTACACATTAAAGTGGTTGACTATATCTCACAGCTTCCCAGTTGATGCGTTAATAGTCATCAGCAGTGTTGGAGACAGTGAGGACCTCTAGAGGTCAACCTGTGACTGCAATGTACAACATTATGTGGTGGAGCAGAATCTGTGTTGGTTCAATTTCATGGTAGGATTTATTGTTTTAAAAAAAAAAATCAACATCATTATTTGTGGATTGTAAATAAGATCATTATGGGAACTGTCAGTGAGATAAATGAGCTCAAAGCAACAAATAGACTGCACCATTTTTATTAGGATTGGCTTGTTTTTTTACAAGCAAAAACTTTTTAACAATGCTATTGAAAATTAACGCACTTAACGCATGAAAATTGTATACATAGTGGCTTTAACTGTGGTTATTAACAGCTGTGGTTACTGTGTGGATAACTGTAGAGAAGCAGAACAGTAATACAAGGAATTATAAGAAAGACACATGATGAGAGAAGATGAAATGCAAGACATGTATGCCCTTAAGAGTTTTATTATTCTACAGTTATTATTCTGTAGTATTAAAAAGTTTTTTTTTTCCTTTAGCACAGTGGAGACGACAGTGGTTGACAACAACGATGGGTCCTACACTGTTTCATACACACCTGAAGAGCTGGGAGCTTATTCAGTGTGGGTTTGTGTCAAAGCCCAACATGTCAAGGTACAAAATCAACTCACAGGGTTTATGATTTGAAAATAGGAGAAAGTTTAAGGAAAGTGTACTAACATTAAAGTTTGAATGTTCTTTTTTTTAAACAGTTATTTATTACATTTTGCAGCTGAGATGTGCGTGTTAAAATAGTTCAGTATGAAGCGAGACCAGGACATGGCCTCGCCAGCAGCTCTCAGTGCATCACCTCCAGTCTGTTAACATCATCCTGACAAATGAAATCAATGCGGACAAAATTCTCTCCTGGCAAAATGTTAAAACAGGCTGCCTATGACAGTGCTGGTGTTACATTTATCAACTAAAATGTTTGATAAATGATAGAATCAATTATCAGAATGCAGCCACTTTATCTGTTTTCATGTAGTGTTGGACAGACACACTGACTCACTGTGTCCCGTCTCGTCCTGCAGGGTTCTCCGTTCATCCTAAATGTGAAGAGGAAGTTCAGGCGTCACACTGGAATGTTTCACTGCTGCTCCTTCTGCTCCAGTGGAGGAGCCAAAGAGGCTCGCTGTGGCTGTCCAGGAACTATGCCAGGTACACAGAGCAAATCTTCAAAATGTGCAGTTATACCAGTTTTATTCAGGTGTTTTTTTGTTTTTTTTTTTGTTTTTACAACAAATGAGTGTCAAGTCACTGACAAAACAGAAGCAGAAACAATTTGGAACCAGGGCCTTTGTTGGAACATTGTCTGGAAGTTGTTGAAATGTATTGTGGTTAATGTATATTTAAAAGAAGCAGAATTAGATGAAAGTAGGGAAATAATTCATGACAGATTTGACAGTGTAAATAATTTTTACTTTCAGTAATAGTGGTAGTTCCTAAAAATAAAGTAAAAATCAAGCCCTCTGTAATCCTGCTACATGTCCTGCAACATTAATGAAGAAAATGGATCCCTGTGCAATGCTACACAAATCCTACTGTTGTTAATGATCTCATGTCCTGTCCTGTCTGACTGCAGGAGGATTTAAAGGCTGCGGTCACAGCCATAAGGGTCACCCTGGGAAGCCCCACTGGTCTTGCTGTGGCAGCACCGTGGAGCAGTCTGAGTGTTTGCTTGCGAGCGTGTTGGCTGCAGTGTCCCCCCGCGGCCACCTGCGCACTGTGGAGCTCTGAGGTGACACGGAGACAAGACCTGTCAAGATGATGCAAGTTAATAAAGGATGGCAGCAACCAAAAGGTTAGAGCAGCAGGGGAGTAAGCTTAAGGTTGCTGGTGTGAATATTGGGCAGACTTGAAAAGGTCAGACAAGGAAATTGAAGCTCTAAAGACACAGTGACAGGCACAGGCAGGACATCACAGTTGCTGTGTCCTCTGGCAGACACTCCAGTAGTTGGCTTAATTGTGATACAGGAGCCAGAATACCATTAAACACTAGCAAATAAGACAAACACCAAAGTGTGAGGTAAAAGCTTTCGGGCCATGTTTTAAAGTGCCTTTAGTGCCCCTCCAAGCACTGCCTACACAGTCTGACTGAACCTTAACCACTTTTTATGCACAGATGTGGGAACTTGAATCACTCAAAGACAAGATACATGATCTACTCAATAAGTACATTATCACAGTCATGCAAGAGTTTATCCATGTGAGATGCTCAGTACAATCACAGTCTCCTACTAAAGCAAACGTGTGAAGGGCATGTTAATAGCTGTTGCTAGGAGAGGAGAGAGTTGTGCTCCTTCACTGTAGCGCTTCTCTTTCACCAGCAATCTTTCAGTCTCAGTCTTTATATGTTGAACCTCGAAGATGCTGTCTACTTCAAAGGTGCTGAAATCTGTTCCAAACTCATTAGACTGGAAACATTGAAAATGACCAGACTGTTGTCCTGAACACTTTCTTTGAAAGTACACAGAAGGAAGAACTGTGATCCTCACAAGCATTTACATTCTCATGAATAATGAGTTTATGTTGGATGGCTAAGTACAGTAATTACTTACTATCAACTATGTAATTATGAAGTAATTAGTGGTACAAAATAGAGCCCAACAGATAAATTGGCAGGCAGATATTATCGGCCAGTACTGGTATTTATCTAAAAAAAGAAAAAGGGAATATTGGGAATATCTCATTATCAAAATTTTACAACTCTGAAATAGCAACAATCCAGTATCAAATGGGCTATAGTTCAAATATGTCTTCATATGAAGAAATAATATAGTAATGCTTCATTTAAAAATAGTATTTAATAGTTAGTTCATACCAAGAATTTATTTACTGTTACTTCATGATACTACTATTGACCTAGTTGTTATGGGTAAACTATGGGTTGCTTGGCATGTTTTGCCATTAAATACCAAGTGATTACTGTACTATTATTACTGTATTTTATTTCTTTGTACTCACTTCAGGTTAATTTTTATAACAATAATGACTGTATATTCACCAGTAAAACTGCCTCCTACTGTGTTATATACTGTAGAAGTATGAACAACAGGTACTTACTCTTTTGGTGGGTATGTAATAATTACCAAATAAGTAAGTACAGAAAAAATGACAAAATATTAAATAATTATCCGCCAAATTACCAAATATTATTAACACATGAGTACTTTGTATTTGCTGCATCTAATGTTTTATTATTTCATGGTACTAACAGCACATTTGGTTAAATAATAATGATTATAATTGATTATGTTCCATTGATGAGTTGATCCATATTCTGTGGTGCCATGTGTTGGGAGAATACTGCTGCTCTGTTTGTGAATGCTACTGTTACTACAGTCACTACATTCATGTTCATTCATGTGCACATCATTATGGACAGGATAGAAAGGTGCATACAAACAGCTGATCCTGAATATTTCATGAATCATACAGAAACGCCTGTGAATTCACTCAGGATTATTAGGAGGCTGTTAAAAATGTGAAAAATATTTTATTTCTAAACCACAACATTTGCCGTGTGCTGTGTGAATGTAAAGATTTCACACATCAATCAAAGAGCTTATCAGGAGAGGAGAAAGTCAAATCTGTCGGTCGTTTTTTTTTTTCCTTCACTTTCATTAGCAAGCAGCTACAGCGTGCCTTCTGGTGAGGAGGGCTTTATCTGGGAAACACTGTGACCTCGAGGGTGCAGTCACCCTCCTCTTAGAATACAAAGTTGTTCCTCTCCTGAGGCACAGTGTCACAGTGCTGACTTAAAACCACAAACGTGGAACTCATAATGAGCCATTTATTGCCTTTGTATTCCTGAAGATGCCTTATCGTGAGTGTGACTGCAGGTAGAAATGTTTTTTTTTTTTTTTAATATTAAAATAAGTTACGCCTGCTGATTTTAAAGATGAATAGTAAAGTAGACCTATGCAAATGCCTAACATGATGCCTAATCTTTCATGATTTGTGGTCCAAAATCTTCAGAATGACAGGGAAGTTGTGACACTGTGAGTATGTTGCTACTGTTCACTATTTTGAGATGTTTTTATTATTCATCTGTATGTAAAGTGTTACCCACTACCCTGTTGTGCTTCACTACTTTTTACTGAAACATTTGCGCCTGTACAATGAAATAAACATGTTTATTTGTCCGTTTTCATATGCTGCCTGATTCTTGATGGTGCAACATGTTTACCGAATTAACAGGAAACGTCTAGAGAGCCTGAAAATTTCACCCATTCCAGTTAGTGTTGTGCAAGAGGAATCTAGCTTTTATTTGTCTTAATTTCAACCAGTATTGTGCCCTGTAAAGCAACATAAACTCCTCTTTACACTGGAGATCAAATAAGTAATGTATCGAGGTCACTATTTAAGTGTGCTTGCATTTGCATGAAACATACATAAAGCATTTAGTAGTAGAATAAGCTTTAACTTCTGCATCATCACCATCACAAATACATAACAGTAAATATAGACATCAAAAGCCATAACATGACCAAACAGTGCTGGGAGAAGCATTAAATAATCCTGTATAGATGACTTTTTTGTGTGTGGCTATATAGATATCATGAGACATTTCTAGATACAATTCAAGATTGATTCGGCTACATTTGATTGTTAAATTTAAAGTTGTCAGCTTTGATCAATTTGGTTTCTGAAGAGAGGGTGACACTATAATGGTTCTTCAACCCAAAAAACTATGTGAAAGCTATTTCAGACCTTTAGGCATTTATATCCACCTGTAATACATGATGAAACTGGTTTTAGCTCTTTCCATAATAATATATAATAAAATAAGAAATTCCATCAAATCTACTTTATTATGTGTTATAAAATTATGGACGCCTGGTAATTAAAGATAGATTTTGATTTAGCATTGGCCTTTACTCCCTTATCTTTGATTCATTTTCTAGTTTGTTCATAGCATATTACAATTTTTAACTGTGTTTTTTTTAACTGTGACTGTAAAATGTTGATTAAAGCATTTCCCCCAAAAAACATGCAGAATAGATGGCACTAGTTTTTTCCGCCCTGAGGGCAAATAACCACCAAGCATGTAAAGCTTATTGCTGTCAGTCAGGTAACAACTGAAGTCTGTTCAGATGAGCATATCAGCATTTTTATCATATCTCAACTTCTCTCATCTGGATAATGACAGCTGGACATTAAGAGAACACTTAAGCGGTATTTTAGTGAGTAAACTGTAAAAGCAGGAAAGACAAAAATGAAATTTTTAAATGTTAGGAAACTCAAATCCACACTCAATAATTGCATATTTAAAACATTGTGGAAATGTTTTTACAGCTCATCAAACGTGATAGTTCCTCTCCAAACCACCAGGTGACAGGAGAGAGCTAGTTTTCTCTGCCTGCTCATCCAGAACTAATGATCATGTCCCTCTGACTGTGCCATTAAGTTTTCTGTGCTTGTTCCTACAAATCATTCATAATCATTTACCAGAGCCAGCCCAATCTAAGAGGCTGCTGATGAATACTGCATTATCATGAGAAATGTCTTAAGCGGTTTAAGATTGACTCTCTTAGTATGAATGTTTGATGAATGGGGACCTGTTCCACCAAATCCCATCACAGAGGACGTTACATCAGCAATGTCAGTGGTGACATTGCTTAATCACACACAGTAATTGTTCAGTTACAGCAAATTGGAAAATGAGCGATTACTTGACGACCATTCAAATGGAAGTCAATATTTGGAGAAGAGGAGTTTCAGACAGGAACTGGAGGTCACTGAGGGCAAAGACACACACCTACTCACACACACACTTCCATTAGGTAAGGGCAGGTGTGGGTTATAGAGTAGTTCAAAAGCTGTCTTTATTATTGATTTCTTACTTCCTTCACTCCCTCCCTTACTTACTTTGGACTCAGCCCAATAGTAACTGAGCCATCTGACACACACACCAAATTGAACAAAGACGGTGCACTGCAAATGGTTCAATGCTCACCACGGCTCTGAACCCCAGAGAGAAGGACTTATGCCAGACTTCATAAACCTTCACCCGCCATTGAGCTCACGAGTAATGTACCTTGTAATTGGGAGAACCAACGATCATGACACAATATTGTCTCCCAGGCGCGAGACATCTTTTCTTATGTTTAATCTTTTACATTTGGTGCATTTTATGTTTTCATGGTTTACGTGTCACGCTTATCCAGAGAGAATTACGGGATGTGCAGCATTGAAATGAGCCTCAATTTCTCCATCCTGACGGGCAACCAAATGAAAGGAGAGCAAAGATAAAAAGCATGCCCTGTGACAACATAATAATCAGAATCATAATAACACCTAACAATAAAACACATAGCACATTTCAACTGTAATATCACATGTGAAACACATTTCACAAGTAATGAATTCACATAGGAATATGTCATTTGGGGGCTTTTAACATTGGAAATATTGTATGTCATGTTTTGTTGTCTTTTGTCTCTTGTGGGAAAACTAAGAAAGCACTAAACAGAAGTTCCTTATAGGAGAAAGAAAGATAAAATAAAAGACAATATACTGTATAAAGGTGGTAAAATGACCAACAATGGCCATTGTTGGTGAACGAAATACCTGGTTGGTCTGCAACTCAACTCTGACTCAAGCCTCCTGCATTGAAAATCCAGCTGCTAAACAGTACATGGAAAACAGACTTTCTTCTCAAATCTGTTGACCACAGGCAGCATGTGGCTCTGACAGCAGCAGAGATTAATGGGAACTAGGAGCTTTATATGTCTTGACTTGTCAGGGAACCCTGACCCTTACCTTACATCAAAAAGCTACAAAACACAACAAATACATAAAAAGCTACATTCACACTTATTCACAGCACACTCAGCACCCCTCACTAATCTAGTACTAGATGACACGAAGCTAGAAGCATGACATGTTTATGTATAGCTCAGTTATGGAATTGGTTGATGGCATGGACGAGAGTAGGTTGACGAGACAAATATTTATCTGGGATAAACAAATAATTGTTTTTTGGTAAAAAGATGTGAGCACATTATTCTGCAACTCTGGGTTTGGAGAGGCTTTTTTCTAATAATGAAAAGCTCAACATTTGTTTGTTCAGAGAGTCTGTGTTTGCTCAGAGCAATGGACAGTTATTTACAATGATAAAAACTGATTATGGTACGGAGAATTATGTTGTCTAAAAAGCAGAGATCTCTATGTGCTCAGCTGAGATCTGGTATTTTACCACAAACTGTTGAAACTGGACGGTATGTTAATCTAGAAGAAGAAAAGCAGATTTGTCCAATGTGCTGTCTAAATGATACAGAAAATGAGTTCCATTTTGTTTTCTACTCTCCCTTTTATTGATAACTATGCAATACTTTGTTTAGTTAGATAAAAATAGAGCACAAAGACTGAGTTGGCTGTTCACATATGAAACATATAAATTAGCCAGTTACTTGGAGAAAGCCTGGGAGAAGAGAAAAAAAAAGCCCTTTATCGAGATAATCTGTAGATATGTAACAGTTATTTTCTGTGAACAGTTCATTTGGGATTTTTGTTTTGTTTTGTTTCATTTTGTTTGTGTTCTTCTTTTTCCACATGCTTCTGTATATGCTTTGTATATGTTTTACCAGAAGATGCATGTTTTATAAAACAGTGGTGTCTTGTAATCCCATGTGGGATGGGCCAAATGTTTGGCATGACACAGAAATACATTTTTTAAAACTAGGTACCTCCTGTAACCTTTAAATGTGTGTTCAAACACCCTGGGGACTCTTTAAACCTGAACACCCTGGAGACGTGACAGCAGAGCTAAGTGATTTGAACAAAGACTCAGCACTATTATCTTAATTAGTGCACATCCTATATTAACAGTTTAACAACTGAATCCATAATTTTGGCAAGACTTTAAACTCCAAAATGTGTTTTCCTCTACAGGGCAGTTAGTTCCAGCTGAGAGGCAGCTACACTGTCTATAAAACACACCACAAATATTAATACATGAACTCAATAAATTAAATTCAACCCCAAAAGCTTGTGCAATGATTTCATATGTCAATGAACAATGAAATATATTGATTTCACTTATATGTCAATGACTAACTTATACTATATACTGATTTTTGGAATGTTCCTTATTTGCGAAAAGTAGCATTAAATCAGTGATTGGACATGGTGCTCACAATTTAAGATGGGAGAAAAATAATCCCAAGATATTTGTGTCTAAGATATCTGAGTTTAACATTTATGGATAAATGGGCTAATTAGAGTAACTGTGGTGTTCCGCCTCTCGTGTGTCAGAAGGTGATGAGACTGTTTTTTCTTTTCTCTGCTTTGACAATCGAAAAATCTAAAAACTGACTTAAGTTTCAAACCCAGACAAAGACACAATGCTTATAAAGAGGAGAACAGAAAGGGAAATAAACTCTGGTTGATGACGGAGGCCCAGGTAACCTACCACAGCATCATGTCACCTTAAATCCAATGTTGTGACAGCACCTGACATGGTTCTCTGAGAGACACTTTATCTCTGGGCTGCAAGAGAGTAGCACTGGCTTCTATCATTGTCAAGATGGTACACACACACACACACACTGTACATTGAAGGTCAACTGAAATGCACTGAGGGAAAAGCTGCTCTAAGACTGTGAACACGCTGTTACAGAATTCCCTGCTGGAGAATCCTTGTATGTTAAGTTGTGAATAATTCATCTTGATTTGTTAAAATTAGTGTGGTGTCAATAATTCATAGGCATCACAAAATCTAGTTTCCAGGGCAAGTTATGTAACAAATGAAGCAGCCCCATCACTCAGACTTGGTCCCCAAAAACACTGAAGCTAAGGCTATTCTATTGCTAGTCTATTTCATGAGCCTGAATATTGCTGACATAGAAATGCTTATAAAATCAGAAATATCCTTTCTTCTGTATAATGTGTGTGTGCATTGGCGTCTGAACAAGAGAAGCTGAGAGACAGCAGGTCATTCAGGTTGAACACTGTGTAACCTGATTATAGACAAAGAGGTTAGGCCACAGTCATGACAGTAATACACTTACTGGGCTCTAAGTGGAGCCTAACCAGCTTCAACTGGAGGGTAGTGGAGTTGGTAAAAGCCAATAAAGCTTGTTTGTTTGGAGCTGCTGCTTTCTAACTGCATGGACACAATAAAGTCAATGTAGCCATGTGAAGACCGTGGTTTTCAAATCGGACATACACCATTTGAAAACAGTTACAACTACATGAATTCAGTAAATATTCTTGATTTACTAAAAGGCACATTGCTTACTGCTATACATACTGAACATTGTAATGTAATCCAATCCAATACCATAGCCTGGAATCTGACTATGAATTCTGACTGTTCTAGACATGTCCATTCAACATATGACTGTTATAAAAGTGTTTCATATATGGTGCAGGTACAAAATGAGCGGTATGCAGACACTTACAAAGATTACTGTGATGTTGTGTTGATGCTGTTGTGTGACTGTCTTTGTTGTGTTCTTTTTCTTCTTTGGACTTGATACTTTATATATACGGTACCTTTTCAAACCAGTTACAAAGTGCTTCACAAGATTACAAGTCAAAACCATACAAGAAAACAATTATGTACAAATATATGTACAAAAACAGAAAATTAAAACAAAGTAAAGTTTAAAAAGAAAACTACTATTGCAGTAATAAGTTATTAGTGAAAAGTTTTTTTCAAAATGTGGCTGTGACTCAGCTGACCTAATTCCTAATTCCGCCCCCCTCCCCCCCGTCATGAGCCTTAACCGTGGAATTTTTAACAGCATTTGGTATCCAGACCTGAGCAGCCCTGGTGTGGAAAATGGGGCTAAAAGATGAGAAATATGTAACAATCAAACCATGGAGAATTTAAAACTAACTGCAATTATCTTTAACTGTATTCTAAAACAAACATGCAATTCAACACGAAGAAGTCTGCACTTTGCTGAATGCTGTTGTAATAAAATTGTAAAAATAAATAAATAAATAAAATCCTCACATTTATTCAGTCTGTAATGAAGAAATACTTGCAACATCAAGGTTTCTTATGGGATTAGCGACCCACTGAAACAACAGCCAGGCTAACACATTTACAGAACTGAAGCTGTGTGGATTACTTTTTGGCTTAAGTTGCAATCTTGGATCAGTTTGAGCATTTATTGTTACAGCTGTTTATTGTATGAAACTTCTCCTTTAGTTTGTGCAGGTTTGATACATGTGTTAAGGCCAGTCTCTTCAGTAATACCTAAGGAGAGAATGATGTAAGATAAAACATTTCATTAAATGCAAACTCACTGGTTTAAAAAGCCAACTCCAAAAAGTGCAAGTAAACAAAAAGCTACTCAAGTATAATGAGATTAAGTATAATTTGTCATTCCACCTTTGCCAGCTTGCAAAGCAATAAGTCACTGACAACATGAAACTGGATCGTCTATATTTTAAAGATATTTAATGATGATATTATGGTTAACAATGTGTTTTCAAATGGATATATACCGTTTTCCAATAACACCCTAGAAATGATTGATCGCACTCACTGTGCTGCGGGATGCAGAGTCACAGAACAACAACACACCTGAGATACTTTAACACAATATATGGTGATGTTGTAATACTGTAAGAGGAGCTGTGTGGAACAGACATCTATTGATCAGTGTAGATCAATGACAAATAAATAAATACATTACAGTACATATTAATAGACAGGGGTTGGAAATATACTGTAAAAACAGGATGTTTGCATTCAAATCATAGACTACAGTATGTTGGACTACTTTTCATACTGAAATAAGGCATCATCATTTTGTAAACATGTGTTTGAGGCTAGAATGCGGCTTAATTATACTATTTATTATAAGTGTTACACAGAAAGTAGGCAAAATAATGCTTTAATGCACACAAAAATGAGACTCTATTTATACAGTCTGCTGTCTTGTCTTTTGGTTTAGGACTGGATACTGCCAGTTAATTTAATTGTCTTCTCAATGAAATATGAATATAATGAAATATGAATGAAATGTGAATGAAATATAATGATATATACTGAAATTAGATGATTTAACAACATCGGAAACATTGGTTTTGGGTAGTTAACAGTATTTCTTTCAATTAAACCCGCACCTAAAATTGTAGCCTAATAATTCACATGGAGGTTTGGTACAGTCTGTCCTACAATGAGCACAATGGGACCACTGCTCGTAAGTATCCATAAACTACTGCATGGAGAGGACGCAGCCATGTGGACAGACCTCTGTTTATCTACCCATAATGCCACATTCTCTGCAGGGGCTCATGATTACTGTTCTTTGTGGTGTAGGAAGATGCCCTGCCGCACCGCACCATTAACTGGAAAGTCGAAAATAGCCCCCCCACACACACACATACACTAAATGCAGTTATCGCCACTAGAGCGTGGGATTGACACGTCCGACACACACACATTTCCTCTACAGACACACACTCATACACATACACTTGACACTGTCCACCAGAGCCAGGGGTTGCGGTTGACCTTGCCCGATTGCTGACAGCTAGGTTCCCTCAGGTGTGCTGGTGCGGCACGTCATTCACAGGCTTGAAACTGTCATAATTCACCATGCTGTCCTGTCCAGCTAGGAGCTGATGGACGGGTAGATTTTGGTTTACCAGTTGAAATATAGCATCTCATATCATGCTAGGGCCTACTTCTGTTTTGTTTTCTGCTTATTCTTCCTCATTTCCACAAAGGGTATGGAATGAGGGTTTAGTCTTACCAGCATTGTTCTTTGTGGGTGTGAAATATGTGAGAAATCCTTCCCATTCCAGCAATCCATCCCTTTGACAATGATAATCAGAAATGCGTTGAAGCAAAGGACATCCTAGCTTACCACACATCCTCCTTCCCTGCAACTTGGCTGTGATTTGGAAACTGTCAGCCTTTTTGTGTCTGCTCAGCTATTTTGGGGTTTTTTTTGTGTGTGTGTGTGTGTGTGTGTGTCTCCTCGCACCCACACCGGTCCTGGTGTCAAACCCAACAGGCCCTCCTCACTGAGAGTAGAGGGTACTCATAGTGATGCCTCTCCAAAGGGAGGACTTCACAGTGATTACGACACTGCACACCGCAGCACTGCCACTAATTCACTCACTGAGGGGTGTCCTGTAAATCAGCCGCCCCAGTGGGCCTGTTGTTGCTGCAGAGAGCAAGGCTGGGGCTGGTGGCAGCTCAAGGACCAGCTGATGGACACAGTGGCTGGCTGTCTCCACACTCAGCAAAACTCTGGGACTGTCTTTATGGTTGGACTTTATACATGAATAGATTACCTGTCAGAGAAAAGCTCACTTTGGTATGTGGCCTGACAGAGTCACAGTGCAGACTAATTGCCTCCTGAGCTCTACTTCAATGGAGCAATAGCAGTGAAATTCTATCTATCTATCTATCTATCTATCTATCTATCTATCTATCTATCTATCTATCTATCTATCTATCTATCTATCTATCTATCTATCTATCTATCTATCTGTCTGTCTATCTATCTATCTATCTATCTATCTATCTATCTATCTATCTATCTATCTATCTATCTATCTATCTATCTATCTATCTATCTATCTATCTATCTATCTGTCTATCTATCTATCTGTCTGTCTATCTATCTATCTATCTATATGTCTATCTATCTATCTATCTATCTATCTATCTATCTATCTATCTATCTATCTGTCTATCTATCTATCTGTCTGTCTATCTATCTATCTATCTATATGTCTATCTATCTATCTATCTATCTATCTATCTATCTATCTATCTATCTATCTGTCTATCTATCTATCTGTCTATCTATCTATCTTAATGAATCACTTTTTGGTGACTTTTCATCTAGCTCTATCAAAATTCAAAATTTGTTCAATACTTTGGTTCATGGACCAAATAGCTGCAAAACTAATGACATTGCCACCCTCAGCTATTGCTAATTAGCAAATGTTAGCATGGTAACATGCTAAACTGAGATGCACTTTCACTGTGAGCATGTTAGCATTTAGCTGAAAACACCACTTGTGCCAAGAGCCGCTAGCATGGTTGTAGAATCTTGGTCTTGGTCGCTCGGGTTTTGAAATATCCATCTCTGAGACTTCTGTCTCTGCCCCAGTACAATAGAGGGGAATGGAATTTTGTTTGTGGTTCTCATAGCTTTGATATAAAATTAAATAATTAATTTTTAAAAAATTAATAGTAGAAACAATTTTTTATACACTCTGGATAATCCACAGACCTCATTGTGGATTTGTTTTTACTGGACCTACTTTATATGTAAAAAACAAGTCCCTATGAAACTGTTGTGTTGTGTGTGTTGTGGATTATCCAGAATAATGGAAAAAACTCTGAGACACACATATCAAAATCTGGACAAATTAAACCTAAACCATCTGCAAGGCTAGATAACACTAGAGCTATGTGAGAAAATATGTTTTAATAATGTGTGTGAACTGACCCTTTAAATTACACTTACAACTTTTGCCTTTTTTTGCACACCCACTTAACACTGTTCAAGGCCTACAGACTTAATGCTTTCAATTGTGTTGAAATGGTTGCTTGTATGTTTATATGACTGCCTTGTTCTCTCCTCTTGTATAGGTACTCTACTGGAGGGAGATACTGAAGTTCAGTTCTCCAAGACCTGACTGAGTGGAACAAATCATGGCCACCTCTGTCCGTGGCATGTCTTTGAGAGTCTGAGGTTCAGCCAGGTTTGTGGCTCTCACCCAAGTCACATCACAGGAAAGCCAGCTATTCAGCAGCAGGAGAAGTGTCATCGCTGAGGTTTCTAACAAATTACACCCTTCACTTGCGGAGAAAGCCAAGCAAGCTCTTGGCTGGGAGTGTGTTCTTGGCCAGGGTGAAGGGAAAACTGCTCTGAGAGTGGAAGAAACGCTCCTGAAAGCAAAGTGACACCTGTCTCATATTCAGCGGTGTCTCTCTGCTGAGACAGAAGACAGAGCACTCGTTGTCAAGGCCAGAAAAGGAAATAAAGTTCTCAGCATATGCTAATATGATAAACTGTGTCCTTCCCGGCAACACAGCTTGTGTTGCTTTTGATAAAGGAGAGTGCTTTTGATAAGATTATTCAATTTTGTGAGGGGACCATTTATGATGTATAGATCCAGGCAGTGTAATGAACAGAGCACTGTGCTTTGCATGTAGCTGCCAAGATATGACTAAGACACCAGCTTAATTTGTCTCTCTGATGTGTAGTTTTCCTTTTAAATCATTATTTGTATTATAGTCTTTTTAATTATTATTCTAGGACTACATTCTGCAGGTCTTAAGACCATACTTGACTATGGATGATATTTGCTACTGCATACACATGCCCCATTCAACCTGGTGGTAAAGTTCTTGCTCCCCATGTATCTTATATGTAAAGATGTGATCGTTCTCTTTAATGGAAGGAGGGGAATCACATTTATCAAGGATCTACTTTAAAAAACATCTTTATCCTTTCTTCCTGATCTTATTAAAAGCTAAGAAGACATGCGTACTCTGACATTGGTTATATTAGTTTTAAATACTATAATCCTTGTACTATTTTCGACTTTAAAAAACACTGCTCCAGTGATTTTGTATTGACCTTCCATGAAGTTGGGGGCCTCACAGGGGACAGATTTTAAAAGGAATGCTGCAAATCAATGCAGCAGAGACTGAGATACCTTCACTTTTAGTACCTAGTGTGGGTTAAGCTCCAAAAAAAACTACATTTATACATTACCCATAATGCAACCACATAGCATCTTTTCATTAGACCCTTCTTGCCAAGTAAATGCCCCATCTTTCAAACTCCTCATCCCCAGTTTGTAACACATGTTTTCTCTTATAATGTGAAGCCAGAGTATGCTGATTTAGCCCTGGTGACATCACAATGACATAATCGGGGTCCTTTTCTCACACTTGACAAAGCTCCTTCAGAGCCATAGAGGACATTATACAATTGTTTTCAAAGGCTGAGTGGTATTGAACCTGACAAGTAAACTGACCATGACAGTATGTGTGAAATTGTTATTCTGCTCAAAGATTTTATAACTTTATGTTCACATCTTGGTTTTGGATTTAATTGGCCATTGTGTACGTTAACTGTGTGTTTGAGAGAAAATCCTTATCTGATTAAGAATCCTGATCTCTCTAAGACTATCTATTTAAATACTAGGTCGACTAACTAACTGACTAACTGTAGATAATTTCACCCTGGTTATACAAATTGCTCCTCAGGGATATAAACATAATCCACATCCCTTTACTTAAATCTTATAGGAATACAGTCTGGACTTCACAGCTCTTAGATGACCTTTTCATTGCCGTCTGCACAATGAAACTCAGTGAACTCAGTGTTCATCTTTAGAGCTTAGTCAAATAAGAGCTCAGAAGGTTGAAGAAAGAAGCAGAAGACATTTTGTACTCTGTTGTTCCATAAAAGTGTGTTAGAGGGAAGTGCTGAGATATGCCTATTAGCCTAATGACGGTAACAAAGACCTCTCTATTTTATGCTGTCTTGTTTTGCTCTGTATAGTTGAGTGATTCATAATTTACAGAAAATCCATGAAAAGAAAATGTTTCAAGGATTAGCAGGGGTGCTGCCAAGTGTGACGCCTGTAAACAAACAAATGTGACACTGCCATCCACCCCTCTTGGTTCATTTAGTAGCCTCCCAGAATGAAATGGGTAAGACTATGGATCTTTTCTCTTCTGTTAGTTTGCTCAGATGTTCATTGCATACAATATGAAGCACAACAGTGACTGGATATTGACAAATCTTGGCAGAATGAGTGATTTAGCCGTTTATCATCCAAGTGGACAACCTGTACACTTCAGGTCAAAACAAGTGACAGTCTTGGAGAGGATGTGCATCATTTTCACACATCATCTCCAAATTGTTTATAACAGTGACGATGTTTTTTGTCTTACAGTGAAATTGAGTGAGGTATCAAGTATTAATTGAATCAAGTTAGAGTAGCCGTGTGCAAATCCACAAAACCTCAGTGGGACAGATACTGGATACAAAAAATCAATTACACTGCAATACAAGGAGTACCTGCATACTGGAATCACAGCTCCCTTTAGGTTTTGGATCAACCCTGATCCATCCCTCTGTCATGCATAATATAGGTGGCATTAACTGGATTTTGACAGAACTTAAGGGAACTGTGTCGATCAATTCTACCATCTTCAAAATGACACTAGTTGGTCTATGGGGGGCACTACTAGACCTGCAACTGACAGTTTTTTTTTCACAATCTATTAATCTGCAAATTATTTTCACAATTAATTTGGCCTATAAAATGTCAGTATATTGCAAACAAATGCTCATCACAATTTCCCAGAAGCCAATGTGATATCTTTAAATTGCTTGTTTTGTCCGACCAACAGTCAAAACCCAAATTAAACCCACAGTAGCCTATATGGTCACTAGTTATTGAAGATTTTACATGCAGTGCTTATGATCAAGGGTTCACAGGATTATGCAAGCAATATGTGTAGTGAAATGCAATGTGGCATATTCTCCTAAGGCTGTGGCAAAACACTACTGTGAAAAATAAGATTTAGGAAAAAAGAATATGAGGATAAAAATTCAAGATTAAAGATTATTAAAAAACTTTGGCCAACTATGATATTAAATCGTTGCTTACACCATAATGCATCAGTAATAATCATTTCATATAGGTTCATATTTAATAAAATAACACAAAGGAGATTTTGCTGATAATAATTCTGTACTTTTTACTCAAAGATAATTAGGAATGCAGTACTTTTACTTGTGACAGTTTTTTGTCATTTATAAGTAAAAGATAGGAATAATTTATGCTGGAAAAATCTAGTATAATTGGGATTTTGTTTGTTTGTAATTGGGTGAATGATGCATCTCACCATTTCTCACCATTTCTCACCATTTCTCACAGCTGTAAGAGGAAATTGGTCCCAAAGCAGGTAAAAGCTTCCATGTTAGAAATTCTTTTTATTATATTTTTTAAATGTTTTTTTTATTTTTACAGTATTTCTACTAAATTAAATTGTCATACGGCCCCTAACTCGGGCAGGCTGAGTAGTTGATGCTGGATCGACGAGCAGCAGCAGGAGCAGCAGCGGCGGCAGCTCCAGTAGGTTCAGTCCGTCGCTGCAGTCTGACAGAGCGGCTGCTTATCATCCTTCTTTCCGGCAGTATGTGGCTCTGAACTCACGGTGAACGGTTCAACCCGGGGCGGGTTACGTTACGACAATGTATCATTCGTGGACATGAGGACACCTGCTACAGCAACTGCTTCAAAAAGGCGGACCGGGAATCCTGACTGGCGTCGATTTTCACCGAGCAAATGAGAAAGGTGGTGATGCAGCAGAGCGGCTCCTCACACAAGAGACGACCGCCTCTGTCAGTTGATAACCAGCTAGCTCGCGTTAGCAACGTAGCCACATAGCTAGCATCTGCTCGGCTGCAAAGCGCAGTCTTTTACCACCCACGGGAGCCTAAACGCGTATGTCGGAATCTTTTTTATTCTTTAACCTCATGTTTCTGCTTAAGCATTGCCTGGCAGTTCATTCTCCGCTGTTCGTTTTTCAACCAACGTTAGCTAGCTGGGTAAAGTAGCCGTCTGTTCGCTTGTTAGCTAGCATTTTGTATCGGCTAACCACCTCACCCAGACTGGCACTGTCGGAGAATGAACTTGGTATTCTGCGTGGAGACATTAGACCTTCATGCCGGCCCGATGGAAAACTACTGCATTAAATAAACAGGCTCAGATAAATATCTCTGCTAACATTAGCTGGTTTGACCCGTCGGGGATTATTATGACCGCTTAGTGTTTTATGTTAGTATTTTAAAGGGGCTACTCTCCATCCATCCTTCACATTAGCACTTGAAGCAGTTGCTGAGGGGAACTCAAACATTTGCTCCACGTCTTCTTTCTACATATAAGTTAAACTGTCACATGGGAATGAATTAAGCGTGTGCCTCTTTAAAACGATTACGTGCTACAGAGGTATGTGTCTGATTGATTCAAGTTCAGATGTGATACGTGCATGCAGTGTATTTAGCTTGCATGTCCTGCCCCTCTTGCAAAGGGCTGCCACACAACTGGGATTTGTCATTCCAGTCGACTACGTTGGAAGCAAAGGATGTCTGATGGCAAGCTATGTGCTATGCAGTAAAACAGTTAAATAGAAAGCGGGGTTCTTCTGCAATGTAAGTCCTGACAGAGATGCCAGTACGTGCAAAGGGAAGCTGTTTGGCGATGGTCTCACAGATATTGCACAGCATCTTGATGCCTTAAGCCTGTGGAGAATATGTTGTCGTTTTTCTCATGGTCACAGGATTATGTGTTTTCTACGTGTGAGTGTGTGTGAGAGCAAGAGAGAGAGATTCATTCTCCAAGATGACATCTACATTCCCCACAGCATGTGAGAGGATTGTTTATTACTAATATTTCAGCTATCACTTGATATATGACATAGCCCGTTTTTTGAGTTGTCTCCACGTGTTTGATTGTAATTCTGTGCTGTTAGGCTCAATGGAAGCCTGTCAGACTGCCAGGTGAGATGATGCTAGTGGTTACAAGGGACATGCTGCCATGGTGGAGAAATGACAAGTAAAGGAAAGACTATAAAGAGTATAAGCTGTATTTGTGTGGAGGTAGGGTGATTAAAATGAAGGGAGAAAAGATCAGATTTTTCTAAAATGGCTGTAGGTCTCTAGTAAGCACCCTGTAAATGAGTTTCTACAAGTAAGCGTTAACTTGCCAACTCTGTATTTGATGCTAACTCAGTGCTTGTAATGTCCCTTTTTTCAGAATCGTCATGACTATTTTTCTGCTGACCAGTCACTCCTTCACTGAGGGACCTTGGCATTTTTTGGTTTCTGGACTTACCAATGCGGGGATGAGATAATAAAGTCAACCAGCCGGTGCATGCTGCTACACCACCACCTGTGGCACTTGTAAACCCACCCTACTCAGCCCCCCCTAACGCTTCCCCAGGTGAACTTCAGTCCAGCAGTAGAAACATGACGACGCCGGCTCTCCTGCCGCTGTCAGGCCGCAGGATACCCACTCTGTCGCCGGGCGCCTCCTCTTTCCCGCATCACAGGGCTACGTTGAGGCTCTCCGAGAAGTTCATCCTCCTCCTCATACTCAGTGCCTTCATCACCTTATGCTTCGGGGCCTTCTTCTTCCTCCCGGACAATTCCAAGCACAAGCGCTTTGACCTGGGCTTGGAGGATGTGCTCATCCCCCACATTGACTCGCCCAAAGAGGGCAAGCATGCCTCTGGACAGGTGGTCATACATGGACAGGGAGCACATGATGAACACAGACACAGGTAAGAACCAACAAAAGTGTTATTTTTTGAGTGTGTTTGGTGTGTGACACAACCTTGTCACTTCTTAAAGAGACTCTTTTTTTTTTTTTCTTATGAAGGATTAAGAAAACACATTTCTACAGTAAGATTTTTTTAATTTTTAGTATTTCTATGTTTATTTTTGGTTCTTTACCCAACTTACATCACACATATTTCCTCTAGGCCATGAAAGCAGGTGTATTAACACTCATCACTTCTGTCTGTTGTGACACCCAGGGGTGTGGCAGAGTTTGTAGAGTGATACACTCTTCTGAACATTTAGGTACACGTCAGCATAAGTGTTCCATCTTCTTTTTCCTCATCCTTTTGTTGCCACCCTTTGTGTCTCCTTTGGGTGCAATTGTTTGTTAAGCTCTTGTACAACAGAAATTTTATCACCTTGGCCCCAATGTTGTCATACTGTCCCACGTGGCAGAAGTGAACTTGATGAGCTAGAACACACAGGCAGTTTGAGAAACTTTAGTAACTGCTTAAACAGGCTCAGAAATTACTGCCTGACATGAGCCAAATGCTGGTAAATTTGGGCTGCAGCGTTTACATTTGTCATTCAGTTTGCCAACCCTCTTTGGCCGGTCGCCAGCCATCATTTTGACGTTCTTTTTCCCCTCTTAAATCAAATTCGTATTTGGCTACTCTAAGTGGCTTTTGCAATTTGGAATCCCCTGTGCTGGACATGTGTCATGCCCTGCCACCAAACGTTATTCTCAATGAACTAAATATATTTAAAAGGGTATTCTACCATATTGACATCTCGGTACACGCTTTTAGGCCAGAAAAACAGTGCTGAAGGCTATTTTGTAATGTAATGCTTAATTTAATTTGGTTTATTTTTTCTCAACCGTCAAGTTGGCTCTAATATTTATGTTTGGCGCCAAAGCAAGGATACAGTTTTTACATTGCATTTTCAATATCAGGCTCAGTGAGTTGTCAGTCTCTATTTATTATAAGCGGTGCACTACCTACACACTAAATAATTACAAATTAGAATGATTTCTTTCTTTCTAACTCTAAAAAATAAAAATACCACTTAAATGGCATAAACCATAAACATATGAATCATACTGCACTTAAATCTGCACTATGTTGTGATGACAAAAGATCTATTGCTAAAATAAAATGCACAAAATGCCAAACAGTAGGTGGAAAGGGTAATTTTATAGGAAAGGTCTCCTCCATGCTGGTGTAGGAGGTCATTAGTTTTACTGAGTGCTGGGTAAGGTGTTAAAAGCAATTTCTCAAACAGTTTCACAGTGGGGACCATTGCGTGTCGCTTCCCTGTCCCCTGTGGAGCCTTTTCATTTTTCCATCCTGAAAAAGCCTGGCATAGTGCCTGCTTGAAATAACGTCATTATTGTTGTCCAGCGAGTCAGAAGTAGCAGACAGTGTTGGGCTCAAGTAGTGCCGTGTGTCATAGTCAGACCTTTAAGGGCTTTTTGGAATGTAAAGGTAGGAGGCTTGGAGATGTTCACGGTTTTCTCCTGCGGTGGCAGTGTATAGCAGGGATGTTAAGTGACCCTGTGATAGAATACAGGAAAACGTGACTAGGTTGCATTTTTGAGGAGTTTTTGTGTCAGCTACTGTGCAATTTTTCACATGTCAGTTTTCAGTAGATCCCAGTCAATGATGCAAATTTTAAGCAAGCTTTTATTGTTATTGGATAATACATTCTGATTTGTTTAAATAATGTACCAATTGGTTTTGGCACAGAGACCTTCCTCGGGGTGCAGAAACGGATAGCTGAAGGTATTCCTTCCTCTGTGATAAGCTGAATAATGTTTAATTGGCTGGATCCGATTCATATTAAAGCCCCTGTTCAGCTTTGCTTCCATGTTTTTTAATTGCAGGTTGTGGCTAAAGCTCACCTCAATGGGATGAATGACATAGGTATCATGAAGTTTAACCTACACAGTAATAAATAAATTAATGTCTTTATTGAAGTACGTATAAAGGCATTCATTTACTAGCATGATCACTGAGATGTTCAAGAGCAGGATTAAAGCTGTTAGAATTCTTCTCGTTTTTAGATTTTATATGCTGAGTCCAAATTCATCTTGTGAGATAGCCAAACTACAAAATGAAACTGTTGATTCTTATGTGGTAAAAATTCATTGCAACCCACTGTCAGGCTGTATGCTCTGCCAAAGATGTTTTTTAGGGAGTGAAATGGCACTCTGTCGTTTTGATGTATAAAAAGTTAGCAGGGATTGCATGCCTTTGCAGTTCACAATGACCAACAGAGTGATGAATCTGTCAGTCAATAAAGTAATGTTAGCAACCTCTACATGTTGAGCAGTTGAGTGCTGACTGACAGCTAACGCTAACAGATGGCAAACAACTGTCAGAATTCCACAGTAATGGTTTAAGTGCATCACGTTAATATTTTTAAAGAGTTGAGCAACAATTTGCTCTGTCAGTCTGAAATTACAACATTAGCTAGCATTAGCTAACATAACATTATCTCAGCAACCTAAGTGGAGACTGAAAGCTGTCAGCAGAATCGTTTTGGATGATATCTAATATCTTCAGCTTTAATTATCAGTTGTGGCTCACCGGCAGTTTGTCATTATTTCCATAAGTGGGGAACTACACAGCAATCTTCATTAATTATAATGGCACTTTTGAATGTAATGATTAGAGTAATGAAAAAGTAATTTTAATGAAAGGAGAGCACTTTCTGACCCTATTTTTCATCCAAATGATTTTAAGTTTAAACAAAGACAAAATTAGTTATATCTCTAATATATGTTTAATATTAGTACATAATAAAATTGTATTTTATATTTTTTAGCACTCACTGGATGTACAGCGTTGACAGTATTGTTTATTGTTGCCCTTGGATGGATTAGTGACCCCCTAAAAAAAAAAAAAAAAAAAAAAAAAAATACTAATGGACCTATTTGACTCCAATTTAAGAGTTATGGACTAATGTGGCCAAATATAAGATGAAAGAAGCAGCAACTGGGATATCACTTGGATGACAATTTAAGGTTTTAAAGAAGGAGAATAATAGATATTAGTAATAGATAATAGATATTTTGAAATTAGTTTTATGCAAAGTTAAATTCTCAAAAATGCATTTAACCCTACCAAAAAACATTCCTGTGACTTGATGTTTAGGTCTGGGTGATAAAACAATAGTGATATTTCCCAGCGATAGACACTTCATCAATAGCAATAAGAAAATTGTTCGATAGAATGTGAGATAGTTTCACTTAAATCCATTAAATGCAAACTGCCATGAAAGCACACAATAAATATGCTAAGTTCGGTTGCATGAACAAACCCCAAGCGTGCTCCCTCCCTAACTCAAAACCAGGGTCCGACATTAACGATAGGCCTGGGGCTAGTAAAAGTTTATACAGGGAAAGCTGATTGGCCAGTCACTGGCCCGTCATGGGTAAGTCCCTTAGAAAAACACAGAGTAACCCAGCTACAGACTCTCCACGCCCGTTGGAAGAGACACGCCGTTTTGAGGGCAGAAAAGCACTGTGGGCGGCTCGAGCCTCGGCCCGGTGGAGGAATAGGTGGCTCACCCGCCTGCTAGCTTTAGGAGATAACAGAATATAGTCGGTGTGTGTAACGTTACCAACACTAGATAGTCACCTCAGCTTGTGTTGTTTTCTGTTGATGTAGCAGCTGTGAGTTTGGCTATGATGCATTATTACACCAAACTCAGCTGTGGTTGGATCTTATTTGTGCTGTGTACTTGGCTAACATAGTGTGTTGTGTAACCGGCTGTTGTAGAGCTACTGTACCATGCACATAATCGTAATTTCATTGCTGTGTGTAGCTCTGTGTTTTCTGTTGCTGCTCTGAATAACTACGTCAGATTTTGGAAAGTGATGGCGCTTTTTGTCCCTGGCTCGTATACACTCAGCTAAATTGAACCCTTTCATATTACCATCTGTCTGTGTTGCCACTGGACAGCAAGCTGTGGGGCTGTGTGAAAACACTATTTGGATTTTAGCTCATGTCAAGCTCAGCGTTTTTGTCCTTGCATTATTTTACACACAATGTCTCTGCCTTCGTGTGTTTTACATGCTTTTTACAATTTTGACAGGGTTACAGAAATGTAATTTCTTGTTGATGCAGGGGAACTTCACTGTTGTATGTATTATGTATACAATGAATAAAATTATGGAAAAAAAGAGTTAATTTTCATTTTTTGGTTGCCGGGCCAGTGAAAATATACAAGGAGCCAGTAAAACAGATCTACTAGCCAAGTGGTCCAGTGGGGGAAAAAATAATGGAGCATGCGCAAACAGCCAGTCATTTAACAGGTGTGTTGTTAGGTTGCACCATCGACATGCGACACAACAACAGACACGTGACAAAAATAAGTGCTGACGTTGAGGAAATTGTTAATAAAAATGGACAGGTCAGCTCGCCAGTATGGCAGTTTTTTGGGTTAAATTCAAAGGAAGTGGTTAAATTAAACCTTTTTTCTCCTGGTCTTTCCTGGTCATCATTAAAAATGATCAATATTTATCAATATTGACTGAAATGAAACATTTTATCATGATAAATTTTTCAGCTATATCGCCCAGTCCTAATGATGATACATTTTCTTCACTTATCAAAATGTGTACAGTTTGGTGTGGCTGCCTCAGCTGTTCTTCAAATCATCATTGTGTGCTCCAGAGGACCAGGGTTCAAACAGCCCCTGGAAAATGAGGCGCTGTAGCATTTAAAGAGACCCTCAGGAGCACAGGCAGGCTTGTAATCATTTCACCTTTTACTTCATTTGGTCACAGAAAATCCCACTGAGAACCAGGTCTATGTTCACAAGTTCACCTTCTTAATAGTCTCATTAAAGCTTTTGAGGGAGTAAAAGTTGTTGTTCATTTTTCCTTACAGTAATCCATCTGTTCTGGTGAATTTCTGAGATATTGACAGTAATTCAAAATGCCAGACAATATAGGTAAAGGGCTACCTAGCTTTATTCACATCTATCTATCTATATCTATCTGTCTGTCTATCTATCTATCTAATATAATAATTGCAGAATATATCGAGTCTTCTCATATGTAAAATCTTAGATGATTTATAACCTCTATGGCTCAGCAAGGCATTCAATAGTTTTTTTTTTTTTGTTTTTTTTTTAAGTCACTTACTCACCCATTTTCCTGTCAAGCTCCTTGAATCAGTTGGGTTTACAACCAGTGAAATGTTTTCTCTGTTAGCTTTTTTTAATCTGTCTCTTTGTGACAGTGTATTTCTTGACTGCTTGACGTATGATGTGTCCCGGTCATATCTGTGGGAAAGATCTCTGAAGATGCTCACTGGAATTTCTTTTCCTTTGTGGCCTCGTCACATAACCTGAGGCAGCAGACAGGCTGTGAGTTAAACTGGTTTTACTGAACCCTTCTGGGGCAAAAACACTTTAGACAGACAAGGGAGATCATCGCTAACCAATGCTGAGACTTAATGCAACCACTTCTTTACAATGCAGGTTGATGTTATTTGGTTTGTGCATTTGAAAAAAAAAACATTTACAGTACTTGGGATAATCCTCAGACTTCTATGCCAGCCACCTTCATTGATAGCTATTTTTTATTGAAGTCTGACCACCATCTGACTTTCTGTGCAGGAGGAGGCATAGGAGGAGTGTGTGCAGAGATTATTTCCACTGGCTAGACCCATATTGTGTGAGTCACCTTCTTTTGGGGTGGTGGCAGAAGTCTTGTACACCTTTCAGACATCATTGTCCATCGCGATGTTTCACTGTCATATGCCAATTCGGTAGACATTGCCCAACCTTAAGATCCATTCAGTATTGGCAAAGGCCTTATTCAATCAGAAGTTAAAGATATGTAGTTGCTTTTGCACAAGTTACTTAATGCATATTCAGTTGCTGCTATATCTTTAATCTATCAGAAGGATCTGTCTGTTGGGAAAAACCTGGGCTGGGCAATATATCAAATCAATTCCATTTTTTTGTTTTTGCACAATGTCTGAAGTATCCACATTGTGAAAATGTAATTATTATAATGTACAAAAAATGTGTTAAGTCAAAAAGTAAGAAAGATAATAGCTGCTACAATAGTTGTTTTGAATCAGGACAGTAATTAGTTGCACTATATATGTGCACCTGTCGCAGTTAATGGACTGTCGTGTCTCTTGGTGTCTCCCTAACATTTACGAGAGGGACAGACTGAAAAATCTACGTCTGCACACTGATCTGCGCTCTTGTTTTTGTTTTTTGGCAAGGCATTACCTGGTCATGAGAGGTGAAGCTGTGGGAATCAACTGAACAGTATGCAGATTCTATAATGTACATTCCGTCCCTGCCACGTAGCCGGGTAGCTAACATGAACTAGCAGCTGTCTGCAGTTATCAGGCTCGTGTCTTCTTGAAACACAAACAGCAGGAGCAGATGAAAATGTGTTAGGGCTGAAACTGATTTTTCAACCTGATGTCCTTAATCTACTTAGCTGAGACATCCAGCACTAACAATCCTTAGATGTATGGACTAACCTTAATTTTTTTGCTTATGCTTAAAGATATCATGAGATGATGAGAGATGATGCAGGTCTTTATTATTCTTGCTTCACTGTCTAGCACATGAAGTCCTACAAAATATAATGCTTCAGTTGTGTTTTAGTTTTTCTGCAAGATATGATGAAAATGTATTTTTGGCCATATTGCACAGTCCTAGTTTCATGTGATGGGACTTATAAGGAACAATCTGTAACTAGCTTTTTAACAGTCACTTGAGATTTGTGACCATTTGTGTTAATAGATTTGTGCATTAATCTGGGAAATGGGCCGTGTTTCTACTGTGTCTATAATGAGTGTGTACGGAAGGACTTATATTGTGACTAGGGATGGACAGCCAGGCTCCTATAGTCAACCACTTACAAGGTGAATAGAATTGGAACACCTTCGGGTGGCAATCTGGAGTGCTAGAAATCACTTTGGTGTAATGGCCTGTCAAACATACCGTGAGGCCATTAATGATCCTGGCCTGGTTTGGTTTTGGTCTGACTCAAACAATATAGGACTAGCCAGGAGCAGTACTCTTCATTTAAGAAGGGGGCGAGCAGACGTGTTGACAGAGGCACTGACATTTCAGCAGCAGAATAGCCTTAGGTGGGTACAGTAGCAATGTGGAAAGCAGAAAAAAATCCTTATTATTATATGATCAGACATGTGGACATCATACATTGTATTTAGTCATAAGTGTGGACTGAAAATAATATTTCGAGAGAGGCAGTCTACCTTGCAGAACAGAACATATATAATGCATCTACACTACCAGATAATGACTAAGACAAGCACATATGCACATTTTCTCTATTGCCTTCAGAAATGCATGTAGTAGAGCTGGGTGATAATTTGATATGATTATCTTTTGCCAACTTTCAGTGGAAATTAGTAATTCTGAACAAATTGGAATTTGAAACAGTTATTGAAGTTTTACAGGTGTTGAAGTTATGTATGATGCATAATAGTGAGACAGTTATGGATTACATCATTGCATGGTTTATTTTATATTGATTATGATCAATGTTGGAAAATATGTTTGTTAATATAATTTCAATTTCAACCATATCACCCATCCTTTATATTGCAGTTGGCCTGAAGATCCAAATACAGTAAAACATTGCATTTTCTCACAACAGAGGCTTACCCATTCTGACTTACAGCTGCCAAGTTAAGATCTGTACTGTGTTATTCTGTCCAGGTTTGGAAATTACAACATGAGCAACAAGCAGTCATTGTGTGTACAGGCCAAAGTGCCCAGTAGGTTCAACAGGTTTGCCATCTGCCACCAAAATGAACCAGTATTTGGCTGTGAACTAGTGCTTTTTAGTAGAGTTTGTCAGGACATGTTTTCCATCAGCACAGGAAAATATGCAGTTTCATTGAGAAGATTTAATTGAAGATTTTCTTTGCTGTGCAACTTCATTTGCAGGCCAGGGATTTGATCCAGCACTGGAATACCGGTTTTAGGATTCTGTCTAGAACATCTTAACAACTGAGAGGAAAAAAATAGCCTCTTACAGTTGAGGAAATGCTCACGACTGCTAGTCAAGGCAATATCCTGTTACCTGAATGATTATTTGATCCTACAGTCCAGTAAATTTCAGATCATCTACTAAATGGCTCTTCCAGTGGCTGAGTGGATTTGCATGGGCATCTGTTTGAGTATGAATTTCTCTTTCTCTATGCAAGATGTAATATTCCTCTCTACCCCTGTCTGTCTTTTGTCATAAAATGATATCTGAAAACAAATGAGATACTGAGGGAGACTCCTGTGTCTGGAGGGTTTGAGAGTAGCACCTGTGAAGACTATTCCCATCTCACTCTCCCCTGAACCTTTCAATTATTCAACCCAAAACCTTTCTACAAAGGTCTAACCTATCACATCATATGGTTTCTGCCGACATGACACCCAACACCTTAGCTGCTGGCAGAAAGACACTGTGGAAGCCAAGACTACCTGCTATTAGATGACCAATTTGAGAAAACTGCCTTTGAGCAGTTTGACATTTGATAATGGAAAAAAGTTTAAAAGATTTTTTTTAAATAGAAGCTGATAGCACTTTTACTGGAGTAGGCAATATGACACCACTGTCAGTGAAGATTTTTGAGAGTGAGCAGCACCATCAAAAGAGAAAGTAGAATGCATCCATGCTGCATTGGCTTCTGTAGAATTCAAACCCATATTGTCAGGATTAGGGGTTAAATTCCCTACCGTGGTGAACCATGTTGTAAGTGTGTGCACTATGGTGTTTACTTGTTTGTGTGCTTGGATGAAAATCACTCACCAAATGAATCATGTAGGCTATAGTTTAAACTAGGAGCTCTCAACCTTTTGTAACTTAAGGTCCACTGCTGATTATTAAAAAATTCTGAGGACTACCTTCCCAAATAAATGAGGAAAAAAACATGACAAAAAAGGAGAAAAACTAAACTGGGCTATAAATATGTGCTATGCCACTGTCAGCTGTAATGACCAAAATAAATATTGTGCTTACCCTCAGTGAGACACTTGGGCTTGCTTCTGGGAAATAATGAGATCAAGTCGTGATGGGATGGGTGAGAGACTGACATATTGAGTAGCATTCAAAGTTGATTTCAGTTTGTTTCTTCCCTTTAATTTTGTGACAGTCACAATGGAAAACGCTGACTCACATTAATAGGTAGTGGTGAAAGGCAGCAGAAATTTGATTGCCCATTTTGACAGGGAGGCATATTGACTGGCAGCCAGTATCCAGAATGAAGCAAGGTCAACTTGTGTAAGCTGAAGCTTCAGGCTGCTGTTTGCTGATAGTTCCATCAGTTCAATTTCCAACACAGTGGACAGAGCCATGTCTTTTGAAGCAGGAGCCACAGCAAAATCCATCCAAGGTTTCCATATCGTGGGTCCTCTGGGAAGTAGTCTGCAAACTTTCGTGACAATTGAGTCAAATGCTGGGTTAAGCACATGTCCTCTTGAAAGCCTCCTTACTTCACTGTGGTACCAAAGCCGCAAATGATCTGCATCAAGTCTTTCACACAGAGCAGCAAAACACCTTGAGTTGAGTGTGTTTTTATTAATACAGTTAACAGTTTTCACAGCCACGTTCATGACTTCATGCAGTTCTGGTGACGTCTGCTTTGTTGCTATACTTAAGAAACACTGGTCCATTTGGCGTCTGGCGCTCTCTCTTGGATCTGTTTGACAACACCACAATGTATTCCTGTCATTGATGCAGCACTGTCTGTGCAAACACCTGCACAGTATTTCCAATCAAGACCTTTTTCGGTGAAGTAATTATTAAGGCAGCGCAAGAGTAAACTCTTTGCAAAACAGTACATCCTCGTGAAGATTAACGTCAGTCAACTCGTCCAGTTGAATGCCAAAGTATGGGCTTGCCTTTATTCTTTCCAAAAGTTGGTATTGGATGTCATCACTCAGGCAGTGTTTCCCCTATATTCATTTGGCGCATCGCCGCTGCAGAATTATGAGCACTGCTGCTAAGATTTCACACGATCATTAAGATCAATGGGCTACTAATGGTTTTCACTTGCACACTGTGCGAGCATGATAACACCCTATGTTATCATGGAACTGTTTTGAGTCACACCCACCCCCTGCCCCAAAGCAGTCCAGCTAGGGGAAACACTACTCATGTCAACAATTCTTGTGCTCTCGGTGTCATTGGAGAGTGGCAGTGAATTTGGCTGCAGCCGCCTCCCCCAGTAACTCTCAGCACATATCCCCAGCACTAGGTAAAATAAGCTCCTCTGCGATCGTAAAGGGTTTCTTGCTGTGAGCTACACAAGCAGCAACCATATAGCTAGCTTTTAGTGGCGTTTGACTGAATTGTTAATGTTGTGATGACTTTCTTTTGTGCGTGAAGCCCGTCCCTTTTCCTTAGGAAATATTCTTTTGGCTTCCCAACACATCCCGGGTGTTTTGTGTTTAAGTGTCTCTGGAGCTTTGATGGTTTGACTGCAATACAACCTTTTTTACACTTTTCCTTCTCATAATGGAGTTTAGTGCTGTGACCGCAAGTAAGCTGGTTTCACCACTTATTGCCTTGCCAGTTATTGTTAGTGTTGCAGGGCCATAACTTTGCTTTTGCACTCTGATATGGCCATAAATCAGCATCACAGCCCCCTGGATCATATTAAAGGCCTGGGCCAACATCAAAGTGCACTTATTTATCATATTTAGTGTGATCTTAGATATCATTTCTGTGTCTTCACGCTTCATTCGCCTGTCAGCCACAAAGTAAATCTCCGGTGGTGTGTGTTTTTGTTGGGTGTGTAAGAGACCGTGCTATGTGCACCTTGCCCACACACACACACACACACACACACAGTCAAGCTAGTTCAAACTGAAAGGAATACCAAGGCGCTGCAGTCGGTACACAGGCGCTCATGAAATGAATGCATACTGGTTTGTAGATTCAACATCTGTAGGCCTAAAGCTATTTTATATCAGCCTCTGTTGTTGAGAGCACATGGAGGGATGTATGCACCTCACCTACATAAAAAGGTCTTTTCATACATTCATCGCTGCTGTTGAGCTGTTTTCAGTTTTACATCTTAAGCTAGTATGAGTCTGATTGTATCTTGGGGTTGTGTTTTTGTGAACTCTAAAATGGAGCCTTAAAGACAACATTTAATATCACTGCAGTCTTGGTTTTGTCTGAGTCTAACCATAGCAGTGCATTTGCCACATTCAGAAGCTGTGACTGTTCAGCTGCAAGTTTGTCTTCCATTCTGAAAATCAAAAGGCACCTGTTGTTTCGAGGGATGCACAATATCTGATATGCCAACATTTTCCAACTCATTTTGGCAGAATGCCGATGCCGATATCAATATACGCACATATTTTTTTCCACCTGGCTTAGGAGACTATTACACATGCAATCATAGATTGTACTAAGTATGATCAAGAAAGACGATATATGAAGGAAGATTTTGGCCGGGACCGTCAGGGTGAAACAGTCAGCAGAGGGAAGCACAGCCAGGCGGTGGAGGAGAAGGCGACGAATCAGCCTGTTATATCCGCAGAAATCTTCGTGTCAGGCAGATGCTGATATTTCATTTTAAAGCCCTTATGACGTGCCAATATTATCATGAATCCCCAGTTGTTTCCCAAAAAGTAGATTAAAAACTACATACTGCTACCTTGACACATCGTGACCTCTTTATCATGTTGAACAGCTTGTAAAAGCTGCTGCAGCTGTGAGGACGATCCACATTTCAATCTCACTGTAGTTTATTGGGCAGACCATAAAAGAAATATATTTTTCTCCCTTGGCTAGTCAATTATAAAATACATTGTCCTTTTTTTTTGTCTGTATAACTTGGGAGTACAGGCCCTCCAAATTATGTCTGGTTGCTTGCCCAAGTGGCTGGCAGGATTATAAATTTCAAGCTACAACAAGAATTTGGCATAAGCATCGTTTTTCTCATCCTATGTTGTTGTTTACTGTATTCTGTAGTGGGAGTGTTCACTGCATTTGTGTCTTGCAGACAGTGTATTACCATCTTGTTTGGAGGGATCAAACTTTGTCAACAAATGTCCATAAATTGTCACTTGTTAGAATCAAAACATGTAAATTATTCAAGCAATGTTAACTTTTAGTGACTGTCCTCAGATGTGACCCTCTAAACAGACACTTTATACACTTTAATAAACGAATCAATAACAGCCAAGTCAATTACAATGTAAATTTAATGTGTGAGTTGGAGCTTACACATAAAGAAACGTATTAGCCTTTTTTAAATCAAGTGGCCTAGATTTGACCAAATAGCTGACAGAAATTTTACTTGTTGCGTATAATCAGTGGTTGGAAATTCTCTTGGTACATTGGAAGTGAAATTTTAAAACATAATTGCTAAGTTTAAAACTTTCAGCATGAAAAAATGTAAAAAAACCCCTCACTTTTACAGCGAGGACTTTCTCTAATTTTTCCAGTCCTTGTTGCAACGCACATAACTCTGTATCATGTTGGTTTCAGAATGGACATCACTGCATGTCAAATTAGATATCAATTATAATTTTATCTTTCAGACACTTGTTCATAGTAATTTCACCAAGACTCATCCTAATTAATTTGTGTGTTGTCATGAGATTTCATCTAGTACAGATGGTATTAGAGCGCAGAGTGGACTTCCATCAAGCCTAATCTCCTCGTTAACACTGCTGCTTTTTATCAGATCTGCACTCTGTGTGTCTCATTGCATGTCTTTCTCTTTCATGTTTTGTTTCCTTCTTTTTCATGCGATCATAATGTTGTTCTCTCCATAGAACACAGCTGAAGCCTCTCAGATTGGTTGAGTGGTGTCTGTGTCTGTGTCTGTGTCTGTGTCTGTGTCTGTGTCTGTGTCTGTGTCTGTGTGTGTGTGTGTGTGTGTGTGTGTGTGTGTGTGTGTGTGTGTGTGTGTGTGTGTGTGTGTGTGTGTGTGTGTGTGTGTGTGTGTGTGTGTGTGTGTGTGTGTGTGTGTGTGTGTGTGTGTGTGTGTGTGTGTGTGTGTGTAAGAGAGAGCCAGTGTGAGTGTTTTCTACCATGTTTGTATTAACATGGACATAGTCTTGTGTAGTACAAAAAGCAATAAGTTTGGGCTGCAGTAGCCTTTACCAGAGTTCAAATGAGTTCACCAGTCACGTTGGCAAGCACCCAGATCCTGTTTGGTTTAAAAAAAAAATAAAATAAAATAAAAAAAATAAGATCACTGACAGTTAATGACAGCACAAAAAACACATTTTAAGATTTACCAGGAAGTGTTTCCAGAGGACCAAAAAAAGACAGTGGAAATAATAATGTCTTTTCTTTGTGATTATTGCTGTTTTGTATAAAGTCAGGCTGCTGTAACATGGGGCTTTCACTTTGTTGTGTTCATACTGTATTATTCTGTATAGGAACAGCAGGGCACTGACTTTTATTTGTGACCTGTGAAGAGAGGATCTCTTTCCTCTCTGAAACACACACCAGGCAAAGAGTAAGCCTCTTGTCAACTGGGCATGGCATGAAATGTCAAACCTCAATATAATCCAGTTAACTAACTGACTGTAATTTTCTAAGACAACTACCTTCAAGCGAATACTGGTTATCTCTCTGCATTTCACTTGCTTGCATAGCAATTTTACCATCTTTTATCACAACACCCACAGAAACACATTGACACAGGCAGCACACACATCAGCCTTTTTTCTGCTGGTTCCTAGATAACTTGTTGACTTTAACGGAGCTGATCCAAGACCAAAATGATGACATGGTTATTTGATGGCTAGCAGGGAGCTCATTAGTTGTTTTTTTTTTTTGTGTGTTTCTGCTCTAGAAAGGGATGATTTTGAGACTGGATGTGGGACATCTCTGGAAAATAACGTGAAATCATGTTTTTGACAGTTATCATTTTGTCTTTTGTCAGTATAATGCCGACAGACGCCCTAAAACACAGGCTTGTAATTTATATGCTTTTAAGTTAGTTCCTCAGTTTGTGTAGCTAGCTAATGTCATGGCTTGTTATAGAGTGAAGGAAGCTAATGAGCAATTAACATTTAGCATTGTACTCATTCTGCCTAACTGACATAATGGTAGATAGATTTGCAACTAACTATGTGTACAGTTCCAGTTGGTACGCAGGAAATATGTCTGATTTTCACTGGAGAAATTATAGTTTCTTTTGTAAGTTTAAAGCTGAGACAAAGCACCTTTTTGGAATTAATGATCCACTTAGCTAAAATCCAATCATCACATTCCAAAACAGCTGGCTAGGACTGGTGATATTAGAGGGATTATTAGGTGGAAAAACACTAGAAATAATGTGCGCACATGGGGACAAGTAAATGAAAGCTGATGGCCCCCTCCCTCTCGTTGTTTATCTAGTTTCAGCTGCGTTTACTTTCAGTCATTGTTTACTGCATCATTAAAGATGGCATGTTTTTAAGTGGCTTTTTTAATCTGTTGACATAAAAACTGGTTGGAAAATGCTTTCCTGTGGTTTGTATTTTATAGATAGAAACAGAAAGAGCACTGGTAAATGGATAAGCTGGATAAATTAATTATATATATATAATAATTAAAAATTTAATAGTCATTGGTCATTGTAATAATCAAAAATTCATTTAGCCCAAACTGTACCTATTATATAATTTGTTTTTGTCTATAAAGGAGGAACCCTTGCTTACTAGCCAATTATAAGGGATCCTCAAAAATGTTTATGCTATGTGTTTCTGTCAAAAATAAATATCAGCCGATATATCGTTATCTTATTTTTTAATTTGATATTATACATAGAGTATATTGAAGCAGAGCCTTGTTATTTATATTGATTTAATTTTATTTGCACATACAAAGGGGAACATAATACAGCAATATCTTGTTTTATTTGTTTGATTTATACAGAAAAATACAATCAAACAAAACTGTGTAAAATGTATTTGCACACAAATGTCAAAACATAAATTAATATGCATGGCTTGTACGTTTTGCTTTATTGTCTTGCATTATATCATAGAAGCAATGAAGCAGAGACTGACCCAAAACCAAGTGGAGTAAGCATCAGTCAGTACTGCATCATTATATCTCCATGTATCGCCTGTGCTGTGTGGACATGTCTAAGTTCATTATCTGTGGTTAGTCAAAAAGTCGTGTCACATTCTCCATTCACCAGAGATACCAAATGTCAGTCTGTTTAACAAAAAAAAAGGTAGTGAAAAATAGATTATATAAAAAAAGATACATAAACACAAAAGATACTGCTACACTTGATTTCTTTAACTGGAAAGTGTTGGTGGAAAATTGCTCTCTGTGTTCCCAGTCAAAGAGAATATAACAAGAATCAAAGGGAATTGCAGTCTGTGGGTGTGTTGGTTGCTGTATGTCAAGTAATTATATCAGCAATATTATGGGTTCTCTTTCAGAGTTATCCCCATATGAAATAAATAAAACCTATTCTTAAGAGGGATAATGGGATGTTTGGTTGTGCTAGTGGATTTTTTTTTCTTTTTTCTAACACAACACCACAATGGCAAAATTTTATAATGACAGTTTGACATCATCTTGTTTACTTTCAGCTCTACAAACCTGTCCCAGAATGCACCCTGAGGACACAGCTTCCAGTGTGACTAAAAATGTCTTTGACTGACAAGATAAATTAAAATGAAATCTCATATTTTGTGTACAATATTTACCTTTGGACAACTTCTGGTACATGTAGTGTTTTGGAAATACAGCTACCCCGTTAATTCCACACCTGTCAGCTGTTCTACTTTGCGAGTACCCAGTACAGCACCATGTATTTATGTCTTGACAGGAAACTCCTGTATATATGCCGGCATTCTTTTTGAATTGACAGGAGTGAATGATGATATGTTGGAGCACTGCACTATGGGAAGACTCTGAGGATTCTGAACCATCCAGATGACACCAAACTTTCTTTTAAATCTCTGCAATTGCAAGACTGCAGACCAATTGCTGTGCCTTTCTGCAATAATTATCATACAGAAGGTGTACTTTTGAAAACCATGGGAGCTTATGACCTATGACGTTTGATTGTGGAAAATCAATTGGTTGGTTCAGATTTATGGGCAATAACAATATGGAAATAATTAAGCTAGCTATAGGTGTTTGGGTGATTAAATTGAAACTCTTTTCTGGTATTTCAATAATGTTGACAACATTTCCCTGATCTATTTTGATCATCTTTGAGCACCTGCAGTGCCTAGAAGCAGTCATATTAGTGCAGCAGAAGATAAAAAAGATTCTTATGCATACCCGCATGCAGATCTGCCATGAATAGATTTTTTTTCTCTCTTTGCTGTCAATTAGTTTTATTAATTAAGCAATATGATTTGAAAATGGCAACCAGAAAGACTTTGCATGTCTTCCCAAAAAATATTAAATTGGACAATTTTGGAATGCGTGTTTTTTTTAAATTTGTTTTTCATATAGGTTTTGAGGGTTCATCACCTTCTGAAGTTTATGAAAATAAATGTAAGAACAAAATGTCAGAGTGAAGAAAAAAATCTTTATGACTCACATGATCCTTAACAACACAAGGATAACTCAGATGATTTAGCAGGATTTCCTGACTTAATAAGATGATGATTAAAAACGAGCTTCTACAATTATTGGTATGTCTAGGCTTGACACAGTGTGTGGTATCAGTGGAGTCATATATTGATTATACCCGTGCAATTTTCCCCATACTGTCCCTATTGTCATTTAGCTATGTATAGAAAAACCAGTTCTTCAGTAAGCCTCAGCATGCAGCCCCAGCACCATTTATGATAAATGATGCAGTGAAAACATTAGTGAAAAAAGGAGCATTGAAAATGAGGGCTTCAACATCCTCTAACTGTGAAGTTGGTAGGATCTTGGGCTGCTTAGTGAAAGTTGCAGGTTTGAGAGTTTACAATGAGCTAATTGAAGTTAACAGAAAATGCAGAAGTTGTTTTCTAAATGAAAATGGACTTGAACATGCAACAAGTGTCGTGCTGTGTTACTATTACAAAGCTTCATCCTGGTTGGCAGTTTTACTGTGTGTAAAAGACAAGAAGAAATGTCTGTTTGTGATATCATTTGATTTTGAAGGTGCTCTGTGATCACTCAAAGAGGCATGCGGCGGAGAGAAACCTATCCAGAATTCTGAAGGTAATTGCAGTTTTTGCAAGGCGTAATGGGATAGAGCAAGCTGTAATGAATCACTGCTACTTGTAAAATTACTTTTGAAATGAGTTACAGCTAGTATGAGGGAAGGAAACTGCATGGATGGCTCTTTGACATTAGTCAAAAGTAGTGGCTTTGACACATGCAGGAAGGATCCGAATTGGTTTTTGACAACTGATCATTAACTGGCTCAGCTGATTTTAGATTGGTATCAGTTCTAAAATCTTGATTGGAACATCCCAAATAATCTCTGTAGCTCTTGAGATGGGATTATCAGATAACCCCAGGAAAGCAGTGAATGAAGCAAGGAAGTGGGGATGAAGATGAGATTAATGGGATGGATAATAGGAGGGGCAGGGAAATGAAGGACTATGGTGTCCAACTGTTGAAAATGGTCATTTTGACATTGCAAATTGAAACAATTGAAAGAATAAACGAAGAACGAAGAATTTTTGTGTTAGCCCCTTGTAAAAACGCATGGGACTAATGTTGCATGTTTGTGTGTAGGAGAGAAAGTGCGTGACACAGGTCAGTGGTGCACATTGGAAGTGTGCTTCACTCTTACTTGTCATCTCTGGAGTGCTGCAATGGTGACAAGATCTCTTGAAAAACAGAGAAAGAGTAAGAGACACTTGTTTGAATTAGCTTGCATGACAAAGTTTTTAGTGACTGAAGCACAAAAAGACATGCTGCTCACAAAAAGAGAAAAAAAACAAGAACAAGAGAGTGGATAATAGAATCAGAGAAAGGGAGACGGAGACAGAGAAAGACAGAGTGAGAGAGGCTCCCAGTCTTCAGGGACAATGTGACCATGGTTAACTACAAAGATTCTCACTAAATCCCATCCCTGCCAAACACTGGTGCTGCAGCCCAGCTCCACAATGGCTCCCTGTCAGTTAAAGAAATGGGATCAAAGTGAGACCACTCAACGCCAAATTAAGAAATGGCCCTCAGGTTTCCGAGGCTTCAATTTCAAATAAACCTGTCTTAATTCACATAAGAATCCACCCCCCTTCTCCATAACCTGCACAATCACACATGATGTATCAGAGCCGTACAGGCCTGATAACAAATGTGCCGTGTACCAGCTGTTGGATTTATGATTGGCCTGGTGATGGGGAATGGGGTCTCTGTTTTTCTGGCAATTTTTCTCTCTGTGTCATGATTCTTGGGAAACCTTTTGCGGCAATGGAAATCTGCAGGAATGCCTGTGTGATGGCGATTGTACTAAACTGGGATAGAATCAATGGGAATAAAGGAGTTGAGCTCCATGATTTTGGCTTGATATTATGACAGTCTTGGGAGCAGTGCTTTTTGACTTTTTTCACCTACATTTGTTCTGAACAATATTGAATGAAATTATTTTGTAAGTTTTTAAGTTGCCAAAACATCTGATAATTGATTAAACTCTAAAACTGCAGTGTGCTTATACATACTGTCTGTACCACTGTAGCACTGAGAAAGAAAAGAAATTATCAATTTGATTATCATTATAGGATTTTTTTTTTTTTGCAAGGAAAAATTCTCCTTGCTACATCTTACAGTAGATCCCCGAGGCAGAAGCTGCAGATGCTCCATAATTCACCATAAAGATGGTGGGTTTTCTGTTTAGTTCCCATTTTGCCCTCTGATGCCACTTTCAGATTGTCCAGGCTCAACCCTACAATCACAGTTTTTAGTCTGCTATAAACAGCACAACTACAGTAACGCGAAGAATTATTTTTTTAGCATTAAAATAATGCTTTTGACAGGCCAAAAAAATCAGAATGTGAGCATCTGTAGGGATGTTTCTCACCAATGGTTTGTTGACTCAACCTTGCAATCATCAGGCTGTTTTCCACACTTATCTACTAAAATTCTTATGTAGCTGGGCAGCAACCAGCCAGGCCTAATGTTTGTTTTATGGCTGGCCTGTGCTAGCTGCAGGAGATGGACTCCTGTGTGTGTGCTATGAAGGCATTAGTCAGCCAGCCATGATGTAGGTCAGAAGGGCTGGATGTGAACATGGGTACAGCCTGAGTGCTGTGAGGGCTCAGGTGGCCACCTAAAACATACAGTGACATAGATGAATGGATCATGTATGTTTGTACCCATATGTAGAGAGAAGTACACAGAAGTGATGAGGGAAAAGCAAGAAACAAGGTCATCTCTTCTCTTTTAGAGATGGATTCACATAACATTTTTCACTATGAAAGACACTGAGGATTATGTTCTTTAGTGCGGTATTGTTAAAATTTTGGGTTTGATTGTTGTATTTTTGTAAACTGCCCTGGGGGTGGGGGTGGTATGGGGGGAGGGGGGCTGATTTGAGGACATCTCTAGGCTGAATTGTGTGAAGATTTTTTTTTTTTTTCTTTTCCTAAGTATCCACAAGGATGTTTGTTTACATTCAGCTTGAGCTCAACCTGCCAACTTTAAAAGGACAGCAGTGAGCAGGAGGAAGACGACTGGCGCCATCTTGCCTGTTTTAATGAGTACACTGGTTCTAGAGAGGGCCTTTTATGTTTTTCGCGAGCTTGCCTTGTGCAAAGCGGATAGTCACACAAATAGTCAAACAAACTGAATGTAAACATAAATACATTATTGCTTGATTTATGTTATTATAGTACTAGAAATAATTTATCCTGCTTTTCTATGTCAGACCAAATGAAGGGCATTGACTATTCTTACATTCTAAAGATAATTTCCATTATTCTTGATTTCCAGCATATACAGACTCATGGCCAGGTTAGCACTGAACAGCCCTGAAGTGAAATCTATTGATGAGGTGGTCAAGAATTGGTTTCAGTGGAGCTGGTTGCAGGAGACTGTCCAAGTTGAAGGAAACACCTTTTCACTGAATTGCTTCAGCAAAATTATGGAACTAGGCAAGGCTGTTTGCAACCACCAAATTAACTATGGCACAAGTGGGAAGATTAAATTAAAATATAAAAATAAAATGAAAATAAAATAAAATTACTTTGTTTTTTCAAATAAGTTCTTATCATTATCTTGTCATACTTTACCATCCATATGCTATAGCAGAGCCGCCACCAGTTTGATCATACCTGTTTTTAAGGATGTGTTAGGATATGCAAAGATGGGGCTGTAAGTTGTTAGGGCCGAGAGAATTGGTAGAATAAGAGAGAGGATGCTATTACACACCCACAGTAAAGCTTGGGAGTGATGTTAGACATACAGCAATGCAGCTTCCATTTGAGCCAAGTGGGTCATGGGAAAAAGGAGGGCATGGAAGCTGTCTAATAGTCCATGTTGAAGAGAACTACGGGAGCTACAGCTTACTAGAAACAAAAATTGTGCTCCCTTACCAACCTTGAACACGGCTCTCTTCTCTCCATTTTCGATGTTTTTGGGCGAGCATGAGACAGACATCACTTGAAACTCAGGGGGACTGTTCAAATGAGAGCTCTCCGGCTTAGAGATGCTTGAGAAGAAGTAAACACTCTAGGCTCATGTGTTAGAGATAGACTATGTAAACACTTCACAGAAAAAGGAAGAGATTGAAGAGATTCTTGACTTGAATTGCCCACACACACGGCTAACTTTTATCGAAGCCCACCTTCTTCCACTTTGCCTCGTCCTCCTTTAAGATGTATACATATTTCACATTGGTAACCTTTTTTTTCAGTTTTCAAACTTCAGTTACATGCGTTACCATCAGTGCTAGTGAGATGCTAGTGATGACTGATGACACACTGGGGCTAGGAGACTGCAAGACATTAAGCACTGAACATTCTTTCAGATGGACGCGGTGTTGCCTTAAATGTTTGGTCACATTTGATGTGGAACCTGATTTACAGCTAATTAGCGTTGCCTTGCCGTTTTCATTAATAAAGTGAAGCCACACTTTACTGCGTTTACTGCGCTCCACCTTTCACTACTGTTGTGATGTTAGCCATGCATGCTGGTATCTAAACAATCTACACGTTGTGTTCATACATGATACATCATAGACAGGTCCTGGCAGATAGCCACGTCCTTGCAGATATATAGCCTTTGTTTGCAATAATAAAGGGTTATCACGTTTAGGAACTGATAAGCAGAACCAAAATCCTAATTTAATGGGTACCTGGTTCTTGGCAATTAGGATTCAGTTCTAATTTGGAACCGGTTTTCGGTTCACAGCCCTAATCATCACACTGCTGTGTGTAGGAGTGATTGACAAGTGGGCATTTAGTATGAACAGCTATCATAGCCAGTCACTTATAGTATAGCTGATTGTTGTTTCTGGTGCCAAGTTATTAAATGTGCTCATTGGCTTATTAGTCAGTCTAAGTTAGTAAGCAGTTCATCTAATATGGACGTCAAGCGTGGCACGAAGGTTGCCCTGGATGTTTTAGCTGACTGTGTCATTCTGCAAATTAGGACCACATTAACGAGTGTACCTCCAAGGAAATAACTTTTTTGTTCACACACTCACACCTGCCTTCACTGTATTTTCACTTACCACTACAACTACTTCTGTAAAAATCTAACCTGATTTTGTCTTTTTGCAAGCTCCTGGTGACTGCACTTTTTTAAAATCTAGGACTAATGTTACACCTTCACAGCAGATAGTGCAAAAGGGATACAGCATATTAGTTGGTTTTGAATTAACTGGACAGAGGGTGGAGGGAGGGTCCTCCATTTGCAGGGAGGAACCTCAGAAAAGGATTTTCTAAATGATTTTTGGAAAACATTGATTAAATGAATGTAAAAACAATCATTAGTTTCAGAACTGCTGTCAAACAATTAGGTAGCTGACCATTATGTGTTACTTCTAGCAGCTGATGAAACAGAGTTGCAACGAATAGTCGATTTATCAATTAGTCAATTGACAGAAAATGAATCGGCAACTGTTTTGAGAATTGAATCGAATTGTCATTTTTAAAACAGAAATATTTGCTGGTTGCAGCTTTTCAAATTTGAGAATATGGAGCCTTTCTGTGTCATACATGATAGGTTAATGATAAGTTTCAATTTTCAGATTAGTTTATTTTCTTGACAGGTTACCTAATTGGATGGGAGTAGTTTAGCCATTATGTTCTTGAAAGTCTGAGTTTTACATTGACAACAGAATTGTAAGTGTGAAAAGAGCCCTTTGCAGTTTGTGTAGTCTTAAGCAAATCCTCTCCCAAAGGTTATAGACTACAGATTTATAAAATCAGGGATTTTTTGACCTTCATTTAGCATGTGACATATTTGCACTGTTTGCTCCATCCTAATTTCCATCTGCTGAGAAGTGGATACTAATTAGCCGACTGAACACCTCTCAGCAATTTTAAGATGTCCGCCTGCACCACTAGATTGTATTCATGTATTCTCCTTTCAAGAGTATATATGACCATAACCAATCTACCTTTGCTCACAAACGACTGATGTGTAAAGGAGTGAGCTGCAATGGCCCCTGATGACTTAGAGGAAATCAGTGGTTGATTTAATTTTTCATGGATTTATCAAGGACGTAAGCATCATTGACTTAAATTATCTATTAGAGTGATCCTCCAGGAACATCACGTTATTCCATGTTTTTCAGTAAGGCTCATGTTTTGACATTAAAACTCATGTCCTGATAGAGGACATGTGTAAAAATATCTGTGGTAAAATAGTTGATATTGTTTTCAAAGAGCAGGTTAATGTCATCCACTAATTGACTTAATTACCTGTTTTGGAAGTATTCTGCTTCTTGGTTGTACTATTAGTTTGGTTTCCCACTGCAACATCCATTTTAAACATTGTTTGTGTTTTAATGTGTAAGGTTTATGTGTTTAAGGTGTATAGGTGTATGTTTTTATGTTTGTGAGCTCCTAAGCTAAGACAAATTTCTATCATGTGATAGTCAAACGTTTTGAATATTAAATCTTGTGTACTGCTAAGTAACTTGCAAAATAGTCTAAAACCCATGAAAAAGAATCGTGATGAGATTGTGGATCGTGATCCTGCCTGAAAACATTTGTGATATGATATTTTTGCCATATTGCCCAACCCTACATGCTCCTCTGGAGGAAACCTTTGTACATTTTAAAGTAAAATGCATCAATCTGGTGCACTTTAAGAGCAAAATTAAGAGGATAGATCTATGAAGAACTTTGTGCTGATGAAAACTGTTTTGGTTCAGTACATTTTTGCTGTCAGTCAGCCTGGTGAAGACAGTTTAGCCAGCTACTGTCCTCTCAGCTCCTCAGGAGCTGCTGCTGACAGACGGCTGTTTACGGAGGACAGAGTCAGTGTGGATTGGATGACAGAGTGCTTACGCTCCGCTCATATCCTGTTCACGTCTCGCTCACGTCTCTCTTCCTATGTGGATTCCCAGTCAGCTTTGCTTCATTATGAAACTGTGGTGGGACAAATTAGACTATGGTGGGCCGCCACAGTCTAGGAAATTAATGGGAAACACTAAGAGACACAATTTACATTTAATAGATTGTTCTATATAAGGGACAGAAGAATTTTTTCTTCACAAATTTTGATTAGAATTTTCTATTGATACAAAGGTAGATCTTTCTTTAAACACTACAAGACTTGCATTCCGGTTTGTCTGGTTTAACACATCTCACATTTGTTCCTATAAATGTAAAGGTCTTCAATTTCTGATCTTTGTAGGTATTTTTATGTTGCCACTGCCACCGAGTAGTGCCTGTGAGTCAGCTAAGCAATGTCGGTTTTGCAGAGCAGTCCCTTAAAAGTCTGGGAATTCCAAAATGAATCTTGTGTTGCCAGTCAAAACATGCTTTTTAAATTGCGTCATTGTCTACAGAACAGAGAATAAAAGCCTAAACAGGCTGCAAAGTGTTACAAAATTACAATCTTGTCTCAGAATGATATACCTGTCAACCCAACTGAGATGAAAATAGGGACACGGTTGATGGAAAATATAAATGTGTTGCACCAACACGGACCACTTTGCTGTGCTTTTGTGTTCTGCTGCTTTCACATCCAAGGCTGAAGGTTTGAGAGGTTGGCCTTACAACTCCTGAATTATATCAGACTCTTCAACTGCTTCTTCCACTTTTTTTTCTATTTTTCTACTTATTTTCTACTTATTTTATGTCATGTAATTCTGTGTTTTAGCAGAGTTCAGACCTGTGAAGAGTGACGACCAGAGATGAACCCTGTGACAGCAGTTTCATGAAGGTTCAATGTGGGTTGAACATGCTTTGCTCAGAGTGTAAAATGAGTCACTGTCACTTGAGGCAGCAATGAGGCTAGGAGACGATGACATTTCAGTTGAGAGAGTTTCTGTCATTTCTGCAGCGCAGGGGTTTTATCAGTGCAGGTTCCACCCTCACAAATACTCGTTGGCTGAGTTGTAGTAGTTTTGTAGTTATCAAGTTACTCACAGAATTAACATTAATTAGCGACAACCACCAGCAACACTTTTCATAAGAAGGAAGGAGGGGTGATAAAAGATTTGATAACAGATTTTGTTAGTGTCAGAGTTTAGCAAATCCCTGTATTTTTGACACTCCAGGTGTTAGAACGCGCACCCAGTGCACCCTTAATTTTCACTCATGTGGTGAAATACTCGCACTGCAGGCTGTTAAAAAGGAGAGCAGCTATGCAACACTAGCAGGCTGAGAAAAACTGTAGATTACAGTAAATGTGGTATCTGCATTTGATTGGGTTTATTTTAGCCGGTACGCTAAAATTTTTTGGCACATTTCACTGTGTGTTGATAACTGCCTGGATCGGCCATGATACTGATCCTTAGGATGGACGTGTCTAGTGTGTGGCCCTACTGTGTTCATATGTTGCACTTAAATCCCACACAATTACAAAAATAATTAATATTTTCTGTGCACAATCTGTCTGTTGTCAAGGAAATAAGTGATTAGCTTGAAATGCTCTGTATAAGTCCTACACTGTGCCTGATGACTCGGACCTTGTTTGAAAGGCAGCCTTTATATTTGTATTTCCCCCTGCAGTTGGACTACCACTACAATCAGATACTGTGCAGTCAGCCCAGTGTAATGAGTAAATTAAGTAATTAAGACTTGACTTGCTGTCTATGACCTCTATGTGTGTATGTCAGTTTGTTGCCATGGTTGCATAGCATCTAGCCTGTGTCGCTACCCCCTGGAGTCTTGTGTTTCTACGGCTTAAAAAAAAACCCTCTCTAAGATACCCCACCAGGCTGTCGTCCAACTGCTCCTTCTCTCCAGTTGCCATGGAAAGGGCCAGCCTTTGCTGAGCAGCAGATTTCATGACGCTGTTGACGAAGAAATTCCAGGGACAGGCAGGAAGGCTAATAGAATGAGGAAGTGATTAGTGGAGGCCGGACATGACTGGAACAACTAATCAGGGAGGTGCTACAGTTAACTTTTGGGGATGCGGGATGGTGGACATGGGAAGATGTAAGAAAGCCGAAAGAGTAGGCGAGGCACGGCGTGGTCACCTGGGTGTGCAGTGGTTTGGCCCATGCTTGTCTTTGTCAAGGTAATTGAGTCAGGCAGCTGTTGATTTGCTCTTAATTGCATGTTTGACATTATATGAGACTCGAAGGGAATCACCGGCAATGCTAGAGTGAGTCTGATAATGGCTCGGAGGAAGAGAAAAGAGTGACGTGAGATAAAAGACCGATGAGGGGCTTGTAGAGAGAGAGAGGAGAGGGTGCAGAAGGCTAATGCATGTTTGTGTGGGAATTAATTTTCTCCAGAATTGCTGGTGCGCACTGTTTTGAAACCTGCGCGTTTGTGTAATTTGTATGATGGTTTTTCTTTGACAATGTGCTGACTTTCTATGTATACACACACATAATATGCAGCAGAATCAGCACCCATTAGAGCTGATGGTGTCTGCTTAAACTCCTCATTTTCTTTTGTCACGCTCCCCCGGATCTCATACACACACATACATGCGAATACTCATGCCATACATTAGCCCGTCATCTACCATCGGCACCAACTAAATATCACATTTAAATGCATGTTGCTGAGGGCACATTCACTCACAGAGGCACAGAGGATGGTATATAGAGGAGGTGTAAACCCCCCCCCCCCCCCTCCTCCCCCATGGGTATAGACACACACAAACACATTGAGACAGACACGCCACACACACAGATTGTAAGATTGCAGACACTGGCACACAGAAACCTCATTACAGACCTGGAAATAGAACACACAAATACGCGTTCACAGGGTGCGTTCAAAAGATGTGTTGCACACGCACTCACATTCACACCCAGGCTGTAACACACTGTAACAACTGGGAGATACAACACACACATGTACTACACAGAAACATGCAATCACCACAAAAGCAAATACAACACATTTGAGGTAATCTTACAGATGCATGCATTCACTGACACATGCTATACACATAGTAATGGCCATCTTGGTGTTGCAAAAATATGTTTCTATCAATTAAAGTCAGACACGCTGAGTTGCAGTATGAATATTTATGAGTTGTTTCCAGGGCGATGTTGCGTAACTCGGAAGCTGTTTATTTTGGTCTCTGTTGGCCCCACATTCAGCGTCATGATGGAATTATAAAATGGATGCATTGTGTTGTGTGAAGGATAATTAGTATAAAATGTCTGTCTCTGTCCTGCTTGTCTTGCACATTCGTTTCTCCATCTCACTGGCTTTGTGTCTAAGTCTCGGTTCTTTATCTCATTTCTTTCTGTCATATTCTATTTCCTTGTTATTCTTCAGCATATCTTTCTTTTTTGGGGGGGTCTTCTCTCCTTTACACATTTTTTTCCATTTGATAGTTCTACTGCCTCCATTTCTCTCCCTGTTCGTCTTGCAACTTTACTTCTGGTCCTTTTACTCTGTTATATTCTTATTCTTTCTCATGTGCACTTGTTCCGCAGTTCTGTGACTCTTCATGCACCAGTGACCAGTGTTAATTTTGGTACCTGATTTTGATTTACTATTACTGCAGAGCAGTCAGAAGCCAGATTCACTCACTTGTTCACTAAAACAGTGTTGGCTATCTGGGTTTAGCTTGAGAAGAAAAATAAAATGTTGGATAACGTAGTGATATTTCAGCAGTGAACATCCAGAGGAAGATTTAGATGTTTGACCACCAACATTTGTCCTGGAACGAACTCATTCCTTGCAGTAGCAACAGCAAAGATAGCCGACTGAAAGTAATGTTAACTTTGCATCCACATCTACAGCACTTGATAATGTTACATTAGCTTACCTGTTACAGTTTTTTTTTTTTTTTTGGTCACATCTAAAATTTTATTTTGTTTTTGCACAATGTTACATTTTTATAGTTAATTTAGGTTCACATGTCCAAATTACAAGCAAACCAGAAATGTAAGTTTCTTGGAAGAGGACAGATACCCTATTTATACCTGCCATTAAAATATGATCTGTATCTGGATATGGAAAAATACATGTTAATGCACTCAGAGCGCATTGTGATCGGAATGTGATCAGATCTGTCAGATCACATCTGGAGTTGGTCAGGCTCACATTGTGATTGGATCTCAGCCAGGTGTAAATGTAATCCATACAGCTTGACCACCTTCATGAGGAGAAAAATGTACCCAGTAAGTTGAAAAGTCACGTAGCTCGGCTTCAGAAAAGATCGGATGTCATTATCCACATAATGGTTCCAAATGCAGATCACATGTTAATACCAGGTGTGAATGGGGCCAGAGAGTCACATCTCAAAGCCATAAATAGGTACAATCTGAGTTATAATGACATCTTTCTCATTTGGCAGTTAATTATTGCAGGTATTGATAATGTTTATACTAATTGAAACTCAGTCACTTTAGTCATTTAGAGTGTCAGATAAACTCTTGTAGGTCTGCTTTTAAAATGAGATCTAAAGATTGTTTATCCATTAGTCTGTTTTTATACACATCATTCTCAGTGTTGTTTTCTCATTTTCTCAGAGATGTAGAGCTGTGTTGCTCTGTGGAGGCCTGCAGCTGAGTCCACACGGATCACAGCAGGCCGTCAGTTCCTCCCACACTTCCTGGGTTCGGAAGGTCATTAACAAACAGACCCACGTACACTCTGATGACAGTTATTTTCGAGGCTTTTCATAGAGGTGGACCGATCGATTGGCTGGTGACCAGAATCGGCTGGTTTTTAGCTGATTGGCCATGACCAGTGACTGGCCGATCAGTCTCATATATCTGATTCTGTGGTGTCAAAGGAACATTTTCCTCGGTTTTTGTATTCTTTTTTTTTTCTGGTTTCCTGCTTCTCAATTTGATTCATATCATGTTTATGTTTGGGGTTTTAGTATGTAGTATGTAACAAGACACCAACAACGACACTTGAAATTTAGCTCAGGTGCCTCCCATTTCTTTTGATCATCTTTGAGATGTTTCTACACCTTCGTTGGAGTCCATCTGTGGGAAATTCAATTAATTGGACATGATTTGGAAAGGAACACAAATACCAAGCCATGAGGTCAAAGGAACTGCATGCAGAGCTCAGAGACAGGATTGTGTCGAGGCACAGATCTGGGGATGGCTACAAAAAATTCTACTGCATTGAAGGTTCCTAAGAGCACAGTGACCTCCATAATTATTAAATGGAAGAAGTCTGGAACAACCAGGACTCTTCCTAGAGCTGGCTGCCCAACCAAACTGAGCAATCAGGGAAGAAGGGCCTTAGTAAGAGAGGTGACCAAGAACCCGATGGTCACTCTCGCTGAGCTCCAGACATCCTGTCTGGAGATGGGAGAAACTTCCAGAAGGACAACATTCATTCCATCCCCAAATCCAGGTGTGCAAAGCCTGTTGTGTCATACACAAGAACACTCAAGGCTGTAATTGCTGCCTAAGGTGCTTCAACTAAATACTGAGTAAAGGGTCTGAATACTTAGGTCAATGTGATATTTCAGTTTTTCCTTTTTAATAGATTTGCAAAAATTTCTAAAATTCTGTCTTTACTTTGTCATTATGGGGTATTGAATGTAGATATTTATATAATATTTTCTGAATGCACTGTACAGTATTACCCAGCTGAAACACAAAGGATTTGACACTCGATGTTTGTGTTTTCATGTAACAGACAGGGTGTTGTATCCAAAAACGCCACCTTCTGCCGTACAGCAAGCTGCCATTCTTTAGCCTTGATCACAGCTGTCGATGTGTGTTATTTAGCTGCAGTTGTATGTCTCTAAGCCTACATAATGGACAGGCAAGATTCAAAGATTATTTTTCAATTTCTCTTCCTTCAGTGACCGCAGAAGAACAGTACAATGTCATCGTTCTCCTGTCACCTTTGCTTCAGCATCCCGCTGGGTTTGTTTTTCATTACTGACCCACATCCTCATGGGGTAGAGTTGTGTCAACACCCTGGGGCTTGTACCACCATGTGAAACCGCAGATAATGTTTCCTTCTCTTTCTAGCACTGCTTGCCTCCTCATGGTGTTCCTCTACACCTGCCCTATTTCTTGAAGCAGATGTAACTGCAGAGTAGTGGGGTGGGGGGTGGGTTTCCCATTAGAGACTGATGGTTTTGTCTTCACCATAATATTCTGAATTAGAGGTGGGTGAGTTGTAGTCTGGTTTTCTGCTGCTGTTAATTGCTGAGGCTGCTAAAGCTGCAGATTTGGTGACCACTTCTACAAACCTCAAAGAATTTAATATTATTTTATTATATAAAACCTAAATATAAATATAACCTTATAATGTTTCATCTCTAAAACAGTGGAGTATCAATTTCCCAAAGAATCAGTGGTTGCGAGACCCCCACTGCACACCTGTCTTCCCCAAGCTTTCTGCTCTTTTTATGTCAGCCTTGGTTTAAATAACTCTTTGTGTGTGCACCCGGGTAGACCAGCAACCACTTTGTGGAAGGTAATTAGGATCCGAATAAAGAATGAAAAAAAGTTTTACCTCCTGCCTTTTTTTTTTGCCTCCTACAGGGAGGAGGAGGAGAGCCTGCGGGACAAGATACGGGCAGACCATGAGCGAGCGCTGCAGGAGGCAAAGGAGAAGCTGCGAAAGTCACGTGAGGATCTAAAGGCGGAGATTCAGACAGAGAAGAACAAAGTGATGGAGGACCTGAAAAAGAAGGATGTGGGTCCCTAAACCCTTGCCACCCTGTCCCCATGCCCAAGGTGGTGGGCGTCAATGATGGCGAGCCACTAGGAGCCCCGACGTCAAAGAGAAACGTGACAAGATTCGAGAGGTAAGATGACTGGATGTATATGTATTTTTAAATATTAACCTCAACTGATTGTATGCTGCTGTCTTGGAACCTGTTCATGGGATCCCATCATGGGACTGATGCAAGTTTTTTCAGTGCATCTTGCGTCATTGCAACACACTTAAGGAGCTTGTATAGCAGCACTGCAGCAAGAGCCGGTTTCTTGATATCCATATCCACCTGCAGCTGCAGTTTCTCCTTCATTTGAGCCTTTTTTTTTTTAGTCCAGGTTAGAAACACATAATTATATTGCCTAAAACTGCTGGTGGAACAATTTGACTTATTTTTCAAGGGGTTTCAAGGGTTAGGTGGCAGCCTGTCTGAATGAATGAATTAATCGAACAACTGACGTGACTGAAATTAGGTCGTTTAAAAAAAATCATGTCTGCTTCGGTAACTTTTCAATGAATTGCCCAGCCCTAAGCTTGACTATACTGTATGTCTGAATAAATTTCTGTTGCATGCTGTCTGTTTCGGCGCCAGCTCTTATTTAAGGCAACAGCGAGCCAGACGGACAGTGCCTGTGCAGAATGCAGATGGTGCTATCTGGTCCCACTCTCTATAGACACTAAGCCAACCCCAGCCTATCTCCCTCTCTGTGCTGCTCTGCCTCCTTTCTCCCCCTCTGCAAGTTCTCCTGCATAATTACCTCATATCATCTCTCTTGAAGCAGCACTTGGAATCAGAACGCTCGCCGCGCATGGGAGCTGGCCCATTCACTCCAAACCCGCCTTTGTCTCTAAATGCCCCTTTTGTTCCCTTCATAATTACCATTCAGAGAGAATGCCATACACTCCCAAATGAGCAAGAAAGTAGCAGCTGTATGGGCTACAGCACAGTACATTCCCCTTTTCCTGATTGCCCGTGATTCCAAGGAGAAATCATAATAGCACACTGCTATACAATTGCAACCACAAGGCTTTTTCTCCCCCACTTTTTGAAATCCTGGCCGCCAGGCAGCCATTCGGCCTGTATTTTGATGTTGTAAAGTCAAGTCCAAGAAGGAGGTATCAGCATCCCATCTTTGTGTCATCAATTGCTTTTCATGTAGACAGTAAGTAGTGTTTCGGGACAGTGGTAGTTGTTGAACCAGTCTCGTTACCACTGGGGCTGTGCGATATGACGCTGTATATTGTGTGACGATAGAAAAACGTCGTTTCTGATGATCATTTATTTCGTTCCTTCGTTATTTATTCATTGAAGTAAAATGTGCTATATCTGGATTAGGGGATGTCAGTTTGGTTAATTTTGCTTTCAACAGACTGACACCCATTAACCCGATAACTAACCAGTTAATTTTTAAGAAAAGTTAAGTGTTGAACCCATAATGCAACACTCTGTGTAGGAGCTGGTTTACACCAGTACTTTACCCATTCAAAAAGAATATCTGGGTGTTGTGAACATGTAATTGTCTAGTCATTAGCGGAGTGTGTATGCAAATTAACCTATAGACTGACATGCATAACCGGTCAAAAATATTCTCAGCGGTTAACCGATTGATAGTTAACCGTTGACATCCATAATCGGGATAGGTATCATTATAGGGATATGAAATGGACGTATATCGGGATATGAGGTTTTGGTCAAATCACCCAGCCCCAGTTACTACATTACTTTCCACGGGATTATACCATCTGTCTGACCTATGGTATTACTGTACATGAAGTCTGACACTGTTTTATGGTTATTTTGGTTTGGTTCAAAATCTGGTCCAGTGCACAGTTTCATGGCTGTGATGGATCAATGTTTGCACTCGTTGTCTATGCTTCTGGTTATTATAACTGGAGGGGTTTAGATGATCATCTTCGATTACTTTCCATTCATCTAGCCTTGAGGGCAGTTATGTATGGTGGTACAGTCACGAAATACACACACTGATAACACCATTTAACAAAAAAGATGAAAGGAATTACTTTAAAATACACGTCGTATCGTGAAAAATTAATCCTGTCAGACAAGATAGCTTTTCTAAAATACATGCAGTTATTGACTGTTCAGAGTTTTTGATGAGCGGAATTTGGAGAAATATATAAATGCTCAGTCCAAAATGTACATATGTCCATGTTTATATCTAATTCTTCATCTTAATTAGAAGGACCCATATCAGGTCCACATCTGTAATTCTTAAGCATCCCAAACAGTTACTTCCAAAATAATCTGGTTTATTTTGCTTGATCTTGTGATCATGATAAGTGATAGTAATTAAGAGTCATGATAATGACAACATTATTTCACTACACCTTTGTGTCCTCTAGATCAACATCTTGATAGTGTTCATCTGCTCTTGGGTTTGTAAATTAAGTAACGTCTCTGGTTGCTGGTTATGTTGCCTGTGGAGCTTCTTCAGTCTAGCCGAGGAGGGTGTGAAATACTGGGAAATCGGTCAGATCCAGCAGAGTGCTTTTGCAGCGCTGTGGACCAGTCATGCCACTCAGGCCCTTTTGTTCTTCCAGAAATAGAAATGAACCTCAGTTTTATGCCTCTCAAATACATATTTCATTGACTGTACAGAACACAAAAACCACCCGTTCCACGTTTTCCATTAGCTCAGAGCTCTGTGCTCTTTTGCTATTCTGCTAATTATGTGACCCGGACATTAGCGGCCATTAAACCTTTGTCAGGAGATGGAGAGAGCTTTAGGCCAATAAAAGAAAAGAAATGGTTGAATTTGACTATTAACTGTTCCAGTACAATTCACCTGTCACATCATGAGGTATTGTTGGCCCAGAGCTGTTGAAGTAAGCTGGCTGTTGCCGTTAATGGGGCCATGGTACAAAGGCACAGTTCACTTTCAATAAGGTTTGTTCATCAATAATGTTGGAAAACCACTAGTTAGTAAAGACAATTTGTCCATAATGTAGAAATCAAAAGCATCTTTAATAGTAGAAGGTGATTTTTTCCCCCCAACTTTTCATTACTTTTCCATGAAGAATTTTTAATATAGATAAGTCATTTATGTTTTGGAATCTAGTAAACACACAGGATCATTTACTGACCTTGTCAACCCATAATAAACAGATTATTCTTTAACTTTGTCTCCTTGGGGAATATTTCTAATAACAAAATGCTTAAAACACCGACTTCACAGACACAACAACATATGAATTTCTTTGATCTTAAATATAAATGTAATGTATTTGATCACTGAGATAGTGAAAGTTATGTTCAATCATGATTATTGGGTGAACAAAACCTTAAATAAGATGTATGATTATAATTGATTAATCTAAAGATACAGTTTAAGATGAGGCCCTTACACTAAATAGTGTTGCTTAATGTAAGTTTTTTTATTAAACTAATGTAATAATAAACCAAAATAAAAACAAACTTGCTACCCTTTTAGAATAAATTTTGTTTTGATACCCTTTCACCATGTTATAATACAGTAGTCATTCAACCTGGTGTAGTTAGTACAAGCAGCTACAGCCCTGACTTAAACCACCTTCCAAATCTCAAACATCATTAATGACTTATCAGAGGAAATGACACAGACGGCCTTCGATTGACAGATGGTTACTGGTGATTGCCGTACAGTAAACACCGCAGACTTGAAAAGAAAAGGAGAATCTGCTAGATCAAAGTGGCCTACTTGAGCTCGTTGGGAGGCAGAGCAGGTGTTGTGAGCCGTAGAAACTGATTGCTGACTTGGCTCGCCAGTCACTCAGCTGTGACTGTTGAGTGAAAAGCAGACGATTATAGATTTGTGGCTGGCATTGGAGAGAGTGCGTGTGTGTTTCCCCTACAGATCTATGGACTGTGGCTGTAAAGCCCAGATAAATCGATGGCCAAAACAGTCCTCTTTAAGTGCAAATCTAAATGGTGCTGCTATCCAGATGTATTGGCCCATAAAGAGGCAGCAAAGGTTTCAGATAGAGATGTGGAATATCTGCAGAGATGGCAATGAGCATCCCCTCCTCCATGTCTTGTACTTGACTCTTTTTCTCTCAAGCATCCTTTCTCATTTTCTGTCTCTCTCACTCTTTTCAGAGGCTTGACAGTGCTTGGCAGATGGCCTTGTATGTTGATTACACACCAGGCCTATACTGTATATGTGTGTGTGCGAATGTGTTTTGTAGCACAATCGCCTCTGGGGTAGGGCACGGCTCAGCTTTCATCATTCCCTCGCACTCTTTCTTCTTTCTAATTCTTTTCCTGCTCTTGCTGTTTCTCCTATCTTTGGAACTGTCTCTTCTTCTTACTTGCTCCTTTTCTTATTATCTTTCTTGTTTTTACCTCAATATCTTTCTGACTATCACACCACTTTTCTCAATTTTTGCAACAGTCTCATGCCTTCTCTCTCCATTTCAAACTCAGCTCCTCCCTCTGTCAGTATCATTTGGCAGACTCCTTGTAGGAATCTCCCGCATCCAGCCACCCTTACAAGGCTCATAAAATCATCTGTTGTTGTAAGCATTGCCGTATTGATTTGTGCTGAACAATGAGCACTTCTCATCCTCAGACAACACAGTATATCATTTGAGTCTAACAGGATGAGCAGGATGAAAAAGAAGCAGTCAGTGTTACAGGGAGAGTGTAAAGGGGCAGGTTGAGGATGTTCTATCCATTCCTTGGCAGCGTGTTGTTGTTGGTTATGTTTTAATTCCTTTTAAACATGGATTGTGGTTGAGCTACAAATTATTTTTTGTGAGGTAATTGTGTTTGGTTGTTTAATGCTTGATGCCCTCTTGTAAGCCAGCCTTTTGTAGCATGTGGTAGGGAGGTGACATTAGACAACCCATCCCTTCTGCAGAAGACATAATGTATAACTATACATTATGTATGGTTCCATATGCCAGCAGGGCTCCCAGCTCCTAAATGTATTCCTGATTATGGGTATTAACCTTTTAAGAAAGTAGATTTCTATATGTGATCTATCCAGTGGTGGTGCATGCATTGTTGCCATAATGGTACAAAATGGGTACATAAGGTAATGCTGTTTAGGTACTGCACAGTTTCACATAGTGTGATTGATTAGTATGATTACACTAATGCTGCTTTCACATCATATTGTTCATACCATAATTGCAAGTAGCTGACTGGGGAAAAACTGTTCATGCCAGCCTCCTAGTAAGGGAGGTAATTCCAACTCTGAGAAAGTGGCAGTGAACTACAGTAGTGCCAACAAAGCTGTAGCTAAATGTCTGCAAAGCCCCAATTGCTGGCAAAAAACATCTAAATAAAATACTAATAAAATCAATTCTAATTACAAAGACACAACACACTGTTTGTATGTAGTTTCAAATCATTACAAGTATGTGACAACAAAAGTAGCTAAAGGAGGCTATTTAAATGGTGTGACTGTAAAGCTGGTAGTCGGGGTTACCATCTTGGAATGATGCGTGAAGACTTCCAAGGTGGTAAAATGAGGCTTTTCCTGTTCTTCCCGTTCTACCAGCATTGTGTGAATGCAGCATAATGGCGTTAGCGTTAATTCTAAGATAAACCATATGACAAGCAAACAAAAATGATTATTGAAAGGTTCAGAGCCATAATTGGGGGAAACTCTAAGCACAGCTTCTGATCATTCAGTGATGGACGTGCATACGCCAGACAGAAATTGAACAAAAGTCATAAAAGAATAAAGAAACAAAAGGAGCTAAGATGAGAAGTGGAGGGTAGATAGAAAGAAGAAGAACTGCAGATCTCTCAAACACGTGCAAAAAAGCTTTTTGAAGGCTGTTGTGCTGAACTTTTTCAACTTCTTGTGAAACTGATTCCTAGAACCAGAATGATATCTTACGAGCACAGTGCTAACTGTAGCCTCAGTTTGTGCCACTCACACATAGCTGCTTGTAGCGTTAGCAAGTCTGATAAGAGACAACAGAGAGGCGACGTCATGCTAATAAACCAAAGATGGATTCCTTTTCTGTGGCAGTAAACACAGCACATGACCCGCTGATAACTAACTGTGCTATATTCATAGTGTAGCGAGATATTCAGGGCTGACGACAGTAACGTTAAAATGATAAACAGCAGCACTACAGCTACGTACTGACACTCCCCCACAGACACACACACACACTGGAGAGCCTCTTGTAGCAGAGCTGCTAGCTCAGCTACAACACAGGTACCACACAGAAACGTTTACAAGGGCCATGAATGTGCTTCTAGTGACTTGCAAAGCTCCAGTGGACTCTCTGTGTTTCCAGCGTGGACACAGACAGTCTGACAGCAGCTGCTCATGGCTTGCATTTCTTCTTCGTTGTCACCTAGAATTGCCGTCCATCTGACTGTCACCAGTCTGTTCAGCGCCTCCATAAGGAAGCAGAGGGTAGTAGCACTCTGGCTCTCTCATTGATACTCGCCTTGGAGAAATCGTGTTCTCTCAGAATACAGATCTTGCATCAGGCTGCCCTCAGTCTATTTAAATTTGAGTCTGTTTGACCTGAGCACACCCACACACAGAGCAGACCTGAGCACACCCACACACAGTAGAAACAGCTACAGGTGATAGTTGGCAATGGGCTAAAGACAGTAAGACACAGTAATGATTACAGTAGTAAAGAGAGAAGCTGGCCCATTACTGAGTTAATAAATTCTGTTACTTGACCATTTTTCACTGTGCTCCTAAATTTCTGTGTGTGCTCCTAAATGTTTTCATTTAGGAGCATATGTACTCCTTGGGGGAAAAAAGCTAGTGTGGAGCCCTGTCTGTATGACTGAATTACACCATTTTCTTCTTCATTTGTCATTGTATAAAGAACTAGAAAGTTAGGTACACGTAACTTCACATTCTTCACAAAGTCTTAAAAAATTATGTTCATAGGTTAATTTTCTTTTTCCCCTGTATATTTTTCTTTTTGTGGGACATGTAAATGTGTAGGCCCTGATCTTCATGTGCTATTTCTTGTTTCAACATTAAAGTAAACCCACTGCAGCAGCTGTTACTTCTCTTTAATGTACAGAAAACTCTTCATTTATTTGTCGTACCCTGTCAAATCCTCTCTCTCTGCTGCATTTTTCTCAGGTCCCTGTTTAAATAGAATCTTGTCTTGGGGAAAAAAAACCCTACTTCCTCCTTGCCCAGCTCTTCATATTTCCTTCCCTAGACTCTCTCACTTACATGATCATTCTTGGGTAACAAGAAGACTTTGTTACAGCTTGTGTCAAGGTCCTGTTGCTATGACTCCTGAGACACCTTAGAATATAGTGCAATCCAATGCAACAACACCAAAAATGTTTGCCAAAAAATACGATAAAGTGCAGTCAACACCTTACTTATATGGCTTATTGTAACACCTAAATTAACCACCATTATCACCATTAACCTCATGAATTACTTGTTAAATAAAATTGGCCACTGTGAGAGGTTGAGTGAGTAGGGTATGTCACATGAGCGTAGCAGCTTGAGGTGTCTTCCTCAGCTGACTTGCATCTTCACTCCATTATAAGAAAGCTCATTTTTTGGGATGAGACAAATCCCACTTTGCTGTGGCTGTACTGTACCTTCACATTCCCTTGAATGAGAAAGTGTGTCCAAACTTTTGACTGGTACTGTTTTTATATTATATAATGAGAGGTGTTTCTAATATTTTGTCCATCCTGTTCAGCAGCACCACAAACTACAGTAGTGCCTCCAAAATGACAAAATATAAAACGTGTGTTTCATTATGATGCATTAGCTATGTTGAACAAGTTTCAAGTCTCTGTGAGTTGATTTTGATAGCGTACTAAAATGAACTGAAACCAATGGGCCCCTGGAAGATAGGAAATGGTAATTTAAAAATGACAGCACCACTTGCATTAAATGGGAAATGGCTGTTGGTAATTTAAGTTATAAGCACTTACTGGACTGATTGTTCAAAATCACTGGAATGGTCCTTCAAATGCCTGAACCAGTAAGGCATTCCTATCAGCCAAAGCTAAGAGCCTAACTTTGTTTGGTTAGCTGGTGGCAAATTTCCTTATTGGGGATAAGGCTGAGGGCATACCGAGCACATTGTTCTAAGTATAGTACAGTCATAATGAGCTTCACCAATTAGAGCTCAGGTGATGGAGAGGGAGTGACAGTGTAATTTGCAGAAGAACACCCTACAATAACTGTGTTCCTCTGGGCTGCTGCCACGGAAGCACAGCTCTATCTTCAACTTTGTTTCTTTTTCAAGCACTAATGCAACATACAAGACTAAATGAAACCAAAGAGGTGCATTCAATGTTAGCTAAGTTAATCTGAGTTTCAAGTGTCAAATTGATCTCCATTAATTATAGTCAGCAGGGATGTTGTCAATATGTTATTGCGTGTGTTATTAATGTCAGACATTAAAGTAACGCCTATGCCCATGATGTCTTCCAAGCCTCAGTATTATGATATGTGAATTGTACCTGTGTTTGAACCAACCTCAGTTATGGGTTTGTGTTAAATACATGCATTTTAATATCCCTTTAACAGTGTCACAAACATAGTCGTTCCAGGCATATATTTATTTATTTATTTGCAAAAATCCCCTTTTATGAATTTGGGCCCCTCTAACACCGTCTGCACATCCCTAATTGCAGGACAAACAGGAGAATACGTTTTTCACACATTTTCCCCCGTATCTTTTGTGGTTACCTGTGTATCTGAGTATTTGTCTGTATATCATGAATTAATAGGATGGTCTGCCTGACTGCTTTTATGCAGCACTGCATGACATAAAGACAAAGCAACCTGTATGCAAGGACATCATAGATCAAGCTACTTCTTTTTTCTTAACAGTGAGTCGGCAGGGCAGAAAACATTCTATGCTTTCAATAACTGTCATCTGGCATTTCAGAATTGGTTGCCAAAGAGCGAAGTGGAGGGCTGCAATTGAGAGTGAGTCTTTGCAGGTCCTAAGGGACCCAGTAAAAATGTTGCATATGTGGATATGCTTTAATTTGTATATGGTGGGAGCATGCAGTCACCATAACATAGGATTAGAAACGAAATTCTTAACACATGAAAAAAAGATGTCATTTGTTAATGGCGTAACCTGTTTGCACAAACCTACTAGTAGCTGAAACACTTGATATTTGCACCTGAATTAAACAGTCACAGGTGGTTAAAAGAGTGAAAATAATAGAAGCCAAAAGGTGTTTTAATGTCAGTATTAATGTTTCCTACCATAACTCAGCCACTCCACACCCACAAATCTCCATCAGCAATCAGGCAACATTACAACAAGAAGCAAACTTGCGTTTTTTTCTCCCACTCTGGTCACAGTTTTAATCAAGCCTTTGCTTTTAAGCTTCTGTTAATGGCAATCTAACACTTCCTGTTGCTACGTCTTCTGTTGTTAAAATTTTCACATGCCAGCTATTGTAAGGCCTTTATTGTGATGCAAATGCAGCTTTCTCTTGCCTTTGTGAACAACATTAGTGATTTCTAACTCTGTGCTGTTTAAAAGCAGAGGAGGGTTGTGGATAAACATTAAACCTCAAATCATCATGTTAAGTGACATCTTTTACTATTTCTGTTGTGTCTTTTGTACTGAAAGCACACTTCTTAACAACCCCCGGTTTCCTACAAATTTTCAGTTCCAATTCAGAAGTAATTTGGGCTAAAATGGTATGGTCAGCCTGGGACTTTAAGCAAGACACTAACCCCCAACTGCTCCAGAGAACAAAAGTGTTGAAAAAAGAACATTAATGCTCTCCAAACCCTTCTACAGATTATGCATTTTGTTTGGTAATATAATTCTTTAATCTATTATACTTTACAATGACCGTTCACATTCATCAGCATTGGTGCCAGGAGTGGTCAGCAAGCCAAATTTGAATCAATCATTGGCCAGATAGAATAGGGAATATGTGCACAAGCCATCAGCTAAGTGATTGTTGTATAATACAGTGTGCATTAGGTAGTGTGTGCATGATTCTAGCTATACCCTGCAGACATCTGCTTACTTGAACTTGGATCACCAATTTTCTAACTATAGTGAATAAGTAATTGCATGAATTTTAATATTTATTGAGTATGTTGGCACTGCATTTTATTTTTAACAGGTTCATGACTCAACAGTTGCTTTTCCAAGTGCTGTGATTTCTTTCCCTAAAAATGTACTTTTTGCCTCCGTTTAAATAAACAAAACTTGCTTACTGCACAACAAAACCTATTGTGAAAGACCTCCAACCTCCCACCCTCCCTATTTTCAGCTGCTGAAAATTATAAAGAAAGGTTGTGATTGAGGTGAGGATTGAATGATGGAGTGCAAGGTTACATGTTACAAGACATTTTATTCTCAAACCAAAAAGCATCAGACAAGGTTGTATTTTGAATTGTGAAATATTATTTATTTATGAGATGTTCCTTGTCAGTTTCTGCTCTTAAGCTGGCTTTGACTACATTTTGCTTGTTAATTACAGTGCTTTAGAAATGCAGCATTCAGCTGATGTCATCATTAAATGTGCTTAGCTTCAAAATGCTTGTAGTTGTTTTCATCAGCTTTTCTGAATGCAGACTTCTTTTGCCAAAGATGTCTTTGACAAACAGTATGTTGTTTGAATGGCGTTTCCATTCATTTAATAAGAGACAGGAGACAACATCTCAGCCTTGTGGCTACCAGGGAAACACACTTTCTTTCCTGAGTGGAGGCGCTAATGTAAGTTGAGAAATATTTAGTTTGTTGTTTGATTTAATTGGACATAACGCAAGTACAATTCAACTCTTTGCGAGTTATCTTTTACATCCTGTTCCTAGAGTACCTATTTGTTTGTAGTGCTAAAAGAAGTTTAGAAAAAATAGATTACACTTAGACACAAGAAAACATCCCCCCTAATGTAGCTGCCTGATAGTTATTGGCCTGATTATAAGACAATGTTTTATTCTGAAAATTACATTTAAAAAAAATGGGGGTGTCTAATATTCGAGGACTAGGACTTATATTCAGAGTCGTCTTATATTCGGGCCAATACGGTAATAGAGATAGTGAATAGAAATGGTAGCTGAAAAACAACTTTCTCCACCCTAAGTATAAATTGCAACATCACTCAAGCAACACGTAGCACATTACATTGGTACCTGTGATGATTCGTGTTTATGTAGGTTCCATATATTACACTGCGCTTACTGTATCTTAAGCCATTATTTGTTTGAACTTTGTGCTTGGGAGCTGTATGAGAAAAGCCTATCTAGCCTCTTTTTACTGTCCCGATTTCAAGGTAAATTTATTGCCACCCTCTGCCTAAGTGTCCTGAATGTATTTACCACAAGAAGCATTTCAGATGTCACATTCTCACCACCCTCGTGCATCTTCTGAAAGGCCTTCTGTTAAGCCAGATAGCAAGCCTCCATGGGGTGAGTTGGAGGGAGATGAGAAAGACGAAGGGGGGCGGACGGGCGCTTTAAATCAGTCAAACTGACTCTGGAGGTCACTCAGAGCAGCACATAACTCCAGCTCAGCTCTCCAGCTCCCCAAACCTCTAAAAGCCAAAAGCCTGTCCTGTGTGCCTCTTGGAGGGAGTTATGCTGATTTAAAAATTTTTTCAAACAATGGCAAAAGTAATGACCTTCCTCTCAGCTGCTGGCTCTAAGGAGATTTATGAATATTTCAATGGCCTGTGGTTGTCCGTGTCTGTACATTGTAATTGTGTGTGTGTGTATGAGACCGTAGCACATCAGGGATAAGTGTGCACAAATGTCCTTTGGGAAAGTGATGGCTCGGGGCAGATTGTGCTTCTTTTCTAGTGCAGGCAACTGGTGGGCAGGCAATTGACTGCATTTGTGAAGGTTACAGCTCTTTAAAAAACTATGCAATCTTGATGGAGGCCAACCTGCCCCCTTTAAAAAAAGTCAGCTTATTTTTTAAGTTGTATTAAAAGATTTGAGTGGTGTGCATCTAGAATATGAAAGAGGGCACTATGTCCTCGGCATTAATGCAGAATTTCAATTATGGGTTCTCGTGTATGTCAGAATATGTTGTCAAACTCTGTCAAAACAACAGTCACAGGAGTCTTAATGAAGCCTGCCTTCAGTGTTTCCCACAGGTTGAGTGTTTATTGTTATTGTTGTGGCTGACCCTGGAACAGCATTAAGTATCGAGAGATTTCTGCAAAGCAGCAGTAAATTCATGACCTCACATTGCCATATTATTGCACCATTCTTTTAAATCAGTCTGCACTTTGGACTGCATTTGGAAATTTTCGAAACTAATGAAATGGAAATACAAACATCTTTTCGGTGGGCCAGCAAAATAAATTCATCAAATGAGAAACACTGCCGCCTTTCTCATCAAACCCAGCACCATATTTGAGGCTTCACTTTTCACTCTCAAGCTCGTCAGTCGATAAGGAAAGGGAGGGGAAAGAGAGGTTTTTAATCTCCCTCAGACTCTGACCTTAATAACACAGGGCCATTCCTGGGCTGCCAGTCCCTTCCAAAGCGAGCTTGAGCAAATAATGTTGCATGATTAATAAATTTTCTGCAGCAATATAGAGACTGGGCCACATAGAAAAATGCAAATCATTGTAAAAGGCGATAATGGACATCTACAGCGACAGTCTTCACAATCCTCTCAGGTTGGGCTGTCACTTTTTATTCAAAATTTGAACGTTCCTTCGAACGTGGAAAAAATTAGTTTGAAGTAGTTTTCCTTGTAAAACCAGCAGAGGGCGCTCTACAAAATTCACTATCAGCTTGACCTACTGACCTATCAGTAAATTAAGCTAGTAATTTTATGTTGTTTGCTACAATGACAAGGTAAAATGGAGGACACTAGTGAGCAAAGCCGTCCTAAGTGGACAATCACGACACCAAAGCATCTGAGAAGCAGTGTGTGGAAGTATTTTGGGTTCTACACCGTAGATGGTAAAGGAACTAACAAAGATAGATAAAGAAAAGTGACAGTCCTACTCTCAGACACAGAATAGGACAGGAATGATTTATTAAGTTGTCCTAACATCCCGAGACAAAGATACCGCATGTGATTGTGAGCGTGTACATGTATGTGTTTGAACTTGGGACAGGACTGATAGAGATAAGTGCACTGACTGATACAATATACTGTTTGACCCTGGGCTCACCTCCACACACCAAAGAAGGCCTGGTCTTAAAATGACACGTAAAAATAACCAAGAGATTGTGTCTCCTTTTTAGTTAATCCAACATTCTGTTTTGTCAATTACTATTTTCCTTATGCTATTAATTGTGTAATCTGCATCCTTAAATCACATCAGTTGATTGACCGCACTTAATGGTTTGAACTTTCTTCCTGATCAGTGCAGGACATGCCTTGAGACAAAAGACTACTGGTTGTCATATAGTTACCATTCAGCACACTTTGGGCGCTTTAAAAATTTGATTACTTTTTGGAAACTGCAAAGTATGTCATCTTATACAATATGTTATTTATATCAGTACAATATATAATAACTGTATGAATGGCAAACATAAGAGATATTCTATCATTTGGCTATACCATTTGCATCAGTATGCTTCTCTTTTATGACTAGAACAAACACATGGAGCAAAAGATCAAGAAAAGTAAAGGAAAATGGTGCTTCATACATGCAAGTAATTGCATCTGCAGGTATAGTTATCTACACACTATGCAGGGTGACAGATTTTGCTAGTGGTGGCAACCTACGCAGCCTCTATGATCACCTCAAAACGACAGAGTATGAGCAATGTTTGACCAGATTCTCCAGCTTTAACACAACGTAGCTGTCCAAATATGAAAAGCCTGCAGTGGCTTTACACAGCCAGGAACTATGCATCTATGTAAAGACATGGTGAGCTATCCAAACTGTTGAGAGAAATGCTTTGAGGCAAGGGTAAAGACACAGGTTTACTCTATGTAATACCAAGCCAAGCCAAGTATTTTAGCTAAAACAGTACCTCAAAGTTGCACTGCAGCAGTTTTGAGAAAGTAGAGATAAACAGAGCCCACACAAATATACATACACAGCAGTAGCAGAGCAGTGTGTGGAAAGCTCTCAACCATTAATGAAACTCTGCTTCTACAACCCCAGTAAACCCCAGTTAGTTAAATTGATATTAACTTTACCTCCAGGCAATAAATAATGGCTATTCCAGAGACTTGTGCCACATCTAAATTATATTCGACTGAAATTGTGAGAAAGTATATTGTTACCATCCAATCTTCAAAATGTACTGTTATGTAAAATTTAGGCCATGCTGCCTATCCCTAGTATGAAATTTGTGGCATCATTTTTATATCATAACGTTTTTATTTTAAGCTGTTTTTAATGTTCTGTTTTTTTCTAAAACCTTTGTGTTGATCATAAAAGCTTTTTTTTCCCAACAGTGCTATCATCATTTTGCAGGTTTCAAAATAACCACTGCAGAGAAATGCGACAACAAAAACATTTGACAATGTTTTACCAAAGTAAATGTTGCATATTTTCTGCATCTGAAGTAGTTCTTTCTTCAGGGATTACAGACACTTGGAAACAGCGGCATGTTTAGTAAATCAGGACAGGCACTAATGAAGCTGTGTTTTTAAGACTGCACCAAGTTACAGGCTGTTGCAGTACAAAAATGGTAAAATCAGTGGAGAAACGACACACATGGTGGGACTTGATAAAATGAACCTCTTTATCTAAGTATTGGTTTTGGCAAAAATGCCATTGCTGTGCATCCCCATTGTAAACTTAATTAAAGGAAATGCACACGAGGCTGTCCTTTGCATTGATAATATGTAGGTGCCAATGCAAATTGTTGAGTTCTGATTAGGAAGTAAAAGTATTTTACTGTGCTGCCTGATTACTGTGAAGGTATTAAAGGAAGTGAAATAAAAGAAATGTATTATCAAAAGATTTAAAATGACTCTCAACCAAGCAGTTGCCACAGAAAAAATGATGAATCATGCAAAGGAACAGACTGTGTTAGTCTGCCCGCATTACTTTGGAGAAATGTCAGGGTTGAACAGACTTCTTCATCCTACACTACAAGCTGCTGGGTGCTGTCATGCTCCACAGTCCCAGATGTAGTAATTCACAGTGGGTACTAACTGACAAGAGGACGTAACATCACCAGGACTCACTGGGAGTAACAGCTGAGAGTGACAGAGAAGCCAGTGGAGCACAAAGTGAACATAAGGGACAGGAAAGGATAGGAACCTTTGATATGATGTGGGTGGGCAAGGTTCATTAACTGCAAAAACCCTTCCTGCACTGGGTTTAGTTTAAATACATAACTTGAGACATTTTTCTTATATGAAATTGGAGACAATGATGGTTGCACAGTCTCAGGGGGGTTGCAATATTTTCCAAAGGGCTGTGGAGTTGTTTTCCACGGAATACAGGATGGTGAATAACAATAATAGGCAGACAGACACTGAAATACACAATCAAAAACAATACAATTTAAGTTATTCCCATACTGTGAATGCAACCCATATCAACAAGTTATTGAATCTAATAATATGTCTTCAATCTGACACTCAAAGTAATGCTGCCAGTTAGGTTAGGTCATTTCAAGATAATGAAACATGCAGAATTCCTTATTTGTTATTGCTTTGAGTCAAGATATTAAGATTTGTTTCCAGGCATACTCGCACCATGTAGTTCTATCCAGATCTTTATATCCATGTGTGTGGGCTTTACCACATAGTGGTTTTGGGATCCTTTATTTTTACCATCATGGTAATGTAAGCCACTTGAAAGAAAATTTAGCCACAGTGCTCTGTCCCATTACACTAATGTTACTGGAAAATCTTGCTGTGTTAGTGTCACATCTTGAGATGTTTTCTCTACTCATAACGTGATACATGAACCGTTCCCTCATTGTCATCACTTGTGTTGAAAGCTTGTTAGCACTGTAATTTATGGCTTGTATCTCAGAGTGCTTAACGAGAAGATGCATTATTTAATACCTGCTCAGATTCAGCCTTACAGCTGTAAAAAAAAAAAAAAAAAAAAATGGCAATAGCTACAACAGTTGGGTGATAATTGTCTATGATTTTGGCACTGTTAGCGACCCATTTGATATTACACAGACTTGGAGCCAGTTGATTCAGTGTTGATATAAAAAATATTGATTGATGCAGATTTACTGTTCTTCAGAGATCACAAAAATGTTTTCTGAACAGCCACTTTTGCAGTCATTGTTGATGAGGTTCAGTTTTAATTGTGGAATGAAGTAGCCACTTTGGCTAACGCAAACAAAATTTTTTCCCTCCTTTTCCTGTGGCGCCAAAGATGCTGTGATGGCAAAAGGTAGCTGTCAGAATCAATCACAAAATTTTGTAGCTTAATGTCCAATTAGTATTCCAAGGTCCTTTCAAATAAGCAGTTTGTCAACATTGTCAAGCACCCTGCACTGTTGCGTTTGTCCTTGGCATACGAGCCAATCAAAATTTGATGAAGCATCCAACCAACACAGATCAGAGGGAGTCAGAGGGAAGTGTCCATGTCACGGTGTGTATTAATTTGATTTATAATCCTTGGTGTGTGCATGCAGTGCGTCATGGAAAGCCATGAGGCCAAGAACACAATGAATCTCAGGCCCCTCGTCTTTATTAGCTTGGCTGCCTGCTGCTCCAACTAGAGAGAGAGATGGGTCTGGACACTCATCCCCACATGGCGTCATAGAGAGGCAGGCAGACGTGCTGGCAGGTAGGGAAACAGACATGGCTTAGTAGCCAAGAAGCACAAGGTTGCTGATCAGTAGATGTCACCAAGCTGCTTCCTGGTATGTGATGCAGTTCACTAGCATCGGTGCTGCTGATGACTTGTTTAGTTTCTTCTATCCTAACTGGTGCAGCACACACAATATTTCTCTTATACTGAGCTCTTAGGAATCTTTCTTCATATTGTATTTCTCTATGTTCACAGGTTCCCCCAATCCAAATACAGTCCAATCAGCTTTTAAATATTGTAACTAGTGTGCAATTAGTAACTGTAATGTGAGTGAAAGGGATAATTTCTTGTGTAAAACTATATTTTACAGCAAATCATTCTATTGTTGGGGAAAGACATAACGTTTTTTTGTTTTGTTTTTTTTTCTTTGTATGAATTTATCTGTATTTGGGGAACAAGTGAATGTTCTACTGGGGAGAGAATGTAGTTAATTGCAGTGTGTTATGTAACCAATCAGCCTAATGAGAGGGGTGTCAGATTTTGAAAGAGCCTCCTTAAAGGGCTGGTATTGTGGAAAACAAGACCAGAAAAAAAGAAGAAATATAGAAAAATGAGCTTTGGGATGGATTAGGGTGATGGTGGGGGTCCGGTCCTGCTCTGCTGTTAAAATACTCAATTCTATCTCCTCTCCTCTTTTTAAGTTATTTGAAATTTTGAAACTCGCAGCTCAAGAGCGAGTCGTGTTCAGGCGGAACCCGTTAGTACGTCACACCGGAAATCAAATATGGAGGGAAGCTTTAGCATGAGGCATGAGTATGTACGTAATGATGAGCAAAACAGGACACTGGAAATGTTGCTGGTTGTTCAGCAGCTAAAAAGTCTTTATAGCCTTCCAGAGGATGGAAATTTACGTCAGCAGTGACTTATATTTATTTTTGGAGACAATCTTCCCTCCGTTATCGACAAGTGGTTGTTGTGTGTTTTCGCACATTTTACAGCTGACTGCTTAAGGAGACTTTGCACGCTGCACGATTTTCAACTTTTTCATCTTCAATCTTTGGATGAAGTTTGAAAACAAATGCACGCTTTTCTTTCTGTTACTCAGCTAACGGAATATAATATATCTGTGCTAAGCTAAGCTAGTGACCACCGGCTATGTTTGAAGAAATAACTTTTACTTTGTTGGGAAATTTAGACACGATCTTAACGCTCTTAAACATCCTTTTGGAATCTCAACTGTGCAACAGCAGGTTCTTCCCCCTCATTCTCCAGGTAAAGGTGTGGCGTAAGGGAACTTGCATTATTCATTAGGTAGTATTCTGATTGGCTGGGGGTGAAGGTAGGGGCCACACCTCGAGCCAATCGGAGTAGGTCATTAATAATGCCGATTTTATGTAAATGGCTTCGGAATCAGCCTGCTGGAGGATTCTGGGCTGTCAGAAAAGATGGATTTATAGAAATCTAAACAACTTTTGGTGAATAAAATGTCAGATATGTTTAAAATAGACTCAATTTATAAAAATGAATCAAAAAGGCCATGATTTTTGTACATAGACTTTATCTTTTTTTATTCCTTGTGAGCAGTTTTTGTACTAAACACAATTTCATCCATCATTATATCATATACTTGAGACTACACCTATGTGTTATGTTTTACGAAGGTCAAGGTTGTAACCTAGGGACAAACCCCCCAATGTTAGACCCTAAAAATATTGATAACAAAATGCATCAATATGAACACACACATAAAAAAAAATTTGATAGTCTGACACAGGATATAAGGCTTAATTCCAATGAAGCTACCATCATCACTGTCATCATCAAGGACATCATGGGAGTGATATGACATGCTGACAGACATGTAGAGACAGAGAGGCTCAGACAGATGGGGAAGCTGGCAGGTAGACAGACAGAGCAATATAGAGAAAGAAATCAACAGATGTCCACAGCACCAGATAGTGACTGACACGACCACATAGACAGGGAACGTACTTTTCTTCTGAGGTTGTCGATGTCACTTGAGAAAGGGCTGTGGAGGAGGAAAAAAGGTCTGAAACTGAATGAGAGCAGCAGTGCTTCAGCAAAAGCTGGCACTTCTTCCTACCACGGCTGTGTCTTCTTCTGTTTGTCCTGGAGCATCTTCTCTCAGCGTCAGCCCGTGTCAGGGCTCATCTCACTATCTCTGTGCTCTTTTTTTATCCTTGTCCCCTTCCCCGAGCCTATCTCTTGCAGCCTACTTTCAAAGGTCATGAAGAATAGAATCTTATTTTATTCTATCCAGTAGACAAATGTCTACAGATACACAGAGGGGGAAGAAAGTAATGCACTAAAGCAACATATGAAGAAAACTTAAAAATACAGCCTCAATTTGTGTGTGTGTGTGTGTGTGTGTTTGTGTGTGTGTTTGTGTGTGTGTTTGTGTGTGTGTGTGTGTGTGTGTGTGTGTGTGTGTGTGTGTGTGTGTGTGTGTGTGTGTGTGTGTGTGTGTGTGTGTGTGTGTGTGTGTGTGTGTGTGTGTGTGTGTGTGTGTGTGTGTGTGTGTGTGTGTGTGTGTGTGTGTGTGTGTGTGTGTGTGTGTGTGTGTGTGTGTGTGTGGAGGGACCTGCTGTTCAATGTAGAAGGACTAACTTGTCTTTACGTCACGCTGGGGGCAGAAGGATGAAGTTTGATTCGGTCGGCCTCATCCTCCCAGATTAAAGTCTTTGGGGTCACACCCTCCTCTCAGCCCGGCTAAACTGCCAGTGATGCTGTGTGTGTGGTGGGGTGGGCTGTGGTGATCAGAGCAACGTCCACAAAGGAGTTTTCTTTTTTCTTTTTTTTCCAGGAATTTTGTATCATGTTAATTTCTTTATCATTTTCAACCATCACATTAGTAATTATATAAAAGTAAAATGAAACATTGTTATCCAGCCATCTATACCGATCCATTATTTGGAGGTAAAATGACATGAATTGCAGGATTTTTGGCATGACATCACAGTCTTGGGATGCAAAGTCACTATCAGACTTCACATCTTCTAATTTTCTGTTTTGTTGTCATTTTTTTTCCCAGATGATGAAGCATGCGTGGGACAGCTACAGACAGTACGGCTGGGGGCACAACGAGCTGAAGCCCCTCGCCAAGAAAGGACATTCCACAAATATCTTTGGTAAGCCAGATGAACCCCTTTCTCCCACTGTTGTCTGTTCCCGTTGGCAGTTTGCTCACATGGTTATAAATCAAACAGAATTTGCATGAATGCGCACACACTCTATCTTGCTCACACCAAGTCACAAACACACACGGCTCGTCTTTTCTCTTGTTGGACAAGGTTATGTGATGATGCCTCCGGCAGCATGCATATCACTTTGGTAAGTGTGTTTACACACAGAAGCACAAGATCACTGAAACTGCAAGCAGAGAACACACAACACTGAAGTGCCAGATAAAAGAAATCTGGAAATGTATTTGAAGTATCTGTAATATTTCAGCAGTCCTTATCCAGTGTATGAATCTGTGGAGCAGTTATTTTGTCAAACTTTAGAGCAGGGTTGTAAGCATGCAGTGATCCTGTGTTAGTCCCTAGTACATAGTCAACAACATTAATAGCTATAATTAAAATGATCACATACCCATGTTAACATTCTGAATAAATCCATCACACAGTGGGAGTACAAACACTTTGTGAGGTCTGTCAGTTTCCAGTCATAAGGGAAATTTGCGTTTTATAGAAAAGCTTTGGCAGTGATCATTTTTTCCCCATAGAGAGGTCCATCCAGTGCAGCCTCTCATCTGTGATTTGTGTTTTGGAGGTTGTTTTTTGTTCTGCAGCTGCCTTCAATGATAACACAGATCACACAACTTGGATTGCACTTGTCGCAGCGGGACAATTTTCTCACCTTTTCAAGTTGTAGTACAGTCTCAGAACAACAACAGTGTTGCTGACTGATAAAGCTGTTATAAACAATATTTTTTATATTAACAATAGATCACATAACTGCATGTATGTGACAAGCAGTGAGATGTTTTACACATAGTTTTTACTATAATAAGAAAGAGATTACAAGAAGGCAGGCACATTTGAATAGCTAAATGAATAGACTTCATATGTCTAATAAAAACGTATACAATTTTAGATGTTGGTGAGTATTAATGTAATGAGGAAAACACCGAACACCGTATTTGAACACTGCAGCAAACCATGAATCCAAAAAAATACCAGCGCGCCCCCCCCCCCACCCTTTTTTCATGTGTAAACCCACCAACTGGCAGTGGTGAGGTACAAGTTTTCACACTTGCACCTCACCTCGGCCTACTCTGTTATCTTCTTGACAGGTGTTAGCATGTCGTCTTCTTCTTTGGTCTTGTAGTTGTCACAGTGGATAAGGAAGCTGTAAAAATATCCAGAAATCTCCAGCCCACAGTCTCAGCTTTCTAAAGATATTATGAAGAAACAGCTTTCCTGGTGAGCAGGAGCTGGAGAGATTGGTTGTGTGTGCTACAATCTTCAAATGGAGGACATCATATGAGATGGCTGTGTGCTAGATTTTATTGTGTGTGCTCAGATTTCTAGCTATTATCTAGCTTCTTAATTGAATAGCAGTACAAAGTATATACAATATATATATAAATTGATGTATTGGTGATGGAAAATTCAAATTCTTAATTATCAGCTTTGGTATTGATGTCAAAAACACCATATTGGTCTTCTGTTAAAGTGAATTTATGCTTGTGAAGATGTTGCTGTGTGCTTTTTTTATGTTTATGAGTTGCCAGTTTGACTTGTGTGTTTTCCTAGGTTTCTGGATGTTTGTTTGTGCCTTAGGTTGCTGGATGAGTGTTGTGAGGATGCATGTTTATGAGGCTTTTGTGTCAAATTGGAATGTTCCGTCTGGCATATTGGCCAGAGGCACCTGTATTATTTTATGAGCTGCTGCTAAATGGTAGATAGATGCCGCTTGTGTGTGTGTGTTTCCATTTGTTGGTGTTCCAGTGTGTCTGACTGTTCATCTGCAACATGTCTGTCAGCTTTGTGTGTGTGTTTTCTCCTGCCTCCTTGTAATGGTTGAGTCTGGGTATCTGCAGGTTATTAATCACAGGGCGGCCATTAAAGCACAAGTGAAGCAGGAGGCAAAGAATCAAGCCTCAAACCCTTCACAAAACACACTACCATTATTGATGAGGCGTATCCTGTCCTCCTACAGAACTTGGCTATATTGATTACATGTGTATATGTGTGTGTGTTTGAAAGAGAGAGCAGCACATAAGAGTAAGCAATATATTGGAGATACAGCAGACTGTCGCTTTAACTAGGAGGAGCACTGACAGGTTGTACTGAAGGGACACACACATGCACAAAGGCTGGGAGATTAGATGAAAACAGGGTTTGTGATTGATTGTAAACTGGATTTAAATTACTTTGATGTCATTTAAAGTGGACCCGACTGCAAGACACTTGGGTGGTAAAGCCAATCCAAGACCAACATTAAAACTCATTTTCACTTGAGTTATGAAGCTGACTTCAGGGACTGAAAGGAAATGTTCCCATTGCTGACCAAGTTTGCACAGTTTTTTTCCTGCATCAGGTCAGACTGGAGCAGTCTTCCAGCCTGACACAAGCATTACATATATACAGCAGTTTGCATATCATTTGTGTCAATTAAACATGTCTTCTAATGCAGTTGTTAAAGAAACAAAGAGTACAACTGTGTGTGCTTACTCCACGCCTTACAGCTCAGTGTTAATCTGTCCAAAGAGAAAAGAAAAGGCCAGAATGGTAACAAGAGGACTGGGAGTCTTATTGTGGCACCAGGCTCCGGTAACCTTAAGTTCACTGCCTGGCCCTGTTTTGTCTTTTTTCTTTTTTCTTATTTTCTGTGGAGAGGGAGTAGAGCTGATTTTGAGTACAGATACAAACACAGCCTTTGTCTCAAGGGTAAGCGGTTCATGCAAGGACAACGCAGGGCCTTGTAAAGGAAACAGTTCAGGCTTGGTTAGGAAAAGGCACAGTTCAAGCAGCAGTGTCAGACACAGCCAGCAAGCTCCCTTACACTCATATAGGCCTTTTCCATACACATGTGCTAGCTTGGCTTGACTTGGTTTGACTTGGCGTGTCAGCCCAGCACAGCAGGGATTTGCATCTCTGTTACAACAGGGCTACCCGCTTGATGGTGTGTCTTTAACTGATGACGCGCTTGTCTTGAGTTGAGAGCAGCGGGCTGTATACATCATGGCTGTGACTAGTGGTCAAAGTCACAGCTGTAAAATGGTGGATAAACACATTTAATTTCTTATAAATTCTTCACAATAAAAGTCCACCGTTATTTTGTTATTGAAAAGCTTTTAATATGAAGCAGCAACAGCAGGAAATATGTTTTCATCAGCAGTAACTTAACACAGCTCCAATATGGCTGAAAGCTGTCCACGAAACAGTAAAATAAAGCAGATATCTGAAATTACAAACAGGGACACAGGAGACAAACTAAACTTCAAACAACAAATTCAGTTTGAAGCTACAAAAGTACTGAGAGCTGAACACACAGACACTTTTAAAAGCTTTCTCTCTGGTCTCCAGCAAGGACATGAGCTGAGTCTTACAACACACGCTTGTTTGAGGGGGAGAAGCAGGAGAAGGGGGGTCGTCACAGGTTGGGCTGCAAGTGGCGAGACGGCACTGCAACCCACTTGGAGATGAGTCTGGCGTGCTTTGACCCGACTCCAGAGATGGTCCATCTCTGGTGTGACTCGGCACAACTCGGCGCGTTTAAACTAGTAAAGAAACGCAAATCAACGCAGCATGGTTTGACTTTTGGTGCGGCCACAAGTGCCAGTGGAGAAACCCTAATACTTACTCACTCACTCACTCATTCACATAAACACACATGCTAGAAACAGAACTAGCTTGTACGAAGAATTGTCCGACCATGTAGGAAATCAAAAGTGTTTATAGTTGTTCCAAGTGGCCACATTCGAAGGTGGAGTGAAAAGCCGAGCACCACACAGAGAGGGTAGGCATGATAATTGTTAAATATGTGGACAATGGCACACATTTTCGGGGATTCACAGTGTTGCACTCTGTTGTACACATGAAAAGTGACAGGAATCATTGTGTAACGAATGAAAAAAGAGAGCTGGGTCTCGGAAAGTTACAGAAATGGTTAGGAATCCTGCCCACAGTTTCATCATTCAGTGGTTGGAGGGTGACTTGAGGTTCTGCTTAAAAAGTATTTTTCAGCCAACGATAGAAGATCAGGAGTGTTGTCAGTTACCCGGGTTGCTTCTCTATAATCTCAATGGATTTCATCCATGTGGCTTCGAGTGACCTTATTGGAGTCATTTCAGTGGATTTAATCTCGTCTGCCAGCACAAGGGAATCCACTGATGGGTCGGAGGGCTGCCCTGTGTACTCTGCCTAGTGACTGTTATTGCTTTATTGGTTCTCTGAAAGGCGGCTGTCTGATGATTTTAATCTAACCTTGCAAGTGGAGAATCTATCACTTCTCAGCCACATGGCTTTCTCCCACAGGCAGCTCGACATGCTCTCAGTAAGTGATATTACAGCCTGCCTCAGGCATGCAGTTGCTAGAGGGCTGTTAGGTAGGAGGCAATGGAGATGATGCAAAACTGGGATGAAGTTTGGACACCTGGCCTCTCTCTTACCAGAGTTTACTCATTATTCATGGCACACGCTTTGCCCATTATGAGATTACTTTGGTTGTTTGTGCATCATGTTGCCCATAAAGATGAATTATCAGCATATATTCAGTTTCAAGTAACATACACATGCTGTTGTATGGTAAAGTCTTTCAGTGTTTCCCCTAGGTCGACTGCTTTGGGTCGTCAGGGGGTGGCTGATCAAAAACTTGGAAGACAATCAGCAGCCAGACATTTCTCTGTTGTCTGTTTAAGATCGGCTGAGATTTACACAAAAATGAGAATTGCTGGTCCACCTTAATGCTCAGTCCACCTTAAGTGAGCCTGGTCAGGTTAGGCTAACGCATTGTCGCTAATTTTAGGGCTAACCCCCTTCAATTAGACGAGTCTTTCCTTGGTCTTGAGAAGCTGCAGCATTTATTAACTGACACACTGCAGCCTGTACTGTACATTTACTGCCAGACTGACAACTTACTGCTAACCTTTTCCTCTGCTCCGCTCACATTCACCGTCACTTTTCTGCCACTCACTCAACCACACACTGGCTACACATTACGCACTGCCCTATTCCTTAATGGAACTAAGCTACTTTTATAACAGTACCTTTCACGTAGATGTTATTTGCGGAATGAGGAGAGGGAGGATGACTCAAACAATTCCATGGTAACCATTGATATTAATGATTATGTGAAATTTTAGCAGTGGCACTCTGCAGCGACAGTGCGCAGAATGAATATAGGGGAAACACTGTCTTTCCTTTGTGCAATTTAAATTTCTTTCTTTTTGAATAAGTTATCTAACGTATTCACTTACAAGAACACATTGTTTTAAAATCACAGTAAAACCATCAAACTCATCATATTGGACAAGAGCAGAAATACTCTGTTAACCGTTTATTTTTTCCATGAGGCAATATTTTTGAACAAGAATTTACCTCTGTCTGACCATCTAGAAAACTTGTTGCTCTTTTGGTCAAAGGAGGCAGCTCTATTTAGATTATGTTTGGGATAATGTCTCATCCAGAATCCCATCAAACCACAATATGAGATCAAACACTGCTTTGATTTCCAGCTTTTCTAATCAATAGACAGTGAGGAGTGTAATCTTCTGTGGAGCTATTGGATATCTTCCTCCCCACAATAGTTCTGCAGGGTTTGTGTGGATACCGTGATAACCATGAAGTCAGAAGTCCAGTCTTGCTCACAGCCACACTGAGGTGTCTGCTTATCTGCTTATTTGCAAATTAGCAGTGCAGTGAAATTCATAAAAGCTCAAATGCATGAGCGTAACCACACATTTTTTGGGGGGATCATGTCCTCCTTTTATAAACCCTGTCAACGGATCTGTCTCGTTGTTTTCAGTGTGTGACTAAATAGGTAACGTTGGCTTAGTAGATAAGGCAATAGCTAACATTTCAGGTAACTGTTACTACTGTAAATTGTACACTATTCTTTATACACTTACTATGTAGCTAGCTAAACAGCATGATAACATTAAAGCAAATAAAACTAAAACAAGCAGAATATTCAATGTATCAAATTAAAATGATCATCAAGGTCAGTCATTGTTCTTCTGGTAAAATAATATCTGGTCACAATGCAGGCAGCACAGACGAGGGCAGCCGCTATCTTGGAGAAATCACAAACTATTCCTTTAAATATGAATTCAAATGGTCATTGTAGTCCTCAAAACTATGCACTAAATGTGCAAATTTTCATATATAAATATCATAGAATTGTGGGAAATGCACTTAAAAAAAAAAGTTCCGGGGGAGGGATCTCATATGGACCCCCTCCCAATGTCTATATGGTTATGTCCTTGCTCAAATGTACTAATTACCTCCAGCTCAAGTACCATATATTGGTCCATATTGATATAAAGTGCTCAAGGTGTTAAGTGTCAGGATGGATTGATTGCAAGGCAGCTGACTTTCCTCAGTGATTATCTTGAACTTTATGAGTGCAGCATGCTGTCAGCTAGGTGCTTTTATACAAAGCACTTTGCAGTATTAATGGCTACATTTTTTTAAATCCCAGTTGATTTCAGGAAGGACTAAGCCTTGAACATCTTTTACCCAAATGGAAGTTGAAAAACTGCCAAATTGGACTTGAAAGAAGTGTTCAAAATCATTAATCAGATCTACTGTCGGTATGACATTCGACTGAGCCAGGAATCAGTTTTCTGTTGAAGTTTTGGTTTATTTGGATGCTACTGAAAGACTCATATCAAGTTGACAGCCTTTATCTCCTGTGAGTGGAATTGTGTCCCAGTAGTTCTGTATACTCGTAATTAGTTTATTTTCTTTGATGTATACAAACTGAAACGGTAGGCTGTGGTCATCTACCACAATCTAATCTAGATCATCTGATCTATAAAAGTTAAAGTGATTCCTTTTTCAACACCAGTCGGGGATGTTGGCTTGATAAAGACTAACTCCACCCCAGGACCATTTCCTCATCTCCTTCATTTTCATAAGCTCATAAAAACAGCTCCCCCGTCAGCCCCCTGATTAAAATCTCCCATTACACAAATCTACATTTTCACAAGTAATAGCAAAATTCCGTTCCGCTGGTTAATATCTGCTTAATGAATGCAGTGATTTCTCTTATTGGATGAGATACAATGTGACATGCTCAACTGAAAACAATAAAGCGGTTTGAAAGACCACAAATTTAGCTTTTTACCCTTTTTGCTTCTCCTGATGTGTAGACTCGAATGTCTTGATGAATAGGGGTCAGAGGTTTCACTGATCACTTTAATAATGACTGCCTGAGGTTGCAAAGCTGCTTCCTTTTATGAGAGAAGGAGAAGATGATATTGAAGAAGATAAAGAGAAAGAAACCCTTTGCTAAGCCCTGCCCTGTTGCCAGTCTAGCACTGCATGTATGCAGCTCACAGTTGTAATGGCAGCAGTTATGCAATAAATTTTGCTAAATTTTGTCTTATTTTTTTGCAACAATGGGTCGTTGATGTCTGACCGTAGACAAGTAGTAGTAGTAAAAACAGGCATCTCAGTTTTTATAACAATCGTTACTGTATTTATGACATCTATTCCATGGCTGTCTTTTTTAGTGCATTTCTTCCTTATCCGCAGTTGGGTCTAAGGATAGAGTGTGTCGTATTTTGTACAGATTGTTAAGCCCTCTAAGGCAAATCACTTGTGATTTGCGATTTTGGGCTGTATGAGTAAGACTTGACTTGACTTGAAAGATTTTATCAGCTGTATCTAGCTGGCTACTTAACTAGAACTGCAACAATTAGTTAATTAATCAATTAGTCGAGGGACAGAAAATTAATCGGACTGTTTTGATAATCAAATTAGCATTTTAACCTTTTTTTTTTAAGGAAAATGCCAAATATGTGCAGCTTCTCAAATGTGAGGATAGGAAGCGTTTCAGTGTCATACAGGATACAGGATAGTAAACTAAATTTGGATTTTTGACTGATCAGACAAAATAAGAGATTTGAAGATGTCACCTTTGACTTTGGGAAATTATAACTGACATTTTTTACTGTTTTCTGACATTTTATAGACAAAGAAAGAATTTTAATCAATAATGAAAATAATTATCAGTTACAGCCTTATAATTAACATTAACTAGGTGAGTTGGTTGGAAACTCCAACTCCTGTTGACTAACATCTGAAGGCGACTTGTGTGACGATGCCTAAGCGTCTTAAATATGCATTTAATGGATACATACGTAATATTATGAGAACTCAGCACCATGTAATGATGCAAAAATGTCTAAGAACAAAAATGTTTATAGGTCCCACATTAAAAAATCACTATCCTCACAAGCTGATGGTCCATGTAAAAGACATGGAAACGAATGAGCAGCATTGTTTGCAGGGTGTAGCTTGTTAGCCTCAGTATTATTAGTGCGGTCAAGTAGGTCAATTCACGGTCAGTGCAGAGAAACCCCCCTCATCAGTATCCAGTACAACACATGAATCTAAATTTGCTAGCCATGATTCATCAGGTATTTTGTCATAATGCACACACATAGAGAACATTTAAATTTGGCATGTTGTTAGACTATTTAGTCTCATACCATCTGAAACTTGGACAAATGTGCATCTTGGTCAATAATGCCCCTCTTACGGTATTTTTCATGTTATCAGATCTTCTACTGTTAACAGTAATTTGGTGTATCCCCAGTTTACATCAGTGAACCTATTACATTATTTCTAGCTTTGCAGACTTTGGTTGGCACATTTGCAGTGCAAAAAGAGACTGAGGAGAGAGTTGAAGTCTGCTCCCAACAAAGATGTCAGATTTCCTTCAGAACACCTTGGCTTGGCCCTCCCTTACTCCCTTCTTTCCTTACAGATTAAACTTTCAGCAGGGCTGCTGGTGCCAAATTGGACAGCAGGAAACTGGAGGATTTGCCTGCTGCTGAGTCCAGCAGGAATGTGCATAAGCCCTTCAAACTATGTAGAAAAAGTGGGAAGTTTCATGAAAAACAATTCCCTTGTAAGTTAGTAGCCACAGGCTGTAGATTAGTTTTGTTGTCTACCATCTATGTGACCAGATGATGATAAAGGCTGAAATCTACAAAGTAGTGGCACTGAATAATTGGATGAGTCACTTTGGAACCATTACCCACAAAGCAGCTCTACATAACTCCTGTAGCTGTTAGGTTTTCTATTGACATAACAAGCCTGTTATACACTCATGGGAGCAAAGTGCAGGGAGTCATGCTTTGGTGGCAGGGAAGGAGTGAAAAAGAGTTTCCTTATTCACCTGTTGGGTCCTCTTAGCTGCCTCATGGTTGTTACCACTGCGGAAATTCAAGATTAGTGCTGGACAATGTGTTTTTAATGCAATGTTATTGTTTCCATACCATGTTTCCATGCAGTGTTATCATGAGGTACTTCTTAAACAATAATTCTAAAATTGTAACTGCAATATTCAATAACATTTTGAGTCCTGTATATTTGGCTCTGATTGGTTGATGTAATTAGGGTTCTGAAGGGTTCAGTGTATAAACTGCTGGATTTGCTGACCTTTGGCTGGCTTAGGTTGGTAAGTGCATGAACCCCTATTACCTCCCCTCCACTCCATCACCCACACTTTACATCTTCACCAACTTTCACTGTTCTCCCAAATGACTTTGCTCCACTTACTCTTTCTATTAATCTGTCAGCTACATAGACATACTTTAAACATTTTGCACTAGATATTTTAATCTAAGCAGACGGGGGATACAAATTGGACACTTCAAAGACTAGATCGTAGTAACCCAGTGTACAAAGGGAAACAAGAAGGCAATTACCCTCCTAGTTACCAGCTCAAAGCCCATGTCTCTGTCACAGTTAGGCAGGTGGATAATTTAGATGGCTTTTTCTTTTCACAAAGAGTTAAAGAAGAGCGTACATGATGAACATGATCCCATGTAGAATTTGACTTTCTTTGTGTCCTTGTAGGAGGTTTGCTGCCTTGAAGAAATATGTGTTTTTTTTTGGTCATAACAGTAGTACTGAACCTTCTTTAAATACTATACACAATTATTTTTTTACTTTATAGTTAACCCTGAAGCGCCACATGGTGGGATGTTGCCACAAAGAACAGTGCAAAGACCAAAAGAGAAGAAAAAGAACATTTTACTCAGTTAGGGGTGAGGGATATGAATCTTATATCACTTTATCTATCATTTTATATCACAGTATAAATAAATATTGTGACATAGTAAGGTGTATCATGGTTGATAGAAAAAATCTGTAAATCCAGTATAGTTGCAACCTTCTTATGCCTGCTCAAGTGTACCACAGCTGTATTCTGTGACGGAGAAGAAAACATTTCTGATTAATTTTCCTTATTCAAACTTTGTTTAGCTGGTTTGATTGTCTCAGCTGTCGTCAGCTCTTGTCTCATTAAGTGATTCATCAGGAATGAAATTAGCAGAATCTGTTTTTGTTATATATTTTCCTTATTTTAAATTCCTTTATTTTGATGATATTTGGGCATTCAAGCTTTAAAGTGTAAACTCTCAAAAGTGCAATTGTTCTCACCAAGGAAATGGTGTACAAACTGAAACAATGCAGTCATTAGGTGTGTTTGCATCCACCTGTTTTTATTCACATTTTCAATTTGCACGTTTTGAAAAACCTGAGTAGAGACACTGAAAATCATCATCATCATTTTTGGCTGAGGAGGAAAGGTTGATGAATCGATAAAAGCAAAATGCAACAAATCGCCATGGAAACAGACTTGGTGAATAAGTCAAGACGTACATGAAGCATGTGACTTAAATGACACTCAATCTTTTGTTTCACTCAAGAAATGAAAAATGACTGCAATGTACCTCAAATTAATACATGAACTAACCAAAATTAGAGATGCACTGAAGTTACTTGGCCAATTCTGATTTTCATTGTTTCTAAGAACTATAATTGACAGCATACACAAACATTATTGTAACTTTTCTTTAATGTTCATAATAAAACACTGTTCATGTAAAACATAAAACATAAACACAGTATTTGGTTTTCTAACTACATGATGAACTTTTAGGTTCATTGAAGTCAACTCAAAGTAAAATACTGATAAAATATTTAATACCAGATAAACCCTGGTGGATACCACAGAGTACTTTCCCACCATATTTTTCACCTATAATATTTTGTAATTTCCTAAATATGATATTTTTTTAGTGTAATCAAAAAGCACTTTACTTATATAGCAAATATCAACTCTTTGTAGCACTCAACAGGTGTACAGTTTTTTCACTCCACCCTCTTATTTGGACGTCATATCTAGATTAATAACATTTATCAGCTGTATTAATTCAAATTTACTATTTTATATTCATCATCTTGTTGCACCCCCTTCTGCAGTTTTTTTGGTCAATTTTCTGGAAATTTGGTTAATTTGTGCTACATTTGGGTGGAAACTTGGCTCTTGACTCTAATAGTGTAAAGAACTGTTGATTTGAGCAGCTGTTCTGTCCAGAATAAACTAGGACAAATCACAGAAGAAAATACTGCCACCAGGTCTATTCCTACAATGTATTTAAGGTAGACTCAACAGTGAATAATTATAGGACTGCTGGTGCACTGTATGCATCCCTGTAGCAATACTGTATGAGTATTATAGGGATTTACCCACCATGTATACAGCCTGTGGATTTTGTGCTGTGTAATTGAGTCTGATAAAACACAGTTTTAATATAAGCTACATATGTCACAGTTTGCTGCAGCATTATTCATCTTCTTTTCTTTGTACAGACAAAGGAATGCCATCAAATCACTCTACAGCAACACCAGTGCCTCCTGAGGTCCTTTGGCACCAGGCCTGAAGACAGGCATTCAGGCTGGGGTTTTTAGTCAGGGAGCTCGTGTTGAGTGGAAGGTCCAATCTGACCAGTACCCCTCTGAGGCAGAAAACAGAACACAGCAGATGTTTCGGTCTGGTGCCAAATAAGTTGGTAACCAGTTATCCAGTGCCAGCCAGACTGGTCTGAATTGGCTTGGGGAGTAGTCTGGGCTTTGTTTTTTTGCCGCTGGGCTCATTACAAAACAGGCTGAAATGTCATGGTGGACCTGGAGCAACAGAGAAGGAGGGGATGGGGTTGAGGCTACATAATTTTGTAAAACTTCTGCAGCTTCAATCCCATCAGTGGGAGGTGTGACAGTGAGTGTAAACTCCTTAGTATGACAAGGACTAACAGGGTGGAACAAAGCCTCAAATACTGGGGCTGAGTACAAAACAACATGATCTCTCTTATTTAGATAGAAGTTGTCTGACAGTTAACCTCTTTGATTTTGAGAGCAAAACTGCTTTATCTTATTTAGCCTGACTGATATATCTAATGGCTGTTCTTTTTAGCTGATTTTGGCTTCTTATAGATACCTAAAAAAGTGAGGTAATGTAGAAACAATGTCAGTCAATCTCATGGTTTGTCCAGCAGACTTCATTGTTTACAATAATCTGTACCAGCTGAGTTGGCAGAGAAGCATGACAGCTGCACCGGCATAAGTGCTGCATCCAATTTTATAACCACTGTTTGATAACCAAATAAAGGTTTCCTGCTTAAAAGTGGTGTATCATGTAATCATTTAAAGGGCCAGTTTACCCAGATTACTAAAGTATTTTCTTACTTACCTCTAGTGGTACCTATCCATGCACCTGCTAAACACACATACTCTAACCATTCTTTGACACACATACACGCACATACACCTGAGCTCTCCATCATCTCCCAGTCTCCCAGAGCTGACAGTTTACAAGACAGAGAGAGGAGACTGAATAATGACATCACATTTTCATGCCTCGTGTGAATTCATACTGGAGAGCTCTGAAACCTGTCGTCTAATGAAACTGGCACAGTGACCGAGCGAGGGAGTGTTTGAAAGAGAGAGATAATGGAAGAGGAGAGGGAGAGAGAGGTGTGTGAGATTGTGATGATAGATAGAGGGAGTTGGAGAGTGTTCAGTGAGAGTTCAGTAGAGGTAGGTAGAAAGGGGAGTGTACATGTATCTGTGCTGGGAGAAGAAGAGAGTTAGACTGTGTGTGTGTGTGTGTGTGTTCAGCTGATAGAGTCTGTGTGTGCATGAGGCTGTGGCGATAATTCCCCAAATAAATAAACCTCTTCCTGGCCAATTTGTCTCAGATAAGCAGTGCCTGGCATCTCTGAGCCTACTTCTTCGAAGTGCCAATTCAGCTTCATTTGATGCAGTTGGCACCATTTGAAAGGCTGCACGGCACGGAAATGAAGGGAGGATGGCGGTAACCGACAGCAACAGACAGTGTTGTGTTGACAAGACTGGCAGAGAAACATTACAAGCAGAGATACGAAGACTGACAACAGGTAAAGGCGGGATTGCACCAGATTAACAAGGGGAAAAAAAGGTGATTTAGGAAGGGGAGAATGCTCAGCACTGCTCTGTGAAAGTGGGTTGACGAGACGGCAGTGAAATGCACCTAAAGAAGGGTGAAAAGTGTACGTGTGCATCAGGGTTTAAATAGAACGATCAAGGAAAGATTAGGAAAAACACAGTAAGACAGTGATGAATGAGAACAAACAGATGGTAGAAAAAGGAGGGGCAGATGAAAAGATGAAGGGTTTGTTGGAGCAGAAAGGAGATGGAGAGGGGAGACTGTTCGGGTGTGATCACAAGGTTATATCCAAACATGAAAGTGAGCTGAAAATTCTCAAGGTTGGTATAACACACACCGGACAAAGATAAGTGAATTGCAAGTTTAATTTCTTTTATGCTTTGAAGTTTTTACTGAAATTACAGATGGGAGAAATATTCTAGGTAGGCTGGACCTAGGGATGTTAGTTTTGGTTAATTTTGCTTTTGATAGACTGACACCCATTAACCGGTAACTAACTGGTTAATTTTTAAGAAAAGTTGTGATGTAGCTTTCTTTGTGAGAGCTGTGCAGCAGTCATTGGTCAGAGCTAGCTTCTCTGCCCTGGTTAGCTTGACTTTCCTCTTCTTCTCCTCAAATTGTTTTCAATGTGTTTAGTCACAGTTGCTCTCGATGGCATAATGTACTTGGGCACATGGCAGCATATCGGTCTCAGTCATTCAGCACACCAACTGGGTGAGGGAGCTTGTTCTTAATGTGGTACAGCATAGTGCTAGTACCACTACTAAAGTAGAGTAGCGTCACACAATTTACATTTGACTTTGTTGCCTTTCTGGAGGAAATGGTCCCACACTGAGCTTCCGAGCCATCCTACCATCCGAGAGCAGGAGAGTTTCTGCTGAAAATAAGCACTGAGACCCAGGAAGACATGAGAGCAGCTCCGTGTGTTTACAGCAGAGAGAAGGAGGGAGGACAGACGTCTCACTACTCTGTACTGAGACTGCTGCTGCTGCTGCAGACAGTCACGGAGCAGACACTTTAGTTCATAATTGTGGCGTCCGTCGTCCGACTACTTATTGCTAACACGCTTAGTATTTTACAAATTCGATTTTTTTTATTCGATGTACTTGGGCGTTGATACGTGAAAAAAGAACTAAATGGATTTTATTTCTATAAAAAAGCAAAACGACAGTGGGGTTGGTGGGCAAGTCATGTAATCGGTGTATGCCCAAACACCGTGTATCACCGGTAACACCTATAGACACGGCAACACGTTTTGCTCAGCAACGCCTCCCTCACCCCCCACCCCAAAGCAGTCAACCAAGGGGAAACACTGCATTATCTGCTTATGTAAATGAAAACTGTATTTCAATACAGCAAATCAAGTCTTGAATAAAGCGTGGTGTTCTTTCATAGGCAGAGTAGATGGTCACACTGAGCCTGATAGCATCTTTCTACACAACACAAGAGCCACAGACTCTGAACAACAACCAACATTAGCTTTCCTGCTAAAGTCTCCTCCTTATATAACCTACAAACATGAACACACGTCCCTTCCTGCACCATAGCTTGTTAAATTAGCCACCAAACAAACATTCACCAGGGAAAAGTGCACTGCTAACGTCAGTTAGCAGGCTAATTAGCTGCTTAGCTGCAGCACATTAAACAGCATGTTCACATACCTGCAAATGTCACTTCAGTTCAGTTAGATGCTGGTTTGGTCAATGCTCTTCAAATCCCTGTTAGTGACACACTGTCTGTCCATGAGTTGAAGCTACAGCAGTTTGTTTACTTTGTCTCAGTTCTGTACAGTGACAGCAGTAACACCAGTAACCAAAGACCCCTTTCCTTCATTTAATAATACAAAACTATTAACATTAGATTTTAAAAAAACATGTTGATTATTTTTGACTGCAAAGAGGGATGATTAAATGTGACTTCAGTTGGACTTAGAGATGAATTGTCATTTTTGAGGAGATTATATACCTTTCAGTATATATATTCTTATTGAATAAAAATCTCATATCTTTGTTTGAAATACTATAAATTATTTTATCCGTACAACCTGACTGTAGTTCATTAGGGTCCTTTTTAATTGTATGATCCACCACACAGGATTATTAGGTATGGAAGTATTGCTTGATTGATCATGTGAAGCACATGGCAGTTACTGAATGTGATGATGTGTGATCTGTATGACGCAAAAATAGAAGACATTATAGGACAGCTATAAAACTTTATTATAGATTTAACTGAAGAACAAGTAATGCAGCTGAAAAGATAGAATTGTTGTTGTAATGTTTCAGCACAGCAGAGGAAAACAGTAGTTTAAGGTCACAGTTACATTTGTGTTAAAGCCCAGGTCAGGTTGAGCAACTACAAAATGGATAGTTGCTGTGACCTTCATCCACATGTATGTGAATAAGTGATAATATAAAATATATTCCTAGATTATACTGTTTGCATTCACAATAAATCTTTAAGGATATTCTGTGAGCTATACATATACATATCCTGATTTTTTTCATCAGAGTTGTTTGTGATATAATGTCAGCCATAACAGAGCATGGCTAGGTTGCTTATAGTAAATTTGTTTATAATGTCATTGAGGCTGCCTGCTTAGGTATATAAATAATTCTAAAATAATTAGGACTACACCTCCTGGTATTTTAGAAGGAAAACATGGCTTAAATACCAATGGTGTGAAGCTACCATCTGTGGGTAAAATCACATTTTCATTTATTTCACAGAAGCGATGTTGATTTCTCACTGGTGTATCATTGTTGCGAACACAGAGGAACCATTGCTTTCAATAGCTGTTATACAAAACCTTGACACCAAAGGAATATTCTCTCACTCAAGAAATTTGACAGGCCTCTATCTTTGCTTCAATGGTGTCACATTGCTATGACTGCCTAAAGCGTACCTGTAGGTGATGAAAGTGACAGAAGGGAGGGAGATGGGGGTTGTTGGGTGCAGCAGAGGGGCTCTGCTTCACCAACAGTCGGGCCAATCTGTCAAGATCCGGCAGGCGGCCAGGGCATCTTGCTATCAGCCCTGCCTGCCTGACTGCAGTGTATTTTTAGAGTGATTTAGAGGTTCCTGTCTATAATGATAATAACACTGCAGCTCCTGCTTGAAGCCAGACTCTCTCCTTTTGAATGGAGTCACAGATAAGAAGGGACGGTGGGGAAGCTCAGGAATTCCAGCGTCACACGCTGTAGCTGATATGAAATATGGAAGGATTTAAAGGGCAGTGCCACTGACTTTAATCACTGGAATATGTTGTTAATGTATGTGCATTGAGCTGGACTGAATACAGTGAGCGGTAGTAGAGGGGGATCAAGATGATCTGATGAGATCTTGGAACACCTTACTGCATTGTTTTACATATTAATGAGATTTTGTGGACTCTGCTGTTAGTCCTGAATGCTTATAGGCATGCAGTTGCTTCTTCTTATGTAAAGGCAACTATGTTGACATCTGTACTTAAGGAAGGAATCTCTGTACCTCTGTCTGTCTGTACTTTATCTCCACAACCTTTCATCCGATCAACTTCACACTTGGTGGGTGTATGGCTGGGGATCCAAGGAAGTGCAGTGTTGAATTTGGTGCAATTTGGACATGCGATACATTTAATATTAATAAAGTTTGAATAAACCAGTGATGAGTGAGCCGCTCTGCTCTGTGCAGGGTGGAGCTTCAGGGCTCTGCCAACTGAATCAAGCATGTCAGGGAGAGAGCAGAGACGAGGCCTGACACAAGTCAAAGAAAAGTGCTCTAAAAAGAGAAAAGTAGACAGTGAAAACAGATTTTAATCAAGAATGGACACTCTTACCCCATGTCTAGACAGAAAGCAAAGCTTAGCACACGTTTAGCAGATCAACAGCAGCAGCAGCAGCGAGTGACTACACAGGAGGCGTTCAGGGACATTGTTGAGTGTAGGTCACCCGCGTTTTGGAAGCACTCAGAGCCCAATACACAATGACTGCAGTTAGGTATGTAAAATGGAGCAAATACTGGGCATGGGCAGTTCAAAACCAGTATGCTCTGAGACCAGTACACACAAAACACAAATCTTTGGAGCAAACATACCCACTCAAATCCAAACCGAAGTCACTAAAAAAATGATCTAAGAGCTCAGTATGATCAATCCACTTTATTTTAAGATGCACATTATTTTTAAATGCAGCCCTTATTTTACTTGAAGTGAGAAAAGAACATGTGTTTACTGTTAGAGTACTTATTATTTATAACATCTGTGTATAATAGAATGTTAATTTCTTTCATGTTGTTGGTGTATATACTCATTCACACCTCACATCAACAGTATTCATTGTTCTATGTGTGACTGTCAAAACATCTGCAGCTCTTCAATTATTTATCTCATTATCATAACTGTACATCATGGTAACTAACTACTATGTCACTATGATGACATTATCTGCCGCAGTAGTGTTAACTCTAGGGAGACCAAAAACATGTAGATATCCACAACTAGGGTAAGATCAGTAGTGCAAGATGATAACGTATAATGAAAATATATCAGCTCTTACAGCAGGAAGCTGAAATTATTAATATTTATTTTTTATGTTTGATGCTTTTGGCCATTACCACTATGGCTGTCCCCAACTCAGGATATTCACAGTCAACACAGTTGGCACTTCAAACTGATGCATTGACTCGGTCAAATCCACACAGTCAGAAATAAAAAGTGCGCATCCTGGTTTTAGTTCAGTTATAAAATCCAAGTGCAGCTTGGAGCGTCTCTTGCCAGCTGACTTGGTGTTTGGGTGTGTAAAATTATGATCAAATCCTTAAGGGATGTGATTGTGACAGTGCGTTCCAACGCCTGGAGTATAAAAAGCATAAGAGTAATGGCTTTGCATTACTCTGAGATAGCAGTCCCAGAACTGGTGTTAAAAATTGCTGACCTGTATAGTATTACAATGATGAGCAGTATTAACTGTGAAATACAACAGTGAGTAGCACCAACAGTACTTGATGAATTGCAACTTACTTAAAGTGACAATAAGTAAGATTATTATTTCTGCGGTGCAAAATATAACCAATATATTTGCTAGGCTTTATGGGGAGGTTGATCAATGACAGTGACTCAGCCATTATCTGAGATTTCTAGCTTTCAAAGCTGGCTCATACTGTAGCATAACTCTCTTATTGACAGAGAACTGTGATTAAACATTAGTGACCAGAATCACAACATATTTCAATGTCCACAATATCCACAACCATGACTCTCAAGTGAATAAGGAAAATTATAGTCATTATCTTTTGATGGTGATATGACACCTTTGATATTGGACCTCTGCACTAATTAGCTTTATGCCTCGTCTCCTTTGTGAGATATTAGACTAATTGCGTCAGTTGCAGTGTACTGTATTTCAGTTGTCATAGATTGGAGGCACAAAATGCTGGAATTCCTGCTTACCTTGTTACAGGTGCTGGTGGATATAGGTCATACACCATCTAATGGCTGTAAGAATAATTCATTTTAACCGTTATCCAGTGTTAACTGAGCATGCGAGCTGTGTGCTGCATCACATTTCATAAAGACGCACACCTGGAGGACACTGATCAGCCTCAGTGAATCAGCTGGGGTGCCTTGCTCAAGGACAACTTAGCGATAGCTGCATTCCCATTTTTACCTACTCTTTGCAGTCCTAAGGCTGCCTTGTCAACCTCCATATTAAGTATTGGCTTTAAGGAGTGGAGGAGTCGAGTGCACTCTGGGGATTTGAAATCTATGTGTAGCATATCAATTGAGATGTTGCATATTAAGGATTTGAAATAGTTTTTTTTCATGTTTTCAATGGGGAATTCAATATTCCCCAATCCACTGAGTTTTCAAGGGTGTCTTAAAAGATAGAGATATTGATCAGACTAATTTGTGAGTTGGAAAAAATCAGAATAGAGGGCTGATGGCTATGTTTGGTATTGCTTGATGAATGACTAAAGTAGTTAGTAGGATAACAGTTTTGAGGCTGTCTAATATCTCTTTTGCTCCTTTCAAATCACATTTCCTTTTCTTTTTTACTCAGCTGTCACTTTTTTTTCTTGTTCTCACAATTTCTGTCTTACACCTCTTGTTGCTTTTGTCCTCTGCACTCTCCATATGTTTATTTTTATTCTCTACACTTTCTTCTACCTGAACTTCTCTCTAGTTCTCACTACAAACTCTGGTCTCCTTGTCCACCAGTTCTCTGCTGACAGCAATGGACGGAGAGTTAGAAAGGGCTGAAGAATGATGTTCTAGTCAGCTGTTACTTAATGAAGCATCCTACCACCCCGGAGCACATTTCCCCCCCTTTGTCCAGTCAGAGAGAAAAGGGAAGAAAGATTATTAAAAAAATGTGTGTCAGAGAGCTGAAGAATCAAGTGAGTGTGTAAGAAGGAAAACAGACTAATTTGCAGTCAATGCCCAGTGTTCCTCCAGTCAGCTCATGTCACAGTGCCTCACACTGGTTGGGGGATAACATTGCACAAATTACTTGGGAAAGTAATTTGTGCAATGTAACTGATCAAAAGCTGATAAGACAATCAGTAGCCAGACATTTCTCTGTTCTGTTTAGATTTACACTAAAATGAGAACTGCTGGTCCACCTTAAAGGTCAGTCCACCTTAAGTGAGCCTGGTCAGGTTTGGCTAAGGCATTGTTGCTACCTTTAGGGTTAACCCCCTTCAACAGATGAGTCTTTTCTTGGTCTTGAGAAGCTGCAGCATTTATTAACTGACACACTGCAGCCTGTACTGTACATTTACTGCCAGACTGACAACTTACTGCTAACCTTTTCCTCTGCTCTGCTCACATTCACCGTCACTTTTCTGCAGCTTGCTCAACCACACACTGGCTACACATTACGCACTGCCCTATTCCTTAAAGGAGCTACACTATTCTTATAACAGTACCTTTCACGTAGATGTCCTTTGAAAAATGAGGAGAGGGAGGATGACTCAAAACAATTCCACAGTAACTAGGGTGTTATTGTGCTCGTAGTGTGTGAGTGAAAATCATTAGTAACCCATTTATTAATTATCGTGTGAAATTTTAGCAGCTGCGCTTATAATTTTGAATGAATATAAGGGAAACACTGGAGCTCATCTTAAGATTGGTTTAACATATTCTCATTAATTGTCATCTTATAACAAGAAAGTACTGGGCACAATTTACATCTCTTTCTATTTGGAGTTAGCATTTTCTCCCCATCTCCATGGGTCTGTCTCTGATGAACGTGCAGTCAATTCCAAGTTTTAATTGCATGTATTAAAATGAATTTGAGTCATTTTTATTTTTCACTGCAACTAAATGTGTTAGTTTCTCCTCCACAAATTAGACCCCTTTGTGTTTTGTGATTAGTTTTCCATGAGTTAGTCCTAGAGGTGTTTTTTTATGAAACAAATTGGTTAGTGTGTGACTGGACAAATGAATCTCATTTTTCTTTCTGTTTTACTACGTGTCTTGTCCAGGTAATTCCCAACTGGGTGCAACCATTGTGGATGCCTTGGACACCCTGTACATCATGGGTCTGCATGACGAGTTCAAGGATGGCCAGGAGTGGATCGAACAGAATCTGGACTTCAGTGTGGTCTGTACCTACTTTCCTTTTATACATGTGCAAAATGTTTGGAACAATGGTTTAATAATAACAATATAATCAGGAAACTCTGTACATATTGCACCAGAGTTTGCATTTCAATCTATGTCAAGTTCAAATTCATTCAAATGGCATTATTGACTTGAACACATGAGCCTTGCTTATAGAGTATACACTTTGTGGTTTGATTAACTCTATATCTAGAAATCTAAAGGCTTTTGAAAATTAGGTCTTTTGTAAATGGATGGATAGGTTCGCACATTTTTCAAGTCTGTATTAAAACAGCAGGTGTCCATATGAACAGTGAAAGAGGTTTTCCTCGCTGTAATCATTCCTCCTGTTCATACTGGCTATTAAAAGATCCCCTTCAAATGTGCTTTCAATGTAAGTGTTAGAGGCCAAAATCCACAGTGTGTCCACACAGTCATTGTGTGCAAAAATGCATTTAAAAGTGTATCTGAAGCTTATATGAGGCTTCAGCAGTCTGAGTTAGTCATATCAAGTGGATATCTGCCACATTTACAGTCTTTTTAGTATCAAATTCCCTCTTTGTGTTTCCTCAGACAGTGTTTCTCTCTTGAGCTGTGGTGGAAGTATAGTAACAAAAAGAGGGACTTTGGCATTAAAAAGACTGTAACGTTGAAAGATATCTACTTGATTTGACTCATTTGGAAGACTGACGCTTCTTATTAGCTTCAGATAAACTTTTAAATACATTATGGCAATGATTATGGCGAGAAAAACCTATTTCAATGTTGATTTGGGCACTTGACTATTGTTTCAAGATTATTGTTTCAAAACCTGTCCTTCAAGAATCAAATATCTCAATTTCTTATCAAGGCAGTTGGTACGATACACTGACAGTGCTCAGCCAAATATTCTTGATAGTCTTCCCTGGCTGATATATTATGCTGAGCAGTCAGTGAGAGAGAAATAATCATGTAGCATAGCACCATTTGACAATAGATAATTCACAGGTGTTTCTCAAGTATAGAAGGATTCTAACGCCTGATGATGGAAGTGTTAGCACCATATTGTCACCTCAATGAGCTGCACCGGATCATTCAATTTATATCACAGCCCATTCAAAATGTAAACAGAAACTACAGTCTCTAGCTTGTTGTATTTTTTAAAAGAATCAGCTACATTTTTGCCTGTGTGTGTGTGTGTGGTGTTTGTACAATTAAGCATCATGAAATATTCCAAATTTTCCATATTGGCATATTTATTTGCATTTAGAATACATACTTAACAGTGAAGACAACTATATTAAATCAAATGAGTACTAAAATGCTTTGGAATAGCATTCGTGTTTAATAACATTCATCATCACAATTATGTCAAGCAAAACAATTAGTTAGATATTATTCAGCATTATTTCTTCATTCCCTGCTCAGTGTCTGTTTACATTCATAACCACCAACCCTCATCTCTCTCTTTCTGTCCCTTTCTATCCATTTTTCATGTTACTCGTTCTCTCACCCTCCTCCGTTAACAGCCTCCTCTGTTTTCCATCTCTCTTGTCCATCACATCTGCAGCTCTCCTCATTTATTTCTGTTTCAGTGCTCATCTCCCATTACCAGCTTCCTTCCTGTCAATCACCTCCATCCACCATCTTTTCTTCCACTTCTATTATTTTTTTCCCATGCTCTGCATGCTCTTATGACCCCCTCCCCCCATCTTTGTCCTACCGTATCTTTTTATTGTCCATTTTCTCCTTCCTATTATTGCGTCACTGTTCTTTCAGTTTTCTTTTATAACCTCTTAGTAGTCTCTGGACTCAGTTTGTTGTGTTCAATATTCCCTCTTTCATTACATGTAACAATCAAATTTTATCTGTTTCTCTATCCATCATCTTCTATGTCAAATTTTATATTTATTTTGGCCTTTCTTTCTCTTCTATGATTTGTTTTTTCCTTCTATCCTTTGATTGTTCTGCCCATATTTATTCACACCTAACTAGCGCTCTTTTCATTTATCCCTCCACATGTCATAGGTGCAGGGATCCCCCTCTACATATCCCTTTATCCTTTGTTCTACATTAGCTCTTGTCTTCTCTTCCTTTTTCTCTCCGTTTCCCCATTAGGGTCAAGTTGTCATCCCCCATTTCTTCCCCTTTGTTTCTTCCTTTCCTTACATCTGTGCCTTTTCCAATGTCTAACTTGTCAGTCTCCTACTGAGGCAATCACAGGGCAGCTAGCAGGTAGGTAGAGGGGATCTAACAGTGTGACACTCAGAGGGCTAATTAACCCTAGGATCACTGTGGAAGTGGAAAGAGGGATAGAGGGAGGAATTGGGGATGGAGAATGGGGGAGAGAAGAAGATGAGGAAGGCTTCGATTGAACAGAGTACAAGGGAGAAATTAGGTCTGGAGAGATGGAGGTAGAGAACCAAAGAGGCAGCGAGAGAAACATGAAGGAAGAGGTATCAGAGATAGAAAGAGGGAGGAAGGAAAGAGGCAGGCTGGTGAAAATCAACCAAAGACTATGGTGGCAGGAATTGGATGGATAGACCCAGGAAAAGATGGAGGAAGAAAGATCAGCAGTTAAGACAAAGAGGGGGGGGGATACAAATCAAATGGGCAGTGGAGATGGTTATGGGAAAGAAGTAAAGAAATAGAGAGGAAGAACAGTGAAATGCAATTTGGAGAGGAGGTCAACACCTTTTCGTCAGTGGAACATCATTCTTCCCAAAGATATTCCCTCATTTGGTGTTTGGTGATGGTGGTGGGGAGCGCTGTCTAACACGTTGGTCCAAAATCTCCCATAGGTGTTCACTTTGGTTGAGATCTGGTGACTGTGAAGGCCATAGCCTATGATTCACATCACTTTCATACTCATCAAACCATTCAGTGACCCCTTGTACCCTATGGGTGGGGGCATTGTCATCCTGGAAGGGACCACTCCCATCAGGATAGAAATCTTTCATCATAGGATAAAGGTGATCACTCAGAACAACTTTGTATTGATTTGCAGTGACTCTTCCCTCTAAGGGGACAAGTGGACCCAAACCATGCCAGCAAAATGCCCCCCACAGCATAACAGAGCCACCAGATCCCCTCACTGTAGGGGTCAAGCTTTCAGGCCTGTACCGTTCTCTTGGTGAACGCCACACATGCACTCGCCCACTTGTTGAGAATATGGTGAAGGATGACTCATCTGACCGTATCACTTTTTTTCCACATCTCTGTAGATCAGTGTCTGTGGTTTTTGCACCACTGAACTCTCAAATGTGCATTCATCTTTGTAATGAGGGTTTTATACACTGCAACCCTACTATAATATCCCTCTCTATGTAACTGTCGACAGACTGTTCATGCTGACAGTCTGATCACGTCCTGCATTGACATTCTCAGTCAGCTGAGGAAGAGTTGCTCTTCTGTTTTCCCTTACATATCTCACTAATGCACGAGCATCACAGTCATCAAATGTGCACTGTCGACCACAATTTCTGACCCTATTTACTGACGTCTTTCTCATAGATCTAATTGCAGATGTCACTTTAGTCACTGTTCCTATTGAGCCAGTTGAGCAGTCTTTGTGACTGAAGCTCCCACCCTCTGTGCCCCAACAATGAACCCTCTCTCAAAGTCACTTAGATGTTTTCTTCTTGATACAAACTCAGAATCAACTGGGTCTGCTCAGCATTTTTATACATGCCGGAGCATGATTGGATGTTAATTGCTTAATTGTACCATGCAGTGCACCTGTGTGGAAGCATCTGCATTTGTTACGTTTCTCCACTCATTAATTCAGGTTTTTCCTGTAATAACTTGTCTCTATATATATCTAACCTTGCGAGGCAGCTGGTTTGGCAAGATCACGCAAGAATCTTATTAGGACGCTGATTGCTCCGAAACACTGGTGGTTCTGACAGAAGCGCATAACTTGAAGCCTGACAAGCAGGATTCTCGTGTGATCTTGTTATGTCGTGATCTTGTGAATCGAGCTGCCTCGCAAGGTAAGGGATGATAGAATAAGGCAGAAATACAGGGACAGGAAAAGTAAGGTAAGTAAAAATATATCAGATGTTATTAAGTGTTTGGGCCATTTCATAATTGTCAAAGCCAACAAAACAGTAATTTAATGCAGATAACATTTTCACCTGACAATGACAATGTTTAAACTCATCAAATACAAGTGTTCAAGTGAAAATTTGGCAAAAAAGTGTGTATTCATGGAGAGAGTGATATCCAAAGTAATTCCAAGAGCAGCCGTTCTAATAAAACCTACTATAACAACAAACAATATGAGATTTGTACCTTCTGAAAAAGGTGGAGCATTATAAAATGTATAACAACTGCAATAACAATGACAGGAATATGAGACAATGAGAAAATATTGCAGACGTGTTTGAGTTGAGTAATAAGAATCAGCAGCAGGAGGAGAGAGGAGAAGCCCTGTGGTTACACACGGGGAGACAGGAGAGAAGAGATTAGGGAGGAGAGGGAGGAGAGCGGATGAAACTTGAAGCTCCTGTTAACGAGCGAGAGAAAGAAGGAGGTGTGTCGCTAGGTTTTCATTAACTGCTACTGTAACATTCATGAAATGTTAAGCTTGCTTAGTCTGAATCTTAGCAACATGGCCATGGCATTATTCTGGCTTTTGCTCAGGCCTTTTACAAAAACAGGTCATTTCCCAGCTCATGGGGACCTATATTTTTCAAGCCTGCACCCTTGTGAAAATTCAAGATTTGTTCAATCCAAAGGTGCAGCCATACCCAGCCTCTATAGTCAGAGCAGAGCTCTGAGGCTGGAATAAGGGCATAGAATGGAAATCCAGAGATTTCCATTATGGAGATTAAAGACATCACTCAAGTTTAATCACTCACCTGTGCATAGATGTGTGAGTGCCGCTGTGTGTATCATCACTGTTAGGGCCAGTTTTAACCTTTATAGTGAGAATGTTTTTGGACTTTGCCACTTAATCAATTTATAGTTTAAGATTAGGACCGATGTTGGATTAGTTATTTACCTATTTATTGTATTTTTGGCCATTATTTGTATTGGTTATGATAACGTACTCACCAAAGTAATTGCTGAGATCTAGGAGCAATAATCAACAGTTCAGTCAGATTATTCAAACCAGAGGTTCCCAACCCCCAGGCTACAGACCGGTACTGGGCCTTTGAACATTTGTTACCAGGCTGTGACAAAACCATATGATTCATCAAAAAAGCTGAATAATAATTATATAACTTCATAGGCTATTTCTTCTGTAAAGACCTTGAACTTGGTGCTGTCTGTGCTGCATTTCCCCCATCACTCCATCATGTCATGCCACCCTCACTCTCGTACTTTTTCCCCTCTTTATTTCTATAGATCAGGCCTGAACCATAACTTGTGAACAGGATGATAATGATAATAGACCCAGTGTCGGTCTTGCTGTCTTCTCTCTTAAATACGTTTTGGCTAACTTGGGTGTTTGCTTTACAACCTGTATGATCGTCTCCCAGCTTGTGTTTCTTGACCAGGTAGACTTCTTTTCTGTGACATTGCTCTTCCCAGAGCGCAAAAGCTATTATTACCAACATAACTGATGGCCAAACCTATGTACATAAGGTCCAAGTTGTAATTAACTGGATTTATGCTTGAAGCATGTTTGAAGTGAACTCCCACTTGTGTACATGAGCAAGAAACCAGAGACATTTCAGCTTCAGAAGATGTAAGATCCTCGTTTTTAAGCTGGAAAAGTGTCTTACATTTGTGTTGTCAGTGTGTGAGCGTGAGGTCTTGACATTATTTCACTTAGCTTAATCTTAAATACATGCAGTAAAGTGTGTGTTATCTGTAGTCTAGTTCTCTTGTGTGTGTTAAATATTCCTTTGTTAACAACACAATTTAATGGCTCATATGCTTTTAACAAATGTATGCACATTTTTATTGTGTGTGCACACACACCTCCATCCACCACCTCTCAGTCCAGCTGCCCACTTGCCACCACCTCATCCACCAGCTCCACCACTAATGAATGATTAAATAGCTGCCATGTCAGATTGAGCCAAGCAGTGAGTCATTGTTGGACTCTCCAGTGTCCTGTTAGGGCCCCCGCACTGCAGCTTGCCCTCAGATGATGGATGTGTCGGTGTGAGGTCTGCGTCCATCGCCACGCTCAAAGATCTACCAAATTAATGGACTCCATTCACCGACGCGCTAATAACCCTGTTTCAATTGAGGATTTGATCAGAGACGGTGCTGCAGAGATGTTGAGATAAATTAATGCTAGCTGCCAAAAGGGCATTCCAGCTCAGTTTGATTAAGTGGATTTAATTACACAGGATCAAGAGTTTCTCATTATATGTTTATTCTATGTTTGTGCCTGTTTATTATTATTATTATTATTATTATTAATCTTCTGCTGCGGCTCACATTGCCATGAGCTGGAATGAGTGAAAACCATGAAACTTAGCCCAATAACTGGAAATGATGTGCATGTGCTTCCCAAGAAATACGAGCCCGTCCAGCTGGTGGCGCTGTGATTAAGGCCCAAAAATTCAATTTTGGAAAGGCCATCTCACACCGTAAGTCCGCTTGACTTGAAATTTCACACACAACTCCAGCTCAATGTGCTCTACAAAAAAGCCTCTTCCGCCACAATGGATTTTTTGCTAATTTACATAAACTGAAAAACAATAATATGACATCAACTTTTTGGATTTTGACTTGATCAACACTAAATTTGGGGTACAGCCTTGGGGGACTGAGGTACACATTTTTATTATAAATGAGAAAGATCGGTCAAAAAACACGGCCGCCATTAACCAAGATATCTTCGCAAAGGGTGAGGCTTAGGAATTTATTGGCCAAAACTACAACCATTTGTCCAATCATCATAAGTCTTGGTAGGTAACTTCAGTCTGTGTTTGGGAATACATCTACTGATTGGCAGGACTTTGAGTGGAGAATGAATGCTGAAGGGTTTTTGTACTGTATGTATAGGCCTCCAATGTACCTGCACTTGTTCCTGTAAAGACATTAATTACATAACACAGTATGCTGGTGAGCAGGGGCAAAACAAAATGCACACAGCACCTGAAAACAACACCGCATACACACCACACTCAGAATGGGGAAGATAATAAATGGATGGTCTTACTGTGTTGAGGGCACCTCACTTCTCCTCAGCTACTGATATTGAGTTATAATATTAGGTAGTGTGTCACTTCTATTATCTCACAAGTTAAGTACAGTCTGATTTATGCACACTAGGGCTGTAGTTAACATTTGATTAGTGAGTAATCTGTTAGTTATTTCTCTATTAATTGGTGTATAAAATGGTCTAAAATGTCAATCACAATTTCCCAAAGCCCAAGGTGACATCTTCAAATGTCTTGTTTAGACCAACAGTCCAAAACTTAAAGATACAGTTTACGATCATAGTAGACTAAGAAAACTAACATATTCTCATAGTTGAGAAGCTGGAACCAAAACATTATAACATTCATTCTTTAAAAATGACTCAAAACTATCAATCAATGATCAAAATTGTTGCAAAATTACTTTTCTATCAATTGACTAATCAATTGACTAATAGTTGCAGCGTTAGCTCCCACTCTTACCAAGGTGACCTGCATTTGAATAAACTTGAACTGTCATAAAATAAGTAATAATGAGAGTAAAAGTGCAGTGTGGGACCTGAGGAAGAGTCACTTTTACAACAGTGACAGGATCAATTGAACACAAAAAGAAACAGCCTATATTGGTGCATGGTGGATATTAATAGAGAATAAAGTAGAAAAGGCTGGGAAGTGGGATGTAATTCACAGGGTAAGGATGTACAGTATGTCTTTAAGAGCTATCTTATAATAGAAGATCAGAGAAAAAAGTGACTCGGCTGTCCTATTTTATAGTTTCAAAACAAAACAATTCATTAAAATCAATCTTCTATTCCCGTGTTGCTCTCATGCATCAGTGCACAACCTACAAGCTTCCTCACCATCCTGTTTACTGCAGGCATTTTTAAATCAGGGCTGTTTCATTGCTCTTCTGCTCATGGGGTCTGAGCTCCAAAACTACAGTTGTAAATGGCTAACAAGCGAGGCTGACGGGGGGGGGGGGGTCTAGATAAATGGATGCTGCCAAACAAAGCTGGCCTTCAGCTTTACGAGAGCCTCCCATCACTTTATCACTCAGTTCAACACAGCATCAACTCAGCGCTGTATCCACCTCATGACTAGCAGTCCCTGCTGTTTTTCTGCGTGCTTCCTGATGTGCTGTTGCACTTTGTCTCCTAATAAATTGTGTGCTTCAAAAAAAAAAAATCAAGTCATTTTCTCTATGACATCTTTGAATATTAAAAGGAATTGCCTGCTGACAAGTTACTCTAAGCAAATACTTGTAAGTTGAATAGAGGTTTATAATGTGGCTTACATCAATGTTGAAATGATGAATTGGGGCTGAAAACGTCCATTGCTGCTACATGCATCATTAAAAAATTCTGGGCCTAAATATATTTCTGTTATCAATTAAATATAACGGTTTAATATGATTATTTTGCCTGTTGTAATATAGTGTGAGCATTTTGTACTGGATTCATTATTGACAAAGTTAGACAGCCATTTTATGATGTCCTAATTTTGCTCCACTGTTTAACTTTCAAGCAAGAACTCTCTCTGTAGTACAAATGAAAGATATATGCATATGTATGTAGGTGAGGGACCCTAAGGAGGAAGGAAAAAAAGGAAGATACACACTCAGGAGACTTGGACAAAGCGTGATACGCTCAAGAGGAAGCTAACGTAGGCGGAGCTGTGGAGATGAGAGACATTCTGCATCTCATTCCTCCAGCAATCAGTATACGACACACACTCCTCACCAGCATTTCTGCACACATGGGATCTGAGGGTGGACCCAGCTGCAAGTCACACTGGCACATTATCACACATACTGACAGTGTGCAAAAACCATTTTAACTCAAGGTCGATTGTAGGTGCCGCTACACTCTCACCGTCTTTTTGAAGCACTACAGTGGGAGAGGTAGAACAAGTGAGCAGTTTGTACAGATGCAAGTAGAGGCAGTCAGACCTATTTATGGCCAAGAGGCCAAAATCCAACCGTGTACAAACGGCTCACAGGTAATGAGGTATGAGGTTCAATGTTGGAAGGAAGCTCCAGTTTCCAGACATGATCCACACAACTCTATGCCTACATATGGTGCTCTAGTTCCCAGAAAAAAAAAAAGCATTCTGGTGGAAATGATAGTGCTGTGCAAGGACGGCTGCCAAGAAGACTGGTTGTTCCCCATATTGTTCTCTTACAAAGGCTTCCCAGCTGCAGAGATATGGCACTTTATGTCTGCTTGGATGGATTAAGAGTAGGTTAGAGGTAGGCTTCGGCAACTGGATGAGTCCATCACATTGTTTTTTTGGGTGATTTTTTTTTTTTTTTTGTGCGATTTTTAACTCATTTACTATAGTGTTATACAAGTAGCGTAGCTCCTTTAAGGGATAGCTCAGTGTGTAGGTTGTGTGCGTAGCGAGTGTGCAGTCGAGAGAGACAGAGAGCATGTGTGTGACAGTGAGACTGGTGACCGAAGTAGAGAGTATGAAGTACAGCTGTGAACGTAGCAATGTGTGTACAGTTTAGGCTTCTTGTCACTGAATAAATACAACTCCTCAAGACCCAAGTCAAGTTCCTGTGTGTTGCTTGCCACCTGCTGATTAAAGTGTAGGCCCCAAGGTTATCCCTAACCTAACCAGGTTCACTTAAGGTGGACTGACTTTTATGGTGGACCAGCTTTTCTCATTTTAGTGGCAATCTCAGCTGCTCCTAAACAGAGAACAGAGAAATGTCTGACTGCTGAGTCTCTCCCGAGTTTTGCTCAGGAGAGAGCAAAACTGAGCAAAGATTACGTAACGCCTTTTTATTAAGTACCAACTATTCAGTTCAACGAATTAATGTCAATACCATCTGTGGGAACTTGAGCTGTCACTAAATAATAAACTATAAAAGTTACTGATGCACTTTTTATTTGGCTTTGTTCTTCTGGATAGCCTATGTTTTGAAGAATGCAAGTGTCCCTCCTCTCTGCCTTTGTGTTTTCTGTAGTAAAAAGGGATGAAACAAAACACAAACTGTTGGTGAGAAAGAAACCTCCAACGAGTAGAATAAGATAAGAAAAGCCCCAAAAGAAAGAGGAAAAAACTGAAAATGATTGACACAAATGCAATCAAAACTTACAATGAAAGAGAATGCTACAATCCCACAAATACCCCTAGTGAAAGTTTGTATTATCCTATCTGATGTCTTTTTCTGTGCTTTCTTGTTTTCCCAGAATGCTGAGGTGTCCGTGTTTGAGGTCAACATTCGTTTCATAGGAGGACTGCTGGCCGCCTACTACCTCTCTGGACAGGAGGTAAGCACTCACGTGTGTGTGTGTGTGTGTGTGTGTGTGTGTGTGTGTGTGTAAGTCTGTGATTGAGAAGTGTGTTGCAACTAACAGGAACTTGCTGAACCTCAGTTGCTTTTCCTGAACAGCACAGAAATGGTGAGAATGAAAAATCAGAATAAGGGTCAGAATAAGAAAGCAGAGATTGGAGATTGATGCTTTGTGCTTTTATTTAGCTGGTAAAGGTGGAAGGAAGAAGATAGGGAGGAAATGACTGGCTCTTTTTCTTTCTCGTCTTTGCCGTATCATTCTTCCATTTCCCTTTATATTCTTCTTCTCCTCTACACATCCAGCCTCTCCTCTGCCCCCATTAAGATCAGCAGGCAGATTTCGATTCTTGGTTAAGGAGCTGGTGGAACTTGAATCTGGCCATGCATCTCTCTTCTTTCCTGTTCCGTTTCCCTCGCCCTGTCTAGCCCATCCAGTCCAGCTTTCATGCCCAGCCGAGCAAGGCTCCCTCTGTAATGGGAGCGAATGCATCAAATATGTGCTCAGTACGACGCCCACATCCACTGTGCTCTCTATTATAATTTTATGTGGTCTTTGTGAGTACTGGCCAACAGATTTCTGAGGAAACACATTGTAGTCATTGTAGACGTTTTACTTAAAATACTGCTGGAAAAACCCAACAGATCCTCGCTCCTCTCTCCTCAAACACTACACAAAATAAAATAGGGTTAAAAAAAACAAAATATGAGGAGCTGTGAGACATTTTCTGATTGTTGTTTGTCAAATTTAAATAACTTAAATAATTTGACATAGACTGTGTATGCACTGTGTAGATATGTTATGTAGGAGTAAATAAATTAGATATAATTGGAAGTCCTCAATATGATTAGGACTCAACAGATACTTAGTATGGAAAAACTAAGGATTGAGTACAAAACGTCCCAAAATCTTATGAGCATCTTATGAAGCTTTATTATTGAGTGTTGCCTTGATTTCTGTCATGGTGCTTTGGCTTTGACCCTCGATTCTTATACCATTTGTTTCCTGTTTTTATTTAACTAATAAAAAGCTGATTGAAGTGGCAGAATTTAACCACACTTTTTCCTTGATATACTGAAACACATTCAAAGTGAAAAACCTTCTTTGTTCATTAATTAGGAGAAAAATAAAGAATAATATAAGCTTTGCACGTTTTTTTCCCCAAGTTTTCATTCAAGATTTTCCTGAGGAAATGTTCCCCGCTTACAAAAGAACAAATAACATTAAAAATGAATAAAATGAAAACAAAAAGGAAAACCATATTTTTTGCAGGAGCTTAAAGGACTTTTTCTGACCTCAAATGTATTCACAATTTGATTTTGGTGGACAGTTCAGGAGAAATTCAACATTTTCAGAAGAGCCGCAGTGTTTTTCTGGTTTGAACACAAAGTGAATGAAATGTTTGCCTCTAAATAATAAAGAAGAGAACTTCATACGTCAGTTGATTAAAAGCTGGTCGAAAGCCCCCTAAATTTCCTATCAAACTTTGCAAGGCCACAGTGAGTGATGAAAAAATACGTTCTGACTTTTTGAAGCTGATGAAAAGCAATTTTGATAAATCATTATGGATAATAACATAAGTTAGAGTGTTAGAATGTCACTGCTATTCACCAGTCCCTTGCTCGATTCGACCTCCTCCACCCAAATCAAACTCAGTCATTCATCAGAGCCCACTCGAGTGATAATAGAAGCGGTGGGTGGTGGGAAAGGAGGTAGACGCAGCTCGGGAGGGCTGAGAGGAAAGACAGTGATGGAGGGAGAGGAGGAGAGGGTGGAAAAATGACGACAGAACAGTGAGGGTGTTTGGAGGGGATGGTAACAGATAAATATAAGGGAGTGGAGAATGAGGATGATGAATGGTGGAGCGGGAAGAAAAGCAAGTGGGAATCATTCTTCATTCTCATTGGACATGTCCTTGAGCAAGGCACTTAACTCCCCAGCTGCTCCAGTCAACCAACATCAGAATAAATGGTTGTTACTGGGTAGCTCCCTGGGGGAAATTGTGTTTAACCGTGCGAATATGAAGCAGTGGTCACTCAATGCATAGAGAGAGGCTAAGAAAAAGCAAAGAAAAGGAGAGATCATGTGGGAGACAGTGGGTGAGGAAGCAAGAAATTAGAGCAGGGAGTGAACCGGAGCTCGAGGGTGATATCTTCAGAGTTTATCAGTATCTACACCAGCTGGATGTTAGCATGTCACTGGGAATTAAGCTGTGTTTGTGGGAGGGAGGGATGCAGGTAACTGAGTCGCAAAGAAAGGCTGAGGAATTGGTTGGGGGAAGGAGAGGGGGAGGGGGTGGTAGGTAGAGGAAAAGAAGAAGGAGCAGGGCTGAAATGAGACATAAATACCCAAGGAGACTGAAAGAGAGCAAGAAACAGGGATAGAGATGAGACAGACAACATGAAAGGGAAAGAGATTGAGAGGGAGCGAGAATGACACTGATGACATGCAGGATAAAAGACGAGAGGGTGAGAAATAAAAATAAACAAGACCAAAAAGCAAAGAGGGACTGAGAAAGACGAGAACACACGGATAGAAAGACTAATGCTGCCACTGTGTATATTTGTTATTTCTTGTACTTTCCAGCGTTGAAGACACACCTGTGCATATAGCAGCCAGTGATCCCAAACTTTTTATAGGTTTCAAAGCATCTTGCCAAAGGACTGCAGTTGAAAATTAGCCAGCTGGCTAACACTGGCACATTTATAGAAATGTTGATTACTGCTGTCCTTAATAAATAAATAAATAATAAAACCTGGATATGTGTGTTTACATGCCACAGTATCCCAGTTTCTATAAGGGTCTATCCAGATTTCCTACTAAGGATACTAAGATGTTACAAGCAACCATCAATATGACAGATACATCTACTATGCATACATGCAAAGACACAGCTACATGCTAATATACATTCAGATCTGCACACATGCCACACATTCATGTGTCTCACATACGAGAGAGAATCCTATTCCGTCTTTGTGTAGTACCCAGTTAATTGTAGGGATTTGGATAACTCTGTGTAATGTCAATCAGTTCTTATCAGAATCAAGACAGTAGCCCAGATTCAATGGCGTTTATCCCATTATGCAATAAAAGATCTGATCCACTCTCTAGCACTATCTAGAAAAGAAATAGTATCCTGTTGAAGAAAGCGTAATTTTGCAATGGAAACTTTGAAAACTCTATCCAGATTTATAAAACCAGGATGTGATGTACACATGCACCAACATATAAATTAAAAATTCCTGGAGCGTCCCGGCAGTCTACTGTTTAAGAAGCATGACACGTAAATGCACCGTCCGCGGTTGGATGCCAGCGGTGGACCTTTGTTGCGTTTCATTCCCCTCCTCTCTCTCCCCTTGTTTCCTGTCATATCTCAACTGTTGCTATCCAATAAAGGCATAAAAATGCTCCAAAAATATAAATAAATAAATAAATAAAATAAAATTGAAATTTCTCCAAACCCAATAATAATTGAATAAAAAAACAAAGTCAACACATGCACAGAGAGCTGTTTGGTTAAAATCAAACTATATCAGACTCTGAAGTTGGGTTTGACTCACATTGTTTTGAGTGCAAACATTACATTGGGCCTGACAGGACCTGATAGCCTAATAACATGAGAAGCACATAACCACAGCTTGAGGCAGCCAGTGGAAATGCAACAAATTACCGAACTGAATCTGGCTGTGATATGTTCGACATGGTGCATTTCACATTGAGAGCACTGAAGTTTGGCCATAACACAAATGGCGAGCTGGAGTTAGTTATGTGGATCAATGCAAACACATGTTTTGGACAATGACAGGACCGGAAAAAGCAGGATGCAGCCGCATACGTTAAGTTGCTATCAACGCTCATGCCAAACCCCCATATAAAAATACACTATTTAAAATAGGCCTTGTTTGTATGTGTAGGACAAGCAACATGGATGATATTTTTAAAATAAAGTAACATTAGGAGCCACTGTTTAATTCGGCACCTATTTTGTAGGTAAATGTGGACTCATTTCAGTAAAAATGTAACTTAAATGACTCAATCATCCTTATGTTAAATTGTTGTTTTTTTCAATGGAGTTCAGTGTTAACGGTACTCACTCCCCGGCTGAAGAGTCCTTGGTGGTGTCATTTTGGCTGTCACCCTTGGAGCAAAAGCCTCTCACATTGTGCTTTTTGATGAAGTGCTGCCCAGCAAATGCTCTCCCTCTGCCCGGGGACCTCCTATCCAAAGCTACCCAGCTGCAGCGCCTCTCGGCTGCATCTAGAATGTAACTCGCGTGGTGGTCACTCAGTTTGTCTGATTACACAGCACTATATTCGGCCTCATAAATTGTTAAGTCACGCCGCCACATCTCTGCTTCGACATTATATTGTAAAGCTAGTTATTTTTTTGTGTTAGATTTAGCTCTTTTGGATGTATTATGGGAAAAGTCAGCTTAATCGCTCTGGTCCTCCTCCACAGTCCACACTCTGTAACTGTTAGTGTCTGATTCCACAGCGTGATATTCAGCATCCTATCATGAAACTAGTTTTCTTCCAATTACACTGATATTTTAAAGTATTTAGTAGTATGATATTTTAGTGTCTGCTTTTCCCTATCACTAGTGTAACATGGTAGGTGGGAGTGTTTTGGGAGACCCACATTTTACCATCCTTGAAGGCACCACAACAGAAAATGAAACTAGTTTGTAGTCTAATGTACATCTTTAAAGTCCACCGGATGATGTGTTTTGCATCACCTGGTGGACTTTTGCCAGCAAATGAGTGGGGAGCTCTGGGTGCAGGCAACATGGAGAGACGTTAAACATTGTTCATTTGCATATACTACCCACAGTGTAATGATACAATGCTGGTTAAAAATCAGCAAAGTTTCCCTTTAAGAGTGTTTTAATCAGATTTCCCAGCTGGCTTTCCATGCAGACCTACACTGTGCTCACACACACAGAAAGCGTTCTGGCGTTCCGTTCATGTACTTCTGACTGAATGGATATACTTCTATTTTAATCAATGCAGCTGTCTACATGGGCTGTATAACTGCTTGCGTTTCACTCATTTTAGATGCGTGTAAACGCTTCAAGTCTCTTTTCCTTTTGTTGTATGAGCATAACTACAGGGATTGTGTGTTGAGCTCTGAGTGCTTCCCAAACGTGGGTGGCCTGCACTCAACATTGTGCCTGTGTAGACACACAAAGGGAGCACTCGCTGCTGCTGCTGCTGCTGCTGCTGCTGCTGCTGCTGCTGCTGCTGCTGCTAACATGCTGCTCACACTACGCCTCCTGTGTAGACACAGTGTTAAGAGCAAATGAGTGTCAAGAATGTCATGTAAGAAAGTGACAGATTATTGCCAGGTTGGGCACATATTTTCAGAGCCATGTACAAACACCTCCAGTAGAGAGCCGCAGTAAATGACAAAAACATGGAGGTGATCAAAGAGGGTGCCCTCCAAGGGAACAATCTTCTTATAAGACCAACAGGTGTAGGCGGGATGCACAGATAAAGCCAAAGACAGCCTCAGTAGATGAGGTTTTCTAGTCATTTGATACAACCAAACACAGAATGAAAAGAGAGGAAGAGAAAAATAATGAGAGATCAGTGAGAGAAAACTCAAGGAGATTTAATAAAGGTCAAAAACAGGAGGACAGCAATGAAAGAGCAGATTTAGGGAGGAAACACAGACAGGGAGTGGAACAGAAACACAGACTGAGCAACATACAAACAGAAAAGGGAAAAGTGATTTAGAGAAAGAGTTGAGAGAGTTGGAGATCAGCATTCAGGAGGAGGAGGTGTTGATCCAGGAGAGTCGAGGCGGAGCAGCAGTGATGGATTGTGTTTACTACTCTCCCTAGCTTTATTCTTTCAGCCTCTCTTTTTCTTTCTACGTCTTTCTCTCATGTCCTCTCCACCTTCTCTTCTCTTTCACACTTTGTCTTCTCTTCTGCTCTGCTCGCCACCTGTCTGCTCAGATCTAATCAGATCACCCGGCTGCCAATTCTCTCCTGTATGTCGCTCTCCTCTCCTTTTTACTTCTCTACTTTGCCCTTTATGTTCCTCCTCCCTGATTTGTTCTTGTCCTCTCCTCTCTTCCGTCCTATTCCCACCTGTGCTCATTTTCTTGTTTCTCAGCTCTCCTCACCTCATTACTCCTTTCTGTCCTTTTCTTCACTGTTCCTTTTGTTTTTATATTTGTATTTTTTGGTATGCATCTCTTTTCTTTTCTCCTTGTTCATCTGCTCCTTTGTCCTCTTTTATTTTAATATTTTACTTACATCTCTTCTTTGTAGTTATTTTCCATTGTCCTAATCCCCCTTCTTTCTGTTTTTTAAAACTTTTGTCCATTTTATCCCGCGCCTCTACTTTTTTAGGCTTTCTGCTGAGTCCTTACCTGGTCTCTTTGCTCCATCTCCTACTCATATTTCTGTCCATGTTCCTCTGCATCGATTCCTCCTTATTGCTTTTTGGTATCCCCATTAGTTCCCTTGGCAACAACTGCTCTTTCTGGTGTCTGTATTAAAAACGACAACAACAACAAAAAACATATCAATAATGTTTGAATGTTGAATGTCATTGTATTCAACTAGGGCTGCAACTAACAATTATTTTCTTGATTAATCGATTATTCGTGTGGTTTGTACAAATTGTGAAAAATGTCCATACCGAGTTCCCAGAGCCCATCGTTACTCTTCACAATGTCTTGTTCTGTCTGACTATAGTTCAAAACCCAAAGAAATGGTTTATTATAGTATAACAAATAGAAAATATTTACATTTGGCAAGTTGGAAGTGAATTTTTTGCCTTTTTTTTTTCCTCAAAAAAATTCTTAAACAATTATTTGATTATCAAAATAGTTGCCAATTAATTTTCTGTCGATCGACTAATAGATTCATTGACTAATAGTTGCAGCTCTGTATTCAACAATGAAATTACATACATTTACAAAACATTAAAATCGAAGAATTTTAAAGATTTGACAGGTAAAACAAAAAATCTGTTAGTTTAAAGTTAAATTTATTAGTTAAACATCCATAATGCAAAGAAATCTTTAATTTCCCTTTTGTGATTAATAATTGTGATTAAGTACTCTATCTATCGAAAGAAAACCTATTTTCCTTATTTATTTTTTCAGGCCTGTCTTGAAGAATGACATCAGCGGTTTCTTAAAACCTTTTTTGTAGATTCTTGAGATATAAAAATGGCAGACTATTCCAGTAACATGTGTCTCTATACATTACATTTTCTTTTCATGCACATTCTCCTCTCTCCTAATTGTTCTATTAAGTTCTTATCCTCCTTCTGTTTTTGTTCTTTTCCCGCTTTTTTTGTGTATCCTGCTTTCATCTGCATTTTTTGTTTGCCCCTCACCTCCTCTCCACCCTCCTACACCGTTTAACACTTATCTGCTTTTATCTAAGAAAAACTATTGCTTCCTCCTGCAAACCTCTCTCTTTCTTGGTTGTTCCATCTTCTCTTCCTCTAATCTCACTGATGTTGCCTCCTGCTCAGCCATCTTTCCACTTAAGAGCTTTCATTGTTTGTGCTCTTCCCTTCTCTCCACCTGTTTGTGTTCCATCTCTTCTGTTTTTTTGTCCCTGTTCCTCCTCTCCCTCCTCCTCTTGATGATCTCTTCACCTTCTTCACCACTCCACATTTTTCACTGTTTTCTCAGCACATTGCTCATTGTTTTGTTTTTCCTGCATTTTCTCTACTAATGAGCAGCTTCTGTAGACTAGCCACAAGTTGGGTTAAAGCTGGTTGGTCGTATTCAGACAAATACTATATTAGAAAAACATAATTTTAGCTATTACTTATTTTTTTCTTATCCTTATTTTCTTTGTCCACATATCACTTTATCACAAATCACCTCCCTTCACAAACCCCAAACCCTTATCATTTTATAGTTCACATGTATGTGAGACATGCATTCAGTCTTTCCTACAGTTAGTGAGATGACTGGCACTGCATGGAGGCAACAAGAGAGACTTATGCTAGAGTGTATCCACTTAAGTTCACTCTTATGGTCGGTCTTGTTCTGAATTTAGATTTCATGACATTCATGTCAGAGAAAAACTATGTATCTAAGGTATGTTGGCTCAATAAAGCAAATACTTTCAGGGCTGCTTGGTGAAGGTTCTTTTAGTTTTCTCGGCCTACCAAGTTCCAGAAATGTTGTGAATACTGTTGATATTTTAGCTGGACATCATCTCCTTTACCATTTTGTGGGTTTAAAATGTTTGGAAGTAGAAAATTAGACACTGTGCTTTGGCAGCTGTTAGCTTGTGCTTCAAAACTATTTCTTCACCAAGAGCAGCTCAGACCAGCAACTTAAAAAATACTATTGTTTCCAGGTGAAGTTGCCAACTTTGGACACTGTCTTTTTACTCTAAACAAAACCCAGGTGACTCTGCACTGAAGCTTGCTAATAGGCCTTTCTTAGTACTTCATGGTTTATTCCAAAAAAGGACCTGTTGGCACTTGAAAGCCTTTTACCAACCTCTGTATGCAGGGAGGACTGTGTAGCATGACAGCTGGTAAAAAAACTTCAGGCCTCATGTCATAGCAACAAAATCCTCTGGATGTAATGAGCTGACAGTGGCATTCATATGGGGCACATCTCTATGATCTACTGGTTAGAAAGTGGCACCCACTAACAAGTGACACTCTGACAGTTCCAACATTGCCTTGTTAAGATAATAGTCTTTTTGACCCACCTGTCTGGGTAAATTGAAGTGATGTGAACAGGGTTATCCTGGCTTGGGCTTGCAAACTTGGATTGTGGATCTTATAAGATCTGGACATTAAGTAGACAAGAAGTGTTTTATAAACAGACTATCGAGTTGCATGTTGGGATGTGTAGTGTAGTGAAAGGTTTTTGGTCAGCCCACACCAGGGACTTAAAGTCAGGATATCTTGGCCTTGCTGTAACAGTTATGTCCATTTGTTTTTTCAAGTCAAGTCAAATTTATTTATAGAGCACATTTAAAAACAACAGGAGTTGACCAAAGTGCTTTACAGAAAAATGTAAAAAATAAAAATAAAAAAAATAAATGCAGTTGAAGAATTAAAATAAAACAAAATAAATATATGTAAATTGTAATAAATAAAATTAATTTTAATATTCTATAAAAAATTAGGGGGACTCAAAAGCAATTTTATAAAAGTGGGTCTTTATTTCATCTGTTCCTCATGACTCCCCCAACTTCATGGAAGTGCAATAAATTGCTGGATTGCACCTTTAAATTTGAATTGTCATCTGCAGTTTGAAGCACCAACGCAGCAGTGGCTCCAGACTTTTGGAAAGGCAACATCCGTATGCCCAGTTCACTGCTGTTAGTCATCCCTTTAATGCTTAAATGACTTTTTATTTTAGCCATTCTGCTCCATTCTCTCCCACTTTATTATTCTTTTATTTCTCCCCCTTTTTGCCTGTATTAACTTCATGGCCCATTTGCCCACATCTTTTTATTACTCCTCTTACAAAAATCTTTCACTCTCTAAATTTCTTTCCCACCCTTTCAGCCACAGTGCAGCAGCAGTTAAGTGAGCATGTGGTATAAAAAGTATGTGTCTGATAATCATTCTGGTTACCTGACATGCTGAGATTTATTTTTGTACGTACAGTAGATGTGTATGGATTTGTCACAGTGGGGTCAGACCCTGAGGAGTCCCTCAGTCAATTATTCTGTTGAGAGAAGAACAGTGAAGTTCAGACACAGGATGAAGCAGGGAAGGCAGTGATAATTAAGGAGAGTCATTGTTAACGATGGATTGATCTCCATTTCTCAGTCACAGGCAGTATTTCAGACACTGTTTTGAATTTTTCAACACATTTTGTGTTTCTGCATTTTCAAAACTGCTTTGATTCAGATCAGTTCACATCTTTATTGTCCCTCGAGGGAAAATTTGATTTGCAGTAGAGGGTAAAAACACAGACACAACATATAAGAGGACATATGACATGAATCACAACAGTTAGAGCAAACAACCAAAAAAAAACTGTTTGTTAAAAGTATCAAACCATTGGAATGGTAGTCATAATAAAGTGCTGTTTAGCAGTGCAGTCCAGGTTTAGTACAAGTTAAGCGCATTTATTGCACTTGGAGCAAAGGAAAATTTAAACCTATTGCTTTGTAACCTGGGCTTTCTATATCTCTGCCCAGAAGGGAGAAGAATAAATTCCTCTAAGAGTGGGTGGTCAGAGCTGGCCAAGATAGACCGTGCCTTTTGTAAAACTTGTCTCTCATAGATATTGCTGGCTACTTTAACAATATTGAACAGACAATTTTTGTTTTGCACTGTAAGGTTCCCATAGCAAGAAATTAGACAAAAGGTTAAAATGGACTCAATAAAGGATTTGTAAAATAAAGCCATCAGTGTCTTGTCCACATTAAAAGTATTCAGTCTGTGCAGAAAGTGAAGTCTCTGCAGGCCCTTTTTGCAGATTGCAGATGTGTTGAGGTCATGGTTGAAGTTCTTGTCAATCACTGTTCACAGGTACATGCAGCACTCAGCTATCTCAACAAGTGAGCCCTTAATTATAGTTGGGAAGGTTGAGTGGGAGGTTTTCCTGAAGTCAATGGCCTTATCTTTAGTTTTGTGAACATTTAACTTCAGGAAGTGGTTGTCACACCTCTCTACAAAGTCTTTCACACCTGACCCACATCTCCATCCTGAAGCAGACTGATTAAGACAGTGTCATTGTAGTTACCCCTACAGTCATTTGTATGTAGAATATACAATAATAAGGGCAGGACAAACGCCTGGGGTGAGCCTGTGAATGACAACCCCTTCTGGGATAGAGCACCATTAGCCCTGACTGTCTGTGGCCTACATGTTAAAAAAATCAGTACCCATTTCACCAGCATCAAGATTAAAAGTGGACAGTGGTTTACTAGCTAACGTGTGGTTGGATTGTATTAAAATTAAATATAAAAATATTTGATGAATCCATAGGGGACACCACATTCACAGTAATAATCAAAAAAAAAGATGGACCTTTTCTCCTTGTTCTTTTAAACAACAAAGAAGAGGGACTGGAACGACAGGGATGATTTGAGCGAGGAACAGCAGATTGCACAGAGATGGGAGAAGGTGAGGGGAGCAAGACAAGCCCTGTAATGTAGGATAATGAGATGAGTGTATCTAAAAGAAAAGCTGTAGACTCTGCAGGCATAAATGCTACAACCCAACCATGGATGAATGGAGGGAAGGCAATAAAGAGGTGGAGAATGATAGAAATTAACCAGTAAATGAAGAGGAAGAGTGGTAGAGAGACAGAGGGACAGAGATAATGATGGTGACGGAAGAAAAAGCAGAGACAAAGGAAATTAGAGAGCGAGAACAGAAGGAATGACTTCAAGGGCCAAGGAGCAAGGAGAGAAATAAAGAAGTAGGAAGCAGAGACAGGGAAGTGCTTAGTTTTGGGGGCTTCATGAGAGATGGAAAAGGTAATAGAAAGAGATGAGAGGCTGAATCAAACAGAGGACAGATGATATGGAGGAGAAATGTTTGGATGGAGGCAGAAAAACCAGACAAAAAACAGGGCAAAACAATGGAGCAGAGAGGACAGAGGGAAGGAGGGAGACAAGGAAACAGGAAAATAAAGATGTTCAGAAGACAAATAGTGAAACAAAACGTAAATGGCAAGAAAATAACAAGTCTGTTTACATCCATTCCATTTTTTTGTCTCTGCCGTCAAAGTGCCACCAAGACTTGTGATTTGAAGCCTCTCCCTCTGAGGACATCCAGCATTTTTCTCTCGGCCATTTCCTCACATTCCTGTCAGTCTCGCTCCTTCATCCTCTCTGTTCTCTCCCTGCATCTCTTTCATTACCCCAAACTTTACCTCTTTTTCCCTCTCACTCTCTTTCTGTCTGTGCAGAGATATAGAGCTTAGCTGTCTGTTGTCCTGGGATTGGTGACTGCAGACTGCAGTATATCCACCGGCTGGCAGTTTCATCTCACCAGGGAGCATTTGACTCCATCTCATTTTTTGTCAAACGCTGAATCCTGTCGGCCACTACGCCACTGCCCAGCAGGAAGGCAGCGGCGTAGGATGTGGGATGAAGGAAAGAGAGAGATAAGCTAGCATTGTGATCACCATGCATGAGCTGGTTTAGTGATCCTAAATGTTAATCTACCAAAATATGGCGAGAAAATTCAAGACTGCGCAAATTTTAAGTCTGTGTAAGGAGGTGAATATGCTGACATTCACTCTGAGACAACACAAGGAGACGTAATAGAATAAATATGAAATTGGCACAAGGTCCTCACAGCCTCTGTGCATCCAAACATCACACTGCAACAACTTGAGGCTTTCTGCTCTGAGAGTTTGTGAGTTCAGACCTCATGAATAAGACTCATCTCATTCATCAGTTTTGAACATAGAGGGTCGGTGTAGATAATGAATGCTGCAAAAATAGAAAGAGTGTCTGTTGATGCTCTGGGAAATAAGGCCCTCTGCATTGTTCTGATGCTTGCAGCTTGTTAGGACAGCCTTATGAGAGTATTTTGCTTTAGTTGTCAACACTCACTGGCTAAAGCTTTTAGGGTGTTTGAGTGCAATGTGAAGAATTGTTTCAAGGAATGCAGACTGCCTCATGATCTCTCACTTTGAGAAAAAAGTCAGATAACAGCCTTAAACCTTCTGGGAAGGCTTTCCACCAGATGTTGGATCTTGGCTGTAGGGATTTGCTCCCATTCAGCCACAGAAGCATCACTGATGTTGAGCTCTAAGGCCGGGCTCTGTCCTCCACACCAAACCCAGAAGCCTTTTCTTTGTCGTGTTGTAATAAGAAAGGGCCTTCCCCAAACTGTTGCCACAAAGTTTGAAGCACACTCAAGGCTCTACAGTGCAAGCATTTAACTCACATATGTGAGAGAAAGTGCATTCACCTATTATACTCCTCATAGGTGGAATAAGCTTCACAACTCCCTTAAATTAGACACATTTTTATCCCTGGAACATTTTAAGATTTTGTTGGACAATGTTGATGTTTTATCCCTGTGTAATGTTCTTATATTACTGTCATTGTCTTTCTGTTCTTTTGTATTTTATAAGTCATTTGTCTTGTGTTTGTGTTGTATTTATGTTTGGTATAAGATTGTTGGTTTTATACTTTTTATTATATAACTTGTTTGGTTGTGTATTTGCAGGGCTCCATTGTAATTGAGAGCCATACTCTCAATTGGTTTCCCCTGAGTAAATAAATAAAGGTATCTAACTAAAATAAGAGTGAGGAAATGTGAAAAGACATTTCGTATCTTCTGCTACCATGAACATTTATTTTACTGTTTTATCTCATTTCCAAGTTGTAGCTACAGGTTGTGAACATTTATTAGGCTGCCACTCAAAACTGTTTCTGTCCTCTAAGCCCACAGATTTCATCTGAATCTTTTGAGTTGTAGTTATTTATAACTTTAGTTTCCTCAAAAGTTGAACTCTAAAACTAAATCACTAAGGGATTTGAATGGATTCAGATGTGATATGCAGTTTTAATACTGAAATCAGATTTAGTAAGCAGATTCAAGACTGGATTAAGTCTGGATAAAATGCCATCAAACCCCAACCCTCATTGCAAAGCCTCAGAATAATAAACAGCCTCTACGCTGTTTGAAAAAGGTTCCATTAATCAAGCGCAGTGTATTCACAGAGCAGTCTTTTGTCAGGTCGCCAGTACATCCTATATTTTGAAATTCTTTTGTAATCTCTGTTTAATCAGCTTGCCCCTGCATCTTGTGCACACCTAATGTTTAATATTGGAAAAAGAGATGAAATAATGTTATTTTTCAAAACAAATTACTGTGCACAAGTGCCTCCTGTAAGTCTGGAGCCCTGAAACTATTGTTTAAATATCATTTTATGCTTTTGCAACAATGAAAAACAGCCCTACACCAGCCAAATATATGAACATAAAAAGTATGTTCATATATTTGGCTACGTCAGCGGTCACCAACCCTGCTCCTGGAGAGCTACTGCCCTGCATGTTTTAGGTATCTCCCCACTCTAACACACCTGGTTCTAATTATTAACTTGTTATCAAGCAGCTGAAGCTTGTCAAAGGCTTGTTAACGAGTTAATAATCAGAATCAGGTGTGTTAGAGTGGGGAGATACCTAAAACATGCAGGCATCGGTACAATTTTCAATATCTTTGACTTTCTTTCCACTAAGAGAGCAGCGCATATTGAGGCCACCCCAGCTGTTTCAAGCAACAGTCAATCCTACTTCCCCTGGGAATTCTTTTCCCCTTTGCAGATATTGCTGTGATGACATGCTCAGTAACTGGCTGCTGCTGTACCAGCAGGCAGGCTCATACTCACTGAGAGAAAGAAATGCCAAGATAGTGTAACAAACAGGAGAGAAATTTTAATTTCATTCCAGCTTTACAAATTCCACTGTGCAAACAAATTACTTACCACAGCCATACAAAGTGAGTGATTTAATCTGGTATATCGAGAATGCAAAGGTACAAACTCACACGGGGAGGAGAATTGGAAGGGGAAAGAGATTAAAAGACAGTCCGAGAGTTGTGTAGTAGGGAGAGAAATGAATGCAGAGAGAGAAGAGGACGAGAGAAAGAGTGAGAGATTTTTGTAACAGAGATGACAAGCAGACAGATGTGGGGAAATGGACCATGCACTGAATACAGGAAGAGAGAAGGGATAGAGGCTAAGAAAATTAAGTTATTAGGGAAAGAAGAGAATGATGTAGTGTGGGAAATGAGGGAAAAGATGTCTGTATGAATTAGTGAATACATGCAGGTGTGTTAATGTAAAAGTTCTTCTTTTCATTAGCTGAAGAACTGCTGCACTTCATCTTCTTCCTCAGAAGAAAATGAAGACTCAGCACTATTGATGAATCATAATACAGTTACTTAGGCTATGTTCAGACTGCAGGCCAAAGTGGTCCAAATCTGATTTTTTTTTTTTTTTTTTTTTTGCTCATATGTGACTCAGATGGTTTTTTTTTCATCACAGTGTGAGCAGCACAAATCACATAGAATCTGATCTTTTCAATTCTGATTTGGGCCACTTTCATATATGGCCCTAAATCAGATACAGGTCCGATTTTCTGCCACTCGTTGGATATAAACAAGGAAGACAGCAGCGATGGAGGTAGTCAGTGGAGGGACAGTGAGGTGTTAGACTTCATAAGTATTTGGGGTGACAATTCTGTACAAGCAAAACTTGAGGTGTCGTATCCTAACTGCATCCACACACACCTCCATACAGAAGTAGCAGCCATTGCTCCACAAAAAGCCATAATTAAAAATTTGGCTCTCTTTCTCCTCATCCTCATCCTCATTATCATCTGCTCACGAATTTGCTGGCTTCCACTGCACATCAACTTATAAATGAAACTGTAAACACTGACTTAAGTGGCCTCCATGTTTACTTCTGTATGACTGTGTTACGTGTGATGTCTTTTGCACATGCGAGTCAGTTCAGGACTGTGACAAGTTCACACTGGAATCCGATATTGGCCAAATTTAAAATAGAATGTGAACAGCCAAACAAAAAAATCCCATCTGAGCAATAAATCCGAATTGAGCACTCAGGCTTGCAGTGTGAATGTATCCTTAGATAAACTTCAACTCAACATCATGCAATCGTAACATCATATTGCTACTATTCTAGACATCAGCTCTTCTCTGCTTCTCAAAAGTTAAAAGGTAATTTTTGCCTTTTAACTTTTGGTTGGTGAGTTGTCTCCTCTTGCATAGGCAAACCGACATCAGCCGCTCTCTTCACACCTGCAATGTAACACCACATTGTTGTTAAAATAGTCCATCAGATTAGACTAGAAGCTCTCTCTGGCTTTCTTTTTTTTCTGATGAAATGTGCGCAGACTAGACGCAGCAAAGGCTTATTGCTGCCCTCCACAGGTCATTTGTAGAACAACTTTATTGAATGCCACTGGCCACCATGGCTGGTAGGTTCAGAAAATTCACCAGCCACTTTACAAATTCACTGGCATTAGGCTGGTGCCAATTTCCATCCCTGATGCCACACATTTCAATTTGACTTAATGTTTTCTTGCATGAGAAGAAATTCAGCTCTGCTCTATTTTCAGCAACTCAGTTCTATCAATCCATTGCAAGTGCACCATGTTCAATAATGCTCAAAAAAAATATCTGTCAAAGCTGGCAGCAGTCACTGTGATACAGTGTGATGGCAACAAATGAGCTAATTTGATGATAGTGTCTGAGTTTAGTCCATGGCAGCACATCTTTGTGCATCCTGCCTTTGATGCAGGACCATTAAATACTAAACAATATGAGCAATGGATCATCTGATGGTGAAGTGGCATGACAGAGTATGAAAATGACATACAGTAACCACACAGACACAGCGGGTGACTTAATCCTGTCTCTCCTGCTGGCCCTCGGGGCCCTTCTTACCAAGCAGGCGCATTCAGCACATTTCACAGTCTACCCCTTAATCCTTTTAGGAGGCTCCATTACATGTCAACAGTAGCCCACTCCTGTGTGTGTGTGTGTGTGTGTGTGTGTGTGTGTGTGTGTGTGTGTGTGTGTGTGTGTGTGTGTGTGTGTGTGTGTGTGTGTGTGTGTGTGTGTGTGTGTGTGTGTGTGTGTGTGTGTGTGTGTGTGTGTGTGTGTGTGTGTGTGTGTGTGTGTGTGTGTGTGTGTGTGTGTGTGTACATTCTTCATTGCGGTGTGAAAAATGCTGATCTTAAGTTATTTAGGCTACTGCTCAGTATTAGTCTTTTTAAGGTATAACAAGTCCACAGTCTTTAAGACTTTTCAGTCAGGAGAGACTGATTGAAAGAAAGATGATAATATTAAATACTACCTTTACTGATTGTAGAAATGTGTAATTTCATTTAATGAACAAAATTTGTATTCACCTATATATTTTTGGCTAGTAGTCTCCATCATGGGTTTATCCTCACAGGTTTTTTACCCCATGGAGACAGTAAATCAATTCATCTGAGGGATTTGGAACAGATTGTATTTGTGTTGCTGTGTTGTTTCTATAAGTGACTTTTTGCACTTCTACCCACTTGTGTGTGTTTCTGTCTGGACTCCCATATCTATCAGTGCCTGCTTTGCGATTTCAGTCTCTACCAGCTGCTTGCAGCTTACAAATGATATCCTCATGTGTAATAACTGGATCATTGGCTGAGTTTAGGATGTGTTTGAGTGGCGGATTAGAGCTCTCCCTGTCCCTGGGATGTAACATTGATGTACCATTTGGCAGACGCTTACATCCAAAGCGCCTTACAGGACCATTACACGCATTTTGAGCATGGCTGGTCCCAGTAGGAATCAAACCTCTAACCCTGGCAGTGATAATTTCATTCTCCGTCAAGACGGCCACAAAACCAGCCTGAATCCCACCATCTCCCCCCCACCCTGCCATACTCAAAATCTGCTGTCTGGGAATTTGGCCCATTGACATAACACAACAACCAACTGGCCTCAGGCCGCTGTTAATCCTGAAAGGAGGAGAGAATCGAGAAAAGAGTGATAGTAATAGAGTGATGGAGGGGGCTTAAAATGAGGAGAACGAGTACACTGCTAATGGGTGAACAGAGAGATGAGCAGAATCAGAGAAAAGAAAAATAGGGGAAGAGAAATGGTTAAAGGGAGAGAGAGCTGGGACCAAGAGATCAGACCAGAATTGCAGCCTGACCTTGTCTTGTGTCCCAGTGGTAAGGGTGTATTCATGAAAAGGGTTTGTATGCATGTATGTGTGCATTTGTGTTCAGGGAAAGAGTACATCCTTCACTGATCGATTTTGAGGTGTGCTGTAATGCATTTTAAAAGGCTGAACACTAAAACTGTCAGCCCTGGAGGGAGAATGATAGAAAACAAGTCATGAAACTGAACCCTACAGACAACAAACTGTCTGAGCTCGTCCTCTCCGAGGATTTTTACCTCAAAGCTCTCAATATCCTATTCTCAACTTCTTGCTACAGTAAATGTGATGTCAACAAGATAGATGCATGTATCAGGTCATTTTGCTGCAGTGACTTAGAGATTTGTCAAGGAGGAAGAGAACACAAACTGTACTTAATTTTGTCGACAGGTTAACAGCGGTACATAGCAAGTACATTAGTAGAATAAGACAGGTAAGGTGAAAGTTGAATAACTTGGATCCAGTATGAAGAATGCAACATAAGGAAGTATAATATGTGTATATATAACTACATGGTGCCAGACCTTTTGGCACAAAAACTCAGCGAGACACCAAAAGTTTCCATAGGACTATAGTTTTTTTGGTAGTGTTGGTTGATCGTTCCACCACTTGTGTCCAGACTGTAATATCACAACAAATATTAGATGGATTGCCATGACATTTGGTACAAATACTAAGCCCCCAGGAATGGTGCAGTGGTGGCACTGGGTACTCCAACAGGAAATGAGCTGGAATGGACCAGCGGAAATCTAGGATGTGCAAACTCTCAACTGGCTTTATGGGCCCAAAAACGCAGAAGCATGAGGAAGCCCTGCCAAACAAAATTTCAACACAATCCTTAACTAAGAAGGCCTTGCTGCTTTTCCCTGAGAGCAGCCCTGTCTTTCATCGCTGGCTTTAGATGAAAGCAGTGGAGGAAGATGATTATCATAAACTGCAGTTTTATCAGTGAAGGCGGCTGGTCGTCTCCTCTGATGGGTCGTTGGGATCCTGTCCTTTCTCGATGACATCGGCAGCGGGATTGCCAATAAAACGCAATGGAATTTGTTAAGGGCTTCAGTGCAGCCCGCAGACAGGCCACCAATCAGTGGAAGGGTTTATGATGACTGGGCAGACATGACCCCTACACACACACACACACACGCACACACAGAGCCTGACATATAAGCTTACAAGCCAGTCACGTGTCCTTATACCTGAGATGCAGGGGGTGATAACAATAGATGCATCCTGCGCCAGACTGCCACCAAAGTTAAGCAGAGGTGTGCTGTTATACAGGTTTTACTGTGTACTGTGGTAAATCATACTGATGGCAACACTGCCAACATTTTCTATCACAGTTATTACCATAACTACTTTTTTTTTTTCCAGAGGGCACCTTGAACACAGCACTCCTGCTTTCATTAGAAGTTTTATGTAGCTTAGCCACAAAGGAGTCCCTTACTACTCATCAAACAGTCACCAAATCAAGGTAAACCCAGCCCCTCGTCTGTCTAGTCCTAGCTACTGTGGCCATGGCTTACTGTGCTAACATTAGCTTGTCAACCTAGTGAAGCACAGACAGTTTAGGCAGAGAGAAGGAGCATGCATTTTACATAACAAAGTAAACCTGTTGCAACCATTGGAGCTGGCAATTTTGCTTGAAAAATAACTAAATTATTATGAAATCTTATCTATTTTTCTAGACATCTAGTTGATTAATCAACCAATTATATTACAGAAGGCTGATTGCCTATCACACTTACCTGGTAGGTGTCAAACTTCATGTTAATGCATGCGCATTGGGTAGACCTTGGATTAATTTGATGACCCCCACTGCGCTAAAATTATGCCATTAAGGTTCAACCTGTGTACATCAAACACAATATAGTATTTATGCAATTATTTTTTGTGTATTTATAACTGGATGCCTCAGCTGGTTTCTTTATGATTGGTTTATCAGCCTATGATGGACCAGCAAGGGAGGCCCAGATTGGTCAACAGCTGAAAAACAGGTAGTGGAAAGCGACATAGCACAAGCTTGTGTATACTCTGCATGCAGTTTTTGGTAAGTCAAGTAAAGCATTTGCTTATGTGTGAGTAAACACGTCGATTACTGCTGTGCTGAACATGGATTTTGTATGGAAAAACGTGGATAACACTACAAAGTAGTGTCTTTGGAGGACAAAGTCAGCAGCCAGCATAATTAGACTTTTACAGTTAGTTCCTACATGCACTTTCCTCATGCAGTTTTTCCCATGAACAGCAATGACGTGATATAACGAGGCTTGTGATTGACCCAAGGACAATGGTACTCTTTTTAGAAAAGAAACTCATTTTTGTATTTCAGAGTAAAGAGTAAATCATGTGATTCACCACAGAATGAAGTGAGAAAATGAATTTAATTCAGTAAACCACTATGTTTGTGCGTCAAAGTACTCTAATAGCAGTCTAATAAGGAACACATCATTAACACAGACTTTGGACACTTCAGGTAAATGGACAAGACTGGGTGACTTTTAGAGGTAGACAGAAAGATATAATTTAGTTTTTTTCCCCCCTTTTAATAATGGGTTTGGTCAGAGGTGCTGCTGTGCTGTGGTTGTAGGGCTTTTATGTTTTTGCACTATTTTATACAGAGCCTACACAAGATAAGTGATACAGGATGTGTGGCATCAAAGTTTTATATTAAACAATGGCTTCTCAATTTTTCAAGCCTGTCTTAAAACAACAGTCAGGAGCCCAAATGAACATTGAAATAGATTTTCCTCCTGTTCATACTGACCATTAGAAGATCCCTTCATAATGTACTTACAATGTTTAGTGCTAAAGTCCCTCTTTTTGTTACTACACTTCCACCACAGCTCAACAGGGAAACACTGTCAGAGGAAACACAAAGAGGGAATTTGATGCTAGAAAGACTGTAAATGTGGCAGATATCCACTTGATATGATTAACTCAGACTGCTGAAGCCTCATATAAGCTTCAGATACACTTTTTAATGCATTTTTACACAAAATGACACACTGTGGATTTTGTCCCCCATCACTTACATTAAAAGCACATTTGAAGGGGATCTTTTAATAGCCAGTATGAACAGGAGGAATGATTACAGCGAGGAAAACCTCTTTCACTGTTCATATGGACACCTGACTGTTGTTTTTTTAGAGAGACTTGAAAAATTGTGAATCTATCCTTTAAGAATGAGTCCCAAAGCTCCAAGATCACTGTGGATATAGACGTGTTACTCTGTGAGCTCTGTGCCATGTAAGGTTTTGGTTTGAAATATGTCAGGAACGGTTCTAGCTTTGTTTCAGAGCAAAACCTCAGTTACAATGTACAGAGTGAATTCTGTCATTCTCATTTATTACTTTTCATTCTGAATGATCTAATAAGGCAGAGGAATAATCTTTAAAATGGGACTTCCCCAGGGATGTATGTCGGATATTAGGCACATAAAGCAACGGCACATAAACCCGTTGCCTCGCACATAAATTTCCTTGTGTGTCAGCTTCAGCTCTTCTGTGGTTTTATCAGTAGTAGAGTTGAGGTTGTGTGCAGAGGGTCAGGTGATGCTATTGTCTTCAGCCCAGTTTAATTGCACTAGGTCTGTCCATCACTATGATGTTCTGTGTGCTTTTACAAGCACAAAAATCTAAGAAACATAGACACTGAGCGGGAAGCAAAGTAATTGTCAATTGTCCCAAACTTTTAACAACAGTCCCCCCTTTTTATGGTACGTGTTTGATTTTAATATTTTTGTCCCTTAAAGTTGCAGTATACTGTTTGGTCTAGAACAAGGCAAACATGAAGTAAATTTACTATTTTTCAGCTCTAATAGAAATATTTCAAAAGTTGAAAGAATATTGTGATTCTGCGGTGGATTGTGACATTTTTGGTCACAATAATTGTAGAATGATTATTGTTACTGACACATCACTAGTTTCAAATGTGTGTGTGTTGGCTGCTTGGATGACATCTATCCTCAGGAGTGATATGGGGTAGAGTCTTGTCTCAGTGTGTAGTCTCCTGTAGATAACAGGCTAATTTTTATCACTCTCTGTCTCTTTGATCCCTTCTTATCCTCCTTACTTTTTTTTTTCCCCTTCTCCTTTTTAGCTCCTGCACTCTTCATACTGGCTTTATCTCTACATCTGTTTGACTGCACCGTTGTTCTTTCCCTCCGCTCGTCTGTGTCTGTATGTGTCCCATGTTTTAGCTCTACAGTTTGACCTCCCAGTCATCTATAAGCTGTCCCACTGGTTGCTTAAGTATTCTGCAAACACCAGCACGTTAATTGCTCCGGCTTATTTTGAGAGACAGCAGGAATTTTCCATAGATCTGGTTTCTCTATAAAACTGCTCGGCCCTGACAGATGGTGTTGATGAATCAGCCTCTATCTGCCCCGTGTTGAAGTGCTTTTCTCTGCGGCTCTGCTCTGCCTGACTGTTGTCTACAAGTTGTTCAACTCTTTTTCATTCATTTATCCACAACTGTCCTTCATAAATAAAATATACTTTGCAATACTGGGACTTGAACATCTTTAAAAAAAATTGGTAGCCGACAGTCTTTATTCATTTTCTTTTAGGCAGTCATGCAGATGGGTTATAAGGAGTAGTACCTCTTTGATACACCAATCTGGTAGCTGTCTGTTATTTAAAATGTTGTCTTGAACACTGTACAGTAAAATCAGATTTGTAATACTAAATCCCATCATCTCACAACCAGTTTACATAGTCCATGGATTATTTATCATTTAAGAAGAAAGCAACAACCATTTTATTTGTTCTTTTGTGTTAATATATAAACACAACAGAAGGGATGAAAGGCAAGTGCAGCAGAAGTTGAGCAGTAATGCATCATTTTTATATCATTAATACTTGGTTTTACATTACATGACAAAAACATTTTGTGTATCAGTAATCTGTACATGGATGGTGGCTGTACATGCAGCACCAAGATAAATAGTCAAGAGAAACATCTGGTTACTTTTTGTTGGCTTTTGCAGGTATAGCAGGTTTGTCATCATGAAAAAACAATTAAAAACATACCAGTGAGCCACATCATGTTCCTTCAACACGGAGAGTTTGGGGACGGTAGCTTGTCTTGTTTTTACTACATAATGATTTGGAAGAGTCTGTAGCAACTTATCCACAGAATATTTGGTGTATGTGTTTGTCAGCTCTGAGTAAAACGGTTAAATTATTCATTGTCTCCAGGCAACAGTTGTGCCAGTTGTTTAAATTGGATTAAGATTTTCTTCACCACATGGTTCATTAATGTCAAGTTTTCATCTGTGTGACTGCTGTGTGCCTGTCAACTGTCAAAAGCCAGAATGCTCGTACACCCTACATCCTGCTGTGTATGCAAATAATTAGATTTTTGTCATTAGATTTCATGTATTGTTTAGTCATAAATGTGAACACTTTGTATGGTAATAGTTTTGTCACTCTTTTGAAGTGACACAAATATTCTTAAACAAGTGTTCCCCAATTCAGTATTTCCAAGAAAATGGTACTGTAATAAGGAAAGAAAAAATGTCTGCTGGTGAAAATGAAAAAAAAAAAGATTTACCAAAGACATGAAGTCTGAACTCCTGATCTCTTGTAGGGCAACATGACATTTAAAAGCAACATTTAAACTTAAAAAAGCAAACTGTTTGCTTTTAATCTCATCCTGAAATGTTTCTCCTCTGGGCAGGTTTTTTTTTTTTTTTTTTTTTTTTACACCTTCTACAACAACATTTTCAGCTTTCAGCATATGCCCATATCTAGTGAATTCAGCAGCAGAATAGCATTAGTTTGCTTTTATCTGTTTGATTGACATGCTGAGAAAAGAACAAGAGGTGCAGCTATTTTTTTTTCTGGGCCTTCATCTGTCAAAAGAGTGTGAGAATGTGTAATCTCAAAACCAACACATGTTCATTTCTCCACATCAGTCTGTATAAATTAGATGCCAGTCATGATAATAGAAATCCTTCTCTGACTGTGTACTTTGCTCTCACTCTGCTCAATCAATGTAGTTTGACCTCCAAGCTTTTCTTTGGGACATTTCAGAAATGTTTTATGTTAACTGCGGCACAGTTTGAAGGGAGGTTTCACATATATCAGGCTGCCAGTTTACTCCGTAAATCTGTTCAGCTCTGACACTCTGTGGCCATCGTTTAGCAATCGTCTGTCTCCTGACATCTCACTCTGCCTTATTTGCCTTCATCCTGCATTTGTTTTAGTTGGCAGTTGTTTTATGCTCGTACCCGTCAACTGTTTGACGAGAACATTAAGCAGGGTATGTGGATGGACTGCAGAATATTCCAAGTTAACATGATAAAAGGGAATTTTAAAGTGAGCCAATCTTTTTCCTCTCTCTCTAGGTATTCAAGCTGAAGGCGGTCCAGCTAGCTGAGAAGCTGCTTCCTGCCTTCAACACCCCCACAGGAATCCCCTGGGCCATGGTCAACCTTAAGAGGTTAGTGATGCTGCCAGTGAAAATCATCTCCCGTTGCTCACCTGAGATGACTACAAAGTGAGATGTGTCACTCAAAATCACAAACAGTTGACAAAGCAGAGTGTCACTGTGTGTGACTTGATTGACAGATTCCCTTACAAATGAGTGGTGTGTCTGTAAACATTTTAGTTTTTTCTCTTTCCTCCTTTTTGGCTGGACAGCCCTATAACCGCGTTTGTCTATCCGTGAGTGAGTGAGTGCCTGCCTGAGTGATTGATGAAGTTACACCATTGGTCGGCCGACCAAGTGTTGGAGTTTCCCCATTGGCCGTTGCTCTTTCAAAATGAATTAGCGCGAGATGAAGCGGAGGACAGCAGCATGACGCAGCGTGACTGTGTTTCCTGCTCTGAGCTCTGACGCTCTCAGCTCTGCTGTTAAATGCAGTGAAATTGGCTAAACTCCTGTTTAAACAGACGCGTACCAGCGTCTCTGCCATCTGTGATCGACTCTCCAGCTGACAGCGCTGTCAGTAGCCGGCAGGAGAGACGCTCCGTGCTGCGCTTGGATTTTATAACTGATACCAGGACGCAAGCTTTTTATTTCTGACATTTCACATCACAAATGATGAACAACAGCATTAAAAACACGAGTCTTGCAGGTAAAACATGCGACTCATGTAGCTGTTATATCAGTTTACTGTGGGTTGGCTGCTCTGCAGGTGCACTTAATTTGACTGTATCTGCGGTAACTGGGCGGAGATGAGCCTCCTGAATTTGAACCCAGAAAAGGCACATAGAGGCATGAGGGAGAACACACAGTTAAAGCACCTCAAATAACCATCACTCTGACAAAACACTCAATACAGTGAAAAACAAGAGACATCCACAGATAGAAACAGATGAAATAGCAGGGGGAGTTAACAGATAATTAGCATAGTTAAAATTAGAATTAAAATAAGTTCTCTTTCAAATCAAACATCCCAAGATATGAGTTTTGTTCTTGCAACTGCATTTATACCTTTTTTTTTTTTGACTCAAACATAGGTTAATCATGTCATGTGATGCTACTTCAGTGCACTTTAACAGCAAATATTACTGGGACCACTACAGAAAATTGCAGATGAACATTTAATATCCAGGAATTCACATTAGACACTAAAACTGACTATCCCTGTAACAAACTGACCACAGTTTCACACATTGACCATACACGGTCCAGACATATACATATAAGTTTTTGTACGAGTCACATGCTTTACCTGCAAGACTCGTGTTTTAATGCTATTCATTATTATTTTCATATTCATATGTTATGTAAAAATGTCAGAGAAATAAAAAGCTTGCGTCCTGGTATTAGTTCAGTTATAAAATATAAATGCACTGCAGTGACACAGTTACTCTGCGTCATGCTGCTGTCCTCCGCTTCCATCATCTTGCGTCGATTCATTTTGAAAGAGCAACGGCAAATGGGGAAACTCCAACACTCAGCTGGCCAACCAATGGTGTAACTTCATCACTCATTCGCTCGCTCACTCACTCACTCACTCACTCACTCACTCACTCACTCACTCACGGACAACCGCGGTTATAGGGCCGGTCCATGGCCTGTCCAGCCAAAAACAGATCTACTATTATCCACACCCACTGTCCACCCACACTGGTGTTTTTCACTTATTTTGCCTGATTAGACCTCTTTTCAGGACTGCGTGGGAGTTCACAACCTGTGCTGTAAGGGCAGGACACCTTACACCTCATTACTCTCATTATTACATAGTTTAATGACCTGGTGTGATTCCCAATGTAGCTGCACATTTTTCAGAAACCTGTAGTCACAATGGTTACCTACAATTCATAACAGTTGTTTGGTTTTCTGTTGTCACCCCAGCCTGAAGTGTTAACATCACCATAGCATTTCCATCTGTTTCTGTTCCTCTTTTCAGTTTCTACTGCCTTTAACTTCTTTCATCATACCTGTGAGGAGAGTGGGAAAGTGTGTGTGTGTGTGCTCACTCGACCTCCCTCCACTCCCCACTGCTCTCTGCGTTATCAATGTACTTATTCATTGAATGAAACAATGAAATGAAATAAAATTGCTTTAATAATCCGCTGGATACTTTGTTGCTAAGCACCCGCCTCTGTGTGCGAGTCAGCATCCTGTTATATTGATTGGCAAGTGGCTGTGGATGTGGGTAGAACAAAAGAGGGACTCCGTCTCTCAAGGTAATTCTAATTCGTTAGTGCGGACGCTTTGTGTTTTACTTTTGTGTTCTTAATCTCCCACTGGACAAACACACTCGCACACAGAAGAAAAGTCATCAACACATGTTCATACCTACGCAGATGCCCGCAGGAACAATTGTTTGCATAGAAACTGAAAAAATGCACAAGTGACACATCTGTTTTTTCCACTTGTTTGGACAGCATTACACACACACACACGCACAGGCGCAAACCCAGAAGTCACAGCCTGTTACATGCACTCATGTAAATATCACTGTGACACAGAGAAACTGCTGCACATGTACACAACCTGTTGCAATCCAAAATGGGTCTGTATTATTTACAGGAAAGTCAAGGCAAAAGTTATAATCTTTTTTTTTTTCTCTTTATTTCACATTTGTCTCTAGGTGCTCATTGCTGGGATTCTTGATAAATATATTTCATTTTTACGATTATTATACACACTCACACACACACACACACACACACACACACACATATATATCTATATATATATATATATAGATAGATAGTTTTGCCTGATGTTCCATTGAGTTTAGAGTTTCAGTACCAGGACACACTACAGGTTAGAATAAGGGATTTGACATCTCAGAACCTGAAAAAGTATGTGTGGAGTCATTATGACATTATGAGGCAGTAAATATCTTTATTACTCCTTTAAGTTGGGTGTATAGAATTTTAACATGTGTCTGTTTGTTTGTCCACCCCACCTCTCTTTTTCTATATTCTCCATCATATCAATCTCTCACCCTCCACAACAAACTCTGGTCTCTCTCCTCTTGTGTTCACTCTCTGTCTTCACTATCTCTCCACCACTCCTCACCCCTCCTTTCTTTCTCTCCCTCCTCCAGTGGTGTTGGCCGTAACTGGGGTTGGGCGTCAGCTGGCAGCAGCATCCTGGCTGAGTTTGGGACTCTCCACATGGAGTTTGTTCACCTGACCTACCTGACAGGGAACCCCGCCTACTACCAGAAGGTAGCACTCTGAAAGATTATTGGCTATATGTGTGTGTTCCATCCGGGTGTGTGTAGTTTGTGTAAGCATGTACTGCAGCATGTCCACATAACATTTTCTCTGTTTTGTAACACCACTGTCTATAAATATACCTGTATTTCAATGAAATGCACAATGCAAAAAAATATTGACTGAGGTAAAGTTTCATGCCAGTTTTTATTAATAATTGTTAAAAATGGTGATGACATCTACATATCTTGTATTTTTAATACATTTTTAATAAGAGTTTGCACAGTGCTTTGGCATAAAAACAAAGAAAAGTATTATGCAGGGAATAAAGTTCTCGCCGCTCAGTTTAGATCCCAGGAGAAGAAAAAAGAAGGGGGGTGGGATTGAGAGAGACATAACGTCCTGTTCATTCTCTCTTGTTTGTGGACCTCGATGGTGTAAAAAAATGTTTCTGTATCTATGGTCACACTTTACAGTGTGCGTGACACAGACCAGTGCGGAATATCTAAACACAGAGCATCCCCCAACTTTAGCTCATAGTTTCAAGTGACAGTTCAAACATTGGAATTCCACTTGACGGAGTAACAACATTAAGATTCGTATTATTGTTGTTGAATGTTCAATCAGTGAAAACGAGTTAACAAACAATGGACAGATGCATAACAGTTTGCTATAGATGGTAGCTGGCCAGCTAATATTAGCCTTGCACTTGGCAAGTTCATGTTTAGCCTAAGCCTACCAAGTGAAAGTAAAAAATATGTTAATGTTAAAAGAAAATAACATGCAGACAAACGTTCAATTGTGTCCTGTAGGCTGGAGGCCTGGAGGCTGGAGGCCTAACTGTTGGCTGTGTGCCCAGTGGGTGTATGAAACAGTGAGATCTGAACAGGCTATCTCAGCACGCTGTGCACACTTTTTTGCATTATTTATATCCTGTTTACAGTACACAGAAACGATTTCACCTGTATATAGTCATTCCTTGTGTATATTTCTGAAGATTGTTGGGTTGTTATTTTGTGTAATTACATTGAGAGCCACTAAACCGGAGTCAAAATCCTTGAATGTGTAAACATACTTGGCCAATAACGATGATTCTGATTTATATGATAACGTTACGGGTTATTTATTATTGAAGGCTGCGGCAATTTTGATTAAATGTTAATTTTAATTCTAATCTAATTAATGTCCTCTAGTGAAGCTGGAAGTTGTGCAGCTGTTTGCTGTGTTTAATACTTTGGATTTTGTTGGGCCAGTTGTTGGAATAGCGACAGACAGGAGCTCCGTAATTTTAAATTTTCATTATTTGTTATTTAATTTATCATTTTATCATTTTGTCATCAAGTAACTTGGTGTTTACTTAATGTTTTCTTTTAACTCCTAATGTAGCCTACTCATATTTTGCATCAAACATAGGTAATGGTAAACGGTAAAATGATGTTATTTTATATACATACTGTATAGTAGTTGGTTATGTACAGTATATACAGCCTGTTCAGATATACAGTAGTGAGTGAAATGTATTGCACATTTTGTATTTTAGATTAAAATATATATATATAATTTGTAGGTACAGTGAGTATTATAGTGTTCCAATGTAAATGTAAAACAGGTTACCTCAATCTCCCCACAGCAGACTTCAGTCTGACTGGTTTATCTGCAGACCTGATCTACATGATGTAGTGATGTGTGTGTTCACTGTAGCTAACATTAGTCCAGCTGCTAGAAACAGCTGCTCAGCTGCGACAGACGCTGAGACGAAATACTGTCGCTCCAACTTTTTCAGCCCATTTACTGCTACCGCTAAAATGCACTTATACTTAGAGCAGGGGAGTGTCGCTCATACAGTTCATCACTTTTGTGTTGATTTTGTTGGAAGCATGTGTAATTAGAGTCCTGCTGCCTGACACTCCTGCGTTAACCAAGCAGCTGCTTCTACTAGTTTAGCATTAGCATGAGCCTCAGATAGCTAAACTGGACAGCTGCCAAACAACAACTCCATGAATTTTCATAACTTTATGCTTCAGAGTTCATCAACACAACACAGTAACCAGATTGAGGCACGCCCTACTTTATATCCTCTATTTTCTCTGTACTCGTTGGCCCAATTTGCAACATAGCCAAGCTGATGTGACATTTCTTAGTAACCTAAACATGGGCGTGGGTGGATGTGTTTTAAGGCCAGGCACCACAGTTGAATAGGGACAAAATACATCCGTGTTCTTCTGTCAGAATGAAACTTATTAATATAAACCCACATACAATATTTTTTTGTATTATAACTTTTTATCATGACATTATGCAGATTGGGCAAACTCATGAAATAAGTCAGAACAAATATAGCAATTTCAGGTGTGTTGTCTTCCTTTAATTTTATGTGTATAATAAGAAGAAGAAAAATAAAAACGTATGTACTGAAAAGTCATGCAGATGTTTGATTATTTGAAAGAGTAAAAACTGGCACTGCAAAAAAGAAAAAGTGTCAGTTTTGTTTCATAGATTGAAAATGGCATTGAAATGACAAAAGAAAACTGGCAATAGAAAAGCTGTTCAAAAGCATCTTCTTCCCTTGAAACGCTATTAGTCTAGAGTATTAAAACTTGATGGCTGCTTTAGAGAACAGCAGCAATGTGTAGAGTGGTGCTGAAATCTCATAATTTTACATATTGTGTTATTTGTTTAGCAGCCGTCAAGTAATGTAACCTGTGACGTGTTTTACAAATTGCAGATGGGGAATATGACTTGGCTGTGGCTTGAAAAAAATTTCATTCAAAAGATTTTGAAAAGGTGTATTTTAAACATTCACAGAACAATAAGAAAATGTTAAACAAATCCAACAAACATTACAAAACTAAAAGTATAAAATTAAAAAGTCTGTTGCAAGTTCAAGATATTTTGTATTTGCATTGAAAGTCCTTTGTGTCGTCTTCATCGCAGGTGATGCACATCCGGAAGCTGCTAGCCAAAATGGACCGCCCAAACGGGCTCTACCCAAACTACCTGAACCCCCGCACGGGTCGCTGGGGGCAACGTAAGTACATATCTTGGCTTAGATAACATGACAAGAGTGGAAAACAGCAAAGTCACTGTGCCATTAAATCACTACCTGACTGTATATTACAGTGTTGATACACAACTGCTGAGCTAACTACCTAAAATGTGTACTTTTATGCCCTTTTGTGATGATAAGGAAATAGAAATGTAGCTTAGATAGCACATTTGGTGAAATGTAATGTTGAATTCAATAGTTTGGAATTACAGGAAGAATGCATTTATGTTTTCATCATTAAATTTGAGGAATTCTCTGGAATTGTTGTCTATCAAATATTTACAAGCAGTCAGTTGGGAAGCGTATCAAACTGTTCTTGTGAGCTCTAAATGATGGTATACTCTGAGGTGCTATGAGGTGAAACAGGAGAAATTAACATTAAGTGAAGGAAAGAGAAGGGGTAGAATGGATTCTCTTTAATGAGAACAAATTGAAGGGAGTAGAAGAAGATGGAAGAGAGGGAACATAGTATGCCCAGTATATTGATTACATTTTGGCAGCCTGCCCAGGGAAATTAACAGCTCACTGAGCGAGCGCAGACGTGCAATGACATACTATTCTTGCTCGGAAACCTGTTTTTTCTCATTAAAGTTGTTTTTGACAAATATATAATTTAAAGCTGGTGAGACACCATGTGTGGGTTAGCTACACCTACATCACTTCAGTCTTTCACCCTGCTTGACACATGGTGATGAACAATCAGTCACAAAAATGGAGAGGCAGAATAAAAACCACACACTTAAACAAACCTGCAGCAACCACAGGAATATTTCTGTTTTGAGACTTCTTGTGAATATCACAATGTCATAATACATTTTAGATACAGTTTTAGAATAAAATATTATTCTAAATACAGATAGGTTTTACAATAAGATCTCCAAATCTTGGGTATTTGCCTGCTTACATAGCTCATAGAGTAAACTCATAGACTTTCCTGTCCTCTGCTGCCTAACTTGTAGCGTGGTGTCTGTCCTTTGAGTCATCTTCCAAACATTTATTCTGAATAATTTACATTTTCTTTCATACATGTACTCTAAATGTTTGTTCTTTTCTTTCCTCATGTTACTTGGGCAATTTTTCAAGTTATCATCCAAGCGTTCACCAGGGAATATTAGATATTCCTTTTTGTTTTTGTTTATTTTTCAACATGTCAGTAGGGAGAGTTTTGAACCTGAGAAGGCGTTTAACAGAAACTAAGATGCTGGATGACAGATATGTAGAGGGTTGCGGTTTGTTATCTTAACATTCCAACAGAATATTAAAACGTGGATATTAAAATATTCCTTTTTGTATGCGCTTTTTTTTTTAACTGAGCGCTGTATTTTTTGCCCATCAATCAGATATGACTATCAGCTCTGGGTTTTCTCTTTAGTTCAGAGAAAGGAAATGAAAAGATGAAATCTGCTTAAAATTGAATATATTGTGTTGTTTTTATTTGTCCAGGGGGAGAGTTGCTATGGTAAGAGTGTCATATTAACTCTATTCAGTTTCACAACATTCCCAAGTAAATGTGAAATAGACGATGCACAAACATAGACAAGGAAAATGGCACCACTCTTAAAGCTAACTACAGATTTTTAATTAGCTACCGTGGTCCAGCAAGATGAAATCTCTGTTTTATTTGCTTTACTTGTCGACAAAACAAATGGATCGCACTCATGGATGGATGGATACATGGAGGGGCTGATTAATAGATGGATTGTTGGCTTGGCAGTCAGACGGATGTACTTGTAAGTGCACAGACTTTGGGCCAACTTCAGGGGAAAATAAATGGTTAGAAGATTGAAGGAGGGCGTGCTGATTGATGGATGGATGACTACATTAACAGATGGATAGTTAGCTGGCATGCTGCATGACTGGGCAGGTGATGACGGATGTTTTGTGTGCGTGTGTTTGTGTGTGTGTGTGTGTGTGTGGTCCAGGTATTCCTCACATTGTGGGGACATAAATCTGTTTACACAGTCATGTTGTGGGGACTCGCCTCCCCCCATAGGGACAAAAAGCAAGTCCCCATAACATAAAGGTTCGTTCAGCGTTATGTTAAGTTTATGGTAGGGTAAGGGTTAGGCATGTGGTGGTTATGGGTTTTAAGGTTAGGATAAGTCTCCAGAGAATGAATGTAAGTCATTGTAATGTCCTCTGAAGTGATGGAAACACGACTGTGTGTGTGTGTGTGTGTGTGTGTGTGTGTGTGATGGAGAGTAACCTGTGTATGTGAAGCGTGCCTGTCCTTCCTTGTGTATATATTTGAGTCATAAAATTAGCGTTTGTGTTATGTGTCTGCGCCTGTCTTTGTGTGCACAGACACCGCCTGCATATATATTGATCTAGTTGTGTGATGCTGTTTGTGTGTTGCGGTCTTCAGTTTGGACACAATAATTAGCTGCCATTTCATCTTGTCGCCTTAACCAGTTGCTCATATCTATCTTCAAGCTCATATCTCCAGCAAAACTAGCCTAAGCTGCTGTGGTGTCCTCTGAGCACCAAGAGGCATGAAGAGACTGCATGATACTCTTAGGAGGGAGGAAGTTAGGTGACAGGAATGTAATTAATGTGAAACCCATATGGCTCGGAGCAAAAATGCCCTTGAATGTTGATAAATTCTTGTAAAATGACAAATGATGAGGCAAAGGTGCCCCTGATGATTGGGGAAAAAAGCATTTTTTCCCCATTTCACCACATTGCCAGTTTATTTATTGAGCTATGAAGTAATTATGCTTAATCATGCAACTACTGTACATTATAGACTTTTCGCAGCTGTTTTTGATCAAAAAGCAGCTTGAAGCAGCCTTGGGCAAGCAGATAAAATGTTGGCATTTTACTACCAGCAGAAGAAAATGTAGAGCCAGAGTGTAAGATGTGCTGGTCAGTTTTCCTAGACTAAAAACAGAATTGTTCTTTTGAAACTGGACTTCACTTGTATTCACTCAAGAAAAGCATCGAAGGCTTTATCAGTTTTACTTTTGTCTTGATGAAAGTTTGCTGATGGGCAAAAACCTAACTTTTTTTTTTTTTTTTTTTGCTTTTTCCCTTCATTTCTACATACACGCAACAAAGCAGGCATCTTGATTTATTGAGGATTTCTTTCTCTTTGTTATTATAGAGCATACATACTCACTAGGTAGAGGAGGAACAAAATTTAACCTAATTGCTTTAGAGTGACAGATCGCTATCACGTCACCTCAGCTGTCATCATTCAGCCACCCACTAGTTGTCACAGTTAGCAAAGGTTATTGTGGAATGTAGGTGCTGTGGTTGATAAAGTAAACTGGCTTGTTCAAAACTAGCCGATACAAAAGAGGTTGACAGTGAAAAACACAAAACTATCCCAAAAACACGGAGGTAAGAACCACAAAACTGAACCAGTTGAAGTTGTCATATCAAGCCATCAGCAAAACAACTGTAAAATCAAACATTTTCAATAATGATGCAGTGCTGGGTCCCATTCTCTTCTCAGTATACACCACCTCACATGGTGCAATCATCTGCTCCCATGGTTTCTCTCACCATTGCTATGCTGACGATACCCAGCTCTTCCTATCGTTCTCGCCGGAAGACCTCGGCATGGATGAAGGAAAAGACCCGGCTAAAGAAAAAGCTAAAGACCCGGCTCTTTCGCAAGCACCTCTATGCCTGATACACTTAATAATAAAAAAATAAATAAAAATAAAAATTTTACCTGTTGGTACCTACTTCCTATTGGACCTGAACTCAGCTTTATGGCTCTTACTCGTGTTGTTCTCCCACCCAAAACCTAACTGCAACTGGAGGGTTTTTCTATTGTATCAGCTGCTGTGGCAGGTAAACAACCGTTATTTGGAGGATTCGTTAAGTCAAACCAAAGTCTCTGTGGTTTGTAAAATGGTCAAATTGAGAGTGCATTGTGTGTATGAGGATAAAACCAACTGTGACAGGCAGGGAGAAAAAAATGTCTTTCACTCTGATTATCATGTGTGAGTGTATGTGAGAGAGCTGCATATGTGTGTTGAACATTATGTGTGTGTTAAACATTATGAACATTTGAATTGTGAATAATTGTCAATATGTGAAAAATATGTATGAATGTGTTTGAAGGATGTATGATGTGTTTGAAGGGTTGAAGCATGTGTCTGGAGTGTGTGCAAATGTATCACTGTATAAATGTGTGTGTGTGTGTGTGTGTCCCTTATTGCAGAGTGTAGGTGTGTAGACAGTAGTTAAGTCAGACTAATGAGGAATGAGGCTGAGCTCCTCTCTCTTAATGAGATCCTGCTGTGACTGACAGCCTTGTTACCACACACTCCCCTGTCTTACCATAACACTGTGCTGCCCACACACACACACCCACTCCCTTCTTGTAACCTACTCGCATGCAGTCTTTTTTGCTCTCTCTCTCTCTCTCACACACACACACACACACACACACACACACACACACACACACACACAGAGAGAGAGCAGACTGTCGAACACTCCTTTCTTCATCACTGCATTTCCATATAGAAAAATTAAGTATTACTGAAACAAAGGAAATCTTTAATGTAACAACGTGTTTAGAGGTTCAACTTTGATAACGTACAGCCCAGTAAACTTAATGTTGGTAAAATACAATATATTCCCTTCTGCCTCAGACTTTCTGATATAAAGTTTGTGTTTGTTTTTGTTGCCTATAGAAGTCTTTTCATTGCCTGTTAATCAGAATTTCCATTTTGTTTCGGTTTTTCTGTTTGGGAGTTGCTTTTATTTAGTCAGTTTTTCAGAGCTATCATTTCTGTCTGTCAGCTTCAACAACCCATACACAGCAGCTGTGTCAGTCTCATCCACACTTGTTGCTAAATTTGTTGCAACATTTCTGTTGTCATTTTTCTGGCTTTGGTACCGGAAGATGACATCCCCATTCTTACTTCTACCATCAAAGTTTTGATTGTTTCACTCGTTTTTCCAACTGGGGAAACAGCCGCCAATGAGTACAACAGCAGATCTCTTAATCACTGTAAACATCTAGGCTTTTTTTAGACTTATGCTCTATTGTTTATCCTGTTGTTGTTTTTTCCAGGTGGCATAAACAGTTTCTGTAATAAGCCTAAATCCATTGTTAATCATAGCGGAAAATTTGTTTTAGATTTTGTAAATGTTATTATTTTATTATTAAAAAAATGTTTTAACGTGTTAATGAACACACTTTCCTTTATGGTACCAAACAACTAGATTTTGAGAGCAGTACAGGATTTGTAAATAATGATTTGTTGTCTGCACGGGTACTGTATAGATGGTAAATGGACTTATATAGTGCTTTTCTAGACTTCCACTCAAAGTGCTTTTACACTACAAGCCACATTCACCCATTCACACACACACACTCACACACCGATGGCAGCAAGCTACCACACAGGGTGTCAGCACAACCATCGGGAGCGATTTGGGGTTCAGTATCTTGCCCAAGGACACTGCGACATGTAGACTAGAGGAACCGGGTATCGAACCGCCGATCTTCCGATTAGTGGACGACCAGCTCTACCTCCTGAGCCACAGCCACTCAGGAGGTATGAAATTGTACTGTCATACATAAAAAAACACACACATGTGAAACAGTATTACCTCAGCAGCCTGTGCCCTTGACCTGTGCTTTAAAACGCCATTTGTTTGAAGCTTTGTGAAAACGTCTCCTCGTGTGCATGCGTCTTTGTGTGTGCGGATTAGTGTGCGTTTGAAGCTGCCTCCTCAGCAGACCTTGGCTTTGATTGACAGGCACTCCCTGCATGACCCGGAACCTTTGATTGGCAGAAAAATGATGAAGAGGAGAGGAGTTGGGGGAGTTTGTGTGGGCGGATGCTAAGTTGAAAGAGTGTGGGAGATGGTTGTGAAACGCAGGAAGGTGGAAGGATGAGAGAAAGATCCAAAAAGGATCAGACAGAACTTGAACAAGCACTTCTGCAGGCTCCAATTTTTATCTTAATCTGCATTGCCTTGTTATTTTCCTCTTTACATTCAAAAACTGTTCTGTGTAAAGGGCAGTTGGAGCTGTGGGCAATGTATTATCTTTCTTCTGGTCTGATGCTTTGTTTTTCCAATTTCTGTGGTTTTACTCTTACTTGTTATGTGTGTTGTGTTCCCTCTGATACATCAGGGTTAATGTGCGAATCAAGTGGTTTTGTTTTCATTGGCTATCATCTCTGATGTGTTTTCACATATTTTATTGTATAAAAGAACGACAGCTCTGTCAGTCAGAGGAGTTTGGCAAACATAAGAGATAGCAAGACAGCACAAGATAGGCACAGCAAAATATTATTCAGTGCCTCTAAATCCAAATTAATACATTTTTGTTGTTTTAAAATGCATAACTTTTGCTATGTTTACGCCAAGCAAAAGCCAAGTTTACGTGTTAGTATGGACGGAGATTATCTCTGAACAGTGCTAAAACACTCATGTGGACAGGAATCGTTTGATTTAAAACGCTGTTTTAAAATGAAAACATATTAGTGTGGATGTAGCTTAAATGTAAAAGTTCTTCTTAGATAATCACACATCTCATCATAGCTTAGTTCTGAAAAAAAGGTGCTGAAACTTTGAACAGAAGTGTATATTTCACACACAGGACACCAGAAATTGTGGAAGGTCTGAAAAAAAGTATTTGTAAAAGATGATCAACAGAGCTAGCCATTAATCTGTCTCTTTGGGAATCGGTGATCTTTAGATCACATTAAAAGACACAAACTCAACCATTCCGCACATTAGTGACATTTTGCAATTTTGTCAAATCTTGCTGTTTTCCATTTAAAAAAAAAAAAAAAAAAAAAAAAAAAAAAAAACTTTTTGTTTTGTACATCAATTTAGACGTCAACAACAAAGACGAGCGTGGAAGTTTTCTGGGGATTTTAACCACATGTTATGGTCTTTATTAGCAGTTTGCTCAGTTGTCTTGGAGATGACGGTTCAGTAGGATTGGTTTGTAATTGTAGCACTGGCCCAAGATCTGTCTAGTTAATAAGATGAAAAAACAAAGAGGACTACTCAAGTGTGGATGTGCTGTTAAGTGGGAGGCTGTGACTCAGTTTGCCGGAAACACAGCCAAGAACAGCAACATCATCAAGGAGGGAGCACCTACGCCATCAGCTCATTCAGCTGCTGCAAAGCAGAATTTGAACCCTCAAAAGTTGCTCCAGATGATTAGGCCAGCGCCTGCATGGTAGCTTGCTGCCACTGGTGTGTGTGTGAGTGTGTGTGTGAATGGGTGAATGAGTGGCAAATTGTAACACTTTGGATAAGAAACACTGTATAAATGCAGACCATTTACCAAGATATTATCTCAAAGTCCTGAAAAACATTATAACAGTGCTGATTCACATACAGTATCTACAAGTCTGTTTACATGTAATCTATAAATTTGTGAGTGACACTGCCTACATTCACTGACAGCTCTATAGTCATGACACAGATCAAAATCTTTCCAATTCGTCAAGACGTTAAGATAAGATGGGTTAAGTATACATGTTTTTAAAAATGTATGAAACCTGTTGGTACAGTCATCAGATTACCTTGGAAATTAAGATATAGTTAGTGAAAGCAAGCAGATGAATTTTGGGATTGATCAGTGGTGTCCTGTTTACAAAAAAGTGAATTTTTTACTTGACCTCAATACCTGCCCAGATACAATAATCATTCTATAAGTGAATCTTGCATTTTGATGTCTTTGTGATTTAAAAAAAAAAAAAAAAAAAAAAGCACAGAATCAGTCTGGCACAGAATTGCTGTGTTAGAACGAAATCATTTGTGCTGTAATATTAAGGATTCTATGTCACTCCACTAGTTATGAATTATTCTGTGTGTGAACAGAAAGCTATCGACTTCCAATCCAAATCCACAGAGAATCACTGTCTCCTCTTTCCTTGAGTGAGAGAACTTCACAAGAGCAGAATCAGTTGACTTTGTAAGATGACATCTGTCATCCACAGTAGCAGTTAATTTACAGTTTGCCCAACAAAGTTCAAGATGTTCTCAGCCAAATCAACATTTTGAAAATAAACAAACTTAGCACCCACATAATAAATTAAGATGTCCTCTGACATTAACGTTATAATCCTTAAGATTTTCATTAAATCAGACTCATTTAAAACCAGTGCAATTTCATCTAATATACAGTGCCAGTCAAAAGTTTGGACACACTTTCTCATTCAAGGGAATGGGAAAGTGTATCCATACTTTCCATTGGTACTGTATATCAGCTTTACAGTTTATTGTTCACTCTCTTTACATTGCACCAGAGCCGTATTAAGCTGCCGCTAATGCAAACAGAACATCATACTGCCACTGCTTCATATTAAAAGCATACCATTGGCAAAACAAGGGATGACTTTTACGGTGAAGCAGCCACAGGAAAAGCAATTTGATTATCACCCTGATTGTTCAACAAAAAGTCATCTATGAAACAAGACCACAGCCACTTTTTGGCAGCAGTTTTAAATATTGCACAGTGAGCTGTTAGATGAAGAGCTGCAGGCGACAGGCTGCACACCTCCACTTCCTCAGCAAGGTAACCCACTCCACTGTGCCCTGCTGCTGTGTGGAAAACTACTTGCAATGTGTGCAGCATGAAATCAGATCGTGGTTGCCATTATTTTGACTGACTTTGTTGTTAATGCGACGTGAGTTTGCTTGGCTACATTGTAAATAGATACACCAGCTGCTCTTCTGTTGTATTTCTGACAAAGTAACTGCTCAAAGAGTGTTTGCTGCAGTATTAAACCGCACAGTAACCATGGGTGTCACCAGTTAACCAGGACTAAAATCTTAGGGATTACAATTTAAATTGCAGTACACATGATAATTGTTCATGGCATGTATCCTTAGCTTGCACTCCCTGGGTGCACATGCCCAAAAATACCCTCTGAGGGAGGGGTCTGATCCTGTTTAGTCGTCCGAACCACTTCAAATGGCTCCTTTCTAAGCAAAAGAACAGCGATTATACACTGAGCTTCTTCAGATATCTGAGCTTCTCACCCTGCCCCTAAAGGTGTACCCAGACACCCTGTGAAGAAAAGACATGTCAGACACTTTTTAGTCACTATCTAAAGGTGAGGGCTGGAACATGTATTACATCAGTTGATAAATGAAAAGCTTATAAGAGTAAAGAGCTGGTTTGCTCCTCCTGAATCTGAGTCTGAACAATTCATTTCCAGCACCCAGCACATAAGCTTTCCCTTTGGTGTGTTCATAAAGGAAGTAAAATAAGACAAATTATGTGTACTTGACCACACAATGATTATGTGACCAGTACTGTAGGTGACTTTCCCTTTAAGAGGGTTAGACACTAAGGTGACCAAGGTGCAAATAATGTTATTGTTAGGATATGAAATTATTTGTTTTTCAGCTGCTACATTCAAAAATACCCACATGCCACTTCCAGTTCACCAAGCAAGTATGGTAATTTTGCATGGAAGAGAGCCACCAGAAGAGTGCTGGTGACCTGCCAGAGACTGGCGTAGCAGAGAGACTCGAGAGGAATACAAAATATACCAGAATGAATCCAGGTCTGCTGGTTATTTCCCACCCTGGATGGAATAGTATGAATACTGTATTTGGAGTAGGGGAACATGAGGAGCCATTGAAATATTTGTTTTTGCAACGCTAAAGAAAACATTTCATTTTGAACACATATTGTTAACTGACAAATAAAAGCCAAAACAGCCCTGATGCTGCATCATCACCCACTGATTTTATTATGGATATCATAAAACACATGAAAAGTACAATAATTATTACAGCAAAATGCCAGTGTAATGTTTTCACAAACCCTTTACTTCAGTAGCAACAATTTTTCTAGTGTCTCTTTGCTTTGGTTCAAATGCCACCAAACTTTTTTTTTTTTTTTTTTCAGATAAATCGTTTTTTCTATTCCTAGATGTGACTTAATCTGTACCAATTAGTGACAAGCTCAGTGCTTCAGACATTCACGTTCAAAGTGTTAATCTTAGCTTAATTTACAGTAGTTCAATGCGAACGTCTGTTTAGTCACTTGCTGTCATTTTCTGAGTAAATATATAAACTCAGTCACCTGTATGTGCATTCACAGGCCTGAATAAGCACACTCTGCCCTCAGTAATGTCTCCAAGGTTTGTTTGTGAGGTTTGTTGCTTCTCTATAACAAAAGATGAATAATTCATGGTCTTGTTTTTTTTTTTCTTTGCCCTTCTTTGCGTAGCCCTGCATTTACCTAAGGGCATGTTAGTCAGATAAAGAAAAAAAATCTTAGATGAGACACAAAGCGTCTGCTCAGGTATTGAATATGATTACATAGAGCTGAGAATATAGTTATACATAGAGGTTTAGGAATATTCCAGTTTCACCCAGTGAGGTTAGAGCTAAATAAACCTCTTTTCATCCAAGATCGCTTCCCCAACTTGGCTTTTGAGATAATAATGCTACAAACACAACATTTTCAGAAAAGTTATGAAATTACAGTATCTTGGATATGTACTGTCATGATGGTGTACTATGACGCATCTTAGCTGCACGGTCATCTTTTTTTCTTTTAGTATTGATAAATAAAATGTAATTGGACTTGCCCCTGAAAAAGCGCACTTAAAAATTTGAGTGTGCTCAAAACGTCCTCTGGAGAAAAGAAGTTATTTTTCTAAGTGCAATCAGACTGAGTGATGGCAGCTTCCCATCTTCCCTATGTGGTGTCCTGCAAATTAGGACAGTCATGAAAGCTGTGTAAACTTCCATGAGAACGACTGGGGACTATGAAATGTGAGCACATCAGGGAAAGGGTAAACAAAACAGAAAATGAGTGGAAACCTGCTGCCAATGTATTGTGGGTGTTGAGAAGAAAAAAAAAACACCCAGGGCTTTTATAGATGCTTTTGATGCCATATGTTGCGCTCTGCCAAAGACTTTGAGGCAAAGTCGAAAAATGAATAATTCACTTTGTCTCCTTTATCCGTCTCTCGCTGTCTGTTTTTCCTCTTTCTCTTGCTCTGTCACACCTTATCTCTTCCTCGTCTTCCACCCCCCTCTTTTAACTCTTTTCTTTTCCCTTCCTCTCTCCAGATCATACCTCAGTTGGAGGGCTGGGGGACAGTTTTTACGAGTACCTGCTGAAGGCATGGCTCATGTCGGACAAGACTGATACGGAAGCCCGTAAAACTTACGATGACGCCATTGAGGTACAGTCTGCACATCTGCACACGTTAGACAGTTTGTTGACTATCTCCTGAAGAGACACTCCTTTCTAACAATCTGAAAAAGATCCAGCTACTGACTGTTTTTAACAAAGGAGATGTTAGGAGATGGGACACTTTTTTCAATGAGATTGGGTTTAGCAGGAAGCAGATGTTAGTGGTCTGTAGCTGTATGAAGATGTCTGTCAATCATTAGTGTGTCAGAGAGCAAGCAGAACAGATGCTACAGAGTGAAGGGTGAGGAATATGGCTGAATTTCAAATTCTGCACTCGCCACTGTTCTGTTTTCTTCTGTTTGACCCTTCCCGCCCACATACACGTGCACTCAATGTCAATGCCCCGTTCAACTTAACATCCTTCACGCGTAAACACACGTTTTCACTTCATATTCCATTTATACCTTCATACCACATTCTTATTGTAATCATTCTCCCTTTTTCTGACAAACACACACATTTCACACATTTTACCATTTTGATGAATACCTGCAATCACAAACACACACCAACCCACACACACACTTAATATTGGTAACCTCTGTCCACATTCTCGCTATAATAAACACTGTCATTCCTCTTCTTTGGACACCTATCTCCTCATAAACATCCACACTTTCTCCCAAATACATACATTTAATAAATCCTTATCTATTGTTTCAATTACTACCCCCACACATAAACACACACTGCCTCCCTCCAGGCCATCGAGCGCCACCTGATCCGCAAATCCAACGGCGGTCTGACGTTCATCGGCGAGTGGAAGAATGGCCACCTGGAGCGCAAGATGGGCCACCTGGCCTGCTTTGCCGGAGGCATGTTTGCTCTGGGCGCTGACGGCTCGCCCGACGACAAGGCCGGACACTACCTGCAGCTGGGTGCTGAGATCGCACACACCTGCCACGAGTCATACGACCGTACAGGTGAGGGGGAGGGGGGGGCACATGTTTTCAAATAACTGTTTTAACAAACATTAACCAACAAAGAGAGAACAAACTTACCATACCTGTCTGAGGATTCTTTTAGACTTGATTGGCTGGTCATGTTTTTGCAGGTATTACATTTTCAGTTGCTGATCATCTGTTCCAAGAAGACCTTTCAAAATAGTAGCAGGGATGTTTTCTGGCGAGGATCAATAGTTGTCGGCACAGAAAAGCCAGTGTGTGATCTTGCATCATGATTGTATTTGTATTGTGTGTGTGTGTGTGTGCGTGTGCGTGCACAGTCAGAAATCGTGAGGTTGTTCAAAGAAAGAGGAGAGGTTGCTGTAGCAACAAATGAAGATAGAGAGAGAGCGAGAGGAAGGGTGGAGAGAGAGAGAACTTTCTGGTTAGGTGGCAGGGAGTTTGATAGCAGCGGTCAGGCTGTCTAGAGTTGGCCTGTTAGTTCTTAATGAGCAGTCATTCACGGCAACCGTTGACTGTGGGTGTGTGTGCAAATGTGGCAGTGTGTTTAAATCCTTTCACTCACTAGTCCTGTCACTACCTCATCAGCTTCTTAGTAATTTTCCAAGTTTAGACTCCTAATGTCCATCACACTTAATTGGCAGAAAACACAAGTTGTAAAACATAGAAAGCCAGAAAAATCAATGGGGTTGGAAGCTTTTTATGGGTCTCACACACACACACACACACACACACACACACTAATTCATATCAGTTTTGACCTGTAATCACCAGCAACTGAACCATTAAGACAAACAAGGTGCTAAAGATTTTGATCTTCTCTTCTCTTTTCTTTCCCTCTTTACCACCCTCCCTCCATATCTGTCTTTTTCTCACCTGTCATCTCTTTTCATTTACTCCTACTTTTACATCTTTCTCTACTCCCTCCTCCCCCGTCTCTCCGTTTGCTGCCTTTCTCTTTCTCTTTCTTTTCTTTCCTCATCATCCTCAAATCCCTCCACCTCCCTTCCTTCCTGTTCTTCACGTCTGTCTTCCTTTGCGAACTCCCCCTGTTTCTCTTCTTCCTCGCTTCTCTTCTTTTCCCTCGTTCCTTGCCTCTTGCCCTTTCTGTGCCCTCTTAATCTTCCACCTACACCTTTCTCTCCTTCCTCAAGTGTTGAAGCTCGGCCCGGAGGCATTTAAGTTCGACAGCGGCCTGGAGGCGGTGGCTGTACGGCAGAATGAGAAGTACTACATTCTGCGGCCGGAGGTCATCGAGACCTACTGGTACATGTGGAGGTTCACCCACGACCCCAAGTACCGGCAGTGGGGCTGGGAAGCGGCACAGGTACAGTACATACATTTGAAAAAAAAATTTCATTCATTCATTTTGAGTTTAATAATGGTGAGCAACTTCGAAGAGCACTGGCGGTCTTGCTTACTCTGCAACGTGAACCTCCAGGTAGGATTTGGTAGGATATTTCTGGATTTGCTTCACAGCACAAAATAAGTGTAAGGTGAAGCTTTCAGAGGAGACTGGCATCAGGGAAAATGAGGCAGTTTGTATTAGAGTTTAAATTAAAACCTGGGGGTATGGTAATGAGCAGCAACGTATAAAAAGTATTTATATCTCTTATCTTGATGTTAAAGGAAATTTGAAGATCTTCTATCTGTAAGCCAGACGTTCTCATCCTCCATTCTGCTTTTCTACATTTTTTTAAATTAAGCATGATATTTATTAGAAATTTTGGATCTAGTTTTTGAAGAGGCAGTGAGGTCCAAAGTAGACAATTCTTATGTGATTACCTAGATGAATGGGTTAAGAAATTAGTCAGTGAGTTACAGCTTTGGGTGAGTATGGCCCTGAACTTCGACGCACTTAACATAATATGATTTGTGGCATTTGTTAATGTATTTTAAGCGCAATTGTGCAATCATAGATCATCAGAAATGAAAGAATATTATTAGCGGGTGGCACCAATAAGTTCATACTCTGCAAACCTTCCCTTTAATTATTCTAGTTGTAGATAAAGATTAAAAATGTCTTTCTTTGTACTATAAAACTCAGCTTTCGTTGTAAAGGGGGTGGTTGTCATCTAATCTTTTGGTAGATAATTTTACAGGGTTTTCTCCAAGGATTGTTTTGTTAATTGGATTTCAGTACTAGGATAATGTCAAAACCTCTGAATGTGTGTTTAAATATTAACTGCTTTGTGTCCAGTGGAAAGCGAAAGTATTTAAACAGTGAGTTTATCTTGTTTTACTGTAGTTGAAACTGTGATTTAATATTGACTTTTTATTCTGTAAGTAAGTATGAGTCAGAAGGTCAGACTGCGTTATTGAGTCTTCATTTGTCTCTCTGCTAAAAGCATGTCACCAGCAAAATAGAGAACTTTTTTTTCTATTTCCCCAGTGGTTTATGCTTTTAACTGATCGTTGACAACCTGTGGCGGGGAGTTTTTTTAAGTTTCATTTGAGCTCATGAAACTGAGAGTGCAAATGATACCCAGCTCCACACAGTGAAATGAAGGCGGAAGCACCTTCCATGGGTTATCTCCCAGATTCTCCCAGATGCTTTGTCTCTTCAGGTCTTTGTATCCTGTAGACTGTGGCAGTGATGTAAGGGCACATTTAGATTTCTCTCTGTAAAAATCACATTTTTGAATGTCTGTCAACCTGCAGGCACTGTAGAAATCCACTATGTGTCTGTATATGTTTGCATATATTTGAAACACGTAGGTGGATGTCAGAACTTGAGTTTTTAAGGTGCTATTAGTTATTTATTCTTCTTTTAGTTTTAATATGAAAGGAGAACAGAAATGAAAGCCCTCGCTATCCTTTTCACTCCCCTGCTCCACTTCTCCTGACAAGATTAAAGAGCGTGTGTTCTATACAGCAGTCAATGTGTCGTCTCTGTCTAAATCTCAACCGGTCTGCTCGTCATCCTTTTTTTTTTTTTTTTTTTACCCCACCCTATTCATACGTTCCTTTTTTCTCTTTTTCCTGCCAATCTTCAAGTGACATTTTTTCTCCACTTTTGAGCACTGAAACTACTTCTTTGTTTTCTTCTGAGTGGGAGTAAGTGCGAACGTGCTCATGTGCAAAGCAGAGAAATTGACAAGTGTGTATGATGTGGTGTTGTACTGAGTATGAGTGACACTAAAGAGAGCTGAAGCTGAACAGCTTATCTTTGCCTGTCTTGCATTATTTAATATAGCTTACATACATACTAATGCATATGACACTTCCTATACTCTGTGCTAATCTGATTTAATTTTGCTTTTATAGTTTTATTCTAACTCTTCTAAGAAAATAAATATTTTTTCATCATTGTGTTTTGCATGCACCTGTTTTACACACTGATTCCCCAACATGAAGTTAATTTCTTGCAGTAATTACAGACACTGTAAATGTTTTTTGACCTGTATGTAACCAGTATGTGCAGTGGCAAGCGCAGTAGGTCACTATTCAGGAATCAAGAAGCCTGAATTCGCTGAAAAATCCCTGGTTCTTATAAATTGGAACTGGCATATATATACTCTCTGCTATATACTTATTGTTACTGCTGTTACTGTGCAGGGAATCAACATACTTCACCATTTTATATTAACAGCAAAAGATACCATACATTCCCACGTCAATCAAACTGCGACTTTCTGTAAGAACACCAACTTAACTTAACAAATAAAAGAAAGATGTTTTTTTTTTTAAATATTTTACATTTTATTTTTTGTTTTCTGAGATCGTTCTGGAGATGTCTCACCCCCACCCAGAATTTATGTTAATTTTTTTCCAGCTGTAAGCAGTTCCTCCATTTCTATTTCCATTGCATTGTGAAGAAAAGTGTGCATTTACACCACACTCAAAAGTGTTTTTTAGTCTGCATACTGAGCATACTTTTATGTTGTTTTATTAAAGCCTGCTTGGAATCAGTGTGTATTATGGATCTGGGACAAGGCTTGTGTCTGACGATGTGTTCTCTTTGCCTGCCATCATTGGAGGCTCCACATACTTTACGTTTTCTCTATTTCTTGTCTCTCTCTCTCTTTGCATTTTTCCATTTCTTCAATTTTTTTTTCTCCTTCACTTTATTTTATTGTTCATTTCTTTCTCACACACACACACAGACACACAGCTTCTTCCTCACACAACACCTGAGGGTTCTGTGTTCACACGAAGCTCAGCGTCCTACTGTCTTCCTCTCTTTATCTCCACACTTTTACAAACACCTGTGGTCTTCTGTCTCGCTGCCTCAAAGCTCAGCTCCTCTCTGACACACACTCACTCCTACCCATATTGCCCACCTGCATCCGTCTGGTACACCAAACCTGCCTCTGTTTGTCACACTTACTCTTTTCCTCTTTGTGTGTGTGTGTGTGTGTGTGTTTGTGTGTGTGTGTCTCTCTCTTGTGTGTGTTCAGCTTTACCCATCTGTGTCAGAGTGTGTGAAGGTAAAGCACATCTGCTGTAATGAGAAATGTGTCCTCACTTAGCAGCTGCAGACACACTGCTCCTCCTCCTCCTGCAGGTAGACTTTTCATCAGATCATTTATACATCACAGATGGCCGTGTGTGCATGTGTGTGTACATTTATGTGTACAGTTACAAATTTGCTGGGTATCGAGATAAGAATATTCCACGCTGTTGACCGTTTGTTCGACTGCAAATGTGCTCTTGAATATATCTTTTTATCAGCCAGACGTGATGTAGGATACAATCAGCTTGATGTGAGTGTGATGTGTGATGTGTATGTGTGTGTGTGTGTGTTGCTTAGTCTGTTGCGGGCACTGCAGTGCAGATCCAGAAGGGCAAATGTACGGCGGGCGCAGCAGCCCATGAATAACAGGAATTATGGTCCAAATTCCTTACGACTGAACTTTGCTGACAGCATAATGGTCACTCGAGGACAGGATGAATGGAGAAGATGTGTGTGTATGTGTGAGTATGTGACAAGGACAGGGATAATGCGTTCAATTACATGTGTTAATAGTGGAAGTCGATAAGGTATATGCAGAAGTGTAATGCAGCCAGATTTTTTTTATAGAGGCACCACTTTCACTGTAACAAGTCTTCATTGCAAATCAATAGAGCACACAGGTAATAGCACAGCTGGATGATCGCTGCATTTTTCATGAAGTAATGGCAGCTCATGCATGAGTGTGCAGAAGAGGGAAACACCTGCTCACAAATATGAGTTGTTTTCAATCATAAGATGAATTTTTAACAATTTGGAAAATTTCCGATTTTTTTTTTCGTGGATTGCTGGTTCACTGATTTGTACAAACTATTTTGGAGAAAAAAGCAAAATTTTGAGGAGCATAATTACAATAGTGTGATTAGTGTAATTGCAGCATTTGTTGCCATAGTAACACAGAGGAGACTAAAGTCTGGCAACAAGCCAGTCACTTTTTTTTTTTTTTTTTTTTTAAAGTTACTTATTCTGGATGTTTCATGAGGTGTTAAATCGTTGCAGTGCACAAAAAACTTGAACGGTCAAGGCTCTGCTGTTATCTGACTGGTTATCCCAACGTTTACGTCACATCTGTCATGTTTCTAGATAATAGAAACAGAGATAAACCCTCCAAAGCCAAAGTGAATGGACAGAGAGGGGATTTACGTCACAATTCAAACCACCTACAATTGAGGATTAAATATTGCGTGGAAAGACCAGACACTTAAAGATTATCAAACCCATCTCTGATGTCCAAAGAAATCAGATTCAAGCTCTGTATAGATGGAGCTTAAAACGTACACAGATGACGTGCAAATGCTGTTGTTTTCTAAATCACAGACAGCTAGTTAAAAAAAAAAAAAAAAAAAAGAGCCAAGACATGTTTAGAACGAAACATCTCAGACTGGCTAATCAGCTCTTATTTTTTCCCCGTTCATTGTAGAGCAACAGCAGACAAAGGTGACAAAGGCAACCTGATCAGCAGCGTGTAAAGACAACCCCTGTGAGACCGCCACAGGCTCTGCCTCTCTAAAAGGAAATCTTTTACTTTGCCATTACGCAGCAGCTCCCTCAGATTCAGCATAACATGAAACAAATGAGTGTGTACCCTCATTACGAAGCTGCTCCGTGTGGAGGGACAAAAGCAGAATAAAATGTAAATGCAGGGGAGGCAGGTGGTAATCTTCTTTTCCTCTGGTTTTCTACAGTTGCTGTTTCCTGTATGCGTCTCCCCAGGACTCGCTCTAATCTGTCACAAGCAAAGAAATTAATTATAGCATGCTTTTGTAAGCTTATTAAAATTGTGCTCCCCCCCCCCCCCCACCTTTTTTCTCTGCCCCTTGTGCCTCTCCTTTTATTCTTCCCCCCTCTTCCTTCCCTTCACTTTAACTCTTACTCCTGCCCTTTCCTTTCACCTTTCTTCCTCCCACCTGCCCCTTCGGTCTTCTCTCCTCCTTTCCTCTTTCTTCTCATCCTCTCTCTTCCTTCCCTCACTGTCTCCTTCAGGCCATTGATAAGTACTGCAGGGTGAGCGGAGGTTTCTCGGGGGTGAAGGACGTCTACTCTTCCAACCCAACCTACGACGACGTGCAGCAGAGTTTCTTCCTGGCCGAGACGCTCAAGTAAGCCAACACTAATATGTTGATTAACTGGCTTGATCTGTGAATCATCAGTACGCTTCTTAATTAATTATTCACTTTTGTAATTAATGCCATGATTTGGTGGGTGGGTGGTGGGTTTGGCTGATTTAATGGGCTCGTCAGTGAAAAATGATATAAACAATTATTTGCTCATCTTTTAAACCTTTTTTTTCCAAAAATAAATGAGCAGAAAACTCTTCTGCAAACATAAAGACAACAACATGTCAGTCAGACCCACATGAAACATTCTTTTTAAGGATAAGCTCGCCTTTTTTCAAGTCTGCCTTATAACAACACTCGTGTTTGTATGTACATCGAAACAGATTTTGCACGCTGTAATCATTACTCCTGTTCATACTGAACATTTGAAGATACCCTCCAAATGCACAATATAAGTGATGGGGGACAGAGTCCTCAATCCTGGTTTTGTGCAAAAATATATTTAAAAGTTTATGTGAAGATAATATGAGGCTTCAGGAGTTCGTCTTATGAAGTGGATATCTCTTCTTACTGTCCTTCCACTGCAGCTGAACAGGAACATACTGTCCACCGAGACACAAAGAGAAATCTTTACTTTGATATCAACATTATTAGACTCAGATGGCTGAAGCGTCTTCAGATAAACATTTTTTTCTCAAAACGAGGACTGGGGATTTAGTCTCCCATCACTTACATTGTAAGAGTATTTGGAGGGGATCTTTTAATGGTCGGTATGAACAGGAGGAATGATTACAGCAAGAAAAACTAATTTCATTGTTCATTCGGGCACCTGACTGTTGTTTTAGCACAGAGTAGGAAAAACTGTGAACCTGTCCTTCAAGTTCAGCTGAAGCTCATATGAGCCTGAATCCTTCAAAGTTACAGTCTTGTTAGTATAAAATTCCATTTGTTTCTTCCCGGTCAGTGTTTCCTTGCTGAGCTGTGGCAGAAAAACACTGAATTTCCTACTAAATTGTTTAGTAGGACAGCCTCATGAGTTTCTACAGAGTGAGGACAGAATATTTTTCATGCTTTAATAATTCTACATTGACACTCTATAGAAGAATTAAGTCATATGACATGTTACTCTGACTGGCTACTTCACTGGGCAGGCATCAAGCTTTGTACGCAGCCACACAATATTACAGAGAAGCTTTAATGTTTCTGTGGTTCATCATCATCACTTAAGGATGAAGGGAAGAAAGGTTCTGAGTGCAGACTTTGACCCAGAGCGAAATGTGAAGCCTAATGTAGCTCTCTGATTCCCCCTGCTGGTGGCTCTGTGAATGTTTTTCTCCTCCTGGTAATACAGTGCTGTATACTGTAGTTAGATTTACAGGAGTGACTACAGTGTGTACAGATGTTACTGTCGATCAAACAAGTCTGACAGATCAAAGATAACAATAAAACGCAGCAACCTGGGCTGATGTCAGGGTGTCAGCAGGGAGCTGCTTAGCATTGCTCCATTTTTAACTCAAATGTGTTTGAAATTAACACCCACAAAGGGTAAAATGCCAGTAAAATGTGTCTTTGGTGTATATGTCTAAAAGGTCAGCCGCCACGCTGGCTGCTAACTTTCTGAGATGATGACATTTGAATGTTTGTGTTATGCAGCCTTTGGTGTCTATTTGTTCTCAGTCTTTGTCCCCACTGGCTGCAAGCCAGTCACATCAAAGCAAAGCAGCAGCTCTTTGTCACACAGGCTGCTCATTGGCTGCAAGTCACAATACTCTGCTCAGACGTAGCATTTGAACTTCTGTATGTCAGCTGTAGGGATTATAAGTTAGACTCAGCTAACATCAGTTAACAAAGATTGTTGTTGAGATATGAAACTCTCTGACTTCAGAGTTTTTGCCCGTCATTCACACTCACACAGCAAGCTACCATGCAAAGTGCTGGCCTGACCGTGGACAGCAATTTTGGGTTCTTTATCTTGCCCAAGGACGCTTTGACATGCAGACAGGAGGAGGTGGGGATCAACCTGCCAAACCCTGTGATTAGTGGACGACTCACTCTACCTCCTGAGCAAAAGCCGCCCCAGTGTAACACAAATGTGCGCTGTAGTTTTCATCAAATTTGTGGCTTCAATATGCATGTGTTTAGCTCCTGGTTTACTAAAGGAGCAGCTTATTGCACAGTCAGCTTCTTGGCTGCGTCTATGAGTCCAGGTTCATCCTGCAAGTGCAGGAGAGCTCATTCGATTCAATTCAATTTTATTTTATTTATATAGCACCAAATCACAACGAACGTTATCTCAGGGCACTTTACACATAGAGCAGGTCGAGACCGTACTCATTTACTCATAAGTGCAGTTTAGCGATGGGATTTCCATAAAATCACAAGCCCAGAAAAGAAATAAATGGTAGTCTTCTTGATTACAAAACTTTCACATTTGCAGCAGTTTGAGTCCACCTGAGAAAAAAATGTTACTATTACTCAAGAAATGACTAAAAGTATAATGTTATTATCTTTATGTTTAGTTATTAATGGTTTAGGAGACATTAAACATGAAAACATGAACACAAAGAAGATGCTGGGACATAAGATGAATCAAAGACACAAAATATGTACAAGCCACCACAACAAGTGGAGAGAGAGAGCAGGACAGGGCAGCAGGTGGAGGTGGTGTTGATCAGGCTGATGTTAATATAGATCTAAACACTTATGTGTGCAGTTGCTAACTTTTAGTGATTTTACAGTTCATTGATGGTCACGTTTAAATGCAGGTACAGGTTTTGATCCTGTGCATTTTCTTTAACAAACATTGAGGAAATGATTTGTGGTTTTTGAGTGGCAGTGAAGCTTGGCGTTATTATCTATTCACAAAAAAACCTCTCCTTTCTAACCTGTTCCTTCCTTTCCCGATCCTTCCCATCTTCACCCCCTTTCCCTCCCTCCGTTAACCCCCCACCCCCGCCATCCACCCACTCCTCAGGTATCTGTACCTGTTGTTCTCCAGCGACGACCTGATGCCGTTGGAAAACTGGGTCTTCAACACGGAGGCTCACCCACTTCCTGTCCTCCACCTGGGCAACATCACCCTGCCTGGCAGCGAGCCGGCTCAGCGGTAGACAGACAGGCCCTCTTCCTCCACCACAGCACCAGGAGGGCATCACCTGTCTGCCCACCTGCCTGCCCGCCCAAAAACTCACCCATGAACACTGGACAAACTTACATTCAACTCTAAAGACTCTCTACTGCTTTTGGACTGCAGACATGAACCAGAGGAGACGGAGAGAGAGCCTCTTGCACACACAGACCACTGCAGAGCGGAGAGGACTCGGGATCACTGTTAAATCTCCCTCTCTCCTTCAATTTACTCTTTGACTCTCTCTGTCTTCTCTGCTTAAATCAGAAGGACGGCGGGTGTGCTGCTCAGCCTCACGACTGGCTTGAATTGACTCTTTGCTCTGAAGGACTGAGCTCCAACCTGGAGGCTTGATATAGTTTTTATTATTTTTAGTGTTCATTTGAGATTTGACCAAACTTTCCGCCCATACAGACTCAAGCTAAGGCACTGAGAGTACATATGGGGTTTTGTGGAAGGATCATGCAGTCACACAGTGGATTATTTTTCAGGCAGACATACTTGAGGACTTTACAGGGTCTGTTGATAAGGTGTGTTTTTTCGTTTATCTACTGGACAAATCGTAAATGGGGATACAGGGTTGAATCAAAGCCCTCCGCTTCTCCCTGACCCAACACCCGCCCCCCCCCCCCCGTCCTCTTCCTGTTTAATCTTCATCAGATGAACTTTGACCTGGAACTCTCAGCAGCTCGTCACATGAAAAGAGGGAGGAGGGTACAGTCCCCACCTCCCCATCTAATCCTCCTTTTTCAGAAAAGTGGACCATTGTAAGTGGAACAGTAATTACACAGAGACAGCGGCAGACCTCCCCACCTTGACATTTTTCCAGTTTCTCTCCCAGTTAGAGACATCACCGAGCCACATTTTCCCAAACCATTATGCTGCTACTCAATTGGATGCTGCTTTTTTATCTCTCTCCTCCACCTTTTTCTGATGGCGCAGTTTTTGTCCTTTTCGCACCTCTCCTCTCCTCTCTTTTGGCTCATTTTCCCCCTTTTCATGAACTCACTCCAGATCTTTTTTTTTTGTGCTCCGCATTGTGAGATGAGGCTGTAACCCAACCAGGCTTGTGTATGAGTGTGCGGTGGTTGAAATAACCCCTGCTGTAAATCATTTGTTTGTGCACTTTGTATGGGAAGACTAACGAAGGGGGAGAGTAAAGCTGTAGCACTGAAAGCGCTGAAATAAATGAAGACCTTCCTGTGTCTCCCTCCTGAGCTCCCATGCCACATTTTCTCTGTACAACCTCATATCATCTGTTGGACTCTGACTCCAAAATGGAAGTTTCACGAACTCAGTGTGGTGTTAGAATTCTCATCATTTTCCTCAACCACTCGTTCCACAATTTCTTATTTTCTGCTTTTGTCTTTAATATTTGATGCCTTCATCTCCTTCCTTCATTTTAACCTCTACCTCTCCTGTCCATCATAAAGAGTCTAAAAAACTTGGAGGCTTTTTGTCTCAGGGTCTCCACACAGCTCTGAAAAGTTTTGCAAACTTTAATTTCAAGATCTTCGGGTCTTCAATAATATCTTGAGAATTCCCATTGCTTGGGAATTGCAAAACAACTTCAGGAGCTGCTAACTTGTCCCCTTTGTTTGAATTGTTAAGTGAACAATCTTGACCAGCTATTGTAACAGATTTTTTTGACCTTGTTCATATTGTCCAACTACTAAATCTTAACATATCAAACAGACATCAAAATCTTCAAATCTATCAAGAAACTGGGGTTTGAGAAAAGTCTGGAATTCTGAAATGAAGCAAATCTACAAAAATTCAACTTCAAATGCACTTCTTTTGCTAATAATTTCCTCTCTCTGTAATGGTTTGATCAGCCCGAACATTCAACTCTATCGAGGGCAGACACAGGAGCCTCATCCCTCCGTATGGTTTGACATATCGAGAGCTCGGCCTTGTTGACAGAAGTTGCTGTCCACTCACCACGCGGTCTGCTCAGTTTCCAGCATGGTTTCGCCTCCACTTATCGCTCCTGGCACAACTGTCTCAGCCTGAGAGGTTTATTGCTCAAGTTGCAAAGATTATACAGTCTGTAAAAATATGTTTTGTTAGCAAACAGCCAAAACAAATCAACTCTGAAACAGACAACTCTCCCTGGTGACATTCAGTACAAATATATTGAATGCTGAACATATGCTAAAGAGGTTACACTTATCATTTCAATGTGGCCTACTGAGAATGATTTTCATATTAAAATCCACTTGTTTTACTGGCCCAAAGTGGGGCTGCACAATCTGTCAGGACAACTCCAGGTGAAGCCCCAACCCCATGTAAAATCCTAAATTTAGCAACTCTGACCAACGCATATTAGAATCAGACCTGCTCCTGTTTTGGTCTGATGTTCAAAGTTTTCATAAATTTAAAGTGAAGAGTAATGATTCAGATTTAAAAGATAACAGCGGAATTAGACACATAATAGCCATTTTGCGCTTTTATGTGGACATGTGACCTCAGAAAATATGATTTTAATCATCCAGCATCAATTTAAAAATAACAAGTGCAACTAACATTTTCTGTGAGTCGTGTTAAATCTGTAATAGAATTTTTAACCAGGAGAGAAGCAGTGGCAGCAGAGGGGAGGACATTGTGTGGAGTAAAGACAAATTATACATTAACGAAACCAACCAGCGTATAGATGATTTCAAAAGAAACCTCTCTCCTGCTGTAATGAGGGACTTTTAAGTCCTGTTACAACCACAGATTGTGTTTTGAAAGCAGTATTTCATTATAAAATCATTCAATCTGCTTGGTTGTTAAAACCAGCGTCATAAACTACACCCTCCATCAGCCAAATACTTTAACATTTGTCTAACATAGCATAACAAGTCTGTTTAATCTACCATCCATATTGGTGGTGATTTCATCATGATTTCCAATCATTCTTAATTAAAAAAAAAACACGTAGTAGAAACTGAGCAGTGTTTGACTACTAAAGATCATTTTTATGCAGGCATTAAAGCTAAAGAGGAGGAATTGCACTAAACCCGGAAGATATTTTTGTTTTTGACTTTGATTTTTTTTCAAGCCTTATTGTCAAATTCGATGCTTTGGCCAATACTGTGCTCTTTTACTTTTGTAATATATCGTTATGATATATATTAATTTTCAGTGTTTTTGTTTGCATAAACATTGTCTGACATGCAGAACTGTGATGGCATAAATCTGAAGTTAACATGGGATTTGGAGTTGAGACCAGGCTACAAGAGCAAAAGATAACTGATCAGAGCTTCAGAATGACCGTTTGTTTACTGCTCAGCCACACAGCTCACAAGTTCTTTACACGTGTCGATATGCTAACAGCTATATCCTCATTTCCTGCTCTCACATAAATTTAGTTGACAAAAATGTCATTGACTAAATTAAAGTTTTTGCCCTTGTTGGGTAGAAAATCAGCTGCTCATCTTTCAGTAAAGCCATACTGTGTATGCAGAGGGCAAAGTGTGACAGTACTGCTAAACAACAGCTCATACTGTTTTGACAGCATACATGCATCAGTTTTTAGCAGGAGATGATCATCATCACTGACTGCAGGGATGGAAATGAGTATGAGGGTAAACTGAAGTGACTGAGATATTGTTAAGCTGTAGTTGTTGACGTGATTCTTTTGACCTTTTCTGACCTTTTGCCTCAAACCATTTTCAATTACCGACTGTTTGATTTTAGCTTGTTAGTTGAGTTAGAGAGGGCAAACCAGCTTTGACCAAACTTCTATTTAACAGTCAGGTCAAGATTGGGCTGAGCTCATGTTAAACCAAACAACCTTTAACCAGTCTCCGTTCAACACACGTTTTATTTCCTCCACTCTTCTTCCCATCATCCATCCAGTATCATCTCCACCTCCCGCTTTCATCTGAACTCCAGTGGCAGGTGTCATTAACAGCCCATTGATGCAGTACAGTCTTGCCTCTCAGCCACTGTTCCCCTGTCTCTGACATCACACTGACATCATCACCACCTGTATCTGATAGGGAGGGAGCCCAGGAAAAAAAGACCTGAGCTGCCATTGAGTCGCTGGGAGCAATGTGGATTTTGAAAATTGAGTGTTCTGTATTTGTATTTTTACTGAACTAAAAAAATGAAATTAAAGTATCTGTAAATATGTTTAAAACTGAGACACAAATTCAATAAAGATGTTATGAAAAGTGATCAGAAATGAAGAGTATGATTTCGTTTTTTTAATGCTTTTGGTGCTTTTTCTTGCAGATGCTTTGACAGTGGACAATGATAAGAAATTTAAGCCACGCTAGCAGCATTGTTGTACAGATGGCAATGTCGTCGGTCTGTTGGATGGATTGCCATGAAAGTTTGTACAGACATTCGTGGTCTAAATTGTAACAACCTTGTTGGTCCTCTGGCTTTTCATCTAGCGCCACCATCAAGTAAAAATATTAATTTGTCCAGCCTCAGCTGTTTGTGTTTAGTGCTAATTAGTAAATGTTATGCAAGCTAACATCCTAAGCTAAGATGGGTGAACATGATAAATACCTGCTAAACATCAGCATGTTAAGGACTTTGAAAAAACGACACAAAAATGCAAAATACTATCCTGTAAAACTATTCATACCAGCAGCAATACGAATTTGTGACAGAAACACAAATTTGCGAAAGAATTTGCGACAGCTCATTCTTCAGAAAAACTGATGGATTCAACATCATCCAATGATGACCTCTGTCTGACCTGTGTTCAGCGTCTCTGTCCACAGAAGCAGCTGTCTGTCAGCAGCAGCTCCTCAGGAGCTGAGAGGACAGCGGCCAGACAAACTGCCTTCACCAGGGTGACCAGCAGAAATATACTGAACCAAAATTTTGTTTGTTTGTATTTATTGATTCATTGATTTTATTTCCCCGCCCACCGTAGCGAGTGAGGGGAATCTGCCTGTAGTGAAACAGACAGACTGGAAGCCTTGATCCTAGATACAGTAAATAAGTTCATAAACATATACAGCGGGATAATTTGTGTGATTTAAACAGCTGTCTGTGCAGATTAGGCTTCACCAACTGCGACAGAAATAGACTTGGAGCGTTAACAAAACACGGGGGGTCTCTGAGTTCTTTGTCATTTAGTCATACAATACAGGGTGATGAGAAACACAAACAATCAACAGGTCCACCATAGTCATTAGTTTTCATGGAGTTTTCATGACGTCCGGTCCACACAACGTGATTGGTTGGTGCCTTTATTCACAGTGCAAAAGCTCAGAAAAATCAACTTAATTCTGAAAGAAATTAGGTTGCTTTTTCGCTGAATAATTTGAGTTCTGTGTGAAAGTACTCATGACAAAAACATTTTAAAAAATACATTGACGTGCAAAGCAATTGCATGAAAAAAATGTCCCCAGTGTGTAAAGGCCTTTAGAAGTGTCACTGTTAGCTAAATGATAACATCAGCAGGCACTAGGCTGCAGCGTCACACAAGATATCACACAAGATATGAATGCTGCACATTTACTTATTGCCCTCCCTGTTTTTCCCTGCAGAACTGTATTCTTGTCAGGGTGGAAAATATAAGCTCTTTTACACACAGTGACTCACCATATTCAGAGAGATTAATTCAATATTTAACAACTTTTTACTGCCAGTTTAACCTTTTTATTGTGTTGGAGGCAAATGACACTGGCTGAGATATTTAATAAAAGCTATTAAATATCAGCCTAAACTTAATCCGTTTTTTTTTTTCAATTTCCCACATGTAATATGCTGTATAATTAAATAGCATAAGGCCACTTCACAATTAAGTGAAGTGTTTTTTTTCCTTGCCTTAGATAATAGAAAGATATCCACAGGAATCCACTAAAACATGGTGTCTATGTCTCTGAGGGCTGATTTGTTTCACATCTGTGTTTTCAGTGAAGCTTCGATAAGGATGGCTCATTCTGGAAGTATCAAGTCAGAGTAATGGATGGTTTATATTTGGTTTACCAGCTTATCTTCTGAAATATTTAATACCCAGTGGCAAATATTTAGCTTATACACTTGCCATGGTTATCCTTTGCTGTGCAGCTTCACCCTTTAAACTCACACCAAAGTTGCAAATGTGTGTGTTTGAGAGAAAGTGAACTTCTACCCATGGGACAGGAAAGTAAGCATCATCTAAAGTCAAGGTCACCTTTAAATTAGTGTTTAGAAATCTTTCCTGGCACATGGTTCATTTTCAGTGTGTGTGTTTGTCTGAGATGGTCAGAGACAAAGTGGACCGGTGCTTTCCCTTAATAAGGACACTGAATTAGAAAGCTGTGATCAGACACACACATATCCTTGCTAACTGCAATGTTCTTACACATCATGAATATATAGGCAAAAATATACCTCAGTGTGTGAGGATTTCTGTATTGCTTGTAGTCTGTTGGTCTTGGCAGTTTGTTAGTGTCAGGAGGTGCCAGCATGATACTGCAATAACAGAGAGCTCATATAACTTTATTACATTTCTGTGTAGTACTGTATGTTCTGTATGTTACAGGAGTACCACTCACAATGTTAGCAAACATGAGTAAATATACTCTTCCCATACGATGCATGTTTCAGAGTTTTGATAGGCACTGAAACTCCTTGGAAGTTTGTGGGTGCAAGGAAAAATTAGGCTGTGTAAGTTTTTTTTTTTTAAAGATGAAGGGAGTGAGAACATAAACACAGGAAGAAGGTCCTGAAGAAGGTCCTCTGGCCAAATGCAATGCACTCTGTTGCGCTTGTACAGGTCGGATCTCAATTCATTCTTGGCTAATTGGCTAATTGCTAGCAACTGTCGATTTTGCTCATCTATCCCAGTATGCAACATGTGTAGGGTTTTCTTCAGTTGTGATGATTGTAAAGACAAAGAACACTGAACGCATTTGAGTTTAACCGAAGAATTTATTACAGCCGGGAAGCAGAACAGTATGTTGAATAGTCTCTTCGAATATTCTGAAGTACACAGTTCATTTTTATAGGATTCTTAAACTCCTCCCTACATGCCTATACAGACATGTCTCACTATTCCAAATTTACCCCTTCTTATGTTCAAGAGGCACATATTCCAAAAGGGTCATATAGCGGTGAGGCTATAGAAAGAATCCTTTACATGGTCAGCACATTCATACAGTATAGAATTCCCTTACATGGTTAATACAGTACATGCATACAGTATATCCATCACATGCACCTGGCTACGGGAGCTCAAACTTGTGCGTACCTTGTAGTTGGGTCGGATCAAGGTTGGTCATGTTCCCACCACAAATGAAATGATTGTTTGGGACCAGGCCAAGACCACTTCCTTGGTACGGTTGATTTTGTCCGCATCCGAGTACAATTGCAGGGTTCACATCTGCCCAAATGAATCACACCAAGGGGGTAAAGCGAACTAGAGTCTGATTCAACTTGACTTAACAAAGCAAGTTTGAAAACACCCTTAATTACCACTAAGCCTTTCAGCTGTACCAGCTACTAACACGCCACAACATAATACTGAATGCATTGATTGTCAACAACAACGAAGGATGCAGACATTACCTGAACCCCGATGAGGTCAATCCGCTGTCCACACTGGTTTCACCCATCCAACACGGCTTGCTCATTTGGCCAGATGGTCTTGTGTCGGTAACTATGCACTAAGCTCGACATTGGTTTCAGTCAAATTAAGTTCACAAACAGACACAGACAAAAAATAAACAAAAATACTTCAGGGATGTGCAGATTACGATGTGGGGATGTGGGTTATCATTCATTGTTCATCGCAGACCCAACAAAACACCTGCACTCCCTCTGACCATGGTAGGTAAGACCCACCCCTCTTGAGGTTGGCAACCAACCAAAACACAAACGACAACCTGTGACCATGACAGTACCAATACCACAACAAATGCTACAAATGTTAAAGTGTGTAAGATTTAGTGGCATCTAGCAGTGAGGTTGCAGATTGCAACCAACTGAATACCCCTCCTCTCACCCTCCCCTTCCAAGCATGTAGGAGAACCTGTGGTCACTGCGAAACCCGCGAAAAATGCAAAAGGTCCTCTCTAGATTCAGTGTTTGGTTTGTCTGTTCTGGGCTACTGTAGAAACATGGCGGTGTACCATGGCAGGCTCTGTCGAAGGGGACCCGCTTTCTAGATATAAAGGGCTCATTCTAAGGTAATGAAAACACGATTCTTATTTTCAGGTGATTATACACTAATTAATGAATGAATATTATATTCCATTTCTGTCAAGTCTGTTTCATTAGATGCCACTAAATTCTACACACTGCACCTTTAAATGCTATCTAAACATAAAACCATACAAGAAGTTTGCCTAAATGAAATAATGTAAAATCAGGAGCTACATGATACCTGAGAATCTTTGAAGATTACATAATCTGATCAGATATTTAATATCAACTTTTAGACCATGACACTTTTGATACTCGATGCTCTAGACACATTTCGGTCAGTCTAAGAAAAGTATTGAGGATTGACGTCTAGTGCTGGCCTATTTTGGATCTATTGGATGGATTTCCCTGAATTTTGGTTTAAATATCAATGGTGTCCAGTGCATGAAACCTAATGTCTTTGGTGATCCCTACACTTTTCATCTCGCGTCAGCATCAGGTCCAAATTACACCAGTACCAGTACTTTGGTTTATGACAAAATACCCGCCAAACTACTAGCCACTGGCATGGCTGTTATGTTTTAGTCATGTTATTACATTATGCATTTAAGTACATATTTAAATAAATAGCACATATTCCTAATTTATCCATCCAAATAGTAGCATCCTTAGGTAGCAACAGTGTAGCATCCTCGCAATGGGCTACTAATGATTTTCACTCACAATGCGCAAGCACGATAACACAATTAAAGTCATCCTCCCTCTCCTCATTCTTCAAAGGACATCTACGTGAAAGGTACTGTTATAAGAGTAGTGTAGCTCCTTTAAGGAATAGGGCAGTGCTTAATGTGTGTGTGTAGCAAGTGTGTGGTTGAGCAAGCTGCAGAAAAGTGACGGTGAATGTGAGCAGAGCAGAGGAAAAGGTTAGCAGTAAGTTGTCAGTCTGGCAGTAAATGTACAGTACAGGCTGCAGTGTGTCAGTTAATAAATGCTGCAGCTTTTATTAAGACCAAGAAAAGACTCGTCTGTTGTTTCCCCAACTGGAAAAGTGAAGGGGGTTAGCCCTGAAATTAGCAACATTGGGTTAGCCTAACCTGACCAGGCTCACTTATGGTGGATTGTCCTTTAAGGTGGATCAGCTATTCTCATTTTAGTGTGTTCTCCTCTGCTGAATTTAACTCCCTTTGCTGTTGCAGTGACCTGGATCCCCACTGAAATTGAAAGAGCTTTGTCTTATTTTAAATCCATCTTCATACCAAGTAGATTTTAGGTTGAGGCAAGTCTATAGCAGCTGTAGTTGGGGAGACCAGGCACTGTTATTTTACTTTTTAAATTATTCATTATCAAGGTTGTATCTTCATGTTTTTCATTTTAATTGTATAGTTATATTATAATTTATATTCTTATCAATGTGTTATTTTGAATTAAACATTCATTTTCAATTAAAAATTAGAATTTTATATAAAATAGAATCTGTTTATATAAAAATCTGTTTATATAGAAATACCACGCTACATAATATGTGTAACCCAACTTGATGTGTGTGTCGCCAGGTTTCACAGGTATATCTAAGTGTCTAGGTTCTAAGAGGAGACTGGTGTACAATGAAGTAGTGAAGTACACAATGACATTACCTAATCCTTCCCTTAATAACTCACAACAACCAAATACTTTTATGTTTAACTGTAATGTATTATTGTTTCTTTTTTCTCTCTTACTTCTTTTCAGTCAGAACAATAACCTAAGCATATGTCCTTTCCTTTAAAGCACTACATTTTCCATTCTGTTACAGGAATCATTGAACTCGTACCCCTAATTGGGCATGAAACAAAATTGCACCCACAACTTGGATCAACTTGGATCAGTTACAACAACAAAAAATACATCAAAATAAAAAAAACATCAAAACAGTCTATAACTTTCATAGAAATAACCACAGGAATATGAAATCAGTCTTTATGTTTCTTCAACACTGTTTCATAGCTGTTGTTTTTTTTGAGTGCACTTGAGTTCCTATCACCACCCTTAGCGAGGAAAACTGTCCACCCTGGCTCCCAAGAGGATGGAGAAGATGAAGACAGTTGAATGATAATTAGTGGAGATGAGGAGTGAAGATGATGATGGCAGTGAAGATCCAGTGAGCGGTGAGAAGATGGTGACGATGGAGATGGAGACCAGGAGACAGTGGGATGACGGTGACTCGGGCAGCATAGTTCTGTCTGTAGTATACTCTCAACAAAAAACCAGCCTGTACAAAACGTGCAGAGTAATCACTCATTTGTCCATATCCACCCTTCACTTGTGTTTCTTCTCAGGACACCAATACATAATATCCTTACATACTACACATATCTCAATAACTATACATTTTAGCAACATTTCACTTACACATTTTAGCTTACAACTTAATTTTATCTGTCCAGCTTAATGAACTAGCTTACCGAGAACATAAGTCACAATAAAAGAACAGAAAATATATAAAACATTGATTGTTTCTGCCTGTAGCTGCATTAACCAACCACTAACCTAACATTTTTCCTAAATGCACCGTATTCAACAATTTTAAGTGAAACCATACTATTGGTAACTTCATCTTCAGTAATGACTGGCAGTAACAGATCTAGTACTAACAACACACGTTTCAGTTAATCCAAGGTAATAGGAATTCACTTTTCTATTCAGGGCCGATACAGGCGTTTCCAACAGTCACAGGAAATTTCTCGTAGCTAATCGCAAATGTCAGCAAATCAAATCAGTAACTTTCTCAAAAACAATTAGCTTCTTTCCATGTTTTTACCCAAATTAGAGCTGTGACATGGTGATGCAGAACATTAAGTACTCAGTTTTCTGTCAGTCAATGTCATCATGCCTCTGTAATCCTCTCCATACACATGTTCACTGTGTTAACATTGGTGAAGTTGATTTTTAGACATTTTAGCCTGCTGACACAGAGCTGTTCTGTTTATAAAATTACTCATACCCTTGTTTTATTTGGCCCTGCAGAAGCTAACAATGAATGGCCTCAGTATGTTCACACAGAGAGAAAATAGAGGAGACAGGAGGAAGGGAATGAGAGGTTTTATCATAATCCTGGATTAGTTGAACTGTTTACATGAAGAAAGAAAGCAAGAAAAAGACAATCAGTCCTGAAAATGAAGGGGGAGTGAAATGATGCGCCATAGTGGATTTGACACAGATAGCAGGCTCAGAAGTGTTGTACTGCTTACACTGCAAAACATTTTTGTCCCAGACTGTTGTTGTCTGTTCATCTCTGCCCCCGGTTTCCTCTTGAGCTCTTGGATACTGCTTATCTGTCATCAACTTGTCTTCAAGCCGCTCCAACTACAAGAGCATCTTCGTTTTGGCTACAATAGAGTCAAGCATGCACAAGTATGGATTCTCAGCCAGGGGTTTCTGTCTTTAGTTAAACAAGAGTAGTCTGCAGTAATCTTAAATTGGTGATAGAGAGTAACAAAGCACATGTTTTAAATATTAAGATGTTGCAGATTATAACTTCAGGCTGTCTAATTTTTCTATGTACCACATTGTAATGACACAACAGACCTGTTTCCATTGTGTTGTTGATGTTTGAAGTTTTAAAAATAGGGGAAAAAATGGATTGAGTCGAGTCCATCTATTCTGGCAACCGATCCCTCTCTGCCTCTTCGTCATCCAGACAGACAGAGAGAGGTTACTGGAAAAAATGATGGTTTGGCGGTTGCTGAAGTAAATACAAATCTGCTGACACACAGACAAATTCATCTAAACACTGGTATAATGGCACTGAGATCAATAAAATCTTCTGTCATCTTTCTTGTGTATCTCTTTCCCTCCATCCCTCATGAGGTCTGGCCTTTGGACGGTGATGTGTAAGCCTAACTACTGTGAAGAGATTTCCTCCCTCTTTGAGACAGAGCAAAACATCAAAACTGCCCAAAACTGTTCTTAAACCTTAAATAGATACTTATACAAGACTCATAAAGCTGATTGCTATGAAATGTTCTTTACTTGCATGCGGGATGGAAGGACGCTTCCCCACAGACACAAATTCCATCTGAAGAACATCCTGTTATCTTTTTCACTGAGAGGAGGAATGCCACATAAAGTGCACGTCTGTTTATCCAAATTTGAGTCAGTCCCAAAACTTCTTTTTATTATTTACTTACACGTAATAAATCATTTGGGAAGTGAGCTTTTGTATTCTGCTGGCCAGCGCGACTTAAATCACTGCGAAAAAAAAAACAAAAAACTTTTTTCTTTTTAAGGGTTTCTTTTCAGGCTAGAATATAGTAAAAGTGCAACAGACAGCTACATTCATAGAGCAGAATTTGACCTTCAAATGAGGTTCGATCATGTAATAATGAGTAAATCTGGAAGGGGTAGGAGGGTGGTAATGCCATCCTCTGATAAGCAACAACAACTAAATGATGTTTAGAGGAAGCGCAGGGCTTTTAACCGTCCAAATGAGTCACCCTGAAAAGATTAGCACATGCTTTCGTCAACGGGCGTAGTGGAACCTTTAATGGCACTCTGGTGTGTGTGTATGTCTGTTTGCTTACATTGGTACAATGAGTGCATCCAGCAAATCAATTTTGTTTATGTGTCTCAGTGTGTGTTTAATGTGTTAATGGCCAGGGCTGCTTACCCATCCGTGGCCTCGACACGCTGAGCCCCTTCTCAGATGGCACAGCGCCCAAGAGAAGCAGGTGGCCGAGCTCCTGCTGCACAACAGGATTAACACGCACACACACTTCAGGTAGACCGAGCCATGTACTCCGCTGCAGAAACCGCACACCTTACAAACCTGCTGCAATTCATCCCTAAACAAGAGCATCCCGATAACATCCATCATCACCTCAGAGATCCTTTATTCAGCGTGCTTATATGTGCCAGACGGTGTAGTTCCATACATACTGATATTTTCACAGTCAGGTAGCAGATGGCTCAGCACAAACAGTGAAAATAACAACACCTAATACATAGACACAATATTTTGTTCTGTCAGCAGAGGCCCTGCATTTGCAACACAAATCTACCAGCAAACACATGGAGGTTCAGTGGAAAATTGGCTATACTACTATATCCAGCCCAGATTCCTCAGACACCTGAAAATGATTGTTGTTTTGTGTGGTTTAGTTCATGGAGTAAAGTAAAATAGAGCTGCATAGATAGATTTATTTCATAAAAATAAATTGTGAGAACAGTGTTTTTAGACTGTTTCTCAATGGCCACACCTGACGGCAGAGCGAAAGCGCTGTTATAAAGAGGGGGTAGGTGAGGTGAGCAGGTGTGTGGTACTATTAGATGATCTGACAAGCACTTGAATGATGAATGATTTAATTTCCCTCCATAAATCTTTTAATTCAGCAATGTCATAGCTATGCGTCACTGCTATGCATAGTTGTTTATCAATTCGCAGCACTACTGTACACAGCTAAAAAGAACTACAACAGCCGTAATTCATGTAGGCTATTGACATAACAGTGCCCATCTGTGGGCAACACCAAAATAATGTTCAGTATTTAATGTTTTACTAGTGCAGTGCCCGTTCAAAACATGCCTGTTCGTAATGGGCAGATTGCTTATTATTTCTTGAGAACCATATATATATGTATCAACTGACAAACATATCAATCAAAACAATAAGGATTTAATGAATTAAATGGTTTTAATCCAGACAGAAACTTCACCAGTGAGACTAAACTGATGTTGAACTGTAAAAGCAGTTTACAGCCTTCCATTGGTTGAGTCTGCTGCCAATCAAATGCATCTGCGCTCCTGTGCCTTTTTTTTTCTCATGTGTGCACTCGTTCTTCTCTCTTGGGCAGTTCAATTGAGCGGGCCCGGCTTTGGCCCTTGGCCCTTGGCCCGTTCAGCTAATCAGAGCCCAGAAACCCCGCCCCTCTGTGATGTGACAGTGTTTGTATCAAACAGCCCCCACTGCACTCAGACACAGAGCTGAGCAGCTCGCTGTTCGCTTGTTTATTCACAGTTTATTAATATTAAACGTGTCACATGTCTCTACAGTAAATCACCTGTTGAGTGTTTGATGTTTATTTGTCCTTTAGAACATGACCACTGTGAAACAATCAGAAAATAACGGTTTATTTCTGTTGTTCACAGGCTTTCTCTCTCTCAGAGAAAGCTTTCCAGCCTGTCTCTCTGTCACTCGCTCGTGCTCTCAGGAGTCAGGAAACCCACAACAAAGCCTAACTTTTAACATTATTAAACAAAGAGAGTTGTCGCCCCCTCATCTCTCTCATGGCAGGGTTGTACAGCTCTGATCGTGACATGCAGTAGCAGAGCCCAGAAGCCCTGCTGTGGCTGATGGCTTGTTTATTCAGAGTTTAAATTTATTAATATTATATTATATTATATTATATTAATATAATATTTATTAATAATATCGTGCCACGTGTCCAAATTACACCAAATTCGACACGGCACTTCCCTTTTTTCCTCAGCAATGCACCCATATGAAGTCGATCTGATGAACGGTTCAATAGATACGTGACAGTAGAGATAGTAGATAGTTTAGGCTATAACTAATCAAAACTCAGGTTAAGTCTAATTTTTGGGACAAACAGGACAGGATTTGGAATTTGGGGCAACTGCTCGTAATTCAGGATTGTAATACAGCTCGTCCTCAAAAGAAAAACGACAGTATAGGTCAAAAATTCAGCTGGCAAAAACAACCTATAGTTATGTTTGAGTGACAGACACCATCTAGCGGCTGTAGTAATTATGACCCAGAGAAGTGACGCAGTTCAGATGACGTCTATATAAGGTGACAAATTTCCATATTCGAGGGGGTGGGTTGGGTTTATGGCTAAATAGATAGATGGCAAAAAGTGGACTTTCCCGCACGTGTCATGTTTCCAACCATGAGTTGGGACAGTTTTTTTAAAAACTGTAACTACGTAACTATTGTTGTGTTTACTGTTGCCATGACGGCAAAGGTTGCCGAACTTTAAGGAAGTAGAATCTTTAACCCACACCACGTTTCAAGTGATCATTTTAACCTAAACCATAATCTTTCCCTAACCCTAACCAAGTCATGTTTGTGCCTAAACCTAACCAGACCTTAACCACAGCGTTATCACATCATAAAACATAATTACTGTGATTTGTAACAGTTTTGGAAAGCACTGATAGAGGTAGCACATTAGAAAATGCTCCTATGGGTCGTTCTGGAGTGCATGGTACAATCAACCTATGTGGTCATTTAATTATGAGGATGCGCTGGGTAATAACTCTCAGCGTAGCACATTTTCTGGAAAGAAGTCTGTCCCAGTTGTAGAGGAGTGGTTCTTCAGAAACACATAATGAACTGTCTGTAACTCCCCACTGTGTAATTTCAGTGTAGGTGCTTTCCTGTCAACAATAACTAACTGTGCAGCCCCCACCATACCTTCACTCTCAGTCTCTAGTTATCATTGTTATTTGCCATGTCCATCCTCCCCATACTCCTCCACTGCCTCTTATTACACAGTCCCTCCCTCATGATGCCAAATCATTAAAGGGTCAGTGCACCCAAATTACAGAAACACATGTGTTTTGACTTACTTAACCTCTAGAGGTATCTAGCCATGCAGATAGTTTCAGCTGTATCCCAGTTTTTGAAGATATCAGACTCTTAAAGGGGCCAGTATACTCCTTCGCCTTTTAGACGACTGATTAGGGGGGGCTGTGTTGAGGCAGTTCTGTAACTTTCAGAAACCAACAAGCTGACATTCACACACATTTCTCGTCGTGATTGGTCAGATGTGTGGAGGTTAGAAAGGAGCCAGGGTTTGAACTTCTCTCTCAGCTCTCTTTTTCATTCTTGACACAACTATTTATGTCCCTTTTTATACAAACAAACGAGAGCAACACTAAGACTCTCTGAAAATATGCACTGAATCCCCATATTTAAACAATATCATATCCCCCCCTCTGTAACAGCAGTTCTGAACAACAATAACCACTTTTTATTTCTGCCGTGGTCAGACAACACGTCATATGAACCAGTTCTGATCGACCATTAACCAACCCTAATGGTGTGTTTAGACAGAACGCGAAGCAGATTTTCACGTCATTCGCATTAGCCCCAAACACTCAATGTACCAATGACTATATGAGTTGTAGGCTAGCTAGCAACGAACACACCGACTGTGTCTGTGAGAGTGTGTCTGTGTGTTTGTGTTCAGTTCAGTCTCTGACTGAACTCAGTCTCTTTCCTTTTCCCTCTCGCCTCTTATATGTTTATGAAGCAGACTGATGAAGCCCTGGGAAAGGCACTCACATGGACACCTCTATGCATCAATTCACGCTGTCCCATGCAAAGTCACATCTAAGTACCTGTACCACTACTTGAGAAAGCTACTATTGTCATCTGAGGAGGAAAAACTATAACAAATAAGAACTACTATAACATAATAAGTGTAAATGTAATAATATAGCATAGATCAAAGTTTTTACAAACAAGCCTAGAGTGAAGCACGGGGGAAACTCCGTAGAGGCATCAGGGATGAAAAGCACAAATACAAATAGCACATTGAAAATCAACAACAAACCCTGCACTATGTGGAACGACATCAAAGCACTGACGGACTACAAAACTACCAATCAGCTGCCAAATGATGACATCACACTGCCTGATGCCCTGAACCAGTTCTTTGCCCGCTTTGACACTCAGATAGAGGAGGCTGCACACATCAGGTGAGGACTATTCTGAAGAAAGTTAACTCGAGCAAGACAGCTGGCCCAGACAGAGTGTCCAGCCGGGTACTGAAAGCATGTGCCGAGCAGCTTGCAGAAGTGTTTACAAATATATTCAACCTCTCACTACAACAAGCTGCTGTTCCCACATGCCTCAAATCCTCCATCATCATCCCAGTGCCCAAAAATGAAGCTCTTTGAGAAACTTAAAAACCATCATCCCACCTGATTTGGACATCCTCTGCTCCACAGAGGATGCGATCTCAACAGTCCTCCACATTGCAAATTAACACACTTAGAACAACCAAACAGTTATGTGAGGATGTTATTTATGGCCTTTAGTTCTGCATTTAATACAGTCACCCCCCTTAAACTGGTCAGTAAACTGAACACTCTGGGTCTTGGTTCCTCTCTGTGCTCATGGGTCATTGACTTCCTTACAGAACGACCACAGCAAGTCAGAGTTGGTAAACACACCTCCACCACCCTCATCTTAAATGCAGGCACCCCACAGGGCTGTGTGCTGAGTCCTATGCTCTCCACACTTTTCACACATGACTGCACCCCCATCTACACCTCTAACTTTAAATTAAATTCGCGGACGACACCACAATAGTTGGCCTGATCTCAGATGATGACGAAACGGCCTACAGGCTCAAGGTGGATCAGCAGACCGAGTGGTGCAAGGACAACGACCTGATCCTTAACACAAAAATAAAAGTGATCATAGACTACAAAAGAACTAAGGACAGAGTACACCTCCCCCTCCACATACATGGAGAGGTAGTGGAAAGTGTGGAAAACCTGAAGTTCCTTGGAGTCACCATGTCAAAACAACTGACATGGACCACCAACACCTCACTGCTGGTAAAAAAAGGCCCAACAAAGACTCTTCTTCCACAGGAAGCTGAAACAGGCCAAATTCCCACAGAAGCTGCTGCTGAACTTCTACAGGACCATCCTGACAAACTGCGCCACAGTGTGGTATGCCAGCTGCAAAGCTGCAGAGCGAATAGACCTGCATGGCGTGGTGAAGGCGGCCCAGCGCATTGTCGGTGTGGAGCTCCCATGACTGGACACCATCTATGCCAGCAGACTTGGAAAGAAGGCAAGCAGCATAATCACAGACACCACACACCCCGGCCACTCCCTGTTTGACCCGCTGCCATCAGGCAAACGGCTCAGGACAATAAAAACCAGAACAAACAGACTGAGGAACAGCTTTTACCCCAGAGCTGTGGCCTCCATCATACCCCACCCACAGAACAGTGAAAAAGAACTGTGAGCACACACGCACACACATACACAGCCAAAGACTAACAAACCTGCACTAAAGTCACTTTTGCACTGCTGCTAGATGCTGGTGCTGCTTTTACTTATTTGTTTTGTTTTGTTTTTTGGTGTTTTTATCCAGTTGTATGGCTTTTATCTTCTGTTTTTAAGTGAATTGTCTTGCTTTTTCTTATTTAATTACCAGAGAGAAGCCAAACAGAGTTTCATTGTACTTGTGTATAATGACAAATAAAATCATTCATTACCATAATTACTTTGTAGGTTCCTCAGAGTGTTATTTTCCCCAAACTTATATTATAATTAATTTTTTCCTTTCCCCGAAAATGCCCAATTGTTACTCCCTCACTCCCCATAATCGTGCGTGATCATAAAAGTGATCATAAAAGTGTGACCTAGTTGGGTGATAAATTTAACTTTTCAATCCTTTAAGCAATACCAAAAAAATTGCAATCACCTCCATTGTTTTGAGGTTCTTACAACATTTTTTCAGAATGAGCAAGTCAGATTACACACTATGAAAATATACAGTGTGATGTGGCAACAGCAAGAATCAGATACAACATTTTCACTTTTTGACATATTTGTCATTTGAAAAGGTTAACAGCCGACAGTTACACTACCAGTCAAAAGTCTGGACACACTTTCCAATTCAAGTGAAAGGGAAGGTGTGTCCAAACTTTTGACTGGTACTGTAGGAACTGAAATTGAAAAGATTTGTTGTTGTGAAAAAATCTCCTCAGACAGAAATCTTGGGTGTGAATTGAAAATCAAAACTAACTTGTTGCCGTTAACAACGACCAAAACATTTTTACTCTCTGCTGCACAGATTCTACATCAGACCAGATCAATCTGTTTCTACTTGTGCCTCCTTCACGCTATCTTCTTATGTTGGGGAAAAAACTTACAGGAACTCTTCCACATTTCATGCACAGGACAGTTATGGCCAAGATGGTGACAGTCAAAATGCCAAACTCAAGGCTTCAAAACAGGAGTCCACAAACCAGTGGGTGACATCATGGTGGCTACATCCATTGTTTTTATACAGTCTATGCTGCACACGCAATGGAAGCCATTAAAATAATATCTCTACATTCAGCCTCATTAACTGTTACAGTAGATTTACAGTAATCATTTCTGAGGGTGTGTTACCTTCTCACTGCTTGCAAAATCAGACATGAAGAATTTAAGGTTTTATTCTTCTGCCAGGTTCCTAAATCGTGTGGAAAGTCTTTCCAGAAGAGTGGAGGCTGTTATGTCAGCAGATTTCCGCTCATGGTTTGGAATGAGATGTTCCACAATCACATGTGGGTACAATGTTTGGGTGTCCACATACTTTTGACCATACGTATATCAGCAGAGCTAACAAAATTTTTTTCATTAGAGTTCTCTAATGAATCAAGACTGCAAATGATAATCTAAACGTATCTATTAAAAAATGAAAAAACTGTATACAGTCAAGGCTGTCTTGTTTTTTTTAAGCTGGTAGTTTCACTTCTCACTTTTTACTTTGTTAGGAGGGTTTTTTTTCCCCAAATTTTTAAATGCTACTACTGGGCAGCAAATGTCAGTGCATTAGTATTAATTATTATTATAAGAATAAAACTCTGGAGCTGCAGCCATGGCCCTAGACTCCCCAAATGGGTACAGACGGAGGCTCATTCATGTGTGTTCACTGTCAGCACTTCTCTTTTTTCGTTAATTGCCCCAGTTTGTTATGATAATCATTTCATCTCCTCTTTTAATGATAATGTGCTCCATAAGAGAGAGAGAAAGGGCTGAAGGTCATCAGAGATTTGTACATCAGACAAGAGTTTGCATCTTTTGCTAATCTTGAAGTTACATTTGGCCGTCCCAAGTCTTTTTCATTTCATTACCTTATGAAATTTTTGTTTACCATAAAAATATTACCCTAATTTTCCAAATTCATCAATGAACAATAAATTTAATTTTATTATGTATAGCCTGCCATCAGTTTTCAGGAAGGCAATATCTCAATTGGTATCATTTCTCTCAGCTTGCTGCATAACCTCTACAGACCATCTTAAATCGGCATGGAAGAATTAGGTTTAAGAAATATGTCAGTGTGTGTGGGGCGGAGGTTTGATTTTCATTAAGTGCTTGAGCTTGATGCATCCAGTCCAAAGTGATTCACCGTGAAATTCCACCAAAAAATCTCTCACCTCTTTTTAAGTCATCCATGTTCCGTTAAATGTTGGGAGGACATTTTTCACTGGTAAATTATGAACTAGCATTTTCTGGCTGCTCTGAAGATGCTCTGTCACTACCTTTTAATGTAAAAAAAATGTTTGGAAAGACCACAGCCAAATGATTCATTTTAAAAAATTGGGAATCCACTTTTTTACGCCAGTTTCAAACCCTGGCTGGATGAACTGACTTCCTTACTAAACTCGGATAAAATTCATTATGACAAAACTGGCTCTGGTGAAAAGTTTAACAAGATTTGAGGACCATTTTTAAGTGGCCTGGTTAAGGACATGGAGTCAAATCACTGTCTTTCCTTTATCTCACCGCATTCTGCAAAGATTGTGAATATCATAGGCAAATGTGTTAAGTTTAGACCAATCATTGGTCCTGTCCAATTAGTGGCAGCTGAGCAACCTACAAAAAGGCCCTTCCTCCACCTTCTCGGGCTCTCTCTCAGCCAGCAGAGTCTCCTCCACACCACATTGTTCTTTGTTTAATAAACTGACTTTGTTTTATATAATTCAGTTTTCCTCGTTCATCTTACTTCCCCGCTGAGCCAGGGTCGTAACAGTGATATTGATTACTTTAAATTACACCTGGCTATAGAGATGCGACAGTATACCTTTTTTGAAACATTCTGACGGTATAAATTCGCCTGGTGCATATGAGGGCGTCTCTTAACTCCCAGGTTACGTGTGGTGTGTGTTACTGTTTCCGGTTGTAGTTTGTTGTAGTAGTGTGGGGAGAATTGCGAGAAGACCTGGCTAGCCAATCATGAGTGTTTTTAAGATTAAGGAGAAATGATTAACATATAAACGGCAAGAGAAGAAAACTTCTCTACATTGTTGTGTGCCTCAATGTGCTAATTTGTCGAGATGATCTTTCATCGGTTTCCGATCGATCCTGAGGTACGGGCTCAGTGGCTCATTAAGATCCGTAGAGACAACTTCAATCCCTTTCAAAACACTCGCCTCTATAGTAGGCATTTCCAGTCAAGTGACTTTGTTGTGACGGCTGGTGGACAGAGAAGCATCAACAAAGGAGCTGTACCTTCTCTGTTTGCCTGGAACGATCATACCATACCCGCACCAAGGCTTAATGTTTGGGAACGTCGGCCGAGATGTCCTTCCCCGGACTTAGCAGCGTCTGACTCCGAGATGGAAATGCAAACAACGCTTGTGTGCTTAAAAGTCCACAGAGACCATTCAACTTCAGCTGTCTGCTCATGCTAGACTCATTAACTCATGCACATAAATAAGCCAAAATTATTTTCTTGTTAAATTTTCTATTGATTTGTCCTGTTGGATCTTTAATTATCACTGTTTACATGCTGTGTTTATCATATTTACCTATATTAAAAATGGAATGTTGTTTCATCCTAAATTTAAATGAACTTGTCTGGTTTAATGGAAAGAGCTCAGATGACATAAAAGACAAAAAATAGACTGAAGATAGCAGGAGGTTTATTTTCAGTTGAATAATAAACGATTGAGGTTCACATCAGTTGGTGAGACGCTCCATTGCATTAACAGACTGGTCATGTAACATCTCTAGCAACATATTAGTTGCATAATTCAGGTTCATAACATGAGGTACGTTTAACAGCAACTAACACAAAAAAACAACCAATTTCAGAGAATAAGGCACTACAGATTGTCTAGTGGTGAAAAAAGTATTTAGACTTATATAGCAATACTAAATTACAAGTAACAACCAGCTGCAAGCAAACATTTACTTAAGTACACAAGTGTTATACTTTTGCTGTTACATATTATTAAATTATAATTAATCAAATGTCTTGTTTTGTCCCGTTTTGTTATGGTTTACTACCATAAAGGACTAAAGACACCAGAAAATATCCACATTTGAGAATTTGGAATCTTTCTTCTTAAAAAAATGACTCAAAATGATTCATCGATTATCGAAATAGTTGACAATTAATTTTATAGTTGGCAACTACTGATTAATTGTTGTAGCTCTACATTCTTTTAATATGTCGATGTAAATGTCACTTTGTGCTGTCAATATTTGATCCAGTCTTATTCAAATATTCTTTTCTGCAGCAACAAAACCAATTTCCCCTCAGGTGTCTGTTGAAATTGCATCTCATCTAATCCAGTATGCTGAAGTGCATACTGGATATGTTGCCTCAAAAAAGAGAATAAAATGATTTACCCTATGTAGGTGTTTCTACATTTGTAAATGACAGATTAATATCCGTTTTCACTGAGAGTATGATGCACACACACACACACACACACACACACACACACGGGGAATCCCCTCCCTGCTCTACTAGTTTCCTTTCAATGCTGCTGACTCACCGACAATGACTTAATGTATAAGCCATTCCCACGGGGGCACCCCCGCAACACCCACACACAACCACAACAGTACAGCTGACATGGCCCACCACGCTATCGATCAATAGTTTCGTCTCACCTCATTTTCTCACCACTGATACAGAGAAGGAAAAAGCTCTTTTGCAAGAAACTGTAACTCAACCCAGATCTGTTCGCTGTAAACCACAACTGTCCTCTTCACCGACTCACTTATTGACGTGTGTTGAGTTGTGTGTTATTCATCTAATCATGTTTATCCAGTCAAGCTGAAAGCTCCCTTCAAGATTTGTAACCAGTTTACACAGCTTTAGAGAAGATGACACTAACAAAACTCTTAACAAAACTGCTGAAAGAATTTAGTCTGAGGTGATGCTGTTATAATGTTGACACCATATTTAACTCTCAGGTTAACCAGGCAGGTTTGACAGATTCATGTGATGTCTTTTTAAAGGACCAGTTGACACATTAATATGAGGTCAATGATGTATAAATGTAAAAAAAAAACATTTTAAATTTAAAAAATGATGTAAATGTGTTATCTAAATCATGCATGTGAGCCCAAAACCATAAGCAAGAAAAATGATTCCATGAATGAAAAACAATATAAAAACAAGTAATTGTGGTAATTCCAAGAATGGAAACATCTCATTGTCTCTGTTTTGTTTTTGTTTCAACTTTCTCTTTTCTCTCTGCTGAGCCTGTTTTCATGTGGGGGCAGGCTTAGAGCCCATAGACCACCTAGCAATGTAGTTAGTAGTAGCAGTGTAAGACAGTTAACAACCAAAACAACAATGGTGTGGTGAAATGGAATCACTAATGTCACTGTCCTGTCCCTGCTCTAACAATAAACAGAAACAGGCTTATCTATATTTTCATGACTTTTTCATCTTCGTTGCTGTTTTTTAATGCCTGTACCAATTCAACATTGCAACATCTCTTTATATTCTCTATTTTTAAAAATCTTTTTAAACCTGAATTTTAAATTCTTCTAAAGTTTTAATACCAGTGCATTTATGCTACCTTTTCACCAAGCCTGAGAAACACAATTTCATATCTTCATAGGTAGCATTTGATACTGAAAAGTGTAAATGTAACTATGGTGAGATGACAATAAAGGTCCTTGAATCCTTGAAAATGTTCATCTTTGTTGCTGCTCTGGCACTCTGGCCCATACTTAACACACCAGTGATTCCACAGGTTGTTCACGTTGTCCGCTCGCATATTTTGGTTCGGATTCAGGCCTTAAACATGTACAGATGTATTTGAGAATTTTCCATTTTGAGTAAAGAACCAGAAAAAGAAGTGAAATCTTACTACTACTGTTTGTTTACAGAACCACTGGAAGTCTGCTGAGACACATTTTCCAGAATCTGACCCATCAGAACAGAGTGGGCTCATCAGGAGGGGGTCCTTAAAGAGACAGGAGCTAAAACGGCCTGTTTCAGACAGAGGCTGAACTGAAGGGGCTGCATAAAGAGCCAGTATAAGATATATAAGGGGTTTTTCAACTGTAAAGCATGCAAAGATATTCTAGTAGAGCCCCAGAATAAAAAATATAGACGTCCCCTTTAAATAAATACATAAAGATGGCAAACAGACAGAGCAGCATTGTCGAAGTTTGTTTTCGAGGTGAAGAAGACACCGTAAGCCACACAAATGTGAGATTTATTCTTTATTGGAAGTTCTTTTCAGACATTTTTCTTTTACTTTTGCAAAAGACTAAGAATAAGGACTAAACGCTCCACCTCTGTTGAAAAGCAGCACACAGCCACTTCCCTAAGCTTTTCTATGAGAACAGTGTTAGCCATCCTCATCTCTATTTTATTGTTTGGCGTTAGCTAACATAAGTGTCCAGCCTGTTTCTGTAAACCATATCATATCACTGGTGGTACACAAGGTTCCACCTGGAGGTATGCAAGAGCCTTGCTGAAAGGCCTAACTATTGCACTCAAAAAATTGCCATTTCATTTCATTACGCACAACGGTTATTACATATACACATCACATTACAATGATGTAAAAATTTGTTGTTAATCATTTAAATATTTTAGAAATAAAATTTGCCTGTGTTTAGTCACTTAGGATGATGTGACATCACGTCCGACATGAACTAGTAAGGTTAACGCTAGCTTGACACAGTCGGATTCAGACTCCTCAGTCGTTGGTTTTAGGTGCGGCTCTTTCAATGTTACATTGTTGGTATCTGCAGTGGGAAGTGGTACTTGGGAAATTTGGTTTGGTACATAGTGGTACATGGTCTGAAAGGTTTGGGAACCTCTGCTGTAAACAAATGTGTATGTACTGTAACATTAGAGCCTTTGAGAAGCAAAAAGGTTGTACAATCTATATATTTACATGGTCAAACAAGTAGCAGGCCAAAGTAGCTTTGTGTGTTAATAGTTTGGTCTCAGAATTAAACAACAGAGAGAAGGAGTGCGCTGTCATAACTCTCAAGCAATTTTAAATTCTATAGATCAACATTTCAACACCTCTTGTCTTCCTCAGGAAGTTTAAGTTGTGTAAATAAATCAACCAAGACCAGCAATGTGGTGAGTCATTGAAAATGTCATTGATGGAGTTATAGTATAAACCAACCTTTTCAGTGCAAAAAGTTATTTTGTCCTTTGTGAATATTTGAGTGGAGGATACTGAGAACACACCAAAAATATAAATGTTAATTAACTATTTTAAAATGGTTATATCAAAAACATCATGGTCAGAAAGTGAGAGTGAGGGTAAAAACAAGTGAGACACAGGGAGTGACTGAAGTAAAACGTATGCATTGATAATGAATTGTGATATCAAGCATTGTATTTGTACTTCTGACAATCATGTTTCGCTAATTCTACTCCATTGATGGTGCTTTAATTTTTCAATAACCTGCTAAAATGTCAACTATCAGTTGTTCAGCAATTAACAAATGTTCAAAACAAAAAAAAAGCATCATCAGTACAAGGTAAAAAACCTGTTAATGTTGCAGGGGATTCTGTAGTCTGTGCTTGTTTTTTTTTTTAAATTTCCAAAGAATTACCACACTCACAGCCCCTTACTATTTTCTTTGTATCATTCACAATAATATATCTCTGGGTTAGTGAGGAGTTTGTGTCACAGGGGGGTTCTGCAATCCAGCTATTCTGTTTTTCAACATACAGCGTGTGTGTGTGTGTGTGTGTGTGTGTGTGTGTGTGTGTGTGTGTGTGTGAAAGAGAGAGAGAGCGAAAACAGAAAGAGATTTGGGGAGGAATATTTTATGTTCTAGTGAAGTACTGAATGAAATGAACTTCCTTCCATGGAAAGTTCCCTGTACTGTGTCGGTGGCATTCACCCAGAGCACAGCTGCCTAGAAGGTTTCTTGTGTAGTAGAAAAGCCTATCAAGACCTTCAGCAGAAGGACTGAGTCTCTTGGCTCTTGTACTGTTAAGCAACAGCCTTTTCTTCCATTTCCAAAACACACCACAGCATTTTTACAGCTCTAACCCAATGAAACAGACTCCACAATGAACAACTAATTACAATATTACATAAGCACAAGGTTGTTTGATGACAACTCAAACAGGATGTTCAGATAACTTTGATAAAAATCAAACATAATGATTATGGCTGTGACATGTTGGGTTCATGATAATGTCTGCTGATCTGGTGACCTGTGCAGACCAGTGTTCACTCCATAATGCCAAACCACACTGTCTAGTTGCTTTCATTGGAGCTATTTTCTACCAAGAACTTTTGATTCAAGAGGTCATCAGTCACTTGAACTAGACTTATGAAAAATGACTTCACTGTTTGTTCTTTTTAGCAGCCTGGAGTGTAGTTTGTGGTGTTGTATGGATACCATTTCCATTAATGATAACTTAATACATCACCATTAACCTACCTTGTCCACCATGTGTTGAAGATAATCACGAGTCATACATACTTTAAACATCTAGTCACATCTTTAAACATCTAGTTTCTAGTCACTGGTATTGACACTGTTGGTCAAGAACAATGTTGCCAAAGCATCAAAATACAATAATTCCAAATATTTGTACAAAATAATAATAATATGAACATTAACACAACATTAAGATTGATATATTAATTATATATATGCAATATATCTTATTCATGTGTGGTTTACTGAGGAGTTTGTGTCACAGGGGGGTTCTGCAATGCAGCAGTTCTGTTTTTCAACATACAGCCTGTGTGTGTGCGTGTGTGTGTGTGAGAGAGAGAGAGAGAGAAAATGCATGTGTGTCTAGGTCATTCACTATCCCTCAGGTTGGGGCATGTTGATACACATTGGGCAGCAAGATATTCCGTTTCCTTCTCTTAGGAGTATTTTTAATTTTGAGAGGTCATTAAGCTTTGAAATGTGAAATTACAGAGTTGAACTTGTTAAAGTTTAACGTCACTGAGAGGTACGTCTCATGTGTCTGTGAGTGTTTTTTTAACGAATCTTTACTTACTATTTATATATGTTTTATACATTTTGGGGCAATACAAATGATTCATTATGTGTCACAAGAAAATGTAAAAGCGTGACTGAATCAGAGTTTGAATATAACTGCCTCTGGACCTAGATACAGAGAACGTCGCCTGCCTGGAGACGCTCTTGGTTACCTAGCAACGCAAAAACCTCGTTGACCAATCACACACTTCGCTCGGCGCATTGGTACAACCAAACTCAACGATTGCACGATCTGTGTGATCTGCTGATGATTAACGCTAGACCTTTGGGTAAATATATCAAGTTAATGTCTTGACTTTAATTTATTCACCTTCACATACTAGTCATCTAGTACTTTATAAACGTAAAAGCCACGCTATGTGGATAGAGGGACTGTGTCGTGCTACGGCTGTGTATCGGGTTCAGTGGGTCGTTCTTCGGCTTTATAAATGAGGCGTGTCTTGTGAAGTGGTTCAAAGACCGGTTTAAAAGCGGTGCCGTGTGTCTCTTTCAGGCAGTGGATTATGTTAGTAGTGTCTGCACGGATGTCAAGTTAACATCTTCTTTTTTGGACGTTGAATGCTTTCGGAGTATACGCTTTTGGAAATGTATGTACTGCTTTCACCAGTTTGTGAGACTTTAACGTAAAAACGTAGATTAGTTTTTTTTTTTCTTCTGAAACGTGTGTTAGGCAACCGTGCTAAAATTACGGTGGGATTCAATTAAACTGAAGTTCAACTCAACATTACTAACGTTTGCTAGTCTGTCAATGTAACGGTAATTCGTGGTAGCTTCTTGTACTTGTTTAAAATGTTAACGTTAGTCAGTACCTTGGTGGGTAAATTAGAGCAAAAACTCATATTGCCTCGTCACTGGTAGCTAAATTGATAAGTCAGCCGGAACGTTTTCAGGACTGGTGATGTTTCGACAAAACGCTCGTAATGTTAATTTTCCTTTTTTTAAAGGTTAATGTCGGATGTGGTTATGTATTTAGGAAAACTCGGGGTCTAGTGCACTTTAAGCGAGCTTGGTGTTTGTCTCTCAGCGGTTCTGGAATAAAAAGCGAAGCTCGCACGTTGAGCTGTTCTAGAAACCTCACGGGCTCTGTCCTTTAGAGTGTGTGTGTGTCTGTGTGTGTGTGTGTGTGTGTGTGTGTGTGTGTGTGTGTGTGTGTGTGTGTGTGTGTGTGTGTGTCTGTGTGTGTGTGTGTGTAACGGAGAGTGAGCAGGTTGTCTCGTGCTGAATGGGGCCATGTTGCTGCTACTGTTTCATCAGATCTTTTTAAAAGCTGGAAAGCCAATTGTTGTAATTGCATGTATTTGTGATTTATATGGATCTTAGAGTTGTGTTTGACAATCTCCATAGTAATTGTACTCCTGCCATATGTTTACAATGCCATTTACACAGCTCTACTACAAATACTTTCAGATATATACCACCTCATATAAATTGCAAGTTTGCACATATGTTGACATTTTTCTTAGTGTGCTTTTACTATACATTACTGTATATTTTTAATATATTGTGTCTTACTGTATCTATTTTTATGCCATGTATGTCCCTTTCCCTGCCCCCCCCCCATGGCACTAGTTTGGTGAAGCCGCAGCATTCCTTTCTATGTGCCTGCACAGTGTGTGGTAATGACAATAAAAATTGAATTGATTTGAACAAGGTCACATCTCCTTTTTTAATATTTTATATTGTTGTGAAGGGAAATGGCTTTAAAATGGTGTAAAGTTAAATTTTGCTTGGTCTGTTTCACAGTTGGAGCCATATTTAACATCTTTCTCTCCTCCCATCTTAGTTAATCTGAACTTTGTGAGAAGATGGATAACAAGGAGGCAAAGAGTTGTGCCAGCAGTGTCCTCTCCTGGGAGCAGGTGAGCCGGCTGAATGAAGTCCTGACAGAGGTTGTGCCTGTCCATGGCCGGGGTAACTTCCCTACTTTAGAGGTGCGTCTGAAAGACATTGTGGCGCGGGTGCGCTCCCGCCTGGAGCTGAGTGGTATCAGAGTAAAGGACGTACGGCTCAACGGCTCGACAGCCAGCCATGTGCTGGTGCAGGATATCGGCTGGAGCTACAAGGATCTGGACGTCATCTTCAGGGTGGACCTCCCGCATGAAGCAGAGTTCAGGCTCATTAAGGACGTGGTGCTGGGTACCCTGCTGGACTTTCTGCCTGAGGGTGTGAACAAAGAGAAAATCACACCCATGACTCTCAAAGAGGCCTATGTCCAGAAGCTGGTCAAGGTTAACACAGAGCAGGACCGCTGGAGCCTCATCTCCCTCTCCAACAATAATGGCCGCAATGTGGAGCTGAAGTTTGTGGACTCGATACGCCGGCAGTTTGAGTTCAGCGTGGACTCCTTTCAGATTGTGCTGGACTCAGTGCTTGCCTATTATGAACTGGCAAAGACGCCCATGTCGCAGGCCTTTCACCCTACTGTGAGTGGGGAGAGCATGTATGGAGACTTCAGCATGGCACTGAGCCACCTGCGGAACAAGCTCATCGCCACCAAGCGGCCCGAGGAGATCCGAGGTGGGGGCCTGCTGAAATACTGCAATCTGCTGGTGCGGGACTTTCGACCTGCCAGTGAGGAGGAGTTCAAGGGCCTGGAGCGGTACATGTGTTCACGCTTTTTCATTGACTTCCCTGACATCGGCGAGCAGCAGCGCAAGGTTGAAGCCTACCTCCAGAGCCACTTTATAGGTGAGGAGAAGAGCAAGTACGACTACCTCATGATCCTGCACCGAGTGGTCAACGAGAGCACAGTGTGCCTCATGGGCCACGAGCGACGGCAGACCCTCAACCTCATCTCACTGATGGCCTTCCGAGTGCTGGCGGAGCAGAATGCCATCCCCGATGCGTCCTGTGTCACCTGCTACTATCAGCCAGCGCCCTATGTCCGAGACCACAACTTCAGCAACTACTATGTGGCTAACCAGAACATTCCAACATGGCTGCCATGTAACTGACAAAACAAACAAGTGGAAGGACGTACAAGAGGGCGCTGCCGCTGCTGCTTTTGAGCAGAGAGAAGGAATAAAATAAAAACAAACTCCCCAAAAATTTAATATTAAGGCAATAAATGCTTTGTTCCTCACAAGGCACAAATGACTATATTTAAGTGGACAAGTGTTTTGCTTTGTTTTTTGGAATCCTTTCTCATTCCTTATCTACAGAGGTGTCTAGGTCATTGAATAGAAAGTGATATTTTTAAGTGTTAGTTTTTTTTTTTTTTCTTTTTCTCATCATGTTTGTTTCCTTGTTTATCAGCCTTACTCTTAATGAAGTTGTGTTTTGTGCCTTAACCTCCAGGTATACCCCCCCCTCCTCCCCATAAGTTATAAGTAATGGGCTATGTTTTGAAGGAAAAAAAAGAAAATGATATAGCCTTCAATTTGGTTTTCTCCTGTTATTTAAAAATGTGAAAAGGCAGAAAAAAAACATTTAAAAAATATTTAAAAATGGTATTATTGGGGAAGAGGTAATATAGTAGGTGATGGCCCAAAAAAAAAAAAAAGCAGAGCACCGGTGTTTAAAAGTTAGTTTGCAGGGCAGGGAAGAGTGGTGGTACACTAATAACTTTAGTCATATCAGCAATGAATGGGAAATGAGAAAAGTCAATTTGTTTTAATTCATTTTGACATGTAAATATTTCTCACAGGCATTTGTGCTCTCCATAATATGCCGGCAGTGCCTGTGATTTGTACACAATGCAAGAGAAAATGTGTGTATTTTTATTTCATTTTTCACTGTGAATTTCAGTGTAGGACGAGCCCCCTCGCTCCCTTTATATCCAGTGTGCTCAACCCTGTACTGTTCAGCCGAGACTGGCTTCGAGTGGAAATCTGCAGTGAGGCAGTTTAGGCTTCAGATAGACTGCCTCCTGTTTGTCTGTGGAGTTTACTTTCCCTGTTTTTAAGTCCCTTCCAAAGCGTCACCAGTGACCACCAGATGTCACAGTGTTCTGGCTATTGTGGGAGTCTTACGAACAGGACAGAGTGGACACGAGCCTATTGAGAGAATGTGGCTAGCCTCGTTGCCTGGAGAGAGAGAGCTGGCTGGGAGTCCTGGAGTGACAGGCTGACAGGACTGGCTGTCCACTCCTTAAAAGGAGCAGCACATGGTGAGCCCACAGGGTCATCCCTCACAACCATTGCAGGCTCGACAGCAGCCCTGAAATGGGATCTTCCTCTGACGCAGCTCAGCGACTGGCTCTCAACTACAGGCTGTCTATAATTATCCTTTTTTCTTTTTTTCCCCGGGGGAGGTACTGTCAAGGCAGGGAGCTGGGGATGGGTGTGCAAGCAGCAGTACTGCCACCTTACATGTGTGGGAGCTGAATCACTTCCTGTACTCTCCTATCCAATGCAGCAGACCACACAGTGTTTGAACCCCATTTGTGGTCATGGGAGGATAGACACCAGGGAGTGCGAGTGGTATGTTAAGAGAAACGCCAGCATGTCTGCTAGAGGGACACCACTCCCCTTTCAGACTTGGATTCTGATTTATCACTGAAGCTACAAATGACTTGAGCCACAAGACCATCATCCACCCCCCCCCCCCCCCCCCGCCCCACCCCCACCCAATGAATTTCTATTTTCAGCCCAGCCTATTATTAGCTGTTAATTTTGAACACTTGCAGTGTGGCATTACTAGCAGATGGGCTAAGCTGTGATTTAGACCTGTCATCTCTCCTCTTTACCTGACATCATACCATCCATGTTTGAGAGGAAAAAAGTTAAATTTCTTATGTAAGTGGCAGCTGCTGTGTCTACCCCCCCCCTTGCCCCTCTGTTTCTCAGAAGCCTTCGTCTTTTCCCGCTCACTGCATTGCTGCTGCTTCTCATCTCACTGTGGCTCGTGTTTATACCAGATAACCAGAAATGTCTCTTATCTGGCTGGCTCACAGCTCCTGATTGGTTAGAGGAAGGTCAGCTCGGCCTCTTCTGCAGGTCACACCCCGTGGTCAGGCCATGTTGTGCTGGCTCAGCTGCTGAGCTTTGGTATTGGAACTGCTTTAGTGTTTTTAACAACTGAGGTGCCACACACTGTCTCTCTCTGGACCAAAGTATGCTATAAAACCAGCAACTGAAGCACTCAAGTGCCTTTCACTTTTTTGGAGAGTGAGTTAGCTTTTTAAAGGTTTTTTTAAATTGTGATCAGGAGGGAAAGGGTTAGCAGAATTCTTTTCTCTTCAGCCCCTTTCAACCCCATGAAACTTACTTGATACAAGACTGTCATCACTGTATTGGAAAGTAGTTTATGGGAGAATTCATACAGTTTTTTGGTGGGGGAGCAAAATACTTTTGGTTTGAATTCAAAATGAGTTTATTTATTTTATTTTTCTTTTATCATATTTTTTCCCTTTAGTTTTTTTTTTTTTTTTTTTTTCTTAGTTTCAGTCCCAAACAGTACTTTTTCTTGATACCCATCTGTCTAGTCATTCCTGTAACAGTCTCAGTCATTTCGTTTATACTCCTTTCTTGTCTTTTCCTGCCAATCAGTATCGGCCTTGTCGTCATGTTGACTTCAGTCTCCCCTGAATGCCTTTGAAATCTAACTGATTTATTCTGATTTTCTCAACATATGCTATGTATTTACACCCTTAATTAAACGGACTGCTTAGCTCGACCTGTTCCAAAGTAACCAGGCTAAATTTGTTGTGCTGACAGTTCTGTCCCCCTCCAATACTACCTGAAGTGCACTGACAAGCCGTACTGTGGCACAGTAGCTGGAGGTCACCCAGTACAGACCCCATAATAACAGAAGCACTTTAAAGAGGCCTTGTTTTACTCCAAACCCAGCCACCTGAGAGGAATGTAAATAAGCTAATGTGGTCAATTGCTGAATGGAGTTGAGCTGGTTCTCAGGGATATAATGTGTTTTTGAGGGCTTTGTTTTTTTTTTTTCCCTTTTTTTTTTTTTGTTTTTTTTTTATTTTGGGAAGGTGAATTGGTTTAAACTGCCCTTGACACTGAGACGTCTCCTCCTGATAGTTGCCTTAATTTAGTCTTTTCTTCACTCTGTATTGTAACTCTGACTCTCCCTCTTCTCGCCCTTACTACAGGTTCTTATTAGATCATGCCTTAAGTTGGAGGTAGCCAGCAGACTTCAGCTTGCTACAGCCTGACGGCAGCGCTGGGTTTTTATCTGTGCATCCAATTTGCTCTGAGACTTTTATCATCACTCAGTGGATAGCCCCCTCCAAGTTTAGTGCTAACAACTGGATTTATCTCCATACTCTTACCCTAAGATAATCTTTGCCTTGTTTAAAAGCCAGGGGACAAAACTTTGTCCAAGTGCTAAAAACCCTTTTTGAGGAATGGCAACCTCAAATCTCTCAATCATTCCCCAGTTTGTTTATGTTCTCTGAGTGATGATTACTCGGTTTCTGGAGCTTGGAGGCACATTCAAAGCCAGCAGCCTGGCGATGCTGCTGCTCACAGTTGCAGGGTGAAGTCTGCTGACCATGGTGAGGACTAGTCTCTTCTTGGGCTTCTTTTTGACGTCACTCCCGCTAAAAAATAGTTGCGAGCGAGGTCAAAGAAAACGCAGCAAACAGAAGTTTGCGTTTTCTAGATGGTTGATGGTGAATGTAGCCTGGCATGTAAATCCTCTGCGTGTTTGCTTCCGTTCACCTTAACCCTACCTTCACGTGTTTACGGTTATTGTGGCTTTTTTTTTTTTTTTTTTTTTTCTGACGACTGAAAACGTGTGCCTGTTAACAAAAGCTTTACCGTCCCCATGATGATGATAGTGGGGTACAGCAGGGCTCAGGCTAAATCACTTCCTTCGTCAGGGTTGATGTATGTATGAGATGTATGAACTTTTTTGTGAAGAACAATGTGGGGAAAAAAAAAAAAAAAGTGAGGATGAAGTATATTTTGCTTTTTTTTTTTTTTTTTTTTTTTTTTCTGGCCCCCACTTTTTTTCTGCTGTAAACTTGTCAGTGTTATGATCCTCTTGCTTCTCTCACTCACCTTGCCTTTGGTCGTCCCATTTGTTTGGGCCTTTGTTTATTAGTACATGGTGTTTTTATTTATGACACCTGTAGATGTATTCTTTGCTCAAGGGGGTGCAGAGAAAGCAGAGGATGAGTTATTTAGTGGTTATGCTTGTCTTAAGTACAAGTCTTACATCATGGGAATGTGATGGAGGCTGTCTGAAAGCTCTCCTGCAGTTTCTATATGAAGAGTTGTGAATTTTTTTTTTTTTTTTTTTTTTTTTTGCAGCAGATTTGTGTTTACGTTAATGCGTGGAGGTGTGTGTGCTCGTTTGCATGTGTGTATGAGGGGATGCCTGTGGATACAAGTTTAAAAAGTGGGGAGAAATATGAAATTTGTCGCACTATACATTATTTTTGAAATAGTTAATACAAAAGAGCTTTTTTTGTCAGCTTCGTGATTGTGACGATGACTTTGATGGTTACAACCATTGTACTATTTCATTTTTCAGCACTTTTACCTCACTTGAGTTTTTCCTTTTGAATGGAAATGTACATGTACATCAGGAAAATGTGTTTGAAGAGGAAATAATGAATAAAGACATTAAATGAAATATCTGCTTCAGCTTTTTTGTTGTTATAATTTCACATGGCACATTCTGTTTTACAGATTTATCTGGCATTTGGAAGACTTTTATGAGAATGTTTGTACAGATGACATTATGTATGTCTGGCTTGTAGAAGTGAAACGGCTAGAAAGTGAAAGTTCACTCTTGCCCTTTGAAACAGTCTGGACTGGTTATGGAAGCTTCACAAAGCAGGATTATTGAGTTTATGTAGTGATAATTTAAAAAGTGCAAAACAAAACCATTTGGTTCAGGATTATGATTGAAGCCAAGTAGATCTTTATTGTGCAAGTTTTCATGCACATACATACATTAGAATGAAATGTAATCCTCCAGCATCACAGTGCAACAATAACAATAAAACAGTCACATAGTATAAGGACTGCATCATAGTGTGAAACAAGTACAAGCAGCGCAGCAATAATACAACACAGTAAAACATCACAGAGAATATGATAATAAGATACAGACTTAATAAAATGTCATCGTCCGCACTGAGCTGCACAGAGCAGCAGGAGTGAAGAGCTGACCAGGAACTGTGAAATTAAAATCCAAATTTGATTGTTAACTTACCACAAAGGTCATGAGGCCCACGGGCTCAGAGGGGCCCCTAAGCCAGAGCTTCTGTGAGACATTACTCTTATTAACATTTCTTGTTTGAGAATGAAAGGGCTCAGTCAGCAGTCCTGCTGTGAGCGGGGGTTGCTGGGACAGGGGCCTCTGTGTCCATCATCTCCTTTCATATGAATATAGCAATAGAAGATGTAGATAGCAACATAAAGTACAGTCCGGAAAATAGAAAATACTGTGCAGTACAGTGCTGGTCTATGTGATTTGGGGGGTTGAGCGGTGTTGATCTGGCTCAGTTATTCAGCTAACTCACTAATGTCAAACTCAGATCTTTTATTCTACTTTGATATCTTTTGTTTTTTGGTGTTCTTCCATTTTTAAATGTTGTTTTTTTTACATAAAGTGAATCTTTGTTTGTGGCGCTCACTGCATTGAAAAATGACATTTTATAAATTCAACAGCAAGTTCACATTAGTCCACATTACTGTGAATGATTTCAGTAGAAGGCACAGGGATAACTGAGAATGTCAGATGTTTTTTTGTCTTTGGGGGAAAAATATAAAACATAGGTCTAGTTGTTTTTAGACATTTTAATGCTTAATTGCTTTAGGACAGGTCCTAAAGCAATTTGATCCAATGAAGGGTACAAAGTCCACAGTCCTTGTTATGTGTAAAAATGCATTCGAAAGTTTAACCAAAGCTCTTGAGTTCTCAGCAGTCTGAGTCAGACAAACCAAGTGGAGATCTTCCATGTTAGTCATATTAGTACCAGATTCCTGATTTGTGTTGCTGTGGCTCATCAAGGAAACATCGTCTGTAGAATGTTAAAAATGTTACATGTTAAATGTTAAAAAAACAGTTAAAACCATAAAGTCCAACTTATCAAATTTTAGACATATTAGAAAGCCATAGCCGTAAGACCTATTGAGTCCTTATACAAACAAACTCTAAAAACTCTGGATAAACAGCCAGTGCATTTCCATCACTGCAGGGTACTGGAGAAATACAGTTTACTGAGCTTTGAGAATTTTAGATTATTTTCAAATTTGTACCTTGTTTATAAAATTTGAAATGGTTTGGCCCATCCTCCACTATGTGACTTTGTTTACACTCGCTCTGTTAGATCCTCCAGAATATCCTCTATACAAGATTGTACCGTACCATTTTGTCGCACTGCATTTGGGCAGTCAGCATTCTCTGTGAAAGCCACAACTCAGTGGAACGCCCTACCTGATCCAATCAAGAGCTGCAGTTCCATCAGTATGTTTAAAACCAAATTTAATTCTGCTTAAAGCTACTCAGCTCTGTAACCACTGACTCTAAATTTCATCTCATGGTCTGCTCATGAACACAAATAATCTTGCTTTTAATTTGACAAGCATACATTAGTCATTTCTAATTGACATTGTGGGTATTTGTGATGTGCTATTGTGTAGCTTTGTATTTTGTATTACCTGTGTGTTTTTTGCTTTGTACTGTTTGTTATTGTGCTGCTATATGTTTTAATTGTGAGCTGTCAAAGGGACTACAGATGAAAATTAACTATAAACTAACTCTGGTACAAAGCACACCTTGTTATTTAGAAGCTTTAGTTGTCTAACTCAGAATGCATTCTTGCACTGAATGAGAGCTGATTTTGTCTCCCATCACTTACATTGACATCACTTTAAAAAGGGATCTCTGTGTGGCCAGTATGGAGAAGAAGCAATTACAGCAAGCCAATAACACTTTCAATGTACAGATTCTACAACAAATGAGTTGTGCAAAACAAAATTGCCCTTCTGGCCGCCGGTTAAACTCGATATTAATTCTTTATTTTGTGTTTTTAACTTCTAAAACACACAGATCCACATGCAACATGTGTCCAGAACCAGAATATCCAGTCGTACATATGAACATGTCAGTATTGTTATAAGATAGACAGGCCTCTCAGTACGTCCTCTCTTTCATTAATGTCTGCTTTAGGCCTGCACTCACTGACTGATATTTAATCTACAGTAAAGGTGGCTTGCTGATACATTAACCTCATTGTATTTAGTTTTATCTGAATGTACTGTCAGATTCTGGTAGCAACACATTTCCGATGGCTTTAGTTTCCAGTCTTTACAGCTTTGACTTCCTAACTTCTTCACTTCAGTCTAGTGGGCATCCTGATGGTGATTTTAACCAGAGATGTTTTCCATCTCCATCACTGGGGAAGCGGTTAGCGTTGAAAACGTGAAGCCCTGTTCTTTCTGATCTGGAAAACTCTCTCCCTCTGCCAGCGTTTTTTATTGGGTAATAACTGCCTGGACGTTGCTTTTGTGAACACGATGCTTTAGGAGTATTTAAAAGCGTTTAAGTCTATTGACCTTCAGTTTCAACATGCATTTGCATCACCGCACATCACCCTGAATCTCCAGCTGTCATTCATAAAACACACTGACTTATCTGCAGAGTGACTCACTGTGTAGACTTAGGTGACGCAGCAACCTGCCCTCACCAACCTCTTTTTCCATTCCCCTCTGTCCACGTGTTGATGCTGCTTCACAGACCATATTAACCTTTACATGCCTCACTCCATGCCTCCTCCTCTCCCTCCACTTCCTCTCCACTGTGGTTTGTGTTTTCATGTGAATAAAGCTGCTAAATCATACAAATTATTATCTTCGATCCTCTTTAGAGGTCCCTCTTTATGGTGAAATACGGTAAATAGTTGCTTTTTGTAAAATTAAAATTAAACATTTTTTTAATACAGTACACCAAGCATGCTTCAAGGTCTCTTTAACAGCACAGCAGCTGCACTACTCTCCTGAAAACACTGTTTTCCCAACCAGCAGTTATTATTATAACTTGCAAAGCAGCACCTGGCCCCTCAGTGCTCCTAACTGTCTGGCTAAGCTGCAGTGCTTCAGCCATGCAGCCACTCTCCCATCTCAAGTGTGTTTATGAAACTAGCCTTCAGGGGCACAACATGCAACCGACTCAACTGGTTCACACCCAAAATCAGAGGATCATCCTGCTGCTTAGTTTTGCACCTAGATTGTTTTAGTCCAGGTGTGGTAAGATTGTTCTTGAGTTTTGGTGAGAAGGTTTGCTTAAAAGTAATAAATTGATGCAGTGACACAAGCAAATGATCAGTTAGGGAGCCAGACTGATGGTTTTACATGTTTTAACCAATTTAGTGCAAAACATAGTACATTCTGCATTATGACAGATCATCTTAGATACTTAGATAAACTTAATATTTTAAGAATGATTCTCTACCTTGGTAGCATTGTTTTCTTCAGGTGGACACATCGTAGTAGGACCACTCTGTCCATGAGTTATTTTGTGATGTTAAGGTTTGTTAATTGTAATTTACTATATTCTGAGGATAATGCACTACATAGACCAAATTTAACTGCTTAAACTCAAGATTTTGTCAGTGATCCCTTATGTTCCTTTAAACTAAACTTCTTCCACACTGTATGACTGTATCATGTAGTTGTGCTTGTTCCACAGATATGTTGCTGGAACCATGATATGGTGCATGAGTTTGTAAAGATGGAGCCACTGGTGAGTTTGTCAGAGTTTAAGAGGTTAAATCTGACTGTCACACTGCGCTGGAAATCTTCTTTTCTAATGTTGTCCACATCTTAAAGGTTAGTTACTTTTAAATGGTTGGTTTAGTTAGGAGATATAGACTAAACTGCAGCACTTATCTGTTATCACTGTGTGTAAATCGTTTCAGAAGAAAAGACTTGTATGATAAGTAATTGTCTTTGCTGCTTTGATTACCAACTTAGTCTGACACACTTCTTCATGATTGTGTTATTTGCTTGCATTTTAACTGAAAGTTGCTCTGAATTAGGTGAGATTAGGTAAGATTTTTACTTCCTTAATGCAAGCAGAGTCACATGATTCACTTGATTTCATCATTTATGATCTAATTTCATAGTTATAATATGTATACAGATGTTAATTGTCTATGTTGTTTCTTTTTTTAAATAAAACATTTCAAACTTATTTCTACATTGTTTCTGACATTCCTTCCTCTGTGTGCATTTCATCCTGTTCAGTGTGTGTGTGGCCTGAAGGGCCTGATGATCACTGATTGGAAAACAAAATCAATTGGCAGGGATCAAACCTGCTCAGGCCACCATCTTATCATTCATTTCATTTCATATTTCATATGATTTCAAATGTCCTAACACATTTCTGCCATATTTTGGGGGATGAGGGACAGTCAGTCAACCATCAAAGCAAAATGTTGAGGCAGTATAGTAACTCAACAGTGAGTTCAAATACCTGTTCGATCAGTACTTGGGGAGTTAGTTTGAGCGGTCAGGTGAGGGATGATTGTCTTTACATCTGGAAACACATTAACACAGCTGTTGTGAAGTGAAGGAGACATTTGGTCCAGACAATCTGTTCTGCCACACACACACACACACACACACACACACAATGCCGCTGCTGAGGCTCTAAATGCAATTAAAGGATGTACAAATATTTACTATACAGACAACCAAGCATCCTGTCAAGCATCCTGAAGCCACAGACTCAAACTCACATAGTTAAAAATAATCAATTTATAACTATTCCTGTTTATAATTCGGTACTTTACACAGGAAAAAGTTAACATTTCTCAGTTTCTATGAGCTTGTTAAGACAGGCCAAACTGCTATAAATACAAAAACCAACAACACAGAACAGTTTATGTACAGTATATTGTAGGTATTTACACATATTTGTCCACAACTCATTTCCTTTTCTTTTTATTGAGTTGTCACCTTTTCTCAGTCATTCTTAAAGTCAGTGTAAAGCAATAATCAATATGTGTTCTGAGTTTGTCACACCACAGAAAAATGTGTAATTAACCACCCAGCCAACTTTGAGTGATTAAAAAAATCACTAACTATATAAAATTAGGTTTCAAAATTGTGGAAAATTAAGCAGCATTCTATGCGTGTCCACTGAAGGCGCTGAAAGCACGGCCCAACTGAAAGCCTCTGAGTTAACGCTCATACCAAACTCCTGTAAAAAAATACACAATTTAAAATAGACCTTGTTTGTAGGTGCAAGGCAAGCAACATGGATGATATTTTAAAAATAAAGAAACATTAGGAGTCACTGTTTAATTTGGCACATATTTTGTAAGAAAATGTGGACCTATTTCAGTAGAAATGTAACTTAAATGACTAGTTAACAAGCGAACCATCGCCTATCATCGGTACATTGAATTGACGTTTTTTTCAACGGAGTCTGGTGCACAATGTAACATCTGCTGAAAAGCAGCTTCATTGAGGCTGTCACCCTTGGAGCAAAAGCCTCTCATGCCATGCTTTTTGGTGAAGTGCTGCCCGGCAAATGCTCTCCGTCTGGCTGGGAACCTCCCTGCCGCACAGCCGGTGTGTCGGTCAACAGACGCTTCAGCTGGGTTTGAATTAACTCCTTGAGCGCTAACATTGACCAAAAATGGCCCCATTCACCAGTAACAGCGGATTATCCGAAGTGAATCCCAGTTGTCTCCAATGAAAGTTTGTAAAACTACCCAGTGTAAAAATAGTAACTATGAGTACGTGCGCACTAATATTTATATTTTAGGTGAGGGGTCATGCTAGTAACCCCTCTACGTAATGGATCCACCATTTCAGGCCCGCCCAAAAGATCCTGAACACAGAATTGGTGACAAACAGTTTAGTACCCGAACTCCACAATTCAGTACTACATAGTTCACAGTCTTTTCACATGTTTTCAGCAATTATTTCCTAACATGTATAATATGTTTAAAATGAAATCCTTGATTTTTTTTACATGGACTTTAAGTGGCTCTTTTTTTGAATTTCAGAGGCAGAAACACAGAGCGAGATGACAACTGGTCTCCATGAGGCTGTTTCAGGCCCACAACAAAACCACACAAACCTCCTCCCCTGTACACACAAAAAGACCCCCCCCCCCCCCACCCCCGCCACCCCAACCCCCAGCTGTGTTTGGCCAGGTCAAACAATGCATGATTTCTGGAAAAATACTGATAGAAGTATGCTGGGGAGAGAGACAATGGACAGTTAACACAGAGCAGAGAACTGACCTACCTGCCTCTGGTCTCTAACAGCTGCTGAAATGGTTCTTCTTTTATGAGTTTTTATTGTTTCACTGTGGTCATTTTATGTTTTTTACCACCTGTTTTATGTCTTCATTTTTGAATCTTGAATCTAAATCTTTTTCAGCAAGGGTGGAGGGGAACTAAGGACAAGTAGTCCTAACTGAGTGGCTTTAGTGTAGCTGTACTATGTTGAGTATCCTGTAAACTCAGAGATTACTTGATTACTTTGATTTTTGACGAAGTACCATGCTGTTTTGGGGAACGCACGAATTCCAGAGTGGTGAGATGCAGAGAAATCTGTTGTTTTCATATTGAAAGTTACAGTCAGACATTTGTCCTTTCAGCCTTTAGCTCAGGTCGGTTCACTGAAATATCTTAAAAAATGTTCTCACTTACCTTTGGTTGTATCCAGGCATGCAGATATATGGTTTTATTTGCACAGATTTTGAGATATCTGTTTCTGAGATTTCTGTTGCCATAAATGTTTGGTAATTCATCCAGTAGCTGATGAGGTATTTAAGTCTATACCAAACTGATAGACCAACAGAGCGACTGACAGAGTCATGTCACTAGCATGGCTAAAAATATTTTTTCACTCACTTCTAGTTAAGTTTCTTCACAGAAACAAGTTTTCATAGAAGCTACTTTCAAGCCCCTACGGAAACTATAGACAGGGGGTCTGTGGGTTATTCAGAGTAAAGGCAGACACATTCTGGACAGAGATGTTGCTGTTGGGTTTTTAAAATTTCACTTTTCAAAGCTTAGAGCAGCACAAACAAAGTTCCCTTCACCTCCATTTTATTGGGTTAATTTGTCTTGTTTGTAATTTGGGTGAACAAAGCCTTTAAGTATTTTTTAGCACAGGTAACCTTACTTATGCCTGACTGATATTTAAGACAGGTAATTAAGTATGAGATTTAAGTTTATCTACAATACGTATTAAATATATTTTGTGTACAGATTAAGTATTCTTTAATCCAAAACCTACAGTACTTGAGTGCTGACCTACAGTCTGGCTGCAGCTACTGAGGCAACTTAAGATATTTCTTATTGTGGGACTTTATTGAAAATATTCCTCTGCAGGAAGAACAGAAATAACTTTGTGGCTTTCAAATATCAATGTTCATGACTCATGTTTACCTATCTGCTTGTGTAGCAGCGATATTTACTGGTAGGAGGTAATTTTTGTTTCTGCTTCACCACACCCACTGCTGTGCGTCTGCGTGGGGCAGAATAAAGTTAGCTTGATTAGTCATTACCAGAATTGCTTGTGTCCCAGGAATAATGAAATTGCGACGCTATTATGAGCCAAAGTATTCTAAAAGTTGTGAGCAGAAGCAGACACACAGTGGAGTATTTCAGCAGGGTGTTGTGTTTTGAAACACTTGAACAGGCACTAAATGTTTTGCAGCTGCTGAGCGTTCACATTGACCTCGCAGCTGAAGAGTTTGTCGCCACCAGTTAAATGGAACGCATTAAGGTAGTAATTAATGTTGAAAAATGCTTTCATATCGTTACTGTTCCTTCCTGTTTTCAGTGCAACTGTGCGGGGTCCTTGGGGTCAGAGCAGATTAATTAGTACTTGGCTTGATTAAGGCTGATGCACTGTAGATCCCTGAGAAACCTCATTAGCATCCATGCGAACAATCCAAGAGTAATGAGCTGTGGCACTGATAGCATCTGTTTTCTGGGATGATGATTTTGCTGATTATGTGTCGTGTGCGTTTTGTTCATTTGTGTGTGTGTGTGTGAGTTGGTGAATTATGGTACAGACAGGGGAGCATGTTGACAAACCTGCCTACTCATGTCTGGCTGTCCTGGCAGAGGATAAGCTGCTGAAACACCGGGGCATCTTTTGGCTGAGCAGGACGAGCTCATGTTCTTATAACAGTTGTGTTTCTGCCCATTCTGCTGCCCTGAGCCACACACCCACTGGCACACTTGAGAGCTTTGATCTTGTCAAAGCCAAATCACTTTATGTTAGGTTAGTTTGATTTGGTTAGTTTGTGATTGTCATTCACGATCAACAAAATGCTGTCCATCAGTTAGTTAAATCCACATGTTTTTTTTACACATAAATATTTTGCCATTCTTCTAAAAGCTATTTCCTCATCTGGTGTTGTGATGGTGGAGGACAGTGCTGTCTATCCAAAATCTCCCATAGATGTTCAGTTCTGGTCAACATCTGGTGACAGTGAAAGCCATAGCGTGTGATTTCCATACTCCAATGTTTTTTGTTTCTGCTTATGTTTCTCCATTTATTTATTCAGGTTTTTCCTTCATTTTTCTCCAGTCTTCATATCCCCGTATGCATGATTGGAACTCATAGTTGTGTGAGTGAATCGTGGAGCCACAAAATAAATAAGCAGGAGCCAGCAGTTTCAATTAATGACATGACAGCGAGCGCAAGGCTACAGTGCAGGACATCAGTGTGAAGTGTGAACATCGGTTCAAGCTCATCTCACAAATTTTATATCATGTCGTGTTGTTTCACTCCCCAGAGCAGAAATCCTTCAAAGGATGATAGTTTTTAGTAGTTTTGGTCCATTAACAACACATTGCATTTACTTAACATTACTGCAGCCCATTTACCAGTTTACATTCCTACCACCCAGGCAGCCCCTGGTTTTTATTTAAATCTCATGTCTATGATGAGTTTAATGATGTTATAGATTTATATTATGTACCTTTACTAATGAATATGTTCAGATGGATGCAGTGAGTACAGGCGATCAACTCAAGTTGCACTGCTACATTCACACATGACAAGCTTTTTGCAACGTGCACTCACAACACTGTTACAGTTTGGAGGTTTATATACTGTAAGCTTTCAGAATGCCTGGCTCTCCCTCTGCTCTGCGAGCATATTCACAGCTTTCATCAGCCCCACCACAAACAGCATCCACCTACAGACACTGACTCTAGTCTCTAGATATATTCTCCCAAATCTGTCTCTGTGCATGCTTAAATATATGCTGTAGAGGCTGATGAAGTCAGAGCAAACATTAATGATACTGCTGTGCTCTGGTGTGGTTATGTAACTAAACTGTGAGATTAAGTGACTTGACTGAATTTTGGTATCTGACCAAATCTGGTATTCAAATAATTAATTTCAATCCCCAATTAATGCTGAAACGTGGAAGTTTGTGTGTTATATCCCTTTAAAGTTGCACTAATCACAACCTACGTGTGTGGTTGCATGAGCGTCAAACACCCACAAACTGAAACTCCACATTCAATGTGTGTGCTGATGGTGTTGAGATATGTAAAGTACGCTCCTCTGTCCACAGGACAAACAAAATCTCAAGTACAAACCTGCCTTTGCTGTCTGTGATATAAAGACTCACAGACCAGCTGGACTGTTTTCTGAGTGAGTAGTGAGGTTAAACCAAAAAGCTAGAATTTTTTGGCATTAAGAGCTGCCAAAATTTAAAGCAGCTTAGTGTAAACTTGACTGGAATCATAAAAAACTTGTAAACATTACAAGATATTTGCCTTGTAAAGATACAATGTCTTTTATACAGCTACAAATCTCCAATGTGCTTGTCAAATGCAGAAGAAAACAAGCAATAAATGTGATTGTTACAATATCATCCCCATTAACTAAACATTGTACTACACCATGTAGCCAAAAGTATGTGGACAAATGTGATTGTTGGACATTTCATTCTAAAACTATGGGTATTAATCTGCTGCTATGACAGCCTCCACTCTTCTAGTTTAATCTGAAGCATAACATATATATCACCTTAGATTGAATACCTTACAATCTGTGTTCCATTGCATGAAAACACTAAAAACATTAAGATCCCCCGATGGAAAGGACAAGGATTTAAAATGAACACCACCTAAGAACAATCCATCATAGTCAGAAGGTCCATTAGACCCATTAAACTTCCTCCCTGTGTGGCGGCTGCCTGGACTTTGACCTGTGAAGGAAACAAACGTGAGAAGTTGAGCAGCTCATGTAAACTGTCATCCAAGCTGCACAAACATCAAAAGCCACTTCCTTTCCACCATGCAGAGGAGTGCCATATACAGGAGTGCAATAAGGTCCTGAGAAACAGGTGGAGGGTGAGCGAGAGGGTGACCTGTGGCTGAAACAGAGAAAGAAAAAAAAGAGAGAGAGAGAGAGAGAGAGGACTCAGCATGTTCTCTTGTACCTTTTCATGCACCAGTAGTTTGTTTCCCAGAAAGACTTGCATTAAACCCTTTCAGCACACACACACACACACACACACACACACACACACACATACACCCTTTATTTGTCAATATATATAAAACATAAACCCACAGCCTCACAGATCCTGTGCCAAGCATGATAGCATGGGCGTGCCTGCATATCCATTTCCTGTGGATTTATGTATTTCTTACTACCAGACTCACTTGACAGAGCATATGTGAGCCTGGCGTCCAACATATTTCCATCAGTGTGGCCAGCTCAGCATGTGTTTGGCTGTAAATACTGAAGAACTTCAGCATCTGTCTCATTGCGCCTGTGTTCGTCTCCTCTAAACTCTGTGAATGGTTGTTGGCTGAGAGCTTGCCTCTGTACTTTTAATGTACTCTGACATGTTGTTCCCATTATATTCCTTTCAGATAGAACTCTATCCTTTCAGGGTGTCTGATCCTCTTCCAGGCAATTAAGAAAATGCACTTTTTTTTTTTAATGCGTTCTGTCTAACAGCCCATCCCTCTGCCTGGACTGCAGAGTGAGGACGAGGCTATCATTACATCACCGTGATAAAGAGCATGTTTCTTTTAATCCATCAGTTCAAGAAGTGAATTTTTATGTAAATCTGAACTGCACAGTTTATGCAATAACTGACTCGCATCACCAGTCTAACTTGTAAAGTGGGATTATAGTGGAGAAGACTGCTGCATCTTCACTAATTGAGACTGTGTGATTATTTGATGACAAGCATCTTGGCAACCTTAACATCCCAATGATTTATATCCTCCTTTTTTTGTTTTTGTGACAGTTGTATTTGTTCAGGTGCAAGTTCAGTAACAAGATCAGACAGGAAATATGAGCCAACAAGTGGGTTTCACAGTCTCTTTCTTTCTTTACTCTTTTTCAGGTTTCAACAACTGCATCTTAAAATACATTAAACAGAGCTGGGTTGTGTAGTAAAGTAAAGTAAATCAGAGAAGCTAAAACTAAACAAGGAAAAGTGTTGTTGTGCAGTGTAAGCTGAATCTATGCCAGCCATCAACCTTGTTGACAGTTCTTCAGTTAATTTTAGCCAGAGGAAGTTGAAATGACTCTGCAGTTTTTTTCTCACATATAGTTTGTTAGTGAGATTGAACCTTTCAGTTGAGCTGTTCTGTATAGCAGAACCTTTCATAAAATAGCAATACTGTTTAACTCCACTAAGCTAGCTGCTGCCATGTTCTCGAAATGTTCTGCGTGATTCACTTGTGACCAATCAGTGATGTGAGGTGTTCTCCAGGCTTTGACCCGGCCAAAATGTGACAAAATGTCACACATCTTCACATGGATTACTTTCATTACAATTGTAGGAAGCCAATATGTAATAAGAGATGTATTACTTTCTCAGGCAAAATCAAAGACTCTTTCTGGAATCTAGTAAAAGCGTTTTCTAGTAGATGGAAATAGTCAAGACAATTTGATAAAATACATTTTATTACAAGTAAACTCAAAATCTGCCCAAAATACTCAAGTTAAGTGCCCTAAATGATGTGAATCATAACACAATAACGTTTACTGCAGGGTTTTTGAGCAGGTCAGCTGATCACTGTGGGACTTCCTGTCCTACAGCTGGTGAAGTTACTGTCTGTTGGACATTGTTGGTTATTCAATGTTTTACAGGAAGTAACAGTATATCACCACTCTCCCTGCTCTCAGTCAGGGGCGGCTGTAGCTCTGATTAATTGGCCTTTAATCATGGCTCCCCCTGTCCAAGTGTCAAAGTGTCCTTGAGCAAGACACTAAACTTCTCCCACAACATGTAAATCACTTTCGACAAAAGTGTTTGCCAAATCAACGTTATGTAATTTCAGCTGTTGCTGTAAAAGACCTTAAGCATAACAGTGAGTCCCCTGAGCCCCCAAACCTCAGGAATTTACATAATGGAAAACAAAACCTGTACTGGGGAAAGAGTTTGCACCGCTGAATAATTTTGCATGCTCACAAATATGATGTTTTGTAGTTAAAAGACAAGTTACTTTTACTGGTTGTGCTAACTGTGATGAAGAAATGTGTTACACTGATGTAACAGTATGGGTACTATAGAATCAAGTGTTGGTTTGTGGTCTCTTCAGGGGAAGTGCTGATAAAAATGAAAAGTAAGTAAAACTGTATTTTTAATATAAGTTAGACAGAACCAGGGGCCCCCTGCCTCACTGCGGGGGTTTACTTTATGAGTCAGACAGCAGTAGAAATCCAGAAAACACCTGAAAGTGGGCAGACATGATCGAAAACACCTCAACAACGTTTTACCAACTACATGTCAGCTTGATGAAAATCATCCATCTCTTACACACACACTGCAGTGTCCAGCAGTGTGTGACAACAGAAGGCAGCATCACAGTTTAGGTGACCTGATTGTCTTAACAACAGCATTTTATTTGGTATAATAGCAATAATTTGCTGTAAGAATTATCAGGTCGACAGCTGTGGCAACAATGACTAAAAAACAAATATAGTATTATTAATAGGTACAGTAATCTGAAAATATATATTTATTACAGTAATTTGGTCCAGAGGGGCACTTCAGCCAAAGAGGGCAAAAAGGCAACAGATTGAGTCACTATGTGTGCACATCCCTGTTGTTGCATGTGGTCCCATAACCTGTAGTTCGTAATTAAAATGCAGACGTTTTGTCCTCTTTCCTAATTATTTCGAGTAAGGCTACACTGGGGAAGGAGGTTGTATATTTATAATTGGTACTCTGTTATATTTATAGGCTGCAAAAAGCCCGTCTACAGAGAAAAATGGTATTTGGTTTAAATCATAGACTGTATGCAGTCTGAGGCCCTGACTCTGTCTGTAGGTGTTTTAAGGTTTCCAATATTTATGTACTGTACACAACACATAGAATGTGAAAATGTTCCAAATATAACTGAATTATCACAGTACCTTAACAGGAATAATGTGTTTATATTCCTCAGTGTCTCAGCTAGTATCAACATACCACAGATGTTGTACTGGAACTTCTTATTATCAGAACAACTGCTTATCTGCACTACTGATACTGTGTGCTGCACAAATACAGCATGCCTGAGTATCTTGAATGAATACAGGTCTGCATGTGGACACAGTCAATATTCAAACACTAACACAATACATATCTTAATATAACGATAATAATAGCTTTTTTATAAAAGCACTTGTCAAAAACAAAATTTACAAAAGGTTTCACAAAAAGACATAAAACCAAGAAAAATAGATACAAGCCATCAGTGCACTCTGTACAGTACATCAGCCAGGCCTGTCCCCCTAGTGGCCACATCTCCACACTGCGCTCTGACCCCGTCCTGCCCCTTCATCATTAGACAGCATTCAGAGAGGCAGACCCAGAGCGTGCACACAGTTTTAATCAGGCGAGCACATGTTCAGTTTGAAACATTGCCACATAACTGGGCTGTGATATAAGACAGACTGGACAACTCAGTTGACCAAGGCACATTCACACACAGAGATGCCAGCAGAGAGCCGGTTCAACTCCCAACTCATATGTTCCATAAAATTGTTTTTTGTGATAAAGTACTGCCTCCAGATGCAGCTTAAAATCAATTAATTGTGTTTATTTTCCATAAGTAATCTGTGTTTAATGGAGTGGTGAGGTGGACTGTAGTCTGTGAGTGGAGGTTATTTTGGGGCTATTTTTGCTATGTTGAGGATGGAGGCCAACATGTAGTTTCACTACTTTCTAGAGCATATAGCCAGTCAGACACCCAGTTTAAAACCAGAGGGGACAGGACCTTTGCAGTCAGGGCCCCGAGGCTCTGGGATGATATACCAGAAGAAACATCTTTAGGATCTCTTCTTAAAACATACTTTTATCAGAGAGCTCATCCTGATTTTATGAGTTTTTTTAATCTTATCACTGGAATTGGGTTTATCTATTTTATTAGAACATCTAATCCATTTGATTCGATTAGAGCTGAAATGACTATTATTAACTCTATGAACTATTTTGATACTCGATTAATCTGTAAGTAATAACAAAAAAAATGTCCAACTTTTTCATAATTTTCTGACTCTTTCAAACGATCGATCAATTAATTGAAAAAATAATTGGCAGATTCTTTGATAATGAAAATAATTGTCTGTTGCAGTCCAAGATTAAATTTTATACCTTAATTTAGAGTTTGGTGATTTTAATTTGCTCTCAATGATCACAGTCACAAATTTAAAAACAAAGAACAGCAATCTTACTTTCTGTGCTCTCGTGTCACACCAGTGAGCTATGCATCACATTTTCCTCTGGTTTTTGTGCTATTTGCCTCCATAGACATTCAAATTTGTTCTGACTCTGTGTGTATTCTCCTTCCATTTATTATATAAAAGACTGGACAGCTCGGACCAATACAGACTGATTTGGGGTTCACAAATGCTTGGAGTGTGTTTACCAGTGGTTAAAAGGGACAAACCACTACATTGGACGGGTGACAGTGAAGAAAATGCACAACCGAAGAAAATGACTCATTCCTCTACAGCAGTATCTGTGTTTAAATCAGAGTATAAAGCAGGAGGGAAACATATCAGCAGGGGAAGAGGTAATGACACTGGAAACAACTCAACTACTCAGCGTTCCCTAGGAGGTCTCATTAGTGCACCCGCACACATTTTATGGGAACAATCGTGATCTTGACCCAACACACGCTTGACAACAGGCCACATTGTCACACAGCTTCCACATTCACTTCAATATTCCCCTCTTGCTGTGTGTACTGCTACTAATTACTAATATGGACAGTTTTTAATTATCCATGATCTGGTTTTACTGATCAAGGGGTCACTCAGCACTATCTGAATCACAGCTTCGAAGGTAATGCTGAGACATGATGGCTATGAACACATGTTGGTTAATGAAAACACATGTTGGGTGCTGACTTCGTGTTTAAACGTGTATTATTTTTACCTTCATTACACTATTGAAGTCTGCGTTTGGTTCGATGTTGATGTTTACTCATTCGTCGTTAGTTTGATCATCTTTCATTTGAATATGTGCAAATGTGTGAACCTTCTGTTGTACAATGAGTCTGCAGATTAATCATTCTGATTCATAGCCTTTTCCTTTTTGTCACACTCCCTACAGGCACCCATGCTTGTGTGAGACGTCATGGGAAACATTAACATGTAAAACAGCTGCACACCAGTATACTATGACCTAGGGGCTCAGATTAGTAATCAGCCTCTGGGGGCGTGTCATCATACTTGGAAAAGTGTGGTTTGACCTCTGGAGTCTTTCCACCTTGAATCACTTTGTTTGATTAGGGAGGAAAAGATATTATCTTTTGAACTCTAGTCGTGTCACTTAAAGAAATAGTTTGATGTTTTGGGATATAGTCAGCAGCCAGCTAACTTAGCTTAGCATAAAGACAGGAAACAGGTACATAACTAGCCTGGCTCTGTCCAAATGAAACCAAATCCACCTATAGTACCAGCACCGTGGTTTAATCTGCATGAAAACTAAATGGTAACAATGATTTTATAGGGGATTATGTGTCAGACTATTTCCTGGTGAGGGGCAGTACCTTATATTTTTAGATGATTGGCAGACAAGTTAGATAAAGAAGTTTTGAACTCATAGAAAAGTTGTTCTTTCTATAGTTTGTCCTCTTTGTGTTCTTGTGATTTATCAACTATTTTTAGAAGCAGTCTTGTGTAGTTACCTGATCCACACCAGAGTTTGACTGGCGGTGTTCAGACCAGCCTAAACAAACTGGACTAAACTGGTAAATTCACAAGAGGTTGTTTAAACTGCACTAGACGAGTTAGGTGTGAACACAGCATTAGTCCTCTTCCTTGCAGATCTAGGGGCCATGTTCTTACAGTATTTTAAAATAGAAATACTGCATTTTTCCTGGACTTGTAAACCGACATGTCCTGAAGTGCCATCCATTTTTTTTAGAGAAAGGTTAGACCCAACAAACAGTTTAAAGTGACATTTACTTAATTCAAATGACATTTACATATGATCGAAGCATACAATTGTTGTTGCTGGGCAGCTTCATTGAACAGACATAGCCTTGTTCAGTGGGTCATTTTGTGTGTCTTGGATGACACAGAATGACTTTCTTAAATTGCTTTACTATAAACCTCACAGTTTCTCTCAGTCTCTCCTCCACTGCAGGCTGCTGTCCAGAAGACAGAGGAGCAGAGCAGTTTATTATGCTGGTTATATGTGGTTAACAGCTGTCCCATTGTAGATACCACCGCAAACACTAGACAGATGTATCGTACATGATCAGGCCGTATTGTGCTGTAAGTACATCCTGCACAGTAATTGTATTTACTTTTTATGTTGCAATAGGTAATCCAGGTAAAAGCTATTTCATCTTGTCTCAATACTGAATAGGAGGTTTCTTCTGTGCAATTACTGTGTTTAATGCTACATGCTTTCATTCACTGTGATAGAGCAGCAATTGCAGCAAGCAGAAGTCTTTGTTAGATGTGTGTTACTGAAAAGGAGCTGAGCCTGAGCCTTTCTTCAACTTTTCTTACGGGGACATATGCTTTTTGTGATTTGCTGTTATTTATATACTATTATATATTACTATACTATATATATTATGTCAGATGTCTATGTTAAACATGGTCAAAGCTCCAAAACATGAGGTGAATGTATGTAAAAATGCTCCCTGCAAGTCAAAAACCAGGGCTTCAGTCTGCCCTGAACGCTCCATTTGCAATGTTACCTCTACTTCCCCATCAAACTGACATCAGATCATTTGTGCATGCTGACGAATGGCAGTCCATTCCATAGCCTTTGTTGCTAAGGTTGTTACATGGGTTGTTCACATTGTCTACTTGCAAATTTCGGATCGTATATCAGCTTGAACATGAATGTATTTGAGAATTTTTGTGCTTTAAGTAAATACCAAGAAAAAGAAGTCCAGCTACTATTGTAGTGGAGCTAAAATGATGTTTTTTAAAACTGTAAATCATGCAAAGATATTCCAGTAGAGCTCTAGAATAAAAATATAGACCCAGAAATGTGCATAATGTGTCCCCTTTAATGTTGTATTCACAGTGCCTGCGTGGTATCTCCGTGGCTGTCCTTGCCCCGACGTGGTTATTTGAGGAGGTGTGTCTGATAAAGATACAGAAGAAGTAGTATGTCGTATTGTCATAAAGCAGATATAGGTATGTTTCAATGCAGTTATAAATAACACATTGCACTCCTCAGACTGTATTTGAACACTGGCCAAAGGTTACTGATGATTTCCTGTGTTATCCTGCTCCGTCTGCTCTCTGTTTCCACTAGCTAATCCCTGCTCGTCACAGAGGGAGGTCCATAAAAGATGGATTTTCTCCTCTTCTCACCGCAACTCTTCATTTACAGAGCAGACAACAGCATCGTTCCACCCTCACCCCCTGCTCAGCACTTTAATCCAGCTAGAACGAATAAAGAGATTAAAAAGCCAAAGATGAGACATGATGAAAGAGGGTCACTGTGGTCAGCAGGATGTGGGCAGGTGAAGAGACGGGAGATGTTGAGGACAGCGGAGGGGGCAGGAGGTTTTTAATCAGGACAGGACCACTTCTTCACTTCCTAGAACATGATGCTGTTTTCTGTGGAGGGAATGTGAGACTGGTGGAAAAAAAACACTCCCAGTGAAACACCTGGTGTTTATCCTTTTTATTCAGCCACTTACGTGTCTCTGTCTTTCCTGTGTCCTCAAAGAGAAAACACATAAGGGCTCTGGATTTGATGTCTGTATGCTTTGCAGGTAAATTGCTGACACAGTTTGCAAACCAGACATACATTTAGAAAGATTACTTTCTGCACTTTGTTCATGACATGATGTAGCTTCTAGCAACTGGTTTTATATTCTCTGTCACCCCTCAAAATGTAGAAATTTGAGTGGGACAATATTCCTCACAAACACCGGTGAATTTCTATGTTTACATATATATTATTATTGACAACAAATCCCATGAAAAGACTAAAACCAACAACGATTTGATCCCTCTAACAAGTACTGCCTGTGTAGCCAGAGCCTGATATAGCATATTCCTCTGTGCCACAGAGCCCCATTGTTAAAAATACATCAGTGAGCCACACCATTACACTGCTGACATGTTCCTTCATTACAATAAACACGGGCACTGTAATTTATTTTGAATCAGTTCGTCAATACTGTCCTGCTGCTGGAAATGCTCACTAGAGCACCGAATGTGTATTAATTCACAGCTGAAAATAGTTTCCAACAAATGCTCTATTGATTTCTGAGTGAGTAACGTTAGCTAAAAACTACAGTGCCCAGCAGTTTAAGGAAATTACTCAGGCTTTCTAAAAAAGTGAAACTATATATTTGTGACCTGTTTTAAAGGAAACCTATTATGCTAATTTCCAGCTCTATATTTTTATTCAGGGACTCCACCAGAGTAGTTTTGCATGATTCACAGTTCAAAAAACTTCTTATTTATTTTATACTGACCCTTTATGCAGCCCCTCAGGAAGCCTCTATCCCTCAGGAAGCCTGTATCAGAGCCATGTTAAGTTACCACTGATGCAAACCCAACATTTCCTGCTTTACTGCTTTACATTAAAAGCTTTTAAATTACTAAATAATGGGAGACTTTTATTGTGAAGAATTTACAGGAAATGAAACGTGTTCCTCACCGAATTAGCAGAGCTTTGTTAGCCGTGCAAAAACCAGTCAACACAATATATGGAGATATTTGGAGCTATTTGTTCAGCGGATCAGTTAGAAATAATGTAGGGAGGAATAGTACAAGCACAAACAGACACAGTGATGATGATGTTTGATGAAGAGCTGCAGATGACCAACACACCTCCAACAGGTAATCTACTTATTTTACTTTGCTGTGCTGTGTAATGGAAAAACACTCACAGTGGGCCAGCTCGACTTGAGTCATGGCTCAGTGTGACTACACCCTAAACATGGAAAAATGCCATAATGTTAGTGGACAGAGCAGTGAACTTGCGTGCTGTGTGTGGAGCAGATGACTAAATAAAGAAATCCATCATGAGCTGATCATGCTCACAGGAATTACTTCTACATACATTTACCTCATTATTTAACATGTTGGCCACAACATTATATATATATATATATATATATATGACTGAAAATAAGGAAACATATAATAGGTCCCCTTTAAAGATTTACGTCTTCAGTAGCAACAAATGGGTTTGGGGCTGATTGCCACAGACAGGGAGGGGAAGTTGAAAAGTATTGAGAGAAGAACTAATGTTTTGTAGGTTGTGGTCTTTTTATTTGATGTATCAGTAAGAAAAATATAAGGCCATCCTTCTCTTTCATGAATCCTTCTGGCTTACTAACCCATTTACCAGCACATTCAAAGAGCACAGCCTCTTAGCTTGCTAGCTTGTTATTGTCATTTGAAGCATGTGGGATTCAGAATCACAAGTCAAACCAAAGTGGAAAACAATGTTGCTCTGTTAATACGCAACCACCTTACTGTCTTCTTAACTGTATTTAGTGATATAGATTATCGTGATTTTTAGACTAAAGCTAGCAGTGTAAAAAGTACATTTACTAACTTGAGTATTTCATTTTTATACTGCTTTCTATGTCTACTCCACTGCATTTCAGAGGAAAGTCAATGTATTGTAATATTAGCTCCACTTTGACCAGCTGCAACATTAAAATGATGCTTAGACATGAACACATTAGTAGTAATTATCCTATAATATAAAACTAACATGGGCCATCCTCCTGTATGATGACTACTATTACCTTTAATACTTAAGATTTTGCTGATAATACTTTTGTACTTTAAACTTTTTAATGCTGATGAACTGTAATGCAGTATTTTCATTCTGTGGTACTTGTATTTGTGTAAAGGATCTGAATACTATTTTCACCACTGAAAAAATCAGGAGCTGTACTAGACTTAGAATTGCTATATTTTATGGTTTTGTGATGAAACACCCACATCATGTTTCCCCTGTTGACTATCATCACACTGATTCTAGATGGAGTCTCAAAGGAGTTTTCTCTTTTTTTAAACTCATGGGATAACAGAAGGAAGTATTGAAAAGTAAGAAAATAACATTCAAAGAAAAGTTTAACATACTAACTTGAATCTCAGCCTGAAGAACGTTTCTATTTTGACCAGTGACGTTAAGGGAAAGTGGAATCATGACAGCCACTTCATTCTCCCCTACTCCTTCCTTCCTTCCTTCATTCATTCATTCATTCATTCATTCATTACTCACAAGTTTTACTTCTTCTCACTGGAGACATCAATCCTAAAATATTAAAAAACTTGAACTCATAGCCGTGGTAGAATTTTTGTAATATAAAATTGAAAGCATCCATCAAACATTTTACAAGTGAACTGTGATTTACGGAGTATTTACAGATGTTTGGCTGCAGCACAGGCTTAAGCTCTCCAACATGTAACACCTGACTGTTTGGACTTGGAGTCAGTTCAGATAGTTATTAATCTACAATATTTCACCAAATACTTTTTTTCATTCATCACCTATTAGCTGCAAGTGAAGGATCTCATTTTCCCTGAACAATGTTATAAGTATACACACACAACATTCCTGAAATGCATAACTTTGACTTTTGATTTTTCCTCGTATTCTCTCAACTAAGAATTGAGTTTGATGTTGCAGTTGCAAATGTCACCATAGTCATTATTTGAGTATTTAAAAATAATAATCTTCTATAGCACCAAACTTGTGGCACATGATATATATGAGCTTTATTGTCTTTGTATTAACCATGAATTAAGGATGTTGGCCTTTCCACAACACTTCCAACTTTTTTTTTTTTTTTTTTTAAAATATGACAATCAGAGCCTCCAATTACCAAATAAACTGAAAAATAAAACACATTTACAGAGTAAAATCATTTTAATCAGTGTGTAAAAAAACAAGAATTCAAGAAATTCAACAGTAACATTACTGGTGTTCACACTTCCTGTACTTACGGACTGTAAATCTTATGAACAACCAACTTCCATTTACCAATTTGAAATCATAAAAAAGATAATATACATTTCCAAGAAGTCAAAATTTGGCTCATCATTCATATACATTCTGACATGATCACAGTTGTGAAATCATTAGTAGATGCTAATGATTTCACTGATCTGAAACTGCATTCTGGTTTCTTCTTCATAAACAGATAAAGGGAGAACAGTAAGTAACATTTCATAGTCATATTTATGACATTTTAAACAACTATGTGTCATATTCAGTCTTCAAATCTTCTTTTTCTAAAAGCAGGTTGAAAAAGTTGGTCAGTTAAGGTAGGAAAACTCACTTGTTTCAGTCATGCAATTTTGCTTTGAATTATCTCACCCCACTTTATGTTTTTCTTCCATTTGTTTTTAGAAAAATAAGATACAAAGACATTGAAAGTTGATTACAGGATCAAAATCTATTTGACTGTATTTTATTTACAGGGTGATTGATTGGTGATCTGGTGATTGAGCAACTGACACAGCGCATCTCCCCTTTTGAGTATACAAGGCTCAAGTTTCAGACTGAACTCTGTATGATAGTGTCACATGACTTGTCTGTGTCAGGATTCTGAATCACTGATACAGCATCTCTTGTTAGTGAAGACTGGAAATTATTTAAATAGGTATGAATTCCTGACAGTGTGTGGAAGCCCAGCCAACTGGAGAAGACTTGGTGAAGACAGAACTACATGCAGGTGAAATTTCTTCCAACGGTGACAGACACAAGTTAAACAGAATCTATGTTTATTTTGATAGTGTTACCTCTCGGGGTACCAGACAGATGGGGTTTGCTACATAATAACCGCTTTGAAAGTTTAGACAATCACAGGAATGTTTTCAAAGTTTAGTTCAGTACATTTGATTTACAATCAGATAAACCCACCAGCCTGGAAGTCCAAGTTAAATTAAACTATTTGTGTATTTTGAAAACACCAAATGAAGTGGAGCCAACTGTGCAAATAAAAAGGAAAATTAGTGACTGAGGAACAAAACGCTCATTTTAACAAACAAACAGGCACAAAAATGTTAAGCTCTATTGGCAAGCGCAAAAGAAAAAACAGCTAATTGTACTTTTCATCCTCATGTGAGGGTGCCAACTGCTGTAAGGAAGTAATTCTCATCCTTTTTTGGCATTTTGAACAGTTCAACCAAAGAATAAACATAAGAGGAAGCAAAGCAGCTGAAAACTAGTTTCACAAGACATAAATTACAATTGTGGAAGCAATTACAAGATAATAAGTTAGTGCAGTAAGAGAAAGTTGTTTGTAGTCCCCTTTATCACATTCTGACCTCCGGGTTGAGAACTGTCAGCATAAAGCTATAAAATGCATCCTGAGGACAGCAAGGACCTTCAGCCTGACATGTAGGCTGATTTAACAAAGGCTAGCCATGTTCAAGCAGGCAGTACCATAGAAGAAGAGAACTTCATGACTGACCTTGCCAGGAGGGCCACAACCTATAATTATATTCATGATCAATTATTGTATTCATTTTTTAATTTAATCAACTAACTAATAGTGAAAAATGCCCACCATAAGTTCCCAGAGGTGATGTCTTCTAATTGCTTGTTTTGTGTGATGAACAGTCCAAAACCCAAAAAGTATTCAGTTTATAAGAATATAAAACAGAAAAAGTAGCAAATCCTCACGTGAGAAACTGGGACCAGTGAATGTTTGGTATTTTTACTACAAATAACTTGAATGATTAATTAAATTTTTAAAAATTTTGCAGCTGAATTTTCTGTTGACAAATGATTTATTGACTAATTATTTCAGTGTTGCTATCCTTGAATACGTGCAGCCGTCTGGCAGGAACATATCTGCGCTGCTGTGTTCCAGATGAAACTTGTCAGTAGGGCCACAACCTACCAGTGGGAAATTACAAACTTCCTGCAACGGAAAATAATGTGAATCCTGTTCAGCGCATCACTTTAAATCCACCCAAACACTTTGTGTGAATTTAAAGCTTATGTTGGTAAGTGGATACACATACATTTGAGATGTAAAGTTAATATTCTATGCTACCTAGCTAGCTAACATAGAGCAGCATTCCTGACGTTAGCTGTCGCACAAGGAACATTGTTTTTGTCTATCAAAGACAATCTCCCGGATATCCTTTTTTATGCCCTGGGGTTTTCTGAGTGTGACCGCAGAGAAAAAACAAAAGTTGTTATTTCAACCTACTGGATGGGAATTTCCAACTTTTAACTGAGTGTAATGCAGCATTAGTCTTTACTTGATCCAGAGTTTCTGCAGTGCAGCATGGTACAACAGAGAGCAAAATGGTGTGGAAATCAAGACAGATGTCATCTTCCCAAGTCTTACTCCAGCATAAGGAAAAAGTCTTGCAATATTGTGAGACATTGGTGAGGAAGTCTGATATGACCGCACAAGTAAATGTCTGGTTTGACATGATACTTCATATTTAGGGGTGTTTGAGGAAATTGCTGAATAAGAACTCTCAGTGTAAGGCATAATCCAGAAACCATACATGAACCACAAATAGTTTGTGGTGAGTGAGATGCGACCGCTTACCATGCCACATGCTTCTAAACGTGGGCTGCGTTGGTTAATTTTGTCCTTTTGGAAGAACAAAAGGAGAGTTTACCCACTATGGTTCAGATCCTTAAGAGGATGTTAGCAGTTCAGACCACACAGGCAACATAATATCCATTAATGGCTTCATTTGACAGGCCGTCACCACCTTGTCACCTCAACAGAGACGTTTCACTGGTCTCCTGTCACAGACCGGAAGACTGGGAGGGATGGTACGGTCCATTCATCTGTGATGGAGAAGATAAAAGTCACAAATCATAAGAGGGCATAATACACCTATATGATTATGCTTTTTATATGAAACAAAAAAGTGTTGAGTTTCATTGATGGTGACTTAACCATGCTAGAAAAACAGCTAAAAGAAAGCAGATGGTTTTATTTAGTGAATAAAAACAGTATTTCTGTTACTGAAATTAACTCAAAGCAGCATGGTGAGTGTGACATGACTCTGTAGTTGTAGTGATGGAATTAGTGCTGCTAAAATTGCATTATGCTGAATTTATCAAGACAACAGGTAAACATGGAAGAAGTGTTGAGTTTGCAGGAACAGCAAACAGCATCAACAGCCAATTTAAACCGGAGCAGATCAGGAAACAGGAAGGCTTCTTACTAAAATATAATAATATATAATAAAAAAACAAAACAGGTAAAATTATAAATCGAGTCCTGTCTCTTAAACAGTATAAGCCTGTTTTGAATAAAGGCCTAGTTCTCTCTGCAGTTGAGGCAAATAAAGGCCGTGGTCACTATTTGAGCATTTTAGCAAATGGAGTAAAGTGTTGAAGAAGATGTTGTCCCATTAAACCGGACACAGTCCCTGGGCTTATCAGTAACAAAAATCTCACAGCAGTAACATCATTTGTCTCCCACAGGTTGATAACTTATTCGTGGCGGTCGACTCTGAGGGGCCGCAAATAGTGCTGAGCATCAAGAGTGGAAACTCAATTCAAAACAAAGGACTGCCCATGAATGCATCATTCTGGCAGACTTACAACTGCTATATTACCATTGTGGCACTGTGCCACTGACTGTAACCATGACAACCAGATGGACTGCAGGCAAAAGCATTGCGAAAGAAACTAATTATTTAACAAATAAAGCAAGAGGTGGGCATGGAGAGGTTTTACTTTTTCTCTGTTTGATGAAACATCATCTCGGTGGTTTGTACCTTTGAATGGGAGGTCTCCAAAGCTGATCGTGCTCTTTATCTTTTCAATACACTTTCCAGGAAAGCTACAATTATCTGAAGTGAGTGGAAATTCAAGCTTTCCTGTAATTCTCTCATGCTGCTTATCAGTGTTACAGGTGTTACTATATCACAGTGAATACCGTGGGACTGTGTGTGTGTGTGTGTTTGTACCAGAGGGCTGGTGTAAGCAGCAGTTTTCCCTTTAAGAAGTTTTAAAGGGAAACTTAGGTATTTTTCAACCTGGACCCTATTTTCCCGTCTTTTTGTGTCTAAGTGACTAATGGGAACATCATTTTTGAAATTGGTCCAGTATTGAGTGAGAGTGCTGCAGCTGGCAGTTGCAAAACAGGCTGCAATGTAATCCTTTGGGGCAATAGCTCCCCATCAATGTACGTCCACTAACAGTGCTTGTTTTTGCCATTGACAGGTTCAGATTGTTATTATAAATGTCTGACAACATTATGGAAAGGACCACATAGAAAAATAAAACATTTTTCTTTACCTTTTGCTTGATCCGGTCTGTTTGTTATTGTGTCTAACAAAGTCTCACTCAAGGAGAAGTCTCGTTCTGAATCTCGCGGGGAATTGAGTTGTTGTCAAAATCAGCTAAATATTCAGCCATGACTTTGAAAATTGAAGGAGTTCAAGTATCTCAGGGTCTTGCTCACGAGTGAGGGTGAGATGGAGCGAGAGGTTGACAGGTGGATCAGTGCAGCATCAGCAGTAATGCAGGCGTTGTACTGGACTGTTGTAGTGAAGAAGGACCTGAGCCAGAAGGTAAAGCTGTCAATTTACCAGTCAGTCTATGTCCCCACCCTCACCTATGGTCACGAGCTGTGTAGTGACTGAAATAATGAGATCGCGGATCCAAGTGGCTGAAATTAGTTTCCTCTGGAGAGTGTCTGGACTCAGCCTTAGAGATAGGGTGAGGAGCTTAAGAGATTTCGGGGGAGCTCGGAGTAGAGCTGCTGCTCCTTCGCATGGAAAGGAGCCAGCTGAGGTGGTTTGGGCACCTGATTAGTATGTCTCCTGGACACCTCCCTCTGGAGGTGTTTAAGTCAGGTCCAACTGGTATGAGACCCTGGGGGATGACCCAGAGCACGCTGGAGGAACCACATATCTCTTCTGGCCTGGGAACAGCTTGGGATCCCCCAGGAGGAGCTGGAGGGTGTTGCCAGGGTGAAGGATGTCTGGGTTTCCTTACTCAGTCTGATACCACCGCAACCTGGTTCCGGATAAGCGGTGGAAAATGGATGGATGGATGGATGGACTTTAAAAATCTTCTAGATAACACTAAGCTACGCTTTCTGTACTCCATCACCTCAAACTCCTCCCAGCACTCCTTTCTCCAACTCTGTCATGGCTGAATACTTAGCTGATTTCGACAACAACTCAACTCTCAAAGACTTCTCCTTGAGCAAGGCTTGGTACAATAACAAACAGACCGGATCAAGCGAAAAGTAAACGTTTTAGTTTTCTTTATGGTCCTTTCCATAATGTTGTCAGACACTTATAATAACAATCTGAGCCTATCAATGGCAAAAACAAGCACTTTTAGTGGACGTACACTGATGGGGCGCTATTGCCCCAAAGGATTACATTGCAGCCCTGTTTCGCGGCAGCTGGCTGCAGCACTCTTGCTCAATACTGGAGTATTGAGCAAGAGTTCAAAAGTTCAAAGTTCAAAATTATGTCCCCATTAGTCACTTAGACACAAAAGATGGGAAAATAGGGTCCAGGTTGAAAAATACCCAAGTTTTCCTTTAAGGTTGTTAAAATCACTGTATTACACTCTACCTGGCAGTATATAGTCTAAAATCTCTCAGTTAAGTTAGTTTGTGTACGATACGGTGTGTGTTCTGGGAGATTGATCTGCCTGTGTGTCACATCCAGCCCTAGTTAAGACCTCGACAGAGTTTAATCATTCCTATCAGATTACATTTCACTGAACAAAAAGAATAATTATTCCCTGGCCTCCACTAGCACTGCAGTTCAGCCCGGCACACCAAAATGTTTCTGGATAACAGCAACACCCAGGTGATGATATGAATGTCATGACATTTATTATTACTACTCGAACATGTAACATACTGCAAAACAATCCTTTACCACATTTTTGTCACATCCCTACTCAGTACATTCTGTAAGGACTGTTTTGTTCTGGCTCTGTACTCCATGATACTGGATTTGAAATGTAACAATGACTGTGAGGTTTAGGTGTTACCTTTCAGCAGTTAAGGGGTGTTTCCAATCATTAATTAATCCATATGTCACGTGTCTAACAGACAAAGTATATTCTAAAACAAGTATAATCTTTATCTCTGTTTATCCTCACATGTCCAACAAAAATATTGCATGTGATTTCACTAAAGTTGTCCCTGAAGTGTCTTCCATTAAATGTTACCAGTGTTGTGTTAGATATAGATATATAGAGATATAGATATAGATATATAGATCCAAGATGTGGATTTGCAACAGACTACGTAAGCTAATTTTCCTTGATGGAGTATGTGGTTCCAGTAGTATAGTTTTCCCTGCTTTTGAACTCATTATTGAATGAAGTCCCTGACATCAAGGTGTCAAGTTAACCAAACACCTGTCAATCCGCATCCAGGATCTAAGATTCGATGAAGAAAAAGAAACATTTATAACTTTTATCAGCCAACACAAACTACAAATCACCACAAAGTCAAAATATGTAGTCAGATGCCAGCCAATTATAGAGTACAAGAAATCCAAATATGATCTGTGCATCTGCAGAAGTGGGCATGAAAAGCAACCTTTCTGATGTCCTGATTTGACATATTAACAGCTGGCTTTAATTCAAAACAGTCACAGTTCTACACCTGGTGGTCTAAACATTACTTCAATCCTTTTTCTTCTCACAGGTCAGTGCACAAGAATAAAGCTGCTGTAAGAACTGCGGTTCTGCTGGAATATCTTTGCATTATTTACAGTTAAAGGTTCTATATGTAGGAATCAGAAATCCTTCTCATTAGTGACACCCGTGGCTGTTAAGTGAGCTGCTTATATGCATGCTTGCTCTGACGTGTTTTGCATCGTGTTTCTGCAAAACATCTCTCACTCACTGACCTGCAAACCACAAACTTTTTTTTTCTCAATGCCTTAATGTGCTGTGGCTGGGTGTCAACGCACTGTGGCCGGGGAGCAACACGCTGTGGCTGGGGAGCAATGCAGTGTGGTCGGGGAGCAACACGCTGTGGTTTTGCTGTGAAATGTGTGCTTATTACCTCTCTGTCTCATTAGCTGGAGAGCTAATATCTGCAGGGTGTTTCTACTCGGATAGCACTGTTTTTGTTGCGGTAGATGCCGGTCGTTTGTTGACTTTAGCGGAAAAGAGGAAAGGCACTCTGGAGTGCGCAAAAAGGTCATATCCGTTGGATTTTCACAGAAAATCTGCCCCAGGTCCTTCCCATAAAAATCAGTCCACAGGCTGATATACCCAACCAACAAACTTGGGGAAGGTCTCATTTTTAGTTCTGTTACAACCTGCTCACTTATTGGTATTAAAAAATGATTAATAAATGTAATTTGCTTCATAATTCTTACATATAGAACCTTTAAAAAACTCCTTATTTAACTCATACTGACCCTTAACACAGCCCTTCAGTTCAGCCTCTGTCTGAACAGGTCATTTTAGCTCCTGTCTCTTTAAGGCCCCCCCTCCCGATGAGCCCACTCTACTCTGACTGGTTAGCTTCCAGAAGCTGCCCCTTGGCAGACTTCTGCCAGCTCCAGATGCTATGTTTGATGAAACATCATCTCGGTGGTTTGTACCTTTGAATGGGAGGTCTCCAAAGCTGATCGTGCTCTTTATCTTTTCAATACACTTTCCAGGAAAGCTACAATTATCTGAAGTGAGTGGAAATTCAAGCTTTCCTGTAATTCTCTCATGCTGCTTATCAGTGTTACAGGTGTTACTATATCACAGTGAATACCGTGGGACTGTGTGTGTGTGTGTGTTTGTACCAGAGGGCTGGTGTAAGCAGCAGTTTTCCCTTTAAGAAGTTTTAAAGGGAAACTTAGGTATTTTTCAACCTGGACCCTATTTTCCCGTCTTTTTGTGTCTAAGTGACTAATGGGAACATCATTTTTGAAATTGGTCCAGTATTGAGTGAGAGTGCTGCAGCTGGCAGTTGCAAAACAGGCTGCAATGTAATCCTTTGGGGCAATAGCTCCCCATCAATGTACGTCCACTAACAGTGCTTGTTTTTGCCATTGACAGGTTCAGATTGTTATTATAAATGTCTGACAACATTATGGAAAGGACCACATAGAAAAATAAAACATTTTTCTTTACCTTTTGCTTGATCCGGTCTGTTTGTTATTGTGTCTAACAAAGTCTCACTCAAGGAGAAGTCTCGTTCTGAATCTCGCGGGGAATTGAGTTGTTGTCAAAATCAGCTAAATATTCAGCCATGACTTTGAAAATTGAAGGAGTTCAAGTATCTCAGGGTCTTGCTCACGAGTGAGGGTGAGATGGAGCGAGAGGTTGACAGGTGGATCAGTGCAGCATCAGCAGTAATGCAGGCGTTGTACTGGACTGTTGTAGTGAAGAAGGACCTGAGCCAGAAGGTAAAGCTGTCAATTTACCAGTCAGTCTATGTCCCCACCCTCACCTATGGTCACGAGCTGTGTAGTGACTGAAATAATGAGATCGCGGATCCAAGTGGCTGAAATTAGTTTCCTCTGGAGAGTGTCTGGACTCAGCCTTAGAGATAGGGTGAGGAGCTTAAGAGATTTCGGGGGAGCTCGGAGTAGAGCTGCTGCTCCTTCGCATGGAAAGGAGCCAGCTGAGGTGGTTTGGGCACCTGATTAGTATGTCTCCTGGACACCTCCCTCTGGAGGTGTTTAAGTCAGGTCCAACTGGTATGAGACCCTGGGGGATGACCCAGAGCACGCTGGAGGAACCACATATCTCTTCTGGCCTGGGAACAGCTTGGGATCCCCCAGGAGGAGCTGGAGGGTGTTGCCAGGGTGAAGGATGTCTGGGTTTCCTTACTCAGTCTGATACCACCGCAACCTGGTTCCGGATAAGCGGTGGAAAATGGATGGATGGATGGATGGACTTCAAAAATCTTCTAGATAACACTAAGCTACGCTTGCTCAATACTGGAGTATTGAGCAAGAGTTCAAAAGTTCAAAGTTCAAAATTATGTCCCCATTAGTCACTTAGACACAAAAGATGGGAAAATAGGGTCCAGGTTGAAGTTTTCCTTTAAGGTTGTTAAAATCACTGTATTACACTCTACCTGGCAGTATATAGTCTAAAATCTCTCAGTTAAGTTAGTTTGTGTACGATACGGTGTGTGTTCTGGGAGATTGATCTGCCTGTGTGTCACATCCCTACTCAGTACATTCTGTAAGGACTGTTTTGTTCTGGCTCTGTACTCCATGATACTGGATTTGAAATGTAACAATGACTGTGAGGTTTAGGTGTTACCTTTCAGCAGTTAAGGGGTGTTTCCAATCATTAATTAATCCATATGTCACGTGTCTAACAGACAAAGTATATTCTAAAACAAGTATAATCTTTGTCTCTGTTTATCCTCACGTCCAACAAAAATATTGCATGTGATTTCACTAAAGTTGTCCCTGAAGTGTCTTGCAGCTTCCAGAAGCTGCCCCTTGGCAGACTTCTGCCAGCTCCAGATGCTATGTCAACAAACCATGAAACAAACACTAGTAATAGGATTTCACTACTTTTTCCTCATTCTTTACTATAAACTTCTCAAACATCAGTACATGTTCAAGCTGAAATCCGATCAGAAATATGAGAGTGGACAACACAAACAACACATGGAAAAACCTTAGCATGAACCTTATCAACAAAGGCTAAATAACAGCCATCAGGTAAAAAAAAAAAAAGTTGCAAACAAAGCCTTCAGAGCAGCTTGAAGCCTGGACATTTGAATTGAAGGAAGCATTTCTACATACATTAACCTCAAGTTTTGGAACATGTTTAGCATAGATATCAGACATCATAACACTAAATAACAGAAAATCACAAAAAGAATAATATGTCCACTAAAAACAAAACACAGAGGAACCAGATCATTTGTTTCAAATTCCAGAAGTCTTCTACTTATCAACTGAATATTGTAGTGGGTCTTAAATATGACCAATATCCCGAGCTTAACTGTATGCATCACCACCAAATGTAAAAAAAAAAGCAGAACCCTGAAAATGTTGCCCCTCATCTTGGTGATCTACAGAAAGCAGGATGCATCTTTTGGAACCTACAAGAGACGTTCCAGCCCCATTTACAGATAGAAAGTTATGGATCAAAGGTCTGGTCTGAACCAGACTTATCTGGTGTGGTTGTTTTAGTAAAGCACCCACTGCTAAGACAATGCAGTTCATCTTAAGCTCTTCCCAAACTGGATGAACAGAACAATATCAACTGCTTATACAAAAAGCTAATCTTATCACAATCTAGTACAGTATTTCTGTTTACACAGTATTTGAAATGATCAGAAGTCCTGACAATTACCAGATACAGCTTTGACTCCCATCTGACATTAACGCGTCTGAAAATGATTCAATCTAAAACGTGAGGGACTGAATCAAGATGAGGGAATGTTAAGAGGTTAGAGACTTAAACCTACTTCCATGTAATGTTACTGTCAAGTCAGCAACTTTCTCAAAATGAGAACTTTCAAGATTTTAGAATTGAGTTGATGTGATTTGAAAAAGATTGTCACAAATTGTCACAGATAAGCATGCAAACCTTGATGTAATGTAAAACATGAAAAAGGAGCATTACAAAGTTCATGTGCCAACAATTACACCTCTGTGTCTGTGAGTGTGTTATGGATCTCTGTGTGTGTGTGTTTTGCTGCTTACCCGTGCGTCGTACTCGAGGACAAAAGGAGGGATGTCGATCTGCTCAGGCTTGATCCAGGTGAAGAGCTGCGGCAGGTTGTCCAGGTAGCGGACCTTGTCCTTCATCCCTGACACACTGAAGGTGGTGAAGAACCACGTTGAGACCTGGTATTAGTCAATAGAAAATGAAGAAAACAAGAGGATATAAGAAAGGAACACTTCGTTGGTTATAGATGGTGTTTATATGATTACGTTATCAAGATATAAACAAAAGTAGGGTTGAATGTCTAAACAACAGAGCTAGATGAAGTCTAATGAAATTTTAATGATCTCCAAGGGGGAGTGTGGCCATTGGAGCAAAAAGTGCTGTAATTCCAGTAAACAAAAAAAAGATATAAACTACAACACACAATGAGAACTCCGCCAGGACTGTAGAGTCATCTGGATTTGTTATTTTAACTACAGAAAAATATTTAAAAGTTTAGATTTTGCATCTGGTTCAGAATACACACAGTGATAGGCCATCAATTAATGCTGATTTTCAGTGGAACATGTCTTTAAATAGAACTCATACCGCAGCAGATTCACTATTGAACACTTACATTAGTGTCACCGCCAGACCATCATACCCTTTGTGTCCAAGTTTAAGGAGTTGGTTACTCTACAGTGTCACTTGTCACATTAGTTTTTGGAACTAAAATTTATCATCATTTGCACTCTTACTGGACCTTTGATATGATGGAAATTTGGTTAGTAGACTCCGACTTGTATTTGAGTACCCCTGACATACAGCAATAAATTAAGTAAAAATGTATAAATGAAAATGTGCAATCAACTACTACCACTACCATGACTACTACTTCTTACTGCCTGAATATACAATAAGCAAATATCAATCATTTTCAATATATCACAAGACAGAATCTTACCTTTGAGCGAAATGTTGGATGCACAAAGTAGAAGGCCTTCAAATTCTTTTTAAACCTGCAATAGATGAAACAGAAGACCTCAGGAAGAATACTTTATAGCAATGTTATGACAATGACTCACTAATTCTTTAATACAACACAGACAAAAAACTGAAGAATGAGAAACTTTGTGAAACTGAGGACTATGACTAAGATGAAAAGAAAATGATGAATACTCTGAAAGAGAAGACATGTGTGAAGTCACTGTAGTTGAGTCCAATGGTGTGAGGTGCTCTCCCAAAAAAAACACAACTTCAGCATGGAAACATTTACCACATACACACACACACAAAAGCAAACATTCTCCTTCCCTTCGACTTCTCATGCAGCACACCAGCCTGTAGTGTGTGTAACCTGCTTAAGGCCAATCTACTTGGCAATTAACATCTTGAAAGATTGTCTTCAGAGAACATTATATGATATCCTGCAGAATGTATGCACAGACAGATGTAGACACCCTGCCCTTTTTGTCTTGTTAAAGGGTGTCTATGTTCCTAAATAAGGCCATGAAGTTGTCATGTTTATTTGTGTCACCTGTGTACGGTTCACAAACTTTTTTGTGTTCAAAATATTTGCCATTTACATTACACATCACTACACTACACATCATTAAATAGTAATCAGTGGCATTTTCATGTAAATGAATATCTTAAGCACAGAGTGATGTGACAGTAATCCTCAAGCCTGCTTTTTTACACTGTGGTTTGAATGGGAATTGGTATGTTTTTGCATTTCTGTTTAGTTTGGAATGAAGATAAGACCTTGATAGTTAACACTAATGATAGTTATCATCAATGTTGAATGGAAAAGATAAAAGGTGAATGCACATACTAAAAGACAATCTTCACACTCTCATGCATCACTTTGCCATTCAAATGCCCTTGATAAACGGACTGAATCCTGATCAACCTCACATGCGGATCTGTAGCTGACACAGAAAGAAAACTATTTTCCATTCAAAGACCACCTATCACATCTGCATTTGATCAAGCCATCTATTCTGGGGCTTCAATGCAACACATGTCAGTGTATCCAGCGATCAGTTAACAGTGCTATTAATCATCTCCCAAAAGAAGAAACAGTCAGTCTGTAGGTTCATCCAGAGTTACAAAATCTCAGCAACTATTGGATAGATTGTCCTGTTAATTGGTAAGGACATTCATGGCCCCCAGAGAATCATTTGAGGTTTTGAAGTTAACCTGATTTTTCCTCTAGTGCCACCATGACGTCACAATTGCCAACATTTATCCAACATTTATTTCTTGATGTTATTAAAATCAATAGATGGATTATCTCCTGGCCGTTCTTCCAGCGCCACTCTCAGATCAAATTGTCAAATTAGAAAAAAAGGGTACCCAGAAATATGAATTATACAATTTGCACAAATGTTGATCCCTGGATTTTTTATTTATTTAATCCAAGTTCAATATAATTTCTTTGATTGGACAGATGTATAAATGGACAATATAAGTTACAGCAGCTGCAAAAGTACAGTATTTACTATGCTGCACTGACCAGAACTAATCAGATGTCAGAACCATCTTAAAGCTACAGTATATGTTTTTTTCTAATTTTTTTAGTTGAAATATGCTCCAACACATATCTTAATGCTCATTGAACAGCCTGGTAGCAGTACAGAGATATTCTCTTCTAAGGTTTTTAAGAGCCTCGCCCTTCAATCCTATCAGAGGAGGCCAAAGTCAAGGGTGGGAGCTCAGGGCTGTCAATCAATACGTGAACGCACTTCTTGCTTACTACTCCTCCTCTGATACGGATGCTCTAAGCTAACATTAACTGCTGGAAGATGTCGCTATGGCTTACTCACAGGCTCCCGATACCTGCATTAGTTGAACTGAAGAGCTTGTTTACTTCCAGCCCAGAAAGAAATCAATACATCATGTTTCCAGAACTTGCATATTGTAACTTTAAATAAGGTCCTACACTTGTCCCTAATAGTGAGCCATAACAGCATGCAAAGGAAACTCATTTTAGTAACTTGTTTCCATGATCTCATACCCAGAGGTGAGGATTAGAATAGGCTGGTAAATTGAGAGCTTCAACTTTACACAAAGCTTTTTTTTTACCACAACAGACAGGTTCAATGAGGCCAAAACCACAGATGGTGCACCAATTCGCCTGTCAATCTCATGAATCTTACTGATGAAAAGGACCCGAAGACACTTGAACTTGAACTCATTTAGGGCAGCATCTCAGTTCCAACCAGCAGGGAGCAATCCAAGGCTTTCTGGCAAAGTCAGACAACCTCAGAATTAGAGGTGCTGACCCCCATCCCAACCACTTCACCCTCGGCTGCAAACCCGCCCCAGTGCGTGCTGAAGGTCACAGTCCAACGAAGCAACAAAACCACATCATTGGCAAAAAGCAGAGACGCAATCCTGAGGTAACAAAACCGGTATAAGCCAGTTAAGCCGATGATTCCCTAATAATTGGAGCACCCGCTCAGCTTCCCTGTTTTAAAGATGTCACCAACCTGGAGTCAACCATGGCAGCCCCAAAACATCCAGAGCGTCAGGGGGAATCTCATCCACTCCTGACCCTAGCAAACCTGAGGTAACCTAAACTGTAATTACAAACTGATCACTACACAAATATCACCAGTTATTTTCAAATATGTGTAACTGGCAAGCTTTTATAAACAGGTCATAATTTACTCAGCACTGGCAGTGCAGACTTGGCTGTTCATATCATGGCAGTACATTGTGTTGACAATAATCCGCCACATTTGCAACAGTTTGCGTTGTCATGCCACACATACATATTGGTGGTCTGGCTAGGGTATGATGCATCTGTTCATATAATAATACAAAACAGTCAGCCAAGAGAAGGAGGACTTGATCTTTTAGTGGACAAACTAACTCAGGGGGGAATCAGGAGTACTAAAGCATGACGTGTGTCCAGCGCCTGACCCTAAGGGGACAAAAATAATGATCAATCTCACAAGCTCATCTGTCTTATGGAGAAAGTAATTAACATTTCTCAACTTAGCCAGACAGAATTGGAAACTTTTTGTTTTTATGTTTGGCTTCAGTCTGCTGGTTAGGTTGTCTGGAGCCAAAATGCATCTGTAGCAAATCAATAGCTTGACATGCCAGCCCAGGGTTAGTGGTTCCATTGCCTGCGTAGATCAACACCGCCTGGCTAAGCATAAAAAACAGTAAATGCTTGAGAAGGGAAACTGAGAAAAATTGCTTCAAAATTAGTCACGCATCCCGACAAACGAGTTGGGGTGTAAGCATAAAACTGTAAGCCTTTAATAACATTATAGATGGAAGTTATATTTATATCAAATGTGAACCCTAAACATGATCTGCAACACATAAAGCAGTTTGTGCTGCTTGCCATTTAGAACAGAATAAGCTCAACAATTACCAGAAGAAAGAGTTTGACTCCTACTGGGGCTGTCTGGCCCCATGGTACTGTAAGGAGTCATATATACTTTATATAACCATCCACTAAAAATGTGTTAAAAATAAATCATGGAATAAAGAAACAGACTGCTCACCAAAACATAGAGAGCCTAGGTCTCTACCTAATGACATTTTTTTCTCTGTATTTTCAAATGAAAGCCAAAAAAGGCAAAAAAAAAAAAAAATCTTAAAAAAATTTGTACAAATAAACAAAAACACCAAATCACCACATCATTAAAACACCAAAACTTTCAATTCTGTTGGTTGGTCTGTGTCAAACCAGTCCAAACTGCATTCTTATCAGTCCATCTTCTCATTACTAAGGTTTTATATACAAAGGCTCAAAGTTTGCAGAGTTTATGGATCTTTAAATAACCTTGACATTTTATGGTAATTAGCATTATGTCCTGAGCTACAACTTTCTGTTATGAATTAGCAAAGTGTTCTTAAACAGTCACAGTTATCGTTTATGACTGAATGGGGTTTCCTTATTCTGATGAAAGAGGAAGCTGAGCAAAGGTGTCACCATTCCTTTTTAAAAATTGATTGTATGAATGGGGCACTTTTTTGTTGCATTCTTTTTGTTTCCTCTCCCAATTTATCACTGTGTGATTGATATATGGCACATAACCAGCACATTTTTCTTGTAAGATAAAAGGCAAACATTGTGAATATGTGCCTACATTTTTTTAAGTCTTGTACATCAGAAAAGTAAATATTGAATACTACTTTAACTCTTGACTGGATTTTCTGCACAGAAAAGGGTTAAGAGAGGTGTGGCAAAACCAACTGAATGAGCAGTCTCAGAAAGTAATGAATAAAGGAGCATGTGGGTTGAAAGGTACATAATGACTGCATGGAGTTTCCCACCGACACAGGAAGCTTGTTTGGTTGTGGTTACTAGAAACTAGAAAGAGACTAGAACTAGAAATGTTTATTAAGCCCTTGAGCCCTGGAATTTCTCTGTAAGTTCCCCCTTAAATATCTTCAGTCAGTAAAATACAAAAGGATTCTTTCCAGACTATAACAGTATTTTCTATCTGTTTTTGCCATATTGCCTTTGTGTATGAAACGTACTTCGCAATAAACTTATCTTGCTTTAAACAGTATATTTGGCTCACAGTGAATGAAATATTAAAAATAATTCCAGTTTATTTCAACTCAGGTCAAATTTTTCCTTATTTTGGCAAAAATTGCAATTGGTTATGAATGTTTATTGGTTATTGAAGATATCATCAAGTAATTGCTGAGATCTTGAATCTGAGAACACTTTATTTGGAGGTACAACTGAAAGAGAACGCACCTGAAATTTTGGTAATGATCCCACACAGTCACACAGAAAAACTGAGAGTGTGTGCACACAACTACAGTACAAACATCAGGTCAAAGTTGAACTAGGAACTCAGTCTGTAAACTGTGATGGATGTTTACAATGAACAGTTTGGGTAATAACTGTAGCATTAGCCTTTGTTTTCTCTTTCAAATTTGTCTTGCAAACCTAGGGGTTTGTTTAAAACCTTTATGATCATTTGACTGCTTGTGACTCATTTGGTATCTTTGGAAAATTTAACTCTTGGACTATAATTTAAAAAATAAACACTCAGCGGGAACAATACAGCCATAATGCTGCAACAGGTGGCTAGTTCCTGTGTCTAATGTTACTTTCATTGTCAGACACTTATAACAATCTGAGCCTGTCAGTGGCAAAAACAAGCACTTTTAGTGGACGTACATTGATGGTGCGCAACTGCCCCATATAATTACATTGCAGCCCATTTCGTGGTCACCGGCTGAAGTGCTCTCACTCAATAATGGACCAATTTCAAAAATTGTTGTCCCCATTAGTCATTTAGACCTAAAATGATGGGAAAATAGGGACCAGGTTGAAAAGTCCCGAAGTTTGCCTTTAAGGCTGAGTCACAGCCAATACTTTACCCAGAGAAAACGCTCCAAGTTTGGGTTTCCTCTTCCAAATATGGCCGCCAGATTTCCAAAAGCCACAACGAAACAAAAGCTTTTCACAGCTCGTTTTGCTTTCCCAAAGTCTAAACACTGTAGCCTTGGTGATGTCATACTGTAGCATGAACAACGTATTTGAACTTCAATCTGCAGAAGTCAGCATAATCAGAGGAGAACCAATTCAAGAGCCAAATGAAGGCCAAACAAGGGTCAAATGAGAGCCAAGCCTCACAGAAGATGTTGCGTTCTGTAAACATTATCATATCCAGCAGCAGACACCGAGGAGTCATGAGAACATTCTCATACTGCACTTTTACGTTTTATTAAGATATTGCACCAGGCTAGACTTGAAGTCTTATTACTATAAACAGAGAAACAATGAAAATGCCAGGGAGATGTCAAATCCTGTCGGACTTTTGATCCATCTGGAGAATGTTTCCAAGACACTGTATATCTGTACTAAAAATAAAAAACCTTCACACTCTATGTTTGATATGCAGTTCTGGCTATTACAGACCGGAGACATGGCTGGCCAGTGGAATTAGACAAATGACGTTAATTCTAGTGCAAACCCAGAACATACAGCACAGAACATTAAAGTCGGTGCCCTTGGGTGGCTGGGAGGTTTAAGCAATAACAGCTTCAGTGTCTTCTTATTGGATCTGAAAGGAGTCCAGTGATGTAGAGTCACTGGTGCAAAATGTTGCACATCATAGCGTGCATTTGGTGTAAGTTTTAGATGTTTGACTCTGACCCATCTGTGCACCCCTCCCAGAGGAAGTTATTAAGTATAGCAATTACTGGCTCAGTTCATTCAGGAGTGCAAAATGTCACACTGACTTGGCGTCGACGATGTCGTAGAGGTTCTTGAGGAAGTCGGAGTTCAGGTGATTGTGCTCGCCGGTCAGTGTGTGGAAGTAAACCATCACATACTCCTTCACCGTGATGTGGTCCATCACATGGATGAAATACAGCAGGGCCTGCACACACACACACATAGACAAAACGAGTTTTCTGTTAAAGTTTCATTGGAATTTAATCTGGTATCAGCAGAGTCTTTGGAGCCGTTTCTAAACCACACTCTTTGGGGAAAAGGAACATGTCACTCAGTGCAGCAGTGTGGCTCACTGATGTGTTTTAATAGTTTTTGAACAACAATGAAGGTCTACGGCACAGAGGAATATGATAAATCAGACTCTGGATACACACAATACTTGTAAGTAGGATGAGTTCATTGTTGGTTTGGCTGTGCACATGAAATTTGTTGACAAGAAGGAAAATATAGCCTTATCCTTTAAAATTTGTTTTTGGCAAAGTTCTTGCTTAATTTCTAGAAAAACATGTTTATATTTCTCAAAGTAGGGTGTCACACCCCAGTACCTGAAAATTTAAAAATTCACCAAACCAGATATCAGTGGGTTTCATACCAGGTTTGGTCTCATTCATGTTTTTTATGTTTAGTTTTATTTTGTTTTGGTTCAAGTTTTAGTGTTTTTGGTAGGGTGTGGTAAATCATGAGTATAAGTTCTGCATATTCTATTTTACATATATTTACCTTAATCGGTATTCAGTAAACAAAAACTTAGCTACATTTTTTACTCTGAACATATTTAAAGTGTTAAAAAAGGGTAACATGCCACATTTGCATTAATACATGAAACACAGGTTAAAGCGTAATGCTTTAAAACACGCACTTAAACAATTTGTTATCTAAGACAAATACAAATACACAGATGAAATCAAGTCTGACCGACTAACATCACCTAAATCTTTTTATTTTGAAATTGATATATATTAGAATCTCTCAGTGAGTGCAGTGTCTTACCTTTTCAATGTCAATAAGGGTCACTGGGATGTTTCGTCCAACCACAACCATCACCGTTCTGCCACACATATCCACACCTAGAGAAACACACAGGCACAATAAAGGTCGAACACACATTGAACAGACTCCTCACACACAGAAACCACTGGCAAATGAACTGAGAGTGTTGATTGCAGAGCTAAGCAACCAAAACCTGGTAACTGGAGAGCCTCTCGACAAGCACTCACTGCTGCAGCGTTTCTCTAAATCAAGTAAGGGATTATTTTGGTTGTCACTGCACATGATTACACTCTTCTGCTTATTTTTCCACAATTAATTTTTTCTCAACAATTACAATGATCAATTCAGCATTTAAGTCATTTATCAAGGTAAAATGTCAAACATTCTCTGATTCCAGCCTTTCAAATGTGAGGATTTGCTGCTTCTCACAGTTTTGTATAATTGTAAATTGAATGTGTTTGAGTTTTGGTCTGTCGGTTGGACAAAACAAGACATTTTAAGACGTCAACTTGGGCTCTGAGAACTTGCAATAAACATTTCCCCCTATTTTCTGATATTTTATAGACTCAATGAATGATCTTATTATTGTTAAACTAACCTATACATTAACTGATAATGAAAATATTTAGACCAGCAAACGGAAACAGATGTTAATGGAGGTTAAATCCCTGATGTGTTAAAGCAAAACTGCACAGATATTTATATTTAAAAGGCACACCACATCATCATGTTTTAAAAGCTTGAAATTTTAAATGAAAAGTAAACGTAACCATGAAACTTAACAGCGAATTCATTGAAATAAATATTTAAATATTTTTTTATCTCAAGTGAGGGCACAAACTAGATGTATACCTGTGACCAGTGATACACTGGGTCAACCTCAGTGATGTCATGATCATCAGTAGAAACAGAAATCAGCTTTCAACATTCATTTCTGTTTTTCTTTTTTATTTAAAGTCCCTTTCCTCATGCAAGTAGTATCAGTTCTATGCTATTTACATTTTTAATAAAATACCATTAAGAGATAAATCCAAGATGGGAGCATATCAGTATTTTTCATAGTGCATTTGCAAACTTTATTTTGTGAAGTTTATGAGGATATCTCTTTCCTGTACCATCTCATTAGGATATAATCTGCTCTGATCCTCTGAATCTATCTCGCCAACTCTCCTGGGTCTTGAAAACTGCACCTCAGTCTTCACCTGTCTGGCCTCTCCACCTACCACTGCATCTCCTCCTCCCCCTTCCCCATTTCCACTCCAGCAGCGGCCTGCTGTGCACTTGCCACACACACATTCACATACACATTCTCTGGACAGAGACAATGACGTTTCTCGTGACTTTACTTTGCACGTTGAAAGTGTGGGACTTACAAGCAAGTGATTATACCTGGGTGAGTACACCTAACAATGTGTTTTGCCTGCTGGACACTGCTTATGGATGCACTCGCTCTATGATTGTTGTACAATCGGTGCAAACCCCGAAGTGGTTGGCACAGGACATGAACTTATCATAGTTTTTACCCAGAGATTTACCCCGCCTTCAAAGCCTCCTAGCTTTAAATAACTATTTTACGTTCAATGACAGGTCTCATTCAGATTTAATGTATGAAATGTCAAAGGAATTGTCATGTAATGTTGCTAAACAGACATGGTTGATTGTTTTACTATGACTTATATCTGGTAAATCTTGGAATTTAAATGTTTTTTTGATTCTGTCAATCTTACCCAGTTGATTAATTCACCTGCTCATCCACATCTTAAATACCCTGAGAAGTCCACCTTAATTGACTTGATCCTCACTAATGTTCCTCATAAATTTTCAGCTGTTTCTGTTTTTTGCAATGACCTAAGTGACCATTGTGTTGTTGCTGCTAACAGGAACACTAAGGTCCCTAAATTAAAACCACGCGTCATTTGTAAGAGGAATCTGAAACATTTTAATGAACGGGGGTTTTATCATCACTTGTCTCATTTTAATTGGAATAGAATAGAGCTGATCACCGATGTGGAGACAGCCTGGGGATTTTTTAATGAGGGTTTTACGCAAATCATAAATACACATGCCCCATTCAGGAGATACAGAGTAAAGGGGCATGATAACCCCTGGTTTTCTTCTGAGCTAGCAGATACTATTTATGAGCATAACTTGGCTTGAACTAAGGCAAGGACAACAGGTTCTACCGCTGATTGGCTTATTTTTAGACAACTAAGAAACAAATGCTCCTTTTTGATCAAGAAAGCCAAATCAGAATATTATTTGTCTGTTGAAAACCTAAAAGGACCCTAGGAGGTTTTGGAAAACCATAAAATCCCTTTCTGTGCGCAAAAACTCTCATAGCTGTACCTTCCTTTGTTATGAAGGATTCTGTTGCTGTTCATGACAAAATGGAGATATTGAATTGTTTTACAAAGCATTTTATATCTTCTGGCTCTCTGTTTGACTCTGTTCTGTCTGTGAAACCCTGTACTGATGGGTATACTGGTCAGTCTTTTAATTTTGTACCTGTCTCTGTGCAGGACGTTCACAAAGCCCTAAAAGCTTTAGATCCTAGAAAACCCTCAGGACCTAATTTTATTGATCCTTACTTTTTGAATTTGGCAGCTGATTTTGTAGCAGAGCCACTTAAATATATTTTTTAACACTGGAAAATAAGAAAATTCCAAGGATATGGAAATCTGCTTTTGTCCTCCCTTTATTTAAAGGGGATGACCCAACTATTTTAAATAACTATGGGCCAATATCTAAATTAATATTAAAATGGCTAAAATTCTTGAAGCTCTTGTGAGTGATCAACTTAAGGAGTTTTTAATACAACAATATTTTGTCAACATATTAATCAGGCTTTAGAAAAAAAACATAGCACCATCACAGCTGCACTGAAGGTAGTAACCAACATCTCTGTTGCACTTGACAAGAAGCAACATTGTGCATCACTCTTTATTGATCTGTCCAAAGCTTTCAACACAGTCAACCATGATGTTTTAAAACTTAGACTTCTTTGGAGCAAGCAGTCAGTTGGTTCTCAAACTACCTTAGTAATAGGTCTCAGTGCATTAGATATGACAGTCTATGTTCTGATATTGTATCTATTGACAGGGGTGTACCACAGGGCTCTGTACAAGGTCCACTTTTATTCACTATTTATATAAATAATCTGGGTCAAAACGTGTGAGATGCTAATTTTCATTTTTATGTTGATGACACTGTTATATACTGCTGTGTGTCAACTCTTGTATAGACTATTGAATACTTGTAAAATGCTTTTATTGTTGTCCAAAATACCCTACTTCAGCTGAAACTCATTCGTAATGCAGATAAGAACGAACTTATGTTGTTTAACAACTCTAGGAATAGGCCATAAAATATCCCTTCGGTGGTCACTCTTGAGGGAAGTGAAATAGAGGTTGTTAACTCTTATAAATACTTGGGTATTTTGATTGATGACTCCTTCACTTTTAAGCCACATGTGCAGTACCTGGTAAAAAGGCTGAGGCTAAAACTGGGCTTTTATTTTTGAAATAAGTTGTGTTTTGCTTTTAATGTAAAAAAACAACAACTTGTTGATGCCACTTTTACCTGTCCTGGCCAGTTCTCCCTTGTAAAAGAGATTCTTAATCTCAAATGGGACTGTCCTGGTTAAATAAATAAAAAATAAAAAATGAAGATTTATATCAGATAGAAAAAAAGTGGGGTCAGTAAGTTCAGAAGTGTTTGGCCCCTGGCCATAGTTTGATAAAGCAGGTTACACAATGCAGAAGGAGTTTTCTAATATTACTTCAAATCTATTACCATGACCAAATGAGACAACAACAACAATGGGGCCAGAATGTATCACAACACTGCCGCTTACTGGAGGTGACAGTGAACTGCATGTAATGAAAAAGAAGATGGAGATGCTGTATTTCATTTACTGGCCTTTTTTTAAATCCTGCAAACCAATAATGAGAAAATGGATGACTGTACGCCATCAGTGATGTGTTTAATAAGGTTAAGGAAAAAAATTCTTTCAGGATCACCCAACACAAGCGGGCAGCCTTGCACGCAACACACACTTCTGTAAATGCACTTCTTTTGTTGCTTTGTTTCGTTTTACATTTACGTTACACAGGTGAGAAATTCACATTGGAAAATGGAAAGTTCTAATATATGACTTCTCTCTCTCCCTGCCTCTCACTCCTTGTCCAACACACACACATTAACACATACCTGTTTGATATAAGGCTTTCAGTGCAGCAATGTCTGACAGATCTTCTGCTCTCGCTCGACACAGCCAGCGATTATAACTGCAGGAGGGAAACAAACAGAAATGGTTTTAATTAGTGATTCATGGTTACATGGCTGCAGCAAACAGAATATATTACAGACTGGACATGCAACTGAAATACTGTAGCTGCTGCCTCTGAAGAAACTTCACTACAGCAAAACGGTCAAGTCAATCTGGTAAAATTTTAAATCAGTTAGGCTTCTTGTGGGTAAATTATCTCTGCTATGACAAGAACAAACGCAGGTTAACCATGCAGTAAAACTGCAGTAAAATCATTTTGTTTGTCAAACAGCTACATTTGAAGTAATAATTATGATTGGCACTCCCTTCACTCTCTCTCCAGGTTTCCTGTCTGTCACTACTGTCAGCTTTTAAATAAAGGCAAAAATGCTAAAGCTAGTATTGCTAGAGGAAAGCCAATGATAATGTTGGTAATGCTAGTATTCATTAGATAAGACTCAGTTTGAGAGTTTGGTTGGACACTTGCTTCCTCTGGTGCTGCTTCTGCATGGCCGCCTCTGACATCTGGCCCTGCAGGATCAGTTTGCGTTGTTTGTCCACGTCGCCCTCCATCCGGGCGAAAGCATGATTCCCCACCTGACCCAGATCTGACTCCAGACTCTCCTCTTCAGAATCATCTACACAAACATACAGATGATAACTGGTCTACTTATAATTTATTTTAATAGTTTCATAATGGTCAATGTATCCACAATCATGTCATTATTTGTGTGCATGTTTGTGAAAAAGCGGTCATTGAGGTCCTAAACTCAAAGAATTCAGACTCAGGTTCAAGTGTGTCCACACATTTCATCTACATCCAAATAGGCATAAGTGTTTGTCAGTGTGTACACATCAGCTTGTTGTTATTGGGTTTCACTTGCAGACAGCCTGCTTGCTTTGGATCAACACCCCAAAGTCACATCTTGCTTCCTTGAAGTGTGACGCCAGACTGGAGGTCAATGGAGACAACATGCTCAACGTAGAAACCACACACACGCAAACACATGGGCTGGTGTTACTTTCACAGTCCTCTTCACCAATAACTAACATTTAAACAAAGTGCAAGCAAAAGCATAGGTTGGTAAACTAGAGGTCATATAAAATATAGTTTACAGTATATGAGGGTTTAAGGCCTGAAAGGGAGTTTGAACTGAAGTTGGTAGTTGTCAAAATGTCCCAGTTTTTTTCTTTTTTTCAGATCAGTTTGGATTGTTTTACAATACATGTATTGATTTATACTTTTTCCCCACTTAAATTATAGTGAATTAAATTTCTGGTTCAGCGATTTTTAATAATGATTTGCATTTTCCATTAGCATATCCAGAATAAAAAAAATGCTTCCAATATTAATTTGAATTTAAGCTGTCTCCCTATGGAGCAATAGTCTGTTCATAGTTAGATTGCCTCCTCTGTCCTTGGCCAGGCCAAAATTCATAATGTGCAATTCTGACCATTTTGAGCTAAAAAGGATTCAGGTAGAACATTTTTCATCTTGTCAGGAAGGACAAACCTCAAAATTAGCATTTGGAACATCATGGGAAACTAAAACTCTTAAATGAAACCAGACAAGTGAAATTAGCAGGACTTCAGCCTTTTAAGGGAAGATAAACAGCTTTCATTGCACATCTTACACAATACCTCCTCCAAAATAACATCAACAACTGTCACATTAGCTACAATGATGCTGACAGCGGGATATCATATCAATTCTGTGTTTATTTGTTAATATTTGTTACCATATATTACTTAAAAGAAAAATCTGATTTTTGTGATCAGTGTTACAAAGTGCTTTGTAACACTGTCCTTTTTGTTGAATAGAACTACACACACAAATTTCTTGTCAACAAAGAGAGAAAAAACATTATATCCTAAAACAACCTGTGAGTTCAGAACAACAGCAAAAAAAGCCCAACCAAAAAACAAAAATACCTGCTCTGTATTAGTCAGGTTGAAACTCTGTGATATGCAGATGATACTCTGCGGAACACATGAAGTCATACAGGAAGGCAGGGCTCGCTGAATGAGTGAGTGTGTGTGTGTGTGAAGGTACTAGTGTGGGCTAAGGATCCATGCAGCCAGATGTTCCAATGACACAGTTAAGAAATATTCTGCTACACTATTCTTCCATGTCCTCTGACTGGCTCGCTGAATGACTAAGCTCCAACACATTATCCCCATCAGAATTTCAGCCTTGTCCTGGCCTTCTGTATTTGTTGTTTTGGCTGACATGTTGACTTGCTGAGTGGTTGACTAATCGACTGCGACCCTGAGGACTGGTGACTGCCTGATTGCCTAAATGGCTGACTGAGTGTGTGGTTTGTTGACTGATTAACTGGTTGATTGACAGGCCTACTGACTGGTGGCTCTCTTTACCAGTAGAGAAGGAACAGCCTATTTTGTCCAATGTAACAGAGCAAAATTGTGTGCTGTTTGAATTATTATTATTATTATTTTTTTTACAAAAACAGGAAAAGCTTCACCTTGTTATCCCATTTAAATACGCACATAGTTCAGTCTTTACTGTGCAGTTGACACTTCCACAGTTAACTCTGAAGTACCTCAAATAAAAATAAAAGCCCTGATCCATCTTCTTTAGCTTCAGGCTAAAATTAAACTGACGGAAAAATAGTTCCCTTTCGTCTGTGTGAGATGAGTGAGGACAGATGGAAAAAAAAATTAAATTGTGCCTGTATGCGTTTATTTTGCTCACTCTGCTTTTACATCCAGAAAGGCACCTCAATTGATCTTGGACTATGTACTATTAACACAAGAAGAGAGTCTGATTCCAAAATTAAATATCAACCACTTGAAAAAATATGATACCTACTCTTATAAATAGATTGCCCACATGAAAGTGAAGCACACTGAGTGCTCTTTCTAATGCTGGGAAACATTTTTATCACATTATACATAAACAGATTTGTGTTGAACTTGTGTACCTTCCAGGGTGCCTGGTTTCTCTGCGATGCGGATCTGTCTCTCAGGGACGACGGGTTCACCCTCAGAGTTGCCAATGTCAGCTGGGATGAGAGGCAGACAGGTCTTCTCCTCTTCCTCAGAGCGAGGGTAATACAGAGGCAGTAACTTCTTGTACACCGGCTGGACACACACACACACACACACACACACACACGTGACACAGTATTCATGTTTTTATCTGTGGACTTAACTCTCAGTACATGCTAAACAGGACATTCACTTAACCCTGGAAATAATCAGAAAGTTTGAGGATTCAGAAACGTTTAAAAACACAAGAAGTTATAACATGTAAAATGAAGAAGAAATATTTAAGATTCTGCACTATTTCTAGGTCAGCAATCAAATTTAAGCAAAATTTGTGGCTTTCTCAGCTTCAAATCATGGCTAGACTAAAGCTTTCTAAGGGGGCAGAGCATGGAACCACACCATCAGATGACCATAAATCAAGCCCTGAGAGATAGAAAAGCAACTTCATCACAGATACAGAATTTGCTAAATAAAGAACTCAAGACTCCAATCAGCAGAAATACTGTCAAAAGAAGGCTGTCTTGTAGTGGTCTCAGAGGACGAGTAGCAGTTTCTAAACCACTTCTCAGAAGGGGAAACAAGGCCAAATGTTTGGGGTGGCCTAGATGACTGGAAAAAAGTCCTGTTTACTGATGAATCCAAGTTTGAGATTAATGGCAGTAACAGAAGGCTGTATGTAAGGAGATGAACAGGAGAGAGAATGATACCACAGTGTATCAAACTGAGAGTGAAACATTCAAGTCTGGGGGTGTTTTGCCTACTCTGGAGTTGGACACCTGCACCAAATTGACTACATCCTGACCAAGGAGAAGACTCCATTCTTCAGAGACATGCTGGACCCTGGTTTGCATCTTTGTAGAGAAGGATTCATACTGCAGCAGGATAATGACCCCAAACACACCTCAAAGCTTTGCAAGAACTACTTGAAGACCAAAGAAGACCTAGGATTCCTGACTGTCATGGACTTTCCTCCACAGTCACCTGACCTCAACCTCACTGATTACTTATGGTGGCACTTGAAGACTGAGAAAGCCAATCACTCTGTGACATTACAAGAAGCTCTTTGGAACATTATCAGATCATGCTGGGATAACATGGGTCATCAGGTTTTGCACAAACTTGGAGTCCATGCCAGCTCGAGTGAATGCTGTCATTAAAGCAAAAGGGGGATATACCAAATATTCCAGATATTCTGAACTTCATGTACATTTTTCAAAGATTCAACTTTTCACTCAAATTGTTAAGCTGATATTATCATTTGTAATGAAAAAATTTGTATTATATTTGAAACAAATGCAAAATAGAAGTATCTTGACTGGTGATCCCAGACTTTTGGACCCCATTTTGTACTGTAACATACTGCACACTAAAAAACAAAAGCTCTGTGAGTAACAAAACTTACACAAGTTTTACACACAACTTCTCACATTGCAGCACATCAGAGATTAACCTGGATACAAAAGTTATAAATTCCTATCTAGTAAGCTTTTTTTTCTGAACACACCTTCACAGTTACTCAAACTGTATAGCAAAACTATTCTTCTTCAATAAAGGGAAATCATCAGACGTGGGCTGAAGTTGTACAAACCTCCTCTGTGTCTGACACTGCAAACACCACTGCCTCGATGCTGTTCCCATGATTTTCCAGGAACCTGCGCACTGTTCCTATTAACACAAAAACAAAACACACTCTCTTGTTACCTTACACAAGATTAACAAATGCAATAGACTTAAGAATTAAGGGATTGAGGCCTAAGTGGTTTTTTGATTAAGAAAAATTTACAAAATTTTTTATAAATGCCCATCACAAGTTCTAATAGTCCAAGATGATGTCCTCACTTGTTTTGTGTGATCAACAGTGCAAAAAACCCAATGGGAACCATTTACACCAAGAAAAAAATATACAAATCTGCGTAAAGAAAACGGAACCAATGAATGAACATGCAGCATTATACAGCGGTCCTCTGAATCACCTGTGTACCTTATAAGGTAACTTTATCATGCAACTGGATTAGGATGCCTTTTTTTTGGTTGAGCTGAACCTGTCCTTGCTTTGACAGGCCAATCAGGTCCAACTTAGAGCGCAGCTTTGTTTTAAATCCCTACCAGTTCCAGTTTTGCTGACCTTGTTCTAAACTGTAGCTGAGCTAGTCAGACGCTAAGTGACATAGCAACAGCTGCCTACTGTGTCTCTACTGGACATATCGTTAAAGTGGCCTGATGCATCACCTCCAGAGAAGGCTTAGGTCATTGGATCTGTGATGCGTTTGGGTTCATCTGAAACATAGATGTTTAAGTTGTTTCCATCATCAGATTATGATCTTATCAGGCCGTCATGTGCTTACGTGAGCAAGTCATTTACGTTGAAAGCCAGCCAGACATAAAGGATTGTAGGGTGTTATAATTAAATGAGCATCTGTGTGTCTGCCTGTAAAATTTGTTGATCTAATTTGGAGTATGTATAGCCATGAGTTGTGTGCGCATGTGTGTGTGTAATTGAGGACCACCAGTGAAGTGCTGTTATTAGATTTCAATTATTATTATGATGATCTGTGAGTATGTGGGACTGTATGTGATTGTGTGTGTACCAAAAAAAGGAAGTGTGATATATGAGTTGATGAAGCTCTATCAATGTGCGTTTATCTACAAGCTGTGTAAGTTTGTACCTCACTAATAAAAAGCTGTGTATGTCTGTGTATGTCTTCCTTAAAGACAACTGTGTTTTTGTGTGTGTCTTACTGAAAGCAATGTGTGTGGCGTCCTCCAGTGGGTAACCTCTTTTGGTCGTGCTCACGACACAGAAGCCAACAGATGACATCGACTGCTCTCTGTGGCAAAAAGAAAAACATTATCACATACTGCCCACCACATTTACAGCACACACCAGTGACGGGTTAGATAGTTACTCACACACGTAAACACTCTGTCACTCTGTCAAAACTAGACTACACATTTAATACAAGTACTTCATCATTTTAAAAGTAGTTTGTTTATAGTATAACGTAATATTTTCATATCAATATATTTTACATTATTCTATATTTAAATGTACTATCTTATTTTACATGAAAAGTATTTTATTAAACAAAATTTCACATTAAAGCTGGATTGCGGGACTTTTGTCTCCCCCTTCTGGCAGTGAGAGTAATTACAAAAACACTGTCAGCACGTGCTTACATCATAGTTGCCGCTGTAGCGTACTCCGTCACTACCGTTGCAGCTGTAAAACACAACCCCCGTGAAATGACTCATTTCACTATCAGAATTTGATCCATTCGGTCCGATAACATTTGGAAAGTCTAGAAGAGTCACACGATTAAATTATTTTATCCCCATTTAAGTTAGCAGAGAGCTAACTGGAAGTTAGCCGTTTGGCCGGCGGAAGCCTCTGGTGCGCATGCTCTGCGCATGCTCTGCCCATAGAGCATGCAGAGTATGCATTCATCCGGCCAGCGCGGGAATGTCGCCACTGACACCAGATTTAAAAACTCTGGTATACTGTGAGATACAGAGAGATTTATCTGGCGGTGATAGACTTATTCAGCATTGTGTGAACTTGTTTGGCAAGAACTTGAATGTAACGGACGTTAATTTATATGTAAATGTTCTGCACTGCAGGTTTAAGAACGATGTTATATTTTTTGCTTCTATGACTTAAAATTCCTGTGGCGAATTTGTAAACCATGTTCAGAGCTACAGCATTAAAGAGTGGCATAGTCAAAAGGAAACCTTTATCACTTCAAATACGAGATGTGAACAAAAACATCTTAGCTGGTACGAGAGGCTTCAATAACTGTGTATTAAGGTTTAAATGAGAAAATACTGTATTTTTCACTTCTGAATTACTGCTTTTTACACTGTTACAGCTGTAATGAGGGAACATATTTTGTGAGGTTTCAGATATTACCATCAACTGCAAAGACAGATGCAGCTTTTCTCCAAACAGTGGTTTTGAGATGTTTATTCCAGCAGTCTTTCAAATGCATTTTTGAGAAAAACTGAAAAGCTTTGAGTGGCTTTCATTAATTTGGTGTTTATTTGCACCTGTCAGACAGAAATAGTGTTTATCAAACAAAATCAGGGGATGAAGGAAAAGCTGAAAAATGTTGTCATGACAGCTCAACTCTACTGATTTTACATTACTTATATAACATGCAGCTTTGCCAGATGAACACACAATTAGGAATAGTGAGAAGTGCTGCATGTTTGTACAAGTCTTTGTTTACATTAACACCACTGGTTTAAGACTGACTGACTGACTGACTGACTGACTGACTGACTGACTGACTGACTGACTGACGGCTGCTTCTTACATGGCCAGCTGCAAGATGTTTCTGTAGCAGCTGTACAGCGAGCTCTCCGCCGCTGTCCTGTACTTTGCTTTGTACTTTGGTCCCACCGTGTGGATGATGAACCTCGCTGCCAGATTGAAGCCTTTGGTCAGCTTCGCCTCCCCTGTCCGACATCCTGCACAGAAACATGCAAACAAAACTGATTTATTATTTAGTACAAAGATGATAAAGAAAAAGAAAAATAGTTGTGTCTGTAACTGTTGTTGACCCAGAATTGATCCAACTACATTTGTAAGTTATGGTTATTACACCTCTTATGTTTGCAAAAAAAAAAAAGGTGTTTTTTGCAACTGAAATTTGAATTCTCAAGTAATGATGCTAGACTTTTAAAGGGTCAGTTCTTTAGAATTAGTATAATGTAGACTCTTCCAAAGACAATTTGATTTACTGGTCTAGTTTTAGAGAATTTTTAATTTAGTTTTTCCACAGTGCTCCACTTTGTATTTCCATGCCAGTGCAGCTGTGGAGCCTTTCTCAATGAGAATATACTGTATATCAAAACAGTGATGGCATTTTACAGCCCTTTTTATTAAATTCCAGCTGAGCAGCTGAGCATCATGTGCCTGGTTATGTCTATGTAAAGTCACCGGTGAATACGCTGACATTTGTCCTGCGCCTCCAGGCTTGAGCCCTCAGCGTCTCTGAGCTGACAAGTTCAAACTGAACTTTTCTTGGACTCCGAGCTGAATCCAGCTGTTTTTTTTTTTTTTTCCAACTCTACCTTTGAGTTTGAGCAGTTCGTCTCTCAGCTCGGGTCCTGCAAGCTGATGGATGCTGTCAGACACCTGGTTCTTGTCGTTAAGCGACTCATTGCTAGTGTTGGTGATGGCGGTGCAGTTCAGCAGGGCGACGTCACCAGTGCTGTCGGAGAAAGAAAAACAAATACTCACTACAGTAGTATTATTATATTTCAGATGGATTTCTAGATGAGTGACATGTTGTCTGGCTAAAAAAATTAAATGATTTATAATGTAAAATATACTTTCCGATTTTTATATTTTTGTCATACAATTTTTTTCTGAAGGTCTTCATGTTATATTGCTGCTTATGTGCACTCCCATAATGCTTTATTTAATATTTATCTAGCATGCATCTCTATTTGCTATAAACCATATATTTTATCTCTACTTGAGAATTTACTGTGGTAAAATCTCCAAATTTAATCACAGGGGTCATTCAAGTTTTATCATACGCCCAAACACAAGTGATTATTTATAGGGTATTTGGTGACTGCACACATACCTATAAGTCTGCACACATTTATCCAAACAACCTTGAAGACACAAGCTTAAGAAAAATGCTTATTTAATTGCTTCGGTAAAGTCATTTCTCCACTCTGAGGCCCTTTAGGGTTTGTTTGGAAAGAACAATGAGGAACTAGTCGAGCATGTGTTGAAAGCATTTGGTCACAAGACAAGTTCAGCCTCCAGGACTGAAAAGGAAGAGATTTTTTTTTTACATCATGCCTCTTAGGTTAATAAAAGATGAGTCACAAGAAAATAATGGTGGCAGCCACAGCCTCTCTCACAGTCTCATCTTCATCTATATAACACTCTATATAACAAGCAAAATGGCAATAAGTACTGTATGTAAATTGTCACAGCAGCCTTATATACGCTGGGATACGTCAACCAGAATATTTGCCCGTCCGTGTATTCTGATGTCATTTATCATGGGAAGCAAAGTCTTTGCACATGGTGTCTGCCCCTTTCCTGAGAAAATAAGACGTGTATGGATTACATTTGTTTGAAGAAATGCGACTTGTTACTCAACTGTTAAATAAGCTACCTTCAGAGGGTGTGAAAGTAAAAATAAAATGCCTTAAAATATAAAAACCAAGAAACTAACAAGAAGACAGTTAAGGATTGTGTCCATATCAGGCGTCAGTACAGACTGGAGGTGACAATTTTGTTTAGTGTTTCTGACATTTGAATAAAATATATTCATCTGATTGCATGAAAAGAAAGAAAGAGAAAGCAATAAAAAGAACAATTAGGCATGTGAGATAGACAAACTTTACTTGGTTCAGTATTAGGAGGAATTGACTTCACTTAAAGACAGCACCTAGTTTCATATTTTCATACATATATAATTTCACATCCTGTGATGATGATGCTGACTGGCAGCACCAGTCACATTTAAAGTTTTAGTATCCTACGCCACACCTTTCATCAACCTCTAGGTAAATAGTTTCCAAGCCGGGGGTTAGGAAACCTCTAGGGGGTTACAAAATAAACTGTAGGGGCTACATAATGACTAACAGAAAGGGAAACAGACAAAAACTGTTACACAAAATCATTTATTTTTTCTGAATGTATGTATTCTTTTCTTGTGAAAAATACTACTACTACTACTAGATAGATTTCTGTCTTTTAATGAAAACATGATTATAAGGGAAATCACACTTTGGTGGAACTATGAACAACTGAGCACATGCAAACAGTAGACACCGCTTCATTTTAAATGGTCACAAGATAAAAAGGTACAAACTGCTCAAGGGTCAATTCTTCCTAGAGCTGTGGTCATGTTAGTGTGGCAGGAATGTAAGCGCTCCTGATGACTGAGCAGGGGAGTACCACTACAACAACAAGGCTCTTACAGAGAAGCTTCTGCCAAAGTCGGACTCCGGACGGTCATGTGTTCCTCCACAAAGAGGATTTATGAGGTGATCTGGACTCTGGTCTGGTCTCGTTGAGCACATGGAGACACACGGGCAGCGTTCACACTACACACCCGAAACGGCTGCTCATAGCTGGTTAGTTTGTACTACTGCTCCAAAGTTTTCTAGGATATAACTCACATCTGATACTACTGTGAACTGACAGCGACACCAAAAGCACATGCATGTGTAGTGTGACAATAAACACTGTTGCAACCGCCTCTGTGTCTACGCTGTCCAGCTGGTTTCCAGCACATTTTAGTTTGAGCTGACATTTTACTTTGTGTCCATTGCTGTGTGTCTTTGTCCAAAATTATTAGAGCTGCAACAATTAGTCGATTAATCTTATTTTATACACTCTCCATTATCTCTAATGGGCTGGAACAACAAATGCTTAATTCAAATGCAATGATTTAAAAAGAGTACTGCTATGAAGCAACATTTTTAGACAAAGTCTAAAGTCTAAATGGGCTGCAAATATTTTTCTCATGTTATGAAATTCAAGTATGGGTATATTTTAATGAGCATGACACCAGTGTGATGCTAATTTTGTAAAATGTTAACTTTGAGACTGAAGTCTGAATAAATACTGCATTCTAAAACAAGTCCAGATGCCTTTGACTCACAGCCACTTAACTACCCAGAAACCTGGATGACTGAGAATATCCACAGGCATGCTGGGCTCTTCAGTAAGTGGAAAATCAAATTCTTTACTCGATATAAAAAGAGGATTTATGGCTTCATCAAAGGCGTACTTAGTCCAAGAAAGAAAATCCAGCTCCACTGAAACAGTTAATTTGTGAATTCAATTTGTAATTTTCAAATAAAGCTCAGGAGATGTGAAGAGGAGAAAGTTTTTTTTTTTAATTAACTTCTGCCAAACAAAAGCGATGCTCACTGTTCACAGTGATTGGCTACTTCACACCCAAATGAAATGTGATGGGTGCAAAACAAATTTTCCAGTGATTGGGATGTGTGAAAAGAGTACTGTACGGTCTGCTTAAGACTGTGAACTGCATGGTTTAATTCTGATATGAGTGAGTGAAAAACACAAACTTTCCACAAAAAATGAGACTAAGAAAGACTGTGGGAAACATTAGGCTGAACAATAGTTATTTACAAGAACATACCTTAAAAAAGGTACCTGTGGAGTTTTTGACCACTAGTAGAGCTATTGATCAATGTTTTTATGAGTGGGCCCACTTTTTGTTTGTTTTTTTTAATAGCTGTGTTGAGGGAAGACCTTCATAATTCATTACACAATAGTTTGGGTTATTAAGATGTCCTACTACTGTTGACCAAAGCTGACATTCTGATCTCCTGAAAAGCTGACAGTTTGAAGAAACCCAGCTGCAACAGTGTGAAGACATATATGAGTGACTCACAAGAGGATGATTTTGCGGTTGATGTCCGGTCTGAAGGGAAAGGGTGAGGGGAAGTCCTGCTGGCTGAGCAGGCTGTCGCTCTGGTCCTGCAGAGTCTCCTCGCCATCCTCACCGAGCTGCTGCTGCCATGTGGGGAGAGTCTGGACGTCCACAAACTGGGAGCGAGCACCCAGAGGATCCATCCGCTTTTGGCACTACAGGCTCACGCCGGACCTCCAAGCAGCTGTGCTGCAAGCAGAGGAGAAGGAGAAGGAAAGATTATATATCAGTCAGTCAGTGTCGAGCACCTCTGCTATGATTGAGGTTCACCCTGAACACAGCAAGACAGCAACACTGTCAGACTGAAAGTCTGAGTGAAATTAGAACTAATGCAAAATCAAGCAAAAATGTTAAATATTTGCTGGTTCATAAGCATACATAAGAACACCGCAATCTGATTTATTTTCTGCTGACTCTTCTAAGGATGGATTTTTATAGCCTGGTGCATAATGGCAGCTCTGGACATAAGTCCTTGCTCTTTGATTCTGCTGGACTCTCCCCAAAACCTGATATCTGTCGCTAAGTTTAGAATGCTGAAATAATATGTGCAATCAAACTCTGCAGGCCTTTTTCACAGGAGACATTTTGACTAGTAGGAAAAGCACAAGCGTCACCTCCTAATAACATTAACAGTGGCTCTGTTCTATTCAAGCACAAAAATTTATATCAAAGTCATCTAACAAACCTGAAAATATCAGTATTGTCCATCTTACCATTCCGTTCATCAGACTACCATCAGTCTTGCTGCAGCCACATAAACCAGACTGTACTGATGTACAGCGGCAAACTTAATGAAACCCTGCATGTAATTACATCATGAGCAGATTGGAGAAGATGACGTTTCATGCTTCATTAAATACAAGCATGACAGCAGTCTCTCTGCTAAAAGATGTAGTGGAGGCTGAAACTAAACTGAAGTTAGCACCTTTTCATGAGTTCAGGAAACAGAAAAAAGTTCAGTGTTACTCAGCAGGATGTGTTAAACTAATGAAAGTTATGTGACGACTGGTTCTTTTAGTAATGCTGACATGATTAGTTGATTAATCCATCTGTCAATCGATAGTATCTTATTAAACAGCAATTTAGATTAATGGGTTGAGTCACTTATTTAGCATAAATCCCAAACGCTTGTTGTTTCCAGCTTCTCATACATGAAGATTTCCTGCTTTTCTCTATTATTTTTGATAAATAATCATCAGTAATGTGGATATAATGACAAAGTGGGTAAAGGCGAATAACAGTCTGGTAAGTTCAGAAAATTACATCACTTTACTGTGATTCAGCCTTTAAAACCAGACCACCATATCACATATTACAATATCCAAAATCTAAGACGATATCTAGTCTCATATCACGATATCGATATATATATATATATATATATATATATATATATATATATATATATATATTTATACATATACATATACATAGCCCTAAGTTTGGACTGTTGGTTGGACAAAACTAGTGCTGAAACAATGGGTCAATTAATCGATTAGTCCATCGACAGAAAGTTAATAACCAACACTTCTGATAACTGATTAATTGTTAAAAGTCAATCATCAAACAAAACCTTTACTTATCATACATTCTCAAATGTAAAGATTCGCTGCCTTAAAGCTGCCTTGCTTTATATCAGAGTAAATTGAGTATTTTTGGGTGTTTGGTTGTTGGTCGGACAAAACAAACAATTTGAAGTCGTCACCTTGAGCTTTTGAAGACTGAAATGGTCATTTTTAAAGGGAATAATAGACAGCTTAATAAACAATAAAGATAATCGTTAGTTCAATCTATCTTTAAGCTGAGGACAGCACAATGCTTTCCTAAAAACCTGAGTTTTGTTTAAGTTATAAATGACAATACAATTTTACCACTATGTCACTGCTACATTGCAGGAAACACTGCACATCATTTAATTGGCGTTAACTGAAACACGGGATGATATGGAGAAAGTAGGAGGCAGAAGCATATTTGGTCCTGTCGTGCTACTGTCAAAACTGAATTTCCCCTGATAAATTAACTCCTCTGTCTTACTAAACCTACTCAACAGGGCACCCAAGAAGAAAACTCCCTTTATAAATCGGTAGATGTATATTGGATAGCCAGTGAGCCTCTCAGCCATAAAATCAGCAGTTTACCCACCTAACTGTTAGCCAGTTGTATTTCCCGCAGGCAGAGGTGATGTCCACGGCAAAATAAGGAAATAAATCTTCACAGACAATTTATAGACTCAAGAGTTATTATCCTTCCTCGGGGCTTTCATGTTAGCAGGCAAAGTAACCACAAAACCGCTCAAAAATGAAGTTTAAAAGTGCAAATTGAACCAGGTTTACACATTTAGCCAGCATGCTAGCTGCTTATTGGTGCAACGTCAAGATAGCTGCAGTAATCCCAGCAACTTCCGGTTTAGAATTTCAAATTACAATTCCACTAGCGGCTTTAGTTTTTGTATTTATTTATTTATTTATTCATTTATTTATTTTACAGAGATGCTCATAAATTGTTCATAGGCCAAAAATAAAATAACATGATGCTTTTTTTAGATATACACATTCAATGTGGTCCAGATGTCAACAGAAAAAGCAGTAAACATGAACATTAAACAACAAACACAAACATAACTGTGAGAAAGGGGACAGTAATTTACTTGTGTGTGTAGTGGGGTGGACTGTGTGCATGCATATGATAAAAACTATGTGTGTGCAAAAAAGCAGAATATAAATCGAAGTATGAATACCATATAAATATAAAGCTGAGTGTAAGCAAACTATGTGTGTATTAACAGGATATATATGTACAGTTAACATTTAAAAAAACAAAACACAGTGCAGGACAGACAAAGATACAGTGTACACAATGTGAATTAGACTGAGATATAGAGGTGAAGTGAAGCTGGTATGTTTGCAGACTTTTACTGTCCTTGTTAAAGATGGCTATTGCCTGAGGAAAGAGAAGTCCCCTCCACTCAAAAATGTGTTTGGCTTACTGTTACTTCACTTGGATGCTTGACCTTCACCGCGCAGAATAATGTAGGCTATGTGCAAGTTTTAACACTGTTTTCATTTCCATCTGCTGAAGTCCGGGGGAAAGCTTCTCTGTGTCCACCTGAAATCTGAGTTTGAGGCGTGTTCACACAAGATGGTTTTGTGACGTTAAAACTGATGTGGAAAACCATCCTGGTCCAGTGTGGAACTTACAGCTGTAGTATGATGTAATATGATGCGGAAACTTTAAATGTCTAGTGCACACACACACAAGTAGGAGACATCATGGTGCAGCAGTTAAACTTTTGAAATGAAAAATAATAAAAATAGAAATAGATAAAAAAAAAATAATAGATTATGGGAAAATGTAGATGTAATTGTAAGAATTTCTAACTAGATAATTAAACTTGTTTTTGTGGAAAACCCATATCAGATACAAATAATTATTCTCAGGAGGGGCACTCTGTCAGTGACTTTGAAGGCTTTGTGGGAAGATTGTACTTGGGATAAAAGCTGCAACTTGTATTAAAGGAGAATATATAGTTTCGTTTTACACAATATGCAAATTATATATATATATATAAAAAAATAATAATAATCTGTTTTTTTCAAATGACATTAATTACATAACTAATAATGTTTTAACATTAACATTAACATTTTAAAATTAACAGTTTGCTATGATGGTTGTTTCTTACAGTAGTTAATTCGGGACCCCAGTCGGTAGTCCTTGTATGTTAAATATGTTGGTAGGATGAGGGTTAATATGCTTTTTTTGCAGCCGCTCTTCCATAACTGTCATGTCCTGTCCTCAAATCAAAATAATACACGCTTTGATTTGTAGCAAGTTCCCGGTGCTGTCCTTGCTGTTTCTGTTACACTTGACGCATCTCTTCGGTTCCTAATCAGCTGACTAATAGTAATAATAAGTGAAAAACACTTCCGCTGTGGTTGTTTAGGGACCTGTGTGCGTTTTTCTGAACCGCAAAATCGCCGACGGCGAGCTGACACCTCTGACCAGCAATAAAATTAACAAAATATATAAAATGTTATCTGTAGCAAAATATGAGGACTAGTTTGGAATTAATTTTCCAATAATCGACAGTTTATAAAAAATGTAATGTAATGTGCGTTTCTGGCTCGCAGACAAAAGCAATAGAACAAGAGCGATCGAGCCCCTAAAGGACACAGCTGTCAGTTTCATATACTTTTGTCTAAAAACTGCAGCTGAATATAATTGTAACGATAATTGTATGTTATACTTGTACATACACAATAGCAGTGCACACTGACAACAAGAATCTATTCTTTCTTTTACTGTTTGTATAGATGTGTGATCGATGTGTTGGGTCTGAAACACTTGGAGCTCAACACAACACAAGACGGCACAACTAGCCAAGAGCCGCCTTTCAGAGGTAAGAGGACAAACTAACTGAACATAAAACGAGCTGCAACAAAGATAGGAAAGCTAACTTCTTATAAAACATATACAGACGCATATCTATATAATACATCTGTTTTTGTGAGCTACATTTACTCAGAAACGTCACCACGTGGGTTCAGGAACCACAGGTGTACTCGTTTTGTATTAAAGTGGTAGCTGGGCGGGCGGGGTTAGTCGCGTACTTAGTTGATTCCTCAGTCAGACGACATGGACCCCGACCACTCGGGCAGCTCAGTGTAGCAAAACAATTGCTCTTCCGACAAACGTTGACTAGCTTGCTGTAACTAGCTTAAATATGCAGAAAAGAAGTTTGTAGTTGGATTATATTTTATTTAATAACATATTAGTATATTAGCCACAAGAAGGACTATAATAATGTAATATACCTCTACGAATATTATAGTGAGACCACAGAAGATACAACTATAAAGTCACTATGGTTTACCAAAGACACAGTAAAGTATTAAGATACCATGAGACAGCACACTATTAACTCACTTTTAAGTGTGTAATGCTTTTTTAAAATGTATTTATTTTTATTTATTTAACCAGGAAAGGTCTCACTGAGATTAAAAATCTCTTTTAAAGAGCGTCCTGGCCAAGATAGGCAGCAACACAATTAACAGGGTTGCAGACGTAAAAAAACATATAACAATTTGCAATGAAAATAAAGAATAAATTACAGAATCATAAAATACTTAAATATTCATCAGTATTTGTTGCAAGTCATCAACATCAGGGATCAAACAGGGCCAATATGAGTCAGTCAAAACATCTTTTTTCCAGTTCAGTTCAGGCTTTAGGGGCAGATCATAGGAATAAGTCCTGGGAATGAAGACAATAACTTCCCATACTTTTCTGAAGGATGTAGATCCATAGGTGAGATGGAGGCAGACCAAGAATAGCCTTATAAATAAGAATATGCCAATGGTTAAGTCTACAGGTGGACAGGGCAGACCATCCAACCCCAGCATACAAAGAGTAATGGTGAGTAAGGGCTTTAAGATTTGTAATAAACCTCAGTGCTCCATGGTAGACAGTATCCAGCGCGTGTAGGCATTGCGAAGATGCATGCATATAAATAACATCACTATAGTCCAGCTCAGACATAAAGGTGGCAGCAACAAGTCTCCCTTTGGCCTTGGAGGAAAAGTAAGATTTATTTCTAAAATAAAAAAAAAACATTTTTTTCACCAATTGCTGAATGTGAGGCTTAAAAAAAAAGAGAGAATCATCTATTATGATTCCTAGATATTTGTATTGAGATACAGACTCAATCTCAGAGCCCTGAAAAGTGGTGATAGATGGAAGGTTCAGTGGCTTTGATTTTGCATTTGAAAACCTCATGAGTTTTGTTTTGTCAGCATTTTGTGTTTCTATGTTTAACTAGTTGTGTCAGTAAAGCACTGTTCTCAACAAATGTCTCTAACTAATTACATAGTTTACATAGTAATATAAGACATGACTAGAATTTTGTATTTCATATTTTAAAACAATTAATATTGTAGTTGATTGTAATGTAGAATAATTTCATCAATTTACAGAATGTACCAATTATCAAGTCTATTCAAAAAACATAATATATATTCTATAATTACCTTTTGGTCTGGTTAGGTTTGGTCCATGTGTGGTTTGGGAAAAGTCCCTCAGTTTCAATTAAGGGAAATCCTTCTGCTACAGCATACGATAATATTTTAGACAATAATGTGCCTCTGACATTGTGACAATAGTTTGGTGGAGGCCCTTTCCTGTTATAACACCCCCGATCATCCTAACAAGTCTCTGCAATGTTCTCGTGTAACAGGGATCAACGTCACCTTGAGTCTGCTGGTCATGGGTCTGACCAAGCAGTACCTGCGCTACGTTGCCAGTGCGGTGTTCGGAGTCATCGGCAGTCAGAAAGCCAACATCTCTTATGTGACCCTCCGTGGAGGGGAGAGGGGGCGCTACGTTGCTGTGGCTGCATGTGAACATGTCTTCATCTGGGACATCCGCAAAGGAGAGAAGGTGAGTAGAAGATGTGATTATGACAACAGTGAAATGAAAGACAGGACCGGGTGTCGGGCAAAAACCTCTGTAGCAACTTTAGGAACTCCTCCCAACTCAGATTATCTTTAGTTTTCATCTGTCTTTCTGTCTCTTTGTCTAGGTCCTGATCCTGGAGGGACAGAAACACGAGGTGACCTTTCTCTGCCCCTCACCTGATGGCGTCCATATCGCTGTGGGTTATGAGGACGGCGCTGTGCGGATTTTCAGCCTGCTGAACGGCGAGAGCAACGTCTCCTTTAACGGCCACAAGTCTGCTGTCACCATCATACACTATGACACGCTGGGAGCACGGCTCGTCACTGGTTCCAAGGTAAATCAGGAGGGTTTTTACTCGGTAATAGTTTGGGTTTGTGTGGTAAAATGTTCACGTGTTTAAATTTACACATGGGGATGGTGTGTCGAGGAGACGGCAACCTTTGAGATCAAGATGAGAATGTAGTTACACATATGCAGCTTCACGTGAGAAGTGTAGATAATAAAATCACTAGAGGCTAGATTGGGTTTCAAATGGTCCAATTTATTCCAACCTGGATCCTGGGCCAGCAGTTTTGAATATAGCCTGTTTGAGACAGCATGTATTTATCATGTTATTACCTTTTCCTCCCCCCTTCAGGACACAGACGTGATTGTGTGGGACATCATCAATGAGTGTGGTCTGTACAGGCTGAAAGGCCACAAAGACATCATCACACAGGCCTTGTTCCTCAAAGACAAGAACCTCCTGGTCACCAGGTAACACATACTGTTAGATCTTTAAAGCAAACAACACATCAATACAATCATGACTACAAACTTTCATTGAGAATCATTGAGGACAGAGAAAAGTCAGATGTATGTCTACTGGAGATTTCTGCCTGAACATCCTGTACTGTTAAACTTGTTATTATAGTTTTACATACACATACACACACGTGGGGTCAGTAGGGACGACAAGCGGAATTTTTTATTGTTAAGCCAAAAAACAAATGGCAAATCATTTTTTACTGGGACTGTATTTAACCTGCTGCCAGACGTTGATGTTGCAGCTCCTTGGTCACTGACAGAGGTCCAGAAAACAAAATTGATGGCATACAGTCAAATGTCAAATGTTATGTTTCTGAATTCCAACAACTAGAAGTCTTGCATTATGTATCACTTTCAGCAGCTGTTGCAAAAAACATTCCATATTAAAGAGCTCTTGCCATATTTTGCAGAGCTCCATATTCAGATGGAAGTGAGTGCTTTAGGGCACTTGCCCAGCAGAGTTACTGCTGTGATTTCCAACCATCTGTCTGTTTGGCCTCATTCGGTTTTGGCACATGAGCACATTTTCAGACTTCCATTTGAATTTTATACTAATTTGGGATTATGACATTTCTCATCTGTCGTCACTATGCATGGTATTACTTTGTATATACAGTATTTGGTAGTTGTGAGTTTATGAACTTGCATGTGGATTTAATTTGAGCTTTCAGGTGTTATGTTTCAAATGTTGTTGTTTCTAAGCAGATAACTTTCAATTACATTAAAAACATCCTCACTGTTCAAATCAGGACCTGCAGTGTTATTAACACAGTATGTCCCTCTGTGTGCTCTGCTGCTGTGCAGCTCCAAGGACAGCTTTGTGAAGTGGTGGGACCTGGACACACAGCATTGCTTCAAGACTATGGTGGGCCACCGCAGTGAGGTGAATGGCTATTTACTCTATAATCATTAACATAAACAAGGGGATGCTTACCTGAAGAAGGGTAACAAGAACCAAGATTGCTTAATGAAAATGAACACGAAAATGAACTGACCAACGTTATGTGGTGATGTTAGTCTGGATAAGTTAAGCCTTGTTAGTAGAACAGAGCTCAGAGGGATATTTCTTAAAGGTGGCTCAGAAAAGCAGGTCTTGTCTTGAATGAGCCTATAAAAATGAGGTGATCTGACTTTATGAAACACCCCTTATGTTACTGAATGCATTGTAAACACAACCAGTGTTGTCAGAGTTTTCACTTCTCATACTCCTCATTTTCAAGCTCTCTAAAACAGGGCATAGTTTTAGTTGCCTGAGTTTTATCTAAAAAAAAAAAAAAGGTCATTTGATTACGTTATATCTGCTGCTGACATGAGGCAGAGGAGAAAGAATTGATTCATCACACAGTGTCTTCAGCAAGACCGTACATCTTGAAATTTAAGAGGAATTACTAAGAACAAGTTTGTTTTTTCTCTGGACCAGCAGAGGTTTTTCTATGTGACATTGGTTTTAGTTTGTTATAACAAAAAGTGAAATAAATCATGTACTGGACAGTTACATTACAGCTTTGTGTGTGTGTGTGTGTTAGGTGTGGGGCATGGCGCTGCTGAACCAGGAGAGCAGGCTGTTAACAGGCTCAGCAGACAGTGAACTTCGAGCCTGGGACATCAGCTACCTGCAGGAGGTGAGGAAGAACTCAGCTGAACACTTTGTTCTTAATATACGTCAGGATTTTATTCTTTGTAACTGATGTCTGGTTTATTCTGTTTCTGATTTATTTGGAATAAAAGAGAAGAATCGCTGCCACCTATGGAAAGTTTGTCAAAAGAGAATATCCTAGAAAAAAATGTTTATGTGTCTGCTAGTTCTTCTGTATTAGAAGATCTTTATCATTTATTAGCCACTGTATTTGACAGTATTTGTTGTTGCAGTGGATCATCACTACTGAATGCAGTGACTGCTTATCACAAAAAAACAAGCAGAACAAATTTCAAAAATTCTGATAAAACAGATCTCTGTGTGATTCCACCACCAGGTCAATTGATTATTAATTCAAACCCTAATTATTATCCCTGTAACAAGGACACGACACTCTAATATCGCTGCTCACATTATAATACTATAACTGTACATAACAGGCAGCAGGCTTTGTGCAGTGTAGTCTGCTGTTGTTGAGCTCTGTCTGCCTTCTTTGGTCCTGCTCAGGAAAAAGCTGCGGGTGAGCCCAAGGTGAAGAAGGGGAAAACTCTGCTGGATGATGATGATGATGGTGAAGAGAATAATGAAGAGGTGGATGAGAGTCCTGAAGAGGTATGAGAAATGTCATTAATGCAGAAAAGAATGTGCAGTGATTTCTTATGGTTCATGTAAACAACAGGAGCAGTAGAGCAGTGCCAGATCTCTTCTGCTGCTCCTTGGCTTTAAACTTTGTCTTCTCTCTCTTTTGTCGTCTCCCAGCGGATCTTGAGTTGTAAGAAAGCGGGCTCCATCCTCAGAGAGGCCAGAGACAGAGTGGTGTCGCTGACAACAGACAGGAAGGCCAGAGTCATTGCCTGCCATGTGAGTGTTTAAGCGTTCTCTCTGATTGGTCAGAGCACACAATGCAGGGAAAGTCAGGATTCCCTTGAGAATTCAGGAAAAATCTGAATTATTTTCTGCCTAAAACAGAAAACAACATAAACATCACACTAACAATGGGAAATCTAAAACTCACATATTTGGTGTGGTTTCTTCTTGTTTTTCGTCATCCACAAGCATAAGACCACAGACTGACAGCACCAGTGCAAAGAAAAGCTTTACAGACCCATTTGTTTGTACTCTGACCACATGACAAGACTGTTTGATGAGATTCACAATTTGTTGGCAAGTTTGTCTTTCCTTAATGTTGTTTGGATTAGGAAAACTGTGAACTGACAAGTTATTTACTCTCATGCAGGCACAGACACAATAAACATGCTTGTTGACGTTCAGCTGGCTGTCAGCTGTAGTCATGGCGGTGTGTTTAAATGTGACTCTTAAAGGATTTGGTTGGCGATTTTCTATATTTTTCTTACTGTCAACAGATCTCATGTGCAGAGTCAAATCAACAATGAACTCATCCCAGTACTGTGCGTTTATTCAAAGTCTGATATATCATATTCCTCTGTCCAAACACTGTGAAAAACACGTCAATGAGCCACACCGCACTGGGTGGCATGTTTCTTAGCCCTTGAAGAGAGCGGTACTCTTTGGAGCCACTTCTAAACAAGCCACGGTAATCATTCTCTTCAGGGACGAAGGGACATGTCACCCAGTGCAGCAGTGTGGCTCACCGACGTGTTTTTAATAGTTTTAGAACAACAACGGAGGTCTACAGCACAGAGGAATAAGATATATCTGACTTTGGATACACACACAATACTTGTAAGTTGTTCATTGTTGGTTTGACTCTGCACATGAGATTTGTTGGCAACAAGAAAAATGTAGAAAATCACCAGCCATATCCTGTAAGTATGAATCATAACACAAGATGCGAGGCACAATGAGGCCAGCTGATACAGCTGTCAGTTATTGTTGGTATTGGTTAATTGGTGCGTTCAGGCCCTGAGGTGAGATAAGAGTGAGATGTTTATGTCGTTTAGCAGTATCATGCAATCAATGCAGTGTTTATCAGAACAATTTTTTCAAATACATTATTGATATTTTATATACAGGAAATGAATGCTTTATGTGAAACATTAGACACTTGTCACCCCACTCATCAGGGCAATGATTCAGTCCTGGAGCTCTTCACTGTGCTGTCAGAGGAGGAAGTGCAGAAGAAAATGACAAAGAAGCTGAAGAAAGCTAAAAAGAAGGCAGCCAAGTAAGAATGTTAAAGATCTTTATTTCTGTTTAGCTTCATGTCCTTAATTACTCTTACTACTGCTACAACTAATACTACTACTGATAAGAATGCAGAATGTAAAACTATGTAAATGTATAACAGCACATTACTTTTAATACTTCTAAATCCCATCTGTCTGTACTGCTAATAAAATGTCTTCTATTACTACTGCTGCTTAGTTGTGCTGGTTGTTCTTCTGTACTGCTAATAATACTGCTGTTATGCCTTATACTACTAATTTGAGTACTTAATCAACCAAAACACCTACTTCTGCCCCTGCTTTGCTATATTATTAATGTTGTTATTATTATTTGTGAGCTATACTGGTGTGAAAGTTGTTAATTACTAGTGATATTTGTCTTAAGAGTATCACTCAGCGCACTGTATGCAGTAGTTTCTTAGTTGTTGGGCATGTTGTGTGACCCCTGCTGTAGAGCTCAGGATGATACAGGTGAGGAGACAGCGGAGCCAGTTGTGGAGAGGATGCTGAAGGACGAGATCATCAGACTGACCAACATCAAGGCCTCTGCCAAGATCAGGTCAGCAATGTTTTAAAAATACAGGCACTCAAAAGCACAATCATTCCTCCAAACTAGACTCACAAACACTGATGTAAAGCCTCTAACTGCATACTAACCCCAACTCCTCACACACATGTTTTCTGTCCTCTCAGATGGGTGGAGTGCCTGTCATGTGCGGGTGGTGAGCTGAAGGTGGCGCTGCTGCTGCAGAACAACACCATCGAGACCTACAGCCTGAAGACTTCAGACAAGACCCCGACAGCCAATAAGACGGCTCGCCTCACCCTCGGCGGCCACCGCACTGATGTCCGCACGCTGGCCTTCAGCTCCGACAACCTGGCCATCCTCTCCGCCTCTGGAGACACGGTCAAAGTGTGGAACAGGTGAGAGTGCTTCACACTGTTTTTATCGGTTTTGTCACATTCATTGAAAGAGATGTCGCTTGTCATTGATTGGCCGTCTAACACGATGACCCACCCCACGTCAACAGGTCAACTCTGCAGGTGATTCGCACCATGGCCTGTGAATACGCCCTCTGCTCCCTCTTTGTGCCTGGAGACAGACAGATCATTCTGGGAACTAAGGTATTCACATGCAGACAAACTCACTCAGGCACTCAGCAGTACAGTTTATGGTTTGATTTAATCATGTTATTGAGGCCGGACATATATAGATATTCTTTGTTTTCTATAGCTGGTTTATTCATCCACCTTTTTATGAATTTGCTGCTATTTAGAAGTTTTGTATTTCATTCTGAAGATTCAATTAATAACTTTTGTGAGATGAAAAGACAGGGTTGCTAGCATGGCTGTAGACCTTTTGACCTGTTAAAAGAAATTTTTCTTGGTTAATTTTTTGTGTTCACTGTTTTCCTGTCAGAGTGGTAAGCTGCAGATCTTTGAGTTGGCCTCAGGAAGCCTCCTGGAGACCGTAGACGCCCACAACGGAGCCCTGTGGTCCCTCTGCCTGGCCCCAGACCAGGTATACCTGAGTGCATACATCTCCACTGTCTGTCTTTACCTTACCGTGTTATATCTTTGCATTATTCAGATTAGAAAAAATCTTCTAACCGTCAACTGGCTTTCCTGTGGTTTTTCATTTGTTGTGTGTGCGTGTGTCATTCCTCTAGAGGGGGATCGTGACAGGAAGTGCAGACAAGACCGTGAAGTTCTGGGAGTTTGAGCTGATCAAGGACCAGGGGACTGGCCAGAAGTAAGTCACCACCTCCTTCCATGTTCAGAAATCTGTGTGGTTAATTTAGGATGATCTTGTATGGCTCCGATAAAGTACAGAGACTCAGCGGGTCTCAGAGTCTTACTCAGTTACAACAGATCTTTCCAGATTTTGCCTTAGAGGAGAAAATCATTGTTAAATTGTTTTTCATGGTAAAAAGAGTCTTTACTACATGCATTATTGACATGAATAGTTGGGGCACCCCTGACATAACTGACTGCAGCATGTCTTACAAACAAATACTTGGTCTAACATCACGTGTCTGTAACTACTTTGCTATTTACTTGGGTAGAAAATTATCTGGTTACAAAAACTTAATCCACACCTGCCAGCCAATCAGAATGGAGAATTCTTAGTGGCTGTGGTATAATACTGTATGTGATATGATAATAGTGTGTGTTTGTGTGATACAGGAGGCTGACAGTGAAACACACGCGCACTCTGCAATTGGAGGAAGACGTTCTGTGCGTGAAGTTTTCTCCTGACCACAGACTGCTGGCCGTCTCTTTGTTAGACTGCACTGTCAAAGTCTTCTATACAGACACACTGAAGGTAAACACACACATATACGCCACACATACACACATAAACCTTCAGAGTCCTCATTATAATAATGTGCCCATTCAGTGCATAATTACTTCATGAATAGTGTCACAGATTCTGTTTATACTGTAGTAAACGTTTCTACCTGTTACTGTTTCAGTTCTTCCTGTCTCTGTATGGACACAAGCTGCCTGTACTTTGTCTGGACATCTCACATGTGAGTACTCTTAACCTGCAAAAACTGAAAGCTATCAGCTGCTGTTAGGCATTTATTAATTGAGGTGATAATATGCTTTATTATACGCAAGATGATCACTGTTAACAATTGTGTATCTGCAGGTCTTGAAAAGTCTTTAAAAGCACTGAATTCAGTTCTCTCAAAAAAGGCCTTAGAAGGTATTAAAATGTCTTAAAGTGCATTTACAAGGGTTTGGAATATACTTTGTCTGCTATACACAGTAACATTAGTTATAACTTTTTTCTGTATGTAGTTGCGGGCTGGAAGATGTTATAAAATGCTATAAACTACAAGTGAGGCTGGTGCAGCAGTGGATTGTGCTACAGGAAGTTGTTTAATCCTTTTTTGTGGAGTTTCAGTCAGCACCATCAGACCTGCAGCAAACACTGTGTAGGAAGCTCATCATCTTATAATGAGCAAGTGTCAACTTTAGCAAAAACAAAAAAATATTTTGTAATTGGTCAACCCATCCATCAATTGTCTGGCAGTTATTTGGTTCAAGGTCACGTTAATTGATGCAATTACATGACTAGGAATTATTGTTATATACACGTGGGAATTACTGAGAAAAAAAGTGATATTAATGTCAGTTTGATTGTGAAATCTATGTAATGTGGGGTGACAATACAGCTGTATCATCTATCTTTTGTAGTACTGTTCTTAGTCTCCTAGATATGTAAGACAATCACAATTATTTACAAATGCATTTACATTTCTCTGGGGAAGTGTCAATTGTTGTCAGCAATTGAATAGAAAGAATGAATTGTTGGGTCACCGTCACTGAGAGCAGCAGAAAGCATTTTATTTGTTGAGGGAAAGTTTCACAATGTTTAAGAAAAACCTGTTAACTTACTCTTGAGCACTTATTTCATATTTCCAGTGTAACACGATGAAGCAGGGGTCAAAGGAATCTCTTGTACCTAAACCTTGTTGATCATCTTAGAACCCTATTATAAATAGAGAGTAATGTAAATCACAAGAAAATTGAGAATTGACCTTCAGGTCCTGCCTCCCCGACTCTGACCTTCTTTCTTTCTTTGAAACCAGGATAACACACTTATCGCCACTGGCTCCGCTGATAGAAACGTGAAGATCTGGGGTTTGGACTTCGGCGACTGTCACCGCTCCATGTTTGCTCATGACGACAGGTAACACCCAACAACACAGACTCAAACCAGAGAGCCTTGGGGTGTTTGGAACTGTTGTATCAAATATATGATGATGAAATCATTTTCTAGGCTGTTGAGTTTCCAGCTCTGACTTCATCTGTTGTGGTCAGGGACTCTGATCCATGTCCTGTTAACTCGGACTGCCCTGTGATCTCACACCAGCTGCTCTTTCATCTCACTGCTCATCTGTGTTCCCATGGATCATCTCACCTTCTGTCCTTGGTGTTTTTTTTTGTCTTGACTTTTTGCTTAATTTTCAGCCTCTCTCTGTATTTATTTTTCTCTAATTGTCTGAACTGTTTGTTTTTTACTTTTTATTATGTTTTATCTATTATTTGGACTAACCTCCTCTCCCTTTCCTTACTATTTTTTTGTTCTCTGCAGCGTCATGTTCCTCCAGTTTGTCCCCAAGACCCACCTGTTCTTCACAGCAGGGAAGGACAAAAAAATCAAACAGTGGGACGCTGACAAGTTTGAGCATATCCAGACACTGGAGGTGAGTGTTTTCTCCTTATCCTTGAGGTTTGGAGTCCAGTGGCTTAGCCCATGTGAACTCTGGGAGTGCTGCTTCATATCTTAAATGCTGTAATGCAAAAAAGGGCCGCACCTCACTTGTCAGCTGTACAACAGATTTGTCATAAAGAGATCTAAATTAGATTAGGTACATTTTAATGCATGCTGGCAAAGCAGTGGTCTGTATGTGTGGTTGGGGTGAAAATGAATTCCACGTGATCACTTGTGTTGTTAGATACTTAGTTACTTAGTGCTGCTAGATATTTTAAATAGTAGCTTAGTGGTTCTGTGATTGATTGATGATTAAAAATAAGGACGTAATGCTCATTGCACACCAGAAAAAAATGGATGGATGAAAATGGAAAGAAAACTCTCACACTTTAGATCCTCATCACTAGCAGGGCAAAAAGTGCAGCTTTTGGCCTGAGGGTGGCACCAGCAGAAACATTATGTTGTAACCTAAATCTAAAGGGTTGATCCTAAGGTGACCCTGAATGTCTTCACAAAAATAGTCAGGGTGACATTTGGGTGTCTTCTCTGCCTCAAAGGGCCACCATCGGGAGGTTTGGTGTCTGACCATCAGCCCCAGCGGTGACCATCTTGTGTCGTCATCCCACGACAAGTCCCTGCGCCTGTGGGAGAGGACCAGGGAGCCCATCATCCTGGAGGAGGAACGTGAAATGGTGAGGTGGAGGACAGGGTTGACAAAGGACTGATTGGTCAATTATTCAGATAAATACACTCAAAGACAATTCCTTCAGGTCTGTAAATCACCCTGTTTTGGTTTTCACAGGAGCGAGAAGCAGAGTTTGAGGAGAGCATGGCCAAAGGAGATATGCCTGTGGTGAGTGCTCAGTTTCCAACTTCTGGACCTCATTGATGTCTTTATACTTTCCACCAGACATTACCTGTATTTGAATGATCAAGCTTCACACTGCCCTATGTCAAGCAAGCCAGCACTGAGATTTTGGTGATGGGGAAGGGTCAAAACCAGACTTGACAGGCGCTTTACTTTGTTATGCTCAGATGTCCAAGCATAAGGAACTGCTGGCTATCAGTTGTCAACATTCATTAACAAAAAAACAGGTTGCACAGGTTTTTTCGTGCCACCTAAATAACAGTCGACATGGCAGCAAGAAAACTATAAAATCAAAGCAAAAGCTGTAGCTCTGTTGTATGAGATGGATTTAAGTGAGGCATTTACTTGTTTCAATCTGTTGGTTGTTTCTGCAGGTGCCTGGAGAGACTCAAGGAGAAGCAGCACCAGCTGGCAAGAAGACCGTTGAAACAGTCAAAGCTGTGAGTTCACTTCACCTCTTAAAGTCAGAAGAGATGGTTTTGTTGACTGCTGTTTCTGTGATTGGCTAAGGCTAGTCCTGTGCCACAAACTCCTTCAGTCTTCATAGACTACCTATGAATTAGAAGTTCTTTGTGTTCTTTGCTGATGTCCTTGCTGTTGTGTGATTTGTATACAGGCAGAGCGAATCATGGAGGCTCTGGAGCTTTACAAAGCAGAAGCAAGGAAGATGGAAGAGCATAAATATGCTTGTGAGAGAGCAGGCAAAGAGGTAGACACATTATCCAGTTATTCTACATTTTACAACCTCTGTGTGACGCTGATGCACTGCTGCTCCCCATCCTAGATGCATGGGGTGTGGAGCAAACATCTTGTTGAAATAATGCTGGGCAGATGCTGAATGAGGGGACTTGTCCAGCAGCTGCAACAGCACTGATAAAACATCACAGATAGACCAATGAATAAAGAGAAATTATCTGTTGTGATGTTGCAACTTGTAGTCTCAAAACATATGAATGATTAAAGTTTTATTTCATTTCTGTTGTTTATGCATGCAAAATCAAAAACTTTCTTTCAGTGTGATCAAGCATCAGCATTTCTGAATATTATGTTTTATTAAATAAATTTGATAAACAGCTGATGTTGTTTTGCAGCTCCCTCCACCAAATCCCAATCCTATTCTTGTGGCCTTTGGAAATGTTTCAGTAAGTGTAACAATGATGAAGAATATACCAAAGACCAAATGTATTGTATTAGGTTTCAGCTGTAGGTAACTCTGTTTCTGTGCTTCTTGCAGCCGTCTCGCTATGTTTTAGATGTGATAAAGAAGGTCAGATCCAGGTAAGATGTGAGTCCGGAGTGACTGGACGAAATGTACAGTTTCTGTCTGACTTAATCCAAGATGCTAACTAACATTTGCAGTGCATTTTGTATATAAATACACTCAGTGGGTTTTTCTTTGTGTGTGTTGTGATGATCAGCGAGCTGGAGGTTTCTCTGTTGGTGTTGCCTTTCCCTTATGTCCCCGAGCTGCTGACGCTGTTTAACAGCTTCATCCAGCAGGGCCTGGAGGTGGAGCTGGTCTGCCGCTGCCTTTTCTTCCTGCTCAAGTAAGTCCTCAACCTGGGTGTGTAAAAGAAAAAGGGATTTGTGTTCGGTATCAAAAAGAAATACATGGACAGCTTTGGTGGTAGATGTCAGACATAAAATGAACAGCAGAAAACTGTTGAAAATGAAGTGTTTTCTGGAGCTTTTTCACATAGGCCACCTAAAAGTTTATATGTTTTGATTGGTTTGACATGTAAGTGCTGTCAGTGTCAGTCAGTGTTGTAGAGGATGAAGAGATATCAGATTCTGGTTGAGAATGATAAAAAGCTTTAGCATTAAAATCTGCAGAGCTTCAGCTGACTCCTGTCTGGTTAGATTTCAGCAGTGAGTGTATGAGACATGTGTTTGACTGAAAAGTAAATTTCTCTTATTTTCAAAACATACTTTATTGACAAAAAAAACAAAAACATAGAAGGAAATTAAATCCCATTTCACAGTTAGGGTTATTTCTGCATGGTACAATAATAATATTGTTTTAAATTCTTTAATGGATCATTTAATTTAATCAATTTAAGGAATTTGAAGAGGCAGCATTAAAGAGGCTTCTGTTCCTTTAAATAATAAGACCTTGTTGATGTCCATAAAAAGAAAAGGGTAGACTCAAGATTCAGCTGCTTCAAAGGAGCTACAGGATTTTTAACATTTATCTTCATAGCACAGTGATCTGGTCATTTAGTGTTTGAGAACAGAAATACTGATCGATAGATCTTGTCCACTGCTTTTCCAGAGTTGCCATGGAACCATCTGCTGTACACAGTATTGGGCCAAGCTGACATTGTTTCTTTCTTTCTAGGATCCATTTTGGCCAGATCTCCAGTAACCAGATGCTGCTGTCTGTCATAGATGAGCTACGGACCAATACTTTATCAAAAGTGCGCGAAATCCGAGTAAGTAACATCTGGGAAAAAGCTGTTCATCTTCTTGACCAGACCAGAGAACCTTGTTTTCATCACATCTTTACTTTTCCTCTTTTAGGACGTGATGGGCTTCAACAGCGCCGCCCTCCAGTTCCTCCAGCGGGAGATCGAGAGCAAAGAGAATGTGATGTTCTTCGCCGACGCCACAGGGCAACTTGAGGAGAAGAAGAAGAAGAGGAGGAAGAGGGAGCGAGCCATCCTCACCATCGCTTGAATCAAAATGGACATTTTTGACTGTTTGTGTATAGACATCCACTCCCCATCTCCTCCCAGCTGTATTCCAGGAGGATTACACTGTCGGTTTTTGAATGTTATGAGATCCTGATAGGATGTAACACATGTTTTTCAGTAACACGCTTCATTTCACAAACTGCGTCTGAGTTTTTCTCACAGTATTTCAGGTTTTATAGGGGGCTTTCAAAACAAAATAAATTCTCCACTGCAGAGAGAAATGTAGTGTGTGTATACACAGCATTTCCCTCCGCAGCTTTAGGTCTCTTATAAAACACATCCATGTACAGTTAAGCCTTACATAGATACATGTCATGTTTCAAACAGTCTCCCTCCATGATCACCACACATGGAGGAGAGGTACGATTTAAGCTGGTTTCTGTCCTACAGGCCTAAAGGGAGTGATTCAGGCCTGGAGCCAAAACAGGTTAAGATTGTTAGGACATGGCAGGGGTTTGAAACCTGTCAGAGAACACCTGAGCTCCAGACCACCAGGTTGCGACCGCACTGTCCCACAGAGCAAGTCTTGAGCTAGTCTTAAGAAAAAGCTCTCCTGTTCCCTGTTGGCCTCGCCGCAGCCAGCCACCACTGAAATCAGGGAGATGTGGCTTGACTTTACAGCCCTTGTAACTTAGCCTGAATTTATAGGCCTAAGGCCTAGTAGATGTGGTAAAAATATTTCATAGCAGGGGACAAAATGTTGCCTCTCAGTTTTCAGCTCTTTCTTTCACTCAAATGTGAACAGCGTATGTTATGGAGTGTCTAGCCCTCTAATCCTGCGACCTTTAAAAAAGTTTCACACCCACATCAGACACTTAAATTTCCACAAGTGTGTTTATTTCCTGACCGTGGGGCACTGTGGAATAATGAAATGAACCCTTTAAAACACCTCTTGCTCACTGTTCATGTTTTAATCTCATGGTGGACAAAAAACAAATTAACTCTGTATTTACAGGGCTGTAAAAAAAGGGGGCCAGCAGCTCTTTATAGGGCTGGATTTGGTCTCGAGGCTGTAAATGTCACACCTACCAAAATTAAAAATTCTTCAGTAAAATCCCAGACTGCACTCTCACGATCTTGCACAACACTGACACCGTATTAGCACCCAACAGCAGTTAAATTAATCATAAACTGTGTTTAAAAAAGGGAAAATGCGACGCTGAAGTTAAGCCCTTGAATTTACAACTGTGTTTCACCGTAAGTTGTGCTGAATGTGTAAATAAAAAAGTGGCATTTCAGTGAACAAATGGTGACTTGTAGATCAGTAGGAGATAATAGTTGAGCATTTTTAAATGGCTCATGCAATATCTGAATATGAATTTCCACAGCACTATTTTCTGGGTGTTTTGTGCTCAGTAACGCAACCTGATGCAGTGTAAATGAAACATTGACAGCTTTTTTCCCACTTTACTCAACTGTGCTGTTCCTGCAAACAGTCCTGACTTCACTGTTCATCTGAATTTTTTTTACAGCTTTTTTCTCAGAAGGTTAATGTACCTGCAAGCAAGTTATTAATTACATTGGCTTTCAGTCTCATGGGCTCTAACTCTTTGCCACAATGTTGTTATACAGCTAGTGTGTACGTCAGGCCTCATTAATTCTGTTTGACAGATACTTCAGTCATAGTGAACCTAAAATAAGGTGAGCTGTATATTTACAGTATATAGCAGCTCAACACACAACAAATTACTTTGAACATTTGTTATATCAAGACAATATAGGTCAATCCACACATATAAATGAGGCCCGTATGATCATCATGTATACTGCAGGTATTAGAATAGAAGGTCACGACATCATTTTTAAAATATTAAAATAAGTGTGGTGTAAGTACTTGGAGGTACAACACTATCTGCAAATCTAATCAAGAAAAAGTCACCAGAAAAGCAGGAATACAATCACATGGGGCTGAACGTATAAAATAAAACATGGTTTGTTCACATTTTACTTCCTCTGGAGTCTTGGATTCCTTGGCTCTCAATTTTGTCTTGCGTGTCTTTTTACCCAAGTTGATTATTTAAAGTCAAAAAATAATGACAGCAGTGCATGTGGCCACCACACCCCTACTCCAGTGGGACAGGAGAGAGAGGGAGTGCACTTATTTCACATGAATTGTTTCATTTTTCTACAAACAAAAACTTGCTCCCCTATGCTGTCATTTGGAAGATGCTATAAAATGCTCTGCCAATATAAAAATTATAAACATGAGGGCTTTAAAAGATAATTACTTGGCAGGTTTGTTTTTTGTGGCTGTAAAATCGGCCCTTCTTGAAACCCTTGCACTAAGAAGGACCTGGCTTTTATTTCTTCTCGTTTCTGTGTGCAGGTTTTGTATCATTTTAACTTTTGCCTGGGCTGGAGTCGAGATCTCTATGTGAAGCGGAGCAGAAACTCAAATTTAGATGGTTGTCTGCCAGCGGTGTGATGATGTTGTTTGATGTTTTGCCCTGTTCCTTTTTGTGTAGAGTTTGCATATTGACTCCACGTTGGCAGGCTTTAATTCCCTTAAATTTTGACTCAATCTTAAAAGGTTTTAAATACATTTAAATGCCACATTTTCAGTAGATGTTGAAAATGTGCTATTGTTCGGATTACAAATCTGCCCAGTCAAACATACATATCTGTTTTGTACTGTTAAAAGTTTGTTTCATTTTTGCTCTTATTTCAATGGTGAAAAGACAATAACTGTGTTTAACTCTGAATAATCTGTCTTCCAGTCACTAGATGGCAGTCTTGACTTTTACTAACACTGGTGCCAGATTGTCTTTTCTGGTATCTGGGCTCATATCCTGCTCCATGTTTGGAGCTTACAGGCCTCCTGCCACCTGCTGCAGCGCTCAGCCCATAATGGTTGAGAGTCGGACAGAGTCCAGCACTGGCTACTGTCCAAAAGTCAGAGATACTCAGGGCAGAGTTAGTCATCTCTGCACTAATATCCACACATGGCATCACTGGCACTTTTAGTGCTGATCAGCGCTGAGCCACGAGCCAGGCTTTCTAGAGCCACCATGTTTGTTAGTTAAAGGAGCACTCCTACACAAAATTCTGTCTTTTGAGCATCAAATACTCACCACCTGTAAATGGCTCTGAAAGGTTATTAGCTCCTTTGTTTAGAGAGGGTGAGTATTTGATACAGAAAAGTAAAAATCTGGATCTGGATTACACGTTAAGAACAAACATTAAGCATTTTTTAAAATTTTTGTTGCCCAGCTCTCATTCCAGTAGTGTTACTGTAATGATCTTTCCAGAGATCAAACAGTGCCATCTTTTACTTGTACTTTCTGTCATTTCTGTCACAACGCATGCTAACTATCTGGTTCATTTATTATCTGGTTCATTTTCTGTGTATTCCAAAAAGACTGGACATGTAAAGAGCGTCACATCCTGTGTGACAGATTGTTTACTTGCAGGAGCTACCAGGCAGCAACTGTTAGTGTCTAGAATGTGCAATGCCTCTATACCGAGTATAGAGTGTTATTTTACAGCCAGTATTTGCATTACATTTTGATGGACAGATGATAGTATTACTTTATGTGGTCGACACTACTATAGTCTGTCATCATATGGTCTGCATGACATTATATACTGCAGGATATGATCAGCTCCTAGCTGTTGACTTGATTTGGTGGTGTCTATAGCTGGTGAATGTGATATGAGCTATAAATGTGTATGACCCATACTTGAGATAGATTTTGTTGGCAGTGACAGGCCTCCTGTTACAGCTGCAGTATTCTTCTGTTGAACAGTTTGCACTCTTGAGTACGACTCTGAAACTAAAGTGAACAACACAGAAGAGAGTACAACTTATGAGATATGTGTCAATACTATATTTATACATGTCATTTTACTTATTTATGCTTTTAACATGAAACTTATCCAGTATCTAATTTAGACTTTTTAGTTGTAACTACATTTAGGGTATGCCATGTTAGAATACAGAGTGTAAATGAATTAATATTACATTAAAATAAAAAATATATGTATAATATATATAACAGTAACATTATATTGCAGCACAACAGGAACTTAATTAGTTTAAAATCTTAATCAAAAAGCTTGCTGTCAGTTCAAATGTCACTTTTTGTAGCTTAACTCATAATTACTTTGCATCTACGCTTTTTCAATAATTCAGACAAACCAAAGGCACAAATAAAATTTAAAGAATAAGACTGGTGATATTCCCTGTTTTCTCATGTCAACAACAAACCCTATGAAAATTTTTTTTTTTTTCACTTGGTTGGCATTGGGTAGTTTTGGTTTTCTATTTTTATGCATTTCATGAGATAAGATGGTTGCTTTGACTGATAAACTGATGGACCTTATAATATATATATTATTATATGATGATGTGATAGCCTTTGCACAGTTTGTAGACTTTCTTGAGCACCAGATGTGTATTAACCTGCAGCTGAAAATAGTCCCCAACAACTGCACCATTTCCTCCTGCCTGAGTAGTTTGTGTCCAGCTGTTTAAAGAAATTACGGAGCATTTTTAAAAATTGAAACTATATATATTTGTGATCCATTTTTGAGAATTTAAGTCTTTAGCAGGACTGAATAGTCTTGGAGCTGAGTGGTACAGACAGGGTAGAGAAGTCAGACAGTACTGAGAGACAAACTAACACACATTGTCTTTTCATGGGATTTGTTGACAACAAGAAAGAAGAATATGACCAGACTTATCCTTTAAATGGTTTAAATCACTGCTTGAAACCTGGTTCATGCTGGTCTTACAGTTACAGTAATTCTAGACATTTAAAAGTAGTCATAAATTATTCCATAAAATGTCAAATGTTTTTGCAGGTTTTATGAGCAGTGGCAGTTTGATGTCAATGTAAAAATTCCCTAAAACTTCAAGTAAATATTTTACCTTCTTTATTCAGTTAAGACTTTTTGTCTGACTTCCTACACTTATGAAACCTTGTCAAAACCACGAAGGAAAAAAGCCTAAAGCAACAATAACACTACTTTTCTTTGTTCCCTAGAAATGTTGAATGTATTTGGTTTTGGGGGAAATATACAGTATTTCTTAGAAATTTTACCACTGTTACCAGCCTAGTTTTACATTTCCAATAATTATTTCCTAGTAATTTATGCAAATGACATTTTCAGCTCTACATTTAAAACTAATTGGCACTTTGCTGTAGCTGTGAGAAAACTTTCTAACTCCAAATGTGATGTGTGTGGTTTCATGTTTTAATTTTATCTCAAGCAATACATCTTCCTACGTGGCAGCAAGAAATATATTTTTTCTAACCCTTAAAATTTATTTCATTGAACTAGCCAAGTAGCTCATCAAAATAGCTTCTTGTGTCCAGGAATATTTCCCAGCAGCACATTTTGGTTTGCCTGTCTGCAATGACCTCAGCACCGTCAAAACGGCGTCCAGTCAGACAGCAGAACAGCTTCAACAGACAGGCAGGCTGTCCATCAGTCTGCCAGGCCACCAGTCATCCCACCGACGGGCCTCGTGTTAAATCTGTGTCCAGCACTCATGAATGAGCCCATACCTGAGCTGAGATATGAGGTGGCGGGTCATTCTGATGAGATGCAGTTGTAATGTGGCTGCTGCAGCAGCAGCAGCAAGGCAGGAGGGGTGGGCGGTGGCTGCTGGGCGTTCAGGCAGGCCGGTGAGTGATGAGGTGATGGTGCATGCAGAGCTGGCCAACAGAACTGACTGGCCACTAACTGAACTGAGCTGAACTGCATAGCTGCACACATACGGCTATGAATGTTTCCTTTCTTAGTGTTTTTTCCACCCCTCAGCTGTCCTTAAAGACACTCCATTCCTTGATATTTGTTGTTGTTGGTGTGATCGCTCTTCTCTTGTCTGTTTGTGGAGTTGAAATTGCTTAAATTGATCATTTTGCTGGGGTGAAAATAAATAAAACCTTTTGTGACATCAACAATTTTCATCATTATCATCCAAAAAAGCTCAAGTCCAAGTCAAATCCATGATTTTCCAGAGGATTTTGGTTCTGCATTGAGTGCTAGGACCGTAAAGTCTGGGTTTCCAGAAGTGCAAAGTAAATTAGTTTCCAGAGGTGCAATGAATCCCACAATAAATCTATCAAATTAATCAATAAAAATAATCTCATCTACTCCTGTATAACCGTTCTTTTCCATGTCAATGTTTTAATAGCGCCCTTGGCTGAAAAAGTCCTCACTGCACGTGTTGAGGGGGTCAGCAGCTCACCTCCTCTCATCTCAGCGGAAGAGGGAAACATGTTTTAATAACCAGAGTCTGCAGAGATCAGGGGAAAGGAAACCATTTTTTTCCTCCCACCCTGCACCGGGGTCAGCCCTCTGTGGGCTGTTATGGAGCCACACACACACATACACATATGTACAACACACGTAGGCTCGTAACATTGCAGCACACACAGAGGCATGACGTTAAGACCAGGCACATGGACCTACATTTTTAGAAAAGTGTAAAATAGACCAAATATATTCGCTTAGGCACGAGACAGCCTAAAAGCCACAAACACATTAGACATATTATCTTATACAAGCCTGCACACACACACACAGACACACACACACACACACACACACATACACACACACACACACACACTTATAGCCACCGATACCCCTTTTAAGAGCTCTCCCCAGAAATCCACATAGCTGATGTAATTAGTGATTTTAGAGCTCTGCACTTCATATTACAAGTCATAAACAGACATTCAATACTGGGCTTTGAGAGAGCTGTTTATTCTGGAGTTTTATAGTCCACGCAGGACCCTTCTGTGTTTATTCTCCGAGAACAATAATGCCACTATGCTTCTGGCCTGGAATGCTATTCATTTGTCCAATTAAACACAGAAAATAAATACAAAATCGAGCCGACTTGTTCTGCCCCGATTTTGCTCCAAAAACACTTTAACAACGGCACTGTGCTGGGGTATTTACAGGGTGGTGTTGGCTGAACGATGAACTGACATGGAGCTGAATGTTTGCTCAAGGCTTAATCTCTGTTATTATCTTAATACACTGAGGCATAAATGTGGATAAGCAAAGCAAAACACAGATTGTCTGCTAAACTGAAAAGCCTAGAGGAATTGTAGTCTGTTATTCAGCTTTAAATTAAGTTTTTTTTTAATACCTTTTGGAAAATGGGACGGTAAGGCCAATACACGTTTGTGCACTACAGAACTAAATCCAACAAGAATCTAAAATGTCCAGTTTGTAGGAGATCGTTAAAAGGCAAGAGGGAGTTAATTTGCAGAAGTGAACTGAAGTCAGTTTTGGGTAATGTGGATGTTGCTGGAAATTAGTTCAGGGACTTTTTAAATGAAATGTGGCACAATTTGCTGAAAATCACAGTTTCTATAACAACAAATTGAAGGGAGCAGAGCTATTTTATGTAACATAAAGTTACTGCGTGGTCACTGTTCGAGCCTTGATTTATGAGCAGGACTGACCCACAATCCTCCTGACAGACATGCAATTTCCTGTGTGAGAAAACACTAACTTAATCCATACAGCAAAGAAAGCCACGGACAGAAACTATTTGTACATGAATAATAGTCAAACCACTAGCAGAGAACGCCAGACGAGACAGTTGGACTGTCATTGCTTAAGAGTTTCAAGTCATATTTTCCTATAAAAACCTCTGACTATTTACTTTTATGGTATTTCCTGTGAAAATCCATAAACACCGACAGCACAATTGGCCTGCAAAGTTTACTTATTTCATGTAATTCCACAAATCTGGAGGCACACATCATAAATATTCTACACCCACATCAAAACACTTGAGCACTTTTACGTCTGAAACCGAGTCAAATGTTTCATCCAAGTACTGACATTATCATAAATCCTCCAGTAAATTATTATCATAAATCCTCCAGTAAATTATTTGTTCATAATTTTTGAGTTTTTGAGCAGTGTGGTTTTCAAATGATGCTGGATTGGGTCATTAGTATTTCACATGATTGCAATGGTGCTTTATGTGAAAACAAATATGGACAGCGTCTTCACAAAGACAAATTGACAGTTAAATCCTTCTTTTTAAAATTTCATTATTCATTATTTTCCTGCGTAACACAAATACATTTGAGCTCATCTTATAACTGGTTTATCTGCACATTTCTGAGCAATGAGGTGACCATATGTTTGTTAAAAAGTTAATGTTAACTACAGTGGGCTAAAAAAAGGAAAATGAAAAGGAAATTCATGGCAGGTAGGAAAAAGTACCATTCAACATTGTTGTCTTTGTATCAGAAAATACTTTAAAACATGTATTAAATGCCCAATTGTTCCTTTAAAACCCCTAAAAACTTGGTCTCAAATTGTATATTAATATACATGACTAAATAAACAAGTTAAAATTTTGATGGAAATAAAATTTAAAAAATCTGTTTAATCTGATTTGACTGACAGTCATGGCAACATAAGCAAACAAGCCCACACATGTGTGTCAGAGTTTGATTCAAATGTTGCTAAACGCTGATTTGTGCTCAGAAATTTGTGACATCACTTTTTTCCAACTGAGCCACGCCCACTTCAAACAACAAGTGAGAAAAACACAAACACAGAAAACTCTCATGTGTAATAAAAAAACTTTGGTAGAAAATGTGGTGTTCATACAGTTTCCTGTCAATCATAGTAAGAAGCTGATTCAGGGCATTTAAGTTCACATGTTTTCTAAAACACACCTGCCAACAAAAATCAAATATGCTTCACTCTCTGTTTCAAAGTCTAAGCCAAGTGTTGTAGCTCCTTGGTTTGGCAGAAACCAAAACACTCAGCCAATTACCTCTTTCAGTGGGGAGGTCCGATCAAGCTGTTGACCCAAACATCCTCCAGGGTATTAAGAGAGACACGCTCAGTAGTCCATCCCTGCAGCCATGTCCGTGGCTCTGTGTTTGGTCTAGCATTGGATCAAGGTGTCAAAACTACTGTGGACTCAGTCAGAGGAAACGAGGAATAATCAGACAAAATGAGAAACAATCTGAAGAATGTCTGTGAAGTCTGGCTGGTGGTAAAGCCGTACATCTGGATGAGTTATGACACTCAAGGTAAAAGGTCAATGACTGTTTTAAGCCTTTAGCAGGTCTACGGTTGTTAAAGCTGGAGCAGGAAGCAAGCTTGTGGCAGGACAGTTGCCAGTTCAAAACCCATGATTGAGTGAGAAAATATGGAAAGTTCAACTCTCTCCTCCCTCAGCAACTGCACCCGAGGTGAATGTGTGCGACTGTAACGGTTCAGATACGCCAAATTAATGTAAGAGACGAGAGAACATGACCTTTGGTTGTTTGTGATCAATAACCCCAGACAGCTTCAGCAGTCACATCCGCTGCAAAAGTAAAACTTTGGTGAGTAACATTAAAGACAAAGAACTACAATTTTGTGGCTAAGTACATTAAATTGAAACTCATGGAAAGCAAGAAATGAAGAAGAGGAAGCCAGAAAAAAAACTGTCTATCCATTAACATTTTATCTAGGTAAGCTATAGTTAGCCTAGTTTACCTACCCAGTTCAAATTATTATTATTGGGAATACAAGCTTACCTAAATAACTATAGGCTAGCAGCTGACCTTCCATCATCATGAATGTCATGGTCATGAACGACGGAGTCACTGATATTTAAATGTTTTATTACAGTTTGACTGAACTGTTTGTTTTCCATTCTTCTTTGTCAGTTAACCAACAACTATTTTGGCTCCAATGAGATTAGCTCTGCCTCCACAGCAGCTCTGCTTTTAAGAAATCTAGACTTTATATGTTTTCCCTCCCTCACTCACTCATTCACTACCCCACATAATAAACACTCAATAGTTTACCTTATAGTAAGCAGTAAATGAGAGTTCTGCCAGGTGAAGTGTCAGATGAGAAGAGGTGAGAGAGGCTGTGAGTTTGCAGTGCAGAATATTTAAAACAATTCAGCCACTGAATTCACTGGAGGCTCTAATGTTGTTTGATATTACGCCCACCCGGCTTAGTATCATGGTTTCATTCCCTATTTGACTTTGGTCCCCTGATTGCACTGATGTAGTATTGAAAATGTAGGTGAGCACCTTAAATAGGTCATAGCCTGATTTATTTAGTGACATAGCCTGACCTACACGGGGCATTTAGGAGCTAAATAAAATTGTAATAATAATTATTAACCTATTCACCTTAATATAATAATTTATGTTATGAAAATCTGACAGATAGACGATGTGTCCCTGATCATTCCTTATTTTGTTTACATCCTTTTTATTTTCTATCATCTTATTTGAGTGTCCAATTTTATGCAAATAATGTAAAAATATGAATGGATTTTGCATGAATTTGCATACATTTTAAATTTAGCGAATTCATGCAAAATCCGTTCAAATTTTTTATTTTTTCCTTTTTTTCCTATTTTGTGCCTGAGACACAGTTTATTATTACAAAACAATATCTGAAAATGTATTTATTGTTGATAGTATTGATTATGCAGTCACACAAAAAAGGCAATACTGCTTAGCCCCTAGATGGCCTCACTGTTCACACACCCCTTCCAGTGGTTCTGCTTTGACAGTTTGTGACCTACAACAAAATCATGCTATGACCTATTTAAGGTGCTCAGCACTGCATCACTGCAATCAGAGGACTAAAGTCAAATATGGAATGAAACCATAATACCAAGCTAGAAGGGCGTAATATTAAACAATATTAAAGCCTCCAGTGAATTCAATGGCTGATTTTTTAAAAATATTCTTCACTGGTGGACTCACAGCCTCTCTCATCTCTTCTCAGGAGTCATGGTTCATCGTCTGTGACTCCAGAGTGAACCATGTTAAAACTTGTCCTAATATCCCAAGTGGGGAAAGGGTCTGAAATCTTTAAAGAGGGCAGAGTGTCTCTTAAAGGGAGGTGCATTACAATCGGTGTCTAACATGTCACAGTCGCCTTTGGCGCTGAGAAACTGATGCTTGACATGGGCAATGTGGCTATTCCCTTTAAAGTTTTTTTTTGTGGGGGGAAAAACGAGGGATGAAAAATAGCTGAAAGGGTAACATAGAGCCTGTCAACCCCCCCACACCCACCACCAGCACCACCAGCACCCAGAGACCACCCAGAAAGAATAGTGAGCTGTCAATCATTTCATACAGGGGATAAACATTGCAGTATTTTGTTTCTTAGAGAGGTATTTCTTCTTACTTGCTTACTTTATTTCTCTTTAACTCATATAAGGAATACTGATACTGTATATTGATGTGGTGCACACAGATTTTGTGAGGTTTCTTTCTGTCTGTGAGTGCAAGGGTTCACATTTTGTGGTTCTTTACATTTTTTTCTAAAGATCTTTTAATAGGAACAGTAAATGTAATACATTTTTCAACCCAATCTACTCAAATTCAGAGCGACAACTTGAATCCCACTGGCTTTTATACAGCCTTTCTTGGGTTAAGATTTAATTTCAGTGACTTAAGATGGCAGTTCATTCAGATTTCTTTTTCAGGATTCATTTTCATTCATTTCAGTCATACAAATGTCTTTCTGTGCCTTATTTGACATTGAAAAACACTCTTCTGTACATGTTTTTTTAATGAACTGTGCCTCTCCTTTGTTCTGTTGCATGAGTGCTGCAGATTTATAGGCGTTGTCATTAAATTACAGAGGATTCTCAAGATAAACTTGATAAGGGCAGTGCTGGAGTGCTGCCCAGCCATTGCTGTGATAAACACACCCACACCAGGGTCAGGCGAGGGTGCAGAAGGAGTGTGTCTCCAGAGTTTGTGTTGACTCTCAGGGGTAAGTTGTCTGTCAGCACAGAGGCTTGAACCCCGGGCTCGCCGTAATCCCTCTGTCAATGACTGGACCTCCTGCCAGTAATACACACACACAGACACACCAACCACTGACAAACCAATCAACTGACCAACCCAGTCTTTTAACATCAGTCCAAACATAACCTGCTGCCTCAGTTCAGCCTGAGTCCAGACCACCACACAGCCTTCTGGCATCTGGCTAATCTAGGGAGATTTAAGAGTAGTTGATGTAAACGGCGTTCCTTTCATGTAATGACAGACAAAGAGATATACGATTACATATTGCAAAACACTGAGGACCACTCATGATTGAGTTGTGAGACAGGCTCTATGTGAACCTGAGAGGAGCTTTTGTCAAAGTGGCAGCGGATGCTGAAGCCTCAACATGATGCCTCTATGCTTCAGGGTTTTCTGAGTGGATCAGCTGTGCAGCAATAGACAGATATGCTTTCATGTACATGTAAATGTCAGTAACAGAGAGAGTCTGCAGAAAATGACAGATGGGTTATAAAGTGACACTACCTCTTGTCGCTTCTAGTGCTAAATACAACCGATTCAACATCTATCAATTTAAAAGACCATACTGGTGGTTTGTACTTGTTAGGTCATGAACTATAAATTGCATATACTTTAAATTACAAGTTGATATGTATACCGTACTACTGACATGAAATAAAACCAGTGGCTGCTTGGAAGGAAGGAAAAACACATTTATCAGTCTGCAAAATGGTCAGCCATGAAGTCTGCATGGTTTGAAGTTAATGGGCTAAAACAGTCAGAACCTGGTGTGGTTTCTTTTAAGAGATGTTGGCAGATCATGCTTTCAGGTACCTATGACCTTATAAATCCAGCCCGTCCTCGATTCCCATTTCCAACCGCAAGTGTCATGTTTCCAACCACGACTTGGGACAGTTTTTTAAAAACTATGATTGTGGTGGTGTTTACTGTTGCCATGATGAAGGTTGCTTAACTTTAAAGAAGTAATAACTTTAACCCACACCACGTTTCAAGTCATCATTTTAACCCAAACCGTGATTTTTCCCCTAATCAAGTGGTTTTTCTGCCTAAACCTAACCAGACCTTAACCACAGTGTTATCACATCATAAAACATAATTATTTTCTAACAATGATTTGTAACAGTTTTAGAAACCACTGATAGAGGCGGCATATTAGAAAACGGAAATTTTGGAATTCTGGAGTGCATGGTACAATCGATCTATGTAGCCATTTAATTATGAGGATGTGTTGTATAAATCAACTTCTAGTAGTTAAAATTGTATACTACTGAAGAAAGATTGCTGAAATTCTTCAATTTGCTCCTGAAAAATGCACAAGAATGTGAAAAAACGGAGCTAAAACATGTCAAGGGTGCAATAATATTACAGTATGTGCATAGAATGTAAGCAGAGGTGCCTCAGCAGGGTACAGTATTATAAAGCAAACTGTAGATTAAAGAAAATATTATACAAGATACAAGATACAAGAAAATATACAAGAAAATTACAAAACACAAAGGATCACAGTAATAGATTGACTGTAAAACTCTTCATGGTTGTATTTATGAATTGATGGATATAAATGTGTGATGTTCAGTTTATACCTGATGTGGTTTAAATTTAGGCAATGACTAAGTGTATAATACATCCCATAGTTTCTGAGGGCTAGGCTATTTGGTGAAAATGATGTGGATATGTGACCATCACCTGCATTTGTGATTAATGAACATCTGATTCCAAAACCATGACCATGAATCTGCTGCTATAACAGCCTCCACACTTCTCAGAAGGCTTCCCACAAAAATTGGGATTGTGACTGCAGGGATTTGTTCCCATTTAGCCACAAGAGCATTTTGAGGTTGGCCACTGATGTTGGGTGATAAGGCCTGGCTCATAGTCAGAGTTCCAGTTCATCCCAAAGGTTTTGGACAGGGTTGAGGTCAGGGCTCAGACCAATCTGCCACACCACACCGGGAATACCATTTCTTCATGGATCTGGCTTTGTGCACATAGGCACTGTCATGTAGAAACAGAAATGGGTCTTGCCCAAACTGATGCCACAGAATTCGAGGGACACTTTTGCCTAAAACATCATTGTATGCTGCAGCATAATCGGGAAAGTTTGCCGATTTTACAAATCGAAGGCTGTTTACAGGTCTTGGGGAGTACTACTGCATATGTGAAAGACGTTGCCTTTTGTGGCTCCAGAGGGAGCTGCGCCAAGTCTGATAAATTGGGTTGGGGCTGAAGACTAAAAGTTTGAAAATGACAAAAAAATCTAGCGGTGACCTCTGTAGTCTGCTCCTCATCTCAGCTTGAGGCTAGTGGCTCAAGGCTACATTAGATTCCACTAGCATAACACACCCAAATCTCCTGAACTGCTGATGGTCGAGTTGCATTGCGGGTAATGTAGGCGCCAGGTTTTTGATGACAAGGAAGAAGAATGTATGCAATAAAAAAGATGATATCTCGATTTTGATACTTTTTTCAGAGCTGTCCATTGTGTCCAACTATGTTATAGAAGTGCAAAGTGAAATACCCTATTCAAATAAATCAAATTGTTCCACTGTCGAAAATAAATTTTTAAAAAGTTTTTTCCCCTCATAAAACAAGTTTCCTTGAGTTGAGGACTCCACACACACACACACACACACACACACACACGCACACACACACACACACACACCTCTGTGGCCTCTGACTAATCCTATCAGACTAATACTATCAAAACACATGCTCCCACACAGTGCTGCAACCACACACACACATACACACACACACACACACACACACTAATCTTTCTATCCTCATCTAATAACACCTCTGACTTGGGCAGTATTGGAGACTCCAGGGGGGTCCAAGCTCACAAATATGTCCGTCAAAGACTTTACCTCCAGCCAGACCCACACAATTGACACACACATGAAAGCCCCTAAAAGAAGAAGAGAGGCACTGACTGCTTCATATTAGTGGTTAATTAAGTTAAAAGACCTCTCTCCACCTCTCTCGCTCCACAGTCCAATAACTCAATTGAAGTCGTCTATTCTTTCATGGCTTTGAGCTGGCGTCCCTACAGCCTGGGATCACAGGCCATAAAAAGCAGATCGTGGCATTACTGCTGCGGCCCTGTCAGCCGCCTCTGGCCATAGCTGATGTCTCACTCATGTGATTAATTCAATAAAACTATTACGCAGACCTCCCTCTGTCCACAAACCTTTCTCTCACTTTGTCTTTGGTGCCCCCTCTTTTTGTTTTCTTTTCATAATACTTGCTCTCTCATCTCCAATCAGCCCTCTGACAGCATCAAATCTTTACTTTCTGTGGTTCAGGTTTTACCCTCTGGCCAAAAGTTCAGCCGTTCTACCGCCAAGACAAGCAGGTAGGGCTCTTTTATCTCGACTGCCTTCCTAAATGTTGAAACAGGAAGCAGGCAGCCAGAAAATCTGATTTGCTTCTCAAATCTGATCTTTTAGGCTGACTGTCCAACTTGTAATACACAGAACAATATACAGTGGAACATCTAGTGGTTTATTTTATATGCCATAGCTATCTTCAGCTTTTCAGCAGCTGACATCAACTGTATAATGACACAATTAGGTAATCTGGACATTTTTTCAAGATAGTTGAGATAATGTTCACACGTCTGAGTCTTAAAATCTCCAGAATTTGTTCATCACTTAAAACAATGGATGGCAGAAGCTTATATTTACTCCTCTCAAAAATGTGTTCTGCTCATTGTTACTTCAGTTGGATGTTTGAGCTTCACTGTGCAGAATGATGTATGTGCACTAGAAGGCTGTTTTCACTTTCATCTGCTGAAAGAGTAAAGTTTCTCTGCTGACTGAAAATTTGAGTTTAAGGGGCCTACGAGCATGATTTGTGACATCACAACTAGTTTGAAGCCAATCATGGTCCAGTACGCAACTTACACAAGTGTGGGTGTGAAAACTTGAAGCCTCCAGTTCACAAACACTAAGAATGGACTTTTCAGTGAGGTAGGAGACATCTTGTGTACAGCAGTGAAACTCCTGAAGTAAAAAAAAAAATCGACATATTCATAGATTATGGATTTTTGATAAGGAAGAAGGAGAATTTGTAAATGGTAATTTAACTTTTTGTGAAAAAACCATATCAGACACAAATTATTATTCAAAGCAGAGTATTTTTATATGTCTTAAAAGATATTGCTGCATTTTGATTACAACTGCAACAAAGAAGATTTTTTTCCCCAGATTTTAATAAGGAAAAGAAAGGAAATGCATACATGTGAACATATGTGCCTAGTCTCACATATATAAACTTACAGTCGTATACATTTACATATGTACATATATACAGAGAAAAAATCCCGTAACTTGAATCAATAATGAAGCATAAATCCGCTACCATTCTAATTTGCACCTCTGACTGGCTTCTTCTACATAGCAACGGCTCTGGGTATTGTAATACTTGTCAAAGCAACAGAAATGTTGCTTATCAATAGCATTAGCTAATCATCTACCTCCATCAGTCACATGACCCTCATGTTGCATGTCATAGCTTTACTTTAAGAGTCTCCCACTGAGTGACCATAGTCAGATATACAATTTGAATCACTTTCTAAACTATTTCAAGTCAAAAGTGGTAGCTGAACTTTCCTCCTTTGACTCCTCTCCTCGCCTCCATGTTTTTCCACCCCTTCCTCATCTTTTTCACCACCTCTCTGCTACCTTTTCTGCACCATCACTCTCTTCCTCTTGCTCCCACTCATCAACTCTTTCATTCCCATCCTCCTCCACAATGACAGATCTCTGTTTACCACCTTCATAATTTGCCGATAACCTTTTTTAGCGCTGAATAAACATGGCCGGGCCTGGTCTCCAAGGGCTGCCGCTGTGGTTCTGATTGGGTGTCAGGGAGGGGAAGAAAAGAAAGAAAACAGATGAAATCTATTTGAAAAACCCCTCTCTCTTCCACACTTGTTTCATCAGCCACGGGAGAAGAAAGGAGAGGGCTTTTCAGCAGCTGCAGAGATAAGATAAGCAGCACGTGCGAAAGATCATTAGATATGAAGGCAAGGGATTCCTTCTCTTTTTTTCTTTCTCTCTTTACCTCCATTTTTTCCCTTTCTTGGGTGATTTTAGCCCTCTTTATCTGTCAACATCTCTTTCAGTCTTGACTCTGACCCTATCTCACTCCAGGCTGCTCTCATTCCTGTGTTCATTTTTAAACACCTACAGTACAGCAGGGGTTTTAACTTTTCTCGAGTAACATTTTATCTGGCTAACATGCTGCTGTATGGGTTATAAATCTTCCCCCGTGCTCACAGCGACTCCCACGGTTCGATTACACCGTTTTGGCAGCACATTTTATTTCATACTCCCAAATTACCGTGTCAAGAAGTCCAGTGAAAGTCCATGTTGATTCAAGCCCTCTGTATTTCATCACAGGCCTTAGCTGAAAAAGCAAAAAGAACCGACAATATAACTGCTGTGCTGAGGGTTATGTTTAGCCTCAGATAAATCAAAGCCCTGGAAATGAAGCGATTTGAGATGAGGCTGCTCCTGAATTCTGGCAGCATGGGGTGTTGAGAGGGTTAAGGACCACTATCCGCTGGTGGTAGAGGTGGTGGGGGTCTCCCGGGCAGAGTGCCATCGCCCAGCGGGGGACCTCGTACTGAAGCTACTTCATTCCCTGCTTGAATAGAATATAAATTTACACCCGCTGAGATTAACCACCCATATCGCATGAGAGCGTCGTGTGTCCGAATTGTAAAAATAAAGTGCGTGTGACACCACTGCTGCTTTCACTTCCTCTCGCTGCACACTTGTGGCACATTTTTGGTAGGTTGGGTAAGAGTATCTTGTTCAGCGCCCCAGAGATACTGGCAATGGATACATCTACTGCTTGCATAAATGGGACAGGAGGGAGGAGGGAGGGAAGGAAAGAGAGAGGGAGAGGCAGAAGGTGTGAGTTGGGATGTCCACTCCTAACGAGAGGCAGTAACTCATGTCAGGGAAGAGAGCTGTGAGTTATGACCTTTTAAGCCATGGTGGGGTTAAGTGTTTTCATTCCCAAACCAGCTGACACTCGACCCAAGGAGTGCGTAGACAGCTTGATGTGTCTGCAGCACAATTTACGGCCATGATCATTGTCTTTGTTATTTTTGCCCTCTGAACTCCTCGTTACCGCGTGCCTTCCTCCCACCTCATCTCCAAACTGTGCATTTCTGGCTCGCTGGTCTGTAGCTTGATAGTCTCAGATCTTCCGTGACGTATTTTTGTGTCAGGCTAGAAGTTGAGGTGGCACGATGAGAGAAGATGGGCAGAGATGCCGAGGTGGGAACTGATGTGACCCAGGCCCTTGGCTGACATTTGGGATATTAATTAGCATAAGAGTGTGTTTCGCTTTGACGTAATGAACTGAGGAGTTAGGCTGTTTTTGATCTGATAACAAGCTCATGTGTTGCGTGTGAAGCTCTTTTTTCAGTTCCCTCGTCCATCCCGGGTACAAAATACAGAAAGTCGTACGCCCTGGCTGAGCTTCAGCTATTTGCTTGCGCGACACTTTTTCCATGAGCTGTCAATGTGGCTCGACACTCACTCAGGACATCCAAATTTCCACCAGGCTCTCCTACAAAATATTGATCTCATCACTAAGTAAATAAACTTGGTGATGGATGGTAGAGGTATTTTTTTTCTGTTGCTTGGACCCTCTACTCTCTACTACTGTGCAAATCCATCTCTCTTTGAACGCATTATGTGGTGACCATCTGACAGACATGGGTAAAACACGACTTCAAGCCTCTCAAATATGTTGGAAAAACATGAAGCTCGGATGATTTGTGCTTATGTGGCAAGCAGTGTTTCCATTAAATGTGTGGCTGAGATCAGGGATGTATTAGAGGGTAACCAAGTTTACTGACCTTTTTATTTGTGGAATTCAATTCAGACAGCTTCCAGGCAGTCATGAATTGTATAAATCATATAAGTAACAAAAACAGATATAAAGTATATTAAGATCATTTGGAAAATGTAATTCAAATACAATTACAATTGGTGATCCATGACTGGAGGTCACACAGTAGTTACTTGTAGTATATTCCAATACTTGTACCTCAAAGCACTCTACAGAACTGTAACACACAAATTCACTCATTTCTTGTTTAGCAAGGTGCAGATTCTCCCCATGGAGGATCTGTTCAGCCATTATGCCAACGTGCACCGCCTACAGGAAAGGAAAAGTCAAATCAAGTCAAGTCAGTTTTATTTGTATAGCCCAATATCACAAATCACAAATCTCAGGGGGGCTTTACAATCTGTACAGCAATCCAGCATCCGCTGTCCTTAGACCCTCGATTCAAATAAGAACCCTATGTCTATGTGTGTTTTGAGGTTTTACTTTTAACATTCAGGTATTCTCAATGTGCTTGTAACTCCTCTTCTTAACACTTTATTTTAAGTGTCACCTTTTTAACACTTTTAAACATGTTGTACATTCACCAACTTTAAGTAAGAATTACAAAGATCTCTTGGTGTTGGACTGAAAATAAAGTCTGACCCTGGAGGACAGTGTAATTTACCCCATCTGCTTGTATATTGTTGCTTTGTTTGGCTACAAATGTTGGAATGAGCAAATAATATTATATCTCTATTTATATCCTATTTCTGATGCCCTTTCATAACATTACATTACTTTATCAAGTCAGTTAGTAGCCAGCACTATTCACAACAAAGTAAATTCTGTCAGTTGGGAAACAAGAAAAAACTGAAATCTTTCCAGCTGTGGATGACTTTTCTGGACCCACAACTGTGTTGAGTTTCCCTGGTCAGCTCAATCCTGCACCCTGATTGGCCATTTCCCCTAATTTCTTTTCATAACTTCTAACTTGATTATGTTTATCACAGTTTGAATGTATGCGCAGCACGTCTCTCTACACCTTTCTGTTTTAATTTTTACCACTCAAACTCGGACTCTCTCCTCTCATCTACATTTTCTTGTACATTTCTGTCGGATTATCACTTATCACTACTCTCACTACAGCTCTCTTCACCAGTTACTGCTTCTCTACATCTCCATCTCCTAGCCTCACTCCATTCCTCTCTCTTTCCACGTGAGTTCCTCTGAATCTCTCTACATCTCGGAGATGCTGAGTGCTGAGCTCATAAATTTTGTCTGGTGTGAAACAGAAGATGGCTTCCCAGGACGGCTGGGAGGTTTTTCATCACTGGAGCCTTTTTAGTGCCGTCCACTGCCACCACCAACATGTCACCAAACCCATGAAAGGCTACGTGTTTATGTGTGTGTATTTGGGACTTGGCGGTCTTAATGAAAGCAGTGAGAATGACAGAAGTGAATAGTGGAAGACAAAAATGCCGGAAAGAAAGGACGGGATGATGAGGAGAGTGGTGTGGAGAAGTTCATGAATTTGTTAAGCGGCAGAGGTGGTAGTTTGAAAAAAAGAACAACGGCTACAACAACAACTCACGGGGTAATTTACTGACAAGATTAACATGCAGTTGATGGGAAGGTTTTCACGACAGGGTGCCAACAAATAAACACAATTCAGAGATGACACCTCCCCAGTAGGGCGGGCAAGGCGGAGGGACAGCGCCATTCCCTAAATTCCACAGGGGTGATCTGGTGTCAGATGGTCCCAGCCTTTCTGTCTTGGCCCCCACGGGACAGAAAGGTTATCCCGTTCTGGGAGAAACACGAATATAGAGGTACGATAAGGTTCTCTGTGGGACAGCTGTGGCCCTAATCTCAAATCCACACCAGCCGTAACACGGCACTGGCAGATCACAGTCGGTCATCTGATAGCAGTGTGAAAATTAGACAATTCGTTTTAAGATACATACAAATCGATTTGCTTGTGCAACTGGTGCCTGATTACATCTATCATGCTTAGCAATCTGACTGAACAAAAGAAAGAACCTGCAGATGGAAACGTATCACCAACCACTGATCAACCAGAAAATTAGATGTGTTATGTAGCGTCTTTGACAGAAAAGTTTCAAATTTATTGTATAAAGATAAAAGCAAAACATGAGTCTTTTGTGATCTAAGACATAATATTACGTTTCACTTCTGTTGACAATAAGAAAAAAGATTACAGTGTAAGATCTTTGAACTGTGTCATACCTCTAGTCCTGATACTACCTGCTTATGGGGATCCATTGAAATCCAGTTGTCATAAAATCCAGTGTCAGTAAGACTACATCCAAACACTGTGGCAGGCCCAATCCTGTGGGTGCCAATTACAAGTTCAATCTCAAGAAGACATACTGTAGTGTATGTGTTATGTTCTCTCAATTAAATATTACTGGTAATAACACAAATCTAATTTTTTGCCACTGTTCTTTTACTGGCTTCATAGCAGTGTATCTACCAAAAAAATTAAAAAAAGGGTTAAAGAACTCAAGTTGCTGTCAGAGACCATCAGATATGGTTGAAAACTCTATCTATCTAGTAAGTAGACCTTGATTCAAGATTTAGATTTTGCCAAACTACTTTTTCCAGGGTCAATAATGAACTTTCACAATATCTCTCTTATTTTACCAAAGTAAAATTAACCTCTATTTTTATGCATTGAACACATGAACATATGGCGTATCCATTTCCTCATCCTCCAGTCTCTAGTCTGTGGTAATCTTCACATTTCATTCCACCAAATCTGTGTTTCAAAATTGTGCTTAACTCACACATACTGTGTGTTACTGTTACACATACGGCATACGAGATATTTAAAGCGTGGCCTCCAAAAGCAACTGGAGGCACTAATTTGAGAAACAAGAGGAAGCAGAACTTGATGCAGGCAAAGCTATGATCCTCCCCCTGGGATACAAAGTGTCCCGCTTCATCAGCTTGTCCTGTCCTGCGCCAAGCTAAATCTTTACCCTCTCTCCTCTCGTCTGTTACCATCTCAGCATGCTCTAGGCTTACTTGGAAACTGTGATCAAAATAACGTGCAAGAACAGATGGCGTTAGTACTAGACACATGCTCAGGACCGTACAACAAATGGTTAAGAACCAACTAAGCAAATGTTGAAATCTTTCCCTGTATTGCTTTTCTCATGAATGAACTTTGAGTGCAGCAGGCAGGTGTGCAGTTCAGCCATTAGGCTCACAAGTCCTCAAGAGATGATCAACACTAAGTAAAAGCCACTCAAACACCCACTTAGCATTCGTGTACATGTGAGTAGGAGTAAGAGACAGACAGAGAGACAGAGAGAGTGAGAGGAGCCACTGACGGAGAAATGCAAACTAGTAAACATGGAGAACAGACAGAGGGGAAGAAACCACAGTCAGCAAGCCACCCCAGGGTGTCTGTGTGTCTACCATGTGATTTATGTGTGGCTTGTGATGCGGACAGCAGAGGGGGACATAGAGGACAGAGTGCAGGTCCCTGATTGTCACTTCTCAAAGTTTCCTGCATGTCTATGTTCAAATTCACTCTGAATTAAAAAGTGTCACAAAGTTGTTTTTCCCCTTACATCCGTCTCAGATGTAATGTTTTTTTTGTTTTTTTTTAAATCAGTACAAACAGCAAAACCTGCATGGAGTTACAATTCTAAGGAGGTAGCATGGATGTGCCACAACATCTCATCCTGAGGTGTGTGACTTTACAACTGACTTGTATTTGAACAGTAACATCTGAATTTGGCAGTGTTGCCCAAAATACAACTTTAGAAATCATCAGCATTGTTATGGCAGCTTGGCTGAGCAGCTTTAACATTAAGGACAAAATGTCATAATAGTCGACAGAAGACAAAGAGCCATCTTGATTGGGATTTGGAAAGGTACCTTAATTTTGCCAAAAAAAAAGACTAAAATAAAATAATAGACAAGATGAAACATGGGCTCATATAAACAGTAATAATAATATTAAATTATTTTCAAAGATTAAATTGCATAACGGTCCACAGGAAGTCAATTTTATCCAAAATCACAAATTTGCCTCAAAAGGCTTTACCATCATTACAGCATACAACACCCTCCATCTTAGACCCTCCCATTGGAAGAACAATGTACCCTCGTTGCAAGGTCATTGTGTCAAATTATTGATGTAGGTTTGTTGGCTTGTCTGTTTACTCACTAACTGATCGTTTAGTTAATACTGATATATTTGTTTAATGACACCAATAACAGTTTTCAGATGGTAAAATCTATATTTGACTGTTGCAGTGATCTGTTAGGGTGTCCTCTGGGGTTTCCTTCACAGACTAAAGACAAACAAGTCAGGGTAACTAGACAGTTTCGAAAACTATAAATACTAAAAAATAGTGATACTATATGCATCACTTCCAAAAAGGACTGACACATATCATTAAAAGTATTAACTGAAATGTTTTGTGGGAGAGTAGATGCAACTTCCTTGTCAGACCCCTGTGTGAGCAGGGCCAAGAAGGCTAGTTGAATGATCCGCTTTGACCCATTTACTCCATGCCTAAAGGCAGGTTTTGGTGAAAAGGATGGTCATATACACACAGACACACAAGAATGTAACCTACAGCAGTGACAAGTCTAGGAGAGCGCACCCAGTCCTCACATTTAAATTTATCCCAGAGGTTGAAGGAGTCGACGAGGCCTGACGCTGTCAGAGTTGTCACCGTCCTCCTGCCCTTCTCCTGGTCTCTTCTTCTTTCCCCCCTCCTCGCTCTTTCCACTTGTCCAATTGTTCATCACCATCCGAGAGCCTCCTCCATATCCTCTTCATCTCCTCGCATAGCGATGTCTCTTCTTCTCTTGTGGCATTTGGTGGATACTTTTATCCCAAGTTCCTTGAAGTATCATAGCTGTCTGCATTTTAAGCATGGTTGTCTTCAGTAGATTGACCAGTGGGAGCATGTTTGATGCAAAGATAGGCTGGCTTTAAATCCTCCTATTTCCAAACCAACCTCTCAATCTAAGCTTAGCATTTCACTCTACTTCACCCCACTGAGATTTACATTAGCTGAGACATTATACCCTGTCTCTGCTGCTGTCTTCTATTTCTCTTTTGTTACAATACATGAAAAAACACCCAGAATTTCTTCTTTACTATTTCTTCTTTGTTATTTCTCCTTAATAAAGAAGACATATTACAGTCTTTCAAAAAACAAACAAACAAACTAGGATTTCAACCACTTAATAGAGAGAATATCTCAATTTGATTTCTTATTGAAGGATTTTGTCATCAGTCATTGTAACTGGGTTTATCATCTAAATTCCAAGATAAATGAGTATTGATTATCTATCATTATAATTCGAGAATATCAAGAATTCACTTCGGGTCTCTATATGCCAAGCAGTGTTTTGCTGCTGTGGGTGTCCTGAGCGACAGGTTGATGGTGACAGCTTGTCTTCATCAGGGCTTTAATGTGAGCAGTCAGCAACCGTGGCACTTTTCTGTGCCAAGAACACACTGAGCATGCTGGGAGATGTAAATGATCTGTCGGCCAACCTGTCTGCTCTGTGACCCATGCCCAATAACCCCCAGCAGGCTGCCACTGACCCTGTAACCTCAGTGATTGCTTATATGCATGTGAACACACACACACAATCACATGCAGTGCATATTGAATACACACAAATATTAACACACGCACACAGGTTCACTGATGTGTGAATTCTTATATGCACGATAACATATTGTGCTACAGAATCCTACTCTACTCATTTTGAGCTGACAAAGTTTCAGTAAAAGTGTTTAAGTCTAGTCTCTCTCACTCACTCACTCATTGACTCACTCACTCACTCGCTCGCTCACTCGCTCACACACACACACACACACACACACACACACACACCTGCTATAGTGCAGCAAACCGCTAACAGCCAAGGATCACAGTCCCTTTGTCAAACAGGGAAATTAGCGCTGGCTCTCACTCGTTAGAGACCCATTGTAGCATTAGCACATTGTCATGGCCACTGAGCCTCTTCACTTTAGCACTGTAGCACTTCAGCTCAAGCATTTTTCCCTGGGGGATGGGGGGACATTTGCATATAAAATACAGTATAGTATATTCAGTGTCTCCCAAATCTGAGGCCTGTATTCAGTTTTACATGACTGAATTTGTCAGTGTTGAGAAGAAAGACAGATAAAAAAAATCTAGAATGAATCACCTCTCTATCATCACATGTTATGAATTAACAGTGCTTCAGTCTTTCTTGGGAGTTAGCCTGAGAAATGAGCACCTCCTACAGACTCAAACTGATTGACCGCTGATATCTGGAAAGTGCAGGAAACAATGTAAAGTGATGGAGTTGCTAAGCAGAGTTTTTCCCCACCTTAAAGGTGCCCTGTAGAGTTCTTGTAAATAGACAAAGCTTGTATTTACATTCAGTCATACTCACAAAAATTCATTGTGCATATCTTTAAGGTCTAACACACCTGTTGAATGCACTTCCTTCCTTATAAAACATGCAGTATGCAAAGACAATTTTTCTTAAAAATTTGAAACCTGCATTGTTTACATTCATGTTTACTTGCTAGCAGTCTTCTTTCCTGTGTGTGAAACCTTTGGCAGGAATGTGTGCATCCTTGTACGCTTACATGTCAGCAAACAAAACATAGACCCACGCATAAAAAACATTGCTCCATAGCAATACTAGTGGTCAAAAATTCCACAGGATACCTTTAATTAGTAATTTGAAAGATTTCCTTGATTAAATGTTCCCATGATATGCTAGTCTCCTGGATAGATTCAAATTTCTCAAAGTTAATGTTGTTGAAAACTACCTGCATGCTGAGATGAGCTGGGCTTTACTGCAAGTTTGCTGATATATGACCAATTTAAAAATTGATTTTGTACACAGTGAATACAATGATCTGAACATGTGTTAGCAATGTAAAAACTAGTAAAAGGGTCAATAGCCTCTGGCTGAGAATACCAGTTAGCTAACGTGTGTGTATGTTTATATGTGCATGTGGGAAGGTGTTGAGTATAATGTTCAGCATTAGTTTCAAGGTCACAGGCCCGGGTAACCCCCACCCAGTCACACACACACACACACACACACGCACAGAGAGGATGGTAATAGCAGTGCTGACAGACATGTGCGACCAGCTGAGCTGGAAGCCTCAGCAGCAGTTGAAAGCTCCGAAAAGGCCGTCACTTTTAAACATCAGCAAACTTAAAGCAGCAAAGAGGGAGACATCTGTAAACAAGAGCCAGGAACAGACAAGGGATTACTGGAAATGTTGAGGACTTGCTGTCTATCGGTCTCTCTGCCTGACAAATGACCTGCTTATTAGCTTCAACATAAAATATTGACTACCTCATAGAAGAAATGTATCTTTTTACCTGGTTATAGTTAATACATACAAGTAAAATTTAAAAAATGTAAGTTTTTCAATCTTCCTCAATATATTTATAAATTCCTGAGAAATACATGCAACAAACAAAACACATTAAAATGAATTGTTAATTGTCTTGATTGATGAAAAATAATAGATAAATATGCCTTTTAATGTACTGCACCAAAACTTTATTTGTGCTTACTTCAATGTTTAGAATAAAGCTACATGTTATTCAACCATTTGTAATGATATTACAAAATAAGTTTGTTTTGTTCTGTATTTTATACAAACAAACAAACAAACAAACAAACAAATTAATTAATAAAAATAATACTTGTAAATACAAATTAACGTTTTTATATATATGTTAATTTTTTAACATTTCTATAATTATGAATGTGTTCAATTTGATTGTAGATACATAATGATGATTTTAATGTATGAAATAATGTATAATGTATAAAATGTTTTAAATACATTATAAAAAAGTATGAATAAATATATTATAAGCATATATTTTACTTAATTTATTACAGTATATTCAACACATCATCATATAATTAGATTTTTAGACTTTCTATCTATCTATCTATCTATCTATCTATCTATCTATCAGTGACACCCAGCAGCTTCTTTTCGGTACAGACTGGTGTGTTTGGGGAATCCGCTGGCTCTCTATCTCCTACCTTGTAAGACGAGTGTCTGGGCTTGTCACGGTCATGCGCCAAATTCCACCTAACATCCAGCACCTGGCTGTTGACAGTCATTGCTCTCCTGTCATTTTAATTGGTGCACACACACAAACACACACACACACAGACACACACTCACACAGATCAAAGTCTTTACTAGCGGTGAACAACACTATAAATACCTGCTGTGAATAGCATGAGACATGGCTGATGTATGATAATGTTCTCATTATGAAAGGCTTTGTATGTGCATGTGTGCACAGGCATGTGTGTGTTTATATGCGGTATGGGAATGTGTGCACACCCTGCTAGTGTGTGTGTGTGTGTGTGTGTGTGTGTGTGTGTGTATATATGACTGCAGGAGTTTGAGTGTATCTGTGTGTAAAGTTGTTCATCTGTGTATGTGTGTGCATCTGTGTTAAGTTCTCTGTGTATGTGTGACTGCGTGAGTGTGAAGCCGACAGGTTTCACCACCTCACTGATCCACAGCCTCAGCTCGATTCTCTCCTCTGGAGAATCCAGTTTCTGGTCTACAGTTCCCCGTACTCGAAGATGATGGTAAACAACATTTAGGATGTTTATCACACTGGAAGTGCTTGTGTATCTGAAATGAGACTACACTGCACTTTGGAAGGCAAACACAACTAAGCTCAACCTTTCTTTGTGGAAAAGTGAAATTCATCCATAAAAAAGCAAATAACGTCTAACTGGTGCAAGTTCGGTGAAGTTAAATTGATTTTTGGTGTTTGTTTGCTTTGTTTGTTGCAGTGATGACAGGAATTGATGGAGAAACTGTTGGTGCTACATTCATTTTTCTAAGTTTCTGAAAATGACAAAAAAAATAAAAAAATAAAAAAATAAAAATGAATTGGCGAATGCAAAGATTAAGCCCAAACAAATGTTTTCTACATTTAAAGTAAAGGACTTTGTGCTCATCTGCTTCAGCGATTACAGACACTTGGGAAAAATGTAGTATATAAATCAGGACAAGCATTACTGTAATAGTCTTCCATAGACATCTCCATCTGCACCAAGCATCACTGTTCTAATTATGGACACAAGATACAACTATCTGACACAGCTATTCTGAATATCAGAAACTGGCAAAAATTTAAAAAAATTCCATCTTTATTTATTTTTCTTCCTGGTTGCCTTTTGTATAATAAAATGTTAATTTGTAATATTGCTCTTATTGACAAAACATGTCATAGTCATTTATCTTTACCTTTTGTTGTAAGCTCCAAGCCTTCTGCTTTTCAAACATGTTACCAATTGATTCATTTAAAGCCACATTTTATACTTCTCCTGGCTGTGCAAAATGCTGGACTGACTAACTGCTAAAGTCTACTGTATACAGTAGAGGATGGCTTTGTCAAATCATTTGGGATTTTATATCTGATCTCAATAACTGACTCACTGATTGACTCTGTTATATCACTTTTGCCAGGCTAGTAGGAGGATACATCAGGAACAGATTTCCATGTGACTGTTTTGTCATCATAAGGCAGTACTTACCCATTACAGAAGATTTTACCTTTTTCAAGTCAACCTCTATGTTCCAAAGTTTTTCTAAAAAAAGGGTTGATTCTTTGTGCCAGTCCTACTACTGCTGTTACCAACAATAATAATCCTAAAAAAGAAAACCAGAAAAAAGCAGGGTAAACTAGGTTTGGGCCCGTCCTGCAGGTCTCCTGGCAGAGAGAGCTGGTTGTTCTGATCCGAGAGCAGCTGGAGAAACACAAGGTCACATGGGATCAGGCTTTCCCTCCAAACAGCTGGCCAAACAAACTCAGCCCAGCCAGACACACACTCACTCACACACACACACACACACACACACACACACATAGACTCAACCATTCAAAATTCACATAAACACACATTCTGTGAAAGCGTACAAAGGGTGTGAACATACTGTACATGCATGTTCTCATGCACAAAAATCTCTGCTCACCAGTCAGTGCACAAGAGCCATGTTAGTACAACACACGCTGTGTGAAAAAGTTTCCAGACGGGTAGAAAATGATAAATGGGCATTCGTCACCCTTGCATCTTCCAAATGTCGACGTTTAGGAGCAGAAAGTGAAAAAGTAACCACCATGAATTTTAAAGTTTTATTTTCCAAAAGTTTAATTATGGCAGCAGAGATATTCCATATAAAAACATGAGAATCAAAGCGAAGGAATCATTTTTAATATTTGGAGTTTTTCATTGAGATTAAGTTGAACTTATTTTATATTTAATATTGAAAACATTTTGCTTTTTGGTAGTTTTTCTGTCATTTTCTTAATCTCCTTGTCTATCAGTCTTGTCTCTCCATATCCCACAGGAAGCCAGCTTTTTTGTCATCTTTGTTTGATCGTCCTCATCCAGTGTTGTCATCATAGGATGACATAATGGATTATGGCAATCCTGACATCATCACATCAAATCCATCAGCCCCAACAAATTTTATTTCTCTAAAGTTTTTTATCTGTAAGTTGCAGACACAAATTTGGGGGAGAGTGAATCATTATCAATATAATGACCTTACATCAGTGTTTCATGGCTGCTGTTCAGAATGATTACCTTAAAAGAATTTTGACAGTTTTACTTAATGATCATGAGAAGATAGTTTGGTTTGTGAATATCTCAAAATAATTCTTCAATGATCACGAGAAAACATAAATATAATGACACTCTAGGGCTCTTTGGCCTTCTGTACTTACCAGAGTTTCAAAATTGATGATTATGAACATATACATGATAATTAATGTCCAATACAAATCTGAATTCCATTTATGACAAGTTACTGTTTAGCTTAAGAGCTGCTTCACTTTCCCATTACCAACTGCATGCTAATGTGTTAGCATGGATTGTACCATCACTTCACATTTGTGTTAGTGCTAGAACCAAAAGCTGATACAATAATATATTATATCCATATGTATGAATGCCTGGCTTTAAGTAGACAAACAGGTTAATCAGCTACTGGTTACTGTGCCTTTGGGTTACAAAATCAATTAGCAGTCATTAAATAATTGTAGTGTATTTGCTAAGTCCAGTTTCAAAATAAAAATATGTTAATGGCATGTCTTTAATAGCTTACCAAACAAGGATGAGGGGTAGGGCAGTAGCAGCATTTGTTCAGTGGCATTTGTGTGTGTTTGTTGGGAGCATATTTGCCGAGTTTATACATCATGTTTCCAAGCGGGATCATTAACGTGTAACAACATTGTTCACAGCTTATCAGAACATTTACGTCTCACCATGAGATGTCTGCGCCCAGACGGATCCCTGACAAAGACGAATTGAGCTGAAATGCCAGTAGGGAGAGAAGTGGTGGGGGGTAAAGAATGAGTATGAGCGCTTGCCTCAAATAACCAAACTAAATTTAGGGGGGGGTGCAGAGTAGATGAGTTGGGGGACAAAGGGTGGGAGGTGATGGGGTCATTGGACGATTTTTGCATGTAAGCTCCTAGAGCCCTGGGCTTTATTTCTCTGGACTGATCTCTTGCTGGCAGCAACAACAAAGAAACAGCTTTTGCAGATAAATGCTGTCTATGTGTGATGTGAAATGTGTCTTATTTTACAGATTACAAGAGATAAACTGGAGTTTCACTTATACAAACATCTCCTAGAGTCATGCTAAATAATCCATTTGGTAGTCCTCACTAGGTGGACCCAAAGAACCAGAGTTTCTCTTCTATTAAGGCCAATGAAAGCACAGAGCTATGAAGACTTCTTTGAAAATGTAGCCATATTAAATGTACCTAAGCATGATTCTGCCATGAAATATTTCTCAAATGTCCTTGAAATTAGTTTTGTGAAGTCATAGTGCAAGAACCACATTTGAATATTAAGCTATTAGTTTAACCACTAAAAATAATTTACCCTAACCTTAAAGCCCCCATCCTGATTTCTGAATTCTGTGTTGTGAAAACCTGAACCAAAAAAATGAGAAAACCTTGGTGAGAAATTGGTGCACTCTTCAGCATTGTTTTTGATAATACCACCAGGACCCACCAAGACAGAAAATTTCAAATCATACACATAGGGGCTTCAACAAAACTTAGGACAACCAAAAAGACAATAACTAACATTTACATTGTAAAAATCCAATCCAGCCATAATAAAACTTGTTTGTCTCTGCCCACTGAAGTTAAACTCAACCAGTCAGACAGTTTCAGAGAGGTTCCTTAGTTTTGGTCACCCACTACATGCAGTCAGTGACAACGTGAACAGCAACTCTCTCCACAGCGAGAGAGACACCAAACCAAAACAGATTGAGTGGCTTTTTCCTGTACACAGGATCTAACGTAACTAGCATTGTAGCTGGGGAGAGATTAAACCAGGATCTGCTCCATCTACAGTGAACTGTCTGAGCTGACTGAGCATTTATGCTGTAAAAAGGAGACCTCAAAGAGAGCAGCATGTCAGCATGGCAAGTCAATTTATAGCAATCGCCTCACCAGCTTTTCACTCAGTCACAGATTCACTGTGTAACCCTATCTGTTCAGTCCAGTCCCCCAATACAGCACACACACACACACACACACACTCTCTCTCTCTCTCACACACACACACCTCACATACTGCATACCCCAAACTTAACCATCACAACTAAATGCGTAACCCTAAACTGAACCTAGACCTGAGTCTAATCTGAACCCTAAAATCATGTCTTAACCCTCAAACGGCCCTTTGAGTTTGTTCCAAAGTGAGGACAGACCAAAATGTCCTCACTCCCAAATTGGTCCTCACAAAGCTATACATATAAGACACACACACAGACACAGACACAGACACACACACACACACACACACGCAAAACACAAATGCACACTTTTCTCTCTGTGAGGGGAACTGGACACAATGGGCACATTGTGTGACTGAAAGCTGAACCTAATATTGTTCACAGTAAATAAAAAATAGAAAATCATGTGTTCTACAAATATTGAAAGTGCTCTAAAATAGCCGTACAAACATAAATCTGGTTACATTTCCAATAACAACGTATTTATCTTTGGCTTGTTATGCATTTTGCAAATTATTTTAAATCCCTGAAAACAAGTGATCCAGCAGATTTAACTGTTGTCAACAACTGTTTCTAAGGTCGAGAATAACTGTCAAGCTCAAATATGTGTGAGACAAATGCCAACATAACATTAATTACAACATTAATATGCATAAACTTATTAAATGCATACTTAGTTATGCACATACTCATACTTCCATACTCAATTCAGGCAAAAGGTTCTCACTGTGAACTGGTGTTCAGATGATACATTTTACAAGATGTGAGAAAGCGATTAAGCAAAACAGAAATCCAAACAAAATGAAAAAAAATTGTCTATCTAAAAGAAACACCGACTTACATGATTTACAATAAAATATTGGACTTATATATCAGTAGAATAGTAAATAGAGCCAATATTACAGTAAAGAGAAAATGATTCTACTATAGTACATCATTAACATTTGGTGATTGGTAGTTGGTAGTGATTCAGGAAGCTGCATTTTGTGGAGTTTGGTTGAAAATGATCATGAATGGCAGCTTTCTCTCTGCTGTTATTGCAGCGTCTCCCCCTCCGGCTCCCAGGAGCACCGAGAGCTTTCACCAAGTTTAAATGATTTACATTTTCATTGACACTGACGTTTGTTTTCTGTCAGTCTGTGCGTTTAAACGTCCAGCGACACCAAGACATGCTTCCTGGGGCAAAGGTCAAAGAGTTTGAAACCCATTACAAGCTAAAGCTCTGGGCCTTATTTTCCCAAAGAGTCAAGCAAGAGAGAGAACATGCTGATGGGAAAACATGTCTGTCAATTTCTACATTCTGACAAGCATAATTTGCCCCTAAAATCACACCAAACAGAATAATCTAGATATAACGTGTTTGGTATTTGGAATGGTAGTCAGATATTTTTTAACTTGTCCATTCATTTGAGGGTTGAACGACATTGTGAAAGACAAAAACTAAACCCCTTAAAATACCTTCATTTCAAAATCCGTTAATATTACTTTTAAATATTTTACCAATTCCTTAATTGAAAAGGTGAGTTGAGGAGCAGTTGAGTGTGTGTGAGCTGGTCTCTGTGCTGCAGGGAAAGTTTCAGCTTCCATCTGAGGAGTGACTCAGACCCTGACAGTGAACCCACACACACATAAATGTGCGCACACACACATGCATTCATACATTCAAAAATCTTACAAGTGCACATTTTTGTATTTGCAGTACTTTATTCATGTACTTCATCACTGACCACATTGATTATTTGTTTATTTCCCGCATTACTACTTCTGTATTACTTGCATCACTGCAAATTTTCACTGTTTTGTCAGGAAATACTTCATTATCTGTCTGTAAGAACCATGAGTCTACAAAATGTCAACTTTTCAGGAAAAACAGCATTTTTTAAGGCTTAGTGTTGATGCGTTTTATTTTATTTATTTATTTTTACATAATCATAAGATTTAAAAATGGGGTTTATCAGAAAAGCACTCATCCAAAAATCAAACCAAAAATGTAATATTAGTGATTGAGGATGTGACTTTTTGACACCAGAGAATTTTAGTTTAATGTGTAGATTTTTATGCAGTTGTTGCATAACTGAACTGTTACCAAAATATTGCTAATTATTCCAAACAATGACAAAAACATAGTTCTTGATTTTGAGGAGAGGAGAACACACTGTTCAGCAGCAACATCTGCAGTTTCTGTCGGGACTATTTCTTCAGCAGTGAGTTGATCTAGTGAAAACGGTTCACAGTGAGGTCTGTGGATTATCCAAAGTAAAACAAGACAGTGACCACCACAAATTAAAATTGCATCCATCTCCACTGTATTGTGGTGGAGGCATAAATCCCAGAGGATATCTCGAAACCTGGGTCTAAAACCTGAACTCTTTGAGTTGTTTCCAGTTAAATTAATGGCAGTTTATGGCCAAGTCATATGTATTGGAATCATTTAAACTACCTGGAATAATGTGAATTTGTATATAATGTGAATCTACAAACCTTATTTTTAGGTCGCATTAAAACATTTCCCTTCTGGCAAAGTAATAAATGTTCTGTGAACATAGAAGTGATGATAGCCATTACAGAATTTAATTTAGAAAAATATTGTGAACATAGATGGGACATTCTTTGATGTTGCTGCCCTACTGTATGATTCATGTTAAGATGACTGTGTTTTTATACAAAAATGTTTCCCATCTCAGCCTCTCTCCACCTCTGTCTCTCTCACGCTCTCCTTTCCCTGTTTCTCCCACTGGAAGTCTGAGCGCTCATGGCTCATCCACAAAAGCTAGGGGGTTATATTTACTGCATGTAGACATGTGAAGGTCAGACGCGTAAAGTGCTCCTGATGGCTTTGCCAAATGGTGGCTCTCGCATCTCGCCTCTTGCCGTCCTTGCCAGCCTCCTGCAAGGAGCAAATGTCATTTCCACCATCTGGGCTTGTATACGCCTCCACAGAAACAGCCACGGTGAGAATTCAGAGCAATTTTGGGAGGTGACAAAGACTAGTCTGTGTTGACATCTCAGGAGTGATAATAAAAGTAGGGCGACAGGTTTGAACAGCATCGCACTTGCAGACTGTTGTGCGATGCAGGGGGAAAAAAAAGAACAGGGAAGGAGACTCATTCTGAAGCTGGGAGCCGGGCTGTAAAGGGACGTCTGAGGCTCCCGAGTCGTGTCCAGTGAATAATTCACGTTGAAAAGTTTTTTCCTGCTTAATTTTCAGTCTGGCAGCCCTTTTCCTCTTCAAATAATTTAGAGCTTGTTCCTTGGGAACTTCGGGCACTGGGTATGAATCACCTGCTGTCCGCCGAAGCCTTGCTCAAGAGCATAAATGTACAACCATCAGCGATATCTTGCTGTGTGTGTAAATAACACCTTCATAACCACTGTGTTCTCATGGAAACACCGTTAACACGATAGCTACTTAGAATTCATTTCCACGTGGCCTCAAAATGGACGGAAAGTTCCAGAGAAACTGAACTTTTTCTTCAGATTCTGATATTTATGTGTAACAGTTTTCTTTTTTATTATCATAATTTCATATTGTGATGGACAGGTGCTGAAAATATTGGTGGAAATAGCGGAGTGATGAATGCAGGTCTCTTTAGCGCCACCTGCCTCCAGACTTGTAAACGTTATGAGATTCCACAGTTCATAGTCACCTGCCACAGAAAGTGTGTGGTCTGTCTGACCTCAGAGGCCGAGGGGTCAAAGGTGAACCACAACTTGACCTGAGAGCCTGGAGGAGCCTTTAGCAAGCTTTAACTGATGTTTGCACAATGAAATCAGTGCTCAGGAGGACATTTTGTAACACAATAATAAAACAGCAAACTGAAAAAAATCCATCTGTATTTTATTTTGCTACACTCTTGTACATGCATTTTGTATGTGGGATTATGTATGTAACTATGTATATATATATATATATATATATATATATATATATATATATATATATAGCAAGTATTAGAGGTGTAACTTGTAAGAGACAGGTTAAAAAAATTAATGATCCAAATCTATATCCCTCCAGTTTGTAACAGTGGAGTTCCTCTTTAAAATGACCTTTATTGTATACATTGGATTATATATTTATTGTATAAAGTCTATATTTACAATGTTTTCCTATCAATACACTTCAATTCACTACAATGAAGATTCTGTAAACATAAGTGTTTCCAAGTTTAGGTCTGCCTCTTTAGATATTTTTTTTTTTGCACTGCAAAAATATCCTGCATACCAAGTCATTTCTGTCCTTTAAATGTCCTTAAAGTTTTATTTTCCTCAGTACTTTTAACTGAAGAAATAGTCCTGATGAAAAATGTTCACAGTGTGCTCTGTGGAGTATTGGAGTCGCTGTTTCTGAAAAGCTGCTGTTTAATTTCATTTTTTAAAGCTGTGAGTATATTAAACATAAAAATAGATAAATAAAACTGTCTACATGGTTTGGTACCTCTAGAGGTAATTAAAAAAAATATGTCAATCAACTCTTTATTAGATAGAAAAAACAACTTCTGTTGTTGTTGCTGCAGTTCCTGTTGGTTCTGCACAGGTCCCAGCTTCCTCAGTACCTCTGTAAGAATGGGGTGTGAGTGTTTTACAAAGGGGATCACATGCTTATGAAGGACAGGCCACAGCAAGCAGCGAGCATCTCCCACACTGCCTCTGACAAGGGATTTTATCACTGAATAAAAATGATTGAATGGTGAAGCTCCATGGTCTAGCTATGGACTGCAAGTGCATATGCATTGATACTAACAGGCACGTATGCTCATGTACTGTATGTACACATGCACATACACATGCACACATGCAGCTGATGGTTTTAACATCTGAAGTTCAACTTTGGTTTTTACAGTCTTGGCTTGGCCGGCAGGATTCCTGAAATAGATATCGCAGAGCACAGAGCTGGGTGAGACTACAATGTCAAAGGCAATCTTTCAGCTTCTCTGTTTTACCTCAATTATTGAATCAGATTTTATTACTGGTGGCTGCAAATGTTGGTGAGGCTATATGATGCTGAGGCATAGCTGTAAATATTTCTTTTGTAAGCAGAAAGTCGTTTTGTAACTGGTCATGACCCTGCGTGGTTATGATTCTCCCTCGTCATTTCTCTGATCTCTGACTGCTGCTTGTTGACCTGTAAATCTATTATTGGGATGTATTTGTAGTAAAAGTGGAGAATGTAAGACCCTTGCATCAACAACAAGCTGATGGGCTCAGCTTGCTGCACAATAAAGCCTGCCTGCTGTCATTGGCCTCACAGCCAGGCACTAAGTGGTGTCACTCACCAACGCTTGGTCCATTTAACAATGTCACAGCATCGGCCGCAGCATCGGCCACAGCATCACAGTTTTGCTACTTAATACAGCTGCTGTGGCGACACCGTGTCACCTCTTTGTGTGTTTCACATTGTGGCAGCAATGACCCTGTAGCACCTTGTCCACACAATGTTGTCGTCCTCCTGCCTGCTCTGACAGCATCACACCCCGCAGGCTGCAGCAGCTGTCACCTGCCTGTAGTTTCTGTTAGATTACTGAATAATTGAGGACTTGCCCTTGGCACTGTCAGATTATATTGCAACCAAGCAGCAACTACCACGGCTAGAGGCTGATGCCAATGAGGAAGTACCTTAAAGCGCAATGCCACCGATGGCTGCAGGATCCAACTGACTACCATTCAAAAAGCGTCAACTTCTCTTTAGAAATACTAAGTCAATAATTTTTTTGGTCATTATGGTCTCAATCTCTAATCTCTAATCTCTCAAATTCTGGCCCTCTATAATAAGTGTGCTGGTGGTCATTTTGGAAATTATTGCTCCATCAATAAGATTTGAAGACTTAGCTTTGATGTCTGCAATATGGGCGTTGATTGACAGCTGTGATTGACAGTTGGCTCACCTGAGTCCAACTATTGTCACAATATTTCAGTAAGTGTAATGTTACCTGATTACAATACCTGCCCTGTTAGCTAACATTACCCCCCGCTCAGTGCTCACAGTAAGTTAGCGTTCGCTCGAGTCCGAGGTAGTGAGGCGTGTTTCCAGAGCATGAAAGACAACACACACCACTCCTTATTTGAAAGGTCCTGGCTCAAGACGGAAAAGATGGCACTGACCATAAGCTGCAACTCTGCAACTCTCTTTCAACTGACTCCAATGCAAACCAACGGGTGACGTCACATCTCGCTACGTCCATCTTTATATACAGGCTATGATTGCAACAGTGCTTGTATTTGTGTGTTGTGGCTGCACAATTCACTGTTCATAATAGCTCAGGGCATTTTAGCATTCACAGTTAATAGCAATATGTTGCCATACTGGACTTTTGTTCTGCTGCATAATGAAAAAGTCTGCAGTTGCATCATATCCCAATTTGTTAGTTTAAGCTTGTGACCCGTGTTGCTCCTGACCTCATGACCAGAGATGGATTGGTACTAAAAAATGGCCCTAGACTTTTTTACCCAGACCAGCCCGCCACAACCAGCCTGAGGATACCCCCCTTGACATGTTTTTTTTTCTGATTGCTAAATCTCTTTTATAACTGACATAATTTGCACCCAACCTACACAGCCAACCTTTATATCAGTAATTGTACATGTGTGATCTTATGTGCATGCTGGTAGAAAACATAGTGTACGGGGACCAACTCATCAAAACATTGCTCAACAGCACCACTGGTGGTTGAAAACGTCACAGTTTACTGACCATAACCTTCCTTGAATATATTTGGACACATTCAAACCTGATTTTTTTTAGGGGTAGAGAATATTTAATGCAAAAGCATCCCTTTCAAACTGTGTATAGCTGAGTAAATCCAGTGGGAATGCTCCTTCTGTTATTTTTGTAATCCTTCCTGTGGGTGGATCCTTCTGTAGGAAATACAGATTAAAAAATTAGCTGTTCAGATACGCAAATACATTTATGTTTTTTTTAAGACAAATAAAGAATAAAAGTAAAAATGCATGTGTATAAATGAGAGATGAGCACTTCATTAATTACTGGTAAAATATGCCTTAAGGCCGAAACGTGCTTCTCTGAGCTGCATGGATGTGAATGTGCACAGGTGTTACTCGGAGACATTTGTGTCGCTGTTTCTTTTATACATGTAAAGATGTTGAGTATCATGTGTACGTTTTTTTCTTCTCTTTTTAAAACAAACCACCCAACAGGAGATGGATCAGCCTTTTGGCTTGCTTGATACTCAGGTCTGTTTGACATGTTGTTGAGATTTGGCAGTTTTGTGCATTGGCTCCTTGCCTGTGCCACCTACATTTACCAGTAACAACCTTCTCTGCATACCTGCAGAGATGTTACATATACATTCAGAGCACCATGACACTTCCATGCTAGTGCATCTGTTTGATAAATAACACACGTAATGTATCTCTGGTTGCAGAATGTGTCTAAAACAAAGTGCAAAGGCTTAGTTAATCTGTCTCTCTGTATCCACTGGCTCAGCAGGCGTGATAAAAGCTTCACAATAGACTCACAATAGAGCCACTGTGTCATCTGCCAGCATACAGACACACAGCACAGCTGCACTCACTGCTCTGTGCGGAACAGCCTTAACAGGGCTGACTCATGCAAAACACACACTGGCTCCCAAAAACACACATGTAGCATATACACACACAATCTGATTTTGGCCAGCTGCAGCATTTAGCACTGAGCAAACACTTATTTCACCTGGACAGAAACATGAAAAGTATTGATCGCATTAACATGTAGGTGTGAAGACAAACATGCTTAAAAACACACGCATGCTTGAGCAAACAAAAAAGCAAAAAATTGACAAAACAACTCACACACAGACACACACAGACACACACACACACACACACACACACACACACACACACACACACACACACATATATACTCTTTCATTTATGCAAGTGGCAAACAGACACACACATATAAACCATGCAACATTGATTACCCCCGCTGCATTAAAGCCAGACATTAAGCCCTGAGCTCCACAGCGTCCAGAAGCGACACCTTAGCCTGGGATTTAATTTTGTGTGGCGGCGGGCGTTAGAAAAACACATGATGTAGCCAGTTGTTTTGGAGGGCAAATGGAGCAGCCATCATAAAGGCTGGTTTTATTAGCTGTTGCTTGATTTGTTCCTGCAGCCTGTGGAGCGCGCTGCTAAATCAATGTGTCCAGCTGTTCTCTGAGCTTGCTGGGGCTCTCTGGGCGCGCAGCAGGTGTATGGCCCGCTCGGCCCAGTCACACACACCCGCTCACATAACAAATAATAACGGCCTCCACACACGGCCCATCCATCACTGTTATGGCCCGACCCGGGAGACCGTCGCTCACACAATCACGCACGCTGAGGGACTGCGAGTGTGTGTATGAGTGAGTGTGTAACACAGAGCATGCACTCATACACAGTTGTGGAAACACACACTGACAGGAATTCCTGCACATATAGTACATATTACATGCACACACACTTTTTGTGTTTCTATACTTGTGAGGACCCTTGTTGCTTATAATAGATTCCCGAGCCCATTTCCTTAACCTTAACAATCACAACCACATGACTAATCTCAATTCTTACCCTAACCTACGACGTATTCCAATCTTAACCTTAAAGCTAAGTCTTAACTCTCAAAAAGCTTTTTGAAAAAGCGAGGACTAGACAAAATGTTCTCTCTTTCTAGAGATGTCCTCTCTATGAGGTCTACAGCTCAAACTGGGCCACAAAAACACATACTGATTTAAAGGTAACACACCAACACTTTCCCATATGTGCACACACACATTGGCACACATTGTGCTCACATCCACACACATGGCTTCTATGTAGAAACACGTCTGCCGTTATAAGGACTCAACTACTTGCACTCACACACACATACACAGAAACACACAGACTACGCACATGTATGTGACTGAACGTGCGTACACATGTATACACACCGAGGGCAAACATGTATGTGCGTGGTTTCACATACACAAAAACACAAACTGAAACATTCAGACAGGGATAAACTGACAGATACACATCTGCAAGATGCATATACTGTACACACACACACCCAAACACACACAGCTGCATGCACACAAGTATAACGAACAGAGAGACAGAGAAGTCTGACATGCAGTACATAGGAGTTGCACACATGACGAGACGAGACGAGACACTCCAGCTGCACGCGCGCGCACACACACACACACACACACACACATACACAAACACACACACAAGGGGGCTATCTATCATAGTTATGACCCAGTTCCTCTCAGAACCCTTTTTAAAAAAAGCAACTCAGTGAATGGCTCGAGTCGATGATGAAAAATGTTCCATGTGTTTCAGTCAACAAACTGTCCTGTGCTGCTGCTGCCACTACATGTTACACAATATGTTGAGTTTAAAGGATCAGTTCACCTCACTTGCCTCTAGAGGTATGATATGGACTATTGACTATTTGATAGAAAGTAGTTTCAATAAAATGTGTTGACAGTGAGGTCTGTGGATTATTAAATTTGTTTCTGGAACGACATGTTGCTGTTTAATTTTTATGTTTAGTCATGTTTCAGTGCTGTGAGCCCCACAAACAAAATTCCACTTTAATCGTGTTGAGTGGAGACCAGTATACCAAAAGCTGGGAAAATAAAACCAAAAATATCTGCATGACTTGATATTGTACCACAAAAGGTAAGTAAGAAAATCTCATTTACCAGCAGCTCACAAATACAACAGCTGGATTGTGGCGAGGCCTAAAAACAATCAGTCTTCTAAACAGCAAGGGTCCACATCTGGTGTAACTCAAAACTAGAGGGGGAGGAGGAGGAGTGGTGATTCAGCAGGTGATGGCAGCAAACTGCACTAAAGAGGAGAGGAGAGGAGGGGAAGGGAAGAGGAGAAGGAAAGAAAAAAGAAAAGGACAGAAAGGGAGAGGAAAGGAGATGAACAGAAGAAATGGAACGCGGGGAAACGAGGAAAAGAAAGGAGGTAAATGAAAGGTAAGGAGATGTGAAGAGACAAGAGAGGTGAGAAGAAAGGAAAGGAAAGGTAAAGGGTGAGGAATGGAGAGGAAAGGGGGGAAAAGGGAAAAGTGAGCAAAGAAAAATAGAGAAGAGAAAAAGTAAAAGCAGGAAAGGAAACGAGAGGAGAAGACAGAGAACGAGAGGGAAGCATAGGAAAGGAAAGGAAAGCAGAGGAATAAAAAAGACCTGGGAAGAGGGAAAGGAAATAAAGGGAGATGAGTGAAGAGGAGAGGAAAAGAAATGAGGAGAGAAAGAAAAGGAAAAGTAGAGGAGAGGAGACAGCATAGGAAAGGAGGGAAAAGAAAAGATAGGGAGAGGGGACAAGAAGAGGAGAGGAGGAAAAGATGGAGAAGAATGAGGGGGTCTGGATGGGTCAGGAGAGGAAAGAAGTGCCAAAATTGAAGAACTGGGAGAAGCTAGAGAAGATCTGTCCATCTATTTGAGTTATTTTCTTATTCATTTTCAGATATTGCTCTTATGAAACTGTAGACACACTGAGCCTCCTTCCCACCCAGCCAGAAGCTCTCCAGGGTAAATGGCAGTCAACACTACGTCAAATCCAATGATATTTTATAAGTGTACAGGAATGCGTGTGTGTCTGTGTATACATCAATGTGTGTGTGTGTGTGTGAAGTGGCTACAGAAAAGCAACTGCTCCTGGGAGAGGGACATATCTGCTTCAGCTCTTAACAGCTGGTCCCTGCAGTTGCCCTTTTCCACACATGAAAGGGCAACAGTCATGTGTGTACGTGTGTACATGCATGTGTGTGTGTGTATGTAAGACATGAAAGAGAAAGGCAGCAACAGGCATCACTAAGAAATATTCAGTGCCTCATAAATCAGTGCTACGCTGGTGCATGACTTAACAGAACAATTGTGTGTGTGTGTGTGTGTGTTGAGAGTGAGTGTGTGGGACAGTGTGAATCATACATGTTTCCTTCTAAGCTGCTGTCTTTGAATACATTATAGATATCAGCCCATGTGTGATGTACGGGAAAAATCTAACTATTGTGATATTTATATGCATTTGGTTATTTATATGCATTTGTTTTGTTAAGCATCAAATAAACTGTATTTACCCCAAATGTATGGTATTATAAGCAACTTTTAACTATCAACATCTCTCACATGCTGCTATTTATATCTCTATATGTGTTTGCGTGTTTATATGTACAGTTTTTATTTATCATCTGTTACTGTAGGTGTTTGATATAACACTTTTGATTGTGGGTGCATGTAGTGGACAGTAAAGATGTTTCTCATCTTATTTTTAGACAGATTCAACCCAGTACAAGATATACAAGAAATCTTTACTGATAACCACTCAAAATGTTAGTTCCTGTTATAAAAAGTTTTTCACTGGTTATACACAGAAAAAAGCAGAAAAAAGGATACAATCTTTTTATATATAAAATGATTATATCCCACCTTGTTTAGCAACTCTTTGGGGATTTTGTCCCTTTATTGTAACTAGAAACTGCTTCCTATTAGTTGAAATACTGTATATTTTTAAATACAATTAGCCAGCTTTTTTGTTTGTTCCCTTTGTTTCCTCAACAATAAAATAAAACAAGCTAAAATAAGAAATGTGTAACAAATCTATGCAGAAACGCAATTTTATACGACATTCAAGTAATACTATTGCTTCTGCTTGGTCAACAGACAATAAATGAGATGTTGTATGAAGGCCCCATGTCAGCACTTTCACTTCCACTTGTTTCACTGATTCTAACAAAAATTTTTCTAACTACTAAAAAACATGTTACTCTTATTTCATTTTTCCCTCTGGACATACAATATCTATTGTTCTTTACCTTTGCTAAATCAGGAAGTGGTACAAAGTGGAGGGGGGTGCTACACAGGACAAGGACTGACTACAAGAATCAAAACTAATGGTTTTTATAAATATACATTCTTAAGCATCTGATGTTTGACTCCGGAACAAAATAACTGGGGTAGAACATCAATGAACATCCTGTGTTGGGAAACACAAAGATTATTTTCTCAAGTGCCATACTACTACTACAACTAAATCAACTGTGAAAACAACTGTGACTGATGTCAAGCGCACAAATGTTACAATTATCATCTCGTCCTTTACAGATTTCAAATTCACTATCCAGTAAAGCTCCTGCTCTCTTTCAGTAATGCTGCGTAGCACTGTGCTACATTTACACCTTAGTGAAAAGACCTGGTTTATCTGACAAAAAGGAGTTCTGGTTTCAGTTGAGAGGTAGCCAAAGTCTCAACTTTCCGTCAAGGAAAGTCGACTGTATTGTCAATGTTCTCTTGACCTCATTCAGATTCTATATATATCTATATCTATCTATCTATCTGTCTATCTATCTATCTATCTATCTATCTATCTATCTATCTATCTATATATATATATATATATATATATATATTTATACATATACTGTACTGTAGAACATACCGACTGACCTTAAAACCCAACTTTATTGACACTGGCACACCCAATAGAGTATGGAAAAAAACTTGCTCTCTCCTTGGTGAGCCTATCAACCAGGGCTGCACTCCAATAGATGCGAGTTGTCACATGACGACTCATTTCTTTTATGTAATTTTATCAAATTACTGTATTTTTCATTGTGTTTAATATGCTATTAAACATGCTACATGTTTTTCCTCTGGGCATTAACTCTCTGGTCAAGTTTCCGTTGACTTACAAGAAAGCATTTATTCAGTGTACACTCCAGTGGAACAAACAGAAAGCTTATCGCTCACAGTGAATCCCCACACAACCCATTGTATAACAAGGCAATGATTCCCCTTAATCTCCCACCCTGGAGACTTCCTGAATATACACACTAATCCCCTGCAAGGACACGCTTTATCTTTACGGGTGGAGCCCAATGAAGTATACCAGAAAACACATAGTTATAAGCATCATGAATGACCCTGGCCTAACAGAGGCTAAACATCTCAGTACACAACTTCAGTATCTCAGTAACTTTCCATCACAGTCAGTGATTTTTCTCCCATACACATTTCATATGTGACATTTAATTTCCTTAGCATAACAATTGGGTGCTGGGTGGACTTCTATGGCGGCTCACTTTACAGGGTGATATATTATCTGGTGTGAACCAGGTCAGCAGCTATAATGGCAGAGCAGCAGCCGGCTGGCAGAGGAGGAAATGGCCGGGAAAAGTATGAGACAGACGAGCTTTCAATTAGCACAGAACTATTCATGAGGAGAATAAGTGTGGTGTGTGTGTGTTTGTTTGTATGTGTGTTGGTGCAGTACATCAAAGCTCAACCAGAAATGTCACTTTTTTGTAAATGTGAGCTGAAAACTGTATTTTGTTGTTCCTGTGGCCTGAAAAGTGAGATTCATGTCACTTTTAATACCAAATTAAAGGTAAAGTTCCACATGTTGTATTCTATTCTGCTTTACTGTTAAAACATATCGCTGAGTCCACCAGAGCTGCAGACTTGGGCTGTAATCAGACTTAAGTCACAGAAAAAAGGACTTAAGACTCGACCACTCTGAGACTTACCTCAGACTCCCTAAAAGTTTGTTTGACTTGAGACTTGGGTGTCAAATTAAACTCAGGTCTCTGTTTAACCTGTTAAAATCCCAGAACAATAACAAATAAATGAGACACAACCAGGCAGGCCTTATATTGCCACACAGCATACATATTTAATTATTAGGCCTCTGCAAGTCTCTGAGTTATGTAAAAACAGCTTTGAAGTTAAATTTTTCAAGTACTATGTCATTTCAATTGTCAGCATTAAGAGACATGACTTGGATTTACCCCAAAGGATTTTCTTGAACTTTATATGTACACAATTAGTTGATCTGAGAGTCCTATTTTTATGACATGCTGAATGGCAAAAAGAACCCAAAAGAACTTGTTAGTTTTTAAGACCTGCAAGCAGTTACTTATAAATGACTGCAAACAAATTGCTTGTAACTAAAACGCAAAACACAATGAGACTGCTTAATATAACTTATATTAAGGGTCTAAGGATAGAGGGTGTCTGTACAGATGGTAAAGCTCTCTGAGACAAAATCAGTGCTCCATTTAAAAAATAGGGCAAAAGTATACATCGAGTCAGTTTTTAAACCAACGAGTTACTTATAAAGGTACGTATGAAAGTGATAAGCACATTCACAAGCACTCAGGTGTAATAATAACTGGTTAGGTAAAGATGGCTGAAAGAATATATTTCTTTCTTTATACACTTACCTTAAAATACATTGTTAGCAGTATTAATTCTTAATAGAAAGGATAAATGAATCATGGGAGACCTGTAAGGCAGCTGCTTCTGTTTGAGACCTGACATGAATCTTGTAATAGATCAGACCACAATTCAAAACAACAGAAGCCCTGATCAGAGCCACAGAATAACACTCAGCTTGTGTTCTCAGTACAGGTTTGCTGATAGAACATCAACAGAGCATCAATTCACTTCCTCTGTCTCAGAAGCTATCATCACCTTGCTGCTGCAAGCTGCTAGACAAAATAACCCATAAGGCTTAATCACAACAGAGAGCCGTTTGGTCACGACCCGTGCAGTAAAAGAGTGACAGAGGGTTGTATTTTTCCTCCAAACACAATTCCCACCTCGTTTTTTCCCTTTCTGTGTTTCCGCCTCTGTGACTCTTCAGCATCGCAGACCCCCCGGCTGATTTGGAGGCTGTGACCATTAATCATGCGGTTAGAGCGCACTAACAGCACAGCCAGAGCGGAGGTGAGCAAGCAGGAGACCAGGTGACCCTCCCTCACTACCCCTGTGACCCCATCATTCCCCAAACACCGTCCCCGTACCCCAATAAATTCACTGCAGGACTTTGACAGAGTCTGTTTGTCGTCCTTCCCCTCACTTCCCGCCTGATGTCATCACCGCAGTATAGAGGTGTCACTAATAAAGGACAAAAAAGGGATCTAATGGGAGTGACAGGAGATGTGTGTGTGAGAGCGAGAGTCAGTGTGTGTGTGCGGGAGAGCAGAAGTAAGAAAATGTCTTGTATCAATGAATGACAAAAAGATTTTATACTCAACCTAAACATAATTATTTACTGGTAATAACCTGCTTAATTGTGTAATTTCCATTCCCTGTTGTTTTATGATTTATGTATTTATGTTCTATAATTTTTTTTCTCAATTATTGCTGTCTGCCAGCTTATATTTCTTAAAGTGCTTTACAAAGTTCATATTTGTGTTCCATTTAAGACATTTAGCTAGTAGTCAGTAGTCAGTGCTATATTTATAATGTCAAAATGTTAGAAACAGTCAAATATATGCTCCATCTGGCATAATGAGTCTTTATCAAATAACTTAAATAAACATAACATAAAAAATAAACCAATGTGAAATTCCAACTCTGATTATAGGAACTATCAAACCTCAGACATACAGTATCCGTGTTGCTAAAGTAGGTTTCTGATATCCTGCCAGTGTATTTTACTGTACTCACACAAAAGCAGAAGGTGTCCTATTATAGATAGATAATACTGTAGTGGGTCATAATGAGGAAGTTCCTTGTGGCAAAATGCAGTGAGTGGTGAGTGATATACTTAGTGCTCAGTATAGCCTCATGCTTCATTGGCCTACTTAACTTTCAACTAGATTTCCCCACCATCAAATCACTTAAAAGTCATAGACATACTGTACATACATTATATTACATTTTCAGCATCCTTGACCTGACGAGTTTCACTATACTGTATACATAAGACATAAGAAGTGGGGGAAGTGCTGCAGTAATGGCAGGCCATGTTGTATAAAACTGGTATGACATGAAATTATTTAATTTTTTAAATTGAACTTTGATAACTGAGCAAGCAACCAGTATGCTGAAAGGGTAATAGTCAATAGACTGCCTAATAGTCAAAATGGCCACCATGGGAAGACAATATTGGCCAAAATGTATGATAGAAAAGTGGTGTCTGAATTAAACATACCTATAATTATTGCTATTATATACAGTTTGCTATTTTTTGTGAATCTTTTTTTTAAATCAAAAGAACTTGGAGGCAAACCCTGACAGTGTTGGTGTCTTGTCATTAACTTCAACCAAGAAGTGTCAGTAGTGTGTGTGCTAAATCAACAAACCGATTTTAAAGATGAAATGTCATTGTAGAAACAATCTAAAATTTAGCTTGGAGGTAATATTGGCTTTTGTTCTGTTTCTAGTTCAGTGCTTGAATTGGATTTGTTTATGTAATTTTCATTTATTTGTTTTGTAGTTCAGTGCAATGCTATTGTGGCCCTGCCTGTTCTCTGTCATGATTCGGTAAGAATTACTATCTTTGTCTCTGCTGTCACTGCTTAGATTCTGTTACCTTTAAAATACACTGCAGGATCAGTATATCCTTTCATCACTAGCCTCTGAATATATGCTAGCAACAATAGCTGACCAATATATGCTGTTCAACAGCATAATAGGTTGATGCACCTCCCATATGTGACATGCCAAAATCTGCCCACCTTCTTTGTACCGTTGTTATGACTGTTACTAAACAATAAGTGAAAGTTTTTCGTTAACTTTTCAAACAATTTTTTTCAGAATTGTGGTACAGATGACAACAAATACACCAATACAAACCAAATGAATGGCTGAGAAGTACAAATGAGTTGTGTAAAAAAGAAACTAAACAAGCACCTTAAGTCACAGAATTTTGAGTTGCATTATTATCTTTCATCACAGGTTAAATGTGTCCATGAATTGTGAGCAATTCAAACAAAGAGTGGTTTTTCTTTCTTAGATTCTGAAATATGCGAAATTGTGAGCTTCACTTGAACTTCCAGTCTTTGCCAAAACAAAAAAGATTATTCCCTTTATGTGTTTATGTGTTATTTTATTTAGTATTAATGTCAGAAGAATGTCAGAATGAATAAGGCACAAAGTGACTTAATCATCTAGTGAGCTGCTGCCTGCTCCACTGGATCCCAACTGGGTCATTGATGAAGCTGCTGGGGCTCAAACCAGATAGAGGAGCCTCCACAGCATTGTATGCGTTACTCAGGAATTCATCCCATATAGTGTTATGTTCACACAATTCATGAAGGCTAAGTAATAGGGAGGACATGGAAATCTATATTTGAAAGCAAATTCAACAAAGGAACAAGGCCATTGTCTCTGTATTTCAAGACAGCCCAAATGCTTCAGGTTTCTGTTGTTGCCCTTAGGATATGGTCGAGACTGGGGCTCTCCTACTTAATACAATACAGTTGTTCACAAATAGCAAGGTGCTTTGACCTTGTTTTGGACCAATCCAAGAGGACATACTTATTTATAAAGACCCCTGAACGCAGCCCAAGAACTTCAAACATCTACCAGTCTTCAGCAGCAGAGTCAAGATTTTAGCTGAGAGAATCAACAAATCCAAGGCAAAGCTGAAGAACAACGATGAAGATTCTTTTACTTTTACTCTCCTTGATAGTCAGAAGTAGTCAGCTGACACTAAATGAGTGTGGAGCAGAAGCAAGACGGCCACAGGTCAATGACATCGCAGTGAAGTGTGGCACTTCATCCATCGACCTGGCAATCGAAATCTGCCCGGTCATCTACACTGGCTACAATGAGACACTACTGATCCTGAACCATATGTTGAACCCAGTTTGCAGAGCGACCCTCGATGATTCTGTGACACCACCTGTTGCTCGGTTTAACTTCCCCCTGAATATGACTCACGCCTGTGGAAGCATATTCCGAACCACCAGTGCTGCTGGGACAGGCATATTTTCTGACTTTTCCAACATCCAGACCGTCAACATCAGCGGCGTTGTTCGGTCCATCGACCCCACCACAGGCACAATCACTTACAATGCTGAGCTGAAGTACTACTACTCCTGTGCCTACCCCTTAGAGTATCTGGTCAACAACACCCAGATCGATGTGTCTGCCTCCTCCATCTCAGTCAAGGACAACAATGGGAGTTTCATCAGCACCTTGAGCATGGAGCTGTTCAGCGATGCCAACTACACCAAACCGATGATCATTCCACAGCTGGGGATTGAACTGAGGACCAGTTTGTATGTCGAGGTCAAGGCCACAAACTTGACAGGGCAGTACCATGTCCTGCTTGACAGGTGCTATGCCTCCATCTCCCCACTGCCATCCAACTCCAGCTTCTTTAACCTCTTTGTTCCCTGCTCCAAGGACCGGTTCACCACCATGATTGAGAACGGAGACAGCCAGAGCGCCCGCTTCCGCTTCCCAGCCTTTCGCTTCATCGAGCAGCAGAATGAGACCGTGTCCACCTACTACCTCCACTGCATCACCCGGCTCTGTGAGAAGAGCACCTGCAGCGCATTCAAGCAGTGCAACAACAGGAGGAAGAGGAGCACCCTGGACACAACTGCAGAGGATATTACCCAGACCTACACCATCACCTCTCCAGAGATCATAACTAAAGCCGACAGCACTGAGTCCAAAGAGAAGCCACTTTTTGCGGATGAAGAGGACGACTCTGCTGTTGGGCTTGGAGTGGCTGTTGGCATCCTCGCCTTTGCTTGCATCATTGCCTTTAGTGTTGCAGCCGTCTTTTACAAGAGGCTCAGAAACTAAGGAGGCATAAATGAGCTGAAATGCAGGACACTTGCCTCAGGCCTATGGGCCAAACACTTTTTGAGGTGTACTGTATCTGCTCGCTCATTTTACTTTTCTGGTAGAGGACTGGGCACTGCATCTGTCGGGAGATCTGAATGTCTGTTACTGTAGCCCTAACTGTGTATTAGTCCTGGAAATGTAGTTCAGAAGAATGTTGCATCTTTAGAGAATTTGATAGTGTTAAAAAAATTCTTTATTTCCCAAATGGACAAAGCTATAGGTGTTAATGCATGTCTGCACTTTTTAAGCTTTGAAAAAAAAAATAGAAGAAAAATGGTAACTGGAAGGAATAAATGTAAAAACATTACAGAAATCCCAGTCATTAAGTGGAACGTTAGGTGTGTGGGATGTTTTGAAAGAGAAGTCAAAGTACCTTTCAAAGTATTATGTCTCTAATTTATTGAACTTGTGGCTGTCAAATAAATAAAGCTATCACACTGTAAATGTTACAGTAAATGGCCTGAATTCATAATCTCTTTGTGTCTTTCATTGACTCACTGCAGTTAACTTCACTTCCCAAATGAATCCAATAATCCAGTCCACAAAGGCCCCGCCACCTCTGTGTTTATCTCCGGCAAGCACACTCAAATCACTTATTGACACATAAAATACTGAAGTGTGGGGACAGTGTGTTGTCTGTAATGAAGTACCATTTTAAGAAAGTGACTGTAGAACAAACTAGTTTCCTTATTTGTTAACTATCATTGAATTTGTAATCATTTCTCTGCATTCATCTACTGCTGTATAAAATAAACTAGTAAGAAAATAAACTGATCAAAGAGTAAGAGTGTCAGCGTTCTTCATTAATGTATTACATGTGTCAACTGTTAATATAGGTGAGAGGTGTCACCAATGCTACTGAAAAAATGAAAAATTAAATAAAAAATGAATAAAAAATGTTATTTACGGGGGTTTTCTATGCTGATAAAACCTTTTAGACAGCACGAGGGTTAATAAATGGCCATCATAACATGAATACTGCAATGTAAATAGATTGTAATCTAAACCTGCTACATTATGAACCAACATATATAGAATAGCTAGCAAAGAACCTCAACAACAGCCATAAGTGCTTTATTTCATGTCAACACTTATTCATCTATAACAGGGATATGCGCAGATATTTTTCAGTGAAGCACGCATGCGGGCACAGAAAGAACATATGCACTATAATAAGCTATGTATTTATGTATTTACATGTTTGTAAAATCCCATAGAAGTAGCATGTATATTGTATATGACAATAACTCCTAAAAGTTTTCCCTCCTTGTCCTCCTCCTGTGTGGGAGTCTCCAGAGTTTTCCCAGCCGGCCTCAGGCCCCATAAGGCCAGTGTATATGTCAGAGGAGGAAGCTGCCTGACTATCTACATACACAGGGCAGTATATCTCTGACCCCACTGGGCCACAACTGCTCCGTCTTTCTGCGATGTGCTCCGGAGGTGAAGGTTGATAAATGGAAAGAAGTTGCTGAGTCCCCTCAAGGGGAATATAGGACCAGACCCAAAATAAAAAGCTTTCTCTAACAATTCTTTGTACTTGTCTTTTTGTAGCAGTAGACAGGTAGTTTCCTGTGTAAGAACAAGCATTAGCCAACTGAGGAAAAGTATACTAAATCTAAAGACTGATGCCAGTGGCTCAGAATGTTTTAACTCAATAACTAACAGAAACACACAAGACTGGTAATATCATTTCAGTACACTGACACGCTTGCAGGGAATAAAATTAAAACTATATTAAAAAGACTTTCTTGGAGGTGCAGGTCAAGTAGCTCAGACATCTGAGAGGACACAGTTGCAGCCAAAACACAATTAATTCACAAATTACGTTGGAAGGAAATCATGAACAGGCAATAGATTATAATCAAACAGGATAAAAAGAATATTAGAATTCTTTTCATTCAGGTATATGGTTGTCCTGAAGTGAATAATGCAACATCTTACATGACAAATAAAAAAAACATAACATATGACAAAAAACCAAAAACAAAACACAATGACCCTTTTACAGAATAAAACATGTCAAAAAATGTAATTAAAAAAACTATAAATCACAAAGTGTAATATTTCCTGTAGCTATCTGACCATGAGACATCCAATCAGAATTAAGATAAGAGAAAGATAATCCACCACTTTTGGTTTGTAAAATGTATTTTCTGAAATGTAGTGTTATCTGTTTGTTGATTTTTTTTTGTGTTATTTCATGTTTCTATGTATTAATTTCTTATGTGAAATATTTACTTGTCTGTATTTTCTGAAACATTTATTTAATCAGGCAGTCTCATTGAGGTTAAGATCTCTTTTTCAAGAGAGACCTGAGAACAATAAACATTCATAAGACAAAAACACAGTCAGCAAACAGAAACAACACAACTACACAATCAACAAAGAATAAATAAAAACTGTTACAAGAGTCATAAAAAACATGTGTCTTGCCCCTCAAGGCCACCACAGATCTCCCACAAGCATCTATGCCCACCAACAAAGTCATTGCTCATATCCTTACAACGATGATGAAACACTGACAAGAAAAATAAAATTCCTGTCATGGATAATCTTTCTCAAGCAATCTCTCTGCAAGAGGATCTTTATACAGTGCTGGAATGAGTGGAAACCAATAGCCCCCTGAAGACTAGTCAATCTAAAATTGTAGGTATGCTTTGGAAAACAGAAAGCAAAAAAGTATACTGTGTGAGATTTGTAGTCAACAGGCTAAAACATGCAAACCCACTGGTTAAGTACATTCCCATGACTGATCTGTCTGGTACTCAAAGAGCTGTCTGGTGTTGCAAATCCCATCTATCTGGATCTCCAAGCAGGTTAAACCATATTTGCAATGACTATAGAGTACAATGCAGGTCTGTAAAGATTATGTCACACCACCACTCACATTTTAACACAGATGTAAATTACAGGCTAGTCACTACTGTATTTGTCTACACAGAGTAGGTCAGGAAAAGATATACAGGATAAAAGTGAGATGGAAAACACAGAGTTTCAGAAGAAACATTTGGCATTGTTGAATAGCTCTTACTGTAAGCCTACCCACACATATGGCTTAGTTTCACACACACACACACACACGCACACACACAGCACATGGACCATGTTATGCACGGGTTTCATATTAAAACCAAAACCTGATCAGATCATTATTTGCTGTAGAAATGGACGAATCTGGAATTGAGCCGTTTCCCAGAGTCATGCAGGATTTGATCTGTGGCCGTTTAGCATCCAGCGAGGTTTGGCTAAGAAAGGATAAGAGCTAAAGAGGAGAAAGCAAGGAAGAAAGAGATGAAGAGAGAGGCAGTAGGAAGGAGGCCCATTTTTTGATTGCTCTCCTGTGTATAAGCCTTATATATTCTATGAGATTTATTCTTTAAGGCTTTCTTCGGGGGAGTTCAGTTTACTGGGAAGTCTATTTGTCTGCCTGACTGTCCCTGACTCCAGCTGGCATGTGCATATATGTATGCAGCAGATTGAATTTCATTTATGCACAGATTGGAACTTTGGTCCGATCTCGAAGGCAGAACTGCTCTGGAGGCAGAAAATCTCATTGACTGAGTTCAACCTCAAAGAACCAGAGATTTCTGGGTACATTTGCCAGAAGTGTATTGAAAGAGAAGAAGGAAGAGAGAAGGAATCTAACAAAGCGTAGTGCTTATACTGAAAAAAAAAAAAATCTCTAGCCATACTGGAGTATTTATGTTGGCCAGTTTACATTGACCTTTCAGTTTCAAACATACTCGCCTATAACTCTCTGGCCTGCTCACTGTGCAAGACTGTGAATGCTATCATGTATAATGCTGGGAATTAACATGTTACAGTAATGAGTAACAGTAATGCAATTTATCAATAAAGGTGAGGGCAAAGAATTACAATTTATAATCCAGGAATTACATTACAGTTATTAATGCTATTGGGAGTTGGGCTTGTTTTCTGCCCTGCAATGACTTGGATGGATCAACATCACTTTCAGGGACTGACTGGTCCAGGACAAATTAGCTCTTAACTTGAGCTAACAAGCCACTTACATTCAGGAGTCACCTGGCTTTTGTCCACAGTTGGGGGGTGTACGAACCCTGCGGCTTCACTGTGAGTACGGGGGCCATCTGGGGTGCTGCATGTGGTCAGTGGGGCTAGCTGGTCAGTGAATAGAGCTTATATACAATATATTTTTTTCTATTTATTATGTTACAGAGAATGCGACACAAAGGTGTACCAGTTCAAATACAACAAGTAATGTACCTAATTACTTCTACTGTTGAGTAATTAGTAAAATAATGTGACCAATGAGTATTGTGTAAATTGAGAACAAAAATCAAATAACATGTCCAACACTGGTCAAGAATGAATAAACCAATAAATAACTAATCTGATTATTCCTGCCTCGTGAACAACGGTCACAGGAAATTTGGGAGAATATAAACAACATGAGATATAAAATAAAATGCTATAATAAAACCCAGTAATGAAATAAGAAACCACCTGGCTTTCCTGACATTTCAGTACAGATACTGTATATCAAAGTTACGTATCCTGTGATGGCCTTATTATAACAGCGAGTGGCCTTGAGCAGCAGTAGAGATGATAGCTGAGGATGCTAAACGTATTATGTGAGTTTACAACTAAACAGCGGGAGGCAAGGAGGCTGGGAGACAGAGGAAACAGGAGGAGGAAGACCTGCTGTTCATGAACTGGAGTGTGTGTATGTGTGAGAGTGTGCGTATCAGTTTCTGTGTGGGAAAAACCCCAAAATAACCTTTCACATTTTTAACCCACATTTCATTCAGATTCTTTCAGGTATTTGATGATTTATGCATTCAGTTCTAACTCTCATCACAAATAATAAGAAGAGGAGGGAAAGTATTAGTTAGTGTACATGTACTGTCTGGTAATATGCATTATATTAAGATGATATTCTTCCCCATGTTGCTTGACCTCTATCTCTACTTTTGTGATTATCAACCTTCCTCATAAGGTGCAGAACGGTGAGAGAAAAGCACATATACAGGCGTACAGTTTCAGCTCCATAAATCTGGTCTTCCCTGCAGTAGGAGATGAAACTGCCTCCTATAGAGCTGGCATCGGCACACAGAGGGAGCCTCATATATCATATCAGCAGCACATGGACTCCTGCAGTTCAAGTTAGAGATGGACAACCGTACAGCTCTCTCTATCTCTCTCGCAATGACATGAATGCAGAATTGAGGCTATTTCTGAAAACATTTCCATGACCAGTCATTTGCCAAATCTTAGGCATTTCTTTTGACTGTTATGTGTAATTGACTTAATCATGTGAATGTAAAAACACAGGAAAGTTTTGAATTGTAAACACAAACATTATTGACCATTTATTAGTATCATACAAGTATTGCTAATCAAAATAAGACTTTGTGTCAGTAGTACAAAGTCAAACCATTCCTGCAGCATGTTCCACTCCACTGTCCTTCCATATGCTCATTATGTTCCACACATTTACTGTTTACTGTACTTTCAGGCAAAATGAGCCAAAAACATGGCTAAACACACAACCTCCATTGTCACTAGTTAGCTGTTTGCAGTTGTAATTTGTGACAAATTTAGGCCAATTATACAACTAAAGGTAAAAAGCTTACTGTGTTGACAAAGGTAGGGTGTGTATGTTTTTTTGCAATGTGATAACTCTAGCCCTTCAGTTATCACTGTAATGACCTTGTGACACTGTTAAAGGGATATTAAAATGTATGTATTTAAAACAAACCCATGACTGAGGTTCAAACACTGCTACATGACAGTTAATTAATGATACATGCAAAGAAATGAAGTATATTTCAGTAAATTTTCCACACACGTTAACCAGCCCAGCTCTTACCTACTGTAGGCCTCTGACTGACATCCTGACTTGCAGAAGCTCAGCTTAATACTGCTGACAAAGATGCATTTCCTCTGGCTGCATGGCTACCTCTCTCACCTCCATATTCGTCTCTTACCACCTCTCCATAGAAGGCATAATTGTTTCAGTAACAACGGGCAATAAAAAGATGCTGATAGTGTCGGCTAAGATACTATTGCTATGTGCCAACAAATTAGTTTAATATAATTCACATTCCTTCATTCCTTCCCTCCTTCCAAAAATACTAAAAAAATACTGAAAAAAGTGCTCGAACTAGACTTCCATAAAATCGGACTTCTTTTTGGAGCCAGTGGAATCGCCCCCCGCTGGCCATTAGAAAGAATGCAGGTTTAAGTCACTTCCGCATTGGCTTCACTTTTCAGACTGGGTTACCTGCTTGATCCCTACTCCCTTTGCATGGGATGTGTGATGACAATAATAGTCCCCCCAAACGTTAGATCCATGCTACTGAGTTCCGTCACTTTACCTCACAGTAAACTATTAACACTAACGTATACTAATATAAATTCTCTGTCAGCAACACTCAGAAAGAAGATGAGATACTAAGTATATTGTTGTGTCATGCTGGATGCAGCAGGAATAACAGGAATTGATTTATTTATTTTAAAAAACCCGAGAAAAGGGGCACTTTCTCTCTAGGAGGCCAAACGGGCAGGTGCTCCAGTGCCCTTTAAGGGTCTATCTATGTATGTGCTTGCATGGTTACACATATTCACACTTGGAAGCTGCCCAGTACAACCACAGTCTGATCTGCTGGCCACTGAGCAGCTTCACTGGAGCAATTGGGTTTTGCAGTTGAGCAATAATAAGGTGTTAATGAGGGAGGAACAGTGTTTTAATTGTGGTGTGTATGTAGCATATTGTATGTATACATGTACGTATATGTATACAATGTATGTATGTATGCATATTTTGATGCAATATCTGTTGTGTGTGATATATACTATAGGTATGTGATTTTAATGTTTGAAATTTGGTCAGATAAGATGTGGTAAGATATGACAAGATATAAGATATGGACCCCAGGTCTGGAATAGAGTAAGTCCAATTGACTGAATTGAATATGTGCACACATAATGTAGGACACACATACTGTAGGAGTATATATAGTAATACACTCAAGAAAATACAGAATCTATATAACACACAGGGTACTGATTGAGCCAAGCTGTCTGTTGGTCTTGGTGTCTGTCAAAATGCCAAGTTATCAAGTGTCTAAGACCATGGACTTCACAAACGTGACCTTCTAAACTGGAGAGAGATTTACGGTTCAGTTAACAGCTTAGATCTTGGATCATGTGTTTTGTATTTCAATCTGAAAAGGGTTTCATTATTTTAATGATTAAAAGAAAATGGAAAACATTTCAACATTAAATGCTTCTGACCTCAACCTTGATTGTGCACCAGACAGAGAGCATTGAAGGGAATCAGCTCTGTGGTCTCTGAAATTTCACCCACTAGTGTTTTCAGCAGTTGCATTGTGTGTGTGTGTGTGTGTGTGTGTGTGTGTGTGTGTGTTCCTGGCAGAACAGAGGGTCTGGGCCAAAGGACCCTGTAGCTTCTCAACAGCTGTGTAAATGTGTTCCAAGATGTGTGAGACACTCAGCAAAATAAATATGCTGTTGAGCAATTAGTTGCTCATCCCTTACCTTACCTGCTGATCAAACAAGTGTTTGAGCTCACTGTTGGGCTATAATAGTGCTTCAACATATTTCTTTGGTAGCATCCAGTGTTAAAGCACTAATCAGATGAAATCTTCTTGCGTTTATGTTCAGAGTTATCTGTACACACAACAAAATACTGGATGATTCAAAAGCTTGACAAATTACAAATTTACATGATAAAGTTAACTAATCCATGTCAATGAATAGGGCTCATTAAAAAAATTACTTACTTATATTATTTAATCAGCCTAAATTTTCACACCATCAAACAGTAGTTACATTTTTAAATGAAAATTGACACCAGCAGAGTGGTCAGACTACAAAATAGCTATCTAAGGGGCAAGATGCTACTAATCACTATCCACAATACCCATTGACTGCACTGTGCAAAGGATTGGCAGTGCAGTCTCAGTTTTCCCAACTAGACTTTCAAGCAGCACAAATACAAAACATATGTAAACCTAAAATTTAGACCCACACACAACTCTTCTAAGAAAAATTATGGATCAATAGTCAGCAAGCAAAGGATCTTATTAAATATACTACTGGTATGACTGCATGGGAAAGTCTAAATGAATATGAGGAGGCTCATTACACACTTGTAAGTGTATTGTATAGATAAACATAATGCAGTTAATAAAATGTAGTTTTTTTCTTTGACAGTTTAAATAATTTTCTCAATACAAGAACAAGTGTTCATGTCTCACTCTAAAGCCGTGTGCCACTGCTATTGGTAGCACAGCATCAATTTTGTGGGACTGTGTATAAAATGCTGATGTCACCAAAATCCAGGATTACTTAAAAAGCATCCTCATGACTTTGTTCCTTTGAACACAGAACAAAAACAGCAACACCAAGGTCATGGGTGGCATGTGTGAGGGAGTCAGAGTCGTGTGGAGGGGTTTGCTGTGGATTGTCAGTGGATGTCATGAAAGCCTCAGGATCTTCCACATGCCAGTCACAGTTAATACTGAATATGTAGTTGTCTCACAATTCAATTAGTCTGACAACATGGGGGTCAGTTTGAGAGTCTGAACCAACATACAAAACAAACTGACAGACTAGAAAAACAGTGATACTTTTGGAAAATATGTTTTTCCCACATTATTATTTTTTCTTTTTACCATGTTATAATGAGTACAGTGAGTACCAGCCAATATTAGTTAGATTAGCTGTTGTGCAAGTTAGAGATAGTTAAGATACGATTTAACAGTAACATACTGATGAACAAACGAGATCCATCAGATCGATCAGTGATGAAATGATCTGTTCACAGTCACTGTGAATTTGGCTGTCAGAGGCCACATGTATTGCCCAGTTTTTTTTGCCCTGAGTTTGGGGTTAAACTCTAACTTTACTCTCAGGGTGCGTATGTATCCTCCTGCCTCCTATAAGATTTGCAGACCCAAACTCTCACCTGTAATGTAGACGCTTTTTAAAAGTTTTCTAACTGTACGCAAACTGCCACAGAATCCCACTGCATGTAAATAAATAATGATGTAAAGCATCAAATGCTCCCTCTCTTTGTGATGGTGGGTAACAGTTTGGAGAGATGTGAGCTAAAATGTTTGGTGAATCAAAAATCACATGAAAACATAGAATAGCAATCCTAGTACAATTTGTATACTTTACCAACTATTGAAGTGTCTGGTTTTATGTGTCATAGTTTTCCAGTCAGCAAGGCAGTAGGACGGTAAGTTGCGGCACCAGTGTCTGTAAGGAGCTAGGTTTAACCCTAACAACTGCCCTCACTTTAACCCATCTATAACCAATAGAATCACACCTATTAAAAAAGAGCAGTGAACAGTATGGAATGAAGTGCTGCCTGGGAGGCTCAATTCAGGGCAAAACAGTCTTTTTTCGGTTTTAACCCAACAAGTCCTAAATGGTGGTAGGACACACAAACTCCAGTGCAGGGGTTTTCTTGCCTATGTTGAGGTGAATAAACACTGGTGTATGAAAGTGTCTTGAAAACATATTAAACTACTGACAAGAGACAACAGACATGATTTGCGTCTGTGCAGGGATTTTCATTCATTTGTTTTTGAAAATCAATTTATGGGGATGTAAAATCTTTCCCAGCTCCAAAAGGAATAAAAGAAGGAAATCTAAATCTGTGAGATATCTCAAGCCAACCCAAATCAAAACATCCAAGAACAATACATGAAGCAAAATGACAGACAATAAATAATTTGGACCCCCAAATTAACTTCCTGTACTGTATTTATCCTAATAAAACCTGCACTTGTCAGCACACACCTTGCGCAGATACAGTATCTGTATGTTGAAGAGAGATGGATGTGTCAGAGCTGAGGGTGAAGAAGTGTGAGCGGAGAGGGACGTGGTGAGTGAGGACTCCATGTTTATTCCTCCATGGGGAGAGGGCTGTCATTGCTGAATTCCTGTGAATGAAGTATGGTGGCCACTTCCTGTGAGCCGGATAATTCACTGTTATAGGTCTGATGTAGCCAACCTGGACGTGACACTTCCACAATAGCGTTGAGAAATTCACACAAGGCCCGACCACGCAGACTCCCGTGGAGCCACTAATACTGGCAGTTTTAAGAGGGACTATCACTGGCAGATATGACATATAGGCCGATTAGGTGTCGAGTTATTTGGATGCCTAATTCCAGCCGTAACAATAGCAGAGGAGGGGAGGATGAATTGTCTCACCGGGGAGCTATCAGTAACAAATTAAATAGGAGGACCATAAAATAGCACCTGAGTCAGTGTGCAACTGACATAAAACAAATTTGGAGAAGCTGAAGATATACAAGTCCATGAGAGTTAGATAAAACTGTTAATTAAATACAATCTATACCAAAATCCACTTTCATCAATATTCTGGATAACAATTCATTGTTGGTGACAAATTTTCAAATTTGTGTCAGAGGTATTGAGAGGCTCCAGAGGTGAGTGGTGGTTTTGGGAGGGAGGGTCTTAATAATAAAGAAGAATAAAATATGGGGTATATTTAAGAAGTAAAGGTACACCAAATTTGGTATTATAATTTGGATATTTTCACACAAAGGCATGTAAAAAACAACAACATTATTTAGACATGATTTCGCACTTTCGTGATGCATAGTCTTTTCTCAAGTACCAGGCACTCACTACAAAGGCTTGTTTTAGTGATTTCAAATGCATAAATGACTGTTAATAACAAGGGAAAGTGAGCTCTTTTGATCCGTAAGATGTGAGTCAAGTACAATTAAGTAAATTGATCTAACCTGCATCTAATTTGAGGTAAGTGAGCCATGTGTTGCCAATGTTCAACAAATTAGATTATTGTGTTTTTAGTGATAATAATGTGGAAATGTAATTTTTTTTCTTGTTACAGATAACAAACAAAGTGAAGCTGTCTATTTCCATTGTGAATTGCATTGTGGGACAATAGTGTCCATCAACAACATCAAATGCATACTGATATTTTTGGGTGTACTTAATCTTGTCACTCTTTCAGTGTGAACACATTACATACTCACAACCTTTTTAGTATGTAGTGTGGAATTAGGACACCAAAGTAAAAAGCTTTTTTTATGGTCCAAATTACCCTCCCTCCCTGTGTCCTGAAAACACCTAAAATAACATTAAATATAGAAAATGTATGTGTGTGTGAATGACGATTGAAGGACTCAACTAGGTAATTGTCGCGATGACTGCTTGCTCAGGAAAGCAAACTAAACTAAGAAAACTAAAAGTGGTTAAAGTTCACATTCTGACATAGTGAAAGTGAAAGGCTTATTTATGTTTGAATCAATAATCATAAAGAATACAACAAACCATACAGAGAAAGTCTGGGGGGAGGAACTGATCACCTGACATGATGACAGCCTCCTCAACACATGCAGCGTCCTCCTTATTTACTGTCTGCTGACAGCCTAGGTCATCTCAAAGTCACTCAGGCGACCTCTATGCGCCCAAACCAAACACCTTTTCCCATTAAAGACTTGTTATTGTTGTTGTATCACAGGGTCAGACTCACTCTCTTTGGTTCTGCTGTATGTGGCAACATTTGTTTTAAACAGAGATGTAGCTCAAAATGAAATACTGACTTGAAATACTTAAAAGTTGATTAACATTATGTTTTCTAAACAAACAAACAGGACAGGGATGTGTAGAAGTGTAGTTTTTGATAGAAAACACAACCTAAAAAAGCACTGATATTTAGAGGTTATGAATTCTCTGTGGGGAATCTCCTCTATGTGTCTGACATTATCTTCTGCTTACACAATTTCATACATGTACTTATCATGTCCCTATATGAACCACCTGAGGCTTGGGTGAGCATCCTGCCTGCTTGGGGATGTTTTACATCCAGAAAGACATCCACACACAGATATTCCATATCAGGTATCTCATTAAGTTATCTCTGCCGGGTTTCCTGGGGTTTCCTTGGCTTGGAGGCTGAGCAGAGGCTGAATTCCTTCATGCCCAATCCTCCCTCCTGAAGGCCAGCCCTGTGGGTTTCAGCTCTCGGTTCTCCTAAGTGATTGTAAACCTGCTCAGGTTTTCACCTGCTGTGGCCATGAAACCCAAACTGGCTCTAAAAGTTGTTTTTTTTTTTTTAAAAAGAACTAAAGAAAAATGATTTTGGCTCCTTTTCTGTCACTGCTTGGAGAGCAGATTAGAGGCTGGTTTGAGTGATATACTGTACGCTCTAAAACGCACACCAGAAATCCTTCCTCTGCACTTTGTCAAGCGTGGGAGGCCATTTGGTCCGGAAGTGAAGGCGGAGCGCTGGACTTCAGTGATGTGAAGGAGAAACAAGCATGTTTCCAGTAATATTCCTCACTGTACCTCTGGATATCTATGAGTGTTGTTCTGTTTTACGAGGAGAGAGAAGGATAGAGCTGTACTCTATGAAAGTTATTTAAAAGATCTACACCCCCGGATCCCACACACACTCACCATCACCCCTTCATCCCTGGCATGTCGGACCTGCAGTGGAGCGTGTAATCGTAACACCATGTCCAAGGCTGGAGAGAACTCACAGGCCAAATTGTCCATGTCATCGCCCGCTTCTGGCTGTGAAATACTGGATCTGACATCATCGCCCCTCATGGAGGAGCACAGAGGGACTGGAAGAGGGGAGGTAGTAGAGTGGGTGTGGGGTGGGGTGGGTGAGGGGGGATGTATAGGATATGACAAGATGGGGGGTGGGGGGGTGGGGGTGAAGCTGCAGCAAATGTTGTATCTGTGGAAATCGTTACGTTGTATCCCCCAGGTAGACATCTAAAATTATTACCTGGTTCCTTTTCCCTTTTAAATGTTGCTTCCGCTCTCTTTTTCTTTTTCTGTCTTCCCACCACTTTGTTTCCCTACATCTTCCTTCTCCTCTTTTCTCATCTGTCACTTCCTGTCTCTTTAGCTTTTCAACATGGCGGGGGGTGCATCTCTAACATCTTGTCATGCACTTGGTTATCAAAAAAAAAAAAAAGAATAAATCTTTTGCACCTCCTTTGGCACATTTAAATTCCTGTTTCTCAGACATTGCAGTACAATCATTTCCAAAGTGACTTTGGAAAGTGGATCAGTTTAAGGGTTCATTGTTTTGCTTTAGGACTTCTTGACTTACTTGCCAGTGTGCTCCCTCTCCATTTTTCATCATAAAACTCCTATTAAAACCAGTATTGCTGGTGTTTTCTGGGGAGTTTACACATTGTAATTAGAGGCCCTGTGCAAATCACATTTACCTTTGGGAAAAACATTTATCTTGAGCAGTGAACCTGGACAACACGGTTTTTAAAAAAATGTCCCAATTCACAGTTGGAAACATGACAAGTCCACTATCTATCTATCTATCTATCTATCTATCTATCTAACTATCTATCTAGCCATCCACCCAACCTGCCTCCTCCTAACAGGGCAAAATCATCTTATTTAGTCACCTTATATTGACGGCATCTGAACTGCATCACTTGCCTGGGTCATAATTACTACGTCGGCTAGATGGTGTAAACGTAACTATAGGTCACTTTTGCTAAACCTACTGTGCTGCTTGAAAGTTTGTGAACCCTTTAGAATTTGCTCTATTTCTGCATAAATATGACCTAAAACATGATCAGATTTCCATGCAAGTCCTAAAACTAGATAAAGAGACATAAGTTAAACAAAAGAGAAAAAAACCTTACACTTTTTCATTTATTAATTGAGAAAAATGAGCCAATGTTACATATTTGTGCATGACAGAAGTATGTGAACCTCTAGGATTATCAATTCATTTGAAGGGGAAATTAGAGTCGGGTATTTCAATCAATGGGATGACAATCAAGTGTGAGTCTGGGAGGCCCTGTCTTATTTAAAGAGAAATTTGGGTCTTCACTATCAAAGTCACAGGTTTGTGGAAGTGTGTCATGGCTTGAACAAAGGAGATTTCTGAGGACCTCAGAAGAAGAGTTGCTGATACTCACCAGGCTGGAAAGGGTTAAAAAAAACATTTCTAAAGAGTTTGGACTCCATCAGTCAACTGTCAGGCAGATCATCTACAAATGGCAGACATCCAACACCATTGTGACCCTCCCCAGGAGTGGTTGAACAACAAAGATCACACCAAGAAGAACGAGCGTAAAAAGGCCTCAGGGTAATGTCTAGGAAACTAAAGGCCTCTCTTGCAGTGGCTACAGTCAATATTCATGAGTCCACCATCAGGAGAACATTGAACATCAATGGTGTGCGTGGTATAGTTGCAAGGAAAAAAGCCACTTCTCTCCAGAAAGAACATTGCTGCCCATCTACAGTTTGCTTAAGACCATGTGGATAAGCCAGTAGGTGATTGGAAAAATGTTGTGTGGATGGATGAGACCAAAATTTAACTTTTTGGCTTGAATGAGAAGTTGCTCTACCAAAGAATGGTTAGAGCAAAAGAAAGTTAATGTTTTGGAATGGCCAAATCAAAGTCCTGACCTTAATCCTATAAAAATGCTGTGGAAGGACCTGAAGTGGGCAGTTCATGCAAAGAAGCCCACCAACATCTCTGAGCTGAGACTGTTCTGTAAGGAGGAATGGGCTAAAATTCCTCCAAGCCGATGTGTAGGGCTGATAAACAGTTACTGGAAATGTTTTGTTGAACTTATTGCTGCAAAAGGGGGTCACACCAATTACTGAAAGCAAGGGTTCACATACTTTTACCTCACACAAATATGATGATAAATGAATAAGTTTAATGTCGGTGTCTCATTTGTTTAATTGGATTCCCTTTATCTAGTGTTAGTTTTAGCTAGTGTAAAATCTGATCATGTTTTAGGTCATATTTATGCAGAAATAGAGCAAATTCTAAAAGGTTCACAAACTTTCAAGCTGTACTGTATACTGTCATTTTTCTTGTGAGGATAGGCTGACCTGGAGTTGAGTAGGTTGTTTGCACCTGCAATTGTCCTTGTCTTGTTGTCCTTTTCTTCATTAAAGTCAACCAGTTGTGGATGTTAGACTCGGCAGAGTCCCGCTGGAAGAATTACGGAGAACACATGACGAAAGTTGGTGGAGAGAAGCTGACTTACAGACACCTTGCTGTACTGGAATCAGATCTGTTGCCTCCTGAAATTTTACAAATGTTGAAAGCGTTGCTAAAACCAGTGGCGGAACCAGAAGTTGATGACATCCAATGTGATACTAAGGAGCTGCTGATATTCTGGCTTCACTGGTTTTCGCTCAAGTCATAGCCTTTCCCTACCCTACAAATGTTGGACTGATATTGAATTTGAACTTGAACATATTTTATGCTAACATTTTTATCATTTAAATGTAAAAAAAGTAGTTCTCACACAATGTTCTTCTTTAAAAGTTTTCTTCAATTTTTAAAAAATCTCTTACAACATTTAAACCACCATCAATCACTAAGACCAGACTAGAGACATTCACTTTTTAAAATATCTATAATCAATATTTTTTTTAATACCACTGTATCAAATGATAGTGTGTAATGTCAGAAGCGTTGCTTGTAGTGATGAACCTAAAAAGAATTATCACCCTACTGTGCAGCTCCCCTCGGCTTTACAGAGCTTTATAGCGAGTTTCAGTTCATTGTTTGGCTATCTGCCTGCAAATTTACTGTTTTGGTTCACTCTCAGCACTCTTATAGTGTTGTTTTCAACACAACAGACAACTGTTTTCAGTGTAAAAGCTCTAAAAAACCACTTCCTGCTCAGCACCAAACTGCGAACAGACACAGCTACCAACTTGCTGGTGAACATAGTGGAGCATTTAGCAGCTAAAGAGCCAGAAATTTCCCTCAGGAGTTGGTAGAGACCAAAAACAGGGCTAAAGGAGAGTGAATATTGGACTTTCATTCATCAGTTGTACAGAAACATGAATGAATGATAATGTTGCTCTGTAAGTGCTGGATGTGTAAAAAAGCAACTGTTTGCTAACAAGTTCAATATATTAGCTTAAAAAGTGATGATATGTCAATGTTGTGTTCACAGCTTGTTTTTGCTGCCTCCAATTGGTCAGAAAAAAAAGTTAATGCAAGTTTTGAAGGGAAAATCACATCACACTCCATCTTTGTCTCTAGGCTTCAGAGTTGAAGCTTAATGTACTTTGAGCTGTGAATGTTACAAACATACTTAAACATACAACATACAAAAAGTGCAATGGCTTGCTGTGGTTTGACTAAATCTGGCCAGATGATATACCTATATTGATTTATCATATCAGATTGTATATTATCAATAGCTGGCTACTAGTTGTAGCCTTTCTCCTATTAGTTTCTACTGTACGCTGGGAGACAAAAGCTAATTAGCTTGCTAGCTATGCTAAAACATATATTGTATATTGTATGTAAGTTGAAAGAAATGATAATTCAATTTACTTTAGAATGTTGGATCCCTATCTCATAGAAATGACCTTCATACACTGCTAAATTGCAACAGCAAATAGGCTGCATTTTTCTAGAAAAGTAATACTGACTGAATTACTTTCTCTCTCAACAAAATTATAAAATGTTGTGAATGAACTTTTAAAATTATATTAGGCACATGCAAAAATTTTGAACGTATAAGTGAAATGTTCATTCTTTTTTCGCACCAAAATACCTGATCTTGCGGTACGATATCTGTTAGCTGTAACTACAGCATTATTAAACTATTTATGGTTATGTTTAGGCACTGGCAGCACTTGGCTAAGGTAGGGAGCGATGTTGGTTTAATACAGAAAAAAGTCTGCAGTGACTTGAAGCACAACATTTAAATGAAACGACAATCTTTCACTAACCTCAAGTAAAGTCCTTTTTTTCCGAGACTCAGGATACCAACCCACAGTCTCTGGTACTAGAGTCCTGCATCTTGTACGCCCACTATCCACCCCGACCACCTCTCTACGACTTTAGTACAATACAGAAATGTATCGGTTAATGCATTCGGAAAAAAACGTTACCTGTGAACAAAATCCAGGCAGCAATTACATTGGTCAACGTAACGTAATTGGGAAAACAATTTAGTCGCATATAAACATAATTTCTAGGAGACAGGGTTGAAGAATGACAGCTTAGCTTGTTTGTCAACAATAACATGGTAAAGTTATGGCAGTACTGTAGTTGAGGTACACAGTTGACCCAAGGGAAAAATTCTCACTCAACATCACATATACCAGGTTCCTTTGGCTCGGTCTTAGGTTTGCAGGTGTTAATGACCGGGAAGCCAGTGAGGGATCATGCCCTTAATACTGCACAAGTGACTCCTAGTGGTTGGTCAGGGTGTCAGCACAGAGGGTGCGCAGTTAGATAAATAAATTCAATGTTATGAGAATATCAGATGTCATAGCAGGCTTACCATAAAGGTCAGCCTGTATCATATTGACAGTCACTGACACTGACTGACAAATATCATGTTTTAAAATTCCAACATGTTGGTGCACTTCTACCTGGCCCTGCCCCACCATGCCCTTGCTTTTGGGCCTCTGTGACAGTGCTTGTGGATGGGCAGCTGTGACCTCGGGAGACCCACCAGCTCCCGGGCATCGCTGACCGGCTCTCACTGGCCCTTTTTAAGTATTTGACAGGTGAAATACGACAGGCTAATCTCTCTGGCCCCCTCAGGGACACGGCCAGAGAGAAAAACATTAGTCCTGACCTTGGAGTTTCAGATGCAAATACATTTTAGAGGAGACAACCGGTCGACCCCCTGGTGACCCCCATAGTTTACTACTGACACGCACGTACACACACATACATGCTACATGGTCACACAGAGGCAATTTCTCACGAGCAAACAATCACTCATTTCTGTTGAGAGAAAACATGCTCACACACACACATCCGTAAAACACAGGCACGCACACACACACACGCACACACACACACACACACACACACACACACACACACAAAGTAACTGCACACATGGTAATACTCATTCATGCTTGTTGAGAAGAAGCACGCATACAAACCATCATTAACCAAAAAACACACACTGCTTGTCACTAATCCAACAAAAAATGAAACAAATGAGAACAAACTGTATAGTTAATGTAGATATGCTGTCCAAACTTAGTTTGTGTAGTATATTTGGAAGTGAGGCCTTGTCCTCACATAAACACCTGAAATGTGAAACCAGCTGCATTATAAACAGCTAAGAACATGATGGTGAATAAATGTTCACATATCTCATCTATTTATAAGGCGTTTGCTTTATTTTAATATGACTCACAAAGGAGCTTCTCAGCTTTCAGGTTTATATTCAGCCACTGCGAGAGAGCACACGTCAGAGAAGTGAATCACACTACATGTCTGTGAAGACAGGTTCTGTTACATTTTGGATAATTCGCTTGGAAACACATGAAGTGGCTGTCCCATATTTCTGTCCTGAGGTCCTCATGAAATTATAGCTGCTCTGTGTTCAAGTGAAGGGAAACACAAATCACTGATGATTTTCTCATACAAACTGTAAATACAGAAGAGGTGGAAGAGGTATTCAGATCCTTTACCACCGTCAAAGTATTATCAGTTACCTCTATCAGTGTGTTACAGTAAACAAAAATATATTGATTTACTTTAATGTTGTAGCTAATCAAGATGGAGAACATTTTAACTACTTTATATATACAAAAAGTTGAATTGAATCATGCACATCATTAGCTTGAGGATAAATATGAAACCCATGTTGGATAGTAAAGATATATTTTTATTAAATACAGTACTGGTCAAAGGTTTTGACACAAATGTGTACAGACTTGTGACTGGTACTGTACTGTATGCTCCAAGCAAAGTGCTCTTTTGACCTGAGACCATTGCACATTGAGCAAACAAAGCAAGTTATGGACGTGCGTAAAGAAATTTAAGCTGTAAAACAGCCAAGAAAAATACATTTGTTCATTGTAATCCTGGAATAATATTATATTTGAATATTCATACAAGCCTCCTGATGTGCAACAATTCACTGTGGATGGTTATCATATGGCAGGGACCAGGGGCCTTTGTCAAATTCAGGTCACATGACTCAATAAGGAAATCATTTGCAGGTCATCAGATGACTCGGATGAACACATTTTTTATGAAATTCTTTGGGAAAGGATGTCAAGACAGCATGCTGGCCCTCTCCTTTGTCCAGGGGCTCCTCCTGTTTACTATACTGTACATGGCACGTGATGCCTTGAAAAATTATGGTATATAAACATAAAATCTTCACACTGAATTATGCTCCGGAGGTGTGATAATTTCTTAAATATGAGAATACAGTGATGTTTCCAGCTGTCTTTTGATAAGCATAAAGCTTGAAATGTAACCATACACAGCTTTTACACACCTGTGATGTTGTGTTTCTCAACATTAAGATTATATCTTTCATAAACCTCAGCTCAATGTTATGCACACTCTTATTTTGTACAGTAAAGGTTTTGTGTCTGGAACACAGCTAAAGTGGCTAACAATCACTAGATTTTTATTACAGACATTATTCTGTTTGCACAATGTTGGTGCTTGTAAAACTTAAACTCTGTGCTGCCCCTTTTTAAAAACTGCAGATATCGCATTATACTCTCCAACTGTACACACATGGTTTGAAGATTGATGTTTGATAATGGCACATGGTGAAGGTGTGGGACATTTTAATTGGATATATTGTACCCATGTAGCTCCCTACCAGTACATCTGCCCCAACACACTCCTACACAGTTTTTGTGGGTCTGTAAAGTCCATTGACAAGAGCTGAGGGATGGAAGGCCGGCTGGCTAAGTCACCTCGAGGCTTGTTAACACAGTTTTCCTTTAGCCCGCAACATGAAATCAGGTTTAAAAAAAGGCCAGATACATGACCTCTAATTCACTTTAAGTTATTTATCTGATGCTGTAAAAAAGCTCACTTATATAGGAAAGCAGGGCTATTCTTTGTTGTATAGCTCTGATTGGTTATTTCATTGATTGTTTCTTTTCACCCATAATGTATGAATATGGTCACCACAGACGGATCTTCTACTACCTTTCTTAAGGTAGTAGAAGAAAGAGAGTATAAGAGAAGAGTATGAACCCAACAGTTGCAGGTAGATTGTTTAGCTGGATGTTCAGAGTCCTTATGTGGTTGTAACACAGTTTTTTATTTTTTAGTGTAAAGATTTTCCTATGCCACTGAGTCAACAACCAGAGATACAATTATTATTTGAATTGCCTTTGGAAATAAAATCATACATACATCATTGGCCTTTAGGTATGTCAAAAAAACATAATTTTGTGCCTCAGCACTTATTTTCCTAGTTGGAGAAGCTGAGCTGCACTCTGCTCTCTATTTAGTGAATTATGTGCTATATGCACAAGAGGGGTAATTTGACGGAGAAGATAATGACTACTCAACACGCTGTCCTATTTATATTCTACTTTACCCAACTCTTTTACATGTAGAGCATGTTGTATGCATACATTAATGGAAAAAGCTGGTGCATTTGGTTACACCGTTGTTGTCCTATAAGTTATACACATGACCTAGAACTTTGTTGGTCAGTGTGGTCTTATGATTGCACTGTGAAAATAGGGAACAGTTGTGTTAAATTCAAGACCTGAATGCACATCAGTGACTTAAGCTGTTTCTAGTTTGTTTGGAAAGAACAAAAGAACTGGGTAGTTAGCATGAGCAGAGATAGCCACATGGCTGAACAGATAAAGAAAAGGGCGCCACCTACAGAAACCCAACTTTATAATTTCTTAGGAAGAAGGCGTTACAGTAATAGTGTTTGCTTGACAGCCATTAGCAACAAAGACAGAAACAGGAAGTCTGTGAACAGAGAGCAATCTCGGTATCATGTTGCCTTTATGTCACTTTCCTGCACTGTTGCAAACAGTCAGCACCAGTTACAAAAATAATGAATTATAGGCACAGTTTTTGACAGCACAGGGTGTGATTGTCTTACACAGGCTGTGCTCTATCTGCAGTCTGACAGAGAGGTCTTTTAGAAAAGCCTCTGTGATTTCAGGTTGGGTCTTTCACAGAGAACAGGTGGTCAACATGTGTTGCAGAGAGGCTCAGATACTCACATTTTTTTATTATAAGTACATCTCTATTATCAAAGGACTTTTTTATAAATCAAGTTTCCTTCTTTTTTGTTACAGGAAAAATCTGGAGCCAAAGGAAGTTCTGCTATCAAATTTCTACCTCTCATCCTCTTTAAAAAGTACAATCTGTCAAGATGAATATTGCCAACATGTCTGTTTTGTCTAGGTAAAATGGAACAAGAGTGAAGGAGGTACAGAGAAAGAAAGTGAATAAAATGACATGGAAGAACATGAGGAAATGGGAAGGCTGCATAGGGGGTGAGTTAGAGGAGAAGAGCAAAAGAATATCCAGTGAGAGACAGAGAAAATGATGATGAGCAAATCCCCACTCTCCTCTTATTCTAACATGGGAGAAAGGAGTGTTATCTGAGAGGGGAGAAAGAAAGAAATAACGGGAAAAGGTTAGGACCACACAAAACCTACACACAACTCTTGCTTGCTCTGAATCTCAAGGGAACCCTAAGCCATACAGCGAGGTAATTCAGACCATCTGCAGGGAGACCAGCCTGAAGAGGGGCCTCCATTTTAGCAGGGCTCTATAAAACAGGTTTGGTTGGTGGATTGGGTCTTGACTGTGATATTAACACAACAACCTTATACAGAATGAAACTGCCAAACATAAGAAATCAGTCTCCGTTATCCAGAACCACTATAGAACATTTCATCAGTGAGAATCATAAATTGAAGCTTCAGGAGGGGATACCCTTTCTCTTTGAAACTCAACACAGTGTGTTTCTGCTCAGATTACACTTTTGGTATAAGGTTTGGTCACTGAAGGAAAATCCTGAAGAATACATTTTCACAACGGTGCAAAATACAAAACTGAACAAGTACTTCAAAAAAAGCTGGACCCACTGTTAAAACCTGTTCCAAAAAGTTTCTTTCTCACCATCTTCAATCTACTCTAGAAAAACAAAATAATTATTAGAAAATAATGGCAAGATCACTTCCACCAAGGGGAGGGAACCTGGACCTCCTGAAAAGTCATTTCCTAAAACAAAAGGTCTTTTTGAGGATTGTTTGTGATGCTGTGATTTATGTATTTGGTGTCAGACTACGGATGAATAGGTGTTTTTTTATTCTCATGTTGTTGTAGGTGAATCCATTCTTCAACCTTTATATAGCATGGATGATTGTGTTGTCTCTTTAAATTTTGTAATTTTTTAAAACATCTTTTTATTAAGAGTTTCTAGTTTTTTAACTAGATTGAGTAACAGATCTTCTCTAGTTTAAGACATGCCATTACTTCCTGTAGCCACCAGGGAAGGATGGGAGGGGCAGCATCCCTACATTTAAGTGAAACTACTTGTCTGGCCAGCAGAGAGGCAAAAGACAACACTTGCTGTTGGATAGAGTTTAAAGGTAGATTATGTTCCCTGGTAATACCATATAGAGCCACAGTTAGTGTATAGTTTAGGAGTTTTGAGAGAGAATCAAAGACGTCTTTCCAAAAGTGTAGCGTCATCTCCTCTGCATTTGTCACAGCTAGGAGAGACATCAGGGTAGATCTTAGCCAACTTTACATTTGAGATGTGGGCCCTATGAACTATTTTGAATTGCACTAAGCAATGTCGAGCTATAGGGACGGCTTGTGAACAGATTTACATATAGAATCCCATTTGTCATCAGAGATAGCCAGCTCCCAAGCTATTTTAACTAGCTTTTAACAGACCTCAAAGTTGACAAAGCTCCTTTTAATAGTGGGTTAAAAGAAAGAAATGGAATTGGGAGCCGGCTTATTTGGGAAGCAAGAGATGGCTGATGACACATAATTCCTGACCTGTAGGTACTGAAAGAAGTGTGTTTTTGGGAGGTTATAGTTTTTACAGAGTTGCTCAAAGGACATAAAGTAAGTCTTTGAACAGGTGTTTAAAGAATATTAAACCCTTCTTGTGACACTGCAGAAATTGTGAATCCAGCTGAGATGAGATAAAAAGATGGTTTGAGGTGATGGGAGTACAGAAAGAAATTTCTATTTCCCAAAGTTCCTCCTGAACTGAGCCCACACTGTCAATCTGGTTAAGGAAGTTGAGAGAGAGGATCCAAGCAGTGCCGGAAGTGTTTTGGCCAGAGCTGAGTTCCATTGTTACCCACTCTGGGCCTCCAGAATGGAGATGGAAATGTGTCCAGAATGCAAGGCATCAAATGTTGGCAGCCCAGTAGTAGAAGTGAAAGTTAGGGGGAGCCATGCCTCTGCAACTCTTGGGTATTTGGGGTAAGATCTTGCTCATAGCATCCAAATATAAGAAGAGATGATTGAATCTAACGAGTTGAAAAATGACTTGGCAATGAAATTATTAATCTTTTGACTTTCTCATGTTGTTGAGGCCTCTTTGCCCTTTTAGAGGGTAGAAGTATCCTCTTTTGATGATTGTTTTCTTTGATACCCCTTTATCTCTCATGTGATGACATTTTAGGCAATATTTGCATGCTTTCATTGTCTCTCTATTATTATATTATTGTCATCATCCAAAACCACAAAAATCATGTTATTCCAAATTTGGTTATGTTGAATTTTTCTTACAAACTTAAGGATTATGTGTTCCCTTATTGGTTGCAAAAAGTCATACTTCTTAAGCTAAATAATCGATTTAAAAAGCAATTGGATTATCTAAAAATGTTTTGTCACAAAGCTGAAAACAAACCTGCTCTTATATGTTTTGGAGACATGGATGCTGTACAAATAATACTAATAATAAAACATGTATTTATTGTTACATTAGACATATTGGTTAAGTTTTCAGTATACTCATATTTGTCAATTGTATTTATCTACTGTTATTTGTAGACATAAATATTATATTTGTTTACAACAAGAAGAGCTTGTTGATGTTATCACAAAATCTTTTTATCACTATGTCCTCTAGTCATCCTACTATGTTCAGTCTGGCCTTATGTACTCATCAGCCACAAAAAATCATCATTAGCTAAAAATTGCACTTGAAAAAGCACCACAAAATGTGAATTTTACATGATTTCTGACTTATTAAGTCCTTCAAGTTTCCAAAAAAATCATTCAGTTATATCTCTGCACCTTCCCTCTCTGTCTCTCTTCCTAATTATGCACATACTCTCCTTCAGTATGAACACACACGGCACACACACAGCTATACAGAGACGCATACAGTCACGCTCACTTGATCTTGGAGGCTATCAATGCACCTCATATAGAGTGTCCCTCACTGCAGCTAGAAGTCACATTCAATTTGGTAATGATCTGCCAGTGGATATTCTTGGAAAAGAACATATAGTAAATATGTGCATACCTAGTGAAATGCTAGGAGAAGCCTTAATCTCATTTTCAGGGGGGGATTAGTGGTAAGGTTAGCCACGTTAAATTATCAGTCAGCCTTTCAGAGAATCACTTCAGAGTAATGACGTCTGGGAGGGAGGCTATATTGAAACATTTGATGGTGGAACAGGAAGCAGTGCAAGAGCTCTTCCAAAACTGGTAAAAAATCTGAACAAAACAATATTGTAATTCGGTCTGACATCCTAAATAAATATCAGAAACTATATTAATCTTAATTTAATTAGACCATGGAGAGAGCGGCTCTTGATGATTACAGACTTCATCTCAGCTTTCATTTTTTTCTATTTTCAGCATTGGTGCAGACCACCATATCAACATCTATTTATCATTAAAATGCTTACTAGTAATTGAGTGTGAAACCATTTGGAGCACCAGATGGAGTTCAAAGAGTGTCACATGTGCTGCCAACTGGATGCACAATATTGACTTTCAAATTCTTCTCTGTGATTGTCTGACTCTTTTTTTAAATAACTGACAAATCCAGCCCTTTTGATGCTCCAATCTTGTAAGTGTCACACTGCAACCCTGTCTTCTAGAAATTACATTCACATACTACTCTTTTTTATGTTTAACGGGAAGCATAATTGCTGCCAGGATTATGTTAGATGGGAAAGTTTTTTGTATCGCATGGAAGACATAGGGAGGTGGTCTGGATGGATAGGTGGTGTACAAAGCCCAGGACTTTGACAACAGAGACCGTGGTTCAGTTAGGGAAAGATCATGGTTTTGGTTAAATGTTAATGTAAACACATTGTGTCTTGTGCTTCAAGTAACTGTGGACTTTTGCAATACTCCTTGACCACATTCTTTCCCTAACCTTAACCAAGGGCTTTGAGTTGCCTAAACATAGCCATAAAAAAGTTTAATCAGGAGTGGATGTTGTTGGAAAAACAGAATATGTTATCATTTTACTGATAAGTTCAGTTTCAACATTTGCAATTTATGGATATGTTAATTAACAACATTTCCTCAATTTGCCTCATTTTGTTTAAGGCTATAGTCTCCTGGTTGGTTGGTCGCTCGATATGCTCTTGTCCTACCAAATTCTAATTGGTTGGACAATCACTGGCGTTACACCTGGACCCACCCCAGGCACTGTGTCTGGGGCTTCCAACCCCCAAAAGTTTAGTGAGAAGATAGTGCTGTGTTTGTTTGTGAGGGTAGATAACTCTGGTTCACACTCCAACATAGTAGTTGGTGGTAATGCACCTTAACGCCATTGCCACACTCAATAAAATGGAAAAAAAAGAAGAAGATAGTGTAGTGGCAGGCCAAGGAGACATCCGCTGACCAGGGGTGTGTCTGAGATGGAGGCAGGAGCAGGAGAGCTGCCTGGGGGAAGAGAGGCCTTGCCTGGCTTGTCAGACTCCGAGATAATGTTATCTTCTGCCTTCTGCTTAGAAGTGGTGAATTTACAGCTCACAGCAACTTAATACGATGTAGTCTCTGGCTTTTGTTTGATATAGCATCTAGTGTCGGCAAAAAATGTTGCTGACATTAGATATCACCCACTAATGATGCCCTCTGAGCTAATGCATGCTAACTACGCTAACAACATAGCATAGTTAGCATGCATTAGCTCAGAGGGCTAACTTGGCTTGTTTACTATGTTACGTGAATGTCGCTTTTTTCCATCAACCAATCGATTGGTTGAAGAGTAGGTACGATTTCAGTCAGACCAAGATTTTCTTTGGTTGACTACAGGCCTAACTTTGTCGATAAAAACATAATCTGGGCCGCAATATGTTTCTCTCATGTTTCTAGATAGAAAGAAGATTGCACACGGATTAATTTTATTTATTTTATTTGTTTACACATACTGTATGCAAAAGATACAAGTTTATATACACGGAAAAACAACAAAGCCCTGAAAGGGGCTTGATCAGGGCACTCTCCAATGCATACCTTACTTAAAAAAGAAGGAAAAAAAATTAAATGGATGGTATTCCACTGGTTGGAAGGTTTTTTAATATGATGAAGCACAATAATAAATCATTTACCTGCTTCTATTTCAAGGAGTAAAGAAGAAAAAAAATATTTTAATGCATTAAGTGGAGACTGTCAAATAATTAAAATCACTATCCAGGAATACATGAGAGCAGGCATATGTCACTTCCCTGAAAACAAGCGCTGTTAAAGTGCCAGATTGGAAAAACTAGTGACAACACGCCTAAAAGCTGCTGCGTCGCATTTTTCCCGCCAAACAATAAAAAAAAACCCCAGTTTAAGATATCCTTTACGTCACCAAAGAGTGAAGGACAGTAAAAGAATAGATCTGTGGCTTTAGGCCATCTGCAGGGATTATCAAAATGGTAAACTTTGGGATACGCCTGTGGCAAACACTTCATTAGAGGTTAGTTAATGACGTCAACAGTTATAATGAATGTTGATGCTGCATTGAAAGGGCAGTACATAGAACATACAGTTTGGGGCGGCTGTGGCTCAGGAGGTAGAGCGGGTCGTCTAATAATCAGAAGATTGGCGGTTCGATTCCCAACTCCTCTAGTCCGCATGTCGAAGTATCCTTGGGCAAGATACTGAACCCCAAATTGCTCCTGATGGCTGTGCCATCAGTGTATGAATGTGTGTGAATGGTTAGATTTCCTCTGATGGGCAGGTTGGGACCTTGTATGGTAGCCCCTGTACCCATTCAGCGTATGAATGTGTGTGAATGGGTGAATTGACTCGTAGTGTTAAAAGCGCTTTGAGTAGTCGGATGACTAGAAAGGCGCTATACAAGTACAGTCCATTTACCATTTACCATACTGAAAAGCCAAGGAAATCCCAATTTAATGTTAGCCTCTAATAGCTAGCTTGCTAGCACTGGCTGCAGCAAGCTGGCTTTTCCCCTGGTTTAATGAAACATAGGTACCAAGTAAAATGGCTTCACCTGCCTGTTCTCTGAAGTGATTTTATGTAACGATTATTGTCATAATAATCCAAATTCAAAGTGTGTCTAAATGCTGCAGTTGTGACCTGACGTGCTGTGGTAAGCATATTGTCTTATTTCTGGTTGCTGACGTTTCTGTGTTACTGCTTTTGCTACTCTGAACCCAGTTTATTTAGCTATATTCTTCATTACAGTGGCTAATTACCCGCTGTACATTTAAACTTACACTGGTTCTGCTCAAGTACTCATATCTCTCTCCTTCTTTTAGCGACTCTTCCACTAATCCCTCACTTGTTTGCACGCTATTTAGATCTACTAGCTACTTTAGCTTCAACACAGTGATGCCAGTTGTTGAATGGCAATGACATAACATAATTGTTTGCCTGACTGGCCATAGGATTTGGGCTCCTAATAGCTAAGAATCAATACAGTCTTATTATTTTATGCTATTAAATTGACAAAGACCTTGGAATGTGCATTTACCACCAGTCAAATTAGTGCTGTTCTCATCTATGGGTCATGAAATGTGCTGATTTTAGTAGTTGGTGTGCACCATATTTTTCTGTTAAGCACTCCAATTACCAATGTCGGTGGTTTAAACAATATAATGTAAAGCTGCATATCAAACACTTTGGATTTCTGGATTTACAGTAGAAACAAAGCCTGCTGCTCTAAAGTGTGGCATGTATTTCATAATGTCTAAGTAGAAAAAAGCTGAAGTCATTTTGCTGTGAAGATTGGTTTCAAGTTATCACATTAAAGACAGCAATATCACTTAGGCTAATGTTCACATAATTTCTACCACTGACCCTAAAGTGTGTCATACCTGATGTAGCAGACACAACACCAAAATAAGCATCCGTACCAGCAGGGCAATTCCCTACCACCTACAAACAGATTCTGACCAGCAGGTCTTTTCAGACCAGCCTGAAGCTGTTGCTTCTTTTTCTTCTCCATCCTCTCAAGCCACTTGAGTCACTTCTTTTTTTCCATTCCCACACATAATCACAACAATCCACCTCTGAAGTGACAGAACTCTTTGACAACAACAATGACTAAAGACAAAAAGATCGAGTAAGATCCAAGCACTTTAGCACCTGAACCCCAGCGAGTACAATAAACGTCACAGGGATATTTATAGCGCAGTATATGGAAAATGTCCAATTCCCCTCTCCGCAATAATGCACATGCATCTGCTAACAGCATCAGAGTGAAAACCCTTTTGCTCCATCTAAGAGGGCTGAGGAGGGGTTTGGGAAGTGAAAATAGAAAAGTGTATCGCGTCAGCTCATCTCTGTGCCACTGTACACTTTCTATTAACTTATAATTTAAGCCCCTTGTAACCCAAACCCCAGCCAACTGCAGGCCACGCTGCCCTGTAGGGCCCTGGGAATGAGAGCTAAATTTATCTAACACTCACCTTTACAACTGCCAATAGAGCACACCACACAGCAAGCTGTAACTCCATGACACCATAACTGCCAAAAACTACACATGAGACACAAACACTGACATTACAATATAAAGTGTATCCGCATATTCATATGGTTCTCTTAAAACGTTCAGAATGTGATGTAATTTTTATTACAGCTTTAAATCTCTTGAGATTTAAATTGATTTTTTGAGAGTCTTGACCCAAATGGTAGCATAATTGTGTCACAGAACCAACATTCGCAGACGGAAAAATAGCAACAAAAGCAGTAAAAACATAAAAGGCATTACATTAAAACACAATTTTTGACGCAAAAACGGAAGCTTTCTGTCATACAATTCATACTTGCTCCCTTCTGTCCTTTAAACGTCCCTGTCTTTGTTCGAGTTCTATGACTGGGACAACAGTCACACTCAGTTCATGAATCTGATGACTTTAGACTTGACAAAATCAAAAATAACGTGGAATTCAACTTTGACTTTAACACCAAGGACTCATGACTTGACTAAGACTTGGAATTACTTGATATCCTCCCCAATGATAAAAAGTTTTGTTATAAAAAGTATGGAAATAAGCTCTTCATTTTCCTGACAACAGATATTACAGGAATTAAAGGTGCGTTTGGCAGGACAGATCAGCAGGCAGACAACAGATGATGCCTCGGATTATTAAGGATGGACCCCATGACCAACAAAAAACAGACAGCAACATGCAAAACACTTATGATGTAATTGTGTCTAAAATAACATTACATATGTCTTTAAATTTACAGTTACGTTTTAAAAATGTATAATAGCATTACATTTAGATGCAAAATTACCTGTTTGTGACTCGAAATGTATTCTAGGACTTGATTTGACATTTGAAACCTCAGTTTGAAATCTTAAGAAGGACACTTGTTTGGTGGCTGAGACAACTCAATGCACTGCGACTTAAGAAAACACAAGCAAATGAAGAAAACTTTACCACTTTGACAAAACATAAGTTGCACTGAACACAACAGAAGTTTTTAGGCGAAACTAAAAATTGATGCACAGAATTTATAAAAAGATAATACTAGGTGTAGCATATAATATCGGAATGTTGTGATTAGACTGTTAAAACTAGAACAAACACTGATAGTCAGTAGTAGGTGGGTCACTTGTCCAACTGAAATCACATTTAAGAATCCCACTTTGCAGTCAACAATAATATCAACAAATTGTAGAATTTTTGTATGAATAAGTCCTCCAAATTAGGTGACCACATAGGTTGTTTGACCATGCACTCCAGAACGACCCATAGGAGCGTTTTCTAATATGGTGCCTCTATTGGCAGTAATCGGTAGGACAGCATCATTTGTCTGTGCTTTCCAAAACCGTTACAAATCACTGTTAAAAAATAATAATGTTTTATGGGATGACAACACTGTAGTTAAGCTCTCGTTAGATTTAGGCACAAAAACTACTTGGTTAGAGTCAGGCAAAGATCATAGTTTGGGTTACAATGATCACTTGAAACGTGGTGTGGGTTAAAGTTAAAACTTCCTTAAAGTTAGGCAACCTTTGTCATCATGGCAACAGTAAACACCACAACAATCATAGTTATGGTTTTTAAAAAACTGTCCCAGCTTGCAGTTGGAAACGGGAAGCAAAAGTCCAAAGTCTACTTTTTGCAAGTTAGGATCTAACCTGCCACCCAACCCGCCACCTCCGAATATGGAAATCAGTCACCTAATATAGATGTCATCTGAACTGCATCACTTCTCCGGGTCATAATTACTATGGCCACTAGATGGCATCTGTCACTCAAACGTAAGTAAAGGTTGTTTTTCGCAACTGACATTATGACCGTTTTTTTGGGAGGACAGGCTCTTTTGTGTTATTAATCAATAAAAAAAGGACTTCAGAAAAATATCAGAAATGCTTCTGTTTGTCTCAGCCAGCTGGGGGAGACGCGTGTCAGAGGCTTGTTTGATTGACATTAGCTGGCTACTAGTGTTGCACTGTACAGAACAGAGACAAGAAAACAAACTAGCTACAAGTCATTGATAGACAGTGTGTCTAGCAGGGATTTTGAAGAGCAGCAACCAAACCAGCATCTAACGGGTCTGAAGTGACATTTGCAGGTATGTTTACATGCTGTTTAATGTGCTGCAGCTGTTACGGGTCCCGAGCGTGGTCCCTGATGAACAGATTATGCTGTAACACAGCTGGAAAAAGTTGTAAACAGTAGTGAGTGAATGCCGTGTGTTGTTCCTTTTCAACAACAGTTTGCTTTATTTACAATGGTTCCTCAAAAGCATCATATGTCTTCCATGTTATTGCAGGTACATTTCAGGATATACCCAGTATCCTTTCTCTCACAGAAATATTTGTATTTCAGTCTTTGGACCAGAATAAAATGTCTTAGTCCTGTTCAGAGTCATTCAGCTTGACAAATACCAAACATAAGCAATTAACAATTACAGATACATTACTCATATTGCAATATCCATCTCAGATCACAGTTTCTCTCACTATGACCACTACTTTGTCATTACAACACATCATACAAGCATTTCTTCTGGCTTTATACTTATACTAGTTTGCTATTGTTAACAGTCATTTTCAGCATAAATATGAATATGCTTAAACAACTGCCAGGGTGATATGATATGAGCAGGTGAGTCCATATTCTAAACACATTTATCACAGTAAGGAACTTAAACTCCCAGCAAACATAACAAGCTAATAATATCAAGTTAACTACAAACTCAACATGAAACATTGTTATACTCTGAGGGAACATTACTAAGTTGTTTCATGTTGATTTTGAGAGATTATGCATCCCCACTAACCTAGAAAAAGTTGTAAGCAGTAGTGAGTGAGTGCTGTGTGTCATTCCTTTTCAACAGCAGTTTGCTGAGTTGGAACGGCGCCTGTACCCTCAAACAGGACATAAAATGAACGACCTAAACAATACTAATGTAGTTATTGTAAATTTGTTTTTGTTTTCATTTTTAAGACAAACAGAAAAGGACTTAGGCCTATGTGTATATGAGTTATTTAACTCATAAAATCCCTTTTTTGTGAGCATCACACAGCTAAGCAGCTAATTAGCCATCAAGCCTGCTAAATGACATTAGCCTCAGCCCTGGCCACACACACCATCATAATCTTTCCAAAGACATATTACTCAAGAGCCTCTTGTCCAACAAGTAGGCTAAAAAGAACTGTGAAATGAAAAATCTTACACAGTATTTCTTAACAAAATAGCCCCTCAAATATATATATATGTATACAAAAAATAAAAATCCATTTGAACCTTTAGTGACTTAACATTCTTTTTCATTAATACTTTGGGTCTTTCTGGCTGGTAGCACGCTCAAGGACCTCAAGAGATGTAATATAAAGGCAGTGAGTAGGGATTGCTCCCTCTTCATTTGCATGGTAAAGCAGACTGCTGGGAGTGGCTGTGTAAGTGAGCGAGCTGGTGGTGAAAGGCCTCTCAGAGAATGACGTGAGTATCTGAGAAAGTGTGGATGTGGCATGAAAGTGTTGTGAAAGTGACAGATCCCTGTGTGCTGACAGAATCATCAAAGATTTATCTGTGGCTTCACTCAGTCTCCTCTGCCAGGGAGACACCAGCCCTGACAAACTGACTGCTGTTCAGACCCTGTATCTTGTGTAGATCCTGTTAACACAGAGGACAGCTCACACCTTGCTGCTTGAATGCTTCTCAAACCCATCCTGAATAACTTGTGATGAGATAGATAGATAGATACACCTATAGGTAGGTGCAAGAAAATGAATTAGCATGAAGCATGGTCTTGTGCCTAAACCTAAGTTATAGTAACTTCATTTCACTAACAAAGACAATGTACATATGCAAATTTGTTTATTGGAGTGACATGTAGGGTTAGGAAGGAGGGGTCGAGGGGTAGACGGAAGGGAGTTGAGTGTGGCAGGGAGAACGAAGGGTCGAATTGAGATCGATGATGAGCCTGGAGGCGTCAGTGAACACAGGAGTGAGACTCAGGATGGGGACACATCCCGATGAGCTTCACCTTCATCATTCCCCAAAAGGAGCTTCATGTGGTGAGGTGGGAGCGGGCTCTTCAGATGTTGTTGAGGTGGCTATGGATTTAGCTGTGGTAAGCTTGTGGACATTCCATGCCTGGATGTGGTGGAGGAGGAGGAGTTTGTGGTCACTCCTTCCTTTGATGTGGAAGGAATGACCAGAGAGTAGTTTGGACAAAACTCCTGACCTGAACGAAACTTGCGACTCTGCCTGACTGGATCTGTGTCAGTGGGGAAGCGTGGTGTATGGTTTACGTAGTTTTGTATAGGTTCAAAAGACTATGAATTTAGGCAGAAAAGAAATATGGGGTGAGAGAGGCCAAGTTGGTCAGTCTACAACCCTCAAGAGCGAGGGCTGAAGAAGTCTGGAGCAGCTGTGCTGCGGTAGGTGGTGCGATTATGTCATAGCGTTCAGCGAAGAGGTGACGTTGGGAAGGGAACCCAGAAGCCTGGGAGAATTCAGTTTTGATTATCACAGCCCAGAAAATATGCCATCTGTTAAAACAGGACTAAATTTAATTGAATAGTTTTTTAGGATATAACCTTCAGGTTAATGGCATATGATGTCTATATTTTTAACATAGAGTATAACCACTTTTATGAGATCTCCTGGACAGATTTCTACATAAACATATACATTACATAAAATCATGTAGAAGAAGATTGAGCCTGGTGATTCTGTTTCAGGAAAGATTGGAATTGATCTTTCCTTGTTTCCTGAGTTACATGTACAGGCAGAATTTCATGAAAACATGGCTCTATACAGTATTTTATGTTACAAGGCACTTGTTTGCAGTTTTGACAATATAAATGTATCTCTACTAACTTCATGGTTATCTGAACTAAAGGTAAGTTGTTTGTAAAAGATTTCTTGCAATTTTTCACTCCTTATCACACCTTTCACACCTCCTTATCACTGAATGTCAATATGCTTTGACCATAATTTACAGTCCAGTTATACTTTATAAATATACTTATTTATATTATAGGTAACGCTTTATATTAAGGTCCTTGTAAGTGTTAGTAAATAGGTAATAAGGCCCTTGTAAGTCCTTATAAGATGCTTATTAACATTATTATTTGTTAATAAGACTATATAAGTGTTAATAATAGCATCATAAACATGTATATTTAATGGTTTGGCTCCCCAGTATATTTCTGACCTGCCCACTACAATCCAGTCAGCCCTCTCTGGTCATCAGGTGGTGATTAAGATCCAGATCTGGTGAGGGTGCTTTTATTTACTTTGGTCCTGTTGTATGGAACAAACTGCCTGATGACCTGAGATCTGTCGCAACTGTTTCCAAATTCAAAAATAAACTGAAAACTTTTGTTTTCTCAGTGTGTGTGTGTGTGTGTACCAGGTATTCCTCATATTGTTCCTCATGATGTCCCCATAAGATAATTATTAATTTTAGGGCAAGTAGTGGTGGTAAGTGTCCAGGAAATTAATGTGAGTCAATGCATTCTTCATGTTGTGGGGACTCGCCTCCCTTATGGGGACAAAAAGCAAGTCCCCTAGTGTGAATCATTAATTGCAGGGTGAAGACTTTAAAGTTGAAGGACCAGTATGTATGATTTAATGGCAGCTGGCGGTGAGGTTGCAGATTGCCACCCACTGAATATCCCTCTCCTCACACTCCCCTTCCAAGTGTGTAGGAGAACCTACAGTGGCCGTGAAACTCGTAAAAAACGTGAAAGGCCCTCTCTAGAGCCCGTGTTTAGTTTGTCCATTCTGGGCTACTGTAGAAACATGGCGGTGCAACATGGCAGGCTCTGTGGAAGGGGACCCACTCTCTAGATATAAAGGGCTCATTCTAAGGTAACAAAAACATGATTCTTATTTTCAGGTGATTATACTCTAATTAAAACATACTTGTTGATATTATATTCCATTTCTGCCAAGTCTGTTCCGCTAGATACCACTAAATTCTACACACTGCACCTTTAAGGTAAGTTTGGGGTATTAGGGTAGGGTTAGGGTTAGGCATGTGGTGGTTATGGTTAAGGTTAGGGTAAGTTTTCAGGAAATGAATGTAAGTCAATGCAATGTCCTCTAAAGCCATGGAAACACGACTGTGTGTGTATGTGTGTGTGTGTGGGAAAGTTAAGTTGTCTCATATACATCACTGAAATTCTCAGTGTCACAAAGTAACAATTTTAAGATTCCCCATCACTGGAAAAAGGAAACCATTCCTAACCAGAAAAAGTAGAAAGTATACAAAAGTATGCTGACTGTCCAATTGGTAATTTTCAGCATTGCAGCTTCTGCCATATTACCAGCACAAAAAATAAATTTGGACAAAAAATTTTGAATGTTAAGCACCAAAAAAATAGCCACACATCCTTAGTAACAACACCACAAAGGCTTTTTATGTGATAGTCAACTCATATTGGAATCTTGAAATCTTGAGCAATGAACATCTGCACATAAAGAGAGTACAATAAATGCCTCTTGTTCATACTGTGACTAAATAAAGGTAATAATCGACTTACATCATTCAGTTTTCGTCACAGACAAATGTGCAAATCGATTTTACAGTTAAGTATTCGTGTCATGTGCAATTCTACTGCAATAACATGCACTTGTGTTTCACGCACACACGGACACGTCTCTGTGAACAGGCTTCAAAAAGTGTGAGCGTGTGTGTTTCTGCTGATATAAATCATTTCAGCACAGCTGCAGTCTGCCGCTCTATCTATCCTCAGATAAGCCTTCTCAAATCTCCCTCCAACCATCATGTGGCCTCGAAGTGCTCACAGCCTGGCCACTTCTCAAACCTCTCATGTTTGTGTGTGAGCATGTGTGTGTGTGTGTGTGTGAGATGCCATGTGTTTGCCCCTGTGCTTAAGAGAATGTGCAAGTGTACAGCATGCATGCAAGCAAATGTGGGTTTGAGAGAACGTGTTAGTGTGAGTGAGTGTGTGATTATGTGCGTTAACTAGTACCCACTAATCCCTGCAAGCTGATCAAGAATCACCTGCTCTGATGTGAAGACCAGTATGTCATATTAAATCTCCGCTGAGATGTTAATGTAAAAATGCACACATCCTGTCAGCCTAAATCACATATAACAACTTGGATCTTATTTTCATAGTTTTGACCATAATTTCTAATTGGTTACGATAACTTTGTTCTCACTAAAGTAAGGGCTGAGAATGCAGCAACATCACTTCAACAAAATCCAAAAGGTTGTGAAACATGAGCAGTCAGACAAGCCAATAGTTTATTGAGATTATCTAAGCCACTTTATTTGTAGGTAAAAAGAGAAGAAATGAGCAACCTGAGCAACTAAAACAGACTACAGGCAGTGTGGAAAAGTGAGGAGGGGGGTTTGTGAAGAAGGGAGGAGAAGAGGAAGAAAGGAAGGAACTCGATGGTGAGAAATGGATATCTGAAGAAAGGGATTGGTGAGAGAAGACCAGTGTGTGTGTGTGTGTGTGTGTGTGTGTGTGTGTGTGTGTGTGTGTTAGGGGTACACAGAGGCAGATGGAGTTTGGATTTAGGCTCCTGTTGAAGGATCCGTCACATTTCATTCTTCGCTATACTGCTGAGTGGCCCTTTGGTGCAGTTTAGTGCAGTTACTCTATCTCACACATATGCATGCACACACACCAAATAGGCTTCACACACGATACAAAAAATGCAAACACACAGATTCAGGTAACAAAACCATTTTGCATGTTTAAGGATTTTTGCAATTTCACAACACAACATAAAACACATGGACTACAGCAGAAGGGACTACATGGTTAAAATGGTGAAAAAAAACATGCAGAAGTAAAAAACTTAAATACACAACAAAAGTATGATGAAAATTTGATTTGACTGGTTGTATCATTTCAAAACTTCCCTTTTCTCTTTTGAAAATGCTGCTTGTTTATCATCACTTTTAAAACCAGTTTCACCTGGCAAATATTTTCATGCTGCCTTTTCCCCTCCAGCTCAAACCAAAGCTCACTGAGAGCAACACTGCAGTATGAATCAGTCAACAGAACACACACACACACACACACACTCATAAACACATACACAGCAAGCTGCCATATGCTTCTAGTTGAGATGGTCTGGGTGAGAGTGAATGTTTTTTGGATGAAGGCCTTTTGCACGCGCAATATAGCTCAATGAGGTTACATTAGCTGATACCTTCCCAGCAGAGTCCCTAATGAGCTGCATGGGGAGAGCTCACCACCCCCACTCTGACACAAACACACACACACACGCACACACACACAGACACAGCCTTACTCCTGTGGGATAGTGCGAGGCAGGAAGTGGAAACATGCCAGAGGCAAAGAAACAGATTCCACCTTCTTTCTTTTGGTAAAATATATTGATGTAATTCTACATAATCTAATAATCTAATCTACAGCAAGGGGTCCAGTGTTTTCAGGGTCTAATAACACCAGCAACACAGTGAAGAAGAAAACCAGGCACATCATAAAATATGTAATACAGCACAGTATAACATAACCATGTGGTGGTTTGGAAGACAAAGTTCAAGCCTTTCTAAGGTTGCCGATGCTGCAGGCATGAAGTTCATATGCATTTGTAAAAAGGGAACTCCAGTAAGTAGTATTGCACTTTCATGAAGTTGGTTGACATAAGAGACAGATTAAACAAAGAATGGCCAATAGATGCCACAGAGGCTTAGATACTTTTATTTCCCAGTATAGGTAAAGCTTAAAGTCCCCCTCCACTCAAAAATATGTTGTTCTTCTTGTTCCTACAGTTGGATGTTTGAGCTTCACTGTGCAGAATGATGTATGTGCAGAGTTTTCACATTCATCTCTGTGCTCATTAAAAATGTGAGTTTAAGGGGCCTATGAGCATGATTTGTGACATCACAACTAGTTTGGAAGTCAGTCCTGGTCCAGTATGCAACTTACACAAGTGTGATATGGAAACCTGAAGCCTCCAGTGCACACATACTGAGAATGGACTTTACAGTGAAGACATCTTGTGTCCAGCAGTTAAACTTTTAAAATGAAAAATATTTACATATTCAGATTGTGGAAATTTTAATGAATTAGAAGGAGTAGATGCAATGTTAAGAATTTTAATGTGGTAATTCTACTTTTTTGTGGAAAAAACATATTTTTATATGTCTTACCAGAAACACAGGAGACATTATAATGGTTTTCACAGGCTGAGTAGCCACTGGTTTGCTGACACCTCTGTAGTTGTTCTGCTAAGTGGAATATATTGTAGCCACTTTTGCTACAGTAGCAAATCCATTATGGTAAATATGCATAGTATTTTTTAGTAAAGTTACTTTATCATTGTGTGGTAATGTAGCTGCAGTGCAGACTTACTTAGTATTTGGAACCTAACTTACAGTATGTTGTATTAAGAAAAAGATTGCAAAGACATTGATTTTTGAGCTGCTTTAATTACAAATGGAACTACCTTTTTAAAGTAGCTATTTTTCCTATATTTGATACATTAATTTTTCAATGCAATGAACGGCACAAGCTATAAATCCCATTCACCTCCAATGTATTGGGGTGGTGGCAGAGGTCTCAGAGACAGATATCTCAAACACTGGACAAATAAAACCTGAACTCTGGATGGCTGAATAATATGGAAGCGTATTGAATATACCAAAGAAAAACAAATATCAACAACCATGGAGTCCGAAGCATCACAGATTACATCATAAATGTTGATAGCAAAAAAGATGCCTTTTACAGTATTATGGTTCTGTCCCAGTCTTGCTCTATGTCCCTCCACCAGTCCACTAGATGCCCTCAGGATTTTCTGCCTGTTTATGACTGGACTGAGTGGGAAGAAGGTCAGATAAGAGGTTACAGATTATATTTAAGGACCACTTGAGACTGTTGCTTGCTACATTGACTGTTGTGGAGACTGGGTGTAAATATGAACTGAAACTGAAACAGTTGTCTTTCAGTCCAATTTATGTTACATGCAGCCTTAATATGCTGATCACTATGCTTGACAGATTTATTGGTTCTTGTTTTGTCAACAGCAATTTATGTTTCTAGTCTTTTTGGTAAAGCTTCCTAGGTTGGCAATATAATGCTGAAGTTTAGTTGCTCAAGTTATTTGCTGTGTTTGCTCAGTGTGATATGTGCACTTATTTGAGTTGTATTTGTGTGGTTCCAGGACAGTTGAGTGAATGACAGTTCAGATATTGAGAGGATTGTGCATGGTTATATTGTGGACTTTGGCTTATGGATGAAGTTCTGTTTTTGATGTGTCCTCAGCCCAGAGCAGCTATCGTCTTTTGTGTTTTTTCTTGTTTTTCCCAGCCTGGTCTTCCCTCCACACCTGCCCTGCATTCAGTATTGTTAGTCTTAGTCTTGCCCTACTCCCAGTGTTTCCCTCAGCCTATCAGCTCTTTGCCTGTTCTCAGTTTGGTCACCTGTTCCCCATTCCTTCATTTCTTCAGTTCGTATTTAAGTCTTAGTTTTCAGTTCAGTTTTTGTTGGATCCTCTGTTCAGTTTGTTCTGCTCTGTTCAGTTTTATCAGTTTGTTCTGCTCTGCGTTTTGCTTTTTACCTGCCAGCTTTGCCTGCATGAGCCTAAATAAATAAGTTCATCTTCAGCCTTGCTTTGCCTGTAGTCGCCTGCATTTGGGTCCACCTGCTTTGCTCCATTTAACAATTTGTCATGCTGGATGTTCATTTTATTTGTTTTTTATACTCCATGTCTGTCAGATCAGGCCATTAGGCTGATATTGTTTAGTCTGACCCTGTTAAATTCATGAAACTGAATGGGAAGTAGGACCTGGGAGACTATCCCTTACTTACATCTTTTTCCTTACTTAACCGAAATCCTGTGTTTTAACTTAAACTAAGATGTAGAGTAGAGAACTCACTGGACGATTTTCAACTGCTTTTTAGCTCTCATATTACATCACTCTCTCTCACACACACACACACACACACACACAAAACACATGTAAGAGGCTGGGAATGCCACTGATCAGCACAAAGTCATAAGACTTATCACCCCTCATATTTAACCGCTGTGAGCTGTGAGGCTATTTTGTTCCTTCCCACAGGTGTTGGGAGTTAATGCCGCCAGTCATGTGACAGTCGCTTGGGCTTTGGTCCCTCAGGATGCCGCGGAGGCTTCAGGGCTGTGAACAACCAGCCCTGCGGCCTTCATCTGGGTTAGGAATAACGGTGTTAACAACTTCTCACACAGCACAGCCATACAGCAGCACTAGCCGCACACAACAAGGTGAAGCTGGAGGAATTTAAAAAAGAAACTTGAAACACTCTGCACTGTTTCAAATAAGACTAGGGGCATAAAATATGTCAGCATTTGCGGTGTGTCACTCAATAAATAAGTGAAATATGAGGACTGCATCCAGTTATTTTTACCTCAGGTTTTGTTTTCACCTCTCTCCAAAAAAACTATTACGGTAAGTGGATCTGGCTGAAATCTGGTGGACAGATCAACACTTGCCCAAAGACTAGTCAGGTTTTAATAGTGATACAGATCTATGATTCCCACACCTTAGAAAATCAAACAGAACAAACATTTCCCTTGTTCTTCTTCTCTTTTTGAAAAATAAATATTCTCTCCTATTTTACAGTGAAACCAGTAGTTTTACTTTCTTGAAAAAATATGCATTTAAGTTTGTGGTATGTGACACAGACTGGATACATAGGAAGAAAAAAAATACAGTGGAGAGAACAGTAGTGTGAGAGTCCACAGCATGCTGAAGCATCAGTTAGGCCTCATAAAAAAGAATGATAACACAAAAAGCAAACATACATTTTTTTTAAAAAGCCCATTAAAACTGCACCATGAGAATACATACAGTATCTCATTTTGTGTGTACAAGCAAACAATCTATACTGTATGTGGGTGTGTGTTTGGGCATACGAACAGTACTAGTAATGCATGCATACACACATACACATACAACACATATAATTGCATGCAGAGTTTGACCTTCTGCCAAGATATCCAGTTCATGTCATTGGTGAATCCCCTCTCTGTTGGGGGTTATAATGGTGTTTCCAGGCTGAATTAAATAACAGTAACTCAGCAGTGACGTGCTTAGAGACACAGAAAAGCTAAATAAGGACATATAAAAGGATAGACAATGTGAGAAGGATCAAGATAAAAAAGAAAAAAAGAAAAGTAATGAAGTAGAAAGACAGGAACATAAGAGAGACAAAGATGTTGAACAAAACCCAACTTTCCTCACACTCTCTCCAGGCCAGGAGGCCGATGCATTTTAGGTTAACAGCTGGAAGACATGGAGGTGTCTCTGCAGACAGACCCGGGCCTGTAAAGGAGCTCTGAGGCTGGGCAGGATGCACAGACCCCAGCCAGGACACACACACACACACACACACACACACACACACACACACACACAGGACATCTGGATACACACACACACTTCACAGCAGTGATCATCATTATAACATGACATCCTGAGCCAGCAGCACATACAAGAATAAATAATTTAGATAGTAAAATGACATAGATGCAACGATATGACATTCTGTACAAAAACATAATATAAATGTATTGTATATTGTACATCCTGATTTGAGAGATGAGAGCTGCTCCACCCTTGAGATGAACTTTTGTCGTCGTGTCATGTATCCTATAATCCTGCATCACAGCAGTATAAATTCAGTGTGGAAGGGGTCAATGCCTGAGTGGTTATGATTTTAAGGGTTGTGTAAGAATGAGACAGAGTTCCCAGTGCAACCCTGGTGTGCTGAGGCCTTGAGATGAGGCCAAGCATTTCAGAAATACAGTACATCATATGGCATGTTTAGGGATAAATGAATCTAAATTCGTAACCAAGGAAGTTCTCCAGTATCACAACAGTCAAAGAGTCAAATGTATTCTTCTTCTTATTATTTGTAGTAACCATGGTAATTGTAGTAGCATACTGATTTTTTATTATTAGATAAGACAATATAAGATATACTATACTATACCTACATATCTACATACATAAAAAAAAAACACACAATAAGACCAATAAAATCCATAAAACCAAAATCATATCAATATTATGGTTGTTGCTATTATTATTAGATGTCTAAAAGCAGCCTGAGTAATAATAATAGTAATTCATGTAGTAACGCATACATTATACATGTATTTTTTGTGTTACATACTGTATGTATATTTACAGTCATGTGAAAAAGATAGGACACAGAAAATAAGATACAATATGCTCAACTCAGAGACAAAAAAGAGAGAGACGAAGACAGCACTCCAATTTGACTTTTTAATATTGCCACAAAGTGCTGTCCTTGTCTCTCTTTTTTATGAAAAAGATAGGATACCCCATGAAAACCTGTCTTTTTCAACATATTTAAACATATGGACATTTGATCTTCATTAATGATCTTCATGATAATATAATTTAATAAAAACCAATAAAACTAAAGACATGTCTTTTGAAAATGGTGTGTAAAATGTAATTAATAGAAATGCAATTTTCTTGTGAGGAAAAATTTAGGACACACCCACATTTATTACTACTTAAAAAGCCTAAAATTAGAATCAAACGCACCACATCAGGTGCAAATGATTAGAAAATTGTTAGAGAGGATTGTGGAGGAGTCTGTCTTATTTAAACCTCAGACATTTAGTTTGGTTTGCTCTGGATTGTTGAAGTTAATGGTATCACCATGGCGAAATCAAAAGAGCTTTCTGAGGCCTTCAGAAAGAAGGTTGCCCAAGAAGTTCAGCCCAAGAGCAGAGCAGACCAGGGATGCCACGGTGAGGAAATGTTTCCACTGGTTAATAAACTCGTGACAACACCAGTGTTACCGGTTACACTGGACAGTTTACAAGATAAGAGACATGAGAGTAGCTGCTCACTAACAGCTATGTGTGTTTACAACAGAGAGCAGGAGGGAGGACAGACGTCTCACTCCGCTACTCTGTGCTGCGACTGCTGCTACTGCGGACGGTCACAGAGCAGACACTTTCAGTTTATAATTGCATTTTCTGACTAAGTATTGATAACATGCTTAGTATTTTGAGTTTTTTTATTTGATGAATGTGACCACTAATATGTGTAAAATGGACTGAATGTGTTTTATTTCTATAAAAAAAAAAAAAAAATAACAGTGGGGGCAGTGGGAAAGTAATGTAATCGCATATGCCCAAACACCGTGTAACACTGATAGCACCGACTACCACAGCAAGCCTAGAGCAGACAGCAAGGTGCTTAAAGAAGACTCCAACAATCCTAAAATGTCATCACGGGACCTACAGGTAGCTCTTGCCACAGTTGATGTCAAAGTACATGCATCTACCATCAGAAAGAGACTGCACAAGTTTGATTTTCATGGGAGGTGTACAAGGAGGAAACCCTTGTTGTCAAAAAAAGTTGAAATTATCAAAATCATTTGGGCACAGTAACACAAGACATGTTTGGCACAAACCAAACAGCATTTGAGCACTAGAACCTCATACAACTCTGAAGCATGGGGGTGGAAATATCATAGGGCTGCTTTGCTGCAGCAGGGCCTGGCCAGCTCACCATCATAGAATCTACTATAAATTCTTTATTGTATCAGAGGGTGCTTGAGGAAAGTGTGAGACCATCTGTCCAAAAATTGAAGCTGAGGCGGATGTGGACCATGCAACATGACAATGACCCAAAACATTCCAGTAAATCCACAAGGAATGGCTCAAAAGAAAGAAATGGAGAGTTCTGGAATGGCCAAGTGGAAGCCCGGATCTTAATCCTATTGAGATGCTGTGGGGTGATTTGAAACGGGCTGTGCATGCAAGAAACCCCTCAAACATAACACAGCTGAAAGAATTCTGCATGGAGGAGTGGAAAAAACTTTCTCCCAGTCAATGTCAGAGACTGGTAAACAGTTATAGGAAACATCTAATTGAGGTTATTTCAGCCAAAGGGGGCAATACCAGCTATTAGGTGTCCTAACTTTTTTCTCAGTAGTAATTGGCATCTTAAATGATAAAGTTAAAATTTCATTGCTTTTGGTTCAATTACATCACCTTTTATATATAGATATTGTTTGAAAGAACATCAAATATTGATATGTCCATATATCTTAAAAAAAGAACTAAATATTTCATGGGATGTCCTAATTTTTTCACGACTGTATAGTATTAGTAGAATTATTCTGAGCTGTGTCCCAAATGATATGTAATGTCAATGATCATTTCCAACCAAGCAAGAAGGATATTAAACTGGAACAAAATAAAAAATAATGATCACTAATAGAATTTCAGTGATTGATCGGCTTTAATGAGTGAAAGGGCTGCCTTAAAATTTTATGTTAAATCAAAAAGTAAGTAAGTGAGTAAAGTTTATTTATATAGCACCTTTCACAGACACCAGTCACAAAGTGCTTTACAGTCAAAATAAATGAAAGATAAACAACACAACAACACAATAAAACACAGGGGAAAAACAGGCATAAAACACAAGTTAAAACATAAAATACCACATGCTACCTAAATGCCTGTCTGAACAGATGGGTTTTAACTGCTTTTTAAGAGTCCACAGAGTCCAGAGACCTCAGACTTACAGTATTGGGAGACTATTCCAAAACTTAGGTGCAGCCGACTGGAATGCAATCTCCCCGAGTCTTAAAACATGTCCAAGGGACACTTGGTTAGACCCTGGTTAGACGACCTAAGAGATCAGCTGGTGGTGTGGGGGTGTAGAAGGTCCATGATATAATGTGGAGCCTGGCCATGTAGGGATCTATAAGTGAGCACCAAGATTTTAAAATTAATTCTAAAATTAACAGGAAGCCAGTGCAGAGAGGTTAAAATAGGTGTAATGTGTGACCAACTGCTGGATCGTGTTAAAAGCCTAGCAGCAGCATTTTGGACGGTTTGTAAACGGTCCAAGCAAGATTAAGGCAGGTAAAAAGAGAATTACAGTAGTCTAGACATGATGAGATAAAGTCATGTATTAGCATCTCCATTTCAGCTTTTGACACAACAGACCTGAGTTTGGCAATGTTTCTTAAGTGAAAGAAACATGAGTCAGTGTCCTAATATAAGCATCAAAACTTATGGATTGGTCAAGAATCACATTCATAATCAAGATTATACTGACTAGACTGAGAAGATAAGGATAAGGCACCAAGGTTCTGCCTGATCACTGAGTGAAGGTTATCAGGAGCAATAATCAAGACTTCAGTTTTATCTGCATTTAACTGCAGGGAATTATTTGCCACCTAATGGCATTTAAACAGCTGTTCAACACAGACAGTCAAGCTCATCAGGTTTGAATGAAAGGTATAACTGGATGTCATCAGCGTACAAATGATAGGAGATGTTACTGAAACTACTGATAATCTGTCCTAATGGAAGTATGTATATGGAGAATAAAATGGGCCCCAGGATCAATCCCTGAGGGAAGCCACATGACAAAGCAGCAGTGTCCGAAACAAGTTCACCTACACAGACTGAGAAAGTCCTATCAGTGAGATAGGAGGAGAACCACTCCCATGCAGTCCCAGAAATGCCCACTATGTGTTTTATGTGGTGGTCAACAGTATCAAATGCTGCACTATGGTCCAATAAAACCAAAATCAAGCACTCTCCAGCATCTGCAGCCATTAGGATATCATTTGAAACCTTAAGGAGAGCTGTGTCACTTGAGTATTATGTTGTTATTAATACCATTCTGTTTTTTTAGAAGAAAGTACATATGCCACATTTTTAATAATGAAGAAATATGTCACTCAATGACATAATGGCTCTCATATAGGTGTTTAATAGTTTTTGGATTAGAGCTCTATGGCATGAGGCATAAAGTAGAGTAGCCACAGTTTGTAACTCATGTATTATTACAGGAATGCACATTTTTTGTTTGGCATCTACAGGGAGCACTATTTAATAGTTATGTTTGGGTATGTAGAACTTCTCAGTACCTACGGGCCATTGCTGACTTCCATAGTCTGGAAAAAACATGAGGGATATTCTTTGAGAAAATGAGTAAAGTCCAGCAGAAGAACTGTCATCTTCCTGTGTGTGGAAATCTGGTCAGAAAAACAAAATAACCAATGCCAATTATTGTTTATGGAGCACTTTCTGCTTGAAGACAGTTATGAAAAAACAGCTGTTTGTTTCATGATTCCATCAAAATGTAATCACAGGAATATCAACAAACAACTGGACTAGTCATGCCTGTCTTTTAAGGTGACCTGTATTACCATTCAGTCAGGCTCATCAGCACATTTTTCAAGTAGGATATGGTATCCAACCTACCCTATCATTGATTCTAGAAAAGTAAAAATACTAAATGTCCAATTACAAAACATGACAGTCTCCAATTTTCAGCTATCTTTTTTGAATGAGTTTATGCTGACCAAAACTAACTGGATGCCGTAAACCATAACATTAATATAAATTAAATGCACACGTTTAATCATGTTACTGTCCCTTTTTCCTCAAATAACAGTTGAACACTTACACATCCTGCTTTAATCTGAGGGATGGGGAAAAACAAAAACCATGAGTCAAAGAATATTCAGTGCTTAAAATTGACATTTTGAATCAATTTTAATTTTTATGAAAACACGACAAATGTCATCTCAAACCTATTTGAGAAAACAACACACTTTACCTGCCATTCAGAGAACAACGTTGGTCATCTTTCTTTGACTTGTGCCATAAGTGGTTAATCATTAACAATCTCTTTTCTCCGTAAAGGGAAGGTGTTATTCATCATTTCACCAATTTTCTTCCAGTCAACTTTACTTTTCTTCATCAACGACCATGGAAAATCTGGCAGAAAATTCACCTGACTTTTTGGTCCTCTTCAGTTTTTTTTGACCCAGTTGGACCAGATGTATGTGAGTTTACTTTGAGCTCAGAGCATCCAGCCACTTGCAGCTTCTGTCGGAAGTTGCCCATTTTAAATTTGAAACTGAACTTCCAACAGTACCATCCATTGACAGACCCCAGTTCTTTCAGACAAGGATGCTTATTGATGAGCGCTTGGGCCACTTGATCATACTCTTTTTGTGTTGGGCTGAGGTTGTGGACATATATGGCTTCTGCCAACTTATCTAAGATGTCCGATTTCATGTCTCTTGATGTGTGAAGAAGGATCCCATCTCTGTGGTAAGCCTAATTTCCTTGCCTCAGTTTAATTTTGACATCAAAAGAAAAGGAATGAATGACAAATGGCTGAAGCAGCTGATGAGTTTGACTACAACTGGGGATCATCAAGGGATGATGATGACAGGCTTGTGTATCTAGGGTTAAGTCGGTGTGGTATGACTTGAGGTACACTTTCAAAGTTGCTTTATCTGCAGGAAGCTCTGATATGCTGCTCAAATTGCACAGTTCATTATCAAATTCAGGGTCTTGATACTGAACCACAAAGTCCCCATCCAATCCCAGTTTGGTCTTCAGCATCAAGTAGAAGTCATCAACAGTCTAAGACAAGTTGTCGATGGTGACTCTTCTAATGTATCTTCGCTCAGGATGGTGCACAGCAGCATGATGAATCTCACTGAAACGGACAGGTGCTTTAAATTAGTTAAACTGACTCTGGAGGTCACTCAGAGCAGCATATAACTCCAGCTCAGTTCTCCAGCTCCCCAAACCTCCAAGAGCCAAAAGCCTGTCCTGTGTGCTGTGGGCACTATGTCCTCGGCATTAATGCAGAATTTCAATTATGGGTTCTCATTTATGTCAGAATATGTTGCCAAACCTGTGAAAACAACAGTCACAGGAGTCTTAATGAAGCCTGCCTTCAGTGTTTCCCACAGGTTGTGTTTATTGTTATTGTTGTGGCTGACCCTGGAACAGCATTAAGTATCAAGAGATTTCTGCAAAGCAGCAGTAAATTCATGACCTCACATTGCCATATTATTGCACCATTCTTTTAAATCAGTCTGCACTTTGGACTGCATTTGGAAATTTTCAAACTAATGAAATGGAAATACAAACATATTTTCGGTGGGCCAGCAAAATAAATTCATTAGATGAGAAACACTGCCGCCTTTCTCATCAAATCCACCATCATATTTGAGGCTTCACTTTTCACTCTCAAGCTTGTTAGTTGATATGGAAAGAGAGGGGAAAGAGAGGTTTTTGACCTTAATAACACAGGGCCACTCCTGGGCTGCCAGCGGGGGCGGACTGGCAACAAAAAGCAGCCCAGGAATTTGCTGTCAAGCGGCCCCAATTTGATACACCAAATTTGAACTGACACAACATGTTTGTATCAAACCTCTCCCTTTCTGACTCTGCAACTGAATTTTCCAGATGACCAGTAATTAGTTGTATTCAATCAGTAAGATCACATAAGAGTGCAAAACATACCTATGCTTCAATTACTTTTAAACTCAGTTCAGTGGCACTGGCTGGTCGTCACACATACCTTTCTCCATAGAGGTCCCTGCAAAGACTTCCTCAAAACTTTCCCTGTCTGACTTAGGTTCATCTGTTAAAAATGCATAAAGCAGACATGATTTGGACTGTCTGACATGAGCATCAAATATTCATTAAATTCATGATGAATAGTCCAGCCTTGACATACATATGTGGTGTATTATGCAATATACTTCCCATTAATCTTGTAATTCAACAGTAAATAACTTGAATGAAGTAGTCAAACCTGATCATATAAATGATATATTGTCCTCTAATTTACTTCACAGTCACACAACATTCAATAGTGCACGCATCTCTAACTGGATCTGTGCTGGTTCCTGCTCCCTCCTCCTCCATCCTTTCCCTTTGTTGCTCAGAGCAATGTTCACCTATTTGTTTAGATCAATATTATATGCCTTATAGGCTATAATGCAAAAAATAATTGATGAGTAGTCTAGAAGAAAATTCTCAAATTTACAGTTTCATATTCTACCCATTTTAAGTCGACTTTACAGTCAACACTTTAGTGAAATTTAGTGTAAACTTCTCTAAACGTTTGAGTCTGACTAGTTAAACCTTGTAAATGGTCAAACCTGCAGCGGGACATTAGCATTGAAACCCCAAGGTTAATAAAAACATTTTGTTCTTCAGTTTGTTCATTCAGTTAGCACCAGCTCCCTGCTTACTCCTCTCCTCTAACAGGAAAATTCCTGAACTTCCTGATGGCTAGTTCGTGCCTGGCTGCCAGTCCCTTCCAAAGTGAGCTTGAGCAAATAATGTTGCATGATTTAGAAATTTACTGCAACAAAAAATGTTGCCAACACTATCACCTGCCAATGATGTAGCGTAGTTAGCATGCATTAGCTCGGAGGACTAACTTGGCTTGTTTATATTAATTGAACGTCACTTTTTCCTTCATAGACCAATTGATGAGTTAAAGAGTAGGTAGAATTTCAGTAGACCAAGGTTTTCTTTGGTTGACTACAGTCCTAATTGTTTTAAAAATACGTTTGTAGTTAACACAGGACGCAGCATTGGTTTGAAGGACTTCTAATTTACCTTTTTATGTTTCGTAAATAAGTAACTGTTTAATCTTTTCACATCTTTTCATGTGAAAAGATTATTTTTTGTAAGTATCAGTATTGATAAGCAGTATTGGTATTGATATCAGTATCGATAAAATCGATACCCATCCTTACTTCTGAGTGGTCTATGTTTCAGCAACTAAAAGACACATTGAAACCTTTCAAAGTGGCAACTCAGGCTCTCTCCACTGATGCCTACCCCACAGCATCAGCTGTCCTACCTCTGCAGAATGTCATATCTCAGCTGAGCACTATACATTACAACGTATTTTACATATTTTCCAAGACAACTAAATTACTGATATCTCAAAATTAACAAGATTAGAAAGATCAATATTAGATAAATTTTTTATTTAAAAAAAACAGTGTGTATAGGGGTAAATTTATTTTATTATTTTCACAGGCAGAATGATGGCAAATTTGAAAATGCGCTACAGTGAAGAGAGCAGCGAATGGATGCTGCTCAATAAAGCAGCCTTCCTGGACCCCCAGATCTCATTTGAACAGAGAAATCTAGCCAGTGATAGCTGACAAGAGATGAAGGAAAACGAGAGATTGGTGTGAGTGGGTGGACTCCACTGACATGAAAATTGACAGTGTGATTGAAAAAAAATTCATGAAATAAAAACAGACTTTTGAAAAAGGGAGCCATAAGATCCGGCTCCCTTCAAAGAGCCATAATTCCCATCACTAATTACAGCTCTTAATCTACTTTTTACTGGCCTGTGTGACATGAAATCCATAAAGTTAATATGGAGCTCACTGGCTAATGTTTGGGAATGGCACACAAAGCAGTAGCTCACCAGCTAATGTTACATTAGCTAAAGCCAAAAGTTTGTTTTGGCAATATTACAGTCCAGAAAAAACACAGTCTTGCGTCTAAATATTAAAAATGTGTTCACGCTTTTGCAACTGCACTCACTTTATAATCAGTTTTATTCACCTTGAGAATGGGTTGAGGCGACAACGACAGCTAAACGTCCAAGGATGGAAGCATGTCTTCCACCGCCAATTCTTCATAATGCACCTCCTCGATAACAGTCGCAGAAACGTGATGACATAGTAATTTCGTGTTATCACAACAACTTCAGTAATCTTTTGTCACGTGACATGGAATAATATGCTAGAATAACAAACAGGCAAAATCACATTTTACAGTGTAGGCAAATTGTGTTCACAATCAATGATATAAACATTTATTGGAGACACGCTTGTGAAGGCATAAATAAAATTGGTTAGGGTATACAGGTGAGCTGAGCCAGGACATTTTAGATAGGGTGTGGGCTTAATTATGACATTTCCCATTTTTCTCAAAAAAGGAATTAGACACATGATTCAGAATCAATGCCATGGCTGCAACATGTATGAAAAGAGTAAAGCAGCAGAGGAGAACAGAAGAATATGATCATATTCTCAACTGTAGTAACAGCGAGGAGATGACAATGCTCACAGACCCTAAATGGCACACAGATGTATTATATACAGTATGTGGCCTGCACATAGAGATACTGCACATGCAAAAGATGGCGCAACAAAAATCCCATCTGTCATCCCACACCAGGGACTTGTACAAAAGAGCTTTCCTGACAACAAAAACTTGTTCTTAGCTTATCTTTAACCTTATTTAATATTATGTTTTATCATTGTTTTATCCATTGCCTGAGTTTGTATTGTTTTGTCAGCAACTTTTTATGCTGCCATCCTCCAACCTCAATGGGACTAACCAGGGAAAAAAAAACCCAAAATAAATAAAATAAACTGAGACTGGCACTCTGCATCATGCTGTTGTTTAGATGATATACACATAAATAATTGTATGTGAAAAATATTTTAGGAGCAAAATGTTTTTTGTTTTTTTTTACAATTTGTTTTATTATTTTTGCAAATGAAACATACAGTATATGCTGATTAAACTGAGTTACCATGAAGGTGTATTATGATTAATTATATTTCTATTGCATTTCAAAACATGACTCCTCAGCTGTGTCATCTCTCCACTTGGAGAGGTAATACAGTTGTGTTGCAGGATGCATGTACAGTGGTTGCCACTAGGGGGGAGATGTGAGTCTTCTTCTGAACTCTCTGCAGGAGCATCTGATGCATCTGACTCAGGATGAAGGAGCATGCCAGGAAGTGTTTCCTCTTAAAGGTTTTGGGGCCAGACTGAGTAACTCCAAATGCTGTCTTGTTTTCAGATGGGAGGCCACACATCTCCCAGTGTTCCCAGGCCTGTGTGCACTGGTAAGGGTTTCCACCTCTGCTGGTAATAGCAGCCTCAGCTAATTAACCACAGGCATTTAATTTGAGCCAGAGGAGACTTGAGCCTCACTTCTAAATGTCCCTGGAGGAAACAGGGATGAGGGGAATGGCAGAAGAACCAATAAAAACAGGCAGGATTTAGGTTAAGGGGGCCAGGACAGAGGTTTGGGCCTGAGCACCTGTCACAGCCCTGGAGCAATGAATGCTATTGATGAGCCAGGCAAGGTCAGCCCCGACCACACCGGGGCCTCCACTCAGCCTCTTTGGATCTCCGGCGCAAAGCCAGGGGGATTGTTGGACACCTGTCAATCAGACTGGGGAGGGAAGCAATCTGGACTTGGCTACTGTGCCTCAGCTGTAAGACGGTTAAGCCGGCCTAAGGCAAGCTCATGACATTCTCACGGAAACTCCTGTAACAAGATAATGATCTTACAATATTACACCGACATTGAGAAACATTTTGCACACTAGCACATTATGAACGGTGAGATGAGTAACATACTCCCCAGCACTAAACAGACTTTTGATTGTTTGTGTGGCTTTTATGGGGCAGCTGAGCTGTCCCACCAACAGTGGGTGTGTGCTTGAGTATGCACTGTATGTGTGTGTTTCTGTGCCTGTACAAGTGAGGAATGAAACGGATACAAACACCACATGGTCAAACTACTGATTTTTTATTTTTACTTGGAAAAATGATGGATCTACAAAACTCATTGAATTCAAGAGCTAACATAATAAAGATAAAAGTTGATGACTCAAGTAAACTTTAATTAAGAAACTGTGACTTTGCATCAGATAAGCCATGACCTCTAAAAGTCCATTTTGTTTGGAACATCTTAATAAGGCACCCGGATCGAATAAAAAGGAGCTTCTAGCTACATATGGTATTTTACTTAAGGTATAAAAAACACATTCATCCTAGTGTTATAGCCATGCTGACTATCTGTGAGTGCAAGTAATCAGGAGCATACCTACTGATGTTGAACTGTCCCACATTTCTAAATTTGCCACTACCAACATTTTAGTTTAGGAGTTTTAATAAATACTGAAATCATCATATGCACTTTGTCAAATCAATACACCAAGCAGAACAGGCTTAATTAAAGAGACAATCAAAGTAGCCATATATACCCATGGTCCACATGGTCCACACAGGTGTTACTTATTTTTGCCTAATTAGGCTTCTCATGAGGACTGTGTGGGTGTTTACACATTGTGCTTAGCTGACATCTCTGACCCTCCTATTAGTTTTGCACCTGTTACATAGGGAGAAGTTACACCTTAATCATTCTTATTGGCTTGTGAAGTTTGGTGACATCATTTAATTACAGCATAACTCTACCCAAGTTCCACGTGAGCAGAAGTCTAATTAGGCAGAATAAGTGAAAACACCTGTGTGGGCGTGCAGTCTTTAATTGTAATGGAGCTTTAACAAAAGTTCAGTCAGGAAGACTATCTTTTGCATGCTCAGGTCTGTAGTCATTCCCATCCCTCACTCATGCTCACTCATAATTTCCTTGCTGTCATTGCCTGGGGCCATCAATTGAGACGTCAGCTGTTCTCATCAGCTGGTCTCATCTAACCAATAGCTCAGTGACACACCTTCATTTGTCAGTCTGTCTTTATAAATATGTTTTCTCCCTCTCTGCCTTAGTGCTTTCATGCTGCCGTTTTGCGCGCCCCACCACCCATCACCACCCAGTCTTTGCAGATTCATCAGTGCATTGCCTCATCAACCTCATTAACCTCATCAGCCTTATCAGTCTCAGCAAAAGTCATCAGCCACAACCACCACCAGTGTCTGGACTCCTTGCTGCTGCTCAGGACTGATGTCCCTCGATTACAAAGTCTCCCTGTAGAGTCTAAGCAGCAAAGACTTTTGACAAGACTAAATCATCAATATCATCTGTATATTCTTTTTGCTTTATTCACTTGTCTCTCCTGATTGAACTGCCTTATGTCTCTATTTCTTGTTTCCACTTCTCAAGTTTACTTGTACTTTTAGATCATATCTTAGCAACAGTTGTCATGGCTGCTGACTCTCAATGGACTTATAGACGCCCTGTTTGTGGCAATTTGGTTAAACACAAATTTTCCCTGTAATACACCATATGCATTTTGACACATGGCCCCTTCACAAGACAGGTAACCATGCAGGACCCACCTTAAGGCTCATACCATTTTTGATGATATTGTGCTTTAGTGGTGCATATTCTCAAACAAGACAATACTGGTGAATTTGGCACAGAAACCAAATAACGTAAAAGTTCATGTTAGAAGCTGTGATAGCTTTGTGGTGTGTCAAACATACTAATTTATATACAGGACAGTTGCTCGCTAGGCCTGTTTGGTAACCCTGATAGTAGTCTCAGTAGTTAAGGTGTGTTCAGACACAAGGTGAACTAGTGTGTGGTGCAATTGCATGTAAAGTCAATGGGGTGAAGCCATGCCCAAGTGAATTGAAGAAGCTTAAGCTTGAGCGAAGAATTCACGCTTATCCCGGGTCTTTATGGCCTTGTTCAGACTGCCAGCCCAAATCAGTTTTTTTGGCATATCCAGATTGTATCCAGATTGATTTTAGAAAGGCTGGACAGCAAAATAAAACATGAAATGAGATTTTTACAAATCAGATCCAAGCCACATTTAGAGGTGGTTTGAAATGCGATTCGAAACAGATGCGTTTCAGTACGGATGCTCTGGATGCTCAAATCAATTTCAAAGTGTCTTTTGTGTCACTCACAACGCAATACACACTTCAAATCCAGAGTGACGGAAGTGCATTAGAGCAGATGAGCAGAATCCATGCTGCTACTAGCAGAGCGGTATGGAGGACAACATAGAAAACAACAGTCCATGGACAGACGCTGAAATAAATTATCTGCTGACACTTTGGAGGGATGATAGATCTCCATTTCTCATGCTTCCACGTTGGAAAGCCACATCACCAGCATACGTAGTTACTGACACCTACATCGTTACCACAGCAACTCATGCAGATACATTAGTGATATCTGGACACACAAATCTGATCTGATAACTTGCAAATAACAGTGCAGACAGTCTGTCTTAAAGATTTGATTTGAGAAACAAATCTGATTTGTCTGCAGTCTGAACAAAGCTTATGATTTCATAAACATATAGAGACTAGAAGAAAAAGAAGAGAGACTGAAGGAAAATAACAGAGATGGAGTTTCTGGTGAGTTCAGGGGCTGAGCTATCACACACACAAACACACACACAAACACACAGGCAGCTGTACAGTCTGTACAGTTGGTACGTTGGCTCTACAGCGGTCAAATTTGTGCAAATGAGCAAGGCTTCAAATTTGCTTCATTTTGTGTCCAAACACAACTTTAGCAATGAATTAATTGTTACTGATTACGAATTGATTTAACTGATCGTCATAATCAATATCCAGACGCACAGATTCAAACCATCAGAGACTGCTTCAATATATAGTCTGTGAGTGTGTGTATTTGTGTGTGTGTTTGTGCGCACAGGTGGTAGTGTGTGTGTGATATGATGGTGGTTGACAATGTGACCACATTCACACAGGGGAGGTCTCGGAGTTCTTCTCTAGCTGTTGGCTAAGCTCCCCTTAGGAAATGGCATTAGTTCAGGGAAAAGATGGGACGTCCTGTGAAACCTGGGTGATCCCATCTGGGACTGACCCCTGACCTCCGTCTGAGAGGTGGGGGAAGGCAGGGTTGTGTTGAGATAGGATAAGAGAGCGAGAAGGACACCAAGATGATTGAATTTTGTTTTTCAGTTCAAGGAGGGGGTTTAAGGATTTACCGAAAAATCAAAAACCCCTCCTCTCCCTTCTCTTCTTCCCTCCGTCGTCCTCAGGACCTTGCAGCTGTCCCTTTTCCCTCTAATTTTTCTCTGTCAGATTTCTGCCTATAATTAGCAGAAAGACCTCAGTGACTCTCCGCACACATGTGAGTGTGTGCCTGGGCAGCCCAGAACTAATGGTCTAAATCCACCCCCCGTACATACCCCCCTCCACCCCGTCAAGCCTCCAGATTGCAAGAGTGACAGGTTCACATGTAGAGACTTCAAGCTGAGCTTCTTTCTCACTGGCCGTGCAGCCTTAAAGGGCAACCCTGCAGAGGTCTCCTCCACAGTGCCAAGGGGCATCTTTAAGCCCCCACCGAGTCCTTTCCCCTGCTCGGCATTCCTGGCGTGGCATGGAGCCCCCACCTGCTATCCGCGCTGCGTTTAAAGACCAGTTTTATAGAACCAGCTAAGATTCAGGGTCTGTGAAGTTACAAAGGGAAAGCAGAGACCGCCGAGCGTGCACTGGCCGTGCCTGTAGTGGGAACAGGGTGGCAGGAAATACTGAGAACTTTTCCATTACATCCTGCCTGAGCCCATCCGTGTCGAGTCGTGGTTGTATAATAAAAGAGCAAGGTCATGGTGTTACGGGTCAGCAATTTATCCATGATGAGTTGTGGTACCCGTCCCTCTGGTGTGACTGGGCAGTGCAGTCAGCCCCAGGGCCTTCCCAGAAATCCACCAACGTCACTGTGATTTAGCCACCTGTTACTATTCGGCCTCCTTAAGCTTGAGAACACAAAAAAAAAAAAAAAAAAAAAACACTGGACGTCATCTTTGTTGCAACTCACTCAGCTTAATAAATTAATTAATAAATTATTGTCAGCTGTTTTCAAGTTCTTTTATAGCTACAAGGAGGAGGAAATTATGCTTTCCTCTCTTCTTTTATTGGTAGTGGAAAAAGTATTCAGGTAAGTAAAGTAACAAGTAACAAGTAGAGTAGCAATACCACAATAAAAAACCCTTCATTACAAGAAAAAGTCCTGCATTAAAAACTTCACCTCCTTCACCAAGTCCAGAGGTTTAATAAAAATGAATTGAACTATCAAAAGTCAACCTAAGTTTTGCAGTAAACTGATATATTATATACATTATATTTGCTACTGAATAACAATGCATCACATTATCATTTTATAAACTGATTTTATGTTTTGTATAAATCTTAATCTGCAAGGTAATGTTATGTTAGATAAATGTAGATATCTGTAGTAGAGTAAAAAGTACAGTATTTGTCTCTGAAACGTAGTGAAGTGGAGGTATAAAATAATATACTCTACTCAAGTACATCAAAGTAATAAAGTAATACTTAAGTACAGTATTTAAATACAGCTTTTACTGCTGCAAAAATATGGACCAAAATATCAATGATATGCATGCAGTAATCAATTAAATATTGTCAGGACTAAAACAATTGCTTTATGGTGGGAAATCAAATAAAAATAGAAACTGCTGCACCGAAATCCTCCCTTGCCAATAAACACATACTATGGGAGTGCAGTATATTTTTAATGGAAGTGAAAGAAGGTCGGTGCAATAGGGCAACAGCTTGAAATCCAAGCATAACTATTTCCAGTGTAATACCAAAGCATAAGTCAGCGTGCAAAATGAGACAAATGCCGCCCCACATTTCGTACGCAGCAATATTTCCGAGGAAACACGACACTCATCCTAGAGTAAACCGTGTCGTTAAAGGTATTACAAAGTCATTCTTTTCTCCCTTTTTCTCACACTTCATTTGGGCATTACTCTAGTTTACGGAGGCTTTCTGCGGTTATGGTGGATTTGTGTGGTTTATCAAGTTTTCCTGGCTTTTCTCCCTTAAACCCACAACACTAAATCACACATTTGTCTAAACAGATGTGTTTTTTACCCATGACGTGCAATATGTACAGCACCTTTTCAGTTTTTGTTACACGCAAGATTTTGATCGATTCAGTGACACTATTCCCCAGCACCTATGGGAAGTGCACAACTGTAATCTCTTGTCATATTTTAGACAAGAGCTATTATTCATTCACAAACTCTGAAATGCTGCTGGCCTTTGGTCTTGAAAAAATATTATGTTCCTCCTCTTTACTTTGATTCACGGAGCTCTGAATCACAGCCATGCTTTAATGAGAGCAGAGGCATCTAAAGTTAGCAGAGAGAAGGTGTAAACAGATAAACACTGTTGACCTGATCAGGCAGTGAAACCACAGTGTGTGACAGAACAAAAATTCAAATGAGGTTAGCAAGACAAGTGGGAGAAAAACAAAATAATAAAAACATTAAGTCAGTGCAGCTTGATTGACAAGTTCATGTGGGGAGATCTTTACCATAGCAACATAACTTTGGTTGCTAGGAATAACATAAGCAGATGGATGGAGTGTCTGATTTTCCGTACTGACCGTCAGTAAGAGACGGCATCTGCTACTGTGTTTGTTTGTGTGCGTCAGTATGTGTGCGCTTACATCTGAGTTTTACGTGTGTGTGTGTGTGTGTGTGCGTGTGCATGTTTGTCTATATGAGCCTACGTAAGTGTGCGGATCCTGATTCTCCATGCCCAAAGTTTTGGCACAGAGAAAAAGTATTAGATTCAGGGGACAAATAATTAACTGACATCAGCTGGTGAGGTGCTGCTAAAGGTTGCCGCTACAAATATAGCCTATTTTTTTCCCAATAAATCGTTGCCGGTATAGGCAGAGGCCTCTGGATTGACAGAAAACACTCCCTGGTATTCACTGCAGCCCTGATTAATGTGACAGAGAGGTCTTTCAAGTATGAGCGGAAATAGAACATCAAACGGTTCGGACAACAGCAAAACAACGTTGTCTCAACCAGCCGGCCTGCCTGATATAACGGGAGCATTTGTCTGGTGTCCTGCCACACTGGAGGACACAACAGTCCCACAACTCCCTGTATTTTCACTCAACAATACTTGACTTCACAAAACAAGAATTATGAATTAAGGATTAAGTTCTGAACAATATTAACTTTCTATTAAATAACAGATACTGGCTGGTCTAATTGAGAGTCCTGTCTGAACCAGGTTAAAAACAGTGTGTAAAAAGAAAAGCTTGTTTTCTTTGGGCATTTTAGTATTTCAGTATTGTTTGGGGTACATGAATTTGTCATTTGAAGATGACAAATATAAGAATTATATTAATTATATATATATTGATTTATTGATTGATTTTAGTAGCCCATTGTGCTGTAAATGCTGTTTTACACCCTTACAATAATGTGGTACACTAAATATATTTGAATTTGAATAGATGTTCAACTCAAAATATTGGCAAAATTTCAGTTTATAATAGCATAGGACAGAGTAAGTAGTTCTCCATTATCCCTTTTAGAAATTATACACTTAAAAAATATTGTTAAATTTGTTTAATTTATGTCATGAATTTAAAGTCCTCAAACAATGCTGTCAAAAAATATGAAACTGAAAAAAATTACACTGAATTTCATTTAGTTTGACATTGCTGGAATGATTTGCATTAAAGTTATTTTTGTCATCCCTTTTTTAAAAATGACAATCTCAAAATGCTGAAATTTCATTGGGAATAAGCAAAATAATCTCACTTGAGATTTACCCTCACTTTAAAAATAACTTTTTTGTACTCAAAATCAGTTTAGACTACATTTTATTCTGTGCTTCAGGCTCTCTGGTATCACAGGAAAGAAGAAGTAAAGTTGAGTGCATACACATGCAAAGATTACAGTAGTAAAAGTTGCTGCTAATGCTGCTAATGAAATACATGTGTGAAGACTGTCAGTAAACACCTCGACGTATTAGGGTGTTGAGAGACAGTACTGAGATGGTCTGGGCACTATCAGTCAGTAACAGGGTGATATGTGGGAAGCTGCTCAGGCCAACATCACCGGCACCAGAATGACCCAAAGCTGTGACAAAAGGGTAAAAAAATGCAACAACAAAAAACCAACCAGCAACATGCAGCAGCCCAGTTTTTCCAATCAAGCGTATTGGTGCTTTATAAGCTGCTTTGCATATCTGTGGGTTTAAGCATTCTGGTGTCATAAAATTAGCACCTTTCTAAAAAGACGGGTGGTGATATTTGGAGAGAGGCCGGCCAGCACGATGGAGGATATTTTGGCAGCTGCCAGGTCCGTGGCTAATGACGAAGCTGATGATATTTCTGCTTTTATTGACCTGTCAGTTCTTATCAGAGACTTTCTCTGTAAACAGCTGTGGAGGCATGGCAGGGTCGAGTCCCTGGAAAGATGAGCAGGTCTGCGGTGGTGACAGTATCTAACTATAGGTGTGGAAAGCGCCATTTCACCTCTGAAAAGGCAAAACCAAGCTGTTGGGGTAACAAGATTTTCAATGCTGTAACTGTGAGTTAAATCAGCCAGAATAAATTTAGCTCACAGTTGGATGTTTTGGTCAGCTATTGGCTACTTTTGCTGGCTAAATATATACAACTACCAGAATCACTACTGAATTACTCTTAGTAAGCATTTTGTAATTGTATCAACTTGAAGCCTTTTCTGTTATGCTTCAGAAATACATCCATCATTCAGGCAGCACCTTGCCAGAGTCAGGCTCTTTTTTTCTTAAATGTCAATAAAAAACCATGCACAGTTTTACTTGTAAAAAAATCTCCTTTATAAAATATAAAATACAATTAATACTCACGTGTCCACATGCTGACACATCCACGATATGTACGCTATGCACACATGCACAGACAAGTTCACAAATGGGTTATGCTCTGTAAACAAGGTACAAATCCTGACAACTTTGCACACAAAGTTGAGCTCAATTTTAGCCTCCAAAGTAAACTATCATTCCTAGGCCAGCACTTGGCCTTCACAAAGGCCCACTGTAGTTATCACCTAAAGTGTGAACGGACTGCTCTCTCTGCTTTTTTATAAACAATGTGGAGGGCCAAGAAAAACATCATAATTCCATTTATTTACTTTGAAAAAGATGTAATCTCTGGCGCTGGATATCTCTGAGTGTATCTTTGGCCAAAACAGGGTGAACTTTGGTGCCGCTCATTTTTACACACCTCCTCCCACAAACCAGACCTCTCTGATTCCTCAGCACTTTTATTTGGCTTTCACATTCCTACGCTGTGGCTCACTGAGATTGAAAAGTTGGGGGCAGCAGTAGCCTAGAGGTTAGAGAAGAAGGCTTGTGACCAAAGGGCCAACAGTTCAAATCCTCAGAAATGTCAATGGATAACAGGCTAGATGGGGAAAATGAATGGACCCGCAGTGGCTCTGAGGCTAACAGAGGAACACTGTGACTGTACTGGGCAGCTCTCAGGTGTGAATGTGTGCAATTGTGTGAATGTAAAGAAGGGAGGAGATTGTGAAGTAGGTGCTCCTATAAGTAACTTAACACTCCGAACACCAGCCAAACACCACAGCTGAATGTACAGATGGGTGACAAGTTAAGAGGAAAAAACCAAGGGATGAAGACCATTCTTCCAAAAGATCATTTGGTGTTTTGATGATGGTGGTGGAGAGCACTGCTAGAAGTCAGTCCAAAATCTCAAATGGGTTGATATCAGGTAATTGCAAAGGCCATAGCATATGAGTCCCATCCCTTTCATACTCATCAAACCATTCAGTTTTTTATGTTTATCTGCTGATTTATTCAGGTTTTTCCTTTAATTTGTCACCAATCAATGTAAACTGATTCTTAAGGAGCTCTGGACAGGACCTGGAGTAGGATCACAGCTGAATCTGTCCTGGCTCTGATGAACACTGGAGGTGATGGATCACGTCATTTGAGCACTAAAACGAAAGCTGACAACATCCCAGTTGTTTTTTTTTTAAATTGTGACAATAACAAGGTAACTTCTTAACAGAGGTAAAATCAGATTGGTTAAAGTTGGCAAAATGCTTACACTCAATCAGTCAGTAGGAGCTGAAAAGAAGAGGGAATTAATGAGAGAGCAGCATATATACTGTATACAGTATATAATAGTCTTCTCGATTTAACTTTAGTTTAGCTTAATTTGGACAAATCTATTGTCTCAGTTAGCATGGATGGGAAGCTCTCCTCTCTCACAGCACTATTTTGTGGTGGCTATTTTAGCTGATGTAACAGGTGTGTTTAAATATTTGTCTATTGCAGCTAGTGCACCACAAAAAATGCTTTTAATGCAGTTCTTTATCCACTTGTTCATCAATCAGAGCCCCATGTCAGTTCCAAGCACACTCACACACACTCTCCTGCTTACACACACTGCACCACCCAATGTAAGAACACACACTGGTGGATGTGTCACAGGTCACGGTAAGTCACCCTGGTGAGAGATTGATGTGTGTAGTGAGGAATCTTCATGTGATGTGACGATATCTGGAACTTGCGGCGGCTGCCCACCCGCATGCCAGGGGGTCGCTCCCCGTCCTGCTTTTAGATTTCCACTGGCCTTTAATGTGAAAAGCCCACCCTGCTGTAATTTGCGCTCCGCTAAAACCGAGAAGAGACCCAATGACGAAAAAGGTTGCACTGACCCTGTTAGCGGCCCCAACAGTGCATTATTAAAATGCTACTGACTGGGAATGTAGTAACAGAAACTTTATTGCAACCACAATCCATCCACCCATCCTGGTATACGCCAAGTCAGGACAGTTCATCTTTCATCAGTTTACAGGTTGCTTCACTGAAATGTGTAACTGAAATATAATATTAATAGAATAAGATAACTGATATAGAAACAATTATGTATATAGCAATAATTCAATGAACTGCCCTTAATAGTAAGATTCAATATATGACTAAGGATTTAATTAATACTTGATGTGTGTTGTTTATTTATATTGAATTCACAAAACAAATGGTCACATAAATTATCTTTCATCTTTCATTTCAACTGCAAGCTGTATTACTATGCAGGCTTACTATTTATATACCATGTGTATTGTACATATGCCCTGTACCTTGTAGTCTATCTATATCTCCATCTGGTAGAACAGGTGCAACCTTACACGCAGCCAAAGTGTTCTGGAAATGTATCCCCATAAATCAATTTAGGTATAATTACAGACAACACTATTCATCAGTCAGCATGGGCTCATATCATGTCTTCTGAAATGATTAGCATAGCAAGCTATTTTCACTGATGGAGTGATCAAATCAAGAACTACTTTGGTCTTCTCTTTCATCTAGGTTCAAACACTTACGTACATTGGAATGATGAGCCAACTGTTCATTCACATTTATAATTATTATTAGGAGGTTACTATGTGGTAATACATATACAGTAGCTCACAGTGTACAGCAAAGTACTGAAATTTCTGAATCTACCAGGATTAGAAATTAGATCCAATAATGCTAAAATAAATTATTTAATTTATTACAAGATCATCGTAGATAAAACCAGTGGCTTATGTTATGCAATAACTTAAGAGTCTGTACCTGTTAACTGTTTGCCTAATCATAACGACACCACATCAGAATTAGGGTACCTTAACACAATTTTTAAAATTAAAAAGTACTGTGTAGTTTATCTTACTTACTTAATGTAATGTAATGTAATGTATGTTTGTTTTCTTATAAATGATAATTTGAAAAGAAAACACAAACTACTGCTAACAAGCTAACTTAGAACTTTGTGCAATACTCAATCAATAATTTTAAAAGAAAACCCTATACACTTTATACTGTACATACATTTCAACATGTCATAGTTTTATTTTTTACCATCATAGTGAAATGGTACGGAGCTAATTTGGAACATGACAATTGTTTAAAATGTTTGATGTAAAAACGGACCATGGATATGACAGAAATCATCCAATCACACTCTGCTAAGACCTTGTGACACAGCCACTGTCACCACTCACAACCTCTTATGAGCTTGTTGTGACTGTGAACACAAAATAAATGAAATGTACTAAACTTGGTTTTAAATCTGAACTACAGTATTTCTCCTTTGACATTAAGACTTAAAAAGTAACAGTCAAACTTATGTAAGAAGTTAGGGAAATTTTATTGATTAAGATTTTAAGGTTCAAAAGGTACTTGAACTTGGAACTTATCTGATTGATCTGTACTGTATGGGTGTGGTCTAAACTGACTTGCATCGCAGCTAATAATTATGATAATGCAGCCAATACACATAATTCACAAGGACTGTCACAACAAACTACAGATATAACATGAAGAAAGTCAAGGAAATGCATGCCTGCTTCTGCTCATCCCAGTATTAAGGTAAGTCTGTTTTTAATTTAGATTGTATTGGCTGCATTAAATATTGTATGTCGTAGGATGACAAATTAGTAGGCAGATTTACTTAATGGTTAGGGTGGATTTTGGTGTTTCAGGATAGAAGTGGCTCTCCTATTGACTGTGTCCTAACAGTGTGGCTTCCATTAAAAAAAATTGTGAAGACCACTGCTTAAAAGTAAGCGTGCAAGCATTACTCTTTGTCCACTGGCAGCATAAGCTAACACCCCTACAACTGAAATCACATTTTGATTCAAATGTTGCTAAATTGTGATTTGTGTAAAGATTTTTTTCCAGCGGAGCCCTGCCCATTTCAAACCAAGAAGAGCACAAACAAAACAGCATAGACAGAAAGCCTCTCACATGAAAAGTGTTCCATTTTTGGCAGAAAATTATGTGTTCAGGTATGGCCTACTCATCCATTGAAGCTGACTGACAATGTATGGTTTTCAGGGCCTTTAATGAAATAAGCTCCCTATTAAAATGAAAACAGATGCTAGTTGTGTATTGACTGCTGGGAAATCACCTGTTTACAGCCACTGTTGCTTTACAGCTGCAGACCTCCACAGGGTGTGTTACACCAAAAAGTGATTTGCTACAATGCAACACACATATTGAAACTATTATTTCTTGATGGAAGTTGTAATGTGCTTACTTTTAGAAAAACGGTAATGGCAATGACTCCATCATACATGGGATAAGCTTAAACATTAATGAGAAATAAACTTAATTTTCTCCACGCAGGAAACTTAAAATGCCACAACAGGGGAAAAGTGCAATAGTAGTAAGAGTATAGTTTAAAAAAATACTATATACAATATGGAGCATGGAATAAACACCAACAGGAAGAGAGAGTATAGCATTGCAACACAGCCAACCCCATTAGGACACTATCCAAATGAACAAAGATAAATCACATGCTCTTTAGTTGACAATCATAAAGCCACATCACGTCAAGCTCCACTGTGGTGATGGACTGAACTTGTGTGACATATGGAATCAGGGAAAGTGCTGATTAATTAGAAGCCAGCTAATTGGTGGTCGTCTGAAATAAATGTAACGACCTGGTGACACACAGTATGAGTGGTGTAAACGATCAGGCCCATGGCACCATGACAGGGGGGTTGAGGGAGGGGGGGAGTGGAGAGAGAGAGAGGAATAGTGTATAATATTACATTATATGCACAGAAGTCTAGTTTAACAGCACCAACAGGCACACGATCCACTATAGATGGATGACATCTGTCCTCAAATGTGAGGAGGTCCTGTTGTGGTTAGATTTTAGGTTGAGCAGAACATGGAGCATTGGCTGAATGAAAGCCAAGCATAGCTAGCTTACATGCTATTCATATCACTGAGCTTCTTCCAGAAAACACATGCATACACAAGTTTTGTTGTTCTTGTTTGGTAAGCAGCACATATTACACCATTGTGCTATAGATACAAATGTAAGAAATCATAAGGAGTACATTTTTTTAGCCAAGGTAGCAGAATGGCTCTGGAAAGGGCAATTTCCACTAGTTGCCGCCGTCTACCTCTTTGGTCCAGACTGAAATATCTCAAAAACTATTAAATCAAATGTCATGTAAATTTGTACAGATGTGCATGGTCCACAGAGGATGAAGCTTACTGTCTTTGGTGACCCATTGACTTTGCCTCTAGTGCCACCAGGGTGAAACTTTTGGTTTTTAGTAAAATGTGAAAATTTTCACTTATCCAGTGAAATATCTCCACATATACTAGATGGATTGTCCTGGATTAGTGATCCTTTCACTTTCCACCTAGCACCAGGTTCAGGTCAAAACTCTAATTTGTCCAATACTTTAGTTTTTGACCAAATACCTACAAAACTAATGTAATTCCCATCAGCCTCAGTTGTACTTTGTGTAGGTGCTAAATAGCAAATGTTGGTATACTAACATGCTAAACTACAATGGTAACCATAGCAAAGATTATACCTACTAAACATCAGCATTTTAGCATTGTCATGGTGAGAGTATTAACATGCTGAAGTTAGCATTTAGCCCAAAGCACCACTGTGTCTGAGTACAACTTCACAGAGCCACTAGCTGTCTTAGTCTTGTCATGTGGTCGAACAGGTCCTCACTTTGACTTAATCAGCTGTTATAGAAAACAAGTTGTAAAACAATATTATTGATCGTTTGTTAAATGGAAGTGGCTATTAGTACAGATTCCTCTGTGTCAATAGTCCATTTATTGTTGGTATGGAATTATTATGCACGCACATTCGTATTGATTGCGCAAGATCATGTGATCAAATTACCCAAAATGCAAATACGCAAATCCTTCCCATGGTTTGGGTTAAAATGGTTAGGTTTAGGCACAAAAACCACTTGGTAAGGATTATGGAAAGATCATGGTTTTGGTTAAAAGAGTAAAATGCGGTAAAAATGTCTCATTTAATTGCACTAAAATGCCTGACTTGACAGTAAAAATGTCCGGTCAGTGGTCTACAAGAGATCTGGCAAAAATGTCCCATTTAACGGCACTAAAATGCCAGACGTGATGGTAAAAAATGTCCGGTTAGTGGTCTACAAGATGTCCAGCAAAAATGTCCCGTTTAACGGCACTAAAATGCCCAACATGATGGCAAAAAATGTCCGGTTAGTGAGGTCCAGCAATAAATTCTGGAAACTAATTCCATACCAATAGAACAAACTACTATCGGCACAGAAAACCAGTGCAGACCAACAACCTGTGGACTACTTGCACGGAATCCCGTTCCATGTCAATAGTCAGTAAATTACTGTCAAGTCAATTTTATTTATATAGTGCCAAAACACAACAGAAGTTATCTCAGGGCATTTTTTCACATAGAGCAGGTCTAGACCGTATTCTTTAATTATTGCAATATTCAATATCACACCGGTTCCGTAGCCATAGCCAGTGACTTGTTAAAAATCTGTGTGTTTTCCTGACAATGACCTCCAGTGGTCATATGAATAATGATTGTTTTCTGTCAGGAGCATAAGTGGAAGTAGAGTAACGTGACCACAAAACTGCTTTGGGATGATGTTGGGGTGAATGGTTGGGTGCATCACCAACTGTTAACGTTGATTTCTTTTTAACTATGGCCACAATATTTTCCTAACCTCTTTTAGTTTCCTAGACTCAACCAAACCTTAACCAAAGAGGTGGCAGATCAGAAGTCATATTAATCGTTTTTGTGACAGTCAGTTTTGGGAAACACTGACAAATGATTTTGTCCTAACCATAAGGGCGTCAGATTTGAAGTAGCCTAGCTCAATTGGATAATCTTGTAAGGAAAATACAAATTACCATTTTATATTATAATATTTTTTTCATTGAGTTTGGTGAATTTGTTGTATAGTGAATGTAGACATTGTTTTATAGGTTAACTGGGAATTAAATTTACGGTACAGGGCAGATTTTACACAAAGTTTGAAGAGAATCGCTAAAATGATGTATGTATGAACATGCTCTGACCCTATGAAACCCTGCTTGGACCAATGATGGAAAAGTAATTCTGAGGCCCCCCCCCCCCCCCTTTCTCTCTTACTGTAACTCTATATCTGCAGCTCAGCCATTGCTGAGGTGATTAAAGCAGATCTGAGCCAACTGAGTGAAATGCAGTCTGCAGGAATGTTCCACTTGACCATCCAGAGCATACCAAGTGACAACGAGAGGTGATGTTTGGGAGGGGGTTTAAGTTTCACTAGACCTTCTAATGTCGTAGCAGTCAACCAAACATTAAAGCTAATAAAAAAATTAGATGGACGGTGACGTTGGCCAAGATAGTCAGTTGATGAGTGAAGTGTCGTTGTCATATTAATGGAACCCTTTCTGGCATTAAAGCATGAACATACAATACCTTAAAATTAGCTCTATTTGTTTTCATTAAAAATTAGTTATGTAAAGAGCAGGCTTGTGTATTAATGACTAGAAACAAAAAATTCTAAAGTACTTGCAAACAATAGTAAATACAAATTTACATTATACATAGTCTTTTGATTAATTGTTAATATAAAAAATATTCATTAATAGAGCTTTGCACTGATTATTCTAAGTAATTGCAGCTTTGGTGTGTATATTAAGCTGTCCACAATCCCAGAACAAGTGAAAATTGCTGTAAGTCAACTTTCTGAGACAAAAGACACAAAACCAAGGTGGTTTTATGATCTATGATTATATAAGCTCAAGTGTTTCTGTGCATGTTTTTATGTGCATTGTGTTCATCTCTACCCATCTCATGTATTCCAGAGCTTTGGACATTACAAGAGCATTCTGCTTGAAAAATATATAAAATGACAGATTGAGTAAGCTAAATGGTAAGAATGGCTCATATGGGTGAATTGTTAAGGTAATTTACAGACTCTGCTCAACAAGTGGTTGATGTAAATACTGATTTAATGTAGCCTTATGTGCTAATATTGCATAAACACCAGAGATGGTCAATTTAAGTGTGCAGACAAAACCATCAGGTTAAACAAAGTTACAGGTCTTGAGTCAGATTTGGTTTGACTCTCTAACCTGGCTGGATGACAGTCAACTATACTAACGAATCAACAAGTGGCCATGAGTCCATGTGGAACCAAATACAACAAAGTAAGCCTTCCAATGGTGGTTCAGACCAAAGAAAACAAACTGTAGCTGTGATCAGACCCCAGCAGAAGTTTGTCATTGTCCAAGGCTTGTTATGGCTGGACACATAGCTCGAGGGCTGAGGTTTGTTTTCCCCAAAACCTCTGCGTTGCAACAAGATGCCCTCTCCTCCTCCCCATCTGATCTGCTCCTCCTCCACTGATCCATCATCGGATGACAGTATGTGTCTGTAACTGAATTTCTGCTCCACAAATAGCCCAGCCAGACAAGCCTCACTTTTTTGAGCCTCTGCAATCTCCTGCTATCTACAGTAAGTCATGCGTTATGTGTGCTGGTCTGTGAACAAACTCGGCCTGCAGGCGAGCACAGCAACCCCCATTGCTGCCCTTGCCGACTCCCCACGCCAGGATATTTTAGGCCCAGAGCCCCCTGCTCTCCCTCTGTCTGTCTTCCTTTCTCTTTCTCCTGTTTCTCCCTGTTCATGCTACCTCTCTCCCTCCACTGTCGCCCCCCCTTGCCATTAATCATCTGTCTGCTGGAGGTGAAAAAAACAAACAATACCCCCTCTAGAACACAAGGGGCAATTTTCAAGTGGTGGCAACATATTTGCGACTTTTCAAAAATATTCTTTCCCCAGCGGGAGATTTCAGTCCGCCATGAATCTGCCAGCTGACAAAAGTTAGCACTCAGCGGAGTCTGTCAGTAACCTCAGCCCCTGTCTGACGGAGAGACATCCACACCAACAATTAGAACTTAATAAATCAGTTCCCCATTTTAACACCTTGATTCTCCGCGCCAAGGGGTACTGCTGTAGCGTGATGTCTTGGTTGGAGACGTTATCTTTGCTAATTAACTGTTAGGAAGGTGGGGCAAGAGAAGAGTGGACTTCGGCTGAGAGGAAGTTTTAGGATTGTTGCTATGTTAAAGGAAGTTTCATTTGAAATGATATCAGTATCTGAATTGTAACGACCTGCTGCATGAACATTAACAAACACACCCCCAATATAATAAGAACCATAATACAGTATGGTGTCTGTGACTTTCTAAATCTAAATCTCTTTTCCAAATCTCTAAATGATTTTCTAAAATTATATTCATTTGCTAATAATAATGATAGGTAGTTCTATCATCCCCCAAATCACCTCCTGCTCTAAGTAATTTGTTTTAAAGTGATATTCAAGCCAAAATCTGTCAATTGGGTATTGAAAACTCAAGTACTAAAACCCCTAAACTTTGGGGAGGGTGATATTGGAATGTGGAAGTTGTGTTTTTAGTTGTATTATGGTAAAACAGTTTGACACAGATGTGGATTGTGCTGAAGGAGTTCTAGAAATTTGACCAGAATATTGCAATCTATTGTGACAGACACGAATTCAAACTGACCACAGCTGCTGATCTCTGTGAAGAAGCAAAAGATAAATATGATACAGTTACCTTTGAAGAGTATTACCAGATACTGTGTCTCTCCTGCACTGCAATGATGAATGCTCATCTGTAGCTAGGAGGGCACAAGGACAGTTACGTTTGTGATGGCATGCATGTGTGGTTATGTGTGTGTGTGTGTGCAGGGGGCTGGGGTTGTTGGTAGGGGGTGAGTGGGACGAACACCTGTGCGACAGGCAATCTGTCTTTGTCGAAAGAATGTGACTGTGACCCCGGGATGAAGGTGAGTGTGTCTGTGCTTTCTGCGCACAGAGGCAGGTGCTCAGTTATTGTAGACAGCAAGTCATATCTGTTCAGAGGCAATTCCTTAATGCAGTAGTGAGACTGCGCCATATTAGGTCAATAGCAATGACAGAAGCCTGGTTGGCATTACTTTATATTGTAAATGTCATTACTGTCTGCAGTTATGAGTTAGATGACAGATGTGGTTGTCTGATAAATTTGATTTTCTCAAAGTAAACTTGAAATTGTGTGAAATTAATGTACCTAGTTTTAGTGATATGGTAATTAAATAGACATCTGTTTCACTCATCTTGGACCAAAATGACTATAAATAACCATTTTGGGATAAATGATGGTAGCAAAAGCTACACTTTGAGGCTAAAACAACACCTGTGTATTAATAGAAGAACTGACCAATAAGACAACAATAAACATAAATGCACTGAGGTTTGATTGATGTTTGATGAGTCATGTTTCCTGAATGAATGAAATTTATATTTACCAACAATGAGGTGACATCACTTCACAGATGCAACACTAGTTGCTCCATCATCTTTGCTGTACTTTGAAATGAAGAAAGTTAAGTTACTGTTCTGTAGACAAGCTGCTTTTTTCCTGACAAAGTTAGAAACTAGTTAGTAAATGGTAAATGGACTGCATTTATATAGCATCTTTCTAGTCTTCCAACCACTCAAAGTGCTTGACAATACATGTTAGCATTCACCCATTCACACACACATTCATACACTGATGGCAGAGGCTGCCATGCAAGGTGCCAACCTGTTCATCAGGATTTAATTTAATGCACATTCACACACACACTCACACATCACTGGCACAGCCATTGGGAGCAATTTGGGGTTCAGTATCTTGCCCAAGAACATTTCAACATCCGGACTGGAGGAGTCAGGGATCAAACCACCAATTTTCTGATCAGTGGACAACCCTCTCTCCCTCCGGAGCCACAGCTGTGAAGAAACAATTGTCAATGCCAGAAATTTCACAAATAGGGGAAGACCAAAATACAGCTGAAAGGAAAGTGAATATTGGACTTCACCAGGGGAATGAAGCATGACTCAAAATGAATGCTAATATTGTTAACATGTTAACCGACAATAACATACAGTAATGTATGGTAATATGTCATGGGGTGAGTATTTGTCAGCAAGCTGTATAGTTCTTCTGCCCTTAAGTATCCAAATATCTGTTGATGTATTGTGTCTGGTAATGTCAATAGGTCAATAGGTCAATAGGTCAATAGGTCAATAGGTTTGACCATAATGTTTTAGTCTCAGTGTCTGATATCTTCTGTATCAGAAGATACAGAAAATTACTGTGCTAGAATCAAGAAAATGTCACTCGACATGACACATTTTTTTTTTTTTTTTTTTTGGACCTGTCTTACTCCCCACCTCAGTACAGTGGCACCCTCCCCCTCCTCCTCCTCTCCCCCACCCTCCTCGTCTCCCCATCAGTGGTTGAGCAGCTCAACTGGGTTTGGAATAGCATCATTGACCCCTGGGGCAAAAGTCTGCAGATCCTGTCACAGGCCCCCCTGTGCCCACAGTGCCCTCAGTGATTTATATATCTGCTCTGAATTTACAGCTTGTGAAATACTCTCCGTTAACAGCAGGACAAGAACAGAGAACCAGGCTGGTGGGAGCTGAAGGAACAATGGACCTGTCCACTGGGACACGGATTTGTGCACTGTACATATATACAATTATGTGCATTCCATACTATGTGTATGTGTGTGTGTGTGTGTGTGTGTTGGGGGTGGTTATGTATAAGTGTGTGTGTGTGTGTGCATGTGTGTGTGTAACATGTCTAAGGCTGTACATATGTGTTTTAATTTCATGTGAATGACATACGTCTGTACTGTAAGTGTATGTGCACATGCACGCGCACGTCCGTGTGCATGTTTGCCTTTCCCAGTCGGAGCACCTGGCACAGAGGAGAGCTTATAAATTCTCACGATAAGGAGAGGGGAAGTGTCACATAGCTGGGTGTCATTTTTTTAAGCTGTGAGGAAATGCCACCCAGTTTGATTTCCTTTTGAAATACAGCAACACTGAAAATGGTGATAAGTTTCCCATACTGCATAAACCTTTACTGATGTAGCAGAGATGTTGGAAATGGCAGAACATTCTGTGATCATCAGCTGTCAATGGCAAATCAAATTCAATTCTTACTCTCTTGTCCACTCCCTACCAATATGTCTCATTAACTAGAGTTGCTTCTCAAAAGTGTAGGAGAAAAAGTTGATTTCAGCTAATCAAAGCTTTAAAGTCTCCCTCCATCTGAAAATGTTTATTGCTATCCTTATTGTTATTATTATTCTTTACTGATACTTAAATTGGATGTTTGAGCTTCACTTTACAGAATGATGTATGTGCAGAGTTTGGAACTAGAGGCTTGTTTTCACATTCATCTGCTGAAAGTGGAAAGTTTCCCTGTGCTCACTGAAAATCATGTGTAGATGTAATTTTGAGAATATTTAATTGGTTAATTGAACTTTTTAGTGGAAAAAACATATCAGACACAAATTATTATTCAAAGCAGAGTATTTGTATATGTCTTAAAACATGTCTGGAGGGAAAATTTAAGCATCAAAGTTCCAGCGACACCTGTGGTATCGAGAACAACTTTACTATGACACGTTGCTTGGAGTACCTTCTGGCCAATAATCATAGGAAAAGAATTATTTAAAAGCATGAATATTCTAGTTAATCACAGTTTAACTTTAGATACATGCACACTGTAATACTTGCAATATTGCAATGATTGGACAAAAAACAGAAAATCAACCTGATAATTCAACATGACATTAGGCAAAACTGCATACATAGTCCCAGCCTTGGCTTTGTATTGTGAAACAAAAAAATTTCACAGTTTCCCAGTGCTACCTCTCAAAATAACCCCCACCCTCCTGCTGGTGATCTGCCTGGGTGACTCCTGTATAACAGCCTCCCTGCATAACTGTGCTACCACACAGCCCTCCAGATATTGATGATACTCTGCTATTAAAAGAGTGTCCCACACATAATCTCCTCATTAATTGGTTGCCAGGCGAGATATTTTGTTATTTCATTCGCTGGTCAAGTGAGACATTGCTCTACATGTAATATCTAAATCAGTCTGTTATTCAGAAGAGGTTACTATGTACATGATAGGTTCGGATAATCTTCATTAATTGGACTGGCCAGGATAGGGATGGGGGTTGAGTGGATCAGTGAGATCACGGGCAAGTGAAAAGGAAACCTTGCTCTGAGATCATGGCAGGATTAAAACCTGACACCTGCAATGCTCGATTTAGTGAAAATTTTCACTTGTGCATGTTCACTTGAGTGGAGAACAAAATGTATCACCTTTTGATGACTTTTACCTCAAGCTGACTAAGAGCACCCAGCAGGTTAAAACATCTGTCCAGTGTCCTTGAATATGACACTGGATCCCTATTAAACACAGGACAGAGAAAATATAATTTCCTTCCGGGGATCAAATGTACATTTGCAGAAAGAGTTGAATGTTTATAAAAGAGCTGAGCCCCTGCCAATGAAAATGTCTGCACACATCCCTGCTAACAGATTTTGTGTGAACTTCACTGTAAAACAATTCCAGCAAAGTTCAAATATGGCTTTATATTTATACATGTTTTATAATCGCACATTAGTGTAAAATCAAGTGTAAATAAACTATCTCAATAAAGGCATAGTCCACATCTTATAGAGAGAGGAATGGATTTTTAAAGAACAAACCTGGCCTCATCATGTTGATTCTCTGACATTAACACAATGTTAAATTCTATGACCTCTACTCACAAATACTTGTTCTCCTTTCTGTGCGAAGGGAGAACAAGTATGTGTGTGTGAGGGGGTGGGAGGTAGAGCAGTTGGAGATTACAGTTCAATCAGGGAGGACACAAGTTGACATGAATTCAAAAGCTTTATTTGATAGTCTTTGCTGTGATTACCCCGTCGATTAAATGGATATATAGGGATGGAGCCCTATAAATAGCAATTAATTGGAGATCCCCCCAGGGAAGCCATAGACGGGGCCTTGACACTGGTGGGGTGGTGGAGGGGTGTAGCAGATGCAGCATAGACTGCAATGACAGCAGACAGAGACAAAACAAGTGCTTTAAATATTCTTTGACTAAGATGATCATTGGATGATATAAAATACTGTGTGCAAAGCTCAGTGAAATAATTCAGTAGATAATAGTTAAGAGGCAACGCTCAGTGTGATGACAAAATAGGACAGATGTCTTCCTGCTTGAACTTGTGCTAAAAGCTTTATTATGAATCTTAAAAAATCAGTCAACACTGATCTTGTGGATAAGTTCAAGACATCCCAACTCAATATCTATTAGATTACCTGCCATCAAAGTTACAATCAATTAGGACTATGCCTCTCTCTATTTAACTCTTATCCTCTCATCCACTCTTATATTATTTCCTTCTGTTTTGTATAGCAGTCTTGAGGGTTAGAGTCTTTTCATAATTCAGAAAATGTAGTCAACAATATTCTAGTTTTAACCATCACCCACACCCACAATGCATCTCTGTTAGGCCTGCTGCTGTTATTCACAAATTTACTTTGATGAACATTTAAGTGTAGACTGGGCATTGGACGAATTAATCCAAATGTTTTTTTCTTGTAGCTACAACTGCCCAGTTCACCTATCATGAAACAGGCCTATGCTTCATCACAGTCAACAAATCTTTAGTTAAAACCGCTGTAGGTGGAAGTTGCCCCTTGATGCTGAAATCAAATTTTTATTTTTTTGACTCTGAAACTCTACCTGGGTGAGCAACATCACCCTACAGATACTATGTACATCAGTTTAGCTGTTGGCATGGAAACAGCTGGTGGTGATGTTTAGCAGCAGAGCCAGGGCTTCATGATGATTTTACTATTTCACTTCAAATGTAGTTTTCCTTCATTTCCTTGTTCAAAGGCTCAATATATTTTCAAGTAGCACAAAAATGAAGCAGAACAGATGTTTAACAAACATATTTTTTTACAAAAAAATGCTATGAGATTGGATATTTTTTAATATAAAGTAATTTAATGATAGCCGTAACTGACCTTGACTATTGTAATCTTCAAATAGTTTCTTAACACAACTTAATTTTGAATTTTTTATTGATAATGCAAAAGGGTAAAGTAAGGAAAATCACTTTTCATACCTTTTAGTTTCCAGTGTTTCTTTGCTTTTTAGGTTCAAACAGCTTTAAACATTTGACTGGTCAAAGATCTACATCTGACTAAAGGCTAGATGGTATATGAAAGGGGTTTCTTGTGGTTAGACTTTACTTTTTTTGTCAGTGTTTCTATTATAATTTACCCAGGATGTGGTGCGGGTGTTGCTGTGTGGTGCAGGGTGTAGGTGGGAAATTGATCCTTTGTGGTGAAAGTAAGAGGTAAACAAACAAACAATTTTGCCAAATGTCATCATCTCCCCGCTGGGCGTTTGTCGGTGGGGGTCAAAGTGGTAGAGGGGAAAACAGGAGTGGAAATGTCATAAATCAGGGGGATTTTAGAATCTGATGACAAAACTAATTCCTGTCTGAAAAGAGCCGAGCCGTCCCCCCCTGACTGTCATCGAAGCTGGCCTATAAACATCGCAGCTGTCACCCAAACTCGCCTGGACCGCGAAGGACATGCCATCGTGCCTCTCACATGCTCTTTCTGTGGGCCAATTCTGGACTGGAGGGGCCGGCAAATTCCACTTTGCATTTTGTCACATTCGGCCACAGTGGGGGCTGGACCAGGACCCCAACTGTAACCCCCCCCCGCCACCACCACCACCACCACACACTATCCCCTATCATGTCTGACCATCTGTTGAAGGGCATTTACTCCTGCAAAATCACTTTATCCTTCTATCACTCCAAAAACAGGTTGTGAAGCCTTAAAAAGGGAAATATGGGTGAGGGGAGAGAGAGGTAGGGGCCAGGGGCAGGGGGTGGTGAATGGCTGAGAGAGGGGAGTGGGGGGTCGGCACACCGTGCTAAATGTTGTCACTGCGAAAGGTGAGTAGAGGAGCTTTAGAGGCCATTTTCCACTCAACAAACGCTCCGCCAACCCCCTTCACCCCCTCTACCCCCTCCTCCCCACCACACTCACATATGTATACACACACACACACAGCCAGTGGTAACTAGATAGCTCCCAGTGTGCCTGCTCTGTAACCTATACAACTAAAGCTGGCAACTCACTCAGTAGAGATAAAAAAAAGAAATAGTATAAAATTACACTGGGACATCCAGGCATCTGAGGAGCATGTCTCACTGTTCCAAAACTGTTGCATTAACTTTAACCTACAGCAAGATGAGACCCTTTGCTGCTTTATAGCACTGGGATATGCAGGATGTATTAGCACCTGTGAAGTCTTTGCTGAGTCCTGCTGACATGCATACAAATAAAAGTGTGATATCAATAGAAATGTTCCTAATCTGAAAAAATGCTGCATCCAGATATTTTACCTCCAAGTGGTTTGAATTAATCCTGCTAACCAGCTGCTAATATGTTTCTTTGCAGCATATTAGCAGCTGATGGCTAATATTTTTAGTACTGCACATTCATATTAACATAGATATAAAACACTAGATGCGAAGTGTCATAATGACTTGCCATTCTGGGATGGAACCATATGGCAGCCTGTATCCAGTTTTAAACATGCTGTAATTGGAAACTATGGTGAAAGAGGTTCATGTTGTCTTTATAATCTTTGTATTTTTCTACCAATACACCGGTACTGTTTTTTATACAAAGTAATGAGCGTGAGACAACTGTGCCTGTCTAGAATGAAGCAAAAAAACAAAGATTCTGGTGGAATTTTGATTATTATAGCTCCAAGAGAACAAATCATGCTTTCAATCATGAGGATAATCTCATAATTGTGCATTTTTTGTGCATTGCAGACGATGATTGTATTTTTTCAATGTTGCCTGAATTTAATATGTAAGAACTGTCTTTGGTATTCTTGGTATTTGGTATATGTAGAAATACTGTTAAGGTGAGCTCATAGGACTTGGTTTTACAATCCCATTTTATAATCAGCAATCATTCTTTGAGTGGGGGTGGGGGTAAATGCTTCACTGGGGTCATCATGTGGGCACCCTCATTCCTTGGTGTTTTGTTGATAGGCCCACACAGCAACAGAACTTCAAGAGGATCAGACGAGTCCGGGTTTCTTCAAAAGTTCATTCATTTTATGTAGAAATCCTAAAGAGATTCAGTATCATGGCCTATATTGGCAGGCAATTACAATCAGAAACACAAGAGAGAAACACACCTCCTGTAATATACTAATATATTTATTAATATATGTCATAAATTGTACATAAGGCAAGATATATTTCTTTCTCTCTCTCTCTCACTCTCTCTCTCTCTCTCATACACACACACATATAAACACACACAACTCAAAATTGCAAATGTTTATTTAAAGCATTCATTGTTTTTTTTTATACATGTTTGTGGAAAGCTTCAATTACAGAACGGAACAAAAACATGAATTCATGTCAGATAACAATAGGTTTATAACATCTTTAATCACTCTGCCTATTAGGTTGCATTTATTCATATATAGCCTTTATTTTTTATTCACAAGATATTCACATACCAATAACATTTAACTACCATATATCATTTATATTTAATATTTAACTACGAGTCATAACATCTGGGTGACACTTCCCAGATGTTATGGCCCTTCTCTATTGACCTGCGCATTAACAGAGAATTGCATGTATTTTGCAATGCCTCCAAGAGAGCTTATGGCTCAGTGGATTACCTTTGCTCTGAAGGCCAGCATGGCCAGGTATCCATTGCTTTCATTATGGCCAGTTCCAGGGTGGACCCTAAAAAACAAATCTCCATGCCACGGCTTGAACTGTGAGCTGCTCTTAGTGGTGCACAGTTGGCTGCAATGGTCAGACAAGAAATCACCCTGCCAATACACAAGACCACCTTTTGGAGTGACTCCACCACAGTGCTGCAGTGGCTGCAAATTGCTGAGACCCAGGAACTGACAAATGCAGAGGATTGGAGATATGTGGAGAGTTCCCTTAACCCTGCAGATGAATTTCCAGCAGATCTATTACACTCCAATCAGAGAAGCCTCTGCCCCCCGCCAGTAAGTTATCATCCCTGGCACCAGAGCTATATCAGGTTCTTGGTATTATCCGAGTTCGAGGAAGGCTCAGGAGATCTGAGGATCCTGACCCTGATATTATACATCCAATTGTGTTAGACTCTAGTCACCCTATTGCCAAACTTCTAGTCCAGGAGTATGAGAAACTCCTCCACCCAGAACCTGGAAGACTTTTTGCGGAGCTGAGGTGGAGGCACTGGTTACTGAGAGGGACAGCAGCAATCTGTCAACACCAACAGTCCTGTCAACAGTGTAAAAAGTGACGTTCGTCATCTAATATTCTCAAGATGGCAGACTTACCACCTGCTAGACTGTCTGTTCAAGCCAGCTTTCTGGTCCACTGGTGTAGACTGCTTCGGACCCTTTGCTGTAAAAGCAGGCAGAAGTTCTGAAAAGTGCTGGGGAATAATATTCACATGTATGACAACACGATGTGTCCATCTGGACATCCTGGAAAGTCTGGACTCGGATGCATTCCTGATGGCCTTCTGGCATTTTGTGGCAAGGAGGGGTAAACCTTACGAAATCTTGGCAGTCTATGGTACCAATTTCCAGGGAGGATATGCTGAGCTAAAAGGACATTCCGCAATTTGGCCCCTACACTTCAGGAGCAGCTGCAACAATAACAGGTCACTTTCAAATTCAATCCCCCCAGCCCCCACACTTTGGCAGTACCTGGGAGAGGGAGATGAAGTCTGTTAAAGATGCTCTGAGGGTAGTCGTGGGCAGCTAATCTGTACCTGCAGCTGTCCTGTGTACTATCCTGTTGGAGGGGAAGGAGATCCTGAATTAAAACCTCTTGGATACATCTCCTCAGATGTTGCAGATCTCGACCCTGTCACCCCAAATTTGCTTTTGATGGGGTGGGGGGATGCTTCACTTCCCCAGGCTGTGTATGCAAGCAGCCAGCTGATTGGGAAAAGACGCTATGGTGTCATACTCAAATCCTGGCCGACCACTTCTGGACAAGCTTTATCAGGCCTCACCTTCCAGATTTGCAACCAAGACAAGGAGAACCTAAAACAGGGACAAATTGTTATGATCGTCGATCCCCAGTTACCTCGCTCCTTATGGCCCATTGATCCTTTTAGTAAAGCAATTAGGTGCTGCACAGCCGACAACCATAGTTGCTGCCTGTAGATAGCAATTGTAAACAATGCCCAGGTAAGATGGCAGATGGTTATCCCATGAGTTATGATGTAATGTTGCATCTAGGGTTTTATATCTATGCATATTAACCACTTTGCAGCTGTTTCCAGGGCACATTTGCTACCCCGCCTGAACTAAATGCTGAGTGAATATTGGATTCATTCATCATGTGGCCAGAAATATGACTCCAACAGGATGCTAATGTTGCGTTGTGTCTGCTTGATGAGTATAAAAGCAACAGTTGCTATGGCAACACTACGCTTTTCATTGAAAGTAGTAAGCTAGAGTACAAGCTACTCAGAAAAAGCAGCATCACACCATCAAACCAGCCAGCTTGTTCGATTAACTCTTGAATCAGAAGACAAGGAAATGCATGTGAAGAATCTGCATCATTTTGGAGGTTTGCTCTAAAGAAAAGAAAATGTAGAAAAGGATAATTTGGTCATGCATTCCGCTGCTTAGTGGAAAGAATTAAGAAATGGGAAATATAGTGAAAGTAGTAGCTTTTCTCCATGTTGTACTGCTACTCCCTAACACTGATAAAATGGGTGAAATTCTGATGGCTGGCAGCACCTGTTAAAATAGTAGCCTAGGTATAAAGTGCACCTGAAACATAGTTCTAATCAACAACCTCCATTCTGAATCAGCGCAAGTGAAATATTAAACAGCAGGTAACCATAGCAACAGTGCTGCAGTTGCTACTTGTTACTGTATGCTAACTGACTGGTGAAACAGCATTACGCCATTATTTAAGGACCGGTCACACCAGAAAGTGGCATTGTTAAATTCATAAACTAACTGAGTTTAACTAGCATTAGCTGTCAGTTAGCAAGCTTGTTAGTTAGGTTGCTAATGCAACAATAAGTTCAAAAGACATATTTGTATCATTGACTCTTGTCTCATGCAAACAGGCCTTCCTGTTTGCTTTTCTAGCACATGCGCAGTTGGCGTGCTTGCTATGCGTACAGGCTGCGCAGTCACAAATTTTGGCCTGCACATGGACATCCACAGAGGAGTCTGCGCAGACCTCATGGACATGCAGAAAGCATGAATTGGACTGTCAGGACAGCTTGCCATTGGTCAATTGTGCAAATTTGTATGTCAATTTCACCAAATTTGACACAAAATATTTGTGTGGATTTATTTTGCCCCAGCAATTGAATCCACAGATTGCTGTGATTTTAAATATCATTTGCGGAAATTCCTTTTGCTTTTGTTTTAAATGTGTAACCATGCCTTTAAACTGACAAAAAAAACACTATTTATTTATCTATTTATTTATTTAATGAGTTTTAACACATTAAACATAAACCTCAACAAGTTAATAAAAACAAAAGTGTGTATATTTATAAGTTCTTGTCTTTCCTTTTCATAATATCAGTTAGTCTCTCCAAAGCTAGGCAGGCTGCCAGTTCCTTTGCCCATATTCCCATAGAAGATATGTCCATGGGCTTTCATAATAGTGCTATCCTTCTGGCTTGTAAAAGTCCAAAGTCAATGAGCAGCGACTCTTGCAGAGTTACAACAAAGTCTTCAGGGTATATTCCAAGAACACAAGAACAGAGTTTGGCTCGAAAAAGAACTTCCTTTCCAGTTATAAAGCTTCAACCACACTATTCCAGAATTGTTGTAGCTTTGTACAATCCCATAAACAATGAATTAATGTTCCTTTTTCCTCCCTGCACTTCACACAAATATCCGGAACATTTGGAAACATATGACTTAACCTGGCAGGTGTAAAATAAGTTTGCATTAATCATCTGTTTTGTAACAACTCAAATTTTGTATTAATGGACCCGGTCTGGGCCTAAAACATGCCATTTCCCAATCTGCTTCATGAATATCCTCCTTCATATCTATTCTCCATGCCTCTAGCTTTTTGGAAGATGAATGTGTTATGGGTAAACCATAAAAGAAAGAGAACTGACCTTTACCAGTCATATGGGTGAGAGTTAGTTTTTCAATTTTAGACAATGGAGGTCCAGACAACAGTTGCTTATGTGTGGTTAGGATAAAATGTTTCAGCTGTAGGTATTTCAAGAAATGTTTTTTACAAATACCATATTTTTCCACACAGCTGAATGTGTCAATTTATTATCTTCTACATATATATTTGAAAATTTCCCCACACCTTTGTTAAACTACAACTTAAATCCACCATCTGCTCTCAACAACTATTACCCCATATAGGGAGAACTGCGAAAATGCAGGTGTGTCACCAACATGTTGATGTGCAAGGTACCAAACTGAGATGGTATTTCTAAGAACAGGATTCTTTGCCTGTTTGACTAGCTTTTTAACCCCAGCTGAATATAGATAAAGCTGAAGAGGAAGTTCTAATACTGATATCTGCTCTATCTGAATTCATTCAATAAATCATCAATACTTTGAAAAAAGTGTAATGGAAGCAGAAGTGATTGAAAAAGATTTTTGAGTAACACTCAAAGTAATTTGAGTAACACTAGCATTTTCATTATATTTATACGACATGACGACAGTCATAGATATAGATCAGATCCATCAGTTTAGCATCTCCGTCACTGTATCTACCAAGGGGTCATAATTTATGCAAACCATTTGTTTAATGTTAGGGCTAATTTTAACCCCTGGGTATGTAAAACCTTCCTTAGTAGCTGTGAAAGATTGTATCTATAATATGTTGTAATCTTTCATCTTTGTTCAAAAACATAAATGCTGACTTGGATTTGTTTATTTTATACCCTGAGATACCTCCAAAAGTCTTGATTAAATTCATTAATTAAGGAATACTATCCTTTAAATTTGTTAGAAAAACTATGGTGTCATCTGTATACAAATTTATGCGATGTTCATGACCATCAATAGCTATTCCTGAGATGCCTTCATGAACTCTTATGGCCATAGTTAAAGGCTCAGTGGCTAATACAAATAACAAAGGTGATAAGGGACACCCTTGTCTGGTCAAATGTTTACACGGTTGAGAAACATTATTACTGGTCAGTAGCTCAGCAGTTGGCTCTGTGTTGGATCCACTTCAAAAAATGTATACCAATCTCGGAAGAACATTGAAAAGATAGCCCCACTCTATCCTATCAATGGCTTTGTGCACATCTAAGGATAACACATCTGTATCTTTAGAATTATGTTTTTCATACATTAAGCATGTCCCTGGATATTCAGGACTTGCTGAATATTATAAAATCCATGTCTGTTTTTGACAAAGTCAAGTTTTATCATTACAAACAAGATGTGGAAGATATGACTCTAGACTTCTGGCCATGGCCTCACAAAGTATTTTAGTATCACATCCCATCAAACTAATAGGTCTGAAAGAGCACTCAATTGGGGATTTGTGTGCCTCAAGGATTAAAGTTATCATTACACAAATAAGAACTTTAAAAAATGTTTTTGCCTGTGTTAAGTGGCCATTGTATAAGTCCAACAACAGACTCAAAATCAAGTCAGTTAATTTTGTACATATTATGCAATAGTGCTTATTTTTTGCTGAAAAACTGTATTAATCACATCTTTGAATGCAAACAAGTTCACCACTAAAATCGTGAATATGTTGATCCTCAGTGCATTTGTTTTTGTTTTGATAATAAGTATTTACTGTAACAGAGAGTTTTCCAGACACAAGTGGTTTAAATTCCTGACTAACTGCTGCCCTGGGTTTCCCCCTTGGTCGGTTTCAACGTAAAAGGCCGCAACACATCATAAATAAAAAGAAGAATGTCACAAGGCCTACTTCCTATGTAATTAAATCAACGTGCTGTACTATATGTGATGCTGGAGAACGCCTGTGTTTGTGCTCTCCATATGTATGATGACACACTCTCTGTCTGTCTACTGTACTTCACACACACACTTTTATGTGTTCTATGAGTGAACATTAAACAGTTTCCATATCTCTTAATGAAGACCGCTGAACATTCACATCCAGCTGCTGGATTTATCGACCACTGTTGACAATACAGGGAAGAAAGATCCTCTGGTTATTTGCAGTTGGCTTTAGATGAAAAAAATCAGAGAAATTATTTAAATGTGACAAAGTTGAATTTCACAATTGAATGTCGTAACTTTTAAAAAGTAGGTGGTTAGCTTACATATGTATACACACATACTGTATGTATGTATGTATGTATAAAAATATACAACAAAGAATATTTTACCTAAATAAGAAACCGATACTAAAATGTTTTCTCATCCAATTGGTAATCAAAGTTTTGTTTTATGAAGTTGTGCTTTTTTAACAGTGAGGAGGAAGTTTATTACCTTATAGACAGTGATAGCAGCTAAACACAAACCCAATGTGTTCTTATATGTGTTTAAAATGAATTAAAGTGTCAACATGTGGCAGGGATTGATGTGTCTGGCCATCTGCCCTTTGACCTTAAAGCAGCCCAACAAAACACTTTCTAAATCTCATTCACCAAAGTAGGAACTCATCTGTCAACACATTTCATCTCTCTGTAGCCAAAACAGTGATTATATTAATTGCCGCTGCTGCACCTAATGGAGATAACAGTGACGCGAGAGGGAAAGAATTAAGTCCAGAGCTGCTAGACATGCAGGGAGAGGACCAAAGCTGAGGGCTTGTTCTGCTCTCTTACTCTCTCCACCACAGGCTCCATTGTCATTTTCTGGAAGGCGATCACAGTAATAGTCTTGTAATTGGCTTTAAGTGGATTAAGTGCCAGGCAGGGAAAAGCAGCTCTGGTCAGAGATGTGCAATCCAAACACAACCTGTTGCCCATGCTGTGGCTGAGCGTGAGGTCTCAATCTGGACAACAGACATGGCTGCTCGCAGCATGCTTCCCAGTCACTGTTCATTATAGAACATATTGCTCCAGTCCTCACTTCTTCCTCACATTAGAAGACTTTGTAAAATACCCAATAAGCACACACCTGTGACCATAACAATGTTAATTTACTCATATCACTACCTAGGCATCACATAGCAACCTCTTTGTTTAGCTACTGTTTAAGAGCTAGTATGTATAGAGCTATAATATATAATAGATTTTTCAAAGATTCATAAACATTCATAATGTTTGGCAGTAAATAATTTGATGCCAATGCCATATACTCATTTTGATGCACTATATCACAAGGAATCAGCTTCATATAGAGCTAAAAAAAAACTGTTACATGCAAGTTATCAAAAAACACTTCTGCAATCGCCATATGTGGGATTTTGGCTGACTCTTTATGTTATATCCTGTTTTCCCCTTTAGTACAAGGTAATGTTTGGCTGAATATAGTTCTAGTGAAACCTGTTGACAGTGGGCTGAGGTCTGTGGATTACATAGAGTAACCAGGTTATTTCTGGAAAGAAATGTTGTTGTTGAACAACAAGTATATTTTTGATTGAAATTTGATTAGCCTTCACTGTGGGTGGCAGAAATCTCTTTGTCATGTAAAACCAAAACTTTCTGGATGGCCTTTTACCATTAAGACAAGGTAGTAAAATATGTCTTTTAGTAATTTGAGTGAACTAACCCTTTAAGTTAACTACTACTAAAATCTTAGTTAACTAACAAATACTAGCTAACTACAATAAAAACACACGTATACAGATTTGTTAGCCATGTAATCAATGTGATGATTAACCATACACAGTGCCTTTATTTTGAGACTCCATGATAGTTCACAACATTTTTAATTAGGCTCCTTCAATTAAGACTTGATTTAAAAAGGAGCGAGCAGGTTACAGCAATAAACTGTCAAAGTAATTCATACAACTGTGTTATACAGCCCAAACGTCATAGAGCCATCCTCAATTAAAATCTTCTTTCCACTCGGTCTTTAGTCGTGGTTGTAAATTTAACTTGGCATTCCTTTGTATAGCAGGTGTGAGGGATTAGGCTTGTGGGGTGGGGGGTGGGTGGGGGGGCGGAGTGTTCGCAAACTGTACATGTTGTGAGACATCTGAACTTGAACTCTTCCACTCACAGATTGATTCACACACTTGATGTGTGTGAACAGCAGAAGAGGCTATACATACATTACATTATGCAGACATTAAAAGACATTTACAGAGAAATCCACAACTGGGCAGCACAATGCCAAAGGAGTATTTTACTCTGCAGAAGAAGAGCAGGAATAATAGACAGTAGTTATACATACAAATGGATAGAAACCCAAAAGATGTGTATCAAAATTCATTCAACTGCTTGCTCCCTCACCAGCTGCTGTCTATAATGAGAAGTGCCGCTGGTGAAGACCTCCTGCCTGTTGAAACCTTTACAATTTCTTTTAAAAGTCCTTTGACCATAAGGGGAAAGCTGCAGATGGATGCTGGGCACCCGCCTGTCTGAGCATCCACATAATGAACACCTGAAAAGCTCGGATCACAGCTGTGTGTGTCTCTATAATGCCAGCTTTAGCTTCCAATAATTGTCCATAAGAACTGAATACATCCATATGCTCAACATGGTGGGAGAGTTTCACAAACCAGACCATCAGTGCAGCAAGAAAAAGTTGAAAATGCTTGAGATTATGCTATGAGATGTTGGTCTGTGTCATGTCATGACATCGGTGTTCCTAATCTAACTTAGTATTTTAATAAAAGATTTGTTAAAATATAGAGAATTATTTGGATAAACTGCACACCATTTATCCTCCACACCCTCTACTGTCCCTTTAAAATAATAACTGATGCAGCAATGCAATGTGAGTCAGAAGATTTGAGATATATATATATATATATATATATACAAATAAAGTTTATTATTAATAAGGACAAAAGAAGAAACTTTGGAAGCAATGCCAATTAAAAGAAGTCAGCATCAATCCTGTGACAGAAGTCACTAATACACCTGCACTAAATTAAAGACTTATTCAGCATGATGTTTTTCCAGAGAATAAGGCTTATCTATTCAACCTCTTCAACATAGATAGATAGATAGATTCAACATAGTCAGTAAACTGGTCAGCTTGCAATAATAAGCTTGTAGACATATGACTTTGGATTATATTTAGGCAAAATAAATTCAAGAATATGACTGGGTGTCCATAATAATACTGACCCCAGAAAACACCCACGAAACACCCACGAGTAAGTGAAGAGGTCATCCTTGATTTATATGCTGATACACACACTCAACTCCTATGAATAATCACTCTTACTCTATGTTCTGTTTCTGCTTCTGTTTGTCTACTGAAGCATTGTAACTCATACACAGCACATACATCAACAGCCTGCCTTTGTCTTCCAGCTGTGCATTTCAGGGACTTAAAAGAGGGTTTGGCAGAGTTCAAGCAGTTGGTCAGTCTGTGTTTTGACACAGGTTTCAGGAGCTCCCTGAACATGTGCAGCCACTCCAAATTCCACCAGAGGAAAGAAAGAGGACCCTGGCTTCCTGTTTTCCCCTCTCAGCGCACGTCGCAATGCGACCCCAGCCAAGCTGCTGAGCAGCACAATGAGTGCGGGTGTGATTCAGCTTTCAACAGGCCTGTTACCGGGGATTACGCCAACGTTGTTTAATAGTGTTATCCGGACCACAATAGAATGTTGTTTTATCAGAGTCAGAAACTTTGCTCACTGACGGCTTCAGAAATGTCACCGTGAAATTTTTGCGAATCTGTCCCTGGCCTCTTCCCAGCCAGTGCAGGTGAGGTCCATGGGAGAACGCAGCTGCCACCCTCAAACTTGCATTCAGACACGCACCAGCAGGCATGTATGGCCCCCATAGATAGATTGATGGTGGCGGGGGGGGACCGAGGGCTGCGTGGCTGTCCTGAAATCAGGCCAGCTTTAACACAGCGGACATGCTCTCAAGCCCACAGTCGTAGTAACATTTTATGTGACAAGCATTATAAAGGTGATTTATAGAACGCATGTGTGTTGGACTGAATATTTTCCAGAATATTTAGCTGGGGGTATTAAGTCTGCATTTTCAAATTTGTCTGGTTGTTCGCATCGTCCCTACATTGACCGTTAAACAAACTTCCTGTGAACATAATGACCGTAGCAAATGGAAAACTCTGAAGGGCCTCTCAGAAGGCCTGACAAGGACAAGAGACACACACTGTTGCAAGCACACACTTAGAAGCATTGTTGTTTTTATGAGATGCTCTTTTATGTATGGCACTGACCTCCGGCTTGTTCTCTTTTGAACCCTTTCATTTAGAGCAGACCTGAACCAAATAGTGCTTGCTAACAGTTCATAGCTTTGATGTACTGTATATGCCTGCAGAACCAGCGAGTGGGGCTTAGTGGAGACAGCTTGAGTTGTCATTCACGGTGAGGTTTAGAAAGTGACTTCCAAACACTTTCTGTCATTTCTTGTGTCAGCCTGTGAATACACTGTACCTTCTAGGTACAAACTCCAAGTATACACTATTACATTAGTTTCCCACAGTAAAAGTTGAGCTTTGTAGATGCTTTTGAGGAAACTCTAATCAATTAGAAAGGACACTGCTTGAATGAAAACTGCAGGGCATCTGGGCCAAAAGCTCTTAATTAATAACTTATTGTAAAGTGACAACCTACACCTTTAAGAAGCTATATATTAAGTTCTTATAACTATACATATGTCAAATTACAAAGTGGTACTAAAATTGTTCCTTCTACAAAATTACACAAAATGTTGTTGCATACTGTAGATGCAGTATAACAGGATAGCTTCCTACTCCACTACCCACTGTGTGCATCAACAATGTCCATTTCATTTACTATTTGTACTTCCCAAAGATTCAAAGTCCAGGATTCAAACCAGCAGCCATCAAGAGTATTCAGATCCTTTACTTAAGTAAAAGTAGTAATACAGCAATGTAAAAATACTCCATTATAAGTAAAAGTCCTGCATGAAAAATCCAACTCAAGTAAAATTACATAAGTATTAGCAGCAAAATGTACTTAAAGTATTGCAGTAAAAGTATTGGTTTTTAGTCCAGTGGTTCCCAACCTAGGGGTTGGGCCCCTCCAAAGGGTCACCAGATAAATCTGAGGGTTCGTAAGATGATTAATGGGAGAGGAAAGAAGAAAAAACACAAATCTGTTTTAAATTTTTTTCTTATCTTTGATTTTTGGTGAAATATTGGATCATTTAAACATTTATTGAAATGAAACCATGTGAAAAGTTTAGAGGGAAAAATCACTATTTGGTGGAGCTGTTAACAACTCATAGACATCTGAAATGTGACCCCGACTACACACTGCTTTTTGTCAAGATGTCAAAAGCCAAAAAGGTTGGAAACCACTGGTTTCATCTTTAACAATGTGTTATATTTTAAATTATATATTTATTTTATATTATCCATTGTGTCAAATCTTCATCTGAAAACTAACTAAAGCTGTTAAATAAATGTAGTGGATGTATAAAGTACAATATTTCCCTCTGAAATGAAGTGGAGTGGAAGTATAAAGTAACATCAAATGTAAATACTCAAGTAAAGTACAAGTACCTCAAAATTTTACTTAAGTACAGTACTTGAGTAAATGTACATAGTAACTTTCCACCACTGATCAAGAGCGAAGGTCCCCGAATCTGAGCGTCATGTAATCTCTAGATTAACTGTAATTAATTTCAGTGTTGATAAAGCTTTCAGTGGCTGGAACTGATCATGCTAACTAGCGGGTTCTTTTATTACAGACCAGAACAAATAAACACATGACTTCCTGTGTGGTGGCAGATTGAAGAAAAGAGTGAAGAAAAGTAAAGACATACATTTACATGAACAGGTCTTTGACTGTTTTCCCTAACTGTAACTTTTCAAAGGGTACCAGAAAACAAAAACAAAATTAAGTAACAAAGTATATCATACAAATAGACCTAGAGATAGATGTCATGTTGAAGAAGTGGGAAATCCAAAGCTCTCATATTTTATTGCCACCAGTCGTCAGATAAAGTCAGACGGGAGAAAACGAGCCGCCGTTCCTAATTTCATTTCTCCTGCTCGAGGCCGGCATGGGGACACCTGTTCACTGTATCTGAGCTCACAACTCACCCAGCTCTCTCCCCCATCACCCCACCACAGCCACCCACCCAACACACCACATCTGTGTGCTGTTCCACCCATCACCCTCCGTTCCCTGCCATCATGCACCCCTCCACCTGATGTTGGTCTCACTCCCAACATTGGGTCCCCTGATACTCAAATGCAGGTTTCCTCAAAGCCAGTCACACAAACGCACTTAACAAAGGGAATGGTGCGTATACGTGTGTGTGTTATATTATAGAAGATAACATGATTTAATATCAGTCACACTACTACGTCATTAGCTTTTACTCTACCCACACTAACACATACAGTCTATTACAAAGAAAAAATAAGGTAACTTAAGGTCCCTTAAGATGCTCTTGGAGATGAAAAAACTGGTAATAAATGATGATAAACAGTTAATAAATGATTTATAACGCACTATAATTCAGGTGTAAGCAGATGTAAGTTTTTGTTAATGTAGTTTTCAACAACTACAACTCCTCCTGTGGGCACCCATAAGTGGCAGCTGGTTTTTGAACAGATAATGAATGACAATATAATATAGTAAAACTCAGTTGTAACAATATAAAATATCACAATTATAAATTCTTCATGGAGAAGTTATAATTGTCGACAAATACTGTACATTAATAAACACTTAAATATGTCCTTATATCTGCTTATAACTACATTATAGTGTTTTATAAACCATAGTTAGATTCTTATATACTACTCATAAATGATAAATAGGGGGACTTGAAGTAAAGTGTTACAGACATCAAAATATTAATATCATAAAAATAAAAAGAACTAATGACTATAAAAGTCACATCACTCAGAATGATGCAGCCTCATCAATAAGTGCAATTAAGAAAGTTGTTTATAAAAAGGGTTCAAAATCTATTTCATCACAATTGTTGCCTCCATTTTAGGGATGCAAATAATAATTCTTCTCATTATCTGGTAATTATTATTATTTTTTCAATATTTTCAAAAAGTAGTGAACAATCCCTGTAATTTTATTTATTGCTGGTCAAAAGACGTCTAGACGTGTAGGTTTAAATGAAGCTAAGTTTAGTTGGAAGCTGAATGTATTTTAGATGTGTAGGTTAACCATTGTTTTAACAGCATTTCAATTAATATTTTATTACTATTTTTCTATGTGTAGTTAAGACTTGCTTCATACTGAAATATACTCGTTAATGAAACGTAACCTACACGTCTAATAACTTTCATCTTTCAACTAAATTCGGGTTAGTTTTAACTAAACAGCTAAGTGTCTTTTGATCTGCAAACCAGAGCCCAAGTTGTGGTCTTCAAATTATTTGTTTTATCTGACCAACCATTCAAAATCCAAAATACTCTGTTTTTAATTAAAAGCAGCAAATGTTCACATTTGAAAATCTGGAACTAGCAAATGTTTGGCATTCATGCATCAAAAATCCCTCAAACAATTAATCCACTATCAAAATGGTTGTTGATTAATTTTCTGTCACTCCACTAATCATTTCAGCACTGCTCCACTCAGCCTACCTTTACAACTGCACACCCTTCTCACATGCCACCACTCCAGTTCTCACACTCTAAAATCAACCCTCCACGGGGGTTTCAATATCCGGGTCACCTGCCCGGTCAGTCACACTATCCGCTGGATCTCTGAGGACCTGACTGCAAACTGCCATACAGCACCGGACCTGTCTCATTTAGACACGGCGGCTTCCCAGTGGGGCGTCTTTGTACTCAGCAGGCACGGCTCCATGGGACAGCCTGGGCCGGGTCTGTCTCCATCTGGGCCCGGGGCTTTATCAGAACCACCTGCCTGTGGGGGTTGACCATATCTCTAACATCTCTTTTCCCTCCTGAGGAAGAAGAAAAATCATTTAGACTGTTTCCTGTTGACCTGCATGCCATTACTGAGGCCGTTCTCTGAGTGTGAGAATATGTGTGTTTTATTACTGTGTGTGTGTGTGTGTGTGTGTGTGTGTGTGTGTGTGTGTGTGTGTGTGTGTGTGTGTGACTGTGCATACATGTCTCTAGAAAAAGGAAAATTGTCCCCCAGCAAGCATTGTAGCCAGTCATTTGTTCTTAGATCTGTTTTGGTTTTGGTTTGGTGTTAGTTAAATTTAGGATTGGGGTTGGTTTAAAGTTTGAGTTTAGGGTTAAATCTAGATTAAGACTTGTTTGTGACTGAGGATACAGGTTGAGGTTTACCATGTACTGTACAAGGTAAAATTATGGTCAGGTGTAGCCAGTGATACAGTAGATTATAGTCTGAAAATGCATCAGTTTATTAGCTTCTGTTAAATACACCGGTGGCTCCATTATTACAAATGCATGCACTGAGGCCAAGCACTGCTTAAACACAAATAAGGATTTTAAATGCTAGTCAAAAGTAATCCCAAAGTTTCCAAATGGATTAAATATTTCTTTTGGCCGAACTCGGAAGAAAAGTGTAAAATATGATGCACAAGATATTCAGAATATTAACATTTAAGGTAATGTTGCAGCCATAAGAAAACATCTTTCTCCCTGGGGTTTGAATATTTTACTCAATATCAGCATCATATAGCTTTTTTAATTTGATCGAATTTAATTTGTTATTTTATTGTCAATGGATGAATTGTAAATGGATAAAAAAACATTTTCAATCCCTATGTTCAACTATTATATATATAATGCATGATATAATGATCAGTCCATCCCACCTATGTCATAGCTACCTACAGTCATGACACACCTCTAACTATTAAGAATATTTCACGGCTTGTTTATCCTGAGGCATGTTTTTGCCCAGAATTGTGTTATTTTGTTTTTGTAAGACTGTAAATTAATTTATGTTGAAACTGAGGTTATAACCATGTTCATAAGCAAGTGATTTTTGCTTCTTCTTTTTTTCATTTCTGCTTACACAGTTTATCACACAGTTTATCACAGCCTGATAAGATACAGGAAGCTGTGAATCTCTTTTCAGATCTCCCACTCTGTCTATTTCAAATCTGTTCTAAATCTAGTTTTCCTCTACTATCTATCTTCCTTCCATCCAGAGAGGGGAGAAAAAGAATGTATGTAGAGAAGAACAAAAGTTTTACACTTGGCAACTGTTTGATTTTCTTTTTTGGTTTCAAATGTTTTGATCTGCAGTGAGAAGATCTGACTTGGACTGGAACATATTTTTAACTTTTCTTGTTCCAGTGTGAATAAAGTCTGTGTCAGGGAGGATATGGTGGTTCACTGGTCATGTGTTTTTGCCAACAACATCAACAGCAGCTCAGTAGTTTATTGGTTCATTCAAAATGGAAAAATGCAACATCATCTCTGACAAATCATTGCAGACATCACAGCAAAGTCTAATATGGAACAAAATGCATTCTTCTTCTATTTTGAGTCTATTGTGTGTGTATATTTTAGAAGGTGCCAAATCTCTGACACCTCTGTGATGATTATTAGATTTCAGTGCAAAACAGGATGCAAGGATGTTACCAACACTGTTCCTGCTCCAACTCATAGTGCACTGAAGTAGAGAAAATGCTGAAGACAAGATTTATTTTGTGGATGATTTTATGTAATGATTCTTGTATTCTTGTGATCATTTGATAAATAACATGATTCTGATATTGTAATTTTGTCTATAATCAGCAGGCAGAGGGCAGTCACTGAAAGATTCCCTCATGAAATTCAGCATTTTTATCTAAAGATTACAATACAATCTCACAAAAATAGTGATCATGAGAAAACATACAGTGTTCCCTCTTCTCTAAACAGCTTTTATTTCATCAATAATATTTAAGTTATAATATTGGGAGTTAAAATGACTGCAGGCATGGATGTGTACAGCGCTGTAGCACATCAGAGTGGGTCATAAACTTTTTACTTTCTGAATCATTACAATGAACCGACACAACCTTGTTTTAGACATCCGTCGTCTGTGACTGTAAAAACATTGGCCACATCACCAGAGCCTGTATGTTTCTTTTTTTAAGCTTGACATCTGTATCATGACTTTATCAATCCTAAAATAGTTTCAAGATGTTCCTTGTGGGGGAAGAGCACTGGCGTAAGGCGGCTGAAGGTATGCAAAAGCCCTTTGTGAAAGAGCAATGATTTAATGGTTCAATACACATGTCAGGCGCACTGTAACACCTCAAAGAAGTGGATCAACGTCTCCTGTCAGAAATGATTTACAGTGGAGATGAGTCAAGCTGAGGAATCTCAAGCATAAGACGGGAATAAACACAAGAGGGCAACAGTTTACCAGGAATTTCTGATTGCGATGCACTCTGTATCAAAACCAGACCCACAGCTCCCAGAAATTAAAGGGATGTTTTTCCTCTCTTCTGCATATGGTCACTGACCCCCCTCGGCTGGACTCGCATCCAGTAGAATTCCCCAGAGAGCAATTCTGAGCCTGTTAAAATGTCCAAAACGTGTTTGGAGGGAAAGATCAATGGCTGCAACGATGGGGATTATGGAATACCCTCCAGTCAGCGTGCTGTCACTCAAAATGGGCTCAAAGCAGCAGATTAGGCACCAGATCCCTCTCATCTCTGTCAGAGGACCTTGTTAAAATACCCGGTCCTGTATCTACAATTGTTGCAGTTTCATGTTTTACGGCAAGCTGGCCGCACTCTGCCATTAATCAATCAAGGAGATCGTTTGCATATTTTGTTTCTAATGAGAGACGGCACGATGAAAGGCTGAGAGTGGCTGTTATTGAAGCCTGGCCATTCTTTTCCACTTAAAGACCTGATGGATATTTTACAGTATAAAAACAGACCTGCTGCGCATTATGTCATACCACCGCTCTGTAGACCCATGTGCACTGCTCCTCTTTACAAATACATCTCCTAATTTAACAGGCCCTGAGGTAAATTTGCGGTGAAGACGGGTGGGAGCATCAGTGAGCAGGGGGGGCACAAGAGAACAGGTTTATATATATCAGGCAAATAATGTGAATAATTATTGGAAATAATGTCCAGATAGATGGAGCGGAGCCAAATTATGAAATCATGCGCTTCTCTCCAGTACATCACCCGGCTCATTATTTGAAGTCATGCTTGGAAAAACAGGTGTTTCCAATACTGGGTCGCTGTCTCCACGGTCCTGCACCCCCTTCATTTTCTGATGATGGTTCAGATATGATATTTCATGGCTGGAGCCATACACTTGATAGGAAGTGATTGGGGAGAGCCGTTCTGAAGACATCCGTGTAATGGATGCTGATTGGCCCCGGCTAAATCCCTGGAGTCTGTGCCTGTGTAACAAGAGGGGAACCACAAAGCTGAAGTAGGAATTATCCTAAATACTGCATGTTTTCCCTGTCTTGGAGGTTTGAATGATTACAAGGGGATTTCTCCGTCTCTTTAAACAGGTGCCATATTTATGTGCATCAAGCACAATAGCAATGCAGCTGAGTGCAGTTGGCACAAGAGCTTTATTCTTCATTCTCGTAATAAACAGAACCAGCAGGGAGAAAATTTGTCTTTTTTTGGGTCTTTTTCTTCCAGTTTGGTTTATGATCGATGCATTGCGTCAGCGTTTGAAGCCCATGCCTGTGATGTGGAGGAGAGCAGATGTGTGTGTTTTATAAGCGGAGAACACTCTCTTGTGTGATTAATAATCATGTCATTCGTAGTTATTGTAGCCTAGAGGATGTGACTGACTCAACTCCCACAGTAATAATCTCAAACTGTACTCCAAAAGACCATATCATTTGTCAATAAATAAGTAAATAGCTGTGTAATGTAAACCATCAGGTGTGTTAAAGCATCACTATTTTGTTGATTACCTTCTGTAAACACCATAATCTGTTTTGTGCATGTGCTGCAAATTATTTTGTGTGTCCAACTCCTGTTTCCTAGTGTTTGGGAGATCATTTCTCCATGGTGTATCACCAATAAAATAATATTTTTTCCAGGTGATTTGAGTCGGAAAACAAAGTATGTTCTTAACTTTTGTAGAATGATTGCTCTTTAATATCAAGTTTATTAAAATCACCTCCTAACAAAGAGAAAAAAATCAAAACCATGTACATGAATTAAAACGTTTATTGAGCTTTTTATGTGCTTGGCACCTGTATTTACATTTTTTTAAATGCCTCCAAAAAAATTAATTTGCTATTTCCCTTTTTTCACACATTTTTATAACAGATTGGCCTGTAAAATTGTTATATTGCTCAGCACTTAAATACACATCTCTACAACACACCAAAACTTACTTTAATTACTCTGTTTTGCTATTGCTTCTTTTATAACTTCTCACACAACAACTTTTAAGCTTATGTTATTGATTGCATTCTCCATCTTATATATATATGCTTAAAAACATAATCCACTCAAAAATAGTGAAGCCATTCCAGTCTATGAGGAAAACGGATGATGATGAAAGTTGTGTGGTGGTTTCCTGCAGTCTCACGAACAGTATATGCCTTCTGGGAGTTTTCAGGATGAAGACAGAGTTTCTCAGTTAACCTGACCTCCAGTTATTTGGCTTACTGCGTCCATGCGTTGTGTTCACCCTGTTTGACACATCAACCAGCCACCACAGCGTCCAGATACTTCATCTCCTGCATGTATGTGGAGCAGTGAGTCATTCTGTGATCTTGTCCAGTTATCCCTTTCATTCCAGCCAATACTTCAGACCCTGATCGCGAACCACTGACGACTGACCCCCTGACATTTCTAAAATGACACGGCAACAAGTGCTTTGTGAAGTAAAAACTTCTGGCTCAAAGTGAAGATTCTTTGGTTACATGATGTCATGTCCGGATGGCCTTTGAGTCCCGAAAAATCAAGAATGAGTCACTCAAAGAGGGCTGTTGCTACTATTGCACCATAACAGATTCTCAGGTTGATAAGCCCTTCTGAACCAGAGCATGTGGGCTCCTTAACCTTCTTATACTCATCTGAGTTTGTTTTGGGTTTTTTCTTCTCAGAGTCAGTTAGAGAATCAGGTTGCTGTCCCAATTTTTCTCTTTATTAATAAAAGAAAATTAAATAATAGTTTTGACTCCTTCTATAATGCTTATTAAGTGGAGGAGTGTCTTCAAAAACTAAAACATGAGATGATATCCTTTTCTGAAAGGTTTGTTTTGTACCTCAGTTCTTTAAAACTTCATGTAAAAACTCCGGTTCAACATCAACACCATAAAACATTGTTGTCTTCACACCGGGTTCATAGATTATAGATTTGCTTTTCAGCTGAAAGACTTTGGACATGGAGGACTGTGAGGGTCGGTCCCTATTTCTACACCATGTGCATTGACATCTGAGAGGTGGAACCATACTGACGGCCATCACAGGAGCTGCTGCCCTGCTGACCGCTGGTGGTGTTGCCGATCATGTGCATAGTGTCCATGCCTCCATTGGACAGGTACTGGCGCTCAGCGAAAGCCCCGGCAGGAGAGGAGGAGCAGAGCAACCCTCCCTGGGGCTTCTCGGGGCTGGCGGCCAAGCGAGGAGAGGTGGGGAAGTTGTATCCGTACAGGTTGTAAGGGTTGTGCAGGGAGAAAGCATTATAGGAGCCCTGCTGTACGTGGTGGTGGCTCCCGCTGAACATGTGAGCGGAGGAAGGTGAGGTTCCGGATGAAGAGGATGAGGCGGAGCTGGAGCTACCTCCTGCCTGCATCACATACTGAAGCTGCGAGGCTGGGAAGGAGCCCAGCTGACCGCTATAGGCATCCATCTTGCCCCCAGTGCTGCTGCCGCCGCCGCCGCCACTGGTCAGGGAGGCATGCGCACCGCTCTGCATGCCAGCAGCAATCAAGGAGGAAGTCCTCTGTGGCAGGAAGGATTCAGAGGGCTGAGCAGAGGCCACAGCACCCCCTGCAGCCTGGAGGCGTCCATAAGAACTGTCGGCCAGGCCGCCATAGCCCTGCAGGGCCGCCATGTTGCTGCGTGCGCAGGCTGGGTACTCAGACAGCCCCAGGTTGCAGAGCTGGCTCTCCCTGCAGCCTACATTAAAGGTGTTGGGGGCAAGGTGGAAGGTTGGAGGGGAGCAGGAAGGGGACAGGAGGTGTGCCGCACCAGAGGGGGACGGGGTCCCTGTGCTGGAGGTCGTGGGAGAAGTACCTGTGCTTCCACCTGGAAAACACACAAACAGGAACAGTGAAATAGAGTGTCATTTGACAGGTGCTTTTACCTTCTTACCATCTTGGTCGAGAGAGAAGTAATTTTCTCAGCTTTAACATCAACTTAATGAATGCACTGAAGTTTGATTTTGGATGCAATCAGTTGAGGTGTTTGTGTTGATGGGATGAATCATCCAATAGTGGCTGAGACACAGATAAGTCCAGAAAAGCACAATATGTGGTACTGTTTATGTGAAGCACCTGTTCCAGGTAACATAATTATTAATAGCGAAATGGTGATTTACATGTAAAATTAAGCATCAAAGTCCTTAAACTGTAAAGATTCTTCTTTGCTGAAGCTGATGAGCAAGGCAGGTCATAAAGGAAAAAGCAGGTAAGTGGGTGGACATCTCATTTAAACAATTTGGAAGCATTCCAGTGTACAAACTGGATGTGTTATAGTAAATATACTGTAAGTGATATGTTCTTCAATTTCTTTTCTTGTTTTCCCCTCAAACTGCTAAGGAAAGTGGTTTGCCATGATTTTTCCACAGCATGTTTGTTTTTTGTTTTTCTCTAAAATTTAATATGATGGGAAAGTGACATAAATCCCCGAATGCTGACCTCTCTGTGGAGGACAGCAAGAAAGAGAATATTTTCCTGTGGGGAACTATTAGCATTAATTTCTCAGTGCCAGACCTCCACATCCTCTCTAACCTGTGACAGTGCAGGAGAAACAGGAGTCTGTCACAAGTGATTGGAACATTAAAATGTCCCTTTAAGACAATTTTCTAAACATATTCTTGTATGTGCACAGAATGAACCAGGGAATCCTCTCTATGTAAAATCAAAGTTTGTGGGTTTTTTTTTTTACTATCAGCATGTGTTAGCTTTAGCATATATCATCCAGAAGGAGGTAGAATGCAGTGGTTGACCTGTGGGAGCATTTCCCAGTGGTATACATGCACTAAGTCAGACTAATAAAGTAAGTAGTAGCAAAATTCACCTGTCACCAAATTTAATATACAACCGCTTTGATCTTTTTGGTCTTCTTCAGACTCTTACCCTCAGACTAATTGCACTCTTTGAAACTACGCTGGAATACGAGATCATGAACCATATAGTAAAATATGACCATGTCTGGTCAACAGAGCCTCCCCAGTTCTTCCCTCGATAAAAAGCCACGAGCTCTGAGTTTAGACAAGTACTGTAATGATTCAGATGAAGAGGGGAAAGGGAAATATAGATATGACAAAAAAAAATGCTGTTGGCACAAATTGCGTCCACTAAGTCAAGCCTTTCAGAGTGAAATGATAGCTGTGGGATATCAATCGCATATTTCTCTATTAATGAGAATTTGGCCAGGGTTCATCTTGCTGCTGGAGAAATTCAGTTTGAAACCAGAATGAGAAGGAGGCATAACTAAATAATCCAGGACTCGCTTGGCTGGGGTTCTGATTTTGCACCATATGCCTTCGATAATATCGCTACAAGCGCTCTGCTCAAGGAGACGAGGGGGGGGCTTGCAGGGAGGAGAGGGAGAAATAAAGAAAAAGGGGAGAGAGAGAGAAAGCAAGGTAGAGAAGAGAGGAGAGGACGATAGGTTGGTGATGTCATGTTTTCCTTTGGTTAGAAGGGCTCGAGGTGCTTCAGTGCCGAGGGGGAATAGTTGATTACTTGAAGGGAAAAGGGGTGTCTGGTGCCATAAGGGCAAAGCTATACACACACACACACACACACACACACACACACACACAGACACACACACACACACACACACTACACACTACACACAGCACACATACACCACAGTGTCCTCTCAGGGTGACACAGGGTTCATTGGCGGCGCAAGGACTTTAATTAAATCCTAATCACTTTGGAGGAGTTTAAGGATAACAAACACATGTCCGCCTGCTCAGACAAAATACGGAGCGTCACGTCATGCTGACCTCCAGAGGTAAGCGAGATAGGGTCAGTGAAGAAACCGAGTTGCTTTAAAGCGGCGAGGCCCTTGATATGAGCCATGACTAAGATCTGGTGCCGATGCTGGAGCAGAGACAAAGGGAGGTGGCCCGACTGACGCTAACTCGTGTCGTGGAGCCGTCCAAGAGCCACAGGGATTGTTTAACGATTTTATTTTCAAGGACTGTGTGCGATGTGAAAAGTTCAACAGACACAAGCCGACCTGCCAGGAGCAGCATATGGCCAAGCTCAAATGAAGGACAACCATAGCTGATGCAGTGTGTGGTGATATATGCAGGGAAAATATGCAGCAGGAGAGTTCAGGTTGGGACAGCACATGCACCAAGGTCATGTAATTACCACTGTATACTACCCTCAGTGTTGGAGAAAGTCCACTATACAGTAATGTGTTGCTTAAAATTAAAAAATCTTAACTTAAAAGTCACTATTTATGATGTAAAGTCAGTAACTTTCTTAGTTAGCAGGAAATTGGATTATATATATTTTTTGCAACAAAAATAAAACAGTTTTAAATAAAAAAAATTAAAGGACTGACACAAAGAGATGTAATAATAACTTACAAGAATTACCATAAATTAAGAATGTGTCAACTCGTCAGCACAAGTGTATTAATTGTTACAAAAGTGCATTAATACCACAGTGGTTCTCAAAGTGGTCTCTGATTCACAGTGCATGCAAAATGAGGAATGGTTTAATCTCACTATCATCCAGTTCACTGGAAAAGATCTCAATCAGTGAATATTCTAATCATATGTTTCAGTTTACATTCATTTCTTCATGTCAAGAGCAGACAGTGCTACAACTCAAGCACGAAAATTTTCCCATATGAGGTGGTTTATTTGGGGGAAAAAGATGATCAGATGGTGTCAGTGTGCTCTAATGTGTCTGTTTGAGGTCAGAAAATTCTTCTGATGTCAGGTGTCTGACTGTAAGCAAGGAAGGCACTTTAAAAATCATTTTAACAATGCCATTACTGTAGCAATGCTTCCTGAATATCTGGATAATATCTTCTGTTTGCTGGTGTATTTTTCTATTTTTTTCCCCAATGGGTAAAAACCTGAAGGCATGTGGTCAAACAGCAGTGTTGTCAGGTTTAAGGTTAAATCATCAGTTAGATGTCAGTCCTCCAGGATGGAATTCTTATACAGCTGCTATTTTATACCAATGTTCAAAAATAATACCACATAGACATACATATAGGACACGCAAAGATGGATTTCTACTTTCAAGACCAAGGATCTCCTCTGACTTAAAAAAATGTTTTTCACTTTAACTACCCTGCTCTAAATTTCTATATCCACAAATAAAGTCTCAAGCAAAAATTAGCAAATTGTTAGTTGAATTAGAAGTAGACTGAGGGGACTGAGGTGGAGGGGGGATTTTTTTTTAAGAAGAAAATTAATCTGTGGAGTTTGATGTGACACTTTCTCCCATAGAGAGACACAATGTGCATTTACACACCTTGCTGTTTCTGCATATTGGTGAAATCTTCAAACGTGAGTGTCCTCACAGGAGGTCTCCAGAAAGCATAGGTCTCCATGATCGCCTCCAGGCCGGTCCTGACAAACAGACAGAGACACAGAGAGAGAGAGATTTATTTTAACATAAAGCAGAACAGAACAGAAACAGCAGGAGAGAAAAAAAGAGAGAAAAAGACAGATGACATGAACAGAGACAGCAGGACAGAGACTGATCACTATTATTTGTTTTAAAATTGATTTTAAGACTGTATTGCCTATTTGCATTGTCAGGCTCCCACTTATATCTGCAATCTGCTAATTCCTTGTGAGCCTGACTATTGCTTGAGATCTTCTGGCAGGGACTTGATAAAATGTGCTTCTAAAATGTTGCCTTGGTCCCTCAGCTGTGGACCTGCCTGTCAAGAATCCCTCCTCAAAACACATCTTAATCTCATGGCTATATAAATAAAAGTTCCTTTTATATTAATAGTCATAAAATATCAAGAATTTCAGCAATGACTAAAGATTGCAGTGTGTGTGTGTATAACTGTTAAAGAAGAAAGAGGGATGTTGGTGTGACACAAAGAGAAAATATTAATGAGAAAGAGCAAAGAGTATTGGAGAGATTGGCTGCAGAGAGAGAGGAAGTGTATTGCTGTGTATTTTTGTGTGTATTGAGAGAGGTTGGTGGTGAATGAGCCAGACTAAGAGAGAGAGAGAGTATCACGAAGAGAGAGAGAGAGAGAGAGAGAGAGAGAGAGAGAGAGAGGGACGGAGAAACTGGAGTCCTGCTCGGAGGAAACTGGAGCCATTAAAAAGGGGCAGGTTTTTACTGTGCACATAAATCTAGGTGACGTTTCATCTTGAATCTGTACATGGTTCTCCTTCCTGCTTGATTTACTTCCCCACGTGGCGTTCAGCCCCGTCCCAGGGAAACCAGCGCCCGCCGCTGCTCGCCATGTTATTTTAGGGCCACTAATTCCCTTGCCATGGCAGCTCGTTAGTGCACCACGCTAATCGGGCCGGCCCTCGTCATAACTGCACTCATTCATACACTCACACTGCTGCGGGACCAAAACACAACAAATGAGCTGTATCCCTCCGCTAGGCCATAAAGACCGGTCACCAGACACAACTGACGACACCACCACAACTTAGAGCTTGGGAGAGTTCTATATTAAGAAGCTACTAAAAATCTGAAAAAGGAAAACAAGTCGGTGCTTAATTTGAGAATTAGCAGCGCAGACTAGCCCATTCCACTAATTTTAAATTTCCTCTGAATGTGGAACTAGTTGGTCATGTTGCTCAGCAAACAGGCTGCATTCACACTGCAGTCACTTTACTGCTAAAATCCTAACCGTACTGTATCTGGGGTTTTTGGATGGCTGTTAATGTCACTCATATCCAGTGCTAATATAAACTGAGTAATGCTTAAAAGGCGCAAGTGGCAGAGCAACAATAACAAAAGATGTTACACCTGTTCTTGTGTTTGCATCTTCGTGTTTTCAACACTTTTAGTTGCAGTACGTGCCTTCCACATTAGCATTCAAGAAAGTAAAAAGTGTCTTATTATAGGATCCTTTAATTTTTTGTCAAACATTTCCATTAGACTACTAAACTTGTAAGTAAGTGGTCTTGATTTTTGTTTGTGGGGTATTCAGTCTTTTTTGTTTCTGTGAAAGGTGACAAGAAACAAGTCTTAAACAATGACTGTCACACACACACATATCCCAGATATCTACTAAGAGAAAACAAGTCTTTGCTTATTTCAAGAACTGGACCAAACCTATAACTAAGAGAGATAAAATCAAAACTGCAAATATCTTTTTTTATTACGTTAAATTGGTTAAAGGTACAGTATTCGCTGCGGAAACTATATCTAAATAAGTGGCATCATTTCATAATCAGATGTAACACAAGTTGGTGTTAAATATTGCTGTGCTAGTACAGTTTTAATATATATCACACAGTTTTTCCTATTTTGTAAAACGGGATATTTTACCATGTTGAGTCAAGTTGACCAAAACCTAAATGATACCAATGTGATCACAGTTGGTAAATGACAAGAAGTATCTGTTGTCATAGCAGCAGGAAATTCATATTCTGTTGGCATTTCAACCTGTGCTCTCTTTTGTGATATATATATATATATATATATATATATATATATATATATATATATATATATATATATATATATCTTCTGTGTTTCTTTGTAATGACTGTAGTTATATCAATGTGGTACTTCAATAAAACAAACCCAGCAGAGAGCACAGGATACAATATGATGCTGTCTGACAGGGTGGAACATTTTTTCATCTTACTTTTTACCTCATTTAAAGGAAAATGAAGGAAATAATTTAAAATAGCCAGTGCGTGATTAAAAAACGAGGTAGCTGGAGCAGACACAGTGAAGGTCATAAATGGAGCTCAGTGAGAGTTGAGTCATGAAGATGACATTCTTTCTCCATCATTCATTTCTCCTCTCAGCCACAGCTCTTGGCTCCTGTCTACTCACATATCTTCATGTTTCACACTATTATCCTATGAGTTTATAATTGGTTGACTTGTAATATTGGCAAACACCAAAACTCACCGGGGTAGCTGGAGTCTGCTCAACATATAAAAACAAGTACTCGACCCTATGAGAAACTCGCTGCCAAAACCAGCATAGACTCTGGAAAAAAGGAAGCAAACAAAGCAGAAGCATGGCAAAGACACCACTCTGTTATGTCTCTCCCATGAAAATGCCTGTGGTGAGTTTTTTCATTAGCAAAATGTGATTAAGCTTTTCATTTTCATTTTCACAACTGTTCTATTCTATTCTCAGTTCTATTCAAGTGTCGCAGTAAGTCATGGCAGTGCAGTGAGTCAGGACGCAACCGGGACTGTGAAAGTGAAACAGCTAAGTGGAATTCAGCCGTCGTTCATTTCATTACTTACACCTGTGCTTTTCTTATTGTGACACGTCAAAACGTCTTCTGTGAAAAAGGCGTATCATATGAAAGGGGAGCGAATGTTGGTGTGACCACACCTTTAGGAGCCAAACACAAAACAGATTCCCCTTTATTAAACCAACTGCACCTGTTGGTTTTAATAAGAGTCTCCATCCAAATCAGTGATTATGGTACTCTGGGGGGTTATGTTGATAATTATTTGCTTAAAATATCTCTTTTATTTGTTACTTTTTTATCTTTTTTATTCTTTGTTGTTAATGCTCAAAATTTGTATATCTTTTTTTATTTACTGTAAAGCATATTATTATTATTATTATTATTATTATTATTATTATTAATTCCAAAATATGGGGCTCATCCCCATCATTCAAGATAGAGCTTGTGCCAATTGTAATCATCATTTATATCCGTAAAATAGTTTCTCCTGATTAAAGTGAAAATATGGAAAAAAATTACAAATTCCAGCTGTGGTGTAAAAAAAAAAAAATGGTACGAGGAACTAAAAAAAAATCTGTCGTTTACATTTTATGTTTAACACTCTCAGTAGTCATTTCCAGTATGTGAGCAATTAAACTCCTAAATCACCAAAATTGCAAATTTGGCAAATCCAGCAGTACGGAGGTCAAGGTTCAGAGCTGCAGCTCATTGACAATATTCATGACTGATCAAAGATAAAAACAGCTCTAGACATGAAGCGTGAAATTCAGAACAATTCAGAAAGGGTTTTAAAGGTGACAGAAGCCGAGTTCTTGCTCTAAATGATCTGACTCCTGCTTGAATCTGAACACAACAAATCCCAAAAGGGACGAAGAGAAGGAATCACAAGCAGTACGTGAGGATAAATTAATTTTCTCTCTCCCCGGACAAATATCTCATTCGCCGTTATCTTTTCATCTGTAGCTTTTCTGCAATGAAATTCTAATGCCAGTTCATAAATCAAACAGTCTATTGTTTGAAAAACGAAAAAAGATGTCTCAAATATCTGTGTGCCAAGAAATGCGGACCAGATGAAGGGGCTGCTTTCATGTGCGGAGGGGTCTGGTGGTTCAATGCACCCCCCCCTCCCCTCCTCCACAAATGTTATATATGATAATTCAGAGACTGAGAGAGCAAGTGAGACGGGACAGAGAGAGGAAGGAAGGAAAGAAGGAGAGTGAGACGGAAACTCAAGGGAAGCAACAGAGCGAGTAAAGAAGAGAAGGCGAGGGAGCGTCCTTACTACCAAAATCAAATTTAATAATATTAGCTCAGTCAAATGGTGTGTGATGATCAGTAAAATTATTCATGATTCTACAGTGTCAGCAACCAATAGGAGCGCTCTCTCTGGCTGACATCAGCACACGATGACAACACAGCCGATGCAACAGCTGAAAGAGCAGCGGAACGATCAGACTGGTCGGGTTTTGTCTGTGTCACACATTTTGACCGTCACAGAAAATAGCGTTAGACCCTTTATTTCTGTGTCTCTCTGCATGTTGTTTTTGTGTGGTGCATTGTCTGGGCTGTGTCACTTCCTGTCTTTGTGATGTTTTCAAAAAAAATCCCGTTATAGTCTTATAATGATTGATGATGCATGACTCGCAGTCCTCACTGAATCGTATGGTGTGTTGGAATGAGGAATGAAAGAATGCCTGTTAATAATCCAGTAAGCGTTCATATGGTGATTTGCAGGTCAAAGGCGTCTAGGCTGACGAAGACATTTTTTAAATGTCTAGGTTACATATAACCATTGTTTCAAAAGCATTTTAATATATGTCAGTTTAAAGCAGGTCCTAACTACAAATTGAGTATCAGAGGGGTTACAGCATAGTAATGGCACATACTGTGGCTGAGGCGTGCACCCTCAAAGAAGTAACTACAAGTTGGGGTTACAGCGGCTGTGGAGATACCACGTGGAGACTGCAAGAACTGCAATTGGTTAGTTATCTTCTATAAGTCTCCAATGCTGGTTAAAAAAAAATGTTGATAGTGAAAACAACATCAAGCAAGTTGACTGCAAACCTGCTGCTGGCCACCATCATCCTTTTATAGCACAGTAATTGAAAGAATGTACAGAGAGTTACTCTGCGGTGACGTAATTAGAGCACAAAATAGCCCGATAATGTGCAATACATCTGTAACACATCTGTCCCGCGTTGTAAACAACAAATCAACAGGTGAAATATGACACTGATCTATGAATAATTCCTACACTGAAGGCATCTCAGTGTAAGCAACTAAACACCGAGGTTAAATAGGGAAACTCTTTGCTGACCTGAGCAGTTTTTCTTTCCACTACGCTGATTCAGGATTAGACCGCTTCTACATTTTCATGCTTGAACAGTGTCATTTGCATTCTGAGAATTTTGAGAATTTTCATGAGCATTTCTTGAGATGAATAAGACAATGATAGAGATAGAGAGAATGGTGGGGCGTACAAGTGACCCCATCTACCAATGACTCTCTCTCTTTGTGTTGCAAATCTGAAGTGTTCCTCTTGGCAGCAGATATAGCAGCTGTTTTTATATGGAGCAACATATGGTACTAAGTGTTATCTACAGAGGATTATTTCCATATTAACGGCAACATATTTAAAAAAAGAGAGCGAATGGATTTTTTGTATTGTGTGGCTGCACAGTCAACGAGTAAAAAGATGTTGTGATAACATACCTGTTTCTGCCCGAGTCCCGGAAACCTTTGGCGAACGGGTTTCGGTCGATCTTTAGTCTGGTGATCTGCAAACAAGAAAATGAGAAAATTTGCAACTATTTCTGTGACATTTTTTAATAAACAGTAGTAATGTTTAAAAACTGAAAGTCTGTTTGTTTTTTTCCCTAAACTAGTCTATAAGGAAACCTTACTGGGTGTCCTCCATCCTACAGTATGAAGCATTGCCAAGTTCAATGATCAAAATGGTTTGTTTTAGGAATGAAATGGTAATTTTAAAAAATGGTACACAGCCCTGGGGACAAGCACCAATGCCCTCCCAACTGTAGTTATAAGGAAATAAAAATCATCCTGAATTGGAATATTTTAATTCGAAAACCTGCAGTGATTGATAAAATTAGCAGGTATTCTTTCAATTTGACTATTTATTGCAAAAAAAATTGAAAAAGAATGAGAGATGCCCAAAATATTTAAAAGATTGGTAGAATTCGCAATTAATTATTTAAATGGAAAGGATGTGAACTCCTGGCTGCCAAAATGAATGAAATCATTCTGTGATGTAATGGCACACCTGCTGGTTCTGATAAGCGGTGACAGTAGTGAAGACCGTCTCAGGGAAGCTGAAGGTCTTGACTCCCTCCCCGCTGGGCACCGGCTTGTTGGGCGACAGTTCGCTGCTAAAGTCCTTCCTGATGACATGAACACGAGGCTGGTACTTGTGCATGGAGTGGAGGATGATCTGAAAATATAGAGGGAAATAAGATGAAATGCAACCAATATCGCTAGAATTTTTAGCAGTGAAGGTGCAGTCTGTAAATGCTCATCGCGATCATTCAGGTGGAAAGATATCAAATCACTGGGCAGAATTTTTATTCAAAAACTAAAAAACACTACTACAACTTTTTTGACTCAGCTGCCACGGTGATATACACAGTGATATACAATACACTGCATATGTGCTGCAGTAACTATAAGGCATCCATGTGTCTGTGAGTGTGTTAGTAATTGGGTTTCCTTGATTCTGTCTTTGTGAGAACATTTGGAAAATAAAGGAGAAACTTGAGGGAAATCATCCAAATTGAAAACATTTTACAAGTCCAGTTGCCGTTACTGCAGGCAAAACCCAACACCCCATTTTCAGTTTGTATGAATCTTTCTTTGTTCGTAATGTATCCATTACAGTGAGGGTTGTGCATGTAGTTGTGAAGGATTAAGAAGTGAATTTAGTGACTGACGGCTCTCACAAGTTTAGTAACATCACAAATCTGTATGTGCATGTGCAAAACGTGAACTCTCAGCCTTTAATTTTCCTCTGCACAAGCTCACAATATATGCACCTCCTCCATAACATCAATTAGCTCAGCTGAATGTCTATCAGGGCAACACAACATTAAGCGGAAACTGAGTTCAAACTGCAGTGATACTCGCAGGAGGGCCGAGGATTATTTCACAGCAGAGCGGAGGCGTCAGACGGTGTCGGCCCCAGCCTTGCCTCAGGGCCTCAGTCTGCTCTTGATTAATCTGAGGGTGAGAAAACCTCCCCAGAGCCAAACAGCCCGCGCCCCTCCTCTATACTACAACAGAGAGGGTCATTTCAAGCCAGGGCCATGGGGGGAGACAGCACAGTTTCAGAAACACTATATTCAATATTCCAGGCATCAAGTCTCACACACACAGACACACACTCGCACCCACAAATTATGACTGGGTTGCTGCATAGACACACATGCAGATGCATGATCTAAACTGCAATCCTCATTTCTAAAATTCTGTCTCCATCTGTGTTGCTCAGCGTTTATTTCTGTGGTTTTTCGGCACGCTCTGCCCAGAGATCACCTGTCAATCAAACCGCGTGGGCGGTGCTGTGGTGTGTCTATTTCCTCGGGTGCTCAGTGGATGTTGCGCAAAATTGTGTTTTCCCAATGAAAAAAAATTCTCTCCATCTCGCCGTAAGTTTCATATTAGGAAAGAAATACTTTCCTACTTTAATTCTGTGGTTGTTTGTAAAACAGCATTTGAAAAATTAAAGTAGCCAATCAAATATAACAGTCTTGTTTTAATAAGCTTGCGTGTGATCTCTTGTCTTTATTTCACTGTCACCATGATTATGTTATTATGCAAGTAAGGAGATACTGCATTTTAAATATAAAAGGATACAGATCTTGACAACACATTTTTATTATCCGTTCAGCCGTGGTAGCCAAACCCATTTCTTCTTCAATTTATTTCAGTCTTTTGCTGCTACAGGGGTAAAAATAAAACATTTCACTTTGTGTGCATCAGAAGATTTTTTTCCCCAAAGACAACAGGTGTTAAAACTGCAAAAGAAAAAGCTTTCATAAACTGGACAAAGGGTTAAATCGCAGTGATCTTTCAGCAATACAGATTTCAAAATAGACACACACACACACACACACACACACACACACACACACACACACAGCTGCCTTATTGCCCAGAGGAGTCATGCTTCTAGTCCCCAGCCAGCCTGAGGTGATGTAAAGTCAGAGTGGATCACACATCGACACGCTGAACTCAGAACAAACGACTGAGAGAGCAGCCAGAGGACATCAGCTGACAGTTGTTCACGCTCAAATACAATTAAGCTAAATAAGTAATGTTTTCATTTTCATGGTAGGTAATGACGCTCTTTGAAAATCCTCTGGAAATTCACACCAGAAAAACAGCAACACATCTTGCACATAACAGATGTAGTGTGTGTATCTCAAAAAAGTCAATTAAATTTTGTTTATAAAGCACATTTAAAAAACATTGGGGCCTACATTGATTTTCAAACATAGTTGAAGGGCCAAAGAGTGTGATCTATCCACTCATTAAACCAGTGTTAATATTTCACCTGTGAAATCACAAGTACAGCCAAGTACAATAAAGTCTCCTGCTTGTAGTAACAGTATTGAATGCATATAAGTAGGGCTACAATGCATCACACATAATACTGCGGTCCTATGAAAAGCTTGCAGCTCTGAAAGTTTCGCTTCATTGGATTGAATGAAAACAGACGCATTTTCTGAGCACACTGTGAAGTTAGAAAATGTCTTCAGTGGAGTTACGAACTCAACAACTCACAACAGCATTGATACATTATAGTGCAATGGATCATTAACAACAAAGCAACTATGAAACAAAAGAAAAGTTAAAGAAAAAAAATCTTTTGGCCAGTCCAGCCTGCTTCAGCATTTTATTAGGTTTTCCCATAGACCAGCGAGGACAGACAGGAAATAGACGACAGGCGAGAGTGACAGCATGAGGCGGATCTGAACCCATGAGGACGAAGCCTGAGGCTAACGAGTCCAGCCAGGCACCGAGGGGTCCCAGAGACAGAAATGCTCAAAAAGCTGTTACTGTAGCTTACAGTACCATAATGTCCTCTCTATACACATGACCCCAAAGTGCTGGTCTGTGCAGATTGTGACAACTTTGGCCATGATGCTATGATAACTTCAAATCCCTGACAGAAAAACTGTGTTACTGTGCGATGCTGCCTTGTTTGTTTTTCCTGTAGATATATGAAAAAGAACAAAAGGTCAGACTGTAAATGTTGTAGGAAGCAAAAAAGTCCTATTTTTCAGCTGCTTGTGAACTTTTTTTCTTTTTTATACTTAATTTATACAGTATCTGCTGTATGTTATACTCATCTACATGTCAGAGGTAAACATTGTACATTTTACTCCACATTTCTTTGGAAGCTATATATAATAGTTATTTTGAAGATTAAGATCTAACATACAAAACATATGATCAGTTTACAGAATATTATGCAATGTTATACATTAAACATTGACACTTATAAAGTAATGCATCAGTAATAACAATCCTGTATTATAAGATATAAACAGGTACAGGGGCCATTTTTCTGCGTAATGAGTACTTTTACTTTTGATACTTTAAGTAAATTTGTTGATAATACTTCTGTCCTTCTTCTGTAACATATTACATTGACTTTTTTTTTTTTTTTTTAATCTTGTTGCAATGGTACTTTTACTTAAGTGAAGGGTCTGCATACTGCTTTCACCACTGACCACAATGGAAAGAAGACTAATAAATAATTAGGTTTTATTATGGTTTTATAGTATATTAAATTCAATCAATAATGAAGTAAGTGTTATATTTTATAAAACAATCATACAGTATGTTTTGTATTTAAAACTAATAAGGCATTAGTACGTGTAGTTAAATATACAATCATTTTCTCTGAAATGTAGGGGAATGGAAGCATAAAGTAGCATTAGAGTATAGGAAAACTGTACAGTAGTTCAAGTAAATGTATCTTCCCGCATTGTCTGTGCTTATTTTTTGTTTGTTTGTTTTTTTTTTTTTTTAAATAGAAGAAAGAGCAAAGATACAATTATCTTCTTGAGAAATCCAAATGTCTGTCTGTCACTGACTGACTGACTCACTGAGTGATGAAGTTACACCATTGGTCGGCCGGCCCAGTGTTGGAGTTTCGGCATTGGCCGCTGCTCTTTCAAAATGAATTGGCACTAACAGTTTCTATTACATCCTCAGGAGGCGTTTACAGCAGAGCCCCAATATAAGTTTTAAAAACACATTTACCAACTGAAGCGTCTCACACGAAGGCTCTGACATAGGAGCACCAACCCGCGGATACAAAGAGATGTGACAGATCCATTTTACCAGCCTGCATGGCGGCTAGCAGCTAGTTAGTATGGCCATGCTGTGTGTAGCCCATAGGCTGTATAAAAATAAGGTGTCGCCGTGGTGTTTAAGTTTAACAGCACCGTGCTGGGCAGGCGACAGGTGTGTTTACAGTGTTTGTGTGCTCTGAAAGATGTCATGGTGTGGATATAAAGTTACACAGCTGACGGACTGTTAGCCTAGCATGCTAATCATACGTAATCATATGGATGAGACCATATGTTTACAGACATCCGCAGATAGAAACAGATGAAAGAGCAGGGGGAGTTAACAGATAGTTAGAATAGTTCAATTTAAAATTAAAATAAGTTCTCTTTCAAATCAAACAAAATAGTGGAAAGTTTTGTTCTTGCAACTGCATTTATACCCTTTTTTTTTGACTCAAACAAAGCTTAATCATGTCATGTGATGCTACTTCAGTGCACTTTACCATCAAATATTACTGGGACCACTACAAAAAATTGCAGATAAACATTTAATATCCAGGAATTCACATTATAGACACTACCACTGACCATCTCTGTAACAAACTGACCACAATTTCACACATTGACCATACACAGTCCAGCCATATACTAGGTTTTGACCCAGTCTTGTTAAGGTACAAATGCAACCATCAGTCAAACCTGCAAATCTCATCTCAAAATTACAAACTCATAGGGGCACTGTCTGTCTGTGTGAGACATAATAAATATTGTTTTTTTTCTTCACAGTCTCTGCTTCTGTTGATGCTGATGATTCATGATGGTGTCTGTTTCTGATGAGACAGACATTTCACGACACCACAAGTCAAAAGGATGAGCGAGAAGTGGTGAGGTTTCCCACACAGGAAGCTCCAAAATGAATTTCCTTTGGCCTCTACACCCCTTCAGGGAAACAAAGCCCTTAAACTGAGCAGCGGGAGAGGAAAGACAACCTCTCCTCACCCCGAGACAGCACTGCATGTGAATCCTCGCCCACTATCACCCATATGTTATTACATTTGTCACCACTGAGCTGATGTGATCATCTGCAGAGCTGTGACAGAGCAGGAACCTGCCAGCAACAGGCAGCTCACTACGCAAAACGGCGCCATTTTGTCGTAGCACTGGAAACCTCTCTGTCATGGCGGTGTATCCATGCTGCTTTTCTAATCATCGTATCACCTGGCATCTCAGCACCAATGGTAAGCTGAAGGAGAAATTGATTTGTAGCAGCTCCTCACACTGTTTTCAACAGTGTATCAGAGCACAACAGTCAAGCTGTCTGCTCTAGAATGGCATGATCGTCACAACAGGAACCGCTTTATACAAACACTCTTTTCTCATTCAGATCAGGTGAGAGCAAAGAGAGCAGATTCTCTCCTGTTTGCACCAATCTCCATCAACACTTTAACTACACAAATAGCTGAGACACTCCTGGATTTGCTATTAATTAAATCTGCCTTTGTTTCCACAAAAACAATTATGAAACTGAAATTGATGCTCTGAGTAGTTTTACACATTTTGCAGAAAAGATAAAGGTACTTCAAGTTTCCATTATTCAGATTTTTATGACCTTAGAGTGTTATACTTTGCACAAATGTAATTTATTTTTTAAGGGCCATTCAGGATTCATTATTTAGACACTTAAGTGTGAGCACAGTGTGTTCTCATTATTGACACTCTATTATCTTGCAGTGCTGCTTGCAGACTCTTATTGTACAGCTTTATCATTTTGTATTTTCTTTGCACTCATTGCAGATTTAAACATAAGGGGCCAATCAAAATTAGAAATGAAAGGCTAGCCCAGTTTCCTTTCACCTAATATTATCCCTTTCCCATGAAACCCCTTTCTAACTATAGAAACGTATATGGTGCAAATAAGGGACTCACTTTAGCTTGCTGCCCACTTGCTGATCATACATAAGGAAGGTAGTAAATCAAACAAATTGTGGTCTAACTTATTGCATTACAGTTAAATATTTCACCTATGAAACCCACATTACACATTTAGAGCGGCCAAGAACCAATAAGAGACTTACTTTAGCTCACCACCTCTGTTACTGACCGGATACAAGCAAGGTAGTAAATCAGACAGATTGTGGTCAGACTTAAATTTTAGCTCAGTGTGGCTGCTGGAGTGTACTACAAATCAAATCCAATCATTAAGTGCCTTTAATGAAACCGTTTCATTACAAAATGCTTTACAGAGCCATGGAGGAAATGAATATTATATATTTAAACATGGGCAACAGTTCAAATCCCAAGCCTCTAATATCTCTCCATGCTAATCCACAAACCTAATAATATTCGGTCAGGGTGGAACATCTTCAAAAAGAACAGTGTGTGTGTGGGAGGGCAGTATGTGGCAGAGCAGACCGTCACGTATTGCAGAAAATCAATTCTGAAGTCTCATGGCTCTGTGAGTCATGAAATTCACCCAGTGCATGAAGAACCGTGTCAACTTTCCTTTAAAGCAAACGCATCAAAAACATTTCTATCCAAAAACTGCCTCACGGCTCCAAGAGCGCATCCATTTCTACCATGAAATAAGATGAAACTTAAAGCACAAATGAAACTAATGAATCACAGCTTCAACATTTAAAACTAAAGTGTTTCAGCTGCAAAAGCTATCATCTTTGTTGCAGGATTGCATTCATTGCCAGCGATTTTAAAAAAACACATTAAAATCTGATTGATGTGTGGGTGCAGGGGTTTTCCCATGATGTAGCTTATTGAATACTTTTGATGAGTTACAGCTCAATCAATTTATTAAGTGAAAAGTAATATAAGTAATGTGTAATTTATTACTTTTGTTCCCCCTGTCACGGGAAGTATGAACACATTTTTCATTAATTATATAGGTCTTTTTATAGTACCACACTTTAAATATGTATTGGTCTTTGCCTGCAGACACAAAAATGCCCCAACTAAAACTAATGTGTCTTAAACCATTTCAACATGTAAAAACACAGAGTCAGAGAAAGGGTTTTTCCTTACATGTCCCTGGTCGTCCAGCTCGTTGTTGGTGAGTTTTAACTTGTCGAAGCTGACCACCTGCCTCATCCAGGTGTCTCCTGAGGCCAGAGAGTCCGGGTGGATGTAGACCCGCGGTGGCACTGGGGAGTCGGCGTTTCCTGCCACCATCCACTTAGAGCTGTGGTACACATACCTGAAGGGCAACACAGGGAAACTGCCATAAGCACCAGCAGACACACACACAAAGTACAATTGTTCTTTCCAGACACAGGAAATGGAGATCAATATAAGCAGTTGAGGTTACAAATCTTTTTTGACACTGTACACATTTGTATGAACTTTCACATTCAAAGAAGTGCTGTATACTGTATTATGGAGGGTAGATCCACTATAAATGAATGAAGAGGGACCCTCACAGTGGATCACATGACCTGAGATGAAAAGTTGTGCTGTTTTTTGTGCGATGCATGAAAATATCACTATTTCAGATGACTTCAAATACAAATTTGGAAACGTGGTATTTCACAAAACTTTAACTTTAACTTTAAGTATTTTGGTTACATTATTGGTCACTTTTTGTTACTTGTTATCAGTTTAAACGATTTTGTTAAGGTATGGGCAAAATCTTTTTCTGTAAAATGGTGGTCATTTTAGTCTTTTTTTTTTTTTTTTTTTTTTTTTTTTAAATCGCATTAATACTTCAGTACACACATAATGCATCCCCAGTATGTCAGTTTAGTTACTTCAAATGTTAATGCAAACCTGAAAATGAAATTACTGTTTACAACAACATTTTCTTTACTTTTTCTGCATGCATCACTTGGACTTCTTATGCTTTCAAACACATTTGCCAATCATATTTTTATTCCTCAGAAGATTAGAAGAATCTCCAGCACTAATATTCCCTCATCATTTCACTGTTTTGAAAACTCATTGAAAGCGCTGGGGTTACCTCAGGGTTATTATAAAGCCTGTTTGCATTTCTAAAAGGCTGGAGCGCCTCTCCTTTTTTCATTCCGCTGGAAATCCATCTCCAAACACTTGGCCATGTTGCCACAACACCGGCTTTTAAAACTCATCTGTTGTTTCTTCATTGTGCTTGAAATTTCTAACAAGAGCGACATAAAATATTCCATATGCAGTCACACATTCAGCGGCATAGTTTCAATTAAGCTCAGCCACAATATTTGATGATGTGTGTGACTTTGGGTACAATGGGGTGTATCACCCATTAAACTGCAGAGGGGGGGAGAGAGAGTGAGAGAGAGAGAGAGAGAGAGAAAACTTTGACAGTTTTTTTCATTATTAAAACATGTCCGCCAACCACCGGTCAAAATGATATATACCACACTGTTTCAAAAAAAGAAAAGGAAAGTAAAGAGAAAGTGTATATAGAGAAAAAGAGGCATACGAAAGAAACGCATAAAGGTAGAGTGATAGAGGAATCAGAAGAGGAAAGAGAGAAACACAGAATGGGAAAGCGAGGTAGAGAGTAACTGGGGGGAGAGAGTGTAACAGCTGTTTGCCTTTAGTTCTGGCCCTGCGCTCAGTTGAAAGTGTTTTATCTGAAGTGTCTCTGCCAAAGTCATCACTCACTCCTGAAACATGGACAAAACTCTCATTTGGTCTTTTTGTTATTGCCTCCAAGGGCTGCACCACCCCATCACACTCGCACACGCGTGCACACGCGTGCGTGTGTACGTACACGTACACGTACACGTACACGTACACGTACACGTACACGTACACGTGTACACACACACACACACACACACACACACACACACACACACACACACACACACACACACACACACACACACACACACACAAAGCCTATTTATAAGTACATTCAAGCACAAGCAAAAATACATATTCATCCCCTCTGCCACAAAACACTGCACAACAATACATGAACACATTTAAAAAGCATATTGTTGGAATCTGTGCCTGACATCACTACTTTGTTCACTCATTCACTACTTCCTATATAACAGACACTCAGTAGTTTACTTTATAGTGAACAGTACTGAGATTTAGACATGAATCAGTATCATTTTGTGTTATCACTGCAGGTGTAGTGTCACACTGCTAACTTTTGCATTTATACAATATGACACATTGCATTATGGGGCTTGCAGTGTGTTGCCCAGGTTGATCTCTTTATTCATATTTGTGTGCTCTTTACGTACCTTGCTGCCATAAAAATAATAAACCATATAGCACTTGTGCAAAGAGTTGTTATAATACCAATGGAAGTTGAATGTGAGGCCAGTTAACACCCATCTGATTTTTTTTTTTTTTTTTTTTTTTTTTTTTGGTTTTCCCAAATATAGTTTGGAGATGAAGCCAGCCAGCCATCACAGAGATCCCGTTTTCACTCGACCTTCATGATTGAGCTAGAAGAAGTTTCTGTGAGTTCTGTGACACAACTCAGTCTCCCCTGTGGTAAGTTCATATTCAGTGATCTTAACTAAGCCTACACTGGTGTGATGTTTCGGCACCTACCACAAATTTAGTTAGCCAAATGGTGTAGATATGTCTTCTTCCTTTTATTTTAAGTTGGTGTAGACACTCATTTATTTGTCTTTTCAGCCACAGAAGGTGCTCGTGCTTTATTTTAAACAATGTGGAAATGAGAAACACACTTAAGTTTAGTTTTAACAGCTGGCCAACTAATTCCTGTTACTATAGTGGTGTATCACTTAAAACATGAACTGACATTTATTTATGTGAAAATGCCATTGCTCACTGTTAAATAGTGAAATACGGACGTAATGAACTACAGAAAAGGATCATTTTAACTACCTGTTTCGCGTTTTTACTATATGTAATACCAAGCACACACCTCCACACACAGCTCTGACATTTGACCTTAACACACATACACACACACACACACACACACACACACACATACACACAAAAAGGGTGCCAGGCGTTTCTGTAATTTCCTGTTTGGAGTGCTGTTTAGGGTTACGCTCAGCGTAGCAGGGAAAGTGTTAAGGAACGAGGAAACTTTAGCCCCAAACAGAACTGGAAATCTGATTAGTCCCCCCGCTTTCATCTTCCATAAATCTGCCATCTGGCACCGGCACGATCAATAAAGACTGGACTTTATGTGACACTCTTACTGGACAGATGGGGGCGAGGGGAGGAGGAGTCTTTTCCCTTCTCAGCCAACACCAAACCATACAGCTGACAAAACCGAACTGCAATGCATACTCTAAGATTCTCTCTTTCTTTCTCTCTCACGCACACACACAAAATTACACCCACTGGGATAAACACACATGCATGTTAAGACATAAAACACACACACAGAAAGACATAAACCGAATAAAAAGCAAATACATGTGTGTGCGTATGTGTGTGCATTCCCAGCTCATCGCGAATATATTCGAACACAGGCAGGCATGCACATAAACACACACACACACACATTTACACACTTGCCAAACCCAGGCTGTATATTGGGTTACTGTACTGACAGAGTAAATATTGCTATTGAATTATCATTCAGGGTTGACTTGCGTGTGTGTTCTGAATTTGTACGAGAAGACCAACAGCTCAGTGTGAGCATGTGTGTGTGTCCTTGAATTTCTATACTTATGACAGTCAAATGTCCTTGCAAAGATAGATAAATGATGACATTTTGCTAGTCCTCATTTCTAAATAGGGAAGGCTAGAAGGATAAAGGTTAGAAACTGTTTTTTATTATTCAGGGTTATCAAATTTGGTTTAGGGTTAATTGTGGTCCTCATGAGTAGAGTAAAACACCTGACTGTTAATGGTTTTTAGTGTGTTTTATCCCTTTAAAATTTGTTTTTATTTGTGTATGGGTGTGAATGCTCTTCTACGTCTCTACTGAGGACCGAACATCCTCACAAAAACAAATAAATTATGACATTCATGTCATACATTATGTATGCTGTACAGATCATAGAGCCCTTTGAGGCAAATTTGTGGTTTGCTCATTGAAGCTTTATAAATAAAATGAAATAAAATTGACTTTGCCTGACTTAACTTTAGTTTAGGTTAGGGAATGACTGCTTTCAATGACTCCTCACAAGTACAGTAACATATTTCAGATGCCTTTGAGTGTTTATATGTACAATTTATGCGTTTCTAATGGTGAGTGAGTGAGTGTGGGTGGGGGTGTGTGTGTGTGTTCTTGACAAATTTTTCCAAGTGACAACATTTTGCCAGTCCTCTCATCTACATGGGATGAGTTTGAAATTAGATTAAAGTTAGATTTAGGAATAGGCAGTAATCCAAATTCAGATAAATAGGATAGAAATAGATTAAATTAGGAATAGGGGTTGAGGGGATAAATTGAAACATAAATGCCTATGTGTGTGTTTTATTGCTTTAGAATCGGTGTGTACTTCTGAGTGAGTGTTTTCTATTTCTGTACTTTTTTATCTTTGTGAGGACCAAATGAAAATGAATTGTTCCACTCTTCACTCAACTTGAGTTTATTGGATTAAAGTTTATAGGGTTATGTGTAAATACAGGTTAAGTTTGTGTAGGGGTAACAACTCGGGTTTGGGGTTAAAGTCAGGTTAGGGTTATCTTCAGAATCAGGGTTGGGGAACGAGTGTATTCAGTGACTGTTCTCACGTGCTGAAACATAAATGTCTGCAGATATGTTAGTGTGTATTTGATTCCTTTTGAATGTGTTTCTGATTGTATGTGGGTACCTATATGAGTGTGTGAGTGCGTGCGTGCGTGCATGCATGTGTGCGTTAACACAGAATTCAACATGCACTGACACAGTTGAAGGAACGAGGTATTTTTGAGGAGCCAGACAGCCCCACGCTCAGCAGCTTGAGCTCAGCACAAACCAACCGACTGTCCACATAAAAGAGCTGTAATATATGGAGTTTTAATGAGCGTGGTACCAATGAGACGTTCCTAAAGAGGGGCAGGGAGCCCAAGTAAAGTAAGTCGATTCCAATAAAGATCATATTTCCAGACCCCAACCTCTCCACGACTCTCAGACACACCAGTGACAGCTCCCAGCTCAGTTTGCAAAGCCCTGTGGTAAATTCCCCAGCCAGGAAGAAAATCCTATTTAATTTTACAAGATCTTCTGGCCTCTAAAATCCTCCACGATGTCTTGGTTCGCTGGTGGGAGAGCGGAGAGAGGCGGCAGGGCAGAACGTCCGCTGTGCTTTGATGGAAAACTTTACATTAATAAACAACAATATGAAATGAAGAATGACGCTCAAATCAAACGTGTGCAGTGCGCAGATCACAGAGGTTACTTTGTTTTTTTTATACAGACTTGTAACCTGTTTAAATGAATCTGACATAATTTGACACAAGGGATATGAACCTCCCTCCAGTTCCGTTTGAGATGACATGGTTTTGTTTTGCTCAGGGAGAGGGAACATAGCAGCACGCTCAGGCTTTAATCAAATATTCACCCTCGCATAGCAACGCATTAAAAACAAAACTAACTCCCTATAAACATGTTTTATGCCATTGAACTTTCTGCTTTAAAATATCCTCAGCAGCTGCCAAGAAAGCTATGTAGGCTTCTAAAACACTGTTGATACACTTTATACACTATTGAGAACACACAAACTGAACTTGTTTCACAAATATGTAAGAACATGTCTCAAAACAATTTTTTTAGGGTATATGTTTTTTTTCAGGGATGGATCGATATACTGGATCAGGTGCTAATGGGCTTCATGGTTGGATTTAGCTACTTATTTAATTTTCAGAGTTTAAATGAATATTTTGTAAATGTGTTATTCATTTAAAGGTTTCATGTGCGCCCGAGCTGAAATATCTTGAAAGAGCTGCGACAACTTTCTCACTATTTAAAGACAGTGTGGAAAAATTATTTACTTAAGTAACAGAACCACAATGGAAAAAAAAAACTACACTACAAGTAAAAACCTGAATTCAAATATACTTCAAGATGCTATAAGTTATTTTTGGATCATATGAATTTCATATATTTTCACAAATATAATTGAAGTGAAAAGTAATCATTTTGTGTATTTTAATTCATTCATAATATAAAATATGGACTTATTTTACTACTGTGTTCGTCTATGTCACATACGTAACCCTGATCTGAATTTTGATTATGGGGTGACACTTTTGTTTGCATTTGGATGAAGTATGAGTATCTTCTTACATTTGTCCTTAATGGATTAGTCTGGAGATATTCAATTTTTCTATATTTTTCTATGCCATAGCGCCCCCATTGCTGTCCAAAAACCATTAAAAACACATCAATGAGCCACAGCTTTCATTCACAAGGGCACCTGGGCACTGTAGTTTACTTTGAATCGAATGCACCTACACCATCCTGCTGCCATAAATACAAGCTAGTGCACTATATGTGTATTATTCCCCAGCAGAAAATAGTCCCAACAAAGGCACTATTTACTCCTGTTTGAGTAATGTTTGCTAAAAACTACAAACTACAGCGAATTATTGAGCCTTTTTTTTAAAATAGAAAGTATATATTTGTGAGCTGTTTTCAAAGATTTTACATGTTCAGTAGGAAGTAATTGTTTTTTAGGCTGAGAGCCACAGACAGGCTGTGGAAGTTGGAATGTATACAAACAAACACTGTTGTTTTTAGTCTTTTCATGGGATTTGTTGTCAATAAAAAAAATATAGAATATTGACTGCATCAGTTACTTTCTACCTGTGCTAAATGAGGTTCATCACTCTGTCTAATTGTCCGATAATTGTCTAAATGCTGTTTTGAGGGCAATTTTGGCTGAAACCCTTAAAAAGGTCACAGTAATTTCAAACCCTCAGTTCTAAATATCAACGCATAAAACACAGTCTACTGGCAGTTTTGATATAAAAACAGCAACTGACAGCTCTAGGTTAATTGCAACATTATCAGAGTCAGCATCTATAAAACCATGTGCAGGTAAGCTCCACACATTTTTCTCTTCATCTCACTTCCTTGTTTGTCATAACACCTGAAAAAGGATATTGAGACATAAAAGTAACCCTGTAAAACCTGCATAGTCTACCACTCCAGCAGCAGGTATATACAGCATCACAAATTTTCTTTCCATCTTTACCTCGTTTTTCCCCATTTCCATCATTAGACCTGAATGTTGAGAGTTATCCTATTTGCAGGCAGCCTCTGGCTCTGCTGCTCCGCCAGTGGGAAGATGAATACATTTCAATCTCCTCTCTCTGGCTCTGACTTCAGGGAGTAGTACTGTGGGCCAGGATATCAGTCTTATTGCATATCCAGAGAGATCCATCTTATACAAGCCTTCCTCCAGCACATGCACACTTTAATCACTTTTGCTTCACTTCAGTGATGTCAGTGATTCGAGTAACTACTTCTCTGTATTGTCGAGCAGAAGACAGGAACACCTCTCATAGTGGTTATGAGAAATTTGAAAATGAAAAAGGCTGGAATATCTTTGTCCAGCCCAAATCCTGTTACGTACGACTCTAACATGAGAAATGACATTAAGATTAGAACAATTCAACTAGGTCCAAAGGTTTATGCTCAGTCTGACTTTTGAGAATTGTCCAGGAAAATACAGTTTTGTGTCCAGCTAGCGGAGGTGCAGGAGTGCAGGCTTGCTCACGCATTTGCACATGCAGATATGACTGTGGGTGCGCATGTTATGTACAGCTGTGCATTTATTAACTCATTTATGAAAGCTGATCCAGCTATTTTCAGAGCTGTTATTTTGTGCTAATGTATATGCTTGAAATTTTTTCATGCCTATGAAAAAATACCATTACTCAGCGTTTCCTCTGCAGTTTCATTCTTTTCATGGTTGAAAAGCATCTGAAACAGCATTTAGACCATCACGGGACATTAAACTCCCCACTGAAACCCAAAAGAATTAAATTATTTTGGTTTAAAAGCAGCTGTGTAGAGAAACTCTGGGATCCATTTTTGCATTTGGATGGAGAGTGAAATGACAAGGTACATAAATAAATTGTGCAAAGATAATTAAATGTCATATAGGTTTTACGCTGTTTTCTGTAACTGTGTTCAGAGAGGAACCTTTGTTCTGGACAACACTGACTAGCTGATTAGGCATTCACTTCCATTCATGCATTCATGAACCTGCCCCCCCCCCAAAGAAAAAAAAACCCTACAGGTCATAAATTAAGTCGTCAAAAACGACCTATAGTTACGTTTGAGTGACAGACACCATCTAGCGGCCGTAGTAATTATGACTCAGAGAAGTGACGCAGTTCAGATGACGTCTATATAGGTAATGTCCTTATTAGGAGGAGATGGGTTGGGTGGATTGCTAGATAGTTATTTAGATGGCAAAAAGTGGACTTAGCTGCAGGAGACCAGTGTTCGCGTCCCATTTACAACCGCAAGTCGGGGCATTTTTTAAAAAAACGTAATGTGATGTTTATTGTTGCCATTTTGACAATTTGACGACAGTTGCCTAACTTTAAGGAAGTAGTAATCACATTTCAAGTGATCATTTTAACACAAACCATGATCTTTCCCTAAACCTAACCAGACCTTAACCACAGTGCTGTCACACCATAAAACATCATTATTTTTTAATTGGAAAGCAGCATATTACACTCCAGTGGGCCGTTCTGGAGTGCAGGTACAAACGACCCATGTGGTCATTTAATTTGGAGGACTTGTTGGTATTTGTGTGTGTCAGGAGTGTACCTGTATCTCTTGTTGTCCACAGGTACAATGTCCATAGCGATGTAATACTGCTGGTGAGGGTCCAGGCCTGCTATCTTTACTCGCATGGCAGGAAACATCCTCCTGAAGTGGAAAAAGCAACACATGCTGAAAAATCTGATGGAGTAATAGTAAGTCTGAAAACTAAAAAAGTCCTGAAATCACCTTTACAGTTTAAACAAAGACAAACAGAACACACTGCTTTATATGAAAAATCTGATTTCATGTCAGTTTTTCTGCAGATGGGATCAGAGAGAAACCTGATGTAGATTATTATATGTAAGCAGGTGTTTTGTCAGAATAGACATTTTGAGAAAAACTGACATAAAATTCCTGAGAAATACACTTGTAAAGAAAAAGAAAATTAAAAACAGTTCACAGAGGCAAAAAAAAAAAATCTATGTGAAGAATTATCACTTCAACTGACTGACTTAACCTGATCTGAGAGGGAAAATCTGATAAAAATCTGACCTAACTAAATGAGGACTAATGGGACTGATAATGCTTGTAAGACAGAGAAAAGGTTGCATATAGACCTGTTTATTTTAGATCACCTGATTGATAAAAGGCACTTCATCCCAGAGGGAATTAATAAGAACATTTAAGTGTTACAACTTGATAAGAACAGGAGGACTCTGAAGTGACAACATCCAAAAATGCAATTATACGCTGCATATCTGTCACCCTGAGAGCTTGTGATTTTCATTAAGATGTAATACTGTTGTTTATTGTAAATGCTCGTGCAGTCCGGCACCGAGCACACATCATTTCACATTTCAGCATGTGAGCGGCTGATAGACCGTTACATAACTTCACAAAATACAACTACTGAACTAACTTGTAAATGACAAAACAGTAGCTGTGTCACGCTCGCTGAATTCACGGGAGAAAAGTAATTGAAAATCAAACCAGTGAGAATCATTTTACAAAGATATCAAAGGAGTAGTTGAATTCACGAGTTTTTCTTTTCCTTCAGCATGAATCCCTTGTTGATTTATCAGCCTTTGATGGATGAAATGAGGAGAAATGATTGTTCTCCAGCCTGGTGTCTTCTTCAGTCATTTAAACTGCAAGACTGTGATATTTGTGCAGTTCAGAGTAAACATCAGTCGGCAAGCAGACACACTTTTAGACGGTTCACACTGTTCCTTAAAGCATGGAAATCCAAAAATATTCGTAAAAAACATTCAAACATGTTACAATTTAATTCTGCTTAAATTGTTTTCCAGGGAGTTTCAGGCTAAATCGAGGAAAAGCTCATACCTTTGCTTAGTAATGATTGGCTTCTCTAACTGAAGAATTAATCAAATCCATCCATCAGGCCAGTTTGCGGCTTATAAAGTACGCAGCAGATTTATCACATTTGAATTAAGGGAAGCACACTTGTTGGCCAGAGTTCAGTATTTGAAGGACATATAGTCTTCACATTTATTTAATAAAATCAAAATTTGAAAACATCTTGAACATAATTATCCTGAATATGAGTCTTTATCAGATCTCAGTCTTCACTCTCACTCCCCAAATTTAAAAAAAAAATGTCACTTGCTGTTTTTGTAAAGTGAAAAATCTTTTCTGTCTCTACTTGACTAATTTCTTCTCTGCACATTTCTACTATCTTAGTGTAAAAGGAAATATTATGTTCAACACTGTCATACCGGTCTGACCTCTGACCTTTGCACCTCTTTCCTATTTTTTCCTGTAATATTACTAATCCCGGAATATTATTCTTCTTCTGTACCCGAGTCTTTTTTTTAAATAACACTTTATAATCTAAGTAAAATTGGGGATGTGATTTGTATGCAAGTAAATGTATTTCTATGGTTTAAAATATTTTTAGCATCCAGCTCCTTCCATTTTGAAGCTGCAGTCTAAAGCTTAAGACTTACACTGATGCAAACCTCATGAAATTATAATTTCTAAAATGGGTAAAAATGCACGTATATTAAATAACAGTCTTTATATGGAGGGGATATATTTTAACTTAATTCTTCGTTTTGCACTTCAAACGCTGCATTTTTCCCTTTTCATTTAAAGGTCGTAAATCCGGGCCTGACTAATGAGAAAAGAGGGCTGTTTTCTTGCTTCCCTTCTCTTCTGGATTTATGGGCTTATTATGAGCAGGCCGTGAAATACACACGGCGACGGTCGTGTGCGCCTTCACTCTGCCTCAGCGCAAACTGATTGCTGCTCTATTTATGAGCTTATGAGTACCAGTTTAGACCCAATTCATGAAAACAGCCTCGCTGTAGTCTGTAACGAGTAGAGGAGGGCGACATAAGAGTTGGTTTCAATCTCAGTTCAGAACAGAGAGGAGCAGCTGAAACACAGCTTTGCTCTCACTGAAGTCAAGCAGCCAAAAATAAAAACTTTAGTTGTCTATTTACAGACTAAACTAAAAAAAAGTTTGGCCTGTAAATAGAACAAAATAGCTGCTTTCATAAACTGGAGTAAAATATACAAATAGCTATTTTATTATATATTACAAAAAAATATTAATACATTAAACTGAAAAACACACAAATAATTCTGTGATTTTTTTCTTTATTTGGTGCAGACGCGCCTGAGAGGCGTTTAGTCCTCTGAGGTAATTTTCTGCCTTGATAAATAAATCCGTCAATAATAAGACTGACCTGTTCATACTCTTGAATTCATGTACTCTATATATTTTCAACCATTGCGCAAGAAAATTATTATACACATACTGCATATTATTCGCCATGTAACAATGCAGAGGTGGATGGTTTTAGGGGTAAAATCTCTCCATATTTGTTCAACCACAAAAATCTATTTGATCAAGTCATTAAACTGGATTATAGCGTTTTTTTAAATTAAAAGATGACAATGAAATAGATCATTCTGGTGTCCACACGATGCAACTTCTGTCAGGAAAACAACAAAGTCTAGAATAAGTTGCAACTCCACCATATTAACGAAAATTTTAAAATAAATGTTTTTTCGCACAAGCACATTTTCGCAGGAAATTATCTCACGTCATTGGCGGAGTTCCTGCCTGATTGAAGAACCAACAGCTTTAAATACTCAACACGATAATAAAGATCTTGTTAAGTGAAACATTATGTAGTGAGGTTGAAGCAGTAATAAGCCCAGTTATCAGTCATGCCGATTGATCTGAACAGATGGGGAAATGTAGGTGGAAATGTGCGGCGCCCCGAGCGCGGGGAGCGGAGCGGAGAGCGGGGACGCGTCCTCCCTGAGGATTCGCATAGGTCAACTTCTGCTCTTGCTCTGGGTTTGGACTGTTGGCCCGAGAGAGCAAACCCGAGAAAACCCGGAACGTGTGATATAGAAATTAATTAGAACCAGCTCCACTTTTTCTCCGACATCAGGAATAACCTGCCGCGTCATGAAGGCCTGAACGCAGCAGAGCGGCCTGCACGTGCAACACATTAACACCCTCCAAACAGAGCTCAGAGAGGTGTGTGTGTGTGTGTGTGTGTGTGTGTCTGTGTGTGTCTGTTTTTTTTTTTATATATAGAGTCTGCAGATTTCAGGCCTGCACATTTGATAAACCTCTGTGTTTGCGTGTGTGGCTACTTGAGCCTGAGTTGTAATAATCTTACCTCATAAGAAAAAATTCCCTCTCCAAAATATGACTCATAATTGACTTTAATAGAAACTCACTCGGCCAAATAATTGAGAAATACTTTTATGTGCGTATAAATTCGCAAATGGTCTTTTACGCACCTTTGGGCCACAATCCGCCTGCACCATAGGTCCGCCACGGAGCTGCGCGTAAACTCCCTAGGGGTGTGTGTGTGTGTGCGCGCGCGCGCGCGTGTGTGTGTGTGCGCGCGCGCGCGCGTAAACTCCCTAGGGGTGTGTGTGTGTGCGCGCGCGCGCGCGTGTGTGCGTGTGTGTGCGTGCATGTGCGTGCGTGTGTGCGGCCTACCTTCCAGCCTTGGTGATGATCATTTCAGTGCCGATGTCATGGAAGCGCTTCCACAGGTCTGCGCACTGCAGCTCCACCTGGATCTCCTCCATGGAGGCCGGGGGTGACGGGTCGCAGGCGCCGGGAGCAAGGTCAGCAGGTGAGCCGAAGGAGCACGACGTCCTCTCGGCCAGACCCTCTCCGTCTGAGCCGGGACTCGCCTCCGAGTCTGGGGAGAGAATGAATGAGATGAATGAGAAAGCAGCTCTGAAACAGTTGAATTAATACGATTTAGGCTTTAGGCAGGAAACTTGGCACGCTGAGAAAGTACAGCGGCTCTCTGCTGAATCCAAATCACCTGCCGTCTGCAGCTTGGAGAGAAGCGGCTGAGTTTGGCTCGCTGGCTCAACTCGTCACGGAGTTCTGGGTTGATGTCAAAAGCAGAGTAAATGCTGCGCAAAGCCTTTGAAATGCGATGTGGAAAATATTCAACCTTAAATTAGGCCACACAATGAAGAATTCCAATGGGAAGCGTTCAGCAAATGAAGTTTTCCCCCCAGTGCTCCTTCTGGAACAAGTTTTACAGACTGACCATTAAAAGTCATCAACACGGTCACAATGTTAAAGCGGATAAAAACGTTCCCTCCATCCTGACAAAGATCCAGACCTACACGAGAGGTTTCCATCGGTCTGAGCCTCCTCGACACAGATGACCTCAGTCTCCTTTACATTCGTCTTACTCACTTTATTTTATAAACCAAAATCCCAACTGTCCTGGTCACGGCGGGGTGGACAAAATAACAGAGACACCTAGACAATCATGTGCCATCCAAGAAGCCTGCGCGACCTTTGCGACAGTTGCACTTTTGCTGTATCAAAATGCATCATAAGGTATTCTTATTATTTTGTCCACCACTTACATTTTCACTGTTATCTTCTCTGTATTATTTAATCTCAAATCCCCTAAACCAAATTATTTCTTTAAAGTGAAACTGGAAATTACAAATGACACCAGACTCTAAATCTAATGTGCCTTTTACATCATAATCCACTTCCACTTAAAGAGTAATGCAGAATTTCCCAACAAAAAATTATTGTGCAGGACTCCAACCTTTAAATGTTACCTAATGCCTGTATGTGTGATGTTATTTAAAAGTAAAATGAAAACCTTTGGGGCTTAAATATCAAAATGCATCATCTTTTTTTCCAGTTGGGATGTCAAATCTTTACGCACAACACCTCAGTACTGCACTTTACCCAGATAAAATCCTCATAAGATCAACACATGCTAGCTCTTATTTCACTTTTCTCAGAAATAGTTTACAGCTGAATATTCTACACCCCCTCCAACACTTCCACCACCATCCAAAAAAAAAAAAAAAAAAAAAAGAATCTAATAATGTATTATTTATTGAGGCCCGACACGAGGAGGTTGACTTGGCAGACTAAGGGCACACAAATATGGTTATGCAAATGCAGAGCTGCTGAGAGACTGGACAGCATCCCAGGCGAAACCACCGCAGCGCAGGCCGAGCCAACCCCGCTGGAAACAAGAGGACTGAGAGGAGGGATGGAGATAGGAAGAGCAGAGGGAGGAGGGGAGGAGGGGAGTGGTGGTAGGTGGGTGGGGGGGGGTCTGTAATGAGACAGAGAGAGACTTTCCATCATCTTCTTGGGAGATCCTTTCAGTGTCACTGCAGCCAGTGAAGACTGTCGCACATTACTGCTCACACATGCAGATATACTCTCAGCCAGTCAATCACTCTTTATAAACACACTTGTGACGCATAGTGTTAGAATTAAAGGAATAGTTCAAATTCCAGCAAAAAATGACAGATGGGACCAGTGAGATTAGATCATGCAAACCAAAGGTATTTAATTAACTAGCAGAGGGAGACCAGTAATATCCGATTGTTCCGTGGATTTTGCCAATACACTGATATACTGCATATACAGTAGATTAAGCAGGGTTGGACAAATACTACTGCAACCCGGGGTTACTTCTCTGTTCTGGTAATTTGTTTCCATATTGCCAATTTTTACAGAACATTTGATATTTCCATGAATTGTTATAATTATGTTGTTGCTCCACTGTCTGCTGCACTGACACGGCAACAAGGCTCCAATTTGTTCTGCTTCAAGCTTCTTTGCACAAACTAACTCTCAACAAAGTCTTGCTGGTGTTAACTGGACGTAGGCTAGTATAAAATTTTGTCACTGTAAGGCTCTAATCAAATATCAATTGTGTCATCGTTATCATCCACCTTTGTTATAATGGAGGCTCCTTCCTGATCAAATCACCAAAAAAAAAAAAGTTTTGCTCTACAGTGGCATTTAATTTTTATAATTTAATGTTCCCCAGTGTTTCATTTGGAATTAATTGTCAATTTAAATGCTTAAAGTATGCCCTCTATTACCACTGAATAGGGTGATAAGTCTAAAAGAATGTCATTAGTCTGGTTTACAAAATAAAAAAGTAAACGTTCAGTCATAAAAACTGAAGAGTTCCTTGAATATTTACAACAAACACAGCCTGAAAAGCCACATTCAGCGCCCCCATATCTGCTATAAGCATCTCAGACTGGATGTTAGTGTGTGAAACGGAGGCGTCTAGAGGAAAGAGACGCATTCCAGAGAGCGAGGCAGCTCGATCAAATCAGATAATTTGGCAGGAGCTCCTCCGAGATGCGGGGGAGAAAAACGCTGGCCAAGCAGGAGCCTGTTGACTCCGCTCGGCCGCCCTGTCATCAGGCTGAAGGACCTGTCCTCCTCCACTCTCCAACACACACACACACTCACACACACACACACACAATTCCAACCCAAAAGCTGGATTTATGCAGACAAACACACCACTTAGTAGCAGCTATATGTATGTGTTTGTTTATATGTTCGTGTGGCATCAAACATCAGGCCTCAAGCCAGTTCATTTCCAAAGTTCAAACAATGAGAATAAAATTGTCAAAGAATAGCAAAACTGGTAATACAGGACAACAGTTTGGGTCCAGTATGACAAAGCATCATCTTTAAATAAAGCTTTAATTTCAGTTTCTAAGTTCAAGCTTCAGTTGAGGTTTTTTTGTAAGCAGAATGAATAAAAAGTGACATTTACTGATGAACAAAAATTTGTCCACTCAGCAGAACGTTGCCCTGACATCTGCTGCGGTTAGCTTCACACACACATGCACACACACAGTATATATACACACACACACACACACACTCGGGCCTGTATCTTGCGGTTAAATGCTCCCAATCAGCTCATGCCAGGTCTCATTAAAATGAGGCTGACATCCATTGCAGGCCACTAATTGGTCTGAATTCAACCAAGTCAGTGCTGTACATCACAACTGATGTCCTCTGTGTCACAGTACACATCCAGTCACACACACCAACTAACAGACAGCTGGAGAAGGGCCAACGTTTACTGAAAAATGGATGTAATGCACATATACGTGTACATTAAGCAAAAACAGCAGGCTTTTAATTAGGAAGTAGGTAGGAATGTTTATTGCTGGCACGCATTTGTGAATTAGATTAGTATTTTATAAAGTAACTATTTTGAATTGGGGAGCAAATATACATTTTGCACTTATAGATTAATAGTTTATGTTTACATTAGATGCCTCTACTGAGTAGATGGTTCTAATGATGTAGCAGAGTTTTTAAACTGGTAGCAGGCAGACATTTGTGCTATCTATTATTAAGTCTGACATGCAGTCATGACCATTTTTATTTTGGTAGCAGGCAGAAATTCCACATCTGTTTTAGAATATTAAATTTTCTTTTGAGATGCTTTTTAATAAAGAGAAATGAGCTCTTAAACGTGCCGGTGACTTTCCAAACATGCTGTACGGCCTACTATCGTTCACTTGATTTTTACTCGATAAGATACCAAGTATGTCAGGCTAAAATAGTATTTCATACAAATTTACCAAATATAATTTGGGGAAGTGTGTATAAAATGATGTTCACATCATAAATGATGCAGTGATGCACCAAAAAAATAATAATATTTGAATCAGCATCATATACATTCGTACAGTATGTGAGATACTGTTATATGCCGTTGAAACAGGAATTTATTCTTAACTTTAAGGGTAAAATTAAGAGCTAATAGATTAACAAATGAGAGGTTGAAGTTCTAGTTTTAATTGACTACTGCTAAGAAGTTTAGCTTTTGTAGTGAAATGTTTCTCCATGTATCTAATAAAGGGAGTTGATGTATTTAATGAAGTTGCAACACATTTTCTGAAGAGGACAGTAACAACCTGCCAACCATGAAATCACAGAGTAACCCAATCCACTCAGTGAGAGCACCTGTTCCCTCTGCAGTGATGGAGACTCAGGCACTAAGGAAGCAGTAAAAGCTTCAATCCCGCTCATATACACATCTCTTTTTATCAGCCTACATGCTCAAAATAGACAGAGTAATGACTCTTTACAGAAGTGAAAGAATCAGCTTTTGGTTGAATTTAAACTAATATTATACAGTAATATTAACATATTTTAATTAGTAGCTGCCTAGTGAAACGTCAGGTGTTTGTAGTGAATTGGTTCTGTGCGTAATCTGTGCGTAAAAGCGAAAAATGCCACTTTGTAAATGGGTCAGGCCTTTGATTAATGGCATTAAATATGGAGTTATATTGGATGCAGTTTATTGCTCATGTTTGTCTTTAATGATAAATATTATGGAAATGTGGCTGTAGTAGTTATGTGAAGTCTAACAAAATTACTACATTTTCTGTGCTAACTAAACTGTTCAGCTCTTACAGGCAGACTGTTAAATGCGAACTCAGTTCAGGCCCTGTGCATGTCTCAGTCCTGCCCTTGTCTTTGGCTAATAAACGTGTTATACGACCAGCCGGCTTCCAGCCTAGCCTGGAGTTGAGTAAAAATAAAATCACTCTGTTAAGGATTCCTCTAAACCACACAATCTGACCACAGAGACTCGCTGTTCTCGGTCACCGCCGCCCGACGCGCCAAAGCGGAGGCTTTAGGACCCGAGCAGGACCCGCTGAACCTGCCAAGAACCCTGCTAATGAGTGGGACGGGGGAGGGGGGTGGTAGGTGGGGGTCGAGGAACCGGGAACTGGGTTATTAATGCAGCCAAAAACCCTGAAACTACACGGGACAAATCCTGGGAGAAAATGAATAGAACGACTTTTCGGCCCCACGGAACCAAAAAAGAATATGAAATGACTGAAGGGTTGTTTAATGATGTCTAAGCTTTAATTATTGTTAATTATTTAGACCTTTTAAAGCACGCACAAACAAGCTGTTTACCATTGGCAACATTGTAATCAAGGTTTGGTTTCATCTCCCCCATTTAACTACAGCAGAGACAGTTCTGCACTTTAATATCAACAATAACAATCTTCCCATGGGAGTCCCTGCTAACAAAATCCCCCTTCTCAAATACTTCACCTAATGATTTATCCCTCTTCTTCCATTTTTGTACAGTTTGACTTTTAAATCTGTTACAGGCCGTTTCAGACCGGAGTGGAGCCGTGCGTAAAGGCGCTGCGCCCCGGAGGTCAGACTGCAGCAGGCAGCGGGAGCGTCGGCCTGAGACTGCAGCACACAGGGGTAGGAAGGCTTCATCTCTGCCTGTGTCTACATCTCTACAGATATTTGATAACATATGATGTACAAGATATGTGTATATGAGTATATGATTAGTATATTTCAAGACAAATATATTTAATAAATAAGAACTGATCTCATTTGGATACATTATCCCCACAATGACCGTTCAAGTTTCTTTAAATCAAAAATTAAGACGACCAAACTTAGATCATCCTCAAACATTGTTTGGACTGAATTATATTGAATTTTAAAAACAAAATAATGTTCAAAATGTCTCTGAACTGTGTCTCAAGCAGGACGCGCAGCTGTGTATCCGTCAGTTTAAAAAGAAGCCAAAGTGTCTGAGCTCAAAGCGAAGCATCGAGGTTAAAAGTCACGTCAGGTCTGATGTTACTTCTCAGCGGCGCAGCAGGTTTATCTGTGGGTCTCAATATGATCAGTTCATCTCCAAACACTGAAATCAAAGTAGTTTATGATGAAAGAGCCAAGAGCTTGAATATTGGATTACACCTGTAGTTGTAATTCACAAATGTCAGTAACACTGTGCCCTACATGCTAAAATTTTATTACATTCATGCTGGTGCAAATAAGCCGTGAATTCTAAAATTGCCTCAAAATATAAATGAAATGCTCACATAAAAACATGCAGTTTTGCCCGAAAATTGTTAGTTCACATATATCGCATGCTTATTATAGTCTAAATGAATTTTAAAACTGCTTACACAACAACATGGTACCACTTATCTTGTTTTTCACGATTGGTCATTTCTTTCACATCAATCCAGTAAACAGATGCCCTTAAATTCCTCGTTTTTTTTCTCCTAAATTATTTTACTTAATTTAACTTTATGTGATTTCTTTTATGTCTTTTTTAAAAAAAATTTACACACTGTGTATTTAAAGAAGGTATTACTGTGTCTAAACACATTTTAAATCGAGGCCTTGTTTGGCTGATCGTTGATTTATTGGAGTATAGTTTTACTTTGTTTTATATCTTTTCAAACTCTGATTATATATTTTTCACGAATAAAGATTTTAATTTTACCTAAAAGGTTCTTGGAGCGCTTTCATAGCTGAAATATATTGGAGACTCTGTGGAGCAAGACGGACGCTTTGACTGCGCAGTTAATTCCGGGGCTGCGTAAAGCCTGGGATTAATTATTTAGCAGTGAGAGGACATATTTCAAAATATCTAAGATTTACTTCTCTTTGAGGATGAAACGCATCAGATTAGATCACTTATTTGACTCTGTGCCTCCGTGCAACAAGATGAGGCCTGTCTGCAGGCCTGCAGCCAAACTCATGCTGAAAGCGAACAGCGACACAACCTGACCCCTTGACTCATTAAAGTGTTTTCATCATGTCATTTATATCATATGTCTTCATCTTATTATAATGCACCAGTCCTGAGTCAAAACTTGGAGCAGCCAACCCACCATGACAAAAAGACACGTTTACGTCATCTGCTCTAATGTGGAGCCTCAGAATATTTTTGAAAGCTGTTTTGATGGTTGGATTTGGTTCAGAAGCAAATTACCTCCTTTTAATTTTCTTGATTCATATGCAGTATCATATTCCTACAGCAGACCAGCATGACTGACTTTCCCTACAGGCCTGCACGCATCAGGTTTATATGCTACATCTACAACAGTAAAACTTTTTCTTCTTAACAGCGCTGCAGCTGAACTGAATCACTGAACAGAATCTCTCACTTGGTTTAAAGAAGAAAAGACTCCACATACACATGGAGTCTACATGAACCGTCGTGGGTTGGGTCACTGAACGTGGAGCCATGTTTTGACTCAGGACTCGTGGGTTTGCTTTGCGCTGCAGTGATATAACGGAGATCCGGACATTTGAGCGATGTGGTGCATGTCTGCGCACTGACCCGGGTCCATATCCAGACAGTGCGCCGGATCCTCTCCGTCCGTGGCGAGGCTCTCCATGGACAACTCCAGCTCCTTCTCCTCCCAGCCCCGGAGCTTCCTCTTCTTGTTGGAGCCGATCAGGGCTTCCACGGAAAAAGCGTGGGCTCTAGAGCTCAGAGCTGCGGCAGATCGCCTCCTCTCACTCATTTCTCTCAAATCCACCCGAAGGGGGGGACGCGGCGAAAAACCCGCTCCGTCCGTCCAACGCAGCGTAGCAAATCAATAAATAAGGCACACGTCAGTGTTTACAGCGGGGCACAAACTCACCGAGTGTCCAAAGTAATCCCAACTGTGACTAGAAACGCCGCGTCAAACTTTTGAAGGCAGACTGTGCCATCCTGGCTGCGCATGAGATCAATAGTTTTGATGCGGTCTGCCGCTTTGCGCGTCTCTCCGTCCTTCCACTCCGCGTCTTTCTTTTTCTCTTTCTGTCCCTCCAACTTCTCTCTGATTGATACTCACTTCTGGAGGAGTATTTTTCCAGGCGCAGAGGGCGGCCCTCCTGCTCCCCGTCAAACCCGCGCGTCCAATGAGAAGTAAGGAAAGACAGCGAGACAAAGTGTTTGGACCAATGGCAGCGGAGGGAGACGCGCGTCCTGGAACAGCAACCGTCACCCGGATTGCAGACTAAAAGAAGTGACTCTATAATGTGGGCTAGCATATGGAAAAATAAATTAGCTTATTATCTTATTCTCATTATATATCTGCTATAAATGCAGACTGGGCCTGCATGCAGCATCATAAAATAATAAAATAGTCTCTGTTTGAGTGTAACTATGCAATAAATGCATCATTCACCACCTCACCAGCCCTGTTGCATCTCCTCTGTGACACCCAGATTCTGAAGCTTCGCTTCACTTCTTCACTGAAGGTGGATCACTCAGGTCTGGGACTGTCAGCAAGGCCGGTGCATGCGAGGCCCGCACCTCATGGCGAACACCCCAAAGTCATTTTAATACATGTCTTTTCACCAAGTATGCATGATCCGCTGATTCCATCATTACCAGGGATTGGAGGAAAAGTCACATTACAGCTTCATTGTGTCACCCGACAGCTGAGGAGTCACAGCAGAGCTGCAGCAGGACAGGTGGGCTGATCTGAGAGCTGCATGGTGGAACACAGAAATGAACGAGAAGATTAGCAAGTGAGATGGTTTAGCTTTGCTTGGCTTGTTGAGCGCTTATTTCAGCAGATCTGCAGGTCGGTAACAGAAAACATTAAAGTGGTGTGTTTCCACGGTTTATATCATTTATCATCAAATAAGCTTCAAGTATAGAAAACGCTCGATGTATAATTCTATAATGTATAATTCTACCAACGTCCTGTCAGCTGTCTATTCACTTATTAATTGCTTAGGCTACTATTTATTACTCATGCATTTTACTCAGTTATTGTATACTGACGAAACTACTAACAGAGAAAAAAATGATCTTGAAATAACATATAGAGCCAGAGGGCAATTATTCGATTAATTAATAATCACACTATGAAAAAATGTAAATACATTTTTACGCTTGAGGTTGTTTTGGCTGAGTAAGAACGAAATATTTGGATTTTGGTCTTACGCAAAGATGTTTTTGGATATTTTAATAGCATTGTAAGCTATGATGTAACATAATTCTACTAACAATAAGACTACTACTAATACTGTTGATAATAATAATAATGGCAGGTGTTATTGTTGCAATAGGTTTTGGTCAAACTTTTAAGACATTCTCGCTTCCTGATGATCAAATATCGCTTTGTAAAAATCGGAGGCGCTTCACTGAGACTTCGGTCAGTAAAACCTTCAGGCCTGATGCTGAGGAAGAGGAAGCTGGTCGGGAGAGAAGAGCAGCGGATGATCCGGCAGAGGGGGGTGAAGGCTGCAGTCTGCGCCGAGCAGGCCTCAACTCAACCTGCGGCACTGCAAAAATGAAGCTTTGTAAAGGTCACTGCTGTGCGTTTGTCAAATTAAAATGAAATGAATATTGCACATCTGGATTATGACTCAGCAAAAACGGAAAGAAACGCTGGAATAAATTTAAAAACATAGCAACAAATTACGCGACAGGGGAGAGAAATATACACGTGTAAAAACACGTTTATTGCTGGAATATTGTCGGGATATTTTACTGGCTGGGATCCAATTTAGAAATATGCTGTAGGAGCGTTAAGGTCACTTAAATGCTGTGTGTGGTAGTAGCTACAGGACTGACACGTCCCGTCATTAGGCCAATCTTCAGAGAATAAGTGGATTCTATAGTGATTTTCATTAGTGAAAGCTTCTGCAGTTTCCTACCATTATTCTGCGTAAAAATGCTGACGCTTTAATGGAAATAATGTCACTGCTGTCTGAGACTAAAATATATTTGACATCGGCTAAAAATATTAAGTCACCAATAAGACAAACTGTGACTCTCTGGAAAGAATTACGGAAGACGCTGGCGGTTTTTAAATATTTTAATGCAATTTTAGTTGACGTTTACTGTACTACAATTATTACCTTTTACAAAAATGTGAATGGTTTTGTTGTTTTGTTGTTCGTAACGTTCTGGCGGGGTAAACAAGTGGTAATTATTCTTCGTGCGGGTGCGTGTATGTGTGCAGTATATGTGGGGTTGGGGTTGTTAAATCCCTGTGGGAGGAAACTCGTTAAACACAAGCAGTAAAAACTAAAACCAACAGTTTGCTGTTTAGATCCCAATTATAGCACCGAGGGCATCTTATTCACCTAAAACTGACGCATGAGGGCCACTTCTGAACGGGCGGATTCTCTTACTTTCCAAAAATCAGATAAATATCTCCAGAGGCACTTTCTGAATTCCTCTATTCCTCTGACGCTCAAGAAATGCAATGTCTCCTCTCACTGTTTGGTTTTTCTGTTTTGTTTGTTACTTTTTCCGAACTGAGGACACCATGGATTCAAATCCGTCACAGGAACCACTTTGTTTTCTGACTCCAACCTAGAAGACAGACACGTGGAAGGTGGGCGGAAACGTCGAAACGCGCCGTTAATATTCAATTAGTAAAAGAAAGCCTTTGACCCCGCCTGACCCCGGGAAATACAGCATGCAGCAAGCAGTAAAGCATCAGAACTGACAGCAGTTCTTGGGGTTTTTGCAGTGCCTTCAGCCTCGGGCCAAGGATACCGACTCTCCTGCACGCAGGAATAAACGCTCTAAATATAGTGTGGAGAGCAACTGCAGGACTGAGGAGGTGAGGATGTTAGAGGCCTGTGTGCAAAGTTTCTACACCTGACTCTCATTTTTAGTTGTACAATGTAAAATCCGGTTGATCTACAGTGCGGCTGTTCGTGCATTTAAAATAAGAAATTGTGTCGCTGTGTGATGAGGTCAAAGTTCACCTTTTACACCTCACATGTGTGAGAGGGGATAACGCGTTTAAACATAAAGAGGCTGTTTTGTTTTACCAAGACACTTTCCTCAAGGGTTAGCGACCCGGGGGGAGAAACACGAAGAAGACAAAAACAAACATCAAAGCAGGAAATAACAATCATGTGCGCAAAGAAATGAGTGTGCATATGTGTTGTTTATCAGCGAGTTTTCTTACACCATTAAATAGATTTTTATAAAGACGTTTTTACAACTGAATATATTTGAATTCAAAGCGCTCCAGACCAATCTAGTATAACAGGAAGGGGGGGGAAGGCCTTTAATAAGACACGAATCTTTACGATTTTTGAATGAAAACGATTTCTGAGTATGTGCTTTTCTTTAATTTTACGAAGCCAAATAAACTTTAAACCGATGCGAAGCAGATGTCATCAAAATATAACGCAGCTACAGCCTACACGGTAAAAAAAAAAATCTACCACATATAATTAAAAATTACAAGAGATATGTCCATTACGAGTTATCTAGCGAGTTCATTGAGCTGCTTGCTGATAAACGTGATTTAAATTTGACTGAACATCTTCGCCACTCAGCTCCTGAAGCTGCAAGAACCGAAATGATCCAATAATTAAATTATAAAAAAGATGAATTTATGACAGCTTAAGCCCCTTTGGGAATATTTAAAGCCAGAAATAGCAGAGATACAACTCCAGATATGTCCTACACACGCACATTTTATAGATATGCTTTATTAATTCAGAGGAAAATGCGCATAATAATATTCTAAATTAAATATATTGCGTAATAGCGCAATAAAGACATTTGATTGGGTAATTACCATCACATTGAAGTGTGTATTAGATCAGTAGGTTCAGATCAGAGAAGGTTGAGAGGCTTCAGGTTTACTGGTTTCCTGCTCTGCTCACTGCATGCACACCTTCTAAGGTCAACATCAGTAAAATATCTCGTATTTATTTTTATTTTTTTCCTACCCAGACTGTTTCCATGTGACACCATTTCCATTTACCAAGATTTCTTTAAAAAGTAACATTTATAACGACTCTATTAAAGTTTTTATTTCTGCGCATAAAACGGTTCAGTTACGGTCTCGCTTTCATATTAAAACAGGCTACTTATTACACCACACCGATATCAGCAACACGCATTTGTCACAATGCTAACAGGTCGCTGTGATTTACAGCCTGGTGCTGTGTGTATATGTAGTCCATATATTTTTATTTATATTCTGTCAGCTGCTTATGCCAACAGAAAAAAAGGACCAAAGGGAAATAAACTGAGCAAGGATACGCTCTGTTCCCAGGTAAACACCGAGATGGAAAAACCACAGCACAGTCCAAAGTGTGTGTGTATGTGTGTGTCGCACGCGCAGAGGTCCCAGTGCGTGGTGTGAGTCCCCACAGGAATATTAGAGTGCTAGAGAAGTGCGTTTTCAATTAGAAGAAGTGTAATGGCAGAGAACAGAAAGTTAAAACTTTAAAAGTAGAAATGGCAGGAAGAGGATGAACCCTACAGAGTAGTGAGAACAATGAAGGAAAGAAGAAATAAATAATGAAGGGATGAGCAAGAGAAAGGGAGTGAGAGAAGGAAACAAATAGAAAAAAAATCAAAGAACAAGAAAATAGAAAAACGAATGATAACAAGCGGAAGGAACAAAAGGAAAACAAGAGAAAAGGGGAAGGGAAGAAGAAAAGAACAAGAAAGAAGGGATAAAAATCAAAGAAAGAAAACAAGAGAATAAAGAATGGAAGGAGAAAAACAAACAAAAAACACTGTACAGGGTTTGTGTGTGTGCAGTTTGGCTGTCATGGCAATGTGTGTATGTGTGTATGTGTGCATAACAGCAAATTGTTTAAATTATTTACATACGTTTGCACAAGTGTGCAGCAAGAGTGTGTGGTCTGTGTGTGTGTGTGTGTGTCTGCTGGTGAAGTCTAACAGTGAAAAGACAGAGTTTGTGTTAATTCAGAAAGTGACTGCAATAGTCTGCGTGTGTGTGTGTGTGTGTGTATACTCAGAATTTGCATGTATGTGTGTGTCAAAATGTCAACAACTTACCATCATTACCAAGACAGAGACGGAAAAAAAACCTGCTAAGCTGCAAATGTACAAAATTTCATGTCTGTATGTATTTTTAAATACAGGAAAATAAACTAATGACAACAATAACATCTATACAAGCAGAACACCAGCTGGCTTTGCCCATACCATACACAAACACACACACTCCCATCACCTCAGTGTCAGTGCTCAGTTTTCAAGTCTTTACCTCTGACTCCTGTTTTAGGCGTCATGATGTGTGATGGAGGTGAAACAGTTTCCCTACAGATCAGCAGATAGGACGATAAGACAGTTATTTAGCTACCAAAGTGATAATTTGTCAAAAAAATTCTGTTGTGTGTGTGTGTGTGTGTTGTGTTGTGCATAATGAACTGGTAAATGATGCCATAAAACCCTTTAAACCCTGTTAGTCACTAGTTTTGGAAAATGTGATGCTCCACAGTGATCTTCACTACCTTTCTTCATATAACACATTGAATGTAATGACTTATTATGTAATGTCTGACCAATAATAAAAATAATAAATAATAATAAAAAAACTCTAATGATCTCCAGTGTCAGTTCCAGCACACAACATCTGAAGTCATCTCTTTTTTGTTTCATCACTCAAATATTCTATATTATGTACATATATAATAAATATTCAAATATCTATGTTTTGTCCATTCCTATTAACACACAACACACAAAGGAGCAAAATATTGGAGTCAGAATGAGGCAGTCCAGTACAACATCACCACTAACTACAGGCTAAAAAATGACGAGACAACTCAAAACTAAAACTAGTTTTGTCAACAAAGCTAAAAATTAGGAGCTTCACAGATGGTTTATTGTAGGTCTGCTCTATCAGACCGCATTCAACTGAACAGGTGTAGATGTATTCAACCAGATTAACAAGATTTTTACCTTTTTTGTCAGTCCAGACTTCATGTGACCATCACGCATGTGGCGCCATGACAACACATGCATCTTACAAACACATTAGGAAGTTGTCATAATTATGGTGGCACAGCAGATGGGCTGAGCATGGAGGACAAGACTCAAAAAATATGGTTTGCTTGGAAACACATTAGGATAATAATCCCTGAAGTTAATAAAACTTGAATCTTATTTTCAATGTTTTTAGCCATTGTTTCTATTAGTTATGATAACATTGTACTCACCAGAGTAATTGCTGACATCTTGGAACAAGGTGAAATCCCTACAACAAAGTCCAATGAAACACTGTAAGCTGCCAGTTTAGCCGGAATATCAAAAGCACTTTGTTTATATGAAAAACCAGAAAGACTACAGTAAGTGAGGTATGTCAAAGTGGAAGCAGAAAGTGATTCTGTGAGTAATTATTTTACCATTCACCTTTCTTCTATCCTTCTAAATAAATGTGATCAAAGTGGGCGTTTAAACATCTGCTTGTGTTTCTTACCTCATCTGACTTCTTTTTAGCAATGTTGCAACATTCTGAGATCTCAGCAATCAACTTGGTTAATAGAAACAATGGCCAAAACAATAAAAAGGTCCAACTTGTAATAAAGTGGAGTTTCCCTTTAATACAACAAAAAGTCAAAGGCACCTACAAGAACCCTAATATGTTGAAAACAAGTTTGAAAAGATACATATATAAAAACAAAATGTGACTTTCTCCTGTTTCTCTTTTCTTCCATTTATCTGCACTTTTCCACATGTTGTTATTAACAGAGTTACATCCAGGAATAGATGTAAACAGTCATTAATAGAGTTGGATGTCCGCAGCATTCAGTGTTCAGGCCTGCAGTGCAAACATGACCAGTATTTTCCAAACCAGCTGCTTTTCAGCAGAATCCAACTCGCTGTCGGACCTCTCTGAGTACAGGTGCGGCCATTTCCCGAGCCCTTTGGGTCCCCTGGGCCAGCACTCCCTCCAGGTAAGCCCGGTCCGACTTCAGCCTCTCGATCTCCTCTCTGATGGGCGTTAGCCTCTGGATCACAGCCTCTGCTACCAGCTTCTTATATGCTCCCGTGTCCAACCCTCTGGCCTGGGACACTGCCTCCTCTACGCTGACCCTCGCCATGGCAGCGTGGATGGTCACCAGGTTGGACACACCCGGCCGCGTCTCCGGGTCAAAGGTGACCTCAGAGGTGAAGTCGGTGATGGCGCGGCGGACCTTGAGGGCGATGTCATCGGGAGAGTCTGTAATGGTAATCGTCGCCATCGTTTGGGGGTCAGACTTGGACATTTTGGCAGACGGGTCACGGAGGGATTTGACCTTTCGTGTAGAGCCTGTGGAAGGAAAGCAGACAAATAGTTAATTTCAATATGAGCATTTAAAGACTTTGACACTGCAAAATTACTTGTAGCATCAAACTACGGCACACTGATCAGATCAGAAAACATTTATCAGTGTCAAACTAAACTCAGAAAGCTCTGCTGTAACTGGTCACAGAGAGTGAGTGACAAGGCTGCAGGTTTGGTTTCAGAAGAAAAGAAAATGATAATCCAACAACAACACATTTAATTTCAATGTTATGCTTTATAATTATGTTGCATTTGCATCATGTTTGATTGATGATCAATTCTAGTATCCTTTTTGGGAACATTAATTGAAAATAAAATGTGCTACAATAAAACATGTAGAGCAAGGAGTCAGAAAATCTTCCCTTTGAGGCTGTGTGCAGCTCCAATAACCTCCACCCAAGGATTGGGCAGCTTGTATGTAGCCTAAAAGGCAAAACCCAGGGCAGTCACTGCTGCTCTCAAAGCTTTTTGCTGGGAGTGCACCATAATAACTGAAGGTCAACTAAATGAGCATATCAACATTTTGATAAAATCTGAGCTTCTTTCTTCTCGACCGGACAAGTAAAGAATACTTTAGAGAGATTTTAGTGAGTGAATCAAACAGAGAATATTAAAAGAGACAGGGAGAGTTTGATTTGGTTTCAAAGAGAAGGTGGTGAATGGCAACTCTGCTTTGCCAAGACAAGACAAGACAAGAGATGAGGATAGGATCCACCAGGCTGAGCCAAACGCTGCTGACCTCCTTGGCTGCTTACACACACACACGCAAAACCCCATCCCTGAAGTCATCTCAAGGGCATCCCCCAAATCTATTATCACTCTATTATTCTGATACAAGAGGAAGAAAATATTTCTTTAATCAAAGCCGCACTGCACACATGACTGACTCCATCTTGTGCTTTTATGATACTGATAATCAAGGAGAATGAAACTGAGGGGTTGGTGGGATCTCTGAACATGTTGACCATGTGTGTGTAAAACTGTGAGTAATCTTGGAAAGTATAGAGTCTCAACAATTCTTTATTGCATGTTAATTCTTTGTTGGATGGCCCATTATTTTCCTGAATCTCCCCTCCGTGTGTGATATGTGGGGGGGGGGGGGTCACTCGGTCTTAGATTTTTTTAAATGTAATCTTGGAGCCGTCTTTTGTGAGGGAGATCTGGCCAACATGGCAGCATTAAAGGTTCCAGTCAAAACATTACAAAATCAGTCAAACAGAAAACAATAGTAGACACTAACAGACAACAATAATTAAAAGGCCAAAAAGAGCTATGAGCAGAGACAACTACAACCAGCTGGAGCAGAAAACATGAAGACTTTCTTTCCTATCTCTGTCCAAGAGTTCGGGACAGACAACAAGTACGCATCTCGTCATCTGAGGTAACCATTGTCAAATTATCTGTGAAATGACTATAAAAATAGGAAAGACGTTTACCCCGAGAATTGTATTAAAAATGAACTCTAAATCACGCTTGGAAAAAAGAAACAGCTGCTGACATTGTTGCTTTGTTGTTTGCTTTATTTTTCTTGTTGCAGTTGTTTGCTGGATGACCATTAATGACGTCACATCATCATTAGGACCAACTAAAAGCAGGGTTTGATAGTAGAACTGATTTCAGTGATGTAAGACATCAATGGTGTCATTCACTGAAACACAACGGCTTCTTTCTAAAGCTGCCGTTTTGTTCAATTTCAATCAGGAAAAAAACGGACAGTGGGACAGGCAGAGAGATTATTTTATACATGCACAAAAGCAAATAATCAGTGAAAATGCAACATAGCAACAAGATGTGATGTAATCTGCACTGCAAAAACACTGCAGCAAATCATTTCTGTTTTTTTTTTTTTTTTTTTTCCCAAATCGGGGAAGTAAGAAAATTTAATCCTGTTTCCATGCAAATTGCTATGTTTCTGGTATTTTCTGAAAATCAAATTACATCTTCCTTGATCGTAGCTTAGCAACAGTAACAGTATTTCTAGAAAATTGTAGAAAAAGATTTCTATTAAAACTGGTTTGAATATTCTTACTGTACCTGCAGATCTCTTTACTTGTTTTAAGAAAACAAAGTTTTTGGGACTCAGTTACAGACAGAAATGACGATAAGACTGAGATTTGTTTGCTTTTTCTCAACTGGAAAAAACAAAACTAACGAATCGCAGCTGAAATGTTACAAGTTTATATTGCTACATGGTAATTATATGAGTATTAATTCTACCTTCAGTGTAAGAGAGGTGCAAACAGTGGTGGAAAGTACATTTACTTAACTACAATTTTGAGGTACTTGTATTTGAGTATTTCCATTTTGTGTTACTTTATACTTTCTACTCCACTACATTTATCTGACAGCTTTAGTTACTTTTCAGATGAAGATTTGACACAATGGATAATATAACAAGCTTTTAAAATACAACACATTGTTAAAGATGAAACCAGTGGTTTCCAACCTTTTTGGCTTTTGACGTCTTACAAAAAGCAGTGTGTAGTCGGGGTCACATTTCAGATGTCTATGAGTTGTTAACAGCTCCACCAAATAGTGATTTTTCCCTCTAAACTTTCATTTCAATAAATGTTCAAATGATCCAATATTTCACCAAAAATCAAAGATTAGAGAAAAAATCCAAAAACTGAAAACAGATTTGTGTATCAGAACTTTGTTTCTTCTTCTTTCCTCTCCCATTAATCATCTCACGACCCCGCAGATTTATCTGCTGACCCTTTGGAGGGGCCCGACCCCTACGTTGGTAACCACTGGACTGAACTAGCTAACTGTATATAAAGTAGTTCAAACTAGCTCCACCTCCAGCAGCTACAACAGTAACATGCTGCTTACACACTGATGCTTCAGTATTAATAATCTAATGATGTCATATATAATAATATATCAGTCAGAGGGACCAAATGAGTACTTTTACTGCAATACTTTTAAGTACATTCTGCTAATACTCATGTACTTTTACTTAGGTAGGATTTTCAATGAGGACTTTTACTTACAATTGAGTATTTTTATGTTGCTGTATTGGTACTTTTACTTAAGTAAAGGATCTGAATACTTCTTCCACCACTGGGTGCAAAGGATGATATCTCAGTCAAACAGATGTTGATACTAAAATAATTTCATCAGTGTGCATTTCAATAGTGAGTTTAATGTCCCATGATGTTGTCTTAATGTTATTTCAGAGGTTTTTCCACTCTGACAAGAACAAATTAAGTGCATAGAACTAAAAATGGAAAACAGATGTTATCTGACTTGTTTAGCCATTAAAAAGCTATATCTGTTGTAATGTATGTGTGTGCAGTCATGCTTGTATGTGTGTTCTTACTCATTAGGGCGCTGGGTTCAGGGAACAGGTCTCCGTAGTGGTAGTTGAAGATGCGAGCAAGAAACTGAGCCAACTCCAAATGCTGGACCTGATCCTCTCCCACGGGGACGTGTGTGGACCTGAGTGACAATCCAGAACTCAACGTGAGCTTCCTATACAACTGCAGAGGAGCTCAAATACACAGCAAGATGTGAGCACAAATTGGAGAAACTTGAAGTCACTGCTGGAGCCATCTTTGTTGGTTTATCAACTTTGTAACCGTCACTCGGGAGGAAGCAATCCATTCATTTCCTCTTTAATAAAATCCGGAGGGCATTGGAGATGCGATGTTTCCCTTTTTTCACAAGAAATTAGATTTTGGCTATTTGATGGTTCAACTAGAAAGAGGAGGGCTGCAGAGATATCTTCTAAATTTGTTCAGAAATATAAGTATTCATTTTCACAGCAGAAACACAAAAGTTACAATAATTCAACCAACAATTGATGTGATCAGCAACAAAATCTACTAAGGCAACACCAGCAGACTTTCACTTGGCGATGATCTGACACTAAGACTTAAATGGAACATTATTATTGTCCCTTTAATAATAGGTAATACCTGTACAGTGACTCCAGTCAGCAGCCTCATAGTGCCGGCAAATCAAGCTTTCCCCCAGAAAATGGTTTAACTGAGGTGGAAAGATCCACCCAGATCCTAACACTTCTATTTCATGATAGTTAGTAGATACTGACCTAATAATAGTCACACAATTGGCATTTACTGTATGAAATAGCACCTCTGCGCTTTGAAGGTCAAGGTTAAGGTTACTATTATTCACCTCCACTAAAAAAAGTTTAAAAAATCCTGCCAATACCTTCTGTTCATAACAAATATATTAGATTATAAATATTAAAAGGGTACGTTATTCTTTTATCAACCCAGACTGCACTGGAATATAGTTTATATCATCATTTGAACCACTAACTCAGCAACAGCTTTAGCTTACAGAAAATGGTGACCCTGCAGCAGCTTCTCACTGGACTTAAACACAGTCAGATGATTTGGCATTCAAAAGCAAAGACAAATCTGCTTTTGGACACAGGGCGGTCACAAGTGTCTGTATGTAACAATAAAATATGGCTGTAAACCATCCTCTGTAAGGATGTATTGACTTTATTTTTCTCAGCTGTATCACACATATAAGAATAGAATTTTGTGGTCAGACTTTAACGTGCAGTAAAACAACAAAGTACAATATGACGAGTACAGAGCCACTCACACACCCACACACACACACGCACAAAACATCCTACTTGCATGGAGTTCTCACTTGTAGAGGAGAATATCTGCAGCCTGGAGGACTGGATATGTGTAGAGACCAACACTGCCTTCGTTTTTTTGTTTGCTCTTCATCTGGAGGAGAAGATGGATGGAATGAAAGATGGGAGAAAAGAGGGAGGAAGAAAAGAAAGAACAAGCAAAAATAAGAGAGGCCGGGGTGAAAGACGGACTCAAGTGGACTTTTTTCTTTCCCCCACAAAGAGCCATTTTCACTTTTACGACTCATCGATTGTCAGACAAACGGGGCACGAGTGAGTTCACATTTTCTACCATGTTTGAGATCAACTCATCTGTTGGGTAAACAAGAGGTGTTTTCTATGTAGCAACAGAGACTCAGATCAGGGAACCACTGGCTCTCTTACTGCCTCTCAAAGTGCATTAAAACTGCATGTGGCTGGGAAAATAACAGTGATCATAAGACTTTTAAAAAATCTGGCAGGTGGAATAGAGAAAAAACCATTAACAGACAATAGGGATGGTGGATAAATGCCGGAAATTCAGAGGGAGTGGAAAAAAGAATGATCTTCATTTGCAACTGAACTGATTGCCACGTGGCGATAATTAAATGAACATGATTTTGGACTAGTGGGGGAGTACGAGGACAGGAGGTCCAATCTTTGATAGACATATAACATCAATAATAATCCAAAGATATAATAATTTACTATAAAAGGAACCATCCTCTGTTTGAGATTGCAGTTTATGTGATTTGGCTGCACAGAGAAATCCAAGCCTGTATTTTAAGGTGGGCTTCTTGTCCAGCTTTAATGATATTCAGAAATAAATACCCTTTACCTTCATTTGATGATATTGTAAGTCAAAAAAAAAGATTTGATATGAGGTTTGGGCTCAATTTGATTTCACATCAGTTGATTCAAAATATTATTTGGCTGCAGTTTGTTTTCTCATGACAGTCAATTTTGGATAGAAGAATTAAATTTGTCATAAAAGGTTTTTAATCTGCGCAATCTTTTAAACTTCAAGTAATCTATGACTGCAAAAACAGTAAAGAGCTGTCAGATTTGTAGCTAATCAGAGCAGTGAGAGTGGAGAGCTGATATATCTCCATTATTATTATTAACCTGCTTCAATATTTGTTGTTCGTGGCTGGACAATGAAGCTTTTTACTGTTTGTGACTGAAATATGTTGAAAGGCAGGTCACTCTCTCATATCGCCAACTTCCAAAAACAGATGAGGAAATTTTAAAACACTTTATAAAAATGTCCCAAATTATCTAACAGTATTAAAGTTTTAATTTGTTAGATGTTGAATAATGAACAATTATTCTTGTCTTTTAACGGTATGTTAAATAATATTGAATGGATATATTACCATTCGCTTCATTATATTTTTTAATTGATTGTTTCTTAATTATCCATTTATAAAGTAATTTGCATTATTTCATGTTTATTGTGGTTAAAGTAAAAATGCTCTGGTATTAGTTAATAGATTAGAACTGGTTCGAAAGGCATCATTGCACTGTAATGAACCCATTGAAATGGTTAATACGAGTTAAAATAAGACAATTTGACACCTATAACACAGAATTTTTAAAATAATGTTGAATCGGTTTATGAATTATGTCAGTGTGAACTTGTAATGCTGCACCACAGCAATAGGGACAGGGTTATACACACAAATGATTGTAATTTACCATAAAATCAATCAAAAGTGTCACATTATATATGAATCATAGATATTCCCAAAACAAATTGTTTATTGTTCTTGTATATAGAAACTTGCATTGTATGAATCTGTATGTGCCTTTTGCCTTTTTAACGGTGGAAGAATGCAATTTTGTTTTGTTTAAATTCAAACCTTCCACTGCGGCAGGTGTCGGAGGCGGGGCATGCTGGTCAGACAGCCGAGGATCCAGGAGAGCTCGGCGTGCTCGGACACCTGCAGGAGGGAGAATGAGAGAGAGAGAGAGAGGGTAAGAGAGAGAGGGTAAGAGAGGGTAAGACAAAGAGAGAGAGAGAGAGAGAGAGAGGGTAAGAGAGAGAGAGAGGGTAAGAGAGAGAGAGACAGAGAGAGAGAGTAAGAGTAAGAGAGACAGAGAGAGAGACAGAGAGAGAGAGAGACAGAGAGACAGAGAGAGACAGAGAGAGAGAGAGAGAGAGAGACAGAGAGAGAGAGAGAGAGAGAGACCACAGGACAATGTCAACTCTTGTATCTATTTAGGGGGGAAAAAACACCTGTTGTAATCAGTTGTAATCAGCTTAAAACTCCCCTCACACACACAGAATATCAACATCACCTCCCTACGATTCATCTTTTCCATCTGGACCAGAATGATTCAGTTCAATCACATAGACACAGACTTTTAGACATACTCCAAAACAAGCTGGCTGTAAAGATTCAGTGAATTCTTTATGTCCTGTAGATGTAATAACTTGGTTTCAGTGTGTTTTATATTTTGGTCTAGTCCAGTTTTAATATAGAAAAAAACATCTATAAAGTGGTGGCATAAATCCACACACACATGCATTCTATCTGTGTTTGTGCATTATGCTGTCTTAAGTCCACTTACAAAGAAATGCTCGTAACTACAGAGAAGCATTCTCGAGATAAAGGAAAGAAATAAATTAAGCAGACAGATTAAACAAACACAGATGAATGGAGCAGAGCTCTGCTATGGGAAAGCAGTGATGCAGGGTGAGGGCAACTCCATAGCGCCTCCATGTGGCAGAGAAGAGTACTGAAGTCTACTCCTCTCAGTCTGACCTTCACTCCTGCACCGGGTCACACCTGTGCTCCACCAATTAAGATAAGACCAAGATAGACACATTTCTGCTATTAACTGAGTTGATTCAGTCTTTTTCTTTGCCATTTGTTTTATATGTTCTTTCATTTTGTACATCTCAAAGAGAGAATAAGCCATAAGAATGAAGATTTGTTTTCAAAAGACTACTTGTTAACCACAAGTGCAAAACAGAGTGAGAATGTTTACAATGGAAAAGTAGAAGAAGTAGCAGAAAAAAGTTCATCAAAATTGAAATTCTTCAACACATTAATATGAGTTTGAATGAAACAATCCTGGATTTCAAATCAGCTGTGGTCACATCGGACTTTATTAGTGTAAGTCACTGATGTTGATTATTTAGCGGAGCTCAAATGTTATCCAATAATCATTAGTAAACTAAAAATCTATCCATCCCAGACATCAAGTTCAGACATCAATAAAATGTTTTTTTTAATATTATTATTTTACCAGGTTAGTCTCATGAGATCAGGTTCTCTCTCAGCCATAAATTACAGATCACAGAGTATGTGTGTGTGTGTGAATGTGTGCATGCAGCAGTAAACAGAAGCACACAATTCAAAGCTTCATTTTCCTTTAATATACTTTATTTTTATTGTTGTTGTTTAGTTACGTGCATTTGCCCTTTAAGTTTGAGTTTAGTTGTGTTCTAATGATTGGTGATAGGTCTATAAATCACCATCAAGCTTAAATTAAATAAAAAACAAACTGTTTTGCATGTACTAAAATAAATGAATATTAATAGTAGTGTAATGGAGTGATCCGTAGCATCTGGCAGGGGTGAATTAATTCCAACCTATCCTCTTTCACAGAGTAATGAATGTTAAAAAAAAATGCTTGTGTGTGTGTGGTCCAGGTATTCTTCACTTTGTCACGTTGTCAGGACGTAAATCTGTTTACACAGTCATGTTGTGGGGACTCGCCTCCCTTATGGGGACAAGTCCCCCTAACGTAAATTATTAATTTTGGGGTGAAGACTTGGTTTAAAGTTAAGTTTAGTCCAGGGTTATGTTAAGGTTATGGTAGGGTTAGGGTTTGGCATGTGGTGGTTATGGTTAAGGTTAGTCTCCAGGAAATGAATGTAAGTCAACATAATGTCCTCTGAAGTTATGGAAACACGACTCTGTGTGTGTGTGTGTGTGTGTGTGTGTGTGTGTGTGTGTGTGTGTGTGTGTGTGTGTGTGTGTGTGAAAGAGAGAGTTTGTGATTGCGTGTGTGTGGGGGATGCAGGAAATATCCTTCTGCTTCAGCAAATTAAAGTTTATAGACATTGGCTATATTGGCATCCTCTCTCTCACTTGTTGCTTGAAAAGCATTCTGGGGAGCGTGACGTCAACGCCAGACAGCGGGGACATAAACAAGGATTTCAGGCTAACATGTATGGGGACGGTATTCATTACACACTGCAGACAAACAAGAGATGGGACAGATGTTGATGACAGGGCAGAAGAGGATGGATATGGTTTTGAAGTGCAATAAAACTCTGATATTTAAAGGCTTGGGGAGAACAAGGCCTCCATTCATGCTGCATGGCAAGAATGCACCGCCAAGACAGATATGCTAATATCATGGATCATACGGGCATTACTCTGATAGTGAGTTATACAGCCGTGGCAACAACTCCTTCAGATTATAAAGAGGGGGTTTTGGAGAACAGCTAGCAGTTGGCTCTTCAGAGTAAATCTACTTTTCTCCACAATTCTTTCATAAACCCCAGGAGGTTTTTAGATGTGCTGATTCATTAACTTCATTTCTGATACCACTGACTCCAGCTCGTCACCAGTTCTGTTCTTTTTTCAATGAAGTCAAGTATTTTCTTTGGGCAGCCATCGTATTTTTACATGTGGAGCAGGCGTGTTTAGGAGGGTCACCTCGCTGCCAAGTTATGTGGCATGAAGCTAAACGGGAATAAAAATAGGACTGTGTTTTTGTGTGTGTGTGTGTGTGTGTGTGTGTGTGTGTGTGTGTGAGAGAAGAGGGTGGAAGAGAAATACAGATGGACTGAACTTCACTATCTCACACTCTCTTTCTCTCACACACATTTCAAATTCTAAACTTGTGAGGAGGAAAACACACACACACACACACACACACACACAGAGTATCAAGCAGATTTTTGTTTCCTAGGATGGCTAAGGAATGCTCCGTGAAGACCCACCCTACGCTGCCTCTGATTGGCTAGTACTCGTTGCCTTCGTTGGTTAGGCTTAGGCATGAGGAGAGAGATGGTTAGGAAAAGAATATCAGGGTCAGAGCCAATCAGAGGCAGAGTAGGGGCAGGTCTTCACAGGAAATTCCGTCGCTATCCTAGGAAGCGAAAAACTCGCCAGTATCGAGGGAGAACATAACAGCTGTTCTGATTTCCCTCTTTGTCGTCACTGTGAATTTAGACCTGAAAGCTGGAATCTGTTGAAGTGCTGCAATTGTTAAATCTGTCATTTTCCTTCTTGATTCCTTCATGTGGCCCGAGCAGGACGTATTAGTGGTTTATGGTTGTGTGTCTTTCCGTAGTGGCTATGAATGAGTGTGTGTATGTAGGGGAGATAAGAATCAAGACCGATCAAATAAGCGTTTTGGGGCCAGCCAGCATGTCAGCAGGTAAACATTACAGAGTCGACAGAAGTAAAATAAACTGTCAAAGACGGCTGACTGTCCCGATGACAAACTTGGAAAGAGACTAAAGGCTGTCTTTAAACTAGAAATACCGCCTCGTGGTTATACGCCTCCGCCAACCAGTCAAGTTGCAGTTTACATTCATGTCTGTCCAGACTCATATAATATTTGTATTGAAGACTTTGAAGGAATTTAATAAAAAGGTATTTAGTGTATTTTCTGGTGAAATGGAAGTTATCACTATATTGACATGTATGATTGCAGTGAATAATTTCCAGTAAGAAACATGCTGTCTTCACTTAGAGACTATTTGGATATAAAATGACATCACTTCATCATTTTATCCCATTAGACATTTGTGTGAAACTTTGTCATAATTAGTGCATGAATTCTTAAATTATGGCCAAAAAGATGTTTTGCGAGGTCACAGTGACCTTGACCTTTGACCACCAAATTCTAATCAGTTCATCCTTGAGTCCAAGAGGACGTTTGTGCCGGATCTAATGAAATTCCCTCCAGGTGTTCCTGAGATATGGCGTTCACAACAATGGGACAGACGGACAACCCAAAAACATAATGCCTCCGGCCACAGCTGTCACCGGCACGGTTCTATTAAATAACCATATTACTTGCGTGAAAGCTCTCAGGCAGAACAGTTTCATATGTGACCCAGTTGAATAGTACTTTTCTGGTACTTTGAGTATTTATTTAGGACAATGGACCCAACATCATAGGGCTGCATCCAAGGGTCAATGCAAAGTTGAAAAATGCAACATCCTCCTGAGAAAAATGAATAGCGTAATAGAGTAATATTATAATAATAGAGTAATAATTTGGACCATTTTTAAGAAGGATTTATCTGACACAATGTCAACATGGTGGCTATACATTATTTTTTTCAACAAAACAAATCTGGCATCTTACAACAATCTTGAAAGATACCGGATTTCCAGCAACACATGAGCTTAAATATATCATAGCACCTGCTTGGTAATGGTAAAACATTTAAATTCAAAATATTCAATAAATAAAATAGTGATGAAACAATTCATTGATTAGTCAAATGTCAGAAAATTCATCTGCAACTGTTTTGAGAATTGATTGTTTCAGTCATTTTATATCACTTTAAATTAAAGATCTTTTCACTATTTTTGTGATATTTTATGGACAAAACAATGAATTCATTAATTGCGTAAATAATCGTCAGATTAATTTATAATCAAAAAAACCATTGGAGCTCTAAAGTAATAGGTAAACGCATAGACATCTTATATGCCTATGCTCTTTGATGTTGCCATTTTAGCACTGGGCCTGCTGGATAAATCTGAATTCCAACTTTCCATCATCCATCTATCCCTTCTCTCCAGCTCACCTGAGACTGTTGGAAAAGTATCGCCCTCTCTGGGTCAATACCGCAGGCCAGCAGACTGGCTGCCATGTCCACAATGTTGCTCCTGAGCTGGGCCGGGTCCTGAGGCTGTGTAATGGAGTGCAGGTCCACGATGCTGTAAAGCACAGACGGGTACTGGTTCTGCAGGGTCACCCAGTTCTCCAGAGCACCCAAGTAGTTGCCCAGGTGGGGCACCCCAGTTGGCTGGATCCCAGAGAATACACGCCCACCTCCTGGAGGCTCCTAAAGAAGAAGAAGAAGAGAAATACACTTAGGGTAGCTTTTATTTCACACAACAAAAATGCAGCACAGAAACTAATATAATAATATACTATCAGTCTCAGAAGAGAAGAGCAGTATCAGTATGAGAGAGAGGCGAAAAGGTGAGAAAGTCACAACTAGAAAGAAGCCTGCAGAGCCTGAAGTGTCAGCCTTAAACTATTGGCAGGTTGGACGCCAACAGCGGTCATGCTTGTATTACCAAGATGCTAACTCCATGGCTAGCACTTCTGTTCTCTCCCAAACACATCTAGCACAAAGAATGCATCACCTCGCTGGCCAACGATAACATTTAACATCTGTCCAACCAACTTCAAGGCCGCTGTTACCACAACGGGGAAGGACACTAGAGGTGGAGGGGGAGGCAGAACCACAGGAATATATCAGATGTACCATACAACATGTAGCCCACCATATCACCAACATTAAAACAAGGGCCTTATTTTACAAAGCTGGAGCTGGGACAGCAGCGGGCCCTCCTTTAAAGGAAAAGACAGAGATCACTCGTTTTGTTTGTATCCTTGGGCAAACACAGTGTTTCTGTTTCTGCAGAGCCTGGCGGGGACTGACCACCTCATTTCTTCTGGCACCGGCCCGCTCCACTGAACCTTGGCTTCCAATTGGGCCTGCTGGAAGAGTCTTAACCGCTGCCTGTGGCAGCAAGCACCGCATGATACAATTAGAGGGCAAGCAGAGCGGCACCTGTCATGAGACATGAAACCACACTGGTACCCAAGATCGGGGCTTCTTCACCAGTTCCGTTACACAGTAGATTAGCTTTGGCGGAGCAGAAAAACACAAAGACACAGACTGGAGATATGTGTATTTGTTGGGAAGTGAGAAAGACCCAGTGTTTGGCACCTGGGTGACACACATTCATCACCCTACCATGGAGACCAATGTTCAAATGCCGGCAGAGGAGCACAGCTGTGGCTTGGCTGAATGCTCCAACTCACAGGTGAGAAGGTGGTGAGGGATTATATTATATGTGGAATATGTGGTAGAGCTAACAAGAACCTCCACTTGCACTAAGATTAGGATAACCCATGAGCTCTACAACCTCCAGTGTAACAAAGCCAACACCACCAGGTGTTGGCTTTGTTACACTAAGAACTTGGAAAATAGCACTGCATTTAAAAATGCAAGGGCCAGTGTTGTTTTTGCTGGAAGACCGTTTTTTGGGAAGGCAGAGCTTTCTGTGCTTAGACCTCCGCTTTGCCAATGCACTGGTCTATATTGAAATGAATGAGGAACCTACATCCACAATGGAGTGTTACTCTTGAAAAAGGCTTAGGTTTCCTGCACTGCCTATATTCTAGAAATTGTCTGCGATGCCGTAAAAATAAAAGAACAAGCAGACAAAATAATGGAGTAAAATTTGGCCAAAATGGTTTATTGAAACTTGTTTTGGAAAGTAATTTATGCAAGACCCAACAAAGTAGACATGCAGTGTATATCAAAGGGTAAACACTTAATATTAGTATCATAAATAAACTTTATATTAATCAACTGCCCACTGAAACCTTTGTTCAATTTTCTAATTCAACAAACTGTCCAAATTTATACATCAGGGTTGACACAGCAATAACCTTGCATTCACTTTCAAAATGATGCACAATTATGATGAGTTTAGGTTTGTTTCAGCTCAACAGGAGATGTGTTGATGGGTTGTAAACAGCAGCACTTGGACATTTCAACAGAGAAGCTCGTTTTTAAACTTTCCCCCACAAAACCCTCAGGATCTCTGTGTTATCACCTGAAATCTGACTGGCGATCATATGTTCCCCGGCTGCACTCTTCAAAGTTATCATAACTAATCATTAAAACCTGAAGCTTTCAGAGGATATCCTCTTCGGTTGCTGCTGAGAAGTCAGTTATCTCGATAGCTTGCTGAGCTACATCACATTCAATCTGACTGAGGGACAGACTCAGCACAGCTCCTGAGATCAGGTAACAGCTGCTCTGTTACCAGCTTGGCCCAGAGCCTCTCTAACTCACAGCCCTCAGGGATCGAATAACAACTGCTCTGAGACCAGCACGGTCCACAAAGCCTACTGGCCTGAGGGAGCGGGTTGCTACCCAGCAAGAGAGAGGCAGGAAGGAACTGGGTGCTTATGTCATTACCGACGGGGTAATTGCACTGGAGTGCCATTGATGCTGAGAGCCTCTTAAGAGGTGTCAGGATTGATTTGGGTGCGGACGGGGCCCCGAGTCTGGCTCATGTGTGTTCTCACCTCGAGCTGACACGCCAAACGCATGTTCCCCCTCTGCGCCAGCCCCCAAGGGAAGCCATTAGCCATGCAGACATGGTAATGGTGTCATTTGAGCCAATCGAGTGTCAAATGTGAGTCAACGCCACAGCTAACCAGCCACTGGGCAATCAGCGGCTATCACGCATCACGCTACTTCGCCAGACACCTCTGTGTTACTTTTGGTCAAGGGAAAGTGTCTTTAAACATGTGCCTCTATAGTCGTTGGAAGAGAAAGTAGGTTACACAAAGATGTAAATCAACTACTGCATGATGACAGAGGAGACAGCAAATGTTGTAAAGCAATTAATGTTTGTAATGAATACTGCACTGCAGAGCCAACAGTTATAAAATATTATCATCTCACATACCTTTGCCATGGACTACATTAACTTGTGCAACTAAATTCATTTCAACATTTAAATACTTGTAGAGTATTTGATTTCATATTATGGAGTTCTGTGGCTTGTCACTGTTAAAAATTACTAGTAAGATAAATCAAATGTACTTCACAGAGTTCAAATAACTGAAAAATGTGGCTATAAATACATGCAAAAAGGAACACTGGAAATCAAGGGCAATTTTATTTTATTTGTGCTTTTTATTTTATTAAAACCGTTTTCCTTTTCTTTTGTTTCTTTCTGTCTGTGCTGTGCAGCACTTTAGGTCAACTGTGTTGTGTTTAAAGTGCTACATACATAAATAAAGTTGAGGTGAGTAATTCAAACTGAATGACAGAGCAGGGAGCTGTTGACACACTGCTCTCTGTGGGTTGAAATCATATCTATGGTTGAACTATTCGGAGCATGTTGTGCTTTTGGCCACACCCCTGTCAGTGATGTCACAGCGGGTGTTTTGCCTTTGACAGCCGATGATGAACACCTGCTGTGACATCACTGATTAGGGCGTGGCCAGACGTGCTACACACTTGAACGTTTCAGTCAAGTGCAGAAGCAGTTTTCTGTCCCGTGATTCGATGTTGAATTGACCTCAAACACAGTAATAAGACTAATCTACAGCCACGCTAGCAGCTCTGTGAGGCTGCACTTAAGCACAGCGGTGCTTTGAGCTAAATATTAATGTCAGCATGCTAACAAGCTCACAATGACAATGAGAATATGCTGATGTTTAGCAAGTATTATGTTTAATAATACTATATGTTCATCATCTTAATTTAGTTCATCTTAATTTAGTGTGTTAGCATGCTAACCTTTGCTAATTAGCACTAAAAAAGAAAGTACAGCTGTGGCCGATGGGAATGTTTTGCAGGTATTTGATCATAAACCGAAGTATTAGTCAAATTAAAAATGTTGACCTGATGATTGTGCCAAATGAAAAGTTCACCAAAGTTATTAGAACTCATCCTGAAGGGAACATGAATGTCTGCATTGAATTTCATGGCAGTGCATTCAATGATTGTCAAAACATTTCACTAAAAGCCAAAAATGTCAACCTTATGGTGGCGCTAGATGAGAAGTCAGGTGATCATCAAAGTCAGGAGGATTCATCCTCTGGGGACCATTAATGTCAGTATAAAACTTCATGGCATTCCATCCTCTAGTTGCTGAGATATTAAGTAGTGGACTAACCGAGCAGCCAATAAAAGAACATTGCCATTCATAGAGCCACAACACTACCTGTAGCTAAAAAGTCAGTTTTTCTCACCTTTTTTTTTTTTTACTAAAACATTGATGAGAAGCAGGCAGGACGAGGATAAAAGAGAAAAGCAATGAATAACAGCATCATCTACCTTACTGTATTATCTCTTAACTTCCCCTCTTTCACTTTTTTCTCTCAGTCGTTGGAAGCCTGTTGATGACACGTAGCAGACGCGGAAAACACTGGTTGTTCTCTCCTCATATTTTACACTGACAGGAACGGCGCTGTCGTACTACATCGCTGCTTAGGTGACGAAAGCTTTCTTCATCCACGTCTGCCATATGCTGAATCCATTACGCACTGTGTGTGTGACATTAATGCCAACAGCTAGAAGGTTACATACACTTAAAGGCCGTGTTTTCACACTTGCAGTACCTTTCCGGGAATATATGTTCATTTGTCTGTGTGTGTGTATGTGTGTGGTAATATCCATAGGGATAGTATAGAGGTCATGTGCAAACACAGACATGCGTCCGCACATGTCGTGGTCTTTTCCTACATCAACATCGGCGAAGCTGTGAAGGTGTCTGTCCATCAGAATGTGACGGCTCACATTAAAGGATCAACACCGGCGGAAAGAAAAAAGAAGACAATCCATCAAAATAACAATGTCATGACCACATCCTACACACAAGCTGCACTATTAAATGGAAAACAATGGTCAACTGGAGCTGATTCACTTCATTTGAGGACCCGAAAGACGGTCCTCTTTTGGAATGAACACCGGCTTTCCCAGAATTCCAGAGATCCATTTCCAGGGTTTCATGGAAACAACATTTCCCTTTTCTCTCCAATGTCTTCCAGAGCTGTGGAACAACTGCATGGTGGGATACGAATGACAAATGTTGGATTTATCAGTGAGAGCAAGTCGCAACCAAATGACATCCTTGTGGAGGAATGTGTAAAGATGACAGTCCCAGAGCCAGATGCATAAAACCCTGCGTAGATTCAAGACTGTAAGCACACAGGCAGAAATATGCACACACACATTCTTCTCATCAGATTTTTAAAGCTGTGCATCCTCATGGTTTCAACTCTCGCAATTAATCTGGGCAGACACTAAGATTTTATTAATCTTGTTCACTGAATTAAATCACACTGCACATTTAATCACACTTTCTGTACGGCCAAAACATACAACTTGTGTTCACACTGAACAGTTAAATAAAATACGGATGGCTGAGAGGAGGCAGACAAGCTGTTGTCTGTTTATAGTGGAGAAAATCGAATCGCAGAACTGCTAAAACTGCAACACAGCTGACCAAAAAAGGCAAATGGCAGAAATTCAGCCCAATCATAAAATTAGTCTGAGGCAACCAACTTGGGGTTGAATTGAAAGGAAAGATAAAAAGCGCAATTTCACCGAAAAGCACTGACGAGGTCTTCAAGCAGTGCCAGCACAGCCATTACCCATGACTGCAACTACCTATAGCACCCAGTGTCATTAAAGCATCACACATACACCTGTAAACTATCATGTGCAGTGATATTATACTTGGGCAGCATACAAACACATAAAGACAGGGGAAAAAACATTTCATTAAATCATGCAAAACAGCCCTGAGAAAAAGGTTTATAATGTGCCATCATCATTTAAATAGCTGCTGTGTAACTGCAACAAAAATGTACACAGTGACAGACTAACAACCTAAATTCTCTTATCTCATTTTTCCATTTCCACTCTACTTTACTTTTCCACTCAGCTCAACCTTGTGAATGCCTTTTGAACGCCTGGTATGTATATGCATAAGGTGCACACATTCTCACAGCCTGTTCTTTAATAAATACCAGTTTATGCGTGGAGATGGCATATGGATGGTTTCGTGCGTCTGGCTCCTGAACTGAATCTCACAGTCTGCTGGGGAAAACTTTGTTTTATTTTTTTACTTTATTCCAATAGTTGGAGTCACTTCTACAAGTGTCTGTATTCAAATTCTTTTACATTATTGAGCAGTTGCAGCTTCCATTATGTGCAGGCCTACATCCTCACAACAGTCAATGTTATTAATCACAGCCATGGTTGAGCTAGGACTTGCAAAACTGTGCATTCCTCTTCTCAGATCTGCACTGGGCTGTTTTTCAGGGCTCATACATCATATCAGAGCCTGGGAGCCCTGGAGTGGCCCACTGACATCTCTCTCACCGAGGGGCTGATGAGCGAGGCCGATGGTCACTGCCGTTTTACCACGCCAATTTCAACACGTTTCAAAACCACCTCTGGGACCGCCGCTGCTTGCCCCCGCTGTGAGTTACCATCAGCTCATTGTGAGCCGTGGAGGAGCTCCAGATCTTACAAAGACTGGACCGAGATGGCCCTACTGATGGAGGATTTTCCCCTCGTTGGCAACCGGCCCTCCCGCTGGGCGTCCGACATACAAGATCCAGTGTTCCTCTTCTGTCCCGGGTGCCCCAGGCACCTCATTAACACTGGCATCATGCTGAAATGCACCTTGACACACCTTCCCCCTCTCCTCTGTATCTTCACTTCATCTCTGTCTTTCTCTCACTTTGGGACCTGTTAACGCAGGCGACCAACAGAGCTGCACTTCAGTAAGGTATTGAACAGGAAATGGGCTTTACTGTATTAACCCCCCCTTCTCCCTAAAGCATGTGTGTGTGTTTAGCCAATGTGGGAACACACCACAGCTTGAAACAAAGTGCATATGACCACAGAGAAAACATGCACACACATCAGTATAATATAGCACACGCAGGCAAGAAAACTGAGCAATGGAGCGGTGGATAAAGCAGAAGAAAAAACAGAGAAAAGAAAGTGATGGAGGAGGCAACTTGGTAGAAAAATAAATAAGAATAAAAGAGTGACTATAGCTGAGTCAAAACTTGGGCAGTTTTTTCTTTTTTTCCTCCCAGAGAGGGTGTTGGAGGGGGAGCAAAGGGGAAGGCCCAAAAGGAGCGTTTGATTAAATCTGCGGTTGACGTTTGGGACAGGTGAGATTGATGAGGTTCCTCTGAGCTTCACACTGTGCAGAGAGCGGGGGTACAGGAACAGAACGCTGCAGTGTGGCGGGCCAGGGCTCGGGGCCCGCTCGCACCGTGGGGTCCCCAGGCTGATTAATGGGACTGGAGGCCCTTCAAAAACAGCACTCCCCGCAGACAGGGCCCGACGGTGCTCCAAAAATAACCAGGCAGGGGAGGCAGCCCCGTCCTGCGGCCTTAACAGGCTGCAGCTTCTGAAGGATCCAGACTTCAAGACAGCCTGGGGGCAGATAACCACGAGGAGCAGCGCCTACTCAAGACAGGAAACTGTAATCTGGCTCATTAGAAACTCAGCGTTTAATGAGTTTTCTGGTTTATGTGAAGTGACAAACGACAAAACATACAACTGATATTGTATCAACTATTGTATCTTATGACCTGCTGATGTAATTATACACAAGTGACAGGAACAATGTGCAAGAAGTATAACCCAAAGTACACACTTTACACAATGTGAAACTACTAAAAGTGATTTAAAAACTACTTCTCTGACTTCTTTCTGGACTGTATAATCCAGGATATCCAGTTTGAGCGTTTGAGAGAGTTTGAAGACTTTCCAGGTGCCAAAACACAAAAAACACTGCACACTGTTAATACTATGAGACAGGATTTTACAACTCTGGAAACTTACCACACCAGAAATAATTTTATTCTCCATTAGAGCTGCAACAATTAGCCAATGAATCGATTAGTCCATCGACAGAAAATTAATCAACAACTATTGTGATAATCAGTTAATTGTTTTGAGGCATTTTCTAAGAAACAATGTCTAAATTCTCTTGTTCCTTCTGGTTTTTTTAGTCTTATATGATAGTAAACGAAATATCTTTGGGTTGTGGACTGGAGAGAGGACATCACCTTTGGCTTTGACGTTTTATTGACCAAACAATGAATCAATTAATCGAAAAAATAATAGTCAGATTAATTAATTAATCACTGGTTGCAGTGATTCTCCTTCTCGACCTTCACAATTTAAACAGAATACACTTTGATAAGTGAACTACAAGAAATGCGAGCTTGTATGTAATTGATTCACCAACGCAATTCCAATGGAAGTTGCCTTGAACCAGGTTCAACTTTTTCATAGACGAGCTTTCTTTTTTTTTTTAATCCACCTTCTCTGTGTTAGCGCTCCAACAAAGTGGTTTTTATAAATGTCTGTCTGGATCCAGCCTAAAACTCAAATGTTTTCTGGATAGTTGAAAATAATTTCCAACACACGTCCCTTGATAGCGACTGACAAAAATCTAAAATCAGCAAGTTACAAACCTGGCCTGATAAACAGCTGTATTAATCACAGCAGTTTTATTAACTTCCTCCCAAAGGTCTAAGAAGATTATAACCAGTATGATGGACTAAAACTGTACTGTAAGTGCAGGCCTGTTAAAAACCAACAGTTTTCCTACAATATGTCCATGATCACATGTAGAGCAGCTGGAAAAGCCAAGACTAGCCTAATTTATATGTAACTTTTTTTTCACTGTAAGATAAACACATTCATGCCAGATCAACTTGTTTCCATACAGCGGGTCCCTGCACACGGTTTCAAATAGTTTCATTAAACCACTTCCTTCTCCTTCTGTGTTGACAACGGAGATGTTTAATTTTATTTCACATGCAGGAAACAAATGAGTGACAGGAGAACTAATAATATCTGAAAAAAACATAAAAGTCACAACACAGCAAAAAAATGACTGGCACACACTTCATAAATTTATCAATATGTAATTATGGTAACATTAAAGGAAAACCTCCACCGGCAGCAGCAGCAGAGTCCGGTCATTTCCTCCTGCATAGGCAGCGTCGGTTGCTGAGTGCAGCTCAAAGGCACGATACCAGATACTTGGTACGTTTTAATTAAAAGTGTCAGATGCTCAGCAAAAGACGCTGGATCAGGCACGGGGTAAAACTAGTATGATACCCCAGACACCAGTGTGTGTGTGCACGGCTACAAACCGATTCTGTAATTTGACAACTCGATATGAATTTTTTTTAAAAAAGGAGTATGTTGACATATGGTATAGTTTTAAGAAATGGGTAATGAGCAAAGCGCCTGAGTGAGGGCCCTAGCTGGAGAACGGCCACAACAGAGCAAATAACACAGAGGGGACTGCTGAGAATTAGCGGGCTTTTCTGACAGTTGAAAATAAATAGGGCAGTTAATGAACATCCTCAAAGGGGAGGCCATGTTTCCTCACTCTCGCCGGAATCTCCCATGTGGTGCGGGAGCCGCTCTAATGGTTTTAGCTGACACCCGAGTAAGCGAATTTGGAGCCGAGGAGAACAGAGAGGCAAATTAGAAGTCACTTCCTCTTTCCTGGAGCCCGGGGCTGACATGACTGATATCAGCCAATAACGGGACCACAGGCAAGGGACGGCTGGACGTGTTTTCACTGTATTTACAGCTGACATGAGGCTAGAGTGTGGCAGAAGGGTTAGAGAGGGTGCACACATATCAACTCTAACCAAACACTAACAACTGACTTCGCTATTAAGGTCAGAATAATTAAAGTGATTAGATAATTACTTAGTTTGAATAGTCAATTAATCAGACAGTAACAGAAGTTAACAATTATGATTCTGAAAAATCATTATTTCCTCATTATAGTTCTTTATTTACCTGCTTGTTTCAATTTAAGACTTTAGACATCATTAAAATGGCAAAGAGAATGGAGAACATGGCTACAATTTAAGATTATTTTCATTATCAATTAATCTGCCTATTACTTTTTCAAATAATTGGTTGCTCAATAAAATGTCAGAAAATAGTGAAATCTGCCCAACACAATTTCCTAAACTCCAAGATTATTTCATCAAACTGCTTGTTTTATTTAAACTAACAATCCAGAAATAAAAGATATTCAAATTATACAAAATATAACATAATATAAGACAATATAATCCTCACAACTGAGAAGCTGGATCTAGTGAATGTTTGGCATTTTTGCTTGATAAATTACTTCAAACTATCAGTCAAGATAATAACTTAATCTTTTTGTCAATAAACTTATCAGTTAACCAGCTTGCTCTCTAATGGGGACAGAATCAATTTAATTAGAGAAACAAAGTTAAAAACATTACTGCAACTCTTAGAAGGACCAAGAAATAACTACTTTTGTTAGACTTTAAAAGTCAATTCAACATGTAAAACATTAATTTAAAAAAAGTTGAATTTAGATTACATCATTTAAGACGTGTTTAGACAGAGCACCAACTGTTAGCCAGACCTCACTGATGCTCTTTAGGCTGAATGGGAGCAAATCTCGGCAGCCAGGATCCAAAATCTGGTGGAGAGCCTGAAACCAGAAGAGTGGAGGCTGCTACAGCAGCAGATTAATATCCAGGCTTGTTCAGGTGTCCACGTACTTTTGGCCATGTAGTGTATCATTTAATCTGCTCTGAAAACAAGCTTAGTGTCACTTTGTCAGGAAAGCAAAAAATAGCTGCCCGCACTACAAAGAGGAACTCTGCTCATGTTAGACTTTCTCTTCTTTCTCTCAAGTGCAGGCTGCAGATTATCTCACTGATATTTGCTATCAACACAATTACTACAAATTTATACAAGAGACAAGATTTTTTTTTTTTTTTAAAAAGCAACACAGACCACAGCTGTCTCACAAACATTTCTATCAAAATTCACAAAGTTCACACTTCATCTTTGTATCAGTCCGTTAAGGTTCAGTGACTTTTTAAACACACATTTTCCAGCACATAAAAGCCTCCAAAAAAGTGTCTTGTTTGACGCACATCACACCTCGGGGCATTGTGAGCGCGCTGGTGTTTGCGCTCAGCCGTCCACATTTGGAGAAAATTAAAACAAATGAAAACCAACACTTCATTTCTGATGTTATTGCTGGTAACGAAGCACTGCTGTGATGCTTTTTGAGTCCCCCATTTCCAGCCCTTCCTCCCCTCTAGTCGCACACCTCTCCGGCCTCTCCAGAGACTCCAACTTAACAAAATACAGACGGGACGGCGGTGAACACGCATACTGTATTACAGCTCATACATCAACCAGCAACAGGGCTTTGGGCAGATGGGTGAGGTTTTTTAACTGCACCGTAATGCAAGAACAGCTCAATAATTAGCATTTCTGTTGTACTGAAATGCACTGGTTATTCTTACGCGTGCCAGGGGACTCGTTGTTTGCCTTAACACCCCATTTGCTTCTCCAAGGCAGCCGTGCAATGATAGGAAACCCTAAGCTGAGTTATAGCAGGCGCGTTTCTTGAATCAACTGAAGTAAAAAGGTACACTTAAGGAGTGCTACTGAGGATGTAATGTCACATGCCAGACTAGGAAATGAAACTGCACCGAATAAACTCAAGATAGACAAGAAAAAAACCTTTTAGTCACATACTGTACATGCTACAGTCAAAGGCAACATTTTAGGATGTGTGTGTCGCTCAAAGCAATAAAGAACATGCTCAAAATATCCAAAAAGGCGTCATTTCAACTCATGCAGGAACCATAAAGTCAAAGAAAATCCTACATAACATATAATAAGAATATTATTTTGTGGCTTTGTGAATCCTCAACTAGCTAAAGTCAAATAAAGTCAAATATAATCGATGTATTGCAGAAAATCCAGATTTTGTTGTTTTTGCACTGTTAGATTTTTTGATGACATGTGATTTGATTTTATGTTGAACCACATTTTTCTTCAACTGGCCTTGTCTACTTCAGTTTGTGATTTCCTCCATTTCCCAGAATGCCTTTCCTCCAGGGATTGGGGGCGTAACCATGTTTGCTTTCATCTGAACTCCAGAAAAAAGGTGTCACTCTTTGATTCTGAGCAACTGACACCAAAGCTGATATTCACTGCTGAGGTTTTATGTAGGGCTGCAACTAACAATTATTTTCATTATTCATTAATCTGTCAATTATTTTCTCAATTGATTGATTAGTTGGTTGGTCCATAAAATGTCAGAAAATGGTGAAAAATGCCAAACACTGTTTCCCAAAGCCCAAGGTAACATCCTCACATGTCTTGTTTTGTCCACAACAGTCCACAAGATATTCAGTTTACTATAACAGAGGAATAAAGAAACATTTGAAAACATTTGAGAAGCTGAAATCATCCAACTTGGACATTTTTTTCTTAAAATAACTCAAATGATTAATCGATTCAAAATAGTTGGCAATTAATTTAATAGTTGGCAACTAATCAATTAACTAATCCTTGCAACATTTTCTGCGGTCAAACTAAATGCAATTGCTGAAAATAACGTCTGGCCCCAATTGTGAAAGTATTTTCATTTTCTGTTTACATTTTTGGATACTAAAAATCCTCTTGTACAAAACTCCTTATGTTACAAAAACACCACTTTTTTACTGCATATGTGCTGAACAACTGCTGCATTTTGTCCCCAACAGGAACTGTTGATGATTCAGGACCTGCACTCAGCTGCTGCTGGTTGACCAGAATGGCTGTAACTCTGTCATGATGCTGCAATGCTGTGCAAATATGACTAATAATTGAGACTGATTGACCACTGATGATCAGTTCATCAGACAGTGACATTGCATATTTGTCCTAATTGATCTGCCCAAAGAACCTGACTGTCCTTATGTGTCAGATCACTGAGAATCCTCCTTAAAACAGTCAAGGCACATTAACTCGAACATGTAAAACATACTCAGCTCAGTTATTTACAGAAGCAGTAATGAGCAGAACAAATGTCCAGCCTGCTATAAACTGGTGACACAGTGCTGATTGTGAAGCTGGGCACTACAGAGAAGCCCCTTAGTATGTAGACAGATGAAGGACTAGATGTTAGCCAAAGGTGTGCACTGCATCCAAGAGGACACTGCCGTTAAAGTCAAACACCACCTCATCATGATGTCAAGTCCCATTCTTCTTACAGACAGAGATGTGCCTTTACACCATGACGTAAGAGGAAGGAAGAAGAGTGCTATTTCAAGTCTTACTATATGTCTAGAAACCAAACTAAAGCAGCAATACTGACAAAAAGTAAGACAACTTTTAGTAATGCTTTCACTATATGGTTAGAATATGATCAATCTGAATAAAATGTGTCATTTTCTCAGACAAATGTTATGACCTGTAGGCCGCAATCTGTGTACGGCACCAGTATGTTTCCCATTTTTGAGTGCTGGGGGGTAACTAACCTGATATTAGTATCACAACAATCCACTGTAGTTTACAGAGGGCACACACTTTAATAGGAGAAGCACAAAAATAATATAATCAGTGATGTGTAGACAATGTGACCTCTAAGCTCATCACACTACAGCCATTTTATTGGGATACATAAGGTCTGAAAAACTACTAATAAGACACCTTTAGGCTCAGGTTTAGGATACTGAACTCTTACTACTGTTTTGGTACTGATGTAGCATCAGGTATTGGAAACTGTCATGTAGTGAAAGCTGGCATCAAATGCTTGTTCAGATTTGTGCTCTTATTTACTTATTCTGTGATCAGATAGTTCCCGATTTAAATCAGAATTTTGCAAATTGTAGACTGTATTTTATTAAATTTGGCCTCAGAGTAAGGTATCACAAAAGCATTGTGTCATATAACTCAGGGACTGAGTTGTAAATGTGATTTCCTAGAAGAATGGGTCATGTGACACTTCTATAAAGCTTTGCTGTGTGTTTACCATGAACAACCAGACTTTAAATGCCAAATCAGAATGAAGTAGTAGTCCATTTATCTCATAAACAGTCATCTTAAGTGTTGTCAGTGCTGACTGGAGCTGTGTGCCGGTAAAGCATCACAGACAGTTACTGTGTATATTGGGGTAATTAACAGCTGAAAGGCAGTGCTATGCTCCTTTAAACACATATTACATTTCTGCTCTGCAGTCTGCTGTCACTACTCTTCAATAGCACCACAAATTTAAATAAAACTCCAGCAGAACGGTATTAAAGTAACTGACCGCTGTAGTTTAAAGCCGGATCCAACTGTGCTGCAGAGGGAAACAGCGGAGAACAGAAGAAACGTTTCTCTTACCGCAGCAGGGACCTTGTTTTCCGTGCAGACTCCACACAGAGATCTTTTAGGAGAATTAAACTTCTGAATGAATCTGAAGACATGTCTCAAGTTTGTCCGCACGGGAAGCGCCATCTTGGCATTGTGACTTCACACTACGGTGGCTTTGAAAGGCCAAAAAAGAACATCCGCGTTTCAGCTGCACCAAAAAACATACAGACACAAACATGATCGAAACGTGAGTTGTTTTTATGTCGTTCATGTGGCATTAAATGCAAATATTAAATGCTAATAATTCTTGATATTTGCCATCTAGAGTCTTACATTAATTAAAGGTTACTTTGATTTTCTGAATAGTCAAACTTCTATAATATCAGAATCAGAATCAACTTTATTGGCCAAGTATGTTTACACATACAAGGAATTTGACTCCGGTTTAGACTATATACAGGTGAAACCGTTTCTGAGAACTGTAAACAGGATACAAATAGTCCAAATAAGTGAAGACTGCGAGATAGATAAATATTAAATGGTTACTTTACATACAATTAGTAGCTGTTTATGTACAGTATATCCATCCAGTTCAGATATACAGTAGTGAGTGAAATGTATTGCACATTTTGTACTTTAAACTAAAATAAATACTATATACAATTTGTAGTTACAGTGGGTATTATAGTGTTTCAGTGCCTGAGTTAACTGTTCATCAGGGTGATGGTGAAGTGATGTTACAAATTACATCCCAAGAATCCAAGTAAGTTATAAACTCACTATTTATAGAGATATTATACAAGGCATAAAATGATAAAGTATGTGAACTGGTCATCCGGATTGTTCTGTTTGTTTGTTTGGGCGTTTGTTGTTTTGTAATATAATACATCTGCTGCTGCCCTCATGTTATATATTAGGCATAATCACTAACAAATTTTACGTTTAGTCTTGGTATTTTTATGCACATTCAGTTGGAACTGGTTAAATAAGACACTTAATGAAATTAACTTATTAGATGGAATAACACAAGCTTGTAAAAAATACAGCTTTGTTGTAGAATCGCCATCATTTCACATTATTTTTGAAAGAAAGACTTGTTACTTTTCTTGTCATTATGGAATTTAATAGTAAAATTTGATTTCAGTGTGTTTCCTGCTAACATAATATTTTAAAAATACATTTTGTAGAATCACCATCATTTGATTTTACTTTTTAAAAGAAAGACTTTTGTTGCATTAAAGGATTTATTAATTATATATTTTTTAAAACAGCCACGTAAAAATACATTCATGCTTTATGATCAGTGGCATTGGCCCTGAGTTATGAAATTTGAATGTAAAATAAATTTCTTGGTGTTTTTACTAACAAAACCTTGGAAAAATACAGACCTGCTGTAGAATAATGTGTGTTGACCTTATTTTTAAAAGAGAGGGAATTGGGGAATTATAGATTTTGATTGTAAATTCATTGCAGAAAATCTAAAAAAAAAAAAAAAACAGCTATTAACTCTAAATTTACAGACACTCAACAATATTCTTCAAAAATGTGAAATGCATGAAAAATAATGTGAAATTTTACTGCACATTAAATATAAATTTACACTTTTTTTTGCAGTATAGTGGAACAATTTCCCTAGTCAGACCTTAGTCAGTGATGTTATTATGATTGATATAACTGTGATGTACAGTGATTCCTTGAAAGTTTTTGGTTTGCTGTTTTACACACTTGCTGTCTGGTTGCAGTTTCCTGGAAAAACTCAAGTAGTCGGTATGAAGTGCAGTCAAAAAATACCACAGTAATTTGAACTTAGCACCAAACAAATGGACCTAATAGTAAAAGCACAACACAAGAAAACTCAAAACTCAGCCTCCTCCTGTCTAACCTCCTATTCTCTTTTCTGAACTGTACACCAGCTGCCTCTACTGTTCTGTATGCCTGTCCTGTGCAGCCTATATGGAAGAGGAAGATATGCAATTACACACTCTCCCACCACCACATGTACAGTATAGAAATGTGTCAGACATGTGCGGTTTCCTCATTGTCTGAGGTCTCTATCTTAATTGGATGGTGTTGTGTCTGGCCTGGCTGCTTCCTTAACAGCTGAACTTTCCCAGGGAGCAGCTGCAGAACTCCTCTATTCCATACCTCCCCTCATTACAAAGTGGCGATATATATACTATAAGTGATTATACTACACGCTGGGTAGGGTTACAATATGTTTGCAGGGCACACTCACAGCTCAACTCACAGTCCCTGAGACCTCTTGTTTCTGTAACATCTGCTCCTGATTTTTTTTTCCCCTCCACCTTTTGCATCTGGTTGCATTTGCAGCACAAAATACAGACTATCATTCCATATTCATTATTGTTTCCCGAGGCACTGAGGCTGAGCTCTTTGGTGCGTCAGATTTAGAGACCTGAGCTGGTATGTTCTCTCACGCCTGGGTGATGGGAGATCTGGTCAGTGCAGCAGAGAGTGACTGGTGGGAGATGGGTTTGTATGTTTGTTGGTGTGTGTGTGTGTGTGCGTGCGTGTGTGTGTGCGTGTGTGTGTGTGTGTGTGTAAGCCTTCAGCTCCTGTTTCCTGGCCACCCAGTAGAGGTTGGTCTCTGCCTCCTCCTCTTTTCTTCTACATTTAAGAGAAATTCCTTTCCTTGAATCACAGCAAGCAGGACTCTCCTGCTTTCTGTTTCACATGGGTCGCATGGTAAAATATGTAAATAATACAGTATGTAGCGCTGTAGATCAGTGAGGACAGCATGGTAGAGACTCCATTCAGTCAAACGAAGAATTCCTAGTCACCAATAATGAAAACAAATTAAGCGTACAGTACTTAAATGTGAACTTTGGATCGAAGCATCCACCAGAAAAAGCATTTAAAGTCATTGTTCATAAAAATGTAATAATGTATTTGTAAATACAAATAAATTCTAGAGACATTTTCATTTATATAACTCTTCTTGCATGTTGTTCTGACATTCATAAGAATTACTTTTTTCAAAATATGTTTACAAAATGTACTTTTACAGTACATGAAGGAGTTTAAATGAATGTTACACCCATTGAAAACAATGTACTGGAATTAACACAATTAATATGATGATGAATTTAGAAACCAAAAACACCCGACAAACTACTGTTAACAGACAAAAAGAACTGTATATTCTGCAAATTCTAAAAAAATAATTGAGTAATTCTAAAAACTCTAAAAACAATTGGTCACTATGTGATGAACTTTCATGTCTTTAAAACATCTTTCAAATTGTTCTGACTGAATTTTTGTGTTGTTTTGTAGAACAATAAGAGAACTTAAGTGAAAATTGAAGCAGTTTAGAGTTGTTTCCAGCAGATCCACAGTGTCTCTATTAATCCTTCCACTGGGGGTGCCAAAGTCAGAAAATTATTTTATAGATAATTATTAACATAGTGACTTTAAAGAAATATAAAAATATAAATAAATATTTTTAAAAATCAAGAGAAGAAACTTCCTGTCCCTGAAATCTGAGCCAACAGGTTGAATCTGCAGTATTTAATTTAGTGAGAATAGGACACTGCTGCAACTACATGAGTCATAATCATTTTACATAATTCCTTCTGGCTTTGCACCCTTTTTTAGTAAATGTGGTGATTTTTTGTCCCCTCTTTATTTTACTGGGAATTAAAGTATTAACACTGTCCATCACTCAGTTTGAAGCAGAGAAGAAGAAACAGAAACTCAGCAGTCTGATCTCAAGAGAGGAGTGAGAGGCCGTCCAGGTGATGAGTGAAGACTTTGTGCTTTCATCACAAATCCAGGGTGATTCATTTTTCATCCTCATCAGGCTCTCTGCACCTCTTGCTGCCACTCCTCCTCCTCATCCACCCCTATTTCACATCTTAAATCTTATTATCACCTCCTTCTTGCTAATTGTCACCACTGTCTTCTTCCCCCTCCTTGGCCTTATCATCCACTTAATTTTTGTTGCGATCATCATCTTCCTTATTCTCCTATTTTCTTCTTCTCCTCCTCATCCTGATTTTCTCCTCATGTCCCTCCCCTCTTCCTCCTCTATCTTTTTCTCCCTTCATCTTCTTCCATCTCATTTACTTTGTATGAATATATACAGTAAACATTCATACAAAACATGTAAATATGTACACACATAATATGTCTAACTTCTAGCCAACACACACACACACACATGCACACGCACACACAGCACACACACACACACAGGCACACACAAAGTCTCAGCAGCAGCTTTCCCAAGCTGAGGAGAGATGCTGGTAGGAGAGTCCAGCTGGTGGCGACCGACGCTCCACCTGTCATAATACAGCCAGGCAAGGCATGATGGGAGGGTGGGGGGCTGCTGAGTGAGGGGCCAAAGATGTGTGTATGTGTGAGAGTGAGTGTGTGTTCCCTGGATTTTGGATCTTGACGCTGAAAGACAGGATCTCCCCTCTGACATTGTAGGCATTCAGTGTCCACAGGACGTCCACCACCCAAGTGGATGGATGGATGGATGGATGGATGGATGGATGGATGGATGGATGGGTGGATGGATGGGTGGATGGATGGATGGATGGATGGATGACAGACCCCTCGATCAACAAAAGATGTGTTTGCTGAATAGATGAGTGATGGAAAAATCAGACTGACTCAAGTATAAACAGACGAGACAGAAGTCTGGATGGACGAGCAACTAAACAGACAGACAGATGATCAGGTGGCTGGAAGGTTAGAATTTAGCTGGAGGGATAAAACACAATCACGTGTGATACTGTGCAGTGCAGAGAATGTGCTGGTGATTGAATTGTCGGGCCGACCGCACACAGCCTGCAGCGTCACTCCCTCACCGGCCCGCTGTTCTCAGAGTGGGAAGCCTCTGCAAGCATAATAAACATTCAGGACAAAGTATTTTGTGTAAAGCAATGTTTGCTTCCCCAAGGAGGATCTGGATTTCATTACTAATCTGTGTGATGGTGCATTCGAGAAAGGTTGGAGAAAGACTGTGCATTTGTCATGTCTGTGCATTCGTTTCTACATACAGTATATGCATGTGATTTCTATATGCATGTGTGACAGAGATGTACATGCTCACCTACATATGTTTGTGCTTTGGGTTGGGTGATATGCCAGCATATACTATGAGAGGCAGAATTGTACAGATTTTGCTATGATGTTTCTACTGAGGTAGCTTTCCTTTTGAGGGCTCTGGTTGTTTTAGGCATACAGAGCAATATTGCAAATTATTCTGCAGGACTGCTTGCTTCATCATTGTGATGGTTACCTTCATTTTCCAGGAATTTAAATTCACTGGAAATAAAAAGATGAATATCATCTGACAGTATCATGCTGGTTTCATCCTCTCAAATGTGAGGATTTGCTGCAATCATTGTAAATTGAATATCTGCGGGTTTTAAAAACATCACCCTGGCCTCTGGTAGGCCTTTTTCAGTGTTGCATTTTATGACATTTCTCTCTTCAGGTTCATCAGGCAGGAGACTTTGTTCACTGCCTGAGTGAGCTGTGTGTGTCAGAGCTGCTGATGTGATGTCACTGACATGTCAGAGGTCACCTGACAGCACTTGCAGCAGAGATGACAGAGCGTCAGCAAACACTGAGGCACGGAAAGCATCTCTGTTTTATCCTCCTCTTCTTCTTTGTGATCGTTTTCTACAAATACTGATGGTCTGATTTTTAGAGAGGGGGAATGATTCATGTATTCACAGGTCAGGAATATTCCAGACATCAGACCAGACCACCAGATTTTGATGAAAAAAATTCACTCAAACATTTTCAAAGTTTGACTGATTCAAAATTTCAATAAGACAATCAGTGTTGAAGTAAAGGTAAGCCTGAAAAAGTAGCCACAGTTTAGAATGTATGCTGATACTGCAGCAAGATAACTAAATTCTCAAATGCACAGACGCTTTCAATAAACACTAATAACTTTAGATTATTACTGACGCAATAAAAGTCGTCATGCTAACAAAAATAATTCACCATTGAAACGTAAGTGACAGATCATATGCTTACTGGAGACTGTCCGAAAATCAGATCATCTGTCATTTCAGGAAATGCCTGAAAACGTTCAAGTGACAAAACCCTCTAGTGACCGTAGGTGCAAAGGAGAAAGTGGTGTGTGACAAAGTCTGCAGAGGTAAGAAGCTTGGATGGATGGATTGACAAAAAATTTTGGACTTCATTTTCCTACAGACAGTCAACATTGGTTTCTTTTAAAAATGACCGCAGTCGTTCCCTAACTATAATCAAGTGTAACCATGATGATGAAGGTCCCAGAACCTTAATGAAGTGCCAATTTTACCTCAAACCATGATCTTTCACTAACCTAACCAAGTTGTTTTTGTGCCTAAACCTTAATCATAGCGTTTTATTTTTGAGATGTTGTCCTGCTGATAGTGTTGTCAGATCAGAAAATGCTTCTGTGTGTCATTCTGAAAGGCATGGACCAACAAGGTGTTTTGTCATTTAATTTGGAGGACCCGTTGCTTTATCGTTGCTTTGTTTTATTCTTTAACTAGTCTCAGTCGCTCCCTGTTATTGGAGACATCTCTGTCTCCTGTCAATCAGATTCAACTGTGTGTGTTCTGGAAAAGCAGAGAAGTCCTGTGCAGATGTATAATCATGCACAGTGAGTGTGTGTGTCTGCGTGCGTGTGTGTGTATGCGTGTTAAAGTCGGAGTTAGCACTGGGGGTTGTGGGGTCCCTCAGGGAGGCAGTCTGTTTCAGCACCTTGTCTCATTGCCTGTTGTAGTGTTGACAGGACAAGAAGTGGGGGGGCAGACAGGGTGAAACAGAATTACAACAGATCAAAGGGGTCCTGTATGAGTATTTTGAATATTATTATCATTATCATTCATTGAGTTTTAAATAATTGTTTTAAAGCTCCTATACATATAGTTTAGTATTTTTGGTAAGACAATATTTTGATAGTCACTGAAATAACATGTAGTCAGCCAAACACCAACAGCCTGTACATGTAGAAATGCTTCATTAGTCAGTCCTGTAGGCCTCTCTATATTCCATTTAGGTTTTGCATAAACTACTCCTAGTCTTGTTCAAGACCTCTGAATTTGCTGCCCATATCTCTGATGTTTTTCAATAATTGCGATATGTCTGGTGTTTTGCTCACTGACCGCTGTTTTTAAAAAAAACATGAGGCAATCAGAGTTTTGTAGGCAGGGTCCATCACCTTACTGTGCCAAAAAGACAATGGAAAAATTGCTACAAAAATGGTGACAAGCAATAGGTGATCTCAAATGATAAGACTGACGCAGCTATACAGGTTTGTTGTCAGTTTACAGATAATAGTAACTGTAAAATCCATGTATTCATTTAAACACAAAAATGTAACTGATCCCAGAAACTGCTGCCACAGCCCCACTGAAAACAGCAATGTCCCAGTTACTCTCATCATAACAGTATTTGTACCAAAAAATATTCCCCACAAAAACTGTTCACATCGAGGTCTGTGGATTATCTAGAGTTATGCAGGGACACTGTTAACAGCAGGAGGTGTTGCTGTTGCTCACAGTGTAATTCATGTAGACGAGTCCACTCATAGTTTTTATCTCACACCAGTGCTGTTGTAAATGTTTCTCAGAATTACAGCCACATTTCCCATGTGCCTGCTGCTAAAAAGTCACAACAAAAGCACGTCTCTGCGGTCTGAGTGTTGCAATATTACTATTTTTGTCATTAGAATGAAGTTTGAATCCATTATTGACCATTTAGCACAATGAAAAAAGTGTGACTGAAAGCCTTGTGTTAGTTTTCTGGGAACCAGACACACTGTGTGTTCCGGGAGTTTCTGCCACACAGCCTCTGACTGAGCTGAGGCCCGAGCAAATTGTCAAATCTGATGAAGACTGCAGAGCGGTGTGGAGAGTGTGTGTGTGTGTGTGTGTGTGTGTGTGTGTGTGTGTGTGTGTGAATGTATGTGTGTCTGGTGTGTGTGTTTATTACCCGTTTCCAAAATAACAAAGGGATCGGGGGATGAGTGGATGCCAGTGTAGCATGTAATCAGAGCCAGATCCTACAATCCATCAGCGCCGTGGTCCATCAGAAAATGACTGACATCGGTAGACGGAGACTTTCTCCTGATTCCACCGCAGCAGAGACCCAGTCATTAGTCAGCCTGACAGCACTCATTTATTCCCTGTGAAGTGAAAAATAATGACTGTCTTTTTGGATATGAACCCCCCTCTGTCCCACACTGCCCCCGCTCCCCCCCTAAAGCCCACCAAAGAAACTAAAAGTCACGCAGACAAACTCAATTTGGATGACAATTTTTCCTTGTTTTCCCTGTAGTGTAATTCCTTGAGACTGCACTGATCCCAGAGTCAGACGCTGCTTGATTTGGTCATCTTTTCCATCTTCTGTTAATATGTAACTGTTAAAGATAATGTGTGTCACTCTCAATGGGATGCCCCCATTATACAGTGATGCAGAGAAACTCTGCCTTTTTTTTTATTCAAGTCAGTGCTTTTATGTAATTTCAGTGTGTTTCTCTGGTTTTAATTAGGAATTTTATAATTGTAAATACATGAAAAGTATTATATTCTATTAGTGGATATGAACAGCAAACACACACACACACACACACACACAAATATTAGCATGGATGCACACATTTGTACACTCACTATTAGATATATAGAAACATTATCCTGCACACATCAACTGTAGTGAACAGACTCATACATACAAACTGACTCACAAGCATGCATTCACTAATATAAACATGTGCAGACGTTTGTTGGTTATTTTTTTTGACTTAAATATAATAATACAAACAACACACAGATGATCATTTCCTCTCCAAAACCAAAACACAAAACAGAAAGTTTAAGGAATTGATTAAACCGTGTCTTCATCTGATATAAGCCAATAACTATCTCACTACCTAAAGTAGAAAACACCAAGGCCAAGTAGATAGCATTTTTAACTATCTACATTATAACCTGTATAAAGCTTATACAGCATTACTTGCTGTGAAAATTATGTTTATTACGCTATTTTTCAGTTAAAAAAAAACTGCAGCAGTAAGTCTCACCAAACAAGGCTAACAGACTAAAAGGCAATGGAAAAATTGCTAAAAAAATGGTGACAAGAGACAGGTGATCTCAAATGAGAAGGCTGACGCAGCTATACGGGTTTGTTGTCAGTTTACAGAAATAGCAACTGTAAAATCCATGTATTCATTTAAACACAAAAATGGAACTGATCCCAGAAACTGCTACCACAGCCCCACTGAAAACAGCAACGTCCCAGTTACTCTCATCATAACAGTATTTGTACCAAAAAATATTCCCCACAAAAACTGTTCACAGCGAACAGTCTGACTCTGGTACGTGAACAAATCTGGTGAGCCCCAAAGCCCCCAAGTGGTGTCTTCAGTATTCTTCAGTATATGGGCAGCAGCTTGGCTTGTATGGGAAGTGTTGAGGGCAGTAAGTATGTACAAGTGCTGGTATCAGTGTCAGCAGCAGCCGAGTCGAGTCAGGTCTAGTTGAGCAGTTTTGTAGTGCTTGTACTAGTTCGTTAGTTTTTTGCCTGCACTACAGCTCCGCTAACGTGGCGTTTTCACTACACAGTCTGTGCACACACTATAGACTGTATGGCACTGTTTTGGCCTTAAATCTTTTTTGTGACATTATGGTGCTCGTTTCGCATGGTATCATGTATGTAGCCTTTAAATGCATATTTTGTATTTTGAATACCTTTTTGCAGGAAATGAGTCAAATGAGTCGGCTGAAAATGTTAAGAAGTCAGAGTTAACGGTAAAGCTAGCTAGCCACTGCTGCTAACGTTTCAGCCAGCATAATCAATAGTCAGCAGCTATTAATGAGAAGCTGCTTTTGTCTACTACTATCTGAAAGACCCATTGTTTTAAAATTTACAATTCAAGCTGTACATCTGCCAACATTATCACTGTAAGCTCCATTTGAGATGCAGTAACTAAGTAGACTTAGGCTTAGTCACGGTTGCTATGCTTGTCAAGTTTATTATGTTACCGAAATGGGAGGGCTACTGGATTTGGAAGTGTTTTCCCCATTCTGTATTCCTTTTTCAAAAGTTTCACAATGTCCTCAGTGTTACTTAACATACACGGGACTTTCCCGGATAATGTAAGGATCCATTGTGAAACTGTTGTGGCCACCAGTTTCAATTATTTCAACTTTAGAAATCATGTTTTCTCCATCATTTTGGCAATGACGGACGGCTAAAAATACAATACCCATTGCTAGAAGCCAGTCAGAGCAGTAATTCAAACTACTTCAACGTTGTAAACTTATTGTAAAATCTGTTTTCTCAACACCGTAATCTTCCACCCGCCAATAGCAGTGTATGTGATGGAATTTTAAGCTTGACGATTGGCTGATTCTTACCAAAATTAACCTTGGAAGTCACAGTTAACCCCTAGTTTTTATGTACAAAGTCTTGTACCATCAACCAGATATTTTCTAAGGCAGTTGTTGATCTTTTGTATGTTAGAAATGTTCCAACAGTGAGGCATGTAAGTTTGTCTATACAAAAAAAATGAATGGGATTTTTTACTTTCAGAGCCAGGAGCGCCCAAAATAACTCTTTACAACACAGTGATATTCTAAACTTGGACAAGTGTGGAACATAATCAAGACTTTCTTGTCTATGTCAATAAACACACACATACTGTACACCTTCTGCAGGCGTACATACTGCATGTGCGCCTTGGTGATGCTGGCGTCACTCCCTCACCCACAGATATGTGCTAACAGAGAGTAATGAAACCCTGAACCAATAAATGATTTAATCATTAAAGACCAGCAACATGGGCCAAAGTAAATCCTGATTTCCAAATGTGACCTTGTTATCAGGTTAGCGTGTCCAGTTGCGTGTGAGTGTGTGTGTGTGTGTTTGCATATATCGCCTGCTTCTCCTTGAACTTGATGACTGATTAACAGTTAGAAAGCTGAATAAACTATTTGCCCAAATATCAGCAATCCTGCAGGGGTGTGCAAATATGTGTGTTTGTCTATGTGTGTGTGCGCATGTGTTCTCGGCAGCCACTAAAAACAGCCGCAACATTGTAACACCTAATTTACTCTCATTTAAAAGCAGGAAAGAGTGAAGGAGAGGTCGATGTTATTTGCTCTACATACAGATGTGAAACATTCTGTATTCTGTTTCAGGAAGCTGCTTCGAATGGATACATCTGAAGAAATTACACCTGGGAGGCTGCTGCTTGTAAAACTGGCTCCAATATCATTACTTCTTTGGATGAGTAATTATATAAAGTATATTTTTGACAGTTGATGTTTTAATCCAGAGCAGCTTCATCTGGTAATATAATGTAATGCCAACAGCCACAGCAGGGAGAGCTGAAAGGCTTTCTCTCTTTAAATGGAGAGTTCTGATTTGCTATGACTTCTCTGAGAGTCAAACCTCCCAGTATCAGTGTGGACATAGTAGTTATTACTCTATTACAGCTATTGATTTCATTTTACTACAGTGTTCTCACTGAAGTTGCCCATACAATACATAATACATGTAAATGCTTTTGTGTAGGGGCAAAAGGGGGGTAGGGGGGTGAGCATCATCAGGCATCAGTAGGCTTCATGACTGTGTGATGTAAATTGAAATCATGAGATAATGGAAGAAATTAGTGTGCACAGGTACATGTAGATGAGTGCATGTTTATATGGCTGTATTATTACAGCTATGCTGTTGTATGGCTATGTATGGACATATATGTAAAGTATGTGTGTGTGCAAGTGTGTATGTAATGAAAATATATTTCTCTCTGCTCTGAAAAGCTAATTGGGCTTCTCTTTTTTATTTATTTATTTTTTTTAACTTTATTTTCACTTGATTTTGTTGCAGCTGTTTTCGTTTTATGGTGAGAGATTCCACTATTATACCCACAACTGTGAAAATATTATGAATTGGGAATTTTGAAACCAGCAATGATATGATTAAATGAAGTGATGCCTGTGAGCTAGTTCAGGCAGCCCAACTCGAGTTGCCGCTCCACCCAGATGCCATACTCCCCTCACTGTAACATACAGTATATCCAACGCACCCTTATAATCACGGCGGCGTAAAATTACTACAAGGAGGAAGGTGCTGCATTGCCAGATTTGTGAATGCAGCCTTACATGCAACCTAGGTGTATGAACGGTATTAAAACAAAGTTTACTTTGTTTCACCATCGTCATATTACAATTATTAAACTTACATAGCCACAAATAGATACATTACCTCGTTGTTGTGTTTAAAAAAGAAAAATAGTATTAAAAATAAGTAGCATCTTTCTTTCACTCGCTTCGAGAACAAATGCACGCGCTAGCCAAGATCTTTACAACACAAGGCAGTGGTGCCCATGGGAAATGCAGTCTTCATTCCATTAAAACGCTACCACTTTTGTCTACAGGGGCCGCTGAAGTCAACACAAAATGAAAGTTCCTTGTAGTAACTTTAAGTCATCAGGGCTCCACAACGCTCACACAAGCTATATTTGCTTGCTGCAATGGCTGCTGCCACCGCTGCTGTTCTTATAGCATTTCAAAAGCCTGACCTCCACCCCAGCATCCAGCTGTAGGCTCTGAGTCTATGGCCCTGTTCACACCTCGCATTAATATGCGTCATGGGTGATCTGATCACAAGTGGACACTAAGTAGGTCAGTTCACACCTGACATTAGAATGCGTCTCCACATGTGTCTCAGGTTACAATAAGCAACTGGAGCCAGAGGGTACTTTCAACTTAACATATTAAAGACTTTAAAGACTATTAAAGAAAACAAAAAAAATAAAAGTTTCCTTTCTAAACCGACATTCTGGTGTTAATTAACCAGTGGATAAAAAGCCCCAAATGAAGATATTTTAACTCAAAAACATTACATTATTGTGTCACAGTAAAGCATTGATTAGACTATCTAAAGGTGGCATTAGAAATCCATAAATTGTTTTATTTCCAAATCTTCAAACATTTTTTTTCAAATCAATGTCTTTTTTTATCTCTGTGGTTTCATCTCTGTCATGCTCTCCTTCTTCCACCTCATCATCTTCCTGGTCATCTTTGTCTTCCACCTTTTCAATTCCCTGTTTTGTTGCTTTTGTATGTTGCACTTGCATGACTGACCTAAAATTTGGACGTTTGTCTACAGAATGAGCAGTTTCAGAGATGTTGAAATTAATGAACAGAGATGTTGCAGGCAATCTGGAGCACTGGCGAATATTTGGGTTTAGTTAGGTTTAATCCATCCCTCACACAATCAAACATGAGTTACTAAACAAAACACGCTTCAACAAAACAACCCCGCCTCTATCCATCTGTGGCCATTCTGTATTTCTACTAGTGGAAGTTGGCAGCCCTACACACACATTTAGCAGGAAAAAAAGCCATCAGCAGTCGTTGTGTGTGGCCGGGACTGGGAAAGGCTGCACAGAAAGCTGCCGGGGCCAGGAGAAAACGGCCACCCCAGTAGATCCACCCCTGGTGATCAGGTTCAATGGTCATAGCGTCTCCTTCATCAAGGAGAATCCAAAATCCAAAATCTAAGGGTATTTCCAGGGAACCTCAAAACCTAGCCTGTGTAAAAACAAGGCTATTACTATGTTGAGTCATGAAATTCCAATCCTCTATGGCCATAATGAATATCACATCAAAATTCTCAAAATGCTACTTTAACACAATAGTGATCAAATTCATGAATTATTTTAACTGTACAGCATTTCCTCACATGGAATATTTTATCCCTTTTAACACCAATCATGAATTATTTTCAGCTTTTTTCTTTCAGCTGTGTTTCTCTTTAAATCGTGAACTGAATAACAACACAACATCATATATCTTACATACCTCATATTCTTATATTCAAGGTTATAGTTTAAGTGCACAAATTCAGTAGTCTTCTTAAACATACTAAGTTACATATTATTAGTAGTACTGGCAGTGCATAACAGGACAGCCACGCTGCAAATGTACATAGTATAACACTAACAAAAGTACAAAAGTAATCAAATCCAGCATCAAAGTAAAAGAATTGAGCTACAACTCATATTTTCTATTTTCTATCATGTTATCAATGCAGAAATGTGCTGCTTTAATTAGAGCTTTAACACTCTTAATATCACAACAGTAAATATAACGTCAAGTTCAAATATCAGCAAGGAAAATACAAGCTTTCTGTGGCGCCTCATGTCGACAGACAACACCAGGGCTAATATAATTAGCTACACTAGCCCAACTCAGCTAAACTCACCAAGACACTGCAAAAAGCGGTTAACTCCTGGTGCACAGGTCCTTGGATCACCTCTTTCATCTCACATAAGTGTCGTCTCAAGGTCTGCTTAGCATTCATAACAAAGTTATCCACTAACACTTGTTTTAGTTGAACTAGTTTCTAATTCGATTAGCAACTCGTCTGCTCATGTAATTTGCTCTACTTTTACTGTTGAACTTCAGGGGTGGGACCTATTTCCCCTCTCCAATCAGAAGTCTGCCTTGCCTGATATAACCACTAAGAACCAAGTCTGAGTAAGATAACTCTGACTGACACATTGTCTTGGACAATCGGATCACAAGTGCAGAGCACTAAATACAAGTGTAAACGACCACCAAGACGCATTGTGATCACTCAAACCACTTGCTGAGGTGGTCTGGGACACATCTTTTGTAGTGTAAATGCTAATGCGTCCTGATGCATCCTCAACAAGGATGTAACAGGAAAATACACCATCAATGCAGGATGTGGTGGTCGTTTTGGTGACAGCGAGGCAACTCCAAATTTCAACAGCTGGAATAGCCTGTACATGTATATTAGTTCTTGAAACATTTTTGTTGTCTTAGCTAGCCCGTGCGAAACAAATAGCGCTTGTCTGGCGACAGACTGACTGTGACTGACTGTGACTGGCTATTGGACCTTCTAGGGGAAATGATGTAGGCAGTAACGAAATCTGGACACAAGTGGTCAGCTGGACACCTTGGAGATACATGATAGACACAGGTGTGAACGGCAATGTGTCTCAGCTGTCCACTTGTGTTCGGATCACCGAAACACATTTTAAAACCAAGTGTAAACGGCCTTATTGTTTAAGCAAACATAAAATAATACTGACAATAAAATAATCTTACAGAACCCAATTCTCTCCTGCTGTACATATTCTACATTTAAATAATAATCTACTCCACATGAGTTGGCTGACTGAAATACAGTAAGTAAATACAATTAAATATATCAAAACAAGTCTGGCATTATTTTGTTGTCCTCTGAAGACACCAATACCAACAATTAATGTATCCTGTTGTATGATGCTAAGTGTTATCTGTGTAACCACAGCCTGATATAGCCTCGCTGTGACAGAACAAACTACTAAAAATGCATAAAAGAGTAAAACAGTTGCAAAAAAAAAAAAAACACAGTCACAGAATAAACTATACTTGCCACGTTGATTGCAGTGAAGGAACATGTCATCCATATTTTTGATGTGTACCAAAGGAAAAGGTCCAGTAACCATTACTAACACACTACTTCTACTTTGCCGTTTTTTCAGTTTGGTGCCAAGCTACTACCTAAACACTGAATCACTGTGATGTTGTGATTCCAACAACAGTCACTTCTGGGTTGGCGGTTGATTTGAATTGCAGAGATATGGGAAATCGGCAAACTTGTTTATTTTTGTTGCCATTTTCAGCCATAACTGTAACTGTTTAAAGATATATAGTTAAACATGGTGGTCCAACCTATCTGACATTTCTGCTGTTCTTATTTTATGTACTGTGTTTCTTTGCTAGCGTCTTTGATAAACTAAATCTACCTAACAGCAACATCAGTCAGACTAACTGGTGGCTGCCTTTGTCATAATGGGAAGCCGCCTTACCACTGCTTTACTCATTTATACTTATTTATGCTTACTTTTAATTACTTTTACTACGTACCGCTTATACTAACTTATACTTATTTACATATGCTTCTTTGTTTACTTCTTTACTTGCTTAAACTGACATTTATTTTTACTGCGGGCCATTAAATTGTACGTATGTGACACAGGGGTTTTCTACCTTTAAGTTATTGTAAACAAACATTATGATTGGTTTTATACAACTCAACACTTTGTGCAGATGTTTCACACTAAAAGCCTACCAGGGTATATATACCTGTTGAGCCACTGAGGGGTTTTTAATGTGAACATCTGTGCAGGAAGTGTGTGAATCAACAGTAGCTTTACACCAATCAAAAAAACATCAAAGTTAGTTGTGACTGCGATTAATTAGTGAGTGAAAACTATTCAAAAGCAGCAGAGTGATGAGTGTGACATGACTCCATTGATGCACTAATAGAATCAGTGCTGTGGAAATGCACATTATGCTGAATGTATCAAGGCAAGATGAAGGGAATGCGGAGTTTGCAGTTTTGGAGACAAAAATATACAAAAAAACAGAAAATTGGCATAAATGTCTGTTTCTTTGCAGTTGACATACACTCAATAAAGGCCACTATCTGAGAATTACCCGTCTTAAACTTTTAGATAACTGTGTTGGTGCTTTATCTATTCTTGTCATGTGTTTTTTTCTGTTTGGTTGATGGGTAACTTGACAGTCCTCTAATCAGATACATTTACACAGGCTGTACACACTGTAAACCATTTTCCTTTTAACCCCCAACCTCAGCCATCTTCTTCCTTGCATTCCCCATGTGTGCGTGCATATGTGAGGAAGAGACAGGCACAGTGGTATGTATGTGTGTGTGTTTTAGTGCATGTGTATGCGTCTGCTCACATGTGTAATAGATGTGTAATATCTGTTCCAAGGCCTCATCACTGCTGTCAGCAAGTCGGATCTTCTGCATGTGTGACAGATGATTGTTTTACTGAAGTCATACAGCTGGAAGCGTCCTCCGTCTCTCCACCTCACCCGCTCATTTTCATTTGCATTTCAGCCGAACCGCCCTCTAATTCTCTGTGGAAAATCGAAAAAAATGCAGCGAGACAGCAAGTAGTGTTTTCATGCTTAAATGTTTGAGCGAGGGAATCCATGTCTGATTGTCTGCTGTGTGTTTGTGTTCATATATGAGTATGTATGTATGTGAGAGTATCTTATTGTGTTGACTAATGCAGCGTTTCAGGGGTTCTGTGGGATTCCTGTGGGTTGGGAGGACAATTATATAGTGTTTTCAGTAGTGGTGGTAGTACTGAGATCTTTTAGTTACAGTATCAGTCAAAAATTTAGATACACCTTCCCATTCTCCTGAATGAGAAAGTGTGTCGAAGCCTCTTAAAAGAAGCAATGCCACAATGAAAAAATACAGCAAAAGTCCTGCATTCAAAACCTTACTTAAGTAAAAGTAGTTGTAGCAAAATCTACTTAAAGTAAAAGTACTCATTATGCAAAATGTCCCCAGTTAGAGTTATATTCATCATAAATATATTTTTGGAATAGTAATACTGATTTGTTGACATGTACATGTAAGGAGCATTTTAATGTTGTCAACGCAGAGCTAATGTTAACAAGTTACACTGTTAGGTAGTCAAATCTATAACAATTTTATTTTATAGTTATTTCATAAAGATGATCATATGTTTACTTTATGTATGTATACTGATCTGAAAAGTAACTTGTATCCTAACTATAGCAGTGTGGAATAAATGTAATAGAGTAAAAAGTTCAGTATTTCCCTGTAAAATGTAGTTGAGTATAAGTACAAAGAAAATTAAATTAAGTCCAAGTACATCAAAATTGTTCTTGAGTACAGTACTTGAGTAAATGTACTTAGCTACATTCCACCACTGGTTTTCAGATCTGGGATTGGGATCAGGGAAACCAAATCTCCAGAACTGACAGCTGTTTTATACACCAAAGAGCATATACTCTAAAACAGGTTCATAATGTGTCGCTATTTGCTCAATATAAAACCAGAAAATCAGTTATAAATGCATCATTTTAGAAACTAGAGAGAGACCAGTGGTGTACAGGTGAAGGTTGTCCAAGAGGCCCTCAACATTGTCACATTAGAGGTGAAAACAGGATTGGAGTATATTGTCTGTGGGTGTGTGGTCTGTGAAGCCCATTCATTACATGTTTTACTCATGAAAATCTCGTCAGAAGTATTAGAAAACAAGTCATAATCATTCAAAGGCTGTTCATAATAAAAAGAAATCATATGTCTGGTTTATCATGTCAAAATTATGAGAAAATACATCATAATTACAATAACAGTGTCAAAAATATGAAAATTCATAATCATAATACTTTTGACATAATGAGTCATCTGTCATCTTTCTAAGCCTGTATGTGTGTGTGTGTGTGTGTGTGTGCCCCCCAGCTGCAGCCTAGGCCGAGGGGATCTGGCCCCAGATGGATGCTGGGTCATGTCCTGCTGGAGCAGCAAACACACTAACGAGCATGAAGCGGCACAGTCAGGATCAGTTTCACCGAGCACAGAGCCACGCACAGATGGAGGCACACACTGAAGAATACTATATCCCAACCAGCTGTACTTGTTGTAGTAAGTTACACATTCTGCTAGTCAGGGTGTGATAATTTGATAAATATTTTAAATCACAATCACCATGTTATTTAAGGCAAAATACAATGTGATTTTTCCATCAACCATCACTAGCATAGAAAATGTTTCAAAGTAATTGCTGGCAATATGCCATTTTTCATTGTGTAGATCAGAAGCACCAGCTAGCCGTCAAAGATATAAAAATATAATGTTATTTTTTTTGCCAGGCAGTGTGGCATTTTCCTCGTGGTTCCATCTGGAAACAACATTCAGGGACATGAAAAGACCATGCTGTAATGCCATGCTGCCATGAGAGGAGACACAAGTGCTTCCCAGCAGACATGTTTATGATTAAGATGAGATGGTGTGACACAAAGATGCTCCTCATCTGTGAAATTATAGGTCAGCTACCAGGAACTTCCTCTCATTTGTGTCTCTCTTCTCTCTCAGGCAGCATTCCCACTGCAGACCTTCTTCCTGAACTCTGAGTTGGTCTCCCACTCTTTTTGATTTTCCCTGAATGACTGTTGGATGGCAGCTATTCTAAGATGTAACCATAAATGACAAATGTCTGCAGAGTGGCAATAACTGCTGATATGTGTGACAATGCACACCAGAACAAACAGCAACACTCCTCATGTTCTTAAAAAAACTAAGTCCAGAATATGCAACATAATGCTAACGTCCGCTACAACATTTCAGTTGGGGGTGCTATATGAAAAATATTGCTAAACAAGCAACTACTAATTTACTGTATAAACATCAGCTCTAGAATTACTTTAGTTCAGTTTCACCTCATGTGGATTAACAGATTAACCTCAGACTGAGGAAATCAATTGAGGCATATTTGTTGTGTATGCAGAAATCTTGCACATCATACACTTGTGCTTGTGTTAGCATGTTTCAGGACTCCTTTAATTTTTGGATGCATTGTAGATTATCATTCTTATTATGCAATTAAGAATAAAATCAATTTTAAATTTAGGTATTTTATCTGATATTATTCAATATTTCACTTTAGTCATTTTAATCTTACTTGTATTTTATTGTATATATAGAATTTATATGTATCATTTATATTACATTTTAAATTACTTTATTAATACATTGTGTGACAAATTATGCTTTTAAAATATGAAATGTTTTAATTATAATTATAATTTACCATTAAAATAAAAAAATAATTAAACAAACATTAACAATTAAAAAACAAGTTATTATGTTATTATATTATAAATATATTTAATTTATTAAATATATTTATAAATTCAGAATTGTAGTTACTTATATGTGATTGACAAGACATGGGTGGTTATTCCACAGACTGATGGTGAGTTTAAATTTAAAGGTTGGAAATATGCAAGTGGAAATTTCATAAAATAAATAGATTGATAAGTAGATAGATAGGAGAATAGATAGACAGACAGACAGATCCTCAAAATCACAGTGATTTCTTCGAATGACTTCTAATGCCTGTTTCGAGCCTCTGCATTCTTCTGCAGAGTTTATACAGCTGCCTTCAGCAGCCTCAGGAACAAGGGATTCGCACCCGCAACCATCAGAGGGAAGCCTGAGGAGTCCCGGCTTATTGTCCAAACTCACAGGCCTCCCACCCACATTAATTCTAATTACATTTCCAGCTTCCTCCTCCTTTTCTTCTTCAGTTTACATCTGTTCAAAACAACTCACTGTCACTTCATATATTTGCCTGAATCATGCACCAACATGTCATTAAGGACAATGATTTATCCCTGTCAGGGAGCTCCAGAATGAATAATGTGTAAAAACTACTCATTGCTCTGTTTTAATTGAGTTTTTTGGAAGAGGGAAGGTGGGCAGCCACTTCTCGGCAATGTTTTATTAGTTTTTATCGCGGCAAAGACAGGAACGTGTGGAGTGAGAGAAATATGACAGCACAGGTCGAGCCAGGAATCGAGCACACACAGTCAGAGTACATTTTTCCAGGCGAGAGCGGGGGGAACGACACTTGTGCGGTCAGTTTTGGACTGACTCACTGACCTGGGAGTTTCAGCACAGGCTCATCAGTGTGTTCTTTGTCAAAGGTTGCACAATTCTAGCTGCAAGGTTGCCAGTGCTACACATTTGCTCATGCACTGGACTGTTAATTTGTATATCTGAAAACTGCGAACACATGTTCTTCTGTAAATCTGTCAATAGTGAGAGTTGTTCTCAGCCCACAGGAGCTCTATATCAGCATGATGAGGACAGGGTATCCTTAATTCTTGCTCTATGTTCTCTTCAGGCATCAATAATGTTCATCTCAAGTCGTGCTTGCTTATGTCTCACTACTGGCCTTTTATTAACTACTGGATGTCGTCTATTGTCCTATGAGACATACAGCAAAAAAAAAAAAAAAACACTGAATGTGGATTCAATCTCAGTTTGTTTTTTTTATGTTGGGGAGGACTTCATAGAAGCCCCTTGGCTTCCTTCCTTTTCTGCATATCCCTCTCTCTCCCTGCCTGGTTAACACATCTTTCAATTAACACTTCAAATTTGTAACACAAGCTTTCTATAAAAAATTGAAAGTGCAATCCTCAAAAATCCAAATGATATTATACAACTTTTTTCATAGGCGGTGAGCCCTCAACATGAGGAAAGTTGCTTAAAATGCTTAAAATCTTTGGAGCACCCCTTTAAACCTCAAATATTTTTTGCACATATTCATTTCATTATTTACTTTTTTAAGAATTTTAAGGAAGTAAAATATTTCTCTACTTTGTGCATGTTTGTTGCTTTGTAAACTCTATTACAAATGTCATTTAAATTAGATTTCTAGTTCTTTTAGGTTCAGCTCTGACTTTATCTGTTGATCAGCATCATCCCTGACAAAGAAACTAATACATTAAATTCCAGTGTTACAGTGGGTTACGATACGATCCTGAAGACCTGCAGTTTAAAAATTCCTTATTCAGCAGTCTTAGTAGTCCAAATTGCGTACGTATGTACGTACGTCCCATTCTCATGAACACAATATCTCAGTAACACCTTGAGGGAATTTCTTTAAATTTGGCACAAACATCCACGTGGACTCAAGGATGGACTAATTACAATTTGGTGGTCACAGGTCAAGGTCACTCTGAGCTCACAGGCCATGACTCAAGAATTCATATGCTAATTATGACAATGTTTCACACAAATGTCTAATTGGATAAAATGATAAAGTGATAACATTTTATATCCAATAGGTCAAAGGTCAACTTCAGTGTGATGTCATAATGTTCTGCAAAAACACTTTTCTGGCCCATATTAAATGCCATAACTCAGGAACAGAAGGAGAGATTGTGACCATATTTCACATTTAGTACTGAATTGCTGACACTAATCTTGGTGTCCACCTTGAAACTGTGGTGATTGTTTAGATCTTCTGTGCTGGCGGGTTGAAGATGTGTGTGAAGCATCCACGCTTTAGAATTTGTAGCTTCTTTGCAGCAACATCCATATCTGAAGCATCGTTTACTGTCATGGCTACAATGTTATGTTCTATCAGAATCAGTTTTATTGGAGCATGTGAACACATACAAGGAAAATATACTTAATACCTTTTATTAAATTCCTTCAAAGTCTTCACTATAAATATTATATGAGTCTGGACAGACATGGATGTAAACTGCAACTTAACTGGTTGGCGGAGGCATATAACCGCAAGGTGGTATTTTTTAGTTTGTATTATTGTTGATACTTTTTTTAAATCATCAAATTTCAACCATCAATCAAGCAATGCTATAAAAAAGGCTCTTGGCTTCTAACTTTCAAAGCACTGGAATCTTGGCCTTTACAGACCCGTATCAGTCAAATCCTGCTTCATACATAAACTGTTTATGCCCACACACACACACATGCACACAGTGTACCTGGCAGCAACACGGCAACAAGCTGTACTCAAAAAATACAGACTGTCTGGAGAACGACCAGGTCTTAACATCCTTTGACCTCTTTTTTGTTTTTTGGGTTTTTTTGTTTTTTTTAATCCTCCGTCATGTCAGAAACCGACGCCAGCCTCCTCTGTCTCTCTCTCTCTCTCTCTGCTAGAAATGGAAAGATGCATGAGGCGAACAGCCTGAGAGGTTGACTCCTGGCCAGGAAGAGGCAGAGGAAGAGAAGACAGTGAGATTTGGCAGAAGCAGAGAGATCTTCACAACCGCGGCAACTGGCATCGACTACTACAGTACTGCACCTTTCCAGTTCAGATGGAAGGGAAAATACGACAGCTTTGAAGCATTCTAATGAGGCTGAACGACCTTCATGCTGTTTTTTAAGGTTTTGGAGATGCAGTGTCCAGACTCCACAGCTGACTACCCTTTGATAAACAAGCAAGAGATACTTCTGGCAGCTGAAATCCTCACAGGAATCCCCTCCCTGCTACCAGCAATGAAAACTTATCTGTCTGTTGTATGTCCCTTGACCTCTTGTGCTCAATGTGAGATCCTGCTGTTAGTGTTACTACATCACCACCAGTTGGCACTATGTCCCTGACCTCTTGAAACAGATTCACTGTTAGTGTGATTAAAATGGCACGGGAAAGCAGAGTGGAAGTTAACTTTCAAACAACAAATGGTGTACAACCAGATGTTTTTTTCTCATGTGGAGGTCTCCGCCTGCTGGACAGATTTTGCAGCGTACGTCCTCATCCAGCCGGCTGCTCATCTCTGAGCAGAGAAGACAAGGAGAAACAATTAAGGGTCATGAATGGAGCTAACTATCCGTAACTGCACTGAGTGAGTAGAGGGGTAATGAGTCCCAAAGATCGTACCGCAGTTCACGGGTGAACGAAGGGGAGCAAGCTACGCTAATGGAAACGATGCGCACTGATCAGTGCATAATGTGCACTCAGCTTGAGGATTGAATATCATAAGGAAACCCATATGGGGGGAGGTGGGAGACTGGAGGTTTATCCTCTTGAGAAGGTGCGTTGGAGTGACACCACATCTGTGCATCAGTAGCGTAGCCTTCCACGAAATAGATCCATCTTCTTCGGATCCTGCGCTAATCAAGGCTCGGTAAGAGAGAAAAAAGAAAGGATTCGGGTCATTGAACCAACGATTGTAAAACAGAGCAGTGTTGCCTTGGGAACCCGAACACAGCCGATGTAAATAATGTGATCTATTGGTGCCATCTGGAAAAGATTGGGCCGAAGGGTGCCTCACTCTTTGCCTCTTCTCTTTGCTATATGTGAGGGGATCCATTACCGTGTTTATTTGTGCAGCTAAGCCTTGGTCCGCGAATAGGATTATGTAGTGAGGGATTGAGAGTAGATCCTACACAAACAGTGTTATTAAAGCTGGATTTCTGATATATCCTGAACAATAATGGATTTACAAGGCAGGGGTTTTTCCTCTCTCCTTCTCACATCCTCTTCATTTTCCAGAAATTGAAACCAGACCCGTAGAGAGGAGCGTGGCTCTTCTGCTATGTGTGCAGTGAGAAAGAGGAAGCAGGCCAGATCAGTATTTATCATAGCTTTAAAACACTTACATATTGGAGTGAGAGAGGAAGAGGGAGACCCTGAGCCCAAAAAAAATTCCTACCTGATTCAGCGAGAGACAAAGGAAGAAATGTGTGTGTGTGTGTGTGTGTGTGTTTACCAAAGCTGTAAAGGATAAAGCTATTTTCTTTTATTATTGTCAACAAATCACCTGAAAAGACCAAAACCGACAATGTGTTTCTAACTTCCCTTCCTTGTCTGTGGCATTCAACCCCAAGCCCATTCACTCCTACTGTCTTTAAAAACTGGTCCCAAACACATAGTTTCATCTTGAAAAAAAGAAAAAAGATGTCCTTTATACTACAAGTGTTGCTGGAGTTTTGACCCCTTCAGACTTCTTTCCTTCTCTATGTACCTTGGAAGTAGGTGAAATCATGTCACAAATCCCTACTCAACTCACTATAGATGGCTGCCTCATTATATTTTGCACAGAGACCCAGCAACCAACCAGTACTCCTATATTGGAATATGACCTGAGTCCAGCTTTTCTGTATGTCAATTAAGGGTAATTTGATGAAACACTGCTTTATTTAAGGAAATGCACCAGTGAGTATAAACTAAATAATGAAGGTGTTAGAACTAGATTTTGAAACAGGGTCCCTCTATAAGAGAGGGCTAGATTACATAATAATGCAGGACCTTGTACTTTAGTGGTGCAAATTCCCAAAACAATTTGCAAGTAATGGAATTACTATTATCACACAATGAACTTGCGGATTTTGGGGCCCCGCGGCAGTTGCCTGCTTTGCCCGGTTGGTAATTCAGAGAGGTGTTTCCTGTCACCGCTTTACTTTTGACCTTTGAATAAAGGCAAAAATGCCCCCAAATAAACTGTGCACACCTAAAGCATCTCCTTGTCTTTCCCTCTATTGTGTCAAGTCAAGTTATTTTTTATTTGTATAGCCCAATATCACAAATCACAAATTTGCTTCAGGGGGCTTTACAATCTGTACAGCAATACATCATCTTCTATCCTTAGTCCCTAGATTTGAATAAGGAAAAACTCCGTAAAAAACCTTTAACAGGGAAAAAATGGAAGAAACCTCAGAAAGAGAACAGAGAAGGGATCCCTCTTCCAGGATGGACAAACATGCATTAGATGTTGTGTGTACAGAATAGATCAGGAGGAGGAGGATGGCGAATAGTGTCTCACGATTGTGAGTGCTTGTGTGAAAGAGAGTGGGAGAGATGTGGAAGTGTATGGTTTCTCAATTTCAGGCATCCTGAAAGTCCTGTTGTGAACTGTATTGTAGCCCAGTCTAGTCTAGTCTCTCTCTCTATCCCCTCATCTCTGTCATCACCATGCCTACCTGACTATATCATGTACAGCAGTAGCTGATGTAAAAGACTCCCCTATGTATTTCTAGTATTTCTGTTCAGCAGAACAAGATTAGTGCCCTGTTCACATCTACTATATTGTATACAGGGTAAAATCTGGAAAACAAAACACCAGGTGAAAATCACATAAGAGGAAAAGAACAACACAAGCATAGCATTTTTTTCCGTTACAATTTAGTAGCTCTTTGACATTCTCTCCCCATTTATCTCTTCATGTTATGTTACAGTAATTACTCCAGTACTACCTGTGCCATGACATTAGTAGTGGTAATATTGTATATGCAATTATGTTAATGCAAGCCTAATATATTGCAGTGTTGCATGTGTGTGTGTGTGTGTGTGTGTGTGTGTGTGTGTGTGTGTGTGTGTGTGTGTGTGTGTGTGTGTATTATGATAAAGCTATGAGCAGTAGGCTATCTTAAATTGATATTGCGATGTGCTGAAGAGTTTATACACACACATAAACAGATGCTGAGTAAGAATATTTGATTCTTTCTTTCTGTGTGTGTGTGTGTGTGTGTGTGTGTGTGTGTGTGTGTGTGTGTGTGTGTGTGTGTCACTCATCGTTACCAGTGATGTCACAGCTGCAAATCTATCAGCATGGAGGGACAGACAGAAGGACGGGTGCAAAATGCTCACATATCATAGGAAGTTCAAAATGAATGGTTACTTTTGTCATGATCTCATGTGTCTTTATATTAGATAGGTGTAATCAGAATTTTGTAATCAGCACTATAAAGTCCTAAGAATATTCTGTCAGGTATTGGCTACTCCAAAATCAAGATAAAAATTAGGATGAAAAATCAACTCAAGAGGTGTTTGGTCACAGAGAAGAAAACTTTCTTCAGGCACTCTTTGGCAGAGCATAACAACCCCAGGAAGAGTAGTTGTCGGGCTGGTAACCGCTAATGGGGATCCAAAAAAACAAAAAAAAGTAAAGTCTTTATTTAATCAGGCATATTGGTTAACACAGCGACCGCTTTCAATCTCATAATCTTCATCAAGCCGGAGATAGTAAAAACAGATTGTTTACACCTGGTACTGACAATACACTGGAAATAACAATATTGAATCATATAATAAAGAAGCTAACAGAAAAAATATATATATTTAAATTAAAAATTAAACATAACATTAGCTACTTTACATATTATTTCAAGTAGATCTAGTTTCTAGTTTCTAGTTTTTCTTATTTTACATCCTATTTCAGTTTAATTTGGAAAAAACATATTCTGAGTGAGAAGGGTATTTTGTATCAAAACTAGCAGACAACCCTTGTTGAACAAACCCTGTCAGCAGTGGAGCCTCTGTCTCTTCTTGTCCTCTGCTGACTGACCACAGCAGCTTTATTAAAGCACACTGCTACATTCTGTTGGCTCACCACTTTTTCTCCAATCATGCTAGCTGTGGTATTTTTAGTTGTTTTTAAGGCGACTCTCTCTCTGACATCTTTGATGTTTATTATGGTAATTATGATGCATTTGAGTTTTGTGGGGTTTTCTTTATACTTAATTACTTTCAAAATGGCACCAGACCACAAATCTGGTGGCTCGGGTCCCCGTTCTGAAACATGCACTTCTGCGACTAACATTCGCCTGGCAAACTGTTGCATGTGTCAGAGGCTGGTATAGGCCTGCAATATATTGCCATCTAGTGGATTTATTCAAACTAGTGGACGCTGATGTTTTGGTGCATTATAATAGAATTTCAGTTGGTATTTGATAACCTGATGTCAATTTCTGTTTCAGAAACATTTTTGTTTTGTTGTTTTTGTCTTAATTAAAGACATAGAAAACTAAAATTGGATAGTCATTATCAGATTATAGTTAAGAGACATGCAAGAGACCAAAATGAGTTTCCATTTGTCCATTAAAGAATGTGACTTTAATAGTCTTGATTTTACATAATGAACAATTTGATAATTATATTTGAGCTCCAATTTTTAATCATTTTATTCTTTCTAATCTACTTTATTCTTCTATCATGATGACTATTACAAACATAACAGTGCTATGACAAAAAGAAGTGAAATTAACACCAAAGACAATAAATCAGGTAGTACCATCAGTTAGAAAACTGACACAGTGTCATCAGGCTCCAGCGGCCCGAGAGTATAATATGACCAGATGGCTTGTGTTGTGGACTTCAAATCCGTCATCCCCGTGTGTGTCAATGCCAGGAAGGACCGGTCATCAAGAGATGGAGAAGAGAGAGGCAAACTGCCAGATAAGAGATAAAAGAGAAATACTGTGTAAAGCTGCTAAGTGTGAATTAAAGAGAACACGGCAGGGAGAAACATGTTGACAGAGAACAAAACAACTCCATGTTATAATGCTGGAATGTAACACACTGACCTGACACACTTTCTTTTAATGAGTACCATTATATAACTTTTAAACTTTATCTAGTTCATGTAAGTTTTTTGACACTAGAAATGATGAGTCTAATGTTTCTGGATAATATTTAATAATATATATTTTTAATATGTTAGACTACTGAGCAACTTACACTTGATGAAACTGTCATTTTTGTGTATTTGTATTTGTGGTGATATTGAAGGTAATATCTAATAAATATTGTGGCCTTGTGTTAGCTATAATTTAATCATTTGGCTGAGTGATGATGTTGATGGAAACGTGCTGTTACATAGTGTACCAGTAACTAATTCCATACACTGTGTTGTCATTAAAGTGAATTGCAACAGAGCCATCATAAATGTTATTATTAGTAACACCTGTGCTTTTCCTGCTGCAACAACTCAAAATTTCTACTACAAGAAAGAACAAATTGGACTGACTTGGCTGATCATGAGTATATCTGAATAAGAAAAGGAAAGCAGCAGTGAGTTGGTACAACTAATTCTTTCGACTGGCAAGGTCAGGGTGACAAAGTGCATTACAGAACTGCCATCAGCAGTGGTGCACTGCAATGAGTCTGCAAGACCAACACTAAAACCAGTAATTAAGTTTAGTAGTAGTACTGGAAGTGCATACTAACCTGTGATAATGCGCTGAGGGTACATATACAGGTATGGGGTGCATGCAGTGGTGATGAGTTGGCTGGGTGACGGTGGTTAGCATCAACTTTTATGGAAAATTCCAAAGAACTCTGAATATTTAGATTTCCCATCTAACCAACTTGGTATAGAGATGTGATTATTAGAACTGGGTTTGTTATTTTATTAGCCTGCTTGATAATGTATGAAAGTTTTGATTTGTTTTTAATAAAGAGAAGGTTGTACCAGAACATAATTTTGAAAGTTAGTCATTACTGATTCTATTCAGAGTACTCAGTACAGAGTAGACTCTTCTCTTCTGTAGTTCCCCGGTGGTGGAACAAGTTACCAAACTCTGTTTGATCCGCAGAGTCCCTTTCAATCTTTAAGAAAAGACTAAAGACCCAGCTCTTTCGTGAACACCTCTGCACTTGATGGACTGAAGAAAAAAAGAAAAAAAAAACGGTTTCTCTGCATGCTGTGCACTCTACGCATTGCCTCTGTCAGCACCTCGAACTTAGCTTTATGACACTTACTCGTGTTGTTCTCTTCTGACTAGATCCTTGCTTGTGTTGTATCAGCTCTCAGATGTACGTCGCTTTGGAAAATGAAATGAAATTGTACTTTGTTTTCCTACTTAAGACGCAAGACATCTTACCAAACAAAATGTAAATAAAACACTAAAATGTGTAAAAAATTATATAAGTATATAGGTATCAAAATTGACCAATAAGCTACACAAAAATGCAATGCAGAAGGTCATTTAGGAATAGTATCAACATCACAGTTTGTCCAATAGAGTTTTAAACAATAAAGTTTATTTTTAACAGTAAAATGTTCTCGTTAGTGCATATCTTCACTTCCATCACAATTCTAACCAAATTTAAGGATCCCTTATTAAAATGTTTGTTAATATCAAAAAGATATAAGAGCCATGATACCATGAAAGGAGAGGTTGTCTGCACACTGAAATTTGCCTGGTTTCCCTGGGTTTGCCAGACAAAGACTTTGAAGATGAGACGTTGCACCAATTAAAATTAGGGGTACTTGAAAATGCCAGTGTGCTGACAACCTCTTCTTTTTCTTTTGAATGCCATGGTACGTGCTCCACCCTCTAATGGGCTTTGCTCATTCAGTGTTTGTCACCCTTTGGTGTCACATATTGTTCACCATTTCTCTGCCAACTTCACTTCGATTTCATCGCTATGGCCAATGCCAAGCTCTGCTTCACCTGTGTTTCATCCATGCCATTTTCGTATGCCCACAACTCATGCTTCCTCTGCCTGGGTCGTCGTCATCTGGAAGAGGCCAACTCCTGCACTGCCTGTCTTTCGCTCCCCAGAGAGGAGCACAAGCGAAGGCTGTATTTTCATCAAGCCAAGCCACCCTCCCTCTGGCCCAGCACCGGCAGCAGAGGGCACAGAGGTTCCACCTAGGTCCTGAGGGACTATAATGAGGAGGATGACCGCCAAGTCTATGACCCAACGTCTCTCTTTAAGGACAATGAGCCATTGCTACACGTAGGACAACATACCAGGATGGGAATCCTGTGTGGTTTGTCCCAAGATTGCGCCCATCTTCTCTACTTCTCTGCTGGCCGCCAGACCTCCAGCAGGACAAGGATTCAGTCAGGAGCTGTCTCTTCCCATTGGCCTCCCTCTGCTCAGGGGCTAAACCATCACTTCCGCCTTGAGGGACAAAGTCGCAGCCAGCCTATATGACTGTCGTCATGCCGGTGCTGCTCAGGGTCTAGCACTCGCGAACAATATGGCTTTCTTGGTGGGGTCTCTCGACAAGCTCACCCACAAGAGGACCCAACTGATGGAATCGGAGATCACTGGGGTGCAGAGCTGCCACCTTCCTCCAGATGGCCCAGGAATTCGCCATCAACAGCGGTTGGACCATGTGTGGCACTCAAGTTGGCTGTGCCTCTCCTCCCTAAAGGACCACAAGCCTCCAGTCCATGATTGACTGGCTGGAAGCCGCAAAGAAGGCGTTGGAGCAGCTAACCCCACACCTCTGTCCGCAGCAGCAGTGCCCACAGCAGCCTCATCAGCAGCAGAGCAGTCACCTTTGCCACCTCAGGGAAAGATCCAGTGACAGGCCCACCGCCAGCCCGGGTCATCCCGGGCCTGCCCAGCTGCCTCCTCCTCCCCACCCTGAACAGGACTACGGCAAGGATGTCAGACCTGCTCATTCCACTGCCATCGGCAGGCAGTACCAGCATCCTTATTATTCTTCATCTAATAAAGGCATACATATTACATGGCCTCTGAGACCTTCAATCATAGCACTACACCTTCTGACACACAGGATGTTTCAGATGTTAGCGCTATTAACCAGGCTAGCCACATTAGCTCCACCCAGGCAGGAGGGACCACCCCATTTCCTCACCTAGTGTGTGCTTTATTCCCAGCACTGCAATCCCTGACACTCAGGTGGTATCAGTTGTGAACACTATTAGCTATGTTGTCAGCACTGTTAGCCATGTTAGCAATGAGAAGCGAATAAGGGGAAGAGGGTGCAGTGCACCCTACCCGCTCTTCCTTGGCCCCCACATCACAAACATAAGGTATTTATGCCCCATTGGTTAGCTGTTCGCCACTGTTCTGCACCATGCTTGACCTTTGATGGTGCTGGCGCCACTTAGGGTGAGGGGCATGAGAATCCTGACCTACATAGATGACTGGCTGATCCTCGCCATGTCCAAGCAGGAGGCGGAAGCCCACACAGCACTGGTCATCATGCAGCTGGGCTTCACCATCAACCACAGCAAGAGCACCTTGCGGCCAAGCCAGCAAATGCCCTACCTTGGGCTGCTCCTAGACTCCCACGCCATGACAGCACGCCTGTCAGGAGTGTGTGGAGGTGATACTCCAGCTGACCCGCCACCTGAGATCAGCAGCCTCAGGCGATGGGAAGCGCCATGTCGCTTCTCAGCATGATGTCAGCAGCCAAACTGGTGGTGTACCTGGGGCTGCTGCACATGAGAAATCTCAAACGCTGCTCTGCAGGGCTCCAATTACATCTGAATCAGGACAAATGGTGCAAGCTCCGCGTCCCTGCACAGGCGCAGAGAAATGTGGTGTTCTGCGACTCACCCAGCCATCTCCACAAGGGGGTGTCCCCCCCACTATTTCCAGGTCTTCATGGACACCTCCTTGGCCAGTTGGGGCAGGACTCTCAGCCAGGCCAGGGTGGGAGCTCCCCCCGCCACATTCAACCTGTTGGACCTCATAGCGGTTGAGAAGGTGCTGCACCATCTCACCCTGCAGCTAAATGGTAAATGGACTGTACTTGTATAGGGCCTTTCTAGTCATCCGACTACTCAAAGCGCTTTTAACACTACAAGTCAATTCACCCATTCACACACATTCATACGCTGATAAGATGAAGCTGTCCCAACCTGCCCATCAGAGGAAATCTAATCATTCACACACTGATGGCACAGCCATCAGGAGCAATTTGGGGTTCAGTATCTTCCCCAAGGACACTTCGACATGTGAACCGCCAACTTTCCGACTAGTGGATGACCTGCTCTACCACCTGAGCCACAGCCGCCCCGCCCCAGCTGAGTGAAGCAAGTCATGGTGAGGTCAGACAGCACCACTGGCTTACCTCAATAGACAGGGGGGTGTCAGATCCCTGGCCCTACCCAGGACCTGGGCAGATCGCCAACTCTGCTCTCTGGAAGCCCACCACTCAAGGGTCTGTGAGGAGAAGGAGTGGGACCTCTACCTTGACATAGCCGCACAGATCTGGCAGTGGTTCAGGCAGCCGGTGGCCGACTTGTTTGCAAACAAAGAAAACTCCCAGTGTCTTCTCTGGTTTTCTCTGAGGGTAACCGACACCCCCTCACTGGGGGTGGATGCACTAGCCCACCCAACTTGGCCCTCCGGCCTATTGTATGCCTTCCTCCCAATGCGACTGATGATGCAACTGCTTCACAGGATCCAGATGCAACATCTGTCCATGCTAGTTGTGGCACCGGAGAGTCCGGGCTCCAGGTGATTCCCCTCCTGCTTGTCTCTCAGTGGTGATAGGGGGTTGGTGGAACTTCAACTGAATCCAGCCTTCAGGCCAAAAGTCATCACCTCCTCATTCAGGTCAGGGGTTCTTCATGAAAGAGCTTTCTTCCGCCCTCCTAACACCGACGGGGAGGAGGAGCATCTTCACACACCAGGGGCATCACATCTTCGATGACATTGTTCAGGGGTGTCTTGGTGGAGGACATCTTCCTGGCAGCCTCCTGGTCCTCGATCTCAAACTTTGGGTGGTTCAGTGTCTTATTCAGTGCTTGGTGCTCTCTCTGGGAGGACCTCATCTGGAACAGACTGAGGCGTTTTTTAGGTGGGTTTGGAGTAGTGTTGGTTCAGGCACAGCTAGGGGTACATCTTATCCCTTCAGCCTTCGCCTCAGGTTTTAACCAATAGCAAAGCCCATTAGAGGGCGGAGCACGTACGACCTGGATGTAACTCCAGTACTATGAGTACACACGTAGCCATCTAACTACAAGCTCAGCTGGCTCCAGTTCCTTTGTGGCTGAGTTTCCAAAGGTCACACGTGTGTGGGGCTTATATAGGGGGGAGGGCGCTGGATGCCTGCTACCCCCCAATTGGGTGGTGAGCAAAAGGATATTTTTTCAGGGTGCCAAGGGGGTGCCTTGGAGGATAAACCAATAGTGAAGCCTGTTAGAGGGCTACGCACTACTCATAGAACTCGAGTTACATCCAGGTAACTACTATTTTTTCATCCTGCACCTGTACACAACTGGAATTGGATGAAAGAAAGAAAGAAAAGAAAATGATAAAAAGACACAAGATGAGATAACATGAGGAAGAAAGCAAAAGCCTGGAATCCATCCACAACTCCACAACTCAGTGCAGAGGTTCAACCTGTCAGCAGCACCATCAGCCCATGAACCAAAGAGAGCTGTATGGCCCAAAACGCCACAAGTCAGAGCTCCTCTGTGAACAATACCACAAACTTTAGAAGGCAGCGTAATCAAGACACACACACACTGATTATCAGGCCTGGTGATTTCTGGTTGTCTCCCTCTCCTCTCCAATGATCTGTGGTTAGCCATCATCTGGATCATATTTCTGCACTGTAATTCAGTAGAAGGAGAGCAGGAGGAGGGAGGTGTGGGGCTGAGGGGGGTGGAAGCGATAGAGAGATAAAGAAGACAAAAAGAGTGAGAGATGAGAGGCATATGACAGATGAGGCAAAGCTCCACTCTCTCTTTCTTTCTTTCCTTCTTTCTAATTTGGCTTCCACTGCAGAGCTAAGAGGAAGTGGAGCTGCCATGTCTCCTTTCCCCCACAATCCCTCACCTCGGCTGGCAGCAGACCGCCCGGGGCTGGGCCTCCTCCCCCTGGAGCTCCCTCTGAGTGTGAGGTGCCAGCTTCAATCTCCACCATTTCTCCTCACTTCACTGGGGCGGCCACCCCTCAGGGACCAGGACAAGGGGGAGATTTTTTTTTTTGCAGGGGGAACCAGGATTCTCACGGTGGTTATCCCTCCTTAGCAGTGTAAATGAGTCAAGGTTGACCTCCCCCCTGGTTTACATTATAGGCCGACTTGTTAATTTGATGCCTTTGTGCTGACAGAGACAGAAAGAGTGACGATTCTGAAAGACAGCGTGTCTTACCGGTATTTACAGAGACCAGGATATTACAGTTTCTCTGATGACTGAAATGCCACGTAGTGATGTTTTGACCAATCAGCCATGTATCTGAATTACAGCTATATTGACTCATCCAATCATAATTAATAATGCTTACTGATGTAAACAAACACTTAACAACTTAAATGACTTAGATAAAATTCTGTGAATTAAAATCTGAATCAGAACAACTTAGCTGTCCATTACAAAGTGATTGAAATTTGTCTTTAATGGGTCTGACAAGGGATTTTATTTTGATAAGCTGTTGTGAAGAGTTATGAAGGGGGTTAAAGAAGGGTCCTGTCTGATGAGGATGACTTTTAACTAACTTGGTGTAGAAATGTGATAGTTATTAACTGGGTGTTTTGGGGTTTGTTATTTTACTAGTCTGCTTGATTATCTAAAAAGATTTTGGTTTGTTTTTAACATGGAGAAAGTTGTACCAGAACATAATGATGAAATTATTCAAATTATTCATTATAGTATAGACAGCTGTTAAAATACCTTTAAAACTCTTGAATTAATTGATATAAAGAGCCGTGGTTCAGTTTATAAATGAAAATTGGTTCCAATCCTGTATTTTGAATTAACATTAAAATAACTCATAAAGTAATAAGTTTAAGAAAAGTATGACTGTAAGTGAAAATGAAATTAATTGGAAGTAAGTATATTGAAGAATGAAATGGCATTCATGACCATGAATGGTATTCTATATTTCTTGAATATAAGTATAATATGCCTGAAAATCATTTGAATCTCTTTGTAGTTAACAGTAATGTATTTAGTATGAATGGCTTTTAAACTCATTAATTTTAATGAGATAAATGCATTTCTAGGGAGAAATATCAGTAATAATCAGTTTATTAGATATACTTCTTTGTGAATTGGAAAAACACTGACAGACATAAAATCATCCAATCAACGATGTATCAACAGGTGTTTTATCCTTATTTTCATATTTATAGCATAGTGTTCTGGTAATATTTTTTAAATGACACAACTCCTCCTCTGTCTTTCTCTCGTTTTTTCCTCATACACTAACACACACACACCTAATTTTATTCATGCACACACAAACACATACACACATATTAACACCACCCGATACATCTCTCACACATGTGGAGCAGACTTCTAAGGCAGATTGATGTTCCACATGTAGCCCTGATACTCAACCTGCTGTACAGATGTATGGATGCTGGTGTGTCTGCACGGCTAAAGTACTGCGTGAGTGCGAAACAGAGGGAGAGAGCAGCAGCAGCAGTATTTCAGAACAACAGAGTCCAGTACAGAGAAGTGGAGATGTGAGATTTTTCTGGCCACACTGCAGTGTCTGACACATTTGTGAGCTTTGCCATAAAAACCTCAAACTGAGATACAGAAACGGATAAATGTGAGAAAAAACTGTATAACATCAGAAGGCCCATAAACTTTAAGCCTCTATAGCAGCATTATCCCTTAGAAAAACTATTTTGCATTATTTTGAAGCCAACATTACCACTTGTTTGTTTGGTTTTTCTTTGTTTCACAGAACAGTCTGGGTTCAAAGGTTAATAGGACATCCCTTCAATATTCATGGGTGGCAGCTAAATGTTAAACCTTTGCAGAATATTCTTATCTGCTGCTTGCCAACAGTGACATGAGAATATCAGTCAGGACATGTTTAGCCAAGACTATCATACAAGACTGAAACAGGGGAAAACAGCAATGCTTGGGTTTGTTCAAAGTGAAAAAATATGCCTACGGACACCTCAAAAGCTCACTAATTCATGTGTTATATCTTGTTTGTTTAATCTGCACACAAATAGAAATGTAAAAACTTACATTTCAGTTTTATAGAGAGTTACATTCAGGAACCATTTCTTGTCGACCAAGAGTCCCAAAGTTCCCAAAGTTTTGTCCTCACTGTGAGGTTGCCAGGTTTGATACAATGGTGCTTGTACAGCAACCAAAACCAAAAGTGTGTGTTCACCAACTGTATCTGACAACCCGCACTATAGCAGACGCTGCACAGTAGGGCTGGGCTGTTGTTTACTGTTGTTTTTTTTTTAGTTATGATAAAGACACGTAACTAAAAAATCATTATATTTCTCTTCATCTACAGGCTAAAGAAGTCAAATTTCAAGGCTATTTTTATTCTTTGGTCAGATTTAGGCTACAGTAGCTGTTTCCCCTTGTTTCCAGTGTTTATGCTAAGCTAAGCTAACCACATTTTAATTCCATCTCTGTACTTGATGCACAAACATGAGTATCAGTCTTCTCATCTCACTCTTAATAACAAAGTGAATACACTACCAGTCAAAAGTTTTAGAACACCTCAGTTTTTCAGTTTTTGGTGAAATTTACTTAGTTTAATGACTCAATGAACAAACAATTGGAGATAAAACAAGAAATCATGGAATCTTTTTCTTTAATAAATGTAATAATACTATAATAATAAAGTATTTTGACTCATCAAAGTATACGGTGACCAGACGTCCCAGTTTGTCCAGAACTGTCCAGGTTTCAAGCTGGGTGTCCCAAGTCCTGGTTTTCACTACAGTTAAAATAACAATTATAATATAAAAACATAAACAATTCACCACGTGTCTGAATTCAACACTGATTTGTCTGTATGTGTGTCAATCAATGAATGTGTCGTTATCAAGGCTGTTGCTGGTCTATGACGTTTGTTGCTCTTTCTGACAGAATGTATGTATGTCAGTATGTTAGGTTAGCTATCATGCTGAAGAGAGACTCTGCCTTTTCTAAAGAGCTCCAGGAGGTTTTACTCCTTCCTTCGTAAAGTACCCAGCAATGAAGATGCTGTGTTCTGCACACACTGCAACAGTACATTTTCGGTCTCACACGGTGGTGCCGATATAAAAGATCATATTAGGATGACCAAACATAAGCAGTGGTTTCCCCCGAGAGCTGAGAGCTCTAGAAAAGAAACTCTTTACTAAGAAGAAAGACTGTAAAGCGTAAAGTACCCGGCAATCTTCTTATAGGTAACTTTCTTTAAAGGCTCTTTCTCAGCTTTTGTTATTAACGAGGTGCAATTGTGATTTAATGTTCTGACGTTTTAATCTTTGTAAACTTGTAACCAGCTCAGGGCATAGCGCTGTGAAGACGTAAGTTAAATTTATTTTTATGTTATAGCCTATAAAGTTATTTATAGACAATTTAAAGACATTTGTACCTTGTTTTGTTTAAATAAAAATAAAGCTGGCAGAGGATGTGTCACAGTCGGCCATTTAGCCGGCAGCCTGCACTTGTGCACACTGACAAATAACTTGGTGCATTTTGGTACACAAAACATCATTTTTTGTCTCCTGAGGCGCTGTCCATGGTGTTGAAAGGTGCACTCATTAGACGTGCTAAGCACTGAAATAATTGTCCCCTATCCTAATGAAAATGCCTTCGGTGTGTGCATAAGCATGCATGAACATGTTGCACACTTAAGGGTGGTTTGAAAATATGGTCACCCTATCAAAGAAGACACCTTCTGCAGATACAGCAAGCGAACACACATCCTTTCTACAATCGAAATCAAATATTGTTGCAGAAGTTCCCACAAATGAGTTGCTTTGCTTTCACCCTTCTGTCCAGTTCATCCCAAACCTCAAGCTGGTTTGGCTGCGCTGGCCATTCCATGATTTGAAGCCTCTTGTTCTTTTCTTCTAAGGTAGTTGTGACAGCCTGGAGGTTTGTTTTGGATCATTAACTGGCTGTATGATGAACTCCTGACCAACTAGGTGTAGACCAGAGGGTATTGCATGGCTCTGCAAAATTCTGTGGTAGCCCTTCCCAGTCACTTTGTGCAAGTCCCCAACTCTGGATTCAGCAAAAGAGCCCCAGACCAACAGGCTTCCTTCTCCATGCTGTTATACAGACAGAGGGTTTGTAAGTAATCAACTAAAGTTGGGACACTTGTTGGAATTGCATCAACCTCTAAAGCTTAATTTACGCCATTTCTACAGAAAAGCAATGGTTTGTTAACCCAGTACTTGATCCCTGAAATTTTATTGCTCACAATCTTTCTTTTGGAAACCTAAATGTTTTTGTTTAGCCCTGGCAGTTTACCTTTGTTCCATTTAAGGTTACACATTGGACTTGAACTGCTTAAATTTCAATAAAAACTGGAAAAATGTGCATGTTCTAAAACTTTTGACCAGTAGTGTAAGTGTATTTTCCAGAATGAACTACTGTATTCCTTCAACTATCACATGTTTATGTACAGTGATGGTTAGATACTATAGTCAGCTAGTGACTGTAGCAGGATGATGTACTGTATGTAAAACTAAATCCAGCAGCATGTCACTGTCTTTATCAGAGGATGGAGTTAGTCAGTTGTCAGTGATACTTTTTCAGTGTAATGATCAGTTACCAGAAACACACACACACACACACACACAGAGAGAGAGAGAGAGAGAGACAGAAACTGTCTATTGAATTTTCCTGAGAAAGCAAAGTTTTAAAAAAAATCCTCTGATGGCTGCCACTGATTGTGTCACAACTAGTCATCTGTTGTCCATATTAGTTAGGCTATTTTAATGATGAGGAAGACAGCAGAACTTCCAAACAATTCCTCTTGGGGGCAACGGCACAGTTTGTAGTCATTTCTTGCTCCATGCTGATTCAGCAGTAAAATGTGGAACTTATATGATGGCTACATCTGTAGTTAAAACAGCGTGAAAGCCTCAGTACTTCCCCCTGAAGCCTCCAAGGCTGGACTGGCTCCCAGCGAGGAGGAACCCTGTAGAGTCAGCACCGTAACTCAGACAACAACTGGCACACAGGCAGTGCTGGCCCTTTGTCGGGCTTCTATCTGGCATGTGTGAGTTAGACTTCAGTGGTTAAAATAAAAACAAAAACAACAGCAACACATGGTTGAATCATTTTCAAAGCTGTGACTCCACATCAAAACCTTGTCCAACAGAACGTGACAGTAATGTGAAATACAGAAAGCACGCACATGACAGAAAATTAAGATGAATCTTAAATGACAATAGGGTAGTGTGTAATTTCTGCACTCTTGGTTGATCAGAGATTCCCTTTGAGTAAACATCCACTTTACACCTCTTGTGTGTATGATGATCTGAGGTCCTAGCTGTCTAATAAGATCTTTACAAGGCAGTTCAATCAGAGTTTTTAGCCTCTTAACATTTTAATACTCTCTCTTCTCACACACACATATGTGCGTACACAGAGCTTCAGAGATTTCCCAAATTGTTTGATGGGAAATAAAGATAGAGATGAAGAGAGGAAAGGCAAGAGGCCGAGGACATGAGTACATCTCATCTTGGAGAACGCTCAAGAGATGCTCTATCAAAGCCGCTTTCCTTCCGCCCATAAATACCAGCTCAATAAATAATATACCCCCTGCCACACCAATCAAAGATCTGCTCAACACATGAGAGGCATGATCATCACTTCAAGGAAAATTCAATGGCCAATACAATATGTACCATGAAAGTGTAATTACACAGCCTTGTGTGAAAATATGAGAAATATCCATCAAAACCTGCCAGTCAAGTCTGTCTTGATACAATCTTTAAAAAGTTAAAAATACTGCAAGTGCTGATGTTTCTTTCAAGAATAAAGTATCCACATTCAAATATGTCAACATGAAGCTGCATTAATTGATTTTCTAATCTTTTTGGGGCCACAGAACAAACGTTGTCCTTTTAGCTGTGGTTGTCACCAATTCCTGGAGGAATTATTTTTACTCTTTAGCTGTTAAATCCTCCACAGTGTTCAACAGGTAGCAGTTTCAAAAAACAGCTGCCTGTTGCAGCTAGAGATGAAATTGACGAGAGTGGTGAAAGTGAACACCTTTAATGTTCAAAAATTCTAATGATGTAGTTGTGATTTTTATATGAATGTGTTATATTGTGGCTATATTTGCAGATCAGGTCAGGATTGCTGGAGCAACAAGTGTTGTGCTCAGAGGCACATTGCCAATGAGTCATCTCAAGTACTGAAACCAACCAAAACATGAAACCATGTTGGTGTAAGTCATCCTGCCTTGATTTCTGTGTTTGTGGTGAAATACAAAAATTGTGGATCAAATTAGGATGATTTGCTTGTTGACAAGTGCATTGATTAGACCTTTTACTGTGGTAAAGTTGTGATGATTGAGGATTTTTTAAAAACACAAACATAAGGGGCTTTTGTGGGTAAAGGACCGGCAAAAGGCCAATTTCCAGCAAATTGTTGATTTTGTGAAAATGAAATGTAAAAATGACAAAATCCTGTTTTTAAAGATGGACTGTGTAGTGTGAAATCAAGAAGAGTACCCAAACCATTTTTCTCAAACCATTAGAATTATAGTCTCAAGTATTTTGACTGAAGCAGATTTAAGTGTAAAATGATTCACATATAACTTTGTATCTCAGAGCTGTGGACAAGTACTAGAGTTCTACTTTTACCTCCCGATGTATAACTTTTTATGACCTTTATTTATCTTTACAATTTGTTTAAATTCTATTCAGCTATAGGATATCTGAACAGATGTTTCAAGAGTGTCCTGGCACCTGAATACTGTTTTTCATTTCACTAAATGTATTCACATGTGAAAGTTTGCTAGTGCAACCACAGTCTTCTGCTTAGTGTCTCCACTAAACCCACCTCATTCGTGGGCATCTCCAGTACTTGTTGGAGGGGATGGAGGATAAGAGATTTTGCGATTTTCCCCCTGTGTGGGCAGGGAAAAGGGGATTCCTAAATAGATCTTCACCAGGAAGCCACAGGCCTTAAATAGCCTGTTGGAGGATTACTGCAGGATCTCCTCAGAGCCCGACTGACAGAGAAATATGGCTTCCAACACATCCATGCTTCTTTTATCAGCCGTGGCCTAAGACGGGCATTTGTTCCTTTTTTCCTGTTCTCTTTCTATCCCTCTTTTTTTTGGAAGAAGGGAAGGGAGGTGGAGGGCAGTGTTCTTTCTTTCCATCAGAGATGCAGAGCTGAGGACTTCTGCCAGCGAGCAGAGCTTTGAAAGTGAAACGTAAGAATGGCAGATCACAGAGGCCAAAGAAAAATGATATTCTCCTCGTTACGACTCCCCCGGCCAGGGCCTTTGTTGTGGGGGCTTCTGCTTTTAACTGGAAACAGGTCCAGGCGCCTCCTGTGTTTCTGCAGTGTCCCGTACACACACAAACACACACACAGACACACTCACACACGTATGCACACATATGTTTGAGTGTACGGTGCGTTTGGATACACTCGCAGATGTACACGCACATTCAAACTTTCAATCATTTCTCCATCCCCTAAAGCCTGGTGACAGCTTGTTACACCTGATGCCACATGCAAAGCCTCGCTCTCTGCAGGAACTTTGCCCTCTCCTGTCAGTGGAGACACCGGAAGGCCAGGTGGGGGCGTCCTACTATAGATGGCAGGTGGAAAACAAGGGCCACGTTGCAGGTACGATAACGGAATGCAGCGCAGAAGGAGAGGAGCCTACAACATCCCTCCTGTACATATAAATCTGTCGACACCATCCTGTTCTCGCTTTCTATCTCCTCCTGAGAAGTATTTCACCACCTGAGATCTGAGTCCATCTGACATGGTCACTGAAGTGTTTCTTTCGAGATTTGTTAGCAGGTATTTATTTTTTTATTTTTCAGAGAAGGGTGAGGAAAAATGCAGAAGAGAAAAAGACATGCGCACTAACCTGCTGCGCCTCTGGTCTTGGGTCTTTCAATCCCAAAATACTTTGTTTTTTTGTGCTGGAATGTATCACCCAACCTGGAATGACAATAAAAGATGAAATGTTAAAAATGGAGTAAACTGAGAGTACAGCGCTGTGCATCTAACATGTCAAGTGGATCACGGAAACAGCGTCTTCTGAGGACGACGTGGCAAAGTGGTTCTCTCTGTCTCATTTTCACCCCTGGAGCTGCTGGTTACCACAGCGAGTCGTACTGCTGGCGCTGGAGCAGACTTTTATAGCTGAGACTGAGCATGTATTCCTGGTTTGGATGTTTCCCCACTCTGCAAAGTATGAAAATCACAGAACAAGAGATTCCCTCTCAAATTGAAACTTAAAATGTTATTTTTATTTTGCTATGCCAATGAAGTATGACAATTCCATTTAATTTCAGCACAATTTTACCCGTTTACCCAGAATTTTTTTCTTCAATAAAGTAAGACTGCTGCTCTCTCTTACTGTGCTGGATTAAATTACCTCTTAAAATGGATACTTTTTTATTTTTTGCAGTGCCGACACACCGCTTAAATGAAACACCCCAGAACCGAAACAAGTAGCACAACATCTCACTTCATCCTTCGAGTGTTCCTTCTCCCACCAACACACACACACACAGAAACTCACAATAAACTCAAACTGCTTTTCATTTGCTATCTGATATGGCTTATTTTGGGGGATTTAATGCTTTGTTGAATCAAACAGAAAATGTGTAAAACTAATGTGGCGCCACTTTTGATTTGGTAAATATGCTTCCTGGTTCCATATTTTGGGCAGGGGGAGACCATCAGGCTTCAGAGGCAGTGCCAAAGCCTGTGGCGAGGTGGGCGTAGCTTTAGCATGTGAACACTCATCTTTTTGGAATTAAAAGAGGAGGTGATTGACAACTTTTAGCGATGGCCGCAGGAGAGATTCAGAGACTTCATTTTGACTGATACACACACATGCATGCATACACACAGAAAAACACGTGTGCACATGAATACCCTCTCCGAGCCAGCTGGTCCTGAGAGAAGCCTACAATTTGTCCAGATTTCATCAGAGTAGGAAAAAGTTTAGCATTCTGTCTATGATGAACACAAGAGATCCTTAGTCTCCTCTACCAAACCATACAATCACAGACCCAGATTCGACCAAAACAACTATAGTCTCTTAATTGTAAAGCACAGTTATTTTGGGTCTTGAGCCCTAGTACAACATATTTAACCTCTGACCTCTTTAATGCTAACTTGAAAGTCTGCTATTGTCCCTCACTGGTTTCATATTGGCGATGACACAGCCAGTCAGTAAAGTGATTCCCATGCCTCTTGCCTCCGCCTCGTTCCACATCTGCTGCATATCATTAAATGGAAAAATCCAGTAAAAATATTTACTTCCCGCTCGGCTCTTTGAGCTAAATATACTTTTCCAGTTGTCTTTGGATTGATTGGGCTTTGAGAAACGGTGATGGTCTGTCTTTGCAGCTGTCACAAATCAGGTGTCTGATTTTCATCAGTTGTGTCTGTCCTGTGACAGATTAGTGTTGCACATCAGCTTGTCAAAGGCACGGACCAGCAAGGAGATTGATGCCTTCTGCTGTTTACCTCTAGACACACACACAGACTTGAGTATATCATTTTGAAAATGTTAACAGTCATTGTTCATTTTAACATATTACATGGCACCTTAACTCCTCTTCACTATTCTTTCTAACTCCTACATGTTGGAGTTATTATTACAACCTTACTTTCTGCAGAGAATAATGCATTATGTTAGCTTAGCTTTCACTATTTTTGAGTCATTTCCCCAAATCCTCAAATGAGTCTCCTAAATGAGGCATATTATTCCTCCATCACGTCTGTAATGGAGAGGATACATGTGGCTGAAATGTTTTCTTCTTCCCCTTGAATTAACTCAGCATAATGTGTTTCCAAAGTAGCCTAACGTTGTGTGCAAGTCCGCAAGGAATAGATTATGCTAAGTGTATTCACAGCTGCAATATTTATTTGGTTTTGCTTTTACATCAACAAATAATTAGTGGCAGTGTTACAGTACTTGAGTGTGGGTTTTTAATAGATGTGCATAATACTGTACTGGAACTAATACTAGTACCAAAGTGATAGCAGTTTGGAAAGAAAGTGTATTACTAATAAGATAAACACACTATAAAAAATAAATAATCTTTCAATTCAAACCGCATACTTGGGTTGGAACAATATCTTAAGCTTGCCAAAAGATTCAGCTGATATTAACATTTAAAGTATCAGATTTTAGTAAGTTTAATGAAGATTGCTCTCTGATTGCTCAATTTACAATTTTACCAATTCATTTCAGTGTTTCAAAAACTTTTAGTGTCCCATTAGGGTTTATAAAAACGTATTCCATCCTGAAGGATAAAAAAACAGAGGGAAACACTGACTTCATCTTGTTGAACATCAGCAACTCTGCTAAATGTGCTATGAAACATTTCTGGAAAGCTACCTGGCAGGTTTAAAACTTGCTAATAAAGACTTCAACATGCTATTGTACGTTTTATTTTGTGATCTAATACTGCGCTTTCTAAAGTATCATAGGTCCAGTCTTCCATCTAGATAACACTAATCCTGTCACATCAAGCACAAAACCAAACCCAGTGCTGTAATGCTTCTGAAACAAACCAGACCTTGAAAGATTGACAGTTCCCTTACCTTTGCTCTAGATTACGAAATAAAAATAAAGTGGAGGTTTCGCCCGTTAAATCCCACATGACTTTGTTCTCTGAGGTAGACAGTAAAAATCTGAGACTTTTTGTATCTGAGTTGAATCTCTGGCAGTCACAGGTTTTAAACTGAAAACAAAGAGCCCAGCCAGAGCAACCCACTTATCCAGCATGTGCAAGTGTGTAGGTATTATTTGTGTGTGTATGTATGTTGCCATGGGTGTATACACATATACTGTATGTCCACCAACAAATGTGCCTACCTGCCTGTTTCTATTCAACACCGTCCAGTTCTCAGCGAAGAGGAAAAGTGGGGGTCAGAGACTCCACGCAACCAGCAGATGTAGACAAGAACAACCAGTTTAAATATTGGTTATCTCCTCTTACATCTCTCAGTCATGTATACTGGTTAAATTAAAAAAGAAGCAGGAATGAGTATGGAGTTTGGTTTAACTCTAATAGGTTATTGCACTGTGATTTGCATAATTTGTAAGAAGGGGATGGGGGAGGCTGGAGAGAGCTGATTAGAGAAAATGTCACAGTGGATTCACATTTCAGCAGCAACTGATTGGACATGAAGCTTTCCAAATGAGCCTTGAGGAGACATGAAAAGTCTTCAGATGATGAGCAGGAAAGAGAGGAAAATGTGGGAGAAAGAAAAGAAAGCGATGAAGAGGGCAAGCTGGAGAGCATTGTTATCCCGTTCATATTTCATAGAGGCATTAAATCAAAGCTTGCTGGATTTCCAATGATCAGAAAGAATCATTCCAGAGTATTTATTACATATTATGAAGTAGAAGAGCTGTACACCATGAGTTTTATGAGTTTTTTATGTGTTTTTTTTTTCTTTTCATAAAGTCTTTGTGTCCCCAGGGCAAGTTCAAGTATTCACCCCAGTAAAAGGGTTCACACAGCAAGTTCCAAGCGGGTCGAGCTTTGCCCCAAACACTTCAAAAGATTTCTTTTTTATTATGGAACATTATTTCCTTTTGGAGAAAATAAGTGATTATTCTGCGAGAGTGTTTTGCTGAAAGAAAGAGAGAAACAGAATGACAACAGCACAAACACTAACAGTCTCCGAATCTGACAGTCGCGGCCGCTGGCAGGCACGTTTCTCATCTGTGCCCACGCTGCAAACACCCCCAAACCAATTTACCAGTCACGTTACTTTCAACAGTGATTTAATGTATTATCTATCACTCTGCACTGCTAACAGAAAGTAGGAAATATTCTGATTTGCACAGCAAAGCCAAAGAAAGTCATAATATAAACTGTGTGGTGGTGGTGGGGGGGGGGGGGGACAACTGCTACATCTCAAATATGCACATAATATCCATTTGATGCTACTGGCTGCTCTGGATGTTCTTATAAAGATTTATGTCAGCCCTAAATTCTATGAACAAAAAGGTGACCATGCTGAGTTTAGTTTAACCTGAGCTTCATCCCTACTTACACCTATTATATTACATTTATTGCTCATGTTCTATTACCTATCATGAAGCGCAGCCTCTTACAGGCATAGTCTGAACTGGAGATTTCTTAATACTGAAAATAAAAATGTCCAAGAAACTTTGTTGAGGAGGAAAATAAAAGCTTGTTTTTACATTTGTCTACCATCAAAGTAATTTTAAACTGTCATTAAATTGGCACTCTCATTAAAAACGTGACCAAATATTGACCAGATCTGGTCCTCATCAGGACTCTAAGTACTTGCATATCAGATGTATGGCAGATATACTGTACACTTACATTTTTGTAGGCTGATATTTTCATAACAAGAAATTCTCTACTGCTTGTTCAGAAATGTATTTTAAAGAGGTCCTTGTTGTCTTACAATTTTTAAAAGTTGTTAGAAAAATCCAGCGATGAGATCCATTTCACTTTTCCTTTTAAATTATTTTAAACTTACTAAAATTTAAATTATTTAAGTTATGTTTGCTGGATTATTTTCTTTAAGTGACCTAAAGGTCAAATGTATTACCCCCCTTAAAAAAAGACACCTGGACACGTGTAGACACTAAAGAAGTGCTAGTTTGAAGCAGGAGAAAGCTGACTAAATGTGTGAAAAGTTTTTCCCGCTTTCCCCTATAAGGAAAGCATTTTGTGGCAGTGGAGCTGTTCAGTACAACCAGCTGTGGCTGTGGTGGACAGCTATGAGGTGTCGCAGACACACACGTACACCCTCAGGACATTTCTGGATGTTCTGATGCAGCATTTAAACTGACAATAGATGACAAACTAGATATCATTCATTGTTAATAAGAGATGACAGTAAACTGTAACAACAGAGAGGGTAGCTGCAACAACTGTCTTGACTTTTGACTCTCTGTTGCCACAGGTTTCTAATCTAGATAGCAGGCCTGTCACAACTCTGCAACTAAACACTTTGATGACGTGCAGGATATGGGATGAGATTCTTAATTTCATTTTGTAATTTCCCACAGAAGATGCCAGATAATTGGCATGATGCCACTTAATGGGTTGATGGGTAGAGCAGTAAAGACCACCTTGTAGCAGATTTAGAGCTGCAATGATTAATCGATGACTCAATCAGATCAACAGAAAATTATTTGGCAACTATTTTGATAATCGATTAATCGTTTCTGTTATTTTTCAAGCAAAACTACCAAATATTTTGTACTTCCAGCTTCTCAAATGAATTGAGTATCTTAACAAAACAAGCAAATTGAAGACATGACCATGGCCACAAAGAAATTGTGAATGCCATTTTTAAACATTTCATAGACTAAACGATTAATCGATTAATCAAGAAAATAATCATTAGTTGCAGCTAGTAGATTCATCCTTTGATCCATCATAGTGAATAAAACAAAACTAACTAATGCAGAAAACCAACTAGTTAATTTTAAGCAACTAAAATAACAGTAAGGTAGTAGTCAGTAAGGTCAGGGTTAAGAGTCTGCTAAAGCTGGATTTATACTTGACACAAAGAGTTAACGGCAGTCCCGCTGTAGATGCCTGCAGTATAGGTTTTGATTTATAGTTCATTGATTTCCCCCACTGATAGCACCACTCCAACACTGGATGGATGTACAGTATTGTACACGATCAGGCCATTTACCACAAAAAAGTTAAGCGAGGCAGAATTGGCGTTTATGTGCTCCATGAAAAACTTACGTGAAAGTTAATGTATTAATGCGTCCACAGAGGAGTTCACAATCGTCAGTCACAATCGAGTTTTCATAGCTTCAAGCGAGCTTCAGCGAGGAATGAATTACTCACAGGAGGAGTAATGACATGCACCTCCCTCATGTGGAAAAAAAAATGAGTACACATAATACTTTCACACAACACCAGCGCCTGTTGGTAGATGTGAGCAAATCAGCCGCTGCCTGTGTGTATGGATTGAATCATAAGAGTCTGCAATGGCGTGACTGCGAACTGTGAGTTATGCTCAGATCTCTCCCAGACATCAAATGCTCTGGACATCCATCACTCAGCCTCAACATGACATTTACAGCCACTGATGTGTTCGCTCCTTTGCCTTTGCTTTGGCACTCACAATGGCTGCCACTGACACACAGATATACAGCAGCTATAGTACACACTGCAGAAAATGCAAAGAGAGAGCCAACTCCTCCGGAAAAAAAGACATAAAAGAAACACTAAAATTGACTAAATGAACTACAAATTAAATTATAATTCTTGCTGAAAAAATTGACATTTTTTAAATAATCTCAACTAAAACAGCTTAAACTACACAATTTTAAATTACAATATAAAATAATATTCAAATTTTAGGGAATTTGTACATTTACAGGTTTTCTTCTGGATAAAATATCAACATCAACAATATTGTATGAGTTATGAGGTGAAAGAACCTTTCTGCCTTTCATGATCAATTACAGCGTTACTCTGCTTTCATCAGGATAGTAAGACTCTTTGAGACTATTTGCAGTTTTTAAGAGGAGCAGTAATATGGACTGTTCTGTCTATGAGAGGCACTTAATGTCACAAAATGTAAATAAGGGGAAACATTTAAAAACTATTGACCTTACAATTATAAGGTTTATTCTGACTTTAGAAAAATTCTGAGCCATCGAGCTCCAAAGTTCAAAGCATCTTTTGAGTTAATTAAAATGTATTTTCTTAAAAGCTGAAAAAATCTGCCAGTGGTTTGATCATGTTTCACATTGTTTACGGTTCAAATGAACATTCAGAAAACAAGGAAAACTACATCGATTATGCTGAAATTGTAGATATTAACTAATAATAAGTTATCGTTTATGTATGTACACTAAATATTCTCTGTAGAAAACATTTAAAAATGCAACACCACACAGACAGATTATTAAACCCTCATTTAACAGATTTATGTGACCAACTCGGTCAGGTGCACATAAAGATAATTGAAAGTATTCTATACTTTTAATCACGTATTGCTCTTTTTAACAATATCCATTTCCTATTTAGCCCTTTTATCAAGTAAAGTCAGTTTCATTTCTATTGCCCAAAATCACACATTTGTCAGATGACTTTACAATCTGTAACACACAGTACAATATCCTCTACCCTCAGTTCGGATAATAAAGGGTCTATGGATCTTATCCTTGGCCCGTTTTAGCTGTCAATTATCTTAATTGAACCTGTTGCTTTTATTGCTTTTTGTCTTGTTTAATCATTATACTGTTTATTGCTCCTTTGTCCTTATTGTGTGGGAAAGCAGTAAACCTGCAGAAAAACACATTTTAACTGAATCTGGCCCACAGCAGGTAATGACATTGCTTCTAACATTGCTTTGCTATTTTTCCACCAAATAAATACATAAATGAATAAATATTTGCAGGTCTTCCTCTGACCTGTGTGTAAAAACGTTCAAACCGTGATGGACAGTCAGCACATGTTAGGCCTTGCAGCACAGTCAAATGAAAGGCTGCATGAATTTGCGACCCGTATCCATGGACTCGGCTGTATTTAGTCTGATAATAAACCTGGGAGAGACAGAGGTGGAGGAGCTCGGAGCCCCGCCAGGGCATGATAACACCTTGACAATTCAACACACATGTGCCGCGGCGTGCTGGGCCGCAGCCTCGGGGCAGAGCCTCTACCAGCATGTGGAAGAGGTTTTCCACTCAGCTGAACGTCCAGAACCTCCAATACAGCGGCCCCAGAGCCAGATCTAACTCCGTGGTGTTAGGCATCGAGGCCAGCTGTGGATTAACACAATTTGCACCTCCTCTCGGTGCAGGTAACACCCACACCTCCTCGTGGAGGTCCAACTCTTCAGATTTAGCCTTTGGCTCCACCTTCACAGCCTTTGTGTTAAAGCAAAAATAAAACACAAATTCAGACACACACACACACACACACACACACACACAGAAAGACAGACATCTCTCAAGAAGCCAGGTTTTGTTACTGAAGATATTACATTTACAAAGAGTAAATTCAATTCTAAAGCCGTAATGAAATAAGAGCAAGAGAATCTAATTTAACATCTGCTGTTTTAAAATGCTTCAACAACTTCTCGGGGCGTTTTGTTTCGTTGGCGGTGAGCTGAGACACTGTGGCATTCATACCATTTTCTCTCACATCCTGCCATCGATCCATCACTTACAGGAGGGGACCCTAACATAACAGGCTCATGATATCAAAGGTTGGGACATCTGTGTTTTATATGTAAAGACCTTCAAAACACCTGTCAAAGTCCACACTCCGTTTGACAAGTTTGACATTTCCAGAGAGAGCCCTGGTACCTCCCAGAGGTTTTGTTTGGTTTTCCGGCCTTTGTCTCGTATGTTTGATCAGTTTTGGATCAAGTCGTTACTTACTTTTAGACTCCCTGATATGGTCATCTGTGAGTGACAACCCAAAATATAAATGAGTTACAAGGCTCACAGTTACAAGGCTCTAAGGAGCACTAAGGTTTACTTGTAAAGTGAAGATTAACAAGGAAGAGTCATTCATTTCACTGGAGTACAACAAAGGCACAAACAGACAGACACTGATTGACCAGCTTAGGCAAACAAAAGGAAGGAAGTAGGAGGAGAATAACCACAGGAGAATAGAAGGGAGGATGAAGCAAGGGAAGGAAGGAAGGAAGATGGACCAAATGAAGGAAGTCAATAAGGAAGGAAAGAAGATAGAAAGGAGGGAGGGGAGTAATTTAGGAAAGAAGAAAGGAGAGAAGGAAAACAGGAGGTTGCTCCTACAAACAATTGACCTGAGTGAGCTTTTGGTGTTTTTTGGCACAAAGAGAGGCCATGGCCCAGAGTGCTGACAGAGAGGCTTAGCTGGTGTTGAGCCACTGTGGGCGGAGCATCACACTGTGAGGGGGGGGAGACGTGTGCGGTGGGGGAAGGGGGAGGTAGGACGTTGGGTGGGGGGGTAGGGGGTAGGACGTGGTTTAGGGGGCTGGACTGCCCTCTGACACGACCCTGTCACATGAGAGGGGAACCAACACCTACTAGAGGCCTGCCAAACAGCTCAGGTTAAGGTAAGAGACTGATTTCATCCACCTCTGAAACCGTATTTATTTACACTTACTGGATTTTACTTTATTGTGTTTAGCTTGTACCTAAATGTAGACACCTAGTGGTCTTACAACGGGGAGAATTTAAAATAGCAAGGTGTCAGGATGTGTTTATCTGCTGGTGATGAGCAGCAGTCTGAAATGTCAGCAGGCCTATGTGTCAAATACAAATACTCTATAACAGAAGATGGTTAAATCTTCACCTTGTTTAGCATTGCACACTAAATACCAAATACCAGGTATTTGCTAGAAATTCACCTGGACAATGTGCTCTCAGCAGCCATTCAGTGGGTCTAAATGCCTGACACCTTTCACAGCCTACACAGGACAGAGGCGCACATTCATCACACACATCCAGCCACCTGAAAACCTTCAGTAAAAAATAAAAATAGTATCCTGTTTAAAAGATAATAAATTTAGCAGTGCTTGGCAGAGGTAAAATAAATATATATTATATATATTTATATATATATTTTATATTTTCCATAAAAGTGAGAGGCTTTACAGTAACAGTGAGAGCCAAAAAAAGCTTTTCTGCTATTTTAAATATATATAAGTACAACAACCAAAACAAACTAAACTATATATATAAAGTTGTTTTGCACCAAAATAATTTTCAAGCACTTTCATGGGCTGTGTTTTACAAGTATTCCTTAAAAAATCTGAAAACTGAGGTTTTAAATGTTACCACAAACATATTCTAGTTTAACCTTACAAAACACACAGAAATCAGGAAGCAGGTTTGCACAGTTGTGTAGTGTCATATGTTTACAACGCTAACAGGTGTGACATCAGAGGTCATTTATAGTTATTCTATAGAGACACTACAGAGAGTGTGCAGAGCGCAGCACTGATGCACACACGCATCAAATGAAAGTCTGTGTTTATCTGCTTTACAGATGTTGAATGAAGCTTTAAGAATGAACTTCCATTCAGTATTGCACTGCCCTCAAGTGTTCATAGTTGAAAGCTTATACTACAGGATCTATAGTAGAAAGGTTGTACATGGAGACTGTATGTGTGTGTGTACAATACTACATTAGTATGTTTTTTTTAAAGAAACACGCTACAATCACTGGATTTTACTTCGAGTACCAGGACTGAATTCAGCTTTATTTAAGCTTTATTTGTGGTTTCCAGGATAAAACAATCAATCCTTAAACTATTGTGGCTGTATTATTACTATTAGTTGTAGTAGTTGTAACTGTAATACTACTAGTTTCCACAGCAGTCATAGTTTACATAGTAATACTTTTTTTTGTTTAGTTTAGTTGACATTGTAAGCAGGCAGATATAAAATAATACACATACCATATGTCACAATAACATCCAACACTTATATCTATTGTGGTCTTTGATATCAAGAGAGTAAAGATGATATAATAAAATATATATGGATTTTATGGTATCATATAATAGTGGTAGTTGTTTCAGTAGTATTGGTTGCAGTGGCAGTATTATCGGTTGTGATGGTTATTTAAATATTCATGAGCTGGAAGTAGTACTATTTATTGTGTGTGTAATTGATTCTAATTATTTATTTATTTGTATAGTACTACTACATACCACCTGTTTGCTTTGGCCAACAGGCGGCATGCTGCTGTGTAAAATTCCCCCTGCAGGGATAAACAAAGTTGTACTGAACTGATTTCAATTGGACTGAATTGAAAAGCAGTACAATAGCAGCTTCAGTATAGTAGTAGTAGTAGTAGTAGTAGTAGTAGTAGTAGTATCAGTGCTGTCCGCAGTAGTAATATTAACCCCTGTGCTCTCTGTTTGGTTGACCGATCTGGTCTGTTCACAGGTTATGAATCAGTCAGGTGAGAGGAAGGTCTACTGAGCAAAAATGAACATTTGTAATCGGTGAGTAAACTGTACAGAGGTAAAACACAACAGAAGATCATCATCTCCTCGAGGACTTTTTATACACTGGACTGTCTGAATGCTCAGAGAGAGAATGATGAAAGCTTTTATAAAATCTCCTCCCTATAGGATGTATTGCTTTAATGATCTAATATTAATTATGTATGTATATTATTGTAAGATTTGCAGTGACACCACATAGGAGGGATGGGAGGGAAATGTTTCTCTATAGACAGAAAGTTTACAGAACCCTGAAATTAAAGCATATAACTCAAAATATAATTCAAAATATAATGTTCATAACATAACAGTAAATACTAGATTCTTAACAAATAATGTGTTTATCATTATCACTTGATATCAAAATCTTCATCAACTTTCAATTTAAGGTTTTACTAATTTATTATCCTCAAGGCCACTTGTACACGTGTACACTTTACTGCTGTATTTACAGCAAACACACCGCACACAGCACAAATAACAGCACAAGTGGCAGAAAGCAAACCTGTACTGTACTGTTATTGTTGTGAAGCAACTATTCCAGGGGCAGGGCCCATTGCAATGTTTGTTGTTTTTCTAGTCTCAATTGCCATTCAACAAGAATAAGGTGCTCCCTCAGCAAACCATCTGTACAGTTTACCCTAACTGTACACTCCAGCTGTTTTTTTTTTTATTTTTTTTTTAGGATAGCATTTAGGTAAAAATAGCACTACAGCTGTAATTTCCATCTGGGTCATGCCTAAGCCCTTTACAATGCATAAATGCCTCTCTAGTTAATTTAAGATAGGGCAGCAGCTAATAATTTTTTTCACTGGCAATCAGTTTTGTTTTGTTTTTAAATACTGCAAAATGCACATCACAGGGTCTGAGAGCCAAAGGTGTGGTCTCCAGATTGCCTGTATACAATAATGTAACTGTAAAAACTTAAATTACTTAAACATTGATTCCTTACAAAAATGTTATGTCAGTTAATTTTCTGTCAGTTGATTAATTCAGTAACAAACTGTGGAAATTCTGCTTTAGTTGTTACCACTACAATTCTGTCAATGAGCATTTTAATCAATGAGCTCAAAATGTTGATATGTTGATTTATTTTCAGTTGGTTAGTATGTCTGATTTATGTAGTTGTATGTGTTTTTGTTGTTGTTTTAGGACTAAAAAAGGAGGGTCCATCCACACCAATCTGTATTTAAATCAGTATGATAATTATTCTCACCTGTGTTAGGCACCACAGCAGTGGTCACAAATAACAAACTGACCAAATCCATTCCTAATCCTAACTCACCAGTTCTATGGGTTTTCAGTTGGACTGTGTTCAAACTGGAAAAGTGAAAAAAATAGGCCTACTTAAACATACTAAATTAACTTAATTCGTCAGTGTGCTGTGTTGGCTCCATTACATTAATTGTCCCAGTAAACGATGTCAGTGAGTGAGCATGCACAATACCAGACAGCTGGAACTGGCTCACCTAAATGTAATGCAGCCATAATTAATGTTATTGATTACACCTGTGCTTTTCCTGCTTTGATAAGTCAAAATGTCTGCCGTGAAAAGGTTCTTAAGGAGTTGTTATCTCCTCCCAAATGGAAAAAAATAAAACTAATTATGGACTGATGGATAGCCCCAGAAACATCTCAGAAAACAAACAAATAAGGCATTTAATCAGGACACATATTTACTTACTCTATATTCATTTCCACACTTCATGTTGATAGTAGCTTTCCAAAGTCACAGGAGAGTCTTATGCCATTTCCTGTAAGTACAAAATGGTGAAGGACATTATATTTCCTGCCCTCTTCCGACTGTTAAAAGAAAATTAGTAGTGCATATAGTATTAGTATGTACAGTTGTGTGTATTTAGGTGATACAGTACCTTGAAATTGAAATTTGTGAGGTATTATTATATATCCTTGGCATTCATTCCATGCATAAAGTCCTGATCCATTGCTGCTAGGTAAAATGTGTGGTTGACTTTAGATGTCAACACCACATTTAGAAGAGCCTGTCCTCCCAAGAAAAAAGACACAGTAGGTCGTAATGTCAGTCGCCAAAAATAACCTATTGTTACGTTTGAGTGACAGATGCCATCTAGCAGCCGTAGTTGCTGCAGTAGACAACTGTTCGCTTCACATTTCCAACCGCGAGTCAGAACAATTGTCATGGTGTTTACTGTTGCCATGATGACAAAGGTTGCCAAGTCAAGAGGTCAAGTGATCATTTTAACCCAAACCATAATCTTTCCCTAACCCTAACCAAGTATTTTTTTGTGCCTAAACCTAACCAGACCTTAACCACAGCGTTATCACATCATAGACAGACAAATGATGTTGTCCTGCCGATTACTACAGATAGAGGCGCCGGATTAGAAAACGCTCCTATGGGTCGCTCTGGAGTGCATGGTCAAACAACCTATGTGGTCATTTTATTTGGAGGACTTGGTTTAGAAACTAAAACAGTAGCGCAAATAACAAAAAAGTCAGAAAAAGTAAAAGTAATGTCATGCCAATATTTGTTTTTTAAAATTTTAATTATATTATATTATATTATATTATATTATATTATATTATATTATATTATATTATATTATATTATATTATATTATATTATATTATATTATATTATATTATATATGACTTTCCTTAAATTATTTGATAAATACTGTAGGCCAAGGAAGAATAAATCTTGGAATAAAAAAGATGATATCTGGTTCTGCTGCATCAATTACAAAAATAATAATAATAGTAATAATACTCTTTTTTTTTTTTACTTTACTAATACCTACTGTATTCAGGTATTTCCATGTAATGCTAATTTATGCTTCTAGTATACTTAACTACATATCACAGGAAACCTTTGTACTTTTGTCTAAACAGGTGATTTCTTTACTTAAAAACTGTATATGAAATACGATACATTGTTGTATATATATAACAAATATATAACAAAAATACTTGGCTGGTACAGAATTTGTTATATATATAAAACAATGCATCACACCCAAGGGTATATCAAGTAGTTGGAATTAATTAATTCTGCTTTGACCAGCTACGACATTCATTAAAATTGTAATGTACTTAAGTAGAATTTTGCATGCAGGACTTTGGTATTTGTAATGTGTAGATTTTTACATTGAGGTATTACAAGGTTTTCTTCAGTTAGGAATACCTGAATACTCAATACTTCTTCCAGGTCTAGGTAGTCCTGGCTAAATATTCTCCAGGAATTGTGTGTGGGCAGCGATTTCAGGATTTCAGGGTCTGCATAAAAAAATCTGTGGTTAATGATAAACTTTTTATTTATTCTTCAGTTAACATGAAGTTGTTTTCTAAGAGCTTATAAAAATTCATTATTTTAAACTGTTGCAAATGTGACATCAGTATGCAGTGTATGTTTGTGCTAGCATGTAGGCATGTATACAACACATGTTCTACTGTACGTACCATCTGGACCACAGAGCACTGTGTCAGACGCCTCTTGTCCTCACTATAGTTGGAGTCACCATCAGCACATTTCCAGCTTGTGTAAACACAATAAGGGAAGGGGTCGCCCTCAGGTCACATACACTGTCAGTGGCTTTCATGGTAGCTCTATGAAAGTTTGATTCTAACCGACACAAAAGCAAAGCTGTGGATGCAGACACAAGGATTTCAACCTGTTTAAAACAAAATAGAAAAACTAAAAGTAAAACGGTCATTTTAGTTGCTCAGATGTCAAAGTGCAGAAGCTTGACTGGTGAGTTGTTGACAGTGTCCTTTGCCCTACATTTGAGGAGGAGTTTCACTTTGAGCAGCGATGTTGCAATTTCAGTCCTCCATGGAGGCTGTGTTATGTGAGAGCAAGGGATTTTGTTTATGAAAAATCTGTCATTTGTGGTAAGTCTTGAAGCTGTAACTTCTTGCATGTAAATGTAGTTTTTCACTCTGAACGTGAAGTGCCTGTTTGCTGTTGGTGCCTGCAGCTATTTGTCTCACATGCAAAGAAACAAATCCTGTTTCCAGATGACACTGGGTAAAATATGAGAGCCGACTGGTTGTGGTAAACACTGGAAATAAGTGATCAATTATGTTTAAGAAAGTCAGAAGTATCCAATATTGGGTAGAGAAATGCTTTAAATGCTGGACATTTATTTATTGTTGGTATGTGTATGTTGAAATACTTTATCTTGAAATATGTTATTCTGATTATTAGGTCAATTAGTATTGATAGGTGATTATGATATCAGTAAGCCAACTGATGAGCTCTGTTCCCACACAGAGAGGGAAGTCGCTGTGCAGAGATGGCTATGGTATGCCTGACAGACTTTGAGGAGTATGCTAAGGAACATCTGTCAAAGGCCACCTGGGATTATTATGCAGCTGGAGCAGATGAATGCTGCACCAGGGACGACAATCTACTGGCTTACAAAAGGTACAGTCCGAAAAATAAAGTTTGCCCAGACATTCAGGGACATAACAAATACACAATTTAAGCACCTCAATAGTAAAGTGTGACAGTGACAGTACTGGTCTACATACAGCACAAAGTAAACAATATTTTTCATGACATTTATGACCACAGATATGCAGTCAACATGTAGCGACACAGCGCAGTGTAAACCCAGCCCAAACTCAGATCCGCATGTTGATGTGCCGACAAAAACAGTTAATGTTAAACAGCAGATCATTTGAGGACACAGACTGAAGACTTTGGACAGCTATAACTGATGTCTGTATACCTTATGTCTGGTTGTAATGCTTATAATCATTAACAGGAGGTTACATTTTACCTACATTTTTATTTAACACATCACTGCTGAAGCTGTACAGTTCCTCCAACCCCCTGTAGTGAATAAGGAACTGTTTCCAAATATGCATTACTAATGGGTCAAGAATACTGGGTCATGATTTTTTTCCTCATGTGTCTCCTCATGCATTCCTCTCAGCTTTCCTAATGTCTCCATAAAGACTGTTAGACTGTTTTTCTTCTCTATAAAGACACAGTTCATATATGTTTTTGCTGCAACAAGCTTGTTACTAGGGCTTTGTTTACTGATGTGTTTGGGGTCAGGTTAGAATGTTTTCCCAGTAGTAATAAAGGTTGGGCTGGTTCTGGGACAAATCATCTTAAGTCATAAGGGTAAAGCGGAATCAGAGTGTTCTGTCCCTCAACGTTCATCAACATTTATAGATATATGACTTGTTAAGTGTTGTATTTATCATCTCTTTTCTTAAAAGAACGGCTTTATCTGACAATCAAGCATGTTCTAATTTTTCCTCTACATTAGGAAAATAAAGCAAGAAATAACACTGTAAATAAAGTATACCTGTTAAAGTGTTAAAGGAATAATTCCACTTTTTGTGAAATACACTTTTTCACTTTCTTGCCAAGAGCTATATGAAAAGATTGATACCCCAGTAAATATTGTCATGGAAAATGGATTTCACAGAGAGGAACTTCTTTTGGAGTTTTTTATTCTCACTTGTGTACAAGAGGGACAATCAGTCTCTGTGTAAACTAATGGAGCACTTCTATTTTATGTCATACCCAGAAAGGCAGTTAAGAATAGCACAAAAGAAGTTGTGTTAAATGGGAGTGTCATATGTTGTCATGAGACAAATCACATGGGGTTCCGCCTGCCTGTGCCTCTGCCTCCACCAAAGCAACACAGTATTAAGCCCCACTGTGTGCAAGAGCCTCTAACACACAGTTCACATATCCAAATCAAAATACCAATATGAAGCTACCACCAACAACCACTTAGCTTAGCTTAGCACAAAAACTAGAAACGGGCAGAAACAGCTAGTCTGGCTCTGTTCAAAGGTGACTAAAGCCAACTACCAACAACTGCATCTCTGATCTGAAGCACACTTATTTTCTTGTCTTGGTGTCACCATGAGGCTTCCAGGAAACCAGCAGAAACTCCAGGAAGTTACTGCACCCAGAAAAGAAATAGCCCAGCACATAAAACCCCATAACACCACAGCATGTCTTTTTTTACACATTGGTTTTTATGTGGATTAAACGAATATAACATAACTTGTTAATTAGTAAGTTTTGGAGGTACTGGTGGGTGGATTTTGTTACATTTGGACAGAGCCAGGTTAGCTGTTTCCCCGTTTCCAGTGTTTATGCTAAGCTAAGCTAAGTGGCTGCTGGCTCCAGCTTCACATTTATCGGACAGATATAAAAGTGGTATAGATCTGCTCATCTTTGTTCTCATCTAACTGTCGACAAATTCCTATATCTCACTTTAAGATCTATTAGTTTATACATAATTTTTTCAGGTGAAAATAAATAATGCAAATCTTTAAAATTGTTAAATTTTCTAAAATCTATCCGTTTGAGCACCCTCAGACAAACTCACCCCCACCCCTACATTTGGTATGAATGTTTACATATTAATACTGTATTTACTTCACATTCAGAATCCGTCTGAGACCTCGTATCCTGCGGGATGTGTCAGTAAGCGATACTCGGACCACAGTGCAGGGGACAGAAATCAGCTTTCCAGTTGGCATCGCGCCTACTGCCTTTCACTGTCTGGCCTGGCATGAAGGAGAGATGGCCACTGCTCGGGGTGAGGACTGTGTTTGTGTGCTTGTGTGTGCAAGTGTATGTGGGTCAGTGAGTGGTGTCACTGCATTTCAGTAAAGCTGATACAGTCACCTGGTAGACGAGAGTACAGGTGAGAACTTCTAACAAACGTATTATACAGTACTTCTGAATTGGAATGACTTTCTGTTCGTTTAAATGCTTTGTTACAGGACTGAACATTTTCATGATTAAATTTGAACCTACTTCATGGCTTATAAAACCAGTGACCTTTCCAACAGTGAGCTGAAAATAACCACAGTAATCATTTATGACCTTCTGCCACACAGCCACAGAGGCACTAAACACCTGCTACATCACCAGCACCTACTCCACCTGTTCAGTGGAGGAGATCGTGGCAGCAGCACCAAATGGCTACCGCTGGTTCCAGCTGTACGTGTACCGGGACAGGAAGCTGTCGGAACATATCGTGCACCGTGTAGAAGCCCTCGGCTACAAGGCCCTGGTCCTCACCGTCGATGTCCCCTACACCGGAAAGCGCCGCAACGACATCCGCAACCAGTTCAAGCTGCCGCCACACCTCAAGGTCAAGAACTTTGATGGTGTCTTCCAGGTAACAGTACGTGTTTTCAACATACTCTTTAAAATTCAAATAAAATGTGAAGACTTAGCAGATGAGATAAAGTACCTTGGCACTGATTTAACTGCTAAATGTTTACCATATACAGTATTAGCATATAGCTTGAGACAATTTGGGTAGTATCATTAAGTATTTGAACATTAGACATGTTAGATTAGAGATATACATATAAAATATTCCAGCGCCATGTAATGGTGTCAAAGTGTCAAAGTTAAAGCAGTTGTACATGTATTATGTGTTCTATAAGCCGGAGGCTGCAGGCCCAGAGGAGTATGGGATCCCAGCCAACACCTTGGACCCGTCCATTAGCTGGAAGGACGTGTACTGGCTGCAGTCCATTACCCGCCTGCCTATTATTATCAAGGGCATCCTGACCAAGGAGGACGCTGAGCTGGCCGTGGAGCATGGTGTCCAGGGCATCATTGTGTCAAACCATGGGGGGAGACAGCTGGACGGAGGGCCAGCTTCGGTACTTATTGACCATATCTATCATAAAAAACATTTTGTTTCTTGTGTCATGTTTACAGAATAGGATGCAAGGGTATGCAATAGCAATGACACAGTTAGTTATATCATGTTAGTAGTTGTGGAAATAGAATAAGATGTATTCGTGGTTGTTAAAACAGCAATGGTGCAGTGGTAGTAGTGGTAGTAGTAGCATTGTACTAAGAGCAGTATACCCAGTATCAGTAACATTACTGCACAATAGCAGTAGCTCTCCCCTACAAGTAGTAACTGTAGTAGCAGGAGTAGTGCAAGTTGTTGTGGTATTAGAAGCAAAAAAAAATTAATCATTGTAAAATTAAAGGTATAATTCATCATTTTTAGAGATATTCAAATTTGCTTTCTTGCCAAGAGTTAAATGACAAATACATAAGCTGATCTAAAATTGACACTTTGCAGTTTTATGCAGGGTTATGTGCGGGACTACTTCTTGGCCGGGAACAGTGATTGTCATCATTGTGAGATTGCCAGGCAACCATCAGAGACACCAAAAAGTCACTGCTCCCGGCCAAGAAATAGTCCGGCACATAACTCACTGTAAAAACCTTTTTTTTTAACCAGTCTTTTTAGGCTAGCTGTTTCCCTCTGTTTCCAGCCTTTTTGCTAAGCTAAGCTAACCATCTCCTGGCTCCAGCTTTATACTTAGATATGAGAGTGGTAGTGATTTTCTCATCTAACTCTCAGCAAGAGAGCAAATAAAGCATATTTCTCAAACTATTTAATATTACCATTAGTGCTTGTAGTAACATTAGCATTTGACATTGATAAACCTTGTAGATAGTAAAATTGTGTTATGATTTTGAGGTAGCCACTGTTTGAAATGTTGCTTAGCCTGTGGTAACATACATGATCCAACTCAGGGTGAAGTGCAGTATAAATCACATCTGCACTTATTAGAGTGTGCACTGTTGCTATAAAGTATATTGGCTTTGTTTTATCTTCATCTCTAACTAACAGATTGACGCACTGTCAGAGATCGTGGACACGGTGCAGGGCAGGATCGAGGTCTATCTCGACGGAGGAATCAGGACAGGAAGTGATGTACTGAAAGCGCTGGCCTTGGGAGCCAAGTGTGTATTCATTGGCCGTCCAGCAGTGTGGGGCCTTGCATACAAGGTACAACAGCAATGACCCTGTGTGTGTGTGTGTGTGTGTGTGTGTGTGTGTGTGTGTGTGTGTGTGTGTGTGTGTGTGTGTGTGTGTGTGCGTGTGTATATGTGTGTGTGTGTGTGCATGTGTGTGTGTGTGTGTACAGAACATCAATCTGAGGTTGAAAAGCTGCATTGATTTAAAAGGTTGAGAGAGATTCTGATCACATCAAGGTGTTATTACTGACTGACTGGCCTCTTGACATGTTTTCTCTCCTGTTCAGCTTCTAACCTACATTCACCAGCCAGTATCCTTAGCAGCTAAAGTTTTGCCATGAAAGTTATTTACATTCTTTGAGCAAGGGCCTTGGTGGAAGGTTTACATGGTTTTAATTGTTGTTGGCTTAAACAGTTTAGTTAGTGTTTGCAATTTTAGAGATATTATGCTGTCTCAAAGCACTGAAATCCATAACGTCAATATTTTGATGCAGTGAATCTTTCCTGAAAGAGCAAAAATCATGTATGATGTAGAATCAGAGTTTACTGAAACAAAGTCTATATTTCAGTCCCTCCAGGAAATCACAATCTTGCAAATGCAATAATTAATGCAAATTCAACCAATCTACGCAATATTTGCGGGGGCTACTAGGAAGATTTTGACACCAAATATATCATTGTAAATTTAATGTCCATACCTTCCGATGAGAATGAAAGACAATTGCAGCGAGTCCATCAATATCCTCTATTTTGTATTGATATTGTGTGCAACCGGTTCAGATTCACAGGAGTTCTGCTGAAGGCATTACGCCATTCCAAACAAAACTTGCTTCATCAACAAAAATAACTCCTCAATTGCAGTTAGCACGGCTCTTTAACCTCTCCTCTCATCATTAAAACAAACCTTATGCTGGTTGACTGGAAAAAAAACAGCAAAACTGGAAGTGACAGGGTTTATGTGGTCTTATCATGAGAATTATTCTAACAATCATTGCACTTTTCTGCGTCAGTCTAATAAAACAACCAGTGTGACATGTCCTTGCATCATGCGTTCAGGTGAAATTACACGATGAAGAAAGACGGATTTTTTTCCCTCAACTTTTACCGTAAGAAAATCACATAAAACTCCACAAATTGCATCCCAATTTTTGAGAAAAGCTGCTGCAAAATCAAGCATTTTTGATCTCAATAATCACAAGAAGCTGTGAAATCCTGGATGGACTTATATTTGTCTTTGGCAGTGAAGTATTAAATAAATGTCATGAAATGTTTTAAAACTACTGCTGTTGTGTATTGATATTACAGATTGTATTTGGTCTTTGATAGTGATTATTGGTCCTGTGTGATCTTTCAGGGTGAGGAGGGAGTGAGGGAAGTACTGCAGATCTTAAATGATGAGTTCCGTCTGTCCATGGCTTTATCAGGTGAGTCACAGATGTTAGGTCAAGTCACTAAAACTGGATATAGATCACAATGTAACCATGCTAATATATTTCTGTGCCAAAATAACTACATCTATATCCTTCTGTATGTCTTCTGAAACAACAATCACATTTTTATTTCTATCTCACCCAGGTTGCCGGAACGTGGCTGAAATCAACAGGAACCTCATCCAATTCTCTAAACTCTAACGTACCAGCAGAGGGCAGCACTGAGGACGATAATGGCATCCACTGAACAGGACTCACCACTGAACCAAAACCACTGTGCTGACAAAGAGCTTGAGACTCCATCATGGGGAAAAAAACTGAAAGATGTTCGATGATGTCAGAGCAGAACTCATTTCTTTATCATGTCAGGAAAACACCATACATGCACTCATACTAAAAGCTTCCATAATTTGGAAATGGCATCCAATATGTATTCATGCAAGAGTGTACGAGTGAGAGAGTGTCTTTGGAAAGCTGAGACAGCAGATTTAGCAAGTCAATGATGATTTTTGCTTCTGGACTGGAAGGGATGGAGACACTTTTCATTAAACTAACAAACTTCTCTTGGTTTTATTGTAATGAATGCAACAGATAATGACATACCGTACACTACAGTTTGAGATGCTACCAGTGCTTGTGGTTAATAAATGCCTGTTGAGGTGATGAAGAACTGTTATTTTATTCTGGATCTATTATTAGCAGGCAATAATATTCTGTCTTAATTAAAGCAGGTACAGTATTTATCAATAGTGTGATCGAGAGTGAAGGCACACATTCACCACAACACCTTTAAAAGATGTGAAAATTCACAAAACTCTGTGTTTAAAATATCTAAATGTCTAATATAAACCAAAAAAATGTAATCAAATATGATTATCTCAGTGAACAGGATAGAAAAACTAACTGATCAGTGATTGTGTGTGTGTTTGAGCTGTAGGCTAGATTCCCAACAGCATCAAGAAAACAAAGAACTATAAAAGGTCATTTTGGTTATTGTCTCTGCATGGGATTTAGCTAAATATGTTACATGTTTTCAGCTTTCATCCAGCAAAAGACATGAAAATAGCATAAAGAAAATGTAAGAATGAATAATAAAGAATCTTAGACAATTCTGTAGATTCTTCCTTTCTGGTTATCATGTTTGTCTTTCATAGGTAATTCATACTTTATTCAAAACCCTAAAAACAGCTTGTGAAACTGCCTATTCCACTGACACAGTGCAGTGGTGAGCGTCAAGATGCGGAAAGGCACAGACAATGAGAAAGAGAAGTAGCACAGGAAGTGACTGAGGTCTCGGTTGAGGCAAAAAACAGTGATGCTCTCTCATACGTTTTAACCTCTCTCAAACCAGCTGGTGCAGTGCAGCAGACATTTTCTGCTCAGTGTTCCTCTCAGGGTTCTGGTTGGTTTAGACGAGCAGGCTGGAGGGAGGCCTAGGGTCCAGTTTGCTGAGGAGGATTTCTTCCAGGTAAGGGTGTCCCTTTAGTTCATGTCTTAGATCTGGTTCCATGAGGCACCTGCAGACACAACATATGTAAAATAAGTTACCGCAATTTCATATGTGCGTTTTTATTTCAGTTCTGTTTAGTACAGTTTCAGTTCTGTACAGGAGGGTAAATTCAGGCTTTCTGCATATTACTTCACTTCACTCACTTCAAATTTTGTTTTGTAACTACTCATGACACTAAGCTACTGCATATCTTCATTATTGCACTTGCCAGTTGAGAAGGAGCTTGAGTTTGCGGTTACTGGCTGTCAGTTTGTTTTATGCAAGAGGTAAATTAAGGTGAACTGAAGATTGGTGGCCTACAATTGCTAAACGCAACATTAATGCCAAGTTATACCTTTTTTAAATATTAACAAGTCACCTAATAATTTTAGACACTGTTTTTTGCTATAACACAATGTCAAGATAGAACAGTTTTATATTATGTTTGTCCTTGATCCACTATGGTGGGAAGTGAAGAAGACAGATGTCAAAGTTCAGTTAAAAACAGTAAAATGTCAGTAAATTGCTCTTTGAATGGATATATAGTCAGTAACACATTTGTCCTGCATTAATGTGCGTGAGACAGCAAGTAAGTGTCACCATTTTAGGATGAAGACTCCAACGCGCTCTGTGCTCTCTCACACTGTATATAAATTATCTGATGTTTAAAACTGTCAGGCTGTCATCAGAAATTCAAAACAGATGAGAGATTACAAGCACATGACAGTAAGATAACCACCAAGATGACAGCAGGATATTTCTGAGTATCCTGAACAACTTAAACATAAGTAAAAGTACAATGTGCTCCGGTTATAGAGCTATAATGAAACAGTAACTAAATGTGACTTGACATACTGGAAAATATGTGGTTTATCTTAGATATTTATGCAGTATAAAGAAGTGATCGTTGGTAACATTTTGGTCTGTGTATTATAGAAACAATCAAATAGATGGAGTTGTAATACCAAATACATAATGGTTTTATTGTCATTAAACATATGTTGAGCAGGTTTTTAGTACATACCTGTAATAATTCAACATTAAATACATCATAGTACTGACAGTCAGATTTGTGGCACTCTTCCTGCTGCCATTTTTACATCTTCTCTTTTTTCTTTTTTTTCTGCAAGTATTACAGTATTATCATTTTTATGTACATTATAGCCATTTGACATTTTATTGTTTTTAATAAAAACGAGGCACATCCTTATCATTCATTGCACTTTGTTTCATAAGGACTTGCACTTTATTTTGTTTTCTGTTTTTTATTGTATCTATTCTTATTGTGTACACAGTAGCACTGAAGGTGTAGTAGTAAGTAATAGAGAATGACAGTAATTCTACTCTGACCTTGATGTGCTACCAAGTCTGTATAAAGCTGATAGTGCTCACAGAATATGAGCATTTAAAAAAACAACCACAAAGTCTCTGACACAGTTGATTTTATTTACTGATACGCTACACAGCCAGTTTCAGAGGATGTGGATAATGAATGTTTACAGTTCTGCAAACTTCAACCTGCAAACCTCCAAAAAAGACCTGCAAAAAAGAACCGTCAGTGTACACTAAAATTGACATACATATTATAAGACATGAGTGTTTTTGGTGACAGTTTTAGTGGGAGGTTGAATATTTTTTTGAAAGGCTCTCAAGTCAAGTTCAGTTAAGTATGTACTGTCTGCCAATAATGTATCGTCGGCCATAGCAAACATACTGAATTTATCAGAGTTTGATGTGAAAAAGAGAACATCAACAACCTGGTGAGTGTCTTCATACAGAGGAAACTTTAAGACAGTTCTGACTAAGTTGTTGAATGAGACAAAAAAAAGGATCAAAGGTGAGTCTCCTCATAACAGATGAAGAGATATTTTTGCATCAGCCAGTATGAACATGCACAAAAGTTAAGGTCGATTGTAGTCAGACGTTGGCTGGAAAACATTTCCTGTACATGTCTTGCACTGGGGTCAAGAGCACACTTTATTGTGCCAAACAATCCAGCATTGCCCACAAAATGTATTTCTGCAAATAAAAACTCTTCGTTTGTCTCCACTTAGGAAGCCTCACCAGCGTAACAGTCCTCAACACCAAGAGGCCAATGAAATGGGGTAAGGTGTTTGTGGTTTTAGTATTTCCTTCTTATATTTTGCCTCCCCTCTTGATGTTGCAAAGCATTAATTATTTCAACATACTTGTGTACTGCTTGTGTATTGGAGATTAGCCTTGAGGTTTGAGTGTCTCAGAAGAGTCAGAACAAGATTACAAAAGATAAAAAAGCTTGATTTCCACATGTTTACTGTCTAACATTGTTTTGCAATCATTGTGCATGTTATTATGCAAGTTTGCTTCATGTTTTTATGCAATAAAGGGCCTTAAACACAAAATGTGAGCTTTAAACATTTGTTCACATTTTCCTTTTTTAATTAAATTCAGTTGCTTTACCAAATACATTGGGGGATATTAGCATCCTAGCAAACGATCTTTTTTAAGCATAAGAAGTGGTTTACTGAAATAGTTTACTGGTTCCTCCTTTTCAGGTCACAGGACACAAGCTAGAAAACAGATAAGGGACTTTCATAAGCAGCATTGAGGGGGCAGGGTTTCTTCCATGCAATACGTTCAGTTAATCAAGTGTTTAAGGTTAGAGATGATTAAAGTTAGGGTTTGGGCCAGGGATTTAGTTGGGGTCTGCCAGTTCTACTGAGGGAGGCAGCATTTGTACACAAGTTTCTACTGATGCTAAATGATGCAATAAAGCTCAACCTGTTCCTGAAATGTGCTATGCTTCCTACTCTGTAGGGGAAGTGGGGATGACAGTGGGCCAGGGAGGCTGAGTCGCAGATTGTCTCGCCTGGGCAGCAGACATCAGTCCAGGGATCCTCCGAGACCTCCAGCTCAGCCAGACAGATCTCCTGCTCCACCTGACAGACCTGATCAACGAGGTGTGTGTACTCATTGGCTCTCTGTAGCTTCGATTCTTACTGTAATTATCGATACTGTCTGATACAATTTCATACTGGAGAGAAAAAAATTCAATAATGACTATGATATGTGTGTCTAAAGTGTTGCATGTAAACAAAATTTGAACAACTGCAATGGATGAGACAACAAAAAAGCTGAATAACAGGGTGATAGTTGATTAAGAATTACAGTATCATGACTGTCCTCATCTCTTAATATCTCTTCTCCATTTGGGTTTGGTAGATGACAGACCTTCTCCACCACCTCTTGCTCCACCGCCTGCTCCAGCTCCAGCTCCAGCTCCAGCTCCAGCTCCTCTCCCCCCACTCATGGCAATGCCACCTAAACGCCCAGACAAAGCCACAAAGCCCAAACTTCCCCCTCGGCCGCTGTCCAGGGCATTCAATAGCACTGAACATGGAGCAGCTGTGTTGCAGGTATATGTTTGTGACTGATTGGCTCTGGGTTATAAGATTAATAAGTAACATGTTTCTACAGGAGCTCAGAAAGTCATTCTAGATTTTTAAATCCCCAATCTCTGCAATTGGTGTAACATGCTCCATCACCCTATCAATTTATGGTGGAGTTGCAGACTTGACCTCTTGTCTATAGAGCATTGAAGGTACTTCATGCAGCTTTTTCAAATTATCATTTTTAAATTAACCTTGGTACCACAATTAACTCAAAAATGTTATTGTCCAAAAAACATTACCCTTAAACTATAGTACATGTACTTCTTGTCATCAACTGGATGTTACTTTTTCATTTAAAACATTTTGTCTTATACTCAGATGAAAGTGATAAACATCTTTAAAATAATTTTCACTAGCTCTCCTCTCAGCACTTTCATAGGAAAAGAAGTGTCCCCCTGTGCATATGGCATATTACCCACAAAAAACACAATAATGAGTCTGAGAACAATGTAGTGGAGGCCGCTGACCCCCTCAGCCATGTCAAGATTATTATGAAAGTGATTTACTGATGTTGAAGTCCATTAAGCCAAACTATTCATGCCACATGTTTCCCCAAAGGGCTTTGATGCTTTTCGGGTGGATGATGTTCTCTGTGATGTCGTCTTGGTTCCTGGAGACAGCAAGGAAACTTTCCCAGTTCACAGAGTCATCATGGCTTCATCCAGTGACTACTTCAAGGCAATGTTCACAGGTGAGTTGTCCTCTCTCATTTAGTTAAAGGCCGACAGCGTAGGAAACTTGGGCTTTTGAGTTCAAGAGATGGTGAAATAAATTGAGTGATGAATGCACTGCAATGTAATACAACCCAACAGAGCAGCAACACAATATGTAAAGAATCAACTCTGGCTGTCACCTAGAAAAATTACAATTTACAATATTATTACAATTACAATGTATCGCAATTTATATACTACTGATTTACAACAGCAATTAGATGGAAATGTAGTGCCACCTGAAATATGTATTCTGTCGGCATAGTGAGAAACTGTTTCTACTTAATGTACCTGGCAAGTTGATACTGAAAGTATGAGTAAAATGTTCAGTGGGAAATGGGAAAACAATTATGTAAGCCCATATAAATGTAATTTCTAGTAGACAGGGTTGAGTGTACATGTATGTATGTTGGGGTGAACAAAACACATTTCAGTATAGGTAAAAGAGTTAGAGGGCTGTTTGATCGGATTGTATTACATTGTGAATGGGTTTATTTTTCTGTCCATTTGAGTGTAAAGGAAAACACAACATCATGTCCAATGTGATCACAAAACTACAGGTCCAAAGCCATGCTACTGACCCTGTAACGCTGCAATGCTTATTACACAGCTGAAAACATGGAACAAGTTGTTTAGAAAAAAACAATAATAATAATAATTTTAGATCCTTAGAAGTTTGTCCTGAGGTTGGTGCCAGAGAAAACGCTGTGTTATTACATAAAGATGTTATCCTCTGTTATGTAGCCTTTTAGGACATCACAGAGTTAGCTTGTCAGACTATTGTTAGCATGCTCACATTTACATTTTTTCATTTGGCAGATGCTTTTATCCAAAGCAACTTATTACTGACTTATAAAAATTTATAGCTCTAAATGTTTCACACTTTCTGGTAAGTCACCAGGTCACAAGGTATCAATAAAGGGCTTCACATATTCTAAGTCATCGGGTCTGCAGTTATATTTACTATGTCATTTATGAAAATAATTAGTCTGCAGTTATACATGTTAATAAATTGTTAATAAATGGATTTTTGTCTGGATGCCCTGCAGCCCTTTCCAGAACGTAAGTGCCTCAACATCAGAGGTGTCTTCCTAAAGAATTAGATAAAGCAAATGTTATGGTGGTATAGAAAGGAGGGATTTTTCACTACCTGGCAACCCAAAAAGTATGCTTATTAATGGCTTATAAAGCATTAGTAAATTATTTATTAACCAATAATCAAGTAATTAATTAATGCTTACAAACCCTTTATAATGGGTGCCTTATCAGAAAGTGGTATCAACTTGTCTTTATCAACTGACAGTGCTCTCTCTACAGCCACACTGCTGTCTAAAATATACATACTTTCACATTCGACCCTGTGGCTTATTTTTTTCATTTAATTCCAATGAATATAAAATATTAACATATTTACTGTGTTCAGGGTGCCACTACTCGTACTTTCAGTTTGAAATAGACATTCGCAAATGGTAAAAGCGAAGAGGAAATACAGGTTAGTATTCTGTCTTACTTTTGCATTACACTTCCTCTCAGTTGCAGCTTCACACAAGATATTTGCATGTGAGTACAAAATTAACTACAACACTTCTATTATCCCTCATGTTTCTGATGAACTGTGTCAGCTGTGTCCTTATATCTTGCTGACTGTGCCCTTGGGCATTATGACTGCACAAGATAAATCTCCTGAAACAATGCAAAATCATTCATTCACCTTGTCTTTGTCTCTTTGTACTTGTTCTCCCTTGATCAGGAGGCATGAGGGAGCAGGAGATGAGAGAGATCAAGCTGCATGGAGTCACTAAATCAGGTTTAAAGAACATTATAGACTTCATCTACACATCAAAAGTCAACCTCGACATGGGTAATCTCCAGGACACACTGGAGGCTGCAAACTTCTTGCAGGTCATGCCTGTCCTGAACTTCTGTAATCAGCTTCTGAGCAGTGAGGTGAGAGTGTTTTTTCTCAGTATAATGTTCCACTCCTTTGATGTTTCATCATTATGTTAATGGCAGGTCATTATATTCAGCTACATAGGAGGCCTAGTCTATTGTACAATACAGAATAAATTTTGAGGCAAAAAATAAAAATAAGTAAAGTCGCAAAATAAGTAAAGTAACACAGAACTAATAATTATTTTTAAACCATATTATTTTATTTTATCTCCTTTCTGATGCAGATCACTATTGATAACTGTGTGGAGGTGGAGCGTATCGCCACAGACTTGCTTCTGGAGGATGTTCAGCTAAACATTGGTGAGTGATGTGAAACTTATCTGAGGGCACAGAAACAAAAGCACAATCTTTTTTAGATCTGTACAGGTGAGGTGGATGTTTAACACTTTAAAACCTGGACATGGACTCCTGGAAACACATCATTATTAAAACATAGGAGCGCTAAAGTTGACTGTCCCAGGCATCCTTTTAGTTCCACAAGTATAATTTAGGGAACTGGGGGAAAAAATGAATACCGTTTATTAATACTGTTGACCCTCTTTGTTGTATCAAACCTAGGTGAGTTTGTGAGCCAGAACCTCTCAGAGTTGGTGCAGTGTGGTCGCTACCTCCAGCTCTCTGAGACCACCATGGCCAATGCTCTAGGCAGCAACTCCCTGAACGGTTTCACTGAATTGGAGCTCTACCACATCGCCAGAGGATGGCTAGACCACGACCCTCCACAACGCCGCTCCTCTGTCTATGCATTGATGCGTAATATTCGTTTCCCACTGATGAGCCCCAGTGAGCTGATTCAGATCTCCCAAGATGATGAAGAGGAAGGCAACTCTCTGATGCGCTCTGAGACAGCCTGTGTGAACCTGCTGCTGGAGGCCAGCAACTACCAGATGATGCCTTTCATGCAGCCCGCCCTGCAAACTGAGCGGACACACATACGCTCAGACGACACACACATTCTGGCACTGGGGGGTGTGATGCGACAGCAGCTGGTGGTGAGCCGGGAATTAAGGCTGTATGATGAGAAGACCGGCCATTGGAGAGCCCTGAAGGCCATGGAGGTGCCACGCTACCAGCATGGTGTGGCTCTGCTGGGTGGCTTCCTCTTCATCGTTGGAGGTCAGAGCACCAACAGTTCACTCACTCTCACGGCAATATTCACTCTGACAAGCAGTTTATTCAAACCCCTTGAGGGTTCAACCCCTTGTTCATTTACTGTACTTTAGGCATTTGAAGGCAAACACATTTACACAGAAAGATTGCATTGTGACACCGGAAATGCAAATTACAGGTGAATTACAATTACAGGTACATGTGCTTAAAACCTAGCATAACATAACTTAACACAAGCTTTTGTCTGCACATACATAAATGAGCTCTGTAAACCAAAACAAATCAAACACAAAAATGCAACAATCAACACCATAGACCACTATGTGTCAGACTACACACCTGTTTTATTTGCATTATGGAGTCAAGGTGTAACTAAATAATATGAAGTTATATGAAAAAATGCTGTTTTTAAGAAATACAAGCATAAAAATAACATTGTAGGAGAGATTGAAAAATTGTAATTTATCATCCATGTTATTTACCACTCTGATTCTTTTGGCTTCCCAGGCCAGAGTACTTATGACACCAAGGGTAAGACGGCCATAGACAGCGCCTACCGGTACGACCCACGTTTTGACAAGTGGCTTCAAATTGCTTCACTCAACGAAAAGAGGACCTTTTTCCACCTCAGTGCTCTGAAGGGGAAACTGTTGGCAGTCGGTGGAAGGAATGCCTCAGGGGAGATTGGTAAGCTGCTGCTACTTTCTCTACTACTGCTGTCTGTACAGTTTTTTTCTACAGTCAGTTGATGATGAATTTGTAAAAATAATTATAATACTTCTACTACTACTTACAGTACCTCCACTTCTGCTGCCACTAATTCTGATAGTATTACTTCTCCACATATTACTACTGCTACCGCTAATGCTACTAGAAAAACACTTAAGAGAATCTGGATAATTTTAGTCCCCTTTCAAAGTCAGACTCATGCTTACATAAAATTCAACCCCAAACATCTCTCTGTCACTTTGATCAGACACGGTGGAGTGCTACAACCTGAAAAAAAATGAGTGGACATTTGTGGCCAAAATGGTGGAGCCACACTATGGACATGCTGGAACAGTTCATGGGGACCTCATGTACATCTCAGGTAAGATAAAACTGTTCACACTGTCAGTGGTTATGTTTGATCGCTTTTGTTTAGCGCTCTAGTTTTTGTGACACAGTGATAAAATACCAAGAATGAATTCACAAGTAAACACAATGAATGAAGACTGAAAAGTAGACCATTTTGTTAAAGTGGCCCATGAAGAATTGTATGGTGACCAAAAAGTCCTCCTAAATGAGAATAAACAACCCCCATGACTGTTCCAAAAATGACTCATCAACCATTTTCTGATCGGAGACCTCTGAACATTGACAGTTCATAGGCAACTTACAGGCCACAAAAAATCACTTGTCAAGAAAACCTACACATATAAGTGTTTCAACAAATCATCGTTTCTGCAGTGAGGATAGTCTTGTATTGATGCAATCAGATCATCCAAGGTATAAATAATCACATGTAAGAGGTAAAACAGTACCAGTGGCAGGTATATATGGACTATAGACAGCAAAAGGTTCCATTTCGACAAGATGAATTATATTTCGCAAAGCTTGCTTAGCTGACCACCATTTGAAACCACTTCCTGTTTAGCAGCAGACACATCGGAGCTACTCTCAGTCTGAACACAGGTAGTTTCTTAGCAACCTTGGACAGGAAACTCGTTTCTCATTATGAAAGCAGAAACAGAAGTTTCACATGTAGGACTGTGAACCAGGGAACACAAAGACCTGTGGTTAAAGTCACAGTGCTTTTTAACAAGGTTAAAACCCACGATTCATTTAATTCCACTGCAACTCAGGCACAGTATACACTAAACCAAAAATTCAAAATTCAGAACTAAGTAAAAGGTTTAAAAGTACAGGAAACTTGATTTACAATGGCATTTTTTTCTATATCTATATGTTGGTATACAAGTGATAGCTTGTGAGGAGCATTTGTTTTAATTTTGACATTTTATGGACTATAAATTTGATTTATTAATCCAATTTATTTAAAATTTTTAAAATGTTTACATTTACTACATGTACATCTTTTTCCCATTTTCCTATACTCACCTGTTATACTATACACACATTTTAATACAGCTTTAAATTATTATATGGACAAATGTTTTATTTTTCTTATGTCACCCAGGTGGCATTACCCGTGACACATTCCAGAAGGAGCTTTGGTGTTACAATCCTGACACTGATGCATGGACTCGGCGGGCCGACATGATGGAGCTCCGCGGCCTGCACTGCATGTGCACTGTAGGAGACAGACTCTTCGTCATGGGAGGAAATCACTTCAGAGGCAGCAGCGACTATGACGACGTGCTGGGCTGTGAATACTACAGCCCCGAGACAGACCAGTGGACGGTGGTGGCATCCATGCCGCGAGGCCAGAGTGACGTTGGCGTGACGGTGTTTAATGGGCAGATCTATGTGGTGGGGGGGTATTCCTGGAACAGCAGGTGCATGGTAGATGTTGTGCAGCGGTATGATCCAGAGCAGGACATGTGGGACAGGGTGTTCAATGTCTTGGAGCCTCTGGGAGGGATACGTGCTTGTACGATGACAGTTCATCTGCCAGAGGGGTCAGTGGATGAGGCTCAGATCCAGGAGTGCCCACTGCCCACAGCTAAGAGCTGATTTGACAGCAAGCAGGGGTTTCAGACCTTCACCGCAGTCTGACCAGAATTGGCAAGGCAAAATTGAACTGCATGCTGTGTCAATAAGCAGGCAAAACAGGAAGTAGTGTGGGTTTCAAGCATAAGCTGCAGGTGTAAGTAAGGCTAGCTAGCTGACGTTAGCATTCTACAGTAAAAAATTCAACGTCACTTTCTTTAGTGTAATTTCCTATCCTTGCATTAACTATCTGCCATGCAGCATCCAGTCTGCTCTGCTTGTTGTGTTCTTTCCACAGTCAGTGCAAAGACAGTGTGCAAGCCTGCTCTAAGTGAACAGGGTTAGGGACTGAATAACCTTCATTATGGTTAGTATTGTTGTCATCATTGTATAAAGTAATAACCACAACTTATCTTTACATGTATTAAAGATGCACAAGTTTCCATCATGTATTCTTAAAACTACAAAAACAATGTTGTTTTAACTCTCAAATGCTGGACAGTCTGCAAATATGCTGATCATGTTTCTTTAGAAACTTAATTTAATGAGTTGAGTGAACTCTTAGCCATATATATTAATTCAACACAACATTTTCAGTCAAAACACTTCAGTCAGTACTCATGTTTGTACATTCTGAAAAGGTCTGAAAAAGAAAACAACATATTTACATTAATGTCAAAAGATTTGACTAAAGTCCTGTATGATGTTTTAAAGTGTGTTAAACTATTAAAACACATAATAAAGTCATGTATCAGGTTGTGGATAAACAGATAATGAAATTAATTGTTGGTTTTGGTCTTTTCAGGGGATTTTTTATAGAAATAAAAAGAAACGATAATGCCAGCTGTATCCCTTACAGGTGCATTAAGTTAGCCTGTATATGACCTGTATATGGACTGCAGTACCTTGTTTCCATGTTCAGTACCAACAGTTTGTAAGAGAAGAAAATGTTGAGTTATTACTGTTTGATTTATAGTATATTGATTCTGTAAAAAAAAAAAAAATGAAGACATGCACTGTACAGTGAGAAGACTGGATTTAATTGATGTTGAATTTAATGCAGCTACTCAGCTACTCCCATAGCGGCAAAATTGATGGATAAATGTTTGATTTGTTATGTTTTGTATATTTATATCATCATGCTGTGTTTTAATATAAAAATAAAATGGATTATGATCTTCATTTTAAGTTCTTTAACAGCTACATGTGTAGAGGCATATTAACACACATGAACACACACAAGTCTGTGTACTTGAATGACGATGAAACTCCCCTTGGGACTTCATCCTTCACCTTCAGATAAGACGACAGACAGCTGTGATATCAATGACTGCTCTGCCAAGGACTACAAATACTGAAAAGCAGACATCAAGTAACCACAAGGTCAAGGGTAAAAACCCTGCAACACTCACACTTTCCACCAAACTGCTGTATGACCCAGTGTACCATTTACTGAGCAAACCATGGCCAGTGAAAACATATCTGGCCATCTGGCAGATAGTGTCACCTTGAAACATCCTATCTTGTTTTATTTGGCTGATCTGGCCTTGTACATTGCAGTTGAAAGTATTTAGGTTCTTAATTGCTGTGCTTGACTACAGATCTGAACTACTCATCTCTTTCCCTTTAAAGGAACCCTGTAAAACTGTTCCCCTGAATTTCTAAACAAAGCAGTAAAAAGGGTCTTCGGACCTGGTAGAGCCACATCACTAGACTAAAAAACAAATATCTCCTTTAGTTTGTTTAAATTCACTTTGAAGACAAAGAAGACAAGAGTTTTGTTCAAGGGAAAGAAACACTCTACAGTGCTGCATACTTAAATTAGTCATTTTATACTGGGGGATCATTTTGTAAAAGTATGCTTTGAAAGTCTTGTAAATGCTTTGTAAAAAGTATGCATTGTAAAAGCATGCAGAGTCAGCCCACCCCCTTAAAAGGAGAAAATCAAATAAGCTTCCAAAAAGGAACTGCCCTTGGCATATAAAACATTCTAGCCTTTATCTTGTCTAGCCAAGACAGCACCACACCCTGGGCCCACCCCCTTTTTTCAAACTCCCTTGGTGCAAATAATTAGTTTTTTCTAGTACATTTTCTGGGCTTACAAAAAGTGGATGAGCTGAGGCTAAGAGTGCAGAAGGTGCTGTCGTTCTCCCACAGACAGAACCTGAAACATCCAAGAACACAAAAGTTGTATTCTTCGTCTTTGAGCAACTTCTTTTGAGACCCGCAGGCTCATCAAGAGGTCACCGAAAGAGGAGCTTTGGAGGTGAAGTTTTCATGATTTGTTTTTGTCCTCACTCCAAAAGAGAATAAATCTGCGATGTCTTTGAGCGGGGATGTGTGTGTGGTGACGGGAGCCTGTGGATTCCTGGGGAAAAGACTGGTCCGGCTGCTGCTGGAGGAAGAGAAAATGGCTGAGATTCGACTGCTGGACAAACACATACCGCCCCAACTTGTACAGACTCTGGAGGGTAAAAATCTGACTCATTACTCTTTAACATTACAAAAAGATTGATTATTGGTTTTCCCAACTTAACCTCAACTAAAACATTACTCTTTTGATGAAATAAATTCTGCAAACAGTGAGCTTATGAATTCGTTAGATAAACATAAAGCATGGTTGAAGGCCACTCTAAGGCTGTTTTATATTACTGCTGTCTACTTTACAGCTTTTCATGTAGCAGCAGTAGTAGAATACATTTTATTTAGGGATAAAAGACACAAGAAAAATACCATAAATTGTCATTTTATATATCAAATAACTATGCCTTTTATTGTGTTAATTATTGATTTGCTGTGTGTCAGACTGTAGAGGTGACACAAAGGTCAATGTTTTTGAGGGGGACATCAGGGACAGTGAATTCCTAAAAAAAGCCTGTCGAGGTGCATCAATTGTCTTCCACATCGCATCCATCATTGATGCTAATGGATCAGTGGAGTACAGTGAGCTATATGGGGTCAATGTCAAAGGTAAGCCAATCACTTTAATACACTAAAAGCTCTACTGGGAGACCTCAAACTATTTTCATTTCCAGGCTTGAATTTTTTAAAATGATTTTGATTGATTTGATTGATAATGCATTCAAATGTCAATGTTGATAAATTTTAAAGCACTTCAGCTGACACTTCAACTCTAACTGACACTTCAACTGACTCATTGTGTTTCTGCATCAACTGCCATTTCAAGCTGCTTTCATGACTTACTCTGACACTTCAGCTGCTTTAACTCCTTACACTTCAACTAAGACTTCAACTGACATTCTTACACTGCTTACATTTGCTTTAAGTGCTTAAACTTCAAATTACATTTCAAACTGCTTGCTTTACTTTGACACTTCAGCTGCTTTCACGGCTTACACTAACTACAACTGACGTTAACTTTCTAACATTCTGCGCTTACATGTCAGATGACATACCAACTCTTTTCAGTGGTTACACTTCATGCTTACACTTCAGTTCCCTTCAGCACTTTCACTTCATCTTACTTTCCAACTCCCGTCACACTGACACTTCAACTCCTTTCAGTGCTTCCATTAAAACTGCCACTTCAACTACTTTTAGTGGTTAAACTCCAAATATTCCTGCCAAACATAGACATTTTGAATGTTTCAACTGCAATTTTTCACCAGCTTTTCTGGTTTTCTTAATGTTAAAATAGCCCAACCTGGAAAGACAAAGAGTCATTAGATCTTGTTTTAGTCAGCATATTTTCTTGTTGATTTGACAACACAAGAAAGGTTTATACTCCTCTAAGATAAGATAGATTAACACATTTTGAGTCCTTCAGTATGTGTGAAATATCATACAGATCAATATCATCTTTGCTCTCCAGGAACGCAGATGCTTCTGGAAGCATGTATTCAAGAGAACGTAGTGTCCTTCATCTACACCAGCACCATTGAGGTGATGGGCCCAAACACCAAAGGTGAACCTATAATCAACGGCAATGAGGACACATTTTACAACTCCTCCCTGAAGTTCACCTACAGCAAAACCAAAAAGGATGCTGAGCAGAGATCCCTCCAGGCCCACGGCGAGATGCTCCAAAATGGGGGCCGACTGGCCACCTGCGCACTCAGACCCATGTACATCTATGGGGAGGGCTGTCGTTTCCTCCTGGGCCACATGCGCGATGGAATACAAAACAAGGATGTGCTGTTCCGAATGTCTGTACCAGAAGCTCTTGTGAATCCTGTCTATGTGGGCAACGTGGCTATGGCCCACATCCAGGCAGCCCGCAGCCTCAAAGATCCACAAAAAAGAAACACGGTTGGAGGACAGTTTTACTTCATTTCAGATGATACACCACCTGTGAGTTATTCAGACTTCAACCATGTCATGATGTCACCTCTGGGCTTCCACATTCAAGAGAAAATCCTACTGCCACTCCGTCTCCTCTACGTGATCTGCTTCTTATTGGAGATTCTGTGCATGATGCTCCGCCCTTTTATATGCATTGTCCCACCTCTGAATCGACAGCTCCTCACCATGTTGAACACACCATTCAGCTTCTCCTATCAGAAGGCTAAGAGGGACCTGGGATACATCCCCAGATACACCTGGGAGGAAGCACGCAAAAGCACCATTGAATGGCTTGCCTCCCAGTTGCCACAGGAGAGGGAATACAACATAAATATTAAAAAATAAGGGATAGATAACTGCTGATAATTATCATTATACTAAAATCACAATATAAAGGATTTTTCACCGAAAAATAGCTAGATATACAAAGGTGTGTGTCTGTTTTGTGACCTCGTTTTCATGCATGAGTAACACTGTTGTCCTGCAGCAATAAAAAGCAGTAAAGTGAAAGTAAATATGACACACACACAGTGATCATCATTGTTGGTGTTTCTTTAAATGCACTAGGTGTGGAATTTGTATGTAAATATGACATCTCTCCAGTTATTCTGATAAGTTTAGCATATGTTTTTTTGTGGGGGCTTTAATTGCATATCAGTTGTATTCATTCCTCGTTTCTTCAGTGCTTTTGGATTTACAAATGCCTAAGAAGAAATGGTTTAAGGCGTAAGATAGTTATCAGTATTAACTTCACTATCAGAAGGTTAGGACTTTAATCTTGTTGCATTGACACATAATTGTTCAATATCACCTGTTGTTACTGTACCGAAGTATGCTTTGTATAAAATTAAAGCTTATGGGAAAAATCTCCTTCTCATTCTACATTTTATGCATGCATTGTTTATATTTGTATTTACTTTGTGCTCATCAGCTTTAACTTTAACCTTAACTTCATTGCCATCAAAGAAAAGCTTGTGTTGCATCATTTTTCTCTTGAGGTTTGAAGCAAGCAGACTTTGGTATTAATAAACTCCACATAACACTAGCTAGTGGAGAGTCAAAGTTACCATTAATAGTCAAAATGAGTTTCTTTTTTTCACTTACCTGGAGTGGCCTTAAGTATAATCATGTTCGAAATCACTGTGTGATTAACACTGAGACAAACAAATTCACTGCCAACTGCGACTACTGTTGACCCATTTTCCTTAGAAAGGATTATATTTTGTGTTTAATTACAAACAAGAGGCAAGATCCAGTCAAATTTATTACGTATTAAGTTCTAACAATATATTTACAAAGAGCATAGATTACGTAAAACAGCATTGATAGTGGAAAAATCAATCAGCTGATGATTGATTTCCATCAGACACAACAGAGTAACCCCTCGTCTCTCTTTGTCTCTCTCTCTCTCTCACACACACACACACACATGCACTTTCAAGCTCGTCCACACAAACCAGTAGGCAGCCAGGCCAGAGTCCAGCATTTTAAACAAACAGCCATTGAACACCAATGAGGTCATGGATTTACCGCCGGGCAAAGAGCTTCAACCACTTGTCAGCCCAGTACAATCCCAGTCTGGGAAAAAAAACAATCACCCATTAATAAATGTGATGACTGAGTAAAAAGGACAGGGAGACATTTGTTGTGGATATGTTCAGGCTTTAAGTGGAGCTTCAAGAAAAGGAACATCGTAAACTCTTTTACGATCACTAGAAACATTCTTACAGCCCTCTTTTTGGACTGCTTTATATTGATTCCTGCCTTGCTTCATTCCTGCTGTTTGCTAGTTAAAGGCTGAGTAGTCAGCACTGCACAGAGCTGGGATTTTCTCAAACCAAAAGCTGATCTCCATCCACCAATCTAGGGCTAAACGGAGCAGCTGAGCACCGTTAAGCACTAACTTAAAGTTCCCAGGCAGCTACTTTCCCCATTCAGCTCTGTTACTACAGAAATGCCTTGGGAACACGGAAGGATCCTCTTCTGTGTTTTGATGATCCACATCACATCACTGGTGGTAGGTAAGTGGTCTGTCCATTAAGGAGGTATTTTATTCTGCATTACTTTTTGGGTATATTTTGTTAAATAGCTACAGCTGTCTAAACGTAAGAAAAAAGGATTGAGCTTTGTTATGAACCCGTGTAAAACTTAACACTGCATGAGTACTTACAGCATCATGAAACAATTTGAAACAACTAATTTTAATAATAAAAAAATAAAATTTTAAAATCTGATGTGATTTTGACTAATACACACTTGAGGTTTACTTTAAGTGCAAGTACATTTATTCATTGGGACAGAGTTTAATAAAATTTTAAAAATACTTCTCATATGCATATTCATACACTGAAATAAGGACCTTCTAATCTAAAAGGTTATTTCTTTTTTCTAATACAACATCTACCTTTTAGATTTTCTTTGTGTTCAAATAGCACAACACATATTATCAGGATCAAGGTCAACTAATGATACATTGAGTGTCTGTAAGAATAAATATCGGTATTGCAAATAAGAACACTTCATCAATCATTTATTTCCTCCCTAAAAACAACATTTGATCATAACATATTAATCACTCAGCTTTGATTTTATTTTATTTGGTATGTATTTATAATATGGTGTCATGTATTACAGATAGGAAGAAGATCTTGTTGATTATCCGCTTACCTAACACTTCAAATATACACTTCAGTATACAATTCAGCATATGTGAAGCACAAGACTAAAACACAATATACAGATCATAATATAATATGTCTTTCTAATCTACCACCAGGTGTAGAGGAAAGGCAGAGAGATGATGAGTGTGCTGACCTCAACAACACCACATGGCTGGAGTACAGGCATCAGAGAGTCAAGCTGCAGGTCCAGTACCTGCTGCTGACGAGGAGAAACATGGACTGTGCACACATGTTCAACCAGGAGTCTCTCACCAAGACACCGCAGACCTCCTACTTCAACATCTCCCGCCCAACCAAGGTCATCATCCATGGGTACAGGTGAGGAGTAGACCTTTAAAAACATGCATGTTGTTGATGATAAACCTTTTTTTTTTGGAAGGTACCCAAAGCAGTAGCTCTGTGCTTCTAATTAGCTTCTGTCTTCTGGTATTCAGGGGAAAAAATGTTATATATAAGGCCATTTAGATGACACATGTAAGATACATAACAAACAACGAACAATGATCATCACAGGCAGTCAAATACAAATGAGACATGTAGTGCAATCAAGTCCAGTCACATGAGTCATGATGTAATCTCCAAGTATGTGTCTATAGATTTTTTTCAGTTTTTCAAGCATAAATTAAAACACTGACACCGAAATGAAATATGTCAAAGAATAAAACATATTAAAAAAAATACCTGATACCAAAAACAATACATATTGACATACATATAACAACATACTGACAACATACAAAAGTCATGCAATAATAGCTTTATTTTATTTTTTAATGATTTTCACTCTCAGATCCTTTTACACATCTTTTTAGCCTTCACTCTCAGTTCTCAGTTTAATATAAATAATCTAATGAACAATGTTAATATATCACGGTTTAAAGGGGACCTATTATGCTTTTCCTTACTTTCAGTCATAGATATATAATGTTACAATGACGGATATTCATATTAAACGTGGCCAAAGTGTCAAATAATAGTATGTAGAAGTAATCCCTGTGAGAAAAAAGCACCAGCTTCAGACTGCTCATAACACTCACTTTCCAACGTTTTTTTCTACTTTCAGCCCGAGCTGTTGGCTCATGACAGATTTCTTTATTTGGTCATCTGTTCCACACACAGCACGCAAGTTCACTGCTCTGCTCCACTAACATTATGGTGTTTTTCCATGTTTTGGGGGTAGTCACACCAAGCCATGACTCCATTACACAGCACTGCAAAGTAAAATAAGTAGTTTACTTGTTGGAGGTGTTCATCAAACATCATCATCACTGATGATGGCTGTTTCCTGATCCTCTGAACAGATAGCTCCATATCTTGTTGTTTTGACCGAGCTTTTAGCACTGCTAATGAAGCTCTGCTAATTCAGTGAGGAACACGTTTCATTTCCCCATTTTTCCATTAAATTCTTCACAATAATGTTTTTTGTCATTTAAAAGCTTTTAATGTAAAACAGTAAAGCAGGAAATGTTGGGTTTGCGTCAGCGGTAACTTAACACGACTCTGATACGGCTGCCCCTCGGCAGGCTTCCTGAAAGCTGGCCATTCAGAACAGAGTGGGCTCATCAGGGAGAGGGACCTTAAAGGGACACGAGCTAAGCCTGTTAGAGACAGAGGCTGAATTGAGGGGCTGCATAAAGGGTCAGTATAAGATTTTTAAACTGTGAATCAGGCAAAGCTATTCTAGTGGAGTCCAAAAATAAAAATATAGAGCTGGAAATGAGCATAATAGGTCCTCTTTAATGCACACCAAATAACAGGATGAAGGATTAATTCAAGAATTAGGTCATGTTTCAGTCACGCAAATACTTTGAAATGGCCAAACTAATAATAAAATGGAAACTAATTAAGTAAATAACCTTCTTTATTAGTGTGCATATCCAAACCCCAGTCAGGTACAGGTGCAGAACAAAAACAGCATAATAGAAATATTAAACACTAGACTGTCTAGACTTTTTAGATATGCTTTTTAGCCATAGCATGGCTGTTTCATTCCACCAGTTTGGTCCAGTCTGAAGTATCTCAACAACTACTGGATGGATTGCCATGAAGTCTGGTCCCCAGAGAATGAATCCTAATGACATTGGTGATCCCCTGATTTTTCCTCTAGTTCCATCAGCAGGTCAATGTTTTTTTGTTTTAGTGTAATATGTCTACAATGTTGAAATTTGGCATTTTTAGACAAATTAAGACATTCATGCTCCAAAGAGGGTCAATTCCTTTGGCTTTGGTGATCCCCTGACTTTTCCTCTTGTGCCACCAGCAGATTGACATTTCTGGCTTTTTATGAAATATCTTGACAACTATTGGCTGGATTGCCCTGAAATTTGGTGTGCACATCCATGTCCCCTGCTGGATGAATTTTACTAACTTTGGTGATTCCCTGACTTTTCATCTACCACCACCATCAGACGGTAGTTTGAAGTAGTAATTTGCAGTAGTTTGGTTTATGACCAAATACCTGCAAATCAAATGACACTCCCATCTGCAAATGTTAGCTAACATGCTAAACTGAGATGCACACAGTGACAGTAGGCATGAGTACAGAGCAACACTTCAATATGGAAAGAGAAATTAACTGTACAGCAAACAAACTTTTCTCCACCCCTCCCTCTGCCTTTCTCTGCTCTTTTCTTCATCCTCCCACCAATCACTCCTCCCTTGCTTCATTCCACCATCCTGACCCCACCCCACCCTTGCAGGGCCTTGGGCAGTAAGCCTTCCTGGGTGAAAGGGCTGGCGCAGGCCCTTCTCAGAGTCCAGGATGTGAATGTGCTGGTGGTGGACTGGGTCTATGGCGCCTCCTTCGCCTACAACTTGGTGGTGGAGAATTACAAGGAGGTGGCTGTGCAGATCTCTGTCCTCATCAACCAGCTGCAGGTGACAGTGATGCTAGAGAGGATTTTGGATTTATTCTTATTTTCAGATTTTCTTTTGGATGATTTACTTACAAACTAGTTACTAGTTACTAGTTACATAATAGACAATTAGTTCAACACTTAATAAAACAATTACAAGCAGTATGTAGAATCTCTTAGTGTAGTAACTTAAGTTGATGATTAAAGGTTTTGTTAAATATTTCCAATCAATGAGTAATTATGAGGAGCTTTCCCCTCTTAAAATCTACTTTTACTAAATATTTAAGGCCTTTGAAATTCATATGTTTTCAGGGGATTTTTTGTCTAAGATCTATGGAAGCTTTACATGACATCGGTAACCAAACACCTTAAATTAGATGATATACAAGATAGAAGTTGTTTATGTTAAATTAAGGATTTAACTGATAGCCTCAGACATTGCAAGGACCCCAACACACATCCACTGTTTGTTTTTTTGGAAACCACTGAATCACAATGAACATTAACATGAACACATGATTTTATATTAACAATAGATCAAACAATCTATTGTTATCACCAGACTCTGCAGGTTTTTAGCTTCTTTCAGCTCATTGTTTTGGTTTTATGGTCTGAAACTTTAATGTTTTGGTTCAGTCTCACTACTCTAATCAAGCCCATTTTCGGCAGGCAGCTATATTCAGTAAAAGAGCTCTAAAACCTCACTGTACTTTCCATCACCAGCAGTAGACAGACCAAGTTAGTGACCAGCTGGTGAACACAGTGGCCTTTCTTTCAAAAGAGATGTGTAAAAAATCTAGTTTTACTGTTCCAGTGGATATTGTATTTTAAAAGTGTGTATTCCCACATACAGTATATGTGCTTCCACCACTACTACTGCTAATTGCTATTACAAATTACAATCCAGATATATTGTTGTTCACATGTGATACAGAGTCTTTGCTCTTTTAATAAATCAATCACATATTAAGGAACTTAGTATACAGTAAGAAAGGGTATCAGGTGAAAGTAAAAATGGCTAGGGTTTATTGTCTTGTCCAACAGAAACATGGATGCAAACTCGAGTCCTTCCACTTCATTGGGGTCAGTCTCGGGGCGCACGTAGCTGGTTTCGTGGGGACTCTTTTTGAGGGGAAGATAGCAAGAATCACAGGTGAGTCCAGACCACTTCCAGGTGACCTCTCAGTGAGTAAAGAAAGTAGAAGTCTTTTATGAAAACTGTTCATTTCTTGCAATGCAGAATTGAATTGGTAAAACTGCAATATTATTAACATCTAAAGGCAGATTTAGGAAGTTTTGTGTTAGAAAATGCAAATTTTGTGTTGTAAAGAATCAGTCTCAGTCCTAGTGGATAAAACCATGACAAGGAACTTCAACAAGCAACAATACTGTTGGTGGTAGGAAAATAAAAGGTGCCCGCTGCTATTATTATTCTGCCATGTCTAGAGAAAAAGGGAGAGCAACAACGGGCAAGCTTATGAAGGTCTCTCACAGAGCCTCTCATCTGTGAATGTGTGTCAGTTTGACCTTGCAAGATTAGCGGGGCTCTTCAAAGGACAACGGCACTTTGATAAGAGCCATTCTAAAGCTGTGTGGAGAGGCACAGTCCCCTCATCCCAGAACACACCACTCAACACAATGCACCACTGTTCACTTGTTTATACTCTTTTTGTCTGAGTGAGGAGGCCTGTGCAAGTTGAATGTAAGTGCAATTCAGAGGCACCATAGAAGCTGGGCATTGGCATTTACTAGAACACATTTCTAAAATTTTTCTGCAGTCAAATAAATGGTAATAATAAAATATCTGAAAGGGCTATCAGTCAGTAACAATGAACAAACCATCACCAGCTTTCTAAAGTGATTCCTTTCAGTTGCTAGTAGAGGTCAGTTAAGTGCTTTTTCAGTACTAGACAGTTCAGACTTTCAAAGTTTGAGAACTACACAACAAAATATCCTTGAGAATTAAGAAAAAAAGAGAAACAGCTGGATTCAGACGTCAGTTCAGCATGCAGCAAGACTTATATGTAATAAATGTAGCAACAAGAAGTTGAGGTTATTGTTTTACAGTTTGTATGTGTGTAGTATGTAGTGTGTTTGTGTGTGATTGTGATTTTTTGCATCAGAATTGGACAGGAGAGACACAGAGTCAAATCCAACCAAATCCATATGTAATTCATTCACTGTATCTCCAGTTTGCTTTGTTTAAATATTTGTTTTCTCTATCTGCTGCCGTGTATTTCAACTGTTGCTGATAATAACAAAAACAGCCACTTTTATTCTCACGACACAATGTTCAGTCCAGCAAACTTCACAGTAGTTGTTGCACATCAGCAAGTACTGCCTCAACCACAGAGACCTTATTTATATATTTACACATATATTTGTGATCAAGAAACCAAAATCGGAAACCAGGCTGCTCAAATAAAAATTCTGCGAAAGTTCTCATATACATGGGAGTATAAAGGAACAGTATAAGGTGTATAATGAAGCTTGATTTAGAAGATCGTTGGCTTTATAGTATTGAAATTGATTTTGATATTTTAACTTTAATATAATTTTGCTTCCAGCATAATTTATTATCTATTATCACTCCAAGAAATTTAATTTCAGTCACTTTTTTCGATTTTTACATCATTTATCATGAGTTTCTTATTTGAGTTATTCGAACGATTACCAAAGATTATATATTTCATTTTATTTAAATTCAGTGTTTGTTTAATTGCATCAAACCAACTCTTTAGCTTTTTCAATTCCTTTTCCACCATATCAAAGTTATTCTAAGTTGTCCCCACAACAATGAAAACTTATATCATCTGCAAATAGAATAGTTTTCAGTGTTTTGGACACTTCACATATATTATTTATTATCCCTCTAATTCCATATCTTCATACTTTTTTTAATAATAAGTCATGGTCTACCATGTCAAATGCTTTTTTGAGATCCAGAAATACCCCTACAGCATATTCTTTATTTTCTATTGCCATTTGGTATTTCTTCTACAAATTCTATAAGTGCAAACAAAGTTGTCCTATTATCTCTAAATCCATATTGCTGTTCATATAGTACATTATGTTCTGTGATGAAGTCATCTAATCTTTTATAGAATATTTTTTTCCACTATTTTTGAGAACTGTAGAGGCAAGGAAGCAGGTCTGTAGTTTAAGAGTACATGTCTGTCTCCAGCCTTATATATTGGTATGACTTTAGCTGTTTTCATTTTTCTTGGAAATACACCAGTTTGTAGAGACTGGTTACAGATATAAGTCAGAGGTTTTGCTATACATTCAATAATACTTTTCACTGTGGACATGTCAATTCCATTCCAGTCTGTGGACTTCTTACTCTTGAGATTTTTAACAGTGTCAATAATTTCTTTTTCAACTGTTCCCCTTTGACATATATATCTTTACTTTCAACATCATCTCCGCTATCATCCACGCAATTCTCTAGAATTGTGATCTTTTTTTTCTTTTCCATGTTTTGTTTCTTAAGTGATTGAATTTCTCCCATCAGTTCCATTATCCTCTTTTATTGAGCAGTGACTGTTGCGATCTTAGCTGAACAGAAAATCAAGAGATTTCTTCATCTCTTCCACCTCATTCTTTGGCAGCATTTTGCTCAGTGACTCGGCTGTCCAGCTTCCATACCAGTGAGCGGAGCCTCAGCAGCTGCAGCAGTAGCCGGCTAAGCTAACGGTAACCAGGCTAGGCCAGCCAGCAGGCCCGCCAGAGTCCAACATCAGTGAGCAGTGAGCAACGCCTAGCACCTTAGAAATTTGTTAAAAAAGTTAAAAAGTCAGTTAAAAAGTCAGTTAAAAGTCAGGAAACTCAGATAGACGACAAGGCAACAGTGCTGAACTTCTTCCCACACAGGTGGTACAGGTGGTGGCAACATTTTCACATTCATTATCAGAGTACTGAAAGAAACAATCCCCCTTGATTATTATTTTCTAATGACGTGAACTCCATGTCAAGCTTGTATTCCTAATTATCTTTTATTGTTTCCCTTCTTGTTAACCAGGCCTTGACCCTGCTGGACCCATGTTTAAAGGAGCTGACACCTATGACCGGCTCGACCCCTCTGACGCTCAGTTTGTTGATGCCATACACACAGACTCTGACTGTGAGACAACTTTAACTATAAAACCTTAAAATGATGCAGATTCTTTTCCATTTCCACCAAAACACCAGAGAGTGTTAGGTAGTACCACTTAGGTAGTTAACTTGATGCATCCATATTGGGGTTGGAGTGAGCATGTAATGGTGGGTGAACATACAGCACTAAAAACAAAACTATCTGAGTTTATAGACATTGACTTTACTGTTCAAAACTTTAAAATTTTGTTTTAGTTTTGAAATTTCCCTTTAAACCTTTAGATTTGTGTTTACAATGATTAACCACAGTGAGGAGTAAAGAGCAGCACTGCAGTGAGAAAATATTGACAATATTAATGAGGTATGTTTCTCCTGCATCAGATTTTGGCATCTCCATCCCTGTCGGTCATGTGGACTTCTTTCTGAATGGAGGCAAGGACCAGACTGGATGTGCGCGCTCCCAGTTTGCCTCAAGTGAGTTCAACCCTCACTGACACTTATTGACTAAGACAGTTATAACAAAAGAGTAGCAGCTTTGTTTGTTGTCTTTGAGTTTGGCTGGTGTGTTCTCCATAGTATAGACTACTGCTTTTACATCAGGAACATACACGCATACCACACACACAGAAACACACACACACACACACACACAACATGTGCAACATCTTGAATCTTGAGGAAGTTGTGAATAAAATGCTAATAATAGCTACCTGAATAGATTTAACCCGGTTTTACAGTTTTTTAAAGACTATAATTGACTAATAATTTACTAAAAAGTTACAGTCTCCAGATAGTTGGCTCCCTTAGTGTTCCTGTTGTTGTCAGTTCTTGTGTACTTTCCAGTGTATGGCTATGTGATATGTGACCACATGAGGGCGCTGCATGTCTACATGAGCGCGCTGAACGGCTCGTGCCCATTGACGGGCATCCCGTGCTTCAGCTATGAGAACTTCTTGAAGGGACGCTGTGTGAACTGTGACGTCTTCAAGGGGACATGTCCAGTTATAGGTGAGAGTGCACCTCCCACATACAAAACACCTATGGAGTAAATTGTCACGATTCATTGCTGATCATATCTCCTCATATTTCACTCTTTATTACTTTGGAATGTATGTAAAATGTATTGTTTGGACTCCACTGAATATGACAAGAATCACTATTTGATTAATTTTCTCACTATGTTGACCACGTTTTATATTCACAAATTCTTCAGCAAAAAACCAAACCTTTAAGAGATGATTGTCATATCAAACAATACATTTCTTCAATATCTGAATGTGCAAACAAAAAAAAAAGCTGTTAAAACATATAACCACTGTAAGCATTACAACATTGCTTCTCAAAGTGGGGTCCAGGGACCCCCGAGGGTCTTTAGGGGATTCTAAAAAAGGGGAATAATCTATTTTCATCCATAAGTAACACAATGACAGAATGACTACTTTGGCTATGGGTTTGATACACTTTCTGTAATAAAACATCTAAAAGTAAAACTCTTATCAGATGTGGGACCCTGGGACAAAATCAAATGGGGGTCCGTGGTCTAATTTGCGTCAGTTTAGGGGTCCTTGATGTGAAAAAGTTTGAGAACCAGTGGTTTATAAGATAATTATTATATATAATTATTATTACCTTTTTTTTATTACAACCTTTAGTCCCCCTGCTGTGTTTGTGATTGTAGACTGAAGTTGTATACACAATACATTTGCTCTACATTTTCTGTATGCTTGTTTCAATAAAGCTGTTTATACATTTTTTTAGAAAGGTAAGCGTACACCTGTGCACCTCCAACTTATTAGCTTTTAACAAACTGATATTACTTTCTGCATTATTTGTTATTATGAACCAAAAACATAAATGTTGTGAGAAAATATTTTGGGCTGTAAACAACAGTTGTGACACGTTCAGGTGTTTCAAAGTAACCTGTACTTTAAAGACTACATATTTTGTGCCACTACTGCGGCTAATGCTGCTGCTACATTGTTAGTACAAGTGTTACAACCTATCATTACTACTGCTACTGTACTGCTTTCACTACTATCCTACTACTCTTACTGCTGCTAGTACTGCTACTTCTACTGCTACTGTTTCTACTACTGCTAATGCAACTCATATGGTTTACTCAAGTACTGTATTTAAGTACAATTTTGAGGTACTTGTATTTTACTTGAGTACTTCCATTTAATGCCACTTTATACTTCTACTTAACTACATTTCAGAGGCAAATATTGTATTTTTTTACTCCTCTACATATACATTTATCTGGCAGCAGAAGTTACTGGTAATTTTATAAATTAAATTTGTACAGTATATGGTCATGTAATTGAATATGATGCATTGTTATAAATTCAACTACTCCGCTGTATATGAAGGAGTTAAAATTAGCTCCACATCAGCCAGCTATAATATTAAGTAATAGTAATAATGATCCAATAACATCAAGTACATTTTGATGACAATATTTTGAACTTTTACCTAAGTAACATTTTGAATTTTATGGAGTATTTTCATGGTGCAGTATTGATACTTTTACTTAAGTAAAAGATCTCAATACTTTATCCACCACTGTTATTAGTAGACGACTTCTCTACTGAGCTACCAAAGGGTGGGAATCAATAACAACAGTGATTCATTCAGATTTGATTCTGCAATCAGCAGTTTGCTTTCTATCCTAACTATAATGGTAACTATCATAACTATCCTCCCACAAAGTGAAAAATAGACAGCAGGATTTTGTTTGAGATTCAAGGTGTTTTGTATTTTTTACTGTTGAAGCCAGAGCAACTGGACTGAGGTATTTCTTTTAGTAGATTGATGCATTGATTTTTCATAATTTATCATTGATGCAAAAATGCAATGAATGAATTATTTCACCCCTATCCAAAGCCCTGCACAATCACAAATGGAAAACACAGAAACAAGAAAAGGACAGTAGCAATAAAGGTTTTTATTATGATGCGGAATGACAGACAGGATTGGTAACATCAAACTATAAAAGAATTAAAAATATAAATTGGGTAGCCTGTTTTACTCTCTATTTAGTCTCAGTATCACCGGGAGATATGGCATCAGGCTGCACTCAGGCAGCGGCTCTGGTCTCGTCACAAGGCAGCATTTGGCAGCTTCTTATCATTTCACCGCCCTGATACGCCAGCACACGCTGATACAGTGACACAGTTAATGTACATGGGAGTCTTTTTGATTTATGACGTACAGTAGGCCTACAGTGTGACCCTCACTCACTGTGTGTGTGTGTGTTTCAGGTTTATCAGAAAACAGCGGGATAACCGTATCACCAATTCCCAAAGAGCAGAAGCTATTCCTCCTCACAACTTCTTCGCCACCTTTTTGTGGTGAGTGCTGGGGTGTGTGTGTGTGTATGAGAGAGAGAGAGAGAGAGAGAGAGAGAGATGTTTTTAATCAGCATTAAAATGAAAGAAAGGACCTTTAGTTCCCTCAGTGCTTAGATTGAGGCTGATGGGAATGTCATTATTTTTGCATACCAGACCAATTAAAAATTTGACCTGATGTTGGCACTACAGGGAAAGTCAGGGGATCATCAGAGTGATTACAGTTTATCCTCAGGGGACCACGAATGTCCAGCTAAAAATATAATTTAAAAAAACAAGACTGCTTTACATAAACGTTCAAAAGTCTGCTGTTCAAGTTGTCTGGATATTGCACTTGTTAACCTTGTGGAGAGAGGAAGGACATGTCATCCTCTTTCCACTCAAGGGCAATGCTGATTTACATCAAAGTATTGGTCTTATCTGTTATATAATTTATTAATAGCAATGACAAGGTCTTTCCTGTTTGACCTGTAGTCCTCTATACTAATGCTGGTGTTACTCCTACATTACTGTTGGCCCACTGCAGTACTGTACATAGGTTTGGCTCTCAGAATCTCAAGTTCCACTTCCCTTGTTATTGTATCAGAAGCTCCTCTCCTTGTCCTTGAACTTGAACTGCTAGTCGGTAAACTACAATTTCAGTGTAGTATTATTTTGATCATGTTAATAGCTGAATAATTCAAAAACACTTATCATTGCATTCTCTAAAATGTTGGTATTTTGTCGGTCAAGGTGTCAAAACAGCTATTTAATGTGTAAATGTTTCATATTGTGTCCTACTTTCATGCCATCCATCATAAGTTTTTATATATATGTCGCTGTTCCTCTGCTCAGCTCATCACATCCTACTGGAGCTGGAGGTTTCTGTCCTGGATAAGAGTGCAGAGGTAGAAGTGATACTGCGGACTGAGAACCTGGGAACAGAGCAGTGCCTCAGGCTGTAGGTACCACACCTCTAACATCCAACATTGTTAGTGTCTAACAACACACTAACAAGTGTACCATGGCTCAATGATAATAAAAAGGTTCTCACTGGTACAGTTTTGTTAGGGTATGTAAACTTGCCAGATTGTATGTAGCCAGTAAAGTGCAGTTGTTAAACATTTCATTCAGACAGATTGAAAAAAAAAGAGTACACAGTGTATCCTCTGGCACAAAATGACATTTAAAAGATGTCTGCATGAAACATCTTTGATTATATATGTAGATACTGGAGATACTATCTCAAATATTACATTTGAGATAGTGATAAATTGTGTTTCCAAATGGAAGTTGTTATTCTTCATGTTGACATCATGAAAATCAACATATGACATGGACAATTATTATATTATTATTATTAGAATAATGACCAATTATGGTTAATTTAGTCCTTAATCCTTATTAAACTTTAACACAAATCCTTATTGCAAAATCTAAAATCACACATCAAGAAGTTGAATTATTCATCTGATGCATCTACACTAAAATACTCAATAATTGCTGTTGGCTTGAACATATGGATACCGATAATTAAAACTATAATAAATAAGTGTAGGTAGAGCTTGATCTTGTAGCTTTCCTATGTTCAGCTCTGGATGACTGCACAGACTGCAATGCAATGCCCTAACCCCAAAGCTTGTACTATAATTTCTTTGTCCCTAAGAAAAGGTGAGTGGCCAACTTCTATTTATGGTTTGTTTCACTGTAAAGGCCTGACCAGGTGCAGGATGTAGTGGCAGAAGTGTTGAGAGAGGAAAAGTGCCTATGCACAAGTTCAGGAGGACGTTCTATTCTCTTTTGAGTGTTAATGAATCATTTTCTTGTTGGTTTAACTGTGTTTATACTTATTCTTGTGATAGTCAACATAGTTTTGCATTAAAAAGGAAAATAGTGCCAACAAGAGATTTAAAAAAAAAGTTGAGAAGAACTTTTTATGTTCCCCCTTGCTGAATCAAAAAGAGTGAGAGCAAAGAAGTGGGAGATGTCACAGTCAGTTTGTTGTAGTTCTGTTAATTCGAAGTGATAAATACAGAAGGCAATAACTGTCCGCAGTGATGAATGTTTGCATCTGTCTTCTCTTGTGAGGTTATGACAGCATTATGAACATGCATGCTGTGCGTATATGTGTGTATTTCAGTCAGACAGACACAACAGTGTACAGGACGGTGTTGGCTCACCCTGCGGCTCTGTGTGAGATCGACTCCATCGGGCTGAAGAACACTGGAGCCCGCTTCTACAGACAGGGAGACATCCACGTCAAGTCTGTCTGTCTGTCCGAGTTCCCCTCTCTGAGGTGCGTACAGACCCATGTGGACACAATGTGCACACACACGTACTGTGCTGCACAAGCTCACACACCTCCTCCTGGCAGAGTTGAACCTTCTGTACAATGTACATCATTTACAGGTTCTGGAAACCAAACATCCACAAAAAAAAGAAACAAACTGCCACATAAGGAGATATATAAATATACAAGCGGTAGATCACAGACAGTCCCTCATTTTAGTTGTTGTCTGCACAGCTGACGTAGATAGCCCACCAAAAACCTATATTTTGAGCATCACATATACACCACCTGTAGTCTGAAAAGTTTGTGAGCTCAGAATGGATTCCAGTCGTGAAAAAACTTTCCATTGAAAAATCTTAAACCTCTCCTGCACGTTTTCCCAAAAAATGGTAACACATTTCTGTTTGTTACCAACACAGTTAGCTGCTTTAATACATAGATAGCTATTGGTGGTTATTCATTCAATATTTTTGGAGGGTCAGAGGAGCAAGCTTTAGATACAACATTGACATATTACCACCATAAAAAGTTGTTATGGCAAATGTGTTAGCCAACAGTCGCCTATTTACACATCTAGCAGGTATGTAGCAACATGTTTGTGTCCACCTGACAAAGTTAAATATTCTCCTTTAAGCTCTGTTTTGGTCTCCACTAACTACTGTAAATATCTGGTTCTTTAGCCGCTAAATGCTCCACTTTGTTCACCACTTAGTCACTAACTTGAATTGGTGAATGAGAGCGGTGAGGCTGAACCAAAACAGCAGGCCGAAAAACCAAAACAATGAGCTGAAAGATGCTAAAACACTCCACAGAGCTGAGACTGCAGAGTTGGGTTATAATTCTCAGTGGGTTTGTCACTACAAGTCACATTTCACATTTCACACTACATATAGTCAATTGAGCCATCTTTAATATAGAAATATTGATGAGAGCAAATAACATTTAAGTGTGTTTTTGTTTCAGGCGTGAGGAGCCGCTCTGTGTGAACAACATCAATATCAGACGAGGAGCTCCGTGGTCACATGACTTTGTGCAGGTGTGTGTCTGAGGAAAGGACTGAAAAAACCCCACCCTGTACATACATAATGAAGTCACCCAGGGCTGCACTATGCGGAGTCAGTTTCACATTTTAAACCACCTTGTTCAGGTTAAGAAAAAATGATCAGAGTTAAACCTCAGTAGGTGGAGCCAAAGATCCCAGTTTTATTCAGGATGCTAATATTATAAAGTCTATCACTCAACTACTAACTGACAAGTGCAGACAATGTTGTGTAGTCATACTAAGGTGCTTTGCTAACCTGATCTTCAAACATCATAACTGTCATGATCATGAAACATTGAAAAGAAAGAATCTGATGTATATTTTTATTCTTATTGCCAGAGCCTCATCTTTTGTTATACCAGTTTCTGTGTTATTCCTGCCTCTTAGCTTATTCCTGCCTCTGAAAAGTGTTTAAAGAATAACATTTTCTTCTATGATCTGGTTTTAGGATGTTCTCGGTGACCAGTTTCATGTATGTCACATGTGGTTTTAGTGTTGCTGATTGGTGCAGTTTGTCTGTTAAAGCCGAGCAATAAACCGGTGACCGTGCTTTGGTTTTCTGTGTGCATGTTTGGAGGTGAAACAATTATAGTTGTGTGTTGGATGCTGGATATGAAACACTGAATAAAATATTAAATATAGTTCAGCATATTTACAGCAATGCAACATCACAGCTGCTGCTTGTCCAAAACAAAATGGAAAAAAATAAACTGAAAAAAAACGAAGAATTCTTGTGTATAGTAATACAGTATATATAATGTTAATATAGTATACTGTAATAATAGATGTGGTTGTGTGACACATATGACAGGAATTAGACAGTCACAGAAAACAAACTACATTTTCACTGCACACAAATAGCTTTATGGAGAAATCTTGGCCCCATGAAAATACTTTTTAAAAACATTGTCATAACTTCATATTAGTCCCATCTGTCAGTGTTGGAAGTCAAAAACAGACAAATAATACAATTCACAGTATACAGGTGTGTATTAAATACTCAACTAGTTACAAAAATAGAAAAAAAGAAACGTGGTGCACAGGCATCAATATATCGCCAAAGAACAAGTGATACATTGTCCTCCAGATGAATTTGGCATCATGCTCTGAAAATCAGTACGACAAGTTCACTTCCAAGACAGCATAAATTTCTGACACTGAACCAAAGCAAATCATGGTACATTCAGATACACAAGCTAAACATGCCCAACAAAATAAGAAAGTGAAATAGATAAAAGCCAATTTGAGGGTTCATATCCACAGTGTTCCTCGACAGGTCCATTAACATATGCAAGACTAAATATTTTCCAGATCTTTAAAGGATTGATACAGACCTGCCCATTTTAATTATACTGTATGTTCACCTTCTATCAGTTCCTATAATGTGATATTTTTTTATATTGAGTGCTGACCAAATCCTTCAAAACCGGTCAGATCCAGAAAATGTGTAAGTAACCTTTACTAGGTTCAGTCAATGCACTTTGTAATACTGAGTATAAGTGATCTGTGAAACAAACATCAAAAGTCAAATTTAACATTAAATCATGTGAAGTCAAGTCCAAATCAAACAATTATAGTTCCAACATCAAATATAAGTGAGATGAAAGACAAATTCACCTTTTTCAGTATCATAGAATCCATTTTTATAACATAAAGGAACATTTCAGACATTTACTGTGCTGGTAAGTTACAAGGTGAAGCTGGGAATACTGCTGCCTCTCTTTCCCCCCTGTTCCAGTGCCAGTTAAGATGATAGATATTATATCTAAATTAGGGTTTGATGATTATTGACAGTTTATTACATTTTGAATAGAACAAAGGTTTTTCTCTGATGACACCTACAGAATTCATTCACTGATTCTCTCAATTGTTAAATTATATTTTGAATGATATCTTAATTTAAATGCTAAAAAGTCCAATTTTAGAGCCCTATGATAGCGTAAATGTTGCTTCAGAGGTTTTAAATCCTGAAAAGAAAAGTATGTGGGCAAGACCAAATACTTAATTAACAATAAATTTATGATAAGAATTTCAGGGCACAAAAATGTAAAGTTAAAAGCCTGACATAAAGTAAATAAAGTGATATATTGGCACCAAATATTTATAATAAAAATGTGTCAATATTCTTCATAGCATTCAAACTGTAATTTAAATAGAAGGAAGGAAGATCTCATGCTCCACATGCTCAGACTGAAGATGTGAACTAAGGTGAGAACAAGCACGGGAGTGAGGAGGAGACAGTGTCATAACAAGTGACATGTGACACCTTTCATTCTAGCTATACTGTAAATAATATAGTGTTTCCAGGAGAGACTGTTCTCACAGTTTGGGAGTGTCAGTGGGAGCCAGCGGCGCTCTGCCTCTCTGGAATCGAGGCGGTAGATTCCCGTCACTATCACCTCCTGTGAAGTGAAACATTAAAGCTTCTGTTAGGAATGAGATTATCGTCTTTTCCTACATCTGACATCCTGATAACACGACAGATGCGAAAACATTTGTGCTGCTGTGTCACACCAAACTACACCGAAACAGTAATATCACATAAAACCTTTGTCTGTTCAGCTAAATGCCCACTTATTATTCTCTTCAAAACAGTGAAAAGTAAATGTCATCACTTTAAAACAGAAAAAATATAAAATATTTCACAAACTAGTCAGAAGTTGAACCACCATTTGAATACAAATGGTCACTCAAACACTGATACATGTCATCAATCTGTGCTGGTCAGCATCTTAATGTGGTTTCAGTTTGATTGTAACTACTTGTACTACTACTTACTTTTTTGGTGGAGCTGTTCTACTTTCTCTTTTCCTGCCTTCTGTAGTCAGCTCCGAACAGTAATTTTATAACTTATAAAGAAATAACTTCTTATCGTTGTACAGTAACGTATCAGTGAAAAAAGCATTAGCAAAGCACAGTTTTCTTTTTGAGACATGTCTTGAGTCACTCCTGTGTAGAACACCTGTAGGCTCTGTTAGTATTTCCCTGCGATAGGCATTTAGTACAGTCACACCCTACACACCAAATATCAAATCAACTTTACATAACATACTCTATTTTTAACTCCTGCTGAGCCGCATTGAGGATATAAAATCTTGGATGGCAAAAAGCTTCATACAGCTAAACCAGGATAAAACTGAGATCCTGTTCTTTGGCCCTGCAGATTTTTCAAACACCACAGTAAATACCCTCACGCCTCTAAAAATGAATGTATACTTCCACACAAGAAATCTCTGTGTTATCTTTGATTCTACATGGTTTAAAATTTGATAAATAAATCAGCTCTGTTGTCAGCACCAGTTTCTTCCATCTCAGATCACTTGCAAAACTAAAATAATTTCTGTCTGTTAAAGATTTAGAGACTGTAGTTCTCTCAGACTGCAGCGAGACTCCTCCCTGGTACCAAAAAGAGAGACCACATGTCCCCTGTACTGGCCTCTCTCCACTGGTTACCAGTAAAATACAGAATTGCATGCATCGGCACCAGCTTATCTTTCTGTACTCCTCATCCCCTATTCTACCACCAGACTCGTGCTCATCATTCCATGCTCCCAGTTCAAATCCAGAGGTGATCGGGCATTTTCCACTGTTGGCCCCAAACTGTGGAACAGTTTGCTACTCATTATTGGATCCTCTCCCTCCACCTCTTTTATTTAGCCTTTTAAAAGTCATTATGAAGACATGATGCTCTGCTTTTATTATTTATTTGTTCTCTGTGCATTGCTGCTGTGTTTTTATGATTTTATCTAAATTTTAATTATTCTATTCTGCATTTTATTCATTTTCATTTGATCCTCAAAATTATGTCTGCGATTTTATTTGACTGTAATTATCACCTCTCTGTAAAACAAGTCAATATTTGTTTTTTTAAATGTGCTCTATAAATAAACGGACTTGACTTGTCTGTTTCACATATGTGATAAGTCACATGAGTTGGCTGACTGAACATTAGTGTAGTCATCTGGCCTTGATGTCACATTCTCTACATTTTGCTGGTCAGCCACACACATCAATCAAGAAATGTTTGTTTGTTACAGTGTTTCAGAGAGGATTTTTCTTTTAATATCCAAGATTATTGTTGTTATTAAGTGCTGGCTCCATGTCGTGCAGATCTACTGTATGATTGCCTATCCACTAGGTCAGGTCAGCTAAATCTAAACTGTCTCAACTGTCTGTGATAGATTTGACCTACTGCTACACAGCCACCCTGCAACCCACACCCGACACTAACCCTCCTGTCCAGCTATGAAATGTGATCCTCCACCTGTGATTGGGCAACGGAAGCTTTCGGGATGGTAGGAGGGCAGTCAGGGGGGAGGAGGAGGTTGGGTGAGTGAAGAGATAAGCAGACAGATAGCCAAGGCGTGAGTACACTGTGTTAATCCAATGCACCCACCCCTTGGCACAGAATTTTTTGGACAGCTCCTAAATTTCCAAGCCGTAATCCTTGTCAGATAAGAACACAGCTGCTGCCCAGCCGACCTCACCACTGCTCTCTCAAATCAGTCAGTACAAACACCCCTTATTCATCACACACACACACACACACACACACACACACACACATACACACACACACACTTACAACCACACACCAGACCTGATTATTCTGAAACCACATCGAGGTAACACTGTGCTCATTTACTGTTAAACTGTTTTCACTGAGCATCTGTGGAAGCTCCTGAGTGAACACATTTAACTCTGCTACTGTACCAAAGATGGCTGTAAGCTTATGAGTGTCAGATCCAGAGCAAACACTAATGCAGAGCAGCTGGCTGGGAGAGAATTTTAATCTTATAGTATGGTTTGAAAATAGGATAATAATCCATATATCCAGAGCAGATAAGGCCAGCAGGGAAGAGTGCTGGCAGCTGTTCAATGCTGATCCACTGCACCGAATACTTTGGTGGTTCCATAAAAACAATGCAATCAAACTCTAATTTTACAAATAAACAATGTATGTGTTCATTTTCAAATCCAAAAGACCAAACAGCCCGAGCATCAGATCCTCAAAAGACAAATGAAGTGCAAAACAGCCAGAAAACCAAAATACTATATTAATCTGAGAATATTCCACAGCAGAGGTTTCCCCTCACAGCTGAGGATATCTCTTTAGAGCTGGGCGATAATTCAGTAATATCGTATATTGATCATATCTTGACATCTCTTTCCAAAATAATTAGCTGCAAGCCAACTGTAATTAAAAATTATATTAAAAAATAGTTATTGAGTTTTTGGTTTTCTACATAGATAACAGTTAACTGCATTAACATAACTTTGGACAGTTGAGAGAACAGTTTCACCAGAAAGTCCATTTAGTAGCATTTCATAAAGCTTTTGATGTGATCACGTGATCTTCATCAGCAGATGGATTTGCCCAGTTGTCATAGAATTGTAGATCTTTTTTTCTTTTTTTCTGGGCACTTTAAGGATTAAGGTCCATATGCTGATGACGATCCTGTGATATGATTGAAAACTCCAGAACAACCGTTAAAATTGGACCTTCTGGTGAGATTGTTTTCTCAACTCTTAACAACGTTTGCAATTACTTTCGTTATTGATTATTCTGCCGTTTACTTTCTTGATTTATTTTGTACACTTAATCCAGTTTTGATATTTGAAAAAGCTGTAACCAGAGAATATTTGGAGTTTTTGCTTGAAAAATAGATGTCAAAAAATATTGTCTATTTGGCCTGAGTTACTAGTTACTTTTCAGATTAGAAATTTAGAATAGAAAAAAAGAATAAAAAACATATGATAAGCTTATAAAATACAATGCATTGTTAAAGATTAAACCAGTGGATTCCAAGCTTTTTCGCTTGTGACTGCCTACACAAAAGCAGCCTTGTCACGTTTCATGAGGTCTATGAATTGTTAGTAGTTCCATCATAAAGAGATTTCCCCACCAAACTTGTCACATTGTTTCATTTTGTCAGTTGTTTGAGATTCAAAGAGGTTAAACTCTCCCGCATTTCACAAAAAAAATCAAAGATTAGACAAAAGTCTAAAAAATGAATATAGCATTGTGTAGCAGAACCCCATAAACCATCTCACAATCCTCAGGTTGGGAACCACTGGATTAAAATGTATATAAAGTGGTTAAAACTAGCTTATTATGATATATAATATATTTTTGGTACTTTGAGTACATTTTGCTTGAAATTGAGTATTTTACATTGTGGCAATGGTACTCTTACTTGAGTAAAGGATCTGAGTACTTCTTTCACAACTGTTAATATTATATTGATTTCAGTTTCATCGCCCAGCACTATGTCTCACTACAAAGCCGGGTTAGTAAGAACTGTGCACTGCAAGCCATCCATGCACACACACCGCCCCGACGCCACTCTCCGCCCAGGTGAGGTACTTACATGTAGCTTAAGTGGTGACCCAGTGTGTTAGCTCCAGCACCCTGCCCCTCTACCTCAAATAATCCCTCTCACTGCCATAATCCGTTAAGGAGCCCGCCACATCAGCAAAGTCCTCCAGGACCAGGCTGGTGGAGTCCTCACCAGAGGGCAGCTCCGGGTCTGACGCCCAGGGGTGGTGATAGCGGTCATGCTGGGGGGCCTGGGGTTCATTCAGGTGGGTCTTCCTTGGTCCCTGCAGGAGTGGTTGGAAGGGGTGAGACTGGTCTGGATCAGACTTCTGGTAGGCCGGAGCTTGGTCTTCGCCCTGCTGTTGTGTTTGTTGCTCCTTTGTTGCGCCGCTGTCACTACCACTGCCGCCCTCGCTGCCCTGCGAGGAAGGGACCAGCACGTGGTAGAGGCTGGGCAGGCGGATGTCCAAGAGAATCCCACTCTTGATGAAGAGCTTGTTGTTGAGATTGTAGAGTTTCTCAGCGATGTCATACCCCAACATGACGGAGAACAGACGGGCGATGTAGCGTTCCTTTGATATTAGCATGTAGAGGCGGCGGCGACGCCATGAGATGTAGCGGGAGTCTTCCTCTGCTGTCAGAGTCACCTGAAATAAACAGGTGAATATCTACATGTTAATTTTAGCTACCACAGAGATGCCATGGGCAGATTACCACCTTTTTTTCCTGGTCTATCCTAAATATAAATCAGTTCTCAATAATGTAATGTTAAAGGAATAGTTCAGCATTTTGGGAAATATACTTTGTTTTCTTACCAAGAGAAGTAACTAAAATTATAGTAACAGCATGAGAAGACGCGCTCCGTTGTAGTCAGCGCTCGGTTCAGTTTATCGTTTGCTAAGCAGTACACACTTGCCTGGATCTGCATTTAAACTGCCATTGATTGTTCTGTTGTCTTACAGAATTAAGTAAAAGTCATCTTATTGATATTTCTTTTCTCTTGTCTTTATTAGCATACTTGGTATTGAAGTAGTCCAAAAGTAACGGAAAGTAATCAAGTTACATTACTTTAATATTGTGATACTTGGATTAGGCTACTGATTACATTTTTTAACAGGTAACTGGTAATTGTATTGGATTACATTTTAAAAGTAACCCTCCCTGGTCCTCTTTAATACTAGGGGAAATATTTATCACCTAAAATACAAACACTGAGCTCCGATGGCAGCGGCAAGGTAATGTGAGATAATGTCAACAAACTTGCACTGTAGCTACAAGTCATGGGCATGGGGGTGTTGTTTTAAAGAGTAAGGGCCACACCAGCATCTAAACAAACAAGTGACATTTGCAAGTATGTTTACATGCTATGCAGCTAAGCAGCTAATCAGCTATGTTGCCTACTAAATGACGTTAGCAGCGTACTTTTCCCCAGTGAATGTTTGTTTGGTGGCTCATTCAACAAGCTACGGTGCAGGACAACATGTGTTTGTGATTGTAAGTTAGATGAGAAGGAGACTTTAGCAGGAAAGCTAATGTGGGTTATTGTTCAGAGTCTGTGGCTCTTGTGTTGTGTAGCAGGATGCTATCAGGCTCAGTGTGACCGTGTGCTCTGCCTATGATAGAATATGTTATCACTTTATTCAAGATTTGATTTGCTTTATTGAAATAAGGTCTCCAGTTACATAGCCGGATAAGTAATGTTAATCAGTCGAATTAATGCAAAACTAGGAGGTGGCATCACCCAATAATTCAAATTTCAAATTTTTCTCCAAGTAGAACACAGGAGAAGTGATTTATAGAATAGATACAGTACGTATGCTGTAGTAGACAAAAAATGCAACTTAATTTCAGTCTGACTTTTTGAATCCAAACAACAACAAACAAAACAGTTTTGTTTCATATTTTGATTGTTTGTCCTTCAGATCACAAAGACGAGTTTAGTTGGTAATTAGCAGCTTGACACAAAGTGATGAGTAATCCAAAAGTGCTGACAGATTTTGTCATACATTTGGGTATGAAAGCCTATTTAGGCCAGTCTCGGCTGGTCTATATTGTGGCAAACTGAATACTTTAGGCTGGTTTCTATCAGTAAAGAGTGTTGCTCTCGCAGCACAAAATAGCATCACCGTTTTTCTTTGGCAAAAGGAAAAACAAAAATCAAGCTGTTCCGAAACTGCACATATCTTTGCTGGACAAGAAGAAACAAACTTAAATGTATCAGATCAAGGGTTAATAGTAATAATTCCCCTAATTTAAAATCAATATCTTTTCTTTTATTTTAGGATGCTATTATGCTAAACATATGTCAAGTGTTATTTGCAAAGTGTGGGACACCCAAAGGTGGCCTGAAACCTGCACTGTAAACATTCCAAGGCAGTGTGGTCAAATTTATCGATATGGACAATATACTGTAATTATGCCACATTTCAATATACTTGCCCCATTAATTAATTTTTCCAAGACAGCCTTCCTGTCTGTTGCGACTGTAAATGTCTGTCTTGTTTCCACTTTAACTGAGCTATTCTAAAGCAACAGGATATGTGAAAGACAAGAGGACAACTACCTTCCCCAGTTCATCAGTCTGACTCAGATAGTAGGAAACAAAAGACAACACGATATCTACGTCTGGTTTCTTGTTCCAAATCCTACAATGACAGCACTCCAAGTTCACCTCACATTTTACGACCACACTTTGGACTTCCTGCCTCACATCCGCTCGTTAAATTTACTTTGATAAAACATGAACACAAACTAGATCTGTGTCTCCTGAAGTGCACTGCATGTTGAGTCCTGTACCTGAAACTTTCCCTCCTCGTTTGGCCTGAGAGACTCCCACTCTGGAGAGTCGAGGAACTGGTGACGGTAGATGTAATGCAGGAACTGGCCCTCCAAAGATACATTGATCCTGAGAGAGAGAGAGATACAAGGTTAAAAAGAGAGACAGGGATTAGAAAGTGATAATGAGGGGCAGAGAGAGAGTTGGAGGTCACTTTGCAGGGCCAGTCTAAAGACCTTGGAGGTACAGTACATATTAGCATAATTATCTCTGCCATGGCAGCTATGGATAGGCTGAACAGTATAAAGTTCCTTAAACAGTACATACATAGAACATTTCTCACATAATGCTCAGTTACTTCCTCTGTCATGATTCTTCCTGCACACAGAAATCATGGTTAAAGACATGGACATTCCTCCTTTGGAGGGGAAGCTTAATTTCATAAAAAAAAAAAAACTTCCACAGAGTGAAATAATCCAGCACACTACATATTAAGCCTTCATTGGATGACATCAAAGTTTCTGTTTTATTCTTTTTTCAATGTGAGTTGAATGTTGTCATAATCACTGCTGCAAAAGTTCTTCATATCAATCACCTGGCATCCACAGACAGAAATGGAAGTCTCTTTCCAGAAATAATTCTTTAAAAACTCTTTTCTCTTCTGAACATCTTTGTCACCAAGTCTTTGTGTGCCTTTGTCATCCAGAACAGCAGCTAATTTCAAGGTAAGACTCACAGTTACAGTTATAAAAGTTAAAACTAGTATATAGAATGAATAAAAATAATTACAAATGTCAATCACTATAAAAATGTTTGAGAAAATATAATAATATATATGATATAATATATAATATACATGTCATGAACAGTCATAAATACACACTAAATACTGGTGGTTTAAAACTACTAGATGTCTTTATTTAGACCCTTCATAATAATAGGTGTTGATTAACGGCTAGTTTGCTGTGTATTGTAGTGTTAATTACCATGTGAGGCACTTACACGAGCAGGGTTAGGGATTTCCACTGGGGAGTCCCATGCTAAAAATGTCACTGCACTGCTAGTACTGTACTTTGTGCCACATACTATATGGCCAAATGTATGTGGACATCCCTGTCTTTTTCTATGGGGCTGCTTTTCCTGGTTTGGGCTATAGACCCCTTAGTTCAAATGAAGGGAAATCTTACAGCATGAATGTGGCCGAATGGGAGTAAATCCCTACAGCCAAGTTCCAAAACTGCTTTCACAGAAGAGTGGAGGCTGTTATAGCAGCAGATTAATGGTCTTAGAATTAGATGCTCCAACAATCACTAAATTTTAGATCTGAGAGAAATGTACCTACACTCTGACAGACAGCTTAATAAGAGTAAACAATAATGTAAAATGACAAACAAGATTCATTAAGACACCACTTGAACTTTTACTTTCCAAATTTGGCCCATACACTCAGAGCCATCGGTCAACATTTAACTCAAGAGAAGAGGAGCAGTCAGCGTCCACTCCTGTCCAAAGTACAAAGATATCATTTAACCAGTTGGCACTTTGCAGAGGGGCGGCACAGTGGTGAGTCACAGACAAAAATACTCTGTTGTTTACAACATTTCTCCTGTGTAGACTCCAAGACTGTGAGAGCTAATGCAGCTCTAACTTTCAGGATGTTTGGGTGAAGAAGATACATTTCCTGTATATTTTTACATTAATGATCAACGTGGTAAGTGAAAGGGGTTGACTGTAGTGATGAATCCACAGGGAAAAATCACCTTTCAGGTCTCAGCTCATTTTGTTTTGGTTTTACAGCCCACAACTTTACTGTTTTGGTTCAGTGTCACTGCTCTCATCAGCATTGTTTTCAGGCAACTGTTTTCAGGAAAAAAGTCACTAAACCAGTTGTACACTATCTGCCCAGCACCAAACAGCAGACAAAGTTAGCAACTAGCTGATTGAACATAGTGGAGCACTTTGCAGCTAAAGAGCCAGAAATATTCCTCAGGAGTTGGTGGAGACCAAAAATAGAGCTATAAGAGATTGAATATTCTTAACGTTCATCAAGTGGCCAAGAACATGACTCCAAATGAATGTTAATGTTGCTCTGTATCTACAGAATGTGTAAATAAGCAACCGTTAGCTAACACGTTCGCCATATCAACATAAAAGATGATAATATCAGTCAGTTTTGTGTTTACAGTTTGTTTCTGGTGCCACCAAGTGGCCAAAAACATCAATTAATGTAGGTTTAATAATATTTTGAATGCAGGAGTGTATTTTTATATTGTGGTAATGCAACTTTTACTTAACTAAGTGTGTTGGCTCTAGTCAGTGGAGACAGTTAGTAGTGGTGGATTGCATTATGTTGTACAGGTGTGTTGATGTACACACACGCCCACACACACACACACACACACTCCCCACCTCCCAGACAGCAGAAAGGAGAGCTGGTCGATGGGCGTCTTGCCCTCCACAGCGTACGTCTGCCCTGCCTTCAGCTCCACCACCTTGTTCTCAAAGGCGCCTGCAATCTCCTTGAACACCTGTACGGGCACGCCCAGCGGCAGGTAGACTGCATGGTAGAGGGAGGACAGCTCCTCATTGGGCAGGCCCTGCTGGTGCAGTCGGTAAAGGAGGTGGCAGATCTGAGCCAAGCATGCAGTCAGCAGAAGCAGGTTCCAGGTGAGGATGTCCAGGCCGCACATCGTCAGCCAGCCCCACAGGGACAGGCACAGGAAGGCGGGCGTGAGGAAACCAAAGATGAAGAGGCACCCATATGCCCCACTGCCTCCCATGTAGCCCAGGAACAGGATGCTGTTGCCCAAGTGGTAGATGGCTCCCTCTGTGTTGTTGCTCCAGCCATCGCAGATTGGGCCGAAGAACAAGCTGTCCAGCAGACTCGAGTTGTCTCCACTCATGTTGGAAACTCCTCAAATGACAGGCTCAAGAGAGGCTTTTGGTGCACAAAACAAACAAAGTCAAAAGGAACCGTAAAGATTTCTTATCCACAGTAATGTGTTATTTCTGTCTCATCAACTGTTACAGTAGATGTTTTTGTTTGAATCACAACTTGATCAAAAAATAAACAGCTGATACTGGCCAAAAATATCACAAGCAAATGTTTGTTCCCTTGGCATGCAGTGGAAAATTCTTCAATGTGAAGAAGTTCTCATGGCTCTGTTTGTTATAGACACACAGCTGGAATGGGTTTCTTCTTCTTCTCTCATTATGTGTCCTTTCCTCTTTCTTCTGGCTTCTCGCCCCGTCTTTCCCTTCTGTGTCTTCCTGTCGTCTCTATTGCTGTGCTTTTTCTGTCTATTTCTCTCACCCACCGGCCTGCACTGTGGAGCTAACAGCTGGAAGAGAAGGGATAAGGGACGGGGGCGTTGATAGAGCCCTAGAAGGATAACCATGTTTGGAATTGAAACCCAAGGAGGAAAGAGTGGCGGACAGAAAGCAGGCCTGCTACTTAACATAACAGAAAAAGAGAGTGAGGCAGGAAATGGGAGGGAGGAGAGGGACTATGACAAATATATTGAAGAGACTGTGCTTTACAGTGTCACACACTTAAAAAAAAAAAAAAAAAAAAAGTTCCTCTAGAGATTCAACTCAGTTCTTCCACCCAAAGTTCATGAGTCCAGTTTACTTCTAAGAGAGCAGCCCCACTGGTATGTATTTAGAGACACTGAAATAAGTGGGATGACAGTCCAGGTCAGATTTCAGGTATAAACACCCACCACCGACACCACCGCCTCACATATCCAGCTGTCCTACCAGCCAGCTCACAACTCACAGCCCACAGGGACGAGTCCATCTCATTAGATATCTCCCTTCTCTTTTCTTTCCTTTTCTTATTACTGCAAAAAACAAACACATAACAGTAAAATACATACTGTCAAAATAAAATAATAAGAAAAAAATGACCCTGAATCAAAAACAACATACGTACCTAGAAGCCAAAGATCTATAGTTGCACAATTAAAAACTTGCACTGTATTCCTTATCCACCTATTGAGGTTGGTAGATATGTATATGTATATTTTTCACTCACTTAGAATATATTTTTTACTTATTGTTTTATTGTAAAATTGTATCTATGTTATTAATGATCACCTGTCTTTAGAGAGTACTTGTACTCTCTTACCTTCTATTTTTTTGATTGTAATGTACCATAAACACCAAGAAAAAATTCCTTGTATGTGCAATAAACTTGGCAATAAACCTGTTTCTGATTTTTTATATGAAATTATTCATATTCAAGGAAATAGACTGTGAGCTTTGTGATCTGGAAGAAATGAAAGGTGAGTCCCATTTTTTGTATTATCTATATCTGTATTTTAGACATTGCAACTGCTTAAAAGTGTCAATTTTTCATGATCTGGCTCCACAAAACCTAAATTATTCTGGTGCATGGATGATAAAAAGTTGGAATTAACTCAGAATCTGTTTTATGCAAGCATATAAAGAATGTGTCTAGGCGTTTGCTCCCACAAACTGTTGTATCAAACATTTGAAAAAGGAGGCAATATGGATTAATATTTCATCTTAACTTTAGTTTCTCTTTTAGGTTACAGTTGTATGCTTGATTAGGATTTTTTCTGCTGACAAAATCTGAAAATCTGATCTGTAAGTTATGAAAATTGGTATTTTTTTGGGCAGGTTTGTAGAATCATTTGAAAATGTATGGGCTCCATTCTGGATCCAGTTTATATTCATTTAATTTATCATGTAAGCCCATGCTGGCTGGGCCTATGTATTTCATAATGAAAGTCATGTCCAGACAATATAAAACAACATGAAATAAAGTTTCACAGGAGACAACCTGACATTGTGTCTAACTGCAGGGATTAATGTTTTGCAATTTACACTCAGATTTGCATCATTCCATCATCATCAACCTTGCTGCAATCAAGTGTTCACATTAGGCCTGTCTTGTCAAAACAGCTCTTCCTTGAATGTACAGATTCTAGTTTTTCACATAACCATTGAGAGAACAATCAACTGAGTAGTTACAGTAACAGACTTAGGAATACTGATCTGCAATGCCAAGTAGATACAAAGGTATCATGGTAAGCTGCATCAACTAATGTTCCTGCTGTTTAGAGAGATTTGGTCTCTTTTGTGCTGTTATTTTGCAACATATTTTAATACCTGGCCAATCCAGTTTATGCTAAACACAATTCATGTCACCAAGTAGTTTCAGTTTTAAGTTGCTTTTCTGTGACACTTGTGTACATGTAGTAGCAGCAAGTAGTGGGTCAGGGTGCAGATTGTGAGGTGTGAAAGGTCAGGGAACTGGTGGTGCACAAGGAACCTTCATGTACACCAACACTCTGGATATGGAAATATAGCTCATTACTGAACAAACTACTGAAAAGAGAACCGATTAATTGTATCTTGGCATTTTAAACGGGTTTTGCTGGAGTTTTCTGAATGTGTTAATAGATGTGCACTGCCAGGCATGCTATACAGGAAGAATGCAGATTGTGAAGTATTGACTTTAACAGGGGCAGGAGTTATTTTTAAGCCTAAGTGCATACCAGGGACAGCAACTGTGGCAAGCAACTGTTCACAGGCAGAAAGGACCTTCAGTACATGTTAAAATGACACCATTAATAATTCTGAGTATTCAATAATATATAAATGCATTATACACAAGCTTATTGCATAGGACTTTTATTCAATTTCAGACAGCATTTTAGAGTCACATTTCTCAGATTCTGCACTTAAAAAAAAAAAAAAAAAACTATTCACATACAAACACAGAAGGACAGTCACCCATCAGAGCCAGAGTGCATCATTATCACATTTCCCTTCCAGCTGAGGTATAAATAGGGGGAAAGAAGAAAGGAACATCCAGGGTCATCTTCCACTCATACAGCACACTGCAGGAGAGAGAGAGAATACACATTAGCATTTCATGTTTCCAATAGTATATTGTGACAAACTGTCTCAAAAGAGCATAAACAGCTCAGTCAAAGTCAGTGAACATGTCAAGTGCTTTAGCTAGGTACCACATTGAGTGCAACCTACTACGCATTAGTGCATTCATATTTCCTCCAGCCAATTGACTAAAGATGAATCTCATTTACACAAGAGTGAATGAAAACAGAAGTGATGGCAGACAGCCAGGCCAGTTAAACTGCTGAAACTAACTGAGCCGCATGGTTTCAGGCATGTTAGCGCGCACACATACACGATGCCCCACCCCTCCTCACCACACATCTATCTCTGCCTTGTTACATGATGGGCTAGGCTGGTACTGCAGTTAGTGCACAACAATGGATGAAATCAGCAATAGCTAAGAGACAATTGAATGTGCTGTAAACAACCTGTTGTGTAGCATTAAAGAATAAACTCAATTCTGGCGAATATCTAGGGTGAAGTCAAATACAAAAGGCATTTGCATGGTTCACAGAAAGGGCAGGCGCCCATTTACACACCAGACTGACTCAATTCAAGTTGGACTTAAGTTGTCAGAATGGGTTTGGCAGTGAGTTGTCAACTCAGCAGTGTCACTAGTACATGCAAACTGAGTGTCTGAGTTTAAGCCACTTCCAGTTTTAATTCTGTATGCAACCAGTGAGATAAGAACCAAATCACCATGTTTAAATAAAGAGGTCAAAGCGCAAAAAAAAAAAAAAAAAAAAAAATCTAAGCAGCATGCACAATCCCAAGTCAACTGCATCTTTTAACCCATGCATCCATGTGTGTAAAGTGGATGCATGCATATTAGGATGTATGCCAGTGCACTGATGTTCTAGTCTAGCAATTAAGTTTGTACTTGACACTGATGAATCACTTATAGCTGAGGGATACAAATGACCCAGAATGAGGAAATATTAGGTTCAAAACAAGCTAATGGGACACCAAAAGTTACCTGTGCGAGTGCATGCAAGCTTGTGATGTTTGGATGTGTACTTACCACACACACAAAATGGAGTTGTTAAATCTTGAATCCAAGCTGCCTCATGCAATCTTTGTGTGCCTCAATGAGCTCTGTGCATTTTTCCTCTCCCTTTTCAATGATGCTAAGGAAAAAAAAAAAAAAAAAGTCTTACTTTCAACACATTTCTACTTCCAACAACAAGGAAAGTGTTTCAGCCTCAAACTAGGTGCTTACCATGCATCCCTGACTTTCTTTGTTTCAGGACAAGCACAGCATGGTTTTAGTGGCTTCTTCTGCTCTGTGCCGTCAGTCACAGCAGCAGGCTCCACACTGGCAGCTGACAGGGTTGACATCTTCTGGCTGAACTGGAGAAATAAGGAAAGCAATGACTTACATTATTTTACTTAGTACAGCCATGGTGGGAATTATTTCATCACGAAACTCTGCAGAGCCAACAGAATCAAGTTCTGGTGTACCAAGCGTAGAAAAGTAAACATACTAATCAAGCATGCCAGTTCCTCTTCCTGTAGGGAACTAATTACCTACAATTGTAAGTGTTTGAGTAAAGTTGCTATCTGTCAGTTTTAAAGTTATAAAAATGTTGAGAAATTACTCAGTTAGAAAATCAAATATTTCAGCCCGAAATCGTTATTAATTGAATATATTTTGAGTTGTACACTGTTGGTTACACAAATCAAGCAGTTTGAAGGCATCAAATTGGGTTTCTACATGAATGTGATAATTTCATCCTTGATAAGGAAACTAATTTGTTGCAGCCCTATTTAGGGTCATTATACCCATTCAAAGACACTGAAAAGGGTTACCTAACTGATGAAGCTGAGATGAGGAGCATCAATACTGGTCGACACATACACACGACACAGCACGTGTTATAATTTTGAAATATTAGTCTTTGGCTTATGAAAGTGGTGGAGCAAACCTGAAGAGAACCACCATGTGCTTTACTGTTTTGTAGTTGAGTATCTTTACCCAACTCTGTCGACAGACTACATAACGCTCACGCCAGCGAAAGTTAGCTAACAGGAGCTAACAGTGATGACATTTACGTTAGCCACTAAAACGGCTCAACCACCGGTCTCCACTGTGCACGAAAGACACGATGAAGTTAACAGAAAGCGTAGTGTAGTATTTAAAATAACCGACAATTGCACTGGCTAAGCTACGTTATGTAACTTACTTGAATGGAGGCTGACGGCTGCTTCACCTTCAAGAACGAACCTACACACGGAACAAGCTCACGTGTTGGCTTTTTATACAAACTCACGTGATCGTAAGGGTCAACAGAGGCTTCTGGGATATGTAGTATTTTGTAACAATTGAGGTACTACAAGGAAACTTCCAGCAATTAGCTACTGTACATGAAATGCAACAAATCAGCACGACAAATAGAGACCAGAGGATGAATTAATGTACAGTAAGAAACGTTACATGCATACATTGTGATATTAATCTTGGGAAAGTGAAATATGTATGTTATTATCTAACCCCTGTCTCTGCATTTTTTTTCTCATTACCAAATGGTGGTGGTGATGGTACTTATTAATTTTAATTTTTCTAAGCTCGACAAAGTGTGTTTTTCTGTTGAGCCTGAAAGTAATTGACATTGAAAACAGTATAAAAAATCTTAACTCAAAGCCCACTTAGCTGAAACTAAACTAACTACTTCCACTACTTCAACATGTGATAACAGATAAAATTCCCCATTTTCTATATTTTTAAATTAGGCTTTACATCACGTTCCTTGAGCTTGGTGAGCATGATCATTATCAAACAAAACACAGGCAAGAAAGAAAGAAAGAAAAAAATATACACATATTTAGCCAGATATTGCTTTCAAAAACAATACAAAATCATGCCAAAGTGCACGTGTATCCACATTCAAATGTGTTTTATAGTATAAAACAACATTTTTGTGACATTTTTTGTATAAAAGTATTGGTAATTTACAGTATAAATTAGAATACATAATTAGCTGTATAACTATACTTAAATACTAGCTACAGTATATATAACTAACTGTCATTATTAAATTTTGGCAAAATATCAACTACAGTGTACAAAAGGCAACAAGAACCTGACATTAAACAAAACCAGGAATTACAAAAGAATTACAGCCAAACAAACAAAATGAGATGAAATAAAGTTTAAAATACACAATTTAAAAAATATATAAATCAATACACATAAAATAAACAAAGAATGGAAATGAAAAAAACATTTTAAGGTTTACATAAGTAAATTTTATATATCAGGACAGCATGGAAAGTGCAAGAGACATCATAAATTCAGCAAACAAGAATTTATGTTTTTGAATAGTTAGTTAGTTAGTGTGTCATGCACATACAAGTGCACAGCCCACATGGATTTACAAGACACCAAAATACAGTTGCAGTGGTGAAATATTTGTCAAACATAGACAAAAATAAAACTTCTTATATTACATTGCAACATTGTACTGAGCTCTATAAATAAAATCAGCCACACAGATTAAGGACATTTTACTACATAATAAATAGAATATAAAATTTAGCCATCAAAACATAAAATCTGACAATGTACTGAAAAGTGTTATTCTTGTATTGGAAAAATATAATTTTATCATTTAAAGTACAAGTGCAAGCTTCATAAAAATATGGATAGCAGGCTCTTAATAAAAATGTGAGGCATTTATTTTCAGGTCACTTAAGAAAAACTCAGTGAGGCCGTGGCACTGGCACGTGACACTGCAGTTGATGCAGTACACTTCATCTGCATAAGATAAAGATGTAATATTTGAAGACATGCTTAATACCCCTTTTCCCCTGCAAACTCCCCCTTCTGCACAGCCAGTACGCAGACACACACACACACACACACACACACACGGCTACATGATTGCCCTGACCCATGAAATATTAATACAATGAAAATTAATCATTCTGCTGCTCAAAACTGATGAAGTTGCTGCTACTGCACCATTATTCATGTATCATAATATTAAAATTCAGATAAACCTTTCTTAAACTGCCATATAACTAACATCAGAAATGCTCCCAGGAGCAAGAGAACTCTATCTGCTGTGCAGTCATCAACTGTTTCTGAAACATACAGATTGCACCAGGTGATAAGCCATAGGAGATGGTGATACATTTGGTTATTATCTCCTATGGATCCATCAAACCATCAACAAGGAGGGACACAACATCACAGGATACACTCTAAGATGAATACACTGTTAATTTTCATTCATTTTAGCATCTTAATCATCACTATTCCTGTGACTCTAGTCTCATTACCTTCTTTTTTGTTGCTGCATGTCTGCTTTTCTTTTTTAAATGTTTTATTAGCCTGTAAAGTACTTTGAACTGCTGAACTATGCATATAAACTTAAACTTGACATGCTCACTGTTGTGTGAGAGGTAAAAGTACACAGTAATGAATGAAGGAACCTACATAAACCCTCTTTTCCTATTCAATCCTGTTTTGTAGAAAATTGCCACATTCACTGGCATCATCATCAGAAATATGGCTCTGTTTAAGGGTCACGATCAGCTTCATCAACACCATAATCCTCAAACAGAAGTTTTCCTGTGCTGTGTCATCATCTGCTAGAACGCACTGGGGGACTGTCTATTCATCATCCGCCATGGCAGCTCATGGTGGAAGAGGCCAAGTACTTCCAGAAGAAACATGCACCTGAGGCTTCACTGGAGGTGGGCTGTAAAACTGTGTTATTTAACTGCTCAGTGCCATTATTTTAGTGAGTTAACTTCTCTGCTATTCAGTGGAGAAGCACTGTAAATATAATGTATCATTTTTTCATAATACGCAAGTGTGACAACAAAAGTACAAACATTTTACATACATAACATTTCGTGCTTTCATTTATATTATGCTTTGGAGAGGTTTTCACATAGTATCACAGTAATATTGTGTACTTGTATTACTGTATTACACTGGATCCCACACAGGTCAATACACCAAATAAGAACATCACTGTGATAGGGCAGTGAAAACATACTATCTTCAATATTGACTAATATGACCACTATTTTGTCTAATTAATTATATAGTCTATAAGATGAAAAATCATCACAAGTTCCCAAGGTGACATCTTAAAATCGCTAGTTTCTTCTGACTAACAATCCAAAAGCCAAAGATATTCATTTTACAGTTTCACTGTGTCTCGATAACTGAAAACTGGATAATTAAAACAGAGAAAAGCAGCAAATCCTCCTATTTGCGAACCAGAAAATGTTTTTCATTTTTACTAAAACAGCTAATTGAGTACTAAAAGTAGTTGCTTATTGTCAACGTTTTGTCAACTAATCAATTAATCAACTTTTTTTCAGCTCTACACTGTAGTGTGTTTCTGTAAAATCTCAGAATGCCGTTTTTAATTCTTTGTTTGAATAATTAAAAAATGAAGCAGTTTTTTGTAATCACTGATGTTTTTCTATACTCTCAGCTACTTTGGCAGATATCATATCCTGTGCTGTAAAAGATAGGTGCTGGTAGGTAGACAACAGTGGCTTGGACGTTTTGTAATATGAAAAATGTTCATTTTCTGTCCTACAATAGGAAAGGTATGCGTGTTTTCACATGTCTATTGGGTGTGCTGTGCGTCACCACAGCAAAGCAGTGCGTAAGCAGAAGCACTGAGTCACTTATTCTAGTTTGAGGGCCAGCTGTGTGCTAGATAAATGAGCAAGTAAGCATTTTATTTGTTTGCTCTGGTCTGTATGATAGATATGCACCTTGAAACACACTCCTGCTGCAGACTTTGCTGCGCTTTTCACAGTAGAACAGTCCTTATAGTGTGGCACTTAACACCCACTAATGAAAAACATACAAGAGGCATTGAAATGCCCATCAAATTACTTTCATCTTTTTTATCTGAAGTCTGCCCCCTGAAGGAGAAGAGATGTAGAGCCATGGTTGAAGTCCTGACCGTCTGTAATATCTTCTTCCTGTCTGCACAAAGCTTCAAGCTGCTTCTAGAAAGGCAGAAATGTAAGCACTCTTTGTTAGTCTTTCTTTAATCAGCAGCAGACAAACATTCTCCCATGTATATTACAATAAACTTTGTTGGAACAGAGAACTTGTCACATATCAACACAGTGAACAAGGCAGTGGGCCAGAAAAAAACTAACCAAACTTTTACTAGATTACAGTGTAATATCATCTGACGGTAGATTGCAATAACCAGTGTTTTTTGAAACAACTAAAGTAAAGAGCACATCCACAACAGTTTCTTTGGTTATTTTGCTGGATAGCAAATGTGTCTCTTAGGGAGGAGGTTGGAGTGGCTGGTTTAGCGTTCATAGTGTCTGACCTAAGACCATGGCTCATATACTGTCTCCTACCAACAATAAATGTTGTTTTCAAATAGTTTTAGTTGCCTAAACCTAACTAGAGTTGGTTGGTTTGACCTAATGAAAGAGTACACAATCTACTTTCACTCAGCCCTCCTACAGCAAATACTGACAGGCCATGGCTGGTCCAGATCCGGTTGCCACAAGATTATTAAATGACTTATATGAAAAATGTAGCTTAGATTTAATGCTTAACAGTTACAAGCTACTAAAACAAAAGCTACAATAGGTAATTTTACTAAAGCACTTATCCTGTTCAGGGTCACAAGGGGCTGAAGTCTGAGTGCACTAGGACAGGTTGGCAGTCTATAACAGGGCTAAGATACACAGGTGTTTCTCTGTACCTTCCTATTGTAAGCAATCTAACACAGACTAAAATGTCTAAAAACATTCTAAAAAAAAAAAACAGTAATCTCATAAAATGCCCTTCACATTATTAGACACATCTCATGCACTAAGCTGCCAGTAATTCACCTTACCCACTGACATGACCTCTCAGTTAATCCCACTGCGCTGCTCCTCTAATATCATTTCTGTTTTTCATTTCTCAAACTTTGCTTGCATTGAATCATACATCCAACCCAGAAAAATGAAAAAGATCCAGCTGAATTAAATCCCAATGTGCTACTTCGTAATCCTTGAAATGAAATATCTCAGCCTCTGTTTTGTTTTGGTGCTGATGTGAAATGTGCAAACAAACAACGCAGGAGCTGGCTCAGAGCTGTGAGTATATGTACAGCATCAGGTAACACAGTACAGTGTTTAATTACATCCCTGGTAGAGATGGCCCAGACTGAACTTGTCCCTGCACACGCTGCCACAATTCAGATGACAATAATAATGATGCCCTCCCCTCCCTCCTCACACACACACACACACACACACACATCCATTGTCTTCAGTATTAATGTGAGCTGGACCTTACCCTCCTGACACGGCTTGATTCATGTGGGGATGAGACACAGATACTGAATAGTTGATGAGCTGGGAGAAAAAGAAAAGAAGTGGAGGGGTGGGGTGGGGGCAGAAATAGAGAGAGGCAGATGGAAAGAGAGACAGAGGGCGGGAAGGAGGGAGGGAGCAGAAAGACGGGTACCCACCCGCCTCGCTCCACACAGCTTCATAAGCCCAGAGGTTGGGAGCCTTGATGGAAAATTACCTTGTGACCAAAAGGGGAGGTCAGGACTGGTAGAGGAGAGCAAAGTCAGACTCTACTCGTCCAGAGAAGAAGAGGAAGCAGAGCAGAGAGAGGATGGCCTGTGCGTTTGGATGATCAGAGCGGACCGAGGTCAGCCATGGAGAAACTAAAAGGTCCCGCCGTGGGATGCACCACAGCCACCTGTGGATGGAGAGCCCTGCTGCTCCCACAGCTGAACAGACAGTCCCTGTACATGTACGGCAGCGAGGTGGCCGTGGAGAAGGAGTGTATCCGGCAGCTGCAGAGTGGAGTCTTTGTCATTCACCCGTTCAGCCTCATGAGGTATTTAATATATTTGATAGATTCAGGCCAGTCCTGTAATGAGCCACAACGTCCACTTTTAGTTTCTTTAAAAGTTGTTTTTCTCTAGTTAAATATTTAATTAATTTCCTTTACAGATTTAATCTTATCTTAATAGTTTTCTCCATTTTGCTTCCATTTTACATTACTAACCATTATTAAATATTTAGTCAACAATGCAACAGTGCAATAATATATTAATCATAATTTTGCATTGATACAATCATGTTTTTTAGTGCACCCTGAAGGCACAGTTAGAAAACCCTCTGCAAAGGTGAAAACAAAAACACACAGAAAGATATACTAATTAGAATTAAATTCTAAAGAGCAAAGAAGCAAAATGAGTAACCTAGAAGTAAGAAAAACAAATTATTCAAAGGTTAATCATCAGTACCGGGGGATTGAAAATGATTATAACCTTTAAAAATCATGAGGTGATTTCAAAGATGAGACCGGAGGATTAGAGGGGGAAAAGTGGTGCGTTTGTGAAAACATGTTTTCCCAGACAGCTGGAGTCGCATTATCCCTGCAATATTGTTATTATTAGTCTGTAATGTGATCAGATGGAGTGAAAACAGAGAAGGAATGAAACAATTGGGATCACAGAGCAGAGTTATTTGAGCCTGGCAATTGAACCCTGAGCTGAGGAGAAGTGCAGTTACAGTATCAAAGTATTTAGTGCGCATAAATCAGCTTGCCTTACCGACTGCAGCATGACTGTCTAATGAGTCCTTCATGGCAAATGAGCTGAGACTTTCCACTCCAAACCTACATGGAAAACAAGATTGAAGGGTTAGTCAAAACTCACACATATGATCTGTGATCTTTTTCCTGCAGGAGTTACTACATTATGTGCATGATGGCCATCACATTTCTCAACCTGATCGGGATTCCCATGGAGATAGCCTTTCTGGATGGAAACAGCGGGCTGGCATGGGAAGGTTTTAACGTGTTTTCAGACACGTTGTTCCTGATAGATGTAGCTCTGAATTTCCGAATGGGCATCATAGCAGAGGACGGTGAGGTGAGAGTGGCTGTACTCTATTTTCAGACACAATCTGGAAGACTATAATCCCTGCGCAGACAAGCACATACAATCCATCTCTGCCCCATCTGTAATCTACTTGATACACGAAAGGCTAGATTAACAAATATCCCCCCCTTCCCTTTAGCTCCTGGAAATGGGCAGAATTGGCACCTGCTGTTTGCTGTTTTTGTTTTGTAACAGGGATCATGATGTATTGGATAAATGAGAAATATAACATTTCCAAGTATTATGTTGATGATATCCTGTTTGTTTTCATCTGCTCGTGCTTTGTGACTTCTATCTTGCCAATCACAAATGGCCCATCTGTGGTGTTTTTTTCTTCCTGTGATGTTTATTCTGGACCACGTGAGCATCTGGTTTTGCCAGATTTATACTCAGTCGGTTTCTGCCTCTATCAAGCCAGTTTAAAATATTCATGTATGTGCTTCGGCAACAATTCAACAACGCTGTCACATTAATGTTGATTTCCTCCGAGCACATTGCTAAACTCAGCTGACCTCTCTCTCTCCCTTAATTTTGGACATACTCCCAAAATATTGGTTCAGTTCAAGTATTAAATTATACATCTGATCGTTGCATGTGCTGCTGAGCATCTTCATCCATCTGCTCAATCTGCTGCTCTGTTCTCTTTCACAGGAAGCTATTCTGGATATCAAGCGGATCCGAGTGAGTTACCTGAGGACATGGTTCATACCAGACGTTATAGCTGCTTTCCCAATCGGCTACATACTGCTGTTTGCGGTAATAATGAACAAACTGTTGAAGCAGCAAACAGCCAAGAGTGTGCTGCAGTATTTTTTTAGTTCACAATACAATTATGCACTTAATTTTACATGATTTGTAGATGGTTTGTAATAAACAACTCATGATGCAGCATGAGAGTGATTTATAGACAGCAGCTACTGAAGAAAAAATGCAATAGAACAAATGAATAGGATGTTTTGACTCAATAAAATAGATTACACCATAAAAAATATTTAAAAAAAAATATTTTTGAGCATGACTTCAGCGTTTTTATTTTATCACCCCAGGATTTACAGTACCACAATGATGACAACCCCTCCAAGACCAACAAGATGATGAGGATACTGATGTTTGTGCGGATCCTCAGCTTGATCAGGCTGGCTCGAGTGTCCAGACTGGTCAGGTTCTTCAATGAGGTGGAGAAAGTAAGTTTCAAACAGCTGGGCAGTCTTCAAAGCTCACCTTTGAAATCCAATCAACCTTTCTCCTACCTGCAGATACCTTACCAGATCTGGCTCCAATGACTAATCTGACTTTGACCACTTACAATGTCATTTGTCACAAGAGCTGACACACTGCTCCTAACTCAACTGTTTGTTTATATTATTTTTATGTTTTTTAGCGTTTTCCTGTTTCTAATCCCTCATACCCAAAGATTGGGCTCAAACAACAGAGGTCTGGAAAAAAATTAAAGGGATAAGATACCGTAAACGTATTGTGTTAATGTTCATTGTAATCTCATAATGAAAGAAAATGTGTCTTGGCTCTGATCTTGATATTGCATAATGTATGTTGTCTGTAATTTGTATGTGACTCTCAGCCTTGAACTAGTGCCTGAAAAAATGGTTTCTGGTGTGTGTTTTGGTACTGTGGGTCCCCCCTTACAGGGCCCTCTCGCTTTGGAAATTTCTTTTTTTTACATCCTCATTCATTTATTAATTTCACACAAAAAATAAATCTGGTTACTTTTATTCAATTGGCTGTTATATTAGGTTGTAATCTGGGACTCTTTCACAGTTTTTTTCATATTAGTTGTGATTACATGTATTCACCAACACAGCCGGTCAATAAACAAGCAGTCAGACAGTCAGGTTGTAAACAAACCTCCAGATTAGCCAAATTTAAGCCAAACATTTTAACCAAACTGTGCATTGTAAACATTTATCACACTTTACAGACCAACATCCTGGTTCAATTGTGACCTATCAGACTTTCTGTAAATTGCGTGCACAATTTTCCTGTGCAATAAATAAATATTTTGGCCACACTCACTTTCAGTTTTACCTCCAAATAAAGAGGTTTAGATAATCTGGCTAAAGTGTTGGTTTGTTTACAACCTGTCCAATCATCCGACTGCTTGTGTTAATGACCTGTTTCACCTATCTTTAGTGATTTACAGATGTCAGCTTTCACTTTGGTCAGTACAATGTTATCATTACAGAAAGAACTGTCATAAAAATAAAAATTAGATATGAAAATAAGACCAAAATTGTATAAACCAGAATTATCCTTTAAAATGAAAAACTGTGTCAGATCATAAAAAGTGACCTCAGAACTGCACCCTGGATATTACCACTACCCACATTCTGCTCCTTTTTTGCCATGTTTATTCTCCTTTTTTCCCTCTTCTCGTTTCTAAAAAAACAAGAGTCGCTGTAACTTAGCCAGTGAACAAACAAACATATTAGTTTTCTGCCTAAAAACAAGAGATATTCTGATTCTGTTATGTCATCTCCATCTGACAGGTGTCAAATGCAAACTTGGAGGTGGTCCGTCTGTTCTTCCGCATCTTATCTCTATTCATGATGATTTTCCTGCTGTGTCACTGGAACGGCTGCATCCAGTACTTTGTGCCCATGCTGGAGGAGTTTCCCACTGACTGCTGGGTCCGGAAAGAAAACCTGATGGTAAAACTAATTTCATAAAACTTTCTTTAGACAGACAGAATGAGTGATGATGGTTGTAGATGAGGTGCTTTGAATGACTTAATTATTGTGTCCACTTTCCTTTAAAGCCCATATGTGCAGGAAATTAAAGTCAACTGTTTTGATAATCAGCTGATTGAATCTTAAATTTAAGTCATTTTTCAAGCAAAAATACACATTCTCTGGTTCCAGCTTCCACCACAGGCCCTACAATTGTTCCAGGGTAAAAAAACAATAGTGTTTGCAGAAATGTAAAATGTGCAACAACAAAAAAAAGCTATAAAGAGAAATTGATTTAAAGCTGATGCTCCAGGAAAGGAATGCTTGATATTGTTCAGGAAATGTATTGAATGGAAAATTGAGCTATCTTTTGAGATTTAAAGGAGATGTTTTAACAAAAATTGAGAAAAGCGGGTTATTTACACAAAATAAGATGAAGAACAATCAACTTACCATTTTTATGTAATAACTGGAAATTAGAACGTATATGTCAGAGTACCCCATGACAACTTTTTGTTCTATGTTTTGTTGTATTTGTGCTACTGTCACATGGTGTTGTTTTTGCAGATTTTAAAAACCAAATGAAAATGTAAATATTAAAATAAAAAATGTAAAATATATGAAAAATTATTATCAGCACTCTAGCTGTTGTAGTGTAAAACAGTGTAAAGACTTTTTGTTGTTGTGAAGCTTCAGAACTACAAAAAAAATATCACTAAAGATTAAACATTTTTCTTCCAGAATGCCACAGTGATCGTGAAGTACTCTTGGGGAGTCTTCCGTGCTCTCTCCCAGATGATTGCTCTCTCTTATGGCTCCATGGACGCTCCAACAAGTGAGAATTATTGATTGTCTATATCCAGCACTAGCAAAGCGCAGATGCCTCATATTCTCTCTCAGCTATAAATACCCACCATTTCACACTAAACAAGCTCCTGTATCGGTATCGTGTTCCTCAGATTATGTTGAAATGTGGATCGTCATGGTCAGCATGGTGTCCGGCTGTCTGATGTACACTGTCCTCGTGGCCAACGCTACGACCATGATAGCCAACATCGACCCAGCAGCAAAGGAGTACAAGAGCAAGGTCCTCATGGGTGACACATACTATCCCTCATCAATAAATACAGCACAGTAGTAAAGTTACTACACTTCATAAAACAATATTAAGCAATAAGTACATATTTAAGTATGCAGTTGAAAAAGCTCTTGGTGTTGTGAAACTGTGTGTCATGGGAAGGGGGCTCCTGCCTGAAAACATTGTGACTCTCCACAGATGAGCCGTTTGGAGCACTACATGGCCTTCATGAAGCTCCCACCAGAGCTGCAACTTCGTATCAGCAACTACTACCAGGCCCGCTACGGAGGGAAATGGTTTGATGAGAAGGACGTCATGGACACGGTGTCCTCATCACTCAAAGAGGTACAGCGGTGGCTCCTCTCTGCTTAACTTCATGCTCATCACTGAACTGCTGCTTTTATTTGATTTGTTTGAAAGATGGCCCATTGGATGCACCTCATATTGATACCAATATTAAGAGACTGTAAGGGCTGCAACTACTCATAATTTCCTTAATCAATTAATCTTTTGATTATTTTCTAGTTAAATTGATCAGTCTTCAAACTGTCAGAAAATTGTAAAAAAAAAAATATTGTCCCTCACATTCATATATTGTATTTTAAGATAAACTCATTATTGGTTATTTATGTTTTTTATGTAATACATGGCTAGGCTTGGTTGCCCTTCAGTCACTTCCTTTGGGTCTTTGGTCATCTTATTGATTTTTTCACACAGTGTTTTATAATAGTCCTGCATGTAACATAATATTCTTATTTGTTTTTCAGCAAATCCTGGAGGTGATGTGCAGCCGGCTGCTGAGAAAAGTGCCAATGTTTCAGAATAGAGATGAAAACTTCATCAATGTCATCCTGCTGAAACTGGAGTATGAGGTTTTCCAGGAGGGAGACGTCATCGTCCGACAGAATGTGCCAGGCGACCGCATGTTCTTCATCGATCACGGCCAGGTCCTTGTGGAGACTGATTCCTACGAGAGAGAGCTGTGTGACGGAGACTTTTTTGGAGGTGGGTTGTATTTACTCTGACAATAGAATATTTGGAACATCGTGTAAAATATTCAGTAATTTGATAAGTGATTAAAAGACAGAGAAAGTCAGGGAATTTGAAGTGAAAGAGGAAAAAGGAAGTGGAGGGACACGAGAGAATTTCATAAATGGGTCACATTAGAGGACTTAACATACCAGAATGTGTTTTACATGTTTCACACAGTTCTCAGCCCATTCGACTGGAAACTGTATTCTTTTGCCTCTAGAAAAATACAAACCAAGACTGAATGCATTTTTTAACCCACAGACGTTAGTCAGGGAAAAGTTAATACATTTTATATCAAGGCCACAGTCTTAAACATGTTTGTTACATTGGTATTACCTAACCTTAGAAAACTCCTAGAAACATCTGGATTACCTAAAGCAAAAGTACAATAAGTACATAACAATACTGCACTAGTATTGCATAATGAACATAGAACAGAAACAATAAAAAGTGCCAACATGCCACATGAGATTAGATCACCATGAAATGTAACTGAGAATTTGACTTTGATAAAGAAAGAAAAGAAAAGGTCCACTATATCTCATGGTCTTTTGCTCAGTTGTCATCAGTTCTTTTCACCATTATGTGTGTCAGGGTGTTAAATTAACACTCATACTGTAGTGTATTAACGTTTGTATTAATCTATGGCAAAATAATCTTATAGTGTCACACAACTTACAAAAAGCATATTTTCTCACTTACCCCTGGTGGTATCTAGGTTTTATTATTATTTGTCCAGGTTTTAGGATGTTTTAAGGTTTTAAGTTTTCTGCCACCATCCTAAGATAATAGAGGTGAATGAAGTTTAATTTGTGGTACTCATAGCATTGAAAAATTACATAAAAAATATCAGCAGCCATGTGTCTCTCCAGAAACAGTGTCCCTGATAATCCACAGAACAGGCTGTAAGTAAGATGTTCAAAAGCCCTGCAACATAACTGCAATTAAGAGTAGTAATCCAGGTTGAAACTGTGTCAGAGAGGTGTCAACAAAGGTATATTGCAGCACTGTTGGATTGGAGTGCATTGTCTTCAGTTTAAGGACATCATGCCAAAATCCATATAAAAATCGATCAAAAATTATATGTCTCATAAAATAGTTAACAGTTGTATTCTGGATAATCCACAGACCTCACTGTGAACTAAAACCCTGAAAACGGTTGACAGCATGTTCTGTGGATTATCCACAGTAACAGGGATAATGTTTCTGAGAAGAGATATTTCATGTCATATTTAAAATCTATATCTATATATCCAAACTTGGACAAATAAAACCAACGCTATCTACATGGCTAGATACAACTATTGGTATTTAGATTATTTTATTAATATTACTACCATGAAATGGAAGTAGCTGTTCCCTTCTGGTGGCTTTAGGTTTAGATTTTAGGCATGTTTAGTGTGATTTTGAAAGTTTCATTTTTCATTGCTCAACATCATAGACTGTAAAAAAATAATGGATATAGCCACTGTGACATCTTCCATTGGTTTGTGGACTCCCATGTTGAAGCCTCAAGTTTGCATTTTGACCATCACCATCTTGGATTTTCGGAACCAGGACTGACCAGATTTGAACGAGAGGGTGGAGCTGACCCTAGCTGCTAGCTTGGTTAGCACAGTGCAATTACAGTCTATGGTTAACTGTGATAATTCTAATGCAAATTTTCGCTAGCGGCGAACAGGCTTTAAAGCAAAATGTACTTACTGGAAAAAACTGAACATCCGACTTCTTAGTGGGTCTTTTAGTACAACCAAATGCTGAACAAGACTTTTCTAGGTGACCAAAATGTTACAATTCATTTTCATGAACTGAAAACACACTGAAATAGTGACGGCTACGGCTATGCCTATACTCTGTGAATCTGGGGTTATGCCATGGTTACGTTACCTAACAGCATGGTACTGACTACATAACTTTAAGCCTTAATAAAATTTAAAAAGGTGAGTTGTATAAGAATTCACCCCCCTACAGCTGTCATTAATGGGGAATTAGTTATAGACCAAAACCGTTTTTTGTACTAGGTTGTAAATATGTTCTGCTGTAAAGTTGGGCATTTTAACATGGGGGTCCATGGGGATTGATTCACTTTTGGAGCCAGCCTCAAGTGGCCATTCTAGGAACTGCAGTTTTTGCCACTTCGCATGCTGCGGCTTCATTTTTCAGCCCGGAGGTTGCTGCTTGCTCAGTATTCATTGTTTACCACCTCACGCACACATACTGGATACACATGCAAGCCTCCGTTTGTTTGCATAGAAGTGAGCATAGTTTGTGAGCAAGAAGCATTTTTTTAAATCACCACCAAACCAAAGTGAATAAATCTATCTTTTCCAATTGGGGGATTATTTAATTCTCCAGCTTTAAGTGGGATCGGGTCTTAATCTTTTTGGCAGCGAACCTCAGCAGCATTTAGAGCTAAGTCGGCTTCCTGAAGTCTGGTTATTTCATTTAGGATTAATTGTCAGATCTCATCCCCGTCATTAGGGTTTACTCGCTCATTAACCACGCTCTTATGGCTCCCTCTGTGTGTTCAACAGAGACATGTGTGCTGACTAAAGGCAAACATCTGGCCACAGTGAAGGCGCTGACTGACTGCCAGTGCTTCTCTCTGTCCTGGGACGACTTTCAGGACGCACTGCAGGGCTTCCCAGAAGTCAAGAAGGACTTAGAAAAAATGGTTCAGCTCAACTCTGATGGCGGACTCGTGTAAGACCGAAAAAAAAAACAATTCCTGGACTTATATCTGTTTTACTAAATGAAAAGGACAAAAGCTACAGATAATATGTGATGGACAGTAAGACTGCGGATGATTCCACATGTGGACACAAGTTGGACTCTAAGATGGACAGTTTTAGAGCTGACTGGGAATTATTCTGTCTTCTAATCCATCAGTTATCAGCAATAAACTAAGACCTCAACAGTAAAGAGGTCCAACGTTTCATCTCTGCTTCCTTGTAAATGTTGCGGTTTAGCAGTGATTCAGTGAGTCTGGACAACTAATGCATATTTATGTGACCAAACAAAAGAAGATTCAGCAAGTCTTAAAGGAAAATTCTGGTTTCATACAACTTAGTTTTGGTCATTATTCCAATCAATATCAAGATCAATATCAATTATATCAATAACAACATTGTAACCAAATTAATAAAGTTAATTAGGTTAATTAGGTTACTGAGATCTGGGAACACAGCACCATTTCTAAAAAGAAGTCCACAGTCAATTTTCATTGGGGTTTGTTAGCTAAACTTATTTAAACAATGATGAATTGTAAAATTATTACCCAAATCCCAAGTCACAGCACAGGTACACTGATAAAATGAATTACCACCAAGCCTTACAGCAACACCAGCTGCTAACAGGCCACAATATATACTGAAAGCTTTGGTTGCTGATGTCAGAGAGAGCATGCAGGCCTTGTCTGAACCCCAGTGAGCTCAACTCTGCAGTCAGAAAGTTTTACCTCCAAATAAAGTGTTTCAGATAATATGGATAAACTGTCTATGACGGTTTATTTACGATCTGTCTGATCGTCTGATCACTTGTGTTTCTTGCACTGTTGGACTTTGTTGTTGCAATGTCACCATGTTCCCTGATCTCACAAATGACTTCATTAGGTAATATCATAAATGATAGAAACGATAGCCAAAGCTGCATGAATAAAAACCCAAGTTGTAATAAACTGTAATTTTTCTTTAAAGGAAGGTAAAAAACTCAAGTGTACAGTGTCGTTTTTCTTTTTCTCCAAAATGACATTTATTTGTAATTAATATTACACAAGACAAGTTAATGCCACTGTGAAAGCAACAGAAATAAAGCAATAACATCAGACAGCTTCTCCGAAATCTTCCTCCCTCTTTTTTCTATCCAAACACACACACAGTGCCCGAGGCCAGCCGGTGTTTGTACTCATAGAGGTAGTATGAGGTTGGAGGGAAGTTGCACTTCATCTCCATCCTGCCTGGCACCACATGGACAGCCACACCAGACCCCAGCCCTTCTTGCAGCTTCTTCAGCATGCGTGAGGCCAGGTAGCGCCGCGCCCTACCTGGGTCTTCCTCAATGGCAGCGTACACCTCCGGCGGCGGATTGGGAATCTTCCACTCCAGGTCCACAATGAGTTGGTGGATACGGCTCTTGTCCAGCGAGGTGGGTGTGTCACGGTAGCATGCCACCACATGAGGGATTGGTGCTTCGGACGTGATGGACAGGAAATTGTTTCGTTGCTGTTCAGCTAGAACACCCTCATTTTCTTCCCTCATTTCCTCATCCTTCTCATCTTCCATCGGGCCCGCAGCGGGATGGAGCATCACCGCCCAGCGCAGCCAATCGTAGTTCTTTTCCAGGGTCTTCAGGATGCATGCTGCCGCCTCCTCAGGGGGTTGGCGGTTCTGCACAGCCTCGTGTAGCTGCTGCCGCACATCCTCTTCCGCCTGCTCCAGGAAGTAGCCTAAGCAGCGGCAGCCTGAGTTCTTCATCTTCCTGTAGAGGGCACCCATTCGGTCAGACCAGGTCTTCATCAGCAGAGGCTGGTCTCTGCCTGTCAGAGAAGCCTGCGTGAAGAGGCACAGCAGACCAGTGCCCAAGACAAAGTTTATCTGTTGAAAGAAAGAAGAGAAGGAGAAAGTTAGAACTTACAAACAGGTAGTGAGAAAGAGTTTAGAGCATGTGGTTTACCCTGCAGGGAGTACCAGATGGGTTGGTTTACCACATTCAAAAAGTGTTTGGTACAATAAAAGCTGGGCTTTGCAACTTTTCACAGTGTTTGCCCTACAGACGTTCTCCGAAATCCTTTAATGGGCTCTTTTGACCAAGTAGCTCCAGAACCTAGGAACCTCAATAGCTCATTAAGGAGCTAAAACTCCCTTTAGCACAGTGGTTTCATTTCAACCATATCTGAAGGCCAATAATGGATTAAATATGCATGTATACATGCATATGTATCTGTAAAATTTGGCCAGAATTTTTGTTTGGTTGTTGTTTGGTTCAAACAAAATCTGCTGTGTTTGTTTTGGTTGTTGTGAAAGCTGTCTTTCAAATGGTGCAGCCCAAATAACCGCACCAGTTCAAAGGGTGGGTTTTGGTCTAGACCAAGTCAACAAAACTACAGGTTTGAAAGTGACCGTGGTGATCCAATAATCTATCCTATCAAAATTAACTAAAATTATCAACAGAATGTGAAGAAATAACAGTTTTGACGTTATGTCAAAGACCTACATGTATTGTGTTGCAGTGATATCTACTGAAGTGAGAGTACAGAGTAGGGCAGGTCTTCACGGAATGCAGGTGGGAAAAAAAATAATGCCCCGCAGCCACCTGCAGCAATGGCGGAGCCAGGCTGAAAGCATTGTATTTTTTGCTGTAGGAGTGTCAATATGTCACTTTATTAAGTTTTTAATATTTTTTCAGGCAAGAAAGAAAACATTTAGATTCCCACTTTGTGGACAGTTTATCCAAATAATGCCTATTTGGAAATTTGCTCCGATGTTGTCAGAGATGCTGCTGCTGAACAGCTGGTCATCCCAGCTGTGTGATCCGATGAACTGATCTGTGCAGCTCTTTGGTAATTGAATTGAATTGAATTGATAATGGTGGTGTGGTGATACGTTTGGGAGGAGGGGTGTGCTTTCTGGTGATATGCTGCCCCCTATTTGTTTGGATCAGGTCGCCAATTCTTACATATTGCACCTTTAAAAAAGCAACAGATTTGTGTGACATCTTCAGACCCAATGAGGCAACAATACAGTCATTTTGTTATGATTTTTGTTGTGAAACTATTATGTTTGAACTGATGTTGGGAGGGTGTAGGAAAAATGGAAGATTTAAAACACCAGATATTCTTTACTTAAAGGTCCAGTGTGTAGAATTCAGTGACATCTAGCGGAACACACTTGGCAGAAATGGAATATAATATTCATAAGTATGTTTTAATTAGTGTATAATCACATGAAAATAAGAATCGTTGTGTTTTCATTACTTTAGAATGAGCCCTTTATGTCTACATAGAGAGCAGGTCCTCAGAGCTCGACATGTTGCACCGCCATGGTTCTACAGTAGCCCAGAATGGACAAACACTGAGAGGGCCTTTTGCGTTTTTCGCAAGTTTCACGGCCATCATAGGTTCTCCTACACGCTTGGAAGGGGAGGGCGAGGGGGAAGGCTATTCATTTGTTTGCAATCTGCAACCTCACCACTAAATGCCACTAAATCTTACACTCTGGTCCTTTGTAAGAATAGTTTGACATTTTGGGAAATAAGGTTGTGCTTTTTCTCACAGAGTTAGAGGAGAAGATTCATACCACTCTTATACAGAACATGTTAATTTGTGAGCTTTAGAGGTGCTGGTTATCTTAGGACATCTTCTCATCTAATGCTTGGTAAGAAGAAGGTGAAAAAGTATATTTCCCAAAATGTCAAACTCATTTTGGGAAAGTAGCGAGAAGTTTGTCCGATTAATTTTCATCTTTAATAAATAATTAACCACACTGAGACAATTTTCAATAAAGCTATATTTTATTTATCTAATTCTTGCAGGTTGAATAAATGCAAAGTAATTGGAAATGACTTTTTAGTGAGGCAGGAACAATGGCTCAGGAAAACTAGAACCAGGTTGCTGCATTTGAATTTGCAAGAAAATGTCTGGAGTCCGTAAAGCCTTTGAGTTCCTGGGTTCCTGAAAAAGTTCTTACAGCCAAAAAGTGTCATCATATCACAATGAACTGCACACAGCGCATTTATTTTTAACAACCCTGCTGCTTCATGATGCTTAAACACACCAATGAGATGACAGAGGAAAAACTACCAATTGTGAGTCCATCTTTCTCTGGATAGAATGTAAAAAGAACTTAATTTTTAACAAACCTCTAGTTTCTCAATTAGTGAGAATGGGACACACTTCTTGCTGCAATCACATTTTCCAATTTTGGCTAATGAAACAGGTGTAGCTTATATTAAAATCATATCTATAGTAGCTTTAATTAGTTGTTCATGAGACTGTATTGTCTGTAGCAGTACACCACTGTTGTGGTCTACTCTGACCTTAAAAGCATTTCCAAATCTCATCGTGACAGCAGAACAGAGGGTGGTTACGACTGTTTTGGCTCATTCTCTTAAACTAAAGTGAGCCCATGGCCCTGTGAGGCAGTCCAAGCTCCTGTGAGCCTGTGTTCTTGTGCCAGCAGGAGAGGAAACCCTAGCATGACACATAAACGTATCACCTGCATGTTTATACATGATAAGTTCTTCAAGGTTAAAGAAACATAACTGTGGTTCCTTTGCGCCACAAGGTCAGGTTCTCCAGTCTTTACACATGATTTATAGCGGTGGCTTTGATCGCTACAGTTAGTTATAAATGTTGCTGCCTTCTCTCAAAGTAGAACCTTGTGCTACTGCTGTGCACTTACAAATTCTTCATATCATTACACACAAGTTTGGTGTGTCAAATTGTTTGTTGGATAGTTTCACTAAAACTCACTATGACCACACCATTAGGGCAAATTTAGTATTTCTTTGCGCCTCAGTGAACACTGGGCTTCACTTTACTCACTAATACATTTATGTAAATCAGGTCATAAAGCACACAAATCCTTGAAAAAAGCACTGCACAAACAAATCACTTGTTCAGCACCAATTGCACACAGAAATTGCTTCAGCATTAAGCCTAATCCATTGAGTCTGGCTCCCTCACACCCTAAAGCCCCTTCATAAGTGGACTCTGGATTGATGTGACTTTCTAGGATGAAAACTTGTGCTTACAGCAGTGACAACAGCAGCTGTTCTGAATAGACAAACACTGTTCAAAAGTCTTTAAACTGCTCTTCAAACGATCTTAAATACACTGTAATAAGGGATAGCTGGTCCAAGCTAGGTCATGCCTTTAAATATGTTTAAAAGATAATTACATAATTGCTTTTACATAACTTAACACATTTGTGACTGATGCAATTTCTGTTGGGTCCATTGCCTCTCACAGTAATAGGCTGGATCTGTGTGTCTTGCTCAGGGGCACTACAGAATGACAGATGGACTAATGGACGCATGACTTTTGTTTTAAAAAGTGACCATTCAGTCATTTGTAGTTTTTTTATATAAGAAATAGTATAGAGAGCTCTATGTGAGACCTCTATGAGAAACACAAATACAGCTATTGAGTTGGGAGAGACACGTTGGAGAGGCTCACCACGCCTCACCACCATTTCACTGAAAAACAACATATTTAGCCAGCCCAGCATGCTGCCACTTACCTCTCCACCTGAACGTGCAAGCTGTTTCTGTCTTAGCCAGAAAATTGCCAAACTGGAGGGAAGAATATCCATCCTTTATCAAATCAAAGAAGACGAACAGCTCCTCAAATTCCTGTTTAGCACTGGCCCTACTAATGCTATCCCGGCTGCAAGTTTTCATTTCCTAGGATGGCAATGGAATGTTCTGCGAAGACCTGCCCCTACTCTGCCTCTGATTGGCTCTGACCTTGATATTCTTCCTCTAACCCTAACCATTTCACTCCTCATGCCTAAACCTAACCAACCTAATCAACAAAGGCACATTCTGTCACCATCCTAGAAAATGAAAATCTGCAAACGCAGCCATAGGGGAACTTGACTCTATTGTGCCATGCTCAGAACCAACTCCTTCCCAGGCTGGATATCCCTGAAGCAAACTAGGTGCTAGACTGAAGGCTCCGGTTAGCTCTACCCACCAGCAAATGGAGCCCTGGACCACCATCCATAAGAAAAAACACAGCTAGAAGAGTCCCTGTTCCATATTGTCATCCCGGGACATCCAGCTGGCTAACCATCCAAGTTTGGATTGAATTGTTGTCCATGTGAGAACAAATGACATCCTGAATCAACAGTCGGAACTGCCTAACCATGACTTCATCCACTTGTTGAAGGTCCTGGAGACACAGAAATGCCACGCTTACATCTCTGGCCCAATCCCCACTCTTGGCCAATGGGTGGGTTGCTTCAGTCGCCTGCTGAGTCTACACACCTGGCTGTCATCAGCTTGCAGCAATTACAATGTGGCTTTCATTAACAATTTTAACTTGTTTTGGCAGTGTAGACAGCTTTACTGGAGGGATGGCCTCCACCCAAATAGAGCTGGCTCGCGCATGCTAACAGCAATCTTATCTTTATGACGCACATGCTCCAGTGCTCCCTAGCCATTCATATGCACCTGACCACTTCCAGTCAAGCCCATCATTCTCTTTAGGTGACCGGCCCCGTAATGTTTGATGTCCTCCAGGTCCAAGCCCCAGCCACATCAGTTCTGCTAATTTAATTACTGCATATAACAGGCACAGACCAGCTATTATAGCTCCCCCTTCTATTTCCCCTCATTCCACTCGTTTACATGTGAACTCTGCACTTAGTAATCTTCAAAATGATTTGCTTAATTTTAATTTTAATTCTGCAAACTCTAGTCAAAATTTGCCAAAATTAACACCACCCCTTACCTATGCAAGTCTCTAGCTATCCTGCACAGTATGATTTTTTGTCCATTCCATGTAAATCATAGACCTCCCCCATCATTAATGAAAGCAGCTGTGAGGAAATGTAACCATAATAATTTAATTAATATTCAGTGTTTACCTACTCACCAACTCAATCAAGCAGTTCCAATCAAAATCTAGAGCCCTGCCCTGGTTTAATGAACACACTTGGGCTCTGAAGCACATCTGTAGGAAGGCTGAAAGATCATGGAAGGCAAATGAACTATAAGTTAACTTAGAAATTTTGAGTGAATACATGTGCATATATCAGACACCAGTTAAGGAAGCAACATCATCCTATTTCTCAGATCTCATCTCTCAGAACTGCCGTGACTGCAGAGTTTTATTAAATGTAATTCAACATGTCACAAGTTCCCCTGCAAACAATGAGATTGAATCCTCTCCTGAAAAATGTGACGAATTTCAAAAGTACTTAATCAATAAAATCTCTCTTATTAGGCTCCAGATTACACCGCAGGGTGGCGACCCTTCATTGATCTCATCATTCGTTCACCAGAACTTTATTCATCTCACCCACTTTGAACCAATATTTCTTCCATCCTTAGAAGAGATAACTACATACTTGAAATCCACATTATGTCTCATGGATATCATACCCACTAAGTTTCTATTACAGATCTTTGACTTCCTTGGCCCATACATCTTACATATCATAAATAACTCACTGGCTACTGGTTGTGTTCCTTCTTATTTCAAAGACGCCATTATCCACTCGCTATTAAAGAAACCTAATCTTGATCCCCTGGACCTCAATAGTTAAAGACCAATCTCCAAATTACTATTTCTCTCCAAAGTCTCCAAAGTAATATCATTTCTCTGATGCCGGTGACTGCTCAGTTCTGATACTCCTGAACCTTAGTGCTGTATTTGGCACGGCTGACCATAGAATACGGTCAGTCACCTTGAGAAGTGGCCCGGCATCTGACTCCACCCTTTGTTGGTTTAAATCATATCTCAACCACTGAACATTCTCCATCACTATTGGTAATGCTTCATCTTCCACTGCCCATCTTACCTGTGGCGTGCCACAAGGCTCAGTCTTATGTCCACGACTATTTTCAATATACATGCTTCCACTTGGGGACATTACTTATAAATAAAAAATAAATTCTCACTTTTATGCAGATGACAGCCAACTATATGTACCAATAACACCAACTGATACCAGTTGCTGCTTGCTCTCACCTCTGCTTGTATTTTTCTGCTGATATTCTTGTTTTTCTACTGCGATAAACTATGAGCAGTGGCTGCTGGATACTTATAAATCACTGGGAATCATTTTTTTTGTAGACATAGTAGGCTATTGCTATATTTCAACATTTTATGACCTCCTCAGTACTACGTGAGTGAGGCCTACCAGTAGCACAAGCCTGTACTGCAGTGACTGGAAACGTGGCACTTAGCTAAAGCTAATTAGCAGCAAGATGCCCCCCTTCTCCACGGACGAGTACCACAAACTTCTACAGAACATTGCAGTGCTGGAAATGAAAATTCACCAGCTAGAAGTTAGCGTGGAAGTGAATGGACTATATGGGAACAACACCACCTTACCATGGACTCAAAACACTGGACAAGAGCATTCTAACACACAGCTAATTAGCACCACCAAGACTACTAAGAAACAGGAGGGCTGTGTACCGGATAATAAATCTACAAGTTGAAGTCCTCCCTGGAACTCTTTTGGAGCAAAGCCTAAGAGTAAATCATTTCCCGGTAAATTGGGAGGACGAGTAACAGGCAGAGCCCTGCCCTCCACTTTTGAGGACTCACCCCCCCCCCCCCCCCCTCCTTCTTTTGAATATGTGGCTCTTTAGTTGAATTCTTCACCTCAAGCTATATTTCTAAATATCTACAGGCCACCTAAACACTGTGCAACCTAGGTGTGCTTTTTGACTCTGACCTTAGTTTTAATGCCCAAATCAAGAAAACGGTACAGCCCTGCTTTCTTCATTTAAGAAATATCAGAAAATTTTACTCTTTGCTGACCTGGAGAAAGTCATCCACGCTTTTATCTCGTCATGGTTGGACTACTGTAATTCCATGTACTCTTGCTCGAGCCAAAATTCTCTTTTACCGTCTGTAGCTGGTCCAAAATGCAGCAACCATGATTTTAACTAATTCAAGGAAATGTGATTACATCACCCCTATCTTGGCCTCTCTTCACTGGCTACCTGTTCATTTTAGAATCGTTTTTTACTAATTATGTTCAAGGCTAAACAGAGTCTCGCTCCAAAATACATCTCTGAACTCCTCACCCCTTATGAACTGAATCGCAGTCTGAGGTCCTCTAGCAAGGATCTCTTGTCTGTTCCTAGATCAGGGTTGGTAACTAGAGGTGACAGAGCCTTTGCTGTCAAGGCCCTCTGACTCTGGAACGCCTTACCAGAGGAACTTAGGCTCACCACCTCAGTTTCAACCTTCAAGCCCCTTCTTACAACACACTTGTACAGACAGGCTTTTTCCTGTGCGCAATCTATAGTCTGCTGTTAGCTTAATTTACATTTATTGTGCTTGGATTTTGAGTGGTGTTGTTTGTTTGTTTGGCTTTGCTTTGTTTTTATTTTATTCTACATTTTACATAGGCTTTTGGTATTCCAATGCTCTGTGAAGCACTTTTTAACTATTGCTTTGAAAAGTGCTGTACAAAAAAGTTATTATTATTATTATTATGTGACCCTGTGCGACATTTCTGTTATGTAATGTTGTTTCACAGAAAATACAGTATTCAGGCTTTCAATTCCTGTTTGAATATTAACTTTAAAGCCTGAGAAGCACAACCATTGAAGCACTCTGTTGTTGTTGCTCCCTTTAATGGATAAAAAAACATTGTCGACAAAAGGGAATTTGCCAACTCAGCTCAAAAGAAGACAACAGAAGGTCAGAGCTCTGCCGAATTAAATATTCAGTTTATTTTCATACCAAGAAGATAGATGCAACATGCTTCATTCCCCACAGGACCTCAATGTTTTTCTGTCACATTTATCTTTTTGGTCTGGAAACTGAATATTTAATCCTGTACAGCTGTGCTCGTCAATGCTTTTTTCATATAAACTTGTCCTCAAAGAGATGGGGTATATTTGCATTATTTTGTTGAAGTGCCATCTGAAATAGCATCTAATTCTTGAATCTGATGTGATAAAAATAACACTACAGTTCCAACTGAAATACTGTTGGAAATTGTGCAAATCTGCTATTGTGCATGCATGTGTGTGTGTGTGTGTGTGTGTGTGTGTGTGTGTGTGTGTGTGCGGATGGTAGATTGCCATGTCACCTCAGGCTTCCTGCTGTAGTTAAGCAGGGGTGCGTGCCTCTGTATAATGACTTGTAAAATAAGAGAAAATTAAACTTTAATGACCCCTGTAGGGAGATTAGTTAAACCCCCCAACCACACCCCTCCTAACTGTGCCCTGCACCTTCACCAACCTTGACACAGAACTCCCTCAGCTCCCAGCGTTTGGGCTTGCGGTTAAGTATGAGCTCCTCCAGCAGTGTGGGCTGGTCAGTCAGGGCCGACACACCCATCAGCCGGTTGTAGAGCGCCGTCAGCTGCCTCTCCAGCCGGTAGTCCTGCACATACTGGAGGAACACCTCCGTCTCCTTCTTGGTGAAGTCCGACTGGGCCCTCACCTGAGACAAGCATGCGTCAGAGAGTTTTCTTTTAAGATAAATTAATCAAGCGTCAACACTCCCATTCAAAGCAGCAGAGGTATTCATTTTTTCTGTTATCTCTCTCCACTTCTCTCACCATATTTGTTTCCTCCTGCCTATGTACAGTTGTGTAATTTAATCCCATATTAAAGTGCAGAGGACATCTTCAGTGCTTTTAAAAGGTACCAAAGGTGTACAGTATTCCAAACCTACTTTTCTGCAAAAAGACCTAAATACTTGCCAAAGTGTCATTAAAAAACATCCACAAAATTTGCTAAAATTTTAATCCTTCACCTTGCTGTTCAGCCAAATTTCTGAATTTCAGCTTGTTTGCACTCACATTTAGCTGTTTTTTTCCTGATGAATACTCAAATTTTCTCTAATATTCTTCCCTCAAAAACAACATATGCTGAAACTCACACTGGTTATTCTTTCCTTAAAATCATTTACATTAAACAGGAGTCACTTTTGATTCAACTAAACTAATCCAGCAATGTGTTTTTGTCTCTGTTGTGACATGAAATCACTGCTGTGCTCTCTGGCCATTTAAGAGATTTTCTTAATTTTCAAATACACACTCTATTATAAGTGAAAAAACTTACTAGTTTGAAATAATTAAAGGGAAAATAAAATGACATAAGCCTATTAAGGTCTGGTAAAACTAAACAGATGCTGCAGTCATACATCTGGTCACATACTGTATCTACATTTACATAATACACTTAGCGTGATGAATTCAGTCACAGCCTGCATCAGTTTAGGAAAGAGCTTTTAGAGTTTAGGCAGAGCACTTGTCACTTCAAGGTTAATTCCACCTTAATAGCCCTTGTCCATGTTTATAAAGCTACCAAAACCTAGTGCTGCAGTTAAAGGCACTGAATATCAACAGCTATCGACCTGAGAAAGAAAACAGATCACTGAACACTGTTCAGCTGTAATTCTACCACAGCTATAACATGGTTCTGCCCTGTTGTGTTGTTGAGTAATTCACTGAATCCTACAACAAAATTACTGCATGTGGGAATAAAAGATTCAGCTGTTTATTGAGTTATTAAATTTTTAATCCTGCCTTTTTTTAAATTTCTTATAATTTACTATGCTATTATGAGTTTCAAATACTGAAACAAGAGGCTCTACTGAGTATAACTGCCATGGACAGTTTCCTCACCGCAGTGCCCAGCTGGTAGTAGACCACAGCCAAGTCATCCTCCAGCCTGTGGACCTCCTGGTCATCCAGCAGGCCGTGACCCGATGCTCCCAGCTCCTGATCGATGTGGTCCAGGTTCTTCTTGGCCAATTCAGTCTCCTCTGCTGTGGCACTGCCACCCAGGTAGGAGCAGATGCCCTGCACCAGGACCCTGAGCACCACAAACACTCCTTATTCACTTTGAACATTAACAGAACATGTTCTACATGTTCAAAGTGGAAACTCACCTCACAGTCTGCATGTAGCCCACTGGCTCCAACACTTTCCCAAACATTGCCATGGCTCCAGAGCTGCGTACTGATGAATTAGCTATGGAGAAAGTGAACAGTTAACCCCACATTACTGATAACTGGTATAAGAAATATTTGCCATTATTTAGAAATGTTTGACATTTGTGTGAATGTATTCACTGCTCCTTTACCAGACAAAACTTGAAGCTTGTTAAGTTCTTTTTGCAACTCAGCTCGATCGTTCTCTCTGTGGAGGTTTGCATTGACCTTCAGTCTGTCCAATATTTATACCCTCTCCAGTATATCTGATAAGAGTTTTGCACACCTCCAGCTACAACTGCATCTGAACTTGAGAGCATGATGAGGGTATAATAGGGAAAAATGATTACATTTGTAGATAGGTTTACTGTTCAAAATGTGGAGAGGTATTTATTTATTGTCTATATTTTATTTCCACATTATTTAATTCATAGGGGTTTAAGACATAATAATGCAGCCCCTCAAAGTCAGTCTGTAAAATCAAGGTCAATGTATCTGACCTCTGTTGCTTGGTAGAAAACAGCTCCATCTTCTGGCAGCAGGGACTCATTTTATAACCTTTTACTCTACACTGTATGGTAGAAGGTGCACTGACATGTGGAATCATGACACCCATATTTAACGCGATACACATGACAGAAATAATTACTGAGGAATCCTATATATGTTAGTAGAAACCAGAAACACATTCATCTGCTGAAGATTGAAAGTTTGTCTGTGCTCAATGAAAATCTAATTTTGAGGGGCGGGTCTACGAGTATGATTTGTGACATCACAACTAGTTTGGAGCCAATTCTGGTCCAATATTCAACTTACACAAGTGTGATGCGGAAACTTGAAGCTTCTGGTGCACATACACATCTTGTGTCCAGCAGTTAAAGTTATGAGATTTAAATATATTTGCATATTCATAGATCCTGGATTTTTTAAATGAGGGAGGAGTAGATGTAATGTTAAGAATTTTGACAATATAATTGAATTTTTTTCCCATATCAGACACAAATTATTATTCAAAGTAGAGTATTTTATGTACATCTTAAAACATGCCTGGAGGGGATCTTTAAGTATTTAAAGGACCAGTTTGTAAGATTTAGGGGCATCTAGCAGAACGGACTTGTAGTATGTTTTAATTAGTGTATAATTACCTGAAAATAAGAATTGCTGTGTTTTCATTACCTTAGAATGAGCCCATGTTGCACCGCCGTGTTTCTACAGTAGCCCAGAATGGACAAACCAAACACTGGCTCTAGAGAGTCACGTTTTTCGTGTTTTTCACGGGCACCATAGGTTCTCCTACACACTTAGAAGGGAAGGGGGAGGGAAGGACTATTCAGTTGGTTTCAATCTACAACCGCACCGCTGGATGCCACTAAATCCTACACACTGGTCCTTTAAAAATGTAACAGCAACATGTTAATTTCTATTAGTTAATTGGTGTCTAAAGTGTTGCTCTTATAACCATGATGTCGGTGCCAGTTTTTGCACAGCCATAAACATTCTTCACCTTTTAAGTCCATCAAAATAGTAACAAAATGTATATTTCTATTCAAACCTGGATCATAATAAGGCAATTAAACCAATCATATTAGCCAGTAATGAGGGCCCATCCATACATAAACAACTAGCACAGATACACAGCTAAAATTATTCACAGAGAAATGTGCTTTCTGAACACTCCCAGTTATGGATGCCAAAAGGAACCATGTAACCTAGATGTGTCTTTTTAACAAGAATTCACAGATCATCAAAATTGAGGAAAAAAATGTCAAGATAGGGGGCGCTAGTGTACGACTTTCATGCCCAGCGCATGAAAGCCAACAAAGAAGAAAATTCTGTTACATGTAGAGCCGGAAGGCTTTTTCTCTTTTTTTCCCACCCGCATTTTGCGAGTACCCGCCCCTACTCTGCATCTGATTGGCTTACCCTAATATTCTTACCCCTCGTGCCTAAACCTAACCAATATAAACAACGAAGGCAACGAGTACTAGCCAATCAGAGGCAGAGTAGGGCGGGTCTTAGCTGAATGTGATGGGGAAAAAAATAAGGCAGCCGGAAGAGGCGCGAAAATCGAAAAGTTTTCCTGGTAGAGAGAAGAGCATGAACTAACGGCTCGGCAAAACAGTTGTAGGAATTTTGATGCATTTTTAGCATAACACTCTTGTCGGAAAATGGATCCGACGGCGCGGTTCTTCACTAAGTTGAGGAAGCTGGCGGTGACTTTGGAAACAGAAACTGGAAAGCTTCAGCACACCTTTGAAAACCGCAACAACGACGATGACAGCGGTGAGTGACACACCGACAAGCAAGCCCTGCTGTCCACTCCGACAGACCATGTATAAACCATTTACATTTTATCAATACAATGTTCACATTTCAGAAACAACGGCAAAAGCAATGCGAGCATATCACGAACTGAACTGTGACGTCGGCAACCTCAAGGTATGATTTCCAAACGCCAATCTTTTTAAAAATCTCACATTTTAATGTCACATCGTTTTAAGCAAATCATTAAAACGTTTTAACAAATCAATTAACGTGTGTTCCGTTTAGACTGAATATGAATACTTATCTGTAGTGTAATCGTTTCTTACAGTTACAGTTGAGATAGATTACAGTTGCATAGCTACATGCAGAATTGACACAATGACGTTAATCATTAAGTCTAAAAGTCATGTCCTACTAGATTATATAAATACATTTTACTGTTTTTATTAATAACCAATCAACTGGAAATTACCAGCTGCCAAATGCTGGTATATGAAAGTATATGGTAGATTTCAGACGCAAAGTAATGATTTCCTATTGAGTGGCTGGTGAATTTGAACATTTATCTGTCAGTGGCTGGTAGATGTTCACATTTTTAAAAAGTCTGGAGTGAGCCCTGGTAATAATACTAATTCGGCATGATGAGATGTGTTATTTGTGAGGAATGAATCATTTCTCATTATGAAGGATTGTAAAGATGTGACACAAAGACTTTAAAAGTGCTATTCCTTTAACACCCTATCTGCAACATCAGTCCACTACATCCCTGTTAACTTTTAAAAGGAGAATTCTCATCAACTCCGGCCTGGTCCTCATATAGGTGCAGGTGCAGGACCAGCTGGCTCAGCAGAAAGCACAGGTGAACGAGGTGAGCAGCTTCATTAAGGCCTGCAGGGTGATGGAGAAGAAGGTCACTGATGACATCCAGAGACTAAAGGGACACTGGGAAAAATACGGCTACCAGGCTCCCAGAGACACCCAGAGACCAAACAGTAAGTAATGACTGTAGCTGTATCAGTGGGAGTCAATCATTGTGGACTGTTATTAGTTTATATGTTTCTGGGTTTCATGTTATTTTCTCTGTATAGTTATATTTATGGACACACTGTTTTTTAGTGCATTTGCTGTAGTGCAAAGTGTCTGAGGTATTGTGTCCACTGTTGATCTATTCGCTAAAGGAAACAAGATGCATTCCAATGGTCCTTTTTATTATAACTGCTTCTTACACAGAAGCCAAAGGTCAGGAGCCAGAAGCAGAAGACGAAGCAGCGGATGAGAATGAAAACAAGTCAGGAGAAGAAGAGGAAAGCCAGGAGGAGTCTGGAATGAGCCATTCTTCTGCAGGACCACCACCCTTCACTGACTTGCTGCGAACCCCGCAGCTCTCTGACTTCGGCCTATCTGAGATGCAGCTGAAGAGAACCCTGGCTGGGGCAGAGTGGTGCGCTGAAGTGCCACCTATGCCTGAGATGAGCCTCCCTCACCCCAAATTAAACACACCAGCAACACCACCCATGCCCATAACTCCCAAATGTGCTCTGCGGATGGATGAGGATGAGCTGCAACCACCCCAGATGCATGACTTTGGCATTTCTGAGCACACCATGTGTCTGAACAATGACTTCACCATGGACTTGTTCCGGAAGAATGTTGAGAAGCCCCAAAGGTACAGCATAATGACCATTACTTAATGTGTACAGTATATAACCTTTATTGATCACTACTGGCAACATGCAGGATTTGCAACAGTACTGCTAGAGTTGTTTTTAGAGTCTATAGTCACTGCGTCTTGCTCCTGTATCCATGTCCTCTGCCTTCCTCAACAGACCACCACAGGACCTCCCAGTACCACCAGTGAACTCTCTGATGGAGAGTTTGCAGACAAAAGGTATGAAATTGTTAGCTATTGTCCGTCTATACCTAGTTTCTGACCAGGCATCCTTGATTTTAACATTTTCCAATAGCTGAAAGTCTGATCATTTTAGAGTCACTCATAAGAGTGAGTATTCTTCTAAATTTTTCAATAATGGTGTCTATGATTTTTTTTTTTAAATCTGCAAAATTGTGATTTAAATGAGGAACTACTTGTACAGACCCATCTTTACTTTCCCACTGTATCACACTGTTCTCTTTCCCTGCAGCAGACAACTTGGACTCTCCAGAGCCGCCAGTGTTTTGCACCCCGGGGTTCAAGATCAAAAAGACAAACGGTCACTTCACCCCGTCTGCGCAAGGGGATGCTGACCCAGAATCCCCCAGTTGCCCTGGCAACCTGCCCACCACCCCTGAGGTCCCAGCATTTAAAACCCCGTATGTGAACCGTCTGGTCAGCACCAAAAAGGTATAACTAATTTTTGTGTGAAATATTTAAATTACGACATATTTTTTTTAGATTTTTCTTTTACCCTGACATCTTAAAATCGGTTTTAGCCAATAACAACGTGATCAAAATTTCTTCATTTCCCTGTTCAGACTCACTGAACCACAGAATTGCTGCTCATAATTGCATGTGTTTCGCAGAGTGCACGGCAGCCTGAGCCTATCAACATGCAAGCTGATGATGACAGCCACACCTTTGAACTTCCAACTCATAATGCAGCAGCTGGCTCCAAGCGCAAGTGGGAATATGATGTCCCTGAATTATCCATCATAGGTGTGGAGGACAAGCAGATGCTGGAGATGCCTAACCTTGAGTCTGTTTTGGGAAACTCTTTACAAAGTGTAAGCAGGAAGCACCATTGGTGAAATTTCTATTTCCATAAGTCACACTGACTGATTGATTTGACTGACTGATGTGTCCCAAAATTGGCTATATTTTTAGACATGCTAGCAGCATGGCTCTAGGGATGGCAATGTCGGGCTGTCAGTTGGCCATTCCACCACTTTGGATTAGACTGAAATATCTCAACAACCGTTAGATGGATTGCCAAAAATTCACTAGTGTTTGGCAAGGAGTTGTGATAATTCCTCACCTTAATATGGGCTAACTAATCACTTAAAATAAGATTTTGTGGATTTTTGAATAGCACCATTGGTGTTGGAACCCTATTGTATTTGTCCTGGCTTTCTGTTTTTGAGTATGATACACTATAGAGGGAAATATTACCCTAAAGTAGCAAAAATCCATTATGTATTTAACATCTTGGCAAGAAAATCTTGTAAACAACTGATATCAGTTCAACAAAGTGCACACAACAGCAGCAACTCAGAACTGCAAATTACTAAAATACACACAAACGGCATTTCTATGTTCCAGTTTATCAATGAATGTATCAGAGGGTAATTATACAAAATATACTGTATTATATCCCACACCTGGTCAGTCATGAGGGGCCAATGAGCTAGAATTCATCGTAATTGTTGACCTCTGAACAGTGAAAAACATAAAATTGAAGCCATACAATGGCAGTTGTATGTGTTGTTTTCTCCTGAGGCTGTTTTATAAAGCCAATCTAATTGTTTGCCCTTTTACCTGTCTTCCTGTTTGCCTCTAGAGAAGTGCAAAAAAGTTTAGTGAATTTGAAAATGTGGCTAAGGATCCCACTGTCAGCCGTCTGGAGCTGGATGGACCCACTCAGCAGTTCAGCTTGGGGACACCTTGCATCAGGGACTACCAAGAGCCCAGCACCCCAGAGAGGCCAGACCTCAGCTCTGTTACACAGGACATCTGTAAAGTAAGTCTTTTTTCCATGAATAGCACATCTTTCCACTGAAAAGACTGCTTGTAGTTTTTGTCTTAGCTGATTTTTTTGTACCATAAGTTTTTAGATTTTAAATTTATTTTCCTGCCTTCTTCTTAAAATCTGTTTGACACAGGAGTCAAATAACTTGTATTTTTTGATAAATAAAAATGTGTACGATTCCTGGCTACTTATTATACAGAATGTCATAGCCAAATTTCTAACTGGTAAAATTCAACATTCCTGCCATCCTCTGCTACTACATTTACAGTACAGGCCAAAAGTTTGGACACGCCTTCTCATTCAATGCGTTTTCTTTATTTTCATGACTATTTACATTGTAGATTCTCACTGAAGGCATCAAAACTATGAATGAACACGTGGAGTTATGTACTTAACAAAAAAAGGTGAAATAACTGAAAACATGTTTTATATTCTAGTTTCTTCAAAATAGCCACCCTTTGCTCTGATTACTGCTTTGCACACTCTTGGCATTCTCTCGATGAGCTTCAAGAGGTAGTCACCTGAAATGGTTTTCACTTCATAGATGTGCCTTATCAGGGTTAATTAGTGGAATTTCTTGCTTTATCAATGGGGTTGGGACCATCAGTTGTGTTGTGCAGAAGTCAGGTTAATACACAGCCGACAGCCCTATTGGACAACTGTTAAAATTCATATTATGGCAAGAACCAATCAGCTAACTAAAGAAAAACGAGTGGCCATCATTACTTTAAGAAATGAAGGTCAGTCAGTCCGGAAAATTGCAAAAACTTTAAATGTGTTCCCAAGTGGAGTCGCAAAAACCATCAAGCGCTACAACGAAACTGGCACACATGAGGACCGACCCAGGAAAGGAAGACCAAGAGTCACCTCTGCTTCTGAGGACAAGTTCATCCGAGTCACCAGCCTCAGAAATCGCAAGTTAACAGCAGCTCAGATCAGAGACCAGATGAATGCCACACAGAGTTCTAGCAGCAGACCCATCTCTAGAACAACTGTTAAGAGGAGACTGCGCGAATCAGGCCTTCATGGTCAAATAGCTGCTAGGAAACCACTGCTAAGGAGAGGCAACAAGCAGAAGAGATTTGTTTGGGCCAAGAAACACAAGGAATGGACATTAGACCAGTGGAAATCTGTGCTTTGGTCTGATGAGTCCAAATTTGAGATCTTTGGTTCCAACCGCCGTGTCTTTGTGAGATGCAGAAAAGGTGAACGGATGGATTCCACATGCCTGGTTCCCACTGTGAAGCATGGAGGAGGAGGTGTGATGGTGTGGGGGTGTTTTGCTGGTGGCACTGTTGGGGATTTATTCAAAATTGAAGGCACACTGAACCAGCATGACTACCACAGCATCCTGCAGCGACATGCCATCCCATCCGGTTTGCGTTTAGTTGGACGATCATTTATTTTTCAACAGGACAATGACCCCAAACACACCTCCAGGCTGTGTAAGGGCTATTTGACCAAGAAGGAGAGTGATGGAGTGCTGCGGCAGATGACCTGGCCTCCACAGTCACCGGACCTGAACCCAATCGAGATGGTTTGGGGTGAGCTGGACCGCAGAGTGAAGGCAAAGGGGCCAACAAGTGCTAAACACCTCTGGGAACTCCTTCGAGACTGTTGGAAAACCATTTCAGGTGACTACCTCTTGAAGCTCATCGAGAGAATGCCAAGAGTGTGCAAAGCAGTAATCAGAGCAAAGGGTGGCTATTTTGAAGAAACTAGAGTACATAACTCCACATGTGTTCATTCATAGTTTTGATGCCTTCAGTGAGAATCTACAATGTAAATAGTCATAAAAAAATAAAGAAAACACATTGAATGAGAAGGTGTGTCCAAACTTTTGGCCTGTACTGTATATATAAGGGGGGTTACTATAAAATATATTCATAATCTGCTTCTTTTGTACCTTTTAACATATGATTTCTCTTTTATTTTGTAGCTTGTGTCCCAAACTCACTTGAAGAAGGCTGTGAATTCACATGTAAGACCAGAAAAAGATAAAAACAGGTGAATTAAACAATACCTTCCCCTTTACGTCCCTTTATTTATCATTCATAAGCATTCGTCCAGAACTATAACTCCTCCTGTGGGCACCCATAAGTTGAGGCAGGTGTTTCAGCAGATCATAAATGACAATATAGTAGTAGTAATATAAAATATGGCTTCATAGGAGAAGTTATAATTGTTGATAAGTACTGTACTTTAATAAATGCTTAAAATGTCCTTAAATCTGCTAGTGCTATAAACCATTTCTTATATGCTTATATATAATATATAAATGGGGAGGTAAAGTAAAGTGTTACCAGATTTTTATAGAATCTCCCATCTAAAGTTGCAGACCAGCAGACAGCTGCTGAGTTGTAGAAAAGAATATTAAAGATGTGGAGGGAAGTACTAACATTTGTCTCGCCTGTTTCTATGATGATTTATGTTTTAAGTTCCTTCTGCCTTGTTGTTTTATTTATGTTGTCCTGATAACCTTCATGCCTGTGAAATTTTTTTTTTAAACTTATTTGTATTTTAACTGTCCTTCCATCCAGTCCTCTCCCCCGAGTTGTGACTTTGCCTCTGGTGTCAGAGAGCGAGTTTCAGAGTTTACCAAGCTACCTGAGGCAGATGACTCTGTACAACCTCAACCAGACAGTCCACAACATCAACAACTTCATAGCAGAGTGTCGAGGTCAGTAAGAAGAATTTGTCTGTGGGGTTTAGTGGGGGGTGATACTGACAGTGTGGCATTTAGGAATGAAGTAAGGAATGAATTTATAATTTGAATATTTACAGCTGCAATTAACGATTGTTTTCATTATCGATTAATTTGCAGACCATTTTCTTGATTAATTGTTTGGTCTATGAAATGTCAGAAAATGGTTAAATATGCTCATCACACTTCCCCAGAGTTTTTGATCATGTCATCAAATGTTTTTGTTGTAGCAACTCTTAACACTAAAGAAGCTGCAACCAGAGAACTTTTGGCTTATTCTTTTTTGGCATTTAAAAAAAGGCTTCATCATACTTACCGGTTTTTATATTTCTGTTGATAGACTAATCGATCGGTTAATCGATTAATTGTTGCAGCTCTAGTAATATTAAAGATGAACTATAATAGGAATTCAGATTTTCTTCTCTTTGGTATACCATGCTCTTTATGAGCCAAGTTGATAAATCAAGATATATATATATATATATATATTAAAATATCGGTGTGTAAAGGTTACAGGACTTTCAGACACATACATTACATACATCAGAAATACAAGTTGCATGTCAGAGTGAGAACCCAATGTCGGAGTTAGAAACTGAGAAAGACACAACAGTAACCTTTAATCTTCTCATTAAGGCAGAAATGTTGGTTAGTCAACAGTAAGAAAACATGTAATTCTGTAACATGCACTGTCATTAGAGGTTTGTCATGCAGGCAAACAGTCATAAGTAAGTTGTTAGTTATGACTAACAAGTTAATTGGTTTGTTTGGAGGGTTTGGCTTTTCAAAGTTGTCCCTTTTTAAAAACTACAACACCCAGTCACAGAGTCACCGGTCACATGGACTTGGTTTTTATTGGCTCCTTTCTTGGTCACACAGCTGTCAGTTAAACTGCTATTGCTACTAGCAACATAATGCTTAACTGAAACCAACCATTGGTGGCAGAACAGTCAATTTGAGTGTTTCTTTCCCTGTTTTCATCATTTATTTGGCTTTGATATGATTGCACTTACAAAATGACCTGTCACTCAAAACCCAGTCAAGACTACACAGATACCAAAACAAGGCGATACATAAAATAAAACAGAAAGGCAGATTTTACAGATATAATGGCTGAATGTTGTTGGTTTCATACTAGTGGTAACTTGTAACATTCAGACAGCTTTTGTTATTTACTTGAAAAACAACTGATTCTACCAAATGACTTTATAACCAAGTAAAATAAAATGTGTCAGGACCAGAGGTTGCTGTGATAATATCATTGGGACCTTAGAATGATCACATGGACAAGAAATACTAGAAAAAGAAACAATATGGGATCTATTAAGAGAACTTTTGGAGTTGTGGCTGCTGTCTAATGCATCTAATCTGTGGCTGTTCTGTGGTGCCCTCTGCAGGAGAAAAAACAGAGTTTCAGATGGAGGAGCTGAGGAGGATTACCAATGTTGGAACCAAGACCCCTGTATACATCCTCTGTCTAAGCGAGCTCAAGAGGCTGGAGCATGTTGGAGGATCTGTGTACAAACTGAACTTGCACAACTGAAGGTGGTGGATATATCACACTTTGTGATTGAGATCTGGTCTCAACCCTACTTGCAAAAACCTGCTTATACTTTCATCTTTTAGTTAGAGATGCTGGACTCTGCCAATCTTTGACTTCACTACATTACAAGAGAACTGCAGCTACTTAAATTTACACCAAGATGGACAAATACAGGCATGATAACATCTTTATCTAGAAGGTCTAGACTGTAAATAGTTCTTATGCATGACTGGTAAATAATATGCACTTTTGTAGATTTGTTATGGATTAAAACTGATCTGTAGTCAGCACACATTGCTGCACATACAGTATAAAATGCCTCCTTAAAAACTATTGTGTTACATTTAAAGAAAAAATAAGGTATAACAATAAAATGGCAAGCTGATGATGGATAAAAGATGACAGAAGTAAACTTAAACTTCAATTGTATGAACTTTAGTCTACAGCATGAATAATTAAGGCCAAAAGGTAGAGCCTATCGTCACTCGTGAGTCTCAGATCCCCATTATTGCTCGGATGTAATAAGTTTTGCATTGACCAGAGAGGACGCTGGCCGTCAAATGTGTGCATTAAAAAAATCTTTCAAGAGACTGAAGCTGCAGACGAGCCCTGCCACAGCTCAGCACAGTATCTACACATAGTAAGGCACAATATAATAAAAATATATAGTAAAAACACACTAAGAAATATGTTAACATATGTATAAACTTGCATTATATATGAGGTTTGTACATATGTTGGAAACAACATAGGAAAACTCATCTCATAAGGGAGATCATATGATATGATGGAAAGCTCCAGAACAGCTACTTAATGGACCTTGTGGTAAGATTGTTTTGTTGCCTACTGTATGATGGAGAACAGTATTGACTAGATTCCCCTTCATTGAAAGCCTAAACCATGAAAAACAACCCCAGACCAAAAGTACACAAAAGTTTATGGATGGTTTATGTTGGTGTCCACATACTTTTGGCCATATAATGTGAATCAGATTTGGTCTTTTTAATGTGGGCATATGGTTGCAGAACGGGAACATGCTAAATAAAACAGTGACATTCATCCCTCTATTATCTTCAAAGCCCAGTTGTTCAGGATCAGGAGAACCACACTATATACTGGTGTAAAGACCGGCAGAATCAGTTGTCTGCATTGAATGAAAGCCAGATGTTATATTCCTCAATTATTTATTTCTAAGCAACAGCTACAACAACAGCTGCCGCTCTAGCACGGTGACATTTTCAACAACCATGCTGTCTGATTGTACTGAGTTGGTTAGTGAGTAACAGCATCCAGCAAAAGCATCGTGGGCGTCCACTAAAGCTAATGCCATTTATTGTGATTTCACCAATATTTGGTCTGATTATTTATCATTTTAGAGCATTAGCTTTGTTTCAGCGCGGCGTGAGTGAAAGATCGTATGTCAGTGACGTCATTCCGTGCTGGTGCAATTAGATCGTTGAACGCAAACGACCGATGATGACGGTGCTACCGTTTTTTTTTTTTCTTTCACCGACTGGCTGTGTCGGCCACCATTTTGGGAGTCAAAACACCCAACAAATAGTAGCGCACACCTCCACGCTTCTCCGTGGCCTTACTATGGTGCACACATGTGTGGTGGCAGGCTGTAGGAACAGAAGGACGCCCGGCACCACCTTATCTTTCTACCGTTTCCCCCGGGACCCCGAGAGGAAGCAGCGCTGGATAGCTGCTGTGAACCGGGAGGGCTGGGTGCCCAACGACGGCAGTCGGCTGTGTAGTACTCACTTCATCTCAGGTATGAATGCAGTACAACTCACTACAGCAAAAAGTACCACAGTTTGTTTTCTTACAGCTCACATTTCTGTCGTTGGAATTCCACAGAGAGATAAATCCCGTGAGAGATTCAAAGTGTATTTTCTTTAGTTTTACTTTTTGTGGTGTGATTAAATGTGACGTTAGTGAGTACAGTGTCATATTTGGCGTCACTTTTATTTTCGGGCTACCACTAGGCCTGTTAGTTTGTTGATTAGACAATAATTAACTTTCAATTAGCCTACCCATACCAAGTTGACCTTTCCAAATTATTTATACTCTGTTTGCCCACCAGCTTACTTATGACTTCTTCCAATTTTATTTTTAATTGTAAAATAAGAGGATTTGTGTTATTTTTATTGTTATTTCTTTTTCTCTGGTGCCTGCATGTTTTCAGTATTGTAAGTTTCCCTGCTGTTATTGATGTAAAGTTATTGTTAAAATTAAAACCTATTAGTGATTTATTACATGAACATGCATCACAGAATTTTTATCTCAGGTTGGTACATTGTAACTTAAGTGTCACATACAAAATGTTCGGGTACTGTAATTCATAACATTAAGAATTTGCATATTAGTAAAGAAAATACTTTGGCAGCAGTGTAGTTTGAATCCTGAACCAACCCTAAAAATCAGTTACCCTTTCAGCTCTTATCAGACTGCTCACTTTGCTCTTTTTGGGTGTGACAATGTACCAGCTTAGTTGGGGAAAAACATGGCTGCTTGCCCAGTACAATTTGTCCTCATCAACTCTACTAATTAAGGTAGCGTTTTATTGGTGAATATGCCATAAACAGAACTTTCCATTTTTCTATATATTTTTTTGATTTTTCACTGCCTTCCCTTTTACTACATCTCCTCTTTCCACATGCAGGTAAACAGGTGAAGAACCCACGTTCGCCAGATTATGTTCCTTCTGTGTTCACAACAGCTCCCTTGTCCCCAGAGATGAAGGAGCCAGGTGCCTTAGAGATCCTGGACAAGCAGGAAGCACGAGTGGAGGCGGCCAACGCCTTGTTGTTTCTGCAGGGCCAGGGCAGGTCGGTAGTGGGGGAGCGGGGTCAGGCTGAGCATCCTGCAGAAAGGGAGCAGGAGGCCATCGTGGAGGAAAGTGCCTCCTCTTCCTTCAGCACAGATGATGACGATGACGATGATGATGAATCTGTGAGTGACAGCAAGAAAGGAAAGTTCGCTCAGACTTCCGATACACCGGTTAACTTTGATGACATCCTGAAAGCCTTGAAGAAGGAGAATCAGACTCTCAGGGAGTCTGTGGAGAAAATGTCCCTCTCTGAGAACTCCTTGAGGAACGATGCAGAGAAGGTAAAGTTTTACACCGGTTTACCCAACTACTTTGTTTTAGAGACAGTCATGTGGCTCCTGGCACCTCATATGGATGGTATCAAGAACATGAAGCTCTCCAAGTTCCAGCAGCTTCTGCTGACACTGATGCGACTCCGTCTGGACCTCCGCAACCAAGACCTGGCCTACCGCTTTGGTGTCAAAGTCGGCACGGTAACCAGAACCGTGCATCGGATGGTCAACATCATGTCCTCCACTCTGGTGCCCACAGCTGTCTTCTGGCCCTCCAGAGCCGAGCTGCGGAAAAACCTGCCGGCGGCCCTGCGCTCCTCCTACCCTGACTGTGCGGTCATCATAGACTGTTTCATGGTGCCTTTTGAGGAGCCAGTTTCCCGGGGCAACGACCAGCAGCAACAGCAGGTGGTGGGGACAAGTTGTAATGTGTTAAAGTATCTGATTGGTGTGGCTCCACAGGGCGTTGTCACCTTCGTCTCCAGGGGCGTGCTGGGAAACGTCAGCGACAAGAGCCTGGCTGAGGGCTGCGGATTTCTGTGCAAGCTTCTGCCAGGTGATGTCGTATTGGCGAATCGAGATCTCGACATTGCAGATTCTGTGGCTGCCCGCGGAGCCCTGTTTAAAATCGCTGGCAGCTACCAAGGAGAAGCGTACGGGAGCTCAGAGAGCTCGCCACTGACTAACGCTTCTTCTGAAACAGTGAGTGTGCAGACACATGTGGAGAGGGTGATCTCCATGGTGAAACAGAGGTACGCCATGCTTACAGGTCCTGTGGAGAGCCCATTTACCACGGCCTCTGAGCGCACATCGAACCTCTCAACCTTTGATAAAATTGTGCAAGTTGCCTGTGCCTTAAACAACCTGTGCATCTCTGCCGCCCCACTAGAATGATTCGTACTGAAATGCCTAGTCTTCCTTAATGCTGGTCAGGCACTTAAGTTCCCTTTACTGCTTTGGACCTTATTCCATGCTCTCCCACTACATCCTTGTGTCAACACTACATGATTACTACAGAACATTGATTTATACTCATCCACTTTGATTTATTCAGTCAGTGTATGTGTTACTCCCTGTTATTTAGGACAGATCATATTTAGGAATACAAGTACTTCTCCCAAAGCCAGAAACCACACTGCAAAGATGTGATGTCATTAAGTTATGCAACTCAACTAAATAAGAATTTTGTTTTGTATTTGGGTTTGGAATGACAAAGACATGAGTAAAATGTACCTGAAACCCATTGTCAATAGCCATTTGTAAATACTGAGGTATATAAGCAGCAGTGTGGGTGATCCGGGCAAAATGTTCCCACTAATCCCAGTTTTTCATTCCCACAAATCCCACAAATCACTGATTCCTCCCTCTATTGTAGAAAGGTGGTTTGTTGGTGAAGCCAGCTGTTCTGCCTGTTCTGTGCTTGTAATATAGAAAAACAAGAACAGTACATACAATGTAAAAAGAAATAAAAGGGGTTAGGACAATAACAGTGTGCACAGTAATACAGCTCTCAGATAGGAGTCTCTCCTGCTTGTTCACCATGCAGGGATAAACATGCTGTGGTTAATGATGGTTTTGAAAACTAATCTTTTTTTTCTTTTGTTTTGGCATTTTCACACATTTTGTTAGCCAACTAGATTTTTAACAATAGGATGACTAGCTACCTGTCTGCACGGACAAACGTACCACACACACAGACCAATTTGTTTGTGCCAGAGTCTAGTGTTCATTTATCTGTTGTGCTCTCTGGCTTCACAGCTCATTTCCAGTGTTTTTGACAATAGCTTCCTTCCTTGGGATGGCGATGTCCACTTTAACAAGGCTACTGGTATTGATGATTTTTACACAAATTGCACAGCCTTCCCTACATGGACTTCTACTATTGGTTGGTGAAATAACTGAAATGGACCAAATAGAGAAATATTTTTCACGACAGGTCAGGGTGAGCTATGAGACAGTGCTCGTGGAGTGTTAGGTCAGGCGGATGCTTGTTCACTCAGTGGTTCCAACCTCAGCTGTATAATTAAAAAATGATGTCAATATTTACTACGCCATAATAGTGTTTAAGGTTTTGCAGGTTACGTTTTTAAAAGTACTGAAGTACAGTGTTTCAACGAACAATTAAGTATTAATTTATTAGAAAGCTTGAGATTTCTCAAAGATTGCTTTGTTGTTGGGGAAGACAAACACTGTTGTTTCCCATGTTTCCAACCTAACCTTCCATAAGTATACGTCAGTCTGCAGGGCAAACTCATTAAATACGGCTCAATAAATATGTTCCTTACAGTCATACTAAATCAAAGTATCATATAAAGTGATTGAAAGAGAGATGTTATGAGAGGATTTTTCCCCCCCGAAGGCAACCAGTGTTCCTTCTGAGTATTTTTTCACAGTGTTGTTTGATGGGGTTTAATTAACACATTGTTTAGCTGAGCACAACATCATCTTCAGCAGAATGTACATTTAATTCGTGACAAAATAATTCTCTTTGCCTTTAGGCTGTTCAATGTGTTCTGTGTTTGTTCTGATAGATCATAAACTGTTTTGGATCATAATTATATAACAGAGATGTTTGTGTTCATTAGAGTACAAGGCTGGAGGCTACTTTGAAGACCTTAAGGTTACTCTGCTAAATAAATGATTTTTTTTGATGTTTTTAATAGTTTGTCAAATAACCTGAAAAAATTGCGAGTTATTTGCATAACAAGACTGCTTCTTGAAATGCCTCTTTGGTTGTCCTCCATTGCTGGTGCCTTAGTTTGTAAAGCTGGTACTGCTGTTACAAATCAGCCTGTGTTTTCTACAGATATTTATTTTTGCATCATACAGTATGCTTTAGACCCTTCTCTGGTTGGTTTACCAGGCTAAATGTGTATGTATACCCAATTAACACTAGTGTGAAGCATCTTTTATTTGAGGTTTTTTATTCCTTGGCATTATTCACTTACCTGTGTGTGTGTGTGTGTGTATACAGTAAAAAAATGTTCCTACTTCTTTTTTATGTTTTATAATATTTCCCCTTCTAGCATTTAATGTGTATAAATTCCAAATGATGTTATTATACGTAGATTATAACTTATTTTCACGTATCTCAAAAGTTGTGTGGGATTAAACATTACAACGGCAGTTCTTGTGCTTTGGCTCAGGGCCCGAAATTAATAGCGAACCCGTTTCTTACAGGTTTCCACATGTTAAGAAGCTTGCTGCTGCAGCAGAGACTAATCAGAGACTAAACGGGCTCAGCTCTGGTGTCGAGCTTTAAAAGGTGTTGCTTTGTATGCAGTGTTGGGTTCAGACAGGCATGCTATGGTAGCACTAAGTGGAATGTGCCTTCTGTTCTCGCACTAAGTGGAATGTGCCTTCTGTTCTCTGGCCCCTGGATGTCCACTTTCATGCATGGCTGTGTGTCTTTTTGACCAGTTATGTTTTTCATGTTGTAATGAATGCTGTCGGGGTTCCTTAAGCACATCTTTTTCCTTGAATTTTCTGCGGGTGAGATGACGTTCTCCTTTTTATTCAACCATGGTGGTTATTACTGCTTCTGTTAACTACCCAGTTGGTTTTCTGTTTATTCCAAATAAACCAGAAACATAAAATGCATCAACACTAAGGTTGATGGAAACATTTATAAAGAATTCAGAGATAGTAAATGACCTTAAGCAGTTTTCATCTTCAGTAGTGCTTGTGCTTTATTGGATAGCAGACATACTTCCCTTCAGATGCATTTTTTTTTAATTACCACAATGATAACTGTAAGTTAACAAACTTAGTTAAAGGTTGCTGAAGAAAGCTTTTAGACTGGAGAGTTCCTGCTTTAAATCCCAGTTTGAGTGGGGCAGTTTGGATGTGGGACCAGTGTTTTCCTAGGATTGTTCTAAACACCTGCTGCTACTTGTGAAAGCATTAAATGCATCACTCCCTGTGTACTATAGGAAAGGTTACCAAGTAAAACCTGCCAGATACCTGTGTTAAGAATAGTAAATGGAAAAGCCTTTGTGAAATGAATGTTGGTTGAATCTGTATTGTGTAGCTAAAATACAGTTTTCTACAGGTAGAGTGATGCTGATGATGCTCCCACTAAGATGACTGATGGTTCACTTTTTTTTATAAACATCCGATAAGCTTCTAGGTTCAGTTTAAACTGGTCAATGCTCATGAATTTTGTGAAGCCAATATTTTGTCTAATCAACATGTATCAGTCTCTTCTCACCTCAGACTACACTTCTATTGTCATTATTGTTCTGGGTGCATGTGCTTCCATGATGTGTAAAGGTTTAAATTTTTTGTTCGTTGTTTGTCTTCATTATTGCCTCTGTGACTGAAAAATTAAAGTTTGGGAAATGCAAGTCTTTTGATGCTTCCTCAATACTTTCTAGTTTGTCTATCTGTGCATACAGGTATTTAAGTTTCCTTGTACATGTGTTGTCCTCTGTTTTGGCCATGTATTTGAGAACTTGATAACTGATAGTATGGTATAGGCATTTATTTGCTTTTACAGTGATTCATGCTTTGCTTTCATTGCTCATCTGTAAAGATTCCTTCCAAGGCTGAAGAGGAGTGACTGAGTAATGTCCTGATATTTTTTCATTTATCAGAGAGAAATGCATTGGAGGAAGCCCCGCCTAGAATATGTGCGGTCAGAGAGAAGAGGAAAGTAAGAAGTCTCACTCTGTTGCTATTTGAAGCCACTATGTGTAGAATTTGACATTTGCAGCCTTTAGCGCCTCCCTGTGGTGTTAACAAAGACATTGTGTGAGTAATGCAGGCTGCTTTTCACTGGGATTGTCTTTTTTTTTTTTTTTTTCAATAAAAACATGTCATTAGAATTATTTGAAAGTTGCCATAAAGCCACATAAAAGCTCTCTCTGGCTTTAAATATGCCGTGGAGTTCATCCATCACTGTAATGTGCAACTCTGGGACTTTTTTTGTTTTGTGTGTTATAATCAGGGCTTGTTCTTGGAAATGTAAGTTATGACCCAATAATACACTTTGTTCTTTTCCAGTCACCGTTTACAACAGTGCCAATACTTTGCTTTCCTTTATAGACTTATAGTCATTCTGAAGTTTCCTCAGCTGAAAATAAAAGTAACTAATTCAGTTTTCATAATGGTTGAAACCATTTGAGTAGTAATCACATATGACTACTGCATAGTGTTAGATGTTATACGTTTTTAAGACTGCTACGAATCATGTAAGTTACCTAAAGGCAATTTAAGTTCATATAAAACAAATAAAGTGAATTTTACGGTTTGACATTACAGATACATATTTTAAAGATTATTTTAAAGAACTTTTCCATGTTTTCCCATACACAAACTCGACGTAGCTTATCATCTACCGAGCCTGTGTGCTGAGATCACTTTCGACGTGACCGTTAAGTTAGATATTTTACTGTCACAAATCAAAAGCTGCTCTTAAATCAAACTAAAAGCCTCGGAGTGACTGAATGTTTGTAATAGACGATCTTTGGGTCAGTGCTGACGTGCGTCGGTCCGTCACGTGACTTGAGGAATGTTAACAATGCAGCGAGTGTCCAACTTTGTGCTGCATTTCTGATCCTGCCTGGAGGCTGGGGAGAAAATGGAGGCTCATTTCATCATATTTACCCCGTTCCTCCGTCTACACTGAGCTCCTCAGCTCTATCAACGCGCTCAACTACTTAAAAACCGGACATTAAAAGTTGGCGTTTGACGGGATTTACTCTCCAGTCTGAGTTATTCTTGCTACTTCTCTCACATGGTAAGTTGAGAGTTACTTTTTTGGGGAGGGGAGTGGTGGTGTAACTTATTTCCACGACTTGTTGCTGAGGGGAAAGTTTCGTTACGGGTGTGTGTTAAAAGTTCAATGTTTTAAACCTCTCCAGGGTCAATTCTTCCTGCATAGAAACGTTGAGGTGTTGCTGTTGTAAGCCCCCAGCCTGGGATGCATTGAGAAGGCCACAGGACGTTAAAACAGGGGTTTCCAAACTTTTCCTGCCCGGGGGCCCCAGGCAGAGACTGGAAACTACACAGTCGCGTTTTTGTAACGGGGTTTAAGCTTTGGCACAAACGGGGAGTTAAACTTCTAATCAAAATAGTCCTTTTTTATATACTTTATCCCCTGGTGCTAATTTCAAGTAATTACAGTTATGCTGAGATGTTTTTGCTGGGGACCCCCCTCAGGGACCTCTAAGGAGCCCTAACTCCATGTTGGGGGCCACTGAGTTATAATAAAGGGGATCTAGAAGCTATCCAGCTATCGTTTTGCTGCTAAGATGATGTGTTTCAGAACATCCTGTGCTCATTTCAATGTTTTAGTGGCGTTTGTAGAGAAAGACTGCATGCACTACTCTGTAATAACTATACAGTTGTGATAAGAGGCATAAAGGTCTCACAAGTAACCTGAGAATTATCAGATCATTTTTTTAATTTTCCACAGATAACAAAAGGTAGAAATAGCATCAGTCTGTTGGGGTAAAAGAGGGAAATATCTGGAAAAACTGCACAGGATGTATGCAGATCATTTGTTTAGAATTTGCCATTTTCACTTTATTGTAAGGCTTAAGGCCTGCATAGTTTGGCTCTGATGCAACCATGTGTTTCATTCAGGTGTGCCACTACTACTCCACACACACACTCTCTCTCTCTCTCTCTCTCTCTCTCTCTCTCTCTCTCTCTCTCTCTCTCTCTCTCTCTCTCTCTCTCTCTGTCTGACACATGCTTCTACTACATTAAACTGCCAGCAGTTATTGGTTTTATCAGTTCAAGTGTTTGATTTGTAAAGAAGTCACCTGGCAGGAGGGACTCCCTCCTCTGAATGCAGTGCAGCAGGCCTGAGTTATGCAAACCCATTCATAACACCCAAGTTTTATTTAGACACTTTATGTTCCTGCCAGTATGTTTCCTAAGACGAGGGGTCACATTTCTGCAACAATTAGGCCCATTATGCTTAGGCTATGGTGGTGCAACAGTGTGTCGTCAGGTATCAGGCCACAGCTGGATTGAATTCTGTCAGGCAGTGCGGAGGCATCTGTCAGAGAAGAACCACAGGGATGTGGGAAATCACCACTGGACTACAAACAGATGTTGGCTGTGTCCATTTAAGCTTTGTTGTGTGCTTTATTGTACAGAAGCAGGTAACCAGGTCCCACTCTGAAAGTAAAACAACGTCCTGGGTGGTGAAATAGTGAAGGGGGTTTAGGATGAGGCGGCCACTGGATGTAAACTCTGGCTCTGGTACTTGTGCTGTGCCAAGGCCTGGTTTAAATTTGCATGTGTGTCTGTTTCTGGAGATCAGTGAACAACATGGAGTGCAGAAGTATGTGGTTGTAGTGTCCCTTAAAGACCTACAGGTCTTTAATGCTGTTTTTGGACTTTCCTGTTCCTGACTTTTCTGTTAACCTCCACTGTGATTACAGAGTTTCTACAAGTTTTGAAATCAAATCACACATAGTGAGAAATGTCAGTTTATACACTGGAGAAATCCAAATGTACTCATACTACAAAGAAAAAAAAACACCAGTGCATTACAGAGTGAAAAATATTTAAATGATCTTTCCTGTGGGAGTTACATACCACTTTAGCTTTTCTTTTTCACTGACAAGCTCATATTTCTCTCACACGCTCAATGCTATGACTTTCCATCAACTGTTCTCTTTCTACACACATGACATTTCTTGGAAGATACAGTCCTGGCCACTAGCGTTTCCCTCATCTCAGCTGTCTGTCACTCCAATAGGCTAAACCAGCTATGCAGTTGCCATTTCTGAAGTCCTCTCTTTTCCTCCTCCTCTTCCTGTAATTTCCACAAACACAGGAGTGACATTAGCGTACAGATTCTGTCACATTTATCCAACAGGGTTGAAATTATCCGGGCAGCTCAGATTGAGTGTGACAGCAATGCATGAAGGTTCAGATTTAATCTGTGAACGGCTCATTCCAGCAAAATATTAGTGCCGAGCAAGTCTCAAAACAGATTTGTCCGAAGGGACGAAGTGGAGATAGCTGGTCTCACTAGTACCAAAAAAGAAAGCATAGATTAAGCAATCAGCAGCCAACACATCAGAGTGTTACAGGCTGAGAGACCTGTCCATCAATAGCTGTTCTGACACTTGCACCAAAACAAATTCCTTCTACGCATGTACTTACTACAACTTCCTTCTGGTGCATGTGTACTTATTCACCAAGTACACACTAGGAGAAGAAGATTAAACTCCTATCTAAGGAGTGTCAAGCGTCATATGGAACAGAAGTTGTCTGTATTTCAAAAGAGAGTTTTTTTCCTTTCACTCTCGTGTGCTTGGTGTTTTCTTTCATCTAGTGGCCATTAGAAGAACTGCAGAGCCTCACATTGCCTTCAGCGTTCAGATGTTTTCCTGTAAACTATAAAAACCTGTTGAGGTCAATATCATTTTAATGCAAATAAACATATAAGAGAAGTGACATTATTGTGAGTGATTTATCTTAATTGGAAACATTGTTTTAGTAATATTGGGTTAAGTGGATTTTTAGCCCACTTGCACATCCAAAGGTATTAGACTAAATGACACGTTAGGATGGATATATTTGCAGTGCACATTTGTGTGAAAGTTTTCTTGAATGTTGGCCAATTCAGGGTCCGATCAAAGCAGGGATCATGCTTAGGTATGTACTGATGACGGTTAGCAGTAAGTATTTGTGGTTGTGGTTAGCAGCAGAGCAGTGTTCTTTCACTTTTTATTTTGGTAATTGTTGAGGTTTCAACCTCCCGACACACTCCTAATTCCTATTCCCAGACAGAGAACATGTCATATACTTTTTTTGGGGGGGTTATTTTGGTCAGCATAGACTGTCCCATGATTCAATGGTGGTATGAGTTTACTTGTAGTTACTTGTGGAATGGAATGCTCATTGGCCGGACGTGGCGCCTGAAGCATCACAGGAATGGAGGCAAGAGATCCCAGAGATGGGGCAACATTTATGCAGCTTGACACCCTTCGTCCCGCCCTACCCTGCCACCCACCAGTATGAAAAAAAGAACAACAAACATGTTTTTGTTCATGCAAAGTTTTATCTGTACAAACAGTGAGGGCTGTGTCCTTCTTCGAAATGGCCCAAAGGGATGGAGACAGACAGGGAGGGGGTGGGTGGGGGTGGAGTTCAAGGGCTTCTTATGTTTGGCCACTCTGGTGTGAATGCCATGATCCCAGTCATGCTCAGCATCTACTGGAAAGTAGCTCTGGGTGATATTATTGAGATCAGTAGATATTAATAAGAACATTTGTGATACATACGTGTATATATAACAATATGTTAAACAAAATAAGGGAATTTGTTTTTCTATGTGAGGTTACACAAAACCAACATTTTTTCATGTGGCAAACAAAAACTTTAATGACTCATTTAGTTAGTTTTAATCAAAGTTTTCTTGGAATCATCCATTTATACAAAACAGATTGTAAAAACAATAACACAATGTGGTTATATCATCACAATACAATTTCCACTGAAATTTCATAAATGATAATATTGAATATTGGCCGGCAGTGGTGAGACATTAAGTAAACTGTGTGTCCTGATCTGTGTTTCTGTCCATTTAACACACAGCACCACAGGAAATTCACTTTAACTTTATTATTTATAAAGTAGGTGTTTTCTATGGAGCCATGAATGAACATTTTATAGAGTTATGAAGTGGGAGCATATATTGATTGGTTGACATAACTATACTATTGGCTGATATAATGGACATCAGTTTCTTTTTATTTTAACTTATGTTTTTTTTCTGTCAGTTTGGTATTATAGGTGGCTCCATACCCAGAGAAGAAGCCAGTCAGCAGGCGCAATGTTTCATCACCTTTCTATAAAGTGCCTCATCATCATTATTAACCTCAGTGATTGAATGTTTCTCATCAGAATGCACTTTGGGAAGTTGTAGTTAACTTCTCTTTTAAGGTTTTTAAGATTATAACTCCTCCTCCTTCTCTACTCTGCACCATGACCACAGGAAATACTAGTTCTGATAGTTCCAGCAGGTGTCAACCCTTGGTGGATGACTGAGCTGAACCTTTGCAGTACTTGCTATAAAGTTGCTATTTGTTTACATTTTGCTGAAACTGACGTAGTCATGGGTTAAACTCACTATATACAAATGTAAAAGAATGGTTTATGCCTGTGGTACGTGACCCAATGAGCACAGAAGGTGGTGTCATACAGAAAATAACAGACTTGGTGGAGGAAACACCTTTGACTCATCCATTACTTTCATGTGTTTCAGGATAATAGTCAATCACATAATCAGATCATTAGTGGCTTGTGACTTTCCTTTTCTGAGCTACCTGCCAATCAGACTCTTTGAAATGCACCCAGAACAATTACAGTTTGATTGCTTAACAAAATTGTTGGAATAGCAGACAAGTTTTTCAACCACAACCAAGTCAAAACCTGCCAGTGTGTGATTGTGTCTGGAAGTTTTCCGATGTTGGTAAATAACAAACCAGATTGGCATCTGGAGAGCAGACATCACCCACCAGCCAAACGGGAATCTTTTCTAGCTGAGGAGGATATTTGAAGCTTGTGCGCTGCTCAGTTGGACAGGAAACCAATCTGCCGTCAGTTTCAGGGTCGTCTGTCAAGAGGTCTTGCTTGGTTAGTGAAGTGAGACTTGACTTAAGTAGAACCCAAATGTAAAAAACAATAGAGTGCAGCAAAAACAAAACCAATAAATAGTAAACCACAGTTTGTAAAGTTAACCCTCAGACACTGAGAGCACATAAGCCAGCAACTCTTAATTAATTAATTGCATCTGCATTTATTGATATTCTGTTTTTTTAAAATCACTATGTAATAATCCAGGTTATGATGAGAATGTCCCATAATCTGTATAAATACTTTAGTAGTCTATATATTTTAGGGAAAGTGAAAATAGTGAATAAACAGTACAGTGAAAAAGTTTTAGGCACTATAACTAAAGTGAGGATGCTGTCCAAAATAATACCATGAATACTTTTTATTTATCAATTAACTTCATACAAAGTTGAGTAAACAGAAGAAACCTAAATGAAATCAGTATTTGCAGTGAGCAGCTTTGCCTTTAAAACAGCAGCAGTTCTCCTCAGTACACCTGCACACAGTTTTTCAGGTACTTGGCAGGTCGGTTCTTCCTGCATCTTGGAGAAGTTGCCACAATTCTTCTGTGGATTTCGGCATCTCAGCTGCTTCTGTCTCTTCATGTAATCGCAGACTGACTCCATGATGTTGAGATCAGGGCTCTGAGGAGCCAAACCATCTGTTGCAGGACTCTTTGTTCTTCTTGTTGCTGAAGATAGTTCTTTATGACTCTGGCTGGATGTTTGGGCTCGTTGTCATGCTGCAGAATTAATTTGGAACCGATCAGACGCCTCCCAGATGGTGTTGCATAATGGATAAGAATCTAAACATCTAAAGTGCCTAAAACCTTTGCACAGTACTGTATCTCACATCAAAGTATACTAGTCTACCTGTTGCATTATAGTCATGGGACAGCACACCTGTCAATGATGACATAAAATGATGTTTCGTCACAGGTGTCCGAAATCTCAATTTACTGCACATTATTGAGTAAACTATTGAGTGTCTGTTATATGAAGCAGTGAATGAGGGAGTGATTTCAGACACAGCTTCTTAGTCTTAGTTTACCTCTAAAAGGATCTATGTCAATGGAGAACTTAAGTCTCCAAGGATGGTGTTCTTTTCCATCTAGACGAGTAAATTCCTGTGTGAGCCACTGAATCTGTCATTTTTTAAACTTTGGAGATTCAGCATCTGTACAAAAACATTGGTATCAGCATGGATTCACAATTTTAGTCAAGCACAGCTTGCAGCAAAGATTATAGGTATTTATTGTAAAATTTTGCGTGCATCATCCTCTACCTTATTTGCTCCCGGTCAACATAGTGAATCCAAACACCCCACATCTCCTAATTTCACCCCCAATGTCAGTTTTCTAGTTGGTCCTCACATGAAGCATCTGACAGGAACACGTGCATTTACTCCACACGTCATCCCAAATGCCCTGGAGGAGTAACACTGTTGTGGCAGAATGCGCAGTATGTTCCTCGAGATAAGACTGTCAAATGGTGTTAAACGTTTGATCACAGGAGAGCATCACGGGCAGGGAGGGCCACTGACTTGTTCTGACCCCATGCTGGAGCTCTGTGCTCTCATAGGGGTGTTTACCAATGACCACGTAGCAGAAGTATGCAGTGACAGTGGCTGACTTGTGCAACCACGGGGGGGGGGAGTGTGGGGGCAGGTGTTGTTTTATAGCCCCTAACATTCCTGAATTATGAATTAGGTATGCAGCAGTACTGCTTGTGCACTCTTGATACAGAATCTGACTTCTCAGGTTATACCTGTCCCAAACTGGTCCCATGTGATGTTTGTGTGACATTTTTCTAAAAACATCATTTTTCTTATACAGTAAAATGTTCCTGCAGGGAAATGTTATTTTTTTGCGAGGCCTTTTTAGTTTTTTCGAGCCCTGCTGTATCTCAGAAAGCTGTAATGCTTGTTGGCATGAAAGTGGCCAAATTTAAAGATGGCAAGCATCAGTTCAAAATCTATGAATCAATACCCATCTGTAATGCACTGATAGGCATCAACATATATAATGGGTTAAAGAAGGGTTTAGGTTTTTACCTATTAGAGCACAAATGTCTAGAACAATCAATATACACTACCAGTCAAAAGTTTGGACACACTTTCTCATTTAAGGGAATATGGGAAATTTTTTTTTTTTTTTACCTCTTATAGTGTCCTAAGGATTTCTGGTCCGCTTCTACATTTTTGTCATTTTAGCTTAAAATAACACTTGTTATGGTGAATGTAAGTTGCCCAATGCCTGCATTGATTTAAAAAGAAAAAAAAGAAAAGAAAAACAAAACATTGACACTATGTATGACCACAGTCTCCATGATCTAATTCCATCCCCTCCTCCGCAGGCACAGATTGGCAGCATCATGGTTTGGCTCCGCGGTACCCTCGTGACCGGCTGCATTTCCTGGAATAAGTTGGAACCTGAGCCTTGAAAGCCACACCATGGAATGCCTGTAGTACCCCGCTTCACCTTCATCCACCCCACCAGCATCAGCAGGAATCAGAAACACAAAGAGAGACACAAACAAATAAGGGACACAGAGGAGGACTCCCAAATCTGTCCCTCCAATCTGCTGCTGGAGACTTTATCTATTTAGGTCAGCCAGCTTGGGAGGGATATTTTGGAGAGGAGCGAGTGCCAGTTTGTGCGTGTGGCCGTGTGTGTGTGTTTCCCTTTTTGAGTAGGTGCCTGCCCTGGGCACTGAGGCCATGAGGCCCAAGACTTTCCCAGCTGCCCCGTATGTGGGCAACACACGGCAGAGGCTTCAGGAGATCAAGGAGGGCCTGAAGCAGCCGGCCAAGCTGGTGAGCCAGGCTCTGCACGGAGGCAGCTCCCGCAACGAGGGCAGCAGAGGGGCCGACTGCAAGGGCGGGAAAGACACAGCCAGCCGACAGCAGCAGCTCCGACCCCCACAAAAGTTCAACAACTACCAGAATGCCTTGCGGGAGATCCGCAAGTCCCTCATGCCCTTTGCCAACGAGTCAGGCCCATCCTCGGGGTCGGGACACCCTGCCGGCGCCGGGGAAGTCAACCGGCAGATGCTGCAGGAGCTGGTCAACGCCGGCTGCGATCAGGTGGGACAGACAGAGAGAGAGTGTGTGTTATGTGCATGTGTGTGCATATGTTGGCTTGTATCCTGGGAGTATGTGCTTCTGTTGGTGCAAACCCAACTATCCCGTTAATATCTGGAAATTAGTGAGCAGGACTAGTTTATGGTAATATTTGACAGAAAAGATTAGTTTTCTCCTCCTACTGTGATGATCTACCTATATTTTTCAGGTATTTGTTTCGCTGGATTAGCCACGAGAAGATTCCAATCTGGGTATTTTATCTAGAAACACTTTCTCAGTGAACAATTAATTAAACTAAAAATAGACAATATTGTGAAAAATGCAAATAATACCATTTCCTCAAATGAAAAAGTAAGGCTGGTTTTTTCACAAACAAATCTTTATCTCCATGAATCTATACTGAAGAATAAATTAAAGAAAACAATTGTGAAGAGATGTTCACATAAAAATAAAGAGCAAATGTCTGAATAAGGTTCAACATTCTCCAGACGCCTCAAAACCCAATTTAAACTTTTTATATTTCTGGAGTGGCATGTTTGTTTTACTATTACAAGCTCAGTTGTGCCCTCTACAAACACAAATTAGGACCATTTGGGTGGGAGTCATAGCTGATTATATTGATTTACTATTTTGATCCATTTCTCATCTCCACAATACTATTGTCACATTTTTGTATTGTGATATATTGTGATACGCCTAATGCTGTGTGTGTGTGTGTCTGACCACGTTTTGCTCTGTTGCTGTTAAAAGCCACTTCAGTCAGATGTGAGAAGCCGCTCTGCCCCCTTTAGTCAGGAATTTTAAAATGAAAGCAGTCAGGAGTGCCACACACTCTCGGGTGCAACACAATATAAGTCTTCCCTGCCAAGTGTACAATGCTGTGGTTACATAACGCGGGCCTGAGCGTGGAAATGTTGAAATATTAGATGGATTTCCCAACCGGGCTGTTTGGCATTTACTCCCTCTGTCCCACTTGAGGAATGCGAGGGCACCATCAAACGTCTGGGGAGGAAAGCGAGGAGGACGAGTGTTTCAATGGGAAGTGAGGGCCTGTTTCACACTCAACCTTTAGCCTCAGAAATCCCTGAGTAACAGTCATGTGGATGCTGTTAATCAGGGGTCACTTCACTTCCCTTGAGTTGAAGGAGAGTTGACCTAAACATCAAACCACAACCATATTATGTTGCACCTGTTACTAAACTCTGGGTGAGGAGAGGGAGATTCATCATGCTGCACCTTGTCTTGTGTTTACATCAAGGACTAAAACTAAGGTGCATCCAATCTGACAATAGCAGCAAGTTACAATGTACTGTTAGAAGATGAAATATGAATCAGGAAGTCCAGTTTGTAGGCTTGCTGCAGTGCCATTGTCATTCTGAACGCATACTTATTGTTACTTTCTTCTTTTTTTTTGAGTAGCTGCTCAATGATTTAGTCTTTAGAGTAACAGTCAGTAAATAAAGTAGAAAACTGACAGTAAACAACATGCAGGCTCACTCAGAGTATCTTCTTTTCAGTATTATTCAGTATTTCTCTTTGAGAGCTGCTGAAAGACATTCAGGGAAATCCCTCAGTTAAGGTTTGAGGGGCAGCCATCCAGTTTAGATTTGGTACACCAGTGGTTAAAGGACTAGAGGACGGGCCCTGTGATGGAGCTCGGCATGTGAAGAATGCTCCACTCGAGCCCATGCACAGCACTATGAAGAAATCCTCTCTGCTACAGCAGCGCCCCTTCAGGGAGAGACTGTGGAGCCGAGCCAAATTGATTTCAACTTATCACGACGAAAGACCCGCTGTTTGTTGGGTGTTTGCTGATAGTTGGGCTCTTTGCTTTTTGCCTTTTTTCTTCCTCGTACATGCAGCTTTTAGTGGGACTGATCTGGTGATTTGCCCAGTAACACATCAGCAGGCTGGCAGGCAGGTTTCAGGTTCCTGTGTCTGTACTCTAACTGGACAGTTGGAAGATACTCATGCAGTCTTCAGAGTTTGATTGGCATATTTCTAAATCTGATCTAGAAACTGCCCCCCCGATTGGCTGTGTGTTGAAGCAGTAGTGTCCAAACTGCTGCTCTATTGTCTGGTTTAGTGTTGGGAACACCAAAAAGACAATATGAGGATCAACATAACATGGTTCGATCCCCAACTCCTTTGTTCCACATTTCGGAAGTGTCCTTGGACAAGACACCAAACCCCAAATTGCCAAATTTCTCCCGACTGTTAGGCCAGCATCTTGCATGGTAGCTTGCTGCTGGTGTGTGAGTGAGTGTTTGTGTGTGTTATTGGCAGAGTTGGAAGGCTTTCACTGTGAATTTGTCACAGGCTTGTGATTGAAACAGAACTCTACCTGTTTTTTTTTGCTTTGAAAATGGCTCTAGTTATGTTTTGTTCTGTTTTTTAGTCCATGGCAGGAGAGCCAAAAAGTTAATTTTATACACTGATTCCCCTCCTGGTACAAATGTCTGTAGACGATGAAAGAGTGAAAGAACCGGTGAAAGGCTTGTAGGCTACAATGGAAACCATTTCCTTGGCTACAGTGCTGGTTAGTTGACCTCCATTGCTGCCACCATTGTGAATGGACCAAACCAGTGCTGGCTCAGTCAGTACAAACAGGAAGCGAACATTCAATGGCAGCAGGGTGGACCAGTTCCTTCTGCTGCAGTCGTGTCGCCACCCAGAATGTCGCCTCTCCTCCTCCTCTGTGTCTGGTCCGTCTGTCAGACTCTACTGCTGAGTCCCTGTCCCTGTTTGTCTCTCCCTGTCCCTGTGTGGGTGTGTGTGTGTCATTCTTAATAGGTATGCACATTTTACAATAATTGCTTTGATTGATTTGTGTTAATTACATCGAATGATTGATGGTGATTAATAGTCACTTAAGTAAAATCAGTATTGGCATACTAATAAATGATTTAGCTTCGGGAAAAGTTTTCACTGAAATCATTTCATGTTCAAAACTCATAGGACCAAAATAAATGCCACCATGTGGGAGCACATAGTTTATTAATATCATTGTTAAAATCAACAAAAATGTAACTTCATCAATATGTATGAAAGAATTTAATGTCTTTATGTTCAAAGGACTTCACTTTTACTCATTGTTTATGTAGCCAAAAGGCAGCAGTAGTAGTAGTAGTGGGTGTAACAAAAAATGAAATGGTTTAACATCTGCTACTAAATCAGAGTTGATCCACCTTTATGTTTCTAGTTTCCACATTGTTTAAAATTTTTAGTTGTCTCCAATAAGAAACACTTTGGGTTTGGGTGGTATTTTTGTATTTAAAGTGGTCTTAAATTACATTCCAGCCTGCTTTAAGAAGGAAATCTGGTTAGATGTTATTCCCAAGGGCCGTGATATTTTAACCTGACCTCAAAAAACAAAGAACTTGTTTTTTTTTTCTTCTTCTTCTTATCAGCGAGCCTCGCCTTCCTCCTCCTCCTCCTCCTCTTCTCTCTCGTCCTCTCCAGCTGCAAATTGCGGAGCGTTGTGGCTCGTTACATAATCCCTTTTTTTTTTTTTTTTTTTAAGGGAGGAAATGTTTTGGAGGGGGAGCGAGGGAGGGAGGGGGGAGGGAGGAGGGCGGGGGTGGCATGCCACGCATCGAGATGACAGGGAAGGAAAGGAAGTGAAGGGAAGGAGGGTGCGTTGAGCGTTTTCCTTCCCTGAATTTCTCAGCCATCCCCACAGACCTTCCACTGTATGTACAGGACGAATTGCAAGCCGGGCAGGAATCTGGTGCACGCAAAGCATATGAAAGCCTCCAGCATGTGAGCAAGCAGACGCGGCAGTGTTTATGTAATGATGAGGCCAACAGGACGTGACTTGGAAGCACTGTTAGTATGTGTGTTCATGGTTTGTATGTTGGGGTTAAAGACGAGGCTTTCCTCGGCTCACGCTGTCATAACTAGCAAGTGAGGCGTAACCTCGCTTAAGCTTTGTCATGCCCTTGTTTTGTCTGTAGAATACAGTATTTGGCATGTTACAGCCATGGAGGAGGAAGAGGAGGGGAAAAACGTTGCTGGTTTAATGGCCCTCTGTGTGTGGATGATGCATGGATGTCCTTCCCGGCATGTCTATCCATCTGGCTTTGATTTGCAGGGTCCCACACTGGAATGTGTTTCAGAATTCGGTTAAAGAGACAACTAATATAAAAAAACACAATGTTGGCAGCATAAAACTTCTTGTGATTATAATGTTATCCTCATGCAAAAAGAGCTGAGCGCATGTGTGTGTGTGAGGAACTCTGCCTGTGTTTGTGCTCGTTTTGTCACTGTCAGTTTGTGAGTAGGGTTTGTAGGCTGGTGATTATGTGTTTGGGATAACTCGGCGGCTTGCGGCCCGCAACCATTATGACAAGGGTGCAAATGTGGCCTGGATATTTTCGACTGAGAGAAAGAGAGAGAGATGGGAGAGAGACTATCCAGATTGCAAATAGCTTGAATTCCTGCTTCCTGAGCTGTGGAATGTGAGCAAGGAACATCTGTCGCCATGACAGCAAGGTCACCAGGCCCGCCTCCACCCAACACACACACACACACAAACACACACACACAATCTAAGAGACAAACAGCAAAATCAGACACAGAGTATTACTATGTTTTGATGGTTCAGTATAACTCTTTAATTATATCTTAGATATTTGCAGTTATGTTTTTAATCCACATACTTTAGGTTTACTATTAAAGGAGCTCCAGACAGCCGAGGCAGGAAACTTTTCTCCTTTTATGTTTCCCAACATTATCAATCAGAATTCTCTTTTAATTCTGTTGTTTCACTGAGAGTTCGACTCTGTACCGAGACTATTGCACATTCAAGAATACAAATAAAAGAGCACCATGGTTATGTAACACATTCAGATTGATTGATATGATAGTTAAACGTCCAACTCTCGTTTCTTAATGTTTTTTTTCATTATAGCTTCCATATGGAGTTATTTTCTCTTAATTCTGCAGGAGTTTTGGTGACCTGTACGATTTAAGACGCTGATCGTGTAATCTCAACGTGTCCAGTTTGAGTCTGGCTGTTTATCCACACATCACCCATCTCCCTCTCTCCGCATTTCCTGTCAGCTCGATACTGTACACTATCTAATAAAGACAGAAATAAAAAAATGAATTCTGCATTATTATACTTACACATTAAACAAAATACAAATTGGCAATATTGTACTCGACTGTCATGCCATTGAAGCAAATCTGAACTTGAAAGAAAGAGAGACCTAGATGAGAAGCAGGAGGGAAGCAAACGAGGTAGAAATACTGAGTGAGAGGAGGACATAATGTGACATTACTGGGCGGCGCTGGCTACGCAGGAATGCAACACACACACACATACACGCACACACAGGAAACAGAGTATAAACAGTGGTGTGTGTGTGTGTGTGTGTGTGTGTGTGTGGATGGTCAGTCTTGTGCTTTGGGATGTGGAGTTGTGTATGTGCGTATGAATGCGCAGATAAGGGGGGTTGTATTCAGTATGGGGGGGATGAAATGTGTTGAGTGCACATTGCAGCATATTTACACCTATAAAGAAGCACTGCCATGGACACACTCTATAGAAAACATAGAAAGTGTGTGACTTTGGCATTTCCTGGCTTTGAGAGGTGACTGTGCCCACAGTTGCTGCGTGGTCCTGCTTACAAAACCATTTATGTTTGATTTAGTTTCCTCCCGTCAAATAAAGGTGGCCGGTCTGAAGGGGCACAAAATGGCCGCACAGGAATAAAACCTCTCTTTAACTGTTCAAAGACATATTTTTGATGCTTCTGTTGTTAGATATAGTATAATCCTTTCTACAGCAGAAAACCTTTAATGTCCTCATTGCAGTTACTGCTACTATGACATGCTCTTATATCAACAAAAGAATTGGAATCACCTGCTAAATTACGCACAGAGACGATTCCTAAGGAAAATAAATTGATAAGAACCATCATCTAAAGCAAAATGAAGAAGAAACTGGAATCAGTCACATCAAAGGCAGAGGACAACAGGAGAGTTTTTCTTTTAAAAGCATCTGAAGGGACACATTGAAGACGCTGGTTACGTCTGTGTGCAGCATGGTAGCTAAAAGCAGCTAGTTTGGTTCTGACTCGAGGCGCTTCCAGCTGATTGCTTTCTAAAGATCCAAGGGACCTACTGGGTTTATATTCTTCAAGCATATCAGACTTATATTTTGGCCCGAGGCTGTTGAGTGATTTATAAGCTAGCAGCAGCACTTAAAAATCTATTCTAAAATTATCTTGAGGCTGTCATAAAGATTTAAGAACAGGAGTACACACAACATCTATTACAAGTCTGTGTCTGTGCTGGAAGAGGATCCCTCTTCTGTTGCTCTTCCTGAGGTTTGTTCCATTTTTTTCCACGGGGGAAGTTTTTCCTTATTCGAATTGAGGGTCTAAGGATAAAGGATGTTGTGTTGCTGTACAGATTGTAAAGCCCCCTTAGGCAAATTTGTGATATTGATATATAAAAATAGAATTGACCTGACTTGACTTGAGTAATGTGCTCAGTTTTCCTGGTTCTTGTTAGAACTCTGGGAGCAGCAGTCTGAATGTGCTGCAGGTGTTTAATGGTCTTTTTTGGAAGAGCAGACAAGAGCATTTCAATAGTCCATAAATTACAACGTGGTGTAAAAGTAATAGCTTCAATTTTTTTAATTCATGATGTAAAACCAGAGATATCTGATTATGGTGCTGAAGATTCAGTCACACTGCAGGCTAAACACCACCAATGTAAAATTGCACATTCTCATGACTGTAGTTAATAAATATGTGTATATGTAGGTTTGCGTGTCTTAATCATGGCTTCCACCAAATGCCATCTGCAAAAGTACAGAAGACTTTCATTTGTGGCTGTTGTTACTGCTTGCGGCCAGCAGGGGCGTCTGAGCGGCGGGGGTGAGGTCTGAGTTGAAATGTCTTTGCAGTGAGGTCATATGCCATTCGAGGGGATTTCCTCATGTAGGTGTGGGTCGCTCAGTCGGTGAAGGAAAGACGGATTTTCGGTTGTGTTTATCTTCCAGCCTGCTGTCCTGTTTGTTTACGTGATTAGTATTGTGAAGAAGACAGGAAGTCAGGATAGTTAGAGGCAGCTGATCATCTTTATGCCCCCCCCCCCCCACCCCCCCAACACCAGACCACCTAAAGGAATTTGAAAGTTGTCAAATTAACTAAAGGTATACATCTACTGCACATAATATTCAGGGCATTCTTCTCATGAAGTACACCAATGAGTTAAATTCAAGTTAAAGCTCATTCTCTTTATTACATAAAACCCATAAATTCCTCTCCTGTGGGAAGACATGTAGATAAACTGAAACTGATGAAACATGTTTTTACAGGTTACTACTTGTGCTATTCTACTATGATTTCCTATTAGTCCATTGCAGTATTCTGGTAACTGTAGTAATTGTTCTGCTGACAGACGGTTTATTTTGACTTAAGTCCATGAAACTGTCAGTCTGGCTTTTGTTTGCTTTTTTTATTATCTTGATTTAAATCCCAACATTTCAAACTATAAATAAAGAGGTAGCTGCAAATGATGTATGAGTTAAGGCAGCTGAAGGTGTTTAAACTGGTTTCTCATTTGAATCTTGAGCTGAAAAGCTTTTAAGATCTCCTGCTTTACATTAACAGAGGAGCCAAAAGGAAGCATTGTTTGATAAACAGCCATAAACTCGAAAGGAATGCTCTGCATGTTTCCTTCTTCCTCCATTTTTGCTGCTGTGTCTCAAGTCTCAATTGTAAATTTCACAGCAGCTGATGAATAGAAAATACCAAAGCGGTTAACCAACATTTTTCACATAAGTGACCTACATAACTCTGGACTTTTCCAGTGACCCACCTGTTGGAGCTGGACTCTCCAGGCCTGGGATGAGCGCCATAGGCCCCACCTGTGGGTGTGATTGAGGAGGGAGAGAAGCCAAAGGGCAAACAAGCAAATAAAAATGCAATTTTACATGAATGAAAATACAATCAACTTAATTAATAGATTTTCACTAGAATCTACGTGACTGCACAGAAAACTTTAATGCAAATAAAACACAAATCAAGATGCTTTAGTTATGGTATTTAAAACAGCCAGACATTAAATATTTGGGTGGTGCTTTAGTGATGACAGGAAGCTCCCGTATCCAAGATTTGGGAGTTGGCTGCTGAACAGGAATCTTTTTGATTCAGTATGCTTCCAAATTCCCGTGATCCTTTTCTCAATGTGTGATTATCGCTCGTCTTCTGCGTTTGATTTTCTGACATCATACTGTAGCATGTGAATACACGTGATCAGTCTTTGCTTTGAATTTCATTAACAAAATGTGACAGCAGTACTGTGTGACAGATTATGACTGTGGTAGATGATCATTCTCAAGCAAATTTTCTGTGAGTCTGAGTCTGTGTTGATTGTTTGTCATACTGAAATGAACGAAACCCAAAGAAGGTTAAAAAAATGCATTCAAAAATGTAAAATATTACAGCGTGCTATGGAAAATAGTTGGTAGTGATGTACATGTATAGTTAGCGATAAATGCTAAAACCTGCAGTAACACCAGTATGTTAAAGGGAGCGTTTACTGATTGGCTCCTGTGACGCTTGTCTGTCAGTGCCACTGAAGTACCCACAGGACCACACCCTGCCGCGAGGCTCTAACGACTGAATCATTCACATGAAAAAATTGCACCCATTACAAATTATCATGTGGCTGTACGGCAATTGCCTTGACTCAGTTTTCTTTGAATGCTGACTCAGGATCAGTTTGCTCATCTTTTTTCCCCGCTTTAACCGTTTTTCCAGTGACCTACATTACAGTTACTCCCCATCTATAAATTATTGTAACCATTTTCAATAGTCGTTTGACCCAGTTTTGGTGTCTGAACTGGTATGGTTTTTGTGTGTTGTTGTTGTTGTGACAGGCACAGGAAGTCACTGATATGTGACCCCGAGTGGAGAGGATGCAGGTGTTGTGAGCACCCACTGGGACAATTTTGTGTGTGTGTGTGTGTGTGTGTGTGTGTTTGTGTGGCCGATAAACCTGATTTGTGTTTATGTGTGTTACAGGCATGCATGGGCCTGTGTGTGTGTTTTTGTGTTATTGTATGATTAATCGCTAATACCTCCAGTAATGGGTGTGTGCAGAGTATCCAAAGCTGGCATTGAATGTTTGGTTAGATTCATAATACAAAATGTTGTTCACTTATTCTTTGATCAACAGTTACTTATTTTATTCAAAATTTATGCAATTCTACAAGTTCTTATTGATCTACATTTGAGAACCTTGGCTTCAAGTTTCAAGGTCAAAGTAAGGTATCAATAAATGTCTCTCAAAATCTCTTTTTTTGATTGTATTTTTGTGTTTTTGCAGGAGATGGCTGTTCGTGCACTGAAGCAGACAGGAAGCAGGAACATCGAAGCAGCCTTAGAGTACATCAGTAAAATGGGTTACCTTGACCCTCGCAATGAGCTCATCGTCCGTGTCATCAAACAGACTTCCCCAGGTACACAACTACAACATACTGGTAAACTGATTTGGCTTTTTGGTGAAAGAGATGGTACTTATGGCTCCCTGGCATGATCGCGCACCATTGTCTTTATTAGGGGTAACTGACCTTTAAAACTAGCCCTGACATCAGCACCCTTTAATTTAGCACACAAGATATAGTTGCTCTATGGCATCTTCTCATAAAAAATAAAACATTTTTACTGTATATGCTCCTCATTTCTCTTACAACCCATACATTACATCTGTACTGTATGTGCTAATTGAACTAGTTCTTTTTGCAACAGAAAGTTACATGAAATTACTACAATATTTCCTTAGTATATCAAGTGGTATTACTTGTTGTGCTTTCAGGAAAAGCTGGCATGCCAAACTCAATGGACCACCGGCCTGCACTGGAGGCTTCAGGTGAGGCAGGTGCCATGCCCCCATACCACCAAATGGGGGCCCCCCTGTATGAGGGGGCTGGCTATGGCCCGGAGGGTGAGATGCCCAGATCCTACATGAGTGCTCCCCCTGTTATGAACTACATGATGCCCCCATCTGGAGCAGCACAGGGCCCTGCCATGGGAAACCCGATGGGTCGACCTCCCAGTATGGGCACCTATCCACCAGTGATGGCCACCCAGAGCAACCCAGCCAACACCATGTACCCTCCAGGGGCCCAGCAGAAGGGCTATCCTGGCAGTATGGAGCAGCACGGGCCCATGATGAGCTACAATGTCCCTGGCCAGCCGCTACAGCTCCAGCCACAGCCACCAGGGGGCCCTGTGCCAGGCCCCCATTATGACTACGGCCATGCCAGGCCTCACATGATGGAGCCTGCAGGCTATGGAGTTAAGAGAACAGCCTCCTTCCAGAACAAGATGGCACCACCCCCCATGGCGCCCCCAGACAACTATGTCAACATGCAGGGCAAAGGGCCCATGGGCCAGAATGGGCCAGGAGGGGGAGGATATCCTGCCAACCTGTACCTGCCCCCTCACTCCCACCCACGGCAGGCCAGCCCCACTTCCCACCAGGTCCACATGATATCCCGTTCCCCAGGTGGGGTGGCAAACATGGGCCCAGACTTCTCTGATCTTCCCCAGGGCTTGATGACACCATCCAGGGCTAGCCTCAACCTGGACCTGTATGAGCACCACTGGGCAGGGCCTCCAGGCCCTGAAGGAGCCCCTCCAGCCAGGCAACCCCAACCCCAGGGCCCATTCAGGGGTGAGGTGCGTGTTCCCAGCAGAACCAACTCCTTCAGCCGATCTGCTGGTCCCAACGGCGTTCGGCCTACGATGGCAGCACCCCCTACGGCTGGGAAACAGGATCCCTCTTTGGGCCCTCCAAACACCATCACAGCTGTGACATCCCCGCCCATCCAACAGCCGGTCAAGAGTATCCGTGTGATGAGGCCAGAGCCCAAGACAGCTGTGGGACCATGCCACCCCGGCTGGATGACCCCCCAGGCTCCAGATACAGCAGAGCCTCTGGCCTACATGCCAGAGGAGACCTACCCCCTTGAGCCTGCTCAGGAGCCACGCTGTCCGCCACCACCTTACCCCAAAAATCTCTTTATGTCCGGGGCAGCTGGCGATACAGGGGCCCTGGAAGGAGCTGGAGCCATGTGCGGAGGTCAGGACCTCAGCGCCTCTGCTGCCAGAAGCACACACAGCAGCAGTGGAGGCAGCGGAAAGGCCGAGGAGAGCCAGCAGGTTAAAGAAAAGACCAAGATGGGGAAAGGAGAGAAAACGGTGAAAGACAAGAAGCAGATCCAGACGTCGCCTGTTCCAGTGAGGAAGAATGGACGCGACGAGGAGAAGAGGGAGTCACGCATCAAGACCTACTCGCCTTTCGCCTTCAAGTTCTACATGGAGCAGCACATAGAGAATGTGATGAAGACCTACCAGCAGAAACTGAACCGCAGGCTTCAGCTGGAACAAGAGATGTCCAAGGTAAGACAACACTTCACAGCACTCCCTGCTGAATCATCTGAATAACAGAAACCATCGAACCTAATGGTTAAGTGAAATTAAAGTGTTGAAAATGAACATGCAAGGTTTATCATGAGCGTCTTGAGTGACTTTCAGCAAGACAAGTAACCTCTGTATGCTCAGTAAGTTTAAAGTAACATTAGCTAAATGCCTACAGAATACAGACTATAAAAAAGGTTGCTTCTCTAGAATATTTTTATGATAGTTTTTTGCTTCTCCAGAAAGCTTCTGTAAATAGGGATTAAAGGAGCCCACAGGGTGTTTCATCCCATTGACTACAAATTGTGTATATGTTACATTATTGCAGACCATTTTACAAAAGATACCATATGTTTTCAGACTGATTTTTATGCCAGGCAGGCATCAGTTTGATGCATTTCAATAAAACATGAAACAACTATCAACTTGAAGAGACTTGAAACTTGCTTAAATCCATCATAATGAAAAAACACGACCATTAGAGTATATAGGCAGTGATTATTTTACAAGCAGCAACAACTTCTTATTTTGATAGAACCAGTCATGTTCATGTCATGTTGCAGAGCAGACAACCATCAGTGTTCTGTCATCATTTTCATAGCACAATGAACAGACAAAACCAACAGCTGCCTTTAGGTTGGAAATCAATCAGGAAACAGCATGCTTTGAAAATGCTCAAGAGTAATGTAAGTATGTTGTATTAAGTGGGCTAAAACAGCTGCTAAAACCACTGGTATAGTTCTCGTATCTCTATTCAAAAGAATTCAAGAGAATGTAAATGAAAATTGGTTGCACAGAGCAGTGATGGTCAAGAGGTTATCATCCAGAGAATTCTTCCTCAGGGGTTTGTTTTAGACAACAGGACCTTTGTCTCGGAATGAGAAGTCAGTGAGTTCACACTTGTGTTTGCATGCGCTTGTTCTGAATCGTGACTTAGGCCTCTGCCCTTTTGACCTACTTTAAAGTGATTTGAAAGGCATTTCGAGAGAAGAAAAAATACCACAGCCATTTAGGTAACAGACTGAGTAAAATTTGACAATAAGGTCAGGGTGCTGGATTCAGCTCATGCCACTTGTCAATAAATGAAAAAATGTACTTGTATTCACGTTATTACCAAAACCGCCTTTGAAAGCTTTGTGTAGTTATAAACTAGTTTATTCTCCTCATCATCTCTCCCCTCTTCAACCCTTTTCCTTCCTGTGCAGGCTGGCCTGTCGGAAGCAGAGCAGGAACAGATGAGGAAGATGCTGAACCAGAAAGAATCAAACTACAACAGGCTACGCCGTGCCAAAATGGACAAGTCCATGTTTGTCAAAATCAAGACGCTAGGCATAGGTGCCTTTGGTGAGGTGTGCTTGACACGTAAGGTGGACACTGGTGCTCTTTATGCCATGAAAACACTGCGCAAGAAAGATGTCCTCAACCGCAACCAGGTGATTTTTTTTTTTTGTATGCCTATAATATAAGACACTGCTGATTTGAACCTGTGAGTTTGTACCAGTTGCACAGATCATCATTTTTGTGCAATCGTTGGTATTATTGCTTTTATTGATATTGATGATGACGTGTTGTATTTCCAACCAGTTCAAATGAGGACTTTCTTTGGTGCAGGTGGCCCACGTGAAAGCGGAGCGTGACATCCTGGCAGAGGCAGACAATGAGTGGGTGGTGCGTCTCTACTACTCCTTTCAGGACCGCGACAGCCTCTACTTTGTCATGGACTACATCCCCGGAGGAGACATGATGAGCCTTCTCATCCGAATGGGCGTCTTCCCCGAACCTCTGGCACGCTTCTACGTGGCAGAGCTGACACTGGCCATTGAGAGCGTCCACAAGATGGGCTTTATCCACCGTGACATCAAGCCTGACAACATCCTTATTGACCTGGACGGACACATCAAGCTGACTGACTTTGGCCTGTGCACAGGTTTCCGCTGGACACACAACTCCAAGTACTACCAGAAAGGTGAGGCTTTCTGATGAATTATTGCTTGTCATAAAAATGAAAACTGTTCATGTTGGGCTGTTTTTGTTAAACTATGTATATGTGTGTATGTTTGTATGTATTCACTTATATCTGTTGATTAACTGTTGTGAAACTGAACCTTGGGAAACTTACTAAACTAATTACAAAAAACAAAACCTGTACAAAATTTTTTCATTGGAATTGCTCCACCCAGCTGGTCCAGGCAGAGTCTCATTGTGTGTTTTCTGTGTGTATTTCAACAAAATTGTTCCCCTCCTTCTGTTTCCAGGGAGTCACGTCAGACAGGACAGCATGGAGCCCAGTGACTTCTGGGATGATGTGTCTAACTGTCGCTGCGGCGACCGGCTGATGACACTAGAGCAGCGTGCCAACCGGCAGCACCAGCGCTGCCTGGCTCACTCTCTGGTGGGAACACCCAACTACATCGCACCTGAGGTGCTTCTGCGCAAAGGTGGGTGAGAATAAGATACTTACTGCTGATTTAACAACCAAAGGCAGATTTCTCTTTGTCTGTGCTCGATGATTTAAGACACTGTGTGTACATACTGTAGTTATTTGTTCAACTGGGCAGAATTTCTTTACTTGAAAAAATGTATTTTTTGACACTTAAAAGTAATTTATTTATAAATCCTGTGTCTTCTCTGTTATGTGCTCTTTTATTTGAAATTTAGTTTAGTACACTTTTATCCTGCAACATGTTTTGTATCACTAATATTCAAAGTTACCTTTCATAAGAAATGAAACTGACAAAAACATGCATAAAAATGAATCTTGCAATTCTCTAGAACTCAGACATCTTGCATTTTTTGTACATGCAGTAGAGTCCGTAAGTGTTTGGACAGTGACTCAGTTGTTGTTGCGTTGGCTCTGTACGCAGCCCAGAAAATGTGAAATGAAACTGTGACTATGAGGGCTGATGTTGGGCTTTAATTTTAAGAGTATTTAGGGCGAACACAGTGTAGCCCTGTCATAATGCACTGTTCAAAAATTGTGTATAAAAAGGGCTGCAAGTTCTGCCGTTTATCTAATATGGACCCTAAAAGCTGAGAGACAGCAGCTTAACTTAGAGTCATTGTTTTATTTCAAATCTAATGTGCAGGACCAGAGAGCTGACACAATAGAAAATATGAAACTTTACAAATAATACTTATAGTACTGTTTTTTCCTGTCTGTTTCTCTCTGAAGTCAGAGCACTTAGCGATTCATGTGACATTTGTGTCTCGTGTGCAGGTTACACCCAGCTGTGTGACTGGTGGAGCGTGGGAGTGATCTTGTTTGAGATGCTGGTGGGACAGCCACCCTTCCTGGCCCCCACTCCCACCGAGACTCAGATTAAGGTCAGTGAAGAAGAAAAACATTTCCACTTCGAGCTGGAATTAAACCATTGACCAATAAATGAATGAATGTCAGCCTGGTATACCCGGGTCAGTTTTATCTCAGCAGGACAAAGAGAAGAACAGAATTAAATAACTGAAGAGTGGCACATAATATCTTCCTTCCATCTTTCCATCAGCTGAATTTTGGCAAATAGTGTACATATTAGGACTGAAATTAACAATTATTTTCATTCAGTCTGTCAATATCCACTAAGTGTAATTAGTCCATTGTCTGAGTCCAAAGCTCAGAGATATTCAATTTACAATTATATAAAACACAGAAAGAAGCAAATGCTCACGTTTGTGAAGCTGCAACCAGTGAAAGTTTGGCATTTTCCTTGATAGATGCCTGAAACGATTAATCAATTATCAAAATTGTTGATGATTGATTTTCTCTGGATTGCCTATTCAGTTAATGACTGTAATTGTTTCAGCCTGTGTGGACATTATACTGTACTAAGCTAAAGTTACAGGAACTGTAAGTGTTTTGATTTTAAATTTCCAACCTGGCGTGATGACAAGCTACCAAAACGTTGTCCAATAAATGAGCTCCATGTGACTTTTCACCCAAATCACAAAAAAGTGCATGTTTTTCCCCCTCAGTGGTATCTAGTCATACAGACCGTTTTGGAATCACAAGCACAGCCTTCAACTCAAAGAATCAGATGGTCAGATAACGTAATGATACATTTGCATCTAGCTGCTGTTTCCTCATGTGTGATGTCTCTTCCCTCCCAGGTCATAAACTGGGAGAGCACACTGCAGGTGCCCCGCACAGGTCAAACTGAGCCCCGAGGCCGTCGACATCATCGGCCGCCTCTGCTGTTCGGCAGAGGATCGGCTGGGTGCCAACGGCGCCGGCGAGATCAAGAACCACCCTTTTTCACCCAGATGGACTTCTCCAGCAATCTGCGGCAGCAACCGGCCCCCTACCGACCCAAGATCGCCCCACCCGATGGACACGTCCAACTTTGACCCCGTGGAGGAGGAGGGCGGCCCCGGGGCGTGGAGTGACAGCGGGGACAGCACCCGGGCTTTGGACGCGCTCTGCTCCCCGCATGGGAAACACCCCGGAGCACGCCTTCTACGAGTTCACCTTCCGCAGGTTCTTCGACGACCACGGCTGCCCCTTCCGCTATCCGAAACCGCTTGAAGCTAGCGAGGTGCCGCCAAGCATCGCCGGAGCCAGCAGCACGGGCCCAGACGAGGAGGAGGAACAGGAAGAGGAGGAGGAGGAGGAAGAGGACGATGAAGAGGAGGGAGAGCAGGGGAGGGATGTGAGCGGTCTATGTCTAGAGCTGCAGAGTGACAGGCCTCCTGAGCGTGCTCGTCACCCGGCTCACAACCCTCCCACCTACCGCTGCTCTGCTTCTGTGTGTCTGTGTGTAGAGGTATGCATGATACACAGGTGTTTCTGTGTGTGTTTACGCATATCTGGCATGTATGATGTTACAGAGTGTGATTGTTAAGTTGCAGAAGCAGGACTGATGAACATCGCCACCTTGTGGAATCTACTGTGTGTCCACAATGACTTCAAAATTTGAGTCTCCCCTCACCTGGGACCAAGAAACAACATTCTGTATGTGACTGGCTGCATCAAGGGTGAAACGTATGTGGTTAGGAGAGCGAGACTCAGAAACTGCACAGGCTGAAAGGAGATTGTTAATATCCTTGGGAACATAAGGATGTCTGGATCACAGAGGAAGTTCAGACAAGATTTCTAATTTGAGGACTGCTTCTGGTTCTTTGTATCCCATTCCTTCCACCCTTGGTCTTACAGATGACTGAAACACCTCCACGGTGACTTTCTGACACAGGAGCTACTTCCTGTTGGACCTGTGCTGCTTTACACTCGAATATTGGACATGGCAACGTGAAGAGTGTAACCAGTTTACTCTGAGCGCAGGAGGGAGACTGAATAAGCAACAAGCCTCTTTCACAGCTGCTGCAAAATAAGCTACAAAAAAACACATGCATGCACGTGCACACACTCACTTATTCAGTACAGCTCGTGGGGTGAAAAAGGCATTGGTCTCTGCAGGTAGATTACAGTGTCCATATATTGATGTTTTGTGGCTCAAAGGATTAGAAATAGCTGTTTAGTGTCCCTTTAAGCATTCCGTTTTTAAAATTTGTTTATTTCTGTATATTCACTTTAAATTTCTGCATTTGCAGCAGATCAAAGTTCAAAAATTAGAATCAAATGAACAAAACAAGATATTTTCTTTTGGTCTATCTTCTATGCTCACGGCAGCCTCCTTTTGATTTTGTGCCAACTTTAGTTCGGCGTAATGTTTTGATCCTTCTCCACCCAGAGGCTGCTGCTACAAATATTGTGTTCATAAAATACTTCCTGTTACTGATTCTACACACTTGACCCACCATTTCAAAGACACAAAGAGTGTGTGTAGAGTTTGGATCAGACTCTAAAAAAACCAAGCCTGACTCTGTTTTAGCCCAAATTAAGAAACACTGCAGCATTTATTAAACCAGAAATTTCACTATAAGCCTGACATGCAGTGAGTTTCTGCTGAGTTTCATCGGGTGAAAAATATTCTTGTGTTCAAATGATACTACTTGTTTACTATGGAGCAGGTAACACAATACATAAAATCTATGAATAAAAAGCCCACCTGATTAAACCCTGTGAAAGTTAAAAGAAATCAGAGCCCTCCTCGGACCGGCCTAACCCCCCCCCCCCCCCCCCCCCCCCCCAATAGGTCAGATATGGCTGAGTTGGTGTCTGACTGAGAATCAATGCTCTAACACACACAAACATACACATACACACACACATTCACTAAGATGCACAGTTTTACAGCTATCCTGCAAAGATCAGTCCCACAGTTGCATTGTAACTAAACCAGTCTCCTCTCTCTTCTGCAGGGGGGTCATGAAAAGACAAAGCAACACGTTCTCACAACAGCCAAACATGTGATAGTATGACTAAGTGCAATACAAAAAAAAATACATTATATATAGTTTTCTAAACACTTAATATCCTTTTGAACGTTTAGTACTGAAACATGCCATGTACAAATATATTGGTTTATATATATTTTTTTCTCTTTTCAGTTACAACATGCTGCTTATTATTGTGGTTAATATTATTTACATTATTATTATGATTGTTATTACATGTGTACCTGTTTCATGGCTTAAAGAAGCTTAATTGCCAAGTGTGCTTGGGTTTTGAAAGTAACGAGCTGTGTGCTTTTCTAGTTGAATGTTGGAGCGTTGCGTCGCCACACGATGACGGGCGGCAACAGAAATGATGATGATGATGATCAGTGTTTGCAGACATCGACGGCAGACTCTTCAACCTCCTGCAGCCAGGCTGGTCCTGAATGCAGGAGGAGGAGGAGGAGGCTGTAAAGGTTTCTGGTTCAGAAAGAGGTAGAACGGAGTAGAGTAGGAGGAGTTTAGATGTAGGAGAGGAGCAAGGCAGGTTGGCTTCAGGAAATGTAGTTTGAAAAAAAAAAAAAAGAATGAATAGCTTTCTCTATTTTACAAAACCGCGAACAAAGAGTTAGTGTTTGGTACATTTTTCTTTTATTTATCCGAAATGACCACAAGTTTGAGTGTTGTTTATCTCTGTTCTTTTAGGACAGACCTGTGCCATGTTCTGTATTGGAGCTCTCAATACGATCATTCAGTATCTTCTTGCTTATTGACAATCAATCAAACACTTAAAGTGCTCTCTCTGTGTCAAACTGAACAGTTTGGTCAATTTATACCAAACTCTTCCAACAGTATTCTGAATTAGACTTAATGACTGGGAACGCTAAAGAAGTCAGAACTTTATTATTCTTTGATGCATAACTGGCAGGATGATAATGTATGGATCAGATTTGTTACAGAAGTTTTTTTTGTTTGTTTTTTGCTTGACAATTTATTGAAAGTTTGTTTTTGTTTTTTTACTGTAAATGTGCCTTGTGTTCTAAAGTGAGCAGCACAATCTTAAAGACTGCCTTATTATCTCCTCTTTTTCACAGACCTCTTTTATATTTTATTACTCTTGATCTGGGGAAGTTTACAGAGCACGCTCTGTTTCACATTCACACTGACTGTGTTTACATGCAGCAACAAGCTTCATATTATTGTCGTCAGGAACATCAGTAGAAGTAGATGAGTCAGAGATTGAGGGAATGTGGCGCCAGATGGATTTTTCCCTTAAAGTCACACGGAGACACTGTTTTGTTGGTATTTTTCTGTAACAGAATCTTTCTGTATTTCCAGTTGCTACACAGTATCTTATGAAAGGGTAACAAGGTTTTCACCACAGTACAATGTGACAGCTCATTTTTGAATTTATTAAACTGCTGGTATTATTGGGTTGGAGCAGATCATTCAAATTTTAAATTTCCTATCACAGATTGACAGATTTATTGCATGGATACCAAAAAATGTGAAATTAATCACAGTGAGATATGAAAGTACAACCTTTTTTAACTATTTTTTCTATTCCTCAGTAAACCAGCATTCTGTATGTAAACACAGCCAGTGATGCCTACGAGCTGCCCAGTTAAACCAGTCCTCTACTGAGCAGCATCAGAGATAAAGTGCCTTGCTCAAGGGCACCATAACTTGCTAAGGCAGGCTGGTGTTGCTCTTTCTCTCACCCCCATCCAGTTTTCTGTCAGCCGGTCGAGACATCTGAAAAGATGCCCTTCCACTTTTCTAAACCTCTCGTCAATTGCGTTGCGAATTCACATCGACCAGGACGGACTGCTCCTTTAAAAAAAAAAAGAAAAGAAAAGAAAAAAAAAGCTTTATAACGAGAGCTGCGGCTCTCTGCAGAGTGTGTGAGTGCCACAAAGTGTGTGAGGTGTTTCCTGGATGTGTTTTTGTTTTCTGTTTTTAAAGTTAGAGAGTGATGACTGACAATCTTTGACTTGATGTCCTCCCATCTGATTTCTTCACGAGACTTACTTGTGTATCCTTTTCATTTTGTATTTTTACTCCAAGGAGCTTTTTGTTGTCTTCAATGCTCCTTAATGTATGATACAATTCTGTTACTCTTGAATTTATATTTATACAGATATACATATTTTTTGTATCTTTTTTCCCTTTTTTTTTCATCTTCCCCTGTGCTAAAGTTCAAACATCCATGTCTACGCAGTATTATAGATGATGTAATGTGGACAGCTATCTCTTTTTTTACATTTATGTATGAACTGAGAATTTGTATAAATGCTGTCATGGTCTTTGTGTGTAAAATGTATGTATAAATTAAATTAACCAACTTGGACTCGCTTGCTTTATTTCAGTGACGTTTGAAGTGTGAACTGAAGGGGACACAGTTGCTTTATTATCATTTGTAACATATTTTTAGGCCTGTCAAAGCTTGAGATTAAGGTCACATATTGGATTTGAATTTTTCTATCTAATAAAATCAGACTCTTGGGTAAACATCTGCTGTACACCATGTAAATTAATAGCAATGTAATGAATAATTAACATTTCTTCAGCCTAAATCCACCTGAAATCAGTTACCCCACATTTTCATTTCTAAAGTAAATTTATTTGGATTTTTTGTGTGATGTTACTTCATAATTAGGTATTTGAGCTATTTTCAGTAGGTAAACAGTTTTTACATATTTAATATAAATAATGCTGCCGCCTTCTAAAGGTTAGCAGGGACAAAGACTGGCTGCTACCTTCTTATCTACAGTTCAATGTGTTATCAATACAAAAACATACTGTAAGTATATACAGTCCATATAACATAAGCAAAAAAAAGTAACATTTTTTAAATACAAAAGTACACAGTATAAATGAACAATTGATAAGGGGTCAGGAATTTCAAGTGTCAGATTTATAAAAAAAATGATGACTTATGTTTTTTTTTAAATACTAACCAAACCTAAGAATTTTTACTCCAAAGTCAGTGAGCTAAATCTTGAATTTATTATTAAAAATGGAAAATTATGATTTTTAAAAATTCATAAATGGTCAAAGGAGACTGCAATAAGTTTAAAATTGTAGCTCAAAAATCAGGAAAAGGTCAAGTAAATACTCAAGTAAAGTACATGTACCTCAAAACTGTACTTATACATACTTGATTAAATGACACCAGTGATTCCTAACCTGTTTTGTCAGACCTGCCCCCATAACTCTGTCAGATGAACTCAAGTAACCCTTCATCGACACCACCTGTCATGTTCCAAATGTGTTCATTTGAATGGATTTAAACTGGATGTTATTTAGGGATAGGGATATAAAAGTGGATATATTAGTGGATGTTGAAATATTTTTTTTCAAATAATTACTTTAAGTTAACTATATCAACTGTTTATCCATTATTATTTCAATCATTTATCCATTAGCTAATTAACTGTCAATAGTTTATATGCAGTATTTCAACCATATCCATTTCTTTTAGCTATCTATGTTAACCAGTTATCCATTACTTTTCTTCTCTGCTTTTGTTTTCTCACAATTTTTCACACTCGTGGTCTTCAGGTGTTACACCTGACTCAACATGTGGACTTGTTGTTTAATCAAATTGAATTTTTTATTTGATCAAATTACTTGAGCTACTCCACAATCCTTCCACATATCCTGCAGAAGTACCCACTGGGGTCAAAGTACCCCTAGTTGGAAATTATTGATTTACACCACTGTTGTAAATCCTTTTTTTGACATTTGATTTGTAATTTCCCATTTACACTGACATTTTCCCTTTTTCCCAAATATACATATAGACATAATTTTTTTTAAAAAGTGTTCTCTAAGTCCAGATACACACAAACAACAATGTATTGTGCTTCTCAGTTATTCTCTGGTTCTTAACTGGAAATGTCTTCTTGTTGTTTTCATGTTATTTTCATATTTTAGGAGTTTGCTGAAGTGAGCAGAACTTTAAACAGCAGGACTGTGGTCTGACAGAGCAGTGAATATTATATAATATGTATAACCCGCTGACTGCCTCCACCATGGATGTATAATAATTATATTATAATACACATATAATTATATTATAATTATTATTATAATACATATCTACTGATATTATAATACACCCATGTATAGTAATTCGTATAATAATGATATTATAATACATATCTAATGAAACTATATTACATATATAACTGCCTCCACACAGCGCTGAAAAACCCCGCCGTGTCCCAGCGCTGTCCCACAATGCAGAGCGCATGGCGCGTCATTGGAGAGGGACGATGATGGCGGCGGTTGGTGCACCAGAAGTGATCACACAGCTGGAAAGCGCTGCCAAAGTTTTAATGGTGAGAAATTCAGCGTTGTTTTGTAGCCATGGCGGAGACGGTAAATGTACCGTATCTGTGTCTCGGGTGGGGTTTGGCAGTCGGGGGACTCTCGCGGGTTTTGTCGTTTGATGTGTTGATTTTTTACCGGAGACGCGGTTTGTGAGCGATGCGTGGCGCAGCGCCCTGCGTGTCTCCATCCCGCAAAAACCCTCCTATCATCCTAACATGTCAGCCCCTCTTTGTTTACGTGCTTCCTCTCATGAACCACCACCCTGATAAACGACTGCCCGTTCAGACACTTTCTAATGTGGCTCCGTTTTCCACAAACTGCGGCGGTTCGTGTCTCTGTCCGTTCAGCCGCCGCCGTTACGTTAAGTTTTATTACTGTGTGGACACAGTTAGAGTATCTCGGCTCTGTTGCTTTACACGCTGTTTATTCGCTCTGCCTGTCTGCCTTATCTTATCCTGTACCACCCAAAACACTCGTTTCCATCAACTGTTTGTCCCTTTCCCTCCTCTGAGCTCCCTTCAGCCTCCACTGGATCACACCATGTGCATGTCATGACTGTGTACTGGATCAATGTGCAAGCTAGAGCCTGTCGCTGCTTTCTGACATGTTGCTTTCCCTTGTAATGGTTTTATACTAACGCTAAAAGTAGTGGACAGAGTTGCCCTCTGTTTAGTAGATTATTTGCTGTATTTGAGCACCACAGCTGCCTGTCAAGTGCTTTACATACCGGACACATGTTGGTCAGCAGGGTTCTTCTGAGTGGAAGTTGTTTCAGTTATTGTGAATTATGCATTTCAAGTGTCTAAATCATTATCTAGATTATCAGTATGAGACTGTTGATTAAATATACATGACTTTCAAAGTTAGTTATGCAGTTCAGTGCTAAGTTGTGCTGAATTGTATTACATTATGTTGAGAGGTGTTTCTAATATTTAATTTACCCTCATTGATTTAACTGGTATAATGTGATACAGTTCAACAGCACCACAAACCACAGCCTCCAAAATGACCATGAAGGTAAATCAACTAGGGCTGCAATTTAACGATTATTTTCCCTATCGATTAATCTACCGATTATTTTCTGGATTCATCAATGCATCATTTTGTCTATAAAATGTCAGAAAATGACAAACGGTCAGTTTTATCATGTTCAACAAAGAAAAGCATCATCCTCACATTTGAGAAGCAGGAACCAGCGAATGTTTATTTTTGCTTAAAAAATGACCAAAACCATTAACCGATGATTGAGATAATTTTCTGTTGATCGACTAATTGATTAGTCGACTAATCATTGCTACAAAAACTGAGTAAGGTATTTTATTGCAAGGCTATTGTTTAAGACCACATTAGTTTTAGCAAGTGTACTGAGTGTGTACTATGACTCGAACAATTTAATTCAAAAGTAGCTCAACAGTAGCAGGGCAGTACTGCAGTTTGAGTTTATTAAAGCTTCCAAAATGTTTAGACTGATAAAGACATAGAGTATATTGGCACTAAATTGATTACACCATGCTGATGTAGTTGTGAATAGACCAAACAAAACAAACTCTTACAATTCACCGATAGTTTACGATAATCTCCAAATGGATTGATGTATTTACATCATATCCATCCATCATTTAGTGATGCATTCATCTAAATGAAATTGGTTTCACTCCTGACAGTTTGAGTGTACATATGCCAGCCCAGACACTAAAGAGTATCTCATCATTTAGTGGCTGGTTTCTGTAATTACTTTTATCATTTGTTGCATGCATATACTTGTTTTTTTACTGTTCTTAGTGCTGATTTGTAGGTATTTTTGGCCTAATGTTTGAGATGAAAAAAATATTTTAATCAGAATATATAATGCAGATGTTCCTGGTGGCAGTTAATGATTAAGTTAATAATCCTAATTTAAGCCTTTTCTTAAACCTGGATTAATTCATTGTCTTCCCAGTTGGGGGCAATGCAATAAGCTGTTCAATTGTTATGGTGAACATTTTAGCATATTTACTAATCCAGCAGACATAGAGCAGCATTAGGATTCATTTGGAGTTGTGTTTGTGGCTGAATGGCAAATTTAAAGGTGACACATTCTGCACATTTCCAGGTATATATTTTTATCCTGGGGCTCTACTGGAATATCTCTGCATGATTTACAGTTAGAATAAACTTCTTATCTAACTCATATTGACCCTTAATACAGCCCCTAAATTCAGTCTCTGTCTGAAATAGGTTTTAGCTCCTGTCTCTTTAAGGCCCCGCTCCCCATGTGCCCACTCTGTTCTGATTGGTTAGCTGCCAAAAGCTGCCCCTCGGCAGATATCCGCCAGCTCGGGAGGTAGGGCTGCTTGATTATGGCAAAAATCATAATCACAGTTATTCTGGCCAATATTGCGATCACAATGATTTAATATGATCACTCACAGAACACGAAATGATTCCATTTTATTAAATGTATCAATCCACACAGACTCCCAGACATGCGCAAGTCTGTTTCTTTCGCGTTTAGTGAATAGTAATCTGCACAGACAGCTGTTTAAATTACACAAATATCCTGCTGTATGTGTTTTAAACTTATTAACGATATCTACAATGATTGATCAAGGCTCCCAGTCTGTCTGTGAGCTGCCTGTTTCACTACAGGCAGATGGGTGGGAAATACTGTTTATTTCTTCCCGTGGAGCTGACATGAAAACTATTTTGGTTCAGTAAATTTCTGCTGTCAGTCAGCCTGGTGAAGGCAGGTTAGCCGGCCACTGGTGCTGACAGATGGCCGGTTCTGTGGACAGAGATTATGAATGCAGGTAGGAGTCAGTGTGGATTGAACGGATAGAAGGCGTTTACGTGCTGCTCACGTCTCGCTTCCTATGTGAATTCCCAGTGAGAGTGAGTTTGGGCTTTTAGGGAGGGGCAAAAGTGCACCGGTTTAAAGGACAGAGGTGCGCTGCATTTATAACATCAGACAAAACAAGATCATCATTGCAAAATGGAATCCGGCACAATAATCGTTTTATCTCAATTATCTTGTTTTCATAATCGTTGGAAGCCAAAATCGTAATTGAAAATAAAATTTGATTAATCACCCAGCCCTACCGAGAGGCTACATCAACAAACCATGCAACAAACTATAGTAGTAGGATTTCACTACTTTTTCTCATTCTTCACTCAAAATGTCAACTTCTCAAATACATCTATACATGTTCGAGCTGAAATCTGATCCAAAATATGAGAATGGACAACACAGACACATGGTAAAACTTTAACAACTTTCCAGCCAAGGCTACGGAACAGACGGTTGTTTATGATCATGTGCGATGAGCTGTTTTGTCCACCAACTCTTTAGCTGCTAAATGCTCCACCGTGGTCTCTAGCTCGTCTCTTGACTTCATCTGTCTCCTGTTTGTAGTGCTGGACATGTGTGTACAGTTTATCTGAACATTTTCACTGGAAACAGCTGTCTGCTTTGGCTGGAAACGAGACAGATGTGTGTGGTGAGACTAAACCAAAACAGTAAAGTAGTACAGCGGGCTGTAAAACCAGAACAATGAGCTGAAAGACGATAAAACACTCTGTAGAGATGAGGGGGAATACAGAGTTGGAAGATTGTTACCTGTGGGTTCATCACTTAAAGAGACTCCTTTCCCATTGTTTTTTTCCCCCCACTGTTAATATGAAAATATTATTATTGTTATTTATAATTCTGATATTCTAGTATAACGTGGTCTTGGTGTGTTGTGTGTCTGCCATCTCCTTCATAGGATGTGTTTGTGTGTGTGTATGGGGTGGTGGGGGCTGCTCTCAGATAAAAGGGTCTTTCTTTCCTCCACTGCCCTCAGCCGCAGAGCTGCTTTTACTGCAATTAGGCCTGGAATGTGACTTTCCTGCTGAGCCGTATCATGGCGACACTCCTCAATAAAAGTCTGAGTGTGTGTTGTGCTTTCTCACTTTTATTTGTAGGATATTTGGATACATAATGCCTCTAATTATTATTGAGGGATAATCATATTGGGTTTAATGAACTCTATCCTCTGACTGAATGTTCGCTGCATACTCACTGTACATACTGTACAGTCTCTAATTTTAGCAAACCACTCATAGTGGCTCTTCTCCTGGGGTTATTCAGCTGCATGATTGGCCTTCAATTAACCAATCAGGGCTCTGGATGCTTTTGTGTTGAGCAGCAGTGTCATTGGGATTTTTTTCAAGACAAGGAGTAAATATGAGTCTTCCTATATTGTGCAATAAAGTGTTGTGCACCACAAATTATAATGTTTCAGTCTCTAAATATGCATGTCAGTAGGAAAGTCTTTTTCCTTTTCATATGTCGTGGCAGGGTGGTGCTTCCAAGTGACACTGTGTCCTGCAGGTGCAATTCTTCAGAAACTTAATTCCACCTTATAGCATAGTCAAACCTATATCTTGGAAACTCCTCAAATAAAAACTTTAATTAGATTTCAGGATGTTTTGGAACTCAGTATTTTGGAACTGAGTGAGTATAAATCCTGTAAATATTTAGCCTTGTGTATAAATGGTAATTTTGTGTGTGTGTGTGTGTGTGTTTGTTTTTCAGGCACCGCCGTCCATGGTCAGCACAGAACAGAGGCAGCATGCTGAGCACGTATTCCTCTCCTTCAGGAAGTCCAAATCCCCTTTTGCCATCTGCAAGCACATCTTGGGTAACAATTGGATGAAACTGAATTATTTGACCTGTTCAGTGTATTTCTAACCTTGATGGATTTCATAAACATTAGTTCATCCATGTTTTTATACAATTGGAAGCTGCAGAGTTGAGCTTTGCTCAAGGGCACATCTGCAGTTGTTGTTCAGTGAGAGGAAATGTTTCAACTTCACTTTTCATCCATTCCAATGCTCGTGTATCCATCCAATCTGGGCTTCAGACACTGATGTTGTTATCTTCTCCTGTGGAGATTACAGACAGAATATACTCTTCACTTGATCTAAGCTTTGGTTATTGTCTGTACTGTACGAATGGAGATAAACAGTGTAACCTCTAATATTAGACGTCAATATTCATTAGTCTTTTAGTACTAAGTTGAGGTGAATTGACACAGCAGTTCTCTTGAGTCTCTCCTGGACATCCCGGTTGATGTCCTGGGTTTGAGTCCAGCCCAGGGTGTTGGTCATATGTTCACCTCTACTCTCAAGCAAAAAAAAACCCAAAAACTTTCACTTTTGTTGTAACCCTCTGGAACCTTTTCAGGGATTCCTAGTTTAGATTTCGTGCTGCAGGCTACACCAACATCTCAACCTGACCCTGCATGTTAACCATCAAAAGGTTAAAAAGGACTCTAATAATTCACCTGCAACCAAAGTAACTCCATGTTCACAAAGGATGAATTTCAGCCACATTTTCCAGTCTGTCCTGACATCCAACTCACAGAACAGATTCACTTCCATTTTAACCAGTGCAGCCATCTAAACTGGCTGAGAACACTGCTTGTGCATCACTCACGTAACTCCAAGACTGACAAAACATTGAGGTTATTTGTAATAAAATGCGATATAAATAAAGAAAATTGCCTTACTCAGATTATTAAAACTATCACGTGAACACCTTAATAAGGTTGTCAATCACCTGATTCTTACACTGTGTCTACACAGGTGTCATGAAAGCAGCAGCTTCAGTCCTCCATCCATATCTACACAGGATGCGTTCAGTCAGTATACAGTACAGAACAGTGTAGGTCACCGGCGTTTTGGCAGTGCTCAGAGCTCAACACACAATTACTGTAGTTTTGTGATTAAATTTAAGAAAATAGACTTGAGGCGTAAAGATACACTTCATGGTTATGTGTGTAAAGCACGAGTGAAATGCAAGCGAGCCAATGTGCGGCCTGTTTAGACAGCTGTACTGATTAAAATAGAAGCGATTCTGTTCCGTCAGATGCGCCTGACACGGACTACTGAATAATGCGGCTGAAATGCTTTCTTAGCACATGCTGTGTGATTACATTAAGTACAGCTCAATTGCAGAATTCTTTTCCTCTTTAGGATTTCTCTGTAGCACTTTTTGATTTCACTTAATGTTGTGATTCTGTGCCACAAAGGTGTGAACTGAATACAAAGTCATGTGAGCATCTTAAATAGTAGTGGAAGAATTGTATAAGCGTGGTGAAATCACAGCCCATTATGTTTTTAATGTTTGTTTTTTTTAAAATGTATTTTAATTAGTTCAAGAATAAAAGTGATTTATAAAACAGTTTTAGGGTAGTATCTGAGGGCAGATGTCATAATTCCCATTAAGTGATGGCAGCTGATGTTAATCATTTTGCAAAAAAATGACTCCTAAAGATGAACGTATATGAGACTAGAACTGAAAGCTAATCCACACTCAAACTGTGGTCTGCTTCTTTTATGGTTGAAGCAAAGTGCTGTTATTGACACATCTGTTGTTTTCAGATAGGCTAAATTATGTCATGTACCGGTGTTATACACCTCGTAAGTTTAACATCTTACGCGGTCATATTTATTGGGATTTGCATGAGCCTTGTGTTTACATTGTTATCTACTGTAGATTTAAGAGTCATGTAAAAGATTTGACGTAATCTAAAAAGGGGAAAACTTCAGCTTGGGCAGGGGGCCAAATACTTGCCAGATTTGTCCCATGGGCCACTATTTGCCTACAACTGGTATATGGATTTGACTTCAGTAACAGAGCGTTCTTGTTACAACTAATACGCCAAGAAATAGAGCTTTTATACATCCTATTAGTTGAGTAAGTCTCTGAACAGATTTGTGGTAGATTACTAAGGTCTAAGGTTGGACATTTGTTTAATGTTGTTGACATTTATGTAGCAGACTATCAGACTGGTCTAAAAAGAGTGAGTTTGAGTAGACAAGCGAGACAAACTAAACTGAATCTTCACTTGATTGGTTACTTTTTCATTGCAGTTACTTGCAGGTAAAACCATAAAACCATATAAATGCACTGAGCTGGATGCAGAGGTAGGATGCTCGCTCAGATATCACCTGGCCATCTGCAACAGCAAATTTCAGCTTAAACAGCTAGTATATTTTAGGTTAACTTAGCATAGCACAAACATCTAAAACATGCAGGGCAGTGGTGCCCCAGGACCAGGATTGAAAGACACTGCTTTATTGTGCTATTACATTAATGTGGGTTTTCAAACGATCTTTGTCCCCCTGTATTTCTCTTCTCCCTCCTTACTTCCTCCCTCTCCAGAGACCAGTAAGGTGGATTATGTGCTGTTCCAGGCAGCCACAGCCATCATGGAGGCCGTGGTGCGGGAGTGGATCTTGCTGGAGAAGACCAGCATTGAGTCACTTCGGGCATTCCTCCTCACCTACGTCTTACAGAGACCCAAGTAAGAAAGAATGAATGATAATAAAGCCTGTGTGAGTGTTACACAGGTATTAATTATATATGACCTTTACTGACCTCCATCGATGAATGGCTGGATTCACATCAGTAGACCTCATCTCATGTTACATAAGTCTAAAGGACAGAGACTTGCAGAAAAGTAATTCAAGAGTCCTTCATTTTCATCAACAAACCTTTCAAATCTCACAAATATATTTTGGTCTTTTTGATTCACTAAATACAAGAATTTGTTAAATATCAAAAATGTGGGTGGGATCACACAAAGCTTGTATAAGCAGCATTTGATTGGTTTGTTTGTGTGTGCAGGTAATATTGATGCCAGTTGAAAATGGTTCTCTCTCTCTCTCACTAACAAGGTGCCTGAAATGTTTTGCAGCCCTCTTTCTTAGAAAATTAAATTGCATTTTTGCAAACAATTTGATCCAAGAATGCAAGCTTTTATGTACAGAATGAGTTGGACAGTGGCGTCTGACAGCCTGGAATGCTCGAGCACAACGAAATGAAATCTGGGCTGATGCTCATATCAAGCTGCTTCTTCATGTGTTTGCTGGTATAAACAGCCGAGAGGAAGAGCACAGACTAATCTGTCATGCGTACTACAAGTAACAGAAACTGCCAAAACCTCTGACCTGGTGCAATGACGGGTTACAAAAACTGTTCAACAGGCAAGCTGGAAGGTTTTCTGTTTACTTCTGTTTGATTACAGTGTGAACAAAACACAAAAATGCGATAAAGTGAACATTGCTATGTGATAGAGGCCAAGGAAAACAACCTGCAGCTGTGATTGCACCCTTAGACACAATACTCCTATTTCACTTTGTTTTTCTTACTGTTCTCAATCCCTGTGATGGCCAGTGTTCAGTGTCCTTGAGTAGGAAACTGAAGCTCATATCTGTTGCACTCACTGTTAGTTTCTCTGAATCAGAGCATCGATTATATGACCAACCACCTCCCTGTTTCCTCCAGTCTGCAGAAGTATGTCCGTGAGCAGATCCTGTTGGCTGTGGCAGTCATTGTGAAGCGAGGCTCTCTAGACAAATCTATCAACTGTAAAAGCATCTTTCACGAGGTCGGACAGCTCCTCAGCAGCGGGAACCCAACAGTGGTGAGAAAGTCATACCTGAATTATAGATGTAGCTTCCAGTGATGTACATTTTACAGTTCTTCATTTCCTTTACTTGATGAATGTTAGTTACAATGAACAACTAATCAGTCAGTTCAAGTAACTTCCGTCAGTGCACTGATCAAAAATGTAAAGTAACACAATAAGTAATAGACTGCAGGCGTTTTTACCCACATTTAAAATATTATATCATCAATGAATCCACCACAATGTCAAAGCACAGCGTCTTTGTATACGCGGCTCTTACATTAAGAGGAAAAGGCAAAACAATCCAATTAACTTTACAGTGTTTTTCTTCCATTTTGACCTCACAATGATCACTCTGTGCACAAGTGTTTGCATTCAAAATAACATCAACAAAACTGCTTTTGCAAAAGGAAAGCGTCACACTATGAACTGACAAACCCAGTGTGGGTTACTGTTTTAGTTTCCATTAACTGATTACTGTTAAAATGACTCAATCTTACCTTCTTAGTAAAAGTGTGTTTGTGACTTTTAATGAATATTTCCATCTTGTGACATAGACTGAATATTGAGTTTTTCAGGAAGTAAATAAGAAAACGCAGGTAGAGACAGGGAGCTCTCGCTGATGCTGCTCTGCTAAACGTGTTGTGTGTAGACACACAGGGAAACTATGCTGAGTCTCTACCGTGTTTTGCTGTAATTTATGTTCGCTCTAGCTTCTCTGTCCTCTTCTCTGCTCTATTTGTCGGTGTTTGTGTTTAGCTTAGTTTGTATCGTGTATTTAAAAAAATTCCTGTAAACTCAGCTACTGACTGAACCAGCCCCTCCTCTCAACCAGCAGCAGAGGGAGGACAGAGGACAGGAGGCAGATACTGACTGATGTCTGTGTTCTTCATTCTTTCTAAACTTCACTCAGTATCTTAATGTCAGGAATATTATTTATTTTACTGACATTTTTGATTTCTTTCAAGTGAGATATTATTGAATTTATATGGAAACATTACTGTTGCTGCTGTAGAAACATAGAAACAATATTTTGTCATATTTAAAAATTCTTTAGTAATGAAAAAGAATTGATAAGAGTATTGATAAATACTCTTATTTCTTTCTTCTGGAGTTTATTCCACCAATGCAGTCAAGAAAGCAATATAACTCATCACTATAACTACCATCTCTACTGTTATCAACTCATTTTAACACCCGCAGACACAAACATGATAAATTGCTGGTTACATTACCTTTTTAGATGCTGAAAATAATCTGAATCAAACTGATGAGTGAAGGTGAATTTAATCAGCAGCTTCAACCAGGAAAGCAACCAGAAGAACAAACATGTAACTCACAGCAGGAGGTTTTTAAGGTCTGCTGATTCACAAACAATCTCAACTCTCTGTATTCATCTATAACCTGAAATGTTCTTTAGGGAAATCTGATCATAGAACAGCAGCTCTGAACTTTGGAACGAAGAATCTGGAGCGAAAATCAAATATTAACAGACAGTATAAATCTTTATCAGTTGGATCATAAAGTCTGATGTGTGCCTTTTTTATTCCTGCAAGGAAATAAAAAAATACCGAAATGGCCTTAATGCAGTCGGTTGTATCTCTGTGATACGTGCAAACGGGACAAATAAATTGTTTGTTGGTAAGTTAAAGATAAACTTTGAACCATAGTCGTCCCTACAGCTGGCTAGTAGCTACAGCCTGACTATGGGAGGATGAGAAGATAGAAAATCGCAGTTCAAATCCATTCACTATAAGCCTGTTTTACCAATGTTTTGTGATTATTATATTTTTATGGCACACAGTGCATTTTTTAAAATAAATAATAATATAGTAGTAATAATAGTAGTCCAAAATTATGTGAAAATACAGTCAGATAACATCAAATTGGCTGCTGTTCGTGATCAATAATGTGACCTAATTAAAGTTTGAATGTCAAATTTCTAACCGTTTTATTTGTTTAACACACACACTAAATATAATTTCTATTCACATGGCTTTTTTGCTCCCTGGAAAACTGACTGTCCAGTTAAGCAAATCTGTTATTTGGCCTCCAATGGCATGCTTTTTAATGATATAACAGATAATACAGTCTGAAAATATAAAATGGCCATATTGGGATTGAAGCTCCAGGTGTGTGTGTTTGGTTAGAAGAAGAAAGTGTAATGTAGAGTTCCTGCTTATTATACTCATCCACTCAAGTCAATTTAGTATATACAGTACAAAGTGCATTTTCATGATAACATATTTTTAGTACCTGATGTGAACTGTGAGCCTGAGTATGTAAAATGAACCGTGTATGACTCGGCACACTGATGAAACTTTGCTACATGAAGGCAAACTTACTGTATGCTTGTCTCACATTTACAAAAATATATTGGTATGACTTTGTCTCAGTGCTGCTCTGCATTATTAAACAAATTGGAATTCTCTTCTTAATCCAGTAGGGGGCACTACTTTGTTAGGTTGTTGCTCGAACCAAACCCCAAACCAGAAAAGGTTAACTGAGTCCTGAGAGTGCTGGTTTCATACAGCTGATTAAGACACACAAAACCAGACAGGAGGAATGTATTAATGAAGTCACCTGGTTTAGTGTTTGTTTTGACTGAAATTCTGTAACTTTAAGCCCCTTAAGATTAATAGTTTTCCTTTCCTGACTAATCCCTGCCTCATCCTCTAGTTTTTCTGACACAGTGGACAAAATCCATTCACAGGCAGATAATAACTTCATTCAAGAATAGTGTGCATGTGTTTTTGAAAGAAGTTCTCCCTTCCTTAAAATTCTTCACTTAATATTTATTTAGTTGGTTTCAGAAACCGTTGGTCAGAGAAAATGAGGTGTCACTTTGGGCTCTGGCAAATTTTATTTTACTATTTGCTGACATTTTAATGAATAAATATGGGATAACCAATTCTTAAATAAACACATGTAGCAGCCATCAAGGCAGTCTAAAAATCTAACAGAGTAACAAATATAAATATGGTTCTATGATGATTTCAGCTCAAACTGAAATGATGGTTTTATCCTTGATACTTTCAAGAATAGCTCCATTCTATTATAGTAACCAATGATGTGTCTACCTTCATACCAGTGATCATGTATCCACAGGGGTTGTAGGTGTTTTATTTATATGCCTCCGTGCCGGTGACAGCCGTGGACACAGGCATTATGTTTTCAGATTGTCTGTCCGTCGTTCCCATTCTCGTAAACATGATATCTCACGAACGCCTTGAGGGAATTTCTTCAAATTTGGCACAAACGTCCACTTGGACTCAAAGATGAACTGATTAGAATTTGGTGGTCAAAGGTCAAGGTCACTGTGACCTCACAAAACACGTTTTTGGCCACAACTCAAGAATTCATATGCTAATTATGAGGATAAAATGAAGTGATAACATTTTATATCCAAAAGGTCAAAGGTCAGCTTCACTGACATCATAATGTTCTGCAAAAACACTTTTCTGGCCATTATTCAACGCCATAACTCAGGAACAGAAGGAGAGATTGTGACCATCTTTCACATTTAGTACTGAATTGCTGACACTAATCTTGGTTCCCACCTTGAAACTGTGGTGATTGTTTAGATCTTCTGTGCTGCCGGGTTGAAGATGTGTGTGAAGCATCCACGCTTTAGAATTTGTAGCTTCTTTGCAGCAACATCCATATCTGAGGCATCGTTTACTGTCATGGCTACAATGTTATGTTCTATCAGAATCAGTTTTATAGGAGCATGTGAACACATACAAGGAAAATATACTTAATACCTTTTATTAAATTCCTTCAAAGTCTTCACTATAAATATTGTATGAGTCTGGACTGACATGGATCTAAACTGCAACTTAACTGTTTGGCGGAGGTGTATGACCGTGAGGTGGTATTTATAATTATATTTTTATTTGTAGGTGTAGGTATTTTTCCATAAAACGTGATGTCATACTAACAGTATACAGTACACTGTACAATAACACTGATTTTTTTTTTAATATATACATACGTACTTTTCAGCAAGTATGAAAAAAAAAACATACTAAATTTTTTTTTTTTTTTTTTTTTTTTTTAAGTGTATTTTTTTTAGGCATTTTTTGCCTTTTTATTTGACAGATGAAAGTGCAGAGAGAGCCAGGAATCATGGGTAGAGAGAAGGGTATGACAACAAAGGTCCACGGCCAGAATCAAACTGTGCAGATTATGTGGTATGCGTCCTCTGTGGTCCCAACCAGCAGGCCATTGGGGCACCCCCCATACTTCAAATGCTGCATAGGAAATGTACAATATGTGCACTGACAGAAGTCAATGTCACTGTGACTTTGGAATGTAACTGCAAAGAAATCTTCACAAAGAGAAAACAAAATGTTTTTCTAAAGATTTCAAATTTGTTTTCTTAGATGTTCATTGAGCTCTCTCACCACCAACCGCAATTTGTTTTAATGTTTTGCAGCTGTGAGCAGCTCCTGCGTTTCCTTTGTGCATTGCATTGTGGAACTATAGTGTCCAAAAACAGTATACTCAGGAAACATGCTCATTTTAAGACAAAGCAGCCCCTCCTCTCTACCAGCAGTACCTGCAGGCAGTGAATCACATCAGCAGCAGAGGGAGGAGGACACAGGACAGGAGGAAAGACTGCCTGCACAGAGAGCAGCTGTGCACATGCCCCTTGAATCGGGTTGCAGTGACAGATGTGTTGAAATTGTAGATTGTGTTTCATAGACGATCTGGCAACTTGGGTAATGTCAAACATACAAAACTTATGTATCTGTGTGTATGACAATTATTCATAATAAAGGTTAAGGGCCATGCAAATAACGGGAGTTTCCAACAAAACAGGAGCACAGCAGGAGAGGGGGTGAAAATATGGGAGAAACAGGGAAAAACAGGAGTGTTGACAGGTCTGCTCACACCCTGCTTAGAATTGGTATGTAGTATAGACTTGGGACACAGTGCTAGTCCTCCCACATGAAACACACGCAGACTCTCCTTTTTAGTTCATGATTGATGATACTCAAATGTGACCTCAGTGAAACTCTTTGTATAACCTTTGACCTCTCTGCAGCAAACACTGGCCTGCTCCATCCTGACCGCTCTGCTCAGTGAGTTCTCCAGCTCCAGTAAGACCAGCAGCATCGGCCTCAGCATGGAGTTTCACGGCAGCTGCAAGCGTGTTTTCCAGGTTTGTTCCCTGCCTGTTTTTTTTGTTTTTTTTTTCTCTGATCTAGTCAATTTTTATTTCCTGAATTCATCCATCATTCTGTTCTTCTGTGACTCCCCCATGTTTAGGAGGAGGGCCTGCGTCAGATCTTCATATTGACCATGGAGGTTCTGCAGGAGTTCAGCCGCAGAGAAAACCTCAACGCCCAGATGTCCTCTGTCTTCCAGCGCTACCTGGCTTTGGCCAACCAGGTCCTCAGCTGGAACTTCCTGCCACCTAATCATATCCTTTCTTTGTCAGAGCCTGACATTATTACACCTGGCCTGGAAAAATCAGGAACACAAATATGAAGATTTCCAGATCTTGACACACAATTAAAAAGGATTGAGTCAAGACATATATGACAGAGGGAAAAACAGGTCAGTAACAACATCAGTAACAACATCCATTACGTCTAATGGACGTAATGGATGTTGTAAAGCATCTACTACTGTTGAACCAGTCTTTATATAATTTACTTTTAGATGACCAAAAATACAAAATAAGACCCATGTTGTTAAGTGTTGTCAAGGAAAATTTTGGTATCGGGACACAAATGTCTTGATGGTCCTCCTCACTTTGAAAATGTGGCAGAGCTGTTTAGGTTAAAAGAAGAAGGTCATGCTAATGTCAGGAAATTAAGTCAGTGGAATGTCTTCACAAGTGTGTTTGTGTGTGTTTACGTTTATATCTTTGCAAATATACATGACTGTTTTTGTGTATATGAGTATGTGTTGTCTCTATAATGGCAAATCCATCTGTGTTGCTTCTCGTGTGTGTGTGTGTCTCTACAAATATGCAATACCAAGGAATGCATATCTGTCCATCAGTTTCACTTTGTAGTTCATCTCTTGTGCACACTTCCATATTATCTTTGCAGTTGGCCGCATTGTTGAGCAAACGTGTGTGTGTGTGTGTGTGTGTGTGTATATGTGTGTGTGTGTGTGCGGCTAGTCTCATTACGGCTTAAATCCCAACCAGCCTGGCATCCTCTCTGCCTGTCTGAGGGGATCTGGAGTGGCGCTTGCTGCCAGCCAGGGCCATGTATCACTTTCAAAGAGGTGTCTGTGCGTCCATCCCCGTATCATTCCAGCAGCCCACCACCCCTGCCTTGGCCCTCGGCTCCCCTTGGTATGCCTGGCACGATGTGTGTGTTCTCAAAGATGCACTTTAAAGTCCTGTGTGTGTGTGTGTGTGTGTGTGTGTGTGTGTGTGTAGCCACTAGCACAGTTTCTGTACTTCTAAGGGAACTTGGGATATGAACTTTTTAATTTTTTAAAAATTAAAAATGAATATTATTTTTTTTTAAATGAATATTAAATATCATTAATTAATCTTAGTTTGGCAACTTCTCATCTAGTGCCAGCATCGGGTCAAAATTTTAATCTCCATTACTTTGGTTTTTTACCAAATACCTGCAAAACTAATGACATGCTCATCAACCTCAGCTGTACTTTGTCTTTAGTGCTAACTAGCATGTTAGCATTCTCAGTTTGAGCATATTTGCATGTTGACGTTAGCATTTAGCTCGTTTAGGTAGGATTAAGAATTTGTCATGGTGGCTGTCTGCAACCTGAAGATACCCTCACAAAATCATTAAGTAAATTTAAATGACTATGAAGCAAAGGTAACCGGATTATATATATAAGTAACCTGAGGTCTCCCAATGGTACTAGTTGTATGCAAATAGATCTGTGGTTGTCTGGTTTATTGATGCTGAGTTGTCACAAATGTTGAATGGACTGTCTCAGGCCGTAGAAATAGCGCATAAATTCTCAAATGAAGTGCTGTTCTTGAAATTCTGTGTGCATGTGAGTGTATGTGAAGTCTTTAGTGTCTGGGCTGTTGTTGAAAAGGAGAACAGATTGATGAAGACCGCTGGGAAGGCTGAATGAGTGTAGCCGCCTGTCTGCAAGTGTCACAACACGCCTGTGCCTGTGTGATGCGATGCGAACGTATGCCAGTATGGGTGTCAGGGGGCCTCTCCTTAATTGCGTGGCTGACAGCCGCCACCTTTTACACACAAATACACACACTCACACACTCCTCAACCAGCTCAAAGATCCCTTTTAAAACGCCTCCCTCCCTTTGACGAACCGAGCGGCATGTGTGTCATCTGTCCTCGCCGCCGTCTGAACCTCGACCCTTTGGCTCTGGTGTCATCTGGTGGAGGCACGCTCCCCGGCGTCTGTACGACACCGTGTCACTCGGCAGAGGGCTTGACTCTGGCCAGGGTCGCGGTCAGGCCTTGAGGCTACGACGGCGGTCAGGTGCTGTAAATGGCTGTCCGAGCTGACAGATAGATCACCCCTCCATCCCTTCTGTTGCCTCAGTGCTGCTGCATTAACCAGCATATTTGGATCTATTTTGTGTTGTTTAGGTGTCTGCGGCATCTGTGGGAATCTTGATATTCATGTCTATCAAATGTGTTGCAATAATAGCCGGTGGCACTTTGTTCTCTAGCAATTTCCTATGTAGTTTTCTGTCACCTGTTCTTTTCTTCACCAGAAAGGAATGTGTAGATTTCACGGCATATCAGCTCACAGAAACTCAAGTTGTTTCAAATTAAAGCATGGCATTCCCCGCCTCCTTCACTGATGCACTGTTGACTTCATATCTATCTCTCTTTGTTGACATATAAACTCTTGTTATAAGAGAGCAGACTTCTGCTGTTTGGGATTTTTTTCATATATTTAAGTAAGTGTAATAAAGTGGCATGAAGTTGTGAGCCTTATGAGGAGTTATTGTTGTGTGGCAGAGACGGCTGTCAGCCCCACACTTGCCTTGGCCTGGCTCAGTATTCTCATTAGCTGTTCAATTTATAGGCATTTTGGCCCTCAGTTTAAGGTTAGGATTAGGAATGTGTAAACTGATGCTGGATGTTTGCCTTGGCCCTGACCTGTATGGAGGATCTTCAACTACTGTTGTCTAAACAGATGCTGGGGAGTGTGTTCATGTATGGGTAGTATGCTGATGGACATTGTGTTAGCACATATATTTTGAGTTGTGTGAGATTTAAAGTAGTTATTTTTGACATATGTCCATTTTCTACTGTTTTGCTGCACTGATTTAAATAGACCAGTTCATGACGGCTTTTTCCATTTGCGATTTTAAACACTGTTTGGAAAGCTCTTTAATGTGTCAGAAGACATGGTGCATTTTACACTTGTCATTTAATTCAAATACAGTGAAGAGTGACAAAGGAGTTGGCATGAGCGACAATCGCCATCATGGAGCACTTGCCAGCAAAAAAAAGATAAAAACAAAGCATGAATCTCACAGATTGTCATTTTAAATGAAGGCAGTTAAATATTTATTATACTAATATTTGCCAAATTATTAATTTCCCCTCCAAGATGTCCTCTTTCTCTTTCTACAACCCTTAATAAACATGTAACTTATTACTGGGATAAAAAGGAGGGATGCAGTGTATGGGTTAAACATCCAACACATCCAACAACCTGAGGTCTGAATCACCACCTTTATACGCAGATGATCACTTTCTCCTTTTGGAAAAAACAAGCTGGCATTGAACACAGTGGCATAATTGATATATGATTGGTTCAATTCAGTAGAGGCAGAATTAATGACAACTGCTGTCTAAACAGATGGGGGCTAAACACTCAAAGGAAATGGGAAAGGAAAGGGAAGGGAGGGGGTGGGCCAGTGAGGAGGTATTCCTGGACTGTTATTTCACATGGCGAGGCTGCAGGGGAGACTTAAGGCAGGATATATCACTTAAACCCTACCACGCGCCTTAGCATAGCGCTGCACTCCTCGCACGGCCGCTGGCAGACGCTCAGCCAGTCTTCCTGTGCAGCAGGACCATCCTCAGTAAGGATCAACCATAATGAATAGAGGATACAGGAGAAGCTCGCTAATCCACGACCCTCAGACACGAAGGTCGTTCAGGCTTGCAAAATGTTCAGATTACTGAGATAGTCCTGTTGTTGGGTATTTAAAGCAGTAATGAAAATACAATCAGGTTGATCTGTTAAGTGCTTTAAAAAAAAACTGTAAGTGAAACTGGAAATGTGAAGTGTGAAGTCAAATTAGATTAGTTGTAATCTAGTCGAGTGGCTTGAAGGACCATACCAGTGGTATTGCATGATTTAGCTCATTTACTAATTATCACGTATACTTTTCATTACAGTTTGTAAACTATGCTTCTTTGTTTTTTAAATTTTTTTCTACTGTTCCAGGCATCTGTCGGACTCTTGAAACTTGCTTGAGTTGTGTAATCAGTTAACTTCAAGCCTTGATTCATTTTTGTTAGTTGCATTATTGTTTTGAGGTAACACAGTGCAGACTTTTCAAATTAAATTGAATTACACTGCATCAATAAGGTACCATTTTTGTGCGCTCTGGTAGAAAGATATAATTATTTTCCAAAAAAGCTAAAATGAGATGTTCTCAATAAGGAGATGAACAAAACACAGCCAACACAATTTCTCCACACAGAAAAATGAGGATAATGTTTCAGTGTACAGACGGAGGGGAAAAAGAGCAAAACATGAGAAAAACTTACAAAGCTTAAAGTTTTAACAGTCTGCCAATTGATTGTATTTACTGTATAAAAATTATTAGAAACCAATGGCGACCAGAAACAGTTGGAAAAATACATTCAACTTTCTGAAATTTTTAATTAATGGCTAATCCACTTTTGATAGCATGTGGTAGCAAAATGAACAAACCCCTTTAAAATTACAAGATTAAAATTTTGTCGTTGACATATTTTGTTTGGTTTTGTGGTCAACATAATTCAGCTTCTCTTGTACATTCAGAAAGGGCTCAGCCCACATTTGCTGTTTTGTAACCATGTGGTTAGTTTATGCATAGCAACGCATTGCTGAATTACAACCCATGAAGGAAAGAATGATGACTTTTTATTGCAACTATGTTCCCTCATGCTTTGAAGTGGAGCGCTGTATGTCGATGCACACTACCTGGGCTAAGGTTCACATGCAAAACCATAAATACTGGACAGCCAAGTGTCTGTTACTAAAGATGGGAAGGTAAAAGAGGTCTCTGGTCAAAATGAAGAGTCAGGGCAGGAAATTAAACTTGAAATGATTGTTCTTTCTCTGCCTCAGTGACTGGATCAGACAAACCTACCAGTAGCAGTTTTAATGGCATTTGACTGGTGGCTGGTGTTAATTAAGGTATTACAGTGTGTGTTTGTATGTCTTTGTGCTTGCAAATACGGAAACTGCATGTGAGAACTAAGGGTGTGTGAATCTCTTCTCTTGTGTTTTATTTAAACTCTTGTGGTCAGTGGTTTGCATTTGCTGTGTATTAGATCAGTTGAATGTGTTTGTGTGTCTGTTTATCTGTCAGTCCGTCATATCTCTCCAGTGGAAAATTGACGTGTCACATTAGTTATTCTTGAGCCCGCTGGAAGGGTTGAGATAGTAGCAGGTGATGTCTTTTAAAAACCCACCAAACCACAACCACATGTCCTAGTCACTCCGCATACATTACTCATCCTGGAGGCATGTATACCACACATACACACACAAGCGCGCACACACACACATACATATATATACAGCTTAAAATGAAGCCACATAACAATCAAGAAAAGTAGTTTAATTTTTAATTTTAGATGATGTCATTTGTTTTCAGGGTAGTACATAAAAGTTTTGTAATGGTCACAGAACTGTTGGAAACAGAATTATGGGATGTTTTAACTTGGAAAAACACACAAAAGCTATGTAAAAGTTATAACTTGTGAATAAGTGGAATAATTACTACACAGAAACACATCAGATCTGTTTTATTACCTACATGTTGTCTCTCAGTGTCTCTTTAACACAGCAGTGAATAATTGTACTGTTCTGTCACTCAGCCACTTTAATGCCAGAGGTCGTCTTATCTTATAGGTTAAACAGTACAGAAGTAAACATGTTTCACCTCAAGTCTTCATTGTTCCCTCTTAAATGTTTGAAACTCCATTATCTAAACTCAAGGCCTGAATAGTCTTGAATATAATTTAAATATTGTGTTTTACATATTTAAAGAGCTCTGTTTTAGAAGTCTCAAAGATGATGAGCTTTCTCTGTGCGCTAAGCTTTAGGAGAAATAAAACCAGTCAAGCAGAAAATTTGAAAATGTTTTTAATATTGAAATTAGTTTTATTTTCTGCTCTTAGTTTTAGCCGAAAGGTTTTAAACGTTCTTTAATCCATTTCAATGAAACTCTCCCTTTTAATCCCCTAATTTAGAGTGTTTGCATCTTTTTGTTGTCAAAAACTGTCAGACCCATTTTATGTCTCTGTCTGGCTGCGTTGGGTAGCTGATGTCGTTGTGTAGTTATCATTCCTGAGGTCTCTTGTGAGTTTTCTCTTAGTCATATGATCTTTAGGAGGGTTTGTACAACCTCTGGCACCAAGGTGGTCCCTCCCAAAGGAGACGGCCTCTGTCTGCAGGCTGCAAGACTTGCTCAGTCCAACTTGTTGTAGAACTAAATATTTAGTTGCTCTTTTACTTTTTTCCCTCTTATATCTTTCCTGCCTGCTTTTATCTTTGTTTGAATGCTTAATGTGCAGGGATTTGATTTGGTTCACAAAAGTCTTTATTTAACCTGGTTAATTTTGTAAAATCAACATCAAGACAGACATGAAGGTTGTAGACCAAGCGTAATTAAAAGCAAGTGAAAGGAGGGAAACTCCAGAAAGTAAAGAAAAAATAAAGAAAAATAAACTTAGTCATATTGCAGCATACTTCTTACTTATTCTGAATTCTCTTTCTCATTCCCTCTCTCTTCAGAAAAGTTCAGTTAGAGGTCTTCTGCCTCACCACGACTATTTTTAACAAGGCCTGAACGCCAAGCATTGAACGGACACACACACACACACACACACACACACACACACACACACAATCCCACAGACCCTTAGACAGGTGCCAACTTTTGTGCCGAAAAGTGTACTGTGGTGTGTTGTTGTGGGGTGTGTGCATGGGGAGTGACTGTGGGCTGGTGTCGGAGCAATGCGTGACCTCGCCGGCCTCTGCCGCTGTTTGGCTTTGATCGAACATTCCTCTGGAAGTTTCCCCCTCCTGCTGTCACCAAGCCACAGGATAGTGATACAGTTTTGTGTGGGTAATGGAAGACAGAGAGAATGAGATTATATATTTTTATTTTTTACAAGTATCAAACTGCAAATCAACATATGCAGAATATATTCTATTGAAACATAACCGTCACAAATCAACAAAAAGATGTTATTACTGGTAGTAGTGGTGGTGGTGGTGGTAGTTGTGAAAAGAATGGTCCTTTATCCAATATCCTGGATAGAAAACAATAAAATAATTCATATTCCACTGAGCCACATGTTGTCAATCATAACAAACTCATGCTGTGCAGCCAAACATTGTTGAAACCCACAGCACTTTATTTGATCTTTTTGAAGATTTCAAAGTTTCCAAAGATACCAGATAAGTCAGGTTGAAATTTGCAGACGCGTATGTAAAATGTTCTGCAGGAAATCTTGTACTTTGATGGAATGGTGCAGCCATAAAAAAGTATTTGATTTTTCAAATCCATTAATAGTTTGTCAAAAATGTTTTGAAGTTCTGTATTGTGAGAATTTACTTTACTTTGTAAACTGAATATATTTGGTTTTTTGATCAGACAAAACAAGACATTTGAAGATGCATTTTTCACAGCTCTATAGACCAAACCATTAATCAAGATTCATTGATAATAAAAATAATAGTTTGACTATCTCACTCAGTGTAAAAATCATACTGTAGCTTCAACCTGGTACAAAATATGTATATGATACAGTCAGACAGTGTGGAATAAAATTTTGCTGTTTTCCAACCTAACAGTTGCTTAACAGGAAATAAAAGGGGTTAAGAAAGTGTCATGACTAATGAAGGGAGTCTTGTAAAATGTCCTGAGAGTTTATGTTGAGTCGTGTGGTGGAGTGATATTGAGTGAGGATGGGAAGAGAAGAGAGTTAAAAGAAAGGAATGAAATTTTGATTGGTGTGTGTGAAGAGAGCGAGGGTTGGTTCATGATGAGCCAAGGAAAGAGCATGTTGTGAGTGTGTGAAAAAGTACTGAATGACGGGAAGTGTTGTGGCTGCGTAGGGAGAATGAGTGTGTGTGTTGTGGGTTTGTGAAAAGCTTCTTGTGGGTGTAGAGAAAGTCTTCAATAAGAAGAGAGAAAGTGTGTTGTGGGGGCATAAAGAAAGAGACTTGTTTAAAACAAAGAAGAAAAGGGCTGTTTTGAAAGGGATTAAGATGAAAAAGTCTTTATAGCTTTTAGAAGAGAGCGAGTATGTGTGTGTGTGTTGTGGGTTTAGATGAAGTCTTAAATAAGGAGAGTGTTGTATGGGAAGAGAGACAGCATCTTGTTAGGGTAAAGAGAGATTTGGGAAGTGGTCAAGCAGAGAAGGAGTGTTGGCAAAAGAGGAAAGTGTAATAGAAGTTTAAAGTGTTGGAATGTGTGTTATGGGGGCAAAGAGAAGTTGCTTTGGTCTTGGAAGGCCTTCAAGAGAAGAGACAAAGTGAGTGGTGATTGGCTGAGGAAAGAGAGGGAGTGTTTCAGGGCAGTAAGGAGTCTCGAGGACATCTTGTAGAGGAGTGGACTAAGAGGCAGAGCAGCGCAGATTGGCTGCAGTGAGAGTGTGTCTTGTGTGTTTAAGGTCTTGAGGAAGCAGAGAAGAGAAATCTGAGTGTGCAAAAGAGAGGAGTGCTGGTAGGAAGAGAGGTGAACAAGAGGACAAGAAGGCGAAAGGGTGTCAGTCGAGGGTAAAGATTGGGAAAAGACCAAGTTGGAGGGAAAAGAGAAAACAGGAAGGAGGACAGGGAAAAGTGGCTTTGACAGTGAGAAAGGAGGTAAGAGGTTCTTCGTGGGTTAAAACTGGCAGATGAAGAGCTGACGAGGGAGAAAGAAGTAAGAGAGGACAAGAAAACAAAGCAACCAAGGAGGGGAGGGTAAGAGAAATTTTTAAAAAAAGCTTTTGTGTAATAAAGGTTCACAGGGGTAATGAGAGGGTGAGTTAGTTAACAAGTGACTAACAAGTTTTTGCTGCGAGCCACAAGAAACCCAAGACTGCCACAGAGACCAAAATACCCATTGAGAGGGAACGTAGTGACAGGAGCTGGTGTTTTTGTGTGTGGCGCTCCTCCTCCTCCTCCTCATCTTCCTCCTCCTCCTTCTCATGCTGCTGTTGGCCTTAACTGGCAGCGGGTCACTGGGGCGCCACTACATCGCCATGTTCGAGGCCACGCAGAACGTCACGCTCAAGCCTACGGAGTCCTGGAGGGAAGCGCTGCTGGACACCCGCGTCATGGACCTCTTCTTCACCGTAAGTATCTTGTCGATCCTGTATTTGTCTTGAGAATGTTTTTGACACCTTAAAATTAAAAAAGTGTTCAGTTTCGAGGTTGTGCTTTTTTGTTGCGCAGTTTTTCACTGCGGCTTTGAATTTTCATTTTCGAACGAAAGTCTTGCATTTCATTTAAACAGCGTTGTGAAGGTAAAGGAAATTAAATTTAATTAACTAAACAAAATCTGCAGACGCCTTGCTGCATAATGAAATGTATGTTTAGTTTTGTCAATTAATCTGCATCTATCTGTCTATGCCCTTCTGTTTTCCATCCATTCATCCATATCCTTCTGTCATGGAGGTCGCTGTTCAGATTTTTTATCCAAAGTTAAGGTCTTCCTGTCTCATACTTTTCCATTAGAGATTTTTTGTGTCCTGCTTTCCCCTTACTACTATACTTCAGTTTTTTTTCCTGACTTCTAGCTGGTGGTTTATTTATGATAAACAAAGAGAGACAGTTTGCTTTTTCATGTCGGGCAAAGAAATGTCACTTGACCTCGTCTTTTTGGCACATCTAAGTTTTTACTGGTTTTGTCGGTTTCTTGGACGCTCCATTAAGTAGATTTATGGGTGCTTTGCAGTGGGGTCGTGTTATTGTGTTACTGTTAGAGGACCGCCCAGTGAAGTAAATGTGTATTTTTGTGCAGTGACTTGTGTGTTTAAAGAGGCGGCCCACGCTGGCTAAGTAAACGGTGTGGAAGAGAAGTGTGGAACAAACCAGTCAGCTCTTCTTCCATTCAGCATCTATCCAAACCCTCTGGCGGTGCATTGCCTGATACTGCTCCACTACCCAGCCTTTCATCTGTCTACTGCCATATACTGCTCTGCCCCCGCCTTTACCTACCACTACCTGCTCCACTGTCACAACCACCCACCTGTCTTCTACCCGTCTACTCTACAGTTGCACTCATTGCTTTGGGTCACCAAATACTGCTTCACTACCTAAAGCATGTCTGTCAAATATGAATTACTGCTGCACCAACTGAGCCCTCTATATATTACCAGATACTGCTCCATCTCTGATATTCCTTTTGCCAAAAGCTTGAGGACTTTTTCTTTTCAGTGACTTCTCAGTCACTATAGCTTTTTTCTGCCATGTACAGCTCGACTACCCCTTACCTTTATCTGTTGCTTCACAACTCTACTACTTTTTTTATCTATTTCCACATTCTCCTGCCTTACTCTACCAACTGCATGCACATTGCCAAATTCTGATCCACTCATACATTTGGGCCCTGACACCAACAGTTGGAAAACATTGAGCCCCGTTGGCTATAGTCAACCCTTATCAGGTTGATTCAGCATGTTGAAAGTTGTGCGACTGGCTGTTCAGCTTTGTGAAAATGTGGCTTGTCAGGTTTTTATTTATATTTTGCCTTCTGTTGTTCCACAAGCAAAACAAAAGTCATTTCGTCAAATTTACCTGCCAAGTATATGATGAGACTGTTTAATCAGAGGAGTACAAATACACATTACTTAGTAGTTATTTCCTCTCATGCATGTACATAAACATATTGTATTAACATCTCAGCGATCAGCTAGCTGTTGGCTGTAGTCTTTGAAATTGTCTTGATGTGTCAGGGACCTAAATCTTCTGCTGCCAAATACTACTGCACCACTGCTGTAGCTCACACGCTCATTCATCTAAATACTTTTTCTTCTAGCACCATTTCTACCTGGAGTCTTTGTAAGGTTTAACTGAGATTCTGAGAGGCAAAGTAAGTCCTGTTAATGACTATTATTATTGCTGCTGGTCTCTGAGAGTTACCAAACATAATTTCATTGTATGCCTACAATGACAAATAGTGTCTTCTTCTTCTTTTGTTATTAAGTTACAGAAGCTGTAACTTGCTGGCTGCATTTGTGTTCAACTTTTAGACAATTTTATCATGAAGTAGCAGTAAATAATGGGGTAGTAGTTTTTGTGTTCATCCTATAAGGTGCATGTAATGTTTGACAGATGCTCGAGGGAAGCTCTGGTTTATATTTCTGTTATTGCTTTTGAACAACAATTTTAGAAAACATGTTTCAAGCACTTAATTTTGATGTATTTTTACCTCCTATTGCTCTGTAATACACCTCGTTATCTTCTGTGTTTAATTAGACCACACTGGAGAGAGAATTTTCTTTGAATATGGAATCACATTATGATGAAAAATCTTGAGTTGTAAATACATTTTTATTAAGATGCGGTACTCATTGTAAGATACACATTCATTCAATTGTTTTATAATTATTTTTTTAAGGCTATGGATATTTATTTTGTTGGTTGAATGTGGCTTGTTGGCTGAAGGCGTGCTTTTTGCGCCCCAGCTCCCACTGTTATCAGCTGTGCTTTGTCTAAAAGATCAGAGCTGGTGCTGTTTCTCTGTGGAAAAAATGGTGCTCAGGTGTCTCTGTTTCTGTTTGACTTGTGGTTATCTGCTTTATGCACCCCGTCTGGAGTAAAGTGAAAATGACCAAACAAGGCTGCAGTAGAGATGAACAAACATGTATTCTCAGTACCAAATCTAAAGGAGATTCTGCTTTGATTAAGTGCCTTTTTGATGACTGTTTGTATATTTTGCCTTCAGTGGGACTGGGGGGGAAATGTAGTTAAGAAATGGTGAAACAGTAATTGTGTTTTGTTGTGCACTCTTTAGATGCTTATTTGCAGTTTTTTCCACCCCTGTGCCTGATAATTATCACTCATTGACACTATAAATGTAAGCCTTTTTCATGCAGCTGAAAATGTTTTCTGTCTGATTGTTATGACTAAATTCACAAAGCAATCACCAATAACTGGAATTGGCTTCAAGCAGTGAATGTAATCAGGGGTCTGATATACAAAGCACAAAGTCCTAATCAAGGATTTAATTGGCCAGTCCCGGCAGTTTGGCATGGATACATTTTTCTGCCATCTTTCGGTTGGTTCTTGTTGCTGCTGGAATCTGCAGGATGTGTTTTGTGTTGGTTTCAGTTTTCAGGCCTCTAGTCTCATCTCTTGCTCTGGTATTTCTAGTAGCTCAACTGTTTGTTATTGTAAGGCTGCTGTGGCACCGTCAGCTGTCTTTGTGTGTGTGTTGTGTGCATTTTTGTGTGTGTTGGCACATATCTGTCTCTGGGGGACCATGTCAATCTGAGCTTGTGTACTGTATGTGTTTGTGTGTATGCTCTGCATAGATCTATGTTGTACCTGTTTCCATGTATAGTGTGTGTTTATTTAATTTAATGGGGTCCTCTGCTGTCTCAGCTGCTGTGTCTCCTCAGCTGTGAGGGGTAACGTGCTGGCCAGGGTGTGTGTGTGTGTGTGTATGTGTATGTGTATGGAGGGGGTGCACAGAGACACGCGCCATCAGGGTCACAGTCCACAACAGACCAGTGGCAGGATTAGAGCCCGGCCCCAGGATTAGGGGCCCCTGTTAACAACCACAGTAACCCAGCACCCATCACACACACACACACACACACACACACACACACATCACCCTGTTGAGGGGCTCTGGGGAGTCTACGTCTCTTTGTGGGTGGGTGTCTGTCACTCTCCCATTAACTACCTCCAGCACTCCCTGATCACACTGATCAGTATTTTGAACTAACAGGAAGCTGCTGTCAGTTTCTGCAGCCACAAGGTTTGGTTGGTGATCCGAAACTATGACTAGAAACTTCACATCACACATTTACATGTTGTTTTTTTTTTTGTTTTGTTTTTTTAATTAAAAAAAACTATTAAAGAATAATTCCATTTTATTACAACTTGGGTTTCATATTTGTAGTTTGGCCATTATTCCTATGTGAGATCTGGGAACACAGATTGCAAAAAAGAAATTTGACAGGGAAAGAAACATGAGCAGTCAGACGATAAGACTGACCAGATTGGCCAAAAAAAGAGAAGAGAAAACAAAGGTATATATTGAAATTATGACCCAAACTGTTTGTTGTAAACATCCATCATTGTTTACAGACCAACCTCCTGGTTCAACCATGACATACCGTACTTGCTGTAGTTGAGGAATTATTACCAACATTGCAGATGCAATCACTTCTCGTTGGATCTTCAACTAAAGTTATTTAGGTAATCGGATCATATGACCGCCGGTCCCGTCACTCTTTGTTGTAGGAAAGTTTTTTTTTTGTTGTTTGTTTTTGTGTTTTGGGCATTTTATTGCCTTTTTATTAAATAGCCGACAGTGAAAAGATGAGAGTAGAGAGATGGGGAATGGCATGCAACAAAGGTCCCCAGCTGGACGTGAATTGGAGCGGTTGCACTTTGTGGTCAGTGCCTTAATCCCTAGGCCACCTGGGCATTGTAGCAATGTTGCTATGTTCCCAAATATCAGCAATTACAATGGTGAGTACATTGTTATCATAATCATCATCATAAAAATCTTAGTTGTAAAGACCTAAGTTGTAATCAACTGGAATTTTCTTTTAATTAGCAGGATAACAAAAAGCAATTAAGCTATCTCACTCTCCACTCTACCTGGCTGATAATTGAGGTGGAGGTTGGGCATGAGAGAAAGTGGTTAATTTTTGAATAGCCAATGGGCCAACCAGTAGCCCCTTTAACCATCCAGATGTTAGATGATGGATCAAACATGATTAACATTATCAAGATTCCAGCTCAGTCTGCAAGTTAATTGACAATGATCGCATTGAATCTACAATCCAATGAGATGACATAACATAGAGTCAGATCATTATTAACAGCTATCAGTCCCAACCAGGCTTGAGGCCAGCATTTCACCTCAGACTGACAAGATGAGTACATATTGTGGAAATCAGCTTAGTAATTATGCTGTGTGTAGCAGCCATTTTGGCAATCCACCAAGTGTCATTCTGGCCCCCAAGGTTTCGTCTATTTTCCACTTCAGCTGGTGACAGCTACGGCTCTGAGATTCAAAGAAGGAGTGATTGAAGATGGATGGAGGGAGGAGGGGACAAGAGATGGGAAGAGAATAAAAGAAAGAAGAGTTGGAAGAGAAATCAAGGTGAAAACGAAACAAGAGGTGCGGGAATAGAAGAGGACGTAATTTTACAGGGGAGAAAAGGAAAAAAAGATGGAACAGAGATATACAATTTAGAGAGAGTGAAAGGAGAATACAATTTTCAAGACAGTGAGAAAGGGTTGGGAATAAATGGACTGTTGGAGATTGAAAAGGAACACCTCGCTGATTGTTGGTTTCCTTCAAGATAAAAACCACTCCGCTTTTGTCCTTTTAACACCTGGTGATCACAGTGCACATCCCCACTCCAAAAAAAACCAAAAAAAAACCCCACACAAACTGTGGAACACACCAAACTGGTTTATTTCATCACATCAAATGGACACGTGCATACACACTGCAGTAACATTACAAACACACTTACACACTGTACATACAGTATAGACGTGTTTATACATAAGACTAATACACATCCACATAGCCACAAACGTACTCGCGTTGACAGACATTACAAACACACACTCACACTGTACCTTGTACTTGTGATCACCTTCATTGGCATAATACATTCCCTTACCTTAACTCTCATGACTATACTGTATGTCTAAAGCTGAATTCATATTTGTGCATTAAGAGGTTGTGCTGTAGCCACTGTAGCGGCTATTTTCCTCCTCAAAAGTGTAACTTCATGTCAAGGCTATGGCAGCAAGTTTCTGATGCAAGTAGAGATTGTTGAAAGTGAAGACAACATGTTTCAGTAACACATCTAGCAAAGATTTCTCCACTGCAAAACGTCTGCCAACTCGTTGCCCTTTATTACAGTTACAGCTTGATCATGTACAGTACATCCATGTAATGTGGTGGTGGTGGTGGTGTGATTTAGTAAAATCTGATGCTGAACTATAAATCAAAACCTACACTGCAGGTATCTGTGGTGGGACTCCTTGCATCAGGTACAAATCCAGCTTAACACCACCTCTAACCCAAACCCTAATCTAAATATCATTCTAACCATAACCCCAAAGCTCTAGTCTAAACCCTCACTGTTTTTTTGAAGAAGTGAGAAATGCACAGTATATAATCTGAGACTACAGAAATTTGTCAACAGAGTGAGGTTTTGCTATGCCGTTGATAGCGAGGTAGCTGTTCCTGTAATATCTTTGGTTGTAACCGCCCATTTGTTGGCAACGTCGCAAATCAATGAGTAAGTCTGTCTGACGGCAATAGTGAAGCATTTTTGCAATGATTTTGATGTGATTAAGTACCATTACTCACTGGATTTCCCAAAGACACTCCCATGTGGTTGAATTTCTCAAAAATGTACTATATTATGATTTATAAAGCTATCTAGTCCTCACAAAGATAGAAGTACAAGAGCGCACACACACTAAAGCATTTTGTGTTTGCCCAGTAAACACAATCAGTGTGGAGTGCAGGGACTGATGAGGCTGCAGCAGAGGCTGATTCTCCTCTGACCCGGCCTGCAGGCACACTGTAACCCAATCTGAGAGACAGAGAGGGAGAGTGATGGTGGAAAAGAGTGAACGAAAGACAATAAGTTGGAAGCGCAGTGTTGATTTGAAAAAACAGAAAGATGAGCCTCTGAGCCCCCAGAGGAAACAGACACCAGGCTTTGTCTCCTTCTATAAATATCATTCCTCATTCTCCCTGCCTTTCTGTCTCCCACTCCCCTCTCTCTGTCGCTCTTTGTCTCCCTCTCCTTTTTTTTTTCTCCTCTCGCTCTCTCATCTTCATCATCCTCCTTCTCGTACTGTCTCTTTACTGTCCACCTGTCTTTCTCTTTCCCTTCGTTCTCTTTTTTTTATATCTAATTTTCCATATCTCTTCTTCTCTTCAGTGGTTCTCTCTCTCATAACCTATCTCCCTGTATTTTCTCCCCATTTATATTCCTTCTCCTCAACAAGGCTGTGTATTGAACCTCAATACTTCTTTGGTACCAACCAAAACGTGTCTGTAGTAGGGCTGAGGTTCAATAGCTTTTTATTGAATCAGATTCCTCCTTGGATCTGCTTTTCAAATCCCTTATATGTATTTAGGTTTAGCTTTCAACATTTTGAAATAACTTAAGTTATAAATGACTAAACTCAAAGAATCAGTTCATCTTTAATCAACTTTTTTGGCTGAGCAAGTAGAATCACTACAGATTTGAATTGTAGATTAATGAATGTTCACAACCTTTACCTACATAATGAAAATGAGATGAGCAGTGTAAGGTATAAAATGTTTATTAAATATGTATCTGACATATTGAAATAACAGGTGTAGTCTTCTTTCTTCAGCAGAGCTCGTTTTTCATGACCTACTTGCTACAAATACTGGACACCCTGCTGCAGAACTATTATCTTTCAACTTAAATTATTAGTATATACATAAAAGTTAAATCGGGAGATTCTGCTCATGAAATTGATGTGACGCGATCAGTCAAATGGGTTTGACCAGAGAAGACTCGCTGCTCTGTTGGTTTCGTTGAACAACCTAAACGCACAGTCTACTCGCAATCATAAAGTGGAACAATCTGTGACTGAGTACAGCCACCAGCTTCCAGAGGGCATCATAAAGCATGACATAAAGTACAGTCCACTGCCAGAGCAAACATAATAAGCACTGAATTAGCAACTATGACAATGGCACAAACAGCAGCAACTAATGCTTCGCTGATACCAAATCCATTGATTAATCAGTGTGCAAAATCTGCTGTCATCCAATCTGCATTCTCAAAATATTTCATATTGTTGTATCTTGTTCTCTCTCCTTCCATCCATCCCACTCCCCTCACACTCATACACACTCACTCACACACACATGCGTTGTGTATCTCTAACTATAGTCAGACTCAAGGCGACTGACATTACTGGCATCGCATGGATCATTCGCTAGTGCAGCTGCTTTTTCAGAGCTCGCGCTGTTCAATCCTTTGGCCTTGCGCTGCCTCTCCCACCCCTCCTTCTCTCTTTCTCTCTCACTCACTCACCCGGCAACCCCCCCTCTTCCCCCCTCCTCTCGCTGAGCGCTTCCAGAGGATGACTTCACGCTCTGGAAGAGGGCAGCAGCAGCACCGAAGGACTACAGCGGCTACGCTACGTTAGCATCTGAGATCTCTTCCCAGGCAGCAGTGTGGCATACGACCAACCAGGCACACCAGCTGGAGAGCAGAGAGAGAAGAGGCAAGAGGAGTGGGGAGAGGCAAAGAGAAAGAATTTTGGTGGAGGAAGTGAGAAGGGGCGAGGATTTGAGAGGAGGAAGAACCATCGAAGAGAGGGAGGTTGAAAGTTTGATTGCTTCTGTAATGGAGCCATGCGCTGGCATAGTTTGTAGAGCCACTGAAGAAGCATTCACTCTGGATTTAAGAGGATGACAGTTCGAGAAACAGGAGAAGAAGGAAGAGTGGAAAGAGCGCGGACAGGCTGAGAAGAGAGCCACAGCTCACAGGAGGAAAGCAGTTGAGCTCCAGACGTCCGCATAGTACCGTCAGTGGAAACACATGTTGCTGAGAGACTGTGATGACTCGCAGTGCTATTACTGCTGCTATCTTGCTGTACGTGTGTGTCTGTCTGGGTCTGTTTGCACAATTGAAACCAACAATGCCTCTTCCCTTGTCAGAGTGTGACGGCTCAGCATCGACAAACCCCCAAATCCCACAACTGAATGGCTGCTCACAACTGAGATGAGACTGAATCTAGCAGATCTTTCCCATCAGGAGTCGGATCTTTCCTCTCCGGGTTTGATTGAGGCTGCCTGTGCGCTCGGACTAGCTCGGCGACTGTTTGTTTGAGACCGGGGTCACAGTATCTGACAGACGTGTTGAAAATCAATTCGCCATTTTGCTGCGCCTCAGCTTGCTGGGTGGTGGGTTACACCAGTGAGTATTAATCCTGCCTGGTATCAGCGGATCTGTTTTTGAAAGTGGTGACAGGAGGATGAGGCAGGTTCATCTTTTCGTTCTTGGCCTGTGACTTTTCTGTTTCAAAGTGTTATTCTTTGCAGTTTAATTTCAATGACACATCAGGGCAAAATCAACATTTCTAGATAAAATTCCCTTCCTGAACTGTGTTTAGGGGATGTTAATCTGTGTCAGTGTCCAGTCAAAGTGGGAGTCATTTGTTTGACATGCTCTGCTCTGTAAAGCACATGTCCTGTGTTTTCCTTTGAGGAAAAAAATAAGAAACTAAAAGGGAGAAATTTGTATTTTAGATTTTTTGGCTTCATGATGGAATCTCATTAGTTCTCTGTCTACGTAGATGATGACCTTATTGCGATACAACCAATCAAATCTTGATTGTGATGTTCAATCATAGGCAGAGCAGACATCACACTGAGCCAGACGACAGTTCCGCACCTTCGCTTGTTGAACGAGCCACCAAACAAACGTTCACTGGGGAAAAGTGCACTGAGCTGCTCAATAAACGGGATGTAAACATTCCTGCAAATGTCACTTTGGTCCATTTAGATGCCCGTGTTGTCCTTACTCTTTAATGCCACTGCTAACAAAACACTGTCTGCCCATGACATGTAGGCTGCAGCACAAGTTTGTTTTATTTGTCTCTTGTTGCTCTGCCAGTGCCACCAGAACTCAGCCTGCCCGCTGCTGTCAGTCAAACACAGACACTGACACGCCCCTTTTTTCTTCCTTTTTAGAAACAAATAAATACTATTAATTATTATGAGATGCTTGTTTGGTGAAAAGAACAAATCTGATAATTTGAAAAGCAGTTTGATCCACCACTCCTAAGTGTGCACATGCTGCCACAAGCTAAAAGCTTTGTATGAACAGAATTCATAATCATGACTTGTGTGCTTGAACTTCTAGCAGTAATTTTGAATTTTGGTGTATTTGAGTTGAAACTGCACTTGAATTTTAAACTAATAAATCACATTCAGTAATTTGCATATTCATTTAAAACTTTAATTTGAAATGTAGAGATTAAACTTCCGAACTCAGATTTTTAATCCAGATCACAAAAAATAAGAGTGCTCGATTCAAATTCAGAATCAACAATTCAAAACACAAATATGAATTCAGACACAGACACCATAGAGGTACCACAGTTACTTCAACAGAGTTTTTTTTTTTTTGGAAAATGGTATAATTGGCACAGAGGACAACCTTGTTGTCAAATGTCTCCTTGCTGAATAGGTTGCTGCTCTGTAGGTGATTATGTTCTCTGTCCTCCCTGTGAAGCCATCATAGATGTTTTCTCTGAGTACACACCACATGTGTCAAAGCTTTCACTTTCACATTTTTAAAAGCACCTTGCTCGATGTACATACTCATTTTTCTGTAAACATTCATTTTTAGCTTATTCTAGTGTTGTCTTTATATATAAAGCACTATAGATGGGGATGTCAGCTAGTTGTTTTGCAGTCATGCACACAACTTTACTTGCCAATGGAGCCTTTTTATTAAAAAAAAGAAACGAGAAGAATTGCAGAAAGCTCTGATTTCTTTCCCCTTGTTCTCTCTTTTCATGTTGCAGGTGGACAAGAAGACAAGCCTGAAACTACCTGTTTTTTTTTTTGTTTTTTGTTTTTTTTTCAGTGAATTGTAAAGCGGCTGACAAAGTGCAGCAGTCTCTCCACTTTTTAGTCCATTTGTCCTTTTCCGGTGCACTTATCACCAACAGTGCTGCTTGACTTGATACGAGTCCCCTTCCATACCTTGTAAACACAAGAGAAAAGAACACAAACTGAGAGAGAAATGTCTTCTCTTCTTATCTTCCAGGTGCACAGGAAGATTCGGGAGGACTCTGACATGGCCCAGGACTCCCTGCAGTGTCTGGCCCAGCTGGCCTCCATGCACGGGCCCGTCTTCCCAGACGAGAGTGCCCAGATCTCCTACCTGGCCCACCTGGTGGAGGGTCTGCTCAGCATGATCAACGGGTCAGTGTGTCACTCTGCTGGAAAACATTTAGTCTATCAGAGCAGCAATAGTGGTGGTAGATATGGCAGCAGAGTGCTATTAGTCACTATTCATACAGGCATCATACTAGTAACAGTATAAGTAGTAGTTTAAGAGCGTTGTGGTAGTAACAAAAACTGTAATAGTATCAGAGCAAGTTGTAAAAGAAGTGGACATAGTTGTGGAAGTATTATTTGACATTCTGAATCATACTGTATGTTCTAGATGAAGAGTTGTCAGAAAGGAGACTTTGCTGTCACCCTGGTTGATTGTCTAGTCAGCATTATTGTGTCAGTCTTTCCCAGCAGTATATTAATATAAGGTGTTGTAATATGAGACTATATATCATGTGGAATTCTGGTTATTATAACATAATAATATAGATTGAATTGTTGTTTCTATGAAATTATTAGACTATTCTTGCAGTGTACTGATTATTATTTGGCATCCCTATTTAAATTATGTATTTTAGTTTGCTCATTAAGCAGTGATGGTGTTGGACCTTTCTGCATTTGATTGAGTACAGTGTATTTCTTATGGTTATTTTTCTGTGAAATGTAAGGTTGTGTGAAAACGTAGCTCATTTATTTGAATGATGCCAGTCCAGTTGCCCCTGCAGAAGGTTCAGGCAAAAAAAAAAAAGCTGGGTCGTCTGGCAGAAGAGCCACTCACAACACAACATGTCATCAAGCAAGGCACTGCGGTGGCCAATCACATTAGAGGTCTTCACAGGTCCAAAATGTTGGACGCATTTATGCACGTCCAAACCTGACGTGCATAAATGAATTTTCAAAAAAGAGACCCGACCTGAGGGGGACCAAGCACAGCCAGACCCGAACCAAATAGACCCGAACATAACAGACCTGCAGTAGTGTGATACGCTATCAATTAATTAAATTAATGAACAAGCAGCTGCGGTGGGAAAGAACAGCAGTATTAAAATTATAAAGCCCTAAGAACGACTGTAAAGTCATAAAAATGAAAATAATTTGTATAATTTATATAATATAATAACTAAAAATCCTATTTCACCTTCTGTTCCAACAATAAAATCTTCCGTAGCAAACTGGGTGATAGACACACAGAAGACAACCTATTTGCCCTTTTTTTTAATTTAATAAATAATAATAAATGTAATATCTGTCAATCAAATTCCAAAATTCATTTAATAGCATAACTTCAATTCCCTTGTAAGAACCTTTTTCTCATCTTTGTCAACTATTTAAATAAAACAGGAGCAAACAGCTGAAGTTCCAGTTGGTTTTACCTCCTCTCCTCTCACTCAAAACAGCGTTTTCCCCCGTGGTGATTGTGATATACCACATGATCAGAGCTGATACCACGGGTCCGTTTGGATCCACTCGGGGACACATTGACATACAGACTTGAGACCCGCAGCAGTAAAATGAGACCCGACCCAATTAGATTGAGTAGAATTTGGACCGACCCGGTTCCTCAGAACAGAGTGGACCCGTTCAGGCCTCTAAATCACATACATCCACACACACCTTCCTGGTAGATTACTTTGTAATATGAACAGTGCATTTCTGCTGTTTACCTCGCGACTGTCACAACCAAAGAAAGATTAATTGCTGCCATGATAACTTGAGTTGTCAGAGTTGTAAAATCCTATCTCAAAGTATTATACACTGCTATGCCTGACAAGCGTCTCACTGGTGCCCCACCAACGCAGCCCCCCCCCCCCCGTGTTGTTTTATTGCAGGGCTTTTTCTTTCAGTCTGAAGGTCTGCTTAGTCAAATCAGTGGGGATCTTTCAAAGCAGCTCTACTTAGTCCAAAATTCCCCCTTTGTGTTAATATCCATCCACTGTAGTTCAGCCAGAAAACAATGTCCAGATACCCGCTTGATATGACAAACTCAAACTGCCGAAGCCTAATATTAACTAATATTAGCTTCTGCTAATAGACATATTGAAAAATAATCATCAAGTAACCAAATTATCACAGCGGGGACCAGTTAGATTTTCAAATGTAAATCCCCTCAGTAGAGAATATTACATTGTTTTCAAAGCAGCAGTTTTGTTTCATTTTATACTAGCTATTATCCCACAGTTTTTATCAATCACATTGATCTCTCTCATACTTTCCTTTGAGAATTTGGAAAGTCTTATGTTTGATAATCTGCAAAACCTTTTAGTCATTTCCACTAGACTGACAGGTGAGGCTGTAGAAACAACAGATGGGACTAATTCAAACCTGCCAACTGAAAGCAGCTCCCCGGGGATGCAGGGGCTATTACACACCCACTACACTACACTAAATTAGCTTTGCTGTTGCTATATGAATGTTATTGTGCAGGGACGTATTAAAAACATTCTGGGCACATAAATCACAAGAAGGCAAAGGACTGAATTTAGACTAAATTTACTAAATATTAGGGATGAGGTGTCTTCTGATGAGTTGTACTGTTGAGGCACATACGAAAGCCGTTATTCTTTATTGATTTCAGTTGTTAAAGCTATATCAGTCACATGGAAGAGTTGTAGATAAACAGAAGCAGATTGTTAGAGACAACTTATATTTTGGATTATGTAACAAGGGCTGCAACTCTGTATTAGATGGCTTTTTGTACATTTAATGTAAGTTTAATGCTTTTCCCCACAGTCTGCTGTCCATGTCAGCTGTATATATTGTAGCATCCAAATGGCATAATCAGTAAACAGTTAATGTTACATTGCCACAGGCTGCAGTCTCAGTTTATCTTCCTGCAGTACAGTATCTCAAGGATTTTATGTTTCTTAATTCAGAGACTCAACAAGTGATTTGAGGCCAACGTCAGCAGGAGTTTGAATCATACTGCACTGTGCCATTTCTGCTTTATTTACAGGAAGTAATTGCTTGTTAAGTCTGTGTTTTTAATGGCCTCTGATTCTAGCATCTGCGTGCCCTTTGGGAAACTGGCTGGAGAGGGAATATCCTGTCCTCCAGTTCAGTAACAAATCGTTAGCCAGGAACTTATGTTTCTCTGTTTCCTCTGAAACCAAATTTAAGTCCAAGTGGATCACATTAAGTCTTTATTCTTCTCAGACTTTTTTTCAACCAGGAATGCAAAAGCAACACTAGTAACCACTGGAAACTCTGAAACAATTCTACAATCATTTAGTAGTCCTCATATAATCTAATATAGAGCTGCCTGACCCTGATGATGAGTTTGATGTGGACTGTTTCAATTCCATCTAGAAATGCACCTTAATCCTATTGAAACTCACTCACTCAACTCTTACTACAGTCTTAAAACTAATCTATCCATATAAATAATCTGGTATATTTAGTGGAATAGAAGCCCATCTGGTAACTGTGGATTCTGGTTTCTGCTCATAAATCATAAGCAGGTTGTTGTTGTTGTTGTTGAGCCATCAACAAAAAAGTATGTAGTAAATATTAGGTAGGAGTGTGAGATATGACAACATGGCTAAAATGAATGCAGTCTAATACAACAGCCCTCCAATAAAGCCTACCTTCATCAAGGTTATTATGTTCAGTTGAGTTGAACCCATTTTACAGAGGTGTTGATTCCACTTAAAGGTTATATTGGAGGCTGTAGTTTGTGGTGCTGTTTCATTGTTTTATACTAAGAAGTGTTTTTTTTTTTCTGCTCATTAATTATAAATAGGGTGGATGAAATATTAGAAACGTATCAGTCTATATTCAGTAACGTCCATTAACAGCACCACAAACTACAGCCTCCAAAATAAACATTAAGTTTGGTTAACACCTTTTTATAATACAATTTCAACAAAAGCTGAACATTATACCTTCTACATCATAATGGTGTTATATTATTGCAGGGTTGTTGTGTTAGACAGCATTAATTTTAGCTTGGTGTACTTAGTAAACTGGCAACTGAACTATACTGTGTTAGCTATCTCTGGTTGTATTGTACATTGTGGGCAATTTGACAAATCACCTTTATGGCAATATTGGATTTTAATTTATTTGTAGAATTTGTTTCATCACAGTTTTGAATTATCTTTATCTGTAAGGTATTTTATCTGCTAGAAAAGCCACAGACAGCCGGTCTGTTCTGGGACTTTTATCCATAAATAGTTTCTCAATTGATTTTTTTTACATTTACATTTTTTTTTTCATAATGAGAAAATAAGCTACTTTCATTTTGCTTTTGTTTTTAAGCACATTGAGTTTATGGCTGTCGTATGAAATGTGCTGTATACATAAATTTGACTTGACTACACAGGACACACACATTTCTGCAGATATTCTGATTGAGGGGGAAAATCTGTTAAATGAATATAAGATGAATATAGATTGAAACCTGACTGAAGCTAGAGGGAGCTCAAATCAGAGCCTTTGTTAACCTGTGTGGTCAGCCTCAGACGGTCTAAGCTGTGATCTAAATGTATATTTTTCTGGTGACACTGTGAATTCTGGTATGTTGACAAAAAAGTTAGCTCTTGCCTTTGTTTCAGCATCACTGCGTCTTCATTACTCATAAAGAAACTAGGTTTCTTGTATTTGTACTCCAGTATAGAGCTCAGTTTATTTTGCTGAAAATCCCTTTACTAAGCAGAACTGAACCTGGGTGTTCTGCGCTCTGATGCAGAGGAAATAAATGCAGCCGGTGTTTTTCATCCCTAAAGCTCAGCTCAAAGCCAATTTTTCTCAATACCTCACATCCTCTCAACCTTTCTTCTATCGCTGTTCACCACCACATCTCATAACAGTGGTGTTTTTGATTTGAGGGTCCGTAATCAGAGCTTCCAATTAGAAGCATCGCATCAGTTGTCTTAAGCCTGTGTACGCTCAATCCTGACTCAGCTGGTTTGCTTCAAGTAAGCGTTACCAAATTGTACCAAAATGTATTGTAATCAGGGCGTCCTTGAGCTTGCTCTCAATGATCTACTCTGTCTAAATAAAGGTTTGATGAATGAAGAAACCAAAGTGAACTACAGACATGAAACACTGAAACACCCAAACAGGGTGAAGTGATGTATGTCGAAGCTGTATTTTAAAAGTAACACCAGAGGTGTTTCATGAAGGACGTGGTTTCACTGGGATTGGATTGGAATGGATGTGGGCAGGTGCCTGGCGTTAAGGAAAAAGAAGCACAGGGCCTCCTCAGTCTGTGATTTTTGTGTGGTCTGCTTGTTAATAGAGGTCATGTGAAGAAATGGAGCTTGTGATCTTGTGCTGAGAAACATTACGAGTTGTGTGAGCATGTGGCTTGCCTTACAGGGGGCTGTTTGGAGGCTATTGATTGTTCCTGCGTGTGGTGCAGGGAATCGGTGTGTTTTGATCTTCAGGAAAATGCATTAAAAGGTATTACTGCTTTGTTTTTACAGTAGCAGCAGGGTGAGGCAGTCGGCACTTAAAATTTTGTTTCAAAAGAGACACCAGTGTAAGTCCTGTACAAGCTTAAAATATGAAAAGGGAAATGCTATCTCCTTTCTCACAACTAATGCCTAAGTGCAGTAGAGCCAAGCACTTGCCCCCAGTTGTTCCTGTGTTTACTTTCTGCAGTAGAAGACAAAACATATGGGCTCATTTAATATTGTCACTGCAATGCTGTTTGTTTGATCACAATTCTTCTAGACTGTTTTGACTCTAATTGTTAACAGAGCAATTTTAATGCAGATTTTATATGAACTTGACGCAACCTGTGCTGGATGTGATTAGATTTTGCTCCCATCACTGTTATTTCAAGGTTTAGCCTCTCATGACTGCCTGTCATTGATTTACGAGACTCCAGAACTCTTTGCTAGCTCTTAAGAAACTTTCTCTGGCCTTACTGTATATATATATATATATATATATATATATTTCTGTATATATATTTCTTCTTAGTGAAAACTGTGTCTAACACTGAGCTCTCTATCAAATCTGAGTTACAGTTGATTAAAATGCCCCCGTAACATCAGGTGCATTTATACTCTGCTAGCTAACATCCAGGCTGGTCCAGCCTTGGATTTTGACCTCTGATCTGTTTTTTATCCTTCCCTTTTTATTAATTCAACATCCCTTCTTTTTACACTCAGTCTCCTGATCGGAAGAACACTAAATAAAATACTTTAACTTTACAGCTGAAGGAATGTTGGAATGAAAATTAGCTTTTAAAACTACTAGACTTTTTTTTCACACAGTGCCTCACACAATGTTCAGCTTCCAGTTGCTCTTATAATATATAATTTAAGATTTTATTGATCAGTTAAAACATGAAATGGCCCCAGCCTATATTTTTTACCTATTTTGCCAGAGTGGCTCCTAAACCATAGAATGACCCACCGTTTAAACTTTACTCTACAACCTCTGTTTTTAAATGGTCTTCCAGTGCATGCACTAATTGTATACAGAAAAAAAGTTGTAGGTACATGGAGGTTTTTCACAGAAACGGCAGTGTTCATGGGAGCTGAGAGAGAGAAGCAGAAGTATTTTACGTTCATTTGTGGGTGTGTCTGTTGTCAAAGTGGTTCTGATCTGAATTAAGGGGCCATACTCCGATGTATAAATAACTGAGACAGACACACACACTTGAATGTGCACACCAGCTCTCTCTTGGACCACGTGATTCAGTGAGTAAGGGTCTCTCTCTTTTCTCTCATAGGCTCTCACTCACTCACCCCCTCTCTCTTCCCTCCTCTCCTGCTCTGTCTGTAATCACCTATTCTTGGAGCTTTTTTCCAATTGCCTCATCGGAAAACCATGCGGAGAGGGATGGCCGATCTGCAGTGATTGAACAGTTCTGCTCACAATTTAACCCCATCTGATAGGGGTTAGCTAGGCCTCTCACACAATGTTCCTCTCTGACTAAGACTGCGGAGAGGTGTGTCAGTTAAAACACGAGTTCAGGATCAAGACTTTGCTATTTTGGTGCAGCAAAGGCAGCACATAAAAGAAGAAAATACATAAAAAACTGAGGCGGGGTTAGTTTTAGTGGGGGCATATTTAAGCTTTCATTTTATTAACTAAGCAGAAATAAAGAAAACCCCAACAAGTTATTGAGGCAGATGCTGCGACTGTTGAGCAGGTTTGCAGTATATGTGACATATAAGAGGCTGTGGCTGAGTGAACTGGTCCGCACTTGTGAGGCTGCCAGTTCAAACTGGGCCACACAATTCAGGATAAAATGATAATGATGATTTTGTCACTCACAGTTGAGATCAGGGTTTTCTGATCTCAACTGTGAGTGACAAAATCATTATATTGTATATTGTGTTGGTGTTTTTAGGTAGGTGTATAAATCTGCAGTGCTGCATGTGACTATGGAGAGACATTGCTTACTGAATATGTCTTTTAATCTGTAATGGTTTCATACACTTAGAGATAAATTTTCTTTCCATGATTCTGGCTTGTGTTCTTGTTTTTGTTGTTCCTCTGAAGCCTTTTTTCCTCCGCTGTTTCGTCTTCCATCTCCCTCACACACATTCGATTTGTTTTGCTCAGTTTGTCACATGGTTTAATGAAGTCTAGTCATTTATTGATGCATCTTTTCTGAGAAATTCGGAGCACTTGGTTTGTTTCAAATACAGAGAAATTGCTCATAAAGAGATTGCATAGAGGAATTAATCAAAATTGTGACTTTAATATAAGTAATCAGGCAGCCCGGAATTTGAATCTTCTTTGTGACTCTTATGGCATGTCAATGTCACATGCTTAAGTGTGACATTTTTAAGATCCATGTTTGAAGTCACAAAAATACTCTGCTTTCAATCATAATTTGGGTCTAATCTGTTTTTCCACAAAAAAGTTCAATTACCTCGTTAAAATCCTTAGTGACATCTGCTCCCTCAATAAAACAATTTAGAAGCCATGAATATGTGAATATTTTTTTATTTTAAGTTTTAACTGCTGAGCACAAGATGTCTCCTACTTCACTGTAAAGTCCATTCTCAGTGTTTGTGCACTGGGGGCTTCAAGTTTACACGTCACACTTATGTAAACTGAATACTGGACCAGGACTGGCTTCCAAACTAGTTGTGATGTCACAAATCCTGCTCGTAGGTACTCGCCTTAAACTGAGATTGTCTGTGAGCACAAACTCAGAAACTTTCCTCCTTCAGTAGATGAATGTGAAAACAACTGTCAAACCCACTGAACTAAGATGGTGAACATACGTGCTAAATATCAGCATGTTAGCCTTGACATTGTGAGCATGTTAGTTTTTCTTGATTGCTAAGACACATTTCTTGAAATTATGCTCCATTTCCCAAAACTCTAAACACAAGTGTTTAACTGCACACTTTATCTTCACAAACTTCCATATCAAACTCTCCACTTAAAACCATGTTATCTCACATCTTAACCAAACTTTGCCTTCAGACATCACACAAAAGCCACAAACACTACAAAATAGCTGTTACACACTGATGAGATCCATTCAAAACACTGCTGTAAAAACCTGTTACTGCGATGAGTAATGCTTATGGTTTTCCCCCAGAACAACCTCCTTTACATGATGAACACATAAAGACTCAACACGTGTACATTTTCAAAACTTTTAATTCCTCAATGTACTGTAGTAAAAATATGCAACTGATAAAGAACGTAGAATACAGTAAAATAATTCATGTATTTATCGATATAAACAAATGAAAAAAACAGTTTGCACATAAAGAAAGAAATCACATTTATTCTGCCTCAGGTCTTTGTTCCAAAACAAGCAAACTGAGCAATGGGCCTGTTATCTATCCTGAGGTTCTGTTTGATGTGTGAACACTTCTGACTCTTAGTGTTTCCACCTGGAGAATCATGCGTTAACTGGGTTCCAGCTGTGATGACTTGAGTTAATGATATTGAATGCCAGTGCTTTCTAAATGAGCTCAAGTGAAAATGGGAATAGTGTTTATAGTTTTGGGAAATAAGTCTGTCTTTTGGTAGACGGCGTCATGGTTTAGGATGTTTAGTTAATAGGCCCAGTTATAGAGTGTAAGCGATCGAGATAAAACCGTAACATGCTGACGTTAGCGCATAGCTCAAAATGCTGCTGTGTGTACAGCTTTAGAGCTGCTAGTATGCCTGTAGACTCTTTGTGAAGCACTGTGACACGATGCTCTTGTCAGTGTGAATAACAGCTCCTTGATTTTATGTGTGCCAAGGTTTTTTTTCTCTCTTGTTAAAAAATATTTGACACCTGGTTAAATGCTATCAACTCAGAGCCTTGAATGGTTATGAATACACGGCTGTATTACAACTTATGATCCTTCACAATCACCTCATTACATGATGGTAGAGGCACTGTGGTTTGATTTGTTCGGATGGTGTACAATTCAGCTTACAACCATTGTCATATCTGGTTTTTAAAATTCCACATGTGAGCCAAATGTTATTGCAGCGTGTCCAGACCTGTCACTTGAAGCTTCATGGTATGAGCCAATGATAAAAGGCTTTTTAAAACGAGAAGTGTAATTACAGCCATTCTTTCTCCCATCTTGTACGCTGCGCTGTACTATGAGGCAGAAATACCATAAAAATAACCTCAGATGCAGCTGTGGAAAACTGCTCAGGGGTCAAGTTGCCCACGAGTTTTGGTTAAGGATCAATTTTCATGCCTGTCTCCAAACCTCAGTCACCAGCGGGTAAACTGGAAAGTGACCCCAGTTTAGCCTCAGCTTCACACTGGAGAGTGGAAACAGTCCTTCCTCAGGCCAAAGCACGGGTTTGAATTTAAAATGGAAAAGAGGCAGTTTGAACTTACTTAATCTGCTCTGTCTAGGGAGGGAAATGCATGTTTACAACTGAACGTAATGACAGTGGCAGATGGATTTTAATATTCACTAGACATTGTCATTATTTTTATTACCAAACTCTGTACATACTGTACTGTGTTTTCATTTGGCTGATGTTAATTTCTCACCCTGATTCTCCCAACAGTGTCTCATTGTAGTGATGTTTTACATAAAGTATGTGGAGCTCTGTCAATGAATTGCAGGGCCATGAATCAGGTGGATCTTATCTTTAGATCATAATTTATTATCTGCATTCCCAGGATTGAGATCGAGGACTCCGAGGCGGTCGGCATCTCCAATATCATTTCCAACTTGATCACCATGTTCCCTCGAAGCATTTTAACTGCACTGCCCAGTGACCTGTTCACCTCCTTCATCAACTGCCTCACACTGCTCACCTGCTCCTTTGGACGCAGTGCCGCCCTGGAGGAGGTGGTGAGTACACCTTCAGCCGCCCCTCAAAACTCAGACTGCCCTCACTGAATTCAGTCACATTGGCTGAGAGAAAGATGTTTTCAACACTGCAGCAACCTCTCAGGCCAACTTCTGAGTGCTAATAAAATTTAATGGCCTAGCTGTTGATGTTGATGAGTTTCTGAATTCATTACAGATGTTGGAGATGGGCATTGCTGACTTGATAATCATTTTTAACATAATATTACATAAGACAAGGTGATATACAATTGGTGTGTAAAATTTAAGTGATAGCACAGTTTTTATACATGTCTTTAGAAAAAGGCCTGGACATCTGCTAAATTTGGAATCCATATTTCTGGGTTTTCCCCTGGAAACTGGTTAGCAGAGGTGGCTGCCCAACCCCCATCAAATTTTCTTTTTCTTTTTTCACAAAATTGCGATGTGCTGCCCTGATTCATTAGAATAAAGCTGAACTAGACAGATCCTTATGCATCTCATCTTATTAATGTAGTAACAAAATGACAGTTTAAACAATCACAGAACCACAAAATATGTAGCTGTGTGATGTAGCGCTTAATAATATTAATAATTGGCTTTATATTAATTTATTTCATAAACATATAATTTCTTCTAGCAGAGACACTCTCTTTATTTCAGGCAAATACTGAAGGAAACCATGAATTTTATGCCAGAGCACACTGTTTTAAAACAGCAGCCATTGCTCAACTCCCTGAAAATGAGACTATATGTATGATATCAATACATATTGAATACTTATGACATGAATCATACATCGCTCAATAGAAAAAGTAAGAATTTGTCTGGAACCCAGAGAGTATGGATAGAAAGTGATGGATCACAGTTTTTAGTTTCTGATGATGAGTTGATCCACAGTCTGGTAGAACAAGTCGATTTTTTTCATGAGCATTTTCCTTTTGTTTGTTTTTGCCAGTTAGGGACATTTTTTTCAATGTCCACTTTAAATTTGTTTTTTTTTTTTTTTTTTTTTTTTTTTTTAAGCAAATAACATCTTACATTTGACACACATCATTAACATTTTGAAACACAGAGTCATTGTGATGGATTGGGAAACATTTCCTTCTCTTTCCTTGCTCAGCTGGATAAGGACGACATGGTCTATATGGAGGCCTACGACAAACTGCTGGAGTCTTGGCTAACGCTCGTCCAGGATGAGGAGCATTTTCCACGCGGCTGCTTTGTCCAGCCAGCAGTCCAGGTCTTCAACTCATACATCCAGTGTCACTTGGCTGCTCCTGACGGCACCCGCAACCTGGTGAGACTTTGTTTTGTTTCTTGCTACTAACAAACAGTATTCAGCTGAGGGAAGGTAAACCAAAAGAAAAGAGGACCCTAAACCTTTGGAGTCTTATAGGATAGAAATGAAGAACTCAACATATTTTGTATTCCTGGATTTTGACGTTTTAGTGTAAATGTAAAACTATGTGAGTGATGTTACGTCTTGATAGGTTTCTATCCTCTATCCTGTTTGCTTCTCTACTTCCTCATACTTCTTCTCTTGTACTTTCTCTCCCACAATTTCCTAAAACCCTGAACCATTCTCCGCTCCCCTCAGTCAGTGAATGGCATAGCATCTCACGATGAGGATGAGATCAACGAGCTGCAGGAAGATGACAGAGAGCTGTTCTCAGACCAGTTATCCAGCATTGGCATGCTGGGACGTGTGGCTGCTGACCACTGTATCCCCCTGCTCACAAGGTAAACACATACAACATACCAGGTACTTCATATCCTTTTCTGCTGTGACCTGTTAATTTTAATTTTTATGTTTGTTGTACCTATACAGGAAAAAAGTTTTCTTTTTGTTACAGAAACATTCCATCAGTGAGCCAAAAGTGTAAATAAAATATGTGTTGTAAAGCTGCAATCAGTAACTACAGCTAATTAGTTTAATCTCAGTATGTCTGAGCTTTGGATAATCTGTACATGATTTGCATTATTATAAATAAATTGGTGATCTTGGTGTTCAGAAGGAAGCAGAAATGGTGTTCATGTTTCCCATGTTGACATTTGTCTTGTGTCCTGCCCCTGCAGCCTGCTGGAGGACCGGGTGACACGGCTGCACGGTCAGCTCCAGAGGACCCAGCAGCACCTCATGGCCTCGTCTGACCTCGGATCAGTGGACCGCAAAGTCCTAGATGACCTCTATGAGGACATCCACTGGCTTATACTGGTCTCAGGTCAGCAACAGGATATAAAACTTCTCAAAAATAACATTTAGTTGTTGTCTGATCTCCTTAAAATTTCCTGGATTTAGTTGTTTGTTTTTTTTTGAGAGTTGATCATTGCCTTGCATGTTCTCTCTGCATTTTAATGTTTCTGATTGCACTCCTGCCTGTGTACTTGGGATTGTACTTGGGATCACACTCACTAAATGAATTAGTTGTGACATTTATTATCCTCGTGTCACATTTTGTAGTAGCTGTGTAGTTACTGAAGGAAAAAATAAATATAATCGCACACTCAACTGTTAACAAAAAATATACATATTTGAACTTTTTTTCCATCAAGGCAATCCTTTTTCCTTCACATGGTTTAAAAATAAATGTACGCTGTAGGCACTTTGAAAACATCAATTAAAAAGCGTATGATGTTCTAATATACTGGAATACGCCTGTTTTTATAGTGTTAACGAATGACTTCTCCAGAAAAGTATCTTCCATTTAACTAACTTTATTTGTGACCTCCACCCAGTTCTGTGGGTTTGAGTTAATGAAATATTCTCAGAATCGGCATCATTAAAGGCGTGCAGTCCAACCATTTAGGCTGGTTGGGCCACATTTTGTAAATGAAGCCGCCTTCAAAGCAGAAATCTTTATTTTTTTATTTTCTTATGTTCAGGTTGTATGATGGAGTACAATAGAACTGACACATTTGTGCGGTTGAAAACACTCTTTTACACCCTAGAATTTAGAAATGTTGATACAATGTCTGATATAAAGCTGAATATCCACTATGATGATCATTTGTTTGTTTGTGTGTGTGTTGATTTTTTTTTTTTTTTTTTTTTTTAACTAAAATGAACAAAGCAAACAGACTAACTGTGCATCTGTCTGTGCTCTCTCCAGGGTATTTACTTGCAGACGACCCTCAGGGCGAAACCCCGTTGATCCCCTCAGAGGTGATGGAGTTCTCCATAAAACACTCGACAGAAGTTGACATCAACACGACGCTGCAGATCCTGGGCTCACCAGGGGAAAAAGCCTCCTCCATACCGGGCTGCAACCGCACCGACTCAGTCATCAGGTGAGGAGGACATGATGCAAAAATAAGTTATCTCTGTTTTTTCAGAGGTTAATAAAATGTTTGGAATGGCTTGTTTTGGGTAGCAGTCAGTAGACATTTTTTCAGATACTGCTGCTGTGGAAGTGCAGTGCAGTGCTATTGTTTTGGCTTCTGACAAGTTTGCCCTGTCTACCAGACACCTCGAGCACTTTCTTGGACAGAGTTGGACACAACTTCCCATTCCCAAACTTTTGACTGCTACTGTAGTGCTTTTAAATTTAAGTCTAACCAGATCACCTCAGAGCTGAGAGACAATTAAATGTAAAATATTTTAAGCTGAGTTCATGATATGGAAATCAGTATCAAATAGTGTATATACTGTATATAGTGTCCTAAAGCAACCCCAAATTTTTGAAGTCCATTTTTTGTCTCAAATTCCCAGAATTTTTTTTTTTACATTTGTGTAAAAACTGTGTGATTTTGTGCCTTCCAAAAAGATTGTTGTGTGTACTGTGTAGATTTTTGTTTCTACAGTTTGCTCTGCTGACCGTTAAATGATTCTTCTGGTTAATAAGGATTTATGAGCTTGTTGGCTATTAATTTATGTTTTACTCAAACAACTTAAAAGTCAAGTAAGAAAGTATGTGAAAGCATGAAGAGATTTGAGCCTCACTTTAAGACTGTTGGTTGAACTGTGAAGGTCTCAGGTGTGAATATGTGGAAAAGGATGAATGTTAAGCAAAGCATCTCTGAAAAGAGATGTGGCACAGGTGTGCAAAATATATTTCTGACGCTTCACAATACTGAATCAAGTACCAGACACACTGCTGTCTGAGAAGTGTTCATAATAAAAGAGATGGCACTTCCAGCAGTCCTTGGATGTTGTGACACTTCATCTCACTTAACCAGCCAGACCCCCATAAAACTCACCCAGAATAAACTCTGTCATAGCTGGATTTGAAGGTGTTGTCATAGTTATTGTCCCAGAAGGCTGAAGTTAGTTCACTGAGCAAAAAAGCAACTTATGTTCAAAAAGCTGGAACCAGAGAATGCTTCATGTTTTGCTTTTTTGTTAAGTAAGGTAAGAGATTGATTTATTATCAAAGTTTTGTATAGATTCATTTTCTGTCATGCTTAAACCATTAGTTAATTGACCTATTAAGCATCTAACAGAAAATAAATCAGCAATTTTGATGATCAATGAACTATTTACCTTATTTGTCAATATTGATTACTTATGTCATTGTGAATTGAATCTTCTTTTGGATTTTGGGACAGAAAGCAATTTGAAGATTTCAGCTTCCACTCAGCAAAGTTGTGATGACTAGTTTTCATTATTTTCTAGACTAAATCATTAGTAGTTTTTGATTAACCGATTCATCAGTAATGAAAATAATCACTAGTTGATGTCAGCACTTCCCACATGTACTGTATGTTTGCCACCCCATCACTGCCCGCCATCATTAGTTAATAAACTAGGATAAAGCCAGGTGCCAGGAGAGCTGCAGGTTGTAATGAGTGTCAGAGTACTCGCATTTCTATTTCCAAACACAGTTTCAGTTATCAGCTCTGAAATAGACATGACAGTTGCTGTTGCTGTTGAAAAATCTTGACAAGATTTTCTGTTGCACCAGAACTCAAAATGACTGCAGCGCAGGGAGGTGGAAGGAGTTGTTCAATAAAAATTATTGAACCATTACTCCCCCAGCGGCTGAGATTTCTGACTATCCACATCTCACTTTTCAGCCAACACTTTCAGTAAGAGCAGAAATATCTTTTTATGATTGTGGCACTTTATTTAAACACAACATTTCTTCCTGCATTGCATTCTGGTTTATTTCTGCTACTGTGATTGTTGAACATCAGTACAAAATGATAGCTTTAGAAATACACCAATACATAATAAAATTGATGCAAAGTGTGCGTGCGGTTCAGGGCTTTTGGCAGTCAAACTGGATGCGTGTGTGTGTGTGTGTGTGTGTGTACATATAAACACAGTGATGACAATAGATAGTCACAGCAGCCAGTGATATTGTCTGTTGAAGGTCATTGAGCCCCTGTGTTTTCTAGATTGTTCATTGTGGTGTGTGTGCGCGTGTGCGCGTGTGCGCGTGTGCGTGTGTGTGTGTGTGTGTGTGTGTGTGTAAGGGGGCGACAGCAGTGGCAGAGGATTGCAGAGACGAGTGGCTGATGGCATCAGGTTTCCTAATAACGAGCGGCCGACCCCGGCTCCGTAAATGTCAACGTGGTTTTGTTTTCTGCAAACAATGTGAAACTGTGCACTGTCCTGCAGTGAGGGGGGGCATAAGCTGCTTTAAGCCCTCTGTCTCTCTGGCCTTTCATATACTGTGTGTGTGTGTGTGTGGAGACGTGCCTTTGTGAAGCCCGCTCTTTCACAATCAAGATGATGACCACCAACAAAAGTTTTCGTTCAACTTTTTGGATTTATCGTTTGGTCTACCAAAGCCCAAGCTGACATCTACAAATTGATATAAAACTTACAATTATATAAACCAAAGAAAAGATGCAAATCCTCACATTTGAGAAGCTTGAAACCATCAAATGTCTGGAATTTTTTTCTTGACAAATGACTTAATTAATGAATCGATTTCTGTCTATTGTCAGTTAATTGTTTCTCCATCCTCACAGTGGACCTTATCTTTACACTAAACAATAGACAGAAGATCATAGATTATGTGATTGTACATAATATTATAAATAGATTTGGCACATTTATGGCCTTCTGTTGTCTCATTCCATGTTGGGGGTAACGTGTGGCAAAATGCAATTGAAACACGCTGTGGTTATTGTCTTTACCATGCACTCATGATGATAAATGACATGGTTGTGCTTTAGGTGTTTGAAAACGTTGCTCGTGTTTCCTCTTGAAGCTAAAGCTATTTTCTGACAGTATTAATATTTATTTTAATTTCATTGTACATCGTGTTGACTGAAGCCAAAGTTTCAGCTGCAGTTCCATCAGCACTTGATGATCAACATATTCTCTCAATTTGAGTCAGACTGGGCTCATAAAGGATGCAAACACACACTGATTAACAGTGATTGGTTGTTTGTGTTTAGTTTCAATGTGAGCTGTTGTTCTTCTTTTAGGCACACAGAAGCGGTAGGCTACAGATGACATCCTGTTTAAAGAAATATATTTACTGAACATAACAGACACGACTTAAATTATGTCGGTGAAAGATTAATAATGTCGGTAAAGGACCCGCAAAAACTTAAAAGTTGCATAGTGTATTTTCTTTCTACAAATTAACAGTTTAACAAGAATGTTCCACAGCTAATGTCTGTTTGCCAAACTATTTCAAACATAGAATCAGTAGTTATTAGTTATTAAGTTATTATTGGTTATTAGATGGAGCAGACGGTGTATGTTTAATCATGAAAAAGTGAACTTGGCTAGTTTTGATTTTTTTCCTTTTGTCAACTTTATAAAACGATCAGCCATGGTGCGCCATATTTGCCTTATTACATTGTATCCTTGACGGTGGGGCTGTTGTGATTTCAAGGCCAAAACAGTATGAAGTATTGTTCAGCTTTAATAGTCAAATCTTTTTGAAATTTGCTCATTCAGCTCTTTTTGTTGTTGTCTCTCTGCTGAGTTCCTCCTCTTATCATGACTTTGGGTTTGTATCGTCTAATATGTATCACTTTAAATTTCTCTCTCATCCTTCCTGCTGACCTTCAACCCCCCTGTTCTCAAGTCTTTGTTTTTATCTTGTCTCTTGTCACAGACTGCTGTCTGCAGTTTTGCGGACGTCAGAGGTGGAGTCCAGGGCGACCAGAGCGAGCCTGACAGAGCTGCTGAGCCCGCAGATGGGAAAGGACATCATGTGGTTCCTCAGACGCTGGGCCAAGACGTACCTGCTGGTGGACGAGAAGCTCTACGAGCAGGTATGACGCTCTCTGCTCCTCCCATGTTCTTTCACACCTGCCATAGCTCAGAAAACATACAAAGAAAAGCATTTTACAAACGGTGCTGGAGGAGTTAAGGATCTTAAGTATCTCCTCTTTTCCCATCAAATGCATCAATGGAAATGCTTTATGGTCATCTGAATAAGTAGTTATCAGACTGCCTGTCACCAGTCACTCAATTGCTGCATGCTGCAGTATGTCTCTAACATATTTTCCCCATAATAACAATAAACTATATTCTTTTCCATCTGTCATTCCTCAGATCAGCATGCCCCTGAGCACAGCGTTTGGTGCCGACACAGAGGGGGCCCAGTGGATTGTGGGATATCTTCTGGAGAAGGTGATCAACAACCTGTCCGTGTGGAGCTCAGAGGCTGAGCTGGCCAATGACACCGTGGAGCTGCTGGTGACGCTGGTAGAGAAGAGGGAGAGGTGAGGACAGTTGTCTTCAAGTATATGAAATGTGTTTTTCATTATTTCTTCTGAGGGTTCTGATTTTTCTGCTTATCTTTTAAAAGTACTAGATTAATTTAATTGACCCACAACCACAAATGTTCACAACATTTTAAGAAATATCTTTTAATTTCAAAGTGAAAACATTTTTTTATTTTAAGTTACAAGCCAAAAACATTTAGATCACCTTTGAGGCTTTTTGGATAAAATCATCTAAGTGCCAGATGTGTTTACAGAGGAATGACAGTAGATGTTGGGGTCACATCAAACACACCACAGACTCTAAAGGAAACTCTGCCTCCCTGTCTGTTCAGGGCAAACATTGTGGTGCAGTGTGAAAGCTGGTGGAACCTGGCGAAGCAGTTTGCCAGCCGCAGCCCGCCCCTCCACCTGCTGTCCAGCTCCGTGCAGAGGTCTCTGATGAAGGCTCTGGTCCTGGGAGGCTTCGCACACATGGACTCTGACACCAAACAGCAATACTGGGCAGAGGTAACGTGCATATAGCTGTACAGTAAAGAATAAGGGTTGAAATGGTTTGTCAATTAAACATTCACTGTTTCCAGCTTCTTAAATGTGAGGATTTGCTGCTTTTCTGTTTTATATCATTGTAAATGTATTTTCTTTGGGTTTTGGACTGTTGGTTGGATAAAAAAGCAATTTGAAGACATCACCTTTGGGAAATTTTTCTGAGCATTTTTCATTTGTCATTACCAAAGCATGATTAGCGTTAGTAGCATGATGTAAATTTTTTTAAAGGTTGCTAAAAGAACATAAACAGTGAAAAGAAAGCGATAAATACGGGGAAATACGTCTCTCACTGGAATTTGAACCATTTAATACAGACAAAATATGCCCTGAAAAAATAAAAAATACTAACATTGGGCTGAGGGGAAGCATCATGAGAAAATTTTGTCATGAAAGTGGACAAAATGAATAATAACAGCTCATTGTTGCATGCTGAAATTTACACAAATAAGATGTAATAAACCAGAATTGTCCTTAAATGAGGAATGTCCTGCAGCTGTAATGGTTGACTTCACTTGGTTCACATCTGCTACTGAAGAAAAAGACACTGATAATTGATCATTTCACTCAAGTCACAAGCTTTGACCCTAAAAAACGCACAAAAAAGTCCTGTGCAGAGTTCTAGAGCTCTGCAGACTTGAGTCCGATCTGAGGAGGAGGAGTGATTGATGTAGTTGATAATATTCCCCTGTTGAGTCTTTCTCCCGTGTGTATAACATGATCCTAGTCGTGATCCTGGAGGTCTTTGTCTTAATAGGCTGACAGTAGTAAATGGGGGTGCAAAGCCACAATGACTCCAGAGTAATTATGGGGGGTATACAAGTGAGACAGCAGCTGTTAGCTCCCACAGCTGCTCTGTCTGAACTTGGATGGCTCTAATGGAGGAGGAACCCAACAACTGATCAAACATCTCTGCATTCCCTCTTTCCTTACACGCACCAAGAAATCACATTCAGTAACTCTGATTTGTCATAACTGAGTTGAGATGACACCAGTCTTTTTTTGCTGCACGTCTGCTGATATGTTGCTACTGTTTTTAAAAAGTGTATTACATAAAACTGAGATATAGATGTTTGTCATTTTTAACACAATGTATTTATTTTTTCCTTAGATCAGTTATGTCTTTCGTACTGGAAGAGCTTTACAGTAACAGTACACATTAAAAAAATGAAAACGGTCCCATTTAATGCTGCAAAATATAGTCAAAATTTTAGAAACCGGTTCACATGTCGGACATGGTTCAACATTATATCCCATGTACTTCATCTTTAATGTAACTTGTACTTCCATTTCTTGTATTTGATGCACAGAAGTAACCCCATACTTTTTAAAAAAAAAATGAAACTACTTGAACTTGTGATTAAGTGCTGATAGCTGAAGAAATTTCTACAGGCTACTTCAAAATGTTTGGAGACGTGGAGAACCTCTACAATGCGTTGGATAATATGTCCCATCTCAAGACATCTTACATACTTAATCGATTATATTCATCAAGGCAGCAAACCATTTTTTTAAAATAACCTAAAATTCCTTGTTTCTCTCGTCCGTCTCCTCATTCAGGTGCTGCACCCTCTCCAGCAGCGCTTCCTCAACCTCATCAACCAAGAGAACTTCGCACAGATCAGCCAGGAGGAGGCCGTCAAACAGGAAATCGTCGCTACGTTGGAGGCGCTCTGCGGCATCGCCGAGGCGACACAGATCGACAACGTGGCCTCGCTCTTCTCCTTTCTCATGGATTTCCTGTCCAGCTGCATCGGCCTCATGGAGGTAAGAGCAGGGAGAGAAGGTGGATGGATGTGAGTGAAAGGTAACTTGTATGTTGTTGTTCCTGTGTAGCGTAGAATAGGGCTCTAGCCAGTAGAGGTTAGAAGTTGACTCCCATTGGATCCACATGTGAAATGGTTGTGTAAAGCACACTAAGTTAAAGACAATATGTGCTATATTGTATACATTACTGTAAATAACTCATAAGACAAACTAACAAAATCTCTTCACAGTTTAAATAGATCTTAAAATACCATCATGTTGACTGAGGTCTTAAAACAATAATGTAAAAAAATTAAATAATAATATAAAAGCCTTTATATAACTTTGCGGTGACATGAGTCTGTAAGAATTAGTAATGAATACAAATCCACTTTTATCACTCAGGTTTACAGCAACACGCCTGAGACAATCAACCTCATCATTGAGGTGTTTGTGGAAGTGGCTCACAAGCAGATCTGCTACCTGGGAGAGGTAGGTGACACATCTTATATGTACTTTGTCTGTCTGACCTGCAGGAAATAATGTTTCAAATAAAACATATTCTCCAGATTGTGGTTTGAGTGGCTTGTTCTGTCCACATACTGTAACTGTACAAGACAGACAAAAGCTTTTTCACCCACATTCTGCTCTGCTCCCTGTGAGGTCTCCTGCCAATAGTGTGTGTCAGCCCTTATTTTTATCTCTCAATAGCAGTTTAATCTTCAGTCAGTCAGTCACTCTTCTTCTCAGTGAAGACATTAAACCGAAAATCCCATTTCATTTATTTTTCTGAATAAGGTAATCACATTTGCACAACAGACCTGTAATCTGTTGAGAAATTACATCAGTACAATATGTTGGTGACACAGTTTTCACATTTTGTATGCTTAACCTGCACTTCTTAATTTCTTTCTAATTATTTTGAGGCTGCTTCTTAGTGTAAAATAATAGTAACAGTCTGGGCTCAATAAAGGGCTGGGCTCAATTTTCCTCAAGTGGCTCCTCACTGATGGGCAGAAGAAAGATTTCTGCTGGAAGGAACCAGAGAAGGAACAAATCTGAAGATGCACTCTGACTGGATTAATTTACATGATTTTTATGGGCTAAAACTGGTCATGGCCTTTCTAATATCAATGCAAGGATAATATAAAGACGACAGAGTTTCATTAGGAATTCAGGAATTTTGCAAATCATAAAGTTCTGGCTTTTTAGGTCACAGAAGTCATTAAAAAACGTCTTCATGAAGCTTTGCGAGACATTAACTGTCACTGCTGTCCATCCATCCAGACAAAGTCCATGAAGCTGTACGAGGCGTGCCTGACGCTGCTGCAAGTCTACTCTAAAAACAACCAGAGCAGGAAGCGGAGCGACGCCACGGCCGAAGAGGACCAGTACCAGGACCTGCTGCTCATCATGGAGCTGCTCACAAACCTGCTCTCCAAAGAGTTCATCGACTTCAGCGACACCGGTGCGTCGGCTGAGTGTTTCAGTCTTAAAACGAGAGTAGAAGAGTCCTCTTCAGCCTTGTTTGTGTTGCCTCAGTTGCTTGAGACTTAACTTTTCAAACTGCTGTATGTTCTAGATGAGGTGTTTCGAAGCCAAGACCAGGGAACACCGGCCTCCAATCGGACAGTATCAGCAGCAGACGTGGTTCTTTATGGCGTCAATATTGTTCTTCCCCTCATGTCTCAGGACCTGCTCAAGGTAAAACAACATACTAGGATCTATGTAAGAGATTAATCTGTGACCCAGGCTAAACATTTCCTGTGTGCTTTTAAAAAGCTGAATCTGTCATGATGACATGTTCTGTGAGCTCGTGCTGATCTTGTCCCTGTTGTGTTCCAGTTCCCCTCTCTGTGTAACCAGTACTACAAGCTCATCACCTTCATCTGTGAGATCTTCCCAGAAAAGATCCCACAGCTGCCCGAAGAGCTCTTCAAGAGCCTCATGTTCTCCCTAGAGCTGGGAATGACCTCGTATCCTCCCACTGTCTCTGAACTGTGTGTGTGTGTGTGTGTGTGTGTGTGTGTGTGTGTGTGTGTGTGTGTGTGTCCACAGTATCAGAATCATTTCAAGCAAGTTTTAGATAAACAATAAATTGATTGATTCAACCATATTGCCTGTGATGAAAAAAGCTATATGTTCTGTAGTCTCTGCTCCTTAACGCCTGTGTTCAGGATGAGTTCAGAGATCAGCCAGCTGTGTTTGGAGGCTTTGTCTCCTCTGGCTGAACAGTGCGCCAAAAACCAGGAGAAGGACACGCCTCTCTTCATCGCAACCCGTCACTTCCTCAAGGTATGCCACACACCTGGCTGAGTCGCATTTTTACCATAATAGAAACACATGAAGCGTAGTGATGAAAGCATGCTAAAATAATACAGACAAAACAACACAGGTGAATGTCAAATTTATGAGGGTGGGAATAATAATACTGTAATGATCTTGTTTTTTACACCCTGTACTCATCCTCTTGTCTTCAGTTGGTGTTTGACATGCTGGTCCTGCAAAAACACAACACAGAGATGACGGTGGCTGCAGGAGAAGCCCTCTACACACTCGTGTGTCTGCACCAGGTCAGTACAGTACACAGAACACATGTCAGCACCAGGACGCTTCAGTCTGTTGGTGCCTAAAGGAGAATATATCTTATATTGGGTAAAGTGCTGGTTGACACCAAAAGTAACTAATAGCACTAACAAGGATACTTGTATAAAGATTATAAACAGGTAATGTTCACTTAACAAATGATACTTTGCTTTGGTTCTGTTGATTTTCTTGTCCTGTAAAAACAGCTCAATGCTTTTAAGATGATTGAACCTTTTCTTTGTGAGGGTGCTCAGTCTGGGCTTTGTGTGACTTTTATAAACTGTAAATGAGATGGTCTCCACAAGCTGTTAGACTGCTAGATATTTAATGTTTTTGCTGGTTTTGTTGCCAAACTGAATCCCTCGTCAGAAAGAGTACGTTGTTGCTGTTGCCGGCTACCTTGTTTCTCCAGAATATTCTTATGAATTAAACAGACGTAACTCTGGAAAAACACTTTCATAGGTGAGCAGCTCTCTACACCACAGAGAGGCAGAACGTTTTTGGTAAATGACACCAGAGGCCCTCTAGTGTCCGCTCTGTGTCATAGCACAAAAATTCTGATTATCTGTCGAGATTTGTTTTGTTTTTTGATATCTGATAATGATATGCGGACCGATGTTCATCATAATATAACATCAACATTTTCAGAGCTGAAACAATTCATATGTAATTCAATGATAGAAACTTTATCGCCAAATATTTTTAAATCGATGAGTTTTACAAGAAAGAATGTCGAACATTTTCTAATTCTTCTTCTTTACTAAGAGGATTTTCTGCTTTTCATTATCTTATTATAGTAAACTCAATATTTTTAGGTTTTGGGTTTTTGTTTGGTCAAAACAAGCAATTATATGACATCACCTCAGGCTTTAGGAAATTTGGACAGGCATTTTTTACCATTTTCTGCCAGTTTTACAGACCAAACAAATAATCAGTTAAGTGAGAATAATCACCAGATTATTCAATAATGACAATAATCATTAGTTGAAAATAAACTTGTGCTCTTTGGTGGATAAACTGTGTCATGGTTTACTCAAACAGGTCTTTGATATTTCCAACACTTCAGCCAATAAATCTCCGGCACTCTTTGCTTTATTTAATCCTGAGTTGATCATCTGTTGCTGTCTTCTATCAGGCGGAGTACTCTGAGCTGGTGGAGACTCTGCTGTCCTCGCAGAGAGACGCCGTCATCTACCAGCGGCTGGCCGACGCCTTCAACAAGCTGACGGCCAGCAGCACGCCGCCCACCATGGACCGCAAGCAGAAGGTCGCCTTCCTCAAGAGCCTGGAGGAGTTTGTGGCCAATGTGGGCGGCCTGCTCTGCGTGAAATAACCACTGGAAACCAAATCCGCCTCCACTCATCGTTATGAAAAGCAACCAATCAAACACCCTCTGACCCCCCGCCTGTTCCTGAAGAACTATGGGTAAAAGAGATGGCCCGTTGCCTCTGAGGACCTGCTGGGGAATCCATCTCATGCCTGAATGTTTACCCCGTTTTCACCTCCTTGGATTTTTTTTTTTTCTTTTTGTTTTGTTTTCTTCTTCACTTGTTACAACCAGCCCCTCCAGCCTGATTGACAGACTTAATGATGATGATGATGTGGTAACCATGGAGACTGGACTGCAGAGCAGACGGACTCAGTCAGAGGATCCTGCCCTGTTAGACTGAAACAACGGAGCACTGACCATCATGACGACAGGAGGCAGAGCAGCAGTGCCACCTCCTCATGTACCTGGAGGCTCCTGGAGCGGGCACACACACACACACACACACACACACACACACATACACACACACACACACAGTGTGACATTGAGGGTCAAACAGGTTGCAGTTTTTGGAAAGTTGTGAACTTTTTTTCCAGTGTGAGGTTTTGGATGTAGCTGAAGGTATTAGAGGGGCCATTTTGTTTCAAGAATGCCATGGCGACCACCCACTTCTCCCAGTACACACACACACACACACACACACTTCATTTTAACAGTTTCCATTTTTAAACACACACTTGCACACACATCGCCCCAATTCTTCCCAGAGTGCCTTTGTTTTGTTGATTGTTCTATGTGTGTGTGCGTGTGTGAAACATGTCATACATCTACTGACAACATTGACTGTGCCTGCCATTCGCCAACAATTCAGCAGATGCGCGCACACACACACACACACACTCACACACAAAGAAACATAAACGCACGTCAAATGTTGCCATGACAACATAGGTATGGCCGGCACGGCTGTTTTTGGCGATGCTGAACCACATGGCGCAGGAGGAGGGTGTTTGCTGACGCTGACAGAAAAACCAAAATCAGATTTTGTTTCACTAAAGGGTGTATATATGTTTCAAAACCCATGAGGAACGTGTGTTCAAAGACAGAAAACAAAAACACTTTACTGAATTGTTTTTATATGCCAGTAGACAGCAGGAAGAGTTGTATGGATTCAGCTAAAGAGGGAGAAACTTGCTCAGTGTTGAGCTTTGAGGTTTGATATTTTTCCTCTATTTGGATTGTAGTATTATGTTGCGGCCCCCTCCGTCGCCTCGGCGCAGCGGACAGAGGAGGCCCGAGACTGATCGGGCTCCTAATGTTTGGCCAGAAGATAAGTTTAGCAGATGAATTTCAGTAGTATTTTTCTACAGCAGCACATCCTCCATTTCGCTCTTCAACACACACTGGATTGAAGCAGAGACTGTTTGAGTTGAAGGACAGCAATAACAAACCAAATAAAAAGGAGCAGAGCCACTTGTTGAAGCATTATGTTGGAGACAGAACCCTCCTCGTTCAGAGCACTATCCTGGTTATTGTAGAATGGCTGTTTTGTTAATGAAGTGTAAAAGTGTACATAAACTTATTGTATAAAATGTTCTGGCCTCTTCATTTTCATTTTACGTGTGTTTGCTCTGCTGTAATGTCTGTTATTACTTTAACTTTAGTATGGAATAAAGTTATTGATTATAGATTTTAGTCCGCCAGCTACACCAGCAGCCGTTCAAGATGGAAGCAGGATGGATTTTGGAGGTAAAATACTTTCTGTTTTAAACTGTCTGGTAATTACATCTAAGTTGATTTAAAGAGGTGGAATAAATACTGAACTGGAATTTTCTTATAGACTAAGGTGGCAGGGTGTCTGCAGGGTTCATCATCTGAGATTTGGGAGTTTTTGATATTTTAAAGTGCAATTCATTTAAGAAAATAAATGGAAAACGATTAACCAAGCAGTCTGCTTGATGTAATTCACTCAAAACCTTGAGCTGAATTTAAAATGTGATATATAATTAAACCATTGAGTTTAATAACATTAAATGTCTAAAGATTTTTTCAGGTTATTCTACTTAAATACTCGATTCCCCCAGTTATACACTATGCTTTGTCACATTAGTTAGGCCAAACCTCCAGAATAATTCTGACAAACACAAAATAAGTATTTTGGTTTTAGTATTACACTGATTTTGTCCAATGTTAATCTTTGTTTTAGTTTTGGTGGTGGGGTGGGTCAATACTCCACAGATTGTACCTTTAATTATTAATTTTTTTTTAAAGACCAGTGTCATCAAAAGAGTGTCAGGGGTGTAGTACAGAAAGACATGTATTCAGATGATGTATTATATCAGGGGCCGGCTGTATCCCAAAACGTCATTGACCATAAATAGATTAGAAATGGTAAAAACAGCTTTTACAGTGAGTAGATTTTTCTTTTAAAAGATGAGAACTGTAAAAAAAAAAAAAAAAAAGTCTGTTTTTGTGCAATTATAACATTTATTTGTGTTTAATCAGTTTTGATCAGTTTAACATTGCATTCTTATAGAGAAATGACGTGTGAATAAAAACTAATTGTAATTAGATTGCTTTAATAACATTCACAATGACATCATTGCAGTCTGACAGTCTGGGCAGCACAGAGGAGGGTCGTCACAGCCACAGATTTTAAAAGCAGAGTTACAACAGTGAGTCACTGATGGCTGCTGGGAGGATGGAGAGGCAACAAAGGAATTTAGAAGCGGGAGAGTCTCAGGGAAGAGAAACAAAAAGTTAATTCATCGAGTCATAGTGAGAGTGAACATGAAAAAGAAACCTACATGGTTGGAATAAGGCAGTATGTTCCTAAAACTTTGCAGTGAAAGAATTTGGTCAAGGGTTGGTTGGATGTAGGAGTGATTTTACCACATGTAAATGTGGAGAGAATGACTGTGAGAAAGATCCAGGGAGTGTTTGCAAAGGGAATCATGCAGCATGTGAGGATAACTGCGAGGCTGAAGTAATCAGGACACACCTGCCAACACGCTCCCGATTTTCGCGGGAGTCTCCCTATTTTTAACCCTTTCTCCCCGCTGTGCTCCCGATTGGTAATTACTCCCATTAATCTCCCGATTTCATAGTTTTTCTTTTTCGTTATCACAACCTGTTTCTGGCTCTGTACAGCGTGTGTGCGCAGCTGCTCTCTGCGCAGGCAGTCCTTCATCCTGTCCTCTGTCCAAGAATTTGCCAAATGTTACGATACGTGGCAAACTCAGATAAACAGTTAGGCTACATACAGACAGCTGTGGTTGTATAAAACAGCGGTGGATGGGACACTGCGGGCGGAAGAAAATCTGAGAAATTTGACATAATTGTAGATGCAGCAAGGAGATTTCTGGGTGTTGAGGGAGTTTCTGGAGAAGATGTGCAGCAGCTGCTGAGAGAAGCTTTTAGTTTCTCTCAAACACCTGAAAAATAAAGAAGTTACAGCAGTGTGAAGTCTTTTATTTTTTTTATTTAGTCAGTGGAGTTTAGTTTAAATCCAGTAGATGGCGCTGATGCGACATTTTGGATGCCAACCGCCACTAAGAACCAATACAAAGAAGAAGAAGCCTGAGTTGTCCCTTCGCAGAATCCATACTTTCGTGTGACGTCATCATTCCTGGACTTCTCACATGTCCACAACAGCAGCTGAGGTTGGTTTATTTCTGTTTTTTTGTCTCTGTTAATGTTGACCGGATGCTTCATTGGTGTCGTTGTGTTTGGTGTGTGTAGCTCATGTACAGTGTAGCAGGAGAAAAGCTTTCATCCATCCATCAGGTGTTTCCTCACATGTTCAGTGATGTCCACGTGTTTGTGCTACTTTAATGATCAAAGATACAACAGCAGACAAAACACAAAACAGTCAGATCCAGTGTGACTGTCTGTGTCTCTGTGCTGTGCAGACAGCAGCTGTCATGTCCGTTGATGGATTTGTATGTGAGTAGCACTTCGTAGTCAGTCCTGCAGGAGACAGGAAGCCAGTGCAATGAAAACAGAGTTGGTGTTAATGGGTTCGTGTTTTGCACTCTCATCAGGATCCTGGCAGCACTGTTCTGAATGTACTGGAGCTTCTGGATGCTCCTGTCAGGATCCCTGTGAAGACACACTGCAGTAGTCCAGTCTTGAGGAGATAAATAACTTAGACCCAAACAGCAACAGATATGAGACAAAACTAGAATTGCTGCCTAAAGCTGTATTAAAATGACAGAGGAGGTTTTTACCAGCATTGTTTCCTGAAACGTTTCCATCAGAATAATCTGAAACATGTTATGTGAATGGTTTAAAAAGCATCACATTTGTGTATTTCTGTATTTTGAATGACAGCAAAGATACGATTTTCTGTGGAAGTCTGCTGTTTATGTCAGTCAGTCTGACGCTGAACTATAACTCAACCTGCACTGTGTGTATTTACAGCAGGACTCCTGTTCACCGCTTGCACTGACTATAAAACACACAATGACACAAAATGAATTAAAGTAAAAATGATTCTAGACACTGTTTTGTTTATAAGTGGTCCAAAAAGGTCTGGATATCATAATAATGTAGCCTATTTATATATTTTAATAATATATGATGATTTTTCTGCACCCCTGTCTGTGTGATTGAACCAGTTCATTTTTTTTATCTTTTATTTTCAGAAACTTTCTCTCCTTCATTCCTTAAGAACAGCAGATCTCCCACCCTTTCCTCCTCTGATCTGTCAGCGATGAGTGACAGCGATGACGACGTCCCCACACTGTCAGCTCACACTCTGGCCGCCCTGCAGGAGTTTCTCAGCGAGACCAGCGGCGGCCCGGCTCACAGCACGACGCCCTCAGACCAGTTCGCTGTGGGAGCAGTGGAGGAGGACTGGGTGAGCCCGCTGGATTTAGAGACAGGAGACAGAAAAACCTGACGCTGCATCAGCGTATCTGCTCTGCGGTTTATTCAGTAGCGATGCAGTAAAAATGCTGCACAGACACAAATTAGAGATTATTAGGAAGCTGCTGAAGCATCAATCAGGATCCGTTATCTGACTTGTTACTTTTACATTCTCACTTTTGTTTCAACTTAATGTCAGTAAACTGAAGTAGCTTCTGATAAAGCCATGTTCCTAGTGTCACTGATGTCTCTGTCTTTCTGTGTGTGTGTGTGTGTGTGTGTGTGTGTGTATCCACCAGCGGATGAGCCAGTTCTGGTACAGTGACGAAACAGCAGCACAGTTAGCTGAGGAGGTCATACGTGAAGCTGGAGAGGGAGGAAGGTAAAGACACAGACACACACAGACACACTTTGGATATGGACAGATTTATTTTCCACAAAATCTTCTAACTGTTGCTTTGTTTTCAATTTCTGGATTTCTCAGTGAGTCCCAGCCTGTATTGTGGCTATATTGCATTCAGGTGTATTTTCAGATCTTTTGGGTGTGGACATGGTCTGTGTGTCTTGTGTGATGGACAGACTCTGAGGGAGTTTTCTCTGTATGATTGTACAACATAGGAAGAAGCCTCATACTCTTAGTTTCTGAAGCCAAAACATTTGGTTAATCATTTTGTGTCAAATTCTAGTTTAACCAGTTATGCACAGGAATATGAATCCACAGGGCAACAAACCTGAACCCTCCCAGCTTCATCTGCAGCATGAGTTTCTGATGAAGTGTGTTGGTGTTTCCTTTTACCTGCAGGATAGCATGTGTGAGCGCACCGAGTGTGTACCAGAAGCTGAAGCAGGGCGTAGTGGATGGTTCAGACCGGGTGTCTGCTGTTGTGTTGGAGTATGACCGCCGCTTCGCCACCTACGGCGATGACTTTATCTTCTACGACTACAGCGAGCCGCTGTCTTTCCAGGCCAGCGTGGCTCCTCAGAGCTTCGACATCGTCCTCGCCGACCCGCCCTACCTGTCCGAGGAGTGTCTGGGCAAAGTGGCCAAAACCATCAAGTACCTGAGCAAAGGCAAAGTGCTGCTGTGCACAGGTGAGAGGAGGAAGTGCTCTGGTGTTGCTGCTTAACCCCAGACTGTGCTTCATATGTATTATCATTATATTATCAAGTCACAGAGATTAGCACCTGATTGTCTATCAGATAAATCCCTGACGGCCTTCTAAACAGTCATTCAATAACATTTACTGCAATTTTTATGGTATTTCTAGAATCCTCAAACACTCTTTTAACCATCTGGATAAAAATATTCTGTTCACTGCATGATTAAAAAAAAAGATTTTTTTCCAAGTAAAAAAAGAAATTGGGGTGCAGTAAGAGTGCAGTAAGAGGGTCATTTCTAATCAAGCCTGAAGTCACTTTTTTACTTTACTCTTGTTACATTCACTGAGCAGATTTTGCTGTTTTACTTCTTCAGCAAAGGTGGTGTGTAACATTCAGGGGCAATTAGAAATTGTTCTTTCACAGAAACAAGTAGGATCACAGTTTTGGACATGAGCTGTAAGGTAAAAAGCTTCAGTATTATAACTGGAGATCATATGAACATTTTTGATATAGTAGTATCATATAAGTAGTATCAGGTCTTTAGTTTTTACGATTTTAAGGGACACATACCAGCCAATCAGTGTTTTCTGTGCCCATTGTACAAAGATCAGTAGTTTTTTTTTAAACTTAACCAACTACTTACTTGTTTTTTTGTTTTGTTTTATGTGATTATATCATCTGTCTCATTTCTCTAATGCAAAGAATTTAAAGAAAAAATAGACAATCCCAGTGTAGCAGTGTGCATTTCTGTCTGCCACAGTGTCTGTTTGGATACCACCACTGGAGGGCGACACAGTTGAAAATAGTCAAATTCTTCACATACTTGCACATAGTAGCTGTAAGTGAATCTCACTGAAGCTGCAGCTTTCTTTTTTTTTTGTATAAAACGTGAGAACAGCAGCTTTTTTTCCCTTCATTCCTGTTGTTAAATGTCTGAGCAGCTTTCTTAACATCAGATGTTTGTGTCTGTTCTGTTCTGCAGGAGCCATCATGGAGAGTGTTGCTAAAGACCTTCTGGATGTAAAAATGTGCAGCTTCCTGCCACAGCACAGAAGAAACTTGTCCAATGAGTTCCGCTGTTTCGTCAACTATCCGTCACGCCTCCTGTCCTGCTGAGGAGCCAAAACTCCGTCTGATCAGCTGTTCTGAGCAGAAACAGCCTGGAGGAGGGCGGACATTACTCAGACATTTCTAAGTGCTCCTCTGCTGTTGATGAACAAAAACATTAAGACCCGCAGCACCAGTGGAAACGTCGTCCGGTGTTTTTGCATTTTAGTTCATTTTGGTTACAAGTGAACTTGGGCCTGTAAACAAGTCAGTTTGTTTACTGAGCAACATCTTGTAACCTGATATAAAAAATGAATGAACATTAATTTTGATAATCAGTTAATAGAGTAAACCAGTTCTTACCAAGTAAGAACGGCAAATATTTAGTGGTTTCAGCTCCTCAAATGTGAGGTTTTGCTGCTTTAAATTAAAAATTCAATTTATTTTAAATCAAATATCACTGTTGGTTGGACAAAATGAGCAAAATGAGGCTCTGACATTGAGCTGGACGTGTTTCAGTTTCACTGTTTTCTGACATTTAACAGACTAAACATAAAGATCAGTTCATACTCCTCAGCCTCTGAAAACAGTTTTATAGTAAACTAAAAACAGTCTTCTGTGGTTCTGGACCAGCTTTGTCAGGTCTGACAAATGTCAGGCTTGACAGATGATGTCATAGTGAAGTCATCGGGGTTATGTACTTGGAGACTTGACTGAAACTGAAAGACATTGTCACTAACAACTGCTCAGTGTGTTTTAGTGAGAGCTTTAACAGAATTGGACAATCACACATGCAGTCATCTGGAATATTTTTTAATATTTGTTATTAAAGTGTGTCAGAAGAACTGTTGTTTCAGGTTTCTGCTGATCAGAGTGAAAAAAAAACACAACTGTCTGTTTCTTTACATCAGAAGGTGGCAGCGTTGATCAGGCTGACGTTTCACATCAAGTATTTATCACCACTGCTCATAGTAATACCATCCAGTCAGTGCAAACCATGTGTAATATGATGGAAGTTCCTCTTAAATACAGTTACTTTACATCTCTTTTCACCAGGGTTTCCCAAAAAACAAACATTGAGGTGCAGTGAAAGTTGAGGATAATGTTTTATCACAGAGCTACATGAAAACAGTCTGAAAAAGATACTGTAGTGTGGCATTTTATTCCATTGTTCAATATATTTGTGCATTCATTCTTAAACTGGTCAGTTACAAAAAAAAAAAAAAAAAAACATTTTCTCACTTACCTGCACGGTGTGTGGCCATGCAGATAGTTATCTCAGAGACTGATATCTGCATATCTGCCTCCAACCCAATGCAAAGGCCATGAATGGAATTTGTTTGTGGTGCTCACAGCTTTGAGAAATTCAATTCAATAACAACATGTCTTTCCAGAAACAGTGTTCATGTCATTCATGATAATACTCAGGACACAATGTATGAAACTGCTACCAAAGAAATGAAGAAACTGTTCACAACAGGTTGTTTGGATCATCCAGAGTAACAGGACATCGTTTCTGGAAAGACACACTGCTGCTCAGAGACGGACAGGTCAGATCCAACAACACAACACAACAAAGTACCGGAACTGAATCTGCGTGGCTCATACTGTACAAAACCTTACACATTAATATTTGCCTATCATGTTTGTACTGTATTTACCTAATAATGTTATTCTGTTTTTCCATACTGTAATACTACTACTGCTGCTTCAGTCTGTATACTGTATAAATATACACTTATTGCATGTCTGTCCTTCATCCTTACTTTTCCTACCAGATGTAACAAAAGATGATTTCTTGTCATTTGGGTGAACTAACCCAAATGTGGAAGTGTGCTTCAGGGTTTCCTCTAATTATCTGTGTATTTTTAGGCCTGTAAATCTCTCCACTTGTTTGGGATGTTCAGCAAATGCAGTATGTGCAGATTCAATTATTTGTACTTTAAAGTTTGTATCCTTGCACAACCACAGTACAGGCACCTTTGTGAAGTCGATTCGTTCATTATCCAACCATACAATGTGTACTACTTTTAGGGCTGTTATAATTGAGTGATCAGTGATTCTGCTTTACAGGTATAATATCTTAAGTTGTTTGTATTGCCAGTGAGGGAAAAATGAAAACCCAACAAAAGTGGATCAGGTGCAGAAAAGCTTATCTCGAGTACCACAGCTCTGTTTCCTTCACACTCTCTTGCCTGCAGAGACGAGCGGTCTGGCTTTGGGCTCTGCTCTCTCCAGGCTCTGGTTGCTGTTCCGGTTATTTCGCTCCTTCTCCAGCAGCGGCACACAGGTGCATCCCACAGCGATGGACACGTAGATCTCGGTGTAGGAGTGGCGGCCGCCGATGCAGGAGCCCGTTCTCCTCAGGATGACAGATGGAGCGTAGACCGGGGTGCTGCGGTACTGGTTGCTCTCCTCGCCGTACGGTCCGATCAGGCAGCCCTTACACAGGCAGTAGGCCTCAGGGATGTAGCGGGGATACCTGGCTGGGTCGTAGGAGATCCTGCAAGCATGAGTTCGACAGATGCTTTTTTTCTTTTGTGGGATCAAAGTTTATATTCTTTAGGCTGGTGAGAACTCATTCCTCCCTTTAGCTGCTCTTAAAAACAACATGATTACAGGTCAAACACACATGAACAACCCAATAAAGTGTTTGCAGCTGTAGCTCTTAGAGCCAAATTCCAAGATCCACATCCAAGATGTGATGTTCAGACTCCCTGAAGAAGGGGATGTAAACTCTCCTAAATGAAAATATTAAATTAAATGTTTTGTTTACCTCAGCTAGTCACACAGTGTTGTTTTCCCTACATTATGACATTGATTAGGTGCCTGACATGAATTTTGTCCTTTTAACACAAAGTAAAGCTGTTATTACCAGTCAGGAGCATGTGACAGTGTGAAGGAAGCAGAGGCATTCATAATTTAAGAATGACAGTGATATGACATGGAAGAGGAGGTCATATAGGAAAAAATGTCACTTCTTAACATTTTTGTTTAAAATGTTCAGAATTCTGTTGATAAACTTTAATATATAATTTAAACTCATTTTGACCTCCCGCCACAAGATGTAGTGTAGGAGAAAGTCTGGATGTGTTTGGTGTAACATTCTAAATACTTTTTAAATAAACACATCATACATAAATCTGCCAAATGTCGTTTCACAAACATCTGACTGAAGATTTTAGTGAATTAAGGGACATTATTGCATTTACACATGTGAGGTAAACTTGAGCAGTTTCAGATTCTGTGGTGTTTCTGTGCATCATTTCTAAAAATCAATTAGTTATGTTTTTAACATATTTCTTTTGCAGTGGAGATGAAAGGAGTAGCCTAAGTTGATCTGGTGACAGAATGAGCCACTATGATGAATTTATTTATTTATAGTGTAGTTTATGTTGTTGACTATTGGTGGATTTTTTTTTCTGTGGCCACTGTAATTTGTTTTATTTTTAAGAAAAAATAACCCATAAGACCATTTGATGCAACCTCTCCTAATTTATACTCAATTTACAAAGCAAATTTGGTGATGTTCATATTTTCCGGGCACAGCTACAGTATTTGGAGTTGACAAGACATTTTGGGACTGTTAACAGGACTCATCTACGACACGGATCTGATCTGAAAGCTTAAAGTGCCACATTAATCTTGATGAGGTTTAATCTCAGCACTGTGCCTGTAACTCTGCTGGTTAAATCTTAATAGAACTAAATATTATTATTAATAATACTGTAACGTTTGTATGTTTACAGCTGAACAAGTCATGGAAACATTTGCATGAAGTGCAGTGAGTAGGTTATACAAATTGAGAGCCATGTAAAACAGTCCACCTGCTCTCACCTGTAGGTCCAGGGGGAGATGCTGCGCAGGCTGACCGGGAGGCGGGTCTTGCTGTCGGTCTTGGACCGTGCGGTGGTCGGGCAGGTCAGGTTGAGTTTGTCCTGGGGCTCCAGCTGCAGGGCGTGGTGGAAAGCGCTCAGAACTCCGACCGAGAGCCGCCCGAACATTTGCTCCAGGATCTCCTCCGGCAGGTCCAGGCAAGACCGGGTCCTGGTGGCCTTCTTCTGTACCCGACTCACTCCGGCTGCCAAACCCAGCAGCAGCACTGCCAGGTGCAGCAGCAGCAACAGGACGCGGATCCGACGGGGCATCACTGAGCGGTGTTGTGCCAAAACGCGTATCCACAGAAAAATGTTTCCTTGTTTTGTTTTCCACTCTTCTTGGTTCTTTTAAAATATAACAAGGGGGTAGATAAGTCCAGAAACAAGTGTGGCCTTCGTTAATGAGGCAGCTTTAACCACCAACAGGTTCCTTTCCTGTTACAATCCAGTGAAGTGATGGGAGCGTTGTACAGGCGGCGGCAGGAAAACAGTCCGCTCTGGCGTGGAAACCGAGGCGCAGGCGCTCCGCCACGGAAACTGAGGGAACATTTTGGAACAAAACGTCCACAGTGCCGCCAGGATGAACAATTGCCTTAGGATTAGAAATTATTACCGAGCTGGGAGTTGTCACACCTGCTGTTTGCTGTTATCGACGACAGAAAATGCCACCAAGTGCGTTTTCCGATCGCTTTTCTCCGACCGTGTGTGCGTAAACTCCGGTGGAAGAGTTCCTGCGCGCAGGAACAGTGTGATCCACCATTCAGAGCGAGTCTAAATCAAACTGAAGTACTGACAGATAAAGCTCAGCCCCGGCAATAAAAGCACTGCTGCTCCTGATGGGAGTGGGAAGGCCAGACTGTTCTCTGTGTGTGTGTGTGTGTGTGTGTGTGTGTGTGTGTGTGTGTGTGTGTGTGTGTTCTGCCGTTGGATCCTGGCTTCACACCAGAGTCTACTTCACTTAAAGATAAACTGGAACCAGCTATGTCCAACCACTTATGTCATGCTCTGGTTTCATACAGGAACTGTGAGGTCAAGGTCAAACAGTCATTACTTTTAATTATTAAAAAGCAAATTTTCCCCCAAGGAACATATACTACTGTCATTTAATATGATTTGTACTGTGAATTTATGTCATTAAGATTTATGAGGCGCAGGCTTTAATTTATTATGCATATAAAAAGCCTTTTAAAGCTTAATTTAATCCAGTTTACCCTTCACTAAATCCTCAGTTTGGTCATCTGCCTTGCAGGAGAAAACTTCACATTAATAACTCTGACCATCTGTGTGGTTTCTGTGTTAGAAAAACTCACTGACCACATGGTTTGTGCTTCCTCTGAAGGCTGTTGTGTGTAGATAAATATTTGATCTTTTAATCGTAAACAGATGAACCAACAAGTAAATATAAATACTATACAGCAAATAAACACATTTTAAATCGAGAACAAAATGCAAAGAAAGGACCTGAAATGAATGCATTATACAGGTTTGGTATATAATGTTGATGGAGTTTCCAGAAGGTTCCCAGGCTCACACATGGAAACATACAGTGTTGTAAAAAGCTATTGGGACAGCAATATGTTTTTCATTGTTTTGGCTCTGTACTCCCAACATACTGGGTTTAAAATGAAAAGGGGACTGAGGTTAAAATGCAGACTTTCAGTTTAAAGAGTTTTGGAGTGTTCTCATCCATATTAGAGCAACAGTGTAGGACTTAAAGCAGTACAAAGAGGTCTACTATTTCTACACACTCCATTGGATATTAGTGTTAACGTGTATAAATTCAGCATCTTAATCTTATTGTGATTGTTCTCATTTCAAATCTGATGTGTTGGATTACAGAGTCAAATAAAACTGTCCAGACTGCACTGTAACCAGCTTCAGGTGGCCAATCTGATGATCTGAGGTCAAGATGTCTCACCGCTGGACTACTGAGATAAACAGAGTAACAAAGACACTGCACATTAATAGTCTTTCTCCTGGAACAACAGCTGAGTTTTGGAGGGTTTTGGATTTGTGCTCTTGCCTTTCAAAAGGTGACAAAAGAGCAAATGTTCGACCAGATTCAGCAGTGAAGGCTGGAGGCGGAGCAGCTACTCCGGCAGCAGGTCGTCTCCTAGCTCTTCATCTGCAAAGTCGTCATCCTCCACTCGCTTCTTTGCTCCCGTCTTTGGTCTCTCCATCTGAGGCCCCAGTGGGTCCACATAGGATGCATCTACACGTGAGAGGAGCAGGTTTTACTACTCTGAAATGTGCTGATCAAACTATAAAGACTCAGTCATCCAGGTAGCAGGTTCATCTGTAGCTACTGCACAACTGGTCAGACAATTTTTGAGAGGGAAGAGAGAGAAAAAAGGCGTTTTCTTACCTAGTTCTTTTGGGCTGCTGGCCTCGTAGGGCTCATTGGAACCAGGAAGTGACCTCACCTTGGCGCTCAGCCGCTCTCCCTTAGTGCTGTTGCTGCTGTGGCCACTGTCTACACACACACACACACACACACACACACACACACACACGGCAAATTAACTAAATTATGACCTAAATGTTCTTCAAAGCGGAGTTTTTTCAATTTCAAAATAAAAATAACCATTATTTAAGACCTTTATTTCTTAACTGCGTCAGCTCATTTTCAAAACAATGTACACTGAAAGTATTTCCTAAGCTTTCTAACACTTGGTATAATACAGTTTGTGATGTTGCTGTTGTCATGTGACAGTCTCAGATATGGTGAGAGAAACAATTTCAAACCCACTTTCACATAATCTGAAAAACTGCACGGAGGTCAAACTAAAGCTAAACGTGCTTGTCTCAACTCATGAAAAGTCAACATTTTGGAGACGTGATATTTTCATCTCAGAGACAGTATGTTATGAAACACTTGAGTGTGTGTCTGTATATGTATGTAGGGGGATGGGATGGCCTACAGTAGCATTTAAGAGTCTGTCCAGCAACTAGAATGTAACTGCAACAGCTGCGCGTGCTGCTTAAGTGCGCTTTAACAAGATACTGAATAACAGCACCAGTTCAGGTCCTACTCATCTTAGGATGGTGCCCTTCACAAGATGCAATGAATATATTGGAGAATGCATGTGTGTGTGTGTGTGTGTGTGTGTGTGTGTGTGTGTGTGTGTGTGCACGTGCATGCCAGGCTCAAATGACAGGCTGACAGAGAGCAATAGTGAACTGAAGGACAGACGTGATTACAGACAGCAGCAGCCCACATCTGGCTGCCAGGTAGCCTTGGAAACTGAAGAGAGGAACGACAGAAAGCTGAAAAACAGGAAGCAGAAGGAGGCCTGATATTCCACCTTCCCCAACAGTCCCAAACATCTCTTACGAGACCTTACAAACTGCTGGCTGAGACCTCCACTGGAAATTTTTGCTTTTTTTTCTCCCCAATTTTTTCCTTTTCTTGGATGGTCTGAGTGGCGTTTCTCTTTTATAATACACAACTGGGAGACACAGAAAATAGGGATGACAAGACAGGTTGGAAGCCAGACCTAAAATTAATCATGTGTAATAGTTTCCACAATTAATGTTGCAGTAAGTAAGATTTATACACCCCCACAGCACAAATGGAAATAATACTGTATGTTTATTTGCAAAGGGGCTGATAGAGAGGATCAATACTGATGAGTCAACTTTCTGGCTTTCACTTTCCTGCTCAAACCTCTTTGGAAAAGCAATTGGAAGATTACATGTGCGTAAAAAAGGTCAAGGAGGAGTAGGAGAAGGAGTATTGATAACCAGCTGCTTAAATACAAAATGTCAAAATTGGTAACAAAACCCAACGTGGGTGCAACCCTACATTAAGTGAGTTTCTTAATTTGCGTGGCAAGAATAAGAACACAAAATGTAAGAAAAAAAAACCACAAAAGAGAGAACACCACAAATATTAAAAGGAAATAAATGAAAAGCAGCGCCTCTTTTGTGCTCTGTGACGGTTTTATCAGATTCACATCAAAGAATGACGCAGGTCTGAATGCTTGAGAAAACAAACCCTCTGCCTCGCCAGTTGGTCATAAAAGAGCTGCACACCAGCACACCATCTCTCAATGTACAGTGCTGTAAATACGCAGACTTTACAGAAAAGAGGGAAAACTCTCAGGTACATTAGAAATTTTCTCAAATATCTGAAAGCAGTTTGGGCGATCGCCCCTCCTCCTGTGAGAGTGCAAACACTGACCACAGTCCAACATTGCAGCTGCCTGTCAGAAGATTTCTGGACCACGTTCAAGGTGTTTTGACCATAACACTATACTTGGGTTTCTTGACTTTTGTCTACCACAGAAAATCTTTCACACCACTTACTCCTGCTCTGTAAGTGTGCAATGCAAACTTTGTTCAGGTAGTTTTAAGCAGTAAAAAGGACTTACTGATGCAATACCTCATCATAATACAAAGGCATAAGCTAGTTAAGAAAGTGTTGTGTGTAAGAAACTGTATATGATTTTAATATTGAAATGTAGCTCCTTAAAGGGAAAGCCCACCCAAAAAAACAGAATTCACAGACTGTGGTTAGAGGGCAGTTCAGCTGAATTACTTGTACACATCTATCAACACTTTAAGGATTACTAATGAAGTTAGTAAGACGTTACTGCTCTTCAGCACAAAATGACCATATACTGTATATGCATGTATATTTTCAGTGTTGTTAGTGTTTACAATATAAGATCCTAGTGTTGCAATGAAATAATTTGATGTTTTGATTGACCAGCTCATTGCAAGAAAAGTAAAGAATTGTTCACCTTATTTCATTGAGACACCTTATTTTCAAAGACAGGTCATGTGGCTGGCAGTAAAGAGAAATTTCTCATTATCAGTTTCATTCGTGAGCAATTTGTTAAGGTGTAGATTTATCCAACAAAAATGTCTCAAACCCTCTCTGGGTGACAACAAAATTTTTACTGAAATAAAACAAGTGAGCTCTAGTTTTTGTAGAGATCTCCTTGTCCAAGTCTCTTATATACAAGTGGCCAAAGTGTAGAGTTCTACCTACGTACCTACTGTGCAGGTTTCTCTTTGTTTTTGAGTGATAATCTTACATACCTTTCCCTGAGTCCAACAGTGGACTGAGTTGTTTAGTCTCAGACTGAGAGACTGGGCAGCGGAGTTGAAAGCAAGAGACCAATAATATAGTCAGAATACAGATGAAGACAGAAGATCCAGAAACAAAGACAAAAGAAAAGAATGAGCACAAAAGCAATACGTCTGCTATGTGGAATGAGAGCTGAAAAAAAAACTTGTTCTGTTGACATTTTATAATGTGCCCTCTCTCACCTGCTTTGACATCCACCTCTGATGTGCCTTAAGAGAGTAAGAAAAGAATTGGGGGTTTAGTTGAACAACTTTAAAGTGTTATAATCACTAATCAAGGGATACAAATTATTGAACATGTCAGATGATGTTGAAAAGTTTCCAATAACAGATCCAGTTACAACTCTGGCACTTGCAAACTATGGGACAATAAAAACACATGAATCTGAGGTTTTCTAATCTAACTTATTAAATCAGTGGGGGATATAAGTGTTGGCAGGGTGGATCAGCAAGCACTTTAACATATGCCTGATATATATATATATATATAGATATATATATAGATATAGATATAGATATAGATATATAGATATAGATATAGATATAGATATAGATATCTGGTGTTCAGCTATGCACTGAACACCAGACATTCAGCTGAACACCAGAGCAAAGCTTAGCCTCATTACAGTTTTTGGCAACTTACTAGTTCATCTGGATTGTGTTTGAAATCTACTGATGAGCCAGCTTTCCAGTGTCAGAGCATGGATTTGTTGTGGATCTGCAGTGAAGTAGAGCTAAAAACTGTGGAAGTTTGTGTTTTGCAGTGTCTGCGTCCCCTGAGGCTCTCAGTACCATCAGGGCTTCTAAACAGTCTCTTCCTACAAAGATGTGAGGCTGCTCATCCCTGTTTTTTGTCATTTAAAGGAAGAGTTCAATATTTTGGCTTTCTTGCAGAGTTAGAAGAGAAGATCGATGCCACTCTCATATCTGTATCTTAAATATGAAGCTGTGGCCAGGAGACAGTTAACTTAGCTTGGCATAAAGACTGGAAACAAGGGGGAAAACTGCTTGCCTGGTTCTGTCCAAAGGCAAAATATTGGCTACCAGCATTTCTAAATATTATAATAATAACTTTTATTTATACAGCACTTTTCAAAACAAAGTTACAAAGTGCTTTACAAGGTTGAACCAGGATTAAAACATTTCAGGACTGAGGCAAATAAGATTGACAAGATTATACAAAAATAAAATGGAATAAAATCCCCAAGAATAAAGATTGGGAAGAAGAAAAAAGACAACAGTAATAATAACACAGGTAAGATATGTTGTAAGTAAAAATGGTGTGTTAGAATTACATTTTTTTTTTTTAAATATACGTTTTAAGAAGTGATTTAAAAGAAGTCCCTGATCCTGCAAGCCTCAGATTCTCGGGCAGGGAGTTCCAGGGCTGAGGGACCCTGCCTGCAAAAGCCCGTCACCTTTAGTCTTGAGTTGGGACTTAGGAACAGCCAGCAGAGCCCTGCCCAAGGATCTGAGGCTGCACTCTGGCTCATAGGGGAGCAGCAATTCAGCAATGTAGCTGGGAGCTGAACCATGAAGTGCTTTAAATGTGATCAGTAAAATCAATTCTAAAATTTACTGGTAACCAGTGAAGAGAGGCTAAAACAGGGTGAAGGTGATCTTGTCCTCTAGTATTTGTTAAAAGCCAAGCAGCTGAGTTTTATACCAGCTGAAGGCGTGAGATCATTGGCTTAACCCTGAATACAACTCTTAAGTATTCTCCTTAAGGTTTCCTTAAAATGTTCACTTATGTATTTAAGTTTTTCTCCTTATCTTGGTCTTACACTTAAGGAATCTCTTAAAGTTTGTTAAACTGGTGCACAGAGACCTTAGCAACCAAAGTAAGGAAAACAACTTAAGGTACCTCTGACTATCTTAACCACAACATGGCCGACTTTATGGTGATAAATGAAGTAAATGAACGCATTTCCGGGACCAGGAGAACCCAATGGATACACTTAACGATGAGCAATTGATGTTACATTATAGAGTTGACTGGCAGTCAATTCACGATTTGTCTAGAGTTCGATCACTCTACTTTCCGCAGCTGTGCTATTCCAGCTGTATTGCAATTAATGATTGCTCTATGATTTTATGCTAGGGGATCTTTTCAGTCAGTAATAGGCGAGGTATTTCATGTCCACAAGTCAACGGTGGAGAAATTAAGCCTTAAGTGTCATACTTAAGGAGAAAACTTGGTGTTTTGTGCAACCAGCCCCTGATTTTTGAGATGCTCCTTAGTTGATAAATACATGATTGAATAACGTTTGTAATTTGTTTTTGGTGAAATGAAAGGTCACCATCAAATATTACACCCAGGTCTCTGGCTGCAGGTTTGATATTAGTAGACAGGGATACAAGATGTAAAATAGGGATTGATTTTGGGGGACTGAAGAGAGTTATTTCTGATTTGTTTTTGTTTAGGTGAAGAAGGTTTTGGGACATCCAGCACTTTATTTCTGCCAGACAAGACAAAAGATGATTAAAATTACCTTCTTCACTGGTTTTTAAATTTGTGCTAACCCACTTTTCAAGGCAATCTAATAGGATAGAGTGATGCACAGCGTCAAATGCAGAGCTCAAATCAAGAAGAATTAAAATCAAATAATCACCAGCATCAGATGTAAGTAAAAGGCCATTTGTCACTTTGATGAGAACAGTGCTATGACGTGCACAGAAACCTGATTGAAATAAATAAAAAATAAAAAATCATCATTATTATTCATAAAAGAAATCAACTATAAGTGGACAATCTTCTCTATAACATCTGATAAAAATGGCAATTTAGAAATGGGTCTAAAATGTTTTAAATGGGTAGGGTCGAGGTTAGGTTTCTGAGTAGTAGGTGTACTACTGCGTGCTTAAGGCAGGAGGGAATACAGCCAGTGGATATAGAGCTATTTATAATAGATAAGATAGTGGGGCCAACACTGTTAAAAACCTCTTTGAGAAATCTGGGAGGCAAAAGATATGAAGGACACAATGAAGATTTAAGTTTGGCCATTTTGTCCTTTAAAGCGCACAGTGAAAGGGCTAATTAGAGGGTTAATTAAGGATTTGATGGTTTTGAAAAGAATTCTGGGGTTATGATGGTCTGTTGTAATGATATTGGAAAAAAATGAGGACCTGGCTTGTTTTACTGATTTTTGATAGGTAGACATTAGTTCTTTCATAATTTGAAAAGATACTGCCAGTCTGTCCTTTTTCCATATCTGTTCAGCTTGTCTGCATTTTCTCTTTATTTCTCTGGTATTGTTATTTAGCCAAGGCGTGCTGCGAGTTGATTTGACTTTTCGGATTTTTACATTTTACATTTTTACATGTATTGTTGAAGTTGTTTAGTAATTCTTCTGTAGACAAATCTGATTTTCAGTTATTGCTATGTGTAGATGTGTAGGGAAGGCCTTATGAAATCTGTTAAGAGTTTGTATTGAGGTCACGAGATGAAACATAAGTAGCCACTGTGGGAGCAGACGGAGGAAAGAGGGAATAAAAATAATAGCTTTGTGGTTAGACACACATAAGCTAGCCTCACAGAGATCAACACAATCAAGAATAAAACCAGAGCACAGAACAATGTCCAGGGTGTGTCCCTTTAAGTGAGTGGGACCCTCAACTGACTGAGCAAGAATAAAAGAATGCACAATGTCTATAAAATCCATAGTAAAAGAGGAACCAGAGGGGCAGCATATATGTATGTTAAAATCCCCTAAAATCAAGACTCTTTCAAAGCGAGCCATAATAAAAGCTAAAAGATCAGAGAATTCCTGAATAAAACCAGAGTTAGATTTTGGGGGTCTGTAGATTAAAACACAAAGTAGTGGGGCCTTGCCATTTATCATAAAACCAAATTCAAATTCAAACGAGGAAAAGCTTCCAATTGAGTAAGGGGAACATTTAAAATTCTCTCTGTGAATCACAGCCAGTCCAGCCAGAAATGCTTCATTCAGTGCAACACAGTCACCTGGACTTAACCAAGTCTCAGTAGCATAAATGGATCTAGGAGGAGCTGGCTTCAGGCGATTTTGAGGCTGAACATTAACAGTGATAAGGTTCCTGGGACATGCAACAGATTGTTTGATTGTAAATCTCATATAAGTGATTATCACAGGGATGTTGAAAATGTCAGTGTCTGGTCCGAGTCCGATAGAAAAGTTGCTGGGGTTACATGTGGAACCAAACAAATAGGGACTGGGACCCAAGGAGCATCAGTCTCTGACAGACTGGTCATTTCCGGTCACAAAAGTTGTGACATGGTTGGTTTCTGTGAGGAGCACCTGAACAGAGCACTCCATATGCTAAATTAGCAGACAGCGTCCAAACTCCAGCTTTGTTCAGGTGGAGACCATCTGGGCCAAAAAGTTCCCCCCGTTCCCAGAAGACGTTAAAATTATTGATAAAATCCACATCGAGAGCATCACAAATAGAGGACAGCCAGGTGTTCAAGCCAATCAGCCTGCTGAAATGCCCCATTCCATGGCCATATGTGGGGATTGGTCCTGAAATATAGATTTTACTTTCAAATGATTTGAGGATATTAAACACCTAAAGCACCCCAGTCAACCAAGGAGGACTGTAAATCTGACCTGTAAAGATGTTTGACATTTTAGTGACCCCTGAGGGATTAGAGGTGGAATTTGGATGTGTAGCTTTAACCTCCCAGCACTTCCTTTTATGGACTTAAAAATGCTATAACCTTCTACTTTACTCAGTGTAGAGTAGAGGAATAGAGGGATACCCATAATGCTGGCCTTCTTAGGAGAGGTGAGGACAGGTGTGGAGATGCCTGCTGCCCAGCAGCGTGTGTGAATAACATAAGAAAGAAGGAAGTGATGACATACATGAACAAAAAAAAAAAGACTGAAAATGAAGGTGAGCTAAACAGTATTGATCATAGGTTTTGATTATAATTAAAACGACAAATTTTGGCTGATAATGTTTCAATATTATTGCTGATGTGATACCTAGTTTCGCTACAGATAGCCTTACAAAACTTATCTAAACTGATTCTAAAATAGTGTCTAAAACTGGTCAAATTATCAGAAATTGTCTGATCATAGAAAAGGTAAATCTGAACAAGCATTTGACTCTTTTTAGTCTTTTTAGCACTTGACAGTTTTCAAAACCTTGTGCTACGGACACATTCAAATCAGTACCAGAAAAAAAGTATTCAGATTTGACACACAGACCTTCCCATACTAACAATATCATGCACTTATGCTGATGTTATGGAGTCTGGATTTACAGTACAAGTTATAAAATAGCAAATTTATGTTCTGGGTTTCTAAGCACTTCTAACTTCAAAGAGTCCACACTTTTCTCCAGGTGATTTAAACATTTGGTTTGTACTGTTAGAAGTTGCAGGTCTCAAAACCATACAAAGTGTGGAGTTTTGCAGGTGCATATTAGACTTTATGTTGACTTTGTCAGACTGATGCAAAGTAGGACCATTGTATGTTATGTTGACTACTGACTCACCAGCACTCCCGGCACTGCCCTCTCTGCCTTCTCTCCGACCTCTGGCGCTGCCCTCTCGCCCCGACTTCACCCTCTGGAGGAAGAGTGAAAGAGAGAGGAGGATTGAATGTTTTTAATAGGCCTATTTCACTGCAGACATTTTTACCTATCATAGCAGGAATAATAAAATAAAAATATGTGCAAGACAAACAAAAGAGCAGACATTTCATGCTAGATTGTTGTGTTTTTAGTGACATTTTTTTCCAAAGCTGAGCCTGTTTTGGCTCTCTCTTCATCTTTCCCTCTGTGTCTCATAAATTAAGTCTGTTTTTATTTCTTTTATTATAAATTTTTTTTAAAACTAATACCATGTAACAAAAACAGAACTAAGCAGAAACATTTGAATAAAAAGTCAAGTAAAATTTCACATTAAAATATGGAAAAATGAGCATAAATGTCACATGTAATCAAGTCACATTGCAGTGTCACCACAGCAGTGAGCACTTAGCAGCAGAGACAGAGACAGTTACAAAGATGTGGGGATTACCACAGTAAAATAACACATTTAGCATAAAAAAACATCAGAGCCGTGATTTAATCAGACTGCATATATTTGTTTTGGTTCCCATCTCACATTGATCATTTCGTACAATATGCAGCTGTATTAGTCGGATGGTTTGTTTTTCACTGTCATTCAATCTGGAGAATTTGGGGATCAATGAGTCAACTCTCTGGCTGTGTCTGTCTCTCTGTCAGTCTCCGTAAGGTCCAACAGCATCTCTGGGCTGATTTGGGCTGATTAAAGAGCAGCTGGTTGTGATTTGACAAAATCATCCTCCAATTCATCCGTTCCTGGCTCTGATGAATATGTCTACAGGACCAAGGCTCATGACTCTGTTACTCTGAATGTGGTACTCTTCAAAACTCGACTGATCCCTGACCACTGCCAGTTTTGCCAAATGCAAAGCTATATCTTCAGATATTCTAAGTTTAGATTGATAAGGAAAAAGCAGACTTCATTTCCAGCATCCGGGAATAGAGGAATTATCATCCCTTCTATAATCAAACCACATATCCAATCCCTCCAGATTTTTCAGGTAACACTGAACAACCCGAATAACTGTGTGCAGAATCAGATCTGTGAACAATTCTCCAAACACAATAACTGTTTAAAAGGACCCAGCATTAGTGCAAGCCAGGTGTTAAACAGCTGTAAAGTGTTTACTCTCCTCTCAACACGGTCTGATTCATGGAAAATGAACAGAGGAAAAAACAAATGTTTTTCATGCATTTCCGGATCTGTAGTGACCACTGGCCTACTTTATGGCTAAGGGACACATGCATGTTTTCAATCAAGGTATCCAGGATGAGACGAGAAGAAACCAAGACATTGACAAAGAAAAGATGAAGCTTGTGAAAAGTCCTGTAATATATGACTGCAAAATAAGGCTGTATAACGTTAACATTACTCAGATGTATAACCTAATTTGAATGTTATGCATTAAACTAGGCTGCTTGTTAATGTAAATCTGAAGCCAACAAACTAGACGTGTTCCATGTTACACATTAAATACGTGCATTTGAAATGCTGCCTACACCATATGCGATGAATCATAAACAGCAAAACAGACTTTTATTTACATGAAAACGCTGCAAACTGTAAAGGTGTGGCAGCCGGTCTATGTACCTGCTCTCTGAGCTCCTTCATCTTCTCCACCTTCTTCAGCTTGGTGGCATATTCTTGGACTTCCTTCAAACCCATGTCTGTACCCAGCCTCACTAGGAAACGAAGACCTGTACACAAACAAACACAAAAAGAGGTTTTATTGCCTCTATGTACTGATCAGTGAATCATCCGCTTTGTCAACAGCCACAGAAAGAATTGTGTAACAAACAGGATGAATTACATTCCACATTATCTGGAAACTTGCGGTGGATGTCTTGATATGTTTCCAGAGCTTTCTGGTAGTTTCCTGTAAAGAAAAAAACAAAAAAAGCCAATCAAGATATTAACTCAACTAATTGCTAATTCATCCAGCGCACACAGCTAAGACAGTGGTTCTGAAAGTGCAAAGTTAAACAACTTCTCCGAATGAACAGTAGTTTAATATATTTCTATCAACAGTTAGCACTTGGTCAGAATGGGTTTACTCTTCCCCAGTCTTACCTTCTCACTAGCAGTAAAGTTTGGGAACTTCTATGTAAAGTAAATTATCTTCTCTAAGAACTGGTTTTCAGCATCAAATTGGAAGACAGCTTTGGGTAGCATTTTATTTGACTACAGCTTCATTGCAGGCTATTAAACTGTGCATTAATCTTTAAAAAAGGAACTTGAGAAATTCTTATTACAATTTCATCACATTCCCTTTTGTCCTGGTCTTGGATAATAATGTGTACTTACTTAAAATACATTAGTGTGGGTTAATATGATGCAGGTTAAGGATTAAATCATAAAAACATAAAGAACAGAGTTGTTCTCACCACCCCTCCTGTAGCAGCTTGCCACCATCAGTTGCCACTTCACCTGGGTTGGTCTGAGCAACACAGCAGAAAGATATCCCGTCAGTATGAACACTGACTGTACACACAACCCTCAACTAAATTGTCCTACATATTAAGTATAAAAACACTCAAAGTCTGCTGCCTATGGAGGACTATTCAACTAATAAATATTTAGTATTGTACATATGAGTCATTATATCAAATTGATACAAAAGGAAACTAAGGCAGACTGAACTGAAAGGGAAAGCACATTCATACCACTCAATTTAGAGGTTCTGGTTGTAAAAATGTACTATCACCTGTTCACTCTACAGTTTGGAAGACAGAAAATATCTTTACCTGCAATTTCAAGATTAGCCTCTGTACATTAAAAGGTAAAAACCATTTTTTGGCACAATCAACCAGGTCAGCTGAGAGGCAGCAATCACAAAATCTAATTATTGGTTTCATTTAAGAAAAAAAACACTGCCAGATGAGAAAAGTCTTCTTGATTAATGAAAGAAAACTATTAAGCAATCAAAATAAGATAAAATATGGTGAGTCACTTAACCAAGTCAGAAAAGCATACAAATTGCTTCATTTCAGAGATATTTCTCAAATGACATAAACAACGCTGAAGATGCCTCGGGATTTGTTATATCAGAACCACAAAGTACTCTCTCATTTTTGGCATAGAGACAGAGCGCAATTAAGTCCCGCCCACCCCGGAGGGGAAAATAATTCATCGTTCTCCCTTGACTTTGTATTGCATGAAGGTGCCTCCTTGTCACTTCTCTCTGCTAGCAAACAGAAAAATGTCTAAAAGCTGGTGTGTGGTGGTGGGATGCACTATCAACAGGGTAAAGAACCCAGAACCAAGTTATTATAAGCTGCTAAACCGAAAAACTGAGCCTTTGAGAAGACAAAAGTGGATAATGTTACAGGACTGTGTCGCCATGCGGTGGAGAAGACAGACCTAACCTGAACTGCACAGACAGCCTGCAGCTCAAAAACCTCCGTAAAAATGACACATATACCTCGACACGCTGCTAGTCACAGAGAACACACATGAATGCACACAATGCTAACTGCAAAAAGAGCCTGAACAGGAGACATAGGGTGCAAAAATAATCCTTTGACGTTGTGCCCCTCTCTATTATGTAGGATATGAAATTTTCATCCATTTGGTTTGTTAAACATCATGCTAAAGTACTGTAACTATTGGTTACTTACTGTATGAGTGTGGCTCTTTCAAAGTACCGAATGGCTTTCTCACAGAACTGTGTCTCGATGTAGTAAGCCCCCAACCACTCAATCACATCGATGTTGGAAGGGAAGTATCTGAAGGACTGGACAGCAACACAACCCAACAGGATCAGAGCACTTGCAGGTAGCTAGTGCTGAAGTTTTAAAATCATAATTTAGCCCTTAGAAAGAAAAACACTCAATTATGTTCCACATACCTCGTAGTAGTATTGGAAAGCTTGGGACTTGTCCCCCTCGCCATCATGCAGCTCTCCCAGTTTGGCCAGTGCCTGGGGGTCGGTGGGAGTTACACTGATTACTTGCATCAACCACTCGATTGCCTGCTGGGGATCCTCCAGTAGCTCATAACTGAGACCAAAGTGTCAAAGACCAATAGATGCTCACAAGGGGATAAATAGAGATGTAGGTTTGATTCCCTAAATGAACACCTTCCCCCTGATGTGCCATTATGTTGAAGCAAAATTAACCCTCATGACACAAACTGATAGAAACAGGCAAACACACTCACAAACACATAACAAATCACATTCATTATCAGTAGGATACAGGTGGGCCAGCTGGTACATGACTTGGGCACTATTCCTGAGAATGGCATGGAGCTTCAAGAAGCAGTCCAGAGCTTCTTCAAGACGATTCAGTTTCTTATATGTTAGACCTGGAACAAGAGGAAGGGAACAAAAACTGCCAATCAACTTTAGGTCCATGGCCACTGTAGTTATTCGAACAACAACCCTATAACAACTTCATTTGATAACCACAGATAAAAAAAGGTGACACCCATTAAGTCATTACAGTGAGAAAATGTATAGTAGCTACACCTACATGTTTTCCAAATTGGTCATGGGTCCACCTTACTGGGACTGTGATACGTGATACGTGATGCGATACATAGTCCTGCCAATGGTTTCACACTATTCTACTGATCTACAGATGATATGCAGTTATGCAGCAATGTGTCAACAAATGCAGGGAAGAAGACGACTGCTAGAAAGTTAACATGAATGTTAATGAGGTGTTACCCAGGTTGTAGAGGGCCTCAGTGCAGGAGGAGTCATTCCTCAGTGCTTCTTTGTAGAACTCCGCAGCCTTCTCGTAGTCCTGTTTGACGAACACCGTGTTGCCTTTGTTGACGAGAGCTGCCGGGTTGTAGCGATCAGCGTTCATGGCCAGGTCGGCATATCGGTCAGCATGGTCATAATCTTTTTCCTGTAACAGGTTAAAGGTCAGAGGAGAAGCATCTACACCTATATACTGGCAGCAGGGTGGTACAGAGAATAAAGACTGAACATTTAGCTTCAAATATACTTCAAACGTCTGTGCTGAAGTGTCCTTTACCTTTTGAACTAAGTATCTGATAGCGTTCTGTTTAGGCATTGAGAGGATCTTACCAGGAAGTAAAGGAAGGAGAGGTTGGTGGCAGCAGCGCTTTTCACTCTGCTGTCCTTCTTCTCAAATGTCTTCAGAGTCTCCACTGCCTGATAACACATAAAAAGCTGTCAGGGTAAAACCTTACACTGGTTTTCCTCTAATGTATTAAGGTGTACTCAGTAATACTTTAATACAAAAATGAAAGCATATTCCCCAATATATAACACACCTACAGACATAAAAACATATGTTCTTGTACAGTTTCAAATTTCAAATTTCATATATTTTCCAGATCAGATCATGTTGTGATCGGAAGCTTCTGGTTACATTTAATGCTGGTTCAGTACAATACGCTGAGCCATCATACGTTCAATAAATATTCTTCATACCAGTAAATATCAGAATATGTCAAATCTGTAATTAAATGTATATTTTGGAAAACTACCAGTTTTCCAAAATATACATACACAAACAGTAGATTTTAAAGAGTTTAATTCTGAAAAAATATATTCAGCTTGAAAAATATCCCACCTACTAAAGGTTATTTCCGGCATTTATTATGCAAGTTCTTGACCTGAAAGCCTGAATATCTAACACATGGAGTAATGACTTTAGTTCAAAAGAAATAGACACAAAACATTTAGAAATGAAACCCTTTACATTTATTTGGTTGTTATTCCACTGTAAGCACATTATGTACTGGGGAGATATTACAACAGTTTAAGTGTGTAAAAGTTATAATTTTGACAAACCACCAGCTGCTCCTACAGCTGCTCTGATGCTGCAGGTTACACCACCACCGTTTGTGAAAACTATAAGTGCACCACACACATGCATCAGGTATAAAGCCTATGAGTGCAATTATGTTGGCTAGTGTAGGTCCATATAATTGGAAACACTGGAGCTGCTAAGTGTCATCACTGTTCTACTGTTGGCGACAGAACAGGTCCACTGGCACAGCTGCAGTTTCTTGAGAGCTCAGTGGTATATTATTGTTAAATAAGGAACCATGGTTCTAATTTCCTTTCTGCAGCCAAATTGTCCTTACCGGTCTGTGAGTTTTAAACCAACAATTGCTTCTCCAACTTCTCTTGGCAGTGCTGTTATTTGGAAAATGCATGCTTGAGTAGTCCCATATCAAGAAACACACACACACACATCTACACACACACACACACACACACACACACACACACATAATCTAAATGCAAACATGGAAACAGAAGACACACATACCTCAACCTTAGGCATGCAGATGGGGAGGAAATGAGACAAAAGTAAGAAAGAATGGAGTCAACGAGCAGGGAGCTGTTGTATAAAAGAGTCTGATGCTGCTCTGATGAAGCTGCTTCAGCAGGAGAAAACAAACAAATATAAACAATGCAGCCAATAGCTGTACGGAAACACAGCATTGTAAAAAAGATGGAAAAAAACAATATAAAAAGGGAAACAAACACCAGATCATCCACGTTACAAGTGTTTGAAGGGAAATACCACTCACTTTGGCTACACTAATACATACAGTACTTGTGAACATTAATCAGAGTACCTTTTCAGGTTTATTTCACAGCGGCAGGTGACACTGTAGTTCACCTACTTCTGTTGCTACTGTGGCCCTGGCCTGCCATTTAGATTTAGAGAGTGAGATGCCTAAATTGAGTGGTATTGCCCTTTATATTGTTGAGACAAACACACTCACCTGGTTGAAGTCCTTCTGCCTGAGGTAGGTGATGGCTTTGTTTATCTCTAGATCATTGGCAAGCTCAACATACTGAGAACTCTTCACCATGTCAACACACCTTTAAAAAAAGAGAACAAAAAAAATCTTGTTTCTGCCTCATTCTCAGCATTATGAGAGGGAAGCTAATCTACTGTTCTCAAACTTTGCCGTGAGATTTGAAGCTTCATCTGAACTGCTGTCTACTTTTAGAGCAGCCCAAATGGAAAACCCATGACAATTTTAAATCTGATTAAGCAGACTTAAGGTATTACTGTAAAACTGTAAAACAAATAAACAGAAAAACATCCAACAACATTGCCCTAGTTTTGATTTTCCCTCCCAAAAAAGAGAATTGTGATTCAGCATTTGAAGTAAGAATTAAACAAAAACACTAATTTATAAAAAATAATGTCTATTAATATTGTTGACTTTTTCTTGAAAATGTTTTACTGTTTTTGAGTCCTTCAGGAGACAGTCAGTTGTTCATGTAAGATGCAAGGGAAGACAAACACAACAATAACAAACCAGTCGAATCCAGTGGCGAAAGAAGTCTCAATGGCTGGGGCAATGAGCTTGGCAGCAGTCATGATGTACTTCTCGGCCAGGACTTTTCTATGTTACAATATGCAGGGAGAAAACAGGACAGGATTTCAAGAAATGAATGGTTAAATAATTAATTATTAAATCAACAGTATACCTTGTATTAAAATTGCAGAGTGTGCTGGTGTTTTGTTAAAGTGGAGAAAGTGTTTTGGTATAGGAGACAACATGTCAGTGGTTTGATCTTTGGCAGGACCATGTGAATGTTTTGCTGAAGAGGAGTGGCTTACAGATCTCTCTCCATCTGGTGAAGCGTGTCATTCTTAATGGCCTCAATGACCATATTTGAGCTGGTGTCATCCTGAAAGACACGACAGGACAAGGTTGAAATAACTATTAGTATACTCTATTGTCTGTTGTCTCCTACAAAAGAAAGATGAGTATCAATAGAGAACACTATTTTTGTAGTAATAACCTGCAGAAATATCAGTCACTCAACATCCACGGTGAAGGCCATGTAGTGACCTCAAGGTGACCCATACCCTTGCTTTCTCGAGTTTCAAAAAACTTATGTCTTATTTGGACAATGTAAAATCATCTGTAGAAGACATTATGGGATATACCATTCCCAACAACTGAACTGAACTGCACCACATATTGGGAATATTGAAGACATTTTACAAGGACGGGACAGATACCTGAACAAAGTATTGCTTGCAGCCGTCCAAAAAGCTATCATGAGAAAAGAAGACCGCCCAGAAAAAGAGCAATGGATTGCGGTTGTTTTGGAAAAATGGAAAAAAAAATGGATCTACCTTTAGGATAGTCAAAGAAAATGTTTTTGACAGAAATTGGAAAAAAGTGGACTATCTTAGAGTGGAAACGAGTAGTCAATTACTCAACTCACAGCAAAATTTGTTTGTTGTTTTTTTTGATGTCACAGTACCGCCCACACAGTTTGACAAGTAATCTTTGGTTATTGTACTTCAGCAACACTGAAAAACACTGGTTTTGCAGATTACAGTATATGTTTCCTAAACGATATAAGTATACATACTGTATGTTACTGTTACTCACATTAGATGGGATATACTTGTCTTCATCATCGATGCCCAGAGGAACAGAGATGAGATTCTGAAAGGCCTTCTTCATCCTCTCCCTGTCGCCGATGGCATAGTAGCACAGGATGAGGTTGAAGCCAGTCTTGATGTTGGGGCTCTCACTCATGATGTGCTCGAAATATGTGATGGCGTCCGAGTACTGGCCCATGCGTACAAAGACCAGACCAATATTCTGCATTATCTTGATTCTCATTTCCTTGTGAGCGTTGAAGATCAGATCCAGTGCCATTCGGTAGAATTTAATGGCTTTGGGGTAATTCTTCTGTTTGAAGTAGATGTTTGCCATGTTGACTTTCAGCCGGCCTGGAGGAAAACCACAGTGTGAGTACAACTGATACCACAAAAAATATTAGTCAACTCTGTGACAGTAATCCACAAATACAAGAATACAATCAACTGGTGGAAACACAAGACACAGAATGCTAACTATTAATCTTTAATACAGTGTTATAAGACAAACAATCAGGGGAGACAAACAGATTATTCCAACCATTTTTATACTTTTCATTAAAAACTCAGCTATAGTTCAGTATGCAGTTCAGTATGCTAAAAAAATAGTGCTTTTCCCATTGCTGACACTGTTTTAGTCAGAAAAAATGCAGTAGTACACTACACCACAGTATAAAAACCAGAATACGCTCTTAAGATTTGATATTGTGTACTTCAGTGCTGCAATGTCAGACCAGAATCACAGTAAGGAATATCCTCTTTGGCTTTATAGCAATATTAAATACAAGATTTTCTGGCCTGTCTGCCTGCTTGAGCTTCATGGGTGCAAAGATAGTCAAACAAATCTGTGATGAGTGCAAAGTTGAGCTATCTGCTCACCTGTGTTACTAAACATCTTGTTCTTCACAATGACCTGGTAGCTGTTCAGGGCCTCTGGGTACATTTCATTGTTTGCATACTGGTTGGCAAGGTTGAGCAGAACCTGGTAATGACAGAAACCTTTAGAATTTCTTCATGAAATGATAAGAAACAAGCAATGAAGTCAGGAACTGACAAAAACTAGCTTCAAATGTAATGTCTTCTGTGAGCTGTGCCCACATAGCTGAGTGGTTAATCTCAGTGCCCTGCTGACAGAGGACCAAATCCTGCCAGACATTTCTCTACTGTCTCCCCCTCGTGTGAAAAAATAAAATCTACCACTGTGAACAGAAATATAAATGCCCACATCAGCGTATGTAAACAAAGCACACACAAGCAACTTATAACATCATGGATCACAGAACATTAAAAAGGGAGTGAACCCTGACAAATACAGTAGCTGTTGGTAATGTACTGTGCATTCCTAAGCACGTATGGTAGAGTGGTTCTTCAAAAGTGGCCTTTTGAAAAATGGTGCTTAAGGAGCTTAAGGCATGTCTTTTCAATGTGTGGGAGCAAATACTCAATAATTTCATTTCCAGTGTAGATGCTGGTACAACTGTTGATACACAGCAGCCTTACTTACAGAGTAGGTGATGTCTAAACTGATGTGGTCCGCATTGCCAGACTGCTCCCTCTGTCTCACCAGCATTCTCTCCTTCCTTCCTGCCTCTTTGGCTTTTTCAAGAGCCTGTAGTGACAAACATGCCCACACACACATTAGCAGACACTCACATGACCTCACAAACACAAAACTCACATTACACAGGTCAGCAGTAGTGATAACTACTCCTGGTCTAAAATGAAAAATACCACAACGTTCATCTGCCAAAACTCACAAGTCATTGTTTGAGAAAGCACTAAAGTTGTTTTTCAGATGTAGTGGATTTCTTTGGCATTTCATGAGAAATTACAAACTCAATCTACTGTATAATTGAGTAACTTCAGAAAACTTTTGGCAGCCAACTTAAGTTTCAAAACTATTGGCTGTTGAACCAAAAGCTTAATTTCAATGTTTAACTTGGTTTAAAATGTAGGGGCTGCTGACCAAACACCCTGAAAATCAGTGTTTCATTTCAGTCTCGTGTGTTGGAGTACAGAGCCAACACAATGAGAAATTAATGGCTCTTTCAATATTTTCTGCTTACACTGTAAAAATTCAAACCTCACAATTTACCTTGATTTACTTTAAACACTTCTCTCCAAATCTAATCTGCCATTCATACTAAACAGCATGCCAAAGAATGACACAGTCTGACCAGTTGTAAGGATCCCATCCTTTGTGCCATGCAGCTCTCTTCTATCAGGTCATTCACTTTCTTCTCCAGGATCTTGATCTTCTCCTCAGGCCTGAAAGATCACAGACACAAAAATAAAATGTGTGATAATGCGCCTGACTGTTTACAAGACAATGGATAAAGACGTTGTATATGTAATAACGATATGTTAGAAGAGAGGAGTGGCAGAGAGAATTAACATTTTTCCAAATACATAATGCAGTTTGTGACATGTATTAGGACAGACACTCTGGAAAACTGTTGTATTTATAGGTTTACAATTCAAAAATAATGTATATTTTTATATATTCATATTTTTTTATTATTTGTAGTTCCATTGTAAAATGTTATCTGTTACATTAATTGCTTATATATTTTCTTTTGATATGACAAATAGGACGGATTATGCATCTTTACATACAGATATTAATGGATGCTATATAGCACCCGAAAATAATAGAAGTCTTTCTATCACACACTGCAAAGAGGAAAAAAGAAAACACTTCAAAGAAATCAGTTAGTTTAAAGAGTGACAACTCACGTGTCCTCATTCTTTGCTTCAAGTGGAGGTGCAGGGCCTTTGGACTGACCCAGAGGGTCAAAGGTTGAGCCTGACAATACAAAATAAAAAAATTACCACTATAAAAGGAATACTACACTGTTTAGATAATTTAATAGATACTTTACACTAATAAAAAGAGAAAACCGTCCTTAGGATTTTGAAGAAGAGAGCAAATAAAAAAATAAAGTAACTCTCTTGCTAACTATGCTCTGAGTGCCATACTGACACTGTCTCTCTACAACTGTGCCTACTCTAGAAGAATAACATTTCTTGCACAATGCAGACATGGTAAACATGAGCAGCCAGAGAACCACAAGCTCAAGAGAGAATTAATCTCTAAAAGAGCTCTAATGTGGACAAATTCTGTTTTTGACTCACCGCGGGTCAGGGAGGAGGTGTAACCTGCTGCTCTGACTGCAGTCATGGGTCGGGCTGCTCCATCCTGTCACAATTAAAAAACAAAAAACAATATAATACATACATTACACTGAGTCCTTGCCCTATTTACTCCATTTTCACAATTTTCTTCACAAAATCAGAACTCCTATTAACTACTAACTAACTTATGCTGGATACCAAGCTGATATTATGAACATGCATAAGTTTGCAAAACCATCAGTAAATTTTTTTTAGCACATTCACTTGTTAATTTCAGTGTTCTTAAATGCAGCCTTGAGTGGTTAAGCTCTCTTACCTGCACAGCTCCAGTCATGGGTCTGCCCATTGAAGAGGCCAAAGGCATTCGAGACTACATAAAACAACAATCGGGGGTCATTTAGGCATTTCTAGGTAACAATAACAACAACAACAACAAAGGTGCTTGTGTTCTACAGCTAGTCAAACCTTGCCAAGCAGGTAACCTTGCCTTTCTTACAACACTGCGTTTCAAAATTTGACCTCACCTTTAACAGATTGCCCTCCCTGCCAAATCCACTGTCTGTGCATATTATGTGGGAGTGGATCATTTGTGCAATTCAGGATTTGGGAACATCTCTTCTTGATAAATACAATACATATCTTGTTGTTCTAATATAATGTTTAATAATGATTATTTTCTGGACTTTATCATTATTATTATTACTATGATCACAGTTATTATTGGTATTTATACTACACTACATGAATGCTCTTTAATTGAAAAAAAAAAACTTTTTTCAGACAATGTTATATATAATGCAATATATCACAAGCACATGGCGATTCATGAATTAGTGATATTTGAAGTCTGATTCCACATCCACTTGAAGGCCATTGCTATCTAGGTCTGTTCGGAGAACGAATCTTATGTTTATAAACATAATATATATTATAAAGTCATTATTTTGAATAAACCAAATGTACTGTTATATATACTGTTAATGCTCAGAGAACTGAGTGTCATAAGCTAAAACCACTTCCACTCTTAGCAAAAGCATGCAATAATTTAAATAATTTCAAACAAGACTACCAATGACCCTGCCCTCATGTCAAGATTCAAGATAATTCAGAGCTAAGCATATTGTAAAAAAGAAAAAAAAAAAGGAAAAAAAAAACAGGGATTCCCTCTCACTCCTCTTGCATTCAAGATATTTATTAAAGTGATACATCAAGCCAACATTTGGTCCCCACAGATGTTTAAGATTGTTACTGTGAGTGTGTGTTTGTTCTTCATTGGATATGTGTTTTTATCCTGCCTGCACTATGTTTTCATTCAGCTCATGAGTGGTAAATATAAGGTATGCAATGCCTTTAGCACTATGCTGTGACACCTTCGGGTCAATTTAGTTGTGAAACAGAAGTGCTTCTGTGATATATCACGTAATTTTTAACAAAGACCTCATATTTTGAAGACAATCTGTAAAGAGTTTGAACGCAAGAGCAGTGTGTGGGAATCTCCAGGTTACTGCAGCTGTCATTTTGGTTACTTGAGAGGCAAGTTTCAAAATCATTGTTATATTGTACTTACTCCAAAGGAAGAAGCTAATGGTCGAGCTCCAATGGCAGTGCCAGGAAATTTGGCAGTCATCTGGAAAATTCAATTTTTTTTTAGTATGGGTAAAAATGTTCAGTATAATCGAGTAAGTGCAATTAGGACGTCCTTAATTTGGCCCTCTCTCTCTTACACACACACACACACACACACACACACACACACACACACACACACACACACACACACACACACACACACACACACACACACACACACACACACACACACGAAACTCACTGGGGGTCTTCTTCCATGACTGGTCCTCACCGCTTGCTGAAAGCCCACATCATTCTCCAGCTCCTTAAATTAGTCAATATATAGTGATTATTCTTTACATACCCACTGTCTAATGCAAAAGTAGACGTTGTATGTGCACAAGCAGATGAATCATTTCAAATAAATATTGTGTAACTGTTATGTGATAATATGTGCTAGCTCACATCGTATTTAGGATTAATTATTCGTTAGCTGTTCACTTGAAGGCTTTGAGCTAAACTCACAGCTAGCTAAAACAGCATAGTTCTAACTCACCTCGGAGTCAAATGTTGGATTATAGTCGTTGTACCCCGAATAAAGATCCTCCTCCTCTACAGCCAGATGCACATTTTCCATTTCTCTTTCTCCAATGAGATGCGAAAACGCTCATGAATAAATGTGGAATAAACGGGTATGTAACAGCTAAGCAGATAGTTTGTTGTCGTTTTAGGGATACAATCCCACAATTCATAGCGGCATGGGTGGGACAGTTTAGTTTTCAAACTTCTGATTGGCTACTTATGCGTCAATCATAATTTCTCGTTGACATAATTGGTCGAAACGCATTTAATCGGTTGCTAGGATACAACTATAACCCTACGGTTTGATCTTTTCTTTTACAGCACAGTTTTACTTTAGTTCAGCCCATGAACAGTGTCATTATAACTTAGTAAATAATATTAAATAATTAATGGCAGATATATGGTTGGTGTTTTGTTTGTGGTGGGATACATGCATCTTATTGCAGTCTTTTGGGTGCTTTGGTCCTTGTAGGGTACCGTACCGGTGGATAGCAGCGTGACTGTATATGGGCGGTGCAACAGTATTGGTATAAACAGTCTGAGCTGGTAGAATCCCAAATATCTAAAATGAGCTCATCTAATATGAAAATAATCACTGTAATTGGCAGGTGAGTAAGAAAAGCTGCTTTAAAGATGTTAAAGTTTGCATCAGATTGTGTGAAAGTGGTGGAATCATGTATGTGCCGTTACATTCATGAAAAGTTAACTTGTAAATTGCTGTTGTTTAGTTATAGCGTTACTGCGTTTGTACGATTTTTAGTTTATGTTAGTGATGTTGCAGGTAATTTTTAGGGAAATGATTGCATTGTATAGTTTCATACTTTCATCACTGTACAATACCATTCTGAATGCATGTACAGATCTGTGGGTGCCGTAGGTAACTAATTTCCTGACCTCTTGTACTTTGTCAACATAACTTTGCAACAAGACCTTTTTACAGTTCTCACCCTAGCGGTTATAGACGAGGATCAACTCACTTTATGAAGTAGCCTAACAGTTGTATTGAGGCTCAATCATTAAAGTTTACTTTGTGTAGGCTTACTGTTGTTTGTACATTTTGTTCATTATTTCAACGCACTCAGCTAAACTTTGACGTCCTCTAAAGTGACCGCTATTAAACCTTAAAAAGTAAATACCAGATCCAGGTGATCAGTCATTACTTGTACTGTGCATTAACATGCAAAATTCTCCCTACAATATTGGACAGAAGTGGTCAGAAGATCACAACTCACTAAACCATTTGCACTGCAGGATTTTGCAAAATGACACTCAGGGTTTAAAAGAGCAGCAGTTGTTATGGGGTCATGTGTAAAAACATGACAGGAAGACAGGAAAAGGAACTGGGATCAGCAGGGTAGAGCAGAGAGCAGGGTGAATGACCAACAAACAGAAAACGCTATAGTTCAGGTGTTGCTGACAGCAACCTGTATAAAGCAGGACTCTGAACTCCTGAGCTGCAAGATCTTTGCAGTGTAACAGACCACTGACCTCCCTGTGGAGGGAAGACAAAGTGGCTGGCCGGAAATGACAAAAGCGACTCTCTATTAATGATTGCTACAGTAATGTTTCAGCCAATTTCCAGTTCACGAAAAGCTTTTTCATTTGCTGATCTGAACACCCACTAGTCTCAGTTGTTTCAAGGGTAAAACCAACTGATGCTCAGGAAGCAATGGGTTGTAGAGAGCGCAGAAACACCACAGCAATAAGCACTGAGCATTGTGAGCATCCAAGATGGAGACAAAATAAATAATGGAAAGACTGGAGTAATTATCACTTTGAATGTTCAAGTTTTTATATTATTTAATGGGATTTCTGTTTTATAGACCCTTTTTGCGCATGCTCACTCACTGACAGGGCTTTCTGGGACAATAAATGGAATGGAGCCATCATTAATGTTATTATTTACACCTGTGCTTTTCCTGCTTTGATGAGTCAAAATGTCTATTACACAGTATTGTGAAGAGTAAATATCCTAAATGTCTTCTATGAGTGATTGTTGTGTGTATATGTTTTCCAGTGGGCTGATTGGCCGCTCCTGGGCAATGGTGTTTGCAAGTGGAGGCTACAGTGTGAAAATCTATGACAACCAACCAGGACAGGCTGCCAAAGCCATCACAGAAATCAGGCCAGTCCGAGTGCACAATACTGAAGTCTTTGTCCAGCATAAATCATCATGTCGTCTTGATGAATACAATATTCCATCCATTTTTTATAGTTAAGGTCATACTGTCATCTTTTACAGTGCATTTAGATTACACCACTCGTCAGCCTAATTACAGGGTGTCTCTCTGAGCTTAGGCTTGGATGGGAACTTTTACTGTGATCCTGAAAATCATCCTGAGTGATATTGGGTTATACAAATAAACTTGACTTGTCTGACTTGACTTAAGTTATATAAAAGACTTAAAGGTATACTATGCAGGATTTGTCAGTTGGTGTTTGTAATCGCACAGCATTCAAAGTTGGCCCCTCTTCCCCGGTTCAACAATCAAGTGGGAGAGAGAGAGAGACAGAGAGAGAAAAAGCAGTGGTGGTCGAGTGAGCTAGAGAGTGAATGAAGTGAATGAAGTGAGTGAACGTCGCTGGCAAGAACATAGCAGTCAATCAGATAAATAAAACATTATTTTCTGACCCACCCCACCCTAGGTCAAGCACACATACAGACCCGCAGCTCTTTATACATCCATGACACAGAGACAGAGAGCAGAACGGAGGAGAGGAGAGAGACAGAGACAGCGATGTAACCTGGTTACTACGCTACCAGTCCTGACCTCACACCCTGTGCGTTGCTATTGGCTGGGGGCTACACACCCACTGCCCAAAGATTGACACTACAGAAATGTCCCAAACACAGAAAAATAATAAGAAAAACAGGCAGAGGGCAGCATCTCTGTAGATAAATACCCCACCACACACTTCTTGTGGGTCATAAGTGATGATTGAGAGAGATTACTTTTGTATGAGTCTATACATTGTTTTTTAGAGAAATTCTGCATAGTATACCTTTAACGACTGAAAGTATGTTGTGTTAAGTCACCTTCTTGCAATTGCTTCTCTGGAAAAAAACGTACATCAAAAAGTTAGTTTAGCTTAACAGTTGAGCTGACTGATGTGGTTTGTGATGAAACTTGTCATTCCATTGACGTCCTCTAAAGTGCCCTCTATTAAAGACAAAGTGGATGGCCGGAAATTAAAAAGAAACACTCTCTATTAATGATTGCTACAGTAATGTTTAAGCCAATTTCCAGTTGACGAAATGCTTTTTCATTTGCTGATCTGACACAAACCAATACTGAGCTACAGTACAGCTGATACCGGCAAACCTCAGCTAATCACACTATCTGAATGGTAGATAACACTGAGGGTAAGTTTTATAAGGTTTATAGAGTTTTTGAATGACCTTTTGCATATGATGATCAGCCACTTCTATTTACTGCATTATAAACAGTTCTGTGCAATCCTCACCAGATGTAGCCATGCTTTCATAACACCAGCACCAGAGAATTTACACTCTTATGGCTTTCATCTAAACAGGGGTGTGTGTTTACCCCAGTAGGTCTTATATGTGGTTACTCGTAACCTGCTTTCCAAAGATTTAAGCTTTCATATCCTCACTATTTGCACTATTATGGCTGCAAAACACGCAGGGAACATTAACAAGACATGCAGGCTGGCCTCCATGCACTCATGACTCACGAGGACCCTGTCCAAAATGTAACCTGTTCTTTTTCCAGCACTTGCAGAAGTCACATGGACATTGCATGATCAGTGTTTTCTTTATTATAGGAACACATGGACAAACACATGGTCAGGCTTAAAAACTCTTTGATAGCCTAGTCATTGCTGGTTAAACATTACTATGGAATGACAAGGAACTTTTTTGTAAAAGTACTAATCTTACTGCAGAAATACTGCCAGAAAGAGAATTTTTTAGAGAACTTTTAAAGAACTTTTATAGCCCTTGAGTTGAAACAAACACATACATATTTATATCGGTTTTATTTATCTATTCCGTAAGTAGCCTACCTGCTTCTACTGTGTGAACTGTTCAGCCTGTAGTAGATTCAGATCACCATATGAACAGTAGAGGGTGTCATTGCACAAGACTTTCCATCTCATTTTGTTCTGACTTCCTGCTGAAAAAGCTGTGAAGACTGTACCTAATCATATACCCTGTTTTTGTTGATTCATCTGATAACAAGTTGATAATAGATACTGTGTGATAGCCTTATAATTTTGGCTTGTATTGTGGCTGGAAAGCTAACCTAATACATCTGCTCACAAACCAACTTTTCTTACTTCATCCGTGAACATAATTTGAACTTTGTTGAACAACTCACATCTGCTGCATTACAGTATATTGGTAATAACTTTGTTGTTATAACACTCCGTTTCATGTAAAATCGTTGAAGAGTGTGTGAGGGGATGTGTTAACTGCCTATGTCACTCTGTGTTGGCTCAGGAAGCAGCTGGAGGAGCTGGAGGAAGCCCACATGCTGAGAGGAGAGCTGACCGCCATGCAGCAGTTCGCCTTGCTCAGCAGTTATGATGACCTGGCTCAGGCACTGGAGGGAGCCTTCTTTGTCCAGGTGACACACTGGACTACCCCCAGCACCAGCACATGCCGTTCTGTCTGGTTGTCCCCCTTGCTAAAATTTAAGGGGAACAACGGATTGATTGGTCTCTGCTGATTTGTTTGTTTGTATCATTAATTTTGTTTATCCATCACACATTTGACGAGACACATGTATCCTAAGTGTGGTCAGACTTTGGTGAAACTTGGGGACGTGGTGCCTCCCACCAGTTTAGTGTGGTGTTTTCAAATGTATATAGTGTGTGGCCCACAGGGAGCGCTATATTGTTGGTTCATTTACTGGTTTGTCATCACATGAATCACATGTGTATGTTGAGCACCACAAATCAAATTTTGCAATAATTACAGTGATCTAAGTATGTTCTAGCATACATGCACAACATCATTGGTTCATTTGTGTCATCAAATTTTTAATAAATCTACATACATCTCACACCTGAGTTCAACTTTTTGGAAAGTTAGACCAACTGGCCCAGAAAGGTTTTCTATTTTATTTCTACTCTAATACGGGCTTCACTCTGCTTTCTATAATACACATTACAGTACCTTGCTTGTCATACCTAGAATCTTGTAAAATTTTAGATGTTACCACTTTTATAAGATGTCATTTTATTCTGATTTTAGTTTGCCTTTTTAACATCTGGCTAGGGACAACAGATGGAAATTAGCCTTTTAGGCCAACTCTGGCTCATTTACAGTTTTTTTCTTTTCTTTTTTTCTTGTTAGATAAATAAAATAAAATACACTCTTCTTAGGTTGATTTATGCAATGTAACCTTGCTTTCTAAAACTACTTTGTTCATCAAAGATTTACTTTTGGACCTATCACTATAAATTCGAAACCAAAATGTTTTCTAACTAACCTAAATATATCAGAGCTTTCTGGAAATATTGTTATGTTCCATGAGCTATTTTATGAGCTGTTTTATAAAAAGCTTTCCTTTTGCAGGAGGTTCAGGAGAAGGTTGTTATGACATGTGCCGCCCTGCTATTGACATCATTACACCAAATCACTCATCTCATCTCTGTCACACTAAAACTGCACTAAAAATACACACTCACAAAGGACGCTTGTTTATTTTAACTCAGTCATTTATAACACAACCACTTAAAATAAAGAAGGAAGTACATTTTACATATTTTCAGGTCATCCTGACTCTGCAAAAACAGACTGCCAAAGGCAGGTCCAAAATATATAAAAATACCCTGTACTGAGTTCCCACTAACAAAGAACAATAGAGGACTTATTAGACACGGAAATACCAAGTAGAAATATGCAGTTTCCTTGCGGATAGTCAATCCCACATTTCCTGATAGCATAACACCATCTGACACAGGTTTTAAACCTGTTATCGATCAGCGCTTTTCTACTTTCGAGCACTACAATTGTTTAATTGTATGTTTGTCTCATTCATATTAGTTACAGAACACATCAATAACTTGTTTAGTGAGTAACATTAATCCAAACTGGCATGCTGCAGAGTCTCATACTTTGGAACAGTACACGGCATGCCATCACATAGTAGACTGTACACATGGCACCATTCCTCACATTCCTCACTTCTGTCAATATATATCTAGACAGCTCTCTGTCATACCCAACCCAGTATTTAAATCACAGATAAAGTATTTCCTTCATGGAGGTGAGGAGATATGACCTGCTATAAATTTAAATATAAAAAGTCATATAAAAAGTCAAAATGTTAAATCATTTATAAAAATGAATAATACTATATTAAACTATTAAATAGACTATTAAAGAAAATAAAATGGATTAAGGTATTTATTAAAGGATATAAATTATATAAAAAGTCTGAGTCTGGAGCTTCACCTAGTGTTTAAGAAGCGAAACCTTCTTACAAACTCACTTAGTGAATGGATCATTACATTATTATGTATGCATGACAGCCACTCCTTTCAAACACAAAGGCAAGGCAGACAAAAAAAATATGCTAAGCTTGTTGGTGGACAGTTAGAAACACAAACTGGTTGTATCCAGTTTTTAAAATGTGGGAACAGTTTGACCCTTAACATATTTCAAAAAAGAAGATTCTCAGAAGCCACAGGCAGTAGTTTGTTGCTTACCTAGAGACAAAAAGTTAAGTGTTAATTCATTGTTATGACAGCTAAAACATTACTGTAATGACTTATTGATGAAAAGTTAACAACAAAGTACTCTGAGTTGGCGCACCCAGGCGGCCTACTGGTTTGATTCCAGCATTGGACCTTTTCTGCGTGTTATTCCCCATCCCTCTCTCTTCCCTCGTTTTCTGTCATCTCTATACTGTCTGTATGTAGCTCAGTGTCCTGAGTTAAAGAAGCGGTTCACCCAAATTACACAAAAAACATTTTCTCACTTACATTTACCTGTACAGTTTGAAATAAACAGTACATCTCGGTGATGCCCTTTTAGTGAATTTTAGTAAATGGTGCTAACTGCCAGAGTGTAGCCTTTACTTTTCTAAGATAAATATATTCTATACACTCACTAGTGTTACTGATCAGCTTCAACAGTCTAACCTATAGAGGCTACATGAAACCCAAAATGGTTGTAACCAGTTTTAAAAATGCAGGAACAATTTGACCCTCAACATATTTGTCAGAGTACATTTTCAGAAGCCATTTGAATAATTTATTGTTGTGATGAAAGTTTAAATCATTGCTGTGACGCTTCACCAAGACATAATTAATGATCTAATGATTTTGAAGTGCCCACACTGTACACTGGGAGTGGTTTAGTGCTGCTACCCTGCATTAACCGCAAAAAACTTGGTCAGATAAACAATCGTCATTCTAAGATTGGAAGAATGTATTATTCAACATATGTTAAACTGTTGTTTTTATATCCAAAGAAGAGTGGGAGTGTGAACATAGTGTACTGTATAATTTGCAAAGACCATGGCCAAAGAATAATATTTAATTTCAGTGTTACAGAAAAATGAAATGATGACAATGCATTTTACATTTCACTTCACGACCCGTTTTGTGCGTGTATGCGTCTGTATGTGTGTACATGTGTTGGGTGCAGGAGTGTGTATTTGAGCAGCTTGAGGTGAAGCAGAGCGTTTTCCAAGACATAGAGCGTCTTGTGGGAAAAGACGTCATCCTAAGCAGCTCCACCTCCTGTCTGGTGCCGAGCAATGTCTTCTCTAAAGTCCAGAACAGGAGCCGCTGCCTCGTCTCCCATCCGGTTAGTGCTACTACATTGCTGATCCAAGTGTGTGCCATAAAGGGATTTCAAACTAATAAACTGCAACATACACTTGAAGCCATTAGTTTATTCCCTAATCATGTACGTATATACATGTACCCCACCCTTATTGTGAATTACTGATTTATATAGTCGTAGCCATTTTAGAAGTTGCCTATCATTTATTTATTCTTCATTTGCCCTGCACTGGAACTGCAGTATCTGCTATAGTGAGTTTTCAGGTGCTTTCTGGTAGTCATTTGGAAATTGACAGACTAACAGTATTTATAATAGTACCAGTCAAATAACTCAAATTAATTTTGTAGACATGGTTAATTTATGTATCATATTTGACTGGAAACTTGTACTATGTATTATACTATACTATGTATTTCATGGCTGACTCGATCAATTTTGTGATTATAAATCACATCAGCAAAGCATCACTGAAAAGCTATGAACATAACAGCCTTAGGCCTTTATCTGCTGACACTGAAAACTTATCACTAACCACTAACATTGCAACCCTATTACTACAGCAGTGATTCCTGTTGGCTGTCAGAAACATTTTAACCTTTGTGTGTTATTATTAGCATTTTTGCATATATACGAAGACAAAGAAACAGCGTCTTTTATTCTCACCAGACCTGGAACCATTAATGTTTGCATGATAATATTAGTGTTTGTTTTAACTTGTTAATTGTGTCAGATGGGTTATCATCAACTATTACATTTATTTTTATTTCTCTAATTATTTTCTGTTATTTTATAATCTCTCACACACCCAGGGTGTTAATTTATAGCATGACACAACCATCAATAAGGCTAAAATGAGTGGTTTAGTTACGTGTCATCACCAAGATCAAAATGGATTAGTTGTCACTCCACATGTGCACTCACCTGTTCTATTCTACCAATACTACTGTTATTGATAAGGGCAGTGATGTATTTGTAGTTTATAAAGGTAGTATATAATACGCTTAGCATACGCTATATAGTTTGTTCGTATATAGAGTTCTATTGTTGATTTTGATCAATAAAGTTTCATCTTATCTTTGTGTAAAGGTGTTGGTGTTGGACAGTGTAGTTTACTTTAATCATAAAGTACATTTCTATTATCAAGCTTTTTACAAATGAGTAAATGCATTACTTACCCAAGGTAACGTAATTTATCCTCTATCAGTAATGTATGATTATCCTGTGCTCCCCAGGTAAACCCTCCATTCTATGTCAAACTTGTTGAGCTGGTACCTCACCCAGAGACAGCAGGTACCGTTATGGACAACACCCATGCCCTCATGACAAAGGTAATGGTCCCAAATCTTGAACTATCAGTCAATGTCAGAACCTACAGGTCTTTATCTGACACCATAGCCTTTAAATCAAGTCATTTTCATCAACAAACTCAACTCTGGCACGACAGTGTGATTCTACTCCCTGGTAACTGTATTATCATGTTATTATAATATATCTCTGACAAAAAGGGTTCACTCTGATAGATCATGTGTCCTAAGCAAGTGTCAAGTCTTAAATCTTTGCAACTCTCTGCAAGTTGAATTTCGTAACATATTGAAGTGAATTGAAACCAATGGCTTCCTGGAAGGATGAAAATCAGTCTTAAACCTTTGGAGTGCCTTGAGAGTTGGCAGTAATGTAAATAATGTTACAACTTTCAATTCATTTCCTTAAATGCAGAATCATAAGTATTGCCTTTTAAGAGCTATCGCTGTGCTTGACATGACTGATTTCTCTGGGTCTAGGTTGGTCAGGCGCCTGTCCGTCTGAAGAAAGAGATCGATGGCTTCGCCCTCAACAGAGTGCAGGCAGCCATTATCGCAGAGTCCTGGAGGCTGGTCCAGGTCAGTGCCTGGGTGGTTTCTGGGCGCCTTGGGGGGGATTCTTGTTGCTTTCTTTTGGAGAGCCAGTTTGAATTTTTTCAAATTCCTGAAAATATTATTCTGTGACCCATATCCTGCTTGCATCTACTACTTGGACCACTATTTTTTTGTTTTTTGTTTGTTTGTTATTCCTTTTGGTCATAATAATAATAATAATAATAACTTTATTTATATAGCACCTTTCAAATAAAAGTTACAAAGTACTTTACAATAAAAACAAGAAGTAAAAAGTAAATAAAATCCAAAACATTAAGATAAGATCAGATAAACCTGAATAGTTACACAAAGTACACAAATTACAATCAGTTAAGAAAAATGCATAAGAATATTAATGAGTTTTAAGAAGAGATTTAAATGAAGATACTGAGTTTGCCTACCTGAGACCCTCAGGCAGGGAGTTCCACAGCTGTGGGGCCTGGACAGCAAAGGCCCAGTCACCCTTAGTGACCATGCAAGATTTAGGAACCATTAATAGGACCTGCTAAAGGATCACAAGCAGTGATCAGGCTCATATGGGGTAACTAGGTCACAGATATAGGTGTGAACTTTAAAAACAATAAGTAAAATCTTAAAATCAATTCTAAAACTTACAGACAAGAATGGCAGCAAGGATCAGTGTGATGTGCTTGCTTCTTTTAGAATGTGTTAAAATGTTTTGCCTAGTTAGACCCGAATGAAGTGAGTTACAGTAGTCAAGTCTGGAGGATATAAAAGCATGGATGACCTTTTCTAGATCTGCAAATGAGAGGAATGACCTAATCTTAGTTAACATTGTATTTACTAACTGTTTTTTTTTTTCAAATGTTTGAGAATTGCTATATTTCATAACTATATAGTACAATTACTAAAAAGTTCTTGCACACCTGAAAAGTGTGTTGGATCAAAAACTCCTCAGACCTGTTTGAATTGTACCTGATAAAGGTCCAAAGACCAAAACATAATCAATTAATAGAGTACAAGGGATCAACAGTGTGGTGGATCTTTTGGGTCTTCCATATAACTATATAGTACAAAATATTAATATCCAACTCAAAAAAGATTTTGGTGTGTCATTACAATGTAGTTAGGTCCTAGGTATGAATGTAGTTACTGAAGGTCCTCATAAAGCACAAAAGTGCTTGTGCGTGTAGTTGTGTATGTGTGTGCGTGTGTGTTTGTTTTTATTTCTAGACAAGAGCTCCTCAGTCTCAGTGAGGCTTTGTTTGTCTGAGTGGAGCTGCTGATGGTTTTGTAATAGAGGCAGAAAAGAGGAAGCCCCTTGTCGGCTCACCTTTGCTATAATCACCATGGTCTCCTTTCAAAAAGAAATACAATGAGAGTAAATGAGCTTGAGCTCTGATGACAGGCACCATTACATGATCATACTCAAAAAAAGGAGCTGCTTGAGGAAGAACGCCAAGCTTGAAACACGTTGCAAGCCAGAGCAGCCATCAATCCAAGCCTTGAACTTTTATAGTAAATCTCCCCTTTTTTCCTTTTCTCTCTTTCTTTCTGTTCTCAATGTCATGCTTTTCTGTTTTGTATTTTATATGCTGTTTTATATGTCACATTGTATCATTGTATCATTATTTTTTGCTGTCCAGTCTGTCAGATTTTGCCACAGTCCCAAGACACAACCCCCATTTCAGATATTTCAATTCATATTAATCAGTTAATCAGATTACCACAATCTAATTCCCACACAGTGAACCCTGGGCTATTAAGAATTTCAATAGAACGGTATTTGTTGTTCAAGGGACAAAGTAAAATCATCAATCAAAGTAAAATAAGACTATAAAATATAACAAATATGTTGTTTTATAATTAGTAGATGTACATGCATTAATATATTTTTAAAACAACAGAACTTGTGTGTATGTATAGTGGGGGAAATAAGTATTCAACATGTCAACATTTTTTTCAGTAAACATATTTCCAGTGCAGCTATTCACATGCAATTAAGACCAGACATTGGTATTAACTCAATATAGCAACACAGCTAAAGAAATCATAACGTTCAATTCAATAAAAAAAAGTTATTTGCATTAAATTGGAATGACACTGGAAAAGGTATTGAGCACGCTAAATGAAATGTGGTGGAGAAGACTTTGTTTGCAATGACAGCTTCAAGACGCTTCCTGTACGTAGAAACTAATCTCTCACAGTGTTCAGGAGGGATTTTGGCCCATTCTTCTAAGCAGACAGTCTTCAAATGTTGAAGATTTAGGGGGGCCTGCTGGTGAATCTTTATCTTCAGTACCTTCCATTAATGTTCTATTGGGTCCAAGTTGGGTGATTGACTGGGCCATTCCAACACCTTTATTTTCTTTCTCTGGAACCAGTTGAGAGTCTCCTTTGCAGTATGTTTTGGATTGTCATCCTGTTGGAAGGTCGACCTGCGTCTTATCCTCATTGTCCTGGTGGATGGCAACAGATTCATCTCAAGAACATTCCGATACATGGCTCCATTCATTTTCCTTTCAACAATTTGGATTCTGTTGGTACCATGAGAAGAGAAACAGTCCCATGCCATAATGCTTCCACCTCCTCACTGTAGGTATTTTTAGGGTCATATGCAGAGCCATTTCTCTTCCAAACATGGTGTATAGTATTATTGCCAAAAATTTCAATTTTTGTCTTGCCTGACCACACCACATTCTTCCAGTTATCTACAGGCTTCTCTAAATGTTGTGTAGCAAACTTCAAATGAGCTTCAACATGTATTTGACAATTGTACCTGCTCCTTCCAGGTCTTTCTGGAGCTCTTTTCGAGTGGTCCTTGGATCTTGGGCTACTCTTCTGACTATTGTTCTTACTGCCTTGTCAGCAATCTTGCAATGAGCTCCTTTGCGTAGCTGGTTCATGGTGGAGCGATGCTGCTTCCATTTGCGGATGATGGCCCCAATGGTGCTTATGGGAGTTGAGAAATCAGTCAGTAACCTTTGCCATTCATATGATGCTCAACAATCTTGTAAAGGTCTTGGCAGAGCTCTTTGCCTCTACCCATCATGAGATCGTTCTTGTGTAATAGCTTGGTAACAAATTATGCATTCACAGATGGCTAACCCTTTTTAAAAGGGTGGATTAATGGCCACATGCACTAACCTAGCTGATTCTAATTAGCACAGGTAAGACGACTAATTAGTGGAATCACCGGGTTCTGTGCTTTTTCTTACTGCATGTTTAATACTTTTTTCCTATGTCATTTCAATTTAATGCACAGAACTTTTTTTATTGATTGGAATTTTATGATTTTGTTAGCTGTGTTGCCTTATTGAGTTAATACCAATGTCTGGTCTAGATAACTTATAACATATATACTTATAACCTAAATAGTGACCAATAATTAAAATGTCTGCAATCAGTCAATGTTCTGTTGGTTATTTCTGCCAAACACAAACTCTTTTGTGTTGACTGTTGACTGGATTACAGCATAATTTAAGGTGTGCTCTGTGAGGATGAATTACTACCGTGTGTTAGAACAAATCCCATCTCTCATTCCAGGGCTCACACACACACACAAACAGGACATAATAACCCTAAAGAGGGGCTTAGATCAGTCTCTCTTTTGCTCTCTACCTCTTTATTCTGTGTCTTTTCTCTGTCGAGATGTGTAACAAAGAGCGGTCCTTTCACAGCTCAATCAGCATATTGTGTCCTTGTCCCTGACATTACCGTACTCCTAAATTACAGTGTGTCAGTGTATCAGACAGACAATGACTGTGAGCTCTCTCTCTCTCTCTCTCTCTCTCACTCTCTCTCTCTCTCTCTCTCTCTCTCTCTCTCTCTCTCACTCTCTCTCACACACACAGACACACACAAAAGGCGCACACAAGATAAAATAACTGCAGCAAAACTCCTTAACACTTTAAAAGAACAAAACAAAAACTTGTGAAAATAAATTTCATCATGACCCAACATGGAATGGTAGCACACAAGAAACAACAAATTGAATGTGACACTCAATACCTGATGTCAATTGTTTCAACACAGGAGGTTGTTTAAGTGAACTAATAGATATGTATCAGTAGATTTGTATCAGATACTGTTTGTTTTGAACTGTTATCTGTAAGCTAAAAAATAAATACTAATCTGTGAATGATAGACTTTTCTTAAAAAAAAATGAATGTGCATGGAAAGGCAAGCAACGCCAGCCAGGCACTTCAGGTTGATTAAAACTAATTATGTCCAAAAAATATTATATAAGAAATATATAATAAATCAAAACTGAGCCAACAACACCATACACCATATACTGGACTTAAATGATTTGTAACTTTGTGTTTACATTGTGTAATTACATCCATTTCACAAATTATATAAATTGGCTATAGATGTATATGGATGAATAGAATCATTGACTACTCGTATAGAGTAGCCTTGTTGTGTACTTTAGGTTGATACACTGGCAGAGGACCTTGTGAGTGTTATTTGGGACAGTTTGCAGCTGAGAAAACATCATGTTAAGACATACAGATGGACATTGAAAAATGGAAAAAGACACTGTGTAAAGTCACTGTTATCATGTGAGTTTACACTCAAATGATTTTTACACTCTAGAAAGAATTTTCTACAGTACTAATACAGGATAATGCATGAAGGAAAAGTTCTGCTACTGTACACTAATAGTAGGGTCGATCCATCACATGCATTTACTACATAGACATTTTTTATTGATTCACATGACTTCATGAAGAGGTAGATGGACATGCCTTAGCTTGTTTCTTCTGATTGTGCTCTTCATTGACTATCCCTCATTTTTCTCATTATTCAAACAATCTTGCACAGAGTATTGTGTTTTTTGAGTCACTAATGACGAGGCGTATACAGAGATTCTTTTTCTTTTAAAGATTCTTCTTTTAGAGATTCTTCTTTTAAATTTTTACTGCAATTACCAGTCACACACAACACTTACTCTGCCTTGACACTACCTTTACAGTTTTTATGGTAGTGTTTAATCATTTTGTTTTTTAAGGCTCATAAAAAAATCATGTAAATTGCTGATTGATTTCACAGTGATTTCAGAGTGATGATGAGGATAATATGCAATACTTTGGGCATTTAAATGGATAGTTGGTTTCTATAAGAAATCATTTAATTTGAAAATAATGTGAAATTCATCTGTTGCTGCTAAAATTATGTGTTTAAATCATAGTTCAGGTCCTCATCAAGACTACTCATTGATTTGTTTGAAAAATGTCACATGTCAGTGCTTCCATTTGTTAACAACTACAATCTCAGATCTCACAAGGCATTTTAAAACTCTGTTGCTCTGGAAAATAATTCATCTCTTTTTTGTAAATGCCATTTGGTGAAATTCTATCAATCATTATTCAGTTCTGGAGGACAGGATCTACTCTGCGATCACTATCAGATCAGCTGAGGTAAAAATTTTATCAAATTCTACAGACTTGTTCAGCATCCCCATCTGTACAACTTTGTTGAATTTGGTTACCATGGAATGTTACATTAAAGATATATGGCAGTTAATAAGAAGTATGGTGGTCTTTCACTAATGGCCACAAGGTGGGGTTATTGGTGTCATGCTTCAATATGTTGTGCACATTCTAATGGGGAACTTGTGTACAAAGTTTCATTTCATTAAAGACAACAGAACTGTAGAAATATCCTGTTATAATATTACAGTAGTGTCCCCTGTGGGTAGAATTGTATCAAATGTTACACACTTGTGCAGTGTGGCTGTATGTACAACATTCCCAAATCTGGTTGCAATCGAATTTAGCATTAAAGAGTTATGGCACGTTAAGGGTATCAGGCCACTCCTTCAAAATTTTGGTAACCAGTTACAGACAAATAGTAAGCGATTCCCAAAAACAAACTCATAAGTTTTATTCGGGGTCATCTAAATATATTATGTACCAAGTTTGGTAAAGATTCGATTAAATATGTTCCAGGCGCAAATGGGCGTGGCCTGTATCAGTCAAGTCAGCTTCATCCAAGGAACACACTGTGCAAATATTTTGCTACACCTCACAGTTCATGAGTTATTAGCCAAAATGTAAAATGTAATATGTTAAGCATTCCCACATGGGACACCTGTCCATGAATCATTCCACCAATAGACTTTCCATTATAAATTTTAATATTTAAAAAAATTATATAAAATCACTAATATCCTTGAAAGAAAAAAATCATAAATGTCCTTAAAGAGCTTAACATTTAGATTTTTGATTTGTTTCTGTAGCTGAAAGTATGCAGAAGTAGTTAGTGATCGAGAAACGTACAGAAGAAGAATAAATAAAGCTTTAAAGAACAATAGTGTGAATGCTAATGAGCTGATGATTTGCACGTTGTTGACTAGAGGAATGTACACGAACTATCAGAACAAGTTGATCCAGTGGACCAGCTTTGCTACCTCAACCCTTTTGAACCTAAAAGCTATTTGCCAACCACCATTAAACAAAAAGAAGAAGAACTAATCATGGACATATTAAGAGAACTGGATACAGCGTTGGAGGCAGGTCCTCAATTATTCCTGTGAAAATTGCTCAGTGGTGCATGAAGCCAAAAAAGCCACTTCCCGTTTTAAAAAAATTACCCAGATGAATGCATCCTGCACACAGAGAGCTACTGAAGAGCTATCAAATTCTGATAGTAAAACATCATTTCGTGGGGGTTGTGGTTATTTTTAGCCATGCTAGCAGCTACAGTATACCTAACTGTGCTGTGTGACGAGCCATTGCACCTCACTTGAAAGAGAAACACTTTTGTAATAGCACTGGTAAAGGCAAATTTTTATTGAAAGATTTATTGAAGATTTTTGTTGGGAGTTTTTTATCTTTAGTAGAGAGCAGCAGGCATTATGCGAATAAAAAGGAGTATGACTTACAGCAAAGGTCCTGTTTTTGTCACAGTTTTTAAGATTTTTGGAATTTGTTCTCCCTCCTGAGTGACTGGATTCTCTCAAGAGGAGCTTCTTGGTTCACTGATTAGCCAAGTGGCCAAGTCAGATGAAGGTGCTTGTGAGTGTAGTGAATGTCAAACACAAAAATAACCAACAATGGTCACTAGAAGTAACATTTTACTGGCTTTCTGCTTCTGAGAATTTAAGCATTCAGTGTACTTGAGTGAAATGAAGCAGGGTTTGCTGTGTCATCCTCCCTCCTGGCTCTGTACTGGCTGTAACATAGTATCTATGCATCCACCATGTGATATCTGTGTCTTCACACAGGCTTGTGGAAGTTCAGACTCCGTGTGAGGCTCCTGTTGAGGAGAATTAACCCTGAGGACACCCTTAGGTCCTATCTGGCAAAAGTGCCACATTGCTGTCAAAGTGTGATACTTTCCCTGGGTGGAGCTCATCACGGAGCATTCTGATCACCTGAAACTGTTCACAGTAAAGCAGAATGGAAAAAAAACACACATTCAAATTACCTTCACAGGATGTGAATGATAAAAAAGAATAGAAGTAACTCAATAAGAAAATAAACAAATCACAAATCAAATAACTCATATTTATGAATAATGTGATGTGTAGGTGATAAAGAACAACTTCAGTGGGTAGCTTTCAACTAATGAATGAATGTGGACAGCTCAGTGTGTCTCTTAACCTCCAACTTGTTCATTTCTGTGCTGTTTTAACTGACGAGCAATGATCACTAATACAGTATATTTCATCTATTTTGCATTTAGATGATAGACTGTCGAGAAACATTGATGTAGTGTTTCTGGAATCATCCATATGCTTTTCAAAGGTTTTTCAAGTCTTTGAAAGACTGTGTTTACCAGTCATAACCACATAGTCAGATACTGGAAGCAAAAAATTCAGCAACCACGACAGCTGAATTTTCTTCTCCTGTCAATTAAGCAAACATGCTCCCAAACATACCGTACCTCTCTAAGCTTCTGTATTTTTTTCACTGTAGATTGTGAAAAGACCGAAAACTAACAATGAACTGGTCCTACTAACAGGTATTGACAAACACAAACATTTGGTTTAGACGAATACATAATTCAGTTCAGTGGTTCTGTTGGACCTGTGTAATCAATGACCTTGCATCGTGCAGCACAGATTTTGACAATTTTTTCTGATTTGTTCATAGTAGAGCAGCAATCAGCCTATTTCACACCTGACATTTTGACTCATTATAGCATGAAGAAACACAGGTGTAAATAATATCATAAACGATGGCTCATTACATTCAAGTTCAATTCAATTCTCAGGGCTGTCTGACATGATTTATGGTGACACGTAAATGGAACAAAGTCACAATTGACGTCAATAATTACATGCGTGCCTTTTCTGCTCTGACAATTCAAAATGTCTGCCATGAAGAAGGTCTATAAACATGTGTTCACACCCTTCACAGCCACCATGAATCTCTCTGTGTGACTAAAAAATAACCAGGTTTTTTACAACTTTGTGAGAAAACCCGTGGAAGTTTTCAATTTTAAGTGAAACTGAAGAACTTCACATTGTTAAAATATAAGGGCTTAATCCTTACAATCTAGTAAACCTGGTGAGAAATCTATTGTAGTGACATTACAGGCAACCTGCTCGCGTCTTACTCTTCTCATCAGATTAAGTGGCTGTGTTTTGGGCCCCATTTACACCTGGTATCAACATGTGATCTGTATCTGGATTTTACACCTCATTATCTCCATCCTGCCCACATCGTGATCGGGTCTTAACGTGCTTATCTGTTAGGCGAGGCTAACCATGTGTTCCACATGCATTAACACCTGGTATTAACATGCGGTTTTCCTTATCCAGGTAAGTTATCCTGATACAGATCACATGTTAATACAAGGTGTAAATGAGGTCATAATTCCAATATATCTGATGTTTTTGTTGTGCTCACAGTTTGTTAATTACAAATTATCTATCACATTTTCATCTGCACAATTTTGGATAGCAATGGACAAACTTGTCAGACAGGAATTACATTCTGTCTCTTTGACAGCTCCCCTTGTCAGAGCTGATCAACAGGTAAATCTGGAACATAACTCAGTCTCAGTTGTCATAGCTCGGTATGTGGGCCTGGCTCTTATATATTGGATGTGTAAGTTGTGTCTTAGCAGAAGACAAAATCTTCATAACAAATAGGAATTGCTGTTTTGTCTCCACTGGAGAAAGAGATAAACTATGAATCTTTATGGCTGCTTGAGCCAGGAGCAGGTAAACTAGATGAACCAGCGTACCTGGGCTTCACTCGCCATGTGTCTAAAATGAAGTCACCTTGTTCATGTTAACAGCTGGTTTCAAAGATGTTTCTGTCAAAAACCGGACAAGATTTGATTTTTACTATGATTTTTACCCTTTGAAATAGATTTAGTCGTTTCTTATCTGATTTTTTTAGGGATTTTCCTACAGGGCAGAATTAAATTTATGCACACTGATGATGGGACTGAAAGCTAAAGTCTTCTAAGTCAAGGATATATAGGGTGGGGCTGGGCTTTTCTGGACAGTTTGTTTTTGTTGCTATTATGTTGTTGAGTATTAATGTATGTTGACATGGGTTCTGTTGATATTATAATATTTTTTAAATTATGCATACCGCTTTCTTGAAATACAGACAATTAATAAAAAATGACTGTGTATCATCATGCATGAGAGGCCAAAAAGGATGATATTTTTATTTGTGTGTGGGTATGCACCCTTACCTTTGAATCAACATATGGTACATATCACTTTTTATTAAGTGTATACATTTGTTTTTCCTTTTGTGTGCATGTAAATGTTGCATCTGGCAGACATACACATACACAAACACACTTTACACTACCTGAGTCATAAGTCCCTGTGGGGTGTATCATGTATCAGAGTCACAGTTCTTGTTTGACTTTGAATTTTCTTTGATGTAATGTCAAAGGCACAAGGCTGTAATGTACAAATGTAAGATAAATAGACTGCTGTCACATTTATCACCAAGCTGCCACACCCAAACACCACCCATTTGTTACATCCAAAAGTTCCTGTTTTAGTGTGTATGTTATATCTATTTTTCATCTATAGTTCATCTACGTGAATTAAACTACATCAGTCCTGTTGGCCAAAATCTCAACCCCGAGGGAGATGGATGTCACATCCAAACTAATCAAAGTGGATAACATTGCATCCCAACAGTGCATAGTTAAAAAGAAAGAATGTGGGGAAATTAAATGGCTCTGATGGCTCTGGAGGAATTTAGGAGCTGAAATGTTCTTTTCAAATACTTTGATTTTCATTTGACTATTTTAGACAGGTGCATTAGATTGTCAGCACAGTTGTCAATTTGTTTTAGTATAGTCATGGCTGTATATAAAGGGGAGAATGCAAATGAGTGTAATAGAGTAGACAAAGGAAAGATGATGCGTAAGAAACATAATGAACCAGATTCAAATTGATGGCATCTTGAGTATGTGGTACTGCACAGTTTGTACTGCACTGTGGTTAGATCCAGGAACAACATATCGACTTGATACTTATCTGCCTAGAAGAGGCACATTTTGAACTGAGACATGTCAAGTTCAGTCCTCAATTCTCACTGGCAAAGTACTTCACATGTGTGTGTCTCATCTTACACTGAAGCACTGTAGACAGAAGCATTCGCCAGTTGTTGTTGTGACATACAAAGTTGTTGAATAAGAGGTAAAGTGTTACTGATACAATCCCCAGCCTCGATTTTCCTTCTGCCAGTGTGAAGATTAAAGCCTGTTCTCAAATCCGTTTAGTGTTAAAGCAGGTTTTCTCTTGTAGGTCGGGGTCATTGCTACAGCATCACTTCCAGCTAATAACCCCCCAATTTAGAACACCGATAATGAATCTACACCCTTCAGTTACCTAAAGATGTGCACACCCGTCTTTATTCTTTATAGAATGTATAGAATTGTTTAAAATGCTATCTCTACTGTTCCATCTAGTCAGAGGGGTTCACACTGCAGCTTAATGTGACACAAACCTTATGAATGCAGTTCATATTTTGGTAACAGTCTTATCCTAAGGGCTTGGTCACACCAGAATCAACAACAAAATTTCAATTAATCAATTCATTTCAATGGAATTGTAGCAATCATTGAATATGCTTGTGGAGGCAAAGCAAATCTATGCTTTGGAATTCAATTTTTATGAATTTTGGCACACAAATTTGTGCCACTGACCATTTGTAAACTGTCTTGACAGTGCTGACCTTTGAGGTAACAGTGAAAAATCATGTCCAAAATGGAGGAAGCATTTTATTACAATATGCTGTGTTGCTCCATCAAATGTGCCAAATGAGACACAATGCCAGTAGAGCTTTCCTGTTTGTGTCCATTTTGCCATGAACATTAGTAGCTACAACTTGCACAACATGCAAGCAGTCAGGATAACACCAAGCTGTCAGCATCACCTGTTTTGCTGCACCACTGGCTGTTACAAACGGGTACTAACGCAACTCGTAAGCATCATTGTTGCATCCTAGAACTAATAATTCCCAAAAAAGACCAAATATGACCTGAAGTTTAGCACTGAGCATCAAGGCCTGTAATGTGAGAGTGGCCTTGTGGTCTCTCATACATAACAGGGACCCCCACCCCCCACCCCACCCCTTCAAACACACACACACAGAAAGTGGCCCTTGAGTCAAGGCCAGCATTGGAAAGCAGAGCAGCTGAGAAAGTGGCTGGTTGCCCCCGGTGATTATGGTGGAGAAAAGACCCCGCCCTCCACCCCGCTTTGCTAAGATAACAGGCCCGTTGTTGGACGTAGGACCCAAACAAAGACGACCCTGTCCCTCTCCTCTTGCTCACTCTACTCACTGTTTCTGCATCTGAGCTTTGATTTCCTCTGTGGTTGGCCAACAGGTATCTCTAACCCAAAGACACCTGAACCTCTCCCCATCCTCAGTCCCTCTCCTCCCTGTACAGCCCACACAATCCTGAGGACACAGAATTGGCTCATTAGGGAAATTTTATATGGTGGGAGTAGTCTGATGGGATCAAAGGGAATCAGGTTGGTCCAAGAACTGAAGGTAAAAAGCCATGACTTTGTTGAACTTCTAGGGAAATACTGTATGTTCTTACATCTTGGGACTAGCTGCAGTTTATTCAAAACAGGAGTTATGTTTGTTTGTTAGTAGCACCAGCAACATTAAATGCTCTACCTAGGAACACAAGGAACTATTGTGAGAAACTCTTCATAGATAGCTTTGGGTTTCCCTGTTGGCTTTTTTTAAACTCAAATGTGGAAATGTTAAGGAGACTGATATAGTAGATTGACAGATTTGTGCCAACTTGTATGGAGTACAAAGGGAGATGAACATAAATTAGGTCAGTACTATTAGCTGTGTCTGTCTAACTTGTTTCTCTCTCTCTTACTCCATCAGGATGGCATTATCTCAGTCAAGGACATCGACCTGGTGATGTCAGAGGGACTAGGAATGCGCTACGCCTTCATTGGTCCCATGGAAACAATGCACCTGAATGCACCTGAAGGTAAAGTTCACACTTCAGACTTTTTGCCCACACAAGCAGAAGGTCACCTCCCAAAACACCTCCTGAAGCTTTTCTTTTTGAGCAGTTTTTTTCTTTATTTGAGTGACGGGAAAGAGAAATGTTTACTGAAAAGAGGAATGTGTAAAAACTTCAGTAAAAGTCTGAAGTAATTTTTCAAAATCTACAGATACTCTTATTTCATTTTCACGTATATACTTTTTTTGTATGCATGTAATATAAAAAGATGAGGAAATAATTAAGATTAATTTTCCAAAAATACATCATAAAGAGATTGAACAAAGTACAAGTAGTATAAAAGTATAATCACTGGTTATTCAACACAATTACAATTGTCCAATTGCACACGGAGAACCTACGAGTAATGTAACAGATGTGATTTATATTGTAAATAAAAATAAATAAATAAATAAATAAATATTAGCTAAAAAAATAGAGTCACGGGTCACATGTATCAGCGCTACATACATGTACTGTACATATTGTGGCATTCCTGGATGTGTCAGAGAGAGATTCAGAGTGAAACCACAGGGAGGTGGAGAATATCAAAGGGGAGTGTGAAACCCAGAGCGTAACCCTGACTGTGTACACACACAGAAAAGGGACGCTTTGGCTGAACAAAGCAGTCTTTTGATGGGTAGCGATGAATGCACTCCCTCACACCAGTAATCCAAAACTCACAGAGCCCACATTACGGCCTTCAACTCTACTCTAACTCTACCTGTAGTTACAGTGCTCAAGCTTTCTGATGATTCTATTTTTTCAGCTCAGGAAACAGTAGTATGATGGTGTCCTCGAAAGATTTCTAAGACCTTCTCCTGTTGTGACTTCCCGTCCTTAAATCATTCCAATCAGATACTGGAGCACTCAGGCTCTCTGTCTCTCTTTCTACTCTGCCTGAATGACTTGGTTTTTGTCAAACATTGTGCTTGTACAGGAGATACATATCCTTAAAGGAATATTCCACTGAAAACCTACCTGCCTGTAGTTTTGAAGGTGGGTCACAGCAGGATTCATAACAGTTATAATTAATTTAAATGGTGAGTTCACTAGTTTCACAGCCAAAAAGCATCATAATGTGCACTAGAAACTCCACTTCTCCACTCGCCAACTTTATTCTAAGCAAGTTATGTCTAAATACTCATATTCATATTTAGGTTATAGGTTCCTAACTTGCTACATTCATTTTGAGACATATAATTATCAGTATTATTACCATGACCCTTTCACATTTTGATCCACTGGATTTGATTTCCTTGATTGTGATGCATGAAATACAAACATTTAAGAAAAAAGCCAGACATCGACAGCAAAAGAGGAATTGAATGGAAAGAAAAAAGCTTGAAATGGCGCTTCTATCTTCCTCCCACACGAAGTCTGTGTGAGGGTTTGGTTGAAGGTAGATGGTACTTATCACACTGTTGTGTCATATATAGTGTGTCCCACTAAGTTTCACGTAAACATTCGAAGTTCATCATCAGGATAAAAACATGATATAGTAAAAGGATTTTAAATTTTCTAGCTAAATCTTTGTCATGCATTTTGTGTAAGTAACTACAGTAAAAGAAAAGACAATCATTTTTCAGTTTGTGTGACTGAATAATTTACAAGAGTTGCACTTTTAAATCTTTAGTGTGAAACTTCATTTCGGTTTGACAGAGCAGAAACTGACACCCTCTGACCGTTCTAATTAAAGAGTTGGTTGAAAGCAGTTTGAGCACCTCTTTTTTTTTTTAGATTGCTCCACATTGACTTTGTTTTACTTCAAAGATGTTGTCCACATCTCCTGTGTCCCTTATCACAGGAATGTCAACAAACTATACTGCTGGCCCTCTTTATGATCTGTTTTGTCTAATCATTGGTTGTTCTGGAGACAAGTGTTGCCTCATAGATCATTAGCTGTGTGTTGTCTTTTTTTTAACTTCCAAACAATCACATTATTGAAGGATGTTCATATAAAGGTACTAGAATTTTAGAAAGTCATCCACTATCAGTCACAGTCATTTTCTGCCATTAGTAAAACTGCAACAAACAAACGAGACCCTCAATCTAACTTAATGTTAGTGAGCCCAACACTTAACTGTTATTGGTGTCATGTTCTTGATCTTTTAAAGAAGAGCAACACTGTAGACAACCAGGAGGACAAACAGGTGGATTTATAGAAACCATCTTAATTTTCAAAAACATAGATTGCTAATTGTGGCACTTCTAAAGAGACATCAGAGAATAAAGTCCTATAGGACTACTCACTTTTACAGCTAAGTGAGTAAAGCAACAGTCCAAAAGCAGCAGGTGTGGGGTTTCCTTTCACTGTGTAGCTCATTGAGTAAAGGAAAAGCAGAAACCGTCATTAATTAATATCTAACAGTTTATTTGGGCAGCACATAAATCATTCGTCAGTCATGTCTGTTGCCTACATTGCAAATAATCATTACAGATTAGTCAATGAGAGTAATGAGAATAACTCCAAGAAATCACACTGAAAGTTAAATTAAGAAAAGAGAGAAGGACTTGAGAGTTATTCATAAAGCCTTCTACATGCACTTTCAGCAGGGAAGAGGTCCTATTTGAGAGTGACTGATGTCCCCGTTTTACACGTTCACGCCAACACGTTCAAAAGACAGAGGTTGATTTAGACATATTTTAATGCTGGAAATATTAACTACAGAAAAACAATGTTTTTTTTTTTTTTTAAAGTTTGTTACCAGTTGAGTGTAATTTAGTACTGCATCTTGTAGTCGTTATCCAGTGTGCTTTATCTTGTGTGTACTGTATGTGCCTTTCATACAATAATAACTTAGGTGATACTTTGCTGTGTTTTTCAAAAAATCATGTTCTTTGACAGGAAAAATACCCAATATGCATGATATTGAAGCTTTGAGATGCAATAAATGCAACCAATGCATTAATTTCATTGCTTCTGTGGGTGTATTTTTATGTTTTCAGCTCAGTATAAAGCTACAATTATATAGTAGTTATACAAAGATACATGTAAACTGCTATCCAGATCTATGCAGAGACGGGTTTTATGGGTAACCGTAGGTCGCAGAGGCTTGCAGAGGAGAGAATGCACACACTTCCTAAAGCATGTTGTATGGTCCTGTGCATCAAACAAGCTGATTAGTTTAACCAATTTTCAAAGTTCAAAGTGGCATAAAAAACATAGTATAGTTATGTTGTACCCCAAATTTGCACAAGTATAAGAGAAACAGCCACATAAACTTCTCTGTACTACACTTGTGCCCGTTCACTTATACAGTATATAGCCCAGAGAAGCATGTTCCAGTCTTCAGTTGCAAGTTCAAGATGGATGTAACAATAGATAACACGATTATCCCACACTAATTCAGTCACAAGAAGTTTGAAACCGATTAATATCTTGGAAGAAGCTTGTTGTTACGTTAAATCAGAAATTCTTGTATTTTCACGCCTCCTACAATAAGTTCCTCATTGTTTACCTGCAGCGAATTCTTAACATGCAACGACAGCTTTGGCTCATGGCTCATGTTTTCAGTCCTTTGCTTCCCCCTCTGATCAGCTGTCTTCCCACAGGTTTAGAGGACTATATGAAGCGGTATGGAGAAGGCATACAAAGGGTTCTGACTTCCTTCGGGCCTGTACCAGACTTCTCTGGTGAGGGAGCAAAGGGCATCATTAATGTAAGTATGATGGCAGCAAAAGAGACCATCCGTTAACTGAAACTTCACAGAAGACAACTGTCAGTCCTGTGAAGACACTGAGCTGTACATGTTCACTTAAAGAAACTTACAATGTGAAAATGTAAAATGCAACCGTATTCATTTATCTAGATCAAAGACATGTAATCAAAACAGATTGTTGCCTCATTTATAATTTCCTCACACTGATTCCATCGATGAAGACAATATTTGTTGATGGTGCCTTTAGTTCTGCATGACTTAAAGTCAAACATTCCTTCTCACCCCAGCGCCATATAGCTCCCTGTTAAGTAAGCATTACCGAGTCACACGCTATCACAGGCTGTTAAAATGTTAGCCACAGAAGGTCATCATGTGAGGACACTCTGAGCCAGAGCAATAAATAGTTTAAGGTGAACTAGTTTAAGGGACAATAGCAGTCGATCGTGTTTTCTGGTGTTTTTAGCCTTGCTTAGAAAACTTTTAAGTTTAAGCTTTTTCTCACATATGTTTCCTTCCCTGCTGTCTTCAGGAGATGTGTGAGCTGATTCCCAGTGACCAACAGCATCTGTCAGCTAGGAAGGAGAGGAGGGATCAACTTCTCATGGGTCTAGCCAAGCTGAAGAAGGACAACTAGGATCAACATGCAGAGCACAAAATCATGAACCCTTTAATTATGACTGTTGACTTAGGCTAGGAATCCTTATCCAGTATCACATATAACCTCCGCCAGAGGGTTTTTATCTCTTAGTTTGTTTTTATGCCAGTCAACACACAAAAGAAACTTCAGTAAGTTTCCTCAAGTAGAGGAATATCTGATTTGATTTGACATAAAAGACATTCAATGTAAGACACACCGGCACAAACATACATTTTACATGGCAAAAAGAATGATATCTTTTGAAGTAACCAAAATCTGTTCAGTGATAGTGGAGGTTTGCACTCTTGACCAACATTTCAAGAGAACTGTGGACCTCTACCCATTAATTACCAGTGATTCCATTTCAGACATATTTTTGTATACAATTTGACCTCAAGACTCACTTTGTGGTAATTAATAGTTACATAAATGTTAATTATTCTATGTAAAATGTGAAATAAAGTTTTGATAAATGAAACATAAATGTAATCATGCATTGAAACCATGTATCTAAAGGAAAATAAAACTGTATTTCAGGATTTATTACTGGAGTGGTCTCTGTTTCCTCCAGCAGAACAAATCGATGATGTGTGTTGCTCTAAATGGTTACTGATAAGTTCCTGAATCCCAGGAAACAAGGAATGGAAACATGTCACGAGTGCTACTTTGACTTGCTGTGACATTTCTGCTCTGCTCTTTTTGCAGATTTCGTTTCACAGTGATATCAGGCCAGACAGATCACATGGTTGTACTGTAGCCTACATCTATGAAATGTCTATAGTAAACCAGGAAATAATCAGAAGGTTTGAGGATTCAGAAACATTTAAAAACACAAGAAGTTATGACATGTAAAATGAAGAAGAAATATAATCTAAAAAAAGGGGAAACAAGGCCAAATGTTTGGGGTGGCCTAGATGACTGGAAAAAAGTCCTGTTTACTGATGAATCCAAGTTTGAGATTAATGGCAGTAACAGAAGGCTGTATGTAAGGAGATGAACAGGAGAGAGAATGATACCACAGTGTATCAAACTGAGAGTGAAACATTCAAGTCTGGGGGTGTTTTGCCTACTCTGGAGTTGGACACCTGCACCAAATTGACTACATCCTGACCAAGGAGAAGACTCGTGTATTCATAAAACAAAAACTCCAATCTGCTAATGAAACTACAGTCATCATGCAAAAAAAAAAAGAGAGAAAATAGGCCAATGACAGCTGTTGAGAGTCAGTCCTGCCACTGATGACTATCTCTTTCTTGGGTGCCTGGCTGGCCCCACCCTGAGCCTGGCCCCTCCTCTGCCCTGCCTTTCTGCAGGAGGGATGATGAAAAGCCTCAGAACACAGGTGTGTCTTCACAGACGCTTCAGACCAAACAAGTTAAACTTCGTCTCCAACAAGCTGAACTCTGATTTTATCCTTTGAGTTGGAGAACAGTGAACAATTTTCTGCAGACCACAAACCAAGGACTAAAAGGATATTTGTTTTTCCCTTCATGGAAAATTATTAATATTTATTGGACAAACAGGTAAGTCTTGTTATAATGCTGGGGTTAACATTTATGAGCTGTTTGAACTTTACCCTCATTTATATATTACAACTACAATACAACTACTTATTATATTAACTAATAATAATGGCCTTTTCTTATTGTGTAATCCCACTAGTAAGCAGGATTTATGTCTGTTTAGTAAATGATAGGCATATGCCATCAAAACACTTTTCTATTTTATTAATGCAACAAAACAAAATTTGTATAAAGGCTAAATTTCTTGAAGGCAAAATAAAATTTTGAAAAAAAAGACACAATTAAAAGTCCCTAGTTGCTTTTACTTCATAAAATGTTCGAATCTTTAAAGCCATTGCTGATTTGTGAGAAGAAGGATTTCTTTTTGCGGATAGCAAGAATAAGGATGAAAGGAAAGCTAATATAGAGTTTTAAGATGAGGAAATGGGTAGGTTTAATGGAAACATATGGGGCTGATCCTCTTCTTTGTGATTTTATTCTATCCAAGATACTGTATCATTTCTTTACTACTAATTATTACTTTAGCATTTTCACTTATGTCAGTTAAATAAAAAGTCACATGACCAAAGTCATATATTCTGTCTACACACATTGTTCAACAACATAAAAATAACAAAAGCCTATCTACTAAGTAAAGACTTGTAGTCTAACAGCAGGTACAACTGTGTACCTTCAGACACTTAGAGGATCTGTGAGGAATTTAAATTTTCAGCAACACATTTCTTTGCTAATCCTCTGCTGAATTCCTGCCTTCTACAGGTTATCTGAATATCCACAATGTCTTGGGGGACACTCTATGCCCAGCTGGGTGGTGTCAACAAACACTCCACCAGTCTAGGAAAGATTTGGCTCTCTGTCCTTTTCATCTTTCGCATCACTATACTGGTTCTGGCTGCTGAGAGCGTCTGGGGTGATGAGCAGTCAGACTTCACATGCAACACGCAACAGCCCGGCTGCAAGAACGTCTGCTATGACCACTTCTTCCCCGTGTCACACATCCGCTTGTGGTGCCTGCAGCTGATCTTTGTATCCACACCAGCCCTGCTGGTGGCAATGCACGTCGCCTACAGGAAACGTGGGGACAAGAGGACCATGCTGGCCTCCAACGGCACAGAGAAGATGACGGATAAAGACCTGGAGACACTGAAGAAGAGGCGTCTGCCAATCACAGGTCCACTGTGGTGGACATACACTTGCAGCTTGTTCTTCCGGCTTATCTTTGAGGGCGGTTTCATGTATGCACTGTACTTCGTTTATGATGGCTTCCAGATGCCCCGGCTGGTGAAGTGCGAGCAGTGGCCTTGCCCCAACAAGGTGGACTGCTTCATCTCCAGGCCAACAGAGAAGACCGTCTTCACCATCTTCATGGTGTCCTCATCGGCCATCTGCATGGTGCTTAACGTGGCTGAGCTGTGCTACCTCATTGTCAAGGCTCTCCTGAGGTGCTCGACCAGTAACAAGAGGAAACACCCATACACCCACACAGACAGTGTGACACGGGAAAATGCCCTGCTGCAGAACAAGAAGAACGAGATGCTGCTGTGTTCTTCCACAGATTCGTCCAGCAACAAGACCATGTGTTGAAGGATGGCCTTTAGTGGTCGAGTAGTACCAGAGGAGGAGGAAAGCACAAACCGTAAATCCAACCACACATGGTCATAGTTTGTGTCTACAGTTTGGTAATTAGCCTCTAAACCCAAACATCCACCTGAATTGTCTCATGTCAAGGTGAAACAGATTTTGAGACTGTGGGAGCTTAGAATTACCACAAAAGAAAATAGTTCAGCTTCTGTAGTTGGGATGACCTGCCTTTCACATCCATTTATAGGGAAATCACTGTATAATATGCATATTTTACTTCAGGAAGGTGATGATGGTTTCTTATATATGGCCTTAAATTTGCCACTAAAGGTAATAAAACATTCTTTTGTTATGTAACAAATTTAAAGTTATGGGTGACACAACAATATAGTTTTAAATCTAGTAGAATTCCTACCAGTGATTGTTACTTTGAGAGCGTGGTTGTATTCCCAAAATGTCTTCAGGTAGAACAGAACTTTTTTTCATACACTTTAGTATCACAGGTATCACAGGTGCCACTTTACTTTTCATTGGGTGATTGATAGACTTTGATAGAGCCTTTTGTCTTAATTTACTGATTCTAGTTTGAAGTTGCTTGAATGTGCAGTTCATTGCATGAGTGCCTGGTCAGGTTTTGAACCAGAGAAGAATTAGTCTACACTGACATCTAGCGGTTTATTGTGGAACCCTTAAGAGCACAAAAGCCTTCTTGAGAGTTAGGCTGATTTATTTCATGTTGAAGAGAAGGAACGAGAACAAATGAAGTCCCGGAGAATGAAGTATAAAACAGTCAGAGTGCCTTTGAGATTACATTTTAGTGTCTAGTTTACAAGAGCTGACATTTTTTATTTTAAATGTGGAGTCATGTTGTGCGGCAACTGATAAAAGCGGCTATGAGAGTTTTTGTTATTATTTAACACTTCTGTATTGAATTGTGTAACTGTAGCAAGAACTTCAGATCTAAAATCATCACAACTTTCTATAAATAATGCTAGAGTATCATTTTTAAGTTTTTATCAGCCTATTACTGAGAGTTGGATTACACAGGACAAGATTATGCTGATAAATAATATATAACATAAAAAACTTACCAAGCTATTACACTTCAGTAGTTTAATAGTTTTGATGCTACATATCTTTGCTGTTCAATCAAATCAGAATGTCTTTTGTCTTTTACTTGAACTGAAAGTGTTTGAAATTTAAGTGTTTAATTACATGAGTTTGAGACATAACCTAAACACATCTCAACACATTGAGAAGGTGTGTTTAGATATTTTTTGTCAGAGCTAGAAACCTCACCAACAGATGAAACTGTATAAATGTGAAGAATTTATCTGCAAATTAAACTGTCAAAAAAGGGGCAACAACAAATATCACATGACTCAGAAATATTCACCATTGAGTGGTGTTCAAATATACAGAAAGTTTTTTTAAAGTTCTCAGCCTCATGTTTTTGAACATCTGTCAGGTTTGTGATGGGTTACAGATATTAATCAAAGTGTGTTTTAACAATGTGTTTCTGGCATGTAATTTTGCATTTTGTAACATTTGTTTTTGTCTCTTGATGCTGTTAGCCCTCCAATGTTTTTTTTTACTTCACAAAGCAGGATTATCAAGTTAGACAGACAACTTCTTCTGAAAGTTCCTTGTTATTATTATCCGCCATTACAAGGCACGACTAACTAATATGCCTAACTCAATATTAAAATTTTCACAGGTAGATTCAAATAAGTCTCCTTCACATTTACCAACATTTTTAATCCTGCTTTATGAAACACCATCCAGACATTCAGCTCAGCCCTGTTCCTGTGTTATTTTGACTTGTGTTGTTGTGGTGTGTGCTGACCCCAGCTGGCTGTATCAGCTTTCAGCATGTGCCTTATTTTAGCCACCACACTAATCACTGCTCGCCCTCTTAATGTGAGGAACCACGGCCGATCTCTTTGTCCTCCCTCCATCCAGGAATAGCTGAGCTGGATTAGTCTCATCTGTGTTCTCTAAAAAATGTCACCTTTTGGGAACAGAGAATAGCAATTTGGTGATTGGAACATATTGGAAAGAGGCTTGTGAGACAAGTTGGACAATCAGTTAGATGTGTCGATTCCAAAATTATGAAGAAAAAATCTGGATGAGTCGTATGTTGGCATTACATAACTGATGCAGTTGATGAAGTTATGCGACTCAAGTGTAATGTTGACATGTTTCAGGGGGTGAAAAAGGTTTTTGACCAAAGATCAAGAAACATGCATTATCACAGAGCACAAGCACTCTAAAGTCCTCTGTATGCAGATTTGGAAAAATAATAGATTTTCTTTTAAATATTTGTTTTGTAATGCATGTCTGCTCTACTTTGACCTTTGACCCCTTACCTTCTGTAAATGACATTTTGATACTAAATTTGTGATAGCACCGTTGTGTAATGACCATTGTTTTAAAGGGACGAGCCTGATCATTCCAGTCCCAAGGTGTTTTTTCCCACATTGTAGGGTTAATAGCCTGCTTCTAACAGCAGACAACAGATGGACATACAGCTTCTTAAGCAAAAAAATGAAGGAATTAAATGTTTGTGATTATTGTGTTTTGTATCTGAGATGTTTTTATTACATTCGCACTTTGATCCTTAAAGTCTATTTGCTCTTTAAGATTGTTTTCGATAAATCAGTAAAACAAGTAAAACAAAACTGTGTACTTTATTTCTTTGTGTCTGTTGATGTGTTTCACATTGCCACATGTAATGCCATGCCTTACTGCAGCTGACCCAGCAGGGTGGGGTGTGGAGGGGGTTTTTTTCTCCTTTTTTACTTTTCTAGTTGTTAGATATACTAGTTTCTAATGGGAGTTTTGCATTATTGTCACGTTGTGTCTTTTTTCTATATTTGGTACACAAGGTATCAGGTTTTCATGAATCTCTCCAAATAATGTTTTATTTGGAGGGAGAGCAGAGTGAATCTATGGGGTCAGTTTCTCTTAAAATATGGGAGCTCATTTGATCATTTTTGTAGATAGACTATTGCTTGAGTTTGAAGGGTTTATTTCCTGGCAAAATTTGGGTGAGGTTTTCAAGTGGTTTTCCGGGGATAGTTAGGAGAGGTTGAGAGCATGCTCGGGTGAGTTTTTGACAAACAGTGCGGAAGTTTTGGGAAAGGTTTTTGGGCAACTTCTGCGCACATACTGTAAAGGTTTAGGGGAGGTTGGCAGGGGCGTGGTGTGACTCCGGACAGGCTGATGACTCTGTGGATTCACTCATGCATGGTCACACAATGTGACAGTCCAGACATGGCTGGAAACGGGAGGCAGCTCCGTCTAACCGAACCCCATCTCCGACTCCAAGCCACCTCCAAAAACTAAGAGCAACAAAGGAAAACTTTTCCTTGCACAAGTTAACGGGCCGGGACAGACAGACAGACAGATTCCACGCCTGGAGAAGTTTGTGCATGAATGAGTTTGTGTGGCAGCATTTAAAAAAAGAGTTTGTTAAGTTGTCAGAGGGGCGGCAGGTTGCGGTTTTGGGATCAGGGAGACAGAGGGAGGGTCGCTGCAGCCGCGGGAGGTCTACACGCTTTTCAACGCACTCAAATGATGGCACCAATGATGGCAGATGGATTTGCTTTTCGTATTTAAGTATGACATCTCCAGTCTAAAGGTATGGCGGACACACACTGCTGTGAATATTACCCTGCACTTATTTGGGAGTAAAGTAAGGCCAACTTAATGAAGAGCAGCGTGTTATCAGGTAATTAAGAGTTGCTTCAGTTTTAATAAACAAGAAAGAGACAAAAGCCTGACAAAGCCTGTGGAGTCTGGGGACTCTGGCACACTCTGTATTGTCAGGCTGGTAGGTATGGCTTTGTATTTGAACCTGGCTCTGTCTGTGACTTTCATCACCATCCGACATAAATACCAAAAATACCTGTGCAACTGAGAGAAATGTAATACGTGTTTGCCACTAGTGATCATCCCAAGATCAAACAGTGAACGTTAAAAAGGACTTTCTGACTCTTAAATGGGTTTAACTACTGCAGTCTTACCAATATGGATTAGCCTGATAATTTCAGGTGTTTCAAATGCAAACAGTATGTGTTTAGAAAACTATACCGGGATTTTAGACTATTTCCAGGCAGACTTTTAAATAAAAACCCTTTCCCCCCAAAAAAATAACAAGGAGTGGTAGTGCTTTAATCAAAATTAATTGACATTTTTGATCAAACATGTGCATAGATCTTCTTGTATCTTTTTATTTGTTCTTTTGTGTAGCATTTGTACCATTTAAAGCCTACTAAAAGTAAATAAACTGCTGTTTGACTGATGTTTTTCTTTTCCAGGTGTCATACATATTGTGAACCCTAGTCGATGGATTTATTACCTTTAATACAAGAATATTTTAGTAAGTTTCTCCTCTGTTCTGTATTGTGTGTGTGTGTGTGTGTGTGTGTGTGTGTGTGTGTTCAGATGGTGTAGAGAAGGCTGTGTAAAACATGTAAAGAATAATACCAGGTGAAAAACATATTTATCACTAGTCTATCACAAAAGAGGACTGATGAGGAAAAATATCTTGTTAAAATGTGTGTTTAATTGAATCTGTAAATTTAGTTTGAAAAGCCTGTTTCAATGGCTCATCTCTGACCACAACTAAGAAGTCACTTGGTTGTTATTAAAAGAGGTCAGAATCCCTTCATACATGTCTTGTTAAATCTTGTTAAAACATGTTATCAAATCAAACAGATATAGTTCTAAAAGGATTAGTCATTTAATTGATCAGTCAATAAATTGAAAAATCATTGATGCTTTTTTTTTTATAATTGATTAATAATTTAAGTCATTTATCAAGCAAAAATGCCAAACACCCTCTGGTTCCAGCTTTGCACATGTGAGGAATTTCTTCTTTTCTCTGTTTCATAACTTCATAATTGAATATCTTTGGACTGTGGGTCAGACAAAACCAGCAATTTGAAGATGTCACCTTGGGCTCTGACAAATTGTGATAGACTACTTTCTGTCATTTCATAGATTACATGATTAATCATTATTTAAACTGAAACTTAAAAACAGCTTAACTCTTAACTTTAAAACAGCTTAACTCAGCTTTTATAAAAATCTTACCAGAATTTGTACAATTATTTAATATAATTAGAGTTACATTTTTCTATTTGATCCTTGTAGCTTTAGTATTACAGTGGACAGAGAGAGAGAGAGGAAGGGAGGGTGTGTGTGTGTGTGCGTGCGTGTATGTGTGTGTGTGTGCGTGTGCGTGCGTGTGTGTGCATGTGTGTGCGTGTGTGTGTGTGTGTGTGTGCGTGTGTGTGTGCCACACCAGAGCCCCATCGCTGCTAAATGCTGTTTTCGAACATTATAATGTTGATCTCAGCACATGCCTGCTGGGCAGTGGAGCGAGCAGGTGAGAGAGAGACAGGCACGACATAGAGAGTGAGAGAAAGGGAGAGTGAACCAGGGTTCAGTCAAACAGGTGGCCTATACAGTATATGAGCTGCTAAAAAGTGTCTGTGTTTGAAGTGAATGCCGTGTTTCGATTTGTTATCGATTACCGACGCCTACCTAGCAGTTTTCTAAAAAGGCCGGGTTGTGCTAAATGTTTTATGTTAAATAGAAATATGTCAGAGTCTAGTCGAAACCTCCACTCTCATCCATGTCCTTGTGTCTTTTGTGTTCGTATGTGTAGAGTGTTTAACATCGGGGTAAGGCCTTACATGATACTGCTGTGACAAATGTTTAAACTAACTTTGAGAATGTTCAGCAAATGTGTTGACATTTATTTAACTGTCTTTCACACTCTTGCTGTCCATTTCTCCTCTTTTTCTTTTGCCATTCCTCCCTTTTTTGTCCTCTCCAGCCTGTACTTTCTCCATAGGCTAGAAATCTTGAAGCATGGGCGACTGGAGCTTTCTGGGGCGGCTGTTGGAGAACGCTCAGGAGCACTCGACGGTCATTGGCAAAGTCTGGCTGACTGTCCTCTTCATCTTCAGGATCCTGGTGCTGGGGGCAGCGGCTGAAGAAGTCTGGGGCGATGAGCAGTCTGACTTCACCTGCAACACCCAGCAGCCCGGTTGTGAGAACGTCTGCTACGACGAGGCCTTCCCCATCTCGCACATCCGCTTCTGGGTGCTGCAGATCATCTTTGTATCCACTCCGACTCTCATCTACCTGGGCCATGTGCTGCACATCGTCCGCATGGAGGAAAAGCGGAAAGAGAAGGAGGAGGAGATGCGCAAAGCAAACAGGTTCCAAGAGGAGAAAGAACTCCTTTATAGAAATGGTGGAGATGCTAGTGGAGGAGGAGGTGGTGGCAAGAAGGAGAAGCCGCCTATCAGGGACGAGCATGGCAAAATCCGTATCAGAGGTGCATTGCTGCGTACCTATGTGTTCAACATTATTTTCAAGACCCTGTTTGAAGTGGGATTCATTTTGGGCCAGTATTTCCTCTATGGCTTCCAGCTGAGGCCCCTGTACAAGTGTGCACGTTGGCCCTGCCCCAACACTGTGGACTGCTTCATATCGCGGCCCACTGAAAAGACTATTTTTATTATATTTATGCTTGTGGTGGCTTGCGTGTCTCTTTTGCTGAATTTGTTAGAGATCTATCACCTTGGATGGAAGAAAGTTAAACAGGGCATGAAAAATGAGTTCGCCCCCGACCATGAGTCGCTGCACCGCGCCAGCATCGCAGAGCCTGAGTGTTTGGCCTCGGCCTCCAGAACTGCCCCCTCCACCCTCAGCTATCCTCCCAACTACACAGATGTGACGGCGGGCAGCGGGGCCTTCCTGCCGCCCATGGGGCCGGCAGCTGTGCCCTCAGCAGCAGAGTTTAAGATGGACGACCTCCAGCAGGAAGAGTCCCTCCGCCAGCCCTCCCCTTCTTCCCACTACTACATCAGCAACAACAACAACCACAGGCTGGCTACGCAGCAGAACTGGGCCAACCTGGCCACCGAGCAGCAGACTCGGGAGATGAAGGCCACCTCCCCTTCCCCCTCCTCCTCTTCCGCCACCAGCACCGACAACGAGCAGCAGCAGCCCGTCGATGCTGCGCTGCTCCTTCCCACCAGCAACACCAACAGTAACACCAACACAACTGCTGCTGCTGCCTCCAGCAGCAGCAGCAGCCCAGGCACAGGCTCCAATGCAGGCAGCTGGGGTGGGGGGAAGAGCGAGCAGGACGAAGGCCACCTCACCACCACCACAGTGGAGATGCACGAGCCTCCAGTAGCGGTCAGCACAGATCCTCGGCGGCTCAGTCGGGCCAGCAAGAGCAGCAGCATCAGGGCCAGGCCGAATGACCTGGCTGTCTAAATCTCTTCAGCCCTTTCACTTCCCGAAACCCTCCCTGACCAATTATCCGCTTCCCCCATACCCACCCTCAAACGGTCATTCTCAGACAAAAAAGTCACACACATGAATAAAACAACAAAAACAAAACAAAAAAAACAAAAGAAGGCAAGACGACAAGACACAGGAAAGCATTGAATGAAGTAAGTGAGGAAATGATCAGCAGCAGTCATGGATTTAGTGCAATCGGTGAGTTGTAGAGTAGTTAAGGCAAGGTTTGTTTTTTTAGATGGTCTTAAATGATGCATACAAAATGTGATCATGCAGTGCTATGAAGTCAGAAGGCTCTGCTCACAGTGGTGGATGGAGAAAAGGACATTGTGATGTCATAATTTTGCATCAACATGGACATATCTTACCAACCTTTTTGGTTTGGGGGCAAATCTCATGATGTTTCTCTATTTTTTTCTTCTTTTAGTTGAGCCTATCGGACTAATTACTTCAATGGAAAATGATCATTTGTCAAGGTGATGACGGAATATATTTTTTATTTTATATGGAGGAAGCACAGGCAGCTGGCGCTGTTGACAGATCAGTCACTCGATGTGTAGCCAGACAATTTACTCATGTATCTTGTTCATCCTTTTTATCTGGTTGCACAATCAAATTGGCAGCACCAACATGCACTGTGTTCTGCTCTACATGTCAACAGCTTGTTCCAGCATTTGACCTTTGACCCGGAGGGCCTTTTGCTTCAGCATTTTCTGAATTTTACCAAAACAAACACCTGTTTTTTTTAACAATACTTCATCCAAGAAGTAGTTTTTATCAACAAACATTACATGTATTGTGGTTCCTTGTGGTTGTGCATGCCAGCACATGTAGCCCTACAACTCACCGATTTACTCACAGATCTGCATGCCAAGGTAGGCTGGCTTGGTTTTACCCATGATTCATTTCAGTGCTTCTTGCAGAGACGATAAATATTGTAAATGAGGCAGAATGGAGAGGAATGGGCTGATGTGATATCCCCAGAGTCCTCAGAATAGTAGGCGCAGTGTGGAAGGGATATGGGTCAAAACTGGTAGAAGTCATTCCTGTGATGCCCAGAATGCACCTGGGTCTCTACGAACACTACATTGTCAACAACATAGAGATCAAAACGTTCCCCCTATGCTGTTAGTTGACAAAAGAGCAAAGTAGGAACAGAGTCCCTTATACCTGCCTCTGTCAGCGTCGCCTTCACTTAACATGTCTGAAAAGAAAAATGCTCTCCACTAAATGCACACATAACGAGATATAGCCTTTAAAGTATCTTGAAAATATTACGAAAGTACATGGCAGCCATTTGATATACAGAATACCAAAATTCTCCAAGGTCATTCAGACAAACAACCTCCCAAAGCTCTTTGGTTAGACTAGAAACTACATTTGTTTAGTTAGATTGCTGGCAGATATTTTTGCCCTGAAATCCACAATCCCCTTTTTAATCCTCAAATTTAAACAATGAGAGCAACTTTGGGAGTTAAATGACATTCACCCTCACACATTTCATATACTTCTTCATTGGTTTTATTCTGAAAAGTGCTATTTTTTTAAAAACTGAATTGAATTTTACTCATAAATTGCATACTTGTAGTAGTCAGTTTGTGATTGCGAAACAGCTACGATTTTAAAAAAGGACAAAATGACTGGCGTTGCGAGAAGCAAAATGCCACGGTGAAGTCAAACTTGACGGCTTCTTTTTTGTTGTGTTAATCTTGATTCTTAGAGATTTTTAGAAACCCAAACTTTTAACTGAACTCATCAGCAGCCACAGTCCTCTGTTTCTGTTGTGTTACTGTGCTGTTTGGTTCATTCACAACCCAGGCACTCTCAAAAAGCTTTTTTTTTAAAAAAAAAACTTTACAACAACCTTAATCCACTGTGTTAAACTCTGAGTTAACCTTTGGGAAAGTGTTCTAAGAACACAGTAATACTGTGTGAAAACTCAATAATCTGGATTAGACATATTGCACTCACAGGGTATAACAACACAAGTACTATATGTTTGTGCACAGTATTTTATAGGGACAATACTTTTCCAGCAGTTAATGTGCAGGTTAATACACTGGAGTAAGAGCAGCGTAAAGTGGTACCAGCTTTTTTGTTTTTTCAGGGGGTTTACAAAATGATGGTACTGTATGGTGTAAGAGTATCTGTACCCATATAGGTATAATGTCTCATTACTTCAGTTGATTCAGTGACATCCAGTGCAATTAGAAACACAAAGAGGAGAATATACAACTGCAGAACTCATAGGTAAAAGCATGCCTTTCCCAATCCATGTTTCTTGTTCAAAATGACAAAAAAATCTTTGTTATCTGCATTTTTTTTTTGATTCCTAAAGTTTACATTTTGGTAGTTGATAAAGATTTGCACATTTAGGAAAGGAAAATGGTGTTCTATGATGTTAATATTGATAGAAATAGAGAGAGGGAGAGTGTGACACCAAACTGCCAATCTCTATGATCCTCAAAGGAAAAAATGTCTTAAAAGCAAAATGCAGCGGCACAGAAAAGGCAGTATTCAAAAAAGAAACTGTTTTTTATCTCAAGCTTATTGTCCAAAACTGATAATGATGAGTTTGAAGGTTTAAAAAAAACAACAGCGAGAGAGAGAAAAGTCAGTTAGGGTGTTTTTCTGCGTGTTCACTCAGTATGTTCTCACAGACTGGTCGGGACTCTGGTTAGACGTCATATCAGACGACTCCACTGTTGAGAGAATGTTAGCTGGGTAGCTGGCCCTTCCCTAACCCTGCATATAAAGCCCTGACAGGATGTTGTGTTCAAAACCCGTCGTCCCCGTGACTCCTCCAAACTCTCTCCTCTTACGTTTCATGCAGAGCATGATTTCTCTGGCTCGTCAGGGAGTGTGAACCATCTCACAATGCTCAGAACAGCAACCTGTTTTCAATGCTGTCTTAAACAAGAGAAGTGCCTTGTGTATGAATGATTCTTTTGTAAGAACAAGTTGATGTAAATGTTCATTTACCTCAAATGTTTACAAAACTGTTACTAAATAAATTTTTTGTACCATATTTTGTTGTTCTTGCTTTCACTTTTACTTTACACAATGAATGAAATTGATCGATCCCACAAACATCAATGGCAGAGCTGTAGACTTGAGTCTTGCACTGTAGTTACAAAAATGGGGACTTGATACACGAGTCCTGTAGACTTGACTTGACCTGAGCAAAAATATTCAAGTTTTAAGTTTTAGCCTGGTATAATCCAAACAGTACTTAATACTTAAGAAAGAGACAAACAGTACTTGCGTTTTAGGACTTTGGATTTGGTCTCAGCTAAAAGGAAAATGTTCAAATGTCATTTCAATGGTCCTGAAAGATGTGTATCTTGACTTGCAATTTCAAATGAAGACGCATAATATGACTTGGACCCACCCATAAATACCTAAAAACAGCTGTGATCTGTGGTCTTCAACTCAAACATAGGCCAAGGAGGCCCAGCAGTCTATAGATTTAATTCCAGCCAATTTGGAGGATGAACCTTTTAATATGAATTTGGGGATCAGCAACAGAATTATGGCATAGATGGGAAAGGAACACATGATCTTTGGTTCACGAGACCATGCCACTACCATGTGGCCTTTTATTGATGTAACAACATTATGTCCACACTCCCTAACATCTTTTTTCAACTAGAATACAGTAAAAGGAAAAACCAGAGCCCCATTTCCATGTCACTTTTAATACCTGCTCATTGGATCTTAGAACCAACTGGGTTTTCTTCTAACCAATCAGATTGTGAATTTTGTGGCTTTCATTCTTGCTGGTCAAGACTTCCATCAGATGTGTCTTCAGTTGGCAGATAAACTTCCAGGATCTTTACGCGTCCTCCATCCTCTAATTCTGAGGAGGGAAGAACAAGATTGTATACTTGATACAACCTGTTGTAGAATAAATAGAAATTGATAAGATCACATATTCAGCACGAGATGCAGCTGACTACTTGCAAAGACCTAGTGACCTAGAGGGAAAAACTTGATTGAAAACCCTGACTCAAAGTGACTTGAAACATTGGTAGACACTCTACAGTTTTTAACCAGGATATATAATATGAATGTATTTAATCATGACATTTTGAATTTAGCAAGCTGTATCAAAGATTAGAGATGTAAGTGAAGGCATGAATAAGTGGTTGAACCCATGATCTTTTGTTTACAAGACCCACACCTTACCACTTGGCCACCATGTACCTGAAGTACACCTAAGAACTATCAGTGATATTTTAATTATATTAAATATTTTTAGATATTAAATGTTATACTGTATTATCGACTCAGTAGAAAGACATCAAATGGTGTAAAACTCACTGATCAATAAAAAATAATCCAGATATCTCATAATGTAAATAAGTTTTTACCGTAAACCCCTGTAAATTTGGAAATAGTAGTTTGACTAAAATAATGTACTTACTTGCTTTTTTGCTTGCTTTCCACCACATGTCACGGTCTTCATCAGCTGATGGAGTTTCCTCAGTGGAGATTTTCTTTTCTCATGTGCCGTACATTTCAATATTTGTTTTTATTCAATTTTCTGTACTTACTCATTTCTATAGATTTATTTAGAGTCAATTTAGTCAACACTGTTTTACTGTGATGCTTAGGGAGAATCCATTAAAATATTTTAGTAATTTATTTGCTGACAGATGTAATGTGTACAGTAAGTGCTACAATACTTAACTCAAAATACTCAAAATTAAAATACTCTCAATTTCTGATTTAAGAATATACTCAAAAAAGTAGATGTACAAAAAGATGTACATCTTTCATAAAAATGAGAATAATTTATTGTACTTACCCCATAATATTTAGTTGTTGCATTTCTATAGTTCTTATGTTTGTTTAATTTACTCAGTTATTTTCATTTATTTTCTTTTTTTTTTATCAGTGATGCATTTTTCACTTTTTTACATTCATCATATTTTTCTAATATTAGTATTGTTTTGTTTTTTGTATATTTGTATTCCCACTTACATAATCTGTCAACAAAACAGATTTTTTTTTTCTGGCATCATACAGTTCCCGTTAATTTGAACTGCTTGCTTCCTGTTTGCTCTTTAAGTTATATGCAGCCCACATCAGCATCAGGAGAGCTTCTGAGTGTCTTTGACATTACTCTCTTTGTAGACTCTTTGACCTCCAACCTCCCAACCGCTCAGTCCATCACTCTGCATTCCTGTGAAGAATGTCAGAATGTGACGCTGAGCCAGAGACACACACACACAGCCAGATCCACTTCATAACCACATCCAGAAATAATTAAAATGAGACGGGCGTGTCAGTCTTGCACCTAAGAGTCACATCTATCACAAACCCAGTCTGCACCATCACAAGAATTGAGCAACCATTTACAACACTGTGCAATACATGATAGAGGTGGGTGAAATTTATAGCTGCACGGAAATTTCATTTTGATCTTTGAGCACAGTGGGCATCAACAAAGCTAACAGCTAAAACACACTCAGTAGAAGAACAAACAGGAACAAGTGCACAAACTAAATGCAAGTGGATGCTTCAAAATGTTTTTAGGCCATCATAAAGGAATACATGGATATAGTTTTACAATTCATAGTTTACAGTTTGATTTCTTTCAGAGAGTGAGATGAGATCAAGAATAATACCAATTTCTTATCTTTGCGTCAAGTACGAGTTTTAGTCAGGGTGTGTTTAGCCTAGCTTAGCATAAAAACTGAAGGTAGAGAAATGTAACAGAAATGTAAAAACTAATTGATTTTAGGAGTTACACATTGGAGCTAATTCTTGACTAACATTTACACAACATACTAACAAACTACATGTAACTCTTCCACATCACCCACATATCTACTAATATAGTAAAAGGTGAATGTGTATGGGCCTAGTAATGCCCGCGACATACCATTTCTTGCAGTATGGAGTACAGAGTGTGGTACTGGCCTGTGGTGGATTCTTGCATCCTTATGGAAGCACATAGCGCTAATTATAATTATAGAAAATATAACATTAATGAATAAAAGGGCAACTGATGTAACAACGTTAATTACCAGTTTAAGCACAACCAAAGGTTGACATTTAATAGTACAGCTAGCTCTAGGATATTGGATGCTAACCTAGCAAACATATTTTTTCACTAATTTTATCAGTGTAGTTGAGTTGACTTGATATTTAGTTTACATTATGAGTAACTTTAAGTGGAATATATTTGCTGGGGACAATGAGTCTAAAAATTACACCTTTTTAGCTGAACTGATGTTAGTTGACTGTTTACAGCAATAGATAAATGGGTAAAGACAGCAAACATTTGCTTTAAAAAAAAACTCATTCTGGACCCATGCTTAATTTTAGCTAGCATTGCTCAGCTAAAAACCTGCCAGCTAACGCTTTCATTAGCTTCTCAAATACCTAGCTAAAGAGCTGTAAAATTGTTGTCTACTTATCATGACATGCATTCTGTTTTGTATTTTGTTTTTTTCTGAGAAAATTACTGTATGTCTGCTCCCCACAACTGTTTCAATAAGTTGCCATGACTAAGCTTCATAGTTAAAATATCATGACATAGCTTTAACTAACCTCCTTCGTCACAGGATGGCCAAAGATGTCAGACAGGTAGGACAGTTAACCATTTTTCTGTGACTATTGCAAAAAGTATGATTCAAAGTAGATTTCTCAACCCCAACCATAAGCCATGACCTTTCTGACCATAACTCAATTTTGAATTAACAACTTTTATTATCTGGGCAGTAGCCATTGATTACATCATGCTAATGCGTTAGCATGGAGTCTGCTATCAGTCGACACACTATGCTAACATGTTAATGTCAAACCCAAGCAAAAATATACTACTGTCTATATTATGGATAATTTTTTGTCTCTACTAGCTTAAATTGATCTTCCTAAACTTGGTATATTCTTTTAAACCTGTATTATTACATTTTTTGTCCAATAGAGGACAAAAAACATCAAAATAAGCAGACAGCTAAAAAGTTGTTATGACTAACATGTTAAACTGCTACATACATCCAGCAGACATGTATGTACTTCATTTGGTGTTTCTGTCCACCTGATAAATTGACTTTCAGCTCGGGTTTGGTCTCCACCAACTGCTGAGAAAAATATTGGGGACTTCAGGTGCAGTTGCTCACTTTATGTCTGCTCTGTGGTGCTGGGCAGGTCGTGTGCAGTCAGTTCATCAAAGCTTTTTTGGCTGCCTATCGGAGGTTAAAGAGAGCCACTCAGATTGAGCCATACAGTAAATTTCTGAGCTGTAAAACCAAAACAGTGAGCCAAAAGGCTCTAAAAAACTTAGAAGAGCAGCAGAGGTGGGTGAGTTAGTCTCCATGATTGTTACACTACCAGCTTTTTAAGGCTTTCAACTTACATAGAGTCATTTAATTCAATGTCATGTCAATGAATGTCATTAAAAAATATTGACTGAGGTAGGTTTAAATTTGGGTCTTTTTGAATCTCTGTCAAAATACAGAGGAAGTCAGTAAAGTCCCTTTACTGTCAATCAAAGGATCATTCCAGGAATATATTTGGTATCTTTTGCCAAATATATTTTTGTGGTATTTTTGTAGTTTTGTGGGCAAGCATTATTACATCACACAGATCCAGTATGTTTTTATCCTTTAAACAATATATTAGTCTCACACACACAATGTCTTTTTTTCTTTATCCTTCACTGATCTTTCTGTGAAAAAGAAAAACTACCCAGAAGGATATAATACCCAATAGTTTGGATAATGAGCTAAATAGTTGAAAAAAAAAACAGTATAAGGATTTAGAAGCATTACTTAGCACAGGATATTTGGCATTGATTCCAACAACAGAGTACAGTACATGAGTGCTGAGCTCTTGGGTCCAGTGGCTGAGGAGTGATGGGAGATAGTTGATCTGTTGGCACGACTGACTGGAGGCCTCAGTCTGTCACTCACTCAGTGGCTTATTTCCACTGCAGGGACAAACAGTGCTCAATGCTTTTCTGGGACAATTTCTTCCCAAATCAATGCAGTAGTAATAGTAATACAGTAGTACAGCAGCATGTCTTTGAGTCACACTTTTCAGATTGCAGGATTCATTGGTTAGATTTTTTTGTGGTAATACATATCTGAGATTTGGGCTATTTATCATTTCCCTGCATTGTGGACCCCAGGTGGCATAGCACCAATTAAATCATTCTTTCACAGCATGAATTAGTTTTCTGACAGTTCCATTATATATGCAGTACCAATCAAAAGTTTACCACTGTAATTATATTTCTGAGACCTGAAAAAATAGTTGAGAAAACAACAAACATTGACTGCTACTGTTAGTTGGAATGGAAAGTAAAACTTTTTCTGTTCAGTCCTCCACCTGATGGCAGGTGGGCATCTGAACGTGATGCTTTGGGAGGGTGACACACTGGTCAGGTTAGAAAGCTTGCTGCTGGTGAGGTCAAAAGTTGAGAGGTCACACAGTGGTACACGCCCGTCACTACTAGTAGTTAATATGCTGCAGATCTGCTGTATGTCAATTAATCTGATCAAAATATATTTTCCAATCAAATGATGAAACCACCACATTTCACCTGATGCAATTCATCCAGAGAGCATGGTATTACACTCATTTAAACATTTGACTGTAATTGTAACGTTGCTTTCATGTCCAGGACGGAGAGTTCTGCACCTAGGTCATCGAGTTTAACAGCATTACATTCACATTTTAGTCTTTTTCTTTCAATTTTAACCTGAAAGAAAAACAATATCAAAGATGCAGCTTTAAAATGTTGAAGAAATTAGGTTTTATCTCAACCTGTTACCAGGAGAAAGGATTTTCTGTTGAGCTTTTTTAGAAACAGATGCTTTGGAGTTTGGAATTAAAATGTCTATCTGCACTGACTGCAGTTAGGAAATTTCAGAAGTTGAAGCCCTCTAATTCCATAGATTAAAGCTGGAATTTTCTACTGTTATGTTTTATCACTGAAAATACAAAAGAAAAATAACAATATAACATGTTGACCTTTTAAGAAATTAAAGACATTAAGCGCAATACATGTTAATGACTTCAGTGGTGGTTTTTATACATATTTAAGTCCCCTGGCCCCTGTGAAGCCCCACTTGGCCCTGTGGTGGAAAAGTAACTACTACAGAAAGAGTGCGTCTGCCACTAAGTCACCAGTCTACAGCTCAGAGCAGACAGGAGGCTATATTTAGCCTTTAATCACCTAACAAATTCACACTCAGCCCACAGCACAAATACCTCAGCCCCTCTTTATGTATTTCAGGAGTGTGATGAATTTGTTTCTGGGAGGTCTGACCGCTGGCTCATGGAAAAATGTTGGTTTGTTTGACAGAGACATTTCTAGTTTGGTACCAGACTGTTAAACTTCTGACTGATTTTCAAAATCACTCCTAAGAAAAACAGTGAGATGAGCTATTGAAAACCAAACTTTCTGAGGAAAGAATGCTTTGACTGTGTCTTTAAAGAGAAGTTGAGGTTTTCCTTTCATCTGAGTCCAGTGCCATAGTAAGGATTTTATAAACACTGATGTGAGTCCACATTCTCCCAAAGCAACACCAAACAACACTTAGAATTATTGAGGAATCAAAAATGACATTTTCTATGATTTTTTTTTTTCACATTTGATTTATTTCTTGACAGTTCAATTATATTTTCTGGAAATTATTTCCCCTGCATGATAATCATGATGAACACTGTTTCAAAGCCTTCTCCACACTGTCAGGAGTACATTTCTGAATTTAAACATGTTGGAGAAAAAAATCAACCTTTAATGTAAACGCCTTCTCAGGTCATTAAATACCCCCGCATTTCCAGAAACACCACTGAGGTCATGACCTTAGTGTCCACAAAGGTAGCGACTGTATGGTCCTGCCTGCTCTCTTGGATCCAGCATCTATTGGTTGTCAGAGAAAATGAATCGACTTCAGTGATGCTCCCTCAGCAGCAACTGGTCAGAAACATGTGAACATCTTTTTGGCCCTGATCTAGTCAATTAGGGCTGATACATTTTGAACGCAGTTTACTTAAAGGGACATACATACATACTTTTTGTGGTTGTTCATACTATAAATGATGTAATGTTGCAGCATTTGTACAGTGTGCAGTCATGTGGGGTGGCTTGTTTTGACTGTCAGTGCATGGGAAGAGGGAGGGGCTGTTGGAGTGGGGGGGGGGGGGGGGGGAATGACCACTATGAGAGAATAATGTGAGGCCAGGTCAGCTCTGCGGGGACACCTACAGGTCAGGAGAGGGTATGGACACAGTGCCCACAATGCACCCGTCTGACTTCACTCGAGTGCTAAATGCACCATCCATCGTGACTGTTTGTGAAGTTTCTGACAAAATTACTCAATTTCTGAAACTGAAAATATCTAAAAGTGCAGAATGTTTTGATCCATCTGTCTTTTGCTCCAGCAGTCAGCTAAACCACACATGAATCTTTACACAGATGGAAAAGTGGCAGGGTGACAGCAGCAGCATCTCCTCACTTTGGACTAAAACTGCAACAACCTTACGTGTTCTGTCAGGCACACATAAGTCAGCTTCAGTTTCATTCTGGGATCTCTTTTACCCCTTAACATGAACAGGGCTCAGCAGGGCAGGAAACTATCTTAATTTGACATTCCAGGCAATTTATTGAGGGATGTGGTAAAAGACTGTCGAGTGGAACCCTATTATGTGAGGATGTGACTCATGTCTTCACACCATGCTGTTTTTGCTGATGCTCTGGTTTCTGCAATGGTTAAGGAGCTTCCATTGGAGGTCATTCATGCTCTGTTGATGTATTACTTGTGTATTTATTTTCTGTTAATACTGTTCTAAGCATCTAATGTTTTTGAGCGCCATCAGATTCCTGTGCACTGCTTGTTGTGTAGCTTTTCAAAGTTCTTGCAAATATAGTATTTCTCTTGAATGATATGCACATCCCACGTTACTTGGAAACATGTGTACTCTTGGTTTTCAGCTGGAAAAGCTCATTCATCATCTTCTGATTGGTGGACTCAGGTGATGTTAATATATGCTGTATATGTGCAGGTGCTGAAAATGGTCTACAGACTGAAACTTTGTACCTGAAAACAGTGAGTACAAGTAACCTCCAGTGAGGGGTTTCTGGTTCCTTCTCATGATAATGGTAGACTGTCCTTCAGTTTTTTCTGGGTAAAATATTTGCTGAATATTTGTTTTTCAGCTTCACCACCAAGCATTGCAGTGTTTTTCTCATCCTAATTGGGAACATGTCATCCTTCAATCCGAAAACCCACCACCAATTTACCACCACTGGATGTTTTCACTTGACAGTGATGAAATATTCTGCAAATTCCTTTTGTTTTTTTGAAGCCAAAGGTCACAATTACAGTTCACATCAACAATAAACTCATAAGAGCTATTAAACTGTTTAATATCAACTTGTGGATAAACTATTACGTTTGAGTTGATATGGAGAGGAGAGAAATAGCTGTGGTTAAAGATATGGGAGAAGGGAATGTCATCCTGGCTTCAAAGGGGGATGGTGTGTGTGTGTGTGCGTGTGCGTGTGTGTGCGTGTGTGTGTGTGTATGTGTGTGTGCGTGTGTGTGTGTCCTGCTGGAGGGACGGCTGATGTGTTGACCAGTGGGCGTTTTGGAAAAAGATGAGTTTGGTGACTCTGTGCTGAAGGGACTGCTGCACCCACTGCTTCGCTATGGCTCACCAAATAGGGTCAGGCCATCCTAAATTTAACCTAATGCAAGCCCCTCACTCCCCCTCACCACCAGTCAGAGCCAAGGTTACTGCTCTGTATCTGTGGGGGTGAGACGGTTGTCCATCAAATGTAATCCAGATACTGTCATCCTCAGTTTGGAAGAAGCCATAACTTCCACAACATGCAATAAACAAGGATTAGAGGACATTTGTGGTACATTTTGAGAGATGAGTAAAAGCAAAAGTATCCAAAAGGATGAATGGGAGGAAAATTGGGGGGGATATTTGTGTTACACTTTAACCCACATCCCAGCTGTCCCAGCTAAACTGTTTCCCGTCCTTCAGCCGGTCCTGCACCATGTGTTGAGGCACACAACCTGAGAAATGCAGTTGTCATCCATTCCTGCCCTCTTGTCCTCTATGCAGCTGTACACTGCATCTACACACACACACACATCGACACACACACAGCGGCTCTCCCCTCCCAGTCACTGTTGTTTTATCATTAAATGGCGACATTAGTTCATATCATGTGATTTGAAGAGGATTCATTGCACATTAGAGGCCCTAATCGCCACCTATAGTCTACCCCCCGGGCCTCGCCCACATGACCCTGCTGAGCGCAGCGCTTTCTTTATGCCCCCTGAAAGAGCTGGGGATTGAGCCCAAACAAAAAAAAACCCCACGAGGGTGAAAAAATGTTTTTACACCCACCCCGCTCCCTCGCAGGCCTGGCTGTGTGGGCGCACAGGGCTGTTTTAGCTTTAGATCAATGGGACAAGTTACTGGAGTCTGGCCAACTCTGACAGATAGCACAGAAAGAAAAAAGCTTGCCTCTTCAAAAAATTGGGTTTTGTCACCGTGTTTTGTACTTCCACCCGTCCACGCCGGCCCCCCTCCCCAAAAAAAATGTGAAGTGAAATGGGGGAATGTTTTTCCTTAAAGCCTCCCAAAGTTTTGCGTTTCATGCTATGCTTCTTCTGTGTGGAGGGTGAGAGGGTGAGGCTGGGGGTGGGGAGGAGGTTGGGTGTGCACAGGCTTATGGGAGGAGAGGGGAGGCCGCCTTACGTCAGCCGGCTGCAGACAAACCTCTTGTCAGACGTAGGTCCTGACACGGAAGCTCAACAAAGCAGCGGCTCGTCCTGCGGCTAATGATGGGTGTTACAGTTCAACAACACGTCTGGCGGTGCTGATGATGATGATGATGGTGCTGATAAACCAAGAGCTCAGGAATGCTCTGCTGGCTACCAGGGAGGGGTTCACAGTGAGGCTGTAGCGCCCCCCATCGGGAGAAACAGAACAGTGATCTTTTTCACTTTGACACAAAGACAGAAACAGCCTTGTCTCTGGCCATTCTTGTCTTCATTAAAGGATGAGGAGGTGATATTAAAAACACATCAGTGAGCAACATTGTTGCACTGGGTGACATGTTGCACATACAGTACCAGTCAGAAGTTTGGACACACCTACTCATTCAAGGGTTTTTCTTTATTTTTACTATTTTCTACATTGTAGAACAATACTGAAGACATCAAAACTATGAAATAACACGTATGGAATCATGTAGCAAACAATACAGTGTTAAACAAACCAAAATATCATATTTTAGATTCCTCAGAGTAGCCACCTTTTGCTTTGATGATGAGCTTTGGACACTTTTGGTAATATCTTAACCAGCTTCATGAGGTCGTCACCTGGAATGCTTTTCCAACAGTCTAGAAGGAGTTCCCACATATGCTGAACACTTGTTGGCTGCTTTTCCTTCACTCTGCAGTCCAACTCATCCCAAACCATCTCAGTTAGGTTTAGGTGGGGTGATTGTGGAGGCAAGGTCATCTGATGCAGTGTTTTGGGTCATTGTCCTGGTAAAAAACAAATGAAGGTCCCACTACGTTCAAACCAGATGTGATGGCGTGTCGCTGCAGAATGTTGTGGTGGCCATGCTGATGAAGTGTGCTTTGAATTCTGAATAAATTGCCAACAGTGTCACCAGCAAAGCCCCCTCACACCATCACGCCTCCTCTTTCCACTAGTCTAATGTGCATTCCTTGTGTTTCTTGGCCCAAACAATTCTCTTCTTCTTATTGGTCTCCCTCAGCAGTGGTTTCTTTGAAGCAATTCGACACGACCACTGTCATCAAAGCAAAAGGTGGCTACTTTGAGGAATCTAAAATATGAAACATATTTTGGTTTGTTTAACATTTTTTTGTTCACTACATGATTTCATATGTGTTATTTCATAGTTTTGATGTCTTCAGTATTGTTCTACAATGTAGAAAATGGCAAAAATAAAGAAAAACCCTTGATGAATTGAATGAGTAGGTGTGTCCAAACTTTTGACTTGCAGGACTCTTTGTTCTTCTTGTTGCTGAAGATAGTTCTTTATGACTCTGGCTGGATGTTTGGGCTCGTTGTCATGCTGCAGAATTAATTTGGGACCAATCAGACACCTCCCTGATGGTGTTACATTATGGATAAGAATCTAAACATCTAAAGTGCCTAAAACCTTTGCAAAGTACTGTATTTATGACCCACTTTTTAAAGATCGACGTCTTCAGTAGGAACTAATGGACTTTCACAGGTCATCATAGAGTCACTGTGACATTTTGACCCTTTTCTCAAAAGACACATTGAAGCCACAGTCCCCCATTTTGATCTTGCTCCAGGGAAATCAAAACATGATTTTACAGTGTCTACAGTGTATGTAGACATATCTTTTCATTGGATAAAGTCTAGTGGGTTAGAAAATATTTTAGAAATATTTAAATGTTTATTTTACTGTGTGGACTTCTGGGACTAGTTGAAAGTCTCCTTGGACTCTCCAGACCTCACTTTGACAACCATATAATAATAATCCATGGGTTAAAAAACACATTTAGGGGCAACTTTATAAACTACATAAACTCATGCTCCTATCCAGTCCCTGCATGAGGTGACACATTCCGCACCTCTCTTTCCAAAACCACTTCCTGTCTCATGACCCCGAGCTTCATCTCCCTGGTTGTTGCACTGACCCTGTGGTGTCGATAGGCCTTAGGTCCTCCTGCCCTGCTGTCCATCATCTCACTGATAACACTCCCCGCCTTGGTGTCACATCTGCCTGGCACCTTGTAAAAATGGGACATGATAGCGAGGAAGGTCAGAACACAGTGAAGAGGCCTCCATGTTGTGCAAACGTTAACCCGCTTGTTGAGCACAAACCAAATATGCCGATAACAATTTTAATCTGAACAATGGGGGGAAAAAGGTCTGGTCTTATCAGTGTTAGGGTATTTCCATAATCTTGTTCTGATATAAACAAATCCCCTTCTCAAATAAAAAAGGCGAACACCAGCCTGTTCATAAAGTTTTACATATTACAATAGATAATCAAAGAGGACAGAAATCACCTCTGCCTACACGTTTCATCAGGAATCTGCAGCAGAAAGGCTAGTTTACTACAGATCCACAGCCTTCCAATAGAGAGCAGTGTAGACTTGCAACAAATGGGAGCAAATCTCTGCAGCCAGGTTCCAACATCTGCTGGAGAGCCTTCTAAGTAGAGTGAAGGCTCTTATACCTTTTCAGATACTCATGGATGTTGTGGGTACGTAGCGTGTGAAAGAAGTGTAATCTGATGTTTCACTCTCTTTCCCCACCAGCCTTTTCTCCAGCCAAGTTAGAGGAGTCTCGCTGTCACATTTCTGGTCACAACCCTGCTTCTTCAACAGGTCAGTTCACCCACATTACAAAAAGACACTTTTCATACTTAGTTTTGGTTTAATGTGCTGATGTTTTGAGATTTATGGCACTAATATTTCTCATGTCAACCTAAAACCATTGAGGTAAATTGAATTTTTCTTTGTGCTGCCAGAAGCATTTAAAAAAGACATTTGAAAAAGTTTGTCTTCAAGAAAAAGTCTGGTTACTCTGGATAATCCACAAAAAATGTTTTCAATGCTTTAAACGGAGCAAAAGAAACATTCACCCCCACTGATATCTCAAAATCTCTAAAAAAAACATTTTGAAGTCTATTTATGGTTAGATACACATTACTGCTGTTATTTAATAGAGGCAAATCAAAACTGCATCATAGAGTATCTGGTTAGAAAATGAAATCATTTATTTAACATGACCGTATCAGCAGATCAGCCCACACACATAGCATCAGACTCAAGTCACAATCACTCACTTTCAGTATATACAGTTAGGCACATTCACATTAGGCATTAATGCCAGCCACAGCGTCTACTGTCTGTCGCTGCCTCGGAGTCCAGCAAGAAAATCAGCCGGTCAACAAGGGTCCTCTGATCCAGGGTCAGTTTTGTTAACGTCCACAGTCAAGTTTAAAGGTTTGGGTTTTGGTCTGGGATACAGATCTGTTATCAAAAATCCAGACCAATGTTGTCCTTCTACATCCACTTATCTATGTTCCTGTAATGTAACGCCACAGTTCTAGACCAGTAAATGCACAGTCAAGTGTACAAAATAACAGGAACACCTCTTTCAAATTGTCAACCCTGACTGAGTTTAACGGTTAAATCCTGTTCAGTCAGGAGAAGCAGTGATGTGGATCATGCAGAAAAGACATGTTTGATTCCTAATTTGAGAGAATATGTATACAACAGTGTGTGTGGGAGGTGTTCCTCATATTTTGACTACTGGGTGTGGAAACTGTAGAATGTAGCCAGCTTGACTTCTCAGTCTTCTCCCCATTTAAATGAAATGAAATTAATGATCACGGAAGTGGCAGAAAAACAAAATCCTCAAACAACCAACCTTGAATTCATTTTAACATGATGACACTTTCTCAAATTTATTGAAACAAACAAAGCAAATTCAAATAATATTCATAAGATGAAAAGTAAAAAAGGGGACCACATAAATAAAAATAAAATACTACTAAAGAAATGAATCGATCGTGTAACTCTGACAGAAAACTTGAGTTTGGTTCATGAAAACGGGAAAAAAAAATAGATGTCCAACAAATTCTTTATTACAACACAAGCTTTTGCTTTGCTAGCATTCTTAAACGCGCCTTGGAAGAAGAACAGGGCACTTATTAACAAGTGCTCAATTTTCAAACTAAACCAATATTAAGTTTAAAGGAGACCAAGAATAACTGAGAAATGTCAGGAAAATACAAACACAGGGACAGAAGCAGAAAGAAATTTTTCAAAAATAGTCTGTGGGGATCTGAATCTGAACCCTTGAATTGTCAGTGTCCTTCATGTTTAACAGGTTCCTGCACAGCTAGCATTTAAATGGACAAGAGGGAACAGGACTGCAGCTGGTTTTCAATGAGTGAAAGTTGAGAAAGAAATGGCACCCATAAAAATCCCATCTCAACATAAAGAGGATACTGTCAAACTAATAAGAGGAGAAATAAATAAGTCAGTCTTTTTTTAAAAAAAGGGTTTCTTGGGAGGCGGGTTTTCAAGCTGAAGGTTTCAGTGGGTGTTTCCTCCACCCAAAACTACAGTGTCCCTCTGTGTTGACTCTCCAAAGACCGCCTTGTTTCAGAGATATTTACACTTCAAAGCAACCCAATCTGGGCTTAGTACGCATATAATGCTACATCACATAAAGGAAGGTTCCCCTAATGTCCTATAAAAGAAACGCAGCATGTCGGTAGGTTGCCTTTCCCCTGCACCAGAACGAGGTTCAGACTTTGTCCTCTCAGTCACTTTAACTGTCCTGGGATCAGTCCTGACTCCTGCCTTTATGAGCTGAAGTCCTCTGTGGTGCAACGGTTTCGCCTGAGAGCAGTACTGACAAAAGAAGAGCAGTAGCAGAAGACGCAACGTGATGATGGGAAGGAATGAAAGCAGCCAAGTTAATGGACAAGGTTAATGTGTGATACAGTAGGATGTCCTGGCTAATAATAAGAGACCTGATGCTGCGTTCCACGTGTTGGAAAGTTGGAAATTCCATATTCCCGCAGCAAAAAATGCAAAGGGAATTATCCTATGTGGCAAAATTTCTCACTGGAGGTCCATGCTGCATCTGTCAGCAATTATCAAAATACACTCAAGTTAAACTTAAGTTTAAGTTCATGACATTAAAAGGCCATACACACCAACACTTACACCTGATTTAATATCTTAAGGGCTTCGGGGCACTTGACTCCTGCTGCAGGAGGATGACTTGTACCATTTCATTCTTCTTTGTGCATTGAGGTTAGAGAATTTATGTAATTCCCAGCATAACCATCCCCAACTTCAATCTGAATAGAGGTCTAATTAATCCAGAAATTAGTTGTGTGGGCGTGCAGGGCCTTTAAATCTTACATTTACAAAACCATTTATTTGTTCAAAAGTAACTTAACACTCCCTGACAATCTTGTTTTTGCTGACCTCAAATGGTTTAACATCTCAGTTTGTTGCAGTGATATACAGGTGTACTACAGGACACTGTGACATCACTGTTGGGTGTGGTTACAGGTGCAACAAAGCACACTTCTGACTACACCCATCAGTGACGCTGGCTTTGGTCAATGGTGAAACAGGCTTGAAATTTTCAACCAGAGAGCAGTGAAACACATTTTACTGATCCAGTTATTAATTTACTCTTTAAAGACAAACATCTCGCATTTGCTTCCATCTAAAAAGGTAAACATTTTCAAACCACACAAAGTGATGTGGCATTGGACAGAAGTGCAATATTACATCACTGTTGAATGTGTTCAGATGTGCAACAGACAATATGTAGAATATTTAGTGTTTAATCATCTTTTAAAATAGAAATTTGATATAGAGTAGCACTTACAGTTGCTATTGTTCTGCCAAAAATCAACATGATTAGCAGCTAAAATATGAAGAGTTGTTAATGTGGTCCAAAGAAAAACCTATTAATGACATGTCTACCGACTGCATCAGAGGTGGAATTTCAACTTCCGACTTTGTAGAACACAGCATCAGCCTTGCACTACCTGTTTCTCCTTTTCTCTGGTTTTGCCCAGACATTTCTCCCTTACTTGCCGTTTCTCCTTGTGAAAATCTGTTTTTGTTTAATTTTCTCCTGACCCCAAGCGGTGGCGAGGAGGACATGAAGCTGAGAGTGCGGTGGAGGAAGAGGAAGTTACTCCATGACTCTTGATACTTTGCCTGCACGTCTGCTTTGGATTCTGTGTGGTTAAAAGTTTAAATATTTTCAACCTACTTACTCTTTGTGCGCTAAAAACACGCTACACCCTCACTACAAGAGCACATCCTATCTTTTCAAAATATTATGATGATAACGGTCAATACATTTGGTATTCTACCTGATGTAGCTTTTGTCCATAAGAACAAATTACAGCTCCACCTCCTTTATCTCTTACTCCTATCCCAACTTATTCTTCACATCTGTGCCTGTCCTCTTCTGCTATATGATCAAAGTTGTTGTCTAGCTTCATAACCTCTTCCTCCTCCGTTTGTGAATCTATCAGCAGAAGTACAAGTTGGGGCTGTTCTCCAACACCACCTTCCTCATTCTCAACCTTCTCAGGTTTTCTGTTGCGGACGACCCTCACCAGGAGGACACAGCAAGTCAGCAGGGAGGGGAAGGAGGACCAGATGAGAGGACAGGGGAAGAGCACACACACTACTCGCTATCCTCCTCTTCTGACTCTAACATAAGTCCAAAGCGACTGTTACTCTCCCCCAACTCGTTCACCACCGTCCTCTTCCTCATCTTCCTCCAGGTGTTCTTTGTCTGTGTAAATGTCCCTAACCAGGAGGACTCTGGTGAGGAGGCTCTCCAGGATGTCTCGCTCCAGCGGCGTGGAGCTGAACCATAGTGGGCCATCTGGACTGCAGGCTGGATCTGGCTGAACGTAGAAGACGTCCAGACGCTCCTGCAACAATGCTGGGCTGGAGGGAGGGAGGAGGGGGATAGACATGGGGGACAAGTGACGAGTGCACAGAGACACAGATGGAGCAAAGAAGGAAGGCAGAGAGAGAAGGAAAGAATGTGAACCAGTAAGAAGAAATTCAGAGCGTGAGGACCGAACAAAGACAAAAATTGGGGTAAAGGGAGGGAATCGGTGAGAATAAAGGAGCAAAAGGGAACAAAAAGAGGAAGAAAAACAATGATCACAGGAGGGAGGATGAATGAGAAAGGAGGTGGGAGAGAGAGAAGTGTGAATGTATTGTTCTAACTTTTGTTCCCTCCTGAGATTGTTATTCAGTAAGTCCTCATCATTAAATATTCAACACTGAGGTTCAGGATGTGAACAGCAATGAGTTATAATCACAGGACTCTGACAGGAGGAATTCTACACATTAATATCATTTATCAAGCAAAAATGCAACAAAACATTCTTTAGTTCAAGTAAATCTTCAAATGTGAAGATTAACACTATTGTATGTTTTAGAAGTAAATTGAATATCTGGTTTTGGACTGTTGGTCGGACATAAATTGAAAGATGTTATCTTGGGCTCTGGGAAACTATGATGGGGATGATGAGTAAAGTTACTGAACCCACCACTTCAATCTGTAGAGCTCATATAGATGGCATTCGTGCTTCTTGACAGGACAACGCATAGTTGAGCTTCCCGAGTCATCATCTGGTTCATAGTCCTGGTCGCCATCCTCCATCTGACGCTTCCTCTTCTTAGACTCTGTTTGCACTAACGGACAAAAAAAACCCAAAACATTTTTAAGATTGTTAGCAAGACTCAAATCTCCAACATGACAATACATTTAAGATGACATTATGGTCAAAGCTGCAGTAAAAATAGGATACTCAGAGTTGTGTTTCAGTGTGTGGACAGTGATTAGGTAATAAGAGGCACCTGTTGGTGATCTGCGTGGGCTATTTTGGGCTTTGTCTCCTCCATGAAGGGCTGGCACACCGCATGTAGCATGGTGATCACACCGCTGAGGAGAATGAATTGAGTTTGGCTATATGCGGGACAATGCCATCGTTTGATTTGCTAATAGGAGCAGCATACTGAGCAGAGTTGCCTGTGGCAAGCTGACTGTGACCGCAGATGTTCTTGCTTCATTGGGGTAAGTTAGTTGGCGTATCAACGCTGTGGGCATCCTTGTCAGGCATTACGGAAAGTAAATAAATACATTTCTTCATAGGAGAGCCCAGTGTCAGGGAGGCGTCTTATCTTGATGTAGCAGTGTGTGCTAATGATACACCTGTATGCTTAGTTGTTTTGTTGTCTGCGTTTGTCGAGCTACTTGAGCATAGGTGTACAGCAGACCAGGGATCTGTATAGCTGGTGGGTTTTGTGTGTGTATGTATGTATATATATATATATATATATATATATATATATATATATATATATATATATTTATTCTGTTGTGATTAGTAGTTATATGGGGTTAATTAAGTTTAGTTTGCAGCTAGTGAGCCACTGTCTTGGTGGTATTTCTTTTTCTTTGTTGTGATTTAATGGCTTGCTTTAGGGCCACTCCGTGTTGCTGTAAACTGCTCCTCTTGCACTGGGTTGGCATGTTTACTTGCCACCTTAAGCTAATGGATGTTGTCAGATGGTGTCTGTGTGACTGTTAATGTGACGCTGAATGTCAACCAACCTGTTTCCTTGTGCTTAGAGCTGTTTTTACCCAACAAAATTATATATTTATGAATAATAAATATATAACGCTGCTCCCTGGTCATATACGCCTTAACAGCATTTGAACCTTTGTCTGTGGCAAGGGGGTGCCACAGTTTGGCGTCATGAATAGGATTCTGGAAAAGTAACAGTAGCAGCAATGATTTATAAAAAAGGAAAGCATAGAGCAGCAGGTTGGTTGGGCCCAGTGCTTGCAGGGCAGGACTTAGGGGTGTCAGGAGGTTTTCGACCAAGGCAGTGGTTCTCATGAAGCCCGGGCAGCTAGATGAGTCAAGACTGCCAGCTGTATTGGCCATGAACCACGTTGTTGTTTTACAGCTTGTGGTACTAAACCTGTGTGAAATGTCCTAATATGCACTTGTGGCTGGCCTCACCATGGTGATCCTGAGAGATGGAAGGCACGCGGATGCAGACCGTGGTCTCCTTGGTGACAGGATGGACGGTGTCAGGTCCGTAGACATTGGCAAAGGAGAGGCGGAGGTGCTGCTCCACGGTGCGCAGGCCAAAGTATTTTGTGTTCAGGTAAACCAGCGAGCGCAGCAGAGCGGCTGGACTCTGCTCCCCAAGCTGCCGGCTGCTCCACAGACTCTGCTCCTCCACTCGACCCCACAGTGAGCCTGAAGAGAGCAGAACACACTTTAAATACATTCTTGGAAATAAACATTCTTGCTCTATACAACTGCCATGACACCATTTTATCTTATCTTATCTAGGACTTTAGCCATATGTCTCAATTAGTTATTTAAAGTCCCCCTCCACATGTTTTTCTTCTTGTTTCTTCAGTTGGATGTTTGAGCTTCACTGTGCAGAATGATGTATGTGCAGAGTTTGACACTTGAAGGCTGTTTTCACATTCATCTGCTGAAAGTGAAAAGTTTCTCATTGAAAGAAAGTTTAAGAGGCCTAAGAGCATGATTTGTGACATCACAACTAGTTTGGATGTCAGTCCTGGTCCAATATTTAACTTACACTTACAAGTATGATGTGGAAACTTGAAGCCTCCAGTGCACAAACACTGAGAATGAACTTTACAGTAAAGTAGGAGACATCTTGTGTCCAGCTGATAAACTTCTAAAATGAAATATATTTACACATTTATAGATTATGGAATTTTTAATGAGGGAGAAGTAGATGCCATTTTAAGAATTTTAAAAGTCAGACACACATTGTTCCAAGCAGAGTATTTTTATGAGAGCAAGCAGAGTATTTAGTACATGTCTGGAGGGGATCTTTAAGATTAGACTAATTTCACTCATTTCAAAATGTGGCTCTTACTTTTTGAATCAAAACAGGAAGACATTGGAGATTTTTTTTTTTTTTGCCTGTTATGTTGATACAGTGTCCTCATATGACATTAAGTACAATCACAACATTTCAGTATGTGAACAGCAGAAGAGTTATAATCATTGGACACTGCTCATAAGAGACCAACACTACAGACCATTTAACAGCACTGTGTGTAGTACTGCTCCCTGCCACTGTGCCACTTCTACAGTGTATTCCTTTTATTTCTTTAGTGTGCATTTTGCAGATTAAGTTGTATCTCACACAACATGTAGTCACTAACCTACACAAACTTAGAAAACTTAAAAAAAAAACTAAAATAAAGTCTATTTTATTAGACTATTTTATTAGTCTATTAATTGTTATTTGGTCTGTACTCACCATCAGGAAGCACGCTGGGCTGCCAGTCCTTCAGGACCTTGTTGAGCTCCTCCCCAAATTGCTGGTAGCATGGGTCGCTGAACAGGTCATCCTTCCGGCCTTTGGCGTGAAGATGCTTCAAACACACAAAAACGCACATTTTTAAAAAGGCCAAATAAATATAAGATGTGATCCATGTTTGCTCACAGAGATCCAAGGTGTCCTCATATTTAAATGATCATCACTGGTTTTCAGGATGTGAACAGCAAAGAGTTATAATCACTGGACACACAAATCTGTACATTCAGACACATTTGGAACAAGAAAATTATTTCCTGGCTTGTTTCTAAAAGTCCCCTCAGAAAAAACAAAAATTATCTTCTTGAAAGGAAATTTTTTTAAAAAAGGAGGGAAGAACAGCAGCAAGTAACTGCAGGCCCAGCAAAGCCAGCAAAGCCAAGTCTTTAAGCTAACATTTTTAATTAAACTTACACAAACTTATTAAATCTTTAAAATCTTGTTAGTTTGTAAAACAGAGAAGAGTTTGCCTTACATTTTTCTGTCAGAAAAACCAAATTCCAGAGGACTTTGGACAATCCTGTGCTCCACTCTGCAGCCATGCTGCTGCTTCTCCTCACATGTGCAGAAGGGAAGACTGTGCCACAGTAATGTCTGTCCTACTGGAAGCACTCACGGCAACTTTGGTTCCTACCTCCAAAATGACTATGGATTGAATTTTAATAGAATAAACGGGAACATTAACAAGGCTAATTATTGTTTCTCGTTTTCACTATGATTCAATAACAGTATTACAATATAAAATTGAATCACTACTTTTTGTAATTTTAGGAAATTTTATTATTTTAGTCAAACCATGACACTTATGCTGGTAATTGGACGGAGGTCAACAAAATTGGTATTGTGACAACATTGCTGCTAACATTATAGCATTTACCTGAGATGACTTGTATTTGTTTTCTCTTTTTTGTAATTTTGTGAAGGTTTCTGGGGGCATTTTTGCCTTTATTTAATAGTGACAGGAAATGAGTGGAGAGAGAGAAAGAGGAGGGATAACATGCAACCACAAAGGTCTCCAACCAGACTCGAACCAGGGATGCCTTGAACTACTAGGTCACGAGGATGCCCCATTGTCTTTCATCAGCCACGACTGCACAATTCAGGTCATAACCTTTCATGTCTTTTTTTCCAAGACAAAAGAGGTCATTTCATGAAACATCAGAAAATAATATATCATAAACTGTATGTACTGACACATGGGCCACTTTAAATAAGTGTATGTTCAACATTACTTTTTGGTGACTGATATACGTGGTCTAGTGGTTTGCTGGAGAGGTTCTGGTTTTGGCACCAACCTGCTGGATCCCCAGACAGAGGTATAGGATGCTGTCTGGAGAGTAACGCTCCCCACTCGGCCTGCAGACTTCCCTGACAAACCGGGACAAAGCCATATTCAGCTCCTCTGAACTCAGCGACAACAGGTTACTTTTAGACCGGGCTGCAGGAGCTGGGAACAGATACAGACTGCTGTTAGCAAACACATTTATTTCCAATATGACAATCGACCTTTCATTTTCAGCCAAGCAAGGCACCTGGACTCACACTGTAACCTCTTTGCCAGGACAGAAAGCAAACGGGCAGGTTAAGCTTACTTAGTTTGGAGCCATCCTTTACTTTGGTGTCATCTGATTGGTCAGAAGGAGACAACGCCCAGCGTTTCCAGGCATTGACGCCGTAGCGAGCTTTGAGAGGCAGTGAACGTCCCTCTGAGTGTCTGTTTGCTGGATGAGAAGAAGAGGACGAGGCCAGATCTGATCCCTCCTCAACCGCCAGCCTCTTGTTCCCCTGCAACACCAACACAGCATACTATACAGTAAACATCAGTTGGCCAATACAAAGTTCCTGTCACATGTATGTATGCGTTTGTGTGTGCATACTTGTCTCCTGGGCTGGGGTCGAGGTGCTGACTCCTCCGGGTCCTCCTTCTCCTCTGCCAGGACTGGAGGTAGAGAGAAGCCCATGTCCTCGTCCATTCCCTCCAGGACTGGAACAGGGTCTGAGGCTGAGACAGGAGACAATCTGTTAAGTTGTTTCCTCCTTTGGTACGTGGTATAAAATGGCAACCCAGTCAGATGGGAAACTATCAGTAACTCAGCTTTAGAATTTGGTGTTTTTGTTCGGTTCAGTCTTTTTTTAGAGATCACCATCAATGAATCAGGGGGCATTCAGACAGAAAACATAAAAAATTAAGTGCATGCCAAGCCTTGCTATATAAATGAAAGAGGGGCTGCGTTTTTTTCCACGCATCACTGTTGTCTGTCTGAACAAAGCCTCAGTGTTTAGATCTTCAATGGATCAGCATGTCAGAGATCAGTGACTCTTTATTTAAGAGTTCAGTGCCTCAAGGAAAGTGACACAGTGTTATACTGTGATGGAGATCACCAGTCAAATCACAAGACTTAGTGGCTACTTTGCCTGTACACATATACGCATACACACCTACTGACAATGGTGACATATTGCACAAACCTCATGGCCAACATCTAGATTACATGTTAGTGTTGAGAAGTTTAATGGACATAGGCAGGAATGAAAGTTTGTAACGGTTCAGCCTGCTCTTGAATCTTCTACCAGAAGGTAAGAGCAGGAACTCTGGGAGAACATGAGTTGGATCAGAATCTATTTTCTGTGCCTGTCTGATAATAGACTGCTAATAAATTGTTTGGAGGGACAAGTGTTTTTAAACCCCCATAATTTTCATAGCTGTCTATACCAGACGAGCGATCTGTGATTTCAGCTGTACTGTCAAGTTACCATACCAGACTGTAATACCACATCTCATAATACTCTCTAATACTGCGTGGTAAACGAATGCTCTTTACCACAATGTTAAATATTTTAGGTATTCAATGACACTGTGTGTAACATTCATTATAATCTTTCATCCCTTCATTATAACACTTGATCTTCTGGCTTCATACAGACTGGAACAAAAATCCAAACCACAGAGACTTTTACAATACACTGGAGCTACAATAATAATGAGAGCTGAACATAGTGAGGGCTTTAAAAATGTGACTCTCTCTGTAGTCGCCTGCGTTGCCACACGTGGAGCCAATTGCATTATGGCAACGACACCGCTCAGTTTGAGACATGAACCTTCACGGTTTGGCTCTGCTGCCAAAAAAGGCCATAACATCACAAGCCGGCATGCAGCTAAAGTACATATGATCACATATTCAAGTATTGGACAAACTAAAAGGCTGATGTTGGTGCTAGAAAAAAAAAATGAAGGGGTCTGCAAAGTTATTACAATTTATCCAGAGGGGGACATGAAGATCTGCACCAAATTTCATGGCAATACATCTATTGGTTGTTGAGACATTCCACTCAAAACCACAAATGTAAACCTCATGGTGGTGGTAAAGTAAAACTCAGAGGATCACCAAAATCAGGAGGATTCATATCTGTACAAAGTTTCGTGGCAATCCATCAAATGTTGAGATATTTCAGTCTGGACTGACCGACATGTCTTATTCCCAGCCTCCTCTGTATTTGGTTAATGACTTCACACCCCTCCTTTGGACAGCACACCAAACCTAAAAACCTCTGCCCTGATAGGGGTGACGACAGCATGTCCAGAAATAACCAGAGGGTGGAATTTTAATCTCAATTACTGCACTGATCCATTAAAACCCCATACAGTCAGATGTTACATAAGAGCCACTTCACTACACAGAATGAATGAAAAGGAAAGACAGAGAAGGAGTAACAAAAGCAGAATGAGCGTTGGAGACAAATTGTCGAATGATAAATGCTACATTTTTCACCAGCTGGCGCACTTTTGGACCGAAAGTATCAAGGACAGAGTGGCTGATTTGAATTTTGGGGGTTGTCGATTCATTTAAATGCCAGACAAGCTTTGATGGCACCAGATAACTGACAAGATGTCGTGAAATTAGAAACTGCAAACTTCACTCCAGTTCAGATGTTGCTCAGTAATCTGAACAATTCCAATAACATAAATGCTTATGGGAAGACGTGAATCTTGACTTCTAAGAAAGTAGTTCATGGTTACAAAGGCTTGCATTACAAAACAATATCAGGAATGATGCTTATATTCAGTTTATTTTTGTACGATGATGATAATGACATCTGTCATGCTTAGGAAATGATGAAACTGTAATCCTCACTTTTTACAATATTGTTAATAAAATAATTTCAAACACCCCAAAGAAAAAAAAAGCTGAATGTCTTTTTTCACATTTAATCAATGTCAGAATCAGGCCTTGAAATCCAGATCATTAAGAACTATTATTTATATCAATATGCTGTTTTATCATTTGACAATGACTTTTCTTGTCTGACATTGCCTCACTGGCCCACCATCAACTGCATTTACCTTGAGGGAAGTCTGCCTCCAGGTCCAGATCAGGCTCATACTTGTCCTCCTCCTTGTCCTCCTCCTTGTCCTCCTCCTTGTCCTCCTTCTTCTCCTCCTTCTTCTCCTCCTCCTCCTTCTCCTCCTCCTTCTCCTCCTCCTTCTCCTTCTCCTCCTCCTTCACTTGTTCCTTCTCTTCCTCCTTCTGTTGCTCATTCTCCTTCTCTTCTTCTTTCTCTTCTTCCCTCTTCTTCTCCTCCTCCTCCTCCTCCTCAGAGCTGCTGCTGGTGATCTCCTCCCCTACATGCTCCCTCTTCACCTTCACTTGCTTCACATCTGAAACACACAGCCAGGCAGGTTCTTATTATCGGCATTTGCAGCATCTTTCTTTAAGTGTAACTCAACTCTGATTGGAATTTTGTAACGAGGGCTCACATGTCTCACAATCAACAAAGTCTCTGACTGATATCTCAAAACCTTAACAAATAAAATAAAACTATCTGCATGAATAGATAACACTTGAAATGTGTTTTTTTCATGATTTTAAGACCTTTTGATGATACAGAGTAGGTTTTAAGACCAAATTTGCCAAAAAATAAGAGCCAGTCAATCAGAGTAAATTGTACTTTTATGAAGCTGATGTTTTTGTTACAACTTCAGTTGAGACTATGTCAGAGAGGTATTGATTCAAACATCAAATATGTCTGGATGTTGTGCTGTTCTATACAGTTTTACAGAGCTGTACAGAGTCTAAAATTCATTTCTTGCTGTTTAGCAGTCTCAACATTATCTTGTAAACCTAAAAATGTGTTACAGACAATTTTTTACAAGACACCCAACCCTCTCGTGAGCGTACCTGGCTTCTGGTCCTCTGCAATCATCTCAGCCATGGACAGCAGGTCGGCCTCCAGGGGGTCAGAGGGCACCTTGGTTTTCAGCTCGTTGATGGTTTGGACGATCTGCTCTGCCCCCTGCAAGGTGGTGGGGAGGAACACAGGCACAGGAACCTGGATGGGGGAAGACATGGCGGTTGGTAATCAGATGACTTAGATTGGTGAACAACTCCTTTCTTTTCCTGGGTGAGGTTTATTTGGAACAATTCAAAAATTATTTTATTTTTATTATTAATAAAAATAACTATGATAAGTACAGCTAAGAGTGCTAATTTTTTGTTGTGTTGGCTCCTTTTTTTCATACAAGAGCCATTTTGTCAGTTACAAAATGTCACTGTTAAAAGATCATTTTTGGCCTTTTGCGTGAATGTATGTGTTCATGAACTAAGGCTCTTATCTTACCGGTACAGGCAGGGAGACTGGCGTGGGAGTGACCTGGGAATACATGTTCATTGGCACAGGCATAAAGACGGGCACAGGTATGGGTATAGGAATGTACTCCCTCTTCACACCATCATCCACATCTGTAGACACAGATATGGAGAATCTTAACATTATCATAAGTGAAACAGAACGTATATTAAAATGTCATGAAGTAATGAATGGCAACCTACACATAACTGTTTAGCCGGATCCAGGTGAAAACTCCCCCCAAAATACAAAAATGTCCATATTCCACTGCCTCACTATAACATACTTCACCTGCTGTGATCATACGCATTTCACTGGACCCTGCACATCTCTAATTCAAGTCTGACCATGTACCTTAACTGTATAATGTACTAACCATGTTTCCTGTCTCTCTCTCCTGTGATCAATTTCAATTAAAATTTTCCAATAAATAAACACACTATACATCTCAATTCATAGCACTCTTCTGAGTAAAATGCTCTTTACCTGTCTGTAATAGTTTGCTCTGCATGTGTGGTTTGCAATAGGTAGCCTTGGTCAGGGTGAGCGGCTTGCAGAGCACTGCCTTGTTCTTAACATCTCTCATCAAACCTCCACCAGCGTACGCCACAGTACCCTGGTTCACCAGCTGCAACATGGGAGAAAAAGAAAAAAGTACAGATTTAACTGCAAACAGAAATGTGGCTTTGGCTCGTACAAAACAATCAGTTACTATATGTAAAGTTAAAACAAATGATTGGATTGTTTTTAAGGACAGTAGGTCAGTATAAGTCTGACATAACATAACTATTTGTTGTATATTTCAGAGTCGTCCACTATATTTCAAAACTGTTAGGAGGTGAATTTAGGGGAATGATGAACCATTTGATACAGACACCTTTTCCAAATTCTTACTTACCCCAAGTTTGGCCCCTTGCATTTCAAACCCTGCAAAGAAGAAAGTGACATACATCACACCTTTGTTTCATGGAGAGCGACACAAAGTAACATAAGCGGACAGGCTGACTGTTTTTATACCCTTATCCTTTAGATAATGATCATTCCCTATTCCTATTCAAAAATGTATCCAATCAAATGTGACTGGGCGACCAGTTGTAGTAGGTAGAGCAGCATCATAGTAGGAAGTGTGTGTTATATCAGTGAGCAAAAACTTTTTCATTTCTAAAAGAATGTGGTTGAGGTCATTTCTCCCTTGTCCTCCTCCTGATCTAACAATGTGGGTGAGGAAAGTGTGTGTGGAAGCCAACAGTCCTCTACAGCTCTGTTCCTCTCCACAGTTCTGTGTTGCGCCATATTTTTTAAGCCACGCCAAACATTTTAGCAGTCCAATCAAATGTGAAGGATTTGAACTTAAATCCCCCTTGTAACTGTACACTGCTCACATATTCCCTTTCATGGAGAAATACATCACAGTACCAAAGCTAAAGACACTAACTTAGTTTCACTGTGACTTTAAATAGAAGTAGGGATGTCAAAGGTTAACCGTTAACTGTTAATCAGTTAACCACCAAGAATATTTTTGACCAGTTACGCATGGTGGTCTATAGGTTAATTTGCATACTGGAGTTGGGTACTGAACTCGTTACTTCACATTATTCATGCTAGATCAATCAGTGCCAAATTTCAGTACCTTGCAGAATGAGTGAGCACAGCCCCGAAATAAGTTTTAGAAACACACATTTACTGACCAAAGTGTCTCACGTCTCACAAGGGCTCTGACACTGATAGGAGCACCAACCCACAGACGCAAAGAGATATGATGGATCCATTTTACCATCCTGCACAGCGGCTAGCATCGTTAGCATAGCTGTGCCGTGCTGTGTGTAGCCCATAGACTGTATAAAGATAAGGTGTAGCCGCGGTGTCTCCGGTTTAACAGCACTGTGCTGGGTAGGTGACAGGTGTGTTGACAGTGTTTGTGTGCTCTGAAAGACGTCATGGCGCAGATATAAAGTGACACAGCTGACGGACTGTTAGCCTAGCATGCTAATCCTACGGTCTCTGTAATTGCAACATATGTGTTACGTTGTTAATAGGCCATGACCCAGTTGGTGTGCCGAATGATGGAGACCGATGCTGCCAATCAGTGTGGTAGAGAGCGAGAGATTGAAAGCTACGGAGACTAAATGCATTGAAAAACACTGAGGTGAGGAAGGATGAGCTAAAAGTCAAGCTAACCAGGGCAGACAAGCTAGCTCTGACCAATGACTGCTGGACAGCTCTCAAAGAAAGCTACATCACAAGGACCAGTAAACATGTGCTCAAGTTATTTGGGGGAAGACCTTAGTTCCTATTAAGATAAAAGGAAACACACACACACACACACACACACACACACACAGTTTGTACCCAGGCTGGTGTTCTCAGGGCCTTTTTGTGTGACCATGATGGGCTCGTTCTGCTGGCAGTAGAACTTCAGCAGACATTGCTGGTCACAGAACTGCTTCATCTCTGCTCTCCACATCACAGACTCGGTTAGGTTACCCTGCACCTTACAGCAGTCACACCGCGCCGCCTAGTGGCCACAAGGGAATGTTTTCAGGATATTAACAAAAATGTATTCCTGGGTACATTAGTTTTAATTAACTAACAGAAGGACTGAGTGTGAGCGGACCTTGTAGTACCAGTCGTGAAACTTCTTGGCGCATGCCTCGCTGCAGAAGTCCCGGGTCATGCCGCCGAGCTGTCGGGTCACACCTCTCTTACAGAGCTGACTGCAGTGGTTACAGGTGACACACTTCAGACCCAACCGCTTGATAAAATCCTGCTTAAATAACAGCTTACAACCTGGAAAGGGCAACAGACAAAACAAAAGAAGAGAAAGAAAAGGAAAGAAAAAGAATGAAAGATGATGAACAAACTGGGATGCTCTCTCACCTGGAATCAACAAAGCAAAATCCTGGACAGAAGACTTCAGATGTACTGTCTGAATAAGAAATGTGCTTAAACATGGTAAAAATTAACTGGCTTAAGAATGATAAAACAACTAAAAACATCTTGGGGAAAAAAAAGGAAATTGAAAATCTATCACAATGAAGATCGATCAAAACTGTCAAGCTTACTACTCAGATTTATCAAGTGTCCTAAAGAGTAGAGGAGATTAGTACCTTCGCTGCAGAAGGGTCTCTTAACCCCAGAGAACTTGACCGTCTCATGTAACGTCTTCTCTTCTTGACAGTACTCACAAAATGTCACGATGCAGTGGAGCTTCTTGTAATCCTCACAACACGCCTTACTACAGAACTGGTAGACCTTATCCTGAAGACAGACACATTTGGATAAATGTACTGTACCTATTCTGGGTTTAAAGGGTCACTCCACCAATTTTATACATGAAGATCAGTTTACTAGCCATGGTTAGTAGTACTCATCCATACACAACTGTTATAGAGTATCTTCTACTGCATGGCTCTTGGGGGAGCTTTATCAAGTCTGAGATTTTAGTGTGGGCTTGGAGACTACAAATTTATGATAGAAACCCTGCACTGCAAACTGGGGACTTTGAGTTTGAAAGACATTGGCATGTACCAGTCAGTGAAGGTCTAATGAAAGATGCTATTGAATTGCATTATGGGAAACGTAGGATCCAGTGTTTCTGGAGTTTGACCCATACTAGGGACCAAAAGTCAAGATATCTCGGCCTCTGCTGCATCAATGTTGACCCTTATTTTTTTAATACGTCTCTTTACAAGTCCCTCAACTTTATGGTATGCTCTGCATGCATGAAAAAAATTGAAAAACTGCAGTGTGCTACTAAAGTTCAAACCCCTCTACATGCTGCCTTGGTCTGAGACTGAGCTGTGTTTCTGGTGGAATAAGAAATTAGACTGCCTGCATGTGATATCTGTATGAAAATTAAAGGACTCCTCCTCAGGATGGTCTCACCTCCCAATCCAGAGTTTCGGGTTTGAGGCTGAACGCTCCTCGACAGTAGTTACACTTCAGCTGGACGGTGTTGTTTGTAGTTGAGAGCGGTGTCTGTCCGTTAGTGGCCGTTTGAAGAGTAGCATTCTGTAAGGGACGACATCCCACCCAGAAAATGAAAAATCTTGGGCGACTTGCAGCTGGTTTGTAACAAGAGCCAACTTGTCAAAAGCCCCTCCATCAGCATCTTGAGCATCATCAGCAATGAAGCTAATTAACACTTTGACTTGCAAATATCTTCAACATGTCTTCAAATGAGGGTGTATAAATATGAACTCTGCATAAAGTATGATAGATCTGTGGTAGTTTTAGGAAAATCTGTTTTCTTGTTAACATGCAAAATTATGCAACTTGGTGCTTAAAACTAATCAGGTCATGGACTCTACAGGGGGAACCTGTTGTTTGTGTTTTGAGCTGCTGTTTTCATGAGGATGTGTCAACACCAAAACAGAAAATGGCAAAATGCTAACTACAGTTAACCTGGGTTTTAATAAAGGTATAATGAAGGTATAATAACATTCAGAGGCCACCACGGTGACCACTTTCTTCTTCTTCTTAAAAAGACCAGAATTAGTGTCTTCTGGTTTGAAATGACAAATGAGTCCCCACCTGGAACTTGGTAACACACTGGGAGCTGCAGAAGTTGAGGATGTTTCCCTCTGGAAGGGTGGCTTGGTACTGCGGTAATGAATTCCTCTTACAGAAGTGACACGTGGGTTCTGCATCTGCACAAAAAGATATTATACATTAAACTCTCACAAAAATGCATTCATTACACATGGTTATGTCTTTTTAGAGGTCCACTTATATAATATACTGTTTATTGTACTTATAAATTCAATGTCAGGAGTGGAGATACAGATTAAGAATATTTCTCTGCTGGTTTGTTAAATCAGGTAATTAATCATCAGAAACAGGCTTTAAGAACTATAAACTTTGCTCTTGGTTACTCACTGTAGAAGGAGGTTGTTGCCAACTTGCCCTTGTTCATACAGTTGACGGAGCAGTAGGAGCCCATGGTGCCACCTGCTCCAAGGCTGTGGAGCACCTCGCCCGTCTTGATCAGCGTTTTGCAAGTCAGGCAGCTTGCAAGCTTACTGTGGGCCTGGGACAGAGGGGGAGAACATCACGTCAGTCAACAGGCAACCTAATATTCAGGAATGACAATAAGATGACATTAGGTCATTGATAAAACGAATTGATCCATCAATTACCAAATGTTGCAGCGGCATCACCTCTGAAATCTATGATTGCATTACTTGTTAAAATGTACAGTATCTTCAATATGTGCTGTAAGACCTGTCACAGGTTTCAATTCTATTCATCTCCTCCTACAGTAGTACGTACATGGAAGACGAAAAAAAAGGTAATTTTCCTGTGTGAAAAACAGTACCACATTGATTTCAGTTCTTCAAAAATTGATTTAAAACAGTTATGATCTCTATGGAACTGATAGGATTTTCTTTTTTTTTTCTTTTTGGTCTGATATAGAAAAGATAACACATGGTAATTTGTAAACTCAGTGGAGGCTGGAAACGTACTCCCCAAATCTTCCGATCACTTTTGTTTCACCATTTTACCAGCAGACCAAGTTTGTTCAGGATGGCTCATCATTACTGGACAGTGTTTAATACCATACCATATTTCAGTTTCACTGAACAGTCTAATGAGACAAATCCCAATGATTTCCTCTCCTTACTAGTAGACTGTCCAATAAGCTGGCGTTGCCAAGCAACAAATACAATTGCAGCCTCTAATTTCTGCCTAATATTTCTTCGCAATACAATTTGGCTGTAATGTGTTCAGTAAAAACTGAATGCTGAGAACTGATTTAAACTGCACACATTGCATTAGTGATATTATAGGTTGAAATAAAGTGACCCACATCTCATTATATCCTGCCAATCATGGTTTGGTGCACCTATAGTAGTTTATTTACATATCTGGCTGGTAAAACAACGACGATGGCTGGTGATATTTGTAACTCCACCAGCTGTAATGATCAAGACAGCACCATTATTTTTGTTTTAAAACAGAAATTCACACAAGTCTGAGATTCCTGTGCAGTTTCAATGCATTTCAGAAAATAATACAGGTCATTCCATACCAACTCACCTAGGACCTCTGAGTTCATGTCATGAATTTCCTTTTTGCGATTCTTTGTATGTGTATTCTAAGCCTTACCAATTGCTTATTTTTCACTGGATTCGGTTGAAATTTGTACTGAACATTCAAGAAACCCTAAGGATAATTTGCAACATGTATTCATGTAAGTAGTTTGTGCTGAATATTTTACAGTACTCAAATTAATAAATGATTTCTTTCCCCCGAACGATAAATCTTTAATTTTCAGAAACTGAAGTTGCAATAAACGACATTCAGCTCCACTAGATATCAGCAAATAACTATTTGCTATGTAAAGATATAGTGAAGTAATGGCGACCTGAGCAGAGAATGAAGTCACACTCCCTGTGTGTGTGTTGTAATCCCAGCCTCTCTGTTCTGTGTTTTGGTAGCTGCTCCAGCTGCGCGTGCATGTTAGTGCATGTGAGTCCATCCCTGTCCTCCGTGTCAGTTTCCAACTTGGTGGCCGTGTCACAAATTTTCTTAAATTACAGCCCAACAGTACAATAAAATATGTTTATGAAAACATTTGAGGTGGGAAATAGAAACAGAATCTTGATCAGCACTGCCTAGTTTGACAGTTTGATGAGATTGAGTTTTGTGAGCTGTGTGTTCAGGGGCCGCTTTTTTCCCCTCAACTTTGAGTTGAATAAACGACATGCACATTTGTTTTGGTCTGAAATGCTGGTGCTAGTGCAACATCCAATGGGGCTGATTGTCTTATATTGCACCTTTAATAAATCCACTAGTTTTCACTTTCTTGCAACCAAACTTTGATTCTCTGTAGTATTAATATAGTTCTATTACATCTAGAAGTTGCTTGGTCCTGCATAAAAAATTGAGTGCAACAGATCTTGCTAAACATATCTTTTCTCAACTAATTTCTGACATCAACTAGAAGCATTAGAAACAATAAAGCAAGTCTGGGCTAATCCCACCTGAAACAGGTTTGGGTGGATTACTGCAAAATAGATTCTAACATACCCAGAAGTATATGCAGGATTCTTTACAGGATTCTCCCTGAGGTACATCCACTGCAGGACACTGAGCAACTTCATGCGTAAAAGCTTGCTGTAATTCAAAACATTTACATTTCCCATAGCTGGCTTTGTCTCTTTGGCTGATAGCACTGGGCCTCAGGGGAGAAAATCCTGCACTTGTAAGGCTTTCATTCATGCTGTCCACTTTCTCAGCATGTACTGAAGACATAGCTTGGGTTTTATCTCTGCTAGCTGCTGATGTTGGTGTGTACTCTTCATATTCAGTCATCTGTGTCATCTGTATATCCTCATCAGTTTCTGTTCCAATAGTGAATTATGAGTCCTTTATCACCAAAAAGTACTTCTGGTGATGCAAACAAACTGTGGCATCATCTTTCAATTCAGAACATCCGCTTCTCAATTTCAATAGTTCCTTGTCTGTTCCCAACTCAGCCAAACTTCAAAGATCAACTTTTCCATTAGTGTAGGCTGTCCTGTGACAGTTGGCTTCTTCTTCTAGGCTTTTTCCAATAGAGCAGGGTTCCATGATCTCACCATCACATCAAACTGCTTAACGATGAAATGAATGATTGCACTCTTTTATATACACGTCTGGCTATATTGCAATCCATTTTGCAATAATCCGCCCAAACCTTTTTCAGATGGGATTAGCCCAGACTTGCTTTATTGTTTTCTAATGCTACTAGTTGATGTCAGAAATTAGTTCAGAAAAGTTTGAAACTGCAAAATAATATATTTGTATTGAGCTAAGGACGTAAGATTAGTATTTTGTCCAGACACACGGAACAAGATGACATCATCTAGTATGCAACAAAGAAAGCCATCACAAACTGTAACTTGCAAATTTCTAATATGACGTGCCAGATGGTTTGTTACACAGAACCATCTGAGAAGTTGTCTTTGGAAACTTTAAAAAAAAAAAAAAAAAAAAAAAACACTTGGCAGGTGATTGGACGAACCATCTGTCTATCACCAGCTTACCTTGCAAGATAAGATGGATTCTCGCGTGATCTTGTAAATCCAGCTGCCACGCAAGATAAGCACATTTCCTGAATCCAACGAAAATCAGGCTCAATTTTTTATGCAGGACCAAATAACCTCTAGATGTGAACTATATTTATACTACACGGAATCAAAATTTGGTTGCAAGAAAGTGAAAGCCAGTGGAGATATTACGTTTTGAAAATTGAAGATTCTTTGTTCAGGTAAAAAATCATTTATTTTTATTAATTTGATTACTGTTTTCTTGGATGTTCAGTACAAATTTTAACTCAATCCAGTGAAAAATAAGCAACCGGTGAGGCTTAGAATACACATGCAAAGAATCGCAAAAATTATGAAATTTAGTTCCGAGGGCCAAAATTCAAAAATTCATAACTAAAAAAGTAGTAAGAGTGGAGCTGTAGGATTTTGCAAGGCCCCAAGAATTTAGTTAAAGTTTTCACATTACTGTTTTCCAAGAAAATCCCTGACATGAACTGGAAAAATTCTGAATTCTGTGAGTTGGCATATATGACCCATACATGCTGTGCAAGAAGTGGACTGCCCATTACCAAAAAAAAAAACAAAAAAAAAAAACATGCAGGTAAAAAAGTTATTGTTACCAAACAATGAATTGTAGTTGATTGTATACTGTATATACAATCAGTAATTCATGTGTACTGTTCAAATCTGTTTCAATTTCCCTTCAAAGCTTCTCAGAGACGAACAAAAAGTGGGACAGATGTTCAGGTTCAAAGCAAGTCTGCATTATAGCTGTACCAGTGTCATACAATAATAAAATACTGACAATAAATGACATTTTTTAAAATAAATATGAATGAAGCACAAATGAAACAAGATGTTTTCTAGCTGCCATTACTTTGATAAACACTGCACTGAAAACAGTGAAGATGTTAAAACATAGACGGTAAAAACATTCACTGGAAATATTGTTTCTTTTTGAACCCAAGATAAAAATCAACAGAAATAAAATTTAATGTGTGATAACTTAGCTCATCATTGAGCAAAATGTCTTTCGTTTTCGTTTGTGCCAAACTTGTGCAGCCTGAGAGTTTTAGATTTCAGATTCAGCTACCGCCTCCCTTGGATATGCCTGCCCTGATGTTGGCATGAACATTTGTGTTACTGCAAGTGTAAGTGGTTTTTTTATACTCTAAAAGGGTGAGTAACAGGGCCAGGATAATCATTTTATTGTTTTACATTTTAATTGCTGTGGGGGCAATTTCCTGGCTGTGAGGAGGAGGAGGGGTCACCACAGCTAAATTAATACAAAACAACTTTGACATAAATCAAAGTTCTGGCTTTCAAAGCAGAGTTATAATTTAAATGTGTACGGCTGAATGAAATAAATGAAATCAATCACACAAGCTCCAATCAGGCAAGTTCTACACACCTGCAGCCTGTGGTTGGGCCTACAGTACCTGCTTGTACTCCCTGATGCAGTTCTGGCAGCAGAAGCGTTTCTGTTGGCCATCGACCAGCAGGAAGTGGTTGGCTGACGCTCGGCTGGGCAGGTAGTCGCCACATTGCTCGCAGCAGTTCATGATCAAGCCATTGGCCCTGCGGTAAACGTTGAAACATGTGTCGCTGCAGATCTTATGGGTCACAGTCTTAAAGCTAACCTCGTGCCGGATCTGTAAACAGACAAAAATGCAGAAGAGACATCAAGAGCCTTATTAACTAAACTTCATTCAACATTTGTTTAAACTGCTGAATCTGTAGTTAGACATCACACAGTAACACTGGTTAGCCGTGGCACAGAGATGCAGCTAACAAAACAACCCTACAGCCTTAATACTGCATGTGTAAGCTTGAGAAGTAAACCTAGCGAGACAGAAGATTCAAATGAGGTGGGACCAACTTTTGTATTACATACTAAATAACCTCAACACAACAACCACCTAACTAACAGTGTTCATGTGGACATTACCAGGTTTGCATTTCACATTATGTCAGTATGTAGTACAGAAAGACATTTTAGCTGCGCAAATCAGCAGCTGGCAAGTCTCCCCAAAACTACAGCTGTAACATTAAAATGTGTGGTGTTGTATAGTTAATTCTAATGTTGTCAAATCACAACTGAAAACTGTTTCTGAGCCCCAATAACTCACAGTTTACACAGTAGTTATGCTGTTAGTGATGTCACAAGATGCTTTGAATTTTCTATGATATAAAATCTAGCCATTGCATATGGCTGTTGTGTTCCCTTTGTTAGCCTTTTTCCAGCATTCAGTCCACCAAAATGTTGATCGCCCCTCTCACTACTATACGTCACTCTTACGAATTTAATAATTTATATGTAATGATAGCGCCCATATCTGGAAACCTTCCCACAATGAGAAATCATTTGATCAGTCATTTCAACTGTTCACATCCTTTGGCACGAAGAACAAAAGATTAAAAAAAAAAAAAAAAAAGAGATACATGAAAGAGGTGAAACTATGATCATTTCAGGAGCTGATGAGGCTTTCAGATTTTAGGGCCTGTAACAGACAGTCAGTGCTGTTATTTAATACTCTAATTAAGATCAGTGGTAAAATTAAAAAGGTGCAGTGTGTAGAATTTAGTGGCATCTAGCAGAACGGACTTGGCAGAAACAGAATACCTTAGAATGAGCCCTTTATATCTACATAGGGAGCTGGTCGTCTTCCACGGAGCCCGCCATGTTACACTGCCATGTTTTGTACAGTAGCCCAGAAAGGACAAACCAAACATTGGCTCTAGAGAGGGGCTTTCGCGTTTTTCACGGCCACTGTAGGTTCTCTTACACGCTTGGAAATGGGGTGGGGGTGGGGGAGTTAGTGGCAGCAATAGATGCCACTAAATCCTATACACTGCACCTTTAAGTTATGTTTTATAGCTTCACACAGAATCTAGAGCCTTCAAATATCACCATCAGCCTCAAAAATCTGTTATCAGTATTCTGATTTAAACACTGAATACTTTTCAATGTCATGTTCATGTTCAGACTTTTCAGTAGGGCTGACATCACAGAAACTTAAACCTGGTTTCTCTAGTTAAGGGGTGCTTTCTCCTCCCATATGTACAGGCTGCTGCCCCAATGTGACAAAATCAAATTTGTGCATGAAAGGTATTCAGTTTAATACCCAAATGCTGTGGAAAAACCTGGATGAAGATCAGCAAATTTGAATGTTTTTCCAGTGGAGTTCCTTGACAGTGAATGAGGGGCTATTAGAAACCTAGACAAGTGCGAAGAAGTCTGTGTATATTGTGTGCGCGTTTCTAACAGCTTCATTGTCAGGTGGGAGGAACTGTCTTCCAATTTGAACTGTTTTTGCATGAGGTGGCAATGGACACTGAGCTGAAGGCCTGCTAAAAATGGGCCCTAAAAAGCCATATTGGGAGTGGGGGGTGGAGAAAAGAAACAAGGCAAGAGTACACAGAATGAGTTAACAGTGGAGGCAGACCGGGAACACAACAGCGATATATATTGAAAGAAACTGACCTGAGGAGCGAGACAATAAGGAAGAGAAAGAGTGGCAATAAAATGGCAGTATGCTCATTATGCTTTTTATGGGATGACAATCAAAGACAAAATGAAAAAAGAAAATCCAAGCTCAGGCTGTAAATAATGAAGAGAAGATGAAACCTGAAATTCAATGGTTGTAGTTAGTGGTGGTGTTGTATCATACTGCATTATATTACAAGGTGTTTAATGTTTTGTCCACCCTAATAAGACAGAATAAATGCAACTATAGAACACCTCCGCATTACATTGCATAGCCGTATCTAATAAACTGGTAAGTCAGTGTATACTATGAATACACTCTGAGCTGTATCCTTCACTATTATTTTAACCCATAGCAACTTAATTATTCATTCCATTGTCAGAAATATTAACATGCTGCCGCTCGTGTCTCACACTTTCTACAACTGGTTCTTCTTTGTGTGATCTTGGAAACCAAGCTTATACTTCTGTTGCACTAACTGTATGTTGCTCTGGTTAAGAATCAAAAATAAATGTATGGGAGAGGACTGAAGTATGTGTTGCAAAGTGTGTCAGACTGACCTCTGTGAGCTTCCCGCAGACAGTACATTTGGGTTTCAGGCCCGATTTGGGTGGATTTTGCTTGTTCTCGTATGCACCTAGGCAGCCAGTGCTGCAGAATTCCTGGAAGGACTCACTGGAGTCAACCTGGGCAACGATGGTACCCTTCATGTTTGTTATGTCCCTGGAAAACACACAGCACAGTAAAAGCGACATCTGAGATATTAGTTTCAAAAAATACAAATATAAAAAAAAAAAATCACTGAACACCTGAGACAGACAACTTATGGTGGTAATTCAAATACAAAAATTAATTTCTAACCTTAACTGAAACTCAAACTAATACACAGATTTTATTAACTGTTACTTATTCTTGCATGTACCCAAAGTTTTTGCACCCCACTCTAAAAACTACATGAACAATCCTGACTTTGAGCCATAAAATGTCTTGTTGGTTTTCCAGCACTTCTGACTTGAAACTCACTTTTTGCACATCGTGCAGCTTTTCTTAGGGGTGGGTTTGTGTGAGAAGGCAGAGAGACAGGTGGTGGAGCAGAACAGGTGTGTGGAGCCTTTACGCTGGTAGGCCGTTTGGCCTTTCTTCAGAGGCTTTTTACAGTTAGCACAGGTCACCTGGAGTAAACAAACACAACTGTGACTGCAGGGAAGTTTTACAACAGCAGTAAGTGATTTATGATATTAGTCTCCTTCTTTACAACCCCTCCCCCATTTTGGTCATGTCCAGGTATTTGGCACAATTTGCACTGGAGGCTAATAAGAAACAAATGGGATACTGAAAGAACAAGTGATGAGAAAAAGTTTGTGAATTTTGTAATTTGCAAACAGCTGCTGTTCCCCTACCAAATACAGTTGGACAACAAAGACCAAACCAAAGAAATATATCAGGTAATGGATGCAGGAGGTCTCTTCTTGCAAGGAATCTCTGTATGTCTGTCTGTATGTCTATCTCGAGAACCGTTCATCCGATCTACTTCATACCTGGCAGGTGGATTGCTGGGGAAATGAGGAAGTGCAGTGTCGATGTGTGAAGTTGTTTGGATGAGCGGTTCTTGAGAAATACATAAAAATACCTCATAAATAATACGGATGGCCACCCTGCCATTGCAATGCACATTGTGGTCGGAGGTGGGATCACATCCATAGTGTTAATGACTTGAAAACATTTAAGAAACTTAAGCCCTGCTGTTGAACTCTGAGCTGTACAACCCTGCCATGAGAGAGAGGAGGGGACGACATCTCTCTTCATTTGATAACGTTAAGAGTTAGGCTTCTTTGTGGGTTTACCCATTTTAAAAAAAGAGAGAAGGAGAGAGAGCGTGTGAGCGAACTGAGAGCTAAGGGGGAACTGAGGGGGAGCGGCTGTGTGAGGCAGAAGGGCAGTTGCTGCAGCGACATATAATAATAATGAGAGGAAGATAAACAGTGCAGCAACATTCAAACGGGCCAGAAGTCATTTTGCATTTTGCACTGTAGCTCTTTAACAATCTGGCTGTCTGTTCCTGCAGTTATCAGCTGATAAAATGTTTTTTTGTTTGTTTTTTTTTTTCATTAAATCGCAGTGTAACCAGAGCCGTTACTGAACCTGTCCGACCACAGCTCAAGCTCTGCTCTGCAGCGGGTGGAGCTGCTCCAGCAGCGGACCTGTCAGCTGAACCTGTCGGCTGCAGGTCACACTGCGATTTATAACATTTTTAAACAAGATTTTACCAGCTGATGACTGCAGAAACAGACAGCCAAAGAGTTGAAGAGCTGCAGGGCGAGATGCGAGGAGGATTTCTGTTGTTTTTGTGGCTGCCAGCAGCTTTTCCTCCCGCAGACAGTCACAGACAGAGAGACCCCCTCCAGCAGTCTAGCACCACTGTTACAGCTAAAACTGTCTCTCTTGATCTGACAGTAGATAACAGGTTGAGCCATTTTCAACCCATGAAATGCCGATTTTTATACATTTGGTGTCAATGTCAATATTAACACCAGCATTGACGTGTTTCATCAAAGTACAGTCATATAATTTAGTTTACAGCTCAAAGAACAGTGCAGTACCTCTTTAATGTATTAGGTCCATATAGTTTTAATTGATACAATTGTCAATTGATACATATATATGTAGTTGCTTCTACAGTTGAACCTCAGTTAAGTCTCAATGGTGAAGTTTCTGCCTGGATTAAAACCATTTAATTTATTAAATCATTACCCTTTTTAATTGATACACTTGTCAATTGATACACACACACACACACACACATATATACACACGGTTCTCAAGAAATAATAAGCAATCGGCCTGTTCTGAACAGGCACATTTTGAACGGGCACTGCACTAGTTAAATTCCACCTCTTGTACAAATTAACACATGGTAAAATGTATGTACAGACACTTTCTCTTTAACAGCATTTCATTTGAATCCGCTCCAGTAGTGCTTGGTGATTATTTTAAGGTACATATGCTTTCAAGCTGACCAGTACAAACAGAATTGCACCAAATGTCAATTATAAAAAGGCATAAAACACAAATACAACATACATACAACCAGATACAAAAGTAGAAGAACCTCTAAAGGCCTTTCCACATCTGCATGAAGTGTTTGCGTGATGTACATTTCACCATCTACTCATGTCCACGAGGTCTGTGTGCAGCTCAAAAATTGTAACCATGGGTAGACACCAGATCTAGTAAAGAGAACCATGTGAGTTGTCTGTGTCTGTTTTAGACTATCTGTCCCTTAACTCCGACAGTGTGTGCAATGTCTCCCTTTACATAATGAACTACACAGGACCTTAATGAACAGAGTGTATCACCTTGACTGTCCTGGGTTGTGGCTGGGAACCTGGAGAAGAAGAGGAGGAAGACTGGCCTGGAGGTTTGGGCAGGGAGATGGCAGGTGATGGAGAGTCCACCCCTGTCTGTTTTTGGTTGCGAGGGACTGAAGCTGACTGGGAGATCCACGAGTCTGGAGAGAAAGAAAGAACCACAGCCATCAGTGTTCTCCATCCTATATCTCTGTTTTATGAGTTAACAATAAAAACAACACTAGTGCCCTGGTGGCCAGCAGTGGTAAAACAATGGAATGACATCACTCGTGATTTGTACAGAACGCTAGAAACTTCATGAAAAACGTGCAATAAACAACAATGAGGGAGAGTCAATGGGTCAGTCATCTTTTTTCATTTTCTTCTGGACCAATACTGATAACTGTTGGAGTGTCATTGAATGGGTCAATCAAATACCAAGCACAATTCCTGATAGTCATTTTTTCAGAAAGCTCCCAGATAATCACACTTTGTCCCGTCTAAATGTTATGATTCGTGGAATTCTTAAAGTTGGACTCCACTTTTCCACAGTTCATTATATGGTGGAAGAATGTGACTACCCTGTGCACATATTTCTGTGTAGTTTTGGTCTGAGGCTTTTCCTCGTGGTTTTTAGCTACACGGTTAATGCTACAGCATACAATTACATTTTAGCCAACACATTAAGATTTCATGGATTTGGAATGACATCTTTAAATATTTTGGCATAATGTCCACATTACGTTTATCTTTGTATATCTTTATAATTCATTACATTCAGCAGCATTGTCTCCCTTCCCTGTATTCCTTTCATGACAACAGAGAATTTTGACCTATCATATGATAAATTTGTTTTTTTTTTTTTGCATCTGTTTCACAATCCTGATAAAACCGACAACGCAGCAACTAACCAACATAACCGACCTCACACTTGTTGCATCTCTAGCACAATCGAGGTTTGTCATCTGGAGTCCATGTGGAGTCCCAATGTTTCACCTTATCGACTCACAGACTTCAATACCAACAAGTCTGTGAGGGCTGAGGACTGTCCCACTGTGAAACCAGAAAGTGTGTGACAGCCCACTCATGAACGATAAAAGCACTGTATGCACACTCTCCATAGGCCTGCTATGGGGAAAAAAAGCTATGTTCCAATCTTTACTTATTTACGTTACTACAAATGAGCAGAACAAAGAAGTTCCGGTTTCACTCCAAATCTCCATAACCTGATTACTCTAAAACTCATGTTTACATGCAACATTTCTCCCTTGTCGTCAACCTTTAACTTTTGCTTTTCTCTGGATGTGAACACCAGCTCCAATTGGTGTAAAAAGAGTTTTTGTCTTTTTTTTGACAGAATTTGGACTTATGGTAAAAGTAAGGTTACAGTGAGAGAAAACACTCCTTTCCTTTACTTAAATGTATTCTGTATTCAGAGTTGGCAAAGTGCAATATAATATTCTGTCAGAAAACAAAGTCGGGTTTACCAAAGCACCGCAAAGTTTGTTGCAGCGCAGAGTTTTAAGTCTATCTCTATTCTCTCTGATTATCATCACCGGGCACCGGTGGTGCGCCTCTCTCTCGGCTTCCTCCTTCATACTCTGTTTTTTCTGATTCTACAGCACTATATTCGGCCTCATAAGTTTTAATCGTAGCGCCACATCTCTGCTCTGACATTATATTGTAAAGCTAGTTGTTTGTTTGTGTTAGATTCAGCTCTTCTGGATGGATCCTGGAGAACTTAGCAGCTTAGCTTAGCTGTGGCTGTAACATTGCTCTGGTGGTCACTTCCTCTTTCAGACTCTGCTGTGTCTGATTCAACAACGCAAAATTGGGCCTCGTATCATGAAACTAGTTTTCTTCCAAATATACTGACGCATTTTGCATCACCTGGTGGACTTTTGCCAACAAATGAGTGGGGAGCTCTGGGTGCAGGCAACATGGAGGGAAGGTAAACATTGTTTATTTGCATATACAGTACTACCCACATCGTAATGATACAATGCTGGTTGAGAATTGGCAAAGTTTCCCTTTAATGCCAAATTAGGTGGTAAATTAAGAAGAGAGGCTCAACAGCAAAGAATAACGTTTTGAAATGGGACACCACCTGAGGACACGGCAATACTGGAAGTTTCCTCATACTGTAATTACATATATTACCTGTTCTGTTGTGCGTCCCCGTGTCTCCATTCTGTACCAGCTGGTCCATGGAGCCTGAGCCCCGCCCAGGGTTGAAGGAGGCTGTTGGTCGACCAGATGCGGTGTCAGGATTCAGGCTGAAGGCGCTGCTGATCTGCAGACCATTTTCCTCTGCCTGGCCTTCACCTGCCTAGAGGCAAGGTGCTTAGGTTAGTTTGTCTGTTCAGTTACAAAACTATAGAAAACAACACATATGATAAAGACCCCAAGGCATGAAGATTTTGTTTGATGTACAGTCTGTAGCACTTGCACTGAATACAACCTCATCTGACTAAAGGTAGCGTTTCCCCTACCATAACAGGACCCCCCGCCCCTCCTGAAAGAAACAAAATATCATGTTATTTACCTAATTTATGTGCACGTTACTGTAAGTACAATAAAAACTTCGTGAGTAAAAAGCCAACAAGAGTAATTTATCAATGCAATCCGCACAAAAGATGGACATACGAAGACCCCAAACCCCCCTAAAATTCAGGCCAAAATCGTGAGTATTAGTCTTTCATTAAGGCGAAAAGTAGCGAGTGTGCGGTCGAGACAGAGAGAGAGAGGGAGCGTGTGTGTGATGTTGAGGCTGACGACGAAGAGTAACTGTTATGAAGTTAGCAGTATAGCTGTGAATGTAACAGTGCAGTGTGTGTACAGTTTAGGCTATTTGTCAGTGAATAAATGCTACAACTCCTCAAGACCCAAGCCAAGTTCCTGTGTCTTGCTTGCCACCTGCTGATTAAAGTGAAGGGGGTTAGCCCGGAAGTTAGTGACAATGGGTTAGCCTAACCTGACCAGGTTCACTTGAGGTGGACAGACCTTTAAGGTGGACCAGCTATTCTCATTTTAGTGTCAATCTCCGCTGCCGAGAACGAGAAATGTCTGGCTGCTGAGTCTCTCCTGAGTCCCCCCCCCCAAAGTAGTCAACCTAGGGGAAACACTGAAAGGAGCTGCCAGAGCAACTTGGATGAATAAATACTGGCATAAAATATCAACTCTCAGCAGTGTCATTACAAAGATATCATTATCTACTTTGCCAAGAATAATGCCAGAGAGAACACCTGCTTTCTCCAATGTCTACCAGCAGACAACATCTTTTACCTATTAAAAAAACACCCTGAAAAACACACAGAGGGGGAAGTGAATGCAGACAAGAAAGTGGCATCATAAATTGAAAAATAAATAATTAAATCAGTTCTGGTGATTCTCACCGCTGTGGCAGCTGCCGCTCCTCCCTGCAGTGATGTCACAGAGGTTATCATCAGGTTCATGTCCGCCTGGATGTCCACTGGATGCGGCAGGGTATTTACTGTGGAAACTGTAGAGCTTCCTTTCTCGCCCAGTGTGGTGACACTGGCGATCCTGATTTCTGAATCTGGCTCTGTGCTGCTGAGGGCACCTGGAGAGTGGGATGCTGAGGAGCCTCCAGGGGGTGCCGGTGAGGAAGAAGTGTCTTTCTGTTCAGAGTCCTCCTCATCATCAATGACGATAGGCTCGGCTACTGTGGTTGGAGGATGAGGAGGTGCTGCCACCGTGGATGTGCTGGAAAACGCAGGAGGACTGGGGATTCTGGAGGGCATTGCTGCTGTGGACATGTCTACAGTTGCCACGGCAGCAGCCATCTCAAGGCAGTCTGTGCTGGGCGTGTCTTGGGAAAGGGTTGTGGCTGAAGGCTGGGGAGCCTTCTCCTCTACCAGAACCACATCATCGTCATTGTCCTCTGTGCCGCCCTCCTTTGTGGTTCCTTCTGTTACCATGGAAACTGCGTCCCCAGCCTCCTCGGAGGGGTGTGTGGTCTGTTGCTGAGGGGAAGGAGTGGCATCCATGGGCTCCACCCGCTCCCCTGCCTCTTCTGCTACGGCAGGGTTTGGTTCTGACTCCCCGTCCATCGCTAAGGCAACCACCTGGCAACACAAACAAAAGGCAGAGACAATTAGGGGAAGCCAGCACCGGTGATTGGTTTTATAAAGTCTGACAGCTGTACAGGTAGCTCAGGTATCCCCAGAGGCAAGCTACCCCCACACAGCCTCCACATGCCTGATGAAGACTCATTACCAATGCTACAGCTGCCGCCTCTTCTGTGTTTCAGTCATCATTCGCTGATTTTTGGTTACATTTAATGGTCTGTACACCCAAAATATTATGTGTAGCCTATAGCCATGCAAATAGTTTAGATTTAGATTTGTCAACTGTTTCAGATATTTGTCATTTTTGAAGCCACTCCAGTACAATGGGAGAGAAGGGAACTTTGTTTATCCAGCTCATTGAAAAAAAAAAGCCCCAAAACATTCAGATGGCTAGATGCCCCCTATCACTAAAAGATAGGTGAAAAATGTTTCTACAGTTAAAGTGAACTGGCCATTTATTAAAACGTCCATCTAATTTTCATCCATGCATGTCCCAGATATGAGCCTTTCATTTCAAACTCTGACATGTTTTCTCCACCACACAGCTAGAAGTCTGATTTGACTGACAGCTCTGCTAACAGTTGGAGCCAAAATGCATGCAGTGGTGATGCTAGCGCAGTAATGAGACCACCTCTGCAGTGTCACTTCACTTGTTAGGTCATTGAGATACATTCAAACTTTCTCTTTTCAAGGTGACTTAGAATGAGCGAACATCCTACCAAGAGAGAAAAAAGGCAAGGGCAAAAAAGAGGGTGACACAAAGATCGCTCAATATTTTCTCTTCCATGTGTGAGAATTCCTCAAATCAGACTCACACCACTACAGAATGAGGTACATTTCAGGCCTCTTCGTTTCCTGTGTACTTGTATGATGGGGCTCAAAACATTGTACTTCTTTTTTAAAGTTAATGAGAACAAGTAACAGTGGGAGTTTACAGTGTTGCAAGTCCTGAGACATAACACTGGATTATTTCCAACTACAGCAGTATTCCAAGTGAAATGACTTGTCAGCACTGTCAATACTCTAATACTAAATTATTGGTGGAAGCTACAGTTGAAAAACATGCTTATGCATTTTTTATTGCAGCCTCTGCTTATATTAGTCAGCTCCTCCAAGAGTGTGTTACTCTAAAATGTTCAAATTTACAGCAAAATCAGCTCAGAAACCTCTGTGTTATCAAATTATCAATTCTGTGTTATCAAAAGACTTTTCCTGAGACAATTTCCTCAAATGACTGCAATATTGCTTCAGACAACTATTTCATTGACAGGGATGAAGGTTGGTGAATAAGGTTGGCTAATAAATCGAGCATTTATGGTTTCATTTACCACAGGAAAACACTATGACGGGGGTGGCTAAGGCTCAACAGATGCAACAGTAGAGGCCATGTCTCCATTCACACACTTAAGAACTGCTATGTGCCTGCCCAGCAACGGGACAACTTTGCTCCTCCTTTTCCTCTTTGCCACATCTCTTCTCATCCTCCTCTTTCTTTTGCTGTCCTCCACACCTCCTAACCCAAATACCCCACACTGCACTCCTCCTCTCACATACCTCTGTCCCTCCCTGCTCCCTACCCCTGTGTGTCGTTCTACACAGCTTCTTTCTTGTTGCCCCCAGCAACCAGTGAAGCTACACCTTGGTTGCCGTGGTGACGGTAAGGCCCACCACCACAGGGACTTGTTCTCCGTGCTCTACATCTGGGTGCTGTTAAGTTGGCCAAAACAAATTGCAAATGGTTAAGATTTCACCCTATTTGACACAGAGTAAATATAGTGCTGAATGTGAAAATACGAAATTGACATTTAAGTGTTACCAAATGTGGTAAAAGTATCTCTATAGGTCCAAAAGAGGAGAAATACAAAAAAAATGGTGCCACATTCAGTATCACATATTATTTAAAGCACTTTGGGGGATGTCTGCACTCTCCATGTTGATCTCCTTCTGTCAAAATGTCCTTTTCATGTTACAGCAATGAGGGTGGCTGTGAGCCACACATCACATCACTGCTGACAGCTGCAGCACAGAAACACACAGAGATGCAAGCTCAAAGACACACTTCTGTGCAGACAATGATCCTCGTACCTCTATGTTCTTCACCCCAACAGTCACCCAAAACAGGAAGAGGCTGAAAAAAAAAACCTGAATAATACTTTTTGAGCAGAGACTGAGTGCAGACAACACTACAGAGGAAGCCAGGTCAATGCCTTGACATCACTGCAGCGGCCATTTTGGCCCCAGCGCTGTGGGTGCCTCCAATAAAAACCAAAGAGTAATAGCCGTATCTTGGAGGAAACAGGTAGGCCGTTGAGAGGAAGTATTGGGGTTTTACAAGTCCCACTTTCCCTACATATTAGATTCACGGCCCGAGTTGAGATTTTGCTAGAATTCAATGTGGTAAACTCCAATTATTATTTTTAGATTATTGTTAAAATTACAATTGGTGGCATGTTGGTTACAATCAGAAGTAGGACATTCACTCCACTTAAATAGTTTATTCATGGACTGCACAGATGTTTTGGGCATCCGCCCTTTCTCAGTGCGCTAACTGACAGTGTTACAACTAAGCACAGGTGAGCTGTCGGGTTACAGAGTCAATCCTTCACCCAGAATCTCTTGATTAAAGCCCAATGTCTGCCTCCCTACCAGTCTGAGAGGTGCTGTGCTGTCCGGCAGGTGATCCTGACCTCCCAACAGGGTTCAATAACACATCACATTGCTACATGCATCTTCCTGTGACCAGAAATTAGTTCTCACAACAAGTACCTCGAGATGTGACTGATAATACAGACTACTTCCTGAGACCTACTTGTGTATTTCTGCAAGAAAATGTGCAGATCTGCTACTGTCAGTTGCCATTTTTGACCATAATTTACTTGACACTGATGTCAAGACGGGTACTTAGCAAGATAAAGCGGGTGGACAGACAGAATAACAAACACCTAGAAATCCAGTGCAATAGTCCAGCATAGGAGTGGGTCTCCTATGAAAACCTTTACTTTACATGGTTTTCTACAAACACATTTTTTTCATTTAACAAAAGGAGCCAAAATTCTCAAACGTCTCAATGTCGTCTAAATGCAAGCAGATGCACTAAAAATTTGGCCTAAATATAATATCATTTTTAAAATTTAAATCAATCGATCTCTGATCAAATCATAGGTAAAGATGACTACAAAGCTGACCATACATTGAATGCCAGCTTTTGATACTCAGTTTCGATACTCTGAGCTACTCAGAGCATTTTATCTGTACCAGTTAAGTACTAATTTTCGATATCAAGCCCCACTAAAAAAAAAAAAATATATGTATATAAATACATATGCCAAACATGAAAAAATGCAATAAATGCAGCAATGACACTAACTAAAAAGACATGTAGCGTTGTTTTATCAAGTTGAATCTGCACTTCTGACTGACTGACTAAAAAACAAAATTACATACAAACATTACATCAGGGCTATTGTGTTGCATGTTGTTTCAGTTACACTGTACACTCCCATGTAAACTGTAATAAGACACTTGGACCAGAAGCATACATTCAAAATCCATACCAAAGTGCCCTTCATAAGCTTTTAAGCATATGCATACTTGATACATATATGGAGGGTTTTAATTGGGGAATATCATGCTGTATTGATTGTTTTAAACCTAATCCCTTCTATACAGACCAGGTTATTCTAGCTTGATACAACCACAAGCCCCTTTAAAATGAAATTTACAAGATTAGGGGTACCTTAAATGTTTTCAGTAATAACTTAATAAATCACACCCAACATTATAAACATGTTAATTATTTCACTTGATGTTCTTCTATCTTTCCATTTTTGTTGCAGGTATTTGACATTTTTACTGCAATTAGGAAAAAAAGTCATCAAAAGAATAAAAAGAAAATGTTTGAGATAATGCCCATACGCTGACATGTTGGGTATATTTGTCTTTTTTTTCCCATCAAAGTAACAACGTATTCTTTCATAAAAGCATGTTTTGTCCTGAAATGTAGGGGATTAAAATTTATGTCAAATATCAATTGCTTGTGTTAAAGTTTCTCCAAGTGCTGCACTTAGAACAACTGAATAAAAACATTGCTTACATTATTACACTCCACTGCTACAAACTCAGGCAGGACACAACACCCAGAGATGCATATAGTATGTATGTTGACTGTAAAGGTCTACTTGAGTGTAAAACTCTGAAGCTGGAGGAGGAAGAGTTGTACAGGGTGACCATGTGACAGGAAGCACAAGCCAAAACAGCATGACATTCAAGAACAGTAAGCTGTTCTTGACTGTTCACAAACAGAATGGGGTTCTCCAACTCAGTGAGTGTGCTGTGTAACCTAAGTATGGCTAGTATTTTAGGAGCGATACCCCGACCCTACATGTGTTAAGAGTCCCGCCATGATGAACACATCATGGCGGGACAGTGAGGTTAACTGGTGTCAAAACATTGAGAGAGAACCCAAAGGCAGCCCTCTCCATGTGCAACACCAAGCTGAGCTGCAAAGAAAATGCATCACAGCTTTTTGGCCTCAAAATACACCAACAGAGGGAATCTATGTGCAAAGCAACTCAGTAGTGCGCTGAGGGGAAAAAATAGCCTGGTCTAGACTCAGTACAGACTGCAATGCAGAGCTATGAGCCAGCCTGCATTCACGTGCATGAGAGGGAAACGAGGATCCAGCGTTAATGAGCTCTGACATGCAACCTTGCTTCCCACGTCAACACCAGGTGGACAGGGAGGATGGCCTAGCGCTATAGGGTGAGACTGCCTCCATGCAACAACACACTCAGCAAGCAAGCAGTTAACATCACCAGCTGCGCCAGACCAACCCCAGCCACATCACCACCTTACATAGGTGCTCCTCTACCTTTCCAACACTATCAGTTTGCGCATGAAGCCAAGTTGACATAATTTCCCCAGCAGGTCACAAGGTGGAGACAAGCAGCTGTTTGCGCCAGTTGCGCAAACAACAACCGACTAATGACATATTCATATCAAACGCCTAGAATCATTATATAAGGCTTATGTCACTGAGAAATGATGCGTAATGCGCAGCCACCAGAACATCCCCCAAGCCTGCTGATGGGCTGAAATACGGTCCATTCCGGTTACCTGGCTGCTGAATGCCCAACTAAGCCCGACTCTACACAACTGAGGAGCATTCCTATGATATGTTAGAAAATCAGCACAGAACGACGGTCTGTACCAAGCTTTCGGGGCCGCTTAAGTCCCCCTGGCCGTGCCCTTGGTTATTAACACCGGCTAGAAGCTCAGCTTCATGTCGAGGACCACCACAGCACCAAATCCGGTTACCGCGGTGACTATCACTCGACCTGATCCGAGCTTCCCTTCTCTTTTTTTGTAGCATTAATTTTCATCAAACTTGGTTATGGAGAGCAGGTCCAAAACTTTAATCAAGAACAATAAACAGAACCGGCACTACCTGAGCTGCGCAACTCTTCCATAAATAACCCGGGTTAATGAGGGGGTCGGTTGCTTCCAAGTTGGGATCCAGAAGAAACGTGGTTCAGGGTGTTCCGTTCCGTTCCCACCCCTGCCCTTCCTGGCGCAAACAGCCATTGGATTAGCGGCGGATCGAGGGGAGGAGAGCAGACACAGACTGCGCCATTGTTAAAAAAATACTACTAAAATCATCACTTCTTAATGGCATTAAATAGATGAAAATAGCAAATGCTGCACAGGACACACAGTGACACTCAACAACACAATCTCCACCGGCTGGCAGCGTGAGGTTTCACTACACAACCCCCTTCTCCTCCAGTTTGTTTTTCTAAGTCGCACACATACCAGTGCCACCAAAGCAGAGCCCGGATCCCAATAAAAAGCCCGATTTTTATGATACCTATGACGCTGGGGCTTTAATTGGAAAGTTACCCTCCACCCTGGCGCAATCAGTGGCAAATATACCCTGCCGCCGCAGGGGGCGCCCTCGCGTTACGTATCACATGAACTGTCTCCAATTGTGTCCTGCGGCGGTAAACGACGAGGCAAAGACAACCATACATCGTGTTTAGAGTTACCGTGACCAGAAGCCAGGTATTAACCCAATATATTCACAACCAGGTATAATTCACCCCCCGACACCCCTCTCTCCTCCCCTTCCCCCCTCCTCCTCCTCCTCCTCCCCCAGCGGAAAACAGCACTGCCTGCCGTCCGCCATTAGGGAACTAACTGAACAATACTGGAGACTAGAGGCGGCAGCAGCCACAGCACACACACAGCAGCAGAAAACCTGTTCAAATTAACTCTTTATTACTCCCTAAATGTGTCTCCTCGCCCCAGTGTGACTCCTGAGAGAGTCCCTGGACACCCACCAGACGCCCCCGCACAAGTTCCGGAAACTTTGAGTAATTATGTGTAAAACTGGAATATAAAACATGTCAGTGTAAGTCGCTTACCGGAGCAGAGCTGGAAACGGTGAAGCGCCACTTTTGTGCCTTGACATTAATCCCAGGGAGCGCCTGCGCACAACGTACAACTTTCCACTTTCTGTCCAAAGATTGGTTATTATGCAGAGGACTCACTCCGTGTGGAGAACAGCACAGACCCTAGCCTCTTTTAACCCTTACATACTGGTCATACATCACTGGACATTTTGACATTTGAAAACAATAAAAACACATAGTGGCCCAGAACATATATTTTAAAATTATTTATTTTTGCATATAGAGGATGTTCTTGGTCAGTGTTGATTGATGGTTTTAATGGTTATAATGAAACCTACCATTCAAATGTTGTTGCATCCTTCACTTTCAATAAATTAATAGAAATAATTTATGGCTGTTTTGTTGTCTTGTTTTAGATAACATGAGATCATAATATAGTGTGATTGCGATTGTTTTCTCTGTAATTGAATAAAGAAAAGACTCTCTGCTCTCATTAAAACATTAAGGAAAGATCAATCACCCATTTATTAACGACTGATAAGATATCTATGGATGCAAAATGCGTTTGTGGTTCAAATTGTGGTATAGGGACTAATTATTAAAGGAATAGTTAAAATATGAACAGTATAAAGGCTTAAAAACCTTTCTGTTCAGGAAGGCTTTTTCATCTTAACTCATATTATTATTCTTTTCTATATGTTGTGTGTTCTATGTTATTAATACTGCAGCACTTTGAGTTGACTAACACGTCCATTGGGCGCCTTGTGAGAGCTTTCACCTTTATGTATCAAAAGTACTAAGTAGACACACAGTAAGGAACCACTGCAGTGATATGGGACAAAACTCTGTTTATGTGTATAGAAAACTGAAGAGTTCATTTTCAAAAACAGATATTTCCATTTTTATGAAATGTTGTTTTTTAATTGTACATTCCAGGTAATATCAGTCAAACTGCACTTGGGTTGTTTTGATTAAGTAACAATAACTCAACAAAATACAGGTAAATTACAAAAATAAACTTTATTGAAAATTTGTTGTTGTTTTTTTTTTTCAAATTTAAAGTTTGTTTTTTGGCAACAGCAGATAACTCCATATTTCATGTTTCAGAGTTAAACAAAGCCATGTAATGGATATAAGTGTATATTTAACATTATTTAACATAAAAGAAGTAGGTAAAGTACCCAGATATGATATGTGGCTACAAGGATATTTAGCAATGCCTAGCAGACATATAGTTTTGGGTATAATTACCTCACATTTCTAATGCTGCTTTCAAATTGGACCATTGGGAGGTTGAGTACAGCATAGGCTGCGTAGGCTTGTGAGCAGCTGGTTGCCATAAACCTCCCTTGTTTTGTTTTTGTTTTCTTAAAAGGCAAACAACTTGGTTTCTTTTCTGTATTTTACACCATGCAGATGGAAAACAAACAGAAAACAACCTAATGGTACCTAATTACCATGACCTCTTGTTAAATATTGCTGATGTAACTGCAAAGCCTTTATGGGCATACAGAATGCATATTGTTGGTCTGCTTATGTTAAAAGACCATATCAGAAATTTGTGGACCATTTACTACAGATCATGAATACTTTAGATTACTGCATACTATTTTGCAAGGTGTGCTGTAGTGATTCTGATTTTGAATCGTTGATATTAAAATCATATAACAGGCGCTTCAAGCTTCACTTGTGTAATCCGGCTCAGTGAATGTTAAGCCTGCATTCATTTTTGTCAAAGTTATATTTATTGTTGTGAGGTGATGCAGTGCAGATATTTCAAATTAATCTGCACTTAAACTGCATTAACACGTTGTTGTTCACTGCAATGGATTAGCCTGTTTACATTACTCAAGCAAGTGTGAAGTCTGCTAATTGTTTTTTTTAAACAGCACAGAAATTAGTGGAAACTAATGGCTGCCTGAAAAGTAAAGAAAAATGCATCAAATATCAGAAATTAGACAGCATGTGTTGGAAATTTGTTATCAGTAATATACAGTTTAAGAGGTAAAACTTAAAAAGAAAACGAAACAAAAAAAAAAAACACTGGCATTGTCCTTTAAATTGGAAGTCCCGCTTGCTCACGAGCTACATGTTCACATTTACTGTAACAGGAAGTAGAGGCAGAGTGAGACCTCATCATTTGTCATCGCTTCATGCGTATTTGTTAATTTTTTCTTTTACGGCGCAAGCGCAGTGCCAGCAATCAGTGGTTGCATGGCTGGCAATTAAATTGCCCCATTAAGCTGAGCTAACCTTACCGATATATATCGTATCTCCCATGTAAACTGACTCCAGCTCTGCTTACAAATGATGTAGTCTCATAAAAAGCTTTGATGGTGATGATTTGAAAACAGGCTGCATTGAAGTACACAGCTCGGGTCCAATCAGCAGCAAGGATCCGGGTTGAGAGAGTTCATCTTCTCAGCTTTCCTCACGTAATTTCATCCGCACATACACGGTATAAAACCAAACGGCTGGGACTAATAACTGATAATCCCATAAAAAATGCTAGAAAGATGTTGTGCACACCTTAACAACATCAGAAGTCCCGACAGGACTATTATCAAAGGAGCTAAAAATGACCTAAAGTGCGATAAAATCACTGTAAACTCACTTCTGAGTAAAACGGGCCAATTATGAGTCATAGGAGGAAATATCATGAAGTTAATCTGGTGATTTTTTTGTGTAAAAAGTCAAATTAAGTGATGATCACGTTTTTAATATGGCGGATCAGGTGCGTTCAAGTGTCACACTGAAACCTGCGGGTCGGATCCACGTCAAGGGTCGGAGGTGCAGAAAAATGATTTCCATCTCTGCAGTGCCAGCTCTCTCTTCATCCCGGATTGAGGGCAGCGAGGGAGGGTGGGACGCTCTCATTTTCGAGTCAGTCTGAGAAAGTAAAAACTGTCGGTTTGCCAGATCGTCTGTCTGTTGGTTGCTGAGGAAAATGTCGGAGGTTTGTAGGTTCCGACACAAATATGAAACACAAATTATACTAAAATATATGAAGACATGGCTTTAGTGTGCTGCCTCTGGATCCAGTTTTTTTAGGTATGCAGAAAGATCCTTTATCACCTTTATCCCCCCTCTCTCTCTCTCTCGCTCTCTGTGTGTGTGTGTGCGCGCGCGCATGTGCGCGCGTGTGTGTGCTTGATTTAATTTCATTTTGGTTCTCTGATGAGTGCAATATGTAGTTTCTCTTGTTAAATCCACCCATCATGCCCTGAAGATGTTAATATACTTATCTCAATCATTATTGTTACTGTTAGAAAATCAGCCACTGTGCATAAATACCACATTTTTGCAGAAGTAGAAAGTAACTGTACTCAAAGGGGTAGGCTATTACAGAGATTTACTATTGCACGTCCATAAAGTAGAGGGACTCACAGATTAAAAAACAGAATGATCAAAATTGAAGCAGCAGAGTCCAAGATGTCCTAACTTTTGGTCTTTATATAGGTCAATTACAAAAACACTGGATCCTATATTTCCCAGGATGCAACTTGCAAGCATCATGATGACATCATCCGGGTTACTTTTTTCAAACTTCAGAAAGCTCCTCCAGAGCCACTGAAGAAAATATATACAATTATACAGTTTTAACAGGCTGAGTAGTCCTCTATATGACAAGTGAGCTGATCTCGATGTGTTAAATCACCGGAGTGCCATTTCAAAAAGAGGGAACCTGCACTTTACTAGAGTGTTTCCATACTTCACTGCATTTATCTGACAGCTATAGTTGATAATTATTTTCCTTATTAAGATTTTACATACAAAACATATATGATCGGTTTATAACATATGATGCATTGTTATAGAATAAACTAACAACTGTATATAAATAGTTAAATGAGCTTCAACATTAAAATGCTGCTTACTGTACATGTTAATTCATCTGTAATAACACTCCAGTATTATAATATATATTATAACAACACTGACACATTACGGTGTTTCCAGTTTTACCTAAATTAAGGATTTGAGTACGGTTAATCTTTCGCTCATAATATTTGATGCACCATTGATAATATTTGATGTACCATCATCAGAGAAAGTCACACAAATATTTCCTGCATCAAAGCTGTTATATGTATAAACTGACTCCTATTTCTCATTAAAAGTTTGTTTATGCAACATATTTGTCTGAGTTGTTGAGTTCATATGTCATCTGGTTTGTCTTTTGTGGGGGAGGTGAAATGTGTTTAAAAGCCTCTTGAGGGTTTTTATGACCTCAAAAACCACAGTGTGTACTTATATGCTTTTTTCAGAAGTGACTTCTAGTGTGTGCAACTAAAGTAAATTAAACACTGGCAGAACAATCTCACCTCGTGGTCCATTTAGTAGCTGTTCTGGAGCTTTCGATCGTATCCTCCTGGATCTTGAGGAGAGATTGCTTTGTCAACAGCTGCTTCCGAGGTCGAGAGTGAACGTTGAAGCTAAACTAAACCAAACTAAACACAGATGGGTTTTTGCTTGTCCATCTGCTTGTTCTCTCTTTCAGGTTTTGACCTGTATGGGGAGGTTAATGTTGAAACTGACACTTTTGGATTAAAGTTACTATATTCATTTTCTTCAGTCTGACAATTTTCATGCCAGATACGCACTCAGTGTTTCCTTTATAACTTTCCCCAAGAAACTGATCAAGATGAAGTTATTTTAGTCTTAGCAAAATGAACCACTATCGCCTTTTATTGAATTAATAATTAATTTACAGGCATTTCACACAAAACAAAAAAACATAATATGAGTCAGATGTTTATTGGTCTGACTTGTATTACACTGATCAGGAAGCTTGGATATTTGTATTGTAATATCATATTAATCACTACAGTGGGGAAAAAGAAAAAAACATTCCTTCTTTTTCTGTACATGTGAAGTCTCCTATTCTTTGGGGTTTGACAGAGGTAGCCATTCATAGGTTCTGGCCAAACACCTGCCAAAGTGTTGAAAAGTGTTTCCTTGTATTTGAGCTGCAGTCAAGGTCACAATGGCTGAGTTGGAGTTAATTTGATTCAAGAGCAGGTCTGCCTGTAAGGGAGAAATATATATATATATATATATATATATATATTTTTTTTTTTATGATAAACCAGCAAAAAAATGTGGTTTGTAGGTCTGAGCAGAACCTCAGTGAAGGTAGATAAGGTGGAGAAAGACTCAATATTTACACATAAAGGGGGGAAAAGTTTAGAACAGGGTGAAAATTTTATAGATGTTAGGAGTGTTATATAACATTTTAGGTTGTGAGAACTTGATATTTTCATGTATTTTTAACTGTCTATATAACAGCAAATAATACATTAGCACTATTATCAGACTTGATCACAGGCAGGCAGATGTTCAGAGTTGAGGTCATTTTCTGCAAAGGGCTGTAAATGTAGAGGTGGAGTGTAGCTGGACTGGAACCCATGATGTTTTATTTTACAACATACAGAGAATGAAATTCTGATTTTTCAACACTAATAAACAGAAAAATTATATTATAGCAGTGGCACCTTTGACTCTTACAGCTTTGAGTCTGTGCACATCTATACACTTAGTTTTCCCAATTATTCTGTATAAAACTGCTCAAGCTTTGTAAAGTTGCATATGGGGCATGAGTGAGCAGCAGTCCTGTCCCAAGTTAACACTGTTGTTTTGAAGCCATTCCTCTGTAGCTTTTTCTTCTCCCATGTTGCAGTTGGCTTGCAGGCTGCAGCAGGATTTCTCTGTAATTTTGCTGCATTCATTTGACTCTCAACCAATCCTTCTAAGACCTGCTGCAGAGAAACATCTGCACAGCAGGGTGCTGCCACCACAGGGCTTCATGGTGGGGATGATGTATGTCTAGTGCAGTGTTTGGATTATACCACACGATGAGTAAATGAGTGAGAGTGAGTACGTTTAAGTGTGATGACCAGAACATCAATCAATAAACAGATAAATAAATAGATAAACAAGGATTAAAATAATATTAACTTGGCTGAAATGGAAATAAAAGAGTGGTAAAGGAAAGAAATTCATAAATGCAAAAAAATGAAAAGGAAAACTACTGTTCTGAATTAAATGGATATTGCTTCACCTAATGTATTATTCATCATGACTATATTCTGTAGAATGACAGCAGAACAGCTCTCTAAGAGCATCTGAAAGTGGTAAGAAATTTTATAAGTAGCTTTTATTCCTAAGAGAAAGGATCTTTACTTTTATCTTGCACTGAATTTCAAAACTTTACTTTTTAGCAGTCTGACAAATACACATCTGGAAGTGTTACTCATAAAATTACTGCATTGTGTAATAAAAATCTTGCCCAGTTTAGACTTAAAAACATGATGTAGAGGACAGGATGTTCAACAATCAAAAGCAAGATTCAAACCTGTAATATTACACCTGGCTTGTCAACTTTTGAACTGGAAATCTTCAGTCTGAAAGATGGATACATACAAACAGAGACACCAGTATGGAAATATATGTACACATTTTATTCAGAACAGAGACACAGCCTCAGGGTAGGCTGCAGCGTCTATACAAACACCACTAAGATCACGCTTTCTCACACATACAGTAAGTCTAACTGCAGGAAACATTCGGAGCCAAATATTGATCAAGCTCGTCAGTGTAAAGTTGTACGTGGGAAATTCAGGACGCAAGACAGAAGAACTGTATTATCTTTAGGAGTGTTAGAGGTTGGCAAAGTAGTCAGAAAACCATAGAGGGGAAAAAGTATCAGTTAACACAGAGAATCAAGACTAACTGTTGGCTGCCATGTCGTCTGATAAAACAGCCTGTCCATGTTGCCCTTAAAGACTGATACCACTGTTTTTACAAGTATTACCCAAACTGCAAATAATGTTTTTCATAACTAATTACATTTTTTGAGTGCATGCTTGAGAGTTTCAGTTTAATTGATTATTACATCCTTCCAGGCATCCAATGACATCTATTATTCTCTTAATTTCCATATGTGAGTCAATCAATTAGCAGACTTGAAACTTGCTGGATGTTTTCTATGTGTAACCCATCACATTGAACACGTGCAAGTGCAGTAACGTAGCTTTTTGTTTGAGCTCCATTATCGAGGTGTAATAATGCTTTTCTATGTCCAGACTGATTTGAAAAGTCTGCACTATCATTATGATTATTTCACTCTCAGCCAAAATTGCTGTACTGTGATTGATTACACATGTCAAGTAAGTGTTGAGAATCTACTGTTGATTTTCATCCCAGACGGGAATAAATGGAAACCAATCACTGTCTGGGAAGAAGGAAAAACATTATAAAAAAAAATGAAAAAGCACTGTGGTTTTGTAAAATGGTTAACTACAATTGTAAACTATACATATCTTCTAATAAATGGGATGAAACTTGTAAAATCACTGATGACTAAGGTCTGATCTGCAGTCATCTTTGGTTTTTCAGATAATCCCTGACTGGAAAAGGGCCAGAAATCCTCAAACTGTCCTCCCACTCCCAAAGGCTGGACACACAAGCTCCATATCTTTGTTGTTTAAAGTCTTAGGTCGCTCATTATCAACCTGTACACAAGTTTCCCTTTTCTTTTTCCAGCACACTGATTGATTTTGATCACTCCAGTGTACAGCTAGCCAGATCTTGCTCGTCTCCAAAGACCGATGCCAAAACGCAGCCCTTTCCGCATATTGATTCCTCGCAACATGTTGGTAATAAAATGAAAACAGAGACCGTTTTGATGCTGCTTTGGGAAGTGATTCAGCACAAATACACACTTGATGAGGTAGAATGACATATTTTTCGAAGCCTGGACTGCGTGAAGTTCAGGGATAGAAATAATATTTTAAGTGTGAGTATTGTTAAAGCTGCTGTTAGGCTTGATTTCTGGAGCTGTGAAACCAGGCGAGCAAGAGGTGAACAGCTCTACAGCGAAATGATTGACAAGAATATAGTCAGCTGTTTGAGGTACTGATTGTGAACATGCTGTGCTGCATTAAGAAAGAGAGAAAGGGGAGCGGATATAAAAAAAAAAAAAAAAGGAATACAGGCATCCATAATGTTCCTGCCTGCTGGTACCTCAGTAGTCGGGCTCTTTGTGCAACATAAAAAAGGAAGCAAATTATTAAAACATATAAATTTAAAGCAATAACTGCAGTCAGATTTACACGTCTGCCATTGAGCTGTAGGTTAAAATGTCCTTTAACAGTCACATAGTATAACTTTGTATATTTCCCCTTCACTTTGAACAGGAATGAAAAAAACAAAAACATAAACCAATATAAAAACTGGATATTAAGGCAGCATAGAGGATTCCACCAACTAAAAAGTTTGTGACAGTGACAGTGGTTCCTTTAACACCGCAAACTGACAAAACCGCAAACATTCACTTCAAAAGACAAGTATTGCTGGCCTGAGCTGAGTTCATAGGCAATATCACACAGCTAGCATCTAGGTGTGCTATCAAAGCATTTGGGTTTGGTGTTAAACGTCTTGGTGTAGAGGGGCTCCTTTAATATCGCCTACACTTTTCAAATCCTGCAGAAAAAGATTGTCAAAGGAGAGCGAAGGGGAGTGAGTTTTGACTGGCAGTCCTGACAGGCTCCGTACAGCGTCTGTGTCTGAATTCTGCAGCGATTGGTGTGTCACCAATAAGCTTTTCAATTTCAAAAACCTCAAACCTTTTACAACAGGGCCGGCCAAGGTGTGACATTTTAGCCCTTAAAAGTAAATAAACAAACGCTTTTTACTGTACACACTAAATAACTTAAATTCCTACAGTGGCAAAAAAGGCAACAAAACATTAGCAGTCATCAGTTGACACTTAATAACTATATATATGTATGTATATATTTATATATAGTATGTGAATATGTACAGAACAGAAAATATAAACAGCAACTCTGTGCAGGGAAGGCAAAAGGAACTTTTCTTCATTCATTAAAACACTCAACATCTTACTTTGCAATCACTTCATTCTGGTGTGTTAACTTGTGGAAAGTGTTGTAAACAAGACACTGTGTGAGTAAAGGGGAAAGTCACCCAATTTAAGGATGCACATATGTTGTGTCTGTGCCCGAGGATTGTTGAGTCAGTGTTTAAACTTGTGTCTTCTTTCCTAATCTGATAAATTGTGAAATCAGTCACTGCTCCGCTGACCACAAATTGGTCTCTGACTTTATAAAAAGCAGAAAATATTATCTCTGCAGGTCTGCAAGCACATGTGAAACAAATTTAAATCTCATTTGGGTATATAAATGTACACAGACATCTTAAAAATGAAAGAAAACAGTCTTCCATTTGTTACCAACAGAGCAGTGCCACATTTCAACATCCAAGTCACATTGCAGGTTTTAGGAAAGTTCATAAGTTTTGAGTGAACAGAAGCTTTTCCACCGTGGCAAGAATAAAATCCTGGGAGGGGCAACGCTGATACACAGGTTAAACACAGAAACAAGTCCATTATAAAGTAACGTGTTGCCAAAGACAACAGTAGTGGGAAAGCATTAGCTTGGTCCAAGAAAAATGCTTAAAAAATTTGAAAAAATAGTGATGGAAAATCCCCTCCTTATGTTCTTCAAATGCACCCAAAAAATCTGGTCAATCTACACACACATACACACATGCTAGGTTTACAAACACGTGAACACACGCATCTATCGTATCCACGCTGACAGAAGGTGGAACTCGGAGAAAGGCACGACCCAGGAGGGTTTCAGTCTTGAAAGTTAGTACAGTGAGAGAGGAGGGAGCTCCTGACTCCTTTCACTGGGAAGCTGCGTAACGATGATTTCACCAACAAATGGACGGGCTGCTCGAGGGTTACTCGAGAGTTATCAACCTTGTGAGATCTTTGGATTTTGTGCTGCACATGTAGGCCAACACAGAGCTGTGGTATGGACAGGATTCAAATGTCATCTATTAGCTGTGTTGGCATGTTTTGCTGGGGTGGCCAGGCTTGGTGTGACCTTTGCATCACTGCAGCTGGACTCTGTACGCACAGATGAGGAGTTTGACCTGAGGAAAGATGAACAGAGACAACTGAATCAGTTAGTACACTGGTAAAACTGCACAGGAAAAGAAAGAAAGAAAGAAAAACTGTTGAGTTAAAAGTTTGGAAATATTCTTTATTTCAGATCCTTCTAAAAAGTATTGTCTGTGTATCTAAAAGTGATCATGCTTATTGTTCTGTGCCACAGAGCTCCATTGTTGTCCAAAAACTATTAAAAACACATCAATGAGACACACTGTTGCACTAAGTGACATGTTCCTTCATTACCATGAACATGGGCACTGTAGCTTTCTTTGCCTCACTCCCACACCCACCATCACGCTGCCTGAAATACTCACTAGAGTAGAGCAGCAACGATTGCTTGATTAATCGATTAGTCCATCAACAGGAAATTAAATGATAAAGAAAAAATGTCTTGATTTAAGCTTCTCAAATGTGAGGATTTGAAGCTTTTCTGTGTCCTATATGATAAACTGAATATCTTTGGATTTTTTGGGTTTTGGACAGTTAATCAGACAAAAAACATACGTATATACTTTATTATAAAATGGACACCATGGCTGAACAGGAAAATATGAAATAAGATTGGAACCTCACCTGTATAAAACATCTTCAGTGAGTAAACCCCTTGTCTGATATAGTGACTATACTTTGAATTACTTCAATCCCAAACAGGTTGAGAATAAAATCACTGATTCATTACAGACTGGAAGAAGTTTTGTTTCTTCAGCTTTTTCAGGACATCTCTTTCTCACCAGAAGGTTGCCATGGCACTGTCACTCTTGAACATTGTGTGTGACACAGAGCATGTATTCAGGACATAGGATATAAATACCAAGTGTTACATGATTCTGGATGCTGGTCACAAACATTGACAGTAAACTATGTTATTTATGGCACTTAGCTAACCTTAGAGTGATAGTACAGCCAAAATAAGTGTTTTGAGTTCAAAAACAATGAACCAATCCAGGGTTGAAAAGTTGCAAAACGGTATTTTCTTTTCCTTTAGGTACACTAAAGACAAAGAAGTCTGTTATCGGATGACACTGCATAGACGAATAAGTTGAGCCAGGTTCAACTCTATGAGTTTTGTCTGAACTTGTGTTGAAGCCCCTTTGTGCCAACACAGTGCTTTCATTGAGAAGAATGAGGAAGCCACAGCATTTTTGTCAGTCTCAACACGGTGTCATGAACCATGGCAACTGCAGTCAGCTTGGATTCACATCAGTTACATTGTGACGTGGACTGCGTTTTAACAGCTGAAAAAAATTATCAAAACATCCATAAAAAAAATCTCAAAACCGGAGCTGCAGCATAATTCCCTTCTCCAGTGTCCATCTGTATGCTCTGTATGATCCACTTTTATTTACATAACACGCACACACGCACACACACACGAGCAGGTGCTTGTATTGGTTTGTGAAAGTTAAGAGAACCCATCCTCCTGCGCTTTCATTGATCTGCTACTCTGACTTACCTCACCCTTTCAGACACTTCTTGCTACAATTTGGATTCAAAGTACATAGTTTCTTACAGAGCATCTTTCAAAAGTACATAAAAATCTTGAAATTAGCTGACTGCAAGCATTTTTTCCTTCTTTTAAATGGCTGAAAAAGACAATTCTTAATCCCAAAAATAACTTTTAGGTAAGACTGTACAATAACCTGAATGGCAGCGGATGCTTTTTGTGTGTTTGTTTGTTAATTGTATATGCATTTGTGTTTGTGTATGAGTAAGTGTGTATGTGTGTGTCACCTTGGCTGTCGGTGCCTCTGCTAGACGGATGAAGAGTCTGTTGATGCCTGGAACTGGGCTGAAGGAATAGATGAAGTGACTATCCTGAATGTTGGAAGACAAAAATTTAAAAAATGAGAAAAAAAAAAGTGTATCGATGCTTGATATAAAATATTTATGTGTTGGTGCTTTGAATGAATGATAAACCCTGAAATCAGAGACCAATCAAACCCTGAGGGGCCTATTACTGCATCTCATGCCAAAAAAAAAAAAAAAAAAAAAAAATAAAATAAATCAAAAGGACAAGCACAGACTCCAAGTTGAGTCAGAATCAACAAGTAACTGAGTTCAGATAAATTACAGCAATCTTGATCCAAACGATAATTATGATAGAACAAGTTAAGTAAGAGGAGAAGTGGCTGGAAGGGAGGGTGTGTGTTGCGTCTTCCAAGGAGGTGTATTCACTGGCTAAGGGTACACATTTAAAGGCATGTATGTTTCCTTTCAAAGCAGTTTATCTACTTTGAGGGTTGAATATTTGTTACTACTGAAAAAAAGGATCATTGTTAAAATGCACTTTCTGATAAATGTTATCCACTATTTTTTTTTTTACTTCTATTGTTTTGTATGCTTACTGATTTTATTTGACCTATTTTGGGTTTTGTAGTACTTGTGCTTAACTTGTTTGCTTTTAGCCAAGTGCTGTGTAATTTAACAGCGCTGTCTGCCGTTTTTGCTAAGAACCAACCAGGAAGATGGGCAGCTGGAATTTGTCGTTGAGCACCACCGCATGAACGCTGCAGGGGCCGCAGAGCCTGGCTGTGATCTCATTCAGGAAGTTAGCGTGGAAGATGAAGAGGAGGATGCCTGAGCCTGGAAAACAAGCAAGGAAAAGGGAGTCTTAGAAGTCTCCAACAATGTCGTCTGCATATCGAGTGACCCTATAAGGAATCCTAACCCCAAGGTTGAGACAACAAGATCTGATCAGGGTCGGTTAACTTGTGTGAGATGATTAAGTCGTGAAAAATGCGACCAGCTGGTCACAGAGCTGAGGACCTCCAAACTCAAAGGAGTTTTACCCTCTGGTTGTGGCTGTGACTTGAAGCCAAACTCCATTGAGAAGTCTGGTCCCTCACAAAGCCTGTGGCACGCCAGAGGGAAGACGGGCTCCAGCAGCACCAGACGAGACTCAAAGTACGCTCGGATGGTGTCCTCCGCCACACTGGACAACCTGACAGGGAGAGATGGACAGAGAAAAACAAAATAAGTGTATAAGCAAATATTAAGTCGAAATAAAGGAAGCTATACAAGAACTTTGCCTAAAATACTTTCTATTGTCTTTTCTCCAACACACACACCCACACACCCACCCACACACAATCTCTCATTTCCTGAGTGAGACTGGAAGCTGTGGTTAGCACTCACATGTTGATGTGGTCCTTGATGAGATCACACACCACCAGGTTGTTCCTGAGCTTGGCAAAGTACATTGCCGTGTTCTTGTGTTTGGACAGGATGTTGCAGTCAGCTCCATACTCCAGCAGGAGGCGCACCACATCAGCATTTCCCCTCTTACAGGCCTGAAGTAAAGGACAGCAAAGATTTACCAACTAAACCTGTGTCCCACGTACAGAATCTATCAATGTATCTCTCTGGATGAAAGGCATTAAGGTACAGTAAATGTTCTTTTTTTCCCCCCCATCACTGCTGGTCTCGTCACCTTTTTGATCCCCCTTACACTTTTCAGATGGTGCAGTGACCTGAGATAAACCCACATTTGCCAATCAGTCTCTGTTGTAAAAGCATGCCATCCAGCCAGGCTTTGCTACCCTGCTTTGTGGTCTGAGTTTATGATAGTTCTGAAACTGCCCAGTTTAGGAATTAAATGGTGAATAGACTTTATATAGGGGCTAGGTGATGACTGAAATCAACATCCTAATACTAAAGGAAGAGTTTGAAAATTTGGGATATACGAAGCTACAGCCAGCAGCTATTAGCTTAGCACAAAGACTGGAAACAATGGGAAACGGCTATTCTGGTTCTGTCCACAGGTAAAAAAAAACAACAACAAATGCCTACCAGCACTGTGAAAGCTCACTAATTAACACGTTATATCTTGTTTGTTTAATCTGTACAAAAAACAAAGCTTAAAAATCAAGTTGTGGTTTCAAGGGGCCTATGTGCCGGGCTATTTCTTGGCCGAGAGCAGTAACTTCCTGGAGTCTTCGCCATGTTGTTGCCAGGCAACCAATGGAGACTCTGTGTTAATTAGTGAGCTTTAGGTGCTGGTAGGTGGATCTTGTTACTTTTGAACAGAGCCAGGCTACCTGTGTTCCCGTTTCTAGTCTTTGTGCTAAGCCATGCTAACAGTCTTCTAGCCACAGCTTTATATACAAGAGACATACAACAGTGGTATCGATCATCTCATCTAACTCTTGGCAAGAAAGCTAATAAGTATGATTTTTGTATGATGATTGTTAAATGATAATACTAATGCTTCTATGACAACTGTTAGTATACTAAATTGTTGATATTTGAGTATTTCTATTACCTGTAGTAAATACTAGTGACTTCTAGCCCTCTCAACCATGAATCTGATTTTGAATTTCAAGGACCAGGTCTTGTGTGACTAGGGATTAACCGTTGACAGCACCTGTGTCCGGTATAAATGATCAAACTTGCTTTGGGTTCATTGTCTTGTATCAAACGAGGTTTGTGCGTTACCTTCATCAGTGCCGTCTCCCCGCCTAGTGTTTGAGCGTTGACATAGGAGCCCGCCTCCAGCAGGATAGCGACAGTTGTTAAGAAATTCTGACAGAGGACAGAAATAAAAATAAAAGTGTGAGAAAATACACAAAAATGGTGAGTGTCTGTATTACAATCTGCAGGGGTCCCCACACACCAATTCACTATTGTGCATTGTTTGTGAATACTGCATGAGAATATGCAGTTCCCACCTTACATAATGATGCTACTGTGGGGTATGATGGTACCCTGATTATCTGACTACATAGTGTTGTCATGCTGCATCAAACTTTTGGATATGACTGGCTACAGTGGGAATTGTAAATTAAATGCAGAGTTCAAATTCACTTCTCATCTTGGGTGAGAGTGTGCATTACCTTTTCAGCAGCATGCATCAAGGCAGTGGTGCCGTTCTTCTGTCGTCCATTCACCCTCACTGCCTTTTTTATCAGTAACCTGAGGATGTCATCCTGCCCCCCTGCTGCTGCCAGCATGCTCAGAGACATACCACTGACGTCCTGTGGAATAACACAGACAGATACAGAGCTACAATATTACAAATGAAGAGGGTACAATGAAAAGCTTCCCACTGAACTGCTATGGACTGTTAATTAGCAGTGTAAAGAATTACAGCTGAAGTGGGGGTGTCCCTAAAACTTTAACCAAACATTTCCAACTAAACAGTTTTTGGAGCTGTTATTTTCTATTTTGCCCTCAGAAGGCACAATGGTCCCTTCTGTGTTGTGCTATTAAGCATGGTGTTAGCCCTGCACTTACAATTATTTAAGTTCCCACCCTGAAAGTAATCCCCCATGTTGCTCGGTTGCATATTTGCCTGAGGTCAATATAACCAGCATCTTTTCAGGCCATCACAGCATTACCAATTCTAGAACTTCACGAACTGGGGAGTCCATCGGTGTAACAAGGTTACGAGTTAAAATTGAATCGTAATGCAGTATAGTAATTATTTCATGGTTTACAGTTGTATTTAAGGAGGACTATATGTTCAGTTCAGTTGGCTATATATAATTTTATGTATTTTATACTCATTTTCTTACAAAATCATGAATATTTTTCTACATACATCATATAATCAAAGCCAGCTGTAGCATTTTTTGGTCCCTCAGCATTTGGTCCCTACATAAATGATGTCAATGAATAATTGTCCATATTAAGCAGGGGTTTTAAGAGGGTTTGAGCAGTTTTGTGATCATGATTGCTTGGAATAGCAATAATATCAATCAATTTGATCCGATTCTTATCATCTTTCCATTCATTATCTAAACCTGCTTATCTATTGCAGGGTTGTGGGGAGCTGGAAAATATACCATTTGATATTGGGCAAGAGGTGGGGTACAACCTGGACAAGTTGCCTATAACAGAGCTCTCACACACACACACACACACACCCCTACAGGATATTTAGATTTGCCAGTTGACCTAATCTGCACGTCTTTAGACTGGGAGGAAACTGAAGCACGTGGACAAAACTCACATAGGTACGAGAAGAGCAAAGTCCACAAAGAAAAGATCAAGCCAGGCTGCAGATCTGAACCCAGAGAATTCTTGCTGTGTAGCAACAGTGCTACCCACAGTCCACCTCACCACCCTGCTGCTACATTTCTAACTATGGCGTGACCATTGAATGTCTGAGGGAGCATGATGTGATTGAAGATCAATACTAACATTGACTGAACAATTACTTGCAGAGATTTCTCTTAATTTTTTTGTTTGTCATCTACAGAGCAGCATTAACTGTACTACAAAACATTCACTGTTTTTGAAATGTCAGAATACATGCTGCATAAAGATATATTTAGTTGAATTTGGCTTAATAAAGTAGTAGAAAAAAAAACTGGGATGAGTTATGATGAAATCTACTGACAAATGCAACTTGTCACTGAAATTGAACAAGATACTGTTAGTGGGTTACAGCAATGTCATGCCATGCTTTTACGAAAGTTTACATCAACAAACAGCAAGATATATGCACGTTTAGAGTTCAAACATTATGACAAAATGAATTTATAAAAGTCCAAATTTAAAGAAATTTAGGCTTCCTGATATTGATGAGATTTAAAAAAAAAATAATCTTAAAACTACAAATGCAAATTGAAATTCCCTCATGAGTTTCCTTCTAAAAGCTTTGGGGAATCAGATAAAAAGTCAAAATTTTAACACTTAACTATGCAAAATCATATACACCCCCAGTGAAGTTTGAGATGTCTTATGTCTTCATAACAACAAAATCTTCAAATTTTAAGCCAAGAAGCATTTTATTGTACAAGCACAGGTTATTGGTTTCTTACAATACTTGATAAAAAGCATTAACTGAGGGCAACATAATTACACCCAGATGAAGAGTAACACGTGTGTGCTTATACAATAGCAATGAAAGAAAGCAATCTATTTTACAGGAAATAAAATACATCTGTTTTGGAACACCAAACAGAAATGGTAGTATCTGAACGATCATATATCATTTGTAGACCTTCCACAGATTATTTTCCAAACACAACTGTATCTGGAGCATAACTCTAACTACTGTATATACTGCAACACAGATATATTCCACATTGATTTAACAACCCAGGAAAAACATGTTTGCTATTAGTGTAAGCGAGTTATATGACTCGGATCTGCAACCCTGTTCACAGCCAGGGATGTCCGACACTGGCTGTGGTATGAAAGGGTGAACGCAGGTTACTCTACACAGGTTCAATGTAGCGAATACTGAGGACAACACAAAAGGCTTTTGGTCGTGACACACAGCAATTTGGTGGCTGTCTGGAAATCTTAACCATAACTCTTGCTTCTTCTGATTACAAAGATGGATGAAAATAACTGTAGACTGCATGTAAGTGATGAAGTTTAGTCACCTGAGCAAACAGATCACCCACACACCATGTGTCTTGTTGGTACCTTGTTAATATCCAGTCAGTGTAAAATAAACACTGCATTTAACAAATTTTGAAACTGAAATGTGACAACCCTGTTCAGCAGTGACAAATCCAGGACTACAGTCGCAAATACTGTGACCGGCAGTCTGCTATAGGTAAATGCAAGTTGAACCTGTGTTCAATATTATGTGCCAAACTCAAGGTTTGTATGTGAAAGGGGTACTGGGTAAAAACCAAAAACATACTGCAATTATTTTGATTCAGTGGTCAAATGCACAAACATCATATCCTGTTGACAATCACACTGTGGCATCACTGAGCTTGGTTTGACACAGCATCAAAACAATGTGTATTATTTTTTGTTTTTCTTCTAACCTGCAGTTGCAAATTAATGTGATAATACAAAAACAATCTGAATTTAGTTGACATTGTTTCCAAAGAAAAGGAAACTTAACCTTTTCATCCACTGTCTAATGACTGGAACACTCTAGATTTCCCAAATTAATGCCCATCCCTTTACATTTAAAAATATAAAAAAGGATGTCATTTTCATTACCTTCTTTCAATCCCTGTCAAATATCCTGTCACTTTGAAATTAACCTGTTGGTTTACTGATAATGGTGGTTAGTAGTGAGTAACGACTCATAAAATGTATCTGAGGTTCATACTTGGTATGCTGTGTGTTACATGCAATCAACAACGGTAGGAAAAAGTTGGAATAAAGCAAATAATCAACATAATAAGGCAATCTGACCTTGGCAACAAAATAAAAGTTTAAAACAATGTAATACAAATGAGAGCACTGCAGTGTGTTTTGCCTCAAGTAAGAGTACATCAAAAATACAATTAAAGTACTAAAATGTTCTACACAGTCGCTGTATAGTGTTACAAAAATACAACCAAACCTTTCGGCAGATTGTTAATACACATGAAAAAACGTATAAATGAAGATAATGAACATTTATCAACAAGATCCTCAAAGAAAAAATAATTTTCAATATTTAAGTGAGAGGTATACACACAGAGCTCCTAATTCTCTAACATCAGCAAGGAAAGTATGCTTTACTGCTGCAGGCTATCAGGGGCCATCTACAATATGGGCTACTGGCTAAAGCAGGAATGCAGTACACTTGGGCCAGGCATTTGGGAATTATGCAAAGGAAGTCAACACACATCTATCATATTGGAAGGAGTGGCTGCAAATATTTGCTGGTAGATATTCTATTTCTTTTTTGATCATCAAAATTCATAAAAATGCTACTCAAAACAGTACAGGCATAAAGATAGACATCTACGTAAGTTTTGAAGTAAAGAAGAGTAGAAATGCCTCTGGAAATGTACAGTCACTGAGGCTACCTTTGCTCAGTGAAGGTTGGGAGATGCCCTGGTCATGGTAGCTGGGGGTTCCCAACCAATTCAGCCATTGCTTACACCATTTTTACAAATATTGTGTTTGAAATTGTGAAAGCATGTTTGGGTGCCACAGTAACTGCTTGCCACAGCCAATGACTGGTGGCAGGTTGCAAATCCTAGCAAATGAGGTTCACGGTTACTACATGATCACACATCTAAATCAGAACACTTTCTAGATGATTTAACAAATTGACAGTGTTACATATTTGACGTGTTACATAGGTACTGTATATGCAAACTAACCATATTAAACATTAATATCTGCTTTTTCTGAGCCAAAGCTACAGTACAAATGTTCTTAGTTTCACCCATTTAGTGTATACTCATGCAATAGTACACCAACAACTTGGTCCGGTGGACTTGGTTCTGAATACTTCAGGATCTTTTTAAAACGTGTGACTAAAACAATGGCAGGGCAGTCTGTAAACGTTGTCAAAATCAGTATGGCTACTGAGACCAAGATTTACTGACAGTACATTTTACAACATTGTCACATCTGCTGAATTTTTAAACCTCATAATTTGAGGTTAAAGCCACAGCCCCTGCACACTTTTAAAATATTGCAGATCACTTATTGTTTTCCAACTTGTCCATTAAAAATATTCACAGGGACAGATAAACAGGACCATCCCAGTCTGTGTTTGAATTATGAGAATTATGAGTCTCTAGTTCCTGTCCTCCAATTTGTTTGGAGGCAACTGCATAACCTCTTCTTTTCATTGACTGAATTGAGTTATGTACAAAATATTTAACTTCCCTCCATGTCCTGCTGCTTAAGGCAGGTTCAGCGGCTAAACATGCATCACAATCCTTTTTGCCTGGCACTTTAACCAGTTTACAGAAGTCTCCGAGCTGACGCCTGACCGCTGCCTGTTCCTCCTCACTCCACAACCTTTTGTTTCTCTTTTGAGGCTTCACAGCTGGGGTGACTTTTCCTGCAGCAGACATGGATGTACTTTCCTGTAACACTGGTGCTCTGTCAGGAACACCGGGTCCAAGTATTGTTGGGACAACCTGTGCAGTTGTGGAGGCCCTAGGTGGGCTTGTGGGGTAACCTGGTGTACCTGAATGGTTCAGAGGTGTGAATGAAGAAATGATAGGCCTACTTCTGTCATTTAGTGGTGAGAATGCAGGGACCATTGGTGTACTTGGAGGATTCAATGGTGTGAATGTAGGAACCATTGAGGTACTTGGAGCATTAAGTGGGTTAAAAGTAGGAATCATTGGTGAATTTGCAGGGTCCTGTGGAATATACACAGAGGGGGGTGGAATACTTGTGGTATTCTGTGTATATGATGGAGTCATTGACAGAATTCTGTTGTTCTCTGATGTGTATGCAGGAGACATTAGTGAATTTGTAGTGTTGTGTGGAGTAAATGTGGGAACCACTTGTGTATCAGTAGCATTCAATGGTGTGAAAGTAGAAATCAATGGCTGACTTGAATGGATCATATTTGTACTGGTGGAACACAAGGATGCATAAACTGAAGTCATCTCTTGGGAGAATGGTGTTGACTCTCTCAAGTTGGTTGGTGGTGCCATTGTCATACAACAATCCGAACTGTCTCTCAGGTGATCTGGATGCACTGTTGTCAAACTACAGACAACATTTGCATCTTGCAAATCTTCCTCTGTAGTTTGGACTTCGGCTTTTGGACTCTTTGGATTCAAAACATTTACATTCCCTTCAGAATTCTGCTGGTTATTTCTCCTCCGTATTGTCTGTAGTGTGTTGTGTACATAGTTTTTGACATCTGTCCAAGATCTTCCACTGAGATCTGGTTCGGCTGCAATGCAAGCATTGCACTCCTTTTTACCTGGAACCTTCATCCTTGTTATAAATTCACTCAAGAAACGTTTCACTGCAGCCTGCTCCTTCTCACTCCAAGGTCTTCTCTTTAAAGCGGTCTTCTGTGCAGTTCCTAAAAAGAGTGTAGAGAATCATTGTTATACAAAATAAAAATAAAATCGTCATCCAATTAAGAAAGCAGTATTCTCTCAATTTAAAATGATAAAACTATGTTAATTGTAGAGCTTGACAGTTCATTCTTGACCTTGGAAACAGCAAGATTTAGTTTTGTCAGTTGTCATTTCCAAGACCATTTGATATGGTCAAAGGCTCACACAGAACTGGCGAGGACAAGTGGACCTTGAGTGGATATTGTTTTGTCAACTACTGTTTCAACAGTCAAGAATGAACTGTGAAACTGAGAAGTCCTAAAAAAGGATCAGAATAATGAGAAGTCTGAACATCTACAGTTCCATGACAACTGAGAAAACTTAATTTGCTAATAAGGACCGTGTGATACAGTCAAAAGTTCCAGAACAAACAAGTGGACTTTGAGTGGAGATTGTTTCGTCAAATGTAAACTATACTTTTGAAAGCACTAACTATTTGCCATCCAATCTTTGTAATCAAAGAACACATAGATCCAAAACAATCTAGAATAAAGCAAAAGATGCTTACCATCTCTTGCAGTGCCAGGTGGACTTGATGGTAGTGTTCGATCCATTTTGAGAAGTTGTTTGCTCACTTCCTCCAGCTGTGATGCATTCTTGGAGAGTCTGTAACACTCCTGGCTGCTCCTTCCCACCAGCTTGGCCACTTGATCCCATTCACGTTCACTGAGACTCATTAGCTGCCAGCAGCTGGCAATTTGCTCTCTTAACGATGAGGACAGAAGGGCTTCTGGGTTTTTAACTCCACATTCCATTGCAGCCCTTCGGAAACAATCCAATCCTCTGATGAAGGATGGGCCTTCAGTCCGTGCAAAAAGGTATGGGTTAGTTTTTGACACACCTGCTTCCTCTCGATTTTCAATGAGCAAGTCAATTGACAAAACCATCCTTTCAGTTAGCAGAACCAGCATGTTCCTTCCATACTGACCTTCTAGTTCCAACCTAGTAAAACTGTCACTGAGGTCCAGCTCTAATTTGGTGCTTTTCCTTATTTGATCTGCAGAGGCCACAAATTTACCCCTGCTCTTTATACTAGTGTAAGTTTGCAAGAGCATTCTACCGATATTTCCTACCCTTCCTCTGTTGAAGAGACACACATCTGCTAGAGTGGCTTCGCTGAGCTTTTTCCATGTTGATAAACTAGGACTTTCTTTTAGCTCCTTTCTTGCTTCATCTTCTTCCACTGTGATAAATCTGTGGAGTTTTATCAAATCTTCTGTCACAGTTGACTTGTCTACATCCACTTTCTTGACCTCTTGCTTCAGAGACAATGCAAGAGCTTTGCGAGAAAAACACTCACTCCATTTTGTATCAAGAAGCTGAATGAACTTTTTCACTTCACTTTCAGTTTCACTATCCTCTGTCATGCGACTTTCCCCGAAAGCTATTTCTGCAGCTCGTTTTAAAGAGTACCCTATCTTTGAGACAAGGGAAACTGTTTTAAACTTACTGGAACTGGGATCAAAACCACTAGCTTTTTTGGCCCCTTCAACGGCTAATTCAAATCTGGATGGTAGACATATTTCATGCAAATATTGCACACTATTGTCAAGCTCATTTACAGCGAGCACAAATCTACCCAGTTCCCTCATCTTTTGGGCAATATAGGCAAACTGAGACTTGTCATGGTCATACTTAGCAGACAGTGCATTGCCATATTTGCAAATAAGTGGGTCATTTCTGATGTGCCTCGAGATGTCATCTTGATGCATGATGTGGATGATTTCCTTGCAGCCTCCGGTTAGGAACTCTGACATTGGAAGCAGCCGGGAGGCAGCACTGTGGACTCTGCCTCTTTTTGTCCTTTCGGTGAGCTTTTGATCTCCCTTTCTGGCCTTACATGACCGCTCATGTCTCCACAAGTCAGTTTTGCGATAAAAAGCAAAGCAGTGCTGGCAAGGCAGGAAGTCACGAACAGATATGCTAGGATTTTTCACCTGTTTCTTGGTCACAATTTCCCCTTCTCCACTTTTGAGAACTTTGCAATTATGTTCATAATCTCCTTTATTGCGAATTTGGTCAAGCAAAGTCTGTCTGACTTTGGAACCTTTGGGAAAGTGTATTGCGTGGGCAACATCTGTTTCCTCTGCATGTTTCCTTTCCAAATGCTTTGCAAGTTGGGTGAATGCCATTTTGCAATATAAACAGAAGTGCTTTTTGCATGACTCTTTTTTTTCATTATCTGCTGTGACAGGTGTTGTTTCAAGCACTTTCTTACAGGTCCTTAAGCTTGATCGTGTTGGTTGTTTCCTCTCTATAGTTTTCCTACGGTGGTGTGATTGCGTTTTAGTAATTTCCTTTGAGCCCAACTCAGGAATTATTTGATCTGTACCATCTGAGTGACCTGTCACCACATCCTCTGCCTCGTCACTTGAGGCATTTGCTTGCTCAGGGGAACTTTGTTTGTTACCTTCACCATTTTGTTCTGTTATTTTGTTGTCCCTTGTCAGCATCTCTTCTGCGTTGCTGGTTGGATTTGAATTATCAAAGTTCAAACTCATTTTACTTGATAAACCAACTTTTGTGTCATCTGACATCTTGTCTTCCTCTGCTTGCTTCTGGTCTTCCTTTCCTTGACTTCCCTGCATGGTAGCTGAATCACAAGCAGCATTTTGGGATTCATTTATATCCTTCACACCTTTCTGGATCTTTTCATGTTCTCTCACTGTCACTTGCTCAGTGTTTGTACTGGCAGCGCCCCTTGGCATTTTCTCGCCATCTTTTGGCCCATCCAAATCTTGTGGGATATTCTCCTCTACTCTTGGAGTACCCTCTTCATTTCTTGCACTGTCAAGGTTAGAGGTCAACCTAAGATCATCACTCGAACTTCTCTCTTCAATCAAGCTCCTCTCTCCTTCAAATGACCTCTTCTCACCAATAGTACACGCCTGTAAAAGAACAAGTATATGTAAGATTCATTGCCAAATCAGACCCCATGAATAATTTGATTGATTGAACTTAAAAGGCAGACCTGAAATAAATGTGGGAAAAAAAACAAAAAAAAAAAACCAACAAAAAAAAAAACAACAAAAATTAAAGCTAAAATTTGGTTTGAATTTTGATTGTTAACTGGTGATAAGTCATGTAACATTTTTGGTATTTCCTTTTCAAAATCATTGGCATATTTTTCAATTGGTGTGTAACACATCAGCACCTTGGCAATGCCCCACCAAGATCCAGGCTCATTCAAACAGAAGCCAATGTGATGGCCACACATCACTTTTTAGCCCAACATTGGTGTGAAAAAACCCCTGACACCTCTCCAATCTCCAGTACAAAAACCACATGTGACCCATTCAAGAACAGTTAATGGCTTTATTGGATCAAGCAGCGTTTTGACATTGTAAGTGTCTAACCAAGAATATGTAGTCATGGGGTGTTGGATGAAATGCTACATGGACAGGACAGAATATGCACTGACACTAGACCTACATTCATGATTTGCAATCAAAACAAATACTTATGTTACTTTTGATCTCATATACAAAAGATTTTGGCTTGGCATATTGGTGTTTTTACAGTAAAATCTATGAATTTATGATGATTTAACACAACATGTCCTCAATGTGGCTGAAAACACAGAGTCCAGGACCAGGCCAGGTACACATGCAAAACAAGAGAACACTTAAATGGTGTTCAGCCATCCCCATATATACATTAGGTTTTCTGACTAGATGTTGTCTACGCTATGATCTGTTGGATGGTAGGATAAAAAAATAAAAATGGATCCTGAGGACATAATAGTTACTGGTGCATGCCACAGGCAGCACATGTGCTATGATCATGGAGATGATGTTCTGAAAGCATATATGTACCTGCTTCAAAGGGTTCATCTTGTCCAATACTGATGTGTTCAGTGTCTTCTTCCATTGGCTTGTTCACTGCAAGGAAAGATGACACCACAGTTCTAATGTGCACATATTATGATAAATATATAATAAAGGTTGACGTTACCAATGTCAAGTTACAGTTATACATAAATTAAGAACCATTAACACTATATAGCTGCCTATATTTGACGCTGTATATCAGCCAGTTGTGGAAGTTAGTTTTAATTACAACTATGTCTCTTGCAATTTGAAATTTCTTCCTTTCAAATCCTGATTTTGAATAAAAGACAATTGAATCATCAGTCATATTAGCAATGTATTGACATGTGACCTTTCACAGTAGAATGATTGATACAATAAGCTATCTTAACTTCAGCTGCTAACAGCAGCTAGTAATTAGAGCAAAGTGCATTTTGTCAGCTGACACCAGAGAGAGGCAGCAAGATCTTATAACAGGTCAGTGGGGATTTTTTTCTCTCTTTATATTCTGCCCATATCAGAACAATACAATTAGGTTGAAAATCTGTAAAATAGCCCTATAATTTCACAATATCTACTACTTATTACAGAGTTGTTTCTGCTTCATAGTAAGAATCACACAATAGTTGTACTCTTGGATTAAATTACTGCTTTATAAAAAATGTACACCATTACAACATTGCTCAACATGATATATTTAATTTTCCATAAAACAATTTTAAGAAAACATGAGACCACACTCTTACCTGGGGTTGAGCAAAAGTGCTTGGAAGTTGTGAAAAATGTCTTGAGTAAAATCTGTGGATGTAGATCTTGAAGAGACAGATTCCATGATGCACAATTTAGACCCCCCCCCCCCATCTACTGTAGTACTGTAGAAGTTAGCTATTAATATCCTTTGAATGCAATGGGATTGAGTCATCGCTGCTACTTCATGTAGCACTAGTAAGCCGTTTCCCTCAAGTTGTATGTTCATTATTTGTGTTAAAGGTAACTAAGTTTATTAGAGGGTTTCTTAGACCAGAGGTTCCAGAAGTCCCAAATTTGATCAAGTCAAATCACATGCAGATTATTTTATCTGTGACAGAAAAATGTCAAAAAAAAGCAGTCATTATGTGTCATCACAACAAATACCACCATGATATTTTTCAACATAGTTTCATGATTGTGTTTAGAAAGGCTAACATAATTTATTGTGCCATGTGGAGGCAAGCCACAACTCATGGACCACTGTTGTTTATGTCAGATTTCTAACATATATCACATATTTCCAACCATGTTGCTTCTCATTCGCAAAATAATTTGCGATTTTACGGCAAAAGTTTATGCATTTGTAGTGCAGAGGACCAGGGTGGGCATGTATTCAAGGCATGTAATTACCTTATTAGTGCCATATTTGACAGACGCAGCACCATGTTATATAGTTCACCCATAAATTCTATACCGTTCACCAGACTGCACAATCACTCCAACACATACACACCGGGGGCAACCAAGGTGCAAGCTTTAAACCTTTTTTTTTTTATCTTGAAGGCTCAAGAAGCCTAAAGGTATGTGTAAAATAAAAAAATAAAATAAAACTAAGTCACAACATAATCAGAAGATACAAATAAGATGGTTTGAGTGAATGGGTTTATATATTTGTTAGAATAAAACATTTTAGAGGGGATAAAACATACCTCTTGGTCCAGATTGTAGTCCTCTTTGGAATTAAGTGCCAATTTTACAGCCATATAATCTCCACTTTTCACAGCATCCCGCAACTCACCTGACAGGAACAAGGTGGGAAAGTACACATTATAGATCTCACCTTTAAACATATTTTTTAAAAGATATAGTAAAAAAATTAACAATATACTCAAACAATATAGTTTTCTGCTCAGGATGACTTTGGTGATCATTTAACTTTTCAATCTAGTAATCTTGCAGTTCATCTACAACAAAAGGAAAGCATTTGCATGCAATTTGGATTTAATAGCTTAATAATACGTTTTGAAAGATGAAAGTGAAGTATTTTGTGACTACTCTGTATGCCATCACCACAGACTAATGGTAGCGGAGCAGAGCAGCAAACTCTCACCAAACAAACGAGACCAGTTTACCAAAACACACTTTACACAAGTTAAACCAACTCTGGTGGGGCAATGAAAATAACGTAGGCTGTTTCATTTTAAAAACCCTGCATCTGTACCCCATTGTGGATAACAACGGGTTTCCGTGGTACTAACGGTGCAACAGAGCAGCTGCTCTGCACTGCTGAAGACACAGCAGAGCACTCCACTATGTCCCTGTGTTAACAGTTCAGTTATCACTTGGTAAATGCCACGTGTCATAAATCCTTTTGAGTATTCATATCAAAATCCCATTTTTTCTCTTCCTGTAAAACATGTTGAATATTTTTGATGACTCGTTTTGTAGTACTGCACTTGTGGTCATAGTATCGAGCAGAGCAGTATCATATGACGTGTGTTTGATTATCAATCTGCTAAAACGTTCACATTTCCAAAAGAGCATGCTTGTGCTCCAATTTATTGTCTCCCTTGTCCTCCTCCTCCTCCTCTGATTTAACAACGCGGGTAAGGAAGGTGTGGATGGAAGCCAACAGTCCTTGTGATCAAATTCCTCTCTTAACTATTGACCTCATGTGTTTCAGCAACAAAAAAGTGCTCCAACCCGGTTGTTTTTTCTTTTAACTTCCTGTCTCCACCAGAAGTTGAAATGTTTCCTATTATGTAGGTAGACATCTCTTGCTTGTGACCACCATGTGCCTGGACTTTAGCAAACATCTGACCATTTTTCCAATACAACGCACAGCATTAAGTACAGCCAAAGGTAGAAGAAAATGAGTGACTTTCTGCCCAAATAGGTTACATTACAGAAGATAAAAATGCTGCAACTTCTGTACCACTGGGACTTTACAGTGCCAGAACAGATGTCCTAATGTTTAGAAAAACTGTCTTGTTGCTATGAGGTCAGAGTTTAAATTCCATAACTGGTAGTTCCAAATACTACCAATGTGTTGAGTAACAGCCACATGCCTTTTTAGTATCCTTGGCCAAGAAAATCACCTATCAACTCCTTGTAAGCTTCTAGATAACAGTAGCAGTCAGTCTGTAGTCAGTAGTCATGTTGAAGATGTAAATAGAAATACTCACTGGGTGATAACGGTGGACCTGACAGGATCTCATCTTCTCCGTTCAGATGTTTCTGAAAGTCGTCCAGAGTCATCCAGTCTAGATTGAGGTCCATTCCTAGACTCAAAGTGGCTTGACCCTTGTCTGTGTGAAACACAATGAGAGAGATACATGACACAGAGATACTTTACTAGTTGGCAGGCTAAAAACTTGGACACTTATGCAATTCTAAGACCTCTTATTCTCTCCAAAACTTTTGTCTCAAGCTACTCCTACATTGTAGTAAAATCTGGTGTTGTAAAATAATATTAACTCAAGGTCCTCTTAAAAGCTTATTTCAGGGCTTTCAGTTGCATCTTTAGCCTCTTTCACACATAGTTCCTGTTCATCTGTGAATGCATTGGCAAGGCAACCGTCACAGATTCAAATACGTCATCAACGGAGTCTTGTGATTGGTTCGCTCGCTCCATGTGAAAGCGTCTTTCATCAGACAGACGTAACCATTAATGTGCTTGTCCCTGTAATGTTACTGCTTTCATTCACAACACAGCCGTACCGGCATTTTCCCTGAAATGTTACTAGGTCTTGAGATGGGAAATTGGCGGTACAGATTTCCCTGAATATTGATCCTTGTTCCCATTCACACATAAACCTGTGCAGGAAATGTTCCTGAACATTTCAGGGATAGACTGCATGTGTGAAAGGGTCTTTGGAGAATTCATCAACTAATACTTTTAGAAGTATTGTACAAAATTGCTCACAACTACAGTATTTTTCAAATCTGAGTATTTGCAGTACAAAAATCATTGTATTTCATTTGATGTGAAACAACAACCTATTATTTGGAAGCAGAATGTGTTCAGTGGCCAATCAGAAGCATACCAGATTTGTCTGTGCCCTCTAGTGGGTCCTGAGTGTCCTGATTGTCATCACAGGCTATGAAGAGTCTGGGCTCACTGTCCTCTCTTCTCTTCTTCCTGTCATCTGTTGGCGTTCTCCTCTCCCAGCCAGGACGCTGCGCCTCCTCTGGCTTCTCTCTTCGCTCCCGGGAATCCTCTCCAGGCTTCGGCTTTGCCGTAGATTCCTCTCCTTCTCTCTCATCACTGTCCAGACTGAAGCCGTAACTCTGACCAGGTCTAGGGACTAGAGGAGGAGCAGACAAGGTGTCATATTACTTAGAACATTCTTAGAGAAAGGTCTATAGAGTTTTTGTTCCTCCATTGCAGCTGACAAACAAACCAATAGAAAACAGTAGATTGTTGTTTCTTCATGGTTACCATCCTTCCTTTCTCCTCTGTGTAGACTTGTTTCTCATTTGCTATAGTTCATAAACTAGTGACATAGTTCAGACATAAAAACAGCTTGGAAATTATGGGGGAGCCTGGTGAGGTTGTCAACTGTTGAGATTTGTGATTTTATATATATTACCACATATACCTGTGGTCTCTGCCTGTTGTGTTAGAATGGATTAACATACTATATTCAATGAGTTCCATTGAATTAGAGCCCGACTGATACTGGATTTTTGGGGCCGATACCGATATTAGGGGGTACAAAAATTCCGATATTGATATATCAGCTGATATTCTTTATATAAATACACTCCTACTACCAAAATGACATCAGTGCACTGAAACAGTTCACTGGGAATTTAATAATTATAAATAACTTTAAAAAAAAAGTTGACATGTTTTGTACCTGATTAAGATCTGTAACTGATCAAAGATGGGTGTAACTGAGTAAGATATTGCATACAGATGCAATCACACGTTCACTTTGTTTTTACCAGTTGGTGTTATGATGCTCATTAACTTGAAGTCAGTTTGGTTTGATGTGACTATGAACATGTTCAAACTAAGCAACAACAATAACTAAAAGTATGTTTGGGATGTACATGGGATTATTGTGTGCCTTTGTGCATACCATCTGATTGCTTCGTCTTCTCAAGGTCTGGCTTCTGAGCAGGAGACTCTTTGGTTGACTTGGGGATCTTCTCAATCTTTCCTATTAGCTACGTGAATACAAAAACAATGTTAACATGTTAAGTAGTTTTCCAGGAAAAACACTGAGCAGCAGCAAACAGGGAAAAACATTTGACAATCTTGTCCATTCTGAAAAAATGACAGACAAATATCAGTGTCCAATGTAACATTTTTTCCCCACTGGCTCACTTGGCCAGTAGATCAGAGTTTTACTGGCCCCTTGTACATTTTCACTGGCCCCCAAAAATGAAAACAACCCTTTTTTCCATAATTTTGGTAATTTATTCACATAATATGTACAACAGTGAAGTTCCCTTTAGATTTGGTTGTATCCCTTTAGTTATGAATATGTAATGTTGATATTACACAAATTTGCAAAATATAAAATTAGGCACATATTGGATCAGTAAATTAATGGTGTATAGGTTTCTCCATATTTTGTCCTCCTCCCTCTGCTGCTGCAGGTGCTGCTGGTAGAGAGGAGGGACAGGCTGGTGTCAGCCTGAAGTCTACAAGAATCCAACTAATTTTTGTTACATACAATGAACGTTCGTTTTGAGCTCATTCAAAAGAGTTCACTATTAGCATAATGAGCTCCGTATAGCTGTAAAATATAGCGGCTGTGGATGAGAGGGGAGTTGACTGCTGGAAGTCAAAGACGTATTTAAGTTTATGTTCTGCTTGTTCAACAGTTATTTGATAAATTGCTCGTACCATCTCCTTTACTGCTGGATTTTGTTGTACTTATGGCAGCGAGCAGTCGTAGTCGACTCGAGTAAAGTATAACCTAATGTCTGTTTTAGTCTGTCCGCTGTGGACTCTGTGCTCTGCTGTCCGCTCTGTGTGTAGTTCAGCCCCCCCCCCCCCCCCCCCCCCCCCCACCTCGTGTATACAGGCACTGACAGAGAGCAGAGGAGAGAGATGGAGAAGCAAACATCCCATTCTCTCCCCACTAGCTCCAATCAGCTGCTCGAAGTGGAGAAAGTGTGCCTAGTTTGCATTCGTCGTGATTATTATGTATAATGTGAAATTTCAGCAGTTGCTTTCATCATTCAGCAGTGGCGCTGTGCCACACAGCGACGTAAACCTGGCCCTGTGCTGTGATTCCAAATTAATTATCGGCCACCTGGCCAGTGACCCCAATTTATTTGTCTGTCATGACTCTGATTGCCCTGCATAAACTCTTACTGGCCCTGTTAGGTCAGACCCTGGGCAGTTTCTGTTCTGACTTTTTACTCATCAAGATACTGGTAAATTTGATGATCTGTAAATTTACCAAACTTGGACTACAGTAATTTTGGTAGATGATTCAGATATGAAGAATCTAAATACATCACCCAATATTTGTACTAAGCTCTTAAATAAAATAAGTACAGCAAGTGCTAGGGTGTTGTGACCCAAACCCATCCTATAATCATGCTTATGTTGTCAATGTGGTCCTATTATGTCTATCAACTATGCCGAAATGGGAATAACTAGGGGTGTAACGGTATGTGTATTCATCCCAAACCGTCACAGTACAGATGTTACGGTTCAGTGCATGCAGTCGTACGAAGAATACTCTCCATGACCCAAACAATTACTGTCAAAATAGTTTAATAATCCACTTAGTCCATGTGGAACAATAATTCTAGAGTGCGAGTTCCACCTGGAACGTTTTGGCAGCGCACCACTAGCATGCTCATGGGTATGTTAGCTGGCTTAGCCAAGGTAGCCTGAGTTACCCTGCTGTCAGAATGACAAACAAGAGACCTGTAACACTGACTGAGTGCAACACTATTATTAAAATATGCTCTGTTATCTCCGTAGTGAAACGATACCGCGTCTCCCCCTCCCCTCTCTATGACGGTCGGCTTTTCACTCCGCCTTTGAGTGAAGTCATTTGGAACAATGATAAAAACATTTGATAAAAACACGTCATAAGAACCAGTTCTGAGAGAGAGAAAAATGCAGTTAAAAAGTATTGCAGTAAAAGTAGTGGTTTGGTCCCTCTGACTGATCTGTTATTAAATATGATGACATTAGATTATTAATACTGAAGCATCAGTGTGTAAGTGGCATGTGACTGTTGTAGCTGCTGGAGGTGGAACTACTTTCAACTACTTTATATACAGTTAGACCATAAATCAGCATAAAACAGTTGTCAGCAGGTGTCCTGACTCCTTGCAAGAAATATAAAAGTTGTTTTCCTTTTCCACTGCAGCACAACTAAACTGTTTCAGTAATAGTTATGGCCAATGAGCCATTGTTGGATGTTTACATTTTTCAAAATTAAAGACCAAAATGTTATTTTCTACCTTCCCCCCCCCGCTGTACCAAAATCGTACTGAACCGTGACCACAAAACCGAGCTACATAGCGAACCATGAACTTGGTGTACCGTTACACACCCCTAGGAATAACATATTCAAGCTTGAATCTTAATCAGTTCCTCCTTTTCCATTTGGCCACCAAGAGCAAATATGAAGCTACATAAAAATATAATATGACAAATATTATCAGTGATGCTTGCAGGTGTCTCTGCACTATTCCACAACAGCCTTCAAACTATTCTGATTTTGATTATGACTTCCATATCAGCCAGGTGACTGTTCATCAAGGGAGAAAATTCAAGGTTGATCAGGGAAATCTATTCCCTTTCCTTGTGGACAAATTTTTGCTGTACTTTTTGTAGAATTCACATGTGCCCCAATTTCAACTAAAGCCTTGCTTTAGGTCACATCATGCATTATGCAAAAAATCGATTCTTAGATACATCCTGATGCGGACAGGGATGATTCTGCATTGATTCACAAAAAACAAAAATGTTAGTTAATAACGTGATGTTGCTGGAAAGAAAAAGGCGGAACTCAACTGCAAGGGCAGTGCGGCACCCAGACAGTCTACAGCGTGCACACGCTAGAGTTCTTCACAAAAGGTAGTGGTTGCATTTTTTGATTTAATTAAATAATTACCTATGCAAAATGAATGTGAAGTATATTGTGAACTTTCTACGCTGTCACTCAGAGACGTTAGCGGAGCAGTGATCGGCAGTAACAAACGAGACCAGCTGACCAACACACACTGCGGCATTAAACAAGGTAACTTAAACCAACTCTGAAGTGAAGAAAATAACTCGGTGCTCAGTCTGTTTCACTGCAACAACCCTGCACCCGCTCGGACAACAATGGCTTCCCCGGAGCTAATGGTGCAGCAGAGAGGCTGCTCTCCACTGCTGGAGACATGACGTTAACAACAACAACACAGCGGAGCACTCTGCCTCCCCCTAACTGCAATTCTCATACAGGCGGGAGACTGTAAGATGCTTTCAAATTAATGAATTAAGGCAGTTAACTTTTTAAAATAAAAAGGCATCAGACTATTTATCTTATCTAAGTGTCATATTGCATTTCAGTGGACTAAGAACTGAGAAAAAATAAATGATGTGTAGAAATCAACAATTTTGATGCATCAAGATGCATCAATAAGCATCATAGCCCTCTGAATCGGAATTGAATCGTAAGGTGCCTAGAGATTCCCACCCCTAATTCAGACCAATATAAAAGTATACATTACAGCTGAAATGAATAATCAGCAAAAATTAATCTCCAAAAATTGTGATAATCTATTAGTCACACTCAACACAAAAATTTCTGATACTAATCAATTAATAGTAATTAATAGTAAAAGTAATTGTAAGTTTAATCAATAATGAAAATAGTTGGTTGCAGAATAGGGCTGCAACCAACTATTTTCACACATAGCACTAATACTGTACCTTGTTTGGGGGTTTGTTGGTGCTCTTCTCTGAGGCGGCCTGATGTGATGGCTGCCTGCGGGGGGCGCGGTCCTTGGCCTCACAGTTCAAAAGGAACTTCTCAAACAGGTTAGTGGAGCCTGTGGCATCCTTCTGTCCCAATACCTCCTCTTTAACAACCTCGTCCTCTTTACCCTTGGTGCTGCTGGCAGCTGTGACAGAGGATGAGGAGGACGATGTGGAGGAAGATGAGACTTTGGGTGGTGCTGAGGTGCTCTCCTGCCCTTTGTTCTTAGCTTTCTTGTGTAGGATGGAGCTGTCACTGGAGTCTGAGGAGAGTGGGGCAGCCTCCTCCTTGCCTTTAGAAGTGAGGCTCTTTAGCTTTTGGAGGCTGCTTTCTTTCTGCGTGTCGTCTGGCCTTTTGCCCTTTTTGTCCTGGATGAGGTCCTTAATGCCCTGCAGCTTTACTTCCCATTTCCCCTTCTTTTGTTTGGATTTGTCGTCGAAACGTGCCTTTTCGGCTGATTTTGTTACTGACTCTGCTGACTGATTTTCAGTATCATCTATTTGGGACTTTGATGGGCTGTCACTCAGGTCGTCCTCCAGAGGGGCAGTGGCCTCATCTTCAGACGTTTCAATCTTGCGTTCCTTCTTCCCTTTCTTTTTCTTCCCCTCCTCTACCTTTTCTTTCTTGTGCTTTCCTCCATCTTTTCCCTTTTCCTTCTTGTGTTTTTTGGAGGGAACAGGCTCATCGTCCTCCTCTTCAGAGTCAACCAGCCGCTTTTTTGATTCAGTCTTTTTCTCCTTGGGAGGAGAGGGTGGAGTCTGGGGTCTCTCCTCTTCTTCATCAGTCTCTGGTGCCGGTAGAGGCCTGAAATCCTCCTTCCGCTTCTCTTTCTTCTTCTTCTTTTTCTCCTTTGGAGATGATTCCTCTTCTTCTTCCCGAATCTTTTTCTTTTTCTTCTTCTTCATTGGTGACTCAGTTGGACGGTCTTTGTCGCTTTCACTCTCGGAATCAGCATCAAATATATCGCTCTTCGTAGGCAGCAGCTTCTAGTAGAAGAATGGAACAACCAAAGTCACATTATAAGATTATATATTGCTTTATGGCTTAAGTCTGATTGTTCTCTGATACCTGATAAGCATTTTAGTAAACTTCATATTGTAATAATCACACTAGAAAAAAGTGCTTTTAGTTGTGAGGTAAATGTGTTAGAAACAAATATGTATGCTCGTCATGGGCAACACCAAAATAACCGTTAACTTGCTCAGTAAATATCCGGCACCCTGTATTTTTTTCAATTTAGCAGCTGATCAGCTGTGAGTTTCCAAACCTACTATGGTACAAGTTGGTCATTTCAACAAGCTAAATGAGTTAGAGTCGACTCTGCTCCATAAATGCTGTGCTGACATCAGTTTTGTTTTATTCTGTAAACCTAATTGTCAGTTGGACATACCACACTCTTCTTGGCTTCTGCTTCTTTCTTGGCCTTAGCATCAGCCATGGACTTCTTAAAAGCTAAGAGGACCTCGCGACAGTCCTCCAAATGGGCCTCTGGCTCCCAAGTGTCATCATCAGAGCAGTAATTCTTCCAACGGACTCTGTAGAGCACCTCACCCTGAAAAAACAAAAAGACAGAAGACATGAAGCTCAACATCCCCTCCAGACCAACTTGACATTGTGATCAGTAGCTGTCAGAACTTCCCCTTTGACCCACCAATTAAAATCTGCAGAGCAACACAAGATTTCCAAATGAATGCAAACACGGCTGACAGACTGGATCAAATTAATAATTATAGTATTTTGAATGGTGAACATTTTCAGACTGATATTCATGAATATGACAAATTGTATCAGACCGCAAGAGACCAATGGGGCAAAAAAATTTAAAACTGCTTTAGTCAACTGCTGGAGTCAACATCTGTAACTGCACATACTCATATTTACCTGTCCCGACCATGTTGTAAGCCTACATACAAAAGGAAACTGTTTGTGGCAATAGTCATGTTTACAACCGAGTGCACCACTATGAATGCCCTACAGGATAGACTGTGCACCGTTAACCTCATATTTAAATGACTATCATGTCTCCCCTCTCTCTCTATGACAGCCAGCGTCTCACCCCACTTTCAAGTTTAGCTGTTCACTTTTTCCTTTCCGACCTAGTCAGACAACTCGCCGTACAAGCTAGTTCTTTTCATGCATAATCCAACCCTTATTGTGAAGTAACCAAAGAAAGTCTTGAGTGATAGTCATTGAATGTAACTTGATGTGTCAAATGAGAATAATTGGTGTAAAAATCTACATTTAACTTTTTTCACTCAGGAGAAATGATTAGTTGAAGAGCTGAAAATGATTCCAACAATTTGGGCTCACATCAAACAACCCACAATCAAGGCAATCAAATTATACAATGCTTTATACCCTTCATGACAGGATTAGTCAGTGTTGTTATTCAAGCATTTCAAAGTGACTTAAATGAGGATACAGCAGCCCACAAACTAATAATCTTCATAAAGTGAAATGTGTCTTTACAGAAATAAAAACAGGAATAACAACAATGACACACAATGGCTTTGAATAGGATGCCCTTCATTTCACAGATATAGATCCATAAGTTTCTGGTTCAGTGCATATTCTGCTTTCTTGGCATCTTATTGGCATATACACTGTGATTATAAAGGCTTTTTACGATGTTCTATCACATTAGACCAGTGCCCATGTGTTTTGCAACACTGCCCCAACACACAAACACAAATTCAGTTTCAATGGCTGCACCTTCCAGGAGAACTGCCAGCAGACCACGCTTACTTCCTTACTGAATCTGTTTTCACTCTCACTCTCGATGTTTCTGACTCTCAAATTCTCAAGAGAATTTAAAGGACCAGTGTGTAGGATTTAGTGGCATCTAGCAGTGAGGTTGCAGGTTGCAACAAACTGAATACCCTTCCTCCCCCTCCCCCTCTAAGCGTGTAGGAAAACCTACGGTGGCCATGGAAAACACAAAAGGCCCTCTCTAGAGCCAGTGTTCGGTCTGTCCGTTCTGGGCTACTGTAGAAACATGGCAGTGCAACATGGCGGCCTATGTGGAAGGGGACCCACACCCTATGTAGATATAAAGGGCTCATTCTAAGGTAACGAAAACACAACAATTCTTATTTTCAGGTGATTATACACTAATTAAAAACATACTTATGAATATTATATTCCATTTTCGCCAAGTCCGTTCTGCTAGATGCCACTAAATTCTACACACTGCACCTTCAAGACAAGCAGTAGGCAAAGTGCAAAGAAAAGGTTGTTAATAGCTGACTAGGGCTATTACTGGCTCCTCTGCTGGACACGAGCCTCATCTTGCACATCATAGCAGCCCATACATTGCGACAGGTTCAGCCTGGAAGTGGAAGTGCCGGGAACCGCCAATTCTTACGCTTCACACCAGAAGCACATTTCTCCGCGACAGTCAATAAGCAATTCTGCTTCTCTGTTCTTTTCTAATCACATGTAGAGCTGATCTTTATTCAATAAAATTAATATGCGTAAACTACACAAGCACACATGTAATCAGTGTAAATGAACAGGCCAAGTTAGTGCTAGCTAGCTAATGAGCTAACATGCAAACCCCAGCCGGTTAATGCGCTAATGCTAGCTGCATTATGCTAACAGCAAACTAAAAGAGATTTTAGCATTTTATACTGTAAAAACAAATCACAACAAAGGCGTAAGCACACGAAGTGTAACTTATTCTTATTACAGGCTTACTCAGCATGGGCAAACAGAGCTGTAGGCTAAGAAATAACTTCATCAATTTGACATTCGACTGGCCTAGGCTAGCCTATAGCCACTATCAATATTTTTGGATGAGTGTACAGCAGATGGATGAACGCCTGAACTCAGAATCTGAGGTTACGATACGTAACCAATGGTCCCTCATTGGCACAGGGTGTTTTATTTTGAAAATTGACCAGATGCTCTATGCTATTCCTGTGTCTGTCTGACTTCCTGCCTGGCTTGATCTGCTCTGTGCAGCTCGACAGATTTGCTCATGGTGCATGGAGAAAATAGACCAGACATCAAAACTATCACTGCAGATCGCGAGCCAGCTGCGGTCTGAATGGTCCAATCGGTTAACATGGATGCTGAAAGGTAGGCTGCGTTTCGCAGTGCTTCCACATCCGGTCTGATGCCTGCACCACACAGCCTATCTTTACCTGTGCGTAACGGCTACTTCACTGAACGGCTGTGGCTTGCGCGTGTGTGGTGTCCACAAACAGCATTGCTGCTGCGGCGCTGCTACTACCAGCCTTATCTTTCTACATTGAGTTTGCCTTTGACAATGGCCATCAATAATAGAATGTTTCATTTCATTTATATTTAGTGTAGACAGAAAAACATTAAGATGTGTGTGCTCAATTGTAAAAAATAAATAATAACCATAAAAATAAATAAATAAAAAATATACAGCAATCCTTCTTCACGTTCGTTTAAAAGCTATTTCCTGGGGGGGGGTTTGGGTTTCTGTTCTACAGGTTTCCAAAGGTTGGCTTATCGAGAAGTATCTAATCTATCTATTAGGAGCGGGACCTTAATTTACATTATAGGCACCAAACCAAATCTAAAACTCTCTAAGCAGATATTCTGGGTTCAGTCTCTGCTGAATTAGAAGTGCTGTGTGTTTGTCTTGCCACTATATCTTGCTTCAAGTTTGAGATTTTTCCCCCTCTTAGTGAAAGGTGTCAGTTATGTAATGTTGCCTGTATGATGTCAATAGGACTACCAACAGATCGTTTTCACTGTCTATGGGCCACACTGCCTACCTGAGCAGCGTGTGTGCATCACCTCTTGCTTTTCATTTTGGCCCATTAAAGCTAGGTTTATGCTCAACGCAGTGTCCCCGGTGTGGTTTTAGCAGTTCAACTTCACAGTTTAAAACAGGAAGATCCATTTTTTTCAGGTTAAGATGAAGATCGGATAAAATATTGCACAAATTTGAGTGGTGAGCTTTTCTTTCAGCATTCAAAAGTTTCTACTACACAGATATCTTCTCTGTCGTGTTACAAATGTACACAACATAGAAACCCAATCTAGCACAATCATGTTCAAGTAATCACATTCCTACATCATGAATTCATCTTTTTTAACCAAGACTCTCTTTATTATTTGGCCTCATAAACAGAACTGGATTATTTAAGAGTTATTGATTATTTAAACTGGGGAATAATTATTTCTTAAATTGATGTAAAACTGTGAAGAATCATTGAAACTTTGTAAAAAGACCTTGTACTCAAAGAAAAATAACAAATACAAGCCCACAACCTACCAACACAAAAACCACATACCCCATTCACATGTGCACTCATGTGAAGGGCCAGTTAATATTTAAGTGTGAAAATGTGGCCCTGTCCCGTGACAAGGCATGACTTTGTAAACAAAAATAAATGGAGGAATCAATGCTAATAATGCTGTTAAAATGAGATCCAATGGACTGCATAAGAGCTAAAAGATACAGCCAACAGAATTGATTTCATTCTGGTTACCAATAACAGTTTCAAGAAAGAATGTAGAGGTGTTAAATAAGAAACCAAGCTATGATCAACTCTTCAAAGAGAGCATTCATTGAACAAAAAGAGAAGAATTACAATGTTATTTTGTTCTTTATCACTAGATGTTATAGATGACGATGTTATCAACGTGTGATGTACTTAATTTGTGTAAGTGACGTTTTGGGAGTCCTACTGAAACATCAAGGGAGTGAAAGTTACTTCTTACTACACCTACTCGTCAGGACTGTGTTTATGCAAGTGGACGATGAAACTAAAAATAGTGTGATAATATAATCAATTTTATGCAATGGCACACCTCTCTTGTTAATGCACGGAAGGGCCGGGAAAACAGGATAGTTGATACAATTTTAAATACGGCGCCACGATGCTAACGTAACGTTAGCGGGCGTTAATTCACATTGGGAAGAAATGCATAACTGGCAGGAAAACCTCAGCATCAAAGCTGGTGTATGCACACCTAGAAGAGCATTAATCCCGGGGTCTGTTTGGTGTAGCTACACCTCTGGCCAAGTGCAACTATGATGAGAGTATCTGCAAGCTTGCAAAAGCCTCCGTCCTTGGCCTCAGTGGGGGAGAGGCGAGCGGACATTATGGGAGAAGTTGTGCAGAAAAAAAGATGCTGTGTATGGATGAGTAGAGAACCACGACAAAGGAATGGCTAATAGTGTATGATTTACGGACACGAAAGTAACTCTATGCATCAAAATGCACTAATATCACAGTATAGAAAATCAGTTTTGTCAACAGAAAGTGCTGTAGGTGGACTATGCTTGTTAAGAGTGGGGTGAAAGCAATACCAGCCATGTTTGCCAAGCTACGTAGCAGTTAGCTCGCTTTACCTCTTCCACCCGCATGTCAATTATCCTCTCCACTTCGTAAACATCTTCCTCTTCGTCTTGCTCGCTGTCCGCCGGCTCTACTTTGTCGGCCTCGGCCGCCATAGCTGTGGGTTGGTGTTACTGTGGCTAAAATGTAGCTATTCCTCTTTTGGCAGTCGTGAAGGCCGCGCCGTCCGTGCTAACAGAGGCAGGACGCGGTGACTGCACTGTAGCACTACTGGCTCTGCGGCTCACAGGGAAGCACCGCCCGCCCTCACTACGCTGCGTTCAAGCGCTGCCTCTAACCTCTGAATGTACACTCCTAAACCAAATGTACGAGTTTTAACAAATTTAAGAGTTTTGTGTCGAAGCCTGTATGCGGCAAAAACTAATTTGGACTTTGTGGTACTACTCTGTATTAACATTTCTGAAGAATGCAGAAACGTGCGATTCCTGACGTTATTATATATAGACGGCAAATAGATTAGTTTTACCACCGATTTCTGCCATGCTTTCAAAGCCGTCTTGACAGTTTCAACTCAAGATATCTTCACGAATTGGATTATTGAAGATAACTTTTTTCATGATTTTTGTGCGCTATTGCCAATTTACTATGTTAATTCAAACGTTGTAGTCGAAATCCCGATGTTTCCCACAGTCACAAAGGTAGCATGGGCATACAACTGCCCTCTGGATTTCACGTACAGCAATCATAAGCATTGAAAATATGGTGGATGGCAGACTAGGCGGGCAGTCAGAGCATGGACTCAACCCAAGAAATAATAAACCTTATAGACAACACTAATACATATGCATCATTTCAAAAGGAATGTTATCACCTCCAACATACAATGATGTTTAAACACACTAACCATTTAAAAACGTAACAGTTTATGTATAGGTGACATTAAATAAAACAAGATTTGTATGGCAGGTATATATTCTGAATAGTTTATCCAGAGTATCAGGTGACACTGTGTATTCTTCAGTGTCAAATATATTTCAAATGAATGCCATCCTCATATTTAAATACCTGCACCTGACATGTCTCTTTAATATATCAGCAACATATTTTTGGCAGCAGTGACTAGTTTTGGTGGCATTGAATTTCATTTTAACAGTTTTGATTGCAAATTACAGTACATTCAACTTAATTTCTTAACATATTGAATTGGTAAGTAGTTTTAATTTATTGTGTAAAGGACTTTATGCAGCAAGCACTCACATTAACGTCCATAACTGAATAACCTGGATTTATTTAATCATCATATCAACAAACATACACCAACAACAATAATTTTGATGGAGAAAATCCTCTTTTTGCTCCATCCCTGTGATTTAACATAATAAAATAATAAGAACTCAAAAGACACATAGACACATCTAAAAAATATTATATTGAATGTGTGAATGGCTTTCTGGTATTGTAACTGAGTTTTACAGTGTGGCACAGTGTGCTCGGTTCTCTCCCATCTCAGACACCAAAAATGATTTTGAGATCAGCCAGGGAGAGTTTGGAGAAGGTGCTTCCTGTTCCTGACAGCACATTTTGCGCTAACTCCTTTTTCTTCTCCTGTAGTGTAGAAATCTTATCCTCCACTGTGCCTTCACACACAAACCTGTAAACACACACACAAAACTATGAACACAGTATTACTCTAATGACAATGAAAAACAAGGCACACCATATCCTCCAGTAATATGAACTAATGAAGATGCATACAAAATACGTTTTGTGAAGATTCAGTTATAAGCTGTCCAAGAAGCATTTCACTCATATATCATATATCTAATCCTTTTGCAATAATGTTGTACATAGTTATAATAAATAATAATAGCAGCCACACAATCACATTAAATGTCCTGCTGATTTGTTACCTGTGGATAGTGACATCTTTACTCTGTCCAACTCTGTAGATTCGGTCACAGGCTTGATCCTCCAATGCTGGGTTCCTGTCATAAAAGATTTTCATACTTCATTACAGGTATTACATATTCATCTGTTTGTGATAGTCACTGCATCTGTAATAATACTGTAATAATGTCAATTTTATTTATATATCACCTTTCAAGTGAGACTCAGCAGAGAGTAAAATAAAAAAAGCAATAACTACATGATGGGTATTTAAAACAAACAGTCATTCTAACAAAAGACATACTGTGTGTACAATTGGCAACATCAAGCAGGGTGAAGCCAACACCAATAATTATACTCTGTCTTTGGCATTATTTGTACGAATGCTTGTAAGGGTGTGTCTCACCAGTGCATATCAATGAGGAAGAGGTGATTCCCACCAATGAGATTGAGTCCAACCCCTCCAGCACAAAGAGAGACCAGCGTCACCTTTGGCAGAAAGCCAGAAAGATAAATTAACATATGTTACTCTGGTTTGAGTCCAGTAAATTGAGATCTGAAAATAGCAGCAGCAGCTCTTTGGTGTAATTAATAAATGTACTAAAAAACTCAGTTCTTTATTTGTTGACCATATAAATGTAATAATTGGCTAAATTGAATAATTGACATAATTTAAGAGTTTACCTTCATCATGAAAAAAAAAAAAAAAAAAAAAAAAAAAAATCAACATTTGGTGTCTTCATCAACTGACTAATTGAAATTTATGGAAAACTAAAAGACCTGTCAATCAATTTAAATTTGAAGCAGGCTCTAGTCATATGTTTTGTTTTTGGGTCCTGAGTTTTCGGTCATAGTTACCTGTGGTCCTTTAGGGTTAGTGTTGAATTCTTCCACCAGGTCCATGCGGCGTTTGGGGTTGATGGTCCCGTCAATGACAGCATATCTCAGGCCCATCCGCTGCAGATGAACTGCCACGATGCGGAGCATGCTGGTCCACTGGGACACGATCACACTGCCAGACAGTTTACAGATCAATGAATGTATTTAATTGTCCTTTAAAAAGATCATATATACAGAGAAACATGAAAAGGGTAAATATGTATGACACAAGAACAGACATCACACAATCTTCCCCAGCCAAAAAGGGGATAACTCCAGCTGCTGGGAAAGATTGTGTGATATAATGGAAAGCTTCTGAACAGCTTCTGAGTCGACCTTGTGGTGAGGATGATTTGTGAACTTTGGCAAATGCTTTTGTCTACCAAATGAATGTGTTGAATCCTTGCTGGAAGAATCTAAATAAACTCAAATTAAAGCAGATTTTGGATATGACTCGATGACAAAAAGTGAGGTGAGTCAGAGGTGAGGGTAAGAGTTAAATATTTTACCTTTTTTGATCGTCACTCTTCTGTCTTATTGCCTTCAGCTCAGAAACGATGGCAGAAATCTGGAAAATGAGGGAAAAAAAATACATTTTAACAACAAATGAACACCTTAACTACACATAGATACAGGAAAACATGCAACTTTTTGCAGACTTTGATATGTTGTATGCTGACACCTTGTCATGTCAAACATGAAAAATTGTTTTCACACCTGGCCTGTTGTATATTTTCCCAGTGCTCTTGGCAAAGACAGATTTTAACCTGCATTTTATGAAAATATCTGATATATGATCAGTCTGCTGGTGTGTGGGCAGGTCCTAAATAACCTATAACCTTTACTGACCCCAACTGGAGATGACTAAGAACTACAACAACACTGATACAACTTTTCTCCTGTCAGACATGTCACTTGATCTTGGTAGCCTCAGTGCACAAAAACATATTCTGAACAGAGAGAGGTAATCTATCCTAATACAGCAGATAACAAACAGCTTGCACCATCACATTCAGGGTGCCCACCTTGGTGCTCTCACTGCTGTCCTCAAACAGATGTGAGGGGAAATGCGTGCCATTAAGGCCCACAGTGTCTTTGGGATGAGGGCCTGATGGCGAGGGGCTGGAGGAGAGTGACAGAGCGTTGAGCTGCTCCTCCAGAGACAAGACAATCCCATCACCCTGCAGCTCTGACGAGTCGAGAGTCTGAGCGGAGAAAGAAAATAATTTATCGTGTAGACTACACAGCTGTTTTTTTTGTGTGTAAGTGTGTCTTTTTAATTTAGGATAAAATAATAATCTTTGTCAGAGCAGCACAGTGTGATTGTGCGTGCAGTGTACCTTCTTAAGGAGTGATAGGTGACAGCAGCATTGTCGGAGGCGCAGCAACAGCGACAGGATGTGAACGGTGCTGGATGCCTGCTGGGGCTGCTGGGAACTCGACACAGCAGGGTCAGCCTGGGACATACCAAACTCTTGGGCTACTGAAGCAGGAAGACATGCACATGCACAGTTTGACTTAAAGGGCAATAATGTCAGACTTGATTCACCCTCAGTGGAAAATTCTCATTTCTCTTTTTTTTTTTAGTAAGCTACACATAATTCAGTGCAGCTTCCTAAAAACACTAAATCAGAAGCTCGGAAGCACTTTCTGAGTGCATATTTGGTGAGTCGGCCAATATATAATTTACTACATTCACACACTGCAAAATGGCAGCTGAGGTCAAACTGAATGTGACAGCTTTGCAACTAGGAAAAAAACTCAGCATGTTTTATCCAAAGCATCATCTCACTTTCATTATCCTTATAGCAAACAGAGACAAAAGACACACACACACACACACACAAAAAAAAAAAAATCACTTTATGTGCTCAAAATGTTCCATTGCATGCTCTGGATTGAGGTACATTGGATTGGATTATAATCATAGTTGCATCTCTCTCGGCATTCATGACACACAGCCTGTAAAAAAAAAACAAAAAAAAAACAAACCTGTTGATATCTCACCTTTGTCAAAGGGGTTGGAACTAGAAGTGTTTCTCTTGTTCACGTCATTTCCTTCATGTCTCTTCAGGTAGTTCTGCAGGGTAGATCTAGAAGAAGAGCAAATCACCAGTGTAGTGTAATTTTAGTTTTTATTTTTATTGATCTATCTACAGTATCAATGAAGGCTTATCAGCATCTCATCTCATTTTTATCCAGTTACACACATTTAGAACTTGGAGATGCTGTAAGCGTCCTGGATGGTAGTTTAAAGGGGAACATGAATTCTTTCCATGTGTAGACGTAGCCAGCTGGCCCAGAGAAGCTGAGGCCACTTCTCCAACCTTGAAGTTAAAATGATTAGATTTAAATGTTCCACATTTATGTCTATTTTTTTCCAAGCTACTTTTCCATGGTATTAATGGAAAACATCATGAGGTCATGAAATGTTCCCCAGGAAATATTCAAAGTAATTACAAAAACACAAACGCAGAACTAAGAGAATCTGAGTAAACTGACAATACACCATCATTTATTGCAACATTTAAAATATTGCTGAAACGAAGAACTGGGGGACGGTAACATCTCCTTTCCTTTCATCAAGAAAAATCCTGTGTTTCCTAAGCTTAAGGAGAAAAGACAGGAAGGAGTAAACCACCATCCCTTTGTATTTAAAGATTTAGACTGGCTCTTAAAGAAAGAGTGAATACAATGTAGAGGGATATGGGGGGGTTCTCATAACTCTTGTATGAAATTGAAATAAATAAGACGAATTACTGCGTTACCTGGATTGGGCAAAGACCACATCATACACAGCCTGCTCATCCTCAGACAGTTTGAGTTGATGCACCTCGCAGGTCCGATCAGGAAGAGACACCTAAAAAATTGAACATTTGACTTCATCCAAGATCAAGAGTGAGTGTTTGTTGATGTTTGAACCAATCAGCACTTCAATTTTAGCTTGCTTAGCTTGAAATAGCCTGCCTATGAACGGTTTTTTAAAATTGAATGAGGAAAATGCTGAGGCTTTATCTTGTATGTCTTATTTTTCTTTTTTATACCATATATATGCTATGGACCCTCTTGTGAGTCCGAAATAAAGTTTGAATGGAAAGCAATTTTATTTTTCCCTTGAAGACCTAAGTCCAAGGTGTGTGCGTGTGTATTTGTCCCTACCAGCGGTTTTCCAGTGGAGTCCCGTTGGTCTTTGGTTCGTCGGAGCAGCAGACTCCTCGTCAGGAGGTTGAGTCTCTCTCTGCCTCTCTTAGAGCCGTTGTCAACCTGCGCTTTCCAAAGTTTGTACTCATCAAATGGAGAACAACGCAGAAACCTGGGACACAGAATCAGACAGACAGTGAATGAACAGAACCTCATTCAAGTTAACCATCGTGAATAGTGTAAAGGCTGTTTATAGCAGTGATAAATATATAAATATCTCTAATGTTGAGCCTTTTCTTTCTCCTGCTGAGAAACTGCTTCACGCTTCTGTTACCCCTGCCAAGGTAAAGATTTTGGCCCAGAATGTTTGTTCATCTGATAATTCGGAGGACATCTCAAGAGGTACTTTGCAGATTTCAATCAATGAATTTCAATGAAATTTGGTATTTGGAATTTGAAAAGCTGAGCCATGGGCCAAGGCACAAGTGATTAGTTTATTAGTTTATGATTATTATAACTTTGGCCTGCTTGAATATTTCATTTTCGCCATTTTTCATGTTGTAATTATTAAACCTTTCTTAAAAATTCTGAAAAGAAATGAAAATAATGTTTTGCAAATAGTAAACACACCAGTCTCACTGGAAATAAAACACTCCCCATTGAGAACCATACATGTCCAGCATGCAGCAGAAAACATTTCTATGAGGAAACATTTTTAAAACTCTTCTCTCCACTGTGTTTTTGTCTTACTTGAGCAGTGAGTACATGTCCAGCAGGTTGTTCTGGATGGGTGTGCCGGTGACAGCCCAGCGGGCACGGGCCCTCAGCTGGCAGACAGCCATGGAGGTCTGCACTTTTGGGTTCTTGATGTTGTGGGCTTCGTCAAGAATCACCCGGGCCCAGGCCACTCGTAGAAGAGGAGCCGAGTGTGATGGCTGAGGAAAAATGACATGGGATAAGTGTACATGTGTTTACTTTTTTGTTTTGGTGGCAATAATGTTTCAAATGCTGTTGCAATTACTTAATAAACTGACATTACATTTCTAAGGTAATCACATAAAACCTGCAACTTTTTGGCATGAAAATGGCCAGTATCAGCTGCCAGCGCCGTAGGCATAACTATGTTTGTATTCCACCTTACAGGTAGAGTATTAAGCTGCAGCACTAAAGCTGATCAATGCTGCAGAATTCTGTCATAAATCACCCACCACCTTATCAGCATCCTTGTTTGGTTTCTCAGCATCCTCCTTCTGGACTGGGATCTCCTTAGAGACCAGACTGTATGTGGTCACCACCACATCATAATCTGCCAGCCTGAGAGACAGACAGACAACACTTTACTCAGCTTGACTGTGTGTGCTTCAAAAATCCTCTAAACTTGAATGATGATAGGTCATCAAAAACCTCAGATGCCTTCTTCAACTTCATGTTTTACAAAAACAGGAAGTGAAGCAATTTCCCTGCATTGCTTTGCCTGATCACGATCAAACTTACTCACTAGATACACAGCTCTCCTTTCTGTAAATTCACAACCATCCAACCAAAGGGCCATCGTCTGGTCTGGCCTTTGCAATACTTTCTCTAATAATGTTCAAAACTGCTCAGGTGTCAAGTTCAAACTGTAACTGCACGAATCTTCCTATGTGCAATGTAATTGTGTTCTTGATGTTTTTTTCTCAGGCCTCTTTGCAGCTACATTTGTAATTGGCAGCTACCTATTTGTGAGCATAAACGTCAGTGAAGCTAATACTAAACTGCAACAAAGCAAGCATTTGTTCCTGGTTCAGAAAATGATTTTAGTTTATATGGTAGTGGTACTGTACACAGTAGAAATAGTGTGTGTGTACATGGAAATGGAATCTGAGCATGACTGCCTCACACTTTGGCACTTCTCTCGCGGTTGGGGCCGTGGTACAGATACACCGTCAGTTTGCCTTTCTTGACATGTCTTTCCACCTCGTTCTTCCAGTGGTGAACCAGAGAGGCAGGACAGATGATCAGAGTGCCTTTAGAAACCACAACGCTGGAATCTGGACGGTGAACAAACAAACTCATCAAAACTTGCAGACTCTAAATACACAACACATAAAATAAACACATTACACTACAAGCTCCAATTAGTATGACAATTTGACAACTAAAACTCGATGAACTCTATAAAAACTATGACGATAGTAAGTCCAGTTTTCTCTTAAGCTGCATTTTATATGAAAGGGGTTGTATTAGCAATGGTATTTGTGATTTATGCTGACAATACAGCTGGAATATGTGCAGTCAAAAACTCTTCTCTAGTCCTACTTCTTTATTAGTTTACATTGTGGGACATTCACATAATTCAATTCAAGAAGAAGAGTATTGTGTACCAGTTTTGGAGATCCAGCTCTCCGCCTTCTTCTCTTCCTTCTTCTCACATTCCTCTTTTGTCTCAATCTTCTTGGCCAGTATGAGAGAAATCATGGTCAGTGTCTTCCCCAGACCCATGTCGTCCGCTGAGTCCAAAAAGAGTAAGAGCGAGAAGAGTAAAGAAAAGACATGATGTTATTTTGATAACAAATATTTCATCTCAATCTTACATCTTTCAGCAAGATTTCTTATAAGTCTTTACTGTCACATCTTTAGTGTGGGAAATGGGAAACATACCCAAAATTCCTCCACAGGGATTCTGGGTTTCTCTCCAGAGAAGCCAAGCCAGAGCTCTCCTCTGATGGGCCAGGAGCGACACCTGACCGACCAATCACAAGAGGACAATGTTATCAAAGTAACATGAACAAAAGAAGACAGAAAAGTTATGTTTAGATCCGGGTGTCGAGTGAATTTTGCTCAAAATATTCTAGTGTTTGGAAAAATCAAAAGTGAATTAGCTGCATTTCTATCGACTGGATTGGCACAAATACGCTAACCCAAACAGCCCCAGACCATAAGTACACAAAAGTATACAGACAGCAGTGTTTATTTTTAAAAAATGTCTGCAACAGTGAGATGCATTATTCCATAACTTTTGTCAAAATCTCATTAAGGTGTCAGATATACTGAGTGAAGGACTGATGAAAAACCAGACAAGTGACTGAAGGAGAGTGTAACCTTGATGCCCTTAGGGTCTGAGACCTCAGCCTCTGGGCCAGGGCAGGACTCCAGGGATTTGTGGAGATGGTCGATGGCCTCGCAGGTGGCATTTTTCACCGCCAGCAGACGGTCTTCAGTCATCCTGCCACCGTAGAAGGCCTGGACCTGCGGGTTTGCTGGAAACATGAAGAACTGAGGATTAGGGTGTTTGCACAAATTATAAATAGAGAAAATACATCATGAGAAAAATTATCATGGAAAAACAAAATCAAGGTGAAAATAAGAAATGCATCAAATATTGGAGAGGAAGGACATCCTCCTCTTGCCACAAACTAGCTTGTCAGATGTTTTAATGCTTCAAATAAAACTGATATGTCTCTACAGAATTGCTAATAAAAAAAAAGAAAGAAAAAAAGAAATGTCCACAAAAATGTCTTAACTGGAAAGTGTCACAGAACTCCAACTGTGTTCAGCCTACCTCCATTCATCTGGGTGTATCCCTGGCTCAGCTGGAGCCCCAGGGAGCTGCTGGAAGCCTGGTGCCAGGAGGGGCCCACAGCCGGAGGGGCAGGGAGCAGGATGGTGCCCCCCTGCCGACTGAATGGGTTGACCTGGCTGCAACCCGGACTAGCATCACTGCTGTTATCCCCTGTACCCTGGGACTCTGAAAGTGATTCATACGTTACAGTTGCAGTGGTTAGACACACGCCTCAATGTAAACTGCTCTCCCCACTGCCCCACTGCAGAGTGAATTCAAGTTGTTCCTGCATATCTATGGTTTTATGGAGCTTCAATTAAGTGAGTTAAAGTGAAGCTAAAGTGAGAGGAAAAACATTCTTTCATTTCTACATCAGTGCAATGTGGAGGAATCTTTAAAAATGATTATATACACATCATTCCTTTTGTACAGTGAGTGAGTGAATTACCAGGCTGAGAAGCAGCGGTGAGGCTCAGAGACTCCAGCGCGTCCTCCAGCTCCTTGACCTGAGTCTTCAACCTCTCCCCTTTATCTGGCAGAGCTGCCACATTCACCACAGACAGAGTGGCCTTAACAGGAGGGGGGGGTAAAGGGATAGGAGGGAGGGATAAACAAGCATATTTTTTGCTGTGGCTGCTCACAAATATATTATCAGATTATTCAAACTCTCAAATTTCAATCTCAGAAATCCAGTCTGTAGCAATCATGTCTTAGTCACATACTCACCTTTTTCTGTTGGAGCTGAGCAGTGAGCAGGCTGTGCAGTCCTTTGTTATCTTCCACCTGACCTTTGACCTTGGAGGCTGGATGAAACCCTGGGAATGTGGTCAGGGTCTTTTGGACAGTAGAAACAGGAGGAGTTTTCTGAGTGGCAGGCTTCACTGACACCAACACTACATCATCACTGTCGTCTTGGTGATATTTGGTTTGACTGGACTCTGGTTGTGTTGGTTTGTTAGAGGCGGGGTTCTTGGTTTTATCAGAGCGTCTGGCAGCATTGGTACTGCTACTAGGTGCAGATTTAGAAACACTCTCTTTTACTGTAGGGTCAGTTTGTTCCTCCTGGCAGGGTTCAGAGCCAGTTGTCTGTTGGGCCGAGTCCTTGTGAGAATCCTGTGCGGTTTGATTGATTTTCTCAGAATGAGCAGCCTTGACACTGGAGGTAGGACTTGTTTTTTCAGCTTCTCTCTGCTTGTTGTGGTTCTCTTTCGTCTTGTCTTGCATCTTATCCACCATGTTTTCCTCACTGTTAGCTTTGAGACTGTTTCTCTCTTCATCAGAAAGTCTCTTCTTTACCTTCATCCCTGGTGGAAGTTGTTTACCTCGGTATGTGTCTGATGCATTCATCTTCCCTTCCTCCTCTTTTTCTGCTCCTGCACCTACACTCTCCACATTTTCTTTCTGGTAACTCTCTTCGCCCTTGTGACTTGCCTCACTGTCTTTCTCCTCTCTTGCTTTCACATCACCTCCACCACACTGCATCCTCCTCCACTCAGAGTCCTTGTCTGTTTTACCCGGGGCCTTGAAGGGGTTTCGGACAGGCTGCAGGCAGGAAGGCTGTGTCTGTGTGTCAGATAGAGGGTTTCTCTTTTCTTTCTCTGGCTGCAATGATGGAAGACAAAAAGACATTTTAAACATGGGTAGCAGAAAGTGATTAAAAACAATCCCTGAAAGATGGAGATTGAAGTCAAATTTCTTTTTCTTTTCTTTTTTTTATAAAAATTTAAGAAACTACTAGTAAGAAAAACATTTCGCCACACTGTTTGACAATACATGTGGATATTCTATATTTGTGTGTTCCAGCTCTTCATGTACGCTACTAAAAACTCATTTTAAGATGCTATTTTTATATTTGATACTATTTTTTAGACATTTAATTCCTTCATTAGACAGTGGACAGAGGAGTACTGACAGAAAATGAGGAGCAGGAGTGAGATGGGGGATGAAATGCAACAGAGCCGACCGGACTCACACCATTGCAATTACATCATCATGGGTCTGCACCCCAAATGGAATTTCACAACATTTACCCGGCTACTGACATATTTGGTATCTTTGCAAAACTTCTGATCTTGATGATAATGCAACATGAAGTTCTGTGGATTTGATTAATGCTTGTCTACATATGAATGTGTAATGTTGAAACCTCTGGTGCTGCTGAAGAAATCAAAGTGTTGGCTACAGCTAATGAGTCCCAGATGTTGGTGACAATTAAGGTATTTAAGGTGTATAAATAAGGGTGCATATGGTGATATCTGTGACAGGTTCTGTCTTACTGTAGTCCAGGGTACGTTTCCACACCACCTCTGGCCTGCTTTTTTACCCATAATACACCGGTAGAACAACCTGGAAAAGAATGATAAACTTTAGGGTCACAGATTAAACCTGACAAACAGCCGATGTGTGGTCACATAGAAACAGGTACCTTCTTGTTCATGTGCCTTTGAGAAAGACGCGTAACTCTTTTCAGTTTAACATGAAGTGAATGAGTGCCAACGTCTTAAAGTACTATGTGCAGTGCTTTGTGTTTCTCAATTATTTTCTAAAAATGTATTAAGAGTAAATAGAGGGGCACTACTGAAAACAGCCATATATAAGAATCAATGTGTATTGTTTTGGGCCATAAAGCAATCCAACTGCCCACCCACCTGTAGCTCTGTCGTTCTTGACTGAAGTTGAGAGCTTGGAGTTCCACCATTGAATCTTCATGATGGAGGCAGTGGGAAGGTGGGATGCTGGGGAAATGATGGTGATAATGCAGATTCAAAAACAGGAACATTAATCTGTGCAAGAAACCTTATTTTCTGTAAACTACCAAAGTGGCTGATGGAGTTCAAAATTTACAAAACAATTTAACTAATATGCAATGAAATGCTCAATGGTTTGACAAAATCAATGCTCAAACTAAGATCCAGCATGTATGACGTAATGGCTGATATGGTCGGGAAAAAATTGGATACGAATATGAATACCACAAAATCTATATCAGTATGTACTTTAGCCCCAGTTTGAGGTTGTTGGACAAGAATATTCCTCATCTGTAATGACGAACTTGTAGATAATTCGATATAATAAACATTTATAATACATATTACAGCTGTGGTGGCTTTTATTGTCCACTTTTGCTAGTCTCTTCCTTTCTAATTTTGTTTCACAGCTGAGTTTCAGGGGATCTGGGAAGAAATACCAACCTGGCCAGCTGGCTGAAATCACAGCCTTGCTTGTCAATGCAGACGTAGAAGCTTTTGCCTTTATTTGGTCCATCTTTAACGCCGGTTTTTAACATACACACGCTGCCTGTATGAGGACATAGAGAACGAGTTATTTAGCAACATACACAAACTTTATATTTACTGTAAGTTAGTAACAGAAATGAGTAGGAAAAAAACAAGTTTGCTTGTTTAACGTTTGCCCAAAACGAGCATTACACAGGCCATTACAATAAACTGCGATGTCATGCACATAACAAACAACGTGTCAGAGAATATATATGATGCCATAAATGTGACTTATGGAAACTAAACATAACATCTAACTTTTTCTTTTAAACAAAACAAGTATCACTAACTTATTACGACTTACCGTGTACTTTACATAAAACCTTCTCCATTGCGGCAAAGACACATTCAGTTGCCCGAATGTGATGTGCGATATTTCGTATCAACCAATCGCGGCTGTCAGAAAGCACATCCGGTGTCTTAACATCAGTATAAAAGTCTTCGTCCTTCGTTTAGATAACAAAAAGTAATTTATGTCAAAACTAACAGTAAATCTATAGTGATCTATATAGTAAAACATAGTAGAATACATAAAATCTTAAATATTTAAAGCAAAAATTTGACGAATAAACATTTAATGGCTTGATTAATCTTTATTTTGAAATATTTTTGCCAGGCGCCGTTAAACCGGATATAATTTTAAACAAATTTTCCAAAAATGTAATTTGATACAAATTTTACTTTTAAATTTAGTGAAGATGTGTACTTGATATATGTTTGAACTATTATAATCTTCTATGCGAATCAAAAAGTCAAATTTCAATAAATTTAGCGAAATCAATGATTTCAAGAGATAGCTGAACTACATTACCCATAATGCAGCTGCTCCTATAGTCGTTTTTTTTTAACTCTCGCGGGCTTTGTTTTGATATGGCGGTAGGCTTCGAAAGTTCGGTTTGTTATGTCTTTCTTATGTCTTAAGTTTCACTCCAGTAATTACGCCTTTCGCCTTTGTCACAGGTAACTCTCCTAAGTTATTTACTTTTATTAATGTTGCCTCGTCACTGCAGTGTAACTGCTGTAAAAAGAACTTTTTGTATCTCAAGTAAAATGCAGTTTGCCAAGAGCAAACAGATGTCACCAAGGCAGCCTTTTAAATGTAACGTTACCGAAACTGTTTTACTAAGAGGGCCTTCAATTTAATGGCTAACGTTAAATTGTGAGATAGCTAACCACATGGCTTTAATGTTTTAACCCTGTCAGTGGTTCAGTCGTTTCTCTTCATGAATATCTGTGATTTAACGTTTGTATGCTGTTGCTAACCAAACAAACACCTCTTAAAAACAGACACTGCTGTCATGACATGGGGTCGAAGCTAACATTATGTCAACGTCAACCAGTTACTATTAATAGTTTTCCTGGATCTAGGCATCATCTAGATCGTGTTGGACAAAGTGTTTATTCACAGTGTGATTAACCCTTAACCTGTCACCATAATCTGTCGTTCAAATCCCAGATTAGCTAGCCCCAGTCTGAGACGGCTCGGTCATCATGTCATCTCCAGCTGGGCTTCGGTACTCCCAGGCAGACTTTTTGGCTCGGTGCATGCCAAGTAGCACCAGAGCCGGGGTGATTCTGAACCCCTGCCCGGACTTGGCTGGCTCCCTGAGGTATATCTCCTCGGCGGGAGCCCCGGGATCCCCACCCCAAGAACCAGACGACTCCTTCGCCTCCGACTTTGCCCCCTTGCCCGCCTCGACAGACAGCAGCTGCCTTTATGTGGATGGCTTTGCCGGGTCACCTGGAGGGGAGAGGGCTGGGGCTGACAGGACGGTAAACGGCCTGTACTCTGTAGCTCCAAGAAATTTAAATGGAGAGTTGGACAGTTTGGATGAGATGGCAAGCAAATCTCAGGAACTACCCCTGATGATAAAGCTAGAACAGGTAAGGACATTTTTGCCTCTCAGAAGCCAGTGTCACCTACAATATCAATGATTCTGCTAAGACTAGGACGGATATTGATTATGTATCACATCTTGAGATTGTTTGAATATCTGAATCAGAAAGCACAAGTTGGATGCCAAAATTAACACTACAAAGACAATTTTAATGCTGAGTCAGAATTCACCCAAAATAATTTTTGAAATACTTGACAACACCAGCTGAAATTGACAGCTCTTCCCGCTACCATGCAATCTGATCAGATGGACAGCAATTTGGCAATCTAATTGCTGACTTTCAATACCTAAACAAATTTTATGACTTAGTGTATTGACACTGGGAGCAGGTCCCTTAGTTGTAGTTGTATTTAGTGACAAGATTGAGGAAGAGTGAACCCCTTATTTTGGCTTATGTACAGCTTTAACAGCTTATCATATCAAGTGAAAATGTGCCTGCCATACACTCTGGTGTTGTATATATGGCTATGATGTCCTAACATTAGTAATGAATCAAAAATTGATTTCAGTGCTAATTATATCACTGCTTCCTGTTTACCTGAGACACCCACCACCAGCACACACACTCCCACACAAACTCTTTGCCTCTCCCTGCTGTTATTAGCATTTTTCCTCTAAGGCTATTAATGCCGGCAAGGACTCAAGGTCAGTGAGCACTTTTAATGTGCAGTGAACAATTGTGGTGGGCAGCCAAAAATAAATTTGCATGTTCAAAAACACTGAGGTGGAATTAGTGTCAGTATGAGCTCATTGGCTCAATCTGGTAATTAAGAGCTAAGAATCTAGTTGAAATGTTCTTAAGCCCCCTGAAAACAACACAGTGAGACACTCTGTATAGGAGTGTTAGCTATGTGGCTAATTAAAATGTAACGTGTTTATGCAGTTGAGGAAGTGGCAGCAGCACATGCAGGAGCAGCTTAAAGCCCACCAGCTGGAGGAGCTCCTTCGCCTCCAGGAGGAGCAGCAGAAGCTGCTGGGAATGATGAATAGATCACAGCACTGCATTGAAGGTAACTGGGAGAAATGGTGCCAATCTTGTTGATTTGTTCAACTTGAACGGGACATATTGTAGAAGGGGAGAATTCCATTTCTTTTTTGATCATAAAGCAGGTGCTATATAAATACTGTGAAAGTATAAAAATGCTCAGTTCACAGAGAAATGCACACAGCCCGTATTCAGAAACTGCCTTTAAACTTCCGTAGTGATGTCATAACTATACGCTCAGCGTTTCCTCTACCATTGTATTAGAGTGGCGGCCTCTCCTGAAAGAAACAAAATATGTTTATTTATGTTATTTACCTAATTTATGTGCACTTGTTTTATTTCAGCTCAGTGTGTGAGTCTACTGTGTTTTGCTGTCATTTATGGTCGTGCTAGTTTCTCTCTTCTCCTCTGCTCTCTGTGTGCTACAATCCATTACCTGTGGTTAGTCTGGGCATGTGTCAGTCAGAAAACAGTCAGCCAATCAGAAGAGAGGGGCATTGAACAGACACAAAAGGCTGAGGCTGAGTGAGACAGAGGGGCTGCATCCATGGCTTGTACAGCTGTAACTAGGTGCTTTTGGTTTTGGACCATAAAAAACATGCACATGTTTGTAAATAGACCACAAAAAGGAAAATATTGAACTGGGAAAGGGGCATAATATGACCTTTTTAAGATTTCAAATGTGTAGGACAGAGAGTGATGTGTATGTATTTGCCCTGCATGGGTGTTGTTGTTGTTTTGTTTTTGTTTTTCTTTAACCTCACCTTAGCTGTGACTTCTTCATGTGTATATGCACTTTCACACACTTAGTGGCTGTAATGTATCTTACAGATCACACACAGAGTTCGGAGCTGTCAGGATCTGAGAGTGGGGAGGACACACTCCAGGGGGGCTCTCATCACAGAGAGAGTCCATTCAGCCCCACCATAAACTGCCATGGGGTCCCAAAGGGCTCTAACTGTTTCCCCCAACAGGAGGAAGAGCTCACACAGGCAGGAAGACAGGAGTGGCTACCAAGTGTTCAAAATCACAAAGAGGCGGACGATGAGGAAGAGGGTGAGGCAGACAGTATTGTTTTTTAGCGTAAGCTGAAACAGAATTTGTACAGCTTTTGTATTTCCATAGCTAGCCCAAACCTACCCCCTAATTTGAACAGATCTTTGATGTGATTTTTTTTTTTACAGTTGTGAGGTAAATCATTCATACTTGAAATTCTAACAGTATGCGGTTCCAACAGGCATGTGGAGTTCCAGACAAGATGAGCAGAAACAAAGCATAGATTTTCAGGAGATTGATGCCACATTAATACCAAGCAATGGTGTGGCTTTGACTGAAGACAATGGTAGTAAAGAAGATACAATCTTACAGGACAGGTAAGCACTATATTCTATTATAACATTGTATTCAGTGTTAAAACAAGACTCTGATGAAGGGATAAACAAAGGCAGTCATGCAGCAGAAACATATGGTTTTGTATGAGTGTGTTGACAAACTTGTCTGTATGCATGCATGCATTTACCTTGTGTCTGTCTGTGTCCCTCTCCAGACCTATTAAGCCAGGCATTGGGGGTCAGAAGCAGACATTTGAGGAGTTGTTGGAGGAGCAGTTGAGGCTGGAGGAGCAGAGGCTGAACTCTGCCTGTAAACAACAGGTCAGAACATAACAAGGGTCTCCTAATAAATAAATCATTAGTCAATACTTCAGCAAGTTTTTCAATGCAACAAACAGCCAAATTCACATTTCATTCACAATGTGTCTCCTCACCTTAACAGAGTCAAGATGAAGCTGAAGCTGTGAAAGCCCCTCCCAAAAGGGCCTTTCTGAAGCGGGGCGAGGGCCTCTCAAGATTTACCAACTATCGCAAAGCCTCTTTAACAAAGAAGGAGGCGAAGAAGGACCCCAAAACACAACCCCAGGCCAGAATAATCTCCCGCAGCAACTCAGAGCCCGCAGCTATCCAGAGAGGTGGCACAAATGGAATCCAGAGGCTTCCTGTCCAGCGTAAAACTGCTGTACTTAACAAGGAAAACCGACTGAGAGGACCCAGTTCGCCACCTCAGGACATCAGAGTTGAGAATAAGGCAGTGCGGACGAAAGTTTTGGGTAGCCATCAAAGACAAAACACAGACGGAGCAGAGTCTATTCAATCTGACACAGATGGCAGACAAACCAAACAATATCAACCGGGGCAAGTAAAGGAGCAAAGTAATAGAAAAGTGGGTCAGTCAGCTCAGACTGCGAGGAGACCTGGTCAGAACACGCAGCCAAACCCTGTAACCAAGCAGGTGGGCATGTTAGGAGAGCCGGGGGAGGCTGAAAATGATGCTGCTAGAGAGAAAAGTTGTGGTGGAGGACACGGAGTTCCACAGGACTCGTTTGAGTTGTCATTCCAGGAGAAGATCCAGCATTGGGAGTGTGACCGGCATTTGGAAAGCATGGAGCTGGGAGAGTTCGAGCTGCTGGAGCAAGCGGCCGAGGAGCTGTCCTTCTCGTCCAACTCCTCCTTTGTCATGAAGGTGCTTTATTTAACTGACTAGTGATTGCTGTATTTGCAGTCAGAGATATATTCTCAGATTCGTAGTGACCTGTTGACTAAAAAGTCTGTAGCTGCCTGTATGATTTTAAAAACTCTGTTCTGTACTTGCAGGTTCTTCAGATGGACCAGCAGCACCGGCAGCTGCATGGCGCCAAGGGGCTCCACCAGCGACGGCTGTCATCTACCCCCATCAAGTCCCCTCCCAGAGTTGCACTTCAGAGGTGCAGTAGTGTTGGAAGTAGCGGTAGTATTGCATGTAAAAGCAGTTCCGTGAACTCAAAAGCATTTGTGGCGAAGATAAGAGACGATACACTTAAGAACAAAGTGAACATTGAGGATAAGGAGGAACATGACAGTGGGGTAGAAGACAAACACAAGAGCTCTGATGTTTTATCCTGTGGCGGCTCTGACTTTGAAGACCAGGAAGTGGTGGTCAAACCACCTATGTTTCCCAGCACCCTTTGCTTCCCTGCACCGTCTAACCCACCATATGACAAGCGATCTTATCAAGACGAGGGTAGCTGCAGAGATTCAGCTTCAGATGTGACACAAGGGGATGATGGGGAGAGCGACAGCATCCTCAGCAACACAGACGACTCCACGCTGATAGAGGACAAAGAAGGCCGGCAGGGGAGAGTTGTGTTTGACGACGATGACACGTGGAACGACCTGGAGGTCACTGCTGTCGGCACAGCCAATGACAGTAGAGTGAGCCCAGTTTCCAAGGAAACAGCCAATGGAGTATCACCACCAAAGCGGACTGTGCTGAGGAAGGTGGCAGTGAGCAAAGTTGTGGAGTTGGATAAGGGCACGGTCACTGGTTCAGCCAGTCAGGAGCCAGATCCTCCTCCTCCTGCCTCCCAGCTCATGACAAGGTTGTTCCCCTCACTGAAGCCAAAGACCCAGAATGCACCTCTTCCTCCTCCTGCTGTTACCTTTGCTGCTTCTGAGTCCAGAAAGACAGAGGAGACAGGTGAGACAAATGACTGTAGTCTGTTAATCCTCCTATATTCCAATTTAACTATATAGTCATTGCTGTTCACACATGAATTTGATTTGCTTTTTTTGTTCTTTATTTTAAAAAAAAGATATAACAAAGTAAAAAAATGTCTGGGTTGATGATGAAGCAAGCAAACTCTGCATGATGATAGGTTTGCAACTAATCATTATTTTCATTATCAATATCTATTATTTTTTCAAGTAATCAATGTATTATTGGTTTATTTTTGAATTTCAGAATAGTTTCAGAAAAATGGCCATCAGAATCTCCTAGAGCCCAGGTGTCATATCTTTAAATTGCTTGTTTTGTGAGGCTGATACCAATATTGATCTTGGCTCTAGTTTATAATATGAAACAAAGTAATCGGCACATTTGAGAAGTTGGTGCCAGTGAATGTACTGCGTATCAAATTTTGTTGTTGTCAATCAACTTATTGTTTCAGCACAACATGTCAACAACACTGCCCTTCTGCCTTTACTTTTTCTTTTTGTCTCTAACATTGTAGTATAAGTTTCCCTAAACTTTGCACATGTGCATGAACAGATGCCCTACTGACTGTCACTTGTCATATAATGTACTTGTAATTTGAAAAAATTAAATTCCAGGAAACAACTATAGAGAGGCATTTTGAGCCCTCGGGTTATATCTGTAAGACTTCAAAGGATTATAATATTATAAAACGATCACTTTGCTGTGATGGATGATTTGATTTGATGCAATATAGTTTTAAGTGTAATTTCTATCACAGAGGTAGTTAAAAGTCAGATTATCCATCAGTGTGCAGTTGGTATTATTTTCATTTTCTGTGTGTGTGTGTGCGCGTGCGTGTGTGTGTGCGTGCGTGTGTGTGTGCGTGCGTGTGTGTGTGCGTATGTGTGTGTGTGTGTATGTGTGTGTGCGCGTATGTGTGTGTGCCTGTGTGTGTGCACGTGCGCGTGTGCGTGTCTTTCCTCATCCCCAGGCCAGCAGGTCCAGTCCAGACAGCTGAGGGAGAGACTGGTGGAGCTGGAGATTGAGATCGAGCGCTTTAAGAAGGAGAATGCTGCCCTCACCAAACTCAGACAGGAGAATGAGAAAAACCAGGAACACCTCAGGTGATTTGTCCATCTGCAACTGATGTCGTTTTCAATTTAATTTGATGAAGTTTTACTATTTTTTGTGTATTTTCCTTCCATTTAAAAAATGTTATCTGTTCCTGTATTATTTTAGATAATCAGATTCTGTCAAGACTTATTTACAGCTATAATTATTTACAGATCAAAATGTTTTGATCTTGTTCTGCCTTCTGTCGACTCTTATTTTTTTTGAGGAACCACAGTTCATACGCCTTCCTCCCTGGGTAAATGTTTTTTGAATACTCAGCCACTTTGGCAAGGTGATTAAGACAAACTTTAAAATCACATGGCCCAGTTTCCATGAGGTGCTGAGTATTCTGAATCAGTCATTCCAGTATGCTGCAGGTCATTTCATTGAAGAAATTGAATAATAAATTGGTTGGCCTGTGTGTTTTTTGTCTACTGTTATTGTCTTTTAGGAAAGAGCGTTTGGAGTTTGAGCAGACGAAAGCAGAGGAGCTGGCTAAATTTGAGGAGTACAAGAAAGAGGAAAACAGAAAGCTGCAGAAGGAGCGCAAATTATTTGAGAAGCATGCCTCTGCTGCCAGAGCCATACCTGACAAGAAGGAACGAGAGGAGATCCAGGTGACACACACGCAACTAGTGCCATATCAGCATTTGGTCAGCAAAAATCTAAATGCATTGCAGATCATTTTCAGAATTCACGTTTATAATTTCCAAGAAGCTTCAGTTGTTTTTTTTTTTTTTTAATACTTGACACGCACATTCCTTAAAGCAGCTGTAAGAAATAGTTTTATAATAACAATTGATCACATGATACTTCTGTGTAAAAGGGGTCACTTGTAGTGATGAACCCACAGAAAATGATTTCCCTGTCTCAGTCTTTCAGCTCATTGTTTTGGTATTCCGGCCTGTGACTTTAGTGCTTTGGTTCACTCTCACCACTGACATTAACAGCACTTTTGGATGCAGCAGTCAGCCATTTCCAGTGAAAAAGCTCTAAAAAGCCACATCTGTCCAGCATCAAATGGCAGACAAACAAAGTTAGTGACTAGCTTGGAGCATTTAGCAGCTTAAGAGACAGATATTTCCCTTAGTTGGTGAAGACCAGACCAGAGGAGGGTTTCATAAAGGGAAGGTTTATTTTCAGGAAAGTCTGACTTCTCTGTGAATTGATGTGATCAGTGCTTGATGTTTAGGGTCTGCATTTTAAAGTCAGTTCTTGAGCCAACTTGAATTAGTCAGATTTCATCAGCTCAGAGTTGCTTTTATGAAAAAGTTGAATCCTGGTTTGGTTTGGCTCAGTAAAGACAGGCTTTTCACAATTACCCTGCTTTTCTGAACACCCCTCAGAACTAAAAGGTCCATATGTGTTGGGTGTGTAAATGAATTGCCAACTGTTTGCTGACTAGTTTGGCATATTAATTTAGAAGATGATGACATGCTGCGTTCACAGCTTGTTTCCACTGCCCCCAAGTGGCCAAAAAATCAGTTATTGCATATTTAAGTATGGAGACTGGAGAAACCAAATCAGTGAATTTGTGGAGCCATTTGATGATTAGTGGACTTACTTGTCACCAAAGAGTTCCTAAGTTCCTGTTATAGCATTCCTACCAGTTATTGGCATAAACCAGAAATATGAACATTTTGGTTGCAACAATTCACATAAAATCAAACACAGTTTCAAGTCATAGTCAAATTTTACATTCCATCACATCAGAGTTTTTCACATTCACAAGTAACTGAATGTTTCCTGTTTATTTTGGAATTTTGTATTTATTCTTCCTTATTTAATGTACTTGTAATGTAATTATGGATTACATTTAACAATCAAAACCAATGAAAATAGATGGAATTTCCTTTGAATCTCTCCTCCTTGTTTTCCCTGCCAGGAGTTGAAGCAGCAGCTGAACTCCCTGCAAGAGGAGCTGAGGAGGAGGGAGAGCCGCTGGACCTCCACACACAGCCGCCTGCGGCAACAGATCGACTCCCTCAGCCAGGAGAACAGCTCCCTCCAGGACGAGGTACCAGCCGGTCCTAAAAAAAACCATCCCCATGACACTGTGTAAAAAAAGCTACTGAATGAATGTTTGTGGCTAAAATGGTAGTCCTCCTGATAATAAAATTCATACGATATAATATCTATATTATATTTATTTGCTATTATGGTTTAGTTGTAGTTGCAGTGATGGATATATCTGGTTGTGTGTTTTAGTTAATATAATTTTTCTTTCAATTTGAGATCCGCATGTTGGAAAAGCTTCGCATCAGTGCCTGGAAGAAAAACCCTGTCGAAGCAGAGAAGGACAAAAACATGAAAGATGTGTCAGCCGTTACTAAAGGAGTGAAATTTGCTGTAAGCATATTTACACTATTTCTAACATTCATGTTCTGTTGAAAGTTGTGTCAACACAAGTCTGTCTTGAGTCAGGAGAGCATTTTTAAATTGTATGACAATAATTTTATATTTCCATTTCCAGATCAATGTGGGCGCTTTATCTCTTTAAATAGTGTCTTTGCATCACATGATTTTTCATCAATTCTCTCTTTTTGTTGCCAGAGTCCTCTTGACTCCAGAGGAAGCAGCAGCAGCAGCAGCAGCAGCAGCAGCAGCAGCAGCAGCAGCAGCAGCAGCAGCAGCAGCCCTCCACAGAGCTGCACTGCTGCAGCCACTAGAGGGAGCTGCAGGGAGAGCAGTCAGGCTGCCACAAATACACTGACCACAGGTGAAGAAAAAAACACATCTGCTATCTTTAGACTTTCTAGAGTTTCTTTCTTCTGTGACAAGTCAAAATGTGCTGTGAAAAAGGCCTAACCAATTTATTTAGTTAACTCTCGGTTTATAAAGGATTGATGACAGAACATTGTTTTATTAGTTGAAAGTGATCAGAATTTTTGTTTGTTTGTTTGGTGTTGTCAGTAGGAAGGAAGAGCAGTCTGAGGAGGCCAGTGGGTTCAGGCTCCTCTTCTTCATCCACCTCTTCCTCCTCAGTGCCTGGCAGGAGGACAGAGGAGAGGTCAACACCTTCCAGCAAGAGCCATGACAAACCGCCAAACCAAGAACACTCACACAGCTGCTCTCCAGTAAGAGTCATTGTTACTGCTGTTTTTCTCTGGTCTAACAAATCTGCACGAACACCGCAGGTTCTTCAAAATGCTGCAGCACATTTACGGACAAAAGAAGAGAACACATTACTGGTTTTAAAGCACTGACTGTTCATCATCTTCAGGAGAGATTCTTAAAATCCATCTAACTGAAACTAATTTAGTCCCCGTCCCTGTTTAGAGACAATAATTTGTAGTTCAACTCTTTGATGCCTTTTCATTGCAGAAAAGTAATTCTCTGCCAGATGATTCGGAGTGCAGTGAGGCCAACGAGCCAGAATCAGCTCAGGAGGTTATCACACACCCTGATGGGAAGGTGAGAAAGCAGGAAGATGTGTTGTTTTGTACATCACCAGAATATGAAATCCTGAGAACTCTGCACTGATGGGAGCCAGCATGCAAGACGTTTGTGTTGATTTAGAGGGACAATTAAGGGTAGCAACTTTGGTTCTTATTGTTCTAGTTATCTTTAACACCCTGTTTTATTAGTTGACCTTCATCTTGAGTTTATTTATCACTTGAGTATCAGTTGCTAAGTTGGACAAGGAAGCTCAAACAAAAAAGACTGATAATAAAACTGTATCATTGTTTGTTGCCCATTGCAGAGATCTAAGACACAGGACAGTTAGTCAGGTTTATGAAGGGAAGACTAAACTAAAAACAATGTCATAGTGACTATTTCACCTGTCAAAGTTGAATCTTCTCAGTTAATGGTAACAGAACTATTTACTAGATTCTTAGATTAAGATGTTTACCTAATTTAGTTAAATATGACTTAAAAATGAGGTTTGTACAGCGTTTGAGGATAACTTGTAGTTTATCTTTTGTTCCTTTTCATTCCAGATAGAGAAGGTTCTGGCTGGTGGCGATCGCCTTATCGTTTTTCCCAATGGGACCAGGAAGGAGGTTTCAGCAGATGGACTGACCGTCAAAGTCACCTTCTTCAATGGAGACACCAAACAGATCACAGCCGACCAGAGAGTGGTGAGATGTTAGCCAAAGGAATGTAAAAAGTATGCATTGTTTCTGCCTGGAGAGCTCCTGGTTTGAAAACTTGAGGAGCCTGCTGTGAAGTAATCTAAAAGGAAGATCATTTTTGCCATTTCCCATCTGAATTCATCTACTGGTATCACTCTCATCACTGCTCTGCTCCTTCTGCGCAGATCTACTACTACGCTGAGGCCCAGACTACACACATCACCTACCCAGATGGCATCGAGGTCCTGCACTTCCCCAACAACCAGACTGGTGAGAGCAGATGTTTGTACTGTATCAGGCAGTGAAATTATCATCAGACCAAATCTGCAACAACACTCAGATTGTCTGTAGAGGATCTGTTGCACTGAAGAGAGCATTTTATAAATGACCTTCTGGGAAATGTGGTTGTAGGTATAATGTCACATGACTGCAATTTTCACATCTACAAAATGTGATGTGACTTCAGACACTCATAAAATGGCTAACAGTAAATATATTGCACAATACAGTAAATAGTTAGTGATTTCCACACAGCCTTATTATCTGGTAGTTCTATGTTAATCCAGTTGGTAAATAACTGGTAAAAAGAAAAAAAACATTTTAAGTGCAACTAACTTCATTTCTACAAGGCTCACACTGAAAATGTAGTTAAAAAAAGCAGGTAATGAATTTTGGTTGCAAAATGAAAACCAGTGACTTAAACAGTGTTATGATTACACTGTACTGCACATTATACTTTACATTGCCTTATATTTCTGCTCCAGAAAAGCATTTCCCAGATGGCCGGAAGGAAATCACCTTCCCAGACCAGACAGTCAAGAACCTGTTCCCCAACGGCAGGGAGGAGAGCGTGTTGACAGACGGGACCATCATACAAGTCAACCTGTGAGTCAGCCAACTTTTACTGTTACGACTTCTAATTCAACCAAACATCTCTGGTGAAAACTGATCAGGTTTTGATATTTTTGTTTTAAAACAGTTACTACTGTCCAGTTTTGGCACTTCCTGTAGGCAGAGATGAGTAATACTTGTACCATAGGTTTGAGGCTGTTCTCTGCTTGAGCTCCAATTTCTGATACAGGCTGATGACAAGTTTGTTCCAGTTTTAAAATGTCACCTACTTTATCACCAGGGACGGCACCAAGGAGATTCATTTCAATACGGGCCAGAAGGAGGTCCACACAGCTGACTACAAGAGGAGGGAGTATCCAGATGGCACAGTGAAGACTGTCTACACAGATGGAAGACAGGAAACTCGCTACCCTACAGGACGGCTCAGGATCAAAGACAAAGATGGCAACGTTATCTTGGACAACAGGGCATAGTAACACAGTGTCTCAAACAACTTTTGTTCCAAGCACATTTCAGTACAACCATAAGTCTCCAACAAATCAGAGTTACTTAAATCACTCATCTCTTGCTCCCCTCTGCTCCTCAGTGAGGTCAGCTGGTTGGGATTTAGTGCTTTTCTATTTCAACTCACTCCTTAATACTTCAACATGCTGCCAAAATCAGAGGCAAAGCTACAGCACAAAGTATGGAAACAAATGAGTGTGAGAAAGTCATAAGCCTTTTCAATAGCATTTTAATTATTTATTTGTATTTTAAAGTGAGAAAGTTGAGCCTTTTGCTTGTTAGAAGTGTTCAGAGCAGCAGCAGTGGTGTCATGACTCACTCCCTGATGGGCACGTCTCAGCTGCCATATCGACTACTACTGTAGTATCTGATGTGTTGCCCTTTAAAATCTCCCCCTTCATAAAGGGGCCCTGTGGAGTTTTCTTGTAAACAAATTTATGTTTACATTGTTATTCACCAAACGCACTGTGTTCATCCTTGAATAACAAAAGTGTTGAATGCATTTCCTTCCTGAAAAGACATTTGCAAAATTGATTTTGAAATATTTTAAACCGTGCGTTGTTCATATTCATGTTTGCCAGCTTGCAGTCTTCTTCCCTGCACTTGTTGGTGCACTGCTACATTTCTTTCCATGTTACTGCCACCTGTCAATCAGGGGAGGAGTGTGAACTGAGCTGCAGGAATGTTTCATGTTCAGTCACGCTTGTGTGCAAGCAAACGAACAAAACAGGTACACACTCATAGAAACATTACTCCATCACAGCACTAGTGCTCAGAAACTCCACAGGGTACCCTCACGACCAAAACACCACAGTCCTGAGTGATGCTGCAAGTAAGCTAGCAATGATTCAACAGAATTCTTTCAGGAAAGAAGCATTTTGGTCCTACATTGAAAATATGTAAATGAAGTACCAACATTACTGTCAGAAAGAGCTCATTGAAATCCTCAGTTTGAAAATGGAAGGAAAAAAAAACTTCCAACTCACCAAATCTTTCAGTGATGCAAAGAATGTTTTTTGTTGAAAATATTATCTGATATTTTACAATGAAGTCATTTTAGTCTTGCAAGACGATATTTTTGTTTGTGCCAGGATATTTTTGGCTTTACATCTACCACTAAACCCCAGTTCCATTAATCAGAATGTTTGAAGAATTTCATGCTGAGAAATACTTGCATTAACTCACATTGTTTACATTTTCAGTAAAGGCCTGGGAATAATGACTGTACAGAAACAAAATGTCACCTGTGAAACAGATTGAAGCAGAACTGCTTCAGTGTGGTGTGTGAAGTGTTTTTAGTGTTTGTCTGAAACAACTTTAATTTGTAAAAATGTTAAATAGATATTTATTTTCTTAGCTGACTTTATACATTTGTAAAATAAATGTTATCTTTGATTTTATATCTAGAATCCTGAATCATTATTTTAATTGTTCAGGTTTCTCCTGGTGTGGAAATATTCCTGAGAAAAGCTTGAAGTACTCAAAACAGAAGAAAAGTCAGACAGCAACTGAAGACTTTAATCTGTAACCTTCATACAGACAAGTCTGTCTTACATGACTTAAATGAGTAGAAAACAAAGTGCTTAGTCAACACAACTCACTCAAACACTTAACAGCCAAAACTTAAAATAAATCACTGCTCTACAAAAAAACTAACAACAAAGACAAGTGCAAATTTTCCGGAAAATCTAAAAACTAAGAACAGCAGTCCAGCAGCACAAGAAAGAAATCAAGATGATCACAGAACAGGACATCAGCAAGTTAACCTGGAGAGAGATGGAAGAAGAATTTATTAACAAAAGCTTAAATAATAAGTTTATTTACCACTCAAGAGTAGAAGCTCTATGTGTCACTCTGACCACTGTCAGTGCAGATGAAATATACTGTTTATGCCTCAAAGGTTCAACAGGTTACTTTAGGTACATGTGACAAGTCTGGAGGCAAAACTCTGTTGGTTTTATGGCTGTAAGTTTATTATTGAGGAATCTTTGATTGTTTTTTTCATTAATAATTATTGTTTGGTGTATAAAATGCCAGAAAAAAAAATGTCAATCACAATTTTCCATAACTAAGGTGACTTCAAATTGCTCATTTTGTCTAACCAACAGTCCAAAACCTAAATTTGGGGTTATTTAACAGAAAAGCAGCAAATCTTCATATTGGGGAAGCTGTCACTAAAGAATGTTTGCCATTTTTGCTTAATACATAACCTAACTTAAACCTTAACTAACCGATTAACTGACTCTTTCTCAGCACTACCTTTTTAGTCAGATATAGATGCAGTCAAGCTAATATTGTGATCTGAATTCAGCTGTTAATAGTCAAGATGCCATCTACTCACAATGCACGTAATGTATCTGAATCTGAGGACGTACACTGATGTGATCCTTAAATCTGAACTTTACAGTCAGACTTGCAGTAAAATAACATCAAAGATCAGCGATACCCACATTTTAAAAAGTGCTGTGGCTAAATTTGTGTTATCGTGTTTGAAATTAAGCTGAAAACCTACATGAACTGTACCCAGAGGGTTGAGAAGTCTGCCTCCGCTCGGCTTCACTCGAGCTCGGCCAGGCCGCTTCTCACCAGAGGCAGATGGACCAACTTTCCATCCTCGTTGTACAGTAGCACTGTGAGCTCTGGTTTCCGCGCCTGAATGGACAGCGAGGACACAGGACACTAGTTCCATACTGAATGAATGTCTCATGCTTTGTGAAAGGTCTGTGTGACGACCAGAGGTTAGACTGCAAACTGCAATAGAGATGCTTTTTTATTTCTTAGCAAAGAAAGTGTGCACATAATAGTAACAACTAACAGTACTAATAATTCAATATTAGTATCATTTTTATGATATATTGAATCAAATGACATTTATACATCAGATCTAAATGAAAATCAGTCAACATAAAAAGTTCTCTTTAGTTTTAAAACTGTCAAACTGTGTGTTTGGTACCACAACAGAGGCTGTGATGTTGTTGTGTAGCAAGTCGATCATGTCCATGGCAGCCTTCACGCTCCACCCGGGGCTGTAGGGCAGCACGTCTTCCTGCCTGTTGACGCTGGAAGCCTTAAAGCCGGCAACACGGACCTTGAGCGCCCGTGACGGAAACCGCAGCAGTTCTGCAGGCATCTGACGCAGCCTGACAGGAAGTGACAGAACCAGAACAATGTAAGGCCGAATTCACAACAAATCTGGTGTTGTGGTGAAAACGCCGGTCCTACCATTCATTTGAATGGGGGTAGTGCATTTAAGCTGCAGGGGTGGGGGCCACAGTGGCCTGTGACAAGAAAGTTGAACCAGAATCAACTTTTGGAGAAACACAACCTGACGTCATGCAGCCAATGGTGGCGGTGGCCAATCTTGTACAACCTTGCCATGAGGGAGGACAAAGACGTTACTAGGAAGAGGGGAGCACATTTCTCTACGTTTTTTAACGTTAAAAGTAAAGTTAGGCTTTACTGTCGGCTTCCTGACTCATTTTAAAAAAAGACGGGAGAAAGAGAGAGAGAGAGTTAATGACGAGAGTGAGCAGTGGTAGCAAGAAGGCCAGTGAATGAGAGGAATAAAATGTTATTTTCTGATTGTTTCACGGCGGTAATAAATAAACACGCCCACATCCCCACACAACCCTGTGGGGGTGCACCACAACGCCTCATTTGGTCTGAACACGGCTTTACACCTGCAGGTCAGCCACATTCAAGCCATACCTAATTACTGAGAGCAATTAACCTTAGAAAAAATAACTCCCATACATGAAAACATTTATTAATCATTTAAAAATCTGTGTATTGACCTGTGGAAGCTAACAGTGCCACAGTGGCCACATATACTTGTTTAAATCAGATATTTTCATAATCCTGAGATATTAATGATACTGTAAATAGTTTTCGCAAGATCACAACAAAGTGAAGACACTGAGTAGAGCAAGTTTTCACCTGGATCAGTCTCTGGAGTACAGCCAAGAGGACTGTCTTAATCAGATTAAGGCTGAATTATAGGAGTGTATGTTTTTAATGATTTGTCAGAGGTGTCTGGCTTTCAAAGCTCTCCTCCTGTCCTGTACTCTTTTTTGACATTTTTCTAGTTTTGAAACGAGGCTCTCTTACAGGAGCTACATTATCTGAATAAAACTGTACTGCTGCAGTATGTGTGAAGTTCATACTTGCTGGTAGGAAGAGTGTCATCAGAGCCAAAGTCGACATGTTGGACCAGGATCATGACGGGCTCCACGCTGGTGAATTTGATCAGCTTGGCCCGGTAGTACTTCCCATCACTGTACTCTGCCAGACATGGACCGCCTGCAAACCACAAAGCAGAGTCAGGTCAGTGCACTCTACACAGAAACGTCTGTGACACCAGTGAGCGTCTGCTGTTGTCTCAAAATATAGCTGGCTGCTCAAAGTGACGGCAGCACGACAGATATTTCAAAATGTGACGAGTCTGTGACTGCATAACAACTCCATTTAACTTTTTCTTCATTTCTTTTGTGAGTAATATTCAAATGTACATACATTTTAAATTAGCTTAAATTAGTTTGTTACTCATTTACCTTTTTTAATAAGTGTGAGACCTATCATATGCCTATATAACAGCAGCTAAGTATACTTTTAAAAGGCACCTTCCATGGCTGGAGACACAGGCAGTGAGTGTAGTGAAATGTTACCTTGAGGGAAGTTGGTGAGTCGTGGCAGGCTGTCAATGTTTGCATTAATTCTAGCTAAAGCCTCATCCAGAGTCTCTCCATCCACCTCTACATCAGCTGTCCCCTCCAAGGGCCACAGGAACAACTGCAGGACACACACACACACACACACACACACACAGGTACTAATATTTTATAGACAAAAGCATTTAGCATTTTACTGACACTTGTAATACCATCACTGATTTAAAAGTATCATTTTAGCTTAACTTATTTATACACTGAGCTGTTTTTTATTAGCTAACATAGACATTTGTCCTATATTAAACATTTTAGAGTAAATGTTAATGACAGGATCATAGAGAAAATCAACAACAGTCAACGTTGAAAATATTTGTTGCAGTTCGAGCACAGCGTATGGTACAGTACAGTCACATGTGACATCTTAGATACAACTGGTCTTATTTTGACAAAACTTGATGTTATGAATCTTGACTGACTGCAGCATCCAAAATGAAATAGTTACACTTTGAAACAAGATGGCACATTTTGACATCATCATGCCCACTTGAGTACATTTCACAACATCTATCTTCTACTAAACTGAACCAGTTTTTCTTTTCAGGGATCCAGTTCACTTCAAATCGTTTTAACAGCATCCTGTCATACACATCTGGTCAGTTCATGGTTCTACAGCATACACATCAGAGTTATCTGTGGTCAGTAGCTACCTCGTTGGGGGTCCACAGGTGCTTGACCCTGACCTGGAACTGCTCTCCCTCCTGAGGCAGGTTTGGGTAGATAAAGGGCCCCAGCATTTGCTCCTCTGGGTCCCTCAGACCCTTGAGACACAACATCAGCATAGATTTACTCAGCCTGCAATGTGTGCATATGTGTTAAAGACGAAGCTCGCCACCTTTCACGCTGGGGCCATATATCAATCATGTCTTTACCCCCAGCAGCATCATCCAGGATAATTTAAAACTGTAGCCTCAGACCAAAGGTAACTGAGGTGTTAACACACAATTCATTTAATCTCCATTTTATATACAGGATTTAACAGTTTAACTGTATCCCCATCACCCTGCTTTTATTAATCCCTGGACTTACATTACATTTACTTTATTGGTTTTTATTTAACATTTTTTTAAAAATCTTTTAGGTGTTTTGTTAAGACTTTAAGACTTTATACAGCCTATGTAGAGAGAGTGCCCCCATTCACATTACAGTTATTTGACTCAACGTACATATTACCACTTTATGATTGATGCTGATGAGTAATGATACATGGTGCAACTATAAAATGTTATGGTTTTTAATTATAGCTGAGAATATGGTTCAAATAATACATGATGATATGATTTTAAATCAATTCTATGATCTCTACTCGAACTACAGTACCTCAGTGTTGATATCCCAGTCGTCCAAGAAGGGAGCAACGGGTAGCACAGAGTGTCCCTACAGAGAAACACAGGTTGATTCAGTAAATTACAGCAACACTGCTTCGACTCTGAAACCACACACACACACACAGACACACACACACACACAAACCCTCTGTGCTGAGGCAGTCCGGTCCATGGAGGCGTGTTCGTGGTGACACAGGATCCTGCTGAGACTCAGGCCATCCAGGAAGATCTCAACAGTGAGCGGTCCCCTCGGGTCAGTCGGCAGCTCCTACCACACACCCACACACACACACAAAAAGGGGTCGCCTGGTCACCAACTACTCCACTGGTCGAATAGTCGACTACTAAAACTACTAGTCGGTCAATTTTGGCTTGGGTTGTGTCTAATGCAACATGGCTCCACATAGTGAGGAATTGTCTGAACAAGTAAGAAACCAGATTGTGAGACTTCACAAAGATGGGATCATAAAGATCATCAGTAGGCTACTGAACAGAAGCCAAAACACAGCATAGGAGGTACATACTACCAGTGACAGAAGGTGCGGTGGCCATCCTTACACATGACGGCATGCACAATTTGCAATTTACGCAACCTTGCATTGAAGAACAGACAGGCAAGTGCTTCTCACTTGTCACAAGGATTATCTGTGGAAATTGGTGTTTCAGTGACTGCTCAGACAGTGCGAAGGACATCGCATGAAGTCAACCTCTACGGAGGACGGCGCCCAAGAAGAAAAACACTGCTCACGAAACCTTGCAGGACTGAGAGTTGCAGTCCCGAAATAAGTTTTAAAAACACACATTTACCAACTGAAGCCTCTCACACGGAGACTCCAACACCGACAGGAGCACCAACCTGCAGATACAAAGAGACGTGATGGATCCATTTTATACCAGCCTGCATGGCGGCTAGCAGCTAGTTAGTATGGCTAGCATCGTTAGCACCGTGCTGTGTGTAGCCCATAGACTGTATAAAAATAAGGTATAGCTGCGGTGTTTAACTGGGCTGGGCAAGTGACAGGTGTGTTTATGGTGTTTGTGTGCTCTGAAAGACGTCATCGCGCAGATATAAAGCTGAGAGACTGTTAGCCTAGTATGCTAATCCTACGGTCTCGCTGTAATAAAGTAATACTACTTTGTTACCGTAGAGACCGTATATGTAAACATATGGAGGAGACTATATGTTTACATATGGTCTCTCTGTAATAACAAAGTAGTATTACTTTGTTATTATGCCCATGCCCAGGAGGATCAAATCTGTCACCTGGCATCGGTTCAAATGTGAATGGTACCCAACCCTATTGCATACACACTCTGCTAACAGCTTCACTGCTAGCTAAGCTCAGTGTGGGATTATTTCCTCCAGAAAGGCAACAAAGTCAAATGTAAATTGTGTGATGCTACTCTTCAGTTTAGTAGTGGTACTAGCACTATGCTGTACCACATTAAGAACAAGCACCCGGCGGCCATGTCCGAGGATGGCTCGCAGTCACAAGCCAAGTATGGCCATTACCCAGTTGGTGTGCTGAATGATTGAGACCGATATGCTGCCAATCAGTGTGGAACTATTGAGACTAAATGCATTGAGAAACACTTTGAGGAGAAGAAGGATGAACTAAAAGTCACATTACCAGGGCAGAGAAGCTAGCTCTGACCACTGACTGCTGGACAGCTCTCACAAAGAAAGCCACATCACAACTTTTCTTAAAAATTAACTGGTTAGGTAACGGTTAATAGGTGTCGGTCTATCGAAAGCAAAATTAACCGAAATTGACAATGATCCCAAACACACTGCAAAATCACACAAGAGTTTAAGAAGAAAAAAGTGAAAACTATGACCTGGCCAAGTATTTCCCGACCCGAATCCAACAGAACACCTTTAGAGTATTTTAAAGTGGAAGGTAGAGCAACAAAATCCTATTAACTGGACAGGGTTACTTAACATTTTAGTGATACTGACCAGAGGTGTACTCAGTTTTGTGATATACTGTATTTACACAGTTTATGGTACCACAATGTATTCACAGTGTAACTTTACCATGACTTGCATGTCCACACAGCGGTTCAACAACATCTCCCCTAGCAGTGTTACTGCTTCCCGCTGCCACCTACCACCAACCTGAAGAGACAGGGAGAAGAATTGGGAGAAAAAGAGAAAAGATGAGATGAAGAAGAGGATTTACTATGAACCAAGGAAAATGAGCAACCCATGTCACCACATCAATAAAACTTTATAATTAGAACAATCCTTTTCTGCGCTGTGGCTGCTCTCTTAGCCACATGAAGGTTTAAGGAAGTCCCTTAAGTTTTACCTAGAATTTTATTTGAACACCAAAACAGAGTCACAATCAATGTCACTTTTGCCTATATTTTTCAAGTAGACAGTAAAGAGGAGATGGGAAATAAGGAGAGAGAGAGAAGGGAAGATTTGCCAAAAATCCAGTATCAGTCAGGCCCTATTATATACAAGCAACAGGTATGTTGTGGAGCATGGAGTGTGGACCTTTTTAGTGCTTAATTCTGATCATTTTATCATTGATGAATTAAAAAGAAATTAAAACTGCATTTTAATGATTCAATAAAACAAAAAGAATATTGTGTTAGATTTGTGTCCTTGGTATGTATTTTCTTGTTGAATTTTGGGTATTTTAAAGGCCCATCTTGGGATGAGCACTGCAAACAAGCTGACACTGTAAATGTTGCTTCATGCTATGTACTTGTCCCTATAAAAATGTACAAATGAATTAATGAATAAATATTTTACAAGATCTTCATTTAGAGAATCAAAAAAGTAAATAAATTAAAAAATAAAACTTTGGCTCCATCCGCTGGAGAAGACTGTGAGATGTGAGTGAAAGCGCTAAAAAGTAAATAACATATGGTAAATATGGTAAACAACATAAATAAAGACAGTCTCTACTGTGTTTTGCTGTCATTTATGGTTGCCATCTCGCTGCTTCTCTCTGCTCTTTCTCAGCATGGGTGGGGCTGAGCCCTTCATGTGTGCAGCGCAGCAGAGTAGAGACAGACATCGGTGGAGAGTTGATGACAAATACACTCGTTATGTTACTGTACAATAAAAGCTTAACTAAAAATATTGCCGTAAAAAGTGTGATTTGCGTCACAACGAAATAAACGACAGAGCATAATATGAAACGAAAGGTGTTTTTCTCTCATCCAATGATATATATTGTCATATCACACAGCCCTAATGCGCGCACACACACATACACTCTTACAGGGTTGATGCAGTGCAGCTGGCAGGGTATACAGAGCTGAGGAACATCATCACACAGCAGCATGGGGTAAACATGGACCACTGGGATATTCTCCACCAGGCCATAGTCCACATATTGTACCTGTACACACAAACAAACATTAACAACAAAAACATATTATAGATGTTGTATTACTGTTCCAGCAAGGAAGAGCTTTTAATTTGCTGCATGTTAACAGTTAAGCCATGTTCTCTTCAGAGAAACACACACTGGTGGCATATGACTCATCTTATCAGGTTGTCAACTTGAGACAGATGATTGAAAAGCACAGCAGAAGATGCTTTCTATGTAGACAAGCCATTAGTCTTGTTTCTGTCTGTGTGGTGTGTGGTGTGTGCTACGGCCATTAACTGATGCACGTCGAATGAAGCAATAATCTGTGATGCAGCCTGTGGGTTTAACATTATTGCCCCAAGGACCAGCGGCTAATTAATCTAATTGAGGAAAAGGTGTAGTCTGTGTAACTGTCAGTGACACAAATTACATAAATAAATGTAGTCCGAGCACACACATTGTTTTTAACAAGATCTACTACTTCTACTACTACCTTTCTTTCCAAAAGTAACAAAAATATTTATTTCTGTCTCTGTTGTTTGTGGAATCATCTACTTTAAATTGTTCCTGAAATGGCTCTCCAATATGAAAAGGAACACAAGACATGGGTAGAAATTAGTTTATGTTTGTGTTTTTTTGTGTGTGTATGTACTTGACCTTTACATGTCCTCCCAGCAGCTCCAGCAGCTGCCCTCTGTACCACAACATATCAGGTCCGATGACAGCGCAGCCCAGGACCCACTTCCAGGTGTATGGCTTCTGTCTGGGCAGTGTCTTCATGCTCTGCTGAATCTTCTCCCTCAGCTGCTCCAACTGACACTCTGACACACACACATATACAGCATTTATTTAGATTCTAGTTTCATCTGCTATTTTCCTCTATGAATAGTAACCGGATCAGAGTCAGAATAATAAACAAATACATAGATTTGTAGTGAATTTACAGCAAATACAAATAAATGCAGACTTGAGGCCTCATCTGTCTGGCAGCACAGTCTGCCTAGCATCATCACTTTTGGCCGGTGAAATTAAAATTTTAGTTATAATGTGAGTTGAGTTGTTTGAGTTGTTTTTATCAGAAATACTGCTTCTTGTGCTTCATATAATCTTTTAAACAGCTGCCGTATAACGTTACTAATATGATGGACAGATTATGTTTTGATCTTTGATCAAGTATGATGTTTCTATAATAGCATATAGTTTTAGCTGAGTGACAGTGTGCTGTGATGTGCACCTGCATTCTGTGCTCTGGCGTAAATGAGGCCGTCCTCTCCGATTGCAGAAATGGTCATCTGGATATGACCAAGACACGGCAGCTCTGGGGGCAGGTACAACTGAGTCTTCACCTGTACACACACACACACACACAAAATCAGAACTTTGTGGTTGAGGAAGGCACTGAACTTTTTTTTTCCCTTTTACTACTCAACAATGTTCTGAATTTAGCTAAATGCTGTACCTGCAATGGACTGTCAACAAGCTTGCCAAAGTGGCTGCCTCATTTATGAACCCAGGTGAATAAAAATGGTTTCTTGCTCAGAGAGTGTTTGTGTGTGTATGTGTGTGTGTGTGCACCTTTTCAGCAGACATAATGGTGCGGGGAGCTGGTTTTGGAGGGGTGGGAGTGGAGACAAGTGAGGATGGGGACAGGAAAGGAATGAAAGAAGGAGCTGGAGGAGTAGGAGTGTTTTTTTCCTCGCCATCTGAGACATCTGCTTGTGTCTCGCCTACTGGAGACTTTGCATCAGTTTCTTTGGATTTTTGAATGACAGCCTCTCTGCAAGAAAATAGAAACACACAGAAAAAACAGGTTAGGCAGACACTGACTTATGATTTAAAACTAAATATCAGCCACTGACCACTGGCACAAAGTCCTGGCTATTAAACATGGTGATAAGATTCTAAAATCTCAACAAAATCAATCAATTTATTCAGAGCTGTGTATCAGTGACCAGAAAGACAGATAGTTGGAATGAAACAAACACACACACAAACACACAACCACACTCACACCGACCTTGGCTTCCTCTCCTTGAGTGCGAGGCCCTCGCTAGCCAGAAAGTCTGCAATGCTGACAAACTGTCCCATCCTGTTAGAGCAGAACAGAGTGACAGGCACTGGACGCTCATCTTTCAACTCCTGGACAAAGAGAGAGGAGAAACAGATACTGAAAGTAAGTAATTACAGCAACAAAGGAAAGAGGTGCATGAAGGAGAGCAAAGAGTAAAATGTGTGAAGAAATGGAGGAAATGGAGAAAGAAATGGGGCATAAGGACAGGAGCAAGGGCAGACCTTGATAGTCATAACAGCTGAGGCTCCAGTTAGGTAGTAGGAAATAAAGTCGCAGGCTGTGGCTGTCCAGGTGGATCGGCCTCCTGCTGGCCTGATGGAGAAAGAGAGTGCGAGGGAGAACTGAAGCATCTAAACTAATTTAATCGATGAGTGAAATATGTGGGCGGCCTTTACAGATCCTGATTGTTTTTGGTGATACAATCCAGTTGCAAATTCCAGCAGACAGCGGTTATAACTTTCCAGTCACTACCATACAAAATGAAAGGCAGCAAACTAGACACACACAGCGGGCGCTTAACTTCCATCATGTATGAAACTCTGCCTCCTTAACCACTGTGAAGTTTATTATTAACAGTGTGTGTATGTGCCTCTGTGCATGACTAAATATAGTGTGTTATAGTGTGTGTAACCTGATGTCAGTGAGAGTGCACTCCAGTGCCAGAGAACCCATCAAGGAAGACGGCAGCGGCCGCAGGTTGCTGACATGCAGCTTCACCTTGTTCCCATGGTCACAGCGAATCACCTAGTAGCAGGCAGCAGAAAGACAGAGCCACTATTATCAATTCAAACAGGCCACTTTTTAGTGGATGCTTTAAAACATCTTTTACAGTATAATGAGTACATACCTGTAAGTAACTCACCTGCAATCCATTTGCAAGCAAGCATATTTTCATAAAACCAAAACCAAGATATCAAATATCACTAGTTTCAGAGCAACAAAAACAGATTTTATACCTCAGCAATGTTATTGGATGTGACGTCAGAGCAGATCTGTCCTCTCTCCCAAACCCCGTTAATGTGAGCAGCACAGTACATGTCTGCCTTCCACACCACATCTTGGGGCTCCATAAGCTCACACTCCTTCTTCACGAGCTCACACACACTGGAAAAGACAGTTGGGTAAATCAAATGACTTTTTTGCGAAATTTAAAAGAATTTAATTTACAAAAATATAAAAAAAAAGTCAATCAGCAACTCTGTAACCTGCAAAATGAATACACTAATTGTTTCAGCCCTAGTAGTAGGGGCTACATTTCTGAAGGTAATATTCACAGTAAACACTGGGTATTGTAGGGAACAGTAAAGACGTATCTGGTGCTTGACAGGACGAAGAAGAAAAATTATCTTTCTGTCTGTCCACTATTTGGGTTACTTAAATGATTTTTGCTTTTTAACTGCTGACCTTTTCAGCTGAGAGATGTACTGGGCAAACTGGACATAGAAGCTGCTTGGCGAGTTGACATGGCTGACTCTGACCTTCAGCTCTTTGAGCTTGGCAGAAATTTTCAGCTGAGGCTGAAACTCAAGTGGCTCCTCATCCTGTTCTCCAGTGATGTTTTGGTCAGGGGTATCAAGACCCTCCATGGCCGAATCAAGCTCAAGTGGTGGATCCCATACGGCACGGTCATCACCTGGGGGCCTGGGATCCTTGGATTTAAGTCTGCAGGAAGGAAGGAGGATTTGGATGGACAGATGAAAGTGAGATAGTGAACAACAAAGAAAAAGGTGGAGGGAAAGAGAAGAAATTGAAAGAATGAAAATGATAATATGATGCAGTTAAGAAGTACACAAAATAGAATGATGGAAAACAAAATCAGAAATAAAAAGTAAAGATGGCTTGATGCATTTTTTTCATTTCAATATATAGAAATACCCCAACATTGAGTAGTTACAGAAACCAACCTGATATTCATTTTTGTATGAATTGTAAATAAGGGAACTGGAATGTGCATACCCAATCTTGAATGTTAAAAATATAAATTTTGAATTCTTAGAGAATTCTTAGAGCGTTTGTTGCCTTTATTGGATAATTTGAAAGTGCAGAGAAACAGGAAAAAAAAGGGTATGACATGCAACAAAGGTCTGCAATCTGGGGTGACCTGGCAATTTCTAACTCTTAGAAATGCAAGTTGTAAAAGACACTCCAGACAAATCTCACCCCTCTTTGAAGCGGGCCAGCTCCTCTGTGACCAGCAGCTCAGCTATGTTGGCTATTGGCCCATTCAGGCCGCTATCAAACAGTTTGACTGGCAGAGGCTCAGTCTTGGGGACTCTTTCTGGAGGGGTACAGGGAAGAAGCAACAAAACACACAGATCACACAATGGGTTTTGGTGACGAGTGAGTGCAATAATAGAAATACAAGCTTAGTATCTGACAAACACACACACACACACACACAAAGTACCTGTAGCCACAATAGTGACCAGTTTCTGGTGAGCCAAGCTGATGAATCTGTTGGTGCAAGCATCACTCCAGGTCTCTCCGTCCAGAGGAAGCACATCTGACAGGCAGCAGTGGATTGCCTGGAGAAAAGAAAATGTGTATAATGTGCTACCAGCACCTATGGAAAATGTCAACATTTCAACGTAAGCCAAGATGAAAAAAAAGGCAGAAAAAACATGATTCATCCATGAGGAGTTTAAGCCAGGACTGTCAAAGTCTGATAGTTTGATACTCTTAAGGGCCTACAATAGGTGTAAATCATATTGTTTTCTTTACTCAAAAATAAATATCAGTTGACCAATCAAATGCTGTGCTCTCACCATGGAAGGAAGGGCAAAGAACTCATCCTTTATCTTCCTCAGGTCACTGACTGACAGGATTTTCTTATTTCCAAAGTCTACATACCGCACTTCCACTTTCCTGCCCCCTGGATGACCTAAACACACACACACACACACACACACACACACACACACACAGAATACACACCAGGGTTATTTTAGTGAGCTAATTTTCTGTTTAGTTTGTGAAGTACTTCTTTTGCCAAACCACGATGACAGTGGCAGTCCTCCACAGCACTCAATTTTTATCTCAATCTCTGTAGTAAATCTAAAGGTTAAATACATATTACCTTTGTATCTTTGGGAATTACAAGTCCTATGACTTCTTATTTTTTCCTCTATTATTTTAAAATGTATAAAAATAAGTATATTAATATTTTACATGAAGCAATACTGTAACCTAAAGGAGTCTGTATAATGTGATGAGATCTTGAAATCTAATAAAAGGTGGAGGAGCAAGGTTAAGATGTCAAAGAAATGTGTGTAACAAGAGTGTGTGTGTACCTGCCCAGAGACCACAGGTGGAAATTAGCTAATAGCTAAATCTCTTCTCATTTTGAGATTAATGTTTTTTGTGCATGGTCCTTGTTGGTACAATAAAACAGTACTGTGAGGGAGCTGTAAAACATCCCCCACACTCAACATGTGAAACATTTTGTGCTATATCAAAATATATTCTTTGAGTCTTGATATTCATTTTGCTGTAGCCAATCCTATAATCACATATTATATACATATATAAAAACCTAATATATAAATAATAGCTTACATACCTTTTGTTATTTGTTTCTGTTGTTCTGTTATTGTTTTGGTTTGGTTATTAACTTTTCTCTCTCCAAGGTCCACTTCTATTTGACGAGTGGAAATGTTGTCATGGAATACTTCCAACTGTAGCTTCACGTACTAACATTTGAACCCATTTCATGACCCAGATATAGGTTGAATCAATATTACATTACTCTAATAATCAATACCCACAGATAAAACAACACCCTCACCTATGACCTGAGCTCTGTACCACAACTTGTCCTCATAGCGGGCAACACAGGCCTGTCCTATGACAGGACAGTAGACACTGAGGTCATCTTCTCCAACCGCTGCTGTCGCATTGTAACAATCCTGGAGCTTGGCTGAGAGCAACAAGGACTCCATGTTATCAACCTGGTGAGGGAGAGGGGGAAGAGACAAAAAGAAAAGAAAGATAAAATAATAAGATAAAAGATAAAAAAATAATAATTATGTTTTAGGTTTTTGTACGATATTTTATTGGGGAGGGGCGGGTCTCCTTAAAATGTTAAGCTTTATAAACTGCCTGATTCCTTGTAAGACACAAGTGTATTTATATTGTAAATTTAAATTATATCCCTGGCATCTGAGCCTCGACTGAGTACATTATACAAGTACCAGCTGGATGTGGAAGTCAGCAGGGTTGTTGATGTGGGACACCACAGCATCGAGGTCTGTGTTGATCTTGGGATAGTTAGGAGGATAGTACAGCAGGGTCCTCCTGCCCAACGTCACTGGAGAATAAAACCTTTTGGATTTAAAATTTTGGAAAAGCACAGCCACAGTTAAACCACTTCAGTGGTAGGGCTGAAGTGGATTCGATTTAACTTGATTCATGATGATTCAGTTACATCAGACAAAGACCAACAGTGCTAAAAGTGCTTACCAGAATTTTTTTTAGTAACTTGCAAATGCACATGTACCTGGCCACTTCGATGAAAACAAGGTATTCTCTGACAGAGATAGGCATATCGCTGGATTGGTCCATGGGAGCTTTCCTCAGGTCCACTAACAAAGAGTCTCTGTCCTGATCCAACAGCCGCATCTCCACTGCTGCAGAGCCAACCACACTCTGAAATTCAACCTGTGCCTCTTTACTCCAGCCCTTCGTCTGAACACAAATACACACACTTACAGTAAACACACGTCCTGCTGCTACTACAAATGCTGAAGCTGTGTTTGCAATAAAATGAAACAACAATAAACATATAACATTCAGAAGACCTAAATCTGGGGCAACTGGACTTGGACTTTAGATTCTAGAAAATATTTTGCCAGTCCAGCTGCCCTCAATTTAGCCCTTCTGGAAATACATGACCTGGATGACTGAAAATCTTCAACACACATTTCACATTATTTTGTAAATGAAGCTATACACTTTTTTTTGCTTTTGTTCATTTATTTTCTGAAATGTTATTGTCTTTTAAATTTAAGGGCTCCCATATGTTGGCTTTCTCTCTTACTTCCTTCAGAGAAGGAACTTTTTATTTTTTTGGCAAACAGATACTATACACAGATACAGTAGTCCTACCATGTCATAGGGGACAAGGTCCTTGAGGGAACATCGGATGGCCTGAGGAACAAAGTGACCCAGGTCCACATTCATTTTCTTCAGGTGGTTGTTCACAGCTTTCAGTGAAGACTCTATGGTCCCGTTCTCACTGAAAAAGGTGTCAGACAAGGGAGACAGAAGGGTGTATTCGAATAACTGCATTTGTACAGTGTTCAACTAAAATAACTAAACAAAATGCTTCACAATCTAGATATTGACAACAGGTCAGTTAAGCATTTATGCTGCACATATATTTATGTGCAACTTCTCAGATTAAATCGGCATTGATAACAAAGCCAGTCAAAATCATTGACTGAATAATTACTTTAAACAGCAGTCATACTGGAGATAATTGCTGATATGCTTTAGTAACATGACTCAGTATGGAGAGTGCAAGAAAAACCACCTGCTGCTGGATGATATGGTCAAAAATTAAATCTTTTTCAAGTTCATGAATATCAGTGTTTCCCCTATATTCATTCTGTAGTGGTGGTCTGCCGCTGCAAAATTATGAGAGCTGCTGCTAAAATTTCACACAATCATTAATATCAATGGAATTATTTTGAGTCATTGACTAGTGCATCAAATCCCAGAATACTCCCTCTCCTCATTCTTCAAAGGACATCTATGTGAAAGGTACTGTTATAAGAGTAGTGTAGCTCCTTTAAGGAATAGGGCAGTGCGTAATGTGTGTGCGTAGCGAGTGTGTGGTTGAGTGAGTGAGTGAATCAAGTCAAGTCAATTTTATTTATATAGCGGCAAATCACAACAGAAGATATCTCTGGGCACTTTTCACATAGAGCAGGTCTAGACCGTACTCTTTATTTTACAAAGACCCAACATTCCCCCATAAGTAAGCACAACAGCGGCAAGGAAAAACTCCCCTTTTACGGGAAGAAACCTCGAGCAAAACCAGGCTCGAGGTGGGCGGCCATCTGCCTTGACCGGTTGGGTTGAGAGAGAAAGAAGGAGGGGGAGAGGAGAGAGAGAGAGAGACACAGAAGCACAACAACAATAATAATAATAACAATAACAGAAATATGACTAATAATACTAATAGCAGGCATGGGCGTCAAGCAGGACGAAGCCAGCACAGGGTCCCTGCAGCCATGACCCACGGAAGCTTGCGATCCATAACCAGGCAGTCCGTGATCATGATCCATAGGAACCTGTGAGACAAGAAAGTACAAAAACTCCAGGGAAGAAGCCAAGTTAGTAACATGCATTAATGGTACATGAATATGTACAGATGGAGGGGGAGGAGGAGAAAGGAGCTCAGGGCATCATGGGAAGTCCCCCGGCAGTCTAGGCCTATAGCAGCACAACTAGGGGCTGGTCCAAGACAAGCCTGGGAAAGCTAAAAAGGAAAGTTTTTAGCCTACTCTTAAAACGTAGAGAGGATGTCTGCCCCCCCAGACCAAAACTGGAAGATGGTTCCAGATAACAAATGTGTTGATGAGTTTTTCTGCATCTTTTTGAGACAGGATGTGCCTGATTTTTCCAATGTTACGTAGGTGAAATTTGTTTTATGTGGGAGTTGAAGGACATATTCTGATCAAAGATAATTCCCAGATACGGTGGTGCTGGAGGCCAGAGTAGAGCAAGTGGCAGAAAAGTGATAGTGACTGTGAGCGGAGCAGAGGAAAATTTTTAGCAGTAAGTTGTCAATCTGGCAGTAGGTTCAGGCTACAGTGTGTCACTTAATAAATGCAGCAGCCTCTCAAGACCAAGAAAAGTCTCCCCTCCCCCACCCACCTAGGGGAAACACTGAATATTCAAGATTTTTAAACTGCGCCAATGTGAAAAGATTATGCAAATATATATTTATTATAGGTATAATTTAATATATGCTTATATGAAGAATAATACGCTTTTTTCATCTAAATTAGACAAAAAAAAATTGTAACAACTGCTGTACAAGAATAACAAAAGAGCAACACTCAGAGGGCTGCCATTACTTTGCTGAGAAGCAGACAGTGAAGCAGCAGTGAGGATGCAGTGCTGGACAGAATGAAAGCAGATTTGTTTCTATGGCCCCTTAGTGTTCCAGAGAAATTGTGGTCAGATATGATTGTATATGAAACATGTCACTTAAAAATGCCTTCTGTGCCTGCCTGAGTGAGGCACCATTTTCAACATATGGGAAACACTGCAGTATATACTTGGTCCTTTTTTTTGTTTGTGTGTGTACCTCTGTATGGTGATACTCTTGGTGAGGCCATAGTCAAGGAAGAAGACTCGGACACTGGCCAGCTGGGTGACTGGACAGGCTTTCACAGCCTCTCTCCAGTCATTCTGGAAGACTTCAACCACACTGGCCCGGCACCAAAGTCCCTCCTTTGACTTTGCAAAGACTGTGGAGCCTGGAAGGGAGCAGAGAAACAAATGATTCACTCCACAGTGAGAAGATGAGTGTTAACATGATGCATTCTCCACATAAGTGTACAGAAAAAGGTGAAATAATGTTAATGTAATCAGAGAACAAAATATTCTCTGATTAAAAATTAAAAAAAAAAATTTCAATCAAACCACGTTTTTCTATTTATAAAAACAAAGCCAGCAGCAGTTAGTCAACTTATTTTACTATTTATCAATTTCAGCACAAACAGACCAACTAATTGATCCATTGTCTATACAGCACTAAGAAACCTAATGAGCTTTTCTAAATTTGCTCTATTTTTTAAACTATTTTGTTTCAGTAAATGCAGGCAACATTCCTGTCAAAACATCAACATTAATTAAGTGAAAACTTTGCCACAAAAGATAAAGACACACCAGTCTCAACTGTGTCACTAGAGGAAAAGCAACAACTATCTCTGCAGCAGTGGCGGTAGATCTTCTTTGACAGGATCTCACTTTCCCTCTTCTCAGCCACATAGCGGACGTAGAAGTGACTGGGATTCACGACATGCGTCACCACCACCCACTGGGAGACTAGGAGAGATGAGCAAGAGAGAATGAGAGAGGAAGGAGAGGTGGTAGTGAGTAGATAGCTGCAACAATGCACACTTGGGGAAAAATGTCTTCTTTAAAAATATCTTTTCTTTCATATATCAACAGTGAAAGGAAAAATGTCAGAAAATATTTGTTGGCAAACACGTTTTATTTGCTACAAATACTTAAAGATCTACCAACATTTCTAACCAGTTTAAGAAAACCTAAGACCTGAACATAAGTCAGTGTTTTCTTTCTGTAAAATACATCTGAAAAAAACATTGGTCATCTTATAGTGAAGGACCAAACACAAACACATTATAAACAGCATATGTATTAAATGGAAAATGGAGTTAATATTATCTCTAGTCTTACAGACTGAGTGTTACTTAAAGAGTGTGTGTGTGTCATTATTTGAAGCCTTACTGTAACTAGGCTAGCAAATTTCTACCCATCCGTCAAAAGTGTGTCCACTACAGTCAGTAAGCATTAGAAGTGTGACTAGCAGGTGAACATAGTAAAGTATTTAGTGGCATAAGAGCCAGAAATGTTCCTCTCACGTTGGTTGAGAATCAAACAGTGCTAAAGTAAATAAATAGTTGACTTACATTCATAAGGTGGACACAAACACAACATGAATGCTAATGATGCTCAGTGTCTGCAGGATGTGTAAATAAGCTAACATGTTTGCCATATTGTTTCTGCAGGTCCCAAGTGGCCAATAAAATAACAAAACAAAACAAAACAAAACAAAACAAAACAAAAAAAAAAAAAAAAAAAAATCAGTTAATGTATGTTTAACCTGTGTTAATTGATTTTTTGGCCACTTGGGGGCAGTGAAAACAAGTTGTGAACACAACATTAACATATCATCTCCTTTGAAGTTGATATGTTGAACTTGTTAGCATAGAGGTTCTTCTTTACACATCCAGCAGTTACAGAGCAACATCATTCATTTGGACTCATGTTTCTGGCCAACTAGTGAATCTTAGTCCAATATTTATTTACTTCAGCTCTGTTTGGTCCTCAACCAACTTCTGACAGAAATATCTGGCTCTTTAGCTGCTAAATGCTCCACTATGTTCATCAGCTAGTCGCTAACTGTGTCTGTTTTCTGTTGAGTGCTGAGCAGGTAGTGCATAGTGGGTTTTTTGTCACTGAAAAGCTGCCTGATGCTGCCAAAAACGATGTTATGAGATCTCAGAGTGAACCCAAACAGTAGAGTTGCAGCCGGACAGCTAAACAATGAGCTGAAACTTGCTATAAAGCTCTGTAAAGTTTAGGGGAGCAGAGTCGGTTCATCACTACAAGTGACTGTGTTTGGTTATAACCACGATACAACTATACAATTATAGCCTCTCCATACCATTTCTCTTACTGCCAGACAACGGCTTTTTCCTTCTCCTGTTGATTCTCCATTTGTCATTGGCCAGCTCGGGCCCAGTGGGAGGGAGTGCTGCAGATAGATACAAAAGGGTTAAACAAAAACAGAGGAGGCTTCTCTTCTGCCTCCATCAATAACAATTTAATGTTTTCACTGGACCTGACATTATTTCGGTGAAGTCAAACAGGAAAATATGACAAAGCCACACATACCATGCTCTTGTCTCTGGTCTAAAAGCTCTTCAATGATAACATCTGGAGTTCCGAAGTCTGAGACAGAGCTGTGACGAGACAGGTTGGACCTGTGGCGAGGTCTTGGGTTTGGAGAGGAGTCTCGCGATGATGGACTGTTAGTTCCCAGGCTCTCCTGGTCCTGCTTTTGCCGGGTGGGGGGTCTGTTGTGACCCAGCGGGGTACAGCTGCTGTTTCTGCCTTCTGCATGTTGCCAGCGGGAATTTCTGTTGTTGCCCGGCTGGTGGCCTTTGGGTGGAGACTCCGAAAAACTTGAATGGAACAGCAAGAGGATTTGTTTATAATGTTCAAACATAATATTTAATGTGATATTGAATGACAGATGCTGTTGGAGAGAGTACCACTATTATTATTTTCCTGTTAATCAATAATGTTTTTGCACTTAACATCCTGAAGTCTGTAACATATTGTACAAAACCAAGATTATCTCCTTAACAAAAAGGTTGAATACCATTCATTTAAAATGATCAAAAAACAGTGTTTCAGGTACTTTGAAAAAACGAATATCAACATGACAGCCCTTTTTACAACTTGTTTTATTCTAAAATATACGTTCAAATGTAATTTAATCAACTACCATAAAGCTTAATTGAGAAGTAAAGGTAAACATCTATGGCAAGTTGTAAGGTAGAACAAGAACCACTCATTTAACAAAAAACCTATCATAGAAAACTGCATGTCTTTAACAATACTAATATTATTATTATTAATTGTATTTAGAGGTGAAACCACAAGAGACAGATGAAAGAAACTCTCCAAATGGCAGTTTTCCTCCACAGACCCAAATCAATCCATATGATATATTGAACTATATTTAAGGGACTCACTGCCTTGGGTTGCTGACTTCCATCTTCAGAGATAATGCCAGACTCTGGCTCAGACCCTCTGACTGGAAAACACAGCTAAAAAATACACAGAGGTACACACACACACACAAATTCAATCAGAAAGTATAATGTTGGTCAAAACCTGTCACTAAAACTTGTCAGGTTCCTATACTTGATGCAACTACAGCACAAAGAAAATTACAGTGCAGGTAAAATGCACAATTTAAGCTGTCTGTTATTATCATTACAAACTTTATTTAGAGAGACCAGAGTATAGAATCTGAGCACAGTAGTTATACTCAGGTCAGCAGTTACATTTATAACTGTTGTTATCACTGATAGAAGAGCAAGGACTGATATTTAAGACATAACACAGTATGGTTACTGGTCAAAGTAAGTGATACAGAAGGAAAACTCTTGTTAACAGTGGTATACAGTATATTGTACTTTTTACTGTTGTTTATGTTTATGTTATGCATAGATAAGTTACACACACAAGACACTAAATACACTGTTGCAGTGATGAAACTACATTTCAAGAATAGAACATAAAGTCATAAAAACATTGCAAACAAACAACAAGCTTTAAGTGACAGACCTCATTCCTGAGCCTAGAGTAATGCATTTCATATCAAAGGACTGTTTATCCACAGGAGCCTGCAGAGTCTCCAGAACCTAACACACACACACAGACACACACACACACACAGCATAATTCAGCAGCCAATGTATTTCAACCACTGTCAAGGGAAATAAATGTAAAAGCATTGTTTACAAGTATTTGCTTGTTTTATATTATCTGACATCTGCATTGTGCACTTATTAGTATCAGCTGAGCTGTATTTAAGCTTAACATTGCACACCTTATCCAGGGTGCAGTACTGCTCCAGGAAGGGGACGCGGCGTACTTCCCTGCCCATCTGCATGGCAATCTCCAGGGCCTTCATCCTCTCCTGAACATGGTGCACCTCTGATTGGCTGGTGGAGAATTTTTCCTCCAGTTTTGTAAGCTGATTCAACTGCACATCTTTCCTATTGACAGAGGAATTACAGATATTAAGACAAATGTTGCTTTACATACTTTCTTCAGAAAACCTAAGAGCTAGCCTGACATCCAGACATTTTTCCCTCATGTGCTAAGATTTTTCAGCTGAATTTATCGTTCTCACAGCAGAGAGCTTGGGCTGAGTCAGGAGCTGTTGTTGACATGGGCCTGTAAAACTCATTAAACACTGTATATTGGGTTATACAAATAATCTTAACTTGAATTTCAAACAGATGGTGTCAATTTAAAAATCATACATGGTTTGCTTTATTTGACAGCTGAAGGAGTGGTAACTCCCTAGGAAATATAAAAATGTATAGAAATGGGAAAAAAGCTTCAAGATGGCAAGTTGATACTTTTAATAAACATTATCATTCCAAAGTGTTTCACAGAACCGTCTCCTTCCTCACTTACCCTAAGTTTTGACTTGATTTGATATAATCACCTGCAGTTTGTAGAAAATAGTTATTCCTGTAAATATATTGTAAACTTGGGCATCTCAACGGAGAAGGAAATCCTTGTTTTTGATCTACACAACATAGCTGAAATATTCGTCAGATTATTATTATCATTATTATTATTATTAGTAGTATTATTTCTAATACAATAACACAGAAAAAGGTCTGTTTTACAATTTCTATCAATATTTATGAAAAATACATTACATTTATTTGTATTTCTCCATTTGATTTTCAAGAGAATTTAATCATTTCTTCAGGTATAATGAAAATCTAAGAAAACATGAAAATATAATACAAGATATGACATTTTTCTTGAGAACATGGGATGTCATTACACAGTTCTTACTATACAAGTACATATTGATGATTTATGTCCATACCACTTTTGGATAGCATGTACAGCCTTGTCTGCAGCCTGCTTGATCTCCATCACCAGTCGAGCTCGCTCTCTTTTCACCTGCTCTGCCAGACCTGTTGTCAGAGTCTGCGGATGAAAACACAGCTGCAGATCAGTCCTGCAGACCACATTTAGAAAACAAGAATTTTCAATTCACTTATTTCTTTTTAACTGATCTGTAAACCCAATCATCTTTGGGTTTACAGTGCACCGTTTACCTCGTGTATGTGTTCTAGCTGGGCAAGATTTTCTGCAGCCCTGGCCAGCGCTTCATCCACCACCTTCTCAATCTTCTCAATATCAGCTGGCTGAATAAAGCATTACAAAAAATTGTAGTTTGAATTATTGTTGTACACAGACACTGTAAAACTCTAGCCACTACACCCTCCATTCTAATTAACTGGTTTAAAGTCAAAGGCATACTATACCTCAAAATGTGCAGACGCGGATGCACATGCAGTTATGTTTATACTTCATTGTTTGTCTGTATATGTGGACGTGTGTTCACTTGTGGCAATGCGGATGCTGATAGTATAATTTGAGCTTCACCTACCTTCATCCCAACCACACTCAGGTGACAGTCAGACAAAGCCAGCAACTTACAATGAAAACTATACTGCTGCGTTTAATGCCAATTTACATAACATAGAAAAAAGTCCATGTCGTAGTGTTGTGTAATTTGAAAACTGCAAATGATCAATATGTTAATCCATTTTTTTTCTTTTTTAGACACTGTGTGTCAAGTTTTTCTAGTCATAAATCTTTAATAAACATTGTGTTTTGGTTAGGCGCCTATTCAAATTTTGAAAGTTTAGAGTGTATAAAGGTTTAGAACATTATGATGGAAGTATATGATGGCCATTCCTAAGCTCAATTATGTCTCATAAGTTGTTGCAGCAATTTTTGGGTTGATACTATTAATGTAAAGTAAAGTAATGTCGGCCAAGGATGCCGGCGTCCTTGGCGAAATTAAGAGGTTAAACATCAAAAGCAGGGGCTGACATGTGAACTTTCATTTCCCACTAGCGACCCATGTTATTACCCAAACATACCTGCTCCACATCCTCGGTATTGGCATTAATATCTGTGGATGACAATCGTTTGTTCCTTCTGCTGTTCCTCCTTCAGGAGATTACAACACAAAAGAGATAACAAGGTGAACTCAGACTGTCTTTTAAAACTATATGATGCAATCTGATTATACAAAAAAGGGGGCACAAGTTGCTCAAAAGATGTGTTAAACTACATGTGTGTCGGTAGTGTGGTTCAGCCTAGCATTCAGAAATGCATTTTACCTTTTCATCTTGTTCATTTTAGCAGTGTAGATGAGGCCAATGATTCTGCTATCTTCCTGCAGCCCACACACCCCGCCTTCAGGAAGGCTTGACTCAACCTACAGAGAAGGAACTTTGTGATTTTGTTGTCATCTTACCTCTTTTAACACTTTAATCCTTGGAATTGATAAAAACCTGGCGATGTTTACATTTATCACAGGGACAGACTGGTCAACAGCCCCTTTTGATAGTTTACCAGGCAAGATTAAATAGACCCACTAGGGTTTGTACATGGTACATAACCTGATCCCATAACAATGCATAGCCAACACTGTATGTACAGATAGGTAGCAGACAGATAAACAGCCTTATTGAACAGGCTGATGTGTGATCCTTAAGGCCACTAAAGCATTGGGAAATGCCTCAGGACCCTTTTCACAGTAACACAACTCTTCACATGTTGCACTTGTACCACTGTGATCTTTTCTGTTTCACAAAACTGAATGAAATGCAGTGCAGCAAGCGGCTGTATCTCAAGTTTAAGTGTAACAGATTGGCTTTCACTGTAGACAAAAACAGATCATAGGGATTGTTTGCACAGTGAAAAAGTGGTATTTATTTATTTAAGTTTTTCTTATATGCAAAGGATCACCAATCAAAATTTTTTATTGAATACCATGTAATGAATATCAATCAATTCCAACTGTTGCAAGATTAATAGAAAAATAGGTCAGAATTCACAGTATAGCTGAGTGTGACTATTTCCCAAATTAGGAGAAATTATGAGAAATAGGGAATGACAAATGTCTATCAAGTGGGAAGCTGTGAAATTTTTCTTTGGTCAATACTTGAGTTATGCCACTCTTTAGTTGCAAGAGTAAAATCACTGGTAATTTTACCTCACACTCTGGACACCTAATGACTCTGCTGAATTCAATGGACTGCAGGCAAGATGTGCAGTAGATGTGGCCACATAAAAGCACACGGGGGAGGTTGCCATCAACTTCATCCTCTGGAAAAAACACAATACAGGAATAAATGCTTAAATGATAAATGCAAAAAGATATAATGTACATTTCTGTTATTCAGTTCAGTATTCCTACACAGAGGGTTGACCCTGTCACCTGCACAAAACGGCACGTCGCTTAAGCCAAGTTGAATTGACGGCACAAAATCAACCATGTGTACCAACTGCATTGTAAAAAAAAAAAAATCAGACTCAAAACACAAATTTTACCACTTGTGGCACAATGAAATACTTAGGATTCTTCCTCTAGAGAGGCTGCCTGCAGTCTTGAGTGGCAGTGAAAGGAAATTTAGCCAAATATGGAGTTTTTTTTAATCATGTACGACAGGCGATTGGAAATACCTTGCTTGCAGGAATGACTAACTGCCTATCAAATTTTCCTTTGTATTTATCAGATTCTTAATTACATATGAAAGAAGCTCAATTGATTGGGGCTACTACCTAATTACTCTTTCTTTTAGCTTTGTATTGCATTAGGGGGATTTCTTATCTTGCATGAGACTGGTAGCTGTTTTTGTCGCAGAGCATTGACTGGGCATGTTATTTGTAAGTATTTGTGGCGTTGTTGTAGATGTCTGGGTTGATGCACAGATCCGACATTTTCAGTCCCGATACCAATAATGATACCTGGGCTTTGGGGATCGTCTGATACCGAGTGCTGATCCGAAACCAGGGTTTAATTAATAAGCTGTATGCCTCAATGTGTAGAAGAGACTGGGATCATTCTTTTATGTTTAAGGCAAAATCAGGCTTGACTTAAACATTGCTTTCCTAACTTTGTAAAACAAAATGTACCAAGTAAATACATAGATATAAATTTACTGAATTGTTATTTATTAAAATAATGGTATTAGATACCAGATCGGCCCATAGTGACGTTTAGAAAAAGGTACAGACGTATCTTTGGCAACACTTTAAATCTGTGAAAATATGAAATGATGCTCACCACATCACACCACAGCATCTTTAGCACCTGCTGTTGTTTAACTATCACCTGATATAGCTGATAGAGAATATATAGCGGCCAATTAAACTTATAAAGCTTTTCACTGTAGTTCTGTTCAGAATAATTGTACATATTTGTATTACAGTGTTTAAAAAACCAAATGTGTTGTTGCACCGAACCTTTATTTGGTTATCTAAAATATGTATTAGACACAACATTTCCTGCTGTCCACTTGGCGCGATATTATGCGCAGCCCGTCGGAATGATTTATAGTTTTCCCAAAGGAAACCGCCACCTCAAAAAGAGCTTGAAAACATGAATGAATTATATGATTCGTTGTATTAAACACGTTATAGTATCAACACTGTGTTTATTATATGTTTTTTTGCACATCCAAACATCTACCGCCACACCTGCCTCTAATATTTGCCGGCTGCTGCCGATGGCCTGCTAACTGTTAGCTAGCAAACGAGTGCAACGCTACTTCACGTAACACAAAAAATAAGATATAACTGAGCGTTAAACTTTTAGAAAGGTGATGTAAATATCCTACCAGCCAGAGAGAAGGCCTCTCCACATAACCTGCAACTCACAGCGCTGGAGTTGTCGCCTCTGTCCATCATTACTATGAGTAGCACCTGTAAAAGAGAAAAAAAAAGTTTTTCCTCAAGTTGAAAGTTGCGGTTGGTTCTTCTTCTTTGCGGTTTCACGGCAGTTTGCGTCCCTTAAAGGACCAGTGTGTAGGATTTAGTGGCATCTAGCGGTGAGGTTGTAGATTGCAAACAACTGCTTTCTCATTTCCCAGGATTCCTGAGTGTGCCCACATGAACTTTATGTTTTTCTCCTGACTGGCTAACCTTGAATTAATAAATACTAAATCTTGGTGATTACTGTCTGATCCTATTTTAATTCTTGACAGTGCTGACACCGAGTCACTACAAATGTGTATTTTGCTTGCGGTCACTTCTTCTGTCCACTCTAATACAAACAGAACTGCAATTAGCTCAGCAGCATACACACTCAAATAATCTGGTGTCCTCTTAATGACCCCAGTCTGGTGACTGGGAGTCACCGCTGCTGCCCCTGTTGCCTCTGTTAGTGGATCCTTTGACCCGTCTGTAAAAAGCTGTATGATCACTGTAGTTCCCGTCCCTAGATCTGCTGTTTTATTTCTGTGCTTAATATTCAGCAGTTCCATATCCACACAAGCATTTTGCAACATCCAGGCTAGTCACACAGGCCACAACAAGCAGTCGGTTGTCTGTGTCGTGACCATTAGGGTGGAGAGGGCGCAGGAGTTTACACAAGAATGATGTGTTTCCATCACAGATGCTATTAATTCAATGTAAGTTGTCTCTCTGGCTTTACTAGCTCATCAGTCAGATTCGCTGACAAGGCTCTCTTTGATGTGTGGTCTATTACATAGACTGTATGTAAATTATTTATTTATTTAGTTTTTTCCATCTCTTTATTTATACAAACCGTCACGTACAGCATGTGACATTAAGGCCGTATTCAGACCAACGCCAGTCCTTTCATTTCATTTTAATAGGGGTAGTGCGTTTTGGCTCCGGGTGTTTTGGCTGCAGCGGCGCAGCAGATGGAAAGTTGAACCAGAGTCAACTTTTGGAGAAACGCAACCCGATGTCACTGCGGCTGAAGGCTGCGGTGGCCAAGCACAGCCCGAGATCAGACAGATCAGAGCTCTAAAACCCAAAGACATTACAAGGAGGAGGGGAGCACATTTCTCTTCGTTTGATAACGTTAAAAGTAAAAGAGAGAGAGAGAGAGAAAGAGAGAGAGAGAGAGAGAGAGAGAGAGAGAGAGAGAGAGAAAGCAACTGTGGTCGAGCGAGCTAGAGAGTGAGGAGAGGGAGCGCTGGAAGTGAGAAAGCTGGTGAATCAGATCAATAAAACGTTATTTTCTGATTGTTTCACGGCGGTTACGTTGTAGAGCACAAGAGGGGAGGGGGTGATCACTAAACCGCTTTTAACTCAACAGCAAACATTCTGGTTTAATGTCACCGCTTAACCTTGAGATGTTGACTTCAAACTAAATCTGGACGCTTTATACTACGATTTTAGGCTATAATTTGATATCCTTTTAAGAATCCAGCAACTTTTAGAGAGCAGTCTTGGATTAACCAGGCCTCCATAAGAATAATAAAATATCATTCCATAATAATAAGTTGAGTGTTCATATTTTGTAATAGATTATGTCATAATGTATTGGTTGATTTATGTTTTACTCATTATACAATACATTTCAACATGTGTATCTCATCTCTCTTTCATTTATTTATTAATAGGCCAGAGAGGAAAAACAGTTTCAAATTTGATTAATTTAGAAAGTCCTAGTTAAGAGCTCCTTCTTATCACCACTTGGGGGCGCCAAAGACTAAAACAGAAACACTGATTGTCTATGAGATGACAAGTGCACAAAGGCCACGTGGAAAAATAAATCCTAGATTTTCTAATTTATATAATTTGTTGTTGACTTTTGATAAATACTTTGTGTAATATGCTGAAAAGGGGCAATTTGCAATTTGTCTTTCATCACATATCATCCTAAACAATCCATACTCATGGGGAAATATGCAGTTTGACAACCCTTTGTTTTTGGGTCTCCGTGTTCAGACGCACGAGTGATGGTGTATGAAGATGTTGGAAGATAGGCAAGGCAAGCTTATTTAGTACCAATGTGCTTGTTGTGCCTCAATATAGACACTGTATGAACTGAAACAGCATCAATAACAGTATCTATCTATCTATCTATCTATCTATGAGGTTCCTCTGTTATGTTGTGTTGTGAGATATATTCTTTTGTTTCCTTTTGAACCAATTGCAAGGCTCCACAGCAGACCTAACGACAGCGTGTCGGTCCTCTCCTCCATCTGAGCGCAGCACCTCTGCCTGAGGACAATGACCAGCCACCCAGTGAAGCATCTGTAAGCGGGAGTGACAGCCAATGAAGAGCAGAGAGGCACAGACATCAGATGGTAAAGGTAAATAATCTAGTATACAACACAGCCAAAACTTTGACCTTCAGAGAGTGTTAATCCAAATCCCTGGAGGGGGTAAATGAAAGTGCAGCACATCACAGGGGTCTTTCCATTTAGAGCTGGCAGGATTCAGCCCCAAAGAACAACTTGAAATACATGTGTTTTAACAGTACAACTCCCACCTCTGCATAAGTGTCCAAATGAATACAGCCCCTGGTGTTGATCTGAAGTGAAAGTAGACCACCTTTGTGTGAGGTGTCAAAACGCCTGCAGGTATAAAGTACACCTGTCTGCTAATAGAGGGCAGGAAAACATCCAAGATCAGTTAACACTTTGGCCCAAGGATGTGAAACACATCAAAATGTATCTGACATAAACGCTTCTTTTTTCAAATGAAGAAAATAACAAATGCATCACAGACAATGACTAACAATAACTCACATATATAGATGCACTGTAAAAACAAACCACCACATTAACATAAAATAACACATCCTCTACTGTAGGCTACACAGAATAAACACTTGAGCCTCCACAGGGAATTGAAATGATATACATTAATTTCTCATTAAAATCTGAGGAAACCTGTAGAACCAAGAACTTGGCTAAATAAATAAGTTCACATGCAATGTACTTGGGTGTTTGAGAAATGGCCACTTGCAAACCAAATGGATGAAAGGACAGGGAGTTATGTATGCGCAGTTAGTTAGTTGCATAAAGGTGTATGTTACATTGCGTATTTGGTGGATGTTTGTCATTCTTTAGCATTTACCTTGTGAAATGTCGCAATCTTTTGTACTTCACTGCAGTTACTTCACCCCTAGCTTTAACAAAAATTACAAGACAGGCCAAAGAAGACATGAAGGCACGTCTTCATATCAGAAAGAATCTAATCAGTTAATTTGTAAGATTCATCAATTGCTTTTAGAGATATTTAACATCCTGTTCGTGAACAGGTTTTGTAAACCTTTTGTCAAACAAAAGAATATTTCCTCCATCTTGCACTCTGCATTCCAGCAGATGGAGAGAGTGTGGAGCTATGTATGAATCTGATTCGGGCACTGAAGGAATCTGGCCATTGGTCTTTACCAGGGCAGGATGATCATAGACAGACTGGAGGGGGGCAGGGATGGTGTGTGTGTGTGTACCAGGGTGGGGGGGTAGTAGACATGTTTACTATGGGTAATGAACCAATCAGCAGGCTGCCCAGAGGGAGTTGTGGGGGTGCCGGTTAAGGGAATGGGGGTTGCCCCCCATCTTCCCTCTCCCAAATGTGGGTCACAATCCATCCTCCGGTGATTTCCCTCATGTTTCTGTAGGAACAGTAACCCTCCTGCACCCCCCAAAACCCTTATCAAATCACTTACTCATTAATGATGCCCTTAATTAAGCTGTGTTGTCTCGTTAGCTCTCTCCTGATGTCTCACATAGGCCTTGTACAACCATCCGTCCGCTTTATTGTTATTATCCAGCTACTTCCTGAATCACTTACTGTGGGTCATTTCATGTGACAGGAGATGATGTCTACAGGAGGCCGTCTATTTGTGTGTACCTCAGAGGTCTTATTAAAAAAACAACCCCCTCCTGTTCCTTTGTTTCTCTCCTACAGGTCACAGCGTAGGAGAACAGAATTTATTGGATTGACAGCATGCACTCGAAGAAGTAAAATGTCTTCTGGGAACCTTTAGAGATTCTTCAGAATGCAATCAGATGAAAGTTGACAAGACAATTTAAAAACAGTTCATTAACCTTGATGTACTTCAGCAAACATCTACCATATAGATATAGAACCATCATGATTTTTTGTCAATTGAGGAAACATAGCTTCCTTTGAATCCTCAAAGAAGCCCCACTGACCCATTAGCTTTTCAAGCTAGTGGGTCAGTGGGGCCCACTAGCCCCTTTTCAAGTTGGGTCCTGACCGTCTGAGGAAAAAAATACAAGGAAAGGTCAGCAGACATGCAAGGCCCAGGAGACATGGATTGGCTTTAAGTGGTTGCCCCCCGCAGGCCACATGCTCACAGCATGAAAAGAGCAGGGGTGGTGGCAAATGACAGTCACTTTATACCTTCCCTAATCTCTTTTTCTGGTCAAAGAAAGACCTGCCATCACACAAAGAAGAATCTTAATCCAAGAGTGAGTGCTTTGCTTTCATCCAAAATGGAAACCAGTGTAACAGCTGTTTGTAATGTCAATGCAATTTATTTAATTTGATACACAGTTTCACATATTTTTAATGTTTTTTTTTTCTGCTTAAGCCTGTGAAGTAAATTTTAATGTCTGATTGGTGGATATCTGCGTTAGAGTAGTGGTTATAATTAGATCCAGGTCAGCTGACACAAACAGACACAGGACTGCTCTTTTTTTATGTGAAGTGACCGCATCAATACGCACGATGCACAAATGATATTGGGGGCGGGGATGTTTCAGATTTGTTTACAATCTGATCAAAATTGACCCATTATCTCTATATTTTACATCCTACTTTTGCAAGGTTCCAGCTTGGCCACTTTGCACTTTGATTTTCATTTCTTTCTTTCTCTAGATACCAATGCAATTTTGACATTTTTTCATTTTCATTTCATTTAGGCTCAGATACCACAGATATACATTGAGTGACCAGAAAAATAATAACATCCTATGATGTAAGGCAATGCTTTAACTTACTACTAGCTAAAATATAATTTTTTGTTTAGACTACTACCTTGTCTGTTCTGTGGTACATTTTGAGACTGTTTTCACAGTTTTCTCCTAATTTAGTTCCCTGTGTACTGTAGTTCTTGTCACAGCTAACCCCTTTGTTGGCCAGTCAAAGGCTGTACAGAGTTTTACCTCAGATTCATGACAAATGGTGTTATAAACCACCTCTTTTCATTTGCCATGCAGTGATAAGCTTCACCTCGAACAATCTGGTGCCCAGACCAACTATAGGAATCACTAGTGCAACAAGAAGGACATGATCCCTCACTGGCTTCCCACCCACAAATATGGCCACCGGTGTTCACTGGAATACAAAACCAGGGTGTAGAAAGCGTCTCCAGGGAATGAAAACCCGAGTCTCCCTCAGAGGTGGTGGGTGAGAACTTGCATCAGCAGATGGGTGACAAATTTAAAGGAAAAACATGAATAAAATAATACAGGTGGCCACTGAATGTTTGGGTATAAAAAATGATGTGAATCATGCTATGGGCCTTGCATTCAATTTGTTATCTCATCTCTATATTCAAGGTGTTTCAAATATTTTCTCTAAGTAATTCACAGACTTAAAATATTAGAGAGTATACTGCAGTTTAACACAACGACACTACAGACTCAAAAATGAGCATAAAGCTGACTCAACACTTCACTGAAACTGTCAACAACAACTACAAAATGATGTGTCACACAGGTATAATTTATTACAGGACTGTTGTACTGACTTGTGTTACAATGTGCAGGGGTTTTTGTTTTTCTGGCCAGCAGCACACATCCCACCTTCAAGGAGGGCCACAGTAGCTCCAACAACTCCTTATCAAAAATAACCCACACTGAGGGATACTGCCTGTGAACCCTCTGTGCCCTCAGTCACTCTCCCTCCCCTCCCGCTGCCTCCCCTCCTTTCTCACATCCACCCATACCTACACATACATTCACATGTGCTTGATCACTCATTCACACATGCACTTTGGTCATGCTTCCTCGCACCCCAAGCCTTCCTATAGGTTCAAAGGCATAGTTAGGAGGCAGAGGCGGTAGTGGCGGTGGAGGACGAGGTACCAGTCGTTGGGAGTGATTTAAAAAAGCCGATACAGTTTTAAGACCAGCAGCGCCGCCTCCGTGACCTAATACCCGTCAAACATCACACAAATCCACTTCAAGGGTAAGGATTGAGAGAGAATGGGAGAGAGCAAGAGATCAGACCAATCAGGCTGCTCATTAGCCCAGTTCACTAATCACTCTGTCATTTTATGATCTATCCGTCCTAAAAATGATCAGCTCATCACCACTGCTGCTCGGCCTTTAAAAGCAGAGGCCACTGCATTTAGAAAAGCAGGTTGTTTTGAATGTTGTGTGAGTTGAGAAGGGTTGGGTCTAAAGGGGGCGGAGACTGGGCGACTGGGGGGGTGGGGGGGGGGGTGTTTTAATAGTAAGCCGTGAACAGTCTATGTTGCAATTATCTCACTTTGCTGCACTTACAGAATGCTTGACCTGCTTCTCAGCATTGATATGGCACATTTCTCAGGGTGAGGTGGGGGTCGGCACAGACGGTTCGAATCTACGTGGGAGTGTGTGTGTGGAAGAGAGATACTTTTGACTGTGTGTGTGAGAAAAACATGTATAAGTGTGATTGTGTGTGTGCATGTGTGTGTGTGTGCGTGTGTGTGTGTGTGTGTGTTTTTACCTGTCAGCTGCCCTGTGGTGGGGTGAGGCCGTGAGAGCCTCTGTCTTCCTGGGTGGGCGATGGAGAGGTGAAGAGGTTGGAAAGAGGGAAAAGTTAGTGTTGGCTGATTTACCTTATCACAAGACCCAAATACAAAAACCCCAGCTCTTTTAGAAGTAGGGCAAAATACACATTTATGAGAATACACACAGGATATTGCTAGAAACAAACATATCTAATGCTGGATTATGTTAATAACGTGTATATTTGATTGATGTTTAGTATGTAGATACAGGTTGTCTTGTGTAGTTGATTTCAAAAGAATTGCTGTATATGCCAAGAATAGTGTCAGGTATGCTTTTTATAGACTAAAGCGTTGGTTTTCTCAAATTACAAAAAACATATAGTTTCACTTACCTAAAGTGGTATCAAGTCATGCAGATATGGTTTTATTAGTCCAGATTTTGAGACATCAGTCTTTCAGAGTGATTTCAAATATCACAAAACCTGGACCAATAAAACCCCAAATATCTGCATAGTTATAGGTACTAGGGGTGAATGTTCTTCTGAGAATTTGGGTCAAAGATCCTTCAGTCTTCAGCACAGACAAAATTTAGCCTCCAAAACCACCAGGCTATTATTTGACAGCGGGAAAAGATACTTCTTTCCTGCCAGCTGCTGGTCATGGCTGTTGTTTTAATGAGACTACTGAGATACTGTTTGCAGAGCAGCACTCTTCTGATCATAACTGAGAAATTTCTAACTTTAATCCCTCATTTAATCCTTTTAACTTTTCAAACACTCTTTTCTGCATGCTAAAAATTAGATGCATGTACTGCTGCCGGTAATGTGAAACTAAGGTGTTTTCAATGAAGAATATTTTTAAAAGGAAACAACAAAAAAAGATGCCAGTAGAACTAAAAAGCTCCTGGGGGATATAGCCGAAATTATATGTTCACTTAGACACAAAAGAAAAAACATAATCTCATATCTCCTCTTGGCTCTGTAGAGCAGAATGTCTATTTCCATCCAGGCTTTGCCATCTGATGGATGGTTAAATGTACTGCTGACAGATTTCTGTTTGCCAGCAGGGGACATCTGTCAGGAGACATGACTTGACTTTGACGCATTCCACCATCAGGTCTTTGGCCGCTCTCCCACCTTCATTATTCCTGTATGAGTCAGATGGTGGAACAGCTGTTCAGGTGAGCTTTTTGGGCCGTGCTTATATGTGTGTACTTGTAAATGAATCTATTTGATTTGCAAATATTCAAGCTGAGCTCCCAACTGTCCAAATATTGTTCCAAATCTATCTTTTAAGGAGGTGAAAAATCAATTAATATCAAGTGACAAGAATGCCAGTTATTAAAGGAAGAAGCACCTCAACCTCATCTAATTGGTGCTGCAGCTGTTGGTCTTGGATTGCTGGAAGGTAAAAATGTGACAAAGTGCAGCACTTCAAACCAACAACAGAGAACAATAGTGCTTTCACCATAGCCACAAAGTATCTTAATCATCATAATCCTGAATCAACCATGAATTCACTCGCCTTTCTTGGGATCTGGGGCAACAGACACCTGGGCAAGTTGGAATATATTTTTTTTCCTTGTAAAGAGGTGAGCTGTTTCAAAGGACTGCTTTGAAATGTGAAAATCTTGACAAGTTCACTAGAAGAGGCAGTTAAAACCACAGTTTGTCTTTTAAGATCTGCACTGCTGTGAACTAAAAGCTCAAAAGATCCTCTTAATCACCAAAAATGTTGTTTTAAATAGTCTGAGATTCACAGTAAACACTCACACAGAATGTACAGTGACACACTCCTGCTCCAGAGGCAGGAGTGTGATAGTGTTAGCCAGGACTGAGGAGAAAAATGAAAGGAAGTTCGTGTCATATATGAGCAGCAAGTCCAAAGATTCATGAGGGATATTAAGAATGTATCTTTTCTGGCTCCCATAGAGGCAACAGGGAATATGCTGTGTGCAAGGACTTCTCGGTACTGATCCTTCATGTTCATAGATTAATAACTTGGATTTTCTCCATCAACATTGTTTTTATTTCAAAGCTGCATTGATAATTTTTAAACAAAGAAATTTAAATAAATAAGAATGCATTCTTCTTTTATATGTGTGTGTAGCTATGCAATGCTTGCATGTCACTTGACTGTTGACTTACTTTATCAGGTCAACAACTGAGACTTGTTGGAGCACCCTGGTAGCTGAAAGGTTACTATGCATGCCACATAACTGAAACTGCCCCTATTCCAGCCAGGGACCCTCGTTTTATGTCATACCCATTTCCCTCTCCCCTTGTTTCCTGTCTCCCTCTTCACTGCCCACTATCCAATAAAAAAAACCCCAACAAAACAATTGAGACTTGTTCACTTGAATGTTTTTGCCTTCAAGTCTGAACTTAAGTCAAGTCTTCATAGATTCAAGTCTCAAGTAAAGGCTGCTATGCACCATGTGATTGTGGGCAGTCACTGGGACAGTCTTGTGAGGGACATGGTCTGTAGCGACCAAAGCAGTCTCACAATGTGACCACTGCTTCAACCCAGGCCTGCACTGGTGAATGGGATATTGCGAGCGCTAAAAAAATGAAAGGAGTTTGGTTTGATGCCCGACACCTCCAGTCCACATGTCAAAGTGTTCTTGGGCAAGACACTGAACCCCAAATTGCTCACCTTGCATGGTAGCTTGCTGCTATTGGTGTGTGTGTGCGTGTGTGTGTGTATGTGTGTGTGTGTGAATGGGTGAATAGGATTCTTATTAAGCACATTGTAAAGCGCTTTGAATAAATGCAGCCGTGATGCAAGTTGATTTTGGTCAAAAAATGACATTTTTTTGTAGCACCATTATTCACTAGACATTCACCGTACAATTTGACATGCTTCTGAACCAGTTACTTTTCTCCTAATATGCAAAGAAGGGACTACTCAGTAGCTTGGGGGTTAAGGCGCTGATCATCTACCTCAGCATCTGGCCAAGGACCTTTGTTGCACGTCATTTCCCATCTCACTATCCCTTCAATTCCTGTCAGCTCTCTACTGTTGGTTGTCGAATAAAATGCCCCCCAAAATAGTTAATATGCAAATAAGGTTTCTTGCAGTTTTGTGGCTTTACCTGAGACAATGAAGCAGGGCTGAAATAGTCTTTGCAAACAAATCCTTACCTGGACAAGAGAAGGTTAAAAGTATCCTTACCTTGAATAAAATTTCCATGCTATAAGATATGGTGTTTCTGTAGAGAACAAGGTTGTGTGTTTTGTATTAGTTTACATTGACTCCGGGGAGATTAGAGCGATAGTGTGAATATTTTGGCACTGTACTTGTCTGTACTGTCTGTATTTATGTTTCAGTGACACTGAATAAGAATCAGGTCAGATCAAGTGTCGGCACGTGGTGCGGGTTTTGTGGGGTGGGGAGTTTTATTCAAAAAAAAAAGAAAAAAAAGAAAACAGAACTAACAGAGGGGTATCAAGAGTCCTGAGGGAGAGGAGACACCCCCATACACACACACACAAACATACATGCCTTTACTTAACTTGGTTTCTATTGTTCTTCACTGGCATTTCAAACGTCTCTTTGTTTTTCAGTTGTCCTCCTCACCCCTCATCACTTTGGCAGACAGTGCATCTCTATTATCACCCTCACTCTCTCTCTCTCTCTCTCCCTCAGTATGTCACTGTAGACAGACAATGACAGCAATGCCATCAGCTGCCAAACCCACATTCATAATTATACACCTACTGGCGAGCCGGACCGCCCTCTTGTCACTCAGAGCCACAATAAACCGTGACAGCAACTTGAGTGAAACACCTGGCTGAATGTCTCGGAGGTGACGAAAAGCTAATGTGGTGGTGAAGTGTGGCGCCGCGCCACAAGCACACTCATGGCCCTGTAATCTGTGGAAGCAGGAGGAAATGGCTGACAGAATGACTTCCTGAAATGTCAGATTTGCAGTTAGACAGTCATAAAATTTCTAAAGGCGACTGTGTAAGACAGCAGCTAAAGTCTGGACAGTATTAAAAACATTCAAAGATGACTGATTTGACTGTTAATGTTTCTAAAACCCTGGTAAATATTTATTTTATACTCAGTATACTCAGCATTGTTAAAGTGCATATAATAGGCCTTGGATAATATACTGTAGCTGCATTCATTGGTGGGAAATATATATAATATAAGGTGTCTTGAAAATGAATGGCTTGAAAAGTCCAACTGTATTGCGTTTTGGAGTAGCAAAGTGCATAATATAGCAAACTTCCATCCATGATTTTTGACTGTGTGCTGGTTTCCTCCTTTTAAAACACCATGAAAATCAGCATAGACTTCAGAATCAAAGAGCAACTGTAATTGAGAACATATTTTTCCAATCATCTTACATTCTATCACTCTTTCTATTCTTTTCAATGAACAAACACTTTCCAGTGTACCGCGACACCAGAGGAGCTGCTCCCAGCAGTTGCAAAAGAATGTATAGCCTGCAAAACATCATGTAGTGTAGTATAGATGGCGCAACAGTCATCATGTATTATTCTTTTTTCTCTCTCTGTTCTTTCCCCAGGTTTTTCTCTTTTTGTTATAAACTTGTGTTTTAATTTTTAGAAACAAAACAAACTGACAGTTTATTGTCTACACCACTTTATTTTGCGACCTGCAACGTTGCTAATAAACCTTGATTGCTCAGGAAAACAACTATTGCAAGTACAGTAGGTCAAGTGACTCCTGACCTCTCATGCTTGTAAATATCTTGAAAACTACCACAGCTTGGGGTTAAAGCCAATGTGGTTGTACCTGAAAATGCAACACCACCAACAGCCACTAGATGCTGACTCCAAAGAGTCCCTGTCTCCAACTGACTTCCATTCAAAAAGTGTCAACTTCTCTCTAGAAAGAAAAGAAGTCAGTCATTCTTTTCAACGAGTCATTATGGTCTCAATCTCTAAATTCTGGCTCTCTTAGAAATGTGCTGGTGATCATTTTGGAAATTATTGCTCCATCAATAAAATTTGAAGACTTATAGTAGCTTTGATGTCTGCCGTGTGGGTGTTGATTGACAGCTGTGATTGGCAGTTAGCTCACCTGAGTCAGACTATTGATGCAATACGATATGATACCTGACTTGTTAGCACAATTTAGCTAAAGTAGCTAACGTTAGCCCAAGTGTGCACCACTCAGTGGGCGTTCCCAGTAAGCTATCGGTAAGCTTTGGTCTGAGGTAGCGGGGTGTGTTTTCAGACAGTAAAAGGCAACACCCCGCACTCCTTATTTGGAAGGTCCTGGCTCCAAATGGAAAAGATGGAGCTGACCATAACCTGCAACTATGGGATTCAAACCGGCTCCAATGCAAATCAACGGGTGACCTCACACCTCGCTATGTCTATCTTTATATACAGGCTGTAGGTTTTAGGGTGTTGGCAGCTGCATCAGCACACAGAATGTCTCTATAATCAAGTGTAGATAGGTCAGTATTTAATAGGCTTACATATAACTTCCATGGGGAAGGTATTTGACTCTCTATTTCTCTCAGCATCAGCACTCCTCACATGGAGACCCACATTTCTCTCTTAAGAGTCCTCTGCACCGCCTTTCTTTTTTGTCTTTTCCATCTTTTCCCTTCTGTTTCTGGTTTCTCCAGGCTCTCAGTTGACCTTCCTGCCCCCTCTGCCTGTCTCTCCCTTACCAAAGCTGCTCTCTGCCAGTCACGTTTCATATGTTCCCATAAATGGGCGTTCATCACCCACTGGCACTGGTATAATCACTAACATGGCAAAATGACTCCACTAGATGTCCTCTCATGTTAATTTCAGCGTGCAGTTCTTGGGTTGCCAGCTTCAGGCTCTACACTTGTTTCTTAATGCTGACATTAGTGCTGAAGCACATAGGCAGGGAGGCACATTGCTTTGCTGCGTGACACCAACGCAAGCACTGACACACACGTGCAAACACGCATACTCTAGCATGTGTGTACATGCATATTTGACTCAGAGAGATGGATGTCAGTATAATGAAAAGATCAACACCAGGATAGTTGACGGAGTAAACAGACACTGCTGTCTTTGATAAAATGCCTGTCAGGTCACAGTCATTCTTAACTCATTGACATCACGCTGAGGGCTTGTTGCTTCACAGAAGATTACCATATAAAAAAGGTGGATCCAGGATGTGGGACCTGTAAACATAATGCTTAAAGGAATACTCCACTGAAATGATATGTTTTTAGTATGAAACATGTGCATCAAAATGTCCACAGAAACTTCAAATATCTCTACTGCATATTCAGCTTCTCCACTGTCCATCTGTGTGCTCAGTATGTTCCAAAAATTCGTATTTCCCCCCAAAATACACTAAATACGCACTAGCGTATTTGTTGTACTTGTCACTAGCACAGTTATCTGTTTTTTGCACCAACATTTTACAACATTTTTATATTGGTCAGGAATGACAAACGTGAACAGCTAACAGCAACAAATTGAAGCTGTGTAATCAAACCAACATCTCCACTGTCCGTCTGTATGCTCAGTATGTTATCATATGCTATCATATTTTTTCCAAAATATTGCTTCTGGTTGTGACTAGCATGGTTAGCTGTTTGCATTTATCATCCAGGACCAATATAAGCTAATTTAGCTTAGCGTGTGACAAGAGAAAACAGCTATCCTTGCAAGCGATAAATGCGAAATGTGTATTTAGCCACATTTTGGTCAAAATGTGAACATTTTAATACATTGAGCATACAGGTTGGTTGAAAAGTTGTGAAGTTGCTGTGAAACTGGGTCACGGCTGCAATGCATTTGTTGTGAATCACCTTTCAAGGGGTGAGTGTACTTGAAAGAATTTCCTTGTCAACTAAATGTTTTAGCAGGTTGCAAGACACTTCACGTGATGGTTACTTACCAACTAAAGTGACTTGTTAATGACATAATTCAGAGGGTAATCTTAGCCATTTCTGTTGTGATAATCTGACACAAATAAGTCCTGAATGATAAGATCCTCCATCACCTGAAAACCTTCAATGCAGCAGAATAATTCCTGTCATGTTATGCAGGCTTAATGCATACATATAAACAACTGGAAAAACACTCACATTAATGGAATCCAAGATGTTATTGTTTCTCAGAAAGTCAATGACTGACTAAGCACCATGATTTTTCATAAAGTTCAACCAAACACTGTTTATTTAATAACTACTTGATTCTTGATGAGTACAACAGTTGAATTTGCACACAATAGGTTGCCTTGATAGCAGTGTTGTGTTATTTTTGGATTAATGGAGTCCAGCTGGACTTCTTGCATTTGTTAATCCATTCTGAATTCTCCTTAATTCTCTTCCAGAGCTTTCACTGTCTATTAGTCTGAGGATAAGCATGAGCCAGTCAGATCAGACCCACACCCTCCCTGTTTACACTGACACTAATGACTTGTCCCTCGCTCCAGCCCCACCACAGCCATCCACACATGGAACTGATTCTATCTGTGTGCAAAACTAAGACTGCCTGCCGGATCGCTCCACCGGCATCATCCTGTAAAACAATCTGTTACTAAGGCAACAGGTGGTATTGGAGACGTCCACAATTTAATCAGGAGCTGGAGTTGATTATTAGAGGCCAATCACTGAAAAGAGAGTGGATGGGCCAAGGAGAGCTTTGGAGAAACACAGTCGGCATGACATCAGTGTATGTCCGCACGTGCACATTATCTGGAAATAGAGTCATTGTGTTTGTCTTGGCCAGCTTATCTGTAATTTGCTATTACTGGGCTTTTACTAAAAGCTTGTGTCGAAATGTGAGATGGTGCAGATATCATCTTGCATGTGCCAAGAAAACTGTTTAAAGAAAGATTTAATGATCCTAAAGCATGATTGCTTTGTATGTATTTATTGTATTTATCATACTGATTCTATTTATTATCTCACACTGATGGACTTTTATGTATTGTTTTTTATGTAGGGTATTTGCTGTTCTGTGGTTGTTTTTTGTCTACCTGCCCAGGGACAACAGATGTAAATTAGCTGCTAGCTAACTCTGGTGCAATTACTTTTAATTGTGCACTGTCCCTGCAAAAATAAACAATAAAATACATAAATAAATAAGTATTAATGCGTATTAGGGCTCTATAGGCTAATTCCTGTCAAACTAACATTGTAACATCACTGTAATGGATCAGTGTATTTACCTTTTACCCAGCAAAGACTACAGGAAAAAAACTAATAGCCTTGGAAAAACACTGCATGCTTGCTATCATAAAATCTCCCCTACACTCTGTTAAGACTGTTGCTGTTTGAATCAGACTGTAAATATTTGAGGAAAGTGTGGGTTTTTCCTTTTGTGTCTTTACTTTGCTTTACTGCGTGGAATGGGAGCCCACATGGGGATTCTGCCCGTATAATGTAGCATCAGATTTTGGTACCGTCTTGCTAAATCTAGGTCAGAGGGGCTGCTGAATGAACAGAACCTGTTACACAGAGTGTAATATAAACACTTTGCCCCACTCAGTGCCTGTGTGACCACATTCCATGATGCTAGAGCCCTCATGTTCCTATAATCCCCCATTTCAACCTCAAGACAACAATAAAACCTCAAACTGTAATTCACCCATGCATGCCCGACATATTTTAAATGCCTTTTAAAATAAGGATGAAATGGTATGTGACGTCTTCTTCCACCCACCATTGTTTGGAGGATCTTTGTTATGTGTGTACAGTAATGATGCAATCATGACTAATGCATGTTGCACATTAAGGAATTTTACACACAAAAGGAGTTGACTTTGGCTTAAAGCTCTGTTGATAACGAACAAGAACAGGGTCTGACTGCTGATAGCATGGGATTACAACACACCTGATCAACAGGAACACAATAGGCACTCCTGTGCTGACCTCGATGTGCGTTTAATGCTTAACTCTGCTGTAGACAGAAAGATATGGATCGTTCTGAAAGGGGATTCCGCCAAGTCATGGCACCGTGTCGGAGCTACAGTAGAGCCTTGTGATGTTAAGGCAAGTTGATGGTGTAGTAAAAGCCACAGGATGTAGTCCTTGAGCTGAGGTGGAAACAGATTTCTGACATGGACAACTCATCCTAGAGGGTTGGCTGGTACCGCTGCCCCAGCCTTTGGGGGGAGAAGGTGGGGAGTTGTGGGTGGACGGATCAGTGGACTGGAACAGATTGCTTCCGGGCCTTTCTGAGTGCCAGCGTCCAGATGGATGATGATTAACCAGGGATGACTGGTGCTGGCTGGAACTGACCTGAGATCAAATCAGGTCTCATCCAAAATAGAACCTAACTACCTTTTCCCCCCCAAGTCTCTCCTCTTTTCCCTCACATCCTTGGTTTCATCCTCCCACCATCCCTGCTCTTCTCTATTTTCATTCTTTCTCCTTTACCTCCCTTCTTCTTTCTATATTGGCTCCTTCCCATCCCCTCCAATTCCTCAAGCCTTCCTTCTTACCTTTCTGACTTTCTTCCTTTACCTGATTGCATTACTTACTTGCTCCCTTCTTCCTGCTTCTCTCCTCCCCTCAATTCCTCCCTCATGCCTTCTCTCACTTCTTTCCCCTTTTTGTTGTCTTTTGCACCTTCCTTACCACCAACACTCTCTCCCTTGCTCTTTCCTATCCACGAGCCCCTCTTTCTGTCTTTCTTAGAAAGAGACCGACACTCTTCTTCCATTAAAAACAACTGCTAAGCTACTACTGCTGTGCATGGCTTCCAATCTTAGAGCAGACCCTAACAATGCTGCATTTATTCTGTCCCTGTTCTGTTAGCCTCACATGGTCTGCTCTGACCACTGGCATCATCCTGTTCAAAAAGCCCCTCAGTGTCTGAACCCAGCATGCAACAAGGCAAGGCAGTGCAACTTTATTTGTAGAGCACATTTCATGCAGGGTAATTCAAAGTGCTTTACATAAGAGAGAAAGACAGTAACAACACCCTCAACAAATTACTTATTAATTGGTAAAATGACACACAAAAAGAAAAAAACAAAGAAAAGTCAAGAAAATAAAATAGTAACAGAAAGGGACAGAATAAAAGGTATAGTGCAGATCTAAAAAAATTGCCTAAAGTTTAATTAAAAACCAACAGCAAACTGATATGTTTTTAGTCAAGCTAGTGGTGTGGCTCTAGGTCTGATCTGTCAATCAGTTGGGTGACCACTTTGATCCAGTCTGAAATTGCCATGAAATTTTGTGCAGGCATTGCTGGTCCACAGAGGATGAATTGGTATGGTATGGTACACACATTCATGGTCTTTTTAAACTTTGGTTATCCCCTGACTTTTCATATAGTGCCATCATCAGGTCAAAATACTTTCGTTCATCTGTCTAGCAGTTTTTTTTTTACAATGAGCATTACAGCCTCATAGAGTTGCTAGTAAGGCTGTAGACTCTTAGTCTTGTTTAGTTTTGATGTAAAAGAAATATGTGTTGAAATCTCAGATCTTTTGGATTCTTTGTTCTAGATTTGTGCAGGTTAGCAGTTCTTGTTTGGATTTTATTTTGGGAACAATAAGCTGACCAGTGCCTGCTGGGCTGACCTCATGGGTGCACTGGGACAGTAAGGGTCCACATGGGCAAAGAACAAATGCTAGCTCAGTTTGTCCTCAGGTAAAACACCTGCAGTTAAGTGATGTGTAACAGACAGTCACATGTTTGCTAATCACATGTAATACTCAAAACGCAAAGTTTAGGACTTTGACTTTAATGTGATCTCATGGGATGGTGTATAAATAGCAAGCCACTTTTAAGGGCATTCCGCGTGTAATTTCTAAGCATTCAAAAAACCACTTGGTTAGGGTTAGGGAAAGATCATGGTTTGGGTTAAAATGATCAGTAAAATGCTGTAAAAATGTCCTAATGTGACAGTAAAAATGTCCACTTAGTGGTCTTGAACAGTGCTCTCCTGCTGCTTTTGCAACTTTTTGCCAACTAACTATCTAGCCATCCACCCAACCTGCCTCCTCCTAATAAACCAAAATCACCTTATAAAAGAAAAGAAAGTCACATAATCTCATCACAATAATAAGTCATTAGCATTTAGATTACCTTTTTGTGTAACTTTCCCAACTGTAACTATATGTTATAGACAGCCTCTTGTGCAATGCATGCTGGGAGTGGCTCCAGTCCCCAGTGACACTGAGCAGGATAAGTGAATTAGAAAATGGATGAATTTTAGTATGGTAACAACACTCACAGTGGACAAATGTTGGCATGAGACCACTCTTCTCCCAAAATACTATCTGCCTTGCTGAAGTGTCTTCAATCAAGACACTGAATAACGACGAGCCCTGAGGGGCTGTTCTGAATCTGAGGCAGGAGGAGCAGAGCAAAACAAGATCCTTACTTCAAGTGATGAATAAGACATCACATTAAAATGTATTATTATGTGTCAGCTTGCAATTTCCTTCCATGACTAATTTGTGGTAGCTGGCTACTTCTCGTGATATATACACAACCGAAATCCCTGCTCACCACAGGACCTCGGCGTGGCCAAGAAAACCACACAGGTGCTGAATGTCCAGGACCTGCTGACAAATTCTGCCCCTTTCCTCCCTTTTAGCAGATGCTTCAACCCTGTTATTCTATAACAACCTTTCCCTTCGTCCTCCTCCTGTTACCAGCCCCACTGTGGTTACTGAATGGGTCTCGTCTGTGTTTGGATGAGCTCATTGCAGAAAGATGTGCTACAGTTCCACATTGTCTTTCATCCTCCCGACTGGACAGAGACTTCGCAGAAGCACCCTGATGCTTTCGAACAAAACAGGTTGGATGTGCGTCCATGCAGCAGAAACTAGGTGCAGGTTTTTTAGCTTAGTTTTCTGACCACCCTGATTTAAGTGCTCCACTCATTTTTCTGAGTGTGGAAAAGCTAGAAATACTGCATGTTGGCAACAGAAAGAACACCTACTACTATTGCTGCAACTTCATCTGCATAGATACTACATGCTGGCCTTTGGTCACATTAATGCTGAAATCTATCATAATCCTCTTCCTGGTCCTCTAGACTGTGGCCATAATTAAAGTAATACTCAACTGAAATTCTATCTTTTGACAATTAATGCCCAACTTGTGCCCATTGGGCTTCAAAGGTGGGTTGGAAATGGCTCCTTCACCGAGGCAGCATGGCTGAATTACCAACCAGGCAAAGGAGACAACTGCTCCTGGCTGTGCTCCAAATTTGCACCACTAAAGTACAATATTAACAAAGGTGGGTCCTGCATTATTAGCTATAATTTTGTGGCCCTGTCTTTAAGGTCTAGTTTTAAGACCTGGGTGCATATTCCTAAATGAATTAGTGTTTTATCAAATTACAAACTAATTGACACACAGTAAACAGCACAGTTACAGTACCACCGCAGTACTGGTTGGTCTCTGGTTATCTTGACAGGAGTGTATTAGCGATGACAGCCAAAAAGCTCTCCTGGCTGAGCAGCCAACACACTAAAGACCATCTGTTACTAGAGCACTGAGCCATTGGACCACGGGGCTGCCAACTGCATGCATTTATACATTAATGTTAAAGTGGAGCCTACAGCAGAGATTCACAAATGTTTTTTTTACCAAAATGTTAGTCAGGTCGATCTCCTTAAAGTCTCATCTGAGATAATTTATTTGAATTTACAGTCAGTAAGGTACAATATGCTGTTAGCCTCAGACAGTGTTGAAGCAGTTGAGGGAATGAGACATCTTACAACAGTCACTGTTTTACATTCTCCTGCATTAATTAGTAGTTGAATTGAAATCATGCTCCCCATAAGGGGCTCTCAGGGGCACCTGGCAGTCTTCATACCTAATTAGGAAACAGTGGTCCAAGAGGTTATAGAAATGGCCCTTTAAACCCTCTAAATCCCCAGATTGGCTGGGAAGATCTATGCAGAGAAAGTAAAGGGGAACTGTACTGTAGTAGCTGCTCAGTGGCAAACTGTACAAGACTGCTTGGTGAAAAAAGAACATGCTCAGTGAAAACCTTGACAAAGAAAGGTTAAAAAGCTGTTTTATATCAAATGGTAAAATAAGTATTCAGCAAAAATGTACTGTTATGTTTCGCTATTCTTTGTCACATATTCCTTGTTACTTTGTTACACAGTGTTCTGCGAAAAGGGAAATTAAATAAAGTCATAATGTCATATTTTAGATTATATCTATATAGTGACACCACCCCATATAAAGTTCAGAAGATGGTATTTGGGCACTTTAAAGGGATGTTTAAAAAAGCAGGTCGGCAGGCCAGAGTAGGCTACATGCACAAAAAGTGATATTTATTAACAAAAATATTGATGAAACATAGGCAAAAATGAACCCTGGGAAATTCGACAAAAATAACTTAAGCCATAGCAACAAACAAATAAAATCTGCAGCCTCACAGTAAGCTGCCACCATCTCTCCACCATCTTCCCTACTCCATTCAATAGACCAGTGACTGGCCTTTTATCTTCTCAGCCTCACCTAACTGGAACGTACCATCTACTCAGGTTACCACAGGGTGAGCTAGATTGATACCACGCTCTCAAAACATAAAGAACAACATTGACGTAGAATTTCTGTTACTGCTACACACACACACACACACACACACACACACACACATACACACACACACATATTGGGAGTCAGGGCTTAGTGAAAAGGGAGACGAGCAACCTTTTCACAATCTATATTCATATTATCTATATATTTTAATATCTAAGATAAATACACTTGTCAGTCAACAGTAGCATTAGGGTTATTAAACTTTTTTGACATTAATTGGTCTCGATTTATCATAGTGAGGTTTTATTTAATTTCTTTTATGCTCAAGCTGACAAGAAACAAGTCTGAAAAGTGGATTGCTCGGTTGTCGCACTCATTTTGTTTCATTCGGTTAAAGGCACAGCCTTCACTTCAAAAATATATCAAAGTAAACCTCATAATCTTATATTTAGACAAAAAATCTTGTTGGACGTGAGGGAGACCACTGCACATGTACAATGATACTTGATTCTATAAATAATTATAATTGATGATAATTAAATGAATCTGAATCTGTGTGGTTGAAAAGTCACTTCATGGAAATGTCTGTTGCTTTTACCAGTCTATTAGGGTCATAATGTTTTTTCCTTGACATTTTTTTCTTTGTCAAGCTTTTTAAAATTTCCATCTCACGACAGTACGTGCTGCCTCCAGGGCTTTAGAGTAAAACAGTTATGGCATTCTCTTTCTCTTGTAATGGTTGTAACATGTATGCCCGGTGGGCCATTTAATGACCGCAGAGAGGATATTCTGCTGGTAACACAAATTATGAAATGTATCCCTGTTATTAAGTGCAGTATTTAAGTGAAACTGTGAAATATACACCCACAATTACATGCAGAATTTAGTTTAAAACATGAAATGTAGCCTCACAGTTTACCATAGAATTTAGGTCAAACTATGAAATATATCCATGTAATTAACTTCAAATATGTCAGTTAAATGAAAGGGAGAAAATGTTGTATTTTCCTCCCACAAGCCTTCATGTCAAACGTGACCAAATCAACCCTTTTGGAGGTGTGTGTTACAGTAAAAAGAGGCAATTGAAGCTCACCTGAGGCAGCCTCGTTTGCAGACAGATGTGTATTATCAGTGGTCTAGTCTGTTATTATCTTGCCAACAAGAGCACAGCCTGTGTAAAGGTGCACAAAGGCATGCATCTGAAAGAGGGTTAATGAGACTGAATGAATGAAGGGATGACAGCAGACAGCAGAATGGAAGTGGTATGTGTGTTTGTGAGTGTGACATAAAGCAGCGATGAAAGGAAACAAGAGCGCATGCAAGACAAGAATAATGTGTAGACTACAATGACCTCCAATGAGTGCAGTTATCATATTTTTTTAATTATATAAACATTTTTTATGCACTCTTGTCAGTAGTATTTGCCTTTTTTCAGTTTTTACATTTGTACATTTGAGTACATGTTTTTGAAAACTGCTTTACAATTATTAAAGGCTGGATAGTGACTTTTGAAAGCTATAAATCACAGCACTGAATAAGTAATCAGTGAGTAATTAAATATTAGATAAACAGATAGTTAATAGATCACAATAACAAAGTCATGATGGTGGATGAACTAATACGTGCTGACAGCCTGCTTTAATGAAGACACCATATACTGTCTGTATAGCCACACTCACCCTACAGCAACTGTGTGTCATCAGCACACATGTAAGGGCACACATTACAGGGTTACCGAGTTTAAATCTTGTCAGCATGCATTTCATCACACACTTACCGCACATAGACACACACAGTGTTCTGTCAATTAGGAGGACATTTCACTGACTTACATTCATTTCCTGAAGACCCTGAATCCCCCAAACAACCCGTTCTCCTAGAAATTGTTTATATGCTACTAATTTGCAACAGCAAATATGTTTTGAAAGAAATGTTTTGCTGTGCGGGTTACATTTTTCACAATGAGGAAACTGACTTACTAACAGCATTTTTCATTTATTTTCCATACAATATTTGCTACTAGCAACTAAAGCTTTATTTATTAAACTTTATTTTTATAGTTACTGTATGTTTATGCACTGAGGTTGGGGGAAAAGATTGTGGTCTGGGATAAAAATTTAAAAAGTCAACAGGGCCTTGCAGCTTGAGTTTACTCAAGTTAACATTTAACTGAAACCACAATCTTTACCAAACCCTGACAAAAGTGCTTTTGTTGCCTAAACATAACCATGTATAGGACTCAGGATGCAAACCTCGTCTCCTGTGTCAAAGTCCTGCACTTTGTACGCTCACCATCCAACCTACCACCTCCCAGTACAAAATCATATCTCCTCCGCAAACATTGTCACTAAACATAACCCAGTGATTATTTTTCCCATCAAGAACTAGCAAAAAACAAATAAATAATGCATAAAAGTAATTTTTAGGGGACAACATTGCCCATAATGTGACCGTGTGAACAGATTTTTGTCACAATGTGATTAATATGAGTACATACACACACGCAGACGCAGACACAGACACACTTTTTTTGTAACATGAAAATCCAGCACACTGTGCCACGAGTGTTTTCTGTGCCATATTATCACATGTATCTTGACATGCCATCATGATTTTAATAGTTAAAGTATAGTACAATACAATTTAGAAACATTACCTTTTCCTGTCTCCCCCTCCTCTAAATCTCCTTGCTTCATTACAGCTTTAGGAGCCACAAGTAGGAAATTGATGCTAATGAAAAAGTGGTTATACAAGAGTCACGGGAGTGCATCAGAGGTGTCTGAGCATCTCATGACCGTTTGTGGTGAGGGGTCAGAGGTGTCAGGCGGGCTTGTTTGTTTTGGGACAACATTGTCCTGACCCTTAGCGCTTCCAACATTTCCTGAGGGGAAAGCCAAGGTTGTTAAATAAGGAAACCTAGCCTCATGATGAAGGGGAGGGGGGTTCCTGGGCTTACAGTATCATACAGGTTGATATGAGAAATGTGTTTACAAGAGTCATCTCAGTATCTAAAGCTATTCCTAAACCTATGGGTGTCATTAATTAAATGCCTGAATGGAAAAAACATGAAGAAAATATAACTAAATCAATTTTTTAGATGATGATTTTGTTAAAGGCACAGCCCACTTCTGTGTGATACTGTAAATGTGTTGATCAACCTTCATCTCCTCTGCCTTGCACGAACTGCAGGATTAGATACTAAAAGTTCACTGCAACTATTCCCTTATGTGTGTGAGTGAGTGTTTGGATTTGTTAAACCTCTTCTAATAACATGTGTGAGGTGGTGTTCAGGGGTTGTAGTAAGCAAACATTGTGACTACACCATTAGCATTTAAACTGACCATATCTAAATCTCCATGTAAACAGGGAAATTTAAAAGCAGCCGCTAATGGATTTGAGTCTGCAGTACTCTCTTACTTTTTGTAAACCTTTACTGCAGTTAAACTGTTAATATACAGTATATTATATGATTAAAACTGACATATAACACTTAAATATTATTCTAAGTCCTTAAGCCTTTTAAACATCTTGATGTGAATTCCATTTTAGCAACAACACAGAGAGACATCTTGTTAACATTGTAGAAACACTCCTAAGAAAGTGTGTAGAAGGACTGCAGCTAATGATTATTTTCTTTAGTGATTGACCTTTCCAAATAAATAATTAATAATTTAGTGCATAAAATGTAGTACAGTAAAATTTAAAAAATATCCAATCCGAGAACCCAAAGGAAACATTTTCAAATTGCTTGTCCAAATTAAAGATATTTAATTTGCAGTGATATAAAACAAGAAAAACAGTATATCCTCACACTTGAGAAGCTGGAACCTGATAATGTTTGGCTTTTTTTCTTGAAATATGACTTAAATTGTCAATTAAATTTGTATTTACATTTTTCTCTTTAATAATGACATCAACCATTTCAGTTTAATATTTTTTGTTAATTGTTACTGTAGTCAGATGCCCATATGAACATTGAAAAGGGTTTTTGTTGCTATAATCATTACTTTGGTTCATATTGGTTATCAGTAGATCCATTCTTAAAGCAATGTAAGTGATGTAAGTTTGATTGTAAGTGATAAAATCTGACAAAATCTACAGTCCTCATTCTGTGCAAAAATAATGATCTAAAGCTAATATGAGGTTTCAGCAGTCTGAGATAGAAAAAAACAAATGGTGTTTACTAGAAGTCTTATTAGTTTGATACTCTGTCTTTGTGTTTCCCCAGAGAGTGTTTCCTCATTGATCTGCAGTGGTGGGATAGTAACACAACGAGAGAATTTTTTTATTACAAAGACTTACTTTGGAAGATATCCACCTGATTTAGTGAAGTCAGACTGCTGTGGTGTGGGAAGTGTCATATTTGCCTCAGATAACCTTGGAATGACTCCAGCCAACAAAACCTGTTTCAATGTTCAAACCTGACAATTTTGAAAAATTGTGAACCTATCTTTTAAGAGAATCTTTTAAGTAGAGTAGAGTAAAGCTTTAATGTCCCTGAGGGGCAATTTGGCTTATAGGCAGCAGTCAGTAAATAATAAATACTAGAAAAGTACTTCAACGTCACTGTTGTCATTGTCAAAAAAGCCAGCGGATGTCACGTGAGTTTATATGCCCTTTGCCTCTGGGGTATGTGTGTTTGTGCCACAAAGACATTAGAAGAGCATGTTGCTGCACATGTGTGTTTCTACCAAGGCAGAAGTGCCTCATGTTTGTTTACACAAAACATACTCCAATTCCAATTCATTGTTCGATAATTACTGGTAAAAGCAGCTTCATTATATTCATTGTTTCGCTCGGTGGGTACAGTGTGTTTCAAGCTTTGGATTTGGATGAACAGTCAGCACAAACAATGTCCACTCAGCAGAGAGCAAATCATCATCTACTGTATGTGCTCTTGTGTTTTCATCATTTTTTTCTCCAGAACATTAAAGCTATACATCAAAATTAAAGCTTGTTAACACAAAGCATGCAGTATATAGTTTATGAGAACTGGGCCAATTAAAATGTTGCTCCATTCACTCTTTCTGAAGCAGAACACAGCTTGTTGTTGGGTTTCTGATTATGTAACAGAACATAACATATGGCATGTGGCGGAGACGGGTTATAGGATTAAAGATGGAGCTAGACTGCTCCAAATAGCATACGCTATTTTGTGCTAACGTTTATGATCTTTAAAGAGTCAGTTCACACAAATTACCAAAGGACATATTTTTCACTTACCCCAGTGGTATTTAGTCATGCAGATAATTCTGATTTATCTGAGATTTATGATGTACGCCAAACATAATGGAGGTGAGAGGAGTTTTGTACTACGAAGAAGTAGTCCCCAAGGAAACTTTAAATTGTGATGTCTGTGTAATATCCAGAGTAGCCATGGTGTTGTTTCTGTTAAGAGACATTACTGTTGAGTTTTTCCAGATTTAAATTTTCAAGGCTGGGGAGAAATGAATAAAATTGCATTTGCTTTGGCAGAAGTTCTCAAAACATCTCAAAACCTGTGACCAGAAACCACTTTGGGTGAGTGGAAAAACATGCTGTTTAAATGTGCCAAATCACTTTGCCAAAAAAACAAAACAAAACAAAAAAAAAACGTATTTAGTATCTTCCTTTCAGCTTTGCCGTCTGACACACATAATACAAGTGGATAAAATAATAACATCTTGTGTATTTCTAGCTGAAAAATCAAAATATTGCTCTGTTTTACTGCTTTATTTACAACTAATACATGGATCTTGTCACGTCTTGTCATCAGTGTGATTGATCGCAGATTCCAATCCTATCATTTTCTTTCTTTCTTTCTTTCTTTCTTTCGTTCTTTCTTTCACTGATTGCACCTTTAAACCACAGTAGCTTTTAAATAACAAACTAAGAAGGTGCTGCTCATTTAATCTGGCAGGTCAGGACTCATTCAGGCCTGCCAGCAGGGACCTGTCAGTCAAAAATTAGCAGCATGCAACGGCATAACCTTAAAATATTTAACATAATTCACCTTGAATGGAGGCAGGAAATGGGAATGGGCACCACTCTGTTCTTTTAGATGCCCTGCAGTGATGCTTGACAGCAGAATCATCAGAAACACACAAAAGACCTTTTTAAACATGTCGTGTTGTGGCTCATAATGTTTCTGTTAGCTTATTAAAACGTCAGGAACAGCTCTCAGTAAAAGACTCACATTTCTGCATCATTTGTTCATTTCATCCTTCAAGAGTGATAATGAAGATCTTTGTTTTGCACTGTTATTTATTGGATGGCTCTTGATTTTAAACAGATTTCTCAGTTTTTTGAGCTCCAACAAGTGGTGGTTGAGGTTTCCCTCTATGGGGTATGTAGGAAATGTCACATCACTGACCGAAATAGATGCCACATCCACCATCTGGTTATAGACCCAGCAAACACAATCGTCAAGAAACAGCTTACTCTCCTGCCTGACTCCTTCCATCCCTTCTCCCTCTGCAGACTTTGTGGCTCTTTAATAATGTCACATATTTCCTCCTTTGCACTTGATGGACACGATTCATAATTACTACGGCCGCTAGCTTTTCCTCTTGAGCGTAAATATATGTTGGTATTGGGCATTTTCTGAAAGGAGTGATGCTGTTGTTTTTCTTGGGACAGTCTCAGTAAGTAAAATATTAACAAAACATTTTGTCTCTACTTAGGCAAAGTTTTAGACAACAGATGTTTGGTTAAAAGAATGAAAAAAAAAATCACATTTCATTGTTAAGTCAGAAGAAATTGACAAAAAAAGTATTAAGAAATATGAATCTGATGAAGAATCAGATGGGAGAATTTGGGATGAATGAACAGGGCCGTTGATCTAAAAAATGATCAGCCATGACACTGATCTGGCAGTTAGAAAAACTGGATCAAACAAAAAAAAAACCTTCTTGCTAACTCCCTGGTAGTCATAAGCTCTAGCATAGCAACTAATACACCATGTTTCCATCTAATGCCAAATGAATTTTAAGCGGACTTTTGAAATGTTGCAAAAAAGAAAAAAAAAAAGAAAAAAGAAAATGCAAATTACATCATCACTGCCACTATTTTGCATCTGTCCCATTTGCCCTGAGGTTTATGTGCGTATCACAACCTGCAGCACTCACCTGCACCTGAGGAATGAATGCAAACACACACTCGCACACACACCTCCTCACACCCTTTTATCCAGTGCTGGTGGCAGTGAAGCTTTGTAAACAGCTTTTTTTCAGTTAAAGCTTCATGCAGGTTAGCATGAGAAGTCTGTTTGTGTTGCTCGAGCCCCCTCTTGACCAGACAGGACTTGAACGATTCTACCTCTATCCTACACCTTTTCCAACATTTCTATTCTTGTGGCCCTAGTTAACATGCTTTCTCTCTTTCAGAAATCCATCCATAAAATCACTGAAATGGTCAACCAGTTCAATATCGCAGGAATGTGACTTGTAGTAGGCCTAACACCAGTCTCCAGCCAGTTCTCGTAAACCCAAAGAATGCCTTTTGTGCCATTTTGTGGGAACGTTCATCCACAGTTTATCCACAGTGCCTTACAGTACTGTGAATGGATACATTTTTAATATGGGGAGCCCTGGTGGGAATCAAACTTAACACTAGCAACAATATTGCCACAATTGACCCGACAATCTGCAGTCAAATACCTTCAGCATAACCAGATTAGAGCCTGTGTGCTGTACCTGAAATCCAGGTTTGATCCAGAATACCTTCTCTGTTGTGAAAATAGGCCTTCACAATGGGAAGAAGTCGCCTAATGGCATGTGATTTCTTATCTCTTGTTTTAAGGTACCAGAAGGCTGCTGGTATGACGCAGTGTGTTACATCATAGAGCAGTCAGTCCTCCTTCAAAAAGTAAAGGTTATAATAGTATTTCAGTGTCCTGAATAGAGAAAGAATTGGACATTTTAAGGTAAATGTCCAATCAAGAATCGTTGACTATATTGATAACATTTTTTAAAAATATAAAAGATGAGTTTTACAAATACAAAAGTGTGTCTCGACTATTTTATTCTGAAATAACTCATCTAAGCAAACATCACCAGGAAAATAAAAAATTTACATTGTTTCTTGCTTAAAAACTTCAATGTGAGAGTCATTTTAGGCCAAGTACTCAGAGGTTAATAAACATCTAAACCATATAATGCCAAAGACAGTGATTTCAGGATTTTCCAGGGCAGTCATTTACATATTATTAACAATAATGGTATTGGGTCTAATTGCATTCTCTATGCTTGGGGTTTTCAACCTTTGTGAGCCCCAAAATAAAAAAGGTTAATCCTCCCACCATCAAGTGGCAAACCCTTCCTTTCAAAAACAATTTTTCTGTTTTTTTTTTGTTTTAAATTAATAATCAAAAAAGGCAGATACACTGAAACTGTTCAGTATTTCACAAGAAAACAAAACTAAAATGAGAGATAAATTAGACATGGAAATTCTATATGATTCATCTAGTTTTTTAAGTGTTGTATTTAATGAAAAGCATTATATTGTATGTACAAATTGAATAATTCTCATGAAAGTACATGAGAAAAACAAATGTACATTTTTGGTTGTTTAAAATTGTTGTAAAACACTACAACAGTGAAGTAGACACATCCCATAAATGTGTGAAAGGTAAATGTAATGACGTAATGTAATGACATAAGCATAAACTTTTTGGTGCTGAGGGGATGCTGTGAGATGGGAGACAGGTGGAAGTTCAAATGCTCAGCTAATTCCTCGCCCCCCAGGTAGCTTCAGTCGCTGAGCCCCGGCCTTCAGATTTCATTTAGTGAACGAAGGAAGAGTATCTTGATATGTCTGAGCCTGGCCGTGGGCTTCTCCCAGCTGCCCCTGCCAAGCTGGACAGTTGTGCAATGGCAGGATGTTAGTCTGATTGTGATCCCCACAGCCAACTATGGTAGGGTTTGTTACAGGGCACAGGCTTTATGTAACTGTGATGTGAAAGAGGGCATGGGAGGATACTGTACTCTATCCTCTGTGTCTATCTTTGGCTGTGGATGCTGAGAGTTCTGGCTGAGACAACGACAGACAGAGGACTACACTGAGATATATGGAAGGGAACATCTGTTGGTCAGCGTCCAGCAAGACTTAGTGGGAAAGAGATAGCAGGGCTGGCTACCACTGTTCCTGTGTTTGTGCGTAGTTTACAGTAATATATAAATAAATAGCAACCAATGGATGCCTGGAACATTACAGTGGGTACATTTCAATTTCTAAAACAGAGTTTGCAGAATTATTAACATGTCTACATGTCTACTGTGCAAAGTAAGTGTAGTAAATGGTGCCGGAGTACTAAAGGGAGGCCAGAACACGATCTACGCTTTAACTTGAGATACTAACACAATGGAGTCATTCCCAACAACTATCGGCCACTTACAACATGGTCCTTTCATCCCTTCCCAGGAAGTTTAACGCCCATTCACACTTGGACTCATGTGACTAACAACTAACACGTGCTATGGACCCCCCATGAGCTGTGTCCCCAATAAAGTCTGAATTGAATTGAATTGAACCACATGCGACCTCAGTGACCCTGAAGGTGTAAACAACCCCACAGCGGTTAAATGGGACTCCCCACCAGACAGACCCCCAAGACTTTTAGATGAAAAGCCAAACGTCCAGTTGCTCTTGACTTAATACTTATGAATATAGCCTCAGGTCCCTAATTAGTCTACATGAAATATTTACATAATTGGTTATCACTTACAAAACTATATTTGTTGTTGTATTTATATAACATCTGAATAACTTCATATGATGGGTCTCACTGATAGTCAGTATGAGCCTGATGTTAAAAAAATGCACTTCATGAGGAAAAATCACTGCAGTCACTTCAGCTTCATGGCATGAATGGTGGCACTGAGAGCACAGCACAAAAAAACTGAAATCCTGCGTTGTTATAAACTTTAACAAATTAGAAATATGCCTTGTTTGAAAGTACAGCTGCATGACCTTTTCGTTGTTTTTTTCCAAGACATTATGACCAAAGTAACAGCATTGAAATAGAGAAAGTAATTGTCATTTGTCTACTATTACTGTTTATGTTTGCTGATTGTGCATGCTCATACATGTAAGTGATGTCACAGTCGCTCCACAGTTTGAAGACATTCTCATGTGTGAAAACAGCAACAACTCAAACTCCCACGATTGAAGAAATGAACCTGAGTACAGACTGAAGTACCTGGTGTAAACGTGTAAACTCACAGTTTAATGGCATTTGAACAAGGGAAAAGAACACAGTTTTATCTCTCCGCTGTTTTAGCAATTCATTTCTTTCTGGTGCATCCTCTTTTGGCCCTTAACATTGTACACACACACACACACGCACGCACACACACACAAAGCTATAAAAATGCATGGAGGAATGCTCAGACGTCACAGTTTTGTTAATGTTATGTTGTATTTGTTAAGTACATAGGCAGAAGGAACATCTGTGGCACTGTGGAAAAGTGCAAGATAGCTTTTGCAGGTCACCGCCCAGTACACGACTCTTCTATTAATCATTACAGAGATGCAAACATTATAACACAAACACTGCTGGAACACGGAATAAGAGTGTTTATAGCTCATTATGAGGTAGAGTGTGGAGTCCTCCTGGCCATTCCATTGGCATTTTTTGTTAGAGATGATAATCTGCAGAACAGCTTTTCAGTTGAAAACAAGCTAATAAAGTTGTTGCCTTCTTCTTAAATTACTTCTCATGACACAAACCTTTTTTGTCCATCAAGTTATGGCTTTAACATTCTTGGACAAAAAAGGTGAAAAACTGTAAACTGACTAAACTGAGATTTGAATTGATCCCACTACCTTTTTATGGACACCCATTTTTTTTGTTTTGTTAAAATAACAATTGCAGAAATACAACTTGCATAATTTGTTACTTAATTTCATGTAGACACACTGAATATGTTGCATTTGAGTGGCATGTTTATGCTTCTTCTACCCATCTTCTGCATGATGAGAGACCAGGCTCTATGCATAGCCTGGTAGCATAGCTGGACTCAGAGAGCCCCCCCCCACACACACACACACAACAGGCCTCTTCAATAGTCAAATCCTCTCTTGTTGTGTCTGAATGATGTGGCTTTCGACCGCATCTCTAAGTGGTCAGTAGCCACATCATTCGTGTGAATCACTGGTCTACACAACATTGATTCACACCAAATGAGTCACACAGTGTCACCCCTTAAATCATCCTACTGTATTCATTCACCCTGTGGTCCCATCTCTGTCACTGAAACAGTTCACTGCCAGAGAATGCTTTGGAGTGAGATGATTTTAATACTGCTGCTGCTCTCGTACATAAAAACATACATGAGGACTGTATTTACATACGATATATATCTATATTATATATATATATGAAAAGAATTCCATCATTCAGGTTTTCTAAAATATAGAAGATATAGTCTCTTAAAGAGTTGTAACTCATGTCAACTAAGGTTAAAGCCACCCTTGTCTTGTTACAGAGTAATTTTGTGAGATTAATAGCAGAGCAGAACAGTGTGCACTGGATCTTCTTTAGGGTTGAAACTTTTCTGACTTTTTCCCGAATTGTTTGTTTTTCAGTCCCCACTTGCACCCATAATGTTACTCGGGAGATAGCCGTTCCTCCCAAAAAGTACTTTCATTCTACCAATCTGATGATTTTTTTTATGCCCCTAACCAATCAGAAGTCTGTCTAGGGAGCTACCATATGCTGGGTTTCCTGGAGAAGTCTGGGATTGTGGTTATGTTGATTAGTGGCTTGGAGACGTGTGCGGCTATATATATATACTTCGGAAACACACCCAAAATATAGGCCTCTCTGGAAAAGAGGTTGGGTGGGAGTGGAGAGGGAGAAAGAGATAGAAAAACACAGAGAGACACAGAGCAAGAGGCTAAAGTCCCCAACATACCACAGATGTTTCTGCAATCCATTTGATCCACAGGGAACTGCCTAAGAAAAAGTCATTTCATTATGTGCTTGAATGATACCGTGTGTGATTTGCTTCTCCGCAGCCAAAGAGCAGAGAAGCCTCAGAAGCTAAGCATCTTGTATCCACTAGGGGTTCTGTTGATCACTTTTTCAAACTCTGAAACAAGCCGAGTCCCAGAGTCCCTTTGCAGAATGTGGCCCATAAAGGTACTACCTTTGGAAGAATGAAGGCTGGTGGGCTGAACCTGCACCCAGCTTTCCAAATTAGATGGTTTACAGAGATTTCATCATGAAATTGTGTATGTTCGGGGAGTTCTTACCATGATTTCATGGTCAGAAATTTCCAGAGCTGAGTTGCCTTAAAGCAAAACTATTCTTATGCTTACTACAGTATATCAAATGTACTATTAGCTATTAACTGATCAAATATGTCAACACAGCTTTGAACAGAAGAACACAACCTTCATGCAATTTGCTTATGAAAACCTGCGATTAGACTCACTCTCAAGGACTTGACTTTTTTTTTTTTTTTGCATTAACAAGACTTCAGACCTGACTTACTTGGGACTTAGCTCTCTAAAATAAATAAAGAACAAATATTAAATGTGCCCTCCAGACCTGTTTAGATACATAAAAAAAACACTTTGATTAATAATTTGTGTCTGATATAGTCTTCAAAAGTTTAACTGCTCAAGTCCATTCTCAGTGTATGTACACTGGAGGCTTCACGTTTCCACATCACACTGTAGCTGCACTGTGATGTCACAAATCATGCACGTCGGTGCCTTAGGCCTTAAACTCAGATTTAAATGTGAAAACAGCCTTCATACATCATTCTGCACAGTGAAACTAAAACATTCAACTGAAGGAACAAGAAGAGGGGGACTGGAGGGAGGGGGACTTAAAATCTCAAGTTTTGACTTAAATTTAAAGCAGTCTCATACTGTGTCATTTTAATGGTCACCATTCAGAGACCTGAAACACTTGAAGCAGACATGCAATTTGCTTATAAAGACTTGTGACCTGACATAGGCTTGCCCTCAATGACTTGAACATGGACTTGGACTTACCTTGACTGACTTGAGACTTAAATTGGACTGGACCCAAAATACCTAAAACCTCTCTATAAATGTTTGTCCATGGGAAGTTTCCTTTGATTGAATGACAAAGTAATACAAGTTGTAAACTGTTCTCACATTTGACATTTGAAAGCAGTGTCTTGGACTGGCGCTCTCAATATAGCTCTTCCCCTTCAAGATCCCCTTCAGACATTTATTAACATTATATAAATAATCTGCTTGGGACAATAATGTGCGTCTGATATGGTTTATCTACAAAGAAATGTATAATTACCACTTTCAAATCCTTAAAATGGCATCTACTTTCTCTCTCATTAAAAATGCTATGAATAGGCAAATATGTTTAATCTCAGAAGTTTAACCGCTGGACACAAGATGTCTCCTACTTCACTGAAAAGTCCATTCTCAGTGTTTGTGCACTGAAGGCTTCAAATTTCCACATCACACTTTTATAAGTTGAATAGTGGACCAGAATTGGCTTCCAACTATTTATATCACAAATCATGCTCGTAGGCTCGCCCTTTAAAATCAGGTTTTCAATGATCACAGAGAAACGTTTTACTTTCAGCAGATTCATATGAAAACAGCCTACTAGTGTCAAACTCTGCACATACATCATTCTGCAAAGTGAAGCTCAAACATCCAACTGTAGGAACAAGAAAAAAAAACATATTTTTGAGTGGAGGGGAACTTTAATCAATCACAGACTAAAAAAACTTGGTTCAATATGAATATGGTCACATTTTGCCAACTAAAACTCTGGATCAAGGGGCTAAAATAGTTTGGTGAAAGTTAGAGTTAAGATGTGGTTACAGCATCATATGTTTAAAAAAAAAGTCCCTCCCAGTAGAAAACCTGTGGTCACAAGTTGGGTATTAAACCCAGGTCATTGGGGTTGAAGTTAAATGTGTTTTTGCACTGTGCTGTTACTTAATCCTTTCTCACTGCTGCAATATGCCAGAAATTTAATGTTCTGTATTTACATTTTTCAAGACGTCATTGTTAGGCTACAGGGCAAATGAAAATAATGTCCTCTGTGTTCATGTCCATGTGGAAACACTGGGTTAAAAAACATAGTGACAGACTAAGAATCATTTCTCAAAGATGACAGCGAGCTCTGTTAGTCATTTTTGTTGTGGGATCAAAGCTTTTGGGATATTATTGTAACTATTATTATTTGCAAATGTGCAAATGCGTACTGAGATTTGTGAATGTGTACAGAAATCTGCAAATGTGTACTCAGAATCCGTGTGTGCGTAATCCGATTTGTAAATGTGTAAAAAAAATCTCCAAATCTGTATTCAGATTTGCAAGTGTCTAGAGATTTAAGAATGTGTTGACAAATCTGTAAATGCATACATAGTTCTGTCAATGCGTACACAGATCTGTAAATGTGTACACAGATCTGTGAATGTGTAGACAAATCTGTAAATATACATTCGATATTAATAGCTGAAAAGTATTTTGCTCTAAGAGCTGGAAATAGAAACAAGTCATCAGTTACAAGTCAGATACGCCTCTCAATCTTTTTACATGTGATTTTTGCTACACTTCTGCCATGGCAGAGATCTGTAAATGTGTGTGATTTGTCTGAAACTCAAAGTTTTCTTTGCCCTGAGCTCAGGCTCACAGGTTCATGCTGCCAGGCTCCATGGCTGGAAGTCTTAAAGAGGCTCCCACAGCTGAGCGACCAAAACAACACGGCAGGAGGCAATGCCTGGCGCAAAAGTCACTGTACATTTCCCCACTGCTTTAACAACAAGCAGAAACAAGTGCACCTACATTTCCATGACTTTCCATCTCGGTTAATGAGTAACTAGTTGCTCTTCAGCATCACTAACCTGCAACCTGACGACCTGAAATGTTTTAGCCTTGTTACAAACTGCTAGTCAGGCTAACATTAGCTAACAGACGGAGCAGTATGCTGCAGTGTTTCCGCCGAGACTTCAACTGTAAGTAAACACTAATGTAAACTTCTGCAAAACATAACTAGCTTTTCTGTGGTGCTGTGTGTCAACAACAACATTCTTACCTGCTGATACTGATTAGATACTGATGTCTCTCACTGTGGCAGATGAAGGCATCTGCCACATCTGGTGATCAGATGTGATGAGACGACAGCAGACACACCATGGCTCCTTGTAGCTCACTCTAAATACAACACAGAAAAAGCTTTAGTGATCAGTTCACAGATGGATTCAGGTCCTAAATTGATACAACCACTCCATCTGTTAGCTAATGTTAGCCTGACTAGCAGTTTGTAACAAAGCTAAAACATTTCAGGTCGTCAGGTTGCAGGTTAGTGATGATTAACCGAGATGGAAAGTCATGGAAATGTAGGTGCACCTGTTTCTGCTTGTTGTTAAAGCAGTGGGGAACAGTACAGTGACTTTTGCGGCTGCATTGCATCCTGCCGTTTTGTTTGTCGTTCAGCTGTGGGAGCCTCTTTAAGACGTACAGCCCATGGAGCCTGGCAGCATGAACCTGTGAGCCTAAGCTCAGGGCAAAGAAAACTTTGAGTTACAGACAAATCTCCACACATTTGCAGATTTCTGCCATGGCAGAAGTGTAGCAAAAATCAAAAAGACAGCTGAGGCGTATCTGAGTTGTAACTGATGACTTGTCTGTATATCCAGCTCTTGGAGCAAAATACTGATTTTTCAGCCATTAATATTTGCACATTTACAGATCTGTGTACGTATTTACAGATGGATGTACACATTTATAGATCTGTGTACACATTTGCAGATTCCTGTATACACATTCACAAATCTCATTACACATTTAAAGATTATTTTACACATTAACAAATCTGATTACACACACACAGACTGAGATACAGTTACACAACTCTCCACATACATTCGCAAATATTTTAGCTATAATAATATCCCCATATAAATCCCAGAGGGGATCATTTCCAAGCATATTTGAAAAGTGTCTCAATGTGTTAGTCATCTTAGTTATAATTTTGTTATTATTTTCTCAGAGCTCTTCATACTTCAACAGAAACCACTTTGAAATTGAAACCATATGGATGTATTTTTCCATCAGTATTTGTGGGGATCAGCAATTCTCTCAGTGGATGGAGAGTAGAAGACAGACTGGGAATGGACAGATAAATACAAAGGACAGTGGTGATGGATGGACAAGGATATATGTCTTTTAGTTTATATAAGATAAAAATAAATGGAACAGATAAAACATAGATGTCATTTTACTGGATCATTTAGTCAAGATTTAGTGTTTAAATTAAATACTATTGTGCGCAAAATTTTGTTGTCCAAAATATCCCGAGTCCAAGCAACATAATTAAACAAAATTTCTATATTGTGATGTTGCTGTATCTATATTGGCTAAATATTCTTAGATATATAATGATATTGATTTTATACATATCAGTCAGCTCATAAACGATGTGATCTCTCATGAAGATCAAAAAGTCAACCTGTTCACTGTTAGTATATCATAATGATCTCCTTTTAGTTTTTAGAGCACACACGCAAAACTAGATTTTCAACATCAGATGAATGACAATAAGGAATGAAGTTGGCAGGCTTCCTGGTGGCCTGAGCTGCGTGCCCTGTCATGGCAACATCTTGAGTTTGATTCAGGCCAGGGACTAAAAATACCATTAAAAAAAACTACACAAATACGGGTGGTTTCCAACCTTTAGCGCGTGATGTAATCCTACTGCCCTATCAGATGAGCTCAACTACCCCTTCAGCAACATCATACGTCATTTTCTAAATGTGTTCATTTGAATGCATTTTAATCTGAATTTTTTAAAACACTATTAATTATATAAAAGTAGATATTGATATAATAATCTTTCTATATAAAACAGTGACCCTGTTCTTTTCTTTTCAGTAGGCTTGGTCAAGTTTGCATTCCTACGACTAGCACTTGGAGTGGCAGATTTCAACAATGTCTGCTTGCTTTATGACTAGTTTTCATGTGCTCCCAATCACAGCACTTTGTGTTAAGGCGTTACGACTGACCTTAGGTTGGGGGGCGGCATGTCCTGTGCAATTGTAACTGGTAGTTTATTGGTTATTTGTGACAATAAATATACTAAAGATCAACCTCACACCAATTAATAATCCTATTTGTGTGTTTATTTCCTCTTGAACACATATAGTTGAATATTTATAAATCTATCTTTCTCTCTCTCTCAGATAAAATAGGGTGAATCTTTGCCACCTGATTCTCTACTCTGTTGCATCTCTGCAATTTTGGCTCTTGATATATGTTAACATAAGAAATTGTGACTAGCACAGCTTTAGGGGTAACGTTTGCATTCAATATGTTTTAACTCGTTTACTCAATCCCTCACTCATTCATTCATCCATCCATTCATCCATCCATGTAAAACCCTCCTCCCTTCCCTTTTTCTAAATTCCATCTGCTCTATTTCACTGTGTTGGATCCAGTCCTGCCCCCCGCCCCCGCCCACCCAGTGGTCTCTCCCATCTGTGACTTCATGGCTGTGGTGTTCTTGGAGCTTAAGTGGGCTCGAAGCTGAACTGATCAGGTGATAAGTGAAGTATAAAGCATGGATACGAATAATAATAGTAACACAAAAATTTTGTCTCTGAAATAAATACTTGCCAGGTCAACTTTCTGGTTAGCGGCATGGAGACTTCCCTGTGAGGTTGAGAAATGGTGCAGTGTCAAGTTAAAATCTGTGCAACAACACTGGGATTTATATTTGCACAGGACCTCTGTAATAATGTTTACCTACAGTAGGCTAAAAAAGAGGTCAAACCTGATGTAGCTGGATGGTATGTTTTGCTTCTGAGTCACTCTGTGAATAACATTTATTTTCTGCGGTATCTCTGGATGCCTCAACAATATCTTGTAAATGTCATATTAACCTGATGTCTCTGCTAGATTACAGCATGTTTGTCACTGCCTCCACGCCTTTACAACTTAGTATAATTCAGGTCATGGACAAAGTTCCTCTTCACCGAACTGACGAATGCACCTTCAATGCCTTTATGACTACTTGTGATATTTACTGTTTGTCTGTTTTTCTGTTACACTTATCTTTTTGGCAGAGATATGAGGTTTAACTATGTGTGCACAACTTGCTGTGTGGTGGACTATTTTTTTGATACCATCCCTGCCCCCATTGAAGATCTTTGCTTGATGGAACTTAGTTCTTGCTGTATCCAGGTATTCCTGCCTTTATGACCCAACAGCAGACAGTTATTGTGACCAAAATATGAAGACTGGTTTGTGTAGCTTGGTTCTCATGATTGATGAAATGGTCCAACGATGGTAAATGTTTATTTGATCATGAGTAGCATTTTCTGGGGGGAATGGGTTGAAAAAATGGCAGGTTAAATTATTATCATCATTAACATCACAGGGACAGACCATAATTAAACATTTCATTGTGGAAAAAAGTTTTCTTTTGTCTAAATAAAGCTGTTTTTGATCAAGTTTGCATTGTGGTCTGATGGCCAGTGGATCCAGTGGTTGCAAAAGGGGGCCTAGTTTGTTAGTGTCTGTCATTGCACAACATTGGGATGAATCACTTCCGGTCTCTGTTAATCCGACAAGTTCTGCATGAACTTCTGCACATAAGTGAGTAAGTTGGTGGTTGGAGCACTGTATAAATACTTACTTAGGGGCTAAAATGTGGCTAATTTATACAAAAAAGGACACATTTGCAAAGAAAAGTAAACATCTCACTGGCTCTCACATCTGTCCAAACATCTCACTGCTGTCCAAATTAGCAGAATTCTTTCTCACCTATAGTATAAGCCACATCTCCTATACATCTCACAGGCTCCGTTTCTGCCAAGAGATTTTCGAAATCTGTAAAACATCCATTTAGAATCTACAGAGCCTGACGAGATATATGTCAGACCTGTCAGCAAACTTTAGTTTGTTTAAGCCTTCAGAAGATCCCAAAGCTCAACAGCCAATAAGGGTAGATAAAACAAAGCATGATTCTACAAATACATGGTTTATTACACATCTCAAATGTATGGAGAAATTTGACATTTTTAGGACGGCTGCCATGTCCCTTCAGTTTCAATTTCCCCAAATATTCCCTGAAAAAAAATTGGGGGATTTTTTTCTACAACATCTAAAAGTGTATTTCATTTGAGCCTGATTGTAAGACTCATTGTTTATCCACTTAATGGCAAACATCAGTTGGTATGACAACTTTTTTTCTTACCCATGGAAAACAAACTAAAACTAATTTTGGCTTTGATTACAAGCTCAGCTCACTGTGACTGCTTTCAAGGTCAGTTGGAGGCGTAGCAGAGCGAGCGTGACTGATACCGGAGCATTTTTGTTTCTCGACTTTCTTTGAAGTGGACGGGTAGTGAAGTAAGGCTCAGTGCCACCACCGCAGCTTTGTGCCAGTCGCAGAGGGATTTCAGCTGAGAGTGCCCGGTGGGATTGTCTGTGGTTTTGCTGCTGCCAATGAGCTCTGCCCTTCATTCCTCCAAACTCCAGCCAGATCTCAGACTTCTGCTTTTCATTGCCTGTGTGTGAGGTTTGGCCTCTAGATGCTACAGTAAAGAAATGCTGCCCTAATCTGTAGTGTGTGAGTCAGTGAGTGCGTACATTTTTCTTACAGGAGCGTGTTTGAAGGATTGTATTCTTGCATAGTATGAACAAGTATGTTTTTACACGCGTATACATATGTGCATGTGGATATATAACTGGGATCTGTGTGTGTTTTATGTAAATATGTATGTGAGCATTGTATTGTAAGGAGTATTTATGAGCTATAGAGCAGGGATCAAACTGCTCCAGCTGAGACTGAGTAGTTCTTACTGTATAAAAACTGTTTGGGAGTGTTTAAACTGAGAACATATTCATTATTTCTACAGGCCAATGGGTACATCACAGGGATAAATAACACACATACACATATACCCTGTCAGCATCATGACAGATGACACTGGTACTTACAAGATGATGTGTTTATAACCATATTTGGTGGAGGGTGACTCCTTCTCTTCCTTCAATAAAACAGATTAAGCATTCTGGCCACAGCTGCATTGTCTTCGTCAGTCATGTGAAGAGTTATTAGACAGCTCTCCTGCTGAGTTTTCCACAGAAATGCAGCTTGTTTATCAGTTTTTACACCATGTTTTATAATCATCAAAGATAAGATGTGGGACAAATGTAAATGTTGTAGTTACAGTATTGATCCCCGAAAAGAAATTCCCAGCGGTGGATACAGTGGTCAGTTATAGCAGCAGTGGCTCTGCAGCTGGGAGGAGTTTAGGTTTGCTCAAGAGCACTTCAGGGTGGAGGCACATCTTTGCTCGAACTGTAACCTCGAGGACATCTTGTTGACTTTATTTTCTGATGAAAGGAAGGAAAACTACTCTGTCCAGCTCTGACTCTGCAATCATCACTTCTGAATATTTATCCCTGCTGCATCATTGTTTCACAGACGCTTGTTGAGGAAAGTGTTGGATTTATTATACTCAGATGGATTATAAACTATAGCAAAAATGATTTTGGCTTGTCTTTGAAAAGAACATCTTTCACCAGTGAGTCAAAGTTTCAAAAAGTTTTCTAACATAACACCAACATCAACAACCACACCTTATTAGTTTCATCTCAGCATGTCTGAGTCATGGGGTTCTTGCACTCAATGCAATATAAATGAATTACACAGGACAATCCCAGCATATGATACATCATTGAAGCAGCTGTTGATTTTGGATATGATGTCTGTTTCTAAGTGCACTATATCACTGAATATACTACAGAGCTCCTTCTGTCATTTGTCTTCTGAAGTGGAAAAGTTCACATGTTCTTGGAGTACCTTCCAAAAACCATTACCCCAAGACTTGGAAATTTCTCCCCAGTGCATGCGTGGGCCTCTCTCATCACGTGCTGGACTTGATGCTAATTCACCTGTTTTGACTGAGATTAGCACTAAATCAGTCACTTAACTCCGATAAGATCTCAGGGAAGTATCACCTTACCTAGCCTCTCAGGAAAGTATTCTCTGTAACCATATTTCACGGGGTGAGATATACGCTGTGGGCTGTCAGCAAGATTTAAGAGCAGCAGGGCGTTTAGAAGGAATTGCTTTCAATTTGTGCGTACATGGAACACAGTAACCTACATTTGAACAACTGTCTGTATCTCTGATATTCGTGATTCAAAAAGGTCTAGTGTTAAGTCAAGTCAATTGTATTTACATATATAGCCCCAAATCACAAATATGTCTCAAAGGATTTGCAATCTGTACAGAATATGACACCCTCTATCCTTAGAACCTCGATTCGGATAAAGAAAAACTCATGAAAAAAAGCCTTTAACAGGGGAAAAGAGGAAGAAACCTCCAGAAGAGCAACAGGAGAGGGATCCCTCTTCGAGGTTTTAATGGCTGGAAAATGCTTATTCAGTATCAAGTGTTGTTTTGAGAAGTACATGGCAGTTTTCTTTTATACTTGTACAGAATGTGAACACAATTTTTCTTTACTCTTTCAAACCCATCTCCTAACAGGAAAATGGATGTTGTTTGGGGCTGCACGGCATGCTGTTGAGATCGACTGGTCGACTGGGCCAGCGTCATTTGATGCATGGTCAATTGACGCCAGTGTCACACAAGGGATGCGCTATTCAAAAGTATTCATGGTACAGCAGCCATGTGCCAATTAGGGGAGCAACCCCTTTTTAAAATGTCTTTTAAAAAAATTGCTTTTCCAAACATTACTGTTCTTTGTAACCTTGCTAACTGTAACGCTGCCTCAAAATCTGCTGAAAATGACAGAGCAGTCGGTCGCTAATAATCGGGTAGCGCAAAATCAAATCCTCCCCTGACAGAAAAAGTGAGTGTGAATAATGGAGTTACAACAGTTTAATTATCATGCTTACTTTGCCATATGGCTGTGTCTAAGTGAAGCAATCAGATGTCAGCTTACATGTTGAACTTCACCAAAATTATTTTTTTTTCTGTGCCAACCCAACCCGTCTTTTTAGTGGTGATGGCCTTGTGTTTTCAAAGTGGAGATTTACATAGCTGCACTAACCCTCCGTATGAAGTCAGAGAGAAGGCTTTTATGGCAGTTTTACTCTAATAAAATCTGATGACATCAGAACTGCGCACACACACACACACACACACACATTCACGCAGAGCCAGTGGGCGGAGGGATGAGAGAAAAAGAGGTAGAGAAGGAGAAGAGGATAACTGACAGAGTAGGAGCTTCAGCAGACTTAAGTCATCGGCTTCACACCTCGCTGCAGCTGTGTGTGCTGTGGTGTCCACAGGCCTGGGAACACACACACACACACACACATACACACACACACACACATACTCGCATTGCCACAAATATGTCCACACACAAACCTGCACTTCGTCTGTTAAAGGCGAGCGCAGATCCAGGTGTGGGAGTGTGAGGTCAGTACATACATCAAATTCCATGTCCTCTTTCTCTGCCTAAACTCAGACTTTAATCAACAGCTTCGCTTTCACTGCCTCAGCTCGACACTCTCCTTCACCGTCAATTATAAAGAACATGGTCACATGCATATGTTGGACATTTATCAATGTGGTTGCCAAGGTTGCTTTAAGGATTCCTAGAGGACTAGATATGTGCAACTAGAAAGAGAAATTTTTTCTGAGAGCAAATGTTTTTTCTTGTCTAAACAAGACTGAGAGTCTACAGCCACACTAGCGGTCCTTTGGGAATTGGCCCAAATTGACATAAATACTGTTTCTCATCTTAATCACTGTCAGTATGAAATTGGAACAACAAAACTTACATTTCATTATAAAAAATGACACACATTAAATTTTATCTTGTGTATCAGGGTATTAATATGAATGATGGTATCTTGCGACGCCTCTGTGCTCTTCTATAGCCACAGCTCTTTATACGTCAGCTAGGTTTAATAAACCTATTCACCCAGAATAAGCAGAAATTGAGTGCGAGACATTTTCCGACCCATTTGCTTTGACACTTTACTGGACACAGCTCAGTGATAAACCAGCTGTTTATTAATGTGGGCGGATTACTGCAGCGCTGCCAAAAACAACTGGGGCTCCTCCCAGCTGCTAAACAGAGATTTACTCTGAAATTATGTTTTGTTATCTTTTACATTCTTGTTTTTTTCATTGTTTGTTTTTAATTCAGTCATGTCTCTTTCCTTTAGCTCAAAGTTAAGGCCGGTGTAATGGAATACGTTCCCTGTAATATCTGATAATACCAACAGACTCACCACCCTGCACTGTGCCAAAGATGGAACAAACACTGCTGATCGTGAGACATTTGCTAAGCAAACTTCTCTTCTTTTGCGCTACTGCTACAGTACCATATATCAGACCCAAGTACAGGTTTTGTATCATCTGACGTATGCTATATATACTTTTATTTATCGTTTTTCAGTATAGGTCTGGAACTAACAATAATCATTTTCATTATCCATTAATTTATTGATTATCAGGCATTTTTAAATAGTACAAAACAACTTCTTAAAGATTAAAGAGTTAAATGATTATTTGATTATCAAAGATTGTCATTGATTAATTTTCTCTCAATTGGACAATTGATTATTCAAATAATTGTTAATTTCCTCATGCATAGATACATGCAAAAGCTACCCAGTTCAATTCATTGTATCATGTACTGCTCGCCAAAGAGAAACTCTTCTTTGCCTCGACAACAGTTTAAAAGGCATGGAAATCACCTCTTCTTGATTTTTTCCTACCTATTTTTCAACTGGTCCTGGATTCAAACTGTTAACTTTCCAGTCCCAACACTACCTGTCTGACCTCTACACTAATATTGGCTATACAGTTGACATTCTGCCAGTAAATCCAGAGCCAGCCTCTTTTCCTCTTCTTTGATCTGATCTTCAGTAGCTTTGCACACTGGGCATTTAGCTGCTAGCACTGAGTGTTATGAAACATAATATTTAACCTGTCTCCAGTGCAGAAAAATGGGCCTCATTAGCACTCTGGGCTAACTGTCCTAACCTGGGGTGCTAATACTCCATTGGCAGTGAACCAGAGAGCTAGCTAATGCTCACACATTCAGGACCAGAGTTAACTTGCAGGACGATGATGGCCATAGTAAATTAAATTAATGAGACTCTCGATCATCTGCCAGCTCTGTAGCGCCTGGTATCCAAAAGGCATGAATCCACTGCTCTTAAAATTAGGTCAGGAGCACCCTGTAACACAACATTGTGTAGACTAATGATAAACAATGTCTTGTATAAAATCCAGCCCATAAAATTCAATGGAAACTGCATCAGCTGAGGCAAAAGTGGATTATGTCTTGATATATTTGGATAATCAAGAAACTTTTTATGACCCCTGAGAGTACAGCGAGTAAGTTTTGGGCACTCATTAAAAGAGTAATTACATAATTTTATTAGCTGCTCTAATTAATAAGAAGTAGTTACATTACTTGTTACATTACCTTCTGACCATCAACAGCTAGCCTACAGCCTGCTGCGCCAGATGAAAGTTTAATCTTAAGTTTGAGTGTAAATGAATGAATGATTTCATCCAGTGCAGCGTTGAACAGTTTTGGTGGTATTCAGCCATGCCAACAGTAATGCCTTATAGCAGTTGAGGGAGGTGAAGATTTTAAGTGTATCCTAACTTTACATTGCAACTACAGTAACTTGTATGGTGCAACAACAGTGTCACTTCTCCCCTACAATCAAACTAATACTACCTTTGAACTCACACATAGATGGTGCAAGACCCTACAGATGACCACATGTACTGTAGCACCCGAGAAGTTACATCCTCACGGTGACAAACACAGCCTGGAGAAGTCTCTCCACTGAACGTACGAAATTGATCTTGATCATTTCATTCAACTCCAGGTGAGACATCACACAAGGTCATCTCCCAAATTTTTGGAGTAACACCCTCTATCCTTAGACCCTTGATTTGGATAAGGAAAAAACTCCCCCTCAAAAAAACTTTTAAAGGCAGAAAAATGGAAGAAATCTTAGAAAGAGCAACGAAGGAGGGATCCCTATTCCAGGAAAGACAGACATGCAATAGAATGGTAGCAAAATTATAGAAAAGTGTTACCCTACCCTACACTGTCTAAAACAAATCCAGATGATCTATCCCATTGATTGTCAGCTGTTGCAGGCTTGTAGTAAACAATGGAAACAGTCACGTTTTCTGAGCAGAATCCCTTCTGAGTCACACAATGGAAAGAATGATTACTTAGGCAATTTCTCTTTCATTTCCTCTGTCTTTCCACCTTGTTCTCTTCTGATTCCAAACAGACATCGACATACTCTACCAAGACCAGAAAAACTTTGGGAGAGAATTGTGCATTTTTTCCCCAAGACGACAGGAAAATGGTATGGCATATCACGTATTATAGCCTTGGGCCTTTCTTACGGCATTTATCCTGCATCTGTCCTGTGTCATATCCTCACTTGAATGTCACACAGCAGAACTAAATCAGTAGCAAAAACTCAACTCAGCGTTTAGCAGGGTGATGCTTCTAAACTCTGACAGATGAAAGAGAAATATTGGTTGCCAAATGACTCTGTAAGATGCAGCCCAGATGTACCAGATGTTCCACAAGCATGCAATAAAAGTGGGAGGCTGGTATAAAGATTTCTTCCACCGGGTGTTGGTAGGAATCACTGTTGTAGAATTAAATCTCAGATACCTATAAGTTATTTTTTATTTCTGTGTGAGATAAGAGAGATTTTTGGAGGCCAACGGCATGTTTCACATCCATCTACTTCAGGACCTCTCGTGAGCAAACCTAGAGAACTTGAGGTGAGATCTGAACAGAGCTACTACAGTGTCAGTACCTGTATATAGCACAGTTAGATTAAGAATATATTTCCCCTGTGCCGAGCTCATCTGTCCTTGTTTGACTGAGGACCCATATTTCATATTTCACCTTTGTCTGCTTGCTCTTATTTTAAAGCTCCCCTGAGCAGGAATAAATTTAGCTGTTTATCTCAGCGATATATCCCAGGTCTAGAAGTGAGATAGGGGCGAGATGTAGTTCTTTTGGGATAGTGTGCATATGAGGTTTTGCATGCAGTTGTGGAGTTTTTGTGTGTATGTGCGTCTTGGTGCATGGACGTATGCTTTTAGGTCTGTCAACGCCGCTATTTTTGGAAAGAAAAAGGAAAAGTTGCAGCCTCAGTGTTCACTCCCCCCTTCTCTCTTTCTCTCTTGAGTAAAGATGTGGGAGGAAGATTGGTCTCAGCTTCTAAAATAATACTGTATACAACCTGAAAACAAGGCCAGCCAACCTCACTCACCCCCAAGAACATCAGTGGTGCATCAGCCGTACCAGTGAAGAAGGCATTAACACAGCGAGGATTGGGGATTCAATTCCCCTTTGTAGGTCAATATTTTTATCTAGGAAAGTTTAGGGGTTTTATTCCTGTATTTGGAGCAAAATACATTTACCAGTAAATGTAAATTCAAATTCCAGCAAACCATACCATGAAATATCACCATATCTGCCTGTTTTCTGTCATATGAAACCTTCATGTAAAAACTTTCAGAGCAAAATGACTGGCAGCATGCCTGGAAAAGATGAAAACGTGAGTGCATCATGGCAAGTATATCAAATTATGTACAAAACATTGAGTCACTTTTCATGTTGGTCCATATGAAAATATATTTTGAATTATGGCAGCAAATCACTGTTCCACATAATGTTTTAAAGGACTAGTGTGTAGGATTTAGTGGCATCTAGCAGTGAGGTTGGTTGCATTGCGCAACCAAGCAATAGTACCTCACCCTCTCCTTTCAAGTGTGTAGGAGAACCTACGGTGGCTCATGATGGCCTCCTTGGAGGAGGACCCACTCCCTATGTAGATATGAAAGGCTCATTCTGAGGTAACAAAAACACAACATAAAACATACTTATGGATATTATATTCCATTTCTGCAAATATTTCTGCCAATAGATCCCCCTAAATCTTACACACTGGTCCTTTAAGAAAGAGCAGATATAAAGTGTTTTTATAAAGTGTTGCGCTTTATAGAGAGAGACAGAAAAATATGAGGATAATCTGGATAAAACCTTCGTTGTGACACTAACCACAACCTTGGCTGCAGAGTAGCTGTGGTTAGAAGCGTGCTGTGCTTCAGGGAGAAGGATTACTTTGTGTTTGTTAAGAGATTTATGATAATGGTGACTGGCATGTCACACATTCTTCAGACATATCACCTGTGTGATGGCTTATAGCTTGATTTAGTTAATTACATGAAGTACAAGAGGAAGTAACCCACTGTACTTTTTGTTATACTATTTATACATTTGTCATTAGTTATTAATTATCATGACTTTTTGAAGTCACACTTTCTGTTGTTTTTCTCACAGATTATACTCTGATTACTTGTTGACTGTATGCACTAATTTTGTTTTTCAGGTTTAGTTTAATTTCAAAATCAAGTCATCCTCACAGACAGAAGACAAATTACAAAGTTATCCATGAAATGTTTTTTTTTATTATGTAATTTTAAAACAGAACCAAAAACACATCTAATAAATCAATAACAACACACAATGCAAAATACATAAATACATAAACATTTTGCATATAATACATTCAAATAAATGTGTTTCATATTATTTTAAAGTTATTTTATTAAAGTTCTTTTTATTAGCTTTAATTTAATGGAGGTTGTTAATAAATTGAACCAATTTTGAAACTGTGGTGTTTCTGGACTCTTCCCATCTAAAGAGCAGCCTGATTATTGACTAAAGATCCACACATAATACCAAGACATAACATTTCAACCAAAGAGCTTACCAAAGAAAGAAAGAAAATACTATACTAGTTATGCAAAAAATGACAGTAGGTATGATGACAAAGGAAATACAGATACAACAAAAATATGGCACAGACAATGTATCTTACATTCTGTCACAGACAGGGAGTTGGCTCAACATTGCTGGAATAAAGAGCTGCTGCTGCCAAACTTTGCCCCGTGAGGGACAAATATCCCTCTGATTGACAGCATACATACCTGACAGGATGAATGCCCCCTTGACTCCTGCAACCCCCTCCCTTACACACACACACACACACACACACACACACACATTGGCCCAATCACAGCACAGGAATGTTTACCTGCTGGGGAGCCTTGGTGCTTGCTTGTCTGACCATCTCTATCCTTCACCCTGAGAACTCAGGGTCAGTCAGGGGTTCATCTCACATCTAATGGCAGCTTTCAGATTGATTTGGCAAAGTAACTGACAGGTCTGCATTCTTGTGGACATGTCTGACAACAACATCAGTCCAACATCTTCACTTGTGAATAATTGACTTGATATTACTGCAGAAGAATAATGTCACAATGTCGTCCGGCAAAAGGTAAAGTATTCCTATACCAATGCGGCATAGGGCTCAGCAAAAAAATGCAGTGGTCATCTGGCAAAAAGTTGAACCGGAATCAACTCCTGCCGGAATGCAACCTGATGTCACGCTGTGTTAGCCAATCATGTTAGCTGGCGATCAGACCAAAGATGCCCACAGGAAAGAGAACCTGTTTACCATGTAGCATTGTAGCATTTTGTTGTTTACTGAGGAACTGTGAAGATGGAAGAGAGCCTCATCGTCGCCGTGATGACCTTTCCAGAGCTGTACCATCCTGCCATAAGGGAGTGCAAAGATGTAAATCGCCGTGCACTTGCTTGGCATTGTATTGGCTTGCAAGTTGGAATTTCTGGTTAGTATTTCTACTTGTCAGATATGTCACACAAATGAGCCATGTTGTGACACGCCCACACCTCCACATACTGTAACCCTGCGTGGTAGTTCCGCATTGCCGGATTTGGTTTGAATGTGGCCTTAGGGGTCCATGTTGACACAAAATTCTTGTTCACCCAGAGCCTCACTGATATTCACGTTTGCTGTTTTTATCTTTTTGGTTTAGCTCTTCAGCTCTGGTACACGATGAGAAAAATACAGTATTTTGGTATGTCCTCCTTTGTTGTCTGCCAGCGAGTGCTGCAAGAGCACAGCAACTGAAGCCAGGAAGGGTGTACTGGAATTTTATCACTGAACTAGAAATACAACAAACATTTTTTATTTTGTTTGACAGACGACAATCACTGATGTTTACATTTTACAACCGTGAGGTGGCCACAGATGACACTACAAAAAACACGCATCTCGAAAGGTACTGCCCTCTTTAGTTTGCAAAAAATCTGTGTCATGCCACTGCTGTGAAAAAACACAGGGACTTACTCATTGAAACATGGTCAAAAACTCCATAGGGCACGTTTAAGGTTTGTACAGTAGGAGAAAATCAGCTCCAACAGCGTCATTGTAATTCATGTTAATCTTCAACAGAGACTGAGAAAGGTGAGAATTCACAAAAAAAGAGAATAGCTCTGCGTTCTTTTAGCATGTGACAAGCCATAGTAAGTAGTAGTGTATATTTCCAATACTGAACGCTCTTCCATCTTTCCACTGCACACTACTTAAAAAGAAAAGTAGTAACATATAAAAAATATTCAAAGAGCTGTGTTTATTTTCAACATGGCTAATGACAGCTGTTTTTGGTCTCCAGTATACTAGCAGACCTTCTCACTCCACATTGAACTCCACCAATCAGAAACCAGGAACTACACCAGCCAGGCAGATAGCTGCAGTGTGTGATCATAGTCTGTGCATATAAAGGCTATAAACTCAGACTCCCCAAAAACAAGCCCTCTCTCTCTCAATATTTACTCTTGCTCAACATGATTTTGAGAGTAATTTCACTTAATAAGCCCTGTGGCTGACTTAGTTCACCTGCAATCCTGTGATAACAAACTCAGGTACTAAATGCAGCCTCTTATCAAGAGTAATACCCACATGCTGCAGTAGGATTTGATATTATTTGACAGATCTGTTTGCCTTGAGTTGAGGAAAAAAGCCAAAAAATGAAGCACCAAAGGAGAATAAATTAAACACCTCTCTCCTCTGTACAATGAACGTGCTGTGGTCTGTCGTAAGCAACATGAAAAGCATTCTACACGTCCTTTCTCCCTCTACTCGTGCAGACACAGTTGATTACCTCTAATCCGTCTGCACCCCTACTGTCTGCCCTTATCTGTTGTATGTGCTGTGTGACTCACCTTTAACCCTTTGTGCTTCGTATTCACCAACCCCCTCCTTTGACAGTGACACATCCATTACAGCACGGCCCTAATCTCTCCACAATCAACGTGCTTCCCAGCACCAAACAATTATCATCTGGTCTACCTTTCACCCACAGATCCAGCTGTGACATTTGTCACTGACTAAATAATTACATAAAGACATCAAGGCTAAAATTAGGCTGCAAAGGGTGTAAAAGTGACATTTAAATTATGTCTTAAACAGTTAAAAATAACATGGCGTGTGAGATTGATTGATTGTCAGATTGACGCAGTGTCAGCTGTGCTAATAAACCGTCTAATAAAACGTCTTATACTGGAAATGCAAAATAGTACTTTAAGTATTTTATGACTTTTGGTTTTAATGAGGTTTTGGTTTTAAAGGGTAAATTAAAAACCCCTAAAAAATCTTGTTCTTGCTGACATCCAGGGTTTTAACTTCTCACCTTGCTGCCAGTCCAGGGTGTGTTAGTACACCGTGACATCACTGTTAGATGTAGTTACAGGTGCAATAGAAAACACTACTGACCACACACATCATCACCGATTGGGTCAGAGGTGAAGCATGTTGAAGAAGTTCAGAGCAGAAGACAGAGGAACACTGCTTTTAAGCTTGGTGTTAAGCTACTCTTTAAAGGATATGTTCAAAATTTTCCAATTTTACTGGGACAACTAAAATTGTTGTCTGAGTCACAGTGCCATATTATTCTTATTGAAAACAAACAAACAAACAAACAAACAAACAAACAAACAAACCCAACAATGGCCTATAGTATTAATAGGACAAATATTGTGGAGGTCAAGTCTCTCCTCACCTCCAGGATGAATGCAGTTTTTTCATATAGAATAAAATGAAATGAGCCAACTGTACTATAAGGTTAGTTATTCTAATAAAGCTGTGTGACTCATTACAGTGAACCACCTAACCAGCTCTATATTAGGGAAAGACATTGACACTGATATTTATACTTTGGAACTGACTCATCAAAAAATATTCTTTAGGGAGTATCAGTCTGCATCTGGGTGGCCTGTTGCCAGTTCAGGTCATAAAATGGGCCAGTTCAAGGCTTAAACCACATATTTCCACTTTATATGATTTGAAATTATTCATAATTATGATAAAATGTATTATATGGTCAGCAGACAAAAAACATTGCTCTATGCAGAGAGTCAATCCCACAGGGAGAGATTTATTATTTGAATTTCACATTAGAGAGGACATAAAACATTGCAGATGGGTAAACACTCTTAGGAGACAGGGGTGAAAAAAAGAAGACTTGCCCCGGCCTCCATAGCAACCAGACAGAGAGTGAGCGTAGATTGAGAGGGTGAGAAGATGTAAAGAGGGGGAGCGGCGGGAGATGGAGAGGGTGCATGGAGAGGACTGTAGACTGAGCGAGAGGAGGAATGGCGGTGCTGAGGCTTCATGCCAGATGTCCAATCATTCATTTAACTCCTTGGCTGAGCCTGGAGCTCACTAACTAACTTTAGGTGGTGAAAACATCAGCTGACAGTCAGCGCTGTCCTTTGCAAACACACTTAAGTCCAATAAGGATGTATCATTTGAAGATCGCTCCCTTATAAGGGCAAAACATTCTGTCTGATAAGAGGATGATGATTTTGGTGATTTGTCCAAATTTAATAAGAAAAGGTGGAGATGAGGAGGGAGGTTATCACATTTTTCCTGGAAATTTAAGCTTGACTTCTTTGTGCTAATGGAGAGGCACTGATGCGCTCATTATGGACACAGTGCTACAATAACATTCATAGTTTTAACATCAACCTGCTTTTTATCTGCTGCTTCTACTATTACTGTAGTACTGCCAGAGACACAATTAATAGAGGGGAGACAACTGCCAGTTAATGCACCTTTTTCTTGAATATCATCACCAGCCAGGTAACAGTTAAAGCTAGATGTACATGGGTGTAGTTTGGAGACATTCATGTTCATGTGTTTCTTTGATATTTATATGGATTTTTGTGTAACATTTGAATGTTTTTTCTTTTCCATTTCAAACCTACCTACCGGTAAGAGTTGGATCAACCATTCAGTGTGATTGATGTTAGTGGGATTTGGGAGGTGTATACTTCAGCTTCTTTGTGAGCCTTTATGACCTATGGTTATCCATAACACATTCTCTGGATAGACCAAACAGAGATCTTTACTTGTATCTTTGGAGAACAATAATTCCAGCCTTATTTATGACAGATGATTCAACAGCAGCAGCTTCATGTGTCCATTTCTCTTAAAGTTATAATTTGTAATATTTGAGTCCTGGTTGATTTGATGACACTTGTAGTTACTGCTGGTAACTGCAAGTTCTTTTTAATAATACAAGTTTTGTTCGAAACAGCTCATGTAACGTGACTCCTAAGGGCAGCAAATGTGCATTGAGTATTCTGTCAAATATACAACAGAGAAAAGAATGTATTTGTTTACAGTGCAGCCAAAAAGACGTGCACTGTAAGTAATCATCGCATCACTACAATATTGTCTGACATGGTAATACTGAACTCATGGTTGAATTTTGCCTCCTGCTTTATGTAAAATGCATGGATGTGCTGGCTTTGGTCTTCCACATCACATCCAGTGAGGGCATGCAATGTTTTCTGCGAATCCTTTGTGTGTGGGTCTATGCAATATGAATCCACATGGGAAAGTTGGACTCTGACAGTAACAATAAAACTACTTTCCTTGCATGGAATAGCATTGAATTGATTATTTTCATTGCATTTTTGCCTTTTATGGGACGACAGACAGTATAGAGACATTTTGACATGTCTCTCCAGGTCACACAGAAATGTCTTTTCTCCAGCGTGATGACAGCAACAGTGTAATCCTTACATATACATACACATCGCTTTTATAAACCACTGAAATTGGAGCACGAGGCAAACATAAACACACAGAGGGAGAGAATCCAGAGAGGGCATTAGGCTGGAGTTTGAGAAAGAGTCCAAAAAAGCCCTCACATGCTGTCAAAATGTCTTATCTTATCTTAATGACTGATTCCTGCAGTTCGCAGCTTGTCACAACAAGCGTGATGATTTTTGGGGGAGTGGGAAGGGGCGCGAGGTCAGCACAGGATAAATGGATCGACATAAAATACTTTTCTGATATACAAAGCTACTATCATATTTTTACTGTAATCCTGGATGGGAATGCCTTTTGCTTGTGAAATAATGAATATATTGCAGCTTCTTTCAGTAATTTATCAAGTAAAATAGCCAAGAAAAAGGAAACTAAAACACCTGCTTTGTGTGTCAGAGATCACAATTCTGTGTATTTATGTCTGAAATGTGAGGTTACATTTCATTTTTGGGAGAATGTGAGCCAAAAATTGGTTGAGAAACTGTCTGAATATTTAAAGGGAGGGACCTGAAGTTGTCCAGGACTGAGTGAATTAATGATTTTGTGATGAGATCACACAAATAATGGGATATCTTTAATTTTTGGTAAATTCTAAAACTCCTGCCACCTTGCCAACACTGTGCACACATAACAGCTGGCCAATCAGAGCTCCTGCTGCTGCTCTGTTGGTTGGCTCCCTGTTCATTTTTTTTTCTTTGCCCATTTATTACATTAAATTAAATTAAGGCAATCATCAAATGTCAACTGTAAATATTAAATCGGTCACATTAGTAAATGGAACAACAAAAAGTACATTTGAAAAGTCTTTTTATAGTTAAAGATTATTTAAATAGTTAAAGTAAAAAAGTAGAATTATTGATTTTCAAGGATTTAAGGATCTTTTTTATTAATTCTTATTTTTATATTTTAATGAATAATTTAAATGTAAAGTTAAGTTTGGCAGTTAAAGTTAAGCTTTTTAAAATACGTCTATAATCTTTAAGTAATTGTAGTTAAACACTAAAATAGTGTAATTATTTTGGCACACTTCACACTCCATATTTTACACTGTAAACTGTACTTAAATGTTGATCACTGCATATATGTGTGCCATAACTGTCATTATTGCATTATATGTTGTGGATACCGTCAAGTGTTCGATGATGGCCATTTAGGAAGTCATTTCACGATTCCTCCTGCAGTGACCGTCACCCTAGTGTCATCATGAGTATTTTTGCAACCATATGATGTCAAAAGTGCTCTGGATTGCATCTAGATCGCATAGAATTTAAGTCGTCTCCATCTCAGGCTTGAAACCAGGCCTGTTGAACTCATGATTGAAGGATCAAAGTCACACACGAATGACATTGTAACTGAAGAACGATAATCCCTGACTGTCTCTTGGCTTTATTGTCAGACTGTTAAATTGGTCATGTTGTTTATCATGACTCTATACAGACTCTCTTTCTCCCTCAGATGTGACTGAAGCCATTAAAACAATCCTAGACTGAAGGCTATAATCCTTTCAACTGTGTCTTTACCAGCAACAGTGTCTCATCTCCTCAGCTTCCAGGAGAGGTGGAAAGATTTTCTTCGTGTTTGGTTTCCTTGTATTTTGGTTTCCATGCGCCAAAACCTCCGTTACCATGGCGGGATGGTGATGGTGTCAGCTACACTGACGCACACACAGTATTGGAAAGGTAGGACGTGTGGTGTATATCCCCAAAGATAGTTCATGTCAGTCATACGGTGAACATGATGAATTCAGACACAAATGAATTCAATTTCCATAAAACCAATCAATGATTTTAAAAAAATGCTTGAACACAGTGTTATAATATTAATAGTGCTATCTTAATCAGGTCCTAAACCTAATCTTAACCACACACACACATTACATTCTGTATACACAAGAAATGGATACAAAGTCTGTAATGACTCATTTTGAATATACAGTGTAACCAGACAAAGAGATGAAGGACCACAGTGGACTCATTAACACATACAAACACCTTCTCCCCATCCAGACGTGTGTGTGTTCATGTGTCTCCACACAGGGAAACAAGGCTCAATACAATGCTGTCTATTCTCACATCAGCACAGAGCATTTCAATATCAAAAGCCTAATGGGGCAGCAGTGGGTGGAGGTGAAAAAGGCCAGTGTGGGACAGTATCTGTCTGCGGGAGGAGCACTGGGTGACACTGACACACACACACACACATGCACACTGATCTCACTTTGTCTGGCTTGCTGGCTGATTTGAGTTCTCTGTTTCTCCATCTCTCTCTTGTTTTTGTTATTTTCTGTAATTCCAGTTTGGCATCTTTTAAGCTGCAAGCATCCCCCCTCTCTTTCTATTTAGTCTCAGAGTACAGGAAGAGGCTTATGGTGATCCGCTCTTGCTGCTGTCTCTCCCCCCCTCTCTTGTTGACCCCTCAACCTTGCAGAGGAGGAGGAGGAGCTGGTGAAAATCAACCTCATGTTGGAGCGAGATTTGAAATTCTGGCAGAGAGTGTGGCCCAGAATCTTGCACTGCAGAAAGCCTGCTGATTCTCCTGTTTCTTTCCATCACACGACACATCACCCAATCACAGATGATCACAGTGATCCAATTTTCCCTCCATTCCCCCGCTGACAGTTTGGAGGACGCTGTATGCCCTTCTTATAACCCCGCTTACATGTCCCCTACACCTCCTCCTCCTGCTTTTGCCCTCAGCCCCTCCCCCTATTTGCCCCCTTCCACCTGACTAGCCAATGGGACCAGACAGGCTTGTCCGGGCGTGGAATGAGTGGGAGGAGGTGGTGGGGAGACTGGACAGGACCAAACACCCGGCCAGCCAGACAGGCAGAGGCAGAGAAACCCAGAGAAACACTACTTGAGATTCAGTTTAAGAAAATCTGTCTTTTCTTGCTTGTTAAAGGAGAATCTGTTGCTTCCTCTCAATGGATCTACATAGCAGCAGGTGTTTGTACACCTGTAGAGGAGGGCGTTGCTGAATCTGAGACCTGAGAGGAAGACCTGAAGAACAAGAAGAAGAAGAGAAGACACCCTGGAAGGAGGAAGACATTAAAGCTATAAGGGAGGAAGAGCAGCAAATAAAGGAGAAACAGGTTGAGCTGCTGTCAACTGAGCTGGCTCCGGCTGTCAGCACAGACATCTGACTGACACACAAACATACATACAGAACTCAGAGCAATGCCAGCAGGAGGACAGAGGTTTTCAGACATGGAGATGTTAGTAGGGATGGAGGACGAGCAAGTGGACACTGCGAGGAGCAGGGCTGGAAGCTGTGTGGAGTTTTACAGTGTCAGAGTAAGTTTCTTTAGCTTTTTGTGGGGGAGTGATCAAATTTCTGGAATATTGTGGGATTGTGAGAAGTGTATGCCAGACTGGGTATTGTATATTATATGTGGGAAGTCAGAGAATATTGGGTAATTTCATAGTTCATTTCTCAGGAATGCATCCGAATGTATTTTCTCCACCTGTTTCACACACTGAAAAATTGCCAAACCAGGAATGAAACACTGCCTAGTGCCAATTACAATATTATTTGAATAATTGATTTAAACAACAGAGATAGAATACAATAACATGGTATGATCATATATATATATATATATATATATATGTGTGTGTGTGTGTGTGTGTGTGTGTGTGTGTGTGTGTGTATATATAGTAACCAGTCAAAAATCTGTGCTTAAAGGATAAGTTCATAATTTTTCAAGTCTGTCTTAAAACAATAGTCAGGTGCCAAAATGATGATTGAAACAACTTTATTATTCTTCCTGTTCATACCAGTCATTAAAAGATCCTTCTTTAATGCAAATTTATTTTATTCAAAAATATATTTAATGATAATATGAGGCTTCAGCCATCTAACAGAGTAAAATCACATGGATCTTCTAAAATTACAGCCTTTTAACTGCAGCTCAACAGGGATACACTGTTGGGAAACACAAAGAGGGAATTTATTTGTACAAAAAAGACTGAAACTTTGGAAGACATCCACTTGATTTGAATTTCTTGAAAATTAAATTTCAGATAAACTTTTGAATACATTTAATACAAAACGAGGGCTGTGGATTTTTACCCTAACCCTCCCATCACTTACATTATAAGTGCAGTATGAAGGGATCTTCTAATAGTCAGTATGAACAGGAAGGATGTTTATAGCAAGCAAAATCTCTTTCAATGTAAATATGGGAACCTGACTATTGACTTGAAAAACTGAGAACCTGTCCTTTAAGCTTTGTTTCATAACTTTGGACAAATCTTCACAAGTCAATAAAGTACAGATAATGTTGGTGGTATTTAGAAGGATAAGTTGAACCGTTATTACAACCACTTCTCTGTGCCTCTGCTAAAGCCGGTGGACCAAAAGAGATTTGTATGTGATTGGAAAGAGCGAAGCTGTTCGACGAAGCTCTGAGCCACGTTTGCCAGATGCTCAAACTGCCTCAGCAGCGAACACAACTGAACCTAATGTTTTTTCCCAGCTCCTCTCCAGGTAAAGGACCTTAAACACTGGGAACAGTTCTGTGCTCTTTGGCAGGGAGGAAATAGGTGTTGAGTGACAACTTTTAATGTTGCACAATTCATCTGCTGTTTAGACTGAATCCACACCTCCTTCTGTGTTGGAGGAATTGAATTCAAATTCAGATTTTATGCAGTTGAACTGTATCAAAGGCCTTTGTACACCAAGTATTCTCATCTAAAAATGTGAAGCGCTGATGTCATATTTTTTTATTTATTAATATATTTATTGTCCACTTCTTAAACTGAGCTGGTATACTTGTTATAAATTGCCACAATTGTGCAGAGCATTTGACAGCTAACTAAAAATATGGTTGTTGAAAGACTTCATGGCATGTGATACACTGCTGAAGCTGTTCATTGTTAAGAGTCAACAGTGGACTATCAAAATAAAGTTATACCTGATGTAGGTTTTGGCAAGCGCGGCTGAGATACTGAATAAAGTTGAGCTGCTTTGGAAGAGGTCTGTTTGTGATCAGTTGTGGCAGCAGTGAACAGACATCTTTTACTTCTCAAATAGCAGCTAGGCAGCCATCCAACTTAACTGTAAATCCTTCAGAAAGAAACACTATCAAAGTGTTTCAGTTTTATCGTTTCATTTCAATTATATTTATGACTGTGCCTTACCTTTCATAAATCATAGAGGTAATCCATGTCAAGCTTTCTGAAGGATTTGCACTGATAAATATTTATCAACTTAAACAAACCATACATTTATTTGACTGTATGAGGCCATCTAACCTGATTTACTGGACTACTCTTTATTGGATGATCTCCCTCGTATCTTCTCTTTCCATGCGTGTCTGTGCTGGTTAGTTTATCAATCTCTGGCTGTATTATGTTCACACGCAATAGAATTTGGGTGTGTGGGATTGCAGAGGTGTGAGTGTGAGTCAGTGTGTACAGTAGGACATCAGGTGGCATCACGTGAGGTGGCCCTCAGACCAGACAGACTCAGAGGAATGCTGTTTTTGTGTGGAGTGAGACCACCGGCTCTTTGTTCAAAAACCTGGCTGAGGGCCTGCTATTGTACATTGCCCTGCATCTAAAAGCATCTTTATAAGTAAATAAACTGTATACGGATGTATTGATTTGGAAGTTTTTTACTAATAATAATACTTTACTTTTCAAAATTTCCCAAATAATTCTTATAGAAATATGCTAATAACCTATATCAAACTTGTGTCAAAATAAGGCCTATCCTATTTTTTTTTTTTTTTTACATCTAAATGTTTTCCATTGGCTCATCTCTCACTTTGGGGTATACATAAAAATGTAATCCAATAAAATGTGATTATAGATTTCGGGGTGAACAAGGTGACCCATTGCTGTAAAACAGCATGTATGCCCACCTGATTTGACATTAGTGGCATAGCTTGAAGGTGTAAGGTGTATTGTAAACACTTCACAATAGAATAATCATGCTATGTATGAACTGAAAACAGTAATGAGGCCACAACATCATGGCTGATCTATTAACTCTCCAGTCAGAATCAATTATTCTTAATGGCCATAGTAGAATATAATAACAAATGTCTAATAGGACATGCAGGAACTTTAGCTGTATTGATGCTGCTACAGTTTATACTGTATGCCACCTATATTTACTCAGAAAGGATTTGCAGGTCACTGCATATGTGTATATGTACACAATAAATAAATAAACAAACACAGTCATGTACGGCAAGTTAGTAAGTGTCCATATGAGTGATTTGGCATCTTTTACCCCATTTACACTTTAACAGAATTCACACACAATAATGTATCAGTGACCAAAATGTTCTCATGTTCAATGTGATGAATTACGCAACTCAGGAAAGTCTCAGAAATCTGCTAAACTGTAAAGGATGAAACTGTACTGTACTGTAAACTGTCCAGAAATGATAAATGAACCAATGGCTGCCTGCAACTATAGGAAAATACATCAAACATTTTAAAACTATACAGCATGGATTCAGAAATGGTCAGCAAACATGTGAAGTATACAGCACGGGATCTGTAGTTACGAAGCTAAAACATATACACTATGATCCTTTAAATAGATTTTCTAAAATACTCTAACATCAACATATTGGAGCAGGTAGAGGACAAAAAACCATGAGGAGGGTTGTGTGACTCAGAGGTCAGTGTGTGTGGGGAATGGCCGTCTGTTTGTGTTCAACACAGCCCGCTGATGCCATTAGCCTCTGGTCTGATGCTATATCAGTTATACAGCCATCAACATGTGCGCACACACGCACACACGCACACAGAGTGAGAGTTTGATGTTCAGAAGCCATGAATTTCAGTGTATCATTAAAGTTATCTCTGGACTCTTCCAGGTATATCATTACTGCCCCCAGGTCATAACAAATCAGGACATACTGAAGCACTGTATATGTATTTAGACATGTATGGTGCCTGTGTATATATTCAGCCCTGTGTGTGTGTGTTGGGAGGGTTTTCAGGGGGTTAACAATCATGGTATATGAAAGCATGCGATTGTTCTCACATATGAGTGTGTGTGTGTGTGTGTGTGTGTGTGTGTGTGAAAGATTCCTCTGAAGATTTGGCACTTTAGCCCACAGTGTGTCCTTGTTTGAAGGGGAATAGCACCAAAGTCTTCTAGAAACCTAACAAATTCAAAAAGTGCAAGATCAAGTCACAAGAAAATCGAGGCCTTCAGATCTTGGCTCGCTAATTGGGAATAGATGGAGGGGGGTGGGAATGTGTTTGATCTCCAGTCTTAGTGTGTTTAGCCTCAGTATTGTAGTGTGAGTTTATTAGGCCAGGGTGAAAGTGTGTTCAGATCTGGAGACTTGAGACTGGACTTGGACTCTAATCAGACTGAAGTCAGAAAAAATGAACACTTGAGACTTGACTAACTGCTCTAAGAGTTGACCTGGTGAAGACATGACTCCCGAAAACATTCAAGTTTTAAATTTTGACCTGCTAAAAGCCAAACAATGATAAACAATGATGTTCTTAAATCACTCATACGTGCATCTTAAGAACGAATCCGTTCATACAAGTACGTATGAGTGATTTAAGAACATTTGTGGCATTCATCAATTTTCTCGTACTTACAATTTTCTATATTTTTATGTTTTTTCTACTGATTTCTGAAAGCAGGACTTGAAGCTGCTTTTTGTTTTGACTCTTTGGGAACTTTTTTGTGAATGAAACTCTCCCACAAATGGAGCGGAACATGGAGCCTTATATGGCAATTTTAGGGGCATGGATTATAATGATCACATCTCACAAACACGCGCCTACTCAAAAACAGGTGGCATTCATCAGGCTGAAACGAGCGATTTACGACAAGTTAAGGCAGTTAAGAGAGTTTGTTGAATCTGACTTGGAACACTCGTACAATCAAACCTCACAGAAAAAAGTAAGAGAGTTTTAGGATAAAAATATGAAAATCTTCTTGCATGAGGCCCAATGTTACGTAAAACTACAATATGCAGCTTTGAAAGGAAATGTTCAAATGCTGTGTCATTTAATGGTCAGCATTCAGAGACCTGCAGCTGACCTTCAATTTACTTATAAAGACTTGAGACTTGAACTGGATTTACTCTTGATGACTTGAGACTTGACTTGGACTTAAGGAAGAAGTGATGTAATGACTTGACCTAGACTCTTAACTTGAGTACTGACTTGAGACTTGCTTGGACAGTGCTTAAGACTTGACTTAGACTTGCCTGTGAGGACTCAGAATTTGGCTTGTGACTTGCTATGGCAAGACTTGTGACTTAACTTGGACTTGTCCTTAAGGACTTCAGACCTGCTTTGACAAGACTTAAGACAGTAGTTCTGGTATTTACTCTCTGTAGCAGGTGCGATCTCCCCATCCTGGTCACAGGAATGCACCCATTTTATACCATTTAGGATCCATCAGATTTCTGATTTTGTCTGTTTCCTGATCAACTGGTATTTCTTCCAATACTCCCCCCCACCCCCCCACCAATGGGTGGCCATTAGGGCTCGGTGAGGCCTCCTTACCTGTCATCATCAGTGCTTTGCTTCTCTGAAGAGAGCAAGAGCAAAGCATTCGACGTCAGGCTGCATTATGTCTCCTCGGCTTCAGACGGTGGTCATGACACGGCAGGTTGTGAAGTCTGAGACATCAGGGTGGCGGCAGGAGGTATTAAGCCAGCTATAAGAGGAGGGATTATGTCCCACTGACCCTGCATTCCCAGGTTAAAGAGACGAAGAAAGAGGAGGAGAGGAGCTGTAGGTAAATAGGAGGGTTCAGGGTAGAGAGACAGAAAGAGAGGAGAGGAGAGGAGGAGAATAAGGTTAGGAGTTAGGAAGAGAGGAAAGGGTGGAATGAGAAAGTAGGGAAGGACAGGATATAAGGAGAAAAGGGGATAAAGTTTTTAATGAGATGGCAACTGGCAGGTCTCGGCTGCCCCTATGTTAACTTTTACATCTACAGTGAGAGAGGTAGCTCCCTCTGCTGCTATGTTTATGAATACACTGAGAACAGGTTGACCAAAATAGACGGACTGCACCTTTACTTACTGAAAACTGACCTGTTACCACAAGACCACAAGTTCAATACTAACAACAAAGGCCAGTTTAGACCAAAGATTCATGACGAGACAAGTTGAACTTGCAGCTACTTGCTAATGCGCCAGTCTGCAACGTTCTGAAACCTGCCAGTTTACACCGCTGCAACTTTTCCGTGTAACGTTCTAAAGTGGTTTCGTCTCGTCGGGAATCTTTGGTGTAAACTGGCCTTTAGAGCAACTTAGGAAACTTCTTTTTAGGATAAAAGCATCAGATACAGCAGATGAGACACTTTAATAGAATTCCTTTATTGTCATTGTACTGGTGTACACAACGAAATTCATTCTTTCAACACTAATGAATCACCTCTTTGCACCATCAATGACAAGAGAGAAAGAGTCTCACATAACTCTTATTTGGACACACTTGGCCATAAAATGGACAACATATAGTGCACTAGTTAGAAAATAGAATATGAATTTGGTTACATCCCATGATGTAGCCATATTTTAAATTTCCATACAGGATTTTTTAAGTGTGTCCTCTCCTTTCACTCGTTTTCTTGTTTTTTTTTTCATCTTCCTTTGTGTTGTGGTATTTGTCGGATTATTCCTTTAAGCTGCTGTCATGTCAACATGACATCCTGAGATGAACTGAATTTAGACGCTGGTTTTACTGATCAGGTCATTACCCTGCATGATGTACAGCGCTGAAGTACCGACAATCCAAACAATAACTGCAGGGTGCATTGCTTTATTAGAGCAGTGTGAGGCAAATAAAAAGTCACTCACAATAAAATATCTTACCATCCAAAGAAGCACAATGAATTGACTGCAAATGAGAACACCTTGAGTGCATACATAGCAACATGAATATATATAATAAGCACTTTGATTGGTACTCTGCATTGGTATTCTCACTAGCAAACAATCACACAAAATTTTGTGCTTTTTGGTAAAATATTTTTGGAGAAGCAGCTGATTCAGTCATTTAGGCAACAACAAAAAAAAATATATAAATCATATAATCATGACATAATAGACACTCAAATTAAAAACTTCTCTGTGTAGAATCCGTTACATGTGATGGTCTGCCGTGCACTCTCAAAATTCAACAGTTGTAAAAATTTCTGCGATGCAAAGGACAGCAAAGTGTGTTTATGTGTGTCTTTAGAAGTGTCTTTCACCAAACATAACTGCAGTATTATCAGCAGTTGATCAGAGAACCTAGGAACTCTGCAGCAGATGAGCTCGTCCAGATGATGTCCAGAGTGTTAGAGGAGATGGAAGACTAGATTGGGCTTGTTGTTGTAGTGCACAAGTGAATGTGTGTGTGTGTGTGTGTGTGTGTGTGGAGAAGTGGTGTGCACTCCTAAACCATCCGTGAAGTAATTTGGTGATAGGTTGGGTTATTATTACGGGTTTCTGAGGCTGACCCAGTGTAAAAACACGCACAACTCTGTTTTCATTCATGCTGTTTGAAGTCCACACACATACATATACAGTATGAACACACTCTGTGAAACCTGATCACCTGGCTGGTTATAGTGGAGGAGATAAAAAACACACACCAAAAGTGTTTCTGTGAATTTTCTCCATGGGAAGCATGAGAACAGTGATGGAAACGGCGCACAAGGGCAAACAGCTAGCCTGAGGGAGATGTGGATAGAATGACAAAAACAGGAAGAAAAAACTAAGAAAGAAAGAGCTCTGACACATCGGAGGGACTGATTCATCAGTAAGTCTGGCACTGGAGATCTCATGGATGGATAACAACAGAGAAAAAAAAGGAGGAAAATTGTGGATGGTGATGTAGTTTATTGTGCACAGGAAAATGTGGCAGGATGCAGCAGGAAAATGTTTTTTTTTTTTTATAGCATAGAAGGATTTAGGTCAGAACCAGTCAGACAACACAGCAACAAGATTTTGGAAACATTTCCCTGTTGCTACATTAAAGTGCACATACTGGATGACATGTGACATGTTTGCCTTGTAAGCATTAGAAACTGGACAGATTGGACAATCAGCTGAAAGAGTCATGTGTCATGTTCATCATTGGAAAAAACATATTCTCTTTGTCAAATGACAAATGGTTCATTATAGGACAAAACTCTAAAATGAGATGCTATTATGCATGCTAAATTGCTCAACAGCCTAAGAATTTAACACATTACAGTATGAAGATGAACATTGTGTGCTTTCTGATATCATCTTCCTTTTTCAAAGCAGTCTCATATTGGTTTGATAAAACCAAAAAGCTCACACCAATCATTGCAGTACCAGTTCAGTCTTGTCCAGCAGATGTGCTATATGTCTCGATGAGACAGATAACTTTTCTATGTCCTCCTATATCCTCCGCTTCATGATGATGCTAAAGGCTGTGAAAATGCAGAGAACAGTGGCTGCTGATATGAGTTGTGGCTGATGGTTAATGAGCCTGTTGCTGCTGATAAATCTCGTGGTTAATTGTTCTGCTGACAGGAAGTCTGTCTAGAACATTGATAACTTTTGCAAAGAGGTAAGCTGCAAGGGGACAAAAAGGGGTAAATAGACAAATGCTTTTCGACTTTTGTTTGCTCAGAGAAAGTGTGTGGACATGGCCTGCACCTTTTCACTCTGCTCCACATTCACAGTACACTACACAGCCTCCCAATGCAACCAGTTTTAGTGGGAGGCTGAAGACTGGCTGAACTGCGTTTTCATGGCAAATGTTGACACATTGACACTTTAATGAAATCAGATCATAGCCTGTATTCAAACTATTCATGACTGCTCCCTAAATAAAAAGAAATAAAAAATCCCCAACTCCTGTTTATCTCCAGGATAAATCTTTTCGTCTTCCCACCTCGCCACCACCCTTTTTTGGAGTTTCTCTCTTTCATTTCTAAAAGTAACATTTTATGTGATTCATGAAATTGTATCATAACATAAATAATATGTTTCTGTCAGCTAGCTTGAAATGAACGAAAGCTGCACTCATGAGAAAATGTTGGTGTTCTTTATTCCTTTAACAACCGCCAAGCCTAATTATCATCATTTCATTCTTAACACCAAAACCTATTCTGCATTGTTGGTCATAGTATGTCACACATGCTGCAAATGTAAATGTATGCAAAATGTGCCAAAGTTGAATAAGTCAAATATGCATACATATATCGCACAGATCAAAGTTTTTTTTGTTTGCTCCTTTAGTCCAATTTGGAAGAATTTGACAAAAGTGAAGGTTGTCTTGCAGATTGCTTTTCAACAGATAAGGTTTTCATATGTGGAGATGGAGCGAGAGATGATAGCGGCTCTCCACATGTTGATTGAGAGAAATGATAGGCTGTTGGGTGAGAAAGAAGGGGGAAGAAAAATAGAAAGAGAGACAGAGAAGATAAAAACAGATAGAACAACAAACCACTCAGTTCATCAGAACTATTTTTAGCCCAGGGCTTGTTATGTGATGCCACTATTTTTCCTCTACAGTAGCTGGAGCTTTGCTATGGCAACAGAGGCTTTAATGACTTATGTAAATGCTTTCAGTTGCCTCTGTGTGTGTGTATGCAAGTATGTGTGTGTGTATGTCCCGTGCCCTTTTATGGAACACTGCCAAGAAATAAACAGTCTCCTCTGTAGACCATCTTCAAAGAATTGCACACACAAACTGTCTCTCACACACACTGATTGCATGACACACTACATACTGTGTCTATTTTCTGTTAAATTTGATCATAAAAATTGTCCCACGTTTACTACAAACAATGAAGGAGGTGCTACTTACTGTATAGATTTGACAATGATAAAACCCAAAGCAGGTGCTTCTGATGCACAAGTTGGATAAGTACTGTACAGGAGAAAAGCAATGCATTCCTGAAAACCTCACAACAACACAACACACAAAACATTTAAAAGCATTTATATAAGATTTAAAAACAAGATTATGACATATCAACATGAGTCATGTCTGCATTTACCAGCAGTGCAAACTGTACTTTGAGTAATAATAATCTTTTCATATGAATAATCGTCCATTTCTTACTCTCTAAAACTGTCTGATATAACACACTAACAACTGAAGCTCTTTCCTGAGAAAAATTCCTCTAGTGCAAAGGAAGTGATGCCTCTCAGGGTTTTTTTTTTCTCAACAAACAAACAGCAGAGGAACTGTGGGTAGTTAGTATAAGCAGTGATAGATACCATGGTTGGATGAAAAAAGAAAATTGCACCATGAACATTCCTGTTTTGAGTATGTAGTGTGTTCATACTGGATGTGTGAGAAAAGTAACAGGTGACGCTCATTTCTTGCTCCACTGTACTTTGTTGTCACATTGTTGTCATGCTCTCAGATCTCAGTGAGTGAGTTATTACAATATGATATGATATGATGGCCAAAACTGCAAAAACTAGACCTAAGTTGTAATGAAGCAGAGTTTGATTAGCATTAAATAATGAATGAATGAATACCTATATCAGAGCTTTTAATACTGTAACACTAGTCTGTTGTGTCGGCCTCTCTTTATCAGACAGCACTTGATGAGCTGATATGTGCAGTAAATCACATGACTTCTTCTCAACGCAGTTTTTTTTCACTGGTGGTGCATTTTCAATTTGGCAGCTAAAAGTTTTTTAAAAAAGTGAGACTTTTTTTTAAGGGAAGTAAGAAAAACTTCTCCACCTGTGCACATAACATGGGCATCAGGCAGAACCTCTCCAGCCTGTTTTAAATAATGAAACTATGGCCTGAGGAGACATCCTGCATCAAACTGAAGAGCAGCTTCAACCAAAGCTTCGATACTAAGGTCGAATGTTTTGCTCTTATTACTTTCCATCACTCTTTTTCGGAGATTTCTCACCCTTTATTACTGAAATTTAGTTATAAAATACTGCCTATTATTAATCAGAACATGGTGTGTATTCTTGGTTTTGTTGTTATTCTTAAATATCTGTGATATTATATGGTGATATTTTTGGATAAAAATTAAAATACAGTTTCTTTGTGCTAAAAAAGAAAGGACAATGCCACATATATGAGTTTTTCTAAGGAAGTGTATACTAGTGTATATATTTTTAGTGCAGATCTGAAGTTATTACATATGGAGGTATCTGCCACATGCCACCACTTCAGTGGGATTTCATCCAGTTTTTTTGGCAAGAGCTTTGTTCTAGGATGATTTATTGACACGTGACATGCTGCTCCCCCTGTTGAATGCTTGAGCACTCTGCTTGCATGTATGATTAAGCCATCTGCATATTTGGTCATGTTTTGTTGACATCTATGTAACCAAATGTTGTCACAGAAGTGAACTATAAGTTGGCATTTTACCACGAAAAGTGTTTGGAAGAAACAGCTGCAGGCTGAAAAGTTGATCCCATTTCATAATCCTGATAAGTACTCTTAAAGGTTTATGTGACTTGGAGAAGGTAACCTTAGTTTCAGTAAATACAGTCAAATCCCAGGTTACTGCAGTTATTGTTCCTGGTAAGAAGAAAAAGATTTTTGCAAAAAATCCCTGTAAATCTGTAAATACCAGGATTTCATCTCCTGGGCTTTACCCCATTCCATATCCAAAACCCCATGGATGACGTATAATTCAAAAACCAACCACACACACAAACATCACACAGATGTTGGCACAGCAGGATGGCATCAGGCCAAAAGTCCTGATATCTACAGTTGGCTCTCGGCCGCTGCGGCACGTTTCTCTGCCGCTTTGTTTTGACAGGGCACATGACTGAATGTGGAGCGAAAACCGATTACAGCACTCACGGCTCCACAGTGGTTCTACAGCGCGTTTAAAAATAGCAACAGGCGTTCCCTGGAAGCAGAGAGGGAGAGAGCTGTGTGTGTGTGTGTGTTTCTGTGTGCGACTGACACTTTTTTTGTGAGTGTGAGTGTGTGTAAGTTAGCATGTGTTTATTGGGTTTACGTCAGTGTGTGTGTAGCCATGTGTGTTCTTAGATTTAGGCGGGTTAATTGTGGCTAGAAAATGGAAAATGCTCAACATTGCAATTCTGGTCCAGATCCTGGTTTATTTCTGGCACTGTATAGTCAAGACGTGCCATCTAGTCTCATTAAGACACACACACACACACACACACACACACACACACACACACACACACACACAGACTTTTAATAAAATCCAGACCATGCCTTCCCTGTTCTCTACCCAGTTAGTGAAGCCGCAGTGAGACAGCATCCTGTCAAATTACAACTTTAGGAGCCGCTCCCTCCCCTTCAGGTCAGCCTCTCTCTTCCTGTCCCACATGAGCTGCCCTACAGTCACTCCATTCAGTGTCAGTGGTATCCAGATGTTTTATTGTATTTTAAAAGACTTAAAATACTCTGTGAAGACAGATTTATTTTGCTGTCTGCTATACATTATGTCTCTGCACTCATATGAGCTCCGCTTGACAAACAGCTGTACGTTCACATTAGGCAGCTGCAGCCCAACCAAAAGTCTACTGCTGCTGGCCACTGAGCAGCTCTGACCCTTGACCTTTTGATTATTAGCTGCTCGTGATGTTCAGTATCCAGCAAGTTACGCTCTTTGAGCTGCACTGGAGGAGTTTCAACAAAATTTAAAATATAATATAAATTTAATTGATGTAATTGATGTCATTTTTCGATGCGGCCGTTCAGCATCCACTAATGATCCTGACCTCTGGTGGAATGCAAGCTTTGACCTCTTGACCTTTAACCTCTGCTGGGCTGATAAGAGACGGCTGGTGGTGATAGCAAGTCACACAGCGCCCTGCTGACGCTGTGAATGTGGTCGTTGAGTGACGTGCTCAATACAACACACACAAACACTAGCAGATGGACTCACAGTCAGACACACACTCTCTCTTGTGCACAGACACACACACACACACACACCCACACCATCAGTGATAAATAGTTGAGGACGTTGACTGAAGTGTACATAAACACACTTATCCCCTCGTTTAAATGCTCCTGATTAGCTTTTCTTTCTCAGCTCCCTGTCTGACTCCTCCAGCAGAGAGCGAAAGAGCAAATGTGCTCTCTCTTCCTTTCTCCCCACGGTGCTTTCAGACACATTATGAACATGACAATGTCATTCAAGTCATCATTGCTCAGCGGCCTTTTGAAGGGGAAGCTTATCAGATCGTTGCCATTGTTGATACTTTACATATCTTTCTCTGTTTTGGAACATAGGCAAGGCAAGTTTATCATCTTTCCAACACAGTCTAATTAAAGGGCTTTACATAAGTTTACATTTACATAAAGTTTCATTGCAGTTACAGTGCAGTATTAGTGCAGAAGTTCAGAAGTGCAGAAAAGAAAATTAGTCAGTCACAGAAAAACAGGAAAAGTTTGTCATTTAGATTTGAAAGTGGATAAAGTTTGGGTGCATTTAAGATCGGGAATCTGGTTCTTTAGCATAGTAGCTAAAAGCAGCTTGTTTTGTTGTGACTTGAGGTACGACTAGGTCATAGTTCCCTCAAGATCTAAGGGACCTACTAGGTTTATATTTTTTCGAGCATATCAGATTAGCATGGAAAGCGACAGCCACCATGGCTGAACAGACAAAGAGAAAGAGATTGGTACCTTTATTAACTGCATCAACAGAAAATCAGAGGAAAGAGATTGCAGCACTGCCCACAATGTCCTGAATATTATAAGTTGACTGAGGAGCACCACTAGCTGCAGGAAGTGATGTTTTCTATCTAGCCTAATTCTTTGCTCCACCTTGTCAAGCTGTCAGACACATTGCTGTCAGGTCTGATGAGGTCAGGGGTGTAAAGCCCCCTAAGAGGGCTTAACTGATGGAGCGGATATGAACATATATCAAATGCTTTTTTCTGGTTGGTGACATTATTGCCTTGGCTGTGTAGTAGCAGGGGGGCAATGTGATTGATTGGATGGATTTGGATGAATGACAAAAGTAGTGTTAACATTAGTAACAATAACAACAGTAAGTAGTGGTAACAATCTATCTACTAAAGCACGGAATCTCTGTGTCTGTGTCTGTGTGTCCTTCGCGTATCTCTTGAACTGTTCATCGGACCGACTCCACACTTGGTGGGTGTATGGTTGGGGAAAAAAGGTAGTGCCGTGTCAAATTTGGTGCAATTTGGACACGTAACACGATAAGTATTAATAAACTTAAAGCAGTGGGGCGGGGCTTCTGGGCTCTGCTACTGCATGTCACGATCAGAGGTTTACAACCCTGCCATGAGAAAGAGGAGGGGACGACAACTCTCTTCATTTAATAACATTGAACGTTAGGCTTTGTTGTGGGTTTCCCGACTCATTTTAAAAAAGACAAGAGAAAAAGAGAGAGAGAGGGCGAGTGTGCTGAGAGCACGAGCGAGCGACAGAGAGACAGCGGTGGAAAGCTTTCTCTGAGAGAGAGAAAGCCCGTGAATGACAGAAATAAAATGTTCTGATTGTTTCACAGTGGTCATGTTCTAAAGCACAAATAAACAACCATCAAACAGTCAACAGGTGATTTACTGTGGAGACAGACACTCGTTTGGTGCAAATTGGACATGTGACAAGTTTAATATTAATAAACTGTGAATAAACAAGTGAGCAGCGAGCCGCTCAGCTCTGTGTCTGAGTGCAGCAGGGACTGTTTGATATAAACACCATCACATCACAGTGGGGCGGGGCTTCTGGGCTCTGACTAGCTGAGCAGGAGGGACGCGACCCGCTCAGTTAAACTACCTGAGAGAGAAGAACGAGCGTACACCGGAGAAAAAAAAACAGAGGCCTTAAAGTTGTGATGCACAAGCCAACAGATTCTTTCCTACAACAATTGTAGGGATCAATAAGCAGGAATGCAAGTGCATTTAATAAATATGTTGTTAATGTGTCATGTCCATCTCATGTTTCTAGAGCCTGAAATTGCTTGTTTGTGTAAAAACCCAAAGATATTCAATTTTACAATGACATAAAACAGAAAAAACCTGCAAGTCCCCACATTTGAGGTGATGGAACCATCAAATATTAAATTGACAAATCAAAATTAAGGACTAATCGATTAATAAATGACTTATTTCATGTTACTACCTGCTGAACAAAATTAGACCAAAAACTGTTTAAGGAGAGATATCAGACCATCTACAAAAATATATGAACGAGCCCCTGCATGCTGTCTGCAACTTGCCAACTGATCCACTGCACGTGATCATTTTCCTTTCAGTAACTAATTTAGCTCAAATGACTAGTCTGTGTTGCTCTCTGCGCAGTCAAAGGGTCAAACGTGACCACGTTTACTTGGGGAAAGAATTTTGCTCACATGATTCGATGATGACCTTTGCATGCACTGTCATAGTCATTACCTAAAGGCATTTTCCCCCCCAAACCTTCCCAGAATATTCATAGAATCAGCTCTGGGATGCTCATATAATATTTTCCCCCAGTGTTTAGATGAAGTCTCTAAACATCAGTCGATTAAGTTAGAAACGGTGCCAAAGATGCATGCAAACATTTCCTGGCAGCTTGATGATCCAATGTGATTACATCAACAATTCTGAAGTGACTCCATACACCCAGGGACACTGTCTATCAATGACTGCAAACATTTTGTCAGCCAAACATTGAAGAGAGAAGATCAAGCAGCACAAATTTGTATGAACCAACTTTTGCACTCAGTAACTTGCTCACAATGAAAACATTTAAAGCTGCAAAATCATTTTTTGCACTTTCTGATGGCTAAAATAGGACTTACATTTAGGCGTTAGCAGCAGCAATGTACAATATATGACATTCCTGAGGAGGGGTGGGTTATGGTAGACTATGGCTGTGCAGTATTGTTTGGGAAAAGACAATTAGAAGATCAGAAGATGACCTTTGTTTGGACATGTCGTTGTTTAGCTGATGAGGTCATGAAGGTCAACTTGCAGGATTGGAGGCCTGTAGTTCCAGGTATTTGTATAAGTGTGAAAAGCTGTAATTAAGTGTCTCTACAAAACCCTATAGATTACACATTTGATTACATTTAAAATTTGATTCAAGTTAGAGAGAGATTGTAATTACAGGTAAATTAAGCCACATTAAATTCAGACACACTAAATGCTTATTGACCACCTTAACCTCCACATCCTTACTTTTTACCTCCCCACACAATGCACACTACATCCTGAGTTGGAACTGAAGTTGGCAATGGATGTAAATCCAACAAGTACCCCAAATTAAACAACAAAATATGTTCACATAGAAACGTGTCTTCCATAACCGTTACAAATCACACAATAAATATTTTTTGTGATGTTATGATTAAGTTTTGGCACAAAAAACACTTGGTTAAGATGAGGTAAAGATCATGCTTTGGGTTAAAATTACTACTTCCTTCCTATGTGGACATTGTCACTCTAATAACATCCACTTATTTCCTCTTTTGCTCCCATCATAATTACTACGGCCACTAGAGGGCTTTGTCACTTGAACATTAACATACTGTATGTCGTTGTGTGCTGCAGAATCGTCCAATGTGAGCTTAATTCGTAGTTAAAGTGGGCTGATTAGTTACTATTCATCAAGGTTAGGTCAGGCTGTGGGTTAAAGGGTGACTAAAAGGTCAAAAGGTCAGAGGTTTGAGCCCAGTTGCAGGAATTTGTCCTGCTAATGTGCCTTCGAACAAAACCGTTAAAAACCCCTACCTGCAGACTTTCAAACCTGACCACACAAAAAAGAGATCTGCAGCCTACAGCAGACTTAGAGTTTACGTAATACCTTGCATTGTGAAATAGAAGTAGTGATATAACATTAAAGATTAAATTCTTCAGACTAATCAAGGTGTTTGTTTCTACCTGCCGGGAGCACCAGATGGGTGGAGTTTACTGCAATATGACAAGTAGTGTCAGGTAAGATGGAAGATGGGTCATCATTTGCATATCTTGACTAGCTTGCTTTCCAGAATATTTTTTACACCCTTGAGTCATTTAGAGGAGTAGATAGCAGAGAGAATAGATTAGCATCCTAACATTTTGTGTTTTGGGGAATGCGGTGGAACAGGGAAATACATCAGGGCACTCATATTTTTTTACTCTTTACACAGTAATGTAAATAATATGTGTGAATATTTGCTTCATTTTCTGGGCATTTAAACAGTGCAGGAAATATGACACTAATGAATGACAGATCTGACAGGAGCCTTTTGATGCAGTTCACCAGTATGTCCACATGTCCTAGAAAATCCCAGTATTATCTCATGAAGTGGTTGATTGTCTAATTTAAACTCACATACTCACACAGGACCTCTGCTGCTCTGATACGGAAACCCTGTTTGTTTGAGCCTGCTGCTGACACCGGCACGACCCCTTGACTAAAACCTAAACAATCCTGCCCTGAGGAAATAACTTAACTTGTCCCGCTGCATCCTCTAAGTGACTGTTGACTTCGGCGCACACATATTTACACCATACACACGTGCATTCACACACACACACACACACATATATCTGCACAAGAAGACACAAATGATTTGCTTTAGGAACCAAGATGAGACAAAATTGCAAGCAGAGGCAGAACAATTAAACTTGGTTATTATTATTATTATTTCATTTTTTATATGGTGCAAAAAAAATAAAATAGATAGAAAAAAGAAAAAGCCTTTAAATGTCGAGAATTAAAAAGAATCAAATTAAACCAAAAAATATAATATATAATATGTTATATTTCCACGTCCACATGCTGCTATATTATGTGATACAGTGACATAAAGTCGGGATAAGATGGTAACAACAACAACAACAATAAAGCACAAGCACGCACATGGCAGTGTGTCAATAGCATCCCTGACTCTGGGGGAGATTGCACTAATCAGATTAGTGGGGTTAGAGGGTCTGTAAGGAGGAGGATGGGTCTGTTGTATGTGTGTGTGTGTGTGTGTGTGTGTGTGTGTGTGTGTGTGTGTGTGTGTGTGTGTGTGTGTGTGTGTGTGTGTGTGCGTGTGTGTGTGTGTGTGCGTGCGCACCCAACGCGAGAGCAGATGTAACAGACCAACAGCCAGGCTCAGACGGTCTGTTTCTCTGATTTCTGTCTCTTCTCTATCTTCTGTCTGACTGACTGAATGATCGCCTGTCTGTCTCTGTGTGTGCGTCACTGTTAGTCTGTCTCAGTTGGGTGGGGAATGGGGACATATCAGAAACTGTTGGTCAAAGGGGCAACTTGCAGCACCATAAAGAGTCAGTGTATTCAAATCACAAAAAGACACATTTTTGTCTTATCTGGAGTGGTCTCTACAGACATGCAGATAGTTTTGGTTTGGTTTCATTCCGGTTTGGAGGAATTCATCTCTGGGATCTCTGCTTGCACCACATTCCAGAGGAGGTGAACATGATTCATTTGTGGTGCTCAATTAAAAAAATGTATTCTGAAGAAACTGTCCCCATAAAGTTCGTTGACAGCAAGATCTGTGGACTAACTGGGACATTGTTTCTGGAAATAGACACTACTGATGAGTTCCTGAGGTGGAAGAATATGACTTGTGGTATAAACACCTCTGATGGAGAGAAAGATAAGTCCGTTTCAGAAACTGGAATAAGATTTGTTTGGATTCTCTAACCTGATAGGATGACAGATTGCCTAAACTGTCCAATAAAGCAGAAGCTTATTAGCCATGTAATTAACAAGTCCTGGTTGCAATTTGGTAGTTTGAACCAAAAGTAACCAAATAGAAAACCAAATTAAACTTTCCCTGTTTGGCTCAAACCAAAGAAAACATTCAAGGTTAGTTTACATTTTACAGCTTTCTGGACAATATCTGGTTTGAAAAGGCCTTGATGTGATGAAAACCCGGCTGTTTGGTACTTTGAAGAGCTTTAAACAAGCCCAGAAAATGTCATACCACTCGCGCCAGGTTTGGTAGAGGCAGTGGTCAGCTAACCCACGGTTTCCACCTCCAATACAATGTTGTTTAGATGTCTTCCCTCCCTCTCCTCCACCTGAGTCACTCCCTCTCACCGCAGGCTTTGTCTCAGTCTGGTTCTCCCCGGCAGCCTTCGTCTGTCTCCTCCACATGTCTCCACGGCCTGATGTGCCTCGGCTTCTCTGTGTGCCACAATGTTTAGACAAACTGAAAGAGACAGAGACACACTGACTGTGGCGAAGAGTGATGCTAAAATTTCCGCCTCCTCATTCTGTATAGCAAGCCCCGATGTTTGTGTCAGAGGCTTTAAAGGCTGGATCCGTAAATCCCCACCGGGGTAAACAACAGATGATGGACCCACCATGAGAAGACAAGAATAGTGGAAATAAAAACATGTCTTCACTCTCAAATTTATTGACATGAATGCACCCGTATACTCTTAACAGTAAAATAACTTTGTGCAATGATTTTTAAACTAGTAAAGCCTTATGTGGTTTCTTAACCACATAAATCCTTCATAAAAGGTCAATCAAACCAGAGTTAGGATTTTAATATGGCTCTTCAAGACCGTCCCCATCACAAATATGACAGCATTAATCTTTTGTTCACTTAAAACAAATAATATTTACATGTTTCTGACATGCAACGTCTTGTGGCCATACAAATAATAACTGTTGTCTCTGAGAGGCAGAGAGGCGTGACATTGTTGCAGCACAGCAAAACGCTTGGGTGTACAAGGCATCTGGCTTTACCACAGTTTGCATCTCGACAAGCAATGTTGGTTCTTTTTAATAATGATCAAAATTTTTCCTAACCACTACCCAGTAGTTTTATATGCCTAAACTTAACCAAATCTTAACCACTGAGGTGGCAGAAAACAGTCATGTGGAATATTTTTGGAGAATTTGCAATGCTTTTGAAAGGCCAGCAATGTGTTGACTCTTTTCAGTAATGTGTGTGAGGGTTTCCTATATGAAATTCAATAATTACATTACAGTTACTTATCGCGGTAACATCTGAGTTGGCTTGTTTGCTGTTTTACCGGAAGTTTGATGGAGGGTTGATATGAGTTTGGTCTGTGGGCGTACAGTGGACAGACTGCAGGGTGAACGTGCTAGCCTGGTGCAGGGGTTGCAGGTGTGGGGAGCAACCCCCCCCCCCCCCAAAGATGCAACAAACATCCCAGAATTAGAACTTTAGAGTTATTTGATGTGCACTTGTAGTTTTTAGCACTTCTTATGTATTCTCAATCTATGCTGCATTTCTAAAACACTGGGAGACCCTACAGTCTTACATGACAATAAGGTTAGGAGAATGTCCAAAAACATTTTATTTCCTGAATAGATGTAATTTTTCTCCAGAATTTGTACATACCTCAAACATTTGGCGCCCAGAAACCTCTGGATTATGCCGTTCAGATTTATAGGGAAGAAAAAAGGAAACCGTGGCTCTTTATTTTTGGCAGGCGACGTGGAAGTCTGACTTCTTAAAGTAGCTGCGGCAGCGGCGATGGTGGTGGTGGAGGCCTCCTAACTGAGTTTGGCGGATGCTGTTTTGGGTCGCAGCATCTCCCTCTCTGCTTGAAACATCTCTGTCATCTGTCATACGACCATCCATCCATCTCTCGATGCATCCATCCATCATCCAGCTATCCACTTAGAGCCTCTAAAACTGCTCATCACACTCTTGTGGCCTCTCCTCAACCTCCTCGTACATGAGCGTGTTTGTTTTCAGAGGAGGGAGGGCAGATATCTTTAAATAGATACTCAGCTATGTATAGGGTGTGTGTGCATGGAAGTGTGCGTGTGTTTGCAGTGCAAAGTGCAACCCCAACACCCCAACCATACGCAGGCAAGAATACAGCCTTCATGTAGAGCTCCTGTCAGAGCTCTGGAGACTCTCCAGCTCATTTTGTCTCCCTGGAATTGACTGTTTGCCGTCCAAGTCGATACTCTCGGCTTCAGGTTTTCAAAAGCCAGACTCCCAGGGCATGACGGAGACATTCCCTTTCAGACACACTTAAAAGGAAATGTCAGATGATATTCACGAGGACTCATATTGATTGTCTGACTTTCATTCAAGGGTGAATCACCAGTGCAGATTAGGTTTGCCATTTCTCCCTGAACTGAAGTCACTTGCTTGGTTCAGGCGTGAGGAGAATCTTGAAGTGTTTTGGCTGCAGTCAGACAGCAAGGTGTGTGACCCACTTTAGGGTTTTTGGGATTAAAATGTGTGTTTTTAACTTATCAAGGAGAGATATGTTGTTTTTGCCATGGATACTGAGAGAAAACCCATATACAGTTTTTATTGTTGCAACCAGGCGTCTTCCAGTGACAGAGTGGAACGTTTAGGAGCTTGAAACCAAACAGTGCAGTGCAGTGGCAGACATGGTCAAGCGGTGGCGTTTCCAACCACAGTTCTGACACACCCTCAATTTAGTCTCGCTTTTTGCTTTGGATCCCTCCAGATAGGCTACTCCTGACAAACAGCAAGAAACAAAAGCAGTCATTTCACCCTGAAAACCAGAGCACGTGAAGTGCAATTTCAGTTCAACAGCAAATGTGACTTGGCCACGCTGGGCCCTCGATTAAAAGGATGATTTAGTCGCAGAGTGAAGGAATGTAGTTTTCTGTGAAACAACAGTTGAAGCTGTTCTGCAGACTGAAGCCCCAACAGTATTCCTTGGCTGCTGGCACATGCATCTTGTGATATGATCAAAGGGGATGGCTGAGCACTATCAATGTTCTTATCATCTTATGCATTCTTATGCATGCCACTTTTCAGGGGACAGATAAGATGGAACAATAGTTGCATACCTTTGTGTTTGTGCAGAGGAGACAATGATCTGCAATAGGCTGTGGAAAATGATCCACTCAAGTGGATACTTTCAAAAATTTGGAGCATTTTTTGCATTGGCAGACAAACAGACACAAATGCAGCCTCATCTCTCTGTCTGTTAACAGGAAATCGTGAAAGAGGAACTGGAACTGTTGATTTTCATGGTTGTCCACTTCCAGATTCTTTTATAACATTTAAATCCGAACTGTGAAACCAGTGGACATAGGATTTAATCCCAAATCCTAAAACTCAGTTTGCAGGGTCAACAGATCTTTATTAACTTCAGTTTTGACGGAGGTTTTTGCGCCCTCAGATTGCTTTCAGACATTTGAAAGTAAACACTCCCACCCAGTTACCCTACAGTGAGGTATACTGTAACTAAAAGGCAAATGTGTCATGCGTCATGGCTATGTACAAAAAAAATACTGTGGACATTCCTCCTCATCAGTCATGTTATTCTTGGCCCTGAGTGTGCATTCTTACACCTGGCCCAGACCCTCTGCAAACCGCTTTCCTGTAGTATGAGAACAGTCAGCTTCTATATGGCTCTGACTGCCAGACAAGGAAAACATATGATGGGCCCTTCACATAAAAACACACACAAGTAGGTAAACCGACAAGCTCAAGAGTCAAACCAAAGCATGCTTTTAGATACAGGCGGTGTGTCAAGTCGTGCAGATTAAGTCAAGATATGAGCAGAAGTTGTTTCTGGCTTCAAAATAATAGGAGCAAATTTGACACTTTATACAGTGGATAAAAAGAGTTCAGCCAAAAATCTTAGAGACAAGCTAAACCAATTTTCACAGGTAGAGATCATGTTGTAACAGCTTTGGTCAAGTTCACAATCAACAGAAATGGCTGTAAAGTCTTATGACGTACAGATTATTAGTAATTTCCACAGCTAGCAAACACTCTGCAGCTCTGCAACTCTTCAACAGTTGCTGACCGAGCAGGATATATTATATAGTGTGCAATGACTCAATCCATCAGAATTCACTCAGCACAAAGCAGCACTAACAAACATCACACCATTTATAAATATGCCAACATTTTATCTACAAACAAATCTTGTCGTTGCTACTTATTTTCTATTTTTTGCAGTTTTTTATTGTTATATCACAATTATAAAGGTGCACATAATTTTGGAGCTCTATATTCCAGTCTCTGCTTGGGGATGAGTTTTCATAGTCTTACGAGGTATTACTTCTTACAGCATAATGAAGAGATTTAAATCTGCCATTTGTAATATCCCCCTCCTCGTTTTTTAAATGGCACGAGTCCAAAAACACTACTAACACTGGTCAATAATCTTTCCCTTTTATCTTCACTTTATATATATATATATATATATATGTTCACTCTGCATGACACCTACAAACGGCAGTCCGCTTCATAAACACTAGTTTTTTTTTGAAAAGTCAGAGCGGATGTCATGTGTTTCATCGCCGCTGACTTTACAACATTAGTGTCAGTAGAGGCGGACCGGAGTCGCGGCGCTCAGAACAAACAGCGCTCGGACAGAGACAGTCACAGCGAGGAGCACAGTAGACAGGTTTCACCTCCTCTTCCTCGGGATCAACTCCTCTCCATCATGGACTCTCCTCGGGCTCGTGCCCTGCTCTCCGCCGGATAAACTTTGGATACTCGTATGATGGGAATATACAGTCGGTGCGCTCCGGCCCGTGGATCTATACAGCCTTGATGGAAACCATGTCACCGCAGCAGGGGACGATGGGACAGAACAGGTCTGGCTCTCTGACGGGAGAGAGCAAGCCGCTTCCCGACAATAAAAAGGTACCAGTGACGCTTCTCTGTCGGACTGTTGGTGCTGTTGGAGTACTGACTCTGGACACAGTTTGCGTCCTGACGCGCGCGTTTCAGCGCAGTAAGCAGCCCAGTGCGCTCATTAAGGATAAATTAGTATATTCCAATTACGCTCCTATAAGGTGTGAATCTGGTATTTTACGGTGCCAGTGTCATAGTCCAAACATTTCCTACAAAGACTTACGGTAGTCTAGTGTTTATATTTTCAGAATGAAGACTGAATAGAAAAGACATTTTCCTCTATTAAATCACCATATTTGCTTTAATGACATGCTTTTCTATCATTTGTTATTGGATTAATTTGCTATTTTTTCGTCAATGTTCTTGCAAACCTGCAGTTATTTGGCATGTTCCAAGTCACAGTCAGTTTTTTGACTGGATAATGATTAAGTTGTTGGTGGGGTGAGCTCCGCTGTCGCTCTGACTGGGTTGTGTTTTAACGAACAGACATTTATCTGGAGACTAATTTTTTAAGCAGACAGTCTGTTGCATTTTGATACTTTGTTAGGTTACTTTATTCTGACTTCATTAAACAGATTTTTAACTAAGAAAAAAAATAACGTCAAAATTATCGCATTCCTGAGATGATGTGACTGATCTCCGGATCGTTTGTGGGTTTTTTGGATAAAGCAGAGGGTAGCAGAGCTGAGCAGTCGAAAAGTTAACCAAACAACAGAACAGAATCATTTGCTGATAGCGATTCTTTGTTAATCAGACAGACTGGAGTCACCACGCATACAGAGGGAAGACGCCTGCGCTCACTCTTCACTCATAACACAAAACAAAACAACAACGATAATAAAAAACAACAACAAACAAACATTGAAAAATATATTTTTTGGATGAATCGGATTACTCACTTCCGACTTTCATGTAAATGCAGATTGCATCGCTCTAAATTATTTATTGTATTCTTTTAGCCCCAGATTTGGTCATTGACACTGACTGACACAGTAGATAGAGGAGATGATTCCTCAGCGGCCGATCAGAGAACTTGTAGTAAACAGCGCCCTCCTCCAGCGCTTATTTAAAAGGGTTGGAACCGCATCTTCCAGACAGGCTAAAAAGTGCAACAAGCAAAAATTAAAAACCATGAAACCAGTTGGATGATAGTGATATCCATAGATAATCCTTTTCTGATGATTTTTATGCTGAATAAAGCAAAAAAGGAAATGAGGTGAGAACAGTGTGAGGTTGAGCACCTCCCTGATAAGAAGCTGGTAATGGAGTTGTAAAGACTAATTCACCTAACCAACCCTGATCTGTTCACTGTGTCAACTTGGCTACAGAGTAACTTTAAAATCAATGCATGATGGTTTGCAGTTATACAGCAATTAGCTATAGGTAATATTCCATTACATGTAATTTATGTGGATATCGATATGCTGCAATCCTCCAATATTCACAAATATTTTCAATTACAATACAGTTACATGTTTTTTTGGAATTTCCAACATGTAATGTATGTAATTCCTTGTTATAATGTTGTTAAAATGTTGTTTCACACATCTACAGATGTTGCTGCTGTGGTTGTTTTTTCTGAGCAGCTGCTGCTCTTTGGCCTGGCTCAGAAAGTTTTGCTTTCCTCTTCGGCTTTGAGAAGTTTTTTTTTTAAACTGGAGCTGTGCTTTATCATCACTGACTGAGAGAGTCAATGAATGTAGAATTTCCACATGCCTCCCTTTACTGAGGAGTTTGTCTCAGGAGGCTGTTTGTGTCAAAAGACTGATGGTTAATTTTGAGCTGCACATGGCATGCATGACAGATAAATGCATAACACGCATGCATGCATAATATACTATGCAATCTGTATGCAGTCTGTATACTGCGCAGTAAGCTAACATTGGTGTTTTTTTTTTCTTTTAAGTTAGTGCCATCAGCCCCGCCCTCCTTTTTGGTTTCTGCACACAGTCAACATAATTTGAGACATAAGGGGTAGTTTCTTTTTCACAAGAAGCCTAATTGTTATTTCATCATGCCAAGTGGAATGTTATGTCAGCGCTGTATGCGTCCTGTCAATCTCCTCACACCTGCAGGAAGAACAAACATGTCACTTTACGAATGTTACTGTAGCCTTCGAGCCTAATTTCTCAGAAAATTGACATCCACTTTGTCAGCCTGAATAGTGGTTCAGTTTAGGCCAGGTCTGTCACAGTGACATCTAAATTTCAAATACAGCATAAAGCATCTGGTGATTTGACTCTAACATGAGTCAAATTCCTCCTTCGATACCCAGTTTAAATTCTAGAGGAGAGGAAGGTTACCCGTAAGTCATTACTAAATGAATGTAGGAAGCAAAGTGTAATTTAATTTCTGTTGGTGCTATTGAATTAAAAAAAAAGTTTCCCTGACTGAATGACTGTTGTGTATGTTGGGGATGAGAGGGGGGGCAGATCACATGATTTTGGTATGTTTTCAATAGATTAGGGTTAAATGAAATAGCTGCAGTGGCCACAGAAATTCCTGTCATATTTTAGTGAGGGAGCTTACAATTTATCATGTTACAGTGAGAATATATGAGGGATCATAAACATTGCGCAACAGACAGAAGACATATTTCACAAATTTTTCACCACTTCAGTCTCTCTCTGTTACTTATTCTTCTGTCAGTGTCCATCTTAACCATTTGGCTCACTTCCTCTTTTCCCTGTTTACTGCTGCCACTTCTCTTTTTATTTTAACGCCCCCCGCCTCAACCTCACATACAAACACAGTCACACACATTACTGGAGTTTTGTTTAACTCTCAGCCTGTATTTCCTGTACTGACCACAACCAACAGCCAACCTCCATCAGTGCTGACTGTGTTATTGGCAATTTGTCTCCTTCTCTATAACAATTATATGTTATTTGTCATGGAATGTCAAAGGGTGCAAACATTCAGCCAGCGCTTGCATTGACCCATCTCTTCCCTCCTTCTCTGACTGTGTAGAAGATGAAGACCTTGGCCCAGAGACGTCAGTCGGCTCCCTCGCTGGTCATCAGCAAAGCACTTACCAGATCGAAAAGCACATCCAGGTATGAGCAAACACACACAGCCTGCTTCCAAATGAAAGTGCCGCTGTGCTGCTGAAATCATTGTTGGCCTGTAATTCCTCAATGGAGCAAAGATTTGGCTTTACAGATGTAGCTCCTGCAGAGTGCATCACTGGAAGAGAGTTTAACCCCGCTATGCAAGTTTTACTGCATGCTTTCAGAGGAATTTGTAGTTTCTTGTTTAATTTCTTCCTTGTTCTGTGTTAACATTTGTAGCCTTTTACTAATGATGCATACTTTATAAAGTGTTATAAGTTGTAAATAATGCTTTATTTATGTTTATATATATATATATATATATATATATATATATATATATATATATATATATATATATATATATAACTTTAGTGTGTTGCAAGGTTGTGAAAAATCCCTATTGCTGGTGTTTATCCTCCGCCGAAACTTGTGTCTTTTCACTTAGCACTTCTACAGTGCTGCAGAGCATTCGGACCAACATCCATTTACCAACAGCTTTTTAACTTTTACAAATGTAGATGTTCAAGATTTTTTAAAAAGAGGCCTTTATTAACAACTTTCCAACATTTGTAGTTGCAGATGAAAAGTGAGGAACCCATTAGCGTTCTCTCTGCGATTCAGCTCAGAAACACTGACCCAGGGAATTAAAGCAGTGATAGCACAGAGATTAGAGAGGAAACAGGCTGCAGGTTGCAGACTGACTGGAAAATCTGATGTAGAAAGAGAGCAGAAGTAGGAGGTTGTGCTTCCTCTCTGTGCAGCCCCTAGGGTTACACTCTCTCTGGACAAATACAGATTACAAAATGAAAAAAAAGTTTTTAAACTGACTTGATTGGATGTTTTCACAAGTCTCAGACATTCCTCCCACATTGCCTTAAATGTGTCTCAAACATCAAAACTAGGACTCATTCATGGCTTAGAGGGGGCTTAAATGCTTACTGTACTTCTCCCAGAGCTATCAGACTTTTCATCACGCTTGTATCGTACAAATCCTTTCCTCTTCTTTTAACAGGGTCGGAAATAAGCCATTACAAACCACTTGGGGAGAGTATTTGTTTACTAGAGTCTTTGCTTGCTCAGTCTCATATACTGTGTTTAAGTCGTTGCCGGTGCTAGATTTTGGAGATTTTAGATAATAAAATAAGTGAACGAGTGCATTGCATGAACCTTTAACACTTGTTACAAAAAAACTAATTTGAAGTTAAATCAAGAATTGTGACAAGGAAGTGGAATTAGGATTCCTTTAGGAACGTCATGGAGCTCCTTATGGATGCAAATGCCTGGAGATGAAACTTGACGTGGCATGTTTATGATGTGTGTGCATGCTGGTGGCAGTTATTGGTGTCTGTAGCTGTTTGCAGAGGGAGATTAGGCTGGGCTGCAGCATGGACTGTGAAATTGGACCATTTAGACCAGTGCTGAGCAAAACACTCCACACTGTTAAATAGGTCATTGCTCTTGGGCCAGTGTGTGTGTGTGTGTGTGTGTGTGTGTGTGTCTGCAGGAGAAAGTTAAAAAGACAACTCACACATTCTGCTTTTAGGCACAGACAAAGGCAGAGACAGGCAGACTATTGAGTGAAAGACAAATAGAGGCTGACTGACAGAGTCGCTTAGCCTGACCAGTGTGTACGTGCGTCTAACAAGTCTTGCGAGGGACGGAGCCAGGGCTTGACACTCTCAGCTGTCACCCTTAACCTCTGACCTCTCATCAGGAAGTGTGGGGGCCAGTAGATGTCACCTGAGGTCAACACCTCCCATGTCAGTGAGTGTGTGAGGTGTTCATTGATGTCCGGATGTGGATATGCGTGTGCAGCGGGTATTACCAGGGGAGAGATGTGAAATTTTAGCGGTCAGGTGGCTCACAAATGTGAAAGGTCACAGCTGATGATGATTGTTGTGAATTTCCTACAACAAGTACTTTCATTTCTTTTCATATTTTTTTTGGAAAACAGGCAGTTACTTTTCTTTTTTTGTATGCATTTATACTTGGTTAAAACTTTTCAGACCATCTCTGTGCTCTGGTAGCTGTTTTATAAAAGCCGTAACACCCAAAAGTCCCATTAATACAGTTATAATGGATACATTAGTTCCTGCCAACAATACTTGGCCGTAGCTTACTCATCACTGCAACACCGCTGTGCTCTTTATCCAAGTAAATCGCACTGGCTCAGGTATTATTACAAGGGCATGAAGGTAACTAACATACTGTGTACTGTTGTTTCTGTAGCTGCGCAACTTTTTCCGAAGAAATATTATACAGTAAAATCAGAGTAGCCATTCCCTCAATCTGTGAGGTGACTCCTTCTTTTGCTCCCTCTGTCCTGTCTTTCCCATCAGGACGAGAGGTGCTGAAAGGCTCTCTGGCCTTTATCTCAGCCACTTACATCATCTCCACACACACACACACACACACACACACACACACACACACACATATACACACTGTTACAAATCATCCAGAAGTATAACCTCATCTTTTAGCCTTCAGGCTCACAGTGCAGGGTTTTATGGGTTGAAACTGGAGTGTAAGCCCACCCTCCCATGCAAAATGAAATCTATCCTGCAGGGAGGAAGGTGGTTGCACCATAAAGCATAAAAACATACGATTGGCTGACACTCCTGACCTCGCACTCCCACTCACTACCAGCCACAGTGTCATCACAAAATGACACACACACCTAATCCAAAAACAAGCTGACTGTAAACACACACACCTGCGTTTGGACAGAGATGCAAAGCACAGATGTGTACAGTCATGCACTCACACATACAGTATATTAACCACCTAATGCACTTGCACACATGTGGCACTACTTTGTCTCCTTACTCACTTTTTTCTGCACACATATACTACTGTACACAAACTTTGTCACTTTGTCCATCCTTCTTCTCCTGCACACACACACACATGCTTGTATTAATATACTTGTTAAGATATGACTGTATTTAAAAAAGTTTAATCTCAACCTGAAGCCAGAGTCCTAACCTGCAACATGCTATTGGAAAAAGAGAAAAAAATGTCCTTATTTTCATCTTCCTCTCTGTTTGAAGACATTAGGTCCTTCAAATCACAAATGCAAGAACATACATTCACTCACACATCATGCAAAAGACATTTCCTGGTTTTGATAATGAGTTCTGCTAAGGATATCATGGCTAACAGCCTGATACCAGAAGTCTGGTCACTTCTCTTTTACAGACTGAAAAAAGGGAAGAGTTTCAGTAGTCTGACCTCATCCTCTGTGTGTGTATGTGTGTGTATGTGTGTTACCTTTGGGTGTATAGAGAGCATTGCTTGAGTCTGCAGCCAGCAATGACATTATAGTTTGCCTATGGAAATTATCAGGTGCAGCCAGAGTCAATTCAGGATGATGTGAGTCACGTGGAAACGGGAAAGAGACAGAAAGAGAAAAAAGATGTGATGAAGTCACAGTTTGATTTTAAAAATTTGGTAGCATACTTGGTGTTCTTTGCTTTAGTGTCTCAGCACACCCATAGGTCACCTCTCAGTCAAACAGTGAAAAGAACTATGGCATCATTGTTGGACCAAAGAAGCTCGAGTTTCTGTAGGGTGTGCTTTTTTGCCCATTATGCAATTTTTAAAAATTTTAACAATGGATCAAAGTATTCGACAGTTGCCTTCAGCTGTAAGGAACTTTTTTGCCTCTTTCAGCTCATTGTTTTGGTTTTACAACCTGCAAACTCTATTCTCATTAACCCCATTTCCAGCAGCAGCAGGCAGCTTTTCAACAAGCATGAATCACTCAGTTGTCCGCCTGTAAAGCGGGGAACACCATTCTTCCACAAAGACATACATAAACACAAATATAAAGCATCCTTCTGTATTTAGAAGTCATTTTTAATTAGTTACCAACAATTGGAGTGTAATTCACATGTGGAATCTCTCTGTTTTCATGTATACTGCACTTTCATTGCAGTAACGAACAAAAGCTGCCACTGTAGATTCAGGAGATGGCACAGACTTGTGTGGGTTTGTGCAAAATGACATCTTCTTTAATCTGCATGTTAGCAGACACTCTCTCTTTTTTCTGTCTCTCTCTCTCTCTCTCTCTCTCTCTCTCTCTCTCCTGCGCACACACACACACACACACACACACACTGCCCAGTCAGTTGTTGCTTGTGTGGACGGCCATTATCTAAGAGAAAGAGGTCAAGCTACTGGTGATGTCATTCGTTTTAAACAGATCACACACACACACACTCTCGTACAGACGCACACACCTTCAATGAACTTCATTGAAGTCAGAGTTGGCATGTTGCGTAAGGAACACAAAAGCAAACTGAAGGCTTCTGTTCATTCAGTTTGTCTCTGACTGTCACCATAAAATAGGAAGAAGGTTGGTGGCTTTTAGAGAAGTCAAATTTGTTTCTAGGCAAATCAGCTACAGACAAACTGGTGATACAGCTACTCTTTGGAAAACAGAAGCGAGTCTACTGATGGAGATCAGAAACACATATGAACACACACAGAGTACCTCTCAGGTTATTAATAAAGCTGAGCAGAGGGACAGAGTTATATAAGTGTCTGTCATTGCTTCCCTGAGGGAGCCAGTCTGCTCGGTCAGGGTCGACCATCTGACAGCTGAGGTGATGTTACGCTGTTGTACTGCAGTCACAGCGAGGGTGTGGATAGGGGATGTAAAATATTAAATAGAAGTTATGCTAATGAGGCCATTAATTAAGCTACTGAGTGCAATAAGGATATTTCAAAAACTAGATGAAACTGAAAGAGAGAAAAGGAGAAAAAATAGTTGGATGAGTAATGTCAGAAGAAATACCAGAAGAACAAAGTGAAAGAATGTCGGCAGAGAAAAGAAAGAAAAAGATAAACAGGCAGAGGGCGAGGAGAAAGAGAAAGTTGCAGCTGTTTGCCCAGCTGTTGTCCTCAGGGTGTATACACTTAAAGGTGTGTGTATATGTGTGTGTGCATGTCAATCATTGTTGTGTCCATGATTTAACTTATCTTTCCCGCCCCAGCCTGCATGGCATAAGGACTCAGTGAATCATATGTGTGTGTATGTGTGTATGACTGCTGCACAAACCAGGAGTAATGCAACAGGATGTGTCAGGCCACATGAATGATGCAGCTCACTGCTGACAGTGCTGTACTTTAGTTTTGCTTCATCTCTTTCTGTTACTGTTTTATTTTGCCAAGTAACAACAAGTGAACAGTGTCTCACTCAGTGATAACACTCTTTCTCTGTTATCCACTTACACTTAAAGGATAATTATGGTTTATTACAACTTATTTCTTATTTTGTAGCTTTTACCAACCTTTCCATTAGTCATGATAAAATTTCACCCACCAAAGTAATTGCTGAGATCTGTGAAATAGTGGCGGTACCTGTCAGTACTGTTTCTGACTGTTGTTTTCAAATATAATATCATACCAGCTATCGCTAATTTAAGTACATTCTGTGAGCAACTTGATGACAGGCCAAAATTAAACTTTTGTTGTCTGGTTAAGTGCACTCTGCAGTCAGTGTCTGCGTTCAGCCAAAGATCATTTGTAAGAAATAAACTAACACCGGTGTACAATCCCAAGTGTCTTTGTAGTTCCAACAACTCTAACAGAATGATATGTGTTCTCTCTAGCTGATCATTCACATCATATCAATAATTTAAGCATATCAACTTAATATAAGTATTGGATTGGACTTTGTATCACTTATCCCTAATAAGTGACTTGGATCAGGATTGGGGCCAAAAAAACTTGATTGGAAAACCCTGTTGGAAAGTACAATGTTGTTATAACTGCTTTGAGAATTATGTCATATTTCTTTTATATACTAGTACCATTATTATAGAAAGCTTGATCATCATTTTCTGTCATTAGCAAGGCTGACATGAATGCATACAAAGTAAGTAGCATTCACATTGTAGCTGAAGAACGACTGACTACACTGTATTCCCTATTTCTATAACAAAACCTACAGTCTGCCCCTGACAATATAAAAGATCCTTGTTGTAATTCAACTTCTAATCAAGGGTATAAGGACAAATGGGGTTTTAGGCTGCAAATTTGAGAATTTAGCTGTACTTTGTGATTTAGGCTGATAAAATATGTTGACCTTTATATACAAATCTTAGCCGGTGCTGCTTAAATATTCGTGCTGGGACATTGGGACATTAGTATGCTGTGTTTTGTGGTTCATTGTACACTGATCCCTTATTGTGTTCCCAAAAGTCAACAGTTCTCCCCACGGTGCCAAGCCTGAACAAAGGTGGCCATGTATGCACAAGCGGGCTGAGCTCTCAATTTATCAACATCACATGATGTACAATGGAGCCATTAGCTGCACATCCATCAGGTTCAAAAGACAGGCGGCTCAGCTGTCAATCTTACATTCAGGAGGGAGGGATGTGTGGTGAATACCGAAAATGTTGCCTTTTTTGTGGCAGCGGGATGTGAAAGGGGCTTTACATGACGGTTCGTTCATGCATGTGTGTGTGTGTATGGGGGGGTGGTGGGGTGAGGGGGGGCTCTTCTGACAGTAGCATTCCTGGATCTGCATGGATAATAGGAGCAGAGGAGGATGTGTGCAGTTGATAAGCTCAATGGGAATTTATGACACTTATTCTCTGTAATGGTGTTAATCCCAGTTGAACTTAATCAAGGAACCTTCAAATCCTCCCAACATCCCTCTGCAGTGTTCTTTAACCCGTGTGCTGTCCTCCTGCAGTACCATGTGACATGACATTAAGAGAGCATGTTGAGAAATCCAGTAGGAGCTGAGCTGGGTCAGTCACATGCCAAGGACAGAGAAGACTAATTTTTAACTTCTTCACAGTAGAAGAAAATATGCAGATTTTGCCCAGACTGACACCATGCTGGAGGAGTTGATGCCCACATTGAAGATTCACATAGCATCTCCGTGACAAAGAAAGAAAGAAAGAAATGCCTAATTTATAGCAGCGGGAGAGAGCATGAGTCATGCAAATGTTTTCAAAGGGGGATCAAAAAAATCATTTCACAGTATAGCACATGGAAAGTATTTTCTTTTTTGCAGGAACTGATTCTGTATTTGTTATAGCAACATAGTGTCATGTCCTTTATAAGTATTGTTGAACAAAAAAATTAGATGCCCATTCTCCCATTGTTCACACTTTCAGTGAGTCCTCAGTTCCTGGTCGCCTCAGGGCAGCATCAGCACTTAATTGGCTACATTCATTGCTTTTAATTGAATTCACTCACTCCCCTTTGGACTTATTTTTGGATGACACACAAAGGCAGACAAAGAGCGAAAGAGTGAAGCACTCCAGTGTAGTTGTCTGTTCATCGTTAATTAATTATGTAACCAATCACTTACGCAATGTAGCTGGAAGGATTTTGGAGTATGATAGAAAGAGGAGAGCTCCAGTCCAAGTTTCTCTGTCTTCTCAGCAAGACTTGAACAACTACTAGGTGCTTTGTCGAAGGGTTTGTGTGTGTTTGTGTGGGTGTATGTGTGCTTGTAGGTATCAAGGATGTGTAAGGCAAAGAGTGAAAAGAAGAATCTACTGTATGTAAAGACGTGGGTGTGTACATGCGTGAGAGAGCAGAAAGTGTGTCTACATGTTTGTGTACATGAAAGAGACACAAAAAGGCAGAGACAGAGACAGTAGATGTGTGTAAGTGGAGATTTAGGTCTTTTATCTAGTAGTGAAAGGTAAACAGGAAAGGATGGAGCTCTCAAACTATTTCCTCTTCCTCCGCAAATTCCCCTGTTTTCATCTGTCCATCAGTCAGTGGCACATATTGACAGTAGGGAAACTAGATAGACAATTTTAACCTAAAAAAAGATGACATTTTTGTCACTAGCAAGCCAGTGGGATTTCATACAACTTTCAAAATGTTGATGACAAAGTGTTTACAGGCGGGAGAAAAGAAAAAAAGGAAATAAAAAAGACAGATAAGACAATATACAGTATAAAAACAAGACAAACCAGGTTTTTAATGAATAGTTAATTGCAAAATAAAGTCATTCACCCAGTGTACCTCATACTAGTAGAGGTGCCGTTGATGCTAGCAGCAGCTCCTCTAATTCCATCTCAGCCGTTTCTCGCTGTTTAAGTTAACAGAGCCATCTTTGTGCAGCTCCAAACCATGCAAATAATATCTAACAGATTTCTCCAACAAGCTTATGCAACATAATAGGTGTTTTGTAGCCAAACAATTGCACTGCAGGTCCAAAAGTCTAATATTTATTCTATTGACAATGCTTGATTATGTGTGTGTTTGCAGCTGTGGCCAGCGTGAAGCTAAATATTATGGATAAAATAATCAAGATTATTTCATTTTGCCATTTTTTCCCAACCTCGATCTTGCTAATTTTTTTCTCATTCTTTTATCCAATGAAAGTTTTCTAAAACTGGGCATTCACTTTAGCTGATAACTCCAACTCATTAGATTCATTACTTGATTTGTTTACGACCATTCAGCTAGTTTCCTCATATGTTGGCAGGCACATTTTATGCTATAACACCTTCCCAGTGGTAATCCAAATTAAAGGGGTTGTATTTAAATTACATCCTGTGGAGCTAATGTGCTTTCAGACCCGATTGTGGTAAGCTAGTCTAAGAGACAGATCAAATATCTATCAGCTAAATGGGATAGGTAGGTAGTTTAGAGGTTACAGGAGCTGTGTTCTGCCTAAAGGGTTGCCAGTCTGTGTCCCTCAATAGCTTTGAAAAGTGAATGAGAAACATCCACAGTGACTTATGTGTCTCGAGCAGGTGTCCTGGAGCGCTGTACTGCAGGTATTCAATAGCCTATATGTACTTAACTGTGTAAATGTGCAGAGGGTGTTACTGTAAAATAAAGTAAATAGTTTAACAGCATTTTGCATTTTCACACAGTTCTGCACATTCACTTTCAGGAGCTGCACACTTTTCCTCTGTTGGTCACTAAGCAGCTACGTTGAACAAATCAGTGTCTCAGTGCCTCACTCTATCTACTGCAATCTAACAGTAGTTGTTGAGCAAGGTGAAGAAAATTTGAGCATTTTCCTGACCACAGACAATGCTGGGGTGAGACATCCCTCCAAAACATCTAGACCACAAATTTCTAATTTTCTCCAAGTATTTAATTCTGTTTGTCTCTGTTTGTCTCGGTTTTGTCCCCTAGGGAAAGCTGCCTGTCGCCAGTCAGCCCAGAGTCATGTCCCCTTGTCCAGGCCTTCCTGGCTGAATGTTCAGGCCGTGTGTTCCTGGGTCACACCCAAACACAGCTAAAGACGGGCCTTCAGACCCAGGAGAGACACCTCTTCCTCTTCACTGACACACTGCTCGTCACCAAGGCCAAGTAAGTTTCCTTGTGTGTGTTTTGAGAAATTACAGAGAATAAAGGAGTGTCTGTTTATGTGGTTGAGTATGTGACGAAGAAGTAAAATGGAAACAGGGAGGCATAAACAGGAAAAAAATTGAGTGAAACTAATTTGAGAAACCAAGAAGAAACATTTCATCTGTTCCTAGTTGTTTCTCTAACACTGATAGCAAACAGAAATCTGTAGAGGATGGAGCTATATCCTTGCTGTCATTCCCTCCCTTTCTCCTTCCCTTCACGTCTCCCTCCCTCATTTCTCCCAGCATATAATTATTTCCCAGCCAATTAAATCCATATGAAGCCTGGCTCAGATCAAAGCCACACTGGCCTGCCTTGGTCTTACAGTATGGGGCTCCCCACCCAGTGCACAAACTGCAACACACATGTACAAAAATAGAAACCTTAAGAGCACATTCACATTTTTGAAGTCCACAAAAATACACATATATGCACTTATGAACACATACAAACACACAGACATGCAGAGACAGAAACAGTACTTACTGTACACACACACACACACACACACACACACACACACACACACACTCCTGAGTGCAGACACAGCAGGACCATCCTGGGAGTCATGTGCCAGTGGGCGGAGCTGACCCTTCCAGCACAGCGAATATATGCTATAATTGGCTTTATTACATTGTGGCTGAACACAGGGTGAGTTACAGGAATTTGTGTTTGCATGTGTGTATTTGAGAGAGAGGAACAGCAGAGGGAGAAAAAAAGAAGTTACAGAAGTTGTGTGCCTTCATATCTATGTAATAGCAGGGAGTGTGTGTGTGTATGTGTATATGTGTGTGTGTGTGTGTGTGTCCCACATGTGTGCATTTGGAGTTTCTCCATCTATAATCACAGATGTTGTGGTGGATAAATAGACTTCTGCTGAGCATGCCTGTTTTTAAACTCCAAAAATAGCCCAATCTTTTAATATTTTGCTTCTATGTTAAGTGTTTCTTAACTAGGGAGTGCCATATGTTAGAGGGTTATAGAAATATATTCTTTAAAGAAAACTCAGATGGAAACTTCAGGGGCTCCTAGTAGGTTCCTTGTGGAACTCCGTGAGAAGCGACCTTCAATTTTTTATGTGAGCTTTTTAAACAATGTTCTGGGGTTTCAAAGATTTCTCCTAAATGTTCCTTGAAGCCATTTTTAAAGAATAAATTGATTGTAGAATTAATCAATTAGTTGCCAACTCTTAAATTAATTGGTAACTTTTTTGATAATCACTTAATTGTTTTGATCATTATTTGCTGGATCCAGCTGCTCATTTGTGAGGATTGGCTGTTTTCTGTTACACATGTTAAATGTAAATGAGTTTTAAGTGTAAACTGAGTATCTGAACTGTTGGCCAGACAAAACAAATGATTTAAAGATGTCACGTTCGGCCATGGGAAATCATGACAGGCAATATTTTCAGACATTTAACAGACTAAACGATTTATCGATAAAATACCTGATTAGAAAATTGATTTAAAACAATGGAAATCATGAGTTGGAGCCTTAGTCTTGCATAATATAGCACACTGTGTTTTCTGCAGGTCTCCCACTCATTTCAAGGTGAAGGCCCAAGTCCGAGTGTGTGAGATGTGGACAGCCAGCTGCATGGAGGAGGTGTGTGAAGGAAGCACTAACCCAGAGAGGAGCTTCGTCATGGGCTGGCCCACGAGCAACTGTGTGGCCACCTTCAGGTACACAAACACACACACGCACACACACACACACACACACACACACACACAGTGTAAGTTGTTCACATTCAAGAAGAGTTCAAAAGTTCAAATTCAAAAGTTTTATTTTTTAAGATAATCTTGCTTTGATCAAATAGGAGCAATTTAATATACCTTAATTTCCTCTTATATAACTTCATTCAGTACATCGGCATTGCATGAAAATTATTATTGCCAAGCACACTAAACATATTTCTAAAATCCCACCCCAGTATACTTCTGAGAGAGTACACTATGTTCTGAGATGCAGATATTATAGCAAAGAACTAAAAACTGAACACGCAAACCACGAAAATCCATAAACCCTTAAGTGTGAAGGCAGTTCCCAGTCGTAAAGCTGCTCAACCCAACCGCAGTACAATGAGAGTAGATAACCACTCACATGCATCAGGCACAAACATGCAACACACAAAAACAAAAACATTCATACATGCTGCACTGTATATTTGCACCTGCCTCAGTGGCATACACCCACTCAAACTCATTCAAACACACCCATTTTATATCACCAGGAATGCAGTCATTGCTTAGGACAAAGTCTGCAGTTTTGGCCAGTGGGAGCAAAACAGGCAGTTGCTTTTAATATGATTTCCTCTGATTATGTTTTATCACTTTTGTCTCATCTTCAGCTCCGAGGAGCACAAGGAAAAATGGTTGGCACTCATCAAAAGGTAAATATTTAGTTATACCCCCTGGTACCTTGTCTGGAATAGTTTGCTTTTGTTGTTTTGCTTAAAGTTTATCTTGCAAATCCAATTTCCCTTATGGGGATTTGATTTGGATGGAACAGAAGTGATTAAATAGAAGCCAGCTCAACATGAGTGAGAACAATCACAGTGTGAATAAACAGGAATCAACTGGCCTAACAGAAGTTATGAAATGAATTAATAACATCTGAACTGCCATGATGAATATAGTCTAACTAATGTTTTAAAACTAATGCACATATTTTATTCACAGATAAGCTAAATTAATTAATATTTTACATACTGAATGCTTGTTTGAAAAATGATATTTTTATTTTAACACTGACCTCCATCTTTTGTTTTTCTCCTACACTCAGTCGGATAAATGAGGGAAAAGAGAATGACGACCCCAAGACCATTCCACTAAAGATATTTGCAAAGGATATTGGAAATTGTGCATATGTAAGACTCTCTTCTTTCCTCTGTGATTTTTATTGCTTCCATCAGCACAAAAATTAATGTTGTTGGATCGCTTAATCTATCTCTAAGTGTGTAATTAATGACATCCCTACCACCACTACCATTTATGTAACACACAATAAGATATTTCAATAATGTTTCCAATTTTTTTCCCTCTAGGCCAAGACGCTTGCGGTCAGCAACAATGACAGCACCACTGATGTCATCCGCATGGCTCTGCTGCAGTTTGGCATATCAGTGAGTATACAGAGACCACTGTTGATACTCAGCTTACTGTTTAATGACTACTGTGATGTATTATTAAAAGAGTTTCAGTCAAATCAATGATATAAAAAGTCTTGTCTAATGTAACTCTCCAGTGTGGACGTTAGGCAGCTTCTATGCTGGTATATATTTTTTGAAAAGTTACAGTACCATTTGATGAACATCTAGCTGAGAGTATCAATATTAGACTGTCCAAAGTGTTAAAAGTAACAACTGTGGTGATGCAACACCAACATGAAGTCAAAACTACGAGTTTATGATCAAATGCTAGCAAAACTGACACTCCCTTTAGTCTCAGGTGTACTTTATGTTTAGTGCTAATTATCAAATGTTAGCATGCTAACACTCTATGCTAAAATGGTGAACACAGTAGGCTAAACATACCCGCTAAACATCAGCATGTTAGCATTATAATTGTGGGTTTGTTAGCTCGCTGACATTAGCATTTAGCTCAAAGCAGTGCTATGCTTGTACTGCCAGAAACACTCACAAGGGTGGCTGTGACATTTTTTGGGGGGGGGGGGGGTGAAATGTCATCACTTGAGTAAAGATAGCAGGTTTAGCTCTTTTTTTTTTTTTTTAAATTGAAATTTGCATTTACAGCAGTAATTTTGAAAAACTGGCCAAAAAAATTGGTTGGCTAAAGTGTGACTATTTGTGAGACTCAAACTAATCTTCACTGTAACAGCATAGACCTACAGTCAGCATTTGACTGATATGGTAGCTAAGGTATGGAGAAGAATCAGAAGAGGTTTTAAATTTAGAATAAATGTGTTCAACCTGTTTTTCTTTTTCCATCTCTAGGGTTGCGTTAAAGACCACAGGTTGTGGGTGAGCTCCAGTAAGGACGACCCTCCATACCCTCTCATAGGTGAGCCCACCTGTCATTTTACCATGTAAAACCTTCTTGTTAAAACACAGTATACCCACTGTGGGGGGATCACTACTGTACAAACATTAGTGGTACACCTAAAACTCAACATCTGGAAACATTTCAGAGCAGTTAGTGTTTTGTTTGACATCACAGTGGTATTTCTTTGACATTCTGTTACCATAATCTTTTGTTCTGTATGAATTCCTAACATCCCAACTCCGGATTGCTGATTCATTGTTGCACAGCGCTAGTTTTTCCCTAATTTGTATCAGATTTTTTCCTTGGCTCCATGACACATGCACAGACTGCACATACCAGACCCATGACCTCTAACCTCTGGACCCTGACCTCTCCTTCAGGCCACGAGTTTCCCTTCAGCATTAAGATGAGCCACATTCGGGATAGTGGGAGCAGTGGTGGAGGACTGGGAGGAGGAGCAGGCAGAGATCCAACGAGTCCCACAGATTGTCCAGGGGTGTTGCTGCTGGACCAGTGTCTCCCTCCAGACACTCTGTGCCAGTTCATCCTCAAACCCAGCAAGGTTGCACCGGGGCAGCCTTCACTTTTAGGTAAGACTGTCAGGACCTTAAACAGCGGTCAAGATGACACAAGAAAGTACATTTCAGAATCAAAGCTGCACAATCAACTTTGCATGTTGATGACTTAAAGAAGCAGTAAGAAGTAACTGTCTGAAAGCTCTTTGACCTTCAGAACCCCAACATTTTTACAAATCTGGAAGATCTGTGGTGCTACCAGAGGAAGCTGAAAGAACCAAAGTGAGGAAGGGCCGAAACAACACTAGTGAATATTGATTTGCCATATTCTGTGATGCTTTTTGTTACTGATACTTTTCATTAGCTCAAGGTCTGGTCTTGTGCAGCCATAATGTTCTTATTTATTTGCACTAGTTTGGATAAAATTGGGAGAGTTATAGCTTCAAGGTATCTTCCAAAAATGAATTTGCAAAATAACTTCCAAACTGAAAATCAAATCCCCATTTGGTTTTAAAAGTCCAGCATCTTGGGTTGACACATGCAACAGGACTGATAACCACTGTCAACAGTGTCCATATGCTCACATACCTTTATGCACTCAGGAAGATTCACAAACTAAGAGCAGTGAAACGTTTTTTCATCACCACAAGAGTTGAGGTTTCCAAGTGTATAGCCAGTGACAAGAATTCATCCACCCATAAATCCTCCAAAGTTCTATGAAACCACAAGAAGAAATATGAGTATACAGAAGTATCAATGCAGAACAGAAAGTACGGAATTTGTTTTACTTACATAAACCATTTCACTTTGTACTCATTCCTGATACTCATAGGCATGCGGTCTTGCTGTTAGTTCTGAATCAATAGGTTAACAAGAAGAAAAGGATACATCAACGAGAATGGTGGGAAAGGAGATTTTAATGGAGAAGGGGTTACAGCAGGGGTTAGGACAGACGCAGTGTCAAAATAAGAAAAACGTCAGACAGACAAAGGGGAAGAAACCCCAGAGGGGACGGATGAGTGTGAGAATAGGAAGATGGAAAGTGAAAAGAGATGACACAGCTATTGAGTAAGTCTGAAGGCCAACAGAGGTGAAGGAAAAAGAAACAACAGACAGTAACAGATAGAGTGAGAGGAATTTCCAGAGGGAGAAACTGAAAAGGGGACCTCAAAAATGAGAGGGACAGAAAAATGAGACAAACAAGATGACTTATGGACAGGAGAGAGTACGAGCTGCGGATACAGAAACCGGGATGGAAACAGGACAGTGGAGAAGGAGATGGGGCTTACAGGAAAACAAGTTGAAGAGAAAAAGTGTGTGTTTTCCAGTCAAGGAGGCTCCAGTTTGCCAACCACAAGCTTTGCCTCAGATTCCTTTGCCTCAAGCATAACAGCATCTTACGTAACTGCTCCATACCAGCCCAGCCGATATAAAGGCCTAATGGCTCACACCCAACCCGAAAGCTAATGAACATATGTACGTTTATTGAGTGGTAGCTCTGTAGGAAGAATTAACCATAAGGCTAGCTTGACCACACCTAGCAGTTTGCTGGAAGTTTGTAGTTTTCACGTCCTACAGAGTCGGATCACCACAATGAGCCACATCATCCAGAAAAATACACCAATAAACAGCAGTAACGTTAGGAAAAGGACCCAACGTTGACCATATTGTATGAAGTCTTGTGGTCCAACAAAACTAGTCTAGTGTTGTGCTTTATTGCCCTTGCAGAGAAATACTGTACTTAGCACCTGTTTTGTAACACGCTAGCAGAAGATTATAAGAGGATGACAGACATTGCCCACCCAGTCTGTTGCTATTCCCTCATTCCCCCTGTCTAAAAATGTTCCCTGACTAGAAAGCTGTAATGATGAAATGCCTGATTTACAGCGAGGTCGTGTTTTTTTGATGATGGCGAGGCCTGCTGAGAAGTGCCAGAGCAGGGCAGTAATTTTGTTACTCTTGAACTTTGTTCCAGATCGTATTTGGGCACAACGCCACAGCAGATTGTTAAATAATGACTTCTATGTGAGGTATGCTACATATTTTGTGGGGCTTTTTGGACTGCTGGGTCCTCCACCCACTAAAAAAATCTTTCGTTTTTTAGGAGAGTCCCACCCTAGTTTACAAATCACAATCTTTTAATAAAATAAATGTTATCATTTCAAGATTGCTGGAAAATTTAAGTTGTTACACAGTTGCTATACACTACGATAGCCTTTTAAAAGGTTTGCCGAAGTGTTATATTTACAAATATACAGATGTCACCAATAGTTTACAGGTATTTTATATCAGTTGCAATCAAGAACAGTGATCAGTATTTGCATCATGAATTTAATGCACTGAATATTTTTTATATTAATGTAGTTTAATGTGTGTTGTTAATGTTATTTTTTTTAATTGATTAATCGTTTATGCCTATCACGAGTTCCCAGAGCCTTAAAATTGCTTGTTTTGTCTGACCAACTGTCTAAAACCTTGGATATGATATAAAAAACAACAAATCATCACAATGAAGGAACAAAAAAGAGTGAATGTTTAGCCTTTTGCTTGATAAATGACTGAAATAAATATTTGATTATCATGGATTATGGATTAATTACCTGTTTTAGGTTTAAAGTCATTTACATATAAAGATTAGATTCAACAGTAAATGTTTTTTTTACATTCTCATTACTGTGTACGTCAATGCACACACACTCTGCAGTTTCCTAACAGCAGAGACACACTGAGCTGTAATGTCACAGGAAACATGTAGACACCGTGAAGACAGACCTGCAGACACACTTAAACACAAACCTCACAGGTAGACGTTGTGACTTGGTCTCACTGAGCAAACACTCAACAAGGAACACATAGTCACAAGCCTTGAGGGTCACACAAAGGCCCTTACATGCATATATGCTTTCACACACAAGCATGGATAAACGCAGACACTTACACACACAAACCTCGAAATAAACGGTGCTCTCAAGCATGAGCACATGTCTATGCGTTTCTCTCAAACATGGAATCAGTGGTTCTTTCTTCTTGTCTTTTGCGTCTTTCTTTCTTTTCCACTCCCCCTCTATGTCTCCTCTGGAGCTTCAAGGGTGACTACTATACAGTTAACTACCTATTTTGGAAAATCCAACCCACATTTAAAAAAAAAAAAAACATTACATTAAGAGTTACATAGGCTGAAATTTTGCAATAGGGTGAATCATTGAGCAATCATTTGTACTCCACTGAATGCCTTCTAGTGACTTCAACATGCATTACTCAAGCAACAGCAGCTTGATTACATCTGAAACCACAGCTCACCTCTTCCTCTTCTGTGTCCCTGCAGAGCCGGGTCAGCAGAAGTCTTTTAAGAGGAAGAGGTCTCTGATCAACTGGCCTTTCTGGAGAGGTTCCAACAGCCAGCTGGACAGCCTGCCCCTGTCCCCGACCTCGCTCTCACCCACTCAGGGACGGCTGTTCGGACGACCCCTGAGCTCTGTCTGCTCTCCAGACCACGGCCTGCCCAAGCCTGTCATGGTGAGCTGAGTGGAGGTCACATAGGCCAGCAGGAGGGGTCGGGACCCTGTCTGGAGGGGTCACAGGATGATTTAGGGGGGTATATAGGAATAGGGAGATGTAGAGGTATGGGGAAGTAGATTAATTTTAGATACCAAATTCTTTTACTGTTACTGATTAATGTTTGAAGAAGCAAACACCACCTGCTCATATAAGAGTGTTTGGCACTGAATGTGTCAGATAAATGGATTAAACTGTAGTAAAATAAAGTAATAAAGAACAAGCTGGAATTACTAGAAAACATTTATTCCATCTTTTCAATCAACAGTCCAGATTCTACACTCTATTAACACTCTATATTTATACGCTCCAAAAGAACTCTTATAGAGGCTCTATATAGTGCCAAGCTGGATCTACATCAAGCATGTTGAGTCAAGTGAGTTAAAGAACACATGAAATATTCTAAATAAGGATATCATTACTGATTTGCAAGTATAAAATTTGTTAGTTTTTTAAAACCCATTACAAGGTAACAGGAGTCACTTGTTGATGTTATGTATACAGTATATTCTTACAGTCTAATGAACCTTGAAAAAATAATTCAGTTTGGTGTCCACTGAGTTCTTTTCTTTTAATAAAAACCCAATTTAAAGGCTGCAAAGCATCTCAATTTCCCCTAATTTCAAACAGATTCATCCTATTTGCCCAGATGAAATTCTGATGTTGGGGAATGATGAATTGAATGAAACATCAACAAAAACAAACCAACCAAAAAACAAGAACAAAAACAAAAACAAAACAAAAAATAAACTTCCACACAGCAGGGAATAAAAAGCTAAACTTACCAATGTCAGATTTTTTTCAGTTTTTATCTTGATTCTCTTTGGCTTAAAACATCACAGGACTTGTGAACAATCAACTTCTTCAGTATCACAATTGAATTGTTTTCTGGTATTGGGAGTTGAATTCATTTCAATTCTTAGTTCTGTCAGCAATAAAAAAACAGCTCTTCTTTTTCATTCAGAATATGGAGGTAAAGGTAATTTGAAGAGATTTTATGTCCTTAACCCTCCATCCACCTGTTGCCTCCAGGACATGTTGGTGTTCCTGTACCTGGAGGGGCCCTACACCAGGGGCGTCTTCAGACGGTCAGCAGGAGCTAAAACCTGCCGGGAGCTGCGGGACAGACTGGACGGAGGGACAGAGGATCCAGAGATCACACACCAGTCTGTGTTCGTCATCGCTGCTGTTCTGAAGGTAACACACACACACAACCATGCTCAGATATGCCCCGTTTAAGCTTGTTTGAAACCAGACAACAGAGAGCAGGGACGACTGATGTGTTTCCAAAGTCACATAAGTCCAGACAGGATAATCTGTCTCTGCACAGCCAGGCAGGCTGCCAGTCACACACACAAGGTGCAGCATTGTTCAGCATCCAGTCCAAACAGCCACTGCAGTGTCGGGCATCCAGGGAGCAGCTGAGGTGATTTCAGTTTCTTACCAAGCTGGTTCATCTCCTGTCTTTGTTGTGCTTTACCTGTTTTCTGCACAGCTAACGGGAGTTAGCCTCGCCTACAACAAAAACAATGTTGCTGTGGGTTGATTAGTCCACTGACAGAAAATGAACCATTTTCCGTTGTAATAATAACGAATTCACTGCTCAAGTAAAATACAGCACCATGGAGGAGAATAAAACAATATGCATACATTAAATGATAAAATTGTATCTTTATGTTGTCTTTTTAAAATTCTTTGACTTTGTTGACAGTGTGGAGCTGTAATATTGATTAAAATGTCTTTGCTCTTATTTACCTTTTATGCATTTCTAATATTTTGACGAATGTATTAGAACTTTTATGATATATATCTGTTTGGGTTGTAGAAATTAAAAAGTATGGAAAAGTATGAAATAAACAAGCAGTGAGCAAGACAGTGTGGCAAATTTTGCTCTTTTGTTTAAGTAAAAATACAAAAAATAGCTGCTAACAGCTTTTCAATTGTAAAATGTGCTGTATTTCTGTTTTATATCATTATTAATCAAAGACCTTTGGATTTTTTGCTGCTATTAAGAAGTAGACTTACAAAGCCGTCACTTTAGGTTCTGTCAATGTATTTTTGGCATTATACCTTATTTTTGATGTTTTATCAGCTAACTGAGAAAATACGAAAGAAATACTAATTATTCATCAATTAAAGGAAAATTCTGGGCACGCTCCATAGCCTGCTGGTTAAGATGCATGCCATATAACTGCAACGCCCCCCACCCCCCACTTTCACCTATAATGAAAGCATAAACTGCTCACCCAAATATATATATAGAAAAAAAGGAAAATTCTGATATAATGGATGATGAAAACAATGGTTTTCTGTGACTCTCATTGTGGTGCATATTTGTGCTTTTCTCTGTCTTTCTCCTACTTATTATTTTTTATTATTTTATCTGTTTCTGAATATAGGACTTCCTGCGTAACATCCCGGGCAGCCTGCTGTGTGTGGATCTGTACGACCAGTGGATGGATGTAATGGAGGGGGAGGGAGGGGAGGAGAGGACACAAGCTGTTAATAGGTAGGAACGTTCTCTTCCAATCCTGAAACATGTTCATGCCAAAATCCTAATCCTACTGCTCAAATAAAAGTCATAACAGTGTCCAAACTGTAACTCTTTGTTTGTCTATCATAAGCACTGACACACCAATCATACAGACATTCATTATACAGATTGGTGAGAGACGAAAGGAAAAAACTGTGCAAATGAGAGGCTTGTGGTTGCTCAACACCTTACTAAAGACACTTTGTTGGGTTTTTCCTTTAATTACATCCTTTTTATGTCTAGAGAGAGAGAGAGAGAGAGAGAGAGAGAGAGAGAGAGAGAGAGAGAGGAAAAAGACAGAGAGAGCAACAGTCCAGATCCAGAAGCAACAAACTAAATTCCTTCTGCTTAGGAAAATAAAATATAAGTAACATGAAAGCAACAATGTTTGTGGAGCAATTCCTGTGGAGCCTGAGATCAGTAAAAAATATGACACACACACGCTATGAGACCCAGAGACCAAAGACCAGGCCTGTGTGTTTTAAGATTGTCTGTCTCCTACCATCCTTCCTTCATCCTGTTCTCACTTCCATCTTTTTCTCCATCACTCTCAGGCTGCTCCGCCTCCTGCCCAGCGAGAACCTGCTTCTGCTGCGACATGTGATCGCCGTGCTGCACTGTATCCAAGGCAACGCCCACGACAACCAGATGAACGCATTTAACCTGTCCGTCTGCATCGCTCCGAGCATGCTTTGGGCCCCAGCGCCCAGCACTCCTGAGATGGAGGGGGAGGGCACCAAAAAGGTGAGAAGGAAATCTCACACACATAATAGTTTTTAGAAAAATTGAGCAAATTGTTAAATCTTGGATCTGGTAGATGATCTTATTTAAACACTGAATACACCTGAGGAGCTGCTACAGGTGTGTGTGTGTGTGTGTGTGTGTGTGTGTGTGTGTGTGTGTGTGTGTGTGTTAGGGAGGCTTGTTGAGACAGTGTACAAACTCTGAGGAATTTAACATTTCAGTGGAATTGTAGAAGCAAAGTGTTTCTGCATGTGTGTGTACGTGCTGCTGTGATGTATGAAGCACATGTGATCAGACAGATAGACAGAGGGGGGTTTGACAGACAGCTAGGAAAACTGAGATTTTACACACACAACTACCCTCATCCGCACACATGTGGACATGCTGACACATACACATACAACCTGAAAGCCATTTGTCAGCAGACTGAAGGTTTCCCTGTAGATGTGAGTGCCGACCTCCGAGCAGGAGCTGACCCACTAACCCACAGCTGTAACACACGCACTAACCCAGTCTCTCTCACACACACACACACACACATGCGCACGCGCTCAGTCACGTTCACGTTATCACTGACAATCACTCATGAGCTAAAATCACAACATTCTTACAACTCGGCTGAGCTTGAAATCCCCGAGCTTAGAGCAAGACTTGACAGGAAAGCGGAAGGCTTTACAGCGTCATGCTGACTTACTCACAAGCACACAGGAAAATATATATTACAGGATGTTCACCATCCAGAGCCTTATGTCGCCCTTAAAGGGTAGGATCACTCACATTACAACAACAGATTACCTCCGTTGTTATCTAGCAGCACAAATGGTTAAGTTGGGACACTGACATTTATTTCAATGATAACTCACATTTTAGTTTGTTAAGTTTGTCTCATGCTCAACAACTCTGAGCAAGCTTGACACAGACAAATCCAAAATTAGTAGAAAGTAGACCCTATGAAAACCTTTCCTGCATGTTTTTTCTTAATTTGGGTGAACTATCCTTTAATACACATCGTGCACTGAACTAAGGCATCCTGATGGAACAACTGTAACAGACACCTGGACCCTAGGACCTTGAAGTGGCTTAAACTAGCATTAGTAGTGATTGCTTTTTGACTTTTTACACACCCTACATCCTTTTTTTTTTTTTTTTAATCCGACGTTTACTCAGCAGTGAGGCAACTCTGCTCTATCTTTCTTTCTTATCTTGGCTAGCTAAGCTAACCTGAAATGACTTAAATCCCCAGATGTAACTGCAGCCAGAGCCCACAGAGGAATCTCCCCTCATCCATCAGAGCCTATCATGAAATCACAAAGACATAAAGCATACAAATATTTTTGATTTGTGGTCCATTTGGAAAGTTACAGTTATTGAGTTACATGCATTCTCTTTGGGTGGCTGGTTTACTTATCTTTTCAAATGCGTGTGTATATGTGTGTGTATCCTTGAGGTGGTTGAGGTTCATTGAGGAAACATGTAAAGAATTTCCTACAAAATCCTGAGGCCAAGTGTGTGTTTTAGCGGAAAGTTGTGTCGCTGAAACACCCCTTTCCTTCTCTCTTCACACACTTACACATGCATAACTCTGTGCTTGCTGAGATGCACAAAGACCCACACAAGCACCCACAAATGCATGGACACACACACTTGTCAGCACAAATAACCTCAACACCCACAAATACCTAAATATCTCTTTCACAAATACTCCCCTGATAACACTTTCCCTCTCGCACACTGCTTGTTTGTGTGTGCGGCCTGAGCACAGGCGGCCTTTTTCTGGGAAAAAACTTTTCTGGGAAAAAAATAACAAAGTGAGATTTCGACATTTCCCTCTTTGCGGTCAGAGCCAGGGGCCAATTTAAACTAGCTTGGGCCCCTGGCCGAGTCATGGCTAGTTTCCAGCCTTGTCTGGAGACACGTGAACATTCAGCTTTAGCCAATTCAGTTTAGTTACTGTGTCCCTCCCTCCTTCATACAGCATATAATTTAAATGTTTTTGGCTGAATGCAGCTGTTTAGGAGCTTCTGAGGTAAATATAGCTTTTAGATAATTTGTGTGTTACTTAAGATGGAGACAGAGAGGGAAATTATTTGAGAGAAAGGTTGTTTTTCTCCTGAGCTTGGTTCTTGGAATGTGTAGCTTTTTATTTTTCTTTACGACAGTGACTTTATCAGATCGGTGGAGCGCTGTCAGGAAAAAACAGAAAAGTGACCCACAAGCAGCTTCAAAGACTTTTTTTGCAGACTCTGGGATGTATGTGTTGACAGATGACCTCAGAAATACTCACACATTAACCACTAACACACAGCTGTGACATCTCTGAACACACACACACACACACACACCCGTGCACATGTACAGATAGTGTATGTGCTCCATGTGTCCTGCGGTGGTAAAGTATTGTATGTAAAAACGTACTCTCAACCTGCATTCATTCTATGTTTATATTGCAGATAGATATTTTGTGACAGCTATACAGCACTTGGCTGATTTGTCAATGGTTGAGAGAGAGTTTAACATAACATCCTTTTGAGTTAAAAAAAGAAGGTGTAGGCCTGAAATGGCTGTTGATGGATGGATGGGTGAAAGACTCCTGAGGGGACTCCTCACAGGCTCATTCTAACAGTGCTCAGTGTCACGTAGCAGTCCTCTCTGAGTGACAGCGAGGAATGCTGAATGAGTAATTGAAGGATGGCAGGAGGGCTAAATGGATGAGACAGTAGCAGGTAAGAAGATAGTGAATCAACACAAGGAAGTTGAAGGGAAAGCTAAAGAGAGAAGAGGAGGGGAACAAATGAAATTGGTGAAAAGGAGACAAAGAAAAACAGAAAGGAAGGAGGTAAAAGTCAATCAATCAAGAGAAAGAGCTGTTACACACCCATTTCACTAAGATGTACAATTATTCTTAATTATTTGGACCAGACAACTCAATAAATTGTCAATCCATGTATGAATTTGAGGAAAAAGAACCATATTTTCAAACTTTTTTTTACATTTATTGCATTAGCTGCTGTTTTCAGTCTAAACTGGAATGAAAAATAGGCTACCAGGTAGAAACCAGGAGGGAATTACTATTTTTGGTTATTAGAGCACTCTGACTTACTTAGCTAAAAGTCCTGTTTTCACATGAGGGCAACAGGAAGTAATTTAATCCCAACATATATGGCTAAAGACTGATTTTCTATTTATATTTGGAGTTGCACAACAACAGCATTTTACATTTGTTCAAAGACTTAAAACAACCTTCATGTTTTCCTCACAAGCGACCTCTTGCATGAATAATGAGAGAGAATAATGTCTGTGAGGAGCAAAGGTGGAAGTAGCTTAACATTATTAAACCCCTCTCGGGAAGGGGAGCACACAAAGCTTCTGATTTTGACACAGGAGGCTGGACGCAGTCCGCAATGGACTGGACGCAATATTTTTTGTAACAGTCATTCTAATGGTTTTGAAGAACCAGTGGAACTATGTCTTCCTGCCAGATAGATGCTTCGGATTACAAAAACACTGATATTGCTCATTTTGGAAGTGATGACAAACTATTTGTCATTTAGGTTATAGAAATGTTTGACTGTTGGGTAAAAGCTGCCATATTTGAACTCTAGTAAGCATGCTTTTTGTGGGTTGCAGGTCAAAAGACATATAGGCATAAGTTTCAGGTATATTAATGACTGTAATTCAAAATGTAGTTTGGACTTCACATCGTACTTGATTAAATTTCCATTATAAGTCATAGACATAGAAGCACTGCTACTTATTCTTATTTGCAATGTTGACTAATTAATTTGGTGATTTGCACCACTGAATGCATACTGTAATTTTCCATTGATAAACATATACTTAAAATACCTGTCAGATGATGTTGTTGTTGTTCAGGAATGAGACAGTGGAGTCATTGTGCACAGATTGTAGACAGATATGACATATAGTAGCAAAAATGTACAGTATAAAGGTAAAGTTATCCTACCTGTAATCAGAAACAGTTTTCTTCTCTAGAAGATAATTGGATAGTTTCACCCTCCCTGAAGCAAATTACTGAAATACCTGGTATATGAAGGCAGATAGTTAAATGTGAGATGTACACAGTTTGCAGTGTATGTTTGTAGTGATGTCAGCCATGTTGGAGGCAATGCGAGAGGGTCATTTAAGTTTGTTTTAAATATCTTTTCACAAACAGATTGGTGCTTTCATATTTGCTTGTTGTGTAAGTCAGTGCTGGTCATAGATATGGCATACAGAGAATTACCCATAATCCAAGTAAAGTATGTCCTCAGGGCTTTCATGCAGCAGTCATTAGCACATGTGCTGTCTGAAGAGAAGGAGTGTACATGCAGAGGAGATAAAACTAAGAGGAAAATGTTGCTCTCTGATAACAACTTTGAGGGATTAACTGCACCAGATTGGTAGAATGAAACTATTACGGAAGTCATTAAGTTATATAACTGTGAAAATTCCCCTATCATCTTCTATCATCTGGCAGGTGAAAAATGAGCAAATGGACCATCTGTGATGGTTTTAGTAAACTGCAGAAATGTTCTATATTTTAATCCAAATTTTGGTATATTATTAAATCCTGAAAGTCTTATTTGCTTACAAGTGTAAAAAAAACCCACAATGCACTGCAGTCATTTCAACCTGCTTCTGATATAATTCAACTTGTTTCAAGAATTTTGTAGAAATGACAGTATCAGTGTCAATAAGAGGACAGAATAAGACAATGATGATAGATGATCTCATCATCCTGTCAGATTCTCTAATTTGTTTGAAGAAAATAAGGCTTTTAGAATCTAATAATAGGCAAGAATGACTTAACAGCCTAAACAGTGCTCAACCACAGCAGCCTGGCCGTGCCTTGTTTAGCCAGACAGACTCTTCTTCTGTCCAAAGACTCATATAACTCATAGCATATGGAAACCATACAGACACACAAACAGACATCATCTGGCCCAACAAACAAACAAGGAGGTCCTAAACTCTGTTTGTTTCCACTGTGTTTCCATAGTGTCATAGAGGCAGAGTGACGGCAGGAAAAACAACAGGCAGATTTCCAGTTGGGGACTTTCTGAGCGGCGTTGGCGTTAGCACACTATTTGTGTCATTGGATGTCATATGTATTTAGTAAACTTGGTCTGTTTAGTTTAACAGGAATTGGTTTCAGCCAAGTAATGTGATTTGTGGGGTGATAATTCCCATAAAGCACAAATACAGTCACCGTGTTTTAAAACTTGAACTGGTCGCAGTGTTGACTCTTGCAGAAAACAGTAGACAGTTCATGTTGGAAGCTGTGATTTGGGGTATTTGTCCTTTATGATGATGAATATTGTAACATAGAAAGCATAAAAAGGTGTGCTTTCAGAAAACTCACTGTCAAAAACTCCCACACACTAGTTTGGTCTGTCATCATGGTCATTCAACAAGCATTTGAGCATAATAATCAAAGCCAATACATGATGTCATATATTATTATCAGGACATTATCCAGCACTAGGAAGAAGGAGTTTGATGTTTTCTTGGTCGGTTTGGAATGCAAATGCTCATGTAGGAGTTGGAAGGTCGACATCAGTGCAAACAAATGAACACAAACTTTTCTCAGAGTGATAATAGTTGGCGCACACAAAAAACTTTGGATAGCTTTTGAACTGATATCACAGAGTTATTTAGGTCATGATTTCACAAAAATTAAGCAGGCAGTAGCTGCAGTATGAGCAATACAGAGAAGTTTTATTTTCAGTGTTTTAGCATGGCATCATATATACATCTAATAAATGTTTGTGTTCACTAGGCAGGGTGAGTGTACCGATTTCAGTCCAGGTGTTTGTATGTTCCACAAGTTTACTTTATGTATTGTGTAGACGTAGAAACTTGGAAACTGCACGTTTGCTAAATTTCTGCTGAACTTTGGCTGCTTCCCCGAGGAATTGCTTCAACAAATGCAGCCCTGCATAAACAGTTACAGAACTACACCTTCATCCAACTGTAAAACAATGAAATTAATTGTCTGCAGCAGCAGCAGGAGCAAAGTAAAGATATGGCTGGTGTTTCTCCCTGCAGGTGTGTGAGCTGGTCCGCTTCCTCATAGAGAACTGCGGCAGCGTCCTTGGAGAAGACGTCACCTCCCTGTTCAGAGCCTTCAGCCAGAAGAGCAGCAGCAGTGACCACGGATCTGGTAAGAACTGCGAGTCAGCAGAGGACAAGAGATTAAAGAGGAGAGGAGAAGAGAGGAGAGAACAGGAGAGGAGAGATAAAATCAGCCTGATTAAGAATCATTCTGTATAAATAGAAAATAAATGGAAGATGGATGGAGTTTGATAGAATCGTTTTTAAGATGGAGGCCAAGTCTGCCAGCTGGACTCCTACCCAGAGCTTCTGTTCTTTGAAATGACATGCACAGTGTCCATTGTTTTTTTCTAATGTTTTGTGTCCAAAATCCTCTGCTTTCCACAAAAAGCAACAACAAAGAAACATATCAATCAGTATTTGCATATGATAAATACTGTAAATTGATATTTTAATGAAATGATTTGGATTTTGGCGGTTTGGTCTTTCAAAATCTTCAAAAAAGATGATGATTCATGAGATTGAACTGTCAGAGCTGCAACTAAAAGAGCTATGTTTTTCAATGCAATTCTTAATGAAGGGTTTTTAGGAGTAATAAGTGAGTCTGAATACACAGAATATCTTCCTGTGACCCTCAAATTTTATCCATTTTAGTCAGTTAAAAAAAAAAATCTTACTTGTCATTAGCCCACGTTGAAAATGTTGAAGGCTAAGAAGTAAAAGAGAAAAAGAAATTAAGCAGAACTGGGACAACATTGACGATTTGACATAGTTTAATGAAAGTAAGGTCAGGGGGAAAGTCTTAACTAAAGTGTGTAAAGTGTGTGTGTGTGTGTGTGTGTGTGTGTGTGTGTGTGTGCCTGAACAAGAGCTCCTTGACTTGTTTTCTGAAAGTGTTTGTTAACAATGCTTTAATGTGTTACATATCAAAATTTTGTAACGAGGTTTGAGACAGACTAGCTCACTGTGGGTATGTGTGTGTGTGTGTGTGTGTGTGTGTGCGGCTGAGACTCTTTCAGGCCTGTTGATTGGGGTCAGCAGGTTGACCTGCAGTAATTTCAGTGGTTTCCAGGGTCACAGGTGCTGATTAAGAGAGCATTGAATCTCCTCATTCATAAATGCCGTTAACTTTCTTCCTCACGCTATAAATAACTAGCAGAGGCCAAGGAGCACACAGCAGGATGACGCGTTGTCGTCTGTTCTTCTCGTCTCCAGCGGTGAACTGTGGCGTTCTTCATTCAGCTCAGGGGTCAAGATTCTTTAGCTCTCACTTTTTTTTAGTTCTGTTGATGAAGTTTCTACCAGGAGAGAGCAACAGAATGTAGGAGATGTAGTTATACATTGCATTTTGGCGTAGGTTGTTGTCTAAATAAAAAAAAGTTTGGTTGTCTTCAACTTGGACTGCAAATTTTGGTAGCTAGTAGGTGGAAAGACACAAAATTGCAGGATAATTGCATGAAAGCTGATGTCTGCTAAAACTGTATAATTTTAGGGCTACTTTACCATTACAGGAAAGTCTTTGTGTATTTTGTTTGCTAAATTATTGTGTTCTTCTGTGTATTTTTGGATGAAATTCTCTTGATCTTGATTTGAAGATGTTTAGTCCGAGTCTCATAATAATATTCTTTCTCTTCTCTCTTTTTTTTATTGCTTCGTCTCCCTCCTCATCTATCACCCGCTCTGTCTTTCCCTTTCTCTTTCTTTCTCCTGCCAGATGTGTCATCTTTCCAGATGAATGACTCATCATACGACAGTCTGGAGAACGAACTGAATGACGACCCCGAGTCTCCCTACCAGGAGCAGCTGCCTCTGCGTGACAAGCCGGACAGCTGCAGCCGCGACTCTGTCATCACCCTCAGTGACTGCGATCCTGATCCTGAGCCGGAGACTGACCTCCTGCTGCAGCTCCCTCCGCTGGCAAGACCCCGGAGGTTCAGCCCTGCAGTACGACAGCCACGCACCCGCCAGGCCAACGGCCCATCGCAGGGTCCCAGGAGGCTGAGGAGGAGTTCAGAGCCTGCATTGGCACTGGCAAGCACACCGCCCTCGGGCACAGTGACAGTTCACGCCAATAAGCTCAGCCTACCAATAAGGAAGGCAAGCTATGATGCTGCCATTGAAGGGGAGGGGGAGGAGGATGAGGACGAGGTGTTTCTACAGCAGGGACTGAGTGGGCTGCAGCTAAAGGAGGAGGGGGATGGATGTGAGAAGGGAGGAGCCAAAGTCCAGAACGGTGGGCGGAGGAAAATGAAGCACGCCCCACCGCCTCCGCTGCGACTGGATGCCAGCTGTTCCAGTCTGTCATCCCCAGCAACCTCCCCCACAGGCTCCTCCCTCAGTTCTTTAGACTCCGCCTTCTCACAGTACTCTACTGACTACGCCACCAATGGGCTGAACGCATTGGGTGAGCCAGCTCCTCTCTCCCCTCTCTTTCCTGGACGGCCCCAGCTGTCTCCAAGGGGCTCTCCTCCTCAGAGGGAAGCCCCGCCTCATTGGCCACAGCCCAGCCAGCCTCCCCGGACCAGCCAAGCCCCCTCCAATCACCCTAACACGTGGCTCAAGAAGGACCGACGCCTGTCATTAAGGCAATCTAATAACGGACACACGGAGGAGGATTTGGCAGTGGTAAATGGGAAAACCCACTCAACCAGTAATGGCTCCTCTGTCAGCATCCAGGAGGCCTTGGTGACGAACCGAAACTGCCAGCGGAGATCCAGCAGCCCTCCGTCCTACCAGCAGGCTCTTCTGCAGCTGCAGCGCAGCCACTCCCCTTTCTACAAGGGGACAAAGAAACCTCTGACAGTCAGAGAGCTCAGGCTGCTCCATGACCAGACCTGCACCTACAGACCCCCCAACAACTCCAAGCCACACACAGGAGGCGAGGTCACAGAGAGGCTGGCTGAAAGTGAGTGTGTGCAGCCCCCACAGGGTGTTTTTTATGGACAAAGCGCCACCACTCTGGTCCTCCAAAGGCAGAAGTCCCACTCTTTAACTCCAGCCATGGAGAGACACAAAGGGGGGAGGACCCTTCCCCGGCGAGCATCTGAACCTGGCAAGGTTGAATCTGGCACTGCAACCTCTAACCTCTCCAAAAGCCTCACCCTGGACAGACCTCGTGCTTCTAAAGGTCAGGCACAAGATGGAGGTCTGAGAGTGTCAGACGTGGAGCCCAAACACTCTCCCTCTTCTGCCGAGCAACGCTTCTGCCTGTCTCCCTCTGCCACCCGGGCTGTAAGGGACTATTTCTCCTCGCAGGGTCAGGCGGATGCAGATGCCTGCCTGCGGAGGAGTCAGGAGGTGGCACTGGCTATTGTGCAGGGGAAGAGGGAGTGGCAGAGCCGGCGGTGCAGCGACCCGCGAGTAGACGACTTTGACCAGCTGTTTTTTGCAGAAGAGTCATATGTGTAAATGAGAACTGTGTACAGACAAACTGTGTGTGAGAGACCGGTTTTTATTTGATATGTTCGCTTGTATGCAGCTTATTATTGATGTTATAATATTCATCCATATACACATTGTTCCTCCTGGCAGCAGTAGTCAGCCCAATACAAAGAGGTGTTGCAGTTTACTGTTAATGGTACATCCAAGGTGTTAGATTTTAAAAGGTACAGATGCACTTCCTGCTTCAGTGTTTCACCTGTTTGTGGCGTAAATCTTTTAAATGTACGTTTTGATTTCTTTTCTACCTGGCAAAAAATCGATTCGAAATTTTGAAGTTATGGGTCATAATCCAAAGCATACAAAATATGTTTTAAAGCGCTTTCTTGTATGTGAAGGTTGCTTTGTAGCACTGCAGCTGGAATCCTCAAAACATTATTTATTGAGTAGTGTTGCCTGATTCAGTGAATTCATGAAAGAGAAGATGTGAAGAAACAGTTTGTTTAATTGGACATCTGGATCCCCAAACAATAATTAAAGCTGTTGTCAGAATGGGTCACAGCTCATGTGCCAAAATCTGGTTGCTCTGAAAAATATTTTTCTCTGGCAGTGTGTCCTTGTTTTGCCTTCGGAATGTGTTGTTGCTTTTTTAGCACATGAAGAAATAATAAAGAAAGAGAGAGAGTTCTTCAGAAGTGAAAAAGAGAGGACAAAGGAGCACTTTCAGCATTCTCTTTTAAAATTTTTAAAAAAAAATATGCTTTTACCATTTCCAAAGACAGAATAAAATTGTGGTGGGAGGTCAAGGTGATTTGAGTTTTAGTTTTTAACAGCGAAACATAAAAAATTTTACTAAAATTCCGACTATACTGTATATCATCGTACTCATCACTTACGAAGCAGTTTTCAGGCAGAGACACATCAAGGACACCACCAGGGTTCAAAAAAATTTAGGGCAAAGAAATGTTGGCACGACAAATGTTTGTTAGGGCTGCTTTCTGTAGAAGTAATGACAACAATATGGTCAAGATGACTGCTATGACTTCATGCAAATACTCTGGACACATGCTTCCAGCTCTATTCACAACACCTGTGATGTTTGCTGTTCTGCCAGAGGAGGAGGAAGTTTTAGAACAGATACTCTCACTGTTCATACTTGTACCTTAAGAAAACAAAACATCCTAGACTATTTTAAGGGCATTTGTACCTTTTATAACCAATTGCACCCTTATTGTGAACTTTTTTTCCCCCAGCGAGTGAAATGTGTATCTGTCTGAATTAGTGGTGAATCAGTGGGGCAGGTATTTATTCATTTCTATTGTTTCCAGACACACAGCACATAGTGTTGTCCACTGCAGCTCTGGTTTATATCTCTGTGACCTGGGAGGGGAGGAGCGAGAAGGAGGGGGGAGAAAAACTCTCAATGTGTGTTTGTGTGAAAGAAAGTGGTGGTGAATATAATGTGATCATTAACAGCATGTCCAGAGCGGGAATGTGAGAATATGTGTGCCATTGAGAGAGAAATCTCCTTTATTCTTGCTTTTATAGTACTTCATTATTCTCACCAAGAATTCCTCTCAGTCTCACAAGAACGAGAGTAGTGTGTGCGTGTATGTGTGTGTGTGTGTTGGTGTGTGTGTAAATTTAAGTTGAATGCACCATTGAAAAACTGTTTCTCTAGCTGTTGTATGTTTGTCCATAATAATATTATTTTTTGATTCCAGTGCTGCCGTCATTGCAGTACTGATTTCTGTGGTGACACTACGGTGACCTTATTTCACTGTTGATTCATGTTTGGAAAAGTATATAGGAAGAACACAGTGTTATTATGAACTTAACAACTTTTCCACCAGATCACACACTGGAATAAGGCCATTGTCATTTTAAGTGTTGCCATTTTAAATGGTCTCAAAAAGTACTTTATCCTGTATTATTAATATTATAATTGTTATTTCCATTACAGTGAATAGTGTTCGACGTGTAAAGTTCTGCATATTTATGATACAGAAATATATAAATATATATAAATATATGATCTTGTTACTTTGGTATGTCGTGTTGTGTGAGAAAATCAGAAGTGTATTTTTGTACATGCCAATTCTGCTGCTGCTGTCTCTATAGAAAGTATATTTGCTACAAAATGCACCATTTGTATATTGTGTACATCTGATGTCCAATGCTCACGAGAACAAACTTTAATTGATTTTAATAAATGTTGCTCTTGTGAAACTACTTTGCAGATCAAATGTGATTTTTTTTAGTGTGAACTTGAGAGGTTTGACAGGTATTTCATCTGGGCTGGATGTAGGAAGAATATAACCAGAGACATTTACATCAAGGAAGATTTAGAACAAATACAGCTATGCTCAATTTTTCAAGGAGGAGCTGACATGAAGCAGGTTGAGAGCTAGAGATGAAACGTGCAACAATTCACAAAAGAAGTAGACAGATAAAAAAGAGCAAAAATTCAGATACTGATCAGATACATCAACATCCTGCTCACATTTCTGGACAGCTACTTGGAGTTCAGTTCATTCTTGACTTTCATATCTTTGTGTGTTCACCTGCCTTCAGCAATTTAGGGACAACAGCAGGTTAATGTTTCAAGGTGAAATGTTATTAATCTTGAAAAAAATACTAAAGATATTGCTACTATAATCCTTTAAATAAAATTAAAAAAATAATAATTTGGGTCATGTAAGATACCTTTAGAAATTGGTAAACCTGAGGAATCCCATCACACTAATAAACACCTCACATAATAAACATATTCTTCTGCTTGTTCCAATGTTTTGCTCTTAAGGTTTTGTGAAAAGTAATCTATAATCTTTGGAAGCTTTGGGATGTCTACTCAAATAAGGTTCTTAGTTTGAACAGTGCTTGGCTGCACAACATGAGTATGTCAGGCTGAAGAAATTATAGGACTGCACAATTATTATCAAGGTTCATGAAGTAATTTATGGAGGAATTCTTGAAAGAATCCTGTGTGGTTCCCCTCTGCCTGCAGTCCAACGCACCCCACAAAGGTTTGTTTAAGCCGTTTGAGTTATGATTGTAAACCTGATACAGATATTTACGGCAAGGAAACTATGAGAGCAAAATTTACTAACACAAGAATCAACTGTGGCTTTGTCACTGTTTCTCTAAACCTTAATTTATAATGTTTTCTGAAAGCCATTAACACAGAACAGAACAGCAGCAGTCAGGGTTGACTCATTTATTTAGAGAACACATTCTGAGACGTCGAAACCAGCAGAAATATAGATGGAATCATCAAAAGCCTTCACATTTGTACACTGGTGTATCTCATATTTTCCACCAGTACATCACATTGGAATATACATATTGTGTACTGATGTGGCTTCACTGACCTGATGTTCCCCAGGGAGACAGGTTGCACAGCAGATCAGATGGTGTAATCCAAACACAACTGTTGCATCTCAAAGTTCACTTTTTTTTTCTTTTTACATGACTGTTTTGTGGTGGGTTTTATCTTTTTTTTTTTTTAGAGTGACAGGAGTTGTTATGTGTTATGTTAGTGCAGCTGCAGGCAGGAGTTTTCTTTTCCTTTAACTTTTCTCATATAGGCTTTTAAAGAGTTGTTAAAAAGCTGCACACCTCATGTTCTCTTCAGTTACACAGACTTGTGATAGATGCAAACAATATTACACTACAGAAAAGAATGAGGTAGCAAATTAAAGCAGAAAAATAGTGATGATGTAATGTGTCAGCTTTCTGCCTACATAAAATGGTTAACCTGCTGCGTCATTTCCTGTTTTCACTTGAGAACGGGGCACTTCAGCAGCCGAAATGTTTAGAGATGTCAGATTCTTTTTTCTTTCCACCAACCTGCATCACAGAAAGTGGAAATGAACATAAAAGAGGGAGGTGAGGATTGAGAAAGAGGATCTTGAAATCTCAGAGTCTTGAAATCCCAGCAGCTGGTCAAGGAATCAGTGTCGTATGCATGTCGGTCACTTTGTGGAACAAAATGTTACAATATGTATAGCTCAGCGTCTTCATACACACTTTGATGATCTCAGTGATGGTAATGATGACAATGGTATAATTTGTGTATTTTGTGTTTTATCTTAATAATAATTTGTTGATATTATTCTTTTTTCTATTAGCATTTAAGTTAAGTTGTCCCTCTATGACATTAAAGATAAAATGAAATAATTAAACGTATCTTTAAATGATTGCAGCATTTGATAAACTGTATTAGAGAGAGAGAGAAAAAAAAGCAACCGCAACAATCAGGCAACACCCCACATTCACAACAAGTGACACACCACGTTACACCCTCTTTATTTTCTGCTTACTGATGGGACAAAGAACCTCATAAACCTATGACTGTGATTTCTAGGAGGAGGTAGACACAACTGGAGCTCGCTATACGTAAAGAATGCAAGCAATCCAGCAAGATAGCCCAGGCTCTCTGTGTAGTCTTATTTTGGAGTGAGTTTATTAAATATTTTGGATCGTCTCCATTTTACGTAATAAATCTCTTCTGATGAGTGGATGTGACTGCGGACTGTGAGGATTTACAGATGCTAAATGCAACCCAACACACAGCAGTCAGCTAGGCTACAGCGATTTTTTTTGGCTTCAGAAAGGGGGCACCAGTGGAATTAACATGAACCTAACAAGCATATAAACATATCATGTTGGCCTCATCAGCAGACGTCAATTTGAGGTCTAATTGTGAAAAGACCAAACAACTACAAAACCCTTTTTCTTTTTTTTGTTTTAAAATGCTTGGATCTCTTTGCATGTACTACCTGCCTCAGGTCTTCTCTTAACGATCTGCGTGTGGCTGGAGTCAAAGCAGGGCCAGCACCAGACATGTTAGAGATAATGACATGTAACAACCAGCTGTAAAATAGGATTGATGTATAACCACCATCATATGACAACAGGAATCCTCTGAAAGGAACAAACTGTTCTGCTGTCGAGACGTCTCCTACTGACATGTTAGAGCTGAATCTTTCTGTCCTCTGCAACCTGGAAGGTGATATAAGAAGGGAGGGTCTTTTTTTTAATTCATGTGGTTGCTGGTATTTATAACTCAACATACCTGGCAAGAGTTTTACCTGCTACATATTGGTTTACAATATTCACAGCTTAAGAGGAAAAGTTCAACAACTTTGTTCTGATTGTCTGGTGTTGATTTGCTCTCTTGGTTACACATTCACTGTGGATGGGATCATGATGTGATGAGTAATAATCATTTATAGGCCCAATCATCTTTTTATCATTAGAACATAACAGACATGCCTGGCTGACTACACAGTGAACTTTTTATTTCAGAAAGGAGGGTGGTGTAATGGTTTTAATCAGTGAAGTTGAGCTATGTAAGGTTACAAATGATGGAAAACATTTTGAGAGTCATTGTGTCTGGCCTAAAAACGTTAATATCCTTCAAAATGTAAATAACCAACAAATGATCCCCAAATGTAGTTTTAAAAAAATGGCTAAAAGTGTTGCTGTTGTTGCTGTTTATAGTGTTGTAGGGTGTAAGACACAGTAAAGATTATTGCACTATGACACTATAAAATGTGAGGTCTCATTAATCAACCCAAAAGAGCCCCAAACTATCAAACTAAAGACAAGCATTATAGTCAAAAATTTAAATAAAAGAAGTCATCACTGAAAGGCACTTCAAGATAAAAAAGAAAGTCTGCAATGAAATACATTCATAAGTGAGGATGTTTAAAGTATATCCACAAAATGTCAGGTAAAAGTCTGTCCAAATCCAGTGTGTAGAGCTGATCAGCTTCTGAATCTTTCAACTCTACACCGATCCACAGAGAAAGTTCACATCTGCAGCAGCTGTGGGATCACACACAGCTGTTTCACCCTGCTCCTGCTCTGGTTCCCATTTCTTTGCTGATCCAGCAGAAAGCAGAGCAAATCACACCATAGTGAGGGCTTCAGTTTCCATTGGGGCAACTCAAACCAAAGATAACTGTGCTGTATATGAATGCCACATGCTTTTGATAAACAGCAAGGTAGAAACATTCTCATGTCTCTTATTGAGTGCTGACTGTGTAGCAACTCAGCCTTCAACCTCACAATGATCCATGATGCGCCTCTACCAGCGGCATCTGTATCACTATATTTCAGGGTCTTTTCTACTTGTACTCCAAAATCTTGAGTATATGCCTGAGTATCAAGCGCCACTCCTAATGGTGCTTCTGAAAAGTGTGTAGTTTGTGCCTTTGCGGAGAAAAGCAGCTGTAATTACTGTATGTCCATAGGAACCTCTCAAACCACCACTGCAGCATAGTCGACTTCTCAGTTCTGCTGCTGTCTGTTGTTAGCATGGTTAGCTAGTGAAAATATGAGTACATACTGAGCATATGAACAGACTGCAGAGAAGCAGATTACGCTAAATGAGTTTTTTGAGAATTTTTCATGTGTTCTCACTGTAAAACTGGATCACTGTCAGATTTCATTGTAATCACTGCAACCTCAAAGCAAGAAGGTCATAGGTTTGGACCCACCAGCTGGCCGGGGGCCTTTCTGTTTGGAGCATGTTCTCTACATGTTTGCATGTTTTTTTCTCTAGGTGCGGATGTTTCCCTCTACAGTCCAAAGGCATGCATCATTTTGAGTGTGAATGGTTGATTGTGGTTGTCTGTCTGCAGGCCTATGTGTTACCTTGTACCCCTTCTCTCTCTCTTGCACAGGATAAGCAGGTGTAGATTCTGGATGAATGAATACAGTAGATGTCCAAGCTACTGTCCTCTATAATGAAGCAAGCTACAAACTTTTCAGACTCACCTTTCAAGCCTACAGAAGGGAGTGATACAAAGAGGGAGTCTTTCTTGAAGTTTTCTTCTTTCTCATACTTTGTTGCTGGCTATACAGGTGCAGTTCACATTCTCAGACCCTCAGCTGCCCTCCTGGCAACAGAAAACATTGCTTTTGTTTTCACAAGGAGGATAGGGGAGTTTTAGGGCAGCTTGGCTTCTCAGTGAGAATCCTCAGCCAGCCCTTAGCTCTGTACAATGAGGTCATGCCTGATACAATCTATCCCACTTGTGAATTTCAGTCAAAACAGCACTTAGGTGTGTTTTCCTCCCTACGCTTTACTGTTGACCCACTCTGAAAAGCATGTTAACTCCCTGGGCAGGAACCCTGATATTCCCACATATTGTTTTTCTGACACACATTGTGCAGCTTTTGCTGAAACTGTTACTTTGCAGTGGAAAGCAAAAGCAGGCATGAGTAAACTGCCCCTCTGAGCCTTGCGGGACCTTGCATCTGATGTCGATTAAGTTCCTATGTGCAAAATATCGCAAAAATAATGGCACTGACGGGAATATCTCAGTGCCAACTTGCACCCAATTTTACAGTCCTGTCCCATGTGATGGAAGTAGCTGCTGTAAAAGAACCAAGCATATTGTAACATTGTTTCTTCCAAGCTGAAACCCACAAACTATGATCGTGGTGGTTTATGGGACTCTGTAGAGGAACAGAGCCATTTGAAGAAAAAACATGTCAGTTTTTTGTTTGACGTTGTTACAGTACATCTAAATACAGCTAATTGCAGGCACAGCTCAAAAGAATTTAAGACCTCCAACAAAGTTCAGTTACATAACAAGAGAAAAGATTTATATGTCAGGAGACAGAGGACAGAAGGAAATGTGAGGCAGAGAGACGTACACATCTGTTCTGTGTCTGTGAATCCTGTGTGTGAGCATATCAGTGTGTATATGTATTTGTGTGCATGCGTACAAACATATGCATACATTTTATGTTTAGTGTATTGTTTTTTTCTGTTTGTGTACATGAAAATGTATTCCTGTGCACGTGTGTCCATGAATGAACATTTCTGTGACTGAGTGTGCATGTACCAGTCTGTATATGTGAACGTGAGAGTGTGGACACACACAGCATACATAGTGTGAACTTAATAGTGCATTCACCTGAAAAACAATCATGAAAGCATGTCTAAAATGAGAAAGATGATGTCCAGTCACATTTTTTTTGCTCTCTGTCTGATGCTGTGGGTGGAGGTATCGTGTGAGAAAGTGACGTCAATATATAACTGCGATTAGTAACTTGTTTGAAGGTGATGGTGATTATCAGAGTCAACTGATGCTGAATAGTTTTCACAATTTCAGCGCTCTGCCAAAACTAATGAAGCTTCATTAAATGCAGGTCTGGAAAAGCAGAGTCAAAGGGCAAGGCACATTCAAATAAGGGACCCAGTTTAAACTTTCAAAAACAATGGCTGCAAATGAAAACCCTCTTCCTGCCCTATTTCTTCACCAAACTTAGTTAGCTAGTGAGATCAGTTGCATCAGATTCGACTTGGAAAATTCTGATTAAGGCATTAAGGAACTAAACAAAGTTAGTTCCCCTCATAGCTGGCCTGTGCATAAACTGCACGTACCCATGAGGCATCTTGGATAACCGCCTTCTAACATTAAATGGATTGTGAGGCTAAAAATGGCCCTACAGGCTTTTCCTCTCATCTACAAAGACTAGATTCCCTATTGGATTCCTGCCTATGGCTCCCTTTTGAACAGTTACGCCACATCCTCTCTGTATTGCTTAAACACAAACACAAAGCATACACATTTACTCTGCCTCAAATAACTTATCAAATAATTATTAAGTTAACAGGCAAATATTCAGGTATGAATGCACAGGGATACACCCACATTCACACTTAGCCTCTGGGGAAACCTCAGGATGGCTTCCCTGCTGATTTTCCACATGCTGGTGTGTGTACTTTTATATTTGCACCCCTTTCATGTGTAAACCAGTGAAGGTGCGTGGCAGGGCACATGAGTTTGACCTTCACTGGCATCAGAAGTGACGGATTAGGCCAAACTTTTATCTACCTCTATGTTATCACCACCAACGCTCTCACCTATGTTCCCATGAAAAAAAAATGCCAAGTGCTTTAAAGATCCTTTATTTTTACACCGTACCAGGGAAACCACCAGAGTATTTTTTAGGGAATCCCTTCATAAAGGAATCTTGAATCTTAACAATACACACAAGTATTGTTAAGATCCTCTCTTGCAGATCAAGATGTGGAGCACAATGCATATTTCTTTGTATTTTTATGGATGGAAAGTGGATGAAGTCAGTGAAGTCAGGGATTTTTCATCCTGAAAAATAATGCAAAAATGAGTAAATTCTATATCCTACATATCTCCAAGAATTATCACCTCATCGTGGTGGAGAGGTTCACATGTTCCTGTGACCCTGGGAGCTGTGTTGTCGGGGGCAATAGCCCTTAGTAGGGTCTCCCAAGGCCAATTGGTCGCAGGTGAGGGTCCAGACTAAGAACATGAATCTCAATGAAGTGGCATCTTTGGGGTGCAGGAACCCCACCCGGAAGAGGGAGACTGGGGCAGCCTCTTGGAGCCAGGCCTAGGAGTGGGAGCTGACCAGTGAGCGTCTGGCGAGGACCAAGGCATGCTGATACTCACCCCCCTGCTCAGAGCTGTGGCCAGGTCATTGGTGCCTGTCGTGGCTACAAGCTGAGAACCCAGTGCCGGGTGTGGATGTGCCTAAGATGCTGAAGACTCTGGACATTGTTAGGCTGTCTTGGCTGACACGCCTCCTCAGTGTCACATGGAGGTCTGGGACAGTGCCTGTAGACTGACAGACTGGGGTGGTGGTTCCCGTTTTTAAAAAGGGGGGGAGGAGGTTGTGCTCCAATTATCAGGGGATCACACTGCTCAGCCTCCCGAGGAAAGCAGAGAGAAGGAGAAGGATGTCTGGGACCAAAAACAGCCCTGTGTTAAAACAATGCAGGGGGCTGCATTGGTGGGAGAATGTTATTTCATGTGCTGATTAGATGAAATACAATCCAGGAAGTCCAGATTGAGCAATAGATCCATAAGTCAAAATACTTATACAGACACCAAAACATTACACAGCGGTTTATAATACTATGAGCCAGGACTTCACAATTGATAATGATTTTATCTTACATCGCAAAGATTATGTGGTAAACAGTAGAAATACGACATTCATAGCACATATTCATAGCAGATCTAGAGACATAAAGTGTAAATATGCAGCAGCCCAAATATGTCACAGCAACTATGCAAAGAGCAGGGGATGTCTCTTTTTATAAAGTCACTCTTTTTTTTAATTCACTCTTGACATAGTAAGCCTTGTTTTTAGTGCAGTTTTATTTTGAATTTCTAAATTATCCTCCAAGTGAAGCCCCACATCGACCTGCAGAAGTGTCTTTGAGCAAGATACCAGATCTCTACCAGCTCCTGGGGTGCTGGCCTGTACCTGACCACAGACCCTGTACCTCTCACCTGACTTTGTTAGGAGAGAAGGTAAAAGAGTTTCCTTGTATGGATCAATAACGGACCAGGTTTAGGGTGCACTCTGTTGCAGTGTGTGAAAGAAGGTGAAACGTGGAAGGAAGTATGAGAGGGGGAGGAAATGGCAGGCGAGGTGGGGGTGCTGCCATGACCTATGAGTAAAACTGAAGACATCAAGAACCACTGATATCCCCCGCCCAACATCAAGGCTTCAAAAGCACATAGTACCCCTCCCCTAAACACCTACACCCCATGTCCCTCTCTGATGACTGACACATATGTGAGTCATGTTGGTGGCAGGTCAGCGTTATTCATGTTGAAGGAATAAAATGTTCCCCATTGTTCTTATTTATAGATCATTCCATGTGCTGGCCACATTTTGATCCTGTCGCCATTTTGGTCATTACGCAACAAACAGCAGTCTGTTTTTTATTTTAAAAGGTGCCACATGGCATTTTACCACCCATAGATCCTGCCGTTAACAAATGGCTTCTATACTGTGTTTTACAGTGTAAACTGCTGGGGTGGATTTGGAGGGAAATCTTCTGTTTATATACACACCATTGTTTGACTATCAGTGTGTGTGTGTGAATATTTCAATGCTTACAAATGTCCGCAAGCATGTTTATGTCTTCATGTATGTTTGCCTGTCAGCAACATCTTCTGAGGTTACATAGGGCAAACAGAATTTAGAGTTTACAACTGTGCCCCAGGTGCATTTTGGTTGTAATGGCTGACGTAAATCTTCCTTTTTGGAAATTTCAAAAACAACAAAGACAGATAACACAGAGAGAAACAGTTGGTCAGTGACCTGTTCAGTCAGTGTGTAATTTACACGACAAAAACCACCCGTCTCACTTATTACCAGCTAAGCTATGTGACACAGACGTGTGTCTGCACAAGCACACACACACGCACATTCATTGTTACATAAGGCAGCACCATAACCCTAACAACCCAAGCCCAGCCATGTTTACAGTGAAACCACTGAACACATGACGTCAACACTTGAAAGTGAGACAGAGTGTGTATTACAGTTTTTTACAATTGGTTACCTGCACGGTTCAATGCTGAGTACACATCTTCAAAACTTCAAAACACAGTCAACACAACAGCATCAATATGGACCAAACTGTGACGACATTGTTTTCACAAAAAGCTTTCAATGACTACAAACCACCAAAACTCTGTGGATCTGTAGCCCATTTTACAAATACTTACATACTCACTTCAAAACTCTGAACATGTATTCATATGGCCAGCAATTTGCCAAATCATAACCTCACTGAAATACATCTATATTCAAACAAAAACAAGAAAATTTGTCAAAAATAAAGCCCATTGAAACCTTTCCTGCTGCATTTCTATACACTGTGGTATGTACTATAGAGAGGTACAAATCTTACTGTATTTTGTAAATAAGTTTTTTTTACACAATATACACATTTCTTATACTATTACACTATCAATTAAAAATAACACACATAAAAAACAACTAGAGGTCACAAAGTGAAGTACTACTTCAAAGACACAAAGTCAGTATTTTCTGATTGACATGATTTCTTGTCTTTAAAGACTGTCATTAGGCTTAGAAAGGAAAGGAAAAAGGAGGTTATGGATGTTTGTGTGTGTGTGTGTGTGTGTGTGTGTGCGCGCACGCGTGCGTGTATGTGTGTGTTTTCCTTCTTGTTACCTGGTCACGGGTAGCCATTATATTTCTGACCTCTGACCCCCTTACATAAGCTTCCTTGTTTACTAGACTCAGACCTTTTCACAGTTCCTCAGTGTGTATCCACAATTTCTGATATTGCCAAAATATGAATGCGTTTTGGCTTGCTTACCAGCCGTGACTCAGAGCTGGCTTTTAGGTGATATAACACACACCCTGGAAACCATATTGGACATCTTCAGCTCTTATGCAACAGTGGCTGTGTACGGCTTATTGAGCTGTTTGAACTGTTTTTAATGGTTTAGGCTAGGCCTCTTAGTTCTAATTGAGGGACTTTTACAGTACAGTATGCTGAAATATAGAATTACATTTTATACAATAGTATGCTTCCATCATTGTGGCAGCAGTTTGGGGAAGGGCCTTTCCTGTTTCAAATGCCTTCACAAAGGACTGGAGGCAGTTATAACAGCAGAGTAATGTCCATGGTTTTGGAATAATGTGGTGTTCTACAATCATATATGGGTGTAATGTTTGTGTGTCTACTGTACACACTTTGTTTGGGTGTCCACACGATATTGTCAGTGTGGAGTATCTTTTAACCAATAGGAATGATGGCAAAATCATTAATTCATTTTCAGATCTGAAAACTTTGAATAGATCATACAGGAATGTCTGTTCTCTGTCTCTCTCTAATTTTCCTATAATTGCCAATGATGGAAGGTGATCTTTGATCTTTTGTACACAGAGGCGGGAAAGATGTGGATGCTCAGAGGGACGAGTTCACTAAAGGCGTATTTCTTCTACATGTCACTTCTACATGTCAATACATTTTGAAAGGGAATGGAGGAGTAAATGCAGCGTTAAATCAATCAGAGTCAACAAAGTGAAAAATGCTGGACTGTACTGTATTGATGACTATTGATTAGATTTTGTTTTGGTGTTTGGTCTGAGATCTGTAAGTGGCGTTCTTTGTTTGTTCAGCCATGGTGGATGTCACTGTCAGACCTACAATGTTCTTCTTTTCATTAAAAAGCGGCCCATTTTGTGTCCTTAGCCACAGATTTAGAAACCAACACAGCTCCTACACCTTCCCTACATATTTTCTCCTGTTCTCTGTCTTCTACACTACACATGCAGACAAAGGTGAATATTCCATCCTTTGCCTTTGTTACCATCAATCATGCCATTTTACTTGATAGGTTGCATAACTGGGTTGGCATTTCTGGTACAGCTTTAAACTGGTTTCATTCGTATTTGACTAATAGATACTTTAATGTTTGTATCAAAAATCATGTGTCCTCCTCAGCTCCCCTGCTGTGTAGAGTCCCTTAGGGGTCAGTCCTTGGACCAGTCCTCTTCTTGTTATCCATGCTTCCTCTGGGTCATTTGTTCAGTCGCTTTCAAGACGATTCATATCACTGTTATGCTGATGATACACAGATCTATTTCTCTGCCAAACCTAATAACCTGAACCCAACTGTCCTCCCTCCATGATTGCTTAGCCACCACCAAAAATCAGATGTCAATTCTACCACTAAGAATTTTGGTATCATCTTTGACCAGTATATGACTTTTGACCATCATGTTACTAAGCTCGTCCAGTCCTGTTTTCTTCAGTCAAGAAATATAACAAAAGATGTATCTTGTCTTCTACGGATCTTAAACTATTAATTCACACTTTCATTTTCCCCTGTCTAGATTATTGTAATTCCCTCTACATGTGCCTCAGTCAAGCTGCTCTAAATCGTTTACAGTTGGTTCAAAATGCAGCTGCCAGGCTATTAACTAGAACTAGCCATCTGTCCCACATTACCCCTGTTCTTACGTCCCTCCATTGGCTTAAACTACAAGATCCTGTTGATAACATATATGACCCTGCATGACCTTGTCCCCAGTTACATTTCTGATTTACTCATTCATTCCACTTCTCGATCACTCCAATCCTCAAATCTTGGCCTTTTATCTATCCCCCACTCTAATTATAATTAATTTTTTATTTAATTAATTAATTTTTTTATTCATGTGTGTGTGAAGGGCTTTGTAACTATGTGTTTTAAAAAGTGCTATATAGCTTTACTTACTCCCTACCATCTGTCTCTCCAACTTTCGCATCGTATGTAATATTCTAGCTGAACTTTCCTCCACGTAGAGAATCAGGCTCTGGAAAGAAAGTTACTTTCAAATTTCTTGTCTGCTCCTGATTGTCTGAATTTGTCACTCTGATCTCCTGCCAGGAATGTATTGACGATGGGCCGACCAGGCATGCTGTCATTGCATAAAGGGAGCTTTGGACCTAATATGGCCACCAAATGCCATATGTGACATAACGAGTGATGTAACTCACTGGACTGCTCCAATTCAGTAGAACATTATTTTCATAAATGAAGAGAAAAGCACAGTGCACACCTCCGACCTAAAGGCTCCCCAGCTGGTTGTTATAGTTAACATTGTGGATGATATCATGGTTACATAACATGAGTCAGAGTTTGGTTTAATGGTAGCACAGGGCGAGCGATGATTAGGTCACCAACATCTCTAGGTTTGTTGGGACTGTTGATGTGCACAGTACATTTTGTGTCAGGTAACAATGAAAAAAGAATGCATTGCTTTCATTCCAGAGGAAGCTGCTCTGCCAGTGCAAACATTGAAAATATTTCTGAGACAGGCCGACACACAAAATGACACAAAAGAATCCTGACAAAACTCTTGGTGGTTAATAAGGTGTGTGATACTCAGGAAATTTTTGCATAGTTTCAAAGATAATGGATGCATATGGAAAAAGTCTTATGGTATGTTCAAACACAAAGTGAATTTTCGTCTCACATTATTCACACATATTTGACCATTTTGTTTGTGTTTATTCGCCCCAAACAGCCTAGCTGTAAGCTAGCTAGCAACAGAGTGTCTGTGCGAGTGTTTCTGTGTGTTTGTGTTCAGTTTAGCTTCTGAATGAACTAAGAACTCACCACAAACTCACATTTTTTGTGTTATTTCCCTCCAGTCTCCCAACTTTTTCCTCTCCTCTTTGTATGTTTATGAAGCACATTCATAAAGCTTCGGGATACAACTTTCAAGTTGAAACATTTTCAGCTTGCGCAGGTTCGTATTTGCGTCTACTCAGGTCTTTGCATTGACTTTGTATGTAATCACAGTGCATCTAAAACTCGCTTTGCATTGTGTCTGAACACAGTTAGGGCAGCAGGGTATCATGTGACCTGCAGTTCATACAGTAACTACTGTGCTGAAATCACCACACAATGAAGTGCTGTTCTTGGAGCTTTGTCGTGGACACTTGGTTAATATCATATATATATTTCTGATTTCAACAAGCAAATGTTGCAAATTCAGATGTTACAAATGTAACAGTCTACACTTTTCTGACAGCATAACAAGACAAATTGTCACTGGAAATGTAACACTTTCCCTTCCACTTCTTCCTTTTATTTTCCTTCTTTCTGCCTGAGTGCAGTTACATTTTTCATATAATTAATAAAACATATTTTAATGAGCTCTTTAGAATGATAGTTTACAGGACTACAGCTGAATAAATTGCAACCCTATCAGACTGTCACTGACTATTGTACAATGTAATAATTGGCAAAATGTTACCTGTTTTAATGTGTTTCTAAATTGATCAGTGGTTGAATAAAACCAGAATCTGTACAGTAATTTCTTTTTTTAAAATGTTATATTGTATGTGAAGCCGGGGATAAAGTGAACACACAACTTCAAATGCTAATTTTATTCTCTTTTTTGTTACCCAATTATGGAAAGCAACTTGTAGAAAAATCTTGGCTTCCACCAAAGGCCAGGCTTTCAAATTTACAAAAGAAAAATTTAGAAAAAAAACAAATAAATAAAAAAACTCAGTACCCTTCCAGCACAGAAAACATGCCCCAGAAATGGTGACAGATTCGCACCAAATGTGGCTCAAACGCGGTACAAGTACAGCACAAATATGGCAGAAGAACACAGAAAGATTCACCACCCTGCTATGTAAACTCTCTAACGTATCAGTTCTAATATATCAAATTTAGCAGCCTTTTCAGTTCACAGAGAAAGCAACATTCAGTTTGCTTTATACATTTGATAAACAAAACAGAAATAACGTGTGAGGTTTTCAATCCATCAACATCTGCAATCCTACCAAAACAATCACACAAAATGTGGCTTTTTATAAGTGCATCAAACAACATTAACCACTCTTTTACAGCATTGTGCACAATAATCTCAAAACAATATAAGATACTCAATAAATATTCTCACCGTTGGAACCAGTGGTCATTCCCAGCAAAAAGTAGCGCGTTATGTTGTACTTCCTGTATTTTCCCAGTATTCCCTGTCCACTCAGCAGGCATACCACTCCAAGAAATGGTAAACCCACACCCTCTGCTGTCCAAAGTAAGCATCCCTAGCCGGATAGCAACAACGGAGAACTTGTGCAACATGGATTTTATTTCCTGTAGATATAATTTTACCACCTGGTTACATATGAGTGGAAACAATTGAATACACGTTATCTCCCAAACACAACACAGTTGTTTGGATGTTAAAAGAGAAAAAGAGATATTTTGAAGATAAAGTTGTTTGAAGAAAAATTTTGTTTTGGTTTCACTTTTGACCCATTTATAGGCTTTATTTTATTTCAATAATAGCTATCACATTATTAGATGACATCTTTAGCAGCTACCACAGTAAGAGGAACAATTTCCAGTTTTCATCAACTCAAAAAATCCCTCAGAGGGATTTGATTTATAAATACCCTCAAATCTGATTAATGTAATCATTGTAAGTGGCCTTAAGAGGCTTTGGCCTAATTGTGTTCATATCTGACTAGCTGAACAATAACAGAGGGAAAACTAATATTCAAGCATGTCTCCATCACTGATGTGAATGTATCTACCATGCTGACCCACTTTCTGCTTCTCTATGGGCTCACAGCCCAGCAGTGTCAAGGGAGACAGAGTTCATCACCTTATTTGCTGGGATGCAGTTCAGCTTATCTGCATGCTTATCCCTTTGTGTGTGTGTGTGTGTGTGTGTGTGTGTGTGTTTGTGTGTGTGTGTGTGTGCTTGTTTACAAAAGTAGATGATGTGTGTCATGTAGATATCATCATCATCATGGTTTACTGCCGATTTCCACAAAAGTTGAAAGCAAAGAATACGAAGAAGACTTTGAAAGAAATCTAAAATACACATTTTAATGAAACACAGAGATGCAGAACAACTGCTTTATATTGAATGAATCAATAAAATTAATCTCACACTGTTTGCATTTCAAAAAATAAAAATTCAAGAACTACAGTTGTTCTTTTCACACATAGGTAACTAACTCATTAAAGAGAAAACAAGGATCCATGTACAGTATGCACAGTACAGAAATAAGTATAGTGAGTAATCCTGTGGTTGTTGTTTGATCAGCTTTGACTGACAGTGGCCTGGTAACATCAACATAATGATTATTGTACTTTATTATTATTATTTTAATAATAATTATATTATTATTATTGTACTCTTGTTTTGTTGTAGTTGCTGTCTTTATGGCATCCTGTTGTCTTTGTTCTGTAAATTTGATCACTTTATAGGTTTCAAAACATCTCTCCAAAGGACTGCAGTTGAAAATTAGCCAGCTGGCTAACACTGGCACATTTGCAGAAATGTTGATTAATGTGTGTTGTCTTTATAAATAAATATAAAATGAAATGAGTTCTTGTGATGGAGACATCCATCACCTTGTTTTGATGTTTATATAAGGTGCCCTAATGTAGCCAGCCTAATGAAGGGCTCCAGGAATGAACATGTCATAATGTGAGTTATCATCTGATACAAAACAAAGTGAATCATCTGCAGTATGCTGCCACTACAACAACAACAACTCTGGGAGCTCAGAGCTGCAAAGAAATTGTGTGTGTGACAAGCTTGGGAAGCACTTTAAGCGTGTTGCTTTTGGTTCTTGGGACTTTGCACTGCTTGGAAAGCAAGTATCAAGTAGGAGAGATATGCGTGCAGAAAGGTCATCCAGAAACTAAGCCACCCACTTCCCTGACCAGAGCGCTCCCTGTTTGGTCTGACAAACCCAACATTCCTCCCACAACTTCCTCCAATCATCTGACAAAATGAGACAAATCCACTCTGAGTGCGGTGACGGTCAGCAAAGCATCCGTTTTGGAAGCAGAAAGAGATAGATAGTAGATCAAGACAAGCTTTTAAATTCCACCAACCATTTCTCTCCAATCTGCTTTATGTGGCCAAATCTGTGCATCAAAAAGTGTTGGTCATTACTGGCTTGGGTGTTGACTGATTTGATTGGACAATATCAAAATAATTTTCCAATATCCATTATTATATATTTAATTAAATTGTCTGTTTAATTAAATTCATTTCCTTCAGAAAGGGCTTTTACATCACAAGAAGTCATTTGATTCAGTGTTAATAAAGATATTTAGCTAAATGCCAAGAATGCAAGTCCACACAGACACCAAACAGCAGCAGCAGGATGAGTCCCTCCAGTAGACAGCCAGGTAAACATTGTAATCAGGAGCCACGAGGAGCACAGGAATGTAAATGTATTCATATTTCCAGATCCCGAGGCTTCGGAAAGCTTAGAGAGTCTGTGTAGTGTGACTGATTGCGGTTATTTCCTCTGAAAACCTCAGAGGATAGAGCCAAGAGCATTTAGCCGAGAAATCCCCTTGCAGGTTGTGCCTGGACACGCATGCGGCCAATCAGTATCAGAGGTCACTTGCGAACACAAGCTGATGTTCCAGTGATGCAAATCACCTTGGCCTGCGGCAGGAATGTATCTCCCAAGGGCACGTTTTTTTGCCCAGCTCGCGTGCTGCTGTGAGAGGCCAGATGAGGCTCCTCTGATGGCATCACTCCCTGTCTAACATCTGCCATCTTGGATCTCATACAAACACATGCTGTATGTATCACCTGCTGCTCCCTTGTGACATAAAATTGGATGCTGGGAGAAATCAGACAAGATGACTGAAGGAAAAATGACAAATTCAACATTCCATAAAATAAGGGAGGGGATACAAATATTCAGAATTAATAGTGACCTGTTTTCTTTGGGGATAAAGTAGAGGAGATGAGGAATGTTTTTGATACAAATTGAGGATAATTTGAAACAAGCAAAAAAAAAAAAAAAAAAAAGAGAGGAGGAGGAGAGACCTCAAGGAAAAACAGAGGACTTGGAAAACCAGATGGAAAGGAAGACATAGAGTGAAAGAGCTGTCAAGTTCAAAAAGGATGCTTGGTTTTGTTAAAAGCATCAAAGTGTTGACTTCTGTCAGGGCTGAGAGAGGGTGAACACTGAACTCTGGGGGAACTCTCTCGTTTGAAAGAAAGTAGAATCAGTTCAGGACTTTTTTTTCCCTCTACAATAACTAGAAAGCACATTTTAGTCGTATGATGACAGAATAAAAATGCTACTAACTGGATACTCTTCATTTTAAACTTCAAAAGGAAGATTGGTTCACAAAAATTGATTTTGAAAATGGACTCCTCAGTTCTAAAGCTTTTAAGTGATGAAGCAAAAGAAAAACAGAGACAACGTAATTAACAAATCTTATGGTGCACCTGTTTGCCTCAGTGAGGTGGTGAGATCAGAGCCAGAGAGGAAATCAGTGAATGTGAGATCGAGCAAATTTAGCAGCTGAACAAATATAGTTCTTAGCACAAGCTTCCCACTTTGACACACACACACTGATTTCTAAGTTTGTCTACCTGAACAAAAAATGCAAACACAAAGGTCTGCAGGGTCTATACGTTTGCCAAGTCAAATATAGAACTGACATTTAAATACCAAACCCTCTTGTCAAAAGCCTGAGCAATGAAGCAATAGCGGGGTCACCTGGAGACCAATGAAAGGTCACCAATAGAGAAAGCATTAGCTTCAGCACACTGTATGGGGTCTGTTTATTTCTGACAATTTTGGAAAAGCTCATGTTTGACCTTTTTGCTCATTTCTGCCAGAGTACCAAGTGCCTGAGGACTTAACTCGAGCCAGGAAACCAAGAGAACACTGGTGACATTTGACTGTGGATAATATTGCTAAAACGTTTTTCAGGTAACCAACAGTTTAAGTTTCCCCCGGTTGTTCTGTACGACTTGCAGTGTGTTGTTTTTGTATTTAGAGTGCTTACAGCTTCTTACTGTAATTTCTTAATTTTCTTAGTTTCTTAATGTGTGTGTTTTTTTTCTGAATGCAACGTATCTGATGTCTAGCAGGTGAGGATGTTTGCTTCATTTTCTTGTGTGTGTCTATTTTCTGCAGTATGATGAGTTCTCTTGGACACCACATTTTACCTTTTCCCATGAAATATTTATAATTAGTCTGATAGGAAATGAAATTCATGCCTTTTTTTAGACAAAGCGTGCCGCAGTTTTAGCCTTTTAAGTAGAAGTATTAGTCAACTTTTAGCCTCACATCATGTCGTGTTATTGTGACACTGACAAAAAGTTTTTTAATGGTCAAAATCTAATTTTGGAATGAAAATCAAATTCTCTTAGGGGTGTCTGAGTGTGTCAGTAAAGGGATTGTGAGAAAATGTAAACCAGACATGATAAAAAATGTGACCAGACTTTGTCAATCTCATCTTCCTTTACAAACATTTACGACCACTACGAACACTATTTTTAAACAGCTCTAAACAAAAATACTTTTTTCATGTCTGCAGTCACGTTTCTACTGGAGTTTACTGGCAGTCTGAACTAATGTCCACAGTATCTTTTCTGTTTACTGGAATATCATCGTCTAAGCTGTGTACATCTGCTCTGTTTACATCTTCATACTGTGAGCATGAGTATTCCTGTGCGCAGTAATTACCAGAATAGTTTCAGTATCAACAACAGTTTGAAACTGGATGATCTACAACCTTTCAGTCATAACATTTAAATGCAGTAATATCCCCCTCTTCCAGTTTGTGTATTGCAGTAAGTAGTCTCTAAACATTTTCAAATCTGATAATGTTAGTTGTGCTATTATTTTCTACAATCAGCTGTCTCTAAAAGAATTTCACACATACTATGAATAGAAGTAAAATGTCAGTTAGATAAAAAATGTTCACATCATGAATTATAGTGATGACAGATTCACATTAAAACAGCTGCACTGATGTTTGGTCATAGATTGTATATTAGGTGTGATAGTGACCTGCATGAGAGCAGTATGGTGTTCTTTTTCTGTGCCTTTCTAATGTGCATGAACACACATGCATTCACACTCACAGGGTGAGTTCAAACAAAGAGCTGACTTTCACTTTGGACACTAGGTCCTTTCTCTTTCTCTGTCTGCCTGAAGATTCCCAGGAAAGAAGATGTTATCATCCTAATACCAAAATAGGTCAGAGTGGCAGGACAGTGAGGGAGTGTAGAGGATGAGGATGTGAAAAGCAGACGACCTTGGTAACATCAACACGTCTTTGAGGGCCAATAATGATATTTTAAAACTTAACAGTGGTTAATATTCCGCTTTAAAACTGACATTTCATGCCTGTAAATTGAAACTACTCAGTGTTTGTGAAAGAGCCTTTGAACCAACATGACGCACTAAAATGAACAAAGCTCTTTAAGTAATGATAACATCATACCCACCATGGCGACATTCAAAAAAGTCCCAGTGAGCAAGAACATAACCAGACAGGTTTTAAACTAACCCTCAGGTTACTCAGAGTTATTTGGAAGAGAAAACAGATTACAGTTTACAAACTTCTGTGGTTCATCTTTGACCTGCTGCACTTACCAGAGTTGTCTGTGCATAGCTTTAGATAACCTGTTCACAACCTATCTGCTTGGGTTTTTTGCCTCTTTGGACTTATTTTTAGTGATGTTGCAGTGTTCCCAGATGTCATTACTTTTGTGTTATCATAACTGATAGAGATGATGTCTAAATCTACATACATAAGTTGTAATACACTAGAATTATCTGAAGATGAAGTGGCCCGTCAATGCTTTCGTATAATAGAGAAGGTATGGGATAAGTCTGGGATACATAACTCAAAATGTTTAAAAAGTCTCTCTTCTTTTCCTCCCTGACTCGCTTTTCTTCTGCTGTTTTCTCTCTCGCTCAGCCTCCTGCTCAATGTTTTTCTCCTCCTCGTCTGTTTCTTGTCACTGAATTTCCATTTCATTCTCATTTCACATCTCGTCTTCATTCCCTCAGCCCGCCCCCCCTCCTCCCTTTACTTCTCTGTTCCTGGCCTCCTTGATGTTGTGATTCCACCATATAAAGCCATGGAAACACTGAGGGTCCTGGGCTGCTGGCGACACGTGCCACGTGTCACTGTGACTGATTGGCCTGCATGTGAAAGTGAATCCTCTGAGAAAAACTGACAGTAATCCTACAATACCTAATATGGAAAAAAACAATACACAAACAATCTAATGCAAAGTCCTTTAACGATTAAGTTTGCTGTTTATTTACACCTTTTATTTACTTTCATTGTAGTATTGTTGAGCATGTAATTTTATACCAAATAATTAAACTGATTTGATATTTCTAAATCTGAATTATGTTGAATTACTGATGGGAGGAAATTACTGTAAAAATAAATTCACAAAGGTGAGCAGGTGCCATCACACCAGCTTGTTTCAGGAACAAACCCCTCAGTGACTGAATTGTCAGTGAAATGACACAATCTCACCTCTATTCATCTTTGTAAAGCAAGCCCGAGCAAGTCTGTGTGTGGCATGAGTGAAACTAAATAAATGGTAATGGAGATCTTGTGACGCACCAAGATTTTTATATTTTACACACATAGCAATAAGGGCAAGTAGGAGCACCACATGTTGTCTCATTTACCAAACTTGGAAACAAAAAATAGTTTTAAACCCAGGACAGTCAATTCCAAATAGTTTTCACAGGAAACACCCCATTAAAAGTGTCGACAGTGAGGTCTGTGGATTGTAACAGGGACATCCTTTCTGGAAAGACACACTGCATTTCTCAATGTTTTGAGCAGAATAAACTAAAATACATTCACGGCATTGTTTTAAGCTGAGGGCATGTACACTACTATCTCATACCTTGAACACACAAAACCAAAACTCTGGGGTTTGTAGTATTTTTTTCTTTTAAAATTGATTTCACCATCCCACACAATGTGTCGACCATTGAGCAACACAGGGATCTAAACACCTACGTTTTTTCAGGCCACTTCCATTTCTAACCCTGTCTAGACGAATAATAATGAGAATTACAATTACATTATCATCAGAATTAGAACCATAATTTGATTCATCCAGCAGTTTCTCAGCAAGCAGCACATTTCTCCACCTGAATAATATTTAATTTGGCACTCAGAAGCATTGCTGGCAGATTTCCCTATTTCTTCTTATGCTGCTGAAAACATCACGTCACCTTGAAGGAAAAACCAAATTCTGTGTTGACTATCCAAGTCTGTGCTGGTCTGGTTGACACCCAAACAAAGCTCTCATAACTGACATTTACAAGATGAACTGTATCCAGATGATATGTGAAGCAGTATATACAGTATCTGACGAGAGTTAAACTTGTAATTCAAAAATATTTAGTTGAGGGAAATTAAGCAGCATTAAGGTTTACAAGGGCCAGCAACTGAAATATTATAAATGCCAGAACTGGAAGAGTTATGAGGTTGTAAGGTGACGTATACAGGGAATAACTCTGACAAAGTATACTGTCTCTTTCATAAACACTAATTAGGGTGTGGGGAATTTTATATTGAGGTCTTTGTTTTGTGCATTTAAAAGCCGAGGTTGAATGTTTTTTTTTTTTTGTATTGTAATTAATGTAATTGTGTTGTGCTTTGTTTTTTTTTGGGGGGGGGGTATAGATGTAGGAACTGAATTAAGGGGCGACATATATTGTTATGTTACTTGTGTTTAAGTTGTATGATTCGAATCCCTATAAATGTGATGTATGTCTTATGAAATATATACATAAACACTAATAATACGTTTTCATATGTAAGACAACAATGATCCAACCTATATCCAGTTAAAGGATAAGCCTGCTGTTATTTTATATATTTCCTTTTGTAAAGAAAACCCATGAAAAGCCCAAAACCACCAATATGTTAGTCCATTATTACCCTGCCTGTGGCACTCAGCCCATAGGCCATTGGTTCCTTCTGAAGACATGCTGTAAATCTTTAAAAATGGGTCAATAAACGGGTCAAAAATCATTTTTTAAAAAGCTGAGTAATTTCCTTTAAACAGCTGGGAACATTTTACCAAATGTTACTTAATCAGAAGGAAACAACGTATTTCTTGGGAACTTACTTACTATTCTCAATTTTTCCAACATTTTTGCTTCTTCTTGCCACACAGTGATATGTTCCACCTTGCAGTTTATTTGGAAGAAACAGAAAAAATTAGTATAAGCAATGACAGCTAAAGACAAGAGTGCCACCTACTGTACCAGCACTTACAGCACTTACAGAAACTGCATCGCTGGAATGTTCAACAAAGATAGAGACTAAATAAATAAGAGGAAACATGTTGATCTTGTTGGATGTTGTGCAATAACCACTTCACAGCGTGAAGTATTTGAAATTATTAAGTCTGCTTTTCCAGTAATTATCAGTAACCTGATAACATCTGATACACCTAAAAACAATCCACTCAACATCTCTTGAACTCCAAATTAAGGCATAAAAATATGAAGAAAAGTGAAAGCTATTACACTGTGTTATAAGTTTGTGTTGTATAGTTGCAGCAGGGCAGTGTGAAAACAGCTGATAGCATGTCTGAAAGGTCACATACAGTAAATCAATGAGTCAAGTTCTTGGTTGACAAAGTAATCAACAGATCGACATGTAGCTCTAGTAAAGTTTAAGTTACCAAAGACAGCAAAATGTATGTATCTATATATGAGTGCTGACAACAAATGTCAGCACACATATATAGATGCATACATTTGTGTTATAGGCACACAGTTTGATATAGTTTCATACGATGGGGAAGGAGTTTCTAAAGGTGTTCTGAGGTGAGGAGAAGTTAATAAAGCTGCTCTATAAATCATTCACAGTATCTTTTACTCTGGTGTAACCATACTTAAATGCCAGAGAATTCAATTGTGGTCAGAGAGCATTCAGTCTCGCTACAATGTCAAACCACCTCCATGTGCAAACACATTGGCTATTGTCAGCTGTACTGTACTGCAAAGTAACTCATAATGAGAACATAATGAGAACTGCGTTCTGTGTTGACTCTCCTATCAAACAAGAAAAACCTCTGTTTGATTAAAACTTTGAGGGATCAATAGACAAAGGATGGCACATGCCAACATCAAGATAAACTGTTCAGCACTGTTTGCTTAACGTTTTAGATGACAAAGGAATCCAGAGTGGTTTATATAACATTGAGTGGGGTTTTGCTGCCCTCATGTGGCCAGTCAGATTTCTGTTGCTATGAATCAAAAGGGCATTTTATCCCACAGTGATGTTCATCTTTTCTATTTTGTACATAATAATATTGTAATTTCATTTACCTCATGTTCCTCAATGACCTATAGGCATACACAGCATCATGTTTGAGGCACACAGAATTATCCACTGCATTTTGTCTGGTTCTCCTTGTCCTGAGAAAGAAGACATGCAAGCCAATCATAAAGGACTCGACAACGTGTCAAAATCCAGTGTTTAGCCTGTGACTATTTGGGACAAAAGGAATTAAAAAGTCCAAAGTAAAATTTCAACTACTGCATGCTGTGTGCAACAGTAAAAGTCACTTTTTTACAGTTTTTTACTGTTGAGGTTAATATGCTCTTTATGAATAACAGCCTTAGTCTAAACCATGTGACATCAAAACCAACAGAAGAATGTCAACAGGTTTAACCCCAGTGAACATAATGAACAGGTTATAAAGTGCACTCATGAGTATGTAAAATATGAAGAACTAACCAAGAGTTGGAAGATAAAATGACTCAAGATCAAATAGTTCGCATGCTGTATATGCAAATTCTGCAAAGTTTGTTTTACAAAGGTTTGTTGTATTATCTATTAAGGCTTATGACTTTTTTTATTTTTAAAACAAACAGTTGATATAAAATGACAAAAAAAGTGAAAATGCCCATTAAGGGGCCAGAGTTTTCATTTTCAAATTGCTTATTTTGTCTGAAGAGGTATTAAATTTCATAATGATATAAAACCCTAAAATGTGAGAACCACTGACTCAGGAACTATTTGTTTTTTTCCTTAATAAATGACTTGGATGATGAATCAATTAACAAAATTGTTGTTGATTAATTTTCTGTCAGTCAACTAATCAATTCATTGACTAACCATTTCTGCACTATTATCTATACAGTACATTAAATAACTATAAATTGTAGATTTGTTCTGAATTACACGAGATCAAATATGTGCTCATCAGTAGAAGGTCAATCTGTTAGAACTGAAACAGAACCATCACCTTTTAAACATATAGAAAGTATCTTAAGTGCAGATATGAATGTCTGTGTGACTGCATTTGAGGAGGTGATGTTGGTTTATTATACTCTTCAGTCCTGCTTCGGCTTTTGTTGGTTGTTGGGGACCTGCATGCTTTTTGTGATGCTACTCTTTTGGTCTGCCAAACGTGCTTTGAAAAAGCCTTTTCTAATCTCAGTGGGAGTTAAATAAAGGTTAAGCATAATGTGAACAGGCTCTTTTGTAACAATGTTTCTGAACACAGAGGGGAGGTGAGTGAGTGCCTGCGGGTCGTGCCCTGATATTTCCTCCAGGAAGATAAAGACCTGCAGACTGACAACAATAATCATCACATGGGAAGACTAGCCTGAACCACAGTTTGAAGGTCAGTGTGAAGTAACCGTCTGTGCATGATTACTAATAACCCAGGACAGCTCAAAGATTTTTTTTCAAGCACACACATGCAATACGCTCACAGTTATAAGCATGGAGTTCTGTTTTGGCAACTCCAGATGTGTCCTCAAGGTTTTGAAAGGCAGATCTGTCAGATTGTCGAACACTGTAAATAATTCAAGTGATAGATTCATAAAGGAGTTGGAGCATTCATTTTAGCAGTCACTAATAGTCTCCAAAAGGACCAAAGTTCAAAGCCCAGTATGTAGGGCAACATACACTTCTCCATTTGATCTTCTTCACTTCACAACATCTAATTGGTATTAAAGGAACTGCATTAAGCTGGTTTAAATCCTATTTTTCAGATCGACTTCAGTTTGTACATGTTAACAATGAATCCTCCATCCACGCAAAAGTTAGACACGGAGTTCCACAAGGTTCTGTGCTTGGACCAATACTGTTCACCTTATATATGATTCCTTTAGGTAATATTATTCGGAAACACTCCATAAATTTTCATTGTTACGCTGATGATACCCAATTATATTTATCAATGAAGCCAGATGAATTAAATCAGTTAACTAAACTTCAAGTGTGCCTTAAGGACATAAAGACCTGGATGACTGACAATTTTCTGCTACTGAACTCAGACAAAACTGAAGTTATTGTGTTTGGCCCTCAACACCTTAGAAACACGTTATCTAATGACATAGCTACTCTGGATGGCATTACCTTGGCCTCCAGCTCCACCGTAAGGAATCTGGGAGTTATCTTTGACCAGGATATGTCCTTCAGCCATCATATAAAACAAATTTCAAGGACTGCCTTTTTTCACCTACGTAATATAGCAAAAATCAGGCACATCCTGCCTCAAAAAGATGCAGAAAAACTAGTCCATGCATTTGTTACTTCTAGGTTGGATTATTGTAATTCTTTATTGTCAGGCTGCCCTAACAAGTCTCTAAAGACTCTCCAGCTGGTCCAGAATGCAGCTGCACGTGTACTAACAAAAACTAGGAAAAGAGATCATATTTCTCCTATTTTAGCTTCGCTACATTGGCTTCCGGTAAAATCCAGAATAGAATTTAAAATACTTCTCCTCACTTATAAAGCTCTTAATGGTCAGGCGCCACTATATCTTAAAGAGCTCATAGTACCTTATTACCCCACTAGAGCACTGCGCTCCCAAAATGCAGACTTACTTGTGGTTCCTAGAATAACTAAAAGTAGAATGGGAGGCAGAGCCTTCAGCTATCAGGCTCCTCTCCTGTGGAACCATCTTCCAGATTCAGTCCGGGGGGCAGACACCCTCTCTACGTTTAAGAGTAGGCTTAAAACTTTCCTTTTTGATAAAGCTTATAGTTAGGGCCGGCCAGGCTCGCCTTGGACCGGCCCCCAGTTATGCTGCTATAGGACTAGACTGCCGGGGGACTTCCCATGATGCACTGAGCTCCTCTCTCCTCTCTCCTCCTCCTCCTCCTCTCCATTTCAATGCTTCATGTACCATTAATGCATGTTACTAACTTGACTTCTTCCCCGGAGTCTCTGTGCTCTCTCGTCTCACAGGAAGATCCAGCGCCTGAATGGTGGGCCACGGCTGTGGGGACTGTGGCGTGGTTCGCGTGGATGTCCTGCTTCTATTTCTATTTCTGCTACTGATATTATTGCTGCTATTATAAATTCATAGCTCTACTTACGTTACTGCTGTTATGGTTATTGTTTTTGTTGTTATTATACTTCTCTGTGTCTCTCCTCACCCCACCCCCCTCTCCCCTTCCCCCGTCCCCCTCCCTCCTTCTTTCTCTGTAAACCCAACCGGTCAAGGCAGATGGCCGCCCACCTAGAGCCCGGTTCTGCTTGAGGTTTCTTCCCGTTAAAGGGGAGTTTTTCCTTGCCGCTGTCGCCAAGTGCTTGCTCATGGGGGGAATTGTTGGGTCTCTGTAAATGAGTACGGTCTCGACCTGCTCGATGTGTAAAGTGCCCTGAGATAACTTTTGTTGTGATTTGGCGCTATATAAATAAAATTGAATTGAATTGAATTAATTGCTTTCTAACAGTAAACTTTCCCTACGTTTGCTCATGTTTTGAAGATTACAGTTTCAATTTTACAAACCAAGACAGGACTCTGGAGGCAGGAATAATCTCACTCGAAGCTTTAAAAATAATGGACGGGGCCTGATGTTTTGGTCATGTTCCCATATTCATTGACCAATGTTTACAAAAGACAAAATGATCAGTATCAATAAAGACTGACTCAAATCTGCATATCTGCCTTAATCTACCAACATAGCTGTAAAGCAGATGGAAAACTCCAATAAAAATAGTGTTGCTTTTCATTTTTACCCCAAACAGTCTGCTCACATCAATGCAATTATGCAGTCCTGTAGGAGGAAGAAAAATGGAATCTAGCTTTGAAAGAAAATGTTCACACTTCTAAATGATCTTTGGCTCAGCAGAGGGTTTTTATCCTCCTGTACACATACAGTAAATCATGAAATTATGAGTCTTTCCATTTTTTCTGTGTTGGGCATTACAGTTATTGAAAATAACACATCTGATCCCAAATCAGCATACAGAGCAACCTCATCCTGGTTAATAGCAAGGCTTTTGCTGCAGTGCATCTGTATCTCATGTTGCCCTGGAGACGAACAAATTGCTGTCATGCCAACACGTGGCCACAAAGTGTCAATGTTGCACAACAAAGAATTGTCTCCTATGCAACAACCAGCACCCATGTAATTTTAACATCACCATATTAACACTATTTCTGTGTTTACACTGAGTGTACTACATTACTTCCCCATACTGCTGACTAAAAACACACTGGTGATTGAAAGTGAGAGGATGTGGCCTTGAAGAAGTGAGAAACACAAGAGAAACTAAATGTGGGAGGAATGTGAATAAATACGAAAATGTGAAAGGCATTGAGCTGACTCTTTTCCAGAGAGAACTCTCCATTAATGAGATGAATAGATGCTCAGTGTTTTGACACATGACTGTCATTAACCTCAGCTTTTGTAAGGTTGAATCTGTGATTTTCTCTGAAACAACCAGTCTGCTCTGTAGACTGAGATGGATTTAGAAAGATCTGACCATTACAAAATATGAATCCCCTTGGCTGTGTCCTCCTGGTCAGAATACAGTAATTTTCATGTTTTTTAATCAGCTGCATAACGTAACATGGTTTGTAATAACAGAGAAGAAAGAAAGAGAGAAAGACATTTAATCATCTAGTTTATCTATTTTACATTTTCGCTATGCAGCATTTTCATTTTCCTCCCAATGTGTCACATTTATGTCAGAGATATTAAAATAGGCCGGAGATGCAAACTGATGAATCAGCCTCCCTGGAGATCCGTCATTAATCTGGCCTCCATTTTCAATGGACTGCTTTCTCTTTCTCCTTGTGATGAAGGGGTTGGCGTCCAATGTATCAGTGCAGCACCACACAATACTTTTAACTGCTGTAGTCTGTATTTGGCACTAACATTCAATAATGCGGACATACTTAAATGCACCCTAAATATTGGGAGTAGTGTGAGTGATGTAGTGTGAGCAAAACGGGAGCTGGATTGATGATGAAATGTGTCATATCTGTCACTTCTGGGGCTCCATACTATAAGGCTGCACATTGTGTACTGCAAATGTGAATATACTAGGTGACAGAAAGAAGGTCCAGGGATTATTTTTGAGTTATTTGTACTTATTAGAGAATCACTACTGAGTATAGCCAAGCCTGATTTGTATACAGTATCAATGGACAGACATTATCAACATGTATTGGCTGATCACATACTGTATATATCCACATTTATCAGAATTGTATTGCTCTTAAATATGAACATTAGCATCGGCTCAACTGGTATCAGTCGAGCTCTACTTCAGTGTTCACAGCAAGTGTAGATTACAGATCACTGATGTCCTGGCGTGTTTTTCTAATTGTGACTTCAGGTTGAGACAAGCTGCATGCCAGTGACTCACAGCTCAAAGATGACACATCTCTCCTCCTCTGAACCACATGGACTCTGTTTCACAACACAGCTATATTCATAAAGCCTTCATTTACAGGCGGTGATGAAAGGAGAGCTTTATCAGAAGATGGGAAGGTGTGGTGGGTATAGTAATAATAATAATAATAGTTTACTTTTCAGTGAATACAATTATTATTACAGTATAATAAAATGTCATAGGAATTGTGATATATGTGTTACTGCCATGCAAATTCTGTGTTTCAAACACAAATCTCAAAGACAAAACATTCACGGATGTTGTGTCTTTGACCTATCTATTCCAATTTTTATTGTTTTCCTCTCAGGGCATGGGAAGGCATCTGTGTTATGAAGAGATCTGTGGTCTGTGCTTCAAAATGAAGCCTCTAACATCAAAATGTGAAATAAATTACTTCAAACAAAGATTTTAAAAATGGAAACATGACAGTAATTATCAGGATTTAATCTGTGTAGTGTTTACATCATCCTTTGAGATCCAAAGGGAACAAACAAGCACATTATGGTTCCTCAGTAGTGTGAATATCACAGTTTTAAAGGTTCATTAAAGTATTATAAGTGTTAGTGTGAACCCTATTTTTGAGACATCTTTTTGTATTCTAAATGTTTTCTTTTGTGACGCTGTTCTATTGATGCTTTAAAATTACTGTTCTAAAACCAACTATTACAAGTATACAACTGAATGCAAATACATGAGGGTGTCACATTCACATTTTTATGTCCATCCTGTCCATGTCTGCTTGCTGTGCGTCTTGTGAGACAGATTTTTACATGACAGTGTGTAAGTGCAACACTGTTCATGAGTCAGTTATCATCTCTCAGATGTTTGTCCACAGATGCTGAACAGCAGCATATCAGCACCTGAAGGTTGACTGTGTGTTAAATACACAGGCTTATTTTGGGCTTTCAGACAGAAATGCAGCTCCATGTTTTTCTTTGTGGTTTCACTTTTTACAAATGTATTTAATGTTCTAATATTCAAATCTATTTTGATTGTTGATTGATCAGTAGTTTGCTTGATCAGTGAATGAATGTGGAGATTTGTGGAGGGCAGACAGAGATCACCTGTGAAAACGAGAGGAAAACTGGCAGGTGGCAAATGGGCAGAACTCCATGCTCATCATTATATTACTGTATAACTCTACTCACCAACAACATGAGGTATGACTCAATGTCAATGTGACTTCAGGGATATGTGTTACAGGGTGAGAGGTTTTACTGTCAAAATAACCCTTTATTTGGATAGAGCACAGTGAGTAGCTATCAGTTGAAAAACAAAATCCATGTTCGGAAAGTATTGTTTGCTTTGTGTCATTTACTGCAAACTCATCCGACCAAAAAAATCAGCCTAACCTGTACACAGAATATCTATTAGTACACTTACTGCACAGTCTCTATAAACCTTTTACTGACACATTAAACTCGCTGTGTAGTAATTTTAGTATCAGCAGTGAACCATCCAAAATAAAGTGTGATCTAACATCTTTACGAGAAAGGCCTCTGAGGTAAACGTCTCTCTGGGTATGAAAAAGTTTGGGACTCCTGGTTTACACCATGCCACCCTGCCAAAACCTCTAGCCACCCCATGTATAATGTTCTAGATGCGCCACTGACTCTGCAGGACTCGGCTCACCACGCCTCAGTACGGTGAGTTCGTCAGCCATATTGACTGTCTGTACCTCTTCTCCGCTTGTGGGAGGCTGGCGGAGGAGTCTCCACCACCGTAGCCTGTATCAGTGTACACTCTAGATACGCACTGTGTCCGGTAAACAGCGCAGAGGACGGGAAGGTGAAACGCTCTATTTTTACTCGCTGTGGATATATAAAGCGCTACTGCCAGCTGGAGGGGGTGACAGTTGGAGACATCCTCAGCGCAGCCAGGCGTTAGAGGTGAGTTTGATCGCCTTCATCTCTGCCTGCTTGCCTTTAAGCCGTTCAAATGAGGGGGGATTTATTTTCTTCTCTGGGCTGGAGAGCTGTAACGGCGTTTTTACGCAGACGCGTTAGCGAGCCGCAGGGCATATAACTTATTATACAGCGCAGACCTGTTTGACAAGCAGGTTAAAGACGGCGTGGTCCGACGTGAGGCTCAAATTTGGCTTCACCGTTTCTAACCGGCTTCTTGCGCGTTTCAGGACGGGAGGACGGGTGAGTGAACCGGTGTCACTTTGCGCTGAGGTGCTGTGTGTCAGTTTAAATGTTATGCAACAGGACAGGGCTTACATTAGAAGTCAGTGTAATTAGATGCTCGCCCTTATTTCCAAAATGACCTGAAGGCGGTATATAGACCACCGCTCATATTAAGACTCTGCTTATAGATTCAAACTGTTTGTATTTCCACAGCCATTTTGGAGCGTGTACCGCTTAGCTAATTAATTCACTGTTGTCACCCATACGAGCCTGGACGTGCCAAGCTTTGCGGTCGTAATGCAGCGGTTTAGTGCTGTCCTGTTGCTGTTTTTCATGTCGAAGGGCTCCGCTGTTCTTTTGTAAAGCTCACAGCGGAAACAATGTTTCTTGCGCCGTTTGCAACTTTTGCTGCGCGTGCCGCTGCCGCTGACGACGCGCCTTTCTTTCTGCAACTATGTAGCAAACAGCAGCTGCTAAACAGAACCAGCAGGTTGTTACATTGACGCTGTTATTATTTATGGCCTCGCTTCTCGTTGTCAGGGGACTCTGAAATAACTACTTGTGGTCGATTCGAATTCCGCTATTTTCTGCGCCTGCCACCAATGCTACTGTTGGCTACTTTGAGCCAAACAACCAATTCGCGCTCTTGTAAGTCCAAACACATTTGTTACAATGACAACACACGTTTACGTAGAGACAGTGATGCTGGTTCAAAAACTCTAGCTAACTCTGTCCTAAGTAAGTTTGCTTGAACCACTTCATATGAGTTTACTGTGCGTCCTAGAAACCACGCTGAATGACGCTGCGTGTAACACTGGTTAGTTTGGTTTTTGCACGTTAACAGCTGTCTTGAATACGTTCACGTTAGCGCGCCCGCACATGATGCTAGCGGTCCGTCTGGCACAAACAGATGCTCCGCCGGCGTCAGTGAAGTTATGAGTTGCTGATTGGCCTCTTTAAAGCGGGGGAAGGGACTTCATTGGCTGTTCTCCTTGTCGCTCAAGTCCTCCTGTTGCTCTCGGCTCCGCCCCCTCCAGGGACCAAATTACAACTCATTTGAGAAAGAGGCTCTCTGCATCATGTCATGAGATACCTTTGACGGCTGGTTTTAGATTTCTCTTTGCTGCGCTATTTTTTGTAACCTGTTGAATAATCCCATGGCTCAAGATCAGAGAAGGACAATGTTTTTCTCATTCCAGCCATACCTCCATAGTCATGTCAATTACTGAAAAATAGAGGTCTTGTTGTGTTGTTATGTGACCTTAGTGCAGGTTTAAATTCTGTTAGTCACTCCTGTCACCTACTAGGAAGCCCTAGAAAGAGACTTAGAAAGAGTAAAATTTTAAAATGATTCATTTCCATTTTGAATGAAAAGATGAACTGTTTGGTTACCATTTGAAGTTTTAAGTTATGGTGTCACAGTGAGGGAAACAGGAAGATACTCACCTTGAGAAGAGGTCATATGTAGCCTGACCTGGGATCTTCAACAAAGCAACATACAACCGTGTGTTTACTCTTGTGCAAGAAATGAATAGGGCGTGGTATACCTAATACAGAAACAAATTTAAACCAGTTTGCACAAACAAACATTAATGGAGAAAGCAAAGTGGCTTCTTGGTCTGCTAGTGAAGTTGGCTGAATGATGTTTTCGCACACCAGCTGCCACTGTGAGGCTGTCTGAAACTGGTCTACTGTGTCATGGTGTTGGTTGTGATGCTTGATCAGCGATTCATACTGAATAGTCAGAGGTTTTGCTCCTTGAGCTTGTTAGAGGAAAGGTGTATCTATCTTTCTTTATTGTTTTTGGCATCGCTATTCCCAGTTTCCTTTCTTAACATTTGCACCTTTTTTAATGTTTAGGGAAAATGTTTTAAACTAGTTATTGTTGTTGTATTTTTATAATAGCAACTATGGTTACATGTCCAGCCATGTGAAATCCAAAATAAAAGGAAGGATGAAACAAAAGTGAATGTACTAGAAATATCCGTTCAATCATCTGCTGGATTGTCAAAGTGCATGCATGCATAACAGATAAGTACAGTAGGTCACAGTTGAACCAGGACATGGTTCTGCACTAGTGCTGGATCATATGGCCAAAAATGTTGTCACGGTATTTTTTTTTTATATTGATCGATGTCGATCATTTTTACAAAATATTTCTATTAATGATAATAATAATAATAATAACAATAATAACAATAATAATAATAATGCTCAATTTACAGTTTTAAGAGTATTCTCCTTAGGACAGAACCCTATTTATTATCAGAACAAATAGGTGACAAGCATTCAACAGAAGCAACATGGCTTTATGTTAAATGTTGAATAAATAAAACTAAATAATAAACATGTAAACAACTGCTGTGATTCCCATCACATCAAATGCCTTGTTACAAATGTCTCAAACATTTTAGAGGTAGTATACTGAACACTGTTTAAAGAAAATAAAATAAAAACTTAAATGTTGAGGATGATTATGCCACTGTAAAGTCTTTGAATATTGCACATTTTTGGCAACTTCACTACAAGTTTCTTGCAAGAAAGACTAATCTGTCGACTGTCTCAGGCCTGTGTTTTTTTCCATAATAAATAATAATAAAAAAAAAACACAATTGGTGCGTTATTAACGCAAGTAGCTAACCTCATGTAAACCGGAGTGCAGTCCTGCTCTCAGAAAAGTTTGTTGAGGTAAATTTTGCATAGGCTGTCCATTGTTGGTGCGAGCTAGCAGATTAGCATGCTAGCCACAGGCTCGTTGGTTAGTGTTATCACACCCCCTCCCCTGTGTCCTTAGCCTACGCCATGCTGGTGTTTGGTCAGGAGCTCCCTGCCCTCCCAAACAGATGATAGCTGCCTCCTACTGATGAGCAGTCTGGCTGGGTAGTGCAGAGCGGGTTTTAAGCCAAGTTTGTAGAGGTTCCTCATTACCTCTTCGGTACAATTTCTACGTCTTCGATGACAGTTTCCTCGCACTCCTGCAGCTGCTCATTTTGTTCTGAGTAGGTTACTCCACACAGGTGATCATTCTAAGTTGTTGTGAGTGGGAGGGGCCGGAAACATGCGTCAACCACATACGTTTGTTTCTCTGCTGTACGATTGGTTGTTCGTGTAGTGTATTTTGTAGGTAGAGGACTCAAAAATAACTAGAAAATAAATCATAAATTTATCATTGTTATCGTGGAAGATTTTATTACTGAGATCGTTTTATCGCCAAGCCCGACTCTGCACTGCATTGGACATTAAAATACACAGTTTGTGGAAATAATTTTAACACTCAATTTATCTATCATTTCCAAATCAGAGGTTTGGATATTTGGGTTAAACTGGACTTTAAAACCTGGTGACTCATGCAATTGGTTGTAAAGTATTGTTTGAGTAAAATTTTAGTTTAACTGCTAGAAACTATTACAAAACTATGAATATATGTATCAATACACTGACAACACAAAGCCACAGTAAACTAATGTTTGACTCTATTTCATGGACATTTATTCTCCCAGTCAATGCATTATGTAAAGGTAGGCGTTTTATTTGGTTAGTATCAGTTGATGACAGGGAGCAAACTCTTTAGTTTCACAACCCACATCACAGCTAGGTTCACTGACAGACACTATCTAGTTTCTCTTTCCGTCTTTTAGCATCTCACTATCATGTCGTGTCTCGTTTGATTTCTCTCACTTTGCTTTTCTGTATCTACATCACTGTCCCTCCTGCGCTGTTATTCTGTACCGTGCATTACCATTTTTTATGAGCCACTGACCCTCATGTTTACATCCTCCGTTCGGCCACATATGCAGATCACACTGCTGGTTTCAGGTTCAACTGACGCAACAGGTAATGTTCAATCCACCATCAGTCCTGTGTCCTGGAGCAAAACACTGAACATCAACCTACAGTACTAAATCATTGAAAGTCAACCTGGATGAGTGTCGACTCCATGCAGGAACAGACAGGAACGATGGTGCCATTCATCTCAGATTTCCATTCATTTTAACAGCTGTTCAAACCTTTTGTCACCATCTGTTTAGCCAAGTGGGTATTTATAACAGTAAATATTGATCTGATGAATATTAATAACATGAAAAACACCATCATGTTGTTTTAGGACACATTAAAAGATTACATAACATGAAAAGGATAAAACCTGGCAGAAAGCTGCAATGTTTTTGGTTTATTGAATTCTAGCTAGAGTCTATTTCATCTCTAATGTTGAACTGCTATGATTCATGCAATCCTACATTCAGGCTTTTCTCCCACAAAATTTATATTAATCAACAACCAGAGAGAGTCATTTGTCACAGATCTGTTGGTGGTGTAAGTCACATGGTCATATTTACTCTTGACATAACTGTCAATCAATTTAGGTGAACTTGGATCCAAGTGTCTGTTGCTTCACCTGAACCAACTGACTTTCAAGATCCAGACTGGTGCTTCATATGTTCCTCCATATCATCTGCATTCTCTGTCTTTCCTCTTTCTCTATAACTATTCCAGTCTGCACGTTGAACCTGTTTGGAGGTGAAACTGAAAAGGAGTCACTGCTTGCAGATGAAACATTCACAAAATTCTAGTCTTTTTTTTTTTTTTAAAGCAGACATCAAAGCAGCAAAGTGGCAGTGTTATTTTGCAGTGCGTTAATTGTGGTTTCACAGGTCACACCCTGGACAGGCCATTTGTGCTATTTGACAAACACTTCCCTCCTTACACTCACTAAGAAATCAGTTGGTATTTCTGTTGTACAACTAAAGCCTTGTTGCCAGTAAAGCAGTTGGTAGAGTGTCCTGCTGTTATAACAGCTGTTGGAAGTTGTGTGTGTGTATGTGTGTGTGTTGTATCTGTCACTTATAACAGTTACACTTACACCAGGATACGTTGTAGCCTTGCAAACACACATGTAATGACACATAACACAAACAGTGAAATATTCCTCTGTTAAGAAAGACCCAGTGTTAACATGGACTGCTTCATTGTTGGCTATTTGACATATTTTTCTTGTCTTTGAATAGCTTTGTGTAGATATTTGCAAGGATAGAAGAAAAAAACAAAAACACTCACACACAGTCACATATCTACCGGGAGCTAAACCTCAGCTCTTTCACCAAAACAATGTTTAGCAGCTGTTATACTTTCATCTGCTGATTGAAAGTTTATTTAGTTTCTGAGATGATACAGGCAAAAATGTGTTAACAATCAATGAAGGTTAAATATTAGATTACAAGAAAAGGAAATTATTAATTTGTGCAAAGAAAGATTAAAGGAACTATATGTAAGAATTTTAGTTTAAAACATTCAAACATTAACTAAATTTAACAACAGAACGTGAAGAAATAACAGTTTTGACATTATGTCAAAGACGTCTATGTATTGTGTGCAGAGATATCTACTGAAGTTAGCATGCTAACCAGCTAGCCCCAGCCCGTCCTGTCCCGAGGGCGGTGCTCCTTCTTCTTCTAGGTTAGATTTCTTCAAGCAAACGTTAGCTCAACGTTAGCACTGAATTGATATTACTATCATACTTCTAGTCAAACTCCTAGTTACTTGGTTTGCTAGCTAACAGAGCACTGATAATGCACTACTGATTCAACGCTAACGTAGTGTAACAAAATGGACACCTCAACTTTCTGGTGATATGCTGCCTCCAATTGGTTTGAATTGTGGAGTATGAATTCGACAGGTGGCCAATTCTTACATATAGCACCTAAGAACCTACAACAGACCTTAAAAACATCCCTCGACAAAACAGAACAAAGTGAGTCAAAATAAGTCAAAATTAAAGATGACAGAAGTGAACTGGCTGCCAGAATCTAAATTCCAGCAGAAAGCAGCTGGAGGGGAAACAGTTGATCACCAATTACAATTCTGGTGTCAAGCACTCGTTCTGAATGCAGACCAGTTCCAAATTTATAAGAAAAGATATTTGTTAAGAAACACACTTTTCCATTTTGCTAATCACTCATTGTGAATAATTTCATTCTGTGTAACATGACGAAGTGTTTCCTGCAGCATGGTGTAAGAATGAAGCATTGTTGATGTCCACAGTTGTGATCATAATGCCACAGCTAATGCAGCTAGCAGGTCCAACACCTGTGGAAACAAACGTAAAACATCCCGTATTCAACATGCACATTCAACATGCAGGCAAGGTAGAAAATATTTATATTTTTCTTTATTTTAACCAGTCACAAAATACCTTTCATTGTTTTTGTTTTTTACAGTCTAAACCTTTGGAAAATTGAGGTGGTTTGTGCTTTTAACATAATTTGTTAGATTTTCCTTCGCAAATAATCTGCCAGAAATCTCAACCAGAGCCAGAATTGATAAGAAGAATCAGTCAGGTATGATATATAACTATAACCAACTTTACTCCGAGAGCTTTAGCAGGAGAGAGGAAGGCGGAGGAGGAACAGGAATCTGTAAGGCAGGGACGCAGGACTTCCCCATAAAAAAGTGTGTGTGACAGAGAAATCTTTGGCACAGCCTATAAAATGCAACTGTTGTGTGTGTGGACATTGATTTGAACAAAACAAAAGATGAAAGAGTGTAATGTGCCCAAAGCAGAGTTTCTTTCTGCATGAATGGTGACCTGGAAGTCTTATCCGCTTGGGAGCGACCCTCTGGTTTCACTGAATGAAGAGACACACTCTCTCTCTCTCTCTCACACACACACATACACACATATACACACACACACACGCTGCAGGCTACACACATACGTGCAGGTTTACGAGGTACCGGCTGAGCTGCTGAACAGAGCAGACCTGTGTTCTGTTGGAAAGCTCTGGATGCTTTCAACTACAGCACACACTATAGGTCACCCTTAGGTGTTTGTGTGTATGTGTGTAAGGGGGTCGTGCATTTCCGTAAAGCCTGGAGCATTTAAATCTATTAAATTTTGTAGATGGTAATCACTTTCACTTTCCTCAATGGAGAACAAAGCTGATGTTATCGTTCTGGTGGCTGTTAAACCCAAAAAACCAACACAGAAAAAAGCAAAGGAGATTGCAAGAAAGGAAAAGCTTAGGTCTAATGTTGGAAAAGCCATTTTGTCTAGAATATGTTAATCTTGCTCTGGCGATTATAAAATTTTAATCCCCCACATACTCTCTTCTTCTAAAGCAAGAGCCACCATCTCCAACTTTCTACATTCCTGTTTTTGTAAGGAAAGCAGCGAGACAGTAAGTCTGTTAGTTATATTAGTATTCACCTAACTCCTGGCTGCAGGTATATGGGTCAAGGCAAGCTTTGAATACTTGTGCGTCCCACTGCCTCTCCTTTCTCTCCCATCAGTGCACTATTATACTCCTTACTCCCCCACTGTCTCAGCATTGATAAGGTGAAATAGAAAGACAACAAAAGGACATACAGAGGAGGAGAAAAACATCACAGGGAGCTGATAAATATGATAATAATGATGCAGCGTAGGGAGAAATTAGGAACATTTGTTTTTATACACTGGATCTCCCAGCTAACACAAATACAGCAGAATGGTTGTCGCATAAAAATGAGAGGATAGAATAGCAGAGAGGCTTGAATCAAGATCGTGATCTTCTTTCGATTAATCATGCAGTCCTAACTGCTGCCGCTGTCTGTAATAGGAACATTACAGCCACTAGTGCCAATATCACACCACAATTATCACTGATGAGAGTGAAATGTGTGCTCAGCACTGTTCAGACTAATATTAGTAGACATTTAAAAATGTGGAAATTGTTTAATGAGCTTAATTTATTCTTTGAATTCAATATAGAATACGTTGGATGGTAGGATGTCTTAAACAGTTATTATATCACAGTGAAGCAATGGAAACATTCATTTTTGTCTCCTATTATGAAAACATAATCCTGCTGTCTTTTACCTTGCATTTTAACTATGTAAATGGTGGTAGAGGACAGTTGAATGATAATCTTGGGTTAATTGAGCTGCTTTTGTACCTCGAGAGTGAGGCTGGCCTGACTGCTGGTGTTCACTGTGAACAAAGACATCTTCCAGGCCTCATATACCTTCAGGATTTGGCCCCACAAGGGACCTGATGGGATGATGGAAGCTCTGACTGAGCTGTGCATTGATTTGCAGGACATGCCTTACAGATATGTGGCACATCAAAGTGAATTTCCCAAAGACTGATGTGAAAGAGAGAATTAGTGCTGAGTTAGGCCCTTTTTTCGGAGTATATTCATTTGCTCTGTGATGTGATTATAAAATTTGCAGTTTTCCTCAAGAATATCTAATGCATTTCAAATATGTAAATCCCTTTTCTCAGCTTGGAATAGGAATCTAATAGAAATGGAAACATTTAGGACAGTTAAAGAGGCATTAAGAAATCTGTGACCTACATCGACATTTATGAGCGACACCACTCTGCTATAGTTAGCAATGGTTTGTAATTGACACATTTGATGTCACAATAGATACAAGTTCATAAAGTAATTAGAGCAGAGGTCCAACATACACACATTTGTTTTTTTTTGTTTTCTTTTTCATTTGCTCACCCATTAATTCATTCATTTTTCTCATTTTTCTCACTATCCTTCCCTTTGATTAGACTATTTCTTAATAATCATGCAGATCCCCCTGTCAACTTCAGCTTAGTTACACTGTCATGTTATATTCTATGTCATTTTCTACTGAGTCTTGTCATGTTTCATAGCACTGAATGTTGTTTCTGTTGCATTGTCTGCTGTCCTGTCATCAACCTAAAAAAGTTCAAGGAATGTCCCAGAAATTAATTCAGAATATTTGTTGCAAAATATATACAATGAGAAAGAGAACTGCAACGTTTTTTGGGGGGCATTCTTTGGATATATATTGTTGTGAGCGCTGTGACTGTTTTGTTATTCAGGCCAGGGCTGTCACAATACAGTAATATTGCAATGCCGCACTATAGACAAGCCAACCGTGGTGGAATGGCAAGCAACTGCCACAACTGCGCTATGTTCACGTTTTTTTTTTTTTTTTTTCATTTTCATTTTCAATGCGTGTGTATTGAATGTTCACCCCGCCGCCCCCACTCACGCATGTGAGGTACGGTAGTGTTTTCCACCAATCATACAATCTAAAGGTGCGTCCAGCCAGACTCCATTCATAAATCCCACTGCCACCCCAAAACAGTCAACCTATGGGAAACACTGTATATACTCTATTACAGTAAAGCTGGCAGTAAAGTACAGTAAAGTAAATGCTGTCTTGCATTCATTATAGACCCAAAGTCATCATTTTTACATTTGTTCATTAATATACATTCAGGGCTCTTTAAAATGAATTACTATTGGTTTCACTTATTAGAAAGCATGTTAGTCATGCCCATTGAAAATGGTGACTTCTTTAAATAATAATCATGCAGCACTGAGACACACCACTTTGAAAAAAGTGAAGTGTTGAAAATACCAACTCTGTTTTTTTATGTCTAACCCTTATTTTTCATGACCTTGAACTCGCCACAAACCACACTAGAGATTTTTGCATGTACAAATAGTCTTGGCCACACCACATAATGATTGCTTGAACATTTTGTAAATAAAACTATACTGAAGAGACGTTTCATATATGTGGTCTGTTAATCCACTGGTTTCGATGGTTGTATTGTGCCGGGCAAACCTTTCTAATACCTGATTTAGTGCAAGTTAAAATCTTCCAGTGTCACTTTAGTTTTCTGCCCTCCGACTAAGCCTGGTTTAATTCTCTGTGCTGACACTGGAGAAAGGTCTATTTCTGGCCTGTCACATCACAAAGATCTGGCACCTATGGGACACCCACCAACTGCTCTCTCTATTTTACATTCTAGTCATTCAGCTGGCAAGCAGTGTTACTGTGTATCAGCCCTGTGAATAACCATCACTGCAGGTCAAGGGTCAGCTTAGAGAGATCATCTACATAGATTCTGAGAAAAAAAAAAAGATCAGAGGAAGAAGAGAGAAGCAGAAGAGAAGATATTTTTCCTCTCTTTCTTTATTTGTCTCTTTTTCTTCCTCTGCAAATGCTATTTTGCTATTTCTGGACTCTTTTTTTTCTGCCAAATTCTCTGTGTGACTGCCTGTTCTTCCTCCTCTCTCGTGTTTCCTACCCTCGATCTGTTTCTCATTTCACTTTCTTGAGCTGCCACTCAGCATGTTGTGTTTTGTCCCGGTGTAAGGCCACGACTTCCTCCTGGACTGGTATTTTCTGCTGTAGCCAGAGTAGTGGAGCTTAGTGGCAGCTGTTACATGAGCTGGTGCTGACTCTTGATAACAGTTTCACTTGTGGGAAGAGAGCAACTTTCTCCTGGATTCAGTTGAGTTGACCGCCAGGCCGACTGAATTTGTTCTTATCAGTGAAGCTGTGTGTAAAATACATGTAACTTGGCATTGGTATAACTTCTAACTACTGCTTAAACGATGACGTGATTTAGCCTGATAATCAAACTGAATTGACATTTTTCACTTCATTATTCAGTCTGACGCTGTGTTCATGTTAGCCATGTTCTGTGTGAGAGTGATCTCATGCTGCCCTTACCAATCAGTCCCATTTTCAGTCCACATAAAATTGGTCTGTAGCAGTGCTTGTTATGTCAATTGAAGTAATATGTCAACTTAAGAGTTGTTGTCGACTTTCACCTGTACAATTGCGTCAATCTCATCCACACCTGTTGCCATTTTGTTGCCTGTTGTAGACTGTTGGTTGGACAAAACAAGCAATATGAAGATGACACCTTAGTCTCTGGGAAATTGTGATGAGCATTTTTCACTAATCTCTGATATTTTAAATGATTAAATGATGAATTGAAAAAATAATCAAGACATTATTTGTTAATAGGAATAATTATTACTTGAAGTCTTAAAATTACTACAGCAAAGTAGGCTCCTTTGTTGAAAACAGAATGTAATGTAAGCAAATGCAGTGTTTACTGTTTGTTAAGGAAAGCTTTTCCCTTTTATGTGGAGGGGGAAACTGCCAAGAAAATGTCTCATCCAGGCTGTATATTCCCTTTTTAAACAATTAGACCAATTAGGACTTGGCTTGGGAAACACTTGAGGACACTTATGTTTGTGTTATTTGTTTGTTGACATTGGTGCCTTTGTTTTTGTCATTGCTGTATATCAGGTGCTGGTGCCCCGAAGAGAGGCAGGAAGACGGAGGACGAATTCTTTCTGTTTTCTCAGCAGCAAGGGACGGGCGGAGAGAGGAGAAGGATGCCCAAACCGGTGAGTACCTAACATGCTACAGATTAATGGTTGATTTACAGCACCACCCCCGTGTGCCCCTCCCTCATGTAAAGATTTGCAGCCTGTACTGATATTCTTTAATCCCACAAGGTTTTCTTACTTATCTGTTGCATTCCTCAGTATCAGATTGCAGAATTTCAGGACTGTTAAGGACATAAATTTATAGTTATTGTATGTTTTTGAATTTGCTAGATCTGTTACAGAGATCCTGTTGATGGTGAAATTACTTTGCTCATATCCAGAGTCTGCAGTATCTGTGGCTCCTTGGAGTTTGTTAGTTTTGTTTTTCTAGATGTGCATTTTGCATGCACAAAGAGAAAAGAAGGACTTTTGATCATATTATCTTAAAACTGCAGACTGTTGCATCTGTAAGTTAATACGTCCCATTTAATGGCGTCAGCATTATTGACTGGTGCATTTATCATAGTTGGTGTTTTGGCTTCTTGATGTTTTCATTATGCACTGCCTCTCATTGCTCTGGGTAGCTGCTTGCTAACAGTGCCAATAAAGTCTGTTCAAATTAGAGCTGTTGCACAGGAAGTCTTGACTTTTCTTTTTTCTAGTTGTATGGATCAGTGGATAATATTCATCTTTTTCAACCAGCACATATTTCAAAGTTTGCAATGGTTGAGTCACATGAATGGCAGGCATCTGCACCAGGTGTAAAAACTTGAAATCTCCTTGTCTGGAAGCAAAGAAGGAGCGAGACTGAAATAGCTCAAACAATGGTTAATACTGGCCCTAGCACAGAGGAAACTAAGATTAAAACACAATGCAGAGGTTGTAGCACTTCTGTTGGACATGTCATATTTAGATAAATTACCCTGAACTTGCTAACCATGTGTGCGTGTGTAATTGTCGTGTTTGGATAAAGTTGTTGTTAGTCGGGCCCACTAGCCACAGACACAAAAAATATTACTAGTGGTAAGAAACTGATTAGGAGCTGCCAAAGTCTCGAAGCTTCATTTATGGCTTTTCAGCAGCTTCAAACAAACTAAAACTGCTTCAATCATCATGTTGTTCAGGGCTGTTCACACCCATTTTGTGTCACACTTCCTTATGCCGGTTCTGTATAACGTTCAAAAACTGTTGAGCTGCACTCAAACAATGCACTCTGTTTCGGCCTCATTCAATAGTACTCAGGAGGTTAAAGTTTCTGGCTTAGAAGAGAGGTTGACTGTAAGTGCAGGATGAGTTTCAGGCACCGATAAGAAATAGGTAAGAAATATTTAGAAATAAGCTATTGTGGCTTGTGAAAGCATTAATTCTGATGCTGCATATACCTGCTAAGTGAGCCCAGAGTCTGTCATCAGCTCCCTCAGTCAAAAGTAATGTGTTACAGGAGTACACAGAGTTTTGGGAAAACAGGCGGTCACTTTGTGGAAATGTCCTGTCTATTGAAAAGAGCAAATACAAAGAAGGCTTTCTCTGCTCTATTTTTGGACTGAAGGACACTGGGAGCTTTCATGTTGCTCTGACACAAACACATACAGGCTGAACAGCATTATAGTCTAATGGTTGTAGAGCATTTGTACCTTTTATTATACCTTTATTATATTTTAAGAGCACTTTGAAATTAAAGCAGTTATAAGACTTAGTATAGAACCGTAGTATTGTTTTTCTTTATTAATCAGTCAATATTGATGTTTTGAAATGTTCAGTTCTTTTTATATTATATTTGTACAGACGATAATGATCACACTGAAAATATCAAATTCAATTGCACTATTTAAGGCACTTTCCTACATTTAGGAATGATGTAAAATAGTAGCATCCAGACTTATTATTACAACCAATGTTAGTATCAAGAACATCCGGTTCTAAATAACTTAAATACTCAACACTATAAGGCAGTTTGGAGGAGACGTTAACAGATGAAAGAATTATTTTAATTAATATCTGCTTCAGTAGATAGAAAAAGTCAATAAAAGCAACATTTGAACAACTTCAGTTTTGTTATGTAAGCAGCTTAACGCTTTACCATGTAGCTATACCAAATTGTCCTCCCATCAACTAAAAATGGATTGAAAGGGAAAACTACAGGAGGACAGGAAGCTTGTAGTTGCAGGCAGGTTACAATCCACACAGGCTGGCTGCCAGCAGAGGGAATGTACAGCCAGCCAGTGATTGTACCGAGCCCCTTTGGAGAGGAGAAAAAGGAGACAGACTGGCGGGAAATAACAGAAAGAGCTGGAACCGGAAGAACCGTTTAGTTTTTATTCGTTGATAGCACATCGCCATACTTTTTATTTTCAAATGTTACTTTTTGCTTAGTTTTAGTCTAGTTTTCTTTGTGATAAAAGGGGTTGTCTACACATATTTTTGGTCATAGTTTTTGATGACAAAGTTAACATGGCATCACAAAAATGCTTGTCTGACATACAGTAGCTAAAAGAGAATATCACATTTAGGAATTTCCTTTTGTAAAGTGATTTAGCTGTATTGAGAAACATTAAAGAAGTCACTGAACTGAAAGACTACAGGAACCGCTGGAGAAACAGTGTAGTGAGCCATGTGGATGGACAGATGGAGGACAAACCTTTAAGAATTAGAGCAAGAGAGAAAGCTGAAAAAGGAGAAAGCACAGATTATCGAAACACACTGTAGGGAAGAAAAAAGGCGCACAAAGGAATAGGATTTAGGAGAGGAATGAGTGACAGGCACTTTGTTCATATCCAGTCCAGAAAAACGACACCGAAGCCGCCCTGGAGGGGAACTCCCACTCCGGTTACATTAGGCTTTATACTTTGACCTTAAACCTAGCACTTGGACAGTAAACACATCAGCCCTTTCACTGCTTCATCTGTGTATTCTGTGACTGTTTTGCCATGAAAACACCTTTATTAAGAACTAAAGCTGAGTGGATCCTGCAGGCACGCTTGATAAACACAGAACAAGTAAGCTAGCTTGGCTGCATTAGCTTGTAGCGTGTTCGTTGCAAAAGAGCAAAACAAGAGATACAGAATACACAAACAATTTAGCAGGTGAAGCAAGGGAACCTCCCTAAAGAGCTATAAAGATTTTCTGTTTTGTCGAGCCACTTAGAAACAGTCTGTCTCCCTAAAAAGCGAGACAGGCTATAAGCTAGTTAGCCTCAGGCAGGCCATTAAAAAGTGAATTTGGTCTGGATCGTAACCTTCCCTAAGGCTGTGTTTTAATGGTGTGTCTGTGTGCACATACACCCCTAACACAACATGGGTGTCCCTCAGTATTCACCTCTTTCATGTTGTTTAAAGCTAGGTGAACAGGGGCTCTGTGTCAAGAGGCTAACAAGAGGGAACGTTGCCGGACAAACAGGAGGTGATTTAATCATCAAATTAAAAATATTCTAAATGTATAGAAATACTCCTACCTTTACCTCACATTTCACCAGGCTGTACATACAATATATTGGTATTTGATTTTTTCTCGAACCTTACTTTTAGCTTTGATGGGGCACAAGAGAGCTGACTCTTTTCTTTAGAAAAATCCAGGTGCTTTGATTTTGTTGGATCTTCAGTGGACGGGTTTCTCATTCAAACTACTATCTCTGACAACTTTCTGATGTAAAGTCAAAGGTCTTCTAAAAGTATTAATTTATTACAACACCTCTCACAATTATCAAAGTTTGTTAAGAGCTTAACATGATTTTACACATGCTCAGTTTGAAAGACACAATGTCTCTTCCTGTAAGTATCTAGTAAAGTAGTGAAATTAGAGCTGTATATCAAGTATTTAGGGAGTTTTCTGTGTTAACTCTTTGAACCCTTGATTGTTTTTCTTGGTTTCCCTTTGTTTTCAGGCGTATTGCATTGTTACTACATATCCAACATAAATATCTGTGTTGTGTCAGTGTTCCAGCAATACAAGAACCATGTTGATGGCACATAGAGACAAATGTATTAATAGTGTTAAACAAAAAAGCAACATTCATAGAGTATTCTTTGTTTTTCTTTTCTTTATAGGATAATTATATTTTGAGATTTTCCCATCAGGGTTCCCATCATGCTTTCAGTGATGTAGGGACGTATAATGAACACTATTCATAACATAATGCATAATATGCCCTCAAGACAGTGAACTGTTACAGCTAATTGGACAGTTAACTAAGCCTATATTACTGCATATTTATATCGTTTACTCAACAGCTGTAGGAAATCTTGTTCTCCACAGAAAGGTCAGATGTCAGGATGAGACACTAAACCACACCCTTGATGCTGGTAACAATCAGTTATCTTGCTGAATGGCTTTATGCCTACAGACATAAAGAGGGGTTCTAACATGCACATTTCCATTTTTTCATTTATCCTCCTGATCTTTTGGTGTTCAATCAAGGTTGGAATTTAAATTTTAAAAAGCCTTCATTATGTGGTCTAGAGCATGACAAAGACAATATAACCAACATGTTTTAATATTAAGTTTTCATCAAGGTCATGAAAATGGATTGTGAATTGTGTTATTATGAACTGGATGGATACGATATGCAGATAACCTTTCATGTTTGTTTTGTCCTTCTTGGGTTAAAAACTAAGGTTGGCCACAACAAGTGAAGAAATAGAGGTTTTGACAATTGGAGAAAATATTATAAAGGATTTTGAAAGTTTAGTATGTGTGTGGTTGACAGAACTCAGCGTTTTACAATTAAATCATGCTTTTGAAAGGGAGAAGGACAAAGAAAGGAGACCTGAGAAAATGAAAGGACAAGCAAACACGTAGACAATACAGAAAAAAATCATTCTACTCATCCGACTACACACACCACGGGGTGTTAAATGTTACTGGAGAATCCTTAAAAAGACATATTGATTTCCAATATGTTTAGGTCAGTGTTTCTACATTGGTGAGTGAGTGTGTGTGTGTGTGAGAAGATGTGTGTCTGACTGCACGTTTCACATAATAGAACACTGTTTGAATTTCTGAGTGTGTGTGTTTCTGCAAGAATAAACGAACAGTTGAACGTGTGCTTATACTTATTTATTTTATCAATATATCTGCTTGAGTGGAAAGCATGTTGTTCAGCCACAGTTTGTTTGTGTATAAGCGTGCGTCAGGCCTGTTAATCCCGGGTGTGAGATGTGGTGGGACATCGTGCATTATTGATTTATCGCTGCGTTTTGCACATGTTGCCCCTCCTGGTGATGGTGTCCCTGGGGGCCGAGGGCTGGTAAGGGGGGGCTGCAAGCCTGCGCTGGAGGCTTTAAATATTTCAAAGGGCCATTTTCATTTCTATAATGGGAATTATCCAAGTCACTAAGTCTAATTAGAGGGAGGGTGTGAAGTTCATCACTCCCACCCACACCTTGACTAAATTCAAGTCGCTGCTTTATTGGAATGTATTTTAAAAAACGCTGTATTGCTGTTATTGTATTAGGATAAAACATTAACATTAACTTTTCAGGCTGCACTCAGTATGATTTATGGTTAAATGATTTACAGAAGTACACTATATAGCCAAAAGTGTGTGGACGCTGTGCTTTTCGTCTGGGGCCATTTTTCATGCTTTTGTTTTCTTCAGCCCTTCAAGAACTTTTCAAGCATACACTGATATTTCAGACTGAGGAAACTTGACAATGTTCCTGTGCACAAAGTCCATAAAAAAAAAAAGTTTGTTGTGGAAGAACTTGAATGGTCTGAACTTGAGCCCTGACCTCAGTCCCATGCAACAGCAAACTGGAAGGCCAAACTGTGATTCAGGTCTTATCACCCAGCATCAGTGTTGCACCTCACTGATGCTCTTGTGGCTGAACGGAAGCTGTTAGAGCAGCAGTTTAATGCCTGTGGTTTCGAAATGTAATGTTCAACTATCACATCCAGTATAGAAGCAATGTTGAAGCATCTACATACTTTCAGCCATGTAGGGTACACGCTTTAATAAATACAGTCACTGAGCATACAGAATGATGTTTAGTCAATCGACAAAGTTAATCATCAACTATTTTCATTGACTGAATTGAGTCAGTTATTAGTTAGTCAATTATTTTTCACCATTTCACAGACAGTTTAATCAGTAATAGAAACAATCATTAGTTCAGGCGCCACTGCAAATGTAAAAATAAACAAATACTTTGAGAAAAAGAGGCAAACTGATATAACACGGGTTCTGTTTCCTTGCTGCAATTTGAAGTAAAGGCTGCATATGTTAAAAATATTCACTTTTGCACTGCTTATCACTCTTCATTCTTGCTTGCAGCTGTATTTTGTTTTTCCACAGCTGAAGGTATTGCTGTGTCTGTCACGCTAACTCCTCTTACTCCATTCCAAATCAGCCCATAACTCAGATAACTATGTAATTCTTATAATTTATGCTTTGAAAAGCATCAATTCGAGGACCAACTAGGTGGTCTGACACAGTGCTGATGGATGGATTTTCTCTCATATGTCCTGAAACAGGGAACGTTGCATGATCTAGTTTTGAATAAGCACAAAGCATGACTGATAAATATATGTCGGGACCTAAAGACATCAGAATAGAAAAAAAGGGTAGACTAGTGGTTTTTGAGAGGAAAAAAATTGAAGCAGAGAGGAAAAAAGGGCTTTTAAAGAGGAACAATCTGAGCGGAAAAGAGGAGCGGTGGAGAGTGAAAGAGCAGTGGAGGACACAGAAAAGAGTGAAGGTGAAAGAGTGTCAGAGAGGAAATGTTAAGTGGATGAGTGGAAAGAGAGGATGGCGATGTAAAACAGAAAAGCAGAGGTGAAGAAGGCAGCCTGGCCCTGATTGCCTTTAAAGCCTCTGCTAACCAGCTTAGCCACATACAGCTTTTAATTATGGCTGTCTCAGTCTCTCTCTCTCTCTCGCACACACACAAACACAGTCAACAGGTGGGCTGCATTGCGTGGGCAGCCTCTGCCTGCACACACTAGCCTACTATTTAGCTGTCACTACTTGTTATGAATTACATGGAAGTACTGAAGGAGGCTGGTAAACACAGCCAACTAAACTGAAACAGACACGCACACTCTGTTTTCCCCAGAGCCTCATGAGCAAAGATTTGTTCCAGAATCGCTTCACAAAAATCCCAAGATACACAGCTATTTCAACATAACACTGTAATCATAACCCCATTCTCATCTTGTATTTTAGAATAATATTCTGCAACATTCTTTCTACTCTCCATTGATTATGGAAGCTGCACGTTAGATTCAAGCTGTATGTTTCTGGTCGTTCTTTCTACGTTTCAGAGTCCTGGAAATGTCGTCTATCTTCTTAGCAATAACTTGTTATAGCAACTATAACAAGGTGTAAAATAGAAAAAAAAGCAGCATGATTTGCAACAAGCTATGTACTGTAAACATGAGTATTGTTATATAGCAGCTATATAGCAGGCTGGAAATATAGATTCTAGCCACCAGTGGCAGCAGAGCGTACTGCTGCTGCTCCAGTATGTGAGTGAGGAAGACAACCTCTGCAATATTTAATTTTACATGGGTTGTATTTACTTTAAAGTCCTCCTCCACTCAGAAATGTGTTTTTCTTCTTGTTTCTACAGTTGAATGTTTGAACTTCACTGTGTAGAATGATGTATGTGCAGAATTTTGGAAGGAAAATAGATTTTAAGTGGTGGGTCTATGGACATGATTTGTGACATCACAACTAGTTTGGAAGTCAATTCTGGTCCAATATATAACTTGCAAAAGTGTGATGTGGCAATTTGAAGCCTCCAGTACGCATACACTAAGAATGGACTTTACAGTGAAGTAGGAGACATCTTGTGTCCAGCAGTTGAAGTTATGCAGAGTATTTTTGTCTTAATATCTGTCTGGAGGGGATCTTTAATGAAAGTCATCCCCTCTCTATCGCAGTAAATCATTTCTGTTGTGGTTGCTTTACACGTGCCAGACATTAGGGTTTTATCTGTTTGTGTTTTCTTTGTCTTGCAAGTCTCGATTAACTGAACAAATTCAATTCAGAATTCAATTAAATGAATTCACAGCTTGCAGAGGCTCTTCACAGTAAGCAGCCTCAAGTCAGCTTCAACAGAAAGGAGTTATCGGGCCATCTTTCCTCCTTTATCATAAATACAGTTTACCTCTCAGGGTCCATATGCCACTGCTGTGAAGAGTATATATATGAAAAAGTATAAAATATTTCTGCTAGTGGCCAATGTTGTATTTTTAACCTGGCAGTATTAGTAGTAGTTATTGTTTTTGTATGAGTGGTAGACACACTGATAAAAGTTGTACTACTGGGAGCATAAGTAGAGGCGGTAGTTATTATTACTGATATAATTATATTATAATTACATTATTTACTGTTACTAGTATCACAAATAATAGTAACAGGTATTTTTTCTCTTCCGTAGATGAGATAAGCAAGAGATCAAGATAGGTTCTCTGTGCGACACGAAAAGATATTTTTAATTTTATGTCTCTGACACATGACCAACAATCAGCAGTAGCAGTCCATGAAGAGTAACAGAAAGGATTGTGGTCAGTGGATAGGCTGAGACCGCCTGCTTTATCTGTTAACGTTCAGCAGCTATCAGCTGGAAGACATGTTGCTCGCATTCTGTATCTATGTCCAGCAGTCACACACAAACACACACACACACAGAATAGCTTGGTGTTTGGTTTTGTTTGTTTCTCAACTATTTTTTTTTTGCTCAGGCCATCCTTAATTAAAAGTAACTACGTTTTGGTATGAATTGATGATGTCATATCTATAATACAGCGAGTAAATAATCTACAGAGATTGAATATTCTGTCTTCTTTTTCCCAACACTTTTGAACAAAACTTTAAGCTTTTTAAGCTTTTTTAAACAAAAAGAGTTAAAATCCAAGATGTAATTTTTATCATTCTAACTGGAAAATATGAGATGTCTTGCACATCATTTTCTAAACATTCATTTGTAACTCAGCCTTAATTAGATCATGGTTAGAATTTAAAGTAAAAGTCTGTGTGCAGGCAAACAGACTTACTCATGGGGCAATTTTTGAGGACCACTGCAATTTTACTGGGTATTTTCCCCTATTTTTTGATCAGTTAATCAGAAAAATACATGACAGATTGATGACAATTGTAAAGTCAAATGTTAAGTCAACCGTTCAATTAGTTGATATACAGAAAATTATTCCGTAACAATTTTGATAATTGATTAATTGATAAATTAATATATCAAATAGATTGATAATTGAAAAATTCCAAATATTCAGTGGTTTTAACTTCTCAAATGTGAATATTTAGTGGTTTTCTTGGTCCTCTATAGGTTACTCTATAGGTTTAGGGCCGTTGGTTGGACAAAACTAGCAATTTGATGATGGCACCTTGGACTTTGAGAAACTGCAATGGACATTTTTCACTCTTGTCTGACATTGTTTATTCATCAAAACAGATTAATTGATAATGGAATAAAAAAAACATAACTTGCAGCACTTAATAATTTAACAGTAGTTCCTTTCTTATCGTTCTCCTGCTTTGCTGTTGTCTCTCTGTTGAACTGTTCAGCTTGTATCTAACCTCAAGAGGGGTCAATCCTCTGTGGGTCACCCTGTCAAGTGTTTAAATCCCTCATTAGGATGTCCACAAGGCTTTTAAGGAAATTGCATTAAAATCAGCTACAAGGGTGTTGCTGTGGAAACCTTAACAGTCAGAACACAGAGACACATGACATACAAAGATGTGCACGCAGAAAGATGCCATATTGTGTGCGCATACTATTGTACTTGCATGTAAGGCCGACATATGGCTGCGCTCCCATACGCAGATGTCTGTTTTGACAGACACACACACACACACACACACACACACACACTACCATATGGTTGCGTTCCCATACATCTACTGTACAAACACTGCGGTGGTGTACAAATGCAGAACACACACGTCTACACACACACAAACACAGAGAGAATAGTTTGCAAGCTTGCTGTTTATGTGGCGTCTGAGTTAGATAAATGTGTGATGCAGATATACACATATACCTCTCTAACATAAAAGAGTGTGTGCTAATGTATTCCCTCATAAAACATTTGATTTAAGTAGAAGTACAAGAACACACACACACATTATTACATTGGTGTTGATGAATTAGTATTCTGAATTATCTGATTGACTGAAAATGAATCTGCATTAATTTTAAATTTTGGCAATAAACTAATCATTTAGTCATTTATTAAGCAAAAACTCCAACCATTTGCTAGTTCCAGCCTCTGAAATTGTCTCTGTGATGTCGTGAAATGAATATCTTTGGGTTTTAGACTGTCGGTCACACAAAACAAGAAATTTGATTACGTCACACTGAGAGACAGTGATGGTCACTGTTCACTCTCTTTAAAACCTAAAGAGCTTAAAATTAAACAATTAATCCAAAAAATTCTATATATTTAAAGATAATAAAATTGTGTTATTTGCAGCCCTATACAGCCATCTATCTACTAAAGGAAGGAATCTCTGTGTGTGTCTGTATGTCCTTCACGTATCTCTACACAGGAGGCATTCAGGTACATTGTTGAGAGTAGGTCACCAGCATTTTAGAAGTGCTTTATTTTTAAATGCAGCCCTTATTTTACTTGAAATGAGAAAAGAACATGTATTTACTATTAGAGTACTTATTCTTTATAACATCTGTGTATAATGTTAATTTCTTTCATGTTGTTGGTGTATATACTCATTCACACCTCACATCAACTGTATTCATTTTTCTGTGTGTTGACGTAGCAGCTGGAAGCCAAATAATCAGCCTGTTCCCAACAGGCACGTTTTAAACGGGCACTGCACTAGTTTCAATAACTCAAGCATGATAATGACGGTCAAATTATGACTGTACATGTGAACATACTGAACAAAGGACAGTCTTCTCAGTGTTTTTGTTTTCTCTGTCTCTATCAGATGACAGTATTGTGCTCTGCAAGACAAAACGAGTCTGTGTGAAGAATGCTTCCACAGGATGGGTGTGTAGATATGTGTATGGTGATTGTGTGTGTATGACCCATAGTTTGTCTTTGGGATTGTAATTTTGGAGGGTAGTTGGTGGTAGGAGGCAGCTTGTTTAAGAAATTTACACAGTACAGAAATGCCAGAAATCTTGATCACAACAGTTTATTAACCAACTTTAAAGGATTTGTCTGCAAGATCTTGTTCAAATGTGTTTGTACAGGATATGCATGTGTGTGTGTACAGAGGGCAGGATTGGGGGTAGAATGCTTTGCCTTTTGTCTGCATTTGTGTGTGTGTGTGTATGCATGTAGTCATTGTGTATATTTTTCAGGTCAGCTGAGCTGGCTGAGAGTCTTGTGTTGTCTGACTGCTGGTTTCTTATGATTGATGCATTGTGTTCACCTCAGGGGTTATCTGACTGTCTGTCTTTGTCTTCTCTCTCACACACATACACAAACACTCACACACACACACACACACACACACACACACACACACTCACACACACACGCACCCGACTGACGCAGCAGTTTTATCCCTACGGCAGGTTACTAGTTGTTACAGTACCATTGTTACCTCCTGCGATCCTCTCTATGGGTCCCTCGCTCTCTGTCAGGGTTACTTGAGGACAGAGTCAGTTGGTTTCACTGCAGCTGGGTCTGCTTACTGCAGCACACCACAGCACAGTGTAATCTATTAGACTTTCATTGGGAGGTGATAGGGACACACACACACACTCACACACACACACACACACACACACACATAATACTGTGTGTTTAGTATTGTGACACAGGATGAAAGTACTGGTCTGGTTTCTGCTCTGCTGCTGGTTTAAAACTGTGCGGTCTCATGATTTCATGATTTACATAGTATGCACACACACACACACACACACACACAAACAGAGACATTTCAATACTTTTCTTACTTTTTCTTAACTCCACTGCACCTCACTGCCACCTTCCCAGTGGCAAGAAAACATTCATTTTATTATCATAATGAATAATTCAAAATTATGCAACCACCATAGTTGGTTGTTGTGGTTGCTCTGGTGCAAACACACACTGCACAGTGGCCTGTGGATCCTGAAGAGCCAGTAGAAATACTTCTTAAAGCAGAAGTCACTCTCTTCATAGTTTCTCTCATCTCTCACATACAGTAGACAGTTTATTGTTATGTTATAGTTAAAATACATGCGTAGGAAGTTCAGGGAACTTAATTACAGTTAATAAGTAGTTAAAGTTAGGCAGCTGGAACAGCTAAGTAGAGTTCTCCTAATGATGTTCTCTCATTGGAGTGAAGTGAAAACAAACTCCTGTAGCTTCCTGGCAGAAGGATGAGCAGCATAAACAGCCTGCGCCTTACATGGACACAGGCTGTAATACAGAGGGTGTGTGTTTGTGTGTGTTCGCTATGTGTGAAGAGTATTTATAGAAGGCTGATAGGAGGACACACACACACACTTGGCACAGGCTGTCCCACCAATAGAGGGTCACAGTAGGTCATAGGCTTGACCCCTTTCCCAGTTTCCTCTTCTTTTTTTTTTTTTGCGAAACCTTCAAATTTTGTTTTGGACTTTCACATCTGTCTTAAAGGGCAGGTACATCATTATTGTTTTTTGAGTTTTTGAGGTTTTTATATCATTCTGTAGCTTCACATTAGTGTTCCATATATATTCAAATCCAAAAATTCAAATTTTGGTCAAAGTACATATGTTTTAGTGTCAAAATGCCAAGCCCTTCGAAAAACTTTTTCCCACGACCTGACATAGGTTTCTGCATGATGTTTTGACCAATATAAACCCCCCAGCCCACCTATCTAGTAGCCACAGAGACGGACTGAATACTCATTGTTGCTGCTGCCCTGCTAAACATGCTAACAGACACAGAGACACACAGACGGAGACCCACATCACTGCTTTTTGCTAACGGCTGATCGGGCGTTTCCATTTGAAAAACCCGGAAAGGAACGTCATCTTTTAAGCATTTCCACATCTTCTCCACCCATCTCCTCTGCACATTCAGTCTTTTATTTGCACTTTAATTTGACACGTTTAGTTTCACCTGTTACTAAGAATTTCCACAGTTTTTATTACACCCTTTCTCTTACATTCACTTACATTACACTTTTTTAAAAATAATTATTTTCCTTACCATGTTCTGTTGTGTGACCTCTCAAAATTTCTTGCCATTTTGAACACCTCTTGTTCAAATTTCATCCAGTCCCTGCCATTCAAACTCAGTGATCAGTGTGCCACTGTGCCAAACCTCACAGAACCGCTTTTACATTTTTAATAATCAGCTGCAGCAGTAAAATGAATTTCATGTCCTTGAATATTTTACAAATAGTAAAATAGCAACGCAGAGATCAGAGTACCTGCAACCAAGTCTTAACACTTTGTGACATTTATGCATTTATGACATTTATTCTTGATTCTATTATTAAAAGCAACTGGGAACCTAAATTTTACACTTACTTTATACATACTGGCTCTGATTTTCTGTTCCAAGAGAGACTACAAACCACAAAAACCTCTCTGAGAGTGAATGGAAGACGATAATGACCTGTTTTCAGATTATGATCTTCTATACCGTCAGCGTTCTCACAGCTTTCCACCAAATCTTGCATTTTCAGTGATAGTATGGAATTTTGTTTTCCAGTCAAAAAATGTATTAAATTCTCCAGGTAACTCTCACAAATGGTTGAAGTTGCAGGAGTGTAGCAGAATCCATTTTACAGTAAAAATGTGTGTAAAACAATAAAAATCCACGAGCCCCAATGTGAGCCACAGTAGGAACTATGATCTCAGTTAAACCTTAAACAGTGTTGTGTCTCTGATTTTTAAACCTCATTATTTCTTTGTGTTTTGCAGATCAATGTGCGCGTCACCACCATGGACGCTGAGCTGGAGTTTGCCATCCAGCCCAACACAACAGGCAAACAGCTCTTTGACCAGGTAAGAGACACATACACACACATACAGTATGTTGTTCATGCAATGTGAGGACCATAACTTCTACAGCAGCTGGAAGGGTGCAAAAAATCCATCACTAGACGGGAGTAGAGAGTCCAACTTCAAGTTTGGTCTTTGTAAGTGAACTCTAAGCGGCTGGTCTAAAGAATCACATTGTTTGTTGTCGATTACAAATTAAAAGCAATTCTGGACATGAGTGTGTGTGCGTGTGTGTATGTGTGCCAGTAGGTGCGTGGCTGGGTTTGGGTTGTACAGAATAAACAGACAGAGCTCTCTTTGTCTAAACTGGGAGACAGTGGATGTACGTAAGTGTTGGGTGGATTGTGTGTCTGTGTGTGTGCGTGTGCGTGTGCGTGCGTGTGCGTGCACTGTCTGGGAAGTGAAAGGGCAGCTTTCAGTGTTGTTTCATGTCAGGCTGTAAGTAGTTTTTTGTGATGATGCGCGAGGAGCACAAAATATAAGAGATTCTTTCTTTTCTGTTTTTGTTGTTGCTCTTTTGTCTCCGTTCTGATTTTTAGTATGAGATCAAATCATGGAAAAGCTCTCAAGGCTACACAAGAAAAGTGCCTGTAACAATACCTCTGTCGTATCAGATTAAATCATGAAATGAAGCTACGTGAGAGTAGTAATTCCCCTTAGTGCTATATGATATGGGAAGTTGTGTCAAACTGAGAATTGACCATCCAGAATGTGAAATTGCAGTTTTTGCATTGTTTAGTTCTCAGTATTTGTGCCTCCATGATGCCACGTGTAGCGATATAAACTATGTGAGTGTTGCTTTCAATTTTGATTAAAAAATTGACAAGTCATTGGCTACATTAGACAGACTTTATCGACCAGATCAAACATAGTGGAAAAATTCTTGGCAACCCCTGACTGAGATCGAACTGTGTTAAACTGTGTTATTGATTTATGAACATCGATAGGGTTGGAAACTGATGATGATGATGATCCTAATAAGCATGTAGCTGTGTGTGTGTGTGTGTGTGTGTGTGTGTGGCACTGGAAAGAGGCCCAGGTTGGATCCTCTAATGCTGAGTCAACCACTACTTTCACACACACACACACACACACACACACATTATCCTACACTAATGCCATGTGCTGACCTCTTCCTGCTGTCACGTCTACAAGGTGAATGGAGGCTCCTTTCTTTTTTAGCTCCAACTCTTTCTACTAATTTCAGTTTCAACTCAAAGCTGCTTATTTAATCCGGACAAGAGAAACACTTGAACTACCAAAAGAGATTCCATCATCATCTGACAGATATTACTTACAGAAAAGTGAGATCAGGGATGGAAAGACAAAAAAAAACCCAAATAATATCTATGAAATGGAAATTAGAAAAAATCTAGACAAATTAGGCAACACAGAAATTCCTCATTTAGAACTGTTTCGATCAGAACTAGTCTCTACCAAAAACATTTTTACATTATTATGAAATCCCAAACACATCTCAAAACCCCACCTAGTTATCACCAGATATAAGTGAGAGCATACTTTGGGAGAACTGGTCCTTTTTAACTAGTTTTGTGCTCGCTCAGCAGTTTTGTTGCTAATTAACTTCCATACAGTGGAACCTTATTCTACAGCTGACTGAATACAATTATTCTATCTGATATAATATAATATTAGAGTGCTATATCCTGGCTGCACACACACACACACACACACACACACACACACACAGTAACACACTCACTCACCTTCTCATTTTGACTTTCTCTTTCTCTCTAGTTCTCTCACACAGTTTCTTCTTCTCTCTCTCCCACAAAATGAATCTCTGTCCTTTCTCTCTTCTATCTATGAAACACACAGACTGACTCACCAGATCTGAATGTTTTAGCTTGCTGTGCCCATGCATCGTCATAGCAACCAGCTATCAAATGTCGATGTACGAATGTACAATGCTGCCCGACAGTGTGTGTGTTTGCATGTACAAGTGAATATACTATTGGATGAGTGTTTCAATGTGTATGTTTAGAGTGTGTCTAAAAATGAGATGAGATATTTGAATGTAAATAAGAGCTGATTTCTTAATCTACTACTGTATTGTGTAGAATAATGTATTCTGTAATAATAATAGTCTTTATGTCTCAAAACAGACATAATTGTTTGGTTTTCAAATTTCATTATCTAGTTTAGGGGTGCAACCAATGGCTATTTTCACTTCACTCAAGTTTTTCCAGTCAAAAACAGACAAATAGTCTCTGATTTAAGCTTCTCCAATCCAAAATCACTGCTGTTCTCTGATATATATTGTTTAAACTGTGTATCTTTGGGTTTCAGACTGTTGGTTTGACAAAAAAAACAATTTGAAGATGTCATTTTGGATTCGGGGAACTCTGGGAAATGATTTTTCCACAATTTTTTTCAGATTTGTTTATAGACTTAAGTGATCAATCAACATTGAAAATAATCATTAGTTTCAGCACTAATGTGCATCATTAATTAATCTTTCTGTTCTGTTTCTGTTGTAGATTTTCCTATTGATACATGAGCGAGAGTGAACAGAACATGGGGAAATGTGTTGCTGTGATGCAGGTTGAAGGGTTTAGGGTTGTTGAAACAATCAGCTGATTAATCCATTAGTTGATTGGCAGAAAGTTAATCAACAGCAATTTTTCAAAAATCGAAATACTGGTTTAATCATTCATCAAGCAAAAATACATTCATAGGTTACAGCTCCTCAAATGTGAGAATTCTGTACTTTTCTCTGTTTTATAACATTGCAAATTGAATTATTTTAATCAGTTAACTGAGAAAAAACAAGATACCACAGAGACTAGATTTGTGGAAGCAGGAGAATGAGGCCCGCTGACTCCTGCGGAGAATACAGAGGAGACAGAAGGTGGGAAATGAGAGAGCTGACAGGTGCAGAAGAATGATAGACCTCAGTGGTGGCTGTTGCTGTAAAGTTTCCATCATTAACTAAAAATAGACGTAGATATCATACTATAGACATCCCCTTTTTGAAAACGGCACTGATTCAGAATGACTGCCAGCATGAAAGTAAAGCACATACATAGGTGTACATCAAGTTTTTCAACATTTGTAGGTCATGAACTGAACAGACTGAAGAGTTGGTTGATAGTCTCAATTGCTTGATAGTCATAAGGATACACTGGATATGTCCTACAAATTTGGAATAAGGAAGCTTGCAGTTTTATGGCTGTGTTGAGACTAGGCTTCGAAACAGGATAACCTTGTCAGCCTGTTATGACATATTAAGTTAAATGGGACACATTACTGATGCTGAAGGTGATGCTCAGTATAGATATGAAAAACTGATCAGCTTCATATGCGCATACAGAAAGTCACATGTCCAGCAGTGAATGGCGAGCTCTGTGATAATGCATCATGCAAGAAACAGTTAGTCCTGAAAGCTGTTTCATTTTTAAACCGATTCAGCAGATTCAGATGAATGAAGAGAGAGGTCCATTGATAAAGAGGCTGCCGAGCTAAATATAAACACCCATAAGCTCACTCAAACACACACAATGATAAAAGGGGTTAGGGGCTTAGGAAAGCTTTTTAATCAAATTGAGCCAAACACCAACATGTAAGCCTGCCTCTGAACATGAACGCTTTGATGGACCACAAAGCACACACACTTTTACAGCTGTCTGTACAAACAAAAGTGTTTTCATCTGATATGAAAGTAAAGAGTCCTATTCAGCTGCTTTTTCTCTCCCTTCTTTCCTTCTCTTTTCCACTTATTATTCCTTCTCTCTCGCCCCGAAGCCCCAAATTTATTTATCCACATTCGGAGCCTTCACTTCTAAATCTGCATGCTGAGCTCTCTGCATACCACATTCCCATCTCCACTGGAGGCCCTGTGTGTGTGCGCGCGCGTGTGTGTGTGTTTGCAAATGTAATTGATTGCACCGTTAACAGTGCAACAATGTGTTTTTTATAGGTGTTTCTTGCATTTGTTTTACGAGTGTGATTATTTGGATTACACGAGTAGTTAATGTTTTTTATGTGTGTCTGTGTCTCGTGTGAATGTGTGAGAGAGAGTTAATTATATGGTAGTGAGTGCTGTCGTATTGACTGTGTAAATCACATTAGAGTCTGAGTAAGCGTCCCCATCCCCTCAGGCTCTCTCTCTCTCTCTCTCTCTCTCTCTCTCTGTAAATGGGATGACAGATTGTGAATGACAAAGCATGTGAGCATGTTTTAGAGACAGTAGGGAAGGAAGACAAATTCACAAGTGAAGTGAAGACTCAAAGCAGGCAGAGAGGGTATAGTGGGAGGGAGCAAAATTCAGAGTGAAACGGTTACTTTGGGGAGAAGATCAGCTACAACATACAATGATATTTCAGACAATAGTGTGCCTCCAACTTTTTGGCAGCAGTCTGTAGAAGGCCCTTTCCTGTTTCAATATGACAATGCCTCTGTACACAAAGCCGGTGGCTGACCTCAGTGATGCTCTTGTGGCTGAATGAGAGTAAATCCTTGCAGCCAGATTTCAAAATCTGGTGGGAAAGCTTCCCAGAAGGGTGGAGGCTGTTGTAGCAGCAGATTAATGCTTGTGGTTTTGGAATGAGATGTTCAGTAGTAACTTAAGCTGTAATACTCAGGTGTCCACTTCCTTGGTTCTGGTTTCCACATCCTTTTGGCAAGAGCACTTGGTGTATTTTTGCTTGTGCTTAATATTCAGCCTGTGTCTGTGTGTGAAACCAATGTATCATAACAATCTGTCCCTAAAGTTGTGGCACAGTAACAACAGTATTTCAGAGCAAAATTAGCTGTGATCCCTTGATATAGTTTTTTTTTGTTTTATGACATCATTTTACACCTCCTCAAATCTCAACTGCAAGTGGTTCAAATATAATAAAAATGTACCTCTTTGAAGTTCTTATAAAATCCAGTAAAGTGGTGGAAGCAAAAAGCATTTGTGTGGTTTCAGGTGGTGAAGACGGTGGGTCTGAGGGAGGTCTGGTTCTTCGGCCTGCAGTACACAGACAGTAAAGGCTACATCACGTGGCTGAAGCTCAACAAAAAGGTGAGACACCCTGAACACAACCACTCAAACACTTAATATCTGCCCCATCCAACACATCGAGTTTACTTTAATTATATATTAATAATCTATATCAGAAGATTCTAACGTCAGTGCTGTGAAAGTAACCATGGTCATCCTCCTGTGGTTTAGACTTCATCATGCTAGAAAGCATTAGAAGTACATTTGTATGTATAAACTTACTTTAGTATTCTGTTTGGTAGAGACTTTAATTCAAAGTGCCTTAAACCATCATCAGTGAATCTTGTTTACACAAATGACTCTTTAATCTTGTGTGAAATAGTCTAATTTCCTCAAGAATAATTGTTTACATAGTGTAAAGACGTTTTAGGGCAGAGGTGAGAGGTGAAAAGTCACGTGTGGGTGGTCTCTCCAGGTGACCCAGCAGGATGTGAAGAAGGAGAATCCTCTGCAGTTCAAGTTCAGAGCAAAGTTCTTCCCAGAGGACGTTTCTGAGGAACTCATCCAGGAGATCACCCAGAAGCTCTTCTTCCTGCAGGTACTGGACAGGTCATAGTTTACTGTGCCTGCCACAACACATTTCAGTGGTAAAGTTAGCCAAAATGATACTGTTATGTGGACATATTCAGAAAATTGAGCTTTCATTTAAAGCTACAGTGTCAGTGTGTGTCTGGCATTTTTGGTCTGAAGGTGAGAACTTGACAACTGTCGAATTGGCATTATTGACCATTATTGATCAGTTACTGGTTAAAACAAAAACTTGCAATATTTAGTTTAGCTTTCAATGTTTGAAAACTTTTTTCTTAAACTGTATATCTTTGGTATTGGCACTGAAACTCAGGTATTGTATCAGCAATACAATACCAACTGAGATGATACCCAGCTGAGTCTGTGTGTGTGTGTGTGTGTGTGTGTGTCCTCCCTGCAGGTGAAGGAAGCCATTCTGAATGATGAGAACTACTGTCCTCCAGAGACGGCCGTGCTGTTGGCCTCCTACGCTGTCCAGGCAAAGTACGGCGACTACAACAAAGATATTCACAAGCCTGGTTACCTGGCCTCTGACCGGCTGCTGCCACAGAGGTATACACACACACACACACACACACACACACACACTATACTATACTTGTGATGGAAATGGATTCCATAGCCCCTAAGTTATTATGTGCAGACTGAATGCAAAGCAAATTTTATTGTCAGTTAAAATATGAGACTGATTGAATGTACAAACAAACAACAGCGTGAAAACATCAAGCATCACTTTACAGAAATGGTTGATGGACTGTACTTACATCATGCTTTTCTACCTTAGCCGACGCTGTGATTAGTGGACAACCCGCTCAACCTCCTCAGCCACAGCTACTCTGATATCACAAATATTGTTTGTGTGTGTGTGTCCTGTAGAGTTCTGGAGCAACACAAGCTGACAAAGGAACAGTGGGAGGACAGAATACAGACCTGGCACGAGGAACACAGAAGCATGCTCAGGTGAGTGAGTGAGTGTGTATGTGTGTGTGTGTGAGCGGGAGAAAGAGAGAGGCAGAGAGAGGGGAGATAAATTGCTGTGTAAAAGGAGTTTGAGGATTATGATTTTGAAGACATTGACACCTAAATGCACGTGTCAATCTGTCTGTTTACCATTCTGTGTGTGTGTGTGTGTGTGCAGGGAGGACGCAATGATGGAGTATTTAAAGATCGCTCAGGACCTGGAGATGTACGGCGTCAACTACTTTGAAATTAAAAACAAGAAAGGCACAGAACTGTGGCTGGGGGTCGACGCCCTCGGGCTCAACATCTACGAACACGAAGACAAGTAACCAACACACACGTGCCAGTTTTGTGCTACGAGTTTTGTAGGTTACTTATGTTATTTTATGTCGCACCGCCATGTTTCTACAGTAGCCCAGAATGGACAAACTAAACACTGGTTCTAGAGAGGGGCTTTCGTGTTTTTCGTGAGTTTCGCAGCCACCGTAGGTTCTGCTACACGCAGGAGAGGGGAGGGGTATTCAGTTTGTTGCAATCTGCAACCTCACCGCTAGATGCCACTAAATCCTACACACTGGTCCTTTAATCTAAAATGATGCATCATACTTTATAGGTTGATCATATATTTTGTATGTAGTAGAAATATAAAGTACAAGTACATCTTGTGCTGAAGTACAGTATTTGAGTAAATGTTTCTTTTTCTTGTAAGATACTGAATAGTCAAGTCAGGCCTTTAATTATTTATTATTCAAATGTAATCACTCTTTGGGGGAACTGCTCAAATCTCAAAATGTAAGAAGGGGTCAGAAGAGACGTTGATTCATTTTAATAAAACAAGCCTGGGAACCAGCGGTCTAGTTGATGTGATCAACCCATCAAAACTGAAAACAGAAAAAAAAAGAGGAAGAAAATGAAACCACAAGAGAAGTTGCTCCATATTTGGAAGAATAAATCTTATGTAAAATTTTATGAAATGGCAATAGGACTCTTAATAAAAAAATCTTAATAAATAAAATCTCTGCTGTCTTTGAAAATATGTTGCTACAAAATGCATTTGTAGCATTAAATGTGAACTGTAACTTACAGAACATACCATAGAAGAAGAAACCAATAATTATGTACTGTATGAGCAGATAGATGTGTATGTTAAACATTTAATGTGTCACACCAATCAGACTGGTTGTTTTGTCAAAACAGCACTTGTTCAGGAACATTTTAACATCCTCGCAGATCTGTTCAGAAGATCTGGAATCTGTTTCATCATTTTTTGTATTGCAATGCAGTAATGTGTTTTTTAACATCCAATAAAATACTAACTAAAATACTATCGTGTAACGCTGCCACTGTAGCAGCTGTATTACAGCTTGGTTAAAGAATATATGTCACAGCTCCCTGGATGGCCTTGGATTGCATTCATTTGACAACACTGCCATCTTGTGGTGTTGAACAGCACAGCTGATGAACAACCTGAAAAACACACTCATTGTTCAGAGTCAACCACAAATAACAAATTGATGAATTAAAAGAAAACATGAAAATCATTGTTACGTTTGAAAGCCAAAGCAAGTTTTTAGATAAAGAGTTCAGAGATGAATCGTTCATCTATCTTTTACTCACTCATAAAATCTCATCCCTGCCTCCTCAGGTTGTCACCAAAAATCGGCTTCCCCTGGAGTGAGATCAGAAACATTTCCTTCAATGACAAGAAGTTTGTCATCAAGCCCATCGACAAGAAAGCTCCAGTAAGTGTTGGAATTAAGTATGATTGCAGATTTTTCAAATCTGTTTTTGGGCACTAACGCTGTCATGTCTCTCCTCCGTGTCTCCCACCCAGGACTTTGTGTTCTACGCCCCGCGGTTGCGGATCAATAAGCGCATCCTGGCGTTATGTATGGGGAATCATGAGCTGTACATGAGAAGGAGGAAGCCCGACACCATTGAGGTTCAGCAGATGAAGGCTCAGGCCAGAGAGGAGAAGCACCACAAACAGATGGAGAGGTACAGTACCTGCTTTTTCTTTTTCAGGACTTGAAGCGATATCTACTGTTTTTTTCCTGCTGGAAATGATGGTTTTCCCATTTTTCCTAGTATTCCATAATCCATAATAATGTGTAAGTTGTAACTCTGGCACTGCCATACTGCATAAAGCCTCTTTTTTGCCATTTTTTGGCATCATTAATTAAATCACTTCATGTCCCTGCTTAGCTTAAATGAATGACTGCAGGTTGGGTTACAGGTCAGTTAACACAAAGTTTATTCATCCTAAACTTGCATGCTGCTTTGACTGAGTAAATGTTAGCTGATGTTTCAAGTGGAAATTCATCAATAAAGCTTATTGAGCAGTAGGGGGCAGTGTTGCACAGAAACACAGCTCATGTTCCCACAGCTGTTACATTAGGAAGCACATTGCCACTGTTAGCATGAAACACAGCCTCTGATGGTAAAGATAAGTGAAATGTTTTAAAAATTTCCTCAACAGAGCTGCAACGATTCATTGATTAGTTGCCAACTATTAAATTATTTGCCAACTGTTTTTTTGAGTCATTTATTAAGAAGAAAATTCCAAAATCCAAATTCTTTGATTCCAGCTTCACACATGTAATTGTTTTCTAGTTTCTTTAGTCCTCTATGAAAATAAACTAAATATCTTTGGGTTGTGGACAAAACATGCCATATGAGGACGATATTTTGGGCTTTGGGAAACAGTTATAAACATTTTTCACCATTTGGACCAAACAACTAATCGATTAATCAAGAAAATAATCGACAGATTAATCAATGATATACATAATCATTAGTTGTAGCCCTATTCCTAAACATTATATTATACTGCACAATAACATATATGCACATGCCACAGTAATCAGTTCACCAATAACAAACAGCACTGAACACAGTAAACAGCAGACAAAGTTTCCATCTCTATGGATCAGTGTGTGAGGGTTAGGGGATTCATTTTTTTTTTTTTTTTTTAATCAGTATGTGTTTGTATAGCTGTGTTGGCATGTACATGTTTAATAAGGGAAGATGTATATGAAAACAATGACACAGCATCAGGAATCAATACAAACATTCCATGAAATTTCACGTTGACTATTTTCACAGTGTATAACCTCAAATGAAGTCACTGTATGTGTGTGTGTGTGATGGTCATTTTCTGTTTCATTCTGACAGAGCGCAGCTGGAAAACGAGAAGAAGAAACGAGAGCACGCAGAGAAGGAGAAGGAGCGGATAGAGCGAGAGAAGGACGAACTGATCGAGAGGCTGAGGCAGATTGAAGAGCAGACACAGAGAGCCCAGAAAGGTACTGTACGCCTCCACCAACACCACACATGTACGCTCTGACTCTCCAAACTAATTAGCCGTTCAAAGTCAGATGAAGAAGTCTGAAGTTGAGAAAATCGTTCTCAGACTTTAACCTTCCCAAAAAAAGATAATTAAATGGTCAACGTTCTCAGTCTTTAAATCTTCCCAGCCAGAAAAATGAAGTTTTTGTGTGTGTGCGAGCTCCTGTACTACTTGTGAGGGCCAAATTTGAGCTTTAGACCATGAGAGTCATGACTTTTTTGGAAAGTGGGCACTTTGAGGCCGGTCCTCACTTTTTCAAAAAGCCGTTAGAAGGTTAAAGGATAATTCTGGTTTAGGTTTGGTCTTAGCTTCAGAGCTCAGTTATGATAATCAAAATCAGTTATGATTTTACTTACCAAAATAATTGTTGAGATCTAGGACCACCGTGATGTCGTTACAACAAAGTCTGACAGTCAGGTAACACAATCAGTCAGATGCTCATTTTACTTTTTATGCCTCCATGCTAGTGACAGCCGTGGCCAGAGGCATTATGTTTTCTGGTTGTCCATCTGTCCCTCTGTCCGTCACATTATCGTGAGTGCGGTATCTCAGGAACGCCTTGAGGGAATTCTCATATGTTATATGTTATATGTTATATGTACAGTATATTAATCAAGTTTCTTTCTTTATCTTTATCTTTACCTTATCTTTCTTTTTCACAAAAGTTGGGAGCGTCATGTGGACCAGAAAAAAGTCACACAAGTAACACTTAAACCCTGTGTTTGATGTTCATTGACTGCAGCCGGTTCACCAGGTTTTCAAAAGATCATTTACACCACAACACTCATATCTGTTAAATGTCAGCCATGAAAAACACACATTCCCAAAGATGTGTGCTTTTTTTAGTGAAACCAAACATCTGATCTCTTGTTGTGAATTTGCATAAAGTGAAAGCTCCAACACAAATGGGGAGGAGCAGCCCCGGGCAGCAGCAGGCTTTTTACTGTGATTATATACAATAGAAAAACATTTTTCAAGCCTCAACTTCACCTGCTGGGTGTTTCAAATAAGACAGAAGGTTCACAATCACAAGAGAACATCAGAGCAGGCAAAACTGACAAGTCAAAGGATTTTAAATTAGGGCCACATTGGGAATCCTGCGGACTAATCAAAGTATGTGTAGAACAAGTTCTAAATCTGTTAGAACTGCCCATACGCACAATAAGGTTGGTTTTAACCTGCACACAATTAACAATGAATTGGATTCAAATATCAAAACAATCACACCTGAATGTCACTCCACGGGATTTCACCAATTTTACATGTGATGTTTAGTTTTAGTTTCTGTGAAGACAGTTGTACAATGTCTCTGGAGGGAGTTTGAAAAAATAACCCTGATTATGTCATCTGGGTTATCTAAGCCTTGGTTTGAGACTCAGAAAGTCTAGCAGAAAGTCTGTATCACAAGACTGGAGGTATGGGGTTTGAAAGAAGTGAGCATTCATACAAGAGACAAAGTCAGGATATCTCAGCCTCTGCTGCTTCCATTTTTTTCATTCTTTTTTCTTCTTGATGGAAGTCTAGGGCTGTGTTCTGAATCACATACTAACGTACTAGTCATACTAATATGACGTCGTAGTATGCGATTTCGAACACAGCCCCGATCCTCCAGATCTATTGAAAAGAACTAAATTTGATTTAGTGAATTAAATTTTAAAATAAAAAGAAAGGATAATAAGTTTACCCATAATTACACTAGTTTTCTATCAGCAGTTTGTTCATATGCGCGGTCAAGAGTGGTTAAAAGTCGATGCCCATTCTGAAGTACAAGAAAAACACAGTTACATCTGAGTTTCTGAGTGTAAATGAACGAACAAACAGTTTAATAATAGATTAATGAGGCCCTTGGAGATCATTCATTTGTGAAACTCTGGTATAGCTTCAGGATTAAGATAATTAAGAGAATGTGCTGCATTTACATGATGTCTTTTGCATGTTGTAAGAGTCTCACAGGTTAATGAGGTTATGGTTCTGAAATCCGTATATTTACGTGTGTGTGTGTGTGCGTGCAGAGTTGGAGGAGCAGACTCGCAAGGCGCTGGAGTTGGAGCAGGAGAGGAGGCGGGCAAAGGAGGAGGCGGAGAGGCTGGAGAAGGAGAGGCAGGCAGCAGAGGAGGCCAAGGCAGCGCTGGCTCAACAGGCTGCCGACCAGATGAAGACCCAGGAACAACTGGTACCTGTGCTCACACGCGAATCACACATAAAGCAGCTGCTCCCAGATATTTAATCAAACTGTCATTCATTATGTTTCTCCGCTCATGTGTTCAGATTTTTTCTTTATGTTTTTTCACCCGTCTGTAAATAATAACATCTGCACACACACCAGTGGAGCAGGATTTATCACGTGTATCAAGACAACTTGCAGTAATGTAACTAATTCTTTTATTGAGAAAGGCGATGCATCAGTTTGTAGGAAGCTATTTGTGTAAAACCAATGATTGTGCCAAGCTTTTCATCTCCAATAAGTGACTATATTTAATTCCAAGATTCAGACACTCAGTTATTCTTGTTTTTATACCTTCAAAATATACTTAAATTAATGCAGTGGTCTGTTTGTTTTTGTTCAAATCATAAATGATGAAATAAGAAATCATTTATCAAGCAAAAATACTAATTTCTCAAATATTAGAAGTTGCTAATTCTGTCTGTTTCATATTATTGTAAATTGAATACCTTTGGGTTTTTGGACATTTAGTTAGACATCACATTGAGTTCTAATTTGGTAACTTTTGATCAGCATGTGCTGTTGTTGTTGGCAGGCTGCTGAGTTAGCAGAGTTCACTGCCAAAATTGCTCTGCTTGAAGAGGCCAAGAGGAAAAAAGAAGAGGACGCAACAGAGTGGCAACACAAGGTAATGTAAACTCCTGTGTATGTGCCTGCCTGTGTGTGTGTGTGCGTGTGTGTGTGTGTTCACATGTGATGACGTCTGTTGCTTTTGATGTGGACATCACAGAGAGGTGTGTGTATGTTTCTAAGTGCAAGAACTCGTGAACAAAACCATCATTGTTTGATTCGCTTTTCCAGCTCATGCTGATATGGAAACGTTTCATCAGACAAACAGTCGGGGCATTTGGTTCTACCTCAAGGCAGATAATAAAGTGCACTCACATAACATCATATCAGTAGCTGGTAACATTTACCAGTGCACAGCTGCTACTAAGTTAAATTAATGTTGATGCTGACGCTCTGTTTAACAGTTCATTTAAAGTGATTTGACAGAGAACCAAATAGCTTTTTCCAGAGTAGAGGTGCCTGGCAAAAAGCTTTCACATTCAGAATAGTATACTACATACTACATACTACAGTTTTTACTAAAAACACAGCTTAACACGTTTCAGAATGATGTTAGTTAAAAGTTTAAGATTAGCACCACTCACTATGCAAACAAGCCTAACCCACATTAGCATTACTGAGTGTACAAAAGCACCTCATCGCACCAGTTTGCATACCATATACATACAAAATCAGTCGGTAGCAGTGGTGTGACTGTGTATGTCTTTATGTAAGTGTGTGCACATCTGTCTATATCTTATTGTATTTGCATGTATAAACATGTTGGTCTGTGTCTCTCGATACTTATTCTTGTGTGTTCTTTTCAGGCTCTGGCTGCACAAGAGGACCTGGAAAAGACCAGGGAGGAGCTGAAGATGGCCATGACGTCTCCTCCGGCACCAGAACACGATGAGCATGACGAGACCAACGCCGAGGCAAGCGCCGAGCTGCTCAGCGACGGTGTCACCAGCCACCGCAGCGAAGAGGAACGCATCACCGAGGCACAGAAGAACGAACGTGTCAAGAAACAGCTACAGGTAGAGAAGCAGTGCAAGAGGGGAAGGATAGTAAATAAAACTTCAACTTTATTATATTATTTAAAGACATGTGGTTTGCAGTCAGGCATTAAACACAGACAGCCCTACAAGAAAACAAATTCCTACAAGAAATAATTTTTAAGGTGGAATCATGTGCCTGCCTGTGCATGTTACTGGCTCCAAACTCCAAAATCCTTATATTATTGCCACATATATTCATATTTTTTTGATGGATTGCTGAATGTAGTATAATTAGGTGGAGACCATAAATCATACAGTAGATTCACAAATAATTTTCAATATTTAGCAAAAATGGAAACAACATATTATTTTCAGTAAGTAAAGGAAGGACTGCTGCACCACACAATGTCTGGCTGCAGTGAAGCAACTTGTAACATTATTATTTATCTAATTGAGTATTAACTCAATACAGTACATGCTCAACATAGGAGAAAAACATTTAGCTCTTATGGACCTAATAAAACTGCTTGTGACATGACTCCACAAAACCTTCTTTGCTATGTCTTTATGCTTATTTGGAGAGCTGGAGGATGACTCAGTTCGTACTAGATCATTTTAAATTTACTGACACATACATGTACACACATATCCTGAAACTATTTTGCTGTAAAGTGACTGGAAACTTGAAATCAATCTAAGTCTGACTTATCTCACTTAACTTATTTTTAGTTTCCTAGACTAGACAAATTTCCATATCATGATCAGTTCATTCCATCCATCCATGAGATGCGACTCTCATGGATGGTGCAGTTTTGACAAAAATGAAAGGCATGATGCATTTATTTAATTTTTGAAATACTGGCTGAATGAAAGTCAAAATTTAAAACTTTAAAAACTAACAAGAAATCCAAACACAGACAGACAACACTGTTCCCACATAGTGAAAATGTTTGAGTGTGTTGTGACTTTGCCCTGTGCTCTCACATTTAAAGATTACACTGACTGGCCTAATAGAGATGCTATTAGAGGTTTTAAAGGTTACGCAAATCAAACTGTGCTCACAAATACAATGATTGGTCTAATGTAGCATGATCATTTAACGACAGGATTTTTTATTTCAAATGTGATGTTTCAAAAAGCCCCCACCATGGCCTTATTAGTCCATGATTTAAAAACAAAGGTCAAAACTTGTCCCATCTGGTCCCCAGTGGTGCCTAAATCATGGTGCAACTTTTTCTTATTTTCTTCATCCCTGTGTCTGTCTTCTGTCCAGGCTCTGAGTTCGGAGTTGGCTGAGGCGAGAGATGACAGCAAGAAAACACAGAACGACATGCTGCATGCTGAGAACGTCAGGGCAGGCAGAGACAAGTACAAAACCCTGCGCCAGATCCGCCAGGGCAACACCAAGCAGCGTATTGATGAGTTTGAGTCCATGTGAGTGGGGATGAAGGGTGGACCACAGCAATGAAGGGGGACAGTCAGTCTCGTTGCCATGTCAACGCCTCACTTTCCTCGTAAAGCCCAAAAACCTGCTGCCACCCCAGGAACTCCTGCTTTTTTTCTACCAAGGAGAAAGACTGGCCAATGGGCTTTGTAGCTTCAGCCTCGCCAAAGCTCTGCCTAGCAGCGGTTGGCCAATCACACTGCTACCTGCTTTTTAGAGCTACGCCCCCACCCCAACAAAGCACACGTTTTTATCCGTCGGAAAAATAGTACGCAACATGTCCTGTGAAACATGGACCTCTCCCTTGTACAATACGGACAATGTTAAGGCTTGCATGAATGATAATTAAACAACAGCAGGAGTGATGAGAGACAGGACAGAATTGATTGATATTGTGCTTTTACTCAACGAAATAAAATGGCCATTTGTAGCTTGTTGATGTTGCCGGCATGCTTGTCCGTAAAGCTTTAATATCTGTACCTTACTTTTACTTCTCTTGTCATCAGTTGAATTTAAATAATTTGTTTTTAAAAACGCCTTACTCGTCTCATTTCCTTCCCGTCTAGTATTATTACCTTTTGTCATTTAGTGTTAGGAAAGTTAGCCTGTTCAGTTCTGCGATTACTGTCATTGCTCTGTTAATGTTGCATCAGCTAGCTTCCTAAAAGGCTGTGTTTGCAAATGCTCACTCTGACAGTTGTGAGCAAACAGATATGCAAACTGAATTTGCCGATTTTACATTCTTACTGTGCTGGCATTCTCCATCCATTGAGACATTTGTTCAAATATATATTTTGCCTCACAATAAAGAATGAATTTATATTTCCAACTATGCAGCTACAGTATGATCTTAAGGTCCTGACTGAGGTTATTGACAGTAGAGCTGGATTTATTGATAGAGGATGTTGTGTTGGACATACCTGTTCAAATCTGACACACAGAGTCAGTATAAAAAAACTAAAAATGTATAAAACTCAATGAAACCCTGAATTTGCTGCTTGAGAATCCGGTTTGTCTTTTTACACTTCTCTGTTGTTGACTTGTCTGCACATTGGTCAGACACAGCAATATAACAGCATAATGAAGCATTTTTTCAATAACAGGAGAAGACATGATTATATACCATCATTGACTTACTCAGCTCACACAGACACTCTTCCCTGCTACCAGATACAGCAGACAAATCAACAAAATAACTGCAAGATCAAACTCAGTCACATATTATTTTTGACAGTCAACATTACTCATTGGCACATTTATTTGTGTTACTCAAAATAGTAAAATTACTTGATCTGTCAAATAAAATGTTTTGTTGAAAGGTATTTACCCACAGAACCATCATCTGATTTTGTAAATTTCTACAGAAAGAATTGGGGTTTAGTATGAAGAACTTGCAGTACATAAATACAAACAACACCAAAAACAAATTCTTCAAAGCTTACATGTAAAGTAACATTCAAGAGCCAATAATGAAACTCAGACAGACCAAACACCATGAAAAAAGAAGGGCTTTTATTGCTCACTTTTACATCAAACATCAACAGTCAGCATGTCTCATTTGGCCACGGTTTCCCAAATTCTGTTGGTATGTAAGGTTTGCTTTTGTGCTTTTTTTGGGTTTCATTGCCTAAAGCTCAGTTGAGTTCCACGGCTCAATAGCACAAAGATCTGAAGAGACCCACTCCAAAGTGACATGTAACCCATTCAAAAAAACAGCCAAGACACTATTAATGACAGGTAAAACTCTAATGGGGAAAAACAGATATCAGAAAACTTAATCTGATCATTGCCTATCAAATAGACAACTAAGGATGGAATTGGCCTGTACTCAGGTGAAGTTTAGTTTTTTTCTAAAATTGATAGAAGATTTGGGCTCATATATAGAACTGTTTCCAGTTCAGTATCAGCTTAAAGCAATACGTTCTGTTGGTATTGCACATTGCACTGAAAAGTAAAGTAGGTATTTTGAAACACAATTTGACTGAGCTTAATCAATATACCTTATCAATCAGCACAGCTGTATAACTGGCAGCTTTGGGTTTTTGGCACTTTGCCCTGGTTCGTCTTTTGGAATGAAACTCATCTGCCACAGGTCACATCGTGAAACAGCAATGGTCAAACACTTTACACAATATCTTCTCTTTATTTTGGTTTAATTTAACCACCATTGGCCTGAGCAGGGGAAAACAATGGAAAGCAATACAAATCCTTTTACTTGGCTTTGGTCCCTAAAGAGGGTTTTTTTTCAATGCCAATGCTTTCTGTAGCAAAAATGAAACTGCATTAAAGCACATCGGAATTAAATGTGGGAATAAACTGTGACACTGTTGATATTTAACATTTGTTCCCTGGATCAAAATAGCTGGATTTAAGGACATTTTTGTCAAATGAGCAACAAATTACAAAATAAGCATTTCATCTGTCTAGACAGAACCCATACACATAAATTCTTAGAAGGTGTGTTCAGACTGAACGTGAAGCAAATTTTAGGCTACACGAATAAACGCAAGAGGATGTAAACTTAAGCAAGTTTGCTGTGGAATACCCACTGATCACGGTGCACGGTTGCACCCCAGTTCAGTCTCTATGGGGCTCAAGCTTTTCAAGTCGTTGTGGGATAGCTGGCAAAATGGGACTGACCCTTACCAAAAGATATACAGTATACTTCACGTAAATGAAGGTGAAATTAACCCAAAAGCTCCACAGTGATTTGGCAAAAAGACTGAGAAAGAAAAAGTGATGTAGAGGTGAAGTGCTGAGTCATAGGTTGCCTATAGGCCTTTTTCATGAAAAACATTTCAACATGTCACAGCAGGAAATGTACAGGGGTTAAAAATAAAATGAATGAAGGCTGAATTCCAGTTTGAAGCTACACTGAAACAGGAGACGCAGGCTTAAATAGAAGTGAATGGGAAACAGCAAATATTAGTAGGATGGAGGTTAATGACTGTATACCTTAAAGGACAGGTTTACAGTTTTTAAGTCTGTCTTAAAACAACAGTCAGGTGTCCAAATGAACATTGAAATGTTTTTTTTCTTGCTGTAATCGTTCCTCCTGTTTATACTGGCCATTAGAAGATCCCTTCATAATGCGCTTACAATGTAAGTGATGGGGGCAAAACAGGGAAACACTGTCCAAGGAAACACAAAGAGGGAATTTGATGCTAAAAAGACTGTAAATGTGTCAGATATCCACTTGATATGACTAATTCAGACTGCTGAAGCCTCATATAAGCTTCAGATAAACTTTTAAATGCATTTTTGCACAAACATGACTGTGTGGACACACTGTGGATTTTGGCCCCCATCACTTACATTGAAAGCACATTTGAAGGGGATCTTTTAATAGCCAGCATGAACAGGAGGAATGATTACAGCGAGGAAAACCTCTTTCACTGTTCATATGGAAACATGACTGTTGTTTGAAGACAGACTTGAAAATTGTTTGATAATTGTGAACCTATCCTTTAAGTTGGGGCAAAGACATGTTCACACAAGTTTGACATGTTTTAACATTGATGAAAAACTTTTCTTAAGCTAAGACTTCACTAACTGAAACATACCGAGACAACAAAACGGGAGATAAACTGAGAACTTGAATCATTCAATTCAATGAGAGGGCTGCATTTTTCACAGTGGGCTCAAGTTAGTCTGAATGCAACCTTTACACCGCACACATTGTTGGTGTGTATGTTGTTAGCTAACAAACAGCTACAGCTAGCATATACAGCCAGTAGCTTAATTATCGGTTTATGGTGAAAACATGGACTACAAAAACACCCAAACTCACATTAATAAAGCAAAGTGGAAATTGGCTTCATTTTCAGTCTGAAAGCACTTTGTCAAGTAACATTTGTGAAGAAATCCAAACACAACATACATTTGCACAGTTAGCAATGTGTACATCCCCTTATGCAGCAACACTGACACAATCTCTTCTTGCGCATAAACATCACATATCATTAGAAAAATAGCTCTTTAACAAGTTTGTGATAATAGAAAAATAGTTTTTGCTATCATTCACTAAGAACGGTTTTAAATGTCCACATGTTCACAAAACACCTTTAGAGGTATGTTCGGTTAAACTGTGGAGTGTCTCAATCCTCTAGCAAACATTAGCACACAGTGCCAGACCAGCAGGGTGAGAGCGCCTCATTATGACTGACTCACTAAGCAGTCAAATTATTATTATTAGCACAATTTGCCAGAAGAAGATCAGTTTTTTCAGCGTCAGCAGTTTTGCTTTGAGACAGGCTTAGAGTAATAATGCCTCTTCTCATTACTGCACTCACAGTCCATTTTGGCTCCAGAAGTCTTCGGAAATACTGCTCTGAGAATTAAGCTGATAAGTCTCAAAATGTCTCAAGAAGAATGAGAACACATAACCACACCTTTATGTTTAATAACTTTAACCATGGTCATCTGTGCTTTTTACCAAAACTGGGCCAACTCAGCCTCTACTGTACCCAAACCAGTGTTAGAGGGTTCATCATTTTTGAGTTACACAGTACCATGCTTTCAGTTCACTGACAATATAAACAATAGCAATTGTTTCCAAAAAATGCATTAGGGACTTTCTTCCCTGCACATGGAAAAAAAGGGAATGAAAAGGCCCCTCATATAAATATAAGCTACAAGTAACAAAGGTGACAAAGTTTGTCACAAATACTCAAAATATTCAACTCCAAATATTTTTTTGTTTCAATATTCTCATATAAAACAATGATATTGTTTAAAAAGGATACAATTTGTATCAACAAAGAGAGGTGTCATCTGGCTACTAGAAATGATGCTAACCAGACAAGAGTTTCAGCTTCACAAACAGTTCTCAGACATTAAAATAATTCCACTGGTGGAAAAATAAGATTATTACATATTTCATTCAGGAAATGCAGTTGGAAGTGCTTTACATTGAGAGATGACAACTTAAAAATACTTTCAAAGAGAAAGCAGATAAAGAGAAAGAGTTGTTTTAAAAGACACTGATATGAAATGAATCATAATTTCTTTTATAACTCAGTGGGTGAAGCTAATAAACCACAGTCTTTCTAAATTTTACTCTGAAGACTGATGTAAAGACGAGAGGTGAGAGAGGAGAAATGTGTTGTTCTGAAGCCTCCTCTGCTACAAACATAAACTAACCATGTTCTGTATACAATTATGTTCCAGAAGAGTAAGCCTTTCCATCAGATCAAAGTAAATATTTTGGGTTTGTACAGTTTTGCCACTGATTTTTTTTGAGTATATTAAATTAGAACTAAAGAAAAGCCTGTATTAATGCTGATCATTTCTGTCTCTCTATATAGAACACACTGAGGAAATATATCGCCAAGAATTTTGATAATCAGCACTGTATAAATTAAAATCAACAAAAAAATTAATTAATTAAAAAATCAACATTAAGTTAATTAGTTAATCACTAATCAGGTCATTTATCAACCATTTGTGAAAAAAAGTGCCTCTCTGCTTCTCAAATGTGAGAATTTGCTGCTTTTCTCTGTTTTATATCATAGCAAATGAATATCTTTAGGTTTTGGACTGTAGGTCGGACAAAACAAGCAATTTGAAATTGTCACTTTGGACTCTGGGAAATTGTGATGGGAAATTTTTTACTATGTTTTGCTATTTTATAGATTAAATATTGAATTAATGAATCAGCCCTTCACACGTATTGCACTGATGGGCAGTACATATACAGAACATGGTTACTCTTTGATACCTGAAAAAACTTTAATCTAGATTTGCCAAAATTAAACTAGTCATACAAGCCTACTGCTGTTCAAGTAAGGTAAATTAGTTCAAGTCCAGGATAGTGATTAAAAAAGTTATTACTACTTATTGTATAATTTTTATCAGATTTATTTCTGTGCCACCACTGAGTTTTAAATTTGCCAATGAGATTATTGTACCTCTGAGAAAAATTTGTAGTACTAAAAACTACTATCTGTTGGCATTACCACTGTTATCATGGTAACATACTCTGTTGGAAGATAATCATTTTGAGAAGGTGTTTCCCATCTCTTCCCAATTTGTTTTCCAACTTGTACTACAAGGCTGCGGATCTCTGTCTATGTAAAAGAAGGGTACAAAAGTTATACCCTGTTGGCTAAACCCTCTCTAGTGGTGACACCACTGACAAAGGAGACCCTGTGTCTCACGCACCAAGGACATTCACAAAGTTAATAAATTAATACATAGTTTTAAATAAAATTAAAATAATACCAACAATCTGCATTCCACTTGCACATTTCTGATGACCATGATCTCAACAGCAACCTGGATATGATTTAGTATTTTGATATGGTTTAAAGAAAGAAAGGAAAAGACAAAATCAATACTGAAAGCGGATAAACCATGAAGTCAGCTGACAGTACTATCCTAGCAGAGGAAATGAACTGTATTTTAAAAGTGAAGCACAGCGTGGGGTTTTCAAGTGGAGTTTTTGCTATCGTCTTCTCTGGGTGCTGTGAGTTTCACTTCCCTGTAGGGGAAATCCATAAAATCTCACCACAACATCTGATCTGCCACCTGTTAGTACAGAAAGAAATGCCATTTGCTAATTTGAGCACCAAATACAGTAGGAATACATTTGTAATATGGCAGTGAAATTTTACGGTTTACTATATTCTGTTACATACCCCACATTGCATTCTCAGTGACCGGAAAGCTGAGCTATATTTCACTCAGATGGAAAGTATGAATTTGAGCTGTCCTCATACCCTGATATGATTGCCAAGAAATAATTAAAAAAAAAAAAAACAAAGCTGAAGAGAAAACACAATAATAACAAAAAAGTGCCAGAACAGAATAATTTTAAAACTATGTAAATAACTTAAAATGTAACAAATAAATTAATTTAAAATGCACAACACTGTCACCCCTGAAACACATTGAAAGCCTTCCTAAGCACCCAGGTGTCTTGCCTCACAACCCAAAATAGCTCAAACATGCACATTAAAACCCCAAACTTTCCTGATCTTAAGTGCTGAAATAGCATATTTATAGAAAAATACAGCAATTTTGGGATTCCCCTTTATAAAAAATACCAATAATATTAATGAGACAACATCCCTGCAGTGAAAATAAGCAGCCCATAACAGTCTAAGGAGCTTTATACTTTGTGCTTTTGTCTGTGTATGTCCAACCTGACATCAGATGATTGTAAGGGATAACCCTGCACAAGTGAGACCAGTTAAGATGAAGCTGTAACTTCACCTTCTGGCTGTATTCAAGAACCGTGCTGTGATTTCTCCATCAAAATGGCAGCTGCAAGCTTCTGAGCATCCATCACATGAGGGTTCCTGGTCATCACCATCCTCACCAAATCTGGAGGGAAGATGCCGCACAAGCTAACAAACACCCTCTCCCTCAGGTCCTGGTATCGACCCAATGTAGGGGGCTCCTGGTTCTGGGGCGCTGAGGATGGGTGGCTTTTTTGGGTGGTGACGGATGAATGGGATAACTGCGGAGGTGGTGGAAGACTTGATGCAGCAAGGTGTCGGGGTGATGAATGAACTTGCCTGCCCCAAGGAGAGTGCCAGGGCTTCTCGTGGACTTCAGGGAGGCTCTGGAGGGCAAACAGATCATAGCAAGGTTTGGAGGACTCCTGGTAGCGCGGGTCCCAATTTACCTGTTGCTGTGGTTGTTGGTTTAGCCCAGAGTAGTTCCTTCTGGAATGAAGTGGGGACCCTTCGTACACTCGGGAGTCCTGCAGCCCACCTTCCTGCCAAAGGGAGCCCATCAAATTGTGGCCCAGGAGGGAGCTCTGAGAGTGGGAGTGAGCAGGGGATGTTTGGGGTGGATGTAGTGGAAGAGCCTGAAATTCCCCTGCGAAACCCGGATGCTGAAGATGGGGTGGGATGTAGGCTGATGGGGGCTTGAAGGGATGTGGAGATGCATGAGAAGTACGAGAAGATGGAGGGTCTTCCAAGCCAAAACCATGTTGTCTCCGATGTGCTTCAGGATGGGGATATCCATGAGGAGTGTGCTGGCCCAGTCCAGGGGGAACACGGCTCACAGGTTGGGTATACTGGCCAGAGCAGTGATGGTGGAGGTGAGGATGGTGGTGGTGATGGTGGCACTTGGGGCCATCGTCTAACACAGAATCAGGGGAGAAAGAGTCAGAGCTAACACTGCCTTCACTGCTGCAGTCTGACGGCAGAGATCTAGCTCGCAGATCTGCTGGGAAGAAGCACTCAGGACTCTGTGGCACTACCAGACTGAGGCCGGAGTAGGCCTTTACGAATGAGCTGTAGCCCAGCTCTGGAGACTCACATCGGTGGTAAGTTTTAGCCTGGCTTGGTCCTGAGGCTCCAGAAACCCTTGAGCTGCCTCCACCACTTCCTCCAGGGTGCTCCCATCGGTCCAGGCCTCCTGACGAAGGAGGCCCCCCTGGAGCCGGATGCCCTAGGAAGCTGCTGCTACAGCTACTGTTGCTGCTGCTGTTGCTTCCCCTACGTGCTTCCACTTTGGACTGGACCCAAAATCTGTCCTCCACAAGGTCAGAGAAGGAGCTCCGAGGGCTGGGGTTTGGCTGTTTCTTTGGAGTGCCCCGACTGTGCTCGGCCTCAGCCATTCCTTCTGGTTGGCCACAACTTTGGCTCTTCACCATCAGGGCATCTTCCAGCAGGCCTCTGGAAGCTACTGATGAAATTTTGGCACTGGCGCGGAGCTCATCAGCCACAGCACGCTGGGGCTGGCTGCCCCTTTCAGGGTGGTAAAACTTGCACTTGTGGCCATATGTGCACTTTTTCCCTAATGAAAGAAAAAAGATAAGCAATTTGCAGCACAAACACATATAATATAAATATATAGGATATCATATAAATATAAAAAGTAAATCCAGATTAAAGCAACAACAACAGCAGCAGCACATCTAACTAAATACATACTATATAATTTCCAGTATATGTGACCTGCTGAAACATGCAAATGTATCAGATTTTTTTTCAAAATATTACAGTTCAGACTTGGAATGCTCCACTGACAAGAACAGAAGCCATATACATGCATATTTCTTACCATAAGGACATGGCTGCTTCCTGTGTTCGGGTATAATAGGCCTCTTCCTCAAGAAGTTCTCCAGACTGGGTCCATGGCGTCCAAGTGGGTCATCTGGTGGCATGAACCTAAATAAATAGTAAATAGATTAAAATGTTTATTAACCCCACATTAGGGTTCTTAAAAAAACCATGGCACTAATAATGACCACTTGAAATTCTCTTTTTAATCCTGCTTCATTGAGGACTCAGTAATTGACAGCATTTCAGCAAACATCTTACCCATTGAGACTGCAGCAGGGATGTTATGCAGTAAGGAATCTAAAGACGCTTACGTTCTATTTTTGTCTCACAACATATCCTTGTACCCTCCTGCATTTACTCTGAATTTATGTACACTATAAAAACAATAATTCTGCTTAACATGTTGAGATTGTATAAGGTGTAAGAACAATACCTTAACGCACATAGCAACAGCAAAAGCAGCTTAAACTTACAGATCACCAGTATACACAAGTAACAAGTAACAAACCAATAGGCCTATGGAGAACAAAGGTTAGGCAGGCATTTGCCACCCAAAAACATTCCTGTGACCATAGATGCAAGTAAGACTAAGGTACAAACAAAGGAAGAATCTTTTCAAGTGTGTTTTGATCAGAGGCGATCTGCTCAGTGAAGTGAAACTGAAGATAGGTAATAAAGATCAAACGAATGGCAATGAGGAAATGAAAATGTCTGATAAGTACACAGGAAGTCTTCAGTTAATTTCCCTGCAAAATGCATCGCACAAATATCGGAGGGATACTGGCTTGATTTTACAACTTTTACAACTGCTCTTTAGTGGTTGGAATACATGCTGCTCGATGTTGCAGACAAAATTTAAAAAGTCATTTCTTGGACAGAAGCTAAACTGTTTTTATTTTACTGGCTAACACAATGCAGCAAAGCCTCAGATGTTGGACTAGTATAATGCATTTTCCTATTCATTACAAATAGACTCCAACTCATCACTTTTTCTTTATCAGTGTTTTTTGTATTTCCTTCTAGTGAAGTATGGCAGGAAAAATAAAACTAAAGGCTATATCAGTTTTCTGTCATGGGATTTCTAAAGGAGTTTGCAGTATTAATTTTCTCTTTTCTTCAGTTCAGTAGCATTAGTTCTTTGGTGTGAGTTGCTTACTTGTCGTTTACAAAGGAGTACATCAGCAGACGCTCGTCAATGAATTTCTTCCACTCTGGCTTCTCATTGGCCAGATCACGGTAGTTGTCGTTGGAGACGATGATACCATCTGACTCATAGGCCAGTTTGACGATGAAGCGGTCGTCATAGCAAACCACACGGCGTCCCTGCACACGGCGAGATGGAGTGAAGACCAGGATCTTCTCTTTTTCCAGTCGTCGTAGGATCTCCTGATCTGGGAAAATAAGAAGGAATACAATTAAACATAAATAAAGGACAAGAGAAAATAAATGTTAAATGTTATGTTTGGTATTTAAGAAGAAGATAGGAAATCCCTCCCAAAGCAGAGGGCATTATTTAGGCTCATCTTTTAGCTTGTTCATGGTGTAATTTCATTGTGATTTTAAATAGTTGCTGAAAGCTGCAGCTGCTGTTACCTGTGATGAGAGCATCAGGTCGCGACTGCTCCTTTCTCCAGGCAGGGACAAAAACTGTGATGTCACGGTGACCTCGCTCCAAGAACCAATCAACAGCCAGCTGGATGCCTTGACAGGAGAACACCTCTTTATTTCCATGACTGCAAGAGCAAAGAGAAAGGTTGAAGATACAAACAAGATATGTTATATAATAATTCACACACTTGTAGCCTATAAGGCATTAATTTAATATTTAGTGTTTGTATTATTTTGTAGTATTTGTATTTCATGTTATTCTCTTCCAGGTGTGTTTATACTGTGTTTTTAGCTGGCTTTTTTTTAAATTTGACTTTTTTGCCTCTAAACTTTTTCCCACACTGATCAAAGCTTTCTTTTTTATTTCATTTTAAATACTACTCTCTTGATCTGTTGATGTTGCATGTGACTGACATGACTTGACAATTTTGTAAACATGCTCCTAACTGGACTGGAAAACGCAGAGGTAAGACCAGTTATTCAAGATCAGTGTTACACTTACATGCTCAAATCTCTGCATAGTACAGTTCCCTGGATTCAAATTCATAATGTTAAAAGCCCCTGAGAACCTGCTAATCAATCCCAAAAATGTTACTTTTCAATGGCATTCAACTTTCTATTCTTTATATAAAACCCTACGACAATTGCACAAAAAAATATTATAGTACTTAACATGTCTCCAAGTGGTTTTTAGCCAAGTTGCAAACCATTGTTTATCAGATTTCAGACCTTCCTTTTTTCAAACCACAGTATCAATCCAAATCAGCAAAACAAAAGTTTTTGGCAAATACTGATCTCCCAAAATATGCATGAAAAACACACATGGTTCAGTTTCATTGCATTATACTAGTACCGAAACTCTCAAATAATCACACATTCAGAGTTACATGTGATGCCAGTGTGTGTCATCTTATATTTCTTCATTGTGTATAAAGGGTACCTCCCAATGGAAAGACTTTAAATAGAGTTAACAAAAAGTCTAATGAACCAAGGAAGTTTCAGTACAGTGAATACCATAAAGTCTTCAAAGACAAACTGAAACACATGTTTAGCCAGCATATAGCTAGCAACGTTACATGACTGCTAACTAGCTAACTATGCTCGTGTAGCTTAGCTGCTAACAGTTCCCAGATAACGCTCATTGTTTCATTTGACCATTCCAAAAAAGTACTCATAACATGGAAGATTTTTAAACCATCCCAAATTAGAGTTTCCCTTTAAACCAAAAACCATTGTGAACTAAACTATGAACTAAATGTGTCTGAATCAAGCATGTATGGAAGCCTATAAGGACTATATTAAAATGATAACATAAACTTGAAACTGAAAATGTTTCACATATGTATTTGAGTAAAAATTAAAATGCAATTATCCAATTTGCATTTTCATTTTCACATACTTTGACATTTAATTTTCAAAGTCGTATCCTACTGTACAGTGGACAATATTCAAATGTTAATTCAAATTTGAAAATTAAAATGCACTATAAACAATGTAACCAATTGATTTTCCAATTATGCAAGCAATATTTGAGTCACAATTAAAATAAAAAATTCTAACAATTTGAAAATGAAGATGAAAACAACATTTGACATATAATTTTCAAAGACTTAACCTGTTGTAAAATGGACAATATTCAAATGCTATAAGCGAAACAGCATCTCCAGTTTATTGCATTTACATTTACATGTCGCCACGCTCTTTTGGTGTCCAAATGAAAATGAAAATGCAATCTATCAGTCCTCTTATCAAGACAGGTCTTCAGTTTGGACGATGCTTCCTTGTTTGTTAAACCTATACCATTTCGGACAGCGGTGTATGGTTGCCTGTCGTAGCATAGCACTTTTTATTTATATTTTTTATATCAATATATTAGGGGGGACATTTTGAACATATTTGAATATTGGGGAGTATGCGTCCCCCCCATATATTATAATTATGGCGCTGACTTATTACATTATCCATTCAGTATTCATTTCAGGACTCTGCACTCTTACACAGCTTTATGCTACTTGTATCCTTGTTTACAGTCTGTTTACTGGCAGGATGACCACCAGCGGGAGTGCAAAAGAGCATGGTGACATGTAAATGTAAAAGCAATAGACTGGGGGCACTGTTTCGCTTATTGCATTTGAATATTGTCCACTGTATAGCAGGTTAAGTCTTTGAAAATTAAATGTCAAACAACTTTTCCATTTTCATTTAAATATCATCATAGAACGCTCATACAAGTATGTGAAAATAAATGCATATTGGATTATTGCATTTTCATTTTCATTTTTACTCAAATAACATACATATGTGGAAAATTATAATGCTATTGTAGAATTACATTTTCATTTTCAAGTTTACATTATCATTTTAATATAGTCCCCTATAGGCTTCCATAAGTACAAGTAAAGCCATGAACTTAACCTCTCAGTCCTAGTGTTTTATCCATCACTATATTATATCAAGTTAGCTCTTTCTTCATAAATTGGTCATGGTAGAACAGTGATTAGTCACTGTTCCCTCACTCTACATAGTATTTTCTTTGTGGGGTGAAACATCAGTGCAGCCATCATGTAAAATGTGGCTACATGTATGTGTACAGTGAAGGCAGGAATGCATAAGCCTGTTGTTTCCAAAAACTTCTTTTCCTGACCTCATGGCTACATTGCTCCCGTCCACCACAACAGGCCGAAGGTTTTCTTTGTCCTCCAGCAGCTGGGATGGGCACAGCAGCCGACAGGAGTCAAGGGAGGATGTGGAGGACGAGAAGGAGGAGGAGCAGGCCAAAGAGGAAGACAAAGAGGAAGAGGGAGACTGGGAGGCAGTCAAGCCTCCTCCACCTCCTCCTCTTTGCTGCTCCATCTCTGTCTTGGTTCCCAATTTGACCAGTTCTCCCAGGACGTCGTTGATGAGTGCGTCTGGGCCCAGTTTCCTCAGCACCAGCAGCACCAGCTCCTCAGAGTAGCCTAGTTTAAGAGCAAACTCTACCTTGGTGCGGCAGTCTGTGATGGGGTCAGAGGGAGGTGATGTTTCTGGCTGTGGGGGGTCTCCAGGGGATCGGTTTGGTGCCAGGTCCAGCCTGAATGACTGATCTTGGTGAGGGTTTTGAGAACCAGAGCCATTCTGGAGGCGTTCATCTTCACTGTCAGAGACGGCACTCTCCTCAGAGAAGTTACTACAACTACTACTGCTGCTATAGCTTGAATGAGTACTACAACTAGTACTGCTGCTACCAATACTGTTAATGCTGTTACTCAAGGTACCAGCTCCGACCTGTAAGGCCACTACATTCCCAGCACCTGTTGCAGTGCTCAGACCCGCCTGCCGCTCAGCACCCTCCACATGGAGGTAGTCCAGATCCAGCCCCAGGCTGAGGATGTGGCCTGTCCCATCCTCCAGATGGTCCCTCAGGCCCATGTAGCCGTCTCATACATCCAGCTCCTCGCCCTCCGTGACCTCCCAGGCACCTGACTGACCCCACTGTTACTGCTGATAGTTAACAGCTCACTGACTGGTCCTGGGAGGGAAGCTTGAGGGAGACACAAGAAGCGACTGTTAAATTTCTGAGGACTGAATGAATCAGGTCTATAAGGTCTATTGATTAATAAACAGAGACATTAAATCAATGGTTTGCTTTATACTGTACATTAGTGTTTGTGCAAGATGTAAATTTATTCTCTTATATTGTGATTAGACCTCAGCCAGGTGTAAATATAATCTGTACAGTGTTTGCCACATTCTTAAGAAAATAATCTTGGGAGACCTCGTAGCTGCGGGGTCAAGACACTGACCACGAACCACAACGTCTGTCCAGGGACCTTGGTTGCATCTTCTCTCCCTCATTTCTTGTCAAGACTTAAAGAAGACATAACATGCTTTTTGTGATTTTCTGTTCCAAAACTTGAAATGCTGCCTGCAAGTCAAAAGCCAGGGCTTCAACCTGCTCTGAAAGCTCTGCTTGCAAAGTTACCTCTACTTCCCCATCAAACTGATGTCAGATTGTTCGCACATTCCCACAAATGGCCACCAATTCCGTAGCCTTTGTTGCTAAGGTTGTTCTATGGGTTGTTCACGTTGTCCACTTTAATATTTCGGATCAGATTTTGTCTCAAACATGTACAGATGTATTTGAGAAGTTTCCATTTGGAGAAAAGAATGAGAAAAAGAACTGAAATCCTACTACTATTGTTTGTTTACGTAGCCTCCCGACTTGCCAGAAGTCTGCCAAGTGGGCAGCGTCCTGAAGCTGGCCAATCAGAACAGATTGGGCTTTTCTGGAGGGGAGCTTAAAGAGGCAGGAGCTAAAACAGTCTGTATAACGGGGCTGCATAAAGAGCCAGTATAAGAAAAATAACTAGTGTCCATACACCAGTATCATTTCACTAAACCTGGGATGCCAGCTTCATCTACCTAATTTGCATTTGCATGTCCATTGGTTTGTGGACTCCCGTTTTGAAGCCTCAAGTTTGCATTTTGACATAACTGTGCATAACTTTAAGCCTTAGTAAAATTTAATTGGGTGAGTTATATACAAATTCACCCCCCGTACAGTTATCATGAACAGGGAAATTAGCTATACAGATCAAAACTGTTTTTTGTACCAGGCTGCAAACATGTTTATTTCTGCTGTAAAGTTGGGCATTTTAACATAGGGGGTGGGGGTGGGTATTCAGTTGCTTACAATCTGCAAGTTCACTGCCACTAAATCTTACACACTGGTCCTTTAAATACAACACCCATGATAATAGTTTATCATTAGATGCCAGGTTTAAATTGGGTGTATGGCAATTACAGGAGCAACAGCAGTCAAAGCCTATGGATATTGATACGTAGGAATATACGTATACATCATAAAGTTGCTGTGCACTAATGTGCATGCTAGGTTTTACACTAGTTAACACTTTACACCTACCTGTTCAGTGTTTGTTTATTGTTCATTTTGATCCCTATTACCATTTTGAATTATGTCATCCAATACAAGAGCACCACATCCTATTTATGTAACACTGGATACCAATGGAAGGATCTACAAAAATGCTTGACAAGACATAGCATAAATATAATGTTTTTGTAACTCAGTTCAGTTGACAAGACATTGCATACAATATAAGGTAAATGCATTTTTTCCTTTTGTAACTCAGTCCTACCATACCTTGCGTATGTGACATGTTGCAAGAGTACTGAGCAAAAGCAGGTATCAGCCTCTTCCTGATGAATCCTTATTTTTACACTACAGCTTGACAGAGTACTCAAAAAATTTCTTGTATCAGACAATATGAAATGCAGCTGGATAGGACGTAGCAGCAGAGGAGAGTAGGATGCAGGAACTAAACTTAAACAGGAGCGAATGCTTTATGAAGTTTAACAGAACATAACAGGCTTTTAAGAGCTACTGTGAAAGGACAAGTTGAAAAATGTAACCTCTCTTACTTGCTATCCCGCTTCTACTGATTTGCATTTGAGCAGCAATAAATTCAGTTGTCAATTAGACCAGAGGCAAAATACCAGACACCTGAACAAACAACAATATCCAAGTGATGCCAAGCCTTTTCTGTACATAATAACTGTAAACCCTTGCCAAAAAATCATACCTTCCAACATGCAGATGCAGAACATGCAATACTGTAGATGACCAGCACACCTCCAACAGGTAAACTACTAATGTAATTTTACTTTACTGTGCTGTGTGATGGAAAAACAGCGTGCCAGCACGACTCAAGTCATGGCTCGGTGTGACTACCCTAAAACAATACGCTTTGACCACGTTTAATATGAACATCCGACATTGTAACATTATATATGTGACTGAAAATAAGGAAAAGCCTAATAGGTCCCCTTTAATAAAAAGACAAGGACATACAGCACCGCTGATGCAAAGTACCTGAAACCACCTGAAACCAGACTCAGCCAATACCCTACATTAACAGAGCTTCAGCACTAGCTGCTGTTCAGAAAAAGTCTATGCTATATTCAGTCGTCTGCTGGGCCTTTTACTGTCACAAAGGAAAATAAATTCCTAGTGATTAGAAATGATTGGGAAGCATCTCCATTTTTACCACAAGAAATGAACTAGGTGAGCGAATGTATGAAGTAAAGCAATTTTGATTTTGTGCCACCTGTAGACACTGAGTGTTACAAGTGCGGGAAAATGCATCCATCCATTTATATTGCCTTTCTAGTCTTCCGACCACTCAAAGCGCTTTACACTACATGTCAACATTCACCCATTCACACACACATTCATATACTGATGGCAGAGGCTGCCATGCAAGGTGCCAACCTGCTCATCAGGACATTCACACACACACACTCACACACCGATGGCACAGCCTTTGGGAGCAATTTGGGGTTGAGTATCTTGCCCCAGGATACTTTGACATGTGACCTGGAGGAGCCAGGGATCGAACTGCCAATCTTCTGATTAGTGGACAACCCTCTCTACCTCCTGAGCCTCATGACTTATAACAGGCAGAAACACTGATATGGCCCTTTAAAAGCTCAATGCAGTTTGAATCTAATTTCAAAGTACAGAATTTAACATTACAAATTCAAATTCTCAAAATAAAAAGCACCTAACAAATATTATGGGGGTCCAGGGATCTGTTGTGATGAGAAATTACTTACCGACCCCTTTAAAAAAACATGTTCCTTTGCTCCCACATCTCTGCTGTATTGAGGACACACATACATTAAAAAACATACATTAATTATACTTTACAACAGCTTCCTTCGATTTAAACGTTCTCTATTCTAGTTCAGTCCTGTTTCTCTGATGCATAATTTTCCCTCAGTACAACATCAGGGCTTTTGTTCATTGTTCTGCAGATTAACAAAAATTGGAACAATGGGGTAGGTCATTCTTCCAGTTGCCTCTACTTGTCTTTTTGCTCTACACAGAAACACATTGTTCAGACAGAGCTGTGCACAAATGAATTGACTCTCAAAGATCAGTTATAAGATAATTCAAAACAGCACCTGTGATTACTGTTATGATGTGGACAGGGCGGTGTTTGACCTGCTTAGGCTGCAGTTCACACCACAAACATTGTCAGTGTGTTTGCTTTATCTGCGGAAATACCCATGAAGGGTACTTCCAAAGCATCGCACTGCTCCAAGCTTTTGTGAGGAAATGATATTTCAGTGCCTCAGTTATTTACAGCTTTGTTGTGTGAACTTTGTTCATGCAGGCCACTGTACCTTCTCTCTTAAATAAATGCATTATAAGGACACTGTCAAACAAACACACTTCTGATTGTCTATTCTGCTACTGTGGGCAAAGTGGAAGCATCTCAGAATCAGTTTTGCTGCTGACATTAATCTGTGGCAGCGGACACAGATGAAGACAGAGAGACAGAAGACAGAAACAAAAATTGCGAGAAAAGTGTTAAAAAAAGAAAAAAGCAAGGCTGTATAACTTTTACTGAACAGCTGCCACTGTGGTCATAACATGGGCACAAGGCGCATCATATTTTCATTTATTTTCTCAAGATTTTCCAAGATTCTCTTGATACAGTTCCTTTAAAGACATCATCATTAGGCAAACAGACTCATAGCGAAGGGAATGGGACTAAAAGCAGGAAGTAGACATGTCTCCTGGCAAAAAGAGTTTTAAAGTGAGTGAAGTGAAATATACTAAGAGATACTGATCTTACCAGACTGAACAAGGCGATAGCAGCAAAACTCCTAAGTGTACAGAAATGAGCAAGGGTGCATGTTAATGCCTATGATTTCAACCTTTGTGTTACTCCATTTTCTTGCTTTAAATGAAGACTACTGTAACATAGTACCTGAGCATGAAATGGCTTTAAAAACTAGTAAAGTTTAATTTTCATTTAAATGCTTAAAGATTATTCTCTGCAGACACTTTTTTCATCTACAAGCCTCTGCCAAATGATTCAATAGAGTTCATTTCAGACATTGTGTGCATGCATATGCGTGGTTATATTTTAGCGACAGTTGTAATTGAGGGGTCTCTTGGATCTTGGGCTAAAGCACCGGAAAGCAGGGGCCTCCTAATGTCCCAACCCCCGACGTCTAAGCTGCCGCGCCACTGTTTGTCACCCTGAATGCCACAAGAGAGCTGGAATAATTTAGTCCGTCAACAACAAAAGAGCCACAAATGGAAAGAGCGAGAGTGTGTTTTTGTGTGTGTGTGTCGAGGGGGTGGGGGGAAGAAGTGTGTCTGGCTTGCCGTCCTTCAACAATGCAGCTGCCACCCAATCTGTCCTCCTGTGATAGGAGTATTGTTCTCTCGGCCTGAGCAGCATGCACAGACGGAGGCTGGGGCTTTTCAAACCCGTTCACCCCCACAATCACACACACACACACACACACACACACACATGCACATGACGCTTGGTAATGCAGCAGTCTCGGTCACAGGTTGCCAGACGGAATCTTTGAGGAGTCAGCAGAAATATGACAGTGACAGCGAGTGTAAGTCACCTAGTCAGAGGCAGTTAAGTATGTTTATAGCCTCTGTGTATCCTAGTTTGTAAGGCTTTTACTGTCCTGCTGTGACTACTGTGAGTTTGAGTTTTAGAAAAATATTCAATATGAAGAAGGTAAAAAAGATATTCACATGTGAAAAGCTTTTTTTCCAAATGACATGGAGAGAAGATGGCTCTGAACACAACAAGTACACAAGTATTTAATGACAGAGCCAAGCTTTCAGTTAGTGAAAGTAAATCTTATTTTAGAAAAATATGAACTATTTTACAGTAAAACCCACTTTACAGGACGCACTATGACATTATGCTGGCCTATGTTATTGATCAGATGCGTTATTAATTTCAAGCAAACATTTTTTTTCTAAATTGAGAACTACACTCACTAAAGATCCAAATTTTCATAATAGAAAATATTTTATTAGAAATACCTTTTGTTTGATCAATGAAATAAGAAATACAGTTTATATTTTTTCCTCATAGGTTTTTGTTAGTGAATAATTCAATGATTATACACTTATATACTAATCCACAGTGCAAAATGAAAAATCTATAAGCAGCTATTGTGACAAAGTGTTGTTGCATTGATAAAATATTCATTATGAAATGTTTTATAACCATTTCCTGCTACTGAATGCGATGTGTAAGATTATAGATTACTTTCAGTGTAATGTACTATATAAACATTAATGCTGAAATGAATCATTATCATATGGTCTACCCAAAATAAACTCCATAAAAATACAGAAAACAAATCAGTCTCTCCAGTTTAGACCTGGACTTGTAAAATGTTGACAAGATCTCCCAGTCAGAGTACTGTATTCACAGTAATATACAGCAGCACAGGAAGGGTTAAAATACTTTTTAGGCATTTTTATGAATAGAAGTTTGGGTAGATTCTGTGACACACAATATATGGACTTTTAGATTGACATTTCTATATAAAATGCCATAGATAGACATATCAGGCCCACAATTACTGGCACACAACCACAACAATATTGAAGCTCCTTATGAATTTTGGATGTCTGAATAGACATCTGGAATCTAACCCATTAATGTGTAGATCTACTTGCTGGTATAATCAACGGACAGCTGATGGTAGTTTCTACCCATTAAGTGGCAATGGCAAGTAATGAAAAAATGAAGAAGAAAAAAGAAAGATATGGGAGACACAGGAATCTGAATTCAGATTTATGGGATTGGAAAACATGATTTTCAAGACATGAGATGCCAACAGCAGAACTTGAGTTGTGTTTAGCTATAGTGAGTCATGTTTTAACAAAAATCATACAACTGTACCAATATAATGTGGAAGGATAATAAATACTCTCTAAGTTCTTTCAGACATGGAGAAATGCTTCTCAGCTGGGAACCTTTTTAGTGAAAATGACAAATTCTGTAACAACACAATTATACGTTAGAATAAATCATTTGCCAAATCATTTCTGTAGGTGTGTGTGACCTTGGGAGGAAGAGGGGGATGAGTGCCTCCATAGTGAGCAGATGCTGCAGCCTCCACCTCAGTGACCCAGCCTGCCTGCCTGCACTTCATCAGCACTATGTGTATCTATGTATGTGTCGTGATCCAGGGTTAGCCCCCTTGGGGGTGTATGGAGGGAGGAGCTCCCCTGAGGCCAGACCCTGACCAGTCCCTCAGGGCCGCCGGATGGCTGCCATTTGCTGGCTGAGCCCGGCAGAGAGCCGGTGTGCCACACCGGCGACTGGCTGGGAGGGGGACAAAGGGTATGTGGAAGGGGTGGGGGTGGGGAGTATATATGGGCAGCAGGGGCAACAGATGCCTGCTGAAGCCACAGGGGACCTCCATGAAAGCATCCTCCTCCTCCACCCCACACCTCCTGCTCTCCTGCAACTGGTGGTGTCCAGATTCATCCTCAGTGATACATATCACCACTGTCTGTCATGTGACCTTTTTTTGGTAGAGAGTTGTTGGTAACACTCACTTTCACCTCTGACTTGTGCAGATTCTAAGTTGGTTTTGTCTGGTTCTGCCACCCAGTTGCTGACTAAACCCCCACACCTACATCAGGATCACAGGCCATCATATGTGGGGGGATTAAAATGGTGAGAGTGGAATCGTTGATCATCTTTTGTTTCACTCTCAGTATTTGCTAATTATGATGGTTTTGGCTGAATTAAATTGGAGTGAAATTTCACTATTCTTTGTGCTGTGGGGGAACCCCAAGGAATCCCCCCAGAAGCCCTCAATGAAAACCACAAAAACGTTTCTATCTCTCTCAATTTCCTTCATGAACACATTTTATACCATATATCTACAATAAAACCTTCCAAAGTGAACAATACATTTTTGCAAATCAGATTTGGGAAATATTAGGTATTGTCTATCTATAAATTAAACAGTCTGAGTGTTGTGTTATATATGACATTTGCAACTTTCAGCATGTGAAACAGTTTTGAGCTAAAGACAAAAGAACATAATAATCACAACAGTACTGGAGCTTGAGTTTTTTTGTCTGGCCAACACTTCCTCTAAAGGAGCATTTTGGTCACATCTGCACATATAGGCTGTTGTTGCTGTTAAACTGTTTACTTTGATTTGAATACAGACTGTACCTTTTGGGGGAATATGGTCAGGTAGATTTCATGATAAAACATGTTTTACATTCAAGATCATAACACTGCAACCCATTACAAAGCAGGGTGATTGAATTTTCTTTAACATGCTAAATTTAGGCTAAACACAGGTGAACGATCAAGAAAAGACAAGAAAAACACTTACCACACAACTCCAAAGGAATGGACGGGGCGGCAACACAGAGAAAAGGCAACAACTCCTACAATTTCTCTCCTGTAACACTACCTATGGTTATTCCATAAGTCAGAAAAACTTCAGGGGGAATTTCCCAATGTTGGTGCTGACAAAGTAAGCCTGGGCATATGATCAAATTCCTTTTTAAAGCAAAAAAAAAAGAAAGAAAGAAAAGTCAAATCTCAGTATCCACTGGAGAATTGGAGAAAGTAAAGCTGCCAATCCAAGGGAGCGCTGAGCAAAATGAATTTCCTGATTGAGTTTAGCAGCAATCATAAGTGATCAGCCTTCAAGTTTTCCTTTTTGGTTGAGAAGCAGAGTGCAGTGTCCTGAAGCTGCAGGTTCAGCTGTGTGACTGACAACAGATGGAGTGTAAGGCATCTACCATCCCCTCCTCACACTGAGTCTGCCTACTGACCAATAAGAACACAGTAATCTCACAGCACACACACGTCTCACTTTCCTGTCTTCAGCAAAGCCTCTTCTGTACACACACCAATCACCCACCTCTCCACCCATTAAAAAGGGACACTAAGATAAGCAAGGATAACTCCACCCCCTCTACCCCCCTACCACACACACACGCGCACACACACGCGCGCGCACACACACACACACACACACAAACACACACACACACTCACACACATACCAGGCCCATCCGCTGGCTCGAGCCATGAAGGCGTGAGTTGACAATGGTGAGGAGGGGGATACAAAGGAGGGCCCTCGGCGGGCAGCTGCACACAGACACACCATGCTCAGGGCCATTACACACACACACACGCACACACACACACACACACACACACACACACAAATACAGATACATGAGGAGAAAGAGCGAGTGAAAAAACACACAGGACCCAGAATTGAGCCCTGTGGAACACCTGGCCCACTGGGGACGGCTGCCGCCTCCAATCTCTTTGTTTCATGGGTTGGGGGATTGGCTTGACTCAGACAATGAGATGAATTATTTGAAAATAGTGTGTGCTCCAAAAATGGTTGTAAGGAGTGTGTGCGCACATAGGTTTGGTTTTAACTTTGGTAGGGACATTTTTTGTCTGACGGACAAAACTAATTGTGTATGTGTACTTGCCCTCTATCACTCTTTTCTCTTTCATAGGCACGTGTGCACACACATACACACATAAAGAGACTGACTCTGTGAAATGTTTACTTTACTGAATATGCATTTGCTGACTCACCAGAAACTGGACTTACTATACTATAATTTTTTTCTCCTGATTTTTACATTTTATTTTTTGATAGACTACTTAACTATAAACCTGAGATCAAAATTATTATTTAAAAATAAACGTATAGAAACCTTTAGGTAATGTACTGTTCTGTAACCAGCCGCTGCTACTGTCTCTCCTCTGCTCCGCTCTGTGTGTGTGTGTGTGTGTGTGTGTGTGAGCCCTGCCTTCAGTGAAACATAGAGAGCAGAGGAGAAGAGAGAAACTAGTGCAACCATAAATGATAGCAAAATGCAGTAGAGACTCTCACACTGAGCTGAGATGAAACGAGTGCACATAAATAAGATAAATAAACATATTCTGTTTCTTTCAGGAGGGGCAGGCCGCCCCTCCAAGGCAAACGCTGAGCATATAGTTGTGACATCACAACATTTGGAAGTCCAAACAACTCGTTTAAAGGCACAGTTTCTGAATACAGGCTGTGTGCATTTCTCCGTGGATTGATTGTTTTGATACTTTCACAGTATTTATATAGCAACTAGACCTGCTTTATAATCACAAAAAAATGAAAATCCCCTTCTACAATATGCCCCCTTTATTGTTTGGATTGATTACAGAACATTTTTATTAACTAAGCTCAACTGTTACTGACACTTTGGTTCTTCTTTAAAAAGGACCAGATGTCTTAATTTGCTTTTGGGAGGAATTTTCACCAACAGTAATAAAGTTGTTTAATTAAACTGAGCAACAATCACAAATTAGCTAACAACACCTAACAATTGAAATTAAATATAATATCAAATGATCTGAGTTTTGTCCAGTGAAGTTGTTGTCAATTCTGTGACGTTTGGAACATTTAAACTATAAATTCTAACTGCTTCAGATTCTCCGACTCACCAACCCCACTACTGCTGCTGCTGCTGCCAGACTGCTGCTAGTCAACAATGTGTACAGCTTCAAGTTGAGGGTTGCCAGCTCATCAGGTCGAGTATCGCCAATATCCCAATAGTACACTTTTTTTGCAGAAAACACACAAACGTGGCAACTCTGCAGATGTCGATTGTTCGATATATACATATATATAAATATCAGTAGGGACAATCTAGCCACACCTTAATATTGGTAGAGACATGTCCCTACATTACCGTCCATACCCAAATCTACGCCCATGTGTCAGACATAAAGTTGGCAGCTGGGGAAGGAAGCTGTGAACAGGAAAAGCCTTCAAGCTAGCAAGGGATGGAAAAGCAGGAAAAGTGAGAAAAGAAGAGAAAAAAAGCAAGAGTTGAGCTTCATTGTTTGGACACGGAGGCGTCTTTTCAGATTGTGAGGAGGGGTATTACTTTTAAGCTTAGAGGAGGTCAGAAACAAAGACTGGCTGCCTGTCAGGCTGGACTTAAACAGTTCGAGTTACCAGGCCATTTCAGCTCCAGAAAGGAGGAGGTTTATTATTTTCCTCAAAACTACCAGTAGAACAAAACCTTATTCACCCTTCAGTAGAAAAGAGTACAGAAAAGGTGTGAATACAGGCCAAGACAACGTGTCAAAAAGAACCGAACCCTTGACCAATTGTGCATACAATTTTAGTACAAAACTCAAAATAATACTAAATTAAGTGAATCATAGAGCATAACTTTACAAGTATTCTAACATATTATACTGGTGTTTAGCTGGTTCACCATCTTAGTTTAGTCTGTTAACATGCACATTAACATTTGCTAATTGTCACTAAACACAATGTGCAGATGAAGCTGATGAGAATATCATTAGGTATTTTGTCATAAAACATAATATTTGACAAGTTTAAATTTTGACCTGATGGTGGCACTAAATGAAAAGTAAGGGGATCCTTAAAGCCATTATGATTTATCTTCTGGGCACCATGGGTATTTATACCAAATTTCACAGCAATAATCCATCCAATAGTTATACAGACATTTCATTAAAAACAAAAGGATCACCAAAACCATCAGGTTTCGTCCCCTGAGGACCATGAATGTCTGTACAAAATATCCATCCAATATTTGTTGGGATAGTTCATTCTGAACCTAAGTGGACTGACTGACAGACCAACATTGCCATCCATAGAGGCATGCAGCTGGCTAAAAAAAGAAATGTTGTTTTATTATTATAACACCAGAGTGATTCAACCTAGAGCTAGGTATTGAACTTGAACACTTTTCTGTTACAGACAGTGCTAAAAACCTTCAGCGTGCCAGCATCGAATGTCTGGTCAGCTTATTCCTCTTTCACAGTGATGTTTTTAATGTTAGAAAAATTCGAAAAAAACTGAAGACCTGAGCAGTTAGCAAATTATCATGAGCAGTAATAGACACCGAAAAATGGTCCCACCTACAGAAATTCAAATTTCGACCAACAACAACCAACAATCTAGGCAAAAAGATGTCACAGTCCCACCACAGTTTGAATGAAATGTGATCTCTGGGAAGTGTCATACAGAAACATGGTGGAGTGTGTTTCCTATCCCAGCCCATCACTTGCAGCCTCCTGACTGCACACCTGCTTCCCATTAGTCATGAGATTCAGTATATTTCTACCTCCCTGCCAGCATTCACTCCTTTTGTTTTATTGGCCTATATGACTGTCTCCCAGGGAACAAAAGTGTTTTTATCCTCTGACCTACAGCATATCAGGTTATCCTGGTGAAACCTTTTATCACTATTTACTACATTCATGAAAACCTTAACTTGTCTGCTTTGGCTCAATAAAACCAGCTCTCACAGGAGATCATTGTTCTGCTCATTGTAGTGTGTGTGTGTGTGTGTGTGCATGTGAATAGGTGGGGGGAGGGGCAGTTCAGTGATACACAGTAACAAAAAACTAATTTTTTGTCATGTAAAATGCGTTTAAACGTGTCTCTGCTTTATTACTGAAAGGAACAGGACTTATCGCTCCAATAACAGTAACTCATCTGTCAATTTTGGCAACCAGCACTGATGACTTGTTGCTAGTCTAGCAAACACACTGCAAAAACATAAGACAGGCCTTTGCACGCTCAGTAAATGGTCCCTGAATTGGGATGAATTCAAACTACCAAATCAACTAAGTGTAGTGTCCCCAGAATCACATTGATATTGGAAAATATATTTCTTTGGTTTATTTTATTGAAGAAAATTGCACTTTCAAATGCTTATATATTTAGTTATTTATTTTAACAATAATGAAAATATAATTCTTCAGTTTATTTTATTGATATTATTTTTTGCCTGTTCTATAATTAGTTCTATAGTGTAAGTTATACTGTTACTGTATAGTTCTGGTTTTCTTATTTGTAACATTGATAATGAAAATAAAAGAAAATTGCACTTCCAAATATTTGTGCGATTTTGGGGGCAAGGCGCTTATGGCACCCAAATGGCCAGCAGCGGCCCTGCCATAACATGCAAATGTGTTGGATGTAGTTCCCATTCCAGTTTAACGCCACAACATTAATGCAATCCGGGTTGACTACACGCTGAAAGTTAATGCCAGGAAATGTCATTTGTACTGTGTAGTATGCAAATGAACCTCTCTGGTACAAGGTGTATTTTTTAGGTGCAGCCACCCATCAGGAAGCAAGCTCTGTTCTGAGATAGTTTACTAAAGACTACTGCAACGTGATATTTATCTTACTGTAATCTACTCTCATTACTTCAGAGTGACATTTAATTGATTGCAAATGGTTTGAGTTGTGAAAAATTACAACCAACACCAGTAATTTAGATTGATAGCTGATTTTTGTGCTGATATCAAGCAATTTTATCCAAAACTAAAAATGTTTAGTTTTTCTAAGCCTCCTCTAAGGGGAGGAATGCCTGTGAAAACTGTGCCATGGGACACTACAACTTTCCAGTGAATAAAAATGATTAGATTTATCAGCACATCACTGCTAGCCAACAGTAAGGAAACCCTGGGCTACATAAAAAATACTTACACCTGCCATTGAGCATATATAAAACACATACTTGGAAAATCTGTTCAGTTTTTATCTGCTGCTACACAGAGAGGAAATTTTGTCATATGAGAAGTAGACAACATAACCATAACCCTATATAGAATAAATCACACGGACTTGGAAATTTGGTCAGTGGTTTTTCCTCAAACCTCAACGTGAGCCAGCCACCGGTGAACATGTTTTACATGTATTACACTGTAATATTTCCACTTTTGGTTGAGATGAGTCATACAGTGTCTGGTGTGCTGTATGCTGTTTTACATGCTAATCTCTTTTTAAGACAATAAAGTCCACCACTCTGAAGTATGTCATTTCTTTCTGTTTATCACTTTGTCACTCCTTCCTTTGTTCAAAGTGCATTAAAACCTCTCTTTAAAAAATAATTTAAAATGCTATAAAACTTGCATCTTTTATTATCAGGGTATGTATATATGTGTATTTGATCTGTAAAAGCTTTATTCAAATTTATGTTGTACCTGTGTCAATTCAGTTTTATAAATAGTGCATTGCATTTTATGAATAAATCCTGTAATAACTGCTATCAAATGCTAATAATGTGAGGACGAAAAATTATTTATTACATGATTTAGCAGTCAATTACATTATTGAGCTCAGTTACACTTTAGAGGGATATTTTTTAAAGTTTTTAAAGTTAATTTTGACAAGGTATTACTGGGTTCAAATACTACAGCTTTTTATTTTGGCATTGTAGTAAACACAGATATTAACTCATTATGCCAACTTCATTTCTCACACAAGTAAGCACACTACAAGCATTTACAATTTACAAGAAAAGAAAAAGAATGAACTAAACAAATACCATAAAAACTTAACTAATTAGAACCTAGAACGGAAATTAGCTTTAGGCCACTTTGCCTCATAGCACACGTATACCCATATCTTTTATTAAATCTAGCCTGGATCATTCTGGTATGGGGAGAAAACTAAGTCACTCCAAAAAAAAAAAAAAAAAAGGCTTGAGATATTAAACCAATTAGTATCGGTATTTAAATTCAAGAATCCTATCAGACAAACAGTTAATTTATTGCATTATAGTCATTTCAATATCAGACTGATTTTGTCTTCTCTGGTCTCTATCATCCACCCCCACCCCCGCTTCCCTCTGACTTGCAGTGACTCCTTAATTGGGGCTCAGCTGACAGGTTTTCCCCTCGGGGAGCAGGAGCACTGTGGACCATCTGCTTCTAGTCGCAGGATGAACAGGTGTCCTGCTCCCCGCCGCCTGCCTGCACCTTACCAAGAGTCTCAAACACAGCACTGCAAAATGCTGCAGAGTGTAGCTGCTGTTTACACAAGATAAATCTGAGTAGTTTTGTTTGACCTGTGTGGCAGTTATACCTCAAACAGAAGGTAGAAAGAAAAAAAATATGGAAGTGCTAACTTATCTGACCGAATGATCACAACCATGAAGGAAAAACCTGCCATTACAGTTAAGCTGCTTTAAGACTTTTTAACTGACAGAAACATCTGTGTATTGGAATATTATATACTAACGCAATTCACAATATAATTGCACTTTGGTTTATTTCTTGATTAAAAGAATGCATTTTGCAGAAGATTTCTCCTTTCCATCAGGTTATTTCCCACTGAACTTTGATTTAGTTTGAAAAGAGTAGGCATGGACCTGAAGTCATTGGCTCCAAAATGAGATAACATCATGTGAAACAAGTCCTACAATGTCTTTATGCAATGCAAAGTGCAAAAATCAACAGAAAAGATCATTCCCTTCCATGATGAAGTGATCACACCCTATCCTATAATTTAATAATTATTGATAAAGTCTATATGTAATATTTATGCAAATGTTTTGTCTAAAAAATATACTGTATATATTAAAAAAATACAACTTAAAATTCAATTTTATATTATATAATGTATTGTGTGTTTTGGTTAAATATTTATTTAATTTATTAAAACATTTAATAAGGACATTTTAAGTTCAGAAATTAACATTGATTAATGCAATATGCTCATATTAATAGGAAATAGATTAAACCCATGATAACAATTGGACATTCAACTTATTTTGGAAAGTCACTATAACTGACAATACTGTCAAGATATTGAGACAAAAAAACCTAATAAAATAAACCCAGTATCTCCTCTACACTGCTAAACTCCCTCCTGTTTGCCTGTTACCATAATAATTTTTCACAGTTTTTGCAGCAGTAGCTGATTTGTTCCATGTAAAGAGGAAGCCCAAACCAAATTAAATGGAACCTTACTGATAATCAAAGTAAGCTCCTCTTAATGAACTTCAGCTTTGCTGATTGAACAGTCCCCACCTGATTTAGCTGATTTTGTCCATTTCAGTTTTTAACATTTTACATCTTCCACACTGATAAAATTCAAATACTACTACATTTCACAGCACTCCCTTCCAGAAAGTAGTTCTATTTTTTTCTTAATGACAGGAAAGGTCCAGTGTCTTTTACACTGACTGACATAAGATAACTGAGAGTTGAAAAAAAGAAGAGGAAAACAGGACAGAAGTAAAAAAGTAGGTGTAATCTGAACAGACAAATGTATAAATGAGAAGAAACATCAGGAGCAGTGGCTGCAGCTCTTCCTTTAGCCCACTGGGTAAACACCGATCCAGGCTTGCAGGGATTACTCCAGCCCCTTAACAAGGCCTGAGAGGTGGATTCAAGGAGCTAGTCCAGCTGGTATCATCCCCACATACACACACACACACACACACTTTACAAGCATAATGCTATACTAACAGCCTCCACACAAGCTCCTATCTATGGAGAGAGGGAAGCCAAACAAACCAAACCACATGGTGTGTGTGTGTGTAGAGGGGGATGGGACAGGGTCACCAAGGACTTTGAAGCCACAAAAGGTTGGCCTTAGGCCTAGTGCCCTCTGGGTCACTTAAGGAGGCAAGTAGGCAGCATGAAAATGTGCACACACACACACACACACACACTTGCACACACACCACCTGCTGTTCGTGCAGGCTCGTGTTGGGTGTAATGGAGATAGAGTAATTCAGTGGCCACACAAAGCTAGAGACATTGCTGAGATTTGCTCAGGCCAATAAAACCTCCGTGGCAACCTTAAAATTACTTAAACGACTAATCTACTAATTGTTTAGTAGAAAGAGTAAATTCTTGTCATCAGCTCAAACTGTTCGCTGTTTATCGGTTTATTCCAGAAACAGAAGGTGAGGACATTTAATCACTTCTCAGAAGGAGTCAAGGAAAATTTTCAGATGATGACAAACTAGGAAGGGAAAGCATTGTTTAGTCATGGAGGTGCTTTGATATGATCATGAAAGTGTTGGAAAACTCATGGAATTTCACAGCTCAACATAGTGAGATGTCTTTCATACAGTCAGACACACACATTCTTTCTTTCTCTCTCTCTCTCTCTCTCTCTCTCTCTCTCTCTCTCTCTCTCTCTCACACACACACACACACACACACACACACACACACACATGCATAAATTCACAGCTCCCTGATTAAGTCATGATAGATCGTCCCCACAGGACCTGGCCCATTGAACACAGTCTGTGTGCATGTGTCTGTGGTGTGCAAATATCCACATTTACATATATGCTGGTGCATGCTTGTGTGTGTGTGTGTGTGTGTGTCATGTGCGGTCGTGTGTCTGACTGCGTGCAGGTGTGTGTGAGAGAGTGTGTGACACCGGGGCGAGTGCCGGGTCATCGGGGTCAGAGAGGAACAAAAGTGTGGAGCAGCTCCCAGCTGCCAGGCCAAACGTCATCCAGCAAACCCCCGCCCCACCCCCCCCGCCCCATCCCCCTTTCCTTTTCAATGGGAGTGTGCCACTATCCTGCTTCTGCTGACACATGCACACAGACACACACATGTCCCACTCGGCTGTCCACAGTCATGTCTAGGGCTCGCTGCAGCAGGCAAAGGGGGAAAAAGGTCACGTGGGGACATATGCAGAGCATGCATGGATATAAATGCACAACACAGACTAACATCTGAATACCCTTTCTGCTAGAAATTACATTTATATACTACTATATAGCACTAATTTCCGTAAGTTTTTGGGAGGTGGTCAGACTAAATTCCACTGGATTTTGACACCAGAGCTTTGGGGTTCATGTCCTGGGTCCCAGATGTGGTTAGGTTTAGGCAACAACATCACTTTGGTTAAGGTTAGTGAAAGATTGTGTTTTCTGTTAATACAGTAAACATGTCCTGTGTCCTACTTCAAATCACTGCAGACTTTTTCAATATTGAACCAAGATCACAATCTTTCTCTAACCCTAACCAAGTGCAGTGACAAAATCATGATTTTTTTGCTATGAATGGATATTGTACCACAAATTAAATATGTTGTGAGTCATCATTTTGCTGAGACGTTGATTAAAATAGTTTGGATGTCATCACATTTCTCATTAGTAGAATATACTGTACATTTCTAGGAGACAAGGTTGCATCTGAACACACACAGTGCATCCCATCAGTATTTTACAGCATTTTGACAATTAAAAAAACACAATTTTCCAACACATACAGAGCAGCATTACTCAGCCCTGCCTATCCTATAACTGTAGAGCAAAATGCAGAAAATACTCTTATGTTGCCATTCCTGAAAGTGATGTCAAGTGGATCGTTTTTAAAATGTATTTATATGGAAGAAGCATGTTGATGTTGCAGCTGGTCGAGGTGGAGCTGTTTAATCTGTATCAATGTATCATACTTAATAAACTAGAGGAAATTATTCATTTTAGAAATCAACAAGTACTTTAACTGGAAGTCTCCACAATTCTTCATCTGAACACATTGTTTCACATTGGCTTAAATTTCAAGTTTAATGAAATTTTCTAGGCATATTACTTTCACATTTTCACATTTACTTTATTACTTTAATAATTTTGTTTTGTTTTGTTTTGGATTTTTTCCCCATTGTTGTCCCTGGTGCTTAGGATTAAAACAGCTATCATCAGCTGTAAATGATCCCCCTGGCGATGAATCAGCAATTATTCCCCAGTTCAACTTTTTACTTTGCATGGGAACTTTTTGGCTCCTATGCACTTGAGATTCTAGGCCTGCAAGTTGTTTTAAATATATCTCTAATATCTCTCTAAAATTTTTATGAGAATCAAATATACAGTTTGAGCGTTTTCGATAAGTCATACTACCAAACTGTCAAGAGTTGTGGATTGCAATTGCAAGAAGTGATTTTTAGTGGATTCCCTCTGCCCCAGCCTGCTCCTGCTGGAAGCCCTTCTGCTGTTTTTGTTGTTGTGGCATTAGTTGTCGTCCACTATGATACAATTCACAAGATAAAACAATCAATTGTTGCACTCGACGCCCATTAAATTACATTAAATTAATGGTCATTAAATTAAGATTTGCAAGCCATCCTTTTAAGTAAAATGTCCATCTCTGCTGACTTTTTCTGGTAAGATATCAAATATTGAGTTGTGTTTAAGGAGGGGAATTGTTTGTAGCACATTTTATTTGCTGAGCATCGGAGAGAAGATACAAAAGCATAGTTTCAATGCTTCCACAGTAAATTTGGTGTCTATACTGTAAGTACATGTGAGCTGGGCATTTATACGTACATGACACAAGTAATCTAAGCTGAATAGTATACATTTAAATCAATAGCCAGTAGCCATTACCCTAGTGGTGTCAGGTAGTTTATTCCACCTTTGACAATCCTGATAAGAGAATGTTCTTTTTCCAAGCTCTAATTTTGGCTTTGGCAAGACATAACTTGTGCCTGTAGTTCTCGTATTGACCGAATGTCTATCTCACCAAATTGTTGGAGTTGGTCATAAATAGTTCTTGTTTTCTTCATATGATGTACGTTATAACATAAACTTAAAAGGTTTTTGTCAATGATGTCATTCACAGTCAACCACCCTAGAGTACTATGTAATTCAGTTACTGGGGTGTCATATGCACACCTCAAGACAATTCTAGTTGCCTTATTCTGTGTATTTTTGAGCCTTCCTTTCTCATAGCATATCTCAATGCATAGTTGCATTGCCCCAAATGGCTGAGCAATATGTGACCTGACTGCCAATTAAGGCTTGGATTGACTGCTTCAATACTTCCATAGGCAAATAACCCGATATCTGTCGAATCATACATGCTGTGCTAGTGATCTTTTTTGATAAGTGACTAATATGGGGAGTCCATAATAAATGATTATCTAAATGAATACCTAAAAGTTTAATAACTGAAACCTGATAGTGTGTTCACCCTCAGAAAAATCTTTTAACTAGATCTATTCAAACCCCTTTTTCCTAGATCCAAGCACCATAATTTTGGTCTTCCTAGATTTCAGGAAACGTTTGTTGCTACAGACCCAGTGATTAATATTTAGTAGGTCCTCCTCTATTTGTGCTGCTAAACATCCAGCTGTATACACAGTAGTGTCATCAGCAAATACTGTAGTGCTGGACTTAGATAGTATATTCAATTCAATTCAATTCAATTTTATATATATAGCACCAAATCACAACTAAAGTTATTTCAGGGCACTTTTCACATAGAGCAGGTCGAGACCATACTCATTAATTTACAGAGACCCAACAATTCCCCCATGAGCAAGCCCTTGGAAACAGTGACAAGGAAAAACTCCCCTTTAACGGGAAGAAACCTCAAGCAGAACTGGGCTCTAGGTGGGCGGCCAACTGCCTTGACTGGTTGAGCATAATAACAACAACAATAACCACATAGGTATGTGGAAAGTCATTTATATAAATTAAGTAGAGAAGTGGACCGAGGCAGCTGCCTTGTGGTACACCACACTTTACAAGGTGTGAAAAGGAAAATGACACATTAATGAATGTAGACTGCATTCTATCTGTTTCTGATTTCACCCAGTTTAGTGCAGTTTCTTGGAAACCATAATGCAAAAGTTTCTCTACCAATATATTATGATCAACCAGATGACATGCAGTACTAAAATCAATGAATAAAGCCCCAACTATATTACCCTTGTCCATATGTCCCAGCCACTGCTCAGTCATATCCACAAGCGCCGTAGCAGTAGAATGTCCACTTCTATATGCATGTTGATGAATAGTGAGTAGTAGTGAGTTGTTTACTCACTATTGTTTCCAACAGTTTACCAATTGCAGGGAGAATGCTTATAGGGTGGCTATTGTCCACTGTCAGGGGTTGCCTATTATCTTTAGGAATGGGACAAAGTTTGGCATGCTTCCCACTCTTTGGGACATGTCCCTATTCAAGTGACCAATTAAACAGGAAAGTTAATGGAGTTGCTATTTTATGAGCACCCAATCAAAGTAGTTTGTTGTTTACAAAGTCATAGCCAACAGATTTTCCATCAGTAAGTGCCTCCAACAACTGAACCACCTCCTCCTTACACACTGATGATAGATACATAGAGTAGGTTCTACACTTCATGATATTATCATCAATAGACTGCACAATGGTTTTCATGGACTTGAATGTTTAACCTTTTCTCTCAACATATTCACTTTAGTGGCAAAATAATCTGCAAAATGGTTTGCCACATCATTTGTTAGTATGTGCCATCAATATCAACATTAGATGGAGGAGAATATTCCATATATTCCATATATTCTTTGAATCATTTTTACAATCTCTGAATGCATTTTTGTAAAATGAAGCCTCCTTATTGTGATTTAATTAAAGTGCATAATTACAGAGCTTTTTATAGTTCTGCCTACCTGAATCCAATTTTGAATTTGATGCAATAACTTTTGCCTTATTTCTTTCAATAAAAGCCTTACTTAACTCATCATTTATCAAGGGGGCTGGATGTGCTTTAACAGTCCTTTTCCTCACTGGAGCATGATGCTCCATCACCTCTGTTAAGAGCTGAGTAAAACATTCAGTGGCATGATCCAAATTATTCTCAAGATACACCAGTTTCCTAGGAACCGCAGCTAATACAAACATCAAAGATTACTTTTTTCCAAAACATATTTCAGTCGCAAATTAAGCAACAGCAAAACAATTTGTAAAGGACACAGAGTGATTTAGGGGGGAATATACATGCTTGAAAGGGAGGGGTTGAGGGGAGGGACATTCAGTTGGTTGCAATCTGCAACTTCATCACTAGATGCCACTAAATCCTACACACTGGTCCTGGTTTAAGAGAGTGGCTATGTTTTTCTCTGTCTAAGGGAAGTGTTTTTTGTTTTACGGAGTGCTGAACGTGGTGTCATTGACTCAGAGTTCAAAAAACTATTTGATGATGAATGTAAGTATTGGTCTCAGGTTTTGCAGTGGATGGTTGCTGTTGTGACATTTTTGGCCAATCATGGTCTTTCCTCGTGGGGTCATAGTCAGACCTTTGGGCAGCCCGATAATGGGAATTACTTGGACATTTTGGAGCTGATCAATCAATTGATCCATTCTTAAAATCTCACATTGACAAATATGGAAACGCTGGTAGAGAAATTCCTTCGTATCTCTCTGGAACTGTGTGCGAGGAGTTTGTGCAGATAATGGGAGAAGTGCCTGGTGAAGTTGTGAGCCAAGTTAAAGAGTGTTTTCTGAAACTCTTGCCCCTGATAAGCCACACAGGTGAGGCCCCATTTTATTCAGTTTTGAGCGTTTTGCAGGAATTGGGCATTGATATAGGCAACTGCCGTGGACAATGTTGTGATAATGCTATTAACGCCTGGCACCTACAAAGGTCTGTAGGCTCGTATTAAAGGGATTGACATAAGATGGTCAACTCATTCTGAGGTCACAAACACGCTCTCTCTGAACTATGCTAATATCCAACATTCATTTCAGAAGAGAGAGTGAGCACGGCACTACAAGCAACTGAAATTGTGTAATGCAGTGGACTTTGTCCAGTCACTGACAGATTATGTGTCAGGTCTTCGCTGTCAATTTGACACTTTTGAGGAAGCCGCAAAAGAACATGTCTCAGACAGTTTGTCAGTTCTGTAAAGCCAACACACAATGAGTAAGAATACGAAAGCAGCTGTCTCGATCCACAGAATTGGAGTTTGAACTTTCAGGCCAGGTCATTTTTCTGCATCTGCATGAGTCAGGAGAGACTGAGCATCTGATGCTAATGTTCATTAAGAGTGGCATTCTTTGGGAACTGGATTTTAAGGAGTTGATCAGGAATTTTGCTGATAAGAAAACCAGGTGTAGACACTTCTAAGTGTAAGTCAGTGTTTAATTTTACTGCTTGTTATGATTGCATTAATATGTTCTAGACTGTATATGCAGCCTGCAGTGTATCTGGTGTGGTCTGTTGTATTGGTGGTAATGTTTGCAGTTGAAATTTTTGGAGAGAGATATTTGTTCTGTTTGAAAGATGTAAATACGGTGTGTTTGTCGTGGTGAGGCTTGACTTAGCAATATCACTATGTGCAGAGGTAAACTGGTTGGTTGTGCTAGTGTTGGATATGTGGTTGCGGGGAGCTTTGCTAAGACAACAGGCCTCGCCAAGCCCAGGGAGCCTATGGCAGGTTGCCCCAACAACTTGTTGGTACTGCTCATGCTGCTAGGTATAACTGTGAAACAGAGGAAAGGCTCGTGGCGCTATGGCAACCAGACAGCCAGATTATACACACACATACACACATACCATACACACTGCTTCAGACAGTTGAGGATGTCTTTCATATCTGCTATGTGCACACATACACTAAACTGTGTTTTCATGAATTTTAACATTCCTATGGTTATAGCTTGTGTTGAATACATTATGTTGTATTCATTTATATTAATGGTTATTTTATACTTTCTGTGTTGTTTTTATTTTATGTTGTGTTTTTTCTACAACTGATTATAGAATCACTATAGTTATGCTCTGTAAATAACTTGTCCTGTGTTCTCCTTTGAGAAAAAAATGAGAAACCAAACGTAGACATGTATATTTATTTGGCTCTTACTCCTGTAGATGGCTGACCTGTTGTGGAAGTGTGTCTGGCCAAATAGGAAAAGTGGTCAAAGTTGTAGATGATTAATTTGTTATAAGTTGTGATATACTGATCTGGTATTGTTTCACTAAATGTACACAGTGTCTACAACACTCAGACATACTTTTGCACGGAGTTTATGATAACTAGTGTTAAACTAGTTGGTTAGATTACAGTTTACTTTATCATGCTTTTTACATCCTATAGTGATATTCCTGTAAAGAACTAAGCGTTTACGTTTCCTTCTGAAATGCATTATTTTGTGGCATTCATTTAGGTTTTTTAAGTATGAAATATAGTAAGAAAGAGAGGAATGACAGGTCATCACTTACTAGTACATGGCATCCGTCACGTCCTGAATTATTCTCTATAATACACCAAGAAACCAATCCGAACAAAACGGACAGTGAAGCAGTACTTTCATTTCGTTTCAAAAAGTCCGAAAACGCGCGCGCCCTGTTGCCCTGTTGTGCGTGTGTGTGTGTGTGTGTGTGAGAGAGAGAGAGAGTAAATAAGGTACTGAACATTTCCATCTATTACCTGCCTGACTGCCTCCACCCAGCGGCCACAATCTGCATCTGTCCGGACTTGAGTCTGCGAGTGCTGGGACTGTCCAAATCCACAATTTGTATTATAATCTGCTGAACTAGACAGGCAAAGGTTGTTTTTTTGTCCATCTACCATGTGAAGAACGTCAGTTGAGGATTTCATGTCCTATAATATCAGCAGTGTTTATTAGTTCATGTAAAGAGAAAACCTCACTGAGCATTTTGACCAGATTTGTTGTAAAGCAGTAGACCTGCGCATATCATGCATAAATTGGCCAAACCAAAACCATTAAGAACCGTACAGAACAATACTTAGAAATGAGTAAGAGGGTCAGGAATTTCATTAATTTCCATGGAAACACTTGAGGTCTTAAGGTGGACATTTGGATTCAGCTACCCTCTTTCTATGTGTATGTGCAACTAGTAGGCTATAATAAAATTCTGTAGGCCTACATACTACTATTGTCAATACTACCAACCTTTTGGGAATGCACATTTCATATTTTACTGTCTTGCTCTAGCCTAAGAAACAAAGACTTTTATAGTTGCCAATATTTGGAGCATTTTTTTTTTTTGGTCAATTTTTAGTATTATGGTTAAAAGATTTCTGGGTACTCAGAAGTCAGTCTGGGGCTTTATTCCATGTAGATAGAAAAATTCCACAAGGTCTAGATTTATTTATTCATTTATTTTTAAATTTGTTGTATGCAAGATTACCCGATCAAGCCCTGTGAGTACTTTCAGCAAGCACTTTTGACCCAAAGTGCTTTGTGCACTTCTGCCACATAAGGTATTATAATAATATAATGCAGGTGTTATCAGTGGTACAATGCCTGTATTGTAGAAATCACAATAGGGAATTGCTTATTTACTGCAACTATTTGATTTAAAAGAAAGAAAATAGTGTATGTGCCTTTTAAATAGATGCTGTAATTAGAAGTCAGAAATTAAATTAGAAATTTTGTCTCCCCCTACTGGATAAATTCTGTAACAACAGACACATTAGGCAGGCCTTTATAGGCCAAAAATATCCCCAAAATTTAAATTCTACTGAAGTTCATTAATTGTTGAATAATATGGGCTGTAATAAAGAATGTTTCCTTGCCTGTAAATATGTCACAGTATTATTGATTCCCCCAACAAGCACTGCAAAAATATATATAGTATGTCCTTATTCTGTTGTGGCAACATTGATGGATGCGAGTTACAAGTGTTAATTTCTAGTAGTAGTAGTACTAAAGAAGACACTTTTCTGCTTCTTTTTTATCAATGTCAAACTCATGAATGTCACTGCCTTCTGGAACAAATACCATACAATACAATACAAATCTGACTGACACAATCTATATATTCTTTAAAAATACATTTACTATGATAATATGAACAAAGCAAAACAAATCATGCAACTTTAATAATGCTGCGGTAAGCTTTTTATTCATATGCAGACATGTTCTAAGTAACTCCTTCATTTTGATGTTGTGACAAAAATTGATTTATTGTCAAATCTTAAATAAACAACAAATATAGCTTGGTCTTCTAGAAAAAATAAACTTTTTACAACCACTCAACCTTTTCCTAAAAATAATTACATTGGTTTATTTTATATTGACTTATATTTTCATATATTTGGGGAGTTTTATTACTCCTTGTAGTGGCTTATTGTGTAAGATCTTCAAAAACACTGGAAGAGCCAGCAGTTATCTTCAATTTTTACAGAACAACCTACACTGTAGAGCTTATATACACACCGTGTCATTATTAATTATACAATCAGGATTATACATAGATGCTAGCATGTAAAGGATCAGCACCTCTGACCAAGCAGATAGCTCCCGCTCTGAAAAGTGAAACCAATGCAAAAGTGCCTTAAACCTGTATTATTTCTAATGGCTAGCAGAGGGCGACTCCACTGGTTGCAAAAAGAAGTCTGATTGTATGGAAGTCTGTAAGAAAATGACCCTACTTCTCACATGATTTATTACATCAGCAAACACTTTCCTTAATGAGTTTATGGTCTCAATCGCTAGTTCCAAGTCTTGTTTAATACAGGATGATGTTCATTTTGTAAATTATGGTCCCATTTAGAGTAAAATAGATGATGAAGCAGGGTATGCTTTAGGGCGTGACAGGGCGATTGATTACCTAACGTAACCATGGCGTACCCCAGATTCACAGAGTATAGGTGTAGCCAGGATCAGCTCTTTGGACAGTCAGAAAGTGAAACCATCAGAAATTACAACATTTTGCAGAATTATCTAAATGATCTAACGGAGGAAAAGCAGGATGACACTGAAGACTGTAGTCTGAGCTACTGACAGTCGTTAACCTACCATAGCTGTTCATACTTTCTTAGCTCAGTATAAGTTTTCACATCCCTGTTGCTTGCTATTAACCAGAAGCCACCATCAAATTCAGAACCTGGTGGAAAATAAAACCACAGTAGAAAATAATCATTTTCTATAATACATAATAAAAAAAATATGGCTCTCCAACAGCTTCAGCTCATTAACGGTATTTCTTTTCCATATTGCTGAAGCCAGGATTTTACAAAGTCATGAGTGCAAATTCTCTCAGTGCACACCTCTCCCTAAAATTGTTCATATTCCTTATTCCTTATTCATAACTGCTAAACTATTTCTATGTCAATTTAATTTCTCAACATGGAGGTCTATATCCTGTTCCTGCTCCTTAATTTATTTCTCCTTTATTTATTTGGGAGTGATCTGGTTGACACTGAGTGACTGAATTGATCATGTCATAGATATAAACACCTGTAATACTGCATAAAGAAGCTTGAATAATTCACTGTTCATTTCAAAATACTGAGGACATCTTTCATATCTGTTTTTCTCTTTCTTCCTGAAGAGATTACTCAAACATCAATGAATTTTAACATTCTTATGGTTATGGCCTCTGTTGAATACATTATGTTGTTTTTTTTTAATTAATTGGTTAGTTTACACTTTCTGTGTGTTTTTATTTTACATTATCTTGTGGGTATGTAGGTTGGATATGAGCACTGAAATGTTCATTATTTTATGAATAAATGAATAGAACTTTGAAACTAAACCCCGCTGAACCTCCATGTCCCCTTACCATACCACTACACATGCCCCATGGACTGTACTTATCCATCCCTTCATTCATCCGTACTTCATCCAAACCACTTGTATTGTATATACTGACAATATTGTAGATCTTTTGCATGTTAATATAACACACATGTATATATGTTCATAGCACATGATAAATATTTTTATAGCACACCTGTATACTTGTCTATAGCACAGCATATATTCATATGCACATCTGTATATTTGTTCATATTATCCTATTTATGTACATAACTTACTCCAAACTACACTGTACTGTATTGTATACTGTACATACTGTAAATACTATATATCTAGCACTTGCTGCTCCTTGCACTTCTGATTAGATGATAAATCACATTTCGTTACCCTGTATTTATACATGTGTAATGACAATAAAGTTGAATCTAATCTAATCTAAACACACATGTCCCTCTGGATCTTATCTGCATTACACTGACATTCTGGATACATATAACTGACACCTGTGATTTTCTTCACACATCTGTGTAAAGGGTGTTATGAGACTGGTGCAGTCCATAGGGGTTTCAGATAATGACAGACTGTCGAGATTTTGAGGCTGGCTTGGCAGGCATCAGGTATCGCACTCTCTTCCAGAAGCGTGAGTTCCATGCGGCAGCACCCCTTGAACCCTCTGGCCACTTAATGGGGGCACTCTTGCGAATCAGGTGCTGCAAGCCAGGAGGAAGGTGTGTGTATCCCTGTGGACCCGTGTCCCCCAGCTGGATCAGAATCACATTCATTTCCCTCTGGACCAGCGCATGGTGAAGCCCCACCTGGAAAATGATCAACAGCAATTTATTACTCATTGAATGCTTAATATTTTCACAAAAATTTTGTGTATGTATGTAGGAGAAAGGCCCCTCATGTTTTGAATGCAGACGGTACAAACCCTCAAACAACAGGACCAGCTCTTTCTTCAACCCCCCCCCCCCCCCCCCCCAGAATGCTTGCCAACAAGATACTCACCAGACCATACACAACAATTTCTACAAAACCTTCATCAACTTGCTTAAACCCTGGGGCTTTCATAATCTGTAACTTCAACTGGCAATTCAGAACCAAGCTGTTGTACCGCTGATTTAACTTGCTGCTTCTCAGGTAACAGTGATCTCATCTGTTTATCAGGTCTCTCATACTAACTACACAATAGATAACTCTGCATCATTCATTTGAATCATTCGCTAGCCATAGCCCTGTGTGCCAGTTTCTGCTTTCCGCTTGTGTCTTGTTTGTAAAATGTTGTAGTTGTAGTGTTTAGTACTTGTAGCTGTAGTATTATAAATAAATCATCACCAAGTTGTTGTAAATGGTAAATTGACTGCACACATAGCGCTTTTTTACCTTAATAGACAAAGCGCTTTACAATTTTTGCCTCTCATTCACCCATTCACACACACACTCACTCACCGATGGCAGCGGAGCTGCCATGCAACAGGGGCAACTTGGGGTTCAGTGTCTTGCTCAAGGACACTTTGACTCATTGACAGGAAGAGCCGGGGATCTTGGTGGACAGTCACCCCTGTCTTTGTGTAATTCTTTAAAGCAGAGATTAGAGGTCCCTGTATCAAGAGTGCACAACTTCCAATTATAAGGCCGATTAATTTGGTTTATTTTATTCTCCTTCAACTGAAGCTGGTGTCCCAATTATTAACAAGTACAAATTTAAATTCTAAATCTAGTCATAACACTACAATATACACACAAAAACACTCATTATTCAAGGTTCTCATCTCCAATGTTAAAATCCGTGTGTTCTCAGAGTAAACTGATCAGAACAGCACTGGACAACACTGTCTGATACACTACTATGATCACATTTGTATTTATAGAGCTTTGCTAGTTTATTGTGCTACATATCACAACCTCTTAACTCTGTACTACATTGTACTTTGTAAATAACTTTAGTACAAACTAGTGACCGTGCATGTGCAGTGGCATCAGCCTTATACTGAACTACTCTCCGGAGACTGAAAATCTTATCGCAGTTATAAGTCTTTGGAGCTGTTTCTAAACAATTTCAATTATTGCTGCCAAGGGTGGCACAACCCGTTATTAGGTTCAGGGGGCAATTACTTTTTCACATAGAGCCAGATAGGTTTTTAATTTTTTCCCCCCTTGTTAAATAAAATCATCATTTAGAAACTGCCTTTTGTATTTCCTTTGGTTGTCTCTGTGTGATATCAAAATTGGTTTGATGATCTGAAACCTTTGTGTGTGATAAATATGCAAAGAACACAGAAATCAGGAAGGGGGCAAATACTTTTTCACAGCACTGTAGCCAAAACTCTTGGCACCCACGTGACACTGACGTGTCACCCAGTGCAGCAGTGTGACTCACTGACATGTTTTTAATAGTTTTTGGACAACAACGGGGGTCTATGGCACAGAGGAATAAGATATATGAGGCTTTGGACACAGTACAAGTAAGTAGGATGAGTTCATTGTTTGGCTCTACACATAAGATTTGTTGGCAAAAAGAAAAATATAGAAAATTGTCAGCTAAATCCTTTAAACTATATTGCTTGATTGCTATATTGAATTTGGCACTAGTTAAAATAACAATCTGTTAACAAACAGTTTTTCATCTAGATTTGTGAGACTTTTACCTGCCAGTCAAACCCTCCTACTACTGGGTTTTTGGGTGAGGCGGGGCATTTGTCTGTGACCTCAAACCCTGATCCTGAACCGGGGGTGAGGATGACCATCAGCCTCCTGCTCTGCTTCATACGGTCCTCCACCAGCTCCAGGCGGTCTGTGGGGTCAGACAGAGAGCTACTGTATATTGATATGACATCATCATGTCTTATAAATTAATCTTAGTCTTATACAAAATATTTGCCCAGAGTCTTGGTGGACATAGCCAAAAAGTCTTTTTCCCTGAATTAGTAATGCAGACCATGTTGATGAAATTAATCACAGTGTAACTTCAGATTGTGTTTTGAAGAAGTCATATATTGGAGCCTGTGTATCCAAATAAAAATTATTCTGACCTTCCCCAGGTATGTCGTCCCTCCCGTGGATGAAAAGTCGATAGCCACACTTTTTCTCAAGCACAGAGGGCAAAATCTTTGTGACAAACTGACAGAGTGTGTCCTCAGTGACCCTGTCTCCACTCTGCATCTGGTAGACCACGTAGGCATCGAACAACTTTGTATCTGTGAAACATATGGTTTTGTACAAAATCAGTTCAGTTTACTTTGATATATTGTTTTGGCGTGGCATGATAGGCACTATTTATTGTAGTGCAACAGTGATTTAAAGTGTTTTCCTCTCTGGTCGGGCATTTAATCAGCTGACAGTATTTAGGGAGTTCATGGGTGAGATTCCCTTTGTTAAAGTCACTGAGGACAATAACGAAAGAGTCTGGGTTTTTCCACTCCACACACAGCATCTGGTTGGTAAACATGCACTGTGCCTCCTGCACATGAGCCTGCAGTGGAATGTAAAAACCGACCAGAATGAAAGAAGCAAACTGACGGGGGGAGTAGAAGGGTTTACACTTGATGAAAAAGTGACCAGAACAGGAGAGCAGTGCTGCAGAATCACTGCCACATCTTTACACCAGTCAGTTAGCATAAAAACAAATATCACCACCTTTTATTATGCCAGAGAGCTCTGTGTTACAATCTGCTCTGAACAGTTGGAAGCTGTCCGGTATTGATCCACACAGCCAAATTTTTGAAAAATGAAGAAAAGTCTCTGTTCTTCCCCACTAGTAGTTGGAGTTCATCAAGTTTATTGCACAGTCGCACGTCAGAGAGAAAAATTCCTGGTAATGGAGTGTGTAGCCCGCCGCTGTGGACACGCCCAAGCGCACTGGCACATTTCCCTCTCCTCTTTAACTCCTCTATTCAAAGGAGTAGTTCAACATTTTGGGTAATCCACTTATTCACTTTCTTGCCAAGAGACGTGTGCTGGGTTAAGACTGTGTGAAGTATGGAGTTGGAGCCCTGAGGCAATTATCTTGGCGTAGCATAAAGATTGGAAGCAGGACGAAACAGCTAACCAAGCTCTGTCCAAAGTGCATACCTTGTTTGTCTAAACTGTACACAAACAGACACGTAAAAACAACAGATGGTGGTTTTTAGTGAATTTCAAACAGTGAAATAGGTAGAAAACATAAACCTTTCTTTCCACCTTTTTGGTATGTACTTAAAATAACTAAACTGCTATCCTTTGACCTCTAAATCCTTAAAAAAAGAATAACATTTAAAAAAAACATTTTCTTCTTTACCTTTATCGTGACTGCTTAGTGGGAAGTAGGGTCTGAAGAGGAGAGCAAGGTCGATGGCGAAGCACTTGACCATCACGGCTATGAACACACTCAAGAACAACACACATACCCCTCCAATGACCAGCGGAATTATTGTCTCTGGAAGACAAACACAAACACAAAATGAAATTTAGAATGAAAATGTGTGTGTGTATCACTTAAGGATTAGGCTGGAGATAATTTGTGTGTGTTATTGTGAGGAAATTTAATAAAAAGACTGAACCCAACAATGGATTGATCCCACTAATTATTGGCCATGTAGCCAAAGCCTGATTTAATCTTACCCATGAGTGATCCTGTCACTAACCTCTTTGCTTAAGAGTTAAAGTGGCAGACAGCGTCTCATAATAGGTCTTGCCGATGCATTCAAACCCATCCTGGAAATCTTTAGCAGACACTCTTTCAATGGTCAGAATTGCAGTGGAGAAGGTATGCTTTGAAAAGTTTTTGTTGAATCTTAACAAGGACACAGAGTTTGGATTATAAAAGAAAAAGAGATCAACAAGTGAATGAATTGATAAACAGGAGCAGCGAAGCAAAACATGAAAATATACAAAATAGAAAGTGAAATTGGAAAATGTTCATAGCTAGCAATGCTAGCGATGGAGCTCCAGGGATGGCAGTGTCATTTGATAATTTGGTCACTAAAAGTTCCCCCCCACCCATGTTGTTCTTGTTCCTACAGTTGGATGTTTGAGCTTCACTGTGCAGAATGATGTATGTGCAGAGTTTGACACTAGAAGGCTGTTTTTACATTCATCTGCTGAAAGTGGAAAGTTTCTCTGTGCTCACTGAATATCTGACTTTAAGGGGCGGGCCTGTGAGCATGATTTGTGACATCACAACGAGGTTGGAAGCCAATCGTGGTCCAAAATTCAACTTACACAAGTTTGATGTGGAAACTTGAAGCCTCCAGTACACAAACACTGAGAACAGACTTTACAGTGAAGTAGGAGACATCTTGTGTCCAGCTGATAAACTTCTGAGATGAAATATATTTACACATTTATAGATTCTGGAATTTTTAATGAGGGAGAAGGAGTAGATGCCATTTTAAGGATTTTAATGTGGTAATTATACTTTTTTTCTGGAAAAAACCATATCAGACCCACATTATTGTTCCATACAGAGTATTTTTGTATGTCTTAATAAATGTGTGGAGGGGATCTTTAAGTTTAGACTGAAATGTCTCAACAACTATTGGATGGGTTGCCATGAAATTTGGTACAGATTAGAGGTGTTCAGTACATGTACGAAAAAATCTTTAACAGAATCTTCCAACTGAACTGACTTAATGAATCAACATTGTCATTGACCAAATCAGTAGCTTTTAGCATTGGAGTGATATTTACACCTTTGGAACAAACTTTCATAACATTTGTTTAAGCTTTATAGTGACACACTTTCTACCACCTTTTGCATTTCACACATACACACACTGGTATATACTGTATTTTAGTTTTGAATACTGTTCTGCTTTTGTTCATACGTACGTGTTGATGGTTTGAGTGTATCCATCTCTGTCGATGAAAGGGTTTCCGTTAACATACCAGCTAGCCTCACAGTTTTTTTGCACGTTGGTCCCACAAAAAACCGTGCAGTTCAGCTTGATCCCAGAGCCTGACTCAGGAACAAGAAGTAAGACAGATTTTACTGGAGACATTTGACACACAGGAGGTGAAATTCATTCAGACAAAGCAACTTCTGCTTTTTTATTTGGACTCCTTTGTAGGCATGGCAGCACTGAATTGAAAAACTGAAATACCTGCAAATATATCATCTCAGTCCTGTTAGTCCAGTTTATTATAATAATAATAAACTGAAATAAAACTAGATAAAATAGATTAAAAGACAAAACAAAGACTAATAAAATCAATAAGAGGGATAAAAATATATAATAATAATATTCATAATAATCAAATAAGAAATAAAATAAAATAAAAATTTGCAACATGAATACAATAAAAAAAGTGAATAAAATAATGTATATAAATCATTCTTAATCAAAAGCCAGGCTGAAGAGGCAGGTTTTAAGTTTACGTTTAATGACATTAACACTTCCAGCTGCTGTCAGGTCCTCAGGCAGACTGTTCCAGCGGCTCGGAGCATAAAAGCTGAAAGCTGCCTCACCAAAGGTTTTAGTCCTGCACTCTGGAACAATTAAAAGAGTTGTACCAGAGGACCTGAGGGGCCGTACTGGTTAATGCACTGTAAGCATGTGAGACATATAGGCTGGTGCATGAAGTGCTGTAAAAACATGTAAAACAATTTTAAAATCAATCCGGAAACTGACAGGCACTTGGGGCGCAGAGTTCTGAATCAGCTGTAGCTGATTTATAACTTTTTTGGGTAGACCAGATAGGAGAGCACTACAATAGTCCAGCCTGCTTCATATAAAAGCATGCATTAGTCTCTGGATCACTCAGAGAGAGAAATGGTCACACTTTAGCAATATGTTTGAGGTGATAAAAGCAGATGTGGTGACAAACCCCAGATGAGCCTTGAAGTTTAATTCTGAGAAAAAGACCACACCAAGGTTTCTTGCTTGTTGGCTCGGGGTAAGTCCAAAGGAACTGAGCTTTAGAACCTGACTAAAATCGGCAGTTTCTTGCTCGAGAAGAGTAGCTACATCTGTGCAGGGCTCGCTGTGGATGTTTTTTTTAATTTGTTTATTCATTTGTATGCATCTTCAAGAAGTGAAGGTATGCACGAGGAAAGTGTTGTACAGTGACCAGACTTCTACATGATGAAAATCAGACATTTTTGTCTGAAGTAATTTAGAATGAGTGCATTCCTCCTCCATAGGAACAACAGCTCAATGTCATCAAAAACAAACTAGGAGCATGTTCACTGCTTTTTAGCTGGGGGCTCTACAGTGGGAATGAAAATGTCATTTGCTGGGTCAGTCCACCACTTTGCTCCAAACTGAATGGATTGCCATGCAATTTTGTACAGATATTCATGGTCCCCTGAGGAGGGATACAAATAATTTATTCCCTGAATTTTCCTCTAGCACCAATAGCAGGTAAAAACTTTCACTTATCCTGTCAACTATCTAAACATCCATTGAAGGAAGGTTAATCCTACTAACTTTGGTGATCCCCTGACTTTTTATGTGATACCACAATGAGGTTTACATGTAAGGTTTTGAGTGAAATGTCTCAATAACATTTAGATGGATTGGATGTAATTTGGAAGATACATTCATGTTCCCCAGAGGATGTAATAACCCCTGAATTGTCCTTGAGATGGACTTGAGATGCTTGTCCTGACTTCTGTGGGGAGGTCAGTTCAAGACTATGGATTCAGAAAAGCACCTTTCTAATTTTCTAATTATTAAGTATGTTAACTTTTAACAGATCCTTACTGGTATTACCCAAGTACCAATAATATTTATTTGGGTCATCTTCAAGAATGAACTATAGATATCATTTGCTTCAGTTTTAGACTCTTTGTCAAGCTCACGACTGTATTCAAATAGCCAAGGATGTAAATAGGACAAGGATTCTGATGGTAATACATTTTCATGTAACTTTTCAGGAGTCAGTTTGTTACATGTACATAGGGAGAGAGAGTTCTGAATAGCTGTAAATTGTATTACATTATGGGTAAGTTATTACATTATTGACTTTTATTACATTAAGAATGGAAAAATGATTACGTTATTGGATAATTACATTATTGGTAGTTATTACATTATTGGCTGCTACAACAGCCACTGTAAGGGATTAAGTTGATACAGGGATTGTTGTATTTGCAGTATTGTGACAGCACCTTGGTGTTAGGTGAAGCTTTTATCCTACCTTCATCAGCAAAACGCTCCATGTTTGACAAGATTTGTGGTTGATAGTAGACAGGAGGCTCTGTAAGCAAGCAAACATAAAACACAAAATAAATCTCCTTTCTGTTCTGCTGTATAGGACGTGAAAGAAGAAGACTGATCCTTTTTTTACACTGTCACTACCGTAATTTACTTTAACAGTTAATTGCTTTTTATTAAATTATTACAGTATTCTGCTGTGAGGTTTACAGTTTGAAACTGTAGATAGACCTGCAGCAATACACTGTATTTTTAGTGTTGCTATTGTAATCTACTTGAACAGTTTCTGTAAATGTTACAGTAAACAACTGAAAAGTTTTCTTCTTATTCATATTAATAAAAACAACTATAAATTACAGACATATACTGTAAATAACAATGTGTCTTCAATCTTAATGGTCCAATAATGAGATCAGCTCAGTTCTACATTTAAAAAAAACATAAATCTTAACATCAAGCACAAAAGAGGATGAGACAAGTGACAGCTTTATGGAACTGAGCATTTATTCATACCAAGTATATTCAAGTATGTTTGAAAAAATAATTCTCAAGGTTCATGTCCTTTCAAAAGGGGTCAATGTAAATCTGTTAATTATAATATCTGGAGCTGCCAGCAAAACTTATTCATGAACATATTGCAGGATATTCTTTTTTTAATGCCTTCAAATGTCCTCTGTTATAATTGGCAAAAGGTTGGCATCCAGGCTTCCAGGCTCATAGCTCACTGAGTGAGAACGAAACAAGAATGAAAATTGAGCACAGAGTGAGAGAATGAAGCAATTGATTGGAGAAACATTTTACACAAGAAGGACATGTCACTGTGAGCTTTCCTGTCTTCTTAGGCATTATTTTCCCTGGCTAGCCCGTTCCCAGTTCTCAGTTTTAATCACAATGAAGTACCTGAAAACAACATGTAACAAATCACCTATTATGTCCCAGGTTTTAAAACAGCTTGGCAACAAACTACTGTATATTTGCAGCAACCTAGCTACAGCTTAGAAACACACTTGGGTTGAACTAAGATTACCATTATAATCACTCTCACTGTCTTTTGGAGCTCAGCAGCAAACATATCTTAATCAACTTGGCTACATACTTGAATAAACGTCAATTGCTTTAGATAGTAGGCTATTATTAATTATGAAATGCAAGTGGGATAAACATGGTGTAGGTATAGAACAGGCCGGACTAACATTAGCATTCATTGATGTGTATTTCAAGAGAAAACAGTCCAAAAATAATCGTTAAGCTAGACTCGTTAAGCAGCAGTGAAAATAATGTTTAAATACCAGTGATTCAAACTTCCAACTGAAGAAAACTACCTGAAAAGGCTCTCTTGTGCCTGCCAGGTGCTTTCTAGGATTATACCAGTTTAATGTTAGCAAAAATTAAACGTAGTCATTAATTGGGTAACCAGATGTGCAACTGTAGTTCTATTTTCTCAGTAAGATGTTACTGACCTTTTGGTTTGATTCCACAAAGGAGGATGAACAATGACTATATGATGTTGATGGTTACATGTGGCTTCTGTCCCTCCATTACCGTGGCGGTGAAAATGAAAATACCGTATTTTACCGTCAAATCTTATCTTATCAAATCTTTTAATGTTCATTCTTGGATTTGGCTCCAAAAAGCATCAAAATGTACAGTATTTTACTGTATTTAGAAAGAACAGTACCTTACTGTTTGAATTTGGCTGTATTTTTACAGCAATTTATTACAGTGTAGAAAAGGTCCTATTTTGAACAATCAGAGACTACTTTCCCTATTTTTTTTAACTATTAACTATTAACTGGATAAATGTGTGTTTTCTTGATATACAAAAAGAACCACATTGCCTCGTTTTGTAAATGTCAGTATTCTTATTCTGGATAATATTACTATCCTGCATAATTAATAAATGCTTGCGTCTTACATGAGGTTGTGGCATTTTGAATGATCCATCAGGAAACACAGATGATTTTGGCCTCTGTGATCGTTTAACAGGTAAGTTGACTCACAGCTAATCTCTTGTACTCTTTTTGACTCCCACTACCCCAGCTAAAGGCTAATAAAAAAGTGCTCTCTCACCCAAAAGTATTAACTTCCTGGAGCCTGAGGAGTTGTACACCATGTGATTGTGTTTCCAGGTACAAATGCAAGTGTAGATGCCCTCATGCTCTTTAGTGGCATTATGCACCCATAGGCCAGCTTCATGGTGACCTTCAAGAATACTGAAGTCCTGCAGCCAGGGCCACAAATGTAAGGAGGAGAAAGATAAGGATGAATAGATATAATTATTTTTTGACAGATATTTCCATTTTTATCAAATGATTATGAGTTTACCAAAAAATAAAGTTTGATCATTTTGATCTTGAAACACATCACAACTATTCACGACTGTTCACAGCAGGTGTCAATGTGTGCCCATACCTTGTACCAGGTGAATTCTCCATTTAAAATTTGACATGTTTCCTTGACAGGTTGTGGACATGGGACATTTTTGTTCAGGTCAGAGTTACTGATTTCTCCGTAGAGAAGTGTTTTATCCATCGGATAGCTTGCATCGAAGACTTCAACTTTCAAATGACAATTGAAGCACTGTCCTGATGTTTTATACCTAGAAGAGAAGCAACATATCTCTGTGAATCACATCAGGGGCCATATCAACAGAGTATCTCTGTGAAAAGAATGATCTCACTTTAATGAAGGAAATAAATAAAATGAATCCCTTAAATTTCCAGAATATTTTATAGAAACAAGTATTCACCTTCCAGTGTAAAAGCCAGAGTCCTCAGAGGAGAGGTTCAAGAAAAAGAGCGTGGCACTGTGGTGATGTATCCTCTCTTTCTCATCAGAGGAGATGGACTCATTCTGGGAGCTGTCTTTGTACCACATGAACTCTTCATCAGAGAGGTTATGACCATGCAATTTCCAAGGCACAAAATGAAATGCCTCACCTTCAAGAAGGTTAAATGGCTTTAAGTCAGAGTCCAAACATTTGGACTTTTCTGTAGCTGAAAATGAGAGAAGATGATGAAAATGAAAAGCACAATATTATGACTTCCTGTTATCATATTATTATAAGCATTATTTAACCAGGTAAGATCCCAATGACATTCCAAACCTCATTTAAAAGCGGGTAATGATAAAAAACATTAAATAATAGTTTACATGCTGCTTATAATAAGGGGTTATTAAGTGTTTTTACACACGTACAAATCCTTCACAGGCAGATTTACAATTATTTATAAATGTGTTTAAAATTACAGAAGTTAGATCATTATATATGATTATAACTGTGTTCTACTGTATTATAAAGCATTAATGAAGTGTTATTACTCCAGTTATGGATGATTTATAGTTGTAAACAAATAGATTAATAAACACTTACACATGTCCTTATATCTGCTTACAACAACATTATAGTGTTGTATAAACAATTGATCAATGGCTTATATGCTGCTCATAAACCCTGAATAGGGGGGTTAAAATAAAGTGTTACCTAAAAGGGTAACCTGGCAGACATGAAACAGGCAGGAAAAACATTTAGTACTATTGTATTAAGTTTGTATTAAAGGATAAGGATATAAGGATATTATAAAATAAAATATAAAAAATCAACAAATTCCATAAAAAGCCTTAAAGCCATAATCTGTTCATCCATCTCTGAATGTTTTTGACTTCCCTGCCCTGTGTTTGGGTCTCACACCAGCTGTACACTGTAGTTTTTGCCAAACAGGAGGAAATTTTCAGGTGCAGATTAATACACATTTACTGTATTTAGTATTTCTGGCAGCAGGACAGTGTGTGTGGGATTGAGTCTAAATAAACTACAGCCTGTGTGTTCATGGTGATGAAGGAACATGTCACCCAGTGTAATGGTCTGGCTCATTGATGTGTTTTTAACAGTTTTTTGAAAACAATTAAGCTCTATGGCACAGAGGAATAAGATACACGGACAATATTGTGTTCTTTAAGTCAAGTGTTATCTGTAACATCTCACACGCGTCTCACGCAGGCTGTGTGGCTGCTCTAATGTGTTAACATGGGCCACATGAAAACCAAGAGGTTCCGCGACGCACACGCACTGCTCACGCAGCCAGTGTGGCCTAGGAAGAGTATTAAGAGTCCTGTTACTATGGAATATAAACACAATTTACTTTGCAAAACACACATAAAGTCCCATAAAGTCATAATTATATTCAGACCCTGTCTCCTCTAAATACGATCACTGTTCCATTTATGTGTACAGTATATGCATGCCACTACCCTCAGTTAATAGAGTGTACTGTGGTAGCTACTATATCATTTAACACACCTTCCACTATATGTGCAGCTTCAGCACTTTGAATGTCTTCTTACATGGTTACAGCTGCATAAACAGATCCATTATATGCAATATGTGTACACTACCTGAATATTCAGATGCAGATATCACCATTAAGATGAGGAAGAGAAGTCGGGAAGAATCCATTAGCTGAGAGAAACAGAATACATTCAATGTTATATCATGTTGTTAAATACGTGTCAGTCCTGCAAGAACTGACAAAGTTACTTCCTGAAACTATCTTGAAGTGCTCACTTCTGCAGAATGATAAGATCAGTATCATGATAAGTCTAGTATGAAATTGTGAATAGAACGGATGTTAGAAGACTTAAGCATGTGTGTGTGTGTGTGTGTGGTTAAATAAATGCTGCGTGACAACACTAAGAGAACATGGAAAATAACTTTATGTCCAGAATTAGCTGCTCCGCCTTGCAGTGCATGTACACACTGCCTTTGATGTGGTCAGCGCTCGTTAACAGCTGCTTGTAGGCAGGCTTTCTCCCACATGCACCTACCACACTTCAATAGCTGTGAATAGTGACGTATTCTCCATTCCTGTCACAGTTAGCTGTCGTAATAACTAAAAGAAATACCGGGGTACTCTTCACAACAGCTCAGTCTTGCACGTTAATGCCACACCGATCCCTCATTATGGCAGAAAGACACAGGCAGTCCCAGTGAGCCCCAAACCCAAGCCTTTTAAGTTGAATACTTGCCTGCCTGTACTCACTGTGACTGTGTATCGGCCCCCCAAACATGACAGTAACCTCTTATCTGAGTTTTATGATCTTATGTCCATTGTTCTTTACCAGTCATTATAAAATCATCTTACTTCATGATTTTAATTTTCATGTCAATGACCACACTGATTCGAGGGCTTTGGATTTCCTGGATCTTGTTGCTTGCCTCATTCTTGTTCAGCATACATAGTTCCACCCACATTCATGGGAATACACTGGACTTAGTTATTACTAAGGGCATTAATGTTGACATTTCATCCATTGCCAAAGTCCCTGTTTCTGATCATTTCTGTCTTTTTTAACACCAACCTTTCTACATCAAATGACTGTCCAGAGATCGTTATTGTGAAGCATTACATTAACAATAAAGTTATTGACAGAATTTCAAATCTGGTGAACACCTTTCCTGCATCCACCATTTAGAGAAAATCATTTTTAATCAGCTACTTGTTCATCTAACCGACAGAGGCGTTTTAGAAAAACTCCAATCTGGTTATCGAGCGAACCACAGCACAGAGGCAGCCCTGCTGAAAGTTGTAAATGAGCTGAGAATTATTGTGGATTCAAACAAAGTGGTTGTCCTTCTTCTCTTAGACCTCAGTGCAGGATTTGATACAACTGACCACGAAATTTTAATTGACAGATTTGAGAAATGGGTGGGTCTTTCTTATCGTGTTTTAGCTTGGTTTCAATCTTACTTAACTGGTAGACAGTTTTTTGTCAGTATGGGTGCTTATGTATCACAGACTCATGATATTTATTTTGGTATTCAGTTTCCAGCCAGATCACTGAGGTCCTCCACCACTTCCCTTTTAAATGTTCCCTTTTTTTTGTTGCTTAGTATCTTGAAGTATAGTTTTGTCCGGCCGGTGAGATTTCTTTGAGTTATTTAGTAAGAAAGAAAGTCAGTCAGAGACTTCAATTCAAACGACCCGCCCTCTATGGATCAAGATCAGATTCATCCCTCTTTGTGACGGTTAATCCTGTGATGATTCTGAAGAAGTCGTCACCAAATAAAACTGTGGCTCAAAATTCCCCACCACCCACTGGAAGTCTTGTCTGAGAATCCCCAAAAAAACCTGCACTACAGATGCTGGATCATCTGCACACAGTCCCCACAGCGCAAAATTTTGATTAGTAGTATTAATCACTCTGTACTTGCCATGTGCAGACACTGTGGAAGTAACAAATCACTAAACCAATTAACAAAACCAATCGCACACAATCTATTACTATACAAAGATGTAATTAAAACTGGTATAATTTTACATAAATGTACACTTAAAGATGAAGCCACTTCATCACTGCAACTGCAAAAAGTTTTCAACTCTCAGTAATTACATTTAAAATATATACTTTGTCAAAAAGTAATGTTTTCTTGGTTTTATCACTCAGATCTATGTCCAGTTTCTTTTTTTCTTTTTTTTTTACTCTTTAGTTTAGAGAAGATTATGTAGTTAAAGTATAATGCAGATTCAAATAAACGTGCAGCAACAGGGCTCAAATTAAAAAGCTTTCTTACCTCATAAAAGAGTGTGTTGAGAGCTAGAATGGATCAAGTTAGACTGTCTGTTTTGTTCTGTATGTGTGGTTTTATATCTTCTGTGCTATCAACAGAGAGGGTGAGCAGCATCAGCTCAACATAAACGCAAGAAAAAAAGCAAATGAAATTGCACCTCCCACTCTTCTCCCTCTCTCTCTCACACACACTCTTGAAAAACTTCTAAATTTTTAGAAATCCCTCCCTATTCAAAGCATTGAATTACATCACTTGCCCATCCAGGAATTTGGCCCTCCCAGGAGAAATCAGCATCAACGCCGTTTTAGTGCATGGGCTTACGGGGCTGAGGCCCCGGGCTCAACAATGTGAAGGGGCCCACGAGGCTCGAGGAAAAAAAAAATTCACAGGGAGGAAAATCACCTTCCTCCTTTGTACGTTTCTTTGTCCATTTGTGGTGTCTGGATTTAGAGCGAAGTGAGACATCACCTTTTGTTTAGTAGTTTCACTCTTTTTTTAATCTTTCTGTCATTTCTTTCTGTGTCAAAGAAGTTTGATTAACCCTCTGAACTTCAGTTTGTGGTAGTTACTGTTATTCAGAGTTTTTGTCGGCGTGTGACGCCGGAGCAGGAAGTTAAAGCGAGGTTAGCATGCCAGCTGGTGTTTCGGCTTAACCAGTGACCATGCGATCTGGTGACCTTCTGGGGAATGAGTCACATTGTGACACAAATCTTAAATTAAATTATCGTGTGTTCAACCGTGTGTTCAACACCTATCTTTTCGTCCTTTTTGTATTACATTAAGTGCCCATTACTAACCTCTAATACAGTATCTTGTGTTCATTTCAGCTGACATTAGGCTATGTCAAAAAAAAAAAAGAAAATGCAACAAGGCTGAGGGCATAGGCGTATTGAAATTTTTCAAAAGGAAGACTAGTGTAAGTGTACACCAAGAATTTTCATTGACAGTAACTAACTTTTAAGATACAGAGCTGAGTGTAACGCTGTCCTCGTTATTATCAATCATTCTATCAGGAAAATGCAAGTACAAGGAGGGAAGATGCAGGAGGAGAGACAGGTGGAGCTGCAGACTGAGGTGAAGAGAGAGAAGAGTTCAAATGTAAACAAAGTAAATGGCTGATTGTTTGAAAATCCTGTCATATTCCCCTGAAAACAAAATTCAGTACCACCAGACAGTGACCATAAGCATTTATGTTCAAATGCTGATATCTTTGGCTCTAAGCAGACTTGCATTATAACACCTCGATAGTTCACATTCAAGGCGTCTCTGTGCTCAGCAACATTGTTGCTTTTGCAACATTCATTCAACAGCACAGCAGCCATTCTTCTACATTCATTTCCTGTCCTGATCCACCCTGTTATATACAGTTCTTGATGCATTCTTGGTTTTCATAGCACCTTCAATCTAACTAATCTAGACTAGTGCAGGGGGCTGTTTCTTGATTTAATCCAAGAGGTTAGGTGATGTAGAAATACAATATATGTGCTAACCCAAGAAGTGAATGTGGTAAAATTGCTGCATTTCTGAAGAGTCGACACTTTAACACTTATAAATAGGTTAACGCATGTCAACCAACAACCATACAACAATGTACAGTTATGGGTGCTTTGACAGGTGTTATATGCTGCTGGTGTGTGATACTCTTTAGAGTCTATGCCCAGAGGTAAAAACATTTGTGTGAAAATGTCCAGTAAGTAGGAATGTTTACAGTATTTGTGTCACACCTTAGCACAACAAGATATTACTTATGTTTGACAAATATTTTTGACCATAAAAAGTAAGTGATGGACAAACAAGATACAAGAAAAGTTAGAGGATGCATGAGGTGCACTGAGATATTAAAGAGATGTGGTAAAAATGTTTCTCTGGAAGGCAAAACAGGAAATGTTTGTGCAAGATTATATCAGTAAGCGTAATTCTGATCAGGACAGTGTTTTTTTGTGCTAGAAGAGTCTAACTTAAAAAACCTTGTAGGAACTCAGTTATAATTTAATTTAAAACTAGTTAAAAACTGAATTACAAATTACAAATTCCTCTTGGGTGGATTTATTTGTGATGAAAGTGTGTGTGTGTGTGTACATGTGTTTAGTGGGGCTGTACAAAAATATAAATTAGTTGGATTTAACCTTTTGAGTATGTGCCAGTATTAGGGACCAATGTTTTGATATATGGTGTCACCTTTTCTCAAAACTGAACAAAATATTGTCCAGTGGAACAGTGGATCTGAAGTGTGTAGGAAGACTGTTATAAAAATTAGGTTCATACTGTGATTAAAGGTTTTACCATGTGAATGTTTCTGCACAGACTTGTCATGAGGAATGTCTCTGTTCTCTTTTGCTTTACTGCATTGATAATGTAGATAGCAGGGAAAACATAGAGAAGTGTCAGCGAAATATATATGTGTGTTTGAAGGAGTTAGGAGGGACGAGGGTCAGAAGACGGTTATCCTGATTTAAGGATCCACATTTAGAGGAGTTAGAGAGTGCCATGATGTGAGTAGAGTTATGTGTCAGTAATTATTCCATGGTAACTGAACCACCCAGTTTAACAGCATATAAGGTTGATTGTAGATGCTCCATATGGGAGCCTTTTCTTTGTAACCTCACTTGATGTTGCATTGTTAAACGCTCCTCCTTGTACAAGTGAATAAATTGAACTTTTACTTTGACTCTTCGGATCCAGTCTTCATTATTTAAGGTGATAAAAGAAATTCTTATAACAAAGACTGTTGACAATTTTTAATAACCTTTTACATAACATAACATGATTATGGAAATTCCCTTCCCCTGTTGCGCACTCAGTAGTGCAACATAGTGATGAGAGTGCATGGCTCCCAGTTGTATCTGTGCTTTAGCTCCACTCTCTGTGCAGTTCCTTCAGTTTATGTTTATATGGGCCCTCACTCCTGTGATTACAGGGCCTGCACAACCACATAATACAGTTATTTGGGGGAATTAGACCACTGACAAGGTTGAAGTTTGTTGGAGTTGCAGGCAAAATCACTTTGAAAAACTTCTTTGACATCATGTCCAGATGTTTCCAGCAACAGATTTGATTGCACAAAATGCTTCAGTGATTAAAAGAACCAACATTAAACTCATTAAAAAGAATTACAGGGTGAGGGATTCTTTCTCACACCCACCTATCAATATTTTACTAGTGCAGCGCCTATTCAAAACATGCCTGTTCAGAACAGGCAGATTGCTTATTATTTCATATATATATATGTGTGTGTGTGTCCAAAAGTTTGGACACACCTTCTCATTCAATGTGTTTTCTTTATTTTCATGAAATAACTGAAAACATGTTTTATATTCTAGTTTCTTCAAAATAGCCACCCTTTGCTCTGATTACTGCTTTGCACACTCTTGGCATTCTCTCGATGAGCTTCAAGAGGTCGTCACCTGAAATGGTTTTCCAACAGTCTTGAAGGAGTTCCCACAGGTGTTTAGCACTTGTTGGCCCCTTTGCCTTTACTCTGCGGTCCAGCTCACCCCAAACCATCTCGTTTGGGTTCAGGTCCGGTGACTGTGGAGGCCAGGTCATCTGCCGCAGCACTCCATCACTCTCCTTCTTGGTCAAATAGCCCTTACACAGCCTGGAGGTGTGTTTGGGGTCATTTTCCTGTTGAAAAATAAATGATCGTCCAACTAAACGCAAACCGGATGGGATGGCATGTCGCTGCAGGATGCTGTGGTAGCCATGCTGGTTCAGTGTGCCTTCAATTTTGAATAAATCCCCAACAGTGTCACCAGCAAAACAACACCATCACACCTCCTCCTCCATGCTTCACAGTGGGAACCAGGCATGTGGAATCCATCCGTTCACCTTTTCTGCGTCTCACAAAGACACGGCGGTTGGAACCAAAGATCTCAAATTTGGACTCATCAGACCAAAGCACAGATTTCCACTGGTCTAATGTCCATTCCTTGTGTTTCTTGGCCCAAACAAATCTCTTCTGCTTGTTGCCTCTCCTTAGCAGTGGTTTCCTAGCAGCTATTTGACCATGAAGGCCTGATTCACGCAGTCTCCTCTTAACAGTTGTTCTAGAGATGGGTCTGCTGCTAGAACTCTGTGTGGCATTCATCTGGTCTCTGATCTGAGCTGCTGTTAACTTGCGATTTTTGAGGCTGGTGACTCAGATGAACTTGTCCTCAGAAGCAGAGGTGACTCTTGGTCTTCCTTTCCTGGGTCGGTCCTCATGTGTGCCAGTTTCGTTGTAGCGCTTGATGGTTTTTGCGACTCCACTTGGGGACACATTTAAAGTTTTTGCAATTTTCCGGACTGACTGACCTTCATTTCTTAAAGTAATGATGGCCACTCGTTTTTCTTTAGTTAGCTGATTGGTTCTTGCCATAATATGAATTTTAACAGTTGTCCAATAGGGCTGTCGGCTGTGTAGTAACCTGGCTTCTGCACAACACAACTGATGGTCCCAACCCCATTGATAAAGCAAGAAATTCCACTAATTAACCCTGATAAGGCACACCTATGAAGTGAAAACCATTTCAGGTGACTACCTCTTGAAGCTCATCGAGAGAATGCCAAGAGTGTGCAAAGCAGTAATCAGAGCAAAGGGTGGCTATTTTGAAGAAACTGGAATATAAAACATGTTTTCAGTTATTTCACCTTTTTTTGTTAAGTACATAACTCCACATGTGTTCATTCATAGTTTTGATGCCTTCAGTGAGAATCTACAATGTAAATAGTCATGTAAAATAAAGAAAACGCATTGAATGAGAAGGTGTGTCCAAACTTTTGGCCTGTACTGTACATCAACTGAAAAAACATATCAATTAAAATGATAAGGATTTAATAAATAAAATGGTTTTAATCCAGTGAGATATTTTGGAAAAGATTTTCACCAGTGAGACTAAACTGAGGTTGAACTGTAGAAGCAGTTTATGGCCTTCCATAGGTTGATTCTACTGCCAATCAAATGTGTCTGTGCCCCTATTGGCCAGTTTTACTGGCTGCGCCTCTGTCTTTTTTTCTCCTGTGTATGCTCACTCTTCTCTCTTGGGCAGCTTAAGACATGAGATGATCCAACTGGTTTCTGGCGTCAGGCTAGCTTCTGTTGTGGCCCTGAGCATGTCCCTAGCCAGGCCTTAGTGTAGCCACTTTGGCCCAAACTAAACATGCACTATCGGGCATGATTCTACCAACAATGCTGCGATCGTGAACCAGGGATGCTTGGGTGTTGGTGGGACGCACAAGGGCTCATAACGTATGCTAATACCAGCCAGTTTTGATCAAAGGCCTATATCTGCATGGAGCGTGTGCCAGACCTCAACAAGGTTTCACAAAAGTTACCAAAATGTCCACAACTGAAATACTTCTTCAAGTTGCATAACTTTACAATTACTACACACAAATTAGGTATATAGGCTACTGTCATCTCACCTCCAGTGTACTGAGGCCCGTGTTGATGAAGCAGCTGTTCAGTTAAGAGCCCTCAGGTAGTTGCTGTGAACTCTTCTTCTGAAAAGGACTAAATTTAACTACATTTTTTAGTTAAAAGGAGGTTCCACTTATAGTGTTGTGTTTTGTAGATTAGAGACACATTCCTTGACATGTGCATGTTTCACAAGCATTACAGGAAAATACTTGTTTTTGATATGAATGTAAATGCATTTATTTAAATATCCATTTGAGGCCTCAGTCATAAAAACAATTCAAAATCATGAAATGCATCGTAGGTTTTTGTATAAACATACACTGGCCTTATCCTTTAAAGTGCATCACCACTATGCCATGAAAAAAATTTAAATAACACCCCGAGTTTAAACCCTCTGACATATGTAATGTGTGGTTAAGTATATACTAAAATGATACAGAAAATGATTCTTTAAAGTAGTCAACTGTACTATAATTTTACTATTTAGTTTTTATACACTTTTGTATATGTAAAACGTATATACTTGCATTTTAATGCTTAAAGATTGAATTGCTGATGTAAACCCCTTAAATGTCAGCTGAACACTGTAAATGTGATTTGCTTTCAAAAGCAACTTGTGATGTACTTTGAGTTCTTGAGCATCTTGACATTTCCAAAATGAAAGCTGAATAGTGTAAATGACGGTTTCGGTCATGATTGCTATTAGTAGAAACCAGAACTTCGGTAGCTCTTTATTGACCTTTTGGATTTTTCTGGCTCTTGTGGAGCTTACATCAGCTGAGGAGGTAGTGCATCTTTGAGAAAAAATAGTTCCTATCCAAATAGCACACAACTATTGACAGAAAGCTTGGTTTTTTTACAATTTTTCCAAGATAACATACTGACACTGGTATGATTACACTGTGAGTAGGAGGAGGCTTCCCAGTGTTACTGGACAGGTGGAGCAGGGAGCTAGCGAAGTTGTGGTTTCTACTGGGGATCATGACTGAAAACATCATTTGGGCCCAGAATTCAAAATATTTAACTATTCCTCAAAGTATTTCTACATTATTTCCTAGATTTTCACATAACCAATATTTTGGCAGTAAAACACTTCATTGGACAATTGTGTAAAATAACTGCTGAATACCTTACATTTACAGAGATTGCCTTTAATGTATGTAGTTTTAATGTAATGTAGCTATTTGTCATGTGTTCTGACATACTATGCTTGTTTTTCCACTGTCAAATTGACATTTTTAACAATGCAACAATTTTAACAATTTGTTCACAATTCACTAAAATGAAAATTTTAACATTTACAGACGTTTCTGTTTCATTAAAGGTACTTATACATGTTTATACATTGTTTCCTTGTTTTGAACTTAGTGAAAATTGTATTTTAATAGGGAATCAATGTAGATATAAAGGGAAATTCCATAACAGAACTGCGTAATACCCATAGGCTTGGCACCCATCTTGGCAGTGCCTGACTCCATCTAACTCCTGGCTAATCCAAAATGGGCAAAGAGGTGGAGCTGAGGCGGGACAAATGAATCCTGGATCCTGAAACAAGCCACCTAGTGGCTAGCGACCCATCACTCAAAGCGGCTACATCCTTAATTATAATAAAAAATTTAAACAGGTGCGTTATAAAAGAAATCACCCCACGTACTGTTGTCATGAACAGGGAAATTAATGGACTGTATGGACTGTACTTGTATTGTGCCTTTCTAGTCTTCTGACCACTCAAAGCACTTTTACACTACATTCACCCATTCATACACACATTCATACGTCCCAAACTGCTGTCAGGGACCAAGCAGTAAGGCTCAAGAATACCAGGTGCGTAAAGCAAAAAATAATTTATTTACAACTTAATTTCAATTTAACAGTTATTTTTTCCAAAATACAAAAATAGGGAAACTAGAAAAAAGTAATTTCAGAACTAGAGCCTTTTAACTCAAACTGAGGTCAACTAAACAAACAGCAACCTAAACTGAACTGAATATAACTGACCTGCCAAATGACCAAAGGGAGGGTTTATATACACTAAGGCTAGCCTATACAGACATACAAGGGTGACAGGAACAAACAATTAATTTTATATCACAAATTAACCTTAATATCAACAAATATTTAAATCCAGAAACTATTTACAACCAACTAACTGTCAAACCAAGAAAAAAACAACAAAACCTAAAGTCCCAAAGTAATTAAAGTTAACTGGATCCCGACAGGCAGAATCCCCTCTGGCACGCCCAGTTGGCCTCTTCCACTTCCTGCCTGCCACAGTAGGCCATCTTTACTGGCACTGCTTCTTTTTAGCCAGGGGAGGACTCGCCAGATTCATGAAAAAACAAAGGTAGAGCATAATTTAATGCATACAAGAAATATTAATGACAGAATGTTAACCAAAATGTATGGTTAACTCAATGTATGCCCAGGTAGATAGATTGTTTAAATATAGCTATTCATGTATTTTGCCTTGCAATGCTTAGTTTTCCATTGTCCAATGAAAGTTTTTTAACATTACAGTCCTCTAAAAATGACTAATACTGTAAATATGCAGGAATATCTTTTTGTTTATACATTGTGTCATAGTGTTTTTTTAACTTAGAGAAATCATAATCTTACAGGAAATCACTGTAGGTAAACGGGACAATTTCATTCATTCAACAATAATATACTGTGATTTATTTAATTTTGACTGTAAAACTTGCTCTGTGTTTTTACAGTGTATTACATGCTGGCACAGTTGTTAACTTTCTGTTCTAACAATGACATACCAATAACATTCATTTAGTGCATGTCACCTGTTCCTCAGTTAGCTGTCCATGTTTCTTGTAAAAGAAGGCATTACCTATTTAACCTTTCTCTCAAACAGCAAATCTTTTATGATAAAGCCTCTATCTGCCATGACCTCATCTCCAGGCATTAAGTAGCCCAATATTCCTGAGTCCATGGTTATGAATTTGTCACTGCATCGCCCTCTAAATGCTGCAGAAATTAACATGATTAATCCACATGGGGCAACAGCTACCATGTATTTCACTGTGTTATGTGAATAATAATGGCTGTATGATTCCCCTCATGAATCAAGGTTTTTGGGTTTTTGTAAAAGGCTCTCACTGTAGTCTACAATACATGTTGTATTAGGATATGGATAACTTGTATAAGCATATTCTTCCAGCGGTTACACAAGATGTTGTAGTGTAGAGCAAAGTATCTGTCGTTTTGAAGCATGAAGCCAATCACCTAGCAACAATCATGATCTTGTCATGCAGGGTCCTCCCACTGTGTATGGACTGAGTGCAGCTGTGGGCAGGGGGATGTGCAGAATTTGAGATGCTGGTCTGTTCTGAGACAGTCGAAGTGAAGTCCACCGAGCAGTCTGACAAAGACAAAAGTATGGCCAAAGAGCCATACACAAGGAGAGTAAACACTGTAGACAAGTAAGTTCAACAGATACTGTACATCTGAATCATTTCCATGTATGTGAATGGGTATAGAAAATAAACGGATAACTCGATGTATGCCTAGGTAGATGGCATGTGTTATCACTGCAAATACACACTGAAGTTTGTGCCCCTTGTATAATCATTATTTTTCAATTTGAGACTTGCATTGATTAGACTACCTACATCCATGATTACATTCAGACTGCGTAACATAGTTTTTTACAATGACAGTAATGACATCAATGACAGATGTAAAAACTATAATTAACAAATGAGGCATATTTTTATTAATATGAAATATTAATGATACTATTGCCCAATAGCTAACGCTAATCATCATATATGCTATCTGCTGGAAAAGCGATGCTAACATATGATTTGCTGTGTAAAACAGGGAATTACTGTAATTGCAGTTTAATTTATGAGGTCCATCTTCAATGTCTTCACTAATGTTAACAGTGCTGCTGCTAGAATTAGCCGTTTGAGTCAGACTCACACAGACTAGCTTTCACTTCTTAGCATTCGGGTAGCATTCGTGCAGCACCCTCCCCCTATAAAGCCCCAGCGCTCTCACTGCTCGTTTCCCTTTTTCACTCAGCCACCTTGAGACCAGATCATCCTGCAAACTTCGTTCACCATCCAGTGTCGGAGAAGAATTTACCTTCGTCATATCATCTTGTGCCCAATTCTAGGATGGTGCCTGGAGGTTGAGAGGGTGAGACTGAGCGGCTTGGGTCTCCTGGCCACGGTGGTCTGTATGATTCAGAATGCATGTGCCCATCCACCTCCAGGGCCTACGCGGCCCACTGGCGGGTGTTTGCAGATTGGTGCAAGGCCAGGAACCTTGATCCGTGTTCGTGCCCTCTGCAGGGTATTCTAGCTTTCCTACAGGGCTTGTTCGACAGTGGCCATGCTGCATCCACTTTGGGGCTGTTTGCAGCGGTGATTATGTTAGACCGCTTTAGACCGCTTCATGGCCGGGAGCCATCCACTGTTGAAGTGCTTCCTTCGCTTCAACAGTGCCATGGTATACTTTTTACTTTTTTGTCGAAGTTGTTGTTCTACACAGGAAGCTTCTTACAAAATCTTTAATTTCCTTGAATTGTTGTGGCAACCGGCACAAATTCAACCTGAGCTCATTTTAAGAATGATTTAACATTTATGAGTTAGCTAATTAATATAACGTTGCTTTGGGCTAGCAATGTTTGTTGCTCTCATGGTGGCACTCAATCATACAGTTGCAAGACACCTGGAAACAGAAAATCAGAAAGCGGAAGTAGTCATCTGTCATGGCAGCACCCATAGGCTTCTGAAGGAACATGAATACTGACAAGATACAATGTGTTAATTAGTGAACTTTAGAAATGGAGAAGGATAAGGAATGTTTTTTAACTTTGGACATAGCTGTTCATCTAACTGCATCCCAGCTCCTTTTAGAATGTACAGACATGACATTGGTATTGATTTTTCACATCTCACAAATAAGTATATTCCCCAAAATGCTGAACTATTCCTTTTAAACAAGTGGCAGAACTTATGAAAGTAATAGGCTGAAGCAACACCAAGCAGAGGAAGACCTTTAAAATCCTTATAGTGCAAGAGCTACACCTCCTTTTTCTTAGAAGTATGCGTCAGTTACTGCAGCAACTGATTCCTTGAAATTGCTTGCTACATTTCAGGCAATCTTAATCTTTTATTCCATGACCCCAGGCAAGTTATCATCTTCAAGTACCCAACAGTGTGATTAAAACATCTTGGCTTTTTAGCAAAAAGACTTACAAAATACCTGTCATCATTTATGAGAAATAAATCTTCATAGCAGCGTATTCTACTGAAAATAAATATGGTTTTGGCTTCTTTTCCTACTCAAATTATATGCCAGGAATCACAACCAATATTAGATAGAAATCAAGAATAAATAACTAATGTTTGAATTTAAATTAGATTTGACATCATCAAAACAATACCCAACCCGAATCAAGGGTGTTTATTCATCCCTCACATGAGCAACACAGTTCATTAGGCTCATAAAGACATACAGTACAAAAAACAAGCACTTAAATAAGAGAACATAAACTCACATACTAGTCAAGTATGTTGTCCACATGTGTAGCAAAAAGGGAATATAAATATCAGTTTTTTATTAGGACTCTGTAGAGCAAACCACAGCAATCTTTAGCTAAATAAAGTCTAAATATGCTTTCAAATACCATAGGTAATTACACATCAAGTCTTTAGAAACCCCTACCTCTGTTAGAGATGATGTGCCAACTGCAACATAGCCGGCCCACACATGTATGAGAATTGTCAGATATTGAGCACATACAGTAGACAGTAGAACAGAAATGGGGTCAGAAATCTGTTATTGTAGGTTTAATGTTATGCTCAAACTCTGAATGCATGTTTTCTGTTGGGAGTAAAAGGAGAAAAAGTCAGCTGAAAGTTTGCTGAATTTCATCAAGGTTTGTGCAGATAAACATGCTCCTCACATTTTGTTTTGATCATTATCGAACTCAGAGTTAAGTGAACAGAGTTAAGCAGTTTTTAAGAAGTTTCCTCTGTGTCATTTTACTGAACCTCTTCTATGAAGCAAGAAGGACAATAAAACCTTTCATGTTTTGTCCTAAGAGGAAATCCAGCACATATGTAAATTCATTGCGTAGGTTGCCAACCAGTCTTGTTTGTTTACAGTAATCCTGATGTCACATAGTTCAGGTCTGGTTTCCACATGTTGAGAATAAACAGGCTTTCAAGAAACAAGCCTAATGGTCCTGACAAACCAAATGTACATGTTGGGTCCCATCAGTATCAATGAGATTTTAACTTGGTTTAGACATCAGTCTGATGTATCCCTGCAGGCACTGAGGGCATGTGGTACCTCATACTCTTCCAGAAGTGTCTGTTTGAGTTGAGTTTGTGACAGGTTGCAGGGCTTGTTCGACAGTGGCCATGCTGCATCCACTTTGGGGCTGTTTGCAGCGGTGATTATGTTAGACCGCTTTAGACCGCTTCATGGCCGGGAGCCATCCACTGTTGAAGTGCTTCCTTCGCTTCAACAGTGCCATGGTATACTTTTTACTTTTTTGTCGAAGTTGTTGTTCTACACAGGAAGCTTCTTACAAAATCTTTAATTTCCTTGAATTGTTGTGGCAACCGGCACAAATTCAACCTGAGCTCATTTTAAGAATGATTTAACATTTATGAGTTAGCTAATTAATATAACGTTGCTTTGGGCTAGCAATGTTTGTTGCTCTCATGGTGGCACTCAATCATACAGTTGCAAGACACCTGGAAACAGAAAATCAGAAAGCGGAAGTAGTCATCTGTCATGGCAGCACCCATAGGCTTCTGAAGGAACATGAATACTGACAAGATACAATGTGTTAATTAGTGAACTTTAGAAATGGAGAAGGATAAGGAATGTTTTTTAACTTTGGACATAGCTGTTCATCTAACTGCATCCCAGCTCCTTTTAGAATGTACAGACATGACATTGGTATTGATTTTTCACATCTCACAAATAAGTATATTCCCCAAAATGCTGAACTATTCCTTTTAAACAAGTGGCAGAACTTATGAAAGTAATAGGCTGAAGCAACACCAAGCAGAGGAAGACCTTTAAAATCCTTATAGTGCAAGAGCTACACCTCCTTTTTCTTAGAAGTATGCGTCAGTTACTGCAGCAACTGATTCCTTGAAATTGCTTGCTACATTTCAGGCAATCTTAATCTTTTATTCCATGACCCCAGGCAAGTTATCATCTTCAAGTACCCAACAGTGTGATTAAAACATCTTGGCTTTTTAGCAAAAAGACTTACAAAATACCTGTCATCATTTATGAGAAATAAATCTTCATAGCAGCGTATTCTACTGAAAATAAATATGGTTTTGGCTTCTTTTCCTACTCAAATTATATGCCAGGAATCACAACCAATATTAGATAGAAATCAAGAATAAATAACTAATGTTTGAATTTAAATTAGATTTGACATCATCAAAACAATACCCAACCCGAATCAAGGGTGTTTATTCATCCCTCACATGAGCAACACAGTTCATTAGGCTCATAAAGACATACAGTACAAAAAACAAGCACTTAAATAAGAGAACATAAACTCACATACTAGTCAAGTATGTTGTCCACATGTGTAGCAAAAAGGGAATATAAATATCAGTTTTTTATTAGGACTCTGTAGAGCAAACCACAGCAATCTTTAGCTAAATAAAGTCTAAATATGCTTTCAAATACCATAGGTAATTACACATCAAGTCTTTAGAAACCCCTACCTCTGTTAGAGATGATGTGCCAACTGCAACATAGCCGGCCCACACATGTATGAGAATTGTCAGATATTGAGCACATACAGTAGACAGTAGAACAGAAATGGGGTCAGAAATCTGTTATTGTAGGTTTAATGTTATGCTCAAACTCTGAATGCATGTTTTCTGTTGGGAGTAAAAGGAGAAAAAGTCAGCTGAAAGTTTGCTGAATTTCATCAAGGTTTGTGCAGATAAACATGCTCCTCACATTTTGTTTTGATCATTATCGAACTCAGAGTTAAGTGAACAGAGTTAAGCAGTTTTTAAGAAGTTTCCTCTGTGTCATTTTACTGAACCTCTTCTATGAAGCAAGAAGGACAATAAAACCTTTCATGTTTTGTCCTAAGAGGAAATCCAGCACATATGTAAATTCATTGCGTAGGTTGCCAACCAGTCTTGTTTGTTTACAGTAATCCTGATGTCACATAGTTCAGGTCTGGTTTCCACATGTTGAGAATAAACAGGCTTTCAAGAAACAAGCCTGATGGTCCTGACAAACCAAATGTACATTTTGGGTCCCATCAGTATCAATGAGATTTTAACTTGGTTTAGACATCAGTCTGATGTATCCCTGCAGGCACTGAGGGCATGTGGTACCTCATACTCTTCCAGAAGTGTCTGTTTGAGTTGAGTTTGTGACAGGTTGTCTTCCACTTCAGAGCTCCTTGTTTCCTCTTAATAAAGCGCAAAGACTCTGGTAGGTGACTGTAATCCACCGGACCATCTGGTAGAATAGAACAGAACGGTGACCATATATTCCAATAAACATGTTGAGTGTATTAATGTGTATTGTATCAAACCTTGACAATCATTAGTGAAACCATTTTAGCATGTTTCCCAGTGACACGTTTCACAGCTCCTGGCCCTTCCAGTTGTTAGTTCTCAACTTTGAGCTTTAGTGTAACAACTGAGTTTATACCCACACGCGCAGCCCCGTGTGGCTTATAACACACCAGAAAACAAAAGTGTTCGACTGATGATAAATGCACAGAACTTTGTTATTTTTAAATCCTTACTACTAGTGGTGCATAAAACACAGCTCCACTGCTCTATGTGGTCAAAATGTATCTATAATTATGACCCTAGTCTTAAATTTGGTGTTTTTAAGTATGCTAGCAACATCGCTCTATAAAGATGGCGTCTGTGGGTCTGTCAGCTGGGCGGTCCTACACTTTGGATGAATTTTGGTACAGGCATTCATGTCCCCCTCAGGATAGATTATCATCACTTTATAGCCTTACAGAGTCGCTAGCGTGACTGTAGACTCTTAGTTTTGTGAAACATAAAAAATGTCACAGCTGTAAGCTATCAGATTGGTCAATAGTGATTGACTCCCAATTAAAGATAGGGTGACAAGACTAGGAAGTTTCTTCAAACCTTTTGGGGATTTGCTCTGACACACCTGGGATACATAGTGCTGGCTATAAATTACAGTATCTATGAACAGAAGGAGATAAAACTTTCTTGTCATATTAGAGGTCTTCACAGGTCCACTCAGATCCTAGTAACTGAGACCTGACTCCTGGACTCTGGTGGAGCCAGATCCAAACTATATTCATTTTAACTAGGTCAAGTCAGGGTCATGTTACTGAAGTAAGTTACCGTACATTGATTCTTAAAACTCTATTTTGGACCACTGCTAATCATCAACTGATAGCAAATCCTGCCGCTGTCAGTGCTGGCGTTCTCTCTGTATTTGGGTCTCTTCAGATCGACCACATTTTGGATCGTGTCTAATTATCCTCAGATCTTCATAAAGGATGTTTGAAAATTTTGGAACCATAAAGACCTCAGCTTGAGATGTCAATGGCAAAGCACCATCCATTTGTGTTAGTGGGGTGACTACTTTAAGCTAAATTGCTAAGTTTGGGAACATTTTACTCTCCCAGGGACTTTACTTCTCAGACGTGTCCAGCAAAAAATCTGTTGGGAACAATGGTCATATGTTCACTTATTGAAATGCATCTTCATGAGTCTGAGTCTGTCCTCACCTATTTCCACAAGAATCACTCGTGGTTCGTTCTGAGTCAAAGCGTCGTGAATGCCAACTTTCTGCTCATAGCACAGCTGGTTTTGGTCGTTACGTAAGGGAAACGCCTCCTCTGTTTTGCCATCAGTAGAAGACTTTCTCTCGCCTGACAAGATGATTATCAGTCTGCGGCATCTCCGCACAGTAGAGGCAATGATATCGTGCATTGCTGTAAGAAATTAACCACAGGAAACAAATCATTACTGCAATGTAAACCACTATCTCTGCTAAATGGAAACTACCAGCAAAAGGTTGTTGCCTGGGTGATGTGGTGGATTCCCTACGAAGCCTCCCCACACCGCATTCAAGCAAGCAAGCAGAAGAACAACGCTCATCAATCTTTTTCTTTAATAAATCATTCAAACGCATCTTGTTGATGGTGTGGTCCTTGCTAGTGAAACTACAGCTGAACATTTTCCAAAACATAACATAAGCTTTTAGACAAATTTCCACCTTCTTCTATTCTTTTCACCTTTGTTTATTTGTGTTAAAGGGTAAGTTCACCCAAATTACAAGATGAAATGTTATCCTTTGTGGCCTGTGGAATATCCTGAGCAACATGGACATGTCTTTTTAATGTTATTTTTAGTGCTTTGAGGAACACAAACTGATTTCCAATAAACTCAGCAGAAGGTTCAGAGGCACCTATGCTTTTGTGTTGTGTTAATTTGAGTCCTGAAAGACTACCCCCTTCCCTGCACCATATAACTACATCAGCAATTTTTTTTTAACAATGTGGCTAGATTTGTAGGCGGTGTCAAAGAACATGTTTTCTGAAATTTTTCTCAAAATATGATAACTTTAAGCCTCTGGTATGATACTTAAACATTTCCCATCTTGCAACGCTGAACAAGTCTTCCTGTTTACCTCCTTTTTCGGCACGGCCGAAGTCCCATCTCATAAGCTCCTGCCACCATCAAATCTTAAGTGTGGGCTGCATTCAGCATTCAGTCGCCAAGTTCTTCACTTTTAACCCCACTTACAAGTTTATCTCTGAGAGCACCATCTAGAAATGTCCCAAACTTGCAAGTAGATGCTAGCTTCCTCAAATTATCCATGTACTCACTTCTGGACTTGTCGTCTCTCTGGTTTCTGGAGTTAAACTTTTATCTTTCTGCAACTTTTTCTCTGATAGTTTCAATGGTGCACATAACTCCATTAGCAGTGTGCGGTTCTTTCTGACCATAATAGTCAGGAACACTGCTCATCACCATAAGTCAGCCCCCTACGAAGAACTGTTCTAACCTTTCCAAATAGGCTTCGTTTTCCTCTTGTCCAAATCTTGTCCACCGCGGTGAAATCAGTTTGAAGTTGGATATTCAACAGACACTCAGTTCAAAAGATCCCTGGACAACCGGAAATCCATTTTAATTTGGGAAAGTTAAGTTGGGAAAAAAGGAAAGTTACGGTTTCTGTGCATACATGATTAATGGTATATTACTACTTTGTCTATTATTGATGTCAAATGAGCAAATGGTTCAAAATCTATTCTTAAGTGTCTAATCACATGGTCCCCAGAGGGCACACCCATTCATATCGAATATTAATTCTTTGTCAATTTATTAATAATATTCTTCTATAAATATTACAATTCTTTTTCAATAGTTTCCATGTTATGTCACCCAGTGGTTCAAAATCTATTCTAAGATGTGAAATCACATGTCCAACATTTATTTGTGATAAATATCTAGGATTATGATTGCAGGAAATGGGGATATTTGGAGTTGAATACATTTCCCGGTAGTGGTCCTTAAGTTAGCTCAGTGGTTGCTTTTAGCTCCAGTTACAGTTTCAAAAGAAGTGAAGTGGGTTGAGTGCATTGTATTAACATTTTGATGCTGATTATAATTGCTGACTATTTGTGTGTATAATATATATATATATATATATATATATACACATACATATATACACACACACACACAATATTATGTTTACAATTTCAACAAAAAAAGCTGAAAAATACTTTATAGTATCTATATTTTTTACCTACCAAAAAATAATAAATAAAATAAAAAAAAACAACTTTGTAGAACAAAGGGAACAACATTCATCTCATCCATGTTTTATAGATCTGGAGTGAGGAATATAAACATGAATATAAGATTACACGACAAAAAATATAGAACATTTTGCAAAGAGGGAATAAATAGGTCAAAAAAGGCTAACAAGGAAAAGTTATGTACTGGGCATAGCAAGGTAAATAATACTGTTAGTACCCTGCAGGTCTATGTGATTACTGCCAGGAGGAAGCTTCAGATCACCATTTCATGATGTTAGAATTAAGGGGATGGAGCACTCCTATTGCCTAAGTGTTACAATGCATGCCACATAACTGCAACATCCACGGTTGAAATCTGGCCACAAGACCTTTTGTGCATGTCAATTCCCATTTCACCCCAGTTTCCTTTCATCTCTCTAGTGTATCTCTATCTAATAAAGGCATAAAATGCCCCCAAGATAATTGTGAATATGATTTAATGCCAAATGAGACTTGGTTTTTTAAGATGAATTTCAAAAGGCTTATTCCATAAACAATACATACAGCATGTTCAAATATGAGCATTAATGTTAAAAGAAGCATATAGTACATTTTGTGGTGCACACTAGTGATGATGCATCTGAATCTTGATACCAATTCCCTCATAGTGACATGGTAGAAAAAGAAGGAGAAAGAAAAATCAGAAAAATAGAGCACATGAAGAAGAAATTCATCAGTTGTTTAATCCAAACCAAGCGGGTAGTTCCGAGTCTGAAAAGTGAAGCCAATGTGGGAGTGCCTTACCAAACCATGTTGTTATGCACTTTATAATTAAAGTAAATCAAATCGAGTACTGTCTCATCTCAAAGAATGTTAAACTATAAAAACCAACAATATCTTTAATATTTTAGGCTTTTTTCAAAACCAATGTAGCCATTACCACTACAACACACCATGGATTTCAACTATAAACATCCGCCATCTTATTCCTCCTCCTTCCTCTCTCATACCCCCCTCTCTCTCACACACACACACACCTTAGTGCTGTATATTGTCTTGCTGTTTATAATAACCGTTGTTTATTGTTGCTTGTGTTTCATAGTTGTAGTTGTATGACAGATGTTTGTTAATTGAAGCGTTATTGTAATTATTATTTGTAATTGATAGTGCTAATGTTAATAAATTCTGTTGTGCATTTAAAGAGAAGTTTCCTGTAATTGTTTGCATACACACTGTGATAACAGCTTGTTGACGGGGTCAGTGCTCAAATTCAAACCTTCACTGTTCATCCTATAAAGTTAATATCTCTCAGACAGTCTTGGATGAACACCCTTTTTTGAGACTGTTTTCACTGTTTGGTTGTTGGTCCCTGACCTCAGGGTGGTGCCCTGTTATAATTAATTCACATTAACAATTTTAATAATTAATAATTATTTTTGATAATTATTAATTATTGCTAATAACCAAACCTGCTTCTAACTGAGTACCAAAAATACTGAACCCCAAATTGCTACCAAAGGCTACGCCATCAGTGTGTGAGTGTGTGTGAATGATTAGTTCATTCCTCCCGATGAGCAGATGGCACCTTGCATGACAGCCTCTGCCATCCGTGTATGAATGTATGTGTGAATGGGTGAATGTGACATGTAGTTTAAAATGGCTTCGAGTGGACGGAAGAGTAGAAAGGCGCTATATAAATGCAGTCCATTTAACATTTACCATTAAATATGAAGCAACAGCCGCTCAAATGAGTCAAATCAAGTAGAAATCTTTCAACGTTACAATCATACCAACGTTTTTTAGTGCCAAAGTTCCTCTTTTTGTTACTATACTTCCACCGCAGCTCAACTGGGAAACACTGTCTGAGGAAACAAAGAGGGAAGTGTGGATTTTGGCCTGCATCACTTTGAAAGTGAAAGCACATTTGAAGGGGATCTTTTAATAGCTAGTATGAACATGAGGAATGATTACAGCATGGAACTTCTTTCAGTGTTCATATGGACCCCTTACTGTTGTTTTAAGACACACTTGAAACATTTTGAAACTATTCCTTTAAACGTTGCCCTATGGAGTTTTTTTTATTTATTTTTTTTTAACATACAACAGGAAGTAGAAGAACAGGTGAAGGCTAGGCCTACACATCAGATCATCACATCTGATGGGAAGTGAAAATAGCTTTTACCTTAAAGACTGGCTATGTCTACAAAATGAAAGGATTCATATATGATGTATTAGATCTCAAGGATACACATCACACGTTTGGTGAGAAATGCTGAAATGTAAACATAATTCTGCATGTTTACAAAGAAATTCCTAAAGTAATACACCTTTAAATGTGAAGCAGGTGACTGTCTGTTTCTGACCTTCTCCAGGACTGTCGTCCCGTCCTCTGATGTACAGGGAGTAGCCATGTTTCTCCAGCTCCTCAGGCAGGATCTGCAGGGCAAAGCTCTCAACTGAACTCATGGTGTCGGGATGGAGGTAGCTCACATAGGCGTCGTACAGCTTCCCATCTGGAGCTATACAGAAGATGAGATGAGGGTGACATAAACGCTGTAGAATTCACTTCAACTACCTTAATTCTGCTTGTATAAATTCCTATTGGTTTTATTTTCTATTGAACTAATTCTGTGTTAATTTTTTAATGGTTATACCTGTGTTTGCTTGTTTGATTATTTTCATATGTCAAACAAGAGTTGTAATTGAGCAATAAAGCAAAAAAGGGAGTTATTGTATCCAGTCTGATGATTCCACAGAAAACCACATCTCCTGCGGATAAACACTTACCTAGTTGTTCGGAAAAATGTCTTATCAGTTCCCTGTAAGCCAACACCAAATCTACTTTAAAGAAGAGGAAGGCAGCAGCCAGGGCCAGAAGAGTCAAGGAGGCAGCAAGGCAGAGAGCCACACTGGTGTAGAGGGCACTGTAGTCAGCTGGAGAGAAGGAGGCGGTAAAAATTTAACTGTTAAATCTATACTTTGAGAACACATAAGCAAAACTAGAACAAACAAGTACAGTGGAGCAAAAAAGTATTTAGTCAGCAGCAGTAAGCAGGGGGACACGTCTGGCACTGCAGGATTTGAATCCCTGGCTGCGTAGTGTGTTACTGATGGTAGCCTTTGTTACTTTGGTCCCAGCTCTCTGCAGGTCATTCACTAGGTCCCCCCGTGTGGTTCTGGGATTTTTGTTCACCGTTCTTGTGATCATTTTGACCCCACGGGGTGAGATCTTGTGTGGAGCCCCAGATCGAGGGAGATTATCAGTGGTCTTGCATGTCTTCCATTTTCTAATAATTGCTCCTACAGTTGATTTCTTCACACCAAGCTGCTTACCTATTGCAGATTCAGTCTTCCCAGCCTGGTGCAGGTCTACAATTTTGTTTCTGGTGTCCTTTGACAGCTCTTTGGTCTTGGCCATAGAGGAGTTTGGAGTGTGACTGCTTGAGGTTGTGGTCAGGTGTCTATTATACTGATAACGAGTTCAAACAGGTGCCATTAATACAGGTAATGAGTGGAGGACAGAGGAGCCTCTTAAAGAAGATGTTACAGGTCTGTGAGAGCAAATACTTATTTTACAGAGGAATTTACCAATTAATTCATTAAAAATCCTACAATGTGATTTCCTGGATTCTTTCCCCCCATTCTGTCTCTCATAGTTGAAGTGTACCTATGATGAAAATTACAACCATACAACCATACATACAACCACAACCATTTAAGTGGGAGAACTTGCACAATTGGTGGCTGACTAAATACTTTTTTGCCCCACTGTATTGTGGGAAGACTTTCAGGAATGATCCACCCTGTGGAAATATTTCTTGGCAACCAGCAGTTTATTTATATATCACAATTTAAACACAAAGGAACCTTATGCTTTATATAAGGTTTAAGATTTAACCTTGGACCATATTTCACCCGATCTAATCCATCCCTTTTCTTCAGTGAATCCCTTGTGTCCTTTTTATTCCTCAAACTGTTGAAACTCATTGTTTTTCTCTTAAAAGTTTATAGACGTCTTTAGACACACAAAAAGAGTGGCCTTTTTCTTATTCTTATGGTATGCAGGTAGCAGGTAATAGCAAGTATGTGTTTTCTTTTTTGGCCCTATTATGTGTCAATGACACAATAAATTAAGACACAGATGTATGATTACTGTGCTGACTTTGTGTTTGGTGAGTGCCAGTTATCGTGCAGTTAAAGTAGCCTACAGTATGTAAAACAAAGTATAATATAATAATAATAATAAAACGTTATTTATACAGCACTTCATAGGAACATTAATATTAATATTTCCATAAACAAAAATATAATATGCTACATTGACAGTTATCAGTAATTTTTGAAAAAATTATTTTAAAAATAAACAAAAACATGTTTGTGGTAGTATTAGTATTGTTAATACTATGTTCTGAGAAGTTTACAAGCTACATTATTTTAATTTGTAGATAAATATGTGTCACATAGGTAAACAGTCTCTAAAGACACCAAAACACCGATGCCCTTAAAGGTACCCTGTGGTGTTCCTGACCTGTAGTAGAACTATGAGTTTTTTATGAGTGAGTCCCCGTTATGTTTGTCTCGGGCACCCGCGTGACATATTTCCCACTTTTCCAAAGATCTACAGGTGGCTGTAATGTGGCAAGAAACAAAGCCATGTGCCAGCAAAGGCAGTGAAGAAGAAGACTGCAAGCCAGTAAGCATGGACGTAAACAATGCAGGATTTAAAATTCTTTAAAAAATCAGCTTTGCAAACGTTTTATGAGGAAGGATATGCATTCAACACTTTTTTTGTTAGACCTCAAGTATATACACATTGAGTTTTCATAATGCACAATGAATAACACTAATAATAAACATGATAAATATAACATAATGAACATGATGTTATGTTTGTTTACAAGATATCTCCAGAACACATCCTTTAAAGGTTAAAAACAATCAGAGGGGACATAAAGCACTGTACATAAAAATGGAATTAAATACTAATAGTAGACAAAAAATACTAAAGGTTACAGAGCCATTAGTGTGTCGTTACAGTGAATGTGTCAAGATACACTATATGGCTCAAAATATGTGGACACCCTTTGTGGGGAAATAAGTGATATTTATGTAGATGTAATTTCAGAACAATGAAACAATATAACAGCCTCGACTCTTCTGGTTTTAGACTTTCCACCAGATGTTGCAACCTGGCTCCCATTCAGCCACAAGAGCATTAGTGAGGTCCACCACTGATGTTGGGTGATAAGATCTGGCTGGTAGTTAGCATTTCAGTTGATCCCAGATGTTTGATGGGGTTGAGATCAGAGTTATGTGCAGGCCAGTCAAGTTTTTTCCCACCAAACTGGGTTGCCACAAAGTTTGAAGCACACTATGGTCTAAAATATCATTGTATGCTGTAGCATTAAGATGTTACACAAACCATAAAAAAACAAACCCAGAGATACACAATGGTGTCCACATACTTTTGGCTATATACTGTAGCGTAGATAGACTGACAGATGTGTCGCTGCAGAAACATTTCTGTGATTTTTATCGAGTGTCATTTATTCACATTTGTGATCCTTTTTCTTTGCTTGCCCTTCTTCTAAAATATTTTGAAATTAATTTCAGTGATTTTAGGAGTTAACATTTACAAACATTTATCTTATACAATGTGTTAGAGAAGAGAAGAGAGGAAAATACCTTCTTGAAGCCACACCAAGCCATCTTTCGCTCCAACTGGGCTTATGACATGGCAGAGAATTGGAACATTCAGGAATTGACGAAGAACTTTAGAGATGGACAGAGTAGACAGACTGTACACCCTGCCTCTGGTTTTAATACTAAAAGGGACAGGACCAATCAATCAATCAATCAATCAATTAATCAAACAGTGTATTAATCAGTCAATTAATCAGGTAACCAATTGTGTCTTCATGCTTTTGTTCTGCTTTGTTTAAAAGTTGCTTTAGAAATACTTATAGCAATAATACAGAAATAATAACATTTGGCACTTTTTTGATGATTCTGCAATCTGTGCACAAATTATTCGGGCTCTATAGAGTTCTTTAAGTTGTCTTGGTTTTTTAACTCAAAGATCACATGCCAGACGTCTTTATTTATCTCAGCCTGATGCAGTGCACTGCAGTGTTTGTCATATTGCAAGTACTTCAGACTTCTAGTCCTTTTTCTAAGAAGTGTTAATATGTTTATCTTATTCAGTTCCAAGCCCCTTCCATGTCCATATCGAGGCTGAAACAGCATGACAAGAAGCAGAAACTCACTATTTCCAGGACACGTCAAGCTCCTCATGGTCGTCAGTGTAGCTCCCGTCAACAGTCCAGTATACAAGAGTCTCATTGTCCTCACTGAAGCCTATGTAGGCCAAACACTTCAGCTCCACTCTCGCACCTGATCATCAGTAAAATTCATAAACAAAGCAGCTGTCACTGAACACATTCTGGTGTTTTGATAAAATTGTCACTGTCAGTTGAAAAATTCTTTAATTTTATTTTGATCTGTTATAGGAACCTGTCATATGAAAACTTCTTGTCACCAATTTGGAGTGTAAATGTAGTTAACGCAACCTTCATATATGGCAAACAAAAAAGATTCTCATTGTAAGATATGATTTGATGCAAAACTTGACAACTGTCAACTTTATCTTAAAAAAGACATTAATATATCAGTCTTCTATTTTCTTAACTTCAAATTATCAAACACTGGCATAATTTAAGGTATCCAAGGCAATGTAGCACATTAGCAACATTTAAAACAGTCACATTTGTAGTAGATGGTGTGTGTCTGTGTGTGTGTGTGTGTGTGTTTCACTCGTGCAGTAGTTATGCTTTACAACAGTGTGTTACTTGCCCACTTTAACCACAACCACTTGCTGTTGAGGGTACACCACCTCGGGGTCTACAGAAACTCCTTTATCTGTAGACACATAATCATTGTAGTAGAAAAGAATACAACACAATACAGTACAATACATATTGAAACTGTGCTAATAGGAAAAGCCAGATAAACTAAGATGAATGTTAAATGTGGGTAAAATAGCTGAAGGAATACACTGACCCACAGATAAATCAGAGAAAAAAAACAACATTTTTACAAGATTGCCCTAACCTTAACTCCCACAATGGAGCAGTTGGAGTTGCAATGCTTTGATAACTAATTAGTGGGGGTAAGTGTTAGTCATTCACTTGCCCTGCTGCTCTTACCTCCTGCTTATCTTATAAAATAATCCTAAAATCCTAAACTCATACATTTTATGATCCAGTGCATTTATTTCAGATGAGAGACATTACAGAAAATATACATAATTACCACCATAAGTAGTTTTTTCTTTTACTTTTAAAAGTAGAAGTAAATGAAAATTATATTAAAATAACATAATTCTCCATCAAGCATTAAACCTGATGACACTTCAGACTCAAGTGACCTACAGTACATACCGTTGTCAATATTCAGCTGGATGCTGCGTGCAGAGGTGTACTTCCTGCCATCCAAGCTGACATCTACCAGGCAGGTGTATTTCCCAGAATCCCTCTCTGAGGCCATGGGCAGCCTCATGAAGCCGACCTCATCCACAGAGATGGGCTCCCCTTTTTGCGCCAAAGGCTGGCAGTCCTACACAGAGAAGCACAGACTGTAATTATTGATGATAATAAGTAAGAAAAAGTACCAGATTAAAATAAAATAAGGAAAAGAAGAAGAAAATTAGAAAAACTAAACTTTTTTTTTAAATTAGACATAATAATTTAACTAGACAACTCACGTTAAATCGGTTTAAAAATTCAAGTAAAACCAGGATAAGCTCATAAATTAAAGGATTATTTATTCTTCTCTTCTAAGTCTTGGCAAGAATTGCCAAGACACACGGACAGACAAGACAGAGGAGCACAGCGCATCAGCAGCAGTGAATTATTCAGACCATCAGGGTGAAAGCCAAAAATATACACAAATCTATTATATTGTCGCTGTCGCTCTGAAACTTTCTCGCGATTCCCAGTAACAGGTTTTTAGATTAGTTATGAGGCCGTTTCATTCATTGAAATTGTTTGTACTTTGTTGCAACTGTTAGACTTTGAAGATGGCCTTGAGAGTATTGAGAATAGCAGCCTCAGGTTTAACATTGTTTAACCAGGTTTAATTATCCAAATCATATCGTGATGTGTTGTAAGGCTATTTCATTCATATAAATTGTTTGTCCTTGTTTGACCTTGAAGATGGCCTAGTAGCCTGCAACCTACAACCATTTTAGGCTACATAATGTTTTTATAAATATAATTTCAAATATAAATAGCCACTCTTCTAATAATCATTTCCTGACCCACCCAATAATATACAGTTCTTGATGCATTCTTGGTTTTCATAGTACCCTCAATCTAACTAATCTAGACTAATGCAGGTGGCTGTTTCTTGACTTAATCCAGGAGGTTAGGTGCTGTAGAAATACAGGAAATTTATTTTAATTACATTTTAATTACATGTCTTTCCAATTGCCAATTGTGTGTCTTGCCAAGTTTGCTCCCCCATTTAAAAACATAAACAGGTGCCCATGGTGAGGATAGATTTTTCTTATCCTATGTTTTGAAGAAAAATATGTGTAATATCTGGAGTGTTTATCAAAAATGCCACCCAAGAAACACAAATTAGCAAAAAGAAAAAGTCTTATGAAAAAGGCGTTGGTTCATAAGATTGGTTCATAAATCTCATTCCAAGAAGTTTTGAAGTCAAAACTTGGCACCCCTGTTATATGAGTTATATGTTATATGAATAGGGGAACGTGTTTACATGCACTGTAGTAACCTGGTTACTGTAAATCATGCAGCATACATGCAGCAGATCAGAAACCAGATTTCTCATCCAGCTGCAAGCCGATTAGAAACCTGGCTACGTGTATACATGGCAGAGTAATCTGTGTTCTCCAGGAGAAATCTGTGGAGGTATAGTATAGCAGGCTTTGGCTACACAGACAATACTTGTTAGTGGGATCAGCTCATTGAATTTCGTCTTTTCATAGGATTTATTGACCATGTAATAAGTATAGAATACAGATATTATCTCTCTTTTAGGATTAACTTATATTCCTTTTTGTTTAGTTTTTATTTATCTTTTTTAACCTTTTTAAGTGTTTTATCACTTTTGTATGAAATTGTGCTCTACAAATACACTTGAACTGTCAGTGAGGCAGACAGACCTTCTGTAAGAATGTGAATGACTAACTGATGTAGGTTTTCTGCTGTCATGTACAGCATGCTGCATGAATAGGAAATGGTTTGGGACTGTGCTCTTTGGTTTTGCAATCTGCTATTTATTACACTGTGAGCCCCTTCCAGACTCAGATGTGTCACCACAGTAACAGCAAAAATATATCAAACATCCTCAGCAGACAGAGCAGATGTTTTGTAATCTTCAATGTCAGCACACTTCTACATATTCCTAATGTCTACAATAGGGAACAAGCCAGAATGTACAGGAAAGATTGCAGAAACCCCGAATCAGTAATGTGTTTTCAAGCAGAATTGGGAAAAACCTGAATGCTTTTGCCATTTATATGCTTTTATCAAAAACTTTGCAGTAAAAACAGCAAATGAATAGATATAGGAATAGGAAGTGTTTATACCTTTAGCCATCGTATGCTTCGTGTGGTATTCAGTCTGAAGATCTCTGTCTGATGACAAGGAAGACCTTTGCTGACTCCCCGGGTGATGGATTTCGTCTCAGCCGGATCAGGACACTCTCCACTTGACACTGACACCCCTAACTCCATACTCAATAATCCACCCTCCGTCCTACAGAGGAGATAAACATTGAGAAATTTGCAGGAAAGGCCAGCCTGAGCTGCAGTAACACATGACCTGTATGGGGCTTGACTGTACTTTGAGAAATTTAGACTAAACTGTCAGTTGATTCCCCCCCCCAATATTTTATTACTCTTCTTTTCCCTCATAATAATTATTCCTACTTGCAGATCTCCAGGAAATGATTGAGGAAAAAAGAGGCCTTAAAAGAGAGCTTTTTGAGAAGTTCAAAGACAAAAACAAGATGCATGAGAAGAAGAGAAAAATGGGTGTAGTACATAGTATATAATATAACCCAAACAACAGGAACAACAGTGTTGTCTATACTATTAAAAAAGTCTCTGTGCTAAAGTGTCATTATCTTTGTTACGGACTTACTCAACATCGTTGGCAATTCTTTGTCCCACAATGACTTTATTTGTAAATACAGTGTGCAGGTGGACTATGAAAAGGTATGTGAGGCAATTTCACAGACCTTACAGGGGCTTATTCAGAACTACCATCTCTCTTTTCTTCATAAACCTGTTGTAACATTGTGTACGCCCAAAATCTGTGGTGTAATCTTGAATGATTGGAAATGTAGTACCAGAAAAAAAAATCTTTCACAGAAATTTTAATTTTAATTATTTTACGGGGTTTTTTTCTGTTTTTTTTACATTAAGGGTAAATGCCATAGAAACACAGTAAATTATTTTTATTAAAAAATATTAACCATAAAATAAAAACTGTAATCTGTAAATTAATATAATGGAATATTGTAGTTTTTTTAAACAGGATTATTCAATTGTTTAATGGTCTGTTAATGGCGTGTTAGGTGGGGCGCCAGAATTAGCCTGTTTCAACTCACTGTTTCAACTCACTGGTGACATCACAGTTCAGATGTTATTGATTCTGTCAGCTTACTGATGATGTCACAATTGTAAAGTGTCAGAAGTCCAGATTTAAAAGTTTATAAATAGACCTGAGAAATAGGAAATCGATCGAGCTGAGGTCGACTAGGCTCCCTTAGATGGAATGGTGGACCTCCTTCACACCTTCAGAGGTGACCGAGTTGAGTCGCTGAAGTATCGCCAGAGTTTCCCGCCCTGGAGATCAGAGTCAGCGTGCAAGAACTGGGCCTTGGGAAAGCAGTGCTTGACTCGTGTTTTGGCGCCCCACCTCTGCCGCTGTGATTGAGGACCCATTCCATCTTCGTAAAAAAAAAACAAAAAAAAACTGGGCCTTGGGAAAGCAGTGCTTGACTCGTGTTTTGGCGCCCTACCTCTGCCGCTGTGATCGAGGACCCATTCCATCTTCGTAAAAAAAAAAAAAAAACGGATAAATATTTAAAAAATGTAAAGCTATGCTTAAAATAGCAATGCACATGAACAAAGACATGAAAAACGAGGAAACTACATCAGGCAAGTGGCAGGATAATTCACATATTTGCACAGCGCAGTAATCTCAAGTGAAGATCTCAATCAAGTGCGCCCTGCGCAGTGCGTCAGGGACGTGTTCAGCTCACTTTAGCCAATTTGCGGCCAGGCTCGCCGGGCGCACCTGAACCGCACTTGTTTTCATACATTGTAGTTGGCAATGTTAGAGAATGTGACAATCATGGCCAATCACAGTCGCTATTTCCAAAACAGTTAACACAAAAGAAGGAAAGAGGACAGAACAGAAAGAAGGAAAACAGCTAATGATCGGGCTCTGAAGCTCCCATATTGCCTGGGCCTCCCATACCAGCAAGGATAAAGGGCACAGACCTGGCCGGGTCTGTGCGCTGGTAGGGCCCCGAAGTGTCATAACCGTGAGCCCAAGCTCAGCGGCTCTACCCGGCGGCTAACGAGGACAAGCACATAGCCGTGACATCACAGAAGACGTCACGACTAACATAGAATGAAAGTGCAAAATAAAAATCTGAAACTCAAATTCATTGATAAATAGAATATTTCTCACGACAACAGCTGGAGTTAAGGGAAGCTTGATTCATGTCAATCACAAAAGCTCCTCTCATAAGCAGCAGGCAGTTTGATGAGCCAAAAGTTCAGGAGAAAACTGTTCTTCCAAAGACAAAAAATATACACTTCCCTAAATATTACTATACAGCCTGAGCACACCAAGTATTAACAGACAGCACCCCACATTTATACAGTATGCCAAATATGCTTTGGAGGTAAGATTTGAATTCCTGTTGCAGGAGACACTTCCTGTCACCACGTGCAGTGTGCACATTTCTTGGCAGACAGTTATCTTATAATTACAAGAGATTACAGGAAACCTGCATGTTTTTGTAAATATTCCTTTTGCAGAAGGAATCATTAAGAGGCCTGAAAGACCTCTTAATGATTGACATTTACAATTATGTCCCTTGGCTGTTTATGTAGACATGAATAAATCACAGATGTTGGCATAATGGTCTGCCAACTCCTAGCAGTAGAGTAGGACTTGTATATAGCTTAGCAGTTATTTGAAGAGGGGTTAACAGTGGTACGGAGACATGTAGGTTTAGCCGTGCCTGTTTAAGCACTGTATGAGCCTTTCAACTAGCCTGAACATGAACCGTCACTGCATGGCCTCAGCCACTCCACAGCTCAACTAGACAACCCACAACCAAGAGCTCTTCTAAGTATAGTTGAATCAATCAATGTAATAATTGTGACAGATTATACACAGTTGATATATCTTCAAAAATATCATGTATTAGTACAGTTAAAGCCCGACTGAAGGACTTTTGTCTCCCCCTTCTGGCAGTGAGAGTAAAAAAAGCACTGTTGACTCATGCTTACATCGTAGGCTCCGGTGCAGCCTACTCCGTCGCTACGGTTGCAGCTGTAAAACAGTGGATACATTTTTTTGGGCGTCACACAACAACATTTTTATTGTTAGTATGTAAATCAGTCACTTACCTGACTGTTACTATCACAATATATGATATATTGAGTAAATCTATTGGTCACTTATTTTGCTGTTACTATCACATGTGTGATATATTGAGTAGATCTATTGGTCACTCATCTGGCTGTTGTAATCACAGAATATGTTATATTTCCTCCTATTGATTTTTTTAAATTACTATTTTTCTTACTAATATTCTTCTGATTAATATTTGCCTCTTGAGGATGGTTGTTCGTATTTATGTACATGCACTTGCAGGCAATTTTATTATGGAGATTCTGAACATGATAAATATGTTGACCCACATACATGCTATTTTTATTGTTTGTTTTTCAGGTGGTCACTATCTGGTTGTTGCAATCACATAATGTGATATATCTCCTCGGATGGCTTAAATTATCTTAAATTTTCTTATTAGTACTGTTTTTCTTATGATGCCTGTTTGGATGATTTGTAGCAGCTGGTTGTAATACACAGAACCATCTGAGAAGTCGTCCATTGTTTGGAAGAAGTTGTCCAAGTGTTTGGAAAAGGGCAGGCACTTTCAAAAAGTACATGGCAGGTGATTGGATGAACCATCTGTCTATCACCGTCTATCACCGCCTTACTTTGCGATGTAGCTGGATTTGTGATGCTGATTGGTCCAAACCACCTTTGGATTAGATAATGTAACGTTATGCCGGGTCTAATGAAGCTTTTAACGTTAGCCCTGCGCGAATGTGCCGGGACAGAGACAGTCTAATTTTAGTCAATGCTGCAATCCACCAGGCGCATATTAGGGCTGTCACTTTTCAATTGAACTTTAAACTTTCGAACCTGGTGAAATATTAAAGTTCAAACTATAATGATGTGATCGAATTCAAAATGGGAGCACTGCAGATAACAATTTAGTAATCTGCTCTCCAGAGTCCCAGATTCACGTAGTGTGCCTTGTATTCCAACAGATGGTGTTGTTACGCTGTGCCGGCCTGGCTGCTAAACCCTCATTATATAGATCAATGGTTAAACCGCACTGTCATGTTAGAACTAATGCATGACATAGGGCCAGGTAGAGAGAGCGCAATAAAAAATGGAGGAAACTCAGATCATCTCAACACCAACGCACCTTAAAGCACTGTGTGTAACCATTTTGGATTATACTATATCGATGGCAAAATTATCGATAAAGATAAGGCTGTTTGCCGACTTTGTAAGAAGCAACTACTTTACAGTAATGTTAATACAACAACGAATGGAGTCACCTCTTAGCTTATCACCTAAGCGAGGCTAAAGAATCAGAGCACCAGCAGCTACACAACATCGCCTAACTTCCTATTTTTTGCCTATAAATTACATAATGTTAATGTTCTATATAATTCGAACCAACTCCATAACACTTTGAAATCGTTCAAACTTTATTTTGGGAAAAAAAGACAGCCTTAGTGTGTATGCTACACGGGAGACGGAGCTGCTTTTCTGCTCCGTTATTTTTAAGCTTTAAGTCTATTTTTTCAGCCCTGCGTATCAGTGAAGCGTGGATATACATACTTTGCTATATCAATAAATTACATTCAAAATAAAGAAATGCATACATACACACATAATTATGTTAAACTAATTTTGGCCATCTGCACCAAGATTTCAGTTTCCTGATTGAAGCTATTGATATTTTCACTGTATTGAGTATAGGGATTTATATATAATATTTGTAGTTTGTTGTTGTTTATTTAAAACTGTACATTCTGCATAATCCAGTCATTGTAATGCAAGTCAAAAACTCACTCTCTTGCCTAGAGCTTGTGCAAAATACTGCACCTAGGGTTTTAACTGGTTCCAAATGTAGAGATTACTACATCACTCCAAATTAAGCATCCCTACACAGGATACCAGTCAGTTTTACAAATGGTTTTAAGATTTTTGTTGGTCATATTTAAAGAACAGCTTGATCTGGCCCCAACCTTAATTTCAGACCTTTTAAAACCCTTAACGTCCCTGCACTAAAAGAGGCAAAGTTTGATGATGCTCAATTTCTGTTCAAGTGGTAAACTGCACTCCTTTGGAGCGGCAGCCTGGAGGCAAAGTTGCCATTGTGTGTACATTGAAAACAATACAGGCAACAACGTTGCCACCTGTTGGTGTGCAGGCACTTTTAAGAGCATGATACATATTTTCTATTTTTGTATTCTCAGGACAAGGCTTGGTGAGGCTCACTGCAGAGGATCATAGCCATCGCTGGAATTCTGAAAGGAAGTGGGTGACTTTCAATCCGCCGTATGAACTTAAAGCTTTTTTTAGCATGCAGATTCACATCTGTATATTATTTATTTATTTATTTAAATGGTCATATTTTGTGCCTGATTTCTTTACTGTATAATTGTTGTTCCGATTCTTGTTCTGTGAATTGTATATTGGAACTGGGCTTGTATCTCATTTCTATTTTTGTTTGTTCTATTTTGGTTGTTTTTTAAATTTTGCTTTAAACACTAGCCCTATCAGCCCTATTAGCACCTATTCAACTGCTCTTCTAAATAGATGTGTCAAAGTGAATTCAATAATGGTTTCAAGATGTTTCAAGAATACTTCACACAGCAGCTTTGTGCTGTCATGCAGTCTTTAACAGTCAGAATCATTTGCAGTCAAACCTACTAAGTCATACAGGTGTTTTTATACCTTTTCTCACAGATGTAGGTTCCATTATGAGAAGTCTGCAAAGGTAGAAACCACAGTAGCCCATCCCTGACTTCCACTCCAGCAGGCAGACTCCGGTTGTGCCTCCCCTCTCTGCTCCAGGTCACGTTGGTGTGAGCAACAGCAATGCGGCACTTCAGCAGAAAGAGATGGCCAGCACTCACATGGTAGGTATCTATCTCCCCTCTGTGGCCTGGATGTGACAGTGCAAAGGGAGACCAGTCATTTTGTCCTGCAAACGCCAGAGCTGAAAACTTCACATTCACACACCAGTACACATGCATGGACAACAAGCATTACATTTCTCAAGTAGATAGAGAAGAGTATGGAACACAAAGCCAGAAGTGTTCTAATGGCACAAATGAGCATCAAATCAGCATCACTTTTGTCACAAAGATGAAACTTAGAAAATTATAGACATTTACTAATATCATTAATCACCAGCTCTTAGGCCAGGGCAAGAATTAGAAGATAATAAAGGATTGTGCACAAGCTGCTAAAATAGTTAAATGTTTTTCTACCTTCTAAAAAATGCACTAACGATAATTTGACAATATGAAAGAAATTGACATACTAATATCTGACCAACACAGATATTAAGTGAAAAAAAAAAAGCTGCCCAATTTACAGTTTTCTGCTGACCACGGAGCACCTCCACTGCTGTACAGATCGCAAGCAAAGATGGTGAGAGAGAGACAACCCTAATTCCAGTTTAAATACGCAACTAGATACAGCAACAAAAGGTATACCCTTTCCAGCTTTGGGGAGAATCATCTGTTTTTACAAAAGAGTTTGTACATGTACAGAATAAGTGTGAGGACATTCATGACGTTAAAAAACAAAAACATCAAAGACAAACCCACAAGGCATTACAGCCAAGGCAGGAAATGAAAGAACCACAGCCAAACTCAAAACTGGCTGACTTGATGCCAACGTTTATGAAACAACACATTAACAAAAGGCGTATGGAGTGAAATGACTTGTCACAGTGTTATATGAAACTAGAAGACCTAAGGCATCCAATGGTACCATGTCACGTAACCATGTCATGCTAGTTCGTCGCGAAGGGGGCTAAATAATGATAATAATGATAAAGAATGGCCATTTTCAAAGGGGTCCCTTGACCTCTCACCTCAAGATATCTGAATGATAAATAGCTGCATCAATTTTATTTGTGCTAATACTGGTTTTTCTTGCCCGTGGGCATTTCTGCAGTTCTTTCACCAGATGTATGACTATTAGCTAAAAACAAGGTGATGGAAACCAAACTGGCTTCAGAATTGAAAAAGAAGCATATTATGACAACCATGAAGGTGCTATGAAAACCAAGAATGCATCAAGAACTGTATATAACAGGGTGGATCAGGACAGGAAATGAATGTAGAAGAATGGCTGCTGTGCTGTTGAATGAATGTTGTAAAAGCAACAATGTTGCTGAGCACAGAGACGCCTTGAATGTGAACTATCGAGGTGTTATAATCCAAGTCTGCCTAGAGCCAAAGATATCAGCATTTGAACATAAATGCTTATGGTCACTGTCTGGTGGTACTGAATTTTGTTTTCAGGGGAATATGACAGGATTTTCAAACAATCAGCCATTTACTTTGTTTACATTTGAACTCTTCTCTCTCTTCACCTCAGTCTGCAGCTCCACCTGTCTCTCCTCCTGCATCTTCCCTCCTTGTACTTGCATTTCCCTGATAGAATGATTGATAATAACGAGGACAGCGTTACACTCGGCTCTGTATCTTAAAAGTTAGTTACTGTCAATGAAAATTCTTGGTGTACACTTACACTAGTCTTCCTTTTGAAAAATTTCAATACGCCTATGCCCTCAGCCTTGTTGCATTTTCTTTTTTTTTTTTGACATAGCCTAATGTCAGCTGAAATGAACACAAGATACTGTATTAGAGGTTAGTAATGGGCACTTTGGCTCTTTTCAGGGAGCTGTCTGTCAGCTCCCTGATGTTGCCAAAAGATCATTACCAGCAAAACCTTGAGTTAATAATGCAAATTTCACTATATATCTCCTCACAATCCAACTATCCCTTACTTAGGCAGCAGCTTGTATAATTATACAAAAGCAGAAAGTCACAGGATTAATTCCTCCAACTGGCCTGAAATCATGTGTGAAAAATCAGTAAATACACTGCAGGTACACAGCAGCTGATAGAAAGAGGTCATATTATACAGAGAAATATTAGCTTTTTCTAGGTGAATAAATGTTAATGTGAATTATAAAGAGAGAAGCTAAAGGGATGCTTCAGCACAGAGGCAGGCGAAGAACTAACACAATTGCCTGATAGACAGAATTGTCAACTAGTTACACTCCATTCTCATCTTCAGTCTGACATTGTCTCCACTCTAACCAATTTCCGTCGGGAAGAGGGATTCGATTGGGTCACCACTAAAGCTCCGGCTGGTGGTGACGTGGTGGGTGACGTACTGCGAGTCGGGTGGTGCGTGGTTTTGTCTCATCTGTTTTCAACATGGCGGCCGGGTCACAAACTTTCTCATATTACAGCTAAACAGTACACTAAAATATGTGGTAACAAATAGGTGACACTTTATAATACAGCCGGCGATTTACAGTGTAACTTCCTGTCATTTACCATGTAATTTTCCAGAACTTAAAGTGAAACTTCTTTGCATGAATCAGTATATACGTATGGATGTGCAATAAAAACAAATGCTTTTGCCCTTCGCTCATAGCAGTTGTGACAACCATTTTTATGCATGTGAGTTCGGCAGGCAAGCTTCACCCACACTCCAGCAATTTATTATTCTTATGGCTTCTACTTAATTGTATGAATTTGAATAAGAACAAGTTGAGCAAAAGGTCTATACTTTTGAAAACAGCACAAGCTGTGGAGAATTGTGTTAGCAAACACAATTGCCAACTCCTGTACATCCTGTCCAGAGTTCAAGTAATGAAGAAGCGCTCTGTCGCCAATGACAGTCACATATGATGTAAATCATTATAGGCACAGTTACAGTAAATTATATCAGAGGAATCATACAGTGGTTATATAACACTATCCAGACATGACATTTCTGCCAGAATACCGGGTGCAACGGCGGGAGACGTATTCAGATCCTTCACCTAAGTAAAACTACCAATACAGCGATGTAAAAATACTTCTTTACAAGTAAAAGTCCTCATGAAAAATCCTACTTAAGTAAAAGTACATAAGTATTATCAGCTTGATGTAGTTAAAGTATTGGAGTAAAAGTAGTGGTTTGGTCCCTCTGACTGATATATTATTATATATGACATCATTAGATTATTAATACTGAGGCATGTTACTGTTGTAGCTGCTGCAGGTGGAGCTAGTTTGAACTACTTCTTAGATAGCATATGGAAGCGGGCCACTTCAATGATGCGGCACTGCTGGCCTTCTTCTGGCCTGGACAAAATGGATGTGAGCCTGAAATGGCCGACATGTAAAATAGCAAATAATAATAATAAAAATATAATAATATCCCAAATCAAATGTGGGCCTTTTTTGGTAAAGATGCTGTGCTTTCAGGTATGTGTATTCTGGATGTGGCCCAGTTCTGGTTTATCCTGTTTGTTCTTGGTTGACATATGGCTTGCTTGTGGCCCAGATCTGGGAAACAGGAGCAGACTGCCTGTGCCATCATTCCATGCGGTATATGGGCCGGATGAAAGTGCCAAAAGTGTCAGGTTTGGGCCGGATCTAGGCCACAGCAATTTTGCTATCTGGGTTTAAGTATAGTTAGCTAATTTAGTCCAGTGGTTCCGAAGTTGCCGGGCCCCTCCAAAGGGTCAGCAGATAAATCTGAGGGGTCGTGAGATGATTAATGGGAGAAAGAAGAAAAAACTAAAGTTCTGATACACAAATCGGTTTTCAGTTTTTTAAAATTTAAAAAATCACTATTTGATGGAGCTGTTAACAACTCATAGACATCTGAAATGTGACCCCGACTACACACTGCTTTTTGTAAGATGTCAAAGGCCAAAAAGGTTGGAAACCACTGGTTTCATCTTTAACAATGTGTTGTATTTTAAAAGCTTGTTATATTATCCTTGTTATTAAGCTTGTTATTATTGCTTTAGATGATATTAAGGGTGATATTATTGTTGTATGGTGCAGTTGCAAGCAGAGACTGTTTCAAGGATCCTCTGAAAGTCAACTGTGAAAAAATAACTCAGAACACCAAATTCACACTATCCTTTTCAGGATGACATGTTAGCTTAACTGTTGGCTTAACTGGGTTTGATTTCCTGATAACGCAACTTGTCAATGAAAAGCTTTTCTTTAGCAGACTCATTTGCCATGGAAGTAATGTGCCCTTGAATGTTTCAACAGGGAGACTTTTGAAAATGTTGAAAATGTCTAATTATAAAATGTGCTTATAATTAGAGTGCAACATAGCATGTGAAATTTCTTTCTCAGCTCTCACTGAAAACCAAGAAAACCAAGCTGCAGTAAACTTGTTTGTGTCAAGAGTAAAAATCTTATTATCTTTCACTGTTTTCATCCTCCTGTGCAAAGCTGGCAGCTGGCAGTTTCCTTTTTAACACAGTTCTGACGTCTTTCAGACAAGCAACTTCCTGGAGACTCAATCATAAAAGTGTGAGAGTAAATGTTTGCCTTTTTTGACCTATAATCAACAGAGGAGGCAGAGTGAAAAAACCCACTGACCTTGCAAATTTTTGCACCTGCACATGGATTTGTGAGCATGTTTTGCAATAAGCCCTCCACAAAAGTCCCTCAGATCATGCTATTGTCTTTGTGTTAATTGACTGATAGCTGATATGATCAGAGAATAACAACCCACCTGTGGTCTACTACTGCTACTACTCCATCAAAGACTTTTCGCATACAGGCATACGTGGTAATAAGATACAGCAAGAGCTATGATCATCAATGACAGTGCAGCCCTCAGAAGACAGCAAGGTCTTCTCTCAGCAAGGTTGGACATTTCATAAAGAAAATCTACAGGAAGTGTAACAAGCATACAAGTGATAAAGTAACAACACAACATAATCCCTCAGTAAACAAACCAAAGGAAGAACGCAGTGTGTTTATATCAAACTGCAGCCTTCCTCTGTCAGATTTTCAAAGGTACCAACATACAGAAGGTACACTGGAGAGAGCAGAGTTTTGTTTAGCTTTATTTTCTTTAGACAAGTCATAAATATATTTTGCCCCATTGACCAATAGATACAAAATAAAATTAAATAAGTAGTCTCAAAACTGGCATCATCAGTTAGCGATCAAAGGGATGGGGTTTGGTAGCATTTTATTAAATTCAAATCTGGTATCCAATCCACTTATTTAATCTGAAACCTTTCAAAGCCCTAATCAAATTGTATTAGATTTACTTTTCAACATGTGTAAGTATCTAAAGGCTAAAATAACTACAACTCCAAAATATCTATTCACCTTTCCTTGGATGAGAAGACAAAAACTTAATTCATGTTCACAGCCTGTAGCTACAACCTGAAAATGAGATGAGCAGCATAATATATGAAATATTAATTAAATATAGCTGACACATACAGTTAACAACCAGCCAAACCTACTGTACTTCACCAGTTACTTACTGTATCCCAAATACTGAAGGTCCTGATTCAGAACTATGTCATAAAAGGTTCAATAAGCAAAAGAGCAAATCTGGGTATTTTGCCAACTGAGAACCGGATCCAAAATAAAAACAGAATATGAGTGTTTGCACCCTGTCGGCCCCTATTTACATGCATAGAATCAGTTTTTAGCTGAAGACATGCTGGACTTGACATAGCAAGTGTCTTGTTATAAAATGAAATATCTCTCACATTAGGCTTTTCTGTTTATTTTGAGAGGGAAATACATACAACAATGCCTTTTTTGGGCATTGCTGTAAAAGTGATGTCTTTTATATCACAAATAATGGACAAAGGCATTGAAATGTGAGTCTTACAGGTAGAACATAAGACTCATGTACTGTAGGATGTTGTAGGAGTTTAGTGTGGGTTGGCTGATCTGGTACTGTGGTATAATTTCTAAAGACCTGTGATGTGCTGAAGGGAACAAAATTGCATTGCAGAATGATTTTAATATGATATTGCATGTTGAGCCTTAAGTAAGGTTAAAACAATGTTATAAACACTGGATTAATCATATTTCATGTATACCTCACAAGATGATTGATTTAGTGTGAAGACACATATTATGCAGATGGCAATCTCACTCGGTGCACTTGTTGAAATTTGAAGTGTGTGTGTATTAAACTTTAATATTTTTTTAAAAATATCCTTAAGGGAAGGTTTAGAAATAAGGGTGTAAAACAGGCAGTAATAACTTAAAAAAATAAGACCAAAGGGAATTGTGAAGATATTGGTGTAAAATTAACAAAGAATAGTCTTAAAAGAAAGAGGACATGTCTGGACAAAGCTCCACACATGCCTAGGCAGAACCTGGTCTGCTGAAACTTGTGTCAGGAGAGGTGACCAAACAAGGATATATATCTAGTCATCTCAGATACACATTGTGTGTTGTGATATGCTCTCCTTTTGTTGCCTGGCAATAAAAGAACACTTTTTGCTGCTCTGATCTCTGACTCCTGAGGATTTTTTTGGACACCAAAGAGAAGTTTTTCCTGATTTGGTTTTGTGATATTTTAAACTTCTTCAAAATGAGACCCAAAGAACCTGACACAACAGTACACTGGACTGTACTGTAACTGGGTGGAGGCTGTGAATAATATATGACTCATAATCATATATAAGATAAGTAAGAATGTTTATAAGAACTAGAAATATTTATAGACATGAAAAAGCATGAACCACAAGTGCATGTCAAATTAAAAAAAACCCCGCCCACAAATGATGCATCGACCTGAGTCAACTATGAATATTCTGATTTGTGTACAGCTCTTGTATATGGAGAGACTAAAAATAAATACTTCATCATCATTATCATCAGTCTTAGAGGGTTTTTTTTATCTCATACTGGCACTTTTGGCTTTAGAAATATTTAAAGATATTTAAGAAATATTACAAAGGTACATACTGTACATCAAAACTTGTAATTGTAATCATTTCACAATTGCAGGAAGTGCTGCTCCAAAACAATTCATCTTATTATCTATGATGTAAAATTCATTCTCCAAACATTCTCCAATATTTGGTGGATATCTCACTTTTGAAAGAAACTCTTTCCATATGAACAGTGAAAGAGGTTTTCCTCGCTGTAATCATTCCTCATGTTCATACTGACTATTAAAAGATCCCCTACAAATGTGCTTTCAAGTGATGGGGGCCAAAATCCACAGTGTGTCCACACAGTCATTTAGTGCAAAAATGCATTTATAAGTTGATGTGAAGCTTATATGAGGCTTCAGCAGTCTGAGTTAGTCATGTCAAGTGGATATTTGCCACATTTACAGTCTTTTTAGCATCAAATTCCCTCTTTGTGTTTCCTCGGACAGTGTTTCTCTGTTGAGCTGTGGTGGAAGTATAGTAACAAAAAGAGGGACTTTGGCACTAAAAAGACTGTAACATTGAAAGATATCTACTTGATTTGACTCATTTGGACACTGAAGCTTCATATTAGCTTCAGATAAACTTTTAAATACATTTTTGCACAGAAGGAGGACTGTGGACTTTGTCCCCCATCACTTACATTGTAAGTGCATTATGAAGGGATCTTCTAATGGTCAGTATGAACAGGACGAATGATTACAGCTGAAAAACCTATTTTAATGTTCATGTGGGCTCCTGACTGTTGTTTTAAGACAGACTTGAAAAACTGTGAACCCGTCCTTTAACAAGCATGTTTTTCAAGTGCCTGTTCAGCAGGTTATAAACGGGAAAAGCAATGTCGCACCGAAGGCAATGCATTTCAACTTTCAGTTTAGTATTTAACAAATGTGGCATAAATACTGTATGCCCCTGTCTCATGTCTAATTATTTGACTGGAAGAATACTGAAAGTGAAAGTGTTCAAACCTAAGAGTTAGTAAGTCAGCATTAAAAACAGCTTTGTGTTATAGATTTCCTGTAAAGCAGTCAGACTCTGGTTTTAGAAATTATTTCAAACAGCAGGATCTTTTCCTAGTCTGTACAGCATTCAGAAGTATTGTGATGATCAGTACTCACTGTGTGTCACCGTGAATGTCAGAGACAGCAGTGTAGCCAGTGAGCAGACCCAACCTGCCCCTGCCATGGTCTCTCATCTGTCGGATTGGACAGGTTACATTGCATTAAAGTCCTGCGTGATTTCTCAGACATGGCTCTTGTTCTCAGCCAGTTTCTTGACACATTTCCTGATAACATTTGAACAGATTCCAATAAAGGGAAGTGACAGATATACACAACTGAGACAAGGAAGGCAGGGCAGAAACTCTCCCAGTAAAGTCCCAGGAAGTTCCACTGACTGGTGTTTATCTTTTAGAGAATCTCTCTCTCTCTCTCTCTTTATCTCTCTTGATCTATCTTTATCTTAATGAAACTGATTCAGATGAGTTTGTATTTAATTATTGTACTTTTGTTTTGTATTTGTGGTTGGTATCCTTATAATACTGTTAATATGACTCTGAGTTTCACTTAGATATTTATGTTGTATCCTGGAGAAAATTACAATAGAGTTGCTGTACTTCCTTTATAATAAATCACTGTCATGTAAGAATTAATTTGAATCAACACCAATATCCTGAAGCAGACAGTTAGGGTATTTTTCAGCACCACTGAATTGCAAATTAAAAGGGTAATTATGGGTAATTGTTAATAAATAATATATTAATACTTCTCAGGTTGTTAAGAAGAAGGACTGACTAATGTAACTATAACAGAGCATTTATAGTTAAGTTAATATGCAACATATGTCCCTTTTTATTTAAAAAAAACATGTGCTACAATTGCTATTCAAATATACAAATAAATAATTATACAAACAAAAATTATAATGTATCACTAAATTAGATAAAATTCCAAAAAATTATGCACAAATATAACATTTACCAGGTTGCAGGCTTGTGACCCTCGTAAACCCACATTCACCTAAAAGATTGCATAGCTGCAAACTATCTGGGCTAGAAAGCTTTTATTTAACATATAACATATAACATTTATAATAGCAGACTTGGTGGCTAAGGTTTAATGAATAAGCTTTTCATTTTGTTACCACTTTGGCTGTTTTTAATGCTAGTAAAAGTCCTGACACCCCACAAAGAAGAGTGAAGCCACTGAAAAACTCTGTATAAGAGAACTCTCAGTCCCTCTACAATAAAACTGCTGAACATTTGAAATTCATCAAATAAGTGTTGAGACATACAGGCACACTGTAGGTAGAAGGATTATAGCAGCAATATAATTATTCCAGTGGATTTAAAAACTGTTGGTTATAAATTCAGTATAGAGTAGCCTACCAAAAGGCATAAGGAAAACTGTATATATTATATGACATTATACTGTAAGAGCTAGGAACAATATCATAGAAGCAACTGAATCAATATGAAACCAGTACACAGTCAATTCTGTTAAAAGCATATTATAAGAAAGAACAGACTCTAACGGTAATTTTGATGAACTTACTAGTTTGAGTGTGAAGACTTGAGGACAACAGCTTGTTACCTGCACTGAACTTCTGAAGAGCTGCTGGGTTTTCCCTCCTTCTGTTTTCACAGCATTTTATTCTGTTCCACTAAGACCTGCATGAAATTTCCACTCAACAGAAAAAAAAGAACCACTTGCTTTGCAGTATAGGTGCACTGCAATGATTCATCGCCGGCCCAATAGAGCTGTGGTTCAAATGTAGGCCACTAGACTTGATTTGCTTCAGACATAAAAGCAACAGCTATAGTATGTTGTCCTAAAGCCAAACTACTTCAAGAGTGTGTCAGTTATCCACACATACTTATTTAAGAAATTCTAAAAAGATCACAACATTTCGTGTTGTTTTACTTTAAAGATACTTCTTTAATATGCGCTTCCTTCTTGAAAACAGAAAATCTTTACTGATGAACTCACATATGGGAGCTGGTACCAAGAAACCCCCCAGCCAATAAAAGCATCATGGATTATTTAAGTCACCCCATCTAATTAAACTGCCTCTCTCTATGAAATCACATTTAACTTGTGTCTTAGAAAGACCAGATACTAAAACCAGCTAAAACCATCATTAAAAGCAGGCTCTGCTTTGTAAACTGAAGGTGCATTCAAAGATGCTCCAACAACCAAAATCTCAGAGACAAGTGCCATACAGTAACTGTTTTAACGCAATAAACATGGCAGTATCCTCATTTTCACATTTACACTCTTGTTTATTTTGTAACATATTTTATGAAATAAGTCCCTGTTTGCAAATGCATTCCTACATGACAATTATGTAACTTAAATAAGAATAATATGAACTGTGATGAATTACCGGCTGAAGTAAATTCAAAGTCTCTGAAAGCTAATTTAGTCAGTGTACAGAAATAAACAGGACTCAACCTGTAGGTAAAAAATCTGGCATAAATGAATGAAGTATACTAAAACATGTAAAATCACTGGTGCTTCAAGTGGAACCAGTGTGTTTGTAATGAAAAAGGAGCAGGTTAGGAAGGACAAACAAGTTCAAAATGGAAGATCCATTTCCTTCAAAATTTCCTATTTATTGACAAAATTGTAAAAAACTATTATACAAAGACCCTCTTTGAATCATTTCAAAACGTTACACAGAGTTTCCTCAACATACATCCTCAACATCCAGTACGTGGTGGATAATTTGTTTCCCATGGCAGTATAGAGTCAATCCTGATTCAGAGGTGTTTGCAATGCCAGAAGAAACCCTAAGAAACCCCTTAATTATGTATGTGAGGGGTTTGATAGCATTAAATCGAACTTAAATCCAGTATCAAATCTATTTATTGAATCTGAATCCTTCCGAATCCCTTATCAAATCTTATCAGGTTTACCTTTCAACAATGGAAGTAATTGGAGGCTGAAATTACTACAACTCAAAGATGTAGAATGACCATTGTTGCTGTTGGCTAGTTTTGTTTAACGTTAATTAGCTACTGCTAAAAACGTGTGATAAGATATTTATTAGTGGCTGAGCTTAATGAATCCGGGAACCGGATCTAGAACGGAACTGGCCTTCAGAGCCCATTGCTTTTGGTTTGAAATGAAAATTATCACAATTTTGTAAAATGTCAGCACACAGTTTTGGTGTTTTTTAATCCACATTTTAACCTATGTGCCTTATAAATAATGTTTAATAAAAATAAATATTTTTTAAAAACATTTCCTTGGCAGCTGCTCTTTACAGTTACTTACCTGTTGTTCATTAACAGTAAATGAACAGCAGTACACATGATATAAATCTCACAGTTTGCTGCTTGACTTTTATATATTTACACTTTTCACTGCACTATTGAAAATTGCTAAACTTGAAAGAGTTGCTTACATTAATGACTCTCTGGATAAGTATAATACCTTATGGTCACCCTTCTCAGCAACTGTGTCCTGAAGCCTGAGAGAAAGGAACGGTTACCAAATCAAATTGTCTTATGTAAATAAGACATGTAAATAAGACTTCTGTGCATGTATCCACTTGTTAAAAGTTTGCTGACTTTGACTTTGCAGACTGTGTGGATTAACCTCCCCACCCCTTTTTTTCTTGTTGTTTACTGGAATTGTTTGATTTGTTGTCTGTGTTAGATATGAGTCATTGTGTTAGAAATTTAAAAAAGACTACATATTTACACTTTTCATCATACATATGTACATTTTACAATTATACATGATCACTCAGTTTGATCAGTCCTTTGTCCATGTCGTTCTTCAGTCTCCACCTTCCAGGAAATGTTGACAGTTCATACAGACACAGGCTTACAGCAGTATATCCCAGGGACTGTGACGATCTGCACATCAGGTGTGAGCTACTGCTGAAGTATCTGAAGCGCCACATGTTTGTATTCCAGAGGTATGATTACATTAAAGGTTAAGGTCCAAAGGTTAAGGTCCTATAGGAGATGAGTCTCTCTCTCTCTCTCTTATCTTCATTACAAACAGATGAGGTCATTTGTAAATAAGGGTCATATGTTTTACCTTAGTATCAGGGTAAACAACCAGTCTAAATAAGTGGGTATTCAGAGCTGTTTGGGAGAGACATTTGCATTGGCTCTGAATCCTCTCCAGGCAATCCATGTTGTCTGTTTTGATGCCGGACTTTTTTGTAATAAACCTTTTTATACAAGCAAGACGGTGTCAGCGGAGATTCCTTCATCATCTTCACATGATTTCTATTTTATAAACAACACTGCTGTGGCATATTTGAAAAAAACATGCTCCTTATTGAGATCAGTTACTTTGCATTTCAGTGAATGCTCTGAATGGTACAATTATGAGCCTTTTGCTGTCATAAATGTACTACGTGAAATAGCACAATTAATAGCCAAAGGACAAACATGCACAAACATGCATGCTGTAATCCTGACTCTGAGAGCACAACTCACAACTTATGTTGACAAAACAGTATTCATGTATTGTCCGCGTGATAGGGGTTTCACCTCTATACACATTTACATCTGAAACCAGCTACTCTCTGGTCCAACAGGTGACACACACATGTAATAACACCATCACAAGTTCAGCAGGGCAGTTTTCTCGGGGTACACCACCCTCTTGCCCTTCACCGGCATATGATACTTCATCTCCTTCCAAAACCTGGAGGAAGGGGAGAGGGATGGCGATAACTCTGCATCCTGTCCGCCTTTCTCCCCGTCCTCTCTTCTCATACATGTCTTCCATCTTTGCCTCGTCCTCTGGTTCTTCCACCAGCACACAGCCCCCTGCTTCTTCCTCAGGTGACGCACTGACTCTGGGAAGAGAGCCAGCTGAGCAGGGGTGACCTCTTCCAACTCAACTAGAACCACCTAAAAAGCAATTTGGAGCAATTATTACAGTTGTATATAACATGTTGTATGCTGTAAGTGTTCTGATGAGGACTGAGGATGTCTGATGTTCTCTTGTGAATCCTTAAACCTGCATTAATTTGCCACTTTGGGGCAGAAGAACTCCATCAGGCTGATGGACATACAGCTGTGACATATTATCTCCTTCTAAAGTTGTTGCTAACCCGTGAGCAAATAGTTGCCTATTTACATATCCAGAAGACACAGAGAAACATAAGCATTATTTTTGAGTTGTTTCTGTTCACCTCATGAATGCAAGTCCAGCCCTAACTCTCCTTTTACCTCTGGTTTAGTCTTCACCAACTCCTAAGAGAAATATCTCTTTAGCTACTAGACAGTCCACTTTTATCACCAGCTAGCTGCTAACTTTGTCTTTCTGGCATTTGGTGCCTTGTATGTTGTGTACAGTGGGTTTATCAGAGCCTCTTTCTGAAAACAGTTGCTTACTGTTGGAAATAGGGTTGATGAGAGCCCTGAGACTGAACCATACATTAAATGTGCCATAAAACCTAAGCAATGAGCTAAAAGAGGCTAAAAAAGAGCTGACTGCAGAGTTGGTTGTAGTTTGCTGTGGGTTGGTCACTAAGAGCCGTCCTTCTCACATTATTCATTGGTAATATAAAAGAAATTGAGTGTGGAGCTGAAATGGGTGGATCTTATTATCTCTGATAATAAGACCTGAAGAACCAGGGATTAGAATAATGTTTTACACTAAAATTTGTATAGGGAGCATGTTTAAGTTAAATGTTAGGTATGTTACATGTTACGTGTGTTAAAAACTGAATAAAAATGATTGGGTTAATAAACATAAGTGTGACTAGACTTTATACAGCCTTGGATTAGGGTTAGCCAAGAGCTAATAAATGGAACAGAAAAAAGTTTGTGTTGGGTTTAGTTAAATCTGAGTTGAACCGTTTTCTGTACACAAGCTACATTATTATTGTGACCATGTTGCCTTTTCCCAGTCAGTAGCAGATCCCCATCATTCTCTTTTACATTATGCTTCTAATGTTAATTATCCAAAGAAAGTGGGGTTCTTTGGCTTTGAGATTCCATTGAATCTTTGAGATTATTTGTTCCTCCAAGACAACTCTGCCTCTATGAAATGTATGTAGATGTAAAATTTGGATCTGCTGTCAAGAATACACATGTGTTTTTTTCTCACCTTGAGAGATCCCTCCAGTAGTGCCCTGTGCATTGCTGCCAAACACTCCAACTGCTGTCTCGTATCTGAATAGACTCCATCACTACCATCAAAACTCATGCTGCTACCGTTGTCACTGGTCTTGCTTTCGTTGTTATTGATGCCATCACTATTCTTGGAGATGTTGTTGTTATTTTGGCTACTAACGCTGCTGGTGTGGCTTTTGCTGGTGAAAGTAGAGGCAGTGTAGAGCAGGAGGAGGCGGCGGCTGGCTTGTATGTTGTTATCCACTGATTCAACTATGGCTGCAGGGAGGAAACAGAGGATGAAGACACACAGTGGAGTTTGATTAGAAAAACATGAGCTTGATATGTGATGAGCACCAACATTGTTGCACATAAAGGGTATATTAGTGCACTAACTCTAACACTATGATTTAGACCAGTGTTTCAACTGGTAGACACTGTTTTCTTTTGAGGGCCCACAATCCAAAAAGGTTGGACCAGTTTTCCAATGAAAATTTAAGCAAGTGGCCAACTATTGTTTGATTAGTGTGCTACCAAACAAAGAAATTTAGATAGCTGCCTGCAAAGTATCAAAATGAGGCTCCTTTAATCAGCACTGCTGACAAATAACATACAGTACATGATAAATGCTGTTGTGAAGAATCTGACATTTATTGGGTTGTGACTAAGAATATGATATTAGTTGTGACAACCTAAGAAACGGTCCCTTGCATCAACTTTGCATTATAAATTTAAAGCCAGAAAGGATTTTTCAGAGCAGAGTTGCATTGAAAACAGATTTTCGGTAACACTTTATAATACAGCCCGCGTTTTGCAGTGTAACTTCTCATCACCATGTAATTTCCCAGAATTTACGGTGTAACTTCTTTGTATGAATCCATACATATAAAATACTTACTGGTTCTTACTGGTACTTAAATGTACGTACAGCGGAAGAAAACAAGACAACAAGGAACAAGGGAGTAACAATTGGAGATTTAGAGTGTAACTTTCCAACATTTACCATGTAATTTCCTGGAACTTATAGTGTAACTTCCTAGTATGAATCAGAACATATGTGTATGGACGAAGTGCAATAAAATCAAATGTTTTTGCCCTTTGCTCATGGCTTTTATAACAAACATTTCTTCCCGCAAAAAAGAACTATTTCCAGACTTAAGCTAATGCTCTCCCACTCTGACCTGGAAAAAACCATCCATGCTCGCTTCCTGTTGTTACCATGTACTTATAGAGTAAGTAGTCTGTACTTACAGAGTAAGACCGGGAGAACAACACATACCTTGTGGTTTCATTTTTCATAACTTCCTGCATACCTTATTATTGTGTAATTAAAGACATACTATGTACATTATTACATTACTGTATTGTTATTTTTTCATCCTCGGATGATAATACAAGCTTTCCATAACTGTGCAATTGAGAGAGGTAAGTTTGCCTGTTATGAGCTGCTGCAGTGCTGGACCAACATGGCTGCTAGGAGCTAATCTTCAAAAGTATAGACCCATTTCTCAACTTGTTCTTATTCAAATTCATACAATGAATCAGTAGACATAAGCATAATAAATCCCTAGATTGTGAATGAAGCTGCCAAACACACATGCATAAAAAATTATTTGTCAAAACTGCCATGAGCAAATGGCAAAAACATTTGATTTTATTGCACTTCATCCATGTACTGATTCATACAAGGAAGTTACACCATAAGTTCAAGGAAATTACACAGTAAATGTTGGGAAGTTACACTCTAAATCCCCAATTATTACTCCCTTGTTCCCTGTTGTCTTGTTTTCTTCCGCTGTACCTACATTTAAGTACCAGTAAGACTCTTAAGTATTTTATATGTGCGGATTCATACGAGGAGGTTACACCGTAAGTTCTTGGAAATTACATGGTAAGCGACGGGAAGTTACACTGTAAAACATGGGCTATATTATAAAGTGTTACCCAGATTTCTACAGTCCTATCACCCCCAAATCTTAGTCAAGTTCTACTACAATGCTGTCTCTGCCACGTAGGTGACTTACCCTGCCCGGGCAGACAGTCACGGCCTGCTATGAAGAGTTTGTAACCGCAGGCCTTTTCCAACACTTCAGGCAGCGTGTGAAGGGCAAACGTCTCCACTTCCTCGCTGAACCCAACCACACAGTGCTGTGGGTATGCCACGTAGGCGTCATACAGCTTTCCATCCAAATCTGACACAGAAAAAAAGAAGAGCGTATTTAGTGGTTGGTGTTTTTCCTCAGGTGAGAAAAATGGTATTCAACCTCAGGTACTGATATGTCAGTCAAACTCGGTAAGGAGCGGTAAGAAGAACGGTCAGTATTTGCTGGTCTGTTATGTGTCTTCGCCCCCTAATTTCTCCTTTTTTGTATAACCTAAATGAGTCTGACAGCTGTCATGTAAGCCTGTTTTTTCTACAGTAAGCTAGCCACAGCAGTCAGTCACCTCCTCTCATACAACACAGTAGTTGAGTGGTATAAAGCCACAGACAGTTCTATTGAGTAAATGAACAGCAGCCCTGGCATTTTCTGCTTGTCAGTATAATGCTGACAGCTGCTGTAAAAAACATTCTGCAGTTAACCTAATTACCTAATAATGCCTAATTAATTCTGTAGTTAGCCACAAAGCTAGCTGATGTCATGGCTGTAAAAGGTTCTTCTGTTGCATACTCAGCAGATGACATTTCATCAGAAATACTGCAGGCGGCCCTGTGGTTTCCTTTGTTTGCTCTCACTGTTTACACATGCGGTCAGGTATGAGAGTTGTGATGTATATGGGGATACTCTATGCGTGTGTGTTGCAAAGTCAAAGCATTACTGTAGGTTTTTCCATCTTGGAGTGTTTGAGGATTTTTTGTGTGAGCTGGCATTATTACATTGCATACTTTATGTAATAAAAAGCACATTATTAATCACAAACCTGCAGTGTAATGTTACCTTTATTTGTATAGAGGATGGGAAATGCTCGTCTGAACCACAGCACAATGTCAATCTTGAAAAGGTAGTAGACGATGACACTGATGATAAAGAGAACCGTCACACCACCAAGCACAGATCCAATGGGAATTATGATGCAGGGATCTGTAGAGATGGACATCACAAATACAGGACATACAATTTCTCCACCGTGGATGTGTTGAGAGTAGAAATGTTTAAATTGGCCAGAACAAATGTCAATCCTTTCTTTACTGTTTCATTACTGTACTGTACTGTACTGTACTGTACTGTACTGCCAGTGTTGCAGGGCTGCTCTAACAGCCTACAGTGTAAGCATCTTGCTGCTTATATAGACACCAAGGTTGGCAAAACACACGGATTCACTAAACCCTGACTAATTCTCTTTCTTATTAGCAGTTTACAAAACATTCAGGTAGCAGCTTCTCATTTTTAGCAGACAATGACTGTTGCTTTCACTGGTTAAAATAACAAACGTCACTGATGGCAGATCATATCAGCTGTCACTAATTAATGTTAATTCTGTCAGTAACTTGATGACAGGCCAAAATAACTCCCCCCACAAATTTCTGACGTCAGATTAGGGTTGCTCTTTATAACAATTTTTGTAATGTTCTAAAACTGACAATCCGACATTCACACCAACTTCTCCTGTAATTAGCCAGTTGTGCGGAAGTGAGAAAAGAGTCAGGGTTTGAACTTCTCTCTCAAACCCTATTTTTTAAAATTGTTTACACCATTATTTCTGTTACTTTTCACATGTACAACCCGGTACAACACTATGAATCCCTTCCAGGATAGACTGCCTTAAGGTGTGCACAGTTATCCCAATATTTAAAGGATAGCACATCTTTCCCACCTACATGACGGTCAGTTTTTCACTCCGCTTTTGAGTGTGGCCTTTTGAAACAACTATACACATTTGAACATGTTGTACAAACTAGTTCTGATTGAGCATAAACCGACTTTTAGCATTCCTTAGTTCCCACAAATCCAACTGATTGTGGCCACTTAGTATTTTGTGTCTTTGAGTCTTTTCGACAGAAGAAATTTTGTTACATTAGGAAAAGCACAGGTGTAAATAATAAAATGAATGATGGCCAAAACAGTGCTAGTTCTAACCTTGCTAACAGGTCTTTTTATATGTTTACACATAAATGTACAGTTTCTCTTCCACTATATTGAGGAACAGAAGGGTCAGAATGCATTATTGCAGGTAGCCTACCAGAAATAGTTTTTTTTTTCAGGCTTTTGATTGGCCAACATGGCTTTAGGGTTAGGGCTATATCATAGCCTTTTGGTTTGGCATGCTCTTGACAGTGTTTCTGCATTTTAATTTGGACAGAGATTTTTTTTTTTAAACAGTGTTTGTGTGGACCGGATTCATTTTTTTATTTTATTTTTTTTTTGAGAACGAAGGAGGGAAAACCCCCATTTTTAAAAATACCTATGTACTTTTTGACTAGCCCTTACTTTAATAGACCAGTATTCAAAAATGATTGCAAAAAAAGAAATCTAATTTTTGGGGGAATATATGCATACAATACATTGCCAAGAAAATTTATTGGTAACAATTTTGATAATCATTTATGTATTTTATTAACCAAAAATGCAAAACATCACTGGTTCCAGAGTCATTGGACAAAACAAACTGACATTTAATAAACCAAATGGTTAATCAGTTTATCAAGAAAATAAGTGACATATAATTAAAATAATCAATTATTGGATGCAGCCCTAATCACTATTAAAAGTCACCCTAAATCAAGTAACATCTCGACCATGTCTAAATTTCTCAGTGGAACATCGATATCTTTATTTCTACAGTATGTGTCTGTAAGGACATTTTCCCATAGAGAACCACAATGAAATCCACAGCTGAGACATGATTCACAATTCAAAATGTAAAAACCAAATAGGTCTGTGCAGAAAGCTAGAGCCCTAGTACAGAGGACCTTTACAGTAACCTGGCTACTAGAAATATGTGACAGTCTTAAGCAAACAAATTAATTAAAGAGGAACCAGGATGTTGGGAGGTTTACCTGCTGGTAACAGAGTAAAATATCCATCAGGATTACCCCGGTCACTGTACGCTCGACAGGTATAGTTGATGAGGAAATCTTCCTCCCTCAGCTTAGAAAACATCAGCACCTGCTCAAACCACACACCTTTCCTGGGAACATCCTGACTCCAATAACTGTTAAGGACAGACAGATAAGAAAAAGAAAGTTAATATAACAAAACGTAGGGCTTCACTGTCTGTGCCTGCTTAGACCAGGAGTCTCAATTCTTGATACTTTATATTCTTCTGTCTATTTTTAGTGCCTGTTTAGTTGTACATGCTTAGTTGGCCCTGTTCTGATTGATTCCAGTCTGCACAATATTTTGAATGAGATTTAAAGCTGCATTAATCAATAATTTTTATATTCATTTTTAATCAAATGAAGCACATTATGAACAACTTCACAGCTCTACAGATCTTGTTAGCTTGTTAGTTTTAAACTCCAATTGAATGGTAATATAGTGCTGTGTCTGCTGGACATGTAAGCAATCATTTTTTTGCTAACATGTTAGCCATAACAACTTTGGGACAATATGTCTGGGCCATGTGTCAGCTGAGTTTTCCTGCCCTCTCATGCAAACACTATATATCGCCCACTTGTTGTACCCAAAAAAAAGTAGATAAAACAAAACAAATGAAATGAAAAGTAAGTGTGCTGACCGTTGTTCTGATACGTAGATATGGTCAGAGGGGTCAGTACTGGCAATGAAACTGTCTCTCTTCAACCAAAAGATATCAACAATGGGCGTCCCGACAGACGGCACAAACACCAGGCACTTCTTGCTGAAACTGGACCCTAAACACATGCACAAAGAAAAACATAATAAATGAATTAATAGAACAATTTCTCATAATCTATCAAATATATAGATATTTAGAAACATAAGAATGTAACATTTCCAAATATTTTCCAGACATGTTTCTTAAACAGACTATGATGTATGTCGGCTAAGGGCCAAAAATGGCACTGTGTGTGTGAATGTATCTTACAGGTACAAGTCTGGTTGGAATAATACATCAATGAGTATAAAAGCTTATCAGGAGCCAAAAGACTGCACAGTGATTTATAATACAAGACAGGATTTTCCAACTCTGATGTAAAACGTCACAACTACAGTCATTTTATCCTATGATAGTGAGGTAAAGAGTAGAATACCACCGTTCATGTTGCAAAGTATTCTACCACCTTAAATTTACACAGTGGATAGTGCATTGTTGGATGACATTGCATTGTGTTGCAGCAAACACTGAGCCAGGTTAAACTTTTTTTCTGCAGATGACTTTTTTTTTCTGAAATCCTTTTCATCGGGACCCCTGTTGTGCCATCAAAGTGGTCTCAAATGAATTAAAATGATTGAGGCTGCATTTTTTTTGACACAGTGATGATGTCAGTCTCCACAATAGACATTTTAAACTGCAAAACATCTCTGAGAATATGTTACAGAATGGGGCTCACCTATCTGTGCCTTGATGATTTCATTGGCTGGTTCGCCCACTTCTGGAGCCAAACAATACTCATCTGAAAAGAAAAACAACATGAAATACATGTGTGACTCATACATACGATAACAGAGAGTTGTCTAATCAGTCAGATGTGCTGTACATGAAACAATATCAAGGAGTTGCTAGGTTGGTGAAAATTCATTAAGCGTCACTGCCATCTGGTGGCATTCTAAAGTATTCTCTTGTGAAGCTGCTATGGCCTTTGTGCTGCTCACTAGTGGTTGCTTGTAAATTTGGTGATTTAGAAAAGTAAAGCATATTATATACAGTATATGTTGTTGTAATCACTTTATCGTGTTCCGGAAAAAATAGCCTAAAGTCCCTCTCTATCAATCAATTACTCATCTCAGTTCTAACCTTTAACCCATGCATCAATGGTCTCTGACACAGATCCTGGGATGCCACCAAGGGTGAAGGTAAGAATGCAGGTGTAGGGGCCGTTGTATGGCTGCTCCACCCTGTCAATCTTCAGTTTGGTCTTATCCCAATAGGTAAAACTGCCCGTCCCATCCACTATGAGGTCACAACCCTGGAAGAGGAAAGGAAATATAAAAGTAGATCATGCTTTTTATTATGACAATGTGTAAAGAAAAAATTACTGTCTTTCTATGAGAGACAGCCTTGTTAGTAACCTGGTGAGCAGATTAAAGCCCGCCAGATCCCTTTATGTCAACAGAATATTTCTGTCTGAAAAGTAGCCAAATCCAATTCCAGACTGACTGCTTGATCAATCCAGGATGAGACTTGAGATGTTCCCTCCCATTAACAACTGTCAAGATTCGTTATAATAATAATCCACAAATTAATTTGGTTGAAGAAAGAAGAACTAGGTAGTCAGCATGAGAAGTGATAGCCACCATGCTCAACAGACAAAGATAAGACCACCATCTATGTAAAGCAAACCTAAAGGAAGTCATGCAACATAAAAGAAGAGATTATAGTACTTCAAACTTTTACTAGTGGAGTTGCTCCACAGACAAAACTCCCTTGTTTACTCATTCACATCTCCCTATATTATTGACAATCAGATTTGATTACTGTACATCACTTTATGATAACAATACACATCTGAACAGATGACGTAGAAATAGGGGCAGTAGATGCAAGTCAAATTCATCGCAATGCTATGGCTACAGTAGGCTTTCCTTGCCGTGAGCAAGTCAATTCTATTATATCAGTTCTATTATTTACACAGCCCATAATGGCTTTACAATCTGTATAACATACAACACAATCTATCCTTAGACCCTTGATTCATATTAGGATAAACTCTACAAACAAACAAAGAAGCCAAACTGACAGCTGTCCCCAGATTGTTATGCCTGTATAGATATAACATTAATACTCAACATCTGGTGTAAATTATGTTACTAGTCACTGAGACTTTCTCATACAGTAACTTACTCTGTACCACTTGATAGAGGAAGTGATGTTGTAGCTGTCCAGTTTCTGGATATAGTCTTTCAGAGGGCAGGACAGACTGTCAGTCACTCCATTTGTAAGTATTTGATGTGCTTTATGCGGCCTCCCACACTCTCCAGCAACTGGCTGATCCACTACTAGCCTAGTGGCCTGCCTGTAGCACTGAGAAGGAGTCCTGTCAAACATAAAGGAGAAAAATTGCTTTTTTTTTTTTTTTTACAGTGAAGAGTCTGTTCATCTTCAAGCAATGAGCAGCTGAATCAGGATCTTCTCAGGTTAAGAACAACAAACCCTTGTCAAACTTTTCACTCAATAGTGGTGTATTTAGAACAGCAGAGAAATTTAAGGACTTCAGGAAAACTGCACATGGCACAAGGTCTAAAGATTTAACATCTTTAAATCCATCGTTCTCTAGATGGAGGCTCATTCACTGCTATTTAGCAAATTGTTTGTGTTTTACCACCAGTTTCCTTTTATCACACCTGAATCCAGAATTAATTTTAGTAGCGATAACATGCTTTGCTGCCTGCCACAGTGCCTTTTGTGATACATTTTCAAATCCTAAAAAGTGGGGCTGCAATGTCCAGCTCCAGATGTTGTTATTACAATATCTATTTAACGTTCCAACTTATGATGCTATTTCTATTTGATCTGATGCTAGTGTACCTCAATATGCTGATGTATTCCCCGTCGTCGTCCAGAGTCACGTTAAGAAACCACAGAGTCTCCCCTTGCACCAGGTTTTGACCGGTCTGGTTGCTCAGCTCTCTGCCTGTCTTTGAGTCGTACCAGGTGATGTTATAAGGCACTGAGGTGAAGCTGAAGACATCAGGAGATACCAGGGTGCTATTCAGCATGGCTACATCCCCGGGAACAGAGTAAATCCTCTCAAACTGGAGCCTGTAGTTGGTACAGTTCTCTGCAACAAAAATACATCAGTTAAGAATGGATTTGTCATTTATTCATCCATTCAGTGTTAATAGAGCTCTGAGCAAACTTTTCAATGCCTAATTTGGGAACTTACCAGGAATAAATAATTGTTTGGAAAGCAAGACAAGAAAATTTAATTTATATTGCACTTTTCAACTCAATGTGTTTTACCTAACCTAAAGTGACTTTACAGGAAATTTAAAGGACCAGTATGTAGGATTTAGTGGCATCTAGCGGTGAGGTTGCAGATTGCAACCAACTGAATACTGCTCCCCTCACCCTCCCCTTAGATATAAAGGGCTCATTCTAAGGCAACAAAAACACAACGATTCTTATTTTCAGGTGATTATACACTAATTAAAACATACTTATGAATATTATATTCCGTTTCTGCCAAGTCCATTCTGCTAGATGCCACTAAATTCTACACACTGGACCTTTAAAGCAAAAGAGTGGGCTTAAAGAGGTTAGGTTTAGGCTCTTTACTTAAGCTTACTATTTACAGTATATTTGCTCTTATGTATATATTTTTACTTTGATAAACAGAGGAATATGAAAAAAACAGCTGATTTTGCAGCAAACCTTTCCTCCTTGTTGGATGTTGTTTTCCTGCATTCAACCAGCAGCTCAGAATAGAGAGCTGGCCAGAGGACAAGATGCCTGACCTCCAGTATTTTTCCATGCTGCTCTATGTCACTGACATGGATTTTTCCAATTCTCTGCCAGCTGACGCTAATATTACCAGCCAGTTTTGCTTTTTTGCTATCATACACCTATGAGAAAACATAAACTGCAATGAGGATTCATGCTGTATAATATATATATATATATATATATATATATATATATATATATATATATATATATATATATTGTATGTACCGTTTAGTAATGATACCATAGTTCAGACTGCTAATGTCTGAAGAGATTCAAGTTTCCCTAAACGTGTCTCACAGAAACAGGACAATGTGTATTTTCTACATTTATTTCCACATCTAATGGTCAACAAACTATTGAGAAGTTAAATGTCTTGCTCAGTGACACTTCATTGTTAAAGTAGAATTACCCTGGTCCACTTCACCCACTCTTTGTCCAGCAGCTAGAACAAGTCAGCCCTCCCAAAATATATAAGAAAACGTAACCATTAATGTACCATTTTAGCTACGAAATCTTTCTGAGCCACTTTGCTGCATCGTACATAGTTAAACTTTGTTGGTTGCTCATGTTCTAATCCCAGCTAAACCACTTTAGCACCAAATGCTCTGCATTTTATCAGAAATGATGTATCTGTTGTTTTAGGATTAGAGCCAGCAACCTTCCTTAAGCTTCTTTGACAGCTGGATTTCTACTTTGTTGAACTCAACCACAGTACGATCACAATAACATCGGTGTTTGAGTAAACTAATTGGCAGCCTCACAGGTGCTGTTGTTTTTCTTTTTTCCAAAAATAGTCAGAAATCATTGTAAGACAGTTACTGTTACTGCAGTTACACCAGCGTCCAGAAGAGGGCTATAGAACTCTACTGTGCAGGCTGGAGGCAGACGTTGAACTCACAGCTTGGCAAAAACATATGAAATGTAATGTAATATATATATATATATATATATATATATATATATATATATATATATGATAAAATGTAAAAATTGTATTACAGCACTGCAACACTATCTCAGTTCCCTATACACTGTGGTACAGGTCTGTTTTAAACAGTCTCAGAGCTCTTGTAGTATTCATGTAGTTGTTTCAGAAAGCAGTGTGACTCAGCTCACCTCTTACAGATCCTGAACAGATCCCGTAAAGCCCGAGGAAAAACAGGAGGCTTCCCAGTTTTGAACTCAGGCCCATGGCTGAAAAACAGAATTATAAACAAAAGTTAGCAATGAACATACACAAGAAGCCAGAGTGAAAATGCTACTGTAGAAAAAACCACAAGAGCCTGAAATCCTGACAAACAGCTGACAACTTACTGGAACATCTGTCAGTGACACTGACAGATCACAAGAAGCTTTAAAACACAACAATAATCATCAAAATCTTTACATTTTAAGCCAAACTTTATCCATCTTAATGTTTTAAGTTAAGTATGTTAAGTTAAGTTAAGTATGTCTGTTTCTACCTCTCTCTGCTTGTCCCTCCCTCTCCCAACCTCCCTCTACCTCTCTCCCACTGTCATAGATGACCAACGTTTTGGTATTTCATTTGTGAAAGAAGTTCTGACAAAATGCTGCGTAATGGTGTGGAACTGGAACTAGTCCCAGCATTCCTAAACGTTGCTCAACGTCAAGTCAATGTTCTTGTTCAGCCTTGCCAGTAAATCTGTGAATGAGCACTACAAATCCTGAGGGAAAGTGGTTTCCTTACTCCTCCTCCAACTTGTACAACTACTACAGATACTGCAGTACTCCAGACTACAGTAGATTACATATTTGATAGATATTTTTGAAGATATGAACTATAGTGAACACTATAGTAAACACTATCAATATATATTTTTGAAGTAAAGTTACTGTTGGTCCTCAGTATTATGAGCAACACCAATCACATTAACACTGTGGTTTTACCACACATTTCACATTTTCTGTTGTAGACATTAACTGTTGTAGTCAGTTTTTCCAAACCCCTTTTTCATTCAACAAAAGAGGAAAAACATCTTAAACGTTAAATGATGTCTAAACACAAGCAGCCATACAAGTACCTTTTCCTAAATTAAAGATTTAAATTGCAAACTGTCTATTAAAGAATACAGTAAGAAAAGAAAAGTAGAAACCTGAGCAAGCAATCAGGAAGACTCTTCTCAACCTTAATAACTGTTAAGATGCATTAAATGCATTTCTTTTGTTCTCTATGGCTTAATGATAACAGTACAACAAGATCCATTTCATGAATGCTTTTCCAATTACTGCTCTTGATGAATGAATGATGATAAACAGGAAGCAAACAAATTGTGTTCATTAATGTCACAGAAACTGAGGAAACTGTATTTCATGATGAGTGCAGTGGACATCACCAACTGGTCACTATTGGTTATTTGATAAATCACCAGTATCAGACAGCCAGAATATCAGCTTAATTCAGACTGAATGTCCAGTCATCGGGGTGGACTGTGAATAAATAATGTGACTAAAGCTGAAAACAGAGACAGATGTATTTGTGTGTGACTCAGTTGCACAGAACTGTTGACGTTTTCCATTTGGATCTGATTCCAGGAATCACATTTACAAAGGGATTACCAGCCTAAAAAACATGTGTATAAAAGTATTCTCAAAGACACACATGACAAACACACATGTCCCTCATCCATTTTGCTGTCCAGTAATAGTTTTGAAACCAGATCCGAAATGAACCTGTGGAAACTACTTAAACCCAAAGTGCATACATTTAAAAAAGACTCATCCGAAAGGGACCCATGAACAGTTAGACCTGATCTAAATAGGCCCAGGGATAATTAGAAATGAGAAGCAAAGGATGACAAAAGTCTTACTGATTATCAGCTACTATTTAGTCTTGTAGTAACTCCATGATAAGATTTAGATATTTTCATTAAATAAGCTGGAGGAAACACTGAAAACTTGTAAGTTTATTACCTTGAAGTTGGCCTGTTTTAAAAAACACTGATACTAAAATCAATAAAAATTGAGAAAGTTGAAAAATGGGATATCAATAACATACACACGATGAAGTGAGAAACCCTTGAGAGAATGAAGCTGTTGTTTCTGTTTGAGCTGATTGTCAGACCACAACAGATAGAGGAGTCTTCAGCAGATAGCAACTGTTGTAATCTACAATATCCTTCACCTCATGCATTCCCAGATCAGCATTTTGATCTGTGACTCTTGGTGACCTGTACAGTACATTTAGCAGCAGTGCTGGTGCTTCACTGGCAGTTGATATAGTGCATAAAAGGTCACATCTTAGCACGTGTTTTATGTCTGCCTCTCTAAGAAAGTTCAATTTAGATCCTTCAAGTCACCAAGAAAGGGTAACAAAATGGTGCTTCGCCTCTGCACTTTTACACAGTCTAATGGTGGATCCATTGTTACAAACACATCTTGTGTGGCAAAGTATGTTTTTTAAACCCACAACTTTATATTTTGAATGAGGTTCGACAGCATTTTATCAAATTCAAAACCAGGATTGAATCCACTTATGGACCTTTCAAATCCCTTATTGAATCTTATTATGTTTACCTTTCAACATTTCCAGCAACTTAGCTGTGCGGTCATTAAAGTGAATTGAATTCAGTTGAATTTGAAGTAAAAAGTCTCAAATAACTACAGTTCAAATAAGTCTAACCTTTTTGTTGGTGGAAACACTACAGTTTTCAGTGGCAGCCTAATTAATGTTCACAACCTGTATCTACAATCTGTAACTGAGATGATTATTAAAAAAACTGAAGCTCAGTTAAAAGTCAGAAGCCTGCCACATCACATATAGGTGCAAGGCTAAGGCTATAAAAAAGCAATTGCAATGGAAAAAGGTAACGCCTGCACACTCACTTCAAGTCACACAAGTTTAATCTGGACAATGTTTGAATCCTACTCAGATCTTCGTAAGGTGAGAAAGTTTAAAACTAGAAACATATTGACCTGATAAAGATCTGAGTAGGATCGAAACTTTTGTGGTTTGGAGGTTTAGAGTAAGTGTGTAGGTGTTACCTTTTTCCATTGCTCTTTGCCAGTAAAAAACAAGTGAGGGAAGATAAAAAGTTCGATTTTGTTTGAGATTTGTTAACATTGGAGTGTATCTGGGTATTTTGCCAATCCAAAACAGAACTGGCACCTATATCCCTATCAATGACATCAAATCTATCAAACTGAAGTTTGGGGAAATGTTTATAAAATGATGCACAAGACATTGAGAATGACAGAATGGCATTTGAATGTCTTGCTCATTATTAAAAAAGTACTCCGCTGACTTAACATTGCACTCCTATAACACTGTCATAGTCACAATAGACAGTTTAAAGTATCAAAATCAATGCAGCACAGATATTGTCTATTTTTATTCCATATCTTCTTCCTTGTCAAAACCTTACATTACCCACAATTCAACCCTACTGCTGACAGTTTGGTCAGTGATTTTGATGTGATAAGCAGAGGAGGTCTGATAAGCTTACTTCTTTCTAATACCACCTCCACAGATTTTTTTCATTTTCAAATTTGAAGCAATTTATCAGATTTTGTGCAGCTCTCTCTGCAGTAGTACTCCCCAAGACCTGTAGGTTTGATATGTGTTATGTGAAATTGGCTCACTTGCCCTTTTAAGCACCATAGCTTTACTAAAATATTGGAACAAACTGATAAAGAATATATGTAATGTTGTTAGAGTGGAAGAAACATTTTTTCTAAATTTAAAAGTCCTTAAGGGGATATTTAAGGGAAAACTGGGGTTTAAGAAGTCAAATCATGCCAAGGAGGCATTTTTCAGAAGAGAAAAAATAGTAAAACTCATATTCAAAATTCAAATTTGATATCGAATTCTGATATAATACTATACTGTATATAGTCAAACTCTTGATGCTTTGTAGTTTGTGTGTTGTCAGGACAGTGCTAGAAACAAAAGGAAACTTGTACAAGAAAACAGTTGCAACAAACTGGTACTGCTGTGTGAAGAGGAGAGCAAAATTATCTCAACCACAAATCTTCAGCTCTCCATCTCGCTACAGGAAGATTCACTGCTAAAGATACACAGATGGAAAAAAAACTGTGCACTTGTGGTTAAGTAGGCTGCAGTAAATGTGATGTTCTGCATGTGCTGTGGTTTGACTCTCACTGCCAGCTTTTGTTGCTCACAACTTTCAGATCAGCGTCTTCTTTGGATAGACAAGCTTGATTTGTTTGACCAACATGCCGAAACCCAGAGATTTCAAGTCAGATTGATATAAAACGGAGAAAACCATCAAACCCAATCATTACAGTAGTTGGAACCAGCAATTTTATTGATAAACAACACAATTAATTGATTATCAAAATATTTGCAGATCATTTTTCTGTTCATTGACTAATCATTTCAGCATTAATGCAATATAACAAGAACAAAAAGAAAGTATCAAAGTATCCAAACAGTTGTGGAATTCCTTTTTTTAAATCTTGCTTGGTGTAGGGGTGTATGACAATGTAGCATAAAAGTGAATCTGAACTTATTAAAAAATGTATTCGAAAAGTTGCATGTTGTAGCTTTAAAAGCTGTTGGATAAGTGCTCTTTTAATTAAAAAATGTTTTTTCAAGGCATGTTAAGAAACATAGAAGAACAACAATCTTTTAGTACACACAGATTTCAACCCAAGCATCTGGATGTTGTTAAGAGAGATCCAGAGTCTGAGGAACAGTTTGGCAGTTAAACTCTGGAACAAGTCCAGACGGGGGAGAGCGTGAGAAGAGATGTGGGAGTAACACACTGGAGAGGTGAACGGAACTGATTCAGTCATATGTAGGAGAAAAATGTCTAGCAAGTGTTTTCCCTCCCTACCAGAGGCCTAGAGGTGTTGGTGCTTTGCTGTATAACGGGTTGAGCAGTGACTCAGACAGTATATTGTGTTTTTTTCCTTTTGTTTACCAAGGGTTGATTGACAGACCACTATACTTTCAATGTATTCACTGTCTGACTGTCTAAGACCAGCTCATCTAATTACATCTATTACAACACCTTATCTTCACTTCACCCACTACATATAACTGGTTTTCTGCACTTAACTGCAGATAGATAGTTGATGGAAATCTGCCTTTGTGACAGGGAACTGGCCACTGCCAAGATGTTGTGTTGATCTTGTGCCTTTTTATATCCATGTCTGCTTTTTTAACCTTGAGACTACCAGCACAGACATTGTCACTTGAATATGAGGATCCACAGCAGATATATTTGTGCAGCATTGTAGCATCAGTAAATTACCATATTTATTTTGATACCCTGGTTTTAGAGCAACAATTAGTCAACTGATCAATTAGTTTTTCAAGCAAAGATGCCAAACATCCTCTGCTTCCAGATTCTCAAATGTGACGATTTGCTGCTTTTTTGGTCTTATGTGATAGTAAATTGAATATCTTGTAATGGAGAGTTTTTGGAGAGTTTTGGAGATTTAAAGGTGTCACGTTGGGCTTTAGGAAATTGTGAATGTCAAAAAGCGTGATCTTTCCATATTTTCTGACATTTTATAGACCGAATGATTAATTGATTAATCGCAAAAATAATCAGCAAATGAATTGATTATAAAAATAATAGTTGGTTGCCACTCTAATTAGTTTTATTACTGTTACAATGAGGTCATGACAGAGAAGACTAGCAGCCTCTATCAGCTTCTAATCTACACCGAACCTACACAAAAACTTAAGGCCAGGCCAATCCTGTGCCTCCTCTATGAATAAGACAGTCTAGCCTCAGAGAAACCAAAATTGTTAATGCAAGGTAGTGCAAACTTTATTACCAGGAAGTAGCTCTCAAATGGATAATAATAGTAAAGATCAAAGGTTAGGGGTGGGGTTTAATAGCAGTATCAAATTCACTCAACAAATCTGAATCCCTTATCAAATCGATTTAGGTGTCAACATTTTTAAGTACTTAATGTTATAAAAATGTTTAAAAACAACTAAAATTGTGTTATTTAATCCAACCAAGATCCTCTTTTAATGGGTGAGATGGCAATAACATTACAACTTTGAGTTGTATTGTGTACTGCTAATAATAACAAACTACCGGTAAATCACGTCTGACAATGTTAAAGCTAATGATGACTAACAAACCGTATATTATATGCTCTGCAATTAAGCTACTGAACTAATATTGCACAGATTGACAGGACATATTGCCTGCCCAGAATACTGGAGCTCCCAGTTCAGATGTATTGAGTTTCTAAGATTCAAAAATGTACATGTCTATGAAATGCTAAACTTTACTGTGAGATTCCAACTACTGAAACTCACGACAGTTATTTCACTCATCACTCTGAATGATAAAAAGACAGTCCACTTGAGTGGAACTCCTTTCTCGAGCAAAGTACAGTACAGACACCAGCTTACATTAACCAAACAACAGCAAGCTTGTTTTCTCATTTGGCCAGGTCATAACAGAACCCAACTCTACAAGTGGCAAACTAGGACAAATTCCATGATACCTGAGTTTACAGTGGTAATGTTTCATTTTAGAACATGTTAAATATAATATACATTTACCTGTAACACCCTGTGATCACCAAAATATCCAGTAGCCTAGAAGCAGGTTTTATTTTTCTGAGTGTCTCTGTTGAGTAAAACAGAGAAATCCTGCAAAATCGTAACATGGACCAGGTTTTACTCAGCAAAGGTACATAAAAGTCACTTCCAGTGTGTTTACCCTGTGCAGGGAGGGGCATGGGGGGCATGGACAGGAGGGAGCAAGGCTGCTGAGATGTTTATAAAAGCAATAACTGCTCTACAGATTTTAGATAGATTAGATAATCTCCAGTATGATCTTTTCTGTGTGTCAAGGGTTTAACCGAGAATTCTATTGACAAAGTGATACGTTGTAAACCAAGATCCAAGGCAGTGTTGTAGAAAATGCTCACATGGCAGAAATGAGACAACAACTATTGGGAAATGACCCCTACTAACTGAACACATTTGTGCAATGTTCAATTTCACTAAAACAAACTGACAGAAAGGAACATGTCCATTTACTTCTGTTTGCATTGTCTTAGTGTGCTGGTCTACAAATCTGCTCAGTCACTTGAACTTTGTCCATCTGTTTGTGGGACAGCGGTTGCAACACAGAGTGATATAGAGTAAGAACAGGTCCAAGGTTGTGACAACATGGAAATGTACAGAACAGATAACAATCTGATAAATAACATGGAGTCAGTGTTTTTATTGTAAGTTACGTTTGTTAATTAGTTATGTTGGCAATCTAGAAAATAAATTATATGAATAAAGTATATTATACTCTCTCTTTTACTGTCAATGTAGATAATTTAATCTAATATAACACAACATAGAATAATATAATATAGCCTAGTTTGAGTATGAAAACAATGCAAATATGAAGCAAAGTGATGCTACAACAATACATAGACTTATAACTAAAGGTTGAACTGGAAACAAACACAGTGAAGTGGGAGGGAACAGTAGCCATGATTTGGTTTGAACGGTGGTTGCATACAGTCACTGAGAATCCTGGTATGTGTCATTATAAACATTCAGATTCCAGTCATGATTCATTGACATGACAAACGTGAGGTGGCTGCAGCAAAATGTTCTTTCGCCTGCTGTTTCTCTAAACTGTTCACACTGAATCACTAAACAGTGGAACAATTCTAAACTGCTGGAAGGAAAACATTGCAGTGAACACGTGGCCCAGACAAAAGCACGACAAAACATGGAATTTTTATCTATGCAATTTACGAAAACCTAAAATCTATGTGAATAATTGTGTTAGGGCTCCAACAAGTTTTTTTCTTATAAATTAATTGAATACTTTTTTATTTGAGCATTTGTCTATAATAAGTCAAAATTGTTCCATCACAAGTTCTAAGAGCCCAAGATGACATTCTCAGATCATCCAAAAAGAAATCAAAGATATTCAAATTATGATGATTGTATAGCTTTAACTATTTCATTATGGCTTAATCTGCTGTTTATTTTCTTTATTAATCATTGAAAAGTTTTTAATAAATAAAATGTCAGAAAATTGTGAAAAATGCACATCACAATTTCACAGAGCACACGGCATCTTTAAATCCTTTGTCTTATCCAACAAAAGATATTTAGTTTTCTATCATACATCACAAAGAAAATCAGCAAATCTTCAGAATTTTTTATCAAAATAGTTTCAGATTAATTTTCTGTTGACCAACTAATCAATTTATTCCTTCAGTGCTAAATAGTATAAAACAGTGAAAAGCAGCAAATCCTCACATTAGAGGGGCTTAAATAAGCAAATACAAAAGTATTTATTATATAGTACTTGATAATTAATGACCAATGATTGATTATCAGAATTGTCTGTTAATTTCCTCCAGTCGGGCGAATTAGATCTAATCTAACCTATTTAACCTATTTAAATGTGGACTCCAACTCGCCTGAATTTGATTTGAACTCAACTAACTTGGGGCCCTTTCTCTTAAAAGCACTGTAACACTGAGATGATCACAAAAGTGTTACATTCTCATGTTCCTAGAGGGACAGAGAAGTGCTAAGCAAAGCAAAAAAATCATTTTTTTGCAGGAGAAGAGGATGTGATCCTAAATGGTGATGGAGAATTGAAACTCAGATCCTCAATACAACCTGCAACACGAGCAAAAACTTGCTCACATGACGGACATGCCCTTGTATGAGAGCTCACCGGTCACACTATAGTAATGCTTTATAATGTATTACATAGCATATAGCTAATAATTTGCAAACAAGGACTTGATATAAATGAACTATTTAAGTATATATTGATCTACATATGCATATTTTGCATCACAGAGTTGTTATATTAACGCCTTGATTCTGTTAAACATCAGGTTAGGATTATTTTCTTTGCTGAGAGGAAACATGTTGGCCCTTAGAGAAACACACTACATCTGATTCTCATGTTCCGCCTCTAAACCAGTTTATTTTTAACCATGTCTGAGAAAATATCTTTGAAATTAAAGACACAGTATTAGCAGGCACCGGAAATCTGCAATACAGTACAGGACACAAACAACATGGGAATATTCTAATATAAAGGACGAATTTCAGGGGAAAGGAGGAATCCCCAGACAGTATGATGGAAATATCCTTCCAAGGGTGGTGCAAAGTGTAATCTTTGAATGAAGATAGATGGAGAATGCTGAAGACATTTAGCCTGTGGGAGATTAATCAGACTACATGATTTTGCAATATAAAGGGGAAACAATGGGAGTTACCCCTCCAACGAGAATTTGATTTACATGACCGAATGTAATGTTTCACACAGAGGACAAGACAAGTTTTTAGTGTGAAGTGATAATTAAATTTTCCACTGCGGCTGTGTTTGATCTGAAAAAAAGTGGGTGCAGCGGCACACATGAACATGAACATGAACAGTATTTATACAGTGTAAGGAATTTCTAACTCAAAAGTCTGTGAAACAGTAGTGAAAGTTGTGAAAGTGAAAAAATGATAATCAACCACATTTTATGATCTGTCAGACAATTTACACACATTCAACAAACTGCAATACAGCAAGTAAAGTTAGAGAAGTAAACAGGAGATGCACAGTTAATAAAATATATAAAATACAGTCATTCTAATGCTAGTACCTAGCTAACCTAGAAGAATGTAGTCAACAAAACCCCCACAGGGATCAAAGTCTAGCATGCACAGTGTGGCTAACCTTGTTTAGTTTCAAATTGTATGCTGTCTTGGTGCAAAATGTGGTCACTTGTTTATTGGTGCATAAAGTGCCTCACCACCTGTCTTCCATCTGCATTACTCCAACATGCAGAATGTGAAAAAATGTATTGATAAATGCTCCACCACTATTGTAGAGAACACATCTGCATAGCATTGACAGTCAAAACACACACAGAAAGAAAAGCTGCATGGTTTCCCCAAATGTTTGATGTAGTTGATTTTTGTATAATGATCTTTTTTTATTATTATTATTTTGACGCCATGCCACTTATTAGGTGAGAAGAAGCATCAATGTGTGTTTCTATACAGTACAAATCTTAAAAGATAGCATCTTTATTGGATATAGCAGGTCCTCTAATATTACAACATACTTCTCTAAAACAGTAAACATAAACCAGAACAGTGTCGTCCTCGAAGCCTGAGTAGCCCTCCGTTTTTAACAAGGTAGGTAGCTAATCTGAGTCAGTGACAAGCTGCTATGGGTAGGAACTGTACTAAGATAAACAGAATTTAGCAGAATATTGTGACTCACCTCAGAGAAAATGACACAAAGGCACCGAACAGACGGAGGAAGGATGAAAGGCTGTAAACCACACAGCAGAGCTAACAGAGGAAACCTCACCTCTGACCCATGCATGCAGAGTGAAGTCTCAAGCATACAGCTCTGCCTTTGACTCAACACTGCTCTGTCCCACCTCCATGGGACAAAATCACAATCACAGACAAAGAGAAGGAAGAGGGTGTTTGGATTGCACCTCTGAACTCTCTGTTCACCTTCCTTTGCATTTCAACATATTATTAAACCGTCAGAAAACATTTCCCAAACCCCAGCCAAAATCACTTAGTGTACTTTCACCAGAATAATTTAACACAAAGTTTAGACCAAGCACTCGACAAAAAACGACCACAGAGATGTTGCTATTTCAGTTTCATACAAAACATTACCAGATATAGAAATGTGTAATGATGTCATGAAAAATAAGCCTTTTCATAGAATATGACTGAAAATGTAGAGTACTATGCTGTTCATAACCGCTACAAGAGTGTTTGTTCTGTCAGTTACTGTATGTGAAAATGGGGCTTTTAGTTTTAGATGGTAAAGAATTAAAAATCCTTTTTTAAAAATTGAAAAAAATAAGAACTAAAGAGACCAAAAGAGTGAAAAGGTGCATTATATATACATTCATATACTGTATACATCTACCAGGGACAGGTTTCAGTTCCCACATCACTAAAATGTTGACCCAATGGCAATTCTTCCAAAAACCAATGTAAAAGCAAAGTATGGCTTTGCACAGGTGTGAAGCCACAGCTGGGCTTCCCCACTCGATAGAGGAATCCCCAAGAAACACAAGCATTTATTCAACTATGAGTCAGTTCCCATTGACCGTAATGTCACTTTTGCAAACAGGGTGCACTGCGGAAAACGTGAACTACATTCACAGCCACAAAGTGGCATTTATAACGCTCATCTTGACTTGCTGAATGAGCTCTGTTTCTGATTTGCATGGCAAAAAGGTTTCAATCACAAGTTTTTCTTCTTCTTTTCCCCACAAAGCCCTTCCAAGGTACATGGGAAGGGGGAAACTGTGTCACAATAAAGTTGTTCATCATTGATGAATCTGTCAATTATTTTCAATTACTCAATCAATAGTTTTGTCTATAAAATGTCAGAAAATTGTAAAAAAAAAAAAAAATTTTAAAAAAATTAAAATGCCCATCACAATTTCCCAAAGCCCAAGCTGACATATTGGCATAACTTACTACAAAACCCAAATATGTTCAGTTTACTATCATAGAGAACCAAATGAAATTCTCACATTTGAGCAGCCACAACCAGATAATATTTAGCATTTTTGCTTAAAAAATTGCTTAATTACATTAAGCAATTACATTAAGAGTGTAACAACAAACGATTTTCAGTGCTTGGTAAATGGACAATGGTGGAGCCTTTGGCCTCCACACACAGCACCAACTTTACCTTTACACAGCATCCATCAGTACAAAAGACTTATACTCACCACTCTAATATTCTGAGTTTCTGTTTTTAACAGAAATATATGTTTCATTTACTAATTAGTTCAAGTTACAATGTTGTAGGCCAAGTAATAAGTAGGTAAGTAATTTTTTAAAAACCATGCCACTTGTGCTTAACTGGTTTATGTTGTTTGTGGCGTGTCCCTATGGGTCATTTGTGCCCACGTGCTTTTCTGACTAAACTTTGCACCTAAAGAGGTAAAAACTCCAGAAACACTTGTAGTGTACAGAACAACTTTATTGTTAGAACAACGCGTTTCGGCTTGTGGCCTTCATCAGGGTCATCATAAAACACATTACAAACAACATTTAGACAGGTACAAAGCAAAAAAGGTAAAAACTAATATATATACAGTACAGGCCAAAAGTTTGGACACACCTTCTCATTCAATGCGTTTTCTTTATTTTCATGACTATTTACATTGTAGATTCTCACTGAAGGCATCAAAACTATGAATGAACACATGTGGAGTTATGTACTTAACAAAAAAAGGTGAAATAACTGAAAACATGTTTTATTGTGTTTTAGTGTGCTTTGCACACTCTTGGCATTCTCTCGATGAGCTTCAAGAGGTAGTCACCTGAAATGGTTTTCACTTCATAGGTGTGCCTTATCAGGGTTAATTAGTGGAATTTCTTGCTTTATCAATGGGGTTGGGACCATCAGTTGTGTTGTGCAGAAGTCAGGTTACTACACAGCCGACAGCCCTATTGGACAACTGTTAAAATTCATATTATGGCAAGAACCAATCAGCTAACTAAAGAAAAACGAGTGGCCATCATTACTTTAAGAAATGAAGGTCAGTCAGTCCGGAAAATTGCAAAAACTTTAAATGTGTCCCCAAGTGGAGTCGCAAAAACCATCAATCGCTACAACGAAACTGGCACACATGAGGACCGACCCAGGAAAGGAAGACCAAGAGTCACCTCTGCTTCTGAGGACAAGTTCATCCAAGTCACCAGCCTCAGAAATCGCAAGTTAACAGCAGCTCAGATCAGAGACCAGATGAATGCCACACAGAGTTCTAGCAGCAGATCCATCTCTAGAACAACTGTTAAGGGGAGACTGCGCGAATCAGGCCTTCATGGTCAAATAGCTGCTAGGAAACCACTGCTAAGGAGAGGCAACAAGCAGAAGAGATTTGTTTGGGCCAAGAAACACAAGGAATGGACATTAGACCACTGGAAATCTGTGCTTTGGTCTGATGAGTCCAAATTTGAGATCTTTGGTTCCAACCGCCGTGTCTTTGTGAGATGCAGAAAAGGTGAACGGATGGATTCCACATGCCTGGTTCCCACTGTGAAGCATGGAGGAGGAGGTGTGATGGTGTGGGGGTGTTTTGCTGGTGGCACTGTTGGGGATTTATTCAAAATTGAAGGCACACTGAACCAGCATGGCTACCACAGCATCCTGCAGTGACATGCCATCCCATCCGGTTTGCGTTTAGTTGGACGATTATTTATTTTTCAACAGGACAATGACTCCAAACACACCTCCAGGCTGTGTAAGGGCTATTTGACCAAGAAGGAGAGTGATGGAGTGCTGCGGCAGATGACCTGGCCTCCACAGTCACCGGACCTGAACCCAATCGAGATGGTTTGGGGTGAGCTGGACCGCAGAGTGAAGGCAAAGGGGCCAACAAGTGCTAAACACCTCTGGGAACTCCTTCAAGACTGTTGGAAAACCATTTCAGGTGACTACCTCTTGAAGCTCATCGAGAGAATGCCAAGAGTGTGCAAAGCAGTAATCAGAGCAAAGGGTGGCTATTTTGAAGAAACTAGAATATAAAACAAGTTTTGATGCCTTCAGTGAGAATCTACAATGTAAATAGTCACGAAAATAAAGAAAACACATTGAATGAGAAGGTGTGTCCAAACTTTTGGCCTGTACTGTATATTTAAAAGACAACCAATCATGTACATCCAGACACATATCGGCCAATGGGGCATCTACAAAGATCACTTCTTGGAGTGTCCAAGAAGGGACATGGGTGACACCATATTTGGTCCATTAGCTGGAGAAGTGCAAGGGGGTGGTACGTGGGTTTGTACAGAAGAGGTTCTAATCCAAAATGTGTCTGTTTGATATGGCGTGCTTTAAAAAACTCCTTCATTAATAATAATAATAATAATAATAATAATGATATAAATAAATAACTTTATAAAATGCTATGTATAGAGAGTAGAAGAGCAAACAGACGCATCATAAAACAATATAAAATAATATAAAATAATACATCACAGAATTCACTACAAAACCACATACATGAGGGATATTAAAGAACCATTATAGAAACTCATTAATTGAGAAATCCTCATTCATGCCCCCTGGAGATAAACTTTTGAAACAGAAAATCCAAAATGCTTTTCTCTTTTTCCTGAGAAAATTGACATCACCACCTCTTGGGCTGGACTTAATCACTTCTATGTCTATAAAAAATAGAGATGAGATGTGATGTTGCTTTTTCATTGAAATGTCTTGCAACAGGACTGGTTACATCATTCCTCTTAATGGAGCTCCTATGTTCAGTAATACACTCTTTAAGGGAACAACATATCTCACCTATATATATCTTACCACATGGACACTGTATCATATAGACAACATTTTTCACATAATGAAAAATATGTCTTTCATATCATATTTTTTGTTTTACAGGTAATAAAGTCCTTAATGTTAATGGTCTTTCCGTTGGTCCCTCCCATATTGTAGACTTGTATATATATATATATATATATTTTTTTTTTTTTTTTTTTTTTTTTTACCTTTTTTCTTAATACCTAACCTACTCTATTTAAATGTTGTTTGTAATGTGTTTTATGATGACCCTGATGAAGGCCACAAGCCGAAACGCATTGTTCTAACAATAAAGATGTTCTATATACTAGTGTTGCCGGAGTTTTGACCTCTTTAGATTTTTTCCCTTTTCTGTGCACCTTGGAAGTAGATGAAGTTGTGCCAGAAACCCCTACTCTGCCTCTAAAACTTAACACCTACACATTTTATATTAAAGGTAATAAATGTAAGAATCAGAAATTTCTTCCCATTAATGACACCGGTGGCCAGTGGTGAACTGCACTCAACATCCTGTTGCTCAAGTGCATGCTCACACTCTGTCAGCGCGAGCAGCTAAAACCACAATATCACAATATATTTCACATGCTTTGCAGCAATGTTAGCTTACCTGTCTAATAGGAAGAAAGCCAGCCCAGGTCCTGGTTGTTTGTTGACATTAGCAGACTCCATTTCTAAGCTAACATTAGCTAGTGTTGCTTCCTGTTGGCGCTGTAGCGAGAGACAAGGCACTCGGGAGCACGCATAAACGTCACGTCCTTTGGATTTTCCCGGCAAAACCATCCTGAGTCCTTTATATAGAAATCAGTCCACAGGCTGTTATAGGCAACCGAGAAAGTCGGGGAAGGTCTTATTTTATTATTTCTTCACATTCTGTTGATAATTTTAGTTAATTTCTGAATGTTTAAAACTAAAATTCTTAAATAATTCTTACATATAGCACCTTTAACAAGCAAATATATTATCTTCAAGATATTGAAATTTCCATCATAGATCAAGATCAAGATCCATACTCAACCATCATGCATGAGAAACTGTGTCCAAATCGAACTTGATCTGTAGAGGACTAGTATGAAAAGGATTTCACTTGCAAGGACCATGCCAAAGCAATTACAGATTAAAGGATTAAATAATGCAGAGATATATTTTGGATGTTAAAGATGGACATAGGAAATGAAATCGTACAGTTAGGCTGGTCTGGGACAGATAATAGGAGCCAAGCCTAGGAGAGGATAGGTTAACCATGTATAAGTAGGCTTGACCATTGATTAGAGGTGCTGTTGAGGCGTAGTCTACTAGTGGCACTATGGAGCAATGATCATATGCTGGTTTTGTTTGTATCTTATGCTCTACAAGCAAATACACAAGGATGCATATGTACAGTTGTGCACACATGCAAGTGACCCAAATACATAGTTTCTGCCGAAGATTTCACTCTTTTCCACTGATCGACAACTGATGTAGGCAACTCACTAACACAGCAATGCACCAAGACAAGGCAGGGAAGAAGAAGACATCGCAAGCAAACATGGATGTAAACGATGCAGGTTTCAAAATATTCAAAAAAAGGGCTTGAGAAATGTTGAATGAGGAAGGAAATGAATTCAACACTTTTGTTACAACTTGAGGATTTAAACATCTGTCAACAACATCTGTGAAACAACTGTGAAACCTCCATACACAACTGTGATTTCCTTAAAATTTGCAGAAATGTCTGACTTTGGGAATCCTATAAGCAAACCTTTTCAGCTCCACTTAGGAATATACTGACCAAAATTAAAATATGGCTGAGAAATCGTTTCAAACTGTAAAGGTACTGTAAAACTATGGTATTCCACAGTATTGTGGTTGAACACTCCCCTTCATCTGCCTGTCAGGAATCCTGACAAATGTGTCAGGTGGAGTTCGAGGTGAAGAAAAAGAAGAGAAGGTGTGCCAAAGCAGCTTTGGTGTTTGGTGACCAGTGTTGGCCCCAACAAAATCCTATCAGCTTGGTTGACATAGCACTTAAGTATTGATCTTGTGAAGAGTACAGATGTGGAGCAGACCTGCCTGCAGGGGTGTCACAGACAGTAACACAGACAGTAACAGTGATGTCAGGTCTTTGTTAATAACTCAGCTCTTTGTTAATATTATGCAAACACAGAACTCACCCGTCTAATATTCTGCTCCTTCCGGATAGGCACCAGCCCCTCAGGTCACATGAAAATCTTGTAAAAACATCTTCTTGCTTTAAAAAAAAACCTTAAATCTAAACTCAGACGTCTCCTCCCAAGCTCTGACTTCCTCTTCTGTGGAGACTTGAGCACATGTTGCAATTTCCTTTTCATGGATCTTTTGAAAGCCAGCATGTGTCCTAATCTGTTGAGCAATAACTGGGAGGAGATTCTGCTGTTCAGATAATTCACACCATACACATTTCTTCAACACAGCTCTTGTAGCCTTTTTAAAGATCCCAAGTAAACACATGCTGAATCTACTCTGTGTCTCACCCTGTCCTGGCACATTAATCTTTTTCAGCACTAATAGATTCCAATCTGCTGAGCATAGCTATTTACCATACTTCTGGTTTATGTTTATATAATAGTGTACTCCATTTAAAATACTGTCATGTTGAGACCTCTTGTGGCTGCACAGTGAAGCACCTTGAAATCAAAAAATCAGAATTGCTTTGTACACCTTTACCAAAGACTTGTAAAATGAATACCAATGTAAGTTATCACTGCTTTAACCATGAAACATTTTTTATATAAATGATTCCTGCGCTATTTCTAAATTTATGTTTAAGTTTATGATTTATAATCATCTTTATTGCGCTTCTTTATCTGTGTCTGATTTTATTTACTAATCACTTTGTGGTGCTGCTGTTTATCTTACCTTTTTTTTATGTACTGTGGTCTAAACTAGAAAAGTTATATATGGATAACAATCATATTGCTCCAAATTTGAAACTCCAAATTACCCATTGGTCTGAACGTGTTTGGCCCAGTCCCAACGTCCGCACTAAGCCAATAATCAACTTCATGTTCAACTTCAGTTTATTTAAAGTGCACATCACCCAAAGAGTCTCTGTACACTTTACAAGTAAAAAAACAATAAAAACATGACTTCATGACTTCACATGTAAAAGCACACACACACACGCGCACACAGGCAATAATATAATAATGTTACTATAGCAACAGGACTGAGGTAAGGAATTTAAAAATAGAGATCATATAACTGGATTATTGTATACAACACTTTGTGTTTTATTATTCAGGTATGAACCAGGACAGTGCCAGCCCAATGAGACCAAGAAGGTTCTTAATACATTATAAGAGGGTGTCGTGATCCACAGCATCAAAGGTGGTACTTAAATGTAGTAACAGAAAGACAGATGTAAGATCGGAGTCCACTGCAGTTAATAGGCTGTTCGGTAGAGTGTAGAGATGGGATTTATGGCTCTTTGGAGGGAGCCGGATCTTTGGGATCCGTTCATTTCAATGAGCCATTCAAAAGCCTGGCTCATTTGGCTCATTTGGCCCTTTTTTAAATATTTATTCACTTTTAAGAAGCCAGCCTGGGGTTAATTCATTTTATCCTGGAAATAATCACAGGGAGGAATGATGGGCTGAGATTTGGATCAGAATAATTTCGAACTCAGATTTCCCACCAATATTTGAGTTTGAATTATTCTGAAATATTGATTATAGCTTCATTTGCTATGTGTGGACACGATTTTAAAGTCTGATATGGATTCATTGTAAATATTCCACTTTTAAGTACATTTAAGTACCACCTTTGATGCTGTGGATCACGACACCCTCTTATAATGTATTAAGAACCTTATTGGTCTCATTGGGCTGGCACTGTCCTGGTTCATACCTGAATAATATCCCTCTGAGTTGACAGTGAGATCACTATTTACCCTTTGTATAAAGTGTGTGTATGTGTGTAAAACTACTTTGACTTATGTTATTCATGCAACACCTAAACACGCTTTTTTTTCTTTGTTTTTCACTGAGGCACTCACGTGAAGGGAGTGTGCACACCTCATGCGACATTTGCATATGAAATAAGCGCTCCTCCCCATGCTCTCTCTGTCTGCCTATTCCGACGCACTCGCTTTTTTTTTTTTTTTTTTACTGAGGCACTCACGTGAAGGGAGCTTCACAACTTAGCGCTTATTTCATATGCACTGCATAAGCGCTCTCTCCGTCTCACTCAGTGGAGGAGCAAGGAGGAGCTTGTGTGAGCATCTGTGTGAACCATAGGTGTGAACTCAGGGAGAGAGAAAAAAAAGAACGGCTCCCAACCAAACGCGACTCGGTTCCCATCGTTCATGTTAATGAGCCGGACAAAAGATTCGGTTCGTTCGTGAACGTCACAACTCTAGTAAAGTGTTGAAACTCATCAAGAAGGTTGTTACTGGATAGATGGGCAGTGAGCTGGCTAGCAACCACCTTTTCTAGCAGTTTAGACATGAAGAGGAGATTTGAAATCAGTCTCTAATTGTTTATAGTTTGTGGGTCAAGGTTGAGTCTTTTTAATAAGGGTGTAACCACGGTTGTTTTAAAAGCAGCAGGAATGATATCAGAACTGAAGCATTTATTGATGATGTAGAGAAGCGGGCTCATTTTACAAGGTTGCCAGGAATGGGATGGTTTGGAGCAATTTGAGAGAGTGTGTTCAAATGAACTAAATCAAACTGTAAAAGATGGCTGGTGGTTTGGTAATTAACATCAGAATGAAGAAGAGGGATCAGAGGAGAGCGACGCAGGCTTACCAGTAATATCTTTCCTGATTAGCTCAAACTTTTCAACAAAAAAACTGTTAAAAACCTCAGCTGTAAAGCAGAAATCATTGTAGGTGGGGTTGTTTTAGTGAGCTTATCCATAGTGTTAAATAAAAATCTAGGGTTGTTTCTGTTGTTAGTAATCAGATCAGAGTAATAATTGGATTTAGCTTGCCAGAGGGCATATTTGTACTTATGCAATGATTCATTCCAATGAATTTATAGTGACCTAATTTTATATTGTACTGGTTCCATATTAGCCCAAATACAAGAAGATGTTTCTTTTCTGGAAATCACATCTGAGAAAGTGGAGCGTTCTTATGTTTGTGGAGGAGAATTTTGTTATTACACATTCCACACTCTTTGACTCTGTCATCTTATCTTTTCCTGTGTGTCTCATGCCCCTCACCCTTTGATTCCTGAAAAATTTACTGCTACAAAGCCGGAAAAAGGGCTGTCTTATCTTAGCGCAAGAAATGTTGTTTTTACTGATTGTGACAAAGTGGGTGAGACCACACCATTTGTCCCCATTACACTTGTTTGTTTAGCCAGTTTAACATCATTATTTGTAACATTGCTTTCACATATTGTCCCAGATTTGTTTGTGTTTAGCATTGTTTTGTTATATTTACATCTGCATTTCTGGTTTAATCAAGACAGACTAGTATTGTTTAAGTTCACTTACTGTTTGTTGATTTAAGTCCTGAGTTTCTTAAGTTATATATTAGCTTGCTTTATTACTCACCATAGCACCAAGCTCTCACTGACATCACCAGTGATGTCATGGGTATATCACTGATGGCGTATGGTGAAGACTATGTGCTGTGAATGATGTGTTTGTATAAACAATGTTAAATGATACAAGTAACGTTGTTGTTGTGTGGGACACTGATACACCCCTGTGAGAAATATGGTTCTGTCTAGATGGATTGGAGGGCCTATTTAAGAGGAGAGTTGTTGCAAAAAGAAAAGAAGATGTCCGTGTAGTTGAGTGCACATGATCAAGATTGTTGAGTTGAGTTTCCTGAGTTAAGCCAGTTAAGATAAGTTTGATTTGCTTGTTTTCATTTTATTTTTGAGACACTTGGTTTGGTTACACTGTTCAGAATAAATCACATTTTTTTTAAGTCATTGAACAAGTCATCAAGTCTGCCTCCTATCATCTTTCTTGACGTTCTGAAGCTTCTTCACACTGATTTATTGTATCCTAAGATTCAATATTCTATAACTCCACCTACTATGTTTTCTTCATATTGCTTCTTATTTTATTTTATTTATTTATTATTTCTTCTTATATGTTGCAAAAGGGGGATTCTTCTTTTAAGAAATGTTATACTTTTAAAAATATTTTTTCATCAAACCAAATGTAACAACACACAGTGCTTCACACAGAAATTACTGTATGAAAGCGCAACCAGCGATAACAATTGTGAATTATTTCATAGAGGTTCACATGTAAAATATATGGTGCTCACAACTAAAGATTAATATACTGTAAATGAACTCAACCCAAAATTTCATTAAAAAGTACCAATAATATGATGAAATGTAAAACATAAAGCAAGGAAATAACAAAATACAGTAACTGAAGAAGCTGACACACTTATATAGTACATATTCCAGCACTTTATTGAATATTTCCATTTTAAAGGCATTATACATTTATTCCACTGTGTTTCAGAGGAAAAGATTGTACTTTCTGCCCTAAAAACTATTACTTGTTAGCTCTAGTTATTTTACAGAACAATGTCTTATATGCAATAACCACATAAAATGATGCATTGTTAGATTTTAGAATTGCCAGAGCAGTCAGACCATTAACATCATTAAATACTTTTAATAGAGCAGTTATGTATCACTTAGTTTGTGGGATTATAACATTATTAAACACACCCCTATTCTCACACCACTTTCTTTTAGTAGTCAGATTTTCATCATCAATGTACAGAAAAGTAGATTTGCAAATTGTCTGAACACTTTTCAACTACAAAAAAATACTTCCCAGTGAAAATGTATTTCACTTATACATACTGTATATATAACTCTCTTATGGAGTGTATGAATTTTAGAATTACAAAATAAACAAATGAAATTATTTGACATAAAAGTGTTGTATACATGTCCAGTATATGCAAATGTTTAGAAGCCTTTACTGAATTTGACCACATATTACAACTTCTGCTGCATGTTTGAGTGGTATCAGTTTGGTGATTCTGTATTAGATTTAAGTCGGATATTTCTGCATCTCACATGAAAGGAAACAATGACTGCAACTGCATAAATAAACCAAATGTAATTACTACATTAGTACAAATAATATGAATCAAAAGTTTCTTGTGTAATGCTCATTCATGGATAAGGAAGTGGAGGACAGTGGGTAACAGCATGTTACTGTAAATGAAAGCAGCTACTGATTTAAAAACACTGAATTCTACACTGAATCCCTATAACAGGAGAGTTGAACACCAACCACTACTAATGCCACTGCATGACACCAAATGCTGCAGTAAAACGCTCAATTGATGCAACAGCAAACACATTAAAGAGGGTTTTTTTCTTTGTGGAGTGTGTGTACACTGGCAGAACTAGAAGGTGCTGTTTTGCCGAGCAAGGAAGTAATCCATTTTCGTTTTTCTCTTAGGTTTTAGGAGCACATAGAGGAAGATGGAAACTACAGTCAGGAAGCAGGACACCGCCACCATAGCAACCACCACCCATGTAAACATGGAGTCTGGGGAGAGATGGACAGAGGTAAATGAATGTATTAGAAGACTGATCTTATTTTCTTGGGTTTGGCCATTGCTTCTATCAGTTATGATAACATTGTACTCATGTTAATTCCTGAGATCAAAGAACATAATGACATTGCTCAACAAAGTCAGTTCAGTGACAAAAGTGTTTTGACAGTTCTGTCTCATTTATATATATATATATATATATATATATATATATATATATATATATGGAATATATACACACATTTATGCACACACAACTCACCCTCTGTTTGAAGCTGTGTGATGACTTCTTGTCTCCCTCCTTGGTTCTGAGTGACACATTTCAGCTCTGTCATTATGTCTTCTTCTGTTATCGCTACAACAATCAGCCTCACCTCAATCTGGCACCCTTCTGACACGCTGGTTTGCCTGGGAACATTGAGACAGACATCTGTTTACATGGTATCACTGATGGGATTGACGTGGCAATAATTTATTAACTTGTATTGGATGTACCTCAAGGGTGACATTAGGCAAGATGTTTATGTAATAATCAGCTTTGAGTGTTATTGTAGTATATTTACGCTAGAAAAATGGGGGAAAAAAACATGCATTTTTAAATAACAAAAAACGTAATGTGCCATTGACGGACATAATTGTCCCACAATGCAATGTACAAGTTACCCATAACTGATAAAGTAAAACAAAATTATGTGGTGCAATAGCTGCAGCGACACATCAGATACCATTTTTAAGAAAGTAATAAATAAACCACTGGTTTCAGCACATCCATCAAAAACAACAATTACCTCCTTGTCCCCTGCAGAGCCCGTCCATCAAGGTACGATGACTCCACTGGTTGGCCATTGACCAACCATGTGACAATAGTGGAATCTGCCTCTTGACATTCAGTGACCACCATGCAAAACAGTTGCAGTCCTGAACCTAAATGAGATTGCATTAGACTTGGACATTACACTTTGTTCAATCAATATTGTGACTATCTAGTTTGTGTTCATTTTGCTTTTAAGTTTTAGAGTTCATTCATTGAGATTCATCATCTCATCATCTTATCATCACTCACCATGTGGACTTTCAAATATTGTTCCATTCAGTGGCGAGACAATCACGGGCGGCTTAAATGTTGGAGCTAAGACGTGAAGAAAAACACATTTAATTAATAGATGCGAACATTTGGATTCAAAATTTACAATATAAATAATCTGGTAGTAGTAGCATCAATATACTGTCCCAGCATGGAAGTTTGAATTGTAGAAACAAAAAACAAAAAAAAGTTTTCAAATTGCTGCCATCTTGGTATGGAATGAAATGCTTTATTTTTAGCATGACGAGTCGATAACTAGCTGGTAAAGAGAGGTAAACCCAAAAGACATGATTTGTTACATTCACTATTCACTGACAATATGTTATTGTTATTTTCTTAATAAATTTACAACTAGATTTCAACTCACTGGGAACGGTGCTGTAGCTGCTGCTGCTGCTGATCAGCCCTGGCTCAGAGGTCATGGAGACATCAGGCACAGTGGTAGTTTGAGCAGGGTCTGGACCTGGCAGACAGAAATTCACACATACATTTAGAAACATGCATGTACACATACTCTTACCAACAGCAACAATGGCTATATTTCTTATTATATTATTATTATTTGCATCTATTTTTTATGGAGTGTTTGGTGTTTTGTTTTGTGTGAGATTGAGCTTCCTGTTCCCTGTCCCTAACTGAACTAAGTGTGGTGCACCTGTTAAACCAGTAGAGGGCAGGGCTGATTTATAATTTATGCTGGTATTGTAAAAAAGCAAACTAATGTAATCTCCAAATCATTACTGTATAGTATTATTTGGTGACTTGTGATTTATGGATTATTTTATTCACTTTTCATTAAATATATAAAGTGTAAATACAGTTATATTTGTATATTATATGTATTATATGTATTTTATTATTAAAGGAAGCAGACCTGACAATCAAATAATGGCCCTTATTTATATGAGTAATCATAATTACATTTCAAAATAAAACCTGTGATAGACATAATTTAAATGAGTGTTGTGACATCACCCACCCACACGGATCAGGAAGGCTCGGCTGACTTTGTACTGCTGGTTGTTGATGAGCACTCTGAGCTGGCAGGTGTAGAGACCGGCGTGGGATAGCTTCACAGCAGGGATCATTATATTGCCTTTGAGATCCTGGCGGAAGGAGCCCTCCCTGCCAAACTGAAGGGGAGTGCAACTGGAGCCCTGTCAGGAAGCACAATACTGCGTCACTTATGGAGAAGGATCAAGATACTATCACCACAGGGGTTGAGGGTTCGAATCCAACTGGGGCCCCCATGTTTCAAATGCTTACATACATGGTGATGTACAGTATGAGGTTTCTATAGTATCCATAAAATGGGAAAATGTTTGGTACAACATTAGGTAAGCATGTGTCAACAAACACCCTAATGGGCCATTTACTGATATATGACTCTTGTAGACTTCAACTAGTAGAAATATGTCGCTATGGTAACCTTATAAAAAATGAATGGATAAATAAATCTTACTTTAAACTGTAACATTTTTCATCTTGAGCTGCTTTCTGAGATTAAATGAGTTGCAGCACAGTTGCTCTATTGTATCACATTTTTTCTAACTGAAGCAGTTCAAAGTGTTGAGCACAATGTAAAGTCCTCTGAGACAAATGTGTGATTCTGGGCTATATAAAAAAAATACAGTTGACTGTAGCTGCAGAAATTTCCATCTTAGTCATTTTTGTCTTAATATCTTAAAACAAGTGGAAAAGCTTTAAAAATGTTCAAGAAAAGAGAGTGTCAGTATCTTGAAATCAGACATACACTGCTAAATCCAAAACAAATCAAAATATATTTTAATTTAGAAACAAGTTTATTTGTATAACATAATGAAATTGGAAATTGGTTGAAAAGAGAGTTGTTGTCTAGATTAAAGTCTGTGTAAAGGAAAATGAGAGATTTCTTTTCAAACACATTATACATGTTAGAAAATAATTGCTGAAAACATGTGAAAAGACTGTGAACTGTGTAGTACTGAATTCTTCTGTAATTCTTCTGTATGAGTTCTGTATTCAGGATTTTTTTGGGCAGGCCTGAAATGGTGGCTCGATGACGTTAGAGGGGTTACTAGCATGACCCCTCCACCCCTTTATAAACACTAGAGCTTCATGTACTCATAGCTACTATTTTTGGGTAGTTTTAAAAACTTACATCAGAGACAACTGGGATTCACTTTGGATAATTTGCTGTTACTGGCGAATGGGGCCATTTTCGGTCAACGTTAGCGCTCAAGGAGTTATTTTAAACCCAGTTGTTGATGGATTAAGCCACCAGCGGCTTCAGCTTCAGCACCAGCTGTGCGGCAGGGAGGTCCCAGGCCAGAGGGAGAGCATTTGCTGGGCAGCACTTCACCAAAAAGCATAGCGTGAGAGGCTTTTGCTCCAAGGGTGACAGCCTCAATGAAGCCGCCAAGGATGTTTCAGCAGAGAAGTGAGTAACGTTAAGTCAAGGTCAAGGCAGTTGGCTGCCCACCTAGAGCTTGGTCCTGCTTGAGGTTTCTTCCCATTAAAGGGGAGTTTTTCCTTGCTGTTGTCGCCAAGTGCTTGCTCATGGGGATATTGTTGGGTCTCTGATAAATTAAAGAGTACGGTCTTGACCTGCTCTATGTGAAAAGTGCCCTGAGATAACTTTTGTTATGATTTGGCGCTATATAAATCAAATTGAATTGAACTGAAATGAATTAAGTGCAAAAACGGCAACGACACGATTTAACATAACATGATTTTGAAACCTAATTTTATATACTTTGCGATTTTTTAAATCATTTAAATTTGTCTTCGTGGTTAGTTACACATTTTTCTGTGGTGTGACAAACATATTTATTATTGCTTTGCGTGGACTTTAAAATAATGATCTTTTACAATGAATATACCAAATTCCAATCAGCTCTTGTTGAAATCACACAAAATAAAATGTTTAAAATGTCAGTCAACTGATCATTGAACTATTAGTGTTGATTCAAAGGTCAATGTAGCAAGTATTTTTCCACTCACCTTGTACCACTCTGTCTGTCTCTGTGTCTGGTTGAAGAGATGTAGATGTGAACATTTCAGTGACAGCTCCTGTCCCACTGTGGCATTAATCGGATAGGATAGTTTCTCCATGTTCGCAGAACTTGACTCGTACACATGCAGCATGATACTCCCGGTGATACAGTAGGTTTCATTTCTGGAGACAAAAGTGAGGACAAAAATCTTAAATCACAGGTAGCAAGAAAGTGTAGCAAAGCAACAGGAGGAAGAACAAAGTTCCTTTTTGGAAAAATAAGACATGTTCACAAAAAAATGTAATGATAATTATATTATATTGTGTGAATATTCAGAGTATGTCTGAGCATCAAAGGAATTCACCTTTTAGTTTTCCTATAGTAGGAAAAACTGTTATAGGAAAAATGTGAAATACTATACAAAATACAATTAGTTTGAAAATATATATGTTTTTTTAGTTATTTTATATTTTTGGAAATAAATATTGTGGTGGTTTCCATATATCTACTGTAACTATGTGCTTGCTAAATTGAGAAAAACCACCAGCGTGAGAAGAAATTGCGTTGTCACTTGTTGGTTGCAAGACTGTAGAGTTTCTTAAATCACCGTCTGCAAATGCAGTTCAGTAAAGCATCCCAAAAAAACAAAAGGAGTGCTTTATCAGTACAGATGAGGGATGAACCATGAAGTCAGAACTACCTGTAGGTGCAGGTATATTTCCCCGAGTCTGAGGCCTGAGCTGGTAGAAGCCACAACTGTCTGTCACGCTGATGGACATGCCCCTCACCCTCATAGGCTCCTGTACCGTTGCCCCTGGTGATGACATAGGTTGCTGTTGGGGAGGCGATGTTGCGTTTTTTGAGGACGCGCTGGAATATGGGGAAGTCGAGGATTATGGCCTCGCCCTCCACTCTGAATTTTTCCAACTCTGGAGTTACCCAGAAGCAGCCGTCTGCAGGGAAAACGCAGCTCAAAATCTTAATTATTATGGTTAAAGCAACATATTATTTGACTAAAACATTACTTTATTAAATAACAGATATTGACCAGGCAAATATTGACGAGATTTTGAGATGAGATTTTACTCAAATATGTAAGCAGTAATACAGTTGAGGGAGGAAAGTCCACTCTGCTTTGCATTGTTCTTCACCTCCACCTCAACTATTGTTTTCTTTATTGTTTTCTTTATTCTTTATTGTCTCCACCCAACTAGTACCTGACTAAATTATACGGCCATGCCGATTTTCTTTTTAGTAAGTTTAATTCATGGCAATGTCCATTTTACCAGCAAAATTGAGCTTAACTGTTAACAAGTCACTTCTTTGGCAAGTACTGTTGCTATGGATACATGCAGTTTGCATGCTGACATAGTAGGGACTATGTTTCAGGTGTCTGGTTATACGATGGCCACATTTCTGGTTGCCTTCTAGGTGTCTGTTGGAATGGTTTGATATAAAGTGTGTGCAGCTACATAATAAACATCGTGCATGCTCACCTTTCATAGGCAGAGGAGGTAGTGGAGGTAATACAGGTATTCCATAGACATATTCGATGATGACCACAGTGAACATCAATGTCAAGCGAACCATGATGGCACTCTGCAGGGGCACACACATCATAAATAATAGATCCACTGACAATATGTTGAGTGATGTCTAACTAGTGAGCCAGGATATGCTGTCAATGAAAAGTACTGAGTTTCATACTTGTATTAAAAACTGAAGGAAGGAAAGGAAGAGAAGACCAAACCAGAGGAATAACCATTACAGTAAGTATAACTAAATACCACTTTTCTCAACAAAATGTTGAAGCTCTTGAAGACTAATGGAGAAAAACTAAAATATTAAAGTGAGAGTCATGCCTGAGACTGGGATTTTGGTGCTGTCCCTCAAGCAGCTGAGAGTTTTTTATAGATAAAAACTTCATCACAAGGGTTGTCATCGAAACACCAGCACTCATCCCACCCCCCACACACAGCAGCCACATTTAACCAAGGGGCTTTACCAAAAGCAACACTTGACATGAGTCACTTTAAATGGTTAAAGGCCACTCATATTACCGGGCAGAAAATCAATTACTCAATAATAAAAAAATAGTAAGAGAAGAGATATATTTTTAAATATATAAAATTAAAAGATTTTTTGTTTTTGCTTCAACTGATATAATTAAAAATATAGGCCTGTTTGGCTGCTGTTTAAACAAACCTTTAACGGTTTCAGAAAATATTAATAACTTAATAGATTAGAATTGTTTCTGAATGAAAGATTTTTCTATTAATTTAGGTAGTGATAGCAGATTTCAACCCTGTATTTAGATTTTTGGTGGTGGGTTTATAATTTTATTTACATGAAGATCTGGGACTATGTACATAATTCATTTGAATTTATTCAATCCTGTTTATTAGATTTGAGCATTATTTAATTTAATCAAAACTAAAACAATCTAGATAGGTCTATTGTACTATATTTTAAATTATCTGCTATATTCTACCCTGATGTAATCTGTTCATATACGTATATCCCAAATGCTTCTGATATTTTATATATATATATATATATATATATATATACACACACACACACACACACACACACACACACATATATATAATATTCTATCACATTTTATTAGCTGGACCTCTGACAGAGAGGAAGGTAAACTCCAGGGTTTGTGTTAAATCATCATTTCCATTGGAAACAAGCTGATTTTCACTTCTGCTTCCGTTTCTTCGCCTGTGATTACTGGGATCTTCTGACAAGAAGCAACACTTTCACACACACACACACACACATTGATGCACATACACAAAGACACTCAGATACACTTACGCATACACACTAGTGATGAATCTTTTCCCTGATCAAATCTTTGGTTCAGTGTGTATCTGGGATTAAATGGACATTTTGGACACACACATTTTATATATATATACACATACATATATACATATATACATACATATATACATACATACATACATACATACATATATATATATATATATATATATATAAGGTAAGTGGAATGATTATGGAATTTTAAAGGCTCACATGTACGTACATATTTTATCATTTACATTCACTTAGGTTTTTATGGTCATTACAGTTTTTGATAAATCTCAAGCTATTGTAAATGAACTGAAAATACCCTCAAATTCATATCCTGTATACAGTCTATGTTCACACTAGAATATACAAGCAGTAGTGCAAAAAGTATTCAAAAGTAGCAAGATTACAATTTAAAAAATAATGTATTAAAAGTATGTATATAAATATGCATAATATGCATATGTGTATAGCTATATAAATAGACAAAATTGTATTATATCTATATAACTATACATTAACAGTAAAGTAGTTGTTAGTAGTTTATATATAAGCAATAAAAAACATATATACCCTTCTATTCAAAACGTGTACAAATACATTATTATACGACATCACAAACACATTCAAATTGTAAATTAGTTTGTAATATGATTTGATTATTACTCAAATATACATCTATATACTGTATGTGTATAAGCATACACACTTGCATATGATTACACACACACACACACACACACAAACAGCAGTACGGTATACTCACAGTGTACAGGTGAGCGTGGCGGTTCCGGCAGTGTGACGGTGATAGCAGGCTGATGTGGTGACAGCGTGGACTGTAGAAGCATGTGGTCAGTTTCTTCTTGACGTAGTGGGAACCTGCACTCTCTTTTCAAGGTTCCCACCCCTCTGAGATGGAAATTTCTCAGGTTTCCCAATGTAACGCAGCGTACTGTACAGCTCACCACTCATGTCTGCTGACTCCTCCACACACACATACACAGTATGTTCACACACTTACTCACATACACATACATTATGGGACAGATTTCCTGCAGGATTAATTCTGAAGAACAGTGTTTACAACTGTTTTTGCTGTTGCTGTTTAGTTTGCTGTTTGCTGATGCCTCTGGCATCATCTCCTCATTGTGTCAGTGGTGGACATATCTGTTTGCTTAAAGAACGCAAGAACACCCACATACATGCACTCACACACATTAACTATCCACACAGGAGAGTAGCAGTATCTAGCAAATTGTTTTGGCTTTGTTTGCTTAATTTTTGAGATATGTTCTTCTCTTACATTTCTGCTGCCACTCCAGGAAGTTGTGTAGGTTGTGAGGTATATAGAACGTTGTGGTTCTGAAAACATCAAGACCTATTTTGTTCCAAACTTTTCTACTTTTTTACTATGTCCTGGAAAACAACAGGTAGGCTCTGATTTCTTGGAGTCATCACAGTGAGGTTGCAAAGTAACCACCGGAAACCCTGTACAAACTGCACAGAGTGCTGGGCAGGTGGATAAACTGTTGTTCAGCTGCCTCCTGGCTCCAGCTCCTTACTTGACACACATGAACCCCACAGTGGACTTTGTCACATTTCTAACTGCATTTTTCAAAGACTGTAACCTCTATCGTCCCCCTACCTTGACCCCGTGGTTATTATTGTAGCCATGGCACAAAGGTGGCCTAACTTTAAGTAAGTAGTAACTTTAACCCACTCCAAGTGTTTCTCTAACCTCAACAAAGTGATCATTTTAATCCAAACCATGATCTTTCCCTAAAACTAACCAAGTGTTTTTTAACCCACTTAACCACAGCATGGTCACATCATAAAACATCGTTATTTTTTAAAAGTGATTTGTTACAGTTTTGGGAAAGCACAGACAAATGATGTTGACCTGTCAATTACTGATGATAGAGGCGCCATATTAGAAAATCGTCGTTCTGGAGTCACATGGTTAAACAATGTATTTGGTCATTTGATTTGGAGGACTCATATTCAGCAAACTGCCTGAGATCGTACGTTTCTGGTACTTTAATGAGTTGTCATTTTCAAAAATGACATTCTCAATGAAAACATTACAAAGACTAATAAATATTTATCCCATGACTTTACTTTGGGAACTGTTTCTGTTATTTTGTCCTTGCCCTGTACTAAAACTGTAACTCTGATCATTTGATGTGACCTCTAAACTATTTCTATTGCTGTGAACTGAGTCATTAGTGCAGAGGACTGTGTGTTGTGGTAAAACTGGAGAAGTAGCACAGCCCAAAGGTAGTGGTGTCAGCTTCTGTATTGTTTCTTCAGTATTGATACCTCATGATTAGTAAAGAACAAACCAGCCATTCTGTAATGAAATATGCACCACTCCCTACGTTTTCTGGTAAAGAAGTATGTGAGTGTGTGCACATTCACCAGGGCAGGTAACACCAAACCTGTAATACGTAGGAGGGGAGGGGGCATGGCAGTGTAGAGAACTTGGTAGAGTGTAACATGGTAGAGTCCTGCTAACTGGCCTGGCCTGGGGTTGATTATTTACTTAACAAATAAAAATTTCATGAAATGTTTCTCTTTTTTTCCACTCCGACTGCCAATCATCTACATCCATGAATTCAGGCTAGTTTTGTAAAACACAGGAAAAATATAAAAGTGATATTGTGAATGAAAATATAAAATTATGGCAAGTAACATTAATATCGACAAATACAATGTAATTTTTCATGGTTCTGGTTCATATCATACAAATCACTCCCACTACAGGGTGGGATAATTGTAAGCATCAAAAACTAGGAAAATGTGAAATGGACAAAGACTGCAATAATAGGGCTTCATTCTATTTATGCATTGAATTTTGAAATTTCCATTTTTAGATTTTTTTTAACCAGAATTTTATCAAGTAGTTGACTAAATCAATGAATGTAAAGAATGTCGTCTGAACTCTGTGCTCTTTCGAGTCAGTGATAAAGATCCCAGTGATCCCCCCTGGCGTTGTGTGAGTGTGTGAAGTAAGCTGTTACTAAAAAATCAATAATAAATAAATACTTCCATGAATACTTAAAGTCACTGACTATGAAAAAAACCCTGGCACTCAGCTAGCCTTCCCTGTATACACAAATGTTTAGAAACAGTTGTGTAACAGCAGCATGACTCACTGTGTTGTCATCTCCACACGTAGAAACTATGGTGTTCACCGTTATGCATTCTTGTGTATTTCTCAGCTTGGATGACATATTGATCATGACTGGGCATTTTCCTATATGGACATACTCATGCCGATGAAACGAGTACTTTGATAAAGCAAACTGCAAGATGAGCTGGTTGGTGACAATCCTGTAATGCTGGTTGGATCTGTACCCCAACTACTTTTTACATTAAATTCAGTTTGTAGCAGAGTGAAAAAGTTCACTGTTTTCAGTCTGTTTAGATTAACAGTGATTGATAACAAGAAGAAACACTGCTTGTAAACAAAAGCCAAACAAAAGTTTGATGAAGAGCTGCAGATGACCAGCACACCTCCAACAGGTTTTGAGGTTTTATTTTACTTTTTTTTATTTTACTTAATTTATGTCATAATGTCATATAAATGCCATGATGTTAGCAGAGTGGAGCAGTGAACTCTATAGTAAACACTATAGTGTGTCATCCACGTCCCTGCACTCTGATAAGGAATTTAAAAACACATCTGATTTTACTTCTTGTAACTAAGGTATAACTGTCCTCACTACTTATTAGGAACACATGAAGTAAGAGCTAAAAGCAAGCAACAGTCCAGACATTTTGTGCTGTTCAGATTTCCAGCACAAGGAGCTGCATTCCTTGGCTTCTTCTACTTCTGCTTTTCTACACCTTGCACTTTGATCTCCTCTTCCTTTTTTACTTACACCTCTCTTAGACAAAGAGATACATGTATATTCAGGCATCATGGCATTACGATGGTTGGATTATATTGTTCACCTGACCAAATGAACGTAACCAATAAAGGTAATGATAAACTTGAATTGAATCATTACATTAATGTATACATTACATTAATAATAATTATACTGTTTGCATAATTCGTTATTTTTTGAATGCACCCAGAGAAACAACCACTGCTGTTCAGTGTATTATGACGAGTATGTGGACATCTCAAATTGTTGTTTGGAGTTGCCCTGAAAAAAAGTCTAAAATTCGTCTAAATTATTTAGAAAACCCCAACAAATGAAGATCTAACATCTTCTGATCCTCGTCAAAACAGTATTTTCCTACAAAACTGAATCCTTACATTTTAATGACAATGACATTTAAACGTGATATTTACTCAAAACAAAGTGGACAAGATGGACTTTAAGCTCAGCAGATCTTGCTTATGTCTGAGCCAACATCTTCAGTTGCAAAGCAGAGTTTTATAATTGACTAATTGACTTATAATGTGTTATTCATATTTTTTAGCAGGGGGAAGCCACATGTGGGTTAACAGACAGGACATACTGTTCATTAGAAACTAATGATTGGTCATTGAGAAAACAGGAGATGTTGCATGTTTTGGGAATTCTCCAGATCGCTTCATTATCTGTGATATCCTGATACTTGAAACCACTGGACAGCCTAAAGAGTTTGATAGACCGGCTCTGTTTGGGGCTGAGGAATTCACCTTCCACCCACACATTATATTTGGACTCTTTCCAGTTTAAGAACTAACAAACCCCTATACCATTATCAGACTGTTTTTTGCATCCCTGTAGCGCACTGTTTCTTTTGGTGATAGAGCCAAAATGAATTAATAATTATTAATTAAGTTGCATCTTTAAATGCAATTTTCTGGTGACTAAAAAGCTAACTTTTAAAAATAAATTGCATATTGTGAAGATGAGATGGAGTACAGCTTAGTGCTGTCACAGGAAGTATGACAAAGTATGACATTCCAGGATGCATGAACTCAACCACAGTAGTTTTTCATATTAAAATGAGTGAAACCTGACCAAAATCCAGAAATAAACAAAGTAATGTAACAGCATCTTATCCAAATTATCTTTCCCTAACCAGAAGCCCAATGAACCAGACCTGTGTGGCAGCAATTTCCCTTTTTGGACCAAAAATTAAATCTAAAATGTTCCTATGGGCAATAGAGATGTCAAACATTTTGCTCAAACCCATCTGATACAAACAACAAAAAATAAGATTTTTGGAGAGGCATTAATTTGATTTCTTCTCCGTAGAAGAACATGCAGTAATTTTAATTTAGTTGTCTTACAATTACAGTAGCCCTTCCCTTAATATAGACCTTGTATTTTCTGTTTTTCTCCAAAATATAATAATTAATAACAATTTTATTTATTTCTGTTTTTTTCATATGAAATACAAAATGACACCAACAATGGCTGAAGCTTGTTGCCGTGAACACTGAGAAGACTAATTTGTCTAATGATGTCCTTCAAAGTAAAGAGAAAAAAATCTGTTATTTTGTTATCTGTAAATCTGTTAGTCTTGCTACCAGTGAGCAAATCTTCCTGTCAACCATTTTTATATGTCTTATTTTATAAATCTATGTCTAACCTTTCATCTTAACCTGAAGTGATCAAGGGCATTCTATAAATTTAAAGGTGGACAATTCAGTTTAGAAGCCTAAACTGAAAATGACTGCACTACATCTTTTAGCAACTAAGAGTGTGTTGTAAGACAAAGAAATACCTCATACTGCACCGAACTGTATGAAGGGCACTACATACATTTCTAAAAATCCCGTCTTCCAGATAAAGTGCTCATGTCAATAAATTGCCCCTTTCATAAGACATCCTCAGAAAATCACATCTGTCATGACTTCTCTTTTTCAGCATGGCTCAGACACCCACGCACAACAGGATGGACTCAACAAGAAGTTAAAATTTACAACACACCAATACCATATTATTTGGAACGACTCTTCATGTGAATGGCTAATTCATCATTACTGCATTATGAATGATTGACCACTTAACATTTAATATAATTTGAGGTTTTTTTTTGTTTATTGGGTACAGATTGTGGATTCATGTGAGAATAACTTTAAAAGAATGTTCAATGCAAATATGACTCAGCAGTAAGATGAAAAGGTGCAGCTGACGTGTTTGAAGTGTTTCAGTTAGCCAACATGTGTTACAACATGTCTCTTTTCAACATGTGTGCATGTGTGTTTGGGGAACAAACAGCAGCAGAGGCCTTTCAGAGACAGAGGACACACTCTTTGTTTAAAATTACTTTTAAAGTTTATTCAAAGAAAAAAACCCTCAGGAAAATACATGACTTCCTGTCATACACAGAGAGGACATAAGTTAGAGTAGCATGGCAGAAACAGCAGAGGAAAAACACATCGCCTCACGTCCAAGCCTGCAGGGAACATCACTGCAATGTTTCCACGTTGAAGCAGTGCTATGTGAATACCTGAAATGAACAACACGTGTGTTCTTTATTGTTTTGTTAAGTAGGTTACTCAGTGGAGCAGGGGAGATGACAAAAAAAAAAGAAGAAAATATCCAATAAAAACTGGGCTCAAAAAGCAAAAACAAAGAATTAAAGAACCGAGACGCATATGCATTAAACATAAATACTGTGATGCACATTAGTGGAACAAAACATTGCCTCTGTAAACATTTCTCCACCTAAGGTGAGCATAATAATATTAAACCACCGCAGTCGCATATTTACGTGTACATTGACTTACAGAAACAACAGAAACTATTGTTAAGCTTCCCGACTAGCTCTAAAACTTAAGAATACACAATGCTTCAAGTGATTTCTTCTTTTTTTTTTTAAAAAAAAAAAAAGGATTTCTAAGTAGTGGTTTTTATAACAATAGGTTTACATGTTTTAAATGCTGCCTTCTTGGCACTTTTCCAATGTGAGTCAACGAGCGACTGCTTTTTCTCATCAGATATACCTGTAGATTTATATCTCATCCTTTTTTAGCCCATTAAGAATATCAATAATCATTACATGTTTTTCATGAAGTCAATACATCATCTCTTCAAGGCCTTGATGCAATAAGAGACACACACCAGGTACTACTGCACACACAGACCTCAGACAACACAGCATTGGGGTCCAAACAGCTTCTCCATACGAGGGGAGGGAAAAGTTTTTGTCTGACAGACAGTGACCTTTACACATGTTGGAACACTGCTCATGTGTGTGATTGTTTTTGTCAGGGGAAAACCACATCCAAGGTAAACTTGTTTGTGACCTGACAAAGACATGTTTGGACATGAAGTCAGAGCACAAACTGGACTCTGCTTTTCCCCCTTTTTTCAGTGAACAATGTGCAATCTGTCAGTTGCTGTGGAAATGGAGAAAAATCCAGCTCGCCAGATGGCCTGAAGGAGATTGACGCTGCAGTTTGCTGCTCAGTCTTTCACATATACAGACAACTTAAATATCCACTGGAGCAAGAAGTGAGGGGCGCAAAATAAAGAGAAAAAAAAGATTCCTTCCCAAAGAAGTGGGTTTCCGTCTTCAGTTTCTTCACAAACAGCCGAGTGAGGAAAGGTTCTGCTCTGTGTTGCCTGTTTTGTGACACTTCATCACAGTAACACTGAAATCCAGAGTCTGAATGTTGGATTCATAAGATTTACGTCCTCATTTGATAGGAAAGTGTGCTGGACAAACGCGAGCAGAACTCGCAGAATGCCAGAAAACCCTCCTCAGCTCTGATGCTCTCTCGGTGCTTGTTTCCGCACAGATTCTCACAGCTGTGCAAAAGGTTGCAAAACAAAAGCAAAAGGTTGCCGCCCCGGAAAATATCTACACCTGACGTAGAGGCTCCGCTGCTGCAGCTTTCAATCGTCTTAACTCGAAATTGAACATCTAGGATTGATCACTTGTGACAAGATACAAAGCAAAAACATCATCTCATGCCTTGGACCACCACACAGTAATAAGTCTTTCTACATTCTTGACACTTAGTGCATTGCATTCATACAAATGATACAAATGAAAAATGATTTGAAGTAACGAAATGGAAGATAGAAAAGCGCCTTCCAGAGAAAACTCCTCTACTGAAACAAACCTGCTGACCATGCGTTACCTCTCTGCCACAAAATTCTGATTTGTCTGTGACTCTCAGACCGCACACGCACACACACATACTGAACTTCCTCCTCTACTTTATCTCTCTGTTATCATCTTCTTTTATTTTATGTTTGACTATTCACAGCAGTTCAAGTTTCTGGAGTTGAGAGACATTGGGCGATCACCCTACCCGAGTTGAGTTTAGGTCGTCATGTTTGACCGGTGGGACAAAATCATGACCACTGACACTATCCGGAAGATTAAATGAACTTTTATTATACATAGACACCTTTATTTATGTTATTATTTTTTTGTGACGCACCCACATCACTTTCTTTGTAGACAAACATACCTTTCACTTCTGTGGGTTCAGAATAAAAGCAAGCAAACTGTGGACATGTGGGTGGATGTGCGTAAATCTTAAAAAACAAGGTAAAAGACATGTTTAACTCCACATAGTTACACTTATCTTCAAGGAATAATAATAATAATAATAATAATAGCAATAATTCAAAAAATACTATTCTGAAATCCATCTGCTTCAACACCTCTTTCTCTCTCAATCACCCCCTTTTTGTAAAGCACCTGTCCGAACACAATACTTCAACGACACACACGCACCATCCTGTCGAGTCCCATCAAACATGACTTACAATAAAACCTCAATTATTAGTCCCCTCCCGCCTGCTTGTCATCACTCCCATCGGCTCCGGGGGTTTTTACAATTTCCCCCCAGCTGACAGTCTCAACCTTTAACCAGCATGTCAGCAGTAATTGGACCAAACAGAAATACATGTACACACACCACTGTAGCATTAATACAACAGACTCCGACCCCAGCGGCCCTGTGAAACGCTCATCAGAAAGAGGATGGGGGTGGGGGGGGGGGTGGTGCGGGTTGGGGGTGGGGGCGGGGGTCACGGGGCGGAGGGGGGGAATCTCTTACAAGTGGCAGACCTGCAGAAGGTAGTAGCAGTAGTAGTAATAATAGTGGTAGCAGTACTAGTAGTTAGAAGACCTCAGGCTTATTGACCAGCCCAGGAGCACGGACATGATGCATCACTATCTGATGAGCACCAAGAAAACGGAGAGGGGAACAAAAAGTTGTTTACCCCCTTTTCTTGAATTCACATTTAATTGATTTCTACCTCCTTTCATATGTTAATCATCAATTTCCTTTTGTACACTTCAGGTATTTCAAGGGGCGACGACTACATGACCGGCCGTCGCTGCATCGCAGGCGGATCTGGTGTTGGGATGCAGCAGGGAAGGTGAAGTCATTGTTGTCGTCTGTTCCAAAGGTTTGTTTGGTTGTTGTTTTTGTTCTGTTTTTGGTTGTCAGAGTGCTGACAAGACATCGACGGTGGGTTCTGAGATCCAGTGTTAGCGAGGGGGGAGGACAATGAGGAGGATGAGGAGAAGGAGGAGGAAGAGGGAAGGGTGTGGACCTCTACCAGCTGAGCAGGTTGCTTCGGCCCAAAGTCATAAAGTAGACCTGGCTGGATCCTCCAGACCGAACGGAGGCGAAGAACACCTTAAGAGGAGACAGACAGATGGAGATTTTACTGTGGATGACTCACACAACACAAGAAAACTTGATGATGATAGTCTGATTAAGCTTTTCAGATTATCTACTGATATAAGTCAAGTCCAAAATTTTTTTTTGTCTTATAGTTTCCTAAAAGAAACACAAACCAGTAAAACTAACAGTATATTATATGGCACAAGAAAAATACTTGAAAAAAAAATCTCCTGATCATGTTTTTTCCTGATAAAAAAAGTATCTGAGGATGAGAGCTGTCCAATATTTATTTTTCTTATATTTTTATTATCCAACATAATACCCTAAATTAGTACAGTTTATTGTAAGACACAGAAAATATTTTATTCTGTTGTTGTCAAACTATAAATATTCTTTTGCTGAAATAAAGTAATTAAAATGTTTGGAAAGTAACATTAATATCAATGTTGGCAAATTTAACTGAACTTTAATTTTGATCCATGTCACACAAATTGAGAAATATGCAATTTCTTGTTCCCATCTTTGTTTGGATTAGGAAACAGAGATGCAGTGTGGGAAACAGACTGAAAATCTGGAGTTTGATTTATACACAATAATCAACTATTGCATTTGCAATATTGGTCAGAATAAATACAATATTATTGTATTATTATTATAATAGATATTTTCCATAGACCGCTCAGCCCTAGTTTATCATAGTTAATCGGCACACCAATCAGAATTTAGAATACTAGTCACAGGATTTCTTCAACTAAATGATGAGTAAATTAAATTTGAAAAACCTGCCAAAAGATTTCTCCAGTGTTAACAAACATCGGAAATAAAGGCAGTCATGGTTCTCCAAAGTCTTCTTATTATAATTCCTGCTAATGGCTAGCAGCTTATTTCCATAAAAAATATATATTGAAAGCAGAACCAACTCAGGCACCCAAATATATTCCTGGAATTAAAAAAAACGTTAATTCCCGTTCATTACAGTCCTGAAAAGGTCAAGGCAGTTTCTGGCAAGGAACCACAGAAATGAAAACATATTTTACTTATACTCCTCCACTTCTCAGTTGTCCAAACAGACCAGTCCAGAGAAGAGGGAAGAGAAACTGGAGTAGTTAGATGTCTTCCACAGCTGATAGTTACATCCAACATGTTTGATGCTCTGTGAGGAAATTAGTGTGTGTTTCTGTGTGTTTTGGACAAAACACTTCTTCTGTAGTGGATGCTTAAACTAAAATGTTGCCCTTATTTCCTGGCTAAGCCAAAACCCGACAAGAAGATTTCAGACTTGCATGAATGGTAATCTCTGCTAAAGTCATCGATACCAGCGCTGATGAGTACCGCCTGACAGATCAGATCAGGATGCATTATTGAACGTCTTCATGGAAGTCTCACCTTGTCATTTCTTTCACAGAGGAACTTAAGTCTCTGGGCTCTCTTGTGCATGAAGACGCCGTCCAGATGGCCGGTCTCCACAGAGCGGATCTCTATGGCCTTCTCACCCCAACCCATGATCTGGTTGGAACGAATGTAAGCTGCAGAGAGGAATTAAAGTGAACTGATATAATGATATTTAAAAAACACCAATTTACCTAAAGATAGATGAAGGTTGAACAGATTATGATCTCATGCAGAGAGTGTGTGTATGTGTTTCCTCTGCAGCTGCAGGACAAATGATCGATGCAAGTGCCTTGTGTAAGCAAAATACAATAGGTGTGTGTGTGTGAACATGTGTTAATTAAAGAGTAATCAATGATCAACTAATCCTTGTAAAGAATTTGATCCATTGAGAAAAAGGCGCTGGGTGTTACAGTGCATATCAGAGGATGTAGTGAACATTACTGATGAAGTCCCTGTTAAATGCCAGAGAATGTAAGAATTTAAGATTAAGAGATACACTGTCAAATGACCACACTGTTTCAGTTTACATGTATTTAATGACATCTTAATTAATCTGATAAATTGTTTCTTTGTTAATTTGTTGCTTTGCTTCAAACTTTATCTAGATCAGAGTAAGAAGATTATTATATGATATTTCCCTGACTTTTACCTTTTCTTTGCTTTTTTTCTGGTGAAATACTGGATTGTTTCACCTATTAAGGTAAAATGTAAAATGATCCAAATGTGATATCTGTGACTCACCCACTGAGGTGGGCATCTCCCCCCACTGCAGCACCACGTCCTTGGTGATGCGTCCATAGGTGTTGACGTAGACGCCCTCGTCCTCGTAGCACACCAGCAGCTCGATGCCGTCGGTGTTGGGCAGGATGATGATGGCGTGAGACTGGATATTGGTTTGGATCTGGAGAAACGCAGAACAAACACTAACAGGATGACTCACATGGTAAATTTAAGACATTAATTACTGAATGATGTCTGATGATAACCCTCTTGGCTGAAACATAATTTATAACTTGTTTTAACAGTTAAACCTCTGCTGCTGTTGGAGATATTTTATCATTCTTGATCAGACTTAGTATTGATAATCTGGGGAAGTTATTTACCTGACTCTTTGGCATCCTGGCAATGTTCAACCACAGCATTCAATCATATGAAAAAGCATTTTTATATGGTTGAATGTATGATTAATACAGTGAAAACTAAACTTTCTTGCTAAGAAACTGAAATCGACAATCGCAATCACAGAATTTAAAGAAATCAATAAAGTCAGCATTTTTACAATAACTGCTACTATACAGTACATAGTCACTGTACAGAAGTGAAAATGTTCTTTTACACACCAGCAAACATGCACACTGTGTATGTCTGTTCTTACGTGTGTAGGCAGATAGATGTCGTAGACAGCCCCAGAGTCAACATCCACAGCGTGGAAGCCTGAGCACGAGCCGTAGATGACCTTTAACCTCTGACCTTCCTCTACGGTCAGGTCTACCAGCAGGGGCTTGTGCACCAGGTCACCAAAGGACTGAAGCACACAGGTCAGAAAAACATATGATAATTATTGATAACAAGCAGCACAAACAGTTTCAATGAATTTGTAGTTAAAACTACACATAAATAATACAACTTTAGAAGAATTTAATCTTTGACCTGTTTGACACCGGGGCATCAACATGCATTTTGGATGATAACACACATACCAAAAACCCCATAAAATCAAGTGCAAATACACCACAGACGCACTAATGATATCATCATCCAACCAGCTTTAAGACAGTATGTGTATTTGTCATTAACAGCCACATGCATCATCTAACAAGCTGAGCCACAGTGGTTGGTTGACTCACCTTGAAGGCCATGAACTTGTGGTAGGGCTTGGGTGCCCAGGCGTAGACCTCCACTGAGTTCTTCAGGGCCAGAACCAAGAACTTGATCCTCTCATATTTAACTAGTGAGAAAAGTTTAAAAGGGAAACATTACTTAAGTGTGACCGGGCTCAGTTGCCATCAAGGTGAGAAACCAGCATCAGCTGGATGCCAAAATGTTGGTCAGTTTTAGATGTTGGTGACTTCTAGCCACGTCACTTTTATGATGTTCGAGACAATGTAGCTGTGGATCCAAGCTTTCTTGACCTGACACAGTATGGTAAATGGTAAATGGACTGTACTTGTATAGCGCCTTTCTAGTCATCCGACTACTCAAAGCGCTTTTAACACTACGAGTCAATTCACCCATTCACACACATTCATACACTGAATGGGTACAGGCGCTACCATACAAGGTCCCAACCTGCCCATCAGAGGAAATCTAACCATTCGCACACATTCATACACTGATGGCACAGCCATCAGGAGCAATTTGGGGTTCAGTATCTTGCCCAAGGGTACTTCAACATGCGGACTAGAGGAGCCGGGAATCAAACTGCCAATCTTCCGATTAGTAGACGACCCGCTCTACCTGCTGAGCCACAGCCGCCCCTGTGGGGCCTTATTGATACCAGGTATCAATAAGGTTCATATTTTTCTTTTTTTTTTACTTTTTAAAAGGAGTAAAATTTATTAAAATGGGGTTCATTTGGATTTTGTGGTCACATGTGTGATTGTCATTTTCTTTCCTGCTGCAATAGTCAATACACTTTATAGAAAAATGTGAAAACTGTCTGATTACTAATACATACATTACATAAAATGTTGAAGCCCTACTAAGCCCTCATTGCCATACAATCTTATCTTATAATTCTCTAAAACATGGCTTATGCATGGCAATATCTTATGATATGAATGATTAATTTACTGTATACTATAAATACAGACTAAACCAAACAACTAAAAGCCATTTAAAATTGTATGAATATATCTTATTTGTCTTTATCTTAGTTATCAAAAGATCCTTACACTGCTCCTCTTTGACCCAACATCTGCACAAGACGACTTTACATCATTCAAGGGAAGAAGTTATAGTTGCAGTTTTTTTCTGCTCAACTAAGAGCTTTTTGCCTCCATTTTGACATAGTTTTAGTTAGTAATGTTTTATTTCCGTTTTATATTCCTGCAAAAAAAACTCAACCCAGATGTATCATGGGATGACAGTCACAAGTTGGGACATGGAGCCATCTCTGGGTTTTTGCAAAGTCCTGTACTTTCCAAAAGGGTTGGTTCAGTCTCTACAAGCTGTGGTTCCAAAAATGCAATCTGACAAAAAAAAAATTTAAAAAAATCAACAATCGATGAATAAAACTCCTCGACAGGAAATGGGTTGACAACTGACAGCTCTGATTATCAGAGAGGGGTTTCCAACAGGAAGTGCCAGTCTTTGCTCAATGGGCGTACCATCACAGAGGACATTCTGAATTTTAGACAGGACAGTCCAGTTACATGTCCGCATGGATGTCCGTCATTTGTCACTATTACCTAACCTAGGGCTTTCCTCCCAACAGTTATCAGCGACATGCTCGAACTGTAAATGTAAACTCACTCTGCAGCTTATAAACAAAGCTCGTGAAGAGTCCCCAGGTTGAATCCAGATGTGGCTGGGTTTTTTTCTGATGGGGAACATTCATAACAAAGCAGGGATGGCTATCTAAACAAAAAGCATTATTTTCAAGAAAAAAAAAACCATAATCCGAACACTAAATCAATCAGATGGATTAGTGATGAAATGATAATGATATTTAGACATGCTCTCATAGATCCCACTGTAGTTATGGGTAGAGTTGAAAGCGCTGCACGTTCTTATCCTAACCTTAACCACAGCAAACCAAACGCTTACCTTACCCCTGCCTTTACTAATGTTGACTAAACACATACAGGTAACCGTAGAGACAGACAGGAAACATGCAAAGAAAAAGGTTCCCAGTCTTTGGCAGACCAGTTGCAGTATTTCTGCCTATAAATGTGATGAAATCCCTAAAATCCTGCTGTTTACAAACTGTAAGAATGTTACTTACCAACTTTGTAGTGGACGCAGCCCTCCAGATCTCCTACGGTGGTCCAGCCCTGTTTCTTCTCCACCTCGGGGTCATTATGCAGAATCTTGTTCCTCAGCCAGGACAGATAGTACACACGCAGCTTGTTCTTCTTACCTGTTGTTGATGGAGAAACACAAGGAGAGGTGGTGATAAATGGTTAGAGAAGTAGGGAGAGAGTCACCCATTATCAACCTTTATTTTATATCTCCCAAATCCTGTATTCATTATTACACTATAAACTTTGCATTTGTGAATTTTGTTGGCAACCTCATACAGATGGCCTAATCTATGTGTCTATGTGGGCACTTTTAAAGAATTGACAGACTTGAACAATTCAAAGCAACCCTGAAAGCCACCTGTAATGTCCTTGTTGGCTGATGAGTGCTTGCTGAGATTTATTTCTAGCCTGTAACTCTCAATTTATAAATTAACACACTTCTGGATGATTGCATTCTTGTTCTTGCTGCTGCAATGATCAGTTTGGAACAAACACATTTCATACTTTAGAACAGCCATGATGGGATTTTTCTCCATACTGCTGTCTATTGCAACATTTCAGGAAGTTGGTGATTCTGTTTGGGTGAAGTTGGGACAAAACAACATGCAAAGGAACACTGTGTATCAGTGTGTGTGTGTGTGTGTATGTGTGTCTGTATGAAAATGCACTCAAATTCATGAGAAGCAACATACAAGTATGAAATAATAATAATGAAATACAATGAATTTCCTTTGTGGCTGGCACTTTAAGGGACATGAGGAATTATCACAGCGAGCAAAACCTGTTTCAATGTTCATTTGGGTACTTATGTCTTATTATTATCACAGAGACAGCCCAGTGCACGTCCACTAATGTCATAATAAATCATGCACTTCTGAGAAATTAAAGGGGACATTTTCTGCACACTTACAGGTCCATATTTTTAATTTTATCTTTGCATGATTTACAGTTAAAAAAAAAACTACTTATTTATCTTAAACCGACCCTTTATGCAGCCCCTCAGTTCAGCCTGTCTGAAACAGGCCGTTTAGCTCCTGTCCCCCCCCCCCCCCGATGAGCCCACTCTGTTCTGATGGGCCGGTTCTTGGAAGCTGCTCCTCGGCAGATATCCGCCAGCTGCAAAGACTACGTCAACAAACTGTGCAACGAACTATAGCAATAGGATTTCACTACTTTTTCTCGTTATTTCCTCAAAATGTCAACTCAAATACATCTGTGCACGTTCGAGCTGAAATCCGATCTGAAATATAAGAGTGGACAATGCAAACAAGACATGGAAAAACCTTAGCAAGAACCTTAGCAACAAAGGCTACAGAATGGACGGCTGTTTATGGGCATGCTCGACAAGCCGACGACAGCTCGCCAGCAAGGTAGAAAAAAACGTTGCAAATGGAGCATTCAAAGCAGGTTGAAGCTTTGGCTTTTGACTTGCAGGGAGCAAGACATATGTTAACCTTATGTTTTGGAACATATGTCCCCTTTAAGTTGGCCGTATGTTTAATGCGTGAGGCTATTGTTTATATTGTTTCCAAGTATTGTGATCACAAAAGATGAGATACCATGAGGATGTGGCCTGGGTGGGTTTACAATTTTTTTGTCAGCCTTTCACACACTATGGTGATACAAATTTCCATGACGTGCATTTTTACGTTGGTACCACAAACGCACAGGAAATCGAGGCATGTTGCTCTGTGGCATTTCCGTCCATGGAAAACTGCGTGTGTCAGCATTACATATTGTACACACACACGACGTGGTCTCACTCGGCGAAAGATTTACTCAACATCCGGTTAGCTCAAAAAAAATCTGTTGTGACACTAGTGTGTGTGTGTGTGTTGAGAATAAACTTGAGAAAGAGGAGAAGTAAAAACGTGGAACTGTGTGTCACATGTTGTCTGAGAACACGTAGGATGTAGCAGGTTTTAGTGTGTATTCGCAGGTATGTGTGTGGGTTTATGTGCCGGGAAGAGATCAGATGACACAGACACATACAAACAGAAGTGATTAACAGAAGTGAAACTGTAGTTTTGTCTCATAATGAAGTCAAACTACATTATTAAGATTTAACTCTCTCTTTCTGTGTGTGTGTGTGTGTGTGTGTGTGTATGTGTGTGCGTGTGTACTTTTTTTAATGCACAGGCATCTGAATGCATGATTCTATTTGTGTGTATTTTCATCGTAACAGTGTCCATGTGTGAATGACGCAAATGTGTGGTTTCATGTTTGCTTCAGTCCATCTTATTGATCAATTCTTCATCCCAGTGGGACAAATTTGGCTTCATAAAAGTGTAATAAAACTAAAATGTGTGTGCATGCACTTGTGCCTGTGTGTGTGTACCTGATATAGTGACCAGGACATTGAGTCCCTCCAAGACATCCATCTGCTGGAAGCGCCGTCGGTTGATCAGAGGGTAAACTTTCCCCTGACCGCTACGATCCAACAGCATCAGGCCGCTCTCTGTTCCCACCAGCAGGTTCACTCCTACACACACACACACACACACACACACACACACACACACACACACACACACACACACACACACACACACACACACACACACACACACACACACACACACACACACACACTTAGAGAACAACTCCAACAACACTGACTACAGCTGGTAATAAAGTATGCAGTCGGGTCAGACAGATGGAGCAGGAATCTTCACCTGCGCTTTGCTGCCACCAGGTGGTAAAGACTGTTACAGCTGAAAATTGTTATAGTTTTGATGGATACAGGCTAAAGGGGTCATCATTTTGGAATGTTAAACCAGGAAAAAAATAGAACATCCTTAAATTCACTTTGACAGCATATGACAGCATATGGGAACAGCATATGGTATGTATATGGTAAGTGTATGATTTCTGGAGATGGAGATGGTGTGTAAAAACTTAATATATAATTTACATGAAAAGCTATAAGAAATTGTGTGACAGCTGTGATGATGGTGTGTCTCTTTAAAGATGCTGCGCACAGAAAATAAAATGAATCAATATAAAAGTTAGTGGTGTTGTTCTTACCCCAGAGTGCAGCACATAGGATCTCAGAGTTGAATCTCTTCTTGTATTTGCGGATCTCTGGCGTGTCACTCTGCGGGCGAGTGTTAACCGGGTTAACGTTGACCACGGAGCCCTTCCGGGATGGGTCCCTCAGCGCCTCTGCCAGTCGGGCATCGTTCCCGTAGCCTAAAAGGTCAAAGGGAGGGGCTTAGGTGGGACGGTGTAAGAATTAACCGGGCAGGGTGGGGGTCAGTCAAATGGTCAGCATTAGAAAGGTGCTGCTTTTGTTTTTGTACAACATGAGAAGACGATTAAATTATCTAAAATTGAATAAAAACATATGTTCTTATATGTTTTAGTCTTGTATGATCTTTGGCTCTTTTTTTTTTTTTTTGCTTTTTATCTTGAAGCACACTGAGTCTATGCCTGTTGTATGAACTGTGCTATATAAATAAACTTGACTTGACTGAAATTGAAGACTGGGAAAGTTGATTTCAAACAGAGTCTGAAATACAAGCAAACCTATCCAAGGAAATGTTTGCCTGCCTGTCTTAAATTGCCATCTGTAGGAAAATCTAAACTCATCAAATCAGTGATTAAATGCAGACTGAACAATCTAGCGCACTTAAGAGGGTCAGTGGCCAGTCACCAGCTGCATCTGGTGAGGTAATGGCTCAGCATACCAGAGGCTGGAAAGATCTGGCCCTGACTATGGCCAGCCTTCTGAGGGATGATGGGAACAGGAGGACTGCCATGATAAGAAAACTTTGTTTGTAAACTGTGGCAGCTAACAAGCTGTGTGACCTCTGTGAGGTGGAGAGTCCACGCTGCCAAACTGCTTTGGGTTTGGTTTTGAACTTTTCTCTGATTGTCACACACTCAGGGTCTTAGCCCCTGAGGAACCTGTTTTCGATTTTGGCTCATCGGCCACAGCTCCAGAGTGTGTCTTTAGGCTGCAAACTTCTGAGGCAGAGTTAACAACAGTGAACACTGCTGAAACTTCATGAGAATCTTAAAAAATTGTAACTTTTAAATGCCAGCAAACAGCTGATTGATAAAAACTGAACTGTAGCAATTAAGTGCACAAAAAATGTAGATCAAGAAAGTAAAAAAAAAAAAAATCTTGTGGTGAGGTGCAAATAGGAAACAGCTCAACAGACTCAAGGAACTTAGTAGTTTCTGAACTTTGTTGGAAGTTCGTTGGATCAGTTCCTGGATCTTTTGGTGGAAAAAGGTCTATGGAGAGGCAGCGTTCAGTTTTTATGCTCCACATATCTGGAACAAAGTCCCACAAAACTGCAAGTCTGCTGCAACTCTCAGTTCTTTTAAATCACAGCTGAAGACTTTTCTGTTTGCCACTGTAAATATTTTTATTAAACCAAATTTGAGGGTTAATATCTTACACTGCACTGTAACTTTTATTTCTGTTTTATCTGTCTTATTCTATTTTAGCTTCTTTTTTATTTCCAAATTTAACATTTTTTAATTGTATTTAAATGTCTCTTTACATTGACTTGTGTTGCTTTTATATTCTGTCTTGATGCCTTTTATGCTCTATGTAAAGCACTTTGAATTACCTTGTTGTTGAAATTTGCCATACAAATAAACTTGCCTTGCCTATGGAGACCTGTTAGCAGATGTTACAAAAAAGTACCTACAACTCTTTGTGGTTGTGCACCTTTTTGTGTCAGATGTTTCGCAGCAGCCACTCAGGAACGGGACCAAGTGGCAACCACCGGGGCTGAAAAATTAAGGGCCAATGTGGAAGTGCCAAAAACTGCAGTTCCTTGAATGGCCACTTGAGGCTGGTTCCAAAAGTGAGTCAATCCCCATAGACCCCCATGTTAAAATGCCCAACTTTACAGCAGAAATAAACAGTTTACAACCTGGTACAAAAAACGGTTTTGGTCTCTAAAACTAATTTACCCTTTCATGACAACAGTACAGGGAGTGATTTTTTTTAATAACGTTTTTATAACCATTTAAATTTTATTAAGCCATAAAATTATGCATAATAAGGATGTGGCTGCTTTGAGTGACAGGTCGCTAGCCGCTAGGTGGCTTGTTTTAGCAACCAGGCTTCATTCGGGCCTACCTCAACTCCACCTCTTTGCCCATTTTGGATTAGTTGGGAGTTAGTCACTTAGAGCTTCAAAACCGCTCTTCAGAAACCGATGGGCAACATCATAGTGGCTACAACCAATTTTTTTACAGTCTACAGACGGGACTTACCAACATTGTTGAGGGCACTGCCGGTGGATGGAGAAACTTGGAGGAGGCGTGGGTCGATGAACGGAGTGAAGGAGGAGGAGGACTTGTGTTTCTGCATGTTATTACTAGACTGGCTCTACAGAGAGACACATTAAGATTTAGTGGTGACAAAATATTAACTCTGGAAGTGTTATTTTTGAAAGATAAAGATTAATGTAAACGATTAACAAGACAATGCAGTCAAAACAAGCAGGCAAACTGAGATATTTCTGAATGTGTTGCATGCAAATACAATGGGCATTCAATCAGAAGGTAAAATTATAAATACTTAGGAAAAAGGTAAAAAACAATGGTGGAGGGTAAAAACATAGTGTTGTTGACAAAAGGAACAAAAGGGAAAACAAAACTGCAATTTAAAAAAAAAGTATTTCCATGGGAAACATACTTGCCGTTGTGCTCCTAACTGCCCTGTTCACTATGATCTGTTGTCTGGGGAATGTGAGAATATGACTCGTTTGCTGAAAATAGGCGATGTCAAGGAATAAAATGAGATTTAGATGTTTGGGGGAATGCTTGTAAAACCAAGACTGGCCTCAGAGGACACTTCAGCAAAAATGCTCAAAACCAGAACTAACAGGCCTGTTGTGATCGTAAACGTAAGCTTACTGAGAAATTATTGGACTACAGCTGTAAATCCTTCCCATAGACAAAATGTTATATTGATTTATTTTAGTACTAGTATTTTAGTAGTACTTTACTAAAGTATGAAGAATTTTTTTTTGTTAATTCTTGTTTAACCTTTTCCAAAAATCTGCATTATGGCCGATTCTGACCCCTAGTAAATTAGAGAATATACAGTATGTGCATTTGCAAATTTCTGTCTTCAATAAGCCTAACAAGAATTTCCCAGGGCAAAAACTAGACTGTACAGATTTCCCAGTTGTACTTCCAAAATATTTTTTAAAAAGCATCCCTCCACCAACACCACCTCTCTGCGGGGAACTTTTATCAATAGAGAAAAAGAGCAAGAAATTGTGAGGAGCCATTTAGAGGCAGAGAAGGATCGCCAGTGCCGATGGTGACCAGCAGAGGGCGACCCACCCAATCCAGCACACAAAAACAACAGATGCAGGAAAAGACATTATCACCATGGCCAGTCAGAAATGTGGAAACAACAACAGTGTGAGCAGAATTTCACCACAGGTCATGATGAAAAACATGTTATTGTTAAACATGTTAAACTATTAATATTATTGGTATTTTTTAAGCTGTGAACTCGCACAGTTCTCTAAATCTTCATTTTTGTATAATTTAACAGTTTAACTGTATTCTGCTTTACAATGTTCCCCAATTCTGGCCATGATGGTTTTGACCTGTCTTTGGTCCTCCTGTTTAAGATTAGATAAAAAACTGGCACCCACAGGCCGGTGTCCGTGTCAGGGCTAGGGGACATACCTCTAGGAGGATGCCGAGCTTGTCCAGGGGGCTCTGGGGGGACATGGTGGAGGGGCTGGCAAGGCTGGAAGAGGAGGGGGAGTTGGATGCAGAGGAGGAGGGGGAGGAATGGTGGCTCTGCTGGATCAGGTCTGGGAGGTGGTGGATGCGGCCGGCAAAGCCGTTCCTGTCCGAGTGCTGTGTGGGGTGATGGTGGTGGTGGTGATGATGATGGTGGGGGCTGGGGGTGTGGTGGCCGAGGCCCGGGCTCGACACTGAGCCGGGACTCGGGGCGAAGCCTGCAAGCAGGCCAGGGCTCTGGGCTTGGCCCGGGCCAGAGCCGGGGCATGGCCGTTTTTTGTTGTCACCTGCACTCTGGAAGTAGAAAGAGGGGTAGACAACTTTGGGTCTAGATGTGTTCCTGATGAGTTCAGGGGAAGGGAAGGTGTTAGCTAGAGCAAAGGGCAAGCTACAGTGGCTACTCTACAGGTGGAAACAAAACTGCTGTTAGTAGTCAATTATATTTTGTGGTGTGTATTGGTGCTAACTGCATGTATTATTACTAATACACTAACCGACAAAATATCTTTTTAAAAACTATTAAATGTCCTTCTTAAAGGGTTGAAAATGTAATTAAACTTAAGGTAATAAATGTAAATGAATATTATTAAATAAATCATAGCGCATGAGATTTTCAACCCAATCTGCTATATTGTCTATTTGCTTCTCTATCATGTACCATGTAACCCCTCTCCAGCGGCCACACAAAGTATTTAAGAACAGAAAAATGATCAACACATGTAAACAAAGTGGAAAAACACTTGGGGTGTGAATGAACAAAATACACAACAGAACAACTAAAAGTATACAGTGTACAATGCGACTGGTGTAAACACAGAGTCAGACTTTTTTCTTTTCAGTCAGTACCTGTCTGACGATCAGCGTGCTGTCTTTGCAGGGCGTGGAGCCCGCATCGCTCTCGCCCTCGTCATGAACAATCATGGTTTTCACCGACTCCGTCTCTCCATTACTCAGCCTGGAAGAGCTGCAGAAGAGAGGAAGAGGCATTCAACACAAATTCTGATTTGGCCACAATATGAAAAATAACTATCTAGTGTAGTCTAGTCTATCTCTATATTCCCTATTTTAAAGGTACAATTAGGTCATCTATTAACCTAAACTGATGCATTCTGTTGTTACAGACTGGTCCATGTTACAGTGTCACTACAAAGTGTAAATGAGATCAGAGGTTTAACTTGTGTACATACACAGCTCTGGAGTCCTCCGGGCCAGAGGTCGACTCCTCGCCTGCCTCCTGGTCCACCTCTTCATCATCGTCTTCGTCAGTGGTGTCTGAATCTTCACTGGATGATGAATAATCTGTCACCTTATTTGGGGGGCGAACATCGTCCACTGCTCGCAGCTCCTTGGCCAGAGCCGTCAGGTCCTAATGATCAAGAGGTGAAAGGTGAAACCTGAGTCAAACTTCATTTTATCTTTTTTTTTCTCCTCCCTCTGGAATTTTGTCCATTCTTCAGCTGGGTAATTTGTTATCAAGATAACATAAGAAGTTATTAGCTAAAGTGTCATATGTTTTTCAGTTAAACATCATTTGACAAAAGTAGGAAGCAGGAAAGCAGGAAAAGCAGGAAACAGAAAGCTGTCAGAGAGAAAGTGTGGTTATAGAGGTACGCCAGCCAATGAGAAACCAGCATGAGAGCAGCAAAGCCAAAAGATGAAGCAAGGAAGGAGATGACAGTCGTATCGCGCACAGCTGATGCTCACCAAGCTTCTGAAGGCAAGGTTAGTGGATTAATTCTAATAATGAGAAAGTTATTAGAGCTGGAAAGATGAAAAATTATATCAGTCTAGTAGAAAAGGTCAAATCTTGATTGAGGTTAGAGAAGGCATGAGTTTAGATGGCCACCACCCAGGCAGAGACCGGTAGAGAGAAAGCAAGCGATTAGTGCAGAAAACTATTACCACGTCAGTCTATTGGAAGGAAAGCATATCACATGACACAACCCAAAGAAGCCCATTTATTATTATTCACACACAAAAAAACAAGAAAAGCCCCATCAGGCCACGCCAAAACATCTCGCACTCACACTCACACACACACACACACACTCACACACACAGCTCTAGACCTAGATCTAACTCAGCTAGTGCACTACTGCCTAGTCAGCTTTGAGTCTTAACTCTCACCGCTGGTCTGTTCGGCCTGACCAAGTCCCTCCTCTCCTCGGGTTTTTTCCCAGCATTCTCTGGCCGTTGGAGGGGTGAGCCCTCCGATTTGGATGAGGCTGGGGGAGGTGGAGGGGGAGGAGTGAAGGTTGTATGATCAGTATACTGTTACGAGTGATTTTGATACCAAAAATCCAACCATTTGTGTTTCCACCTGAGTGTCTCTCCTTTAACAGCATAATATTTACTTTAGCATCACTGTATGTTAAGATGGTGTTTTATTTTATCCACCTCCTGTACACTTGTAAATGCAGCTTTGTTAGAGTGTGTGTGGACTCACAACGGGCCCTGAACCTCTCTCCAGAGCCGCAGTGAGAACCAGGCTGGGAGCTGGAGTTACTGGAGCTGCTGGAGGAACTGGAGCCTCCACTGCCACTGTTACTGGTTGATCTGGGAACCAGTTTCTCCACTCGCTCCCACAGCAGCCGAGGCTCCGCCGCACTGCAGAGCCAATAGACACAAGAGTCATGAGAGTCAGAGATGTAAAAAGTGTAGAGACAAACTTTTAAATTGTGGGGCTGCAGAACTACTGTACTGTAGTTTAATGTGTTTATTTTAAAACATTGGGTTTATTATGATACAGAAACTGATATTTTCATATTGAAGATGCAAATAGCAAATATTTTCAGCTAATATGCAATGCCTTATATTTTAGCCATTTTCCTCTTGTGCCTCAAAATGTGCTTCCACTTTCTGAAAGTGAAGCAAAATGGAGAGAATAGACAAAGAGCTGCTAATCATAAAACCAAAATACTTTTTAGTTAAGTTACTTTTATAATCAATTTTCCACTTCAATTTTGGCATTATTCCTTTTTAGTCAAATTTTACTTTTTGTATTCCAAACATATGCAGGTAATTCTCCTTTTTAGAAAAAAATAAGATAGGGGGTTACACATCGCACTCACACTAAGCTACTTAAATATTAAACATTAATAATAAACATCTACATAAACATTCTGATCAATGTGAAAACAAGTACACAAGTGCTAAATTCTAAATTGTTCAAGAGACAAAAATACAGCAAAGCAGGGTTAGAGGAAGGGTGAGATGATGCATGAGAAGGCATGTGGTTTGGGATAGAAAACTGCATGAGAACACACACACAAAGAAGTATCACAAGGTTAGACAGCCAGCACTATTACATAAACCCTCCCACACAAGTCCACAGACAAAGACTACAGCAGCACAGACAGTGAAGACAATGTGTGTACATTCAGCTATTGTAAAAATATATATTTTTGACCCCTTTTATATGCATCTCCTACAGTTTCTACAGTATATTACAAATATGATTCATACGTCAAACCATGCAGATATTGCAAAATAAGTGGCACGACTTATGAATTTTATACTTAAAATCCCTCAGATATCCATTATATTTATACACACATCAACCATGTTACACCATACAAACTGCATTCTAATTTCCAAATGATCAGTATTTCATTATAACCAATTATGCATAATCTAACAATGGTGCAATGTACTGTTAATTATTATTAGCTATGTAATTCATTGAAGCATTTGGAGTCTATGGAGTTGCTCCAAATAATTTAACCAACCAACAACAACCCACTAATCACCAATTCACACCTTGGCAACCATATAATAGCACACAAACTAAGAACTGCTAATACCTCATACTAACAGCATTTACATTCAAGTCAATTAGTTTTTAAATGTAAGGTATTTCTCAAAATCAGCATGATGGTTAACAGTGCTTTTTTAAATATTATTTTGAACTATGTGTATATTTCCAAACCATAAGATTAATTAGATTTGGTCCTTGTGTTAGTAGAGAGACTTTTGAATTATGGAGGGAGAAGAGAAAAAGAGCAGCGAGAGAACAAAAACAAAGAAATGAAGACATCTGCAATAATGCTACAGAAAAGAAAAGACACACAGAATATCACAAATCAGGGGGGTCATGTCAGTTTACCTGGCAGCGTTGCGGTGCACAGCATGACTGCTGTGTGAGGCGTTGCCATGGTGATGAGGCGAGTCTCGCCTTGACAACACCGGGGATCTAGATGTTGTCCTGACAGGAACCTTTCATGATAAAGACAGTGACAAGCTCATACATACACATGTGTGCATGAATGTGCTTGATAGTGCAGCAGATACATAAAACGCATCACAACCTATCATAAACCCTTCTGTGAAGGCTTTGCAGCAGCAACACAACATCCCCGGCTGACACCATCCTGCTCAACTAGAAAGCCTCAGAAGTAGTAGCTACACTCTTCACCAAACTAATTTAACCACATTCCAACTTCTGCTGGTGTGCAAGTCCAGTGTGCTCACAGCACATCAGACATTGTGTGACAGTGTGACAGAACAGTGTGACAAGATAAACATGTAACTAAATGTGGGCTAATATGACAAAGTGAACTGTGGTCTATAGCTCAACCATGTTACCTGGCATGATAATCAGATAAATTTGCACACCAAAAGGATGCAGTACTCCCCAATATCCCACCACCACCACACCCCCCAGCACCACTGTAAATCAAAATTATCAAACCAGTAGTCGTGTGTCACACCAGTAGTCACACCTTTCCCCCCGAGTCATATGTAAAACTAGCAAAGCCAATGCAGAACAATGGGTAGCATCCAAAGCGCAGCACAACACAACAAAGCCGTGCAGAACAGAACTCAGCCCAGTCAGTGCAGCTGATATCATTTAGAACAACATAAACAGCCATTATTTTGCTTTCTTCAGACGTTCAGGTTAAAAACCATACAGAACAAAGTGGAAACAATATGTACTGATGTTAATCAAAGGTCAGTCCTTCCTTAGTAACATGCTTCGCCTGTATTTCAAGGTAGAAAACTCCAGTGACGTGTCTCATTCTAACTGATGGTCATGTGGCATATTCAAACTCTATGTACAATACAGTCCAGTCTCGACAGCATTGTGGTTTGGCTTGGCGGCAGCTATGCTTAAAACAGCGGGTTTCCTTTTCTGGAAGACAACTAACTTTGGCTCAGAGGACTGAATTTAGATCTTTTTTACTTTTGTAAATCCTATACTTAACCAGAGTGTTCAACGCCCTATACATTCAGGTGGGGAAAACTGTTTTTCTAAATACAGAGATCCCATCCTCCTTTCCTTATTTTTCTCTCCTTCTGCAGTTATTTTTATGTCCGTCTGTGGCTGTACAGTATATGGCTAAATTAGTCTGGTGAGGAAAGAAAAAGCAACATGACATGGAGAGACACACTGTCTCAACATGTCCAAGTGTTCAGCATCATTGCAGCACCCGCAGCTGGGTTATAAACAGGTCACATACTGAATTTTGTGGTTCTTACTAACACCAAGCTACTTTTCTTAGCGTCAACACTGATTCATGACGCACAGAGTGAAGTTAACTTCCTCTTTCACGTGAAAATAGCTGCAAATCAAACTGTATATTTCAAAAACCTTTATGTTAATCTTAATTTAGATTTAATTAAATTATCTACACTATCATTGCCCTACACATTTGTTTTCTGCACAACCAGAAAGAAAATCCAATAAAGCATGAATTATTGATAGTATAAAGAATCAGGCAGAGGCTGGGAAGCTGTTAAAGTAATGAATTGAACAGTTCAGGATAATGACAGTTTGGTCTCTTGGTGATTCAGGTGGATCGCCCTGTTTGGTCAGTTGACAGAAAATTGTGTCTAACTACTGCTCCAAGACTACACTGGGGGTCTTTCTTCCTGTCCTTACCCTGGGAGGGACCTCCGTTGAAGGGACTGGTTCATGGGGCGAGGGCGAGGGCCTAGGCTGAGGGTGGGGTTGTGGGTCAGTGCGTGCAGGAGTTGATGATGAGGAGGATGGTGATGAAGATGGAGGGTGATGGTGTTTGTTGTAGTGTTGGTGGGGTTCCTGGCTGTTGCGAAGGTGAAGATTTTCAAAGCTAGGGGTAAGAGGATCGCTGAAAGAGTGCGACCGAGACACAGCGGGCGGGGTGGTAGCGGAGCAGTTTGATGAGGCCACGCTGCCGCTGCTCTTTAAAGCAGCCAGATGGGAACGGACCTTCCAGACGACAAAAATAGAACACATTGGGGGAGGACAGGTCAGTGTGCATGCAGCGCACTCTGACAAGAACAGGGGCGTCAGGGTATCTTTAGGGGCTTGTCAGATTGGAGCCATACAGAAGCCTAAGACAGCTCCTTGAGGAACCCCTCTGTAAAAGGTTCAGCTTCAACATGAGGCTTTTTCAGACATTGAATATGTGACATTGCTGGCTTCATCTATGTGTTAAATTAAAGGCTTTTTATCATTCAAATAAGGTGTTGGATTTTAAAACTTATTTTGCTGTTGAAGTCTTAATCAATGACCACCATCATTGAATTCCCTGATAAATGTTCTCATTTATTAGATAGCAAATCCTACTGTCTGTTTTATAATCTCCAACAGTGCATTCACATTTACCTGACAGAGAGCATGTGTGATAGGGACTACAGAGGGGTTAGTGGAACTCTCTTCAAGCAACAGTGATTTCCAGTCATGGTTATCTGTGCCAGGAGCTCTTCTGATTTCTATTCTACTGAGTCTGACACTGAGTCAGGGACCATTTAAAACCTGACATGATGAGTGAATACAACTGGTGACCCTGGCAGAATATAGAATCACCAACGCTCAAGAACCAAGGCAGAACCACTGCATTAAGATACAGTAGAGGCTGGATCAGCTCTAACTCTCTAACTACAGAGGAGGAACTAAACAGTGAAATTAGCTGCTGTAGTGTTTTATTTTGTTTTTTTTTCTTTTTGAGAGAAAACCTGACAACATTTTGGCCGCAATGGCACATGGTTGAGAAGTGCCGGTCCAAATCTTAGCAGAGCCCCTAAAGAACCCAGGTTTTTAATGTGCAATGGAAGGAGAGAAGAAAGACTCTCAGGAAATAAAGGTATGTACAGTTTTATGCCTGTTGTCACTGAGGCTGAATCTTTTGGGGGAGCAGAAATTGCACTGTAAGAGCTATTATTCCGATCACAACTTTAATCAGTAATTGATTTGGAAAAAGGTGCAGCCTGAGCAACAAAAGGTATCATGTCATACTTTTAATTTCATTGAGTGACAAAGAGGAAGAAAATAATTCAAACAAGACAAGTAACATTAACAAAAAGCAGACAGCGAATGGAGAAATGAGGCTGAACTGATCCTGAGAAAAATATTAGTGAGACTTTTATCATCCTTTGTTTGTCTATGACCACTTTGGAAAATTGTCTGTTTTGATTCATTAAATAATTTAAGGAAAATTAACTTGTTGGATGCTACTTCAGCAAAATATGTTGAAGACATTATGAGAATGTTAAAATATTCAAAAACCAGCACTATATAAACCACTGACAACAGGGAACCTGTAGGTCTCACCTACTTAAATTTAAAACTTCCAACACATTTTCATTGCCAATGAGAAGGAATAAGAACAGATCAGTATTGCATGAATTCTTTCAATTCTTCTAAAACTAAACATGTAACTGTTCAGAACAATTTAAGGGTTGAATTAAATCAAGACAATTAAGTTTTTTTTTATTTATCCAGATGAAATGCTTCATTTGAATTTCATTTATAAAGAAAACTGTCATTATCCCTTGTGCTTTAAATGTAGTCTCACCAATTTTAGGCCTCAGGAGGACTCAGCCTCACCATCAGTACCAAGCATGGAGATGATTTGTATTAACAAGGCATGAACACAGGTTAGCGTGCAAACATACATGTTGGCAAAAACACATACAGGTCATACAACATGCACACATTCACGGTTGGGACAAAAAGCATATGACTTTGACACTGGAGACGGCAGTTTGCATCCCGGTTTAGTTTCTTTTAACCATGAATACAATCTTTCCACAACCTTCTTTGTGACCACGAGCCTCTCTTACCTCAACTACGTAGTCTTTGTTGTCTAAACTGAACCAGAACTTAATCACAGAGGTGTCAGACCAGTTAAAGCTCATATGAGTTGTTTTTGGAACAGTCTTACGGGTCGTTTAGGAAGGCACTGACGAACACCTTGTTTTGTCATTTAGGTATGAAAACCTGTTGGAAATGAAATACGTGTACTGCATTGTAATGCTAGTTAAACATCTCTTACAATGCACAGTTTAATTTGTGAGCTGGAAATTGCGTCCAGCACCATAAGATCAAGTTTAGTAGCAAATACACTTTATGAATGCAGCTTCTTGCCATTTGGACACAAAAGTAGTTCAGACTGCAGTTTTCATTTTTATTTAATTAGCCCTAATCAGAGGACCTCAAAATGAACTCTTCCACGTTTGAGTTAGTACAAGTGTGTAACAAGGACATGTTAATACACAATGAGCTTGATGACTTGTAGCCAATGAGAGGAAACTAACTAATCCACTTTAAACATTATGCCAAATGCTTAATAACGCACTAGTGAATTACATAATCATCCCCAAACCCCCCCAACCCCATTTTACAGTATCGTTTTTGTATAATTCTGATCTGTTTGACATATTCAAAACAGATTGACTTCAATGAACTGTGATTATTCATGCTTAGTGGGTTGAGTTCTTTGCTGAGAAGATGACTAATACTGTCTGAGTCACCCTGCTGCAAATCTGGGTGCCCATGAATTATGGATGTTTTTAATCACCAGCACACAATGAGGAGGTACAGTATGTAGAGCAGAGAAGATCAAACCCCCAACATACCACCAGACAAACATTTTCATGTTTACACACACACACACACACACACTCACACATATGCAAATTTTTTAGGAAAAGTGACTTTGTAATAATTACACATTTGGTGAAAGTACTTTTGTTTAGCTTGACAAGTAGGAGGACATCCTGTCAATCAACGACTTAATCATGGGAGAAGGGTGTATAATGAGGGTTGGGATCATTTCTTTTTCATTGCCACATTTTTTGTAAAAAAGAACATTTCTTTTAGATTAAAAAAAAAGTTTTGTCAGAAACCACCACTTTCTTTGTGTTGTCATAAAATTCTCTCTGTTCTTGTTTCTGAAATTCTAAATTCTGTCATTAGCTTGGAGATGAAACGCAGTTTCACAATTTACAATTTAAAAGCAGTGAATTGAAATAGAATTGATGACAACCCTGTATTTAAATAGAGAGTAGAGAAGTTCAACAACAGCAGATAGTTGGATCCATTCTCCAAATGAAACAACCTGAAAGAGTTCAGCTAGAAACACAACTCAGGAAGGAGGAAATGAGAGAAAAGAAGCACAACTAGTGAACACATCTACTTTAGATCACATTTATAATCACTATCAAGACATCCAGTCAACAGGGCAAACAGATTCACCTGAAAGAGAGACTGTTCTTAGAGATTATGACTAAGTGGAACACACAGGCAACATCTAGAGTCAATGGAAATGGGGGGTATTGCCATGAATGTGACTACAAACTAGGCTGAGTTTACAATTTCCTGTTAACTGGCTTCACTTGACACCATGCAGTGAATGATGCAAAGTGAATGACAGCACCATAAATGAACCTCCGCACCCTGGCAGTGTAATGGTCACAATATCCTCAAAACAAAATCAAATTTGGTCTGTTCAAACAGGAGAAAAGGCAGGTTCACAACCAAAAAGAAAAGCTGCATTTGGATTTGATTCTCACAGTGTTTGCAGCCAAACTTGTTGACATTTTTAAATTGTAACACCTACCAAAACGGAGTCACCTGCAACAGGTCATGTGATTGGTTGTGAGTTGCTAGTTTATTCAGAAGAGCTTTTCAAGATGAAAGACTTTCAAGAAAGCATTACTCTCATTGTCTCTGTCAAGGAAATTACAGTTGCAGCTCCACTCCTTTCACCTGAGTGAAAAATATTTAGTTGGGATACCTGCTGTGGCTGTATCATCTTCTACCAATCCTCTCTTGCAACACTATAAACTGGTCCACTATCAAGTGAGAAAAAAGGACCCAGTCCAGATTGAATAAAGACCTATCAGCCAATTTTTGATAGAAAGTGGAAAGGTTTTAATGTGACATCACAACAGGAAGTCTTCAGTTTGAAATAAAGACTCATTACAGTTCCACTAGTATGGAAAGGATAGTTAAGAAAACAGCGAGACAGACATTTGTCTGACAAAAGTATGAACAGGAAGGCAGGTATCATATGACTTAAAAGCATATCATATGAAGCCATGTGTATTTACTTTTTTTGTTCGAGGAGCTTATGAGTCATGTCTGCCACTGAGGTTCAGGAGATCAGTTGTCTGGAGTAACTGTCATTAAACGAGCAGACCTGAAGTCTCAGTGAGCATGTTGGTGTTTCCTCACACAAAAAGCACCACTGGACTGAATTTAGTGGCAGAAACAAGCCACAACCCACCAACTGAAAATGTTGCCTGTGTACAAAAACCGTGAAAGTAAAGAAGGAGGAATAATTTAAGAGAGGGGGGGGGGGATGGGTTTGAGGTCACAGTGGTTACCTGTGGTTCCACGGGCCGGTGCATGGCGGGTGCCTCGGAGGATGAGTTCCCGTTGGGGTAGGAAGACTCTGAGCGTGGCGGCACCGGAGGCTGCTGTGGTTTGCTCTGTGCTGACTGAGGAGAACCCTGGATGTTCTTCCTGTATCGTTCATCAGCCTAAGGAGGGGGCATACACACACAGACAGCAGTATTAGTGGTTTGGGAGTACATGTCAGTGTGTATGAGGACATAAAGTGGAGGGTAAATGGACAAAAGCCATCAGGCGCTACGGTTTGTTAGTTTCCCCCCCGCAGAGCAGAGACATTTTGTACCAGCAGTAGTACGAGCACATCAGAAAGTCATCTGCTGAAACAGGCACACTAGCAGGAACAACAAAGCACTTTCTCAAGGGCAGCAGTGTTGTTATTGTTGCCACAATATTCCCACAACCCTGCTAGTAGGACAACAGCAACACAACCAGCAAAGAGTGTCATGCATTTTACATTTGGAGAAGAAAACATTCACAGTAAAAAACAGAGAGTTAGGACACACACCGAGGTCCAGGACACTGATCCCCAGTACGTACTGAGGCTTTGTTTGTGTGTGAAAGAGGAGTCAGTGACATGTTGGCTGAAAATCAGTTTGAACACCAACACTAAACAATTGTGACATGTTTTAAACTGTCTGAAAAGTGTTCCTTAGTCTGAAAAGTTCATTGATTATGTGATCTTAATTTGAAAACGGCTGCTTTTTAATAGAACTTTCATTGAACTACTCTACGATTAAAAAATATCTCAGTATCTAGTTAGATTATAGTTAGATGACAAACACATTTTTAACAGTAAAAGAGAATCGTCCATTCTTATTTGCCAGAGGGTTTGATCCTTTTCAGATGTGCACAGCTCTGATGTAGCATGGACAAATTATTGTAAAAAACTGCAGAATCAGATTATTGAGTGTTGAAATATGTTTCCAATCAAAAACAGTGCAGAAATTCATGGATAAGTCAGATTTATTACAATGTGGGTCTTATTTTCATAGTTTTAGCCATCATTTTGATCTGTTATGACAGAGTAACTACTGAGATCTGGAAACAGGATGATCACTACAACAACGTCCTTTTGTTTACAACCTGTCTGATCATCTGACTGCTTATTTTTCTTTCCATCTGATTTTTTTTGCGATGTTGCCATTTTCCAGATTTCAGATCTCAGCAATGAATTCGGTGATTACAATGTTGTTATTGGCTACAAAAATAAGACCCAACTTGTGATAAACCGGAATTGTTTTTTAAATATGTCTAACCTACTGACTTCTGCTGAAACAGCCAACTGAACATTACAAATACCCGCTGTTCACAATCACTGTTGCCCAAGTGCATCCTCCAACATGGCTGCCAGAGCGTGTTTCAGATCTCATGAAAGAGTTTAACTTTGTAAAGGAAAATCCTACAAACATTTGAATTTTCTGGCAGTTTTTTTCTTTTGTCCTGTGTAGTAAAACCCCACCTGTCTTCTAGTAGCTTTAAACAAACTTGAAAAACCTCTCATGCACATAGTCGCTGTTAGATCTGCTTCATGTCTCCCTGCCTTTCCTCCCCTGCTAGGTGCTAAATGGCAACAGCAGGATGCCAAAAAGAGAGAGAAAAGGAGTCATACTGAGGACTAATGAGGTGGCCCGTTATTAGGGTAACTTCATTAATATGGTGGCCAAAACAACAGTGAGGCTAATTAGAGGAGCAGTAGTGCCTTCACTGAGAAGGAGGAGCCGTTCAGGTAAGCAGTTCATCCTAAACTCTTCTTTCAAAGTGGTTCAAACAGGAGGTAAAAACTCTAAAATGAAAAGATGAGACATAAGATCAAGGCTTTGACAATTCTTTTTGGCCTGTGAGCCTAAAATTAAGCTGCAGACCTCAGCGATTAAACAGCTGTGGAGTATTTTTCATTGTGTCATGTGTCATACTTTTGTATTCTATTTCCAAAAACACAGGAGGTGGTCAAAATATATAATATAGTCATGATGCATAAAAAATCCCATCTAATGTTTAATTATAAACATATCAGTCTTAGAAATCTCTTAGGACCTTGTCTGTACATCAACATGGGATCATAAACATCAGAAAATTTTGTAGAAAAAGTTTATTTGGTGATATTTTAGCAAAAAAAACCCTGTTTTGGACTACAGTAGCAACATCTTTTTCTTCTATAGATTCATTTAACAATCTAAATGACTAATCTTGACTTTTATGTAATCAGCAGCCAAAAAAAGAAAAATTGTTTGGTGTTTTTAAATGATAATTGACTAAAAGAGTTGAGTTCAGCTGTGACAGACAATTGATTTCAATAAACTCATTGAAATCAATTGTCAGAAACTGAATCAAGCTGAATCAAGCACACATGCAGCACACGTCTGAATATATATACTGTATACTGCTCATATTGATTTATCAACAATTCATATCCACTATCTGGGATGAACTGAGCATATGAGTTATGTTGCAGAAGTAGTTTGAAAAGATGCTTGTTATTATTTTTGTGTTTTTAAATTGGGTCTCCATTCAACCTGATTGTAGTAGAAATATCTTATATATCTTATATCTGTTAAGGGATCAAGCAAGAGATTAGTCCTCTCGATCTAAATATCGAGGAGGCCTTCTGCTGTTGGTCCAACATCACTGGAGCATCAGTGTATCTTGGACCTGTTTAATTATTAGATCTACAGGTTTAGAAAGAGACGTTAATAAATTATAGTCACTAAGCTCGTCTACAAAGCGTTACACATCCCACACCAGCAGCTACTGTAGCCATCACCATGTACACACAGCACACCCGAAGCAGTGGGAGTGAGTACACACAAGCAGAGGAAGCATTCTACAGCAGTCAGTGTGACAGCAATGAGCTGTGAGGGTTCACCTCTCTGACTGGCTCAGAGTCGGGGGCGGGGCCTTGGAGGTCAGAGACAGGTAGCTTGGTGTTTGTAGTTTTCTCCAGACTGTGATTTTGACTGGACCTCGTCTTCTCAAAGTCAGTGTTGTGCTGTTGTTTTGCTGTGTCGGGTTCAGGGCTCTGTGGGGGCTTTACCCTGTCGGGTTCAAGGTTCTGTGGGGGGTTGGTGCTCTGCTTGCTACTATCCAGGTTCTGGTTTTGCTGGAGGGACAGCAGGTAGGCCTGCTCCTGCTGCAGCTGCCTCTGGAGCTTCTGGGCTTGGCGCTGCTCCTCAAGCTCCCGCCATTTATACTCCTGAGTACAGGAAGGGTCAAGTTGAACCACAACCGCCGAGACAGAGACTTTGGGAAAGCTGTGCCATTTCCACAGCTGTGTGGCTCTTAAAGGGGCACCGCACTGATTTTACACATGAAGATCAGTTAACTTGTCATGAGGAGTACCACTCAATCTATAAGAAACTGCACATTTTTAAAAGAAATTCTGCATTACAAACAGGGGGATTGTGGCTTAAAAGATGGGGACATTTACCAGGCAGGGAAGGTCTAATGGAAACATGCTATCAGTTGCATTACGGGAAAGGCGGCCCTTTAGATGACCATTAGATCACCACAGCCACTTAAATCTCTTCAAGACCCGCAAACATTCATACTTGATCTGTGTGAGAGCAAACCACATTCCTTAGAAAAGCTACAAGAAAACATGTTTTTCTTGCTGTAAAGTATCAGCAGTAACCACTGTGTTCCAAAATACTGCTGTTTCCAGATCTCTGATGTGGTCAGCACATAGAAATAATTCTCATTACGATTTTGTGATGGCAAGATGCCAGGCATAAACTACAGCTTCAGCATCATCACTACAGCAACAGTAAGCGTGTGGAGCAAATGTGCCGTGTGTCCAACTGCAGGTCTGGTAGAGCAGTTAAATTTTGTGAAAAGTAATTTAACCATTGCACTATTAAAACAATAATGATTTTTGTTTAGTTTTTTTTAACTTCTGCCTGTTGCCAGAGCTGCCTCCATAAAAGCAGGAGGTTAAATCTGGTCAAAGCAAGTGTTTGAATACTTTAAATCAGCTCTAACAGTGTCCAAGTGTGAAAGCCAAACATGATGTAAAGAAAACTTTATGAATGGTGACTGTGCTGGAACCAGATTACTCAGCCAGTGTGAAGCCTGGAAGTGGGGATATGAGTGCTCATATCCTTACATTATTTGAGTATCCTCTGTAACCCCAGGAGGACAACAACCCTTCAAAAATGAAAAACATCAAGTCATACAAACTCTCCCCAAATAACCCGACTCTTGTCCTACTCAATGTCTGGAACATCTGGAATGAAAACAGGGGAAACCCTCTCTTCCTGCTGGATGACTAGTTTCCTGGCGACATCATCACCATCACTAAGGGCCCTGTAAACATCCCAACTTCCCTAGCAAAAACCTGAGAATGCTTATTAGGTTTTGACCTCAACTGTTACTGGTTCCCCTTGGGACTACAAAAGTCATAATTGAATCCAAATAATTTGTTTCAGTTCAGATTGGAAGGAAAACAGAATCAGGAAAGTTTGTGTAACAGAGGAATAATGAGTACCTGCATTAAAAATATGAACAACCTGGGAGCTGTGGAAAAAATAACCACTTGGGACATATAGAAAATGATGGAAATAACATTTAGGAAATATTGTAGATTTAGAGAGGCAAAGGAAGAGGACAGAGAAAACAGAATTTTCTATATTTTCATAAGGACAAAATAAACGTAAGTCGTATGTTCCAGGTTTAAACACTCACCAGCAGCATGGCCTGTTCATGGAGCAGCTGCTGCTGCAAGATCTCCAGGTGCCTCTGCTCCTCCTCCAACTGACGGCGAATGTACTCCTGTCAATCATACACAGTCCAACACGCCTCCATTAGAGCAATACCAATAAAAACATCCTCCCATCTCTCAGTAATCAGTCCCTCTAGGATTTTGCGATCGCAAAAATTAATGAACCAATTCCCAAAATGTATACAAACAGCCTCTGCAAATTTTTTCCCCCCAAGCTTGTAAATTTTTACCAATCACCAGTTTTTCACACAAACATAAATAACTACAAACTACAAATCATTTATTAACTACAAATAACACAAAAATCATATAGTTATTCTATAGTTATTGCTTGACTTTTGACACATATTCCAGACATTGAATGAGATGAATAAGATGCCACATGTCCACTCGAAGTGATTTTGAAAACATTTTTCTCTCCATGTTCCCAGCTCGTACCTGTTCTCGGTCGGCCCTCCTTTTTTCCTCCTCGGCCCTCCTGCGCTCCTCCTCCTCTTTGCGGCGTCGCTCCATCTCCTCGATGCGTCTCTTCTCCTCCTGCTCACGCCGGCGCTGCTCGCGCTCCTGCTGCCTCCTCATCTCACGCTCGCGCCGTTGTTGCTACGGGTGAACACAGGAGATGAGTTACCAGAGAAACCTGTTGATGTCGCAGCTGACAGTGTCCCAGTTTTGATTTTTGCCAAGTCATATGTGACACAGGGTTCATGTTTTCTTATGAGTGTGAAAGCAAAAGCTGCATGAGGTTTTATTATTATTCGGATTTGGGCTGCATGAATAAGGTGATTCTGTGTGACCTTCATGAAACTTCTATTAGAACAGCTTTGCTGAGCAGCACAATGAGACGCAGCACATAAAAAGGGGTGATATAACAAATTAGAAGATGGCCCCTGACCTATTTATGGGTACATTTTGGAATAAACCAAGATACTATTGATGCTGTTAACTCTATTTATTGGTCACTTTGACAGTTACACAGTGTCTGTGTCTTCATGAACTCTATAACTTTCTTAAGACAAATTCAGCAAATATCCACCAATCAGCCCGAGCTGCCAGCAAAACAAATAAGCACTAATACAAATGATAATATAAGATTCCAAAAGTGCAAAAAACATTTTTTTCTTTTTCTTTTGAGACAATTAATCGATCAGTCAATTAACAGAAAATTTAGCTGTGACATTTTTGATAATTGATTAATCTTTTCAAGCAAAAATTCAGAACATTTGTTGGTTTAAGTATATTCATTTTGAGGATTTGCTGCTTTTGATGTCATGTATGATAGTAAATTGAATATCTTTGGGTTTTGAGCTGTTCGTCTGACAAAACAAGCAAGACATCACCTTGGGCTCTGGGAAGTTTAACTTTTTCTGAAATTATATAGAAAAAGGTTAATTGTTAAGTCAAGAAAAATAACCAAAAGATTGTTAGTTGCAATCCAATATTTATTTTAAATGCTGTTTTGACCTGCTGCTAAGGTCAAAACAGTGGAGCAAATAGATTCATTTTGCTTTATGCTAATGTAATCTGTTCAAGGATGTACAGTTAAGTTATTTAATTTAAAGCCAAGGATTTTCAAGTGGCTTGAATAATAATCAGTATTTCAGCAATGAGAGCTGTGGGATGGAAAAAGGACAGCAGTTAAATAAATGCAGCCTGCATGTACCCGATCCAGTGGAGAAAATCTAAATAAATACAGGCAGTGGATGAGCTGAAGTGACAGGGAAGAAGTTAAAATGTCAACATTTCAAGCACGGCATGAAGACATAATCATTTAATCAGAGTAAAACTTAAAGCCTGACAGGCAGTGATCTAACACTTTACTCTCTAAGCAGACAGATGAAGAAATTAAAATGATTTCTGTCTGTCATCATCTCATGAAAAGGTGCAGTGAAAGCTGCAGGACATCTCTTGCGGTTGCAGTATCGTGACGCATCATGTTTCTATACAGTCTGTGCTCAGCATTTGGGATTCCACAGGAGGTAATCAATCAAAACAGGAGAGCACATGTAGAGTGGTGTTTCTCTGACATGGCCCGGGTTCAAGTGTGGCTTCTGCTATCTGATTCATCCACAGGCACTCACATGAATCATGAATCAAAAAAAGCACCTCGAGCTGTGACTGCTGTGGGGAAACATGAGCAAAAATAAAATTACCTGTCTTGCTACAGAGGCCTTGCAGACCTTTGAGGTACAGTGAACCAACATCTGCCTCATTTTACATTTTGTAATTCTATTTGATCTCATCTCTACCTCTCTGAGCCCCTCGTACAGAGTATTTAGGTTTCTCTCTCTTCCTTTCCTTCCAGAGAACTGAGTTCAATCTACTTCTGTCCAAATGTATAATCATTACCTTACAAAACTCTTCCTCCCTCCACTTCCCACTCTCTTCTCCTCCTTAAAGTAAGGAAGAAATGCAGCTGATCTTGCAGCCGAGCTCACACAGACGCTAATAGAAAAGGACTGCAGCTCAAAGAGATAAAGGATAATTACAGAGAGGGTTTTGAAACTCGTCCTCTGGGGACACCAATTAATTTTTTTTTCAGTGCAGCTGAAAATTGATTTTGCAGGCTATTACATATAATCATCAAGCAAAAATCTCCAATCTTAGTGCACAGAAAGTTTCAGAGAAATCTAATTTGCTGACAAGCTAAAGTGCATTTATGTTTTCACACTAAAGATGAGTAATCATGGTTGCCTGTATTTATTGAGCTTTCTATTTAGCAATTTATCAGCTGTCTTAACCTCCGCCAGGATTTATCAGAGCTGAAGATGTGTCCAAATGTGTCAGAAGCTCCCTTCCCTTTACCTGGCCTAAGTACAGTACACTATCATACATGCACAACACACCCATCCTCTGTAATGTAAGTCCTATATTTTATTGTTTTTCCTCCATCAAATCATCTAGATCAGCCTGTCAGTATTTTGAATGTGATGAATCCACAAGGTAAGAAAATATCATCCATTTCATTTTAAGCTTCCCACTGTTGTAAGACGATGATGTCATTCACTCTCAAAGGAGAAACTCTCGTCCTTGTTGAGGATGCGTGTAGGAAGCTTCATAAATAACTCAGGTCCTTCTCTGAAATAGAAGTATTTTTAGTCCTATTCAAACTTTCAGTGTGACTCCTTGGAGAGATCCTGTGATGCTTGATAAATAAGATATGGCTTTCATATGGAGTTTTGCCAATGAAAGCTGCTGTGTAGTCACATCCTGGAAACCACAGCCAGCATCATCACAGTTGGAGGACTGTGTGCACACAATTGATGGAAAAGCATATAAGAAAACAAGACACATGTCTACTTTATTTTATTTCCTAAATGGGTTTAGTGGTCTGTGTGACTTCTCAAGCCACCCACCAATAAAAAAGCAGAATTTTTCAACAAGGCAGACAGGTAAACAGCTGTAAACAGCTGCTGCTGCCTCAGCTGAAGACTTCTACTATGACCATGAGTGTGTGAGACCTCCTGAAGCCTGCTCACCATGGCATTCATATAGGCAAAATCTGATTTGGATTCATTCAGACTGAGGTACGACAAGTAGTTGCTGAGGCCTGTGTGCTCACCTCCTCCAGCCGTCTCCTTTGCTCCTTCTGCTGCTCAATACGTTTCTGTCTCTCGGCCAGAAGTTGGCGCTTGTACTCCTCCTGCTCACGGAGCTGCTGCTCCTGGAGGAGCTGCTGGCGTCGCAGCGCCTCCGAGCGCTCCTTGTTCTCCTGCTGCAGGCGGATGAAGTCACGGCGCAAAGTTGACTCACCCGGCACGTTGACAATGGAGCTGTACAGAGGACACAGCAAGAGGCCTGTTAGCTCATAGCAAGCTAATGGGCATGTAGGAAGCAAATTGCATTTAATGACGGACTTTTAGGTTTCTAAGTTTGCAACAGTTTTTTTTCACTGAATATTTATTTCTGTTACTGTTTTTAACAAAATATGCAAACATTTAATGTTCTGGCTGTAGACTTAGAACTGGTTTTTGTGTGACCAAAACTAGAACATGGTAGTATGCAGCTTCTTGTATGAGGAGAAGTGATCATGTTTTGCATGTTTGTGGTGAAGTTTGACAACACACATATATGTCTACTGGTTTGCACATACAGAGACAAAAGAAATTTGCAATGAAAACTGAGAACCAACAACTCCCCAGTTTGGTATGTATTGTCATGATATATATTTACCTGGGCTCTCCTTCTTGCTCAGATGCCTCTTCCTCCTCTTCTTCACTACCACTGTATTCATACTCAGTCTCATCTGTGGATTAGCATGGAAAAATAATATAACAGCTGAGTAAAATTCATCCAAATGTCAATCCAGACTTATCACATCATGTACGAGATGGTTACTGTTGGAAACTTTGAACAAAGGAGGGAAATTATCAACCAACATTTTTTCAGATCTGCTTTTCTGAGATAAAGTGACTGAAGTGATATTATAAATGTTTCAATTAAGAGACACAAGAAACACAAGAAAATGTGTAATTGTCTGGAAATAAATTAAATGAAATTTAAAATGTTCACTTTTTAAGCAACTTGAAGTTTGTCCTCTTACTGTTTCCTCTCCCTCTCTCCTTTTTCTTCCCCTCTATATGGTTTACAACAGCACTGTTATTGTTTACAGGATGAAATCGAGTACGAGTGTCAGTTTCACAGTAGTGATAAACACTCCGACACTGCAGATCTCCCCCGAGTACTCACCCTTCTCGCCCCTCTTCTTCTTGGTTCGGTCGATGTGGTCTTTGAGCTGGATGCGGACCTGCCTCTCGTTGGGCTGGTCCCGGATGAAGGGGTGTTTCAGCAGCTGCTCAGTGGGGGGGCGCTGAGTGTAATTCTTCACCAGGCAGCCTTCAATGAAGCTGAAGAACTTCTTTGACCTGCCAGGTAAGCACAGGACAGTTATATGTGATGTTTGGAGTTGAGTTTATATGGGAGATAATTTTGACAGAGTGGATAACGTTACAACTTAGCCCACCATTTTTTGGACTTGAGCCGAGGAGGAGGGTTTCTTGGAATAAGGAAGAGGGCTCTCATTGGATGCATGTCACAAAGTGCTAGAGGAAAACAAAAAACACAGATCCAGGTCATACATTTTAAACTTTCAGGTTTTCTGTCAGAATAGAAATAAACAGGTTGAACAGAAAGTTAAAGTCAATAATGAGTAGGGTTTTTCAGTGTAGGGTTGAAGCTGAAATGCTATTTTGAGGTTAAAATATGTCATTGTAATATTAACTGTGATACCTTGTTATGATCACTTTTAACAGATAAGACTGAGGTTAATTTGAATGGCAGCCTCTGTCCTACACCACTTTATTCACCACTTATTTGCATTTTTCAAAAAAGTTAAAGTGTTGAAAGTCATGTTTCCATTATTCTTTGACTCCTTCCATCTCTATCTGCCATCAATAGCAACTCTAAAAGCTTTAGCTTTATCAGCAGAAAAAAAAAACCTTTTCCTCTTAACTGCCATGAAGCAATCTACCAGATTTCCCTACAAATCTGACCAACTCAGTGGCACAAAATAAATCATGCAGAGCAGCGGCTGATAGAGGCCAGTATTATTCTGATTTGTTAACAGGAATTATTTCAATATCTGATTAAATGTTTTAAAAATGCCAAACAAACCACCTTCAACTTAATGTGATGTGTACTTACGGGGAGCTCCCTCAGCCATCTCTATGGCCGTGATTCCACAGGACCACAGGTCACTCTAAAGGTCAGAAGATAACATGAGTCAAGACGAGATCACTATCTGTATGTGGGTGCATGTTCTCAAACTTGTAAAAGCTTTGTAATTTTGAGTTGCAGAATGGTGAACTCTGACCAAACTATGACTTTTGACACTTTTCAGGTTGTTTTACAGCAAATTTTGATTCCAGAGACTATGTCCTTGTTAATTTGGATAATCCATGATCTACTTTCTTCAGAGGGTTCGTCTTCCACAAACTAAATGCCTTTTACTTCCACTGTAGTGGGGTGGCAGCAGCAGTCTCAGCCACAGAAAACTCAAAAACAGTCCAAAAAGCCCCAAACTATCCGGCTGTGGGAAAATATGTTCATTTTTTTTGTTACATGGCTTCTGGCTTTTCAGTTATGAACAGATACCTACAGTAGAGGCTTCAAATATTAGCAATGTCAAAATATTAATCTATCGAAAACATTAAAAACATCTCAGAAAATGTTCTGTCAGAAATATGTTTTCCCCTTTTTGCCCTGGATTGTATTTATTTTACCACTTTGTAACGTTCATGAAGAAGTACTCCCACCAATAAGTTGTCTGTTATCAATATAAGAGAGCAGATCCAGTGTCTGTCATTACCCTGTAGTCATAGGTAGCATCTGGGTTTTCATCACAAGCGATGACCTCTGGAGCCATCCAATAAGGCGTCCCGATGAAGGTGTTCCTTCGTCCTACTGTCCGGTCCAGCTGAGCACTCACACCAAAGTCCACTGAGAAAGAGAAGATTTAAACCAATTATTGCTGGTTCATCAAAATCCACATCTGAGAACAAAAGCAGTAACCCTGATGGAGTGTAATGTGTTCTGTTTGTGTTCTCCAGTAAATTTAGGAATTTACTGACACTGCTCAACTACTGGATCATAAATTTTGCTCTTTAAAAAAAAAAAAAAAAAAAATACAGCAGCCCCAAAGCCAAATAAAAGATTCAGTCTTGTGCTCAAGTTGAAACCACCACACTCGAGTCCACAGCTGGTGTCTGACTCTCACCATTAAGCTGCTGTTGTGTTACGAGACTGTCTCCTTTCCTTTTAGCTGCATGTAACTGTTTTATTGTGGCCACGGTGGAGACGTGGTTTATACTGTGTCACAGGATAGCCATAATGAGGTCACAAAGAGTAGCCTGATAACAAATAGTAATCTAATTGTGGATATTTAAAGAAATAACAACATGATTGAGTGATCAGTGATCATGATCAGTGGAAAATTCAAATGTTAGAAGAACAAAGGGGCCATAGCAAGGCCTGTAAATAACTGATTTTCTGACTTATGACTTGCATACATATTTTCAACATAGGAATTCATAAGGCAGGCTGGTTCCAGACCACTGAATCGTTGTCCACAAAAAAATCTAATAGTTCTGCTGTTGTGCTTGTTGATGGCTCTTTCCAACATTTTTTAAGTGTTATGAAAGGTAATTGTGACAGAAAACCTGCAGCAACAATAGCGACAACTGTGGGTAAGATTGACTCAGCAATACAGGTTGTTGTAAATCAATTTATAACTAAATGATAAATAATAACGCTTAAATTATGCCAAAAAGTCAGCAAGACAGATTCATCACTCACTACTTGGCTGGTCAGAGCAAAATAACAATCCATCCGAAACAGAAATTGTCTGACTGGTCTGAATAAAGATTTGATAGCACAATTTCAGTCTGATTATCAGACTAGATTAGAGGAGCCTTAGTTATGCAGTAATGCAGTGAACAATCCAACAAGGAGGTTCTTTTTGTCAATCAATAAATAGACATAGTGCATGATAATACTGCAGGATCATTTGCAACAGGAGAGTTATTTTATAGTAAAATTAAATCTGTGTAAAACTTTGAGCTGGCAAACAAATGTTAAAACTTTCAGAAGGATTTGTGTTTTTGAGTGAGACTTTTATACAGCCTGCAACTGTGCATCTATGTGAACATTACTAAACATCACCAGCACTGAAAAAGCATTAGTTGGCAAGACACTGGTGCTGACTCAAACTCGATGCTGCAGTATTTTTTCAGTGCAGCTGTCCAAACCTCAGTGCAGACCATGCTCCTGGTCTACAGGCCCAGTTTCAACCAACAGGGAATTCAGCTAAAATAAAATCGGCACAAACCCAGTTTGACCTCAGCGTTTTCAGTCAGTAGCACGTTTTGTCCCTTGATGTCACGATGGATGACGTGATGGGCATGCAGGTGAGCTAATCCCTGTAGAGATGAACGAAAAAAACAACATATTACTTCAAACTCACTGCAACAAAACTCAACCTTACTCTTTGTTGTCTGTGAAAATTTTGCAAACAGTAGCCAAGTCCAGCCAGACACAAGACATTTCAAGCCTTTACTGCAAATAAACAGTTTCCCACTACAGTTCGTTTGACTCTGACTCTGCGACATTGTCATTGGAAGAGCTGTGAAAGGAGCCCTGACCCTGAGGATCTCTCGGGAGATGTAGGCGATCCAGTCCTCCTTCAGCGAGTTGCCTTTGGTGTTCTTCACCAGGTCTGTGATGGAGCCGGCACCGCAGAACTCCATCACCAGCTGGAAGAGAGAGGAGATACTGAGAAGACTGAGGACATCTAAACACACATAAACACACACACTCCATCATTCTACCAGCTACACACTGTATGCTAAAGGTGTTACATACTCCTTAATAAACCATGACTACATTCATTTTGTAGTCTATCTTCAACAAGCAAGATGATAGCTAAGCAAACTTGAACTTTCCATTTTTGAGACCTCTTTGGTCAGATCTGGATTGCTTTAAGCCACAAAACCAGGAAGAGGCATGAAAATTAAAATGCTTTGTTGTAATGAGTGTCTGTTAACAGAAGATAGTAGAAGGAGTGAAAGGCTGATGAAAAAAAATCACCTCCACCATGTTCACCCTGTTTAGGGATTGTGATAGAAGACAGGAAGCAAAGGGCTGATGGGCTTAATATGAAGGAATATGAGCACTAACAAATCCACTGATTGTTAAATAAGTTACATTAAGCTTTAACAGCTGGAGTACATATATCTGTAGCGTCCTCATCACTGTTTTACAATAACACTCATAGCTGGAAGGCTCCACCTTTGCATATTTAGGCTCAATATCATGATATTAATAAGAATATTTTTTTCTGAAATTGATATAAAGTAATACTGTGGCAAGTATGAAAAATTACATAAAATAATCTAACTTGTGCACAACACAATTAACTGAGATCTATAGTTACATGTTACATCAGACAGAACTCTTCAAAAATATAAAGCACACACACACGCACATAGCAGACAGCGTGAAGCCATAACAGTGTGGGCTGTAAAGGGGTCATTGAGGCAGCTGTAAAAACAAATACCAGTCTGTGTTGTGGAGTGAGAGTGAGACTTCTCTTCTCCAGGAACAGCAGAGCTGTGGGGTCATAAAACGAGGTAATCCTGCCTTTAACAAACGGAGCAGCCATAAATCTCGGCTGCTGTTCTCCTCCTCCTTCTCCTTTCTCTGCTTCTCCTCTTTCTGATTAACTCTCTCCCTGCCCTGTCTTGTTGCTCTTTTCTTTGATATGTTTTGTTTACTGTAATGCTCTCTTGTCTTCTGGTTTATTCCTCCTTCTCTTCCAATATGAAGACCAGCGGGGGCTTTAAGGATGGGAGAAACATTCATGTTTACTTCAGCTTGACATGTTATTGTTTGAGAGCATTAAAGTGTGTGAACAGATGGGGAACGTGCGAGCATATTAACTTAATATACAATCCCAGTATACTGTAGCTATACCAACTCCTTATCTTGACATAGTGCTAGGAGTTTGTTGAGAGCTAATCTGTAATACCTCTCCTGTCTGCAGTCACTACTGACAGAGCTTTTTTTTTAAAAATGTACACACATAAATATGTTCATTACAACTTAAAATCAAAGTTCTAAGAAAGATTTTTAATGAGTAAATCTGAATACTTTTGAAAAACCTGGTTAGATAAGCTTTTGGGTTTGGTGTTTCTCTCTCTAAAGATTTTCCTCATCCATGTAAAACTAATCCTAATATCTGTTCCACTTTGCTCATAGCTCCATTCTTCTTACAAATACTCTATGTAAGGTAGGGTTAGTTTCTATTTTCATATCATCCAATCGTCGTTACTTGAGATCGCCAAAAGACGATCCAATCACAATCATCGATAAATGATCCTATTGCCAATTGGCACAAGCCTAATGTAAGGTTTGTCTTTGGCTTCTGAACTTTGCTTTTAACGGGCCAACGTTAAGCCTTCAGAGGCTGTAACCCTGTGTGATGGCAGAATGATTCAAGTTTCCGGTGAATTTAGCCAACATCATGTACGATGATCTCACCCATAGCTGGTCATCGTGGCCCGGTGGACTTTTCTTGATGAAGGCTCCATAGTAGGTGGCTATGTTTCTGTGGTGGGAGTACTTCTTCAGCATGTTGATTTCCAGCTTAATTTCCTCCTCTTCATCCTATAAAGAGAGTCGAAGTGAGAAACTTAATACATTGTTATTGCTTGTGAGGCAATGAGGAAGCAATTATATGAACTAATGGAGTAGATACAAACGAGTAATACGAATCCCTTTACTTCTAGTCACTTGGTTAAAGCCAGAAATACAGAGGAATGATGGGAAATCAGAAGCAAAACACTTTGACAGGTAAACAACAGTTACTATTGAGCTTTATATTATCCAGTCACCTGGAAAAATGGTGATGTTGGCAGGTGATTTTCAAAATGTGTTCACTGTGTGCAAGCCTTTTAAAATGTACATACATTTTCTTCTTTATTGGTATTATACAGTTGGTTTACTCTGGTATGATTAGAATCAGAAGCCCAAAAGTAACCTGCTCCTTTGGCCTGCAGGCTGCCCTGCTTATGAATTGAGAACAGTTTCCATTCACACATTGGAGAACTTGAATGTCTGAAAAATGATGGGCAGCAGCTCAAATCCATTTACAAGTTTAAAATCAATTCATTCGAACCATGAACACACTGACTTCCTCCCTGCATTTATAGTTATACCATGTAGTCCAAGTCCATGGCTGAAGTTATTGGGCCTTTTAGGTCCAGAACATACAAATCCAATCAAGTTAGCAGTACACATTCAAAAAGACAACTGTAAGCTGTTTTAAGTGTATGAGTTCTGCTTTGAGTTGCTAGGTTTTTTCTTTTTCACTCTCTCAGTTCTCTCTCTCCCAATTTTAAGATGTCTCTGGAAAATGATGATGGGCATTTTTTACTATTTTAAGTTTAAGTTTCCTAAAACAACAAGCATCAGATCACTCATGACTACATGACTGGTCCCTCTTTACAAGCTGTTTCAATCAAACAATCGATCAAAAAGATAATCTTCATTCAATAAAGGAAATAATGTTAGTTGCTGCTTGAAATATTTTTGGCTTCTACTTTGGTTTGCAGAACTTATGCGTGTGCTTGTTCTGCAACACATTTTGTTATGTTGCTACAAACACCAAAATAAATTCAGAGCTCAGTCTTTATTGCTGGATGTCCAGCAGCTCCATAGAAGGAGCGGGGACTGAACGGTCTTCCGCTGGCATCAGAAATAGTAACAAATTTGCCTAATATTTATGCTTCTTCCACTGTGTTTTAGAAGAACCACCTGCCTTTTGTCATTTTAACACTTCATCTGCATATTTCGAGCTTTGAAAAAACATAGTCTAAAACTGTCACAGCCACATTCAAACAAAGCTACAACTCCTTTTTTCTCCTAAGCAGTGAACAGCTGTTTGTTGGCTTTCAGTTCATCTATGAAAGACATGCTGTAGAGCCAAGCAAGGAAAGCAACTCTGCCCAAAAACCAGTCTAATAAACTGATATCACTCCAGATAAATATGCAGATAAAGCCTGAAGTCGAAATGGTAACAGCGCCAAAAACAAACTACCATCTCTCCCTCTCACACACTCAGGATATTACAGCACAGACTCAGACACGCATTCAGACACATAACAAGATCAAGCGATTATTTCTCCATCATTGCAGCATCACTGAGGCTGTGTGGCATTTATTTGCGAGCGTTTTGCATCAGCCGAGCCCGTGCATCTGATCCCGCAGGCCGACTGGGGATGACATGACATGACATTTTCACTACTATTATGGCCGGTCGATAAGTCAGAGTGTGATGGGCGGCTGTGGCTTGGACTCCTAAGCAACCTGAGAACTGCAGCAACCTTGTATGTCCACAAAGGAGAAGCTCTGAGGAACTGTTCGGCTTTTCATATCAAAGCTTGTGACATTTTGTCATTTTGTAGTGCAGATGTGTAGCAACTGTATCTTTCATGTAACAGCAGAAGCAAAATCTCAAAAATGACAGACTGCAGTAGGTTAAGTTATGCAAGAATTGTCATTTAAGGGTAGGAGAGCCAATAAATACTGGCTAGTTTTACTAGTTTTTCAACATTAACACTTTCCAATTCAGGTAGTTACCTCACTGTGCTGACTATCAACGTCTGTTCGTATGGAATTATATTAATGACAATAGATTCGAGAGTGCACAAAACAAATTCTGCGTGCTACTCAGTCTGTAAATCCACATTTGAGAGAGGGCAGGCACGGATTTGTAAGAGCAGAATTTGATCACATTTGTTTTGTGCTCTCTCAAATCTTTTGTCATCAATAGACAGTTTGAATGTCAAAACAGATATGAAAAGTTTTTTTTTTTTTTTAAAGGAAATGAAACATCTTGGTGCAAGCAGACATTAAATTATACACATCTCATCTGGCATCACTGCCACAGAAGCAACAGATGACGGGCAGCCACAGTCTCTGCTGACATTTCTGAGTCAAGTCCAGAGATTAAAGGGCACTTCAGCCAAATTTCAGCATTTAAAGATGAAAGAAGAAATAACTGCCAACCGCTACATGTCTACCTGCAGCTCAGTGTCACTATCTCTAGCCAACCAAGGAACTCATCTACATTTCTTTAAAAAAGTTTTAAGCTGTCAGTCATTTGGAGACTATCTAGATGGCAGAAGTATCATTTTGGAACAAAACATAATCACTCTCTCTCTCTGTGTGGTTATGTTTTACAACTGACTATCTTTGCATTTTCAGATGTTACTGTAACAAAGGTTAAACCCAGCTGGTTTTAGTCTGTATTTCCTGCGGTTAAAAATGAAAGCTAGTTTACTACTAGATTACTATTAGCCTGCATCAGACAGATCAGCAGACTTTCAGCTTTTCATGCTACACTTGTTTTCTTAAGATGTGTTTATGTAAGCAGCAGGGTTTCATGAGAGGACAATGCCGCACGTGAGCCTTTTTGTGCACAGCGACAAACTATTTGCCTGTTATTTACTTTGTTCCAAACTGCTGAGGCTGTTGAAAGAGTTCAGCAGGAGTTTTGATGGTCTGTAAAGATGATTGGGTCAGTCGGTCAGGCAGCCAATCCCTTGAGTCAGTCAGCCAGCCGGTGGGTTGCTGCTTCAGCCAGGCGGCCAGTCATTTAGCCAGGCAGTTAGCCAACCAATCAGTCATCAAGCCAACAAAGCCGACTGCAGGCCAGCAAGTCCTTCTGCTAATCCACTCATCAGCAGCAGACCATCAGTCAGCCAGCAGCCGCCCAGCAGGTGAGCCAGCTGACCTTTCAGTCAACCAGTCAGCAGGTCAGTTACATATGTAAACTATATTAGAATATAGAATATAAAAGCAGAAACACACTGGACCTTACAGGACACCAAGATATGCAGAGAAATCTAAGACACACAGGCCAGTGCCTTGTATGGTTAGCAGAACATCCCATCAGCCACAAACTGTAAGCTATGTGAACGTTTTTGGAAGGAGCCAGTGTAATTACAGAAGCAGAGGACAGTCAGGAGGAGGAGACACACTGCAGGAACAGTCATACACATTATCCACCATGAGCCATGAATAAAGAGTCAGAATAACACGACTAAGAGAGAGCAGAAGAGGAAAGACCTCCAATGGACAGAACATGGAGGAATGCTTTCTCTCCCTTTAGGTCAGCGTACCATGAAAGGTCATAAGAAAATAATTGCATCTACACCCCAATGAAACTTCAAACCTATCAAACTGCATTAGCTGATAATGTTTACACTGAGAAGAAAAGAAGAGATGATCTAAAGTCCCATGTTTCTCCTGCAACAAAACATACATTGTTGCTTCCTTGTCACTTCTAGCAAAACGATGACAGGTACTGATACCAAAATTATAATTATTTGATACTTTACTTTGCAGGTTTTGTTTACGCTTTTTTTTTCCCCATTCAACAATATAAGCCAGGCCTTTCTAATGCAATATGTCTAAATACAGTCATATAAGACCTTTGCCAGAATATAATACAATATTCAACCATCAAAGCTATAATTTAAATCAGGAAATATCTGATTAAATCATCAGAAAAATAACTAAGAATTTGATAGGGCTTCAATTAATCGTTTAGTCTACAAAATGTCAGAAAAGGACAAAGATGACATCTTCAAATTGCTTTTGTTGTTTGTCCAACAAATAGTAAAAAACCCAAATATATTCATTTTACATTGATATGGATGTTTGTAATGTGATAAATGACAAACAATTGATCGATGAAAATAGTTGATTCATTTTGCACAATAGTATCGGCACGTCATTGGTATCAGCCGATAAAGGCTTTAAAATGAAATATCAGCATCAGCCCAAAATGAACATTTCTGCCGATATGACAGGCCGATTCATCGCCTTCTCCTCCACCGCCTGGCTGTGATTCCTCAGCGGACTGTTTGACCCTGACGCTCCCAGTGCTTCCTCCACAGGCTCCACTTCACTCAGCACCGGGACCATCAGGGTGAAACAGTCCCCGAGGAACAGCTGTGTTCGGCTGCACAGATAGGAAACACCTCGGCTGACAGGATGTACCACTCTGTTTGAAAAAACTTATTTTCGGCAGTTGGCAACCAATGTATTAGGTGCATTACCACCACCTTCTGCTTCGGAGTGTGGACGAGAGATTAAATCTTACACATTAATCCTGTCTGTCTAATAAACTCAAAGAAAACTACTGCTCGACCCACTTGGCAGGTTCATTATAGTTTTAATGCTGAGCTACTGAACTCCAGTCTTCCTAAGTTCTTCCTTCATAGATTGTCTGTCTTGATCATGCTTAGTACAATGGAAAATATCGGCATATCAGATATCGGCAAAAAATCCAATATCGTGCATCCCTACCATCAACTGTTGGATTAATCAACTAATCTTTTCCGCTTGGAGTCTGAGACATCATTGAAGTGCACGCACAGACAAACCAATGTGTGTGTGTGTGTGTGTGTGTGTGTGTGTGTGTGTGTGTGTGTGAGATAGACAGTGACAGGGGACACAGCTGCTTTGACAAGGAGAAACTAACTTCAGTATGTCTCTCTCTCCACCTTGTTTGTACACTGGCCATTTATTTTAGATTATTATTGTCTTTCTATCTCTCACTCTGTCCCTGTCTCTCTCGTCCTTGCACATCACTTTACATTACTGTCTCTTGCAATGAGTTCAGTCACATGTTCATGTATCCCATCATTATGACACCTCACCTCTGTCACTCTCTCTCTCTCTCTCTCTCACTTTCCCTGAACTATGCACAGTCAGTCAGTTCAAAACAAGGCGTGCTGAAGCTACTCATTATCATTCCTGGGCATGAGATGGTGGGGAGACTCAGTGGCGGCCATCTTGCTGCTAAAGTACTACAGCACACAATGTGAGCAGAGCTAACAGAACCACGACCCCCGGGGGAACGGAGAGCCGCAAAATGGAAACATAATGGAAAACGGAAGATGAGTGGGAGGGGAGGCTTCAGCTTCGACAGAGGCCAAGAGAGGTCGACATGTCACAAACAGACAACCAGACTTGTTTTAGAAATTTTTCTTTTTCACATTCTGATGTTGCATTCATGACGTGTCAGAAGAAGCTAACGAGAGAGTTGAAATCTCATACCTTTAACCTGGGATCCATTGCATTAAAGTTTATCACCATTGTTAAGTTAGTTGTATTATTGTGAATCTAATATCTAATTTGTTTGGAATAAACGGCAGCATTAAAACCTTAGCACCAAGACTAAATAAAAAAAATAAGGAATCTCTCAGACGACTTTGACCAATTAAGTAGAATAAGTGTGCTTTTTTTGGGCATTTACAGGCATCCAACAAATGTGACATAAATGTGACTAAACACTCCAGAGCCCCCGGAATAATCATGTAAGAGAGGAGCAAGGTGAAAAAAAAAATGGTGAGTTTAGTCGTCGGCATCAAATTGATTAGTAAAACTATTAAAACTGCTCTTCTTGCAGGCGCAGGCTACTTGAGTCGGCACCTTTACAGCATTTCTGCAGTTTGTGAAGCATTTTTCTGCTTAAAGAATCATAGGAGGAAGTCAAAATTGATCGTTTGATTATGAGATTCCTGAAATCAAGACTGAGAATCTCTGTATCAAATTTCATGGCAATCCATCAAGTAGTAGTCAAGATGCGGCTGACGTGGCTAATGCAGAGGAGATACAGAGAAGAGATACGGCAAGTCTTCAAATGTGTCTATTTGTTTTGACCTGACAAGACAGTTGGACTAGGTTTTTCTGTTATTCAAGGCAAATGTACAATTCCACACTTTCAACACCTTCCCACTTTTCACTTTCACACCTCTGAATGGGCAGGGAGCAGTGGGAGGGAGTGGGAGGTGAGAGAGAGAGGCAGACAGACAGAGAGTGAGATGAGTTGCGTCTAGTTTGTTTCATGTGCAAAATTCACAGAAAGAGAAACAGCAAGCGAGAAAACGCAGCGAGAAAAGCAATTTATTCCCAGAGGGAGCCGAAAGGTAGAGAACAAAGATGCTGGCTGCGGAGTTTCTACACTAATCAAGATCGATTTGTTCCTATTGAATCCCACTGGATTACATCAAGTCAACAGCAGCAGTGAGAGGCAGAATGCAGAGCTGCTGCAGCTACATTTCTCTGTCCCTCCCTCTCTCCCTCCCTCCTTCCTTTTCTTTCCGATGAGGATGACTTCACTCTGTCTGTTCTCTTCCTCGCTCTCCACAGAAAACAGAGGTGGTGGCTGAAAGGAAAATGGCGAGGTACAGAAACCCGGAGGAATACAGGCAGGGTTTGTGCTGAAAAGGAAAGAGAGGTGGCAATGAGGAATAGTGCAATGAAAAAGGAAGAGGATAGATTGATAAGGGAGAAGTGGCGAATAGATGTGAGCGACGGATGTGGAGAGGGAAGCAGGCGAGCAGTGATAGCCCCTCCCATAATCCCACTGCACTTCAGCTGAACCTTCTCTGAGGAACACAGAGGAAAAAAAAAGTCCCTTCCTGATCATCTTCTTCTTCCTATGTAAGCACTCCCACTCCCTGTCTAACATTTCACTCTCAGTCCCTTCCCTCACTTCCTCTCCTCCTCCACCCACTGCATTAGGGTTTAGCAATAGAAACATGAAATGATAGGAAAATCAAAAACTTCCCCGTCCTTTCTATAGGGTAGATTTTTTGACAATACATAAACAGCAAATCCCACCACAGAAAAATTGCTATTTCTAATCAATTATATGGCAGACAGTTATTAAAATTGGAACAGCTTGAAATGTAAAGTGCTGTTGTGGATGAACGAGGTAACAAGATGTCAGTGATATGAGTGCAAAAGCTTACAATCTCACACACCAGATATCCCCTGGAACGAGCAGTGAGAAACCCCTCAGCAACAAACTGTAACAGTGCAATCTGCTGCTTCTAGCGGTGCACACTCCCCTGATACCCAAACTCAAGATATCAGCTGATACCAGTGCTGATATTTTCCCACAATGTAAAATCTGGAAAATCCCTGTGAGGAAGTTATTCCGTATGATACAAATCACTTTTCAACTATAAAGATAACATTTTTGGTAATATGAGCTAACCACGAAAGTCATTGTCAACACTTCCATTTTCATAGTAAAGGCCTATTACTTCCTTCACATTAAAATGCAGCGGCTGTGGCTCAGGAGGTAGAGCGGGTCGTCCACTAATCACAGGGTTGGCAGATCAATCCCCGGCTCCTCCAGTCCACATGTCGAAGTGTACTTGGGCAAGATACTGAACCCCAAACTGCTCCTGATGGTCAGGCCAGCACCTTGCATGGTAACTTTCTGGGGTGTGTGAGTGTGAATGTGTATGGGTAAATGCAGCCATTTACCAAAATGCATTTATTGTGAAGCACATGCAGGATGTGGTGGCGTGCTATAGGCAGTAGTTTAACACACATTAGCTTACTGCTGTAAATGAACGGAGACGAACAGAAAAGTGTATTTAATGTGGATCAGTTACGTTACTTTAGCAGATACACATTCCGCTTAACAAGGTCAGTATGAGCATGATCAGTGTTGGATTGTTTCAGTGCATCCTGAAATACAACAAAGACAAATAGACACTAAAGCTGGAAATGCATCTGCGAGCCTTCACAGAGAAGGGTGTTACAGGTAACAAACATTTCACACTGTGAAATTTATAAGAAATTTATACTGAAAAGATTATTTTTGATTATTTTCTGTTTGCATCTAATATCTCAGATTCTGAATCTACTACTAGTGTTAAGTTTAGGCTCAACAGAAAATCTTAAAACATACTGAATTGATTTAAACCATAACATACATATCAATATTGACTAATATGAAAAAAATTATACAAATGTTTCTATACTGTGCAGCCCTACATCTCTATTTCACTCTTTATCCTCCCCCTCTCCTCCTAAGTGACTAACCTTCTCCCTCCTTAGCCTCTCTCTCTCTTTCCCACTCTGTATATAGAACAGGAAGTGGTATGTGGGTCAGAGCACATATGCTGAGATGTGCTCAGGGAGCAGAGAGTGGACATGCACACGTACACACACACACACACACACACAGAGGAAAGAAGATGTATGGCTGTGTTGTCTTGCAGCCGTAACACGTGACTGTATGAAAGCTCCTATGGTTCCTCCATAGGTCTCACACAAACACACACACACACACAGACGTATGGGATTGATTGGTGTGCATGCATGCATGCATGTGTGTGTGCGTGCGTGCGTGCATAAATCTCAAGCTTTTCCAATGCAACAACTTTTTCTGCTCAACTGTCATTCTTGGCAAGCATCCAGACAAACTCAGAGTGTTTATGTTAGAAAACTGGAAAAGCACCACTCTAAACATTTTGGAGGAAATCAACCACCATGTTTTGAATATTCCAAACATGTATTCCTCTTCAATCATTCCGTTTCTTTGAATACATACACATATACAAATGTTCTCAGTCCGTCTTCATGTGCTCTCTTTAATCTCCACAGTAGGAAAGAGATTTTTTTGCCTGCAGGCAACAGTGAGAGGTATACTCCCAAACCCACATTGCACTTTCAACATTTTAGCATCAACAAAACTTTAGTCAGTCCACCACTTTGCTCCAGACTAAAGTGTCTCGCCAACTATTGGATGGATTGCCATGAAATTTGGTACAGATATTTGTGTCACCCTCAGGATAAATTGTAATAACTTTGATGATCCCTTAACTTTTTCTGTCGTGCCATCATCAGATCAGAATTGTAATTTGTCCAATACTTTGGTTTATATAGATAGATAGTTGGATAGATAGATACTTTATTAATCCCAAAGGGAAATTTAAAAAATGCCTGGAAACTTAATGGCAATCCCATCAGCTTTAGCTGTACTCTGTGTTTAGTGCTAGTTAGCAAATATTAGCATGCTAACATGCTTAAACTAAGATGGTGAACATGGTACATTATACCTGCTGAGCATCAGCATGTTAGCGTTGTCACTGTGAGCATGATATAATGTTAGCATTTAGTACAGCCTCACAGATCAGCTAGCATGGCTGTAGACTCTTCTTGTTTAAATTTGGCACCTAAACCTTTCTGTAATATATTCAATGAAGGTATTTAAATTATGAGCTGCTAAAACCTCCCAAAGAAATCCACGTTGATGAACTTTTAGCAATTAGCAGGTCTTAAAGGCAGGAAGATGGATCACATGACCAATCAATACCCAATATTTGATTTATGACAACCACAGGTGTCTGAAGGAAGTTTCTCAGATATCATTTCTTTCTTTCCATTCTGTGCAAACTAATTCACACAGATTATGTTTAATGGTGTGGTTTGGCTTGATCACTAAGGAGCAGACTGGATGTCAACTGTGACTGTTCAAATTCCTGTAATTTTAAGATTAGTTAGTGTAGTAGATCTTTAACAAGACTGTCACTCCCAAGGAAATCAAATGTAAAATGCTTTTCTTTAACAGGCCTGACTGTCATTATCCTTGTATCATTTGTTCGTTCTGACTTATAAGATGCTAATGGTTTCATAATGGATTGACTCCCTGACAGACTCAGACTGCTGTGGCCATTCTTTCCTTTAGGGGTGTTTTCAGACTGCAGCCATAGGGAAACCATGACGGGTGTGAAAAGGGCAAAAGAGTGCAGAGGAGGCAAATATTCAGTAGTCTAAAAATAAAACACAGCCTGAGGAAGAAAACCAAACACTGCTCAAAGTATGCTTCCAACTTCAACTTTCTCAAAAAGGTGATTGTTTTTTTTTTTTTAAACACAGAAGTGATTCCACTTACAGAAAATTCATATTCTCATGCTGCATACAATATATGAAATATGCTTTGCTTTTTTTTTTTGATAGCAGCCAACATATCCGGGAATTCTGAGACCAACTCTAGTCCTGTGAATTTCTCACCATGTTGTGCTGTAATGGTTTGAGCACCTCAGCATCATTTACAGGAGTTTATTATTTATTTATTATATTTGACACATGGAGCATTTTAGTACATCTCTGGATAGTAATTACAGTGATGTTCTGTTCTAACTGGCTATAACCTGAATTCTTTTACAGCTAAAACCAGAGGGGTCCAGTACAGTCCTCTTCAGTTACCCAGATAAGGATTTTGTGTGACTGTCTTGATGATACACTCATTCCTCTTCTGGGAAGGAAATGTTCGAGTGACCTCAACGGTTTGTTTGTTTTCCTCAGTGTCTCATCCAGTTAAACATTCAATGATGAGCAACGCGAAAGGCAGGAAGGGAGTACTCGCTAAAATCATCACCATCACTGTAGTTGAGAAATAGTTTTATAAGACTTCTATGAGACATTTCTGCATGTACACACACACACACATACACACACAGACACACAAAGAAACAGGCAGCAATTACACAGCCAGAAATAGCCCCTGAGTCCTTACTCAACTTTGTTAAAGCTGGCAAGCAAGCACCCATGGGCTCAAATCCACGCAAACACACACATACGCACACACACATGTACACACAGTCTTCAGTCTAAGACTTGGCTTAACATCCCTCAGGAAATTGAAAATCTGTTGAGCTTCAAACACAAACCTGAAAACCTGCAAATTATATTTTTGGAGAGAAACCATTAGGGAGCCAATAGGAGGGAGTGGAGCCTCCTATCGAAACTGTTTGTTTTGGTGTTATAATGAAGGCTTGAGTAGAGAATTAGTAATGATTTAGAACGTCAGATGCAATGAAACTAAATTTGGGATCAATTCCAAATGTGCACAAGCTGTATTTTGTGGCTGTATGAGTCTGGTAACTGTTACAGCTGCAGCCGCTGTATTAGTCTCACCTCATGAATGTTTCATGCATCATCCCATATAATATTACAACTGCAAGTATTAAAGTGGAAATATTTTAATACAGCCGTGTAAAATGAAATTGTAACATATCTCCAACAAGTAAGTCAACAGAAGAGCTTTTTTTTTGCTTCATTTGCCACAAATTATGACAGAAAAGAGAAGCTTTCTCATGTTCAACAGAATTCAACAGTCCTGCAGTCCACAGCAGAGACTACACTGCCGACAATGATGACAAAATACATAGAGTATATACAGTATACAGATTAGAGTTTACTGACCTCTGTGACATCCATGACCTTAATGGCCGCCAGTTGTCCTGTCTTGACATGTCGACCCTGGAAAGAAAAACAGAAGAGAGAAGAGATGAGGATCATTTAATAATCCATGTGTCAATATCAATAGCTCAGTAATAGGACAATTAAAATTACAATATGACAATAATGATAGAATTTTTCTAGTTTGGGTGACAGAAGCCTAAATGACCAATTTACAACACAGACAAGAGCATGGCTGTGCACATTGTTGGCGGGAATCAAAACAGTGCTTCCCAGATGGTAGTTTCATAAACTGAGTAAACATACAGGGTGATTCAGTTGAGTCATAAAAACAAAAACCACATTCATAACAAGTTATTTTCCTCTACAGTAGCAGGGAGAATCTCAGGTGTTGGTCCAAACCCTGAGTGTTCCTTAACAGACTGAACACTGCTAACAGTAAGCTACATACAGTATATGCGTAACTACCCCGCAGCTGTACAATTTTGCGTGTATAATAATCCCATTTATTCATTCAAGTTTCTTCTAAATTCAGAGCAAATGCAACCAAATATGTGCGTGAGAGGCTAACTTCGGCCTGTAGCGTGTTTCTAGGGTATTTCCTCCAAATTAGCTACATCCAACAAGAAGGTTAATGCTAAAAGTTGCTAATATTTGCTAAAAAGAGCCTAAAGCCAAGCAGAATAATCCCATTTGTGTAAAATTCAACTGAAATAAAAAAAAGTAAAAGCAAGATGCAGGAGGGCAAACACGAGGTTGTAAATGAACTAGAAAGAAGCTTTATACTAGTAGCTTTGTGTGAGGGAGGTTAACTAGCATGCGGCCATTTTGTTTGTATAATAGTTACATATGAGCTTTTTATGTGAACTCCAGACAAAAACAACTTAAGTTGGGAAGAGTGCCATGCAGGATGTAATTTTTTTTTCTTCCCAGGATGGCGATGTCACGACCCGCCCTACTCTGCCTTTGATTTGCTTACCCTGATTTCTTACCCTAATCCTAACCAATCTCACTCCTCCAATGCCTAAACCTAACCAACCCAATGAAGGCAACAAGTACTAGCCAGTCAGAGGCAGAGTAGAGTGGGTCATGACTTCGCCATCCTGGGAAAATAAATTTGACATGCAGGACATCTGTAGGGGCTACAACGAGTCTTAAGCTGTGTCAGGGGATTTTTCTTCCATTCAACCATGTATAATTGAATTCAAGTGTTTCTTTGAACTCCAAGAATGACAAAGTATATGTTAAAAAGATACAGAATTGTATATACACAAGGCCCAAAAATAAGACTACATACAAATCAGTATTAGCTCCAGCTCCAACCCAAAATACAAAATGGAGACAAATGCAGCCAATGTATCTTACCAGCATAGCACAAATAATTCCAGCAAGCAATGAAGAAAATGTATTTTAAAATACCATTAATCTTAGCATGACCACTTGGTAAACTCAGACTTCTGAAATGTCACATTAGCTTTGGCTGAACTTTATAAGGTGTTGGGCTCATAGTGGAGAGCTAACGCTGCAGGGTCAGTATGAAAAGGAGAAGAATTACTGACTTCAATAATTACAGACCTATTGTTCAAAAAAACAGGGGAAGACGTAACAATACCTACAGCAGACACCATATGCTAACAGTATAGTCAGTGAGAAGCTAACTAACCTGTAACCATATTGCAGTTGTTATATACCTTTTATTAGGGTTTATTTTTGCAAACAGAAACGAGACAACAGAGAACAAACGGTACATTATGGTACACCTTTTGAACACAATAACAGTACAGACACCCCGCTGTTAAAGCACACTTTGTCTTGATACCATGACCAGAATGGTAAAGTTACATTTGTGAGTTAACAACAAATGTTTTCACAGACAGAGGGAAAATAAAGAGGGAAGACTTAAACAGAGTGTGTATGTGCGTGTATGCATCTGTTTCTGTGTAAGTCTTTGCAAACCTTTGTGTTTGCATCATATATGTAGCGTATGTCTGTGCATGTGTGTCTGAACCACCACATGATCAAGTTTCCTTTGTGTGAAACAAAACTGCGACACCTGAGCCACCGGCCCCCATCCCTGAATGAGTTGGCTCAGTCCACAGGCTGAGTGATGAGAGATTAACCCATTTTGCTTTAGCCAAAGGGGACATGTGTGAATGTGTGTGTGGAGGTGGGGTTGGCGAAAAGGTCAAGGCTGATTGAGAGAGCAAACTGCAAAGATGACAAGGAAGCAAATCTCTGTGGGTGCCTAACTGTGGGAACTTACAGTATGAGAAATAGAACAAGGGGGACAATACTGTAAAAAAAAAAAACATGAGAGAACGAACCGAATATAAGATAAAGGTCATGATGTAACACCCAGAGAATGAAAGAAATTGTGGAAAATGTTGGGAGAAGACACTATGTAAACATGACTTTTTTTCTATTTTGTTGTGTGAGTTATTTTGTTACTCAAAAAGTTCTTATGATCACAAGAATATTATTTTTTGACCTAAGGAGGAAAACAAATTTTGTCTTGTGATCACAAGACAATTATTTATAATCTCAACATAATGAGAGACTGCTTTCTTGTCGTCATGTAAAAATTATCTCATAATCATCTTAAACAGTGTAACACTGAAAGCAAAACTCTGATTCTGGCAGTAATGCACAAAAGGGAGAGAAACGTTCATACTGTTGCTCCCGGGAGGGGTGAATTTGGAGAAGAGCAAATGCAAAACAAAGTGCAGATGGGCTAGGGTTACATTGAACCATATCAGCCATAAAACACAAAAGGAGCAACGGTTAAGGCAGAGGACAAACTGGAACGAAGGGGAGAGGAAGGGAAAGATAAACAGAGCAATTTCAGTGCGGAGAGGAGACCAGAAATAACAAGTGATAACAGAGTACCTCAGTGAGAAAGCCATTTTAAAAACTAGGCAAGAAAAAAGCCTATTACAACAACAAAATGCATATATGTATGTGTGAACAGTATACAGTCAGCACTTTTTTAAACAGCCATTCAAATGTAAAACCACAATTGGAGGAACTGTTTCTGCAATAATGTGTGTGAGTGTGCCTGAAGATCTTTACGACTACTATTGACAACAGTTAACCATCATTATGTGTGCTGTAACATTAACATGTGAAGCAGACTCATCTGGTACCTTTACCTGGTAAAGGTGAGCTTTAAGTCACAAAAGTTCTAAATAACTCAATATGAGAAAACTTAAAGATTCATAACTGAAATTGAAAGCCAATGAATAGTTTTTACACAAACTCTGAATCAAATGATTATATGTAATATGGGGTAAAAAGGTTGCTCAGATTGATAAATCCAACTAAATACAACTAAACTTTTTAGATTTTTTTAGCTCTCTGTTGTTGGTTTTATTACACATTTGCTGTTTGGTTCAGTCTCGTGCTCTCATTAGCCTGAGGCAGCCTTTTTCAGCAAACAAGCTCTGATAAAAACCCCACAGTACACTACCTGCCAAGCACCAAACGACAGACAAAGTTAGCGATAATATGCATGTATGTATGCCTGTTTTGGAGTACTTCTGAGCCCAAGAGGGTAATGTATTGTGTACTGTTTTTGCTAACTGACAACATGAATGTTTTGTTCATTGTTATTTGCTGCTATAAAAGCTAATTTGTGTACTTTACCAACTTGGAACTACATCCAAATTGACCTGAAACTCAATCCTACATCTGGTCAAAATATTCTTCTGTGGAGAAGTCATAGAAATGTAGTGGACTACTGTGTGTGTGTGTGTGTGTGTGTTAAATATGTGGTGGTTTTGTGCTTTTCAGCCACAGCAGGCTAACACATGCTGGCCTCCATCAGCCACACACACACACACACACAGAAGGCATCTCTTATGTACTCACCACTTACATTCACACACACAAGAAATCTATGAACCCAAACATTTCCCCTGGCTTACTGTCCACTCAGTCTGACCCAGCTCTCAGTTTGAGAATTTGAATTTTCTTTTCCTCGATGACAACAGGCCTGTTCAGCAGTGTGTATGTGTGTGTGTGTGTGCTGGGAGTGTGTGGAGGCAAGGTACCGGCTTGTTTCAGCTGACAATGCAGTTTTGTGACAGCTTAAGAATGTGTGTTGATTGGGTTTATTCATCACAACACACACACACGCAGCGTATGCATTTATGGTTTGCATCATTTGTCCAGCTATCAGCTGAACAAATGAATGTAATATTTTGGGCACACACTCACACACAGAGCTACATCCTTTAACACACAGACAAAAAACACACACTGAAGTAGACACATCCTTCACATTACTCACACACACTCACCTCGACCTCTAGCTAATATACTGTATAGGAGCTGCTGTATGGACACCAGTGATGTCATGACAAACACTGATGAATGAACATCTTCACACACACACACACACGTCTCTTCCCTTCCTAAGGTTTAGTTTGCGAAGTGTCCTTGAAGTGAAAACAAACCACCCGTGACTGGCATCCAACTAATGCGTGCCTGTGTATAAAGTTGGAAGTGTGTGTTCTGACAGTCTTGTCTTTGTGCTTGACTTTTTTATAGGAAAGCTTCAGTATGATTACAATTTTTTACATTATAAATAGTTCTCGTGTGTCTGTATGCGTGTGCATATCTGAGTGTATGCGTCTCCTCTCCGTGTGAGGAAGGTGACCTCAGAACACAGACAGACTGTAATAATTACAAAATCCCCCCAACCGCCGACGCACACACACAGGCACACAGCGGTTAACAGATGACATCATCTTCTCTGGTTCCTTTGTTCAGAATAGACACACACACCTGGCCAATATGGATACATAAAAGAGGGGACAAAGACAGAGGGACGGGCAGTCTGTCAGAATGATGATGAAATGATTTAAGCACCGTAGCTTTAAGTAGTTTTAAAGAAAATTCCAGGTTATTTTTTTACAACCTGGGTCTCAATTTCACAGTTCTGCTCGTTATTCCTATCAACCATAACATTTAACTCACCAAGTTAATTACTAAGATGTGGGGACATGGCAACATGGCTCAGTGTCCAACAGGGCAGGAAGACGAGCATTCAGACTTCATTCATCACAGGTTGTAAACAAACCACTAATTTAGCCATATTAATCTAAACCAGTGTTTCTCAACATGAGGGTCAGAAACAAGGGTCTTAAGATAAATTTGAGGGGTCACAAGATGATTAACAGTACAAAACTGCTTCTACAACATAGACTATTATTTGGAGGTGAAACGGAAACTGACTGCACCTTAAGTGTTGGTAAAAATCATATAATCATATTAATGCATAGCAAAACTTGCAAACAGTACTGAACTACAGTAAGTATGACAGGCCAAAGTTGAACCAGGAAGTCAGTCTGTAAAATCTAATTTTCAATGTTTCCAGCAAACAGAATGGATAGTCATTTTTACATTTGCCTTTAATTCTCTTCCAAATATGTTTTGGTAAAACTAGAAGTTGTTTGCAACCTGTTGGATAGTCTGAATGCTAATTTTCCTGTCTTGGTGGACTGGTTGTAGCAATGCAACTGTATTACCAAATCATTAATTTTACTAATATCTAAGCAATGTCCATGGATTTTCACATTAGATTTTATGATACATCAGGTATCCTCTTAAAGGGAAATAAAGCATTTAAATCACTGCGATAAACTTCCCGTCCACACTAATCCAAAAATTGATTGTCCTCGGTTACTTTCTGGTTTCTGTGCTCAAACTGTCACACAGGACCTGACAAATTCAAACCAATGTCTCTGGAACAGCAGACACTGACTCACGAGTGAACTCTCCTCAACTCTTCCACCTCAACCAGATATTATTCAGGGGAAATTAAGTTCTTCACTGAAGCCACATTACATGATTAGTAGTAAATCATATAAAAGTAAAAATGGATATAAAAACATCTGTACATTTATTACACTACATCAGCATGACTGCTATTTCGAAGATGTAAGAGATCTAAAACTTCAATAAATCAGTCATTTAACTTTTTTTTCAAAGACCTTTTATAACCATGAATATAGATAATGCAGTTACTGAAACTCTCCATTAACACTTCCCAGCTGACTCCATGCTCCATTCAAATATGATGTAATCCTTCCGTCATCCGACTCTCCCATGACTAGCACTATGCTCCATCTCAACCATCCTTGGTCAAGTCTTTGTGTGGGATGTTTGCACCAGAGTTTCTCTTATCATGGAAAAGCCTGGAGGGCCCAGGAGGTGAGAGGCCATCTGTGTTGGTTTCAGTGCAGAGTTTTCGGGCTCACATGCTCTCCACATTTTTCATACGCCCTCAAGGCAAGTTAGTATTTGTGGGAAAAGCTTTGTCTGAGAAGAAAATGAACCTTTACATTTGGCTCATGGACCTACTGTATTTTATGCTTATATTTAGCAAAGATTCAATAAGAAATACCAAATGTGCATTATATTGTGCACATGACATCTAAAATTGTTCTGCCTCTTTGGCATGAATATTTCACTAAATGTAGCTTCAATACAGCACTGGAACATGCAATGGTGAAAATGTCTGTGACATTGTTCAACAGTGTGGAAAAAGGTGAAGAAAGCCTACAATACAATTAACAAGCATTTAAATTACAGTTGCGAACCATGATTATTTTCATGATCAATTGATCTGTCTGTTTTTTAAATAATGAATTAACTAATCATAACAAAATGTCAGAAAATAGTGAATAATTGTCAATCACTGCCAACAGTCCAAAACCAACAGAGAAAATCATAATTATCATAATTGTCATCAGTTAAATTTTTGCGAATGGAATTAATTAATTATTTAATTAATTAATGAAATAATTAAGTATTAAATAAAGTATTAAATACATATGACTTCTTTCAATATATGTACAAAGACAATAGATTCATTTTCCAGGTTGATGCATCTTCATCACATCAGAGCTAGAAGACAGTGAGTAGTTGATTATATATCAGAATAACTAATACATGGACGTGAGCCTAAAAATGTTAATGTCTTAATGAAAGCACGGAGCAAACTAAATGCTCAGTCAGCAGACCCTGAGCTTGAAAAGGTCACATGTGTAGCTGCTGATGAACTGATTCACTTTGAGAGCATTTTACTTTACAGACTCTGCTTTGGTTTCAGGGTATTTCTGAATCACCCTTCTCCTCCCTCAGCAGCCAACAGTCACTTTAATCAGCCGGTGTTTGCCAACACTGCCTGGTCTGTCGCTCCCCACAGACCACCAGCTCAACTGATGTCACTGGATTTTTTTTTTTTCTTACACTCACTTATTACACTTATTATCAACTGCTGACCGGAGATTTTATTTTGCTGAGCTGACCATATCAAAATTTTATGAACTGAGAGTTAAAGGTACAATATTTAATAATTATTGTCTAATAATATGTGTGAAAAACCTTGACCACAATCAAGACAACTGGCTAAAAACCGCATTTCCCATCAGCCCTGTTGCTTTGTGTCCATAAACATGTTGGAACGTTGCAAAAATTTTAACAAGCTAATTAGCCTACAATTAAATCCTTAAACCTAATTTTATATACATTTTTACACCTGTTTCTAATACTGATCAATCAACATTTTCTACTAATGCAGTCCTTTTCCATTTTCTGTATTGTTTTAAGATTTTTTAAATGGAGGTTTTAAAGAGTGAAACTGAAAACTCAAATAAACTAACTGCTCTTCTGCTCCCCAGTTTACAGTTAGCAGCTTAAGAGCCAAGTATTTTCCTCCTATATTATATATATATTGGGATGGAATATTGGCAATCTGGATCTATTTTGACACGTGAAGCATTTTGGATACATAAATTAAACACACTCTCGCCACATGAATGAGGAGCTAGACTTGAGGTGTTTCATTGCAAGCTAAGTTTAACTGTTATTATTTAGCTTTGATACAATTTGTCGGAAATTATACTGGAATTTTATTTTTTGTTCGTTCATTTGGCTGGATTGATTTGTTTGATTTAACCACAAGATTGTGCCATAATTGGGTAAAGCAAACACAGGTAACAATACAGGTGACACAGATGATGGCTTGATTACCGAATGATGTAATCATCCTATAAGATGCCTTGTGTGATATTAGAAAATGTATAAAAAGTTCCTGTTTGGCCCCTGAAGAAGACGTAAGCTGAAACGTTGGGCTTTGCTTCAGCACAATGCTGTTTGACTAAAGAAAAATTGATGAAACGAGCAAGTCTGTGTGCGCCCCTCCTCCTTCTAGGAGTGAAATACTGGACTCAAATTCCTCAAGTGGCCAGATCCACGACTCCAAATGAGCGCTAATGTTGCTCCATATCGACTGAATGTGTAAATAGACAACTGTTCACCATAGCAACCTTTTCAGGTGATAACATGTCAATGTTGTGTTTATATCTTGTCCCCCAAGTGGCCAAAAACATATACGAATACAGCTTTAAAATGAATGAATGAAACAATTTTTCCATCTGCCAGATGTCACCAAAAGCTCTATACACTTTGACTCTGCATTAACTGCACAGTCTTCCTTTTTTGTGCTATAAAGCAATAAAAGCACATTTCTCTCTCAATTTGATTCAAAAACTGCTAGATGCAAACAGTCGGCACAGTTATGATCTTATTTGTTCATGGTAATGATATGCTACTGTTGGTAAAATACTCCATGCTAGACCTTTAACAAACGCTCCCCAACCTCTAACCTGCTGCCTGTGGGACATTTGCAACCATTTGTTTAGATGCTGACAGCTTCACAGACTGTTCTTACAGAAGTACATTTGCAGCAACTTGAAAAAATAAACATCAGTCACTGAGCCTAAACAAGCCCCACAGCCGGCATTTAGAAAAGCCTCAGCTACGTCCTGACCACCTGTAAAGCTTCCTTCACTCTGATCACTCCTCTCTCCAATCAGAACCCACAGAGGGAGCAGACAACAGTTTTAATGAGGTCCCTTACTCAGACGACTGGGAACTGACCTCAGAGTTCATAAGGTATTCCCCCCCCATGTTCCCTCAGCTGGTGTGACCTTTGACCTTAGGCTTTGAGGGGGAAGGGAGGAGAGGAGTGATCTGGGTTTCTCATTAAAGTGGAAGAGACAGAAGCAGAATTTCAGTGCTGATCTGTGGTCAGTTTCCTTGCTTCATGTTGAGGAGATCAAGTCTGATTTGTTTGCAGAGTAAATTAGTGTTTTGCAACAATGAAAATAAGATCCAAGCTGTAATAAATCAGAATTATCCATATTATTTTTTTGAAAGTGGACACTAGAGAGGGGGACAATGACATGCATCAATGTTCTCCCTCCATAATTGAACCTGGGACTTTGCAATCACGCCCCATAACACATCTAGCTGATACTGTATTTCTGTGTTCATATTCTCATTCTCCTGCTCTGCTTTCTCACTTTCATTACTGCAGTGACGCCACAGAAGACAATTACATTCAATGAAATATTGGCCAGCAACATCTCACAGCAACGTTCCTCGCCTCCTACTTGTTAAACATATATTTTTGGTACAGTTCTTTTCTTTTCAAGGCCTGGAAATCTTTTTTCCATACTTTTCCAGGCTACTGCCAGAAAACACGGGGAGTCTGGAGACAGACAGAAAGTGGGATGAGCAAAGACAAGCAGGAGAGCAAGGAGAGGAAGGAGGTTGAGTGTCAGAGGGTTTAAAGAGGAGGAGGAGGAAGAAGAAGCTGGGACGACAATATGAGTGTACGTATGTGTGTATGTGTGCGTGTGTGTGTAGAAGATGGAAGCCAGATAGGACTCAGATGAGGGAAGAAGGGAACTGCACGACTTCCCCCCCAAGGAAATGCCAGGGGAGTGGAGTCATCCTGGACCAACACACACACACACACACACACACAAGAAGAGAGTTTCTCACGCATATATGTACCATCTTAAACAGGTAATATGTAGTTTCACATAATAATCTGTTATCAACATAACCACAGTTCGTATATAGCCTAAATCTGGACAAATACCCAGCTCTGTTGAGTGTTGAGTGTTGTGTGTGTGTGTGTGTGTGTGTGTGTGTGTGTGTGTGTGTGTGTGTGTGTGTATGCATGCATGATTTTTGGGACAAGGCGTTCTTTATTGCACCCCTCTGGGCTTTGGGGCATACGTAGACAAGGAGCCAGGTGCAAGCTTTGGTACACACACACACACACACACATACACTCACACATACACACACACACACACACACATACACAATCCAGACACATTCACAAACACACAGTCACATGCACAGATGCACCAAGGAAGATAAACACACATACACATACACACACGCACAAGCACAAACACAGCAAGTGTGAAAACTCTCCCGCTAACAAGTCTTTATTGATTGAACCAATGATGCGAGTAGTTATGGAAATGCTGCAAATCATGGTTGTAATGATGGGTTTCCATACCTCAGGGTGTTTTTCATATACTGAACAGCATATATAAGCAACACACACACACACACACACAGAGAAAATTAAAAATGACGTGGTCCAGAGAAGGAATTAAAATATTTCTGGTTCCAGATGAGCAGACAGACAGCTGCCGCTGCTGCTGAACTCTCAGTACATCCTGTCACACATCAACAACAACAACCGCAAGGACAGCGTCTGTAAGTTACAACCGGTTGTGCAGAGTTTGGATTATCGTCCGAAATTCACTATAAAAAACACCATTAACTTTATTGTTGGGTGATAAAGAGCATGCAGAAATGTCCTCAATGATTTAAATTACCCTAATCTTTCTCTTTTTCAAGGAAGTCAAATTTTCCGCCATTTATGTTGTGTGTTTCTTAGAAAGAGTCAGCACATGGTTGTCACGCACACGGTTTGCAGGCACAAACGGCTGTTAGCCATCAAAAACAATTCCACTAGTCTGACTGAAAAAAGCAACTATATTTCTGCAAAATCAAGGTTAGTTGTCACAGATTCAATCACCCCTGCAGTGTTGTCATGTTTAACAGTGATCCCTGAGCAAGAATGCAGCTGCCTTTTTTTTTTTTTTAATCAAGAGAGACAATTTTTAAAAAATGCGTGACCGTGAATAAAGTATAAATATCTACAAGAAAAGCCAAAAGAGTGGTTAGTTTGTCTTTGAGGCTTTATGGTAATAACAGTTTCATATCTCTTTTTTAACCTCAGGGGGTTAAAGTATGTAAATGAGGATAAAAAAATAAGGAACAACCTTCAGTCCGATAAAACACAACACTGACTATGGTCTCAAAAGTTAGCACAACATTAAATCAACACCTTATCTGTTGTAACGTGAACAAATCCAAGTCAAAAAGCCTGTAAAAATTGCATATTTTGTTCTAAATTCAAACCAACTTTACTGAGAATTTAATGGTGGAAGTGTGGAAGTGGTTAAGTTCAAAGTACATTTTAGGTTGAAACTCATTAGTGAGTTTCTGTTGCTGCTTTGCTCTGACCGAGTGTTCAAACACAGAGCTCTGTGTAAGCAGACCAGGGAAAACAGGCTTGAGAGAGAGAGAGATAGAGAGAGAGAGAGATAGAGAGAGAGGCTGGTCAATTATAAATCTATATTGATCGCTGTGGTGCAGCCAAACAACTGGAACAATACAAACATCTACAGAAACATCACTATGGAATTTCTGATTTCGATGTTGATACCAATGCTTATTATTCAGAATTTTAATTTCAGATGTCCAACATATCTAACAAGGACCAATATGTAGTTAACACATGTAAGTAATCAACAGTGAACAGGATTCTTAGGTCAGTAACATGGTGTAATTATGGTGTGTAGGAACTTTTTCAAAACAGACAGAAACATTTCAATAGACATACAGAGGACAAAGATCTTTGAAGTTACAAACTCATAGAAGGTTAAAAAAAAAAGGACGGAGGTCAAAGAGTCAAACAGAGAAAGAGAGAGGAGAGACAGGTAGTTAAAGAGAGAGGAGAGACAGGTAGTTAAAGAGAGAGACAGGCAGTGTTGCATAGCTGCTGTAACTAGATCTAGTAGTAGTAAGGGGGCGACATTCTGTGCAACTTTCCATAACGTAATGGGCTATCACCCCATTTTTAGACACACAGGGAGGACTGACCGTCAGTGAAATGGATATCACTCCTAACCAGGCCGACAAACCACAACATCAGGGCTTTTCCAAAGTCAGTGGAAGCAGCTGGGGAAACGCTGAGTCCCTCGAAAGACTGAGCTACCATACGCCTAACGATGAACTAGACTCTTTTTGAACAACTTCTGTCCAAGAGATTCACTTTGAGATAGACCGCAAATCAGACTAAGCCCAGAAGAAGTCTTGGCAAAATTTTTGACTAAAACTTTTTAATAACTGAAGTTCCCTGTGATCACATGAAAATATTGTTGTGAGATAGCTGCACAGTTGAGATTTTAAATGATACTAAAAAAAAAAAAAAGACCCAGCTTTATGTTGCAGCTTATTCTGTTTCACACCCCAAGCTGAAGATCAAAGTGACAAAGCCAAGAAGAGGTGCCAGTGCATTCCCTGAGTGTAAAGTCCAAGGACGTCCAGACATGAGACGACCAGACGTCCTCACACTGTTCCTTTCATCATGACATTCCTACCTCAGCCCTCTGAGCCGGGAGGATCAGCAGGGAAAACACAACAAGACGGTGGAGACAAAGGCAGGCAGAAAGATATCAGAGACAGAAGAGGTGGAGTGGGAGAAGAGAAAAAGAAAGACAGGCAGATGAACGCAATTCTCCGGTCTATTTGGTCCAAATCAAGGGACCAAAGGAGTAGTCAGCCCCTGTGGTTGAATTGACAACAAACACCCAGTGGAGTCTGTCTGGACTGACGCCTGGTATGCTTTGTTCAGGTTTAGTAGGTAGGCAACGGGAAAAGTTTTTGGTACCGGAAGCATTCTGGTTTCTGTTTGTATCCTGAGTAGTATTGACCAATCACGTTTGAGCAAGCTTTGGTTGCATGTAGGTAAACAATCCCTGTGGAGAGCAAAAGAGGGGGAACACATTGGCCGAAATGCAATCTCGGAACCCATTGGCTATCGTCCGACGAAGATTTAGCTCTTTATTAGCTTTTTTAAGTTTATCTGCATTCATATGCATATATCTGTTTATACAGATTAGCCAAAATGTCGTCTGGACTGTCTTAAGTTGCTAATCAGTCTGTAAACAACGACCGGCACACAGAACAGGAAGTCTTGGCCCGGATATCCACTGGCTACACCGGAACCCCAGAAATATTGGCCGTTGGCATTGTTGTGTGTGGTCACATATTCTAAACAAAGTTAATCAGAAGTTCATGTTCTACACTTGGAATAAAAAGGCCTTCAGTGACAAGATAAAACCAGGGAGTGGAGTGCAGGCTATCTTTATCCTCCCGCTGCTTCCTTTCTTCACAAGCTCCAGGTCTGAAGCCTCTGGATGGAGCCCAGATGAAGCGGCTGAGTACACAAGAGGAATTAGCTTGCTGTCGGACGCCATTACCCCTGTTGTTACTGAGATACGGCGTTGGCTCCGCCTCCACGCGCCGTCCTCCCCCGTTCAGAGAAGACACAGTTGAGCGGCTGCTGGAAGCTCATTATTCTCTCTCAGAGGCTCATTAGTGTTGATCTTGGCTGACTGGGGTTTGCAGAGATATGAATCAGGGAGTAGTACACTATTAAACAAATCCTGTTAGAGAGGCCTGCTTGGAGGCTTGGGACGGAGCTAGATGAAGTGATAGAGCAGTGTTTGGAGGAAAGAAGCTACTCGCTAGAAGATCCTGGTCGATTTAGCTTGCTGTTTCTTGGGTCTATTTATAGGCCATAATGAATGTCAAAAAAAGTATTTGATAAACTAGCAAAAAGTGTTCTTCTCTTAAAACTGCACCACTATTACCACAGCTCCACAGGGACACCTATTCACACACTGCATGTATATGTAGTTTTATGTGAATTTGAAAGTTGTCTCCACCGTTTGTCATTCAGACTTTGGCGGCATTGACAGTGACTTAATGGATACAGGTCAGTTGCTCTAAAAATAATCTCAATCTCAATCTCAAATGATATTCTTACACCTCTGTGGTCCATTTTCCCCAATAACTGTTACAAGTCACTGTCAGTATAGTCAGGTAATGTCTGTAAAACGTCTCCTACCCTTATCCATTCATCTCTTCAAGTATTATTTCAAAGCTCTATAACCACAACAACTGTCCTTGGTTAAAATGAAGAATAACGCTAGAGGAAAAGAATAAAGATGGTGTCCTACATCTCCAAACACTCCGGAGTTGGACACAGGTAATGTCAATAGAGCATCTGTTTTTATCCCATGGTTGGCTCACTGCCCTCTGCAGCTCCCTCAGTGACCCACATCTCCCACACACTATCTTATCTCCTGCCTGTCTTAACAAAATCTCCACCCACCAGTTCAACATCAGACGAGAGCCTGTGACTGTTTACCTCCTGCTTATAAACAGGAGCATAAGTTCACTGAAGTTCACTACTGACTCTGAAGGCTTTTACTGTAAGTATTTTGACATAGTTTGTGGTGAATGAGAAAAAAAAAAAGTAAAGACAGGTGAAAATCTGATTCATCATGACTCAGTAACACTACTAACAAAAATCTCCACAGACTCTGAAAGAGCTGCTGGATATCAAACAGCACATTTGCCGTCTATTGCAGCAGCTTTGTGTAGGCATCAGCAGCTTAAAATATTAATTTCTTTAGCGTAGTTTGGGGATTTAAATCCTCTCATGACCACTGTGGGCTCCCAGCCTAATTGCTTAAAAACACATTTCCACACTGTAAATGATGTGAGTGCAAATAAGCAGTGAAACAGAGGAAAACATCTCAGTCTGAGCATTGCTGAAGCAAGGCTGACTAATCCACAGAGGCCCTGAGCTGCTTAAATTCAACCTGGAAACCAATGCTGAGCTTAATTAGAGCGGGGCCGTGCCAGGCTACAGTGCTAACTCAATTAGCTTGTTAGCCGGGGTTGTCTGTGTTTTTAGCCTCTCTGCCCTCTGAAATGAGTGGGGAGCGCTAACGGCTAAGCTACCACCCAATTCTTTACTTATTAGAGAGTGGCAATGTAGTCAGATAAACTGATACTGTAATGTGCTTAATGATAGAGGGATATCCTTCCTCATAGGGATTAAACTATATAATGATTAAGTCAAATAGCGTGGAAGGGATTATATAAACCTTGGGCAAGATACCAACCTGCCAAATGCAGAATGGAGCAGTCACTCACCTACAAACTATTTAGAGGTGAATGTGGTGAAGGAATTCATAAACCATCAGTGAGTAATAATATCTTTGACTGGTTATGCTACTACATCACATACTGCTGCTCATATTACTATTAATCTGTGGGCTAGAGACTTCAAGAGTCCAACACTTTGGATAGATCAGAAATAGATCTGTAGAAAATCTACCCAAATCTGATCTCTGTAAATTCATTTTCAAATAAATGGACTGCATCCAAGAGGCAACCGAGGACAGTCGGATCTGGTCCCAAATAGACACGAGGATAATCAGACCTGATCTTAAAAGAGTAGCAATGCATCCAATTCTTCCCTGTACTTCACAGCTTACACTGTCTTGCCTCAAAAAAAATATTTTTCTCCTGTGAAGTTATGCAACATGCAAAATACAGAGCAAATACTGAGTCCACTTATCTCTCAGCTATTAGACATATTGACACACAGACCAGAGACCTTTAGCCATAAAATACATTCCTACCCAGACCCAGTTTTTTAATTTTCAAATATCAGTATCAGCCTCAAAAATCCATTATCAGTAGTGCTACATATTACAGCTACGCAAATATATAGATACAAAGTAAACACATAAAAGTTAACCATGAAAAACAGATGAAATGGAGAAATTTGTTTAAAAAAAAAGTGACACAAAAGCCTAAAACAGAATATAAAGAAGGGTTCTTAATGATGATGCTGTCTTCCATGTAACACTTTAGGTTAAAACACTGGAACTGTGTCTGAAACAAATCAATCAATTACAAAACGTCTAGCAAAGCAAGTATCAGCCTCCGCTCATCACACAGCGTCAGGCTGCTCAGTCAGCTGCACGGCTCCATCTGAGGAGGGAAACGGATTGGAAGTACAGCATGTGTGTGCGGTCGGCCATGTCAGACACTGCCTGTTTTGATGACACGTGTGTGCTGTGGAGATCAGCTGTGTGTCCGCTCGGCCCTGTCAGTCAGTGTTGTGTGAAAGAGGCCGGTGGCCTACTTTGCTCAGTCCAGCTATAGAGAGACACAGGCCTGCTCGGCTCTGCATGTTGAAGGTGGTGTATTAGGAAAAACTGAAATTGAAGAATTGAGCAGTATATGTATTCATGTGCACACAGCAACACACTGACAGGATTTATAAGCATGCAAAAGTGTGGAAAAGAAGCAGAAATGTTCCAAACTGAAGCCAAAATCACCACCTTAAAAAGCATTTATTTGTCCGTCAAACCTGACTAGGTGAAGCGAAACACTGGCAGGGTTTAAGGACAATATCAATATAAATATAAATAAAAACAGTATCATAATAAAATACCGATATGACTTATATAATAAGATATAATGATATAATAAGAAGTTTGAAGTTAGGTTGACCTGTCAGGTTGTCATTTTTTACCATTTCTAAATGTCTGAAAATAAAAATCAAGACTTAATTGATGATAAAAATAATGGTGGTGGGTTAGATAACTGTGTGTGTGTGTGTGTGTGTGTGTGTGTGTGTGTGGTGGGGGGTGGGGTGGTGGGGGGCGGGCCAAGGAACTAATGTGCTCATTCCCATAATGCTTCAGCGGCTCCAGCGGTTGCATCACCAGGGAAACAGAGCAAATGGTGACACAGGGAAGGCAACCAAGGTTCTTTTTTATCAGGGATCAAAGGTCAGGTGCACCGTCTGAATCTACATCACCCATACAAAACATCAAAGACTGGAACAGGTAGAACCAACTACACACTGAGAATACAGAGTACTGAGTTACTGTACGACTATGTGCATTCTTACATATATCATGTGAGCACTGTGTGTGTGTGTGTGTGTGTGTGTATGTTCATGTATTTCATTTTGATTTCTGTGTTTGTCTTACAAAGACGACGAGTCATGTCATGGGATGTGACATACATACACTGAAGTGAAAGACATTAGAGCTGCTTATATAGAGGTAACTGCTTATTTTCTGCAAGTACCGTTAGCCTTATCAATTAGCCTTATCAGCTTATCAAAAGTAACAGAAGTATGTTATTAGATGTATGTTTACTGTCCAAGCATACATGCTTTTTGCCCTGTTTCACATTCATAGTTGCATAAACTCAGACCTACAGTAACACTGTCTGCCTCTGTGCAGCTTTACAAGAAAAGTTGAGGATATTTTCTGAGCCAAGATTCAAACTGACAACCCTCCTTTCTCAAACAGCCCAGCAGTCTGGAAATCAATGATAAACAACATCAGACACAAAGACAGAGAGATTTAAAAGTGTGTGAGTGAAGTGAGCAGGAATAGGAAGTTTCCCCTTCAGTGGGTAATATATAGAAGCATCTGACTGAGCAAAACAGCTAGGCCCAGTTCCAAACCAAACCCCAGCTCCCTTGATGATTCGGCTGTTTCATAGACAGTGCATACGGTTCTGCAGTGTTTAGTGTGCAGGGAGAACTGGCAGATAAACAAAATCGTCTGAAGAAGAAGGAGGGAGGAGATCTTCAAAGAGTGCATAATTGTGCCAAGCTTTTCTAAGAAAGGGCCAAGGAAAACGGTCGCTCCTCTCATGAATCCTCTTCTCCTCATCCTGCTCTGTCATTTAAAGCAAAAGTCTGGACCGCGTTCACCTCTGCAGCTTCCCCACAGGATGATTTGTAGTCATGCTCAGCTTCATCTCTGCCTTGCTTCAGACAGGAAGCGGCTGCCAGGCAGACAGACAAAGTCAGAGGAAGTCAGCAGTATGGGGTATGACACTGCCGTGGAGATGATGATGTTGATGATTTGGTGTTTTTAAGTCAGTGACATCTCTGTACATTGAGGTTCCAGCCAGGGATGCTAACTACACCCTCCATTTTCAGACACAAGGGCAGGGCGATATCCAAACCACTGGAACTTTCTACACTGGCATTTTTATCACCTCTTCAAAGGCCTGGGAGGGTAATGAGGGGGTTTTGAGAGGGGGGGTGGGTGGCTCTGGTAAATATAGGGCCCTGCGATGGCAAGGAGTGAGGTCTGAAGGAGGTTTCACATTCACAGCAGGCCGTAATAAAAGAGAGTGGCTCTTTTTTCAGCACAGGGAAGGGTGAGGCGCACTTAATTAAGACAGAGATGTTTTAACCGCCAGTGAAAACACACAGCTGAAAAAAGAAAAGCGGGGCGGCAGGCGGGCGGGCAGGAAGAGAGGGGAAATTTTAGAAAGAGGATTGGATAACACTGGGTCTCTGTTGTATGAGAGATCTTCCGTTGCTCTATTCAGTTTGGATAGAAACTAACACAGAGATGATAAAATCCTCAAAGGGGCTTACAGAAACATCTCATCTCAAAAGTGAAAGAGAGGAGTTCAGTTTAAACTTACAGGTGATGATCTCAACAAAGAGTAAAATTACATACAGTAGATCCCTTTAGATATCTAAGTGCTGCAGCTCAAAACTAGTAAACACCTCAAAAAAAGAAGATGAGCCTCAAGGACAGACGAACTTAGTTCAGCTTAGTTCAGAGTCTGACATTCAAACTGTTTTTTCTTTGGGGTTTCTTAACCTTTATTTATTCAGGGAAGTTTCACTGAGAGGCGTTCTTTTGCAGGAACGCCCAGGGTCACACTCACACAGTTACACACATTCATACCTGGAAGCTGCCCAGTACAACCACAGTCTGACCTGCTGGCAACTGAGCAGCTCCACGGGAGCAGCTGGAGTTAAGGGCCTTGCTCAGGGGCACCTCAGTGGTGGTAATATAATCACACTCTATACTCAATCGGCAGATCTATTCTGCCGATTGAACCTTCCGGTCACACGCCCGCTTCACTAACCTTTAGGCCACCACTTCCCCAAGAGAAGCAGATATTATACAAAAAAACTGAGTGCAGTAGGACACCTTAAAGAGGCAGGGAGTGAGATTTTTCCTCCTCCATACTACTAGGATGAGCTGATTTGACTTCTTCTCTCTCTCGATACCTCAGCTCAGAGTATGCTTATGCCAATAATAGTGCTCACTTTTTCCAAGAATTTAAATTTTGGTATCATAACACTTATAGACAATATCCAGCCTTGGGCCTAAAAATAATAAGAGAAAATGATTTACTATCTGATGGCACACAAGCAAGTAAAGTTTGGTGCCACAGCAAGAGATAATACTAGTAGTACATTACTGTAGCTGCTTTAGAGCCACGAAAAGTAGCTGTTTGTTCAGGATGAGCCAAAACAAACCTGTGCGAGTCCACTGCTGCACTTTCAATTTATTTTTAAATGTGGAGGACAGTGCTGACTATGTTGGAGCTCTGAGCAAACAGACACAAGGAGGGTTTTCTGTACGGCGGTCCTTGTGACAGCCATTGCGAAGACGTTGAAGGTCACAGTAATAACGGTACGTAATTTCTCTCTTCAAAGTGCCCCCACATACCAACATGTCAACAAAGATTTAAATAAAGAACCTCTTACCACTGTCCAAACATCCCACCTTAACTGCAAGTTAGTGCACATAATTTCCACTGAAAATACATATAATCTCTCCTGTCAACATGTTTTTCTGTAAATCAACTCGCTACACAACAACCTGCACAGCTGTGTCAATCTCACTTTTCTGACGCCATTTTTCCGGCTCTGTCACAGGACGACAGGCGTCTATTCTTAATCATCTCACACTAACGCAGATTCAAACATTACTACTTTTTCTGGTGCTTAGTGAAAAGGCCTTTGTGGCAATTAAAAACAAAGAATTACAACCACACGTCCGACAGTCACAGTGAAAACTATTCAGAGCAATGCAAAGGCACGAGGCAAAAACAGTCCACAGTTCAGTTTTGTGGGTGAAAATTCTCCTTTAAAGCACCATAGAGCAGCTATACACTGAGCTGTGGGATTATGAGGAATAAAGAGTAATTCAGTCAAAGCCTAAAGTCAACAGTAAGTGCACAAACGCTGGTTCACTCCTGGGTGTGCTGTGCTGCTGAAGGAGGGCGGGTAGATTTGGCTGAAATTACAAACAATGCTAATGAATAAAGAGAGAACCTGTGCTGCTACAACCAGACTACTCACAATTCTACTCTTTTGGGTTTTTATCTTTTTAATTTAGTTCATTTTTAACCTTTTCAAAGCATAAAAGCACAAATGTTTCATCTTGAATACAATGAACAAACAGAATGAAGATAAAATGACAAATGAATAGTAATAAATAATAAAGTGATATTCCTACCAGAGCACAGACACACAGTTTGAATGTTGTCATGTCAGTGTTAACAAAAGCTACAGCATGTTAAAAATGTATCAGAAATGCTCTGTAGAAGTAGACATAAAAATATAGTTTATATTTTGCTTTAAAAGTATAATGGATCTCTTTTCAGATTCTTCCTTTTGCTCATCCCAAATTTCGAGCAGCTGAATTTGGATTTTCCTAAAACGTTGATGTTCTCCAGCGATGCTGTGCAGAATCTCTGCTGCCTCACAAATCATGTCTTAATATAAAAATGAAAAAGTTGGATCCCGAATTATTGACATTCAGTTTAACTATTGCAGAATTCACATGATGCTGTTCTGAGTGATACTGTGCGGCCTTTGTTTTCCGATGACTAATAGTTGGCTGGTGGTTGTGTTAATAATAGAGCGTCGCCTGCTGACCTGGATTCAGCTCCACCGACCTCTTTGACCTCTTCCTTCTGTCAACATCAACACACTGCAACAGGCTGTTTGACGTTCTAATTATATAAACACAAAGTAAAAAAAAAAATATATAAATGATAAAGAGAAATTCCAACACTCGCACTGACAAGTTCATTAGTCTCTTTAATAAGCTACTTTAAAAGTTGTGAAATAAATTCATTTTATTTTTAGTGAGAAATTCACGAAAAAAGGAAAAGAGAATTAAATTTCAAAATCCACCATTTTTTCCCCTCAAGACATGAGACCATGCGAATTGTGATGCGCCATGCAGCAGCAGCAGCCCCTCCTCCCTCTCAACATACTGACCCACAATTCAGCTCTGCTGTCGCACGCTATAAATAGCCAGATTTAACCTACAGCGAGGGGAGAGAGGGAGGGAGAGAATGAAAGGGCAGTGCAGGGAGATACAGAAGGATGAGGGCAAACATTATCAGAGAGGCCTCCCAGCTCCATGCTGACAATAATGATGTTCATATATCTGATTTGTTTTGGATCAGTGTCGATATTGTTCCTGCAGATGTAACTCCTATCTGACAACAATATGAAGCGATTGCGATGTTGAAAAGACCTGAGAGTAATGAGCAGCCACAGGAAGTCACATCCATCTGTCCTCCAGACTGTTTCCAGCACGTTTCAGTTACAAAGCAGCTTTTTGCTTCATGGGATAGGTGACTGCAAACAGACTTTTCAATTATGGGGAGAAAAGGCGGGTCAAAAGATTAGGAGACGTCCTGTCTCATAAAACAGTCCAAGTGTTTTTTAATAAAATAAAACCAGACAGTAAAAACTATAACCAGCACAATGACATAGAACAGAACGTCCGCGTCGAGGTTAAATGATGCATGGGACAAAGAGGGATTTGACAAGGCTGCCTCCAACTAATATTTTTATTAGTAATTCATCTATTTTATAATTATTTTGATTAATTTATACTTCTTGAGTTAAAATCTTAAAAATGACAATGATCACCACAATGTCAAGCACAAATCACTGACAAAGATTTGTGACTGAAGTGAACAACTATCGCATATTGTTTGAAATGTTTTTAGTAATGTCGGTACAATAACAGAGTTTCTGTGCTGACAGAGATACCCTTTTTTTGACACCTTGTGAGAAAAATTGAACTGTTTTCTACAAAACCTGAAGTCAAACTTCTCTAATTAAATGTTGTATAAGCATAAGCAGCTGTAGCAGAGTCATTAACTCTTCAATCTGATGCTACAGAAATGGTTTTGTCCGTAGCAAAAAAATATAACCCAGACCTAAAAATTTTATCAACATTCAGTCAGTCAAATAAGAAAATCAATTAACTCTCTGCACCTGGGACACCACATGACCCAAGATCCCAGGACAGATTGGACGGCAGGATTTTGTAGCTACAGGTGACCAAAAAGACCATTATGATGTAATTTAGTACGAGACAACAAATTACGGCCTTTAGGAAATTATCATCAAGTTAAACCAATGCAGCTTATTGTTTAGAGACTCCAAAAAGTCTTCAGTTTGAAAAAAAACACACACCTGTTCCTCAGTCATCTGTTATTTACATGCATATATTTTGAGCCCTGACAGCCATGTTGTCCAGAATCTAATTGAAGTGGTGAAGTGAAGTGAAGTGAAGAGTGCATGCAGTCTTTTTCTGTTTATTCCGACTAGAACAACATCCAAAGTCACTCATGTGTAAAGAGGAATCAAACATAAGATTTAGGAGCTGCAGTGTTAACACAGCCTGTTAAGTCCTCTGTTCTGTTCTGGCTGATAATCCCCACAGCCTGGCTCCTTTCATCTGACAACACAAACCCTCCACCACACTAACGCTGGAAAGCTGCAGATGATTTATTTAGCCAGAGAGAGCAGAGTTGGGATTACAAAAGAGGAGCAGAGGGCAGGACAGACAGAGAGAGCCTGAATCGTCTGCCCGTCAGTAAACCCTCCTCAGGTCTTCAGGTTCCCACTCAGGTAGGCTTGCACCAGGCTTGCATCATCCACGCTGCATCTGTCTCTGGTTCTTTTTTTAACCTCAGGAATGATGTCACCCGCTCGCTCTCCATGCTCCCTCCTTCACCCGCATGGCGTGATGGCAGGACAGCCCGGCTTGCGGTGAGACAGACAGGCCGTCCCTGTGACCAACACGTCCAACTACAGACACCCTCCCTGCCGAAGGGCCTTCATCCAGACAGACCAGCTGAGTCATTATGAGTGTAAACACAAAGGAGCAAAACCAAAAGTTGTTTTGAAGCTACTGAGAATATTTCGTGGCAATATTCACTCTCTACAAATCTGAGCTTTTCCAAAAGAAAAATACCAAGATCAGGAATCTATTCTTGACTTGCAGAAAAGACTTTAAAACCAGCTTTTACTCCAAGACAGGATTTATTCAAATGAAATCTGTTTAGCTCAGTTCCTTCATCCAGTTGAGAACTACAGGAACAACAGCAAAAAAACAAAAAAAACAAAAGGAAATGTGGTCGGAGGCAGATAGATGCAGGTAAATCTAAGCAGTATAAACTGAAGTCTGGACTGACGCTCTTATTCAGTTCCATCATTTGAACAGGAACTGGAATCAGATTGGTTTGGGTGAAAGTGCATCATCCGTGGTTACATTTTGTTACTCTAATGGTCACTACATAATGGCTCTAATAAAACTCTTAATGACGTGGGCCGTCCCCACGGCCTAGCAGTCTGGTGCGCAGACCATGTAAACACAACACTCCCAGTTCTATTCCAGCTGAGTAAAACGAAGGCAAAAAGCCCAAAAATATCTTTAAAACAAACAAACAAAAAAGAAAAAGAAAAGAAAAGAATACGAGAATCCCCAACTTCTTTCTTGAAATTGAAAGTCAATAATCTTGACTTTTCTTACAATTGGCACTTACAACAATGTATTTTGTGAGGAAAGGATTTAATTGATGCTCAAAGTGGTGCTGATTTGGGGTTTGTTGGCATAATTGGCATAATAATCAGCCTATTACATTTTGCCATGATGGTTGCAGGTTGTTTGTCCCACCTCCACCTTCTTTCTGAAGGAACATGAACTACCAACATGGTGGCCAGTTTAAACCATACTCGACCTAGGGGTGACATCACAGACAATCCAGCGCTCAAATACATGCGAATGGCGCAAGGCGAATATTTGCTTTGTGGCCTGTCTGAAGACATCATAAGGACCCCAAACCTTTGTCCAACAAACAACAAAGCATCCATGTTGGCACTGTTAGATGTTTTGGTTCATTTTTAATTTCTAAGTGTGAATTCGGTATATATGATGCAATACCACCAACACTGCTGATGTTTGGTAAATATAAAAGGTGACAAATAACAAACCAAACATAAGAGCACTAACACGTCCAATGAAAGTGTTAACCTTTTCCTGTCTGAGTCCTGGGTAGCTCATTTGAGGAGCTCAAAATAACCAGCAATCCCAGGATGCCTCACAGGTTACCATGGAATCAAACAACAGGGGAGGAGGGTGGACGCCAAGGGTTTGTTTTAATCACATGGTAGAGGAGGAGGGGGGGGGGGGGGGGGCAGTAAACAGTAAGAGAGTGAGTAAGTGAGGACAATTACAGAGTGATTTCACTGCAGAGCAATGCCATGATGATAAAAGATAGTCAAGCCAAAGGGCATATTGTTTGAGAGATTTACAGTGTGTGTGTGTGTGTGTGCGCGTGTGTGTGTGGAAAGAGTGTTTTATGACTAGGCAGATCTTCCGTTCATCATAGTCTTTTATTTTGTCCTTTATACGGTTGACAAACTGCCAGACTTCCAAGGATACTTTCTCTACACACACACACACACACACACACACACACACACACACACACACACACAGAGCCAAAAATCACAAGTTTGTTTCAGAGGGCTTTATAATCTATACAACACTGGCACCCTTTATCCCTACACCCTCGATTCAGATAACACAAAACTCCAAAAAAACACATTAACAAAATACATTTTGCACAAACTCAGTGACAATTTTAGTTACATATCAGTGAGATGCAGCTCTCAGTCAGTCAGCTGAGTTGTTACTGTGAGTGTTCATTTGGCTTTTTATGACTTTTCAAAGTGTGAAGGAGCACTGAGCTCCGGTCACAAGTAGACCAAGTCATGTAGTGTGCACACCACACTTCTCTTCAGGCATTTTCACACCTGGGCTTTTAAGTCCGGTTGAATTGAACTCTGGTTCGTTTTACCGAGAATCTTTAGAGGAGGTGGTCTCAGTCCGGTCCCAAATGAACTCTGGAGCGGTTCTTTTTGGTGGGAACATGATCCGGCCTCGATCCGACCCAACTACTAGGTGTACTCTGCAAGTTTGAACAAAACAGCTCCCGTAGCCAGGTGCATGTTGCATACTTGGATGCGCACGAACAAATTTAACAGTTGCTAACAACTACCCAGAGTATAAATCGAGATCCGACCTGAGTCACTTGGATTTTTCTCTGTGTGAAAAGAACCAGAACCAAGGGGAAAACGCACCAAGTTTACAGACTCATCCGCTGATTTGGACCAAACTAACTGTAAAACGCCCTAAATCAATGCCACTGTCCCCACCAAGGAGAGCCAGAGGGCAGAGAGGGTGAGAAGAGGTGTTCAGTGCAAACACTGAAGCAAACTGGTGTCAGAAAGTGTTGCCAAAAAGAGAAAAAGATTCCAAAATGCAAAAGCAGAGCAAGACTTGACTTTCAATGACAATAATTAAGATTTTAACAAAGTGGGTAGTTTTATAATATTAGATTGACTTTGACACCAATACTAAGTATTACCAAGAACATTTTTGTCACTGTGGAGTTTTTACCAAAGTATTTTCTTAAAATCCTTGGTGAGTTTGGAAAACAAATAGTCATAAATGCACCTCTGCGAATCAGCCTTACGTTGATATTATAGAGACCTTCTCTGAGATGGATGGGGAGGGATGTATGTACAGAAGAGACACTGATTTCAGATCAGAATGAAGAGCAACAAAGGTAAATGCATTTTAAGATGAAGCTTGAGAAACACACAGCTAATATTGCCCATTATTGGTTGGGAATAAGCAATCCATCAGGACAGATCTGGAGGGTCAAAGTTATTTTCAAATGGCACTAAGCAGAATGAACTAGTACACACACACACACACACACACACACACACACACACAGAGGTGTAGCAGTCAGTGTTATGTGCAGACATGTCCAGGCTTGTTCTTGAGGGTGGCAGTGTGTCAGTGAGGTGTTAGTTATGGATCACGTGTTTCCAAGTGGCTGAAGTCGACTCGTTCTGCAGGTCACTGAACATAAAAGGCCTCATACAGTCTTTTTCTTTTTTTTTAAGCTGCAACCACACCTGCTGCTACACAAACAAATGTTAGGGGTTGTAGGCTAAAGGTGCACTGTGCAGCTGTATGATTAGATGAAAAACCAAAAAATATATGACCATAAATATCAGATTGGTCTTGGTGTGCTCAATATTTAAGGACTCTTATTGGGATCGGCACCAAAAAACATAATTGGCATATTCCTAAATAGAGTCATTGATCAGCGTCATGACATGTCCAACCAGCAGACATCACATCTCTGCAGCATCAGGCAGTGACACCGCAGCATATTTTGCCAGATCCCTTCCCCATTTCAAGCCGAGAGTCAGACTGCTAAACACTTTCCAAACCCGTCTCCAAGGCAACCACGAGGACAGAGGACGATCGAAGGGAGGGGGGCACACAGGCTGGTAAGCAAACAGCGGTGGGCGGGCATCACTGCAAGGTCTGACCCTAATGTGACCCGTGTACCAGCTGCTGACAACACGCTCTGGGCAGAACAACAAGCACCCAACGCCCACAACAACAAAAAACAGGCTTCTTCACAGACTGTGCCAGCCATGATCACAGATACACTACAGGAGAAGGAAGTGTACTGGTGTCAGCGTGATACTTAAGTTTCTTTTTTTCATTCCTTTTTCTGAAGTTAATTAAGAAATCAAAGATTAAAGGAATATGTAAGAAAGACCTGAAAATGCATTTGGATGCTAATTTTCTCTTGACAATGCTTGACACTATAGACACATTTCAGTTGTGTGTATAGGTTTTTGACAGCAAATGGGGCATTTCCAAGAATGTGGGATTGCTCCTTTACCCGTGCAAACTCAGTCGCAGCTGCTTCTCCCTCCCTGCCTGAGCATCCTCTGAGATGTTGTCTCTGCCTGGAAACAGAAACAGTCTCAGAGTCACGACAACATCGCCTGCGTTCATGAGGTTTCCCATATGTCAGGTGATAACCTCATATGTTCTGTTTAGATTATTTTCAGGTTTTCATTTGTGCTGAATGAATGTGGGTCACTTTCAATATCAACACCAAGTAAAGCAGAGTCACAAAATGAATCAGCTGCTAACTGTATCTCCTCATATACTGATAATTTGCCCCCAACAGGAATGAAGCTTAATATTCAACTCAGTGGGCCACTGTATGGTTGTAAAACTATAACAGAGGACTCAGGATGTTTCTTTTAGTTGTGAGTGTCTTCTTCCTGGCTGCAGCCTATATGTGTTTTCATCCTCTTCAGCTCTCATGGGAGGTTACACAGAGTCTGCCCGGCTACAGGAGGAAGTGCTTTGAGAAACTCTGGCCCAATCAGAAGCCTGGGTTCTGGTCAGCTGGCTGAGGCTCATCGCTGCGGGCCAATCAGGCAGCGGGGTTCGTGGTCAGGTGACAGCTCAGACCGGCTCAAAGTGTTTTGAAGCGGATGAAAACAAAAGCTAATGAGGCTGTCAGTCGTCCCAGCCAGCTGCCTCACTGTGTGCAGAGCTGAAAGAAGCTACAGAGCTCCATGAAAGAAAAACAGGATTTATTATCCCCACGGCAACAAGTGTGTGTGTGTGTAGGGGTATGATAAAGAAAGAGGTAGACAATGAAAGACAGGGGATGGTCCACACAGCGCAATACAATCCAACAAAGGCATTCCATAAAAACAGTTTAAAACTGTAAAATGTGTGAAAATGTTGTGCATCATTTGCAAAGTAATATGCTGATTAGTCAATTAATCACCCAGCAACAACATACTTTAAGTAATGTGCTTGTTCCAGCCTCTAAAATGTGAGGATTTCATGCTTTTCTTTGTTTTATTTCATTGTAAGTTGCACATTTTGTTGTTTTGGACTGTTAATTGGACAAAGTGCTATTGGGGACATTTTGGTAGCCTCACACAGCCAGACTACATCATGTAAATTCAGTTTTCATTACAAGATTAAGTCTGGATTAAGATAGATGGACTCAGATAGATACTGGACCAATTGCTGAACTTTTAGATGACACCACAACTCTGCACCTTGATAAGAACTATTTTAGCTCGACACGATGAAAAAAAGAAGAATAGTTCTGCAACAGTATGGCCTGTTTTAACTCTTAACCAGATCTACCCACGCACTGATCTCGGTGGATTGTTAGAAGAAACATGACCACATTTCTAGAACAGCAGACTTTTTTTAGTTTGAAAGACAAATGAGTGGTGCAGGTGTACCGCAGGCTCACTGACTGTTCACTTCCTGCCTCGAAAAAAGAGAATTCTGTAGCCTAACTTTGAACTAAAACTAAACTAAAACTTCTCCCTCACTTCAGAAATCTGCTCTCCAGGACTTCTTTTAAGCCAGTACCCAGGACAAACAGCCCCCCAATCCAATAGCAGCCTTGTTTTCCTGCTCCAGATGGCCACCCATACAGTAACTTCCCCCCAACACTACACACACACACACACACACACAGTCCACCATGTCCACCCGTTTAAACCACAGAAGCTCAGACAGGCCAACAACTGTCATTAAGAGCCTCGACCAGACGCTGAGAGTTAGCTGGCGTGTGCGTGCGTGCGTGTGTGCGTACGTGCGTGCGTGTGTGTGTGGAGGGGGAGGGGCTGTAATAAGCCAACAGGAGGGACTCTGGGTTGTGCCTTTATCTGGCAAGCCACTTAGTCCACTTCTTATTCAGTCGTACAAGTCCAGCGCTCAGACAGAGCCAGATTCACTGGGACCAAGGCCCAGCCAAGGATTTGTCTCAACCCTGGAGAGGAAATTATTTCTTCTTCAAAACAGTGTCTGAAGAACAAATCTATAACCTCTAAAACACAGATGATCCAGCAGTGCTAACCTTCCCCACAAAAAAACACTGTAAGCACAGTGGGATGAGGCAGTTAATCCCCTTTTTCATGCTGTGTCAGACTCAACAAACCATTTTTAGCTAACTTTTGTGTAGCATGAACAAACTGAACAATCTGGCCATACTGTAGGTTGGACCACAACTGGCCTAACTAGTTGTGATGTCACAAATATGCACTGTCACATCATGTTTCATTTAATGAAGACGTTGATGTAATTTGTTTTTATTTACATACAGATAATATAATACACTTTTTTAACTTTGAACACTTTGAAGCAACCAGCATTTTCCATTAATGTGCGATGAACATCTCAAAATTACTAGAAAAATCACTGACACCACAGATTGCTGTCAGTGATTTATCTGTGTGGCACATGTGTGCACAATTCTACACTCCACAGTGTGGCAGACTCAACTGTAACATACAGTCACTGCTAATAAAGTAAAGCCACAGCAGAACACAGTGATCAGGGCTGGGCAGCATGTTTGAAATCTGTATCACAACAATGAAGAGTTTGATCTTGTCAACATATAGTATATTATGATATATTATGATATGGCAAATATATGCAAAAATCACATCCAAAATAAACAGATCAAATTGTATCTTCACATGTGAATAAAGGAGTCAGTAACTAATTTTGTTAGTTCATAATCAGAATAGAGCTGCAACCATTTGGACGAACTGGTTTGATCGACAGAAATTAATCTGTAACTACTTTGCAAAGAGTAGAAGTAGTAATTATAAATATCCAAACATTCTCTAGTTTAAAATTGTCAGATGTGGAAATTTGCTACTCTTCCTTGTCTTAACAGTATAGTGGGTTTTGGACTGTTGGTCAGATAAAACAAGACAAATGAATGTGTGTGTGTGTGTGTGTGTGTGTAGGGGTATGATAAAGAAAGAGGTAGACATCTAATGACATCACCTGGGGCTCTGGGAAATTGTAATGGGCATTATAATCGTTTTGCAATCTTATATAGACCGACCTAATGTTTGATCAGGAAAATAATCACCAGATTAATGGATTATGAAAATCATTATTGCATTGTTGCAGCCTTATATTAAAATCATTAATTGAGAGGCAGAATTTTGCAAAACACACAATATGACTGTATCATCTCAATACAATTTCAATGAAAGTTAATAAACAATAATAGTGATTTATCACCAAGCCCCATCTATGATAGAAATACACTACTCTCCTCAGCCTTCCTGCACAACAAAAAGTGAGAGCCTTTGCTATAAACAAAGCTGTGACTTCACCACAAGAATATCCGACTCCTGACTACAGAGTAGCTTTTTGAAAATTAGCTGCTCGTCTGAGCCTAAAGCAAAGGATTGCTCAACAGGTTTCTTTATTAAAGCCACAATTCACAATAGTCACTAAATGTGATTATATGTACTTGTTTATGACCGTATGGCAACATGTTGCAGAGCCCAGTTACCACACAGTGTAGGACACATAAACACAGTAACTGCACCTGTGTCAAATCATCAGAGCAGATATTCATCACAGCGAAACACACTCATTTATTTAACCTTTGAAAAATCACGTTGGCGTGTTTCCAAATGACATCACTTGTGATTACAGTTTTACTTGTGTACACATGAACATCACAAACCACCACCACCACCACCACTCCCGACTCAGAGCACGCGGCGCCCAGGTGGCAGCCATTTTGGCTCTAAACAGAGAGGCTTTCAGTGGGTTTTATCAGGCAGGAGCAGGTCACAGATAACAGAATGAAGGGGCTGTTGTAAGATGCTAGCTAGTGCTGTGGAAAATCAATAAGGGTGGATCCCTGGGAAGAAAGAGTGAGGCATGAAACCCATCTAGAAACACTGGACATGCGTGACTGATGCACTGACCTTGGAAATGTGTGTGTACTCATGACTCATGATCATTTAGCTGAAAGACTCTTCATCTTCATAGCATTTATCTTTAATCTGTAAAACAATTGGTAAAATCTTTGCTTCTGCTTCACTATTCCTGCAAAAAATTACATTTCTAACTATGTTGTTAAATGTTGCGATATCACTATTGTAAAGGGACTTTTTGAGGAAATCCATCCACATGAAGCAGTAGCATATTTTCAACTTGGAGTGTTAGTTATTTCTCAAATCCTCCAGCATCTACACAGTACTGCACTCTTAATAGTATCCTTATTTACCAAATTCCAACAGTTCCTGCTTTATTACTTCAGTGTGCAGCCCCTACTCACATTTAATTTACTGATTGCCATCTGGTTTAAAGTACAAGTGCCTGCAGATGACAGACAATGAGCCACATTAAAAAAAAAAACACATCTTTAGGACATTTTTCTTGTTTTTTTTAATCGCCACAGTTAAAATGTTATGTTAACAAGAGGAGCCAGAGGATGATTACGAGGCTTATTGTTTTGGTTTTACAGCCCGTAGCTTTACTGTTCTAGTTCACTCTCTCCGTTCTCATAATACCGTTTTTGGCACCGATAAACCCACTGTACACTCCCTGACCAGCACCAAACGACAACCAGACAAAGTTAGCGACTAGCTGGTGAACATAATGGAGCGTTTAGCTGCGAAAAAGGTATTTCCCTCCACAACATCATCCTCGTTTGTTACCCTGATATTAAAAAGTAAGATTTAATTGTAAAACACCAGATTTATGTGTTCTTTTTCAATCTTTTCCAGAGACTGAGTCAAGTTTTCCTGCTGCTTCCCCATCTGGACTTTAGTTTTGGTCACATGCACATTGAGTATTTAGAGGTTGTGGCTTGTCAGCAGTTATGAAAGCATGACTTATAAAGCACATGCAAAATAAAATTATTAATTACAGAGACGGGCTCTTGTGTGAAGTTGCAGTTGGATCTCAGAAACCTGCATTCATGCATCTTATCAGCTCGTCGGCTCGTCATTGTGACAGCAGCAAAGGACACCAGGGCAAACACAAAAGGATGTCTGTCCATAACAAGAGGCATAATCAGCCTAATAAACAGCAAATCTTCTTTCACAGTGATACAATAGCCTCTTCACTCGGAGATACAACCCCACGACCTCAGCTTCCAAATTACATTTCAGGCATTTAAGCTTATCCAGAGAGATGTACAATGAGATCCACTGAAGCTTGCAGTTTAACTCCAAACGATACAGATGTAGGCCAAGAGAAGCAGATCCATGAGATTAGGAGCATGAAGATACAGCAGAGTGGGATTCAAACCTCAAAGCCGGGCAGAGTTTAGACATTTAGACATTGTACTCACTGATGTATAAACTAGACTGACATGAGTCAAATGAGCAGAAGGAAAAATAATTCATCATACAACTGACAACTGACATGACTATCTGGAGTCTAAGCAGTCCTGGAATATTTGAGAGTTTGTTATGTGTTTTTAATACAAAGGATGTGGAACAAAAAGAAGACAAAGAGAGAGAAGCAAATGAGAAAGACAATAAAAGGAAGAAGGAGAGAAAGAAGAAGTAGATAGTAATCACTCGACAAGCAGGTTGGGATACTGAAATGAAATTAAAACACAGACAGGTTGTGACATAGCTCATAAAGGAAAAAGGGAGTTTCATTTAAAAAAAGTGTAAAGTTCACAGTAGATGTGCAGATGATTAGTGTGACTAATCTTAACTGTTGTGGTCTTGGGAGGCCATGTTGGATGGCACTGAATACTGTATATGAATTGGTGAAAATAAAAAAACAGTTTCAATGACAAAACGATACTTATTCTATACCTTACTTTGAGAAAAACAAACTACAAAATACAACAAAATATTTTTACTGAATAAAATACAATATAAAATTGGCAGAATTTGTATTTAAATCAGGACTCAGATCAGTGAATAAGCAAACAAGAACATAAATCTAATCAGACATTCAGTGCCAGCTTTCTGTACCTCTGTACTTTAAATACTCCATGTTTTGGACATATTTTGGTCGGTACCAAAAAAGTACTGAAGTTTGACTACCAGCCCCAGCAGCCACAGTGTAATAGTTTACAACAGAAAGTCTCTAACTGGTTTCTTCTTCCTTTGTGAAAATGTCCCGGCAGCACTTCACACATCAGAGAGTGAGATGCACTCTCTGTCTGTTCAGCAACACTACCTCGCTGCTACAACAAGAAGCCAGTTTTCACTGTCTGCATGTATCCACTGCTTCACCCGGCAGCACATCAACATATACTGTAGCTGTATTATATAACAATCCTCGCGGGAGCCAGCAGACACCAAACCAAAACAGTAAAAAAAAAAAAAGGGCATTTTGTTCATTATGATGAGTTTTTAAAAAGGCGTGTCAATGGGACAAAGTCGTTTTACAACAAGTCTGAGAACATATTCCAGCATGCCTGCTGTCATCAGACTTACTCCAGTGATAATACAAAGTTAAAGGCAAAGAGAGGTTGATAATGCCACATTCATGTCATGTGGGACTAGGGCTGCAAATAACAATCGCTTGGTCAGTAATGCAAAAAATATCCATCACAATTTCCCAGAGACTGAGATAATGTCTTCAAATAGCTCTTTTTGTCAGAGCTACAGTCTAAAAACCCAAAGATATTCGATTTACAATGATATAAACCACGAATAGCAAGAAATGCTCACATTTTTGCTTCATAAATGAATTAAAAGATTACCATAATCACTGTAAGTTGCTTTCTAAAGACCAGCTTATCAATTAATCAATTACATACAGCACATAAATATGATCAGCCAAGTGGGACATGCTGGGAACTTCTGACTGTTCCAATATCTCCCACCTGGCAGAAAGAACTGCTCATCTGAAATAAATAAATAGTGAATAAAATTCAATACTAAAACTATTACAGTCCTTCCAGTTCATTAAAAAGAGGCAATAAAGCCTACACACCTTATGTCTAGGTTAACTTTAGCTACATACAGTACGTACTGTATGTGACACAATAAAAATAGATAACATAAGCTACATATGCAGCTACATATTACATGTTCTATGCTCCCACATCGCACCAACAGTATGTTTGTAAATGACACAATCATACTTTTTAAGACATTTGAACAAAGAGTACATTTCCTCAGCACACAGAACTCATCACTGTCAGACACAAGAGACCAAATAGTAGCTAATGACATGAAAATCTGAGGAATTACATGTGGAAAGGTGTGTATAAAGCAGCTAGTAAATGTTTGTTAATATCTCTCGCTCTTTATCCTGATCACTTCCTCCTCTTCCTCTCAGCGTGTGCTGTCTCATGCTGAGGGATTATACTGTAGCTGCCACGGTGTCTTCCATCAACATCAACAACACCCCACCCCAACCTCTTCCTTATTCCCATCCCACAGAAACACGTGACCCGGGCAAAGGAGAAGCGATTCTCAGGAACGACAGACCTTCCTCCGCTGCTCTTCTCTTCCTCCTCCTCCTCCTGAATCCATCCTCATTACCTAAACCTTTTTCCTCCCCCTCCTAACCGCCCCACCCCTCTCCTCTTTCTCCTCTTGTGGATGCAGCCTGACCCTTGCATTCCACATCAAGGATGGGCTCTCAATGGCCAGAGAAGAAGAGGAATAGCTTTTTCCATCTTCATGTTTAACACGGTGTCTCTGCAGCCGAGCGAGCTAAAAGCTGTTACTGTGAACTTGCAGCATTGTGATTTTTGTCACAGCCTCTCCTGTCTGTGCTCTCACACCCTGCTGACTGCTGGCTAATAAAGCAGAAATCCAGGAAGTAAAATCCAGAGAATAAAGATGTGTTGCAATCGGAGCAGGTTAGCAGGTGTCAAGCTGCAGGACAATGAATAGGTGATAATGAAGACACGGTGAGGAGTCCTCAGTTAATAGAGCACTCACTTTCACAGCCTTCATCTACTACAAAGATCCCCTCCAGACATTTATTATGACATAGTGGCAGGTTAAAGGTACTCTACTTGGAACAATACTGTGTGTCTGATATGGATTTCCTTCCTCATTAAACATTCCAGAATCTATGACTATACAAATATATTTCATCCCATAAGTTTATGTCTCTACTTCACTGTAAAGTCCATTCTCAGTGTTTGTGCACACTTGTATAAGTTTTATATCATACCCGGATTGGCTCCAAACTACTTGATTGATGTCACAAATCCTGCTCATAGGTCCATCCCTTAAAAATCTGATTTTCAATGAGCACAGTCATTGCATCAGTCCACACAGCGAGCATCAAAGAGCGTGACCCAGATACTGTCTGAGGCTGTGTGTCTTATTTTTAGCTTAGCTGTAGCTAGCAGGCAGAGCTGCTCACTGCTAACAGACTCATTAACAGAGGTACGAAGAATGTCACCACTGTGTATCATTTAAAAATCTATGTATGATAACTTCTATAATTACTACATGATACCACTCGTGTTTGCACTCGATATATCATCTTTGCTGCAGTATTCTTTACAGTTAATGGTCATGTCAGTGTACTGGCAGTGCTGTCATTTTCAAAGTGTCTCTCTATCAACCAGCCAAAGCTACAGATACATTTCATGCTAAAACTGAAACTTTTCTTACTTAGCTCATCAAGATTACTAAATAGGACTAATAATTATCTAGCAGTGTAATCAAGATAAGCAAAGGTGCATTTGTACTTCTAGCAACTGATCCTCTGAGCGCTAGCAACAAGCTAAGTTCCTCATGCTTTCAGGAATATATATGACTGTAAATAGCCATAAAAAGGAGTTTTTGTTCCGGTAAACACTCAGCCTTCATTGATCAAATTTTAAATGTTTCCACCTTCTATCACTCCGAGTTAGAACTTTGTCTGAAAAATTCATTTGAAGAAATCACTAGCATGATGGGCATTTTTGCACTTGTGGTGAACCTTTAGATGAAAAGATTAAACAGTTATTCCCAAAAAAAGTAGTATTTGTCCATCGACACTGAAAACAATAGTGGGGCACACAAAGCAGCACAACTGTTCCATCATAAATCGTGACACAGTCAAGTTCCTGTTACTGCTATCAGCGGCAGAGCTTCCACTTCTTCTGTTTACAAAAGGTCACAGTAGATAACAGCAGTTTTGACTGTATAGAAAAGTTCCCAGTGGAGCCGCAGCTTGCTTTACTTCTGCTGCTGTTGATCGTGGCCGTGCTGCACTTCCTGTGCTGTGAAAGGTCACAGCAGACACGACTAACATTCCAGTTTGAATAGCCGGAAGGTCGGTGAGCCAGCTTTGCATGAGTCTATTCCTTCTGACAGCTTTGTAGTTCCTCCACTTTACAGAGCAAGGCCTGCCCTATAAATAGCTTCTCATAGAACTGGGATAAGTAGAAAACAATAGAAATTCAAAGTGTGAAATGCTCAGCCTCTGATCACTGAAATATATGAATATTTTCTGATATATTTTTATGTTAAAGCAGCTGATAGCCAATGATTCTGGTTCGTATACAAATATCCAGCACTTTCATTGAGAGTGTTGCTCTCATCAAAATGGAAGATGCCAGTGCTGATTAACTGACTAGTTGGTCAACTGGAAATTAATCAACAGCAGTTTTGACAGCCAATTATTCATTTAAATACCAATCACTCTCTGGCCCCAGCCTCTCTAATGTAAGGATTTGTTTCCTCTGTTTGATATCATTGACAAAAGGAATATTTGGGGTTTTTTGGACTGTTGGTCAGACAAAATATTTGAAGACAGCATCTAATTGCTATTGGGGATTTTTCACTATTGTTTTGGTTAAATGAAGTAATAGACAATCGATTTAATAACGTCATTGCAAATTTAACAGACTTTTCTGTGGAAATATCCTGTTTAATACAAGGCCAGTATTGACCTGATAAACCAACATAACCAAAGAGTAGATTTGTCCTGTACATGGACTGTTAACTGAACATGAAACATCACCAGCGATTTGTTCCTTTCTTCAGCTCCAGACATGGACTTACAGAAGCACGTGCACTTTGACACGCAGGCGTTCAGTGGTATTCTGTGGGGCACGCAGTGATGCTGCTCTGCCCTGCTGATGACAGGCTGCTGCTGGAAAGCCACACCCAGCTGCACTTTATCAGCAACACATCTTTCCTGTTAAGTCAGGTTTCAGAGAAGCCGTGGAAGTGAAACTGCTTTGAGTGTTTTCTATATTACTTTCCTGTTTCCAGCTCCATTAGAGTGAGGATTTGTTGGTTCCTCTGTTTTTATTGTTGTACATTAAATATCTACGGGGTTTTGGATTGCAATTTGAAACATTCTGAAGATTGATAGATTCACTGATGATGAAAAATATCATTAGTTGCAACCCTACAAAAAATGTTTCCTGCTGATACAAAATGCTGCTGACAGGCTGTTAATCAAATCTATCACATCACACCTACTCTTTTCTTCACTGGCTTCCTGTGAAGTCAACAAAAACATTAAAGAAGACATTTTGCACATTTCCAGGTTAATATTTATATTCTGGGGCTTTACTGGAATAGCATGATTTACAGTAAAAAAAAACCCTTATTTATCTTATACTAGCCCTTCACACAGCCCCTCAGTTCAGCCTCTGTCTAAAATAGGCCGTTTTAGCTCCTGTCCCTTTAAGGCCAAATGAGCCCAGTCTGTTCTTCCAGCCGCTCGGGAGGCTACGTCTACAAACTATGAAACAAACTATAGCAGTGGGATTTCACTACTTTTTCTCATTCTATGAAAAAAGGCTACGAAACATTTGGTCATTTATGGGCATGCACGACGAGCAGACGTCAGCTAGTCGGCAAGATAGAAAAAACCTTCGCAAACGAAGCGTTCAGAGCAGGTTGAAGCCTGGGCTTTGACTTGCAGGGAGCATTTCTACATATGTTCCCTCAAGTTTCGGAACTTTGACCATGTTAAACATCCAACATCATAACAGTATATAAATAACAGAAAACCGGAAAAGCATAATATGTCCCCTATAACCCTGGATCAACAGCATTCTTACAAGCAGGTGAATGACCAGTACCAATTTAAGGATGAAATACCACCTGATGAATACTGGTAAACCCATAATCAGTTTGTATCTAGAATCAACAGCTATGCGAGCAAAAATGAGAAGGCGCTGCAGAGAGAGAGGACCCTGCTGCTGATGCTTTAAATCCTCTGATCTGAAAGGTAAACAGGACTAACATTTGCTTTAAAGAGAACGTCTCAGCAGCCTTCATCTGCAGTGCATGATATCTGACACTCATGTTTCCCTGATACACTACAGGAAGGCTCCAGAGAAATCTTCACATAGCGCTGAAATGACAGGTTAGGGAACTAAGATTACAATACAGTGCATCAGTGAGACACTGCATATTTGCATTGCAAACCCAAGTTCCACCTCTGATGTGCTGAAGGGTTTTCCCTACAGAAGATATCTTAAATCACCTGCAGTGCAATCTGATTGTTTTGTACATTTTATCTTCATTACTCATTTAAAGACAGAGATAAAGTAGAGTGTCTTAGTCAGGAGTTTAATACAGAAAATCAACAACGTGCATCATTTTTCAAGGAAAAATGCCAAACATTCTCTGGTTGCAGCTTCTCAAATGTGAGGATTTGCTACTTTTCTCTGTTTTATATTATTGTAAACTGGATATTTTTTGGTTTTGGACTGTTGGATGGATAAAACAAGCTATGTGAAGAGGTCACCTTGGATTCTGAAAAACAGTGATGGGTATTTTTGACTATTTTCTGATATTTTACAGATTAAATGTTGAAACTAACTATCCAGAAAACAACTGTCAGATGAATTGTTGATGAAAATAATCATTAGTTGCAGCCTTATGATAGTTTAAACTGATGTTCTGTATTCTTGAGCATCACAATAATAATTTAAATGGTAATAAGATCTACACTAATTATCAGCATCTCAACAGTAACATTTCTACCCCATATCACCCTGTCAGCAGGGGTTACACAGTGTCTCATGTTTTCCAAACTGATGAGACATTGCATGAAGATACATGAGAGAGCGACAGGAACCAGGCCGTGGATTTCTAATCTGGCCACCACAGCATAGCCACCGACTACTCGTCACCACACTGATGACTTCCACCATTTCATTACTTCCTCACAAACATGCCCTCACCGAAACCCACAACAGGAGAGGAAACTAACCCCATCTTCGCTCTGTTTAAGGAATAAAAATATTTTTTTTTTTAAATCACAGAGTTTGATTTGTTTGCTTATCTTAAGACATTTTATAAACTTGACGGCAGCGTGTGTCAGTGAGGCTGAAACGATTACAGCTGTGGCATCAAGGAAGAGAAGCTCTGCCAGTTTAAAGCTCAGCAAGTCATAAATGGGTTAAACCATTTCCTCAGAGAGGGGGATTCCCGGCCCCATACTGAGTGTGGTCTTACCCTAGAGTTTTAAAAATTCCTTATGCCTCTTTCTTAAGCTCTGATTTAATTGGTCCCCTTTACCTCCCACTGTTTAATGGAAACAGAAACATTGTGATCTCTGACCTCTTTACATCTTTTTTGTTTCTTTTTTCACTCATATGATGATTGTTGAGGTTTTGTTCAGGTCTTACAGAATGTTTTTAGCCAGTGAACAAAAACACATTGGTGATTAAAGGATGAGTGCTTCTCTCTCTTTCTTATTTCCGCTTTGCTCTACATCTCCCCATCTCTCTCTCTCTCTCTCTTTCTCCCCTCTATTTTATTTTTCCATCCCAACAGCTGCTGTCGGCACACACAGCTGCAACCGGCCCTCAGTCAGTCACTCTCTACCAAGCTATTCGCTGGCCTGGAAAGCCCAACCAATCGCTAAGTGTTGAGGAAGTGCACATGTGCGGACCCAAACACACACACGTTTTTGGGTCAGATGTTTGCGAGGCAGGCAGCGCAGACCAGGCAAAGAAAAAAGAGCTCGGTTCATCCTCACTTAAAGCTCGCATGGCACACGTGGTTATGATTCACCGAATCCTGAGGAACTAAACTCAAAATGTCAAGGTTAATTTGTGCTCCAATGCATCAGAGCACTTCCACAACCGCTTGTCCCCCCCCACCCCCCCACTTTAATGAAACGTTTACAGCAGCCACTGTCTTTCCCCAAGCCACAAAAACAAAAAAAAACACAAATAAAACAAAAAAACTCAAAAGCAAATCCAGACTTGTTTTCTCCCAGCACAGAAAGATAGGACCAAACGCAGCACATGGCACTCATTCTGCTTAATTATCAGGAGACATTTCATTGTACACACGAGGTAACGGCGGAGCAGGCGTTCACAGAGGCTGGCCCCGGGGCCGGCCTCATTGTCCATGACCATACAATCTGATTCAAAGTGACACTCGACTCACTGAATCACTGAACGCTCCCGGTCACTTGTGTAATCCTCAGAGGCAGAGCTGGAGATACAGTAGTCCTTGAGACTGTTCTGTCGCCATATTGTACATGTGTAAAAATAAGCCTGTTAACCCCGAAACATGCGAGAGAGTCAATGCCAACAGTTTAGGTGTCAACACGTTCCTGTACAAACTCCTGAACATGTATTCTAACTCTGATTATTACATCACAGAAAGACAGAGAGCTTTCAGCTGAGTGACTTCCAAACAACATCATACAGACTCATTATGATGTAGCATTTCAGCTTGAGTGGCAGCCCTCACTGTGCTTTCTCAAATTTGAGGCCCAAAATGGCTCCTCATATATATAATGTTATTTATCAAGCACAGACGCCTGGTTCCATCATCTCAACTGTGATGATTTGCTGCTGTTCTCTGTTTTATATCACAGCAAATTCAATACAATTGGAAAAATATGTTTTTCACTTTTTTTCCCCCCCATCAGTCAGTCATGACATGTCGGTGCTACCACATGGAAACTGTCACAGGTTGAACTCGCTGAAAGGCTCAAATCAAAAACTATATTATGTCAAAAACTAATAAATTAGCCGTTAACACACTGGAACAGATACACATTGCTTCTCATAAATAAAGTTGATTCTAGTATAACCTAATTATCTCAGCTTTCATTAACCTTTTTTTTTTTACCTTGTGAGGTTGATATAAGAAATAAAAAGCCATCAACTGGAGAGAAAGCCTCAGCATGGAGCTTAGTCATTCAATTCCACAATACCAACCTGTCTCCAGGTGTGTATTCTCATCATGAGATGACACAATCTCCTCTGGCTCTGCTACACTAATGCAGCCTTCAATGTCATATGGACGTTGTTGTGTTTAGCAGTATGTACCTACAGCTAACATCAACATCCAAGTGATAAGTACAGAGTCTCTTTTTAGTGAAAGCTTAGTCCGTAATACATCACAGGTTAATATTAGTCATTCAATGTGTATAAGTAACAATGGTGTTTCTTGAGTTAGCCTACATGCAGACATTTGTGGTTAAACACAAAGCTCACCGCAAGTCATGGTGTTCAACCATTATCTAGCTGCATCACTGCAATGCAACACAGTAGAAAAATGGGTCTATTTTGCAGGCAAAAGCAAATGAGAGTCAATCACAGCTGGACACAGCTTTGACTTGCAGTTTGTGGCACACAAATGTCTGACAGTAGATTTATCTAACAGCTTGCGAGTCTTAACCCTGGGAATCTTCCATCCTTCATGACAATAACATGACATCATTCCAAACAAAGTATTTTCCTGCAGCACACGCCAGCGTTCAGATACGGTAAAAGCTTTGGTGAACTGCAGAAACACTGTGGCTCGGCAGGCATCGCACAACAAAACGTACATTTCCTCACAAGAGAGTGCTGCATGTGACTCATTTCAAAGTGGCACAACTCAGTAGAAGCCAGTCCTCTTTCATCTGCTCTCATTTCTACCAAGCAACAGCAGGATGATGTCGCTGCTCAGCTCTGATGGGAGCAATGGAGGTGCAAATCTGGGCTGTATAAAGCACCAGGTCTCCATCAATTGCCTTTTCCACAATGTGTGTGTTGGGGAACAAGCCTATCCCCATTAATGCAGCACAGAACCACTCCAGCAAAAAGCCTGCTAGGCAATGGTGTGCACAAATGCGCAATGAAACACCGCCCACCCAATGGCGCACAAGTCGGTCAGCGTGGTGAAGGCTGTCATGCACGGATGGGGTTGTCTTGATCAGTGCAATGCAAGGCGTGCAGTGTGCAAGGAATGTTTTACTGGGGTGTGGATGCGAGGAGGAGGAGGGAGGAGGGACCTCTCTGGGACCAAAATAGGTGTACAGGGAGGATGGTTGCATCGCTAGAATGAAAAAAAATAATGAATGGATGTGAAGGAGTGAGAGGACAAAATGCTATCAGAGAGATAATCCAGTCCAGACCGCACCGGTCCCGAGTGAAGGAGGGGAGGGGGACGTGTTATACTAAACGTGTTCCTGAGACCGTGAGAGGGGAAAAATACATAAATGCTTGTTTGTGCTCCAGTTTCCGCCCGTTTGTTCTCTCGGCTGGAGCTTTAACACACACACACACACACACACACACACACACACACACACACGGAGAGAGAGAGAGAGAGAGACAGAGAGAGAGAGGGAGAGATGGAGGCTCAAACCAACCTTGTAGACTTGTCCATAGGTGCCATTTCCGACCACTTCCACCAACTCGAAAATCCCAGCAGGATCCTGTATTGACAAGTATCAAAACAAACAAATATGAAAACGCCGGATTAATCAATTCCCTATTTTAATTACAAGCGGGTATGTTCGATGCAGGAGCCGGCTGCGCCCGGTTTGCTGGCCTCCCATGCCAGCGGATATTAGACAAAGAAGAGTCTCCGCAGGGCTGTGTCAACAACTGCTCTGCTTACTACATGACTGTGTTGTTATTTCTGAGTGTAAAAAAATCAAATGCACTCTGGAAATGTCTGTGACACACACTCACCCGCAGGGATGCCAGGTCTATATCCACCAGACTTTTAGCCGGAGAGTCGTTCGCCATATTTGTGAAAAACGGGGATAAATCAGCGGAATAAAGGCGTGTTGTTAGTCTCCTTCAAGCGGACGGTGCGTGTCTCATCGTCGGGTGGTTTTATTTTTTAATCCCGGTGCTGATATTTTCAATCAAGGCGCGTTTTTCTCTCTTTGTAATCCCAGACAGAAGCTCCGCTGCTGCTACATACCGACTGAGTGCCGAAACCCTGCCTCCCTCTCTCTCTGCCTCTCTCTCTCCCTCTCTCTGCCTCTCTCTCTCTCTCTCTGCCTCTCTCTCTCTCTCTGCCTCTCTCTCTGCGTCTCTCTGCCTCTCTCTCTCTCTGCCTCTCTCTCTCTCTGCCTCTCTCTCTCCCTCTCTCTGCCTCTCTCTCTCTCTGCCTCTCTCTCTCTCTCTCTCTCTGCCTCTCTCTCTCTCTCTCTCTCTCTCTGCCTCTCTCTCTGCGTCTCTCTGCCTCTCTCTCTCTCTCTCTCTGCCTCTCTCTCTCTCTCTCTCTGCCTCTCTCTCTCTCTGCCTCTCTCTCTCTCTCTCTGCCTCTCTCTCTCTCTCTCTCTCTCTGCCTCTCTCTCTGCGTCTCTCGCTCTCTCTCTCTTTCTGTGTGTGTGTTTCTGTAGGTCTCTCTCTCTCTTTCTCTGTGTGTTTCTGTAGGTCTCTCTCTCTCTCTCTTTCTCTGTGTGTGTTTCTGTAGGTCTCTCTCTCTCTCTCTCTTTCTCTGTGTGTGTTTCTGTAGGTCTCTCTCTCTCTCTCTCTGTCTCTCTCTCTCTCTCTCTGCCTCTCTCAATTCAATTCAAAGGAGCTTTATTGGCATGGGAAACACGTTTACATTGCCAAAGCAAGTGTGAAATAAAAACAAAAAAAAGTACATAAACAGAATTGTGATTTTGCTGTAAGTAAAAAATAACTTGTAGACTGTAGACTTGCAGTTAAAAATAAAAATACAAATAAGTGAGAACTATATAAACACTCACATTTTTTATTTTAAATGAATGTATTTAAAGATATTTGTTCTGTATGTATGCACAGTAAGTATGTCTATGAACAGAGGTACAGTGCACATGGTCAGTGCAGGGGTACACAGGTGATTGGCAGTCGCCCTTTTCCATCACAACAGCTCACAAATCTTGCTGCTGTGTTTGCACTTTGCTGTATTTCGCCCACAGATATGGAAGTTTTTTGTTATTAGCCATGTTTTCAAAGTCTTTTTGGGTGATTGTAATCTGTGGGTAGTATATGTGTCTGATGTCTTGGTACAGTTGGCAGGTGGTTAAAAAGTGCAGCTGGGTTTCCACCTCCTGCTGTGTGCAATGGGTGCACAGTCTGTCTTCTCTGGGGAGTCAGGTCTGCCTGTGGCAGCCTCTCTCCACGGTGAGGCTGTGCTCACTCAGTCTTACTCAGATTTCCTTAGTTTTGAATCGCTCACAGTAGTCAGATAATCTGCCACTGAGTATTTTCTGTTTAGGGCCAAATAGCATTCCAGCTTGCTCTGGTTTTTGGTTGATTCTTTCCAATGTGTCAAATAGTTTTCTTTTTGTTTTCTTATAATTTGGTTTATTCTAATGGGGTTTCTGTGTGGGGGCTCTGCTTGTGTTTGTGAACTGAGTCCCGGAACCAGCTGGCTGAGGGGGCTTCTCTCTAGGGTCTCTCTCTGTAGGTGAGGGCTTTGTTATGCAGTGTGTCACTTTCTGTTAGGTGATTATAAAATTTAATTGCTCTCTTTTGAATTTTTATAATTAGTGGCTATCGTTCTAATTCTGCTCTGCGTGCATTATTTGGAGTTTTCTGTTGGGCGCCAAGAATGGATTTGCAGAATTCTGCTTGCAGAATCTCAATTTGGTGTTTGTCCCATTTTGTAAAATCTTGGTTGGCGAGTGGACCCCAGTCATCACAAGGAGTAAAAAGCCCTTCGTGCCTTGTCTTTCAGGTCGTTCACAGCTTTGTTGTAGGTACCTGTGGAGCTGATGTTTAGGCCAAGGTAGGTATAGTTTTTTGTATGTTCTAGAGCAATGTTATCTTTCTTGGAATATCATAATTTTTTTTCTGTTTGTTGGATTATCACTATCAAGGCCCAGGTCTGGGAGAATTGGTGCAGAAGATCAAGAAGATCAAGGTGCTGTTGTAGCCTTTCTTTGGTTGGAGACAGGAGCACCAGACCATCTGCAAACAGTAGACATTTGACTTCTGTTCTGTTCTAGTGCCCTCTTCAGTTCATTGATGTATATGTTGAAGAGGGTTGGACTCAAGTTGCATCCTTGTCTGACCCCCTGGCTTTGGGGAAAGAGTGTGTGTTTTTTGATAATCTTGACAGTGCACTTGTTGTTTGTGTACACTGAGTTAATGATGTTGTAGGTTTTTCCCCCAACACCACTTTCTAACAGTTTATACAGCAGACCCTTGTGCCAAATTAAGTTCAATTAGGGTGCTGAGGTTGAAGATATGGTCTGTTGTACAATAATTTGGTAAAAAGCCAATTTGGGATTTGCTAAGGACATTATTTTCAGTAAGAGGTTGTAGGAGTCTGTGGTTTATGATCATACAGAGGATTTTCCCGAGGTTGCTGTTGACACAGACCCCACGGTAGTTATTGGGGTCGAATTTGTCTCTCTCTCACTTTTGCAGAGCGGCGTTATCAGACCTTTGTGTCAAATATTGGGGAAGATCCTGGAGCTAAGGACGATGTTAAAGAGTTTGAGTATAGCCAATTGGAATTTGAGGTCTGTGAGTTTTATCATTTTATTTAGGATGTTGTCAACACCACAGGCCTTCTTGGTTTCCAGTGATTTTATTTTGTCTTGTAGTTCTTTTAGTGTAATTAGGGAGTCTAGCAGGTTCTGATAGTCTTTTATGGTTGACTTATCTTGTATTTTTGCGGTTTATTCTTTACCCATACATCTACATTTTGGAGGGGTTTTAATGTTTCACCAGAGTGAAGATGTATGTTCTGGTTGTCTGGGTCTCTATGTTTTTGGTTTGATAGGTTCCTTTCTGAGGTTTGTACAGTCATTTTTCATTGTTAGTTTTTTGGCATTTCCATTTGGGGCCTTTAGTTTTGATAAAGAGGCTGAAAATGCTCTCTCTCTCCATTCCCCGCCCCCTCTCTCTCTCTCTCTCTCTCTCTCTCTCTCTCTCTCTCTCTCTCTCTCTCTCTCTCTCTCTGACAGGGACAGCCCAAGATGTTTTGGGGCCCTAAACACATTTGATTGCCCCCTCACCCCAAAAAAGAGGTAACTGTAAATTTACCAGTCCTCAGCCTCTTGTAATACTTTAACACTTTACTCTATAAAATTGATTTTTAGGGTTAGTTGTGCATTGAGGTCATAGCTACTAAACTTTCACATGTAGCTATGGTGGCTGCACCATCAGTAATCCCTTGAAAAATGCTACAGAACAGAAAAAAGGCTACAGAACAAGTCCCCAGGACCAGCACCAGGCTGTGAAGCCAGTCTGACATAGTGGCCAAACCATATAATTACAAACTTCTGAGTTTGAGTGATGCACACTGGCACACAATGCCTTTTTACCATACTCAATTATTGAAAAAATGAGCAGCTGTAAAATGGTGAATACATTTTCTGAGGATCACAACTATCAGAATTGGATCCATTCAGTCCAAAAACATTTGGAAAGTCTAGAAGAGCCACATGATTAAATCATTTTATCCCGTTCAAGTGAATGAGGAGCCAACTGGAAGTCAGCTGGCTCGGCCAGCTGACGTCTGGGGTGCACATGCTCTGGACAGTCGGCTGAAGAAGGACTTCGATGAAGCCTGCAGAAACATGGCAGACTTTGTTTGGCTTCATCCGCTACTTTAAAGAATGAATGGGCGCCATCTTTGAATGCTGTATCCAGTTTTCCATGCTACAGAGGCTGCAGCATGGATGTATGAAGAAGAACTGGATACCGGACTCAAAGATGGTGCCCTGTTCATTCCTATGAAAGTTGCTCAGTGGTGCATGAAGCCACCTTCCTGCTGTAGAGACTTCCGCTGGCCGAGCTGTCTAACTTCCTTTTGGCTCCTCATTCACTTGAATGAGGATAAAATAGCCATCCATGTAGAGATCACAAGATCTGTGATTGGTTAGCTTCAGCAGCTTGTCTTTCCACCTTCAAGTTTCTGATGCAAGTTTCTGGTGGAGATTGTTAAAGAGCATGGCTGGATTAACCTTCTATAGGGCCCCGGGGCAAAAATTTGCTGTTTGGCCCCTATTGACCCCCATTATGCATGGTAGTACTCTAAATCTAAAATGATTAGATGATTAATTGATTAGTTGACTGACAGAAAATTGGCAACAATTTTGATAAGTGAGTAATTGTTTAAGTCATTTTTTAACACACAAATGCTCAAAATTTACTGATACCAGTGATACCATATTTGCTAATATTCATGGTTTTCTATGACAGTAAACTCAACATCTTTGTGTTTTTGACTGTTGGTCAGACAAAAGAAGTCATTTGAATATGTTAACTTGGGCTTCAGGATATAATGATCAGCATTTTTCACTACTTTCTGACATTTTGTACACTGAACAATCAATCATTTCAAGAAGATAATTGTCAGACCTATTGATAATAAAAATAATTGTTGGTTGCAGCCTTACAGTACCCTTACGATATGAGTAATACCACCCTCATTATTGTCTGTGGAATTTGATAAAACGCAACTGGGACGTTGCCCACTTTACTTGGTTGGTAATTCAGCCTTGGGTCAAGACAGTATTAAGCCAGTTGAAGAAATCTCCATCTACTGTTGCAGCGGTGCTCGCTACAACAACCTACAGCAGGACTCTTGTTAACCTCTTGCATCAAGTATAAACCCAACTTCATGCAGGAGACACACTGAACATGACAAGCTGGAGTCACAGGAGCTAAACTTGAGACATAAATCAGCATTCCTACTTGTGTTTCCACCACATAAATGTACAAATCTAGTGATATAATGAAATATATGAATCGTAATATGCAAATATCTATCTGACAGCCACTCTCTTTCTTTGCTTAATTAATTTAATGTTTAATGGTGAATTGACATTAACTATTTTTGTCCTCCCTCCATGTCTCTTTCTCTCTCAGTCTTTGTTTGCATCTCTGCCTCCATCTCTCCGTCAGATAGATACACGGCAATTAGAGCATGTGAAATGGAAACAGTGATTAATATTTCAGCACCGCTGTCACTGCTCTACTGTTGGTTGGAGGGTATGATATCCAGACTTATATCCTCCTGCCATCACTCTTACCTGTCAGCTGCCCTGTTTGAGTGTGTGTAGCCAACCCAGTCTCAAATGTGTAATAGCTACGTTGGTCCACAGCACAAAACGTATTAGTTTCACAATAATGGCTATAAAATTGTGAGATGCCTACGTTTTTTTTTTTTTTGGCCTATTCTTTTCTATTGGCCTGCATCCATGTCACATGACTGTCAAATTTCTGTCTGGGAAAACAAAAAAGAAATGGCTGCCATTCCTTTTATTCTCAGTGGAAAATGCAATATTTTAATATAGTTAACATTTCTAGTGACAAATGTGCAAATGTGTTATTTTCATAATCTTCATTCAGTGATGTTTAGTATGATGTTAGTTTGACATGAGATATTTTCAGGCCTTCTATCGTTGGTTGCTATGTACACTGCTATCACTGAAACCACGTAGTTGCATGCTGTGTAGTTATCTGAGCTGTTATGTTATTTGTGTATGTGTATTTGTGCCAATAAAAATGTAGATTTTAGAGCGCCCCAGGGATCAATTGAATTTGAAATCCAGAATTTGAAGCTTTGTGATTGGCTGACCGGAGGACCCGCCCAAAGTATTTTCCTCACTGTCAGCATGTTAGGGTTTTCTTTATAATAATGTCTTTAACATTTCTCAACACAAAAACACAAAAGTGTCCTTGATAACTCAACAATATGATAGGTTAATGTTAAGACCATCAGTTTTAATTATTTCTCCTTTGATTCTGAGAAATAAAGTTATATCTGAAATAAACCAACATCTTTACTTTTTCTTAACATACATCATCTAGATGCAGTGTAATTACTAGTTCGTACTAGTACTAGATATTTGATATATTCAGTAGACATATCTTTTTAGAGCCCTACGTTGCAAACCGGAAGAACTACAACTGTGTGTGGATTTGTATCAAGCTGCATGGTGCGGCGGGAGTTTTTTTAAAAAATTAGTGTCATTCCTAGAATTGGAAGTTGTAAATTCTGAATTGAGAGTGCACTGAGGAGTTATCAGATTTTAAACTAATTGTTAAATGGGTGAAAATTAATTTGTTAATTAATTAATTAATTAATTTGACAGCGCCCCCAGTTGTTGACCATACTCACATGATAGCTGAGGTTAAAAGCTCTCTATAACAGTTGGTACCATGTCTGCAGCTCCTTTTGTTACTGAATAATAAGCCTTCAAACATGCACCAAGGTCAAGGTTCAAAGGTCAGTATTTCAAAGCAGGAGCCATGTAGAATCTTCATACTGACATATGTTACTCTCCAGGTCGAGACCTTTACAATGATGTATTTGGTTTAGCTCTTCCACAAAGTTTTAATTTTCTCATTTCATGAACACAAGCCATCCCAGGCCCAGTTTCAGAGAGCACTTTGAGGGTCCAATATATAAAATGAAGCTTTTTGTTTGTTTGTTTGTTTGTTTTTTCTTTTCTTTCATTTCTACCCAAATGAGTCACCTTCAAAGATTACAATACTGCGGACAATCTAGGGCATTACTACAGGCTTGGAGGAAGGCCTGAAGTGCTTGGGTTAGGGTTAGGGGGTTAGGGGGTTAGGGGGTTAGGGGGTTAGGGTTAGGGCTGAAAAGACCAACCTGTTCTCATTCCCAAATTGTCAAATACTGATGCATGCATAGGCTACTATTTACACAACCCTGGAGATATTGTAAATCCTTATGATTCTTGGCTTTGGGATTTTATGTCAACATGACATAGCCCATTCAATCACAATCTGTTTTGCCCTAACCCTTCACAGACAGAAACTTGACAGTAATGTGATGTAGATGTAGGCCAATAGAAAAGAATAGGCCAAAAAAAAAAAAAAAGAAAAACATAGGCATCTCACCATTTTAGAGCCGTTATTGTGAAACTAATACATTTTGCGCCAATGTAGCTATTACACATTTTGATGTGAGACTGGGTTGGTGTTGCTCTCACACTACACTTGAATCAAGAACAAGTGCCACATGCTGAGAACATATCATGTGAAGGTGATCTCAGCACTCCAAGTTGTTAAATGTGTGTTGACAGATATGAATGTTAATTCCAACAACTCAATGTCATCCAACAGTACAAATACCAGACTCAGTCCTTGATGGCTATTGTTTTAAGGCTAATGCAGATATAGTTTGAAATAAAGATCACCAGGGCTTGTACCTTATACATTGCAGTTTTAAAGTTTCTTTAAACCAGTCTCTTATTTTAATAAAACATCATAATAATCTGTTAAAATTTTCAGTGAATTAAATAAGTTGGATGCATTATTTGATTTTAATAAGAAAAAAATGCAATGGCTTCTATAAATAGGTGGAGCTGCAAACATGTAAGGAAAACAAACAAATGTCTTGAAAACGTTACGGCCATTGGAATCAACAACATCTGGAATCAATTATATCAATTTCACACAAATATGAAATGAAAGTTTTCACATGTGATGAATTCACAAATAGGCCCATGTTGTTATCAGATATCACGTGTGAAACCATATTTTGCATGTGAAAACAACTTTCCCTTGTACTGTTTTGTAAGAATGACACTTGGGAAGTACACTCAAGAATCATACAGAGAACAATTGAAAGGCAGATGGAAGATTTTCATAAAATTGAACCCCATTTTTGACACTATATGGCTGCACTGTAAACAGACACCAGTTGCACTTCTGTTGTATTTCTGACAAAGTAGCTGCTCAAGCAGTATTTGCTGTAATATTAAACTACACTTGCTTTACATTACACCTATTTTGTATCAGCAACTCTATTAATCCCCCCCAAACATACCTACCGTATATTATTTAACAAAACTGTATTAAAGTACCCCTTATTACTACTTGGACATTTAAGCTTCACTGTGCAGAATGATGTATGTGCAGAGTTTGACACTTGAAGGCTGTTTTCACATTCATCTGCTGAAAGTGGAAAGTTTCTCTGTGCTCACCTTGAATCTGAGTGCGTGTACCTACAAGCATCACTTGTGACATCATAACTGGTTTTGAAGCCAATCCTGGTCAAGTGTGATGTGGAAATTTGAAGCCTCCAGTGCACAAACACTGAGAATGGACTTTTCAGTGAAGTAGGAGACATCCTGTGTCCAGCAGTTAAACTTTTAAAACAAACAACATGTGCATATAGATTAAGGATTTTTCAATGAGGGAGAAGGAGTAATTTGTACTTTGTACAAGGTAATTGAACATTTTTTTGCCAAAACCATTTAAGACACAAATTATTAGTCAAAGCAGAGTATTTTTAAACATCTTAAAACATGTCTGGGGGGGGGGGGGGGGTCTTTAAATTTCATTCCATTGTAATCACTTCCATTGTAACATTATCCTCCTTAAAAGCAAAATTGCAAACATTCAATAACAGCACAGAATAATAACAAAATAATGAACATAATAGACTAGTAACAACAATGGCCAAAGTACAAGATAAATACATGAGATGACATAAATTGCTTTATATAGCTGAGTCAACAGTAACTAATCTGTCTGAAACACATTCTTATGCTGTATGGTAAGTCTTCCAGGCATGAACTGCTGTATCATGTCAAGTTGTAGGTTTGGAAAATGTGGTGCACTGCCCTAAAACTTGCGCTTTGGTCTGTACTCTTGAGTGAGTCTTTCCTTTGAAGGTGATGGAGGGGGACAGCCCACAGACATCAAAGTATCGCCCACTGGGTGTGCCCTGCTTTCATGAGTTATCTATAGCAGGGATATTTCAAGGATTTCAGGCTGTATGGACATCTAAATTTTACTCTAGACCCGGAAAGTAAACACAGACAGCCCAGAGTGGCTCTGTGTGTAACTAACACTGCAGGGTTCAATCCCCTCTGAATGTCAGTGTTTTTGTGTGAACTATTTTCCTTTCTGACCCTTTTTTTTTTTTTACTTCATTTTACATCATACACTGTGTGTCAATTCAGGTCAAAAATCTCTTCTTCTCTACAGAGCTTGTAACATCTTATCAAAAGTGTTGTTGTCATCACATATGAGAACTGAATAAAGGATGATCACGTGTCAGCATTTTTTAATTGACCCATTTTGGTAACACTTTATAATACAGCCCGCAATTTGCAGTGTTATTTCATTGTATAAATCAGGTACTAATAAAATACTTACCGGTTCTTACTGGTACTTAAATGTAGATACAGCGGAAGAAAACAAGACTATGTGAAACAAGGGAGTAGCAATTACACATAATTACATTATACTCTAAGTATTTTCCTAAATACTAGGTACCTTCTCCTTTCCTCTAAAATGCTAAGTTGTTACTTCCTTGTTCCCCATATTCCAATTTTTCTTCCACTATGCATACATGTGAGAACCTGTAAGAACCAGTAAGTATTTTTTTGGTACATAATTCACTTAAATTACATTGGAAATTGTGGGCTGTATCATACATTTTCTTAAAAACAACCTTTTACAATTATTCTGTGGTTGTTGAAATGTCCTCACTTTACAAGACTCGAAATGCTGGAATACTAAACTAAAAACGTGTTGTAATTTAATGTTTTGTATAGTTCAGCTTCAAAACCACCAGAATGTAACATCAACTAACTACAGAAACTAACCAGAAGCCAGTGTACATATGTAAGTGATAATACACAACAAGGTTTCCTTATATATAAAAAAAAGGTGCATCACCTGTTATTTTTTGGACTTATCAGGACTTGTTAGAGTGTACTGCAGTATCAAGTTTTTTCATGGCCACTTAAAGTACAACTAAGCAACTAAGATGTATTCAAATTATTGTCTATTTTACAAACTTTGTCAGTTCAGATCTAGTTTGGTCATTATCTGTTAACATAGAATCAAGCTGAAGTTCTGTTGCAGGAGATTAACATACCCTAAGTTCTAAAGCTGTGGCTAAATTGTTTGTGTGTTATCTGATTTTACTGACTCAGCCAATCAGAAACAAGCATTTGATAACTGTTGTTCACAACTAACATACAACTACTTCAGCCTGTGGTTTGATCCACAGGGCGAGAATCATTTCTGTGTCCAGTCAGCCAGTAACATATGATTCACATTTTATGGAACAATGTGACAAAATAAAAATAGTAATGCGGAGGACGCTGTCTGAAATCTGCGGGTGGTGAGTAAGTAAAACAACAATCTAATCTCTGACCTGGTTGAACCAGAAATGAGCAACAATGCTGTTTAATCTCTGTTCCAAACACACCCACTGCCGTTAATCCACACCTTCAAAGTGGACCATTTTTCTTGGTAGCTAGCTTTGTGAAGTGCCAGGACTGATGAGGGTGAACGCACAAAAAACAAATACAAAACCACATAAAACAGGACTTGAAAGTAGCTGCCTGCTACATATAATATACAATGTGTGTTTTACAGTTCCTGTGGTGACTACAAATACACTGTTTTATTCACTACTGGATATTGCAAACCTATCTGATTGGTGTGTGTGTGTGTGTGTGTGTGTGTGTGTGTGTGTGTGTGTGTGTGTGTGTGTGTGTGTGTGTGCGTGAGTTGTGAGGACCTGTGTTTTATACTTAGAGCCTGAGGTCATTTTGTTTTCCTCACATCTTCAAAGTGCTGTTTAAGGGTTAAAGGGTCAGTTAACCCACATTTTTTAAAAACATACTGTATTTTGGCAAAACAATCTCAGCACAAGATCCATTTAGTAGATGTACTAGAGCTTTCAATCATACCCCACAATCTTCCTCACAATCTTGCCCCATTATCATGGAATTGTAGATGTTCAAATTTCCATTTATTTTATGCTGGCATAAAAATAGAGATTGACAGTTCATTCTTGACCTTACAGCAGTTAACAAAACTGTCCATTCAGCGTCATCAGTTATTTTCTTTAACATAAATACAGTATTTTTTTCTATATCTATGTCTAGCCATACATGCACTGAGGTTTTGCGATACTTGTCACTGAGATTTCAGCTGTAATCCCTATACAATTTTTCACTGGATGTACTTTCTACCAAAGACGTAATTCCAATAAAAACTGCTGACAGTGATTATAGGGGCTACATTTGTGAACTTAGAATATAAATCTCCACAGTCCTCAGAGTTTAGGTTTAAAATAACTGTATTATTATTATTAGGCTATAATTATTATAAGTTCAACAAGGTTGAAGGAATCTCCATGCATCAGCCAACTCAGAGCTCAGAGCATTGCTTCAACAGACAAGACTACACATCAGTCACCTCCTCTTGGGATGGGAAAATCTTTTCAATACCCCAAATAATGACTACCATTGCATACTGCAGCTTACCTGATGCACAGGGGACACTACTGGACTTACACCACAATTTAACCATATGGTATAAATAAAGAGATGATTCTATCTTTATTTCTATGATGTTTTTATGATGTATATTTATATGTGGTTTCTCTATCCTATTAGAGGCAGGGTATTAGCCAGGGCCAAGAAATTTAAACAGCTTTACTGCTACAGTAAAGATTTGAAAATGATGATATGCTATCTTCATTAGAGTAAGAAGCTGCTGCACTGTATTAAAAGCTTTACCTATAACTGTACACTGCAGACGTGTGCCTCCAGATCATGTAAGCAAACAGTTGTGGAAAAAGAATCAAATTAATCCTCTGACTGCTTCCTCTTTTTTTTCAATGCGACTCCATCGTATGTGTTTGTGTCTGCAGTTCTGTGTTTGGACGTGTCAAACACTGAGCAAACACTGTCTTGGTTCCTCACTCTGTACCCATCAGAGAAAGCTATGTGTGTGTGTGTGTGTGTGTGACAGCTGTATGAAGAAGGTGAGTAGGAGCTACATCAGGATGTTGAGGAGATCTGAGGTGAAGCTGGAACATCAGGTTTTTCAGCGTAGCACACTTAATATTAAAAGCAGGATTAAGCTGAACCTGTACTACCCTAAACAGCCTCTGCCCTGATGCCCTTAAGCAAGGCAAGCAAATTTTGATTTGTGGCATCAGTACAATGGTCATTCCACAAGTTTGTCCTCAAGATGGCACAAGATGAAAGGCCATGAGCTCATTAAAATCTAAAGGGCTTATCCTCTATGGACCATAAATGTGATAGGTATGACGATATCTTTATTAGATGAGATATCTTGTGTACAAAGTTGTCATTCTGTCCTGACGGTGGCGCTGGAGAAAAGTTCAGTTTCCACAAAGTTTGTCCTCTGGGGAACATGAATGTGCTCAGGAAGTTTTATAGCAATCTACTTGTTATATATATGTACATCATTCTTGTGTATAAGTGAAGACTCTGGCCAGAGGAAGGTGCCAGAGAAAAAGGTCAGAGGGTTGTTAGAGAAATAAGTATTCATCCTCTGGGAACACAAATCAGATCTGATGATGGTGAGCATGGGTAGCAGTGTTACCACAGCTGTTCTTTTTGGGACCATGAACATTAACATTAGATTTTATGATAATCTTGCCTGTAGCTGTCAGGGCATCTTGATCTGCATCAGTCAGTCTGTGGCTGAAAGCATCAATAAATAACATTTGTTACTTTCACACAGGCAGAATAGCAGGCTTGCAATTTTATGACATATTGTTTGAGTCTATTAAAGAATTCTAACAAACTATAAATTGGTGAACAAACTTAATGAAGAACAGTGAATGATTTTCAATACAGCTTGTGTGGTTGAAGTGACTGATTTTACTTGCAGTACCATGTTTCACAATGTCTTTATGACTATGAAAATGTTGAGACAACAACATGAGAGCACCACTTGATTGACAGTCACTGCAAAGCTACCTGGATGTATTGCACAGCTCAGTGGTGGAAAGTAACTAAGTACATTTAGTACCTGTGCTGCCTGTACTTAAGTACAATTTTAAGGTACTTGTACTTGAGTATTTTCATTTTGTATTACTTGATACTTCCACTCTACTACATTTCAGAAGGAAATGTTTTTTTTAAAGATTAAAGAAAAGTTCTGAAAAATGTAGCAGAACTTTGTTTTTGTCTGCTTTTCTACCCAATCTATCATCTCAAAACCCCTCAGATTCATCTCATGAATCTTACAAAGCAGTTCAGCTCCAACTCGAGCAGCTACAACTATAAAATGCTGCTTATGCACTGACTCATCAGTATTAATAATGTACTTTGTTGCATTTATTTAATATATCAGTCACAGCCTGATTTTCTGTAAAATGAGTACTTTTACTTTAATAGTTTAAGTAAATTTAGCTGGTAATACTTCTGTACTTTTACTTAAGTGGGATTTTAAATGCAAGACTTTTACTTACAATTAAGTATTTTTATATTGTGGTATTGATACTTTTATTTAAGTAAAGAATCTGAGTACTTTTTCCACCACTGGCACAGCTGCATACAGTACAGTACAGGCTGAGTCAGAACAGTCCAAAAAATGTATGTCCTTTTCCTCTCCTAACCATTTTAGCTTGAGCCTGATAGAAAACATCCTGCAGTCAATGAAAAATGTGAAGAAGATGGGACAAGATAACAACACGCTAAGAAAAACTTAGTCAGACTGAAGCATCTTCTCACCTTTTTACAGTGCCACCACAGGCCAGCCAGAACCAGACTTTGTGTTCAGTTGTGTTCAGTACATACATTTCAATTGTATTGCAGCCCTGTCCTTACAGGCAGACAGGATTTCTACCTGCTGGCAGGAGTCTACTCTCAAATGACAGTCAATTTTTTTTTAAATTAGGTGTGGTCTACATATGTTTCTTCACATTTTGCATGTTACGAAAGAGCGGCATTATTGATATCATTGTGTGTGCAATGTTTTATAAGACTTTTTGCAATGTTGTAGGTAGATAATGATAAATATTCCCACAATGTCGTCCGGATGTTGATTAGGCAACAGTTTATATAATGTAATGCAGATAATGTCATGTTGTGTATATAATGTAGTGTGTAGTATATACATGTGTTACTGGTGTTCTTTAAGAATATTTTGTCCTCCTCAAAATTAGGATGTGTGGCTCTCTGTTTTGTCTGTCTTCTGTCTCCATTGTGTATGAACCCTGTATGAACTCAATGCCCCCAAAATTCATCTGGCTTGCTATTTCTCTGACAACACCGCCTCCCTGTGGCCAGCAGACGCTACTGCCCTACAGCTAAGCAGGGAACAAGGGAGACATTAAAAGAAAAAGAAACATCCTAAATTCATTTTGCCCAGCAACAGTCACACTGTGCAGTCTATATAAAACAGAGCCTGAGATTTAAAAAACAAAACAGAAACAGAAAGCTACTTAATGTCTGGACAACAGCTGCTGAAACAGAGGAGCCGAACTGACTGCAGCTCCAAATGTGGAAGTGATGGAGGCGAGCACCTCATCAGTCACCTGCTCACTGACACCTTTGTGTTCTGAAAGCAGACTGCTGCTGATGGGTTAGTGTACCCTGACAGTCCACGTCAGGCCTGAAGCGCTCAGGTCAGACACCTCGAGCCTCCTTCCTTCTCTTATCTAGTTTCAAACAAGAGTTTAACTTTATGGTGTGTGTTTGAGGATATTTGACATCCTTGTATCTGAACTAAAGGTGATTTACCTGCATTTGTCCAACTTCTTTTTTTTTTTAGTAAAGGGTCAATTCACCCAGATTTCCATACAAAATATACATTTTAAAAACTTTATGTTCCCAATTAATTATTTGCCCAGGTTTTCAAAGGGACTATTTCTTTGGTAGAAAGTAGTTGAAATGGGAGCAGCACAAACAAAATTCTATTTACTTTCATCAAATTGGGGTGAAAGCAGAAACTAGTATCTCAAATCCTGGATAAATAAAACCAAAATTATGTGATTTATGTGAAAATTAATGATTTTCACTAATACCTATTCTACATATTCTTATTAACAAGCTGCAGTAAAATGAACTGAAACCCACGAACATAGTGAACATTACTTTCTCAGGATTGAGCTGCATTTTAACAGTGACAGTTCATGTAGCACACAGATAAAAACACACTGCCGATGTGCCCTTGAGCAAACCACCTACTGGGCTCGTGTTTTTTTCTGTCTTACAAGTCATGATGATATTTGTAAGGGTTCAAAATAGTAATGAGTAATATGTTTTTCTATAGTCAAGTCGGTTAAGGAAAATACTTACCTGGTTTATAGTTTATTACCACCTCAGGTTGGGTAAACAGGGATGTTGCTGCTGTGTGTAGATGTGCATCTACCTCACTTTCCAAAGCTGTTAAATTACCAAAGGTCTGAAAGTGTTCCTTTGGCCTACAGCTGATTCCTCATCAATTCATTTTTCATCAGTTTTCTAATGGGTCAAATGAAAAAAATAGTACTTCCTGGAGCCTAATTTGACGTCTTTAAATTGTTTGTCAGTCCAAAGTCCAAAATATCATTCAATTTTCAATGACATTAAAAAAACAGTAATATAGCAAACCATCAAATCTGACAAACTGGAACCAGAGAATGTTTGACATTTTTGCTTGATAAATGATGAAAATAGTTTTTTTTTTAATTTATGAATTGACCGTTTCAGCTCTGGACTCATCTGTGCAACAGAAATTTGTCTGCTTTTATGGGGACATCAGTACAAATCTTTTGTGAAAGTGTTTGCAGCTCTTAAACACGTGTGACCTACCAGCTCGGTTGATTGTCCCAAAAACTCTGGGATTTATTGTTGCCTTTAATGCTGCGATCCTGAAGATTACAGTAGTGGTTGATTTGGTGACACCTGTGAATACCGTCGTAACAGCAAGCGCTCCTGGAGCAGCTAGTGAGAAACAGAAGACCAGTGCTGGATCTGTTTACAGCGCAACCAAACAAACTCATGAGGTTTTAATAAAGTCTGCCAAATATAATTGCAGTCATGATGTGATTTCATGTCCTCAATGCCAAACTGCTGCTACAAAACAACAGGTGAAGACATTACTGAATGTGCTTTTCTTTATTTCCAATAAAAAATAGGTATAAGATCCCCCTTTACAAATATACCAGGGAAATGCAGCATGTTGTGAATCCCGCCCCTATATAGAGCAAGTGACTGCAGTGGAGTCACAAACATTTGGAAGGACAGAATTATACAGAGAAACAGTGCATTTACATGAATGCTTATAATGCAGTTACAACCACAACTGTCCCATGAAAACAACTTAACCAGGTTAAAGTTAAGCATAAAGTGACTGAAAGACCCAGACTGCTCTTCACTCTTGAGTTACAGTGGCGTGTGAACACTTTAACTGATGTCACTTGGTGACTTGCAGAAATAGACAGTTAAAACATTTCCTTCACCACTCATCCTTCCACATATTAAATGTACTCGGTGGAGTCTCTCTGTTTACACTGACCGTTTCTCATCAAAATAGATTGTGTGTATCTCTGAGGCCATTTCCTTCCTCAAAACATCTGCAAAGTCAATATTGAATATAAATATATTGAATATTTTGAAACTTGCATTGTTTACATCTATGTTTAAATCATCCATCAATCCTTTTCTTGCCTGCATTTTGTTGGCCCATTGCTACATTCCTTGGCGTGTTACCACTACCAACTGTCAATCAGTGAAGTAGCTTGAAACTGTCAGCAAGGAATATGTGTGGCCTGGGTGCTCATGCTTAGGATAGAAATAAACATTGCTCCATATTACTAGCGGTCAAAAACTCTACAAGGTACCTTTAACCCAATCATCATGTAAATTTGGGTTAGTGGCCATTATTGTTATTATTGTGCAATGTTTAACCAATTTTCAAAGTTTCCTGTAGAGTTTTTGACCAATAGGGGCACTATGGAGCAACAACACAGTCCTGCCAACCGTTTCATGCTTTTCAGCTTGTCAACAGCTGGTGATGCCAAGCACCAACAGACAGGCAATGTGCCAGTAAAGGAAAGGAAACGAGACGAAACAAATCAAGTTCAAAAATATTTTTAAATATTTGCATATGTTTTATGAGGAACGAAAATTATTCAACACGTTATGCCTCAAGGACAACACAATATGTTTTTGTAGAAACATTGAATATAAAAATAACAAATTGTTTACAAGGAAACTCCCACAGGGTACCTTTAAGCTGGTTACCGGCAGTAATCACATTACAGCGTCCATGTAAATGTACTGAGTGAAAAAGAGAAATACAGAAAGAGGGTGAAATGTTCCTTAAATAAAACATTAAAAAGGCCTCCGAGTTACATTGATATACAGTACATATAAAATCACTTAAGATTTCACCATACACATATACTTAAGGGCATAGCAGAGAGAGAAACAAAAAAAATAAAATAAACAAACAACAAAAATACAAAAATCAACCCTTATAAGTAACTCTATAATTGAAGTCCCAGAGATATGCTACAATAGGACAGAGAGTTCCAGATCATTTGAATCTGGGAGGATGTATTTTCCTAAATTGCAACTACAACTTGAGTGATAGCCCAACTTGCATTCAAATCTCAAAACAAGTGGAGCAGGTTGTTTTAGAGTTACACTTGTTCTCAAATGCTGTGGTCGATGGTTTTTAGTGTTAGCGCGGGCGTAATCACCATTCTGTCTCAATGCAAAAACTCTCATGGCGCCCACTGCTTTCTATCAGAAAAACTGAGGTACGTGCCCACTGCCAGGTGAGCAGCAGATACAACATTTGTGCACATCAATTTTGGCTCAGTCTGGAAGATTTAGAGTGAAGCAGCTGTTGTTGGTGCACATGCAGGAAGCTGATCTCATGTGCACCTTGCCAAATGGACTCTGTAAATGTAGTAGGGAGGAAATAAAGAAATACATCCACCTACTACAGCCAGACCAGTACATTCACTTTTGTGCGCACTGCCGTCATGCCAAGTGTTTTTGTTTTTGCTTCATATTTCAATAGGTGAGGTTTTCCTTGTTTTTGTTGCTGTGCAAACTGTCAGTTGTGGATGCGGGGGGGGGGGTGGCAGGCCAACTTCTGTTTCAGCTCATGTGAAATACTGTTTAGTTTATGTAGGAAAAATGAATTCCTCTTGAACCTGATCCTTTCCTGCTCACACTGCCTTTGTGATTACAGGTTTTTGTTCCTTCATAACAGAGAGTCAGGCAAATTATCCAGAAGTGACCTAAACAAAAGTGAAAAAGCTTTTATCTCGGCCTCAACAGAGAGCAAGAGGTAAGAGGTCACTCGTTGAGAAACGTGTGACAGGTTAACTAACCCAATGAGAAGATGCAGGTGGGGGATGACTGGATGAACAGACAGGTGGATAGAACAGAAAGCAGGAATGACCTCGTGCTTGCAGCCTGGCCCACCTGTTGCTCTCAACTGAACTGATGTGCTCAGAAACGCTGCATGACACAGGAAGGAATTCATGAGCATCTGAGAGAATGAGTAGCTGTAGGAGTGTGTAAACACATGTATAAATGACTAAATGAGTCAATGAATGACCAAATGAATGAATTAATTGTTGGACTGCATAGAAGCCCAAGTAATTCTGGTCTGCCCCCCGCACAGCTGGACAATCACCGAGGCCTCTTGCGTGTGACGAAGATGAGGACCCTGCGAATGGCGATGAGGCGGTCTTTGAGGGAGGTCATGGCCAGGATGGTGAGCTGGGCTCGATTCTCCAGCGGAAGGACAGCGAGCAGCCACCAGCACCAGGCTGGACCGCTGGGACTGGCCTGCAAGAGAACAAAGACACAGTGTAAACAATGAGCTGATGACAATGAGCAAGAGATTTTAAGAACACTTGGTTTATCTCTGTGTAATAATGTGTCCTCAAGACATCTTTTTAAAGAATCACTTTTAAAAATCTGATCAGTAGTTTTAGATCACTTGTTGTTGAGTATTATGCTGGATGTGTAAACAGGTGACTGCTTGCTAACACATTAGAGAAGTAACATTTTTCTCTTGTTCTAAGATACTGCTCCATTCAACATGTCTGCTTTTTAATACAATTTTCCTTTAATTGATTTAGTGCAGTTTTAGACATGATCAAGTTCCTCAACTGACTGTGCAGAAGTTTGCTATAACCAGACACTTTGAGTCTGTGGGAGTGACTCAGACTAATTTCTTAACCAACAAGGTACTTGGGTATTTTTCCTGCAGATGATCTCTTTTTGTTCTTCTCTGTTCTTTACTGAGATGGAGGTTTTTGACGCTGGGTAACTGCAATTTCTCACTCAAAAAAATTAAGCTTGAGCACTGGAATCTTTGACATTTGTGTCACCTAAAGGACGGAGATGCGTCTGTTCCCCTCTGTTTGATTCTTTCCATTGAGAATTACATTGAATAATAACCAGATAAAAGTTCAGTTTCACCTGTTTGTCCACCGCTTTCTATTCCTTTCTCTCTCTCTTCTCAGCGAGTTGTTTAAATGACGTTTATTTCATTTATTTCCCTTCCTGGTAGCAACACCAGTTCACCAAAGCCAGGCAGCCTGTGCATCACTGCGTCAGTCTGAATGGAGTATTAGTGTGAGCGCAGAATAATAAACAGAAAACCTGGAGCTGAGAGAGGGTTTGAGTGGAGAGTGGAAACTGCTGTTGCCCTACACTTAACTTGCCAGTCAAGGACACTGCCAGTGCTTCTTACACCTGGCAAAGCCAAGAAATGCAGCTGTGAGGGAGCTGGCTGGACTCAGAATGTTTCTGGTAAGTTCTTCAGCATATTCATACTTTCCTGTGGTAGCATAGTGCTGGCTAACCAACAAGCTAACTAACAGTGGACCACACCACCAAAATCATTTTCTAAAAATCACATCTAGCAACAGCTGCTGCACAAATTCAATCCTAATTGAATTTAAATGAATCTGAACTTGTTTTTATAGTTGTATTGAATAGTTTTAAATCTCTTAAACATCGTAAACTTAGCAGGTGAAGTGTGCAGCTTAGTACAATAAGTGTTGTTTCACACAGTGTCAGGAGGCCAGCATTGAATTGTGAAATGGTTCCACTCGGATTTGTGTAGACCTGTGGGTCGGGGTCTTTGCTGGGAAGGTGTCCAAAGTGGCTGAGGATCTGGCTCTTCATGTTGTCTTTCAGGGATGTGAACCAGCTGTTGGCCTGTTCATACACAGAGTCATGCAGCTTCAGAAGCTCCACCAGCTCCTCCCCTTCCACCTGATAGGACAGACAGATTTTTTTTCCATATAAACAGCAATGACCAGAGGAAAGATGGCAGAGTTTGCATAAAAAACAATTACAATACCTTCATCTGACTGGAAAGCAAATCATTTGAGTATATAGTTATTAATATTAGCTTATGTCACTTATGTGTTTATGCATGGGTGCTGGTGAGAACATTTTGTTGACATGTATGTAAAACATAGTGGTGGTGGATGAGAGTCTGTGGACAGAGCAGATTGTAATATCACTTTCTACATGTTTATGCTTTTTGAACAGGTGTATTGATAAAGTATTGGCGTTTTACTCGCAAAGGTTTTATTGCACTTGTAAGAAGCGTAGTTGTCATCAACTCGAGTTATCGTCACTTCACCTGTGCTCTGCTGTTCACTGACTTTGCTCCGTGTGTGTGTGTGTGTCTATGCGTGTGTGGAGGAGCTCAGCCCCGACACTGAGAGCAGAGGAGAGGCTGCAGTGTGATAATAAATTACACCCAAATGTTAAAAAGTACTGATAAAAGAACTGGTAACATCGGGGCTTATCAATACTTTGGTCTTTAATAAGCCCCAGGGCCCGTTTTACCAGGTTTCCATCCCTACAGAGAAATAAGTGCACATTAAATAAAACTGCCATACCTTTGATTATTTTAGAGAAAATAGATGTATAAATCAATGCAAATACAACCGCGGGAAGCTGGAACAAGCATTGATATCTGGAACAATGAGCGTCTCTTTCCCTCGCCATTTAATCATATACAAAGCGAAAAGCAGAAATGCGCTGGCAGATTAAAATCTTTTTTTGCATTAGCAGTAAAAATAAAAGGACTATGACAGAACAAATAATTCACTTTTGATGGAAATCTGTCTGTAAACAGAGCTCTTGCATGTTTATGTGTGCAGGAAGAGAACAGTTTTTCCCCTCTGGAGGGACAGAATTTGAATTTCCACTGCTGAGCTGTCACAGAATGGCCTGGGGCAAAAAACCCGAGTTCTACTTTGTGTGATATTTTCTTGACAGCAGCATGATGGAAAGTGTCTGAAATCACACCCATGCAGACTTCCTCTCAACCCACCTTCTTGTCTTCCAGGTACTCTATCTTGGCAGTGTGATAGCCGTCTCTCTGGCCATGGCTGAGAACTTTGAACCGCGACACACCGATGGTGTCGACCACCGAACGACCGTCAGGAAAAAATTTTACATCTCGCACCTGAAAGAAAGTTTACATTGTATTTACAATCATAGAAAAAAAAATTATCATCATAAATGACTGACCTGCTGTACTAGCAGCTCCAAACCATCGACACACACACGTACCTGCAGCATGCAGCCATAGTCGGCAAAGCCTTTGAGCTCATCAGCTATGCACATTCCAAACTGCTTGGTGCCGGTCTCCATGGAGCGACGAATCATGAGGCGGTAGCGTGGCTCAAACACATGCAGCGGACAGGGAATGGTGGGGAAGGCCATGGTACACACAAAGATAGGCACTTCCTGGTTCAAGCTACAAAAGACAAGTAAGGAGGTTGTTGACATTGTGGTGTGAGTGTGTGTATGTGGACATTTTAGAAATCATTATCAAATAGTTTTCCACTTTAGTAGCCTTAAGGTTGTTAAAATCATGTTATTCCACAGTGTCTCACAATATTATATTCTGTATCATTTTTCCAACTCTTCATTGAAGCTATATGATGTTTACACTGCATGAAATATTCAAAACCAAGACTCAAGAAGTTTCCATCTATCTGCACCTCTCCATCGATTGGAAATATTCTAAATGTCTCCTGCATTGACTTTTTAAATAGAAGTACAAAACATTAACAAAAAGGCACTGAAACAAGACCTGTACTAGATGGATTTAAGATATTATTAATTTTAACTTCATGAGCTGATACATTTTTGTACAGGTTTTACTGTTACAATAAAAAAAACTATTTATTGTTTTGATTATGTGACTAGTGTATTCAGATGTAAAGTAAATTGTGTTGTAAATTGCGTGAGTTTGCATGTGTGTGAAACTGACTTGGACAGCTCTTTCATCTCTTCCTCATGGATCTTCTTCCTTTCTGCCAGTTCGTCTCCTAGGTAACGCTGCAGCACTTCCTCCATCAGCAGGGTCTTGTTGTAACCCCTGGTGGCCAGATACTGCAATGACAGCACACAAACACCAGATGAGCGCTATCATTATAAACTAGTGCTGGGTGGTATGACCAAAAATTTGTAAAAGGGTATTTTTTTAAGCTTCAGGCGGTTTCACAGTATATCATGGTCATTTTTTTGGGGGGGGACTGGGCCTTTATATAGGTTTATAGTTTATATTCTGCTGTCAGGAGTACATAGAGTTTACATGAAACTAGGGTGGGTGATATCAGCTTCAGAACAAAAGCACCAGTGCTTCTGCTTTGATTAATTTAATTTCATAACATACTTTATTTAACTTTATTTATAACAGTACTTTATTGAATTTTATTATAACAGTAGTTTATTTAGTAGATTAGCATTTTAATAGTTTACAGTAGATTTCAAAATATCAAGATATATATCGTGTATCGTGATATAGCCTAAAAATATTGCATTATTTATAGGGCAAATCGCCCAGCCCAACATGAATCCTTGTTTCCAAGTCTGAATGAAAGTAAACACTGAAACTAGCCACCTGTAGCAGCATTATGGCTAACTGCATAGAGATCTATATCCGGGGCAGTTTGCCGGCTAACCGAACCACCACATATTCATCTGTGCACACCAGTTTGTTTACATGTATGAGGCTGACTGTCACCGCGGTTAAAAAAGGAAGGAAAATGTAAGAAAACTAAAAAAATCTAAGTGCAATGATGGATTATGAGGACAATCCTGAGTCATTTCACTTTGAATCGCCAATCGTATTTATTTGAGCTGGAGTACACAGAGAGGAAATAAAACAACTGAAAGAAGAAAAACAAAAAATGGAGGCAGAAGGGCAACAGGACAGTCAGAAAAGAGAGTGTACAGTAGTGTTAACTACAAAGAAACTGCTGGTGTTCCTGCAGTCACTGCTCTCCTTTTTCTTTGATGAGTGGAGAAGAAAACTTTTTCTGCTGTCAGACCTGTTGCTGCCAGACTCAGACAATCTAGAAGTGTCCACAGATGAGAGTAATCCCAGCTGTGTAAAATCTGCGCAGTGTGTATCATGTCATTTTATCCTTGCAATTTGGAAACTTGCAGACATGACCATTTTATTTCATCTACTAAGTTACTACTTCTCTAGCATGAACAGACGCTGAGCTATACACAGCCTCAGACGTAAACAAACTGACATGCAAGCTGCCCCGGATGTATGTAGCCATAATGGCTACTACAGGCAGCTAGTTCCTGTGTTTACTTTCATTCAGACTCACAAACAAATTTTTCAAGCGATTCATGTAAAAATCATGTTTATTTCAAAAGCAGTAGGAGACTGACAGAGGTTGCCCTGATAACCATCATTATACACGAGACCTTGTTCGCCCGTGTCTCAATCTGAAACTCCAGAATCTCAGTAACGGAGCTACCTGGCTAGCTAGAAAGCTGTACCCAGCATGCTGTTTGGCAGTGTAATTTTGTAAATGTACAATTATTAGTGTTACAAATTGTTTATATGTCACAAGTTGTTGTGTGCCATGGTGTTTTGCCCTGTTCAAGAGAGTTAGTTGTGGCTTATTAATTGTTGTGTAATAAAGTTATAATCATTAGTAAGAAAGTTACACAGTTAATAGGGGTCCCCTCTCAATATACTCTACACAGCTTGCCCTAACCGTAGTGCTCTCTGCTGCGATTATATATTTTGCCGCCTATTGAAGAGTTACAGCAGTTATTTCAGCTATGCACCAGTGTGGCGGTATATGAAAAATTCATATTGCATGAAAAATTAAACTGGCATACCACTCACTCGCACTAAAACCCTGCAACAGTGACAACATTATAACCTGTTTAATAAAGTGGATAAAGTATTTGTACCTCAGACAGATTCTCCTTGCACAGAGGGCAGTTGGGGTTGTGGTCCAGGCAGCGCTCCAGGCATTTGAGGCAGAAGGTGTGTCCACAGGGAGTGGCCACCGGCTCATAGAACAATCTGGAGAACAAACGACCAAAATCCCACAGCCAGTTATCATTCTGCGCCTGCTAACACTAAATATTGTTGATATCAAATGTTAATACATGTCGTTAGAGGGCAGTTGTATTCAGATGTAAAGGAATGAAGTCAAACCTACAAGTCAAACCATAATTTATTACTTTTGGTCAAAGGTGTTGCAAAAACCAGTGTGTGTTGCTATGTATACATAAAGTTTGTGTGTGTGTGTGTGTGTGTGTGTGTGTGCGCGCGCAGTCACCTCATGCAGAGTGAACACTCCATGTCTCCACTGTCCAACAGGTCAGCAGGAACCATCCTTCCTCCACACACTGTGGCCGTCTGAACGCTGCTTGTCTCATCTGCACAAAACATCATTACAACATCAGCACACATGTTCCTCTGTGTGTGTTCAAGTTATACTATCTATAGAGGAGAGAGGGAAGATTTCTACTTCAAGCTGTGCACCCATAAAAAAAAGAAAACAAATGAAACGTGTCCAGGCTTACAGTGTGTGTGCAGGTTTATCCCATATTCAGTCCGTTATATTCAGTTTTAGCTCAATACAGCAATTGAGCTAAAACTGAATACATCAGCTGTATCATCTGGCTTATTTTGTGTTTTGTTAGGGGAGAAAATTAAGATCCATATTCCTTTATAGTTTTTAAGCTTTAAGTGGAATCAAACCTTGATGACACAAATATATCATGTGATTATTTCACAAAAGTTTGTTGTCCACATGAATGAGTCAGAGCAAATTGTAAATAACAGCTATCAAATGAGTTATTGCAGTTTTAATCTGATGCGGAACAGAGTTGAACAAATTTCATTGTATTCAACATTAACTGGAATATGTAATACGGCATATTTGGCACGGATTAAAAAAGCTCAACAGAGAACAGTATCTTCTCTGGTTAGAAAAGTAGCTTAACTGGTTCAGTACAGAGGCAGACTGCATGATGACAGAGCACTGGACTCTCTGAGCCAACCATGGGATCGGGACATCTCCATTAACTTGATAACAGCATTTATGGTGAGTGGCATATGCGGGTGAAAAATTATTTGGGCACACAGTGTGAGTGACTCCGAGTTCAGACACCCAGATTGGCAAAATACATAGATTCACTGAACTCTGATGCCAATGAATCTGTTATTGAATCTTTTATCTCTCCTCTCTCTTTCTTATTTGCAAAGAGTAGCAGTGTACAAAACATTCAGGTAGCAGCTTCTTATTTTTAGTCGGCACTGACCATCGCCTTCACCAGCTAAAAATGACGACACCGGCAGCAAATGGTGTGCCAAATTTAGTAGGTTACATCTACTTCTAATTCCGAGATTTCCCAGATTACTCAGAAGCAGCATGAAGAATATGACAGTAAAGTATATACAGTACCAGTCAAAAGTTTGGACACACCTTCTCATTCACTTGAATGAGAAAGTACAACAAGTCAGTCAACTTTTAAAATTTTATCATCTATTAATATAATAGATAGATAATTATCAGAAAACACCAGTGAAAACAAATAGTTTTAAACTTGGGTACAGGGTTCAATAGTAACTATCAATGATGTGAACAACCTACCAGATCGGTGCAGTTTGGAGGGGGTGCTGAAGTTTGCCAAGGATCCGTCTACGCTGTGTTTCCTCTTAAGGCCACCGGGGGGCGCTGGCAGTGAAGCCAGAACATCAACCAGGCTCTTGGTGCTGCCCTCCCCTGCAGGAGAGTCCGATTTACCAGGAGACAGAGCAGAGAGTCTGGAGGATGAGTCGTCCACTGGGGCGCTTTTAGTCACACTGAACTCCGAGTCCTAGACACACAGACAGAGATTAGTGAGCATGATGGCGCAGGATGATTCAGAAAAGAGGGATGATCGTTTTGACAGCTACACTTTGCTCCAGTGCATCTTTATTCAAAATATTGATACAAAATGCCAACTGTGGTGGAAATGTAATATATTCTCCCTTACATATTCTGTAATAAGGTGCAGTGCAGCAGAGCATTCCTAAAAACACCCACATCTCATGAAATCACATTATACTCGCCATGTGGCCATGTTCAAACTAATCCTCCTAATGACACAAATGTGTTGAAATGTCTTCCTTCCAAAAGTGTTTTCAGATTATCAAAGACTAATAACCATTTTTATACTAGCAGGTGCATAGAGAATGCGTGTGTTTGTGTGCAATAACCTGTGAGGAGGAGCCAGGTCTCTGTGTGAGCGGCCTCAAGGACCTGAGCAAGGCGGGGGGTTTGATGAGGCGAGTGGCCAACCCCCCCTGCAGAGGGTGCACTGGCGTTGGCAGGTCCTCATTCTCAAACACAGAGGAGAACAGTTCACTAAGGACCTGCAGGACAAAACAAACCAGGCACTCGATTAATGTTCACAATCCACACAGATAGATGAGCTGACAGTGGCAATCTTCTTCTCCTTGTACTGACATGGATGAGTTCAAATTCAAAATGGATGCTACAGCGGCCTCACAAAACACACCTTCAGGAGCATTCATCACATACACTTCAGAAATAAGGTTTTTTACATTATTGAGAACATTATTATCTAAGCACTTTAATTCAATTCAATTTAATTAATTCAAAAAAACTAAATTACTACTTTTAGTCCAATTGCTGTCTGCTGTCATAAGAGGTTTCATTCACATTTCATGAAAACAAGTGGTTGGAAACATACTTGATGAACATTATCATCATTTTTAAGAAGCTTCTCTTACCTTCTGAGCCTCCAGTTTGACTTTGGTCCAGTCAGGTTTGAGCGCCACACAAAGGAAATACTCCTGCAAGGCCTCATCATTCCGAGCTGCTTTACTCAGCGCTGTGGCTTTCAGATAGTGAGCCTGAAACAAGCAGAAATTGTGTGCCAATATAAATAAAATGCAATCCAGTATTTTTTTCTACATCCAAAACCCCCCGTCATTGTTGCCACTTTATATGGTTAACAGTTGTTGAGAGGTTTTGTGATGGTTCAGTATCTCTATTATTGCATTTTAATGATAGACACCATCTTCAAACCAAATGTAACTCCTTAAGTAACATATTTTCAAAATTTGTCAATTTGAAGACAGTATTTAATATGAAAGATCACTTGACAACAGGTATGACAACCATGAATACTTGAGGAGAAAAAAAACCCTCAAATTATTGACTGATTTCAGTGCTTCCAGGGGACATGTCTCCATGAGGATTCCAAACATTTACAGACAATCATTTGTGTAGAGCTTGGTTTGATGCCTTGTTGGTTGAATAATTATAAAAGGTCAGATCTTGAACTATTAGATTTGACAAAACACATCCATATATAGTAATAATTTACAAGTATCTGTATGTAATATTACTCACGAGTTCACAAAGAAAAAAAAATTATTTCCTCACTTTATGTCAGGGGGGTTGGCTGTTTTTCAGAAAACATTTGAAACATGTTTCAGCTCTATAGGCATATAGATTAAGATACTGTAACTCAAACTTTGGTACCAATTCATAATGAGCTTAATTTTTAACAGTTAATAAATATACTGACGGTCATTTTATTAAACAAATGGATATTTCTGTTTAAAATGTTGCTGTTTACTATGTATATACACTAGTATTCAACTCTTTACTATGCATATGTACATTTATATTTACAATGTATTATATGACTACTAAAAATTTTAAAATATCAATAATGCAAACACACAGATGAAAATGAAGTTATAAAACTATTTACAGTAGAAATATTCTGTAATTTTACTTTTTTTTATTACATAGATGGATTCAGGCTGACATGTAGGCCGATCACCAGCTTTTCAATATCTCCATTTTTCTTTTCACTGTCTATGAGTGGAAGCATATTTTAAACAGTCCATGCCACCATATTTAATATAGTACTACAAATTGTGGCTACAAGCCATGCCTGATCTTTATTCTAACTCTGATATTTGCCCTGCAAGTTTATTTCAAACCCGTGTCTCACCTTTGTCCAGAGAGGTTTTATCCTACAGAGGGTGCTGGCATCCTGCACTGCCTGGCTGAAGTTCCTCATCTCCATGTGCAGCTCAGCCCGCTGGCACAGCAATCTGCCTGAAGAGGGCACTGTGCACCACAGGGAAAAAAACCACAGACACCATCAGGTCAATGTTTAGGCCTCCAGGGGATGGATGTTTTTTTTTCTAGGTCTAGCAGAAGTAGGGCAACACTGTAACATGTGGCATGAGACCTAGTTCACGTGTAAGCTATGTAACTTAAAGTATGTAGAGATAATAACTGACATCAGCTGTGTTAATGGAAAATTGCAAGTCTGTTTTTGTTATACAGTCACAGCATGGCCCCATTATCAAACAGGTTTGTGTGTCACTTTAGCGCTTGACTAATGTTACTTTATGTACCATATTTGGATTTTGGCACATTTTCATCATGACTGCCATTTTTTTCCTTCGCTTTCTTAATAACCATGAATGATTACACGGGATTGGTTATCATGTGTCGTACATCTTCGGGTTTTTGGTGAGCCGAAGACAATTTTCCACTCTGGTGGACAATAAAGCTATATTCTATTCTATTAAAAAGTAATTATGATTTAACTTAATGCTGCTGTTCATTTTGCAAGAGTAAGTGTCACTTTATTCAGTTTGTGATCATAGAATTTCCAACAGTGTTAGTCACACTACTAAACTTATAAAAACTCTTACCTATTCTTGTTTTTTTCCATTCAAAGCGATCTTTTGATTAATTCAGCTCAAGGTTAAAGAGTGTACTTACACAACAACGGCAAACTTTGAGAAAGGCCAAAACAGTTTTTCAACAGTTTTTCCACTTCACTAAGATGGTGAGCCTCACTGATTTACCAACTAAAAACATAATTGTCACTGGCCTTTGCCTTTGGCACCTGGTGGGTGGAACTCATAATCCTGGAACCGTTTTGGTAATTCAGAAGCCATTTTCCAAAGGCTGGATCTTTCACCTCCCTCCAGAAAATGAACAGAGGGTAGAGAAGTAACCCTGGCCTGAGTTAGCTGATACCAGAGCACATATACCAGCAACAGGACCAACAGACAATATTTACATGTCCCCAAAATACTGTGCTATAATCAAACTCCCAACAGCCTGTATGAGAGACTGACAGAATAAACATTTGAAACCCAATGCCTGGACAAGTCTAAATCTGATTTTCAGATATTACCTTATGACCTTACCTTTCCTTATGAAGGGCAGTATTAAGGGGGGAAAAACTATTTGCACATTCAAAACTTTGCAGCCCCAGTCCACTACAAAGATGCAGTTAAAGTTTCTGGCCTCCATACACTCAGAGAGCAGCACTTGTATTAAATTAAAAAGCACTTTGCAAGTGCAGTCAATATCTGTTCAGAACAGTTAACTAAAACAGTGTAATAGTCTAAGGATAGAGGGTGAGATATAACCTCTTGAGGCAAATTTGAGATATTGGGCTTAAATAAAATAAAATGTGACTTGACTTAAGAATTATTGATAACACATCAGGAGCTGCGTTGGTGGCTGTGTTAATCTGTTTGGACAAGATTTGAACAGTCTCTCTTCATCACCTACATGATTAATTAAAAGGGTTTAAATGCAGCCAAACAAAGCAATCAGCAGCACTTTTGTTGCCCCTGAGAATTGTGACTGAAATAAAGGCAAAATGACAGGGCTGCCAAAAAGTTCAAATAAATGAGACGTATCTGTAATTCCATCAAACTGATTTACACCCAGATAGCCTGACATTTAACTACGCTGTAGAGTTGACCCTGCAAAACACAGCATCTTGCTTCTCAGATCCTTTGGCTTGGTGAACTGAGCAGATAATCTCTTGGCTTTCTGGCGATCTTTCTCAGGACAGACGTCATTATTTGAAACTGCCGTGGTTCACTGGCTCGCACCACTGTGCAGTAGGAAAAGGTTTGAGTTTTGAATCGAGGGCAACATGGCTTTTTTAAAAAAATTTTTTAAAGCTGGTGTACTATGAGCCAGATGGGTTACAATATTCAAAGTGTTTGAAAAGGCATCAGGCTTGATGTGTCCCGATATGATTGAGACATATTTTCCTTCCAACAGCCCTAACATCTTTGGATGTTACAGGGTTAGATAGGTTGTGGTGGTGCGCTGGTACCCAAATAAATTCTGAGTGTTCAACAATACAGTTACTTGGGCTGCCAACGCTTGGGTGACATATCAGTTGACCAATACAGTTTTAATACTAATCATATCACCATTACTAATCATGTTAATTCCAAACCCACCTATGTATTTGCTAATAATCATAAACTCCAGCTGTCTGTTCTGGTGCTCGATTGTTTAACCTTTTGGGAGACTACCATGATATTCAAAAGTATATTAAAATGGCTCAGAGACATCTGGCTCTCTGTTCACTGTCATCAAAAGGATGTAAGTGTTCAGTTAAAGGGACATAAAAGTATTCTCATATGGAGCTGATCAATATACTTATTGGCCACTTTATTAGGTACACCTTGCTAGTACCGGGTTGGAGCATAGCTTCAACAAGGTGCTGGAAACATTCCTCAGGGATTTTGGTCCACGTTGACATGATAGCATCAGGCAGTTGCTGCAGATCTGTCGGCTGCACATCCATGATGCAAATCTCCTGTTCCACCACATCCCAAAGGTGCTCTATTGGACTGAGTGAACTTATTGTCACGTTCAAGGAACCAGTTTGAGATGATTTTAGCTTTGTGATATGGCATATTATCCTGCTGGAGGTAGCCATTAGAAGATGGGTACACTGTGTCATAAAGGGATGGACATGCTCAGTAACAATACTCAGGTAGGCTGTGGCATTTAAACGATGCTCAATTGCTACTAAGGGCCCCAAAGTGTGCCAAGAAAATGTCCCCCACACCATTACACCACCACCAGCCTGAACCGTCGATACAAGGCATGATGGATCCATGCTTTTATGTTGTTTATGCCAAATTCCGACCCCATCTAAATGTTGCAGCAGAAATCGAGACTCATCCGCGTTTTTCCACTCTTCTTTTGTCCAATTTTGGTGAGCCCATGCCAATTGTAGGCTTAGTTACCTCTTCTTAGCTGACAGGAGTGGCACCCATTGTGGGCTGTAGCCCATATACTTCAAGATTTGATGTATGTTCAGACATGCTCTTCTGCATACCTCGGTTGCAATGAGTGGTTATTTGAGTTACTGTTTGTCACCGATTGTGACTTATTAAACATATTGGTACATACCTATTGTCAATGAACAGTAATGTGTGGAACTGCAACCTGTTTTAATGTTGTTTAAAAAACAAAATGGAGCCCTGTGAGCTCAGACCTGACTCATAACAGACGTTTAGTGGTTATGAGTGGAAAAGGTATTCATGGGTTAGACTTTTCAGGAGCAACCAAGTAAAATTACACCAACTTTGTCAAAACTCAAAGGCTGAACAAATTCCAACAGGTGGGCATTGTTCAGTTCTGTCCCGGGTGTCTTGGCCGCACCCTGCAGGTACACCATGATGGGTAGCCTGATCTTCTAGACGAGGGACTGCTGACTCACTGACTTAAGAGCAAACTTGATAGGAAAAATAATTCCATATTATTACTATCACGCCGAATTATTATTACCATAAATCTGCATTAGGCCAACTATGATAGAAAGGGGAATGCAGTTACTAAAGCTGGATGTGGTTAACAGAGAAGGTGGATGACCTACATCCTCATAGCATCTCTCCACAAAAATATACACAAGATATCGGACGAGAGAAAGAGAAATGTGAGGGATACAGAAAGAGCAGTCACCAGACAGGTAACTGGATCTTTTATTGTCTTTCCCTTCTGTTTTTATATTTCTTTTAGTCTTGTCTTTACTTGTCATTTGGTCTTTCTAAAAGACATTTTAAGACACTTGCATCCATTTTCTCCCTCCTGAATAGATTAACAGTTTGTTTCTTTTTGTTTTTCATTAATTTAATCACGGTGTAATCTTGTCATTTCTGTTATTTATCTAAATAAACTGAAACTTTTTTTTTTTTAATTAGGTGCATTATGTTACAAAGCAACCTTTCCCTCAGTACCCAATATTTCACCCGACTGTTTCCCCCCTCACACATACACACATTACATCATTATATCACTTTCATTGTGTAAATGCAGGGCATAAGACACAGGGCACCACTAACCACCGATTTTTTTTTGCCTACTAGGGAAAATGGTTAAATAACTGCTGTATTTCTGCTGACATCATGAGCCCATTACACTCATATGTATCACAGATACCAGAAGGCTGCATTTGTTGGGGAAACACTGACTGGCAGTGACATAGCTGTGAAGGCACTCCATCCTCCTGTCACCCAGAGTTCTTCACTAGACAGAATGCATGAATCAGTGTTGATCCGGGAAGGGAAATATCTGAAAAGGCGCCATTTGAACACTCAAAATGACAAAAAGAGCCTACAATATATTCCTTTCGCTTAACACTTTCACCAATTGATCAGTTTCTTAAACCAACATGAGTGTGAACACCTCAGTCAGTCAGCCAGCCGTGTTAGTTCCTTGTTTCACCCATTTAGCTATTCAAGGACATGAGGAAATTGACTTTTAATGTGTCTCCTATATGTAGGCCTGAGGTGGGGAAGGAGGTCAGTTCAACTTTCTCTTGAGGATTCAAACTGCGCAACATGAGACTTGCCCTGGCCGGCGATTAATGAAACACACTGGCAACCTTTATGTAAAGAACCAAACGAAACAAAACATCCTGTATTTGGTCTCATTGGGTTCAGGCAATGAGAGAATAACTTTTAAGTGTTAGTGAGCACTTGTTTTGCTAATGTGATATAGCAACAGTTACAGTTGATCCCCATCATTTTGCCCCGAATGTTACCAAACACATTATATACTGCCAGCTTATGAAACGCAACCGGTGGGGGGAGGGGAGGTTACAGTTTAGTCCAACTCAAGTCTGTTATAACTATGGTGCACACAGTATCTTGTGGACCAAGTAACGCAGAGTGGAATAAATAAACAAGCTTATTTGTCCAGAAAGCCTTCAGATAGGTATATAATATAAATAGAAAACGGGGTATGAATTTATCATTGGAAAGCAGAAAATCACTGTGCATTCAGATAATAACCTGACCTCTGTGGAGCCGAGAAAGGTAGGAGTGGCGCCACCTATCGGCGACACAGGGAAGCTACACTGAGAAAAGTAGGTCACCTGAACAAAAAACTACAATTTTGATTAAAACATTTCACATTGTATCTTTTTCGTTGCATACATGAATGATGTAGTTTCTTACCTAAATCCACTGCTGCGTTGTACTTCTCCAAAGCATCCGTGAGGTTCTGTTTTTTCCACAAAACCTCCCCCTCGATCCAGAATTTCCTAGTTTTACTCTCAGTTGCAAACAGTTTATCCAGCAGGCCACTTAGAACTACGTTTAATCTCCGGCCATTCGGTAGTCCATCTTTTTTGTTCAACTTTTGTTTGCAGTGTATACAGTCTTTGACAGAGTCGTCTTCCAAGCATCGTTTGCAGAAAGTGTGTCCGCACTCCACGGTTGTGGGCTCATGGAGCAGACACTTGCAGAGGCGACAGGAAAATAAGTCCAGGGCTTCATCCTCTCCACACTCAGCATCACTTTCAACCCCATCTCCCCCACTGCTGCTTTTAACTTGTCCGTTTAACGTCCCGAGGATGCCCAGCTCTTTCTCGCGGAGAGTCTGTGCGATGGTTTCCACCAGGACGGGAAGCTCTTGCGGGCGTAGTTTGCCCAGGCTGGCCGCTATGCAGTACGAGTCCAGCGCCTCAGATATCCGCCCGGCACGGGCCAGAGTGTCAGCCTTTCTCAGACACAAGCCCCTGTCCGGCTGCTGGAGGTCTGCGAGCTGGGAGCTGTAGATCTCCACGGCCAGGTTAAAGTCTCCAGCTCGACTGGCCTCCTCTGCCACCTCCAGCATTTCGGGGCAGATCCCCACAGCCCCGGGGTTGGAGAGCGGGTGGACGAACGTCTCGCCCTGGTGAGACATCACGCCCGTCTCCATCTTCCTCAAAATCAGACGGCGAAGATGTTCACTGACAGTCTGGAAAAGGCAGACCAATCTCCCCACGCTGCTCAGAAATCATATCTCAATGTAAACTATCTTTTAACGTCTTTCTGTCAAAACAAACCGATTGTGCCCGACACCGACTGCTCGCCATTGGAAGTAGGTTAGGACTCATTCAGAGTCACTACAGTCACTGTAGAGTACTACATCACACCCGATAAAATAGGACGTCTGTGTAATATTGCTGGTCCGTTTCAAAGTCCCACCAACAGTCAACTATGGCGTCTCCACCAATAAAGGCACCAGCGGATGCGCTTTACCTGCAAACACCGGCTACGGCTCCTCGGAGGCAGGAGGTCGATTTTATTTACTTCCACTTATCAGCCCCCGTAAACAAGCCAGAAGGCGGTCTGATAACGTGGGAACTGCACAGATAATGTCGTTTTCGAGAGAACACTTTAAATTACTCTAACTTACGGCATGTTTTATGTTAGTCGAGAGCCGGGGAGTAAAAATCCTCCGGGCTTAGCAAGTAAGAAGCTTAATATCCATTTGGTCTCGCCGTTAAGATACTAACGTTATGTTACGTTATGTAAACTCAACAAAGGACAACTTTAGGTTTTGTAAATAGTGCACAGTACATGACGGTTGAGGATACATTTGATATATCTTAGCTACAGACTTGCTCCAGTGAGTCGCAGCTGATCGGCTGTTGTGTTTATATAAGAGTGAAGCCGAGGTAGCTAACATTACAGCGGGTTAACGAGCTAACAGCGATTCCCCCCTCGCTGCTCGTAGTACTCCATATACGAACTCTTGTAAACCCACAACCCATATCCTTTACCGAACTTGAATATCATGTCCTCCTCTGAAAAAAACAACTACACCCCGGCTGAAAATAAAGCTGTCTCCGCCGGAGTAGTCCGTCCTGGTCGCTAGCCAGCTAGCTCCAGCAGCTAAAGGTAGTTGCCTCTCTGGAGTTCTTCTACAATTGGCCGGAGCCAGCGCATGGCATCACGTGACGCACGAGACGGGCTCCTATTGGTCCGTTATGTGGCTCACTTATATAACGCGATGATATTGTATAACCTTTCACAGCCGACGGTGAGTGACAGCTGCATCAAAACAAGAGCACATTTATCGGTTTTAACCAGATTTCACGTGTGATATCGCAATAAGATGCCTACAGGTGAAATGAAGGACCACCGCTCTCCGTATGAGTTGAATTATCACTTTGTCATAGTTCTGGCAGTGGGATTGATTCATTGTTTATATAATGCTTTTAATATAAGCAGCGGTCATGTTTTCTGGAGTCAAAAATGCCGAATTCTTCTCATGGCGCACACTTCTAATTTTGAGTCAGAATGAAAATGAAAAGGGACTTTGGTTCCAGACCTCTGGGTTTGGATCAAAGTTACATTTTCTGGAGGCTGCAACTAATGTAGCTGTGACCCAATTTAGAGACCGGGGATCTCTGTAGGACCCGGCCCACGAAGATGGATCCTGTGAGAGGAACTGGAGGCAGGGCCGATCCTACTCCCAGAGGTGGACTTTACACGCAGACAACTGCCTGGGGCACCAAAAGGGCCCCTAATCACTATGGATATACTATGATGTTTAAATATAATACTTACAAAATCACGTTCCTATTCTTGCTCATATACTCTGCACCCAACCTTTTAACATAGCCAATATAACCATGGAAAACCTTGGAAAAAAACAAGGTAAATGATTTCATCCATTGCAAGCAGTATCCCCCTCAATGCCAATAAAATTCTCAATTAAGAAAAGGCTGAGAATAAAGCACAAATAATGTTGCCATGCCTGGGTTTGCAAAGGGCCCCAAAACTCTAAACCCACCCCGCTTGCTCCTCCCTCCAAAATGAGACTCTATTGTCTCTCTGTAGACCTGTGTCCTAGTTCCATAGTCCATACTAACCCAGTGTTGTCTATGTGGTGCGCTCATACTGGAAATGTGACTAAAGATGTCAGTAGCCTATATGTATACTATATTAGCTTGATTTTTGAGTGTGTTGTTGATGGACACACCAAATGCAATCCACACGACAAACAATGGATTGTATTAGGTCTGCAACTAATGATTATTTTCTTGATTAATCAATCAGTCGTTTGGTCTATAAAATGTCAGACAATTGTGAGAAATGTCAATCACTGTTTCCCAAAGCCCAAAATGCAACCTAAATGTCTTGTTTTGTCCTGACCAACATTCCACAACCCAAATATATTCAGGTTACTGTCATAGAGGACTAAAGAAACCAGAAAATATTCACATGTGAGAAGCTGGAACCAGAGAATTTGGAAATTTTTAAGTGATTAATCAATTGTTAAAATACAGTAGCTGGCGATTAATTTAATAGTTGGCAACTAAAGAGTTAATTGACTAATCATTGCAGCTCTAGATTGTATAGATTGTGGTATTGGGACACAGCACAAACATAGGGCAATGTGTATAGTAGCCTTGACTGGGACAAGTTCCATACAAGTTTAAACTCAACAAAAACACCTGGTGACAGGACATCCCAACTTCACAAGTGATGAGGAAGTCTCCATTAAACAACTGTCTCTTCTTTAACAACTGCTCAGTGTCAAATGAGAGATCACAGTTTTACATTATAACCTCCTCAGGAATTATCTTTCTCTTTTTGGGATCCAATTTGTTTATTTCCTTTGAAAATTTGTTGTAGGTTGTAGTTGCTCCAAAAAGAGTCAGAGTCCTCACCCAAAACATATTTTCATTGATCAAAATTAAATACAGTTTAAATTAACTTTAAATTCCTTCTCTCTCCAATCCTCATACCTCAGAAACATGACCCAGAAACATAACTCTGCTTAATGTACATATATCAAACAAGAAATTATTTAATTCGCTGTTTCTTTTTTTCTGATGTCACATGTATTAATCTCTTTGTATAATATGTCACAGCACAACTCAGAATAAAAGAAATTTAGCAGGACATTTTCTGTTTTGTCTTTTGAATTACTGTTGTAACTTTACAGTGATCCAAAGGTCATCCTGCTTGGAATCAGTCAACAAAGCACTGAATGATCAGGAAAAGCTGTGATCCCCAATCAATTAAGATCTTAAAGGCACTTTCCACAAGATCAGAGGGAGTAGCCTATACAAACAACAGTAGCCTGTAGTAAGCTATACAAACTCTGACATCACTCTGACAAGGCCAAAATGTGGCATTATGTGTATTCTCCCAATTATCACTCTGTCAGCCTCCTGTCTTTTAGAATTCACACAGAGTCTCTCCCATTTACACAACTCTTAGGGTTATATATATTGTATATGTAATCTATTATAAGATACAACCTTTTATGTCACCACTTACATAAACCAAATCTGCATTAGCAGAGTACATCAGCACCAATAAATATCTAAATATCTGAGTTCTGACCCCATATTGAGGTGTAACAGGATATTTGCTGATACACTGCGTATAAATTGGCTAATTTGATTAAAATGATAGCAGAAATAATAAGAGCCTTAAGGCAGATCCTGCATTATCACCTAATCTTATATTTCAGTTCATATTGTGCTTTCATAGTCCAATTTAGTGTTTAATCAAATTATCATATACACATCTGGAGCCATATTAAGTCTATTGCTGTTTTTTTGGGGCTCTAGGAAAATATAATTAAGTTGATCTGTTTTGTGCTGTGTGCAGTGTAATTGATGGATAGTTGACGGTAGGACACACACTCAATGCACAGAAGGTGCAAGGATTAGGGTGTCAATTGGAGCCCACATTTTAGTCATGCTAGCGGCATGGTTCTAGGAATGACACTGTCGCTCTGTAGTTTCAGTCAGTCCACCCACCACTGTGGTCCAGACTAAAATATCTCAACTATTGAATGGATCTCCTTGAAAAAACAGACATTCATGTTCTCCAGAGGATGAATCATACTGACTTTGGTGATCACCTGACCTTTCCTCTAGGGTCACCATCAGATAAAAATTTCATTTTCTCCATATTTGGTTTATGACCAAATATATGCAAAACTAACGGCATTTCCATCTGCCACAGCTCTACTTTGTGATGCTTTGTTCCAGAGCATCACATGAGCACAACCAGACTTGTTTTTACTTTAAATCACACATCACAACTGACACTAAAATGTATTCATTTAAGAATGCTACATGTATCACTTGTAAGGTAGATTCATCCCCAACAATAAAATGTATAACAGAATATATTTTCAGTGTATAGCAGCTCCAACAAGAACTTCCTTCTTGGGGATTTTCATAATTGGAAAGTTGTGTAAGGAGGACATGATTCTCTTTGACTCATTTCCCTGTAGTATCTGTTCAACACGTCCTGCAGGAAGTGTGTATGTCTGTGTGTGTGTTGTGTGCGCGTGTGTGTGTGCATGCGCATGTGCAGACATGTGCCTGCGCACATGAACACACCCACATTAATATGCAAATACACACGTTAGGACAACAGTAAGTGCGTCAATTTTTAATGCTAACACACGAGACTTGCACTGCTTTCTACCTTAGTTCATAACCTTATGAAACAGGCTTGAGTGACCCACATTTTGAACATTTACATTTGGTGTTTTGTAATTTCTTGACACAGATCTCCTATTTGAAATAGAAATGCTTGTATGCTTCAGGCCAAAGTCTGTCAGTAAAGTGTGTCAGCACGAGGTGACAATATTGAATCATTTTCCTTCCACTGCACAGTCAAGCTTAAAAACACCCACAGATTTGTACTTTAATTAGACATTAGCCTTTCTGTGATAAATTAGAAGGATGTGACGGCAGACGCTTTCTCCATATGTGGAGGAAAACACTTCAGGAAAACGCCTCGGCACTACTAAGGATAGAACAAGGGAAAACAACCAGTTTGTTGCCCTCATCCATAATTATACGTTTTTCTCATGAGTGAATTACTGAATTACAGAAAATACTTAATAGTTTTAATTCAGTATAACCAATGTTCTAAATGAGTGTACCAGATATTTTAAAGTGGTAGTCCACACAAACATTCACCCACTTTAGACTCCACCATCCATGGATATGCTCAGCATGTTCCAAAGATGAAATCCAGCAACTTTGCTATTATTGCATACTTACCATTTTGTATGAGGCACAAAATGTGAAGTTTGGCCTGAGGGTGGTGGGGTGCCAGAGGAAAATAGTGATAAGTGTAATAAAAGCCATGTATGCAATACAGCAATAACAGAAAAGAACAGACATTTAAAAGGGAAAAATAGTCTCAAATAAACTTTTTAAACTAACTGAATAAAAAAATTATAATTGCAAACAATATATTCTAGGTCACCTCTTATTATCGCTATTATTATCTTAAAAAAAACTGTGTGTGATATGTTTTTTAAAGACAAATATTTAAACAAAGTCACTCCAAAACCTTTGTGAAATGTTTATAGGTTGCATTGGTTACTTCTACTGTGTCTGGCTAAGGTTGAAATATGTACTAATGCAGATTATATCCACTAGATGGTGACATTGGCTGATTGGTGTAGTGTTGGTTTGTATGCTGAAGGTACGATTTAAGCATTTAGGCAATTGGAAAACTATTTAAATTCCAGAAATAATTATATCACAACGATCAGAGCTATCAACCTTACACCATAGCACAGGAATCCCAACAGTCACCAATGTCATTCCTGAAATGAACCATGTAGCATGTACCAGTGTGCATGATCAATTTAAAATGCTCTCCTTAGGTCTCAACCAGTGAGCCTGTGTGACTCCTTGTACAGCTGTCTCACACAACCTGTATATGAAATTATTATTAGGCCTAAATGTTTCTAAATGAAAAGCAATGCACACAATAAAAGGTGAGTATAATTTATTTTGTGTTCAACTTGTTTTTTAACAATGATGAATGTCAATGCTGCCTCACTACATTCTCACTGCATCACTGTACTAAACACTGCTTATGTGCTATTGATGAAAACACAGTTGTGTTATCACCAATAATATGTTTTGCTAAATATTAAGGATTGTTTGATGACTTTTTATCTGTACTATATTATACCAAGGAGTGTGTGGAATAGCCTTATTAATAGTATTATTCTCTATGATTTTATTTGCATATCCAGAATTAACACAGTGTATGTGTAATGATTATATCCTCCCTGGCCCTTCACCCATAAGAGCCTACACTGACAGGTTAGCTTTGCCTAACTGCTAATGCCTGCATTTACAATGTTAATATATAGTCGCAGTCAATCATTTGGACACAGCTTCCCATTCACTTGAATGAGAAAGTGTGTCCAAACTTTCAACATGACAATTTATATTTATTTGACTGATATTGCAATTGCGATATGAGTGATATCGCGATATTAGAGGGAATGATTATTTTTACACCATTATTCTTATTTTAAATGAGAAACATTAAAATGATTATGGTGTGATTTTTGCAGCGATCTGTACCAAACATGTTTTTTTAAGTCTGTAGAATATGATGTGTAGACCAGGACATCTCTGCAGTGCAACAATCTTTAATTTAAAATGATATTTTGACACACATTTCGCCTTTAACAAATATTGCGCCTCCTGTGCTGTAGGGCATATTGTGATTTTGATAAAATTTTGATTAATTGTCCAGCTCTAATCTGTTACTGTATCCGTAGCTGACAATCATTTGATGAAAGCCCACAAATGTACATTTAAAAACAAGTCTACAGCCACGCTAGCAGCTACAGTATGTGAGGCTGTATTTAAGCGGCAGTCCTTTGAGCTAAATGCTAACATCAGCACGTTAACACGTCAACCTCATGGTGGCGCTAGACGAAAATATACAGTATATATTATATGTAAGGTGTCAAGCCTTGATCAAATGCCCACACAGTAGCTGCTGACATCTGAAGTCACTGTGGCCAGTAATCCCTGTGGTAATCCCAACGCTCACCTGAGGTTTCTCTGCTTGACAATAATCCTCTGGATTCCCCCAGCAGTCAGAGAGGTCTCTGCTGCATGACTCATGACAAAACCGCCAGCTATCATTTACATGTGAGCATGACACAGTATGAAAACAGGCCTGATGGCCATAAGTATGATACACATGGAATATGAATGGAATGATAGGTAAACACATCTGACCTAGAGCTTAGACATTTGACACATGCACATGAGTTTGTCAGCATTTTATATTAAAATATACTGTACTTTATTTTTGATACCAGTGGTGGTTATCTGGTTTGTCTACTTCTTATGGGTGTCATATGCAAAAAGAAGCTGTGGCTAAACGAGGCTGGTTTCTGATAGAGGAGTCCTAGTTGGTTAAATTTATGTACATTTGAAAAAGATGAACTACCTCCTCTGCACAAAGACTTGGCCTAATCATGTGTACAACAACTGAGGTGTTTGGAGAAAAGCTGCTTTAATAATGGAGGCATTTCTTTCTAAAAGGAGATTTTTATGTCAAAATGGATGGAAGCAACAAATTAAACTTTGTAAAATAAATTGAGTTGGGGGGATCTGTGCATTACCATAAATTATAGAGGATGTTTCCAGTTTATTTCAAATAAAAGGTGAAATGTGTAGAGCAGCTACTGTTTCTGGTAGATTAGAGAAAGAAATATTATTATATTGGATGATTTGATTGTCTTGGATTTGTAAGTATCTATAGCTGAAGATAAAGTGACTTTATCCCCAGAATATACAATACATAGTGTTCTGAAGTAAAATATTTATAGTGTTCAAAAGTTACAAAAAGAGGACAATCTGTTATCTTTGTTTAGAGGTCAAAAGTACAAAAAAATATTTACAGGCATACTGAGTTATCGTGGTTGGTGAAGCTGCCGAATGAATAACAACAAAAAGCGGAGCTAAGCCAAAAAAGTCAACCTACATTTTGAGCTTCCATACAAATAACATTAAAAAGCTCTTGTACTCTTTTACCATGTCCATTCAGTTATCATGCCAGATGATCTCCCCTAGTTTCTGTGAGGGTTCATGCAGCTGTCTGTGCTGTGGTTTGTGTTCAAGATTGAGTCAGATGCAGATTATTAACAAATCACATCTTGCCAAACTGAACTTGAAATGGAAATTAGGACTAAGGCATACTGCCCCTGACAAGAGGCGACTGTTGTTTCATATTCAGCTGATTTGCTGGTTAGTTTGAAAAGAGAAAATGAGGGAGGGAGTAAATGTTGCATGTTATACAAGTATACAAAATTTGCTTGTTTGTTTGTTTGATTGGGTTTTTTAAAAAAGTTATTAGCCAGGCAGAAACATGTGAGTGCTTTCTCCATCTTGGCTGATGGCCAGATGGCCTATGGTTATACTGCAGTCACTTTCGCAAGAATGGGGTGAGTCTCAGTAGTCTATTTAAGCTACTGTATCCCAGGCTTTTCAATGCGTCTTTGTCCTGTGTGCTGTTCCCAGTGACATACAATACAGGCAGAGCACAGAGTACAGCAACATATCAACAGATTAACAGGATAAAAAACAGTGACATTTTTACTAAAACAAATTGTCTCTGGAGGCAAGCACTTTTCGTGCACAATGGCAGGTCAAGGTGCTTTACAAATTGTATAAAGAATGTAAAATGGAAATAAAAGAATGATTAAGGAGCAACCTATTGGGGAAAAAATAGGAAGATTGAACTACAGAGAGGACACATTTCACAGATCGTATCATATTTGAAACCACAACCAAACACAAACTATTACCAAAGGGAAAAAACACAGTGACATAATATTTTTTGCTGCCACATGACAGCAAGAAGGTCAAGTTCTAATTCATGCTCAGTGCTGCAGCATACAGTGATATTTTAGACAACAGTGTGCTTCCAACTGTGTGTGAACAAATTTAGAAGAAGGCCACTTTTTCTGCTTCAACATAACAATGCTTCCATGCACAAAGCCAGTTCCATAAAATGTTTTTCACAGTTTGGTGTGGAAGAACTTGACGGGCCTTTTGGGATAAACTGGGATGCCAATGCGAAATGGAAGCAAATCCCTGCAGCCAGGTTTCAACATGTTGTGGAAAGCCTGAATCTAGAAGAGTGGAGGCTGTTATAGCAGCAGATTAATGCCCATGGTTTTGGAATAAGATGTTCAACAATTACAAATGTAATGTATGTAATGTTTAAATGTTCACATACTTTTGGCCAAGTAGTGGAGCTAACCTGCTCTGTGATTAATTATTTCTGCCTCCACCACAGCTCTGCCCCTGAAAATGTCTACTAAAAACTCTAATCTGCATTTTGATGTCACCTTCACAAAGGAGTCTCTCGCATGTCTTTACAAAGAGCTTCATTTCTTTATGAGTTAAATTGCAGCTTTGTGTTTGGACTGCTCCCATGGCTGCTTGTTCCATTCTGTATTTATGCACTGATTGCTCCTTTTCTACCACTAATATCAAATAGCAGAAACGGTTGTATAACTGAAACTCTCTGCCCTCTATCATCCATCTCTGCCAAGTGCTCAGCGTCCCTCATCACCAGCACGTGGCTCTAATACCATTCAGTAAAATCACACGCGCCCAGGCTGCTGACTGCCTGGCTGTTTACAGCAGCACACATACGCGCACACACACACACCTTCAGCACCACCTGTCCTCCATTTCTAGTATGTAATGTTCAGCGTGTCTGGAGTCAGTGGGAATGAGTAATGAGAGCGGTCAGCAGCAACACGTGAACGTTCCTCCTGCTGGTCCTCACACATGCAGCATGGAGAGGGGGCAGACAGGGGATGCTGTGGTTGCCATGGCACCTGTGCCAGTTGCATTTACCTCCTCCCCAATGTACACACGCACACACACATCCCCTCCACAAAAGGCCAGGCGATAAAAAATACATTTCCTCATTCACTGTTCTGTTCTAGTCATCCTTGAACAAATTCAAAGAATGACACTAAAATGCTGCCGTCTACACTAATGATGTCCTATTTCCTTTTGTTTACATGGTAAGATAATTGCATTCCCCATAATGGTAATACTTTCTGGTAAACCTCTTTTCAGCTGAGAGGTTATTTATTGTTTTCTCTTTATTTGTTTTCTCTCACATCAGAATTGGTAGAGAAAGAAGACAACTAAGGTCAGTGGATAAAATATAGATACATCATATTATGAGGTTTCATACTGTATGTCATTAACAAAAAGGGGGTTGCACATTTTATTGGTCCTCTGGTAAACTGTTGTGAATAGCAGACAAGAGGTTCAACTCCCAAACCTGAACATACTTGATTGTTATTTTTTTCTTATTATTCCAACAGTCCGATTATATAGTCCAGACGCTGTGATTGGCAGTCTGTCATGATGACACCTGCTCTGTCTGTCTTTCTACCCCGGTGTACCCCACTGTGTACCCCTGTAGATGTCTCATGTGTCCATCAGTCTGGAGTTTCTTGCCCCTCCCTGCACACCTGTCCCTCACTCACTTACATATTCATCAGCTCAATAAATTTAGCAAATACTTACAATTGGCCAGTACTATAACAAGAACATGAGCATTTTGCTGTTAATTTTATGCAGACACACTGTCTATAAACACATACAGTCTATAATTGTGTCTGCATTTGACTATGGTAATATGGTGATACCTCTGCTTTCCCTGCAGCTTAAAGCCTCTTGATTCTGTGTATCAAATATCTCACTTATCAGTGTATCTTATATGAAAAGGTGGGATTGTCTTCTTTAAACAATAGAAAGGAGTCACGTTGTGCATGGTTTATCAATAAGTCTCTTCTTTAAAGATCCCCTCCAGACATGTTTTAACATCCATAAAATCAATCTGTTTTGATTAATAATTTGTGTCTAATATGTTTTTTTTCAATTACCTTGTAAAAATCCCTAAAAAGACACCTGCTCTTTCTACCTCAATGAAAAATACAGATTCTATTAATATGTAAATATTTTTCATTTCAAAGGTTTAACTACTGGACACAAGATGTTTCCTACTTCTGAGTGTTTGTGCACTGGAGATTTAAAGTCACATACTGGACCACGATTGGACAAACTAGTTGTGATGTCACAAATCCTGCTAGAACGAACTCACCTTAAACTTCATCCTCTGAGATAAGCACAGAGAAACTTTCCATCTTCAGCAGATGAATGTGTCTTCTAGAGTCAAACTCTGCACATACATCATTCTCTACAGTGAAGCTCAAACATCCAACTGAAATAAGGAATATATATATACTGTATATAATAAGAAATAAGAAGAAAAACATATTTTTGAGTGGAGGGGGACTTTAAAACTGTCATTACATCTGCTATCTGATCACATCAACACACAGTAATAATAATGTCAGGTCAGAGGTCATTTAAACTTTAGCTGTACTTCATGTTGAAACTGAGCTTGAAGTTTTAAATCTTTCATTCCATTTTAAGATTTTATAACATTTTGAATAAAGTAATCCAAGGTGTGTTTGCACATTTCATACACAATGGCAATTCAAAGCACTTTACATAATGCATGAAAAAGATAAAAAAAGAAATGCAGCATAAAATAATAAAAAGCAGCATTTTAATGATTTTAAAAGAGATTGGAAAGATACAAACTGAGAAATAAATGTAAGATAGGTGACGATGTAACTGCAAGGGAGATAATGAGTGCTTAAGGTTCAGTCACAGGGAGCAGAAAACAGTTCAGGTAAGTACATTTTCTGAAAGTTTCACTAAATATATCCTCAATACCACTTTTAGAGTGAAACAAATTTGTTTATTTTGTACTGTAAGTAAATTGTGTGTTAAGTTGTATTTTTCTGTTCATGCTTCTGTAGGGTATACACTTGTCTTTCTTGAAAAAGAGACTACATGTTTAAATAATCAGTGAAGTGAAGTGATACTGTGGTGGATTTATCAGTTCAGTTTATTTATTATAGTAAACTGACAATTTCAACCCCTCTGATTATTTAATTTATCCCAGTAATGTGATGTAATGATGAAGTGGGATGTTAACATGATACATTAACTTTTTTTAAGTAAATTTTGATGGGAGATGTATCATTCATAATTACACTGTTAGAAGTAATTAACTAATTACACAAACAGTTGTAAAACACATCATGCAGGCAGCTGAGTGTACCACAAGATGGCAGTCTGAACTCTGGGATTAGACACAGCCATTAGAGGTCGTGTTCAGTCAGGTTCACTCGGTTTGTCAGATGAAACTTTATTTCTCTGCACTGTAGGAATATTTGGATGCCATGCTGCCATGGGTATTTGAGTAAAATAAGAGATGTGTCAACTGTTACCTGTTTATATGACACCACTTTAATCTGATATTGATGTGAATTATTGGTTGTGTAAAGCAAACTGTTTCATTCATTTTGTAATATACTGTTTGGCAAGATTTTGCTACCATAGATCTATTATTGATCACATTTGCAATGATTTCATGCTGTTTGGGTTTCATATTTTTCAAGAAAAACAATTTAAACTTATAAATCAAATATCCTTAGCCAAATATCACAGACCTCTGTTCCCAGTTTTGTCGAGGAGTTCAAATATTACATTCAAACTACTGAATCTTCAGTCAAAACTTTACGTCCGTATTCCTTAAAATCTATTTATTTAATTTGCTTCATTTCCCACATTTTTTCATTTTTAAATTATTGTCTTTGAATATTCATTTTATCTTTAATTGTTTTCAAAAAATAAGTCCTCTATACCAATAACTGAGCACCTCATCTCAGCTCACAGCTATTATTTCTCTTGATATTGTCTGGGTCTGAGACGTCTGACCATTCACCTACTTGTAGCATTATTCTCATGTTGCATTCTTTAAAGTAACAGACAGACCATTTTGAGACAAACGAAAAGCTTCATTTGGTTATCTCATCTAAAATGTGTTTCAGTGTCTAAAAGGTCCAACAAAGGTTTCATGTGTGTATGGAGACAAGGAAACAAGAGGGCACCGCAATCACCAGGGACCAGGGGATGGTAAAATGGCAAGTAAGTGTTGTAAGTGCTTTTTGCATTTTAACTTTGTCTTTGTCTTAACTTTGGGATTTGTTACAGATTGAAATACCAATATCAGCCAAATCAATGCTGCTCTCATATTGAGCTTTACCATGTATTTTCTAAATCCAGTGCTGATGGCAAATAGCAAATGTTGAGAAATATGAGTAAGCCAGAAAAAGTAACTTTTTATTGAAATAATCCATTTGTATAATGTGTTTTATAATCTCAAAATTGCATTCACCTAATCCCAGTTCATATTCTTCAAGTTCCCTGTGTGGGGCAAAGTTTATTTGATCTTATAATAGCTCAGGTGCTATTAAGCACTTCAGTTTTACATTAAGATCATTTTTACTCTAACATCAAATAAACTTACTGAGCACTGCTGATGAGCTCATGTGTCAATAGAATTCTTCAAGATTTATAATGGCTTCTCTGGGCTGTTATTGACTGACATTCACACTCACAACACTGCTGAGCCTGAGTCCTGGAAAGTGTTGTTACCAAACACAGACTTTGTTCAGTTCTGTCATGAGTCACTGTGTGACTGTGTGCATTGGTAGAACACAGTGAGGAGCACAACATATATGACGCTCTGATGCTTCAAGTTGTATCTGTGTGGGCAGTAAAAGCAATTCAAGCTTTACAAGGTGATCATGTGCCCTTGAAGTAAAAGGGAGCTTTATAAATTTCAATCTGCCTCTGGAGAGGGAGATGGGGAATTCTGAGCCCATCTATCCATCTCATGAAAATGACTAAGAGCAAACATCATCATTGCCTGTAAGTCGGTACAGTGATAATACACAATTCCAATGGCCATCCACCTCTGGTGATGAAAAAAAAGACCCTGTGTGTGCACAAGATTTAAAAAAAAATCATCTTTCAGGACTTTGGGTGTTCTGTTGGGTCTTATTCCATGTACAATTATAAAACCACCACCTGATGATCTGAAGTTCTATATGCTAGAGAACCATGTACAAAATGGCAAAAAACTGCAGCATTTCTAATTCACTTCTGTGACATACTGTAAAGTAGGACAATCCATGCAATAAAGAAGTACCGTTTCAATGCGTCTTTGTCCTGTGTGCTGTTCCTAGTGACATACAATACAGGCAGAGCACAGAGTACAGCAACATATCAACAGATATGTCATTCTTTTTGTGTGCAATAGAATCTTTGATCATGCTAAATAAATACATAAAAGATACTTCAAAGACAATAGTGATACATATTGTAATACATATTGTAATGTAATGAGAAACAAAGTGTTACTGTTGGAAGACAAATGTTGTCAGTGTTCTGGAGTTGATCCTGAGATGTGTATGAAAATGTTTTGGTTACTTTAGTGCATTTTGCATTTTCATAATTAACTATTGTGCAGAGCTGCATGTCAGTGAAGAGAAGTGTCTGAACAGATTTGAAAAAGTGAACTCAGTAGGCCTTTAGAGAAATGTGTGTTGCCAACACCCAAACTGTAATACACATTCAAAAATGTTTTAACTCATCATGTGAGTTGGACCAGTTTAATTTAGGTCTTCTCTTTTTACCTTGAGGCCATTTTCTTGACACTTTGTAAACATCAATCGAAACCTTTGCACCTTCTTGGATCATGTAATTAATGATTGGATATAATCAATGATTTGCCCTTCCATTGAGGAAACATATTCTTTAAAATATACAGCAGATAATTCCAGCTGTGTTTTTCTGCTAAAGTAATAATGTTACTGTATCACATTCAGAGCTGAGCTCTCTCCATGGGCAAGCTCCATGGTTTAGAAGCATATTCATTTATAATGAATTACACACAATGCACAATATAAGAATCTACATGTACATCATATAAACTTGTGCACACAACATAATATTTTTCCAAAAATACCATCATTTGGACTTTAAGGGCTTTGTAGCTGTTGTTTTTTTGTCATTATTTGCATGACCACAAGAGGAAGTAAGTAAAGTATATTTGTATAGCACCTTTCACAGATACAAAATCACAAAGTGCTTCACATTCATGAAAAAATTCACAATTAAAGGCAATTTTAAAAATAGCAGTGACAACAAACAGTGCAGGGCTAAAAAGTTAAAATCACAGCAACAACAAACAAATGAGGACAGAGACACATAAACAAGTACAAAGGTTCCAAAACACAGATGAGGAAATAAGCCACTATTCAGACAGGCTAACCAAAAACCTGTCTGAATAAGAACGTTTTCAGCTGCTTCATGAAGAGGTCAACATAGGACCCAGGACAGAACCCTGTGGGACACCGCATGACAGAGGTGCTGTGTCTGACATGAACTGACCCACAGAAACTCCTATCAGCAAGATGGAATCCAAGGCATCCAAAGCAGACCTGGAAATACCCACTAACTGGTTTAGCCTATTTAATAGAATATCATGATCAGCAGTATCAAAAGCAGGATGCTTATCAGAAGGACATGCAGCAGGGACATAGTTTGTTTAAGGTGTGTGAACAAATGACCGATGCTTTTGTTTTTCTGGTAAGGACAGTCCCCTTTGGCTGTGGGCCACTGATTGAGCTACACAGTAAAGGCTTATCACTCAGTCTGGAAAGTATACCAGTTTATCTATTTAGTAATTCAAGTCACAATTGACAGAGAAGTAACAGCCAATAGAAGGATTTTATCCTGTTGCTCGTGCAGTGGGAAGCAAATAGGAACCAGCAGTGACCCATTAACACTACTGTAGTTGAGTGTGAACATACAGCTGAATTCTCTGATTGCCCTTTGAATCAAGACAGAGCAGGGTGGTAACACACCACTGTTAATGCTCCTGTGTGTCACTATTCAACACTACCTGTTGATAGCTGGCAGAGGTCACAATCACCTCTCCTTCATTTTTCCTGGACACCACACTGACAGTACCTATGACTCACCTGAAAGTGGGTTTAATTAGGATAGATTTATATCTAGTGGTGACATGAACCTTACAACAGGTTGAGCTCTTAAGGTTGGTCAGAAAACCCAGAAAATGGATCATCGCATCAATGGAGATCTTTGTCAGTGTGTGGAAGAGAAACTGTGTCTCCACAAGAAGTTTGTTATTCACCTTCGTTAATTGAGACTATTTACTATTTCTGAAACCATAGTTTCTATTGCAAAAGTGACGTGAACCCACACTAGCGTTTTCAGGCTGTTTTATAAAGATCGCTGTCCAAACTTAAATGTATCCAGATTTATCTGCTCTGGACACTGTTATCAAAAAAGCTCAGTTTTTGAGAGTCAAAAATGCCTGCTTGGTGTGCATGGAAGGCCAAAACAAAAAAAAGTGCTTTAGTGTGGACATACAGAAGAATTGGTTTAAGGTTAAGGGCAGGTTTAGGGTTAAGTTATGGTTAAGTTTATGGTAAGTCTCCAGGAAGTTAATGTAAGTCAATGTAATGTCTTCTGAAGTGATGGAGGCACAACTGTGTGTGTGTGTCCGCTTGCAACATTCACTCCACCTGCACACCAAACCATCAGTTTGTAGGATTTGTTCAGTATTGTTTTGTAGATTATCCTCCAGTGTTGCATTTTGTTTGGACATCAACAGTGAAAGTGTTTTTATTAAAGCTGTGAGAACAATATTGCTTTTGTGTGTTGTTAAGTTTTACTGCTTGTCTAAATGGGCTCAGAAGATTTGCTTATTGAAAGTGCAAATCATGCAGCAGGCTGTATGTTGATTTCATGACCACACATTTAACAAGTCTATCAAACAGAAACCAAACACCTTCCCTTGTGCCTTGAATAGCTGCTGGAGTGCTGGAGTTTCCCATTTCTGGGATATGCCACAACATTTGGATCCACACATTTGTGTGGGTATGTGAAGATGTACAGTATAGGAAGAAAAAAAAATGCTCTTTGCAGACACAATTGCATATACAGCACACACACTTCTGCCTCCTCTGCTTATCATCCCTCTTGGTGGAATTTCACAGATTTTTCTTCTGCTGTTTTTGGATCTCAAAAATTATAAGAGCTGGGTTCAAATGTCCCTTTTTAACCAAATAGTTTGCACAATTTCATGTTTGTTTCCACCACATATGAAGAACCATGACAATTAGATTATATTGATCAATGAAAAGCAACAGATTTTTGGGGGAAGGCATTTTTTTCATGTGATACGGTAACAGCATATAGTCACCATGATGTTCTTTGTGATATACTGTTGGGTGACTGTGATGTTTGGATGTTTGAAGAAGACATGCAGAGATAGAAATTTAGACTGGAAACAACAGAAAGGCAGGACCATTGCATGCTGGTCCATAACTCTTAACTGTAAATACATTATTCTTTGTACAATCTTCACATATGTTTACACACTCTCTAAGGGGCAGCAGTAAAAATGAAAAAGTGGAACCTGTTGTACATGCAGCAGTAGCACTCATTTATTTCTAAGTCCAGACAAACACACACACAGTCTGAAAAGTTATTTCTATTATCTGCTATTTCAAGAACAACAAATCAGCTCCAACTCCAGTAGTGTTTCTGGACACTATGTATTTAACCATATTTTGGGGAAAATATGGTTTGAGCAGACGTGTAGATTGTGCTGTAGGAGAGGTTTGGGAAGTTTCTATAGACATCTTGATTTTTTCTCTTTCAACATAAAACCAGGATGCTTCAAAACACTGGCTTTTTGAGGGATCCAGGTGTGATTGACACCTGGACCACTGCATGCATGGAATGAACAATACAGGTGTTTATCAAATGCAGTCTTTTTTTCCACAAACAATGGTTTTGGGTTCATCAAGTCAAGCCTTTTTTAATATTTCTGACTTTATCAAAATAAGTTTAAGAACATGTTTAACAACTTGATTGCATTTTCATCCAATATGTGTTTCTTGTTTCTTGTTTTGTGTGTTCTGCCTCACATATACAATTACATTATATGGGCACATAATTATCACACACAGAAAATGTCTTTCAGAGAGTTGCTTTGTTCTTTCATCCAGCTGCTGCACATAAAGTGAGGTTGTCTCTCTTCTCTCATTTACACCTCCTCTTCACCAGTGGAGGTGTTGCCGTCCTCTGACTCACACTGACTGAATGCATTGGTCACTGTGTGTTAATGGAAAGCATCTGTCTCCCGCCACATATTCGACTTGCTGTAGCAAACCGCTCAGCTGTTTGAGACTACACAGAGATAATGGTGACGTGATGCACCCACAGCCACAGCAGTGTACAGTCATGTAATTTGATCAAACACACATTCATAGACATAGACACAATCCCGTAGCAAGCAAGGCAATTCATTTTGTTTTGTTTTATTTAGGTAATGAGATGAATGGAAAAAAACTGGTGCTTCATTGCATAAGAACACAAATGTGTGTAAAGCTTTAGTAAGGCGGGCCTTGGTGGGAACAGAAGCCCTAAACATTAGTCTTAATGCTCTTGTTTTATAGACTATAATACTACTGTAATGTGGTTCATAACAGAGGTGCAATGTATCACATATGTTTATATATTATATAATTATATATATTTTACAAACACAACAAGTCATAAACAGTGAATAGCTAATTTCACTCATAAATTCTGATGTAATTTCCACTTTCTCATCAGAGAGGTGATATGTGGGTCAAAACTAGAATTTCAATGGCACAAAAATGTTGAAACATGTAATTTAGTAAGAAAGGCCACTCTTTGTCACAGTCCCACTTTGTGATTTAGGCTGAAGACAAGTGTGTTTTTACCTTTACCTACTTTTACCTTAAATTTAGCATTTTATAGATTTTAACAAGATTTACGGGGTGGCTGTGGCTCAGCAGGTAGAGCGGGTCGTCTACTAATCGGAAGATTGGAGGTTCGATTCCTCCAGTCCGCATGTCGAAGTATCCTTGATACTGAACCCCAAATTGTTCCTGATGGCTGTGCTATCAGTGTATGAATGTGTGTGAATGGTTAGATTTCCTCTGATGGGCAGGTTAGGACCTTGTATGGTAGCCCCTGTACCCATTCAGCGTATGAATGTGTGTGAATGGGTGAATTGACTCGTAGTGTTAAAAGCGCTTTGAGTCGGATGACTAGAAAGGCGCTATACAAGTACAGTCCATTTACCATTTAACAAAAACTCTATCATAGCAATGTGCCTTCTTACATGCTTGCTGTTTGCAGCCTCATGTTGTATATATTTATCTACTCACTTACGATTAACTTACCTTTTATCATAGGGATTAACATTCATCTGTGCCAACATCTTTATCATCAAAACAGAAGAAGCTATTGGAAGACACAAATTTGAAATTGGCACTGCCAACGAACTCACCAGCTGTGCAACATAAAGACTGTAATTTGATCACAAATCATGGTCATCGAAAAGTGTTGAGCAATGCCCTTTGGAGCATGTGTGTTTCAATGTTCCCTGAGCAGCACTTGGGCTGCATCGACCATGTGAGATGCGACACAGTGGGTCATTTTAAAGGTGAGGTCTGCTGGGAGGGCAAGCTGAGTTATGGGGTTAATAAAGGAGAGAGCACTGATGTGCCTCAACAGCAAAGTGATGTTGACTTGCTCATTAATGCCAGAGCTTGATAAACACCCCAACAAATAAAATAAAAAAAAGAAGGAATCCTTTATCTGTTAAAAGTCATCTCTGGAGAACAGATGGTTTCTTTTCCAGAGTCCAAAGTATGATTATGATGACTTATCTTAACATAAAAGGCATCAAGACAGAATGTAAAAGCAACACAAGGAAATATAAAAAGACATTTAAATGCAATTTAAAAAGTGTTAAATTGGAAATTAAAAATAAGCTTAAATAAAATAAGACAGATAAAACAGGTCTGGATGGTTCATAATGTAGCAGAAGATCAGAAATGTATTTTGGCCCTAAACCATTCAGTGCTTTATAAACCAACAGCAGTATTTTGAAATCAGTTGTTTGACAGACAGGCCAGTGTAAAGACCTCAGAACGGGAGTGATATGATCCACTTTCTTAGTTTTAGTGAGGACTCGAGCAGCAGCGTTCTGAATCAGCTGCAGCTGTCTGATCGATTTTTTAGGGAGACCTGTAAAGACATCGTTACAGTAATTGAGTCTACTGAAGATAAATGCATTGCTTGGTTTGTGGTTTTTAACATTACCGATTGAAGCTAAGTGCTGACTTTTAATCGTTCTTACTTAGCTCCAAAAACAATTACTTCAGTTTTATTTTTGTTTAATTGAAAAAAATTCTGGCACATCTAATTGTTGATTTGTTCAATGCACTTACTCTTAGTGCTTGTATTGGACAATAGTCCCCTGGTGATATGGTTATGTAAATTAGTGTGTCGTCTGCATAATTATGGTAATATATTTTGTTGTTTTCCATAATCTGAGCTAGTGGGAGCATATAGATGTTGAACAGAAGAGGCCCCAGAATGGAAGTAGTCACTGTCCTCTATGTAGGATTCAAACCAGTTCAGTACTGTGCCAGAAAGTCCCACTCAAGTCCATTGGTTCCTTCTGAAGATGAAATTTTTTTTAAAAAGGGTCGCAAATATATAATTTCATTTTTAGAAAAGGCTCAGTAATTTAGTAAAACAGCTGGGCACTGTAGTTTTAAGTAAACATTACTCAAACAGAAGAAAATAGTATTTTTGTTGGGGACTATTTTCAGTAGCGGATTAATACATATTTGGTGCACTAGTTAGTATTCACAACAGCAGTTTATGTGTGCAGTGTGTGGGACTGTCTGAAAGTAAACTACAGTGCCCATGTTCATGGTAATGAAGGAACCTATCACCCAGTGCCACAGTGTGGTTAATTGTCATGTTTTTAAATAGTTTTTGGACAACAATGGAGGTCTACGGCACAGAGGAGTAAGATATATCAGGCTTTGGATACAAAAAGAAAAAAATATTTTAGTACAGTGTGTAGAACTTTAGGATCCAGGAGGTCCAGTGGGTTAATAGTAAAGGAGAAACAGGTGTGTTAGTGGAAAGTGCTTACGTAATTAAAGGCCAAGTCTGAGGTGTAGCAGGCCTGTTTGTCATGCGCCTTATGAAGCTAACACTAAGATCCAGGGTAAATGGGAATGCTGTGATTTTTAACTGTCATATGTGAAATTTAGGAAATTAGGAAAAGCTGGTTTATCACAGTCCCCAAATATACAGTTGTGGAGTACCATAGGAAAGTGTTAGTTTTATGAAGTCTAATGTAATTCTGCTAAAATGCAATTATAAAGACTATGACCACTGGTATTTTTTAGAGAAGCTGTGGAAAATAATAACCTTGCCAGATTAATTAAAACTGTCTAAACTGAACAGAGTAGTTGAAAAGTATACTGTATACTAAATACTGATTGACTGATGGCTGTCTGAGTTGTGTGGAGTTCCTGGTATTTATGTAATGTATATGTATAAGCATGTGAGCATGAACATGTGAAATTGAAATTCTTACATTGATGTTGTTCTCCAATTTAATTTTGCTTCTCTTTTTCCTTTTAATTCCAGTCAAGCGCAGGTTATTATCCATGATTTCATGTTCAGATTTTGTAATGATTTTGTGCAGATTTGCAGATCTGCTCCTGCTCAAAACTGTACGCCTGCACTCAGATATATTGCTGCTTGCACAGATTTCCTGTGCTTAAATTGGAGAACACAACATCGTTGCATGCAACAGTATATCTGAGGATCTGAGTACAGACAAACAGTTTTGAGCAGGAGCAGAGCAAATCTGTGCATGAGCAGGGACTATTTGAGTGCAAGAGTTTTGTGGGAAACCATTACAAAATCTGACGATGAAATCAAGAAATCATGCTCTCAAATTGAAAGACTATGAATAAAGATAGATATATAGTGGGATTTGTTGACAGTAAAATAAATATATAATATTGTTATCCTTTATGCAGCAAAACTACTTGAAATGGAAAACACTGTTTTGCTCTTTTTAGTCTCTAAGTGACACAATATAGGAGAACACTGTGTTTGTGTGCACAATCATATGCAATCAAACAGCAACACTTACACACTTTAGGAGGATGCCAGAGCAAATCAAACATAGATACACACAAACAGAGGCAGCAATCAGGGACTATCCAACATCAGAACATCTGAAAACCACAAAACATTCATAGTAATGAAGCAGCTGCTGCAACAAACCAATCAATCCAAAAGGCTGAGCTGGAAACCACCAGACTGCAGGACACATTCTAATCATGCTCTATTGCTAGTGAGTGTATCCCACTGCTGGCAGCTGTAAAGGCACACATATGTATACGACCACAGGGAGAGACAGTAATGGTGGTTGATAAGTGTCGTATACTGATGATGTAATTTGCAGGGGACAATACTGCACATGTGACTAGTGAGGGCACAGTGTATAGAGATGAGCATTCAATAAACTTGTTAGTTGAAGTTTCCATTCCGGCCTGTAGGATTTAATTTTTGTCATATACAGTTAATATCAAACAATGGTGACAAGGATGACAATTTCCAATTAGTAGTTAAATCTGAAAAGTTAAGTTAGGTCATTGAGAAAGATGGACAAGTCCTTGCCGAAGTTTGAATGCTACAATGACCCTGCCACGCTAGGACCACAATGGACAAGATGGCTGACAGCATTTGAGCTGTATGCAGAAAAGGCCTGATTCTATCTGATGACGTGGAAGCTTTGGTGAGACAAAGACAACAGGCTTTACTTCTACATCACACAGGTTCTGATGTACAGGATGTTTTTTCAACTCTGCCCAACACTGGAGGACCAGTGGATTATGATGCGGCAGTCGCAGCACTGAATGCCATGTGCCAAGTTTTCTAGCAGACAACACAGAAACCGGTGGAAATGGTGCAACAGTTTGTAACCAGATTACACCAGGCTGCTAGAGACTGTGCATTTGATGCTGACATTGATAATCAAATAAGAGATGCAGTGCTAAGCAGATGCACGTTGGATTATGTATGGAGAAAGTTATTGGAGGCCCAAGACTGATGTTGGCGCACGCTCTGGAGATAGTGCGCAGTGTGAGAGGGTGGGGACACAGATGGTGGCAATGAAGGTGAGCAACAATGGCAGCCCTGTGGGGAGAGAGACAGTGTTCCACATTTACAGGAAGGAGGAAAAATTCCAGAGAAAGAAACCAAAATCTCATGAGGATGGAAAAGAGAAATCTGATAAAATGTGCCTCAGATGTGGACATGGAGATCACTTCACCAAGGACCCAGCTTGCCCAGCGTGAGGACAAGTATGTAGAAAATGCAATGGAAAAGGCCACTTTGCTAGTCAAGTCAAAAGGTAATGGCAGACCGACAGTGAAATGTGTTGAATCAGAGGGTCAAGACAGAGTCATCTTGAGTCATCTTCAATGATTTGTGATTGAAGATGACTCAAACACAGAGAGAGAGTGTTACATTTAATAATGGTGGATTAGATCTACTCATGCTAATTGACTCAGGTGCATCAAATAACATAGTGGATGAGGACACGTGGGAAATGCTTAAAGAGAAAAAGATAAAATGGCAGTTAACAAACCCTTTTACCCCTACTCTTCCAAGGTGCCCCTACCAGTAAAGGGTGTGTTCAAATGTCAAATAGGAATAGGAAAATATAACATGGAGGCAGAGTTCACGGTAATACAAGGGCCACTGCTTAGTAGGAAAACTGCTATTAAGCTAGGTGTTGTGAGAGTGGGTACAAACATATCCACATTGACAGATGTCAAATCAGAGATACAGAGACAATATCCCAAACTGTTTCAAGGGGTTGGCAAACTGAACACCAATCAAATAAGTCTGTTTATGGATGAGAGTATAGCACCTGTGGCACATCCCCTGAGACTTGTGCCGTTCCACTTAAGGAAAGCGGTGGAGAAAAAAAAATAAATCAGCTGCTATAAATGGACATTATAGAAAGAGTGGAAGGACCCACACTATGGAACCCTGTCGTAGTTGCCCCGAAAACAGCAGAGGACGACATCAGGATGTGCCTCGATATGAGGAGAGCAAATGCTGCCATCATCAGATAAATCCAGTTCCCACAGTGGAGGAGCTCTTACAAGGGGTGAACAAATCAGTCACTTCCAGCAAACTGGACCTAAAGTGGGGCTACCACCAACTAGAGCTCACAACAGAATCGAGAGGTATCACTACGTTTGCGGTACACACTGGCACCTTTAGGTACAAGAAACTCATATTTGGTTTTTCATCGGCTAGTGAACAATATCAGCATGAGATTGCAATGGCGCTGGCCGGCATCAATAGGGTAGAGAATATTTCCACTGACATAATTGTTCATGCCCCAGACCAAGAGAGTTCTGAAGAGACTGGAGAGCTGTGGCCTCACTCTAAATGCAGAGAAGTGTCAATTCAGTATGAATAAGAAGGGCACACATCGGTCCCCCAAAGAGTGAGAACTGTAGCTGAGGTGCGAGAGCCTGAGAATGTATCAGAAGTACGCAGTTTTCTGGGCTCAACTGGCTACAGTAGCTCATTCATACCCCAGTTTGCCAGTATATCAGAGCTTCTGTGGAGACTAAGAAAAAAAAAGACACACCATTCCACTTCAAGCCAGAGCAGAAACGAGCGTTTCAAGTGCTTGAGGAAAAACTAGCTGAGGTTGGCACTCTGGCATATTTTGACAAAGATGTCCCCACCAAGGTCATAGCAGATGCAGGACAGGTTGGCATAGAGGCAGTCTTGTACAATGACAACAATGAGAAATGGCACCAATATGCTATGTAAGCAGAAGCCTAACAGACTGTGAATGGAGATGTTCACAAACTGAACAAGAGGCCCTTGCGTTAGTTTGGGCCTACGAGAGATTGCACCCATATACAGTATATATGGTAAAAGGTTTGACTTAGTGACAGACCACAAGTCTCTGGAGGCCATCTACAGTCCATTGTCAAAATCATGTGCTTCTGTTGAACGATAGGTGCCAAGGCTCCAACTGTATGATTTTAGGGTGGTTCATATCCCAGGGAGAGACAATATTGCAGACCTCCTATCATGACTGCTGGGAAAGAGTGCAACAGAGGAGACTCATGAACACGGAGCAGAGAAATACGTGAGGTTCGTTGCTACAAATGCAACTCCAAGAGCACTAACTAGAAGAGAAGTGGATAAAGCTTCGGCAGCAGATGAAGAACTGAGAGAACTGTGAAATGCAGCACAAAGTCACTGCTATGACAAGTGCCAGGCATATGCACCAATAGCATATGAACTGTGTGTGATTGGACAGTTAGTGTTGAGGGCGACACGTATTGTTTTACCACACACACTAAGAGCCAGGGCCTTAGCATTAGCCCATGAGGTGACATTTAGGCGAAGTGGGCACAAAGCAGCACCTCAGGAGTAAGGTATGGGGGCCAATGGATAGGGCTGCAGAGAAACATGTGAAATCATATCATGGTTGCCAGATAGTGGCACGACCCAATGTACCCAAACCACTATGACCTATGGCACTACCAGAGGGGCCATGGCAAGATGTTGCCACTGACTTACTGGGCCCACTACCAACAGGACATTCTATATTGGTAGTTATAGACTATTACAGCTGATATTACTAATACGAGATCCTGCAGTCAACTACCACAGACAAGGTGATTGACAGTCTAGAGAAAATTATCAGTCGCCATGGTCTCCCTATCACCATCAGTTCCAGACATTCTGTCAAGACAATGGAATACTACTTGAGATAATGACACCGAAGTGGGCCCAAACCAACAGTGAAGTGGAAAGACAAAATGCTTCTAAAGAAAAAGATATGCATTGCACAATCTGAAGGACTAGACTGGAGCTTCGTAAGTACTTCACAACCTATCGATCACTCGACCACAGGAAAGAGCCCCGCAGAGTTGCTCTTAAAAGGGAAAATCAGAGGAAAGATTTGGAGACAAGAGACACAGATGCTGAACAAAAAGGGAAATCAAAGATCTACACAGACAACAACAGCAGAGCAAAATACTCAGATGTGAAAGTCAGAGATCAGGTTCTACTGAAACAAGACAAAATAGATAAGTTTTCCACTACATTCAACAAGATACAGGACGGTAACAATGTGGCTGTCAAATCACCAAGTGGAGCTATATACTCCAGGAACACTACAGTGGTCAAGAAGTACTACGCTGAGGACCCTGCTCCACAACCAACCAACAAAACACAAACGATATGGACTGACAATTAGGAGCACCAAAACAAACACAGTACAGAGTCCAGCACAGAGACTCACACTGAGGGATCATACCCAAGCCTCTCACACCCGAGTATGAGAGACCCCACTACCATCCAAGGCTAAGGATGGACAATTAAAATGTTGACTTGTTTGTTCAAAGGGCTGTTCAGAAATCTAGCAATGGATGTGAAAAAAAGAGAAAGAAATGCCTCTATGTATGGCAGAAAATGGTTCACTAAATCATGATACATGCAGAAAAAAACTGATGAAAAAAATGTTTAAGAGCAATGCCCAGGCATGGGAATAATGTAAATTTTATATACAGAGTTTTGGAGTTTAATCCCAAGTAAGGGGAAGATGTCGTATACTGATGACATAATTAGTAGGGGACAATGCTGCGCATGTGAGTAGTGAGGGTACAGGTGTATGGAGGATTTCATTTGTGTCATATACACTTAATATCCAGCAGTAAACTAATGGCCAATTTTTGTTTCATTTGAGTGATGAGGATGTACCATATTGCTCACTGACACTGATGTTACTGTCACACATGCCGCAGTATTTTAGCAGATGAGAGTCGAAAAGAAAGAGAGAGAGGGGAAGGACGTGTTCAGGACCTTCAAATACGTTCATATTGCAGCTGAAGGTTCTGTCTTGAGTCATTTGCCTCACCTGTTTATCTCACTATACTGTATTCTGCTAGTTCCTCCAAGGGGTCCAGTTTCCTCCCACGGGATAGGTGAACTCACAAACTCTGAATTGTTTGTAGGTGAATCTGGGGCTCACTCTGGTCTTCTTGCAACCCTGCAGAAACAACGTAAGGTGTTGGACATCAAAACTTACACTTGGTGGCTTTAATATGAAAAATATATTAATGCGGCTTTAAAGATCCCATGGAATTGGCAATTATACTTCTTATAAAACTATGTATTTTCCGTGGTATGAAACTGAACATCTCCTGCCCCTACAGCTAATCATATTGCTCTATTATTAGGCTCATTGACAGCCATTTCCCCAATTGGAAAAAAAAACCCAGCTAGATAGGCAGGATTTCTCCTGAATATCTCCCTTTGCCAGAGCTAGGATCCATTCCAAACAAAAATGGTGACAAGTGTGGTTGAGACTGATACAGCTATACAACTTGTTTGTACTCCTACTCCTCCTAAATCATCATATTTCTCCACTCAACATGACAAATATTATCTCCTCCTAGTAACCACTTATGGCAGTGTTTGTGTTGACTGAAATACAGTAATGTTGATGTGACAAATATATCAGTCACTGCTGATTATTTAGAAAAATAACCCCCTTTCTAAACAGAAAACAGCCAACACGACTACAGTGTTATCCCTGTTGCCCAAACATAGATTGTCTGGAAAGATGACAAAACTCAAACCTTTAAAATATTTCTTCATAAACCTTATGTCACAGATGCTTAATGGGGTAGTACCCAAAAAGGCGCTTTACACTGTGCACCCATACACTTTTTTATGTACAGTTCATGTTGGTATTAGGTATTTAATCCTAGAGAAGACCAAAGACAGTCATGCATATAAGCAGTAGATCAGAGCATGAAGGTCTGTGGTGAGAATGTGGCCTTGTGGCCTAATGTATCTGCTCTCTGACAGGGTGAAATCTATGAGTACTTCTGTCGGACTTAATGAAACACTTCACTGTTCACACACACACACACACACACACACACACAACGCACACAGATGTGTGACTGTTGAAGCTGTGAGAACTGAACCTGATCACTAAGTGGCCACCATGAGGGACCTCAGCGTCCCTTCAGCACAGCAGAAAGACACAGTACAATCACACCTGCCACAAAATCATGAAAAATGAAAGCATTGGTGGATGCAGGTGAAGAGCAGTTTCACGTTAAGCTATTGGACAGGGTTAATTAATAAATGGTAAATGGTAGTCTTCCTACCACTCAAAGTGCTTTACACTATATGCCAACATTCACCCATTCTCACACATTCATACGCTGATGCAAGGTGCCAACCTGCTCATCAGGAGGAGTTTCTGATCATTCACAGGCACAGCCTTCAGGAGCAATTTGGGATTCAAATTGTATCTTGCCCTAATACTTTGACATGCAGATTGAAGGAGCCGGGGATCGAACCGCCAATCCTCCGATTAGAGGATGACCTGCTCTGCCTCCTGAGCCGCAGCCGCCAGGAATAATCTAGACAAGTGTAAATAAAGAGAGGCAGGAGAGTAGCTGCTCCTCAGGATCCTCAAAGACTCCTCTGGAGAGAGTGTCGTGGAATGGAGCATGTCTATCTTTGAATCAAATGAGAGTGTGAATAAGAAGCTCTTCTGCTGCTTCTCTGTGGCTCAATTATTCCTATTTCCTTTGTTTTTGTGCAGGCCAATCACACAAAGATGGCCTGTGATTACCAGATCTTCAAATGCGCAATGCACTGCCAAGACTCAAGAGTCAACAGTGTTTGAGTTTATTGCTTTTTTATCTCTGCCACGTTACAGGGAAGCTGGCTCAATCAGTCTGCTGAGTAGCTTTGTTTTCACTGACACATGAGATTGATTTGAATGTATTACTAGTTACTCACAGTCATGCAGAATGAAATCAAATCAAAGGTGTAGATACACAAGATGAAGTGAATCTGGAAATCATTTTTTCTTGTGAGGTATTAATATTCTTTTCAATTCCTTAATTCACTAAATGTGAAAAAGGAAGGGAGAACTTTCACAAGCTGATACTGGAGCTGTTAAATCATTTCAGTGTCTGGACACCAGCTCAATATATTGAGAAGAAGAAAAATAAAATCCAAACCAAAAGCAACTGTGCATCAACTTGCAAAACAAAATCTTTGATATATATTTTTTGCCATTTGGTGGCAGAGGAACTGCACAGCAAAATAAAAACCCAAGTTCATTAGCTCCAGAGTTAGGTGATAATTCTCAAATTTGTACATGTAATAAACAATATAATAATACATTTGGTACATTGTTGATACAAAAATATTGATTAGGGGAGCTTTAAAAATGCTCATGGTTCTCCTGCAGCTAAAGTGCATTTATAGTGTTCAATAGATAAAAAAACATGGAAAGTGTTAGCGATAGATAGATAGATAGATAGATAGATAGATAGATAGATAGATAGATAGATAATAGATAGATAGATATATAGATAGATAGATAGATAATAGATAGATCTTTTCAGGCTAAAACATGGTGCAGAGGAAAAAAGGTTTGTGAAAGTCAAAGAGTTGATGGATAGAGATACATATTCCCTAAAATATGACTCAGGATCTTTTCCAAAATCTATGGGGTTATTTTAAATCATTTTACAATTTGTTTGCCTATTATATTCACCAAATTGCAGCACAAACAATGGGCAATGAGCAGTCTAACATTAAGCCACATTTACTCTCCTTGGAAAGGTCAGATTTTGGTGTAAAATCAAGTGTCAGTGTCAGGGGAAATGTGATTCCCTGGTTTAATGTGAATGTCTGTCTGGCTAAGTGTAGCTCTGTCTCCAGTCTACCTGATCTGGGCACTTAATCCCTGTGCAGAACGATGTACAGTGTCCACATGAGAGCACAACCTGACAACACTGGTCTGATACCTGATCAGTTAAATAAAACAACAGTGAATCAGGCTTTGACTCAACCTGTCTAGCTCACTTAGCACAGCAGAGAAAACCTTTTTTGTCCTACAATAGGAGTGGTATCTTCCCTTAGAGACATTGCACATTAATCAACATCATTATGATGTAAATATGCCAGATTTAGCCACATTTCTGCAGTCCCTGGGCAGGTTACAGCATATATTCAGTTGTATTTCTTTAATCAGTTCACATAAGTTAAACTCCATTGCTGAGGTGCTTGTTCAGAGTGGAAGCCAGAAGGCATTGATGCCTTAGAACCTCCTGGAGGACTTTTGTGGTGAAGGGCTTGGGCTTGTTTTGCCTATAGGGAACTTCTGACACAGAGAGCTATCAGCAGGTCAGAAGGATTGCAGCTCACAGAAGTAAAACCTCCAGTGTGTGAGGAGTTCAGGGAGGCCATGGAGAAGGACAAACCATCAGATGACTCAAGAGCTGTTGAAATCAAATGGAGATGTAGATGCGGAAGGAGCACTTTGAGGAATTCATGAACCTGACTGACACGCCTTTTGTGGAGGAGGTTGAAAGTGTAGCTGCGCCAGTCTCTTTGGCAGAAATAACTCAAGGTGTTAACACATTTTTTTGTGGAAAGGCACTAGAGGAAGATGAGATTCACCCTGAGATGTTGACAGCTCCAGGTATTGATGGGTTGTCTTGGCTGACACGTTTCTTCATGTCATGTGGCGGTCATGGTCGAGTTTCTTTGAACTTGCAGACAGGAGAGGTGACTCATTTTTTTAAAAACTGGGACCTGAGAGTGTGCTCCAATATTTTTGTTATCTTATAATAATGTGATAATGGGTGTCAAGGAAACAAAAAGGTTGTTACCACAAGATAACAAGAAAATAAACCAGTCATTAAGAGAAAGCACCAAATCAACACAACACAATCAACTTGTGATCCAGCTAAAATAAGGTTAACAGAAAAAAATTGACAGCCATTGGTGGCATACTTTTATAATCTGTAATGACATATCAGTGGTGCTCAAAGTAGAAATTCAAAACTTTCTGCAGATTGTTGCCCTCAGAGGACATATCAGATATGTATAAAAATGGCATCATCCTTGCAATTACACTTGTTGTCATAATACAGCACATTAATAATTTAGGGTATATTCCAGTATTATATTAATAATATTTTATTTAAAAAAAAATTTTAAAAATTCTTAAAGGTAACAGTACGTTGCATTTTTTTTCTAACTAGAAGTCAACAGAGATGGGAAACATTTTTCTAAAAAACTATAGCAAACATTAATCTTCTCACCTGCAGTGAATCACACAACTAACAAAGCCTGTTACTCTTCTCGTAGATCATTAAGCTCAGTTTCTATGACTGGTGGTAGTTCACCTGAACATAACTGTGCACACAGAGAGCTCTGGTTGAAGGGCTCTACACTATAGTTACTAGACAATATGTGTATAAGTCTGGTTTGTAGCAAACATCAGCTGACCACATCAGCAGAGCACATTTCCTTATACATAGGGAACGATTTTCACTGAGCATCACATAGGCTATTACAGTTACCTCTTTTACCTGTTAGTATTTACTTCTGTTATCATACAACTCATACAAGCACACCCTCCCTTTAAACATTTAATGTAGTTCATTAGCTGCTTTTCATCAGGGTTATCATCCATTTCCTTATCCAGTCAATAAAAACCTGACGTCAGCACACAGCCCAGGTTGCATCAGTTATGCAAAAAAAAAAAAAAACAGCCCAGTATTCCCAATGCAGTGTTATTCCCGAAAAGGGTGTGTGTGTGTGTGTGTGTGTGTGTGTGTGTGTGTGTGTGTGTTTGTTTGTTTGAGAGAGAGAGAGAGAGAGTTATGGGGGTGGAGGGTGCGTTGGATTTGCGCAAGCGGGTGTGCTGGTGACCGTGTCGGTGTGATTGGTCACCTCTGCGTATGCGAGGATGCCTGTCAGTCATCAAAGTTGTGTGCTTTTAAACTGCTGCGGGCAGAGGGCACAGTGTTCAGACCACACAGCTGCTGGGGACCGAGATCAACGAGCAGACCCGACTTGAGCTGAACTAAGCCGAGCCGAGCAGACCGGTACGCATCACCAGGCTCAACCTCTCCAAAGAGCGCGCAAAAAGAGAAGAGGAGAAAGGAAAGATACAGAGACATGACTCTGCCAACTGTGCGACAACTTCTACTTTTCTGTTTATTCTGGTGCCTTGGATGTTGGAGCATGACAGGTGGGTGATCACATTCAAATTGATTGACAGGTCTTTTATAACAAGGACTAACTCAACTACATCTAAATTCATGTTTTACTAAAATTAAAGGCTTTGTTATGTAATAATGTCAGTAATGATTTTAAATACAGTAAAACAGGTATATATGTTCAACAATGATCAGTTATAAACATGCTAATTTTTTGAAAAATCTTTTTTTAAAGTGAAGTTCTTGAGTTTTATACTGTATATGAACACACCTGTAAATTATGTGGTCAAAAATGACTGACTGGACCGTTTAGTCTTTTTAAAAACACATCTAGTAGATTAATCCTGAGATACACAAATGACGCAAAATTACAAGTCACTATAGAACAATATTATAGGTCTGTGATAGTAGGAGAGACATTACCACAAAGTATAATAAAACTGATTTTAAGTAGAAATGCCATTAAGAACTTTCTTCAACCTTACACTTAAAATCTTAAAATGCATTCGCCATCTCCCAACACACACGCGCACGCGCGCACAAACACACACACACACACACACACACACACACACACACACACACACGAATATCAACTGTGAAGTTGAGTATATAAGGAATTTAGTTGTCTTACCCCTTTAATTTTCTATCCTCATTTCACATTAATCTTAATATCAACATATAAAGAGTAATAAGTATGACTTTACTTCTGTAAGTTCTTTATAATTTAATTGAACTAATGGTTTTATTAATGATATAAAATCATTTATTAATGCTTTATAGATCAGTAATAGGCTATCAATAAGGACAACTTTTGAGGTTGTGAGATTGTTGAAAATTGGTTGGTTTTCTTTCTTCCTTCTAGCGTGCTCTTTAATCCATCAGAGAGACCCCTCCAAAGGATGCTTTAAACATTTATATACAGTATCTTCTGGAAATGAGCCGCAGAGCTTCTGGACTAAAACCAATACATTAACAGTTTATTAACTTTAACAACTGGATTATTGTTATGAATGGATTACTGGATTTTATTTTCACTTTCATTGTGGTTTTATGTGTTGTTCTCATGCATTTCTTTGGCTTATATCAAACACTTTTCTTCTCATTAAATATTCTTTATTAATGACTTTTCAATAGGCCACCACATCAAGTAATTAACAAAAAGTCACAGGTTTCCCACTTTAACCCATCAAGTCTAGTTATTTAAACAATAATTTTAGTCTGGATGCTGTGCACTATATTTTCAGAGGGTGGTCTTCCTGAGACAACTACTAGATACTAGATACTGACACCAGTCAAAGGAATTTTTGACTAAAAGATGTCCTTATTAATGGCTTATTACTTGTCTGTAAATCATTCTGAAATTATTTATTAATAATAACAGTCTAAACCTTTGTATGCCTTATTGGAGAGTAGCACCAAGTGACTTAGATGGCTGAAAAGCAAATGATTCCACTGACCTCATCCAGTTTAGTGTGCTCTGTTTCATTAGCCACACCCACAGCCACAGTGATGTCAGGATGTAAACCTCCTGAGTACAAATCACTGCAGCATGGAAAGAACCTCAGCCACAGCTAAAACAAGATTTTAAGCTGGTTTAAAGAGTAACTCAGAAAACTTTCCAATAGAAGCAACATTTTTAGTATGACTGAAAATATTAACTAGTCCTCACATGTGCTCTTTATGCAGATGCCAGTCTTCTCGATCAGTGGGAAGAAGGGATTGCTTTAAGAAAGGTAGAGAATTATCTACTGTTAGTTACTGTTACTGTACAGTCTTTAATACCAACACTGAGATATTGTGTTGAATTAACCGTCTATTATTCACAGTGAAGTGTGCTGTTTGTCTGTAGATTCGAGACATCCAAAGTGATGATTTGAGTGATGTGTTGTGGAGGGACCAGAATGAGGTAGGTGAAGAGAAAAGGCCAAAAACATGTTATAAAGCATTTTAAAAATCACAGCTTTTAGAGTTAAATGCATAAGTAATAACAAAAAGTAAAGTAGTGTGAATGTGCAGGTGATGGACCAAACAAAAGGAATATATTCCTATGTAATATGTGGCCATGAGGAATATCTCCACTATAATAACTTATTAATCTGAAATTGTGTTTCCCCACAGGATCAAGTCCAGAATGTTTTCAAAAGAGTAAGTTTTTGTCCCCAGCTCTGTTCGTCTTTCATTTCTGAAAAATTTCTATTTGTTCAGCAGCAGCTCGCTGACTTTGAAATTTCTCCTTCTTTTCAGTTCCTGTTTCATTACTCTAAAGCTCTCAACTCTGTTGGAGCTGTACAGCACCAGGTGAGCAGAGGAACAAGCAAACCACCGGTGCTCTTCATCTTTTTTATTTGTCATGTCTTGAAATGTCATTTTAGAGAGTTACTGCTTTCATTTAACGTCACTGATTCCAACAAGATTTTGTCTCAATTCTTGTCACTTTAAATGGCAGCAGAGGTGGAAAAAAAGAGCCTGCGACAGCTAAGCCGGGACATGAAAAATGTTCTACACTAGCGTTACGACACCCAAGATTCAATACTAATACTAAAATAATAATGTTTTTTGATACGTTACATTGAGAAATGTGTTTTTCTGGAAAAGCTTTAAAAAGAAAAAAAAAATAATTTAACAAATTGAACTCGAATTGTCAAATGTTTATGTATGTTAATCTAAACACAAGCAGCAGTACAAAAATGTTGCCTTAATAAAAATGTCTGAAACTGTCAACATTTTGATTTAAGTCAGGAAATATCAGATCAAGACTAAATAAACAGGATTATGAATCTGACCAGAAACTGGATGCAACAGTTCAGGTTACTGTTCACTGGACTGATTCCTTGGACTTATTCTACTGGATATAATATTAGGTTTACCTCAGTAGGACTGGACCTGATATAATCATATTGATGGATTATAATTCCACCATTGTGTTATGTATTTCTATGAACTGTTACAACCCTATATCAATGCAGATTGCTGCATGTCTTTGACTTAGTGCTATTACCACTTTAAAATGATTTGCTTTGCATGGTTTTGCCTGATGCCATCTGAACAGCTGCTTCTATTCTTCTCTTTTTACACTACCTCATCTCTTTCCTCCTCCAGGCTAACTCAGTTCACCCTCTGATGCGACTTTCCCCCAAGCTTTCCCAGAGGAGAAAGAAGAAGGTGCTGCTTTTGGTAAGAAAATGTCACAAACACACACACACACACACAGTTAGCTGTGTGTTTAAGACGGTAAAGAAGATGTACTGTACAGAAGATGAAACAAGGCTTCAACCATCCAGGGAAACAAAAAAAACCCTAAACACTGAAAAAGTAACAGAAAAACACCTCTGATTTAAGCGGCAGGAAGTTAACATTTTCAAGTTGTAGGACCATCTCATTCAGTTTGGGCACATATGAAGCTTCTTTTTAATGTTCCTGTCTTTGGCATGTTTCAGAGCAGTGGCTCCCAACCTTTTTGGCACAAGTTGAATGTCTATGAGTTGTGAAGTAGTTGACTCAGAGTATATCGCTTACTTTGTTGCATCTGAAGAAAAAAGATAAAAGTCTAAGGAAAAAGAATCTAAATTTGAGTAGCCCAAGATTGTTTTTCTTTCTTCTTATCCCATTGATCATTTTATAACGCCTCAGATTTATTTTGCGGCCCCTTGGAGGGCCCTGACCCCCAGGTTGGGAACCACTGTTTTAAAAAGGTTCTTTAGGTAGAAAATTAATCAACACAAAGAACAAAGACAACTTCCGCTTTCTGTTTCCCCGCTGCCTGCTGCCTGATGTCTGATTTCTGAAAATGGACCTTTTCAGGAGGCTTCCTGGTTACAGTACAAAGTAGTGTTGAACCAGTGAATCACATCACTGCTCAGGTTTGTTTTAATTCTAACATTGATTTTTCTCTTTCTGTCTTGCTCATGAAACAGAAGATTCGAGCTCTGCCAGAGGGGATGTTGTAAAAGAAAAATCTAAAAAACAAACAAACAAAAGGAAATCAGATTTAACAGAAGAGGAGCAGCAGGCAGCTACCGCCTCTGGACATCACACCCAACAACGACTGGTGGAGCATCTCCGACATGTCTCTCCAGGCAGAAACATGACGTGTTCCCAGAAAATAAATTATTGTGTAGATGGAAAACAGAACTGCACTGCCATGTGTCTTCCTGCTTCCAAATGTAAATCAGCGTCAAGTCAATGTGAACTGTTTCCACGCACAAACCCGCCATGTTGCACTGTTGGACAAGACACAGGTGTCACAAAATACAAGCACAACATTCAACAACTCTTTAGCAAGTCCTTTATAAATCAACCGTGACATAGATTCCAATAAAATGACCACTTAGACAAAAAACTGACATTAATTATTGTGGCAAGGAGGTGAACTCACATTTAATTTAACAGTTTTAAATGTAAATGTACATTTTGTGACATATATCATGAAACATAATTAAAAAGTTCAAATTTGTCTTTGACGCTTTTGTTAAGATTCGGGTCATTGAGTTTGATGTTTATTCAAATTACAAAAGGGTGATTGTTGTGCTGTTTCCCCACTTTCCCCATTGAGAACAATGGGAGGACGGGTGGTTCGACAACAAGGTCACAGATATGATTCTCTCCAGCCAAGCGGCCCTGTGTAAGAGCACCACCAACAAAGTTAAAATATGAAAAGTATGTGCCGATAAAGGAGATGCAACCCCTTCTCTGTCCCTGCTCAACCATCACCAGATGTTTTCTTTTTTACGGTCCTCTGAGTGTTTTGGCGGCCACGCAGCCTGTCTGTTCAGCTGTGACAAGACTTCTTTCTTAGTAATCCTCGTCCTCAGAGTCACTGTCCTTTCGTGTGGGAAGCGAACATCTGATCGATGACATTAGCTTGTCTTCAATTTGCTTTCTGGGGTTTTCCTCCAGGTCTGTCTTCACCGCTCCAGTCTCTGATAACCTCCACTCCAGCTCTGGATGAGACACACAGGACAAATCACAAACACTTCATTCACAAAATATTACCATATATACAGGATGTGACTGTCATACTGTCACCAGAGTAAAAGAATCAAAGAGAAAATCCTTTTTTTCGACAGCATTTCGGCATCACTCCCTTCTGTTATGATCAAATTTTACTCATCAGTTTAATTGTTCATTCCATTTACATTCACAAATTCTTAAAAAGTTGACACAACTTGACACAAAATCAGGTGTAAAACTAGCACTTCAAGGGCTGTATATATTTTTTTATTTATCATTATAACAGAGTAATTTGCTGAGACAAATTTAAGAAATACAAAATTTACATTTGCATATACGCATTTAAATTTCAAGTAGGCCGTCACATTCAATGACTCTCCAGAATGACACGTCAAACTGCTGTTACTCTACACTCTGCAGCTTTTTAAGCCAGCACGTCACCTCCTACCTTCAACTTTGAGGTTCATGCCACTGAAAACCAGCGGCCCGATGAACTGGGCCTTCATCTCTCCCTCAAAGTAGACGAAGACGGTGGGCAGGTTGCGGTCGGGGTAGTTGGGGATGCAGGTGGTGGAGATGGACTTGAGGAACTTGGTCTGAGGGAACTTCCTGGCCAGTATGCTCAGGTGCTGGTTGATCAGGGTGCACAGAGGGATGCTGGGAAACCAGAGGGACAGACTGGTTAGTGCTGCGCTTTTGGTTAAAGTGTCAGTGAAACCAAAGTGGTGGGAAGACTGATGCGCTGAAAACTGCACTTTGTCTCATACTTGTTAAAGCACTTGATTTTGTTGGATGACCTACCCCTGTTTGTAGAGGTGCAGCACCACCCAGATGCCATCTCCGGCCTTGTTGACCTCCTTGACGTAGTCCTGTCCGGAGATTTCAACCACCTCTCCGAACACATTCTTCACCTGAGTCGCCTTCCACTCTGCGAGACGCTTCTGTCTGCACAGAGACACAACTCACATCAGTGAACTGCTGTCAGAGCAGAGTGTGTTTCACACTACAATAGTCTCAATCCACTATTGAGAGTTTCAGTCATGTGGTTCAGAGAAAAGCCCTGTTTTTCCTGCAAATGTTTCTGGACTGAGCATAAGGGTTAGACGTGTTGACCTCTGTGGTCAACTTTAGGAAATAAGCACGTTTTCCAGCAGTTCTTCACATATATAACACATAATATACACGGTACAGCCAGCCCCCTACCAGCAGAACATACACTCACCTGTACATCTCGATGGCAGCCTCATCTTCTTCACTGAACTCGTCTTCATTCTCTTCCAGTTCTTCCAGTGTCATGCTCTCGTACGTTTTAACTGTAACAAAATAAGTAAAGAAATAACAACAGTCAGAAGAGCTGATTACATGTTCCCCTCAGTGATCAGCTGAATAGGGTCAAGTTAGCCTACACTGAACAGAACTATCAAATATCATACTTGATATAATTTACATTGTTTTGATTGGTGATAAAATAGTCAAAACAGCCTATTACACACTGTAACCTCTGCTAATAAAACAACAATTACAGGGGTAAGTGAGCAATATGGCTTTTGTGATTTGGGTAAAATGACCCTTAAAATAAGTTTCTGTGAGATGGAAACATTTGTCTTCCACATTAAGAGACAGACAAAGACAAACAGACATGTATCCAAAACTTTCTCTCTTACCAACAGACTGCTGCTGAAGGGCCAGCTCCTCCTCTTCATCATCTTTAGGTGTCTCCTTGGGAGGAAGAATACCTTTCTTCCTCAGGATATCATTCCACTCTGTGTCTTCATTGGGGTCCTGGGGAGGAAACACAGCATATATAATCAATTAAATCTGGTGGTTTAATGTTGAAGATTAAAATCAGATCAAAACCAAATTGTCTTGTTCTGTTGGAAATAAATTCTGACTCACTTTGAAATTTTTCTCCCCAAGTTTAAAACTAGACTGACTGAGAGGAAAAGCAGACTTGAGGCAGTGTCTGGACAGACCTGAAGGTTGCTGCATAAAAAGAAATATGGGCTGCTTCTGTTGCCGTTTCTACAGCAATGCTGACGGGATAAGCAGCTTGAAAATGGATGGATGGGTGCTGCAAAAATCTACTATAGGTCCCCTAACGTCACCTGAGCCACCCAACGCCCACCAATGACCATTAATGCAACTATTTTGATGATCAAATAATCTTTCTTTAAGCAAAAACATTAATCGTTTGCTGGTTTCAGCTTCTCAAATGTGATGATTTTAGGCTTTTCTGTGTCATATAGTAGTATGATAGTAAAAGTGTGATAGTGAATGGAGTGTCTTTGGATTTTGGACTGTTGGTTGTACAAAACAAGACATTAGAAGATGACATCATAAGCTCTACGAAATTATAATGGACAATATTCACTGTTTTCTGCTATTTTATAGACAACACTATTAATTGAGAAAATAATGTGGAGATTAATGGATAATGAAAATAATAGTGAGTTGCAGCTCTAATTCTTTGTGGATGCAGCTGGTGGAAAGCAGGCTACTGCTTTTAAGATCTCTTTTATATTTTAATATAAGGATATTATAGTTGAATCCCCCACATATACAAGTAACACATACAATACAGGAGTTACTGTGGTGTTTTTAGTGGAAAGCTTTGGCTGAAATAAAGACCACAACACTATAAAAACACACACTTTAGGAAGTAAAACATTCTGACTCAATGAAAAAGAGCAGAAGCACTATTCCGCACATCAAGTGTCATATTTCATATAGACTGACATCTACTAACTACACTGATCATGAGAAGAGAAATATCAGGATGTGGTGGTCTACCGCATCTGCTAACCAAGGATTAGGGTAAACGCTACGTTTTCATCTCATATTAGGAGCTAAGGTTTCTTGAGGACTTTGTAAAAGCAGCAGTTTTCTTTTCTTTTCTTTTTTAGTTACAATTTGTGCAAATACTGTAGATTAAATGTTCCAGTAGTGCTGTAAGCAACTTTTTTCTTGTTTTAACAATTTGTTGATGAGCTGATGTTGATGAGCTGCAATGATTAATTGATTAGTCACCGACTATTAAATTTATCACCAACTATTCTGATAATTGATTAATCGTTTTGAGTCATTTTTCCCAAAAAAAAGTCTAAATTCTCTGATTCCAGCTTCTTAAATGTGAACATTTTCTGGTTTCTTTAGTCCTCTATGACCGTAAATGTAAACAAGACATTTGAGGATGTCATGTTGGGCTTTGGGAAACACTGATCAACATTTTTCAAAATGTTCTGACATTTTATGGACCAACAACTAATCAATCAATCAAGAAAATAATCGACAGATTAATCGATTAGATTAATGATATTAATCGTTTGTTGCAGCCCTAGATGACTTGGTTAACTAAAAAGGAATAATCCCCAACGAGTCATTTAATCAATAAGAATACTGGATATTTACTAGTTTGGTAGCTTTTCAACTACTGAAGTTGAATGTGAGAATTCTTCTGTTTGACGTCACTGTCGACGTCACTGAGACTCTTTTTAGCTTTTGGACAGCTGCTCAGACAACATAAGCAACAGTATCATATGATATTATATGGACTCAGTAAATTATGGTATGACTCAATATTTATTAAAAATCGGTTCGGAACATTACGAAGATTGATCAAGATGATGATGAAATCACTCAATCAATTTTCCAACATTGTTACAACCAAATGTTTGTTATTATGGAAGCGTCGCCTGTTCATTTTGGAATCGTTTGTTTATTAACTAACTAATTAGTTAGTCAGAAATCGTTTCAGCTCTAGACATGTGTGTATGTGTCTTGGATAAGAAGCACTCAGCGAGTTAACAGTGAAGCTAACATTAGCTACTGTTGGTGGTTCAAAGCCCCGCCGCGAAATTATCTCAAGACACAACTCAGACAGCAACAATTCCTTCACCAGCGTTACATTACAGCGTGTTAAAGTCTAATAAAGCTTTACCAACCTGCATTTTGACAGATAAAAGTATCCTCTGAAATCACACCACTGCTCTACCCCAGACACGGAAACAGAAGGACCGCAGACAAACGGATTCCGGCGGAAAACAAAAAACTCTCGGCGTCTCAAATATGCAAACAGTAGGCCAAGGGTTAAAGTAAAATCACTTTCACTTAGTATATCATCAGTCAAATATATACAGTACTGTCTTTTCTTTAATGTAGGGTTACAGTTCGATCATTTTTACTTAAATAGTCGAGGTACCGATGTTTTGGCGGACAATAATAAAAGTGACACCAAGTTCCTTTGGAGACTCAATATGACCATATAAGGAGTGGGAGCGCAGCTTTCCATTTGTGGCATAACTAAACAGCTGCTGCTCACACACACACGCACGCACGCACACACACACACACACACACACACACACACACACACACACACACACACACACACACACACACACACAGAGTCATGGTCCCATCACTTCAGAGGACATTACATTAACTTACATTCATTTCCTGGATACTTCTCCTAACACTAACCCTTACCCCAACTTTAACATAACCCTAAACTTACTTTAACTTTAAACCAAGTCTTCAACCTAAAATTAGTCCCCACAACATGGGAAATACGTGATACACACACACACACACACACACACACACACACACACACACACACTTAAATGACACTAACACAAATTACTGAATTGTTCTTAAATGAAGGTGGAGAAAGTACAAAATGAAGAGTTTTCAATGACTTAAAATACATTAAACATTGAAAAGTTACAAATAAAGTAGAAATATGGAATTAAAATTTATCAGTTTATAAGGTCTCATCATTACTTTATAAAGAAAGGTCTGTTACTGTATATCACTGATAATCTGATGATTTCTGAAAGTGGGCAACTCCATCAAATGCTGACTAAACACTACACAATCATCATTAGTATCTGTAACTAACAACATAATAAAAGCTCAAGGAAAAGGTTAAATTACATAGGCCTATTTATAAACACAACACAGAGACTAAAAAAAGACGTGAAGTGGATGGTAATGTTTACTGAAAGTCGGGGTTTTAAGGCTCATCTTAAGAGCTATTGCAGTGAAGCCAACAGCACTGATAGCACACCTGTTTTTATGTAATTAAAGCTCTGACCAGTTTTACTTCTCTACAGTAATGTCCTCTTTTTCTCCTTCCTCTTCTTACTTAGTACAGGCCTGATCAATCTGGCAAAATAATATTTGGTGATATTTATTGCAGGACTGGCTCTATCGAGGCTGGATTATCAAACTGGGAAAAACAGCCTTAGGCTCACTACATGCCAGTTTCTTTCGGTAATCTGATTAAAACTTGTAACAAACTTGTAAGGTTACAGTCTACAGTACAGTACAACATCAACTACGACTACTGACTACTGACTATTTATTGCTTTACTCATAATTTATGGATATTCAACTTTTGCTGATGAAGATCACTGATTTCCAGGACACACTGTTGTGCAGGTGTTTCAAATCTTTTTATGTTTCATGATCATCTCAAATCACATATCTAATATGTCAGAAAAGTATTTGTGCTGATGGATCATAAAACTTAACATTTAGTTTGGGTTATAAAAAAACTTGTTAATTGCTATTCTGTTAGTGCACAAGAGGTCGTCTCATTTTGAACAACTGACAAGTAAACTCTTTTAATATTTTTTCCCCCTTTATGAGGTGTCAAATTAAAGGAAATTATTGTGTTAGAAGTGATCTCATATTGGTTTATTCTTAATGTTGGCAGTTTTTTTTTTGTCTCAACAGGGAATTTACTATCAGCTGTGCTGTATGTTTCCTGTATTTGCTGTATTGTTATTTGCATCTTTCACCTGGGGTTTTCCAGCTGTTCTAATCTGATGTTATTCTGCATTCATTAATTACAACATACTTTAAGCCTACAGACTAGACATTGTCTTTTCAGTAACGATGAAGGAACTGAACTCAAACAAACAGCCTTTGTATAACTATAACAGCGAGCACCTGAACACGGTGTCAGCTGAGCAGCCAATCACAGGAGGGCCAGTTGCTTTCTGTCGTAACTGGCGGAAGGGAAAGTTGGTGAAATGCGGAAGAGGAGAAAATAAAAAGAAGAGCACTCACTCCGTTCTTATTTTCAGGAACTAAAAACATCATCTCAATGCGTTTTGTTTTTTGCATGTACAAATCGTTGTAGTTATTCTTTTGCAAACAGTATCATGTTTTTTTCACAATTATTAAACAAATGACTGACCTCAGCTAATTTCGGACTGAGCTGCTTCTATATTACATTTTTTGTTATTTTGTTGTTACTTCATTTTCTTAGTTTATTAATTATTTTGGTCTTCATTTTTTAAAGTTACTCTGCTATTGCTCGTCCAGTGATGTTATTCTAATTAGATTTTTTGTGAGTATATATATTTCAGCAGCTTTTTATATTACCACTGGGGGGCGCCAAAGTCTAAAATACTACATCCTTCAAAATTCAACATGGAGGCTATGCAAAGGGGCTTTAAATGCATTTTTAAAACTCGGTCTTGGGTCCAAAACACTGTTAAAGTGTTTCACAGTTCTCCCACTTCTCCCAGTAGGCCTACCATATTGAGCTGTAGTCAAATTTGGGCTAAGATACTTGATGCTTAAGTACAGTTATGTTTTTTAAGGGATATAATTGCACTTTCACACAATCAGAATCCACTCAAACAAATAACACACTACCAAAGACGATCCCTGACAGTCTGTGAAGGAAACTGATTCGATTTTCTTGTTATATTTTTATTTAATATTCTTTTCTATTAATTATAGACAACTGCAGTGAGTGAGCTTTTTGTACCAAAATAAGACACAAAAAAAGCTTTTAATGTGATCATTCGTGATCGTGGAAAAACTATTTTGTATAAAAATCATTTAAACATTTTCAATGGGCCTATATTATAAGATCACGTTATTTCATTCATAAAAATCATCTTCACTTATTAAAACTGTGGGAAACCTTATGAACTACAGAGTGAGACCTCTTCTAAATAGACAATCTTTGGCTGGTGTGTACAGCTGCTGCAAATCGGGCGTGAGAGCAGAGACGTGAAGCGAGAAGTCTGAAGCCTGCTGTTGGGAGAGCAGGATAATCATGGAGAAACCCGAAAACCCGCCGCTTTAGGACCGACCCGCCGGCTGCCGAGCCGGAGGACAGGCAGAGACAACTTCATATAGCGCCACTGTAGAGACGGAGACGGCGGAGGGCTTCCGCCGGTCCCTCCCTGCTGGAAGAAATGTGGCTAAACCCGGAGGAAGTTCTGCTGAAAAACGCACTGAAGCTGTGGGTGACCGAGAGGAGCAACGACTTCTTTCTCCTGCAGAGGAGGAGAGGCCATGGAGAGCCGACAGGCAAGATCACAGGTAGACAACAACAACAACACAACAAAAATAATAAGAAGCCACAGAGCCAGTAGGCAGGTAAACAACATACAGTAAGACAACATTAGGGGGGCGGGGGGGCAGTGAGAGACAGCTGCCAGAATGACAGGTGAACAACAAGAACAAAACAGGAAAGGCCACAAAGAGCAAACAGGAAGGATTACAGGTAAACAACTACAACACAGGAGTGGCCATGGGAGTTATTCCAGAAAGGAGGATTAAAGAGTTAACAGGATCTGTTAAACCAGAATGTAGGGAAAATCCAGCATTTTCCATTCCAGTAACAGAGTAAACAGAAAACTGCCTTGAAATTAACCTTGATGGCAGATTAACTTGATCTTAACCCCTTGTCTAAAGCCAGTTTTCAGGCTCCAACTCTCAGTCTTCAAGGGCTTTGAACCAAACTGAAACACCCAAAAGTTCTTTGGCAATTCTTTGTCCCACAGCTCATAAGCAAAGTGTTCTCAGTTCCTATGAAAAAGGTTTCACACAGGTCTTGAAAACCAAGATTAGAAGAAGAGTTTTCTTTAGACACAGCCCTAATCTAAACTCCAGCAACACTTAGTAGTATTAAAAACAGCCAAGACTGAAAGAATATAATAACTTGACTGTACTAATTACTTAATTTAGATTTAATTACCTTCACACTGCTGATCCACAATATACTGTTATTCACTGTATATTCACTATATTCACTTTGGTTTTATTTTTGGGGGTGGTCTTTGTTTTTTCTTTACAATAATTATTTTTTTTCATACAAAGTGTTTCTTCAAGGCTGTTAACATCACAGTTTAAATCTCATGCTCGGGCAGTTACTGTGATTAATTAAACCAGGCTTGAATTAGCCTCATCATGTTAGCTCTCCATTAGCTTTGTAGAATGACTTAAATAAACATTTAGGCTAACTGAAATTAGGCTTTTTACAGTAAACTTAGCTTTTCTGAGCCTCTTACTGGTACACCAGTCCGTTAGAACCAGCGCGCTGAATTACAGAAAATTACAACTCTGATTTGCTGCTTTTCTCTGTTATTATTATTATTATTATATTATTATATATTATTGGACATTTTTCATACTTTTTTGACATTTTTATTAACTAAACGATTCATCCAGGAATAATCCTCAGATTAATCAATAATGAAAATAATCGGTAGTTTGCCATTACACGCCTGTAACTATGGAGTTATTTTGTGTATTTTCCAGTAATATTTAGTTATAGGTCTCTTACTGTTCTTGCTGATGTGTTTTATAATGGCATATGAACTTTGTTGAAATAAATAAGTAAAATAACTTTATTATCTACCATGAATGTAATAAGAACTATAGCAATCCTGTAATTGACATAAGAAGAAAATGTGCAATTTATACAGCCTTTAAAACGACGTGAAATATAATATTCAAGAGGAATAATCTCGTGACACTACACTACTACAATAATGCCATAAACATCACAAGATCAGTTAAGGACTACAGACACACTGACCTGTTTTTCATTGGACTTGTGTGACCTTTGTATAAAGAAAAAAAGTCAGTTAAAGCAATAAACTTTATCTGGCTCTGGAGCACTGACCTCTTACTGCAATTTCTTGTAGGAGCTTTACACCTTGCAGAACAGGTTCTGTGCCTTTATTTAGTGATTATTATTTCTGAACACGCGCTTGTTGCAGCTGTAGCCTGTCTGACTGCTTCCCACTGCTGAGTTACAGCTCGGCTGCTTTCTCCATGGCAGCTTGTTTGCTGTTTCCTCTCTCTAACTTCCTCTCTGTGTTTTGTACACGGGAGAACACATTGGCAGTTGTCTGTAGCATAGATTTATGTAATGAGTGACACTTAATTACATTCAACCAGTCAAACAGTTCATACAGTGTCTTCTTTATGCTCTGTCTTCCCTGTGGAGAAACCCGCCTCATCTCTCTTGTCGTAAAACAGAATAGTGGGAACTTCCTGGCCAGGGTTTACTCTGTGTGTGTTTGTTCCCGCTGTTCCCATAGCAAGAGGGGTGAAGGGTCAAGTCCTATTGTCATATCGTTTACCCTTATCTAATTAAACGACCTTCACTTTGGCATTCCTGCCACACAGGTGGAGGAAACAACACAGAGCAGCGTTATCTATTTAATGGTTCAAACCTGGCTTTGAAAAAAAAGCTTCCAGCTATGAAGATGAAAGCAAAAACAGAAATACAATGTGGTTCCTAAGCTGTGACAACACACTATCCTGCCCCTATCACACCAGTGATAACATACTTTGAGCAGGATTTCTGAGAAGGGCTGGGCAACTAGACATCTGCAGCTGATCAGATCGGCTCCATACCACTATTTGTGCTGATTCATTTAACACTCAAAGTAATTTTCAGTTTGTCTTTAATGTTTCTGTATTTGACCAGGTAGTCCTAACTTTACACTGAAATAAATCAACACAAGAAAAACACATCAGATAATACATTCAAGAGGAAACAGACATTACAGTCTGGCGGATCTGAAAGCAGAGCTGTGTTTCTCTCTCAAAGCCTCGTAAAGGTTGATTGTAGCCATGATTGATGATGTCTCCACAGAAGTATTCCCCTACGATGTGACCATTAGCAGAGAAAGGGAATGATTCATATTCCCTTTTCTTTTTCTGGAAAGTTTACCACTGTAAACCCCCTCCGAGGTTTGCAGTGACAGACGGATGGCTTTGTGTTGCCAGGCTGCCGGGTTCACAGCTTTAGGCAGGTCGACTTTTACTCTAAGATGTGGTTTACATTTGGATGTGAGCCAGAGCTGTCTGCTGGAGGAGTCTTTATCTTCACTTCTCCACCTGTTTAGACTTCCACCAATATGGGTATTGGAGGAAGTGACATATGATATTTTGTGCAGATATTCAGTGTTGACATATCCCGCATTTTCACCATATAAAACTAACAGAACAACAGGCTTTCATTGGGTGGAAAAGCCTCTTAAACAGCATTTTGACTATCACAAGACACTAAAAGTCTCCAGTGAATCCTGTTCTGATGAAACGCCTTCAGGGTTAGTTGCTCTTTTTGGCAGAGAGATGGATGACAGAAGAGGATTTACAAGCTGACAACCCTCAAGCTATTGAGTTAAATCATACACTATGTGGGAGAACTGATTGTGATTCCTCTTCTCTCCACGGCTCCTAGGTGTATGTTTTTTCTTGTGTGTGTATCAGGCGTGAGAAGGCAGTGGTATACCCTTCTCTCAACATAGCTTTGATATGCAGGCTTGCACTTTGCTGTGGTAGGTTGGGTTGATCTGGCTGATAATGCTGCCTAAAAAGGCACTGTTGAGAGTAATGCTGTGTGATAATATTAATATTGTTAGAGTCACTGGCCAGTGTAATTTTGCTTGTTTGTATGTTGGATAAAAGCTTTACCGAGTGATGTATATCATAAAGGAGAGTCCCCTAAAAAACTCTTCCTTTTTATACTTTATTCTAAGCAAAGCAACCATAACGGTGTCCCGATAGGAGGCTGTGAAGATAGAGGAGAGATGACTCACTCTCTTCAGTCCTCTCAGGAAATGAATCCTCTGCCTAGCCCTTTTGGCCAGCTCAGTGGTGTTCAGGAAACAGGAGAGATCATTGGCAATAATGCGCAGTGAGACATTTGGTGGTACTGACCTGTTCCCCTGTGGAACTGCTGATGGCGACATCCTCCTGAAGTCTACAATTATCTCTTTTGTCTTAGTGGGCTGATAAGACCCACTACTGTCATGTCAACAAATTCTAGTTTATGCTGGATTCGGCAGATCAGTCGTGCATCAGCAGAGTGATCTGCAGTGAGCTTAGGGCTAATTCTTTAATGGTTGAGAGTATTTAAAACCTGATCCTTCAGCAGATTCTATAATGCAGACTTGTGGTTGTTAAACATAATAGTTTTCAGCCTTTTTTAAATGTATAATTGTTGTTTGTGACATTTTAAAAAAATGTGTTTTAAAGGTTAATATGTGTAAAACTAGTCAGACCATCTCAAGATGCTTATTTTCTCAGAGGAAATGCGTTAATGTGAATTAAAGCATTACCAAAGCAAGATGTGTGTTGTCTTGATTGGAAAAGCATGATGCAGATTAGCCATGGTTTACAGAGATAAAAACGTGATGACAGCCGCCCTTTTCAGACAAAGCTTCAGCCTGTTCTGAAAGTGTGGATCTGTTTGCTTGATCATTTAAATACATGAAGTTATTCTACATTATTGATTTTGTTTTCATCAAGACAATTTACAAGCTTCTCTAACCAAAAAATATAAGTAAATAACAGATAAAACATAAAATAAAATTATGCAAAATGTCGACATTTGAAAACTACAGTAGTGACACATAACCATCATAATAACTACAATGAATCACAGACCAAATAAGAACGCCATTTAAAGGTTAAAATCAATAATAGTAAAATAATGTAATTATAGAAATAATGTAAATGGATATTATTAATTTTCAAAAGGAAGTACAAATTGTATTAACAGAAAGTGTCTCAGCTTATGTCATGAAGTTGAAAGACTGAGATGTAACCATGCATTGCTGTGAAAGTAATCAGCAGTATTTTAACATGAATCCTGAAGCCATTTGGATACAAATGCAGTGAGGTTGTTAATGGTTTTAAAAAGATGATAGTGTTACAGAAATCAATGTGTAGCTACTGTGTATCCATAAAAAAATACTGCATACCCATCAAATCCCTTTATTTCTATTCACCCGTGCCTCCTTCAGACCTGTTGTTGGATTTCTGTCATCCAGATGTGAAATATTGTTGTCTGTGTGTGAACTTTTCACATTTTTCAGTGTGTTGATAGTGTTTAAAGTTGGATTACAGTTTGTCATGTCATGTTCTCAAAAATTATAGTCAAATTGATATTTAGGATTTTTTGAAAGAACATATCATGAAGATCATATAGCCCAGTGCTGGTGCTCAGCAAAAAGCCACTTTGACCACATTATAGTGTATTACCTAGATCAGTGGTTTTCAAAGTGGGGTCTGGGGACCCCCAGGGGTCCTTGCGAGGGTTCCAAGGGGTCCCCAGCAAAAAGGGGAACAATTTATTTTCACTATTATGCCGTCCATAAGTAACACAATGTCAGAATGAATGACTATTTTGGTCATGGGTTTTATTTCTGTAAGAAAACATCTAAAAGCAACATCTTATCAGATGGGGTCTGTGGTTTGAAAACCACTGACCTAGATTAGCTAGCTAGCCTATCTGTCATATTAGCCTGTAGCTACTAGGTAAGCTTGTGTTAATTAGCAAGGCTGTTGAGCTTCTAACATCATGAAAGCCAATACTTGTTTATTTGTCATATAATATGCCAGATATATTTAAAAAAAAAACTTTTCAAAACAATTTTACAAAGCAGTTAGCTAACTTGTGCTAACTTTATAAGCTAGCTAGTTCTTTGACTACAGAGTCTATGTTCTCATTAACTATTTGCTCAGTGAGGATTTGATTTGACAGACTAGTGAGTTGCAGTTAACAGAACAAAAGTGGACACTATAAGGTGCAATGGATAATATAGTAATTGGTGCTTTGTCAGTGACCATTGCTTGTTCACTGGTTTTTATGTTGCATTGAGGGATCATTTGACTCCACTATGGAAAGGATTGGGAATAATGATTCTCACTAAAGAATTCAGACAATACAATAAAATTTCAGACACACAATGTAGTAGAAGATTTAGTTGACAGTATGTTTGGACAGCCAATAAGCGTGTTATTGCCTCCCCAGCAGCTCTGTCTCTGGGATATGTTTGCATAATGTAAACCCTCTGTGTGTTCTCATCTCTGCAGGTCTCCTGGTGGGGGCGCTTGACACGGTGCTGGACTCCAACGCCCGGGTCACACCCTTTCGCATCCTCCTCCAGGTTCCTGGCTCCCAGGTCAGCTGGGTGATCGCCAGCGGTGAGATGAACATTAAGCCTCCTGCTCAGCATCTTCCTTTCTGTCTTCACTCCCACCTCTCCTGTTTTATCATTTCATGTCAGATATTTTTATGTACTTAAGTTACCTCATTGTATTTTCCATCTGCATGAAATTCATTAATATCCTAAAGTAAAGAAATTCTTCAAAAGTAACGAGACTGGGTCAGAACCTAGTATTTGGCTGGACCGTGTATGGTCAATGTGTGAAATTTTGGTCAGTTTGTTACAGGGTTAGTCAGTGGTAGTGTCTATAATGTGAATTCCTGGATATTAAATGTTCATCTGCAATTTTCTGTAGTGGTCCCATGACATGGTTAAGCTACATTTGAGTCAAAAAAAGGTATAAATACAGGTATTTATAACTATTCTAATTATCTGTTAACTCTCTTTCATCTGTTTCACTCTGTGGATGTCTCTCGTTTTTCACTCTGCATTGAGTGTTTTGTCAGAGTGATGGTTATTTGGGGTGCTTTAACTGAGCACTCTCCCTCATGCCTCCTATGTGTCTTTTTTCTGCCCCTTTCCCGGTCAATGATCATAGAGGCTGTGGTGGAAATTGCAAATGAAAGTTCTGACAGCATTTTGGGTGCAAATTCAGGAGGCTTATCTCCGGCCAGTTACTGCAGTTACAGTCAAATCAAGCGCACCTGCAGAGCAGCAGTCGCTCTGTGTCGCGCTGCTGTCCTCTGCTTCCATCATCTCGTGCTGATTCATTTTGAAAGAGCAACGGCCAACGGAGAAACTCCAACACTCGGCGGGCTGACCATTGGTGTAACTTCATCACTCACTCACTCACTCACTCACTCACTCACTCACTCACTCACGGACAATCGTGGTTATAGGGTTGGTCCCTGGCCAGTCCATCCAAAAATCACTTTCATGTCAATCTATAATGGGGAAAGATGGCCACCTGGCAGAGAGGGGGAGTGCATCATTCATGGAAGACAAAATACTTACAGGTGCATCATTACATTATGAAGTTAGTTATTATTAGATGGGTGAAATCCCTGCTATGTTTTGTCTTTTTGTCTGTCAGGAGCTGCCGTAGAGGAAGTGAACAAGCACTGGGACTGGCTGGCCCACAACCTGCTTCACTCTCTGTCTGTGTTTGAGAACAAGGAGGATGTTGCCAGCTTTGTCAAAGGCAAAGTCAAGGTGTGGAACCTGCCATTGCTGCCAGAGGCCAGATGACTTTAGATTATGAGACATGTTGACAAAGCTTTCCCTGTGTTTTTTAAAAGGATTTAAGGCATTTGTTGGGTCAAAGCATCCACCTCACTGTAAATGATATGATAATGATGAATGATGATGCCTTTGATGATGAACAGTCCATGTCCTGCAAGTAATGAGTGCAGGTTCTCTCCTCTGTAGGGCCTGATAGCAGAGGAGGTTCGCAGTCGCCAAGCCGCCCAGGAGGAGGACCCAGGGAAGTTCAGGGAGGCGCTGCTGAAGTTTGAGCTGCATTTCGGCCTTCCGTCATCAGAGAAGCTGGTAACATACTACTCCTGCTGCTGCTGGAAGGGCCGGGTGCCTCGACAGGGCTTCCTCTACCTCAGCATCAACCACATGGCCTTCTACTCCTTCCTGCTGGGGAAAGAAGGTCTGTGCACCAAAGTGGGCTCTGGTTTTCAAATCAAAACGCTAAAGTCCGCTAGGGAGCAATTTTCCACAATGTGTTAATGTGCCAAAATGCCATATAAATAGTAAATATAAATAGTCACCCTGTGTATGTTTGAAAGAGGGCTCTGAAAGGTGGCCTCAACCTTTTCAGAGCCACCTTTCAAGCCTACAAGTGGAGAGTGTTTGACACTCAAAAGGTTTTTTTGTGAGAGTATGCCATTAAACCTACCTGTAGAGGACCAATTAACTCACATTTATTAAGATGCTCCTTACAGTAGCAGTACTAGCAGAGACTGGTCATATATAACATCGCCTGTAGGCTGTAGAATGCATGAGCTCCAGGCAGATGTCTTTCAGGAAGGGGGTCAGGACACAACAGGGCTGATGGGAAATGTGGTCTTTGTACAAAGACTGAGGCGTGTGAGGATTTGTGTTAGTGGTCTTTAAATCAAGTACTGTTGTGAATATATGCGGTCACTGCAGTTGATGGAAATGCGGTTTTTTTTCATTTCAGTAGAAAAGCTTCATATTGGCTTGACCCAGGGATAGAAACACAACTATGACCATTAGGTTGTTCACTTAGCTTGTAGAAACGTTGACATGCAGTCAGCCAGTAGAAATACAAATATTTTACCCTCCTCTCTCTTCCACAGTGAAGTTTGTGATCCCCTGGGCAGAGGTGATGCGGTTGGAGCGGGTCTCCACCGGCCTCATGACTGAGGCAATCCGGGTCAGCACACGGCAGCGGCAGAGGGAATTCTCCATGTTCCTGAACCTGGACGAGGCCTTTGGGGTCATCGGTCAGCTGGCTGACATTGCCCTCAGACGGCTGCTGGACAGCGAAGGCCTGGAGCTGGACCGAGTCCTGCAGCAGCCCACACGCATCAGCAAGAGGTCAGCACTAGTTCCTGTGTCTGATACCAATATGAACAGACAGCATTGTCGAAAAGACGTTTTTTTATAGGTCAACTGCTCATGTTTATTTCAGAATATTTCAGTTCATATTTCAGGTGACTTCCCAAATGCCAGTCTAATTTACTGTATGTCTTATTACAACTGGCTCAATTAAATAACTTAAGAATGGCCTAACCTAAGAATAACCTTAGATTACATGGTGTGTTGGATGTATGTTGAATTATAACCCAAGTATAGTTTTATAAAGAGAAGTAAAACAAGTTTTAGTTATTAGTATTTTAGTATTTAGTATTTTTGTGATCAGATGTTTTTGCATGCACTTGTGCCTTCTGTTTTCTGTAAAGACTACACACACATTTACTCACTTTTATTCACAGCATTCTTTCTCAAATGTCACTGTAATACACAGGCATACTTATTTCTGTCTATGTAAAAACCTCAAAACCATAACAGGAAATGGAGGTAAAAATATACTGACTGAACTATATGACTGCACATGTATGACTGGGCAGCAAACCACGACACAAAACCATCAGGGCAACAGATAAAAACTGAAAAAAGGAAGAAGAAATTAACAAAGTACATGAAAGTACAAGGGTGAAATACGTAAAAACCATGAGTCCAAAATGGAGAAAAAAAAGAAAAAAAAGGAGGAAATAAACATGCAGGTTGAATGGGCTGCTGAAACTGAAACACAGAGTTAACTGCAGCAGTAACAAGTAAAGGCAATAAAATATAGGAAGAAAAATTCTGAAATAGAGAAATTGTAGTTTGCCTTAATTTGGTAACTATTATAAACTTTTACATATATCTTGTTTGCCCTGACTTTTAAACAGCCTACTGTATATCTCTGTGATCTTCTACCATTCTTCTCAGTTCCTTTTAATCCATTGTTCATTGTAGTGAATATATACAGTATATATAATATGCAGTATGGTAATTTATACTTGTATGTTGGATAATAATAATCCTTAAGAGGGGAATATGAGGAGATTTGGGTCACAAGTAGAAAGAAACAAAATATAGCTGTGTTCATAACTGAATTCTTCTCCAGGGCTGAAGCTTTGGCTTGTAGTCAAGGAGAGCAGTACGCTGCCTCTCATCATAGCCTGGAGGCCAAACCCTCACCACAAATCTGCCCCCATATCTATCCATATGTAAGCAGTGAGCCTGTGTGTTGCATTTTAGACCAACTACATTGATATTGAAGAACTCACTTCTCAGAGTTTGCAAGGGATGACCTCATACATTTTCTTCTAGAACTGCAGTATACTCCAAAAATAGACTTGGTATTTTCACTAAGGCTGACCAAACTGCTTGTTACTGTCTGTTTAATAGTGCACATGCCAGATGGAGGAGCTTATAAGTCACAGTGGAAGAGAAGAAGACTAGTCTAGAAACTACTGCTGGTGCTGATATATAGGGCTGAAGAATAATGTTTACAGAAGCAAAGACTTCAAATGTGATTTTATTTGGAGTATACAGCATGACTAACTCTGTCCTACCTCTAACTGAGGTCTGGTCACGTCACATGATTTTATCCAGTGAATTGTCTTGTCCCTTCAGGATGAAAAAAAGATGCAAAATTGAAGGAGGAAATCTACATCTATAGTATGTCCTCTTCCAAGTGGTAGCTCTGTGTGTGTTAGCTCCTAGCTTGGTACTGTTTTTAATTATCATGCACGACAAGAAACCACAAGTAAACCAGGTCATGTTACATCTGCTCTCTGTTTGTTTGTAGTCATGCTAGCGGCATGGCTTTAGGGATGGCAATGTCAGTCTGTCGGTCGGTTGGTCGGTCCACCACTTCTAGACTGAAATATCACATATCAACAACTTCTTCATGGAGTGTTATGAAATTTGGTACATACATTCATGGTCCCCGAGGATGAATCCTAATGACTTTGGTGATCCTCTGACTTTTCCTCTAGCGCCACCATGAGGTTAATTTTTTTTAGTTCTTTACTGAAATATCTCAACAACTATTAGATGGATTGCTGTGAAATTTGGTTCACACATTCATGGACCCCAGAGGATGAATTTTAATATCTTTCACCTCCTGACTTTTCATCTAGCACCATCATCTGCTCAAAATTTCATTTGGTCCAATGCTTTAGTTTATGACCAAATACCTGCAAAACAATTCAGCCTTATCTATACTTTGTGTTTGGTGCTAATTAGCAGTGTGACAGCACCTGAAGGTTTAAAGAAGGGAATATGTTGTGTTCTGTTTGTTTTGCTTCCTAATGCCCAGAAACTCCTTCAGTCGCTCCTTTTCCCAGTTACTTATGCATGTTTTGTCTTTCTCCTCTCCAGGATCCTAGAGGAACAGGCATTGAGGGAGTATGTCCTGGCTCTGTTTCGGCTTCCTCGTGGTGAAAGGCTCCATGAGGTGGCTTCCTGTTCGGTGTGGACACCCCACGCTCGCTGCCATACAGCCGGCACTCTGTACACCACTGACAGCTATCTGTGTTTCTGCAGCCGAGAGGAAGGCCGCTGCATCCTGCTCATACCCCTCTCAGAGGTACCTGAACCAGAAAATTATCAAAAGCTAACGGTGGTCACCATCAATATGTTAAAGGAGACTTTCCAAAAAGACTAGCCCAGGCCCCTACACTTTAGAGTGTTAGATTGGTTAGAGATGCACTGTAGGATTTTTTATATCTGCAATTTACAACTTAAAAAAAATATTTCTTGTCATATTGGCAAAATGTTATGTCCATTAAACAAAATATATAAAATGAAACCCATGTTTAAATAAAAAACATGATTACAACAGGACACTTAAACCATTCAGCGCTCTACCAAACCAAATACCTTTTACATCTTTTCATGAACTGCCTGGCTTTTTGTTATTGTTCTTTTATATCATGATGTAAATCTGCAATATGAAACAATCTGAAGTCAGACATCACATCCTACATGCAGGGGGGTTCACATAGTTTTTCTAATTGGTTTTGTTGTTTCGGGAGACGTTTCCAGCCCTTTAAGGAATGGAACCTGTGACTTTTCAGTTACAAGTCTGCCTCTTTGTCCTGAGTGACTTTATTCAAGACCTTTTATCTGATATTTTCTAAAGGGAGCTAGTATTTCTGGATATCGTTGTGTATTTTACATGAGTTTGTTAAACAGTCTGTGTTTACTCAGCCATCTACTGATTAAAGAGTGACACATTAACACGTTTACACATTGACACATTATCATAAGAGGGGAATGTAGTGTGCCGCAGTAATGCAGGTGACACATGTTGGACTCACACGGCCACAATTACATTGTTAAAGGACAAGTCCATGAGTGTTAAATTGGTGGATTTTTGTAATGTTCAAACACTGCAAAAATTGTCAGGACACATGTCAAAGACAGACTGTAAGTAAACCATGACGATGTAAATAATTAGAGAAACACTGGATTAAATTAATGATTTTCTAGATTGCAAAAAATATAATTGTACATTTTATTCTAGTATTACAGTAGTCCTTTTTGAGATAGGTTTGGTTCATCGTGAAAAGCGGAGATTAGCAGCAAGCTGCCCGGTCTGTTCATGAACAATGTGAGGAGTCATGCATACTTTCTCTGCTGCACTACTGTGGTTTAATCCTCTATTTCCTCTGTTGAGTCATTGTCTATTGAAAAGAATAATCGTTTCTGCCCACCTAATCTGTTTTATTTCCCCTTCTGCTCCCCCTGCTTCTCTGTTACCTCCATTGTCTCTTTAATTCCTGTATTTTTCCTGCCAAACTGGGCTGTAAATATTCTTGTAGTGATATGAGAGTAGAACTCATCAGGTTATTGCCCAGCTTCGATAGAAACTAATGTGTGATTATAAAAAAATTAATCCTGATTGTTTATGTTGATAATATGAGAACCCAGTTGTATCTTAAATCAACACTTTCAGCATTTGTAAGTATGGCAAACATAATGTCAATATTGCAATCACATTTCAATGTATGCGAGTACATGCAGTCTCATGAAAAACAGTTAGGGGCAGTTAGCACCAGACTCCAGCCAAACCCTTTTTTGTTTCTTTCTCTTGTTACCAGTTTGCCGTCTTCCATCTTGAGTGTTTTCTTAAACTCTGACCTCACTTGGCAATGTCTTTAGAAAGAACACACTGTCCATTGTTTTCACCTCATTATATTTACCTATTTATATTGCATAAAAAGATAGAAAGAAGAATAACTCTGTGACAAAGTGGGTGTGTTTCCTCCATTTTCTCTGTAGGTGTTGTCCATAGAAAAAGCAGAGAGCACCAGCGTGCTTCCCAACCCAGTCATAGTGAGCATTCGGACTAAGAAGGCCTTCCAGCTGATCGAGCTGCAGGAAAGAGATGAGCTGGTTGAGAGCCTGAACTCCAGACTCAGAGCACTGCAGTGGAAACAGTCCATGTTCCGCAGCAGCAAACACGGCAAGAGGACTATGGTATGCATGTTTGAGTGCTGTTGTTATTTTATTTATTTAATGGTCCATCTCTTTAATGTTGATTTATATATATCTACAGTGGCAAGAAAAAGTAAGTGAACCCTTTGGACCGGAGGATCGGAGGATGTATAAATATGGTCAGATCTCCATCTAAGTTATAATTATGAACAAACACAACTATTTAAACTAATAACACACAAATCATTGTATTGTTGTTGTCTATATTGAATACATCATTCACACATTCCTAGATTCACACTGTTTGTTGGAAAAGGTATGTGAACCACCAGGCTAATGACATCAACAAAAGTTATTGGAGACAGGAGTTAGCAAACCTGGAGTCCAGTCAATGAAACAAGATTGGAGGTGTTGGTTAGAGCTACTTTGACTTATAAAAATCTGCTGATATGAACCATGCCTCATAAAAAAGAGATTTAAGAAGATTGATGGTCAAGAATTGTTTGATTGATTGATTTAGTACTGTGGCTACTCTCCCTAGAAGTTGGCACCCAGCTTAGATGACTCCAGGGGCACAATGGAGAATACTTAATGAGGTAAAAAAGAACCCCAGAGTACAAGCTTAAGGCTTAAAAGAATCATTTGAGCCGGTTGACATCTCTGTTCATGAGTCTACCATACGCAAATCATTGAACAGGCATAGTGTTCATAGCAGGACATCATGGATGCTGCCCCCCCCCAAAAAAAAACATCACTGCACACCTTATGTTTTCCAAAGAGCACCTTGACACTCCACAACGCTACTGGGAAAATGTTTTGTGGACTGATGAAGCTAAGGTAGAATTGTTTGAGAAGAACACGCAGCACTATGTATGGTGTAAAAAGGGCACTGCATACCAACATGAAAACATCATTCCAATGGTGAAATACGGTGGAGGGGGCGTCATGATTTGTATGGCTTGGCTACTTCTGGGCCTGGGCAGCTTGCCATCATCAAGGGAAAATGAATTCCCAAGTTTTTCAAGGTATCCTACAAGATAATGTCAGGGTGGCTGTCCGCCAGCTGAAGCTCAGTAGAGGCGGGGTGATGCAGCAGGACAGTGACCCTGAACATCGAAGTAAATCTACTAAAAAATGGATTCCAGCAAAGAAAATCCACCTTTTGGAGTGGCCCAGTCAGAGCCCAGACCTTAACCCAATAGAGATGCTGTGGAATGACCTCAAGAGAGCCGTTCACACCAGACATCCTAAGAATATGAGCTGAGAACACTTCTGTAAGGAAGAATGATCCAAATTTCCTCCTGAATGTTGTGCAGGTCTGATCCACAGCTACCGGAAACCTTTGGTTGACGTTATTGCTGCCAAAGAATGTTTGACCAGTTATTATATCCAAGGGTTCACTTACTTTTTCCACCAGCACTGCAGATGTTTTATTGGTGTGTTCAATAAAGACACAACATATAATAGTTTGTGTGATATTAGCTTAAGCACATTGTGTTTTTTCTATACTTGTGACTTAGATGAAGATCAGATCATATTTTACGACCAATTAATGCACAAAACCTGGTAATTCCAAAGGGTTCACTTCTTGCCACTGTATATTATATATAATATATTCTCACATGCTCCCACAGATGGAGCAGGCAGAGTTGATGGACATACTGTATGTGCTCTGAATACCAAACAGCTCTGGCTATTTTAATATGGATGCAATGTTAATAAAGGTCATTTTTAAATGTGTTTTTTTTCCTAACCTCTGTTGCTCCATCACTGAAAAATAATCCAACAGTCTTTTTTTGGCTCAGTTGAAATAAATTAGTTTTGTTTCAATTCTCCAATATATATGTTATATTTTCCATAAGTTCACTTCACATGTGAGTTTTGTTTTTATAGGAAATGTGATCCTGAAGCCACACCAGGTCCAAGTCCATACTGCTCAATTTAGGCTTTTCTGAAACTGATGTTTTTTTTTTCTTCTCATATTTACCGCAGCGCTCCCCGACACCCTACTACACCTTCTACTATGACACTGGGTACTCTGATGAAGAGGAGATCGAGGAGCAGGTTCTTCGTAACACCATCAACAGCGAGGCTCTGATGACGGCCTTCCACCAAAACCAACCAGGAACCAACAGCAACAAGGTGATTGCAGACTGACAGCACAGGTTAAGTCAAACTCATTTAATGAACCGACAATAGAATTACATCAGACGCCAGAGTCCAGAAACAAATTCTCACTAACTCTAGTGTTACCTAGCCATGCAAATATTTTAGTTAGTTGTTGTTTTTTATAAGAAAGACTAAAAGACTTGTTGCTGTGAGCGAGTATCGCCAGTAGCATCTGGTGAATGATCATTTGAAAAACTCTGCACAAGTCTCAATGAGTTTATCTGTGAATCTGTGTGTTTGTGTCAGAGTATGGAGCAGGTGAAGGAGAGGCTGTGGGAGGATCATTTCTCTGAGTTTGGACGAGGCGTCCACATGTTCCGCACAGGGAAAATCCAAAAGCTGGTTGCCATGGGGATACCGGAGTCTCTGCGGGGCGAGCTGTGGATGACACTTTCAGGTGAGACAGAGAGCTTGAAAACTCAGAGCCCTAAAATCACAGAGCTTCTACATGTGATAGAACCAGTTTTTAGATATTTTTCTAACAAATAGAAAAAGTGACTGTAGTCACTGGAGGGTCCTCACAAAAGTACAGGGATATGTGTTTTTTTCAGCTCACATCCTCTTCTCTCCTTCTGCTGCACCTCCACATGCTGTCGGGACACCACGCTTTCTGTCAGAACCAAACTCTGCCAGCTTTTCTTCTGGTTTGCTGTTGGTTCCTCTGCTCAGTCTCATTTCCTCACGACAGCAGCTGTTGTTGGAACGAAAACTGAAACTGAGTTGGAATAGCTGTGGTGGAACTGAAACACTACCTGAAATGAAAAAGAATCTAAATTTTGGGCAACACAACCACTGAGACAAAGAAACTTTTGAGTGCCCTATTTGTCATTATTGAAGTTTCTATATTGTTTTGTTAAACTTTTTATTCTATTAACTGACCATTTTTTGTAGCATCTGTTTATCTGTCTGTCAGTCAGTCCTCGGCAGTATATGTGTTTAGCAGTGATAGAATCTTTTTTTTTTTCTTGCATCAGAGGATGACCACATTTTCACATGAAGAAAACAACAACAAAAAATCGCCAGCAGCTGATGTTGACTGTTGCACTATTGAAGCAGAGTAGGGGTTTCTGGCACAACCTCACCTATTTCCAAGGTGCATGGAGAAGGGAAAAAAGTATAAAGAGGTCAAAACTCCAGGCCCTTCATCAGGGTCCCTGATGATAAAGTTATCACTCATCAACCAGAGATTTTTCAGTTGAATCCTCAGTCTCTCACTTGACTCATCAATTGGCCATTTTTAATATGATGAAAGCGCACTCTCACGCAACAGCCCCTGAATCCCAACATGCCCTGCTGTTGTTCAAGCAGTGTAACGCAACTGTGAATGATGTTTCACAGCATCACTATGAGCTTATCAGTATCTCAGAAACAGGGTCCCAAATCGTTTTGAATGAACTTTTAGCATCTTAAACACGACCTTTGTTGATCATTTGTCAAACTTTCCAACATGAAGAGGCTTGAATATATCTATCAGAGTGAACATATATGCTTCTTGTTTTTATTTTGTTAAAGATATGTTGAGAGGAGGGGCTGTTTTAAAGGTGCTCGTGGGAAGGAAGTCGTTTGTGCTGTGGAAAACAGACCTGCTAATTAACAGTATTTCTATCTCTGGGTTGTGCAGATGCATCCTCAGAGCTGGAGTCCCATCAGGGCTACTATACCAGCCTGGTGCAGAAGTCGATGGGCCAGAGCACCCTGGCCACTGAGGAGATAGAGCGGGACCTGCACCGCTCGCTGCCAGACCATCCCGCCTTCCAGAACCCCACTGGCATCGCTGCACTCAGGCGTGTCCTCACCGCCTACGCTCACCGCAACCCCAAGATCGGTTATTGTCAGGTATCAACTTGATGATTTAACAGTGCGACTGTATACATATTATAGCAATACGACTTTATGGAGAAGTAGAGTTGTGATTATCGAAGAGCTTCATCATTTCTTAAATTTCTCCACTAATCAGTATTTTATTTACATAGAAAAATGAATTAAATGACTGTACAATGAAGACACTCAGCAATGAATCCACCTAGAATTAAACTATTAATATTGAAATATATTATATATATTATATATAAATATTACTTGTACATGTAGCTACATGTTAAATAATGTCATTGTACCACTACAAACTGTGTTCTCAGGACAGTATATTTGTATATATAATAAACTTGACTAGACTTTACATGACAGACATGATCCTCAGTTGTGTTTCTTCCTCCCCTCTCATCTCCTTCTGTCCAGTCTATGAACATCTTGGCGTCGGTGCTGCTGCTTTATGCTAAAGAGGAAGAAGCTTTTTGGCTGCTGGTGGCAGTTTGTGAGAGGATGCTGCCCGACTACTTCAACCGCAGGGTCATAGGTGAGAGCTCAAACTGAAAATATATATTTATAAGCTTTATTTACACATATTCACTTCACTCTCTTAGCTTCTCCTGGCTTAAGAGCACTCACATTGTTTAAAGTCATAATATCACAGTCTGTTGTGTAGTATCATTTAAGGGTAAACTACTTTCAAATTCCTGTTTTTTGTTGTGGTTGTTTTGTCTGAGCTGCTGCCTCTCAGACACCAGACAGGCCAAAAGGCTTATTTTTGGCCTCTGGAACACAGTCTCATTTCCTGTGCTTTGTGATGTGCTTTGCTGTTTATTTATGACATGCAAGATGCATTTAAAACAATTTCCTTTTCCTTATTATGTCCTGTGAGAAAACAGGTGCTTGTGGGTGTCTTTCCAGCTTTGAATAGTAGTGATTGTGTTCATATTGTTTGTGTGTTAAGCATTGATTCAGCTCTGGAAGGATAAAGCTGGAGTTATTTTATCTTTTGGTGATTGTCAGCAATTTCCTTAATTCTAACCCTGAAGAGACAACAAACAACAATGAATGTTTGCTGCTAACACACATTTCTGTAAAGCCACTGAGTCATAATGAAGGAATACAGTATGTCACCCACATGCAACAAAATGGCTCATTTATGTGGCTTGCTATGAGCTGTATCAGGCCGTGGCTTCACAAGCAGTAATTACTTTAACCCCTCCACACAAACACTGAACAGACACTTCTCAGTGCTCCCTCTGCAACTTTCTGACTCCATTATTTCCCCCTGCAGGAGCTCAGGTGGATCAGTCTGTGTTTGAGAAGCTGATCAGTGAGCGTCTGCCAGAGCTGGCCGAACACTTCCCAGACCTCTCCACCCTCTCCTCCGTCTCCCTCTCCTGGTTCCTCACCCTGTTCCTCAGCGTCCTGCCCTTCCACAGCGCCGTCTGCGTGGTCGACAGCTTTTTCCTCCATGGAATCAAAGCCATCTTCCAGCTGGGTTTGACTGTGCTGGAGGCCAACGCTGCAGAGCTCTCTGCCAGCACAGATGAGGGGCATGCGCTTATGATTCTCACAAGGTACATTTGTGTATCAGTGCCTGACAGCAGACAAATTAAAATTTTATTTTTGAAACTGGTTGTTTGCATTGTTAAGTAAAATCATGATCAGTGACTTCAGTCACTTGTCAGCATCACATCTTTTGCTGACTAGCAATGACTTCCCCTTTCTCTAACTGCAGAAGCTAGGCACGTTCAACACATTTTGTTGTTCCGCCCATATTAGTAGGCATTTCAGTTCCGGTACCCATTCAACCACTATGGGGTGTTGCTACTTTCACATGTATCAGATTTGCAGTACTGTGCAGATGTTTTAGACACTAAAAGTAAAGTGAGGATGCTTTCAAAAATAATGCCATGAGTAGTTTTATTTATCATTTAACTTCATACAAAGTGCAATAAACAAAAGAAACCTAAATGAAATCAGTATCTGCAGTGAGCAGCTTCGCCTTTAAAACAGCAGCAGTTCTCCTCAGTACACCTGCACACAGTTTTTCAGGTACTTGGCAGGTCGGTTCTTCCTGCATCTTGGAGAAGTTGCCACAATTCTTCTGTGGATTTCGGCATCTCAGCTGCTTCTGTCTCTTCATGTAATCACAGACTGACTCCATGATGTTGAGATCAGGGCTCTGAGGAGCCAAACCATCTGTTGCAGGACTCTTTGTTCTTCTTGTTGCTGAAGATAGTTCTTTATGACTCTGGCTGGATGTTTGGGCTCGTTGTCATGCTGCAGAATACATTTGGGACCAATCGGACACCTCCCTGATAGTGTTGCATTATGGATAAGAATCTAAGTGCCAACTTTTGCACAGTACTGTAGAGCTTGCCTCTAAATGTTTGCAACATGTCTGGCACTCAACAGGTTTAGGTGTGACTACTGTCCAACACCTCCAGTTGCAGCAGCAAGCCTGTAAGAAAGAGGCTCTGCTGCTGCTTCCTCTGTTTTCTTTACACACTGTCAACCACAGCAGAGTGTGATGCAGATTCAGAGTCTATCTGATATAAAACTTCTAAAAAAAAATATAGGTACAAAATCATGCATGAATTCTGATTGATGAAAATGTGGATCTTCCCTAACTTGGATTGTAGCTGCCTGTTTGAACAGAGCAAACGAGATTCAATGCGGCATTAAAAATCCCTGACAGAACACTGTTGTTTTGCAGTTTTCTCGAGCAGGTTGGAAGGGAAGAGTCATCTTGTCCTGCGTCCCCTCTGCCTGCTGCAGAGGAGACCGGCAGCAGCAACCCTGATGTTGCTGCTATGAGACACACGAACATAACTAACCTCATCAACGAGTCCTATGAGGTGAGAGGCACACACACATGATGCAGGCTGATATTTGCCTCTCTTTAATTGTTTTCGCACACGTTATGCATTGATTTGAATGGTTTCATGTTGCAAATAATTTCTCACTTTTAAAGCAACATTAATCTTTCGTGTATAATGACATGTTTGCTGTGGCTTTTGAGTTCTAATCATTCCCTGCTGTTTTTTTTTCTTCCATCAGAAATTCGGAGACCTGACAGTGAGGCAGATTGAGAGGCTTCGCTGTCGACACAGGATCCAAGTACTGCAGGCTCACGAAGACACCACCAAAGAAAACGCTGTGAGTAGATATGATGCTGTCATACTGTCTATATGTAAAACTATTTAGAAGAAGGATCAGAGTTAAAAATCATGTTTTTGTCGCCCAGTATTCCTGCACTCAGACCACTGTTTCCTCTGTCTGTGTGTGCAGTTGAGAGTGGTGACACCGGATGTTTCCATCTCTCCGGAGAACTTGGCAGATGTCTACGACCTCTTCAAGGTATCTTCTTGTCCTCTTCCTGCTAATTTATCTCTGTCCTAGACAAAATGGCTGAATGGGTCTTGTGTTGTCAGAGAACTGCAGGTTTAAAGGAAAATGAAATATTTATGTCCCTACAATGTGCTCCCTTATCTTATTTAACTTTTCCCTCCTCCCTTTTTATCCTCCTCCTCATCTGTTTCTACCACACCTCCCTCATTCCCTCTCTTTTCCTTTCTACTCATTGCTAACCATCTTCCTACTGTTCTTTTGTTTTCTCCTCATTTCCCACCTTTCTCTCCTCCTCGCTATCTTGCTTTTTTCCCTTTTTTTTCCCCCACTCCTCTTCCTCCTCCGTTTTCCTCATCCAGACAGAGCACTTCATCAGTCTGTACTGGGGTGACAGCAGCTCTGCGGCGGCAGCAGAGGCAGCAGCGTGGCGGCGTGGTGACTCCTACATGGAGCGGCAGTACCGCCTGGACCGGCCCCAGTTCAAGAGCCTGTACGGGCTGCTGGCGCCGTGGCCCGGCGGCTCCAACCAGCACGCTGACACACTGGCCAACCGCACCTTCACCCTGCTGGACCAGGACTGTGACAACCTGGTCACCTTCAGGGAGTTTGCCAGCTGGCTGGGTAGGTGAAGGAAGGGAAGACAGACAGAAAGAATGGAGACAGATTGAGATGCTGCTGAATGTTGTATTTTTAAAGATTTTCCACCGGCAAGCGGCTAGTCATGGAGTTGATCCTTGAGCCAAAATTGTAAATGTTGTAAATGTTTCTGTGATTACAAAACCTGCAGACACACAAGCTTGCTTGCAGATTTGGAGACAAAGGAAACAGAAAGCATATGATATGTTAATTCTCTGTTCCCCTTTTCTTTCTCTTAGATACTTTCTACTGTGAAGAGCTGAATGAAAAAATAAGGCTGCTGTACCGTCTCCACATACCACCAGGTTATTACTTCTCTGAACACGATGAAAGACATGAGAGTTTCAAGCTGAAGTCAGCGCTCTGACTGACTGGTTTTCTTAACTCTGTCTACAGCTCTGACAGAAAGCGGGGAAGACCCCTCTCTGATGAAGAGCCCCCTGGTGTCCACCAACAGACCCCTATATGTCAATCTGCCCTCTGGTTGGTCCCAACACACTGATCTACTGTCTATTGACACAGATTTCAGATTTCACACGCTACAACTTAACAAAGCATGAAAATAGACAAACACAGGCAGCGTATAATGTGTTTAATATGAATGTATAACTTAAGAAAAGATTTTTTTTGTTGTTTGGTTGAAGAATATCTAACTAGACCTGTTGTTCCAGGTGTTGCAGATGAAGTGAAAGACTACCAGGAGCAGCTGAAGCAAATGCTGCAAGATCTGGTCAAAGAGAAGGAGAAAGACGTGGAGAAACCTCTGCCGGTCATGAGCCAGGTACTGGAAACACATGCTAACTACACGGCACAAATACTGGCTGTCATTCATCATACTATCATACAATCAAACCTCATCTTTAAGTGGCGTTTAAGAGCATTTCACGCTCAAAATCATGTATCCATACTAAAGATCAGGCTCACATCTGCTTGGGAAACAAGTAGGCTACATGCTACGATTTGTGCACTCTGCTGTAGAAGCATTACATAAATATTTTGATAGATTTTTTTTTTTTAATGGATATAACGAAACACTGATATAACTCTCACTTCCCCTTCTTCCACAGTGGGAGTTCATCCAATTCTGTAAAACACTGTACAGCATGTTCCATGGCGACCCGGAGGAGAACGACCTGTTCCAGGCCATCGCTACGGTAACCAGTCTTGTCCTGCAGATCGGTGAGGCCGGCCACCGAGGGCACCGCTCGGGGTCAGAGGTCACCAGCCAAGATGAGGTGAAAGGAGCAGAGGCCACGCAGGCGAATGCTGACCGCCGCTCCAACACTGGGGTTTGTGACGAGAGTGTGACGCTGGAGAATGAGTGGACAATCAGCTACGCTCAGATCCTGGCGTCGCTGCTGACCGAGCAGGCGCTGGTGAACTTCTTAGAGAAGCCGGTGGATCTCTCAGCGAAAATAGCAGCAGCCAAGGAGAAGCAGTACCACCAGCGGGCGGGTTTGCTCACGCTGCAGCAAGGGACCAGCTGACTGAAACATACTGACCTTTGACTTATGAAGAAAACCACAATATCAGTATCATTTGACAGAATGTGACAGAACGCAGCGGCTTCAGCAGCTAAAATTCAGAAGCTAGTCAGGAAGCCAAAGAGCCTTTTAAGTAATCTGTAACATTTATCAATAGTATGATTGTTGCAATTGCAACCACACTGGCACAACGTGTTTCTTTCTACACAAGTCACTTATAGTGTGTGATGACCTGAGCTACTGTGGCCTCTAACTGACAAAAGACAGTGCTGTCTTAAAACTCTAAGAGGAGTTTTTCCTAAAACATTTTGAGCCAAAAAAAGTTTAGTTTTGAAGCCTCTAATCTCAGCAGCAGGCCATTTAGAATATGGTATAATTATTGTTTCCTTATGTCACCATGAGGATGCCTGGCAGTTACTGTGTTGCCAAATAATTCTTACTAACAACAATGCAGCATTAAGGACAAATCTATCATGCATTGAGTTTTTTTTTTTTTTTTTTTTTTTTTTTTTTTTTACAGATTTTATAACTTTTGTTTCTTTTGTATTAAATGTTTTCACTTGCACGCACCTTGATATTTTAAAAACCTTTTCAAAAGTAACGGAAAACAATCTACAGATCTACAGTGATCTAAAAGTTGCAGAATGCAGATCAACGCTGGAACTGTCCTTTAAAATAAAAGAGATTGCACATAGAGAAGTGGCTTCCCTTTTCTCCTCCACTAGACCAAAACCAGCCTGATATTTACCATTTTCACTTTTCACTTCATCATTCAGTTATGTATGTCAGTTGTGTTTGTAAAATCAGGTCAAACTGTTTCGTACAGTAAAAAACACCACTCTGCACAGTGTGTAGCTAGTTCGGTAACCTGGAACCACTGGGGAAACTATAACATAACTATACATAACACATTAACAACGATTATTTTCATTATCTATCAACATTTGGATTATTTTCTTGATTAATCGATAAGTCATCTGGTCTCTGCTCTAAGCTCATTACCTCTGAATTGGGACATTTGGGACATTCAGAGCTGATAAACATTACAAATTACAAACATTACATAGTTTGTCCACCAGAGAGCACTGACAAGTTTATTTTTCAACTGTAAACTGTCCCTTCCAGCACATGCTGTACCTGTATCACAACTCTTTAATAATCTAATTGAATCTAATCTATCTAATTTTAAACATTTGTTGTCATTATGGTAAAAATGAATATTGTTATTGGATTTTTAAAACTCTCAAACACTGATTTTCTTGAATCTCTATCAGCCTCAAAAATCCACTGTTGGTCAGGCTCTACTGTGGAGCGGTTTGTTTTTGATAAAAGTGAATCTGTCCTAGTTATTATTCTCTAAATGCTGTTCTGAATTACAGTATAAGAACCATTCAGCAGCTACACCTTAAAGACTACTGAGAAGGAAAATAAAATGTATGGAAGATGCTAAAAGTCAAAGTTGAGAATGAAAAGAAGGAGGCAGAGTACTGCAGGAGCTTAGTGTGCTTTATTAGCTACTGATTAAAGGTAGAGGATGTCCTTTACTCCAGGACCTAGATAATCGGAAGAAACAAAACACACATTCTACTAGTGGCCAGCCTTCAGTAAAGGAGGGAAGACCGGGGCTTGTCTCATTTCAACTCTCTTCAGGAGTGGTTTGATCATGGAGGAGCTACATTTGGCTGACTCCTTCTGGCATTTCATTATTTTAATCATTTCTTTGTTGTTGAACTTTTTCTCTCCATAGAATTTCCATTAAAAGCTTAACTGGAACTACTTAAGCCCATTGTTTTTATGAGAAAATACTCTCCCGATACAACTCTGACAAAATATATTTTAAATATTTTTGAGATTTACATAATAATGGGCCAGGACGTATGTGGGTGAGTCTTGTTTTATAAGTCAAAACAATCGTAAATAGTCTGTCATTCATCATAGGACTAGTATGTATAATCAGAAATATTTATATGCGTCATGTTTGAGATGCTTATGTCACATCCACAGGCAACAGCAGCAACAGGATAAGAATGATAACAGACACACCAACGAGAATTACAATACAATATAAATACACTTACAGAGCTACAAGAGACTGAAAGCTACACATTGCACTAAGCCACAGTTGTGATCGCTGGAGGAAGACCAATCAGTTGGCCCTGTGGATGTGTCTCGCCCAATCCTGAAGGACGATGGGCGGGCTTTTTCTTTAAATTGCTTCAACGTAGTTGGCTGGCAGCATGCCGGTCTTGCCGGTGCGCTGCACAGTACCATACATCCACCCCTCATCGATGGACTGCACGTTCACAATAACGTCGCCATCCTTGAAGGACACCTCATCGTTGTCGGCTGCACCGTAGTCATACATGGCGCGCACAGTTTTCTGTACAGAATAAACGGGAAGATGTCAGAGATGCATGTATATGAGGGTGGTGTAAGTGCAAGAGGTTAAAGGATAAAGGCTGGAGATATTCTATAAGACCAACAATATGAATGAACAATATGAACAGTGAAAGAGGTTTTCCTCGCTGTAATCATTCCTCCTTTTCATACTGGCTATTAAAAGATCCCCTTCAAATGTGCTTTCAGCGTAAGTGATGGGGGCCAAAATCCACAGTGTGTCCACACAGTCATTGTGTGCAAAAATGCATTTAAAGTCGATGTACAGCTTTGTGTTTCCTCAGACAGTGTTTCCCTGTTGGGCTGTGGTGGAAGTATAGTAACAAAAAGAGGGACTTTGGCACTAAAAAGACTGTAACATTGAAAGATATCTACTTGATTTGACTCATTTGGACACTGAAGCTTCATATTAGCTTCAGATAAACTTTTAAATACATTTTTACACAGAAGGAGGACTGTGGATTTTGTCCCCCATCACTTACATTGTAAGTGCATTATGAAGGGATCTTCTAATGGTCAGTATGAACAGGACGAATGATTACAGCAAGAAAAACATGTTCATTTGTTGTTTTAAGACCGACATGAAAAACTGTGAACCTGTCCTTTAAATACTCATCAGTGTGTATTCATCCCCAGCCAAAAATAATCTCCAACAAAAACACTATTTCATGCTGTTTGAGTAATGTTTGCTAAAAACTAGAATGCCCAACTATTTTAGGAAATTACTGAGCCTTTTTAAAGAATGTAAGATTTTGTAAGATTTACATCTTCAGTAGGAACCAATTGGCATTGTTAGTTTTGGTCTTTCATGGGGTTTATTGACAATGAGAAAAATATAAAATAACACCAGCCTTGTCCTTTAATCCTTTAGAGTTTTTAAAATACCACACCATGACCAGACCATGTTTTTTCAAAATTTTGGAAAACGTACACAGTAATTTATCATTAAGGGATCGAACAATGCCAAGTTAGGAGATTTAGATGAGTATAAATAACTCTTATGATTCTGGGACAACACAAGCTTCTCTCCAAATCTTGCTTCTTTGTTTTCTTGAGTCAGGCTATAAAACAGCAAACTTGTCATTCCCTAAACCCCTCCCCCAAACAGCAATTTGTCCAATCATAGGTTAGCAACCGTCACTAAACACAGCAGGTCTGTCACACTTTAGAATCTTATCAGCCCAGTGAACAGCTTTGGTTTTGCCAGAGCTGAGGAGATATTTCTGGCATGCAGGTTGATTCTGACTGCAGGTACCATGGTACTGCACCCTTAGATAACACTTCTCTTGAAACCATCTGCTATGACAGCAGGTTTTTTGGAAACCTAACTCCAAACAATTGCAAGTGTTAGAGGACGGCATGCTGAAAGTGTATATACTTCACTTCAGGTTCAGGATAGTAAAGGTAAGTTTAAGTGTGTGTGTGTGTGTTACTAACCCCTGTGGTGGAGGGGTGTGAGGGGACAGAGGAGACTGTGGTCTGCTGGGTGGCCACTGATGATGACCTCTGCTGCAGCTCCACAGTCTTAGCATGCTGGTAGCCTGCAGATGGAAAAGAATACAAGAAACCACAGCTAAGTCACCGTCCTATCAAAGTTCACTGATACACGCCATACAATACTCTGTATTTGTTGAAGTTTGTTGTAGAGATTCTGGATCATTACCCATAGAGGAGGCCCCAAAGCCGTTGCTGTAGAGGGACATGTGGTGGTCACCGTCCTGAGACATCTCTGACTTTTCGTCAGCCATGCCGCTCAAAGCGCTGGTGGAGCGGGAGTGCTCCTTGCTGCGACGCTGAGCTTGCACTGTCAGAACAGTGTCAATGGTAAGATATAAAAAGTTGTAGTTGCAAATACAGTCTTAGTATAAGATGTAACATTTACATCATACGTCATCATATGAAGTAATCCTTTTGAGTTTCTCAACTCACCTGACATCATGTGCAGACTCCTGGACTGGATGTTGTCCTCAGCAGGGTCGTAGTCAAACACAGAACCAGGGTTTGTGCGCCACACACGCAGATCTGAGTGCAAAAAGGTCAATTACAGGATCAGTCCAGTGATTACTAGCTCTGTGATTACTAACTCAATTGTAATCAGAGGCACAAACTAGGGTTAAATGCTTTTATGAAGGAAAAGCATCTACATGAGCAAGTGCCTCCAACAATCGGTAGTATTCTTTAAGAATTAAATCTGTTCTATGTAGTTGCAGTATAAGATTTGTTCGTTGTGTACCAGTGATGGTCTCCTGGTCGTGCTCTATGGCACGTCTCCTCTCCATCTCCACCACACGCCTCTGGATGCCACGGTAGCTGATGTCGCTGAAATCCTGTGTATTCTTCTTCACACGCTCTGTCACAGGGTCGGAGGTGGTGGGAGTGAAGCTGCCCTTGTTCTTCTCAAAGTCCTGGTGGTATCTCACCTGGAGAACACAGATCGTGTAAGTATAACCACAGTTTTTACATGTAAGGAGCACTACAGAAACAGAAACACCTCTGTCACTTTAAAGGGGCATGTCATCCATGTTCAGACTTTACTTGTTTGTTATTTCTGTGTTCCAGGACACTTAGTGTTGATGGACATGAACCACTGAACTGTTTTGAAGCACAGAGATTAGGCAAATTTGTAAGCATGATTCAGGTTTATTACAACATGGGGCTTACAGTAAGTTCATAGCTTTGGACATTTACTATTGGTTATGTTGACAGTTAACTTAAGTTAATTGTTATCAGTTAACACTGATAAAACAAAGTTGGTTTGGCAAGAAACATAAGATGATGATCAGACAGGTTGTAAACAAGCCCACTATTTAGCCAGATCATCTAAACAACTTTATTTGGAGTTGAGTGCACCTCAAATGTCAGTAATGATCCTTCGTTGGACAGGAAAACTTTGTGTACCCACAACTATTGCAAATACGGTAAGTCATAGTATCCATTGTAAACTGTGATAGTTGTTTACAACTGACAGTTTGTTTGTTTTCTCTTTCAAATAAGTTTGGCTAACCTGTCTGATTGTTTGTTGCCCTTTCTTACTTAGTCTGACTTCTGTTTAGTGATGTAGCCGCATTCCCAGATCTCAACATTTAAGTTTATCAGCACAATTTAATGATTACTGATAAGAAAACTACGAAAACGAGACTCTCAAGTTTTAAAAAAATGGAATTATCCTTTAATTATGTGTTATGTATGTTATGTCAGCCAGTCGATCCCCCAAACACCATCCTGTTCACGTAAATACTCCCTAGAGCACCGAATGTGTATTAATCCACGACTGAAAATAGTCTCCAACAAATGCATTATTTACTCCTGTTTGCATAATGTTTACTACAAACTACAGTGCCCAGCTGTTTTAGAAAATTACTGAGCCTTTTTTAAAACTCAAACTCAGTACGTCTACAGTTGGAACTAATGCCTACAGTGCTACAGGCACTGTAGGCATTAGTTTGTTGATTTTGTAACAGTACAACAGTACAGTATACAACAGTTTGTTGATTTTGCATTTTGTTGATTTTGGTCATTTAATGGGATTTGTTGACAATAAGAAAAATATAAAATAAGACTTGCACTATCCTGCAAGTAGACTAAACTAAGAAAAATAAAACCTAAGGTGCATAAACACAGTAAGAAACTAAACAAAACAAAAAACAACAAAGGCTTACCCCAGAAATGATGCGCTGGGTCTCTCTGACGCGCCTCATCTCAGGTGTGTCCAGAACGAAGGCGGCTTTGCCCTGGACCTGCTTACGGAAACTGTCTGAGTACAGGACCTGGTAGAAAGTGGGGACAGGACGGTGGACGAGCAGAGGACACATAGTGAGCGTCTGAAACCTTTAAAAACTGAAGCCATCATAAAGTAGCCGTTAGCATCCACAGCACAAAGGGTGTGGCAAAGAGACTGAATTGTGAGAAAACACACACGGCTGCTAACAGAAGGAGCTGGGGCATTACTGGGATATCAGACGAATGAATTAGCAGGGAGATATTTATTAAGAGGCTGAAATATTAAATAAAACAAGATTACGTCCCAATCTTCAGTGGGAGAACGGCAGGAGAACAAGATGACGTGGAGTAGTTTCAACAACACAAGAGGTTAGCAGTGATGATGTACACAGACACACCACAGTTGGTGGTATTAAACATTTAAAAGAGCACAGTGGGGAGAATTAATACGATTAACTGGAGCCAGGGGACAAGTCAGTTAGAAAAGGGTTAACGTGGGGTACAGGTAGAACATTTCTTCAGTAGAATATGTTCTTTCTGTGGTTCTGAAGGTACCGAGCTAATGTTTTCTTGGTTCCTTTTGACTCGCTCCATCTCTGGAGTAAACACCACAGGAGTTCCCTTGGCTGAACTGTCCTTATACAACACCTACAGGACAGAAGCACAGCGCCCCAAGGGAGCAGTCAGACACTCTGAACCATAAACAGATCACACATCTATAGGACTGCTTTCATAGACTTGGGTTAACTTCAAACTAAAGGATAAAGACAAGGTAGTTTTCAGGAAATTTACAAGGAAACATGATTAATTAATCTCAGAGTAGGAATTCTTTTGTTGACGTGATATTTGTTATATTAGGATATTTAAGCAGTGTCTGAGAAACTGGTCCTATAGTGTGATTTATCCTGGCAGATCTTGTTGAACAGCCAGAATCACTGTTGTAGAAACAAACACACTTCTCACGCTTCAGCAGGATATTTAGCTTGTCATTCGCTGTGAAGTGGAAATTAACAGAGCAGCACGGAGCAGCCTTATGGGAAGAAAGCTGGGCTGCAGGTTAGAAAATACTGTACATGGGGGATGGAGAGGTGGGGGGGGATGGGGGACAGTCATCTTGTGGGGTTGATGATTGAGGATTAAAGATGATTTGAAAGAGTAAGAGGAGGAAGGAAAAAAAATGCGCGGAGGGAACTGAAGGCTGCATTAGGGTCAAAGTGGTGATGATGCAGGGCTGGAGCTCAGGAAACTGCAGTCTGTGCCTTGGATGTAGATAGATGAAGTGAGCAAGAGGTGATGAGAGTGTGAGTTGATGGCAGGGGGGAGGGGTAGTAGCAAATGGGCTTATGACGGGCATTATTGATGGGCACTACTGTCCACTCTCAACCGTTAGGAGCACACGTGGTTCTGTTGTGTTCCACTACCGAGCTGATGTTCCTCTGGGTTTGTTTCACCCGCTTCACCTCAGGGAGGTCTGGTATAGCTGTGCCTCCACCCAAAGAGTCCTTGTATTTTATCTACCCAACAGAAGGTACCGTGCAGGATAAATGGAGGAAAAAGTAAAGAGCAGGAGTCAATCAGAGACAATTACAAGGAGACAGAAAGACAACACAGCACAGCACAACCAACACAGAACATGGAATTAAACACTTTTTTCCTGAGAAATGAAGAAGCACGTTATGTTAGCGTCATAACACCCATTGGTGTTATCACTGCGTGGTGGGTTTGATGTGGGAAGCATAACAGTTTGGACTTCTAAAGGACTTGTGAAGGCTCAGGAGAATTGTTATGCCAGTGTGTTGGTGGGAGATGAGAGTGAGGCAGAGTGGCAGATGGAGGCAAATGAATATACAGTACAGGAGGGTACAAAGTCACATTGTGGAGTACCGTGCTAATATTATGCTGATTGCGTCTAACTCTCTCCATCTCTGGGGTCTCTGATACTGATGTGCCTTGTCCCAATTCTTCTTTGTATTGAAGCTTTGAATGAGACAGCACAAAAAAGTCAAATATGGTGGTAACACACTCAAACGCGGATTAGTTTTCAATTTAGGAGGGAAGAAAAATAAATAATTTAAAAAATTAATTATTTTGGGAAATATGGGGGGGGGAATTATTTTTTTCGTGGAAACGTGAGTTCAAAATCAAATCATCAACCAACACGGGTAAAAAGGAGTGATTTATGAAACTTAGTTAGGATGAAGGAGGGAAAATCAGGGCTGAAACACAGAAGCTAATGATGTCTAGACTTCCAAGTAGGGAAAATCAGAGGGCATTTTGGGGAATGATTGTAAGGATCACTGCAGTTCTCTTTCTCTACCAAGCTGATATTCTTCTGGGTTTCTCGGACCCGCTTCACCTCAGGAAGATCTGGTATGGCTGTGCCTTGACTCAGAGAATCCTTGTATTGTATCTGCCCAATTGCATAAGTTACACAGGTACAGTGTAAGACATACAGAGTAAGACAGGGACAAACAAAGAGCACAGCATGTACTGTAGACACAGACATGTCCATCCATTCACACACAACAGCATACATATTAGAACAAATGATTAAGTTTATATAATAAATTGTTACAATACTGATTATCACATTTTACAGTGGTAGTTGAGTATGTTTATGCTCATTCTGTTTTCAAAATGGATGATACTTCATTTAGTTCATGACTTCAGGGCTTAGATATGATGAATTATTATGAGAGAGAAATCCTACAGAACCCTCAAAGTCCCAGTGAAGTTGAACTTGTGTGAACAATTATTAGATTATATGGTGGAAACAAGGTCCATATACACTGTGGCTAAAAGTATGTGGACAAAAACATTGCACACATATGTGTTTGTTGATGACATTTCAAAACCATGGGCGCTAATCTGCTGGTGTAACGGCCTCCACTCTTTTTCACAACATTTTATAACCTGGCTGCAGGGATTTGCTCCCATTCAGCCACAAGAGCATCAGTGAGGCCATGTTAGGCCATAAGGCCTGGCTCCAGTTCATCAAAGGGTTGAGGTCAGGGCTCTCTGCAGGCGAGGCAAGTTCTTCCACACCAAACTGGGAAAACCATTTCTTTATGGACCTGGTTTTGTGCACGGGGACATTGTCATGTTTGGGCCTTCCCCAAACTGTTGACACCAAGCTGGAAGAACAGTGGTGTCTAAAATGTTGTCTGCACTGAGATTTTCTTCACTGGAACTATAAGGGGCCTAACCCAAACAATGGAAAACAGCCCCAGGTGTCCACTATAGCTCCAGGTGGCCATATAGTGTATTGTGCAAAAAAGTTTATCTTATCTTACTTGTTTCCACCAATCAAAATCCTTAGTCAAAAATAAAAGAAAAAAGTAAAATAAAAGAAAACATTGAATCAAAATGATTGTTTAGACAATGATTACATGTCAAGAGAAGTCTGGTTATGTTCTTGGACACTACTGTACATAGGGAGGGAATATGGAGGGAAGGCTTATTCAGGAGGAGATGAAGGAGGGCAGGGTGACTCTGTGGAGTACCGTGCTAATGTTCCGCTGGTTGCGTTTAACTCTCTCCATCTCAGGGGTCTCGGGCAAAGCTGTTCCTCCTCCCAAATCCTCTTTGTACTGAATCTTTACATAAATAAGGAATAAAAGCAGCAGCCAACGGTTAGCCTGATTTTATGTCTTGGATAATGAGGAATACTAGCTGCTTGATTTAATTAAAAAAAAACACATAGAGTGAGACAAACATATAAACCAACATTTAAAAGAACACGTTTCATCTGGACACATACACAACAACATGGTACAGTGAACAAAGTATTTAACAACACACAAGCTCTGCACTAACAAGTATAACAACTCTAGAGAGAAAATAGTCAAGGGTTAGTGGCGTGAATTAAAATTCTGCATATCTAACAAGGTTAAAAAGTATCTGGTCCAAAGAAATAAGGGTGGCACATCAGGGCTTGTTAAAGACGAGGAAAAGAAGGTAAAGTCAAGAAAAAAAAAGCAAGACGTGTTATTAGAATATGTTAAGAGAAAAAATATTGCGGAGTAGATACCAAGCTGAAATTCTTTGTATTTTCTTTAACACGAAGCATTTCAGGAGTGTCCTTTACAGCAGACACTTTGCCCTTTATGTTTTTAAGGTCAATCTGGTATTGATGCTACAGGGAGAAAACACAAGTGCAGTTAAAATGCTTCACAATAATAAAAAGGTCAAAAAGTAGAGAAGGAAACACAAGAGAAACTACTTATTTATAATAAACAAAAAACGGTGACTGTAGTTTCTTCTCAGGATGAGCCCGAAAAATATTTTCATTTATATCCCTGAATAAAACATACTAAAGTGAACAGCAAACACTTAATTTACATCTGAATTCAATCAGATTAACGAACACTGTACAAAAGACATTCCACTAACAGTACATGAGATAAAGTATTTAAGAATACTTTACAGCAGACATAGAGACATACACACGACATACTACCAGATGCTGGCACTGGGCATAACCTCTGACCTGAAGAACCTCTGACCTCTTACTGTAGGTCCCACAATGATCAAAGACACGCTGGCCCAGTACGAACCAGCATAATCTATCATTCCCATTTTCTACTTACAGTGCTGAAGTTCCTCTGGTTCTCACGGACTCTCTGCATCTCCGGAGTGTCCAGAACTGGCACATAGTGAGACATGGTCTTCTCAGCCTCCTCTTTGTACTTTTTCTGTTGGCCAAAAACAAAATCAGCAGGGATTTCTAATTTAAATTGAGTTTTAGATTTAAATACTACTGTGGTATGCGTAATTGGTTCAATTCAATAATCTACCTGGCTGACAATATTCTTCATCTGCTGAGCATGGAGGATGTCCGGAGTGTCAATGACAGTTGTGTAGCTGGCTCTGTCCATCTCAGCAGTCTGCTTGTACTTAGCCTAAGGAACAGAAATCTGTCAGTCAGCACAAATTCTGACCTCACTGTAACTACAACCAAAAGCATAGTAGAAAATACACCTGCTCCTGATTACATGTGTTTTTATTTCATTAATGGGAATATGGATCATTCACAGCTCAGAAGAAACTATATGAAACACAGTAAGATTCAGACCTGACTGAGGATGTCAGTAGCATTCTTCGCCCTCATGAAGTCTGGAGTGTCTGTAGCCAACGCCAACATTCCCTTGCCCTTTATCTCCTGCTCCAGTGACTTCTTGTACTCTCTCTGTAAATGTGACAGGTTACAAAGTGTGACATAAAAATACTATATTCACTACAAGCCGAAATGACTAGCAGATCACTCTAAACAACAGGATTTCTACTCATTCGTACAGAGGAGGGCTTCAAAACCAAAATGCCTAGGGGAATAGTGAAGAAGGTTAGCAGAAATTAGGGAGAACAGGGAAATTAAGGACAGCAGCTTGTGTGTGAAGCTCCATTCAAAACTGAAAAGTAAAAAAGCAGTTGTTAAAGCTGCAGTGCAGGACTTCCCTTCTGGCAGTGAGAGTAATTACAAAAACACCGTTGACACGTGCTTACGTCATAGGCTCCGCCGTAGCCTACTCCGTCGCTACTGTTGCGGCTGTAAAACGATAATTGGATACATTGTTTTGAGTGTCCCACAACCCCCGCGAAATGACTCGTTTCACTATCAGAATTTGATCCATTCGGTCCGATATCATTTGGAAAGTCTAGAAGAGCTGCACGATTAAATTGTTTTATCCCCCTTCAAGTTAGCAGAGAGCTAGCCAGAAGTTAGCTGGCTCGGCCGGCGGAAGCCTCTGTTGTGCATGCTCTGCCCATACAGTGCAGTATGTATTCATCCGGCCAGTGAGGGAATGTCAAACCTGACACCAGATTAAAAACTCTGGTATATTATGAAATACAGAGAGATTTATCTGGCAGTGATAGGCTTAATCAGCATTGTGTGAACTCGTTCGGCGACACGCTTGAATGTAACGGACGTTCATTTATATGTAAAAGTTCTGCACTGCAGGTTTAAGGACAGTGTGTTAAGGCATAATTAGTCATTTTCAAATTTCAGTAATTCCAGTTTATTTATGGAGAAACTTTCAACTGCTTTATAGTGCTACCTTGCTTGCTAATAGAAATGCAAAAAATCTGTCTCAAATGCATCCAGAGCATATCCTCCATATCCTAACCAAACAACAACAAAAAACAAAAACAAAAACTCAAAGTTCAAATTATCAGAAGTCATAGCTTTTTGTACACAGTTTTGATGCTACCAGGACCCTTGCTTTAGCACATTATGTCTTGTATTGCCATACAAGACATTAACAAGAAATTATTTGCTGTAATGTAAATAATGAACTATAAACTAAAGTCACTGTCAGGAGCAAAATCCCGGAGAAACAGAATATTACATGTCAAATCATGATATTAAAAACTAAAATTAAATATGATTTTAGTACTTTTGTGGAATGTTTATCATACAAAAGAGAACAGATGAGAGAAAGTCATTAGAAAGATTTTATAGAACTCAGAGAGCACTTGAATATTAGTGATGTCATCAAGCAGGGACAAGAGAAGGAGTCAAACCCAGCAGTCACCCTTTTAGTGTGATGATGAAGCTTAGTTAAGGGAATAGGATTTAGCAGATGATGCACCAAGAGCAGGATTGTGGGAAGGCACTTGGATGAGAGTGTGACGCTGCTCTCGTCACCTCTCAGTCAGTCATACCTCACACAGGATTTGAGTAGCATTCCTTGCTCTCAAAAGCTCCGGAGTTTCCTCCAGCACAGTTAGCCCTTTACCCTTCACTCCCTCCTCTAGATCCCTCCTGTATTCTCTCTACAGGTCAGAAGAAGAACAGAGAGACTGCAGAGAAGGGCACACAGGCAGGCCAGGCCAAGGCATACAGACAGACAGTACAGTGGGAAAGAAGCTTTGCTGCTTGCCCTCTAAGCTCAAAGTCACCAGGCCTCCCAAAAACTCATTCAAGCAGTGAGAGTGAGAGTTTAAGTATATTTTTTCATTATTAAAAACATGAAGATTGACACAATCAATCCCATTTTACAGAGAGTGGAGACACCAGTGACTTTGGCAAGAAACCTGATAAAAGACAAGGTGAACTAATTTTTATCAGATAGAACATAGAAACAACAACAACAACAACAACAACAACAAAACAATTCAAGTCAGCTTTTCACCATAAAAACATTGCTGCAAAAACAGGAAACAACTGCATGCAGGCTGTTTTTACACAAAGCTGATGTTGTCTCTTGCTAGATGAAAGGTTTATTGTGAAATGAAAAAGATGTGAACTTCTCTGCTACAGTACAAGTCACGCAATGGATAGAAAGAAGGTAGATGGATGTTGCAACATTAATAGTTTAGGACTGTGCAGTGACTCATGCAAACAAACTAAAGCTAAACTGTGTGGGGAGACCTGCAAAAAGTCAAAAGGGAACACTCGAGAGGTTAAAAAAAAAAAGGTGGTGACAGAAAAAAGGGACAGTGGTTGTGATGTAGTCTTAGTATGATTATAAAGCATGGGTGAGATAGGGGAAGTTGTCGGGGATAAATTATCCTTTAGTTACCTCGCTGACTATTTTGGTGGCGTGTCTGACATGTATCATGGCAGGGGTGACCTCCAAGCCTGAGAGGTTCGTGCCCCTCATGTACTCCTCAAAGTCCCTCTTATAGTCTTTCTATTGGCCGCAAAGACAAGACAGGGAACAGACAGAGCTCAGATAACCACATGCAAGCAGTGCTGGTTCACAGTGCAGTTATCTCATTACCTCGATTGCGCCGTTCTGCTTAGACACCCATGTCTGAATGTGCAGTCTTCATATGTGTGTGTGTGTGAGTTAATGTGTTTCTGTGAGAAAGCAGCCCTCATGTATGGAGCCTGGATTGTGCCACCAGAAGAATTACAGACTTTTATTTAATTGTTCATAATTTGATGAATAAAAAAGTAAATTAATCTATTTATAAAATATGCATTTATAAAATCAAAGTAAAAGGCAGAAACAAAAATATGAAGATCATTAAATTTGCCAATTAAATAATTCTATTTTTCTTTAAATGATTAATTGAACTTCAAAATGGAATTGCAAAATAAATTTGAAAAATGTATTTTAAGACTTTTAAATTTGACCTTTTCTTATTTCATTTACTAATGTGTCGGCCTATCATATTCCATCTCACTTCAGTTCATCAGCTAGCCAATCAGAGCTCCTGCTGCTGCGCTGACATCATTTCATCTTGAAATGAAAACTCCAGAAGCAGGAGACAAATGAGTTGTGAGATGGAATATGGCCGACACGTCAGTAAATGAAATAACAAAGAGCAACTTTTAAAAAATGCTATTAATTTATGAATTCATTATAATTAAACACTGTGGAATACTTCAGGCTCCATAAAATGTTCACAGATTGTGACAAAAAAGTACTTTTTTTACCTTTCTTTTACCTTTGTCATCCCTTCATCATGAGAGGAAGATCTGAACTTATAGTATATACAGTATTAGGGAGCAACAATACACAAGGTGCTGAGTAAGTTCAACTTTAACACATTTTACACTGCCTTCTCCCAGTGTGGAGAATACAATTACAGCTAGTTAAATAGTAGAAACTGTGATTTAAATTCCAGGATATTATAACTAATAAGCTGTTGAAATACAACCCTGGTGTAATAAACTGGCATTGAAGGCACTGTAAAAGGTTTTTCCAAACTCAAGAAACATACTGTAAGTTTAATATAAACAAGAGCTGGACATCCAACAAGCTGGGGCATATCAATATATAACCAGAGGCAGTACATTATATAGGTTAATATATAAGCAGGCGCTGATGAATCCTCAGAGAGGCCTGTGAAGAAAAGTTGAAAAGTTGTGAGCAGGTTGAACACAGAGGTGACAGACAGGGTGTTTACCTGGCTTTGCATGTGCTGGGCCTCCTTAGCTGTCACATATGTGGGAGTCTCAAAGTCCATCATGGGCTTGCCCTTCTCCTTCTCATACTTCTCCTTGTACTTCACCTGGAACAGCCCACACACATCAAATGTAACGTCAACTGCTTTCAATGAACAGTTTACATATACTGATAATACCGATAATACTGATACCCTACAGGAAGACAAGGGCTGCAGCTAACAACTACTTTCATTACTAGTTAATGTGTTCATTATTTTTTTTCAAATTAATCAACATTTGGTAATTTCTTAAATTAATTTAAATTCTTTAAATGTATTTTAGGTAGTTTGTTGTTCAAGGTAGTTGGTTAATTTCTTAATATTTTTGTGGCCCTTGTAAAACACCCCATTCATATGTTGTGACTCAGAAAAGATTTTTAGTGTGTCCTATAGTCTGCAACTTAAATGTTCAACAAATGAATGCAACACTACTTTTCTATAACTACAGGATGATAATGATGTGGAGAACTGAGAAACATATATCACAGACACAAGTGTTTGACAAGAAAGTGGAAACCCACAGCAGTTTTTTTGGGTTGGTGGGGGTTGGTGCAGTAATCATTGACCCCCCAGAGTCTGTACCACTTACGTTGCTCTGAAGTTCAGAGGCCTCCTTGAGATGAAGCTGTTCTGGTGTGTCAGGAATCATATGGTAGTGACCCTTACTCTCCTCAAATTTCTTCTTGTACCGGTACTACAGGGGAATTCCCAGTCAAGTAAAACAGCTCAGTACAGCAAACGAGAAAAGGAACGTATGTCTGGAGTTTACTCCCAACATTACATAGCACAAAAAAAGAGTCTCATATTTTATGACAGAAACAAAAACAATAACTTTCATAACTGTGAAAAGAGTTCTTGCAATGTCAAAAAAATGACATGCTTGTAAAACAGTAAATGAAAAATTTAAATAATGGTTAAAATTTACGTTAAAATGGTCTAAAATCATGGAGAAGTAGGGAGTTTTGTGTTAAGTGATCATTAATAAAAACTAGTTGTGTATGAACTATGGGATAAAAAAATTAGAAAAGAAAAAAGAAATGTAGGAGAACGAGTTTATAGAAGGTGGTAGTAGGGGAAGGTCAAAGGTCAAGGGTGAGAAGGGTAAGGATCACTACCAGATGAGGTCACAGAAAAATGAAGATATAGATGAAGGAACTTAGTGCACAAAACCACAACATGGCTAATGGACTACAGCATGTTGATTGTTACTGAGGTATGTGGGTGACAGAAAGGCTGCAGTCAGACACATTTCAATGCGCCACGACGGGCGCACTGAAACTGAACTGACTCCCAGCACCTTCCTGGGTGGGAATGTGAGAGGGTTAAAGGCTGATGATGTCTTACGTCGCTGGACAGCTTGCTGGTGCTCAGGCTGTGCTGCATGGACAGAGACTCAGCCATGTCGGTCACAGGCTTGTGGATCTTCTTCAGATCCCCTTTGTACTTCACCTGTGGGTGGTGTTAGCAGAATTAATCATAATGATAAATGAACATATCTCACAGTTGTTTGTATTTGAAATAGTGACATCCTCAGATTATTAATGAGGTCTTATGATAGATGTGGATATAAATCCTGCTACCTGAAAAAGGCTTTAGTTGAATTTGCTATTAATAAATGGTTAGACCTGCATGCAGATATACAAATACATCTTTAACATTAGATATAATGTTTGTAGGAATTATGTGACATGATGCAGGTTATGTGAGCACCTACCTCACTAGCCAGGTCATTGGCATCCTTCAAAGTCTTGTAAATCTTACTCTCCTTCAGGTCAAATTGCGGCTTCTTTCCTTTCATCTCCTTATCAAACTTCTCCTTGTACTTCACCTTTTGGGGTCGGATATACAGTATGTGAGAGTTAGTGTAAGTGGTAACTTTTTTGGACCAGTAGGAAATTTAGACGCCATCACAGAAACATTTAAAGTATAACATAATGCTTTGTTATAGTGTATAAAAAGGGATGAGTAAGTCATATTCCATTTACTATGTAGCTTTGTGTAAAAAGCTTTGGACTTGGGTACTGTATGCTTCTCTATATTAACACACAAATTTAGTTTGTATCCCTTGTTATACAAGAAAAAAAACAACTGTTCCCCATTTTCATTCAGCAATCATGACGCTAATTGGTCTTAGAGGGCAAGAAGGTTTAAAATGAGATGTTTACATCTTTAGTTTGGTTCCAGGCTTGAGAAGAAAATATTTTATATTTAAAAAATATTCATATTCTCATTTTTTATTCCTAGTCATACTACCTTATTTCAAAAACATCCAAGACATGTAAACATGCAGATTTATGGAGTGAACGATAACTCATTGGACAGTTCTGGTGTACAGTCATACTGTCTCTCTGTATCATCAGCACTCTACAGACCTGTGGGGAAACATTTTAAAAAATGTGTTCCAGAGCTGTACGTCAACTTCCAAGACTTTGCTTGGAAGTGTTTGCCAGGCAAACAGGATGCATCTCAATTGATACTTAAGACCACTTGTGATTGGATTTCACCTCCCTGCTCGCATTTGATGTTATATGTGTTTTACATGTGGCATGCAGTGCTGACCAGGGTCTTGAGCGATCAAATCCAACTGTGCTCTGAATGTATTTTGGGCGCATTCACACCTTTGTTTAGAGCTTCCCACTGATCACCCAAGATGCATTCTAGTGCCGAGTGTAAACAGGGCCAATACAGCATTCTATGGTCTACATAAACACAACATGGACTTCATATACTGTATTATAAAGTATGGAAGAATTAGAGCAGTAGGATTGTGATCCTGTCTCAGAGGGAGCTTGGGCTGTTCTGTCAAATCGACCAGCTTTAGAGAGAAAGTGAGACAAAGCAATGTCTCAGAAAACATGTGTAAATCCAGCAGCAATAATGAGTTAATCTGTATTGTTAATTTTACAAACTTTTCAAAGTTTACCATCGTTTCAAAGGCCTACACTGCCCTCTAGTCTTCAGAATCAAAAGTGAAGAAACTCAGCATAGGTGACTGCTGGATATACACATGAGTTAGGAAAGAATTGTGCACAAAGGTGAGTAACAAAAATATGATCCATTAAAATATAAGGCAATGATGCAACTAATGCAGTAATGCAATGCTTGTCTATGCTCAGCAGAGTTTGTCAGGGAAACAAAAGAGCAGAGGATGCACACAATGCTAAGCTGCTGGTTTGCAAGCAAAATCAAAATAATAACTTTATGGGATTTGAAGATCCAAATGAATTTTCTAAAAAAAACTTCTTATAGTGTGTGGCAAAGGCGCAGTGAACCCCACAGTAAAATCAGAAATCAGTCAGTCAGTAAATAGAAAGATAGGCACAGAAAGAGGGAAGAGACAAACATTCAGTAGCAGTCCTTTGGTTTCAGGGCATTAACCTCCTTACATTACTAGTCACGGCACTCATTTTCTTAATGTGACGCATCTGGGGGGTATCATAGGAAGCAGCTCCATGGAGGGAGGGCTTGGCCTCCACCTACAAAGCGCAGTGAGATGGAGGGATGAGATCACAAAGACTAGGACATTATGGAAGGAGAGAGGAGAGGAAAGCAATGAGGAATAGGAAGGTAAAGAATAGAAGGAAGGAGAGAGGAGCAGTGTAGGAAGACAGGTTTAAGGACAGGGTGAAGATGGAACGTGTACAATGTTATTATATGGGAAGTTAATAAGCATGTAAATCTACTTTCATGGACTCACAATGACATGGTAAGACATGGATTGTAAATGCAGGCTGGCAGAGGAAGCACTATGGAAGAGCTGCTAGTTTTATAGTTAGACCTACAGGACTGCTGCTAAGCATCTACTACAGCAATACTAGTCTGCACATATTATTTTAGCTGTGGAGCTTAAGAAAGCTGATCTGACAATAACACCCAGACAGGTGAATTTGCTGAACTGAACTTTGCTGGGGTGATATGACTTCCACTGACTGACGCCAACCATCGTGACTGTGAAATAAAGACATCTCAATCTCAAAGATGGTAACTGTAAAAAAAAAAACAGTGGGAAAGGAATGGCCTGGGGCTTCACAAGACAGATGGTTGATTTGGTTTGTGTACCTGGCTGGTCAGCTTGGACACCTCAGTGGCCAGAGCGATGTCTGGACGGTGGGCCAGAGAACCTCCACGGCTGGCCTCCTCCCGGGCCTTGTCACGGTAGCCAATCTGATGGAGACAAAACCAAACAAGATTCAGTGGACCATGTACAAACTACAGTGATGGCTATGTGGTCTTAAATGTTTTTTATGTTACATCTTCGGTGCTCAAGCCATCATTGTTGTTGTGTATGTGCACTGCGTTTCCTAGAGATCACTTTCCATCATAGTGTGTGCCGTACAATAATTTATCAACTATTTTCTTTTGAAGAAATTCAGCTTCGTAGGCGGTGGTCTTGTTCACACCTATACTACTGTTACTGACATTCACGCTTCTTATTTGCCATTCTTTTTATTGACAGGTCTAAATACTGGCAGAGCAGAGAGACATTATACATGATTAAGGTGTGTCTACATGTATTTCTGGCTAACTGTGGGAGAGAAAAACAGGCTTGTGCACAGTGAGATTTGTAAAAACAGAAACATGTGTACTGGTTAATACTTCTGATGTAAATAAGGTGTATGCTAATTTCTGCCTTTGTGTGGACATGTTTTAGTCTTTAGTCCAACACTGACAGAGTTTTTATGCATCTGCTTGCTGATTACCTGACTGATAAGTTTGGCAGCCTGGGTAGCCTTCTTGATGTCAGGTCGGTCCACCACAGAAGTGTAGTGCAGGTTGGCTTTGGCATCCTTCTTGTAGGCAACCTGTAGGGTTGGGTAGAAGAGTAGGAGAGACATGCACATAGTAAAAGAAATAAGAGAAGCTACGAAAACAGTGTACCATGCACATAACATCACAAGTAAAAATGGTATGAACTATCCCAGCATGGACATTGTAAGCCGAGAGAGTTGACAAAATTGTCAATAAAATCAATAAAGTGTTATTTTTGCATAGCTGTAGATATGACTCACGTTGCTCTGGGTTTTGGCCACCTCCATGGCATGCTTAACATCAGGTGGAGTAATCATGTTGTTATACACTGACTTGCCCTTCTCCTTCTCAAACTTCGCTTTATACAGTCTCTGTAAAAAGAGACAAGAAAGTTAGGGGCCAACTGCAGAAAAAAAAAATGTTGAGGATTATGAGTGTAAATGAGTTCTAAAATAAATGTGAGACAGCTTTACCCCGCTGACAAGCTTGTTGATCTCCTTGCTGTGGGCAGTATCGCGAGTCTCAGACAGGGTGGTGAATGAGCCAGACTGCATGTCCTTCTTACTGGCCTCCTTGTATTTGCTCTGAGGAAGAATTGGAAGGACTTATAATACACATGTTGTTATAGTCTTTAAAAAAGAGTGTTTTAGTGTAATATATCTCATTATAAAACACGTGTACAAGTGTACAAAAACAGGTTGATTTTCTACTGAATAGTTCTTACCTCTGACACCAGAGTGCGCACAGCCTTGGAATGGAGGATTTGAGGAGTGTCCAGGACGGGCACATAGTGGCCCTTTGACTTTTCATACTTCTCTTTGTACTTCACCTGGAGGGCAAAAATGGATAAAGTTTAAGTAGGAATAAAGTATTAGTAGGTTTTACAGCATGTCAGGTTATAGTTATAGAGTTGGTAATAAAGAAGGGGATAAACTTACATCACTGGCCATTTCAGCATTTCTCTTTGCCAGGACGGTTAACTTGTCATCAACCACCGGTATCACACAACCCTTCAACATCTCCTTGTCATACTTATACTCAACCTGTGGGTGAGACAATGGGAGAAACATTAGACCAACACGGTTGCATGTTGTCATGTCACCAAAGTCATACACATACTGTAAAGAAAAAGCACCCACTCACATCACTCTGCTGCAAAGAGTTCTTGGCAGCATTGACAAAGTCGGGTCTGTCTGCTGTCCAGATCCACTTGTTCTTGGTGGCTTCATATTTCTTCCTGTAGTCAAGCTGATATAGGAAAAAAAACAAATATTTTATCAAGACTTTTACTTTTTTTTAATCTAAGCATTTTAAATTTCTTATTAAGACATTTATTTGGCACCACTGATGACACTTACATTGCTGATGTTCTTGTAAGCCTCCTTGGCAGCACGAATTTCATGAGCCTCAGGGTCCATGTTGATCTGGGCCTTGCTCTTCTCATACACCTCTTTGTACTTCAGCTGCAAGATGAGAAACACACCATCAAACACAAAAATGTATTATGTATAATTATTATGTTGACTTCCTACGCCTCTGTAAAAAAGTGTTGAAGGTGCAGCCAGTCTGTGAGGGACTTACATTGCTAGTGATCTCCTTGACTTTCTTCATGTGCTGTTGGTATGGAGTGTCATAAGGCATGGTGTATCCCTTAGCCTTGGTCTTGTTGTACTCCATTTTGTAAATGATCTGAGGAATAATCATAATTGCAGTAGTCAGGAACAATTCAAAGGACACATACACAAAAATAAATCATGAAGCAATTGCTGACTTAGAAAAATTTACCCTCTGGACAAAAACAAAACATAAAACTTACATCACTGATCTTCTTGCTGCGTTTGTGGGTCTCGTACTCTGGAGTGTCCAGAACAGATGTGAACTTATCCTTGGCAAGCTCATACTGCTCCCTGTACCTCCACTGAAGAAAAACATGTAAAAGTTAGTATCACTCATAATAATGCTACCGATGTAATCATTAGCTTTTATTCATGTGTATTCTGAGTAGTCTTACTTCTAATTTCTGGGGCTAAAATAAAGACAAAAACTATCCATGAAAAGTAGTGGACAGATTCATGGAAAGAGATGCTGGTGCACTCATTAAAATATAGGCATGGAACAAAATTGTACTGATGCCCAGAAATTAAAAGTGACATTTCAGCATTATATGATGTCTTATTCTGAGTTTACTCTGAAGAAGACAAGTAAATAATCACTATATAATACTACAATAACAGTTTTGTTATTTCACTATTCATTCTTTTTTCTTGAATAGTTCTCTAACAGTCAGAAACACATCATTAAAAAGTATCATGTAATGTATCACTGGTTAATAATAATACAGTCCATGTCTCATGAGTGATGTGGTGCCATGCACAAGTTTATAGAAGCATGCATTATAAAACATGCATGAAAATAGAGGTGGTTATTTTTCAGGTGAAAATGAAGACAAAGACACATGGGAGAAGGGATGCAGGGACTGCAAATGAAAATTAGCCTGTATGGCTAAATCTGGCTTATTTACATGATGGTCCCAAGTGTTCATGTTAATTAATGTGCATTGTCCCTTCTTAAATAAACATAAACATTTTACCGCTATGCAGTCATGAAAATCTGCACTGCCCACGTAGTTCATGGTGACCAGCAGCAGTCCATCTTACACTAATAATCACTGAATCTGACACACACACAGTGGCTTCAGCAAAGATGAAGTTTACTCAAGAGAAGAAAGTGAAAGTCAAGTGACTGGTGGACTAGGTATGTACTAAAATGGCTGGTACAACATTAATACAATTTGTAAATCACATTTTAAAGCCAATATGTGTAGAATTTGAACGTTTCTTTGGCACCCCCCAGTGGTAGTATCAAACATGACACTATGGCATACACCAGGATTGCCTTTTGCCTTTTTCTACAAAAAAAGCTTCAGAATAATCTGAAAGATTATAAACTGTAATTACATAAAATTCCACACATAGCGACAGGTGACGAATCCATAGATGAATCATATCTTCAGTCTCAGCAGTGTCTGTAACGCTGCACTATAAAGTATATATACTGTATATATTTTCTGACTCTAAATATGTTTATCAGACTGCTGTTGGACAACTACTGCAATGCATTTTAAAATAAGTTAGATGTTTATCAATGAGAGCTGGGGAGGTGTGGATGGGTGATGGAGGGGTTAGAGCATGAAGGTGAAGAATGGGATGTGTGATAGTCATTTGGGAGTTACAGTGGACTGAATGAAGTGGAGCAGTGTCTACAGGATGAAAATACAATGTGATGAGGCCCTGTCCAGAAACAGCAAGACTTGACTAAGCATTATGCTGAATTAACTTTCAACTGTCAGTCTTACAGAGGGACAGAGGGATTATTTTCTGCCTGTTTGTGGACAGGGATCAGAGTTACCGTGGTTCAACCATTCTCGGCTGTTTACCTTACTGCTCATAGTGGACTGGTAAAGGGCTGTGAGGATGTCAGGGCGGAATAGCTCATTGCAGCCACTCTTTAGCAGATCCTTTGCTTTGGATTTATATTTTGCCTGTCCACACACACAACGACATACACACACACACACAGCATGCCATAGTTGAGGACACATGAAAAACAGCAGTGACACTGGGAGGGACTGGAGTGTCCGGAGATCCAAGTGTGACGATGGAGTTATATCTTCATCTGTGCCCAGTGACAGATAACATCATACTCAGAAGTGGAAAGTTTTACAAATACAAACGGATTTGTTTATTGGCTTGTTTGGGCTTATTCGTGTTCTTTTTACAAATCATAATTTATGCATTAATGAATGAATAATTAAATTGTCTCTGATGGCACAGATGAAGGAGTGTCCTGCTCGCTCAAGGTAGCGCTACAGCTGCTATTTGAGTGGCACAGTTTACAATAACCTGTGAGGGACAAAAAAGAAACAGAGAGTACGAGCAGAGACTAATACAGACAGGGACAGAAATGTATCGTGTTGAAACAAGAAACATAGCCATGCGACGACCACCGCCAGCAGGTCTGTCGACAACCTCATGCACCAGGGTCAGAGGCCTGGAGGACCGGGTCGGAGGAAACAGCGGAGGATGCAGGCTGGTCGTATGACGTGACCAGGGCTTTTACCTGGCTCATCTTCCTGTTCTCCCTGGCCAGTTGGTATCTAGGATCATCTGTAGTTATGGTGAACTTATCCTTGGTCTTCTCATAACTAGCTTTGTAGGCCCTCTGCTCAGAATGTCAGAAGGTAGTTAAAGACAAATGTCCAGAAAACAATGTGCGCTGTCATGTTAGGAGAGTTTTCCACGGGACAAAGGAAGATTAAAACAATTTGATATGAAGGCAACATTTTTAAATATTGTTACATGTAAAAAGGGGAGGTCATAAACATTATAGGCAATAATCAAATAATACTTTAACTTCATGATTTTTACCTCCAAGCTGAGAGTCCATTTAAAATGCACAGAGAGGGAGAGAAATATGTCGATTTCACAAAGTTGATTCAACAAATTAATTATAACATGTTTGTTTCTGCTACAAACATCAATTACCATACTGGGTTAAAGAATGAAAGGACTTACATCATTGATGAGAATGGAGGCAGTTTTGGCAGCCTGGAAGAATGGAGTGTCGCAGGTATACTTGAAGTTGCCTCTGTTCTTCTCAAAGGAGGATTTATACAGTCTCTGTTACCAGGAAAATGAAACAGTTATTAGGATCAGTTAAAATGACATTATTACTGTCATATACACTGTCATTATACAGCATATTTGATATATGAATTAAACACTTCATGAGTAATTTATGATACTTTCTATATTATGAAATAACTAAAAAATAAATGGTAAATTATGAACTAAATAGATCCTTTACCTCACTGAACAGTGCCTTGTTCTTTTCAGCCTGCACCAGCTCAGGTGTGTCCCACACAAAGCAGCCAATGCCCTTCAGCCAATCCAGGTCTTCCTTGTACTTGACCTAAAAAGAGAAATAAACATTTTTTCATTTAGATATTACACGGTCAATAATACTGCTTGACCTTCTACCCACTGAGGGTCACAGTTTTAATATAGAAGATGTGTGTTTTTGGAAGGCTTTGATGCAATTACTAAAACTTTTTCAGCATTATTAAGTGCTACATAACCACAAAATATCAAGTCAACATTACTCACATTGCTGACGTTGTCGTTGACAATTCTGCTGAAGAAGAACTCAGGACGGTCGGGGATGGACTTCCATGTACCCAGAGAATTAATGTATTTTTCCCTGTATTTAACCTGTGGTAGAGATGGATGGAAAGAAAAACAGTAAGATAGATGAAAGAGTTCAAATCAAAATTCGACTTACAAAGAGAGCCATTAAAATATTCAACCAGCTAATTTTAAGCGCTGACCTCACTGATGTCGTCTGTGACTCTGCGGTGGTAGGTGATGTCCAGAGCATCCTTGACAGTGTGGTAGTGGCCCTTAGCTAACTCGAAGGTCTCTTTGTAGCGCAGCTGAAGACATGAACAGCAACAGAATGGTTACCAGACATAAAATACAGAAAGTCATGTTTGTAGCATCTTTGTTGTAAAAGTAATCCTTGATCATAAGTCAAAGCCCACATTTTGCCTCAATGACTCTTACAGGCAGCATTTTTTGGCATGGTTGAAAAATTTATGAAACAACATGAGACTGTCGTAGGAGGTCACTCCATTAGCTAATGAAATTCTTAACTTAATTAATGCAGTTTTCCCCAGATGGAGTTGGACATGTTTAATTGCAGGTTTTATAGAGTAATGCTCTGAAATCAGTTGAGCAATCACCAGCTGATATCTCATTTTTATTTCAAGTCCCATAATGGTCTGATATATCTGCAAACTCTACACATCAGGTTACTGCTAAAAGGGAGCTTGAGCAGAAGCACCAGAGGGAAACCAAAAAAAAAGTATCTAGGTAGGGATAATGAAATATGATAATGATATAAATATTATTGTTTACTATGCAGGTTATCCAACAAGCATACTCACATCACTGGACTGGAGGTAGGATTTCTTGGCACGGACCAGGATCGGTGTATCAGCGATGGCAGTGTACCTGTGCTTCATCTTCTCATACTGTTCTTTGTACTTAAGCTAAGGAAGGAAGGAGGAAACAATTATTGCAACACATCAGGAGAGTTAGCTAAGTCTCAAGATATGCTCACTTTTATAAAATCTACAGGGGTGAGGCGTTATGAAGGCAAGATAGCCCACTAATAAACAGCAAGGATATACAAGCAAAGATAAAGGAGAAAAGATGAGGAAGACTTACATCACTGTAGACTATTTTCATTTTTCTAGCATGGCCCATGTTTGGAGTTTCCATTTCTGGGGTGAAATGGGCTCTCTCTTTACTGGCAAGGTCTGTGTACTGGAACTGTAGAAAAACAGAACATATAAAATCATGTTAGATTTTCAGGAAAAAGAAACATAAATCTGTGTAAAAAAAAACATTCAGTGAGTGATAACGTATCTCAACTTGCCTTATTAGTCAGCTGCTGGGCCCATTTGGCTCTCTGGATGTCCACAGACTCCAGAGTGGTGGTGCCCTGAGTCATTACTTCTTTGCCGTGGGCTTTGTAGTGCAGCTGAAGTTAGAGGGTCAGAAAAAGTCACGTCAAAAGCTCAATCAAAACCAATCACAATATTTATTTTCAGACAGAATACAAACATTTTTCTTAGAACACAATCCTTGGAAGACACTGCAAGCTATTTAAGAGCTACTTAATTGTCAAGAACTTTACTTTTATTTGGAGACCTAAGAATGTTACAGTAGGCTATCCATATAATGTGATAAAGAGTGTTGGGGAAAATGACTCACGTCACTCATGTGGGTCTTCAGCTCAGTCACACGCTTGTACTCTGGTGTGTCAAGGACCACGGTAAAGTTGGCAAGGTTCTTCTTAGCTTCCACTGGATAGTTGGTCTATAAAAGTAAAAAACAGTCCATACAAATGATTGTGATGCCACTGCAGTAAGTTGAATATGCAATGAAGGATAGTGATATAAGAGGATTTTCTACTGAAACACATACCCTTGATTTGGTGATGTTGCGGATGTGGACCATCTCTGGGGTGTCGTACAAGAAGCAGCCAAGGCCTCTTAGCCACAACAAATCCTCTTTGTATTTTAGCTAAAAACAAAAAAAGATTTTAAAGAACAATTTCTCACAAAAGTTTCCAAGTCAAATGTGTGAAAATATGAGTCAGACTTTATTTCTTTTTCCTCCATACCTCGCTGGTGATCTCATTGACGTGGTAGCAGTGCATCAGCTCAGGCGTAATGGGCATAGAGATCAGCTGTCCTTTGCTATTGTAGTATTTCTCTTTGTAGCACAACTAGGATGAGCAAGGAACAAAAAGGTTGCCTGAATAGAATATACTAATCAACTCCATCAAGCTACATGAACAAAAATAGGAACACAAAAGACATAAATTGTGTGAAAATGGTTCCGTACATCGCTGAGATTCTCCTGGTTCATCTTGACTTGTTTAATTTCAGGGGTGTCGTAGGTTGTGTGGATCTTGTCCTTTTTCTTGTGGTAGTCCTCACGGTACAGACGCTGTGCAAGTGGAGAAGGTGACGTGTGAGATTGTTTTATGCTGTACAGTTGCCACAAGGTAATAATGTAAATCTCCATCAACTATAATGTGTCAAGAATAGCAGCAGTGTTTTATCTTACATCGTTAGTGATCTTGTTAGCCTTCCTTGCGTTGATGAAGTTGACACCTTCTGGATGAAGAGTGTAGGACTTAGCCTTCATCATCTCATAGGCCTCCTTGTACTTCACCTATCCAAATAAAAGCAAAAAGAATGTGACTCAGTAACATCAAAACTATGTGAGCAAAGAGGCTTAATTGGATGATTTAGGATAAGAAAGTGAAATACTTACATCGCTGCTGACAATGGCGTTCTTCTTAGCCTGCTTGATGAGAGGGGTGTCATTGGGCAGGGAGTATCCGGTGGGCATGAAGTTCTTGTTGGCTTCCTTGTACCAGGACTGAGAGAAACCAGGACAACAGGGTGAGACTGGATGTATTTCAGGATAAAAAACATGTATACGGATAGAAAAATACAATGCTAACACATATACTGAGAGGACAAAATAAGGCCACGATCCGTGAAGGTTATTATGTAGACATTTATATCCAGCATTTTTTTAATTCATTTTTGTGGATATTTGTCCGCTTTCTTACTAATTTTGAGAACCCATATTCCCAGTCAACTGCTGTGTAGAGTGTAGATAGCTACAGTACCTCTGTGACTCATTGGTGGTTTTTCATTGCACTAGTGACCAGTGGGAGGTAAAATTATTTAAAATATTTTTGATTAAATAAAGACAAGAGCTGTGTCTGAAATTAATCCCTTTCCACTACACTGTGTAAAATGTATGTTCTATAGGGCCCATACAAATTCCCAGAATAGAAAAAAAAAGCATGTACACTACTTTCTGCTAAAAATCCCATGATGCAATGCTTTGACAGCTGCAAAAATTACAGCCATGCCTCACTACACCTGAGTCAGTGATAGCACAAAATTAAGATGATGCATAAGTCTCCTAAATCTAAATGTACTACTCACTATAGAGTAAACAATAGAGTGTGTATTAGTGAGTGAATGATTTTGGTCAAAGCAAAGCAAGGATTTTTTGAAGCGCACGACCAAGCTGGAGGTAACACCACCTGGATTGGTGGTGATTGTGGGTGAGAACTTTATTCCCGCTCCTACCATCCAGCATTTGTGACAATATTCTTACAACATACACACTGTGCATATATGACAGTAGTTCTTAAACATGTACACAATATTAAGAAATGCCATCTTACATCACTCTGGATGTAGTTTGCCAGGCGTGCCCTCTCTGTCTCAACAGTGACAGCAGGAGCAGTGTTGGTTCCCTTGACATTGGTGTTGTAATCATAGCGGTAGTGCAGCTGGAAAAAGAGAAGGAAAAACATTAGATGTATGGTCATGATTTTTTTTGTTATGTAATGAAATATAGACAGTAATAAGCCAATATTGTTCACAAAAGTTAAGGAGTCACTTACATCGCTCAGGTTTTGAGCATTCTGCTTGGCCGTCTCATAAACTGGAGTCTCAGTCACCACTGAATAGTCCTTGAAAGCCTCAATACCTTTGGCTCTGTACTTGTACTGGAATAGAAACACAACATGGTAATCAGCATTGGTTCTGATTGAACACTAGGTAGTTTAAAAAGTCTAAGGAGGATTTACTGAAAGGGAAGATAATGACAGTTGTCTGAGAGCCAGGAAGAAGAGGAATATGAAAAACATTTGAACAGTGAAGGGGGAGCTGAAAGTTATAAATCAAATAATTACAGAGAATGTGGAATAGAAGGTAGCCTAAGAATGAATATATTAGGTGGGCTAACCTCGCTCTGAAGGTCACCAGCATGCTTGACACGGAGGATCTCCGGTGTGTCCCAGGCATAACAGCCGATACCCTTCAGCCAGTTCAGGTCATCCTTGTAGAAGATCTGGGGAGAGCGCACAACAAAACACACATTCAATTATGGCAATCATATTAACATATTTTGGACATGTTCTACTGTAAGTTAAGTGGCTTTTGGCAGATGTGTTTTTATTGTAATCGGTTGCAACCTGACGATTTTTCATACAATGTATGGTTTAAAAAAACAACAACAAAAACAAACAAACAAAAAAGAACACAAACACATACATGTATATTGTATACATATATATACTTTTCTCACTTTCTTTTGGACTCCTCACTCACTGTGGTTTCCTTCAGTTGTCTTTGCATTCATGAATATGCACTTATAAAAAAAATAAACTGTATATCCAGCTGGAAACTGGATAAAGAAAAACTTTTCATATTAAAATAAGAAATTATCATGCACTGAATAAGATGCTAAAATTTAAAGAAATGCAAGTTAAAAAAGAAGATACAGTATTATCAAAAATAATATCACTGACAAATATATAAGTTAGGATGTGGCTGTACCTTTGACCAATCTGTAGCTACTGTGGCTACACAGTAACAAGCACAGAATATTAAGCTGAGGGAAGTTACTCACGTCACTGAGCTGCTCGTTGACTTTGCGTGCTTGGACGTACATCTGCATGTCAGGAAGGCATATCCACTGATGGAGATACTTGCGGTAGTATATCCCACTAACGGTGGACTGGGTGTTGCGGGCAGACAGGATATCCAGCATGTCTGGTGGGATATGGTTCTTGGCCTTGGTCTTCTCATAGTCCTCTTTGTAGAGACGCTGTAAAGATGGACAACAGGTGGTTCTTTTAGTTCTCGCATTATGTATGCACAAAAAAAATCACATTTTGATGCATTTTAGCTTGTTTGTTAAAACGGAGCTAATCTAACAGTGAAGCTCCTGTATTCCTCTTTAAAGGAAATTTACACATGAGGAAGATGAAATGGCTCAACAAATTTAACTTACATCAAGGACCAGCTTTCCAGCTTTGACGCAGCGAGCAGTGGCAGGATCATCCTCAAGACACTTGGGCAAACTGTAGAGGGATTTGAACTTCTCATAATCCTCCTTATACTTCACCTAAAGGGGCAAGAGGTTTCATATTGTCTCTTAAAGGCCAAAGGTCAAACTCACATTTGAAGAAAGTCTCAGCATAATAATAACATGGAATAAAATGAATAGAACTCAAAGTTGAACTCACGTTGCTGAGAATGATCTTCTGCTGTTTGGCATGCTGCAAGGCGTGTGAGTCATGAGGAATGCTGTAGTCCTTGTCTTTGATTTTGTCCCAGGCAGCAGAGTAGTTTTTCTGATGAGAGAAAAGCCAGAACATTATCATCATTAAAACATGCCATTGAAAAAGCTGATATTTTAAATGCTGTCAATGACATTCAAGGTTCAAGGTAGGATTTACCGGGCAATTAAATTGCATTCCTTCAGTGCTACAATGTACACAATGACTGACTGAATGCGTTCATGTATCTCTACTTACGTTGCTGAAGAAGTGTTTGAAGTTGTGGCATCTGGCATAGTCGTATGTATCCAGAACAGTGGTATACAGGTGCTTCTCCCTTTGATAAGCCTCCCTGTAGTTCAGCTGTCAATGACAATTGGATATTATTACTGCACTCATCTGGGCATTCAAACTTAAACAAATATGCTTATTTTAAAAGTCCAGCTCACTCACCTCACTGGCCCAGGTGTGACCCAGGACAGCAGTCACATAGACTGGGGTGTCTGTCACGATGGAATAATTGTTGTATTCTTTCTTGGCTTCCTCTCTGTATTTAAGCTAAAAGGGAAAATATGACAAGAGACAATTATGACAAATTCATGAACTAAAGAATTAAATAATTTTTCTTGAATGCCTGGACATTAAGAATTCTGTTACTCACATCACTCTGCAGCTCATAGGCCTTCTTGGCACGAACTATCTCTGGCGTGTCCCACACATAGCAACCAATCCCCTTCATCCAGGTCAGGTCTTCTTTGTAGAACACCTATAAAGTGAAGAGAGAAAGAAAGCACATATTTATGTGTATAATTCTGGAAAGAATGTTTAGATTTCTGTATTATTTCTGGCTTTCAATAAATCTAATATAGTCTAATATCTAGTATATTTTGTATGTAAAGTTGGCCTCTGGTGTTGTGCACGCATACTATAAGAAACTTTTGTCAGTAGTGTAGTATGATAAAGAACATGAGAACAACTCCCAAATCTGAACTGCAAAATAATTGCTCTGACAAAATCTCAAATTTTTTGAGCCTTCAATAAGAGAACTTTTATCAAATAACTACATATATAATGAAAGTCACAGTATATATATACTATATGTGTATTGCCTGTATATCTAACAGAAAATTGACAGTGGATGTAATGTGAGATTGTCTGATGATCTGCCACAGGATGTGGTACGAGCAGGAGAGGTGCATTGAAGAAGGACCTACATCACTGAGAATCTCATTGGTCTTGCGTGCACGGATGGCGTCCTCCTGGTCAGGATGACAAGTCCACTGGTGCAGGTAGGTGCGGTAGATGACGTCACTCAGCATGTCCTGGCACTTCTTAGCGACCTGGTTAGCAATGACGTCAGGTGGGATGTGGGTCTTGGTCTTGCTGTGATGGTAATCCTTGTGGTAGAGCCTCTGTAAAGACATGCAAAGTTATTGACGTTTTTATTAACAATGTGACACAAATAAATGTAAAATAAAGTTTATGGAAATAGATATGGATATGTATGGAATGCGGAACAAATTGACAAACGATATCTTACCAAGCCCTTGTTTTTCTCCTGCTCTCCACATCGCATCACCTCAGGGAAGTCCACCAGGGTCCCAGCCAAATAGTGACCTTTGGCTTTCTCATGGGCATCTTTGTATTTGGCCTGGTAGAATCCAGAATAATAAAAGTCACAATTTTGTTTACATACTGTAAGAACTGTAAGAAGAATTATGTGCCATGCGTCACTGACTACAACAAAAAAAAGTGTAAGACACGCACATCACTGGCAATGTCCCTGCCCTTCTTGCAGCTAAGAAGAGGTATGTATTCATGATCCAGATGGTAGCCTCCAGCCTTAGTCTTGTCCCATTCCTCTTTGTAGAGTTTCTGAAAACACACAAAGTAGGTACAATGTTTATGAAAAGGCTGATACAATATGTGATATACAATCAACAAAAGAAAATTGTCAAAAATCATTGACATTACCTCACTGATGTTCTTAGACACCTCCCTGCTATGGGCCAGTAGAGGAGTGTCATCTGAACCAATGTAATGACCCTTTTCTGCGTTGAAGGTCTCTTTGTACTTCAGCTACAGTAGGAGTAAAAGAGCAAGATTTAGATTTTAGATTTGATTGCTGTTTATTAATATGCTTTATGAAATTTAGCTGTTTAAATGTTAGATTTTTACATACATCGCTGAGATTGGCAGCATTTATCTTTGCCAATACGATCTCAGGGCGATCCACAACCAGGGTGTATTTTCCAAATTCTTCTTTGGCATTCTTCTTATAGAGTCTCTGCAAGAAAAAAAAGAGCATCAAGGTGAAACACAATGTGTTGACACCAAAACAAGCAACACGTGCAAAAAGAAAAATAGCCAAATCCAAAGACAAAAATGTAATACAGTAAACATACATCGTTGAGAATCTCCTGTGCTTTCTTGGCCTTGACATGGTCAACAGAGTCAGCTGCAACCCATCCACATCCACGAATCCATTCCAAATCAGCCTTATATACATTCTGCAGACAAAAACACAGATACATTTTAGAAGGTTAAGAAAAAGATTTCTGTCAGTTTATTGCATGAGTATGTTAAATGAGTCTTAGTTTGGAATGTTATCTGATTGCACTCACATCACTTTGAAGATCATAGGCTTTGCGGGCCTGGATGACGTCATTCTGGTCTGGCATACAAGTCCACTGGTGCAGACGGGTTCTGTAGTTGAAATCATTGACTTGTTCTTGGCATTTCTTTGCCAGTTCAAGATTCAGCATGTCCACTGGCAGGTGGAACTTGGTCTTGGACTTGTTGAAGTCCTTCTTGTACAGGGCATCACTAGCAATCTTGGCTGAGTTCAGAGCCAGCATGAGCAGAGGGTCATCTTGGATGCTGAGAGCACCGATGTGGTGGCCAACCTGCTTACGGTATCCCTCATGGTACTTATGCTACAGGACAGACAAAAATCATTATCTTCATATGGTCATGTTCTCAATCAAATTAAGAGTAACTTTAATAAATGTCCTTATTATGAAAGGGACAAATGCAACTGTGTCCCACTACTCACTTGACTTTGTACTTTAGACGTATGGATGCACTGCTTGATTGGTACAGCATCTCCAGGCATGAAGTAGCCTGTGGCTTTGACCTTATCCCAATCTTTAGTGTACAGTTTCTGAAAGAGATGGAGGTAGTTATTGGTTCATGTATCATTTATCAAGCTGGATATGCAAGGGGATAAAATTGGTATGAGACAAAGTATTGTTGAATTTAAATAATGAGCAAATACAAGGAGTCATCTTACCGGGTGAACATTCTTAGCCACCTCTCTGGCTGTGGCAAGAGTTGGAGTGTCCACCAGTGAGTACTTAGTCTTCTCCTGATGCCAAGCCTCACGATATTTGGCCTGAAAAGAATGAGAAATCAAAACTCAGTTACCAAAAACAGCTAAATTATTCTCAAGTATTTGCCACTTTGCTGTGGTGACTGAATTGAAGAGGGGACTTAAAATCATATCTAGAGTAACATCAGAATAGCATAGTCATCCTCACCTCATTGAGGACGTTAGCAGCATTCTTGGCACAGACCAAGTCGACTCTGTCAGCTGGAACTATGAATTGTTGCTCATCCAACTTGACACGATAGCCTCTCTGTAAAATAGCAAGAAAGATATGCAATAACAATAATTCAGCTAATTTCCTGAAGTTGTATTTTGTCTGCCTAAAGAAACTTTAAAAACATTTTACATTTTACATCTTACAATGTCTGTGATTTTATGAGTAATTAGTGTCAAAGTGATTTTAATTAGCAATCAAACTTACATCAGCCAGGATCTTCTGTGCGTGCTTCACCTTCATAACATCCACACATTCATGTGGGATCCATCCACATCCACGTAACCACTCCAGATCAGCTTTGTACACAGCCTGGGGAACCAAAGCAGGTGGATTTGTTTATCTGCTTTGCATGACATGTAATTTATACAGACAATCACAATATGAAAGGCTCTTGGGGCTAAAATAGGTATACAGTATATCAATAAAAGATCCAAGAAATACCATCAATGAACACAACCATAAAACACATCACTTTGCAGATCATAGGCTTTTCTGGCCTGGACCACATCAGTCCACACTGATGGAAATAAGTTCATGGACTTGGACTTGGCATTTATTTCTTGGCCAGCTCAAGTGTCAGAAAAAACTATGAAGGCAGTGTTCAATAAACAAACAAAGGAATTCTCTGTGCTCACATCACTCTGCAGGTCATAGGCCTTTCTGCCTGGACCACATCACTGGAGTCTGGCAGACAAGTCCACTGGTGCAGGCGGGTGATGTAGTTGGCGTGGTTGACCTGAATCTGGCATTTCTTTGCCAGTTCAAGATTCAGCATGTCCACTGGCAAGTGGAACTTGGTCTTGGACTTGTTGAAGTCCTTCTTGTACAGGGCATCACTAGCAATCTTGGCTGAGTTCATAGCCAGCATAATCAGTGGGTCGTCTTGCACACAGCGAGCACCAATGTGGTGGCCAACCTGTTTACGGTATCCGTCTTTGTACTTGTACTAAAAGAGAAGGGATAAAAAGTTAATGACACATCAGCAAGTAGGTCATTAATTAATCTGCTGTACTTTATCCATATTTTTTTCTTACATCACTAACGATATCTCTGGAAGCTCTAGCCTTAAGCACAGAGATAGCATCCTCCTTGATATGATAGCCTTTGGCCTTCTGGTCATCCCATGCCTTTGTGTATAGTTTCTGCACAGAACAAGAAAGTATGATTAAAAAGAATGCATGTCATAGAGTTAGCATGTCAAAAATCATGTACTGAATGAATAATGCATTTCAATGAATAAAATATTTATATACTTTTAAGATGTTTATGTAAAGTTTTAAGGATTTCAACATAATCAGAACTGGTACAGAGGTTGCAACAATATAAACTTACATTGCTGATGTTGATAGCATTGGCCTTGGACAGTTCAAAGGTGGGCGTGTCAGGTGGCAGGTGAATGGTGAGCTTGTCTTTATCCCAGACTTCTCTATATTTCCACTGTTAGAAAGAAAAACAAAACATTTATTTCTTTATTTTGATGCCCTCATTCACATAGATATTTGTACAAGACATTTAGTGTTAAGTTTTAAATCCACCAAAAAGAAGAGGTTATTACTCACATCACTGAGATTTTCAGCATTTTGCTTGGACAAAACAATAGTTGGTAGGTCAACGACGCTGGTGAACTTGACAGTGCTTGGGGGCTGGCGATAGAGCCTTTCATTGAGAATAGTCTGGGCATTTCTAGCTTTGATAACGTCCACAGAGTCCTGAGGTGACCAGCCACATCCTCTCAGCCACTCCAGGTCAGCTTTGTATACAGCCTAAAAAAAAACAAATATCACTTTTTACCACACCATATGCCTTTATGTTTCTGTTTTGTAGTTCTTGCATTTCCCCATCTGAAGAAAGTCTCAGAAAATGGATGGGGGAATTGCCGTGACATTTGTTGGCCACATGTCCAGGACACATCAAAATGTTGGGAGTGATTAGAGAATCTATGAAACTAACATAGTAAGAGATTTGATTCCATATCCTGAGGTTGTCTTTGCAGGGTCAAAAAGACGGTAAAACTTAATGCAGTTTCAGTTATGGTGATAATTTTCATTCTTTTAGTTAGAAAAAAAAATATTGATTGCATTACTCTTTTGTAGCATATGATCTAACAACAAACTCCAAAAATCCAACCTTACTTCACCTTCTTTCAACAAGACAGCTAAAGTTCACATATACCTACATCACTCTGTAGATCGTAGACCTTTCTAGCCTGAACCACATCATTGGAGTCTGGCAGGCACGTCCATTGGTGTAAGTGAGTTCTGTAGTTGAAGTCATTGACTTGGATCTGGCATTTCTTAGCCAGTTCAATTGTCAGCATGTCAACTGGCAGGTGGAACTTGGTCTTGGTCTTCTGGAAGTCTTTCTTGTAGATGTTGTCACTGGAGATCTTGGCTGCATGAGCAGCCAACATAATCAATGGGTCATCGTTAACACTGAGGGCTCCAATATGATGACCACACTGCTTGCGGAAACCAGCCTTGTATTTGTACTGAAAATTTGAGATAGAAATATTTTTCAGTTTATTTTCAGTTTTTCAAAATAATTTGGTTCAGTAGAATTTTCAAAAAGCAGCCTGTAAAATCACAAAGTGAAGGGAATATGAAAAAGTTCAAAAGAGAGGGACAGACTTACATCACTGATGATGTTTCGGGAGGCTTTGGCCGCTAAAACAGAAATTGCATCTTTGGGAAGGAAGTAGCCTTTGTTGATGGTGTCCATGAAGCCTTCACGGTAATGTTTCTGGGGAAACAAGAATGATGTTGAGTGGGTGTCTGATACATTGTGTCCTATACAGCATAACAATAAGTACCTGAGGAGCAGACAATTTCCTTTACACTAGAAGTGATTAAAAAGTCAACAAATACATAAAATATAATTCATTCATCAAATCTTAGCACAATTAACTGATAAGATACATAAATGAAGTTAAAAATTACTGATATGGTAATAAATTGTACTCATTGGTTATGCAACTAGTGAAGCTTACCAGACTGGTGTTGAGTCTGTTCTGCTGGGCCAGGAGGATCTCTGGGGTGTCAGGCATGATGTGAAGGTTGGTTTTATCATTCTCCCAGGCAGAAACATAAGCTTTCTGGAAACAGAACATGAATGTCTTAACAAGTTACCGGCTTCAATATTAAACAAAGGGGGCTGCTGAAACATTATGCCAATGATTAGGTAAAATACCCTACGAAAACCCTCCCAAAAGAAAATTAATAAAGTACAATGAAATAAATATTAATATTGAATAAGATGTGTGATCTTCACCTTGTCCATGATCTGTGCATTGGCCTGAGCAAGGGCATATGGCATGTCACATGTGTTGGCAGTGAATTTGAAGTTGCTGGGATGCTGACGGTACTTCTTTTCACTCAGGATCTCTGCTGCCTTCTTAGCTTTCTCCACATCAACGGAACCAATTGGCACCCAACCTGTTCCCCTGACCCATTCCATGTCAGCCTTGTACACAGCCTACAAGTGGAAGGAACAGAGGAGTCATAGTGAGTATTTTTAAAGGTAAAAAACAATTAAGGCAGTGTTTAATAAACAAACAAAGAAACCCTCATTGCTCACATCACTCTGCAGGTCATAGGCCTTTCTGGCCTGGACCACATCATTGGAGTCTGGCAGACAAGTCCACTGGTGCAGGCGGGTGATGTAGTTGGCGTGGTTGACCTGAATCTGGCATTTCTTTGCCAGTTCAAGATTCAGCATGTCCACTGGCAGGTGGAACTTGGTCTTGGACTTGTTGAAGTCCTTCTTGTACAGGGCATCACTAGCAATCTTGGCTGAGTTCATAGCCAGCACAATCAGTGGGTCGTCTTGGACACTGAGAGCTCCGATGTGGTGGCCAACCTGCTTACGGTATCCTGTCTTGTATTTGTACTGGGTAGAGAGAAGGAGTGAAGTGATAATTAACTTAATAGATATAAGCTCAAGTCAAAATCAGTTAGACAAATATTCAAATATACTGTATGTTATGTACATCACTGATGATTTCTCTTCCATGTTTGGCAGCAACAACAGAGACAGCATCAGCTTTAAGGTCATAGCCCTTTCTGAAGATCTTCTCAACATCTTCCCTGTAGTGTTTCTGAAAAATAAATATACAAATTATAAAATGAAAACCATGATGCGTAAAAATATATTTGCGTGATATTTGCTGGCATGAATGTAGAAAAATAGAATAAGTCAAAACAGAACCGACGTTACCTTGCTGATGTTGTAAGCATTTGCTTTAGCAAGCAACAGCTCAGGTAAGTCAGCAGATACATGATTTTTAATCTTGTCAGCCTCCCAAGCAGAAATGTATTTTTGCTGTGGTGAGAAATAGACAAAGACAAAAACACAAATTGTAACCACCAGGAAAAGATTCATTAAATAAGCAAAAATTGTAAAAGAGTGATATGATATTAGATACCTTGTTAATGATATCGGCATTTGATTTGGCTAAGACCATGGGCATGGAAGTCATGTCAGTTGAATATTTCAGTGTGTCTGGGTTCTGCCTGTAGAGGCGTTCACTGAGAATTTTTGCAGCATTCTTGGCCTTCAACACATCCAGTGAACCAATGGGGACCCACCCTACACCTCTAACCTCATCCAAGTCAGCTTTGTATACAGCCTATTGGGAAAAGCACATACATTAACATCCCAACATACTGTGAGCACAGTTGACAGGGAATAATATGTTTAGATATATTGACCATGTCACAGAGGGCTTACATCACTCTGAAGATCATAGGCTTTCCTGGCCTGGACTACATCATTAGAGTCTGGCAGACAAGTCCACTGGTGCAGGCGGGTGATGTAGTTGGCGTGGTTGACCTGAATCTGGCATTTCTTTGCCAGTTCAAGATTCAGCATGTCCACTGGCAGGTGGAACTTGGTCTTGGATTTGTTGAAGTCCTTCTTGTACAGGGCATCACTGGCAATCTTGGCTGAGTTCAGAGCCAGCATGATCAGTGGGTCGTCTTGCACGCTGCGAGCACCGATGTGGTGGCCAACTTGTTTACGGTATCCTGTCTTGTACTTGTACTAATGAAATCAGCAAGAAATGTCCTATGTTAAAACCTGAACATCTGTCATGTTTTTCTTATATCAGTGTTGCAAACATATAAACAGTATGGTACAGTATGAGTCACTCACATCACTAACGATGTCCCTGGATGCCTTAGCAGACTTGACAGAGATTGCATCTACAGGTAGGAAATAGCCCTTGTGGATGGTGTCCTCAAAACCTTGTCTGTATTGTTTCTGCAAAGAAAGACATAGATTAATACATTTTCTGCATTAAAAGTTTTGATTCTACATGAATGTAGAATGTTTAATGAATAAAGGTGTAATTGTGGCACTTAAAAAAGCTTCAGGCTTTCCAGAATAGGCAGGTAAAGCATTGCATTGGATTGGATTGGATTAGGACTTTGCTCAAGGGATCACGTTCATAGAATCCACTGTAAGAATCTCATCTGGCAGCTAATTCAGGTCAGAGTAATCTGAATGAGGCGTAAGAAGGTTAATAAGTAAATACTGCTAACAAGAGGGCTTCCAGATTCTGTAAAAAAATATTTTTAACATCTCCAACACAAGGGCCAGTCTTGTTGACCTAAAGATAGTGAGAAACTGTAGTTAAGATCACATTCCAAATAAGCCATGGTTCATATTCTTATTCCGGGCAGTAGGAATTATACTAACCCTGCTAATGTTGATAGCATTCTGCTTAGAGAGGAGGATCTCAGGAGTGTCAGGTTTGACGTGTAGCTGGGTCTTTTCCTTCTCCCATGCATCGATGTAGAGACGCTGGAACAAACCACAAATAATCCCTGTGTTAACCAATGGTAATTACTGAAAAGATGTCCATAGTGAGATCTTTATTGCAAATCAAGATAATCAATCATATGTTCTGTAAACCCCTCCACACAAGAATACATTTATATTTGACCAAAAAATGATTGTACCTTGTTCATGGTCAAAGCATTAAGCTTTGCCCGTTCGATGTCCATGGCATCGGTTGTGAGAGTGAAGGGAGTAGTGCTGGGGTGTTGGCGGTAATTCTTATCACTCAGGATCTCACCAGCTTTCTTGGCTTTCTCCACATCAAGTGAGCCAATGGGGACCCAGCCCAGACCCTGGAGCCACTTCAGGTCAGCTTTGTAGACAGCCTGTGAAGTGTAGTGATGCACAATTCAATTTCTTACCAACTTTGTACCATGAACATAAAAAAGACCTGGAGAAACAAATTAACAGGGAAGCTACACTCACATCACTCTGCAGGTCATATGCATGTCTGGCCTGGACCACATCAGTGGAGTCTGGCAGGCAAGTCCAGTTGTGCAGACGGGTGATGTAGTTGGCGTGGTTGACCTGAATCTGGTTCTTCTTGGCCAGTTCAAAGGCCATCATGTCCACTGGCAGGTGGAACTTGGTCTTGGACTTGTTGAAGTCCTTCTTGTACAGGGCATCACTGGCAATCTTGGCTGAGTTCAGAGCCAGCATGAGCAGAGGGTCATCTTGGACACTGAGGGCTCCGATGTGGTGGCCAACCTGCTTACGGTATCCTGTCTTGTACTTGTACTGGAAAAAAATGAAATAAGACCATTATTTGTTTGCAGTTACACAAACACTTGTACAAGTGGTAAAATGAAATAATAAAAAAGAAACTTACATCACTGGCAATGTCCCTGGAAGCCCTGGCTGCGATGATGGAAATGGCATCATTGCGCAGATCGTAGCCCTTCTTCTTGGCATCTTCATTTGCCTGCTTGTACTTTTTCTGTAAACAAACACAAAAATCCCACAGATATTAGTATTTACATTTTCCATTTTAAGTAGTGCAAGGTGATGATTAAATATAACTGTTTATTGACTTGAAGTGGAATTGTATAGTGATGATATGATCATGTCATATTATCATTCTACAAAATTTTCATGTCCAAATGAATGATTCAGAGCACATTGTATTTAAAAACAACAAAAAGAGTTATTGAGGTTTTTGTTTTACACCTGTGATGAGTTTTGTCTGATGCAATGCATAATAGTGGAACACAATTCTTTTTACTGAACATTTGATGATCTTGTATGTTATTTTGCATACATTGGCCATACCTTGATATATACAGTATGTATCAATAACAGAAAAATATCCTTATGAATATGCCAGTATTGATTTCAATCATATCGCCCAGTTCTCATTGAGAGTGATGCATTGATGAGGGCTGCTGTAACACAATAACTGTTTAATTCTTCACTTACCAAGCTGTAGTTGACATTGTTTGCTTTGGCTAGAAGAACATCCATAGCATCAGGCATGACGTGGATCTTGGTTTTCTCATTCTCCCAGGTGTCAATGTATGCTTTCTGCAATCACAGAAACCAACAACATGAGAGTTTATTCATATTATGAATCCTGCAGGTATGCCATTTTATGAAAAAAATTCCATATCATATCAGCATATATAGTCAACAGAGGTGTTTCCTATTAAATAATTCTCTGAGGATTGATCATTGAATACCTTGTTCATAACCTGAGCGTTAGCCTTAGCCAGCGCCAAGGGCATGTCTTCAGTAGAGACTGTGAACTTGTAGTTGCTTGGGTGCTGACGATACACTTTTTCACTCAGGATCTCACCAGCTTTCTTCGCCTTCTCAACATCCAATGAACCTATAGGCACCCAGCCAACACCCTGCAACATCTTTTGATCTGCCTTGTAAACAGCCTGGATGAAACAAAAAGGGTTTATTAAGGTAAAACATATTCCAACACTTTAAAAACATAAACATGAAAACTTAAATGTTAGGATTCATACTCACATCACTCTGCAGGTCATATGCATGTCTGGCCTGGACCACATCATTGGAGTCTGGCAGGCAAGTCCAGTTGTGCAGACGGGTGATGTAGTTGGCGTGGTTGACCTGAATCTGGTTCTTCTTGGCCAGTTCAAAGGCCATCATGTCCACTGGCAGGTTGAACTTGGTTTTGGACTTGTTGAAGTCCTTCTTGTACAGGGCATCACTGGCAATCTTGGCTGAGTTCAGAGCCAGCATGAGCAGAGGGTCATCTTGGACACTGAGGGCTCCGATGTGGTGGCCAACCTGCTTACGGTATCCTGTCTTGTACTTGTACTGGAAAAAAATGAAATAAGACCATTATTTGTTTGCAGTTACACAAACACTTGTACAAGTGGTAAAATGAAATAATAAAAAAGAAACTTACATCACTGGCAATGTCCCTGGAAGCCCTGGCTGCGATGATGGAAATGGCATCATTGCGCAGATCGTAGCCCTTCTTCTTGGCATCTTCATTTGCCTGCTTGTACTTTTTCTGTAAACAAACACAAAAATCCCACAGATATTAGTATTTACATTTTCCATTTTAAGTAGTGCAAGGTGATGATTAAATATAACTGTTTATTGACTTGAAGTGGAATTGTATAGTGATGATATGATCATGTCATATTATTCTATAAAATTTTCATGTCCAAATGAATGATTCAGAGCACATTGTATTTAAAAACAACAAAAAGAGTTATTGAGGTTTTTGTTTTACACCTGTGATGAGTTTTGTCTGATGCAATGCATAATAGTGGAACACAATTCTTTTTACTGAACATTTGATGATCTTGTATGTTATTTTGCATACATTGGCCATACCTTGATATATACAGTATGTATCAATAACAGAAAAATATCCTTATGAATATGCCAGTATTGATTTCAATCATATCGCCCAGTTCTCATTGAGAGTGATGCATTGATGAGGGCTGCTGTAACACAATAACTGTTTAATTCTTCACTCACCAAGCTGTAGTTGACATTGTTTGCTTTGGCTAGAAGAACATCCATAGCATCAGGCATGACGTGGATCTTGGTTTTCTCATTCTCCCAGGTGTCAATGTATGCTTTCTGCAATCACAGAAACCAACAACATGAGAGTTTATTCATATTATGAATCCTGCAGGTATGCCATTTTATGAAAAAAAAATTCCATATCATTTCAGCATATATAGTCAACAGAGGTGTTTCCTATTAAATAATTCTCTGAGGATTGATCATTGAATACCTTGTTCATAACCTGAGCGTTAGCCTTAGCCAGCGCCAAGGGCATGTCTTCAGTAGAGACTGTGAACTTGTAGTTGCTTGGGTGCTGACGATACACTTTTTCACTCAGGATCTCACCAGCTTTCTTCGCCTTCTCAACATCCAATGAACCTATAGGCACCCAGCCAACACCCTGCAACATCTTCTGATCTGCCTTGTAAACAGCCTGGATGAAACAAAAAGGGTTTATTAAGGTAAAACATATTCCAACACTTTAAAAACATAAACATGAAAACTTAAATGTTAGGATTCATACTCACATCACTCTGCAGGTCATATGCATGTCTGGCCTGGACCACATCATTGGAGTCTGGCAGGCAAGTCCACTGGTGCAGACGGGTGATGTAGTTGGCGTGGTTGACCTGAATCTGGTTCTTCTTGGCCAGTTCAAAGGCCATCATGTCCACTGGCAGGTTAAACTTGGTTTTGGACTTGTTGAAGTCCTTCTTGTACAGGGCATCACTGGCAATCTTGGCTGAGTTCAGAGCCAGCATGAGCAGAGGGTCATCTTGGATGCTGAGAGCGCCGATGTGGTGGCCAACCTGCTTACGGTATCCTGTCTTGTACTTGTACTGGAAAAAAATGAAATAAGACCATTATTTGTTTGCAGTTACACAAACACTTGTACAAGTGGTAAAATGAAATAATAAAAAAGAAACTTACATCACTGGCAATGTCCCTGGAAGCCCTGGCTGCGATGATGGAAATGGCATCATTGCGCAGATCGTAGCCCTTCTTCTTGGCATCTTCATTTGCCTGCTTGTACTTTTTCTGTAAACAAACACAAAAATCCCACAGATATTAGTATTTACATTTTCCATTTTAAGTAGTGCAAGGTGATGATTAAATATAACTGTTTATTGACTTGAAGTGGAATTGTATAGTGATGATATGATCATGTCATATTATCATTCTACAAAATTTTCATGTCCAAATGAATGATTCAGAGCACATTGTATTTAAAAACAACAAAAAGAGTTATTGAGGTTTTTGTTTTACACATGTGATGAGTTTTGTCTGATGCAATGCATAATAGTGGAACACAATTCTTTTTACTGAACATTTGATGATCTTGTATGTTATTTTGCATACATTGGCCATACCTTGATATATACAGTATGTATCAATAACAGAAAAATATCCTTATGAATACGGCAGTATTGATTTCAATCATATCGCCCAGTTCTCATTGAGAGTGATGCATTGATGAGGGCTACTGTAACACAATAACTGTTTAATTCTTCACTTACCAAGCTGTAGTTGACATTGTTTGCTTTGGCTAGAAGAACATCCATAGCATCAGGCATGACGTGGATCTTGGTTTTCTCATTCTCCCAGGTGTCAATGTATGCTTTCTGCAATCACAGAAACCAACAACATGAGAGTTTATTCATATTATGAATCCTGCAGGTATGCCATTTTATGAAAAAAATTCCATATCATATCAGCATATATAGTCAACAGAGGTGTTTCCTATTAAATAATTCTCTGAGGATTGATCATTGAATACCTTGTTCATAACCTGAGCGTTAGCCTTAGCCAGCACCAAGGGCATGTCTTCAGTAGAGACTGTGAACTTGTAGTTGCTTGGGTGCTGACGATACACTTTTTCACTCAGGATCTCACCAGCTTTCTTCGCCTTCTCAACATCCAATGAACCTATAGGCACCCAGCCAACACCCTGCAACATCTTCTGATCTGCCTTGTAAACAGCCTGGATGAAACAAAAAGGGTTTATTAAGGTAAAACATATTCCAACACTTTAAAAACATAAACATGAAAACTTAAATGTTAGGATTCATACTCACATCACTCTGCAGGTCATATGCATGTCTGGCCTGGACCACATCATTGGAGTCTGGCAGGCAAGTCCACTGGTGCAGACGGGTGATGTAGTTGGCGTGGTTGACCTGAATCTGGTTCTTCTTGGCCAGTTCAAAGGCCATCATGTCCACTGGCAGGTTGAACTTGGTTTTGGACTTGTTGAAGTCCTTCTTGTACAGGGCATCACTGGCAATCTTGGCTGAGTTCAGAGCCAGCATGAGCAGAGGGTCATCTTGGATGCTGAGAGCACCGATGTGGTGGCCAACCTGCTTACGGTATCCTGTCTTGTACTTGTACTGGAAAAAAATGAAATAAGACCATTATTTGTTTACAGTTACAGTTACTAAAAAAGCAAGTGTGAGATTTTTGATAGCCAAACTGGTTGAGGGGGAAAGCATGAGAAATGACAGTATATAGGTAGTACGGGCTAAAAATACACTAAAAAGACAGACACACTTACATCACTAGCAATAACAGTGGAGACTTTTGCAGCCTGGATAGAAATAGCATCAGCACGAAGATTATGGCCCTTCTTCTTGGACAGCTCATTGTCCAATTTGTACAGTTTCTGAAGAGAGAGAGAATATACATTTTTATAAAGTAAAGCATGTTTACTTTCAAATGACTATATGAATACAACAATTTAAAATATCCATAATCCACAAGTGTTGTGACATGTTTTTCATATCAGTTCATGACAGACCTTAAAAGCTTTGTGCAGAAATTGTGTAGAACAGTTAAGGTATTACACTGTACCTCACTGTAGTTTCTCTTGTTTCCTCTAGCCAGAACAATGTCCATTGCATCAGGCATCATGTGGATTGTAGTCTTGTCTTCCTCCCAGGCTTTGGTGTAGGATTTCTAGAAACAAAATAGATATTGGTTTGATTTCTTTGATAGATACTACTGATAGAGAGGAGATATTTCTAATATTTTCCCAACAAGTCATATCCAGTACCTTATCCATAATCTGGTTGTTGGCAGTGGCCAGTGTCAGGTCCATGGAATGCATGTCTTTAGTGAATTTGTAGTTGCTAGGATGTTGACGGTATCGCATCTCACTGAAGATCTGACCGGCTGTTTTTGCTTTCTCAACATCCAGCGATCCAATAGGAACCCATCCTGTTCCTTTTACGAAGCTTTGATAGTCACTCTTGTACTGGTTCTAAAGAGAACATGAACATATTAACAGTATTCCTTTACAATGCAGCACAGCTACATAGAGCATTAGTACCAGTATCTCCAAATGGCTTAAAATTACTGTGGACTTTACAATTTCCTACAAATAAACTTAATTTTAAGGCGATTAAATCAGTCTTTGTACGTACATCACTGGCGATGAATTGCATGTTACGAGCCAGTTCCAGGTTCATGGCATCAGCCAGCACAGTGTAGTGGGAGATAATCTGCTTGTAACCAGCCATAGTCTGAGCAGCAGAGGCATGCTTGGCATGGACCACACTCATCATGTCAACTGGAGAGTGATACTTCAGCTTGGACTTGTGGTAGTCCTTCTTGTAGTTCTTGTCACTCTGGATTTTGGCCACCTCCATGTAGTGAACCAGCAGAGGATCGTCCTGGAGGCTGCGGAAGCCAACATGGTGGCCCTTTGCCTTCTCATACGCCAACTTGTACTTGTACTGTAACAGCAAACAAGTACTTATTAATTCACAGACACTGTACTGTTATACAGCTGCAGCTGATGTGTTGTATTGATTCATACAGTATGTTATTTTCCACTTACATTACTGGCAATAGTGGTACCAGACTTTGCAGCCACAACTGGGATTGCATCTGCTTTGAGGTTGTAACCCTTATTGGCCATTGCCACAACACCAGCTTTGTAAAGTTTCTGTGAAAGATATTTAAATATGATGAGAATGTAATAAAATAGTGTTTACATTCACACAACAATCATCATTGAAGTTAGAGCAATCATATATTAACTATTACCAGCAATTGATTTATCAATGTCATTGATTTGTCTTACATTGCTCATGTTGAGGGCATTAGCCTTGGCCAGGACAATCTCAGGAGCATCTGGCATGACATGGACTGTCAGTTTGTCCTTTTCCCAAGCTGCAGTGTATGCTTTCTGTAAATCAAGACCCCAGAAAAACAAATGAATACTAATTCTTTTAAATAAGATTGTTGATAACATGTTTGTAACCATCCACTGTAGAGTACATTTAAACATGCTGCACCTTATTCATGATCTGGTTGTTGGCAGTAGCCAGAGTCAAGTCCATGGAGTCCATCAGCTTGCTGAACTTGAAGTTGGATGGATGAGTGCGATATTTATTGTCACTCTGAATCTCACCACCAACTTTCGCAGTTTCGACTGCAAGTGAGCCAATAGGGACCCACCCAGTACCTCTGACATAGTTGTTCCAGTCAGACTTATAATTAAACTGAAAAATAGAGACAATCAGATTATCCGGACAGTTCTAAAGTTGAGATCAATGAATAAATCTTTTATAACTACTTTCTTAAACTTTTTGGCATAAATTTGCATAAAAATTCTACATGCAGTGAAGTTGTATTTCAGACATGGTTCTGACTCTAAAAGGCAGATTTCACTGTTTGCCACTCACGTCACTTGACTGGATGTTCATGGTGCGACACAGTTGCAGTTGCATGTTGTCAGGCAGAAGGAAGTGGCTGTGAGGGATCTTCCTGTAACCAGCCATAGTCTGAGCAGCAGAGGCATTCTTGGCATGGACCACACTCATCATGTCAACTGGAGAGTGATACTTCAGCTTGGACTTGTGGTAGTCCTTCTTGTAGTTCTTGTCACTCTGCATTTTGGCCACCTCCATGTAGTGAACCAGCAGAGGATCATCCTGGAGGCTGCGGAAGCCAACATGGTGGCCCTTTGCCTTCTCATGTGCCAGCTTGTACTTGTACTGTAACAACAAACAAGTACTTGTTTACAATGTATGATGTGTTGTAGTAGAGAAAAAACTTGTTTTGGTACAGGAATTTATTTCCAACTTACATTACTGGCAATAACGGTACCAGATTTGGCAGCCACAATTGGAATGGCGTCTGCTTTCAGGTTGTAGCCCTTGTTGGCCATCTCCACAAAACCAGATTTGTAGAGTTTCTGTGAAAAACATATAAGTTCATATTAATAAATTACCATGATTAAAACAATATATAAAACATTCCTTAGACAGAGACAGAGTTCACTATATAGAGAACAATCATGCATAAACAATACTATACATCACCCATTATTGACACTAGTCAGTACATTTTTGAACAAAATTTGTAATGTAATATAACGTCTTACATTGCTCATGTTGAGGGCATTAGCCTTGGCCAGGACAATCTCAGGAGCATCTGGCATGACATGGACTGTCAGTTTGTCCTTTTCCCAAGCTGCAGTGTATGCTTTCTGTAAATCAAGACACCAGAAAAACAAATGAATACTAATTCTTTTAAATAAGATTGTTGATAACATGTTTGTAACCATCCACTGTAGAGTACATTTAAACATGCTGCACCTTATTCATGATCTGGTTGTTGGCAGTAGCCAGAGTCAAGTCCATGGAGTCCATCAGCTTGCTGAACTTGAAGTTGGATGGATGAGTGCGATATTTATTGTCACTCTGAATCTCACCACCAACCTTTGCAGTTTCAACTGCAAGTGAGCCAATAGGGACCCACCCAGTACCTCTGACATAGTTGTTCCAGTCAGACTTATAATTAAACTGAAAAATAGAGACAATCAGATTATCCGGACAGTTCTAAAGTTGAGATCAATGAATAAATCTTTTATAACTACTTTCTTAAACCTTTTGGCATAAATTTGCATAAAAATTCTACATGCAGTGAAGTTGTATTTCAGACATGGTTCTCACTCACGTCACTTGACTGGATGTTCATGGTGCGACACAGTTGCAGTTGCATGTTGTCAGGCAGAAGGAAGTGGCTGTGAGGGATCTTCCTGTAACCAGCCATAGTCTGAGCAGCAGAGGCATGCTTGGCATGGACCACACTCATCATGTCAACTGGAGAGTGATACTTCAGCTTGGACTTGTGGTAGTCCTTCTTATAGTTCTTGTCACTCTGCATTTTGGCCACCTCCATGTAGTGAACCAGCAGAGGATCATCCTGGAGGCTGCGGAAGCCAACATGGTGGCCCTTTGCCTTCTCATAAGCCTTCTTATATTGGACCTAAAAGACAAAAGGGGCAATTTAGATGATAGTGACAGTTTCACATACATAGAAAAAAATGTTCTGTGTTGGGTAGATTTATGATTTACACACATTGCTGGCAATATGTCTGCCTTGCTTGGCATGTAGGATAGGAATAGCATCAGGCTTCATGTCGTATCCCTTGGCAATATCTTCCAGCCACTTGTGCTTGTAGTGACTCTGTGGATAATACAGCAGTGTTTCAGATAATGTTTTGTACACAGATGATGCTATTATGATATACACTTAGCATTTTAGGCAAGTCAGATTCCATCTATGAGAACATATTTGGCTGGTAAAGTAGAGTCTAACTTTGATTTCCAAAAAATGTTTTGTTTTCTAACCTCACTGAGAGACTGGGCATTAAATTTAGCCTGGAGGAACTCAGGGCTATCAGCTGGCAGGTGATAGGTGTGCATGAACTTCTCACCGGAAGCTTTGTATGCAGCCTAGAGAGAAGAAAAAAGAAGAGTAAAATGAGAGTTTTTGTAAGTTTTGGTCTGACATGCATAAATATTTCAACACATTTTAAGAGAGGGAAAAGGCATTGCATCTTACTTTGTCCATCTGTTTCGAGTTGGCCAGAGCCAGAGCCATGTGCATGGCATCAGTCTTGCTTGTGAACTTAAGAGTACTGGGATGCTGGCGGTAGCCCTTCTCATCCAGGGCAGCTCCCGCAGCCTTGGCCTTCTCAACATCCAGGGAACCAATAGGGACCCATCCTGTGCCTTTATGGTAGTTGGTGTAATCTGACTTGTAAACATTCTGTGGGAATAGAGAGAAAAATAAGGTCTTCTCTTTTAAAATCTGTAAAACGGTGCAATCTATTTACTTATTTATGCACCAATCATCTAGCATTACAACATAGTAACATACAAGTGAAAAGTGACAACACGTACATTACTCTGAATCTCCATCATGCTGCGATACAACTGCAGGTGCATGTTGTCAGGAAGAAGCAGGTAGTTGTGAGGGATCTTCCTGTAACCAGCCATAGTCTGAGCAGCAGAGGCATGCTTGGCATGGACCACACTCATCATGTCAACTGGAGAGTGATACTTCAGCTTGACCTTGTGGTAGTCCTTCTTGTAGTTCTTGTCACTCTGCATTTTGGCCACCTCCATGTAGTGAACCAGCAGAGGATCATCCTGGAGGCTGCGGAAGCCAACATGGTGGCCCTTTGCCTTCTCATAAGCCTTCTTATACTTGACCTGTAAAAAAGAAAAACATTAGGTCTCATGAATAACATTATTGAATGAATTAGCATTTGAATAGTATTATTTATTTTTTATATTTATATTCACAACTTACATCACTGGCAATGTCTCTAGAAGTTTTTGCTGCAACAATGGGAATGGCATCTTCCTTCACGTGATGTCCTTTGAGCAGATCTTGACGGTGATCATAGGTGTAGTAATTCTACATAAAAAGAGCATCAGTGTTGTGTTACAAATATAGAAAAGGTTTACTTTCTATATATGTTTTATATTTGCACAAAGGCTGGGAAATATTCTACAGGAATCTGCAACTAACCTGGCTGATGTTGACAGCATTGTATTTGGCTTGCATCAGTTCAGGGGCATCAGGAGGGAGATGGTAGGTGTGCATGAACTTCTCTCCACTGGCCTTATACGCTTTCTGCATAATTACAATGAAGAGATAGGTTCATATCTATTCTGAAAAAGAATTCCTAGACTGAAATCATGAGACTTATATGGGAGCAAATTAGGAAGTTATTTAGTTTCCTCTTCCTCACCACATCCAGGATCTTGGCATTGGCCTTGGCTAGCTCCATGTTCATGGAGTCAGGGAGGCTAGTGAACTTGATGGTGTCAGGGTGCTGCCTGTATTTTTTCTCATCCATGGCTGCTGCTGCCGCCTTAGCTTTCTCTACCTCCAGAGAACCAATGGGAACCCAGCCCATTCCCTTGACTGAGGTCTCATAATCCAGTTTATAATTGTACTGGACAATAAAGGAGACACCAAAGGAGAAATGCAAAGTATCATTAGATCAAACACCGTCTTTTAGCCAAGACATAAAGCAAGACACAAAGTCCCTAAAAGGAAGAATTTAAACTTACATTACTGGAGTTGTGGTTCATGTCACGAGCAAGCTGCAGGCCCATAGCGTCAGGCAGAAGACTGTAATTATGGTGGTGCTGCTTGTAGCCAGCAAAGGTCTGCACTGATGAGGCATGTTTGGCGTGAGTAATACTCATCATGTCCACTGGAGAGTGATACTTCAGCTTGACCTTGTGGTAGTCCTTCTTGTAGTTCTTGTCACTCTGCATTTTGGCCACCTCCATGTAGTGAACCAGCAGAGGATCATCCTGGAGGCTGCGGAAGCCAACATGGTGGCCCTTTGCCTTCTCATAAGCCTTCTTATATTGGACCTAGAGGTCAAATTATAAATAATATCGCTAATTATGTAGCATTTAAAGAATTTTAACAATTATATGATGCAACAAAAGTACAGAACATCTGGTAGAGGGCATGTTAAAATAGTGACTGAGTATAACTCACTGAGAAGCTGGCTCAGTCTTTAAAAAACTTACATCACTGGCAGCATGTCTGGCAGCTTTAGCAGCAATAACAGGGATAGCATCAGGCTTCAGGTCATAACCTTTAGCAATCATCTCCTGCCAGGCAAGCTTGTAGTAGTTCTGCAATTACAGATTAAAGACATAAACAACAACAAAAAATGTGAACACAGAATAAATTTGGCAGAGATTCACTACACATTTACAAACACTCTTTCGCATGTACACTATACTGTGTATGTCAGTGCATACACACTTACATATACAGTATACAGTATACAGTATGTACATGTACATACATTTTTTATTTTGAAAGACTAACCAGGAATGAAGGATAACCTTATATACATTGCATCGACAATTGTGTTTTACTTGTTAAATGAAATGAAAGCAGGTTTAAATAAATTAATGAATAGAAAATATAACATTACATTCAGGAGCAAATCCATTTAAATGTACCAACATAACTACTTCAAAAGTGTTCTATGAAAAAAATATTTGGTTTATGTAACGTAATTCAGAAATGTGATCTCTCAGTATTTCTATGCATTACTTTGCTGATGTTGTAGGCATTGCACTTGGCCTGGAGGAACTCAGGGACATCAGGAGGAAGAGAGTACTTCTGATGAATCTCCTCCAGACCTCTCTTGTAGAACCGCTATAAGGAAATAAGGACAATAAGGGCAGAGGTCAAATATACTGCACTTATTGCAATGTAAAGATAAAGTGAGCTTAGAATAAAAAGTGCAAAAAGATTTCTCTCTGCAGAATTAACAGTGAGAGTGACAGTAGACTCACATCACTCCTCTGAAGCTGGTTGACTTTGGCCTGCATCATGATGGGGTGGTCATCAATAGATGTGAAGGGGATTGTGTCTGGGTGCTGTCTGTATTTTTTCTGTTGGAAACACAAGTAAATGATCACATTATGTGACATATCCTGCTAGCAATGACATATGTCCATTTGTTTGAAGTCATAGGGCATTTGAGGAGACATTTAGAGGAGGAAAGTGTATACAAAGAAAGTGAAGGGGTGCTGTTGAGCACATACCTCGTTAAGGATCCGAGCAGCGTTCTTGGCTTTTTCCACCTCCATGGAGCCAAAGGGGACCCATGGGGCACCTTTGGTATAGCTGTTGTAGTCAGACTTGTACTCATTCTGTGATGCAGAAAAACAAAGCAAAACAAAATTAAATGGCGTCACTGAATACACAAAAAACAAACTGTCAGCAATAAGACGTTAAGTCTAGACATACGTCACTCTGGATGATGTTGGCTTTCTTGGCCAGGTCCAACAACACACTGTCGTAGGGAAGGAAGAAGTTGGTGCTGATGCTCCTGTACCCGGCCATGCTGGCAATTGACTGGGATTTCTTGGCCAAGGTGACCGACATCATATCCAGTGGTGCATGGTACTTGGTCTTTATCTTTTCATAGTCCTTTTTGTATTCACGCTGTGCAGATATCAGTAAGAGATTGTTCAGGAGTGCCCTCTTATCTCAGCTCTAATATATTCATCTTAAAGGAAATGACAGTAATTTAGTCCTAAGGCAAGCTAATGACTTACCTCACTCTGGATTTTGGCAACATGAACGGAGTGCAAGATCTTGGGATCATCATTAATGCTGAGGGCTCCGACCATTTGTCCCTTGTTCTTCTCATACTCCTTCTTATATTTAACCTACAAAGAGGAGCACACAGTTATGAATTGCTAGATTAATAAAAAATACTTAAACAAACTGACTGAGTACTAAAAGGAACTGCAAGAAGCTGATATTGTAGCATACTTACGTCACTGGCAATGTTTGTATGAGCACGGGCAGCAAGGATTGAGATGGCATCACCCTTGACCTCAAACTTCTTTGCTTTAGATTTCTCCCAGTCATACTTATAACAGTTCTGCAAGGAGAAAATTGTACTATTCAGGACAAAAAAATGTATACCAAATTAAAGCTGACAGCAGATCATCTTAGAAATAAGTACATTTACAAATAAAGTGAATTACTTACATCACTGAGGTTAAAAGCGTTAACTCTGGACTGGATGAAGAAGGGATAGTCTGGGGGCAGACTACACTTGAACTTAGTTTCCTCATACTTTGCCTTGTAGTTCAACTGCAAAAAAGACAAAATGATAGAATTATGTATTCATAACAAAACTCTTGATTTCCTTCTCATTAGTCAGTGTGATCTATTTATATCATACTGCTAATAAAAAGTCATTTCAAGATGAGGCAGATGTTAAGGTAAAGTGTTATTTGACTTTCTGTCACAGGAGGGCAGCAGTGTATTAACTGGACTCTATCTGAGAGACATTAACTGTCCCTTTCCCTGCCTCCCCAGCCCCTCTCTGATCACAGGGTTTATTCTGGGCCAACTGTGTGCTTGTTGCTATTTATACTACAGAGAGATGGCTCTCCAGTTTCCATGGTGCCCACAGAAAGACAGCTGGGCTACGTGGATGATTAGGCACATTTTAAGGTAATCTGCATATCTAAGAAGTTTTGATCCAAAGCATTAGCTGACAATTGTAGCACTTTAATTAATAAATGAACTATATGATAAAACAATTATTTTCACAACAACTTATTTTATTTCAAGGAACAGAGTGAAAATCTAATTTAAAATATAGTGACATTTATAAGCAATATTACCTCACCTTGCAGTCCTGATCCAATGGGAGTTTATGAGATATACTGTGCCTATTTCAGTTCTAATGCAATTTGTATCAGTACTAAGAGGAGGTGCTCCATCAATGGTACATACGTCACTTAGCTGTTTGGCGTTGACGGCTGCTTGAACCAGAACTGGCGAATCCATCACTTGTGTAAATTTCACTGTGTCTGGATGTTGCCGGTAAACTTTCTGCAAACCATAACACAGAAAAATGTGTGACATACATATAAGTATACTACAAGAAGACTACTATGAATATGTACTGCAAAGAAGTATTCTTGTAACCAAAACTACTCACATCGTTGCAGTTTTGAAGCTTCTTACCAGCTTCATATTCAGGCGTCATTGTTTGAGGGAAGAAGCATCTTGTTTTAATGTCTTCATATTCAGCTTTATATATTTGCTGCAAGACACAATATGCAAATTGTGAAGCAACGATATAATAAAGCAAATAATAAACTCTTATATCAATAATTTAATTCAGAAACATGGAAAGGAATATCCTCCATGACTTACCTCATTCTTCATTTCTTCAACTTTCTGGCAGTGAAGCATGTAGAGATCCTCATAGCTTCCAATGTAGTGGCCCTTCACCTCATCGTCATACTTATCTTTGTAATGTGCCTAAAGACAAAAATCAAAATGTATAGATTTTTTAAAATGAAAATAATAACATCAGATGTTTATGATAAAAGAAAACCTTTGATGCAATTTTTCTTACATCAGTGAACTTTTTAAGTACTGAGTCCATCTGAAACTTGGGCGTGTCACAATAGTTGATGCTGAAACCCCTGGATTTCTCATAGTTGGCCTTATATACTTTCTGCAAGGAAGATAAGAAAACAAATGATGAACAGAAAAATCACATATAAATCATCGTCAATAAGTCAAAGAAGTAAACACTCAAAAATACATGAACAGCTAAACAAATCATCTGTTGAATCGGATGGAAAAACTCACTGAAACTAACTCACTGTTGCAAACAACAGGTCAGTAAGGCTGGTAACTTTATTCGATTAAATCCTTTTCAGCATTAACTAACTCACTGTATATTACACTCACAACACCTCAATCATTCAAGCAGTCACTTCATTTTTCAGTAGTTTAACATTCTAATATGAGTAATTGTGAAATTCATGCAAGCAAGGACTCTGTCTACACATATGGAGAACAGAAACGCTAAATTATGGTGCTACTACTTCTAAGATTTTCTCATTTGTTTCCCAAAAATACAAGATGTACATTTTTTATGAAACCAGCTGTGAACAAAAATTCCTTTCTACATAATATTCTCCAGACACCTACATCACTGAGGATGGTGCCAGCATATCTGAGCTGTCTGAGGAGAGGATTTTCTGTGGCGGGGAGCGTGTTGTAGTCAGACTGTGCTTTTGTCTTTTCATATTCCTTCTTGTATTGGACCTGAAGACAGAAACATAAAGAACAGTGTGGGTAAGAAGAAGAGGAAGTGTGTTGATGAGGTGTATTCACAGGATAGATACACTGACTCATACAATGTTGGGTACATTCAGTGATGATGGAAAAACACGTGTGTCTTCATCGTTTCTTAAAGTGACATGTTTGCATTGTGAGTGAATGTGAGGGAGACTATGTGCTATACACTGGCTGAAAAGCCTCTTCACACACTCTGATGTGTTGTTGCTGCAGACTTGTGAAACTACACACTGAAATTGTGCAGTGACAGTGAACCAAATGTAGATCTCTAAGTCATGCAGTGCATGTGTGGGCACAATACAGTGTGTCCCTGCGTCAGTGTTGACTCACACTCCGCTCTGAGACACAGGTCAACTCTCTATCGTGTCTTCCACATGAGATAGAACCTATAAAAATACTCTGATACCTTTGTGGTTGTGTGTGTGTGTGTGTGTGTACTTACCTCACTAGCAGCAATACGAGCCTTCTTGTTTGTGTCGTAAACGGGCGTGTCTGTTTGCATGAAATAAATTTGGTCTTTTATATCCTCAAACTGTTGCGTGTACTTTCTCTGAAAAGAAAAGGGATCATTCAGTTAGATACAGGAAAAAATAACAAAATAATACCAACTGAAAACCCAGTCGCTTATCTAATAGTAAGGTCTTACATTGCTGAGGTTGTCCATCGCCACCCTGGCAGTGGCCACATCAAAGTAAGGCGTCTCGCACCATTGACCCTTCACATTTTTATTGTAGTCCTCCTTGTACTTAAGCTGTGGAGAATAAATAACAAACGTTAGACAATGTATTTTACATTAGAAAGATCTTGCTGTAGTGTGTAGAGGATAGATGGATGATGCTGACTTGTTAGATATATTCATCTTCTGTTTGATGAAACTAATTGAGAATGACTGGAATCCCTGTAATTTCACCCTATTGTTGGCCTCTCCCTTTTAGCTCCCTCTTAGTGTGGCCAGCAATACCAGAGAGCAGGTGGCCAGTTATTCCTAGCAGTGGCTCAAGGTTGGCTGGTCTCTGAGGACCCTGTTTCCATGTGGGTGCACTTCAGAAGTGCAGGTTTTATCCTGTAAAATAACATTTTCTTGAGTAGAAGTGAGGTTTATTCCTCACCTGCACTCGTTCGGCGTTGTGGCAATTTGCCCTCAATGGAAGAATATTGATTGACTGAGAATTTTCTCTAAGCTTTTCTCTTCATAATCAAACTGTCTGTAGATCATGGTAGCTTTGGGATGAGGGGAGCTGATGTGACTAGCCATAACTGATATTCTGAATTCATCACTTGTTCTACCTGTGTGTTTTACAAAGTGTTTAAGAACAAATGTATGATTTTTCTGCTTACATCACTGCGCTGATGGGCCACTCTCTTGGCCAGCTCCATTTCAGGAGGATCAGGCAGGGAGGTGTACTTGGCCTTGCGCTCATCGTGACCCTTCTTGTAGTGAACCTGCGAGGACACACAGCAGGAGTTGAAATTTACAGAGGTAGTTAATTCTTCAACATCAATAGCTGACCTTAGTGCACAGCCTCGCACAGATCTTATCTACACTGGCTGGTGACTTCCTTACATCAGCAGAAATGGTTAAACGCTATTGTGTTAAAAAAAAAAGCAAGAGGTCAAATGACCATTTTATTTGCCTGCAACGTGAGTGGAAATGACTACAATACAACTGACACAAACAAATGGGCCCTGCAAGCAAAAAAAAAACCAACAACCAAAACAACAAAGGGCGGACTAAATTGCCTGTGTGATTGATGCTAAATGGAAATGTGCCATCAAAGTCAAAGAGAAATGAACTCCTCAGGTATATGAAAAAATAGAAGAGCACACTCATTACTGTCTCTCAGCAATGCAGCAAAGTTGTCATATGGCTTTTTTCAGCGAAACAAATGTTTATAGAATTATCCATGTGTTTAATATTTTCCATTGTTTCATATCAGAAACGCCACAAGAAATAGCCCCCAAGGACAGTCACTAACAGAATCACTTACAGTTGATATGAATAAAATAAAATATCTCAGTGTATCACAATATATCAAAATATTCCCTAATATAGTATATTTTCTGAAAATTCTTGGGGAAATTTGGTTGGAATGTCTGTGTTCGGCTAAATTAAATATATATATATAATATACCAACAAATCCTGTAACTCCAATATTGCAGCACCGCCCATAGATTTGCATCATTACTCTCTAGGGCCTAATACAATTTACAATAGCAAATTCTCATGGTATATATTGTCATATTTCCCATATTGTGTTTTTAGTAACTTACATCACTGAGGACCTCTTGAGCCTTAGCCACCCTGCGCAGCTCAGGGCTGTCACTATAAGGATAGAACAGGGTCTTCTCTTCATCCCAGCTCTCTGTGTAGAGTTTCTGAACAAGAAGTAAGTAATGATGTTACTGTAATGTTAGCAAAAATCTCCTTTTTGGACATAAAATACAGCGCTTGAATGCCACATTGTGCGTACTTTGCTGTAGTTAGCAGCATTCTTCACAGCCAAGACCAGCTCAGGAGCATCAGGAGGCAGCAGGTACCTGTCCTTAGTCTCATCCCACTTCTGTCTGTACAGGACCTAGAAGAGATTAGCAACAACATTTGTGTTAAATATTCAAAAAAAAAAAAAATTCAGGCTTTTGTATACTGTTGTAAGCTCAGGTATCTCACCTTGCTGATCAGTTCAGACACATGCTTGACGTGGGCGATCTCTTTGGCCTCACCATCATACAAGCTGGTTGTCCGAGCCTTATTTCCCTCCATGCGGTATTTAACCTGAGGACAATAAGTGTAATTTCTCATTATTCCTGACTACAGCGAGATCAAATCAAGTTTGAGGAACTGAATTTTATTTTTGGTCTTCATCCAACATTTCAAGTTTTTTTCCTTTTTTTCAGCTGGTTCAGGGATTCAAACCAGCAACCTCTCATGTCATTCACAATATAGCCCTATCCCTACATTTATGCTGCAGGATATAGGGAAAATATTAGTAGTACCTCACTAAGCTGTTCCTGTGCCTTCTTGATGCGAATCATTTCAGGAGTATCAGTGCTGAGGGCAGGAGGCTGCCCTTTGGACAGGTCATAGGCCTGCCGATACTTATTCTGTCAAGAAAAAAGATCGTTGAGTAGAGTTAAATAGTCATGATATGAAATGCAGGACAATACCTAAAAATAGTATGTATAAAGGACAAGTAAAATAACATATATCACAAAAAGGGTTGTTTTTTTTAAAATACTTCACTTGCGCAACTAAAGTATATCCTTCAGAGGCAGAAAAAATAGTGACTAGAATTAGGCATTGATTTGGACCCAAAATTCTAACTTGGTGCTTACGTGGCTGAACTGCTCCAACATCTTCTGGCTGTGAGCCAGGTATGGAGTCATGAACTTAGAAGTATCCACCTTGATCTTCTTCCTGACTTTCCTGGTGGGCAAGCCAGACTGGAGAGGGACAGAGGGAAATACAGTTAATTATTGAACGAACAAAAAGGTTGATGCCTAGGTTCCTTGATTACAGGACATGAATAACGAACAAATACAACTGGGCATCATGCGTATCAATGATCTTATTAAAGTGTAGCAAAAACTTCTTACCAAATTGATATTAATTTAAGTTGGCAGGATACAGTATACACTGCCCACCTAATACTCTAATTACTTACCTTTAATAGCTGAAGTGATTCAAGTCAAGACTTGAATTAATATGAATAAAGCACAAACTGATTTTGCATGGAAGTCAAATGGTTATGATGGCATTATTATGCACTAATATTATGCTGGATGAAGGATGATTTAAGGACGGAACAAAACCAAGGCAAGCACAGGGGAAGAGTTGATTATACAGTTACAACTGCAGTATCTATGAGCTCATTGTGCTGCATGCAATGCCAGGCTCAGGAACACTTACACAAGGTTTACTGTATCTTACTAAATTACAAGAGGTGATTAACTGCCTGAAAAGCAGCCACTTCATTTTGGAAGTCACATTAAAATGCAGGACCAGCTACAAATTCTGAATGTGAATTGTTGAAAAAGAGTTTGATGTTCATGCAGAGTTTTAATTGATTTCTTGCAGCATTACTAAGTTTACAAGCTTTAACATGAAAACCTGCCATTATGACCAAAGACATTATGCCTTTAATGAATTAACCAGGCAGCAGATTATCTATACAGGCATGCACACAGCGAGAGGGTTGCACCATTGTCAAGACATGTAAGCAATATCCTGCACTGTTTTTTGAACTGTTGTCCCTTGGGAGGAGGTGCTTTACCTGAAGGACCTGAGACGTGTGCTCAGTGACAGTCGCCGTTGTTATCTGCTCAACATACTACAAATATAGGACACACTCTGGGGTTTCAAAACTGCCAGAACAAGTTATGGGAGAAACAGCACAGTATTTTTTATAGGATTGAGGGTGTTTTTTCCACAGCTCTGGTGCTCTACAATCACTGCCATTGACACTGCACTGTATCACAAATGTCCTTAAGTTAACAGTTCATCATCCTTCCCCGCTCTAATAGTGGAATTTAAAGACAAGTAAAATCCTCAGAGGTGAATATCCTGTAATTGTGTCTGCAGTCTAATTAAGCCTGTATTCCACAGAGGAAAGAGAAGCATTAATATCCCCAGTGTTATGTGAGCCTGCTGGCTTTAACTCTTTCATCCTCTGGCCATGTCTATAAACACCAGGCACTCACATGACAATAATTCTATTCCTACTTGTTATTTCAGAGGCCAATGTCCCTGTCATCAGTCACCACAGCACACAGCAGTACAAACTGTTTGCTCAGCTTTATAATCCCCATGTCTGTTCACATACTGCTCTAACAGATTTAAAGGGTTGGTTCACCCAAATCACAAAAAACATATTTTCTCACCATGCAGATAATTTTGTTGTTTGTTTTATTTACACATTTTAAGACAGCTGTCTCTGAGTGTTCTGCCTTTGCTCCGATACAGTGAGGGTGAATGGAATTTCATTTGTGGTGCTCACAGCATTGAAGAACTTCAACTTCATTTTGATTTCTAGAAACAACAAAACACACATTTCTTCTGAAGAAATAGTCCCATATAAACACAGTTGACAGTTGTTTCTGTGGATTATCCAGAGTAACAGTTATGATGTTTCTGGAAAGCACCACAAACAAAATCCCATTCACCTCCAGTTTATTAGAGTTAAAGCAGAAATCTCAGGGGTAGATATCCCAAAATCTGGGCTTATAACTGAAAGTGTCTGCATGGCTAGATACCACTAGTAGTAAGAGAGAAACATGATTTTTTGGGGGTTAAAATGGGTAAACCAAACATTCAAGAATAAAACTGTATTTTCCAGTCAAGCCTCTCAGACTACAGTACTATACTGTAGCATTCCCACATATAGCATACAGTTCCATGAATAGCACGTCTAACTTACAGCCTGCCTAAATTACACAAGCCAAGTGGCTTTGGAAGCTAACCAATAACATTTCAAATCTACCTGAAATCTAAGAATCACCAGAGCTGAGAGAAAAAACATTTCAATCAGTTTGATCAACATTTGTAAGAGGCTTCGATATCTGAATCTATCAGACAGAAGAGAACCATAGGTGTTCATAAACCACCCAACCCCAACCACCATATTATGCATCACTACAAAACAATGCAAAAGCAACCTCTCTCTACAACCCCATCAGGCAGTTTTTTCATGGATCCACCTCTCTTAAGCAAATTTCTAGCACTGTTAACACTCCAGGCTATCAGAGTGTGATTTACAGCACCATGGCTCGTCTCACTTCCCCCTCTCTCTTGCTTACTCTCCCTTTACTTCTCTCTTCATCTCTCTCTGCCAATGTGCCGTAGATGTCCACTTCTAAATTTGTCTGGATGCCAGACAGAGAACTCTACACTCCACCCCTTAATGGCCTGAAGATTTTTCAAGTTAATATGAAGAAAATACAGATAATCACTTATGAAGTAGACTGAGGAAATGTGAAATAAGATGTTTAAAAAACCTAAATAACTGAACACTCATTTAGAAAATAGAAGATAATCAAATTAGATCATTCTGAATTCTTGTGAAGATATTTTTTCCTGTGCTTACTAACCTGACCTACCCTGAACAGCATTATGTTTCTCCCCATTCTGTAGATTAAATAAGAAGCCATCTTACTATTTACTCAAAACAATGCAATTATTCTCCACAGTGTAGATGAAAGTTCTAGTGAAATCAGAGTGTATTGATTTGATGGGTATCCATCAGTCCCACCTCCCATACGATTTACATCTTTGCAGTAAAGATGGTAAATCTATTAAAACAGTTGATATGTTATACAGGAGTTAAATGATACCAGCTGATCTGTTGGTGTGTTTAGGCGATATTGTGCAGCCAAAAACAATCATTCAGACTCCCCTATAAGATATCAGCAATATTAAGTGTGAAGAAATACGAGGCTAACTTTAACCCTATTTCACCAGGAAATATTGGATTAAACTGTTAGCCTTCTGTTTTCACTCTTCCATTGGACACTGACACGGAGACCTTCAACAACACAGTGATTCATACACAAAATGGATTCAAATGCAACATTAAATATCTTGGAATCTTGGAGGTTTGACATATGTGATGAAGGATTACAACAGGTCATTTAACGGCAAAAGACAAAAAGGTAACTTCCAGAAACTGGCAGGCCCCCAAATTGTACATAATCCAAATAATGTGCTATTTGTGCTACACAGGAGGGACACGATTAAAACATTGCAAATTGTGTACATCAATAGGTTAGATGTGTTGGAAATAGCTGATGGCCTTCTACAAAAATACAATTAAATGAATATTGTTGTCTATTGTTATCTGCAGGAATCTGTGGTAATGAATTACTTTATCTTGTGTAATGATTATGTATGTAGTTGTGTAACAATTACAAAGACTCCATTTAAAATGTTGTGTGGTTGCCTCAGGTAAAGGTATCTGTATAGGACACCCTTAAATATCCCAGAAAAATACTCCATCTTCAGTTTGAAATAGTTTTGATTTATAGTTAGCTGTTGAGGGCAATCCAGGATTTAAAACCCATCAGAAGTTGTCTGTCTGAAACAGGATCCACCAGCAGACATGGATGACTGGTTCCATGAACTGCTGACTGGAGGGGATATCGTCACTAACTTAACTATTCATAGGGTTTGCCACAGGACCTGCAGATCCAGTAGATAACCTCAAACCTACTGAATCAGATCTGAAATAATATCTCAGGTTTTAATTTAAAAAATTTAGGCCGCAGACAACAAAAACTAATGAAGCATAGCGATGCACGTTACAATTAATGTGCACAGCCCAGTGACAGGATGTCCACTTACCTCTTCCACAATCTCCTCCTCCTCTTCCTCCTCCTCATATTCCTCATACTCCTCCACAATTTCCGTCATTTTGGGACGGTTTTAGAGGTTCTACACAAAACACATTTGACATTGTAAAGCATTCATTATTTATGAAACTGAGTGAACAAGGTTTGACTTCATAAGCTGAAAAGCATATCTAATGAGGATGTTCTATCAGTAACATCAAATCACAATTTCAAACAGTGTATACAGGGGCTTAAACAAGAGACCTAAGGACAACTGCGCCAGAGATATTTTAGGATGCTGCCAGCCATCCCCTGTTGAACTCAATTACCTTTTCAAAAAAAAGGGAATACTAAACAGCAAACAAATGCTAGAAAAATAAAACACCAACATATTTACATTTAACCAAAGAGCATGCCATACCAGAGAAAGATTCCCGCAGTATTTCCTGACAGTTAGGAAGCCTCAATTGCCATCCACTAGGGTCTCAAACTGATAGTCCAACTTTGTGATTTGCTTCAATCCTAAACAAAGTAATACAAATGTGTGAAACACCTCACAAACTGTTAAAAGTGTAAATCAATAATGACACAGGGAGAAGGGCAGATTAGGAAGGTGAGACAGAGAGTACATTATAACAGGCCTCTGGCTTTGAATATATGACAGCCACCCCTCCTTCCTCATTTGCCACAACACAACTCAAAGAACTGGGCCTCCTGGCTGAAGGTTTGTGACAGCTGCCCAACAGTGTTTCAGCTATTTGACATGTAAGCTAATGCCACAGCCTGATTGGTTGACTCTGTTTAGCTAACAGAGATGCAATGCCTTCTGAGGCTGCAGGTTAAATATAGGATGGCATACTACCTTTTTTAGTGCTTGACTGTCTTCTCTTTAAACTAAAAATTTAAATTTTCTCTGTAAAATAACAAAAGAAATAGGTGGAACACTTGAGGTAGAAGGACAAACTAGCCAGACAAGTGCTGAGATTTTGGAAAGTAGACAAAATGGCCAGACTGCTGCCAAGAGAAACATCCAAAGGTAAGTCTGGTATAAGATCTTGCAGGAAGTTTTCAGTTCTGAATTGTTTGGTTACTCCTTTTAATGTGCAGCAGAGCCTTCACACTCCTTAGTCCTCCATCAGCTGTCCTCCAAAGTCCAGGTGTCAGCAGAGGATGGAAAAGACGACAGTCCGAGCAGATGTAAAGCCATGCAGAATGGAGAAAATATGGATATTTGTGCTTTTTTCTCCTTTTCTTTGCTTACCGGTTGTTTAAGAGTTTAATGGTCTCCCAAGCCGCCAAAGCCTCCCCAGCTTCCCTCCAGAGAAACGCTGGGCGACAGCACACAGCTGCAGTTTCTACCCAGGTTATCATGTGGCCACCACAGCCAATCACAGGCCACTGTTCTCAGGTTTCAAAATCTAAATATACCTAAGTGATCCTTTTGGAAAAGAACACCTGTTGAGGCTAATGCATCAGCGGTACAGTTATGAGGAAGGCAATGGGGCATGTGTGGTGGGGGTCTCAAGAAAAAAAAGAGTAAAGCCCAACTACAACAGTACCACCCTGTGTGAGTGGGTTGGTGTTGTTTGTGATGTTGACAAATGTATGTGGTTAATAGAAAAGGTTTGGAAGTAGGTCTGGCCATGGGCAAAGATATTAGTATCAGGCTGTGAGGAAAGGGCTAGCTGAAGGCCCAGCAGGGCTGTGAGTGCCAGATCTGTTGAGGTCATCTATTAGCTGACCCTGCGCTGGCAGGGTCCTGTCAAGAATCAGGTCAACATCAAACTGAGGACCTGTGGGACAGGAAAATAAGAAACAAGCACATGCCCTCATATATACAGTATGCACACAAGTACATAGCTACTCAACATAATCCCAATGTGACAGTATGAGATAATAAAGTGTGATTAATCACCAATGCCCTTTGGATTAAGGATAAAGTCTGTAAATGAATAATGACTCAGGCTGAGCAAGTCTTGACATTTTACTTTGGAATGAAGATTAAGGAGGTTTGACAAGACACATTTTAGACCACTGAGAGCAGAAGTACTATGTACTGTGCGCACATGTGTAAGCTTTTTAGCTTCACAGTGGCAAGGACAATTAAATGAAACTGTGTTCTTTTGTATGTTAACAAAACCTTAAAATACAATATGATTGCCGGGAATAGGTCAGCTCTAGATACTGATGAGTCCTATATATATATATATATATATTCACATAATGTTATAAAATAGAGCAGAGACATTCCCCTCAACCTACCAGAGGACAAAGGGTCAATACCAGGTTCAAAAAAAGCCAATTTACAGAATTTCAAAGCAGTAGGGTAGACCACTGCTCCAGTTTCACAATCTGCCCAATACTGGTGGTATAAAAAGTATTTGAGATTTAAAAATACACCAGGAACTATTTCTAGATAGCATAGCCATACAGCTGAGGTCAGTTGCAGCTTTGATTAAATTTAACAGCAATTTGGAATAAAGTGAGAAGCAAATGAAATGGAGTCTGAACTTGTGCATTTGGTGCCATAGGACTATGCACATTTTCTCTCTTTAAATGATGTGCTCTTACTGTATCTTTCTGGTATGTTATATCTTTACTCTCACTCTTTGTGCCAGGAGCAGGGTGCTACTCAGGGGCCAAGATAGACAGCAGCAGCTGAATGTCTCTCTCTCTCTCTCCCACTGGAAAGTGGTATTGGCCCTCCATTCTGTGATGCACTGGATCACTGCTGCTTGGTCCTCATTACCAACATCCCTGCAGTTCTGATCTCATCTAATCTGAAAAACTGAAGTAGTCATTTTTTAAAGGGCCATTTAATCCAAATTACAAGAACATCTCCCTTCCCCCTAATGATATCAGACCAAGTTGTATGTGTCCAAGTTTTTAGTTATCCATCTTAAAGATTTCCTGGCCTCACTGTCGACTGTTTTCATTAGAACTATATTCACCAGAAGAAATAGATCCTATGAAAAATGTTGACGACTTTTTAGGTGGATAGCCTAACATAGTAACAAACAGTTTCTGGAAAAGGGTGCTGCTATTGAATTTTTTAAATGTAATTTTTCAATGCCAAAAAAATGAATGTGCATTTTGCTCCTTTGTATTGGGATGCTGGCAAAAATCTCAGAAATGGATATCTCAAAACCGGCACCAATAAACCAAAAAATGGCAAGATACCACTGGGTAAAATTACATTTTAAACTAAAAAAAAAAGTTTTGTTGAGTTCATTCTTCTTCATTAAACTACATCAGTGGAAAAGATTTTTCAGCTTGTGGAAACATTCAGTGCATTTCAAGTTCACACGTTACAGGGTATCACAGACTTTTAATGATTCTAGCAGTCAAAAGAATGACTTCCCAATGCCAAGGCAGCCGGGGAGGGGGCTACATGATGCTTAGTCACTGGAAAAAATGACTGATCACCAGTGAGGCTAGCACACAACAGCTGCAGGAAAGACAACCACAACATAAACACTGCCAGCGGTCAATCCTAGCCCAACGCACCCAACACCTTAGAAAACAATGAATTCTAGTGAGGTAAGAGGTCTAAAATGAAACTGATTTGTCAGTCACAGAATGACTTTGCAAGGGCGGGGTGGGTTGCTGTTTACAATCAGGTATATTTTCAGATGAACACAAACACCTGTCTTGACCTTTCTAGCTCTATAAAAGGCAAGTGATGTCTTGGGTTGGTTAATGCTGGTAAGTTAGAGCTGGGCTGATTGAGTACCCTAATGACTAAAATTGTTATCATCACTTTAGGATTTAGACAGATATACTAAGTAGTCTGTATTATGTACAAACATTGTGTTGAAGAAGGACTCAGCTCTCCAATCACATCTTTGGGGTGATAATAGTCTCTGACACCATCGCTGACACATTTCTGAAAGTAAACTGAGGACACTCAGGTCTCCTGTATTGCACTGTGGATTGGTGACAAATGAATATAAAACCTGCAGTACTTCTATTAATTATAAGTTATTGATTATTTGGGTTCCACTTACCTGCTACAATACCTGACATGTTTGCTCAAACTGAAACATTTTGACCGAACTGACACAGTTCACTTCACATAATTGTTTAAACATGCATGTCAATGAAAGCGGTACCAATTTTGAATACGGTACATGGAAGAAGAAAAATAACATACATATTTTGACAACAAATACTTAGCAAGGTCCCCTTTCAGATGCATCTTGTGGCCTTCATTAGCAGATGGAGTTGACATGACATCATCTTCACATCTCTGATACAACCTAAATGTTGGTGTTTATTCGTTTATATCTCCACCCGTGTTGAGAAATTGCATTATTTTTTTACCCTGAAACCAGACCTGGAGCAACATTGTCATCCAATTGTTTCGGTTGAGCACTTTTCTTCCAGCTCTGGTTTGGTCTCTAACTGCTGAGAAAAATATTTGGGGGACTTAAACTTATCAGATGTTTGACTTTTTTTCACCAGCTAGTTGTCAACTTTTGTCAGCTGTTTGATGCTGGGTAGGTAGTGTACAGTGGGCTTTATCAGAGCTTCTCTGCTGAAAACAGTTGCCTGCTGCTGCTGGAAACAAGGCTGATGAGATCACTGAGACTGAACCAAACACTAAATAACCCCTAAACCAAAATAAGAGCTACAGAGTTGGATGATAATTCTCTGTGGGCTATTTACATTACACACAGTCATTTGATATCAATCAATATCTTTTACTTTAACAAAGTGTAACTGACTGCTCAATGTTAAAAGTCATTTTAAGAATCATGCTATTAAAAAATATAAGGCCAATATTCAGACTGCAGTGATCACAGTGAGCAGCATATGTACCGTGTGTCTAGATTTAAAGCTGTTCATGAGCCCCCACCATGGTTGTGCTTTGGTATCTCAGTTTTTAAATTTTCATTTTAGATGCAAAGCACCTCATGCAACTGGCTTATAACTCAAAAACTCATATTCATGTTTACCAGTATGCAGATTCTGTCGTATCAGTAAAGTAAGATATTATATAGGGCAAATTGGAGGAAAGTAGCAAGCTGTGACGAAGCGATAATCACAAGACCAAAGCATGTGAGAAGAAATGTCAAATGTCTTATTGTGGATTAAAAGACTTTGTAAAAAACAACTTCCTTAAAGTGACAACTGTTAGCCTATCAACTAACAGTTTGGGTTTAGTTTTGTGTTAGTTCAATCATTCGACTTCACTTTTCTTCTGTGTTTTTATTCTTCTCTTAACCGCTCACTGTGTGCTGCTCATATTTCGGACCTGGTCTCTTCCTCTCTCCCTGAATCCCTCTGCATTCTTATTCTTTGGCTCTCTCCTCTCTACTCCTGTAGCTGCTCATCATGCTCCCTGAAAAGCATCGGAGCCTATGAGCTCATGTGACACATTCTGCCTCCTAAAGGACTAAAAAAAAAATAACTGAATTTACAAACATGAAACTTAGAACAGCTCACAATTTTCCCAAGGGAAAAGTAAATCATACAAAAGATAAGAGTCACCTGAAAGAAATACTCATTCATGACAAGCTGCAATTCACCTGAAACAGATAAAAACACTTTATTTCACTGATTATTCATAGGGACTGAAAGGAAGAGGGCTATATTGTGATTTTACCCTCCTTTCTGCATGTTTCAGTCACCATCGACCATCATTGCTTGAGCGTTCTGCTGCAGGCACCACGTTAAAAGAGAATACTGGACTGTACACACAGGGGGGCAATAAAAACTGCCACAGCCAGTCCGGCAATACTGCAAGGCCACGGTGGGCTAGACTCACACAGCTGAAGAAAAAGTTCATGTATAATTCCCAGTCAGACACTTTGCTGACCTCTGTCTTTTGCTGAAAGGAAAGCCGTGCAGAAAATTCAATTTAAATAATTTGAGTCTCTTTTGTTGTCCAATGTCCTTCCGAAAAGGTCACATTTTTTGTTCTGAGTTCAGACGTCTTTTGTAAAATAAATTATCACTGAAGAATATAACGTCCTGGCAGCGGTTTGCCCATGTCAGCTTCACAGGAGAGAGGACACGGCCATCCATCAAACGACCTCACACCCATCCTCATTTCAAGCTCGCTTCTGGAGGCAGAGAGAACAGAGCGCAAGGGCGCGCTTCCTGATCAGAGTCAAAGGTCATCATCTCACACGCAGCCGTGACATCATCCACTCGAGACCCTGGCACAACCTGAAGGTAAAGAAGACGTTGGGTGGTGATGTAGAGGGAAGAGAGAGGGACAGAAATGAAGAGACAGGCATTAAGAGAATGGAGGAGGAAGAGCTAAGATTACATTCAAGTTGGTGCAAAGTATATTCATTAAACTATCACTAGGATATACTTTTGAACGCTTGTTCTACATAAAAGCAGAGAAATGTGAGTCCATCCTGGACTATATTGCATTTTTGCAGTCCAATATAACACGAGTGAGTAGTAAATGCAGTTCTCACCCCTCCCCAGTGAGGGCGCAGCAGGCCTGAATGTGCCACTGGTGGTCTTTCACAGAGGTAAGCTGGAGGCTCTGGGATATCTCGGCAACAGACATGCAACCTTTCACATCCTGCTTGTTGGCAAAGATCAACAGCCCTGCCTTTCTCAAATCCTGAAGGGCACATAGGAGAAGAAGAAGAGACATCAGGAGAAGGGACAGGAATAGCATACAAAGAAAATGGGATTCTTTCAAAGACAGAAGAAATTGAATGTATATGTGTAGACAAAAATCACATTAACACATCATGAAAAATGACTCTGAAGGTCCAATCGATAACTGTTCTGACTGCATATATTTGAGATCAGTCCACACACATAATTTAAAGTGGCACTCCAACAATTTTACACATGAAATTCAGTTCACTCATCACAAGGAGTACTACTCAGCCTGTGAAAACAGTTTTATGTCTTCTGTGGCTCTGGTGGGAGCTGCATTAGGGTTGAATGAAAGACATTATTGAGTTGCATTGTGGTAAATATTGGATTCAGAGTTTTTGTAGCTTGATTCAATCTACACTAAGTCAGGATATCTTTGCCTCTGCTCTTCATGATTTTGACATTTCTTTTAAGTCTGTGTCTTGCCAGTCTCCCAACTGTATGGACATGCAGTACTAAATCACTGAAATATCCCTTTAAGAATTTGAGTTACAGATGGAATATCAGCATTTGGTGTTTGCTAATCATATTCAGATTACAGAGCTGTTACTCCTGTGTTTAAACACATTGCATAAGCAGAAAATCAGAAAATGTTAATAATTCTGATCTAAATGTTGTCTAGTGTTTAGTCTTTATATTAATTATCAATCAATTTGAGTGTGACAGCAGGCTCAAATCCTGTGTTTTAAATTTTAGTGATGGGGTTACACTTTTTGTTTACATTTATATAACAAATTGTGCCATTAAAATTAAAATCACTACATCACCATTGCAAACAATGCTGCAAAGGTGGAACATTTATATCTATAAAATGTTATTAATTAATCTATGCTGAAGATGCTATTGTACTTTTGATATAAATGGACATTTATTGTAATAAAATGTCTTACTAGTATTATTATCATTTTTCCTGATACTCACTTCGTGTGCAAGCATTCTGCAGAGTTCCTCTTTGGTCACTGAGATTCTTTCTCTGTCTGTGCTGTCGACCACCACAATTACAAACTAGTCGGAGCAGATGGAGAGAAATAATGGACAGTTAATCAAAGAATACAACATTTTAACTTTGCCAGACCTTGGCCTGGACTGTAGGTAGGGCTGCAACAAATTCTGGATTAACTGATTAACCGTTTGGTCTATAAAACTGAGAAAAGTGCCCAGACATGCTCAAGTACTCAAGTGACCCAGTACCTACAGAAGCAAATTCTTTGCAGCAATAATTTAAACTGCTGGTTTACCTACTTTAACTAGATGCCAAAGGAAGCAAAACAATTCTTTTTAATTTAAACGCTGATAGACTTGAACTCCAAACTTGAACCGTAATGGTGAGCCAGTATAACCAGTTATTACCTCTGTGTTTGTGTAGTATGTATTCCATGACGACCTTAGAGACTCCTGGCCCCCAATGTCCCACATCAGGAAATGGGTGTTGTTGACCACAATCTCCTCCACGTTGCTTCCAATAGTAGGAGAGGTGTGTACCACCTCATTCATTGAACTATTTCATAAAAGGTGGTAAAAAAAACATTTTAGGTAATCAGTGAGACAAACTATGACATGGTATGGATAGATAAAACTGTGAGGATAAACGAGCTTCCTGAAAGTGCAAAGTTTGGATACTCACAACTGGTAAAGAATTGTGGTCTTGCCAGCATTGTCCAGGCCCACAATAATAACTTTGTGCTCTGAAAGGCAATAAAGACACTTACAAAGAATTCACAGAACTAACACTGACATCAATATGTGGGCTAAGTGATGGTGACTGACTGATGTGTGACTCTGATGTAAACTAAGCCAAGTAATCTGTTTAAAAGATGTCTTCTGATGTGGAACTGCATTGTGTGGTTTGAACAACAGCGCTTTTTGTGTTCAACACTATCCTTCAGTACTAAATTGTTCAGCTTCACACATCTAGCATCACTGAGACATTGTAGTGCTGTGAACAGTGTACTTTCGCAGCTACAGATGAGTTAGTGGGTGGTCTTAAGCTTGTACAATCAGACTGAACGCAGCAGCAGCAGCTGTGGAGACCTTACATACAAAAAGGCTTTGCCTATGAACAAGATAAACGAGATGTACCAACTAGGGTGAATTGCTATCTTGCTGTTATTACACTGAAGTGACAATACAATAGTAAAATGTCCTTTAAAGCATAAGAACAGGATAAAGGTAAAGGACACAAGATTGTACTGCAAGAGAAATCAAAGTGCTGGTTGCACTTCTCTAAATTTTTTGTGGCATAACACCTAGCTTCACGCGTCAACAGCAGTGAAGACTGCTTTCCTTTTCAAATGTGGCACTTATTTAGGATGCCATGTTTCAGATCTTGTGACAGCACAGAAGGCAGATGAGGAACAATGATTGATATTTTTATGGCCCAATGGGTACTCAAGAGAAACTAGAGCATGACACTAAGAGATCAAGCCCACAGTCCCCCTCACACTTTTCTGTTCCTATGCATGTTCTAAAGTATGCCTTATCCGAATTATCTTCATGTTTGGTCTACAGAAAAGCCTAGCATCACACAATGAATACACAAAGGCATTCAGTATGCACACACTAAGGAAGCGTTTGGTCTTCTGCTGATAAGAGCTTTCAGGGCAATGGCTATAAAGTTGAATTACTTTCAGTAGTTTTTCCAGTTTGTGAGTTTGAATTAAAAGTTAAAGTACATAAAAATACAACTGCATGGTTATTGTTTTGAAGATCAGAGTGGTAAAAGGATTTCAAAATGATCTTTGGTGATGTTTCAAGTTCCCAAGCTTGTAATCTTTGTTTTTGATCTATGAACTGCCATGCAAACTATTTCAATTATAACTGACCTATAATGTAGGTCTTTCAATAATTCTACTGTTGCACAGCCTGGTCTAACTCTCTGCAGCTGCTTCTGACAGCCGACTCATCCAGTTACACGTAAGGCCCAAAGTGTTTTGGGAACTTGGGAACACACAAAGCTATTGTCAAGAAAGCCTCAGCCGAGAATAGCTTTGGCCTGCCAACAATGAAGGTACGGTTGACCGAGGTTTGGCTAAACACACAACCACAGATGTCACCTTGAATCTAGATGATTGGATACTTCTTTACAGATCGCAGCATCAGCCTGGTGATAGTGACCAACTGCTCCTTAAGCTTTTCGTACTACTATGCCATAGATCCAATGTATATAATCAGCTGTATTCAAGAACACACTTTTTTCCACAGTGAAGACTGACGAAATAGGCGGCAATTCAATCCCAACCTTTAACATATTAAGGCACTGAATGAAGATTAATGTAACACAATTAACTAACAATAAGATGTGCCTCTTAATGTTCAGATGACTGTGCTGGCCAACAAATACTTTCTCAATAGTCCCAGTATATCATCAAAACAGGGTCAATTTGTACATTTCCCTGATACCCCCTGACCACCTTAGAAGATGTACAAAGTTCCCTCAACATCACCACGTGTCTGCCTTCAAAAAACTAGATGTGAACATTTACCACATACAGTTAGGCTGCAGCTGTTGGAAGCAAAACTAAAACCTCACTAAAGCAGAAGAAGTACAAGCAGCTGCAAACAGAATTGAGCAGGATCCAAATGTGGGGCTTATCTATGCATTCTATCATGTTGAGCCTAAACAAAACAAAATGGCTGTGAAGACATAGAGTAACTTTGTTATTTCAGCAAAAATATGGATTCAGCAAACATTACAGACTGCATGCATAGACATAACACACAGCTTACTACACTGTGTTCAGGGCTTGGAGGTCACAAGTTGGTCTTGTGCAGTGAAGTGAGACTGAAGTGAAACTCTTGTCTAGAATAAAAAGGTCATGTGGGTGCCAGCTTAGCTGTTTGCATGCATTCATCTAAACATACTAACCGTTAACATCTTTGAATATGGGGCACGCAGTGGCTGCACGGGTTGCTTCCCACAGTTCAAAGACACGAAGGCTGGATAAAGTGCTCTATGTGTGTTAGCATGTTATAGACAGATGACCTGTCCTATGTGTGGGATAGGCTGTGCCACAACCCTGAATATTCACACGTGGAACTGTAACAGAAGCTGAAACTAATGGGGTTTTTTTGCTGAAAAAGGACTTTTACAATTAATAAACTATCAAAATAGTTACCAATTAATTTTCTGTTTCTGTAATCCACTAATTGATAAATTGACTAATTGTTTCAGCTCTATTTGAAAGCCAACAGCAAGTCAACACTTTGGGCCGTAACGTTTACTGTACATAAGATGTTGCTACAGAGGCCTTTAAGCCATTTACCGCACAGGTGTCTAAACTAAAAAAGCAACAAAACTTTCAGCTCTCAGATGTACGTCACTTTGGATAAAAGCGTCTGCTAAATAAAATTGTCAGTGTAAATTGTAAAACTTCTAAGATGATCACATGTCCTCCTCACTGTGAAAAAAATTCTGCATATTCCTTTGTGTTGAATTAATCAACAGGGGACAGCCATGGTAAGACTTCCTGAGACATGGAACTGCAGCTGAGGCTAGATCCAGGGGTTACAATAAAAGCTTTGCAGACTCTAGGGACTGAACAGATGGAAGCAAAATGGAGCAGAGCTCAGAGACTAATATATAATATATATATACTATCTAATAGAGGAAGGTGCTATTTGATGACTAGCCAGACAAAAGATGACAACAGCAAAAAATAATATTTATGTCAGACAGGAGACAAAGCATGTTTACCAAACATCTCAATGGAAATGAAATATGTTAGGTAAACAGGCAACAAACCTTTCTGTTTGGTACATTCACTCACATTGTACAGTTAAGTGTGCAGGAGTCACTGTACCAGAAGTATAGTGAGATCTGAAGGTGAGATAATGTAAGTAGTTTACAGTAATCTTGTTCACACCTAACAGCCTGAGATATGTGTGTCCTGTGAGATCTTACTTTTAGTCATAACCAACCAAAACTAGCAAGTGAGAAGTGTATTTATGTGTATTGTATATGTATTTATGCTGTTGTACAGAAACCAAGTGTGAATGAATGTTGGGTTACCTATATTCCTGACATTACACTGATATGGCGATGTGATTACACACTGCCAGTACAAAGTCAATATGATTCACTGTTAAGTCATTCATTGATCCTTATTGGTCCAAGCATTCTGCTGATGTGGCTGACTTTAATGTACTGTTTGTGCAGCCATCTCCACTCATAACACCGCTCACCCGGGCTGTCCGTGAGAAAAAACATGAGACCATAAGTCGCGACTCGTGTTGCAGAGGTTTCGTAATGACCTATCTGTTTAATGATTCAAGATCACTAGCTAGGGATTGACTTGGTTTCACCAAACGCTAGCTTCAAACCCGGAGACAATAAATAATGTAACAGCTAAGTTACTGCAGGGATGGTGAACACAGTCTATATTCATCTATATACTGACACTGACAATTCATGCTCGGGTAAGCGCAGTGTTAAAACACATAAACATATAAAACGAAAGACGTTATGATAACAAAATGAGACTTATAAAGCGGCATGTATGGAGAAGTGTTTCCCAGGCTTGTCTTTCATAGCGGGGGCCTTTTCTGAGCACCGAGCCCACTTAGCTCCCATGATGAATGCCACGGCACCACTCTTACCTTGGTGATTAAAAAGCCTCCATAGCTTCGTAAAAAGTATTCCCATGGCTGACGGAGAGGCTGTTTGATGCCAGCTTGTAAGAATCCGCTGTAACTTAGCTAGCTAGCGTTGATGCTATTCCGTGCTATCAACTTTAGCTAGCTTGCTAGCTACACAGATGAAGAGCTGTCAAAGCTTTTAAGTACAACCGCCATACTTGTATGAATTAATCTTAATTATGCCTCCCCCATAGGATGTGAATTTAAGTACGACTGTTAATTTATTGCCGAACAGAACCGAAACGCTGACCACTGTGGCTAACTGGGTGTCAGCTGGCTGTTGTGAAGTGCGCTGCGCTAGGCTGGTTAGCTGTCAAACCTGCGCATGCGCACCTTGCACTGTCCTATTTAATAATATGAATAATAAGAATAATACATTTAATTTGTACCGCACTTTTCATTCATAGTGAAACTCACAGTGCTACAGTATTAATAACATAGAACACCCAAATAAAGAAAATAATAATAATAATAATAAGAGTTAAGATGAAAAAGTACAAATTGCATTACATTGCATGGCATTAGATTATAAACCAAAATTCTACCAATACAGCTACTATAGCAATAATGAAACGATTATAGGCCTTTATATAAAGTGCAAAAATAGGAATAAGATAAATTAACATAAACCAGACTGTAATGAGTTTCAAGTAAGCTCCTCCTAACTACGGCATACACAGGGTTAATGTCAAATGTAGTTTTCATATAAATTGTACTGAAATGATTAGTTGATTCATCAACTTGTTGGATTGAAGTGAATTCTGATATTCAATTAATTATTTAATCAATTTTATCGGGTTAAAGCTTCTTAAATGTGAATATGCTGGTTTTCTTTTTCCTCTATGTCAATAAATGGAATATCTTATAGTGTTGGACTGACTTTGGGTTTTGAGAAAATGTGATTATTCATTATTTTCTGACATTTTATAAACCATACATTTAATTTATTGATCAAGAGAATAACCAGCAGATTAATCAATGATTAAAAATAATGCCTTATATTATATAGTTTTGAAGTGCTGCCTGTTGTATTAAACATGGGACATCATGTATAGAAATAAAGACAAAGAACAGGAGTGTGTACATTTTTGAACAAAAAGCAATGTTATCCATACAACAGATTTAGGGCAGTTTATTTCATTACAATTGTAAAATGACAGTGCACACAAACTTCTAATCAATGCATCATTCTCTCACAGGCAGTATTCAAATCTTTTAAATTGTTGCTTATGCTCCAGAGTTTTGAAACAACAATAAAAGCTACTGTATATGGCAGATAAGAACAGAAGTCGATCTTCCTTTTCCTGAATCACTGAAGCACAGTGACATCTCTGGCCGAGGAACTGAAGTCAAGTGACAGTGAAGTTGAGATATGTAACAAATATTAAATTACAAGATACAAGGGTATGTCATTAAAAGCTAATGATATATTTTTCCTGTACTGGCTGGCAGCATACAAGTGAATTAATCTGATTAAAGTAGCATGTAACAGAGACTGACAAATACAGTGCAGTCCTACCCAAGTGCTCTCAGATAGTTTCTCATTCATTAGGAGTCTTCAATGAAACTCAAATGAATGTAACAAAATAAAAACTACAGCTGAAAATATGGAAGAGGGGGCCTGTTCAGTTGCTACCCAGGGAAAATGACAGCTCCAGTGACGAGGACTAATCATTAAAAACCTTTTACAAAATACAGTGAGATGGAGAAAAGTTACCTTTTTTGATCAAGGAAGTGTATGAAGGGCTTTGAAAGGAGAATGGAATGTCATTAAAGGTACTGAAAGTGAAACCTTCAATTAATTAGTGTAAGACCTAGAAGCTCACACTATTGTTATCTTTGCTCTTTCTTTCTTTTTTCTTCCGTATGTTTTTCAGTCACTAACTACTTTTGCATACTTTTAGCTACAGAAACCATTCAAATATCAAAATGTTCAGCTCTTTAGGGACAATACTGCCATCATTCAGATTTTTTGTAACTTGTATACATTTTAAGATATAAATTTAAATGTATAATGGCCGTCTATGGGAGTGTACCTATAGTCATCAATATCTCAACTAAAAGTGCTGAAGTGTTCATACTTCATGGACAGGTGTCCCATGTAGAAATGCTTAACATGGTACCTATAGCGCCACCATGTGGTCAGTTGTTACATGTTTTACGTTTTGGCTAATAACTCATGAACCGTGAGACATAGCAAAATAATATTTGCAAAGCGTTTTCCTGGGATGAAGCCGATTCAACTGATATAGGCCACGCGCCTGTAAAATTCTTCCGCCATTTTGGGTTCTTTGGTTAACACATTTTTTGCTTCTGTTGGAACATATTTTATCTAATCTTCACCAAACTTGGTGCTTAATATATTGACCCCGAATAAAACTTATGAGTTAGTTTTTGGGTATCACTTACCGTTTGTCTGTAATTGGTTACCAAAATTTTGAAGGCGTTGCCTGGTGCACTTAATGGGCCATAGCTCTTCAACATTTGATTGCAGCCAAATTTGTGAATGTTGTACATACAGCCACACTGCACAAGTGTGTAACATTTGATACAATTCTATCCACAGGGGGCACAACAAATTGAAGCATGACACCAATAGCCCCAAATTGTGGCCATTAGTAAAACACCATACTACTTATTAACTGCAATATCTGTTTAATGTAATATTCCATGATAACCAAATTCAGCAGAGTTGTACAAATGGGGATGCTGAAGAAGTTTGTAGCATGTGACACAATTTCACCTGTAAGTGGCGCTAACATATTTTTAAAAATTGCTGATTTAAGTTTTTCCTAAGGTTTAGAGCTTTGAAACGTGTCTGATGTTGTATGTCTGTCCTGATATGATTAATGACAAAAATGGCATTAAATGAAAACAAAGAGGGGGCACAGGGAGCTATGAACGCTGAACAGAACACCACAACACCATCCATGTCACTTCTACAAATGTGTAAAACTCTAGATATGGGAACAAGCTTCCACAGGATTTATTACACTCACATCGAAGACAGTGGCAAACAAACTTGAGGAGCATTGAAGATTCATTCCACTCTGCTTCTACCAGCTCCTGGACACGTGCAAACAAGTTCTGTGCTGATCATCACCACTGGATGCTCTTGCTGCCTGGCACTTGCTTAAGGCAGGTAGCGACCTGTAATTAAGGTCCCACCTGCATGCTACAGTAACAGCTGAGATGGCAGGAAGGGTCCAGATGAGCCTACATCGCACACTATCACCTGCTAGTGTACTTTACTCACTCTGCCTTCCCTTTGAAACATAATCTTGCTCTTGTGCTACGTTCACATCCAGGCTCTTCCTTTGTTCATATCAAAGCAAGAGCAGGATTCTTAATTTTTTTAGGTACAATTGCCCATTTGGCAACTTTGGAAAGTGAGGTACTACACATTGATAAGAGATTGTTACAGTCCAAGTGAGTGTAGTAGTTTCATCATGTTAGAGCAAAGCTGCCTCAACTCTTACATCCATGGTGGTTTTTTAGAGAAACAGGCTAGAGACAGGTCTACACTTTGTTTACAGCAGGCCACAGCTCAAAGCCGGTGCCTGGATTCCTGGCTGTAGCCACCTGGGGATCCTCGGTTACGATGAGGCTTGTAAGAGTCCTGGTAGGGGTCCTGGTAGTCCTCCTCCACCAGAGGCGAGTGGTCCCGGCTGTGCTGTGAGCCCGAGGACAGCCGGTTGCGATTCTTCCGCGCCCGTTCGTTATGGTAGTTCTCATCGGCAGGCATCAGGCTGCGGCGTTCAACAGGTGAATGGTCTGTTGTCGTGTGGTTGCTGTTCCGGTTTCTTTGGGCCTGTTGGAGAGAGGGAATACTGATCCTATGTAGTGTTTTTCTCTGTTAAATGCTGAATGACACAGTTTAGCATAGTATACAGTATAACTACACTAAGTACTAAGTATTTCAAAGGTTGAAAAAGGGGATCTGTTAATTTTGTGTAATGTAAACCTGTTGATATAAGCACTATATGGATATGTTCTTTGCTAAGTACCAGAAATTCACAATTTACTTTAGAGTATCAAACACTCATTCATGTAGGTAGTTGTAAAAAGGTTTTTAAATGTTTATAGTTTCCTCATAGCTGTCAATGAGGGTCACCTGATTTTGCTGCAGTAAAAAACTATCAAATCATTTTTACAAACTTTACAAGCCATTCCTGCAGCATAATCAACTTCATCTAACATTCATTGTTTAGCCAATATAACATACACTACTTTCAGCAAAGCCTCAGAGCCTTGAGGAAGGCCATAATGTGACATAGCATTTTGCATTTTTTTTGCAACTATGAGTGTCTGAAACATGTGGATAGATAGCAAAGAAGGAGATAATGCTGCAGGACTGATTTTAGAAGTTCCTATGGAGGTTTTGATACTTTTTTCGGCTGTAAAAATTGGTTACCATTGAAATCCATTGTAAATGATTGCATTCAAACTGTCCACAGCAGTTTTTAGTTTTCAAGTCTGTAGGAGGAGAGCATTCAATAGTCAAAAGGTGGATTTTTGGTGGGCTATCACTTTAAACAGGAAATTCTGCAGTAACAATCAGGAGCACTGCACACATCTCCCCTTTACTGTATATATATTTCTGTCAAATGTAAAATTACATTTTAGAGTGACTGAATATTACAGGTAAGCTACAGGGAGTTTAATCTGTAGAATAACTACCAAAGGAAAAAAGAAAACATTGGTTGTTTAGTACAATTTCTTTTTCTATTTGACAAGTTCACCTGAATGGCAGCAGGATATGGAGAGAGAGCAGTGGAGCCCAGATTGCGTCCCAGCAGAGGGTTGAGTGGCGTGCTAAGTGAAGTGTGTGTAGCACGCCAATACGCCTCCAGGTACTCTGCCAGGTGTTCACACGCATCTTCCAGCTGGTTCTCATCCAGAATAATATCAAACATCTCCTGAGGTGTTAAACAAAGAGAGGAAAGTGGCACAATAAAAGATAACTCAACAGTTGTTGCTTGTCTAGATATAAAAGGGTTTTAAAGTTTACTCACAGAAGGACACTGTGATAGTTTTTCCGCTGCCACAAGCTGCACATTTAAATGTTTGCTTTGAGATTTCCCTCTTGATTTGATCAGCCGCTGGAGGACCTGCAGGATGCGTAGATATAGAAAAAAACAAAGAAATATCTTTTGGATTAAAACACCATCTACAAAGATCTACCACTCTGTAAACAAGCCACACTATTGGCTAGACAGGACACTTTATATCACCATCTCCAGTCCTATGAATTACAACTGCACTCTGCCTCAGACTTCCGCTCACTGCATGGATGGGTTTCCTCATATTTCACTTTGAAATGTACAGTAGATAGCAGGGGAGTGAAACTAAAACCGTTTCTGTGATTCGGTTTGACATGTTATTCTGCTTATTAGTGTCTGCCGAGTGCAGCAAGTTATTTTTAGTGATGTTAACCCTCAAAAGACTGCGGCTTTAAGGCTGTATATCCTGCTGGGAGAGGGTAGCAAATGTGAAAATCAGTTCTATAGAATGACTATTGTGTATTAAAGCCTTCAATCTTACCTTAGGTGAGGACACTTTAACATGGACGATGATGGGAGCTAATGAGGTCTTAATGAGCTGTGCTGGATGGTTAATAGTGTCAGCATCCAGCACCACCAGCTGCAGAGACCTGGCCAGCTCAAAGATCCTTTCTATTTCACTCTGGACCTCTGCTACAAGAAGACAACAACATATATACATCTGAGTGTGACATATAAGTCTATTTTTTCTTAGCTAGGAGCCTTTGTATTTGCATTGCGCATCATTGAGTGAGACAGTTCCTGTAGCTTTACCAAGGCTGGAGCGGGTGTTGGACCTCTCAATGATGGCCCTCTTACTGGGGTTGTTTAGTACTGACCTCTTGGCCAACGATATGTCAGCTGTTACCCTTGTGATGGATATCCTGCAACAACACAAAACATGTCATACAGAGCATGGCAGCATGATGATGTACTGTGTGAAAGATGCTGCTTCGCTTCAGCTGCTCACCTCCCATCAAACCTGTGCTTCAGGAAGTCAAACAGTGCCTTCTGCATCATATCTGTCACCTACATGGACGAATGAGGCAGAAGGTGAGATAAAAAGAGAAGGGGAAGAAAAGGAGGGAGAATAATATCAGGTGATTAAAGAAGCGTTAGGCAAGGAAGTCAAGGAGAGAATATTGTGTCAGGCATGTTACAAGCAAAACAAAAGAGGCTTTTCACATCCGTACACATCTACTTAACATGCTATAGAGTAACAAACAAGTTGAAATGGACTTTTATTATTCATTCTGATGCCGTCCATTCAGTCTGCTGCTGAGCTGGGTCTGTGAATTACACACTTGACCTGGCAATTTGTCTACAGCATGCTCAGTTTCTTTCCTCTTTGCTCTCCGCAGAACGAACGTGGGTCACATTAAATAAAGTGATTAAGAGCTACAATGAGAAGTGTCGCAAAGACCAATGCACAGGTGATGAATTGGGGCAATCACACAGTGCAGCCTCCATTATAGCTTTTGCTGATGAATATGAATGCCACTCCCAGGCCTTGAACTGAAGCAGAAATTCAAGATGAAGTAATTGGTTCTGTTCAGAAAGTCCTCCTTATGGACGGTCATCCCATTGCTCTGAGGTGTTTGACTCAAGACAGTGAATAGATGGATACGTGAATCAAAACAGGCTTTGTGTTTGGCTGTGCCAGATGTCACTCTGATTGGTTCAAATGTGCTTGACAGTGACGGTGGCTTGACGGGGACTGCACGTTCTTACAGCTGAAACACGGAGCAGTTGTCAGATGAAAAATAGTGCTATAAACAAGTGCAATGACTTATCAAAAGATGATTAATGTCCAACTGTACAGTGGTGGAAAACATTTCCCCAAGTGCTGTACTTAAGCACAATTTGAGGTACTTTATACTTGTACTTTTTACTCCACTATATTTATCTGACTGCTATAGTTACTGTACCAGTTACTGCGAAAATAAACATTTTACATACAAACATCTGATGAGTTTCTTTTTTAATATGATGCATTGTTACAGATTAAACTACCCAACAGTATATCAAATACAGCTCAACCAGCTGCAACATTAAAATGCTGCTTATGTTCATATTGGATTACTAATACATCAGTATTAATATAATAGTATAAATCTGCCAAGTGTCATTTTGCTGCATGAGTACATTTTTCTGATAATACTTCTGTGCATTTACTTTAGTAACATGTTGACTGGTTAATAGTATCTCTTCTGACTCCTCGCATGTTTTAAACGGAGGATACCAACTTTTGCCCTCTAAGAGGCGATTTTGAGTCCCTCAATTTAAAAGCAAAAGGCTGAAGAATTCTTTTATAGATCAGTCTATCCTGTTGCTAAACCAAGATCAGTGTGCCGCTAACTGAGATCTAAATCCAGAGGATATGATGTGGTATGTATGATTGTCAGGACTGTTTGATGTGTTTTATATGTCTAATTATGTTTAATCTGTGTGTCCACCTCTTAAACGGAACTGCCTAAGGATGCAAAATAAATTTCAGTGTAAACTGACAATAAAGTCGCATCGTATTGTTGAATGCCCAACTTTTACTTCTAATAGAGTATGTGTGGTATTTCTACTTTTACTTAAATAAAGCATCAGAATACTTCTTACACTACTGCAACTGTACCACCCTTCACACACGCTTGACAATGCACAAGGCTCTGATTACTCAGTCTGTGATGAATAAAAGTAACTACATCCATACAACTTTGTGCTATTGGCACAAGGAATAGCAACACAAAATTTTGTCCATCATGAGCTTAATTATCTGTAGAGTTAAACTGCCTTCTGATATTGAAGCGAACAATAAACCAAAAAGGTGTCGGATGCGAACATAAATACCATTCAGTCACTCATTTCATTCAGTGCGGTACACATTATTCTCTGTTTCTAATTTCAAACCATGCTCCACTTTTTCAGACTGATGCAGTTTACCCAGAAGGTTGTTACCACGGCAACAGCAGAATGGAAGGCGAGGACTGTGATTCCATGACAACTGACTCCAGCTCCCACCTCCCACCACCTCCTTTGCCTCTTTTATTATTTGCCCTGTGATCCCAATGGTAGCTGATAATCAATGAGCAGCATCAATTTTTATGTCGTATTGTATCTCTCTGAATTTCAACTTAGCATAGGTAAAAAATACACATACATGCAACATAATGAAAGCACTGTCACACAGAGAAAATGATGTCAAAGAAGGAACATGGCAGTTATTCATCTTTCTTGTATTTCAGTTATTTTTCTGTAATGTCTTTTTTCCTGTCAATTGTCTCATTTTCAACATGTCAACAATATTTGTATTGTGATTTCACTGTAAAAATGCACTTCTTGGCCTCACACAGTAATGAGGAAAATGCTTTCATGAAGTATGAGAGTGGTGATTTCAGTGAGAGGCTGAAATCAGAAAAGGAGAGGCTGAGTCAGATGGCTTAAGGAGCAGCAGTGCGTCCTACCTCATAACCTTTCAGGGATGGCCCCACCAGGACGACTGGCCTCATGGAGGGAACCACGTCATATGGAGGGACATGCTCAGCCTGGAGGGGTGGACACACACAGCTACAGTCAAGCTTTAATATAAGCTCTTTAAGAAAACCAAGCATTGATATACTTGACTATATACTAGTATATTCATATAAATAAATGTCAAATTTTGTTTTCATAGTTAATGTTAAACAGTAATGATTTAAAGCTATAGACACCTCATGATGAAACTGATGAAAAGGTAGTTTATCACTTTGGTGAGAACTAGTCTGCAGCGGAGCAGAATGTGATTCAGATGCACCAACCATTCAATTTAATATAACCCACTTTATGCATGCTCAGTAACCTCAGGTTAGGATGTGCTGGATTAGTTTAATGGTAGCATTAATCCTTTAAGTGAACATGGGCAGGGCTGGATTAAAATCAAAGTGGACGGTTTAAATGATATACTGTATATATTGATATAACAGTCTGGTCCTTCACATGAAAATAATGGTCCATTAAAGGACAGGTTCACAGTTTTTCAAGTCTGTATTAAACCAATAATCAGGTACCCAAATTAACATTGAAATAGGTTTTTTTTGCTGTAATCATTCCTCCTCTTCATACTGGCTATTAAAAGATCCCTTCCTAATGCACTTACAGTGTAAGTGATGGGGGCCAAAAGTCAAGACAAACTAGAAAAAATGTGAACCTATCCTTTAAGAATTCAATATGAATATGAGCTGAGATTCACAGTTCACAAGGAAATTAATAAAACAAAGTTACTACTCAGTCAGGTTTGTTAGTGGTGGTGGTCTTCTTAATTTACATTCTTTACAAAATGAGTCAATTTTCAAATCATTCCTCACCAGCTGCACTATCCATATTATGTAAAAAAGTTGTTGTTCACCTTTAACAATGTAAACAAACTCTCAAGGGGTAACATTGTGGACAATTGTTTACTTATTCTACTTTTTAATCATAATTTTCATCAGTAGCTCAAGCTCTTTTAATTATTTACCTATAATAAGTAGTAGTTATAGTAGATATAGTTTTTTCCCTGTAAAAGAAGCAAATAGTAAGTATGTAAGTATTAGGTGAGTAACCATACTTACCACTTTCTGTTTCTGCTTTCCTGAAAAAGAACAAAAAAAATCAGGTGAGTAAGTGCACACTGGGCTGGGACTGTCCATGAAATTATATCAGACATTACAAAGTGTCACAATATCACAGGAGCTCTTACTGTTACACATACACAAATACACACAAATACAGAGCAGGTACAGTGACAAACTATTCCCTCTGTGAATCTGAAGACGATGTTTCCTCTCAGACCTGACTCAGACTCGTATCTGTGGAACCAACCTGCAGAGTTGGGGTTTGGCTTGAATGTGCCCGACACCATTTCTCCCAGACTGGAGGAGGAATTCCCACTGGACTTACTGCTATATTGATAACAGAGAACAGAGAGAGAAACGTGTTAATGTGGAATCCAGCAAGATGTCATCAGTCAAACACCACCACCCTCCTGGGAAACAGGTGACCACGGACTGTCTTGAGGCTTAACATCATGGTACAAAAAAGTGAGCTAAAGAAAATAATGTTCAGCAGTGTATCGTATTTCTTGGAACTGGTAACTGATTGATATATTTTTAAGTTACTTTGATATGGACTTGGAAGAAAGTTGAGGTAAAAGAGTGAAATTAATCAATAGATAGAAATAATGCTGTTTTTTCTCTGACCACTGTAAATGAAGAGAGATGATGGCGCTCTGCATCTCAACTCCCCTCTGTGGCTGAAACGCATCACCCCATCTGATGGAAAATTCTGTGGTGGCCGCGATCCAGGCACACCTCTGAGATGTTGGACTACACGGCACAGTTTGGCTTTCATCCACCTAACTTCCTCCCTATCTGCCAGCTCAACTGCCACTCATCCCTAAAATGGCTCTCTCCTCAACACATGAAACCATCCAACTCTTTTTATCCCTTTTGATACATGTGGCTCCTCTGCAATTTCTGCTGCTGCTGATTCCTCTGCCGCCTGCACTCTCACATCCCAGATCCCATCCAGCTCCTCCTCGTCTGCTCACCCATGGAAGCGTCCTCTCTTCTGTTCCTGCTGGAGTCGGATGTTTTCCAGCTTCAGAGGGCTCGGGATGAAGCCAATGTCACAGCCTTCTTTCACCAGACGGCCGATCCACCAGTCATTGTTGTACTTCTGCAGATTAAAGAGATAAAAAGAACCTCCAGATTTCAAATTTCTCTGTGAGACAAACTATAATATATAAGCAAGACTATTTTTCATTAGTTCTCATGAAAAATAAGTTTATTTGATCAGAATGAAATTGTTTTAATGTTTCAAGTAGGCCCTTTTTAGTGTTGTGCCAGCACAAAAACGCATGTAAACACATACAAATGCAATCAAGAAATAGTATATCAGTTATGGCATTTGTGTGTTTGTATGTCATTTTATCAATCACTTATGAAAACTACAATATCCAAAATATCCAAAACTTTGTTCCAAAAACACACCTTACTAATCAGTCTGAATCATAAGCAGATTCAAAGAAGAGTTCCTCATTCAAGCACAACATTGAGACTTCATACATTTCTGCACAGGATGTGGTGATGTGATGTGATGTGATGTGATGATTCAAAACTAACTGCCAAACACCTGTGAGTGAGTGCTAGCTCAGAGATCTATAGCTAACTGATGATTGGTAGCTTGACTAACTAATGATTGGGTGCTGCTAAAATGCATTTTGTTTTTATAGAAAAAAGATACAGAAAACATATACAAACCAAAAGATATATGAACAGCCAGGTTTCCTAATGTATTTTAAAAATGGACAAGGTAGAGACAAAGAACACCATAACCCAAAGCAGAGTGCCATTTCCTCCATCATTTCCTATATTGGGACACACTATATTATACAACACCAGCCTACCAAAGGCTGTGGTAGGTTTGTACAACCTGTGAGTAAACTTCTTTTAATATCTATTAAAGAAGTATCTATTTATTGTTAAGTACTGCTGTGTAATATGCATTGCTGTGATGGTTATGCCAGTGGAAGAACAATCCACTCATCAATTTTATTACCGCCACTTGCCACATAATTATTGTGTATTGTCGTGTATGATGTGTGTTGGCTTATATGCCAGTGCCAAAGACGAATTTCCATTTTATGTAAATTTAATGGCCAATAAAGTAGCCTAAATCTGAATCTGAACTGATAACACAGCGTGAAGCATAAGAATTGTTGCTATGGTTACCTGTAGTTTAATATAACTTGACCGTTGATTTAGTGCAACAGTTAAACTGTTGTCCAGAACTAAAATGTGCTATTTCAATGGACACTCAGACCTGTTTATATGATTAAAACCAAACTGAGTGGGCTAAATTTAATCCTCCTAACAGTGCTGCAGGTTTAGCATCATTCTACAGTGCCTGAATTGTACCTCTTTGATGTGGAGGAAGTCCTTGGCATCAAAGGAGACGGCGGTGCCGGCCACAGGAACATCCTCATCCAGGGCACCGCAATAGCTGACATTGGTCCTCACAGCAAATGCCACTGCTTTAGTCTGTGAGAGATCAGCCAGAAAAGAGTCATCACAGAAATATGCGGTCACATGGGTACACAGTAGGGGTGGGTGGAATATTAAATCACAGAATATGAAATTTGATATCATGATATATTGATATCACTGACTGACTGATAAAAATTCTCTTGTCTTTAAAGGTGCAGACATTCTTATATAATAAATTGATTGATCGATAGATCTGGGTTTGGTATCACTACAATATCAATATAATTCTATATCATCTTGTTTTTTGTTATAGTGACATCAGGGGACATGTTAAATGTTATTGTTAAATGTTCACAGTTAAGTACTTATTAGCACTACTGCTGTTTGCTGAAAGTACTATTACTTCAACAATACCTTTGCTTCTGCTACAACTACACATCTCCCAGTACAGTATTACTAATATCACTAGTATTTTTTCAACCACATGAAGGTAAAATGACAAGATAGGAATCTCTGCTTTTGTCTATTCCAATGACTAAAATACTAAAATACCTCACAACCAAACCAAAACAATACGTTTAGCAATAATGTTTTAGAAAAAATATTTTTCCCCAGCTGTTAAACTCCATTGTAGTTGTGATGGAAATATTTTTTGACAAGAAGTTATTTATTTGTCCAAGTATCCACATGAATAAAAAAAGCCATCCCCAAATAATTGAATGATTCATAGTGAAAGTGAGGGTTGCCGTACAGCATGTATCTCTATTGTCTTGCAAATAGCTCCCAGTGAAACTAGTGAAACTGACCTTTGCCCTCTCGAGCTGGACAGTGGCCTGCTGCTCCCTCTCCTGCCGCCCGCCCTCCTTCTCCTCCTCCAGGGACACATCCGAGTCAGACGGTCGGCTTGTGTAGGAATCAGCAGAGCCCTGCAGAACAAAACATGTTACCAGGAAGGCTGAGTTCCAGTGCCGATGAAACAACCGCAGGGTGACAACTTTATTTATGTGATACAGACTAAATCTGACATCCAAGCAGAATAATCGAATAATAAACCACTGTAATATTTAATCTCATATGTCATACATATTTGATACATATTTTATCCACATATTTGAATGCAAAAATGTGCTAATAGATGCAGGACATTATAAGATGTTTCTTAAAACAACTGAGACTGAGCAAATGAATGAGTGGGAGGTTACAGAGACCCAAGTGTGTGTGTGTGTGTGTGTGTGTGTGTGTGTGTGTGTCCAATGGGGTCCTGTGTCATACTGGTTGTTCTCCTCTCCATACAGGATCAAAGGCTGACAGATTAAAGATGACGAACCGGCTGAGAGGGAAGGTTCAAAAAGATGTTGTTTTTTTGTATTTTGAGATAAAATTAGAAACACTGAGCACAGACACAATACTCTGCTATTGGGATGTCAACAGGAAACCCTGCCTTATTTGTTTCGTAACCATGGTAATTTGTGTAAAAACGAATTTGAATGATGTGGGAGAGAAATCCCTTTTGTCTGCAGTCTCATAGAAAAACTCCACTCCACCAAATTATTGTAAATCATAACTCCCTGAAGTAGTTCATACATCAGTTTTGTGATAATCTGTCTACTTTTTTCAACAAAATCATCACTTCCTGTGAAGCCTCAGCAGATAGAAATTTATAATCCCAAACAAAAAGTGGGTTCTCAGAGTTGGGTCCATCTGAAATCCACCTGATCATAAAAACCCCATTTAAACATGTGATAGGATTTTGATATTATATATTTAGAGCACATTGAGGATGTCAGTTTTGCTAACTCAAATTCTACGGTGTCGACTTGAGAGAAAATATTGGTTTGTGAGGACATTTCTCGGCCAGACCTCACAACAAAATAAAAACAGAAATAAAACAATAATAATAAATTAAAATCAGATTTTAAATTTACTGGTCAAATGTATATGTATTTGTGTGTGTGTGTTCAGTAGGTGACTTGACTGCCCCACCAGTCTGCTCCAGGCTGGAGATCAGTCTCATACCATCACTATCAGTGGACTTGTTTCCTTCCTAACTCACCCCTTGTCCTTATTAGCTATAAGTCAGTGCTGCTGGGTTTGAGTAGCAGTAAAAATGTCCACCCACGTGTTCAAAACAGAGAGAGAGAGAGAGAGAGAACCACAGAGACAGCGAGAGTATGACCGACTAACCGAGGAAAATGTGCCAACACTAACAAGTAACAGTGGTTGCACAGAGGCACAGCTGGAGAGCGAGTCTCCCCTCAGCAGAGAGTTATTACAACAGCGATGTGCTCATCAAGCTCCAGCGTCACACATGCAGCGAGCCGACGAGCCTGCAGTGAGGGGTGGGCGCTGCTGAAGAGATGCTATTCATTTCAGACCTTGTGACGAAGGTGGCTGTAAGATATCGGCAGTGATGAGCACATCACATCCACAACATGCATAGCAGGAGAAGGTCTCAATCCAAGGCCATGAAGCCTCGATGTCAAAAATGGCTCCTTTATACAGACTTTTATATCTTTTTCTCTCTACTATGGACTACAGGGCTGTATCACTCCTTTTAATGAACTGATTGACAATTGACTTCTGTTCTTCATGTACAGACATTTTTATTCTCTTTAACCCTTTCAACCCTCTCTGTCTTAAACCAACATTGACATAACACTTGTGCACACATAAAAACAAGAAAAAGAAGAAAAAACAGATTAAATCTGATATAGAACATGGATATAATAAAATAAAAATAAATAAATAAAACAATAAACAGCATAAATGGCTAGGTAGTAACTTATCTACACAGCCTACACTTTATTTATAATAAACGGATTGATTGATAAATCTGAATCAATATTTTATCAGTATCATAATGTAGAAATCCATTTAGGATTTTGATTGTGTTGAGCATTATTATTATGTTGCAGCTCAAATGTCTTCCTGCTGTGAAAGGCTGCATCACTGTGAAGAACCTACTGGCACTACTGCTATCTGCTGATAGTACCATTACATGTACAGTACTTCTGATTCTACTAAAAGTATACTGCTGCAAGTATCAATAATATCACTAGTATTCTTACAACAACATCAATGCTTTTAACTACTTTCAGTAAGCACTTCAACCAATATGAATATTTTGTCCAACTTATTTAAATAAATGTACAAAACATCTTTCATTCACTTCAAGAGCACCAAGCCTTCAAAATGACTACAAAGTTGAATCAACACCTCTTAAAAACTGTTTCAACTAAAGCTGGATATTATGACTTCATAAAGTTAGGATTTATTGCAGCATTGTAGTATTAGGCGGCATTAGTTTTAGCTACCTAGTAAACTGAAAACTGAGTGTATGTGTGAATGTCCTCTGACAGCATCAACAGCCCTCACAATATTGTATTGATACTGTACATATCAATATTGGGGTCAAAAAATGGCGAAATTAGATTTTCCCAACATTATGCAAACTCAATAGCAAGGTGACACATTCCACACCTGAATAAGACCCTATGAGTGGATCCCCAGCTAATGGACCTGAACTATAATCCATCAATCATCAAAGATAGCTATATCTACAGTATGCTCACATTGTCTACACACAGCGATGATGCATATGAAACCCCGCTATCTTGGCTCTGAGGACTTTACCTTTGGCTGACCGGTGCTGTAGCTGTTTGTGTTCCCATGTGGGAGATCTGGCTTCAAGCCCACTTTGTTACAACTGCATGACGTAATAATGGCTCTGTGTGCTTGATCACGGACAAAGAAATATGCAGTGGAGTGGCTGCACACATTTGTGACACACCTTTTTTTTCTTTAATTCATCAAAACAAAGTACAGTTTAAAAATGGCAATGTTGGTGCAGAACTGTACCCTCTGAGCTTAAAAACAAAACGAAACTGCTTCTGCTGCTGCTTTCAATGAAGCTCATGAGACCATAATCTAAATTTAAATTTTAAAAGAGTCAAGTACTGTACACATTATGATTGTTGTTCAAGCAGTTAATGTCATGAGAACACAATCCTTACAAAAAAAAGTCCTGCAGGACTCCTTCACAACTACAAACATATTCCTGAGGGACTTTTTCGTAAAGGTGTAACTAGGCAACTGACGAAAGAGGGCACACGGTTCCCTTTTAAAAATGTTGAATGATATGTTTATAAGTACAAGAAGAACAGATAACATTTTTTTTGTAAAATCTCTTCCAAACCTCATCTATGTCACAGCTTGTGACCTTGGGACTATCCGAAACTTTACACCCAGGCTGTCGTGGCTGTTACATCAGTGGGTTGTTTAAATTGACTCTTTTCAGTCAGTAAACAGGAGCCCACACAAAGCATAGAAAGCTTATATGTAATATAACATATCGCTGCCATATTAGATAGGCCATATTCAGCTCCTGGACATTCTGCTCCATGGCAGAATTCCTAAATGCTGCTACAATACATGACAATCTAAACTTATTTAGCAGACATGGTTGTCTTGCTATTAGTGATCCCTCTGATTGATTTCATGTTTACATACTGTTGGTTGCTAACTAACAATGACAAATTTGTTCCAACTGTCCAAAAACTGATGTATGCAGCAGCACAGTGCCAAAAGTTTAAACTTGTTGAACTTTGACCTGTGCTACATTGACCTTTCTGAGCGCAGCCAATGGTTGAAGACTACTGCATGTGCTGCGACTAAAGATGGAAGATAAATTATGAAGGTGTATTTACAAAGCATCATCACACTGAGGCCATACTGAAAAAGTATGACCATATTCAGATTCAGATACTGTTCTAGGTTTGTAACAAACCGTTTGAGTCTCTAGTGATCTAACTTCAGTTAACCTCCTTATTGTAGCCTGTGAGTCTGTGAAGAAGTCATTTGACGCTATGTATTTGTAAATTGCCAAACAAGTGGCCTCCTACAGACTCCCCCGCTCCTTCCAATGATCCTGCACAGAGCAAAGCTGCATGCACAGGGTGAGAGCCTTATTTTTCAGTTATAGTGTGAATATGGCTTTAGAAGTATGCAGTATGCATCAAGCACAAGCTAGCCTTAGTAGGGATGTTCCCAATGCTTGAATGCTAAATCAAAATGGTGGTAAGCCATTGTTCTTATATGATTTATATTCCTTGTTTCTTACCTAAAACACAAATCATATTGTTATTATATCATTTATGGACTGACATGCTTTCACATCACAGCAGCATTTTTCACTCTCTCTCACTGTTTTTCTAGTGCAGTTTGCTGTCATTCTCCATCTCTGTGATGGAGTGAGACGTTGCCACTATGTAACACAAAATCTGTACTTCACGCTACACTATAGTTGAGTAATCACTACATTAGCATAAAACACTGCATGCCTGCCCCATAGGCAATGAACAAACTAGCTTAGTGCACAGACCAAAGACTCTCTGGGGTCCACGAGCTAATTAGAGCTCATTATTGCTTTCTAGTACAGGTACAGGGAATGAACTGTGTACAGCTGCCTGCAGGTTGCTGTATGCCCCAGCCTCTCCAGGGTCAGTAGCCAGTTATTCCCCTTGTCATCAGCATTAAATGCGAGGAGGGACTGAGTGATGAGAGTGAGTATGGCTGCTGCTGCTGCTACTACAGTTACCACTGCTGACATCAATATCCTTTATGATTCATCAGCCCCACGGTGTCTATAACCCATCTGTCTACAGTCATTTGATGCCTTCTTTGTTTGCCAGTCTGTCTGCCTTTATTTGTCATTTAGTCCAAACATGCACTTGTGTGTTAGACTCTCTTACTTTCTGTATTATTCAGCTCTTCATGAAGAGGCAAACAAGCACTATAAATACACTGTAGAAATGCAGTTAACATAGTTTTGTTCCGGTTGTCAGTCCACATCAACAACCTGTATCTATTGGCTTAAATTACCAACTACTGAATGTAAGTGCATCAAGGTTACATGTACAAACGACTATGATATGGAGCCATGTTGCATGATGTAAAGCTGTGCACAGGATAGTGCAATGGGCATGACATGAACCATGAAATACTACATGAATGAGTTCATGAATTTTAATGACTTCTTTACTTTCATGTCATATAATCAAAGCGGGTGACACTCAATAACAGCAGACTTCCTGTGCTCAGTATTCACCTTCAAAAGAAGGGAAACAAATGAACAAATAAATCGCTGCATAACACAAGCTTCTACACAAAAATGAAATATCTTCTTTTTTTTCTAACGCCGACAGTATAGAAGCCACAAGCTGTCAAGATACAACAACTAAACACATTTTTCTTAGCAGACAGAATAAGTAAGAATAAGAATTTATCAATATGAGTGCATTTCATTTTTTAAATTGCTTTGAAGTCATATCATGGCAAAGCCTGTTCATCACAGACAACAAATGTCTGTTCTGTTTTCCAGATCTTTATAGAAAAAACACACATTTTCACACCTGTCACCATATAGCCTATGAGTTTATTGGGATAAAAACAGTATGAGTGTGGAAAGCATTTTGACCTGACACAGTCCCAACTGGATCAAAAATAGTGTGTCAACAACAATTCATATAGTTTTCTCGCTATAAATCAAATCATATGCTCTGAGTTTTTTGCCCAATCCATGTCTGTCTCAATGGTATTTCTTTTTTCTTATTTTCAAACCTCTATTTTATTTCTCTATAATGATGTAGGCTTCTTCACACCCTGCTCTCTGATATAACATGTGGCTAGACTCTGTATACTCAGGCATCTATTCTATAGTCTACTCATACAAATTGCCCTACAGTATTTACTTAGCGACTTCCCACCTCATGCACCATAATATAATAATGTCATGTTGACAGTATGGCAGGTGAGGCAGCATCTTCTTTGTGTCATACCCACTGAACAGAGCAGTACACCGGATATCATGTTACTGCGTGTGTGTGCCAGAAATACATCTCTGACAGAAAAACTGTTTTCTGTCAGCCTTTACGTCCCTGTAGGCTCCACTTTGTCACTATGAAGTAAAATCAGTAGGGCACATCACAGCTGACAGCTCAAACAACTGCAGAGAAGGGTCATAGTCAGGATTGATTTTAAAGATGTTATCATGTTTTAAAGAGACACATGCATTGCCAAGTGTAAGTTCTAATCAGTAAATTGAATACAAAACAACATTTTCACTATATTCACATTTCACTGTAGCAGGAGACAGTTAAAAGCACATTTTAAAATGTAAATTTACAGTATTAGAAATGTTTCTGGAACCAGCTACTCTGACTATTCCATTATTCTTCAAGGGTTGTTTGAACAGTTACTCGATATATACAGAATATATTTAAATGTAAATCCTGTATTTCAGGTCACACACCTGGTTATAAAATCAAACTTTAACCGCTCTGATGGTCAAATTTAGCATTTTACAGAATTGTGATCTGGGCTGGAGAGGGCTCATCTCTGTCATCTCTGTCCAAGTGGCCGCTGTGGTGCAGCGTGTCACCACTCTGCTGTTGAAGTGTGAAGATCATGGAGTTGTTCCATCACTGAATACACTCATGCTTGTATCCATGCCGTTAAGCCACATTTATGAAGCCTGCAGCTTTCAGGCAGACAGCAGTAAGTGCTGAGTTGACTGCTGCTTCCTAGTTGTTGATGTTCTCAATTTTTTTGTTTCAGCTTTGAACCTGTCAGGTGGAAAACAAGAACGTCCAAAATGTCAGGCAAACGTCATGCCTGATTTTTTAGCTCCGTTCTCATTACTTTTTAGTTAAATGAGTGTTGTTAAGAGACTTTAGAGTAGCAGAGTTTTCTCAATTTTCATCATTATACTGATGGATTAATAGTACTAGTATTAATTATGGATGAGTATAACCCCTTAATATTTTTATAAATAATAAATTTAATATTGTATTTTATCAAAGTTCTTGTACAATAAATAAGGTTGCATTTGAAAAATGTGGCTGTGGCTTTTCACTATAACTAACTACACTCAGATAATCTCCCTTCATTCAATAGAATTTGTGAAACAAGTTAATTTGCTTTCAGAAACAAATGATTGATTTCAACCTTGTGCCACAATTCATTTTTTTAAACAAAAAAACAGATCTTATATTTTGCTGATGGGTGTTTCTGTAAGTGGACGATCATTAAAGTCAATTACAGACACAAATAATCATAATCATCTATATTTGTGAAGCACTAATTCAAACATGGAGATGCTTTGTTCAGCTACATCAGAATGTCTCCGGCTCGTCAGGATTCTGCTTTCCATTTTGCCGGACAGCCAGCTGGTGGACGTTTGGAGTCCTGCAGACTCAGCCAAATGGGGTGAAAACGTGGGCCTCAGCACAAATGTTTACCTAACAGATGATGGCACAGTCTGTTCCCCCATGGATGCTACCACATACTCTGTTCCAACACAACTCATTAACAGCATCCATCCTCAGAGGACAGGATGGTACAGTACAGACAGACTGCCAGGTTAGAAACAGAGTCTCATTCATCTTATCTGAACATTGAGGTTTTGCAAATGAGCCTTTATATAGCAAAGATGATCTTTCTGAGGGACTGTGATCAGGAACAAGAATAGGAATATATGATAATTATTATAATTTATGAAGTAAAAATGACCAACATATGCTGGTTCCAGCTTTTCTAATATGAGGGATTTGCTGCTTTTCTCTCTTTTATACACTACATGGCCAGCTTCATTGTACTTCTGGTCTAGAGCTGTTTTTCCTGGTTGAGGCCACGTCCCTTAGTTCCAGTTAAGGGAATAATGATATTTTATACAATAGTATGATTCAAAATGACAATAGCCCCGTGCACAAAGACAGCTCCATAAAGAAGTGATTTTCCTAGTTTGGTATGGAAGAACTTGACTGGCCTACACAGAGCCAATCACGTCAAACACCTTTAAGATAAACTGGAACACCGACTACGAGCCAGGATCACCCAACATCACCTTACTAATGTACTTTTGGCTAAACGGGAGCAAATCCCTGCAGCCAGGTTCCAAAATTTTATGGAAAGCCTGAAACCAGGGGACCAGAGTGGAGGCTGTTAGAGCAGCAGATTAATACGCACGGTTTTGGAATCAGATTACAGTCACATATTGGTGTAATGTTTGCATGTCCACATTATACTGGCCCTGTGGTGTATCACTGAGAACTGAACATCTTTGAGTTTGGGACTGCTGGTTGAAAGAACAAATATTGTGAAGACGTCACCTTGAGTCTGGGAAATCATGACGGGCACTTCTGACAATTTCTAGATTAAACTAAGAATTAGCTGAAAAAAATACTGATAGATTAACTCAGAATGGAAACATTTTTTAGTTGAATCGCTAGATTACAGAAATAAATTTAGAAATGTATATGTTCTGTAGTTTGTTATGTTGGAGCTAAAAGCCAGAGGTTTGGGCAGAGGAGTGTGGCTTTCATATTGTGTTTTGATTTTATTAATAAAAAAGGAATATCATTTCAAAACACCTGGAAGCAGCTGTAAAAAAAACAAACCGTATGCTGTGCATGTGCAAGAACACACAAAATCACGCACACAATGGCGTAAAGCTCATGGGAGCAGGAATTCTGCTTACAGAGGGTTGCTTGACATGAGGACTAAGGTATGATGTATTGCCTTAAATTCTGCCCTGTTCATCAATTTCTCCTCCTGCGATAGCACCTCCTTTTTCCACATCCATCTCATCCAATTACCATCCTCAGCCACTTTCACAGCAGAACAGATGTTTTACACGATTGCATTCTGTCGCGATCGGCCATTCACAAGCCACAATGAAAGAGACAGAGGTACAGTGTGTTCGTGATAAGCTCGGTATTATCACTGTGACATGGTAAACAGGTCTGCCAACACTGAGTAAATTACATGCCCGACTGATGGCAGGGATATATAGTCAGATAATTATTGTAAAGTTATCCTTTCAACCTTTTCTTTCGTGGAATATTCAGAGAAAGAAAATGTTTTTAAAAAAAACTACTTTGAATAGATGAACAGGACAAAAAGACTTGTTAATTTCCTGAATGTGGTAGTTTTGTTGAAAGCCTGCAACATGGCTTCAGTGAGAATATACTACAACTGCATATCAATAATTTAATGAAAATAGATGGCAAAACGTGCAACAAAGGATTTGAAAAGCAGTAAGTCTTTGAAATCAACCTGCTAGACTGGACAGTGAGGATTTATGCCTTTGTCCAGGCCTTCCAGGCGCCTCTGCTAATGATCCATTCAGAGCCATGGGAGTCTTTCCTTGATACAAATAACTGTTATTTACTGCCTCATTACAAATAAAATCTATAACCAGAGCACTAGAGAGAAAGGAAAATAAAAGCATCACACCAATGGCCACTATGGAACAGCTTTATGTTTCACTATTTCAAAATAATAAATGAAGTCTCTGGAAACAGAAGAAACACCTTTAGCTCCAACACGGAGGTTAGGTTTCCAGTCTTGTATGTTTCTTGTTTGTTAGGTAGTAGGATTCCTTAATTAGGGCAGCTAAAAACTACTGAAGTTATATTAGTGATTAAATTGTGCATTATTTTTCTGATTAATAATTTAGTTTATAAAATGTGAAAAAACAAAGAAAATACCCATTACAGTTATCAAGAGCCCAAGATGACATTTTCAAATTGCTTGTTTTGTCCAATCAACAGTCCAAACCCCAAAGATATTCAACTTACAATGAAACTATACAATAAAACTGAGAAAAGCAGCAAATGTTCACATACCAGACAGATTTTAGTGATATTAAGTTCAGCGACGGGACCAAGAGAGAGAACAGAGTAGTTGTGGCCATTTATTAAGCGTTTCGCATTTTGACGCACAGTCCCTGAACTGTGAGCTATAGAAGCAAACTCTTCTCTTTTGCTCGGCTCCTTCCTTTAAGTCCTTTAATTTAATAAATGGTTTATACCAGAGGTTTTCAAACTGTGGCGCGGGAGAGTTGAAGGCGGCATGGAGGGAGAGAATCTGAACATACAGACATGATAAATATATTTTTAGATCTAGTGTAGCTTACAAGTATATTATTATCTCTGATGTTCATCACAAATAAAAGTCCATATACGTTTCTACTTAGAAATCCTAGAAAAAACGCTCTGTGTAACTCCAGAACTTGCCCAAGAATCATCATATTTTTACGTTTTCTTCAGCATCAAAGTAATCTGGTGATAGTTGTCTGTACAGTTATAGTTAAACTGCAAACAGGAACTGCTAATAGCTTTTTCTGTTGACTTCTTTAAAACCATTAAGTAGAGAAAAAGTAAATCACTATGCAAATTTAGTTATTTTATTGATATTCCCTACATTTACCACTTAACATTCCTGAAACTATCAATGCATGAATGACAAAGATGATGTCATTCAGCTCATTTTACTGGAGAGGACAGACAAGAATTCAGAGCACGAGGCACTTTGAAGCATTCCCAAAATTACTATCATGTGCACAGACACAAGCAACAACTCTGCCAACCATCCTCTCCCCCTTCTCTGTCTGTCCCCTGTCTCTACCCACACACACACACACACACACACACACACACACAAAGAGTTGTTTGTGAGGTTATTATCTAGGAGTGTCAAGTGGCCAGTCTTGAGTCCATCGTGCCACACTCAAGCTTTATCTGTTCAGACGCCAAAGCTCACTCTGTTTTCCCATCTCCATCCTTCTTCTTCCCCTGACCTCCGCACCTATCAGACCCAGGCTAAAGGGCTAAAAGCATTCTCTCTTCATCTACCAGTCTACCAGTAGCCAGCATCATAAACAGCAGCCACAGGGTGCCTCTGGTCTAGTTTAAAACAGCTGGGCCCCAAACGAGGGACTTTCAACTGAGGTTGAAAAGACTACACAATGTCAAATTTAGACTCAAAGGATTTTTCTTTGACTATTCCTGAAACAGTGCAATTAGTACAATTGTATTTTACATAACTTTACGCAACTTCCCTGCATGTCATGCCCATCTCTCTCTCCCTCTGTTTCCTTTCTGCCTAATCACTGCCCACTATCCAATAAAGGCAAAAAATGCTGAAAAAATTATCTTAAAGAAAAAAAAAACTTTTTTAAAGGTGAGCCGTACATTAAACAAAATGGTATACATGCAGAGCTATAGTAAGTGGGTTATGTCATTCCTGCAAGCTAGAGAAGGGAAATAGGTTTCCATTGCAATTGTTAAAGAACAGGTTCACAATATTTCAGGTATGTCTTAAAACAACAAGTTTTTGCTTGGTGTAATCATTCCTCCTGTTCATAAGGGCATACTTCTGATTGAGGTAATGGGGAACACAATCCACGGTCCTCTTTCTGTGCAAAAATACATTCTAAAGTGTATCTAAAGTTAAAATGAGGCTTCAGAAGTCTGAGATACTCAAATCAAGTGGGGATCTTCCAAAATCTTTTTAGTACAAAATTCCCTTTTTGCGTTTCCATGGACAGTGTTTCCTTGTTTAGCTGAAGGACAGCGACAGAAAGAGAGAATTTCATACTAAAAAACTGTAACTTTGGAAGATATGCATGTTATTTGTCTAACACAGACAGCTGAAACCTCATTTTTGATAAAGACTGTGGATTTTGTCCCCCACCACTTACAAAACCACTTACATAGGAAGCACACTAAGTGGGGATCTTTCAATGGCCAGTATGAACAGAAGGAATGATTACACCAAGCAAAAACTGTTTCACTGTTCATTTGGTTCATCTGACTGTTTGTTTTTTAAATTGGGCCAAGCCCTCAAAATGGAGAGGGGCATGAGTACAAAATATCCCTTAAACTCTGTTAAAGGGGACCTATTATGCTCATTTCCAGCTCTATATTTTTATTCTGGGACTCCACTCAAGTAGCTTTGCATGATTTACAGTTCAAAAAACTCCTTATTTATCTTATACTGGCCCTTTATGCAGCTCCTCAGTTCAGCCTCTGTCTCTTACAGGCAGTTTTAGCTCTTGTCTCTTTAAGGCCCCCCTCTTTTCTGATTGGCCAGCTTTCCGGAAGCCTGCCGAGGGGCAGTATGTATCAGAGTCGTGTTACGTTACCACCAATGTAAACCCAACATTTCCTTCTTTACTGCTTCATATTAAAAGCTTTTAAATGATTAAATAACGGGCGTTCTTTTATTGTGAAAAATTTACAGGAAATGAAATGTGTTCCTCACTGAATTAGCAGAGCTTCGTTAGAAGCACTAAAAAATGGTCAAAATAACAACATATGGAGATATTTGGAGCAATTTGTTCAGCGGATCAGTTAGAAATAATGCAGGGAGGAATAGTACAAGCAGAAATCGCCACAGTGATGATGATGTTTGATGAAGAGCTACAGACGACCAGCACACCTCCACCAGGTAAACTACTTACTTTACTTTGCTGTGTAATGGAAAAACACTCACAGCATGTCAGCTTGACTCCAGTCATGGCTCAGCGTGACTACCCCCAAAACAATGGAAAAATGTCACAGGGATTACTTCTACATACATTTAGGTCATTATTTGACACTTTGGCCACGTTTAATATGAACATCCAGCATTTTAATATTATATATATGACTGAAAATAAGGAAAAGCATAAAAGGTCCCCTTTAAACATTTGTGAAAATATGGGTGGAGAAGGTGCTGATGAGCAAGGCACGTAACCCTCATTCATTGTTTTTCAATGTGATCTATAAATAAACTGACATGACCCGACTTGACAAACATTTCTGGTGCAGCTGCTGAGTGGCCAATAGCAACTCCTGGCTGAGAAAGTGTATGAACACAAAGCATGGCTGTGTCGAAAGAACAAGCATTCCTAATCAACTTTAAAAAAAAAAAAAAAAAAATCTACAATCACCAGCAATGTGAGAAAACACACAGATTGGTCAGAGTGCCAAGCAATGCCACTGAGTAGCTTATAATACATTCACAGGAAGTCAACTAGAAATGAGTCACAGGTTGATGATTCCAACAAATGGGTTTGTCTTTGTGCCTGTTGCCTTAGAAGTCCCTGGACAAAGTCTCACTTCCGAAAAAACCAGACACCCACACGCTAATGACAAGTGCTGATACCAAACCACAAGGACACTAAGAGCCCCAAAGATGGCTTCTGTAGTGCTGCCAATACCGCCCTACATGTGAAACATAGTCTCCAGTCTCATCAGCTATTCAGACCCATAATAATGGAACAATACCACATGATAGAAACAATATCTGAAACAACAGGAAACAGATTGCATTTCTTGGATCTCCAGAGTGCTGGAAGTAAAAGTCCTGTTTATAGATAGTGTTTAATGAGTGATAGTTGAGTAATTGTATGAACATGGAACTCTCCCGGTTGAATCATCAATACAAAAGCTGAACAGCTGTGTTAGATAATATCTGGTTCTTTGAAAAAAAGCAATTAAAAATGAAGGAGAGATGTCAGCTATAACTCCCTATGAGAATTTCAGTACCAAACTTTTAATCATTGAGCTTAAAATTTGTTCTGATTTGCACCTCTATCCAGCATGGCAGCTTAGGCACCATACAAACTGTGGCTGAACACGATTTCTCAGCAACAACAGTTGAAACTGTTGGCTGTAACATAACCTCAATGATATGTTTCAATTATCCAGGAAATATCTGTTTCCATGTTAAAGAACTTTGTGGATATCATTAAAAAAAAACAAAAAAAACGTTTCAACTGGGAATCTGGAGAGGAAAAAAAAACCCAACCAGTGAACCTGTCCCACTTCACAACTCTGTTACACCATGATACACCATCTGGCCAAAAGTACATGGACATCCCTGTCTACGTGTGTAATCTTGTTCTGGTGCTGTGTTTCATGGTTTGGGTTTTCCTCATTCTCATTCAACAAGCCCTGCACACAGCCAGATGATTATGAAGTGGAGGTGTGACCTCAACTCCATTTAACACTTCTGGGATGAACTGGAACACCTTCTGCGAGCCAGGTCTTATCACCCAACATGAGTGTTTGACCTCACTAATGCTCTTGTGGCTTAATGGGAGCAAATCCCTGCAGCCACATCATCTTATGGAATCATCCAACATCTTATGGATGAACCAGAAGAGTGGAGGCTGTTGTAGAAACATTTTAATGTCCATAGTTTTTTGAATGAGATGTCAGTAATAACACAAGGGTGTAATGTTCAGCTGTGCACATACTTGTTGTGTTTTTTCTTTTTCTTTTTTTTTTTAGTTTCTTGTATAAAATACCCCCTTTTAAAAATCCACACTGCTAAAATTGGACTAGACAGATGAAAATTAGCCAACCCAAAAAGCTACAACAGAAGCCACACTCACTAATACTCACATTAATACAGTGGATATGACAGAATGGGTGAAAGATCCTCTCCACTTTTAATCTTCAAGAGGCAGCCAGGATGTCAGGTGGAGTTACAGAAAGGTCTTGACAGACTCTGGCTCAGTGGGAATCCCTCCCCTCCACCCAGCAGCAGCTCCTACATTTATTGCCCTTGTAAGCATTTTTCTGCTTCTCGACACATTTTCATCCCACGGTTGCCCACTCTGCCGTCAATAAAAATGTTGGCCTCTCTGTATCAAAGGTGTGTGTAGGTCTACTATGTGTGTTTGCTTGTACCAGCATTCGTGTATGCACAAGATGAGAATTCATGCTTAATGACAAGAGAATGTGACGTTTCTTGTCTTGTGTGAAAGTCGTCGCATTTGGGTGCAACAGCACATCGGTATAATACAGAAGGCCATAGTGAGTGATCATTATTATAGCTGCTGGTCTTACCAGTAAACCTTGATGATGTACAGTGGGATGTGATGAAGAGAGACAGACAAATAAGTGAGAAAAATACAAATGAAGCCACAGAGGAAGATGGTGTCCTCTGCCACTGGCAAGTGAGAATACATGAAAGATGTTGCTGGCAATCACATAGACATGCTCACAAACAAATATCCACAACAGCATGTGTACCAGCCATTCAGCCATGTGGAGATATGGTAAAGAAATACTGTCCAGATCTACAGATGCCAGAAGTCCAGATGGGAGGAGAAAATCGTCATCTGGCAGGCGCTATCAATGAGAAAACTGTACAGTTTGGTTGACGGGGGAGCCCTGAGATACACACACAAGTTCTCATATGCACACACACCGACACACACACACTCGCGCACACCCTTCCCCCAACCTCTTCTAACTCCCCCGAGAAGAGTGCACGCTCAGCCCACTTAAGTCTCAACGCATTCTGTAGGTGTTTGCATAGGGATCATCCAACCACAACACAACAGAAAAGCATGGTTTACAAGTGTCAGACGCCCCTCCACTCACCGCCTCCGAGTCTTCAAATCCATGTAGGTACAAGTTATCGTACATGGAGGAGTGAGATTCCAAAAAGCAGTTCTTCTGCACAAAATAAACCGAAACAGAAACAATTGGCGATCAACCTGCTCCAGAGAGGATGGATGATGAGGACAGTGGAGTGACAGAGCCCAGCAGTCTCCTTCTCCACATGAAGGTAGACCAGAGAGCAACCAGACCACACCGGAGCAGCAGATGAAGAAAAGAAAAAGGTGGAGCCCTGTGTTTTCCTGATACTGAATTGGATGTTATTGCCCCCAAGCCAAGCGAGTGTTGGTTCCCATTATAAAGCAGCCCGGTTGTCCCCAGAGGCAGAGCAGACTTGGCATTTCATCTGCCTTCCAAGCTCAGATCACACAAGCCAATCCCTTCCTCCAGCATTGGCTGATGACAGAGGTGGGATGCAGCCTGCCGATTGGCTGGCTGTGAATAAGGAAGAGGAGAGCGAAGAGAGGCAGCACAGTGGGAGGTGGGGGGGTCTGCAGCATGAGAGCAGCACTTAACCAGCAAGCTGTGTGTATTCTGTGCATGGATGTGTGTGTGAAGTAATCTCCTCCTGACACTGAACACCCATTTGCAAAGACTGACACATAATTACACACAGCATCACAGCCGAGGTGAACAGCTGAGTGATGATACTTTATACAGGAGACTGACCTGATGCTACTGAGACGCTAATCTGTTACAACAAGAGTTTGTGTCATTACAGCTTTGGGAACACACCAGGGCCATAAAATAAATCTATAAATGTCTGCTACATAGAAACAGATTCTATATAAAATCAATCAAGAAGAGCTACAGAATTTAGATCTTTGGCTTAACACCATTTATGGGCAGCACCTCTGTAAAAAGCATTCCCAGAATAATGGAGGAATGGTAATCTGTTGCTCCTGCATATTTAAATCCTTTTAACATTTTATACATCACATCTAGTGATTTGTTCCCTCATATTACTAAACATTTAGTTTGGTTATTACAAGATGAATATGCCGTACATCAAATAATATGCTTAAAATGAAATAACGGTGCAGAAACTACTTATTTGTGCAGCTAAAAATAATAAAACAGACAGTCACAGATTGGGCAGTCAAACAGTAAAACTCATCTCAAAAGGAATAAAGATTTAAAAGATTAAACTAACCCTAACTAAATGGGAACTGAATTGTGAAGAGAAGCAAAGTGACAGAACTCAAAAGTCAAAATATCAAAAATAAAATATTCCAATCAAAATGCAACAATAGCTGTCAACATGTAAAATTAATATCAATATTGTACTAATATTTACTATTTCTCTGCATATTCTCTGTATTTCTATCATTTTTGGCTATGTAACATCTGTGCATGGACTAAAAGAGAAAGCCTTGGGGCACATTTAGGGTAATGTTTATTAATGTGCATTGTCCCTGCTCAGCAAATCAATAATAAATCAATAAATTAATTAAATGAATTGCACATCTATTCTATTTCTGATAGGATCCAGTCTATTTTTAGTGATGTGCTGCCTTTGACAAAGTAGAGCAACAGCGCCCTCTCCTGCCAAACAGCATCACAGTAGATGCACCTGCTCCTATCAGACAAGGCATCTTCATCAGACCTGCCTCAGATTTCTTTTTTCCTCTTCTGATCAAGCACCTCTCAGGACACCTGACAGCTTCATAATCATCTGTCAGACATTCTAGTGGAGGAATATCTGACACACATCACAGAGCTGGGTGTTACTTTTTTGGAATGGAGGAATGAGGAGATCTTCACAGCTGTAGTCCACTGTGGACTATTAAAGTAAGCTCTGTATGTGTGTGTACATGAGTGTGTATGTATATATGGGATCACCCAGTGGTTAGAATTAATACATGTTTGAGTTATACTGTATTAAGCCAGTCTGAGGGTAAAAGCATATTATGAAGGACACAAATTAAATAGAAATGCACAATTACAGTACATGAACAAGCAAATGTTTAAAATAATCAACTTGCAGTTTACTTCACTTGACTTTAATGACTGTGGCGATGATGGAATCTACAGTTATTGTCTGCTTGGTATTTAGTTTGACTAAAGGTGAATGCATTTAGCTTTAATGTTATTTGAGTGCACACAAAAAGCCCTGTGATAAACTCAGTTTTACACCTCAGGGAACCAGAGCACAACAGTCTCATGGAGGTGTAATATGACAAATACTGTAATAAAGAAATTAAATAAATAAATTAATAATAAATTTAAGAATAAAGAAAGATTGAATAAGGTTTAGGTTAGGATAAGGGTTTGAGTTTAAAATTATAGTTGTGATGGTTAAGGTTTAGGAGCAAGGGAATCCATTATGCTAATATGCTTTTCACAAGTATAAAACGTGTGTCCATCAGTGTTTGTGTTTTCTACACGTCACATTATGCTGACTAAACTCCAATCTGGGGGCAAACACAGTCAACACAAGGTTAAACTGTAATTTTAGGATTGAAACTTGGTTTTAGAGTTGGGGTTAGAACTAAGAATGAGGTTTGTATCTCGGGCACGTGGAAGGCATATAAATCTTCAGAGGTAGTAGAAGTTGTGCTGAAACAATGAATCGATTAATGGATCAATCGATTAGTCAATCAACAAAAAACTAATTGGCAACATTTTTATAATTAACATTTACGTCATTTGTTAAGCAAAAATGCAAAACAGTCCTTTCAGGATTTGCTGCTTTTCTGTTCATCTCTGAGTTTTGGACTGTTGGTCAGACAAAACAAGAATCTAAAATTGTGATTTAAAGGACATTTTTCACTATTTCTTGATATTTTCTAGATTGAGTGTTTAATCTATTAACAGAAAGTTTGGTAACAGATTAACTGATTGCAGTCATGAGTACAAGTTTGCATGCATGTGTGGGTTGTTTTTATTTGTTGTGTCATTGTTGAAACTTTCAGTAGTCTCTGCTGTTGAATCCCAGATTTAAGACAGAGTGATACGTTGAGCACACACACAGGTGAGGATTTTGGGCAGCAGTGACAGGCAACATGGCTGAACAGACTAAGAAAAAAATGGCAGTTTTCTCCAGAAGTGGACTATTCATGAGTAAAAACATCCTTGTCAGAGGGTCTCCAGGAGTTACGGATTTACTCATGAGGTACTGGCAGACTAGTACATCGTGCCAGCGTGAGCTATGAGAGCAGTGGCAGAGCCCCATCAAGTAATTCACGAATTAAAGGCCGCTGAGTTGAGCCATATGACCTACATAAGAGGGATTAGTCTGAAGAAGCCCCTTCCTTATCACTTTGCAGGCTGCAAGCCTGAAAATTTAGGTTAAAGGGATGTCTCTGCTTAATGTATTGTGATTAAAAAATGAAATTCAATTTTTGGAAGAAAGTAGTGGCATCATGAGCTTTGCCGTCCCAATATCAGACTTTATTTAATATGCAGGCCTTATAGTCATCCTCACTTTCAGATTTGCATTTCGGGCAGAGGGGATTTAAACGTGGAGACCCTGGCTGTGAATATGGGCTAAGACTTAAATTTAGATTTTTTTAAAAGAGGTCTTTGGTTCACCACTGCATTTCAGTTGTGACGACAAAGTCATTTTCTGGTCAGCCTCAGGTGACAATACCATTAAAAAATTTAACAGCCTCTGTACAAGATTCAATTATGATTGTCTGTCTTTCTCATTGAACTTCAGGGTATCCTGTGGCGTTTTCATTGCCAATAAAGATGGTTTTGTTTCTCACCAGGACATGCTGTGTACAGTATTCTGTAGTCCTAACAAAACGGATTTTCTACCTTTGAAAAAACTGCAGTCTTTTTTCGTTCTTTGGCTTAGCAAAAATAGCTTGTTTTGTTAGTTGTTAATGTTATTTTGTCTGAAGGAATACAGAATATGTGAGGTAGCCATCATGCTCATGCAAACAATTAGTTAAAAGCAAGTATATGAGCGCTCTAATTCAACCAACACAGAAAACAGAGAATGTGGAACCAGAGGAAAGCTTCTCAGTGGCACTTGTCTGCTGCATTTGATACAGGGGGCCACCATATCCTCCTCTTGGGTGTCTCTGCACTCTCTGTGTTTGCATCTACCTGACCAGTCACTCCTACCAGGTGACATGGAAAGGATCGTAGCCTGACAACAGGAGCTCCACAAGGCTCCATCCTGGGCCCTCTCCTTTTCTCCTGCTACATGAGGACGCTTGGTAAAGGCACCACCTAACGCTCAATCTGAACAAGACTGAGCTTGTGGTCCACCAGGGAAAAGGGTCCCCTCACTGAGACCTGTCCATCACCATGGTAGTGCCAATTCAGGCGACTCCGGAAGTGACCCTGGATGACAAACTGTCATTCTCAGCAAACACTGCAGCAGTAGCACACTTCTGTCAATTCCTTCTTTACAACATCAGGAAGATGGCACTTGTGATCTCCCACCTGCACTACTGTAACTCTAGCTAGAGCCTCTGCGTCTGCCATCAAACCAAATCCAGAATGCTGCTGCTGCCCTGGTATTAAACGATCCAAGTTTTCCCACACCATCAATCTTCTCCACTACACTGGCTCCCTTTTGCTGCTCACATCCAGTTCAAAACTCTGGTGCTGGCCTACAGGGCAGTGAAGGAAACTGCTCCTTCATACCTCCAAGCCATGTTCATGCCCTACACTCTGGCCCGACCATTCCACTCCTCTGCCTCTGAACATTTAGCCGTCCCATCACTCAGAAGACCCTGCCGGCGCTCATCTCGGTCAAGGCTCTTCTTTGTACTGTCTCCATGGTGGTAGAATGAACCCCCCACTGAAGTCAGGATAGCAGAGTCACTGCTCATCTTCCACCAAAAGCTAAAAACCCACCTTTAGAATAAATTCCTAAGCACTTGTACTTTAACACTGAACACATTTTTAGTTGTTTGTTTAAAAGGTATCCAGCTCTTGCTCCTGCTTGGTTTGAATGCACTTATTGTGAGTCGCTTTGGACAAAAGCCAAATGAATGTAATGTTCTGTCATGTATCTTCAATGCTGCAGCTCTGGATTATTCCTGAGAACAAACATCTGCCAATATTTGGCATCCTCTTATCATGGAGCTCAGAGGTTGGCCTGGAAACTGTTCAGGCATCCACTCACCAACCACACAGAGAAACATCTGTCCATGTATGTATGGCATGTACATGGTCGGCACACCATCTGTGAGAATCAGCTCTCTACCAGCACTTTACTCTAACAAACACATTGGCATTTTAAATCAGTCACTAAAATGAATTGTCTCTGAACATTCTTTTCAGTCATTTCAGTTAAAGCTGAAACAATCAGTCGATGAATCAATTTGTCGATCATAAGAAAATCGTTCAACAGTTCAGCTTGTCAAATGTGAGCATTTGCTGTTTTTTCTCTGTTTAATATAACTGTAAGCTCAATCTTTTTGGGTTATTGACTGTTTGTTTAGACAAAACACAACATCTGAAGACATCTTTTTGGACTATAACTTCTGGGAAGTTATAGTGGGAATTATTCACTATTTTCTAACATTTTAAAATGATTAATCAACTCATTAAGAAAATAATCAACAGATTAATTGGTAATGAAAATAAGACTATGTCAAGATGATTTTTTTTACTCCTGTTTTCCTTAAATGAACTGAACTATGTGAGATCATCCAGCAGACTCCAGCTCTGACAGTTTGCTACGCTCATCCTCCCTTAACCCCAATACTTAGAGACAATCCTCCGGAAAACTTCACCTAACACTCCCTGGGCAATTCATCACCTCATTTTGCTCTCAAAGTCAACTCCACATCCAGGAGTTAAATGAACACAAATAACCATTATGTCCAGGCTTTTGCTATATGTCATAAGATTAGATTTCAAAGCATAGCACTGGGATAAGGAAGAACTGATATCCTGTCAAATAGCTACCAGGACTTACTGTAAGTGGTATTTAAGTCTAAAATCAAGGGGTAAGATGACGAAATGTTCTAGGGTAGGAGGAAAACCTGAATAGTTTCTTTTAAGACTGCATTCCTCTCAGCTTGTCTTCTTTCATGGGAGAATTTACTGTAAAAACAAATGTACTTTCTGCTGAAAAGGAGGAGGAGGTGCAGTTTCCTGCTAATCAACCCTCTGGGTTTGATCCCTGTTGTTGAAGGGCAGTTGTTACTATGGATACACAAGGGAATCAAAGAAAGCCCACTGCTCCTCTTCTCACCTGATGACGACCACACCAGTGATGACACAAATCACAGCGTGGGTGTTAAAGAAATCCGTGAGCGTGTAATAGGGAAAAGGAATCTGCAAGAGCTTTTATGTGTTCATGTCTTTGTCTTTTTTTCTTACTTCTTCTTTCTCTTTCCAATCGTTGTTACCTTCTTTTAAAATGTTGTTTGTTTTGGTCTTTCTGTCCCTTATATCTTGTATTTCCTCCTTCCTGTGAGCCACATAATTACTCCATAATGATTTCATGCAGCGGACATTTAATAATAAATGAGTAATGTCAACAACATACAGTACATACACTGGTGTGCTGGTAATTGAAATACAAACCCATCAACAACTATTAAGGACTGTAGTATTAATCAGAATCCATCATCAACTGGAGTTATGCTCAGTGGTGTCCATACTGAACACATTTAGTTAAAGGTGCAACATACGACATTCATCTCCACCATGTCAACAAACAACTATTTGCTATGTAAAGATATAGTGAAGTAATGGCAACCTGAGCAGTGAATGAAGTCACACTCCCTCTGTGTGTGTTGTCATCCCAGCTTCTCTGTTCTTTGTTCTGATAGCCGGTCCGGCCACGTGAGCATGTTAGTGCATGTGAGCGTGCATGTTAGTGTATGTAAGTCCCTCCCTGTGTTCCCCACGTCTGTCTTCAACATGGCGGCCGGGTCACAAAATTTCTCATATTACAGCTAAACAGTGCACTAAAATATGTTTCTGAAAACATTTGAGGCGAGAAATAAGCAATGCACTTACAGAATCTTGATCCATATTTGATCAGCACTGCCTATTTTGACAGTTTGATCTGAGTTTCATGAGCTGTGTGTTCAGATGCAGCTTTCTTTTTTTCCCCCAACTTTATTGAGTAAATGACGCACACACATATTTGTTTTGGTCTGAGATGCTGTTGCTCTAGTGTGATATCTAATCAGGCTGAATGTCGTATATTGCAGTTTTAAAAGCGCAAGTTTTTGTGACCTGCAATGTCTAAGGACTCAATCTATTCACACAAGAAAATCACATGGACAAACTGACCTACATGTAATGGAAAACACTGCATCCACTGATCTGACCATTTGACAGAATCATAAATCACATCTGGCTATTAGATTGGACAAGTTGTCATATGCTTTTGTTAGCATGTCCACATGAAAAATCCTCTGACCTGATTTGGTTTGAGTTGATGTATCTCCTAAGAGAGGCACATGGTGTTAGCACATGATGGAGGAGTTTTGGGTCAAGTATAGAGAAATGAAAGAGAGAAAGCTAGAAAGAGAAAAAAAGAGGGGGTTTGGGACAAAGGTAGCCAATGTCAAACTGTCCTTGTGTCGCTGAATGGCTTCTGCAGCCTCAGTTCCCTTGGTAACTTGTTAGCGGGACGTCAAAGTCCAGGGCAACTCCCTTCTGTATTATGAATTACAGAGGGGACTTAATACAGGCAACCCATTTGAATTTGTTTTACAGTGGCGCATATAAAGGGGGCGACTGCATTCAAACAGGCTTGCCTACCCCCTTCTTTATGAATTATACATGGCTGGTTGAGCTGAACAGGCTGAGTTCCCAGTTTGATACAAATCAAGGCCATTGATTCCTTAAACTACAGCAGAGGCCAAAAGCTCCAGTCTTGGCAACACATTGTCTGATATCACAGTCCTTTTGTTCATGTTTCACATACATAAGAGCTGAAGTTTTAAGACTGAAGCTAAATGTTTTGGAATGAACACTTAGAAACCAGCAGTGGTTTCTCATTGTTGTTGAGTGACATTCTCAAGTCTCTCAACAAATTCTCAGTCCTGGGATTGGACCAGACTAAGATTTGATTTGTGTCCTCTTGATACACTGATGGGTAAGGCTAATTACAGCTTTCCACTGAAAAATACCCGTTAGATTTTATACTCAAATAATTGAAAAGTGTTTACTGTTTAGAGTGAGTCCTCTAGGAAATAAAAATGTAAAATAAATGAAAGAAATCTGCTGATTATGCCGAAGATCAGCTTGAGTTGTAAAAGTGATTTAATGGTTGTAATGTTCATTACACACCAGGAAACTAAATTGTTAGAAGAATGGAAAGATAACTTTGTTTTTAGATTTTTACCACTAGTGGGGTAAATAAAAATGCAAAGTTTGGTCTTAAGGTGGCACCAGAGGAAAGACTATTAATTATAGGTTATTCTCTGTAACGTGGCCATTTTAAGACATTCCAGGTTCAGATTATCAAGTTTACATTGTCAGATTGTCATCAGTAAACTAGACTTTGTCAGCCTTAACCGTACTTAGTAGCCCGATCAATATGCGGCTTCACCCATGTTAGCCAATTTTAGCTTAATATGATCACAGATATAGTAGTATCAACATATGTCAGCCAATAAGTAACAAGTAAAAAGTAAAGCAAAAACAGTAGAGAATTGCAGTCCAAATGCCACTTAGCCTGACTTAGCCTGCTAAGGCTAAGTCAGCTCACTGCTGACACTGCAGTAAGAAGGTTACCGTACATGCTGAAAACTACTGAATGTTAACATGCTGTTGTAAATGTTAGCCTATTTTCATAATCTTTTTGATGACTGATATCTGATTTTCACATGTATTACATTAAAAATACGCAAAAAATTCCAGGAATAATATAATAAAATATAATAAATATAAAAAGTGAAAAAATGAACCCTGTTGATGTAATAAAATGTCCTACCTGTCGGAGGATGAAGCTGGTGGAGGTGGTGCTGCCGTCCGACCTCTTCAGTCGGCTGCGTCTGGAATAAGTCCCTCTGTTAACCTGGTGGGAACAAAACACACATATTAAATCCTCTTTTTCACTTTCTGTACTCGTGATTCAGATTTTTTGCTGTATTGGCCCTATATTTATCCCTCACTCACTTCCACACTAACTCAAGGACACCTTCCCCCCAGCAACCCCATTAAAACACAGCTTCTCGGCCCCCGAGGTCGACAGGGCTCTGCCTCTTTCAGCTGCCTCTTTTCCTTTGTGATAACCTGTTTACATGAAGTCAGTGTTTTCCTGCTTTATTAAACGGTCATAACAAAGTCAACAAGAAATTGCTTTTGCGTGAACATTGCTGGGATGCACAGATTCCCTTTATCCTGACCTATTTTCACACACAGTAAATTGTTTCAGTGCTTGAGGAGCCAATGAAGTAACATTTCACCTGAGATGCAAGAGGAGGGGGGAAATAAGATAAATGATTTCACTTATCAGCCTTTCTCACACTGGAAGTGTGGCATCCTGTCCTCCATTAAAAATAATCTCCCCTACAAGCTTGTCCGAGATTTACTTCATTCCCAGGACAGATGCAATAAATAATAAAAACTTGAGCACTGGAAGGTGCATCCCTACTACACAAGTCCATCACTCTACATAATGAGTCCCTGTTGTGTGGGGGACAGGAGCTATTCTGCCAGTGAAGCCTCAGATGAGACTGCTCACTTTAAATTATGCATTTACATATTACATTCATCTACTTGATTAATACATTTATTAATTAAAGTGTGTAAAATGCCCATCACAGTTTTCTAAAGCCCAAGATGGCATCCTCAAATTGCTTGTTCTGTCCAAAAAATCATAACTTAGGGTCCACATACTCACTTGCTCAGGAGCTTTTGACCGTATCACACAGTCCTCATCAGCAGATTGAGTTCGCTCAGTTGCCACGCAGCTGTAGATGTTCAAACTTCCCATGATTATATAAGATAGTCATTTCAATAAGACAAAAGACAAAGAAAACCATTTGCTGGTTTTCTTTGTCTTCGTGTAAAAATGACTCAAATGATTAATCAATTACCAACATAGTTTCTGATTTATTTCTTGTCTATGGACTGATCGATTAATAGACTTTCTTTCAGCTCTACATTCATTGTAACATGAATACATCATGTTAATCTTTTGTTCTTGATGCCATCTGTCTGTACAATGCCCTCCGTATTTATCATGCAGTATTATCTCATATGCATTATTATAACATGGCTACGATTATACAGCATGTTCTGTCTATTCAATATGTGATGAATTCCTTTATGATATACGCAGCCTTGACTTGCACTACTAATGTCTATCTTTGTACCATGTATATTCAATACAAAACTACTGTATTAGAGTCAGAGTATCTAGTTTAAGTTCAGTCTCTATTCTTAGGTTCTTATTTCATGGCTTATTGTTGTATTTTCTTTCTAACCTCCTAGTTTGTTTTATGATTTATGTGCCTAATTTGCCTTTTCCTTTACTGTAATAAAGTACCCCATCTATCTATATGGTTTGAGTGATATATTGACAGAGATATTCCATGAGATGATATAAATTTGTCTACCATCAGAAATATTGCCATACTGTTAATACTGTGATATAGTGTTACCTTCAATATCTCAGGTTATTTTAGGACACAGTGGGCAATATTACAAATCAATAAGCAGGTCAGATTTATAGCTACTCTGGATGTTTTGATTTGATTTTGATTTGATTTTTTTTGCATTAATATGATGACCTACCTTGATCTGTCAGGTATTTCATTTGCTGGATTAACAAAAAAAAAACCATTAACCATTAACAGCTTTTCAACTGATTTTCCAGAAAAAATACTACATCAATATATCAATATATCAATATACTATATCAATATCACCACTTAAAATACCATTTAAAGGATTTTGTCCATATCTCCTTCTGACTGTATTTATCTATGAAATACAATTTTCAAGAGGGATTTTTATGCATTTAAGGATACTAACAGTAGAAGAAACTATTAATTACAGCTTTTTTAGTTTTGACTGTGTGGCAAATTGTGCCACACTGGTAAAATCTAGTCTTTTTGAAAAAGTGACTTGGACCATCTCATATATCATGAGTGGAGTTCCATCACAGGATGTTAAATAATTAAACATTCAATTTCATTTCTTTTAAAATAAATCAAATTGTCAGCACACTGCAGGACCTGCTCCTCAGTTTGACTAATGACACCTCGGGGGCTCATTAGGAATTATGAAAAATCTAGCTCCAGTTGAACAGAGAGCTGCTTAATGAGTTTGTGTGTCTGTGGTACTCAGGGTTCAATTTGTAAAAATCTATTTCTTTCAATGTTGTAGGTTTAGATACTGGTCTATCTTTATATTTGTCAAATATTCTTAGTTATATTTGTATGGAATAATTGTATGTGTGTGTAATTAATAAAATGCAAAGTAACTGTATGAAGAGAAGAGAGGAGGAGGGGAGGAGAAGAGAGAAGAGCAGAGGAGAGGAGAGGAGAGAGGAGAAGAAAAAGAGCAGAGAGAAGAGAAGAGAAGAGAAGAGAAGAGAAGAGAAGAGAAGAGAAGAGAAGAGAGGAGATGAGAGGAGAGGAGAGGAGAGGAGAGGAGAGGAGAGGAGAGGAGAGAACTACCTGAAACACAGGCTTCTGCAGCCCCTCTCCTATCCCGTGTCGGGTATAGATGTGCCGGGACATCTCAGCCAGTTCATCGGTCCAGGGTGGGGGCTGCCGCTCCGTGCCGCTCCACTGGAACTGCTGCTGCTCCGGTGTCGGATAGTGGACCGCCGGCTCCAGCTTTGCTTCTGTTCCGCCGACAGAAGAGAAAACAGTGGTGGAGGCTGCTCGTCTGTGTCCACAGCTGAAGATGCGTCCTGCTCTGCTGTAACGCTGCACAGATGATGCTGGAGTATACTCACATACCTAACATACCCCTCCCCCTACACTCCCATCACACAGGGTTACAGCAGTGCTGCGTTCAGGAGGCAACATAAATATCAGCACTGCAACTGCAACATGATGCACATAAGTACCCAGCCATAATATCTACCACATCTAAACTTATCTAAACATCTTTTCTCATGACATTACGTTTTACACTTACCACTATATATTGTATCCTCTATGTCCATATTTTCATTTTCTCCATTTTCTCACATCCCATATTTTGTATCAATTGTTAACATAACAAACTTAATAATAACTGTATTGTACATGATTTCTATTCTATTTCTATGTCCCTTTGCCCTCATTTGCCAAATTATTTTTTTTTCTGTTTTCATCCTTACTTTCACTATGCACAGTCTATAAAGTAAGCTGTTTCACATCACAGTGTATTGATTACAATTCTACATGCACAAACACATCTTTGAATCTTGAGAATGTTAACAGACCAACTGGTTATCAAAAATATTTGACTTCAGAAGCTCTGCATGTAGTATGTACATCTGGCACCATCTTTACAACTATTGTAACTGCTTTAATAGAAGAGAGTGACTACCAACCTGTGGGTGTTATAACTTTGCATCACAAAGAGGAATCCAAATAATGACAGTTATGAGCTGATTTTTTGAAAACCAATTAATGAATCTATGAAAGTGAGAATAATTCTCAAACTCTAAATTGTGCTGGAATGACTCAGAGCGCCTGTTTCCCCCTATTTTTAAGTTGTGCTTGTATAAATCTGTTAATCATTTCAGGAAAATTTAATATGCATAAAATGAAATGGTCTACACTGAAACCACCCTAATACACCCTAATCTCTCAATAATAATCTATAAAGCTACAAGAACCGTCAGTATTGTAAAAAATTGAAAAGTTAACATAGATGCTTGCTCTTGTATCTTTACTTCCTTCTTATCTGTATTTTTCTTTCTTCTTTGTTTTAATGCACACCATGGTATATATGTTACTATGTAAGAAACATGTACAGCTGTTTGTGACACAAACGTTTGCAGCTGTGCATGCTGCAAAAAAGTCACAATAACTGCTTTCATGTGTGGTAGGTTAGGCTTCTTAAGTAAGTTGATGAATTTAACTTAGTTATAGTAACCTAATTCTAATATTTATAAGCCCTGAAGCTAAACTGGATTAGGTGGGTATAAACAGGTATAAACATTTATAGAGAAATGAATGAATGAATGGATGGAAGGAATAAAATATTTTTAAGCCTGTGTCAAATTCTGTCAAAGTTCTGAAGCTGCAGCCAATTGTAGCTCAGTGATTTAAGATTTATAAATACTGTATTCAAAAAAAAATCTTATCAGCAGGTGCTGTTGTTAATACTTTTGGTGGTTGTGTGATTGAAAGGGTTTACATATACGCCTATTGACAAGCTGCACACTCTGATGTTGGTAGTTGGAGTTTACGAGGAGCATTTGAAGGCAGTATAAACTCTCCACTGCACCAGCATGACCTGGCATTTGGCTTGGACTTCACAGCCAATTCATTTTCCTCAAGATACAATGAAAAAAAAACCCTAAAAAAGAAGGAATAATATATATATATATATATATATATATATAAAATAATAGATAGCATGCAAGCACTTTGACATGGACTTGGTGCATGAAAGGTGTTATATAATTATTAATAATTATATTTATGTATTTATGTATATATTTTTAACATGTTTTACATTCAACAGATTCGATAGGTTGTATTCACTTCACTTAAAAATAAAACAGGCCAGTTTTCTCATCAAATCCAATCAGGACAAACAACAGATGATAAAATCTCCTACCAACTGTGCTGTTTTCAGACAATCCCTCTGCGGATCTGTAGAAAGCCTTTAGACTGTGAGTCCTGGTGGCATCCTGGAGGACAACCTGTGGTGTCTGGACTTGGACACTGAAGCATTTAAAAGATCCCCAGTGCATCTTATTGAAGAGTAAAGAGCAGGAACTATAAAAAGGCCTAGTTCAATGAATAAATCATGTTGCCTGAGTAATGATCATATTATTGGCTGGTTGGGCATGTGCAGCTGGTGGTGTGTGCAGGGAATATGAGGCGGCGCTAATTAGGTGAACGGTGGCTATTTTCAACCATGATCCTCTTAAATGTATAGATGTACTTACTTACATACATGCAAAGGAATTGTAGAAAAAAATAGACCATTCAACACAGGTCAGTGTTTTTTGTTTTTTTTTATTTCAAAGAACATTTTAAGTTTGCTCTGTTACAAAAGCAGTTTTAAAATCCTGGATAAAGGAACTTTTCCTGGAATATTTTAAATATACAGAATTATACATAACCAGCGGATTCTGAGACAGAAGTTACCCTCCACAGTTGTGTCCATGTCATTCTTTGATTTCTACAGAAAAACAAGGCATCCAGTGGTAAATAAATGTTTACAAAGCTAAGGTGCAATTTCAATGTCACTGACAAAACCAGGTATTTTACATCTAATATACAATGCCTTTAATGAGGCAAGTAAAGGAAATATAGACCGTTCTGGCTAGAGTTACAAGTATGGAGCTACTGCGAAAGACTGTAGATTCTATGAAAGCTGCTCCTTAATTTTAACCCCCAAAATTAAAGAAAAATAGACTTGAAACACAATGTCCCACTCTCTTTTTTTCATATTTAACAACTAATGATGTCTGACAAATTTTGCTCTGCTTACATTTTGCCTGGAGTTTATAAGTAAAAGCACAAGCAAAGTAATAATAATTACACATTCTCCAAACAATGGAAATTATACACATAATGTTTCAATATATATAAATCAAAGTACAAGCAATGTCATCAGCAATTTTGAAATTGAAGCGTAGAGGCCTGAAACATCTCTGTATCGTGCATTTGCATAAAACATGGGATCCCACCAGGTTCCACCACAGGGAAGAAACCCCACACAAGAAGATGAGAGGCGGGAAGGTACTGATGTCATGAACAGATGCAGCATTTCAGCAGATGAATTAACACACAAAGATAGCCAACAAACTATTTCTGTTTATCCTAAAATCTGATGAAAAATCAGTATCACTTCACAAAGATGAAGAACCTAATTATGTGTAAGCCCTCAATCACGTACATGTAAAAAAAGTAACACACAACATACACACAAACAAAACATCACCTTAAATATATTAAATGCAACCACAGAATGCATTACAAGGCAGTGAGTTTATGGAGTAAGTCATTTTTGAAGCACTTACACAAACATAACTGTTAACATATATATTTGATAGCTGAAAATAGAATTTGTACTTCAGAGATTCTCTTCAAACTGCAGATCAGCTAAAGTGATAGATGCTGGTGAGGGAGAAAATGCAGCTCCTGCCTTTTAAAGAACGACACCCACACTTTGTCCTGAAGCAGGCACATGTGCCCTGTCCCACAGATTTCATAAGTGCTGGCTTTGCAGAAAACACAAGCTCACTCATCAATCCAAAGTGTTCCAATCATTCAGTGCAAACCGCACTAAAGGACAAAGACATTATCAGAATCTAGTGGACCCTCCTTCAGATTTATCCGCCTACAGACTTAAAATAAGATGGCTACTATTAAAAACTAAGAAACTAAACTACAGATGAAGGACATTTAGGCCGTGTCTACATTAATATGGATACATTAGAAAAAGCCACACTAGCTAGCTCACACTGTAAGGGCAGATGGCCGTACATGAACATTTTGGAACAGACACGTTTGTCCTGTCCACACTACAATGTAAGACGAAAAGCTGCAAAGCGGCTGCATTCAGCTGTGTATTTTAATCATCCGTCTTAACAAGTATCTGACTGATCTGAGGCAAACAGCTTGTTTAAAGATTCACATTGCACTGGCTGCGACTGTGACTGGCATATTTTTATGCTTCAAGTCCATCATCGTCAAGTCAATTTTGTATTGGGCTGAAAGTGCTGCCAAAATGCTTCTTGTGCACATCAGTACTGTGGCTAAATGTATCCAGTGTGGATGCTGACAGAGGACTGCAGCTGGAGCTGACGTGTTGCTTTGGCAAGACAAGTTAGTATGAATAAAAAGGCCAAAACTGAGAGAAAAAGAAAGTTTTTCAAGATGTATCTGTCTTAGTGTGGACATGGCCTACCTTCTCAAAAAAACAGGACATCGTGTCGCTCAGTGTTGAAATATGGATTGTAAAATGCTAACTAGAATTAGGCAACAACTGTTCATTACATGGTCCTGTAATAGCGGGCAAACCCAACCCTTCTTCTGTGTTGACCTGTGGAGACCAGCGCCACTCTCACTGTCAGCCAGGAAAAAGCTCATGACGCTGAGTACATGCACACAGACACAGTCCTGACTGATGCACAACACACCTGCGTTATATACACACCTCAGTTATTTCAATTTGCCCGGGGTGTGTTCACTTTGGCTCGTCAGGCAAAACAATGGCCAAAGGAACGATCCTAAAGCAATTACCACACACACACACACACACAAACAAACAAACAAAAGAGAAGCCAAATGAACACACCACTAGAAACTGAAATATCTGAAGTATGTAGTCATCTCAGGTCAGTGGCCAGTCTGAGTTTTACAGGAGAGGCTGCTGATAATATGCTGCCTGCTGCTGCTGAGGAGCCTGGTGAGGGGGAGCAGCCACCGGATAGGACACAGGAGGCATGTTGGAGTTGTGATAAGTCGACATGTCCATGGCCACGCCTGCCTGTGGTGGGTAAGGAGCTCCAGCTTGGTTCATGTACTGAGCGTTCATGCCACTGCTGTGAAGATTAATACAGATGTGAGACTCTTAGTATCACCAGCAAATATATAAACTGAACTGAACTCAACATGTAAATGATATTAACTTGTTTATATGTGGCAAATAAATCTTCACTAGTTCTTTTCACATCTTTTTTGAGCAGAGCAGTAATTCAATCTATACAGGATTCAAAGCTACATCAAGCTTGTGGATGCTGGGAGTTTCTCTTGGACACACTCCAGGGACAAAATGATCAGTATTTCTTAGGTTTCTGAATATGACAATCTAGCTACTTGTACCCCATCCATCTGTCCACTTTCTGCTGCTCATGCACTCTACTTTTTTCATACTGTCTATAAAAGAAAGCAGAATTAGTGGAACAGTGGATCCAAAAAAATACCTTCCCTTAAAAAAGGCAACAAAGGGCAGTTAAAAAGCAAACTGATATAAGCCTTTCTGGCAAGAAATTTGTCTACTTTTCACAGCTAAAAGCCCTGACTATGTGACTCTATGTGACTCTATGTGACTCTATGTGACTCTATGTGACTCTATGTGACTCTATGTGACTCTATGTGACTCTATGTGACTCTATGTGAAATAGTACAACTGCTGTGAAATTTAGCAGTTGTACTATTTCTTTATTACTGGCCAACAAGTGGTGAATCATATTAGCTGTGATTTCTTGCATGTAAAGTCATTGATTAACATTAAGCTACTCCCTCCAAAAATTAAAAAAAATGCAGTATTAATAATTATAATAATATATATTATTATAATGAATAGTCATGCAAACACAGCTTTCTGTCAATCAATTGGATTTGGGATTTGAGTCAATTTGCTTCATTTATTTCTGTTAGTGTTCTACTGTCATCTCTAAAATGACTTAAAGGATATGTTCACATTTTGTGTATCTTAAAGAGAAACTTTGGTATTTTTCAACCTGGACCCTATTTCTGTCTAAGTGACTAATGGGGACAACAATTTTTGTAATTGGTCCAGTATTGAGCGAGAGTGCTTCAGCCGACAGACGCAAAACGGGCTGCAATGTAATCCTTTGGGGGCAATAGCGCACCATCAGTGTACATCCAGTAAAAGTGCTTGTTTTTGCCACTGACAGGCTCACATTATTATTATTATTATAAGTGTCTAACAACATTATTATCAGTTAAATATTCAGCCATGACTTTGAAAATCTTTTAGATAACGCTAAGCTACAACACAAGAAACTCCTCCCGGCACTCCTCTCTCCAACTCTGTCATGGCTGAATATTTAGCTGATATTTGTCTTTGGAGTATCTCCAAAGAGTTTCACTGGGACAGGCTTACAGATCTTGTCTCCTGTGTTGGGGCTGTTTTCTTACCTCATGTATGGAGGCTGAGCAGCTTGGCTGCTGGGTGGGGCTGAGACGTTGGAGGGCATTGAATGCAGTGGTCCGGGCTGGTCATTGGGCAGAGTGTAGGGCTGAGCGGGGGGAACTTGGGGCATCGCTGAAGGCAGGTATGGAGCGCCGGCTGGGCCGAGGTAGCCCTGAGCAGACCAGAGAGAGAGAAAGGCAGGTCGTCTTTATTTAGTGCTGAGAGGATGATGGATATCACAGTTTTTCTTTATTTACAAGATGTGAGGCCACGCCCCCCCCATGCCTTAGAGGTTAAAACGCCGACCATTTACCACAACATCCCTGGTTTGAGTCTAGCTGGGGACCTGTGTTGCATGTCGTTCCTTATTTCTCTCCCCTCATTTCCTGTCATCTCTCTGATGTCGCTGTTTTGCCACCATTGTCAATTCTCTAAACTCCCACTCTAACAAATCTGTTATCTCTCCTCTCTCTTTTAAGTAAAGCAGGTAGCAGCTTCTCACTTTTGCAGGCACTGAGCATTGCTTACGACTAGGAAAATCAGATTTTTCTGAAAGCTCTGTAAATCCAACTTCAACAGGGAGGCCTCACATCAAAGTCTGTCATTCAAGGAGATCAAATCCATATTTACTAAGTTATATTCTCAATGCGCAGTATTTTCAGCCCTCTCTTGACCAACTCTCTAATCGTGTCTGCAACAGTCTTCAGTTGTCCTGTGAGGTGAACACTCGCAAGTTGTAAACATGGGAATCTTTACCATCTCTACCATCCATCCTGTGATGTGAATATGGTATAAGTAAAAAGTCAACTTGGTGGATACTACACCTCCATCACAGAAGAATATATATAATATACAATATATATAATGTATAAAAATAATTCTCGTCATTGCAGGTGCACTTGGTTGAGAGTTTTACAGTGCTCTGCAAAATAAAAAAAAATGATGAAGGGCAAATAAAAAGCTGAGCAGCTCTCTGGAGCGGACTCGCCCAGTGAAGTGGACATTTTTCTAAATCACTGGGGAGGGACAGTGACATCAATCATTAGAGAGAAAACAGCCAGTGCCAAGAAAACCCAGGCAGCCTCCAACTCTCCGGGGAGGAAAAAAGGCTGACTGAATGTCAACCTATCAGGATAAGTCTAAGAAACACAAAAAAAATCAACTGCATTACAGGTCGAACATAACACACACACACAAGATAAGTGTGTGAGAAACAAAATATGACAAAAAAAGGTCAAGTATAATCACATAACTGCTCTGAAGGATCCCCCCCCATTAGTCTTCTGTTGTCTCCTTGAAACCATAAAGAATCACACTGACAGATCAATTGAATCAGTAGACAAAGACTGTACTTGTTGTTGGTGTTTAATTACCCAGGGTACTTGCAGGTGCGCACGCACACACACGCACACACACGCACGCACGCGCACGCACGCACACGCACGCACACGCACGCACACGCACGCACGCACACACACGCACACACACGCACACACACGCACACACACGCACGGACACACACGGACACACACGGACACACACGGACACACACACACACATGCACACACCCTCCTCCTCCTCCTTAACACACAAAGCCTCCAGCCTTCAGTGTTCTGAACTGTAAACCAACCTCTGAATCCATCCTTCAAATTGTACATTAGGTATGACTTAGCTCTGCTTTTTGTTCACAAGACAGAGACAAGACAACTGCAGTACACTGAGTTGCATAATATGATTTGAAACTGTGTACAGGAATGTGGGTCCTTTTCATTTGGATCCATGCTACACTACAGCATTTGTTTCGTTATTGATCAATTGATTGATTTATTTGGACAGGCTTATTGTTTCAATGTCCTTTGAGACAGAAAGTCCTTCCTTATGATTCAGAGCAACATAAATAGAAATAAATGTGAAAGAATCTCTTGATTTTTTTTCTTTTTAAACAAAGCTTTAAAAAAAAAAAAAACAGTATGAAATGACAGCACAGAGGACAACTGGAGTGCATTTTTCTGACCTGCATGGCTACAGCTGAGCTGGTTGGTCCGTACTGCGTCTGCATCTTGGAGTAGGCTGAGTAGAATGGAGCCTCGTTCATGAGCTTGTTGTAGAGCTCCAGGGCCTCCAGAACTTTCACGTTCAACTCTGACAACTCTGAATGTTTCCTGCAACACGTGGAGGCACATTTAATGGACAATAAATATTTTTCTTTTGTGTAATAGTCCAATTGGCCAAAAGATTTTCCAGCTGAAGTTTCTCAAGCATGGTCTTCTGAGGTCTTGACAGCCAAGGCTCGATCATTGCTGTCTTTATCCTAAACTTCATAGTAGCTGGAATGGATGTTAAATAATCTCACACACCTATCGGTTATGATATAGGTAGATATATAACAAGAGCATATGTAGTAGACATTACCTGTCAATCTCCTGTAGCTTCTCATCAATCATCGGGTTCATCTGCTCACATGCACCTGTTCAGTCAGATATTCACAGTTGGGGAGAGAAAGAGAAACAGATTTAGAAAACAACACTGCAGCTCAGACCAACTGCAGCCGTCACTGGCAGAGCAGTTAAATTTACACCAGCATTAAGGTTTATACCCTCCAGCTGGAGCAACTCTGGCGATTCGGGAGAAGGATCTGCAGGGTCTGCGTTCTGCAGCAGTGCCAGCGTTCTGTCCATCTTCCCCTGCAGGAAGAAGAAAGAAAATGGCAGGTTTAGGAGGGTAATTGAATTGAAGGCTTTTTTACATTTGTAAATGTATGTGCATTGAGGAGAGAGGGTATTTAAGAAAAGCAAACACTGGAATGATGTGAAAGATTTCATTTTATAAGATGTGTTTTCATGCACACACAGTTCAAGATAATAACAGTTATGATCACCAGCTTTAAGGTTACTGGTGTGTAACTGGAACACAACACCAGAAGAAAATCATTTGTTTAAATATTTTGGTTTGTTGCTGAGGCATATTTACTATATTTTACCATGTTTACAGCTTTTGTACACCACTATCACAGGACTTTCACTCCAGACTTTGCAGAAGTGTTACCTCATCAATGAAGACGGGCTCAGGCTCCACTTTGGTTTCAATGCTTGTCTCTTCAGGACTGGCTGCCTTTTCGACATAAGCCACTGTGGAAGAAAAGCTTAAGTTAAATCAGCTACAGATCTGAAACTAACTTCCCCAGCTTTAAATCAATAAACTAATGATCATGCAGAACTCTTATGCTTTCCACAGGTGAAGGGGATACTGTATTCACTTTTAGATTAGATTAGATTCAATAGACCTACCTGTCTCTGGCTCGGCGTTCAGATTGGTTGTGACAAAGTTGGAGGGGAAAAGACCCACTCCTCTGTGGTTCTCTCCTTTCCACCAGTTTGGATCACTGTAAGCAAAAAAGCCATGAAATAGCCATGACACATCAATGCATGAGCTTCATAGAGTAAGCAACTCTGAACATTCAGAGCCACCATGATATAAAAACATTTGATTAAATAAATGCATTCTGAACTTATTGTGTCTATGACTGATCTGCAAAAATCTGTTGTTAAGTGGGTTATACTGAGCCTTCTGGGACTTTAAGTGATGCAGTTCTTTTAAGGCTATTTACAGGTTATATCACTCCAGAAACACACATATATATATACACAGTATACACACTCTATGCTCACTATATTCTCAAGCTACATTTAACTGCATGTGGGTTCAAATACTGGACAAAATGAAACCAAGCACACGGCCATTTATAAATATATCCTATATTAAAAATTCTGAGAAAATAAGATTTGGATTCATACTGCTGGATGCTTCTCAGACAAATTGTCAAAAACCTCAGGACATTACAAGCTTTAGAATGTAGGATTTATTGCATGACTGTTGTATTGGTCTGCATGTACCTGAAGATGATGCTTGTCTGTATAAGACAATATCAAAAATATTTCTGCTTTTAACAAAACCGATTAGAGTCTGCAGCACCAATGATGTTCACTCTGAAACTGACATGAGTCATGATTGGACGTGTTATGAAACGTTACCTGTCATCCAAAACCAGAATAAGTTCTCCAGTTTTGAAGGTCAGCTCATTATCTTCAGCCGCTTCAAAATCGTAGAGTGCGCGCACCTTCCGCGCCTCCTGCCCCCCGCTGCCGTTGGTGTAGTTTGGGGGGTCAGAGGTCACGGTCAGGGGCCGCGTCTCTGCCTGTTGCTTCTGCTCTTGCAAGGACAGCTCGATCGCTGGGAGGATTTGGATAGGAGGGAGAGAGGCGAGGAAGAGAGATAGAGAGAAAGAGAGAAGAGGAAATAAGGAGGATGTCTGTCAAATGTCCAACACATATGGATACATCAGGACTCATCATTTTTGTTTTTTTCTTCCCTATTAGAAGCTCTTAGAGGATTGCGTGCATGTAGGATGAAAATAAATAACGTAGGCAACAAAGCAACTTTGTGATGCATAGGAACATAAAATCTGCTCAATAATTCAAACTGTTCCACTTATAAAAACAAATACAGTTCTAAGAAAATTGTTACAAACTGAAAACAATAAGCCTTACACAGATATTTAATATAATAATAGGTGTGGTGGATATTAATGCTTGATGATGATGATGATACAGTTGTATGTAGTGAATCATGGCTTTACCTTTGGCCAGGTCGTCATCATCAGATGCTTTGCTCACAGCAGGTGTGCTGGCCTTTGCGCTGGAACCCTGTGGTCCATATAGAAAGATAAGGTCAGGTCTGTCTGTGTGTCTGTGTGTGTATACATACAGGAGTGAGTGAGAGCGTAGCACAAAAGACCAGAAGTGATCAACAGATTTACAGTGATTGTAATGCCACCTGCAGTTCATGTTGGGTCCTACATGTTGGTAAGAAATGTGACTATCCTTCAGACAGAAACCCTCCACACACCTGTTTCATTAGCTTTTGTCTCAGATGACCCAAGGCAACTCTCTGACATGGCACTGAGCTCAAAGCTGACAAAACATGTCAACTAGATTTTACTGCCAGTGTTAAAAAACAACTCTTCACACCCACATATTCACAGTGAATGAGAACAGATAAAAAGGCTGATTAAATAAAGTACATGTCACAAGTGAGAGCAGTTTTTAAAAAAAAAAGATTTTTTATATGACACTTTTGTTTTATTTGATGTTTTAACAGTACAGTAAGGAACCCATCGGCTATCTGTCTGACAATGATTTAGCCTCTGGGGGCAAAGGCCAATATTTCAGGGCTTCCGGTGTAGCCAGCGGATATCTGGATAATGGATAACTGATATCCGGGCCAAGACTTCCTCTTCTGTGCACTAGTCATTGTTTACAATCCGATTAGGAATTTCAGACGTTTCCAGACAACATTTCAACTAATCTGTATAAATAGATATATGCATATGTATTCAGATACATTTTTAAAAAGCTAATAAAAAGCTAAATCGCCATCATGATAGCTGATGGATTCTGAGGTTGCATTTCGGCCAATGAGTTTCGCCTCTTTTGCTCTCCACATGGACTGTTTACCTGCATGCAACCAAAGCCCGCTCAAATGTGATTGGTCAATACTACTCAGGATACAAACGGACTACAAACGGAAACCAGACGGCTTCTGGTACCAAAATCTTGTCCCGTTGCCTACAGATTCTGCATTCATATGTACAGAGATTACAATGAGACAGGAAACACAGGCAGATAGGGGGGTAGTGACAGAGAAAATGCACAATGGAAAATCTCATTAAAATTACATTAAATGGGGAGATAGGACATGCATGGTGGCCAAAAATGTGTTAGGTGCACATGCCTGAACCCCACTGATAGTCACAGCATCAGAACATACACACACTTATATTATGTTGGATAATGACACAGTAAAATATGAGGTTACAACTGATAGGTGTAGAGAGGCTAGTCTGAGTACAAATGAAGTTATTTAAAAACATTATATGCATGAATATGTATAATAATACAGTAAACATCTGAATAGACACTAATCACAGAAAATATTTAATTATTCATCCCACAGGGAAGGTGAAATATCCTGCAGATACTGTTCAACATTTTAGTATGAAAACAGTTTAAAGTAATATGCTCTCTTTGTGTACAATCTACCTAAAACTGGTAAAAAAAAAAATAAATCATAACAGTGAGAAACAACAGTGACTGGTAAACTCATAAAAACTTTCAAATGTCTTGATAGGGCCAAATCCAAACTGAAAAAAATATTACACCATCTCCGCTAACACTTGCAGGCTTGCAGAAAATGACATTGAAGTTCTCTGTGATTGATAACTGAAAGGTTGCATACCTACCAACATATAGTGGTTTAGTGTGTTCATTAATATTGATTTAATTTCTAATTCACCTTAGAAACAGGTAAATACTCAGAAGCATTACCACAGCTTGAGTCACACTACCTGCTGCTGTTTGCTCATCAGCTTATAGAGATTAAATGTCATACCTGCTGCCTCATGTGCCACCTGCTCTTTATTAAAGCAGATGTCTCCACCCTTCCCTTCCCATAACTTAATAATGCCACAAACCTCCACCAAAGCCAAATGGAGCACAGCCCAGGATGAGCAAATTAAACCCGAGGGATTTAATTTTTCCCACAAAAGCCACAGTGATATTTATTAATTCATGTTCTGAGCAGTCTATGTATACTGTAAACAGATGGAAATGGATCAGTTGTACAGCATGTTGTATATATTTGTCTGATATTTTGGATTATTTGTCCAGATTTGTATATTTATTCTGATCAGGATTATATTTAAAATGAATGAAATCATTAGACACAAATTAGAATCCAATTTTTTACTTTCTGATGGATTCCTCTTTTCTCCCTTTAAATATAAATTTTGAAAATGGCAAAACACAGCGACAGACTCAGACCATTCAACATCTAAGGAAGAAAAGCCTTCAATAAACACCACACAATAAAAACCACCAGCTGCAGAGAAGCTGCGACCGCAGCTGATACAGATGTAGGTCAGCTGCTTTACAAGAACCTGAGAGCAAAGTTCACTCCAAACCTTGACACATACAAGGCCGTTATGTAACAAATCATAGTGCAGAGACATCAAACAAAGAAAGCAGAGAAAGCAGGAATCAGCTCTGTCTACTACAATCACAAAGAAAGTCCTGATCCCGGGACATACGCACACAAAACCACAAAATTATGTGAAATATGTGAAGAGGAAATTCCACTGTAAGCTCTCGCCATATAAACCAGACAGACAAGCTCCACCCAGCCTGAACCTTCACACTGGCCACACACTGGTCTGCAGTGAAACCACAGCCATGATGACAGCCTGGGGCTACACAAAAACCACGCAGACACTTATTTTGTTACTGTGCTCAGGATAAGAAAACCAGTAAAACAAAGGTGTGGGACAGATAACTGTAAAGAGAGTTGTAGCTGCTAACAGATTACTTTGTTATATGATACTCAAGTATGAGACAAGATATTGCTAAATCTGGCTGTTTTTCCATTTCCCACTTTGGCAGGCGACCAAATTGTTCATTCCAGTTTGAAAAAAGCTGACTATTATCATGGTGATAGTGGCAGGTGAAATTTGAGATTTACCAAAACCTGTGAAAGAGATTAGGGTGTACCTCTTTTGCCCATTAAGATGAATTGTTGTGTTTTAATAAAATATATTTTGAAAAGATGGTTGTCACATGACTAAATGATAGATTGTATATAAAAAAAACGGAAACAATGTAATGTATGTGATGTAATGTGATGTTAACATACTTGTGAGGATGCGGTGGGGAAGCTGATGCCTTCCTCTTTCAGAGACTTGATGGTGGCGCCGATCAGGCTGAGTTGTGGATCCTTCTGGAAACCTTCTGCCCACTCCACCATCAGAGCCTTCAGCTTTTCACACACCTTCGGGTGGGCCTACAGAGGACATGTGAACAAACAGCTGTGTGGCTTTATCCTGTGTCTGTCACCTGTGCTAGAAGAAGACGCTAATGGCTGCCCAATAACAGTTGACTATTTTATGATGGTAAAAACACGGGCGTCCATCTGTCAGCCAAACTTCCTCAGAGTGTTCAGGGAGTACATATGTGAGACTGACAACGGACAACTGTGTACAAAGATATCACAAAAGACAGATTTAAAAAAAAAAAAAAAGAATACACACCCTGTTCAGTACACTGCGTACTTCGCTGGCAAACTCTCTTGAGCAGATTTCCAAGTGAAATATTTTGCCACAGTTTGACACACAGGCACCCAGCAACTGCAAGAGAAGTAGTCGTAATGGTAAAAATGAGATTAAACACCACTTATATACTGTATTAAAGTAAAGAACAAAACAAAACCTACAACAATTTCTCAATATATTTCAACAAGGGACGTTTATACCACTCACATCACTGAATTATTCATAGCACATATTAATAGCAGGTGAAGCTTTTGCAATAAATGGTTTATCATTATAGGGCTTAAGCTGTCTGAATGAGTGAATGCAGCGGACTAAAAATAGAGCAGGACCATGTGACATTATTTGCTCATGATGACTCAGTCAGAGAAACAGCTCTCATACTCCTCATCTCTGTTACATCTTCCCAGTATGGCTTTAAAATTGGGAATATAAGATCAATTACACTTAAAACAAGAGAGATTTGAAGTTTTCTGCACTCAATGTTACTTTGTTCTGTTGTTTGTAGATGTTGAGTTTTAAATGGATATTTTGAACATCTGCTGAGACAAATGAAGAAAACCATATGTCTGGGATAATCATGGTGTTGTAGCTGTCTATTATTTATTTCCATTTTGGGCGACACTATTTGTACACAAATATATGAACCTCAGCTCTGGCCCTTAGGTAGAGACATTTTAGGTCTATCTGAGATGGGTTTTTGTTTTCTTGTTTAACTTTTAATTGTTGCTCTTTGAAGCAATTGTTGCATTAATTACATTATTATGAACTTGATCATGTCAGTGTCTCAGTCTCTGAAGCATATCCAGTTAAAGAACTTGATTTGATATTATTAGATCTTGAGTCCACAGTTTCTATCTTTGAAGGAGAATTTATTCTTAACTTAAGTTTCTAGTTACTTTTTGCTAAGTGCATTTTTATAAAATTGTTCTTTTTAATATAAAATTGTCAGAAGATTTCAAGCAGAAAATGGATGGATGCATTCACTGATGATGGCAACAACATGGAGCTCCTGTTCTTATGTTTGCTAGAGAAGGTCATACACATGGCTATCCAAGATTCCCCTTTGGAAAATAGTGTAAAATAAGTGTAGTGTAAAATTTTGTGTAGTCTCATAGTAACAAACGCACATTGAGTGCCTGCATGGCAACATGAGGCACTTTGTGGTTGACTCTCTTCATAATGGATCTCAGGCTGTCCTTTGGTCTGAAAGAGAACAGAATAGAAATTACTGCTTTAACAAGAATCACTAAAAAACACATCGCTGTTTTACACCGGAGATGCTCCTGCACAGCTCCTGATACAATCTACTGTATTTGCAATTTCAACATCTCAAACATTCCTACTGTACAGAAATGAGAGGCTCTTTGAACTACAGTTCTACTAAAATTCTAACAAGCTCTTATTATTCAACAGAAAATGGCTGATTCCAGCTTACCCATTGGACGTTGTTCCAATCTTATCGCAGATGTCCATAATGAGCCCCCAGTCATCTGTTGTGTTGGTTTCATTGGTTGCCTTCTCTGGAAATACGTCAAACAGGGATATATATGGTCCAGTGAGAAAATATATTCAATGAAATCCCAGTGAACGTCCACATTTTAAAACTAGTTAATGGTATACTAAAGCATGTCAGCCCGAAGTTTAAAAATTTTTGGAAGAGTGCTGTAAGTTATCTAAATGTATGATTTCATGTTTTATAGTGAGAACTTTGCAGAGTTTCCCCCAATAAACTGTTCTGCTGAGATGTTGAAGCATGTCATCTTGCGATCAGTTTAGTGGGTGACAGTCTAAACAATGAGCACTCTCATTATATATATGTTGCATTCACTGTGTGAAATAGCGCCTCTGTCCATTTCCCATAAAAGGTCAATGTTTTCTGTTATAAAAGCATATTCATTTTTATGATGTGGTCTTTGTTTCAAAGGGTGGCCCACCTTTATTCTAAGACACCCTGTTTTGTAATGTGTTTACAGGAAATCACTCATATACATAAACTCATAGATCACCCTGTCATGGCACTCATCATCCTGACTATGCTCTCAGAGAGCCAGCACTACACAGTCTACTATTGTCCAGCCATAACTGGCATATTACCCTGGAACAAGGACTGTGGTGTCGCAGGGAGAGAAAAATGTGGTGAGAGGCAACTAAGTTTGCATGAAAATTTACATGATAACACATCCAGTGTTGGCTATGGAGAAAGAGATATCTGCAACACATCAGCAAAAGAGTCTTAACCAATACTGAAGCAGTTAGTCGATGAATCAATTAGTTGATCAACAGAACAATAATTATTGCCAACAACAGGACAGCAAATGTCCTTGTTAATTTTAATTTTCATCATCTGATAATCTACAGATTATTTTCTTATTTAATAGTTCAATCATTTCAGCTATAAAATGTCAGAAAATGATAATGCCCATCACACAAATTTTTAAAGCCGAGGTGACGTCTTCAAATACCTTGCTTTGTCCAACCAACACTTTTAATAAATTAGCATTTAGAATATTTTACTTAATCACATTATACAATGAAAAATGACAGATTCTCATAAATTAGGGTTTTTTAATCAATCCGAGGTAGGGCTGGGTGATATAGACAAAATCAAATATCACAATGTTTTTGACCAAATACCATGATATCAATATTGCAATGATAATGTAGAGATGACTATTGGTGCTTTCACAAAATATTAACATAATGATTTTTGATAAATAATTCATCAGTAATGTGGATATAATGACTAAGTGGGTAAAGGCGAATAATAGAACAGCTATAACAGTCTGGTAAATTCAGAAAATTACATCACTTTACTGTAATGCAGCCTTTAAAATCAGGAAAAGACAACACTTATGCCATATCATGATATTACGATATTCAAAATCTAAGACAATATCTAGTCTCATATCACAATATCAATATAATATCAATATATTGCGCAGCCCTAGTCCAAGGTGAATATCCCAGAGGATTTTAGATAGTTGTTCTGGGGAATTCCAAAGAGCATTTTCACTATCGAACTCATTTTATACACTAAGGTTAATCGTTAATATGAAAACAAATAACTAAAAGATTATTGGAAATGGAGAACTATTAGTTAGTTTCTTCTCTTCTTCTTCGGGATCATGTGATGTGTAACCAGTCACGGTGTGTATTTATCACACTCAAAGTTAGCGTTAGTTACCAATCAATCACTCATCCTGGCAACTGGACTGATCGATAAAGTTCATGGAAATTGTTGACAACCAGCCAGCTTATCAGCTACCCACTGGGAAGGTGGTTGAGACTAGGATGTTGTTGTTGTTTATACTAACACGGTCACTGTTGGATAAACTTACAAGGCTACAACCAACTAACTCATGCTAAGCTAACGTTAGCTTCAAGTACTGCCGGCCGTCTCGTTAGCTAACAGCTAGCTGTGACACATTAAACACGACAAACAAGCAGCTATTCACTTACCCACATCTTGATCAAATGGATTTTGGGCAAATAACGGCATGCTAACAGCTTAAAACAGTTACACTATTAGAAGAAAGGAAAGTTTGTTTGTTCTCCGGCTAAACCTAAACAAATAGCTCTTCCGTGTCCATTAAAATCACACTAGTTGCTCTTCCGGAAACTTGGCTGCCCTCAATAACGCCTGAACAGTTATTTTTGAGTGCAAGGATTGTACTGGACAAAATGTTTATTTTCTCATATATATATTTTTAGCACGTTCAATTATTATTATTTTTAATTATTGTATGGAAGTACATTAACAGAAAATTATCCCCGCACGATATTTGGCACTTGAGTTTAACACCTCTGTATAGTCTCCATGAAAACAAGCGAAATACTGACATCTACTGGAAAGAAGACTTTTTTCACAATATCCAGTCCAGACACAAAGTATTGGTTCTATCCAAGGACATTGGATTGGAAATGAAACTATAAATTTGTGTGACTGTGATTCAGCTCTAATTTGAGGGTACAGTGTGGTACCTGAAGCCCTTTTTATACACAATCCCCCAGAATCTGAACAATGCAGCGGAATGAAGCTTGTAATGGTCAAACATTTAAGTCCCCCCAAAACGTCCCCAAGATAAGTTAGTTTTATTTGTTGGCCTATAGCCCAATATCACAAATCACAAATTTGCCCAAGGGGCTTTGCAATCTGTTGCAATACAACATATTCTATCCTTATAGACCCTCAGTTCGAATAAGGAAAATCTTCCCCTTCTAATCATTTCATTATATAATCATTTGGAGTTTTTTATCTGACTACTTATATATTGTTTTTACAACACTGTTGAACGCTCCCTTTAAAATTTCAATTTTATTGCAGTAGAAAAAGTGCAGCGATTAGAGCCCAACTTGGCCAGGTATAGGTATAAGCATCAACTGTACCCAATAAAGAGCCAGTTTGTGTCCTTGGCAAGGCAGCAATCACAACTAGTTTTTTTTTTTTTTTTTTTGGACTCAGCACATGAACAAGACAGAACAAGCCCATGTTTTGAGACGTGCATAAAATACAGTTACTGTGGAAATGTTTGGTGTCTGGTGACTGATCTATGACTGATCAAGGCAGTGTCATGATATTTTCCTGGGTGCACCAAAAGATAAGACTTTATTGATCCCCAGAGGGAAAATACAGTCGAATTCAATCTATATATGTCATATACATTTTAAACATTACAGTACGTAGGCTATGTACATGATCTACAGATGAAGTACAATAGATGAAGTAGTGTGTCAGTTAGTTTGTGGTAATTTGATTATACATACATTTATTTGGGAATATGCCCAATTAAAACACAAATCAACTGAAATATTAAACTAGTTTCTGACGCCCCTCCACATGGCATGACCAAATGTCAACTGTAGGAGGTATCATATGGCTCGTATCATTTTGGTTTATATTGTGCTTTAGTTGTGCATATTCTCATACAAATGTGTATTTAATCCAATTAGCTCTAATAAAGTGCAACACTGTGAACCTGGAGCCTTTGGAGAGTTGCCCGCTCTCACACATGGGGCGTTATTGTGTAAATATTCTGGGGGCGCGCAGTAGGTGGCGCGCCTCTCAAAAAGCATTTCATACAATCAGATGAACTGACTCAAACTGAACAAAGATTTCAAGATAGTTAACCCTCTATAATTCCTATTCCAGTCTGCGGACACCCAAGGCACAAAGCAGCTGGATTTAATTCACACACGAATAAATAGTCTAAATAAATAGCTTAAATAAACAAAGGACGTTGCCCCGACTTCTTAAGGTGATATAGATATTTGAGTGAGAGCGTCTGTAGACGAAGGCGGAAGTTATTTTTTTTTACACAATAGATTTACCAACAGCAAGGCAAGTCAGCGTGTGTCTGAGTAAGAGAAAACAAACAAACGAAAAAAACAAACAAACCCAAACCATACAATAAAAATATTAAAAATAAGAAAATAAGTTTTAAAATATAAATTGTAAATAATACAATAAATAAAGTTAAAAAGCTACATTAACATAAATCGGTCTTGAATTTGAATTAAAGGTTAGTACATTCAGGGTCTATTCATTTGTGAAATTGTAGGGATTTAAATTGTCAGGGATTTAAATACCGTGGAAAGTCATTATAAAAAGCAGTGAAATGGCTTTCATACATTTGGCTTCGTGTATAGAACATTTAAACGAAGTCGGAAGTGATGAGGAGGAAGTTCTCTCGCTTTCGGGACGACACTTCCTGATTTTGGCCCCTTTTCGTTTCCTGACAGCCGCCGTCGTCCAGGACCAAAGACCGCTGAGGGCTCCAGTCATGTCGGCAGCTGCTCCGGGGACCAGCAAGACGGCCCACAGCGATGTGGCCCCGAAGAAAAAGAAGGGACCCGGTGCCCTGGCTACTGCTTACCTGGTCATTTACAACGTTGTTATGACGGCGGGGTATGTAGCGTGTTTCCTCGTGCTAATGCTGCTGCTGCTGTGTGTGCGCGTGCGTGTGTGTGCGTGCGAGCGTTGTTTGACAAGACAGGACTGATGATAATGGGAGCAACAACATTTTCCCGTCATACTTTTTTTCTGCGTTATTTTTGCGTTATTAATCTGCCAGTTTTTGTGTAGCTGATGTTGGAAACGCTGCTGTGTTGCAGGCTGTGCTGTGAAATAACTTTGAATTAGTCTCCCAACGTCCAACGGCTTATACAGATTAACGACAGCCGCCTGGCGTGACGCGTCGTCACCGCACACAATATAGAAAAATAATAGTAAGACACAGATGGTTTATTGTCTTCAGATAAGTGTGTTTTTTCTTCTTGCTTTGTCATGTTAATTTGTACACTGCAAGGACTGAGTCAGACATTTGAATTTTATTTATTTGCAGGGAGAATGAAAAAAGCCACAAAGGAGGTTTATTCGTTACCTCTACCAATAATAAATTTATAGTCAGGTTATAACACAAGAAACAAAACAAAATTATAAAATTGAGTTTAAAGTCTTGTTTATGTGTTCTGTAGGACTGTAATGAAGATGTAATTTAAAACAAATAAGCAAAAAGTTAAGACCGGAACAATGTAACAATTAGACGATTAATCAACTAGTATTGACAGAAAATTAGTTGGCAACAATGTTTGATAGTTGATTAATCACTGAAAATGTTCAATAAAGCAAAAATGTAAAATATTCCTTGGCTGCAGAATTTGAATAGTCACCTTGAACTTTTAAAGCATTTTTCACTGTTTCAACATTTCATAGACTAACCAATTTAATAGAAAAAAAAATTGATCAATTAATTGATAATGTAAATACAATAATAATAGTTAGTTGCAGCCTTAGTGAGGACCCCTATATCATACTGAAAATATCATAGTGTGATGTTTGGGGAGATGAGAACTAGATGAAAGTTTGGTTGAGTAAGAGAATCCTTGAATTTCATTTTATTTCAAAATTAAAGCATGTTTACCACTATAAACTCCACTATAAATAGTTCAGCATTGGTAATTCTAAGTGTTTTATAACTGTTGGTTATTAGATGTAACTTTCTGAAGGTGGATTTTAATTTAATGTATTAAAGCAGGCTATATGTGCACCATACACCTGTTTTATAACTTCCATTTTTTAGCCAAGATACTTATTATATTAATTATATTAAATTTAACAGGTAATAATCTTGGGACATGAAGTGAGAAATCTCTGTACGACTTTTATTGCTCTGATTTGTAGACTGTTGCACAATTGAATGGTGGGTGTTGTTTGCTCACTGTTCCAACCAGTTAGGTCACATTGTGTCCCTCTCTGCGTTGATGGGCCTTACAGTGCTTACTTTGTATTGAGCACATGTTAGGATGTCACACACACACACACGCGCGCGCACACACACACACACACACACACACACACAAATACACACAAATACACACAAATACACACAAATACCAGTTTTCTCTGTTCAGATGCAGTACTTGTATTCTGATACTGTCACAGCAGCTCAGCAGGCGTGTTTAGTTTCTGCTCTGACTGTGGTTGAGGCCTAATAGACACATCTTCCAACCTGTGAAACCAAAGTGTGAACTGAAACCACCATAGAACCCACCGGCCCTGCTGAGGTCTCCTGCAGCAGCACTCCCACAGCTAGTATCTGCACGAGCTCTGCTCTGTGGCTGACCTCTGGCCTCCTTGTCGAGGGGACAAGCTAAATCTGAATGATGGTGTAATGCGTTAGATTGCAACATTATGATCATTTTATGATTATGTGTGATGAAACACTTATCCTGCAACAGTTCTCCATCTACAAATATTGCTCCTCTGGCCCAGTGTGCAGGTCTTCATCTTTACACAAAATTAAAACGTACTCATTATATGGCTCATAATATAGGTAATAGACTAAATATTTAGAGAAATTGTGTCAAAATTAGTGATTGGTGTTTATTATAAATAAATTTATAGTTGTTTAATTGTGTTAAAAACTAGAGGGAGACTTGCCATTAATCAGTATTGGACAGTATATTGAAAGTATTATTGTTAAATATCTACATAGATATTGGCCCTCAAAAATCCAGGATCCAAGGGTGTCAAAATTTCATATTTTCCTATATGGATCGGTCAGTTGAACGTCATAATTCTCCTTAAACTCAATATTAATGTTGGTTTAGAGAAAAGCTTCAACAACCGAAGTAGTCATTGTACAAAAAGGAACTCAGGGCACTTCAGTAGCTGACTGGTTAAGACCCATACCACATAACTGCAATGTCCATGGTTCACTGCCAGCCGGACCTGTGCTGCATGTCTCTCTACCTGTGTTTGCACTCAGTAGTTCTCTATCATAGAAACACTGGCAGGAATTATCTGTCACATTGCACTTGTTTTCATTGCAGAATCCTTTTTTGCAGAAACAGCACATGACCTGATAAGATTGTCTGGTGGATCTGCTTTCAACTTTTGCAGTGACTATACTGTGTTTTTTTTTTTCCTTTTTCTTTTTCCTCTCCAGGTGGCTGGTGATAGCTGTGGGTCTGGTCAGAGCTTACCTGGCCAGAGGCAGCTACCACGGGCTCTACTACTCCATAGAGAAGCCACTAAAGTTTTTTCAGACTGGAGCTATTCTAGAGGTGAGACAAGCACACGGGACTGGGCGATAATACCACAGTCAAATACGATATCACAATAGTTTTTGATAAATAAGTATAGTGATACAGCAGCAGTCAAAAGTTTGGACACAACTTTACTATTTTATACATTGTAGAACAATACTGACGACATCTATGAAATTATGTAGTAGTAGTGTTAAATAATCAAAACATGTTTCATATTTTACATTCCTCAAAGTAGCCGCTGTTTGCCTTGATGACAGCTTTGCATCTAAATAAATCTAAAATACGGAACATATTTTGGTTTGTTTAACAGTTTTGTTTTTTACTGCATGATTCCATATGTGTTATTTCATGTGTTCATTATTGTTCTACAATGTAGAAGACAGTAAAAATAAAGAAAAACCCTTGAATGAGTAGGCGTGTCCACACTTTTGAGTGGTACTGTATGTAATGGGGGAATATTTCAAAAAGGATTATCTGAGCTCTTAGAAGATATCAGACACATTTCTTACAGTACAATCACTTAATGGTTTCACAGCAATCCAGTAATTATACACTGGAGTGAATAATTAATGGAAAACCTCTGTGAAGATTTATGTTTGTTTTCCAGTTGCTTGATGGATAAATGAACCAGTGAAGCAGTCAGACAAAAACTTGGTTTACTTTTTAATCTCATCCTGTTTCAACTGCTAGAAAAATAAAGCTATTAAAAAAGTGTTTGAGTCTTGGGATCCAGGTCTGGATGTGTAGAGGTACTGACTGTTATCTGTACAGTGTTTGGTATGTCCTGGTAATCCACATGCTTGGCTACACAGTGTTAAAGGTACAGAACCAAAGGAATACTTATAATAACTTATAATTGACTTGACTTGTTGTAAGATTTCAATCTAATTAAAATACAGTATTGCTGCAAAGTTTGGAGATAAGGTTCCCCACTGTTTTTCAAAATGATGTTAACGAGAATTTGGGTTGTTTCCTCACGTGTGTTAAAAGTGCACATACACACACACATACAGACACACACACACACACACACGTGTAAAGTGCAGAGGTTAGGCAGCACGAGGTGTTTCAGTGATCCTGTCCAGACACACTGTAGCTCACTGATAGGAGACTTACTTTGTTTAACATCAATATCTTCCATTCATCAAATTATCTGTGCACAGTCTGAACACTACAGGCACTCTGTTATTTAGTCTATCTTAACAGTGACATTGTCATTTGTCAGTGTTAGTGTCATTTTTGAGCATTAAAGTTAATTGACACACACACACAACACATTATGTAGAAATAGTAAGTCCGTTTTGTCAAATGTTGTGAAAATTAAAGTAAATCCCTTTTCAGATATACACAGCATTTATCCAAAAGCAATAATAATAAACTATATACAGAAAGCAGGAAATGTATTCTGTTCCTCTAGACTGTGAGTTAAAATAAGCCGTCCTGCACTCCTCTGCCAGTAGCACATTGGGTAATTTTCTGTTATCTCTTTGTTTCACAGATACTGCACTGTGCTGTAGGTGAGTTTCTCTTCAGCCTCCACCCTCCTCTCCACCACTCTCTGTTAGAACCTCAGTCTCCACACAGATCGCTTCACCATTTAAACCTTTTTTACTTTCAGATATTTGTGGTTCATATGTGACTTTTTAAGATATTGCGCCTGTCATTGCAATTTGACTAAATGTTCATTTAAAATATCTGTTGTGACATTAAGCTGTATGGAACCACCAATCAAAAATATCTACACTTAAGTTGTGATTTCTCGAAAGCATAATTCTGACAAATCAAAACAGATCTCTAGTTTTATTTATTTGACAGGTTGAATGTTGAACATCTCTGACAACACTAGTGATCCCTTTAAAAGTTATTTTGACTGGTGAAAATGTATTTGCAGATACTGTATCTCAACTTACTGTAGTAAGAGTGCAGTAGCAGATAGCTTGAATTATGATTTTAACTGGTCACGTTGTAATTATGACTCATCAGATTTGTAGATGTGTCTCAGATGTGAATGTGTACAGAAGAAACAAAGCCTTTTCATATTTGAAGTGTTTGCCAAAGAGAGAGCAGAGAAGCTGTTGACTCTCACGGCGTTAATGTGATGACGAGAGATCAGCTCTCGCCTGGTTGCCTCGCTGCGCTTCACAGTCCATTCTCTTCATTATCTGGAGGCTAAAGCTAGCTGACCTTTCCCACTCAGCCCACACACACACACACACACTCACACACACGCGCGCGCGCAAAGCTTCAGCAATAGGTTCTGCTCTACTGGTCGGTGGAAGACACTGCATCTGCCAGTGTCTGTGTGTTTCTGTGGGTTTGACACAGTCACTAATCAAAGCATTTGCTGCTAACATGCTGTCTAGTGTACACATAAACAGAGACCCAGGTTTCTGTAAACAGCTTTTTTCCAATATTACTTCTTGTATTTCATGTTTATGAGAATTCTTTTTTGTGGAATTCTTTCTCCAGTCAAGCACTCTATTCCACATGACAACCATTTACCTTTTTTAAAAAAACGACTTTTTTTTAACATTATATTTAATGTAAAATATAACGATATAGATAAAGACAAACTTAACTGCAGAGGCCTGTATAAGCAGTTTTTTTCAAAAGTGAAAGAAAGAATTCAGCAATCAGAAACTCAACTCCTTCCAAATAACATTAGTAATTAATGGATGTGTTGATCCCATTTTCCAATTTCAATGGATAAACTCAGAAACTCAGAACTCAGAAAAAGATCAACATATCAGAAATTGAGGCTGTAACTACACATCGCTTTCACCAACATTCTTTTAAGCCTGTGCAACTTTCTATTATATTTTTCTAGAAAGATATATTTACATTTTTATAACAGTAGTGACTTAGAAACAGTATTGTATTGATATTATATTTGGGCAAAACCAGTTCTTTTAATTAAGGTTGGTGACAGACTCTACACTGATCCAGTGTATCAGAACAGGGCCTCTGTATAAATGAGTGTTTGTGTTGTGTGTCGTGCTCCAGGAATCGTACCCTCTTCTGTGGTCCTCACCGGTTTCCAGGTCATGTCCCGGGTCTTCCTCACCTGGGCCGTCACACACAGTGTCAGGGAGGTAAGATGAGTTTCACTCTGTTGTCTGCATTACACACACACACACACACACACACACACACACACACACACACAGGTGCAACATATTATCTGTGAAATGCACATTGTATGAATGACACAGTAATGTAAATAGTCACATGACTTTGTTTATAAGTGACCGCTTGATGTACTGTTTGCCCTGTTAATAGATCAGAGAGGAGTAAACATGTAAGTAACATCAGATGCTGAGTTTCGATGTAGTCAGCTACATGTATTGTATGTTTGAAATGTTTCTTCTTGCTGTGTGTATTGTATAATGCTGTACTGACATTTTTCTCAAGCTGTTCTCTCTTGTTTGTGAATGTGTGGAAACTATATTTGTATTGTGAGTGTGTGTTGAGAACTCCGCCTCTGTTTTTAACATCAAACTTGCATTTTTTAAAAACCTAATATCTGAGGATCGTGACCAGCGACCTGCAGTGTGATCTGATCTGTGAGCATCTGAAACAAACAGCATGGTTCTGCAATGAAAAGTCTAGATTAGCCAACAGCAGAGTAACTACCGCGGCATGATGCAAACCCTGTCCGTTGCTCTGTCATCCTCCCATCATCCTTTGTGTGTGTGTTTCTGCAGGTGCAGAGTGAGGATAGCGTGCTGCTGTTTGTCACAGCCTGGACTGTGACAGAGATCATTCGCTACTCTTTCTACACATTCAGCCTGCTCAATCACTTGCCGTACCTCATCAAATGGGCAAGGTAGGAAAATGAACGTGAAAGAGGTGTCAAAGCAGGACATGTTTGTACCTAAACAGAAAAACATGAATAAACAACCGTTTCAAATTTAGATCATCTGATCAGAGTTGCTGATCAATTGTTTTTCACAAAATGTATGTTGGTATGCCACAGATGTGTAAATCTGTTTGTAGATACTATAATGATGAAAAGGTAAAAGAGGATTTTGAATGTGACACTGCTACAGTATACAGTACTGTTATTACAGTGACACATTACTCCCAACACTGATTACTGTTTAATTATTTTTTTAAAAATCAGCAAACAGACAGAAAAGCTTGTGCTGCTTCCTACATAAAAATCTACATCTCTCTGTCGGCCAAATGGCATTCATCTGCATCTTCAACCAAGGCAACAGTTGTTAAGTGCCTCCCTCCCTACGGTCTGTGTTGCTAGGTAGCAAATGAGACCATCGCTATATTGGTATTTGACTTTGAGTTGCACCCTGAGAGACACAAAAATTGGTTGTGCATCCATGGAAAATGCAGTGAAGGATGAGAGAAGACAGTTGTTGGTTTGGAGCGCTAGTGAAGGAATAGACAGACCTTTTTATTGACTGTCTTTGATGTTTATTCTCTGTGTAGAGTGTAGCTCAGTGTATCTCGCACTTTTAATTGCAATCCTCCACAAAAGGCCTGATCCCTCAGCGGTGCTATGATAAAAAATTTAGAGGCATGCAGACGCTCCAGCGCTAGTTCCTTTTTTATTTCCATTCGTGAAATTTTCTTGTCAAGCTGCAACATCGTATTCATATCACAGTATAGTTAGAGTTTTGGATTTTATGATGCATATCACAGTATATCGTTTGTGTTTGCTCCTCTTTCACACAACAACTTTGGGATTTTGTGGTTTGTTAATAAACTGTGAATGCAGCTTTTTCATTATTGTCTTTGTCAACAATGTGAATGGGCACCTTGTGCTATATATATATATAGATAGATAGATAGATAGATAGATAGATAGATAGATATAAAGAGAGAGTAATGGTGTCAAATGTACTTGTACTGGCCTTTTTTTATATGAGAGTGATTTGTCAGTGATTTAGGTAATGATTATCTGCACTGTGTGTTTTGTTGTTTTTTTTAACCACCATTTAGTTGTGTCAGAGCCTGAGCACATTTTCAAACATTCCTCATACTCCTCCACTTTTTTATTGAAATAATAAAAATGTTTCTGGTATTCCTGCCTCTAGCAACAGTTTTTTTTTTTTTCTATTCTGGTCCACGTACTTTAAAAAAAAAAATCAAAACCATGTCCAATCTATGGATGAAGCCCCTGTTTTAGACCACTTTCTTCATTGTTTGGTTGCACCCACATTTTCTTAGCAGGAAAATATGTTTGTTTTAGTGTAAAGCAGAATTGTTTTCTTTATCTATTCATATTGATTATCAGTGAGTTAAGAGCTGCACTGGTTAACATGCACTTACAATAAAAATCCATTATATACCAGTACAAATGGTAAATCCAAATCCATATTATGATGCATATCTACCTCTGTTTAGATGTTTTTTCAGCTATATCGTTCACCTCTTGTGTTGCAGAAGCAATGAATAATGAAGCTCTTCCATCCCCTCTGCTGCAGGTACACCTTTTTCATCGTGCTGTATCCCATGGGAGTGACTGGGGAGCTGCTGACTATCTATGCAGCGCTGCCATATGTGCAGAAGACAGGCCTGTACTCTGTCACCCTCCCCAACAAGTATAACTTCTCCTTTGACTACTATACCTTCCTCATCCTCATCATGATCTCCTACATTCCCCGTAAGTCAACAAGCAGATGTTGTTTATTTTCAACAGCAGAGAAGACACTGTGCTTCCAAGTGTACAGAGGTGCATTGCAATCACCAGAGAAGAAACATTGTCGGCTTTCTTGTAATTATGACTTCTGTATCTCGCAATTTTGACTCGTAAGCTCATGATTACAACAAATCTATCCCATAATTCCTTTTTTTGTCATTATGAGGCAATTTTCTTGTTGCGTTATTTGTGAAAATGTGACTACTGAAATGTTTTTCCAGTCCATGTTTATTCGCTTCAAATGTTTTGACTGCACAGCAACATACACACCAGCTGTGTGTGTTCAGAGTTTGCCTGTGTGTGTTTTTGTTAAAACTCTCCATCAGTTATTTTTGTTATTTTCCTCTTGTCTCTTTGTTTGTGCATGAATTGGAGTCATAAAGCCTTTGGTTAATCGTGAATTTCCACTCTAGTTGAAACATTTTCAGCTCAACATGGATGCATCTGCTTCAATTTGTGCCACACAGAGCAAATATGCTGCTCAGATCCTTTGTATGCATTACTGCCACTTGTATTCAGAGCACACCACATCAGTCATCACCATTTACAGTTGAATTGAACAGTTTAATTTAATCATATTATGAGATAATGTATCACATAATTGGTAAGTAATAGTTTTCTCATAATTACAAGATACAGAAGTCATAATGAAAAGAAAATGTCTCCTGTTTCTCCTCATTTGGGGAATGCAGCCCACCTCTATAGAAGTATCTATCTCAAAATTTTAAAAAAGGAGGAAGTCTTTTGTCCTTTGTTGATGCTGTTGTCGTTCTAGTTTGATGTAAAACTCTTTCAATCTATCAGTAACATACTGATCTTCCTCTGCCTCCCCTTAGTCTTCCCCCAGCTTTACTTCCACATGATAAGACAGAGGAAGAAGGTGCTCGGCCACGTAGAGGACTACAGCAAAGTGGAGTGAGCCCAAAAGCATTCAGAGGGACCTGATCAAGGAAAACAACCAAAACAACCAACAGAAGAGGAACCAAACCATGTTCGCTTATTGAAACACTAAGCCCAACCAGTTTTCAAACTGCCAGAACTGACCTGGCATACAATCCAATTATCAAGCAACTTTATTTTTTTACAGCTGTTGTCTGGGTTGTTTAGATTCTCACAAAACATGAACAAACTGCTTTTTTTTGTTTGTTTTGTTATTGTTTTTATTTATGAACAAACTGCAGTTACTTTTGTTTAGATAGAGAAACTGTATTTTGACTTGGATACAGTTGAGCTGCCGTCTGAACGATGAACAGAACTCGGTCACAGCAACGCATTGTACTGACTGACGCACTGATAGAATCAATAACTTCCTTTTAAATGACTATAGAAAATCCCTCATAGATGACTCACCTCCCTCACAACTCGTCTTTTGGTCTTTCTTTAGGAAGCAGTTTTCCTTTACTGCAATGTAGGAAGAATAATGTGAAGACTACTAATATTGAAACACATTTGTAGATTTTACATCTACAGTGTGCTTGTTGGTACAAACTGTCCAGATTTGTAAATTGTTTTTTTGTTTTTTCTTTTTAGTTCATTTCAGACTACATTCCTAATTTAGTTCAATAAACCTTTTTCATTCTGTGCTTGCATGGTTTCTATCTGTTTCTCTGTTGTGTTAGCTGCTATTTGTTTGGTGTTTGCTTGGATGTTGTTATTCTTGGTTGCATCCTCAGTGGTCTGCTATTGATTATGTTGACTTTTCAAAAGCATAAGTTTCGCAAGTTTCCCAGCAATGACGTGTGAGTTGTGTCCTTTGATTTTTCTCATTTTTGGATGTTTAGGTGGTTTATACAATAATAACCTAAAGTAGCCAGTAGGTGGGTGCAAAGACTAGTCATGTTTTTCCCTCACATATCCATGCAAGTGAACAAACATCCCTTTTGTTGTCATGTGATTGCTTTTTATTGCTTTTATCTATTGAAAGCAAATACTTTTACCATTCTTAGCTTCAAGTGATATTTTATAAAGCAGCCAGATTAGACTTTATTCATGCTTTATCAAGTTTTCTCAGTCCTTCCTCCATTTCTAATCAATTAAAGAGGTCAATACATCTTATGAATGGGATGTTAGAACCTTTTTATTACTTAAAAACAAATATGACATAATCACATAAGTTATGGGATTCTTTAGCAAAAAAGAGCAGATAGCACAACATAACGTAGCAACAGTGTTTTCAGATGAAAAGCTTTGATATGTAACACAAACAACATTTGTAGCATTGTAGCCCTGGATGTTAAACTTTATGCACTTGTATTTTAAAACGTTGTCACTATAATTTGGAACATAAAGCCGGTGGTTCTTAATGAATATATTAGTGTGTGAGTTGGAATGCTATTACCAAGTGACATGTCATTGCAATGTGGGAAAGTTATTTTTGACATTTTTGGAGTGAACAGACATGGTACTGAATTCAGTTAGTGAGCTTGTAGTCATGCCTTTTCAATGCAATGAATCTAATAACGTACAGTACAGGGTGAGAGCTGGAAATTAGACGAGTTCTGTCTTTGCCTGATGAAAGAAACAACTTTTGATTTTGTCCCATTTGATATATTCCATAGTGTTTTAGACAATCATACATTTGACATCTTTATGTTGTAATCCTGACTTCGTTTTAACCACATTCTCCATATTTTATTCAGCTTGGTTGCAGCTGCTCTGTTTAAACGTAACTCAACATCAGGCACAAAATGATTTTACTGACTTGTTTCAGTTAAAACCTGCACAGCCTCAGTTCACTTCACTACAGCAAGGTGAGAACTTCAACCACTAGAGGTCAGGAAAAACAATTTCCAACTGGTGTAAAGTTAAGTCTTTAAATGGTCACCCAGATTACAAAAACAAATCCCCGCTTTTAACTTCTGGTGGTATCTGCATGCAAATAGTTTGGGTTTTATTCAAATATGTTTTGAGATAACGGTCTCTGAGATTTCTGCCTCCGCCCCTTTACAATGGAGATTAATTGAATTTTGTTGTGGTGTCTAGCACTGAAAAAATGTCCCTGGAAAGTGTCCCTGTTACTCTGGATGTTACTCTGGATCAGTGTTTCACAAACTTTTTCTGTTATGTCCCCCTTTTGGAAGCCATCAGCAGTTTCCACTGGGTTTATTGTTTGTTAGAAAGTAGTTCTAATGAAATGTGTCTGCAGTCTACAGTGTAACCAGCACACAGGTTCTGGAAACAGATGTTGACATAATATTTTTTTTTAAATATCATTTTAAAATGCTGCGAGCACCGCTAACAAAATTACCTCCAATTGTATTCGGGTGAAGGTAAAAATCTCAAATTGAGTGAACTAAATTGGGTGAAACTTGAATGACGCCTTTAAAACATTCAGTGTTGCCAAACCCAGTCCACACTGTCATGTGTTAGAAGTTAACATCCATCAGAGTGCCTCTTTTCAGCATTGTCCATCTTACTGATCACTGCACCTTCAAAGCACACATGTTGCTAAACTCTTGCGTGCTGTCATGACTAAAAACCTCTCTTGCACTCTTTTACTATGTAGCAAGGTGAACAGCTGGTGGCTGTGATCTCAAATCTAACCTTTGTGCTGGGTTTTTTTTTTTTTTTTTTTTGGCCCCATAAATGGTTGAGCATGATTTGGGATATTTGTTGGAAATGTCTTGCAGGAGCAGAAGTGCAGCTCTTTGTAAAAGTGCATGAAGGAATGAATCTGGATGCCTGGAGTGAGGATCTGTGTTACAACCTAACTTAACAAAGAAAAAATACAAAAGCATGGCATATGTTACTCCAGAACTGGTTCTACTGAATAAAGTTTTTGATACAAATGTTTTGCATGGGACCAGCAGACTTTGTACAGGTATGATATATATTTACAATAAATCTATAATATGGGAAGCATATTTACTATTTATTTTTTATATACACTGTACTGACATGTACTGATAAACGTATACCGCTTGATGGTGCCTGTGAGTTTTAGTGCACTTCTGATAATTCAGGGGAAGAATAACTCTTTGTGTGTGCCTTAAATGTACTGATGACTCATTCACTCATGCACTATGTAGGTGAGAACAATGTCTGTTGCACAATTTAGCCATGCTGGAAGGCCCCGCCAGCTAAATACAAAGCAATTCCAAAGTATCTTAAAACCCATTAGTCACACTGCTATGCTTCACTCTCTAATGAAAATGGATTAGATGCATGTAGCAGGTCAGGATGTGCACTTCTTAGTATGACCGTGTCTTTTATCTGTGTGCTGCTGTTAGGGTCATATCACCAGCCTTTAATGTAAGAGTGTAAATACTTGGCAGGCTCAGGTGTATTCAGTGACAGCAGAAGTGCCAATCACCAGAGAACATACAACAACAACTCTGTCATTGTCAGCCAGATCAAATGTTGGACAGAGTGCCGCATGCAATCATATATATGTACTGTACTCTAATATACAGATAAACAAAGCAAACAATCCAAAAACTAAATTAAGATATTAGTCATTTCTTTATGGACTATGTACAATATGAAACATAAATGTTGCCATTTGATGTATTACCTACTTGAAAAAATACATATATGCAAAACAAATGCATAAAAAATATTTAGACCAAGTGCTATCAGCTAGCCATGTTCTGTCAGACATTCAGTGTACAGAAGAATTGACCTTTTCCTCTGATCATATATTAGCATTATACATCAGAGCCTATATTAAAGAAAAAATGAGCAAATTAGTATTGGACTTCCATAAACTTTGGAGACAAATATATTAAAAAGACTTCTCAACATCAAAGTAGCAGAGGACAAGAAATTGTGACTTTTAGACCCATACTAGAGCCTAAAAGTCACAAAGTTCCAAAAATCCTGGATCCTATATTTCCCATAATGCAACTCGATTGTGTCTTTTTATTAGACCCTTCACACCTCGTAAATGCTCTCTGTTAAAATGTTCTGTTCAATTTGTGGTCTCCAACCCTAAGATGACAGCCTGATGACATCACTAGGGGTTATTTACTCCTCCAAAGCCACAGAAGACATTATACATCTGTTTTCACAGGCTGAGTATGTAATTTTCAGCAATGTATTTGACCATGAGTGGCACACTGATTCTTAATTTACAGAATATCAACTTTTGGCAACAGCAAAGGCTACAGCTAGTACTATATGTTTGACTACAGGAGGAATTATTATATATGCATAATTCTGTGGAAAACATCAACACCAAACCTTTCAACTGTAACACTATCCCATGACTAGGCTGGGTATTGTTTAAAAATGTTTGATACCCAATTGCACCCACGATCCTTCCTTACACAACCATCTTCAACAGGCACAGATTGTATATATATGGCTGTGTGTGTGTGTGTGTGTGTGTGTGTGTGTGTGTGTGTGTGTGTGTGTGTGTGTGTCAGTTCTTTTCTACCTGGCTTCAGGACAGACTTCACTGAAAGGTTAAAGTGTTGTCAACACACTGGGAAGGTTTATCTTTGTGCAAGATGTTTTTTTTTCTTTGTTTGGAATATTCAAAATGCCTCATATGATTTTTGTCAATGGACTGCAAACAGAACTTGTCCTTGATTGGCTACTACAGCTGACTTAAACAGTGTAGACTGATAATCAGACTGAATTGCCATTTTGTTTCACTTCATTCACATCTTCATTCATTAATATTAATATTTGAATCACTGAACAACAAGATGTCTGTGACTCGGAAGTCTGGAGGCAGGCTAGAATCAGTCCTCAGACACACATGGTCTATTGTGTATTTCTGGGGTAAGATGATCGTTGATGCCACAGTGTGGTGATGCTTTCTCTACCCTTATATATCTGTAAACAATCTGTGATATAATATCATTAATCCTATATTAAATATTTACTTTCTTCTTGGCCTTTTTGGGTTTAGATCTTTAGTTTTTGCCCCTTCTATTGGAAATATAAAAGCAAAGAGGATTTCACCAATGATACATTTTCTCCTTTGACAAAACAAACTCACCTCAAGGTCCATTTAGTAGCTATTCTGGAGCTTTAAATGGATCTGTGAGGACTCTGATGAACTTTAAAACATTAGATTTTCTTGTTTTCTTTGTGCTGCTGTATCTCCTAAAACATTTTCCCCACATTTAACATTGTTTCATACAGAATGTTTCTCTACATGTCATTTTATTTTAATGCTGTGGGAGTTTAGAGGTTTTGCAGTGACTTTACTGTATAGCCACAGAGCTCAGACAGCAGTTTGTTGAGTTTACCTGTGCAATATGTAAATGTAATTTATGTCATTCACTTTAATTTGCACTTGAAATTAGTGAAGACAACAAGGGAGGAAAAATCAAGAGAACACAATCTTCTTCATAACCGACATACCTAAACCCATCTAAGAATATACATGAATATAACCTAAATACAGGTTATATAATATAGGTACACTATAACCTGCAAACTCTCTTATTTACATTTTAATGATGATTCTTTCAAATGTGGCACACAGAGGCTGTAAATGCAAATTACTCAAATCTTCAGAGACAAACCAGTGACATACCACCACTAGTGTGAAAGCGAACTTCAATGTCCTGTACAAGGGCCTTCTCCCACTCAGAGAAAAGTCTGAGGGCTGGTGGCAGCTAGCACAGAGTCAGACTGCGAACAGAACCATAACAGCCAGTGTACTGCAACGTTTATTTTATTTTCTTTCCCTTCCTCTAAATCTCTTTATTAATTCTGCACCCATATGTTTGATATCACTTGTACACTTATAATATTTTGTTGGAAATGGTGAGTTTCCTTCTCCCCTCAGTGAATGTTGGCTCTGTGTTTGTTTGTGTAACATAACCTTGCTGCTGTTTTAGTGAGGAATAACGCGAAAAACAGAGAAACGGTTGAAGTCCTCCTCCACTCAAAAATGTGTTTTTCTTCTTGTTCCTTCAGTTGGATGTTTGAGCTTCACTGTGCAGAATGATGTATATGTGCAGTTTGACACTAGAAGGCTGTTTTCACATTCATCTGCTGAAGCAAGAAAGTTTCTCTGTGCTCACCTTAAATCTGAGTTGAAGGTGTGTACCTACAAGCATGGTTTGTGACATCACAACTATTTAGGAACCAATCCTGCTCAAGTATGCAATTTACACAAGTACAATGTGAAACCTTGAAGCCATCAGTGCACACACACTGAGAATGGACTTTACAGTGAAGTAGGAGACATCTTGAGACCAGCAGGAAAACTTTTGAACTGAAAAATATTTGTATATTAATAGATTCTGGATTTTTCAATGAGGGAGGTGGAGTAAATGTCTAATTAATGAGGTAACTTTTTTTGAGGAAAAAACATATCTATCTCAAATTATTAATCACAGTTGAATATTTTTATATATCTTAAAACATATCTGGAGTTGATCTTTAATTAAAGGTTAAAAACACATAAGAGATGTCCAGAATGGCTGCTGTCTGCACTGGCTTCCTCTTAACATTCAGCAGCCAACTTTCCTACGGATCTCATGAACTCCTTTAGATATTCTTTCAACAGCCTCACACAGCTGTGCCACAGGCTAAGGCAACCAAAGTAACCATGAAGAAGGATCTCAGACAGGTCAACAGTTTCTGTATCAGATGTCTGACTTGATCTCTGATGAGAGCTCTCACCTCTGTGCAGGGTTGATGCAGACTGTCAGGTGCTGGATTTACACAAAATCACACGACCAACAAGTTTTCAAACGTTATATCTGTTGACACAACAACCTTACCACAAGATCCACACAATTTTAGACTACATAGTGAATTTGAATGGAGATTCAAGTAGAAAACTATATTGAGCAATCAGAATTTTCTCATTGGATCTGTTCATGCATATGTGCATTATGAGTATAATGATAAGCTGTTGCTGGGGAAGTGATTTTCACATTCATATTATGTGTCAAACTAAAGGGGAACATAATCTTTGGCTTTCCAGGCTACATTTACTTCAAAAGCTTTCACATTACAGGTGAAAGCAATTTATCTTTACACAAACCCACAACAGATGTGTGTGGTTGTAAACATGAAAGCTGCAAACACACATATTGCAAATTAGACTGTGAAGAAGTGTAAATTATATTTATTTAAATTGTGGGTCCACATGACCTCCCTTAATTAACATCTTCATTGGAGGGGTGTGAAAAGTAAATTTGCCATGGACAGTGGGTCCAGACTGCATAGATGTTACAGATTGGTATGAAGTACCAATTAATTCCAAATGGTTATCTGAAATTTCATGTGAGGTCATTCAAGTGGCAAGTCACAACCACAGCTGAATGATGTGTGAAGAGGGTAATTACTGGTAGGTTACCTAAAAGCAACGCTGCTAAGCAGCAACACGCCCCCACCAGCTCAGCGGCCTGATATGCTAATGCTCTTGTAGCTGAATTGGAGCAATTCCCTGCAAGAAGGTTCAAAAATCTTGTGTAAAACCTGAAACCAGAAGAGTGGCAGATTGGTTTTAGAATGAGATGGTTAAGTATCACATATGGGTGTTTAGTGTCCATATACTCTGTATGGATGTCCACAATTGTTTGGCCATATACAGTATTCTAACAAGTAACTACAGCTGTCAAAAATGATAGGAAAAAAAAAGAAATAGAAAGTGCAATATTTTCCTCTGAAATGTAGAAGAAGAAAAGTAGAAAAAAAATAAAGCTGTAGATGAATTTACTTTAAAAAAACAGGCTCAGTGTTCCACCTTAAGGATTCAATGAACAGAAGCCATTAATTTTAAAATGCTTGCGTTTACAAGAAAGATTCTTCCAACAGAAAAAAAAGATATGCTCAGAATAAAAGCAGATTGCAGAGAGTGTGGCCAATCACTTTAAAAGATCCTCTTCTGCTCCTTGTTTTACGCTGCACTCTGTTGCATTTTAGTAGTAGAATTTAGGGTGGACGTACACTTTAAGGAGGCTACTCTACTCACGTAAAAGTATGAAGTTACTTTCCACTGCTGAACACTAGAAGGTGGGAAAAGGGGGAGAGCAGTCAGATTTCCTAAATTATCCTGATTTCTTCTTATCAATGTTTTTTGAGTGGGTTTAATGTGGTTAAATCTCTATTTTCTCATATTACTCAACAATAAATCGTGTTAGTTCTGTGTGAGAGAGCAAGAGGGGTAGAGTGAAAGCAAGCAAACAAGCAGTCATAAGACAAGCAGAGAAAATAAGTTGCACAACTTGAATCAAGATAAATATGTGTCTGATTTATATCTGAGTTCCCCTTTTGTTTGACCAGGACAGTGTTGAATGGAAGCTCCTGTTCTCTCGGTTAACAGTGTTTCACCCTTGATAAATTCCAAAGGGGGCAAAGAGAATTGAGCTGGAGGTGAGCCGATCCCAGCAAACACATGAGGTTCTTCATCACGTGTCCAATTTACATTCATTAGCACACAATGTGAACTTAAATGACACACAAATGCTCCCCTCACGTATGTAAATGACCGTCCCATCACACTGTGAGTAGGTGAGGAAAGAATTAAAGGGCTGCAAGCAGGGGCATCATGCATTCAACTTTTGAGGGGGCACAATTTCACAATCCCATGGCACTGTCATAAACAGTTTAACATCATGCAAATTAGATTAGATTAGATCTACAAAACAAAGCACAAAATATCCAACAGGCTGGATAGTAACAGACAACAAAATATGAGAGGAGGGACTGCAAGTGTACGGAGCCGCTGAAAGGTTAGGGAGGGAACTACTTTTTTGTTACCTTGCAATAACTTTTGCACTCCCCCTGATCTGGAACAGGTGATGTGTCAGGCCAGTCCTTGAGAGGGTTGTAAACACTGCTAGATTAGGGCAATATTGTGCAGATATTACAGAAAGGAGAAATGATCAGTCACTGTAGATTATGCAGTTATTGCTTATCCCTCCCTTTGAAAGGCCAAGATTTAACAGCCACTAGCTGTGACCACAGCAGCTTCTCTGCCTGCTGTGGGTTGCACTGTGGTTGGAGTTGGGGCTGTAACCGTGGACATGGTTAATGCTGGGCTACGGCTGCAGTTGTCGTTGTTGCTACGATGATGCTATAGACAAGGCTGCGGTAGCTGTACTGTGGCTACTCTTTACTGTTCAGATTAACATTAACTGAGAAAGCACTGACACTCATGATATGAATTCAGTTCTTCTATCAGATATGACAGATGTGTTATCATACACCTCAGGAGATCAGGAATAGCTTCAGCTCAGACAGCACAGTCCTGTCACCGCACTGCGCACCTCACAACCCCAGCATGTACAGTAGATACACCCATTATAAACTAATGTGTCACAGCCTTGGTCATTGTAACAGTCAAAGCCACCTGTTTGAGAGGAAAACTAAATGTTTAGAGACAAAGGCCACATATCTGCCCAACAAAGACAGAGAGCAGCAGCTAGAGAAAGGATACAGTTATGAAAAGGAGGTTAAAGATTTTGAGGCTGGTTAGCCAAACCTTGTAACAGATAGAAACATTGTAAATGTAATGTCTTTTTAGACAGCTTATTTCACAGAAGAACCTTCAAACCTTTAAGTACCTTCATGTGGGATAACAAACTGAGTTACTAAGATGTTGGATCATAGAAATAGATATTTTCAAGATTTTTAGTATATTTTACTCTCTGTGGCTATCTCTAGCTTTAAATTAATGATGTTTTTAGCTCTGTTTTGTAGTTTTGCAAACTTAGCATGTTGTTTTCTCACATATTATACATTTCTAAGGAAGAATAATATTATTGTATACAGTAAAACAAAGTCAGATCCAGTTCAGAATTCAATTTTGACTGAATATGTTATAGTTATTGTGTTTTGGCTCTTGTCTTCTTTTGTCTTTCTTTTGTTTGAAGTTGAGATCTGAGCATATCAAGTTGCATTATGGACACAACTATCCAGTAAACATTGTTTTACCACATTACTTTGAGAACAGTGTGTTAGAAAAATTGTGATAAACTGTTTCTCATTTTGATGTTGGACCCCAACTCCTCAAGAAGTCCTGGGACCTCAATTTGTCCACAAATGGAGACACGTGGTTCACTGTGCGTGCGTCTGTGTGTAGGTGTGTGTAGGTGTGTGTGAGGACTATCCAGCTGTGAGCACAGACCCGCCCATTCATCGAAAGCAGCCGGGGGTCGCAGCCTCTCATTTGGATTGACCAGCCTGTCGTCCAATGACAGCACGTCAGAGCGTGACTCACCTTCTTTCTTTTCCAATGGAAGCTCAGCGATGAAGCGGACCACAGAAAGCACACTTGGTTGAATGGCTATTAAAACAGCAATCAGCGGTAAATATGTTATGATGCAAAGCGCCAAACAGACACCGAGCGGATTGTCCAAGCCTCCGGCTGCGCACTTTGGTACCGATGAGAGACTTAATGACGTGCTGCCACTGCATGGCCGCGGATTGACTGTGCGCGGAGTCTCGCTGTAAATCAGATCAGGAGTTGCTCTGTGAGGATTCAAGCAGTGATCACCAGCTTTGGGCATTGATTCGGTTACGTTGAGGTTAACGTTGTTAAGCTGACCGTGCGGTAACGCAGGCTGTAGCCTACCATGGAGCGAGGAGCCGTTTTTTGTGGCTGCCGGAGGAGGAGGAGCGGTTGAGTTTTCTCCTCCGCTCCCATCAGCGCAAGTGTGCGAGGGTCGTGATGATGCTTTTTGGCCAAACGTGAGGTTGCCCCCCGCTGTCCAGGCTGAAATGTTTGGTCAATACAGGTGCATCAAGACCTGACGGGACTAAATTAAAGACGCCGACATGGGATTCACCTTTTTTTTTAATTTCCCTTCACCTCCGTCATTTCTGTCCACAACCCGTTTGCAAGAATACGGGAAAAATGTCCGCAGATATAACGGGTTCGCAGCGTAATTGATGCTGTTGCGCTATGATCTCTGGGGACTATCTGAGTTATAACCTCTCCATGGATGGTAGTTAATTGGGCCCAATGATGTAGAGCCAAATCCACCTGGATCTAATGTTCCCTCCTCTCGTTGCGAAACTTCCCCTGTGACTTTGCGCATGTTCAATTGTTTTTATTCCCAGAGCTTTTCACCTCTCTCGGTTATTGCTTTCGGTAATCCAATCTCGATTTTTTTAATACCTTGGAATGAATGTTTGTCTCTAAAGGTGTGAGATTACACTCTTTAGATGTAAAGGCTGTTTTAACAGTGACCAAAATGGGAAATTCAGTTTAAAGCATATATTGGATGCGCCTCATATTTGGGACTAAATAGTTTCCTGGTATTCACTGGAACAGAACTTTTCCTGAGGTGGTTTTTGTTCAGGCACATTTGTTACACCCCCCGCCCCTCTCCCCCCCTCTCCACCCTCTCCACAATGTCCAGATCAAACAGTGTCAGCCCACCCGGAGTCGGTGCGCCCGGGCTGAGGGGAGGGACTGAACACAGATCAGCTTGGGGAGAGTCTGAGTCTGTGGCTAACGGGTGCCCGTACTCAGCCAGATCTCCGCGCAAGAAGCTCACCCGGACCAACAGTCGGTGGAGGGAGGAGGATGATCTGGACCACCGGCAGCCCGGGCGAGCCTCCACGACGGTCAGCAGGGTCAGTTTCACGTCCAGGTCGGCTTGGCAGGACCATGGTGAGGAGAGCCGAGACAACAACCGCGCGTCCCCTAAACGTCCTGACGGCGAGGTGAGACCCAAGTCTGTGGAGCTGGGTCTGGAGGAGCGGAGAGCCAAGCCGAGGGCCGACGAGGAGGAGGTCATGCCCGAAGTAAACTTTTCTTTAGTGGCGTGCTGCAACAGCGTCATGCACATTTTCAAATCCAAGAAATTCCAGTCGGAGAATTTGGAGCGACTCTACCAGCGCTACTTTTTCCGTCTCAACCAGAGCAGTTTGACCATGCTCATGGCAGTGCTGGTTCTGGTCTTCACGGTCATGCTAGTCTTCCACTGGTCCGGGGGGACAGCGAGGCCGAGCGTAACTTATGTGGTGGTATTTTCTGTGGCCATCTTCCTCACACTCATACTGATGGTGGTCTGCAACAGGAACGGGTTTCACCAGGACCATATGTGGATTGTGTGTTATGTGGTCATCCTGTTAGTGCTGGTGATCCAGGTGATCGGTGTGCTGCTCGTGCAGCCGAGAAGTGCCTCAGAGGGGATCTGGTGGACCGTGTTCTTCATCCATGTCATCTACACTCTGCTGCCCGTCAGGATGCGCGCCGCAGTCATCACTGGAGTTATTCTATCTGCCATCCACGTGGCTGTTTCTTGGACGTTAAACGGCACGGACAGCTTTCTGTGGAAGCAGGTATGTGGAGAAATGTGTTTTGTTTAAGTGTTCTAATCATTTACAAAGAGAAGTGGGATTCCGCGCCTACACTGTGCGCAATAACGCACCACAGAACATGGACATTTCCCTGAAAAGCTGCCTGTTGCTGAACTTGATTTCTTTCACAGGCTCACAAGTGGCAGCTCACATAGTAGCCTAAATTAAAATGAAAAGGGGACACCGCCGCCTCATGCAGGGTCTATTCTTCACACAACTACTTAAAAAAACTTTTTGTGTGTGCAGAAGTGCACAACAATGAATGTCCTAAATTACAGTCTGTCCGAGAATGTATCATTAATCACAGCAAAACATAAAGACTTTTTGGAGAAACATTGAGGCAGTCATGCAGCCAGAAGGAGGCTCTATGACAGCAGGCTTTTCGTGTGGCCGTTTGAAACAAGTATAAACACTTCCGTCTTTAGATATTGTCAGACCGATTATTTGAAGCATACTGAGGCCATTCATTTTTATTTATGTCCAAATTTCATTCTGCTAACCACCGGGCATTTAGGCTCAACAGAGTGCTCAACCAGAAAGACAAATGGACAGAACATGGGGGCATTTGGGGGACACTGGGGCAAAAATAATGCTTGGATGAGCCCCATTAGTGCAGACAATTAATGGTCAAGCAAATATTATTGAAAGGTGGGCATTGAAGGGCACTTCAGCACACAAAAAGAAGCAAGACTATTTGTTCAGAACAACTATTGCCTCTTTAACAAAGATTAATAGACAAAATGAGGCAGTGATGGGCGGATAAACACTGTGGGATGAAGCAACAGCTGTCAACTGTTGCTCCTCAGACATGCATTCAACTGTAAGTTTAGCAGAAATGCATCTGCACAAACTGCACTCAGATGATCCTGTCTGAAGTTCCCTTTGTCCTTCGTTTTACTGAAATTAAATTCCACCCGCTTCACTGTGTGGTCATTAAAGTGCATTGAATTGAATCTTTGTCCATTAGTGTAACAATGACTTGCGTTGCATAAAGAAACCCATGCATTAATTTGAAAGCATGCCTTAATTTAGAAAAATAGCTGCAAGGTCTGGGAGAGACTTCTATCAGTGATGTGTTTATCTATTATCTGATATTTAGGGTTTCATGCTTTGTGCTTTACTGGGCTTATTCATTATTCATTAAACAACAGCTTAGACACACAGCTAATATAAATCCTGCTCTCAACCTCTTAATGTTGGACTTAAAGCACATTTGTAAGCACAAATATTTATAATATTTAGACTAAATATTTAGTTATAAAGTACTATGAGCAACAGCCTTTCTCTGGAAATTGGAACATAACATCAACATCTAAAATTTGGATAAACTGCTGTAAATGCAATAACTCTAGTTTTGGAAAGGCAATTTTTTTTTCAGGTTGTTGGTTGTACTTCATTTGGACTTGTAATAAGCTTACAGTCGATAGTTGCAGGGGAAATTGTCTTAATGTGCCGCTGAGCCTACATGTTCCTAATGAAATCCAAATGCCTCTGGTAGCATTTTTACAACATCGATATTGCTTTCAAAACATTTCTCCAGGGCTTGTGGACTTAATCTGTAATAAAGGTGCTTACACAAATGGGTTTTCCACCATTATTTAAAAGTACATTTAATTGCCTCATCTACTGAGTTCTACAATTCAGTATTATTAACCCCAAACTGTGCTCTCCATTATGCGTGTTTGTCCGTTGCTGTAACTTCTAACTCCATATCCCCCACCTCATAGTTTGGGCTGCACTCAATTTAGTGTTTTATCAGACCCTGGTGCACTCATAAACATTTTCTAACGATGTAGCAATGTCACATATTGAACGGAGTCTGTTGTCTAAGAAATGATTAATCTCAAAGGGGTTTAGTTTACTTAGTGTAAGTTGATGTGGATTTTTGTTCTGGGGTGGTTTATTATGCTTTGGGTTGGTCCTCTTAGTTCTAATTTAGTAAAAATGTATTGTTATTTTAAGCCATTGTGTCCTACACCTTTGTGGGAGCTTTGTGGTGAAAGTTTGGAAAAGACCCTTTCTTGTTTCTGCTTTTTTTTACCAACTTTTTTGTGTTTTACAAGCCTGTTGAAAACACATCTGCAGCTCATTTATGATCAGTGTGGTAACACAGTGTGGCTGTACTTGAACTGTTGTATGCAGCAAGCTGTCTTATCTGTGTTTCCTGAGTAGAGAGCATTAACAGAAGAGAAACATGGTATTCCTCCTCCTGCTTCAGACTTTGAAGAATTGATATTGAATTGATATAAGCATGCAAGAAAAACTAGTTGTGCTGTAAATATTCAAAGATGAAGTCAATAACAAATGAAATGCATCATTTAAAGGGGCCATATTATGCTTTTTGTGATTTTCTGTTATTTATATACTGTTATGATGTCAGATGCTAAACATGGTCAAAGTTCCAAAGCTTTGACCATGTAGAAATGAAGTATGTAGAAATGCTTCCTGCAAGTCAAAATTCAGGGCTTCAACCTGCTCTGAATGCTCAGTTTGCAACGTTTTATTCTACCTTGCCGACGAGCTGACATCAGCTTGTCACACATGCCCATAAAGAGCTGTTTGTTCTGTGGTTAGTTGTTAGTTGTTTGCATTGTCCACTCTCATATTTCAGCTCGAACATGTACGGATGTATTTTGAGTAAAGAACGAGAAAAAGTAGTGAAATCCTACTACTATAGTTTGTTGCGTGGTTTGTTAATGTAGCCTCCCGAGCGGCTGGAAGTCTCCAGAGGGGCAGCTTCAGAGAGCTGCCAATCAGAACAGAGTGGGCTCATGGGGAGGGGGGCCTTAAAGAGACAGGAGCTAAAACGGCCTGTTTCAGACAGAGGCTGAACTGAAGGGCTGCTGTTAACCATGCAATGATATTCCAGTAGAGCCTCAGATGAAAATGTAGACCTGTAAATGTGCATAATATGTCCCCTTTAATATTAATTTCATGCCAAATTTCAATAGATAATAGGCATTTATATATATATATTCATGAGTGACTCTCACCTCTCAGGACACTGCACTCGCACATCAGGTGGACAATGGTACACTGGCTAGAGTGGCAATGAATTAATGCCTGGTTGTGGAAAGGGATATTGAACAGTGACCACTAACATCTAGTGTAAATAAATAGCATGTATGTCTACTTATCAAGTCTAAAACAGGCTTGCACATGAGCTATTTAGCAGCAGACATTGTGCTCTAGAAATTAGAAAAGGAAAATGTCTCACAGTATATCTGGGCCATCAGTATTGTATCCAACTTTAGAAAGAGAACATTAAATTGTACACCATTTAAAAACCCATTCACAGTGCACAGACAGCCTCGTGACATGGCAAAGTCCCAGTCATCTCAGCTACGCATCACCAGTGCCCCAGCAATGAAAGCGTGCAAAGAATGTGTTGAATATCATAAAGGATGTAGTTTCACTAAACATTTTCATCCTTTTTGTTTCTTTTCAGAATCTAATGTTTGATTATATAAGTAAAAAGCAGGCTGATAGTTTAGTATTTCAGCCCTGCATCTATTTGTATTTTCCGCAAAAGCCACTTTGTTATTTGATGTGATGATGTGAGTGTGTGGGAACGAGCTGCTGTATTTGTTGTTCTTTCCTCACCATGCTGTTGTTTTTAGCATATCTGTTCTCCCCTGTTTACACAGGACTCGCCTCATCTCTGAGTTAGACCACTGCTGTTTATGTGAGATCCCAAGATAATGTCTTTTCTTATGCATGTGCTCCCAGGAATATTTCTCCTTTCCTAATGCTCCATGTCATGAGCTTGGACAGTTGTACCGGAAATCACATCAGTGGTAAACTAGAATGATATTTTCACATTTTCATCATTCATACAGTCTTTTTTTGGGGGGGGGGGGGCTGAGCAAGACGCAAAACTTGGGAGAGACTCATTTCTCCGTTCTCTGTTTAGGGCAGTAAAATGAGAATAGCTGGTCCACCTTAAAGGTCAGTCCACCTTAAGTGGGCATTGTCAGGTTAGGCTAACCCCAGTTGCTGTTAGCCACATTATTAACTGACACGCTGTAGCCTGTACTGTAAATTTACTGCTAGACTGACAATTTATTGCTAACCTTTTCCTTTGTTCTGCTCGCAATCACCATCACTTTTCTACCACTCACTCTCTCTACTCACTCAACCAAGTATATCCATCTGCAGCCGCAGCACAAATGTGAATGAAGTTGAAGGTTGAACTTCCAAATATGGTTTGTGGGCTGGTAGGGTCACAGAAGAGGCCGCGCCCAAAATGTGATGACATTTATCTCGGCCGCTCGGGTGGTGTTGACGCAGGAAAAGAAAAGATGGCACACGGAGCTCAGGAGAGAATGTCAAACTTTGACAAAATATGGTTAATGAACATCTTATAGTTTAGATTCCAGTAAAGGTTTTGTAATGGACCCCTAGTGCTGTTGACGCATGAGAAATAACAGAAATAATAAATGTAAATGATTTAGCACATTAGTGGGCCCCTAATGTGGTGTAAAACAGCAGACCATTATTAATTATAATGATGTTCAGCCCCTATCAATAACACACAATAACACAGCAGTTGGACTAACACAATTCATAGTTTATCCTCATTATTTCTGCTTAATAGTTGTAAAAATACCTACATTGATACTTAATTTTTCAAATTATTTTGTTTTTCTATCTTTTATTTGTATCCATTCACTGATTAAACCACATTATTTGCACTGAAATTCATATATTGCTGTGGCTCAAACGCATAGACTAGGTTATTCTCATTTCTTTGCTTAATAGTTTCTAAAATTGCTACTTTTAATAACATTTTCAATTTATTTTTGATCTGGTATGGTCTATTGTCTTCCTCAGCCACTGTAGTGTTGTGTACAAGTGGGCGTGTTTTGGAGGAGGCGTGGTTTGGACTCTGCAGCTGATTACTTTGCAGCTAACAAATTATGATAATGGGTGTGGTTTGTAGGAGGTGTGGTCTGTAGGGTCTGCAAGGCCGCAGCTGGACTCTTCTCCATTCACACTCGCTATGCACACATATTATACACTGCTTTATTCCTTAAAAGAGCTATGCTAAGAGTTTCCCAGGCAATGACAAAAAGGTTGACTCATGTTTCGGAGCAGCACTGCACAGAGGCCCCGAAACGCTATTGATTTCCGAATGAATGGATAGTTGTCATTACTTTTGGCATTAAAAAAATCTTTTTGGCCTGGCAGGGGTTCTCATACAATTAAAGGAGAAACACTGGAGACTGTCTGTCATTCTCCACTGTGCCAAACAGTGCTGTGGTTCATTACAGGTGAGACTGAACAGGCAACAATCTTGCAGTGCTGCTGTTTTTTATGAGGATAGAGAGATGCATGTTGAAATGATGGTGATGTAGGACAGATCTCTTGTTTCTTTGTGGCTCTTTTTGAACTTAGGAACTTTTCCAGGACCCAGTAAGTATGGATTTAGTGGTTGACAGTTCAAAAGGCCTAAAGATGACTAGGTGGGCTAAGTTTGATTGGAAACTTGTTACAATTTTGTTTAGCGGACGCTTTTATCCAAAGCGATGTACATCTGAGAGTTAATATAACACAAGCAAGGCTCTAGTAAGGAGAGAACAATGTAAGTGCCATGAAGCTAAGTTCAAGTCCAATAGGGCGTCGGTGCTAACAGGCAGTGCACAGAGGCAATGCATAGAAGAAGTGGATAATAGTTTTTAATTTTTAAATTGTTTGTTTGTTTTTATTTTATTTTATGAAACTGAACGTTTTTCTGACTTCTGAGTTACGTAGAATTGCTGTTTCAACAACAAAAAAAGACTTTTAAAAGCCAATTTTAACCTGGTTATTGGGGAACATAACATGCATTTCAACTGCAGATTTCTGCCCTAGGTTTTGTTTCCTGCCCTCCCAAAAAGTCCTTGTTCCTGGGGTAGTTATGTTCCGATGGCCCAGGAGCTATCAAGGTGGACTTGACCCATGTACAGCATTTGTTCAGACTGCAAGCAGGTACTGGTTATTACTAGTATCAATATTATGAAATTGTAATGTTATGTAATGTTTAAAGGACAGTTACATAGCCGGCTTCCCAGCTAGTTTTAAAAAAGTGCAAGATAACGATAGTGGCCCTGTGAGAACCAAAAGTGATACTATTTATTTATTTATTTTCAATAAAGAAGAAAAGGAACTCTCTCCATTGGAGAGGAGTGTCTTGCCTCTCTGGCGTCACCTCTGCAAAATCTCCTTTACAACATCCGTTGCAGCATAAAGTTCTGGTTTAACTAATCTCCACAGTTCTTCAGATTTGGTTGAAATGCTGAGTTACTGCTAGAGTTTGTTTCCTGGGGCTCAGTAGTTCATGGGACATTTTGGTTGAAAAGCCCTGCTTCTATTCTTCTCTGACCCCTCTCCAAATTCACAGAGGAGGGCACGTAAGCGGACCAGTCCCATTTGGCAGGATTCCAGTGCTAACAGGGTTTTCTGCCTGTCTAATTGAATTGCCTGTTGCTTGTAATGTGTAGAAATTCAAAACAGATGTCCACCTCATCTCTCCATCCTTTACCTGCCTTCTTGCACTCATCCCCCCTGGTCCTGACCTGCTTCTAGACATGCTTTTAATTTCCCTGTGGGACTCAGCCCCTGTCAACAGACTTAACCACTTTCCATCTCTGGAACGAGCTACGTGCACTGTAGAGCGATGAGATAAAGTGTCCCACAGGAAAACTGTCTAAATCAGGATCTAAACAGATTTCAGATTGAGCATCGTAGGATTTACTGCTTTACCCAAGTCCCCTGTGGTAGTGTCCAAATATATAGTTCCAGCTACTGTTTGCTTAGTTTAATCGTATTTTAGAATTTAAGCACCCAGAGGCTGAGAGGTGTGACAGAGGATGTTGCTGGTTTGGAGATGATATTTCAACCAAATGTGGATGCAGGGCAAGCCAGAGCACCTTTCAGATACAACTGCTGATGCATTCCCCTGTGAGTCCAGAAAACTGTGCTCAGTACTCCTGTAACTTAGCAACAGATTTCCTATTTCACAAACACCATCAAACTGCACTGCATTGTTTTTCTGATAACACGGGGTAAACAACACCCTTTGTACTGTATGTTTTTTTTTTCTTCATTAAAACTTTAGATGTAAAAACATAGGTACTGCCAAAATATAATGGAATAAGTCTTTTAAGAAGTTGATCTGAGAAATGGATGCAAATTTTCCTTTTCCCTGTTTTTGTTTATGATAAAAATAACACATTTATATAACAACATACAATTAGTGATGCAACATACACTTCATCTTCCAAACATCCAGCGTAGGGTGGTTTAGCATGAACAGTGACAGAGTCATTGATGAAGGAAAAAGAGCAGCAGCAACAACTCAAACTTAATCAACAGGATCCATCCAGGACATCCTTCACAACTTAATCTTAAAGGTGCAACATACGACATTTGCTATGTAAAGATATAGTGGAGTAATGGCGACCTTCTCTGTTCTTTGTTTTGATAGCCGGTCCGACCACGCCTGCATGTTAGTGCATGTGAGCGTGCATGTTAGTGCATGTGAGTACCTCCCTGTGCTCCACGTGTCTGTTTTCAACATGGCGGCCGGGTCACAAACTTTTTCACAGTACAGCTAAACGGTACACTAAGATGTGTTTCTGAAAACATTTGAAATAAGCAATGCAGTAAGAGAATCTTGATCTGTATTTGATCAGCGCTGCCTAGTTTGACAGTTTGATGTGAGTTTTTGTGAGCTGTCTGTTCAGATACCGCTGTCTTTTTTTTCCAACTTTATTGAGTAAACAACACGCATTTGTTTTGGTCTGAGACGCTGTTGCTCTAGTGCAACATCTAGTGGGGCTGAATGTCGTATATTGCACCTTTTTTTTAATGTTTTTGGCTTTTTTTGTTGTTTTTAGAGGTTTTTTTGTTTTAATTTTATTTTAGTGTATTGTCTTCTGCATTGTTCCCAACCGCTATCTTCAGCTCTGATGAATGTGAGAAATCTCAAGATCAGACTAAAAGATGAATCTGGAGAAATTTACCTCAATTAATCTATAGAGGGAAAAAAAAACCACAAAGATCATAAAATCCAAACTTGGGGCACTACAGTAGCCTAATGGTTAAGGCATATACCACATAACCACAATGTCCGTGGTTTGACCCCTCTCTTTCCCCATGTTTCCTGTCTCTCTGCACTGACTAACAAATAAAGGCCAAAAAAATGAAATCCAAACTTTACACTGGCAAAATGACAAAATGAAGTAAAGATAAAAATGGCAGCATGCAGACTAATGATGAACTCTCTGATCCCACACAGTTTCTCATCTGAACTCCAACTAATTATTCTCAGTATGAGAGCTGATGAAGCTGGGAAATCTTACATAGATTACCTTGGTAAGAAGCACATTCAGTAACACAAGTTTATGGTTTCAATTCTATTTAGGTCTTTAAAACAGTATATAAATTGTCTCTTGCACTGAAGGATATTTCTCTACATCCAACCAAGAAACAAGAAACTTCCATATCTGTGTGTGACTCTGGAGGCAGCAGTGTGCTTAAGCCAAAAAGCAAAACTAAACAGAAACTGAAATGTAATTTGGAACTTATTTCTTTGAGGGTACTTGGTAAGCTAAAAATAGCAGCAGATAAAACTCTCAGGTGAGGAGCAAGCTAGGTTTTTTTCTTACTTGTTAAGAAATTTCAGTGGTCAGTGACACATTTGTCAAGACACCCCGTTGCAAAAATGAAGTGTGTTTGATGCGGATAAGAATCATTCCACATGTGGTTGTAAGCTCAGAAAAAGCAGGACATCACCACAATGTCATGCTATTTTTAAAAAACTGATATTTAAAAACCATTCAGACTGTTAATTTGTGAATTCTCATTTTTCTGTAAGTGGCTGTTGACCTTCATTTAAGTTCTTCTGCTTCACTTAGTAATGACAGTTTGCGTCACTTGTACTGTTTAGATCTTGCTAATTTGCAGCTCCTGAAGAAAGCTAATAAGTGGACCTTGACTTTTCTTTTCTACAAACAACTTGCTGCATGATTTCTACAGAGAAAACACGCTGTCCATTTAATGTCTGCATGTTGCTGCAATTAAGAGCAGATTCTTTAACAGTGGAATTTAAGACTGATGGATAGTTTCCACTTTTTTCACGTTGTTGTGTTTTCACTGTGGCAAACTGAACAACACTTGACTGTTGGGCTTCATTGCTTCATTCTGCTCATCTGACTTTCATTAGCTTTAATTAGGTTGTTTGCTATGTAGGAATTCAGGCTCATGGTTATATTATTTGCAGGGGGAATTACAAATAATTATGATTCAGATCTCTGTTATGGAATTATTCATCCAGCGAGGTAATTCCTCTGTGGGCTTGTATTATAATAAAGCATTACTGTTTCTTGCTGACCACACCAGCATTGTGATGGTTATTATTGTTATTACTGCTATGGTTTTATGTCATGGGAGTAAATATTCCTTTTAATTTTCATTATTCTCAGCAAAAGCTGGCCTTTTTTTAGCTTGATATTTAAAATCAAGTTTCTTTTTAATCCATTATTCAGTTTGACATTGGCTTCTTGTTAGTTGTTTTCTAGGGGAGGCTTATTTTGCACTGACCAATGGGATGTGACCGATATATCCAGAGGCTTAGTTAGCAGTGGCTAGGAGCAGTTAGCTTGGGGTTAATTATGTCTATTGAAGTAAGAAAGGGTGTAATTTTCATTTCAGCTTTTACTGGGAACTGCTCAAGCCACTGGAATTATAGTCTTTACTAACAAGAGCGATGTGTATTTTTTTACGGGATAGTGTTCATGTGCTGTCATGCTGCATATAGTGTGCGTGACCCATCAGCACTTGACATGACATCCTGACCTGAACACAGAAGGGGAAGAGGATCTCGGCTGCTGCTTATTTCCAGCAGGTTGAGGTTGAGTGTCTGGTCATGTGGAGGGTGACAAATCAAAATTGCTTCAGCAAGCAAATGAAGCAAATTCGATTTGTCAACCAAAAAAAAATTCAATTTCTGATAATTCATTAAAGGAAAAGTCTGTTTTTTTTTTTTTACAACTTAGATCATACTGTTGTACTGTTTGAGATACTTACAAGCCTCATAAAGTTGTATTCACCACATTTGGTGCCTCAATATGCTTGAATCATAGTGTTTGTTGGATTCACGCAGTGATTGTCCAGCTGTGCAGAGATGAGAGAGTAGGCAGTTTGAACTTCACTCTCAAGCTCTTTTTTTCTTCTTCACACAGCTACTTCTGTGCTTCTCTGTTCACGAACAGCATTCAAAGCTTCATAGATCATAGTTTTTACAGGATTTTGCTGGTCACTAGGGATTCGAGATGGTATGAAAATCTCCATTTCATGTGCCATTTCTGCCCTGGGTTTTGTCTTGATTTCTGTCAGACATGGAACTGTTATTAAATGTCTCTGCCTCGTGAAGTCTGTGGTAGTGTAATTTGCATGGTTAACATTACTGGATGATGATGCTTTATGTTATAACCCAGTGGTTTGTTGGACTGTGAGTACTTTTCTCAATAAGGCATCTGAGAACTGACTAAACCACCAAGATACAGTATTAGGCAATAAATATTTTACCCAGGATGTAAACAGATCCTCGCCCACATGCATTGTAGTATTTTATTTATGTAACACATTACAAAACTAAGAACAAATACAAACATTGGAAGCGGAGCTTTCTTAGTTCGTAAAGAAATGACATTTTGGAGATACATGGTTTTTACAGGACTGTGACAATGGTTAACATATGAGGAGAGTACATGCACCCTTTCCTTTTCTCTTCACACTTCTCATTCTCCCTAATAAGCCCATTAATGGCTACACATTGACTCATGCTTCTATGGCAACAGTGAGTGGAGCTGTTAAACACACAGTCCTCTCTTAACAGTATAGAGTTTTTAATGCAGTGACATCGGAAAGAGTGCTGTCACTACACAGACTGCAGACACCATAACAATGCTAGCTGTTTTACCTTGGAATAGGTGTTTTTTTTCCTCTCTGGTTTATGTGCAAAACTATCCACCACCTTATTAAAAATATCAGACTGTGCACTCTGATCTTAAAGGAAGGTCTCCGTCTCAGATATTGAACATTTTGCCCCTATTATTTTTGTGATTTATGCAGTTTATAACACAAAAAACAACTCCTCCTGTTCTCACTTTCTAGTCACATTTCAGTGTTCATGGTCCACTGACTGTCTGGTATGTCGTACCCAGTGGTGCCCAGGTAGGTGGGTAAAAAAAAAAAAAAATCACACAAACTACAGAGGATGGACCGGTGTGCTTGTTAACAGATTAAATATGTCTGCACTTGTTGAGGTAACATAGGTCTGGGTAGCATTGCTCAACACCATTGGTGGTATGTGACAAAGTGAACTTAATGTACGTACGTATTTTAGGTACATTAATTCTACTATATTTACTTTACTACTTCTACTATATTTATTTGACAGTAACAGGTTAAGATTTTACATAAAATACATGTGATGAACATGGTGCACTGTTATGATGGTCCAACAATGGCCTTTGCGGAACAAAAAATGGGAAACTCAACTGCGAGGGCTACAGCACGCACACGCTAGAGTTATCTTGTAGTTCATCTTCAAAATAAATAGCGATTACAAGCATGATTTGTTTTAATGACTAAATAATTACATTTTTTGGAGACCAACTGTGAAGTATATTATGAGCTTTCTATGCTGTCACTCAGAGACTTACGTTAGTGGAGCAGGGCAGCGAACTCCAGCAGTAACAAATAAGACCGGCTGACCAACACACACTGCAGCATTAAACAACTTAAACCAACTCTGAGGTGAAGAAAATAACTTGGTGCTCAGACTGTTTCACCTCAGAAACCCTGCGCCCAGCATGTTGGACAGCGATATCTTTCCCTGGAGCTAACGGTGCTGGAGACATAACGTTAATAACACAGTGGAGCACTCCGCCTCCCCCTCATTTTGTTATTCTCATACAGGCGGGAGACTGTAAGATGTTTTCAAATTAATTAATTAATTAATGCAGTTAACTTTTTAAAATGAAAAACCATGTACGCCACACCACGCATGTTATTCAGCCTTTGCCAGCTTTGTCTCAAAAAAATCCAGGGAAAACCCTGAGTAGGCACTGCAGCACACACAGGTTAATGATCTACACATGCAGCTGTACCTTTTTTTGGAGGTGGTTGGCTTTATGAGGAATTGATCATGTTCTGAGCAAGAGGCAGGGGCAGTACCATCCCTGAGCTTCTTCTTAATCATTGTTGATAATTGTACATATGTTAGAAAACAAGAATCAGTCGGACTGAATGTCTGTTTGTTCAAAAGTTAACATATTATCACTATATATTTGTCAAATGGTCCTCATACTTCTGTTTCCTTCTGCTACTGTCTGTCACACAAAACGTGCCTGCCTGCCATAAACATCTGGTTGTGCCAGATAGGGCAGGAGGGTAGATCCAATGTCTAATCTGTTTTGGATAATCTTTGCAATGGTGCAGGAAAATTGAATTATATCATTATCCAAAGCAACCACAAAGATGCTAGGGAAATATTCTTATGTTGAGACAGGTTGACACTACAATTACTTGTAATGGAATATTTTTATATTGCAGTATTGCTTCTCTTACTTAAGGATCTAAATACTTCTCTACTGATCAACACACACCCTTGTGGTTCATCATCGGTGTAACGTTTTGTTCATCTTACAGTCTCCTCTTGGAGATGCTTCTCTCTCTACCTCGTAACTGTCGTCAGTGTCGACGTTGTCAGATTGTCAATTTTTTTCTCGTTGACAGAGTTTAATAATGTGCTTGTTGCTACTGTCTTTAATCTTTCCATGAAGCTCGCGGGTTGCAGAACTTGGTAAAGCAAGGGACATTTGTTCCTCGAGTTTGTCTTCAGCACAGCTCTTCTCTCCAGACCCCACACTACTTATGTTGCCTGGAAGGAGGCCCTGCCTTGAAGGCTGAAGTCGGAGTCTCCTATGCGCAGTAATCACCACAGATAACATAAAAGACTGAAACAATGACTGCAGCCCTACTCTGCAAGATGTGCACTGATCTATCTGATATTTGTATTGTTGTTTTGAGCTTCGCTGTTCCATATGTCCATAGTGAATTGTTTGGTTTTGTGAGCCTCATTCAGCACCATAAAAATAGCTTCTCAGTCTGGTCATGGGCCATGTCCTTTTTATTTTCTCATCCAGGACTCTTAACATGGGCTTGTTGACACTGTAGTTGGTTCATTGTGAGAGGTTAACAAAGCTCTACCTGTTCTTTGATGTGCTCTCTCCAGGAGAGGAAACCCATTATCCTCAATGAGGTGCCAGGAAATGAATCATGCTGGAGCATCAAATGCAAAAATGTATCTTCAATTGTATTAAAGGGACAGTTCGCCCAAATTATATTCAGTATAAACCTACCTCCTTACTTAACACTATAGTGATATGTAGAGATGCAACAGTCGATCGGCCACCGATCGAAAACACAGTTTTCAGCTGATTGACCATGATTGGTGACCTACCCCAATCAGTCTTATATATCTGATTTTTTTTTTTTGGTGGTCAAATTTACACATGTGCCACACATATCCGCACAATGGCTCAGGTCACTCACACAGACAGTAACGTCACAGCTGCACACACGCTAAAACTAAATAATATGAACTGCAGGAGAGACTCGCTTTCAACTGGTAATGTTACAGCACATCTGCTGCAGTTTTTAACTTGTTTAAACATTAATTTATCCGTTTTATTTACCAGCAACATGTCACACACCGTCATAACAACCACCAGCAGGCAGGGCTCAGACAGAAAAGTCTGACATTAATGTTTTATTGAAAATCAGCTGAGGTGTGGCTCTGCTGTTAATACTGCTGCCGTTTTTGTTTATATTATATTTAATTTAACCTCTTTCTCATTATCTGAAACAGTGACAGGAATCCTGCTGTGTGTTTCAATCTGTAGGGAAAAATATAAAATGGCAAATTTGAATTAATACAGCTGATAAATATTATTCGTCTTGGTATGATGAGCAAATAAGTAGAGCAGAGTGGAAAAAACTGTACACCTGTTGAGTGCTACAAATTACTATTAAAATGACATGACAGTTGATATTTGCTATATAAGTAAAGTGCTTTTTAATTACACTAAAAAAATCATGTTGAGGAAATTACAAAATATTCTAGGTGAAAAATATGGTGGGAAAGTTCTTTGTGGTACCCACAAGGGTTTATCTGCACCACTGACAAATATTTTATCAGTATTTTACTTTGAGTTGACTTCAATGAACTTAAAAATTCATCATGTAGTTAGAAAACTCAATACTGTGTTAATGTTTTATGTTTTATATGAACAATGTTTTATTATGAACATACACAATTAAATTCTCTATTTAAGAAAAGTTACAAAAATGTTCTGCAGCAGCTGAAGCTAAAAATTCCTCTCACTTTCGTTGTATTGGGGTGGCAGCAAAGACAAATATCTCAAAGTCACATCAGATAAAACCTAAATTATCCATCTGGTAAGTTTTGTATTTTGGGTGTACCAACCGTTGTACCAAGACTGCGTAGGCTTTGTCAGAGAATTTGTGTCTCAATATAGAGCACAGTGAAAATGTTGAAATTGCATATAGCTGTTGTATTTTGAGAACTCAAAACTCAACAGAACTCACTACACAGTTTTGGTGATGTTCATGTTTCCACTTCTTTTTCAAAGACTAGATTGTCTCTATAGTTTGAGGTAAATCTATGACCTCTTTTGGGTCTGTTGGGCCTATGAAAACCTTTGGAGAGATAAAGACAGTGTCCTGAAAAGTAAACATTTGTCACATAAAATGTTTCATCCAACGACAGCAATATGATTATAAGAGTTTAGTTTAACTTTACATGGTGTCCATTTAATCCAATCCAACCACAGTTGTGGTTTAAGGAAGTTTAGGTGTGCAATTTAAGCTGAACATATGTCATACCATTTAGATTGTATGGTTTTGTAAGCATCTGGCTGACCTGGGGCCTGCCTGACAAAGCAGGATAAGAGGCTTTTCCAACTAACTTTGGCACAAGTGTAGACCACACTCTTTCTCCATGGTAACTAATGTTGCAGACCAAACCTGCCAGGCTCATGGACCAAAAAACAAGTCACCATGTCCATGTGACTTCAGTATGGACAAATTACTGCATTCACATAAGCATGACAAGTACAAAAGTGGACAGAAGTGGTGGTTGACAAACCAGTACAAAGACTTAAAAGTACCCTGTCGATTTTTTGACTACTGTTAGTGCTATGGAGCAATGTTTTTACAAGTGGGTCCCTGTTTTGTTTGTTCTTGTACACATGTGCAAGGGCGCATGTGGGTGACGCAACACATTCCTGTCAATGGTTTCACACCACTCCACTGGTCTACAGGTGGTGGTAACCTCCAAGAAACACAGCAATGTGCCAACAAAGGCAGGAAAGAAGAAGAGTGCTTGCAAGTACACATGGATGTAAACGTTGCAGGTGTCAAACTTTTAAGAAAAATCAGCTTTTCACATGTTTTATGAGGATGAGAAATAATTTAACATACTTGTTGGACCTCAAGGATAAACACAGTGCATTTTGGCAAGAAGCACTGAATATAAACATGACTTTGTTTACAAGAAAACTCCACATGGCAACTTTAAGCTTCCATGACTCTTAATTTAATCAGAAACACTGTTAAGTCTCTAGTAGTGTGAGTGATAAGTAAAATTTACAGTTGCATGTTAATTATTAATGATATTGTTTTTGGTTCAGTGCAGCCTCTTGCACTGATATTTCATCTCTGCAGAACATTAGACAGCTTTGTTAATAGAAAATTCTTTTCACAGACAGTGGTGGCTATGGTGGAAGTGTGATAATGTCCTTTACCAACACATCCTCCTTATGTTTATATTATTATATTAATTATATTTACTTGCATATGGGAGTCTCATGACCTGAATATTGACTCCGTTTATTTGCTATAATGACAGTCAGGAACCCACTGGTCATTTCCTGTAGTCAATAGTCCTCTGTGGCTGCTGTATTGCATGCTGTTGACAGCTCTGTCTTCAATATGAGGAAGACAAGCGGACATTTCCCTGTGGTTTCTCCCATGGTTTTTCTTTCATGAATGAGTCATTGATTTAATAAGATCTGTGTCCTCTAAAAATGTGCCCCTGTAACTATGCTGGCATCAGAAACACATACCTGTAATGCAGCCATGAACAATCACATAGATTATTTCTTCTTGATGACACACTCAGATGTGGTAAGGTGAATTTCATATAAATGAGAGTCCAGGATACAATGGTAAATAGACTGTATTTATATAGCGACTTTCTAGTGTTCCAACCACTCAGAGCGCTTTAAACTATATAACAACATTCACCCATTCATACAGACATTCATACACTGATACACTGTCATGCAAGGTGCCAACCTGCTCGTCAGACGTTCTAATGCTCATTCACACACAATGCAGAAACTGTGCTGTCTATATGTATTCATGTTTTCAGTGCGTAAAGCAACATTTTTGTACTGAAACAAAGGCTTGACAGAGTTGTCCTGATGAAAGCACAGCCATTGTGATATATGTATATATATTTTTTGCAGTTTAGAGAGATAAAAACTGTGTCCTCTAAAAAGTCTCTTTCCAAGAAATAAATCAATCAACACATCCTTTTACTGTATGAGTACAACAAAAATGCTGGCTCTGGGATTGATTTTGCTGTTACTGTTTTCTGCAGTGCATGATTCTATTACTGAGCACTACATTAGATTCAGTTCAGTCGGTCATTGTAGTCGGTGCACATTTATATGACACATAACACAGTTCTGCAAAGATTCTGTCTGTATTTTTCTTTGAAAGTCTTGCTGGGAAAACAAGCTGTTGGGTCATACTGAGCTCTGAATGTTGTGGTTAGTTATGGAGTTGGTGTTTTGTAACTCTTCTCAGTAGCCTCTACAGCCTTTAAAAAAAACTCCATCTCCATGGTACTACTCTAACTAGTCTTTAGTCTGTCATCCTGCAATATAGTTTGGATTTGTCTGTGCCTTCTTATCCCATCTCATTTCTCCCCTTGCAAATGACATAGTCGTAAAAAACACATTCCTGTTGTTGCTGCTGTTGATTTCCTGTTTTGTTTCTCACATTTCTTAATGTCAACAACACCAGGCATCATGGTCAGGTGGTATGGATGAGTAATGAGGTGATTCCTTGCTTTGGATTTGAACAGATGTTAACGCTACAGATTACTGTGACATGCACGCTCTGCTCTTCTGCAACTGCATGTCTCCTCATCTGTCTATTTCTGTCGTTTCAGTTTCTGTTTCAGTTGTGTCTGCTAAAACTGACAGAATGGTTGCCACATTTAATAACTTATTTATGTGGTTCACATTCATTAAATGCAACATACAATGATAAACTATAGTAAGACTATTATACTAACAGCTTTTGAAAGTGATATAGCTTTATTTCTTATTAATAGAGAAACGACTGGAGCACTCAAACTGGTTGAAATTGGGCATTCAGGCAAACATTACTCGTTGATCTGTGCTATTAACTCTCTAGGGTTGTCGTTAACCCTGTTTTCTTTCCTTTGTCTTTCTTTTGAATAGTTGAAGAGACAGTTAACATGTTAAAGTAACTCCTTTTCCATGCAGGTGGATGCCCGGCTTGGTCATAAGTGCACCTGGTGCTCGGCTTTCCTGTGTTGTACATCTCTAGACTCACAATTGTCATTTGAAGACAGCATGTTTTACTGCTCCACTGAGAAAACCCCCTCCCCTAAAAATTCTACAGTGCTACATTTCTCTTGGAGTTCTTATTTTGCATCCCATGTCACATTATTGCTCCTCAGGTTGTTGAGTCTGCCAAGCCAATTCTCCTACAGTGAGTCAATAAAAAGAAAAAATACAAGAGGATGCGTGTTCATCATGTATCATGGGTCTATGTATGTGCATCATCACTGTGATTTATTGCTTTTATAATAGTAAAGAATAAATCTTTTCCAGATTTACAGATTCTTCCATCGAAGAATGTAGATCTTGTTGCTTGTTGTCTTGCTGCTGTACAATCAAATTGCTAAGTAGTATTTTAATAAGTATTTGAGCAGGACAAGAACAATTGTGTCCTAGGGGATTGTGCCCTTTTCTCTGAAGAGTTCTCTTATTTAAATAGGCACTACTGCGCCTGTGCTTGTATGTGGATTGTGGGATAAAGAGCAAGTGCACAGACTTTCTGTCCATGGCTGGTCTAAGACCAGACTTGAGTCCAGAGTAAAATTCTTGGCCTGTAAGGTTTAACTGGAGAGAAGTTGTAAGCACAGAAAAAGAGTGGTGGTTTAAAATGGCAACGAATAAGTAATGTGTTTTAATTTAACCCAGCTTGAAACATGTTGTTTTTCTGCAGGACTGTGTGTGTTTCGCCACATCCATTTATATTAGTTGAGTCCTCCTCTCTGCCGACTACATAGGGGATGTTTTCCTCTGCCATCTTGCAGGCTTACCTCATAATCAATAAATCAGAGGCACTTGATGAGTGGAGACAGCAAATCTCTGCCTGTGGTAGCTGCAGCTGGAACAGGAATCAGATCCCAAGTAAAACCTCATGAATACAACTCAACTTCTCATATGTGTGCCTCTGGCCTCATGTGTAAAACCAGCAGAATCCATAATATCCGGGGAAACAGTTAGTCCCTGCTGCCCAGCTGGCTGTAACGTGTTGTTCACCTCCCACTTGGCCATATGCTTCCTAATGTAACCAGAGCATCTGAGATGGGTACAGTAGATCCTTACCAACCTTGCAATTTTTTTTTATCGATCCCATCTCTGGTAATGGAACTGAAGTGAGGGCTTTGGTAACAGTCCATGGTAGGTGAGGTCATTTTTTTGGCCATTTGTAGAGATCTGGACTCATATTTGTGTTTAAAGTAGTTTGGTGATTATTTATGGCATGTACAAGTCATAAAGTGCAGCTGTATGTGTAAAAAGTTCTGTTTTTTTATGTGACAGTGGTTGCTGTACAGCTCTTTTGGGTATTTTGCCATATCCAGATCCACTTGCCCCCTAAGTTGGGTTTGTGCATAATGGGTTTATAACAGAAGAGAAAATGTTAATGAGAACAGTGAGACTTAACCAAACTAGTTGTGGGCAAAAAAAAAAAAAAAAAAAAACAGAACAAAAAACAGCTGCAGCCTTGATAAAAATTCTGTGTTGATCACTATGAGTGACTTGTTTCACACTATAGAGTCATTTACCCATTGCTAATATTGATTAGTGCAGCTTTGGAGTGATCTGTCTTCTCAGAATCAAACACGCACCACCTTGTAACAGTTCAGTTTTCCTGAAAAAAAGATCAAAATGTTTCAAAATGCCCACAGCAGCTTTTTAAGCTTGCAGCATAATTTCTGCCAGTGTCCATAGTATGAAACTTTCTTTGAACAAACAGTGAATCTCTGGCTTCTCAACCTGAAGGAAGTGAACACTTGTCTCTTTTTAAAGTTAAAGTATCCCATTACCTAACTATTTTGTTGCAGTTTCTAATTATTTGTCTCTTCAGATAGAGTAGCTGCAGAGCCCTGAGCTGATTGGACCATCTACGCAGTGCACAAAATGTGCTTACATGCACAGTTACATAGTGCGACTCACAGGCCGCCATTGTCAAGGTGGCACGAAGAGTCCTTTGAGCCCATTATGTGCCATTATGCTAATTGTAGAAAGTATTTCCATTATTATCAGTAATGAATGCAAATCTATTGTCCTGTCTCCAGGTCGCTGATGGAAAGAGGGAGAAAATATGATGTTTTTCTGTTACTCATACAAGAGATTCTCTCTCATATTTATAGGTGACTCAACAATGAAATGATCGGGATGTGAGAAATGGTCCTTGCTTTGATAATTAGAGGACTGAGCATGGAGCTTATTTACAGATCTGTGCTATGAAATGTACAGTATAGACAAAGATCTTCAAATCTAATTTCTCCATAGATCTGACTGATGCTCTGAAAGATAAACCTGCAATTGCTAAATGTTCAGTTTCATGGACCCACAGAGCAGACAGAATTAGTCTACTTGGCATCAGGTCTCACTCTAGCTCCCACAGACCCCTTCATAGTTTTATAGAGGCACCATTGTGAGAGAGACATAAAAGCAGCCTGCTCTGGAGGGAGAGTGCATGACAGAGGCTGGATATGGGGCAGCATGCCCATCGCCAATTACCCCTCCTACATGGGGAACAGAGCCATTTGTGGCACAAATGTTCCATATGGAGAGCAGGCATGTAACAGGCTCTTCTCAACTCACAACTGAAGTAAAGCAGCAAATCATTTACTGTGTTTACTGTTTTTTATGGTCAATTGATTAATGGTTTATTCTATTAATTGTCAGAACATAATGAAAAATGCCCATCTGAAGCTTGTGATGTCTTCAGATTGCTGGTTTAGTATAAAGATTTATTCAATTTATACTCATATAAAACACAGAAAAGCTGCAAATCCTCACATCTGAGAAGCTGATTTATCAACTATCAAAATTATTGACAATTTTCTGTTAATCAACTAATGAATTAATCGACTAATTATTTCCGCGCTCATCGGCAAATAAAGAAATATTGCAAACAAGTAGAGAATATACAGTAGGTAATCTAAAAATGGATGGTTTTTGATTAAACTCATCATTTTATGCATCCACTTTTCAACCATACGCATTATTCATGTTCTAAGCTTACATGTGTATATTCTCACAGTTGGTAATTGTGTTTTTTATTTAATGTAGATTTTACACAGTATGTTGATTAAAGTGCTGTGACTTACGTTATACAAAAGGAATGGTTTCCCTCCGAGAAATAAACTTTTGTCTGAGTGTATTTATTCTTACTAGAGAGAGAGAGAGAAGTGTGTCTGCCCATCTGTTTATTCTTTTTATATTTAGAGAGGGCTGGTTAGATTGAGCTAAAACTGGCTCTGAAATTACAGATGGGCCTAAATCGGGCGGGAAGAGCCGTCTTCAACTCTGAGGTTATCATTATTCTGTGGCTGGTTGTCAAGGAAAAGCCTCAGTCCTCAGATCACTCACCAGAGATGTTTCCCACATGTGTTATGACTGTGAGGCGGAGCAGTCACGTATCACAGGGTGTGATAAGGCTCAGAGTCTCCTCACCTGGCCTTATATGGACGGAGTTTGAACCTCGGCTGTTTCTTAAACTGAGCAGGACAAAACTGCTCACCAGCTACAGGTCACGGATTAGTTACAGCTGTCATCTTCATGGAGCTTCCCTGGTCTATGGCTCTCCTAATCTAAATCATGTTCAGTGCATTTCTAGTGAAGATAGCAGTAACATAACTGCAGGCAGCATGTGGGTCTGAAGGGATGATATTAAACTCAGTTTTGAAGTAAAGCTCTGGCATTGGAGACTTTTTAGTCTTAGAAAGTGCATAGTGTCTTAAATTTAATAAAATGCACTCAAACCTCAGGTAGTCTGGCAGGATTTTCTTGGTTCTGAGTCCTTGGCTTCTTGCTTTGGATTAAGTTTACAATTCCTCTTTTTTGAAGAGCCATGTGTGTTTTGAATTTTGTGTTAAGAAGTATACTCCCGCCAGTGCAGCAGTGCTATAGCAGCAGTGCCCATGGTTTGGTGATAGGATTGAGGCTGTTGTCTCAGTGGGATGTTCTCAGAAGCCAAAAACTACAACTTTCATAGGTTGGAATATAAAATGGATATAAAGTGAGAAAGTTTTAGATTGAACATACACTGCATGGTTACTACATTAGAGGTGTTTCAACAAGAAAACACAAGAGAAAACTCTGCCCTCAGTGACCTTTTGTACATATGTGCAGTGAGTTGTGATTTGGAGGCAAAAAAAGTTAATGGACACATGAGGTTTTATGTTCTTCTGATATTATGTTAAGGAAACCATTTACAGAGTACAACAGTACAAGTAGTGCAAAGAATACATAAAGTTGCACCTTTGATGCAAACCGAGAGTTTATTTCCTGCTACAATACGTGTCATAAACGTCCTGCTGCTATAGAAGCTTTTCTTCTTTGCACAGTTCAACATGCTCCCTAATGGTAACTTTGAACAATGAAGCATACAGTAATGTCATTGCTCTCATCTATTCTGCAAGATTAATCTACTCACCACCAAAAGGTGTGAGATAGTATTATGAGAAGAAATCAAGCAATTATTGCCTCTAAAAATAGTGACCTGTCTCTCACCCAACCATCCATCCAGGAATCATGTCTTCAGAAGGCTGCCAACACTGTTGCCATGTAAACACCAAGCTGTGTTTGATATTGTGCTACTCTCTTCCTTGGCCTTGTGCCTTGCTAATGGCATTCTGTCAGCTCAACATGTCAGAAATGACGCAGGAGAACAATAGCTGACAGCTGAAAGAGGATCTCTGGCATCCTTGTTGCAACAGAAGCAGTCAGCGAAAAGTCTGAATAACCTGGAAAAAGTTTTACTTGCTATTTTAGTTGTAACTCAGTTACAGATAAATACTCTGAGCTGTATTTTGATAAAACAGGATCAAAACATAGCCTGTGTGGTAAACTGTTAGTCTGAGCATCCTTTAAATGTTACGACCCTGGCTCAAGGGAAGCAGCTTAGAGGAGTCAACATTTATGATCTGCAAAGCAAAGTTTATTGCAAACAAAATAAACAAAAGTTAACAGAAGATACAGAAAGTGGTGGCTGGTAGCCAGGCTGCTGATACTGGCTGCAGTGTGAGAGAGAGAGAGAGGGGGGGTGGGTGGAGCTTGACAGGGGTTTTAAAGGCCAGCCAGCAGGTGCCAGAAATCAGAGATCATGAAGGGAGGAGTTCCCGATTACCTGGGAAAACACAACACAGCACAGCACAGATTTGGATATAACATAAGAAACACATTTGATCTTGACAATACAAGCGCTTGGTTGATTACATCCCCTTTTTCTATATAGGCATCAATGCAACGCAGAATAGGTCTTCTAGGCCAGAGGGTGTTTTTTTTTAATTAATTTTTCTAAATTTTCATGTATTTTTTTGTGCATTTGTATGCATTTATATCACAGATGGTAGAGAGATGACAGGAAATTAGGGAGAGAGAGAGATGCACTGCAGGTCCCCAGCTGAACATGACCCAGAGACGTTGCAGTTCATGGTCACTGTCTTCACCCCTAACCTTTTGGTGGCGCCCCAGAGGATACTTTTAAAAAGATTTATTTGCAACAAAATGTGTAAAATACAACAACAGGCTTATATGATATAAAACGCAAATTACAGCTAATTTTTGGGCAAGCACCCCCCTGTCCATTATCCAGGTCCCTTACTGCCCCCCCCATCAATTAAAATGTAGGCTAATTGTCTTCTCTCAATATTCATGTTGATTATTATTCTGTGTTATATCATTAAACAGCATGTCATTGGAGGCCAAATAACAGATTTGTTTAACTGGACAGTTGGAATGTCATTATCATTAGTTTCCCATGCAGGGAGCAAAAAAGCCATGTGAATAGAAATTATATTTATGAGTGTTAAACAAATAAAACGGCTAGAAATTTGACATTCAAACTTTAATTAGGTCTTGTTGTTGATCACGAACAGCAGCCAATCAGACAGCGGTAATTTGGTGCTGGTGCCAAACAAGAAGCATTCTTATTCATTGTTCCAACAGAAAACAAGAGCAGCCTACCAGAGAAAAAGTCTGAGGATGCTGGAAAAAAAGCAGAAGGATATGTATCCATAGCTAAGGTGTTCAATGGAGCACATTTATTGTGCTCCATTGAACACCTTAGCCTATATAAGCCTGTTGGTAAAACAGGCTTATACTGAATGGATTTGAACAGCGATTTTCTCATCCTCCCATAGTCAGGCTGTAGCTACTAGCCAGCTGTAGGGACGGCTATGGTTCAAAGTTTATCTTTATCTTATCCACAGGCTTACTTTTATCAGTCTGGTTCTTTATCAGTACTCTTATGAGTTCTTTTTAATTACTAAATAATTGTTTTTTTTCTTAATTATCTCTTTAAAAAAAGAATAAATTCAGAACAGGATTAGAATAGATTTATATCTTAAATCTAACAAACTATTGTTTCTACAGCAGCAACAGTAATGTTTCCATCAGCGAATACTCTATATCACTATATAAATCCAACAATATCTCACTGGAAAGAAATCAAAAATAAATAAATCAAAGTAAAATAAATAATATTCCTGACATTAAGATACTGAGTGAAGTTTAGAAAGAATGAAGAACTCTGCTGCTGGTTGAGAGGAGGGGCTGGTTTGAGCCAATAGCTAAGTCTAGCCAGTAGCTATGTTTACAAGAATTTGCCAGATCTTAATATATGTTACAACACCAAATAGAGCAGAGGAGAGGACAGAGAAGCTTGTGCGACCATAAATGACAGCAAAACACGACAGAGACTCAGCATAGTTTCCCTGTGTGTCTACACAGAAAGCAGAACACGTTTAGCAGAGCAGCATCAGCGAGAGCTCCCTGTGTCTACACAGGAGGCGTTCAGGTACAGTGTTGAGCGTATTGGAAGTGCTCAGGGCCCAATACACAAATTTCCTGACTGAATGTCTCAATAAATATAATCAATTGTGAGCATGTTAGCACGTCGACGTTAGCATCTAGACGTGTGACATGTCACAGAGCTACTAGCATGGCTGTAGACTAGTCTTGTTACACACCTGCTCTGCTCTGAAAGTAGTTTCATATTGATGCATGTTGACAATCGGTGCGTTCGCTGCAAAGCTCTTATCAAGTCATTATTGTCTGTAAATGAGTTCTTAAAAACAGATAAAGTTGTTTCTATTGCAAATCAAAAAATATTCTCTAAAGAAAATTATTAAAACATGCTGATTTGTGTTAGAAACTGGTTGGAGTATCGTTGAAGCATTTGAGATGACAGTTTTTAGGACTGTTACAGACAAATTACTAGAGAACATGTAGAAGTTTGCAGTGTTGTGTGACATACATGTATAAGTATCCAATAAATAAAACTACATGCTAAATAAAAGGCACATTAATCACTTACCAGAATAATGCAGCCAACGTTGCCCGTCAATATGGCAGTACAAATGGTACTTAAAATGTATGAGATGATATGCAGTAAAGTTGTTTGCCATGTAGTTATTAAGACGATGAGATAAGCAATTAAATGAAGCTTAGTACCATAAGGTCATTATAAATACATTTTTGGGGAATATTGACACAACCAAATAACAGTTTGAAGGGTTTTGGCAGGCTTGGCAGTGCAGTTGGCATATTTTGAAAGGTGTTATAGTGTAAACTGCCACTGAACAGGCCAGTTAAGACTTGGTCCAACAGCCTCAGACAGCCTCCAGTCTGTTTTGGCTCGGTGCTGTGGAAATCACTGCGTGGGTGTGTTTGATCACTCCGACAGAACTGTCATGGCTGCTGGCCGCCGGACGGCTCCCAGACACCCAAACACAACAGACCGGCAGACACAGAACATCACAAGGGCCATGTGGATAAAACTGTGAAACAAGTGGAGGCTGAGGTGCTGAGGAGCATGGGACATCTGATCGACACACATACATGTAGTTCAAGCTCCTACTGGACATTTATTATTAGGGGATTGAACATAGTACTGGAACTGTCATGTTTGTGTAGCATCATTCATTTTCTCTGCTCCAAATGTCTTATTATCTGAAACCAGAGAGAAACCTCTCTAAGTATATTTTGATGGAGGGTTGATATCAGTTTGGTGTCTGTTGGTTCAGTGGACAGACTGGTGCCGTTCATGCTAGCATGTTGTGGGGGGTAGAGGTGTGAGGATGTGGTTAGCCGCCAAAAGAGGAGAAATGAGACTCAAGGTAACTCCAAAGTTGTCTTATTTGTATGTTGTGCTTTAGCTGGTGTACTAATGTTAAACACAGGTAATTAAGGCATTTAGGAATCACTTGGTTTAGTTCAGAGTTGGAGGGTGTGAGTACAGCTTCACTGTGCGGTTGGTACTTCATGCAGTCACACGGGGCAAACGTTATGCTTGCTGCGTAGGCTGGCTGCCTGTTAAACCACGATGACTCGTTTTCTTTTTCTACACGTGTTTTACACAGTAACATGTGGGTGCAAAGGCTCTGAAGTTGTTTAAAAGAAACCTCTGATGCAGCTGGGCTGAGTAAAGAAAGTAAAGGAATGAGTAAAGTAATTTGACTGCTTTTATATGGAGTAATAGGTAAAGTGTAAATTATTACATTTTTCAAGTAATTCATCCATCACTGGTCAGTGGTTTCCAAACTTTTTCTGTCACAACCTGCTTTGGAAGCTGAAAACATCAACCAACAATGACCACAACTGGTAACAAAAGGAGGCAAGTTGAATTTGATCGAAACATTAACAAAGTGGACTGCACATGTTTCGGGCAAGTTTCTCATTAGTTTTTGCTAAAGGATAGGATTTCAAGTGTATTTTAATATAATACAGAGTTTTTATGCACAAAAGACAAGGCTCTCCTGATACATTGACAATGAACTTGCAAACACAGGCATATTCTTCAAATTTTGGATTTAACTTTTCTTCCCTGTCAAAAGTCTGTCCATCCTTTTATTTTACATGTCGTTTTGCTTTCTGAATACATTTTGCTAACCTGAATCTTTATAGCCTTACTAGCATCAGAGTACTCTTTTTAAAAATAATTTTCCCAATATCAGATTCATAGACCTTTTTCACAGCAGACATTTTGATGATGTCTCAGTTGCAGCAATTACTGCTATGCAGCAGTTAATGATGTTACACCTGTGTTTGACAAGTGGAAACATCTGCTGTGAAAATAAGCCTATTCCTCTTTAGGTCACTCTACATTTTCCCCACTGGTTATGTAAATTAAAATTAAATTAATTATTAATTATTATTAAAAATTAAACTGATGTTTTCTTTACAGAACTGTTCTCTGTTAGTGGGCACAATTCTAATTGTGAAACACACACATCCCTCAAAAAGTTAATCACGCGTTGGATTGATAATGAGCAAGAATCAGAAGAATAGAATCAGCACATTGAAAGTTCCTAACAGAAAATCATTTTTCTATCTCCACATGAATGGTTTATCAGAGGAGTATGTCACACTGATTGATTGTATATTGAATTATTATATATTATATCATTCTAATAGTGCAGTTAAATCTCAAGCATTGTGTGGCATTCTTGTCAGTTGTGCTTCCCTAATTTACATTATTCAATTTTCTAAACTGAAAATGAATTGTTAAAAGGTTTAGTTTAGTTTTTTTCATATTATTTTCCATTTTTACTAAAGTGATCATCAGTCATGCTGGCATATTGTTCTTGGAGGCTCACAATGGCCACTTTTGGCTATATTTGGCCTTGTTTTCCAAAATGCTGTGGATGGTGGTGTAATGGTGTAAATATACTGAGTGGGACAGAGTTGCACATATTCTCGGGCTCAGCATTAATATTTATCCACTGCTGGGTCAGAGATGGCATGCTTGGTATGTTGGAGGCTATGGTACTTTCTCTCACTAAGCTCTCTCTCTCTTACACTCTCTCTCTCTCACTCGAACACACACACACACACACACACACACACACACACACACACACACACTTCCTCTCCTTCTCGCCCACACACATCCACTGTTTACTTTTCCTAAACAGGAATTATTGGTTCACTCAGCTGTTACTACTCCTGAGACAGCCATGATTCATCACATAATGTTATACTGTGTTTGAGCTGCAGTAAGCCTCCTTTGATCATGTAGGACATAAAGATTTAGTTAGAACCAGCTTTAACTGGATGTTAAGTTAAGCACTCCTGTCAGAGGATCTTGTACTCTTTCACTATTTCCTGCTAATAGAAAGCTCCTCTAGCCAGAGTCTATTTTATAAACACATCATTTTTCTCAGAGAAATAAGAGGATTATGCTTTGGACTGTTTTCTGCTTGTTCTGTTGCACTGGGAGTTTGCAGTTGGCGTTTATTTTGGAGGAGATATTGCAGCCAACTGGCTCAGAGACACAAATATTACCAACTCCATGGGAGTACTAAAAGTAGGAAAACTAGATAAAACACCAGTTCTCAACATGCAGCCAAGTTTATGTCCATCTCACTGCACTGCTCTTGAATGGGCCTTGAGTGTGCTGCTGCTCAAAGCTGGCTGAGTTTGTGCAAATGATAGTGGCCCAGTTAGGATCCTGAGAATTTGATCTTTTTTTATATATCACAATAAAAGACAACTGTCTACTTTTACCATACCCCTCTCATCTTTTGACTATGAAACTCTCAGCCTCTGTAGACTTTGAAAAGTGACTTTGAAAAACTTGTAGTTTGCTTCTTCACAGAGAATGGAGGCTGTGGTCCACAGTTACAATGGATTCAGTAAAACAGTGTTTTTGTGGTGGGGAAAAAAAGTCTATCTTCACGCCCGTCTCCTGCTCCTGCATTGGTCAGACATGCTCTATCCTTCTTCACTCATTGGCTACCATGAGCGACTTACTTCTATTTGTTGGTCTGAATTGTTGTATTATTGTAATTTACTTACTTGTCCCATATTTTTACCCATATTTTGTCAATATTATGACTGACCATACTGAAAATACGGATGGACAGAGGAATTTATGCTGCAGGAGTGGTCTGAGAATTTTCTCTTTTTTTACAAAAATGCTTACACCCACCACCTTTGGGGTAGAGTGTCACTTTAAAATTTTAGGGCTGAGGGCAGCCACTCTAGACTATGAATCATATATTGTGGCCATTTAGTTACTGGTGGATGCAAGGCGCACACTCAGCACTTGTCCAATTACATGCTTTCTTGCAAAGCACAGCTGGTGCATGTCCAGTGGCATACTTCCATGAAAATTAGTTTGCACAGACAAGATTTCACTTTGCCTGATCGTGCGCTTTTATGTAAATCAAGTTCTAGCAAAGTTTAGCCAACCTCTTGCTTACAGTAAAACACGTGACCTGATACAGACATAAGGACATACTGTTGTAGTGTACGACCAACGTGACGGCAGAGAACGGCTGAGCTTTTACATGAAATTAAGGGTCCTTTTTCATACATACATGATTTTCAAAAGCCTAATAAATTCCCCTCCAATACTGATCAGTAGCTTTCTTTTTCCACTCATGCATAATGACATATCCTATATTTGAAAACATCCCTGCTGTTTTGTCTTGACTGCTGCTATTTGTGGAAGTGAGTGCGTAGCTAAAGTGCTATAAGACACAGCTCTCACAACAACATGAGAATGAATTCTTGCAGTGGGCACACACTATTAGGACACAGAGAGTTCAGCCGTATCTCTCAAATTCATCAGAGACGACACGCTCTCCTTCACGACTGTAAGTGCTCACTTGACAGCATGTTGTGAATATATTTTGAATAATAAGCTCAGTTGCTGTTATCTGTATTATAGGGGAACTAGACTTGTCTCTGGTGTCTCAGTTTGCATCTGGAGTGCCAGTGCGCCTCAGCATTTATAGTATTATTTAATTATTACTGTTTCCTGTGAAAAGCGGTATGGGTTGCCCTTCTGACAAAACCTTAGTTTAACAGGCAACAAGGCTGCAACTAATGATTCTTTTTATTATTAATTAATCAACTTATTTTTTCAGATATATTGGTGATACTTTTTGAAGACAGTGAGTGTGTTATATGGCTATATATATATGTGGTATGATGATGTGGTTTGATTGATCACATTTTTTTTGTAGAGCTGATTATTTTTACACTAATTGTCTTTAAAAGAATAGTTTGACATTTTGGGAAGTACAAAATAGTCACTGCACCTGGAGAAAAATAGTTCCAGCACATAACTCCTTGTCAACTTTTTAACATTTCTGATTGTGTACGAATTAAACAAATCACATGCAATGTATTAGTCTGTCCGGTAAGCTGCTGAAATTTGTAAAATGCAAATAATAATGATGCAAATAAGAACTGTATTGTGAATTTGGCTGTATTAAAACACACAGTATAAGTGATCACAGATAGCGGGGGGGATGGGTGGGGGTGGGCTTACAGGGTAACTGGCTGTGTCTGTAGCTGCTCAGTCACAGTTGGCTGTGTGGCAACAAAGTTAAGAAGACAACTTTTTGTCATCTCCAAAAGTCAATATAGCCGATCACACAGTTGTTGTCATTAACCTGTATGACAACCTGTAGAATAATGATTTGGTCAGCCAGGCTGTCTGTCCTACTCCTTACCAAATGTTGGCTGTTTTAAAGACCCCCTCCACTTAAAAATGTGTTTTTCTTATTGTTACCTGATGCAATGTTTGAGCTTTGCTGTGCAGAATGACTCACCTTAAATCTGAGTTTAGGGCGTGTACCTATGAGCAGGATTTGCTAGAATTGTGATGTCTAGATCAGGAGGGCATCTTGTTTAAACATAGTTTTAGTAAGTGAGCTTTAGAGGCAGATTTTTGAGCTTTGGACAGAGCCAGGCTAACTGTTTCCTCTGCTTCCAGTCTTTATGCTAAGCTACGCTAATCGCCTGCTGTCTCTAGCTTCATATTTACCGCACAAACAAATGAGTGGTATCGATCTTCTCATCTAACACTCAGCAAGAAAGTTATCAAGTGTATTTGCCAAAATGTTAAACAAATCCTTTAAACTGATTCTAATGTAACATTATAACCAGATCACAATGCATGAATGAAGGGTTGCAACCAACGATTATTTTAATTATCAATTAATCTGTGTATTATTTTTTTGATTAAGCGATTTGCATATAAAATGTCAGAAATTTGTGAAAAATGACTGTTATAATTGTCTTGCTTTGTCTGACCAATGGGCAATTGACTTATCGTTGCAGCTCTACATGAATGTTATTAGTACAGTGATAATTGTAGTAATGATGTCAGGCTGAGTTTTATTGTACTGTGGTCTGAATAGACTTTGTTGATTATTTTTTATTTTTCTGCCAGTTTTGCTGTAAAAATGATGCCAACAATAATGTAGAAGTGTTGAAAACAGTTCAGTTTGCACCAGCTAAGGGAATGCATGACCAGCATTATTACAGGACAGGTCGTCCCAGGAGAGACATTAGTGTTTCTCATGGTGTTTCATAATTCAGGCAGACTAGGGGGATTCCTTCTCAGTCTACTTCTTTTCTCTCTACAACCTCTGGGCCTCTCCAGTAACACGGTGAGTATGTTGCAGGATATTTGTAGCATTGTTTTAGACCGTTTCATAATGCTGTGTTGGTTCCAAGGACTTGCTTTCACCCCCCTGGCTTTGAATAAGTCTGTCTGGGCAAAGAGAATTCCTACAATTTGTCATTTTCTTCCCTTTGTCATGGTTGATAGCAGTGCACTGGATGCAAAGACCTACCTGGCTATTAAAAAAAGAACTTGTTTCCTGTCAGAGTTTTCAAAGTGTTAGAGGAAAACAGATTTGAGAGGTAGGTGTTGATATGAAAGTGTGCCACGCAGCCTCGTCTCCCGAATGGCCGGTGCTGAAATGTGGGATCTATATTTGGAAGAATCTCCAGTTAGTCAGCGTCCACTCTCTGTCTCTTCTCTTTTGAAGCATGAGATGAAAAATTAAAATTGCCTTTTCTTCTATTTGTCAGTGGGCTTGTCTTTCTTCTTCAAAGGCATGACTCATAGAATGACCTTTCAGTTCCCAGGAGATCACCAAATGCTTTCAAGCAGCCCTGATGCCTCCTATGAGGCAGCAGTCAAAGCCAAACTGCCAAATTGCTTCTTCTTCACATTCTGTTTCTGAACAATATATTTTTGGTTGGTGCTTAATGGTCTTGAGATGTCAGGAAGCTGCTACATTGAAGGTATTATTTCGACCATTTTCACACTTGGCCCAGAATCAGATACTTGTTTTAGTATCTTTCAGCTGAACCAAATAGATTTTTTTCAACACACTCATCGACATCATTTCCAGCAGTTGTTTTAAATGAAAAAGTTCTGATAAACCTGCTGTACACTGCCTGTCCAGCACAAAATTACAGACAGATAAAGTTAGTGACTAGCTGGTAAGCATACTAAAGTATTTGGCAGCTAAAGAGCCACATATTCCTCTCAGGAGTTGGTAGAGACCAAATCAGCTAATAGGAGAGAGAATATTGGACTTAGGTGGCCAGAAACAGGACTCCTCCCTGGCTGCTGGATGTGTGAATAGGAAACTGCTTAACATGATAGCCACAACAATTTTATAAGGTAATATGTCATTGTTGTGTTTACAGCTTGTTGTGCTGACTCAAGAGGCCAAAAAATACATTATTGCTGTTGGAATTATTTCAGAATTTTAAGTTTTGAGCATTTGTGTTTTGAAATTTACTTTGTTTCATCTGCAAACCACGTCATCTTCATCCCAGTCGCCATGACAGACAACAGTATGTGTCATGTGGACCAATCAGATCAATGCAGACTTAGTGGAACTGCTCAAACCAAACCCTTTGAACACTATTTTGTGGTGGTCCCAAGCTTGATAATAGCTTTCACACTTCACCAAACATACTCTCAGGACTGGAAAAACCTCTCCTGTTAGCCTGTAAGCTGAAAATGCGATTTCCTGAAGTAGATTATATATACTATAAAAAACCTAAAATAAAATAAAGTGTGCTTTTATGTGTTTGTTCATCAATACAAGGTATATTGTAGATATATTTAATATGATAAAAAGGAAAATCGTTCTACAACCAGTGTGTGTGTGTCTGCAAGTATGTAGGTGTACTGTACTGTATGTGTGTTTGCCTGTGAAATGCTATCTGTCTGAATTTGTTTTCTATTTAGTTTAATAGAAGCATCTACTTGTGAAGCACAGATATACAATAAAGCAACATTGTCTTGCATCGTTGTAAATGTTTCAGCTGATTGCTACTTTTCAATGGCTAATGGATGAATGAATAAGTTCAGGCTCTCTCTCTCTCTCTCTTTTTCTCTGTGTCTCTCTCTCTCTCTCTCTCTCTCTCTCTCTATATATATATATATATATATATATATATATATATATATCCCTGTTAAAATATAGGGATGCATGTAAGTGATACAGCTCTAATAAAAGGCTTTCAGTTTTTTATTAAATAAAGTTAAGTTAATGTACAGTGGCAGAGTGCACTTTGTCTTCCCAAAGCAGAAACAGCATGCGTCTAATAATAGAAGTCTTATAGGATTCTCTTACTGATATAAAATATATTACATACACAGAGCTCATACAACAAAACCTGCCTGTGGTTCATACAATGTGATCCTCAGGTTTTTTCCTAGTTGCAAAGGCATTAATGTAGCAGCTGACAGCTTTGAGGTAAAATCCCGGCAACAAATAACTGCAGGCTCTCACGTGAGAGACTTTCACTCTCTTGTACATTGCCCTGCAGAGTGAGGCTGGCAGTGGGCTGCACACAGTAATCAGCATGCAGCACATGACCTGCATTATATCCTTAAAGCACACAATGTGCCTCAGTGTGCTAACTAAGGGGGGTGTACATTTGTAATCAATTTAATAATCTAATCAGAAGTAAAAGTAAAAATCAGACTGACACTGTTACATTACTTACCAAGGGGCAAAACAGAGTTAACAGAGGCCTTTTTATTTTTTTTTACATACTTTTGCTTAAAATAAAGTCTATGGTTTCCCGAAGCCAGTTCCTCCAGGAATTTGTGACCGTGCGATTACAGTAATTTCTGTTTTAAATTTAACCAGTCCCAGTGTCACTTGAAAAAGCTTGCAATTTTGTCTTGCTTCCTAATGATTTTTTTCAACTTAAAAGTGGTAGAAGAATCATCACTGTCCTACTCCTGCATTGCTTACTCTCAGACTGTGCATTGCTTCCAACAAGCTCTGCCAATTCAAATGTCCAAAAAACATTCACAACTTTACAGCTAAAATTAACCATAAATAACAATTGTGCTCAAACTAAACATGTGATTTATGGAGCTGGTTGGGAGCGGGACTCAGCATTGAAGTAGATACTACAGAATGTAGTGCCTACGTGCCTCATTCAATGACAGAGGGTCATGTCTTGCTCCATACACCCACCTTTATCCTGAAGGTTGGAGATTGAACAGGGGACATTCAGCTTACAAACCCGTTTTTGCAACCTTTATGCCACCATTCCCACCTTTTTGGGGATATTACCTCCACCAGCTGTCAATAGGCATTACTGAAATCTGTCATGCTTACTTCAACCCCATTCTTGTGGCATGCCATCAAAACATTGCTCTACAGCATCACTAGTGGTTGAAAACTCAACAGGACATCATGTTGGGCTTCTCTAGAAGAAATACATGAGTATAAATGAAAATCTGTTGGATGCAGAGGAGAAACTTGACACCTCAGGGTGGATGTAAGAAGTATGGAAAAAGTGTGGGTGAGATGGAAGAGGGTAAAAACTCTGCTGGTTAAATATTGTCACCTATGATGTCTTGCTCTGTTGTTTATGCCTCTGCTGGCAATTATTAATCAGCCATTAATATAATGTTGCACACAGTTGAGCTGGACTGGCACCTTCCTTTGTTACTGTCATTGTGCCTTAATTAGCAGACTTGCAACATATAGGTTTTATTCTGTAGTTGATGCTGTGGAGGTGAAAGATAACCATTTTAAAGTGAGAACTGAGTTATTGAGTTCTGCACTCAGCCCCATGTCAGTGGAAATCTTCAACAAAAAACAAACAGGACATAGTTTTGTATCTGCCTTTAAACCACTGAAGTTAACTTACCTACAGGCAAAATTAGCCGCAACTAGCATAATACACCTGAATCTTTGATCTTTTTTATAAAAAACATTTAAAAAACAAAAGAAAGAGTCATACCATTTTGTAGGAGTGCAAAGCTAAATTGATGATGCCTCTTTTAATGGAATCATTTATGAGGTATGTGAAAATGTTGGACATCTGCAGTGAAGGCAAGTACAAGGTAATTGCACAAACTGGAACATTTTAATGTATGTAAGGTTTGTAACTGTCAAAATAGGATAGGAGAGATGATAGCAATTTATGGTTTGATTAGTTAGTGATTAAGCATCAATTAGCCATGTTTGAACATTAGGGCCGGGCAATTTGGTTGATCATATATCACAAAAATAAAAGGGATATTTTTTCATATTGATATGTATTGATATGTAACATGGTTTACATGTTAAGTATTTCTCAATTGTGGCCAACAGTTGTCAATTTTTTAGGTACACTTAGTTTAAAAAAAACCTGTCAAATACAACAACCTTATACTGAGAGGTGTTTCCAATATTTAGTCTACCCTTGTTCAACAGCACCACAAACTACACCATCCAAAATGACCATAAAGTTGAATCAAAACCTCTCTAAAACAGTTTCAACAAAATCTGATGCCTTCATAAATTCATGGCGGGGGTGTTGTATTAGACTACAATAGTTTTAGCCTAATAAACTGGAAACTGAGTGTATTATTAGTTACAAGAGAGAGATTCTTGCTCACTGGCAGTAGCACATGTTGTATGTACTGTATGAGGTCTTATTTATATATACATATACAGTATATATGTATACGTGCTTATGATACATAAATGGACGTAATCAGGAAAGCCACATCAGGTCTAGAATAAACATACAGATGGGCAATTATTTTGGACTCAAGACTAATTTTATTACTTAAAGGCAGCATTATCACATCTCAAATGTTTATACAAGAGATGCTTAAACATGGTTCATGCCTATTAAATGTTGACTTAATTTGATTACTTATGAGTAAAGGTTCCATCTGCTTTTCTACTCGTTACTCACTTGTCAAATGACAACTCCCACCCCCTGTTGTCTGTTATGGTCAAAGGGGAACTCACACTGTGATGCAAGTCATCTGTGTCTCATGATATTGTATGAAGAAAATTCATCTGAATCAGGGATTAAGATGGACAAAATCTTTCTTGAAGACAATGGGGAGAACTGACTGCAATTTATATATGTTCAAACATTTAAAAAGACTTAAAAATCCCATTAATCTCTAAATTAGGAACTGTTTTTCATGCATGAAAGAACATAACAATCCTAGGTAAAAGCAACATAGTTATTGTGAAACACTACAGTATATGACTCTTCACAGCTGTGGTGGGACACTGCACTTAAATCTCTATTTTGTTTTATAAGTCAGTGGTGTTGATGTGGTCATGTGCTGCTGACAGGCCTTTTTTGTAAATACATGAGACCAGAGAACTGCACTTTGCTCAACTGAGACACATAATCAGACTGATGTGTTCACGGTGTTGTTGAGTACTGTCTCCCTGCAGATGTTTATTTGTTGGTGCTGATTGCTGCAGTGGTCTCCATTAATCAGATGATAACAGAAGCAAGGCCAGTGGAGAGTAAAATACCTGTGGGAGTGCCAATAAGCACACAGCTTTTTTTGCTTGGAGAGTTACATCACATTTTCTCTCTGCAGCTGGGAATTGGAGCTGTGTTTGTGTGTCATGCAGCAGCGTTGTCTTGCTCGACACATCATTGCTGTCGCAGGTAGCTGGTCATTTGGGGACTCTAAGCTGAATTTAGGTTGGTTGTGTTTTTCATCACAATGACTTGGCTGAGTGCTCTTGACTGTGTTTGGTTCAGCAGGTTTTGAATAGTATTAAGATGAGTCAGCGTGAGAGAAGTGAGCAAAACAATATGCACAAATCACCGAGGGAAATCATCTTCCCTGATTGTGTATGTAAAGTTTGAGAAGACATTGATGTAATTCTGTCTGTTAATGCCTATAATCAGCAGAGACCTCATCAATTTTCTGCTGCAGTTATTTGATAATAAAATTCTGCGTTCTTACCCTGGGGACAGTCCCTGTGTTAAACATGGGAGACACGTTTTTCTGCTCTTGCTTTCCCTCTGTGGTGAGGAAAAGCCCATAGGTTTCCAAATAAGGCATGGGTAAGTGCTGGCAGTATTAATAGAATAAGACTGCTGCTGGGGAATATTTGTATTGACCTGTTGAAAGACTTTATCTGATGCATGCCGTTTCCATGGTAGTGTGGGGGTGGGATGCTACGAGGCTGCAGTGTAGCTCCATGTGCAGCTGCAGCTGGCTGGCTGTCTGACTCTACGGTAGGTAGCAGGAACCCGCCTTTAAATGTCAAATTTGGCCAGTTTCAAGATGATTTAAAGCAGGAGTCTATGTGTTTCATGACCATTTTCAATGTCTTTACTGAAACACACAGACTGTGGGGTTTTCTACTAGGTAACAGTTCTCCCAAGAGCAAAATAGCCCATCTTGCTCTGCTGATTACATGCCTCAAACACATTTGTAATGCTGATTAGCCACTTACAGACTGGAAAACACACTGTAATTCTTAAGCAGAGTTTCAGCTGTCACGAGGCATTTCACCCCAAATACATTCTTGTTCACTGATGTTTTGATGTTTTGTAGCATAAAAATCTTTAGTACTTGGTTTTAAAATGTGTGCAATATTACTACATTAACATTCTACATTAACATAAGATTCTGTAACAATTTGACCTCCTAAACACAGACATTTACTTTACTGTGACACTATGCTGGGAAATCCTTTTTGCCTTTAAGACTTTCTCTGTGTGTTCAGAAGATTGTCTTAATTGTTTTTGTATTCACAAAAAAATAGATTTTTCAAAAATATTGCTCATTGCACAGCCTTGACTAACAGCTAATTTGTACCATCTGAACATATTCATACAGGTGTACTGGGCTGCCGTTGTAGCCTGACAGTTCTGACTGTTCAGCCTGACTGTTGCTCATACCCTCAGGCTAACACTGGTTGCTTCTGCAGCTGCCTCCACCACCCTAGCCTAATCCTTAATGTGTGAAAGCTTTTGATATTGTTGAATTTGCAAAGATGTAATATTCAATCAAAGTACGCTGGCAGCTGTTACTGAGTATAACATAGTTCATGTGTTAAAGGTTAAGCGTCGTTTTTGCTCAGATTCTTTGAGAGCTCTCTCAAAGAGCAGAGCCTGTAACATTTCCCTGACTGAAATGTGAAAAGGTACGAATGGTACTGTCAAAGTAATGTACTGTATGCATCAATTATGATATCCAAATATTCAAGGGCCAAAATAGAAAATATCATGGGAAATAAACCTCTGTTTCTGTTCACTTTGGCATGACTGCTTGTAAAGGCTTGACTGTATTTATCTTAAAAGCCATTTGTCTTCTGTGGTTCAGTCCAGTTCAGCTGAACAGTGTTTCAGTTAGATAAGAGGCAGAAATAGCCAGGATTAAACTTTTCTAAATTCACCACCTTCTCTCCATCTCACATCTCATTTCTTTATTTTCCTTGGCTGTGCCTCACTTCCAGACTAGTCTTCCACCAGTCACTTCTACCTCTGAGTGTGCTTGGTTTTTGCACTGAGACCTGCTGAGGGGTTTTTGACTTGATAAAGACATGTTGTATTTTTTTTTAGTTTGTTCCGGCAACAGAGAGGCCCGTGGTGTGAATATGATTCAGCTGGCTGATTCAGCCTATTAAATGGCTCTGTGAAAAGAATGGGCCGCTGGCTTTGGCTTGCTGCTGGCTGCCAGTCCCAGGACCCACTGTATGCCTGGTACTGAATGGAAACAATGTCTTTAGCACTGGTGACTTGGACACATGACAGCTTGCAAGCTGTTTGATTGGTGGAAACTTGGACAGGGTCTATGAAACCTGAATGTACTGATTTGCTGCTACTTAAAGGAGCAGTGTGTAGAATTAAGTGGCATCCAGCAGAACAGACTTGTCAGACATGGAATATAATATTCATATGTTTTAATTAGTGTATAATTCCATGAAAATAAGAATCATTGTGTTTTTGCTACCTTAGAATGAGCCATTTACATCTACATAGGAAGCGGGTCCTCTTTCACGGAGGTCGCCATGTTGCACCACCATGTTTCTACAGTAGCCCAGAACAGACAAACCAAACACTGGCTATAGAGACGGCCTTTTGCATTTTTTGGGTTTTTTGCGAGTTTCACGAGTTAGGCTGGTAGTAAGAGCACAACTCTTCCTTACAGCATGAATAAGTTTTAATTTTAAAAATAGTAATAACTTATTGAGATTTTGAGGCTACTTTGTGTTGGTTTCACTTTTAGTTGAGCTTTGGATGGAATTATTTTGAATACCTGCCGCACTGCAAAACTTTCCTTGTCTTAAGTCTTTGTCATGCACATGTGCAATGTAAAAAGCCGGAAACCCAGTTATGCATATACATGATCAAGAAATCTGCTTCCTCCAGGAAAAATCTTTTTTTTTAAGTATGTTTTGGGCATTTGAAGCCTTTATTACAGACCGTGGAGATATGATAGGCAATGAGGACGAGAGAGATTCAACAAATAGGATGTTTCCACGGTTTTTGGGGTAGGTGCGCCGAGCCATGCCGCAAGCAATTGAGACGTGCTGGCACACTGCAAGTGTTTTTCCATAGCACAGGTAAAAGACGTTTACCTGTTGGAGGCTGTTTGCAGAAAATGCATTGTTGTCTACAGCTCTTCATCTAACATCTCAGTAAAATAAACAGTAAAATAAGCTGATACTCTGTGGTGTCCCTCAAGGTTCAATACTTGGCTGAATTTTTTTTTTTTTTTTTTTTTTTCAGCTAACTCACTTTTGTGTTTCCTGCTGCTGTTATGATGTTGACACAGCTGTACTTTTTGTGTCAACCCAGTATGCTTTATAATCTGGACATCTTGCACTGAATACTCATAAAGCTGAAGTTCTCCTTATTGGCCCTCAACAGATTTTTAACAGTGTTAACTGTTGTTTTAGGCCTTTGACCAGAGAACAGAAAATGCTCAGCTCCCACAGTCCAGGCTCAGGACAAATAATTATTTTATAGTACTTTTTGATCTTTATGCCTGTGGCTTTAAAAAGAAGTGTTGTATAAATAAGTTGTATAAATACAGATTACAATGTTCTGAGGGGTTCACGTGATGCAAGGGTATAAGAAGCTTTCCAACCTGGCATGGATGCCTACTATAGCATCAACTGAATGCTACTGATTAGGTCTATGTTGGATAAGCCTGTAATTTGTAAAACATTACATCAATACAATTATTTAACAAATATGTGAAAGATCTCCAAAATCTCTAAAAATACTTGGTCAGTTTGTTCTATATCAGAGTGGTTTCACTGATAAGCACACACACACACACACACACACACACACACACACAAATATACAACCGTGTAGCATGTGAGTTTCTCCACTTGTGTTAAGTCCTCTAATAAGACAGACACTGTCTTGTCCAGGCTGTTTAGGGATATTCAGATGGATGTTATATCAAAATCAAGGAGAGAGGGTAGAGATGCCCTGTTCCAAGGCATACAAGTTGAACTGATGGAAACAAAGAGCGTTGTACTCTTAGTTAGAGGGAGAACAGCTGCAGGCCTGGAAAACAGTACATCAAACACTTTGTTTCTCTCTCACCACCTTTGTCATGCAACTCATATCTTGTTCTGAGATATAAGGCTCAGTCAATCTCTATTGAAGAACAATTTACCACAATAATTCTCTAATCAGTGTGTCCTGAGCTAAATGTTTTACATTTGTAACCATAGTGTACTGTAACGTCTTTTTCTTTTTCCAGTGATATTACTATCATATAGTCAAAATGAATTTACATTTATTCATATTGGGTAAAACCTGCCTTCTTGAAGTCTGGCAACAAATCAAAGATGACAAATGCCAACCTGTGACTGTGACAATATTATGGAGCTAAAAACATAAAAAGTTGATCAAATTCATTTCTATATCACACATATACATGTAAAACATATGTGGAGGTATACACATTCTTAAAGAATACCAGTTTTAGTTTGAATAGTAGTACATACAGTATATGTATCACATCTAGCCTCAGATGTTAAGAACTGTTAATGTCATAGCTCTGATGAACTTGGTAGATGTTGAGCCCATATTGTGTTCTCAAAGTAATTGAGAGAAGTAAAATTACCATTTACTTATTTATTTTCTTTAAAAAAAAAAAAGATGTCCATGTTACAGACAGTAGGTTCAAAACTAGTCACTTAGCTGAATTGTATTAGGAAGGTTAATGTGATCATTAACCTTGGATGATTAAAAGGGACTGATTCTTTATGGTAAAAACCAGTTGTAGTGTGGATAATAAAGACAGCAACAGGACAGAGAGAGGAAGGGGAATGAAAACCAACAAAAAGGCACAAGGCTTTGAGCATTCCTCTTTGTGTTCTAACTCTTTCTGTCTCACTCTTTTCCACAGATAGTGTCTAATGTGCTGATCTTCTCCTGTACCAACATCGTGGGAGTGTGCACCCATTACCCCGCTGAGGGCTCCCAGAGGCAGGCCTTCCAGGAGACCAGGGAATGCATACAAGCTCGCCTCCACTCCCAGAGGGAAAACCAGCAGCAGGTGAGAGAGAGCAGAGACAGGGTGTAATGATAAATGGAGGGAAGGCAGGGTCCAAAATCCACCTAACATTGGTGGTTAAGTCAAATAAACTTGTCTATTAAAAGAATACTCCACAAAAAGACTGTGTGACACACTCACCTCCTGTAGGCTTGAAGAATTTCTCTGGAAAGTGTGTAGCTTGCTCCTTTGTTGTTTGTCTGTTTAATACCATGTCAGATTCTTTCATTTTGGATATAAAAGGAGTAAAAAGAGTTGTTTAGCAGCTGCATCAAAAAAGACTGTGCACACACGTGATTCCCCGACATACCTTGCAACTGTTTGTCTTTTTTTTTCTTCAAATAATTTAAACTGATGCATTTCCATCCAGAACCATCTGTCTGCCTACTTTGTCAAACCTGAATTAAAAGTATGTGGCAGCTGCAAGTTGCTCACTGCAACTCAAACGGCCCAATATAAGGTGCTTTCGGAACGGAGGAACTTTTTTATAGTTCTAAGAACTGTTGGAGGAACTACGCCCTTTTTATTGTGTCTGCACTGCAGGAACTGGGAACAATCATAGTTCTTAGAACACCGTTTTGAGGGACTTTTTTAGCTCCTACTTCAGGGTAGGTACTCTCCCACCACAAGAGGAACCTTGAGTGACGTAAGTGTACAGTGATTGGTCCAGACGTAAATGTATGTTGATTGGTTGAACACATGAGTCAATGCAGCACTGGCAACCACCATTTTTGTGTGAACAACGGCTCTTAACATTAGCCTTAAAAATTGGAACAAAACACGCACAGCTCCTATCATGGCGTCCTCCATCTTGTTGTTGTATCTCATGCAGAAGTGACATTGCTATACCGACCACCAGCCAGTCACTTCAGCGTTCCTATTGGCAGTGCGAATGCAAACAGGAAAAAAAGCCCTTGAAGGTATGTTCTCGGGTGAGCTCCCCAGTGGGTAGTTCCTCTCAGGGAGTCCTCAGAACTGTTTGGTCCAATGCAATTTATTTATTTACCCAAAGCATTGACACAGAGCCTGACAAACTGTTGCACTTCTCTTTCCACCTGCTATAAACACACAATAACAGAGTGAGCTCTCTTACAATTAACCAGGGCTCTCATTCAGATCTGATTTAACTGCCACATGACTGCGACACCTCTGAGTCACCTTGGTTGTTTGTTCTTAATACTGCAAATCCCAAACTGGACAAAAGCACTTTCCTTGACAATATGTGGCTGGCCATTTCAAAATGTACTCTGGGCTGGAAGGCTCATAATTGGTAATTGGAGCATTTTCCACCCTCACAAATCACTTCTATGATTTGTCATTTTAACGCACAACATAGTCTCCTGAACTCTTCTCATCACAGCTCTCTGCAATAGAGTTGTGAAGTGGAAGATGATGCTGATTTCCGGAAGTGTCATTTCTTTTTTTAAAGTGACATTCTCAATGTCAAACACAGGAGTCTCCTTAATGATTTAATGATACTATAGGTTTATATTAGGTTTACAGTATATACTTTAGGCCATTAGTTTTAATTATTTCAATTTTGTTTCTGGGAAATCATGTTTTTTTCAGCCAGTTTGGTTTCCCATTAGCCTAAGCTATTGTTATCGAGAAGGAGCCAGTCAGAGGTACAAATTAGAGCTGTAACAAATTCAAAACACTGCATCATGCTTCTCAAATTCACCCACAATTGACCCAGAATCTTGAACTGAACTGAATTTCCCTTCTGAATGTATGAATTTCTACAAAGTGTCATCTTTAGCTTCTGCTTACTGTTTGTATCGTACACAATAAAATTCAAAATTATGTGATTGGAAGTTTTCTTACCACACACCTTGGGACTCTACTGTAGTTAAGCTCTACCTGTAAGCGCTACCTGTCAAGTCCCTCAGTACTGTAGGGTTTATCACTGTTGCAAATATGTCTTGCCATTTTGCTGGAGCAGTATTGGAAAAAGATAAGTTCTTCCTGGAGAGTTTCCTCATGAGCAAGGAGAGCTAGTTGAAGCATGTTTATAGCTTTATAGCTTTGTACTACAGGTTTATTTGGCACATTTCACAGGAAATCACATCTAGAGACAAAAGTATTTTCCACACATACAGCACACATTAGCACATTTCATGCAGAGTCATTTTTTTCTGCAGATGTTATACATTGCTTTACAAATGATTTTGAGACTTGAGTACAAGGTAATTGCTATTGCTGTGAGCTTATTTAGGTGTGTTAGTCACACTGCCTCCCCTCAGAAGGCCAAAGCCTGTAACTCTTAACTTACTTATACTTGTCCATTGAACTTACTCTCTCCTATGCTTTCCTGCAGGAGCGTCTCCTGCTCTCAGTGCTTCCCCGTCATGTTGCCATGGAGATGAAAGCTGACATAAACGCCAAGCAGGAGGACATGATGTTTCACAAGATCTACATCCAGAAGCACGACAATGTCAGGTACCATCAGGGGCTGCTGATCAGATATTGCTATAAGCTGCTATAAATAACACATTTTCTCAACATTCTCAAAAGCCTCTCAAAAGAGCAGCGACACAGTGCACACCACTGTATGTTTTCCACAATTAACCCTCTGAAAATTAATATACAATGCAAATGTTTTTGTTTAATCATCACTAAACAATTTTTGGCTATGACAGGAGAGAAATTTGACTCAAGCCATTGTATACAGTAGTTCTACGTTATATTAAATTACTGTTGTTGTGTAAAGCACGCTTTTACGGATCCAGTAGAAAATTTGGACCTGTTATACTACATGAAATTCTAGTGTTTTTGTTTGTTTGTTTGTTTGTTTGTTTGTTCTTTGGCCTCTAATACAACACCAAAACAGTTCGCCAAATGAGTTCACCAAATAAGAGACATTTGAGCTTCTATGCTGTGCTTTTATGACCAATTAATGCTAGCTAAGCTTTCTACTGTGGAAATAGTTACAGGTAGAGTTAGAAACAAGCAACAGTTACTGTATAAAGGCTTGAGGATGCACCACTGATGGTTGTATTTATGGGCTTTTGTCAAAGATCATTCGGATCTGGATCAGATTCAGCCTGGCCCATATCTATTACTAATATCTAATATTTACTTAGTTAAAATCAGCGCTTCCCAGTGACGACTTAAAATGAAGCAATGTCTCCTTGTGACCCCGCATTAGGTGAACATGAGCTCTAAGTAATTCAATCACAAATGTTGAACATGTCCAGTTTTTCACAAGAGAAAAGACAAAAGAAATAATATAAAACGTGTTTTTCTTCTCCCTTTTATCACCTGGTAACTTCTCAGATTTACCTTGGGACCCCTTGATTTGATTTACACCTCTGGTTTAAATCATTGAGCCATATTTTTCTAATCCAGCAATTAGTTTAAATCCTGCAACACATGGTATTTCATTTCAAGTGATTTAAAAATTTTACCATAGTTTATTTTAGCAAAGTTCAGCTAATCTACAGCATGATTAACCTGAGTCTGAACCTGAATCTGAAATGAATAGTTCATAGTCTGGTGTAATCCAGTGTAAAAGAAATGTTTATAATCAGATTTGTTGTGTTTAAAAACTAAGTGTAAAATTTTAGTGCAACAGAATTGTACAATAAACCACAAAGTAATCCAGGTTAATCCTGAATGGTGCAGTCCACCCACAGATAGCAGGGAGATAGACAGCCAGAGGCAGAGGAGGAGGGAGAGAGAAGTGTAGGCGTCACCATGACAATAGGCTGCGTTTTTCAAGAGAATTTTCCACCTGTTTCTACATGCAGTATCAGTAACCATACAGAGTGAAATATCATTGTATGAAATTAATTTTTAAAAAAGTCAACTAAAATCCTGAGTAAACTCTGACCACCATATTTTACCTTTTTAAAGAACCTAATTCATTTAACACCAACATTTATGTTATTACAATGATGTATACAATGGATTTATGTCTTTAAGACTTATTTCAACCTGAGGCTGGTTAAATGTTTTGTTCAAAAATGATAACATATTCCGAAACAAAGGAGTTGAGTTGATATCCCACAAGGTAAAGTTTACTTCACACAATGACAGATATTAACTATATTTCAAGCTTTCAGTTTTACTGTAATACCATCACCAGGAAGAGCTGGAGGTGTTGAGAAATAACACCTCTGTGCCCTAGGTGTGCCAGCTGGTTGCTCTGTAATGTTAGTTATGCTGATAATAAAAAACTGAGGAAACACACACCTATTCTAGTGAGCTCACAGGCAGACATCAGAAAAATAACGAGAAAGCGGCAACATTCATAACTCTGATGCATTTATTTAAACAAATGAAGATTAATGTTTTGGCAAACTGCCTTCTTCAGGATAAAATTCAGCAGTCACCTGACTGGTATTTATATCAACTGGGACAGGTGCTGCAATTTTACAACATTAGGGCAATCGACTCAAGCCTGCATAATCAATAAATTACAGTAAACATACAAACCAGAAAAAAAGGACAAAAGTCAAAATAGAAAACATTGTACCTTCAAAAACAATCTACAGGATAAATCTATATCTATCCAAAAAATGCTACAATTCAATATATTGTAATGAATCAGCTTTCCAACACCTCTACCTCCTCCTGATAATGGTTTTAAAGTAAAAGCTTGAAAAGGCAAACATGCTGCTGTCATTGTTTGGAGTAACTTTAGTCTCATAATGTGACATATTATATATCTACTAAATTCTACTAAATATGTATTGACTAAGTGAGCTTTAAGGTTAATTATTAACCTTGGAAGTACCACTCACTGGAAATTTTCTGGAGCTTTCAGCCACATCTTGTTGCCTTCATCAGCAAATGAAGTTTGTTCAGTTGTCATGGAAATGGTTTAGTTCTTATCACGTGATCTAAAGGGCAATCCACACAGACAGCTTTTTGACTCTCAAAGAACACTTTCTACACTTTAGGTCCGAGTCAGTATTAATTGAACAGATGGATGCTTACGTGCCACTGACATCTGGCATTTGATGTGGATTCACAGTAAGTATGGAATTTCCATCATGTGATAACAGGCAGACATATATGAGGTGGAGATCAAAACACCCTGTCTCTGTTCAAAGATCGCCTCTGGATGTGAAAGACCTTTCTCTGGAAACCCACTATCGATGACTGTGACCCCTTTCTAGTCAATGCTGTGACTGATAATTCATCTGATATTCACAGACAGCTGATGTTGTTTGTTTTTGCTGTTTTTGTTCATTCAGTCTCTTAGTCTCTTTGGTTTACCTTACGTGGGTGTGTATGATTTCGTCCAATAACTGTGGATGCTGAGCATTTAGTTAATAATAAAGGAGATCATTATATACTGTGTAAGCCCACAGGACTGATGCAGTTGAACAGCTGTGGTTAGGTGTGGCACCACCCTGTGGAGTAAGAAAACACTACATCAAGGTGATACTGAGAAACTGACTTCTTAGTTGTGTGTGTGTGTGTGTGTGTGTGTACTTGTATTACTTATGTTGTGGGGACATAAATCTGTTTATAGAGTCACATGGTGGAGATTGTTCCTTTTGGGGACAAAAAGCAAGTCCCCATAATGTAAGGCTTGGTGTAAGGTTAAGGTTCGGGTTAGGGCTGGGTTAAGGTTGGGGGGTTAGGGTTAGGGTTAGGCAGGTAGTGGATATTGTTAGGGTTAGCGTAAATCTCTAGGAAATCAATGTAAGTCAATGTAATATCCTCTGAAGTGATGGAGACATGATTGTGTGTGTGTGTGTGTGTGTGTGTGTGGGGGGGGGGGGGGGCAGCAACAGCCTGAGTATCATACTGTGCAGTTGGAGTTTTATGGCCTGTGGCTTTCACAGTCAGGTGGAAGCTCAAAGCTTGATACATAATGGGTGCTATTGAAGCTCTTTATCACTTTGATGTGTCTCTTTGAAACCTCACAGGATAGAGCATCAGGTCACGTACTCAGAGCTTTCGTACACAAAGGTCTTTTATCACTATTAATGCGATCATTATCAGGAATTATCCTTTTTTTGTTGCCTAATTTTAAGAGTTCAGTATAAGAGTGTTTTAGGAGAGTGGGAAGGGGTGAAAAATTTGGATATTTCCAAGGCATGTGACAGAAGTTGTTGTTGTTACTGAAACCAATGTGTACTGAGCCACATGAGTGTACAATACACTTGTGTTGTGCAATTGAGAGGCAAATTCCAAGAAGGTCATGTTGGATCAGTGTGGATATGTTCACTCAGCTGTCTCTTCAGCTGTCAAGCGTAAACAAAATTCATGTTACATGACATGTTAAAGCATTCTTACCTGTGAAGAAGTTACCCTTTGCATAATTAGACAGACTGTTAGAAATCTGCACTTTCAGCTGGAGCAAAGCAAAATCAAGAGACAAAGAAAGGCATCAGTTTGGTGTGCTCTACTTTAGCTTTTTATCTGACTCACAGGGGAGTAGGCAGCACATAAGCAGCATCTGCTACACTTGGCAGATTTCTATCTGTGGTCATGAGTGTGTGGTTAATGGCTAGCTTACCAGGTGTGACCGTGCTTGTCGGAGAGCAGCAGTGGCTTCTGGTAATTGGGGCTCCGCTGAGAGGCCGAGTAACAACAGGAAGAGAAGTGACAGCTCCCACTGCTACGATTAAAGAGTAAGAGAGGACACAGAGGAAGGTGGAGAGGTGAGGAGGGACTAGCCTGGGGGATGGAGCTCACACAGTCTCTACCCAACTGCCTATACTCTATTGCTCAAAAATACCAGGTACAAAATTACTTCATTTTTCACAGATTTTCCATGACAGGCACATAATTACATCATTTGAAGCACAAAATAGTTCATGATAGTTTAAAAATCCTGTCCAGACATGTTTTAAGATGTATATACAATACTTTGCTTTGAATAATAATGTGTCTGTGTTTTTTTTTTTTTTTTTTTTTTTTTACAAAAAAAGTTCAATTATCTTGTTAAATTCCCTTGAAATGGCATCATTTCAGAAACTGCTGGACACAAGACATCTCCTACTTCACTGTAAATTCTCAGTGTTTGTGCACTGGAGGCTTCAAGTTTCCACATCACACTTTTGTAAGTTGAATATTGAACCGGGATTAGCTTCCAAACTATTTGTGATGTCACAAATCATGCTCATAGGCTCACCTCTTAAAATCTGATTTTCAGTAAGCACAGAGAAACTTTCCACTTTGAGCAGAGGACTGTAAAAACAGCCTTCCAGTGTCAAACTTCTGCACAGTTGTAGGAACAAGAAAAACATATTTTTGAGTGGAGGGGAACTTTAAGGTATACATTTGTACCAATTCAGCCTAATCTTAATGCACTGTTATTAAAGTTAGTTAAGGCATTGCAATGAATGAGGTACCTTGGTAGTACAGGGCAAAAAGCACTTGTCTACCTCTGTAGAGCCCCAAGTTCAATTCAGTTCAAGCAACAGTGCCTCCAGCTTGGCCCTACTGAGCACAATTAGTGGGTGGGTGGGAAGACCATGAGGAATCCGGTACTAGTGCCGGCACTACAGTCTTCTGGTTGGTCTGTCTACACTGCAAAGCTGTGCTTTCAAAGCTTTCGAGTCCAAGTCATTAGTAATTCAAAACAAATCCAACTCTTTCAGAACCAGTCACGAGGTCTCAAGTCTTTGAAGAAATAGGAAAGAGGAGGAAGGAAAGTCCTTCAAGTCTCTAAATTCATGACAATTAACAATAAAATGGCATTTGCACATTTTCCTCAAAAAAAGTGTCAAAACCTCACTTTTGTGACTTAAGTCTGTCTCGACCCCAAGTCCTAAATCTCAGATCTATGATCCTGCTACATTATCTCCTTCTGTCTGTCTCCTTCTGTCTATGTCTGAACAACTTTTATGTATCTTTTTTCTTTTAAAGGTAAATCTTTGTCACTTGGGTTACATAAATGTGTAAATTTGAAGGTAAGTGGGTACCATTTAAGGTACTATTGATTTGGAACTATTGAACAAATGGTACGTTGATGTTATTGTACTTGTTTAGGGTAGTGGCCATGCAACAAGCTTTTGTACCCCGAAGGTGGAGTTGTGCTCTACCTTTTCCTGAGACTGTGGCACCCCACATGTGTTTGTCCTCTGGAGTAAAATGATGTCCTGTGGCTTCAGCAATGAGGCCATGCAATGTGTGCTGACAAAAGTATTATGCAAGAGGGGTTTGGGGCGGATGTTTTGATGCTGCCGGGTTGCCCTGTGAGCATTCAGGAAATATTCTCAAACAGAACACTGTGGATGTAACTGCTGTTGTTTTTATGTAGGCCAGCAGCACCCTGAAGAGAAAGACATGGAAAGAACATTGCATAAATTAGAGGAACTGACCTTACCTTTGTTCTCCATGTACTTACTAACTGAAGTGAGGATAAGAATCGACAGAAAAAACGCATGGTTTTAATGTGTGTGATGAAGTTAATTATGCACGTGTCTGTTACATAAGGCCGTTCTGTTGATGGTGTTGGAGCAAGGCCTGACCTGAGAATCTGTTCTTGGTGAACAGGCAGCAAACAAAGTGTATAAATCATGATGTTCATTATCTTTATACATACTTTATACTTTAAACTGCGATCTGTCATCAAACCAGGGTGACAAAAACGCATCATCCTAAGCAGGTGTCTAGATGCTGATACATTTAGTTTGAGAGGGATGAGAGGGAGGGCAGCATAAACACACACTGTTTGCAAACAAGCAACAAAATAGTTCATTTAGCGGGTGAAACAAGGCCAAGAATCTAAAAGAGATAGCAAACAGAGACTGGGGGGGTTAACCAGAAAGAAAGGAACAGGAAATGAAAACAGTAATAGATGGAATGAGTAATAGATGCATGTGAATGTAATGATGAAGGGAGCGACAGAGAAAGAGAAGCAGGAAAGTCTGAACCAGACAACGATGAAAAGGATTGAAGGGTTTGTGGGAGTTTATTTCCTAGCTGAGGTTAGTGAGCCACCAGCAGCTGGCTGGCGGCAGTGCTAGTGGCAGACGCAAGGGGATCACAGGGTCAGGCTGCGCTAGCGCAGCACAGCTTTGGTTCAGCTGAGATTTGGCCCAGAACAGATTTTGCGGTGGTGGCTCTGTAAGCAGGAAAAGGACTGTCTATATACTGTATTACTCTCTATATATCTCTCTATATATCAGTTTTTCCATGTTTCCTCTTGCTAAGAAGTGCAACTGTTGTATTAGCTGGACACAAGCAATTTAATCATCCACACCGCTGCTGCCTCTGATGAAGACTTGCTTTATGTTGAAACAGGGACATGCAGAGGATGTTAGAGGGGCAGGGGGCCAAATTCATAAAACAATTAAATACATATATGCCTGGAATGACTTGCGACACTGTTAAAGGGATATTAAAATGTATGTATTTAAAACAAACCCATGACTGAGGTTGGTTCAAACACTGCTACATGACAGTTAATTAATGATAGATGCAAAGAAATGAAGTGCGTTTCAGTAAATTCTCCTCACATGTTAACCAGCCCAGCTCTTACCTACTGTAGCCCCTCTGACTTACATCCTCACTTGCAGAAGCTCAGCTTAATACTGCTGACAAAGATGCATTTCCTCTGGCTGCATGGCTGCCTCTCTCGCCTCCACATTCGTCTCTTACCACCTCTCCATAGAAGGCATAATTGCTTCAGTAATAACGGGCAATAAGAAGATGCTGATATTGTCAGCTAAGATTCCATTACTATGTGCCAACAAATTGGTTTAATATAATTCACATATCACATATAATACTGACGCTTGGAGGACATCATGCATTTAAGCCACAATTCTAAAAAGCAACACATAAGCTTTAGATAAGGTGTATGAGACACTGGTTTATAAAAGATTCTAACAGTTAACATTCCTCCCTCCCTCCAAAAATACTGAAAAAATTGCTTTAACTTAACTATTTGCCTAAATATATAATGACATTTAGTAAACATTCAACATTAATATAAATGTAGCTGCATTCACTGTCCTTATAAACATATTCACCTGTTGAGCAAACACATAAAATACAAAGAAAGGAAATATGTTTGCTTATTGTACATAGTATCATATATTAGGTGTTACTTTAATGTCTGACATTTATAAAACAAACACAATGACACCATCGCTGCTGACTATAGTTACTGCAGGTCAATTTGATGCTAGACACTCAGATTAACTTAGCTAACATTGAACGCACCTCAATGGCTGCTTGTTACAGAAGGAAGAAAATATCCTTAATCTTGTTGTATTTCTTATGTGTATCATATCATCGTTATCTTGTAGCTGGTGGGGGATAAAGATACAAACTTTTTTCAGAACTTAATAACTAACTTAAACAACTTGGAGAAACATGTTACGTGACAGTATCCATACCAGCTTTGCATGGGATGTGCGATGACAATAATAGTCCCTGAACATTAGTTCCACACTACTGAGTTCCGTCAACTACAGTCACTTTACCTTGTGGTAAGCTATTAACATTAACATATACTAATACAAATTCTCTGTCAGCTATACTCAAACAAGATGAGGTACTGAGTATATTGTTGTGTCACTCTGGATGTAGCAGGAATAACAGGAATTTATTAAAAACACCCCAGGAAAGGGCACTTTCTCTCTAGGAGGCCAAACATGCAGGTGCTCAAGCCCCCTTTGAGGTCTATCTATGCACGTGCCTGTGCATAGCTGCACAAGCTTTTATTATATCCATGTGTTCCAGACAGAGATGTTTTTAGGTTTTGAAGAGATCTGGAACTAAGCCAAGATTATCAGGGGCTCTCTTTTTTTTCTCTTTCTTTCGGGCGGGTTGGGGCGTGGGGGGTTATTGTTCTGTATTGACAAACGACAGCAGTGAAAAACAGATATATCTTTTACTCTGCTTTTTATACACACTCAAAAGTTATTATGCTATGTTCAACTGACCACTTTTAACTGATCATACCTGATCAGAATCATACCTGATCTCTGATCATTAGTGCACTGCTCACTGTTGTTTCTTCCCCCAATTATACAGTGTTTTTCAGCTGGGTAAATAATGCAGGCTAATGTCAATACGTTTTGTAGATTTGTATTATCAAAGCCAACAGTTAGGCTATCATATTTTGGGAAGCAAATCAATCTAACTAACAACATTTCTTAAAGATCCCCTCCAGACGTGTTGTAAGATATATTAAAGATACTCTGCTTGGAATAATAATATGTTTTTACCTAAAAAAAAAAAATAAAAAAAAAAACTACAATTACCTCCATAAAAAAACTTAAAATTCCATCCATTCTTTCTTCAGAATAGATGAATATACCGCTCCACTCGTTGTGCTTGTATCCGTCATGCACAGTGCAATATTTCTCCCCCTCTCTGACGCACCATGTAAAGTTCTGCTCTGATACATTAAAATAAATTCTTTTAAAAATTGTGATTAATTTGGACATACTGTACATTTTCATGAGCTTATTACATTTTTGGACTGGTAGACTCTTTTGAAGGTAGGGAGACACCACATATATCAGCTTTTAGTTGTTTACTCTGCTCTGCCTTATACCTGGAATATTTTTATGACAGGATGTTCTTTTTGAAAATTACCAAAATGACCCAAAAGACAAGAGTCTAATTCATCAATACATATATTAGATGTTCTTATTCATGTAATCTCTCATAGTACTAGCCGTCCGAGAATGCTTCACATACTCTCCTGGGGGCGGATCAGTGGGTGGTAACAGGCTAACCTTAGTGAAAATCAAAATCTCTCTTTTCATGAGTGTACTGGCCAAGATAGGCCACAGTGAGACTGGTGTACAGATGACCAACAACATATACATCACACCCTAAAACAACCTAAAAGCAGTATTAAACCTTTATACAATAAAATAATATGACCACCACATCTAAGTTCTTACATAGGCTGCTGAGCTGCAGAGTGGGCTGAGCTATGTACAGCACACTGTATATTGGGGACTTGACATCTGTCCTGGCTTCAAAGGGCAGAACCATTCACACTTGTTAAATGTATGACATAGGTATTGTGGTAGTATCCCAACAATGGCTTTATAAATAGCAGCATGCCTGTGCCTGTGTGAGGTTAAAGAGAACCACACAATCTGAGCATACAGAGTACACTAATTGTATTGACACACCTCAAACCTTCTGTGTGAAGCCTGCACAGCTTTTTTCTCTAATCTTGTGGGATGACGTTAATAAGTGAGCAATGCAGCTACCTTTAACATTTAACAGTCACAGGATTTATGATTCTCTTAATTCATTTGTAAATTCTAAACTGATCTGAAAGCAGAGAGTCACAGATTTACCTGCAAGGCATTCATCTTTTCACAGAACTTACTGTGTGGCTATCATTGTTAATCATATCATGTTACCATGTGGTAAAATTCTTGCCTTTTATCCTGTGGGTTCAAAAAATGACACGGTATTAAATAACTTTTAAACAAGCTCACCCTTATAATACAGCCTTATTTATTTCCCTCCCAAGTGAGATTCCACTGTCTGTCAGTTCATTATCTCTGCTGTAATCACTGACAAAGGCAAAAATCTCCAGAATTAATGTTGTGTACCTACCGGTGAGTTACCACAAAGGTAACAATGAAATGGGACTTCAAGACCACAGGTCTCTTTTCTACTACCCTCTCTCAGAGGGTATATCTGCTATTAAATGAGTACTCCACCAATTCAGCATTGCACTCCTATATTAATCCTAAGTGACAGCCCATAAGGAATAACAGTATCCAATATCTGTCAGCTCAGTATTTTTAACCGTGTGTGCGGGCTCTGTGCAGGACAGCTGACTTTATCTTCTGTCAGTGAGGCATATCATTTATCCAGACGTGTGGCAGGATGTTGTTTTATGTATTAAGGCTGTGTGCTGCTTTCATATTGTTTTGTGTACCTATGTGTAATTATTAAGTGTGGATTTGGTCAAATTAGATCTGTGATTACTAGTGACTGCACTGCAATCTAGTACTGAACTGTGCAGTGTTGGCCAGAGAAAACAGGCCCAAATTTCTCAGTAAGTGGTGAGATTTTTTTCTCGTCATTGATCAGCTGTTATAGCCCCCCCCCCCCCCTCTCTCTGTCTCTCTCTCTCTCTCTCTGTCTCTCCTGATGCTGTTCTAACACACTCATCAATGCAGGTGTATCACCTCAGCTGAGCAGCTTACTTCTGAAGTTGAAATAAATAAATGGAATGAAATGATTTTTAATCAAAGGAGAACTGTAACCATGTCGTGAGGCATGTCTACAAGTTCATATAGTGATAGCAGTGTACTCTGAAAACATCAAGTGTTATATTCCTACATCACCTGTATATTCAACCACTGATTTTTTGCTGTTCCTGGGGGCTTGATAATTAATACATATATGGTCTTATTTGTCTGGTTCCAAGCTGGTGCCCCATCTATTCCAATGAAAGTTGCTCACATGGAACACATTGCATAAGTTCTTTAGGCTTCCAGATTTTTGGGCCCATAAAGCTCTTTAAAACTTTCAGATATCTTTTGTATTAATTGCATATGGGGAAAAAGTTTTTTCTAGGCTTAAGTGCGTCATGTGATCTGCAATTACTACTAACGATGATGCTATGAGTGTGACTGCCTCAAAAGAATCTTGGGAAATGTAGGAAAATTCAATTACTAAGCACTACTATGTGCTTAGGCACATGTCTGATTAAATTGAGTGTGTTAAATATGGCATTACTAATGTGATTGCTGAAGGTGCACTACAGTTTGTCTCACTTTTAATTCTGATACAAAGAGGTTTGGTACAAATATGCATTAAAAGCAAGTGACTTAAAGTGTCTTGGTCAATTATCTTTATATCCATACTCACCTCTAATCCTTCCAGAGTATTACTGCCATTACTCCCTCCCTCTCTCATTTTCCTCCATCACCACTGCTTCTACTCAGAGAGACAGACCTGCGTCTGAGCTCAGACAGGTCGCTCAAGTGTCTGGTTTCACTTGACCTCCTGCACAACAGTTCACAGAAAAGAATCAATTATTCGCTGAAATGTGTTCCCCAGAGTGGGGACTCTTAATCCTTTTCAGCCTGAGACTCAAATTGAGTAAATTTAGGCATCTTGAAACGCAGGTTCATTAGAGCATCTGAGTGCTCTGGGCATGCGGGGCAGCCAAGAGGAAAAAGTCTGTGAACCCAGAAAAAACGCAATCACACTCAGACGAAATGAATGTCACATACGCAGAATATAAACTCACCCTTTTTTACATGCATATTTGAACATAAACGCCTGTACTCCCTGCCCACACACACAAATGCACTATGTTCTCTTGGCTGTGTAGCAGGCACCTACCCTGTGAGATTCATGTGAGATTCATGTGAGTTTGTTTGGTCTGAAACCTTTGTTTATTTATAGCTCTCTCCTCTCCTTCCTGGGGATCTGACTCACAAAGAGGCTTCTAAATAGTCAGAGTACTGCTGCAATATCTGGCTTCATAAAATCAAACAATGACAATGCTGTTTGGACAAGTGTTATTATGTAGCTGGATACCAACAGGCTCCATTAATCTGGGATTTTCTAATCCAGCTGTGAATGTGTTCACATCATGTGTCAACCATATGCAACATGTAACATGGACAGATCAAGTTACTTTATTAATAACTGCAAGAAAACTGGGTTGTTGCAGGACCATGAGAGATTCATGAGTAAAAATACAATATAAAGCAGTAGAGCTTCAAATGGAAATACAAAAATAGCAATACATTTGAAAATGAGATAAAATGACTGTTACCCATTCCTCACAGGGTGATATGCATTGTCAGCATTGTCATACAAATGCTAATGCAGATGACACTGTTGTAATAATAATTTGTAATAAAAAAACAGAGTATGCATAAAAGCTGCTGTACTGGTTACAACTGATATGGAAATGATCACAAAGTGGCTTGGGTATTTTTTTAAACCCACTCACATCCACCTAATGTGGACATGCTTATCAAGGGGAAATGGAAAACATAATGTGATTGTTGAATATAAATGTCTTGGTGTTATTTTAATCTCAGACCTTAATTTTCAGAAAACACAAAAAGTGACAAAGGCAATTAAATACAATCTACAAAACACAAGACACATTTCATTTATTTACCATCTTACTACAGGTAGGATGGGTCCTGTGACCCACATTTAAAAAAACAAAGAGTAATTGTATGATTCAGCACAGCACTCCTGTAACATTGTTGGACTCAGGGTGGACAGGTTAAAAAAAAGTATCAAAATCAATGTAGCAAAAACAGATATATCATCTTTTTTATACCATGCATTTATCTTCTCTGTCAAAACTGATGACTACATTACCCACAGTGCTCGACTGTACTCACTGGACTGTACAGATTTAGGTGTGTTATGCTAATAGCCTTGATCATTAGCCTTAAGCAGAGATGAGGAGTGGGCTACAGAGGTCTGGTCTCCCAACCCCCAGGTTTTTTATCTTTTTATTTTCAGACTTGTAGTCTTAAAGCCAACCAATGACCAATCAGATGATCTGGAGCCAGAAAAAGGCTTTATACAAATTTTATCACAAACTGTACACAGTCGTACTCCCCAACACCACAGACTTGAGTGTGTAAAGTTGGTAGAGTTCCCCATTTAATGACCTGACCCAGCCTTTACTATGTGCTAGTTACTATTTGTTGTAAGAACACCATAACATGTTTTAGAATATCCTCCACAAAAGATTGTATCATACTGCATTTAAGCAATTGCTTTTTTCTGTTAAACTCTCTGCCAGATGACCTTAAGAGTTATAGCCGAGTCAGGAATTTTTAAGCCAAATTAAAAATTTGGCTAAAAGCAACTTGGTGCTAAAATCAATGCATTTTGCACTTTCATTCAGTCTTTTAATTTGGCTAACATCTGTTTCATGTTTTGCATGGTACTGTATCAGTAGGGATGCATTGCAGTGCATAACTTAGGGGTATGTGTCTTTAATCATGTGGTATTGTATTTTGTCACTGTATGCATGAGTGGCAAGAAAAGTAGCTTTCATCTAAGTCTGACACAATAACTTAATTGACATCTATGAATATGATGATTCAGAATAAGCTTGCTGTAGATGAGCTGGTAGGACTAAGCAGCATATGTAAAAGCCGCAGTGACATGAATAATCAGCAGAGTGAGAGTGTAATGTCAGATTTTGATGACTGATAACTTATTTGAATGTGACTGAAAGAATCAGCTGAACACAGATCAGCTGATGGTCTGTTCTGCCTGAAGTAGCTCTGTGCCCTTTTCAAACAATATGAGCTACTTTTATTGCCAATAGGCCCACAAACACTGCAAATACATATTATAAACATAACTCTGATATAATATTATATCTACGAAATAACAATAGCTATATTTGAAGAAAATAGCTGGTCTCTGAACATTGTTGCCATGGAAACTGTGTTAATTCAGTAGTCTTCACTGATGCAGTTATTGCAGTTAGATTGCAAAAAGAGTTTAAATATTTGTCCACACTTTCATCAAGACTGATAAAGAATATCTAGGACATTAATTAGAAACCAGTAAAGTAAATAAGATTAAAGTGGGATACAGGTTTAGATTTGGCTTAAAATGTTATTTTGAGTTTATTTGATCATTGGGGATCATATAAATAGCTGAGTCAAGCTCCTAATAAGATCATTGTCAAAGTTACTGTAGGGGAGGCAGTGCGAAAGCAGTATTAAGTAGCAAAAGACAAGGCATGTTCTTGCCTTCTGCGTTTGACTTATGAGGTCCATCACATGTTTCACCCCAGGATGAAATCAGTGACCAGAAAATAAATATGCTTATTGAAGAAAGAGAGGGTTGTAGGGTTGTATCTGTAAGTGAGCATGAGATGTGACTTTGTGTGGTAGAGGGTTATGATGTTTTACAGAACAACTTGAACTTTTCAGGACAAGCTCGTGGGTCGTATATGTGAGTGTATGTGAGGCCAACCTGACTGTCACCCAGAGCTAATGCTGAGCCTATTACGGTCTCTACCTGAGAGAAATGATTCAGCCTGGTGAGATCATCTGCCCTGCTGTTGTGCCAGTGTTAGGAGGGTAATGAAAATGCCCCAATCATAAAAAGACCTTTGCTGTATCAGTTTACCTTGTTCTCAGGGAGGGGAAGCTAACTTTTTACATGTGCAAAGTTGCTCACAAATGTATTAGGTCTCTCCCTCTCACACACACAAACACACTCACTCCCTGCTACTTTGCCAGGACAAAACCTGTCTACTAGATTACAGGCATTGTATTACATTTAGACATGACTGTATAAAGTTGTTTCAGTCATAATCTCACACCTTTTACCTCCATTGAATTTATTTCATGTACCTAATCTCTTTGCGGGTGCATTATGCTGAATGACAAGCATGGTTTCTTTGTAATGAATGTAATGAATGAATGAATCAAGTCTTTTGCATGATTTAGCAAAGTAAGAACACTTTGAAATTTTTGCTTAAAATGTTACATGACAGCCTCAGGACTAATTATTAATGAAATAGAAATCTATAGATTATAGCTCTGAAAGTAACACTGGTGTTATTTATTTTAAAACTATGTCATGAAGAGACTAAAAAGCGACAACAGATGTATCCTTTTGGCAAGTATTGTCTGATATACAGATAAAAGAGTGCTGTTGTACAGGGTAACATGTTCCTTCACTCTGATCAACATGGTAGAGTTTATTACTCATCAAATTAGCAAAGCAGTTTCACACAGACACTTGTCCCCGAGCATGTCCAATAACATCTGCCTGATGTGAAACAGCTTTCCATCCAACCATATGGAGGCTGAAGCTAATCCCAGCTGACATTGGGCAAGAGGCTGATTAAACCCTGGACAGGTTGCCCATCTGACACATAGAGACAGACCACCATTCACACGCTGTTTCGCACCTTGGAATTAAGAGTCGCCAGTTCCTCCCCTGAGAACCGGGAGGAAACCCATGCAGGCACGGGGAGGACATGCGAAGCCCCCATAGACAGGCCCCAGCATGCCCGAACACAGAACTTCACAGGCAGCACTGGGGTGCAATAGTCCCACCAAGAAATTACTAAACATCCGACATATAAAATCCTGTCTGATTTATTTTATTTGGCTGCTGTCTCTCCCATTCTCCGACTGATCTAGTCCAAAAGCGCCCAGTTGCCACAGCAACCTTCTATGCACTGGAATCAGCTGGGCAAGTTCACGTTCCTAACATAATGCAAGATGTATTTTTTTAAGCTGTTATTCAGTTTGCATTGGTGCACTGGCACTGGTGATGAAAATTTATCATGAAATTACCACGTCAAGAGGAACCAGAAACTAGTGAAAATTAGGAAGTTGAGGCAGAGAGAGAGAGAGAGAGAGAGAGAGAGGTAGAATGACCTGTGACATATGACAGTAGCTTCTCTGGTACTCCTCACTCCTGGCAGTGCTGTTTGTGATGTTAGTCGCCCAGCAGTCAAAGGAGGGTCGTTTTTTTATTTTTTTAGATGGATTGCTATGGCATGGAATTATAAGTTGTGATTGTGGTCTCCTCAGAGGAATTGGTGACAATATTAAAAAGGTAAAATATTGCTAGTGTATCCTTTTGAAGGATGCTTACCTGGCCAGGGTGATGCAGGGGACTGATTCCCAGTAGTGGTACCTCTGGCCATGTTTTCCAACAAACTCATTGTGTTCACTGGTGGGAAGAAAGTGAGGGACCATGTTCTTGTTGCTGCTCTAACAACTCCTACTGGTTGGTTGAGAGTCTGGTAATGGGTGGAATAAGTGAAACCTCCATGTGCGTCACATATTCCTATTGAAGTTCAACACTGGTGGGTGAAAAAAAGTGACTGTTGACAGCATGTGTTCACATAGGTAGCACATGTCTGTCTACAGCCTCTCCAGGCAAACAGTACAGTTAGCAGAGGGAATTGGGAATTCCAGACTGGGAGAAAACAAAGGAAAATGTTCCAAATAAAAAATGTTGAATTGTGTCCCTCTTGTCTGTTTGTTTCTGCAGCATCCTATTTGCAGACATCGAGGGTTTCACCAGTCTGGCGTCCCAGTGCACAGCACAGGAGTTGGTGATGACTCTCAATGAACTCTTTGCTCGCTTTGATAAGCTGGCAGCGGTAAGGACGCAATCACACACATGTATGTGTAACACTCACAAACAGTGCTTATGAGAAAGATCACATTACTTTGCATGAAGATGTTAAGGAAGCTAAAAAAATTGTTTTTGATGTCAATAGGCAGTAAATATAACAGTACATACAACAAATTCACTAGTTCATAGCATACATACAGAAAAGATGTGATTCCATTCCAAAAGATAACACTAATGAAACATGGCTTGTTCAGTCAGAATCTGCTGTGCCACATAGGGTGTTTTTTATGAAAACAGCCACAGTTCTACTTATGTGTGGCATTAGTTAGAGGTCAGACAAGCCTGATCACATTTCTAGTGTTCCTGAGATCATTCTTCTTGCTGGTGACTGTGACTGAGATTAGTAGTACAGTTATTGAGTGTTACTGAGCTATTCGGCTGAAAGCTTACCTCTGGTGTTACTAAGTTTGACGCTCAGATCTGTTTATTTGTTTATTTATTTGGATCATCATTAGCTGTTACCAACGCAACAGGTTCTTTTCCTCACAGTCCACAGCTGAGGGACCAAAAGTCCTGTATATGAGAAGGACTAAAGGAGTACAGGCTCTATAAAGCAAGGAGCAGCAGAGGAGAACATGCTCTATGAACCTCTGTACAGGAGGAGGACTAAAAGGAGGTCGGAGCTCCTATTCACAAGGAGGGCTAGAGGAAGAAAGGCTCTTTTCAAGTTCCTGTAATAAAGGAGGACATGCTGTTTTGAGCCTCCATTGCATAAGGAGCAGATGAAGAACACACGTTGATTTAAGATCCTGTACATGAGGAGGGCTCGAGGAGGAAAAGCTCTTTTGAAGCTGCATGGAAAATGAGGCTTTGAGGCATTTGTGGCATGTATACCATCTCAACTGTAAGAATATTTGATGTATTATTGAAACACGGGTAATATAGTGCTGATAATTCACAACATATTTTTTGTTCTTCAGGAGTATAATCAACATGATATTTTAGATAAATAGACAGAGGAGGTGCTGAGATGGACATCAGACAAATCATACAGAGTACATGAAATTAAATTCAGCTGTTACCACAGGAGGAGAACAGTGTTGCATTAAGAATGGGACTTGAAGAGCAAATAAACTGACTGATGCAGCCAGTGTGAACAAGGCGTAACAGATTTGAATACTGATACAGCACTGCAGCTGACCTGTGGCAGGTTTACAACAGAGCTTCTCTTACCTTTTATCAGTTTGTTCAAACCCAACCCAGCTCCAAAGCTGTGAAACATTTGGTGAGCAATGACATGGTTTATATCAGGCATATGCATGTCTCATGGTTCTATTTCACTTGGACGGTGTCCACATTAAGCTGGCTAAATCCCCCAACTGAGTTTGCATGTCTCAGCAGGCTTACATCATCATTTTCCCAAAGCTCAGTCCACACTAAAACAAGTGACCAGCGTTTCCAGGTTTATCCACTCTGAACAATGATGGGCAGAAGACAAAATGGAGAGAAGTATGTGGCCGTAGTCTTAACCGTAGTCCTTAACTTTATTTGGTCCTTGTTTCATTGTAGTTAAGACATACAGACATCACTGTGATAGCAACGCATGCAGATTTCATATTTTAGAATTGAAAATTGCTAAAATGTTATTTTCTAAATGATGCATCTCTTAAAGTCAACTAAAAGACAGTTATGAACCAACCAACCAATCCTAACACACACAAGGATGTGTGCTCTGAGTTCTTGTGTTTAAAGCTCCAAAATATCTACTCCATATCTGTTATATCCTGTAATCTGACACTTTTTTATATATCTCTGAACCACAGTTTCATAAATGGCACATTCATGAATATTGATATTTTCTTTTTCTTATCCAATACACTTCATTGTTTGTTCAGGTTACACTCGATGTATGTCATTTGTTTATGAAAGGTGAAATGAGGCACTAATCAATATTTATGAGTGAAACAGGCACAATGGCATTATAAACCAGAGACGTTGCTACTGACACTTTTATGTCCATGCCAGATGTAGCTTGTATCTGTGTATACACATGCATGCACACACTACAGAAACAAACACACACACACACACACACATACACGCACACACGCATTTTCTGTCTGTGCTCTTTACACAGTGGGTGTCTTTGTATTTTCCCAGAGCCATGTGCTAGAGAGATACTCAGGTGGCTATCATGAGACACCGTGCTCTCCCGAGCCCTCTGGATCCACAAGCACACACACACACACACACACACACACACACACACACACACACACAAACCATATTATGACCATCTCACACACTGCTAAGAGGTCTATGGTGAGATGCAGCTCTTGTAGAAATCTTGCTTTCCTTTTGCATGTAACAGTTCATAGCTGCAGATACAGCGTCTTTTCTTGTCAGCAGTTAGAGGCTGCAAAGATTCAGCTCTATGGCTGAGTGTCTATTTAAAGGGTCAGTTCACCTAAATTTTACAAATTAGATATTTTCTCACTTACCATGAGTGGGTAGTGCAGATAATTTTAGTTTTACAATATGTGTCCTGATATTGAAATATCTGTCTCTACGATTTCTGCATCTACCTGCCTTAAACCTGCATTAACTTTTTGGCTGGACTGGCCACAGACCAGCCCTATAATTCACATTATATACCCTACCACTGACTATCCCTGTAACAAATTGGCCACAGTTTCACACACTGACCATACACGGTCCAGCCATATACTAGGTTTTGACCTAGCCTTGTTTTTGGCCACTTACGGTAATTCCAACATTCACTCTCCTTTTAACTCTGTTTTGGTCTCTACCAACTTCTGAGGGAAATATCTGACTTTTCAGCATCTGAATACTCGACTAGCTTCACCAGCCATTCGCTAATTTTGTCTGTCTGCAGTTTGGTTCTGTACAGGGAGTGTACTGTTTTTTTAACTAAAAACAGTGAGAGGGAACCAAAACCGTAAAGTTGTGGAACCTAAAACCAAAACAATTGGCTGAAAGACGCTATGAAACTCAGTAGAGATAAGGGGAACTGCAGAGTCTGCTGATAGTTCTTTGTGGGTTCATCACTACAAGCAAGCTCTCTTCCATTACACATTGTCATTTGATCCATTGTTATTATTAAAATAGATGATTAGAGCTGCTTTAAGTTCTTGTTACTGAGAGTCTCAGAAACGAGGATGCTGTAAATGCCTGCTTAAATCTTATATTTTTTAAATTCCACATTCATGATTGGAAACCTCAGTTGCATTTGATTTGATTGATTGATTGATTTGATAACCCACCACCCACCACTGACAGTGATATTTAAGGATGAATAAACTTATGACTTAGTAGAACAATCTGTACTTTATCCAGGCAAAGAAATATAAAAGCGAAGCCATTATGAAACCCACCACAGTAAAGGCTCATTCACTGTAAAATTATGAGTTGGTGTACATTTCCAGTAAGTTGTTCTTCCCTGACAGGAGAACCACTGTCTGCGAATCAAGATCTTGGGAGACTGCTACTACTGCGTGTCTGGGCTGCCGGAGGCGAGGGCTGATCACGCCCACTGCTGTGTGGAGATGGGGTTGGACATGATAGAGGCTATCTCGTAAGTTTCCCCCAGGGTTAACAAGTCATCACTGCTTAACGTGTGACTGCAATTTGTAAAATGCAAGAACCAGTGGCTGCTTCTGCTCTTTTTCATATCTTGGTTTGCTCCTGTGAATGATCAGAGAGCAATACCGACACCCAACATGTGATGTCATTACTCTGCTCAGCAGGGTTGAGGTTACAGTTCAAGGCTTGAGGATGACACATTGATCACTAGTTGTCTGTTACTCATTTCCTGAAGGGCCTGCATGCTCCTCAGTGCCTTTAGATTTTTCCAACAGCAAGTTTCTAAACCATAGCAGCTGATCTGCTCCACACTGCTCTGTTAGCATGATCCTCTCTTTGCATGTATCCACCCTGTCCATTTTCTGTAGCCGCTGATCTTGTTCAATGTTGCAGGGGTCTGAACTATATAGGAGCCTATCCCAGCATGCATTTGGATAATAATGAAATGATAATTGATAAAATGAGTAACTGTTTAAGTCATTTATCAAGCAGAAATGTCAAATATTCTGAGGTTGCAGCTTCTCAAATGTGAGGATTTAAGGCTTTTCTCTGTTTTATATCATAAGTTTATTTCAATATATTTGGGTTTCAGACTGTTGGATGGACATAAGCAATTAAGCAAATTAAAAACATCATATTTGATAAAAACTAATGATTAATCAAGTCATTCAAAATTAATTGTCAATGAATATAATAATTAATTATCCCAGAGGACAAGAGGCATGGTCACCAGTTTGTCACAGGGCTAATATTGCTTCTGCATATCATTTTGCATTTCATTTTATTTACACTTCTGGATTTAGATATTTCCTTTTTAATGCCGTTAAAGCAGCATGGCAAGCATTGCACAACAACCACAAATACTGGTGAGAATGTGATGGTGTCCCAGCAACCTGAAGTTGTTTCCCAAAGCAGAGATGAACTCTGAGGTAGTCTTCAGTCACGCTATAGGTCATAGCAAAGAGGCTAGTCCAGTTGCAGTGTCAAAGAGAAAACACAGCCTAGAGAAATTTAATCAATAACAAACAAAAAATAAAGAACAGTGATTAAGACATCATAGTACTAAATAAAGTGTTGACCAATTATCACTGGGAAGTGTAATGCAGAAACACCTCAGCAGTCAGCGTGATGTTTGCGAAAGTAGAAGACAATAATTTAGCAGATTACCCCTTTAAAGATGATTTGACAGACTGTTGTGATGTTTCTTGCAGGTTGGTGCGGGAGGTGATGGGAGTGAATGTGAACATGCGAGTGGGCATCCACAGCGGCAGGGTGCACTGTGGGGTACTGGGACTCAGGAAGTGGCAGTTTGATGTCTGGTCCAATGACGTCACACTAGCCAATCAGATGGAGGCCGGGGGCAAAGCTGGGTATGTCTCTCCAATTGGAATGAACTTCAAAGTTTTACTAAAACTGGATGACCAGCCTAGTATGTTGCAGACATTTTTGTGGTTGTGTTTTTTGTGTTCTCATTGCAGACGTATCCATATCACCAAGGCCACTCTGAATTATCTGAACGGGGACTACGATGTGGAGCCGGGAGCAGGGGGAGAAAGAAATGCCTACCTAAAGAAGAACAACATAGAAACCTACCTCATTGTGGGATGCAGTCAGAAACGGGTACAGTCCTCATTATTGTCCGAAATGCAGTCACTTTTCTAACTATAGTACACTCATAAACAGATCAACCATATTTAGGTTTTTGTTTAAAGCTGCATTAATCAACTTTCGGCCACTAGGGGGTACAACAACTCCAAAACAAGCTGACAGAAAGACACCTCTGACATATTATCGCCTTATAAAGTTGGCTAACATGTTAGCAAATAATGGTTATTTAGACATCCAGCAATGCAAACTTTTAACTGTTTTCTCATATGAACTCCATACAATGTCCGGAGAATCAGTTCCAGACATTGTCCAGAGTTGCCCTTACACATATATAGCAGGAGATTGTCCAGATAGACATTTTCATTGGCGTCTTCGTGTAAATGACCCTTCTTCTTCACCTTTGGATGTTTCTTTACTTTTGGTTTCATGCCAGTCGCATAATAGAAATGTCATCAACATGCCCACTAGCTTGCAAATTCACTGCTCTATTCACACATGGACTCAATCAGACATTATACGATCTTTGTACTAAGGAGCTGGCAGGGTAAAGTCTGTTTAATGTCTGGTCCAACTGATTCGGACATTTGCCTTCTCACATACAGCTCCTCCAGGTACTGTCCGGATAACTCCAGTGTTGCAGTGCATGTGTGAAAGAGGCTTTTGTCTGTAGTTTCATCACTTATTGTTTCTTGATTATTTGGGGATTCATTTTAGGGATTCATCTAAACAGCATCTTTTGCATTATTCCCTCAATTTTTCCCTTCACTTTTTGTTAGTGAAAGCATTTTTTGAGTTGTCTTCGTTCCCATAGGGCCCAGTTTACAAGTAGTTAAAAATGTGCTGAAAAGCATCCACTGGCAGCAGGGAACATGACAACTTTAATGATTAGGAACATAAAATCTGGGAAACATTGAACCACTGCTACAAAAATGTTTTTGGTTAAAAAAAAAAAAAATTAAACTGAAAACAGTGAGTGTTAACTATTGTCAACTATGTGGAACTGCAATAGCTGCAGTAGACAGTGCTTTTATTGTAATTAATATTATTAGCCAAGAGCTGATGGTACATGTCTATTAAGGCTTGAAACAGCACAATGTAACTTTCCAAAAATCTACTGAGACCTCCTTCATGTTGATGTTAATTATTCTGAATCTAAGAACTTGACATTTTTGATGCATCATTATAACCAAAGCCAATCAGCTGTTCCTGATAGAGCTATATTTTAAGATACACACAGCCAGTCCATATTGTACATATGATTGTTTAAAAATGGGTATTCTGTCCCATGTGAACTGTGTTTCAGAGAGGAATGAGTTTGTCTCCGCTTCACTGCATGAGCCCCAGTGTGTTTATGACTGGGCTGCTTTTATCAGCTGTCTCTGTCCTCCAGCAGTATCACAAGCTGTGACTATAGATAGCATGTCATGTGAAGTGGTATCCTCCTCTCATTTTGCTGCTCATGCTGTGAGACAGAGGAAAGATTGTACGGTCCAATTATTTTAGTTAGCTTCCAAATTTTTATTTTAAAAAAATACATCCTAGAGCAAGTATGCAGTTCTAATCTCAGATCTGTAAGAAGTAAAACCGTTCAAGATACTATCTCCAGAAACCATCTTTGAAAGCAACACAGTTGCAGCTGCTGGGGATCCATGTCTTCTGCTTCTCTGTGGGTTTTGGCCGTTTCTGTTTTGTCTGTTGTGTTACTGGGGGGAAAAAAGCTAATTATTGAGGCAAAACGTCAGGAACATTTTTTTATTTAAAACTTATAAAAGTACTCTTCTTTGAATAAAATGTCCCTGATAGGGGTTTTCCACAAAAAAGCTACATTACCAAGTTAGAAATTCTTCAAATTTAAAACTACTCCTTTTCCCTCATTGAAAAATCCAGAATCTATGAATATACAAATATTGTTCATTTCAAAAATTTAACTGCTGGACGCAAAATATTTCTTACTCCACTGAAAAGTCCATGTATGTGCACTGGGGGTTTGTAAGTTGCATACTGGACCATGATTGGCTCCAAAATACTTATGTCACTAATCCGACTCATAGGTACATGTCTTAAACTCAGATTTAAAGTGATCTCAGAGGAACTTTCCACTTTCAGCAGATGAATGTGAAAACAGCCTTCTAGTGTCAAACTCTGCACATGCATCATTCTGCACAGTGAAGCTCAAACATTCAACTGTGGTAATAATAAGAAATGCACATTTTTGTGTGGAGTTATAATGTGAAGCTGCTGTGACTCTGCTTTTGTAAATTCGTTTGCAAGCCACTTGCACTTTTGCATAAAGATTTGCACGATACAACACAACCATGTGTCTTTTGAAAATTTGAGATTGAGAAGGCATAACTCACCCATTTCCCCTATGCTGCACAATATGCTATTTCATTTGTTTCTGTCATATTAAAGGGTCAGTTCACCCAAATTCCTAAAAAATATTTTCTTCTTACCTATAGTAATGTGATATTTTTGGTTTCATTTGCCCAGATTTTAAGATATCAAAATTTGGTGCTGCTCAAATGTAAAAATTAAACAGTAACTCATTGTTTCTCTCCAGAAATAATGTCCTGGTTTATCCAGCAATCCTGTTATGAACACCTTTCATTGGAACTACTTTCTACTGAAGAAATAGTCCCAATGGAAATTATTCACAGTGATGTCTGTGGATTGTGCAGAGCAACAGAGGCATTATTTCTACGAATACACATTGTTGTTCAGGTTTTTCAAATGTAAATTTCTCATGCTTTCATGAATACAAACAGGATGCCTTTCACCACCAATATATTGAGGTGATTTATTTTGTATGGGCTCCCTGTGTGCACAGGACTATAAAGGCAGAATTGTTACATTGACAATTTTAAAGCTGGAGTGTGGGACTTTTACGTATAAATGAACATCTGTTACATTCAAGCCCTTGCCAAACAAGTTCACACAATGCTGATTAAGCCTATCACTGCCAGATAAATCTCTGTATTTCACAGTATACAGAGTTTTTAAATCCGGTGTCTGTGGTGACTTTCCCCTGCTGGCGCACTGGTAGTGATGCGTTTTATGTCAACCAGCAATGATGGGTTTACGACTGTCGACTCGGGCAGACTGTCCTCAGTGCACCCCAACTGTGTCGCGTCACTAGGGTGGGGACGGGCTCATGTAAAAAGCATCAGGGGTCTGCAGCAATGATGTCGACAGTGTTTGTGTAATTACTCTCACTGCCAGAGGAGGGAGACAAAAGTTCCACACTGCAGGTTTAAGTACAAGAAAAATTTAAAAACAAGCAAGGATCAAAACAAACATTAAAACATAAAAAACTGCAACTTAAATAAAAGTGTTTTAAAAAGACATTAAACCAGCAATACACACATTTAAATATAAGAATGGGTGGTAAGAGCTTACAGTCTTTTCCTTAAAGGTTCTATATGTAGAATTGTGAAGCAATTTACATGTATTAATCGTTTTTTATTGCCAATGAGTGAACGGGTAATCCAGCTAACCTAAACAAACGGCCGGCATAACAACACAACACAACAAAAACGGTGCTGACTAGAAACACACTGCAGATATTAGCTCTCCAGCTAATGAAACAGCTAGCTGCCTCCGTCAACCACCACACACTTCTCAACAAAACACCCCCACGATGACAAGTTGCCCACTCCCGAGCACACACAGCTAATTTCCTCAACAAAGGAGCAGAAAACAAGCTCCAGATTGATAGCAGAATATAGTTTACCCCTTTTGTTCCTGTTGGTAGTCCAAAGGTCGTAATAAGCACACATTTCACAACAAAACCGCAGCGTGTTGCTCCCCAGTCCGCAGCGCAATGTTCCCCAGTCCTCCGCCCGTTGCTGCCCAGCAACAGCTCGGTTTGCAGGTCAGGTCAGGTTCGGGTGGTTAATACATGGTGCAAAACACATTAGAGATCTTTTATGTAATTATGAGAAGTGTAAGCAAGGAAAAAGACATCACCTGCAATAGTCCCACGCTGCGACCAGGATGTTGACTACAGCTCATTTAACGGCCACAGGTGTCACTAATGAGAAGGAATTTCTGATTTCCACATACAGAACCTTTAAAGATCTGCAGATTTAACCATAAGTCAAAGTGCAGTCAATGGCAGACTCATTTAAAACTTTTAAATCAGCCAAAGAAATCAGGTGATCTAACTTTAAATCCTGGTGAGGATAAAAACAACTTTTAATTGCTTTTTCCATTGCCTGGTTTCAAAGGTGGGAACCTCCAGAACAAGCTCATACTGAGGTCTAATAAAATGTATGTAAGTTTTTTGTTAGTCCATCAACAGGTAATGAGTAATTCTCTGTTTTGTATCTTCATCTCTTACAGAAAGAGGAAAAGGCGATGATAGCCAAAATGAACCGACAGAGGACGAATTCTGTCACCCACAACAGTGGCCACTGGACTGACCGTCCGTTCTACAATCATCTGGGTGGCAACCAGATCTCCAAAGAAATGAAGAGAATGGTGAGGAAAATTTGTGGTCATTGTTATCAGAAAAGCGTCCTGGCCATCTGTTTTGTAGCACTGCTATTATGCATGTCAATGCTAATAGAGTGCAACAACCAGGCAACTCTCCTGGCAATATCTCGTCTCAGCTCTCATTGGGTGATGAAGCCAACACATTGTTAATACCCATGATCCTTTGATCTTCAGCACTGATGAGCAGTGGCGATGGCCCTTCATGGCATACTCCACCTCTCACACCTCACCTCGGCTCTGAGAGGCTCTCTGGAGCACTCAGGGAGACAACAGCAACATGTAGATGGCACAACAAATTGTCACTCCACTGCTAGCTGCTAACAGCAAAAAAAAAGAAAGAGACAATTATCCACATCCTCAAAACTCTAACTTCTCCTGGGCTGAATTTGACTTGGAGGAAAAGCTTGAAATGTAGGAGCAGCGGAGTGATGAGACCATATGGAGATTCATTTTTATTTGCATACTGTTGCTCTCCCTGCTGAGCTGACCCTGTGCACAATGACTCACTCAGTGAATGGATGCACCCACACCTGACACACACACACACACACACACACACACACACACACACACACACACACACATACTCAGAGGATTGTTTCTTGTTTGTCCTCATGTTATCAGTCCACCCACCTCTCTCACTGTATCTATTATAGGGAAGAAGATGACAAAGCTCAGGCTGCATGCACATTTTTCTCTGAAGTTTCACATTTGCTGTTGAACACACACACACATCTCCTAATTGAAAAAATCATAGTTGTGTTTATAGCAGCCTACAGACCCCCCTGGTGGTGACATAGTAGAAAAAAAATATTGAATAGGAAGTCTGTGCACAAGGATTAAATAGTTTTAAAGTAATGTCATTTGTTATTCAGTCTTATCAGATTAGTATATCTATTTTATCAGGTTACTTGATATGAGAAAACAGATCATTTTAAGGTATAATGTCTTCTCTTCATCAGGGTTATCAGGGTTTGAAGACTTAAAATTTTCACATAAAGCCTGCACTGGAGGTGTGCAGTTTGAAAGATGCGGGCATTTACCAGAGTTATCAGGTTGCAGCATGGGAAATGTTTTTGAAGCTTGACTTGACCCTAGGGACTATATATTAAGATATCCTTTGGTGCATCAATATTCATCTTTTGTTTTTCTAAATGTCTCTTTTATTTTTTGCATACTTTACACCTAACAGTTTAAATCAGGATTTTTCTTTAACACGTCTTTTGTAAAGATCCACAGGGGGGCTCAGAAGATCTTATATTGATTGGTCATTTCTTTGTGCTGCTATTGTGAATTTGTAAAGGCTTTTCCTGATCCCATTGGTTGTTTGTTATGCCAGATGTACCTTGTTGACTAGTCAGTCTAATGCCTGTGGATTACTGCCACATGCGTGGGGTCTAACAATTACCACACTGAGGAAGGCCTCAGCCCAAAATGTCCACGCATTAAAAATATTTTCTGCATAAGTCATGATGTGCAGACTTTATGGAGCACCAAACTGATGCCAGGCTGATTTTAAAAAGTAGAAACACTACAGCTAAGACTGGTCAGCATTAAAAAAAAAGGCTTATTTCCTGGCTTTCTGGATGAGTACATTCAATTACTGCTTCTGACACCATGTCAGCAGCTCCTGTTTTTTCTTCGTTTGATGACTTTGTCGCCAGAGTGTGTTCTTTATTCCCTGACTCACAGAGCTCTTTCAAAGTTTGCAGAAACTGTAATGCTTTTGACATCAACTTTATTTTGCTACAGCTCAGCCTTTCTGTTTCCCCCCCCCTGCCTATCACTCTCTCCCTCTCTAACTCTGTACCACTCATTAATCACCCGGCAAGCTCCAGAGATAAAACAAGTTGTACAGACAGAGTTGTAGAGAGTGAGGAGTCAAAGACGCACAGAGGACATGAGAGAGAATTTAGATACAAATGGGAGGGAGGGAATGAGGGAAGGATGGAGGAAGCGTTATGGATTTATATTCTCTCTTGTTCCTCCATCCAGAGACAGATGGAGCTGAGCAGAGTACTGTAATATGTTGAGAGGGAAAGATTGGAACAAGCAGGAATGACAATGTTTACTTTTTACCTTGTGGTTTTTCACATTGCAGTCTTTGCATGTTGAGGCCAGCTGCACTACTTGTGCTCCTTCAGCAGTGACATTACTGTGTTTATCCATGAGAGGGAGCTAGAGAGACGTGTTAGCTCACTTCATTGTAATACTGTATATAGATGTGGATGTGGATGTGGATCACTGAATGTGCCTACTGTTCATTTAAAAACAGTCAAATTAGTAAAGCTATTTATTTCAGAAACTAGAAAACTAGAACTGCCTCTCAGGCTTTTTTTGATGTTTTCCTATAATATTGCTGCTGTAGTATTTAGTAAAGTGTGAGTGTTAGTGGATCTATTGTGGCAGGCAGCTTTGGACAGATGTCAGACAGCCTCTCTTCAGCCCCAGTGTGAGCTAAATACTGAAGTTCAGCTGCAGTTTATGAACCAACAGCAGCAGCAGACCTGCAAAATGTCTCTCTCAGTCTGAGGGTTTTGCTCCTGTCTCAGAGGAGTGGATAATTACTATGTGCAGTACAGCGCTTTCGTGTTATCTACTTATCTACACCATAATGAAAAATATCAATGACACTCTTATGACACTGCTACCTAATGTGAGACAGATGCAAAGAGGAGATGAGAAAGTCACAGAAAATAAGTGAACCTCATTGTCTCTGCTCAATACCACTTCATCTCTTCCTTCTTTTACTTTTTTCTCACCTAATCTGATCTCAGAAAATAATAAAAAATCACTTACTTCTTATTATAATTGCTTGTTGACCACAGCTTGCTCTTTCATTTTTATCAGCAGGCACCTGCTTGACTTTTTTATGCTCAATGAACTTTTCCCTTTATACCTGCTGTTTCATTTCATTTTCTTTGGCTCAAATGAGTCATTGTGTCATTGAGCTGTTATTTTCAAAATTATAAAGCCAACATGAAATTTGATAATTAATATTAAACTGAACAAACTAATGCACACTCAGGTAGATTGGGTGGCTGAAGTGCCTTAGCTATAGGTATTTCATTTACAATTATATAAAAAAGAAAAACAGTAACTCCTCACATCTGAGAAGCTGGAAACAAAGAATGGCATTTTTCTTTGATAAATGACTTAAAGGATTAAAAAGATTTTAAAATATATATTTTCTGTCAATCATTAGATAGATCTCAACATTTGACAGTTTTGTTTATGGAATAATTTTGGATAAAGTAATGTAGAGAGCCCAGTTTGCTTTGAAACAGGCAAGAAATAAAGTTCCAATAAAGGTGTTGCTGTATGACTGTTTAAACTAGACATTTCCATTTCCAGCTAATTGTCTTTTTTGCTTTTCTCTTCTCTTTTCTGTCTTGTAGGGCTTTGAAGACCCCAAGGACAAGTGAGTAGTTACTGTACATTAATATGGTTGTGTCTTGCCTCTCATCCCTCTCTGTCTTGTATCTATTTTGCTGTGTGCCACAGCACTGTTGATGAAAATCAGTGAAGTTAATGACTTTTGCTCACAGTTTGAGTCACAGGACATCTCTGTGGTCTTTAGGGATATACTGCAGAGCCTGTCTGGCACTGAATCAGGTTTCAGGTTAGAGATCCATCTACAGTACTGTACATAAGATAAGACTACAGATTAATTTTTTAATTTACATCTGAGAGCTTATTTTGTTTCCACACTGTTGACAAAAGACCAGCATTAGTAGTGGTCATGAAATATTATGAGAGACTTTATGTTGCTGCTGTTTATGGCTGATGTAAACACCGATTATACACTTAACAATTTGCTTACAAGTAGAAACAACAGATGCTAACATTAATGCATTGTGTACCTGATTACTGAGCACCTAGAGGATGCATTAGCTTTTAAAGAATTGCCCTTTTCCTTCGAATTCACTCTTGGACCTCACTAATGCTTTTGTGGCTGAATGGGAGCAAATTTCTGCAGCCAGGTTCCAACATCTGGTGGGAAGCCTTCCTACATAGAACAATGAAGGTTTTTACAGCAGCATATTAATACCCACGAACAAGGACGCAAACAATCACATAAGGGTATAATGCTTAGGTGTGCACATACTTTGGGCCATGTAGTGTACATTGATGCAGGACTAGGGAAATACAGGCAGTAGACAAAATAACTTAACTTTTAAGTAAACTAAATCACTGTTGTGAATGGGAATCCTTGTAGTCTAGTGGTCTCATGTAACCATAGTGTCATGATTGTTTTCACTGCTAAATGTCAAAGAAAAAAGAAAATTCACTATTGCAACACTGCTGGAAAAAGTGCCTCATACAAGCTTTTTACTGTCTGGTTTGTATCATTGGGAGTTTCTTCGTCATTTGTCGACATGATTTTGAGATCGTTCATGATTTGTCCTCCTTTGGAATACTATTAGTTGTCTCATGTTGCCATGGAAACCCAGATATAAACGTCATGATGGCCTGGGAAGCTTTATACGTGATAAATGCTGCTAATAGGCATTTAACTTAATGTGACCAACCTTTATAACAGTGTTGTAACTGTGACAAATTTCCTTCAGTCTTTATTCAGAAAGCATCCTCATTTTGTCAAAATTCAAAGATAATGTCGTTTTTGAGGTCTACCACTGTCAGATAGATATTCATAAATTGGTGCAATGACGACTGTCTCAGCCACAATCTAAAAAAGACAGAGGAGGGGATGTTTAAGCCACAGGCTGTCAGTGATCAAAGCACTGCAGTCATTTCTAAAGATGTGGTCCTCCTCCTCTCCTCCCATGCTGTTCTGTATCTGTGTGTTCGTTCTGACATCACACTGAGCCGGAGTGTCCATGCTGACAGCTTCTGCTCCGGGCTACAGCACAGATCATACTTCTTATGCAGCCCGACATATTTTTTGGAGTTGAGAGGAAGTACATGCTGTGTTTTTATCATGTTCTGTTAGAAAGTATCACTAGATATGATATCACAGCTTAGTTTGGAAGTCTTACTGAGTGGTCTGGTGCATTCAGAGGCTTGACCCGTCACATATTTTTAGTCCATTTATGAGGACGCTGAAAATTATCTCTGACCCTGAATGTCAAGTGTACTCTGAATGCAGACATTTCAGGGGTGAAAATGCCTCTTAGAGTGCTACAAAAATTCTTCTTTACCACTGTATTAAGGCCTTAAATGCCAAGGATTGAGGCTCAATTTAGGGACATCTCTAATGTGGATATGACTCAAAATAATTAATTTTTTTCTCTTTACTTTGTGTTACTAAAAGATTTTTGAGTTGTTAAAAATCATTTATGTTGTGCTATTGATGTTGTCTCTTTGTTGTTTTGTATTGTAACGTGTCTGTCTTTTAAAGTCACTTCATGAACAATCTCTGTGTAGAATTCTTATTAGGGCCTGAGCACAAAAGTGAGAGGAACCTATTGTTTTTGTAAAGATTATTATTATTCCCCTACACCATTGCATTTTTGAGGGGCTTGGGATGCTCGAAAACTCACGAAAATTAGCACACACATCAGAACTGGCAAAAATTGCAAAGTTCTATAGTGATGGGCTCGAGTGTGGCCAACAGGCTCGATAACGCCCCCAAACGCAGGGCTATGTTGGGATAAAGATGCTTGGATGTTAGTGAAATTCAGTGGGATCATTGCTCTCATCATTCTGTACATGATACATATTTTTTCAAATTTTTTCAAGTCAGCCATTTTGGATTTTGTCCTTCAATTTTCATTTTACAAACACATGTTTGAGGCCTTTAGGATATGTGAAAACTCATGAAACTTTGCACCTATGTTCAAGCTAGTAAGTATTTCAATTATCGCAGTTGGGCTTGGGCGTGGCAAGTCGGCTCTATAGCGCCCCCTAATTACTTTTAGCATTTTTGAGGTGCAAAGGGTGCTCGAAAACTCATGAAACTTTGTAAACTTGATATCTGATAAGGGTTTTGGGATTGGGGCTTGAGGGCGCCCCCTAGAAAATTCTCACTCACTCATAGCCCCCACCTTTAAATTTGACATATATGTACAAAATTTGGTAGGTAGATGTACCATCTCCAGACTTTAAACAAAGTCTCTTGGAGCTATACTCTAAGTCCAACAGTAATCAGCCATTTTGAATCTACCGTGCGTTTACCCAGAACATGAAACGGGAAGTTGTTGTTACTCAACTTTACATCGTCCAGTCTGCCCCATATTTCTCCTGCTTGATAAAAGTCCAGGCCTGAGCACATCTACATGTCAATATTTAGTCATAGTCATAGCGCCACCTACTGACAACAGGAAGTCAACCTTACAATTTACATGAAATTCACATGGTGTGGTCTCCACATGATATACGCAACATGACGTATAATTAGTGGGTGTTCTCTAGCACCACATAGTGGACAGAGGAAGTGAAAGTTATCCTACATGCAATGTCCAACATTCATGAAAACGTATATTCATGTCAGCTGCCCTTTGGTAAATGTATTGCTGCATTAATATTTCACTTATGTAGTATTGCCAATGGGCAACAGAAGGTGAGGCCTAAATGACACATAGTTCATCAAATGTATACACAATTTTTAATATGTCATCTCCAGCACCACGTACTGCCCACAGGAAATGATATTTTACCCATTGACACAGTGTCTGATAATCCTGACAAATCAGAGCCGTGTCAAGCAACCTCCAGTAACGATAGCATGGCTCCCGCTCTTTCTGATGTGCACAAGGTGTGAGGGTCCGTTCATCGCTGCTTGCAGCTTTTATTTCAAATTTTTTAGAATAGAAAAATTAGATGATTCTTGTGAAAATTGGTGCTGTCTATTTGTTGCTGTCAGTCTCAGCATTCACTGGTCAGATCAGTATGTGTTTGTAGGACACATTGCGGCCTTTTCTTTAATTTCATGGATAAAACAACCCTTCTCTAATTTCAAATTGAGGAGGTGAGTGAATTCTACAATCAATGGCTGAATCACCCCTGGACCCATGAACTGACCTCTTTGCCAAGTAGGGATCTGACAACATGACACTGGAGAAAAAAATGGAGATTGAACAGACCTCCTTCGCCATTTCTGACCAATAACTAAATTATGGCCTGAACTAAAAGCATAAATGATCTTTGGGGTCACTTGAACGAGGAGAAAGGACAGATAACTCAACACATGGACAGAAAATCAATTTTCTTATCTCCCCAGACCAGAGTCATAAACTCTAACTCATATTTCTGGAGGACATTCATGGAGTCTCTGCAAATCTGAGCCAAATCTGAATTAAATGTCTAATCATTAAGTATATCATATCACGTTGTTTGTTATAAAAATTCATAAAGAATGGTATAACTTTGATAACTATGCTATAATCTATTGAGAAGATATTAATTTTTGATTTTATTACATTTTGTTACATGTGACAATAAGGTCAGAACTTCAAAGTTTAAGTTTAATCTAATTACATTACATTACATTACATTACATTACATTACATTACAATTGCTGCTATAAACTTTTATTTCACTACTAGATGTGTAGATGGTTTGAGAAGGTTGAATCAGTGAAGGTTGAATGGCTCCTCGGCTCCTCCAGTCTGCATGTCATAGTGTCCATGGGCAAGATACTGAACCCCGAATTGCTCCTGATGGCTGCGCCAATGGTGTGTGAGTGTGTGTGTGAATGTCCTGATGAGCAGGTTGGCACCTTGTATGGCAGGAGCTGCCATCAGTGTATGAATGTGTGTGTGAATGGGTGAATGTTGACATGCGCTTTGAGTGGTGAAAGGTGCTATATAAATACAGTCTATTTATATTGTTACAATGTGACATGAAGTATTCAGAGGTAGTAGACATAGTGACTCTGAAGTGTGAATTTTGCGTTTAAAATTCAAAACTTCCCCAGTGTAAAAAAATTACCATCTCAAGTCAAAGTCAGCCATGCCTTAAAAGTCCCCAAAACAAAGAAAAGAAATATTCATCAACAATCTCGTGTGAAAATGTTTAAAACACACCCAAAACGCCGTCCATTTTGACCAAAATTATAAATAGAAAGTTTGACTGAGCTCAGGTGAGCTGGTCTCAATTCTCTCTTTCTCTCTCAAATCTCTTTTCTTTGTTTTTTGACCAAGTAAGCGCAAATTTTAATGTTTTATTGAAACAAGTTCAGTTTGTTTTTATTTGTTTGTAACATTAAGTCTTGTGTTTCCACGAATAGCATTTGCTTTTGAAGTCACGTCAACTCACACAGAGTTTACCCGCTACTGAATAAAGATTTGACTGCAGTCAATTTAAACTTTATTCAGCATTAAACTAAGATTACAAGAAGCCAGCGAAAGCCTGAATCCTCAACTCAAATTGAAACATCACTTTGAAGAAGATAGAGCTTAAACTGAATCTCAGCCTGCTTGCTGAGGGCAGTACAGCCAAACTGGGAGTTAAGCCGACAGAGTTTCTTTCACAGCCTCAAACACGGCTTGACTCCTCTTCACCGGTGGTTCAACACTGCTGCACCGCAAAGACTCATTTGAGCACAGCAAACAGAGGTCACTGCTTTGAAAAGAACTAATGGTCATGAGACTGATTAATTGATCAAATTGAGAATTGAATTGAGGATTTAATGTTTCCTCTGGACATTAAAGATTACCCTTTAGGAGGTGGTGCCCATTATACAAGGTGATATATTAATACATGCCTTATATTCTTACACATTGCTGTCTACCACAGTCTTTTTTAAAACAACCACTTCATTTTTTTCTACATCTAACTTTAAGATCCATCTAACATATATCAAGCTCTCACTACATCACATGCATTTTCTCTGCGTGCTGTCGTATTCATTCACCCCCTTTTCACTTTTCTCGCTGGGGTTTCCCATCAAGGACGTGGCATTTTTGAGGAGGGAAAAAACGACGACAGCCTTAGACACTAGTATAATCACTGTGATCTCAGCAGCATGGCATCTCAATCAGCTGATTAGTGCCTGTCACAAAGGCCGGAGAATTTCAATCAATGTAAGTGACACTGTGCAGATTTAGTGATTAGTCTAAGACGAACCTGCTTATCAGTGTCTTTCGTGATTGAGAAATGTGGCAGTCTTTTAGGTCAAGTGCTCTTTTTCACTTTGCATATGATTAGCTAAATATCACTGCACCTCAGGTAGGTTGTTCAGGTGACCGTAAAATAATTATAGATGATTTCTGTTTCTTTTGTAGTTGTTCCCACCTTGTGAATAGGGAATTAGGTGCTCAGTTGCACGTGTTAAGAGTTTTACTTAGAAAACGGACATTGTAGTCGAAAAACTGAAGAGCCTTTTCAGTTGTCCTGACATATAAATGTCACCTGGTCTCATCTTGTCTTATTCAGGCATTTCATATTCAGAAACACGCAGGAAAACCTAAACCCAGAGGACGAGGTGGATGAGTTCCTGGGCCGGGCCATTGATGCACGCAGCATCGACCGTCTGCGCTCCGAACACGTCAAGAGGTTCCTGCTCACCTTCAGAGAGCCTGACCTGGAGAAAAAGGTTAGGATGTTCACACACATACACGCATAACGACACACACTGCCAATATAGCAGCAAATAATTGGCCATGACAAGCAATCTTTCCTGTGCAAAAAGCTCTTCCCTGCTCTCTTTTTTCTGTCCCTTGAGGAGGTCAGTCAAAGCAAAGTGTAACATAGAAAGGGAGGAACTGGGGTTTGACTGGAGACGACTACCAAAGGAAAGAAGAGGAAGTAAACTGCTTCAGATGGACAGGTTGAGAAGAAAAGGTTAGAGTTTGGGTCGTAGCAAAACAGTTTGGGGAAAAGGGGAAAGTAGTTGAGACCTGTTTTTTTAAGTTTCAATCACTCTCTCTGCCACGGTGAAAGTGTTAGAAAGTGAAGACTTAGAGCAGATCAGAAGGACTTTTTGTGAGCCTCCTGCTCGCTTTGGGTGAGATCATCTCTGTCTCTGCGTCCTGCATACTATAGATCCTCAGTTTGATCTGCCTAGACAGGGCAGCAACAGTTTTGATACACAGCTACCAGCCCTTATCCGAACCTGGCTTTATTCCAGGAGTTCTTAAGACTTAGGGGGCAAGTCAAGTGTCAAGTCTATCAAAAGAAAAGCAAAAAAGAAAAAAGAAAAGCAGCCTTGTTTTAAGCTCTGTGACAGTTTTCTTTCTTTTTTTTTCTTTTTGATAATTCAGTGGGTTTTTAGAGTTTCTTTTGTTTTAAATTTTTAAAACTTTTTCTTTAGCATTTAAAGAGGTGCTCCAGCAATTTAGTATTACAGTTCATAAAGTTTGGGGATGCACGAGAGACTTGCTGAAAAAACAGTGGTCAAAATGAAAGCATCAGAGGCAGGTGTGTGGGTCACCCTCAGTGCATGTCTTCACAAATGTCTATCACAATCCTTCAAGAACCAAGTTCCAAAAATCCTCATCAATAGTGTGTTCATGTGTTTAAACCTGCAGTGCAGAACCTTTACATATAAATGAATGTCTGTTACATTTAAGCCCTTGACAAACGAGTTTATACAATGCTGATTAAGCCTATCACCACCAGGTAAATCTCTCTGTATTTCATGGTATATGGAGTTTTTAAATCTCATGTGCTGGCTGTTTGGTTGGCCGTTAATCTTGCAGTTCTTCTAGACTTTCCAAATCGGACCGAATAGATCAAATTCTGATAGTGAAACAAGTCATTTCATGGGGGTTGTGTGACGCTCAAAACAATTTATCCACCGTTTTACAGCAGCAACAGTAGGTTATGGCCAGTGGTGCACTGGCTATCGGGCATAGTGTTTTGAGACAAATCCCAGACATATCCGTTTTTACCAGCCCTCTCTGTGTGCCTGTCATTCGGGGTGCACATTAGAGTGTGCTGCATACCTGTGTCAGCCGAGCGCCCCCCTTTACTCTCACTGCCAAGGGGGAGACAAAAGTCCTGCACTCCAGCTTTAAGTTACAAAACAAATTTCAGCTGATATATTGTTAATGGATTTTTAAAAACTCTCAAATATCAATATCAACCTCAAAAACCTTGGATCGTTTGAGCTATAGCCATTCAAGTCTGAATGCTAATCATCAAATTGACTCATTGTAACCTTACAACCATTTCTCTTGTGTTTTTTATGCAATAATCAAATATTCAATCTTGTCTTCATTTATTTTTTATTGTTCAGAGATTTTACCAGGTCAAAACTTGACTTGAAAGCAAAACATTCGAATCTCAAGCGAAGTTTTGAGGGAGTCAAGTCTCAAGAGTCAAAAGCACAGAGGTCACTGTTAGGAGAATAAATATCATCCAAATAGAGGAAAATTGTAATGTTATGAAAAAACAGATGTAATTTTGAGAATACAGTATGACTTTATTCTTGAAATTGCAACTGTTGTGAGAACAAAACTGAAAATGTTTGAGAAAGGTCAAAAGTCACATCTCACAGCAGTCAAGTCCATATGAAGATCTTATTTCTTAAATTAATTCTGACTTGAGCTCAGTCACAAGTGTCACGTCTACAGCTCTGCTACATGTATGCCATGTGTCATGTGTAAGTAAGTACAAAACATAAGGTTTGTCTTTGCACCACTGTATCCAAGTCATCTCTTTTATATTTTTGCACTTTGCAAATAAAGTGACCTTGATTTTAATCTGTTACAGAGAGACAGTGTTTGCTGTTAGAGGAACAGAAAGTCTGTTGTCAGATGTTAAAATGCTGTTTCATTCTCCTCTTCTCGTTCCCTCCTGCAGTACTCCAAACAGGTGGACTCCAGGTTCGGGGCCTATGTGGCCTGCGCCTCCCTCGTCTTTCTCTTCATCTGCTTCATCCAGATCGTCATTGTGCCACCGTGAGTCATCGCTTTCAAAATTTCTGGAAAATCCTCCTTATCCCCACCACTGAAATATGTCCCTATTACCAACTCTAATTATTATGATAAAATGGATGTGATGACAGTAATTTGACTCCTCACAGACACATCTGTTATTACTGCCATTTAACAACAGAAGGCCTAATAAAAGAATGCTAAAGAAAGATGCTAAAGTCATCCATCCCCTACATGCTAACCTAGCATCCACTATTCTAAATAATGTGTATTATCTTAAAAGTTAGGGAATGAGAACTCGTGACAGCTCCAATCTAAATAGTGAATAATATCAAATAATAAAAGGCAAACTCTGGCTGTTTGTGAAAACATTTGAATTACAAAGACTTTTTCTTTTATTTACATAGATAGTGAATGTTACAGGCGAGACTGTTGACAAGTAAAAATCACTGCAGAGGAGGTGAATAGGCTGCATTGTTTTTAATGGGAAATAGTTCCAACAATACAGCCAGGATCAATAAAGTAAAATGTACAAGTCAATAAACCATATTATAACAAAACATAAACTTTTAAAACTTTGGTTTTCTTACCTTGGACAAGGCAGGCAGCCCACTATTACTCAACACTAGTGTGTTGAAGTCAGTCAACCAGGGACACATTAATGTTTTCTTTTGTTCTCTCCACTTTTTCATCTGTGATCACAGTTCTACCCAAAATATAGAGAAAAACTTATAGGAAACACTTTCTGAGAAGTCACTGGTTATAATAAAAAGAGGTTATAATATGTGACTAATGGCCTTATTAATGTTAATAAATCATTAGTGCTTAGCTATCTGTAGGAACATATAATTGTAGTAGGTAAGTAGTTGAACAGTCTGTTGGTGAAGTCTTCCTGATGAATTACTTGATAATTCAGATTTATTACAACTTCAGTCTTATTTTCATTGTTTTAGGATCTTATTTTTCGTTGGTTATGATAACATTGTACACACTTACTATAGTAATTGTTGAGCTGGCAACACTGCTACAACACAGCAATGAAGTCCAATGGAGCAAAAAACGTTCGATCATTGGCGCCGAAATTGTTGTGGAAGCTATAGGTGACTGTCAGACAACACCAAAAAAGTTCAATATAAGGATGGGCACATGTTGAGCTCACAGTTAAAACTGACTTGCCTTTTCTTTTCAGCATTCTTATGACTACTTGGAATGATTGCTAAAAACTACAAAACTACAAAAAGAGAGAGGAGGCTGGAAAAGGATAAACACCAGTCAAAGGCAATTAACAACCTGGCAGCCCAAATCGTTATCCTTATTAATGACATATAACCAATCTAATAAGCATTAATAATGTTTTTTAACCATTAATAAATCCATTATTTACATAGTTGGTGAGGTAGTTATACATCCTTTATAAACCACAAATGGTCAGTGTATGCCTCTAATCTTTGAAGTCTCACAAATCGTCAGATAGTTTTAGACCTTATAGTATCTATTGCAACTTCTTCCATCTTACAATCTTACAAACAATTATCAAATGAAGAAGTTGTTTTTTTATAACACAAAAAGCTTAACAGCTGAGTTATAAAAGAGAATATCAAATCAAAAAAGCTCTTAAAAAGCTCCAGCAGATTTTGTCTCGAGGCGATCCCTCCTCTATTTCTCATTCTCTCCTGCACTCGAGACTTCTCTCCCTGCCCATCGCTCAGTATTGATCTTCTTTAGCCTACCTCTTTATTAACCTTTCATCTTACCACTCCCCTCTCATCTTTTATTCTTGTCTTTACCTCATGGTCCTCCTCAGAGTCCCTCCTTCGTGGTCTCCTCACCACCTCTTCCCTCACATTGTTTAATCTGTTTTCCTTAATCATTTTCACACTTTTGATCCTCTGTTTGCTGCACTTCCCTCATGCTGTAATCCTGTCACATAAAACATAATAATGCAGCAGGAATAAACACAAGCCTATATGTAATCATAGTGTATATGTAATCATATCCTTACTCTGTGTCGTCTGTAGCTCCAGTCTGATGATCGGCTTCTTCATCACCTGTCTCATTATCCTGACAGCTGTCATGTTCGTGTCAGCTGTGTACTGCTGTTTTGGGGTGAGTAGTCTCTACCTGTGATGAATAAAAAATAAACTAAACGCTTTGTACAGATCTGACACGTTTTTTCCAGATATAAATGTAACTGAGTGATAAGAGAAGTTTTTGTTTATATGGATGGAGTTTTGTGGAATTGGTTATGTTTTTGTGAGCCTATCAGTTGTCAGACCTGACATGATGATGACACCGCTGTCAGTCCACTGTAGGCCTGTTGTTTAGATTATTCTTCAGAGTTTTCATGAGCAGGCAAGTTGTAACACCGTTAATTACAGAGATTCAGTTCACAGCTGTTTGGCTTTTTAATATCAGACAAAGATGTGAGATGCTTTGGAATAGACTTGTAAAAAATATCAGAGCAGAGACACTAGTAGGATAGCTTGTATGTTAAAAACCTGAATTATGAACATCTTTCCTATAGAATAACAATGTAGAACCACAAAGTCAAAGATCCTACTGTGCACCACTATTAACCACACGATGTGATTTTGATTTAGATGGGGGCTTTTTTGTCGTATATACAGAGCTCAAAAAAGGTGACACAGTGTTTTGTCAAAGATTTAGTGTTTATAAGGTAATTAATGTTCTTTAATGCCAGGTTTTATTTGACTATTACAACTGTATATTTGGTGTCTTATGAGCTCTTGTGGGGTTAGTGGGCGCTGTGTGCGCCACGCGAAATAAAAAATCAGTCAGTCAGTCATTAAACTGCAATTTTGCTGTTAATTTTATATTTTGTAATATTAAGTTTTTGTTCAATTTAACACCTATCACTGCTTCCAGTGAAACGTCTGACTCATCAAAGGAATTTGCAACCAGACCTCAAATCCTTTAAAAAATACTGACGAAACAGAATCCTTTCTATAGAAACAGCAGTACTGTATACATGTGGGAGACTTTTTTTATTTGTTTATTATAACCTGAGATGAGAGCTCACCTTTCAAACCTCAGGAGACTCTTTTTCCAATCATTTCCTGTTCTCGCTGGCTGCTGACGGGTCACGAGGGACAGAAGAGATCAGAAAAACTGGAGAAAAGTGCAGCTGCTGTTGATGGTTTTCACCAATGACTCATGGTTGTGTTTTGGGAAAAAAATAAATCTTCCACACTATATCTACTGATTTTACAGAGAGAGTTTGGTACAAATGGAACAATATCACATGTTATACCAGCATGCAAGTCAGTACCAAGCAGATGCATGCAGTCCTACAGTATGTATTCAGGGATTTATTTCTTTAGGTTAAATAAATGGTATAAAAACTGCTTATCTTCTCTTTACCCATCCCTCCCTTTGTTTGCTCTGTCCTGCTGGTTGTCCTTGCTCCCAGCTCTTCCCAGTCCCACTGCAGGCTCTTTCTAAGAGGATAGTCCAGTCCAGACTGAACAGCACCCTGGTGGGCGTCTTCACCATTATCGTAGTCTTTCTGTCTGCTTTCATCAATATTGTGAGTTTTCATTAACATGAATCCCAAAACAAAAATGATCATTTTCTCCTTATAAGACAATCCTTTTAAAGGATTTTTTATGGGCTGCTCATGTTGCTTGATTCTCTTCTGACATGTCCTCACTGACCTTTGACCTTGTGTAGTTCACCTGCAGCAGCCACGACCTGCGGAGCTGCATCAGGGCAGAGCTCAACATCAGCCTGGACAGTGTGAACGCCTGCCACGCCCACCTCCTCAACTACAGCCTGGAAACTCAGCACAGCCCCTGTGGAGACGACGCACTCATCTGCAGCTTTCCTGAGGTACAGGTGTGCCTTATCCTGAGTGTGTGCCAGCAGGTAGTAGTAATAGTAATAGTAGTAGTAGTAGTAGTAGTAGTAATAGTAGGGATGTGCCATTCTAAAATTTTCATGCAACAATTATCATAGGTAAAAATATCACAGTAAACGGTATTATCATGGTAATCACTAGCACATAGACTATTATTGCTAAATATAGTCAAATTACTTCACACCTTGATCACCTTGGATTTTATTCACTGAACAGTGGTCTGTATATTGCAGCTTTATTGGATACTGCATAAGAAACAACATCAAAAACCATTTAAACACTGTAAATAAAAGTAGGTTGTTCAAAGTTTAAGACAGTTGACTAGAAATGTCTCTTAGATTCTACACACACATTCATATACTAAAAATTCATTCATTTTCCCTGATGAAACTGATCGATTGATTTCTGGAGAAGAACTTTGTAGTAAGTGTTATCTGCTGGGTGTTAACAGTTAAATTCATAGAGAAGAAAGAAACTTTTGTAAACACACAGAACATAATAACAGTTATACTTGGCTCCTACAGGCCACTTGTGGCTAAACAAAATCAAACTGCTAATGGAGGCAGGAGTGCTGCTCTTTGTTCACGGTGTCCCCAATAATCACGTTAATGGCGGTAATGGAAATGGTTGGCGGTATTGATACCTGTGTTTCACCACAGTATACAGTAGAAATGGTATACCAGCACATCTTTAAGTAGTAGTACCAGTAGAAGTAGTGGTCATAGATTCAAAATTACTTCTAGGTCTTTGACAAAAAACCTCAACAAAGGTCCACTCACTAGCTTTTCCAGGGCTTTCAACTTTATCACATGGTCATGGAGGTGGATCTTTTGACATTAGATTCCATTAGCTGCTACAATTTCATCCACTTGAAGGACTTTGTGTGGTTGTTGGCTTATGAAAGAAGCATTAAAGTTTATTCTTGACAAAACAGTCCCAACTCAACAGAGGTCCACTTACTAGCTTTTTGTGGAGATGTCAATCCTATAACATAGCGTTCATTGATGATGATAAGGTGATACAGTTAAAAGCTCCTGAAAAAGCTAGTAGGTGTACCTTGAGTTGAGATTGTTTGGTCAAATTACTGATTTCCAAGGTCAAGAATGAACATTGATGCTTCACTTCTTGGCCTTGTTTAAAGCAGAACAGTTTATTTCAGCAACAAACACATTTAGAGGTGCCATGAATGTATGCAAGTGAAGTGTAAGCAGGCAAACTGAGGCTTTGACAAATTTCTTGCTCATCTGAGCAAGAAAGACGCAGCATTCTAGATTTGTGAGTGATTACACTGATCAAATATGTCTGTTCCAAATGTTTAGGCAGTCTCAGTCATTCCACAAGAAAGACTTTGGAGCTGCTGCCAAGTGCTGCTCAAAAGGCATAAAATACCAGCAGAACAGAATAAATATTTGAATATACATTACATGGTCTAATCACACATGTAGATGTCCAGCAGTGTCATCAAATCAGCTTGCATGTCAAAACAACAAAACATACTGTTTATTATACCTGTCAAGCAGCGTAACTCAGGCAAAACATTCTTTTTTCTGTCTGACTGTCAGCTGAGAAGCAACACTGTGGTTGTTAAGTGAACAGTAGCAGAACAAATAGATGCTAAGTGATGGTAATTGCAGGTATACATGTTGACTTTTGGTTTGCACATTGATATTTAAATGAACAGTTAAGTGGTTAGAAGTGTGGCTTTATTGGGTGTTTTATAACCCCTCTGAATGTGATACATTCAGGCTGACCTGTCTTTATACAGAGTATAAACCTTCACTTAGAAACATAAAAACAAATGTACCTTTCCTAATGCTCTCTCCCTCCATTTTCCTCCCTTTAGTACTTCTCGTCCTGCGTGTTGCTCAGCCTGCTGGCCTGCTCAGTCTTTCTGCAGGTCAGCAGCATTGGTAAACTCTTCCTCATGCTCTTCATCGAGCTGCTCTACCTCCTCATCATGGAGGTGCCCAAAGTGAGTCTCTTCGACAACCAGGACCTCCTGGTCATGGCCAACGCCGTCAACGCTGTGTGAGTCATTTCATTACTGCTGCATGTGTGTGAGATGATAGGCCTGAACTGTTCACAACTGTGACCATGTGCGGTTGTTCTAACTGCTGATGTGCTCTTCTCTGTTCCTCCCTTCACAGCGAGCTTATGAATGGAACAAGGTGAGACTATTTGCAACTTTTATGCCTACAAAGAGCCAAAGCATCACCTCTGTCATTTGATTAAGCTAACAGCATCATTATCACTGTGCTGGCACAAATGTAATGATAATGACCAACTGGCAACAGATGCTAAGGCTAATGAGCCAAAATTTAGAGGGTGGCTTGTGTCTGTGTCACAGTGCTGCTGCAAAGTACATCTATATACATCATCAGCAGGGGTTGAACTGGGATTTGTTATGTGGGGGGGCTCTGTGGTTTCAGGGTCGCCATGGGTGCACATATGTGTGCCCATAGACTACAAAATCTGATTGACATCATTTGACAAACTGTAAACAAAATATATCAAGGTGAGACAGCCCTCTGCTCTGAACACTAAAACGCTAATCAAAGTCATTCTAGATACTGTTGGCAGTGCATAAAACTACAGCTGATGTCAATAAAATCTTTCTGTAAGTGCACTCTCCTGTGTATCTGTATCAAATATAGGAATGGTGATGTTACCGCTAAAGGAGAGAATAATAATACAAAGTAATATGAACAGAACAGTCTTTTTAATAGTTACATTAAACTGTCCGCAAGCTAGTTCCTTTTCATTAATTAATGTTATAACTAGGAAATGGACAAACTAGCCTGCATTAGCCGTGGTGTAATTTGAGTTACTCTGATATTCTGCCCAAACCACGATTGTCCTGACAATGCTGAGAGATTTCAATATGTGCTAACTGTTAGCTTGCTTGACAGTTTAACTCGAACTAGAGCTTGCCAGCTAGCTTAATGTAACAGTTAGCTAAGAAAGATTGGAGGCAACCTGCCGCAAACTATTTTGCGTTAAAGTTATAGTATCATTTTGTAAAATTGAAACATTGTTTACTCAGAATATCAGAGTAATTTACATTCTGTTATTAACAGCTCACACTGCAGGGCTCCAATGTCCATTACTGTTCTTCATCAGACTAAAGTGTTTGGTCTTTAGTCTGACGAAGAGCAGGAGTGCTTGAAACATCACCTTGGTGCAATAAATTATAAGTGGACATTGGAGCCCTGCAGTGTGAGCTGTTTAACTGTTTTTTCCTTTCAACATTTACTCACTTTCAGCCCAGTACCTGCCCTCTTCAGTTTGGATGTGCATGCATACTCCTATCTTACATTCTGCTATTAAACCTGTCCGTTTCTGACCTATTCTTCTCCCTACCTTGCCATCCACCTATCACTCTGCCATCTGTGCTGTCTGGCTGACTAACAAGAGACTGAGTTTACTGATCTGTTAGGTAGCTTTTAAGGACACCACTTGACAAGAAAAAGGGAAACTCTGTGAAAGTTTTGATGTTCACAAGTTCTTATATCACCTCATTTAGTCCTTTAGTCTCTACAGCTACAGAGAAAACGTGCTTTAGTCATTGTTTGAATTATTAAGACATACATTGCTGAAGACATGTGAAGTTAAGTGTCCTTTGATAACATTGAAGAGCGTAGGCTTATGTGCTGAGCCCCGGACAACCCCAGCACAATTGAATCCCTGTCCATCAGTACACCCTTTACAACACCTGCATGTTTGAAAGAACAGTACTTACCATAAAACACCTGAGACCTTAATCTGTGTGTGTGTGTGTGTGTGTGTGTGTGTGTGTGTTTGCTGATCTCCAGCTGTGTGGTGGACTCCAAGGTTCCTCTGAAGATCATGACACCAGTAGTCATCACTGTTTTCGTTCTTGCCCTCTACCTTCACGCCCAGCAGGTGGAGTCCACAGCCAGGCTCGACTTCCTGTGGAAGCTGCAGGTCAGTGTGTGTGTGTGTGTGTGACTTTGGTTAAAGGTCCATGGCTCCTACAAGTTTTTACAAACAAGAAACCAGAAATGGAATATAACATTTGTAAGCATGTTTTAATTAGTGTATAATCATCTGAAAACAAGAATCGTTGTGTTTTTGTTACCTTAGAATGAGCCCTTTATATCTAAATAGGGAGAGGGTTACCTTCCAAGGAGGCCGCCATGTTGCACCGTCATGTTTCTACAGTAGCCCAGAACGGACAAAACAAACACTGGCTCTAGAGAGGGCCTTTTGCGTTTTTTGCGAGTTTCGTGGCCACTGTAGGTTCTCCTACACACTTTAAAAGGGGAGGAGGAGGGGAGCGGTATTCAGTTGGTTGCAATCTGCAACCTCACCACTAGATGCCACACACTGGTCCTTTAAGGGTCGCTCCAGGGTTCTTTGACATCTCATGCAGGAACTGAAGCATAAACCTCACTGCTGCCACTAATGGTTAGTATAAAACAAGACTAAGTGTCTACAGCCATAGCTATGTGAGGCTGTAATGCTCGTAAATAGAGCCTAATTGTAAGAAGGATGATAGTTATGACCTTGAGTTACCTTGATGTGGTGCAGTAAATGTATATTGCAGTTGTAATTGTGCACTCTCATTGTTTGGACAGTGCATCCCATTATCACATCCTGTGGAAATCTTAAACATCTATCACATTTTTTGACTTACGTCTAATAGATGCTTTACTAAAATGTTTTAGATTAAAAGTCAGGGGATCACCACAGTCATTAGGATTTACCTCCAAAGACAAAAAACATGACCTTACCAGATAACCAACAGTGCTGCAGTTTCCATCTATGGCTTTTGCAGAAGTGCAGCAGCAGGTTGTTTTGTCATTAATGATGTGTCGGGATCTCTAAGTACATCCTGTCTCGGCCCTGTCTTGAACGCCTCACCAGGCCACAGAGGAGAAGGAAGAGATGGAGGAGCTGCAGGCCTACAATCGTCGTCTGCTCCACAACATTCTGCCCAAAGATGTGGCCGCCCACTTCCTGCAGCGTGAACGGCGTAACGACGAGCTCTACTACCAGTCGTGCGAGTGTGTCGCCGTCATGTTTGCCTCCATCAGTAACTTCTCAGAGTTCTACGTGGAGCTGGAGGCCAACAACGAGGGGGTGGAGTGTCTGCGGCTGCTCAATGAGATCATTGCTGACTTTGATGAGGTGAGATGTGAACAGGTGTGTGTTAGTGTGAAGAAGTAGGTCTGTGGCCTCCACTGGAAGGTGGTTCCAACGGAGTCAGTGAAGCTTAATGAGGCTGTTTGTCCCCAGTAAAGTGAGGAGTAAGGTCATTTCTCTTCACCTAAGTTAATGCTTGTAAAAAGAAAGGATTCAAGATGAATCCTCATTTACTATATGAGACTGACCCATACTGTAAATGAGCTGTAAAACCAAAACAATGAGCCAAAAGAGGCTAAAAAGCAGAGAGGCAGAATTGGTGAAAAGTCTCTATCTCTATGATTCAATATTAAAATCATGTTTGAGAACTAAAACTCAGAAGTTGATGTTCAAACCAAACAACTGAAACTAGATTAAACATTTACCTTTTGCCTCAAGGAATAAAGTATTTAAATGTTTTATACATTGCTCTTTGCTACCAAAAAAATACAGAGGAAATAAAAATTTTAATAGGAGCATCATTAAACTCAGAGCTTAAAAAATCTAGTCATTTTATCAGCTGATCTGGACCCAACAGAACCTGCTACCTGAACCCAACGCTGCTAAATATAGAACCTTCTGCATTAAACCTTCCCTCTCCTGCCACCTTCAGATCATCAGTGAGGACCAGTTCCGTCAGCTGGAGAAGATCAAAACCATCGGCTCCACCTACATGGCAGCGTCCGGCCTCAACGACTCCACGTACGACAAGGCCGGGCGCTCGCACATCCGCGCCCTGGCTGACTACGCCATGAGGATGATGGACCAGATGAAATACATCAATGAACACTCCTTCAACAACTTCAAGATGAAAATAGGTGGGCTGAATATACCACCACTGTAACACCACTGTAGCTTTTTTAGAAGTGTCATCTTAAATCGGTCCTCTTTCTTAGGTCTCAACATCGGTCCAGTGGTTGCCGGGGTGATTGGGGCCAGGAAGCCTCAGTACGACATCTGGGGGAACACAGTGAATGTGGCGAGTCGCATGGACAGCACAGGTGTACCAGAGAGGATCCAGGTGACGTAAAGTGTGACACTGTACTGTCAAAATATTCTCAACAAACAATTTCACGAGTAAAGAACAAGAAAATAAATATAAAAGTCTAGTCAACACATCAACACATAACTGAAAACTCTACTTTTATTAAGATTAAAATATGCATTCACTTAACATTATTTAGAAGTATTTTATCCTGTTTTGATAATAAATGTTATTATTCTATCTGGCTCAGGACAGCCATTAGTTTCACCATCTTACAATTTGGTCAAGAACATTTTGAACAAATTCATCTAATGTGGATAACCTTTGCAAAGATGCACTTCACACATGGCTGATCACTGGATTTAGAAAAAGTCTATTTAACATAATGAAAAATTGCCATATAAGTTTTGCTCAGATGTGAAACCATTAAAGCTTAAACTCAAAGCTACTTTGAACACATGGACCCCTTTAATTTCATCTCTCCACTGCACCTTCTGAAGAACATAAATGCAAGAGCAAATACTGTATGAACCGCTGCTTCCAAGTGAACATGAAAAAAATGACAAGGCAACAGCATGATGACGCCATTAGCACCTGGATGTACTCTTTGACAGTCCTTCTATTTGTGGACGATAATATTCAGTATTCACATACAGACAAGCAGAGAAAACCAGTTAAAAGAGCTGAATCTGGGCTTTTATAGTAAGTATAGAAGTCAATAAGTATCTAATTCATGTTTGTAAAGATAGATGCCACATAAATAAAATGTATTATTACATTATTAAATTATTTTTAGTATACTCATTTTTAACCTGAAAGAAAAAAAGCTGTTGAAATGCAGATTTAGCTCTACAGGCTGACCATACCTGTAATTTTTGACCATCAGAAGCAATTGCTAGGCAAAAAAAATGGACAAAGGACAAGAAGGGACAAAAAAAGAGTTAAGATAAAATCCTTTGACATGTAAATAGACTGTACTTTTACTACACTTTTCTGCTTTGTTTGTGTGTAACCAGATTTTTAGCAGTTACAGTATATCATTTGGTCAGTTAGGCTTGTTGCTGGATTTGTGGTGTGAAAAACACCACCATTCATTTGACACAAAAGCAACACAATAAACATTTCTTTTGTTTTCGTCACAAAGTCCTGACATGTTTTCTACAGATCTTTCAGCCACATCTCCTGGCCTTCCTCTGTGGATGGAAATTGCTGCGAGATGTGGCTGAAAGCTACAGGAAAAACCAAGCAAGTGAGATTAATGAACAACCTACTGTACTTTCACCACAACTACATATGTTCAACAGAATTTCCTATTTCAAAGTCTAGTGTTTAAATACTTTTCAACCAAATTTAGCCCAGTTCTAACATATACATGTAGAGATCTTGACCTAATTATTTCTAAGTCTGTGCTCACTTGGGAGTCATTTGGTGCTAAAGAAAGACAAACTAGTGATAAATACAATGAAAAACTGTAAATATGAACCTGTGCACTCACTTTCACTTCCTCTCTCTGTCCTCAGGTGACCACAGACCTGTACCAAGTCCTGAGCTCCTATAACTACACATTAGAATACAGAGGTGTGGTCACAGTCAAGGGCAAAGGAGAGATGATGACCTATTTTCTCACCGGTGGACCTTCCAGCAGTTAACCCACACTAAGTGACAGACAGACACACTGGGGTAGGCACCTTAACTCTGCCTCTGACACAGCGAGCAGGCTCATGGACCTCAAATAGCTCATGGCGGACTGAGACCATCTTTCTCTTCTTGCGGCGCTGATCCCCTCTTGAAACCTACTGAGGTCACAACAGGGAAGGATGAGAAAACTCATCCTAAATCTCAGCCTGCGGCGGAGACTACGAGTGGGAGAGTTCTCACAAGCCTGAGTCTGTCGTTGAGACCAAAGATGTCCAATCAGAGCGTGTAGACAGATTTCGCTGCGTGAGTCTCAGTCCTGATAGGAAAATGTTCTCTGAGAAACTTTGTTTGCTTCAGTCTGCTAGATTTTCTGAGGGTTTGGACAAACCTGCAGGAGGACATGAACTGTGTCACTTCCCTTCTATCTCTCTGCCTTTCTCCTGCTGAAGTATATATGTACATGTAAAACACAGACAGTTTTATGTGTATGTATATGATTGTATGTAAAACACATTTTGTCCATGCTGTTGTGATACAGGTACAAATCTCTTAAGTGTGGACACCCAAGCAGCACTATCCGTCCTTGTATCAATATCTGATCACAGCAGTAATTAACCAATTGATGGAGGAGTCGCAGTAAGTCGTGTCATATCGATGAGGAGGTCCTTCAGGGACAGCTTGTTAGAACAGAGAGAAAACACTCCACAGTGTTCACAGAAAGCCTCCCGTCACAAACTCACACTACAGTATCAACAGCATATACACACACAAAAACACAAAGAGGATGTCAATGAAGCTTTTTCTAATCTTCGACATTTTGTATTTTGACTTCGGAAACACCAAACCCTATCAGATATTTTAAGATTCTATATTTTGTACATTAATATATTAGAGAGCTATCTATAAACACCAATGTGTATTCAGATGTACATACTGTATCACTCATATGTCGGGATTGCAGAGGTCCTCACTGGTGTTGCCTGGTCTTTGCATAGCAGCATAGCTGATGTACCATTTAGCTTCAGCAGATTGACGCCCCTGAAAGCCTGCTTCTCATACTCCTTTCACAGCATCGACCGCTTCGATCTGCAGGACGTCAACTATTTGCTGATTGGATGGAGGTTTCAGATGGTTTCCCCTCTTGTGTGTCTGAATCTCACCGTAAGAAGGAAGACTTTGAATTACACACTAGAGGACGGGAATGCATCAGTCTCGGTGCTCAAAAGCCATTTTGCACTCCAGTGCTTTCAGCCGTCCCCCCTCCTCCACACCCCTCTTGCTTGCTCAATCAGATGGTACGACCCAATGAATGTCCAATGATCTCCGATGAGGCCTTTAATATGAACTCTATACTGATGACAGTGATAATGCTCATCCTGTGGACAGGGACAGACAAGCCCACGTGAAAATGTGCCATTTTATCTGCTGTTTTGTTTTTTCCAGAGTAGTTTCCTCCAGTATTACAGCATAACTCAGCATGTCATCTGACAAAAGGTCTTCAACCTGGACATTCCATAGATTTGGATGATTTTTAGTGATATTGATACCAAACACTACAGCTGGTTCTGTTTGTCTTGGCTGAGGCCCAGAGTACATTATGAGGTAAATGTCTGGACCAAGTCTCAAGTTTTTATCTGGAGAAAGTGAAGTTCATTGAAACAAATAAGAAAAAATAAGGCTGGTGTTATTCTGTTTTTTTTTTTTTACTGCCACCAAAACCAACAATGTATAAGTCCGTCTCTCAATCCTGTCTCACTTCCCTTCCCTGTCTGTGGCTTTCAGCCCCACAGCTGAGGCTCAGCCAGGCACTGCAGTTATTCAAACAGGGAATAAATAGCACATTTGTTGGGGACTATTTTCAGATGCGGATTAAAACACATAAAGGCTGCAACTAACAATTATCTAAATTTTTTGATTGCTGATCATTTTCACAATTAGATGATTCAATTTTTTTGTCCAAAATATGTCAGAAAAGAGTAAAAATTGCCCAACAAAATTTCCCAAGAGTTGCTTCAACAAGTTGCTTGTATTTTTCAACCAACAGTTAAAAGCCCAAAGAAATCCAGCTAACTGTTATATAAGACAAAGAAAAGCAGAAAATCCTCAGAATGGGAGAAGCTGAAACTAGGCTCAAACAATTATCAAGTTTGTAAGTTTGATTATAGTTGCCAATTAATTCCGTCCACTGACTAATGGATCTAATCGTTTTCAGCTCTAAAACACATCTGGTGCACCACTGTGTATTTCTGGCAGCAGGACACTACAGTGCCCATGTTCATTGTGATGAAAGAACGTTTATGTTTTAATAGTTTGTGGACAATAATGGAGCTATGTGGCACAGAGGAACAAGATATATCAACCTTCTGCTATACAGATAATATTTCTTAGTGGATCAGTTTATTGTTGGATTTGGCCTTTTCAACAGTTTTGTTACAATAAGAAAAATATCGATACATTGTTTTAAATGTTGGTGGGTTTGCTTTTAGTTTCCTGTTTGAAAGGGAAAAGAGAAACTTGGTACTTAGTCCAAATGTTTGCATGGAGCGTGTAGAATGAAAATGCGCCTGCACTGGTCTACTCTGATGGTTTCTGTTTTGTTAATGTACTGTACTGCTGCAACCATTATCTTCACACACCACTAGTAAAACTTTGTCATCCCATTTGACTCATTGAATGCAGTGCCCTTCTATGCCCTTGTGAGCCCCTTTTCTACTGTTTATTGTGCTGGAATGTGCCATTAGAAAACACGGGGGGGGGGTTGGGGAGAAGGCACAAATCAGAGATGAGGGGTGTCTGAGTGGGTTGGAAAAGTAGAAGCTTGCCTTCTCATTTCCACAGCTGAGGATCCTCATAATGACTGATAAGATAAGGTGAAGCGGTGCCTGTGGCAAAAGCAGCTTGAGACAAAACCATGTGTTGTTTTTGTTGTCATGCCAAACACTATGCTCTTTTTTTTTTTTTTTTAAACAGTCAAATAAACTGCTGAGATGTTTCACAGGTACAACATGATTTCATCTGGATTCTTTTCACATAATCTGTCTGTGTTGTCAGTTTACTGAGGGACTTAATGTCTGTTTACTTTTTGCAAGCTGTTGTCTTAGCATGCTTCCTCATACTCATATAGTACCAGAGCTGGAGAATCTACATAAAAGATTATTTTTTTCCAAAGACTTCAGATAATACACTATATGGCCAAAAGTGTGTGGACACTATGGCTTGGACTTCTTAATGCTTAAGCATATAATGATGTTTTATACAATAGTGTGCTTCCAAGTTTGTGTTTGACCCTTTCCTGTTTCAACAGGACAGTACACAAAGCCAGGTCTTATCACCCAACATCAGTGTTGGACCTCACTGATGCTCTTGTGGCTGAATGGGAGCAAATCCCTGCAGCCAGGTTCCAACGTCTAGTGGAAAGCCTGAAGCCAGAAGACTGGAGGCTGTTATAGCAGCACATTATAGCCCGTGGTTTTGGACTGTAATCTTTAACAATCACATATGTAATGTTTAAATGGGCGCATATTTTTGGCCATGTAGTGTTAGAGTGCCTACTGGCACTAAGATGCTTAAATAAGAAGGTATCCCTCATTTTATAACCTTTCTTATGCAACAATGCTTGAAACCCCTCTGCCTCAGTTGGCATTGGGTTGAAATTGTTCTGACATGTTCATATGTCACCAACAGATGGCAGCAGCAGTACATCACTCTCCATGGACGGTCCTTTGTCTTTTTTACATAATGATTACTGTTTATACATGATGGAGGAGATGGAAGCAACATGATAATCTGCTGATTAGCACCCTCAGTGTTTCTTCATCTATACAGCTTTAATATCTATATTTATATAGAAGTCAAATCACTGGTCATTACGTCAAATAAGAATGAAGCCTTGGTTAGCATTTGAGTCAGTAATTTATGATATGAATTTAATTAGCTGTGCTGGACTGTAACTGAGAACTGAATTCTCTCAACATAAATGGAGTATCTTCAGATTAAATTTTAGGATTGGAGGAATGGTCAGAAACTGAATAAAAGTCCACTGTATTGCAGGCAGTGACCATAATGGTGTTTACTTGGCTTTTCTCAGGGGAACTCGAGCCCAAGTTGGAGCAAATAAGTTTTCAGTTTAAATCAGTTTAGTTCCGTTTTCAAGTCAGTTTAATGATTTTGACCTTTTTGCACAGCCAACCGGTGAGCCCCCGACTATGTGAGCTTTGCCACAAAAACATCATCACCACTGACATTCACTTGAAGCATGTTGAGCTGAAATTGTGCTTTCAAGTAGTCTGCAATTTACACCTGCAACACCCATTTGTCATTTAAATCCACGCACTTCCTGCTGGGTGAAATATATCCCTGTTTCATTCATCTACATCTGGAGGAAATTGTTGTTCTCTATAATGAGGTGCACACAAATAATATCAGTTATAATAATCACAATGTCTGTTGTGGCATTACTTGCTACATTTTTTTTTAGTGCTGCCTGATAAATGCTTCAGCTGCCTGTGAATCATGAGGCAATCTGTTGTTTGTTGTTGCTCTAAAGAGGAAAAAATGACTTTGGGTGGGGAGGACTGAACTCAACTCAGCAGTGTTACTACATACAGCTGCTGAAACATCAGTACACGTGTAGTATTTAACATATGCTGGAAGCTCTGGCCTCCAAGGTTAGATAACTGTTTTCTTTAAATGATAAAAGACTTGGATCTGATATTCTCCTTATTACAGGATACACTGAGTCTTGTAATATACATATATATTTTCATAGTTCAGTTTTTTCACAATTACAGCAACATTCATCAGATCTCATTGAATGCGACATTAAACTCCAGCAGTGCTATGATAGGACATTCAATTTTGGTTGAAGAATTGATATCATTGTAACGGTAATCTCATTTTTTTTATGTTCCATGTTCAATAGCTGAGCTCACAGACAATGAGACCTAATACAAGAGAAGATATATTTCAAGAGGGCTGAACCAGATCATATCATGATGAATCAAGGTGTCTCGACGAGCAAGAGAAAATTGACAAAATTCTGGTCGCAGATATCCTTCAAATCCACTGTTCTTACCCATTTTCAATTTAAAATTAAATCCATTCTTTCCCAGTTCTTCATTTACTGAATTTAACATAGAATTCATAATGTGTATGCTAATCATTACTGGGGAACTAAAATGCGTCACATGACACTCTAGTGTAAAATAAAACATTAACATGAAAATTTAGTACAACACATACAACAGCTTTTTAGCAGTTCATTCCAAAGTTTTAAAGACCTGGAAATGATCACATTAGTTTTCCACAATTAGATAAACCAGTATAGAAACCCTGCGTTTTCTCTCCTTCTTTCACACATCACACCCACACTACACATTTACTGGAACTGCTGTGGAAAAGAAGAATGTGAGCACAATCTGAGCCAGTGAAGCTCAATTCAGATCTGAGCCATGTGGTAGAAAGAGCTATTAGGTCATGTAGGTGTGGTACCGCTGCTGGAAAGCAGAGAACATTCAGACAGTGTGATGATGAATCATACAAGGCTGAAGTTTTGCAGTGGTCCCCTGACAGATCTGTAGTACAGATGCCAGATGAATGTGGAGCACACGCTCCTTTTCATTTTCACTTTTAACTTCATCCAGAGAGACTGATTATTTAAAAAAAACCTTTATAACAATCGTGGCACAACTGTTGAGCTACTCATGGACAATGAACAATAAAGGCATGATGTAAATCTCTCTTCTCCTTTTGTTTGCTATAATTTGTTGGTGAGGTGCAAGAAGCCAGGAAATCTTCCCATAATTCCCTTAACAAATCTCACACTGCCTAACAATGATGAATGTGGCATCTCCTGATTGTAATTGTGTTAAATGTGAACACTGCTAATATCCATCACACAGGCAGAATGTGAGATAGTGAGTTTTTGTCTTCATAAGTGGCAGACGCCACTATGTCTGCACTGAGGGGCTCAGTGGGAGGAAATGCAGCCCGAGGTTGCTCAGATAATACAGGCAGCCACCAGCCTCGACAACACAGCCCCACAACTTTACTGCTGCCAACACAGACCCGTTTATTGACATAATCACTTGACACTGGCATATGCTTGAAGCTGTGTAGGAGAGGAAGTAGGGAAGTAGGGAATGAATGCTAACAGGCTGTTTGTGTCTGCTAGAGCATGAGTTACTTTGTGACGACTAGACATCAGTCTGCATACAAAATTGAGCATAAAACAACAAATAAAACTAATAAAATTTGTATAAATCTTCACTGACCACATGTCATTGAACAGTCAGCCAGTAAATAAATAGCAAAATTAACTGTCTGGAAAATGACATCTGCAAAATAAGATATGACCAGTGGCTCCTGACTCAACAGAATACACCAACACTGAGATGAGGGCCATACACATGAGGCAGCATTGCATAGTTTTAATCCAAGACCTAAACCAGCGTTCTGCATCGGGTCAGGTAGCCATGGGTACATGTGCAAAAAGTGCATGTAACAGGTTATGAAAAGAGAGGGAAAAAAGCAGGAAAAAATAGATGCCAGTGGGTTGTGGGAAAAAAAAAAACAGGAAGAAAAACTGAAAAAGAAATTAAAGTCTTCCGGTCTTTGTATTTTATCTTTAGCAAAGTACTCATTTCAATCTTAACATCTTGTCTAAAATAATTTCTGCCATATGCTGGAAAAAACTATTCAGCCTAATTAATACTACATGGGTTGTTGGTCGAGCTCGCGGTGCTAACAGGGCTGGGTATCAAACCTTAATTCTTTCAGGGTACCAACTGAAATGTGTCTGTGGATCTGTGTATTGAATTATCCAGGACTGGCATATCTGGGCTCCTGTACTTCTTCTGTCTTTATGACATGTCCGGTTTGTGTTATGGACATCAATTGATGACATGCTCCACAACACAACCAATGTGTGTTGCACTTTAGTCCTGATTACTTATTCTTTCAACAGATATTTCCTTGATTAAAAATCATAAAAGTAATCATTTCAGTCTGCATGTATTTACACCAAGTTCGCTATATGGTGGCTTTGTGTTGGGACAAAGTCGATTCATTTGAAATTCATTTGAATTAATTTCCTCAAAGTAAGGTATCAAAAAAAGTATAATTTTGGTATTGGTTCATTCAGATATTGTATTTGCACCACCAACTAAAAAAATTGAAACAATAAATTCCTGGACCACTTTGAACAGAGTGAGTGTGTAGCCTGTGTATTTATTATACTCTAGGTTGGGTTCTGATACTCTGGTCATGTGCAGGACTCTGACTTAAACTATGGCTGCACTTAAAACAAGTAAAAGTAAATATATTTGTTAAATAATGGTGGGGAGCAGACAACTCTTAAAATCAATCCAACAAGATCCATATATGCTTGGGGCTGTGGCAGAGTTTTATCCAAGTCCACACTGTGATCATTGGACGATGGATGGTGCGAACAGGGACTGTGGTGCTGCAAGATTTTTGGTTTCTCTTCCTGAACGTTGTCCCCAGACTGGCCAGTGCCATCTGTGCTGGCTGCTGGACATCTGACTGGAGGTCCGTTAGTCCTTTGTGTTTAAGGTCTTTGTCAGACGTTGTAGTCGGGTGCTTTGCCCAGCGGTTGCCTCAGTTTGATTTGCAGGGTCATGAAGGCCCCCACCGCCACATGGAAGAGGATCTGCCACATGTTCCTCAGTTCATACAGATACATGTTGGACAGACAGATGAGTGCAAATGCCAGGAAGGACTTACTGTTCCTCCACACAGAGAAGTAGGCAAACAGGTAGCACTGAAAGGAAACGGTAGAGAAGAATTTGAATGCTGCAAGCTTTTAGAGACTGACATTGAGCAGTAACATGTTTTCATCATTAATGTCCTTCATGGGACAATAAGTGTGCTTGGTAAAGCTGGCCAGACACTGTGCTTTGTAATGTTGTGTTAACTCACACTACACATTTTAAATCGGCCTTTCTGCACGGCCTGAACCTGAAACTTTTATGCGCACACCAGGCAGATCAATTAATCAGCCACGACTTGTGGTGTGAGCTCATACTGAATGTAAGCACAGAACCCCCAAACTGTTTGTTCCAATAAAGATTACTCAAAAAGGCGTCCTCAACAACATTGACAAAAAGAGAAATGTAATATTACTTTGTGCCATTCTAGTATGAGCAGAGTATGAGGAAAAAAATTAAATAAGGAGGCAGTTAATATGGATATGAGACTGGAAGATGAAGACAATATAATCATCTTCAGTTTTATATCACAGCAGTCACAGTGAACACTACAATTTTAGACACAACATGTACTAGTGATTACTCCAATAAAAAACAATCTCACTATGGTTTAAAATACATCTTTTGACGGCAGTCATGCAGGAAATTGGACCATGGAACTGCTCACACTGCAAGACAGCCAAACAAATTTGATTGTTGATCATTCAGGCAAGTAGTCGGGCCTCGTTACCTGAAACTGCACATCAAACCACGACCGATATGGCAGAAATTTGGCACAATTCTAAAATTAGTCTGGTTTAATCCGTACAGTATCTGCCCGGCTTAAGTAAGAAATCCTGTCCAATAACTTTGTTTCCCTCATCAGTGTACCAATTTTCAGTGCTCTATTTAGTATTGAGACCTGCACAAAGGAGCTGATGAAAATATTTTAGTGGGGTGAAAGGCATTGTGGTTTTGCTAATGTTAGTCTAGCTAGACAAGCTGCTGAACTGTAAAGTGCAAGGCTGTTAGGCCAGTGGTGGGCTGCTCTTACCGCAGACTGTCACTTACCTGATACAGACAGGCTGCTGTGCCCAGGAAGAAGGCAATCACATAATTAAAGTCTTCATCATCATTCTGGAGACAGGAAGAAAAGTTAAAGGGAAAAGAGTTATCTTTTTAGCACTGGTCATCCATGTCTAGACAAGGCATCATGAAACCAATATGACAAGTATATTCCCCCCATTTAGTGTCATCTAGTTTTACAGAATATGATGTTTCACATTTACAGTTTTAAGGAACAGGATGGATGGCATGAGGCAGACTCTTATCCACCAGTTCGGTTCTACAAACTTTTCTTAAAGAAAAATGACAATTTTGGTTTTATTTTGGTAGTTTTGCCATTGTTTTTATTGGTTGTGATAGCATTTTACATTGTGTGACATTATATGATAACATATCTACAATAAAGTTGGATGTTTTGCTAACCCAGGGCTTTGTTTAAAACGAGTCCGATTGTCCGATGGCTTGTCTTTCTTGACCTGTCAGACATCATCTTAGCGATGTAGCTGTGTTCCCAGGTCTCAGGAAGTAACTTTGTGAGTACATTATTGTTATTAACTATAGGATAGACAGCCAAAAAAAATAAGACCCAGCTTGTATAAAACTGGAATTTCCCTTTAAGAGAAACTGAATCTGTTTGAATGTCAGGTTGGTCACATCCTCACCTGTAGTATGCTCTCAATAGCGTGGACTCCTCGGAGCAGGTTCAGGCCTCCACAGAGGACACTGAGCACACAGGAGACGATGCCGGGGAGAGTCACTGGCTCCAACATCTGCGTGGGAGCTGGAAGCGAGTAAGGACACAGTTTTACAGACTCAGCTAAATCAGCCCAGACAAATGAACTACCAGAAGTAAAAAATCTGACATGACATGGCAACATGTATTGTTTTATGAAATGCACTCATTTCTGACTTCCAAAACATTTTGGCATGGTAAGCAGAGTGATGTGTCACTATTTTTAGATTAGCATATTTCATCCCTCAGGACAAAATGATTTATGCCCCTAGAAAAACTGAGACTGGCAAGGGCAACAGAAAGTGAACGATGCATGGAGAGCTGCCTTGAAGAGGATGTCAGGGGGAACGCAACAGCTCTAAGTGACCCGAGGTGGCATCACTTAGCTTGGGGCAGTTGAGGTGTGACGGTGCGTACAAAAGGGTTGTTTTCTGGAGCAGCTGAGGGGTAGGGAGTCTGAGCCACAGAAAACAGAGGAGGATGTTTGACTAAGCAGAGGGATATTTGAACACCAGACACAGTATCCTTAAGGGATAAGGCTGGTGATATTATACTATATTTTTCTTATTGTCAACAAATGCCATGAAAGTCCCACTAACAGGCATGACCAGTGCATCCAAAGCCTGATATCTTTTCCCCTGTGCCACAGAGCTCCATTTTCCCCAAAACAATTACAAACACATCAATGAGCCACACTGCTGCACTGGATGAAATGTTTCTTCATTACCACAAACACACACAGTTTATTTTGAGTCAATCCCACACACACAACCCTGCTGCCTGAAATACTCATTTGAGCACCAAATGTGATTAACAAATACATTATTTCCTCCTGTCTGAGTTTGCTAAAAAAACTGCAGTACCCAGCTGTTTTATAAAATGACTGCGTATTTTTAAAAAATACCACAATACATTTGTGACCCGTTTTTAAAGATTCACATGGAGAAAGCAAAAGGCTTCCTCCATGTGAATCTTTAAAAACAGGGACGTCAAAAAGGCAGGGACATCAAAATATTGAGAGATTAATGTATTGTTAGTTTTAGTCTTTATATGGGATTTGTTGACAATAGAAAAATACAGAACAACGCCTTAACCTTAAATGTTCTTTTTTTGGTTGTTGTTTTTTTTTTTTAACAGCAGTGTGAACAGCTCAGAAAATGTTTCACGTAATTGAAAGTGAAGGAAAAAAAGGGGAGTAAACACAAAATGAGCTGTTGATTCTATAAAGTAATTATTAAAGCAATAAATGTTACTACAGTGTTTTATGCTGCAAATTGTTTATTTCGAAATCCAATTTTCATCTGAAGTTTATCATTGATTTTTTAAAATCACATTTTCACGTTTTTTTAATGTTCAAAATAAATGATGTGCACAGAAAAACAGACTTCTTTCATGTGATACTATACATAATCTACAGTATAAACCAATTACAATATTCCAGTGCAGGACAGTGAAATATAACCACATCTATATGCAAGTAGAGAAAGTATTTAGGACTGCAGAAACTGGGTGGATAGGAGTTCATTTTGGTCCTGGACTGCCCCTTTACACATCATAACAAGGACACGTACAGTCTATGTATTGTCAGACCCAGCAGCTCAAAAATGAACACTGACAGGTGTGATGGTGCATTCAGTATCATTCTTTTACTGCTGTAGTGAAGGATACAGTATACTGCAGAAATCACCAGTGACCTTTCTATGTCATTGTGTTACAAAGACCAGCACAAGCAGTCCTAATAAAGTAATGGGGGAAGATAAGATAACTCTTTATTGATCACCAGAAGGGAAATTAAGTAAGTAGTCTATTACACTAGCAAACCTCTTTCATGCTTGAATGGGGCATGTATGTTATATGTGTAGATGTGTGTGGCAGCAGCTCATGTCCTACCTATGCCCTTGTATTTAGAGGGCGTGTGCACTGAGAATCCGTTGATAGCCTGCAGGTCCTCAGGGGAGAGCTGGTACGGCGGTCGCAGCTTGATCTCTGTCTGCATGTCAGCCAAGTTGATCTTGGTGGACAGCGAACGAGGACTGTTGTAGCGCTGTTTGGTCTTCTGGATGAAAGTGTCTGATGGATGACAGTTAGCACAACAACAAGGTGATTAATAACACAGGGAGGAAAACAAGGGAGATACATAGATTGTCTGTATGTGAGAGCAAGACATTCTGTCAGGGATAAAGCAAGACTCCAGTCTCTTGATACTTTGCATTGGTGATGAGTCGATAAATCAACGGAAAATTACTCAACAATTTTTAAAAAGTATATTATTAATTTATTAAGTTAAAATGCCAAATATTCTCTGGTTACAGCTTTTTAAATGTGATGATTTGCTGTTTTTCCAGATTTTTATATAATTGCAAATATGTTTGGGTTTTGGGCTGTTGGTTGGAGAAAGCCAGCAATTTTGAAGATGTCAACTTAGCCTCTGTGAACTTGTGCTGGGGGCATTTTTCCACATGCCATTTTACAAACTAAACAATTAAAGAATTAATCACACAAATATTAAAACACATCGAAAATGTTACTTTCTTACTGTCAGTAATGGAGGCTTTTACAGCCAGCAGTTTGTTGACACTTCTGTAGTTCTTTTTTACCAAGTTGGAGGTATTGTCGCTGATAGACTGATGTGAAGGTTTTTTTCCGACCTGGTTGCTCACATTTTCATTCTAAATGACATGACGCAGATGCAGTATTACTCAAATTGCTACGTGTCCAGTTAAAACGTGTCAACATGAGGCTAAAATTGAAGGAGAAAGTTCTCTTATTTTTTCCCCTTTTATTGATGAATGGTTGTGCAAGGTGATGAGTCAACAAAGAAGCCCTTGCTCTTTGACTCTGAGTGACTGACATAATGAGGCTCAGTCAGCGGAAACATGCTGTCAAACACACTGTAATACTCCATGGAGCTCACCAAACTCAATGAAAGAGTACGGCCGCACAGCGCTGGTGATTCTCTTTGTGTCATAGGTGACGATAAACTCCTTCTGTAGCTCATCCAGGAAGCAGAAGGCCAGCACGTTGGGGTAGCTTGCAGTGCACACCATCAGATATCCAACACCCAGTGAGCTCGTAAAACTGAAACACACACATACATACTCATTATTGCTTTTCATGCACTGCACTCTTTTCTCTTGACACAAACTTTGGGAAGCTAAATGAGGTGCAGATTTTAGAAAAAAAAATACAATGGCATTTCTGATGATCTTGGTTGCGGCTCTAAACACAGTACAATACACACTATTTCAGCACATTTGTGCCTAACATTCACAGCTAATTAAACAAAACACCACATTCAAATGCATTTTGGCAGACACCATCTTTTGGCCCTGCAGTGGTATTTGATACACAGAGCACAAATTAAATTCCCCAGATACAAAGACTTCTATGTTATCTGAATAGCTCAGAGCACAACTGAGGGGAAAGCCGGTTATCATAACAACATCTAAATTGATGTGGAACATAAATGTCTACAAACAGTACAGACTGAGGCGATGCTTATCACGGGAGTCGACAAAAAACAGAGGTACAGAAGATATCGGAAGAATGAGGGTGCATCTGATGCCAGCATGTCAATGTTTAGCTGCGGTGCCTCAGAACTCATATACAAATAACTGGCTGGCACCTTCCTCTCATAAGCTTATAAGATTGTTGACATTGTGTGTCTAGTTTGGTAAAAAACACAAAATCTCCCCTCATGGTTAGTCTGCACCAAATTGGGAGTGGCAATACTAATGTGGGTGTAATTGGATTTTACGCCTATAGTAAGAAAGTAAAATTAGTTTACATAGCACAGTTTAAAGCATATGTGACATATGCTTTAGAAAATAAAAAACAATAAAAAACTGAAGCAACAGAAATAAAAAAATCCCGTTCAAAGGGAATGAATTCTCAAAATTATCAGCCACAACCTCAAAGATAGTCTTCTTTGGTTAAGCTTCAGAGGGAGGAACAACCAACAAGCACTGATGAGAAAACCTCAGAGACCTGCTGGTGACTTAGGGCAGTAGTAGCTCACTGATGCAGGCAGGTTTGATGGGGAGCCAGTATGAAGAAATTAAGATCAGTGTCACATGAGACCTTTTAGAGGGCCTGGTCAAAAGTCAATGTTCAGCTTCAACAAGTGCGTCACTGCCTGTGACGTCCAGTCTCTGGACAGGATGCACAGACTGACAACCCATATAATATTTTAGTGATACCTTGTAAGAGAAATATCATAAACTCATTGTTGAGTAAAAAGTAGAGTAAAGTAAAGTACCCTGTTAAGGTTACTGTAAAGTCCCTAAAGGCCCTTTTACACTGAACGATTTTGGCCTGTTTAAGATGAAAGTTGACAAACATGAGAAATGTGGTAAAATCTGAATGAGCTTCTGCTTTCATATACTTTTTTCTCTTTTCCTCATAGCACTACAATTCACCACACATTCATCGCACTATCTGACAGCTTCAAACTGATACTCTGCAGTCTGACATCAATTGCAACCAAGAACCAAGCTTTTATTATTAGACCCATCTTGCACAGTGTGACATGCAAAAAACACGACTGTTGTTGTTGCAAAGTCTAAAGGCAACTTCAGTCCTACCAGTTATGTAAATCCCTATAGGGACATTAGAGAAATACTATACAGGGCTTGAAACTAAGTCAACTACTGTAAACTAGTCTGTCCAAAAAAATCCAAATAAAGTTAGCCATTACTGACACAGTTTACCAGTGGTGGGTAAGATTACATATTATATTTTTCATAGTCCTGCTGAATAATACAAGAAATCTGCTGCTTTTATGACAGAAATATTTTAGGCATAACAACAGCCTCCAAAGGACTCAGTATATCACAGAACAGATTAACCCGTGACTTAAAACCTGCCTGCCTCATTCTGACCTTCTCTGTCTTCTGACCTTCTCTTCTTCAGATGCTTCAGGCTCTCATTGATTAAAAGAGACACTTATCAAAGGAGACCATGGTTGTTGAAAGGTGCAGCTGGCTCATTGATGGCTCACTCTGAGTTTCTTTTAAATTCATGTCCTCTATCTTAATAAGACTAATTAGTTCTTAACAAACAGTGCGTGAGAGAGCGAGTGAGAGAGTTTCAAAGCGTTTTCCCGAGCACCGGCGGGGCTTTTAGAAACAGTTTGACACCTCAAATAAAGGCCTCGCTGTCAAGTCAACGAAATTGAAAGCATTTTTCCATCAAAACTTTGTTAGAAGGGTCAAGAGGAGTGCAGAAAAACTGCCAGCAGCTAACAGTTTAATCACCCATGGGAATTAAAGGATGGAGATGTTCTAAATCTCTAAAATTAAATCTCTCAACTTGAAGAGATTGAAATGTATCAATTGAATGAATTCAGTCATACAAATAAAATGTGTCACAGAATGTGCAGCTGGATTTGATGTTCTTGATAAACACTAAATATTATCCACATTTAACAGAGGTATCATAACTTGACATATTTGGTTTATTATGCCTTTCTTTAACTAATGGGTGGTTTAAATGTGACAGGTTGTTTTAAAATGACTGAACATTTGGAGTTTAAATCAACATTCCATATGACCTACTTGACATTGTATGGTCCCGTTTTAAGCGTGCAGCGGTCCGGGAACTGGCTGAGTTTCTTGGAGAGACCTTTGAGGTGCTTCTTGGTTTCCTGAAGCTCTTTGTCCTGCTCATAGTCAGTGGAGGCAGAGAGAGGCAGGCCATCCCCGACCCGAACCACAGAGGCAAACACCACCATCGACATCTTACAGCTCTGGCACTGTCACTGAAGCCCTGCATAGACATGGAGAGAGGTAAGAAATCTTCCTGTTCTTTTGTTCAAAACCATGTTTAATTAAATGGTAATAAGTGTAAGATCTTAAATACTTAAAAACATTGTATTTTGTCATTCAACTTAATATGAGCCACCTTGGTAGCAGTGTCTTTAGTTTCAGTTATTTCGAAGTTTGACTCTTTGATCATGATGTATTCATATGTTCACTCCCACTCTAAACAAATCAAGCAAAAATGTGTTGTTGCTTTCCAAAGTCTCAAATATCATATTTTTATAATAGTGAGGATTTTACAGTAACAAACTGAGAAATGAAATGGAGATACTACTTTATTTTTGCTGTTTAGATAATGGATGGAAATGTTAAGCTACAATAACTTCTAACCCAACTTTACTACTTACTGTGAAATGCTTAGACAGTTCATTCTCTTACTAACAAACATTAAATATTTAACAGTTTATCGTAGCATCTCAGCAATAAATGTGCAACATTAGGTGTGCAATTCAGTGTTTATAGTACTATGGGTCCTAACAATAAGTAGGTTGCAGGCCACAATATCTTTATATGTGTAATTCTTTAGTATTAGTTGTGTTTTTTTTTTTGTTAGTTTGTTTTTTGGTTTCACAGAGTTCAAAATGCTCCTATAGCAGCTCTACCTTGCACTGGTATCTGCTTATATTGCTTATAATGAGTGTCAGCAGACATTTTCCCCTTTTCTTCTCATGTGTTTTGCATTCCTGTCAATCTCCTGCCTGACTGTTGTTCCTCAAGATCCCTATCCACAACCAAGCATCACCTTTAAACCCAAAGTCATGTCAAAACATAAAAATATGGTTTATATTTTTCATATGGTTTTGCCACATCACTTAGAAACAGTGTGGAGCGTCCGCAGTGTGTTTGGTATGGAGAGCTTATGAAAGCTAATTATTAGACACCTGCACAGTAGCACCCAAAGAGGGAGTTCTCCCAGAACAAAACTGAAAAGTGAAAAAGAAATTGGTTTTGATCAGATACCAAGTGATACCGAGGCCAGAATCACCAATATTGATACTAATACCAATATGTTTTATTATTAAAAGTCGCAAGCGCTATCACTTAGGGGAGAGCTTTGAAGTGAATAGGCTACTTCTGAATATGGTTTCATTACAACAGAGATTTGACAAACAATAAGCGTTTCTTTTTACTAATCCCTGTAGTCACACACAAAACAGCGTGTGACAGTGACAGTGGTGAAGGTAAATAACAACAAAAATGTTTATTATGCGACTTCACTGAACTAACAAGGTGATCTGCAGCAGCAGAGAAGAAAAGAATAAGTATTAGTACTATCAATACTTTTATTACATCTTCATTTTTATCCATTTGTTTTCTCTTTAAAAATACAACCATGTACACAAAGTCATTCACATGCATATACAGAGACACACTTACATCTACATATACTGAGATATACATGAATTTAAAGTAAATTAAAGTCCGTACAGGGGACAGAGACCTCTCCTAATAACTCATTCAAGATAAACAGGATCGACTGATCTGCTGATTTTTCCAAAGGTGGTTTAATGCATACAGAGCAGTGTGCATTTTTTCTCTGGTTACTAAATTAGTAAATTCGCTCACACTAGCAGGTAATATTGGCTAAAGATGTAAAATAAGGTTTATGATTGATGCAAATGACTTACTTAAGTTTAAGTATTTTGATGTCTGCCTTTATTTTTCATTGGCTAATGGAGATGTTATCATACTTCCTTGGGACACACTAAATTTCAGTTTGGGAACCTCTGCTGCGCTAATTAATGATGCACAACCTGTCGGTCAGTGTGCAGTAGGGTGTGTGTTGGTCGGTGTGCAGTCGGTGTGTGGTCGGTTGTGCAGTAGGTTGTGTGCTCAGTGTGTCAGTAGGTGTGTTGTCGGTGTGTCGATGGGTATGCGGTCGGTGGGTGTGTGGACGGTTGTGTGGTCGGTGTGTGAGAACCATGGACAGCTCCACACAATGACTGAACGGAAGCGCTAGCGCTGGGAGGCATTTTCATCGCGCCGTGCCTTCAATGCACTCATACAGGATATACAGCTTCACAGCAAACTCAAGAGCTTAACATTAGTACCTGGTTTAATACACTGAACGGCCAACAAGACTCCACCACAACGTTTAGCAAGAAACAAGACGTTTAAGTCAGCTAGCTAACCTTAGGCGCCGCCTGTACTTGAGTAACGTAGCATTCATTTGTGCAGCAGCAAGCTGGCTTATTTACATCTGTTAACTCTGCTCGTCCAACGCTGAGCACATTAGTTACAATATTTATTTGCTGGGAGGTTTCCTATAATGCTAGCGGCCAATTTACAGTACAGAAAACTAAATAAATAACTACAGAACAGGTTAGCAGCTAACTAGATTAGCTTCTTCAACAACATTTCTGTTCAGCTAACGTTAGCATGTTATGGAGCTAACAGCTACCTACTTTGCACGCCCACAACTTAGAACAACGCTACACGTACACCTGGAAAAAAACACAATGTCTGACGAGCTAAGAGAGGTAGTTGGGTCTTCACTACCTGGTAAACGGGTGTAGCATCATGTGGAAGTCTGTGTTGTGCAGCTGTGTCACTGTGCACAGAGCTAGCAGCAGCGGCGATCCTGTACGTTTACGTGGCTGTGGCGCTTTGCATTGTGGGTAAAGCCAACCTCTCATCAGCACCATCTCTGTTGTCATAATAATAATAATAATAATAATAATAATACTTATTATTATTATTGTTATTATTATTATTATTATTATTATTATTGTACATATGGGATACTTTCACTTCTGCTCCGCACATTACAATTAATATTTAGATAGCATTTACCCCCAAAAATAAATTAATACAAAAAATTACATAGTTACTACCCCCAACATTCTTCTGCAAAAAGGAGTCGATTTCTCATGTAGTTAGTTTTTGCACTCACTCACTCACTCACTCACTCACTCACTCACTCACTCACTCACTCAATTTATGGGCTCAAGTTGCCTTTTTAATCTGGTTGTTACTGATGTGTCTTGGGGTACTATTACATTCACAAAGTCAGAATTCTCAAGTTTCTACCAAATATAACTCTTTATTTATTTAAAAATATTTTACAGTTCTAACTGCATGCATTTATGAAGTCTTTTTTTTTTTCTTCTCTGCATCATCATCATGATCTTCTCTATCATGTCTTGTAATGTTATTATTATTTTAATAAGGTTGTTAAAAAATCAGTGCAATGATGCTGTGTGCAATTTAATTAATCTGTATCATAATAACAATAGGAATCATCATCATCATCATACTCATAATAATGATTCTTAAGGTAAGTTAAGTCAGAACAAGTTGGGTTTGAACACAAGGGCACTTGCTGACAGACAGTAATCAGACAGCTTGGATGGTTGCCCTTGTAGGATAGACCCATACCACTACAGCCCAGTGTGGTACTTTATATTTATAACAGAGCCCTGAGTACCTCAAAGGCCACTTATGTAAGGTTGGGGGGAAAAGGTGATTTAATACCACCTTTGGTGTTATAACTGAATAAAATTATACTGGGGCCTGTTAACAGCACCAATAGCTTCACTTACCTGAAGTTAAACGCATGTCACACAACAAGATTGATAGACTGCAAATAGTCTGCTACTATATTCACTCATTCCTCTTTAACATGGACTGGGCTCATTAACTTTGTGATAGATAGATTTTCACTACATTTTGGTTCTTCTTTTATTCTCATCTCTGCTGGTTGCCCCAGTTGCTACTTTCCCCACTGGAAGCCAGTAACAAATTAGCTCTATACTCCAAGCATCTGATGCTGTGAATTTTTTTAATATTAAAATTAAAATAACATGAAAAATGAATAATGTGTACGCAGAGCCTGCCAAGCTTTAGTGCTCCACTCCAACCTGAAATAGGCCATTCACTGGCATCAGCATTTTCTCCTATTTTCATACATTTCCTGTTAGAATATGGAGGAAAACACAACTGTGGCTGGAGGAAATGAAAACAACAATACAGATACGGTTAGTGGCTTCATCCTTCACACATACCCATGCAATTTCCCCAGAGCCCAGGCAATGTGTCAGCCTGGAGAGACCTTCCTACTATCCTCATGGCCTTGTGAACCAGGTATTCCTCATGTTGTGGGGGCATAAATCTGTTTACACAGTCATGTTATGGGGACTGGCCTGCCTCATAGGGAAAAAACAAGTCCCCTTAATGTAAATCATTCATTTTAGGGTGAAGACTTGGTTTAAAGTTAAAGCTAGTTTAGGGTTATGTTAAGGTTAGGGTAAGGCGTAGGTTTAGGCAAGTGGTGGTTATGGTTAAGGTTAGGATAAGTCTCCAGGAAATGAATGTAAGTCAATGTAATGTCCTCTGAAGTGATGGAAACACAACTGTGTGTGTGTGAGTGAGTGAGTGAGTGAGAGAGGCAGAGAGAGAGAGAGAGAGAGAGAGAGAGAGAGAAAGACAGACTCACAGAGTGAAAGTGGATGATGGATGTCCACTGCTGCTGACAAGTTGATGAATAGCCACAGGTCTCGGCGAGTGTTTAGTGCTCAGAATGTCAGGTGTGAGGAAGGCAATGTCGCCATTCATTGTGACACAGTCTAAACAGTGGTGCAAACACATCAGCATTCAAATACATCACCACCAAATGTCTCTTTGCCAGGATGTCATCATTATACATCTCAACTTGTAGCTCAGGAGCTCATTCTTGCTCATTCTTGACAACTGTGACATGTCTAAAAATATACCTGCAGAACAATTTCTTGGGTCTCAAGTAATGATTTTGACAAAAAATATATTTTTTTACCTGTCTTGGGTGACAAATGATATTAAAACATGATATTCAAAACATTTAAAGCTTCATTAGTGGTCCCCAGATGCTGCAATGTTCATTATACCTAATAATTAATAATGAAAACTACTGAAGTTTATCCTCAGGGTGGTGCTAAAAGGAAGGCCATGGGGTCATGAGAATCAAACCTTGTCCTGAGGAGAGTGTCAATATACCCAGCAAAATCACTAGTAATCATCCTCTGGGGAAAATGAATATCCAAACCAAATTTCATGCCTGTGTGTCCAGTAGTAAGCTATCTTGAAATCTTCCTCTGGGCCAGGTTGTAGGAAAAACTAACCAGATGTCACCAACCAGTGCACATTACATATATTTGTTAAGGTCAAAATGTCTTATGGGAAGTGTAGGATATCTCAGCCTCTGCCGCATCAGGTTTGATCATTTTTTTCTTGAGTCCAAAATTGAATGGAAGTACTAAACTGGAGTGCTCTTTTTTTAAATATTGAGTTTTATTCTGGTGTCATGCTGCAGGTATGTCGCACACTCAAAAAAAGAACCAAATTTAAATAAAAATTTCTTTAAATTATATGTTGCAAAATTTCAATATGTTAAATATTTATTTAACCAAATTATTTAGACCAAATCATGATGTCTGGTGAGTATTTAGAAAAGCACATTTATTATACAATTTTAAACAATCAGTTACCGCCCATTTAATGGTGGAGTCAATGATTGGACTGCGGTGACACAAAATGACAAATAGGACATAATACATCTTCAGAATGGGGAAAGTGAGAGTCTTGAACAGAATTAATCATAATTGACAGCAAATGCATTGATCTAATCAACTGTACAGCTAATGGCTAATGCCAATCAAGATTCAATATCTAGAAAACATTTGATGGGTACCATAAAAGTCGTTTCCACCAGACACACAGATGGAAGGAGGAGGATGGAGTATGGATTGATCCATAAATCTAACTTGCATTAATTTGCAGACACTTCCATTGTGTTTGGATGTTAAACATGGGAGCAGTCCATTCAAGGGCCTGTTCACTTTTCTGGGATGGTTTCACCAGTCAATCACGGGTAAGGATGTGACATTTTCATGGTCACCTCTGATGGATTTCCAAAACCATAATTTACTAATTTCTATCAATAATACAATAAAGGGGTTGTTCTTCTCAGTGTTGAATGACAGCTCCATTAAACTGCACAGAGAGTAAACATATGGATCTTTCAGCAAGGGATGCAAATGATTTTGATTACTGCCTCGTGAGAAACGAGCTAAAGAAAATCTTTATCTCTCACAAGCAGATACTTAGAGGTCTATTTATTTCACTGGCTGCCTGGATTTGGACCAATTTGTCCAAGCGTCAGCATATTGAATACCGCAAAAACAACGAGATGAGACTAAAGAATGTACTGAAAAAAATCAACAAAATCATCAAGAGAAAGTTGCTTTTTTTTAAAAGACGCATCTGATAAACGAGGGGTCGGGTAGGCTTGTAGAAAAAAATGAACATGAACAACATAATGATGACACAAACAAGCAGAGGTGAGGTAGAGGACAGGCAGGTGGAAAAAAGCAGAATACAAATTGACATCAAGCAGATAAAGTCCTGAACAGCCCCAAACACAATTATCCATGATGGTAAAATGGCTTCTATGAAGGGTACTTGAATCCAAGCAGACCTTGACTTTGCATTAACAACCCTATGCCCTCCATTTCTTATGCTTATTGTCTAAAGGTTAAAAACCTTGCCCACCCCCCTCCAGGAAAACACACAAAAAAGCAATGAAGCGACGCTCCCGGGCATGAAAAAGTACTACGTCCCTTTGAAAATCTTCTCAGGTGAAATTGGGATTGAGAGGGCATTCCTGCCTGTGCTCACAGGCATTAATCAGCCTGCTATGGCTCAACACTGCATGCATCGCAACAACAGCACTTTATCTAAGCAGACCTGTAGACTGCAAACACAGAAGGCAAGAAACTTCAGTCTCAAAGTCACTCCTCAGCTTAGACTGAGTCGTGTGAACTAAATTCCCCACAGATTTCCCAGGACCTTGATCCTAAAAGTAATGATTCATAATATTTAACAGGCTTGTCAGTCTGGAAATGCTCAAGTTGGAGATGTGGAGCTAAGAGTTTCATTGACGTCACAGTGAGCAGTGTCACTTTTAGGTCTAGCACCATTTTCCAGCCATTTCTCATAATAAAGCCATCAGTGTCAGATCTGCTGAGTGCGGCTTGTTGTCCATTTGTTTTCTTTCTTACATGCACAATGGAGAAAAATGTCAAAATAGACCTGCACAAAAATTGCTCTTACCCGGACTGTCCATCAGCCCAGTGACCCAACAAGGTCAACTTCTATTTATTTCATTGTGCCAACTATTGAGCTGGGTGCTGCTGGTATAATAATACGATCACTTGAAACATTATCTCATGCTCTGAAGCTTCTTCAATGCTGTGTCAGGGAATAAATGATCATGTACGTGTCTACGGTATGTATTTTTGCTATGTGGCATTTTAATAATGTTTGCCAACTTTCAACACAGGAAGAGAATCATTATTCAGAATAGCACAAAGATTGAGTGACAGGCAGTGAACACTGGTCATTAAAGTAATGATGGCACTGAGAATGATGAGTGATGGGGGAGATAACTAATAATGTTGAAAATCTTTTATTATTCCTCTTTTTTTCTAGTGTTGGTTACCATGTTCACCATCTTAATTTAGCATGTTAGCATTAGTACATTTGCACCAAACACAAGTACAGCTGAAGCTGATGGGAATGTCATTATTTTTGCAGGTTTTTGATCATAAACCAAGCACTGGACAAATTAAATTTTTTATCTAATGATGACACTAGATCCCAAAGTGATTACAATATTCATCCTGTAGGGAACATAAATGTCTGTACAAAATGTCATGGTAATCCAGTAGGTGTTTACTTATTTTAGTCTGGACCAAAGTGGTGGACTGACTGACCGACCTTGCCATCTGTTGGTTGTAGAATGACACAAAAAGAGAAGAGATTTCAACACTGTATTAAAACAACAGGTGAAAAATGTTTTGGAAAGGTTTTGACTTTATTTTTTTCATCTCACAAGGTCCTTAGTGTAAGGGGCAAAACTGTACATATGGCCGGGCACAGAAAAACAGAGGCAACAATGACTTCTTGGCATAAGTGTGACAAATTCCCACACAACATGGATACCTTTGGGATAAGACAGAGGTGGTCTTTCTATAATTCAACATATGTGATGTCACTGCAGAGGCTCCCAAAGAAAACAAATGGACAGAGTAAACAATAATTGTTTCTCCTCGAGAGGAGACTGAACACCTAATGACAGCGTTATGTCAACACCTAACTGTATAAAGCGCCCTTCCAAAATGCTCTTGCATACCATGAAATAGTCACATTGAACACTGAACACAAAAAACAGTGTTTGGTGCCAGCCAGAACATTGGAGACAGTTTCACTTGGAACGAGTCCATTAAGAATCACAATGTTTATGTTTGACAAGAAATGGTTCAGTAACATCTACTGACAGTACGTCTTATTCAATACATGTTGTCATGATACAGCACAGAAAAAGGATAATTGAAATTTTCTTTATCTTGGGATACAAATGTAAACAATATTTGATTTGGTGACCTATGGGCTCAAAATTATTCAACTGGAATGCAAAATTACAGACAAACTAGTTCCCTTTAATTGTGTTTCGCTATCCCTGAGAACCTTTTTTATAATGAAAGAAACCAAAGTCTTGAATAATAAAACACAAGTTCAGCTACAGATAAGCCTTTAAATATTTATAGCGGCCGAAGCGTGGGAGTTGAAAACACACAGCATTAAGAAAAGTGCCACAAAGGTAAAGATAATGACCCCGAATTGATGATGGTGTCACACTGTGAGAAGCGGAAGGGAGTTGGGAGTCTACTTAATACTTAATTACTCCTTGGATGTACTGTGAAGTCGTTCTTTAATTATGATGGAAGACATGGGAGAGTACTGTCCAGTCTAATCCAAGCTAAGCAATTCCAAGGCATGACACATTGAGGCAAAACTGGCCAGAGTGCTGTCATTTTTGCTCTTGCAACACATTGGCATAAAACAAACTGGGGACCCTTAAATCAACACCTGCATGTCCAAAGTGTAAACTAGTGGTCTGAATTATTCCAGCATTTTCCTGAACAATGAGTGGATGCAGAGAGGACTGAGGGCTATGGTGTTGAATTTGTGATTACATCAGCGGACAGGGGGAAGATTCATGTTCCGGACATTTTATTATCAACATGCAATATTTAGCCTCCATACTTGAGCGTCTCCCATGCTTATATAAATGAGCCCTTCCCTCATCGAAACATGGATGAAATCTCATTTTGAATGAACAACAGTGGAGGTAAAAGAGGTAAAACTACAGCTGTGAATGTTGTTAATATTTGGAAATGTATGAAGCATAGAAATATCAAGGGCTATGCACAGTAATATTTGGCATTTCATCTTATTTTTTTTTCTTCTCCTTTGCTTGCTCTGGTCCGTGATTTGAGAGAATTGCAAGGGCACCGGGCCTCTGATTCCCTTCCATTCATCACTATATTTCTGCAATTCCAGCTATTTTTTATTTTTAAGGCCACAGTTTTAAGCAAAACAAAAACAAAAGAAGAATTTTCTAAAAGCAAAACTAATCATGGTGGCCCAGAACCATGCAGAATATTGACCCTTTGGCCATAATTTCACTTACTCTACATTGCTACAGTACCTCATTACCTACTGTAGCACTTCACATTTTACTAGCTTTGGGATTTTTCAGATGTCACTGTTAATTACAGATATCTTCTAACTGATCAGAGAGGATAACAAAGCAATATTCTGGATGGCTCTGGACTGGAGACATGAAGGTTCTGTACAAAAATACGGGAACCAACAGGTGTATCAGTATTTGTCTCTTCTGGAGACACAGCAGGGTTGATGGGACTGGATTAGGACCCCTATAGAGTGACAGACAGTGCAGCCTCCACCTTTAAGAAAGGATGCCCACCACCACCACCCCCCACCATGGGTGCAGACCCCCACAGGGCTAAGCAGGGGTCAGTATTGCATAGATACAGTATAGGGTGTAGCTTTTCACATATACAGTCACAGTGTTTGGGCAAAAAAAAAAAGAAAAAAAAAAAAGAAAGAAGTTTTTTTTGTCTGTGTATTTTCTGCCCATCAGAATATCCATGAAAAAAGAAGTCTCAAGTGGTCGGTCTGACTGTAGGTACTCTGTTGGTATTATTACAAACGTGATCACCATGGTATAAAAAAATAGCCTTTCATTGAGGTCATCAAGTCTCCCATGTCAGTGCTGATAGGACCCTTGCCAGGGTCAAGGGTCACAGTGCAATGACAAACTGTGCAGTGCACGCCGCCCTCAGAGCTCCTCCTTCCTCTTGACAACCTTTTCCTGATCACGTCCTCGTAGGCTGCGCATGAAGCCAGTGAAGCCCCCCTCCTGTGGGTGGGGGATAGTTAGAGTGACAACAGCTCAGTTTTTAGTGATCGCTTCAAAGCTTTAAGCATTATTTTGGTCTTGAAATGCCCTTTTTAAACATCAGAGTCTTGTCACTAAACATTAGCTCAACTTGGCCTGATAGCACTGAGATAAGAGAAGTAGACACAGACACCAAATACTGTTGCCCAGTTCAAAGTCTTTGCTGAAAGCTATTCAATATATTAAGCCCTATTCAAAACTGCATGCATTATTCTTTGCTGTCAATTGTCTCATACTCCACTTAAGGTTGGACTGAGCTGTGTGCATGACTATGGCCTTTGAGAATCCTTTCGTCATAAAACATTCAGTTAACACCATATTTCTGTCCACTTGAGGTGAAACTATACACAAAAAAAAGGTTTAGATGTAAAAAAAAAAGTGCAAACAGCTACCCTCTATGACTGAGCAATATCTAGTAGATTACTGCTGAAATGCCAAAGAAATGAGTCATAGTGATAACTATTCAAACATTTTTGCACAGTGAATGAAAATCAACATAAGAAGCAGTATTTCCAAACCACAGTGACCTGTTTTAGAGTGTAAACCAGACATTTAAGCCAGATTTCTTATTAAAGCTGGAGTGTGGGACTTTTGTCTCCCCCTTCTGGCAGTGAGAGTAAAGGGGGGCGCTCGGCTGAGTACAAAGACGTTACTAGAATGCAGGGAGGACATTTCTCTTCGTTTGATAACATTAAAAGTAAAGTTAGAGTTTTCTGTCGGCTTCCCGACTCATTTTAAAAAAGACGAGAGAGAGCTGAGAGCACCAGCGAGCGAGAGACAGAGTAGCTGTGGTCGAGCAAGCTAGGGAATGAATGAAGAGAGAGAGCGGTGGTAACAAGAAAGCCGCTGAATCAGATCAATAAAACATTATTTTCTGATTGTTTCACAGCGGTTATGTTCTAGAACACAAACACAGCCCACACACCTCCGCTCAACCCTGCAGTGGTGTGCTGTAACACCTGATTTGGTCTGAATACGACCTGACACAGGCATGCAGCAGCTCTCATGTGCACCTGGAATGACAGGCACACAGAGGGGGCCAGTAAAAATGGATATGTTTTGACAGTCCACCAGCCCAAAAATTCATTTTTTGACAGCCCACCAGGATTTTTCCAAGTATGCCCGATGGCCAGTACATACTGCCTGTAATCTACTGTTGTGGCTGTAAAACAGTGGATAATTGTTTTGTGCATCACACAACCCCCGCGATATTACTCGTTTCATTATCAGAATTTGATCCATTCGGTCCTATAACATTGGGAAAGTCTAGAAGAGCCGCGCAATTAATGGCCAAACAGCCAGCGCGGGAACGTCTCCCCTGACACCAGATTAAAAACTCTGTATACTGTGAAATACAGAGAGATTTATCTGGCAGTGATAGGCTTAATCAGCATTGTGTGAACTCGTTTGGCAAGAGCTTGAATGTAACAGACGTTCATTTATATGTAAAAGTTCCGCACTGCAGGTTTAAGTAACATGAAGTAAAGCATGTTGGTTGACACAAACAAGTGCAGACTAAATGATCTTAGAAATCTTTCAAAGTGGCCATACTATTACTTAATAGGTCTAAACCAGTTATGAGGTTTATGAGTCCAACAGCTTACTTTTGTGCCCCAGTAAATGAGGGGATTCTCTTTGGTCTCACAGACAGTAAGTGACATAAATGAGTATGAGAGTAGGTGTAGTACAACTTACCCCACGATCTCCATTGTATTTTTCCACAAACTTGCCATAGTTGTAGTAGTTAAACGTTGGGTATCCCTCCACCCCTTCCTGCTTACAAAGCTCATGGTTCTGTCCTCTTGTACAGTCCACAGCAGCATACACAATCTGGGGAAGAACAGAGCAATCACCTTCAGTGTGCTGTTATACAAAGTATAATGCAACATAGAGCTAAGAATTTCACTTGTGGAAAAGTTACACAATGAAAACTTCTGTGTATTGGTGTGTATTAGTTGTCCTTCCTGTGGACATTAAAGCTGGCAAGATCTGCAACACCTTTCGCATCTGAAAACATGTAAGATTTGGCTTCATATTCTCTCATTATATTTATTTCCCAGTTTTTTTGTTCTATAACAATGATTTTAATTCACACCTGACATTTTTATTGTTTTGCTTAAATTAGTTATTGTTTGTGTCTCTTAAGCACTCACTATATATTCAGAACAAAAAATTGTATTAAAATTGTAGATCAATACTAAAAAAATACACACGCTGAATATTACAAGAGAAGGTAATAGAGGAGTCCATTTTTTAACAACTGTAAAAGGGGCATTTACGACAAGTGTTTACAGATTTTTTTAGCTGCTGGCAATGAGCAGGCTCAACACATTCTCATCATCCAAATTTAGACCTCTAGTTTCCCTTTCCAGGTTACAAGAAATGACATGATACATTGCTCTTCAGTTAAACTGTTTGGAGTGGGTGGCAGAGAAAAAATAAATCCCACAACAATCACTCCTACATAAAAACAACATGGGAGATTTATGTTGCGAGGCTGTTTCATCGATTAGTGACAAGCCGCCCCAATGAGGCGTATATGCTGCCTCACTGATACATGGCTCACTCAGCGTGTCCTTTTGGACAGCTGAAATGTCACCCTCTCTCAGGGTTCTGAGTGCTGCACATTGAACTTGTCACCATCAAATAATCGCTCCCCGTCCATCTGTCTGCTCGAGATGTATGTGGAAATGACAGATCTGCTGCAGAAGGAAAACACATTAGACACTTTCTCTGTGCATCCTATCGTGATGTGATGATCAAAACCTCTTGTCCTAATTACAAATTACAAGTGCCTCTAGTTTTTTTTTTCTTACAAATACTCAAATGTTGAGAATCTGCATGAGTGCCGACATTTTGAGAGGAGTACATTGTTGTTGAGCTGTTGGCTCCATCTGCATCAGCAGCACAGACATCTGCTAACACAAAGTGACAACAGGGAAGAAATAGCCTATAAAGGGATATCCCTCATCTATGGTCTGTTAATCAGGTGTCTCAAACTAGGCCTCCATGTGCTCCGGCAAAAAGATGTTTTAATGGACTTGAGACAAGCTGTGTGTATTCAGCAGTACTGAAGAGTTCACTTCTAAAAAAGCAGAATAGTCAACAGAAATTTAGCTGACAACACTGCGTAAAATCCTCCTACTCCTTTATGTACCTTGGCAGTTCACCAAGAGATACTCTTTACAATTTGAAATTCTTTTTATATTTGACCACCTCTGAGTTAGGACAGTATGAGACACACATTGAGTACTGTAAGCAGCAGCAACAACAGAAATAGCAACGAGCGACATAATGTAACTACCGACTCAATCTGAATGCTCATCTGTGTGTAATCAATCAGAATTGCTGTGAATTGACAGGAGAAAATTAAGTCGTAGAGTTGTCGTTTTTCAAGGGTCTGCAGCCAATTCCGCTATTGATCTATCTTCAAATGACAGAGGACCCCACATCATGTAATTGATCGGATTGCAAAATTTGTGAGGAGCAGCATACTACCAGTTGGCCTGGTCTCATTCTGTGACAATGAAGCACAGAGCAGTAATCAGACTCAGAGCTAGCTCTGTTCTCACAACAAAGTTCCTATACTTGAAAGTACTGAACATGGATGCCACAAAGTGGTCTGCAAGACTGGTACTAGAGTAGATAAAGGTCTATTTAATTGTATCAGCCATTTTAAAGAGAGACTATGTATTGTCCATAGTTACATAACTTGACATATCCTCCCTTCTATTTTATTTATTCAATTATTCCTGTATTTTAACCCATATAAGGTGCCATACCTGCCTATTGTGCTCAATTAAAACACAGGAAAGAGCACAGTGAATTAACACAGAAGGTGACTGATGCAAGGAACTCAACACCAGTAGATACTTAAAAAGACAATAGAAATTTCCAGTAGAAAAAAAAATCTTTTTTGCCCTGTGTTTCACCTCTCAGGCTACCCTGCTTTATTGGTGAAGGCTGTTGGGGCTGTATGCTACATGACAGGAATGCCTGCAGACACTATTCAAGGCAAAAAAAATATAACGCCAACTTTGTTCTTCGGGCAAAAAGAAATTAATCTAATGTAGATTTGTATTTACAGTGAATAATCTCCTAAAAATATGCTAGAATTAAACACTAAAGATAAGATTGTAAAGCACACTGCTCTTTCTAGTAAAGAATCAGGTATTTATAAGAGAAACTAAAAAGTATCCTTAGTAGGGCTACAATACAGGGATTTACATAGAATTTTTCTGATACTACCATTATTATGGTATATTAAAAATAGTCAAGCCAACACTTTAGTCATTTATTTGGAGGTCAAAACAAAAGTGAGCACAATACTCATGCCCAAAACTATGACACTAATATCCAATGTAATAAACTGAAATGATAATTTCACACATTAAGGGATTATTCTAAACTGTATACCAATAGAATACAAGTTAAGAAGCAAGAAAGTCTTTGTTGTGTTTACACCTACTTGAACAAAATGAGGTCACATTAAACTTTCATAGTTTTCCAGGAAGTTAAAGTTAAAGGAAGAGTGTGATATGTATAGCACAAGGTAATAACAGTATATTTTTTGTTCAGTGCATGAACCATAGAGGTTAAGTAGCTGCACCAGTAGGGAGCCATTTTCCTTAGGCATTTATTGGATAAATCCTTCAAAAAACATCAAATTCTGTGATAAAACAGTGTTCTCATTAGTGACATCAGACAGTTTTTGGAAACAAGCAGTTCAAGCCAATCTGCACCTTTAATGCTGCTATTGATTGGAATTTGGGGAAATGACAAACAGCTAAAAAACAAACCCTGCACACAGCTCCCCTGCCGTCATAAAGTACTGAATGAGGCGTTTTAATTGTTTGCGCCTTCAAAGCCGAAGCTAAGCTTGTGTTTGTCTTTGGTAAATGAGGCAAGGGAGGCTAATAGACTGTGATCAACACTGGCCTGGTACAATACACTGGGGTTCAGCTTTATAAATAGAAGTAAACACATGCCCAGTTTTCAGATTTACTCCTGTTCAAACACAACTTTACACCTCCACTGGCCACTGGAGGGATGGCGAGAGGAAAGAGATCTTAAACTTGCATTTATATAACCTTCAGAGATGGGAGGGTCCGCTGGTTTGGCAGCTTGTGGAGATTGTATCGTAAGGATTCAGATCCAAGCACCACAGCTGAATGGTGAAACAATGCCAAAGTGCCTTAAGCAGTTAAAGCTGCTAGATACTGAATCGTAAAAAAAAAAAAAAAAAAAAAAAAAAAAAAACATCTCTGACTGTTCTGAAAGTCCTAACTTCTCTCCTAAAATACAAAGTCAATATTTTTTTTCCATGAGGTGGTTTCAATACAGTAGATTGTGTTTCTTAGTGAACATTTTGAGAATCATTGTTCCATTAAGCTTTGTTTGACTGACCAGTGTCTCATAGCCTTTGACATATAAATATTTTTTACAGTTCCAACTTTTATTTCTTCCTGTGCTGCAAAGACAACATATCTGAGTCAGGCCACAGTTATAGTCTGTTATTTTACTGCTGATTATGTATATCAGTGTTTACTTTGAGATTGAAAGAACCAACAAAAAGGTATGTACCAGTTCCTGAGGTTGCAGCTGAAGGGTACTTGGAGATTTGTACAAAAACATTTCCAGCTCATCTGTTGAGGTTTAATGTTATCAAGGATTGCCTCAGAAGAATGGATGACTAAGTTGCTAAGGACACGTCACAGTTTCACACCATCTGACAATGATTTTGAAAAATTCCAAACAAATGACAGAGCCTCTACAGCCTGAGTGCCATTGGAACAATGTGCGGTTAACATTAAGCATCACAGTGCGACTTTACAATCAAACAATTTGATGTATTTTTGGCTGGACCGTAACATAAACACCAAAGTCCATGACTGACTGACTGACTGACTGACTGACTGCTGCCACTTCCTGTATCCATTTCAAATGAAAAGCCCTTGTTTCAAATTAAAAGTCCTGTAGCGTTTTATACACGGTCCAGCGACATAGTAGATTTTGACCTAGTCTTGTTTTTTATGGTGAATGTCAGTTTGAGATGATACATTGTAGCATCAAGTAAAGCTAGACATGTGCCTACATTTTTTTCTGTGTGTGTGTGTGTGTGTGTTTGTGTGTTTGTGTGAGAGAGAGAGAGAGAGAGAGTCACATAAAGAGGTCTGGAAATACTGAGTCCTGCAGTCAGAGAGTATTACTTGTTACAGGGAAGAGCAGGAGTGGGAGTGTGATGGTGGAGATAATGGATAATGAGGATGAACGTGTCCTGTTGTGACTGTTTGAACCTTTAATGACCCCAAAGGCTGAAGTGTGCTGAAGATTTGATAAGATTTGTGGTCTTTAGTGGTCAAATTTCTAACCGACACATGCAGACAAATTTTAGAAACAAGGATGAAAGGAGTTGTAAGAGTTTTTAAGTTAGCACTATTTTAAGATTTTACATTTTGAGTTTGCATAACATGGCTGCACTCACACCACAGGCCTTTATGCTCATTTCAGAAAAGCTGCTTACTGTATAAAACATATATGACAACTATAAGTAAAAAAAAATGTGTGCAGCAAATAATAGAACAGTTAGTATAAAGCTTACTTATTATCCTTACATTTGAGCATCTGAATCCAGTTTGTGTGTGACTGCAGTACACAGTACAGAAAGTGTGCTGGCCATACTGTAAGCAGTAAATATGTCATTTCATTATGCTTTATGAGTGCACCTTACTGGAATACTTTGACATTTTGAAAAATATGTTTGTTTACTTCCGTCGCTTCAGACTGATATCAATTTCCTTTGTGTGTGTCCAGTACAGATATACTGTATGTGCAGGATGTGTTTAGCATAGCTTAACACAAAAACTGGAAGCAGGGGGAAACAGCTGGCTAAACTTTTTAAATTGTTATTTACACACTTGTAAACTAAGTACTTGTGTACTTAACATATTTAGAAATGGTAAACAACACACTGTGTTTACATGCACTTTCATGTGACCGAGAAACCTGGTTTCTGTAATCGGCCGGGTCTGCCGGTCTGCTGATGCATGACGTAGTGCGCGCACGTAGACATAAACATAGAATTGAACTGAATAGATTGGCCCCATTATCACCAATAACTGATCCATCTATTTGAGTCAGTATCGGACTGATATCTGATATCAGTATCGGATCGGTGCATCCCTAGTTTAAGCACTGTTGTAACTGCAAAACCCAGCAAACTTTTAATGAATTATGTTTGGCTGTCTAGCTAAGAAGAAGAAGCTAAGTTAAAAAGATGGTTTAGAGTTGTTTCCCCTTGCTTCCAGTCTTTGTGCTAAGCTAGGCTAATCATGTTCTTTGTGCTGGACACAGAGATGACTAACTGTTGATAAGATGGCAGCTTGAAGGATCCCTGCAGCACCATTACAGCTTGGTGTGGAAATATGTATGTACTTGTACTGTATGTGTGAAGAGGAAACACTTACCTTGCGGTCCTCTTTAAAGAGCTCTGCTGCAGTGGTGAAGTGGGGGACAGCGTTTTTACAGTGTGGACACCCTGAAAGAGGAGAATACACAGATGGAACATTATTACAGCTCATCAGGAAGGACACATTTACACCACAACAACTAGCTTCAAATCTTTATTACCATCTCTCACAGGTTCTAATGTCACATAAACATGACACTACTATTACCTGTATGCACATATCACAAATACAAACAATCACTCCATACATCATTTACTCAATCTCAAACATGTTCATAAAGCATGTGGCCCTATCAGAATCCTGCAGTTACTTAGAGGTTTATCTCACATTAGAGATGGTTCACTTGCATGTTATGAGAGACTGTAAATCTCTTTATTGCTGTCATAAACACAACCTCCCTGGCTCTCTCTGCTCCAGCAGGCATCTGTATACAGTATGTCAATACTTGTACAAACGCACCACTAGGTACCACAACTATACATCACATTTCCAGTGAGCAATTTCACTTCTAGTAGGTGGAGGCAAAAAGATCGAACTAAGTAATAAGAACTGACAGGCTTGTATGATAACTTATAATTTGTGAGGGTACATTTTTTTTTGATTCTAGCTACATCTTGCTACGTAGGGACGGATGTGTTTTTGCACTGCACTTGCAATCAAACAGCAATCAATGTACTGACATCTTTTTTTTTCTTTGAATTTCTGTTGATCTTCGACTTTCTGGAGGCACTGCTCTGTTGTTTTGATTTTTTCTGCTCATGTCAAACACCCAGTTCCTCTTCTATTTATTACAATCAAACTGTTGTTGCCGCTTTTGGAAATGTGACAGGTGAAAAAAAAAAAAAGACAGCATCAACTCTTGACTTTGAAAAAAGCAAGCAGGCAGAGGGTGACTGGATGAAAGCTTTCATGTACGCATTTAGGATTAAATCACTAGTGTCAGCCTGAGAAAAAGAGTTGCAAATGAACAATACCTCTGGATGTAGTTTACTGCTTTAATTTGCTTAAGGGAGCATATTTTTTTCTGTGACAGTTTTTCCATAAGTTTACTAATGCTGATACTGAGTATGTGACACCTGAACATTACACCCATATGTAATTGCTTAACATCTTATTCTAAAACAATTTACATTAATCTGCTCCTATAATAATAATAATAATACATTTAATTTTTACTGCACTTTTCATTGATAGTGAAACTCAAAGTGTTACAGTATTAATAACATAGAACACCCAGCATAAAGAAAATAGTAACGAGTTAAGATAAAAAAGCCTTCCTGAATAGAAAGGTTTTTAAGCTTTTTTTTAAAAAAAGAGTCTAGGGTCTGTGCTGCCCTCAGATGTTTAGGAAGGCTGTTCCACAAGCGTGGTGCAGCAGAGCAGAAGGCTCAATCCCCACATGGTGCAGAGCTTAGTACTGGGGGCCCGGAGGAGGAAGCTGCTGGCAGATCTGAGGGTGTGGGTGGAGGTTTGTGGTATGATCAGTTCCTGTAGGTAGGGAGGCGCATGTCCATTGATGTATTTGTATGTGAGTAGCAGAACTTTGTAGTTAATCCTGCAGGAGACAGGAAGCCAGTGCAATGAAGACAGAATTGGTGTTATAGGTTCGTGTTTTTGCGCTCTCATCAGGATTCTGGCAGCACTGTTGTGTATGTACTGGAGCTTCTGGATGCTCCTGCTAGGGATCCCTGTGAAGAGCGCATTGCAGTAGTCCAGTCTTGAGGAGATAAAGGCTTGGACAAGTTTCTCTGCATCTGACAGGGTTAGAGAGGGGCAGAGTTTGGAGATGTTTTTGAGATTGTAGATAGAGGTTTTGCATAGATGTCTTATATAGTCATCAAAAGACAGCTGAGGGTCAAACCTAACACCCAGATTAGTGACTGAGGAGGAAAGGGGGATGTCCTGGCTGTCAAAGGTGAGATGAGGTATGGGATGACTGAATCTGGTGTGGAGTGCCAATAAGGAGAGCTTCAGTTTTGCTGCTGTTTAACTGGAGAAAATTTGTGCTCATCTTTTATCTTTATCTCTTTATCTCCTTAAGACAGGTGGGGGTGGAGTCAGTGGTGAACCATGTCAAGTGTGTTCCCCCTGGTGTGAGTAGGGATGTTGATGATGATGAAGAGTGCTAAATCACCACCACGGCCAGAGCTGTGGGCTTTTTCCAAGTAACTATAGCCAGGAGGGCAGGCCTCATTAAGCACAGAGTAGTCCCCTGGTTTGCGTCAGGTTTCAGTTAGGCACATGACGTCAAGCCACTTGTGCAAGATATGGTCATGTATAAGGAGGGATTTATTGGTGAGAGATTGAGTATTAAATAGTTCCATGGTGGCAAAAGTCAGAGCTGAGGTTGGAAGTCTGCAAACTCCACAGTACACTGTGATCCACCCATATTTTGCGCCTCGCCTGGTGTAGGGTAGTCTTGCGATGTTTCCAAAAATGGTGCCCAAGTTTGTTTTGCTTCCGTAATCCACATTGAAACCATGGTGCAAGCCTCTATGGACGTAACGAGGTCTGTTTCTTAAAATCCCAAACTCCAAGTCCACCAGTTCATGTAGAACATATTCTAACTCAGGGAGTGATCAAAACATGCAGACAGAAAACAGAAAAAAATTAAAAAAAACCTCGAGCAGCAAGGCCACATTAATCACATGAACAGTGAAGTTTACAGTCAATTGTCTATTTAGCAAAGAGGAGCGGGAGCCAGTATGCACCAGTGTTCTCTCGTAATACAGAGTAGCCTCTCTCCCACTGCAACACAAGCACCAAAAAAAATTGGGATGGGATTTGCTCCCATTCAGTCACAAGAGCATTAGTGAGGTGATGTTGGGTGATAAGGTGTTTCAGTTCATCCCAAAGATGTTTGATGGGGTTGAGGTCAGGGCTCTGTGCAGGTCATTCAAGTTCTTCTATACCAAATTGGAAAAAACATTTCTTTTCAAACCTGGCTTTGTGCACGGGGGCATTGTCACGGTGAAACAGAAAGGAACAAACTGTTGCCACAAAGTTGGAGGCACACCATTGTATAAAATATCATTGCATGTTGCAGCATCAAGATGTCCCTTGGACATTCAGTATAGCGTACTTGCTCTAATTAAGACTCGACCCATATTGCAACATAAGGGATCGCCCAGATAGCATAGCAGGCTACATCCTATCTTTTAAATTTGATCAAAATGCACAAAGTCAAAATATATTCTCATTGTTGACACTGGTTGTTCTAACCAGGCTCTCAAGATTTGTTACTACTAAGTTTGTAACCACCAAGTCATGTTTACATATAGTTGTACCCACCAAAACACATTGTATATATCCTTGAGGTCTAACAAAATTGTTGAATGTATTTGCTTCCTCATAAAACATTTTCAAAGTAGATTTTTAAATCCTATTTCAAATCCTGCACTGTTTACATCCATGTTTATTATCTTGCAGCCTGTTCCTTCACAGCCCTTGCATCAGTGGAAACCACTGGCAGGACCTTGTATCACATCATCCACGTGCACATACATACAGTGGGGGAAATAAGTATTCAACATGTCAACTTGTTTTTGATTAAACATATTTCCAGTGCAGCTATTCATATGAAATTAAGACCAGACATTGGTATTAATTCAATAAGGCAACACAGAAATCGAAATCATAACATTCCAACCAATAAAAAAGTTGTGTGCATTAAATTGAAATGACAGGAAAAAAGTACTGAAAACGCAGTAAGAAAAAACACTGCGCCAGGTGATTCCACTAATTAGTCCTCTTACCGGTGCTAATTAGAATCAGCTGGGTTAGTGCATGTGGTTATTACCACTTCCACTCTTTTAAAAAGGGTTAGCCATCTGTGAATGCATCATTTGCTACCAGGCTGTCACGCAAGAACCATCTCATGATGGGTAGAGGCAAAGAGCTCTCCCAAAACCTTCGCAACAAGATTGTTCAAAGATCCAAGGACCACTCAAAAAGAGCTCCAGAAAGACCTGGAAGAAGCAGGTACAATTGTTACAGAGAAAACAATAGGCAGTACACTCCACCACCACGGTCTTCGTGCACGATCACCCAGCAAGACTCCATTACTGAAGAAAAGACATGTTGAAACTCATTTGAAGTTTGCTACACAACATTTGGAGAAGCCTGTAGATTACAGGAAGAATGTGGTGTGGTCAGACAAGACAAAAACTGAAATTTTTGGCAATAACACTACACGCCATGTTTGGAGGATATGACCCTAAAAATACCATACCTACAGTTCAGAGGTGGAAGCATTATGGTATGGGAATGTTTCTCTTCTCATGATACCGGCAGAATCTATATTGTTGAAGGGAAAATGACTGGAACCATGTATCAGGATATTCTTGAGACCAATCTGTTGCCATCCACCAGGACAATGAGGATGAGATGCAGGTAGACCTTCCAACAAGACAACGATCCAAAACATACTGAAAAGGAGACTCAACTGATTCCAGAGAAAGAAAATAAAGGTTTTGGAATGGCCCAGTCAATCACCCAACTTGAACCCAATAGAACATTAATGGAAGGAACTGAAGATAAAGATTCACCAGTGAGCATACAGGAAGCGCCTTGAAGCTGTCATTGCAAACAAAAGCTTCTCCACCAAGTATTAACTACATTTAGTTAATACATACAGCTAGTGTGTTTAATACTTTTTTCCAGTGTCATTCCAATTTAATGCAAATAACTTTTTTTATTGATTGGAATGTTACACTTTCTTTAGCTGTATTGCCTTATTGAGTTAATACCAATGTCTGGCTTTAATTGCATATGAATAGCTGCACTGGAAATATGTTTACTGAAAAAAAAGTTGACATGTTGAATACTTATTTCCCCCACTGTATGTGTATATGTATGTGTGTTCCATAGCACTACTAGAGGTCAGAAACTACATAGGATACCATTATCATTACCACACATTACTCACTGTAAATGGACACAGTTCTAATTATTTTTACTGTTGCATGTATGCCCAAAAGTATCCACACACACACACATACAGACAGACAGGTATATCTACCTTCAACTTAATAATACATCAACTCTGCAATCGTCCATTTACTTCCTTTTCAGAGCTGCCTCTTTAAGCCAGTATTCATCCACTGCTCAGAAAACAATTTCCTGCTGAAGTAGCTTTTGGCTGCAACATTAAATGGCCATTAAACCTTTAAAGGTTCTGTTGCAATTCTGAAACTAATGTAGGCTATCAAAAAACATGGCAGGTATGTGTTTTTTCTTTGTTTTGTTTTTTTGCAAATAGAGTGACCAGACAGGTCACTGTGACTGCTCAGAGACTGGCTGTGAGTAGAGGGAGAACAGATAAATGAACAAAGGGCAGGGGGCATGACACTGCATCCTACGCGCAGGAACATTCCACATCTCACAGACCTCCTGTTATCCAAGTGCCTTAAAAGCAGTTGAAAGGCAGGTCTGCTGTTGATAATGAGACCTGCCTTTCTCATGTCTTTTTTCTATCTGCACAGACATTTTCACAGAGACTGAGGTAGAGAGAAAAGCAGACAGATGAATACACAAAGACTGTCTTTTCACCATCACTCATTGATAAAAATGTGCCAACTGGAGAATAAAGCAAAGCAATACAATATAACGTAACATTTAATACACCAGAATGTTTTGTTTGGAACTGAGCATTACTTAACACTATTTAAAGCGGACCTATTATGCTTTTCCTTATTTTCAGTAATATATGTTCATGTTAAAAGTGACCGACGTGTCAAATAATGAGGTAAACTAATGTAGAAGTAATCCCTGTGAGAAAAAAGCACCGGCTTCAGACTGCTCTGAATGCTCAGTTTCCAACAGTTTTTCCTATTTTCAGCCTGAGCTGACGTCAGCTCATGACGGATTTCTTTATATGGTCATCTGCTCCACTCATGACTCCATTACATAGCACTGCAAAGTAAAATAAGTTGTTTACCTGTTGGAGATGAGCTGGTTGTCTGCAGCTCTTCATCAAACATCACCATCTATGTGGCTGTTTCTGCTTGTACTATTCCTCCCTGCATTATTTCTAACCGATCTGCTGAACAAAGACCGTTTTTTAGCACCACTAACAAAGCACTGCCAATTTGGTGAGGGACATGTTTCACTTCCTGTAAATTCTTTCCTCCCATTATTTAGTCATTTAAAAGTATTTAATTTGAAGCAGTAAAGCAGGAAATGTTGGGTTCGCATCAGCAGTAACTTAACAACTCTGATACGTGCTGCCCTGGAGCACATATCAGAGCATGTATCAGTTTCCAGAGAGCTGGCCAATCAGAATAGAGTGGGCTTATCGGGAGGGGGGCCTTAAAGAGACACAGTGTATACTGAGTAGCTGCATACAGGGCCAGTATAAGATAAATAAGGAGTTTTTTGAACTGTGAATCATGCAAAGCTACTCTAGTGGAACATTTAGAGCTGGAAATGAGCATAATAGGTCATCTTTAAACTGATGGCTACAAATGAGTATTTAAAAAATTAGACAGTGCATTAATTTAACACTGTATGTATATAGTAGTATTGCCTGGGGTCAAGAAAAAGGGCAGAGAAAAGAGATGTGATGGCACTTAGTTTCAGTTTAGAAACTAAATTATGCTTCAGGCTAGAAGTTAATCACCCAAACCTTTGAAAAAAAATTAATTGTTCTGTCTGAAGCGTCTCCAGCCACGATGTTTTAGCAAGTTGCTTTATCTTATCAAATGCTCTATTAAACGCAAGCTCCCTCACTGATGAGACAGCAGTGAGCAGGGTGCAGATGGGGTGGGTAGGCAGCAGGTTGTTACTGCCTGATGTGCATCTGGAGTCTCTCTTTGTAGAAAGAAGCACCAAAGGGCCCAACAGAGGCAGTAGCCTGACCGCTGTGCCCTGTCTGGCTTTGAAGCCCTCATCAGATCAGACAGAGGTGTGTGTGAGTGTGTACGCATCTATTGATAATTAAGCAAGTTAGCCACTCTGTATTCCTGTGTGTGTTTTGTTTGAGAACTCAGATGTAGAGTTTCGTTGTACAGGGTTGCCACTCTTTTGAAATACTTTTCCAGGACAAGTTCAACAAAAGAGAACAATGCCTTTCTTTTTGTGTAAAATGACTAAATTACTTGATGCCACATCTGACTTCAGTTGACTTTAATGATGTGCCAGTTTAAAAACAGCTGAATTCAATTTCAGAAATCAAGTCCACTCAGTCTCCAATAATTTGAGACTTTCTGACTTGCCAGAGCAGAAAAAGCACAGATAGAACATTAAGTTATTTCTTATTTCCCTTCAAGTGCCCAACAAAGACATACTGATGAACCATCATGCACTGTACCAGGGTCATGAATTTGGAAAATTAAATGTGATTCAGCCATCATTAATTGCACCTGTGCTTTTCCTGCTTCAACATGTCAAAATGTCTGTTGTGAAAAAGGTCTATTGCTTGTGTTTGTGGTGACCTTTACTCCTGCATTAAATTATTTTTTGGCTACTGAAGAGCCGAAGAAACACACACATTTTAGATATTATCACCTTTTTAAGTTGTTATGGCTAACATATTAGCAAACAATTGCCTTTTTGCACATCCAGCAGATATTAGTATTTCTTTGAGGTCTCATTTTTTTGTCTGCCTGATGAACAAAAGTCCACGATGCAGTTTCCTCTTAGCTATGGTTTAGTCTCCACCAACTCCTTGTGGAAAAAAACAAGGTTGATGAGGGCACTGATACTGAATCATACAGTAAATGAGCTGTAAAACAACTCAGTAGAGCTCCAGAGTTGGGCATAAATCTATCTGGGTTCACCACTACCAGAGAGCATTCATTTGATTTATTGTTAGTATAAAATATATTGATTAGGGGTGTAACGATACGTGTATTTGTCCCGAACCGTCATGGTACGGACATTATGGTTTGGTGCATGCAGTCATACGAAGAATACGCTCCGTGACTCAAACAATTACTGTCTAAATAGTTTAATAATCCACTTAGTCCGACGTGTAGAACAATAATTCTAGAGCGCGAGTTTCACCCGTAACGTTTTGGCAGCGCACCATTTAACTGTAGCATGCTCATGGGTGTATGCCAAGCCCCCAGGAAGAGTGCCGGGCTTTGAAGCCAATTTGACATAGTGGCCAAACCGTAGAATTACAACTTTGGGGTCCGACAGGGGCCCAAAAAGCATTTTTCCCCGCACACAATCATGGGAAAAGGAGCGGCTATAAAATGGTGGCTAAATTGTTAAATGACAAATGAGAGGCCTATAACACTGACCCGAGTGCAATACTATTAAAATATGCGCTGTTATCCCCGTATTTAAACAATATCACGTTTCCCCGTCCCCTTCCCTGTCTGTGACGGTCGGCTTTTCACTACACCTTTGAGTGAAGCTGTTCAGAACAACTATAAACACATTCGATTTCTGACATGGTCAGACAGCACATCGTAAGAACCAGTTCTGAGAGAGAAAAATGTAGTTAAAGTATGAAAGTAAAAGTAATGGTTTGGTCCCTCTGACTGATATATTTTTTATTTAACCTTTAGTTAGAGAGTTAGTTAAAGAGATTGAAATCTATTTTCTGAGGGAGACCTGGCCAAGACACACCAGTTACAGTCTAAGTAGAAATAAAGCACGACAGATAGGGAATACAAACATCAAACACAAGGAAGAGACTAAATCCAGCTCAAATAAGGCTGTTGCAATTCTCAGTTACATGGACTTTTAACATGGCTTTAAATTTTTCCATATATTATATATATTATTATACATGACATCATTAGATTATAAATATTGAAGCATCAGTGTGTAAGCAGCATGTGACTGTTGTAGCTGCTGGAGGTGGAGCTAGTTTCAACTACTTTATATACAGTTAGACCATAAATCAGCATAAAACAGCTGTCAGCAGGTGTCCTGACTCCTCACAAGAAACATAAAGGTTGTTTTCCTTTTCCACTGCAGCACAACTGAACTGTTTCAGTAATAGTTATGGCCAATGAGCCATTGTTGGATGTTTACATTTTTCAAAACAAAAGACCAAAATATTATTTTCTACCTTTCGTTTTCTTTCTGCTGTACCGAAATCATACTGAACCGTGACCCCAAAACCGAGGTACATACCGAACCATGCATTTTGTGTACTGTTGCACCCCTAATATTGATTATGGTGCTTTAAAAGCCATCATCAATTAAATGCTGAAAATGTGATCCCACACAATTTCGACTCTACCTCATCCCTGACCAGGCTGTAATTTCAGCTGCCAGCTGTTGCCAAGACAAAAAATACATTTTGACAGGTCAGACTATGTCAGTCCATATACTGTAGTTACCTAATGCTTATTTTGTTGCCTGTTAAAACATTTTACAGGACAACTAACTTTCTTCAGACATTTTCATGATTGTTAAGCTGCATTACAGAAGTCCATGTTTGCCACAATGCGTGGGAACCCTGAAATATTAAGTGGAACTGTGATATATTGTTCTCTTTTTTTTTTTTTTTTTACTTGCACAAATCTATTCTCAGTCATCTGAATTATTCCTCAGTCTCCCCATGGGTTAGGTGGGGTTTATATGCTATGATGAGGAGCTTGGCAGGCAGTTCTGAGTTACGTATGCACACTGGTTTAAACTCAGGATATGATGACACCAAATCCAGCAGACCAGGGCTGTGATCACACATGGTTGCAACAATTTCACACACACTTAATATTTTGATCAAAACAGCCAAGTATATGAATTTCAACAGTTCATAAATAATCATCTGGTGCCAATTACAGATGAGCATTTCAGGAATAATTATAGACCTTTGTGCAGAGGGTAACTTTCAAATTATGTTGTTAAAATGAGTGTTAGGTAGAGTTTGTATGAATTTAGCTCTTACAGGGAGCGTAGAACATGACCAGAGCATGTTTTTTCTTCTTCAGCGCCTCTCGGAAATCCTCTGATCCAAGATGGCTGACACTGGAGGGCTTGTCCTCCCAAGACTGCTCTGGTGGAGGAGGGGCCTGGGGACTGGAGACATGAAAGAGAGCAAAACAGTATTTATTATGGATACTGCAAGGAGGGAAAAACACTGCTTTGCTTTAATTGTAAAAAGTACAAGTAGTGTAAATAGAGATATAATGTATACATTTATATAGTATTCATCTACCATGTGAATACTAGTTATATAATAGAAGACTCAATGAGAGAGATTTGATGTCAGCCTTATATAAAATGTCTATTGACCTCTGGTCGCAGACTTTGCCTTGGAGCCTGTAATTACCACAGCTGCACTGATGTCATCACAGGTCGATTACATTTCACAGTGACCCTTTCCAAAGATGAATCTACTATACCAGGAGAACATTTATAAAAAAATGTTGGAGCTAATCAGTGCTTCACTTCACACATTTTTTTAGAGGGTAACAAATAAAGAAAGCTAGTTGGCATGCAAGATAAAAGAGGGAGCAGCTAAAATGGTTAGGTACTGGAGTAAATTACTGCAATGTACATGAGTTTGTGTCTTGTCTAATTGTGCACAGGCTGCATTTTTTTTTTAACAGAAGTAAAGAATTGGTCGAGCTGCCTGTTAATTATGTGACTTACTTGTGCATAAACTCGATGATCTTCTCTTTGCTTCGGAGCTGTGGCAGCGTGAACTTCTCCTCACCTTTCTCGAAATACTTAACAGTAGGAAAGCCGGAGATCTTGAAGCGATCCCCCACAGCCTTGTGCACTGTGGTGTCCACTGCTGCCAACACACCTGGACTCTGTGGAGAGGTAAAAAAGGCAGACCTCAAGTCGAGTGGGACTTTGGTAAAATAATACCTATAGTGTGTTCAGTTAGACCAATGAAGGTCCCTCAGAATAACCTTCTACATGACACCAATTAACACCAACTACACCCTTTGGAAACAATCCAAGCTCAACTGTAGCAAATGGTCCACAGAGCTTTTTGTGTATGTGAAAGTGCTGCATTAGTAAGACTAGCAGAGAAGCACGGAGAAGAAAAATCAACGATATGCTGGGTCTTCAGGGCTCAGGGTGAGTCCATCCATATTAGGTAATGGCCAGACTTTTCCCATTGACCTCCAGTGCCGGGCAGAGAGCCACAAGGAGAAGGTCCAAGCCACGGGCCGGGGGGACGCTCACGAATGAGATAATTGCTACAGTCACCAGGCTGGAGTTTTATAGGCCCTGCCCCTGGCTGGGGAGCGTTAGATTACCACAGAGGACAGAATGGCGGAGAGAGAGGTGAGGAACATGCCCGACTAATCAGAAACACATCGAGAGCTCGGCTGCAGGACAGACTGGCCAGCGTGTCAGCTGCATCGGCCAACAGGCCTTCAGGCCAAGAGGAGGGATTATTATGATCTGTTAATGAGGCACCACTACACCCGTGTAGTTCTGCGTGTTCACCAGAGTGTTTGACATATGAAAAATGAACAAAACACACAGGCATGTAGACTTGCATGCTACGCACATGTAAACACAAGAAACCTACCTCTGCACCTTTGTTGAGTATTTCAGCAGCTTCATCATATTCTGGCTTCATCTTCTTGCAGTGACCACACCCTAAGGGAAGCAAATCACACATTAGTGTCTGAATGATGCAAGATATCTGAAACTATTTAAAACACTACATACAAATACAGCAAGAATAGTTGAGACTTCAGTTGAGACAAATGAGTGGCAGAAATACATTAAAAACACACATATAGCACATTTATGTACTGAAAGTTTTATTTGCATATGGGTCAAAATATACACTGATACCAAACCTACAAAACATTTCTGCTGCATTTAAGGTTCCCAAGAGAACAGTGACCTCCATATTTTTTTAAATGGAAGAAGTTTGGAACAACCAGAACTCTTCCTAGAGCTGGCTGCCTGGCCAAACTGAGCCACAGAGCCTTGGTAAGAGAGGTGACCAGGAACCTGATGGTCACTCTGGCTGAGCTCCAGAGATCCTGTGTGGAGATGGGAGAAACTTCCAGAAGGACAACCATCACTGCAACACTCATGACAGAGTAACTGCAAATGCTGGAATGGCAAGTCATGCAAGTTCTTTGAAAGTAAAGATATGATCATCCAAAGTGGCAACATTGCGGCATGCCCTACCCTTCCACAAAAGGACAGTAAAACAAAGCCTGCCATCATAGTTTGGTTTGTGAATAGGAAGCACAAACTGAGCTATTGAGGCAGGCCAGAAAGCTGAAGGGGACAGGGGTGTACTTGAATGAACATCTTACAAAAAAGAATGCAGATATTGCCAGACATGCACGCATCCTAAGGAAACAAAACAAGATACAAGCAACATGGACAAAAAACTGCAAAGGGATGATACGGCTAAATGGAACACCTGAAGAAGCCAAAGTAGTTATGATAAGAGAACTCAAAGACTTAGACCAATACAGATAAGGAACTATTAACCTTTGCCTGTTTGTGCTGATATCATGTAATGTTTCCATTTGGAGACACTGATGGCTGTGGATTTTGTGGTCATTAGTTCGGATTGTGTGGGGGAGCATTTGCATGGACTAATAAAAAAAAATTAATGACAGATCATGATAAGGGCTATTTGCTCCTGTTCAGAGACATGGAGGAGAAGCAGTTGACATTGGCAATGATTGTATGGGTGATCATCTAAATAGACTATATAGTAAGTATGAAAATTTGAACTTTAAAACTTTTGACTACACAGAGCACAAATTGTATGAGATTGAAAATGGTACTGACCTGGAAAACCACTTAACAATAACATCAACAATTGTGAGTACTACACAGATGAACAACTCAACAGTAATATGAAAAAGGAAGGTACTTTATCAATAATTAACAATTAATAAACACTTCAACAGTAGCCTCTTTTGAAACTTCCCTAAAATCAAGGATTATTTGTGTCAATTCAATAAATTCAGTGTAATCACTGTCTAAGACTTGGCTGGAAAATGAAAGTTTATGATGTGGAACTGGAAGGATGAGTTGATAACGATTAAAAAGAACCAATAAAAAAGGAGGAGAAGTTGCCCTGTATGTTGATACAGCTTTAAGATGCAGCATGGTTAAATGTAATAATAATAATAATAATAATAATAATAATAATAATGATAGTAATAACAGCAACATCAAATTTATATAGCGCTTTTCAGGATACTCAAAGGAAACAACAAAAAAGAAATAATGTCCATGAGTAAAGTGAACGTAGTAGAAGGGAGCAGGAGAGCACCGTTTGTTAGAGATTATAAGCAGTTTTGAAGAGGTGTTTTGAGGGATTTCTTGAAAGTGGAGAGTGAGGAAGAGTGTGGCAATAGAGTGGCAACAGAGAAGGCCCTGTCCCTCAAGGTCCGGTGTTTAGTCCTGATTGGGTGGTGGTGAAGGAGCTCATTTAGGTAGGGGGGGGCCAGGTTGTGGAGGGCTTTATAGGTGATGAGCAGGTTTTGAAGGATGGAGGGGATGTGGTCGCGAGTACGGGAGTGGGTGAGTAGACGCATAGCAGAATTCTGGATATATTGAGTTTATTGAGGATTTTGGAGGATGTACCGTAGAAGATACTATTGCAATAGTCCAGTCTGGAAGTGATGAATGCATGGATGAGAGTTTCTGCGGCTGAGAAGGACAGGGATGGATGGAGACAGGCAATGTTTTTGAGGTGGAAGAAGGCTGTTTTGGTGAAGTGCTTGACGTGTTGATCAAAGGAGAGGGTTGGGTCAAAGATAATGCCGAGATTGTGAATGTGGGGGGAGGGGAGCACAGTGGCGCCGTCAATGGTGAGGGAGAAGTTGTGGATGTCAAATACTATAGAAACTATTCTGGAATGTTTAACTATAGAAATTGATGCTGAAAAATCAAAAAATATAATCATTATCTGTGTATATAGAACAGGAACCTGCCTTGATACATTAAATGGTAAATTAGCTGGTATGTTGTATGTTGGTATAACAAACTGAATAACAAAAAGGTGCAAATGGTATGTGGTGATTTTAATATTGATTTGTTAAACCTAAATGGACACAAAAGGACAACAGATAGATTTATTAATACAATGTACAGCAACAGGCTATTGCCTGTGATTATAAAACCAAGTAGAATAACAACAGACACTGCTACATTGATAGACAACATACTCACAAATAAAATTGAAAGCAAAATAGTAGGGGGATTACTCATAAAGGACATGTGACCACCTTCCTGTTTTTGCAATTTTTCTGATTTTTTTAAAGATAAAATATGAAAATAGGTCTAACACTTGTAAACCGATTCGACACAGAACACCAGAAGCCATCGCTGCCCTGAAGCTGGACCTAAGGATACGAAACAGAAGCGAGGTTTATGCTAATGATGATCCTAACAAAGCCTATGAGGCTTTTCTGTCCACATTAATTGTGCTATATGAAAAAAACTGTTAAGAAAACTCACAAGGAAGAAAAAATATGAGGAGAAGCCATGGATTACCAAGGGGATAGAGGCCGCATGTAAAAAGAAAAAAAATATTATATAGGAGATTTTTAAAACATAGAACAAAAGAAGCAGAAAACAAATATAAGATATATAAAAATAAATTTTATAAGTTTTATGAGATCTAATAGGAAGTAGCATTATCACAAACCATTGTACTAGCAGTACAGGACTAACACCGAAGGAACATGGAGAGTGCTTAACAGCATAATTATAAAGGGTACTGGAAAAGCTGACAATCCGAATTACTTTGTAAAAGATAACAATACAATTATTAATAAAACAAAATAAATTGTCAATGAATGTAATGATTATTTTGTAAATGTTGGATACAATTTAGCAAATGAGATTGTGGAGCCGAGAAATAAAGATGGTGTCGATGAAAATATTGTTCATAAAAACTCCTACTCCATCTTTATTAGGGGTGTTGATGAAAAGGAAATACTTGACATTGTTAAAAAATGTAAGAATAAAAAGTCTGTTGATATGACTGATTATTATTGTTTTATTATAATTATGTTGTTAGTAAAAAATATTATAGAATGTATAGTGAAACCATTGACACATATCTGCAATCAATCAATCAATCTTTCCAAACAGGTATATTTCCAAGCAAAATTAAAACAGCAAAAGTCATTCCTATGTATAAAAGTGAAGATAGGCATCTATTTTCCAATTATAGACCAATTTCTCTGCTGTCCAGGTTCTAAAAATTTTTAGAAAAACTATTTGTGCAAAGGCTTGATAATTTCAAAGAAAAACACAATTTTTTAGAGCAAATAGGTCCACCTCAATGGCAGTGATGGAACTGGTAGAAGATATCTACTGCGATGGACAACAAGGACTATACTGTGGGGGTGTTTATAGACTTAAAAAAGCATTCAATACTATTAATCATGGCTTATTAATGAAGAAACTAGAGAGATATGGTATTTGAGGGATAGCACATTCATGGCGAAGAAGTTATCTTTAAATTAATATGTACAAATAAATAATGTCAAATCTGATTTGTTGAAGGTTACTTGTGGGGTTCCACAAGATTCAGTACTGGGCCCAAAACTGTTTATACTGTATATAAATGATATTTGATAAGTGTCTAAATTGTAAAAATTTGTTTTATTTGCTGATGACACTAATTTAAATTGCTCCAGAAAAAGTTTGGAACAGCTTCTGAATACAGTGAAATTCAGTGAAAGTCTTCATTGAATTTAAGTAAAACTAAGTTTATAATATTTGGTCAAAAATCTATTAAAAATAAAAATTATATGTTTATTAATTATACAAATTATGATCAATGATGTTGAAATAGAGTGTATAAAAATACATTTCTGGGCGTGATAATTGATCATAAACTATGTTGGAATCCACACATAATTTAAAAACTGATGTCTAAAACCATTGCAATATTATATAAAAGATATCTTGAATTAGAACTAATTTTAGGGGGCCACCCCAGATCGGACAGGTCACTGGTCAAGTTCATCAACACAATAAGGCCTGGACAAATGCTGGTCAATCAATGATGACAGCTGATCAGCCGATATAGGGACAGTTTGCCATTTTCTTCTACTATAGTAATGGTAGGACTGAGGCCGTGAGAGCTGATCTTTTGACTATGAGTCAGAAAAAAAGCAGGTTTCGAAATCCAAAGTATGTGCTGGCTATCAGGACTCAGGACTCAGGACTCCGGTCACAGTGACCGCAAGCTGAGCTAACACCACGAGTAATGTGCTGACAGCGGTTTTGAATAAGTTTTGCACATGTAAGAAAATTAAAATGGGACTTCTATGGTGACAAAATAGAGTAAACTCCTGTAAGTGTTGTGGACATTGGTTCGGGGTCGCATACAATGTTAATTTAAATGTACAAGTGGGGCTGGGATGTGTGTATGTGCTGGAAGCATTAGTGTTTTGCACTAGCGATTAGCATTAGTGATTAACATATGTAATTCACAGTCTAACGTGTGTTAATAGATAGCATTAACGTGAATTTTGATACAGCAAAGCCTGTGAAATGTTTAGTTTATGTACACCCACCACAGTAGTTTGTTCAGTTTTGTTTAATAGCATTTTACTGTGTCATGTAGGCAATATTAATTGTGTTCACAGTGTATAAGAGTGAGAATATTGCTAGAATACAGGCAATTAACCAGCCAAGTTAAACCTGTGAGCCTGTAGAGATGTAGGCTGGAAAGTGAGGTTTATTGTATTTCCCAGCCATTGTTAGACTGTTTAGGTCATTTAGTAAACACAATTAAAGGTGTGATGTGAGGTTTTCAATTAGTTAACCTGAGTAAGAGCAGTCTATGGAACATAAAAGAGTTTTACTCATGCAGGTGAGAAAATATGTTCATGATTGTGTATGTTCAATATTGTTTCTGTATTATGTAGAAAATGTGTAGTATTGTGTACGGGATGTTTAAAGTAAGTGAAGTCCATTGAGAACTTTAAAGCAGGATGTAAGCCTAAGTTACTACAGTGAAGTTCACAGTTCAGAAATGGAGCTGATGCAAGCTGAGGTAACGCCATGATGATATTAATAAAATTGCTGACAACTGTTTTAAATATGTTTTAAAATAGACATGTTTAAATAACCATCGCTTCCCAGAGACTGTGATAGGTGTAAATTGAAATGTACAGTACATTGAATAGAAAACTGAATAGAATGGTAGCTGCATGTTAGTGCTGTTCTAGGCACTGAATTTAGTTGTGGGTGGTCAGCATGGCACCTTTAGTTTAATGCTGTATTATAAAATGTAAAAACATCAACTTGGCCTTGAGTACAAACATTACAATAGATGCTAACATTATTTTTTTTTTTTCCAATTTTATTTATATAGCGCCAAATCATATAGTATAAGTTATCTCAGGACACTTTTCACATAGAGCAGATCCTATTTTCATGCTACAGAAGAGAGCTATAAGAATTGTAAATCAATTGGATTATTATGAACCAACAAACGCACTATTTATTAACTTACATGCATTCAAATTTTGTGATCTAGTTGATCTTGAAACTGCACAGATAATGTACAAAGCACACAATAATTGACTTCCTCACTGAATTCAGAGGTTGAAATTAGAGAGAGCCAGTATGAATTTTGGGGAATAGGTATGTTTAAAAAAACGGGTAGGGACAAATATAAAAAACAGATGTATAACAGATGTACAGTATATTAACTTGTGGAATAGTTGTGAGAAGGACTTAAGAATGTATAGTTCACTTTGCAAATTAAAAAAAAACTTTTGAACTTTTGTTTTTGTTTCTGTTTTGTTTTGGTAAGCAATATAAAACTGAGGTATGATCATTATGGTGGTATGGTATGGTTGAAACTTGTTTCTGTTTTGTTTTGTTTTTGTATGGCCTAAACCTAGCAGTGAAACAGTTGCCTATTAGAATGTATTATGTAGAATCTATTATGTATTTCTATGTGCATTCTTTTTGAGAAATTGTTAATAACAACCAAAATAAATTACTACTGCTACTCCAGTGATCTGGGTTTTATGGCAGAGTGGCCAGATGGAAGCCTCTCCTCAGTGAAAGACACAGGAAAGCCTGCTTGGAGTTTGCAAAAAAGAGCAAACTCTTTTCTTAGATCTTAGAGGTCTCTCAGACTGTGAGAAACAAGATTCTCTGTTCTGATGAAACCAAGATTGAACTGTTTGACCTCAATGCTAAGTGTCATGTCTGGAGGAAACCAGGCACAGCTCATCGCCTGCCCAATACCATCCTAATGGTGAGGCATGGTGGTGGCAGCATCATGCTGCGGGGGTGTTTTTCAGTGGCAGGGACTGGGGGACTGGTCAGGGTCGAGGGAAAGTTGAACTGAGCAAAGTACATAGATATTCTTAATGAAAACCTGATCCAGAGTGCTCAGGACCTTAGACTGAGACGAAGGTTCATCTTCCAACAGGACAATGACCCTAAACACACAGCCAAGACAATGCAGGAGTGGCTTAGGGACAACTCTGTGAATGCCCTTGAGCCACCCAGCCAGAGCCTGACTTGAACCAAATTAAACATCTCTGGAGAGTCCTGAAAATGGCTGTCCACTCACGTCCCCATCCAACCTGACAGAGCTTGAGAGGATCTGCAGAGAATAATGGCAGAAAATCCCCAAATCCAGGTCTGCAAAGCTTGTCACATCATACCCAAGAAGCCTTGAGGCTGTAACCGCTGCCAAAGGTGCTTCAACTAAGTACTGAGTAAAGGGTCTGAGTACTTGTGATATTAATGTGATATTTTCAGTCTTTCCTTTTTAATGAATTTGCAAACATTTCTAAAACCCTGTTTTCTCTGCCATTGTGGGGTACTGAGTGTAGATTGATGAGGGAAAAAATGAATTCAAACAATGTTAGCATAAGGCAAATTATGGAGGCCACTGTGCTCTTGGGAACCTTCAATACAGCAGAAATTTTTTGTAGCCTTCCCCAGATCTGTAAATTGACACAACCCTGCTCTTAACTCTGCAGTCAGTTCCTATGACCTAATGGCTTGGTTTTTCCTCTGATATGCATTGTCAGCTGTGAGACCTTATATAGACAGGTGTGTGCCTTTCCAAATCATGCCCAATCAATTGAATTTACCACATGTGGAATCCAATCAAGGTGTAGTAACATCTCAAAGATGATCAAGAGAAATGGAAGGCACCTGTGCTAAAGTTCAAGTGTCATAGCAAAGGGTCTGAATACTAATGTCAATGTGATATTTCAGATTTTCCTTTTTAATAAATTTGCAAACATTTCTAAAAATTCTGTTTTTCTTTGTCATTATGGGGTATTGAGTGTAGATTGATGAGGGAAAAGTGAATTTAAACAATTTTATCATAAGGCAACATAATAAAAAGTTACATATGGTATTAGTCTTTAAGGCTAAATAAGACAGCTGCAGAAATCACCTCTCACTCTTGCAGAACATATAAACGAAATATAACTATATATTCCAAAGGAAAATGACTTCCATAAAAACCAAAGCTAGCAGCTTTAATGCTGCAATCTTTGCACAACATTACACGCTCAGAGCTGTCTTGTTGAATCAATGCGTCAACAGCTGGTGTCTTGCTGTTTTACTCGGCTTTTTTCAGGGGGTTCACTGCTGCTGTGCTGAGAGTGAAACTGTAAATGGGATGACAAGAGTCCCTCACGTTTACTGAGAGGGTTTAGTCATGTCTGTTTACTTACTACATGTTTCACTCTCAGCCATGGGTGTTTTTGCATGAGTAAGAGTATGAGTAAGCATGTTAGAGACAAACCGAGTGAGACTAAGAGCTGGGTGTGAGTGAGCGATGAGGACAGTAAAAGGAGAGCAAGGAGAAGACTCCTTAGCAGCGCTGAAATTTAGGTTCAGGAACTCGCCTCCAACACGAGAGGAGTACAGTAGAAACAGAAGCAGAACCTGTGACAGTGGCTACACAGGTCTCAAAGCTCCTGTAGGGGTGAGTATAGATGAGTGAGAGGGAGCGATAGAGGGGAAACAAAGTGGTGGAGTAGTGGTGAGGGCTGGGCGATACAGTTCAATTCAATATCACAATTAGTGGTGTGCCATATCATACCGATAATACCAATAAAATGTTTAATGTGATAAAAATGTGTCATATGACATTAACAAACAGAAAAAGCAGATGGTGGAAGGAAATTTGCAAAGCGGTCATGTTTTGTTAGGTTTTGTTATGATGCCAGTCCAAACAGCTGAAAAGGAAGGCATCAAACTTGGGCTATAAATATAATATCCCTGAATGAAAAGGTTTTACAAGGACAGCACTCCTAGACATGTAAGAAAAAAAATCATCATAATTTAGCTACTCTATCTTCTGCAGACTACTATGCCTCAACCACAGACCTGTGCCTCTATGTTGCTGCAATTAATTATAAAATATTTTTAAGAATTTTAATCATATTATCATTAATATTGTTAGTTCATGAATGACCCTGTTTTAAGGCAATATTGTTAAATGATAGCACTATTTTTTGTACCAATATATATCATGATATGACAATGTATAGATCTTATATAAAATAGTCAGATTGATGTTTAATCATGATGCTCTACATTATTATGTAGAGCATCAGACAAATCTCTCCATATTGTATGTGTAAAACAAAAACTTGTATAACAAAAGTGTTTCAAAAAGTAATGCGTCATCACAATGTGTTTCCACTGGAAGTCACTAAATGATAATATGAATTATCTCCCAGCTCTAGATAGGGGTGTTGATGGCTTACTCGACTTGAGAGCAAAAATTCAAAGAGAACGAATTCCATTACATCAGCCAACTTCACCATCAGCCAAATACTGTACATCCTACATTTTTAAACTTTGAAGCAGGACAGCTTTAGTGTGGTTTTAGCTTTGTATAACTCTGTATTAACCGTTTTTTTTTTGTTTTGCAATTGTTCTTTTCAACAAATCTGTATATGCTCCAAGCATCATGAATAAACTCTGTGTCTGAGGTGTGTTTAATACTGCATGAGCAGCAAGCGACTGGCAAACATTTTATTTTTGGATCTGAAACAACTCTCAGATACATAACACAATATTTGTCTCACACAATGTACAAGATGTTTCGTCTTAAGATGTAATGAATATGCTGTTTGATCAGGGATGAGCTGTGAGTGTATGTGTTCACAGCGCTGTTGTGCACAGATTTATGAAACAAACTTGGTACATTGCCAAACCTGGTAAATTGCCCTTGTCATAACAGTTCAGGAATTCCTTTCTTCAATATACAATGCAGTGCTGGTGCAAGCTATAAATCAAGTGTGATATGCTTCATGTAAAAAAACAAAAAACAAAAAAAAAAAACTGCCTCTCTTTCAACTGAGTCACTGTAGTGTGTGATCAAGCAGATCGTGTTGAGGCTTAACAGAGAAACAGAGTGACTAAAAGGACTTTGTCTGACCCTTCAAAGTGATGAGTAAGAGAGAAAACCAAATGTCCGTCCTGTGCTCTGCATCAGTTCTACTCCGCATTCAGCACAAGTGGTGCATGAGGGGCAGGGTCAGTGTGTGTGTATGTGTGTGTGTGTGTGTGTGTGTGTGTGTGCGTGTGTGTGTGTGTGCGTGTGTGTAGGGGCTTATAGGAACACACAGAAATATTGCTGATTCAGACTGAGTGGGGGGGAGAAGAGCTCAGAGTTGAGAGAACAAACAAACTGGCCATATACCACTGTAGCTGTAATAAAAACTAAGCTGAAAAGGAAAAAAACTGGTGTGTTCCCTCTGCTTTACAGCAAATGTTAGGTGTTAGGGTGTTGTAAGGTCATCTTCTCTGGGTCCACTGCAGCAGCAAGCTGAGCCTGTGGCTACTTTCTAAGTGGCCAGTCAGGAGAGATGTTAAAACCAGACCTAATTGCTTCCTGGTGCACCAGTTGCAGCACAAACACAAACATTTAGGAGTAAAGTGTGGTCATCTGCATCCATATCTGCTGGAACATGATTCTATATTCAACATTTTGCAGTGCTTTCTTCACAACAACAACAACTGAGAGGAACTTTTGTTTTGGACTGGGACATAATCACACTCACTCTGGGAAACAGAGCGTTCAGTTGGAGGTTTTTGCTGCTGTAAGAAGCAACACGCAAACAACCCCTGCTGAGTGCTTTTCAGAGGACGGTGAGAATGGCCGCTATGAGAGGTGGACAGAAATGCAAGCTGATAGTGGTGGTTGGGAGACCATTAATCTCATACAGACAGCACAGCCATTAAGAAACTGCATCAAAGCAGTAAGACTGGGCATCTGTGTGTGTGTGTATGTGCGTGCAATTGTGTTATCTCATTGGGACCATTTCCGGTATAAACACTGAACTTGTCGGGACCAGTAATCCTGTATGTGTATGTGTGTGTGTGTGTGTGTGTGTGTGTGTGTGTGTGTGTGTGTGTGTGTGTGTGTGTGTGTGTGTGTGTGTGAGAGAGAGTGCGTGAATGAGAGAGAGAGACAGAGAGAGAAAGATATACGGTGTAATTGTGTGCAATAAATTTTTGTGTCATGATGTGCAAAATGTGTTTGATGTGTCATGTGTACAGAGATTTGTGCTCGTGTGTATTTGTATGTGTGCGCATGAAAGCTGAAAAGATTTGATGTAGCTTGTTTCAGCTGGGTGCCCTTGATCTGAGTGTGTGGGTGACTGGCTACTGTCCACAGGGTGAGTCAAGTGCAGGACAAGCGTCTGTGAAGCTATGACAGCGCATACAGAGAGGAAGGACTAGTCTGATTCCTGCACTATTCAGACTTCCACTCAAATATTTTTATGTACATTCAGGATAAGGATGGTGAAAAAAATGTAATCCATATTTGCCCTAAGTACACCTAATAATGACACTAAAATCATCTCTGCACATTTGAAAGATAATATGTGATGTGTGCTAAAGCTTTGATCAATGGCATAATAAAAGGCAGGCAGCAATTCTGAGGCCAAGTAACTACATTTTATTATACCTAAAGTAAGTAAACAAATTACATTTTATCACATATGGCATTTTCTTGGCAAGTGGTATAAGTGGGATAATACCCTCCAAGTTTGCATTATCCATTACAATCATGGAGCAGACAACTTGTCGGGTATTATTCCTTACATAACGTATGCTATAGCATCAGAAGGTAGGTAGCTGTGCACTATGCTAAAGCATTCGTTTTTAGATTTTGGTACCAATCATACTTGTGATGGTGATCAATTGGTCAAGTGGCATTACAACATTTTGGAAAATGTCTACTAAGGATTAGATGAGAAGATCAATAACAGATCCACCCCTGTGAGTTCAATACAGATAAGTTCATACTCTGTGATGTGTTTAGTCTAGCTTAGTGCCAAAGACAGAGGCAGGGAGGGAACAGCCTCACCCCATTAAAGGTGAGTTCAACAACGCCAAAGCTGCTCGATTTGCATGTTGCCTGTTTGTATTTAACACACGATTGCTCTGATAAATCAAATTATGTCACTTGGTTTTTCCTATTCAACAGATAGGAAATCCCATGACAAGAACACAATGTTAGAGATATTTAACATTGTTTCTTGCCAACTGGCAGAAGTAAGTAACCCGTTTGATAGCACAAAAATATTTTTCAGTTTTAGGCAGTGAATAATGATAGTGGATATAGCAGATCCAACTGCAGTGTGAGTGTTAAGGATGTGTTTTAATCACTTCAACAGCTGGAGAGTGTGTTTGCCCTCTGGGTGGAGTGCTGTGCTCGCGGCAGCCTGGAGGTATGGAAGCTCTGCAGCAAAGTATGTGATGAAATTTTGAAAACAATGAATCATCATTATGGTGAAAACTACGGAAGAGGATCCTATTTTTATTTACTCATTTATTTTTACAGCATAGAAAATGGGATGAGCACAGAGAGATTGGACATGTAGAGAAAGGAGAAAGGATGAGGAGGTGGATAGTAGGAGAGGTGACGTAGTCAGAAGTAAAGAGGAAGCTTAAATAAAAAAAATAATCAAAAGGTCCAGAAATTGGTTGCTACTCGATTCAGATTGTGTCATGTAGCTGTTGCACTCAGAATGCGTTTCTAAATGGGGAGAATCTATTTGCATGATTTTACAGCTATGGGTCACATTTATCAACATCCAAAATTTCCTTTGGACAGCTTCCTCACACGCAGGAGGGCTGAAGGAAAGCAAAGCAATCTGGAACTGGAAAAAATCTAACCTACTGACAAAATCTGGCATGTTTACAAAGTTCTGCGTAACAATGGCAGTATGGTGCATGAATAAAAATGACAAGCAGGCTTATGTGAACCATATGGCAACAATGAAGTATTCTGTTGTGAGGATGCGTGTGTGTGATAGAAAAAGCTAAAGTTACTGCAGGAGGCTTGGGTTTGTTTTTCATTTCCAGTCTTTGTTAAGTTATTTTCTCCAGCTGACTGTTAATACTGAGCATGACAGTGAAACTGTGATGTTATTCAGAGTCAGGTTTATTGCCAAGTAGGTTTGCACATACAAGGAATTGGCCATGGTGTTGTGTGGTGCATAATTTGTGTGACTAAATAAAAGTTCTGCCCGAGAGAATCTGCAATATAATGTTTTACACCACAGGAAGGACTGTGAAGCTACTGTGACACAGTGCTGCACATATTTTTCTACTGAAACAGCTTTCTTTTTATTAAGAATATGTATATCTGATGGTGAAAAGTGAGTTCTCCAACAACGTTCATTATCTCACTATGAGACATGCTTGTCCTCCAGAAGCTATTTTACACTACGCCAGTCTTGACTGGCAGACAGACGTGACGTCTGCTCCCTAGATTGCTATAAAAGCCTGACGTAATGTTCTCCCTTCAATCTTAAACCTCTTCTTGCTCCCAGAAGCAACCTCTCAGAGGGCAGGTAATGGCTAATGGCCTAGCAACACAGTTCACAGAGCAAGCTAACCATTCGGTTGCTGAACGCTACTTGGCGCTGCATAGCTATCTGAGTTTAGCAGCTGGGCTGTCACCAAATTGTACCTGCTGCAGTTAGCCACCATACTAGCTGCTTACTGCTTCTCGTATTGAACAGAGCCAAACCAATGATGCAGCCTGAACCTTCCCTCACCATAGACAAGGTCAAGCCACTAGCCAAGGCGTGCACATGGAGCAACAAAATTGCTGGGGCAGACACCCATTCTGCATGTGCTACATGTCTAGGACGGCAACATGCCCAGGCTGTGCTAGCATCCCTGGCTACTTGTGAGCATTGTGCACGTCTCTCCATCAAGAATTGCTGATATAGGCTAGTACACCAAGCTAGCCTGTCAGTGGCCGATCCTATGATGGGGTAGCCAACCCTCCGCCACAGGAGTTAGTGGAGAGCACCCAGGGACACACAATCCTCATGGGAGCCAGCTGGGGTGAACAGCTTGATTCCATCGCCCTGCTAACCGACCCAACAAGTTTGAGGCCAGCCTGATGGCAGAGCACGGTGACATCGCAAGGGATGACTCTGACTCAGGGGAGGAGTCCAATAGCCTTGATTCTGAAGAAGACGAGGAAGATGGTGATGAGCACTTTATCCTCCCACCAGCTGTAAAGCCAATGGCCATGTGTGGTATGTGCAGCGGATCTTCAAACCCGACTGCCGGCATGGACCTGCATGATGCAAGAGAGCGACTGTAAAGCTCGGCATTGCATGACCGGAAGTTCTCTCCAAGACCACCAAGTCTTGTTACGAGGGAAAAAGGCTACCTTAAGTCAAATCCTCTACCAGACAGCGTTCTGCTGGTTTTTCCTGAGTGCCTGGAGGAGGTGACCTGGCCATGGAGCAATCCCCTTTCCGCCAAGAACCCCGTCCAGGGAAGGTCAGTGCTGGACTAGGTTGAAATAGAAGAAGAAGGTTTCTCCCACCTACCTCCGGTCGAACCTCTGCTGGCATCTCATCTTCACCTTTCCAGTTGTCAATGACTGAAAAAGGCTACAAGGCAGTGACCATGTTGGTGAAGGCACTGAATGCGTCATTGGTGCTGCTGGCCTACCAGGCTGAATTAGAGGACGACATGTCAACCTCACCCACCCCAGCCCTGTGGGACGAATTGTGCGTGGTGACGGACCTCTGCCTACGTCTTCATAGGTGTACTGCCCAGGCCTCTAGAAGAGCCATGGCCCTCATGGTCACTCAAGAGAGCGCTAGATGGCCAAACGTATCCAGTCGATGTCACCACGGACCTGAAAGGCTTATTCGGCCCAGCAGTAGCCACCATGCAAAGACGTTGTGAGGAAAAGAAGAGAGAAGGTGAAGCACCACAGCTGTGTCTCCCCAGAAAAGTGACCCCCCCCCCCTCATATTTTGCAGGAGGAAATCACTTCTCTGTAAAACAAGGGAGCTATTCGGATGGTACCACTTGAGCAGAGCCACAGTGGTTTCTATTCGAGGTATTTGGCTTTGTGCACCCAGGTGACTGGTTTACATCCATAGACTTAAAGGACGCTTATTTTCCCATTCATATTTATCCCCCTCACAGAAAATATCTCAGATTTGCCTTCCAAGGCGTAACATATGAATATCTGGCGTGCGTTTGAGAAATGGTGCATAAAAGCAGGGGTGGTGGCTTTCCAAAACCCTATACCTGTTATCCTGACATTTCTACAGGAGCTACTGGATCAGGGTTTGGGTTAGCTGGCATATGCCAGCTTTTTGCTGGTATCAGGTATAGTTGTCTGGCAGATGAAAATATCAACAGCCAAATTGTCCAGTGGGAAATATGCCGATTGCCAAATAAATAAATAAATAAATTAATAGCATATTAAATAGCCTGAAATTGTGTGACCTATAGGATGTTGTCAAGACAACTTAAATATAAACTTATATTATGCAAAAGTTTGTTTTGCCTCTGCTGTTAGGACATTAAAAGGTTCACTGAGTGATTGGTCATGTAAGTGTGGCATGAGATTCATTCTTCACTGTCAAAGTATACTAAGCCACTATATCAGTGTGTCACATGGGCTTTGGGGACAAAACAGCAGGTCAGCATCCTCTCATTTGTCAGTTTGTAAAAGGAGCACGATACCTTTGGCCAATATCAAGAAACTTAACTGCCCTGTGGGATTTATCAATGGTGCTTGATGAGCTGTCACGCCTACCTTTCGAGCCATTGCAACAGGTAGAGCTTAAGATGCTCTCCTTTAAAATGGCTTTATTACTGAGTGAGTGAGATCCATGCGCTGTCAGGGAACCCGTCATGTATGCAGTTTTTAATGGGGGATACTAAGGTTTTACTAAAACCTGCCCCAGGTTTTTAACCCAGCATTATCACACAGCCCTATTGACCTGTTGGCTTTCTATCCTCCTCCTTTCTCCACGCAGGAGCATGAACAGCCTAATGTGCTCTGCCCAGTGCAAGCATTAACACCTATGTTAATAAGACAGCTGGATTCAGGAAATCAGAGCAGCTGTTTGTGTCATGTAAGGTGTGTGTATCCAAAGCCTGATATATCTTATTCCTCTGTGCCTGCATTGTTGTCCAAACAGTATTAATGAGCCACATGACATGTTCCTTCATTACCATGAACACAGCCACTGCAGTTTATTTGGAGTCAGTCCCACATACACTGTCCTGCTGCCAAAAATACTCACATGAGCATCAAATAGAAATTAATCTGCAGCTGAAGTTTGTCCCCAACAAATGTACTATTTACCCCTGTACTGCAGCTTCCAGCTGTTTACGGAATTTAAAAAATGAAAATATATATTTATGATTCCTTTTTTTAAAAAGATTTTAAAGATCTTTTTAAAATATTTTGTTAGTTTTGGTCACGGGGTTTGTTGACAGTAAGAAAATGATAGAATAACAGTCTTATTCTTTAATGCTCTCAATAATGGCCAAGAACTGCCATGGGGGTTTCACAACTCATTTTTAGGATTTGCTGTCTTTCTCCATCTTAAATCATTGTAAACTGAATATTATCTCTGGGTTCTGGTTTATTGGTTGGACAAAAACAGTTTGACGATGTCATTTTGTGCTCTGGGAAATTTGTGATGTACATTCTTCAAAAATTTCACTTATTATAATTCAACTGATTGATAAAGAAAATAATTATCTTTTTTAACTAGCTTTCTTACTCACATGGGGCATAGAACATGACCAGGGCAGCAGGATGTTCCTCCAGGAAGCTGTCAAAGGACTCATCGGTCAGGTGGAAGACTGGCGAGTCTGTCTCTGACCACGGCACCTCAGGGGTCTTTGGCTGGGGGGGCTGAGGGCTGAAGCAGGAAACAAAGACAGCAAGGGCAACAGAGGTGAGGGACATTTAAAAGGCAGACATATTCCAGCTGATGTGTAATCTGTATGGAGCTTAAATCAGACACAGCTGTAGCCCACACTCCACCCAACATGTCGCACAAACACACACATCTGGACCAAAGTAGCCCCGCCTTGATGACAGAGCTCAGTGCTGCAGCGCCAAGAACGAGTCGACACAGATATAAACAAGTGCTCACTCCCTGCACTTGTGCACACACAAGTCATTCCACAATCTTTCTCATCATCACACACTCTGGCCTGAGCCAATCTGCAAAAGCCCCGTGAGGTTGGATATCTTTTAACAAGACTAGGTTAAAACCTAGTATATGGCTTGACAGTGTATAAAACGCTAGAGGGCTTTTAATTTGTACATCGCCTGGTTACCATCAGACATGGACATCGCAGCATTTTGTTTGTTTTTATGTAAGTTTATGTTTATTTATTTGTATAGCAAAAACAATAATACTTAAAATACATTGCACCAGATTTTGGGTGTAGACTATATGGTGCTGCTGTAAGAAGGGTTGAGTTAAGATTTAGGCAATTTTTTATGTTTTATATATTATTTTACTTAACCACAACTATCACAACTTCACCACTATCAATTAATCATTAATGCTGAGTGTAAATGACCCCACTTCACGCCACTGTCCTATTTTCAACGTCGCCACTGAAAAAAACTTTTTTTTTTCCAGAGAAAACGCTGTTTTGTACTTAAATGCAATGTTGGCCCAACTACAGACATTATTTATTGGTTTGTTACTTGCTTTTCACTGTAGTTTTAACTATTACATGAATGTAAGCATGCTACAACTCAGTGGTGTGCTGCCAAAACATTCTGGGTGGAACTCGTGCGCTAGAATTATTGTTCCGCACGTCGGAGTAAGTGAGTTATTAAACTATTATGACAGTAATTGTTTGGGTCACCGAGCGTATTCTTCGTATGACTACATGCACCGAGCCATAACGTCCGTACCGTAACAGTTCGAGGACGAATACACATATTGTTAAAACCCTACAACTCACCCATTGCATTTCAATGTCCCATGCTGTACTGGAGTTACATCCAGGTAACTACTATATTGATGCGCTACAGCCTTTGGCCGACCAATGGTGTAACTTCATCACTTGGTCAGTCAGTGAGTCAGTGACAGATAGATGTGTGTGTAGGACAGGTCAATAACATTAGAATGGGGTCCTGATAAATGCTGCATCTTCTCCAGACACTTTTATCCAGAATGTCATCTGTCTAATATACATCTCTTATACATACAAAGTGTATCAGAGACTGAAACTACACTTTTCAGGTGATATATTTGGTTGCTCTTCTGCAACATGAGGTGCAGTTCCCCCTGGGGCTGTCAGTATACAACCAGACCACTTGAATTCTACCCCATTATTGGTGTAACACTGCTGCAGAGGACAGATATTATCACCAAGCATACTTATCTCTACTCCTGTGTCCACTTATTGCCTTGAAGCAAGACTCTAGAGAAAGCAAGTCAGGATCAGTATCAAGGAGATGTCAAGTGATGTTATGATGTGCAAAGTACCAGAGCATCGGACTTTTGCAATGGCGTGGCTGGAGAGTAACTGTAACTGTTACTCTCCAGCCACTGTTGTGGCCTCTATTATTCCTTAAACTGGCAATAGAGGGTGAAACAAGGGACATTGAGTGGGGAACAAAACCGAGAGCTGAATTTGAACAGAAACTTCATCAAAACCTGGGAAGCGAAGCACAGTAGGGGTGATAAACGGGAGAGAGCAGATAAAAAAAATTCTGTGCTACAAAAAGAGCACAATGAACATGGTGCGCCAGAATATAAATGCAGCTGCATCTCCAGATGAAAACTGAAGATGTGATGAGGCTTGCAGGAGGCCACTCTGCCACCTTTTTACCATATGGAACATATTTACATGCAAATAAATGATTTAAATCTAGTGGCTTAAGGTTAGTCCATACTTGTGAATTTATTTTTCATTTTGTGCCAGAGAGAGAGGGAGAAAGAGACAAAACAATTATGTGTAACCACTCTGTATCACTATAATTACACTTGGATTATTGGTACATTTAAATCATAGCAACCATTCTGTCTACTGGATTGCCGATTGCCAGCCTGGCAATCACTTCTCAATAAGCAGAGCAGTAAAAACTTAGAGTTGGGAAAATTGTTATGCCTGTGAGAGACTGGAGCTAGAACACATCCTCCGCCTGTCTCGCTCAGTTTCCTGTGATAGCTGTGAAAGTGCTGCTCTGTGCCCTCTGGCTGCAGCCCTGTGGACAGTCGAGGCTTTCCTGCCAGGCCCTTAAACCAAGCGGGAACAAGAGGTGGAAGAGAAAGGGAGGCAAGAGGTGGTTACGGGCAGAGAGCGTGAGCCAAGGTGAGAGAGAAAAATGAAACAAGAACAGAGCAGGTGTGGACTGATGACACAGTGGCAAGGTGAGTCGGGGTGAGGAGAAGCAAGAAAGGGTGTGATGGATACCACAGTAGAAGGAAAAGGTGATGCCAGACATTTAAGGTGAGAGGCAGAAGCAGTTTACTTATTGTAGAAGGCAGAAGGCAGAATGTAGTTTAGAAACTCCATTCCGTATTTTTAATAGCAACATCAAAAAAAAAAAAAGTGATTAGGACCATACTCACTTCTTCATCCAGTCTGCAATATCCTTGGCTGTAGCTCCATAGTTTTCATAGTGGTGGAGGAACTTCCCCTTCCTAAAAGATAACAGAGCACAAGAGAAGATGTTCTCTAAACCATCAGCAAAGGACACAATGATGGCATGGTAATGTTCAAAAAGTTTAAAAAGTACCTCCAATGTGATATCTGCCGTTTGATACAAAACAACACTTTTTGTGATACCCTACCTTGCGGATTATATTTATATTTCTACAACATCCTTTTTTATTTAAAGGAATACTCCACAGAAAATCTAGGAGTGGATAATGCTGTAAGAGTAGTTTGTGCTTTCTACAGATGTTTCTTCGCCATGGAAATGTGTCACAGTTTGAATCCATTGTAACTGTTGTTAATCAAAGATGACTGTCATCCTCCACAAGAGCCATCTTTCCAAGCCTACAGGAAGAGAGTATTTCATCCTCAAAAGATTTATTTTCAGGGGAATATTCCTTTAGCAAAACTTCTCAAATACAAGTTATCTTAAAGGAGAACTCCACTGATTTTACATATCAAAGTCTGTTTACAGGTCTTGGAGAGTAGCTACTGTAAAATATTTGTATAAAGCCTTCTGTGGCTCTGTGTGGAGCTGCATGAAATCTGATGAATTGCCTAAAGTGATGTTAGTTGGAGCTTAAGACTACAAGTTTGGAAATGAAAAAAATCTGGGGGTGTGGAGTTAGAAAGAAGTGAGGTTACCAGACCCCTGTAGCCCGTTCCTCATCTCTGCTTGAGGCTAGCGGCTTGAGGCTACATTAGCTGCTACTAGCATAACACACCCGAATCTCTGACAATGGCAATTGACAAACTGGCAGAGGTTGAGTTGCGTGGTGGGTAATGTAGGTGCCAGGTTCTGACAAGGCAGAAGAAAGCATGGAATAAAAAAGATGATCTCTTTTGTGATGGTTCTGTTCTGATTTTGGTTCATTTTTTAACCTCTTCCACTCCGCCCCTCTTACCATAGACCCATTTTTGTCCTTTTTAGGGGGGGATAGCAGGTCAACTGTATATTCCACATAGAAGGTATACATCATCTGAAAGCTGGGAACCTTAAGATTAATTTGAGAAGCAGCTCAGTACTGTGTGTCAAGTTTTTCTAGTCATAAATCTGTAATAAACATTGTGTTTTGGTTAGGCGCCTATTTAAATTTTGAAAGTTTAGAGTGTGTAAGGGCTTAGAACATTATGATGGAAGTATATGATGGCCATGTTCAATTATGTCTCATAAGTTGTTGCAGCAATTTTTAGGTTGATACAATTTGTTACACAGATTTGGTACAAAATTTAACCATTTTTGACCACTCAAGAATTGATAAAAATTGCCAAAAATCCCACCAAAATAGCACATTAAGACACCAAGAACTTGAGGAACACCATAGAAAAATACATGCTGTGATCTGGTATCAAAAACCTTTGACATTAGGAGATTTCTGTAAGAATGGCATGTTTCGGCGATTGGATGGCAAGCACTTCTGTTCTGGAAATTGCTCAGAAACCCCCTTTATTGTCAATATACCTAGGAAAGCCATGTATCCTCTGAATGCCCAAAGTCTCTAGTTTGTGGTTGTAAAGTTTCATGAGGCTGTGATTATCCTAAAGGTCATTTTATACAGTGAGGCCAAGTTTCAAAAAATGATGTCACTACAATGAAATGGCTACTATGGGGACTAACATCATCACACACGAATATAATTAGGCTCATTGAATTCACAAGAGTCTCAGGTTTCCAGTCAGAACCAATTTTGCAATTCCAAGACTATTTAGGGACCCCAGTATGCAGAAATGTTCAAATACACCATTTTTAGAATAGGCAAAAATAACACATTTATACTGCAAGCGAAAAACTGCATGAGATTAGCATGAAGTGGGCATGTCAGTAAAGGGGAGGCTCATGGGTACCTATAGAACCCATTTTCATTCCGATATCTTGAGGTGAGAGGTCAAGGGACCCCTTTGACATGGCCATGCCAGTTTTTCTCTCACCAAAATTTAGCCTAACTTTGGAGCGTTATTTACCCCCCTTCACGACAAGCTAGCATGACATGGTTGGTACCAATGGATGCCTTAGGTCTTCTAGTTTCATGTGATACCATCTTGACTAGCTTTAAAATTGAGCCCGCTACAGCCTCTGAAAGACAGAAATGTCGGCCGAGGACGCTGGTGTCCTTGTGGAGTTTATTGAGTTCAACAATGTTATAGGAGTGCAATGCTAAATCAGAGTACTCTTAACAAAATAAGATTACGTAAAATACAGTATAAAATAAAGAAGTCAAAGAATCTGACCACGGATTTTTGTGACAACTTTCAGTGCTTGACAGTTTGTGATATTTGATGCTGAAGACAGAGCTTGGACAGTACTCAAAAAATAGCTTTCTGCAGAACTGTCACTGGAGAAACCCAGTAATCCAGGTCATGTGTGGACTAAAGACAGGATCCTAAACACAATCATAACCACAACATAACCCAGTTTCTAACAAAGACTTGGCTCAGACTTTTGAAAAACAGAACAACTCAAAGCCAAAAGAAATGTTTCCTCTATGCTGTATTTTGTATGTCTAGCTTAAAAGCATATATATGAAATGCCACTGACCCGCTGTAATGCATTTAAAATGAGCTAGAAGCATCTCCTCAGCACCACAGTCCGCAAAGATTCAAAACTTAAGCAGATTTCCCTCTCGGGAATGAGTTTATCTGCTCTGCTACTCGCTGTGATTAAATGAAGGCTGGAAGGTGGATGTGGTGGCTCAGCCCAGTGCCGAAGGATCAGTGTCAGTAGTAACTGGCTGTGGGCAGTATGATTCTGCAAACACAGAGGGTGGTGACGACCGCAGTTACAGCTGCTGAGATACAGAGCGGACACTATTAAAGGTGATACACCATTACACACACTGGATTTGCAGCTTAAAACTTGCATTTTAAGTGAACTGACAACTGTGGCGGAGAGTGGCTGCTTGGAATTCAATCAGTGAGATTTATGACTAACTCTGTATTCACTTGCTTTATCTCTGCCACTGTAAAGTACACCGGAGACTTGTAAAATCAAGTTTAGGAAAGGTGAAATAAATGTCATTTGCACAGTCTCGGGTGTTTTTCTTTGTCCTTGCCGGAGAATGCAAGGACAAAGACGCTGAAATAGTTTCACTTTTATTGTTTGTTTAATTGATAGAAAGTTGAAATGTGCTGTTGTGTTGGGTAGTAAGCTTTCTTAACAGGCGGGACTGAAAACGTAAAAGACCTTGAACACTTGGTCTTACAGCCGGTGCAACAGTGAGATAACTCCAGCGGTGTTGATGCTGATTTACCCTGCAGTGATTAGCTGCTGTTTATCAGTGAAGGGCTCATTACTGAAGCCAATGGGCACGGATGGTCGTTAGCTAGCCCTGCGCTGACACTAATGTGCTCCCAGCTAAAGTACTGGCTCCGACTCAGCTACACATGAGTGTGCGGGAATTGTTCGTGTGCCCACAAATACACAATACACACACACACACACACACAAGAAAGAAGTACACACATACTGGAAGAGGGCAAGCACACACACTGACTAACCATAGAGGCACTTAATCAGTCCTGGTCTAATTAAAAGGCCAGACTGGAATGAGAGAGTGTTTAATGTGGAAATTGGGATGATAAAGCTGGTGCAGGAGGAATAAGAAGCGGAGAACAGAGCAGAAACTACGGAGCACCAGCATACAGTTAACAAATACTGTAAGCAGGGATGCTCTGGCTGGGGGGTCTGCATTAAAACTATCAGTCAGTCAACTATCTCAGCCCCTGCTGAGAGTATGACTGTGTCTACAAGCTTTGGGTTTGTGCGTATGTGTGTCTGTATGTGTATTCAAAAGATAATAGGGCTGGACAATAAATTGAAATCATCAGATTACCAACAGCATAAATTTCTTCCCAACACTAAAAAGAAACACAGAGGCCAAGTGCTAAATCAGTGTCACATGGAGAGACAGGTGCTCTTAAAGATGAAAGAACTTAGATACAGTATATTAAAAGCCTTTACTTAGTCAGGCACATAAATTGTTAAAAATGTGGACTTGTTTTGAGTCGTAAGGCCATGTTCAGACAGACGACAGCACTGTGTGAAAAAATGCAGCCCCTCCATTCATTTCAATAGGTTCGCTGCGTGTGGTTCCCAAAGTAGATGGCTCTAGCAAAAAATGCCGGTTGTACTGGCAAAAAAGTTGAACTTTGCTCAACTTCTGCCACAACATACACATGTATGTGATGTAGTGAAAATGGGCTGCTTCTCCCTGCTCCCCTTTAAACCAGATCTCAAACCTCTCTAACTCTCCTCATGCATGGAGAGTGGCACCAAGGACACTGGGTGTGTGCGACAGCTGATCTATCTATCTCTCCTGTGTGAGCTCGACTCTTTCAGCCATAGCAACCGACCTAAACAACCACTGTCTGTCTGATGTGGCCAATCTCCAACACTTCCTCAACGTGTTTGCCACACACCTGCATTAAAAGCTGCATCCACCAGCTACATCTGGCTGAAGACTTCGCCTGTCTGAACACTGAACATTCTGCTGTTCACAGCCTACTGAGCACTCCGATGAACTGCGAGCTTCATGATGCGAGCTGACCTGCATCATAGACCCCTGCCTGAGCTGTGGGAGACTACGGACTGCACAGTCATCCTGCTGTCATACTTCATTGCACACTGCCATAGGTACTGTCCATTCATCATATTAGGTTTACAGGGCATTCCAAAGTCTTACTAGAAATAACTGACTTCTCCTGTCTTTAGGGAGCAGATACAATCATAGATTATCATTTAATATGGATTTGTCATGTATTTTGATTAATTTTTTAATTTGAATCTATTACATCTACTGGTTCAGTCATTGATCACTCTCTTGCTCTCCCACCAACATATTATGATCATTTCATAATTTATTATTAGACATGGTTACCCTTAGCCCATGGCTATCTTCTCTCTGTGTTAATTATATGTGTAAATATTGTAAATAAATTACCATATATCTGTTGTCATTACTCCTTTGTGCGTGCAAATCTTAATCTTAGCAGTCCTTGCAGTTCCCAAGAACTAAGAGAGCGACTTAGTGTCTGGTGTATTACTTGCAACATGAATTGTGTATTTCTACTGTTTACCTGGCTATCGTGACAAAAGAAAGAATGCATCCAGTTGTAATAGCTTTAGTATATATGTGCAATGTTTTGGTGTCTGATAAGCCTTTAAACTCATGGATCTATGTCTCTAACCAGCCTTCCTGGCTCATATTTCAACGTCTCACTGAAGCAACACATACCCACCTACGCAGCCCCTTGCCTCAGGTACACTCAGGTACACCCAACATCCTTAACCCCTCCTGAGTTTACTTTTATTAAAAAGGGAATACTTTTGAGAAAACGTATACCCTTTGAAAAGGTATAAAGGAGGTGTAAAGGAGAAAGTTTGTCAGAAACTTTCTCCTTTACACCTTGTAGAAGCAAGTACTGAACCTTGAGGGCCACCTTTGTGAGCTGTAAGTCTGCCACCATCTTGTCTGCTGGTGTTTAAGGGACCTGGACCGCACTATCTGTTTGAAATGGCCCTACTCTGTTCTGAGCCTTGGAAGTAAGAGCTGAGCCTTAAGTGAGACAGATGAGAGGACTCAACTTACTCAAAGTAGCAGAAGGTTGGGTAGCCTTTGACATTGTACTCCTGCTTGAGGCCGTCAAACTCAGCCGGGTGCACATTCATCCCCGCCAGTACCTTAAAAAAAATAAAGGAGAAAATGAGGCATGGGTTGTCAGGTATGTAGAAAAGTGAAGGCTATAAGACAAGAAAGAGAAAAGACATCAAACATCAAAACAGGTACCATCAGAGGACTCTAAAATGAAAAAAGATGGATTACTTCGAGTAAGAAAAGAGACACCGTGAAACAACATAGGTTTACTGAATGTTTATGAGCAGGCTGTAATGAAACACTGTCACACAGTTTTTATAATTAACTTTTTATTTACTTTTAATTTAAATAATAGACAAACCATGAAAAATGTACGATATCAGTATTAAAATAGCTTTTAGATTATTCAAAGTGTGGGACAAAAAATAAAAAGTTTTTCCCAAGGGTGATGCAAGAGAAAAGACCATGTTGTTATCTGAAGTGAAGGTGTTTATTCTCTGTATAAGTAAAAGATGGACTCTGCTAGCCTCATTGGTACACTGAACATTAGAATGCTAATGTTAGCATTCAGCTCAACGCACTGCTAATGTTAGCAATTCAATGTTTGCATTGTAACATTTACAACATGCTGACATTTAGCATTTGATATATTGAATTAAAGCGTGTTCTCATGCTAATGATAATACACTTAGCATATTAAAAAGCTCATAGTTAGCTAACATTTAGCATAATTTATGTTTGGAATGTTAGTTTGTTAACATGCTAACTTTAGCTTGCTAAAATGTCTACAATAAGCATATTAAAATGTGAATATTTAGCATTTATTCTTTAGACTGTACAAATGTATACTAAGAATGTAACGCTACTTCGCGAGACAGTAAATTTGCAATACAAATATGCGACAATTCGAATCAGTGAGATGAAAAATGAATTGCAATACTCTTTTTAAACAGCAGAGGGCACTACTTTTGACTTTGCTTGTTCCTATATCACTTGCATCAGTAGCTGTATCAAAGTGCAAAGACACCGTGGCTGCAGGTGAAGATTTTGAAAATGAGGATGCACCATCCTGTTTCAAATCGGAGGTGTGGCAGCATTTTGGCTTCCCTAAGTCCGAAAATGAAGTGTGCAAATATGGAACAAAGAAATAGATAAGAAAATGCTCAGCTGAACCCACTGCTTTCCCCTCTAGCAAAAGAATACCTCTCCATACCAGCCAGCTCTGTCCCGAGTAAAAGGTGTAGCAGTAAGTGTAGTAGCGCAAGTGTAGCATGCCAAAGTTAAGCATGTTTGCTGTGAGCGTGCTATGTTAGCATCAAGTTTGAGTTTTATTTATCATGACAAGAATCTGGCCATTAGTTTTGAAGGTATCTTGTCATGTACTTTTGACCTCTTGGTGTTTTCCCATGAAAGAGTCAGGAGATCACTAAATTAATCAGATTAAAAGTTGAGATATTTAACTTTGGACCAAAGTGTTGGATTGATGGACACTGGCATTCCAAAGAGATGATTGTAAATTCTAATATTAATTGGCTTAAAAGTAAATAAAAGTCCTGACTGGCTGACAAGCATTTGGACATGTTGATGACTGTGGTATGTAACATTTTTCAGTACTTTACATGCTGAAAAGTGATTTCCTGCAAAGACAGAAACACCTCAGTATGAAGCATTTGCTTTATCATCCTGTAAGATAAAGAATATTGTGCTTTTCAACAGGATGCGGTCTCCATTCCCAAAATTATACCCTGAGAAAGAGTCAGCCTCAGGAACAATGACACCTAGAACATCCGACAATTAACAGTGAAACATCAAATGCCAACACCTCTGCTTGTAGGTTAAAAAAAAAGAAGAAAAAAAAAGACATTTCTTCAAGTTCAGAGATTTCTTTGGTATATCAAACAGTTATAACATTCCAGGTTCCCTCTGAGGAAATATTGTGCAACACACTGTTCATGACAAAAATAGCTAGAAGAATGTCTATGAGTCATGGCGAGCTCTCGAAGGCCTTCTTCACTTATTTAAAGTTGACAGTGTTCTTCAACAATATCACTGTTGTGTAGGATGTATCAAGATTAGTATTGAGAGAGAATATGGAATACACTTGAAATGCAGAAATGATACCGTTCAAACAACTCCCAACATTAATCTGTGAATCTCTTGGCTCACAGCTATTTCAGCCTGATGAGACGCAACACTTCAAATGCCGCCTTTACGCCTTCCTGTGCATATGACACAGAGGCGAGAAATGTGTTGTACAACTTGGCTGACCACCAATTCAATATTCAAACCTTTCAGCAGCACTATTAGCCTCTTACACTAACCGGCATAGTCCCAAAAATCTATCTCAGCCTCAACAACAGACAAACACTTCTATGTTCAGTACAGGGAACTTGTATGCATGTTATTTTCCAGTTGAGAGGCTAAAATATTCAATATTCATAAAGCATGCTTGATAATCAAATAAACATGCAGTCAATTATCTTTTCATTTATTTCCTGCTTCATGTGAGGCAAACACGACACGCTTCTCTACTTCACTGTCTCCTCAGGCAGCTGCCTCTCTCAGCTCTCATTGTACAGGACACTCTCCGTCTGATTCTTCTTCTTCTTCTTCTGGTGCTCGAGGAGGAGTGTTTATGAACACAAAGCCTTTGTTTCTCTAGCTGATTACATAGGCCTCTGGTTCCTTTTGTGCTTGCATCTCTCCAATGCTGTTAAAAACCATTAAAAACCTGGGAACGGTGCACTCTCACCCTCTGATTGTAATACTGCCTGTCTGCAAACTGACAACATGGGTCTTTAGGGGACCCATGAGGCCAGGCAGGGGAAGAAACGGGAAAGTAAGGAAGTAAAAGTAAGGAAGAAAACACAAAGACTGGGCAGGCTAAACTGACATTTAATCTATATAGAGGTTGTAAGCTTCAGCTGGAAGGACATTAGCTCTTAGTTGTGGCTGCAGGAGCCAGCTAAAACAAATCTAATACAGTCCCTGATTTTATACCTGTACAACACTATTAAACACTAAAATCATTAAAAACAGATTGTTAGGCCAGATTGCTAGGCTGGCAAATGAAATACTGTAATTGCTACGTTGAGGCCATATAAACCAAAACACAGATAACGTATAAATCAAGTCAAGCAGAGAGGATATCATGTTCTCTGAATTGCCTTTAAAGGCTATTTGGGTTATTATCCTGCTGAATCAAAAACCTATGGAGCAGAAGTTGCTGAGGTATTGTACTTGTGAGAAGTTTTGCAGGATATAAGAGCGAGGGAAGCTACATTTAGGCCAGACTGACAGACTGTACTCTTCTGAACAGGCAAGCTAAAAATCCAGACATTTACTGCTGACACATCTCATCTAATCTGCAAACATCAGTGGAGGACAGCTGCAGATCAGAGACAGTTAATGCAATAAGACAGTGGACCAAGTGTGCAGGGGAGATCTAGCAGACTTACATATTTTCCCTTCGTCTCTGTTGCAGCTTGCTGAAAGATAGGTTGCATTCTCTTACAAACGCCGCACCCTGCAACCAAAATAAAAAACAGAACAACAAAAGTTATTACAGAGAACTCAATGGGAACCATCGCTCCAACAGCATTGATACGACTGTCAAAAGATTTCCCATCATCTGCCAGGGGAATTATTTCTCTTTGTCAATATCAGCTTGACGAGTGCTATTTGCAGTGAAAGATAGGATATACTGAAAACCATTGACCATAACTGAACACATGGAAAAGCCCATGTAAAGTATTTACTATTGAGCATCACCTGTGGTCAAGACAATTACATCCTCACTGACTAAACCTAATTTTGTTCTTGATTACTGTTGATATGATTAGTAGGTTAGTCATTTAGTCAAACAGTAGAATTTAACTGTCAACAATTTTAAATATCAATTATTTGTTTAACTCATATCAAGGAAAATGAAAAACATTTACCTTCTCCAGTTCCTCAAATTTAAGCATTTGATACTTTTCTCTGCTTTATATAATTGTAAACTGAATATATTTGGGTTTGTAATGCTGGTCAGACAAAACAAGCAATTAGAAGTTGTTACCTTGTGCTCTAGGAACAGCTTAAGGCAATTTTAACTACTTTCTGGCATTTTACATACACTTAATTGATTTAAAAAATAATTGTCAGATTCATCAACAATGAAAATAGTTATTAGTTGTAGCCCTATTCTTGACTGTAAACACTATTCAGTATTCAAACTGAAAGAGAAAGTCTCCATTTTCCAGGTATGATCAATGTAGAAAAACTCAGTGCAGTATTGATTTTGAGAGTGTAGTATTGCCAAGTATGCCCCAGTTTATTGATCCTGTTCATATACTGTAAACTCTCTCTTTGAATGAGCCATCTTATTCTGTATGGTAAGTTAATTTCATATTTTTAGGACAATAATAGCTGCTGTCAGTTTCTCCTGGCACACTGTCTTCCGATCACAGCCTCGCAAGAGGAGCATCCAGTTACTGTGAGCTATTGAACATGGTGATAATAAAAGCACTCACAGGGAGCATAGAACATCATGAGAACAGGCCTCTCCTCTTTCTTCAGCAGCTTCCTGAAGTCCTTAAAAAGGGAGAGTGAGGGTGGATAAGAAGATGATTAAGAGGGTTTATTTTTATTAGATAAAACATATGTACAGTATATAAAATGGCTGCAAGTATAAAAGCCAAATTTGTCCAAGAAAAATATCACTAATATTGACTAAAGCTTGGTGTCAACAATGACATGTGTCAGCATGATCTCGCCAACTTGCTCCAGGGTAGTTTTCCCAGAGTGTGTCTGTGTTTGGCATACAGAGCTTTACAATAACTAAGCACATCATCAGCTTTGCTTTTTCAGCAATTTATCAGACGGTGTGTATATTACATGGAGTCATCACATCAGCTCATAAAGAAATATAGGACATTCTCTTGGACAGCAGGTAGATCAGCCCTCACACCAGTTTCACTTCCTCGTTATCACCTCCGTGAGCTCAGCTATTTCCTAAAAACTTATATTCAGCACAATCTTTTGTGGACACCTTCAACAAGCCTCCGGGCATGTGTGGATGAGCGGGTGAAAACTGAAGGGTCTGGTGTTCATTAAATTAGAGGGCTTTAAAAATTCTGTTTACATCTGTGAGTCTCTTAGAGTCTCAGGCTGTGGGCAAATGTGTTGAGGTTTTTTGATATCATCTGACCTGACTGGACGCGAGCTGTCTGGAAATGTTTCGAGAACAGGCTGTGTTAGCAGACTTCCTGAGCTACGCCAAGCAGCTCTTTGATGATAAAGCCTCGATATGATGCTTTTATGTTCGGGGGGGTTGTGTTGCAGAGGTGGACATGCTACTGTGTCAGCTTCAGAAGCTGATCAAACCCCTCAACAGGACAGGAGGAGAGACGTGGACCTTGCATCATATTAACTGCGTCCCCACTGTCTTGTAATCACAATAACTGTGTGTCAACATTAATGTTCTGTATGTCTTCAAGTAACAGTCCAGTGGGAGCTTCTTTATAATTTATCAAAAAGCCCAAAAGGTTGTTTAGGTCACTACTTACTTTTTCTGTTTCTATGTGGACGATGTCTTTTGCCTCGGGGTTCTCCTCCCACAGTGGGGGCCCTGATGGGTCTTTTAAGAATGCTACCATGGACTGAATGGAGGAAAAATAGAAAAAAAAAAAAAAAACAGAAAAGCCAGAATGATGAATCTGTGAGAGTCTGTAAAAAGGCAACACTTATGATTCATGAAACAACTTGTCGCTGGCATAGAATCTCACAATCATTTTGTGAACAATAGAGTGACTGGTGATGATTTACGTTACCATTCCAGAAGTCACTCCTAAATTTAGCACAGGCAACGCTGTAGGCTGTACCAGATGGAAGCTCATACAGAGCAACGTGTTTGTGCATCCAAGAGGTGTCAAAGCTATTTCAGTACCTTTAAATGTCTGGTAATGGCCTTGGAAATGCTTAGACATCATGTAAATACAATATATCTGCAGAGGCAAATATTTCATTCAGCAGCAGCTATAACAAGTGTGGACATGGGAAGAATATATGATGATCATTATGTTAATATCAGGACTACTTGGTAATGGTTCAACCTGAGACTTTTGGTTTTTTACTGTTTCTGTACTTTTCCATCTGTCAGAGAAAGAAATATGGGTAAAACACTAGCAAACAGGATAATAACATCCAGGCAGTTAGGTACAAAAGAGCAATAGCTCCCATATTTCTTTAGGATGGGGTTCTCATATATTCATAGATGAAAACCAACACAAATTGATTTTCACAAATTTCAAATAGCTGTGATTTTAAACTATAATTTATAGCCAGCAAATATGGTTACCTGTAGCTCACGTAAGTTAGACTTATTCTGTAAAGGGGCCAAACTATAGAATGAAACTTGGCTATTTTTATTTATATGCTCTCTGAATGCTGGCTTCTCTACTATTCGTGTGTGATTAAAGATGGTTTCCCAGAAGAAGAAGCACCTCTCTGTATTATTTTTTTCTTCTATTCTGGACATTCATTAAATCCCACGTCCAAGCCTATGGCAGCCTATGGCAGCCTATGGCAGCCTATGGCAGCCTATGGCAGCCTATGGCAGCCTATGGCAGCCTAAGGCAGCCTAAGGCAGCCTAAGGCAGCCTAAGGCAGCCTAAGGCAGCCTAAGGCAGCCTAAGGCAGCCTAAGGCAGCCTAAGGCAGCCTAAGGCAGCCTATGGACGGCGCTGTCAGCAAAAACATTGTATTTAAATGCAGGTTTTGCCCGAGCTACTTTTTTTTTTTTCATTCCGGGCAGACAAAAGACATCTGTGAGATCATGAAAACAACTGAAGATATAACCTGCTGCTGAACAACAGGTAAGAAAAAAAGGTTTTGTATTTCTCCTAAGGTTTGTATTGGAAACTCTATGTTACATGTCCCAAATGGGTCTGGAGGCTATGAAATCATTTGTTCTGTTGGTCTGGGATGCTAACGTTAGTTGAGACAGCTGAAGTGAAGACCTGTCAGCAGTAACATTAGGGTCTGTCAATCAGACATCAAAACATTATTGTCAAACAGGATTTTTGTCAGTATTACTATAAGTGGACACATATTTAGCTAATATAAAGGAAAATAATTATTACTTTTGAATGACATGATTATTTTTATGAACATTGAGTTATATGTGTACCACTTAATTAACGTCACATTAAATGTGACCTAATATTAATATTTTTGCTTAGAAGTTGACTTCACTTCAACTGGTTTGAAAAAAAGAACCAGAGAGGATGTAAACATCAAGCACACCAATGTATCTGATTCTCTTCATGTAGAAAATAATGATTATGTTTGGTACAAGCCGACAATATGTAGACCATTAATACAGGCCTGGAGTTTAATTTATAGAAAATAATCACAATATAAGTCAGAGAAATCACAATTCCGTATATATTTTCTCTAAATTGTTGATCCCTAATCTTAATAAAACAGGCAGAGTGAAGTTGCTTTTATATACCTATTTAATTAATTAAATGAACACAGATGTGCTGAGCTCCACAGAACAGTATAATATGGCTAGCAATATAATTAATACAACAATGTGAAGAGCCATTAGTAAACACTAGACAGACGCAAAAACTATGCTGCACTTGAGTTGACAGCATGTAAAAAGAAGGCAGGATTGGAGCTGAGCACTCACCTTGGAGGTAGCAGGCCTGTTGTACTCTGTGTGGAACGTCCCATCTCTGCAAGACACACCAGACATAACCAGTGAACAATATGCTCCTCAAGCAACAAACATGGTATTACTTTCCAGAAAGCACTGAGGTGTGGAAGTGCCTGACAGTCAGCTGAATTTCTGGTTACTCACTTGTAATGCAGCAGCTCGGCTCCTCCGCTTTTGGAGCTTGGGTCCACCTTCACTTTCTTACAGAGTTTCCGGCCCTCTGAATCTCTGAAAATGAGAAATATTACAAAAAAGAATTAAGGTTTAACTAGCCCCATATTTAATACCACATAATCTCCTTTCCACCATCAAATTTAAACTAAAAATAGAATTTGGGATCACCAGTTAGCTATTGGAATGTATCACCATAGAAAACTTTGCAGTGTTTCCCAAATTTTATCAAGAGTCCTTTCTTTTTAATTTAGCATCAACTACCTGATAAATTCCTTGTATTGCTTTGACAATTTACACATTCATTGTATGTATTATGTCCTCTGTTTATGTATATGCTTTAGCAACACATCCTTGATCACTTTCCAAAAAAACTTAACTGAACTAAATTGACAAAGGAAGAGAGGATGGCTGCATGAAGACATGACTACATTAACATTTCATCACATGTACAATGTTATACATCTGCAATGGGAATGCAATGTTGATACATGTAATACAGCATGTCAGCATGCATAAAGTCTCTGTTCTATAGAGGCTTATTTCCATAACTGGAAAAAAGCTTGTAGTTAGAGAGCAAATAAATATGCATCTAGCCACCTACACATACTTCACACTTGCTACAGTGAGGCAATATCAGCGGCACAAAGTACTCTTCCTCTTCTGTAATGAAGAGCAAGGAAAATATGCATACATTTAGAGGGAGAGAGTTTTTGCTGGAGAGCTAGAGCTTGATGCTAACAGAAATTCAAAGAGGTGGAATTCAATTATAGCTCCAAGACCCACAGTGAGCTAAATATATGTTCAGTGTAGCTTTGTATTATATGAGGGAGAGTTATTCTGTGTGCATGTGTTGACAGACAGTATTTCAGGTAATGACTGTGTGCTTAATGCCATATTTTGCCGACTCATGAAGGCAGATGGCACCAGTTGGGGCACACCAGGAGCAGATGTGACCTCTACACTTATTTGGAGATGACACGCAGTCATCCAATTCAAAACCTGTCTGCTTCTCCCAACTCCTTGAAACATTGCCACAAGTGAAAAGGGCTGTGAGGGCCACGATGTTCTCTGAAAGTCTCAAAATCTATCACATCAAGGAAACCCCAAACCAGGGACCCTTACTTAAGAAGACCATATCCAGTACATTTTTGTTGTTAGATGTCATGTATTACAATTGTTTTTCTTCACTTGAAATGGTCACTGACATACATGCTGTCATGTCCAACCTCTACACAGTGATATTAGACAAGAGAGTGTTTTCCCCTTGTGAATAAAGGCAGACTATCTGGACATGACTCGTACAGCAGGTCTGGATTGCTTGTAAAGAAAACCAAGTATGACAAAATTGGTGAATGCCACACATTCTCTTAAATCACTTGTATGTGAAGCTCATTGTCTAGGTAAAGTTTTGTCAACTGAACTGAGCTGTACAGTGCTGGCAAGAATACCAGCAGGTATTGTAAAATAGCACTTTTGGGAAGACAATGTGAATAGGCCACATATCTGGGTACGGGCCAATAGAACAATAGACATGGGCCTTTAGCTTCTTACTCACTGTGGTCCTACATACACAGTAAAACTGACTCAGAAAAACTAAGCTGCAGGCCTTTATCTTTCTGAACAGCAGTCAGCTGCGTGTACGAAGGAAGCAATGACACAGCAATACCCTTCAATCACGTAACAAAAGGGCACGCAGAAAAGTTAGGATGCCTCACTAACTAATGTTCAGTACAGACAGAACAAAGGCCATGAAGGCAGTTCAAAGGCCTGTCCACCAGATGAACACGTGTTGTTAACGTCAGTTGATGTGTCAGCACCAAGACTCCAACCCCTGCAGTAAGCAGCAGGACTATGGCTGGTGAAGCTGGAAGGTATGAGTGGGGATGGAGCAGGGGGAGAAGGCTGAGAATTTAGAAAGTGCTGACAAACAGATGAGGTGAAGGGATAAACCACAATAGTGCTGTAGATGCCAAGGCTTGATTGTCCAATCAAGCGACGTTATGATGTTAGACAGTGAAATTATGGTATTGAACACGTAATGTACATTTTCAGTAAAGTGTTACTGAGGTCTTGGCACACTCCAACTTCTGACTCTTATAGTTCAAAGAGGTTGTTCACCTACAGTAAAGCTTTGTATACCTTGGGTTTACAGCATCATACTGTATGTTTGTCAGCAACTGGGTTCACATTCTGGATGGCTTATCTGATTTTAGCAGATTCTAGTAGATTTTACTGTTGAAACCAAAGTTACATGATAACTGTATTTGTCACAACTTGAGTCTTAATTATATAGCTTTGGCTGTTGTTGCTATTGGTTATGATTACATTGTACCTATCAGGTTAATTGCTTGGATCTAAGAATGTGGCAACAGGGTTAAAAAGAAGTCTGACAGTTTAAGACACACAAGGAGTTCAATGATCACATAGTAGCATGCTGTAGCAGACTATTCACTGACATTCACTGACATTGAATAGTCTGCTACAGCATATCTGCTCTGTAAATCACATGTTCTATGTTCTCCTTTGAGAAAAAAAGGGAGAAATTAATTATATAATAATAATAATAATTATTATTATTATTATTTTTTGGCTTTATGATTGGCGCCCCACTTATTTGCATAAATTTATCAGAATATCGTTAATTCTGTTTACATATGTGGAGTACTTTTTTCATGCTGTCAATCAAACATTGAGGCTGACACGCCCCTCCTTTGGCTGAGATGAAGAGGAGCGTTTCTCATATTTCCCCAAACGCCCCTTTTTTCTTCCTTTTAATAATAAAAACTATGAACAATACATTTAAAAAAACACATTAACATTATTTTTGATAGGAAAAAGAAATTACTAAATGTGGTTTCAATTTGATTTTAAACAAATGTCCAGGTTAGCCAAATTTATTTTAACAAGCAGTGAACAGCAAATGCAGACAGTAAAATTACAACCCAAACATCCATCACACTTTACAGACTAACATCCTGGTGCAACTTTGGTCAACATTTCAGACTCATTTACCTCCAAGAAGTGGTAGATAATCTGGCCAATCAGTTGGTTTGTTTACAACCTGTCTGGCTGAGGAATTGTTTTAACTCAAAAATTACTTGCTTATAATAACCAATAGAAAATATGGACAAACCTACAAAAATATGACCCAATTTGTAATGAACAGGGATTTTAGCACATAGAGGCCAAAACATTTGTGCTCCCCTTTACTAAAAAAAAGTATGTGAAGCCTGTTAGTGAGTGCACACCTTTTCTTCTACCTTTGTTACATTAGGTTTGGTTAGAGGTACCCAACTGCAAATACTTGTTGCAAAGAGGTGGCTGAACATGGTGCAGCTTCTTTTATCAAAGTGACTGAATGAATCATTAAAATAAAAAAATAAAAAAAGTTGGTGCCAAAACTTTGCATTTAGCCAAAGTTAACTGAGTCCCTTGCAAAGGATTAATGATGGATTCATCATGCAAAGAAGATGAAGCCCCAGCATGCCATTCAATTATTACTCTTCCAGAACACCAATCTTAATCCACGGTGTGCTTGTTTGTGCTCTGCTGTTCACATTGATCCAGACAAGACCATGTTTCTTCTCATGTTCTATGTCAGTTCTAAATTTCCATAGGAATGGGAGCAGGACAGCAGTCCTGTACTTCCTTCCTGTATGAGATCATCCATCCCTCCGGTGGATCCCAGTTGGCCAACACTCAGATCCCTGTCATCTGTTCAAAGTGTCATTCTGGCCTTGGTGGCCCTCTTCCTTGGCAGGGCTAACCATTCTCACGCTGTGATATGCGCTCTACTCTCTCGCTCCCTCTGTCCACCATGAGCTGTCAGCTGGAGCTTCGATTTGGAGCCGGTCCATTTGAGATGCTGGAGAAATATGCCAAATAGCACAATGCTTCACTACAGAGGCTGGCACTGGATCCATGTGTCCTGCAGTGATGAACCCAGCTCACTCTAGCTCCCCTGGCAGGAATCTGGCCCAGGATAAATCTTTGCTTAGCATTAACTCACTTTATAGCGTGCTGAAGTTGTTGGAGAAGGAAGAGAGAGATTATATTCTCTCACACAAAAACAGTGAATGAGTCAAAAAGTAAACAGTGAAAAAAGGACGTGTATCATGGAGTGTCTTTGAAAAGAAACACGGACACCAACACTTCTGACAACTTCTTCAGACTGTTTGGAGTTTAGTTTCTTTTCCTTTGTCCGTCAGGTCTTCGATCCCGGATAAGCTTGAGAGAGATTGTGAATGGTGCAATGAGCACTATGTGTCAAAAGGGGAGTTACTGCCTTCCTAACGGTTTCCTGTTTTATGATACAATCTTTCCTCTCTATTGAAGATGACGGTTCATGCAGCTGATGGGTTGACAGGTATGAAAAAAATTAAATAAAGTGGAACTGAACACCAGGAAAAGCAGAAAAAACAACAAGCCAAAGTCAGATCACTGGGGAGCAAAGCGAGTTGTGCTTAGAGAAAACAATTCTTGCAGATGTCTTGGGAGTATCTTGCATTTGCTTAATGTAAACATTTCCACAGTGTGGACTGGAGACAGATGTGCTCTCGAAAGACTGATGACACATGTATTGTTCTGCCTTAAAGAGGAAATGATGTGTGGAGTGTGATGTGACTAGGGCTGCAAGTACTGATTATAATAATATAATATAATATAATATAATATAATATAATATAATATAATATAATATAATATAATATAATATAATATAATATAATATCATATAATATAATTATGCTAAATTAAATTATATTGTATACTATATTAAATTATATTAAATTATTATAATATATTATTATATATTATAATAATTTAATATAATTTAATCCACACATGTTCAATTTACAATAGTATAAAGCAGAGAAAACCAGCTGAATTTTGAATGAACAAATGTTTTTTTTTACTTGATGATTAATACTTCCTATTGATTGACTAGGGCTAGGTATTGAACCAAAATACAATTTTGATACCAACCAAACAGTGTCTGTCACACCGAATGTCAATAACTGTATCAAGTACAGCTGCAACTAATTAATGATTAATGGTTAGGTTCCTAAAGTTCAAGTTGACATTAATCACATCACATTTGTTTAAAAAAGCTGTACATTGTATTACTGCGAAGCCAGAACAAAGTGAATGTCCAGCATTCCTGCCTGAAAAGTGACTTAAATGATTAACTGATTACCAGATAATTTCCAATTAATATTCTGTCCATCATTTAGTGTTAAGGATTAAAAGTTAACAGTGAATTCCTGGTCAGATCTTTGATCCCAGTCCTGGGATCAACATTTCAGTACTACATACATGACTGATGTCATTTATCAGCCAGTGTTTCCTACGATTGTACAGGCCTGGCGAGCCACCAAGAACCAACAAGAACCCCCACCAGGCCAAAACAATCTTTTTTCTTTAATGCCAAAAATAACGCCAAATATCCATTCATTCAGAAATCAATAGCATTTAGGGGCGTCTGTGCAGCGCTGTTCCGAAACGTGAGTCAACCTCCGTGTCGTTGCCTGGGAAACTCTTGGTAGCGTAGCTCCTTTTAAGGAATAGGACATTGTGTAATGTGTGTGCATAATGAGTGTGAGAGAGTGAGGGGCAGAAAATGTGACGGTGAATGTGAGCGGAGCAGAGGAAAAGGTTAGCAGTAAGTTGTCAGTCTGGCAGTAAATGTACAGTACAGGCTACAGTGTGTCACTTAATAAATGCTGCAGCTTCTCAAGACAAAGAAAGGTCACGTCTATTGTTTCCCCAACTGCTGGATAAGTGAAGGGGGTTAGCTCCAAAGTTAGCAACAATGGGTTAGCCTAACCTGATGACGCTAAACAGAGAGTGAAGAAATGCGTGGCTGCTGAGTCTCTCCTAAGTTTTGTTGCTGTCAAATTGTGCATATATAGTAGAACAAGTGGGACAAGGACATTTACACCCTGGTGGAAAAGCCATACATTTTCCAAATGGATGGCAGTAGAGATATTCTTGGGAGGAGTACATTGCTCTGCCTTTCTAACTGCTGTCAGAAAACTCCTTGGACAAAAGAGGCCGTACTGTCGAAAAACACAGGGGTCTTTTGGTGTAATGGAGGGAGAAGAAGTCCTACAGTAGACTTTTTTTTTTTACCATCACATTACTTACCCACAGTTGACCCAGGCAATAGTCCCTTGGCCCTTCACTGTCTGGGCCACATCTGACAGCAGCTTCAGGTGAGAGTCCCCTGATGTAGCTACAGACACAGAGAATAAACTATAGTCAGCTTTGTTACAAAAACCGTTCAATAGCTCAGGACAACCCAGAGTCTTGAGACACAGAGGACACTGTCATACCAAACACAGTGAAGAGGAGTTGAGTTACAGTGGAGCTCAGTGTTACTAAAGCACCAAGTGATGAAGAAAGAGATCACTGAGTTTGGGTTGGGGGGGGTAATGGAAGATGGTTTTCTAATACCTTTCACTGGACAGGTTCAGAGAGGGGGCTTAAGTTACATCAGCTTTCAACATCTTACAATAGTGTGACTAAGCAAGAGATGGGAGGATTATATGGTGACACAAAGACTCTGCAACTGCTGAAGCAGACCAACTTTTTGGGAATGGGGGAAGCACAGCAGGTACAGTATGTTTTGGTGAACTACGGTTTGTACCTGCTGCATGCTGCTTACTACCATATTCAGAGCCATGATGAACATCATCTGTGAGCTCATTCGAGGACGACTTGGAGCATTCATGACCACTGGAGACTTGCGCAATCTACCGTTTCAGAGAGAAAATACGGCTGTGCTGTACAGTTTGCCTTCTGTGCTAGGAAAGAGGAGAAAGTAGTGCGCAATGAAGTCTGCCAGCTAAAACAACACACAGTAATATTACTTGTTTTCATCAGATATGGCAGGCAAAGTAGATTCCTCTGACTAAAGTAAACAAAGTGTAATATTCTAGTCCTTGTGTAACACAATACATCATTTTTATACTCCCCCCTGAAACCAAACGTGTTTTATTCACTGCATGAAGAGAACAATTCCTCTGAATGCTCCAGGCCAAGGCTATATTTAGATTTAGCGGCACTGCCATGACTCCCTAGGGTCCCGCCTCACACCAGTTCGGTAACGAAAACATCTGGCAATTCAGTGTCACTTTATTACCATGTATGGAGCAGGAGGTGAGCAGATATTGGCTGGTAGATTTTCTAATTGGCTCATTGTTAAGGTTTGATGAGCACTAACCAGAGCAAAACTCAACAGGGATGTGAGGCTGGTGATGGGTCAGGGAGACAGCGCAAGACTATCTCTATTCAAGACCCTCTTTATACTACATGAATGCAATATAGCTAGAAGTGGTTAGATAGGGAATAGGTAATAGATATAGAATTGCAGGGAATTAAACCAGCACAAGAAGGGAAACCTTTGGTGTCTTCAAAGAAGGAATGTTTGCATTATGCTGCAGCCAGTGATCAATTAGAACCACATCTTAATAGGTAGAAGCCTTATCCAATGAGCTAACGCAGGCTGATATGGACCATGAATTATGGAACAAATAAATCTGTGGCTGTGGGGCTCTGAAAGCCTTCTGCAGGGGTCCCAGGGTCCCCCATCTGATAAGATTTTTGCTTTTAAATGTTTTATTACAGAAAGTGTATAAAACCCATGAGCAAAATAGTCATACATTCTGTCATTGTGTTACTTATGGATGGAATTATAGTGAAAATAAATTGTTCCCCTTTTTGCTGAGGACCCGCTGGAACCCCCTCAAAGGCCCCTGAGGGTCCCCGGACCCCACTTTGAGAACCACTGCATTAAGGGCTCCCTAATGGTTGGAAGTAAATGCTGGTTTATAACTATTTGACTAAATTAAGTGTTCTAGTTTCTATTTAACAATTACTCTCTAATTCTATAAAATATGTATTTCCAAGTTCATTAAGGAGATAGAGCACTGCGATCATCCCTTTAAAACAGGCTGCAGGCTAAAGCTGCACAAAAGCATTAATTTGAAATATATCTTAAGATACTGAGGTAAAAAATATATATATATATTTCTTAATACAGAGGGCACACCAAAAAATTTCAATTAACTTCATGTTTTAATGACAAGCAACATGGATGATATTTTAGAAATAAAATAACGCTAGGAGCCACTGCTTAATTCAGCACCTATTTTGTAGATAAATGTGGACATATTTCAGTAGAAATATAACTTAAATGAGTAGTTAACAAGCGTCTCCATTCACCAGTAACAGCTAATACCAAGACACCGGCAGCTATCAACCGGCCGCTCCACCGGCCGGGAGAAAGAGTAAACAAACGGGGAAAGAGAGGAGGGCTAATGGCTAAGCTAAGGCTAACTCGTCATCGGCTATCTCTACCCAGCATTTTCTTCGCCAGTGTACGGCCTCTGGTGAATAACATGTATGAACGCCGACTGCAGATCACCACTCATAAAAGGATTATGGACTGCAACATCATGATTTTTAGGGAAACATGGCTTAATAGCAGCTGCTTTGTGCATAATTTCATATTCCTATACACATTACATATTCCTTTAACATAAGCTGTTACGATGCAACTGTGGTGTCTTTCAATTACGAGTAAAAGGTTTAGCAGTGAGTGCTGCTAATTGAGTCACTTTCAAGCTGTGAATTTCACATTCACCCTTTCTGATTATAATAAAATGATTATAATTGTTTGTAATTATGAACTTCTACAGAAACATTATGATGTCAGCACTAAAAATATACCCTATTCTACAGGAAAAGTATGAGGATTCTGATCCAACAATAAAATCACATAAATCTATTGCCAGAAACAGTGAATGTTCAACCAAACAGCCTGATCCAGTAAATATCCATTAAGAGTGGATGTCTGTCTTCTCTAACCTGTCTTGGTGTAGAGCACCAGAACATTGGTTCTCGTCCTGAGCAGCTTCTTGAAGTCTTTGTGGTCGCTGACCTTCTCAATGAGAGGAGACACCTTTACTGCTTCCAGCACTGGCAGCAGCCACACCTGGTGATACAAACACATATAGAAACAAGTGTTACCACAACAGTCATCGTGTGATGATGCCAACATGTAGCAATAGGGCTGGGTATCGACCCTCAACACTTTTTGTTACCAAGCAAAATTTATCCATAGTCCGTAAGTATAGAAAAAGGTATCAAGTACCAAAATCTGGCATCCAATGTCTGCTCAGATTCTTTGTTTTAATTATACTTTGATAACATAGTTCCTGATTTAAATAAAAATGTTGCAAATTTTAGCCCATTTTATTTTCTATTTGCACTTGTATATTCAGTCATCACAGGATAATTCTTAATGTTTTTGAAGATCCCGTGACCTTTCCCCTTGTGCCACTATCAGGCCAACAGTTTCAACTTAATATTTACACTGAATTAGCTACATGACAGCTTCAACACAGCGTATATATATGACTAACAATTTCTTTTCAACTATGGCACAAACAATATTCCTATCTTGTGTCATACTTTCAACATCAACCTGTACTAAAGGTGGCCTCAAGGTCAACAGGTAGGTACATCTGGGTCATTAGGCTGAATGGTTTCTATAAATTTCCAAACACTGGTAGTGTTTGGTAGTGTTTGGTAGGGGATAATGGTGTGAAACACCTAATATGGAAAACAAAGCCCATACTGAGAGGCTTAAACATTAATCAAAGATGACTAAGGAAAAAAAATTAGAGTGATCACACTCAAGCCATATGAAGCTAATTCCATGGATTCTAATTGTATCTGTGCCATCACCATTTATTAAAAAGCCTTTCCATTCTGCCTACAGAGAACTAAATTAGACACCAAACATCGTCTGCTTGCTCAGCGGATCCTGTCAGATGAGTGATATCACCTGGAATGAAAACAAGCACCTGTCAGGCTCATTTTCTAATTTTAATTCCCAACTGGACGGTCTTCTGAGGTGAGTCTGCTGGGAAGACACTACACTTTCATTACATTTGGAGGTTAACAGAGAAGCCAAAGGGCTCAGAAAAGGATAAGAAGAAAATTTAAGACAACTTCTTTTTTTAATGTTATCTCTTAAAGTTGATGCATGATTCCGATTAGGTTGATGTGATGACAAGATAAACAGGATGTGACAGTGTTCGGTTTGGGACCCATGGGAAACACATTGTGGAGGGTGCGCTAATTAAAGGCAGGTTAGGTGACACTTGTCTGCATATAGGTGGGCATTGAGTGGTTATGGGAGCGAGGAGGAGGCAAGATTAGGAGAAGAGAAGAGATGGCAGGTTGCCTAACTTATCCAAGTAAAAAAGGAAATGTGATGCTTGATGGCCGCCTGGAAGGATTAAAATGACGCAAACCGATTATGATTCTTACTCTCCCTAAATAGCACAATCTTTTCTGCACCTGTCTTTCTGGTGTAAACAATGACAAGCTAAAGCGGCGAGAGCTATCCAGGTTTAAATGATACCTATGTTATATAATACTGGTGAACGAGGGACAATCTATTGTGGCAGAATATTTTACAATATAGACAAGTAATGAGGTGCACCATTAAGCTGGACTATGGATCAAAATATCAACCAAATCATTTTGTTTTTGTTTAGATACTTTAAATGAAAGATGGCACAATTACATACATTAACATTGTAAACATGACCTTATTCTAGGCTAAATATATAAGCACAGTCAGTTTCTCTGAGGATGTTTAAAGGAATACTCCACTGAAAATCTTTGGAGTACCAAACACTCCAGACTAACACGCAAGACTTGAAATGTGGCTCTGAAAAAAGTGTCTGCGGCAACAAGTATAGAGATATAGACATCTGTAGAAAATTTTAACAAGAGAATCCAAAGCTGTCAATGGAACCCAATTGTGACCCAGAGTCACAGCAAAAACTTAAACATATCAAAATGCCTGTGGAACATATCAAACCACTGATCAGTATCTGCATTTCTATAAGATTAGTAAACTTATTTCACCAGTTCATCAATAAATACTGTATGCCGTTTCCAGCAGAGCTTTGGCACATATTGAGGAGAAACTGTGAGTGTTTGAAACATACAGCTGCCATCCTCTGTAAAGGAGCAGGTTACAAACTTTACAGAGCCACTTCTCAGCCCTCAGGTGGTAGGTGTGGTAGGTGTGGTGTTTCATACACTAAAAAGCAATAGATTTTTGGTGGAGCATTCCTTAAAGTTGGGTTTATGGCCAACATAAGTAAGGCTCTATTTTTTTAATATAGATAAAGATCTACTTGTAAAACACTGTTTTTGCTCATTTTAAGCATATGACAGTCTGTATTGTCTTTCACATTTTCTTAAAAATATTGGAGTACTGGAGTGTTTTGAAGTGTAAACCTTGGGTTGAGTATCTAACAGACTGAGAGGACTACTGGCTGTACATGAATCTGAAAAGAAACATAATTAACATGTTACATTCATGTGCAAACAGACACATTTCGAAGTCCTTTCTGTAGCGTGAAATGTTCTGGCTGACACCTGCACCTGCAGTCGAGGCAGCGGAGAATGACACTGTTGCTGTCGTCAAGCTGACATTGCTGACGGCTCTGATACTACGTGGTTCTTCCACCAACTGCAGCGTGCGTCATCTTTCAGTGACAGATGTACAAGAATAGAAATAACAAGACTGTGCTGACAGTTTCCCCACAAAGCACCATAAGTGACAGGCCCATTCAGAAGCAGCATTACTGCACTGCTGGCGATTTAAAGCCTGAGATTTATTACAATGAAGCACATGCACGGGCAACTAAAAGAGAAAACATGACTGCAGCAGAGCAGCGTTATGTAGTGTATTCAGATGATATGAAGGGTGGACATTACAAAAATGAAGTGATAATAAAAATAGTGATGAGAATCCAATTTACTTTCATGGTCTCTGAATTTATCTGGTAAGTGTTGGAGCTTCGTCCCTTTCTTGTGCTGCTTGTCTTGTGCAATAAGTGGAAATTTTCAACTTGAGCTGCAAATAGTAAATGCAAGACAGTGATGATAAACTACAGAGAACTCCATTTTTTTTTTATCAGATCACAGCAGTCTTAATCAAAACACTTGTCTTGTTATCTCCCAATACTTCAATTCACATGCAATTTGATCACAACGATTTTTTGCCACCTTTTCCTCTCTTAAGGAGACAAACAGATTCATAACACAACAGGGAAGACAACACACCTGAAATTGCTATATTTGTTCTGACTTATTTCATGAGTTTGTCTAATTTGAATCATTTCATGATAAAAAAAATAAAGGCTATAATACAGAAATACACTCACCAGCCACTTCATTAGGTACACCTGTGCAATCTAATGCAATCCAATACAACAGGTCTGCCACAAATTCCACATTTACGAAGCTTATACATTTTCAGTTTTTGTTGACATTGTCAGAAAGGTGATAATTCTACTGTATGTTTATTATTGAGGTCAAAGTGGACTGAGCCCTGTGTGTGTGTGTGTGTGTGTGTGTGTGAACTAGTCAAGTAGACGACAACTACACTTGTTGGCGCACGAACCAACTATTTATTCATTGAATTAAAATGTGCTATATTTGGGATAGGTAATGAAATGACCTATATCGGTCACGCTGTAAACAATCCCATTGGCTTGTGAGTGTGACAATCAGCGAAGAACATCTGGTTGGATGCAACTCTCACAGTTTTTTTTTTTTTTTTTTTTTACACCATCAAAGTCCACAATGAATTGGAAGTTACTTCTTTCTCTCTCAACACCCCCCCCCCTCTCTCTCTTCTCTGTTTTTCTTCACAGATCTACACTGATCTCATAAATGGGCTCTATTGACTCCAAATGACGCACATCTGTAAAACTTTAATCCCTGTATTTATTGTTCAGTTATTTTAGGGTTTCATTCAGTTTGTTGATAGTTAAGTTGAAAGTTTATTTATTGTTTTTGTACTTCCGGTGTTTTTGTTGCTTTGTGTAATTATTGTTATTTTTTATTATTAGTATTGTTGTTGTTTCTTTTCTTTCTTGTTTTCTTTGTTTCTTTGTAGGTTTTCCATTTGGTCAGCTGTGTGTGTGTGTGGCTTGCTGTGTTTTTAATCACAGTTGACCAGTGGGAGGCATTTGCATCTGTATATAGCATGTAATGTAGTGAACTGTTTGCAGTGTCATTTCAAAGAAAATTATTGTTCAATAAAATTTGTATATTTTTGGAATCACATCTCGGTCTAGGTGTTTTCGAGCCTGTGTGACCTTTTTTTGGGTCCCAAAGTGGTTAGACTCAAGAATTTCCTTGGGGTGAAATTCCCTGAGGTGGTGTAGTTGACACTATTAAAAAAATCATGTGAACATGGACCAGAATCTCAAAGGAAGGTCTCCAACATCTCGTGAAATCCATGCCACGAAGAATTGAGGCTGTTTTGAGAGCAAATTAAGGCTCTACCTAGTATTAATAGTGTTCCTAATAAAGTGCTTGGTGAGTGTATTTTGAAAATGTACGTTTTTTTTAAGTTAAAGAGGGTATAGAAGTGATAAAATTCAAATAAATCAAACTAATTTGTAAGAATAACCACCCATTTTGAGTAAAATTGTGTCATTAACATTTATGTAAAACCTCAGATTCAATGTTATTTATAGGTTGCATATCTGGGGCCTCATTGTATAATGTGTTCTTCTTGCAATACATGAAACTTACACAATGAATCAAAATGGAGTGGAGGGTGTACGATGTATTCAGTATGAAAAACATCAGCATATTCCTGGATTCAGTCTGTCACTTAGTGATGGTAATGAAGGTTGGTTTCTATGGATTCAAGGTAAAAGAGTTCATCCAGCCCTCTATTAAAAAAAAAAAAAAAAGCACACTTTGAAGTCTCTCACATCCAATACCCCCACTGACTTTAGAAGTACAATCTGGGATGATAACATCTGTGTGAAATGCATATATGCATTTTTATGCAATATAACGAGGGCATGAGGATGTATTTTTTCCATGAATTTCTAATAAATGACCCTCATTACCATCACTAAGTGAGATGCCAATTCCATGAACGTGTGCATGGTTTCTGACACTGAATCCATAATGCACTCTCAGTCTTCTGTGATCCATTATAAAGACCAAGCAGAATTAGAAACTGCCTTTAATGGAACACAAGATGCAGCTTCAGCTGTAAGCAGCATAGAGTCTGCAGTCAATATATTTTCATGACAAGAAGGAGCCCAATAGAAACAAAGAGTTGATAACTTTTACAGTTTTCGTTATAGGGCTGCAAAAAGTGCTTGTTTTCATAATACACTGATTATATTTTCCAATCAATTAGCTATAAAAAGTCAAAAATAATGACAAATGCCTATTACAAGTTGCCAAGCCCAAAGTGATGTCTTAAAATTGTCTGATTAAAGTGAAAAATTCAAAAGGTATTCAATTTCACAATGATGTGAAATGGAAACATTTTCTTTTTAGAGCTGCAACGATTGGTTGATCGACAGAAAATTAATTCACGACTATTTTGTTTTAGTCATTTTTTTAAGCAAAAATGCCAAACATTTGGTGGTGGCAGCTTCTCAAATGTGAGGGTTTTAGGTTTTTCTGTGTTATAGACGATAGTAAAATGAATATCTTTGGATTTTGGACTGTTGATCGGACAAAACAAGACATTTGAGGATTTCACCATGAGCTCTAAGAAATTACAACAACATTTTTCACAGTTTTTTTGACATTTTATAGACAAAATGATTAATCAATAATGAAAATAATCATTAGTTGGGGCCATATTTGTTTTTATTTTTATGTATTTATTGTCAATTTTCTATTTCATTCAACAAAAAGTAATAGTAAACACTGTTTCAAACTTGAAAAATAAACTACAAATAAGTTTACTGTCAAGAGAACTGAAAGGCGTTAATGGGGTTACTAGTTTTAAAATCCACTATCGATGTATAGCTGAACTCATATGAATATTTTTCAGTTAGAGTTGAATTAAGTTTTGCTAAGACCTTGAGAACAACATCTTTGCTTCACTGACCTAATGGGTCTATAATTTACTAAATATTATAACACCAAAGACTTCAGACGCAGTATAATTCAACTGCACCACAAACTGAAGCCTCCAAAACGTTTAATCAACACCTCTCTAAAACAACTGCAACAAAAACTGAACAGTCTAACCTTCATGAAGGCAGGATTTATTACAGGGCTATCTAGTTTTAGATAGGTGCACCTGATGAACTGGAAACTGAGTGTATATACTAATACATACATACATAAATAAGTCTGTGATAAACCAATACCAGCCAATATCAGCCTATCTGTCAATACACTGGTTGTGCTCTACTAACAGTATAAAAGAATAGTTAAATGAAAAGGTCAAATCTACAGTGTTGCCACCGTGCACAAAACATAGGTTCTGTTCAAATGCCATAAAAGCTGCCAACTCCCTCTGCTGGTGGTCACAATAAGATTGCAGCTTAAATGTCAGCTGGCATGTACCAAGTGTGACCTCTCAACAAAATCTATTCACATAATGGTAATCTACCTGAAATGCTTTCGTCATTGATCACACCCAAACCCTTCAGGCGATAACTCTGTAAAACTGGCATTGTGTGATTACATGACTCAGTGCAAGACAAACTCAGACTCTGAGGAAATCCATTAGTTCTTTATACATCAACCTTTATCTGCTATAAAGGTATGTCCTGTTACGTTGCTGTAAAAAAATGCGGCGCTTACTAAGCAGCAGGTGCCCAGCCCCTGCCTGCAAGCACACACCCTCCATCTGCTGTGACAAATCTGCTTAATAAATGGCATCCAGTTCTAGGGGCATTTCTGAATCAGCACAAATCACACCAGTGTTTGTCAAGCACTTGCCTTGAGTTTCCTCTGACTAATGAGCCAGTCGGGTGTGTGTTGGTGTGTGTGGACTGGCTGATTGTAAAGGAAGCGATGCAGCATCCGATAACACAGGCAGAGTGCTGATTTAGAGGCTCCTTAGCTCTCAAATGAGCAGAGGAGCAATCAATTAGCAGCTTTAGCAACTATCACATTTCAGCTATCAGTGATGGAAGTCAGAGGATGCTACGAACATAGCATCCAGCCTTGTTGTGGGAAATGGCTGGGTATTGAATGCCAATACCATTTGGAACATCAGTTGAAATGTGACTGTAGCACTGTCAAGTACTGAAAGTTGGCATCAAATGTCAAGTCAGATTTACTCATTTAAGTCATAATTTGACAATTATAGACTTAATTTATGTAGGCAATGTTCAAACCAAAACACTTTCATTCCTAAATGATGCTTTCAAAAAGTTTGCTCATATGAAAATGTGCATATTATCAATAATCATTATCAGGAATGCCAACTGTACTGGAATATAGTAGCTCAATATGGAGGGAATTGTAAACTTGTCTTCAAATTCATGGATGCCTTATCTAAAAACCAAAGGCAATTGGATTTGCTGTTTTATTCTTCAAGACATTGTGATGGATGTCTTTCTGTGTGCAGCTTAAAGGTTGAGCTGAGTGTTGAGATTGGTTTAGCAGCACAATTTGTGCATTTCAATGGGATAAGCAGCTCACAGCCAAAAACACTGTTAAATACTTTGTACTTGTTAATGTTTTGTCTTTGGTTTAAAATTACATGAATAGATTTATAAATCATAACATGTAGTCCATGTATGTCTGTTTGCTGTGATTTTATTGATCTGGTGGACATCCAGTGAAGCTAAGTTACTACTCTCTCACTCGGGTTGTTAGATTCATTTACAGCTCCTTGTTGCTAATTGGCTCATTGGTCTGTGGGACTTCCTATTCCGTCTTGTGCCATAATATGCACCCTTGCCGTGAAATGCACCTCCCTAGCAGGATACATAGAGGTTATATGGTTATATGACTTGACACAGCAGACCACATTACATTTTCAGGACAGCTGATATTCCAGATCAGAAGGCTATTATTTTAGACTATATGAGTAGCCTATGTACAGGCTTATATACAGGCTAACCCCATTAAAAGCACATACTTTTCAACTTTTTAAAATACTTTCAATTTGTACAAAAAAAAATCCATTTCATTTTGTAATTGGGGTATATTTCCACAGTATGTGGTGTCGTGGAATAAGACAGGTACTAGTTTGCATTCATTATTATCTGTCATTAATTACCTGTTTTAGGGATTTTGTGTTGAGAGGAACATCAGTTATTGACACTCTTTAAAACATTTTTCTAAAATGTGTAAATAACCGATGTTCTTCTCTTCTATTCCCTTCACAAAGTATTCAGATGTGAGATAGTTTTCCCCCCTTCGTTTGGTTGTGATATTAGGGCGAGGGAGTGCATTTCACAGCAGGGGTGCATATTATGGCACAACACCAGTCGCAAATATTTGAAACCGCAGGCTGTCCCTTCCAGATTTCTGTGGAATAACTGTGGAGAAAATAAACCATGGCAGACACAATGGCAAAAAGAAGTGGTTGTGATATGGAGGAAAACGGCAGATGATGAAATAGGGTTGTGTTAATGCGGCGGTGCCTTTGCAGGAACACGACTATGACTGCCCTCCTCCTCCGGGTGAGTGTAGTGTGCTGCTAACAAATTGGACAAATAACCGTTACAGCAGTCACCTAGATTTGATGACAATTGAAATATTAACATTGTAGAAAATCTGTTATAAAAGATGTTACACAAACTTCACAACCTAATGTTTGCAATATAAAGCAGCATCTAAGCATATGCTACAAGCTATGCTAGTTAGTAGTCAAGCTAAGGTTGTCAATTTATACATGTTGGTAAGATGAATGTCCGAATGTTACTTTTCCACTATTTAATAATGGCATGTGAGGCCATTTAACTCCGGAAATAGATGTGAGAAAAGTTCAACTAGCCACCATTTATGGTTCCAGAAAATCTAATGTGTGATTGGCTTTTTTGCTAGATAGAGCACTTTATTAAGCCCAGCTGGAAATTGTATCATTACAGCAGTTTAGAGCAAAAAACTATACAATACTTATCAACAATAGCTTAAAATAAGTGGGAGAATTTTTTTAATGTATACACATACATGTGTACTTATCTACATAGTGTAAATAGTGTAGTGCAGTTATGGGTCAGATAACTGGAAGAGGTTGAAAGGTGTATGAGTCCAGGTGAGAGTGCTTGTAGAATAAAGGATGTATTTACAGTGATGTTCTAACTGGTTTTAATATAAATGAATAGATAATCATTCATGTCATTTACCAAATGTATTACCTGACTATGTAAGATTTATAACTTCTATATCTAAAAAAATATTTTACTTAATTTATTTATTAACACAAAAATTCATTTTTTTTATTCTTTGCTTTTATTTAATTAGATGTACTTGATGAGGTCATCATATGTTTCCTGTTAGACATCAAATATAGTAGATATAATAATATATAGTCTTAATAGTTATATGGTATGTATTGTTTTTCAACAGGTCTTACTTAAAAAACAAGAGACGTTGGTTCTGTGCCATATGTAGTGAGAACATGACAGTCAGAGGGGCCCCCAACCAAATCTTGATTAGGGCCCCCAAAGGTTTAGGGGCGGCTCTGTATGTACACACTGTTGTACACTGTTGTTTACTGTTGCAGACAGTGTGCACAGGTTGTCACATGGACCATGATAAGAGCTTCAATAGGAAGAAAAAGTAGAACTCCCCAAAAATCTAACCAACCTCTCGGGTATCTGAAGTTGAAATATTTTCTTTTTTCCAAACTGAATACAGAATGATCAGGAATTAAATGTTTTATTATTTGAATTCATAAAAGAAGCATGCACTGTGGGCCCTTTGTAAGTGTTTGTACAATTTCCAAGGACCAAATGCCAGCAAAAATCTGTTTCTGGTGGACAAATCAATAAGGGCCACCCACCCCACTGACTGCTGACTCTGCTTATTCTGTGAATCTGTGAACAAAATGCCAGTGAAAAGAGGTAAGGACAAATATTTATCATTCTTGCCTGAGAAAAAAATAAAAAAAAATAATAATAATTGACTGGACAACAACATCTTGAGTTTATGAGCTGTAGGCAGGCGAACCAAATAGTTCAATTTGTGTGTGTGTGTGTGTGTGTGTGTGTGTGTGTGTCTGTCTGTGGAGGAAGTTTGGATTGAATTGTTTTGACACTACCAAGACAGCTGCTCTCCAACAAAGTGCTGCAGGGGTTTATCCTTCCCTGGTGGAATCACCTCTAAACACCTGACAGTGCTACCTGCCAGTCCAGGCACACACACACACACACACACACGGCACACACACATTGCTTCATAGATAACACAGGAAACAAGCGGTGGGCAATAGTGACAGAATAAATATGCCAATGATTATCACAAGCATTATTGTAACATTGACTGACATTGACCAGAGCTGCAACAATCGGTGGATTAATCGATTAGTTGTCAACTATTATATTAATTGCCAACTATTTTGATCATCAATTAATCGTTTTGAGTCATTTTTTTAAGAAAAAAAAAACAAAATTCTCCGGTTCCAGTTTCACAAATGTCAATATTTTCTGGTATCTTTACTCCTCTATGACAGTAAACTGAATATATTTGGGTTGTTGACTGTTGCTCAGGACAAAACAAGACGATTGAGGACGTCACCTTGGACTTTGGGAAACAAAGTGTAACATTTAATAGACCAAACAACTAATCAATTAATCGAGAAAATAATCAACAGCTTAATTGATAACTAAAATGATCGTTAGTTGCAGACCTAACATTGACATTTAATTAAAGCTGCAGGTAATAATTATCTTAATCTTTTTTTTTTTTGGATCAATTAATTCATTGACAATAAAATGTGTGTATACAATATAATGAAAAGTGTCCATCATAGTTTTCACTAAATGACTTCAGTGATTAATTATCAGAGCTGCTGTCATGTTAATCTTCTGATAGGTCAACCAATGAATTGACTAGTCTAATTCTTGCAGCAGCTGCCACAATGTTCATTTGAGTATTCAAAATTGCATGCTGCAGAAATCATGTTCATCCAATATGTGTTTCACTCTCTGAAGGCCAGACTGAAGGCCAAAAGCCGCTGAAATAAGCAACAAGTGAAGATGGCAGCAGTACAAACCAGGCAGAGCATCAGCAGGGAATACCAAATGTCTAATGAGGTCTTTGGGTCAGAGACTCCAGACCGTCATTGACTGCAAAAGATTTAAAACTAAATATGGAGGATTTCATTCAAGGTTATGTTAACTTGTTTCATTTCTGTCCCCCAAAATTGGGGAGACTATGTATAAATAGAGCTACAGTTCCTACATGCTTCATCTGATGTGGCTGTGAACACCATCAAGTTAAAGCTGAAAGTCAACACTTTAACCTCATAGTCATTGTTTCATTTCAAATCTAACAAGCTTTGGCGCAGAGCCAACATATCAAATAGTGTGGCACTGTCTAACTACATACAGAGTGCAATTACACACCCAAGCACCACCCTTGTTTGCAAAGACAGCTGGACAACAGGAAGCAGAACAGGAAGAGTCTCAGTATTCATCACGCTGACGTTACATTACTGTCCCAACAGCAATGTGACCTCAACAAAAATGAATTACTGAACTCCAGCTAATTTTAAGAGTCTGCTAACTGTTTTTATAGTATACAGAAATAAACCAAAATTAATGTATGACTAGAACGGTGGTAAAAACACAGCAGCGTGGTTTGCAAAAAGGTGAGTCGTGACATAAAGTGTAGATGATTTGTAGCGAATGGGCCCAAACATGCAAAACCTCTGCATGTCATGCGTGGTGATTTATTCTCGGTCTTGGGTGGGTACACAAATGTGGTAAATGTTTTTCTCGGTTTGAACAAGAATGTGGGATATAGTTCCTGAAAGCTCCTGAACAGCTAAGTCAGTGGACCTTGAATTTAGATAATTTACTATGAAGTGATATAGTCCTTTAAGTCATTAATCAAGCAAAAATACCAAACATTGTAATTGTAAATGAATATTTTGAGGTTTGGGACTGTTGGTCAGAAAAAATAAGCAGCATGAAGACATGACATTGACATTTTATAGACTTAATATTAGATTATATATTGTGCAGGAGATAATCATTTTCATTCACTAAAGATTAGTTTATGCTGCACCAATTCAGCTCTGATTGTCACATGACATAAAAAGGTTAATGTACTTCTTCCAAAGAGCACTTTCTGTGACACAGATATCACTACAGCACAGCAGCTACAGCTCACACCCACCAGTGAGTAGCCAAGACTTTAGTGCAAGTCAAAATTTGAGCTTTCAGATTCATTTACAATCTCACATGACTGTACGGATGGGTTCCTGTAACTCTGAGTCCTCTTATGTTGGTAACTATAACCTCACTGAGCGCATGAATGAAATCAGAAACAGACTTTAGTGTAACGTTAGGCGAGAGAAAAAGGTGAGTTCATCAGGTCTGGTTCTCAGGACGGTAGTTGTGGCTCAGACACCGGGGAGGGACCCCGTGTACACAGGCGACAGTTGGGTCACAGCACCGCTCAGTGAGGACACTTACACTGATAAATCCTGTGATTATACCTGCGCCACAGAAACTAAAGTCCACCCACATTATACTAGCAAGTAAAATCTAAGCAGCAAGTTCAGTCAAGGGCTGTCAACTTTACCGCCTGCACGGACAGGCGAGGAGACGCGGTGAAGGGCTATTTGGATTTTTTTCTCTCCTGGATTCCTTAACGGACACAAACACCCGCCGCCCCGCGCGGGAAGCTCACAGAGACGCGTCTCTGTTTATGCGACATGCAGAAGACGTTCGTTTGACTCACCAGCAGCACCAACATGAGCATTTTCGCCTCTCTCATCCGACTCCCGTAGCGGTTCCAAGAGGCCATGATGCCGTTGCCACGTCTGGATACGCAGGCGCAATCGGTTTTCCACGGATTGTCAGGCACGGCGCAAGGCTCATTGGGAAGTGTAGTTTAGAGGAAAAGGAGGCGGGAGTATTGCACCTGCCGTCTCTAACGAGTCTCCGATAAACCAGAGACCCATTCTGTTATTTGTTAGCAATGAGTGAAAGTAGTCTGCATGATTTTGTTCTTATCAGCATAATGCAGCCACATTGAAGGACAATTAATTACATATGAGGGTAATTAGTAGATTGGCCTTTTGATTGAATCGCTCCTAATTAGCTCTTTACTTCCATTCTTTCGGACTATTAGGTTTGATTATAGTTGTGAAATGTTTGTCACTGCATGTGATTTCTGCAGTGCTTGGGCCAAAGTAAAAGCATATAAAAATTAGAGATTTGAAAATCAAATAAAACCTGGGTCTATAAAACTTTATAGCCTATAATGGACTGAAGTAAAATAAACTCACCTGTGAAAGTAACAAGGTTGGATAGATTATACATTTACTGTAACCTTATCTTTCAATTACATTTGCCCATCAAGTTTACTTGTAGGCCCACTTACAGGCTATCAAAGTACAAAGAAAGACAACAATGAGTGGTTTTCTGAACAGAACATTTCATCATCATGATGTCTTCATACAAATCACATTTTCCCGCCTATTTAAGCCTATATAATAAATACAGATGATAAATAAAAACGTACTGTAACCCTGTCTTTTAATTCAGTTTGCCCATCAGGTCGGCAACCGTAGGTATCAAACTGAGGTGTATAAATAAGCAAGAAGAAAAGGACGAAAACCATATAAATTAGTGGTTTTCTGAATGGAGTTTGGTTTACAGGCTATTAAATGTCTTCGTTCTCATGACCTCGTCCATAGAATAGAATAGAATAGGATAGAATAGAATAGAATAGAATAGAATAGAATAGAATAGAATAGAATAGGATAGGATAGAATAGAATAGAATAGAATAGAATAGAATAGAATAGAATAAATCCACCTTCCGTTCAGTTTTCCCACCAGGTTTAGTTGTACGCCATCAAATAACATGTAAAGACAGAAAACAGCACTAGCCTAATTAATGGTTTTCTTTTTTTAATTACATTGATTCTCTTCATCATGATTAACATACTCTATCGTCTAGATACACCTAGAATAGAACAGAATAGAATAGAATGACTTAAGTCTCTGTTCAGTGTTTGGGTTTCACTGTCTACTTTGGACAAAGCAGCAAAGAAAACACATAAATGCCCGGTGGAGTTGTATTGCCAGGTTACCCCTGCACACATACACTGCAGGTAGCCTACTGTGGAGTCCCAGACAACAACATCACGGCCAACCTTTCCCAGAAGCCGCTCTGTGTCTCTCAGGTCCACGCTGTGATTCACTCTTAAAACACTGCCTGCTTTGGCTCTGGACGGATGCGCTGTTGCGACACTCTTCCAGCTCTCCGGGGGTGTTCATGCGTAGGCTACTTCCCCCCTATTGCGCCTGCAAATCGGGCCCATCTTTCCTTACTCGTCCCCCTCACTCATCTCCTCCCCTCCCCCGTCCCCCCTCAACCCGGTGGTATCGTCCGACGCTCAAGGAGAGCCAGAGCGCAGTTGTCGGCTGCAGGTCGCTCAGAGAGGGACGCACACAGCCGCCGAGGACACAAAACACTAGAACCCGTCTCTAACCTAGCTCTACTGCTCAGAGTGCGAGTCTCTCCTCATCTCCCCTGGCATTTTCATCAACTTGGGGAATATCTTCGAAGGTAAAAGGAAAATCACTTTTTCTTTCTTTTGTTAGGCGAAATACCTGAAGTGACTGATACAAAAGCACTTTTTGGGTGTGTTGTGCAGCAGTTTCCAGCTTGTATCCCGCTCCAGATTTGCCGTCACAGGCGAAATGGATGTTGATCGACTTTGATTGAGGTGCTGGATTTTTATACAGGACTCAGGAGACAAAATTGCCTGCTTTTGCTTGAGTAACCTGCTTAGATTAAAAAAAAATCACCCTCCGTCACCAATGGATTGGCTACTCGAAAGCTTTTTTCTGCCATGCTGTGGGGTCCGTTTTTCTCTGGACCATTATTCTATCGGAGCAGGGTTTGAGCAATGTGGCGATTTTTATTCGTAATGTCAAACACTTTTCCGTCCTTCTACCCACTTTGACTGTTTCAGGCGAGGTGAATATTTGTCCGCTGATATAGCATGTGTTTTTCAGAGCAGTTAGCAGGTCCTTTATGCCACGCCAGTTTTACTTTCCACTCACGTTTCATCCCAGGATCAGAGGAGCATTTGTGGGCTGCAGGAGCTGCCTTTGCCTGCCACATTAGCACTGTCTCAAACTTACTTTGTGCGCCACGCTGCCTTACAGTTAGGACACAGACTGGATGTGAACTTTAAAAATGATCTCCAGGGAAATAATTGTCTTTGATGTGATCTTTTGGAATAATGGATTGTCTAGGTGTTGTGCATCTCAATTGAATTTTTTTCTTAATTTGTCCATATTTAAACGGGGTAACATCATTTGAGACACATATATTCCGTGTAAAATGGATCATATTGTCGCCCCTGTGCTTACTTTGAGAGAGAATTCTGTTGTCCGACTTAAGACTACCCACAATGACCTCATTGCTTATCAATTCCAATTAACAGATTGGCTTTTACGCGCGGCACATGCAGCTTTGCGCACAACGTGCCGAGTGTTTTACATTGCTTTATTCTTTCCAAATCCCCGCAAACGTTTTATGGGACTAATTCTGCGTGAAAACACTGGAAATCAGCTCAGAAAGTCATTATTTATGAGCTTGTCTCTTGGATGAATTGCTCCCCATTTCTGTCCGATACATACAGACACTTCAGACATTTAGATTTTAATTTTTAAAGAGGGATGAGGGTCCAGCACAAAGTTACCCAGACTGGGGATGTCGAACAAAGAAAGACAGTATTTATAAAAGAGAACATTTCCCTCCGGTATGTATTTAAGTTGATAATTCTGAGGTGCATTGTTGGAGCGGGAGGCGGGCTGTGTTGTTGCAGAGCAACAGAGGGCAGTGTTGAGCAGCACTGTGCAGCTGTGATAACACCTTGCCAGGTGAAGTTTGCTGCATCATGTGCAGGACTATCTGCTGTGTTTTCCACAAATGAACACAGACACGGTACTGCAGACGAGGTTGTCTGTGTGCTAGGGCAAAAGTGAAGCACGTTTCCAAGCTTGAACTAATGAAAACATAAAAGGGGCATTGCTTTATTGGATTATTGCTTTTTTTAAATTTTGCTTCAGGTGATTAAAGGTCAAGCACTTTCGAACAGGCTTTTATCTGCAGGCAGTTTTGAACAGCTTTCAGAGACATTTAGTCTACAGTTAGCATTTTCAAGGCTTTAAAATATCACATTTGATCGACTAAATTCATCAAACACTTGAAAGCTATTTTCTCCCACCAGCAACCACCACCACTGGGGCTTTTAGAGGCTTTTTTAGAGCTGCACTCTTTTTCATCTGCAACATTTTATTTAGCCTCAGTGGCTCACTGTCTTCAAAAGCATCAATGAAGGACACTTTATTTTTCATTAACACTCAAATGGCTCTCAAATGCAACTGAGTATGGCTGGTTCGAGTTTTGGGAAATGTGTCAGATGACATAATAAGTTTGTATTGCAGTGAAGTTTTATTAAAACCACTTTGCTTCTCTTTAAAACAAGCCAATGACAGAAAATATTTATATTGCCTCAAAGTAATTTTACAACTATAGTTAGTGATGAAATTAAGTCTGTTATTATTCCTTTTATTTTCCTCACAGTACGCAAGAATAACAATTAAACACAGAATGAGATCCTGTTGTATTCAGTCCTACAACTTAATTCTGGCCGTCTGGAATTGTAAACAGCAGTTGGCAAAACTCCTATTTTTATTTTGTTCATTCATCAACACGTGTGAAAGTCTCATATCACCCCCATCTCTTTATTGATATTCATATATTCTTACAGGTTTTGTCAGGCCCACATGCTTGTCTTATGGGTGATTAACGCTTTTGTTATTTGAAGAGCTTTTTAGTATCCTGGGTCAGTCTTTTCAAATGGAAAGCAGGTTTTCATCTTTGATGAACTTATGAGGGCTCTTGACAGGTCCTGGTGGGGGGGAACCAGACCAGCAGAGCAAAAGAGATCCAAAAACAAAACAACTGGACGGGACGGGACACCCCCCCCCCCCCCCCAACTCCTCTTAGACCACCTCTAGTCACTTTCTCTTTCTTGTCCTTGCAGCTACAGTGTCTGCAAGTGTTTTGTTTTTTGTTATATAAAGGTCTGCATCTCTTCATGGCATCTGATGATGGGATGAATAATTCATTTTCATTAACAAATATGATAGGTGTGGAATAGATGAGCCGGCAGCCTCTTCATCAAATTTTTAATGATGCATATTTTAAGTGCGCCATGTGGATTATTTCTGTTGTCGGGGCATCATTTGAGAGGGGGACAAACGGATATGAAAGATTAATGTCTCAAGAACTTGATCTGACTCCTCTCCTCTGTATGATATTACCTCTCAAAGAAAAAACATGTTCAATGTTCAAGATGGCTCTGACCCTCACAAGTGTGTGAGTATCTGTGTGTGTGTGTGTGTGTGTGTCTAAAGAGATAACAGACAGAAACGGATAGTAAGTATGATTCAGTCTGGGCTGAGCTTAACACCCTGTGCTGCTGCTGCTGCTCTTCATACTGTTGCCCTTCACATATCTCCAGGTCTATAAAAGTAGAAAATTAAGGACAAATCAATTATATTTAAGGAAAAATAATCTGTCTCCCCAGTGCCGACAGACTGTTTTGTCATTTAAAGATGCAGCTTTTCACCAACCAAGGCGGAAAGTGGAGAGTGACAACTTCTACAGCAATTCTGCTGTTAGTCTGTCATTCAGTTGTTTGGCTTTTCACACATGTCAAGTGTACACTCATACGGACCAGACCTCAGTTTCATTTATGCACTGTGACAACTCATGCCCCTTTTTTTTGAATTCTAACTTGAGAGCGACCATGACAAGATGCATTTCCACGCTTTGAATCCAGGAAGGATGCTCTAAGAACTGCTGCGAGGCAGTGAGTGGTTGGCTGTGACGCGCTCCGCCGACCATTGATCTTGATTTTGCTCCCTTTTTGCAAAGCCTGAGCCTGGTATGTGAAAGTGAGGCATTTTAGACTTTTAAAGTGGCCTTCTTGAGCAGGATTCACATGGTAATTAGGTCAGGGCACGCTGAGGAAAAACAAAGCTGCCCGCATGCAGAGAGCGCAGAAAACATACCGCGTTTATGTTAAGATGTCTCAAAGAGAGTGAAGAGACATACAGAGAGATGATTTCTCTGTGTCTCTGTACTGTATATTCAAAACACTGCAGTCACATTGGAGTGTCTGTTGCTCTATGTTATTTAAACATAATGCCAGATTTGAAATCACAGCTTCAGGCACTGTGGCTTGTAGTGGCAATCCTCGCCTCAATATTCACTGTCGTCTTTATACTCAGAATACAAAGCTCTGCTGCCTTGTCACCTGAATGTGATTACGTCATCCCACAGCGCTGGCATAAATTTTGCCATTTTCCATTCACTCTCTCCCCGAAGCCTGATTGAGGTCCTCCGCCTGAGTACACCTCGTTTTATTTGAAATGAAATCATTTTTCAGTTATTTGATGACTTGTGCACAAACATGCAAATTTTCACTGAACCTGTTTTTTTTTTTGTTTTTTTTTGTGGGTTGATGTGAGCGTTCTGTTGCCAATTTTACTGCCAGGAGCAAACTGTAGCTTTGCCTCACTCCACCAGCACCTTGATGACAATCTGCGTTGACATTAGTTTACCCTCATGATAGAGCAGTTTTGATGGTGAATGTGTACTTGCGCAGTTTGATCCATCAGCAGAGGGAGGTCAGCAGTCCGTGTGGTGCAGTCTAAGCCGCTGGATGGAAATGAATAATTCCACGACGTCTGTCTGGGTCCCCTCAGCCTCCCAGGTCAGGCTCTCATTGTTTCTGAATGCAGAGTGCACTTGGCGTGGCCTTCAGTGCAGCGCGGTGTCTGTTTGTTTGTAACCTGGCCTCTGTCTGCCTCGACACGCAACCTCGTCGTCTGTGAAATCCGACGCGGCTGCAGCGTCTCTGCACTCTGTCTGCAACCCCGCTAATTAATGCCTGATGCGGCCCAACAGGCTCAATTTGTTTCTGGAACGTTATCATCATTGTTTGCGCTCCCTTTTCCTGTGTTGTTATTACTGCACCTTTGCAAACAGGGAGAATATGAAAAGGGCAAGCAGTATGTAGAGCAGAAAAATAAGCTGAGAGAGAAAAATGTTCCACTGAATAACTAAATGTTCTAAAACGATGATTTGATTAATAAGTTAGTGCATAGGATTATCATTTATGGTATTAATTTCAAACATTTGTTGTTTCCACCTTATTAAATGTGAGGATTTGCTACTTTTCTTTGTTTTATATAATTGTAAGTTTAATATCTTTGGGTTGTGACTGTTAGTCAGACAGAAGCAATTTGAAGACGTCACCTCGGGCTCTGGGAACTTGTGATTGACTATTTTCTGAGATTTTATAGACTAAATGATTAATCAGTTAATTAAAAAAATTAATTAAATGTCAGTTTAATAAATAATAAAAATAATAATTTGTTGCAGTCCTAGTTTGATGTAATTGCCCATAATTCTCAAACCTGCACTAACTGCTTGAAAATCATCATGAGAAGATACAGTTGCATTGTGTTTCTCCTCTATTGGTCATTTGAAGGACAGTTTTTCAACTGGAGATGTTTTCCTTACGGCATCAAACTATTCAGTGTTTTCCTTCTTTTCACACACTCTTGGTATTAAATGAGGTGTGAGTGTGTGGTGTGTGCAAGCATTCGCTCATACGTGCGCGTGCGCATGCGTGCATGTCTGAGCAATTTGATTTTTCCCTTTGTATGTGTGCGAAGCGGACGTGAAGGCATGTGCCTTTTCTCTCCCGTCCCTCCTCTGTTCAACGCCGGCAAGGTCTGAGCAGGGCGAGAATAAAAGGGGCGCGAAAGGAGGAGAAAGTGCTCCCACAGTTGATTTGGCCATTGTAGGGGGAGGAACACTATTCCCATTGATGCTCTGGACGCATGGCTGAAACCCCCAGAAGCTTTAGGAAGGGGGCTTATTCAAGGCTTGATGTGACCTGGAGGACCGGGTTGGAAGATGGGTGTTGAGCCCATTGTGTGGACGGTGGGAACATTGTCCCCACTCCGCTGCTTTAATACCACTCTGAACCACTGGCTCTGTGAGCTGGACGGGCTCTCAGGTTGTCTGTTTTTCCTTTACAAGCCACTAGAGAGGTCTCTCATGTTAGAGGTCTCATGAAGTCCTTAAAATATCATTAGAAAATCTATTGTGATTTTGAATTTAATTTATAAAACCATAGTACAGAGTTGTGCTGGGCTATATATTGATATAATATTACTATTGTAAAATTGTCTCAAACCTCCAATTTTGGATATCATAATATTGTGAAATAGTTTTAACGTTTTCTTCCGGTCTTAAAGGCTGCATGATACAATTGTTGAGTGACAAATTTTAAGTCCTCCAGAAAAATGGCAGCATTGGTCATTTGTTGAAATGATTAAAACAACCTGCAGTATGTTGACCTTTTCTTACAGCTTGCATTTGTGTGATGAATGACTCTCCTGTCTCAGTTACAAAGGAGGAAGTAGTGTGATGTTATATTTCTGAGAATCTCTCAGGGAGGTCGGGGTTCGTGTCCTGACAAACAGTCAAAGTTGGCCTCCTTTAAGCATGACTGCAATCTTCTCTAAGCATAACCAAGTAGGTTTAGTTGCCTAAACATAACTGGACTTTAATCGTAGAGGTGGCAGATCAGAAAATGCTCATATGGGTCGTTGTGGGAGGAACAACTCGGGTATCAGTACTTGGTATCTGACATTACTAATGTAATAAACTATGAGTGCCTCTTCCTGTTAAGTCATCATTTCCCCATTACTAATGTTTTTCTTTCTCAAAAATTTCATCTGAAATCATGATAGTCATCACATTAAATCAACAAACAGAAATAAAGGAAAAAACCAACATAAAGTGTTGAAGGTTTTGTTCCAGCTATATATAGCTCTCCTTGTCTCCTTGTCATTTATCAAGTCTCTAAACTCTACTAGAGGCATGAGCACCATTCTTCCAAAACATATTTCCTCATTTGGTGTTAGGTTGATGGTGGTGTCTAACACGTTGCTGCAATATCTCACATCATTCACATCATTTTCATACTTGTGATCCCTCAGCTCTGTATGGAAACACTCCACTTCTCCACTCATTTAGTCATGTTTTTCCTTTAATTTGTCACCTTTATTTATATCGATATCAAGGTAAATGGGGAACAAAATCAACAGTCATACATAGTTCTATATTAATTTTGCAATAAATTGGCAACAGGCAAAGCAGTGCTGAACATCCTCTCAAACATGGTCAGAAATCCTATTCTGACAAAAATATGCTACTAAAAGTATTATATCTTTAATTAACATGTACACTGTATTATAAACATGACATTCAAATGATAATATTGCATACATACTACTGTATATAGTACACAAGTGTTGTAAAGTGCCTTCATTAAACCCTTACTTTTGCTTTGAGTCTCCTGCATTCCTCCCAAAGATCTCTGGGTTTCAGGTATTTTACTCTAAAAAACCTTATTGTGCACTGCTTTAAGAAACCCTTCTAATGGAATAAGACTCATTTTTACCCTGGCGTACCCTCTCAAATGGTTATACCTCTTCCAAATGGAGTCACAGGGTGAGAACTAAACTCCTTTCTTAAGTCTGTGCTCAGTGAAGTAATAGCTTTGCAGTAAGCCCTCCAAACAAGGCTTGGATTAAGACACATTATAAAAGGGATAGTTCCGGTCCTTGATTATGATTGGCTAGGCCGCATTCAAAGCCGTTGTAAAATACTCTATAAACACACACCTGTGACTGCATTACATCAGTATTACTGCGCCAAACAAATTGTTTCAAAATGTCAGATTTTGTTGTGAATTTTGATTTACTGGGTGGGCTAAGCCTGGATGAGTGGTGGAAAGAGATGAGACAGTATGGAGGAGGAAGATAAGGAGAAACGCTGAAATTAATTAATGAGAGAGACAATGAAGAGCAGGAAAAGACAAGGAATGAAGCCGGGACCGTTAAACAGATTATGTGGTCCTATTTTCAGACCTGGTGTGTCAAGAAAGATCTGGCTATTGATTTTAAATCAACCCGCCAAAATGGAGCTAAACCAGGCTCCTCGTCAGTTTTATTCCACTGTGAAGAACAGGAAAGGTGAACCCTATGGTTTCAGCAGTTATGTTGGCCACGTGCAGGGCTTAACCAGTACATCAATGATCCACCAATCAGCCGATCCTGGTGTCTGTTGAAAGATCCTGAGTTTATCACTAGAAACAAACAAAATCAAGCACTCTCAGGCACTGAATCCAAACACACCTGAGGGTCTGGTCAACAAAGTCTGGTTCGATGTGCAGCTGCATATGGGACGCAGAGCTAAAGAGGGCTACCGCCAACTGAAGCCCGAATCATTTATCATCTGCCAGGACAAGAATGGTCAGCAATATGCAACACTGTCATTCAACAAATGCGCAAAAAAACACAAAGATGCCAAAAGAAACAAAGAGAGCCTACAGTGATTTATGTTAGAGCAGCCAGGGAACCCACTGTGTCCTGTCGCTTTGTTGGAGAAATACCTCTCATTGCTGCCGCCCAATCCACCGGCCTTTAATCTCCATCCAAAGCGGACAAACTACACTGTCAATCTATGGTAAGTTAATGGTGTAACTTTTCTTTTGTTACAGTATAGCTTGGTTACTCTGCACTGTAACAAAAATGATATTGCTGGCAAGTGATAACAGCTATAGGGGCTGATGGTAGATACATATGTGGTTGTAACTGCAATATGGTGGGAACATTTTTTTTCTCCTAATGTTAGATATACTAGAGAGCCCATGGGGATGAACTTCCTCGGCTCCATTTTGCCATGGATTTGTAAAGCAGCCGGCACCGAGACAATCTACACCAACCACTGCTTGCGAAGCACCACTGTACAGAAACTCTCTGATGCTGGCCTAGAGGCAAGAGAAATCATGTGAGTGACGGGGCATAAATGTGAATCGTCCCCGCAATCCTACAGGCACCCAAACTGCAATGAGAGAAGATGTTGGAGCAATATCCTTGCCTCCGGCACTGCGCAATTAAAACGCACCTGTCACCCCAGTACCAGCAAAGAAGAGTGCTAACATAATTGAACATGACTACAACAATTGCACAGTTAATGGCGATATCCAGATAAATGTTAATAATCACCCCAATTTTTAAGCATGCTTTCCACTGTGTCTGTGTGTTGCTGCGTCTGTGTGTTGCTTGGCAACCATTGCTAAATGTTGCTGAAGAACTACATTGCTTGGCAGAAGAATTATTTGTTATCAATAAATCATTGCATTTTTTTGTTACTGTGTATTTTTTCAAACCTTGCCAGGTATATGTAGTAACTGTTTTATAAAAGCAATAAGCCCTGCAAGGCCGTGGTTTATAGTGATTTTAGAACAGCTAAGAAGAGTTGTTAGGCACAACACGGAGCAGAGTGCCTAACAATTCCTCTATTTTGTAACTCCTGTGGTATTTATCCAGCATATATTTACACACTGGCAGGAAAAAGAGTGACTTTATAATATATTTTACCAATTTTGCTATTGTGTTTGGGGTTATTTGGTATTGCAAGATGCAGTCATTATTCAGTCATCTCAACAACACCAGCGGGTTTGGAGGCTATTAGCTAGAGCAGATCAGACCTCTTGATGTGTTTACCTAAAGTTTTATTAGCTTTGGTTTGTTTCCAGTGTCAGACTTTGATTAACTGCCTCTCATAGGTCGTATAACTGGCTCATTAGAGAGCACAGCACATGCATCTCTGCTGGTCAGCAGTCTGGTGTTGTGAATGTGCCTGTTGGTTTGTTTGTATATCCATGTTTTTGCGCCCATGCATGCATATGTGTGTCTGTTTTGGCTTTGTGCATTTGCAGTAATGGCCAGGAAAATCAGCAGTTAGCGATAGCAGGCAGCTGGTCTCTGCTTTCACTGTTACCCACAGCCCTCCATCCCTGTAGTGCGTGTAATTGGACAACCACATGTCAGGGTGTGATTTGCAGTTTGAGCCATGATTTTGCAGCGCTAAATTCCATGACAGCAGTTGTCGCTTTGTCAGAATTAGCTGGAATGGTTAAATTCACTGGAGAGTAGAGGGTGACCAGGGAGGGGAAACTCTCTTCTTCTTCCCATTATGTTCTCCTGGACTCCTGAGAGGATATTCCAGCTCCTGTGTTGCCCGCTCCTCACCAAAACTTTGATAAATGAAACAACAATTTAGCAGTACAGCTGGACTATATGACCTAAAATCTTGATGAATTTCCGCGTTTATCTTGATAGTGATAAATGTAAACTTTAAAAAGTACATTAGTGCATGATATTTTCTGTCTTGCGTTGGCTCAATTCTGGTTTGTCCCGAGTAATTATTGTATGACCTGATTCTGGACTTCTTGACTGAATTGTTGGCTGATTGGTTGGTTGAACTTCTGGTAATGCCATTGGTTGTTGTGGCTAGATAGTCTCAATTTAAAAAATTGGGATCTTAGTAAATTTAGGTCGATGAAAGTTTCACAATGTTGGTAATTTGATACATTTGGTTAATTGTCCAGCCTTATCTTGTCTTGATTTTTGTAAAAATGACTTCACCATTGTGTTTGTATTTTTTGTATTTAATTAAAAAAAAGAGCAGTCCTTATTTTTCTCATCTCATCTTACTCCTGGCACAACATTCAAATGTCATCATACAGTAAACTGCAGAGCAGAGCGTGCATCACAAATAGCCCGTGAACTATTGGAAAACACAACGTGTACAAGTTCAATGACAGATACACCAACATTGCTGATGCTGTTCTTGTAGTTTGTGTTTATGTTTGTCTTCTATTTTTTTCCTTTTTCTATGACAAGTTCATCTTTCCTTGTTAGGATCTAGTGCCTCTAAATGTTTTATCCTGCATGTGTTATTACTGGCTCTACCCTGTAGACACAAAGCCTGCATGCTGTACCATATAATAACACATCTCCTTACCACACTGAAATCTGAAAAATCTTTATATGTTCGCAGTTTTGAATATATTCTATACACCGATGGACAAAAAAAGAGCTTCCACTTGATAATATTACCTTTCATATTTCGTTCATTCTATGTTCAATATTTCCACAATGTGCTTTCAAGGCCTCGGGCCAATTTTATTTGGAAAATCAGTGTTCAGTGTTTGTATGTGTACAAGACGTGGCATGGTTCTGAATTGAGGAATGAGTGACAAAGAGGAGCAATAACAGAGACTACATGGTCTTTTGTGTGGCAGCTATAGGCCTATTTCACATCACAAATGCCAAAACATCTCAGCATTCTCACAGACAATCAGACCAGACTATTATTCAGCGTCTGCGTCTGTTTGATAGCTTTTCTTATTTGACCTGGGTACCAATGAGCACCTAGCTGCACTCCAACTTAACCTGCCAGACGTTCAGGAGAAATTATTCTGCTCTGTCTTTTGACCTTTTTGTTTGGCTGTTGCCAGAAATCTCTTGGTCTTAAGCCAACAGGCAGACTGGAGTTTTTCTCCACCAAAGTGACTGATTTGTGATTCATGTTGCGTGTGAGTTGTAGTCTCATTCCTGGAGTTGAGGCTTTCAAGGGAATGGTGCTGCAAGGGAGCCTTAATCAAGAGCTCATTAGTTAACTGGTGCTGCACATGCAGGAAACATACGACCACATGTCTCTGAAATGAGCATAACAGCAAACATTAGACCCTTCAGACCTTAGTCCTAATTTGAAGTTTTGAGTAAAGGATAAGCGGCGTCACACAAAGGTTGTTCTGTCCCCAGTGACAGGGCTGGCATGAAAAAAAGGTGGAACAAAAACTATGATGCATATCAGTTTTGCCCCCTCAAGCTTAAAGCAATCAATTGTAAACACATTTTCTGTGCCCCACTACTCCACAGCGCTGCTGAGTTTGGTTCGCGGTTGGCTTTGGTTACTATGGCGATAGAAGTGGCTCTCAGCAGGGGCAGGAGGGTCTGTTTCAGACCAAGGCAGACAGAGAAAGAGAGGAGTGTGACAGTGATTAATGTCCTGGCAGAAACAGAGACAGTCGGCTCTCAGGGCCTCCTCATCGGTATCAAGGCGTTAAGAAGCATGCCGGCCCCAAACCAACGCTGCGTCTCTCTCACTCAAGAAGTTTAATCACAATCATGTGAATTATTTATTATACAAAAATCTATTACTTTTCAACTTGGAGGATGAAAGCCAGAGTAAATTGAAATGTTGGATTAAGCCAAGGAGGAAATGAGATTCACCTGTGTGTCTCCTAAAAATCAATCCTCGCTATCCGGGTGATTAATGGCGAAACATTTGTCTCAGCATCCCCCGTCTTCCGCTCGCATCTCATTCTGAGACATCAAACAAGTGGAGGTGGCCTTTCCCAGGTGGTGTGAGGAGAGGGGCTAGTACTCAGCTGCTGGGAGTCACATGGTGCTTCGGTTACCGTGCAGCCTTTTAACAAGGAAGTGAAGTGATGGAAGACTGGAGGCCGAACGTCTGCATGATAGAGATAAGCAGCCAATCATACTTCCTCATTTCACCCCCCCCTCCACCACCACTACCCCTCCCCACCACAACAAGAAACACTCCAGAAACACTTTTTGACCAGTGGGGTTTGAATAATGGAAAGCATACAGTATAGAAACATCACCTATTGCATTATTTGGATACTCTGCCTCTATGCTTGCAAGTACAACCACACACATGTACACACACCTTATTCTTCCTCCGTATTGGAAACACTTTTGTATGATGGAACAACCTCAAAGCTTCATCACAGTACTTGCTACTCTTTCATGTCGCCCACCTGGATCTCAAGGTCCATTAGAGCTTCCTCTGAGGATCTTGGTCCTTGCCTGGGTTTTCGCACTTCATCGCACTGTCCCTCCCCTTTACTCCAGCACTCCCCCATAGCACTGCAGTTGAAAGGAGCTTCTGTTGGGCTGCTATAGTGCGTAATGTGTGTGTGTGTATTTGAGCACTATGTTCTGCAGTTAAAGTTCGTCTTAGAAGAAGAAGAAAAAAGCTGCTTCTTCTTCCTTTTCAGTGACCTCTACACCTGGCGTCCCCGCCCACCACCTTCAAACACTATTTGCTCTTTGTGACTTGACCCTCTGCCCCTCCCGTCAAATGTCGATGGCAGTGTAAAGGAGCTGAAAGCACACAAACGACGCAGTGCCAGTGTAAGATTTGGAGAGGATGTGATGAATGAGCTTCAGACATACATGCATTCCTTTGTGTATTCATCCAACTACAGGAGGTAACATTACCCTGTCATTTTTACACACCTGTTCGGCTTCTTCACCTGGCCTCAGTGGAATAAATGTGTGAGTACGTTTTCATATTTACAAAATGCAGAAGTAATTCAAAGGGAAGGAAATGGAGCACTTTCTAGCGATGTGTAAATCAGCTGCTGGATGTTTGATGGCAGAGTAAATGTCTGCCCCCACTCACAGCAGATTGCTCTTGCTAGTGTTGGCCAGCAGCCCCATTCATCACCCACGACGAGAGCAGCTTTAGTCAGGCCCTTTTTGAAAGCATGGCTGCAGTCCCGATAGTAGTCCTGAACTTACAGTGTTCCTCAAAATGACAAATATATAGATTTTTGAAGACATTTGGACAAAGCACAGGGTGTGATAGGAATACCCAGCTAATTTGTAAAATAATTTTTCAACAGTGCTTTCAAATGAAGCCATACTGTCATAGAAATGTTTGCTTTGCTGCACTGTTGCTTAGTAATGAAACAAACTAGTGATTCAATCAACTTTTTAAAATGTGCTGTTCCCGAGTCTCAGCACCACGATTTGTCCCCTCTCATTTTAATATGTCCTTGCAGTCCCTAACTGATTCAGTGTCCTGACCTTTTTTCTTTGCCTAAACCCACAAGGCTTTATTTACCTCATTTACCAACACTGCAGTGGTTTGGTCTGTTCATAAACACCTGGCTGAATGATGGAGGTAGATAGATGAATACTTATGTCATGTCATTGCAACAGCACCAGCAATTACCACGGGGTCAGACAGGCAGGTGTGTGTGTGTGTGTGTTATTTAGACACATGCTGCTCTCTCATTTTCTGTGGCACTCTTGGTTTCGCTTCTCATTTCGACTCCAGTGAATTATGACGCCCTCAGGGAGCAGTGAGAAGACAACAGGAGAGAAGTACTCTTCTTACAGCTCTCTCAAACAATGTTCAACAACTTTTGAAGTTGCAGCCATGAGTACTGATGGTTTTGGAGGCTGAAGACTTTGTCTGAAGGGCCGGGTCGTGGTCAGAAGGCTGGCAAAACTGTCTTATTTCTTGGGTGGAAGGGCCGTATGTATGTGACTGAAGACATTGTCTACTTGCAAGAATAAATATATTTAGCCCTTAGTGTTTACAATTTGTGTAGATGATAACTTTTAACCTGTGGTCCCTCACATTGGGTTCATGTGTATTTGTTTTTGGGGAATAAAATGTCAAAGGTTAGCCAGGGGTTGAAAACCTGCCATCCTGTGTTGTATGTTAACTAGTGAGAAGCAAATGTTATGTTAAATTCTCAGACATACGCGGACACAAACAAAACATTACAGCAATATGCAACTTCTGAATATGTCATTCCAAAACCATGGGCATTAATCTGCTGCTATAACAGACTCCACTCCTCCAGGGAGGTTTTTTCTCCATTTGAGTTTGGAAGCTTCCTGCAGGGATTTGCTACCATTCAGCTACAAGAGCATCAGTGAGGTCGGCCACTGATGTCGGGTGACAAGGTCTGGCTCGCGGTTGGTTATTCAGTTCATCCCAAAGGTGTTAGATGGAGTTGAGGTCCGGGCTCTGTGCAGCTTTGTCCAGTCAAGTTCTTTCACACCAAACTGGAAAACCATTTCTTTATTAAACTTGAATTGTGCAAGGTGACGTTGTCATGTTGAAACAGGAAGGCGTCCTCCCCAAACACCAGCGGCGGTCCGTGGCCCTGGGTCCTGGGCTTTCGATAGGACCAAATGTGGCTATAAAAAATATAAAAAATCTAACATAGCAATAATAGCCAGGGCCCTGTCATGTGGAAGTTCAGCATATTAAAGGTTTCTTTGTCCTAACTGGCTTCACAACACTCAAAGGTGATTCCAGAATCAGTCACACAAAGCTGGCTATCATGACAAAAAATTAAAATTAAAATATGACATGTAAAATACTAGGCCTATATTATTTTGTGAAAATAAATGAAACAAGCAAATCACATTGACTTATTTTATATATTTGTTTAGCTGGAATGAAAGTAAAATATCTAGAATAATCATTAGCTACTGTTCAACAACTAAAGATGGGTCCAATGCTAATCCAATGTTTCTGTGTTTGTTTGAGCTTAGACATACTTGAATTTCAATGTGGATTTAAGATCTCTCTGCCAGAAGTAAAGGCAGCAACTCCATACAAGAAAATTCAATGTAGATATCAGATGTCTCATACTGACCAGCCAACACCTCCTCAAGTGAAATGGGTCAAGGCACAAGCTATTTGTAAGCTATGCTCAGCCATTTTTCACTGGCCTCAATTAAGCCTTTTATTGCCATTTTATGTCCATGACAATAAAACTAGAGATGCAAATTGTAGGTTTACTGTTTACTTCTTACAACTTGCATAGAAAACTCTGATTATCAAATGATAAAACAAATTTGTTTATCACTGAAATGTGTGTTTACTGCAGGCTTGTTATAGGAAAATGAATGACAAATGTATCCATTTCATATCTTTTACTGACTTCTGTGCCTGAACCCTGCAATACCCGACATCAATTCAAACAGCAAAAATTAAGAAACAAAACTGAACAAAAGTCAACCTAAAATCAGAGTTAAAGTTTTAACTATACAAATGCCCACAGATTGACTATGCTCATAATAACACCAGTTAACAACCAGCAACTTGACCTTCAAGCAATCAACGACTTTCTTCTTCCTTATGGCAAGTGAAGCTGTCATGGAAAGTTTGCATATATTTTCAGAAACATCTTCAAACAAATATACTGCAGTGTTCTTGTCATTTTTTGCCCAGAATAAGGCAACAAGTAAGTGTTTCTTATTCAGCAGAGAAATGGGACCAGGAGTTACTGGGCAGTAACTCATCAATGAATTCAGAGACACATAAAAAGCACTGTCTGTCTGTCTGTCTGTCTGTCTGTCTGTCTGTCTGTCTGTCTGTCTGTCTGTCTGTCTGTCTGTCTGTCTGTCTGTCTGTCTGTCTGTCTGTCTGTCTGTCTGTCTGTCTGTCTGTCTGTCTGTCTGTCTGTCTGTCTGTCTGTCTGTCTGTCTGTCTGTCTGTCTGTCTGTCTAAAGCTGCGTCACCAGTCTTCAAGTTACTTGTATGGCATTTGCACAACATATTTATCAGTAATAAGGCTGCCCTAAAACTGAAGTGAGAACCACACCTAGTGCCCAAAATTGAAAATTGTTCACTGAACTGTCATATAATTTAACATGTGGCCTATTAATTACAACAAAAAACACATCACAACAGTCAGCCGCACAAACAGTTAAACCTGAACAGGATTTTATGACCCACTTGTTGTTCTGTCATCTCTTTTTGCCCTCGCTCACACACTGACTAATTTCGTGGGTCGCTTATCCACCAAGCATTTGCTAATGCCTGGAAGATGTCGGGATATTGTCCCGCCCACAACTCATCAAAATATGATTGGTTAAGACAACTATCAAAATCGAATTCATGCCCACACTAATTTGAATTACACAGACATTTGTTACAGCTACTGGAGACCCTGGCACGGAGAAGTCGCTGATTCACTCAGATACCATCGGAAAAAAATTGTGATTGGTCCATTTCCCATTCCGTTATATTAACCCACTGTTTGCCAAGACATATTAGTCAAACTTTATAATGATGATCTAGAAATTGTGAATAAAAATAATTAAAAGAAGTATTTATTAGGAATACAAAAATTATTTCAATATCTTTTCTTAGGCCTTCACTGAATACCTTGAAGGCTCAGTGGGTTCCCCTCTGTCAAACACAAAGTTGGAATCATACTGTATCACTTTATGTTGCAGCATTAAGATTTACTTTCATTGGAACTAAGGAGCCTGGCCCAAACCATTAAAAAACAGACTGGTTGTCCACATACTTTTGGCCATATAGTGGATGTGTATTTTACAGCCAACACAAACAGTAGAACTAGGGACTTGTTTCTCCTGTTGCCACCTCTCTTAGCTTCAGTCCTGTGGTCACAAACCCTTCAGACTATGCTGCGTCTCCTACAGTAACCCGCTCCAGCTGCCCTCGATGCCCCCTGCTGCTTCGACAGCATGCCCCTGCTGGCATGATGCCCAGACACCCTTGGCAATTTACAAACCAGCAGTGATGGTGGCTGTGCCCACGCGTCTTTGACTTTGCTGAAGACGTGCTCCCATTCATTAAGGCAGCACAAATGACAGAGGGCTGCTTGTGTTCTGCTGCGAGAGGGATAAACAAGACATAAAACATGGAGTTGTTGGTAAGGGACAGCCAATTTGTGGTGGTTAGACTGTGTTTAACTTCAGGTGTCCTCTCTCTATCCCTCTCTTTTTCTCTCCCGGTCTCTGACTGTGTCTTTTTCCCACGTAGTGATTTGTTTTGTATCAAAAAGCTAAGCTGCAGGTGATCTAAATGAGTGTTTTCCAGTGGCTGCATATTTCTGTGAGAGATTTATGTTAGCAGGGAGCTCCTGGTGTGTCTTCAATTCTTTGTACTTTCATGAGTTGTGTGCCTTGGATTAGTTTCATCAAACACTAAAAATCATTTTTATAATCTTCAGTAGGTATTGCATTTGAAATCCTGGTGCTCTGTAAGACCTTAAGGAGATTGAAGTTTTAGATATTTGTTTTGCCTGGTAGTTTTCATGAGCTTGCTCTGCAGGTGTTATGAACACAATATAACAGCTATCATATTTGAGTATTGTGTTTACACAGCAACTTGCTTGTTCTAATAATCTCATACATCCATGTATACACGATTTTATAAGATTTTCAATCATGTACCAATCCTAACAATTCCAGCTGTTATCAGAAAAAGTAATCACCTCAAAGGTGGGACTGCCTTCAAAATTGAAACTGAAATGTGGACTCAAGAAAGTGGTTATTTATCATGATAATGTATTGATGAATGCATCAGTATGTGCAGAATTCATTGAAATCAAACAGCTGAAAAGAGTCAATCCCATCTTCGTTTTTCATTTCATCACTATTCATCACTATTTTTAGAATGTTAATATTATTGCCAACAGAGTCAAAATTGTGTTGTGGGACCATGACAATCAGTGTCAGGCAGAAAGACTTTGATGAGATTATGAAACACTGACAGTGGATGTGCCCTGGTGCTCTACTTTGTCCTTATTTCTTTAGCCGTGTGTGTGTGTGTGTGTGTGTATGTGTGTACGTGTTTTTCTATCCTTATTGCGTTTCTGGTATAAACTGACCTTATTGGGACCAATAGTCCTCATGGGGACCAAAGCCCGGTCCTAATGTGGCAAAACCTCATTTCTGAGGTCCTGGTTAAAGTTAGGGGTAAGGTGTGAATTAAGGTTAAGGTTAGGATTAGGCTGTACAAAATGAATAGAGTCGATGCAATGTCCAAACAAGGATAGCTGCGCAAACTAGCATTTGCTCCTCAAGCTTTTTCATGTTAATGATACAAGATATCTTAATATGAGAAAAAATGGACAAGGTGGAGGAGGTCCATTACTGCAGAGCTATTTTAGAGGTTGTTTGTAGGAATCTTAACAGTATGTTTCACCAAAGAGTTAGCTAGTAGTTTATGGCCATGGTATAGACAGATGACATCCTATTCCATTTTTAAGCTAGCCTCTATTTCACTACTGCTGGGCAATGTAATATCTAATAGGTTTCTTTCATCAATTCTACTAAAACGCTGGAAAATACCGGATGTTTTCTGTCTGTAATTCATATAAATGAATGGCTAATGTCATAATAACAAAGATGAAAGCTAATAAAATGATTTTTGTTTTAACAGCAACATATTGCATTTAACTTCTCTTCAGAGGTGCTACAGTTCAGTACAGTTGTACATACCCATTTACCTTATAATATGGACAGAAGACCCCAGTATTGTGTTTTAAGGTAGTGGTACAGAAGCTAACCTGAAATGTATTAAATGGTAGGCCTAACATTTTCCTGTACTGTATGTAATAGAAACTAGTAACTCAATGAGCAGATGGTTCAATACCTTCTAAGTTGGGCTTTTAGATAAGTATGAAAAACCCTTAAAACCATGATGGTGACTTTGTGATGACTGAGGCTGCTAAGCTCTCTGGTACAGCAGAATGACCTCGCTGCCATGAAATATTCTGGAGTGAAATCACCTGGCCTGGATCCAGCATAGTGGCCTTGCCTCTGCTGACAACAGCCATTTGATACTGTAGACAGAGGACAGGACATGTTCTCTGTGCTACTGTATACGTGTGTCTGTTGGTGTGTTTCTGACACTCCCTGTGATCTAGTGTGGTGGCTGTGGCCTCCAGGGACACCCAGACAGCTGGCTGGCACAGTAATGTGACAATGAGTACAAGTCTTAAGCCACACCGAGCCATCCTCCTCTTCCTCCAATGCCACTTCTCTGTTTCAGTTTTTCTCTCCTTCTGTGGCAGAGCCTGATGCACCAGATGATTTTTTTAAAGCCTACTAAACGCAAGGCTATGAGCAAAGAATCGAAGATGTGCAAAACTGACAAGAGCAAAAAGGGAATTTTCTGGCACACGATAAAAGCATTACTTTTCACTCAATCAGAGGTATCGGTAAGCACTGCTGAGTGGATTGATGCAAAACATATGCTCTATTTTTGTGATGGATGCTTCTGTGGTGAAGCTTTAGTGTACTTTGTTTGGGTTTTTTATGTATGAACAACCACATTCTCTACAAATTGCTGCTTTTTTATGGGCTCTCTTGTGGACTGAGTCAAACCCATTTCAGGCTCACAGTTTTTCATCAAGATTAAGTGCACATCATCCTGCCTCCTCACTTAGTTACTTATTACACTGGCACTTTATGCATTGGCTTCTATTCTAATTTCTTAATTCCAAGTCCCTGAAAAAGTATTCTCTTAAGCAGCTTCTGACTTAGAGCTAGGTATCAGGTGAGGTGAAGTCAAGTTTATTGATATAGACCAAAATCACAAATTTGTCTCGGAGGGCTTTACAGTGTGTAGAATGTATGCTACCTGCTATCTACATTTCACGTTCATGTCATTACCAGTGTCTGACTCATAAATAGCACACAAGTCAACATCCATGTTGTAATTACAACTGGGAAACAGTTTTTTTCTGAAAGCTGCGACTTAATAATATGCTAAATAATATGCCAGTGCCTGAAAATCAGCCAAACAGGGATTCCTCATGTAATTCAAAGTCCACGTGGCATTAGATCCTTTCCATGGATAAGGAAAGATTACATTTTTGTACCAACCAAAATGTGTCCATAGCATAGTTATTAAAAACTGTCAAATTCCAAAAGCTTACAATGTACATTTATTCATTTGGCAGAAACTTTTGTCCAAAGAGGTCAAGTCAAGTCAAGTCTGTCAGTGGTCATATAGGTTGAGACCTGTAGTACAGATGCAGTATAAAGGTGCAAAGGGTAAAGTGCAACGGCATGGTGAATAAATATTATAATTGTTCATGGAATGATAAATATTCAAGGAATGTTTTCTTGAAATGTTCATGTACTTTTCATCTGTGAGTTCAGGAGTCTGACAGCTTGTGGAAAGAAGCTGTTTCCCAGTCTACTTGTGCGGCACCGCACGCTGCGGTAGCGCTTCCCTGACTGTAGTAAGGAGAACAGTTTGTGCGCTGGGTGAGTGGGGTCTTTGATAATGTTCATCGCTCTCTTGGAACAGTGTGAAGTGTACAGGTCCTGAATGGCTGGTAGTGGTGATCTGATGATCTTTTCTGCTGTCCTCACCACCCTCTGCAGCGCCTTCTTGTCTGCAGCTAGACAGCTGCCATGCCAGACAGAGACACTGCTGGTCAGGATGCTCTCAATGGCACCCCTGTAGAATGTGGTGAGTGCAGATGTGGGGAGGTCGGCTCTTCTCATCCTCCACAGGAAGTGGAGTCGTGTGTGCGCCTTCTTGACCAGGGTGGTGGTGTTGGTAGACCATGAGAGATCATCTGTGATGTGCACTCCCAGGAACCCAGTCGTGGGTCATCAGCGTGAACAGCAGGGGGGGGCAGCACACATCCTTGCGGGACCCCGGTGTTTATGATGGTGGTCGCTGAGGAGTTGTTTCCGACTCTGACTGTCTGCGGTCTGCCTGTTAGAAAGTCCAGCAGCCAGTTGCACAGTGAAGTACTGATGCCTATTGTACTCAGCTTGTTCACCAGATGTTGTACACAGTCCAAATTTATCCATTGAATGCCTGGTCATTTGTAATCTTGTTTACTTTTTTTTTTTGTACAGCTGCTTGTGTTTCGATAACACTTAATATTTGAGAACCTTGGCTAGACAGGGGCTCTGTTGGAAGTGGGTGATATTAGGTATTTCCATGCAGCAATTAGAACAAGATGAGAATCAGAATTTGATAACAATTGTTGGGTTGTCAAATCTGAACAAACCACACTGACATAGGTCCACGTTTTCTGGTGTTACACTAATTAGTTAACTATTAGTTAAAAGCTAATGCTGTTTATCTCTAGGTTGAAATGATTTTAATGATGATTTAAAAGTTTTCAGGTACTTCAATGTGTTTAGCTGAGTTCATGCCTTTAAGACTCTAGAACAGTTAGGAGTGGGCTCTTGGATGCTGTGAAGTTAGAAAATGAAGCAGAAATTGAAAAAAGGTGGTGTTATGGTTGGGAGCAACATTGGAGAGGTCTCATTCATGCCACATTAAATCACAGTAAGCTTTGATCTCCTGCTTTGAGAGGCTGACAGAAGAAGGAAGGCTGAATCACACCTCTGATTGGGTCATAGAGTTGTGCAAGGAAACATTCTTTGTTCGCTTGGCTGATGAAACCTGAATTAATTATGTATCATTTGCAAACTGCTTTGTGTCAACTAGTGCAGGTTCTGCAGAGAGCACCTTAAGTTTATTTAAGGTGTTGTCAGAAGTACGGTAATTATGTTGTGTTGGCTTGAACATTTCTGGGTGAGTTGGAAATTAGTTGGAAGCAGACTTTCACTGAAGGTCCTCGCACACTGATACCCATGCACATACACATTCAGACAGTGTAACACGCTTTAGTGCTTCCTTTTATTCCCCCCTTCAGGCCATGCTCTCTTTGAACCCAAATTAATAGCCTCCTTTACTGTGTCACATATAATTTGAACCTGTCTCTCCGTTCTGCAATTCAATCTTAATTGCTAAGTACTTCCATTTCAAGAGTTGTTAAGCAAACGGCGCGTATGACGGATGAGTCTGTGGCAGTAAACAGCAAATTACTTAATCAAAAGCGCTCTCTATCTTCCTGCTGCCTTTCTGAAAGTCAGGAACTCTTTGCTGTTGTCCCAGAAGAGGAGTTCGATAAAAAGACAGGGGCATTGGTTACCTGCCACTTTTTTTTCTTTAGTTATATCCTCACCCCACAATGATAAATGGGGGTTTCATTCCTGCACTTTAAAAGATGGATTGGGAGCTTGATTCCCAGCTCCCTTTATGGTAAATGGTTTAATTCTTGCTGTCTTGTGCCCATTGTCTTGTCACCGTTTCAACATTTATCTCAGTCTTTCATCCTCACCTATTTACTGTGTATCATCCTCATCATCAGATGGTGCATTTAAATTCCTGACATTACTCATTTTGGTGCTCTCTTGTGGCACTCTTTTCATTCCTCGCTTGATGTCTCTCTCGTACATATTTTCTGCCTTTCACCAAGCTGCTCTCTCAATTTTTTGGCTCTTTCAGCCTTTGCTCCAAGTGGAATTTCCATTGATTAACACCAGACGTGGCCTGCACTTCTGCTTTCATCTGACCAAGCCCAGTTCAGGAAGATGAATCACCCTCAGCCCTTTCTATCAGTCCACTCCCTTTCTGCATCCATCCCTCACTCTCCCAGCTGTCGACTCCAAAATGAAATGAGCCCCAGACTGATTGTGTGTAGGTTTAGGAGACAATAAGGTGGTCAGCTTTTTTCCATCAGGTTTAGTTTGTGTGTGTATGCAGGGGTTTGTTGAGGTAACCATTGGTGCTTCAGGTACACAGTATGGGTCAGTGTGTGCTTTCTGCTTGACTCCCAAAATATCAAGAGTTAAAGCAATACTGAAAATCAATATTTTCAGTATCACATATCCACATCCTGTAGGCTTGAAAGATGAATCTCAAAAGTATGTTGCTTGGTCCTGCAGAGGACAGCAGTGGTAGTCGGCTTGGATTTTAGAGCCTTTTAGGACTACAGGGGACGGGTGTTTGCTCTTAAAAAGATACAAAAAATAGTGTAGTTTAAAAAAGTGTAGTTTTGTTCTGGGGCTGCTTTCATGATTTGTGCTTGGCCTCTTAGTTCTTATTAGGAAAATCTTAATCCTACAGCATACAATAATATTATATGTATGCTCATATTTTAGCCAACAGAGTGCTTCCAACTTTGAGGCAGCAGTTTGGGACCTTTTGTGACCATGCCTACATGCACAAAGCCAGCTCCATAAAGAAATGTTTTTTCCAGCTGGGTGTGGAGGAACTTGACTGGCCTGCACAGTTCAGCCCTGGATGAACTGGAACACCAACTGGACAACATCCCAACATCAGTGTTGGACCTCTCTAATGCTCTTGTGGCTGAATGGGAGCAAATCCCTGTAGCCAGGCTCCAAAATCTGGTGGAAAGCCTGAAACCAGAAGAGTGAAGGCTTTATAGCAGCAGATTAATGAACATGGTTTTGGATGAGAAGCCCACATATGTTTTTGTGTCCCATAATTTTTGCCATGTAGTGTGGATTATTCCTCTACCTCCAAAGACATCAAGGATCAGCCCCCTTCATGTTTAAAAACCCCTTCAGGGTTAATTCAAATTTTCTATATGTGTTTGTATGGAGAGAGTTTCTCACTCACATTAGGAGCTGGGACTGTGTTTTTAGCACCGCAGACTGAAGCCTGTGTTAGCTTAATGCATGTAATACATTAGGATGATGGGAACATTTCACTCAGTGTTATACTCGCAATTTACATAGTGGAGGGTATAAAAGCATATGAGCTGTGCAGCTTCAGCAGCTGAAAAGACTACTGATTGCCATAATACAGCTGATTCCCTCTCTATTTGCTTTGATTTGATAACTTTTCTAGGATGTCTAGATCTATGGTTACTGTCATTTTGACTCTACCCAAATGCACAAACTTATTTGATTGGATGTCTATAAGCCAATCACAGTGTTCCACATCATCTAAAGTGGGCTGCGGTAGAGCCACACCACCTTTTTCAGCAAGCATGGCCGACCATATTGTTAAAATACAAATTTCGTGTTTAAACGGTGTTTAAAGTAAACATGAGATGTCATATTACTTATACATGTCAGAATATATGAAAGATTTACAGCTTTTACTCAGGATTTTCTCAAAAAAATCTGTCCTTTGGAATTGTCAGGGGATCTGAATGTTTCTTAAAATAGTATAAAATATATATGCAATGTGTTTTATTACTTTATTCATTGACAATGAATAAATTGAAATGAACTCATTTTTTTGTTGAAAAAAAGTCTCTTAAGACTTTTTATTGTCATTTTTACTATAGGTGGTTTTTCTGTCCTTTGGAATGGACAGAAAAAAATAAAGTATTTTAATCTATTTTTTGATTGTTAATGATTTATGAGTGCATTTAGAGTATAAATCCACCATTACAATTTTTTTTTGTGTGTTTGGAATATAATTGGGTTCTGAACGGGTTAAGTTTTAGTTCTGTAAAAGACTTCTGCAGGCAAGCTCTCCCAGAAGGTGCGTTTTTCTCTGGATTTGTGTGGTGCTGCAATGCGCCCTTCCCCTCTCGTCCCTCTTGTTTCCTCCTCCTCATCGCCCACTCTCTTTCTTTCTTCCTCAGTCGGGGTGATACTTACTGCTGCTCTGCTCGGCTCAGCTCACTTCTTCCCTTGATGGCATCTGACCAGCAGGGAAAAGGCGGAGAGTTATCGTTTCTCTTCCTCCCTCTGGAAGCTGGTCTCCTTTTGCTTAATAAATAATTCCTCACCCCAGTCCTTAGCTTCCTCATCCTCAGAGCCCAGTGCCTGTTGGAGTAAATATGCATGTGAACGGCAGGTACAAATGGTTTTCTTCTCGTTTCAATGCCTCATACGGTTCACCCTCCTAAGAGAGAAGTAACCACTTCAGCACTGCATGAAAGAATCGGTTCTGTCTTTCTGTGTTTTTGAGTGCAGCTACTCTCCACCCACAAAGTCGGGGGATTTAGCTGAATCGTATCGCCGTGCATGTTTTAATGATGCAGCTACTGTCAAGAGTTTTTCTCTGTTGTGATGGAAGGTAGGAGAAAAGTGAGTGGGGAAACGGAGATCAAGTGTTTTGGATAATGAGGGATAGAGGGTTTGAACGCTCGCTGTTGGGGATATTCTCACAAAGCTTCGTTAGGAAGATTCAAGTTTCAGGATTAGAGATGCAGTACACTGCGGGGCAGCCAACTCGGACTCTTGTGTGAATACTTCGCATCTATATGTTCTGACTATTTCATTGTTTTGACCACTCTAATGGCTAGGATTGTAATTTGACAGCATTTTACACAAATTTGTATCAGATTTCGTTATTGAATCCAACTTCTTTCAAATCCTGAATTGAAATGTTTTTAGATTTAGCTAGGGTTGGGTTTCGGTAACATTTTATCGAATTTAAGTCCAGTACAGAAGCTAATTAAGTTTAGCTTTCAACATTTGCAAGTTACTAAATTAAAAAAAATAGAGAATGCACACTGAGTCAAATATTCAGTAGAGATCTATAATCACTTTTTGCTGGCTGAGAAAACAGAAAGAGTAAAAGACAGTTTTTAGTGATGAAGCCTTAATCTACACAGCCTGAAATGAGATAAGCAGCAGAAGATATGAAATGTTGAACAAATTGAAGTAACTTACTTTACATACTTTATTTCTCACAAGATACTTCATCCAAATACTGAAGATCCTGATTCAGAACCACTGAGAAAGTTTAAAATGTTCGTATGAACTAGAAGATGCCGACTCAAGAGATTGAACTGACATGATCAGCTAGACAGAAACAAAAAACACACCATCCACTCGTGATCGTGTTAGCGAGTGGCGTTTGCTTCTAATACAGACAGTGTACAGACAGCCAAGCCAAGTTTCATTTTGGCCTCACTCATGGAATTATATATAAATCTGCCACTGGTGATATTTGTCATTTCAACTGGTGGAAGTGACAGTTAGTTCAGCTAAAAATAAGAACATTACCTGAATGTTTTCTACATTGTTCTTTGCTAATAAATAAGAACAAGAGAGATAAAAGGTTTGATAAAAGATTTGTTAGCATCAGTGCTTGACAAATGCAAGTATTTTGCCAACAGGGAACTGGATCCAAAACGAAACTGGCCAGCGCAACCCAAACCTTTAGCTACTAACTCTGTTTTCCCAATAATTAAGGAGTGAGGACAAAAAATTAGGTAAGCAATTTGTATGAGTTAAACACATTTTTTTAAATTTTTTTTTTACCAATCTTGAACAGAGTCCAAAATGGGTCTGAACCCAACCCCTCGGTGACTGTTGTGGTGTCTGTGTTGTTTATGTTATGTTTAATAAGAAAAGAAACGTAAAGGATGGATTCATTTTCTCCTGTAAGTTTCAGGATTAGACTCTCATATGAATATATACATATGAATGTTCCCGTTTCATTGATGTTCACCTCTAGTTTGTTTTTCATTCTTCATGACCATGCTCACATCAAGTTTGCTTTTTTAGCTAATTAGGATGAAAACACACAGAGGCAGAATAGGCTGAACTAATTACTGCAACACGTTGAAAAAGAACCTGCTGATTTCAGTGTTCGAACCAAATGTGATGAATTCATTGTGCACACACACTTCAGCAGCCAAGGATCTATCACTTAACCACAACAATGTAGCCTATCACATGTTTGTGTCAAGTGCTGTGAAATGGATCCAGGTCTGGTTCTGCTGGCTTGGCAAGAGTGGAGCGGCCATCTGGCTGCTGCTCAATTTGGACATGTTGATCAATATTCAGCTCGATAAGTATAATGTTGGTATGAAGCTCAGGTCGTTGCTGCTGGCTGCCCGCAGAGAATTCAGTCCCCCTACTGTGCACTTCACTCTGTACCAACACAGCGAACTGTAATTGGAACAACCAAGTTCACTTACAGACACATACACGTGACCTGCATCTCCCACAAACAACTAAAGGACACAAACAGAGAAGTGGAAAGACATGCACACCTAAAGCACACATAGATACACACATACATAAAATGTTCCATCATACACACAAACACCCAGTGGTGCAACCACATTGACTCTAGTAGCAGACTAATCAACAGCCCCAGGACCACATGAAGACTCTGTTGGAAAGAATGAATCCCACTGCAAACATCTGGTCCAGGGGAGTAAATGTACACACACACAAACTGCACACACACTGCTAAAGGAAGGACAGACTGCTGTTCAGCTCGTTGAAAAGAAAGTCCAACTCGCTGCAGGTCTCTCTTTTTGGTGATATATACTATATATCCTGATGTTTAAGCATAATCTGTGGCTTATGGTAGATACTTCTAGTATCTAGTCATTTTTTAATTTTTTAGACATTTCAGCAAAGGTCTGGGCAAAACTTTGGTTAAATAGAAATAAGTAAATATATAAAACAAAACAAAGAAAAATCTCAAGTCAGAATAAATATTAAATCACTATGAATATTAAATAGATCTGTGGGAAATTGCCACATTGGTAGCAATACAATATGTAAATCTGGATGCTTCATTGTTTCAAACAAGGTAAATAGTGGCACAGCACAAATAAGATTTACAGAAAATCCAGTTAACTAAGTAAATAAATATATGTAGCCAACTCGGCATCACTGTTTGAACAGTTTAAGGACTAAATCAGACAGAGTATTCCTCTGTCCCTCTTTCAGGTGTGAGCTCATTCTTGTTAGCAACTGCTATTTCATGAAGCTTTACTCCTGAATGTCAGCTATGTCAGTCCACAGACTCCTTACTGAGGAGTCAAAGCTACTGCAGCTCGGACTGAAATAATTTAAGGATGCTGAGTTACAGACCTTTTTCACAGTAGACATTTTGACTTCTTCTCGTAGTTGGAAAAGTCAGGGTGGAATTAATATTAACAATGGCTCAATTCCATTTAGGCAAGTAAGCTCTGTCAGTGAGTCATGCACATGAACCCTGGTAAAACTAAATGGAAAGCAGCCATAATTAATGTATTGATTACACCTGTGCTTTTCCTGCTATGACATGTCAAATGAACTGCAATGTGCACAGATATTAATCACTGTGTCACCACACAAGCTTAAAGTGAAGTTAACTTAAAGGAGAAAGAGCAAAAAGAGACAGGCAGTTTAAAAAAAGCCAGAAACTGTCACAGTTTTTTTGAGTATGTCAGATTGAAAGCTGTGAATTTCCTTCATGTAAGTCCTGCTAGCAAAGAACTAGCAAAGGGTTAGCAGGTAGCAGCCTGTATTTAGCTATGGCAAACCCTGCCAGCTTAGCTACAACGTAGCTTGACAGCTGCCTACAAAGATCTGTGATTGTTAGGAACCTACAATTCTTGTAGGTTCTGTTTTCACAGTGTTTTTAAAAATGACATTTACTGCTGTGTATTGCAACTGGTAATGGTAAATGGACTGTACTTGTATAGCGCCTTTCTAGTCATCCAACTACTCAAAGCGCTTTTAACACTACGAGTCAATTCCCCCTTTCACACACATTCATACACTGAATGGGTACAGGGGCTACCATACAAGGTCCCAACCTGCCCATCAGAGGAAATCTAACCATTCGCACACATTCATACACTGATGGCACAGCCATCAGGAGCAATTTGGGGTTCAGTATCTTGCCCAAGGGTACTTCAACATGCGGACTAGAGGAGCCGGGAATCAAACCGCCAATCTTCCGATTAGTAGACGACCCGCTCTACCTGCTGAGCCACAGCCACCCAACTGTGAATAACAACATTAGGAAATTATATTGGTTTTGTCCTGCGAAACCGATAACTGTTCGTTTAAAAGAGACATGGCTTATTTAAAAGTGACATACGTTTCCAAGTCTATATTGTTAATCTATGGCTCTACTGGAATATCTTTACATAATTTACAGTTTAAGAAACTCCTTATTTAATCTTATACTGGCCCTTTACACAACCCCTCAGTTCAGCCTCTGTCTGAAACAGGCCGTTTTAACTTGTGTAACTTGTGTGTTAAATTGATTGGCCAGCTCTTGAAAGCTGCCCCTCAGCAGATATCCGGCGGCTGCAGAGGCTACATCAACAAACCATGCAACAAACTATAGTAGTAGGATTTCACTAGTTCTTCTCATTCTTTACTTGAAAAGTCAACTTCTCAAATACATCTGTACATGTTAGCACTTTAGCAACAACCTAAGCAACAAAGGCTATGGAATGGACAGCTGTTTATGGGCATGCACAACAAGCTGACATCGGCAAAGTAGAAGAAAATGTCGCAAATGGAGCGTTCAGAGCAAGTTGAAGCACTGGCTTTTGACTTTCAAATAAAAAGTATTCTCTGATCACTCAATTAATCATCAGTGTAATCAGTAGAAAACATCCCCCTCCACTCAAATGTTTTTCTTCTTGTTCCTACAGTTGGATGTTTGAGCTTCACTGTGCAGAATGATGTATATGCAGACCTTCTTTTCACAGTCATCTGCTCAAAGTGGAAAGTTTCTCTGTGCTCACTGATTATCAGATTTTAAGGGGCGGGCCAAGGAGCATGATTTGTGACATCACAACTAGTTTGGAGCCAATCGTGGTCCAGTATTCAACTTATGGATGTGGAAACTTGAATCTTGAAGTGTACATACACTGAGAATGGACTTTACAGTGAAGTAGGAGACATCTTGTGTCCAGCAGATAAACCTGATCCTGGAATTTTTAATGAGGAAGAAGGAGTAGATAGCATTTTAATGAATTTTCTGGAAACACCATATTAGACACACATTATTGTTCCAAGCAGAGTATTTTTTATGTCTTAATACATGTCTGGTGGGGATCTTTAATTATGAAAATATTCGATAGCTTCTGCCCTAACTGTTGCTTTTTTGGTTGTGGAAATTTAGCATTAGATAAATAATTACCTGATTAAGTAAGTAAAAAACATATTGAGGTCATAGCAATAATAGCAATGTTGCCCTCTTTTGTATCTCCAACATAATATTGCAAATATATCATTAATATTTAGTATTTTGCCCAGCTTTAGTAGAGTACTGTACGAGGTAGTGTCACATTTGTGAGAATTGATGCATTTAAATAGCATAGTTAACTCTCCATCATTTCTCCAAGCCAGTTGGTAGGGTTAAAACTCATGTGGATGTATTAGCTGCCGCAGGCTTCTTTAATGGAGGTGCCATTTAATTACTACAGAGACCCACTTGAGCTTAGTGAGCAATCAGATAGAAACACATACACATGACACAAGGTCTGAAATTGGTTCTCATGAAGATGGAGGTACAGGAACACACACACATTTATATAACACTTACAGTATAAACATGTAGGTGTGGATGTGTGGGTGTCCACATCATCACTGTTATTCCTTCTGTGGTCTTTAATCTCTGGTCTTGTTTACATCTTAGCTGTAACCTTTTTGTCATTTGTCACCACTCCTGCAATAACACAAGTGACAACCTCTCCACTAACTTGGAGGGGTTGTCTTGGAGAATAGGGAGTGCGTAGTCAGAGGTCACGCCGTATATAAACAGGTGTCAAGTGCTATGATGGAAAGCTAAAGACATATGAAGCTGGGCTGGAAACCTGGTCAGGCCGCCGTAGAGATGGTGGAGGACGGAGAGCAGAATAACAAGGGTAATGGATGACTTTGCCTGTCATCATGATGCCATGGTTTCAGGTTGTGCAAGTTAAACCGCCTCCTCTGTACGAGTCGACCTTTTGGCAAGCAGTGTGTGTGTGTTCTTGTCTGGGCACCCATGTGACCAAGGCCACTTCTCTACAGCCTCCAGCCTTTTGGATGTGTTAGATTATTTAACCAAGGTAATTGCCACTGTCTTGCTCCTTCTTTCTCCGAAGGCAATTCAATTTGATTTATTGTGCTTTTTTAACATGGTAATATTTGCACATTTTTATTGCCAAAGTCTATTGTTTTTCTTTTCTGCCCTTTTTAAAAGGTGAGGGGTGGCTATAAAGCCCTCTGAGACAAATCTGTGATTCTGGGCTATAAAGAAAAAATGATGTGACTTAACCTGACTTGATTTATTAGATTGGGATGTCAATATAAAATTAAAATGTAGAAACAAAACAAACTACTGTAATGAGTAGTATGGTGAAGCAGAAGGATATATTTCAGGTGACCAAGATACCAGAAGTCAAACTCCTGTTCACTATTTACATAGACAATGTTAGATGACACATTAACCCTTCCAGGCTTGGATGGACATGACACTCTCCTGGTTTAATCATTCAGCAGTTTAAATCAGTTCATTTTTAGACTGTAGGTCATTTCGGATGTGTTCAGCAACTATTATGCAGTGTTTCCAATGATGAAGCGTTCTGTATTTTGTACTGCTCTGATTCGCACCTGATTGACGTCTTCTGCATACCAATGTAAGCTGAGGCCCATGGGTATCCTAGCATGTAGAACCATTTACCAGTGATAGAAAAACATGCTTCCTCATAACCACAGTAAAACTATAGTTAAATTATAGAAGAGATGACCATGTTTCTATGTTGAGGAGCACAGAGGATGTTCTTAAAGCACTGAGGTTCAGTGGTGAAAAATATTTTGGCAACCAGCAGCTTCTCCCACTTGACAACTCTTTATCTCTATCATGACATGAAATGACGCCCCTATTTCAAGTTTAATAGATTTGATTTATTGCAATGTAATATCTTTCCAATTTTCTATTGTCAAAACTTAGATGAACTTTGATGAGAACATCCTGCCTGTTCTCACTGAGACTTGGTACTTCTCTGTTTGTTATTGTTATATTTTTGTTTACTCTGGATTTGTCCTCAGGTGAATTGTAAAGATTCAGCTTAAATGTTTAGGGAACTTTATTCTGCTCTTTGCTTGGGCCTGTAATAGTTAAGTGGAGGTCATTGTTTTTTCATTTGTTGATAAAAAGTGATTTCCATTTTCTGTATTCTGATCAGAGCTGGATAATGGTCTGTCTTTGCCCTGCATGCATTGTTTCTCATTTATTCTTAACTTGTAGGAGTTTCCTACAAAACTTTGCTCACAAACTTTCAAGTTGGATGGCGGTGTCCCATTTGCTAAATTTTTGATTTGTAATTGGAAATGTTTTCTTTTACTGATTCAAATGTTTTCTTCCACATTCTGACTGGCATATCTACAGAGAATTTATATTTTACGGTATAGAAAGTAGAGCCTGACTCACCTATTGGAGGGCTGATATTATCAGTCATGTTGCCCTATCAGGTCAGTTAGTATTCAAAACAGTGACAGCACATAAAACACAAATAGTGCTTTTTAGAAACAGTGTCATTACAGGGTTTATCTGTCAGACTCCACTGTTTACTCTGCTGAATGTGAGTGGGCAGAGAAGCACAGTTGAGCAGAGAGGAGGCCTGTGTGCTTTTCCTCTCTGTTACTCATCACATGGTTAAAATCCGCTGTGTTGCTTATTTTTAGAATGCACAAAGTAATGTGAAGTGTGTTGCCATACATAACTGTTATGATCAAAAATCTGCAGTGTGTTTTTTTTCACTAACCAGAATTTTAAAAAAAGAGGCACTTGACCTGCTGCTGACATTACTGTTGTAAACAAAACTTTTAACACCATAATAAAGCATTAATATTAATTCACAGCTCACTCTAGATTTAGTTGTTGGTCTCTGGAATAATTAAATGCTGAGTGCAGATTGTGCCTTTTTAGCTCTTTTTTGAGAAATCACATCATATCATAACCATCATAGTTTTGGCCTGATTCATGTTTCCTGCTGGGGTCCACCATCACTGCTGCCCAGTGTGAGTCCAGCTGTGCACCTTAGTTCTATGTGTGTCCATCCCCAACAGTGCTGTCAAAAATGTCACATATGTACAAGCTGTGTAGGAATGAGGAATGAAATGTCATGATGCTAGAGAGGAACTGGTGCTCAATTAACAATGTAATCTTGTTGCATGCTCTTGAGTGTATTTGTATAACAGGAGGTGATGGAAACAATGCACTGATTAGATTTTTTTTTCAGAATTTTCAACAATTTCCTTTAAATTTTTTAAAATGATTGAATGCCTTTAATGGACAGCAGAGAGTGGAGAGATGACAGGAAATGAGGGGAGAGAGAAATGGAGAATGACATACAACAAAGGTCCCCAGCTAGATGTAAACTGGGGACATTGCATTGCATTGCTTGATTGGTGCATTACCCTCCAGAGCGCCAAATAAATTGTGATCCTCTTTTCATACTGAACTTTTAGTATAAAAACTAATTTTTGTTTTTATTCAATCAATAGGCACAGCCATGAGAATGCCAGCAGCACCGAGCTCAGCCAATATAATTGTCAGTGATCTTGAAAGAAAATGGTTCCTATGACTCCACTACAGTGCTGAAAGTTTTTTTGTGCTTTTGGAGTGCCACTGTATCAGTTAATATCATGTGGTGTGTCCTTGGCACAGTAAAAACTGGTGGTGTGGTAAACTTTAGGTGGCTTCATAAAAAATCTGCTTGTTTAGCAACAACTTCCCTGCTACAGTCTGATGTAAACTGAAAAGCTGCAGGCAGTAATTTGCTCCTAATTAGACATATTTCCTTTACTGCCCTGAAGGAGGAACATGAAACTACACAAGTATGCAGTTTGTATGTGTGTGTATTTTTCTGTGAATATGTGTGAGATAAACTCCATGAGTTATTAAGTTGCGAGCTACTGCTGTTTCGCAACTCGCCTCTTCACCTACTTCCCGCTAAGTCTTCATTAAACTGTCTGACTCAGTTACCAGTAACTGGAGCTTAATTAGAAGAATTCGATTTTCACTGCTGGATCCGATGGCAACCGTTGATAACCACTTCTCACAGACAGAAATAAGAGAGATGCACAGCAGTGAGCTGTAAAAGTTTTGACAGGCCAAAAGAAAGTTCCAGATTGGAGCAAAGGCTGTGATCTCAACCTCTTGACTGCTTAGTTGGCCTCATACTGTTATTGGGGGGGACTGCTGCTTTTAGAGCATCTCAAGTTCATCACACACCATCAGAACACACACATACACACACACAGACTGACCACCAAACAGGCAGATGACTTTCAAGGACTAATTTAAGATTAGAGCACTGGAGAGATAGAAAATAGCTATTCTAATTGTTGCTTTATATATATATCCTGTGTGTGTGTGTGTGTGTGTGTGTGTGTGTGTGTGTGTGAGAGAGAGAGAGATCAGGAATAGAGGAATAATTAGAGAATAACATCAAAAAAGTAAAAATGAGTAAAGCATCATATGACTTTCTGAGACACTAAAATGCATTAGCTCAAAAAGTTAAAATTGTTTCAGCACTAATTTGATTATAATATGATAAATATCATAATATTACCATAATGAATATTTTTTATATTAACAGTTTTGCACAACTGAAATCTGGCTGTGATTATTCTGCTGAGCAAAAAAGAATTTAGGGAAGTGTGAAATGAAATGTTTTTTTGAGTTTGTTGTTTTTGCAGGGTCGTGTTAGACTGATAGACAAACTGAGCACGCTTGTTTGCATGCATCCTTATGCACTTGCATGACACAAACAAAGCAAGCAGCCACTTGTAACATTGCACCAAGTGGTTAGAAACTCCACAGGGTAGCATTAAATATTTAGTTTGACATAGTGTTCATATTAATTGTTTTTCCCTAATCAATCAGCTTACTTACAACTTACAACAACTTGTACATCTGCACCTTTTCTGTCACTGTTTTTCTGGCTCTGGCTCAGGAAGCTGACGTCTGTATTCTTAATCCAATGTGTAAAGTTCTGGTTGGCTTGGTTGTTTTTCCAGCTGCAGAAACAGCTGTCAGTAAACACCAGATCTACTGGAATCGCTGAAAAAATCTGAGATGCTGGCTGTGATTCAGAGGTCTGGAACCAGACATTGTGCTGTGTTATCTGTTGTTATTAACTTAACTTGTTGTGTTTGTCAAAGCACAGCTCTGCAGTGTGTTTTGTGTCACGCTGAATGTCACATGCTGTGCCTGTCAGTTATCTGGTCATTAAAGTTTTACTGAATTTGAGCAGGGCTGAGTAGGCCCAGACTTTGTTTGTCTGCCTGTCTGCTGTGGAGACAGGAGAATTTTTGTGTGTGTATGTGTGTGTCCTAAATAGAGTAAGACTATAGGTCACAGACTAAGCAGTTTATGAGAATTCTTCCTCCTCACTTGTTGCAGTGAATAAATCCTGATCCCACACTGACATCGGAGATTATGGGGAGTTTTTTTGTTTGAGCGGACACTTCCCGCTGCTCAGCCTTAAATTCTCAGCTTAGCTCCATAGAAAATCCCCTTTACTGCATTTGTCTACCTGTCTTTGTGGCTGTTCAGAGTCTCAGCATCCAGTTGGAGAATTTAGTGGAGGAACTTTGTACAGGAAGTTGAATTATTCAACTATTTTGATAAATGATAACTGGTTTAAATCATTTATTGAGGTATTTTGGTAGCAGCTTATCAAATGTGAGGATTTTCTACTCTCGTTTTATATCATTGGAAATTGAATATATTTGGATCTTTGATTGATGGTCAGACAGAATGAATAATTTGAAGACGTCACCTTCAACTATGGAAACTTCTGATGGATATTTTTCATTCATTTTTGACATTTCTGACAGAATGGTAAATCAGTTCAAAAATACGAATCAATACTAATCTAATGAAAATAATCATTAGTTGCAGCTCTAAATACTGTCTAAATTAATGCTAAGGAATAGCAGCATCCTATGAAAGCATATTGATTATACTGTATGTCTACAGCAGAAGTGATCAGGCCTATCAGGGCAATCAGTGGATAATAATCAATGCGCATTTTGTTCATTTTTGCAGTTTTATGTGGCAGTGAAGGAAACAGCAGCCATATCACGGCAGTTGACGCCACAAGAGGGATGGCAAGTCTGAGCTGCTCTTTCAGGTTGCCGTAGAAACCAACCAGGGCTATTTGTTCCAATTTGCTCTGTGGTGCTGAGATCAAAAACCTTGGAACCTAAAGTGCTCTCTGCATATTAGCATCCGTGTTTGATTCAACACAATTAGGCATCCGTTCACCTCATTTACATCTATATTGTTAATTTACAGTTAAATCACAGCTGTGTTTTCTAAGCAATACAACTGTCTTTATGTTATATGGGGTTTAATGTGTTTGAACTGTGCTGAACTTTGTGGTTTGTTATTGTCCAGTTAGCCCTTCAAATGATGTAAAGGCATCTTGCAGTTCCCTCTTTTCCTCCAGCCCCCAACCCCGTGAAGTCTCAGTTTAAATGCCATTCCTGCTCCGCCTTCTCGGCTCCATTGAAAAGTTGGCGGTTTGTTTACGAGAGCGCCAGCACTTCTTTGTGGCACTGCGCTCTGCTTATGAGAAGGAGGTGAGCAGCAAGTGAAAGACTCACCCCTCCCCCTCCCCTCTCTCTCTCTCTCTCTCTCTCTCTCTCTCTCTCCCTTCTCCCAGAATCAGTTTGAAAAGGACAGACGGCCCTCTCAGCCCTGTCCCTACACCCCAGTGATGCTTAGCTGGTGAGTACACTTTTATTTTTCTCATTCAAACCTTCCCATGTCACTTTCATGCATTTCTCCAGTTTGTTTCTGCATCTTTTACCTGAATTTCTGCTTTGTATTTGAGCTACAATTTAGTATTCTTTTTTCTTATGTTTTTGATTCTTATCAATTTTGTTGTCAAACACCGGGCTTCTCTTGTGGATATCTCCATGATGAAGCATTGCTATTATTCTTTGTCTCACACTCTCACTCTCTCACCATGTCTGTCTTTCCTCCCCCAAATCTCTGTGGCTGCTGTAGTAAAAGTAAGGCAGCCTTTTTTGGTGAAAGCCCTTTATTCTGACTGAGTGAAGTAATTTGAAAAGCAGCGGCGAGAGTATGGCAGTGGAGGCGGAAGGGAGGAGGATAAGCAGGAGAGGTGGGGGAACGAGGGGGGCGGGGGGCAGGGGGGGGTGGCAGCTTCATACAGGCTGCTAATGGAAGAGTTTCTGTGTGTGGATGTGTGTGTGTGTGAATGTGAATCAGTGAATCACTCCAGCAGACAGCCTTGAGCCTAATTGAAACAATTGTGAAATCAGTGTTCAGATGAGATGTGACATGAGTGCAAAATCACCTTGTGACATCACCGCCACCATAACATCACTGTCAGTGCGCTTATCTGCCCGCTGTTAATTTGATTATAACCAGAGTAAGACAATACTCTAATTACTGCACCCACCAACACCTGAGGCTCATTGTTTTATTTTTTTAAAGCATTGTTTCATAGACATCAGTATCAATTAGATTGTACACTGGTAGAGCTGAAACATGGGGAGATAGTGAGGGAGATGACATGCAACTAAGGTCTCCAGCCAGACGTGAACCATTGATGTTGCAATTACATGGTCAGCAGCTTAAACCACCACAGTAGTTTTAGGTTTTTTCTCTTTTTACCAATTTGATCTGTTCTTTATAGAGCCTGGGCCCCCTTTCCCAAAAGTATCATAAAATCCCTCCAGAGCTTAAGAGGTGTTTCCCAAAAGTATTGTAACACTAATAGAATGATTGTAGATTAAAGAATGCCTGCAGCCCACTCACAGGAGGCTACAGCTCTGAAAAAGCTCCAGAACCTGCAGCATACTGATGTTCTTTGGTAAGTGATGTTTGATGTTTGTAAAATAATATTTAACGATAATGTTTAAATTGTAAAAGAAGAAAATAAAACTAAAATAACACACAAACAAATTAATTCAGCAAATGATTTGAGCAGTTAATCTGCCAGTTTCTGTCGTCATTGTCTTGTCTCTCTTCTCACCTAATATATTCATCTCCTCTGGTTTAAATGCCAATTTCCTGAGGTATATTTTCCGTATTTTCTCTTTCCTTATTATTTATGGTGCGTATGTTGTTTGCTTACATGCTTATACAGTATACAGTAGGTCAAATGTTGACAGAATGACATTCACAATAGATAACATGTAGCATATATATAGCATATTCAGGGGGAAAATATATAAGGGGACATATTATGCACATTTCCAGGTAAAGTAGAAAAAAAAACATCGCAAATGAAGCGTTTAGAGCAGGTTGAACGTTGACTTTCAGGCAGCATTTCTACATATGTTAACTTCAAGTTTTTACCATGTTTGACATGGATGTCCGACATCACAACAGTATATAAATAACAGAAAAAGACAAAAAGCATAATATGGCCCCTTTAAATTGACTCAGGATTATAAACTGTATACTGCACATTTAGCTTTGTTTTCATAGTGAACAATTATAAAAAAAAAAAAAAATTATGCAATTTTACTTTTAAATAAGTTAACCAGATACAAAGTAGTATGTTTGGTTTTGTTGTGATGGGGAAAACAGTACATTTTCACTTATTATTCACTGTGAGGAAGTTATAGTGTCCATTTCATAACATCACAAAGCCATGTCCTGTTACAATAACAATTCCAGTTGGGGTGTTAACAAGGTAAAAAAAAGAATAACCACCATTAAATACCTACCACACATCCTTGTAGACATTAAAGGGCAACTCCACCGACTTTACACATCAAAGTCTGTTTACAGGTGTTGGGGACTACAATTTCTTATGTGACAAAAGTAGTATAAAGCCTTTTGTGGCTCCAGAGGGAGCTGCACAAAGTCTGATAAATGGCCACAAGTGATGTTACTTGAGTCAGCATCTGGGGACGTGGAGTTAGAAAGAAGTGAGGTTACTAGACCTCTGTAGCTCCTCATCTCTGCTGGAGGCTAGCTAATCCAGGCAATTTTAGCTGCTACTAGCATAACACACCTGAATCTGTACTGTGGAGTGAATCAAGTTGAGATGCATTGTGGGTAATATAGTCACCAGGTTTTGACAAGGAAGAAGAATGTGTGGAATAAAAGATGATATCTTTGGTTCTGCTGCATCAATTTTGTCCATCGTGAGTCCAACAATGTTATAATAGTATATAATGCTAAATCTATACTCTTAATGTCACTATCAAACAGCTCATTAAAAATGTGGGGTTTTGGACAGTTGGTTAAGTGGACCATATATATAAATGCTGTCGGCCTCATCAATGTATGACTTCAGTATTCACGGTTAAAAAGCTCTTTGTTTGCATTTACATGTCATGATTAAGACTTTATGTAGATTAATAGATTATACAAATTATCTTCCTTCAATCATAATAACAGATCATGTGAATAAGCATAAATATGGAGCAAAAATATTGCTCAGAACTGTATTGTTCTCGGATGTATAAGTATTATTGAAAACTTTTTCACCCATCTAACATAGGATCAATTAAATTGATTAAAAATAAGTGACGAAAATAAAGTTTGTAATTGACATGCAGTAGATTAGTACTACAGAGAGCATTTTAGAGTGGGTTTTTAGGGTTTGAGAATATACAAAGACCAAAACTCATTAACCAAGACAATCGAATATCATCATCCTTGTAAGTTACCTGTTGATTTATCTGCTGCAGACTACGTGCCATCAGTTGGCAGATTTATTAGTAACAAGATGAGGACCACCTTAATTATAAATATAAAATAAATCTCTGTTTATCATTTCATCATGGTGTAGTAGAGCCTGTTGGGCTGAAACAATGCTCAGGCTGACTCAGTCAACTCGTCAGACAAACCTTTCATTGCTGAAAAAAAAAAAAAAAAAACATCCAGAAGAGCACAGGCCAATTTATCATGAAAAGCACAGACCACTTCTGCTTCAATCTCACCCTCTTCTCAATCTCTGTATTTTAATATCCCTAAAGACCAGCCCTGGCATTTGCTAATGTTCTGTTGTTGCACTCCCCTTGCTCAGCAATCGCCTCCTTCTCACTTACTCTGCTCGATTCAATTTGTGGCCTAAATGTCTTTCCCTAATATGTGTCATTGGAGCGGAGCAGAGCAGCGGCGCTCCCCTCTCTGGCTGCTTTGAAGAAGCTCCTCTGTGTTTGTCTTGGTTCTCTCTGCTCCTCTGGGAGGAGATCAGGGACTCCAGTCGTGGTTGGCATGTAGTCTCTTCCAGCCCCGCTGTTGTTTGCTGATATTTAGTTCAGGATGACAAAAAGCCGGAAGAAAACAAGCTCCTTTTAGGCCAATGAGAGAGAGAAGGATTGGACTGAGAGGGAGAGAGAGACCTAGAAAAAAGGGGGGACAGGGGACTCATCCCTGGATGGGGATTCTCTTTAAAGCTTTCTGTTTGTGGCCCCTAGGGCCGAATTAAGGGAGCGTCATTATCCCTGGCAAATTACCACGCTGCCTTTGTGGTCCAGCCATGGTACATTAGGGTGCCTTAAAACGTGGCCGAGCCGTGCCCATTCAGCGCACAAAGAGAGGGGCCGCTGGCAGATCCTTGGCCCGGCTCACAGAGGAGGCATTCACACCACATTGGGGGGATGGTGACGGTGGTGACGGTGATGGAGAGGGTCTCCTGAGATGAGTAAAACTCACTCTGGCCAAGGCCAATGTGACATACTCTTAAAACCCCTGCCAGCTGATGATGTCATCACTTGGCTTCGTCTGGAGTTTGATCAGCCGTGAAAATCCTGCATCTGATAAGGAGACTCATGAATGTGGTTTCCATCCAAGTTAGTGCACTTACAAAGACCTGCATGCTTTCACCCATTACCTATACCAGGATCTGATTCAGTCTTGCAGTGGACTAATTGCTAATTACATGTGTGGCAACAAATCCTCATCACTACAAATTGGAACATATTTTCTTCAATTTCTGGAATTTTCCGTCATCCCAACATCTGTTGCCAGATCTTTGTCTCATTTTATCCAGTCAACAGTCTCTTCAGAATATTATGTGGAGGTGTGCACGGTGTTGAGGACGGTGCATTAGCAGACTCCTGCTGTAGAGCAAAGGACAGCTGGAGTTATGTTGGCTAGTTTAGAATAAGACTAACCTAGAGAGATTTGCAATCTACCAACAGAGGCAGATGACAGATGGATGCCAAACAGACTGGCTTGTTCCTTTGTATACTTTGGCATTTTGTAATGCTGTTAAATCACAATCAAACATTAATATTTGTATTTGCTTGAAATGCCACTAATGATTCGTGATAATGATGCAGTGCTGAAAAATGATTAGTTGATTAACCTTAACAGTCAATCGCCAGGAAATGAATAAACAATAATTCTGATTAATTGTCGTTCTTTAACAAAAAGGTCAAACATTCTCTCATTCTAGTTTCTTACATTTTCTGTGTCATGGTTATAAATTGAATATATTTGGGTTTTTGACTGTTTGGAAAAAACAAACAACTTTAAGATGTCATCTAAGGCTTTGTGAGTATTTTTCACAATTTTTGGACATTTTGTAGTGTCAGTGAATCATGAAGTAACAGTTTAATTGATGATGAAAATAACTGCAGCTCCTCTTAAATGTGTAGATTCATTCTTTTCTTTTCTTTTTTAAAACTTTATCTTTAGGCCAGTAATTATAGTCACCATCATGATGTGAAGACATTACTTTCAGGAATGAGATTTTTGAAGTTTTCGATGTCAGGCAGAACTGGTCATTGGATATCAATACAATGTGCCCTACAAGTTTGTGACACAAGCTTTATAGAATAAACAGCAGTACATTGAATTCCCATTTTAGTAAATGTTCTCAAAAGGACAATGCCCCTGGATCCCCCCAGCTGTTTCATTTTCTCAATTAGCTGGCTGCTCTGAAACGTATTAAGAACACTGGTCTTGCTTTAAGGTGTGAGGTAATGAGTATTTTGCACAGTCCAGGGAAGAAGAAAGGATTTTGGATGCATTGTTTGACCTGGTCAGCGCTTTCACGTTTCAAGGGTCATTTGAGATGATTGGATGAACCCTGGTGTCTTTTATTCCTCCACCACTGAGAGCAGGATTCCTCAGAGGCTGTAGGAGCTGATCTGAGAAGCAAGGGCAGACACCTTTAGTCTGTGTGAAAGATTGCAGCCATTGCAGAGTGCTTGCAACATATAAATGTCTGTCAGTTATGGATGGCAACCACTATAAGCTTTGGTGGAAGTTTAGTCTTCATTTCAGACATCAGCAGGTAGCTCAGACTCAGCGATCAGTGTGGATCCTCTGGGCCTGAAACGGTTGAATCAAGTTTCCACCTAACGCCCATAAACTCAGAGTGCAACATGAGCTGTAATGTCAAACTCTTCAAAGAAAACGAAATAAGAGGGTTGCTAAAGGCACTGTAAAACTCCTAGTGTGTGAAAAGTTTGTTCCTGGCATCTTGCCTTTATCATCTAATCAACTGGAAGCTTTACCTTGATGATTGATGTCTTCTTCATTTTATTTTTCTTTCCACGATAGGTGGGAGATTTCATTACTTTCCAACATTGTTTCCTGGTTTTATGAACTCAATCCCTTTGCTGAAGTAGATGAAGGAAGGGAGGAGGCTTTTGTCCAGGGGCTGTGGTGGAAACCCTGAGCCCGTAAATCCTGCACTGATCTTTGGATCATTAAGTTGTGAGTCCTTTGGTTCTTTATCACCAGGCTTGGATCCCAGGCCATAATGGAGGCTAACTGGCTAATGATTAGCTGTCTTCTGCAGCTACTCCAGAGCTGGCTGCTGCTGCTGCTGCCTGTCTGAAGGAGAGGAGGCTATGAAAACATATAAATCTGGCCTCAAATACTTTCTCTCTCAGTCTGTCCAACTCACTGCATCAATCTTTTGACCCATTTTTCACAGAGCTTAGTGTGGAATGTAAGTAGTTTATGCATGTAAAGCTCTGTTGATTTAGACTATTGCTGAATTGTACAAAAAGCTTTTCGTAGCCATGAAAAGTTGTAACTCCTGTAACTAGTTTGTATTTTTGTGGGGTGGTTTGAGCACAGGTGCTAGTGAATTTGACAAAAAGTATTTACCTGCTCTAAGTGCTGCTGCTGAGCAGATTGCTTTGTCTATAAACAATCTCTAGGTTTATGGAGCAGAGAGGAAGATGATTGGCTTCTGTGAAATTAAGGCTGAGAAGCTGTGTTTTGGATAATGATCCTTCTTTCTATCAAAAATCCTTGATTAACTTTGGTTATTCTGTGCAGACATGTGAACGTGATACATCTCGGACTCAAAAGCAAACACTTTAGAATGTTTAATTAAAAGTTTTTATTAGATCTTTTTTTTTTTTTTTTTTTTTTTTTTACTACAAGAATGGCAGAGGTATGGTTAAAGTTAGGGAAAGATCATGGTTAGAGTTAGAAGAATCTATTGGTTGTTGGTCTTTGACTGAATGCACACTCCACTCTCTGGCATGAAAGTTGGACGGGCTACATGCTCTTCCAGCTCCCCGACACTGACACTCTTACTTTCCATATCCTTTCATAAAGCACCCTACTTCCATTGAGTGTCCAATACAAATGTAATTCTGAGTAAGTTTTTTTTTTTTGCTAGATCATAAAATATGTCTAGCCTTACTGAAAAAGAGAAGATTACTGAGTTTTTCCTCCTGCTCTTGTCCCCACTGTCACAAATGTCTACTGGCATTAGAAACATATAGGAGCTGATCAATCACAGTTCTTTCTTGCTTACTTAGTTACATTTTTAAGAGGGTACACTTCAACTCTAGTGGAGCCTGTAACCCCCTTACACACCGGAATAAATCCAGCTTTAATATGTTAACATCTCTGAAATCCCATTAGAAACTCTTGATGTATTTTAGGCTAAAGCAGCCTCACCTGAATCTGACCACAAAGCAGAACTTAACTTGTCAGCTTTTTCACACTGTGGGAAAACTACTTTGACTCTCTACAGCCGGTTGGTTGTGGGCTCCTGGCTGTAAACTTGTTTGCTGCTTAATCATTCAGTAAGGATTAGTGGCACTGTGTGTTTTCTAATTATAGACCTGGACTGTGCTCTCTCCTCCTCTGCGGGGTCAAATCTAGCCCACCAGGCCCTCAGCCAGCCGCTTGCTCAGAGCTACACTTAACTGCTACTTTCACACATTTCTTTCTGTGTGGTTAACTTTTTATTGTTGTTCTTTATTTTTCTTTGTATCCCTGCATGCTCTCTTTTCCGTCTGTCTGTTTCTCTTTTTCTCCTAGTCTCTCTATTGTTGAGTTCACAACAAAGACTTTTCATTTGGATAAAATAAAACTCAATGAAGTAGCTGTCAAAATAAATCACTTCCTGTATCAAAGAGGAAACAAGGAATTGCCAGAAAGAAAAGGACACCAATTCTTTTTTTTTTTTCACACACAATCAATCAGTTTCCTTTCACATCTTTTCACATCTTTTCATTCTTGGGGAACAATAGGTTTGATTAACCCCTCTGGGAAAGCTCATTAACCATTTCCATTACAAAGGTGTTTGTTAGACACTTTGATTTGAAACGCCTGAACAAAAATAAAAGCACAGATCAAAGGAAAATATTGATGCCCATGAGCCCTGCGAAACAATGACAGAAAAATGATGGCTGCCAGTCTCAGCTCAAGCATCTGGCTTGACAACAGGCCAGATGTGTATCCTGCATTGTGAGTATCAGTCATGTGTTTTTGATCATTGTGACTGCTTTGTGTCCAGTCTATGAACTGGGATGCTTGAAACAGAAGTATATGAGTTGACAGATACAGATGTTTGAGAGTGTTTTTTCTCTGTTGTTGTTTCCTCTGCTGGCCACTGACACTGACATGTTTTATTCTTCAATTTTTCTTCGTACATCATGCAACAGCAGAGCTTGAATTATATATTTATGAGGTTATTTTTATGATCAGACCCTGTTTGGGCCTTCTGGGGGTTCCATTGTTAAACCAAATCAATTTCACTTCTTCAAGGGACACCTAGGAAATGGTTCAATCCATTTTTAATCAAAGCGTTTTATTAAGCAGAAGTTCAGATCAGATTAGTGTGTCTATTTTCCCAGCAGTCATTTGGCGAGCCTGCGATGTGGAACCACATGGTGGTTGTGAAGATAACTGTATGTTGTTTGAAATAAGCTCAAAATAATTTATTTACATCATGAAATGACACACACACAATTTAATTAACACTCTGACATTTTGGGAAATACGCTTGTTTACTGTTCTACCCAGAGTGAAATGAGTGTTGATGATTGATATGAATGTCATCTGTCTACTGTATGTTGTGTTTAGCCTAGCTTAGCACAAAGACTGGAAGTGAGGAGATACTGCAAGCCAGCTCCATCAACAGTAAAACAGTACAGTATGCCTTCAAACAGCTCCTGAGCTATTGTTGCATTTTCAGCCTGGGAGTGAAATAGTGTAGAGGAGTAGCAGGAGAAGCACTATCCCCTACACAAAGCTTTTTCATTTTTGACAAAGTTGACAAGGTTTTTTTTTTTTTTTTTTAGATAATGCTGCTAACTTATTTCATTCATGTTTAATCAGTATTTTATTGGCACCACCATTTTCCTTTATTTTTTTTTCTCACCATCTCAGTTCTGTTAGCTCAGTCTGCACCTCAGTTAATCCACAATAAATTCACAGATTACCACTCTGCCACTGGTTAGCATGAATTTCATCAATGTTTGCTTAAAAACTGAGTCAAATTAAATGCAGCTCACATTTTGGTCGCTGCAGTCCAAGCACTGTCCAGCCGCTAATAACACTGTTGTTCCTTCAGCTTTTCTCTTTCTCCTCTCCTCTTGTACATTCTTGACATGGAGTCATAAACTTTCTGGATAAGCACACATTTTTTGCCTTAGTTACAACATTTTAACTTGATACTTCACCTCAGCTTGTGCTGCCTACAGCAGACTTGTAACCTCTCACACCCACCCGTGTCTTTCAGCTGGCATTGTATGCAAGTGCACCTTGTCTAAAATTTTCCTCACATTCAGTCTGAAAACACCTTAAGGGCATTATCATTAGAGCCTACATTCGCTTCAACATATCAAAATGGGATCACATGTAATCCTTGTTCTTGTACAGGATGACCTTCTCTTTTTGGTAGAATGAGGTTTCTTTACAGAATTAATTACTCTGAGGTTTGGGGCTGAGGAATCTCTTTACATTTTCAATCTCTGAGTCCTTTGTGTCCCCACACATCAACATTAGGGAGCAGGATTGACAGAAAAAGTCTTATTAGTTCTGCTCTCTGTGAATATTGAAGTGTAAAAAAAAAAAAAGTAACACACACGCACACATGCACACACACAAAGGAGCCTTAATTGAAAAGTGTGAATATATAAAACCAAACAGGCTGTGTCAATGTGTTAATGATTAGACTGGTAATTGGATCTTTGGAAAATAGAAGTGACTGATAGCTGTAGCTGAAGTAATGTTCGCGTTGTTCCCCAGAAGATATTTTGGATGCTTAGATTCTGGCACGTTATAAAACCGTCTACATACACCCTTTGATGAAGATATCCACGCTGCAGCCTCCAATTTACAGCTCAGCTTGATCAAACTGCTCATTTACAGAACTAATGAGAAGATGAACACAAATTGAGGAATAATTTGGTTGTTGTATTTCATCAAGAAAAGAAGCAGCATTTCTTTTTCTGCTGTGGGTGATTATATCACAATTACAACATTACATGGCCGCTTCAGACACTCAGTGAGGGCGGCGGTTCCCTTTTGGAATTATAAACCTAATGTTGGAGATGTGTGTCGGGGTGGTAAACAATGCCACCAGTGATCAGACTTGTTTTCATTTTCATCACCAAATTTCCTGGCATAACGCCTGGGTCACGCATCAAGAAGACCGTAACGAGAAATTGTGTAGTGAGACCACATAGCAATTAAAACAGGATACAAGATGTTTTTTTTCTAATTACATCACAATGGATTTAATTATAGCTTCATGTTTTGCAAAGCAACAGTGTTACAAATAGCGTCAAGCTTGATCGTCTGTCTTTTGTTTGTGACAGGATGTTCCCTCGCTCCCTGGACTGTAATCGCTGTTCGAGAAGACATTAAGATGTGGGAGCCAAACATTGGCTCCATTTGGGAGATATAGAGTTTATGAAATGGAACAAATGATCTGCTGCAGCCTTTTTTGTTCATCTGTGTTTGATACTAACATGTAACTGTCCTCATAAGAATTAACATAATTTACATTTAATGATCTTTTAAATGATAACTTAATGATCAGTAAACACTGATGAGCTTTCAACAGTGATCTTACAGAGCTGATGGCTCATTCAGGAGAGCTCATACTTGACCACCAAGTTTGGATACTTGAGATAAACACCATGAATATGTACACAAAGGCAACAGTTCCTTTTTTAAAAGTTGAAGAAGCCGTGGCAGTTCAAAAACATCGTATTGTTCTGACAGCTTACAGCGCTCATGCAATCTTAAATCCCTCTCACTGACACTTCCTCTTCCTCCTTTGCTTTCAGCCTTTGTGAAACAGCAGGATCTGACAGCCCCAAGCTGAACAGTGAGAAGTTTGGGAAATGGAAATGGCTTTGTGGTTACTCCTAAATGTCCTGACCATTTTATCGCTTTTAGTATGTGTGCGTGCGTGTGTGTGTGTGTATGAGAGAGAGAGATTGTTTCAATGTAGCTGCAGATTGTGAGATGGACTGCATTTTCTCTGAGAATCCATCTCCACCGACAACTGGTGATCAGATTTCCTGCTCTGTAGCAAGAACATCACTTCTACAGTGTTTCTGCACAAGAGACAGAATTTTCCTCTTAGGACAGTGCAGGGCATCCATTGTTACGGCACACAAATGTGGCTTGTTTTCCTTGTGCAACTCATAACGTCTTGTACTGCCTCTGTGTTGCAGAGGCAAAGATGTGATCAGCATTGCAGGAATATACAGACAGGTGTCTAATTAAAGGAAAAAAAACCTGAATAAATGATTGGGAGAAACATAATTGAATGTGGATGCTTCCATACAGGACATGAAGGCTGAGTGAAAGCTTTGACCATTCTTCTCTAATTTCCTTCTAATAGGGACTTAAATGAGAATTAAAGCTGCTGTGGCGACTAAATGACGCTTTATGTTGCGTTTTCCTTTGATTTGTTACCCATCCGTTGGTTGAGTGTTGCAAAATCACAAAGAAGTGGACTACATTATAATAAGTATGTTGAGGGTGTGCATAACAACATGATTACCTGTTAGAGACACATCGAAGAGAAAAACAAGTGCACCTTGCCTCTCACCAAGTTAGAAAAAGAAATATAATGACTCACAATAGCAGGGTGTCATCTATCATGGCTTCCACAAGCGCACATTGTTCTCTCAATATGTAATTTAGCTGTAACTTACTGTTACATGCTATTACATGTCCTCAGCCATTGTCCAAAGCCTGAGCTGCATGTTTCCAAGCTTGATTTAAATAGAAGTGGATCTGTTCTGTCAGAGGTGTGCCAGACTGACAAATGAGACGTTTTTTGCTTTGTTTGTTTCGCGTGTGTTATAGATCTGCAACAGAAAACGTATCTGCATTTACTTTTCATAATCAATTGATCGTTGTCAAACATTTGCTGGTTGCAGCATATTGATGTTATATCTGATAGGAAACTGGGTTTTGTTGTTGTTGTTGAATAAAACAAACAATATGCACTGTTTGTTCACATGCATCCAGACCATCCCCAGTGCGGTTTGCCTGATTAGGTTCTCAGCATGTGTTGAGTGCGTTCACAGTTTTTAGCTGTCTGGCTGTCAATAGATCACAAGAGATGAATTTTAATGGCACTGTGAACAGGAAGAAGACGTGTCTGTGTCATGGGCCTTGTCAAATTCTGCGGAAAGTGCAAACTGACAGGCAATACAAGATCCAAAGCGATGTGATTGCATTTCATGTGCTAGTATGACAACCTGTTATTCTGTTGCTAGTGTGTTATATGCAGTATCTCCAACTGAAGGTGTCATAAATGTGAGGACATTTTACTGAGGATTATCCAGAATTTGCCAGTAAATTTAAAGTCAGTTTTAAAGTTTGAAGATGGCCAAATAGTTCTGTTTTTCCTTTGATTTTTACAAGTCTGAACCAATGTCACTGATACAAATCTTGACCTGAAGTTTGTGTGTGTGTGTGTGTGTGTGTGTGTGTGTGTGTGTGTGTGTGTGCGCGTGTGTGTGTGTGTGTGTGTGTGGGTATGACTTAAGTCACTTTCAGGGACACACACCAGACTTAAGACCAGTTGATTGGGGATGGCTTGTGCAGTCGGGGACAAAAGCTGTGTCCCCAATTGGCTGATGTTTGGGTCAGTGGTTAAGGTTAGGGTTACGAAATGAATGTAAGTCTATGTAAATACCCAAAAAGTGATTTAAGTAAACCTGTGTGTGTGTGTGTGTGTGTGTGTGTGTGTGTGTGTGTGTGTCTGTAGAGATGTGAATGTGGCCTTGAGGGAGAGATCAGAATCAACAAAAAATAGAAGGATTAGGCAATTAAATACAGATGAATGGAACAAAATACTCTTTCCAAAAAGAATAAGTCATCTGTATATGTAGCCAACCAGACTTTTATTTAATAATCAGTTCACAGGTCAAATTAAACCTCAGCGGACAAACATTCATATTTTCAAAATGGGAAATATAAATGGAAGGTATTTTTGTTTTGCAGTCACTGTGTGCAGACTCACTGTTTCTGTTTCAAATAAAATTTCACTTGAATGTAACAGTATTTTTTTTTAAAGGAGATAGGTTTAAAGGGATTTTATTTGGATTTTATGCCATTCAGTCAAATTTGTGGTGTGTTCTGCTGAGAAAAGACTTGACTGAACTTACCAGTATATGAGCTGCTCTTGTGACAAGCACAAAATACTTCTGCTAATAGAAAGTGAGAAGAAACATGGGGACAAAACACACATGAGCTGTTGATTATGAACCCCTCAGTCCCCCTAAAAGAGTCAAAGAAATAACAATAACAAATATTTCTAAATTTTCTTTCAAATTGAAACTAATGAGCTGAATGTGTATTTTTGAGCCGAGTGTGAGTGTGAGCATCTGGATCAGTACTGTGGTGTAGGTGTGTACGGTATGTGACTTGCTGAAAATGGGACTGATGCTTATTATATCACAGATCGGACCAATTAACAGCCATGCCGGCGGCGGCGCCGACCTGTTGTATCGCTTGTGGCGGCAGAGCAGACACCACCGAGAGTCTGAGGAGACTTATTAAGAAGTATAGAGCTGCCTCAGTCAGCCCGCTGCATCATCGGCAATAGATTTTTCTCAGGACAGCGCAGGGACCTGAACTCACACACATACTGTACTTCTTCACACATATCACACACTCAGCTGCTGGTGATGGTCTATTCAATGTCACATACAGTAGTGTCTTTATTTTTCTCTTCATATGAGTGTGGTATATGTGTGTAATTGGAGGCTTTTGAAAATGATTGTTATATAACTGTCAACAACAAAATGAATGCTTAGTCTAAAATTCCTTATTTGGCATCAGTGCTCTCGACAGACTGTGTGTTTGTGTGTAGTTTGGCCGGTGAGCTTTTATTAAAGTTTTGCAGCCAATCCCCAAGTAGCACAGAGGTAGGGAATGATGAATGCCCACAGCTAAAATCCAATAAGATGGATTTGGTGGGAACAGCAGCTCTCGCTCACGCACTCGCACACCATCTCTCTTCCTCTCATACGCCCTCTATCTCGCTCCATCACACATGCCCAGTCGCTCATCCACCAATCACCACCAAATCAGTCATCTGTTGGTGGCAGATCAATGCTCTGTAATCAACAGGGGAGGCACATTGCTGCTCTTTAATAGAAAACCTCCTACCTGCGCAGCCTGTCTCACAGAGACTCCATGTCTGAAGTGGACTCTCTGAAGCAGTCGGCGTGATTAACAGAGACAGACACATAAGCTGTCTGCTGTTGTCTCCATTGTGCACGACTGTGCAGTGCTGAAAGATTGCAGCCTACTGTACGCACTGCTTTGAAGGCTTTGAGCATAAATGAAATAAGTCTGCACTTAATTAAATTCAAGATTTGTATTCGGATTCCTGTGTTGCTGCCTGGCAGTGAGAGCGACCTGTGCTGACTTACTGTACATTTAAACATGTACCTCATTGTGTTTAAAGTTTAACTGGAAGAATTATGAAGCAGAAATGAATGAATGAAACCTCAGTTGCCCATTGGGGAATTTTTCTTGTACAATTGGCCTTTAAAACATAATTTACACCAGCTTGTAAGTCTGCACACAATAGTTAACATAGAATAGACTTCAACATACAAAAGACTGACTTTGAGCTGTAATATAAAAAAGCTCTGGTGCCAGCCAAGAGTTAGTTTGTTAAGCAGTTGGATGCTGCAGATGAAAAGGGTATTTTTGTTTTCTTTCTGGGCATGATGCACACCCAGGGGGTAAAGCTGTATATTCACATACAAAGAGTCTGATGGATCTATTGCAATCCTATAAGCAAGCTCATAAATTAAACTGAAACTGTCATTCCACTGGTACAGCACACCCAGTTAGCTTGCTATCCAAACTGTCCAGTTTTAACTCTCCTCATCAGGAAAAACAACAGCATTGATTGTTCAAATGCTTAAACATCTTGTATTCAAGTCTGGCCGCTGACCTTTGTTACAGATTATACCCCTCTCTCTCATTCCCCATCTCTGCACTTTGAAACTGTCAAACTAAACCAAAAAAATAATCTTAAAAAAAAAAAGAGAAAATGCTCAATTGAATCACTTTTGGAAGCACACTGACCTATTTTGTCACAACTGGTATTTCCTGCCATCAATGCTTTCCCCAACACACTCCCATTCACATTATTAACAGAAAGTTACACATCTTGTAAAATAATAACTGTATCAATCTGTACACACGAGTGCTCTAAGGTCTCTTACAAAGTCGAGGCGTGTTGTGTCTGCAGTTTAAGCATTAGTGCTGGCATTTAAATTCAGCGTATCATCAATAATAATGTATTTATACTTCTAAGCGGTCAGTGGTTTTACCATTCACAAATTCAGGGGAGGAAATCAATTACCATTTCATGTGTTTTCTTTGTCTTTTATTATCAGAGCACCAGTTATGTAAGTTGTTTATCTCTGATCTGTTCTGCTCTCAGCATGGCTTCCACACGCTGTGTGTGGGGGATTATTGTCTTTCCAAATGGGCAGATGTAAAGTACTACCACAAAAATCCAAACTCACAGTGGCTTTAATGACACAGGCATTATATCATTTCTGCACTATTTACTGTTCCACATATACAGACATACTGTACACCAGCATCAGTCCCTTCTGCTATGGCCACTTTTCCAGCTATGTCATCTCAAACATAACAGGCACCCTCATCTACACTCTCACTGGTGTTAAACATAGGCTTGGTATCAAACCTCAGTGCTCTTTTGACTGAAATGTGTTCATAGCAGAGAATTGAAACCTGTCAAGTACCTGAAAGTTGTTTTTGAATGTCTGGTCAGTTTTGTAATTGAGTTCACTTATCCTTGAATGCTGGGTCTTCCTCTGTGCTTTTAGACATCCTCAGTTGCTCTGCTTACCATTAGCGTTCCACACACGTATGTGGAACACTATATGTGTTCGCCGCGAAGCAGCCGCACCACATAGACTTGATGACAATGATGAGTAAAACTCTATGGGCCTTCTTATCCTATGTTTTGAATGATTGGTGCCTCTGATTATGCCAGTGTCTGCTGTTCTGTTTGAGTGTCCAGCTGTTTTCATCAAGTACTGCTCTCCAAAGATGTGATCAGACACAGTACTCAATCTAGGTGCACAATGTCCATATAAATTGCCCCCCCCCCACCCAGATAAAAATCCAAAGCTATTGCAAAATATGACAATTTATCTGAAAATTTGTTTTTCAGTTTTCCAAATTTCATTCTTCAGCACACTTTAGTGATATTCTCTCAGACAAAAAAACAGCTTGCATAGAAACAGCATGTAAACTACTTGACAAGTGGTCTGTGTTGTGTCTGGATGACCGAAGCCTTGAGCTCAGGCCTGCCGTCCCAGCCGTGTCACTCACATAACATGGACACAGCACAGGCACAAAAGAGCTCCTTAAACACCAGCCACAAGCTTGTCATCAGGCTGCCTGTGATTGATCACTTTGACACAGTTCAGTACTGTGTCATTATTGTGAGAGGCCTTGAAATCGTGGCTCTTAAAGATGAAGTGTCATTCCTAATAAAATGTTACTGTGAGCTACTGTAGATGAGCTAAAGTTGGAGATGGACGCTTAGAGAAGAGCACATTTGTATCAGTGCATTTGCGGTTTTTAAATCTACCAAGGTTTTCTGCTTTTTCACCTTTTAATTTTATATTCTTCCTGTCAGAATACTTTGCAAATTCAAACATTTGCTTCATTCTTCCTTGAAATTCAGACTCCTGTGGGAGATGGCTGGCATTTGTGTTGATCAGCCATACAGTCAGATTTCTTTCTCCTATGTTCACATGTGTGCCACGGTGTCAGTTAAACCCAAGGTCTGTTGTGCTCTAGCGGGCTCACCCTGTCTAATGGGTCTTCATGCGAATAGACTGTCCATAATAGAATTAATAATGAGACGCACTTGTGAAAAGGGCTCAGTTATCATCACCATCTCATCCATAGTGAATTCTGGACAAAAAGCCCCAAGCCTGGCCATGAAACTTAGAGTTCATGGTGCATTAAATTCCAATGACTTCCAACCCTGTCCAGCTTCCCGGTGATTAAAGCTGCTCGGGTGTGTTTCAGTAGGGAAGGGGAAGTGTGGTCCTGTAGAGTTACAATCCAGATCTATCAGCGGAGAGAAGAAGGGAGCTGACAAGGAGCAGAAGTGTTTATTAGCGCTCTTCTTTCTGCTCGCTGCCACACAAACCGAACAGAGACAAGAGAAGCTGTTCTGCTGTGGAAGAGAGATCAGTACTCTTTCCAGCAACCTGAGAAGAGTTGCAAAAATAAAGTCAAGTTTATGACATTTTCATAAAATAAATGAAAATTGGAAAATGATAATAAATGAAGGCTTTTACAAATGTAAAAGTAGATTTTACGATGCTATATTCATGCCAAGTAGAAGTTTATTGAGTGATGTGTTTATTGTTCCATTAGTAGCGACAGTGTTTGGAATAAATGGAGGTTATAGGTCATTGTCATAAACAACAATAGTCGCCATGGCTGAATAGACAAAAACAAACAGCATTAGTTACAGAAACTCAAAATCATTAATGAAAAATGCCAAGTAAAAACATACTGCAGTCAAACATACTGTAGTGCTTTAGCATGCTAGTTGTGTTTACATGGAGTCTTTTATTTCACTGTAGAATAATATTGATGTGAATCGAACTCTCAGCTAAACGCCTCAATCCAGCAAGAAATGTAATTCCCAACAAGTTAAACTTAGGCACAAAAACTATCCATGGTTCAAATCCACATTGACTGCTGTTTGGAAACAGAAGGCATACAAAATCCTCCTATGTCAAAGTCACACACAAACCTCCCTGTGAGCTTTTCCGGCTTGACAGCGTCACGCTACTTCTGCCTTTGTCCTGACAGCTTAGGGTCAGAATCCACTCGGCCACAACATGTCCTTGGTAAACGTGAACATACTGTAAGTTGTTTTAAGAATTTGAAGAAATTACTGATGCTGTTATTTTAGGACAGTTTCTTAGTCTCAGCATTAAACCTTTTGAAGACTATTCAACAGATGAAAGTTTTATCAGATACATTTCTATTTTCAGAATCATCTCATCTGAGTCATGGTGAAGCTGCAAGTGTATGCCTCAAACTGTCATGGTGTTGTTTCAAAGTGAGTAGTGTCAAAAATCGGATGTGTGTACATGAGACAAGAAATTAAATACACAACAGAAGTGTTCTTCCAGCAGCCTGCTACTGGTTTGCACACCCCGTGTTTTATTTCATGGCGGTATTTCAAAGATACTGCGCTGCTTCTACTACTAACATGAAGTGTTTAGAGGATTTGGTGACATTATAGATGTTCTGAGCAGTTGGCAGGCTGTGAGCAAAGTTGTTGTGGTTCCTCTCGGGGACTGGCAGAAGGAGTGATTACACCCTGAGGGGTTGTGCGTGTGTGTGCGTGTGTGTCTGGCATTGTAGGTGTGTGTTATTGTGGGTGTTTATGACACACGTGTCCTTCTATTCAGTCCTGCCCACCGTCCAGGGTGAGTGATCAGGGCAGCCTGTGGGATTAAAGCCAGCCAGGTCTGCTCAAACACCATGCTCTGCAGCAGGCTGAGGGCTCTTTTCATCTGTGTCTGCTTTTTTCATAAATAACCATAATGCAATAATAGGTCAGATCTACTGTATATTTTTACACAATATAGGCAATTTATTCTCTAATATGAACATTAATGATTATTATTACAGTCATCTAGACAGTATTATTACACAAACACAAACGGCAGCTGCAGCTTTATACAGAACAGAACAGTTTTGTGTGTTTCTGCTGTACACGCTGCAGCCACACATCATGTATCTTTTTGGCTTTGCTCATCATATCAAGTGATATGTTTTGATCCAGACTCTCTTTGAAGTCGGATGTAATAAATTTGCTCATCAGTTACACAGTCTGGCTCGGCCTTCTGTGTGTGTTTTGTTTGGTGTCCGCTCCAGTTAATTAGAACAGAACGTGTCATGTCGTCCTTGAGATAGCAGCTAATAAGTGTGAGCTGTCTGAATCGCTTGTTCATAATGCCCGCTTTGCTATTCTAGCAGAGAGGAACAGCGTGCAGAATGGAAGGGTAATTCAGTGCGTGTTGCAAATAATGCAACAGACAGTGTGCCTGTTCTCTAGAGTTCATCTGAGATACCAAGAGGGAAGCTTCACACAGAGGTCCTAGCAGGTAAAAATGAATCAGTCACATGCTTTTGTAGAGTTCTTAAACCTTCAAACACAGCTGTGTTGATTTGTGAGCGAGTTTAGGATTCCTAGGATGGTTTGTGTGGTTTTAACTCCTTGATGTTTGAAGTGAAGAGATGGTCGTATGCCGCAATCTTATCAGCTGTTATCAGCCCAGACACTATTGCCCTGCTGGGTCTGTAACTCATCACAGAGACATGTTTACAGCACTGAGCAGTCCAAAGATCTGACAGCATGCAAGTTCCTGGAAAAGGGCCAACACCTTGAATGGGTTACAGAGTCTCCAGCAAAATTAATTTGGAATTTCTGGAGATACAATGTGAAGTTTCAGAGCCAATAATGATAATAACAATGACATTTTAACAACCATCTGACATTGCACCCGCAAAAATGTGAAGAGGACAAGAAATGTACCGGTTTATTTTTGCACCGTTAATGAAATGTATGTAAACAAATATGTAGTAATGCATGAAATGAAATTTTTACTGCGATTTTTCTTTGTATTCTCTCTTAAAGGGTTGACAGGCAGTGGTGCAATTAATTCACTTATCTGCCTGTGACATGATTATACTTACAGTGTTCATTTACAGGCAGAGAAGAGCTGCACATCGCAGCTATTGTAATTACATTATTGGGCATAATTATATTGGCAACAGAGAAAGTGCTTCCTTACTAATTTCATTTGTTACTCTGAACACTATTGTAAATGTTCAGTCTGTAAGAGAACAGATAAAACATATAAATCCTCTGGAACTTACAAATATTTGGTGGTTTTATTATATTAGTTTTTAAATAGAACAATTGTCTTTGAATCAACTGAACATTTAATCAGCTAATTATTTCAGCACTAGTGACTTGATGCGTATCTATTTGGAGTTTGTTCAAGTTTTAAAGGTTCAGACATTCTGCCCTAAAGTGAGAAGTACTGTCAAACTCTTCACCTTTTTTCCTAGGTTGAAAGCTAAAATATTGCTCACCTTTGCAGTCTGTCCTATACACATCTAACAAGTTCTTGTTTTTGAGCAGAGAACACAAGCGAAGAAGCCTGAATGAAAGCTCAAATTGCCCCCCTCAAGTCCCCCTTTTTTTGGTGACCTTTGGCTCTCCAATTAACAACCTCTGCTCAGAGCGTCGGGCGCTACTCTTTTGTGGCTGTGTCAAGCCAGAAATGTGTTGGACAGACCTTTTGTTTGTGCGGTTACTCATGTCTCAGCCTTTTTGTTCCCTAATAGCCCATCATCTGGGCACTGTCCCTCTGACCTCGCGCCTCTGACACATCGCTCTGCAAGGAAAAAGCCACAATTCCCAAGACTGGAAATGTACAAATCATATCAGTATGTTCTGAATACTAAATGCATGCATGACTGGATCAACCTGTTAGGGGGCCCCGAGGTAAAAACATGTTGTGGGGCCACTATTAATGCCCTAAACATAAGTTCAGGTTTTTTTCTGTTCCCCCAGAATGGCGTCCCTGGTGTTGTGCATAATGGTAGGGCTTATCTGCACACTTAAATGGAACTGAGCCATCGTTAACATTATCAGTTCTACCTGTGCGTTTCCTGCTATGACAAGTCAAAGTGTCTGCTGTGAAAAAGTTCTACTTTAATGTTGCCAAGGTAAAGCTACTTATAACACCTTTATATACTGCTGGTTATGTTTAATGTCAGTCGGAAAGCATCATATTTTACAAGCTGATCATATGTTTCACATTTTTTTTAAAATTTCATAATCTGAAAGGTAAGTAACTATAACTAAATGTAAATGTAATGGAGTAAAAAGTACAGTATTTCTCTCTGAAATATAGTGGAGTAGAAACATAATGTATCGTAAAAAGGGAATACTCAATTCAGTGTTTTTAGTTTGCTCTTGTTGATAAAATCACCAAAGTGTCAGCAGAGTGACGTCACGCTAGAAACAGACACGGTTTCCGAGGTGTCTATTCACCGGCTCACTTTGCGCTGCCTCATTTGAATGAACCTCCCAGCTGTGCACCGTGCACTCTGTGCTGGTCACCAAAATACCACACAGATGGGCAAAGCAAATTTCAAAGTCAGGAAAATACCAGACTGTCTGGGTGCTGCATGTGCTGGTCATTGAAAATAGGACCCAATGAGTTATGAGTAAAGATTAATTTTCCCTTCTTACATTGTTTCATTTGAATATTTTTTTAGAGGCTGAAAAAGGGTAAAAGTATGCAGTCTTTCCACAAGAAATAAACAAAGACGCAAGAAATAGTAGACATGTTTTGTCTTGTTCCTCATCTTATAAATCATCTTGTGACATCTCTTGGACTCTTGGTTGAACAACAACAACAACAAAAAAACAAAAGATTTCACCTTGGGTTCTTTGCATTTGTAATGGGCATTTTTCGTTTTCACATTTCTTAAAAATAAACAACTGACTGATGATAATCAAAGTATGGGAGAAATGTCTGTTCCTACTCTATAGTTTATTTTAAAAAAAAAGTTTGATAGAATATCTGGATTTTATATGGAAACATCAATTTAAGATGAAGTTGGAAAAGAAAACAACTGATTAATTGGGAAATAATTGACAGATAAACTGAGAATAAAAACAATAATTTCATAGCTGCTACTGTCTATGATGTTTCTCAGAAATCAGGAGCACATTTATTGTAAACCCCACTGCTTTTTAATTATATAATATTATATAATAATAATTTGGCTTTTGAAATTCTACACTCACAGCAATGCAGTACAACAATGTTTGATGCTCCACCTTTGGCATTTACATGGTGTTTTGAAACTACTGTGGGATTGGTTTGCCTGTGAAGCCGCTGCAGCCTGCTCTCTATAATGCACCTGAGCTCAGCCTGTATAGTTACACTCTAATGTGAAACTGGTGGCCAAAATTGAACAGTCTCTTACTCCCCGCGCTTCTATGAACTAGTTAGGTGAGTTCAAATCAATATGGGCCCGAGTGCTCCCAGTTCGCTCAATGAAACAGTATCAGCTAGACACAGAGAGAAATGCAGTCGATAATACTGTATCGCATTATAGTTTCTGTGTGTGTGAATGAAGGTGTGAGACTGTGGTTGACAGTGCCAAGTGAAATCATAATAGAGTTTCTGAGGGCCAGACAGAGTGTGTTATTACAGATGGGGGATGTGGAAAGGTATAAAATGGCTAGTGTGTGTTTGAAGTGGGAGGCTGGCGAGGTTTGAAAATGTATGTGTGTGTGTGTGTGTGTGTGTGTGTGTGTGTGTGTGTAGGACTTCCCAGTGTGTCTCATGTAATTGTACATGTCTGTGTGTGTGTAAGACAACAAAGAGAGATGCAGGACCATGCCCGCCCTCAGCAGGGTCTGTCAGTCAAGCCATCTAATAACACTGCAGTCTGATTCACCATTTACTGACCATTAACAGCCGTCTTTGTGGCCTCAGCCCATTATCCTTCAGTCAAACTCTTCCCCAATCACTCCTGGTTAAATTATACAGTACTGTATTGTTACTGTTACTACAACTGGCACATATTTGAGATCCACATTTACAAAAGACCAGCATTTGTTTGGTCATCTGTTCAGCGTGGCTTAGCTGAAGTTATAGTATACGGACTTCGACTGTTTCAAACATCTGCTGAAACATTTTAGGTTCTGTGAGACTGGACTATGCTGTTTTGTCTGTTGAGGTTTGTTCTGTTTTATGTCTGTTTTTCTCTGGAAAAACACTGGCAGGTCAGAACTGGAGTTTACAGTTTTGTAAACATTTTGTTCAGACTGAGCAATGCCGATATTTATTCCATCTGTTGAAATTTGTCATATTTCTGCAACTACTCCAGATACATTATTGTCTTGAATTATGTATGTGTTGTCATAAGGGCTGTCACAATGTCTCCTTTTAGTTATATGAAAGACAAAAAAAGTGAAACAAAGGAGTAAGAGTGAAATGAAGTATAATATATGTGAACAATATATTTACATTATATGACATGTAAATGTGTGAAATATATCCCAATGATACGTGTCAACTGTGACTGATCATGAAATCCCATTTATGATTGATTTGACTTTTCAATTTGAGGAATAATTTCAGTAGTTGAAGGACACCTGTACAGTAAAACACGGCTGTAGTCTGATTCCATGTGTGCTGCTCTCTACTTGACTCACTACAGCAACCAGTGACTTCAGTCTCTGCTGCCACAGTTAGTGAATACTATTAGCCTAATTTGAGAGAGTGAATTATGTCATTTGACGAAATGATCCAGTCAAGGACACTAGTTATTAATTTGATGGAACAAATTACTAATTATTGTGCAGAGATTATTAATTTGAGGGTACAAATTACTAATTTGTGTGCACAAATAATCAAAAATGTGACCCCTGATGCCTACCAGGCTTTGAAACATATGACTTGACAAAACAATCTCACCTCAAGACCCATTTAGTAGCTGTTCTGGACCTTTTGATCATATCACATGATCTTCATCAGCAGATGGGGTTTGCTAGTTGAAATTATAGATGTTCAAATTTCCATTTTTTCTGCGAACTTTACGTAACAATATCTGCATCAGAGATCACTCCCTCATTCACTCATTCACTACTCCCGTACAACAAACACTCAGTACCTCACTATAGTACTGTATAGTGAGCAGTAAAGTGAGATTTTGCATCAACACTGAGTGTAGTGTAACATCACTGTAATTTATGCTTCTATAAAATGCAACACATTGCATTCTGTGATTGTAAGCAGAAAGTAATGTATATTCCATGGACATTATATTTTTAGTTTCCCTTGTGGGAATTTTTAAAGGCACCATACAGTGCAGGAATTTCACACTCAGAATTTTGAAATAGTGAAATAAAATAGTGGTGGGTAAATATACTTTATAGTAAACAGGGAGTGATTTCAGCTCATGTGTTATTTTTAAATGAAACACAATGACAGTTGACATTCTAACTTTTACTTACATAACACCAGGGACTGCAGATGGAAATTAGCTGCTACCTAAATCTGGTACAATACTGCTCTTTTCCTTATGTGAGATTAATGTTTTTGTACATGGTCCCTGACAAATAAACATAATAAACTAAACTAAACCAAACATGTCCGGACCTAAAATTTCTGTAAGAATTTGCCCAGAAATTAATGCTCAGGGAGGTGTGTGCATGTACATAGCCACAAACAAATGAACAAAATGTGCACACACATCCACTGTCTTTTTCTCTCCGTCTCCGTGCTTTGCTGTCTCCTCTCACAAAACATCTCAGTTGACAGTCCTGCAGCAATTTGAGTATATCAGATGCCACCTTCCTTCAGGCACCATAATGCCTTGATTCCACCAAAGCCTCTGATTTGATATCAGACATAATCCAGACAGTGCAACTGCCAACCTTGCCACCTCATCAACCCTGTCAGTCAATGTTTCCCCCAAACGCACACACATGCACATACACACACTGTTTTCGTAAGTCCGAGGTCAACCCATCCTCATTCCTATAGAAAATCCTTTCTCCGGTTGTGCCTGCCTTCTCAAGCATGAGTGAAGCGACTCAATAACAAGGGGTGCTTGCCGTGACCCCTCCGTCACCCTTTCTTTCCAAGAAGAGAAAGAAAAAAGATCTTCTATCTCACTCTGTAACCATCTTCATCGCACATTCCTCCGTCCTTCCCCCAAGTGTGTTGCCTACATGTTCTGCCCCGTTCCCTCGGGACTCTCATGGGGCCCTCTTTGCCCCTGCCCACCCCCCATCGCAGTGCAGGCATTAAAGAGATTGGTGGGGTTGAGCTATTGAGTTGAATTAGACATGGTCAATGTAGCCCTGGCTGGACCAAACCCCCTGAGGGCAAGAGTGAGAGAGCTTGAATAGGATGAGAATATGGTGGCAATATGCATCCGTAGCGTAGTTGTCGGCATTTATCACAATGTTGTAAGGTTGGTTTGATTTGTTGCTTTGATTAAAAAGAGACAACATATGTAAACACTCTCATACTGTACATGTTTTTCATGAACTTCTTCAAGTGAGCAGAAATGATGGTGAAATAAAATGACAAGTGTGAAAAGAGCTCTGCAGCATTTTGTTCTGTTTAAAAACCTGCTTGATTTACACTCAGAGTTGAAGGCATCTATCTTGTGTTTAGCTCCTCTAGGAAACAGGTGTTATTTCCTTCTGTTGTAATTCATTTTTTGTGTGTGAGAGAATTCCTGTGAGCTCTTGGATGAGAAGGTACTGGTATTCCTGTGCCACAAAAGCTAATGATGAGTGTTGGCAGGATCACAGCAGGCTCTGTAGGAGTAACACATTTTTCATGCACTTAAAACTCTGGAGGGGCTTAACTTGAAATCCTGATAAAAGATGCTTAACAATTATGTCTAATCACTTCTAGCAAACCAAAGAAAAAGGGAAAAGATTCCCCTGCCGGGAGCTTTGCAGCAGAGTTTACCAATTCCATTTCTTATCTGCTATCTGTGATGCCAAATTTTTCTAAAATCAACAAACACTGATTTATTTCCCCCTGCTGGACATACAGACTTCCTTCACCGTCCTGCTCCAAGATGGCATGAAATAGGCAGTTCTTTTATACATGCAGCAACTGCCTCCCAATGGGCCAGAAGCAATTTAATCAGTGTCGTAATAGATGCTGATGAAATTGGGCTCAGGGAGTTAGTATTGAGTTGTAATTAGAAGTACTCCCCTCGCAAGCTAGGTTGAAATGAAGAGGCAAACGGCCAGCGTAAGTGCAACTTTGGAAACTCCTGCTCTATAACTGTCTCTAGACTGATGGAAGAAAGAAAGGAGGAAGCAGGACAAAGGATTGCACAGCAAATAAGGAGTGATAAGAGAAGGACAGGGTTAAAAATGAAACAGCGAGAGGGTTTTTACAGCTGGTAGGAGGAAGACTAACACACCTGCAGAGAGGACCTGCTGCCCGGAGGAAAGTGTTCTGACAATAGCAGGGATGCATTTTGAGCCTGGCTTCTTTCTCTGAGCCTTTTCTTTAGCCGAAGGTGACCGGTGACATTTGGAGAGAAGGCTGTCAGGCTGAACTGGCTTCTGACACTACAGTTTCAGCTAAATGAAGGAGCAAACTGAGAGAAGAGATTAGAAGAGAAGAAGAGATTTTTTTTTCTTTTTTGTGGAATGGTCATTTTCGAATCATTAAGCCTGTTTCTTCATCAGCCCAGAGAATCTACTCCCTACTGCCCCAGAAACCTAATTTAGCTTTCCTTCATGCCTGCTGCCAGCAATGCAAAAGTTTTCTTAACCACCTTAGAAATGACAGGGAAGTCAGTCGTCTGGCTCACTGTAGCTAATACAGTGCTGTTTATACAGTGAGTATATATATTTATATATCACCTGATTGTAACGCATATTGCTCACATTTGCCTGCTTCAAGCTTTTTGTTGTCCTTAGCACTTCACTTCCTCACACCGTGTTGCATCAGCGGGCAGTCCGCCATCCAGCTCCCCTTGGGAGATTGTTGAGGTCTGTGCCGAATTACACTCAACCTGGTTCCTGCTGCTTGAGTACCAAGTTGCCGCTCTGTTGCCATAGATACACGTTGGCATTGGCAGGGTCTTATGAGAGCCTGTGCTCAGGAAAGTTTCAGATTTACTGGCTGCCATCTGGATGAAGAGTGAAAAAAAAAATAAAATAAAATAAAGAGGAGAGCTTACCTTGTTTATGAAGGTTTCTAAAATTATCAGAGCACCAACTAACTGTAGTTTTTTATTTATATGCCACTGGGAGAAAAAACAGAGGTGTTGTTTACAACATCTGCACCAGGCTGAAACATCCTGGTATTAATTCAGTGTACCTTAGAAGGAAATGCACTGCCTCTAGCTTTTCAATATTCAGGTCTAGTTGTGTGTCTACTGTAAATTGTCAGAGAACAAATGTACTTTCACAGAGGTGTGAAAGTACATTTATTCGAATAGTGTACAGTAAGTTGGTACTTCATGTAATTGCATATTTCCAGACTTACCAGAATATTTCCAGAATACTTTTATCTGAGAAAGTGATTGTACTTCTCTAATAGGTCAACTTTTCTGCTAATATGAAAACAACTTTTCTTGACTCACAGTGAACAAAGATATTTTCCAAAGAGTTTCAAAAATGTGCAGCAGGTTGCAGAATTTTCTCAAACTGCTGACGAGCATATACTTCTTCAAATGATGACTAGACTCGACTATGAATGAGGTTTTCACTTTATAGCAGCAATATGATGCATTGTTAGAGTTTAAACTCCCCGACAGTTGAATGCAGAAGTCAGGCTCAGCTCCACCTTGACCAGCTACAACATTCAAATGCATTTTCACCTGCTTTTATGATTAAATACTTGTGGTAATCAAAAATGTGGTAATCAAAAATGACTCGATAAGACACTAGTTTGACTTTAAACTAGTAAAAAAAAGACTTGATGTAAGTAATGAAAGCTCAGACATTAAAGATGAAGGTGTTTCAAATGGCATAACTGTTTTATTCAGTTCAATGTAGGAGTTAATATTTTAAAACAGGGCATTACCTCTGCTTCATTACACCTGATGGAGGTTCACCAGCAGGTTTACAGTAGCCCTCAGGCCCTCATCACACTCCCTTCTGTGTGGGTAAGAGCCACCAGTGGAGCAAGTGTGAATTTTCAGTATGAATACTGTTGATACTTGAATACATTTTTATAGCTAATAGTTGACTTTTTACTTTCAAGTAAAAAATTGAATGCAGTATTTTTTTTTATCATGGTGGTTACTTTTACAGAGGACTTAAAAACGTCGTCATCCACCCCAAACAACTAATGACCTGTTTCACTGCTGTAAGGCAGTAAATCTCTCTCCTCACTGATCACAAAGGTATTGACAAAGAGACGTGCCTGGACATCTATTAGTCCAATCCACACAAGTACCTTGTAAGTCCTCAGCATGCAGTGCACCTTTAATCACTGTATCCAGTAGGATGTCTGAATTACTGCATGACTGACTGACAGACAAACAGTGGCTCAGTGAGTCTTTTTTAAAAGCAAAGGTATAGATCGTCCTGGTTTCCTTGCTGACAAACTGTTGTTAATCCAGAACACAGCAGGTTGGGAAATTGGATGGACTCTATCAGGCCCCTTTGGAGTGGCCTTGAAGAGCTTGGTATAAACATGCACACACAAGAGGAGTGGATGTTGGCACACAGCATGCGTCAGTTCTGCCCACTCGCTGTGACCCAATATGGACTGTGACCAGCTGGATTTTGCCTGTCTTCGGAGCTGAGACTGTGTGTGTGTGTGTGTGTGTGCGTGTGTGCATGTATCTGGGTTTGCTTGAGTGTATGGTATGACTTTCTTCAGAATTTTTTGACATCCATGCACTAACCTCATCCTCCTGCTGACAGTATGGCTCCCTCTGTGTGTGTCCATGCCAAGATAACTCGTCCACCAAAGTCTGAACTTACAGCAGAGTCCTGGGCATCTGTCATGATCTCCTGCCATGCCTGCTCTCAGTCTAGCTTTTAGACTAATGAGAGGATTTGTAGAGTCAGCCTTTGACTTTCAAGACTCAGTGATTTAATGTGAATTAAGTACCTGCCAAACCTCCTTCTGCAGAAGATAGGAGTAAAGAAATGAGGGTGTCTTTCAGGGCAAAATGCATACCCTGTAAGCATAATGTTCTTGGTTTGATTTCAATCAGGGACATTTATGTATGTCATCCCTCAGTTTCTCTTTCATGTTTCCTCTCACTCTCTGCTGTCAGCTAATAAAAGTGAAAATGTCAGGAAAAAGTAGAAAAAGAGAGTCTGCTCTACGACAGTAAATACCCAGATATATTTCTATACCATGGTAGCTCTTGCCTCAATATGTCTGGGTGGATTGTACTGCAATGACAATGCATCAATGTGATGAAGTACCTTCAGTTTTTAAGTGATGAATACACTGGATTAGCCAAAAAAAAAACAAAAAAGAACATTGGGAATAGGGAAACTAAAATTTCAGAAATATAACTTGGCACACAGTCAATGCAAAGCCTAAAAAGTAATTGGTAATGACTTCAAATCAATTATGAAACAAACAGGCAACCAGTCAGGAGATGCTAAAATTGGGAACATATGGTCCCATCTTATTCGATTTAGTTAAACGCAACAGCAGAAGCTGTTCTGCTTCACTTTGGTTGAAGCAGGTAACAGAGTGCTCATTAACTCATTAAAAAAACAAGAAGTAAGTCACTAAAAATAAAACTAGAGTCAAATATGACTTCTAGACCCGAAAGAAAGCTTGAATATTATTAAAAACATGCATAACAGCTGTCACAAAGCATCTCATTTTGTCAGAATTTATTTATTTGAAATTCAAACAGTCATTAACATCAGTTAACCAACTGTGCAGAGATTCCATCTTAATCACTGCCTATATAGCAGGAGGTGTCAGCTCTTTTCAATAATGTGACTTGGAGGTGACTATAATGAAAAACTAAATTGGTCCTTGAGGGACACCACATGTAATGAAGTCAAATATGAAGCGAACTAGTCTAATGTGATCCCTGAGGTTCCCACTCACAGCCTCAGTATATCAGTAAGGATACTACCATCTACAGTGTCAAAATGCTGGACTCCTCATGCCAGGAACCGCTACCACAGATCACTCACCCTCATCCGCTTTAAAGTGCAGTTTCAGTTCTGTAAAACTGAAACTGCACTGATCTTTTTGAAAGTGCCTTCAAAAATTGATTTTGAAAAAACCCTCCGGTCTCACTTTGTAGTGCAGACAGAGAAAACTCAGCTTGACGTTTGAGTGTCATGTGAGCTCAGAGACCACACTGTAATGTGATCTTGCCAAGGTTTTGGTAACAGGTAACTGGACCTAAGTGCATGCAGCAGGAACTGGCAGTTAAGGCTAAAAGGCAGTTTACTTGGTTGTTAGGCAACGTTACAGGCTCCAAATGGGATACAAGACCAGCCAAACAACTCCCAGGTAAAGATAATTGTGTTGGATCAAAAACTAATGATGAGGGAGAAACAGAGAATATTTTTCAAGGAGAAAAAGGTGAGCGGGTAGCAGGTCATGTGGGTGGTCAGGTGCAGGAATGGGAAACTCACCAGGGTTTTCAGTGGCACAGGTGCTGTGTCACTGGGTGGTTCTCAATCCAACTCCTGGAGCACTGCAGCATCTCGTCTCTGCCTATACCTTATTAGCTTACTCACATGTGTTCAGTCAGTCAAAACCTGGAAGACACCAACCCTTGATTAACTTTAAACAAAGACAGTAATTTAGCTAATCAAATTTGGGTAGAGAAGGAGGAGATTGTGAATATGCAGTGCTGGAGGTTTGCCAGGAGTAGGATTGAGAAACACTGGAAACAATGACAGGGTACACATAGAGAGTAAGGAGGGACAGAGTCCAGGCAGCAGTGTGAGACCATGCAGGTGTCACAAAGGCATGATCCATATTTGAGAGTCTTGACTTGATGGCACACTCCAATCTTCATGCTTGCTCTGTAAACAACAAAGAACAGTTTGAAGATCAGACATCTGCCTGGCAGGAGTGACATAAAGCCACTGGCTCGAGTGGCCTGCAGGTGCCCTGTAGAGAAGGTTTTTTTCCATTGTTATGACATTTCAGTCTGGATGGCAAACTAAAGAAAAATATGTGCATAGTTGAAACTTTAGAGAGTATCAAACCTTAAGCAACAGCAAACCTTGAAGCCTGGAACCTGAAACTCTTGGATCTATTACTGAAACTGGACTTTCTGGATCATATTTTGTTGTCTCACCTGTATCTGTAGCAACGCACTGATATCAGTGCAGCCCACTTTTTTTTTTTATAACAGTATTATTCTCGGTCTGAATGTGGCCTACCAGTGAACCCTAAAACTTGAGACGCTTCCAGCTCAGCTGAATCAAGTCTAGCACTGAATATATTGAATACTTCCACCTGTTTCATCAACACTATGTTTGTTGGCAGTAGCTGGGGGCCTGTTGACTCCACTGTATTGTAATGACAAACATGGGCACTGTGCATTTGCTTAATTAGTTACCGGCTGTAGTGAGAGGGATAATTGATTGCAGGGCAATATGGTTGATTTGCAACTCAACCAAGCTAATAATTTGTTATTGATTGAAGCATTAGTGAGGAAAACACTACAGAGAGATGTAACCCAGCCAAAGTGGTGCAGAAAGTTGATGCTCTCAGTTTTTAATCTACTTTAATGATATTACACCTCGCTAACCTAACATCATAAGGAGTACAGGGCGGGAGATGATGAACTGCTGGTTTCAGCTCAGCACTGTAGACTCATATGTTATGACTGGAGGAGATTACATTTACTCAGGATGCATGAGAGTGTCTGTATGTGTGTTTTGTGTAGGAACATTTGTGTGTGTGTGTGTGTGTGTGTCTGTCTGTCTGTCTGTCTGTCTGTGCTGGCTGGACCAGTTCACATAATATTTGATAATATGGAGGTCACAGAATGACTGGAAATCATTCATGTATTTATATGGATCATAGGAACAATGTCTTTTGAATGTACATGGATCAAAACAAGTAGTTGCAACATTTTTCCAGCACAGCTCAGAGAGGCTCAGATGTTAAGTGAATTCTTTTCTGCTTCATCGACTTGTGGAAACTTCTGCCTCATTGAACAGTCCGCTAATGCATTCAATTTTCCAATTTTAATCAGCCATTAAATTAACTCCCAAAGTTTAATTGCACATTTTAAATAGTTATCTTGAGGTTAGAGGTTAGGTACTTCTTTGAGATGGCTCACTGCTGAAGCCAAGGAGTTTTTGGGGCAGTTTTTTCTCTCGGTGTCCTTCACACACTCCATGTCTCTCTTTCATTTTCTTTCTCTTTCTATTTTAGTTTACTCAGCTTTATATCTCATCTCTTCAGCCCCCTAACACCCCCCCTCCCCTTGCTTACCGAGCATCCTTGCTTTTAACCCGTGGTTATTGTATCCTTTTTACCAAAATTTCATACCTTTGCATTACTTTATCATTATTCTTTTTGTTCTTCTATGCTGGATTTAGAGCTGAGATGGAAAAATGTAAAAATGATATAAAAATGTTGCATTGAGGTGCTGAAGTTGTTTTTCTGTCTCTTTTCTTCTATAGCTGTATTCCAGAGGCCCACCTTGGCAGTTAGAGGAGAGGTCATCACCATGACAGCATCCTTGCAGGACTCCATTCTCCTCTTCCTGCTCCTCTTCCTCCCGACTGTTTTCACACAGAACTCTGCGGTCCAGACGACCCCGACCCCGTCGTTGTTTGACCCGCTGACCCAACCAGAGTGCACCAAGAAAGAACATCCAAAAGTCTCCATCCAAGGTCAGACATTGTCTACAACCACCTTGTTTATATAAACATCTGATAATGTTATATTAAGTTTACATGAACACAAGAAACCTGGTGTCTGGGAGAATGAAGGTTATGCGAGGAAATCGGTGTCAGTACATAGACATAGCTGTGTTGTTTATCACCCTTAATGTTACTGTTTCTCATCCCAGAATATCTTGTTAAGTTGAATATAGCACTGTTTCTTGCTGTTTTTCTGTGTTGTGTTTACTGCCACAGAACAGGAATAAAGCAAAAAACAAAACTCACAAACTGAGGCTACAGTTAGCCAGTGTTCTGCTCTTTATACTTGGTGCAGCAGCTGACCTACAAAATAAACCTTGGAGTCTTGCCTGCTACATCATGATTAGGGCCAGAGAATTTGGCTGCACTAAACTTTCAAATCCAAGCAGACAGAAACAACCTCATTTTAAGAAGATTAGAGAGTCAGTATGGACTTAGGGGGATATGTATGTTTAATAAACAAGGGCTAGGACAAATATAAAGTATAGATGTATAACTGTTAAAGGGGTTAATTTATGGAATAACTGACAGGGAATTAAAAATGTGCAGTACACTTTGTAAATTTTAAAAAAAATGTTCAAAAATAACATAGTTAAGAAATATAAAACTAAGGTATGAACATAATGGTGAATTAAATGTTTGATTTTGTATTTTGGGACTATTGTTTTGTATTGGTTTGTTTTTGTATTCGAGATAAAAAAAAGTAGCTTCAGCCTACACCTTTTCAGTCAATACTATTTCTTTCTTTTTGTTTGATATAATTTGTTATGATTTATCTACCTATATGTGCATAGGGACCCCCCCCCCCCAAAAAAAAAACAAAACAAAACACAATATGTGTATTGTTGGCATAACATCATATGCCAACAAAAGTCTAAATTATGCATACAGCACAAAAAAAAAAAAAAATAGTGTAGTGTTCCTGTTTAAGATTTTTTACCCTTTTTGTCAGGAGCGTGGCATTTGTCAGCAGAGTGAGAGAACTGTCTCCGTAGTGAGAGAGAGCACAGTTTGTCCTTACAGCATGAATGTGACTGAATTTCATAAAATAGTCTGATTTTCAGGTGATACTGACTTATTTAAAATTTTTGAAGCAGCTGTTCTTTATTTTAGTGTCACTTTTGGTTTCAGTCTGACTTTAGATTATTATTATTTCTGGATACAAAGACCCTGCTGCCTCAACAAGTCTGTCATGTACATACGATCAGGTGATCAGACTGATTGTAAACAAACCCCCCTGTTGGACAGTTTTATTTGGAGAGAACGAATACAAATGGTATAATTATCACGCTGATTGTCCACTGTAAACATCGATTGCAGTTTACACACTGACTTTCTGCTTTATCTTTGACATACTATATTTGCTGTAGGTGTGCATGCAAAGTGATTATTATTGACATTACGGTAAAATGCCCTTTCTGTTTTTTCTCTAAATAAAAGGCTTTATTATCTGACTAATCTGTTCGCTTGTTTACAACCTGTCTAATCATCTGACTGCTCATGGATTTTGTCCCATTGCCTCAATGTGTTGTAACAACCTCGCTGTGTTCCTGGAGCTCAGCAATTACTATAATTTGATGAGCGTTGTAACTGATAGAAATGATGGCCAAAACTACAAAAATAAGACCTAAGTTGTAAGTAACCAGAATTCTCCTTAAATGTTGAGGTGAATTTATGACTTTACTTCAAAGTAAAAATACTGTAGTTGATTTTATATCTGAAACTCTTTAGCAGTCTAAAAGAATCAATGGTCAGATCTTGGCGTCAGTCCCCCAAGAATAAAAGAACTCGGGCTTCTTACTAAACCTGAGGCACCAGTGTTCAACAATCATACCAGGAGGAAGAAATTCTATAACTGCTAATAATATAAAAATAATATAATGAAGCCAGAAGGGTCACACTCCACACTTCACCTTTACTACAATACAAACAACCAAAGCCTGCAGCAGGAATCCTTTTTAATACTCTTCATTAATGCCGCTCAGTATCATCCAATCACTATTTAATCAAATGAGAAACTGCATAATTATAGCATGACAATATACTGTATATATATATCTATATTTATTTAGTGAATGGTGCACCACCCCATGTGCAAATCCATCATTAAAAAAAAGAAAGAGAGAAAAAAAGAAAATCATACATGAATACAAATACAGATATAAACAGAGCAAGGTTAGTTGACCTCAGGTAGTAGGAGATAGTTCATCACTGCATGTTGATTTAACATTGTTCTGCCATTTCATCCATTTTTTTTCATACAAAGACATTTTTTCATATATATATATATATAAATTCAATATATATATTGAATTTCACCCATCATTTCTATCCATTTTGACAGTTGTGTTTTTTTGCAGCCACTTATTAATTAATTACTAATAATAACTAGAAATGCTTTCTGATGATTACCACAAAGTACTCTGGGAAATGTATCAGTAACTGGCGTAGAAGAGGAAATTATTATACAAAATGAGCCCCAGAATGTGTTCAGCGTTACAGACTGGCACATAAAATTGTCACTTCTTAACGTTGGCCGTGAAATGGTTTGTGCAGGCTTTATAGGGAGTTTTGAATGAGGTTCAACGCTGCAAATGATTGCTATCATTTATTTTAAGAACATTTCTCTGTATATACATGCCTCAGAGACTCTTGACTTTAAATTCTTGGCTGTGACGCTGTGCACCCATACACATGTTTTCTGTGGAAACATATACATGCCACTTTTTTACAGCAACAAAATAAACGATTTTCATAAGCACATGCCTGTACCAGTGGCAATAAAACCTCACAGCTTGGCATGTAGGAAGGTCAGCATGCACCTATAAAAGAACAACAGAAAGCAAGAGGGGACCAGATAGAAATGATTGCGTAGAATAAATGCGCTCACTATCTAGCCTGTTCATCTGTACAGTGGGCCAAGAAACAAGGTCTTCCTCACGATGTGAAATGGAACAGAACAGTTTGGGGCAGCGAATCACAGATAGATATGGCAGAATGGATGGTAAACACACACAAAATTGCTGTGTTTATTTTTGAATAGGGCTGTTGTGTTCTTTCTGCCAAGAGCGGTGACTGAGATTGGAGGACCAAAAAATTGCTGGTGGGGATCGAGGACAGAAACACAAAAATTGAAGAGGAGGCCAGAGGGTTTACTTCTGATTAGAAATATACTCTTCCCCCTCCAAACCATATTGCAGACATTTCCTCAAGTCTTTATAGTTTTTCTTTTTTGGACTGCAGTATTGTTCCCTTCCAAGTCTCACTCTGTGCTCTGGGGCCAGTTCACCCATGTTGTAGGTCTGAACTCTGGCTAATGGAACTGAAGATGGACATCAAGAGCTCTGTACCATGGTCCATTTTTGCTGGACTTTGTGCGATATTTTTAAGTGCAACAACTAGAGCCTCTTTCTATTGGATTTCCAATCCATAGAACCACCAAAATGGCTATTTTCATTCTGCACAAAGCCGGGCTGAGGTCACCTATACACTGAGTCTTTGCCTCTGTCCTGCTTCACCCACCAGGCCTCCAGATGTCCAGATTAGCCCAAGCTTCGCCAGTGCTTCACTTCAAAGGCATGCCAATTGAAAATGGCTCTCATGGCAGGGAGCTGCAGGGCCACTGGCCTGTCAAAGCATTATGTGGAGGCAGCCGTATAGAAAAGGCCTGCACAATGAAAGTGTCAGTGAGAACCTGAGATTAGCCTCTGTGATTGATGAGCGTTTTATAGTGGCTTGTTGAAGCGCTGCCTCAGTCACCTGGAGGAGGCTATGGAGAAAGAAGCCATTCTGTACACTTTTAAAGGACTATAGACTTAAAGTACAGCAATGGACAACTACAGATTTTATTTTCGTAGCTTTGGCCAATGGTTCTCTCGGTTATGATATCGACTCACAAACGTATTTGGTGAGATCTGGAACTCATGGGGACATTAAAATTATTACCCCAAAAATTTAAGTTTACAGGGAGAGTACTCCACCAATTTAGCATTGTACTCCTATAACATTGTTGGACTTAAAATTTACTCAAGTGACATCACTCGAGGGCAATATATCAGATTTTACGCAGCTCCCTCTGGAGAGCTGTGTAAAATCAGCGGAGTTCCCCTTTAATAATGTCGCTGCCATATGAGATCTCAGCAGTTTGTTTGGTGAGTACAGCGTTATCATAGCTGGTAGTTCTTAAACTGTTTTCCTCCAACAGGAATATGTGAAAATGTATATTGAAGTTAAAAAGTCATGACCAACACGCTGAGAATCAAACATCTCTATCCAGCTTTACTTATGCCGCCGCAGCACAGTATTTTTCCAGCCTCCTAAAACACAACATAAACATTTCACAATGCATATCTGTATGTCTGATGTTCCAAGAGATGTGCCAGCTTTTTATGTCGACCACACCGCAGATCCGTGCAGGAATACAGCATCGGTACCACGTAATCTCCACCCACAGGCACATACTGTACGAGTCGTCAGCTCATGATTTAGATGGATGATACTGGCTCACAGCATAAGACTGTAGGTCTGATAAGAGCATGGCATGAAGGCTGCAACTGGAATTCTCCAAATCTAGATATGGAGTCTGTTTTTGGAATTTATGGAGATGGTTGTGTATTATGTTATGACGCGCAGAGAACTGGTTTAGGAGTGTGTGTAAAGGGTCAGCTTGGTGTGTAAGGTGAAGTAGATAAAAAAGAGGGGGAAAGTTGTCTTATGGATTAGATGGCTTTACATTCTGGGTCATCTGCTTCACCCAAATCACTGTAATCTTCCTCACTGAAGAGAGACAAAGGGGAAGAGAAATGATCAGTGTTGTTGCTCATTTTCTTTTCTATTCCTTGCTAATGTTGTCTTCCTCGTTTGCTTTTATACCCTCTTTTATTCCCTGTCTGTCTGTACTACTCTCTCTATCCATCTACACTCCTCTCTCATTCATTCTTCTTCTCCTCTCCATGTATCTCATCTTTTATTTATTTCTTGCCTTCCGCCTTCACTTTCTCTTCATGTCTCCCTTTCCATCCCTCTTTCTATCAGCCTGTTCTTTTTTTTCCCTCTACAATAATCACAGAAATATACTGCACTCTTTGTATAGGTCCCTCTATCTTTTTCATTGTCTGGGTAATGGTGCTGTCGTTCAGCCGTTTCGCCATCTGAAGGGCTTTTGAGCAGCACCTGAGTGATGCCCCTGTAAGACATAACGCTTACAAGAAAAAAGTATTTGCCATGAATTTCTGATCTTACTTTCATTTTACATTCTCATCTTACTTTGCCGCCTGTCCCTGTTTCCCTCCTCAGTCATGATTACAGTGGTGGGCCTAATTGGAGCTGTGCTATCAGAGCTGCGGTGCGTTTGCAGCCGCCAATAGGCTGCTGAATGGATCTGAGTTAAGCATGCTGCGGGGGCCAGCCTCTCACACATTGATGGTATGTCAGGATATCTGATGCAGGCCCGAGTGATAGCAAAGAGGATCTGAGAATAAAAAACATTTAAAGGCTTTACTGCCACTTTAACTGAAAAGTGGAGAGGAAGGAAAATTGCTCTGTTCACTTTTCTGTGGCCATGCTGTCTTGGATACTATGGCCCCTTTCAGACATGCACCTCACTGTGTAAATGCATGGCTATTTTAACATGTTGGTCTTATGTTTGAATAAGGACTTGAGTTACTTTTCAAGTCCAACTTACTTTGGCGGACCTTTTAACACTTCCTACACAGCTCAAGTCTGAAATGAATGCTGTCACGGTAATGTAAAGGCTGCAGCAGGGCAGTTTAAATAAACGGGGAAACTCACTACTGGAATCACCATGAGGATAAATGATGATAAATCTACTTGGAAATCATATAAATCTTATAACTTAAGAGCGTGCCCAAACCCAAAATAATTTTAAGTTGTGTTAAACATTGTTTTTCATAAAAACTTCCCAGGATATGCCAGTGGATGACATTTCTGAGCAGCACAGTGAAAAACAAAAACAGCCGAGGGTTCAGAGGACAAACTACTCTCTGTGTTCCACTTTCAAAAGCAATGTAATTATATTTAATTATCTTTTCTTATACATAAAGAAAATCAGATTTGTTTTGTAACAAAGTACTGTGAATGAGCCAATTTGAAATTATCAAGGGAATTATTCTCATGTCAGATCAGTCAAAAAAAGAGTAAATTATTTCACAGTTTGAAACAGCAAAACACTTTACATACAGCATGCGAGCAAATAGAAATTAAATGAGTCACAACATCTTTATCGTCTTCAAATTATCAACCACAAAATAAGTTTCAAAATCCATTTCTCTTGCAGCCTGTGACAGAACTGAGAACATGGTTTTCTTCATATTTTTACTTCCCATCTCACTTCTACTTCCAATCAGTGGAAGTAGAAGTACCACTCGAGCTTCAGGTGTCAAATACAGCTCTAGTGTTGCAGCTCTATTCCTAATGGTCCTGTCATGTTTGAGGAAAGCCATTACAGAACATTTATGCAACAGAGACCTACATTTGAAGACCAAAAAGTCATTACTTTGCACTTAGATTAAGCCACCAATTTAACAGATTCCAAATCTGAATAGGGCTTATGATATGACCCACACTTTTGTCTCTCTTTCACATTCTCATTCTGAGAATATTGCTCACATTTCTGTCAGTTTTATAACACTACCAGTGGACAAATTGTCAGTAGCTTTGGATGTTGCTTCACCATTGGTTTTGTGAGAGGCAGACAGACATCTTTACCGGTTGCTGACTGAGAGGCTATTAGCCTCCTGGTCCCATCGCCATTCCTCCTGTGGCTGCTCAGTCCCCGGTCTCCACAGGCCCTTCCTCAGCACTGCCTGTAACCCGCAGACCCCTCTATCTGAGTTCAGTCAAGTGGGAGGAGGGGGTGGGGAGGACGGAGCAGGGCTGAAAAGACGGAGGGATAGAGGGAGAGTTGTGCTCCACTGAGGCACGTCAGCCACTCTCAAACTATCACCCTCTGAAAGTCAGCCACAGTGAAAATCGAAAGTTAGAATAGGAGAGATAGTGAAGAATGGGACAGGGGAGGAGAATGGAGTGCGAGGAAGGGTGAAGAGTGATATGAAGAAGACCAAACACAACATATTTTGAGGGATTTTGGCCAGATAAGACTGAGGTGTGAAAAGATCTGGCACTGCAGGGAAAGTTTTGTTCCTGAAGGACTGAGCAACACAGTAATGTGGCACTTATGGTGCTGCTTTAGCTTTATTTGCACAAAAATGTGCTTACAGTAAATGGATATTGTATGCAAATTTATATATTGCGGGATGGATTCATTTTGTGCCATTATTTGGCTACAATTGTCAGAGTGCAATCGTATGTGCTAATTGGCACTGGAGGTGATCATTCAGAGAATCATCTGCCAGAAGATAGCAGCACGGCTTCATGTGTGACTTGTTTTGTTAACAATATTGGATCGACCACATTGCCCTGAAGATAACCATTGTCAATACTGCCTCTTTTCAGTGAGTCTTATTCCCATTAGTAAGACATTGTATTCCTGTGTACCCCCTGAAGGTAGATGATGATAGACAGCTACCTTTAGTACAATATATGTCATTCATAGCTCATTACACAGTGCAGCTCTTGAGGGGAGAAATGAACTAGCTGCCTGATTATAGTGCTAATGATAAAAAATATGATATAGTGCAGGATGTTATTAGGTGAACATTTGCTGTCAGACTGAAAATGAAAAGCAAACGTTTAAATGAAGAGAAGCAAGTTTACTGATACACGCAATTTGCTTTTAAAGGTCATCTGAGCTTTGTACTCTGCCAGTGGTTTGTTGTGCACTTCCAGTCAACAGCAACAATTTCCTACCAGGACTTCTAAATAGATTTTAAAGCCATTTCATCTTTGCTCACTCAGTCAAACTCATTTAAATCCCATTCACCCAATCAGTGCCTTTTATGGAACCAGTTCTCTAACTACGTCTTTAACTCTATCCCTGGTTAACTGGGGCTTTCTGAAAGCTTTCTTGGATCATGCAAACATTCAGCCCCATGCTGGAGCGCTGAAATAGTCGAAGCTTAGGTGTCGTACCTTCAAATGTTAAATATAATTAGTGGTATAATCATTTGCTGTGTGCTTTGCACTTGTATCCAGCTCTCCTAATGCATCCATGGTGAAGACGGAAAGAGAAACAGAAACTGATCCCGGGCCTCTGCTTGTAAAAAAAAAACCAAAAAAAAAAACCTTGGATTTCTGCATCAGTTCAAGCTGATACAAATTTGCACCCTTAACTGTCAGATTCTACTTTGTATCTTCTCTGGTACGTCTATATTGGAGTTTGTACCATGTTCTTAATGGCTGACATCATCCTCCCAGCTCAGAGATGGACAAAGTTTGATGGAATAGATAGCAGAGCAGCCCAGTGGCTCAAATTTGGAGGGATTAGATGAAAGTAAGATAGATTTTTATCAAATAGCCCATCCTATGTGCTCTAACTTGAGGGAATCTCACATTCCATCAGGTTTTAAGCGATAAAAATGGATCGGATTGTGCTTGAGCTGTGTGGTTTTCTGCGTGTTTGTGCAGACACAGGGTTTTTTGGATCTGTAATGTGTTGTGCTTTCATTCCCTCTGCTCCATAATATGTTGGCATTTTCCAGCTTTGACTGCTCTTCATCCAGACTCAGTCAAATAGTGACTCAGATCAGTCGGAGTGCCACTACACTCTGCCCACATGCTGGTTGTGTGGGAAGAAGCTGAATGTTTAAAAACTGTTAGATGGAAGGAGATGGAAAGGTTACGATTTATGTCTCTGTGAGACAAATGTCTCAGCCACTGTCCTCATCCCTCTCCTCATCCCTCTGGCAGCCACGGGATAATTCATTAATCCGTCTGCCTGCCGATTGTAGAGGGGAAAAAAAGAATGCAATAATCGTTCATCAAGTCCAGCTTGAGGCCCGCGAGTAAACCATGGGAGAGGAGGGCTTTCATATTCATCCTGCTTTATTGTCCCTACTTTGCCCCACCACCCGGTCAGACAGTTATGAGGGGAAGGACTGAGCAGTGCATATAAAACAACTTGTATGCAGGAGGATAAATGCCAGTCAATAAAAGACCCCTCACTGTCAGAGAGGCCTTTCTAAGAGAGTAAACAAGCTCATGGTTCACAAGCTCTCCTGCATGCTGCTGAATCAAATTCGGTCATGCTTTTTTTTTTACAAGCTTCTGAAGAGACATTCATGATGTGAGGTAATGTTTATTTGGGCGTAATGCTTCTTGGTCCGAATTTAAAGTGATTTATGCTCCACATGAAACTCTGAACTGAACGCTAACAGCTCCTGTTTTTACTGTTGGATGCATAATGTTTCTGAGGGATTAATTCTGTTGTTATCTATTTCTCCACTGCACATTCTTATTTTATGGTTCATGTCATATGCTTTGTTTTAATGGTCTTATTTTATGGGGTGAATGAATCACTTTTTTACTGCCTGTCATTTGTTTAAATGACAAAATTTTTTATTTCTGGATGTTTTCCAGAATATATTTAGCATGTATGGTTGGGGGCGGGCCTTGAGTTTTGTTGATGGCTGCTGTATTTTACCCCTACTGCCTGCACTGAGACTAGCCTCAGGTTTTCTTCTACTCTTTATGACCCACAATCCTGTCTGTGCTCTCTGTTTTTGCCACATTTCTCCTGTTGTATAATCTCTCCACTTCTCTCTGCTTTCACCTCTGGCTTGTATGGTAACATGATGTGACTTCAGGCATCATGTACACATACTGTATAAAACATATAGTGCTAATGGACAAAGCTCTTTAATTGAATCTACTCTTGTTGTGGCTGTTGCAAAATACCAACACATATCCTGTTAAAGATCATGCCCATGATGTGCTGTTGATATTTAATATTCTGCACTCTGACATCAGTGTTTGTGTAAATGCATATGACATTAAAAGTAACCCTGTTAACCCTAAAAGGCAGATGGTGGAATTCTGTTTTTGCTCACCACAGTATCTAGTGGTTTTACAAGCTTACTGCAGATTAGTATTCTGACAAAATACAAATTGTAAATGACGAAATGGAAATGGCTTTCAATGCTGGAGGGATTTTTGAGAAATAGACACAGGAGAAAAACTAATTCAGACTTCTCATTATAAAACAAGAACAAATGTTGGCTCACCTCACCTGGGCTGCAGCAGCAGCGGTGTGGTGATGCTTTCTATTTTTTTAATAAGCCTTGTAAGGCTAACTTGTAAGTTAGAATGAGTCTCTCCGATTGGCCGTGAATAGCAGAGTACCTGCCTGCATCAAGAGAGTCGCAAACAGGACATCAAGTCAAAAAAGATGAGAATATGCACTTTTTCTTCTCTGTTATGATGTTATTTGTTGCAATCAAAAAATTAGTCAGAATGATTCTCAGTTCCCACTGTGGATGGCTGCAGTGCTATTTACATTGCTTAACATTGTTTGGCCATTCAGTATTTTGTCGTCATTACATTGAAACAGATTTGTGATATATTCATGGAAATGTTGCCCTCAAACAACAAGTGAAACAGGTGAACGTACAAAGCAGAAGATCATCTTTAGTAACCTGAAAGCTCTGAATGTCTAGTAGTTTTATGTGAAAGTTGGATATTCGTAACACAGATGCAGCTGTGCTGTAATTGTATGTTACTGGTGCAAACTTCTAGTGTCTGTGCGAGCATAATCCTTTGAACGTTAATGAGGTGTTGTTGTGCATGTACATGCAGTCAGTGTTTAAAGAACTGATTTGCAGAATTGTAATGATCTCATTTGTGTGTTAGAATCATGTTCTTTACTCACACTTATCGGTAAACTATGCACACACAAACACGCTCCGCTCACACATGCTGCTGCTTTGTACGGACCTATAAGTGTGTTGCTTTCGTCAACTTCAGGTCTGTTTACATAAGATTGTGAGACTAAAGATGGCCTACACTCCCCACCACTCCCCTCTGCACGTCTAGCTTCGGTCTTTGCAGCCATTAATCAGAGAGTGATATACAGATGGTCCCACTCACCCCCTCGCACTGGCTTTGTATTATTTCAACACCCACCCTGCATGTTAAAGGCATGCAACCCATAGATGCATGTGAGAAATGAAAGCAATATATGTATGTGTATATATATATATATATATATATATATATATATATATGTAAGATAAATATTTATAGAGAGAGTAAGAGAAGGCCTCTTGCAGAATTTGCGTGGTACTAGCACCACACTGGGACCATGTGATTTATTAGGTGTGTTGAGGTTATCAGTGATTTAATTCTGTTTGTGTAAAAGTGTTTTACAGTCTATTATTAATTTTAAAATGTTACATTACTTCTCTGCACTGGCTGGTTGATTAAAAGTCACTGTAGTTCCCTGTTCGTGTTTCCCATGTTTTAAATGAGAGTAGAGGGTATGTTGATATAATTAACCATGTATCATATTGCTGCTTCAGGCAGTGCATGTGCTGGTATGACTTTCTTTCTGTTCTGAGCTGCCAAGGGCAACATCCAGCACATACACTATGTAACAAATTCCACTGTGGGCAGAACAATTTTGTATAGTTATATATTGTATAGTTCTGATATTGTGAATGTGATTGAAATTGCAATTATTTTCTGTAAATTAAATGCCATGCATGTAGTGGTGGTTTTAACAGTATATAATAACATATAACATATATATATGTGTGTGTATAAGAAATACTAATGGCAGTATTACTACTATAGTGTTCACTTACATTAAAAATGACAAACTGTACTGTAGCTGTTTGAGCTAACATTAACTTTACTCTGACACTGACAGTCTTTACAGAGGGTTTTGATTCAGAGCTGTTAAGTTAAAAAGGCAATGATATGATGTGCTTCAAACTTCAAACAGCTTGTAAAGATGTTTTAAAAGGATAAAGTTGGCAGTTTGATATTTGTGACATTTTCCTGCATTACCATGAACACACTCACTGTAGTTTATTTTGACTCAAAGGTTCAATTGATTCACCCACAAAAACATGGAAATTACAGTGCTCCCACCCTAATCAACCAACACTGATAACCAAAATGCAGGAAATAAATACCCAGAAATAAACCATAGATAAAAAAAACATAAAAGTGTATTCCATAATAAAAAACGTTAAAACCATCCAAACAACAATATACAGCATACACCGTCCTGCTGGCAGAAAGCATAAGAGCACTAAATGTTTGTTAATCTGCTGCTGAAAATAGTCCCACACAAATGCACTATTTAATCCTTTTTGAGCAATGTTTGCCAAAAACTGGCATGCCCAGCTGTTGAAGATTACTGACCCTTTTTTAAAAAGCCATTTAAAAGAAGTTTTTTTTTTTTTTTTTTTAGATTTACATCTTCAGTAAGAACAAATAGGCTCGGGGCCACAGTGCCACAGATAGGTAATGGAAATCAGAAAGTACTGAGAGATGGACGCAACTGTTGATGCCTTGTAGAATGCACTCCTACGCAAATAGCATTACAAAACTACTATGAATTGTTCAGCACTACTCATCTCATAACTATAAAACCTGGGGTCACATCTGACAGCAGCTCTTTGAAAACTTCTCCATCCTAATCCACATCTGGGAAAACAGGTTGTGGCATGTAATTCACATTTCACAGGCGTCCTCTGTCAATATCAACACCCTTAATTACAGTATGTGTGTGTTTCTTTGTGTTTCTCTTTCTCTGTGTGTGTTTTGTATCTGTACCGTAAATGAAGAGCACCATACTGTGTAATAGCTGCAGCCTTCTGTCTTTTTTTGACTCATATCTGTAGTTATGTTTCCAGATGACAGAGCCATATGGGCCTCATCAGTTCTAAAATCCATCCCTGCGAATGATGGACAGTTTTTTCACTATTCGCTATGACTTTTCCCAACACTTTGGTGTAGTTTTGCACCCGTAGCCTCAAGCTTATATGCGCTACTTTAATGTTTAAGGAAAATGAAGGTTTAAGGTTTTAAATGTTTGATAACTGCTTCCCTAATTAAGAGTTATCCACAGTGTGGCTAAATGTTTTCTTCTACTTTACAATTTTTAACCTATGAAGTGAACAGTTTCACTTTGTTGTATACATCAGTCTACAGACATGCAAGGTATTGAATCATGATTCACAGCCATTTCTTTTTTTTTCTTTTTCTTTCTCATTTTGGAGGGAAATCGCTAAGAGCTTTTTAACACAGCTTTTCAAATTGGTTAAGGGAATGTGAATTCCCCCTAACCACTGTGATACTGTGTACAGCATGGGAAATATAGTAAATCCCTTTATGCTACACAAACCTCCATGTGGTTAAATCCGGTTAAAGGTCCACACTTTGGGTCCCACAAAGATTGAAAAGAAATTGCTCTTTTCCTGCGGTTTTTCATGTGACATTAAAAGCCCCGCCAGACGGCCCCTCCGCTCTGTTGCTTTGAAATTTTGATTTGTAAAAGCTGGTTTCAAACAGCACTACATCACACAGAGCTATGCTTGTCCCAGTGTCAGGTTGTATCAGGATTGTTGTGCCTGATGTGGCCTGGACAGCTTTGTCCCTCTCTGCAGGAGACACCATCGCAGTGCAGGAAGCTTTCTTTTTTACTGCACTGCCCACTGTACTGTTTGACACTCAGACTGCAACTAACAATTGTTTCTGTTATTTGTGAATGTATTCAAGTATTTTGGCCATTGGAAGTGACAGGAAGTGAGATAAGATAAGATATACTTTATTTTTTCTTGATAATGACACAATCGAATATCATAATTGATGATTCATTTGCTGTAGATCAACTAAACGTTTCCGCACTATTTGCCACACCTACACTTATGTGTGCATAATATGCTATAATATATGGAAATGCTCTTTTGTCCATTAGTAAACTATACTACACTACAGAGTGTTGTCTGCAAATGTCACTGCTTTCATCTTATGAACTCTGACATGATTTAGCTTCTGCTAACTTTCCCCTTTTTCTTTCTTTCTTCCTTTCTTTCAGCGCTCAGTCCATGGATTTCCACTTTCTCCCACCCTGGTGTGAGAGACTACTCCCAGCTCACCCTTGACCTGACTAGGAATGAACTTATTGTGGGTGCCAGGTAAGAAACTGTTAATCCACTCAGCTTGTCACCCCATAGACCACATTATTTAGAATGTGATACCCTTTCTGACTCACTCATACAGCGTGGTTTTCCGATAATGATGCTTCTTAAGTGCTCTGCCGAGACCTCGTTGGACCAAGTCAAGCTTTGGATTTGGCAGAAGAACTGGATTTGGAAGAAATACGTCATGCCAAAATAGTGCGTGTGGCTGTGTGGGTGTATGTGTGTCTTTGTGTGTGTGTGTGTGTGTGTGTGTGTGTGTGTGTGTGTCTTCATGTTCTCATGAGATGACATGAGTTTAACTTTAGCCTAGTTTGACCCTGTTAAAAACACACTGGCTCACAATACTTAAATGCAGCTGAAAACAATATCCTGTGACTGATGGACAGTTACAATGTGGCCTTTAATCGGCTTTGCTTTAAGTTGACAGCAGCTAAACCCATGTTAACCCCATTTTATCTGGATAATGGCCAATCATATTGTCTCCTTTTCCTCTCTCCTCAATCCAGAAACTATCTGTTCAGACTGGACCTCAGTAACATGTCGCTGATACAGGTAGGCATGCTAATGTATCTATTCCCCTCCTTTCTCTCTGGTTTCCTGTGGTTTTAAAGTTATTATTTTCTGGGGATATATCACTCTTTTCCCACAAAACCAGGATTTATTGACCCTAAGTTTGATTTTAAAAACAAGTTTTGTTTTGAAGTGAGGATAATTCATGAGAAAATTATATTTTTTCAGTTTTTTGTTGTGATTTACTATGTTCAAGTGGTTCTATAGGATCATCTTTTTGTAGTACTGATTGGAGGTGACCACTGCCTGCAGTGTCATGGAAGGAGAGTCTGTCATATGCAGCCATTTTGACAAATATATCATCCAGTTGTTTTGGTTGTTTAAGGTGTGGGATCCTTCCTGTAGGACATTTTGTTGTGTGATTTTCTGCACTCAGTGCTCCACTATTACTCCCACAAATTTGTGGTTTCAGAGCACGGAGACTTGCAAGCCTGATAAAGCCACTTGTTGTTCTGTGTGCATATTTCATCATTGCTTTACAGATACACTCTGTTTCATTTACATTTATTGTACCTAAGTTTGGTATCAAACCAGCTGCTCTTGTATCATGAAATGTGATTTTAAAAAACACAACTGCTGGCTGAAAAGTTTTATTTCCACAGTAATGGCATTTCAAAGTCATAATTCAGTATTTTAGCCATGACAGTCAGTCTAGACCAAGATTAGAGGTCAAGGTCAGAAAGTAGACAGTAGAAAGTCCATAAAGGAGAGATGAGTGTCAGCTTGTGTGTGTGTCTCTCCGCCTTGTACATACAGAAAAGCACAGAGCCACAGATCTCATTCATCTATTATATGTTTGTAGCATCTTGATAACTTCTGGTGGGCATAACATTATCTGATTAGATACTTTGGGAGCAGTTTACACAGAAATCTAATAAAGAGAGTCACAAGAGCCTAAAGCAAAACCCTCCAATGACGGCTACTTTGATTAACTTTTAAAACCGAACATGTTTTCTGACACTACAAAGACAGATTTTTGTTAATGAGACAAACTCTGTGAGCAAGAAAACAGCAAGTGAGTTTCCTCTGCTGACTTTTTCTTTTATCCAATTCCCAGTTTCTTAAAAGCTTCTTTACAACTGTCCAGTAACTTGGAATCTTTAGTTTCATTTGATGTCTTTTTCAAAATTGTTATTACTGTTTGTTTCTCTGCAGGGTCACAGCAAGACATGTCATGCAAGATTCTCTTAAATTCAGTTTGACCACTTTAGACTTATAAACTAAATAAATGTGACATAAATAGTATCTAAATATGCTATAATTGTGAATATGTGATTATGCTCTAAAGATATAACAGATTTTTGTTTGAATGGGTGGTCACTTGTCTCATGATGATTAGTGATTTCAAGTTATAGTACATTATTTAATTCAGTTATAGCATTTCCTTGGGGAAATGTGTCATCTAACATGAGTACAATAGCATTTACAGTATGATAGGTAACAGCTTGATGTGGCGGCTATATTTAATAACAAATGACAACAATAAAATAAAATGTTTGATGGTTTTGAACTTCCTGAAAGATCACAAAGGTCACAAGAAACATATGTGGTAGTTGCATCAGCAGAAAATTGAAATTTCTGAGCATTTCTGTTGTGGTTTTGTTGTTGCTGTGGTGCTTTGCTACCACACTTACACGTCATCACAAAAATAAATAGTCATTTCTCTTGATTTTCTATCAGTGAAATTAAAGTCTCTGGCCAAATGTCCGTTATGTTATAAAGGTTAATGAATGGAATACATTTTAAATGACTATCAGGAGAAGAGTGCATGTTGAGGTAAGACTCATAAATAAATATTGTTTAATATCCTCCATGTTGCAAAGTATATAATTGGATTGAGTGTGATGAGTGTTCCTAGACACATACATGGGTGTGACGTGTGTGTTTTGAGAAAGGCCTGTGGTGATGTAAGTGCCGTGTGGTGAAATAGTTTTAGTATAGCCGGGAGTGTTTGCTCTGGGGCAGAGGGTTGCCGTATGGTTGCATCAAACATCACAAATGACAAGCCCCTGACTCTCTATGGGACAGTGTAATCTAAACCAGTATATCACTGTCACTGAGTAAAGAAAAACAGTCTTAATATAACCCAGACAGCACAGTGCACAGTTTCCATGCTTCAAATGACTGTAGGAGATATTCTTTTCAGTTTGCAAGGCTGATTTAATGACATATTCCAACTCTGTTAGGGTCAATTACATTTCTATTAACTCTTCACACCAAGAATTTGATATTTACGTGTAAAGTAAATGAAGGGGTGGGAGTGTAAACCATAATAACATGAGACAAACTTTGGGAGCATAAAGTAACTGACAATAAAGAAAGCAGACTAAATATTCACCTCGATGATGTACCCATCTCATGCAAATTAATTTTCATACATTACTGACATGTTGGTAAAAAAGGTAGAAAATCAATTTAAAAACTGTGGGCTTTTGAGAATGATTGACAATCATAGTATCTTTAAAATACAATTATTTGCTCTATGCAATTAAGCCAGCATAATTTGCCTTTTGCTCACAGGCCTGTGTGACCTTTTTCAATTCTTGGAACCATTTAAAAATAACCACAAATATCTTAAAAATCTGATTTGCAGCATCAGTCACCTAATTATTTCAAGGACAACGATGTGCCTTATTTTACACTACATTTCCCCACAGGATGAAAGCACATCACCAGACTCAACTTTGTCTGACAAAGTCCCCTTTCACAGCAGCCACAACTGAATGACACGATGTGTACAGCTGCCACCCGTGTGTCACTGCTGATATCAATGCGCCCTTTGTCTGCATGTCCTAGTTGTCAAGTTTTGGAGGAGAGAAGTTGACTTATGAGGGTTTTCATTTGTTTTCACCCTGGTTGTGTTTTTCTCTGCAGCTCCATGAAGCTGTACACTTTGTCCTGAAATAGGTATCTGCCATCTTAACATCTTTATGACACACAGAAGGCATACACACATGCATTTACAGTGCACACACAAATATCCACACACATGCACTCAAACAAAATCCCTAAATTTGTTTCCCTCACACACACGTGTGCCTACACACACACACACACACACACCGGCTCAGCTTATTGTGAGCTATAGGGATAAATGAGGGAGATCCTTCTTCTCTCTGGCCAACGCAGAGGTGTCATCTGTGATGCCAAAGCTGAAATCAATGAGAACATTATACAAACTGCCCAGTGAAGCAGAGAGGAGGGTCTGTACCCCCATGCTCATTTGCCAGTAAACGAAAGCTGTCCACAGAGACGGAGGAGAGCGACATCTTAAAATACTCCCTTCCTTTTGTTGTATAACCGAATGGAAAATAAACCCAGATCTCCCACTTGCCAGTTCAAGCCTCTGCTTCAACATCAAAGACTCATTTCCCTAAGGCACTCTAGATTCCTGAACCAGTGATATGTTGCTTAAATGTCCAAACCACCTGTCAGAGGCTAATGCTGTTTTCACACTGGGTTTGCTTGTTTGAGTTCAAACTCGAGTTCAATATTGTCTGCACTCCCTCATGACCCTCATCAAAGTGTAACTTTTAACAGTGCCAGGAAACGATGTGAGAACCCATTTTGATGTACACAGGAGCTGTAAAATGTAAGGACAGGTGGACTGAAGGAGTAAGCAGAAGTTCCTTCTTATTGTCAGTCACCTTACAGCAGTGCTCTCATGACTTAAACCACTTACATGTTAAGTGTGTCCTTGACTTCTAAATTCAAAAATACAACCTTATTTGAAGGCAGTATAAGCTGCCAGTGTGAAAGCTAACTGCAGCAGCTACACCCAGGGACCAAGTGGACCTGTAGAAATGGACCCAGCCGTGTGGGACGCAAAGCATGACTGGCTTTAGTCATTCATTGAGAGTAGGTGAAAGTCATACTGACACTTTTTAGAAACGACCTACTGATTGATTGAAAAGCAAACCAAAGAGGGTGGCCCACTCACGGTGTGGTCACAATGCTGCATTCTCTGCTCCCCCATTCATGTGTTTGGACTGCTCAGTCTGGGCTTTCCAAGTGGGCCATTATTACAGCCTGTAACCACACACCACTGCTACCATCACTATCCCTCCCCCCTTGTAGTGTCCACTTTCCTCTTCAGTGTGAAACTATTAGAGATTGTATGTGTTGGTGTGTGTGGTTTGTTTGTGTGTCATCCAAAGGGCTATCCATGACGGCACCAAATTAAAGAGTCAGCCCAGACCAATCCGCTTCACACCTGAAGCCAAAACAACCATTGTCTAGGTGCAAGATGAAGGGCTGGAGGTATTTTTATCAGTGTATGTGTGTGTGTGTGTGTGTGTGGAGACAGACAAGTGTGTACATGCCAGCTTTGCAGTCTTTCAGTGGCAGAGGGTTTTGAAGGTGGACCATGCAGGGAGGGGTGGAGCACTGAGGTGCTGATGCCAGGGCTTTTAAGGGCTCAGTCCAGGCTGTTCTGTTCAGGCACCTGGGAGAACACCTGCCACGGCCATTAGTGAGCAGGCAAGCGTAGAGGACTGAATGCGTAGGCAATCAGCAGAGAAAGCGAGTAAGAGGGAGAAGAGACAGACAAGTAGAGCAGGGGATAAAGAGGTAGGCAGGAGTAGCAGAATAAAAGACAGGAAAGATAACAGGAAGAAAAGGAACAAGAAACAGAAGCAGAGACCAAGAGAACAACCTGAAAATCACACATACAGAGCTGAGATGAAGATGAATAAGAGAAAGAAGAGGAGTGAATATGAGAGAGTGTGAGGGAGGTGACAAGCTTTCAGTCTGCTCCAGCATAACATTTTCTCTCTGGGCGTTTTCTCTAGCCTCTGTGTCTCTGTGCAGTCATACAAAATACCAGAATACCATTTCCCTGGTGTACAGTACCTACACAGGACGTGTGCGTGGAGAGCTTTCACAGCCTTCAGAGATGATGTTTCTTGCATACACCGCCTCCCTGTTGATGTGTTTTTGTAGAGGAGAAGCAGACTTTGGCAAAGTTTTCCTATTGGCTGATAAAAAAAACAAACATCTATCCTACATTGAAGATCAATTGAGAATTACACTAAACCACCTCTCCTCATGTGGTACTGTCATACAGAATGAATTAAATGTACTATAATATCTTTGAACTCAATGAGATTTGTGTGATCCTACTTCACCAATTTAAGGCACAAACAGGTCTTAGGTAGTTGCATAATTGCCTGGAAATATTAGAACATGACCATGTTGTTAAGTAATCTTATTTATGTGGTAATAAAACTCTACAGCATGTGTAAAGTGTAGTTTGGACATAATGTTTTTCCTGTATCACTTGAAGGATAATTCTGGTTTATTACAACTTTGATCTTATTTTCAGAGTTTCGGCTGTCATTATGGAGCATTGTGTTACTTCAGGCAAAGCACTGAGGTCATGCTTGCATTAGCTGATTGTCATCTGCATCATTCATGCTGCACCATCAGTGGTTCATTCACTTTTTTGGCTGCCAGCTGACTTTTTACATCCAATCATATTTATACTGGTGTACATGGTGGTCTTTATAACCTGACACTTCTCTCCATCTCCTCCAACCATTATGCCAAAACCTGATGTTTTTGGTTTTGGTGACTATAGTAAGATCTAACTTTCACACACTGTATGTGTTTGTTAAGAAGGGATGATCCCCTTCTGCCAAGTCTAAACTTACCACCATTTCCAATAAATGGACAATTCCATCATGTACCTAACTACCTACCCTAACCAATAAGATCTCGAAACACACGACATCACTAAAGGGAAGTTTGATGGGTCAGACAATCAGACAGGTTGTAAAAAAAGAGGTTTGATAAACTCATTTGGAAGAGAAAACAAAGGTGAGCAGGAAAGTTATTTATTTAGTTGCATGTGCAAACAGTTTTCCTTTGCAATGCAGTGATTTAGGTAATCTGGCTAACCTGCTGTCTAATCACCTGACCATTTATGTTTTTAGCCCCATCAGACTCTGTTGTAGCTGTGCTGCCATGTTCGCACATTTCAGCATTGAACTGGTTAGCACCATGTTATCATAACTGATAGATACAATTGGCAAAACTGTGAAAATGGAACCAAGATGTAATACACCAGAAATATTCCTTAGGTTTATTTTATATTATATTATTTTACATGGGAATATAAATCAATAGACACACTCATGCACAGACAAAAAACGCATGTAAAGACACATGAACACATATCCTGAACATTTGGGTGGAGATGTGTGAATGAATGACATCTTTTGTTATCGCCTCAAGATCATAATATGCAAAAACATATACAAAAACAATGTATTCTGCCCTTTATACAGATACTGTTCTTTAGACACAAACACACACACCATCACCCACCCACCTCACAATGGGACAACTCAGGCTTCCTATTCGGGCAGAGGTGAGACTGAACATCAGATGTTGCTGCATATTCTTAGAATTTAGAGTCTCTGTCCTTCCCTCACCCTCTTTCTCTCTTTTTATTTTTAAACCTTTTTCTCTCTCTGTCTGTTTTGTGGGATGTAGTGCTGGTATTAGTGCTGGTGGCGGGTCTGATTGCAATCCACCCACATGCTCTGTCCTAGCTGCACCCACTGACAGAGCTCTCTCTGTGATGTGCTGATCGGCCTAATCTCTGCCGCAATCAGAACAGCAGGAGGAAGGTGGTGGGAGGTGTGTGTGTGTGTGTGTGTGTGTGTGTGGTGGGGGATAAAACAGAGGAGTGGGAGAGTGGTAAAAACAGCAGAGGAAAAGCTCAAGTGTTTGATAGATGGGAGAGGAAAAGAAGAGCTGAAGCAAGAGCTCTGCTTTTGTCATCCGTTTCTCTCATTGTTTATTTTTCTTTGTATTGGGATGCATGTCTGCCAGATGTGCTATGAGCTATTCCACTGCTGTCAAGAAAAAAGTAACAGCAACTTTTGATAAGCAAACTTTTCATGTCTGTGATGGGAATGAATGCTCACTTGCCTCCGTATTTCTTTCTTCCTTCTTCCTTTTCTCTCACCTTCTTTTGTAATAGAAAATAACACAAGCAGAGCCCTGTTTGGATGGCTCTTTCTTTCTTCCTCATCTTGCAGGGTGCTAACAGGAGATAGAATATTGATTTTCCTCTTGCTAACATATTTGTACAAAACTATGGAGCTATAGAATTTTACTGAATATCTTTGTCTTTGGATGGATTGCTTTTTCCTCAAGTTTTTGAGTCACAGTACTCTGTGTTGTTCTTGTCAGTTTGTGTCAGATGCTCTGTTGTTTTTCCTTAGTCAGGCATGCCAAGAAATGACTTCACATACTGCTGCTCGAAACCCATCACTCACATACTGTACAAAGTACACACATGCATTCTCATAATGACTGCAACTATGAAGTGTTTTCACTTAAATTCTCTTTCTTTTTCTATCTTTTTCTCTCTTTTTCACTCGCACTCACAGATATGCACTTATTTGACAGGTTCATCAAAGGCTGCAGTGTTAGCCTCTTATGAGAAGATGGTAAAGAATGTAACTTCTGGTATCAGTCGGTGTAGAGTCACGAATATGTTGACCTGACTTTTTACTGAGCACTGCACTGAGAGAGATAAAGACATAAATAAGGAGAGGAGAAAGAATAAGAATGTTTAGGAGGTATACTGCAGGTAGAAATATGCAGTCGTGGAAAGAGTATAAAAATATCCTCCTCTTTGCTGACATTTTTGTACAGTCAGAATTCATGCATTTTGTACTCTGCTCAGTTAAAAGAACAACATTTTCTGTAAATTGAGAACAGAATAAGCAGTGAAAAATTACTATATCATAGGTTTAAAGAAATACTTTGCCAATTACTTCTGTTTTTAGTATCAGACACTACAACCTTCAGCTTGAAAGGTGGTTCTGAAAGGTTTGTTGCTTGCTCGAAGAGGACAGCAGCTGTTTCACAGTATTTGGTTTGATGGATGCCAACGGTGACAAAGCTTCACAATAAAATATTAAAATCTCCATAAATCTCTCTATAATCCTCCTCTCCACTGTCTATATGCTCAGTGTTCCAAGCACCTGTATTTTTGCCAAAACTGCTAAATATGCAGCTTTGTTTGTTGTGGGTGTGGTTAGCTGTTTACTTTTATTGCATGTGACTATGCTTACAACAGGCGGGTTCAATACACAGGTTTTCTGCAAAGTATTCCTTTAAAAGGTTGACCTGTGATTAAAACAAATTGAATTCTTGAAAACTGTCATTTTCAAGCAAACAATGAGCTAGGTAATAGTTTGCAAGCCCATAGTTATATATATCTAGCAGTCTATGAAACAGTCTATGCAACAAGCTGGCCAGCATGCTGGCTAGCAAGTTTGTGCTAGCCCAAGCAAGTTTGGGCTACTACATACTATAGTTCACACAATATTACGCTATTAGGCATATTTCCCAGCAGTTGATATTTTCATCTACCGGAAAACTACATGTGATACTGGCAAAAAGCTGGCAAAAACCAGGTAACGTAAACCCCAGTGTCAGCCTGTGTTACCTCAGTGTCAGCCTGTGTTACCTCAGTGTCAGCCTGTGTTACCTCAGTGTCAGCCTGTGTTACCTCAGTGTCAGCCTGTGGCACCTCAGTGTCAGCCTGTGTTACCTCAGTGTCAGCCTGTGTTACCTCAGTGTCAGCCTGTGGCACCTCAGTGTCAGCCTGTGGCACCTCAGTGTCAGCCTGTGTTACCTCAGTGTCAGCCTGTGTTACCTCAGTGTCAGCCTGTGTTACCTCAGTGTCAGCCTGTGTTACCTCAGTGTCAGCCTGTGGCACCTCAGTGTCAGCCTGTGTTACCTCAGTGTCAGCCTGTGGCACCTCAGTGGCAGCCTGTGGCACCTCAGTGGCAGCCTGTGGCACCTCAGTGGCAGCCTGTGGCACCTCAGTGGCAGCCTGTGGCACCTCAGTGGCAGCCTGTGGCACCTCAGTGTCAGCCTGTGGCACCTCAGTGGCAGCCTGTGGCACTCTGTCGGCAGTTGTCGGCCAAATTTCCTGGTTTGTTTTCACAACAAGTCAGCAGCCGTAAGTCTGTTTTAGGATGGTTTTTGAGCAACCACGTTCAACTTTTTTGTTTTTCATTAATTTTATGCAATTATTTCTGCCAAAGAAGTTATGATTTTACCTGTTTTGAAATTTTAAAAAATCCTCTGTTTCATGAGTGAAATCATGTTATGTAAACATAATCCTCTGTTTTATTATTGCAAGAGTGAAATTGTGTTATGTAAACATAATCCTCTGTTTTATTATAAAATTTTGTTATGTAAACATAATCTGTTTAATTATTGTAAGAGTGTAATTGTGTTATGTAAAGTGTAGATATGACAGGAAAAAATAAAGGGAAAAAAATGCATCTTAACCAGTAGGCTACTGGAGCACACCATACTATTTTATTTAATATGTTAATATTTACACCGCTTAACTATGTCAGTGTCAGTTGTCACTCTGCTTCTTAGATGTCATGAAAAAGTGAAAAACAAAGATGTAAAAGTGAAAACATGTAGCCAAAATTTTATTTTTTATTTATGAAGTAGCCTACATGTTACTATGTTTGCTTATGTTTATACCTGTGTTTATGCAATTATGTTTATCACACAATTTCACTCTTGAAATAATAAAACAGGGGATTAGTAAAAGGAGGATTAGTGTATTTTTGTTCCTTGAAATCATAACCTCCTTGGTGTAAGTAAAATGAAGTTTTTAAAAAAAGTTGAATGTGGTTGCTCAAAAACCATCCTAAAACACACTTACAGCTGCTGACCTGTCATGAAAACAAACCAGGAAATTTGGCCCCGCCCTAGTTGACAGTGACTCTACCAACAGAGTGCCACAGGCTGCCACTGAGGTGCCACAGGCTGCCACTGAGGTGCCACAGGCTGCCACTGAGGTGCCACAGGCTGCCACTGAGGTGCCACAGGCTGCCACTGTGGTGCCACTACCTGGCCAGTGCCACTAGGAGGATCCTGGCCTCTCTACCTGTTCAGTACTGTTTCCGTACCAGGCAGTGATGTTCCCTGTCAGGACACTCTCGATGGTGCAGGAGCAGAAATTCCTCAGTATTTGAGGGGATACCTGGAATTTCCTCAAGTGTCTGAGGTGAAACAGTCTCTGCCTTGCTTTTCATACCACTGAGTCAGTATGCAGCGCCCAGGTCAGGCCCTCAGTGATGTGGACACCAAGGTACTTGAAGCTATCCACCCTCTCCACTGAAGACCTGTTGATATTAAGGTGGGCATAGTTCCTTCTCTGCTTCTTCCCAAAGTCCACTCTGATAATGGACTCCTTAGTCTTGCTGACATTCAGGAGTAAGCTGTTGTCCTGACACCAGTGGGTCAGATCCTCTACTTCTTTCAGGTAGGCCTTTTCATTATCTGTGATCAGGCCCACCACAGCTGTGTCATCAGCAAACTTGATGATGGTGTTGGAGTCAAAAGTGGCTACACAGTCGTGTCTGTACAGGGAGTACAGCAGGGGGCTCAAAACGCAGCCCTGAGGTGCTCTGGTGTTAAGGATGAGGGCAGAAGAGGTTTGTCCACCTACCCTCACCACCTGGGGCCTGCCCGTCAGGAAGTCAAGGATCCACATGCACAGTGAGGTGTTTAATCTCAGGTAGTTCTCAGGAACTATGGTGTTAAATGCTGAACTGTAGTCAATAAACAGTAATCTCACATTTTGTCCAGCAGCCGTCAGTGGCATTGCACTTTAAGGTACTTCCACATTGGCTTCAGCCTCCAGCTATGGTACAGTAGCTGCTGCTTGGTCCACATGCACTCCACAATGACAGATAGAAGCGTTTTCTGATCTGACGCCCCTATGAGCAGGATGACATCATTGGTCTGTGCCTTCCAAAACCATTCAAATCACTGTTGAAAAATGCAAAAGTAGGTTTGTAGGTTTAGGGACAAAACCCACTTGGTTAGGTTTAGGGACAAGCTCAAGAAAAGAAAAAAATATCAGTTATATAGAAAACTTACTAGAGATCTTGACCTTATTCAAAATAAGGTTCTTGTTAGAAACTCACATTAAGCTTAAGTGTGGACAGCTGGAGTCAAGTGGGTAGTTTAAAGTGCACTTAACACAGAAAAGCTCTCTAGTGACAGCAACAGGAGTAAACATAATTTGTTTGTTCCACTCTTGGCGATATGTGCAAGTAGGTAGGAGATGGGAGCGGGAGTAGAGAGGTCTTTGTCAGTCCATCAGATAATCTCTACATAGATAAGACAGCAGCAACATATGTAGAGGTGGAATGTAAACACCATATTACTGTCTGGATCTCCACATATCTGTCTCCATCCACCTGCCTTAACCCACTGCTCCACTATTTTCTCTATCACCTCCTCTGCCATTGCACACATTAATTCTCTTAATCCCATCTACTGAAAAAACCACAAGACCTCTGTCTGTGACATTTCTCCTCAGGAGAACATTATATTTGCTCCTGGTGTGGAACTGCTGTTGCATTTCTATCAAGTTCATTCCTCCATTTAATCTTTTTCTTTGTGCCCATCCATTATGTCGCTCTGCTAGTTTAGCATTGTACGGAACAATCAGGTTGTAAATCAATATGCAGACCTTTACTCTAAACAGTATTGTGTACACTTACTTCAGTGTCACAGACCATAATGGATGTACATGCCATTGCAAACCTGCTCATTCACCCAAACCGGTATATCACATCACTGTAAAACCAACACGGGTTGGAGAGGACTGGAAGACATGTGCAAACCAGTGAAAACAGTCCAGCTTGACTTTTGATTTTGTCTCTTTAAGCTCCAAAAGACATACAGCCTCACTTTGATCCCGTAGGTGTGCTGCTGTTGAATTGCAGTGTTCCATGTGGCAGAGCACAGTCAAGCATTTTCCTCTGATTGGTTTGCCCTTTTTGTAGATGCACGGTGGGGTAGTGGAGTTGTGGAAAGGGACAACTGTGCTTTTTTTTTATTTCACTCTTTCCAAAAAAAAAAGAGTGAGTTCTTGGTTATTCCCTTGCAGAGCTACCCAATTTCAACAGCCATTATCCCTGAAATAAGGGGACCCAAAGTGCAGTCTTGTTTTTTGTGCCTAATTTTTTTTCCAGAGCAAGACTTACTTACTCTTGGGGTGACCTATATTTTCTTACGTCCTTATTTTCCAAGTCAAAGACTTTACTTTTAGTTTTTTGTCAGTTTTCTTGCTGAGACCATGTCAGAAGTTGTGAGACAGGAGTGGTCCCCTGTGTGTTTGGGGCCTGGGATTTGTCCTTGACGTGGTGTTTGTTTTTGGGGATGTTTGAGTTGAGTTGTGGTCTCCGGCTCCCACAGCCAGTTGATTATGACTAGCCCCCAGGTGGCCGTCCTGCTGTGCGACATGATAGTCTGCTTCTTTAGAGTTAAAGACCTCTTTACCAAATGCAAGGCTGGGTTACAGGCTCAAAGTGGCACTCAAACAAAACTGCAGTGTGGTGTTAACACTGTAATCAGAAAAGCAGAGGTATAAGAAATTACATTTCTTTTGTTGCTTTTCAGTATTGGTTTGGTTGCTCTCACTGAGTGTTTCTCTACAATTTTAACTTTTTTTTTTACATTTGTACGGTCAGTGACTAATGTATGTACAGTATTTTATTATTCTGGTGTTTAATTCTGGTTAATGCTCTTACCTTGTCATCATGAAACCACTGTGTCACATTTCATATATCTATTCCTAAAATACATCCAATTGCTGACAATATGGTTGGTCTGGGTGATAATATTGTTGTATATACACTTTCAGTGGAATTGAAAATGTAAGCAGTTATAATTCAAAAATAACTAAATGAGTTATTGAGGTTTTACACATGTTAAGAGTTGTGTGTGTTGCAAATGTATCAGTTTGATTGTTGTTATATAAAATCTTATTATTATCTCATTAGTGATCAATGGTTGAAATAGAATTCATATACTGTACTGAAGTTAAAGTTGTAGTACTACAGTTTTACAAAAGTACAGAAGAATTAACAGGAAAATGTACTACAATTGTCAGAAGAATAATTGCAGAAAAATGCCCCCTGTGAGAGTTATATTATATATTATTGGATTTTAAATACTGTTCCATTTATGTGGAAGCAGCATTTTAATGTTGTAGCTGGGTGAGGGGGAGCTGTTTCTCACTACTTAATACAATGCTGGGTAGTTTACATTATACAATTTAATCATATTTTATCAGCTGATCTTAATTTTTGATCTTAATTAATCTGCAAAGTAACTAACTATAACTGTCAAAAAAATCCTCAAAACTGTAATCAAATACAGTACTAGAGTAAATGTACATAGTTACTTTCCACAAAGTATCTGAAAAAACATTTTATTAATATTGTGATGTTGATTTTGAACATGTTGACCAGCTCTGCAACACAGATCCTACTTCTCTGAAAAAAAAAAAAATTAGTTTACAACCCATGTCTTGTCTTATAGTTTTATGGCCGTCATTCTGAATGGCTATGATAACATTTTACTCACTAACTTAAATGCGTAAACATTGGTAGCTGGCAAATCAAAACATAAGTAGAGGTCAAATTTCATTTCTTTGCCCTCAGAGAAATACATTTTGATCCCTACTGTTTATTTGTATATGGATGGAATATGTTGTATCTTTGTAAACCAATCCAGTAGAATTTAAAATAAAGTTCTGTGGGTTTGAACAAAATGCGTTTTCACAGCATGAGTTTGTAAAGAGGGAGAAACAGGAAGATTCAGTAAGGGGTTAAATTAAATCTCAGATTTAACACAGTTATCCATCTTGGAAGTGAAACCGAAGGTCAATGCAGCACTGAAGCCTGACCATAACTACATTAAGTTTTATAAGGTGAAGTGGAACCAGGTTTTCACTCTGCTAAAGGAAATGACAGTTACATCTGGCAGGAGCAGCTGGTTGACTGACTGCTTGCTGTTATTTGGTCCCAGCGTGCATCGTTTCCTTATGATGGATCAAGGTCAGGAGAGCATAGCTGACCTAAGGGGTCAATAGGTCTGCTGTCATTGTTTGTGAAATGCCTTGTGCAAACACCCTCATCAACAGAGATCGTTGGGAATGTCCCAATATACCAGTAGAAAAATAAATGCATCTGTTGTTGTAGATGTTTTTGTTGGCCTAGAATTCTTTCAGGACAGGAGGAATTCACATTTGTTTATGCTAAGGACACACTGACCTTTTCTCAGGCACGTAATATTAGTGTGACGTGGGGTGTGTTTCATATATATCTTCATGATTTCTCCTCTACATCTACAGTCATCACAGTACTGAAGGGCAGAATGGATTCATGGAGAAAGCAGGGGATCAAAATGAATGAAAGGCCGCGGATGGACATTAAGCTGACCCTCTCAGATATTCATACCCTTGATTCGCCCACAGTATCAAGCTATGCACTCTTACCCCGAGTTTGATGAGTCATGGCTGATTTCATTCACACTCTTCATTAATTTCTGTGCCGCAATTTGGCCAGAGATTTAATTATTGATGCAGCCTTTGTCAGAATGTCGGGATAATATGTGAGTTACGGAGCTGAGAGCAAGAGGGGGGATACTTGTCACCCTGTAATGTCCTGCAGCAGCATGGCCAGCCTGGCTTGGAGAGTTTAGTAATCTTTAATTGCATACAGAATGTGTGTGCAATGGTACCTGTATACATAAATATATGTATACATAAGACTGATTATTGTTTTTTTTTGTTTGATTGATTTTCCTGACCTGAATTAATGTCCTCACACACCCAAAAGTTGTGTTGGCTGCTGCCTAACAAAAATGTCATAAAACAAAATATACTTAATATACAGCACTTGCAAACAAATATACACAATACATAAAGGTACAGATTTGACAGAGTAGGGTTATACATACATAACAAAATACAGACAAAATACAAAATGGAAAAACATAAACAACAACAAAATTGAGACAATTGTTGTTCCAGAATTGCTGCATTTCTTTTCATATAATATCAGAAATGATGTATATGTACTCAGTTTAAAACCATGCTAGTGTGCACATTCATCTGTTTTACCTGCATCTTTATCTGTATGTGTGTGGGTGCATGTAGTACAGTAAGTGTTTGAAGAAGAGAAGGAATAATCCATTGTGCTGGTTGGTTGATCATAGAGAGACTGTCTGCTTTCACCTGCCAGCCTCCCTAATGTGGAATTACAGCAAGTGGGAGGCAGCAGCTGGGTGAGTGGGCAACCATATACAGGCTGTTAGAACATACTGAAGCATACAGTGTGCTCAACTCAACACTTTTATATCAAAGGAGAAAATAGCTTCCTGTGCCCAGCTGTGAATGCTTGAATGGCTTTTCTTGTATAATACCCACTGCAAAACAGCTACTTTACTGATTAATGCTCCACAAAAATCCTTCAAAAAGAAGGTTCATGTTAGACATTTATTAAAATTATTACATTATATATATATATTCTGCACACATTTTTCAGCCCCTGCATTTTCTTGCAACTTTTCAGACCTTGTTATTCCCCACCTGTCCACAAGATGCCCTCAGTTTCATTTCATCCTCCTTACCTCTGCACACCTGGACTTTGTTCTCTCAGTGTACATGTATATACCAAATTTTTTGTCCTTCCCATTTGTCATATTGTTTACAGTGTTTCCCCTAGGTAGACTGCTTTGTGGCGGGTGTGGGGACTCAGCAGTTCAGCACTTCTTTGTTTAGGAGTGGCTGAGATTGACAGTAAAATGAGAATAGCTGGTCCGCCTTAAAGGTCAGTCCAGCTTAAGTGAGCCTGGTCAGGTTAGGCTAACCCATCGTCATTAACTCCAGAGCTAACCTCCTTCACTTTTCCAGCAGTTGGGGAAACAACAGATGAGGCTTTTCTTTGTCTTGAGAAGCTACAGCATTTATTAACTGACACACTGTAGCCTGTACTGTACATTTACTGCCAGACTGACAACTTATTGCTAACCTTTTCCTCTGCTCCGCTCGCAATCACCATCACTTTTATGCCGCTCGCTCAACCACATACTCGCTATGCACACTCATTATGCACTGCCCTATTCTTTAAAGGAGCTACGTTACTCTAATGACAGTACCTTTCACATAGATGACCTTTGAAGAATGAGAAGATGGAGGATTCTTGGATTTGATGCACTAGTCGATGACTCAAAACAATTCCATGATAATGTAGGGTGTTATCGTGCTCGCACAGTGTGCGAGTAAAAATCGTTAGTAGCCCATTGATATTAATGATGGTGTGAAATTTTAGCAGTGACGCTCATAATTCTGCAGCGGTGGTGAGATGAATCTAGGGGAAACACTGGTTTATGTTCTTTCTTTACTCTGGCAGTTCAGTCATTCCTGAAATTAATTTTCTAATGACTATAATGGATACATGCTTTAGGATGAAGTATTTGTCTAAATGCTGCTTTGTTAGGTTGAAACAGTGCAAGATGTCAGCTGTGTTGTAGCTAGGCGTTGTAGGTGTAGCATCCTGTTCATGGTTGAATGATTATGTTTTCTGTTCACTTCTCCTGCAGTCTGACAGCTGGTGTCTGCACCTACACATTTAGTCAGAACTTTTAACGTGGTCGGGTGTGTGCTGAACTGCAGACACACTCGCTCTGAACATTCCCTCAGACTCCTTCCCTCCATTTCTGCAGCAGCGTGTAGATAAAGGTGTAGGGTTAGTGACCTCATGCTGCACCGATTCAGTCTGTCAGAGGGTGGTGTTGGACAGAGAGAGGGATGAGCAGAGGAGCTGGTGGTTGACAAGTGTGTGTCTATGTCTGTAGATCATATCAGTATGTGAATGGACTGTGTGTGTGTGTGTGTGTGTGTGTGAGAAGGAAACACAAAGAAGAGGATGTGGGTGTGTCCACAGATCAGTATTTAGACACAATGAGCTGCGAGACAAAGGGTTTGGAAGTCTTGTCTCTTTCACCTGTGGTTTTACATGTGGCTTTGGAAACCCTATATGTATATAAAAGTGAATGTGAACTTATTGTATGGTTTATTTATGTAATTATCTATCTGTCTATTTATTTATTCATTCATTTATTTGTGTTTTGCCAGTTCAGTGTGTAGTGAAAATTAAAATGGCATGAAAATCGCTGAAAGACTGCTTCTGGTACATTAACATATCAAAGTATACCTTAATATTGTCATTGAAAATATTTATAGATGATCCAAAAAAAAAAAAAAAAAAAAATCTTGAGTTCCTTGGAATTGGGGCCAATCCAAGCCTTTTTTTCAGTTTTGGGATCTGCTTGAGCTCTATGAAGCCAGATTTTTTTCCCAGTATGTCTGATACTAATACCCAATTGAGCCCAGTTGAAACACTAAAATTGGACAGCATGAAAAGCAAATGAACGCCAAGCACCAAAGTAAATAAACAGCAGCCAGCAGTTTTTATAAAATGAACTCACAGCAAGGAGCTCAAGCAGAGGTGTGATGAGATGGTTTGCATCCGTTTTAGCCACATTTGACATGTCTGCCACACCTCTGAAGTTCAAAACTGCTTTTCAGTATGTTTGTGCTGGAGTTGATGAAATCCTGTCCAAACCTTTCTGCCACAACAGATCTATACTCATACTCAGTATTGATGGACTGATTTTCCAGTTTTTATATATAAGACATACTTGATTACACTGCATATTCAGCTTCCAAAACACATCTCTCCATGGGCAGTTTTCTCCATTATAACAAGATCTTCAAAATCATTGCCACAGATCCAACTTTTCTGCTCCAACTCTTACTTCTTGAAGGGCATTGCCCCCCTCACCACGGACCTATACACTCTGCCTCTGTTGGCCGGGGGAGCATTTAGACTACCATGTGTCAACTCCAATACACATTGAGTTGCAGTCCACTTTGTTTCTTGTCAGCCAATAGCTTCACCTGCAGAGCATAACACGCATGCAGTTTCATTCTTACAGCCTCAGGATCCCAACCCTCCATAGGATTCACTATTGTAGCAACAGGCACAATGACAAGGCAGCCTTTTCTCCTAATAAATTTAATCACATTGTGGGATTTTGCATTTGTGATAAATGTCCAATGCTTTGTTTAGCAGAAAGCAGGATGCAGTGTGATTCTCATTAGGTGTGACAGAAAGTAGAGGTGTGGAAGTCAAAGGGTTGGATTGGTACATGGGGTGTTTGCCACATCACACTGCATACTGACAGTTGACACAAATATTGTAATAATTTGACTAACTTTGGAAGTAAATGATTAAAACTGAACACAATCTGGGGTGTGTATTAAACATTCTGTTCATCAGAGGTGTGAAGCTGTGAACACTGCTGGTGGGGTTCAGTCCTGTGTCGCTGTGTTGTTGGCTGAGTGTGTCTGCTCTGCACCACATGGGCACCAATTTGGGCCAAAATTGGCCATATTGTCAAGACCTGTGTGTGTGTGTGTGTGTGTGTGTGTGTGTGTGTGTGTGTGTATGTGTATGTGTATGTGTTGGGTGTGAGTTTTCACCTGGTGTAGCAGATTACGTAAATGAAGAGAACAAAGTGGAGGAGGGAACATATTGAAGTGAAAGGGTGGAAATACGAGGGAAGAAGTGTAGGGTGCTTTGAAATGAGGACACCTTGAAGAGAACAGATACTATAGATAGATGATCTCTCTCTCTTTTAGTGAGGTGGTGAATGAATATGCAGTTTTTAAATTTTTTTTCCTCCCCTGTCTCAGCGGAAAGGTTACATTTAGCAGTCAAGTGTATCAGGATGACTGAAGAAGAAAAACATGAGGAGGAAGTTTATGAGACTTACAGAATATTTTACACTCCCATACAAATATCTTCCAATTTTGTGATTGACCTGCTTACATGGATATTTTTTGTTTTTAAGGCCCAGAGCATGTTGAGTGAATAAATGTTTCTTAAGTCACTATCAATTACAGAGCTGTAAGACTAATACTCTGTCATGCTCAGGGCATTTTAGTCAGAATGAGTGCTGTTGTATTTTAACAATTAGGTAAGCTTTACATATTAAGTAATAGCTTAGTTTTTGCATAATATAGGTATGCTATTTGGAATTTTTAAGGCTCTATGTTAAAGAAATAGTTTATCTATAATATATTTAATTATTTTCTACACTTAACTCACACCATTTAGGTCCAAACTCGTTGCACTGGAATACAAATCTATCTTGACTGTAACAAGTGCCAGATAGCTCCTATTCAAACAACTATTACTCCCCTGACACACTTATTTACAATATTCATGAGTTATAATTAGTTGTCACACATGATGTTAGCAGTGTGTCAGTGAGAGGCAGCCTTATCAACAAAGTGCCACATTTCAGGAAGGACCACATTTGCAGCAGCCACTGCTCGCAAACTCTCTTTACTTCATTAGAGGTTCCCGCTCTCCATCTCTCATTTTTTTCCCTCTTTCTTTCTTTCGTTCTGTCTGTCGTAAAAATAGAATTCATTTTCAAGCCCAGCCACCATCTTTCTGCAGTAAAAGTGATGAATCCCCTTTCCTGCTACTAATTTTATTTTCTGCAATTTTATTTGCTTATAAAAAATTCATGTCTTGCCCCCTCTTCCCTCCTTTAGGATGCCGGGGGCAAAATATCCTTGTGTCTAAGAAGTGGCAAAATTGGGAGAAATGGGGTGTCAGGCTTAGGTTTGGAGGGGGAATTGATGACAGGAAGAGCACATTGTTGTTGGCCTTGCTAATAGATGGAAATGAACTCTAACATGTATCTGAGGCTACGGGCGCAAATAATAAACAGGCTGTGCGGCCTAGGGCTGATTTTGAGCATGAAAAATGGGCTGTAACTTAGTGTCTCGGAGAAGCAGATGATTCTTTAATTGTTGTGAATTTTCTGCATCAAGGACAGCTATTTAAATTACATTTAAAGTTTTTCTCTCATTTTCTCTTTCACATTTGTTCTTATTTTGTGTCTATAAAATCTACAAATTTGATATTAATACTTGTGCATAGATTGTCCTCACCAGGGGCCAGATGCATAAAACTCTGTGTAGATTCATGCCCTGTTTTATAAATCTCAGTCACTGTGGAACTAGGCGCACATGTGTGAGCCTTGTTTCCACTCCCACAACCAGCCATAAATCATCCGTTTGTATATCAATATGCTGCCTGCTCCACAAATCTTTAGACCTGTCAGTTAAACAAACAGGACAGAAGTGCAATGTCTCCAAATGTGTTGCATTGTGTTGAGGTTCATTATACGTGGTGTGTAACCATCATCAGCAGTGATATCTCATCATCATGAGAAATGTAATCAATGATTAGTTTGTAGCACTCATATCAAAACAAAAGGGAAATGAAATGACGTCTCTTACGTGAATTAAAATAATGATAATTGGTCACACAAAAGTACTGTAATTAGGCAATATTAAGTTAATAAATGTGCCTTTCATTGGCATTTTATTGATGCATAAAAATCACATCAGTGCAGATGGTTAACAACCTAAACAAACTAAGTTTTATTATTTCTTTCTTATTATTTATTCTGTCTCTCATCTTGTGATTCTATCTCCACCTGATCCTGTTACCTGCAGCTGGCTCTAGAAAAACATGTACGTCTGGTCTGGAGTATGCATGAGGTTTATAAATACCAGTTTGTGTGGGAAATTATATGCATATTTTATTATTTTAATATTAATACTTTAATATTACATATTTTTTGGGCATACACATCATTTATACATCTGGCCAGAAGAGAACAAATTGATCATACTGGTTCAAATACCTAAAACAACCTATGATGACATTTACCTGACAAGAACATCTATTGTCTGTGTGAATTGTTTCCTTGAAGCAAAGGCGGAGGTAGCAATGATGTAATAATACCTCCAGAAAACCTCTTACTCCTTAGTGTACTTTGTTTCTCTGTTTCTTGTAGACTGTATTATCAGAAGGAAAACCATAGCAGTCCTTGTCTTGCTTCCCAGACCTCGAAGGAAAAGTGACATAACAAAACAAACAAGAAAAACTTTAATCGCTAAAAGCGAATTGCAGGTTTCATAGAAGCAAGCTCTTTTGGCAAGAATAGACCCAGCATGTAAAGACAGCAGAGCCAGAATAGAGCTGAAATTGAACTGTAAGTGAGATACTCCACTTATGCATACAGAGGATGCATTTGCACACCAGCTGGCAGTGGATCTTGTCCAGCAGCAGTGCCAGAATGTGACATAGTCGGGTGGGTGAAGTTTGTGACTTTGACACAATATACCTCTGTTTATTTCCTGTTTCCTACAGTACAAACAATCAAACTTGGTTCCTTTTGACCGTAATGACAATCTTTCACTTACCATTACCAAATGGTTTTTTATGTTTAAATTCAAACTGTAACCACATCAGTGACAGAACAGAAATGGTAATATGGGTTGTTTTAAATTTGATATTAAATTAATAATATTTTCTTATTAATTGAATTTAATTTTGTCATGCTTTGCAGATTTCCATCTTATCCCTTACACCTGTTCTTTACTGGACACAATGCAAACGAGTGAACGAGTAAACATCATATTCATAGTATTTCACAATGAAGATGTCCTAACCTGCTCCGTATGTTAGCGAACAGGCTAAGCGCCATGTCGCTTGTTTGAAAAAACACTCGCCCTGGCTCTATTTTTGTGAAGTTTTGCGCACTTACTCCACCTCCAACCTATTTCCATTGGTCAAAAAACTGACATTTCCATTTCCCCACCAGTCAGCAGTCAGCATGGACGAAGAGAGATAATTGTAAGCCTATATAAAATATCACAGTGTACAAATCACAAAAATGAATCATTCTAGCTGATGAAACGATTAAAACGTAAGAAAAATAAATAACTTACACACTTACTCATTTGCAGAGAGAGAAATCATAAGTGGTGCCAAAAAAACATCTCATCCCCTTCTCGCGCTGTGACATCGTTACAGATCGTTTATCTGGACAATTTTTTGCGCTACATCTGCTAGAGTTCGCTCACTCGATTTTTTTCTTGAAATCTGTACTGAAGCTTACCTGTTTAACAGAGGTAGTGTGAGCAAAAGAGAGCTTCAATATCAACATAGAATGTGAGAGAAAATTCTTTTCCTTCTTTATCCCTCAGCTTTCTTGGATTGTTGGATTTTTGTTAACAAGGACATTTGTTAGTTAAAAAATACGCCACTGCATCCTGCCCACACATTATACAGCTTTTATTCATTCTGTTGATTGCAGTCAGGCCATTCAGGGTTGGGTACAGAGGGAAGGTATTTGAGGGAGAGGATGTTGAGGCGGAATTGGTATTCTCACAGGCTCTGTGTGAGTGTGGCTTTGTTCCAAAGTGGTGTGAAGAAGATGAGATGGATAGAGAGGAGGGGGGAGGGAGAGGAGGGGGGCGGTTTCTGGTGAAGGTCAGCGGGTTAAGCCGATGGGGATCCTTGGAGACGGGACCCTGCCGAAAAGATGGTAATGCCCCAAGCAAGCCATGATTCATCGCAAAGGCATCCATCACCCTATGTGTGTGTGTGTGTGTGTATGTGTGTGTGTGTTTGGTGTGTGTGCATGTTTACAATGACGTCATCCCATCAGTCCCCAGGCTGTCAGGGGCTGACAGGCAGGGGCTGTGGAGGAGCAGTGTTTTCATTTCAACAAGCAGAGTGATGGACTGCTGCGGAGGGGGCGGGGCTGCTCTTTGAATGGCAGGTGCCACGCTGTTCACTGTACTCATGGGAAGTAGATTTGAGGATGTCTTTGACTGTCTGTGCTGTTTGGCAGGACTAGACATTCCAGCTCCTGTAGAGCACTTTAACTACATTTAGTATTTTTTACTTCTTCCTCTACTTCATGTTCACTGTCTGGAGCTCAAGTTTTATTTCAATCACAGTTTACTTTATATAGCTGTCCCCTGCTGCAGCCTCTCTCTCCAGCACAATTTGAAGCAGGTTAATTGAAGCGAGCTGCTGTGGGACACAGGGAGATGAGCTGTAACTCAATCAATATGGGCCGGAGCCCACTTACCGGTACTCTACCGGCTGCAGGGTCTAAACATATGTTTATAACGCAAATTAATTTGTCTCGTTCTTCCTCTCTAGCCTGTGGTTACCGTTATAGAGTACAACAGTTTTTTTTATGTTTTTTGTATTTAGTTTAGCTTGGTAAACTAAGTAATGCAGGTTTAAAGATGCATTATTTAATATTTCAGCCATTACGGGGTAGAAAAACTTCAAAACAAACTTACAGACACACAGTCCTGACATATTATCATGCTATAAAGTTAATTTGGCTAATCTGTTGGCAAACAGTTGCCTTGTAGTTGTGTTTGTGTCCATTTGATGAATGTGAGTTCAATACTCACTCTCCTTTTAGCTCTGGTTTGGTCTCCACCTACTTCTGAGAAAAACATTTGGTTCTTTAGCAGCTAGATGTTCTACACAGTTAATGTGCTGTAAAACCAAAACAATGAGCTAAAATGGGGTTAAAAGCAAAAGTTTCTACATTACATGTAGTTCTTTACTTCAGTGCTAATATAACAAATATTATTGTTACATATTATATTGATTAGTGGAGATTTAAGATGCATCTAAAACAATCGAGAAATGTGAAAGAATATTTTCCCCTGTTGCGTTTTGGCATTACAAACACTTGTGGCAATGTTATTAATCACAATCACACAGTCATGAATGTTTATGAGTATAAGCTTAGAATAAAAGCAATAAAGGAGAAACCCAGGACAACATGCAGATGTTTGGCTCATTAGCCTGTGGACAGTACTGTTCAGTCTGGTGTTAGCGAGCATTTATGCAGGGAATAATCATCTAAAATCATGAACTTTCACTCCTGCAAGCATTGATATACTCCATGGTCTGTGAAATAAGAGAGCTCTGTTTATAGACTTAAAACACAAAGCAGCGCTCAGCAAAATAAATAAATAAATAAATAAAAATTGTCCCCAGAAAGATTTGGCAGTTCTCTTAACTTCTAATTAAATGTGCTTATAATGTTTTATTTCCATTTAAATTTCTAAAGAGCTATATTCTCTCCACCAAGGATCTTAAGAAAATGTGATTAACTCAAAACTATATTTTCCCAGCAGAATCCCTCACTGAGTCTTGGGGCTGTATAGTTTTTTAGTCCCTTCCGCTGAGCTTTAATTAAAGCAAAATGAGGATCCAAAAAAGCACATGAGTGATTTCACCGCAGGACAAATTCACATCCCAAAAAATGAAATTGTCCAAGACTGCATAATAGGTGTGTAAGATGAGCTGCATACTTAATCAACCTCAGTTTTTTTCACCTGGAGTTTGTTGTTTGTCTGAGTCTTCTATTTGGCTCCTGGAATTCTGACCCAATTTAGTGTTGACTCCTGGTTGGCCTCAGTTGGCGGGCTCCACTGAATGTTGGGTCACAACTTTGTCCCACTGGCCGATTGTCCTGGGAAAGCAATACACACATAAGATGTAGTTAAAAATCTACTTCCAACGACAACGATCTCTTTGGGAGAGGAGAGAAAGAAATAAGGACAAACAGTCAGTCAGAGAGATGGGAATCTGATAAATTGACGTTATATAATGGCAGACTTTTTTAAAATATTAGACATTTAGGCAACCTTACTACTTGGGCAGTGAGATCAGAAAAGAGGAGGAGATGGGGGAGGATGAGTAAAATGAGGCCAGTGACACGCAACAGGGGGTCCTCTGGCACCTTGCACATATACAGTTCATGCCAAAAGAGGGACATCTCTCAACCCTCTTAACAAGAGCCAGTGCAGCTCTGGTGGCCAAGCCTTGTGTGTATGCACATGCATTAGTGTGATTGCAGCGCAGTCGTGCAATGCTGCTGCCTGCATCCATAATTAAGTGCAAGACACAACCATCATCACGAATATAATTGGCCGGCAGGAGTGAAAAGGGGGGCAGTGGAGCGGAGGCAAGTGCTGCAAACTTTTCGAGAGAGAGATAGAGAGGAGAAGAAAGGAGAAGAAGATGGAGAGAAGGCCATTTACATGCTAATGCCGTCCCCAGCCCTTCAATTGCCTTGTTGGGTACCCTGCCCGCTACCCTCGAATAAGCTCTTGGCTGGCAAGCCGGTCGCCATGTTTACACAATAAACAAACAGCAATGAGGTTAAAGTCTTTTCATGCATCTTTTTGTGCGTGCCTACAATATTAGCAACAGTCAGCTGTTGCATAACTGTTTTGTAGTGTCTGAATGACTCAGCTGACTGCTTTTCGGCCTCTTTGTCATCCCTGGGTTTTTTCTTGTTTTTGTCTCCTAGGCGACAGAATGGGCACCGGACGAGGAAACCAGGAGGTCCTGTCAGAGCAAAGGCAAAACAGAGGTAACCTTGACCCCCCCCACCCCCCCCCCCACAAATACAATTACAACACTTCATGTCAGCACTGCCTGACTTAGAGGCCATCTTGATATCTTCTGGCTGTTGTGGTAAAGTCCTTATGGGCCTCATGGAAGGGGGTTGTACAGAACAGCTATTTCAGACCCTCAAATCAGTTGTTTTTCTTGCCACGGAGGGAGCACAAAGGGAAGGAAAATGTACGTAAGACAGCCTCAGGCTAGATAGTGAGACACTCAAAATGACTTCCTTTCAAATATGTCTGATAACCAACGCCTCGATCAGCTGTCTTATTTCGATTACTTTGTGAGAACTGATTGCCACATTTTTTATCTCTCACGGGGCCTATAGAGTGAATGGTGATACCAAATACACAAAACAGACATCATCGTCTTTCAATCCTCTTTGAAACCTGCGTCACTGCAATTACCTCAGTTCTTTGCTATAACACAAAGCAGTGCTATTTAACCAAAATTATACTTAGATAAATGTTTCATTACCAATAAATCTATTTCACACCTTTGTTAAAAACAGATTTGACTCTTTTTACTGAAACACACACCTGACTTATTGTTGAGCCTCTGTCATTGTCACAAATAGATTTCCATTTAGTCGCAAACCAGTATTCATATTTTTGAACAATTGACCTACAAGAGCGAAAGCTGCAGACACTGAATTGCAGCACTTTAGGTCACATGCCAGTCTGATACCAGAGGATTCAGCCCATTGTTTTTCTCAACAACACATCGAAGAGTATTTAGCTTACCACCTCAGCTTTTCTCTGCTCTACTGTAACTTTTTGAAAGATTTCTTCTTCACCCACTTCTCTGTAGATTGAATGTCAGAACTACATCAGAGTCCTGCTGGTCAACAAGACTGAGGTCATGACCTGTGGAACCAACGCTTTCCAGCCATTGTGTATTACTCGAGAGGTACGGATAAGTATGTGTGTGTGTGTGTGTGTGTGTGTGTGTTTGAGTGTGTCATTTTGTAGAAATTCTGTGAAAAGACTTCACCTGCTACTCTCTTTTTCTCCCCGTGCGTCTCCCCTTTTCTTTCCATCTCTATCTATCCATCCATACCAGGTGGGCAACATGAGCAGCGTGTTGGAACGGGTGAATGGCGTGGCGCGCTGCCCGTATGACCCACGTCACAACTCCACAGCAGTGGTGACGGAGAGCGGAGAGCTGTACGCTGCCACTGTCATCGACTTCTCTGGCCGCGACCCTGTCATATACCGCAGCCTGGGTGGCATGCCGCCTCTCCGGACTGCACAATACAACTCAAAATGGCTCAATGGTACAGTAACACAGCAAGAACTATATTACATATGATGTTACTTGGCTCACACTGAAAATATAAGTTCATTTTATGTGTATCATCTACAGTATTTCATGAATCTTATGGATTCACGTGAGTTCAAGTAAATAGTTATAAGTACTAATGAAATGGAGGAGTGCACTGGTTTGAGTCACAGCTTTGTTTAGTATTTCACAGGGTCACAGTATTTCACAGGCATGAGAAATCTAATCTAATAGGATCAGAAATCTGATTGTGTCCGAACTATTGTTGACTTTTCAAATAATCCACACAAGGTTAAGTTGTAGGGTAAAACCTTGTGTCAAACAATCAGTGAAAAATCCTGCTTTTACTTTAAACATTTTCCTCAGCCCGTCTGGAACGGCAGATGGGCCAAGTCTGCACTTTTGCTTCCAACACAATCGGCTCTTTTGTTATAGCCAAGATATATCAATCCGACAGGGTGTTTTCAAAGGATTACAAAGACTGTTTGCATTTGAAGTTGTGTGTGGAACACACAGTACAGGTTAGGCACGGGAATTGATGGGATTTATGGAATGGCCAAGAACATGAAATGCTGTCAATCCTGGTGGTGTCGGTGTCAATAATCTCCCTGCTGCTGACGCTGTGCCTATTCCTCTAAACACGCCGAGGCAGAAATCCATTCACACTTATCCTGACTCCAGCAGAAATGTAGATGGACCTTCCACTGGAAGAGGCTGTCATCTAATGCCTTTGATATGCAGAAATGCTTAGATAACTGGATTCATGGCGGTATAGAGAAGTGGGAGGAGTTATTTTAGGCATCCATGTGTCTAGAAGTAAAGGTTAAATAAATTTTCTGCACCATAGACAATGTCAGGTCAGGACAGTTCAGGTCAGGACAGTTATCACTACAATTACCAGTACAAAATATGAGCAACTGTGTTAGAAAATATCTTTTTCTTTGATAAGAAAAAGTCAAAGGCATAAGCCTGTGGACATAAAAATGTGAGGAGAGAAGTCAACTATGACTCCCAGGAAGCATTTCAGTAAGAAGCATCCAATCACAGACCTTAAAATTCTGTTGTGTGTGCTGCTAATGGTGAGCTGCAGCTAAAGATTACTCTCTGCAGAACCTGATAAAACATCCAACAGTTTAAAAGTGTTCACTTTCAGATTCTGGTTCAGTGTTAGTCAATGAGGATTTATAATGGTAAAAAGTACCAGAACCGACAAAGTACCTCCAGTTGCTTGTGTAGATGTGTGTATGTGTAGGAGGGTGAGGGGCAGGTACAGACGGAGAACCTAAAAATATTCAATTATGAAATGATAAAGAATAGAGAAAAGCAGCAGATCCTCATATTTAAGCTGAAACCAGAGATGGTTTCACATTTTCTGCTTGATATAAATGAATTAAATGATGAATCCATCACAGTTGTTATTGATTAATTTTGAAGAATGGATAAATCAACTATTTGTTTCAGCACTAAATGTAACAAATGATAGAATATTTCAGGGTAGCTGTACTGTGATTAGAAGTACTGTAGGCTGTGAAATATTTATACTTAAGTGAGTCAGGCAGAGTAAAAGACAGACAGGAATGGAGGAGAAGAAATGGGAAATGGTGGAAGAGTGTGAAGGTGTGTGTATGCATGCACTGGTGAGAGAGTTGTGGGACAGGAAAGAGGATGAGGATGAGAGAGAAGCAGAGAAGATAGACTGAGGAGTCAGTGAGCGATGTAATTATTCCTCACGACAGGGAAAGGGTGAAATTACAACACAGCATGCTTCACACCACATAGAGACTTGTGCCTGTGTGTGCATGGGAGTGCGCGCTTGTATATACTGTATGTATTCAGACTGTATGCACACTTCATGCGCTTCCATGTGTGTCCGAGGTACGTGTGTGTGTTTGAGAGCGACACACTCACACATAGACTAAATATGTGGGGGGGAGAAAAGATGAGTAGCAGTGTAGATAGTGTCCTCATCAGCATAATCACAGCTGGCTACACACACAGTCAGACACATATGTTGCACTCCATTCTAAGTACATACACACACACACACACACACACACACACACACACACGCACACATCCCATCCATGCCATCACAGACAAAGCCTGCTTCGCTTCATGGCTGATTCTGTGAGGGTTATGGAATTGTTTTCCCAGTGGATTCAGGGTGTGAATGAAAATCTCATTTCCAGCTCTAAGCCTCTCGAGTTCAGGAGAACCTAAGGCAGGGAGGGGGTCCTGGATCTAATCAATCTGTTCCCTTATTGGATTGGTAGCCTGCCAGGTGCTGACCAGCTGTATCCCATCATGCATCTGAATGACAGGAAGAGCTATAGAGCCGCCTGTGAAATAATCTAAACAATTTCTGTGCGCCTCACTCAGTCCCCCCTAGACTATATGTGTAAAACATATTTATTTATATTGCCGTTATTCTCTCAGACTTTCTCCTCTCTGCTTTAGTCAAAATTGCATTTTGGTATTTATATAGTAAAAATAAAGCTAAAGAAGAGCTTTCCAATCCCTGTACTCTGTATAACCATGATAACACATATAAACACACGTGACATCCGATTTGCATTACCAAAATACAGTACTGTTATTACTACAGTTTATATTAAACATTTGTGGAAACAGTTCATACTGCAGGTATCTGCAAAATGTTTCATTTGTTTGCTCTACACCTGCTCCTGGCAAGTGGAACGCTGCGCTAGTTCAAATAGAGCACTGAAGTAATGCTTACTGACTGGCATCAGCTGCTTCACTTATGCTTCACCATGACTCATCATCATCATCAGCTGCTTGGCTACCAGCTGACTAGTAACAGCCAATAATACTTATACATCTGTATATTATAACCTGACACTTCTCGTTATTACCCTGCTGGTACTGTGAACTTTACACAGATTAAATGTTCATGAATGTGTTAATAAGGTTGGCTCAGTTCTTCCAGCAGAATCCTCCTTGCTGTTAAGAGTCTTTGAGAGTTCCCTGAAAGAACAGAGCCTTTTCTGCCAAATTTAAAAGACGAATTCCTTGGGAGAAGTTTCTCTGACTAAACTAAAGCATAATTTAACATTTTTAGGCAACTCAAAGCACTTGGTTAAGTACTGAAAAAGTCAACTCTGACTTCAATCACAAGATAGGGATGCGCTGACTTTACAATAATCAAAACCAAGATCTTTTCCTAATCTTAATCAACATGTGGTATGCAAGCTTTTTGTTTTGCTTTGTTGCCTAACTAATCATTAGGGAGTGAATGAATACGTTGATCAAAGAAATGTACAGATTTGAGAGTTGTTTCTTCTATAAGTCAATTTACAACCTGTACAGTTAAATCAATCTTATCGATTCTTACCACAGTTTGAAGTTCCCATTCTTAATCCTGCCTACTTAACCCTGAGTGTTTGTCCACCCATGAATGGGCAGAACAGCAGACCTATTTAAATGTACATACAGTACATCCATGACTTCTGTGCAGTATAAATTTGCATTTGGCGGATTGCGGAAAAAAGTTGCCACTGCAACAAAATCCAGACAGCAGTTGAGCTTTTTCATAGCAGACTTTTTGACTTGTCATAGCAGGAAAAGTACAGGTAAACTGATAAAATGAACAATGCCTCAGTTCTATTCAAGTGTCCAAAGAAGCCATACTAGTGAACCCTCACGCTCTATACCAGGGTCATGAATGTGGAAATATTAAATGGGATTCATAAATGTGTATATACAGGGATGTGCAGAGGATGTTAGAGGGGCAGGGGCCCAAATTCATAAAAGGCGATTTTTGCAAATAATTAAATAAATATATGCCTGAAGTGACTACTTTTACAACACTGTTAAAGGGATATTAAAATGTATGTATTTAAAACAAACCCATGACTGAGGTTGGTTCAAACACTGCTACATGACAGTTAATTAATAATAGATGCAAAGAAATGAAGTGCGTTTCAGTAAATTCTCCTCACATGTTAACCAGCCCAGCTCTTACCTACTGTAGCCCCTCTGACTTACATCCTTACTTGCAGAAGCTCAACTTAATACTGCTGACAAAGATGCATTTCCTCTGGCTGCATGGCTGCCTCTCTCGCCTCCACATTCGTCTCTTACCACCTCTCCATAGAAGGCATAATTGCTTCAGTAATAACGGGCAATAAGAAGATGCTGATATTGTCAGCTAAGATTCCATTACTATGTGCCAACAAATTGGTTTAATATAATTCACATATCATATCATAATACTGACGCTTGGAGGACATCATGCATTTAAGCCACAATTCTAAAAAGCAACACATAAGCTTTAGATAAGGTGTATGAGACACTGGTTTATAAAAGATTCTAACAGTTAACATTCCTCCCTCCCTCCCAAAATACTGAAAAAATTGCTTGAACTTAACTATTTGCCTAAATATATAATGACATTTAGTAAACATTCAACATTGAACGCACCTCAATGGCTGCTTGTTACAGAAGGAAGAAAATATCCTTAATCTTGTTGTATTTCTTATGTGTATCATATCATTGTTATCTTGTAGCTGGTGGGGGATAAAGATACAAACTTTTTTCAGAACTTAATAACTAACTTAAACAACCTTGAGAAACATGTTACGTGACAGTATCCATACCAGCTTTGCATGAGATGTGCGATGACAATAATAGTCCCTGAACATTAGTTTCACACTACTGAATTCCGTCAACTACAGTCACTTTACCTCGTAAGCAAGTCAGAAAGACGTATTTGTATAGCGCTTTTCATAGACATTAGTCACAAAGTGCTTTACAAGAGAATGAATGCAACATATAAAAAAGAAAGAAATCATAACAGATGAGGTGATCTCCCAAGTCACTTAATTAAAAAGTGCAAAACTACATATCTAACACAATAGGAGAAAAAAAACACAATCCACAATAAAATACAATAAAAACATAAAATGCTGACTTATCACACACAGTCTAAACAGGTGCGTCTTTAGCTGCTTTTTACATGAATCCACAGAATCAGCAGACTGTAAGGGTGCGGGCAGAGTATTCCATAGCTTAGGTGCAACGGCCTCAAAAGCTTGATCACCACAGATCTTAAGGCGGGTGTGTGGGACAGACAGCAAGTTTAGCATATTTGACCTAAGAGAGTGAGCTGATGAGTAAGGGGGTGTAGTAGATCAGCCACATATGCAGGGGCCTGACTGTGCAAAGCTCTGTAAGTTAGAATAAGAATTTTAAACTGGATCTTATATGTAACAGGGAGCCAGTGAAGAGATTTAAGTATAGGGGTAATATGAGACCGTCGATTTGACCTAGTGAGTAATCTTGTGGCAGCATTCTAAATTATTAACACTAACGTATACTATATATATAAATTCTCTGTCAGCTACAGGTACACTCAGAAACAAGATGAGGTACTGAGTATATTGTTGTCACACTGGATGTAGCAGGGATAACAGGAATTTATTTATTTATTTAAAAAAAAAACACCCCAGAAAAAGGGCACTTTCTCTCTAGGAGGCCAAACATGCAGGTGCTCAAGCCCCCTTTGAGGTCTATCTATGCACGTGCCTGTGTATACAGTATATTAAAAACATTTGGAGGAGATTGGTTTGGACATTTACTTGCATTTTTTAAAACTAATATTTGTGTTCAATCTGGCCAGATAACCAACTAACCCAACAGAGTACAAATAGTATAAGAAAGAACAACAAATATGGAGAGAGAAAAACCTTTTTTTGAAGTAAATTAAAATAAAAATATAACTGGTTTACAGCGGGGTACTGGTTACAGACAACTAACCAGCTATAAGCAATTACTCATCCTCTTAACACTAATGGATCATTTTTGCATTCTAGCAGAATATCTTATGCAAATATCAAATAGCCTCACTCTACATACTGTAACTGTGTTTGATCTAAAGCATCATGTGATTTTACTGATGACAGCTTCACTCCTCTAGCACCCAACCAGCCTACCAGATTGAACAATCTGTTTATCACTCAGCAGGGTGCTGGAAAAAAACTCTGCTCATCACATTCGCACCCACGCAGCTTCAGTAATATTATGCAGAATCTGTCAGCTCCACCTGCCCTTTGCCTGACACACATACAGTATGCATAAACACAGGTATGTAAACACACAGACACTGTCACAAATCCACATCACAGCTCAGGCAGGCTGGATATACACACATCCCTTACACTATAGCCGATATACAGGAAGCTCACAGGACACAATTAGCTCCTTCACATGGCCTTTAGCTATAGGGAAACTAACGCTAACACATTATGATGGTTGTCTCTTCAGCCTCAGTTGCTGTAATTGTTAGTGACCCAACAGGTGACAGCACACACTCATTGATCTGAATGCTTATTAGCACCGATTAACCGTCTAAACGGGGGAGTACTTTACAGTGATTGGTTTAACAAGGAGTGTTTTGTCAGAGATATAATATTAAATGATACCTGTGGGTGTCATGCATAATAATAATGATAATACTTTTCAGTTCATCTCTATTATCTTTAATGACATTTCTGCTCTTAAGCCTTTCAACATAAATGCACATGAAGGATAAAATGACCTCCACTTCATTAAACATAAACTGGAACAATTGATTAGGCCACCTGCTAAATTAGCCATCCCACTTTTTTTACATGCTTGCTCCACATTCATGCAGAATAACTAAGATAAGAGTTCAAGGACCTCAGCACTCGCTGTCCCTCTGATATATCTTGATTACAAAGTTTGGGACACTCACAATAACCCGACGCACCAGATGGTTTGTTACACAGAATCATCCGAGAAGTCGTCCATGGAAACTGTTTGGAAAAGGGCAGGCACGTTCAAAAAATACTTGGCAGGTGATTGAATGAACCATCTGTCTATCACCGTCTTACCTTGTGAGGCAGCTGGATTCGCAACGCAAGAATCCCTAATAGGACGCTGATTGGTCCGAACCACCGGTGGTTTGGACACAAGCTCATAATTTGAAGCTTGACAAGATGGATTCTCGCATGATCTTGTGATCTTGCTAATCCAGCTGCCTTGCAAGGTACTGAAACCAGTGCCTTCATCTGCAGTTGGTCCAACCTCAGGGTGTTTTTATCACAGATGTGAAATGAAATTAGAGGGCTGCTATAGCTGTGTGGACAGCGGTTTTGTCTCTTCCTGCACTGTTTCAAAATCTTATTCTCTTAGTCCCTGAGGCACATACCATCGTGGAATCTCTGTTGTTTTTTGTTTGTGGGTGTGAATACATCTGTGCAAATTAAGGTTTATTTCTCCATTCGTGTTTATGCTTGTGTGAGTGTGCAAGCATGTGTGTGAGTGTGTGATATCACTTAAAATAAATGGGTCCCAGTGGAAAACTGAAGTGACAGCAGCGGAAGACTATTTTCTCTGTTTCATCATTTTTTCACACTAGTAGTACCCGAAGAAGAAGAAAACACAACAGTGGAAAACAAAACTTCTGTCTGATGAAGCCACAGCTCAGCTCAGTGTCAAAACATCACCATGGATGCTTCTTTTTTAAGATTGTTTTAAAAAACAACTTAAAAACCAGAAATCTCAGGAGGTTGTTGTGTTATGAAGAATCTATGGGGTTTGAGAATGAATTAATCTATAGACATATCTAATGACAATTATTAACTAATAATATTTGATTCATTGTTTGACAAATAATACTGGTGTCAACTCAATATAAGACAATATGGTGACCAACACTCTAACAACTGGAGCACCCTGTTCTTGCACTTTCCTGTGAAAACAACAGATCTCCAAGATTATTATGGATTATGTAAACCCACAGAGCATGTCATTTTTCTATTCTGGTCATAGAAAGGCTTAGGGAAACGACTGTGCTGCTCGGGGAAGTTAACCAGATGTGCATACATTAGCTACACCAACCAGTTAGTAATCATCCATGAAGTCTTGACCCTGTAAAACAGAAACATACTGTTTGAAAACACTTCTAATAAAGCATAAATCTCATCTTTGTGCAGTTTGTTCAAGTAAGTTTTTGAGTTTTTTCCTCATTCTGGTGCACATAGCTGTAATGGGCTCATTACTGCCCCCTGAGGCTGGGGAGCAGAAGTGTTTTCATGTATGTTTTGGTTTTATATTTATATATATTTATAAGACTTCAAGGATTAGGATTAACTGGTTAGTTTGTCAAATGTATGTCTGGTTAACTTCCCCGCCACAGATAAAGAGCAGCAAACAGCCACTTCCCTAAGCTTTTCTACCAGAAGCATCAAATGGGGCTGGTCATTTTTTTACTTATCTGAAAATGTAAAAACAATAACATTTAGATATGTATGTTTTTTCTGGATAGCGATGTTATATAGTCATATTTTTTTAGACATTAAAGGTTTGGTTTACCCAAATTACCCAAACTCAGGTTTAGCCAGGTTAGGTTCTCACTGAGGACATTGGGAACTATTTCTTTGATAGAAAAGAAGTTTCACTGAAAACTATTTAGATTTGTTTTAGTTTTGTTTTGCATTGTTTCCAGAATGGCACATTGCCTTTGAGTTTTTCAAATGTAATTTTAAAATGTTGTGAACGCTGCAAACAAAATTCCATTCACCACGATTGTAATGAGGTGTCTGCAGAAACTCCAGATACAAACGTCTCAAAACATCTGCACATAAGAGATCCACATGTAGAATGTTAAATCAGCCTCGATGTGTTGGAAGGACATGTTTAAGCTCTTTTTCCCTGCGTGCTCACAGCAATGAATTAGTATTCTGTGATGAGTCATGTGTTTACAATGGATGACACTAACGTCCCATTCAAACTGTTATTCACTCTGCTTTACCTGATAACCCACCCAGCAGGGAGGGCCATTTATCATTTTCTGTGTAACCCAGGGCAATAAAAGCTGCACGAGCATCCAGTTAAACAGACATAGCTCCATGGATTTACCATCAAAACATCAGATGGATTTATTAGCAACTATTTTTTATCCTCTCCTCCTCCCTCTGCACCTTCTCTTCTCATTTACACATTTGACATTGAGGTTCCTTTCTAGACCATCTTAAACAGGAGTGCAACAGTTGAATTTTGAAGTTTTTATTGCAATCAATATTAGGGAGTACAGGGGTGAAAGCAACAAAATCGAAAAGAGAAATGCTGCAAATATTTCTTCTTCCCTGGAGTCATAGTGTAATGAGCCTTTACCTCCCTCCCTCTCCCCCTCCCCGCTTCTTCCCCCTGGCAGAGCCCCACTTCATCTCAGCCTACGATATCGGCCTCTTCACCTTCTTCTTCCTGAGGGAGAACGCAGTGGAGCACGACTGCGGCAAGACGGTCTACTCCCGTGTGGCACGGGTCTGCAAGAACGATATCGGCGGGCGATTTCTCCTGGAGGACACCTGGACCACGTTCATGAAGGCGAGGCTTAACTGTTCCCGCTCTGGAGAGATCCCCTTCTACTACAACGAGCTGCAGAGCACCTTCTACCTGCCCGAGCAAGACCTCATCTACGGCATCTTCACGACCAATGTGTGAGTGGAGATGTATATTTACTGTATGCACAGCTGTTCACACTTGCGTGTGAACCCATGAGGGTTCCTAATGTTGGAAATATTTTGTATTTAAAATGATGTCATAACTTCAAACTGAAATCTTTATATGAGTGATTTTAGACTCATGTCACAGCACAAACTATAACATTATTTCAAGGTCTTAACAATCACCCATGTAGACAGATACAATACAAAGTAGGATTTAATGTTTTCTTGTGATTAAACCAACTTATTGATTTCAAACACAGAACTGCAAATAACCATATCATATAATATTATAATCATTAGATCATGTGGTAATTCCCCTCAAAAGTACACAATGCCAGCCATACAGAACTCTGTCTTTCATAACATCCTCTTAGCAGTTTTAATATGCCCAAATGGTTAAATGAAAGCATGCCTGGCCATATTCACAGTCCTGACTTGACGTTATCACTGCTGGGGGAGGCAGCAAAGGAAAATGCGTCATTTAACCATTTGCATGTTTTGAGGCAGGGGAGCATTGATGTTGATGTTGGGGAAGGAGGCCCACGTGTATGATTAAGCCACTTGTTGGACCACCCGCATGTTTAACAAATTTTGCACCCCTCTTGGTTCACATTTATTCTAAAAAATACTGTATTTTTCCACACAGCTGGACTGTAGCTGGAGTTGCCATTTTAGCATGAAAATGAAGCAGATTAAATTGCTGCAGCTGAAAAGTTGATTCAATTTGTCATAATAACAGCATTTCAAGGTTGGATTAAGAATTTAGCAATGACAGTTGGGTGATAGTGTTAATTAGTGTCTTTGTTTTATTACATTGTACATAGTACATACAATGGTTTTGCTACAAATCCTGGTTTCCACTAAGAATTTTTCTTGGGAGTTGATTTTGGGAGTTCCTGGGATTAAACCCGAGCACAGATCTCTCCACAGTTTATTATTACATTTCTAAAGGCACATATGGACACACAAATGATCAGTCAACACATCGTTCATTACTCAAAAGTGATCTACTGTATCTTTCATGACTTATCACTCATTTCTAATGTTCTGCTGTTGACCTTGATTATTACTCCTTTGAGAGCAGTAATTTATTATCCACTTAAAATTACTGTTTCTTTTTAAAGGACAAAATTGCAATTGCATACTTTCCTAATGGGCAAAATTAGATGATTCATCTCAATAAACCTGAATGACAGTGGAAACCTGATGCAGTGTGATCCAGGATTCTTGCCATAAGGCTGCTTGATAAAATAAAGTAGAGGGAATACTTCCAGCTACAAAAAATAAACTTTTCTGACATCTATCATCTAAATTAGCTCAGTGTGTGTGTGATGAAAACACACTGGGGGATGAGGGTGGGTGTACTTTCTTCAGTCAGTTTAGACTCTGTTGTGTATTTGTCAGTCATACACCTTCAGCCACACAGGACAAACAGTGAACAAGACAGTGCTTAAGCATCTGTACAGACATTGTAAAGTGACTTTAAAGTAGCAGTCATGCATGCCCTCAGTGCTCAATAGAAAGGATGAAGAACCCCACAAAAACAAGCTGCAGCTGTGCTGAAGAGCCCTTTCAACACCAACACGAATATTAATGGGGGAACAGTGACACACACCATAACACTTCAATTCCAACCTCTTTTCATTAGCCCTCAGATTTCATCATTTCATAAGGTTTGCTACTCCGACATTTTCCCACCTATTAAGAGAGAGAGAGACTTTTCCAGAGTATAGAGCCTCCCTGCTGCTGCTAATGATCAGTGTGGATGCATGCAGCTCTCAGCCAGGCTGGATATACAGACTGACTCATACTCCCTCCGGTGTTTGATTGCTCCAGTGCAGGGTGGGGTGGGGAGTCAGGGGGGTGTCACACATTTCATTACAGGGAGGAAACACTGGGAGCCAAAGTGCAAAGACTGCAGATCTTGTTATGTTTTTTTATGTTTAGAGAAGTGTAATTGCATCACATGTTTGCTCCGGTACAGGTGAGCTGAGGATGGTTACATTGGTCAGTCAGTCTGTCTAACACTTTAGTCCAGAGCGAAATATCAACAAATATATTGCTATTAATAACTACTGGCCATAACATGAACATCTAAGAATATTCACAGTCCCTGGAGGATGATTCCTTTTGCCTGAGACAAACTATCTTAAAAAATGGCTTCACCAATTTTCCAGTGGATTCCTATAATTCTAATGTGGGTAGTATATAGATATGAATGTCATTAAACTTTCTTTTGTCTTCCCTGTCCAGCTGCAAAAGTCCATCAGATGATGTGTTTTGCGTCACCTGGTGGACTTTGTAGATCTGCCTTACACTACAAACTGTTTCCTCATTTTCTGCAGTGATTCCTTCAAGAACGGTCAAAGGGTCTCTCAAAACACTCCGGCTACCATGTTATGCTAGCAATAGAGAAAAGCAGATACTAAAATATCATAATACTAAATATTTTAAAATGTCAGCATATTTGGAAGAAAACTAGTTTTATGATAAGAGGCCAAATATCGCGCTGTGGAATCAGACACAACAGAGTGTGGAGGAGGAAGTGACCACCGGGGCTACGCTACAGCTGCAGCCTGACACACAAACTTCAGCTGCTGAGTTTCTCTGAGATTCTGCTGACAATGAACAAGTGAATTTTGAGCCTCAGGTGGACAGAAAAGCTGAATCTAACACAAAAAAACGACTACCTTTACAGTACAATGTCGGAGCAGAGATATGGCGCAGCTATTACAACTTATGAGTCAAAATAGAGTGCTGTGGAATCAGACAGAACAGAGTGTGGAGGAGGAGGCGACCACACCACCACATTTCTACTACATGAGTTATCATCATATTTACAGCAGTGAAATTGCCCTTTAAAAATGAATGCCCAGATCTTCATGACATTCACACTGAACATTTAAAGTATGGAGAAGTTGAATCCTAACATTATTGATATGACCTTAACTTTTCATCTGTTGCCACCAACAAACCAGAGTTTTCACATATAGACAAGAAATACTCCAATCTAATAGGTTGAGTGAGATTTCTGAGCACATATACAGTATGTACACTTTATGAGCCTTTCGTTCCACCTTCAAGACAAATATCATTTTGTACAAAAAAATACCATGAAATTTGCTGAGCACATTAATGCTACCAAGAGGAGAAACCCTTTATATTTTTAATGATGCTACAGTATGGTATTTTCCTTAAGCAGCACCTTTATAACTAATTTTACATGTCAGCTCTACTACTGCTAAGGTTCTGAGAAAAGCAACAATATGTATAATGGTTTGTTCCATCCCAAATATTTTGTATTGTGTGGTGTAATGAACATTATAGCCTCTAGGTTTCACTAGCAGGGCACTGGAGTAAGAAATACAGTTTACAGAAATGTTTAAGGAATAGATTGATGTTTTGGGAAATATGCTTATTTTCTTTCTCTCCAAAAGTTAGATGAGAAGATCGGTAACCAGGGAGTTACAGCCAGCGCACATTACACATTGATTTCATGGAATCTATGGTACACCTGGTGAATGAAATCTCCCATTTCACACATCAGTAAGCATCAGTGCGCACTCTGGAAGTTAAGATCAGGGTCACACATTACAAGATGCAATCAGTTTGTAGGTTCACATGCCTTTTGATAAATCATGCATGTTTTTGTTCAGGCACAATCATTCTGCCTCTATTTATTCCCACAAAACACAAAGAAAAGCCTCACAGCCAAGTTATAAAGTAGGTAAGAGAAAGCATAGGAAGGAGAGAAAAAGAAAAAAAAGGCACACATAAAGCAAAACTAAATGAAATAACACTCAGGTAGTGGCCCAACAGCTGATTTCATGTAACGAATGCTGAAATGCCATTTTCTACAGTGTGAGGATCTGAGACACGCAGCAAATATCAAGCATGTTTGATCTGAGGGGATTCTCTCCAGACACAGGCTGCAAAACTGCATGCAAAACAAGCACATTTTTACTTGTGTTTTTAAATTTGGCAAATTTAGTTTAAAGTCTAACATCTAAAGTCTAAAGTCATCAGATCTGTGATTGACTGAATACAAGTCATATAAGACGATGATTAAGAGTTGGTAATGATCACTGCTAGTGCAGCAGACAGCTGTCTTGGACTAAACGTCTGCATGGTGTGTGTTTGTGTGAGGGCGTGTGTGTATGCGCGTGTGTGTGTGTGAGCAAGCACTGTCGTCTGTATTCAAATGTATTCTGTGTTGTGTCAGGGGAAAAGTTGAATCCTGCCTCTCACCTTCCTCTCCCTTACCTGTTAAGCTGCTGGTATTTGTCACCACATGGCTGCTTCCCACCAGTCTGCAGCCATCTTTAGTGATGGAGCAAGAGAGAGAGAGAGCAGGGAATGGTAGAGAGACAAAAGAAAAGAAAAGTCAGAGGATAGAGTGAGAGAGAGAGACAGAGATAAAGAGTGAGCTCCAAGCCTTTGTCCATCGTCCTTTGTCTCCTCCTTCATTGCCCTTTCTTTCAGAAGAAACTTGTTGGTCCTCCCTCTAAAACCGCCTCCCTCATTGGGTTTGGATATGTTAATGCAATCACCACAAACACTGCCTCCATCTGTGTGGCCTAAATTGAACAGGCTCACAGCTGCTCCCAGGAGTTTGGGTCTGTAAGAGTTGGAACAGAGCACTTATCCTCTCTGTCTGCTCACGATATGGGCTTTGGTCTCAGTACTGTAGAGTGACCTCATATATATATAGTGGTGAAATAATTTGATGATTAATCAACAGAAAACACACAATTTTGATAAACAATTAATCATTTAAGTCACTTGTCAAGCAAACAAACTGGTTCCAGCTTAAAGGATAGGTTCACAATTTTTCAAGTCTGTCCTAAAACAATAGTCGGGAGCCCAAATGAACATTAAAACAGTTAGTGTTTGCTTGCTGTAATCATTCCTCTTGTTAATACTGACCATTAAAAGATCCCTGCATAATGTGCTTCCAATGGAAGTGTAAGGGGACAAAATCCACAGTCCTTGTCAAGTGCAAAGATGTATTTCAAAGTTTATCTGAAGTTATGAGGCTTCAACAGTCTGAGTTAGCCAAATTAAGTGGATATTTTCCAATGTCTGGCTGACTTTTATGACTATTTTAATGTGTAAAATCATTTTTTTAAACTGTATTTACTCAGGGAAGTTTCACTGAGAGGAATCCTCTCCTTTGCAGGAATGCTCTTGTCACATTGGCACAGTTACACACATTCACGCCTGGAAGCTGCATAGTACAATCGTTAACTACAGCCCTTCTTCAAAAGAGGAGAGGAAGGAGGGAAATAATTCTGCTGTAATTTTACCGAGACGTGCAGCAGACAGTTGAGCCTGTGGAGCCTGTTATGTAGTGGAGGGTTTTAGCATTCCATCAGAATAAGGACACTTAAGACCCCAGAGCACGGCCAGGTCTTTTAATTAACTCCGGGCCCTTATTGGCAGGGTCCTTCTGTTGTAGCCTCAGAGCAGCAGCGAGATTCTCCTGCTGAGGTGTCTAACCTGCCATTACTAACTAATTATGAGCGTCCTTATCTGTTTCTGAGTTACTTTACTGACCCTTCCACTTCACTAGTTCTAGGAGGGACTCCTATCTGAGAGGGGGAGAAGAATAAGGAGGAGTTCTAAAACAGCTGCTTCATTATTTGATTAGCAGATCAGCAAATTATTTTTCAACAATTTTGATAATCAATGAATCCTTTAAGTAATTTATAAAGCAAAAATGCCAAACATTATCTGACTCCGGCTTCTCAAATGTGAGGATTTGCTGATTTTCTCTGATTTAAAAAATCTGTTTTGGACTGCTGATTGAACAAGACATCACCTTGGGCTCTGGGAACTTGTGTCGGGCCTTTTTTTCACTATTTTCTTGTTTTATAGACTGTATGATTAAATGAAAAAGTCATCAACAGATCAGTCAGTCAATGCAACTTCTAAGCCTGGTTCCAGTGCCTTGATTTGCAGCTTACATCTTACAGCTTACATTTGTTCAGTTATTCAAACAGGTCTGATGTTGTGCTTATAACTGTTTCTCCAGTTGGAGAAACCACCAACCAATCAGGTCATTGGAGGCAGAATAAAGAATGGGGATGTCATCTTCCTCTGCCAGAACCAGAAAGATAGTAAAAAAATGTCTTGGTCACCGGGACACGTTACTGTATTTTTTGCAACTTGAACCTCCTTCAACCTCCTAGGGATCCCAAAAACCTCTGTATCCATGAAGAATATGTGACTGTCTCCAAGTGAGATCAGGTTTGACGTGGGTGATAAATGATATGCTGGGCAGCCAAGTGAAGCAAGTCACATAACTGTACAATATTTCTGATTTTACACAATGTTCTCTTCCCCTGGTATCAACTTGCTGACATCAAATCTATCTTGAAATGAACTGTGGACCCACAGTGGAAGACCGAGCCTGATCTGAATATGTTCAACAGGATCTGCTGTTTGTGTACCAGCGGTTTTATCATTCCTTTCACATATATTCTTTAAATTGAACCCACTATTTTCACTTTATTTGGTTTCCCTCACTTCGGGCTGATTTGCATTTGATTGGAAGTACAGTGAAAATAGGTCAAGTCAAGCTTAGACTGAAAAAATACTACAGTGCCATCAGATTTGATCTCTCTGATGGTTAGCAATGCCATTACACTCAGCCAGCTGTGCACTTCCTCACAATAGCTCAGATCTAAAACCTGGATTTATGTGCAACCTATTGAACTTGTGGTGTTGCTTTATTGTTTAGTGTAGGTGTTGCTGACTCAGTCTGTCTCTGAATGTGACTGTTTTGGGCCAAAGCTGTTGCTTTTGTTGTGCAGTATAAAAATATGTATGGATAATCCTGGCAGCCTTGGTTCAATTTCTGCTCCCTGCAGCCATGTAGCTCTGCTGAGTGTGCCCTTTTTCTTTTCTGCTGCGACACAGGTATTCACTGAGGTTGAAACATTGGCCTTAATGTAGTTTTAGATCTTCCTTTGTTCAGATAAAATGAGGTTAGGCGTATTAGCTAAAAACCTGGGGTTTCATTGTTTCACTGGACTGTATTGTACTCTCTATGAATGTGGATGTGTGGGTATATATGTATATATATATAAAGCATGCATGTGCAAATGTGTTTTTTTATGTCATATCAGTTCACATTTAAAAACCACATTGCTTTCACAGAGAGGGTACAAATACAATAGGATAAATACAAGAAAATAACAATTAAAAAGAAAATAAATGAAAATAAATCATTACAAATATAACAACACAACATACTGCACAAAAAACACTGAATGATAAAAACAGAAAACGACTGAATAATAAAATAATCATAGTCAACAAGCCAAAGAAAACAAGATGGATCTGAACATTAGATGGAGAACATCATGAACACAAACATCTAGGTATCTGGTTTCAAACATGCAGCAGCAGCTATACCAGTATCCAGCCTAAAAAGATAAGTTATTTCGTGAGATGCACATCATCCACTTGTGTTTACCAGACAGACTCACTGGTGTACTGATCTAAACTGCTTGCAAAGAGCCAAACAGCCTGGCTGAGTGAAGAGTTCATTATCTTTCACCTTTTTTGGGGCTAAACTGAGTTACACATCCAACTCTTTTATGTGGAAAACTTCCCTGGCATCTGCAGTGATGTACCCTGCGTGGCAGGATGACAGTAGAAGAAGTATTCTGCTCCTTTACTTAAAGAATGTGGCTCGTGTTAATATATGTTTTTCTTATTGTCGAGAAGTCACATGAAAACACCAAAAGCAAGAGTTAGTCTGTCTCTCCATATTTTGACTTTCATGCCCTGTCTTTGGCACTCCCAAGCCCATTTATTCCTACTGAAGACGAAAAGCAAATCATAAATTCATAGTGTGATTTAGTTCTAGTTTTGATCTAATTTTAGCAAATATTCCTAGGAGGAAATAGGGCATTTGTTGGGGACTATTTTCAGCTGCAGATAAATACACATTTGGTGCTTTAGTGAATATTTCTGGCAGCAGGACGGTGTCTGTTGGAGTCACTGAAAATACACTACAGTGTGTTCATGCTAATGAAGGAAAGTAATGTAAACCAGTGCAACAGTGTGGCTAACTGGTGACAACAATGGCACAGAGGAATAAGATATGTCAGGCTTTGGATAGACAGACACTTGCTCATGGGATCAAATGATTTCTTTTTCCTTTATCTTCTCATTGGATTTGTTGACAATAACAAAAATATAGCCAAGCCAGCCTCATCCTTTAAGTATAAGTACACACAGAGGAAACATACTGAGTACTCATGAAAAATGGTTCCTTTAAAACTGTTATTTTATCATATAAATATATTATACTAGGATTATCATTATTGATGCAAGCAGCATTTCAGTGTTGTAGCTGGTTGAGGTTGCACAATTTTAACTTCTTCTTATTCTGTCTGGTAGTTTAATTTATAATCATTAATGAATTCATTATTGTATGAAATTATTATATGTTTTGTATATTTATAGTGGAGCATAAAGTGCAATATTTCTCTCATAAAAATGAAAACTACTTAAAATTCTCAAGTAGTGTACTTGAGTAAATGTACTGTATGTGGTTACCTTCCACCTGCAGGCTGATGGAGAACATGAAAGTAGAAAGTAAGAATGTAAAGACACCTCTGTACACCTCTATCTCCATTCAAGAGTCTCTGGAGAAAGAGAAACACACAAGAAAAGAGAGACCAAAAGTTTGTATCAGAGAGAATGAGAGTGAAAAACAAGAGACAGCATAGAGGGAGTGCCTCCTCCTGAGGTCCTGCTGATGCCTCAGTCTCCCTGTCTCTCTCATTCCATCACTTATTCTCAACATAAAAGTCACCACGACATGCCGGGTGCACTGCCAGATATCCACAGCAGCATGGGATATGAAGATTTGATAAGAAGGTTTGAACAAATTAGTGCATAACACAGAAAAGGAAAAGGAGAGAACAACAGAGAGGTGGAACAGTAAATGGAGAAGTATTTGAGAGGATGAGCAGTGACTCAGGCTGTTGGGATGTGATAAATCAGTTGAAGAAGTGGCTTCACTCATAATGAAAGTGATCATCGTGGTGTGGGGCCCCAGAGAGCGGCAGAGCAGCGGCAGCAAACAGCATAGCAGATGTCAAACTGCTTTTCAATCACTTTCCCGGGCTTTTAAGCAGGCTCAAAACATATGGGTTGCATCCATTAGCGCAATAGACTGTATTCCTTTGAACACTCCCTGTCGCTCTGTTCTCTTGGCATTATGTGCAACAACCCCAGTAGGTCTCAAATAATCTGGACAGTGTCAGGCTGTCTGAGGCAGAGTTTGGCTTCAGTGCAAGTTGTAGCTATAGAGTAGTACCACAAACCCACAGTTAACTTCCTATTACAGTGTATGTCAAACTGCGTGTTTGTGTGAAAACTGTTGTGGCTGCTGCTCAGTTTTTGCAGCTCGTTTGCCTGTGGTTTCCTTCAGATGGGGTTTGGTTACCGCCGGCTCACCACAGCACTCACTCTGTTTCACACACTTTGTCGCTGCTTTCCTGTCACTCTTGTTTCCACCAGAGCCATTGAGGAGAAAAAAAAACTCCTTTTGCTGAAGTCTGGAGGCTGTTTTCCTCCTGCAGCCTAAGAGTTGGTCATTCAGCCACCTGTTTGGCTTCCCCAGTTGTTTAGTCAGAGCTCATTTGGAGCTGCACAGCACTTTGCTGCCCCGCGGACATGACAGAACACATTTGTTTCCTCACAATCCTGAACTGGAAGTGTTATTCAAAAGAAAAACCAACAAATGCAATTACAGATGTCAACACATTCAAGGTAAAAATGAGGATATTAATCCCAGAGGAGGATGATCCAATATAGAATATGAGGGATGATCCTCCGAGTTTTCATTTTCTGTCTTAAAAACAGGGTTTCTATATATAAGCACAGAAGACAAGCTGTGTCTGTCTTTTGTGTCAAACCAGACTACACAAATCTTATACACACTGTTGGAAGCAGTGCAACTTCTAGTTTTCCTGAGACAGCCCTCTCTATGATGTCTATACATCCATAAAACTCAGTGAGTTTGTAAGTGAGCCTTCAATTTTAGATCCTCTTGTCCTCTCTTCATGTTCATGCATAGTGCCTAAATATATTATATGATCTATATATTATTTTATTTTGCCTTACAATCATCAGATTTATACTTTTTCTTCCATTTCAAAAGTAATTCAGGTGATTGTTCGTATCTCTATGGTTACAGTGCAAACAAGCACTGTAGCTAATGCAGCATGATTTCCTGTGGTGCATACTTGCCAAAAAGAAATGGAAATCAAAAAAATGAGGTTCAGGTGTAAAATTCACTTCCTTGATGACAACATTACAATGAACAGAACATAGAAATCAGAAATGGACACATGGCATGCCTACTTAAAACATGTAGTGGATATGCCATAAAGAAATGAAAATAAAGAGAATCAAAACTGAGAAAAAGCAGTCTAACAGTTGATAAGTACACATTTAGGCCAATACCATTTATTAAGCCCTTAGACACATTGACAAGTCTTTTCTCCCTCACCTTTTTCAGCCAGCAGCCTTCACTGATTTATACTTTACCCAAGATACCGAAATGGCTCATAAAACACCATGAAGTCCTTACAATAGTCTGTCTTTCTCTGCCTTGCTGTCTGTGTCTCTCTGTTTCTATCTCACTTTGTCCCTATAATGTTATCACTCTCTATCCTTTAACTGATGGTTTATCAGCATCCGACAAGCCATGCCAAGGCAGCAGGCTGTTCACGGCATAGTAAAAAGTCTCCGTGTTGCGCTGGGTGTATGGGAAGGCAAGAGAGAAAAAAAAAAACAGTCAGCAGTAGCAGGCAGTTAAGAAACTCATTACCTTGCAGCACATTATGGCCGAGGAGCCTCACGATAATAACCTTACTAACACTGCCAGTTTAGCTGGGGTTTACTCTCGTATTTGACACATGTGAGGCAGCTGTGTGTGTGTGTGTGTTTGCACATAATCTGTGTAACTGCCTCCCATATCCTCAGCTTAATACTGTCCCCATTCACTGTGCAGCTCTGATAGCATAGCTTCGCCTGCAGCCAAAGCAAGCGAGCATCATGGAGCCTGTTTAGTGCAGGTATAAATGATAGGACTTCCATTAAGTGGATGGAATACATTGCAGAATGGCTTTATTACACACCTGGATGCTGCTAGTATGTGATATAGCTTCACATTTACTGCCAACATGTAAACTGTTATGAATATTTTGTTTAAATAATATATTTATTTTTACCTTATTTCCCTCTCTCTCCCTCTTCCTGTTGTTTTCTTCCTATTCTGCTCCCTGCTATCTTCCCCTCGCTGTCTTGTCTTCCCTGTCTGTCTCTCTATAAAGCAACAGTATTGCAGCATCTGCAGTGTGCGCCTTCAACCTGAGTGCCATCACCCAGGCTTTCAATGGGCCCTTCCGCTCCCAGGAGAACCCTCGCTCCACCTGGCTTCCCACGCCCAACCCCATCCACAACTTTCAGGTTAGTTTAACCAATCTAACACTACTTAACCCAATTCAAGTTAGTCTTAATACAATTCACTGCAATTTTCTGCATAAAAATATTCCTATTCAGAACCAAGTCAAATTCAAAACAACAAACAAATTTCCTCATAACCACGGTGAAAAGGACTTTGTGTCTGTAGAACTTGTCTTCTCAGGCAGTTGCTTCAGGCTGTGTTGCTCCAATGAAGATTAGTTATCAAGTTATCAAAACTGAACCATCTCTAATCTAGTATCTCCTGTAACACCATTTGGTTTATACAGCTTGCTGGTAGTGCTACACAGCATGATTGGAAGCAGTACCTCATAGACTGAATTCAGAAAAAACTTAATGATTAGCTAACTATGCATGTTAGAGCTATGGACAGAAATAGCCACAAACAGGACATTTCTGATACCCTGAGGAGATTTGTATACAATTTTTTACTCTCTCTGGAACATATTACATATATGATTATATATATCATATTACATATTATATCTGATTGTCACTAAATAACATAAAAATGGTCACAAAGTGCAGTGTAGAACAGTTGTGGAAAAGCTGCTTGTCACAGTGACTGATCATTATTTCAGGAGGAAAAATCTGATATGAAAAAGGTGCTACCCTAATATAAAAACATCGATATCATTCATATACATTCTAAAATTTGGTAATCACTGTTTATGAAACCATGTGCAGCTCCTAAGATCACCAAAAAAGGAATCTACCAAAAAATCCATCTCTCATTTCTAACTCCCAGAGAATGAGCAAGAGCTGCAATCTACAGCTACACTCTGCAACCCAAACAGAGCTTTATAGAAAGCTGTAATTTCATATTTATTCTTCTGCAGTGTGTGATTAACACCATCACACTGTAGTTTGCAATTACTGAGAATAGAATTAACAATTGAAACAATGTAGCCAGACATGGTGTTTTGATTTAGAAAGTACAATGAGTGGTTGCATGACGTACTTTTCCATTGTTTGACATTCTTTTCGACAGCCTGTCTTGTTTTCTTGCTTCCATCCTACCTTTTTACTTCTCCTCTGACATCTTCTTCTCTCTTTTCTCCCTCTCTGTTGTCTTTCCTCTATAGTGTGGCACAATAAATGACGAGGGTCCCAATGAGGGTTTGACGGAGCGCAGCCTGCAGGACGCCCAGCGGCTCTACCTGATGAATGATGTCGTCCAGCCAGAGTCTGTAGATCCGCTGATCATGCAGGATGACGTTCGCTTCTCCAACCTGGTTGTGGACATTGTTCAGGGCATGGACACCCTCTACCATGTTATGTACATCAGCACGGGTTAGTAGAAAATAAATGCAGGCTTTACATACCCCACATACTGTATATTACTTAGAAATATGACTTATCTGAAATATATAATTCAAGAAAAGCAGAGCAACTGCAGCTGACTTTCTTCAGGTGTATTTAAGTAACACCTAGTTGAAGAAGAAGAAAAAAGAAGAAGTACTTTATTGATCCCCGTTGGGATATTGATCCTATGCATTTCACCCATCCTATACACACACACTAGGAGCAGTGGGCAGCTGCAGCACAGCGCCCAGGAACTCCAGTTTCTTTTGCACTGACAAAAGTATTAACCCTAACATACATGTCTTTGATGGTGTGAGGAAACTGGACCACCTGGTGGAAACCCACGCAAACACAGGGAGAACATGCAAACTCCACACAGAAAGTACCTGGGACAGCTGAGGTTCAAACCAAGTAACTTCTTGCTGCGAGGCAACAGTGCTAACCACTGAGCCACCATGCATATGCACTGATGTGTTGATCATTTTTATACTGCTTCTTATTATCCTCGAAATCTCTCTGATAAATCTTCTCGTCCATCTTGTCTAATCAGAATATGGCACCATCCTGAAGGCCCTGGCTACACCCAATAAGAACCTACAAGGTTGTTACCTGGAGGAGATGGAGCTCCTCCCCCCGGGGGTGCGAGAACCGATCCTGAGCCTGCAGATCCTGCACAGTGACAGGTCATTGTTTGTTGGGCTCAACAACCGAGTCCTAAAGATTCCCCTTGAGAGGTGCTCGACCTACAAAACTGAGACGTGAGTACTGCTTAAATCTCCACATCTAGTGGAGCATTTTCACTGATTCAGAGGAACCCGAACCTTATGGTTACTCAGGCATTCTTAAAATTTGTTATGAAGAATGTTAAAAATTGCAAAATCACTGGTGTGAAAGCTTTTTATGCTCTTCAGAACTTATCAAGTGGGGAAAAAAAAATCAATGTCAGGCGAGTGTAAAGTAAAAAAACATATGAAAAACATATTCCAGGGAGGGGAGGGAGATTTCCGTCCAAGTTAATACAAAACTAGGCTGGACCTAGGCTTGGGGACTTAACAGGAAGCTTAACCATGACGTCCAGAGTACCTACAGCTGTCCAAATCTACGATTCATCAAATCTACAAGTGGCTTCAAGGACACTTTCTGCTGCCTTTCGTTGGACTTGATACTACTTTGGCAGACTTTACTAGATTTCATTTGAAAGAATATCAGAATCCATACAAATGGATTGATGTCAAGTAGGGATGCCACAGTGAGGAAATTTTCTCAGAGCAGACCCTTTCACAGTTGGTAATTGTAGCGTCCAATGTCCTACTACAGACGGTTGTGTCTTAGTAAGGTGTTTGGCCACCATGTGCTACCAGAACAGCTTCAAAGCACCTTGGCATTGATTCTACAGTCTCTGAACTCTACTGGAGGGATGAACACCAGAGCGCTGTCTAACCTGTCGGTCCAAAATCTCCCATAGGTGTTCAATTGGGTTAAGATCTGGTGACTGTGAAGGCCATAGCATATGATTCACATCATTTTCATACTCATCAAACCATTCAGTGACCCCTCGTGCCCCGTGGATGGGGGCATTGTCATCCTGGAAGAGACCACTCCCATCAGGATAGAAATGTTTAATCAGGATAAAGGTGATCACTCAGAACAACTTTGTATTGATTTGCAGTGACCCTTCCCTCTAAGGCGACAAGTGGACCCAAACCATGCCAGCAAAATGCCCCCCACAGCATAACAGAGCCACCAGATCCCCTCACTGTAGAGGTCAAGCATTCAGACCTGTACCAGTTTTTCCTTTAATTTGTCGAAAATGAAGTAAATGGGTTTTATTTCTATTAAACAAAGCAAAACAATGGTGGGGGCAGTGGGAAAGTAATGCCCAAACACTGTTTAACACTGGTAACACCGACTACCTACAGCCTAGTGTCAAGATCTAAGCATTGGTCATATCCATGGCAACGACTAAGGTCTGTCTAAATCGCATCTGTGAAATTGCACTTTTTCTGTCACAGCCCTGCACCCTCACATACTTGATGAAAAAAGACAGGGAGCACTTCAAAATAATCAGAATATGTACTGTATGACCAAAGTCCATGAGGCTGAACATTTGGATTCAGCCTGTGTTAAATCATAGATTGTGCATACCAGGCATACCATAAACTGTGCAAAGTTGCTGGTTCAATTGTTTGTTGCACGTCATTCCTCCTCTCTCTTCTACCTCCTGTCACCTCTGTACTGTTTCCTCTTGATGTGAAACCTCTTTAAGTCCCACTACATAAAGTGATAAGCTACATGAGGGACAGTGGTGCTCACTTTCTGAAAGCAGCCATGCAGTATACACAGTGTATTTTATTGTTCATTTTATGCCTTTTGGCAGTGGATTCATTTTAACCTGGTTGGTCCTCTATTGAAGGTAATTATCTGTCCTCAACTAGGATTAATGTCTGGAAGACCTTGCCTATAATCATTAAAGTCCTTATGGAACCAGACAAATGACTGGGGCGGTATCTGCTTGCTAGAGGAAATTAATTTGTTGTGCTGTGGTTTTTTTCAAGTAATGAAGTACTGCATAATACAGAGATACTGTTCTGGCTTTTGTTTGTGTCTGAATCAAAGGATAAACAAAAACTGCGTGTGAAGCTACCTCGTACATTGCCAGAGAAGTTTCTCTGAAGGCATGTTTGTGTGTAAGAGAGAGCTACAAAGACAGAGAGAGAGAGTGAGAGAGAGAGGCCTTTCGCTCTGCCATTTCCAGCTTCAGTGTTATTTGTGTGAAAATCTCAGTCTCAAGGGTGAGCGAGGGGAGAAAAACCCACTGGCTGTTTGTCCGGCCTCCTGTATCTCATCAGTGCTTTTAATCAGGATCCTCAGCCAGCCACCTCAGTCCTTCAAAGTTAACTTCATTTTAGCATACAAATGGCTTGATGTTTTTTTCATTTTTGTGTGTGTGTGTTTGTGTGTGTGTCTGTGGGTGTGTCTGTGTGTGTATGTGTGTATGGAGGGGAGTCTACTTTGTGATTTGTGCGTGGGTTGGTGCTTGGACGAGTTCTCATATGTGCTGCCTGATGAGTCAGCTCGCTATATTTCTACTAAATCCAAACTCATAGACACATGGGAGCAGACACACACACACGCACACACACACACAGAGATGTGGGTGAGATATGCAAGAAGCCACAAGAAATATAGATACGCAGAGCAAGCAGCTAGAGTCCTATTTAAGACACAGTGGGGTGAAATGAAAAGAAAAGTGGGCACCAAGAGCACCATGTGGGGAAGAAGGAGGTAAAGTAAGACGGGCCATCCTTAATCCAGTTTGCGATATTCTGTGCACCTCTATGGCTCGCTCACTCTTACAATCTTTTAAATGCGGTGGCTGCAGAATACGACAGATGTCAACCTGTCTGTCAGTGTGAAACCTGAGCTCGTCTAGAGGGACTCAATCATGTAGAAAAGGGCAGATAGGTGACATTGAGTCAGAAGATGAAGAAAAAAAGGAGGTCAGGTTATGAATTAATGCATGTGAATATGACTACAGCTCATACTTTCATTACCAGTTAATCTGTTGATTAGTGAAAAATGTCCATCAGATGCCCATATTTTCAGAGCCCAGGGTGACATGTTAAATTTTTTAATGACAAACAGAGATCTTATCTTGTAATTATGACTTCCGTATCTCTTAATTATGAGGAAAGATCTCATAATTACGGGTCTGGATCTCATAATTAGAGATGACAGGTGTTACACCATATTCTGTGACCCATCAGTTTCTGTGACCTGATTAGGAATTTCAGCTATATTGCCACTATCATACTTTATTGCCTGCTAAATTTTGATAGCTGTTACCAAATGGTAGCATAGCATTTAGATAGGATCACACAATTTGATAGCATGGATACATTTCAGATGCATGACTTTGTATCCATGATGTGTCCCCTTCAGTATTGGTAACATCTGCATCACTATCAGATTAAAGACATTCAAACATGCACTGCAAGCCAACTAACAGCCACCATATCTGCATATATAAAAATCACACTCAGAATAAACATTTATCTCCAAATGTAACATTTTTTTGCCATATATTGGTTAATTTTGGGCCACACTAATTACAAAAACTTGGAGGGATTAAGTAGTGCAATACACTACTGTGTTCGTGGGAAAAGTAAGTGATTGGAGTAACGTATCACATTGCACCACATGACTCTCATCACTGGCTGGAGCAGAGGCCACCTCTGGTCTTGCTCTTATTACTTTTTTCTTTCTTTCTTTATTCTTTTCTCTGTCTGTCTCTCTGTGTCCACTGCTCAGACTATGTGAAAAAGACCCACCTGCTGTCCTGCTCTTTGAACACACTCCCCCGTCATTGTGGTGCTGTCTGAATGAGCCATTCTCATCTCCCCTGCGATGTGTGTGGCCCTCCCATTCACATGCAGCCATACATCCATTCACACACTGATAACAATTTAATATACACAGTTTTATAGCTGACAGCAGCTCGTCTGTAGCCACATGCTGCCTCTTCACTCTCACACACATACACACAAAACGTACACAGTGAAGAATGGAGGTACTGTATTTGCAGTGCTGTGGTGGGCGTCACAGTGACAGAGACAAGCTACGACATGATTTATGGAGAAGTCATAACTTATCCAGTTTGTTATAAAGCTGGCAATGGAATAATGGATGGACTGTGGTTGCACTGCACTTGTAATGCAGAAATATCTCACATATGTGTGCATGGTTATAATTGTTTAAACATGGAGTGAAAATACAGATTCTTAGTGTTTAGCACACAGCAGCAAAAACATATGTTGCTTTGAATGCCTGTACAGTTCTTCTAAAAATTCAATTAAGTTAAAGTGCTTTTAATGTTTAGTTTTCCTTTATTATTGATCCCTGTAGGCGACTGTCGAGCCTCACAACCCTCAGAGTGGAATAACATTTACATCATCATCTTGAGCTGAAGTGCTTTTTTTGTTACGCTGCTAAACCTTTTCAGCAGCCTGTGATTTGTAGCCTTTTAGTGATAGCTCGCAGACAAATGCTGCAGCTTGTGCCTGTGTGTGTTTGTCCTCTATTTGTGGTAATTATATTTGATCTGGCCAATTGGCACCTCTGGCTAACAGCACCACTCTATCCTCCACCCAGACCCTATCTCTCTATCTCGTTCTGTTAGTGAAGTAATTTATTTTGGCTGCAGCGGTGTGCTAGCTTAGCTGCGATGTTGCATTCATCAGGGCTTTTCTGAGGGAAGAAAGGTAGTTCATGCTGCCAAATAGAGAATGAATCTACTGCTCTCACTCACGACAGTAGCCAACTTTTAAAGTAAGTCCGTTTTTTTCTAGATCAGTTTACTCATTTGCAGTGGTGGAAGAAGTATTCAGATCCTTTACTTAAGTAAAAGTCCTCCATGAAAAATCCTACCTAAGTATATACAGTTAGCTAGGTTAGTCCAGTGGTTCCCAACCTAGAGGTCAAGCCCCTCCAAAGGTCATGAGATGATTAATGGGAGAGGAAAGAAGAAAAAACTCAATTCTGATACACAGATTTGTTTTCAGTTTTTGAAATATTTGATTTTTGGTGAAATATAGATCATTTGAACATTTATTGAAATGAAACCATGTGAGAAGTTTAGAGGGAAAAATCACTATTTGGTGGAGCTGTTAACAACTCATAGACATCTGAAATGTGACCCGACTACACACTGCTTTTTGTAAGACGTCAAAAGCCAAAAAGGTTGGAAACCACTGGTTTCATCTTTAACAATGTGTTATATTATATAAGCTTGTTATATTATCCATTGTGTCAAATCTTCATCTGAAAAGTAACTAAAGCCGTCAAATAAATGTAGTGGAGTAGAAAGTACAATATTTCCCTCTGAAATGTAGTGGAGTGGAAATATAAAGTAGCATCACATGGAAAAACTCAAGTAAAGTACAAGTACCTCAAAATTGTACTTAAGTACAGTACCTGACTAAATGAAATTAGTTACTTTCCACCACTGCTCATTTGTAAAAACCTGAATGTGTCAGACAGTGAAGAGTGGTTTTACATGAGCAAGGGATTTTTTTTTTTTTTTTACTGTTTTTGCAGCTGGTGATGAGGAGAAAGAGGAAAGAGCATGAGAAAGGAGAAAAGGCAAGAAAAAAAACTAAAACTAAAGAGAAGAAGAAACTGAAATAACTACAAGGAGCAGGCAAAGGAGGAAATGCTGAATAAATGATGAGGATAATGTTGAGGAGGATGAAATGGAACAATTCTGCTTTTCTGTAGTGGTTCTACTCCTGCAGCCAAACCGCCACTCACACATCTGCTTACATAAACATTACGCTTTATTACAAGAGGTACAATTGCCTTGTTGGTGGTAGTTAAATTTTCGCCTGAGGGCCTTAGTTCAATTTGCTGTATGAGTGTGTGAGGTGTGTGTGTGATTAACAGTGACCTAGCAGCAGTCACGAGGCCGAGGAAGCTCAGTCCGCCTGCAGCAGGAGCTTAAAACAACATCAGGAAAACCACTAAGTGGCCATCGAGGACAAGCACTGACCATTAGCATCTCTGCTACAATCTGTGTGTGTGTGTGTGTGTGTGTGTGTGTGTGTGTGTGTGTGTGTGTGTGTGTGTGTGTGTGTGTGTATGTGTGTGTGTGGCTGCTTGTTAAGACCAGTGTGTATGACATCTTTCGTTATACTTTAGAATCAGTCCCTATAGGACCTCTATGCGGTGTGAACTTCCCTGTCTTTCCCTGTGTGTGAGGGGAGCTTACAGGCCCATCCCCAGCAAACCCAATTTACTGTCTGCTGTGGCTGCCAGCCTGTCAGCAGGCCTCTAGAGCTCACTGCCACTAAGCCTGTATGACCAATCAGAGGAACACTTCACCAGCCAAGAATTGAGAGAGAGAGAGAGAGAGAGAGAGAGAGAGAGAGAGAGAGAGAGAGGGAGAGAGAGATAGAGATGGTGTTCACACAGTGGAGGTATTTATTACTGCTCCAGAATGCTGTTACTTTTATTACAGGCTTTGTTCTGGCCGCAGCTCAGTGTAATCATTTTGCTCTCTCTCTCTTTCTGTATCTGTCTGTATTGCTTTTTGTTACCCTCCTGTCTTTCAGCCTTGATTGGGGCCGGCACTATGTCTTAACCTCCAGCTCACCACCTTTCAAATCTGATGCTTACAAAAGAGGAAGGTTGTGAAATAAGAAAGGAAGTGGCTACAATGAGTAAGGTTGACTTTCATTAGCCAGTTCCAGTTTGGATCTGTCAAAATACCCAGATTTGCTGACCGCTAATGTTAACACATCTTTATTTAACCAGTCTGGTGTCCGTATTCAGTCAAAGATGGTTGGTGAGGGAATGAAGCGCCCCTCTGTAACGTCACTCTGCAATTGCAAGTGAACTGTGATCTTGCAGTTCAACAACACTAACAGAGTGATGAGTCTTTTATTGTCAAACAACCTAGTCACTTCATTTTCATTCTTTCCCCCTTTTTTTTGCTAGATAGACAGAAGAGAACTGACAGAAAATGAGGGCAGAGCGCGAGGGGGAATTACATGTAACAAAGGTTCCTAGCCTGACGTGAACCATGGATGTTGTGGTTCATGGTCAGTGCCTAGGGCATCACAACACCCTGTCACATGAATTTCTGCCAATTTTATGCATATCATATCAATATGTTAACCTTTTCAACTTGATAATTATGAATCGGGACCTCCAGTATTTGGAGCAATTAGCTGGTGCAAAGGTGTGTTCATCATTTATATCAATTTGTCAGATCTGTTTTTATCAGCATTTCATGTCTTCTGCTACTCATCTCATTTCCAGGTTGTAGCTACAGATCGTTAACATTGATCAGGCTGCTGCTGAAAAGTGCAGTTTTCTGCCTTCTCTGCCAACAAATTATTACAGATCTCAACTAAATCTTTGAATTTTATTTACTTGTGTGTAACTTTAGCTGGTTACAAATGTTGAAAGATAACCTAATTAGATTTGATAAGGGATTCAAAAGGAAGAGCGTAGCTGGCAACCTGTCAAACACATACTGTATGTGAGCTGCAATTGGCTCAACACCTCGTGACCCTGCAAAGTATAAGTTTGTGTAGATACTCGATGGAGAACCATGGGATTCAGATTTGATAAGAAGATTCCATACTGGATTCAGATTAACTGACTGGATTGATAAATTGCTATCAAACCCCACCTGTAGTACTGAGGTGAAGTTCAGTGCTTCTCTCAACTTCGCCTTTTTTGCTCTTTTTGTTTTCTTATCTTGTGTTATTTCTTTCCACATTTATATTGTTCATCTCAGTGTCTTGTACTTTTCCCTTTCTCTCCTGTTTCATTCATTTTTCATCTTTTTGTCATCTATCACCTCGACTTTTGATACATTTACCTCTCTCAATTCAATTTGATTCAGTGGGCTTTATTGGCATGAAAGTTTCGAGAACAACGTTGCCAAAGCATCAAAATACAATTTGTCCAAATATTTGGACAGTACAAAATAACAATAATATGAACATTAACACAACATTAAGATTGATATATATTAATGAATTATATACAGTATATCCTATGCATGCATTTGTGTGTGTGTGTGTGTGTGTGTGTGTGTGTGTGTGTGTGTGTGTGTTGTTTCCCTGTGATGATGCAGCTCCTTTTAATTCACCGGGGGCTAAAAGTGTACATGGAGGACAGCAGGCATTTTTTGGCAGTCTGCCATCTCCCTTTTGTTTTCCTGATTTTTTTTTGGACCTGGTACTATCAGTCTTCAGCCTGGCTCCAACTGGGCCTAATTGGATGTATTAGCGTTGAGTGCTAGCAGGAGTTCTCTCTGTTTCCGATTCATCATGAGCAAACTTCCTAAATGGCCAGCTCAGCCTGGCGCAACGGGGAAAAAAGCCCCAGGGACGGGCTCTCTCCCCTGGAGAGAGGATGAGGAGCAAGAGCCTGTCAGCGGTGGTCTGCTAGGAGCGACTGCAAAAAGTGACATAGCTGGTGTGGAGAGATGGAGAGAAGCAGGTGTATGCAGACATATGTTTAACTGAGTCAGACCCTCAGACAGCATTCTCTAACATATTCCCATGTCTTAGCACTACAGCTAATGGTTAATGGCTGATTCTAATCCATAATTTATTAGTTCTGGTGATCATATTTGCAATTATGCACTGACGGCATACCATTAAAGGTGAGGTGAACTATTGTTTTTATGTCTAGTTGTTAAAGGGCCTGTAATAAAAGGAGACACTGGTTTTTACAGCATTCACAAACGATTTAAAATGCCAATTACATCCCCACAGAGAGAATCCAGCAGATTTATCTTCCGATGCCAGTCGTCCAGACATATTGTTTTATGGGCTGGTGGGTTTTGCCGCTCAGCCTGTTTAAAATTTAACAGGCCATGTTCCATGGCTTCTCTGTTTTGATATAGTGTGCCACCGGGCACGCAAGCTGCTGAATTAAATATCAGCCCTGCAGAGTTGTCAAAGCAATGCTCTCACACATGGTGACACACCCACAGTACAAAAACACGCCCTCACAGTGTACACAAACAGGGCATTTGATTATGTACACACACACACACACACACACACACACACACACTCACATTCCTGTGTATCTGCAGACTCAGCCTCCTGTCCTGGCTGACATCCCTCTTTACTTCCTGTTACAGAAATTAGCTTCTCTATTCTCATCACACAGCCCTGTCTCCACCCACACTGCCTCTAATTGACTTTTACAGCGGTCCTATTTTTAAAAAACGGTGAGCCGTTAGGACAGAAGGAACAGAAAGTGTTTGGCTAGCATGCAGAAAAGGTCAGAGTGGGAGCTAAATGCCTTGGTACACCCTCTTCTCCCCCTCTCATAGTAAATCCTCATTTATGAAATGGCCTCTAGTTAGGAAATGATTTGAGAAAATACTGAGACTGCAAACTTAAGCTGTGTCCCAATGCTATATTATAATAATAGAATACAGTATGCTATATATGTCATAGTATACTTCTTTTTGAGTTAGTATACAAGAAATCAATGTACTTAACTCTTTGACACTAACAGGACATATATGTTGAAGTCAATCAAATTGCAACTTTGGAATGCCACTGTCAATAAAACTTCACAGAGACAGAGCAAAACCTTTTGCCAAAGATTCAATACTTTTTGGTTTGTTTTGTTTTCCAAGACCTTCCTCAAGCCATCTCACCATCATCCGCAATTGAGGATGATAGGAACAAAGGGGTCAAGCCCAAACCATAAATACCCAAGACCAATGTTTCCATATTTTGTCCATATAGTGCAATATAGCACAATACAGATTTGGGAGAAAGTGCTGAATTAAAGTGTAAATATTCAGGGACAGGGAATCAGACAAACTGTTGGTTCACGCTGTGTTTTAGGTGTGTGTGTGTGTGTGTTCTTGTGTGTGCCTGCAGCTGTGTTAATATCTTACTCCTACAGGATTAATCTCAATCCTCACCTGCCCTGCAATCAATTTGTGAGCAGTTCTTTCCAACTGGTACATTTTTCTGGTCTTATAGGCTGAATGGTTTGGTCTAGCCGCAGGTGTCTTTTTTCATATTTCAACCATCATTTTTCTCTAAATTAATGCAAAGAGGGTGAGTCCAGGACTAAAGGCGTTGCTCCCTGAGGTCAGAAGCCTCCCAGCCTGCCTCTCAGTACACTTTACCCAGATCTAATTAGGCCTCAAATCTTTCCCACCTCTCCCTTTCATATTTATTTCCTCCTTGAAATACGTGCTTATTAATTGTTCCGCTTAGCTGGTCTCTGTACTGGTGTGTGTGTCGATTGTGTGTGTGTGTGTGTGTTCAGAATTTCAGCAACAATGACGAAGCAGAGCCACACATCAAAGCCATCAAAGATGCAATATGGTCGACCTTGAGCCAAAATGGCAACACGCTCCTCCCTTTCTAGTGGACTATTAGGTTCACTGAACTGTGAATTTGTGGCTGACTTCATTATGATTATTGTTTCATCTGTACTGGAGATTGCATCCATCGCTGTAATAGTGTCACTTAATTAAATTGACACAGGAAGGTTAGTGGTGGGTGTATCAGTCATGAAGGAAGTCATCCTCTTCTGGTTGTGCCACAGATCAACAGAGAACATGGCCTCTCTCTCTCTCTCTCTCTCTCTCTCTCTCCTTTCCCCTCCTTCTCTTGCTTTGTCTGTGGGGTCACCGCTGATGTGCTGGCTAAGCAGTAATGTCTTTATTGGATCTAAGCCGACCTCGGGTTCACCACGGAGCCCCAGACCTGGCACAGAGAGCTGTATCAACACTTGGAGATTCCTCAACCTCCAGGCTAAAACACTACAGGGCTCTTCAAATAAACCATGAAGGTCTGTGCCAGGAAAGAAAAAAACACTACAACAAGAATCTCTCCTTTCAGCTGAATGGAGAGAAGAAGGAGAGGAGGAAGGGAAAGGTGCTGTGATGAAGGAGTCGAGAAGAAACGGTAGAAGGGTGAGAGAGGGAGAGAAGGATAGATGAAGAAAGAGTGAGACAAAAGGTGGGATATAAAGGAGAGCAAGGGAGGGAGGGTGGCAGAAAGTGGAGGGGAGCCTTTGAGAGAAAGGAGTTATTCAGTTGATGCCTTCATCCTGCGTTCCGGAGGCATTCAGATCAGCTCTGGTGGATTAGCCTCGTCATTAACAGCTTTAGATTTAATTAGCCGTCATTAGGCCTCTGTTTTACTGGAGGAGCTTACAAATATTTAATCACTGTTTGGGTGATGTACCGTATATGGTGTTTGTGTGAGAGCTGAACTAGGAATGATGCACAAAAAAGTCTGTTTTTGTCATCTTTCAGAGGTTTTTTCTGAAGCCACCTAGTCTGGATAGGACTTGTCACAATGTGGTGTGACACTGGTGCTAAGTGCTGAACTTAAACTTGCACACTGTATTTATTTATCTATATTAACTTATTATGTAATCGCTCCACATGCTCATATCCACTTTCACAGTTTTGTTATTTTTAGTTGTTTTGTGTATTTCTATTTATTGCATATTCAACTTAAAGCTGCAGTGCGGGACTTTTGTCTCCCCGTCTGGCAGTGAGAGTAATTACAAAAACACTGTCGACACATGCTTACGTCATAGGCTCGGCCTCAGCCTGCTCCGTTTGCTACTTCTGACAGAAGTCTCTAGTGTGCATGCTCTGCCCTTACAGCATGCACAGTATGCATTCATCTGGCCAGCATGGCCGACACCAGATTAAAAGCTCTGTATACTGTGAAATACAGAGAGACCTACCTGGTGGTGATAGGTTAAATCAGCAGTGTGTGAACTCGTTTGGCGAGGGCTTAAATGTAATGGACGTTCATTTATATGTGAAAGATCCACACTGCAGGTTTAACACTAAATCTACTTTTGTAGTTTTTCAATCTAAAACAGGTTTGAAGTTGCTCTTAAATTATACTTATTATTTATTTTGTGTGACAATGTAACATCTCTCTGGGACTACAAAGTTGTTGGCTAACTCAGGTATCATTTACAGTATTGTTGATTAATGTTCACTGTCTTTATTTAACAAATAAACACTGTTTGCTGATAACACACTCTTTCTTCCCTCCTCTCTCTCCTGCCCCCTGTAGGCTATGCTTGGAGGCGAGGGACCCCTACTGCGGCTGGGACTTCAGGCAGCGCCGCTGCACAACACTGGAGGACAGCTCCAACATGAGCCAGTGGAAGCAGAACATCACTGTATGTCCGGTAAGAGTGACGCAACCGCGTTCTTTACAGTAAACATGTCGTCAGATATATCCTCATGGGGCCTCAAGAAGACTTAGGCACACTGCTGATGTCATCTTTCACATGTCAGACTGGTTGGCATCATCCATGACTCACGATGACTGATGTGTTGTACAAGACAGGACAGGATATATAGTGTAGTGGAGGAGAGAGGGAACGTGAATTGGACTGAAATGGATTAGATTACACTGAGATCAACTGGATTGACTTTGGCTGAAGTGAAGTGAATTGCGGGAAATGTATTCTCCTATAATCCTTTAAAAACTCTCTCTCCATCTCAGAAAGAAAAGTCCTGTCTGGCAGCACGAGCCCTGCACTCTAAAAATCATAAATACTCTGAGCAGTCACTGACACACGTGCTGGATGGTTGAATAAACCAGGCTGATATTTGCCAACCTGATCTAACTCTCATCATGACTGGATGTTTGATTTCCAGCTGCGGAACCAGACCACCAATGGCGGCTTTGGAGCCTGGGCGCCATGGCAAACCTGCAACAATGACGACGGGGTGGATGGTGTGAGCTCCTGCTTGTGTCGCTCCAGGTCTTGCGACAGCCCCGCCCCTCGCTGTGGAGGCAAGAACTGTGAGGGCCCCACCATCGAAGTCTCTAACTGCTCAAGGTACTGCATTTTTAGGCATATTTAATGCAAAAAATCCTTGTAATATGGATTAAGAAATAATAATGAATACAGCAGTATAACAGATGATACAACGATTCAGCAATGTGCTAGCTGAAAAGATGTTTTCAATCAATTAAAAAAAGACAGGATTGAAATCACTGTATAAGGAGGAAAGACTCAGTTTTATTCTTCAGCTTTATTGCAGCACTAGAATGAGCAGAAAGCAGAAACTTGGCATTTTAATAGATCTGCATGTCACATCAAGGCCGTAACAAAGTCAGCCTTTTATTATTCACAGCAAATAAGAAGAATTGAAGATTTCAGGTCTGTTCAAGATTTAGAGTAACTCATTTCTCCCTTCATCTCCAGTAGGATGCAATATTACAACAATCTTATATCTGGTATTTCCAAAAAGACCATTAGACATCTTCAGCACGTTCAGACCACTGCTGCCAGAGTTCTAACAAGAACCACAAGGACTGAGCACATCACTCCTGTTCTTAAATATTCACTCTGACATCCAGTTAGTTATGGAATAGATTTTAAAGTGCTACTGCTAGAAAGATGAGGATGTTAACATCCTCAGTCCTAAGATACATTTCTGATGTGCTTGACTAATATAAACCCAGTAAATCAGTTGTACCTTGAGTCAGAACCTGCTTTCAGCTGCCATGCTGCACACAGATGGCACCAACTGCCTGATGATCTTAAATGAAGCCCAACTTTCAAATCTAAATGAAAAACTCTTGTTTTTCTGTGTGTATGATCAATTATAATTAAATTTCTGTGTCCTTTCTGGAGCACTGAAACTGCTCTCATTGTCTACTATGTTTTATCCATTTGTATTTGATTTTATTCCACTGTAACTGATTTAATTTCTCTCTTCATTGTGTTTTAACTGTTGCTCTAAGTCATTTATTTAACTTATGTAGAGCACTTCTCTGTGTTTGAAAGGTGCTTTACAAATAAATATGCTTTGCCGAAAACAAAGCTGAAGCTGTGGATTTGCAGTGTATTAGCATACAAATAATATATGATAATACACATATGAATAAATAGTATCCTGGCCCCCTATACTGTAAATTATTACAATGCTATGATTGAGCACATTGAGCTAGTCATTTTACAAATGAATCTGATCAGCTGAGCATCTTTTCTTAAACTCTAATATTGTAGCAGTAGTGCCCTGATTGACTTTGAAGAATCTAGCTCAGGGCACAATTCATGCTCTGACAGAACATGAGAGAGATCATCAATGTGAGGAACCTCATTAGAAAATGTAGGTGACATCCAGGTTCTCCTTGTGACACCTCTCACCGCCTCTGTCTATAGGGGAATTGGCCAATCAGTGTACAGAGAGCAGAACCGAGACAAAGAGCTTAGGCACCTTCATCCCAGCGGATAGCTATGCCAGATTTAATCCCTGGTGTCGAAATTGAATTGTGCTTTTGCAGAAAGTGGCAATTAAATCATGAGGAGTGCTACCCAGGAACAAATCACGTAAGCAAATTGAATGAATGTTTCCCTGTCAGAATGAGCTCCCTCTGTGTGTTTGCATTTCTGTTTCCTGACGCATAGAATCAGAGCAACGATTAGACAAAACTTAAAAGCTGTTTATTTTTCCCTTTAGCATTAGAGAACCACATGTGAAAGAATAGTACTAAAAGCGCTGGTGCATAATAATTATGCAGGTTTTTGAACCATTGTGAAATGGATTGCTTGCCCATGTGTCTGTTGCCATAGAAATGGAGGCTGGACGCCCTGGTCGTCATGGGGACAGTGCAGCACAACCTGCGGTACAGGCTTCGAGCTGCGCCAGCGTTCCTGCAATAACCCCTCACCCCGACACGGCGGCCGTGTCTGTGTTGGGCCAAGCAGAGATGAGAGGTGAGGAAAACCAGATGTGTTGATAAACTCTAAAAAAAATCCAAAACATTATACTCTGAAGCCTGCAACAGTCAAGGGAATTATTTCAGCTGAATGATTAACTCAGATTTACGGCATGACTCCCCTGTGTGCTAAAAAAGCCTTCAAACGTGATACAATGATAAATGTGACATATTCAACATATCAACGCTACACATGATGCAGTAGAGATTTGATTTATCTTGTCATCACTCAGCCAGCATACTCAACTGATACCACAGCTGCTTTAGGTCCAAGTCAAGTCTCAAATCTGTCAAGTGTAACTTAAACAACAAAACAAGTTGTCATCAAGTTATTTTACAAGCCATATATCCCTTTTTGGATCTGAATGCCCTATGGGGCCAAAACTGTAATAAATGACCGTTATAAAAAATGATTCATGTGATTGTTTCATATCTGCTTTATGGTAAAGGTTTGGTTAGGTTTATGCAGCTTTGACTGGTTAGGGTTAGGCAAAGATTGTGGTCATGGTTAAAAGAAACCATTGCTGACTATTGTAAGGAGAATGATTGCAACAATTTTACAACTATGAGAACACACCCACAGCAAGGTTCAGACCAGTGTGAGCTTCAATGCATTTCCATCAAAATGAAAACACGTCGCACAACTCTTCTCCAGCACACAATGTTTCATTCACCAGACATTATAAGCTATCTTGCCTTGATCAGGTTGGAGGAGACTGGTTGCAAACAGTGGTGTCTGGTGTGAATGTCTGACACTTCGTGTGCGCAAAGCATCCAACCCTGCACCCATGATGTTTTTCAGAATTATATCGAGTCAAGTCTTTAGGCAATTACATGTCAACGTCTTAATTCATCATTCTTGTGACTTAACTCTGATTAAAGTCAAGTCTCAAGACTACGGCTCTCACTGATACCTGTATTTTTCTTAGTTATAATCAGTTCTCTTAAACCCCTCCTGTCACTATCTCAACAGGTTTTGCAATGAAGGGGCTTCCTGTCCTCAACCGATCTTCTGGTCCCCGTGGGGCTCCTGGGCTAAGTGCAGCACCGAGTGTGGGGGAGGCGTTCACTCAAGGGTCCGCACCTGTGAGAATGGCAACAGCTGCCCAGGATGTGCACTGGTAGGAAACAAACACACAATCAGATGAATAAAGACAACAGAAGAACAACCTCACTAGAATCTGTCTCCCTACTGCTATGATAGAGCTTGTAGCCGTTCCTTCCTAAAGAAATGTGTCAGTTTAAGTACAAATTAAAAGTCTTTTGAAGAGATACAAGCTGTTTCTGTTGCTAACATGTAAATCTATTCGTGTTACTCTTCTGTCAGTTGGAGGTTGAACAGCAACACTTTAATAAAGTGATATTAAAATTATTATAGAGCAGGCGATAATGACAGCAGTGATAAATACAGTCACAGTTTCGAGTTTCTCTCCGGATCTTAAATGGCTCAACTGGAGTAAGCTACAGTGACAGCATATCCCCTTTTAGCTGTTTGTTTACAAAAACATGCCTGTTAAATGTCAATGAAATCCTTGACGTCAAAACAAAATGTCACATTTCTTTTATTTTTAATGTGAAAAATGCAGGATGATTTTTGTCAATGTGATGATTGACAGTCTCTGGGGACCGCCTGGAGTTTTCAAGTTTTAATTTGAATGTCAATATTTCAGTATCTCCCAACCCGCAGTGCATACAGTTGTGGTTTTTATACCATTGTTTGTCATTTTACCTAGTGTTAGAGATTGGTAAAAAATTGAGCTCACTTGAAGACCAATATAAAAAACACTTCTAAACAAAAATATCTCAAAATGTAATGGACAGTTTTCAACACAATTTGTTTTGGATGTTCATGTTTGCAAAAGGTGATGCTGGTGACCCCCTCTAGAGCCAATTTGTTCATGAGAAATGTTAAAATCTAGAAAACAGATTGCCAGGAGATGATCTATTCTCATACACCACCACCCTTAGGACAAACACTGCATGTAATGAATATTGCAGCTTCTAGAATCTGAGTTACAAATTATGTTACATTAATTAAATTTCCAAATTTAAATTCTGAATGAAACTTACCACTCTGCAACCCCGACCTGCGCCACCTTCCCTTTCAGGAGTACAAGGCCTGTAACCTGGAAGCGTGTCCGGAGGTGAAAAGGAACACACCTTGGACACCCTGGATGCCTGTAAATGTGACACAGGGCGGGGCTCGTCAGGAGCAGAGGATGCGCTACATGTGCCGAGCTCACCTGCCCGATCCCCATGAGCTGCAGATTGGACGCAGAAAGGTGGAGACGCGCTTCTGCCCCAACGATGGCACAGCAGCCTGCGAGACCGATAGTAAGTTAACCAGCTGACAGATACAGTGATGTGATCAGGTGGTCAGGTCTCTGCATGTGGGAGGTTAACATTGATAGGAAAATCCACCCTAAAATTGAATTCACTTATTGAAACAATGTTAAACTGTTTTGTACTTAGTAGTAGTTAGTAGATATTGCATTTTATGGTCAAAGGTAATTGGAATAAATAATAATAATGTAAAAGTATACTTTATTGTTTTTTCAGTGGGAGTTGGTAGAAAAGAAAACGCACAGAAAATTGAATGGCAAAGAACTGAACTGAACTGATTTATTTAGTGTTTCGGGGAGGAAATTTCAATAGGTTCAAAACCTGTTTTTATGTGTATTCAAGCACACATACTGCACACTTACCACACACACACACACACATACACCCTCCTGTATGAACACAGTGAGAAGGCAGTGGCGTGTTAAAGTTTCTCCCAGTAGGAGCGTGACATGTTGAAAGTGCCCTCTTGTTAGACCTGTTAGTGACAGGGTTATAGTCCAGCACTCCCACATACACACTGACAGAGAGAGAGCTACACAGGGTCACAGTCCACTGCTCTCCACTGGTGGCTTTTTCATGGCCCCCTCTCCTGAATCGATTACCTGTCTCCCCCTGTCAGCCTCCTGGGGGGGCGCATCGACTCTGACAAACTGATGAAACACTGACAGCAGGGAACTGTGGGATGCATGAGGGACACAGACAGAGTTTTAAAGGACAGAAAGAGAAATATGCCTGCTGGCAAAGTCATATACACTTTGTGACTCACACTCAAAGAATCTGCATGCTTTGTATCTCTCTTTGAAATTCTTTAAACCCTAAATCTGACGGGACTGCTTATGTATCAGTGTCTTTGATCTGATGTGGATTTTTTATCCACTCTTTCTTGTCTCTGTAGCTCTCGTTGAGGAGCTCCTGAAGACGCCGGTGGTGAGAGTGGTGGGCGCTGGCTGGTCATCATGGGAGACCTGGTCGAGCTGTTCTCAGAGTTGTGCCAAAGGTTACCGCACCCGTCGGCGGAGCTGCGCCGGACCAGAGGGGAAGAGCGCCCCAGTCGCCTGTCGTGGTTCACCTGTCGAATACCAGGACTGCAATGTGCAGGCCTGTCCTGGTGAGTAGGACACACAAAAACCATCTCTACCTCACTGACTGCATTCATGTGTAGTTGGAGCTTATTATTTTGGGTTTGTATTCAAAAACAAACAAAGAAACAACAAAAGACCTCAGGAAGTTATTGTTTTTTATTGAGTTGTTTTAATAAAATAGGTCAGAATTCATTGAAAAATCCATTATAAAAATGTTTGGTTGAAAATTCTATTATAAAAATACCATTTGGACAGCAAACACCCTAGTTTAACCATTTATTGTTCTTCTAATGACCTTAATTGACCTCAACAATGTCGTGTGCTTTTTTCTCTTTCATTTGTATAATATGAAATATTTTCTAAACTGTATTTGCTGCAAGATGGCCTCATTTACTGTAAATTGTGACAATTTTATTTGCCCGAATTTACAGTGGAAAATTTTGTGTGGGGTCAGAAAATCTTGGTGATATTGACATTTTCCTGCTCATTTTTGTAATAAAAACATGTAAAAAAAACAAAAACAAAACGAAAAAAAAAAAACAAAACATGAAAACTTGTTCACACATATAAACACTTCACGTGACAGTTTCAGTCCTTCCAACATTGTTTCCGATACAATTTGAGTGCAGGAAGTTGCAGATAGTCAGTTATTGGCCTTTTTCTAACTCACTCAGTTTATTATTGGTTAAAGAAGAAAAGACATACACACTGAGACAGAGAGAGAGAGACAGAGAGAGAGAGAGACAGAGAGAGAGACAGAGAGAGAGACAGAGAGAGAGAGAGAGAGAGAGAGAGAGGTCAGTGGTGGAAGTAAAATACTGCTGAGTGGATCATTAGCTTCATTAGCTAATGGTTACCAGCAGCTGCAGCAGTGTAGAGAGTGTAGAGAGAGCCCTTGGACAAATGAAGTTATCTATTTCAAACTCCTCATCAAACCATAATCAGCTGACCTACTACTCTGCTGACCATGGACTGCTGCAGTGACAGGCTACACTTATTAAACCTGACTGAGGACAGGCAGACACACGCACACGTGCGAACACACACACACGCACACACACGCACACACACACAATGGTTGGCACTGTAACAAGGTCTGATATCCTCTAAAGAGCTCACCTTAAATATTCATGACTAGTTCCTTATGAATTAATGATTTATGACTGGTTAGTGAAAAGCTGATTAAGTTCCTGTATTGCATTTCGAATGTTATTTGTTAAAATCCACATGAAGTTCCTAGCAGTTAGCTTAGCAACTGAAACATATAACCCAAGGAAGCCCAGGCGAGGCAGCCTTGGTTACCTCCCACAAGCCTTTTCCCATGAGTGTCACGTGTACAGCCTGTCTCACAGTGCCTGTCCCAGGTAGACACGTAGGTGAGAAGGACAAGGCCACTGACAAAAGAGAGAATGAGTGTGAAATAGTAATTGATGATGAGATTAGAGGATGGAGGCAATATAGATTGCTGAGGAGATTGAAATGAATAGTGTTAGTGTGTGTGCAGAGGGTGCAGGTGTGTGTGTGTGTGTGTGTGTGTGTGTGTGAGAGACAGAGGTAGGTGGTCATTGAGTCAGTCGGTAAATCACAGTTAGCCTGAGTTTCAATTATTAGGTTTGTGTTCTGAAATCACAGTTACTGGCATGATGTCAAATTTACATGGCTGTCCCTCATTACTACAGACAACATTCAGCAAATATTATTTTTACAAAATTGTAAACTTAATTTAACATCATGTGCTTTCAAATTGATCACTGACACACACACAGCTAATTTTAAGTATTTAGTCCAAGTCACCCCTAAAGTCAGTTGAGACTAAGTCTTAATTATTGACAAAATCAGTCTCAATTTAAGTCTCAAGTTATCATAGGCAAACTGCTAGTCAGTTGCTAGTCTTCAGGTGTGAAAAGCATTCAGTTTAACTCAGAACTGTTTTTAAGTCCAAGTCGAGTATCAAGTAGTCCAAGTCAAATCAAAGTCAAGTCACAAGTCAGTTACAGTTTCCCCACTTTTGACTTCATATTTCTAAACAGTAAGAGAGTCAGTATGTCAGTGAGTTAGACACTAAGCCAGTCAGTCAGGTAGCCAGTTAGTCAGAGGTAAGTGGTCACAGCCTGCTTCATTCTTAGTGTCACACTAATCCACTCAGCTAATGGAGTTTTCTCCAGCACTGTGACGTTACCTGGCAACACCGCTTCTCTCCATCAGTCAGAGGGGCATCAGCCAGTCAACCAGCCAGTCAATTAGTCAGTCACACTGTTCTGATTAGATCAGATGAAAAATTAACGGTGCCCATGGGAAGACTGAATCAATGCAAAAACAAGACAGGACACAGTAAAGTAAGATATGATCAGGAACAGAGTCAAACCCCAACTATCATTTATTACAACAGGAGAACACAGAAAGAAAAAAACATATGAAATCCTGCATGTATGCAGCATGTGCAACAGTAGGGTCCAATAAGATAAAACATTAATGGAAGTTGTGAATAATATGAAAAATCTTAAATCCCATTTCATAAGAAAAAGCTCAAGAAGACAAAGAAAATGTTATTTCCGAATGAACAAACAGAATGTGTTTATTGTTTGTAGGATTGTATTATTTTATACTATTGTGCTTGTTAGTCTACCTGAGGCCAGCTCCACCAGCTGGGCCTTACTGTATGTTTGGCTTAGCTTGTGATAGCATATCACATAGCCTTGTGATAAATATTCAGTCTGAATATATTATTTAATATTTATTTATTTAAAAATGCATAAAAGTGCCCAGGTGGTGCAACAGATAAATACATTCAGTGTCAGGGTTAAAACTGACTTTATACATCCCTGCTGTGCCCTGGGGACCACAAATACAAAGAGAAGCTGGCAACGCTGGGTTTTGGAGCAAGTCAAAGTCTTTGAAAGTTTTTTATTGTTCCTCTTCAAAGTCTCAAGTGCTTTAGGGTCACAAGTCATCGTAAGTCAAGATGAAGTCTCTGAATCTGAACATTCAAATAACATGTCAACTGTGTTAACAGAGTCACACAGCGGCGACAAAGTCCATTTATATAATTAAATATTAAAGCACATTCAACATTCAAGCACATCTCTGCTTGGGTGACAGATCGGCACCTCCAACTGACCCTGTCCAAGACTGAGCCTCTTATCTTTCCAGCCTCCGGTCATCCTGTTATTCCCATCCAAGTCTGCAAATAATCTTGGGGTTATACTATGACCAGCTGTGAATCTACATGACATCAGGAGAAAACTTTGGTTTGAGAAGTGTGTGTGTGTGTGTGTGTCAACGTTAGCCTAACATCAGCAAGTCTAGACAGAAAATATGATTGTCCTGGGCTTGGAGTATATCAGGGCCTTACAATGAGCAGCTCAATTCACATTCTCAGCCAGAATCTGACAGCGGGCCAAACAGTAGCGTATTAAGAATGATTTTTGCCATTGAAAAGTAATAGTAAAACGATTTTGAAAGTGGGGGGGGGGGCACAAACATGATTTTCAAAAGAAGGTTGGGGGGGTTGGGGGGATGGAGGATTTGACCATACTTGTCTGAGCATGCAGCGCAACTCCTAGTCCAAGCGCTGGTTATCTCATGACTGGATTACTGCAATTTGCTCCTGGTTGGACTACCAGCATGCACTATTCAACCTCTGCGGAGGATTCAGAATGCAACGGCATGTCTGGTGTTCAACCAACCTAAACAAGCTCATGTCACACCTCTGTTCGTCTCCCTCCACTGGCTCCTGGTGGTGGCTTGCATCAAGTTCAAAGCTTTGATACTTGCCTTCAAGGCGACCGATGGCACCCTCCTACATTGACACTCATAATGCTCCTTGCTTGTAAGTCACTTTGGATAAAAGTGTCTGCCAAATGACTAAATGTAAATGTAAGTCTTTAGGGAGACAAGTTTTCAGCAAGTCATAGCAGTAAATTCAATTCGAGACCTTATTTTGTGAATTAAGTCTGACTTGATTCGAAGTCTCAAGTCAACAGCTCTTGAAATTAAAGAATAACAAAATGGACAGAAGGAATGTGAAATGCAACAATAAGGACAAAATTTGTCAAAACAAATACATTTAAAGCAGGATTCCATTTATACATACCGGAAATAAAAATGGCTCAACAAGATGTTTGTATTGTTGGATGTTTACATTATATTACATTGGTGAAAACTGTGAAACATATTTTATTTATGTAGCACTTTTCACAATACTAAAAGAAGCTTTACCTGACAAGCTAAATAAAGGAAGAAATTTGTTTCTTAAGAAGGTCTATAGAATATCTTTTAGAAAGTTTGTGGTTGATGCTTCTCAGCATTCCTGATTAGACGCTTGTGGTTCTGACTGTGGTATTCAAACTGAGCCGAAGTGAAGTGCCACTAAAAAGAACATTAGTCTTGACAGGATGTCAAGATAGTTTGGATTAGTGTGCATCTTATCATATCAGCAAAAGCCATATGTATATGTGTGTGTGTGTGTGTGTGTGTGTGTGTGTGTGTGTGTGTGTGTGTGTTCATTACAGTGAAAGGTGCGTGGTCCTGCTGGTCGTCCTGGTCTCAGTGCTCGGTGGGTTGTGGCGGCGGTCACTACCAGCGCACACGCTCCTGTAACAGCCCTGCACCCACCAGTGGAGGAGATATCTGTTTAGGACTACACACTGAAGAGGCCCTGTGCAACACACACACTTGTGATGGTAAGGTCACACTTTAAAAAAAATCTAAATGTAACTCATGCCCCCACTGCTTGGGGTGCTTTCCTGACGTCTCAAGGCTGGCAATCGTCTCCCACACCATGTCTTTTTTTGTCATCTCCTTCGCTAAATTGCTTCTTTCATCTTTTCCTAATGAATAAACCAGGTCTTAGATATATGAAAAGATAAACAGAGTCATGCTGTGAAAACAACCCGTCCTCCCACCATGTCATTTCTCGCTGTGCTGCTGGAGCTCAGAGTGCCATGGCAACCTCTCTGAAAAGTTTATACAGAGATCAACTTGTGTTGTTGTAATGAATATATGGAAATCTTACATAATGCGTCTGAAGGTTTGAATGGTGAGTGTTTGTGTATTTAGAGTGCATGTTTGATATTAATACTGAAAAGCAAACATATAACACAGTATCAAGTGTTGGTCTGTATATTGATCCATTAACAGAACAATTACAAAAGTTTTTTTTTTATTAGTGCAAAACCAGATAACGTTAAAAGATTACTTCAGCCACATAATAATAACACTGCAAGACATTGTTCTCAAAGTTTGCAAAGGAAAGAAACTGCTTTTGTTAACTTTTAATGGCCTTGTTCCAGACATATGAATTTACATAAAATTTATAGAGTTTTCATGGGGACTATTTCTTCAGAACAAAGCTTCAAGAGAACTGTTGACTGTTGACTTTTTTTTGTGAAAAGACATGTAATGTAATTTTTCCACACTGTGAGCACCAGGCGATATCTTTAAACCTGTACAAATGAATCCAACTGATTCATTTGTAAAGGACTTTAATAAGATCATAATATAAGATAAAAAGGTGAAATAATAGAAAAAGACTGTAACACAAAAAGACACACAAAAAGTAAAGTAAAACAAATAAACAAGTTGCTTATGATAAAGTTGGGTCAGAGTAAAATTGGGTGTTTTACTGGTGTTAGATTTTTTTTCTGATTCAGAGGTTGGCCTCGCCTCCCCCCAAAGTCTCACACCATGTGATGATGAGATGTGAGATGTATAACAACGCCCTCCGTGTCGCCCCCCCCGCCCCCTTCCTACTCTCATTATGCTCCCACAAGGACACTGAAATATTTATGAGCGATCTGTGTGCTAATCCAGGAGAAAAAAAAGGTTCCAGCATCAGAACTCATAATAACGCTTCAGTCTGACTCTGATTCGAGCCACAGTTTAATGTCAAACAGCTTTTTCCATTTTGGTCCCACAATGTGATTTTTAATCTCTTCTTGATTAATTTTAGTGGAAAACAAGAATGACCTGCACAAATATTCATTGTCTGTGGTGTTCATGTACAGTGTGTGTCTTTCAAAGTTTGTGCGTTTGTGCATACAGTGTGGTGTCTTGTAGTGCAGATGATTTCTGCCCAAATGTAATTGTTGATTCCCCTTAACTGTCCATTTCTTCATTGGCTTTTCATTTTGAATTAGCCCAACTGTCCTTCACGGTTAGAGTAGTGCTTACAGTCAGCCTTGTAATTACAGACAAAGAAAGGTAAATGGCTTTGTCTTTTTTTCTCCCTTTTCTGAGATGCTAATCAGCTTCCCTTATCAGGTAAATGGTTTCTTGTTTGATGTGGACTAACACATCCCGTTAGGCCTGCGCCAATAGACTGTCTGCTAACATCTCTGGCCCAAATCCATCTCCTAGTCTGTTCATTTATTGACAGGCACCACATTGGTCATCTATCGGGGTCTCCGTGGTGCCGCCACCCTCTCTGCATGTGTAATTAGAGGCAAGCTGCCTGTCAGTCATAGAGATATTTGATGCCCCTGTCTCAGGTCATTTGATTAAAGTCTCTACCAGTAATGGAGGACAGCAGGAAGGACTGTCAGAACAGAATACTAACGAGGAGCCTCAGGCCTGATGCCGTTCTTTCTGACTCAACATTGCAATCACGCAGGTCGTCCGGGTGACAAAAATAAATGAGAATAAATGAAGCAATTAAAGTGGGCTGTAGTGACGCACGATTATTAAACATGTTTGAGGTGGTCGGTGTGTTATGTGTGTCTAGATGGTTGTGCAGCAAGAAGGGAGCAGATGGTGGAGACTGAGCAGCCTGTCGGTGAGCACCAGAGTGATAGGAAAGGTAAAAGAGGTCTGTCCTCTGCCTCTACTCAGACCCTCTCTGCCAAAACTGCACACTTGAGAGCACCCTGAATAACAAACCGGTCTTTTCATCGGCCTTTCATTGCAGTAGCCTGCGCTGCCTCCACGCCGGTGCTTTTGAATACAGGGTGAAAGAGTGCAGCAAGTGCACGGTTCAAAGGGAGGGGCAGTGTTGGGAATTTTCTTTCCTCTTGGGTAGGAGCCTTTGTTTACTGCTCGGCCGCTTGCTGTGGGGAAACGGCACTAAAGCTTGGCTTAGGAGACAAACATCTCTGCTATGCACTAAACAAACTCTCCACGGGTTTACTCTTCCAATCCTGTTTACATCACAAACACTTTTTGGTGTGTTTGGGCTGTTTGGCTGGCCTGTAAGGTTTGTAGGCCGCGGGTGGTGACAGCTTGGGTGGGCGCACTGGTTTCCAGGCCGTCTGAGTTTGATCTGGTCTTGTGGTTGTCTGGGTTTGTATTTATTGTCTTTTTTCTGTGTTTAGGTGGCTGGATGGCCTGGTCACTGTGGTCAGCCTGTGATGATTCAGGCATGCAGATGAGGAGTCGGGTGTGTGGAGCTCAGGGCAGCACCCCTTGTATGGGGAACAGCACTCAGCGCAGAGACTGCAATGAAATACCTGGTGAGTCAGTCAGCTCTTAAATAGCTGTAAAGTCTCCGTCATCATAACAGGTTGAAAACGTTAACTGTTGGAGCACAAAAAATGACATAAGCTTAACTAAATAAATAAATGCAGAAATAAATGATTAAATACATAAATAACTAAAAAAATAAATAGATTTTGGTAATGAAAAAGGACATAATTTAATGAATGTCTTGGATTTCTTTTCTACATGTCCATAAAAAATGTATTTAGGCTATTTCTGTATTTCTACATTTATTCATTTATTTATTTCTGTATTTCTACATTTCTTCTACATGTATTTATGCATTTCTACATTTATTTATTTCTGTATTTCTACATTTATTTCTGTGCATCTACATTTACTTATTTATTTCTGTATTTCTACATGTCTTCATTTATTTACGTCCGTGTCCGTATGTTAATGAGGTAGGCGGGCCTAACCTCAATCTAAAGCTGGATTGGTTACAGAGCCGTAATTGTTTTGGCTCTACTACTGCTGCCTCATCTTGACCGCTGCCCTCAAAGCTCCTCTGAAGCGGTAGATGAGCTGAGTGACCGCAGCAGCTTCTGAAGGACACTAATATACGTCTTCATTTGTGATTCGCTAGCAGCATTTTTAAACCGGCGTGGAGCTGTTGTTGACTGTTCTTACAGATACTGAGGGGTCTTCTTTGCTTTGTGTTTGGTAAGTTTGTCATTGTCATCAAGTAACCTGTGTTAGATAGCTAGCTAACCTAAGCCTACTGTAAAACTCACAGGGCAACAGTTATTTGTTTATACATTAGATTTTGAGTTGGCAAGACCGTACTTACCATATTTAACCCACAAAATCATATTTTAATGTAAATATTAAAATTATCAGCCACAGTTCTTGAAAAGTTTTGTAATTAATATATAAACTAAACATTCAGAGGACAGACAGTGATGAAGCGTGTGTTCAGCATGAAAAACAATCATTTTTTGAACTTCTGAACTTATTGAAGTGACAATAATAATCATTCAGAACAAAGGAGGAAAGTTAGTTATCTTTTGTATTTCAGTGGTCACATATACTTACACTGAGCTCAAACTGATCTATATACAATTAATTTACACATGTGATTGTATTTACAGAAGCAGCCTGTGCCACAGTACAGTGCAGAAGATGAAGACACCTCCAGCCTTGACAGCAGACCTACTGTTCATGTTACTCTGTAGAGATGGACAAGAGTTTAAACATTCACGGAAATCATTTATATTTTATTAATGTACTTATTACCTGAGCAGACCTGGCTGTGATTCTTCTTTTTGTCAGTATTAATGTGAAAAGTTAACACATATTACACATCTAATTGTTTAAATGTAATGCAACAACGTTAATGCCAATGTAAAACAAGGCCAGTGGACTTGTCATCATGGATTATTATGACATTTTTGGTTGATGTGGACACTTGGTAACACAAACAGCATTAGATACTTTTCAGTAAACTGTTGCAAATAATTTATGTTCAGGTTCTCTGCAACCATGTTTACCCAAAACTGTACTCATAAGTTCTATATGTCACATTCAACACTTAAGTACATGTAGTGTAAAAAGGAAAAAAACACCCACATCAGAATTGTATAGAATAAAACCTTATTTTACAAAAGCAACATGTGAAGGATTACACTAATATCCAGCTCGCTCTGAAATCTCGCGAGAGTTGAGTTTTGTTTTGTTTTTCAAAACTTTCTTTTTTTACAACAATATATATAACAATTGTCATACAAAACAACAAAAAGCAGCTTTGTACAAGCCAGAGGAATCCAAAGTCCATTCATTTTAAGTCCTTTCAGAGTTCAAATAAATATACCTCCTTTAAAATGTTGAGAGTCTTTGTAGCTTTTTTGTTCTTCACATTTTCAATTAAGGTGCCATACTGCCATACTGAGTTCAACAATAAACCGATGAAAGCAGGGTTTGGAGCCAGACCATTTCGATTTGTGGATGTGGAATTTACCAAGAATGACCAGAAGCTGAATTATATAGATGATAATGATATCCATCCCATAGAACACAAAATATTTTGTTTCTGTGAGTCATATGGGGAGGATATTGAAAGACTTACAGATTGCGTCACTGACTACATCAATTTCTGTGTTGATAATAACATACCCAGCAGAGAAATTCACTGTTTCCCTAACAATAAACCTTGGGTTACCAGCAATGTGAAAGCCCTGTTAAACCAGAAAAAAGGGCTTTCAGGGAGGGAACACACTACAAAGGGAACTGAAGGTGAAGATTGAGAAGGGGAAGCCTAGAAGCATAAACTGGAACAACAGCTGCAACAGGTCTGGACTGGCATGAAGAAGATCACAGGTCTATAGCAGAAGGGAGGATCGCTGCTTGAGGGAGATCAGGACCTGGCTGATGACCTGAATCTGTTTTTTTAACAGATTTGACAGCTCAATCCCGCCTTGCCTGTTGCCTGTGGCTCATACTCCTCCCTCCACCATCTCACCTATTACCTCACCTATAACAATCCATTCATCTCAGGTCAAGGGGGAACTGGACAAACTGAAGCAGGGAAAAGCAGTTGGACCTGATGGAATTAGCCCCAGACTGCTGAAGACCTGTGTGGAATTCTCACACACTTATTCAACCTGAGCCTGCATCTACAGAGGATCCCCAAACGGTGGAAAACATCCTGCTTGGTTCCTATTCCCAAAAAGAGACACCCCACTGACTCCAATGACTATAGGCCTGTTCCTCAACTCACATATCATGAAGATCCTGGAGAGACTGTTCCTCTCCTACATCAGGCCCAGGGTGAGTACGTAAAATGGATCCTCTACAGTTTGCATACCAGCCTAACATCGGTGTAGATGATGCCCTCATCTGTATGCTCCAGAGGGCCCGTGCACATCTGGACATCGCTGGTTCAACTGTGAAGATTATGTTCTTTGATGTTTCAAGCGCTTTCAGTACAATCCAGCCAGGGCTGCTAGGTGAGAAGATGAGGAGGATGTAGGTGGAGTCATCACCAGTCTCTTGGGTCATGGACTATCTAACCTGCAGACCACAGTACGTGTGCCTGCAGAACTGTGTCTCTGGAAAAGTCCTGAGCAGCACGGGGGCCCCATAAGGAACTGTCCTGTCCCCATTCCTGTTTGCCCTGTACATGTCACTGCTTTCTTCAGAAATTTTCAGATGACTCAGCAGTTGTTGGTTGTATCGAGGGAGGATGTGAGGAGCAGTACAGGGGCATTATTGAGGACTTTGTGGACTGGTGCAACCAAAACCATCTACAGCTCAACATCTCAAAGACTAAGGAGGTGGTTGTGGATTTTAGGTGGAAGAGGCCCAAACCATTTCCTGTGACCATTCAGGGTACTGAGGTGGAACTTGACTCCAGCTGCAGACACTTTGGAGTACAGCTGGACAACAAACTGGACTGGATCATCCAGATGGAGGCACTGTACAAAAAGGGGCAAAGCTGACTGTAATTTTTAAGAAGGCTGAGATCCTTTAACATCTGCAGGCCTCTACTGTGCACCTTCTACCAGACTGTGGTGGCCAGTTCTCTGTTCTTTGGCGTGGTGTGCTGGGGGGAGGGTGCTCACACAGCAGACAGGAATAGAATTAACAAACTGATCAGGAAGGCGAGCTCCATCATTGGGACTGAACTGGACACGATTCAGCAGGTGGCAGAGGTGAGAATGCTCTCAAAGCTGAACTCAATAACGAACAATCCCACACTCCCACTTCATGCCCTGGAGGTAGTTCAGCAGAGCACCTTCAGTCAAAAGGTTGATCCCACCAAAGTGCAGGACTGAACACTGCAGGAAGTGTAACTGAGTTGGGTGGGTATATGTGATTTGTCCAAGTGGTGTTGCTGTACCTAGCTGTCCAAGATGGCAGACCTGCTCGCATATGCACGACTCACATCCCTGGGTGACTCAGATCCTGTAGTGACAAGGACCACCCACTCAATTAACATACTTACACAGAAATACAGAAATATCCTAAATAAATGTTGAAGTATGGAAATGTAGAAATAAATTCAAGACATTAATTATGTCCTTTTTCATTACCAAAATGTATTAGTTATTTATTTATGCTTATGTCATATTTTGTGCTCCATATGCTCTGAATCATTAAATTGGACAGAAATTTGTAGAATGACAACATGAAAATAGATGAAAAGATTGTCATCACGACATGATTCCTCTGAAAGTTAATATTACAGTATTGAATTATTGCCTAGTTCTACAATCAACCAATTAATTTATTGATTGACCATTAACTTTTTTCTGCTTTGTCATCCATTTAAATCTTGACAAGGTTTGCCCAAACACACTGTTAGCTTTAGTCTCTGCAAGGTCAGGTTCAGGTTCAGCCCACCTTTAGTCCTTTAATCTTCATAAGCAGCATCATTCAAAAGTGGCGGCTTGTGACTCTGGGACACAGCTCGTCTGTCATCGTCAAATGTGTGCTCAGTACCATAGCCATTCAGCTTCATCACAGTCATCCTCCTCCTCATCCTCATTCACAAACATGTCCACACACACCAACAGTGTAGCGCTAAACTCATCTGCCTCTGTTAATAAACCATAATTAAGTCAATGTGAATCCAACAAGTAAGCGCTTGGCCCTGTTGGTCTCAGTGCACCTCGTTATGCTGATGACAATCTAAAAAAGTTTCTCCTGAAATGATTTTTCATGGCCTGCCAGCATCGGCTTCTCCACGCTCAGAATCCCTAATGAATCCAGACGAAGACGATTAATATTAATGGGTTGTCACAACACCAAATCACATCTAATTTTATTGCAAATTTCAATGAGGCGATGGATGGATTTGTTAAGGTCACTTGCAGAGGGGAGGCGGCTGGGAGGAAGCTGAAAAATTAGTCCAAAAAATTAATCAGGAGATGTGGCACTGCAATTAAAACTGCTCACACACACATCAACCCTTCCTGCTCCCTTCTTCTTTCCCTCTCATATTTGTGGGGGACAGGACGTGTTGTAGCTGTAAATTATTGTCCTTCTGTCAAGTGTTCCTAACCGCAACTAGAAAGGCACAATCTGAAGTCCATTTTTCTCTCTAGCAAGTTTTGGAATTCACTGATGCAAAAAAAAGTCTCCATGGACCAGTTGCACAACATTTAAATGACATTTCAATTTCTCATTCACTGTTTCTGTTTCTGCATGTGTCAACTCCCCTGATGTTACAGTCGGTGGTTGATGTGTTCTGAAGGATCTTTTCTCAAGGGAGAGTGTGTGTGTGCATGTGTATGTGTGTGTGTGTGTGTGTGTGTGTGTGTGCATCTGACCCTGTGTTCCTCTCCTCTCTGCAGTCATTCTCCCTGCATCTGGCTTTGATAAGGACCAGCACTGTGGAGGTAAGTGGATTAACGGCAGCCTTCACTTTGTCTCTGTGTGCATGTTTAGACTTGCCCCTGTATGTTCCCACAGATGTGTGTCCATGATGTGTGTTTTCATGCATTATATGTGCATTTTCATTATTATGTACGCTGTGATGCACCTGGAACAAACTATTTGATTATCGCAAAGAGAAACACATTCAAAATCTCTCTGTGTTGAGAAATGGCTGACTCACAGCAGCACTGAAGATGATTGAAATATAGGATGTCTTGAATAAAAATACAGAATTTGTGGTGGCTGCAGAAAATAAATAGTAAATGAAAGTTTAATACTGTCACAATCATCATTTTGCCTAGATTACAAAAGAAAAAAAATACTGATAGAAAGTACAAAACCAGTAATAAAAGCTGAATAACATATTCCTGTCCGCTGAGTGACACAAAACACGTCATCTGACAGACTTTGGAGATCTGCCTTAAACTACAAACTACGTTTCCTTGTTTTCTGTAGTGGTGCCTTCAAGGACGGTCAAAGGTGGGTCTCCCAAAACGCTGAAATATTATACTACTAAATACTTAATTTGTTAATTATCAGCATATTTGGAAGAAAACTAGTTTCATGATACAAGGCCAAATATCGTAGAATCAGACACAACAGAGTGTGGAGGAGAAAGCGACCACTGGGGCTACATTACAGCGGCAGCCGAAAGACAGGCGCTGCAACCGGGGTAGCTTTGCAGCATCGACTGGTGACCAGTGAGAATGGAGACACACTGAAAACTCTGTTCTTCAAAAAATTTTGTGGTGCTTTGGTAAACCTGACTTTGTTTTCTGACAGAATATTACAGCGCGCCATTTGTTTTATGATCCTTGCACACTGGTACGATATATCCAGACTTGATGAGGAAAAATGTTTTGTATAGGAAAATAACACTGCTCAGTCTTTGCTAAACACAACATCAATAGAGTCAGTCAGTCTGATTGGACAGGACACACGCAATGCATTCTGGTTGTAGGAATCCTCCTTAAGAGCGGTATGGGGAATCTACAGCCTTTTTCTCAGTTTTCTCTAGTAATAGGGAACAAATTTCAAAAATAATTGCACAATTCTACTACAAAAGCCCTACAAAAGACCCTGTAAAGCTTAGTTTAGGAGTTTTTTTCTCTTTCACATAGCCTCTGTAATTTAATGCTCTAGTCCATCACAGGAAGAAAAAAGCTTTAACAAGCTTTCATAGCAGCCTCACACAGCCAGTCTACATTTCATGAGCTCAGTTCAGTCAGACGGGTCAACAAATTGACCATTCATAGCAAAAGGGTATATAGTCATATTTGGCAGAAAAGGCTCTGCTCTTTGCAGGAGTTCAAAAAGAATCTGAGAAGAAAGACAAACACATGCATGAACATTAAATCCTAGTTCAATTAACAAATGCCAAAGTCCTAGCACATAGGGAGGAGGGTGGGGAGGTGGAGGGAGCTGCAGCAGCAAACTTGGAGTAAGAAATGCAGGTTGTATTGGCCAAGCTGTACACCTGTATGAATATGATGGATGTTATTAGTCAGCAGATAGCCAAACAGCTGATGAAGAAGCCAGCGATTGTGAAACATGAATGAAGCTGTTGATATCAATCAGCAAATACAAGTGTGACTTCAGTGCTCTGCCTGAACTAACGCTATACTTAGTATACTTAATGTTATACTATGAGATTTAAGTTAAGAAATCGTCCCCTCAGATATGCAAAGTACTAATCATCAAACACTTAGCTTATGTCGTGTATTGAATGTCGTTGTTGAAGAGGGAAAAGATGAGCCTTCTTTTCTCTGAAAATTTGAAGCAAAACCCAATATTGTTGTGGTTTTATGGTATACATCTTTACCTCTACACCACTGGTGACTCTTGTACTGCTCTAATTCAGAATGAGCATCATGGTGAAAATGGGATATACATTAAGCCAGGGTTGTGGGAAAACAGTTCTTCAAAATAAGATGTAATACTGTATGCTGAGCCTTTAATAACTCTCCATGGATCGTCTTCATTTCCCAGCATTCACCTCCATCCACCTGATCGCCACTGGTGTTTCCTGTTTCCTTGGGGCGGGGCTGCTGTCCTTCCTGATCTACGTGTACTGTCAACGCTTCCACAAACCTTCACAGGAGTCGGCCGTCATTCACCCCACCACCCCGAACCACCTTAACTACAAGGGTAACACCACGCCAAAGAACGAGAAATACACACCCATGGAGTTCAAGGTACATGAACATTGAAGGTCTTTGTACCTGCGTTTTCAAATGTTATACAGATAAAGTTAATACAAATGGAAATAAAAGGGCTATTTACTCGGCATTACTCACATGCACAAAAACACACAATGTAAATGTTGAAGACTCAAGGGCAATGAATGTGATTCATGTTTTATTTAGAACCTTTATGCATGCATTTATCTCAATAGAGCGCTAACCACAGAAGATGAATTACTGCTCATTTTTATTCCTCCTTGCTCTTATACAGAACCTATAGACTTTTCTGTAGCCTTTTCTACCTGCCCACAAACCAAGTCCTTATTAATGGGCCCCATTAGCTTTCTAAAGCATTAGTGAGCCCCCGACCTCCCGCAGCTATCAGTCTACTGTGCATTCACATTTACAGCAAGTCAAGGAACTTTTTTCACCAGAGGGTCACAGACTTTTAGTGCAAGTTTGTGTCCTATTCTCTGCAAGTTTTATTGTTTTGCTCTCTAACTGATTGTTGATTGGTTCAACTCTGGGAGATTATCATTGATTTTTCTGTCTCAGTAAAGTGATAAACAGCTGTAGATAAATGAACTTTTTATGACCTCAGACAAAGAGTTAGACCTTTGCCACCACCATCTCATTTTTTTGTCTGCATGGAAGCTCCAATCAGGCTTTTTGGGGCAGAACTCAATCACTGATTTAGGTTAATTAGAATTTACTGATCTGACACCAAACACTTCCCTGACCCGTGTTTTTTTCCAAGCTGAACTTGCAACTCTTAAATACTACTGTATTCTTTATGTCAAAGGCAGTGCAGTGACTCATTTCATCCTGTTATGTCACCTTAAAATTCTGGCCAGGTCTCCTTCCCCTGCTGCCTCTCTGAACGATCCCACAGCTGCTCAGATTATTAAATGATATTACAAACCAATATTTTTACACCTCTTTCAGATGCTCGGTAAACTTGCCAATCAGGAGACAACATCACATTTCCTGTTGACAATAATCCATCAGGCCTAACACTGTTGTTGCATCTTGAATCCCAATGTGGTTGTTTTTGTAAAACTGGATGTGATGTCACACATCAGCTAGCTGCTAAAACCATAGATATTTATCAAAATGATTGTCTTTTTCAGTCACTGCACAGTCTACCTGCTGCTGTGTGTTTCTACTTAATGTCAAATTTTACTTTCACAATTCATAATTTTTGCTTCATAACAACTGTCTGATGGCTCTTATTAATTATCATTCATGTTAATGTCATGTCATGTTTGAATTGGAATGTTCTTAAAGCACTGCATTTAAAAATCCTCATCTATTTCAGCAAGACAGTGAGATTGGTACAGTGAGGGCTCGCGATGCAAACAAAAACTCAACTTTTGCCACAACGCAGTGCAACACTTGTAAAGTGTTGGCCAATGAAATGCGTTCAGCTGGTAGGTCAATCATGAAGATGGAGATTGTCACTGTGATTGTCAACTTTATTCTAAAATCCTGTCTTACTGGATTTACTTACTGGAAAAAAAACACTCTGCAGTGTTATAGCATGTGATAAGCCTTCAGATTCATAATGTATTACTTAAACTGACTTCTTGGATCACATTTTATCTTCTCACATGTATCAATTGCATTTTTTAACCCAGCGCTTATTTTGGCCTAAATATGGCCTTCCGTCTATGGCCCAATCCCTGCCAGCATGGATTCCCCTTAACCTTTCCTGTCCACTTGACAGTGTCTGAGATCCTACCAAAGCACAGCAGGAACAGTGGTGACCAACCACAATTACCCATCTCTGTGTTTTTGATGGTGTCAGCCTCTTGACACTTGTTGTCCTTGCTGTTACTGTTGTTGCTGTGTGGACGCGGTGCTGACAGCCGTTGTGGTGCTGAGAGCCTGAACTCATTAGCTTTAATGACCAGAAGGAGCGTCCCGACTCTGCAGGATGTGCAGCTGATGTCACTGTGTACCACTACAGCACTGTTTATCCAGCAGGTTCCCTCTCCTCCAGGCCAATTTATGATGCCCAGCGTTTCACCATGCATTTCACCGACTCTAACCTGATTATCTTCCTGCCTCTGTCCCCAGAGCTGTTCAGATGGATTACATTAGTCTAATGCTTCCTCTGGAAAGTGTTTCTCCTTATGTTCGGCTTTTACCAAAGACTCAGCAATTGCATTAGAATAAAATGTGGGTTTTAGACTTGTTTTTATTTAAGAGAGCTGCAGTGAATTCCTGCCATCTCATATATTAGTGTACTGAGTATGCCTGACATGAACTAAATTAAATTTGTTAAATTGGTTTGCTTTGGTTATGAATATACTTACAGTGCACAAGCTATAACCTCCAAGCTAGTGGAGTAATTTTATTCACCTGCGGGCAAGAATTACTCTGATATTATGTGTGTGGCTTATGTGATATTATGTGTCTGATCACGTCAGTTCTCTCTATAATTGACTTTTAAAAACCTTACTTTTTTAAAACAATTAAAAAATCTTGCAGGGTGCCATTTTCCAATTAAAATCAACTTCTCTAGAAACGGATGTCTGTATCTCAAAAAGAAAGAAAGAATAAAGCAATAAAATAATGCAGGTCAGTGCACTAGAGTCATTAAAGTTTATTGTTTTATTAAAACAGAAATGATTTCATAAGAGACTTTGTCGGTCAAATGTGTAGCCTATTGTGTGTGAGCACAAAGACATTTAAAAAAGCAAATAGATGATTTTGTAACAGTGGAAAGGTTTTTTTTAAATTCTTTGAATTTTTTCTGCTGCCATTCCAGACACTGAACAAGAACAACCTGCTGCCAGATGAAAGGTCCAATTTCTATCCAACTCCACTTCAGCAGACAAACGTCTACACCACCACCTACTATCCCACAGCGCTTGGCAAATATGACTACCAGCCCAACTCTTCCCCTTCGCCATGCAGGACGTATAACCACAGCAACAACAGCTGAGACACGCCCAACAACCAGCTCTCCAAACCCCCTGCCGTTGCCCCAAATGGACCCCCCTTTCCTTGATGCCATGGTGACATAACTGAACCAATATGAACTGAAGAGTTTTCTCAGAGCTCGGCTATGTTCCTCTGTTTGCCACCGTCCCTCTCCTGGCACCCACGGTTTCTTCCACATGGTAGGGTTTGTGTTTTCAAGAGCATTTCTGGAACTTTCCATCAGGAGATGAGGCTTTTGCAACAATGCCTGTGTCCTGGAGCAGTCAGGGACTTATGCAACCATCTGGGGGTGTGTTATTGTAAGGGCCTGACTGGATATAGCAGTGTCAACTCAGAGCATCATGTGGGCATTCAGTGGAAAACTCTAGACAGATTGTTACAACCTGAACACTTCAGTGCAGGTGTCGAGTTGAACATCAACAATTCCAGAGACGAACATGAACAGAACATTTTTAAAAAGTTACATTTCTCTGGATGTGGGTCACCCTTTTACATCTCTCCATTACAAACCACATTCTCAGTCCCTCTACAACAAAAGTGGTTACTGAGAACAAACAGCGCTTATCGTTATGTCCTTGCCGAACAGCAAAGAGCGAGAGAACAACAACAAAAGAGAAAACTCAATGAAGTTGATGATGAAATAAATTACAGATCAATATCAGCTTCGTTGTTCAGGACGGATGCACGCCCCACATTGTTGATATTTCACGTGACAGAAAAGATAAGAACATCAGAGTCAATAAAGATTTTGGTCTGCAGTGTGGAGAAATCACAACACATCAGCCTGAGTTGTAGAGAAATATTCTCTAAACCTGCTGATGTCACACGCCTTTTGTGGTGAAAGACATTAACTGGTAAAGTCAGAGCAACGGGGATTGTGGGAAGCAGTCTGAACTGTACATAAAGCTTTGGGAATGCCTTGGGTGCCTGTATGCAATAGTGGGCATGGACAAGATTTGTTTTCTTTCTGTTTCTTCTGTTTTGTTTTGTTGTTTTTTTTTTTTCAAGAACAATAAAGACTTCTGAAATGGAATTGATTGATTCTCCAATTGATTCTCCAATGGATGCATCAATTCTACTGAGTGCTAAATAGCTCGGTGGTCATATCAAATATGGCCAGTGTGCTGAACAACTGGATTGGGTTTTCTATGATGGTAGAATAAGCTAGTAGACTGGCACTTGTTTTTTTTTTTTTAAATGTTTCTTTTTTAAAGATGATATTTGTTTTGCTCAGACGAGCCGTAGCATAGGAGGAAATATTTCGTTAAATAAGATATAGCTGATTAATTCTTGTTTCTCTAATTTCACCTCACTGATTGAACACATTCCTTTGTTTTCTTGATTTTTCAGCAGTTCGGTAACCATTGCATCTTCAGTTCATGAAATGTTAACACAAAGATAAAATGATAAACATTGTCGATGTGTTTTTTTTGTTGTTTTTTTTTACAAAGAATGACTGTAACAAAACATCAATCTGGCCCCTCTTGAAAAGAAAAAAAAAAACAAAGTTATGCTTGCTTAGAAGTTTGCTTGTGTGAAGATTTAAAAGTGTGCATGTGTGTATGGATGTGCGTACATGCAAACACATGTACATGTCTGTGCTGTATGCTAGACTGAACGAGGGGGGTAACTGTATTTTGTACAATGTAAATGCTTTCATACATATGACTATATATGAGGAGGTCTGTAAAGGCGTATGTGCATTTTTTTCCACATTCTGTCACTGACACTCCAGCTGTTCTACTGGTTTTTCTATATTTCATGTATGAGATGTTAATCATTGTAAGTTAAAGCATCGACCTCTGGTTCCTCTGGAGGAGGAACAGACACTATTTATAGTCAAAGCTTGGTTTATAAAGGGCATTTTCACAGCTATATTTTATTATTATTGCCTGATCGATGAATGCTAACCCAGCAATGCTTTTCAGTTCAGCTACTGTACATGCACGATATGAGAGCTCTATCTGTATATAGGAGCGACAGCCTTCTGCGGCCCATTTAATGACCCTGAAGAGGATCGTGTAAATGTATCTGTATATTGTATAGCTAACACTGTTTGTTTAAAAAAGCCTTATAGTTGTTTAAAAAAAAGTGCAGCAGCTAAGTACACACCAACCATGAGGTTTGTTTGGGGACAGAGCTCCACAATGTGACCGACCTCCTGTGGCTTATGACCTTTTCAGCTGCTCAAACATCAAATTTCCAGAGACACTTGAACCCAGAGTGAAAATAACTCAGCGTAGCACTGATAAAATGACAGAGCACCAAATATTATAGACTGCACTGTTCAAATAGTCACATAAGAAGGAGATACACAATTCAGAAGATGTTATTTTGATCTAATCTAAGCCTCTACAGGCCCAGTCATACAGTCTTGTGGTTGACACAAAAATAAATATGATTGGTCATTTTTGAGCTCTGTCCCCTGCGATGTGAGGCTCTGTGCCCTTCTATGCAACTTACCAGGTGTACGGTTAGACCTGTCATGTAGACTGTAATCACTGCCTTTTAGACACTGTGAATTTTTTGGTACCCTATATTTTTGTATATTGTACATTATAAAGGATAATAAACCTTGATGCCAACACAACATTAGGCTCTGTCTGATGTACAGTTTTAGGATTTTGAGTTGGATTTGGATTTGGATTTTTTTTTTTTTTTTAAATTAACTTTGTTTATTGATTTTTTTTACACACAAATTAACAATAATGTCAACAACAGTCAGCTTGGTCATATTTGACATAGTACAGTAATAATAACCTCACCCTTCAGGTCAGAAAAATAAATAAATAAAAATAATAATTAAATCAGATAAAATGTGATCTTATTTGGGGATAACTAGGAGTAATTTTCTTTGCATAGAAAGGCCTCCACATCTTTTTAAATTTCTTTGAAGAGCCTTTCAATTCAATGATGATGTGCATGCGTCAGAGTGTGCTTGTCTGTCAGAAGCTCTGTCATAAATTGACATTTTTATTCAGTTTTAAGCCACATTTTTATGCTACACTTTGTCGGGGCTGAGAGGAGCAAGTTTGGTTATTAGCAATAATTAATAATTATCAAAGGTAATTATTAATTATCAAAATCAAAACAATTATTAATACGAATTAATAATAACGGGGCACCACCCGGAAACCAGCACCAATAACCAAACAGTGAGGTAGTCCCATAAAAGGAGTTAACTTAGGAATGCTTATATCTGAGGGCATCCACAGGTGAACGAAGAAGGTTTGAGTCCGAGCTCTGACTCTTTCAGCCAGCCTCTTATCACAACATGTAAACACAATAATCACAAAGGCTTCTCTTTAAATGTACAACATTTTATTACCCTCGGCAAGAATATAATTAACAAATGCTTTAGTTATCAAATTACTGTACTATGACTAACACTACCTAAGCAAAACATATATAAAACAACAGCTGTGAGTGTGTGTGTGTGTGTGTGTATGTGAGTGTGTGGGGGTGTGGGTGACAAGATGGCGGACACGATCTGGGTTGATGACATTGTGTGTGAGTCAAGATGGCGGACATGACCACGGGAGGAAGTCACGTCACGTGAGAATCAAAATGTTTTGCGGATGTGACCGCGGTGCTTTGGTTAGAGACAATGACTAAGATGGTAGCGCCTACTCAGCACAGGTCTTTAGTCACAAGATGGTGCCGGCCAGAGGTCAGCGACTCGGCAATCACCCAATTCAGCATGTGTGCTATCAAATACACATGTCTGGTGGTAGGATGGTGAGGGGCAGAGCGCTGCTGTGTCCCACGTTATCTGCCCACCAGATGTGCAAAGGGGTGCGAGTGTTTATGTGCATGTGTGCGTGTAAACAGGGTTAGTAACAAGAGAGAGAAAGGAGAAAGAAACACCAGCTCAGCCCAGCAACAGCAGAGTCCTGTGACTGTGGGGAGAAAGCAGTGGTTGCTTTGTCACACAGAAAAGCGCACGTATGGATGGTAGTCTGTAACACACGTCTGGACTGTTGACCGACAAACCAACCTGCTGTCTCGCTCGCGGTGGCACAATACACAACAGTCCTGAGTGGGACAACGCAAATTAGGTTAGCGTGGTGAACACAACTAAACAAGCAGCAAGTATCAATGCTCCTCGGAGCTTAGCAGAACAAAGCAGAACTTCCTGCGGCACGGTTACAATGGAAAGGCAATGGGTGTATCTGTGCAGCTGGAACTTATAGCTGAGGTGACGTCACGGCTGCATTGCTGGGACTCCCTGTGATGGTGGGTCATCTCTGCCAATGGATGAGAGTTTGGGCTCTGCCAGGTCTTGCACCAAGGTGCGAACTGCACAGCAGGCTGGGAGTTGAAGTCTGTGTGAGCAGCCTGTTGTTGCTCTTCCTTTGTTTCAGGGATTAAAGGGCAAAGGCGGCCTTGTGGTCAACTTCAGAGTTTACAAGTAGGCCTGCTTTTGTCTGACCACATGGTTGAGGCCCAACAACTTTTAGATCCTGGTTGTTTTACCTACATGGGAAAATGGTCTCAGATTTGGGACCCCACTGTATGTTTTAACAAAATAAAAAATTTTAGTTATTAAGTTTAGTTTAGTTATTTAGTTTAGTTTTAAGTCTCCCGGGCGGAATAGCCTGTCACTAATAGACTTGCTTCTAGCTTGTTTTTAGCATAGGAGCTAGCTAGTGAACGGGACAGCAGATAATATCACTGATGTTTTTACACTTTCACTACCAACACCACCAACCAGGAGGAAACCACGGCTATCAAACCTGCTTACTGGAGGCTGATCTATCGCAGCAGGCCCAGTCTTTGGGCCTATGCTGGTAAGTCTCATTCCCTATAGGACCTCCTGTGTGTACAAGTCTACTTTCCGCTGTGGACTCCCATTGTGGAACCCCTGTGGGTAAGTCTTGCCCTGTGTCGCTGCCTGCTTACTACACTAACAACAGTAGCATTTACCCCTGTCACGACTCCTTTTACGGGCCGTAGCTGTTTCTGTTTCCCCAGCGACCACCACTAGACCCTATAAGTCATGCCTCCACTCACCTCACCATCCAGGTGCGACAGCTTGTTTTTCTGCCTGACCCAGAAAATCTCTGAGTTGGAAGGGAGAATATTCATCCTGTACCAGCTCAAAGATGAAAATCCTCGACTCTTTGATCACCATGGGCCCCGCTGTCACCACCACAACCGCCAAGAACTGGACTTGACTGTCCCATGTCTGGATTTGGCTGCTGCCCAGGCTGCAGACCACTGGACCCAGCTGAGAGTTAAGCCCAAGGCCTTGGTTAGCTCCACTCCTAGTCAGGAGGAGCCATGGACTGCTGCCCATAAAGGTAAACATGGTGGGAAGCTTCCCTGTCATCCCCATCCACCTGAGGCCCTCCAGCTGACCAACAAATTTTCCATCCTGGACGAGCAGGACTTCCCCCCACTCACCAGTCACCACATCTCCCCTTCATCTTTGGAGTCTGATAACCCCCCTGGAAGGCATCTCTCCACACCAACAATTCAGCCCCTCCACTTGTTTATCACTCCCTCGGTGTTTAGCTGAACCTGGACAATCTTCTCACCCCACAACTTATCACTCCAAACCACAGTTTACACGTCCTCAACCCCATCACCTCAAACCTCATCATCAACCCCCATTCCTACCACAGTTATCATAGGGGATTCCATCATAAGAAAAGTCTGAAGAAAATCCACCAAGTTTTTGAACCAGTCCTGATGTCAGAGTTCAGCCCCATCAACACAGATACCTTATCAGAAATAGTGCAGCACCTTAATTCATTCACTTGTTGTCTTGACAGTTTGCCCACTAACTTTAAAAAAAATGTTTTTAACTCCATAGAAACTGATGTTCTTAACATTGTGAATGCATCACTTCTGTCTGATACCTTTCCTTCATCTTTAAAAACTGCAGTTGTTAAGCCCTTATTTTAAAAAAAAAGCAACCTAGATACCTCTAACCTCAGCTTCTTCCCACCCATCTCAAACTTACCCTTTTTCAGGCAAAATTATAGAGAAGGCAGTTTTTAATCAGCTGACACAATTCTTAATTCTTAGACTATTTTGATAAATTTCAAACAGGCTTTCATGCTAATCACAGCACAGAGATGTCTCTTTTTTAATGATATTCGTTTTAATAGTGATTCAGGCAAGACATCAATTTTAGTGCTTTTAGAGCTTAGCGCAGCCTTTGATACCATTGATTACAGTGTACTCTTACATAGACTGGAAAACTGGTTTGGTATTTCTGAAACAATTTTAAAATGGCTGAAATCATACTTGGAGGGCAGGAATTATTTTGTTGCTATTGGGAACCATAATTCAAAATGCATGCCCTTGCCCTGCGGTGTACCTCAAGGGTCAAATCAGTCCACTTCTGTTTAACCTGTACATGCTCCCACTTTGCCACATTATTCAGAACAACAACCTTGCTTATCATAGTTATGCTGATGACACTCAAATTTACTTAACTCTCACCAAATGACTACAGTCCTATAGAGTCATTATGCAAATGCATTGTGCTAATAAATAACTGAATGTCTCAAAATTTATTGCAATTAAACAAAGAAAAAACAGGTAATTTTATTTGGCAGCAAAGATGATAGGCTCAGGGTTGCTGCTCACTTAAATGACAAGGCACTAAAAACAGAGCAGGTTAAGAACTTTGTTGTTTTAATTGACTCTGACCTAAGTTTTAACAGTCATGTAAAAGCAATAACAAAATCATTTTATCACTTTAAAAACATAGCCAAAGTCAGGAACCTTTTGATAAAACAAGACTTGGAAAAATTGTTGCATGCTTTTATTTCCAGCTAAATTGATTACTCCAATGGACTTCTGACAGAACTTCCTAAAAAGACCATCAGGCAGCTGCAACTTATTTAAAATTTAGCCACAAGAGTTCAACCAAGGACATCCCACATCTCCCCAGTTCTTAAATCTCTACACTGGTTGCCAGTAAGCTACAGAATTGATTTTAAGGTCTTATTACTTATTTATAAATCTCTTCATGGAGTTGGCCCTGAATATATGACTGATATGCTTGAGCATATAACCCTGTGAGACCTCTTAGATCACTAGGAAGTGGACACTAGGCAGTGGTGGACTGCAAAATCTAAACAAGGAGAAGTGGCTTTTAGTCATTATGCAGCACAGTGCTGGAATCAACTGCCTGATGGTCTTAGGAATGCCCCAACCCTCACAGCTTTTAAATCCAGACTGAAAACCTTAGTGTTCTCAAGAGCTTTTAACTAAATGCTCTTAAAACTCATGGTTATATTATTATTGTATTATTATTATTTATCTTTTTATCTTTTTATTTCTATTCTTTATTATTTGACTCTTTAAGTTTACTTCTTAATTTTCATTTTTTACATTTTTGCTCTTTTCCAAATGTGTTGTTTTAACTTCTCTGTTCAGCACTTTGAATCTACCTCTGAGTATGAAATGTCCTTTATAAATAAAACTGTCTTGCCTTGCCTTGTACACGATGTACAAGACCAAAACATATGCACATGGTTTGCAGGTGTTTGATGACATTTTTCACAACAGCGGTCAATATAGTCATAAATTTTGAAAAGCCTAACTTTGGTCCAATGAGTGCGGTGAAAATTTTACATTGAATCAACCCATGTCTGGTGCAGATAGATGAGTACACACATTTAATATCCCCCCAAAGTTCCTCAAAGATCAAATCCTCCTCCCACAGAGCCTTCACAGAATCCAGAGAGGTTGAAGATAAGGTTTGGATTTGACTGTAAATATATGAAATCATACCTTTCATTACAGGGACCTAAGTAAAAAAAGCATCTACAGGGCAGGTTAGGGAACATATTTACTGCAAACAAAACTACGAATTCAAAGGTTGATATTTAGGAACAGAACAATTCTAAGAGCTGTTGAAAAGATGCCAAAGATGCTTGAATTGTTTAATTCCAAGGTTGGACCATATGGAAAGTACACCATCTGATATAGAATGAGGAAAAGCTTGATTTGCAACTAGTGGAGCAGAGGTAGAAAAAGTTTGTAAACCAAAGTGACATTTAAACTGGTTCCAAATCGTTAAGGAGGTTTTAACAATTATATTTTTAACATAGAAGGAGAAGGGGCAGTTGATGGGGGAGTATACAAGGGCTGTCAGCGACACAGGTTTAGAGGAAAAACGATTGCATAGCCAGCCACACAGGAGGGGAGTAGAATGTACTGTATCAGATCTGAACCAATACTGTAAAATTCTAAGCTTAGTAGCCCAGTAATAAAACCTAAAGTTTGGTAAGGCCATTCCTCCAAGAGGTTTTGGTCTCTGTAAAAAATCCTTACATAGTCTAGTTCCAAATAAACTCCAAAATTAGGCTATCAATTTTCCGAAAAGACACTTGAGGGAGGAAAATAGGTATACACTGATACAGAACTTTGGGAGAGTGTTCATTTTTACAGGGTTGATCCTTGCAGCTAAATTTTGTGGGAGCAGTGACCAGCGTTTAAAGTCAAAGTTTAAAATTGCATAAGTGTTAAACACGGTGTAAAATTATCCTTAAAGGGAAACTTTGGGATTTTTCAACCTGGATCCTACTTACCCATCATTTTGTGTCTAAGTGACTAATGAGGACAACAATTTTTGAAATTTGTCCCGTATTGAGCGAGCTACAATGTAATCCTTTGGGGCAATAGTGCACCATCACTGTACGTCCACTAAAAGTGCTTGTTTTTGTCACTGACATGCTCAGATTGTTATTGTGTCTAACAACATTATGGAAAGGATCCCTACAGAGAAATAAAACTTATTTTCTTTACTTTTTGCTTGATCCGTTCTGTTTGTTATTGTGTCCAACCAAGTCTTTTTAGCGAGCTTTCAGACCAATTTTGTTTACCGGTATATTTTTTATGTGTTGTAACTCATTATAAATCACAATTCACATCGTAGTCTCTGTATGTTTATATAAAGCATTTCACCTATGCCCACTCACTGCCATGATCTCCCTCGCCTCAAGTCCCACATCAGACTGTTTGACAGCGGCTTTCAGGCTGTGGTTGGTGTAAGACGTGTGTCCCTGCCTCTTTGCACATGCTAGGTAACATCTGTGACAGCTGGTTTACTCCCAGGAGAACAGCAGTATACCAGAAGCTAGCTGTCGGGGCTGTTACCCTCCTGGGCTGCAGATAGAGGGCTTTTGCAGCAGGTGGAATTTTGCTCAGGAATTTTTCGAGATGCTACCGGGCAAGGGATTTCCTCAATTTTCTCTGTCTCTCTCCAGTGGATCTTTATGATTTTTTGAATACTTTGCTCCATTCTCGTCACGTTTTAGGATGAATGAGTCAGGTTTGAGATCCTGATTCCCCTCTTTGCCCCTGCATCCAAAGTGCAACTGAATATTGTACCTGACCTTGTTCAGTAAACCTTGTGGATTGTCTGGACTTAGTTTTGCAGAATATTTTAAGATGTGCTGGTCTTCAGGTGAAATCAGGGGATGGTGTGTTGTTTTGTCTTTCCCTGCCCTTCTAATCTCTTTTAGAACACCTTTGAAAACATTATTAGCTGATATGAATTCTGGGTCCTGTATTAAATTCCATGAACGGCTAACCAGAGGCTTGTTGATATAACGATTTAAACCAGCCCGAAGCCCAAGGTAGCTGCTGATGCTGTAGAGCTCCCCTTTAGTTGTCCGGATAGATCCATAAAACTGCTTCAAGGCTGTATTCAGCTTGGTCTTCCTAATGGACTGAATGTCGATGTTTATATATTTGAGACTTAGCCAAGTCTGAAAGCAGTTCAAAGCCTGTGTTGTTTGCCTTACTGTGTTCGCTTCATGTTTGCTTTTCTCTAACTTGTCTGGGTCAGCTGATGTCATATGAGCACACCTGGAGGTTTGCACTGAAGTATCCAGGCTTCTTTCCTTCCCTTCGTCCTCTTCTGACGACCAGTCATAATTTAACTAAAATGTTATTTGTGCAAATATGTTAATGTGCAAATATGTTCTTGCAGTGCAAAGTTTGTTACAATCTAAGCTAGATAATGACTGTTAATGTAATTAATGGTTATTAGAACACCTGTAAAGCGGAGTGATACATGTATAGTTAAAAGTCCCAGTGCTGTTGCACTCTATGTCAGTACTCATGGAATGCCTCTTGTCCAATCAAATGACTTGGTCGGAACTAACTGTTGTATAACAGTGCATATAAGAAATTATTGCCTTCTAAGCTGATATCTAATTTTAATGGCCTTGATGGTTTTGCAATTCAACTGCCACTTTAACATATAGACCTAGGTTCTGTTATTATTTCTGTTCTGCATATAAGAAATATGCCTTTTAAGATGACAGTCAATGACCTTGATGGTTTTATTGGAAATCTGTAGTTCACATGAAAGAATCTGTGTTAGATTGACTGTGTTGAAGTTAGAATAGTATTTGAATTTACTTCCTTGGTGTTGATTCTACATTAATTTTGTGATTTTACATATCCATTATTACAAATATCCATTATTATTCACATATTAAGAAGAGAATAAGGGATTAATTGTGATTAATCACAGCAAATTATGCTATTAATTAATTAAAGGAGAGGGAGGGGTGATGTGTGAAATGAAACAAAAGAAACTTGCGAATACAGCATACCTCAGCCACTTGGGGGTGTGGGTGCTGCCCCTTGAAGCAAGGGTGCACCACTCCCAGCATCTCTACCTCCCACGGCTATGGCTCTGATTACAGTCAATAGGTTAAATTTACTATTAGTTTTTCAGAAGAATTGTTGATAATAAAAAAGTTTGGGGGTGTAAGTGGTGCTGGGTAAAAGTTCCCATTTATCACTGCGCAGACCTGAGGTTGGGTTCCCAGTAGCTGCATCTTCAGCTTGGTAGTGTGTTCCATAAAAATCAGTTGTTTGCAGGTGGGAATCTGGTGAGGGATGTTGTTCTTGTTGCTGCACCTACTGCTTGAACAGGAGTGTGGAACTGGGAGTGATAGTATGAACTTCCAACATCTAACTCCCTCCAGGTGGTCATTGCTGGCAGGTGAATTAAAGCAACTGGAGGTATCACATATCTGTCTGCAGCCTCCACAGGACACCAGTAGAGTTAACAATGACATGAACTGTAGTGCAAAGGGAACTGGACATTCCAACATAAATCAACATAAATCTACAAAATACTAAAAAGAGCAACTAAAACCAGAATTATCAGTACTCATTGAACAAGAAGCTACCTTACCTATATTTGTGTATATCCAGCACTACACACACTAGTAGAGTCACACTCTCAGTCTGACTCGTGTATAGAAGTGCATCCTCACCCTTCATCCACTGAACAAATGATTGCGGCACTGGAATCCTTCACTTACGGGAGAAGAGGGGAGATGGATGAGACAGACGAGCCAAGTAGTCAGGGTGTGTCCAGCAGAGTGCCCGTGGATCACTGCTGGTGCCAGTGGCCTAGACACCAGTACTTTATCATCACACCACATTGATTCTGCTGCTGTGCAGAAAACCAAGATCAGAGCCGAAGAACAGCTACTGTCACACGGGACAGGAAAAGACACTAAATAAAATATGATAAAACAGCCCGTGTATACTCAGTCTTTAGCCCTAACATAAATAACAGAATGCACAGTTTGTATTTTACACTGGAGCAACTATATCATTGTTGTCAGAAGGGAGAGCAGCCCACTCTTCATCCCCTAAAACACAAGTAAACACACACGCCTATGATTTCACATATCCCTCTACTGTATGTGTCCTTCTCATTTGGTTCAATGCAGCCCTCGCTGTACCTCTCAATTAGAGAGAGCAACCTCTCTGCAGTTTTATTAATGGTCGCAGTGAAAGCATTAATCAGTTGGTATTCTGCTGACAGACAGGTGCAGTGATCGGCACTCTGGCAGGCAGCCCAGAGGAGGTCGCCAGGAGGGGGCTGCTCAGATAAGATGGTAGAGGAGTAAGGGAGTAGACGGTAGCAGGAAGGATGCACGTTCAGCGTTATAATTCACTCTCAGTGAAGCGACAGTGAGGAATGAGAATAACACTGAAGAGAAGGAAGGAAAACACTAGCTTCAGCTTTGTGATGATCACTGATATTAATGAGGAGTTTTGTTAAAACAATGATAGCAGCTTTGTGAAAAATGAGTCAACATCCTCAACAAATGCTACACTGCAATGAGAGCCACATTCATCATGGATTATCTTGGAAGTTATTGGCTTTCTGTTAACAATTTAGAGGATGCAAGAAACAACCCCTTATCAAATGAAGTGATAGTACATTTTAGAAGTTTAAGTGCATTTTTTTAAAGAAATGGTGGTGCCAATTTCTACTGAGACATACTTTATAATGGGTTTATTGATTGTAACTACTAGTTTTATTAAGATTGCCTATTTACACATCCAAGAGACACAGAGCAACATTAGCATTAATTTGGAGTTGTGTTTCTGTCCACCTAATGAATGTAAATTCAATATTCTCCTTTTATCTCTGTTTTGCCACCAATCCTGGGAAAAATACCTGTCTCTTTAGTTGCTAAATGTTACTTTCTTCATCAGCTAGTCACTAACTTTGTCTGTTGTTTAGTGCTGGGCAGGTAGTGTACTGTGGGTTTACTGATGAAAGTACTGACACTGAACTAAACAGAGCTGAAACAACAAAAGTAGGAGCTAAAAGAGGCAAACAATGTCTGTAAGGCTGCAGTGTTGGTGACTTGCCTAGATTACTGCAATTAATTATTTACTTGCCTAAACGATGCAGCAGTTGCCCGTCTACAGTTGGTGCAGAATGCAGCAGCAAGACTTCTTACAAACACTAGATGTAGGGAACACATCTCTCCAGTTCTGGCCAAATTACATTGGCTCCCCATTCATTACAGAATTCAATTTAAGATTCTATTGATTACTTTTAAATCCCTACATGCTCTGACTCTTTATATTTCAGAACTCTTAACCCCTTATTCTGCACCAACACCCCTCAGATCAGAGATCCAAATGTTTCTAAAAGTTCCACAGTCCAGGCTCAATACAAAGAGGGATGATGCTTATACTGTTTTAGCTCCAACGCTGTGGAACAAACTCCCCCTTAGTATCAGATCAGCTGAGTTAGTGCCTCAGTTTCAAGCTTTTAAAAACCCACCTGTATGGACAGGCATTGGTATAATATTTTTATAATGTCTACTGAAATGTTTCATGTTGTTCTTTTTATATATTTTTTTATCTCTCTATGTTTGACCACTCCTTGAAATCCCTGTTTTTTAATGCATTTTCTGTGTATGTTGTTCTAATTTTTTTTTGAATTCTCTATGTTCGTTATCTCTATCTCATTACTCTACGTTGAAAAATGCTTGCTGAAATTGCACCTATATTTTATCAGCAGGAAATTGCAATTTTGCAATCGCAACAATTAAAGCAAATTCAAGAAATCTCTGCAATATTTGCAAGAGTTTGCAATTTTGCTAAATTACTGCAACTTTTCCATATGAAATGGCCAAAATCAACAGACCGCTTGTGATTTGGACCAGTTGTCACATTTTATGTTGTGATAACTTTCTTAATTGCAGTACACATTCAGGTGGAGGATGGATGTAATGGAAATTTATACTGTCATGTTATATGTTATATTGTCGTATAATTATGTGCACTGTCTTATGTTGTACTATATGCACAGTGTGACACTTTTCCCTTGTTTATTCCTTGTGTGAGAAAGTGTTCAACTGCCGGTTCGCAGCAGGTGAGGATAAGTTACCAAAGGTGAAGTTGTGTGATTTGGCCTTCAACTTCTAATGCTCAGCAGATAGAGGCAGAGGAAGAAAGCCCCCAGGGAGGGAACTGATAGAGTTATGAATAAACAAAGGACAATTGTGTATTAATTAAAAGAGACCTGTTGGTTTCTAAGGGTGACAAAATGCTCTGTGATGTATGAGACTGTATGTACAAATATGATAACTGAACTACACAACAGTCATCTCTCAGCCTGATAAGCTTTAAAATCCATTTGCAAATGTGAATTCGGATTATTGCAATAAAACTCCGAAAGACAGATACTCTCTGTGAATTCATCTTTTATTAAGAAGAATAATTCCCGCAAAACAATTTGGCTACGAGGATGGGATCCCAAAGACGGCAGCTTATCACTGAAGGAAAAACTGTGCACAGGCAGCAGCGGGAGGTAGGAGTTTGTCAGTCTGTCCCTGACAAACTCCTACCTCCCCAGTTTGGGACAGCATCATAAACGAGGGTCCAAAGGGTAGGAAGAGGGGTACCAGAGGCTTGACCTCGAAGCTGGATCACTGACAGAATAGGATAGGAGAAGAATAGGTAGCTTGTAAATCCTGTCAAAAAGACCAGGTAAAGTGAATTATGTGATTCGTATTAAAAGAAAAGACCAGATAATGTAATCCTGTGATTTAAACAAAACAAAACAAGGTCAGGATAGAGAAAATGGGTTTGCTAGAGGTGACGACCTACTGAAATTAGTGGGTAATTCAGTCAGACACCGCAGTGAGTATCCCAAAAGGAAATAGGCCTAAAGAAGAAAAACAAAAACAAAAAAAAGGAAAATGAAATGAAGAAAGATGAGAAAAACAGGAAAATGTGGTAAAGAAATTAACAAGAAATGTTGAAGAACAACGTTTACACAATTAAGAGAAAATGTAGTAAGGAAACTAGAGAGAAAGAAACAAAAGCAGATGGCTCATCCAATGTAGCCTGTGGAAGATAAATCTGGACAAGCAAAGTTGTCTGTGTGGAAGATAAATGCAGACAGCACAGTCTACTTGGTGTGTGCGTGGTGTCTGTGTGTAAAAAAAAAGGCAAGGCAAGTCTATTTGTATAGCACATTTCAACAACAAGGCAATTCAGAGTGCTTAAAAGCATTAAGACTGTGCAAAAGAAACACATTATAAAAGGACATTTAAATACTATTAAAATAGTTATGACAATAGAAAATAAAATAAGCTAAAAAAGACAAAATAAAGTACAAGAATAAAGGATCACTATGGGTCAAATAGTAAGAAAAGTGTGAAAAGGCTGCTGATGTGAAGGTGAAAAGTTCCACCCATGGTCAAGTATTCATAGTCAGTTTGAATTTTGAGTAAAGGGGATTGTTTTTCTGTCAGACGGAAGCCTTAGTCGAGGCAGAGGAAAGTAGTTCACAGTCTAGCCAAGTAAAGAGGAGAAAAGAGCAACAAATTTCTTGAGCAGCGCTCTTGGTTTGATAGCTGATGTTTGAGTCGAGTAATTTGTGTGCTTGACAGTTTTTTTTAACATCTGGTGCTGCTTCAATCAGTTACCACCTTCAGCATTCAAGGAAGACCAGATGTTTGCTCTCATTGCATGTGCGTGTTTCCCCCTGCACCGGAAGTTGGAATGACTGGTGCAGGTGTAGACCTGACACACCAGTCTGAGAGTGGAGCTGTGGGAAGAATGAGAGGACACACACACACACACACACACACACACACACACAGCAGCAGCAATGGCAATACACAGAATAGAATAACACAAAAATGAACAATAAATTCTACAGGACTGAAATATACAAATGTGGAAATATACAAATGTTATTTAAGAGCCAGGCGTGCAAACAGGTTTAGTTTTATATAAATAATGCAATGGATGAACATGATTGATGTGTGGTTTCCAACAGAGTTTATGATCTATTATCATTGATCATGATTTTAATAGTAGACAATTACCAAACACAAATTTTATCTCTCCACTGCAGAAGATGGAGAGCCTCATGATTGCGTGGCGGCAATAAATGAAGTGTGCAGCCCAAGGCCAGACCTCAGAGACACACCACTGGTCAGATCAGAACACTGGGGTAAAAAGAGCAGGTTATGCAGTAGTAACATAACATGAGACATTGAAAGCGGAACCACTGCACCTACACTTCTCTGCCCAAGCAGCAGAGCTAAAAGCACTCACAGAAGCATGCAAATTGGCTAGGGCTGTAGCAGAGCGAGTGGGGGGCAGAGGGGGCAGCTGCCCCAGGCTTATAGTTTTCTCCAGTTACAAAGGGACCCACCTTAGGCCCATTCTGCCTGAGTGAACATGCATTTTTGTTGTTTAGTTGACTATTTTGAATAAAGTTTGTTTGTGTGTCTTGATTGCGGCAAAAAATAAAAAGTCAAAGTCAGACTCAGACAACGTCTGTGTCTTCTGCAGAGCAAAGATGAGTCCACCACTGCCTAGGGGTTCTCGTCTTATGCAGCAAACAGCACCAGCAGGGGCACTATGGCCTGTTTGTATTGTCATTGATTCCATCCCCTTAGTACCCCCTTGATCGGGCCCCTGCAACCCTGAGTTGATTTGCCTGTCGGGAGTTTTAAAAGCTAGCAGCCTATGTATCCGTGAATGCATCATGTTGTCGCACACTGTCAAGTTAACGATCAAGATCTGAGATGTTGGTGCTATAGTACAACATCTAGTGGCTGAATGTCATCAATGTTGTGTATTGCAACTTTAAGAAATAAAGAGTGAGTATGAGAGAAGAAAGTATTGGTATCATATCGAATTTAAAAAGGTTGGTATTGCCCATCCCTAATAAAAACTGACAAAAAGCAGTTGGCAGGTTTGCCACCATGAAGGAGAGGAGGATGAAGTTTTAAAAAGGATTGTGATATGTACAAAGTTTGTTAACCTGTTCAGATTATTTTGTTCTATGGAGGATGGTGGAATAAACAAATGGACTACATTAATCTACAGCAAGCTGAGCAGGAACAACATTTGATGAGTGAAACATGTAACTTCCATAACTTATGGAAGTTATGCTATATACTGGATCTTGTACTGGGACTGACAAGCCTGCTGAGGCTTTGAATAAGGTGGATTTTCCCCAGTTTTGCATTTATAAGTAGTTCAGTCACCTGTTGACTGTGTGTGGTTTGAGAATGAGCCTGTGCAGAAGCTCCGTCTGCTTGTTGCTTGCGAGAATTCATTCATGCATATAGAAAAAAAGAGTAAGGCATGTATTTGATACATGCAGTGATACTTTTTGACATGAACAAAAACTCTTCAAACTGTTAAAGAATATACATAAAGAAATATGTGTAAGTCATGTATCTACAGTATTATATGTGCATTGTTTCTTTTTGATGAAAACATAAACATACTGTCTAAATGCCAACCTAGAGTTTTCTAATTGAATGTAATGTGGTTTGTTGTATTACACCACTATCAATTTGTTAACAGTTTTGATAAAATGACATGTTATCCTACTTTATACCATTTTTCTGTCATGGCCTCATGGTTTTGGGACTCTTTGTGTTCTTTGGGTTTTTTGTGTTACACTTATGTTGCCTAGTTATTTGGTTAAGCTTGTTTATGTTATTTGACTTTGAAAGTCTTTCTTGCATTCTCAGTTGGATTGTGGTTTAAGTGTTATGTGTTCTGGGATTTGGTTTGCTCTGTCTTTCCCTTATGTGTTCAGTCCTTGTCGAGTCGTCTGTTCTGTTATGTCTGCTCAGTTTCGGTCAGCCTGTTTAGTCATTTGTTGCATTCAGTCCTGCTCAGCTCCGACAGCTTCTGTTTTCTGGGAGCCAGTCCCAGAAATAAAGGTTTTCTTCAGACTTGCTTTGCCTAGTCTCTGCATTTGGGTCCACCTGCTCCGCAACCTGACAATTTCTTTATAATGACCTGCCTGACTTGGCTTCTGACCACACCGCTGCTATTTAAAGTGCTTAGTTTCAGACCAAATTTAGCTAACCTTGATAAATGTGTGGGCTCACAAGATGATAAAAAGTATAAAACAGAAAAAAGATAGCAATTTCTATTCATTTTTTCAAATTTATCTCTAATAGCGTTGCTCTTTTCTTCGTTTTCACCTTTTCAGGGCTCAACAAAGTTACAAACATCCATAATTACTCTTTATTAAGTTAAATTTTGGTTATGAAGAAACCAGTCAGAATGTTACATTAATCTAAAGTTTGGAAAGACTGACCATTGCATGGATATTGTTATTACTACCTCAAGTTTCAGTGCTGCTGCTATTACCTTGTCCTAATTGCACTAGTTTCTTTCAATATACACATATATAAGGGGAACTTTTTATTCCCTTTTTATTTATATGTTTTTAGATGAGTAATTTCTACTGGTTTATTTACACTTTACAGTGTACCTTTTTATTTACGATTAGCTATATTTATTCACATTTAGCCCTCTCTCCTTTATAAGGTGAGTTAGTCACTCCTCATAACTACAGGTCTAAACAACATTCAGTGTTTACAAGTTACAGGTTGGTTAGTTTGGAAGGACTGACTATTGCATAGATATTGTTATCACTACCTCAAGTTTCAATGCTGCTGCTATTACCTTGTCCTAATTGCACTACTTTGATTTAATTCACACATTGTAAAGGGAACTCTTTTTTATTTTATTTATATATTTCTAGGTTAGTAATTTTTTACTGATTTACTTATACTTTACAGTTTACCTTTCTTTATTTACGTTAAACTATATTTGTTCATATTTAGCCTTCTTTTCTTTATAAGGTGGGGAACTCCACATAGTAATCACGTGGCGGAAAAGAGGTTTATACTTAGATAAGAGTAGTAAATTGGAGGTCTTTAAGTTAGTTAGGAAGGTGTGCTGTTAGTTATAACAGCTGGTGTCACCTTAGGGGGATGGGAAAGTGTTATTTTGTTCCGCGGTCACTCAAAATCAAACGGTTTTCTTTACCTGACTAATGGGTCTAAACTCTATCAGCATTATATTGTCTCTTTGATGTATAACTGCCTTTACATAACATATCACTCACAGAGGCAGTATGAACAGTGACCTCAACTTTGTCAGCTGGAATGTCAAGGGCCTGAACCACCCGGTTAAGAGAAAAAAAGCCCTAGTACATCTGAAGCACTTGAGAGCAGGAATTGTCTTTCTCCAGGAAACTCATCTTCGAAGGTCAGACTATTCCCGTTTAAGATGTGGGTGGGTGGGACGGCTTTTTCATTCCACTTTTCAGCCCCAGGCGAGAGGCAGAGCCATATTGATAAATAAGGACGTATCTTCCATCCTCTCTGACTCAATAGTAGACCCAAATGGACGCTACATTATAGTTGTGGGCCAACTTTACAATACTAAGGTCATACTGGCTAACATATACCACCCTAACTTTGATGATGGCCAGTTTTTTCAACCCCTCTTCGAAACACTCCCAGATCTAAATTCTCACCTGCTCATTATGGAAGGAGATTTTAACCTTTGTTTGAACCCTAGGTTGGACAGATCATCACTTGGTAATGTGGCATCCAAATCGGCTTCCTATATACAATCCTTTCTCTCACAATTTGGCATTTCTGATACGTGGTGTTTCCTACATCCAAAAAATAGGGAGTACTCATTTTTTTCTCATGTACACCACACATACAGCAGAATCAACTATTTTTTAATTGACAATAAATTGACCCCCTACATTCGGTTGTGTGAATATCAAGCTATTACTGACAATGCTCCACTTGTACTAAAATTAAATTACCTGAAGCAAGAGCTACTAGAAGAAATTGGAGGTTCCCTTTTATTAGTGGATGAACATTTTGTGAAATTTCTGTCAGAACAAATTCCCTTATTTTTAGAAATTAATATGACCCCAGATGTTTCTCTTTCAACTGTTTGGAAAGCATTTAAGGCATATCTAAGAGGTCAGGTCATATCTTTTATGGCAAATAAGAAAAAGAACTCAGAAGCAAAACAACAACAAAGATGATAAACAAATAGCTGAATTGGATAAAAGATATTCACAACATCCAACCCCAAACTTATATAAGGAGCGCCTGAAACTCAAAGCAGACTATGACCTTGTCTCCTCATATTCCATAGTAAATTTATTGCTCAGTAACAAAAATACTGTGTATAAACATGATGAGAAAGTGTGGAAAAACAGGCCAGACAACTGAAGCGTGTTAGAGCCAAACAAATTATCAACAGGGTGGTCTCTCAGGATGGCAAGGTTACTACAGACCAACAAGAAATAAACAACACATTTAAAGATTACTACAATGAACTATACACCTCTAGTAATCTTAATGCCATGCAGGACTTTTTTAAGGATCTACACATCCCGCCTCTGTCCCCATACCAGGCCTCTGGTTTGGATAAACCAATTACACAACAAGAAATTACAGAAGCTATAAAATCACTACAAACTCAAAAATCGCCAGGTCCAGATGGTCTGCCAGGTGAATTCTATGTGACATTCTCTACACAGCTAACCCCCATTCTGGCAGCAATGTACTCAGATGCAGTGAAATCAGGATTCCTCCCAACCACCCTAAACCAGGCGTGTATAACATTACTGACAAAAAAACAAGGATCCATTAGACTCAGACCAATATCTCTGTTAGACACTGATTACAAAATATTAGATGAAGTATCTGTCTAGAGGATGTTCTGCCCAGTATAATATCCCTAGACCAGACAGGTTTTGGTAAACATAGACGTTCCTTTTTTAATATCCAACGTTTGCTTAATATCATGTACTCTCCTGGACAAACTGTTTCAGAATACCTTCTCTCCATGGATGCAGAGAAGGACAGAGTAGAATGGGACTGCCTCTTTGAGACCTTAGGGAGATTCGGATTTGGGGTAACGTTCATCCTGGATAAAGCTATTGTACTCTAGCCCCTCAGCTATGGTCTTGACTAATAATTTATACTCCAAGCCTTTTGATCTGCATCGCGGGACTCGCCAGGAATGCCCTCGGACCCCCTTCTCTTTGTCTTGGCCATTGAATCCTGGCTGTAGCTGTAAGATCTAATCACTCCATCCCGGGCATAGATGGAGAGAACATGGAACACCAAGTGTCCCTTTATGCTGATGATCTCTTTCATGAGTCTAACACTGAGGTAGCGATCCCCATAATACTTAATCTGTTGCAACAGTTTGGGGAGATCTCAGGTTATAAATTAAACCTGCATAAAGGTGAGCTGTTGCCATTAAATCTGGACATCTCAACACTTGAGAATGTCAGGTTACCCTTTAAAATAACTATGGACAGCTTCACCTATCTTGGAGTTACAGTAACAAAGAACTTTACAGACCTCTTTAAGCAAAACTTTGGAAAACTTATAATACAAATCAACCAAGTTCTGGCTAATTGGATCCCTTTTTTCTTCTCACTTATAGGGCAGCACAGTCATCTTAATGTGATTAAGATGACTGTGCTCCCAAAGTCCTTGTACTTGTTCCAATGTTTGACTGTATTTATCCCTGGTACTTTTATTTCAAAAAGCTAGACTAAATAATAACATCATATATCTGGAATGGCAAACAGCCATGTTTGCTTATAGACTGCCTGCAAAAAGCAAAACAGGATGGAGGTATGGCCCTTCCAAATTCCCGATTTTATTACTGGGCAGCTAATTTGCACTGTATATCATACTGGACACATCACCATCTAGACAAAAATTGTCTAAATTGTGTTTAATTTACAAGATATGTGCCTTGCAACCCCAGTGACATTCAATCACCTCCTCCCACCCTCAATACATGTTTCAGCAAGTGGTGTGGGAGGGGCCTCAAATGCTTCAAGGACCCCTTTATAGAAAACAAATTTGCCCCTTTCAAACAGTTGTCAAAGAAATGTAATATACCCAATTCCCATTTTTTTAAAAAATTAACAGATTAGGCACTACGTCAAGGGTGCTATCCCACAGTTTCCCAATAAACCTTCGAAAACAATGATTGATGCCATAATGTCCTCTAACCCAACAGACAAGGGGTCAACTTCATTTATACTTGGGCTGATCTCTAAATTAGACAGCCCTCCCAGAATTAGAACAGTATTGGAACAAGAAATCCAAACAACAATTGATAATGGAATCTGGGCTAAAATTTTGGAAAGAGTTCACTCCTCCTCTATGTGTGCTCGGCACTCTTTGATTCAATTTAAAGTGGTGCATCGGGTGCATCTCTCCAAATCTAAACTAGCCAAGATATACCCACAAATTAACCCTATATGTGATAGATGTAAGTCTGTGGATGCAACATTGATTCACATGTTCTGGCTCTGTCCCAACTTGGAGAGGTATTTGAAGTCTATTGAAGCTCTCTCTACAGTCTTAACAGTTAAAATCAATCCAAACCCTCTTATGTCACTGTTTGGAATCATTCCTGAAGAGATGCAGTTAAATTAAAAAAGAATTTTGTTAAAGTGTGGAGATCTTTTTTGACAATCTTTGACAAACCCTCCACACAAGTACAGAAATAAATAATGAAATGATCATGTTTCGACCCTTGACACACATGTGGATATGGTTTTTGACATTCCAGGCTTGGACATACTGCTTCTGCTTGATCTCTCATTACAATTCAAATGCTTTTCATTCTTAAATCAAACTCTGCATTAATAAGTGCCTTGTGTTAACTATGGCCTCTCATTATGTACACTTGAATATACAGGCATACTATGTTGTACATTACTCTATAAAGAAGAGCAAGTTTAACCTTACCGAGTGACAGCAGAGGGTAGGGGATGTTCGCTGTGGGGTGAGAATGGTGTTCTTTTTGCAAATTTATGTAAATTGTGAAACTTAATAAAAAGAACTGTGAAAGAATGTTAGATTAATCTATTATTTAACTCCATACTTACCACATCTCAGCTCCTGTCTGTATCACTGCCTGTGGTGTTGTAGACTGTCTAATTTGTATTTGAATAGGCCTCGTAGTGTTGTAGACCATTGTGTCTACTGTATTTTATGTTTATGTCATTCCCATGTAAGAAAGACATGATACTGAGACAGTGCACCTGGCCTATTGCTGTCTATCGGCAGTGGTGCTGAATGGCATTGAAGCTGGCAGAGAGGGCTACACGCCAACCACTGCAAAAGGTTTCCAGAGCTGATTGACAACGTCTCGCCAGCAGTGCACAACCCGGGACTGAAGTAGAAACAAGGATATCGCCAAGCACCCCTGTGCTTTACCACAGAAAACATGTCCAAAGTTCTGCTTCATACACTGTGCGAAAGGCCAACCAGTTGTGGACAGGACATGATTAAAGGTACAGTGACTGTGATTGAATTTAAGTTTAGCTATTGGACAATTAAAAGAGCTGCTGCAACAGGCAGGTCTGAGGCAGGTCTGAGGACTGCAGCTCATTTTGAACCAAAGACTCTTAACAGTAAAACCAACAAAGGAGTCAAGATGGATAGCAAACAAACTCAAACAGAGACCAAACCTCCTTCAGAGCCGGCCACTGCAGAATTAAGTAGACAGAAAAGAGAATTGTTTCAAGGTAATAAATGGAAACCCTGGGGATTTAATGCCAAGTCCTTAAAATCAGATGACTTAAGCGATAGGTATTCATTTCTCAAGCACCTAGCTAAACAATCTAAGGGGGAGAACCAGCCAATTTTGGCCATACAAGGGCCACCATGTCCATCATGGTCTAACATGTTCAATTTGACTGCCAATCCTACACCCTGCCTCCCACAAATCCTGAGTATCCGGCATCGCCAATCCACACTGAAACCAGATATTCACAAGAATTGGCACACAGGATGGGAGCATGTGTGGCTTCTGCGCAGGCTTGGGCAAACATTACAGAGTTACTGACTCCAGATGTTCTAGCTTGTACTGTCCATTATTGTCAGACAATGCTTTAACCTTCCTTACGTTGTAATAACAGCTATGCGCCACCACAAGAAGCTCCATTTAAATTTGTTGAGTCAAATGGGAAGGTTTATATCTGTAATAATAGCAGAAAATAGTCTGTTGGGTTAACTAAATGTACTGTTTTGGCAGGTCTGACTTGAAATCCAACCATCAGAAATGTTTCTTTGGTAGGATGTTTCGTAGGTAATGTTACAGTTGTTGCTAACAATTCTGTCAGAGTGGAGATGGCCCAGTTCCAAATTACTATTGGCAGTGTGGTAAGAAGGCTTTTCTCTAATAACCTAACAGTTGGAAGGGATGTAGTCAATTGGTGAGTCTAACTATGAACAGTCTTGCATTCATACCAGGGAAACTGGCTAAATCAAGCCCTAGTCAGCATAACAGAGAGATGGCTGAGTTAAATACCCTAGAGTTCTACTACTGGAGAAATGGGGAATTGGTATATTCCCTTGGTATGGGGTCACTTTTCTGGCTGATCATATAGATAACATAACCTACACCCTGTCCAGGTTTGCTAATTGTTGTGGAGAAATGCTGATCAATGGTCAACTCATCAGTGAAGAAAGTGTCCAGGAGCCTTTGATGTCTTATGCTGAGAATATTTATTGAACACTTGGCCAAGGAGAGAACAGAAACTTTGTCAGTCACAGTTGTCTGTGCATGATACTGTCTCTACTGCTATGAAGATTCAGATCTGACTTTTGGTCTTTAACCCCCTACAGATCATGGGGAGCCATTATGGTTCAAGTTCTAATTCCGGTCCTGATGGTATTTGGTATACTCCTATGTATCTGTACTTGTACCCTGATATGCATGAAAGCAGACAGATGGATAGGTGGTGTAGTAGGAGGACAAATCCAACAATATGTAAAGTTGTCTACTAATGATGAGGAGGAAACTGGTAAAACCGAACACATGAGAATAGATTATCCTGACTTGTTCCTGACTACAGATGGGGAGAAAGGCCACAAGGATGATTATGAGGACTTTGATAGACATCTAAACGATTTTATTTTACTTTGTTTGCGTAAACATATATTAGCCAAAGACAGCATTCAAGTGTATGGAAGTGAATTCAGTTATGCTAAAAATATTATTATGACTTATTATTGATACTGATTATAACTACTCAGTTGCTGATGATCAATTTTATTTTATTTTTTAGTTTTTTTGTAATCATGTTTGCATTTGTATTATCCACACTGATCAACTTAATTTATGTTTGTTTGAATTTTAAGCAAGTTAAGTTTTTTCCCTCTTCCAGCCTTTGAGGTTTTTCTCTCGTGGCACTGATAGTTAGAGTAGCTAGACACAGTGGTCTTTTACTCTTCTCTTCATCAAATTATGAGAAGGGAGGTTTGGCCATGTGTACCTATTACCTGTGACCTCTTCTCTTCTTTTAAGGATCGTTTAAACTTGACTGATTGTTGGGTCGGACGGAGCCTGCAGGACATAGGGTAGACAACTGAAAGGTTTTAGTTAGGATTGATATGCTAAGGGGGGAGTGTAATTGGAATTTATACTTTTATATGTTATTTTGCTGTTTGATTATGCGCACTGTCTTATGTTATACTATGTGCACAGTGTGATACTTTTCCTTTGTTTAGTCCTGTGTGTTCAGTGTTCAGCTGCCTGTTCGCAACAGGTGTGGATATGTTATCAAAGGCGAAGCTGTGATTCTGCCTTCAACTTTTAATTCTCAGCAGATAGAGGCAGAGGAATAAACCCCCCAGAGAAGGAACTGATAGTTATGAATGAACAAGGACAACTGTGTATTAATTAAAAGATACCTGTTAGTCTCTGAGTGTGATGAAATGCTCTCTGCCGTATTAGACTGTATGTACAAATATGATAGCTTAACTACACAACAGTCATCTCTCAGCCTGACAAGCTTTGAGATCCATTTGCAAATGTCAATTCTGATTATTGCAATAAAACTCCGAAAGACAGATACTCTCTGTGAATTTATCTTTTATGAAGAGGAATAATTCCCACAACAATGGACAAATCTCACTTGTCAACAAAAATTATTGCCATAGACCATGCAAAACAATTCAAAACAAAACAATGTTCCCAAATGAGGTTTGCATTCAATTAGTCAGAAGAATCCAAGTGGATGCATTGTTCAGACAGCAAAGATGGATAATCTACCTCAAACATAAAAATGGGCACATTGGAAATGAAACAATATTTTTATGTTATTGGATTTATCTTAATAGTATTATTGACTGATTTTATTTGGTGCTAATGTTGAGGTGAACGTATATTTAATTAAGGCTTATAAAAGGAACTCAAGTACAGTATTTTTTTTTTTATATAACCTTATCCCATGGTTCTCATGTTCAGAAAATACATTTTTAAAAAATAGCACTGAAATCTTTATGAAAATTCTCAGTCATCCAGGTCATCGTTATCCAGAGAAACCATCATTTAAAAGAGGAGGAGGTCTACGATACCACTTATCCCCACCAATCTTAATTGGTAGCTAGCAGCAACACTTTTCTGGCAAAAGCCAGATGCAAGGATCCTCAAAGTTACAGCCAGTCTCTCTTACAAATTGACTGGGTAACTGCGGGTCCTACCATGTTGTATGTATGGCTCAATGCAATGCAGCAGCTCATCAAATCGGGTAGCAAACATGCAGAAGTAGCTGAAGTGCATTTCCTCGTCCATAGCACGTATCAGCCTCACAATACAGCTATATTCCCCATCGAGACATCTCTCTGCACGTAAGGGACGGACAGACCATCTCCTCTTGCATCACCTTTGTTGTTTTAATAGCCATAAGCATATAAATTCTTCCTCAGCAACAACAACTTCCAGGGCAGTGCGTATAGCCAGACATTCTTCTGGTAACACTAGTTGACTTCCTGCTTATTCACAGAATATTTCGTTTGTACGCCCTCTGGCATTTCAGAGAATACTGCAACGAATAACGCACTGAGCATAAACGCACCATCTGCGGAGGCCCGTGCCACTGTCTCTCTCATGAGCATCAAAAAAGCTTTACAATGCCGTCCTTTCATCCCTTCCCAGGAGACTTAACAACCATTCACATTTGGCCTCGTGACAACTCCAACAACTGTCATTTACACTTGACCTCAGGTGACTCCAACGACTCTAACGACGGTCATTACAACAGCCAGGAGCACTAATGAACCAAGTGGTATCAATGACCGAACCCATAGAGGTTAAATACCTGGGACTCCCCGCCAGTCAGTTAGAACTGAAGAAGCCCCTTGGATGAGAGGTGAAAGGTCCTCAAGTATCTACAACCAAGACAAGTCCCCTACAACCAATCCAGTTGACCTCGATTCAACCCTAGTTGGGTTAGCACTGATATATAAAAAAGACTGTGATATGCAGTATGCTTTTTTTTAAAGGAGGTGATTACATATGACTCTTCATTGGTAGTAGTTTTTAAAAAAATATTTTCCTTTGCTTGCAATTTTTCCCAATTCCAGCAATTTTACCGTAATAAGAGCACATAAAACATTGCAAATTGTATCACAATTTTTGAGAAAATTACTAGGAGCAACCTTTTTCACAATATACACATTTGATTCAATGTTAATAATCTAAAAATATTGATTAACATTACAACTTCAGACATGATTAGGTATTATAGTGTAAGAATGGCAGATACTTTTCAAAACTGGCACCCCAAAAGTTGTGTTCTTGTTAATGACTTATGACTTTTTCAAGTTTGTCCTAAAACAATAGTCAGATGCCCAAATTAATATTGAAATAGGTTTTGGTTTTTTTGCCATAATCATTCCTCCTGTTCATACTGACCATTAAATGATCCCTTCGTAATGCACTTACAATGTAAGAGATAGGGGGCAAAGTCCACAGTCCTCCTTCTGTGCAGAAATGTATTTAAAAGTTTATCTGAAGTTAATATGAAGCTCCAACTGCCCAAATGACTCAAATCAAGTAGATATCTTTCAACATTACAGTCTTTTAGTGCCAAAGTCCCTCTTTTTGTTACTATACTTCCACCACAGCTCAACAGGGAAACACTGTCCAAGAAAACACAAAGAGGGAATTTGATGCTAAAAAGACTGTAAATGTGGCAGATATCCACTTGATATGACTAACTCAGATGGCTGGAGCCCCATCACTTCCACTGAAAGTGCATTTGAAGAGGATCTTTTAATAGCCAGTATGGATTACAGTGAGGAAAACTTCTTTCAGTGTTATACATCAGTTGTACATCATTTATTAACTAATGATAAAACAAACTAACAAAATATGCTTTGTAATGCAGAAATCCCTGCAATAAATGTTTGACGGTCACCACAGCAGCAGCTCAGCGCTGGTCTGAGAAACCTCAAACATGACAAGCACCCAGCACAGATCACAGTTGCATAATATGACCATCTGATGTTTATTCTGTGTTGTCGTGTTTACAGAGTGAGCCACCGGTTGTTTTTGATGTGTGTTCTGCAGTGTCCCAGGAGGTGGCCGGCAGACAGACGTGTCTGTGTTCTCCCACAACAAGACAGGATGGGCAGATCACACAGTGTCTGAAGTTGCAGCCAGAAAATGTTCTCATCATCTGCAGGGATTGAGACTTTGTCGCATCCACCGTCACAGCTCTCCATCTTCCTCCATGGGAAAACAGGGCCATTGTTTGATATGATTCATCAGCTCAGCATTAATCCACTGGCCAGTTCTTCTGTGTGTGTGTGTAAGTGCGGTCTGTGCAAAGCCTGTCTGGGAGGAATTGGTTGTATTAGAAATTTAATCAAAGGAGTCAAGAAGCCACCAAAGTGCAATCCGTTGTAGAACAAAATCAAACTGTCTACTCAGGTATCTCCCTCTAATCTCAGATATTAATATTACTGTATAACGAGAACAAGAAAATGTAATAACTGCACTAGCTACATTCACTCCAGCAAACTGTCTGGAAGAATTTATGAGTTACAAGGAGGTTTTACCAGTTTCTACGGTTTCTTCTAATTGCTCACTCTACAATCAGACCCCCTATGTTATACATACCCCATATGTTGCAAATAGCTTTGTCTGGTTCCCTAATTTTGCTGAAGCAGTTCAGTGAAAAGATGTTTCCTCCAACTTGGACAGTCTCCTGCAACCAGCTCCATTTAAACCAATTCCTGACCCACTCATCAATAGATTTTACTTCCGTTCAGTGCTAGCCTGGCCATGAGTCTGTGTATGCTGGAAATCAAGAATAATGGAAATTATCTTTAGAATGTAAGAATAGTCAATTCCCTCCATTTGGTCTGACAGAGAAAACCAGGATAAATTATTTCTAGTGGTATAATTACATAAATAATCAATATCAAAGTAATGTACTTCATGTACATTCAGTTTGTTTGACTATTTGACTATCTGCTTTGCACAAGGCAGAAAACTTATTAAATGTTAAAATTGCACAGATATATACAATTTAGTTAAAGTGAAACTACATGTGATCAAATGGCTTTGATTTACAGTTCACAACTCCAGAACCCTGGTTCCGAAAAACTGGCCAATCAGAACAGAGTGAGCTCATCGGGAGGGGGGCCTTAAAGAGACAGCTAAGACTGCCTGTTAGAGACAGAGGCTGAACTGAGGGCCAGTATAAGATAAATAAGGAGTTTTTTTTTAACTGTGAATCAGGCAAAGCTACTCTAGTGGAGTCCCAGAATTAAAATATAGAGCTGGAAATGAGCATAATAGGTCCCCTTTAAACAATGCTTCACAGCTAAACATGCAGTTACCTCACCTGGAGTGATGCAATTGTGTACCAAGTCAATAAAAAGTCAGAAGAAGACATAAACAGAAGGGGATTCACTCTAGGTGGCACTAATTAAGGCAAAGATGCATCTGCACATGTTGAAAATATTTCAATTTGAGCTGTAAAGTCTATGGGAAAAGCGGGTGAGTTCAGAAAAGAGACAGTGAAGCGCAATATACAGTTGGCAGTTGGCAGCATGTAACCTGTATCAGAATACACCAGCGTCCTATTTCCTTTGGGTGTCTTTAAAAAAAGCAGCAATTTTAATCATGTCCCCTCACCAGACCTGCACATTTTGGCTACTGTATTGAATACTTCTTCTGTCTAATTTACATATTCAGCTCTGATTGGACTAATTCATTTCCTGAGCGATGTGTTTCGACACAATGTTTTCAAGTCCTGGTACCTTGTTAAAATTACATCATATTGAATGAGGTAGGTATGGATGGATCAACAAAATCATCTTTGACACTTTGTATGTTTTGCATTTCAAACAGTGACTTAACAGAGTTTTAACCATGACCAATCATCCCCTAACCATAGCCATATGGTTATTATTGTAACCATGGCCACAAAGGTCTCTTAACCTTAAGGAAGTAGTATTTGTAACCCAAACCATGATGTTTCCCTAAACCTAACCAAGTGTTTTTGTTCCTAAAGCTAACCAGACCTTAACTATATCTATGTCACATCATAAAACATCATTATTTTTTAACAGTGATTTGTAACGGTTTTGATGATGATGTTGATTTTGTTATTTAATTTGTTGGCAGAGGGCCATACAACGCAGAGTGAAACATTTTTGCCTATGTGTATGGTGTGCAACTTTCATTGTAAGAAATTGATGCCATGTTGTAGTCCAGGATTCAGTTTCATACCACATTGATGGCACAGTACAGTCAGTATAATGGCACAGCCCTCAAATTTAAGTTCATAAAGTGAGGCAAAATTTCGGACTGGTTTAAGAACAAAATTAAGACTGCCTCAACTCTGTAAGCCACTTGAACATGTCTTTGTGAAACCAGCTACTGGAGGTCAAAAGGTCATGTTGTTGAAGGAGAAGTTGGAATGATCTCCTTACTTGTAATAGGACAGGATGGGTTAATGGTGCCACGAGTTAACCCCGGCTGACAGAGAGAGATGAGTGGGAGAGACAGAGCTGGCAGTGATGTACAGTCCTCTCCTCCTCCTAATAAAGAAGAGAGGGGAGACCAAATGATGTTAAATCACCTCCAACGCCTCCTTCTCATGCAGAGCCAAGCCTCCACGCTCGGCCGTTAAAGTAGCCTCTGCAGAATGGGGGGGCTGTTTCCAAGAAGCTCATTTAAAGAACATTTGGGTATTATGGTAGTTGCGCAGCGCAGAGCTTGAGTGAGCCATTTGCGTTTTATTCAATCTACTTAACCAGCTGACGGAGGTTGTAAAGGTTGGCAGCTGCACTGAGTGGAAGCAATATTGATGACAGCATCGTAAATAAAACTGCTGATGGCATGGAAATATTGATGGGGACACGAGTACCTCTGAATGTGAAGCAAGGTAACATAACCTTGCTGTTCCTCCTGCAGCTTACAGAGCTGTAAGTCACACAGAGAGTAATGTAAAGGAGCAAACCACTTCCCTCTCATTTTCACATTAAAACTGAAGTTTACACTGTGCCTATTGAATCATGTATTCCCATATGGCTGTGGGCTCACTTTAAGCCATCTGACATTTGGTCAGTAAACGTTCCTTCACTTATATTCGACCCACTGCCATGACAGGTTTGTGTTGCGATACGGACAGTCAACCCCCCCGTACCCAGTCAACCCCCCTTGTGGCAGGGTACATGCACCTAACACACACTGAGAGAAGCCATTTGCACTCACATTACCTTTGCAGATCTTGGGTGGTAACAAGTTGCTCAACGTGAATCATTTATACACCCTGGGGCTTCATTTCTACAATACAGTTTGAGCATATGGCTGTATATGGGCCTGCATTTGAAGCATGGAAATTTAAAAGTGCTTAAACAACAAAAAGGGAACATGGGTATTAAAGTTTCAAAAAATGAGAGAGTGACAAAGTAATTGCAAATAGGTTTCAGGCCATGCATTCGCCACACGCTCCGACAGGCTTTTAAGCAATTTCTATGTCCTTGTGTTTGTTTGATGCCTTTTCCTGCAATGTCACTGAAACACAAGCACACATACAAGTGCATCACAGCCACTGTGTTCCGGTAAGTGACAATTTCTTTCAAAGACAGGTTAGTATAAGAAGGTTAGAAAAGTTGTCTCTCCTCTTTGCCCTCAAAACTCACACATTACCATAGCATACATCAACAGATTAAAGGAATATTTTAACCATACTGAGTCTACAAGGACAAAAAAACTCAAACACTTTACTTATAGCAGTGTGCTTACACTGTAACAGCATTGTAGGTAGTGACCCCTAATGACTTGTTTTAATGCTACACACCACTGCAGAGATAGATGGGGTAATGAATGGACTACTAATTTTTCAACATCTCTCTTTCCTTCTAGCCTCGGGGCATTATTACTTCCAGTACTAATTTAGTTCCACCCCTCCACCGCCTCTCAAAACCAATAACTCAAAATGTTCTGTGCAGTAATCAGTTGAAATGAGTCATGGTGCAACTCTGTACCAGCTGAAGAGTGAACTGGGTCTGTTTTGAGGAGAAGAGTGCATAAAACCATTTTTTTTCTCTCATCCATGGGCGCTCCTGTGAGATCAGTTCTGCATGTGGGCGTTGAAGCCAGGAATGCGTAGAATTACAGTCTAGCTGTGCACAGTTTTGCTCTGCATCCCAGTTGTGAAATCAGTCAATCCAGAAAATAACTGCAAGCTTTTGGGTTTCGAGCATCACAGGAAGATTTGGCAACAACTTTCATCTTTGCTACCGTTCCTGTTAAAGCCCTCCCTGAGCCTGCAGCACTTGCGGCGGAGGCAAACCAGAGCTCTACTGTGTATACCCCAAACACGATAAACAGGTTCACTGTTACAAGGTGTCTCTCCATGTTTATGCTCTGCTCTCGTTGCCTGCTCGTGAAGGGATCAGGAGGTTTACAGGTTTACAGCACCTTTACAGAAACAGACTATATGCTGCTGTTCTGCACAGTGCACATAGTGCACATAAAGATGTGTTATATATAACACATTTTGTGTCAATTTCTGCAAATAATGCATTGCATGCTGCATCTTCTTCAACACACCCAAATGTGTTACATTACTGGCAAATCACATTGTGTATCCACCGTCGGTTGGTTTATCCCTGCACCTCATGCAGAGACAATAGGCTCGTTTGAGATGAGCAGGCCTGCACAGAATCAACCGGTCGATTACCAGCGATCACCGCACAATGCATGCCGGTTACATTTGTGTCCCAACTTGCTCTGACGTCATGCACACGTGGGCAACAATAACTTCATGAGATCAAGGTGGCTTTTTCTGTCCATTGGTGGATTTTTTTTCATTCAAGTCTTAAAAAATATATTTCTATAGTTAATGGGAAACTTGGGTATTTTTCAACTTGGACCCTATTTTCCCACCTTTTTGGGTCTAATGCAGACAACAAGTTTTGAAAGTGGTCCAGTATTGAGCTGTTGTTGTCAGAATCAAAAAACAAAAAATGAGAAAACCAAATTCAAATAATGGGTCCAATTTTGTTTTTTGCAAATGAATGAAAGAAGACAGACAGGTGACAGGTTGTTCACTTTTATAGATATACAAAACAACCTAAATTCTGGACTTTATCATTCCTAAGCTGTAACATTACATAGTTGACAAATCAATCTGCCAAAGTGGTATTGATCATTATCATATTGATTTGCAGCAGGCAGGTTTTTTAGGCTATTTAGCATTAACAGCAAAATAATCATAACTACATATAATGTAGATATTTTTGTGCATTAGTAGTCTCTACGGTAGAATCTACAGAAGTCTCATCAGTGCAATATAGAGCAGCGCCTGTGAATATTCTGTTTCTATGTGCAAGAATGAAAAAAAGTCCATATAATATTTTACTGCACATTAAAGTACACAAAAGTTACCATAACGTGAAATCAAATCAAATCAATACATTAAATCAATACATTTGTTACATTCCATACATGGAATGCATGCATTTAAATTTCAGAACTTTAAAGGTTTTCCATATACCATGTGAATCCTGGTAATAGCCAAAAACACTATCAGTTTATTCAGAAACTTCATAAACAACAATCTTGAAGTAGCGCAGTAATGACAGGTTCAAAATGTAGTGTGTAGCAGTTATAGTTACTGGTGTTATGGCCAGGCTCATGTTGACCACAACATAAAGGGGAGACCACAAGCAGTTTGAAAAGGAATTTAAAAAAAATGTTTATTTTTAAATGATTTTTTTAGATGAGCAACAAAATAATATATTGCACACTTTTTGGATAAAAGACATGTCATGTCTAAATGAAAAAAACAAAACAAAAAAGAGCTGAAGCACTCTCACTCAATACTGGACCAATTACAAAAGTTTTTGTCTCCATTAGTCACTTAGACACGAAAAAAATGGGAAAATAGGGTCCAGGCTGAAAAATAGTTGTTCCCTTTAAGAACAATGGTTTGAGGTTTGTTTGTGTAACTTTGACCCATTTTTGACTTTTGAGTTTTTTCTGTCAGACTTTGCCTATGATGAGCTAACGCTGTTGCTAAAGCTAACTGTTGTCTGCTTGCTAGCTTGGCTAATGAGTTCATGACTATGCCAAACAACAAACTGTGGCTATTGAAGAGGTTGAAATTCTCCTAGCAATAGCCCACAGAAAAAAGTACAACGTCGCAAGGATCCCTCCAATGCTGTCCTGCTTGCTGCAATTAATAAGATTTCTGAGTCACAGCGCTGCTTCATGGAGAAACTGGAATCCATTTTCCAAAACCTGGGGAATATCCAAACTCTCTCTCTCTCTCTCTCCTCTCCTTATTCCCTTGTTTGGACTGGCTGATGGACAGTATTGGATGGGTGGCTGTTTCTTGACTTGTACTGGGTGATTTCGCCTTATCCCCATGAAGAGCAATTTAGGATGGTCAACATTCCTGGTTTGTTATGGACTATGTTTATTCACGGACTTCTTCCTTCTACACAGACCTCAGGTAATAGTCTGATTTATGTTATATAATTTTGGGCTAAAGCCTGCAGCAGGATGGCCCTATTTGGAAAGACATTAGACCTAATGTAAGTCTATTTCCACATTGCATTGCTTTGTCAATCGGTTTCTTATATTTTACATTATATGGGTAATATGTGGGCCTCCTTTTCCTCCTCCTGTACCAGCTGCTAACTTTGTTCTGAATAGTATTAGAATGCAGAGGATGAGAAGGGAGGGGGAAAGGGCAGGAAAGAAAGGAAGAAAATAAATAAAGGAGGAAGGAACAGGTTTAACACTGTTTGTCCACATGTTAACAGTTTCTCTTTGTTCTTATTTTGTTATCTACTGGGTAGTGGTGGGTTGGGTGGCAGTTTTTTTTCTGCGTGTTATGGACCAGTGTCTTTTTCAGTTTGGTTCATCTTTTTGATGTGGAGTTATAGTGGGATGATTATTTTTCTTTTCATCCCCTATTTTTTTTTCTTGGAGTTTCATTGTTGTATTGTTTCTTTTCTTAATCTATTATTTTTGGCCATATTATTTAGCAAGAGAATTCTGGGCTTACAATTTTTATGCTGTATGCTGACAGTAATAAGAGGCTTTGCCTGATTTCGTGGAACGTAAAGGGATTGAATAATCCAGCCAAAAGAAAAAAAATGTTTGTCTTTCCTTAAATCTAAAGAATGTGACATGGCATTCCTGCAAGAAAGACATCTAGCAATAGCAGAGGATAAAAAGTTAGGTGTTGGTTGAGTGAGGCACAGTTATGTGTCTAGTGGCACAAAGAGAAGCAGAAGAGCAACAATTCCTATGAAAAAAGGCCTACATTTTAAATGCATAAAGGAGAATAGAGATGATTCAGGGGGACTGGATGATTTTCTTGTTTCTTAGAGGGAGACTTTAATCAGGTTATGCACCCTTTTCTTGACCGTAAACCACCTTCTCCTCACCTTCACTGCACCACAAACATACTGAAGACTATGTGTAATGACTTAGGGATTGCAGATATCTGGCGCATCCATAATCTATCAGCCAGTGATTTTACATTTTATTCCTCCCCTCATAACACCTTAGCCAGGATTGATTTTTTTTTTTTTGTTAAAAAAAATTGTTGTTACACAATATTGTTTTTTCTACAATATGATGTGCTATTGGTAGTATCCACATTTCAGACCATGCACCTGTCACTCTGGTTACTTCACCCATTTGCAAAAAGGTGTAGGACACCTATGTGGAGGCTTCATTCAAGTCAGCTCTTGGATGCTAATTTTAGTGAAGCCCTACGTAACCAAAGTAATTTATATAAAAAAACAAATCTGCCATCTACACCATCTGCTGGAGTGGCCTAGGAAGCCCTTAAAGCTTTTCTCAGAGGCCATATTATTCAGTATGCATCTTTTATGCCAGTATGGCCAAAAATCTGAAGCTTGAGGAGCAGATTCAAACAGCGGAGAGTACTTTCAAGCAGGATAAGTCCTCAGTCAATCTTATGGTCCTCACCCACTACTGACCCAGAGAACAGAGTTTGCCTTATGTAGAGCAAGGCATAAATATTTTGAGAAAGGGGATAAGGCAGGCAGGATGTTAGCAAGGTACATCAGAAAGCGGGAAAATGCGAGTATTATACTAGGGGTCACAGACGAAGATGGCAATATACAGACCAGCTCTACCTTAATTAATGAAATATTTAGAGACTACTATAAAAACCTATACAAATCAGAACTGCAAGCAGTTCTCGGGAGATTTCTTCATTTCTCACCAGTTTGACCCTCCCCTCCTTGTCTGAAGAGCAGTGTGAGCTGCTAGATATGCCTATTATGATAGAGGAAAGAGACCATTAAAAATTTGCGAAGTGAGAATGCCCCAGGCTTAGACAGCTTTACAGCCGAGTTTTATAAAACCTACGTTGTTGAAATCTCTCCAGTGTTAAGTATGTACGAGGAAGCAATGGAGAAGGGCACCTTACCACCCACTCTGAATGAGGTTCTAATTTCTCTTATTCTCAGAAAGGGTAAACTGCCCTCTGACTGTAAAAGTTAAAGACCCATTTCCCTTCTTGGACAAGACCAAAAGATGTTTTCACAAATCTTGGCTAATCGACTTGATAAAATTATTACAAGTATAATACACTCCAATCAAGTCAGTTTATTTGCTCATGAAGCTTTGCAGACAATATCAGCAACAACAAATGCCCTAGATTTGGCTTGAAAAAGTTGCAAAGGCTAGTGGATCAGGGTGGATTGGGCATTCCAAATATGTTGCTTTATCATTATGATTTTAGCATGAGACACCTTGCCCACTTGTCCCTACCCACTGAACGAGCCCCACCCTGGTTCCAAATAGAGAGCCATCTCTGTGACAGCCTCCCGCTAGTTTATTTTACCAGTGCTCAATTATCAATTATCAATTATAATTTCTTTACCTATGATGGGTTTGGAAGAGAACACTGAAAAGTTTCTAGAACTATATGATCTTCCACATAACCATTTCTGGAAGTATTGTCAAATCAGACACTTATTGACAATTTTAGGGCCTTACCCCAGTCTGTTAATAGAGTTTGACCTCCTTAAAGCAATATTAACCACTTTTGGAGGAGGATACCCAGATTTGCTGTGGCCCAGATCCGGCCCACACCCGACACTTTCAGCACTTTCATCAAAATATTATTCAAAGCTAATAACACACCAGGGACAGGCCTCAAATCTAAAAAAGACCTGGCAGTTTGACCTAACAGACTTTTACTGATACGGAATGGAAAATGATTCTACGTAACTCAAAAAAGATGTCACGGGAACTCAGAACTAGACTAGTACAATTTAAAATAATTAACAGAGTATATTTGACACTGACAGGACTGCATAGATAGGCCAAATTGCTGGGGATGTGGGGATGACCTTGGTACACTTATTCATTTCCTATAGGAATGTCCCAAAGTTCAGACTTTATAGTGTGCTATTCATGAAAATATAAGGCAGATCATAGGCCAAGTAAAGAATTCACACAGCGATTATGTTGGGTAGGAAGATCATTGTTAAAGAGTGGAAATCTGTTGATTTACCTCCAGCACATGTATGGTTCTCTCAGCTTGGAATCGTAGCAGCCTATGAGAAATTGCTGTTTAGGATAAATAATCTGGTTGTTAGATATGGTCTGAAATGGAACAGATACCTCAGTCACATTTAAAGCCTTTGAAACCTCTCATACTCAGGTAACAGTCCTTTTATTTGCATTCCTTAGCACATTGAATATGCTCCACATTGCTATGGCCCTGAACACCTATGCTGCCATTATAATCCCCCCCTGTCATTATTGTACTCTATTATTTCGATGTACCGCTTTTTAATGTATTAAGTTCTTCTGTTTCTACAATTGCCCATTGTTTAAGGTTGTTGTGCCTGTTCAAAAACCAAATAAAGTGTTGATCAGAATAGGTAGAACTAATACTAGGTATTCTGTGTGTTTTTAATATTAGTGACATATATATACAGAGGCTGTAGTAATAAGCCTGAAACTTATAGATGAATGATGTCATTACCTCACCAAATCAAAGTGTATTTACCATTTAGTAGTCAAAGCAAATGAATTGGGGTGTGATTAGTTTAAGTGCCTATTTACACTCGGGTGCAAATATCATACAATTCAGTTCAATCACTTTATTATCTCAGATGGGAAACTGTAATTGCAGTCACAGGCACAAGATAAAAACAACACAAGTACAAAAATGTTTCCTGAACATACAATATACAGAGCACCATAATACAAAGACACAATCTCTGAAGTACTAAGTTTCATGTGCAGATTAAACAGGGTTATTGCACAGGGAACAAAGGAGTGTCTACTGCTATTGCATTTGAATCGGGGTACTCTAAATCTACGGCCTGACGGAAGAGTTTCAAACTCAAAGTGAGGGGAGTGGTCTGTGCAGTCCAATATAGACCTGGCCTTGCCAAGAACCTGCTGGTCAAAGATAGCCATCGGGGGGGGTCTGTGGGACACCTTACCAGCCACCTTCACAATATAGCACATGTGGTTTTTGTCCCTGATGTTCAGGTTACCATACCAAGCAATCATGTCGATTTTCAATCAGCATTGTATCATTACAATGTGGGTAGTATATGCAAATAAACAATGTTTAACTTCCCTCCATGTTGCCTGCACCCAGAGCTCCACACTCATTTGCCAGCAAAAGTCCACTGGGTGACGCAAAACACGTCATCCTGCAGACTTTGGAGATCTGGTTTAACTACAAATTACATTTCCACATTTTCTTGAGTGGTGCCTTCAAGGACAGTAAAATGTGGGTCTCCCAAAACACTCTGTCCACCATGTTACGCCAGCGATAGGGAAAAGCAGACCCTTAAAATATCATACTACTAAATACTTAAATATCAGTATATTTGGAATAAAACTGGTTTCATGATACAAGGCTGAATATTACGCTGTTGAATCAGACACAACAGAGTCTGGAAGAGGCAGCGACCACTGAACCAGAGCAATGTTACAGCCGCAATTAAGCTAAGCTAAGCTGTTTATTTCTCTGTTATTCATCCAGAAGAGCTGAAACTAACACAAAAAACAACTGGCTTTATAATATAAGGCCCACCATTTCAACTCATGAGGCCAAATATAGTGCCATGTAATCAGACAAAACAGAGTATGGAAGAGGAAGTGCCTCTGCTCGCATTTTTCTGCTGATATTCTTGTTTTTCTTGTTTTTCTGCAATAAACTATGAGCAGTGGATCCTAGACACTTCTAAATCACTGGGACTCATTTTTTGTAGATATAGTAGGCTATTGCATTTTTCAACATTTCAACATTTTATGACCTTCTCAGTACTACATGAGTGAGGCCTAGTGGTAGCACAAGCCTGTACTGCAGTGACCGGAAACGTGGCACTTAGCTAAAGCTAATTAGCAGCAATATGCTCCCTTTCTCCACTGACAACTACCACATACTTCTACAGAACATTGCAGTGCTGGAAACCAAAATTCACCGGTTAGAAGTTAACGTGGAAGTGAATGGACTATGTGGGAACAACACCACCTTACCATGGACTCAAAACAGTGGACAAGAGCATGCTAACACACAGCTAATTACCACCACCAAGACTACCAAGAAACAAGAGGACTGTGCACTGGATAATAAATCTACAAGTGGTAGTCCTCCCTGGAACACTCTTGGAGCAAAGCCTAAGAGTAAATAATTTCCCGGGAAAATGGGAGGACGAGTAACAGGCAGAGCCTAGTGCCCTGAGATTTGTGATGCGACTGGCTGGCCTGCATTATCATCCAGGCAGAGTGCCTCTTCAACCCCTGTTCTTAGTAGGACACAGCTGTGGACAGCTGCGAAAGGGAGAACTAGCAACAAACCTCCCCAGCAACTCATGGATGTATAATACGAGCTGGATAGGGCGCCGCTGCTTAGCCATTTTCCCAGTGGTCACTCACGGCAGCAAAAAATCCCAAAAAGTAGTTTTCCTATAGACCACCATTGTAAAAGAGACGTCTGCAAAACTGTTAACAGGACACCTATAACTGCAAACAAGGTCAATTATGACTCTTTCTATTATGAATTTTTGATCCATGGAGGTTTTATATTTGTAAAACTTTACTCAAGCCGAGAAAAGTGATTTAAAACCCTGTCACGTCATCACAATGTAAAGTCTATGGGCCGAGCAGGAACTCACGAGTGGGGCCAACGGGGGAAACACTACTGCGCATATTCAGTGGGCCACACAATGCGGAAGCAAACCTGGAAGCTAGAAACTTTTTTTGGTGTATGCACCAGCCGAGCAATTCTCATTTGATTGAATGGGCGCCATTTTTGGTCTGGTATCCAGCTCTTATAATACATCCATGGTGCAACTGGAGAACAGATTTGCTCCACTGCTGCAGGACCCTGGATCTCCGTCTGATGATATGTATAACCTCTCATCTTCACACAGCAGGGTAGGGACTGAGAGTAAATCAGAAAGTAAAAGGCTAACGTCTGGGCCTCAAACTCTGATTTTGGGTGACTATGCTGTAAAACATTTAAGAAGCATGTGCAGTAAGAAAACCAAAATACTCTGCTTTCCCAAGAATATGGTCTCTGACATGATTGAGAGAATCTTGCATATCGTGGCTGCACATCCAAATATGAAAAACATCATACTGCACATAGGGACCAATGATGTTGTGAAACAACAATCTAAAGTGCTGAAACAAGACTTTATTGATCTGTTGAACACAGGCAGCTCTCTGAATGCTGAGGTGTTTATCAGTGGCCCTGTACCACCAGTCAGAAAAGGAGCTGAGAGATTCAGCAGACTGTTGGCACTGAACACATGGCTCTCAACTACATGTACCGTCCATTCACTTTATTGACAATTTCAGCTTTTGGGACTGAAGACATCTTTTTAAGGCAGATGGACTTTGCCTTAACAAGTCAGGAGTAAAATTGTTCATTTCTAACTTATTTTACTTCCTGCATCATCTGTTCCGTCTGCCAAGGACAAGAGACAATAGGAATGAAAACAAGAAGACATAACAAAACGTGGCAGAAACCTTGAAAGAGAGCCGCCTCAGCCTCTGCCTGAAGAGAGCTTTAAACATGACAGCCATCAGAGCCGAGAGGAGCCTCCACCCCCTTCACCCCCCCTTCACCCAATCTAGGTCACCATCCTCTCCAGTCACCCTTTCCCCCTCCTCCCCCCTCTTGGAGTTCACTGACCAGATAAAAGAGCTGGTCACTGCTGGGACCAAACTTACACCCCGCCCTACTCCCATTTTCTCTCCCCTAAACCACCCTCAGCATCCACCTCCACCAATGGCTTTAAGTCCTCAGCTAGTTTCAACACATTCGTCACAGTTACAGGACCTGGCCCCTCCCCCACCCCCACAACAGCTTCAGAATCATCCTCTCTCTGCCCAGCCTGATAAAAGCACAGCACTTCCAGTTATTTGTGTACAATATACCGCAAGCTCTAACTGGTATGTACTGGGTCCAGGCTACAAGGCTCATGGCACCCATGACTCTTCCCAGGAAAAGCCAGGGCCCAGTGGCTTGCTCAATTCCTGTCTTGATAGGTAACAGGGAAAGAATGGTGAATCTGCTATGAAACAGGTAGCACTCAACCGGTTCTGCAAATTTATCAAATTTAGCATCCATTCCTCGTCAGCCACAGCTTGTCCCAAAAAAATGGCCAGATAATATTTTTAACACACTGAATTTAGCTATATTAAATGTGAGGTCTTTGTCAGGAAAAACTTTTTTAATCAATGATTTTATCATCAAGCACAACCTTGATTTTATGTCTTTAACTGAAACTTGGTTAGACCAAGATAACAGTGCAGCTGTTCTTATCGAGTCAACCCCTCCCAACTTCAGTTTTATGAATGAAGCTAGAGTGCATAAGAAAGGAGGTGGAGTTGCCATTTTGTTTAATGATTCCCTCCAATGCAAGCAGATGTTTTATTTTGATTCTTTTGAATATGTGGCTCTTCAGTTGAATTCCTCCTCTTGATCTATATTTCTAAATATCTACAGGCCACCTAAATACTGTGCAACCTTTTTTGATGACTTTGCTGAACTGCTGTCTATTATCTGTATTGACTTTGACTGTGTAGTTATTGTTGGTGATTTTAACATCCATGTTGACAACCCCTAGGACAAAGGGACTAAAGAACTTTGTTGTGTTCTTGAAAACTATGGACTGACTCAGCATGTGACAGAGCCCACACACAACAAGGGGCACAGTCTGGACTTAATCATCTCTAAGGGTCGGAACATTTCTAAGGTTGTGGTGACTAATGTTGCTTTCTCTGATCATTCCTGTGTTTTTCTTTGAGAGTGCTATCTCTATGCACAGAAATGTTCAAACAGAGGTAATCACAAAACGTATATCACTGAAAACACCAGTGAAATATTTATTCAGACTTTCTCTTCCACACCCGCCCTCACTTGGGTCTCAGTCAATGAGCTTGTAGATAATTTCAGTTCTAAAATTACAAATGTTATTGATGCCATTGCACCCACTAAGGTGAAGCCTGTCTCTGGTAAGAAAAGATCTCCATAGAGAAATGCCACACTGGTCAGAATAGAAAAAAGAGAGTGTTGAAAAGCTGAATGCAGGTGGTGAAAAACAAATCTCCAGGTCCATTAGGACATCTATAAAGAGAGACTTAACATTTATAATTTGGAACTGAGAAATGCAGGGCGGTCCTTCTTCTCTGACATCATCACCAAAAATAGAAATAATGCACATGCCTTGTCAACAGGCTAGCAAACCCTCTATCGTCGACAGGCTACCCTCCTGTGTCAGTAGCCTCTGTACTTCTATCCATCAAGGCCTGCAATGAATTTCTTTCTTTACTGACAAAATTCAGAAAATTAGACAAGCAGTCAGTACCTCCATATCAGATACAGGATATGTATTGTCCCTGTGTTCACTTAAAATCAATTCGAGTAGTATGACACAATTTTATCCGATCAACCATAAAAACCTTGAGGACATTATACAACATCTGAAATCCTCCTCCTGCTGCCTTGATATTCTGCCTACAAGTTTTTCAAAATTGTTTCAAATTGCATGGCCTCAGATCTTCTACAGATTGTCAATACATCTCTTCTCTCAGGTGTCTTCCCACAGGCCCTGAAAACTGCTGTCATCAAGCCACTCTTAAAAAAGAACAATCTAGACACTTCACTAATGAGCAACTATAGGCCCATATCAAACCTCCTGTTTTTAAGGAAAATCATTGAATAGGCTGTTTTTCAACAGCTGAACAACTTTGTGGCACTAAACAATCGTTTTGATGTCTTCCAGTCAGGATTTCAACCACACCACACCACTGAGACTGCTCTTGTTAAGGTCTTCAATGACATGCACTTAAACACTGACAGTGGCAGAATTTCAGTATTAGTATTGCTGGATCTCAGTGCTGCATTTGACACAGTCGACCACAACATATTATTAGACAGACTAGAAAAGTGGGTGGGACTTTCTGGCATAGTACTGAACTGGTCTGAATCCTACTTAAAGGACAGGGACTACTTTATGTCTATATGTAATTACACGTTTGAGCGGACAAAAATGACATGCGGAGTTCCCCAAGGCTGCATTCTAGGGCCTCTTCTGTTCAACATCATGCTCCCACTGGCTCAGATTATGGAAAACAATAAAATATGTTACCACAGTTATGCAGATGACACACAAATTTACATAACCATATCACCAGGGGACTATGATCCAATACAAACACTGAGTAAGTGCATTGAACAAATTAACGATTGGATGCGCCAGAATTTTCTTCAATTAAACAAAGATAAAACTGAAGTAATTGTTTTTGGAGCCAAGGAAGAACGATTAAAAGTAAACTTTTAATCATAAACCAAGCCAGCAATCTTGGTGTAGTCATGGACTCAGACCTGAATTTCAACAGCCACATTAAGACAATTACAAAATCAGCCTACTATCACCTAAAGAATATATCAAGAATTAAATGATTTATCCTATGCAAGATTTGGAAAAACTTGTCCATGGATTTATTTTCAGTAGACTTAACTACTGCAATGGTGTTTTCACAGGTCTCCCTAAAAGATCGATCAGCTGCAGCTGATTCAGAACACTGCTGCTTGAGTCCTCACTAAGACTAAGAAAGTGGATCATATCACTCCAGTTCTCAGATCTTCACACTGGCTTCCTGTCTGTCAAAGAATTGATTTTAAAATACTGCTGTTGGTTTATAAAGCACTGAATGGTTTAGGGCCAAAATACATTTCCGATCTTCTGCTACGTTATGAACCATCCAGACTTCTTGGGTTGTCTGGGACAGGTCTGCTTTCTGTCAAAACTAAACATGGAGAAGAAGCGTTCAGTTTTTATACTCCACATATCTGGAACAAACTCCCAGAAAACTGCAAGTCTGCTACAACTCTCAGTTCTTTTAAATCACAGCTGAAGACTTTTCTGTTTGCCACTGCCTTTTATTAAACCAAATTTGAGGTTAATATCTTATACTGCACTGTAACTTTTATTCTCCTGTTTTATCTGTCTTATTCTATTTTAGCTTCTTTTTATTTCCACATTTTAACACTTTTTAATTGTATTTAACTATTTTCAGTGGACAGTAGCTCAAGTCTGCCGGAAAAGTCGCTAGATGTCGCTATATGATGTCACGTGCTAATTTGTATATCTCTGACATCATGATATATTACATACATACAAGATTTTCAAAAATCTAAAGAAAATTAAGTTAAGCTGACTGTAACTAACTATATCATTAGCATTTTTACCTCTAATATTATATTTTTACCTCTAATATTAAAAAACTGTTTTATGCAGGCTGTTGTATCGACTCTGTAACTGAAGTATTTTGAATAGATAGATGATCGTGCACTGGAATAAAGTCACTATGTTAACTTTGTCTATTTTGACAAAACAAAATCAAACTTAGATAGTAAAGTTAAATCATTCAGAATAAAAACAATGAGGATCAGTGATTGGTCATTAGGTACAGCACTTTTCTGATCAGCAAAACAGAGTATGGAAGAGGAAGTGACCACAGGAGCTGTAACCGTGGCAGCCGATAGAGAGGCACTGCAGCCAGGGGAGGCTGCTGCAGTATGACCGGTGCCTGGTTAGGAGAATGGAGACAGACAGAAAACTCTGTGCCTCAACAAACTTAACAATGCTTTGGTAAACCTGACTTTGGTTTCTCACAGAATATTTTATCAGACTTTGCCAACTCTGAATTCAGAACAACCGTGAACAGCAACTGTGTCTGTAACTTGCGGCTGCATCCAGTGACAACAGTTTGCATTGATCTACATAATATGATGACGATGATGACCCTTGCTGGTATGATCCAGACTCGATGAGGAAAAACATTTTATAAATGAAAATAAGCCTCAGTAAAGAGATATAATGGCACTGCTCAATAACTTTGTCTCTGCTAACTTTTTCTGCTCTGCTGGCTGTAAACATACCTTCAGTAGAGTCAGTCAGTCTGATTGGACAAGACATGCGCAGTGCATTCTGGTTGTTGTAGGATTCCCCCTGAAGAGCGGTATGGGGAATCTATAGCCTTTTCCTCAGTTTTCTCTAGTGAAAGGGTTCCAATTTCAAAATTAATTGCACATTTCTACTACATAGGTGACCTAGTTTTGAGAAATCATCATATTCACAGCGGTGAATTGTCCCTTTAAGATAAGATAAGCTCTACCTTTATTGATTCCCCACAGGGGAAATTCAATTTGATGCAACAGAACAAGGGAATGTAGTTAACATCAAAGAAAGAAATTTTCATAAATATCTATACATGAAAAAAGTAAATAAAAAAAAGATAAAATAGGACTAGTACATAAATAAAATAGATCTGTGTGTATACACATGTGCAATATCAGTGTGTATATACTGTATGTATAAGCCCGACAAGCCATGGCTCTAGCCACTTACAGGTTATGTTAACAAGTTTGTAAGTCCTGGTTCTGAAGCACTCTATGACTTGGGATCAGAGTTAATGTAAGTCCACATGGCGGTCCCTGATGCCCGCTTTTGGGTGGCAAAGGCTGTCAGACTTGGTCCGGCCTCATGAAAATACCCCCCACCTTTGTCATGGTGCAGCAGACATACAGTGCATATACACATACAGTATCTAATGTGCACCTGGGTGCAAATAGCATTGTTGGCTATGGACACCTGGGTGCTAATAGCATCTGCCATAAACATTTGTGCAGGAGAGGTAAGAAGCTAAAAGTTTATACAAAGACCTTGCCCAAAAAAATAATAAATTTGTTTTATTTGAATTTCTTTATTTAGGGAATGAGATGTTTGATTAGTCTTACGGCAGCTGGTTTATGATCAGCATGTTCACAGGCAAGTAGTGGTCCGCTTGCTGCAGGGGTTAAATTCCTATGTAAAATAATTTAATAGCCTAATCTTGGAGAATGCAGAATAAATGCTGTTTTTATTATCACAAGGTAGCAGGTAATTTTAATAGGCTGTACTCTATCATACAGAACATCATTAAAACAATGTTAGTGATTGAGTAACTAAGCTTGAGTAGACTATTTCTACTATACTATAACTATTTCTGTGACTTCCTGTATATTCTTGGAAGGCTGCTGGAATATGTCTGATTTGACTGCAGTTTTTGTCACTGCCCCCTGCTGCTGCTGCCTGATCTCATTCACTTTCCAGGTGAGGTGCAGTTCATCCAAGCTGCAACCTCCGGGGCTGAAAAATGAAGCCAATGCAGAAGTACCAGAAACTGCAGTTCCTCAAATTGCCACGAGAGGCTGGCTCCAAAAGCAGGTCAATCCCCATAGACCCCCATGTTAAAATGCCCAACTTTACAGCAGAAATAAACATGTTTACGGCCTGGTACAAAAAACTGTTTTGGTCTCTAAAACTAATTTCCTTGTTCATGACAACTGTACGGGGGTGACTTTTTATATAACTCAACTGTTTAAACTTTCTTAAAGTTATGCATAATTAAGGGCATGGCCACTTTGAGTGACAGGTGGGTGCCGTCACAGGTGGATAACTAGCCGCTAGCTGTCTGCTAGGCATCACCTCACCACCATTTTTGTGGTGTTGGTGCCTTTTGGAGAATTTTTTATGCAAATATATCGGACAAATAATATGGCTTGCTGTGCAGTTAATTGTACTAACAAATCATCCAAGAAGCTCCAGTTTTTTTGTTGAGTGAAATTCTAGTATTATTTTATTTATAGGCTATGTTAGCACTAATTAGCAGGTATCAGTGTCTGCGCTCACCAATACCTGGCTTGTTAGCTGAGCTCATTAACTAGCTAACTAGCCAGCTAATAAATTAGCCTTGGGTTAGGCTTCGAGCACGACACCACAGTTATTAAACCGGCATGCACTGAAGTCAAATTGTAACAGAAGTGTTAGAATTTAGTGTGTTAATACTTTTGAACAAAAGGCATTTGTTAGCTAATGTTATGCAATGTTAATGTTAAACTTGCCATTCAGGCAATGTAACTTTAATGTAACATTAATGCTAGACCTGGCTAGGTATGTTAAAAAGACAGGTTGGACCAGTGGATACTCAACATGAGAAGACAGAACTGAACTCGCAACAAGACTTCTTGTCTGTGCAGTGAACACTTTGAGAATCATCACTTCAGCACTGACTCCAGGGTACAGAGACCTTTTTCATACCTTACAAAGAATCAAGCAACTTATTGGTTTTAAATTGATGAAGTATTGACCATAATACATTAATATACATTATAATACATTACAATACATTACTAAATTATATACATAGTGAATACTTGATTAGGGCACAGCTTGCTCTGTGCTGTCACTGTTAAGGTGAAATTACTGATACACCAGTAAAGTTTAATGTTCCCCTGATGCAAAAGGCTAAATGAAGATTTTACCAATCAAGCAACATGACACCACTTTTTTTGCCAACTTTCACATTTCAGTGCATTTATTGCTAATACCCTTCATCATAGAGAGAAAATGACTACAATTTTCCCCCCACATACTGTCTGTGAAAAACTTATTCTCCAAGTGAGACTGCCAAACATAGCATGATTCTATGGTGGCAGTAAGCTTTGAGAGCAGTTAAATATTCTTTTAATAGCAACAATCATTTTAATGTGGATGAAGTGCATACTGTACATTCATAATCCAATTGCCTTCGTAGTAAACTGTTAAATTTAAGACCATATTCAAATACAAAGTGGAATATCTACAGAACTTAAACACACAAAACTCTTTTATAAATGACAGCCACTTACTCTGCAATAATGTCATATTTTTTATGTTTCTTGTAATTTTTATTAGAGAAGGAAATGCCTAAAGGACACCACTGTGCCTACCATTGTCTCTTTCTCCAAGGGCAAAGAAGAACAGCTAAGAGGAAAAAGCTTGGTAAGTATTAATTATTAACTTAAAAGCTGTCATTCATCATTTTCCTGTGTTAATTGGAAATATAGTGGTGATCTAAACGTTTAACAAAATATAATAGTTAATAGTTTTGCATATATCTGAGCAGAAAGTAAAAAATGAAAAGCTGGTGTTATGTGCTGGTTTTGTCTGGACATTTTTAAGACAAATGCAGAACATTCACTGAGAAACTATACTTCTATTGTGAAAAACAAAGAATTATCTGCACACTTAATAGTTTTAAGCCCCCTAGGTGGTTTCATTTATTTGTGATGTTGCAACCACTGAGAAGGTCTTGTGGGTATTGCACAGGTATTATTATCCTTTATGTAATGAGGCCAAAAAACCACACACACAATTGGCTGATAGAATGCACCTATTTTCCATAAGTGCATGCAATCAGCTGATTTCTTTTCTTTTCTGTTTCTTTTTGCCTCACTATATAAGCCTCACAATACCTGTGCCTGGGTATTTGCTGGAGGAACACCTTCTCAGAGTTTGAAACATTGCAAATAAATGATACCTTCTAAGGGGCTACAGAACTATTCAGTGTGCAGGTAATTCTTTGTTTTTCACTTTGAGCCCTTTTATTCAGCACCTGACCCACTGGTTTGTTTAGATGTGTCACTTTCTTCTATGTTCAAACTAGACTTCTATCAGAGCAGCAAACAAAAGACACTCTCCAAAACCCTCTCAGGCACTGCTGCTGGGTGTAAGGCTCCTTAGCAATCCTCAGGTTGAAAGTGAAAATACTCCACAGACACATAAATAGACTCTGCATAATTATTTGTCAGTGTTTCAGTCTTCTGACCTTTCTCAAGACAAAGCAAGTCTTGAGAAAGGACAGAAGACTGAAACATTGTGTGGGAGTATTTTCACTTTCTACTTAAACTAGACTTCTATCCTTTGACAAAAGAGATGAGCATTAATGCTTAATGTTTTATCTGTATTGTATGATTTGCTTGTCCTTTCAATTGAAAGTCAGATTTGAATGTGAAATCTAACATTCTCAGCCAGTAATAAAGAGAAAATGAGTGCAAATATAAATAGAATTAATTAAAATTTGTACCAGAAGTTATCATAGATTAACTCTCAAAATTTTTTTGAATAAAAGAGCATAAAACACAAAAAGGTGGACAATATTTAAATAAATATGTAAAATGTAAAAGTATTTAGTCAAATAAAAATAGACTGGGCCTGTGCAAGTGTTAACAGCTATGCCCAGCATGGATCCAGAGAGCTGTATGGGGTGGTAGGGGGAAAAGGGGATAAAAGGTGGGATTGTAGGGATGAGGAAGAGCAGAGGTAGTAACAGTGTTATGGCTACAGGTGTTATTTTTTACCAACTATAGTGAATATAAAAAATAAACTCAACATTAGCCATGACAGTCAGGGCTATGTTTAGGCCTAACAAAATGGGTCCTAAAGGCCAAATTCAAAAGCAGTGACACTGCCAACTGTAAGCAGTTCACTGCCTTTGGAGGTGGTCTTTAAGGCATTTAGCTAATGTACTTAGCTTATTTGAGTGAGTCCCCCTTCCATGCATCATATAACCATGTCAGCAATTTTTTTTTAAACAATGTGGCTAGATTTGTAGGCAGTGTCAAAAAGTTGTTCAACTCAATAAATACATTGAAAACAATAGCATAGGTGTTCAATAAACTAAAGGCTATAATAGTAAACTATAACAACACAAGTTGTAGCCTGCAGCATCTATAAGGAAATGAAATAAATAACATGCTTACCTTATCAGCTCAAGTTCCACATAGCCTACCATTGTGTAATCTTCAAATAGGCTATCTGGATGCAGCAGTAAGCTATCTCTTGTGCAAACTCTTGTGGGAGAACGACAGCTGTGCTAGTGAGTCACGTTCATCATCACAACAAGTACAGTATGACAGGCTGGAAAGACGTTATGTGAGAAAATATGTAAACGGAGACCTAGGATCCATATTTTACTATCCTGATCATGTTGGGAAATGAAATAAAAGGAGGTAGTCTAGACAACTACTAAGTGTCACACAATGATCAAATTAGCGTACATTATGGGACTTTTGGCATTATTGATTGTACAGAGGGCAAAATATTCGTACAAATATAATAATTATTGTACATCTGGCAATGCTGGAAATGACTAAGGACAAAAAAGACAATTTCATGCAGCCATTTTCTTCCCTACAGCAGTGGATTTAATACCCAGTGGAGTGTTTTCAGGCAGGTCACTTGGCTCTAAATTGAAGCTCAATTTAGTTTTTTTCCCTTCAGTATTCATCACCCGCACACACAAACACACTACATATCTTTGCATCTCTCAGGTGGCAGTTTGGCATCTTAGCGCAGCTCTCTCACATCACCATCAGGCTTCTGAAGGTCGGCCGCAGCTGTCACAATCAAATTGGGTGCTGTTTGGCAGCTCAGCAGAGAGAGGGAAGGGTTAATGAAACCTCCGACACAGCCTCTGTCAAATTGCACCTTTAATTTTCTGCCCAGTGGGGTCACAGGCAAAACTCACAGGTTTCAAGACAGCCTGTTTTATTTTGCTTTTAGCAATGAGACAGGTTGTCAATATTCAGTCAGCCAACTCACATGGTACAAACTATTATGTTGACAGACTATTGTTTGGTGTCTAGGCTCTGACTTCACCCTCCCGACAAGACGATACTGAGCTCATCACAGCAGAGACTTGGAATTGACAATAAATACAGAGCCTGACACCAGCTATTATGTGGAGTCTACTATGTTTGGGCCGGCAGCAGCAGCCACCAAGTGGCCATTCTGCTGCTGGGAAGAGGTGCAGTCGCCTGCAGAGCATGTCCCATCAGCGCCTCTGCCTCTAGCCAGCACTCCAAACATCCTGCCCTCCTCATAATAAAATGAAACATGTCAAATACACAAATGGGACAGTGGAGTGTATTATATTGATGGCAGGAGGAAAAAAGCTGATCAAAGCTTTCAAGATGAGATTAGGAATGGAGACTTCATCCTCCTCAGCCAGAACCCAAAACAACAACTCCATCTTGGAACCTTGCAGCAGGTTTCTTTGAGATTCACATTGAAGAGAAAGAAACTTTTTATCAGACTTAACACTTCAGTGTATGTCACCGCAAAATTCCCATATGTGAGTCAAATAAACCACAAAAATCAAGTCAAATTGCTTTTAAGCAGAAGTGTGCACATGTTTGGAATACAGATATCCATGTGTAAGGATCAATTTCCTCCTCTATTGAATATTAGGTCTGGTCCAATTTGGTTGAAAAACTGTTGTGTCACAGAGTGTCGTCCTTTCCACGTTCAATAAAGGTCCACCTGGACCTGACTTCAAAAAGACGTCCTTTTCACATAGAATCAGAATAAATGTCATTGAGCATTATAGGTTTTTAACAGTTTAGCAATGATGTGAGCTTTAACTGGGGTAATAAGAGTTACAAAGAATCTATTATTGAGTCACATATCTTTATACTTTTTGAAGAGGACAGAAATGGTGCAGAAATAACGCTATTGGGTAGATTTGTTTTGAAAGTTTGCTTTTATACTGGCATGTATGTTCTGTAACACTCATGTTGATGAAGAGTTCAGTGATTTACCCAGACTGTCAGCAGCTGTTTGACATCCTGGAGTTAGCATTAGCATTTGCAGTAAAGAATTGAAATTGCTATTTATCTACAAGAAGCTGTACTTTTGATGATCATCTTTTTTTGTTTTGTTTATCCTAATAAAATACTGTTGTACGTATTGACTCAGTATGTTTCTGTAAAAATGATGCATATGTCTTATATTAACTAAGATACTTAATGTGTTTGCTGTGTGTCTGGTTTTATATAATTTATTTTCAGGATTATCTTGTAAGTGACATGTTGTTAAGATGTATGACAGACGTCCGGGACAGACCCAGATGTCATTTGGTCCATTTTAGAAAGGAGAGTATATTAAGTTGTTAATCTAGACATATAGGATGTATAAAGCTACAGGTTGTACACTGTATACATTCATTTTAGCAAAGTAGCTAAACAGGCCTGTTGATGATGGTAACGACATTTCGATGTTGCTGTAATCGCCAGGGTGGATGTCCAGCTGACAACCAGGTAACGTCCTGAATGCAGCACAACTTTGATTTTTTTGAACCATAACGGGAATTCTTGATGGGATGTTTAAACAACAGTCATTAAACATCTCAGTGTTTGCTGGGAGCAGATCCTCACATTTGAGAAGCTGGAACCAATCAATGTTGGTGTTTTTGCACTTCAATGTGACTTAAATGATTAATGATCAAAATTGTAGTTGATTAATTATTTTTCTATCCACTAATCCTTTCAGTACTGATAACAAAGACAAAATACTCAGGTTTCTGTTACTCAGTCTACAGCACTATTTCATTGGAGCTCACATAAATCCCCGTGGAAGTCTTCTGTCAGTACTTACTGTTCGTAGGAATTACAGCAGCTACAGTTGAACCCCCTGCCTGGTCCAACAAAGTCCAATGAGGTGGAGACAAAGGTGGCAGGTGTTCAGCACTTACGGTGCTACCCTGTATGAAGCAATATCAGAGGCACACTAACCAAGAATCCATATAAATAAGACATCACTTGTCATTAACTTAAAGTGTCCATAAATATGAATATTATGAAAATACAGAGACCATACTCACTCAATGTCCAAATGAGTTTCTTCTGCAAACCCACAGTATCTCTCTAAGCAAAGTAACAGCTAACTTTAACTAGCATGAGTCCACTGCATTGCTGTGCAGTTTGCGTCAATTAAACGCAATTACAAACAATTGAACCGAACAAAGTTCTCTCCTGAGATTTACATCTTAACAACTGATGGATCACCATGAAATTTTGCACAGATATTCATTGTCTGCGCAGGATGAAGCCTATTGACTGATGTTCCCCTGACTTTTCCTCTAGCACCACCATGAGGTTAACATTTGTGATTTTAACTGATGTCTCAGCAACTATTGGATGGATTGCCATATTTTGGTACAAACTGAAACATTCATGTGCTCCTCATTGTAATAACTTTTGTAATCTGCGGACTTTTCATCTAGCGTCAACATCATCTCAATTTGTTCGTTACTTTGATTTATGGCCAAATACCTGCAAAACTAATGACATTCCCATCAGCATCAGCTGTACTTTCTGTTTATAGCTAGGCTACTTAGCAAATGTTAGCATTTGCCTAGAGCCCATTAGTTTCTACTAATGATAAATCTTTAAAAACATGTCACAAACAGCTGATTTTTTTAAAGGCTTAGTCATTTCCTAAAACAGCTGGGCACTAGTTTTTCGAAAATGTTACTCAAATGTGTAAAAAAAATAGTGCATTTTTGGGGGACTATTTTGAGATGCAGAATAGAATTTGGTGTATGTGTGATTGACTCAAACTACAGTCCTCATTTTTTTTTGTAATGAAGGAACGTGTCATGCAGTGCAGTGTGGCTCATTGATTTGTTTTTAATAGTTTTTAGACAAACTTTCAGCTCTATGGCACAGAGACTTGTCTAGCTTCAGGTAGTAAATATTCAACCAAGAGCTGTCCAGCACAACACAGCAAAACGTTCCTCATATTTTTAAGTTTTACATTGTAGATTACTGCTCTTTAAAAAAAAAATACATACAGTACATATGTGAAATAACATGGAAACAGCTTTTACTAAGTGTCTGTAGTTTGACACTCAAGGTGGGATGCGTTTTTTTGGCTCATCTGAGAAGACAATGTGTCGCAGTTCATTAATTCCTCTGTGTGACACTTGTGTCCAGAGACTCGAGTCAAACAGATGCGATTCTTTTTTCAGGCCTTTTCTGTTAAAAACTTTGTTGTTAGCTTGTCTAGCAGTGTCAGGACAGTCAGCATCCAGAGCTCAAAGAGTTTTACAAAGACTTGGATTCTGTTCTGATAGAAAGTTAAATTGAGCCAACTGTTCCCTCTGAGCCTTCAGTGTGCCTCCACAGGCTATGCTACTGAGGCATACTGTCTAAATGGCCATGAAAGGAAACATCACTCACCAGTCTGTCCTAAAACAAAAGCACGTTCACTCACCTTTGATGAGGAGGAAGGACAGGTAAAACAAATGATGTTTTAAAGGGTGAAACAGCTGTATATCATGACTGGAGCCCACAGGAGTCCACAGACGGCTCAGACTTTTTTTTAAAAGCCCATCTACATTAGCTGAGGATGGCGTCTGTAGAGGAGCTGAGCTGTGATTTAAATAGGCAGCCTGCTGGATCAAAGCCTGTCTTGCTGTTCTTTTGGCTACAGCCTTTCCGCTTGCATGGTTATCATAATTGCTCTTGCTCAGAGGACATGCTGCTTCCGTCAGGGCCATGTCCTCCTGCATTAGAGCTGAGGCGCCTCAGCCAAGCAGAACCTGGCTTTGCAGGTAGACACTTATTTTTCTCTCCTCAGAACATCTCAGGAAGTTTGACACTTCTAGTTTTTAGGAATAATAAGAAGGTACTTCATCAGTGACAGCTTCATTCATGCCAGCTCTGATTTGACCTTCTAAAATGTTTCATTGACCTTTTAAAATCACATTTTCCTTAAAGTCACACTCCACCTGAAATCTATCTTTTGAATATCAAATAACTCGAATGTGGATTCTGAATGGATGGAGAACTGAACCTGTGGTCAGCTTGAATAATGTAATTTACAAAAGATTTTAATGATGGCAGAAAGAAATATCAAAACATTCACAGAAACTTATACACCATCCAGAAACTTTTACTTTTCAACCATATTTAGCCCAGTTTTAACCTTAGCTGGATATTTCTTGACATGAAAATTACCAAAACTATTCTTACAAGTTCAAGTTTATTATCATCTATTGAGGAACCATAAGGACCAAGGCACTATCAAGTTCAAAAACAAAAATCAAAAATGGAAATATGCAATACAGTATAAAATTGAAAATATAAAATATACAGTATATAGATAATATCACTCACATGTAATGTGGATCATACATAAAAAAAATGTATCTTACTTACTAGTATACATAGTATCTTACAGGTTTATAATTGCTATGGTTACCTGAAGATTACCTTGCACACTAAGTTGTAACAGTGGTTAAACTGTTAACTACAGTGGGGCAAAAAAGTATTTAGTCAGCCACCAATTGTGCAAGTTCTCCCACTTAAAAGATGAGAGATGGTTGTAATTTTCATCATAGGTACACCTCAACTATGAGAGACAGAATGGGGGGAAAGAATCCAGGAAATCACATTGTAGGATTTTTAATGAATTAATTGGTAAATTCCTCTGTAAAATAAGTATTTGCTCTCACAGACCTGTAACATCTTCTTTAAGAGGCTCCTCTGTCCTCCACTCGTTACCTGTATTAATGGCACTGGTTTGAACTCGTTATCAGTATAATAGACACCTGTCCACAACCTCAAGCAGTCACACTCCAAACTCCACTATGGCCAAGACCAAAGAGCTGTCAAAGGACACCAGAAACAAAATGGTAGACCTGCACCAGGCTGGGAAGACTGAATCTGCAATAGGTAAGCAGCTTGGTGTGAAGAAATCAACTGTAGGAGCAATTATTAGAAAATGGAAGACATGCAAGACCACTGATAATCTCCCTCGATCTGGGGCTCCACACAAGATCTCACCCCGTGGGGTCAAAATGATCACAAGAACGGTGAACAAAAATCCCAGAACCACACGGGGGGACCTAGTGAATGACCTGCAGAGAGCTGGGACCAAAGTAACAAAGGCTACCATCAGTAACACACTACGCAGCCAGGGACTCAAATCCTGCAGTGCCAGACGTGTCCCCCTGCTTAAGCCAGTACATGTCCAGGCCCGTCTGAAGTTTGCTAGAGAGCATTTGGATGATCCAGAAGAGGATTGGGAGAATGTCATATGGTCACATAAAACCAAAATAGAACTTTTTGGTAAAAACTCAACTTGTCATGTTTGGAGGAGAAAGAATGCTGAGTTGCATCCAAAGAACACCATACCTACTGTGAAGCATGGGGGTGGAAACATCATGCTTTGGGGCTGTTTTTCTGCAAGGGGACCAGGACGACTGATCCATGTAAAGGAAAGAATGAATGGGGCCATGTATCGTGAGATTTGAGTGAAAACCTCCTTCCATCAGCAAGGGCATTGAAGATGAAATGTGGCTGGGTCTTTCAGCATGACAATGATCCCAAACACACCGCCCGGGCAACGAAGGAGTGGCTTTGTAAGAAGCATTTCAAGGTCCTGGAGTGGCCTAGCCAGTCTCCAGATCTCAATCCCATAGAAAATCTTTGGAGGGAGTTGAAAGTCCGTGTTGCCCAGCGAGAGCCCCAAAACATCACTGCTCTAGAGATCTGCATGGAGGAATGGGCCAAAATACCAGCAACAGTGTGTGAAAAGCTTGTGAAGACTTACAGAAAATGTTTGACCTCTGTCATTGCCAACAAAGGGTATATAACAAAGTATTGACATGAACTTTTGTTATTGACCAAATACTTATTTTCCACCATAATTTGCAAATAAATTCTTTAAAAATCAGACAATGTGATTTTTCTGGATTTTTTTTTTTCTCATTTTGTCTCTGAGGTATACCTATGATGAAAATTACAGGCCTCTCTCATCTTTTTAAGTGAGAACTTGCACAATTGGTGGCTGACTAAATACTTTTTTGCCTGTATGTGTTGGAGTATATATGCTATAATGAGCCTTCACACCTGTAGTCATGTATGGGAGGGAGTGCTTAGCTTGTTGCTTCTATGTGTATTGTGTGTATGAACTTAGCTGATGCTTTCATGCAGAGCAACTTGAAATTAATGAGCATGTATGGGTTTGGTATGTTGCTCCAGACATATGGCTGTCACATAACTGTTACAGCCCATAAAACTGTGACCAAAACGCTCTGTAAGCACTAACTCAATCTGCATTGTGCTTGCAGGCATGTGTGTGTGTCATCCTTACAATAGTGTGTCTTGTGTTTTTTTAGAAATACTGGTGGAGCATTTATATCTTAATATATTTTGTGTTTTCCCACAGGAGAGGCAAAATACCTCAAATTCACCTGTGATGAATTGGCAAATTAGCGGCCAGCTGTCAAATGCCGGTAGCTTGGGCTTTTGCAGCCCATCTCTCCTAATCAAGAGCACCAAGCCCTTTTTAATATGTTGAAGATAAAGTAACAGGCACTGTGATAGCAGTTCTGCTAAATGAGCCATTTGAAAGCACAGCTCATTTTTCATAATCCTGGAGAAGTCAATTAAGGGACTTGTGGCGCCTAGGGAGGCCCAAGGAGACATTGAGGTGCAATGCAAAGAAAAGAGACACAAAGTGAGTTTTAGTCACAGGAGGAAGAAAAACAAGCAGAGCCACAATGGAAACACAACAGGGAAATGTAAGAAGCAGCATCTAAAACAAGAAAACAAATAGACGGGGTATAAAAATGTCACACACAGTGACAGCGACATCCAGTTTTCTACAGCCAGCCAGCCAGCTGTTTTCATAGCCTTTGACAGGAACAGCAGCAAAAGCCACAATACCCAAATTGCTTGTGGGTAAAAGAAAACTATTGTTTCACTTTGTGTGACTCCGTCCGCTCCCCAGAGATCCCAGAGAGCTGCAATACCATGTCCTGCTCTGACAATGAGCAATGGGAAGACATTGGAATTGAACTCCTGCTGAAAAGCTGTTAATACACGTTTAGCGTTGTGTGTGTAACAGTGAGAAATGTAAGCATCATTACCTTATTTCCCTGTGATAAGAAAACACAGCCACCCCCTTTGTCCCACACTTGTCGGGGGAATTTGAGAGTATTTGCTTACATTGAGGCCTCATTGTAAAAAGAAAAGTGTTTTCTCCGTAATAACATCCCTCTGTGTGAGTAAAACAGCTCCTCTTTTTGTAGTAATTTCCACATCAGATAAAACTGGATTTAATCAAATTTTCTACTGTGGGTTAGTGCTTTCTGCAGCTTCTCGCTGTCTCTTACATGAATTTAAACCTTCAACAAGTGAAGATTTGCTCTGGTTCAACTGAAGATCTGATTGGTTCATCCTTCAATAGTATTCATGAGTCATATTTGAATGTGTTTTCTGATTCTGCAGCTCACAGTTTTCTGTGGAATAAATCAACAATAAAGGCTATGTATACAGCTATAGTTACAGAATGACAATGTTGATCCACGAAAATAACGCCACAACAATGGCTGATAGGTCACTGCAACCGTTCCACATTCATTATGAAGTTTCATTTCAAGACCAGTGTGTTTGGCTGACGACCACTTGAAGCAACTCGACAACCTTTCCTTGGGACCATTTCTTGGACGACATTTCCAACACAGCAAATAAACAAACATACCCACAATAAAATGTATCAATTAATAACCGTGTTTACTTGTTTGGTAGGTTTATGTTTGTTCATTTATGTGAAGAATATTGTGTTATTTTATGCTTTATATTTCTAAAATTTTGGCTTTATGACAGAGAACATGGGGGACAGCGGCTGGAAGAGAGGAGGAAAGGGATGAAACTGTGTCAATAAACTGACTGTCAACAAACTGAAAAGCCAAAACAAAGCACTTCATTCCTCTGCAGGATTTGGGATGAATGCATATGACAGCTCCTCTAAAACCGAACAGATCATCATAAACCAACAGTGGATAAATTTTACATTCCTGCAGGCTTGATTTATAAATATCGTGCAATAGTCTCAGGCACACCCAACCTAAAACCATCTAATCTGATTTTATGTTGGGCCAAATTAATCTCTTGCAGTTATTTTTCATTTGTGAATTTGAATCCTGACAAAAGTCTCCTACCAGCCTGAATGGCACCACTTCAGAGGATCATAAACAGAATATATAATTTTACAGATGAGGTGAAATTAATCTCAGCATTTTTTTGTTCACACACACACAGCCACTGATACTAATTGGAACCAGACTGAAGACTTTAACAGTGTGTTGCATGCAGACTAGCCCTAGAGACTTTCGTTCTCGCCAGCAACAGAGCATGAGCTCATCCCCAGCTGGGCCACTGAGGCAGAGGGGGGGAACAATACATGCAGGGACTTAATTGACGGTTTAAAAACAGTGAGGTCATACACGTTCACCCTGATTTGTATCCAAAGAAAGAAAGAAAGAAAGAAAGAAGTAGGAGGAAGTAGGAAATGAGATTTCCTAGAATGCAGGTGTCCTCTGAGATGCTTCTTCTTATCCTGCTTCGGGATGATGTGCGAGAACGTTACCGTGCTGCCAAAATAACTTGCCAAATGAGTTCAGGCCCCACCAGAGCATGACGTTATCTGCTCCTTAAAGGCACATTCTGTAATCCAAATGTAAACAAAAGACCCTGCCATCAATCTTAAATCGACTGACAGGTCTTTTATGACACAGACACTAAATCTAAGTTATTAATGTTTTCTGATGTTGTTAAATGTTTGTTTATAATGTTTGTGAACGGGCCAATGATAAGTTAAGTAAACATACATTTCAAAATGTAAAAATCACACTCTTCAGCTAAACATGGGGAATATGTAATATTTGTGGTGTCAAGTAAATTACTCAATGTAGCTTTAAAGGAGAACTCCAATTCCAACATCATGAAGGATGTTTCAGCTTAGAGACTTTTTTTAATGGGAAATGTAGCATCTACTGTTTTTAGAGCTTATAGCAGGGACTAAAATTCAAGATATATCAGCCTGTTGTTTGTGACTTTATGGAAGTAAATCACTGGGGCAGCTGTGGCTCATGAGGTAGAGCGGGTTGTCCACTAATCGAAAGATCAACGGTTTGATTCCCGGCTCCTCCAGTCCGCATGTTGAAGTGTCCTTGGGCAAGATCATCTTGCATCAGTGTGTGAATGATTAGATTCCCTCTGATGAGCAGGTTGGGACCTTGCATGGTAGCCCCTGTACCCAGCATATGAATGTGTGTGAATGAGTAAATGTGACTCGTAAAAAAGCTCTTTGAGTGGTCAGAAGACTAGAAAGGTACAGTCTGTTTACTGGGATGCCCATTTAAACGAATCCAGCCTCACACACCAAACAACTAAACGGGCCTGTTATGTTGTAGTATATTTCACATTAGACCTGATGTCATGTTAGGTACTCCTAGTGCAGCTGAAAACAGCAGAAAATGTTTCAACTAAGTCATTAATAACACATAGTAACAGCTAGAGCCTCTTTCTGCACTTCAATAGTCGTTCTGACAGGGTTCCATCTAAACGGGGCACGGATACCAATTTCTTTACAGACTGTAGTCTCCACAGAAAGCAAATAATGGACCACAAGAAAGGCTGAATTTTGAGCCCGGCTGTGATAATGGAAGCAAACTAGTTAACTAGAGTGCAGCCTGTACGTATTTAGACAGTGACATGTTCTCGTGTTGCTTCTCTACTCAAGCACACTGGATGAGAAACGAAACAGCGACTATGAGGTAAAAGGACTTTGAGTGTTTGAGATGTTCCATACTGGGTGAAAAGTGGAGGACACAAGGCCCATTTTACCCTTAAGGGGCTGTGTTAAAAAAAAGGGCTTTCTACAGAGTTCATCTGATGTGGATGTAACCACGCTCAAATTAAAGCTGAGAGTCAGCACTTCAAAGCCACTGTTTCATCTCAAATCCAATGTACTGGAGTGCAGAGCCAAAAAGGTGTCCAAATACTTAGGAACTGCACTGTAAGGAGCAATTTTTCGATGCCCTTATAAGTTAATGTCCCTTATGAAAAGATCACTGAAAGGCAGTGATGGAAATGTATGAGACCACTAATGTGAAAGAGAACAAGGCAGGTTGAGAGGAAGTGAGCACACAAACACAAATACAAATTTAACTCTGGGATGCGCTGGACATCACAGATAGATAATGTCAAACAGTAAAAAGTCATCGAGAGGTAAGTTTTTGAAAACCTCATTAGCCTGTCAACAACAGAAGACGAACAGCACTGTTATTCTTAAAATGTTCATTTTAATAAGGTGCTGGAAGCATCTGACAGTCACATTTGTTCTTTTTCCTTTCCACAGAACAAGAACATTTATAACCCAAAGTCCGGGAAACCATAGAGTATGTGCTGTGAAGAACGTGACCTTTAACAATATATACAAGCTAGTCACAGTGTGGAAGAGAGGGAGGCTAAACGACCCGCACTGGGCAATTAAGGCAACACGTCAAAAGGTAAAAGACAAACCTTTCTGTACAAGGAGAGTAAAAAAAAAACAAGCACCAGGAAAAACATTACAGAGCCTCCTCGAAGCCCAGAGGAAAACACATAAAACAATTCATATAGCTGCTGTGCAAGACAAAGACACAAAGAGAGGTCATGGACAGGTTAGAGAAAAACTTTGTAAGTGAGAGATGTTTTTCATTTGTCTTGATGTGTTTCTTTGTGGTTATGTCCTTCCAGATCTGAGTTCTGTCACAGCTCAGGTTTTATCAGTTAAGGAATCCAAAAAATGGCTTCTTCCCTCATTTTCCCTTAAGGTTTTTGTCAGTAGACTTTTATTTGGCGCAGAGACACCTGCTGGTGCTTTGGAGGGGGAGCAACTTGGCAATTACAACACGACGTAATCCTCATGCCTGTATAATAAAATCATCTCCCTCAGTGTGCCTTGGCTGTGGTTGCAATCGTCACCAAACATCCTGTTTTAGTGAAACTGGGTGTCATTTGTGTTAGTGTTGAGACAGTTCCAATAAATACTGGCAGGCTACTGAGGAAAAACTAAAATATTAAAAACAGTAAAAACAAATATTATTAGATTTTTTTTTTTTTAAAAAACACACAAAAAATCTCCCGGAAATTGACATTATGAACCATAAATAGGCTGAAGAACGACTGAAATGTGAACATGTAACAGTTCAGAGGACTTTTCCACATGAACAGTTCATTGGTGAAAAAAAAGCGCAGGTTCATCCAATCCCAGCCCACGTCTCTGGCTGACGTCCAATCATCAGTCTGTTAGGTAATTTCTGTTCTTGCATAATATTCATCTAGAGAGGGTGATAAAGTGTAGTGTCCATAGATGAGCCCCGACTTAGCACAGCCAGGCCTGCTGATTGGCTGACGAAGCCGTCCCATTACCCCGCTTTACTTCCTCGTTAGTGGCCGACACTCAATGCTGATCTGGAGTGAACTCGTCATCCAGCTTTGGGACAGTGTCCAGTCATTTTAGAGACAATCAAGGGAGGTGAACTGAGCAGCCACACGGGGGCGACACTGAGAACATCTTTAAATATTATATCATCTGTAAACAACAACAATTAACAGTCTGTCATGCTGTGTCTGGTTTAAAAAAAACTAACCATTCACAAAAATTTCTTTACATACAAACATAGACTGACATATAAAAACAGGTAATGATGTGTTAGTCATATGGCCTCAAGTCAGTATAAAGAGTAAACATTGTCACTTCTTGCTTCTTTTCGGCAGCCATACAACAGCAATGCATCACCACTGTCACCAATATACACATTTACATCCTAAAATCTTACATCTTAAAAGAGTGTGGGCTTTCCACATTATCTCCCTTTTCTCCTCTACTTTGTGCAAGAATAATTATTCAGTCCTTTTATTGTTACTTTGTTTTTGACCCGTGGGGGCGTCACACGGAGACAAAGACGTCCAGGTAGAGGCGGTCGTAGGACTCCCTGAAGAAGAGGATGAGCACGAGGCTAAAGAGACAGGAGCCGGTTAGACACCAGTTCAGCCATGACAGCTCTGTATAAAGGAAAGAGAGAGAAAAAGAAAGACATGTTTGGGTTAGTTTTTCAGCTCAGATCCAGAACATGATACATTGGGTGGGCAGGTAGGGTGACGTTTTTTTAATTAAAGGTCCAGTGTGTAGGATTTAGTGGAATCAAGCGGTGAGGTTGCAGATTGCAACCAATTGGATACCCCTCCCCTCACCCTCCCCTTCCAATCATGTAGGAGAACCTATGGTGCCCGCAAAACTCGCGAAAAATGTAAAAGGCCCTTTCTAGAGCCAGTGTTTATTTTTTCCATTCTGGGCTACTGTAGAAACATGACGGTGCAACATGGCGGGCTCCGTGGAAGAGGACCTGCTCCCTATGTAGATATAAAGGGCTCATTCTAAGATAACAAAAAACAACAATTCTTATTTTCAGATGATTGTACACTAATTAAATCATACTAATGAATATTATATTGCATTTCTGCCAAGTCTGTTCCATTAAATGCCACTAAATTCTACACAATGGACCTTAACTGTATAATTGTTTGCCTTTGTTCTTCTCTTTTTGACCTTGTTTTCTCATCTATATTGCGGTGATGGTTGTGGTTTGGTTTTTGTGGTTTGGTCTAGGCCCTTTAGTTCTGATGACGTGAAATCTTAAGACCCACTTTGAGCCTCAAAACCGCTCTTCAGAAACCAATGGGTGACCTCACGGTGGCTACAAAACATTCAGCTTCTTTTACACTGTAGTGTGTAAAAGGATAAAACATAAAATACATACAGCAGATCAAATTAACCGTTGAGTATACTGTCACCTAGAAAAAATGATGATACTGGGAGAGTATCTGAACAGGAAATGACGACTGTGTTCCCAACCAGTCTCTGTAGCAAGGTACAGACCATAATATATGACCACATGTTACTTCACAATGAAAAATGATTCATCTACATACATCCATCCACTGGGAGTTAGTGTGAAGTGCCTGAATAATGTATGAGTATTATGGCTAATCAATAGGAATTCCAGACATACCATATAGGAAATAAGAACAACCTTCTTATGAAACCTGTCTTTCAAAATGATTCTGAATAATTCAATGATATTGACAGTGTTCCCCCATTATCATTGACCTACACTTGAACCTAAACATGGTGCAGAATGAGGTGTTCTATTTTCTCAGCTCTCTTCAAGCTCCATTAACCACAGGAGAGGTGCTCTGGCTGTCTGCAGTAATGCTGAATCTGGAGGGCAGATGGAGAGTCCGCAATGGCACCGAACTGTTGGCATCTTAACTCATCAGCGCAAATAAGCTCTTCTTCTTGTTCAGCCTCTGTGATGCACACACACTCAGATTCACCACGGACGAGCATGCGGCCACACCCCGACACAAGAATCAAGTCTGAGCAAAAACCAAAATCAATAAACCCCTTCTTCCAAATGCATTAAGCAGCCCTTGCAGTGAAGCTGGCTGTCTCAACCACACACGTGTTTGCCTGGATAGAGACGTTAAGCAGAATCTATGCTGCTTGGCAAGAGCCAACTTCTCAGCCAGGACGGAGGATGTGGTGGCAGCAGGCAGCTGCTCAGGTCCTGATAATAAGCCAGACTAAATATAGAAATAGAAATCAGGTCGTAACATGACGTGGAGACCCGGGGGCACCTGCCAGTACAATGTGTCAATTCCGACCGCCTCCACTTCCATTCCAATCGACTGGCTTTTCATAACGTCGTCAATCAGCTGCCCTGGCCTAAAGAGAGCAACTGATCAATACATGAATAGACCAGTGCTTGGACTGCACGGCGTGGCTTCTTTGTGGTAAATTATGAGTTTTGAGTTTAATCTCTCACCACTTCTATGAGGAGAAAGAATGTGGGGTTAGAGGTGTGAAGATGAAAGCAAAGGATAAATCGTGGCAAAGGGGAGGTGGAGAAGGGGCTTGAGAGAGGAGGGAGGTGAGGGATTGGGTGAGGGTGTTTGCGGCGAGGTGTCGAGACTCCTGAAGCAGCCTCATTAATCAGGAGTGTGTGAGCTGGACAGCAGGAGACCCGGCATGGAGGCAGGTTAATGGAGTTGTGTTTATCTGACCTGCCGTCTTCTCCATCTAATTCTGTCTCGCTTTCGCACATGTACGCCCGACAAAGAGTCGTCCATTTAAAGTTGGAGACACACAGTCTGCTTCTGTGTGTGTGTGTGTGTGTGTGTGTGTGTGTGTGTGTGCATGCATGTGTGTGTGTATGTGTGTGTGTGTGTGTGTGTGTTTGGGCCTCCAGTCTTAAATGAATGCTAATGCAGAACTGGGTAATTGGAGTAATTGAATCAGGTGATGTGGTAAAAATGGACAAGCAGCTCAAATCGCTCTCCTCTGATCTCAAAGGACACGCCTGGAGCAAAGTTTGGGGGTGATACACTAAAAGTTTGGCTGAATGGTAAGCTAATGGGAAAGGGAACAAAGGAGGAGGAGAGAAGTGAGGAGAGAAGAGAGAAGATTAGAGCAAATGAGATAAAAGGAAGGAGAGAAGAGAGAAGTCACTTCAGCTCTGATTCTGGAGGCTCCTCAGATCACAGGTTTGCTTTAAAGTTGTTTATAAGATTTTAATGAGCGCTGTTGAAGGATAGATTTATCTGCTTGCGCTGTGTTGCAGGCTGGTAAACTTTCCTATAACACAGTGAGGAGCCACAGACTCCTGATCTAAACTCTAGGCTGAGCACTACAGGTGACTGAGCTCATTGGCTGTGAAACACTTAAAAACACCTGAAAAATAAAATCACTACAATCTTTTAAATCCCTTCTCATACTTTCCCTGCACTTTGTTTTTCATTTTTAATTGTTTCTATCTGTGGTGTCTTGTTTTTACTTGTTTTAAGTCATTTGATAGTTAGGCAAACTGGTAGGAGAACTAATCTAAAATCCAACTTGTGTACAACAGCTTTGTAAATTTCACGATTCGACTTTTCATATGTTGCAATCTAACGGAAAGTATGTTTAATTGTAAATCTGTGACTAAAACTTGCAAACTTGTATAGTTTATTCCAGCTGATGGGATGGTGTCCGTCACATCATCTTTACTGTGAAGACCCAAAGGAAGTGAACAAATTGCCTCTGACACTTTCCGCCTCTGTGGGTGTAAGCCAGCAAGCTAGTGAGGAGCTCAACTGTTAGCAAACATTGTGTAATTAAGTGACCTAACAACATTCTCCAACAATTTACACGACTTTGTGCTGAGCAGCACTTTGGTTTTGTTAGTATCTGTAATCTTGGAGGCACGAGAAATACAAACGATGATCATGGAAACTAAAATAACGATCTCCTCCTCCACAGATTATTATCCACAGCAAGTGAAGACTAAACCTCCTGTCGCACCACTGCATCACTTTTTTGTTGACAGCTTCCATGCGAATCACTGCAGAGCCTCTGGTGGAAATTGGCCCTCAAGTTAAAATGTTTCAACTTTCTTCCCCTCTTTGCAGTGTTGATCAGTCGCCTGCAAAGAAATTCGCTCACGTCCCAAAGAAAATGAATAGAGCTGAACTTTGCATCGCGTTCAGTGTGTCTTCATCGTTAGACCTGGACAAGATTTTTTAAGTATTTTTGGGGCCTTTTATGCCTCTATTACTAAGTTAAGTGTAGAGAGGTGACAGGAAATGAGGGTGGAGAGACATCAAGAAACCCTGCAAAGAACACTAAGATGTGGCTGTAAATGCCATGTGTTATACAGTATGTGGACATTGTCTTTTTATTTGAAATTTCTAATTCTGGCAAACTTTTAAATGTTGACTTAATCTCTTGACTGAAATAAATGACCAATTTAGTATGTACAGGAAACCATTTACAGAACAAGACATTTTAAAACAAATAGAGATGTTTTCAAACTGTTAATTTTTTGACACTTTGCCTTAATTTTCTTTTTAAATCTATTCAAATTGTAGGGACCATTTCCCGATTCCAAAGTTTTAACTGAACCATAACTACTGGACATCAACCATAAATGACAATCCAATTGATCACTGGTGCCGTGAACTATAGCTGGGTCTCTTTGACAGTATGAACATATTCAGAGGACATCAGTGTGAACATCAGACAGTTCATCATATTAACAGCCTATTACTGCAGCTGCCACCGTCAGCAGATCGCTGCTACAGATAGACAGACAGACACGTGGGCTGACAGGCCTCTTATGGCCTTAATCAGTCTTAATTGAGGTCAATGCAGTGTTGTAATTAATGCGGTTCAGTGTCTCCTTTATGGCTGCGGCATTTGTTTGAGAAGACTGAGGTCATACCTGAAGATACATAGACGAGCTTCCTGTAAAAAACAAGATCATCCATCATGAAATGACCGCTTCCTCATAATGATGCATGTGGAAATATTTGTTGTAGATCGACTGGTTGGTAGCACACCTATAGTAGCCACATTCTTCAAAATGACTGCCAATGTGTGCATGTGTGTTTACTTTGTATGTGTGTAAACAGATTTCATGTGCTGCTGTTCATTTACTCTGTCAATGTTGCTTCTCACTCATGATTGAAAACTTCCAAAAAACAAACCGAAGAAAACAGCAAATAAAAAAGGCCCTTATTGTCTCAGGAGTGACTGAGCTCTACATAGAAACGTTAGTTTTTTTTAAAAACCTCCACAGTCTTTATGGGTGGGTTTAAAAAGTTACTCTGCAGAAGCATTTTCACTTCAGATGAGCATGCAAAGTTTAGCAGAAAGGGGAAAAAAAGTTCTTGGGACTAAAGAACTGCAGCAATTATTTCTCTGTGCTGAATAATTCCTGCTTCCCACTATGCAAGAGACTAACAACTCACAGCTGAACGGAAACTAAACACCACCCATCCCCTCTCTCTCCTCTTCTTCCTCCACAAAACTTTTGAGGCTCTTTTGCTCCACAATACCTCTCTGATGCTTTGTATTCCACCCGGTGCACCGCGCTAAATGACACAAACACACAGCGGATGAAATCGAAAAAGAGCGACAAGTGCAGATATATAGCCCGGAGGCTCCATTTATGTTTTCAAGTCACATGGTTCTGAAACTTTAAGTTTTTTTAAAACACAGCAACAGAGTCAAGAAGCCCGGACTCGCTGAATCAAAACCAGCCTCTCATGGATATTAAAATGGACAAGGAGGTAAATTCATAAATACCTCTCCACTCACAGGGAAAAAGAGCCTAATTCAGAATGCATAACGAGGCAGTGGGCAGCCAAAAGGAAAACTCTAAAATGAACTGTAAACTGGAAATAGATGGAAATCTTTAAGAGCTGGGGTTGCCAATTTTCAATATCAGGAGGTGAAAGGGCTTTGAAAAGATGAGTCTCATGCAGAATTTATCAGTTTTGAAGTCTGCATATTATTTGCCACATCCATTATGGGACCACAGAGAGGAAATTAGAGTAATGAGATGGCCCACTAGAATACTTCCAAGGGGAATTTACATAATAATCAAATTAATGTTTGCAGGAGGGATCTCTTCAGGATGCAGCTGATTTCTAAACAAGACAAGAAACATGCACTTTTTTAGTGCTACAGTGGCTGGATGATTTCACTGTTTGAGTGAGTGGGTGACCTTCTATCTCCTGATCTTCAATTGTGCTACATAAAATAGCAATAATATATCATTTGAATATATATATATATATATATATATATATATATATATATATATATATATATATATATATATATATATATATATATATATATATTCTGCATGTTCCTTTAACCCAGCGTGAGTAAGAAGTCCTTTAAGTGCATAGAAAATGGAAATTTGAGTATCTACATTTCCATGACAACTGGGCAAACTCCATCTGCTGATGAAGATGATGTGATATGTTTGAAACTCCAGCACAGCTGATAGTTGGACCTTGTGGTTAGATTGTTTTGCCAACTACTGTTTCAAAAGTCAAGAATAAACTTTGAACCTCAGATATACAGTACATCATGATATAGTGCAGTAAAGTACTGCAAATTCAGTTGAGAACTGTTCAAAAATCCAATAACTAACACTGGACAGTACTGAAAAAATCTAATGTGATATTTTAAAACAAATTCCTTGATATCAATATATACTTAAAGAACTAAAGAATATCACAGAGTCACTAAGTGAGAAATTTAACATTTGATTAATAAACTATGTAATGGCAAGTTAGTGTTTTTAAAAAACCTCAAACATAGCCGCAATTTCTTCTTACTCATTGGCCAACACATATACAGATACTACTATATCAGTGATATCAGCTGATAATATAAGACATGCTGATATCACTGGTCAGTGGGTCTCCAGTGGGGATCATTATTGGTACTTTAGGGAACACCTAATGCAGCCTTGAAGGCCTAGAAAAGACAACCTTTAAAGGATAAGGCTGGAGATATTTATTTTCTTAATGTCAACAAATCAACAACCCAACAACCCACTCACTAGAGCACAAAATGTGTATTAATCTGCGTCTGATAACAGTCCCCAACAAATGCACTGCTGTTTGAGAATTGTTTGCTTAAAAAAACGTCAGTGCATTGCATGACATGTGAGCCAGTACGCGGGCTGTGTAGACATAGAAGCGTACTGTTCCGTCAGACGCACAACACGGACGACTAAAAAATGCGGCTGAAACACCTTCAGTGTAGATATGTTAGAAAGTATTGATAGAGACAAACGCATCGTGGGCTTTAATGTTTTCGTGGGATTTGCTGACAAAAAAGAAAAATATCGATTAAGCCAGCTTTGTCCTTAAATATATCTCGCTATTATAAAAACCAAAAGCAAGATATATTTAAGGATAAGGCTGGCTTAATCGATCATACATACATCGATCATCATACAAGATTCAGTATGATGATTCCCATATTACATTTATTTACTGTACCTCCTGGCTCTAACAGACCTGCAGACAGTGGATGGTTACGTGTTGATGTAGCAGAAACAGTAGACTTCACCAATTTGGCATCTACAGACAATTTGTGTTAGTAGATGATTGGTGGCAATTTACCACTCAGGTAGTCATCTGTGAGCTCACATGTACAAAGAAGTCATGCCTGCAGCAGTGTGAACTTTCTGACAAGAGAGCTTCGATGCATCATATTCTATTACACGACTTCAGGGTAGGAAGTGTAGAAGAGAGCAGCAGTCTCCATCATCTCAGCTTGATCTTCTCCCCGGCTGTTGCAGGGAAGTTGTCAAAATCCATCTCAGCACATCTGACACCCTTCAGCTCACCCACACACACAAACACACACACCAACGTGTGTCAGCATCTGCACTCGAAAAACAAGCACATACGTACGCAACCTCACAGCTACACAAACATGCAACAAATTTAGACGCGTGCACATACGTTACCTTCAACACCACCCGGCAGTCTATCATTAAGGACCGCAGAGAAAAGCGCAGAGCGGAGGACACATCATGTATTCTTTATGAGTCCTTCTCTTGTGATTGAAACATGTGATTGTGTGTGTGTGTGTGTGTGTGTGTGTGGGGGGGGCCTGCAGCTGCTCCATTTACCTCCATCTCCGTCTATCCACACCTGGTATACGGCTGTCTGATCTATGATTTATCATCATACTGACATACTACCAGTTCACAGAATTTAAAATACATCGTTTGTCATCTGGATCACACTCACAAGCAATTTTCAAACAGCTTCATCTTTGTTTGAGTTCTGTTCTTTTTTACTGTGAAAATTAGTGAACATAAATTAAACAAATTCACTCAACACCTCCACTCCACCCCTCTCAGCCCTTCAACTAGTCCAACTAGATGTCAGTTCTTAACAAGATTATCCACATTTCTTTTCCTTTAGCAAATTTGATAAAATGCAATAATGTAATGTTAGTGGAATAATACACAATTAAAAAAAAACTCTGCTCTGGCCCATTTTCAATGCAAATGGTGCTTGACAAGATTATTTTTTCATTTATAAGAAAAATTGAGATTTCATCATCCAAGGATAATTATGACATTCTTGAGTAGCCCTTTTTTTGCAGTGTATTATTACCAACTAAATGCAAAATGACAGAAAGGTCTGGCAGTCACTGGTAACATTCTCCTCTTTACAAGCCACATTGGCAGGAAAACAATCACAACTAACTAAAACTCTAGTTGGGTAACAAAACTGTGACAGCAGTGGGTGAGTTTCTGAATGTACCAGCCAGGAAACAGAAATTTTTGTTCACACAGATCAGGAGACAGGAGGGGCACAGATTAGGTTTTGGAAGTGTACATATTTGTCAAAAACCAAGATGAAACTTGGGCTCGCAAATTTTTGATGGGTCTTTTTAAGTTGCAGCCTTGAAATATGCCCAGGTCAGGGTGTGTGAAATGTACACACACTCATTGCAGCTGTTTTCTCTAGAGCCAACTTTATTTGTAAGATGGAAATAAAGCTGTTGTTTGTAGAAATGCACCGATTGATTGGCCACCAATTGAAAATGGCCAAATTTACACACGTGCCGTACAAAGCCACATGATGGTTCACGTTGTGCACACAGTGGCTTAGACAGTAACGTCACAGTCACACACATGCTAAAACTAAACAATATGAACTGCAGCAGAGACTTGTCGTCAACTAGTTGCAGCACGTTGGCCACCGTGGCCGGGAGGTTGAGCAACTTCACCAGCCACTTCGCAAATTCATCGGCATTTGGCCGGTGGCCGGTGCTAATTTACATCCCTGCCCAAGGGCCTCTGGACCGCACATCTGTTCAGGTCAAACAAGAATCATATTCACCTGCACTGGCAAGACAACCCAGAGGGCAGGATCAAAATACAGTTGTCAGGCGGCAGCTGCCAGTAGCCTCGTAGCAATTGGAAAAACTTGGCAGAGGAGGAGGCTGTAGTTCATGAATATTTATGAGGGTCTAAAAATATAATCTCTTATTTATTCAAACAAAGAAAGTATAAGGAGTGTTTGTCAGAGATGGACTCGTGATTGACGCTGATTGGTGCTGTGATGTGGCCAAACTGCAAATTGCAGACAGGTGGGCAAAGATCACAGTGGAGCTGGAGTTATGGAGCAAAACATAGTCCAGAGTAGACAAAAACATACACACATGCACACAAAAATGTACTCTCTCTCACACACACACACACACACACACACACACGCACAGGCTCTTACATGGATGACTGAGCTCGGTTTACTTATGATTTTGCTTTCTCCGGTGAAAGCCGCAGAGGCAGAAGAGAAGCAGATGACATGCTGTCCTCTCCACTGTGGGCCCAAATTATTATATCAAACTCTGCCAGGCAGCCAACTCAAAGATAAATCAGAGGCTAAATTACAATGGGAAGTTTTTCTTTCTTTGTGCTGAATGTGTCAATTGCATTGGAACCTTATTTTCCCACCATCCGCCTTTTATCGGCAGCATCTTCAGGGTTTGGAATGGATTTTTGTAAACAATGGGGCCTGTGGAATTCGAGAGGCAGGAGAGGCCTGCAGGGGGACAGAGGGCTTCTCATCTGAGCAAAAACTTCAGTGGGTTTTAACTTTTTCATGGCCAATAAAAAATATAAAAGAAATCAATTCAAGTTAACCTAACCTCATGACTGGATGGGTCACTCATTAAATGGCCCTAAATAGGCACATGCGGGTATACAAAATGAATGAAATGCATTTATATTTTGAAACAGTACTGCAGCAACAGGGATTTCATCACGTTATCTCCTCATTAGCATACGTGCAGCACTCCTGTCTTACCTGTACAGTAGAAGGTGAGGAAGAAGAGGAGCAGGCCAGTGACCAGGTTGCCCAGGAAGGTGACCACCCCGCAGGTGATGCCTTCAGGGACTGGGTACACTGTCTCAATGAAGAGCTCAAAGAATATTGGCACGCTGCTGTTGATAAAAATGCCCACCAGGATGCAGGAAGTGTACAGGATGGCTGTGAAAGGGCAAAAGAAACAGTGGAACAACAATAAGTTAGATTTTAATTGGAAACTTTGATGTAATGGCGATATCAAATCCCATCTGAGTAACTCTTTATAACTGCGGCACACTGGTCAAGTTTATGGAACAGCAGTGGTGATTTATACCACCTTCCACAGCTTTCTACTGTACCATTTGTTCTTAGCAGCGAAGAGATTTATGACGAACCCTCATCCTGAAACATTTCATTTTGAATGCCACCCCTTAAGGTAGCAATTTACTAGAAACAAAACCAAAATACTGTCAGTGTATGAATGGAAAATGGCCAGTTTACAACCAAAACAACATGTCACATCTTCTCCAAGTCCACCATCACCTTCACCTGGGCTGCAGCATAACATGATTAGTAGCTTTTTTAAGGTTTTGTCCCTTGAACTGTGTGTTTCTGGCTTATTTCCTTTGTTCACATCATGTTCCTATTTCACGAGCCCACTTCAGGAAGGATCAGGAAGGATCAGTTTGAGGCTGCAGGTGATTAAGCTGGTAGAAGATGTATGCATACAGTAACCAGGGCTGGGTGTCAATTTTCTATACTAGTGTCAATATGATACTTGACTTTCAGTAAACCATACTTTTTCCATACCTTACTAAGACAGATAGAAACATGTTTTTCCCATAAAGGCCTTTTGTAATTTAGGCCAAACATGTCAAATGTTTAATGTTGTCTAAACACTGCAGCCTTACAAGAACAAGAACTAAAATTGGCTAAATATGATTAAAATCAGGAACTATGTGATCATAGAATACAGCCCCTCACACCTCTCACTCCTTTAATCTGATGGCAATAATACATTCAGTCTCATGTCTAATTAAGCACCTTGGTCACATAAAATTCACAACGGCAATCTTACAGTCAGACCTAACATTTCGTATTACTTTCAACACGACACAAATCTGAATGCATCAGATCAAGTGCAGCAGCACAAGGTAAAACATGCAGAAAAAGAGAAATGCCTGTCTTGTTTATCCTTCTAACATCACTCTTATTAATGTTAGATCTCAATCATCATCTCTTATGCACAAAATCGGCTTAATAAACTAAGAAACACTGTGAAAAGCCATTTTGTTGAGGAAATTGATCTTCTCATGGCAGATCAGTCGATAATTTCCCCTTGTGGTGCAACTACAAAAGAGATTAAAAAAATCACAACAACCATGATAATCAGACCAGCCCGCCCTCTCTATATTTTCATTCATGCAAACTGTTGAAGAAGTCAATATCCAGCTAAATGCTTTACATACATACAAGCATTTAAGCAAATAGGAATTAAAGAGTAGCAACTTATCGTCCTGTTATTCAACGCTTGTGCATGTCAGACTTTATAAAACAAGCAGCATAACGTTAAATGATGAAATTGACGGTATGTTGTGTGTCAGTGGAGAAGTGGGGGCGAGGGTCACTCATGCTCACGATGGTCATTAATTAACACTTCCAACAGCTAAATAAGCTTTGAAATCCACCAGTGATGCAGTCTGTGAAAGAACAAAAAACTGTCTCTGCTCGTGCAGCAGGTGCTAAATATCATGCAAGCATTGTCTCTTTCCGTAAATGGCCTGTCGTGTCTGAATAAAGTAAGGAACATTAACATAAAAGTCATCAACGTCTGAATGACAAAAAGCCAGAGAGAAGACACAATGTCTGAAAGGGCTTGAGTAAACAAGATATCTAATTTGATCAGCATTCAGCGTCACCTTAGAGTACTTGACAATTTCCGATATGCTGTGTTACGTACAAATTGTGACAGCAATTCAGTTTGAGTTTCAATTTCTTTCTTAATACATTGCTGTCTTTAGTTTACTTGCACACTTGACATTAGGATGCAACTCATTTCATGGATTCTACAGAATATTAAAATCAAATTTATTATTCTTTAGCCAAAATGTGCAAATGTCCACACAAACACCTTGTCTCATTTGCTCCTCAAGCATGACAAAAATGTTAGTCTCCACGCTGGCTACTGCTAGTTTAATTTGAGGGCACCTCTTGGTTCCACTTTAAAAACTTTAATTTTGAATAGGTAATTTTTAATTTAAAATCATGATGTTATGTCTGGCTCAATTTATTTCTCAGAATGAACCTTATGGAGGTCACCTTTTGCAAAGCTTTGTGTAATATAGTTGTGTTGCTACTACACACAGCATGTCATTGTCAACTGTGTGTGTGTGTGTGTGTGTGTTCGTGTTTGCAGAGCAATCAGAAAGTGTTCAGTATGTTTGGCCAGCTTAGGATCTAGTCTCTGCTGTAGTCCTTTGGGTGGGACCTAAAGTAAAATGTGTGAATGTGTATTAGAGTGGATGTGCGGAGAGATTAAGCCATCACCTCTGGAGCATCACTACACCCTCCATCTCCCTTATCGCAGCAGATTGGTCCAAATGAGCCCCCTATTAGCCTGCACGTCCCTTTAATCACAGTGCCTCTGAGGGCCCTCGCCTGCCCGCCTGCCTGTGACGGGGAACCCAGGCGCCACTCATGCAGTCATCGAAGGCAGCCTTCTCCCCTTCTTGTCTTTATTCAACCCTAATGAAGCATTGATATAAAACACTTATAGATCCTCTCCAGACATGTATTAAGACGTATAAAGATAAACTGTTTGGAACAATAATGTATGTCTGATATGGTTTTTCTGCAAAATAATACAATTACCACTTTAAATTCCTTAAAATTACATCTACTCCTTCTCCCTCATTAAAAATTCCAGAACCTATGAATATGCAAATATATTCATGGCCACGCGCAACATTGCAGCGTCTTCTCTGGCTCCGGGTTATGGTGTAAATAATGTTAGGGACGTTAGTAAGTGTGCAGATAACACGACCAGTGCAACTAGGCCAAGAAGGTCCAGCCCAACAGAACTTCTGAATCAGATGTCGGTGAAAACCCGAGGAGGTAGACCCTGCATATAATTATCTTTAATTATAAATGATTGATTCCTTAGATTTGTGATGTAGGAAATCCTGCCTGACTGAATCCATGTTTCTGAGACTGTCCTTGGTACACTGCAGTTTTAAAGCAGAAATTCTCAGCCATGGTGTTGACTGCTTATTTCAATCCTGACATGTCTTGTAACATAAACACCACATAGACACGTTAACAAGGTTAAAAACTTGATTTTCATTGGAGGGGGTCTTTAAGAGCACTTCAACCATTGCACTTTTCCCCTCACATAACTGAATTAGGCTATCCGATGCCGATTCCCAGAAGGCAGTAGGAAATCCCTTGAAGAAAGAAGACACCTGGGGCCACATGCATAAACAATGCTTACACACAAAAAACCATGCATACGCCATTTCCTGCACATAAACTAGTATTTATAAAAACAGAATGTGCAGTGACAATGTGCAGACCATTGTTTGGCAACTGGGGGTCCACAGACCCCTAGTGGTCCGTGGTGTAATTGTAAGAGGTCCATGAAATAATAAAATATACAGAATATTTTAAAAAGATCCTGTGGCCTTTACAGACATATCGTATTTCCTCAAATGGTGACCGGGAGCCTTCATTTACCTCAACTACAGAAGGTAACAGGCCTTTATTTCTAATTCCCTCTGTGTGATGAGTATGATTGGTCATATTTAAGTAACACTTCCTGTATCTGTTTTAAATTAAAAGCCCTCTAGCGTTTCAGTGGATAGAAACCCTTCATTTCTTAATGAAGGGTTTTATTGTGAAACACTTGCAGGAATGTGTTGTGGAAAACTACAACACTATACAGACTAATCATAGATTACATTTCTGAGATATCACTGCTGATGATAGTTTACAGGTCCATGTGATGAATTAATGATGTGGAGGATACAAAGAGCTGCACAGCCGTGCATAATGGTCAGATGTAATGACAGCTGTTCTGCTGTTGGAAAACCTCGCTGGTGCAACACAATCGGTGAAACGGCACTTTTTATTTTCTGTTTGTTTCATTGACAGGTGTAAAGACAGGTGGAGCAGGTGGCGAATTGATATGAAAACGACTGGTTAAGGGCCTTCACAAGCATACACGTGAAGGGAATTTCAGACCCTTCACAAGACCCCAAGACCCACCATGCGGCAAGGGTCTGAATTCACATTCAACACTCAATACATACTTGGACAAGATACATCAAAGGTGATTATGCTTTATGGGAGGTACCAGCTAAATCCACAATATTTATTATTATTGTTATTGCTGCTTTGAATATGTGAAGTTGTAGTAATTGAAGGATGTCAAGGATTAAGATAGGACCACAGAAATACAGAACAAAGTCCAGGTTGCGTTCAGAGTCGTCCAGCAAAAAAGTTGAACCTGGCTCACCTTTTGCTGCAGTGTAACGTGGTCACACCAATCACACACATGCAAGCACACATTTCTGGTGGATTACTTGTAACGTGACTGCTGTATTTCTACTGTTCACCGCGCGATTGACGCAATGAAAGATAAAACGTGGTGATAACTTTACAGAGATGTAAAATCCTGTCAGTGAGTATTACAAACCGTTGTCCTGTGTCTGATGAGAAACACATCTGTTACAACTACAGTACAAACAACACCCCCACCAACGCAGCCCCCCTGCACTTTTTTAAAGACTAGTCACTAGCTTGTAGAACCCTACAGAAGATTATACGGATCTGTGTGTGTACTACTGACCATCCCACAGTGGTTTAATGAGGGGTTCTGGCAGATTTAGTTGCAGCATCACACCACCCTCTTGTATGATATGCCAGGTGGATGAACAAGGTTGGAGCCTGGCTGCTGCACACTGCCAGTGTCAGGGATAAGAGGATGTGAGACAGAAAGAGAGGTGTGCCAGGGCCTGGGGAATGATGATGGATGACGATGGCTAGAATCAGAGGCTTTGAACGACACACTGGTATGCTTATTGGTTTGGCTTAGGAAAATGCTGATAGGTCCACTCATGTCCCTAATGGGTTTATCACTGAGGTCTATTAATGGATCCGTGCTGCTGAATATGTACCAAATATACAAGTATTTGGAAAATTAGACATTTTTTATTGTTTTGGCTCTGTACTCACTTGAAACAGTAACTACTGTACATGATTAAAGTGGTGACTTCCAGCTTTCAGGGTATTTACTTCCATACTGGGAGAACACTTTTGGCACTTTTTATACATAGCCTTCCAATTTTAGGACAATGCAGATGGACAATGATCCCCAGAAAAGGCAGTCATGGAGTTTTTAGGGCCAAACACTGGAATGTTCTTAAGCGCACAAGTTAGTCACATGACCAAAATCCAGCTGTTCACATGTTTTGTTTCTGAGGACCAGACTGATGGCAAAATGGCCCAAAACAAGCAAGAAGTGAAGCTGCCCAAGTAAAGGCTTGTGAGAGCAACGCCAGGGAAGATGATAAGTGTCTGCTGATGTCTGTGGGTCCTAGACTTCAAATTTGGCTGCAAATGGTTTTCAACCACATATTAAAAAGGTACCAAGTAGAATTTTTTTAGACCACTAATGGTGCTGTGGACTTTTGATGTATGAACTGCATTTTGAGGTCATTTGTGACACCTCAAAGAAACACAATGCATTTTGATGATAAATACTAAATGTGAACTGCGTTTGTTTACATGAAAACTCCACAGGGTACCTTTAAATATGCTGACTTTCTTTAATTTTTTATCCTCTAAAATTGGGCAACCATGTATAAAAGGGCAACAATTCCTACACTGTTAATGATGTGACTGTAAACACTTTCAAATGAATGATGGAAGTCAGCACTTTAAGCTCATAGTCACTGTTACGTCCAATCCAATGAGCAGTACAAAGCCAACACAACACAAAATGTTTCACTGTACAAATACGGCCGGACTGTATTGTATGTAATACTGTAATACATAGAAAACACATCTGTGCTTTGGTCCTTTTTAAATCCATACGGTAATTTATTGTGATTTGTCCTGCATTAAGCAAATATATCTGAGCAAGAGCACTGAACAGCTCTGGGTTGTATCACAGCCAGCTGCACTGCCTGTCTGCAGTGTCACCTTGACTGCGATGCTACTGTGGACCCACCTGCAGTGGAGGGGAGGTGAGTGACTCTGCTCAGACAGGTGAGTGTGAACCAGGTAGAGGACAGAGAGGCACCTGCCAGCATCAGCACCAGGATCAGCTTCAGCATCCCCCGGATGGAGTCTGCAAACCTGTGGGGGGGGGGGAGATCATTTTATAAAAACACTCAGGCAAAGTACAATACATTCAAGATACTGATCTGGAAACACACAAGGACAAAAAGCAGACAAAGGTACTTAAGTGAGTAAAGACAGCAGCTTTGGAGGCAAGAGGCAGCCTTCATAAATACAATGCAGCTATGCAATTTCTCAATGTCTGCTTCCACTGCGTGTCATAATCTATTACTCATGACATGCATTGTTTCAGAGAAAGGCTAGATCATTTCCTTGTCCCACTTCTTTCTGAGTGCGTCAGTAGTACTTGTCATTACAAAAGCAGACACTATTCCAAGAGCTGATTCAATTTGTCCCACCAGCTAGGCAGGCGAACGTGAGATACGCATTGTATTATATTGTGGAAGACAAGTCATCAGGCCATTTCCAAACCCTCTTGAGCATTGTGGTTTCCCTTTGTAGCCCTTTCTAAACCCTCATAGTTCATTAACTCCACTCCACTCCTCTGGGTATTCACATGTATGCTTGTGAAAGATTAGATGAAGCTACAGATGCCTGTAGCAAAGACAAACACTAATGACTTTTGTTTTGTTGCTTGAAAAAAAGAGGGCTGAACTTGACAATGAACTTTATGCAAGAATAAAAAGAAGAGTTGGAAATGGCTGATTAGTTCAGCTAGGTTGTGAAGTTCTGTCAGTATGCTGAGGGCCAGGCGATGAGGGAAATCATCCTTTGGACGGATAATGAGAACATGTCCACTCAGAACGTTCCTGGGGGAGCATTTTTAGATGACATTAATGTCTCATGGGATTTCAAGAGCTGTCATTCACAGCCTCAACACATTACCTCCATGTTCAGTTCAGTTACATTCTGCATTTCTACCTTTGGACTCCAGATCACTGTTAGAGAATTCAGAGCGGGCTAAGGGGCATAACATGATGATTTTTGTCTGTTTCATATGTTAAATAGATCTAAAGCTTTCATATTGCTGTTACAAGAATGAGCTGGTTGCACTGGAAAAGGCAGTCTAATCAGAGGGCCAAGCGCTTTCCACTACACAGAGATGTGTGATTTCTCTGCCCACAGCTACACCCCTCAAATCTGCATCACCCATCTGCCACTGGCTGGCTCTCATCCACAACCTTTCAACCATCCCTGGTGCCAGAAAGGGAGGAAATCCTTAGCCTGCACCCAGCCTAACCCTCATTTCTTTGCTGAGAGGATCACAGCCTGTTCCCCTGTATCAATTCCAATCTGATCCTCTAGGCGGAAAAGCCATAAGTAGCTTATTTCCTATACTCCACCTCTGATGGTTGCTGAGTCCACTGATAAAGAGCCTGGTCACTGATTGGCAATATAAGTCAGGTGCGACACAGTTTGAATTAAACTAATGCAATTGAATGTAGTTTTGATTTTGAAAACCACTGACAACCAATAGCAATGCAAATATCCTCATTATAACTTCTTGTATTTTTAATGCATAAGGCAGGTGACACTCCATAGTTTTCTTATGACCAACAATGTCATGAAAGGCCCAAAGGTGCACCAAATGAGTATTAATCCACATCTGAACATAGTCCCCCAAAAATGCATTTCCTCCTGTTTGAATAACTTTTGCTGAAAATGACAGCATCCAGCTGTTTAAACAGGCTTTTGTAAAGATTTACCTACTTAGTAGGAAACCAATGACCTTGTGGTTGATTGTCACAGATAGGGTAGTACAAAGTATTAAAAGACAGACTTCATTAGTTTTGGTCTTTTCATGGGATTCATTGGCAGTAAAAAACACTTTGTTGTTAAGGTTTGCATGTCTCCAGGAATGAAATTCAGAGCTCTGTTCCACTTAGTGACTAAAGAGGGTCATGTCATCTCATGAGGTAATGTCAGAATTAAAAGCCTATCTTTTACACTCCTCTAACAGGATTTATTGGGCATAAAGATAGCATCATTTAAGTCACATAGAATCAGATTCCATTTTCTGCTCTCCCAGTGCCTGCGGGGAATGATGAAATATCATCATGAGTATGACATTATCATTTGGGCCAGTCTAGGTTTTTAGTGAGGGACCTGCAGTAAATAACTAAATAGATATAGACAGCATAATATGATGACCAGGATGCGGTCACACAGATTGTCCCTGTTTGCAGGCAAAACGAATTAGGCAGTAGGTGATACTCATTTGTGTTTGCTCCATCTCATCTCATTAACCTGGAGTATTGCCTGCCTCAGACCTTTCTGATGTGAAGAAGAATAACCTGGTTCTGTTTCTGCCACCACCTCCTCCCTCACCCCCTCTCCCTCCTCTTTGCTCGGGGTTTGTAATGGGAAGATAATGAGGGACTCCTGTTAGTTATTCTATCCAGCCTCCTCAATCTGTGAAAAAATAAAAGTGTGCAGCATGCCACTGTCACCCAATCAGTTTCTGTCTTGGCCACACAATTAAACAGCTGCCAGATTGTTTGTCGAATGTTTCCATGATGGGTGCCACACCTTGGAGCATCCACCACTAATTGAACCTGCTGCATCAAGCTCCCTGCCATTCAGCTATCCACTGGCAAGACACAGGCAATGAAATGTTTGCAGGCAGCCAGTGTTTATTTGGCAAGTACTAATCCCCCAAGAAATTTAGCTTTGCAGGAGTATTGCCACTGAAAATGTGCAACTCCAACACCTGCAGCACAAAAAGCATTTGAAAGGGGCCATTTTCTGCCCCCTGTGGCAAACTGTGCTCAGCATTGGCGCGGTACTGTGCTGGCTAGAGGGACAGGGACAGCTAGAGGCATGCAATTAGTCACATCTTGACAATAACATCTTAGACCGGAGACATACTTGCTTTTAAAGGCGCATGATGGCTGCCTCGTGTATCCTGTGTCTGTTTGGAGCGTTGGTTGTGCATGTCCTCAGAAATTAACCCGACACGTCCGCAAGATGCAATACACGCATGAACAGTAGGGGCAGTATGGTACGTCAGCAGTGACAACAATGGCGGAAAGGTTTGAAGACAAGTTGAGAAGGGTGTAGCTGCAGTCTTGCAGACTCACCCTAACCCTACACGACACACCCACTTTACTACACGACACACCCCCCGATGTTGTCACCCTAACAGCATGTTACACGACACGCCCCCCTTGACCCCTAACTCCAACCCTAACCATCTCCCTCCTCATGCCTAAACCTAACCAAGTGTCATGTAGTAAAGTGGGTGTGTCGGGTAGATGTTCGTGCTGCATGTTCATGCTGCAGCTGCAGCTGGATATACTTGGACAAGTTAATAGACCAAGTCTGCAATTACCCGCATCTGTATGATGTGTCATTGCTGCTGCACAGTGACAAATATACTTGAATTAACAAAGTAGTAACCCCCTCGAGCATTGCCATGTTTATTTTTTTACATCATGCTTCTTCTTCTTCTTCGTTTTTTGTCGGCCATTACATCATGAAAATCTGGAAGTTGTATTTATGTCCTTAGTTTTCTGGTGTGCCCTCTAGTGGGATCGTCCAGTAACACACAAAGTACATAGACAAGCATATGAACAATTATGTTCATGACACAGCTGGTTGTCTACGTGAATGCGTGGTTAAAAAGCAAGTATATCTCCATCCTTAAGGGCTGCTAGTGAGTGAGACAAGAGACGAAGACTGCTCTCTGCTCGGTTCATTAGCACAAGATTTCCTGGGAATGTTTCTAATGATGCCATTTTGTAGTGAGTGGATAAAGAAGGAGAATGAAAGCTTCAGAATTTAGTTTAAAGGGAACAGAAAGACAGAAAAGATTAAAGTTATTAAAGGATCTATCTGCTGTTCTAAAACAGGTTTCCAGTTAAGCCACACCAACCAATTTTCATATAGAGGCTCACATCGGACGTCACCCCGGTGACTCAAGAGAATTGATGAGCATGTCAGCTTTCTGTGGTGCATGTTCCAGGAGCAGCAGCCATAAATCACAAAATCTGATTTTTGTTTTGATCATTTTTAATAGTTCTATAATAATGTGAAAAAGTGACTTTCTGAACATTTTCTGTATCAACTTGCGCTTAATTTCACCACGATGACTCACTCACTAAATCTCACTAAGGGAACTATTGTAGTGTATATATCTGGACTGTTTATTGTTTTCTTCCAGTTTTTATTGGCAGGTGAGAGCAAAGCCATTCAATACCAGGTGCAGACCAAAATAGTCCTGGCCCTGTTGCTAGCAAACTACTTCCCCAAGAGTGACTGAGAATGGTAAAGATTACATTGGATAACTTAACCTATAACCTTAACCAGCTATAGGAAATGACCCCAAACTGTGTAGTTTCATGGGTAAGAGACAAATGTTGACATCTGACAGCCAGTAGCTCATCAAACTTGAAAAGTCCATATTATTAGCATTTGAATCCCCCTGGATGACACATTAAGGCTCTATCCAATAAATGTCACCTTTGTGTACTTTGGCAAATGCACTAGATGCAATAAATGACTGTTTCTATCATTCCTGTCAAGCGGACAGTGGACACAGGTATTATCAGGGCCAAAGAACCCCAGAGAAGTCCACGCACACCACATTTAGCACATGCCAACAGTTGCACATAGACCAAATGATGTGTGACCAGTTGGCAAAACTGAATTTTATTTAACTATCATCTGTTGCAACAAAGAGAGACTAATCAATCCCTCCAGTGACTCAGAGTCTATGTAATCAACACCAATAATTCAACAGCTCTGTTTACATACACTTTCATCTCGTGCTGCAAACAGCTTCATTGATTAACAGTGGGAGTTATGGGCTCATTTCCCTGATTACAACTTTAAGAAAACACTGGGCCTGCCTGGAAGTGCTGATTGGGCGTCCGTCTGCGATAAACATATATCCGTCAGAGCAGGAATGAATCCCTTGCTTTTGCAGACTCCACATTTTGTCTTCACGGTGTGGCTCCCTATCCATCAATGGAGGTGAAGTGACGGTTGCATTAGCATTCCCCTCACTCTATCACAGTGTCGCTGCATTCACATCATATATTAAAAGAAAGTAGATGAGATAAGGGGAGCAAGGGAGAGAACCCCTCCTTTACCTCAAGTCAACCCTCCACCGTTCTTTAAATAAGATTTATTAGTTATTAATAATGTTATAAACAGTACAGCTTGCTGAGCGTCAGGGGGATAGACTCAAGTGCAGAATGTATGACTACAAAGTGACCAGAGCTATTCTACCGTGAGGAAAATTCAAAGCTACTAGTTTCTAATCTTGTTTGTCAGGTTGCAGAGGCACAGCCAAGGCTATCGCACATAACACAAATTGATTATTTGTACACTTTATGGGTTAAAGGACATCTTTTGTGTTATGTGATGCTAGACTTGTATTCCTTCTGTAACAGATGGTTTTAATAGTGTGCCAACCTTCCTGCTAGTATTAAAGCTGCAAATTCAAGCAAATTTGTGGCATTGACCGACTTAACTCCTTTGTACAGATCAGATTTCCTTGAGTTGTATGAAGCATGCGTTCAGATGACACTGAGGTGGATTTGATCTACTCATCAGAGGCTCGTTCAAGTAACTCAACTTGCAGCCAGTGTACACCTGTTATAAATATGGCTGTGCCTCAAGTTTCCAGCAGATCCTTGCTTAATAATGTGATAGTGGGAAACATGGCATCAGAACTAAGTGAAAGTGTCAGAAGTCAAATTGTTATTCTAAGCAAGCAGGGGCTTTCTTAGCGTCAAATCATGGCTAGACTAAAGGTTTCTAAGGGGGCAGTGCATGGAACTCTAAAATGTTTTGCAGAAACTGAATCAGTTGTATCTAAAACATGATCAGGCAGAACAAAAGTGACCACACCATCAGAAGATCAATACATCAAGCTTAGAGAGATAGAAAAGCAACTTCATCACAGATACAGAATTTGCTGATTAAAGAACACAAGACTCCAATCAGCAAAAGTACTGTCAGAAGAGGGCTGTGTTGTAGTGTCTCAGAGGACAAGTAGCATTTTCTAAACCACTTCTCAGGAGGGGAAACGAGGGCAAACGCTTGGGGTGGGCTAAGAAATACCAGCATTTCACAGTGGATGACTGGAAAAAAGTCCAAATTACTGATGGATTCAAGTTTGAGATCAATGGCAGTAACAGAAGGGTGAATGTAAGGAGACAAACAGGAGAGAGAATGATACTGCAGTGTATCAAACCCACAGTGAAACATTGACAGTGGGAATTGACTCCCCCTTGACCTAGGAGAAGTACCACTCCATTCATTCTTCTTAAAGCAAAAAGGTGACATACGTTGTACATTTTTCAAAGAATTAACTTTTTACTTCAGTTCCATGCTCTGCCCCCTTAGAAACATTTAGTCTAGCCACGATTTGACACTAAGAAAGCCCTTCTTTGCTTAGAGTAACAATTTGACTTCTGGCACTTTCACTTAGTTCTCATGCCATTTTTCCCACTATCACAATGCTACGTAGTAAGCAATGATCTGCTGGAAACTTGAGGCACAGCCATATATAAAACCGGTAAACACTGGCTGCAAGTCAAGTTACTTGGAGTGTCATCTGAACACATGCTTCAATGGAAGGGATACAACTCAAGGAAATCTGACCTTTTGTAGGAGTTCAGTTGGTCAATGCCACAAATTTGCTTAAATTTGATTGTTGACCTAGAAATAGTGTAGAATCTTAAATATTTCTCATAACTTCTTGTGTTTTTAAATGTTTCTGATTCCTCAAACTTTCTGATTATTTCCAGGTTTAGGTGAAAATATTAGGAGATTTTCAATGTGGTCTCAGACTTTTGGACTCCACTGTACGTATTACACATTTGCTATAACACATAGTTTTCCCAAGCTGACTGAGGTCATTGTGTGTGCAACTTGTCTGACTATCTTGGAGACAACACTGCTTCAAGGATTACATGTGGAAAATGTCAGATTCAGCTGCGAAGAAGGTCTGCAAATGTAAATGAGGGGTTACAGTAAATGCTTATTTTCTAATTTGATGCCTCACCGGGTCCATCAAGTTTTCACTGAGCTGAGAGGTATTAGTCAGATAATCAGACCGAATTGCCATTTCATTTTCAGTTAAACGCTGAGAAAATCAGAGAGGTGGGCAGCAATTCAGAGGTCTAGAATTAGGCATGGACGGCACTGCATTTGTGTTCACTTTCCGTTCTTAAAGTTCACCTTAAAGCCATATTCAGTGGTCACAGAATGAGACAGTAACACATTTTTAAAAAAGTGAGGTATGGCTTACCTGGCCATTGCCACTCCAAACACACATCCACCAACAGTCGACCAGAAACCAATCCACCCTGCATCCACCTGTGTGTTAGAGAAGAGAAGAGAAGAGAAGAGAAGAGAAGAGAAGAGAAGAGAAGAGAAGAGAAGAGAAGAGAAGAGAAGAGAAGAGAAGAGAAGAGAAGAGAAGAGAAGAGAAGAGAAGAGAAGAGAAGAGAAGAGAAGAGAAGAGAAGAGAAAGTTATTCAATGTTCAACATGCAGGCCGTGACTGTGAGGACAGAGCTAGACAGAGAGCAGGCACTAAGCGTCTTAAGTCTGCCAATGTCTGTCAGTCACTGTCTGGTAAATTGCAAGGTAGCATTGCCGTTGAAGGAAATAAAAACAGCTGTGTGTGTGTGTGTGTGTGTGTGTGTGTGTGTGTGTGTGGGCAACATTGTTGTCCTGTCTTATTTACAATGATTTAGGCCAATGCATACACATGGCCTTAAAGTCAGAAGAAAGGACATTTTGGGCAGGGGACTGCAGCATAATCAATGAGGTAAAGTGTAACACATGTGCATGCACACATACACAAAACCAATCAGTGTGTGGCACCCAGGGAAGAATGTCTCCAAGTGCCAAATAAGGTGTTTGGTTCCCATCAATCTCCCTGAGGCAATAACTCACATTCAACCAAATCCAACCAGATGGAAGATGCGACAGAAAGGGAGCAGAATCTAAAGTAGGATGTGGTGCTTTTTGCTTAATCATACTCTGCACTGACCTGTCAAGAAAGTCTATAATGAAGAAAAGTGGACTATCAAGATTATTAAAATGTAAAATGTATTTTGGCTTAGTAAGTGATGAATGCCAAAATGTCATTATATTTGATCTAAATTACACTCCTCCTCCTCCTGTTCTGTGTGGGCCAGCCTTCTGTGTGACGCTAAAAACTCATTGGAAAAGCACCCATCTCTTGTTTGCATAACCTGAGGCAGCATGGCGAGGTGAACTGCAACCCCCCGGTAAATGACAAAGATCTGTGCTACCGTTGTCATAGAGACATCAAAATATCTGATTTACAAACATTTTAAACGCCCACAACCCCCTGCCACCCATAACTGCTGCTTATTATCTATGTAGACAGTGCAGCACCAATGCAAAGGTTTCTAAGGCGTATAATGTCACATCAGTTTACACACCAATTTAAGAAGCTAAACATAAATTGTTTGCCAAGCCATTTCAGTTTTGAGATGCAAATTACTATGTTTCATGTGCGGGTGGAGAGTTAATTAACTGTACTATTCTTAGTGCCTAGGAACCCTAAAAAAGGCCAGATTTGAAGCTTAATCATGTCTGCTATATTGCGATTGTGTCAATAAGCTGGTGTTAGGTTAAAGAAAGCCAGGACTCCAGGCTCTTGACACGTTAATGTGTTTGTTTTCCTTAATTCTCTCTCTCCAGCTCTCGTTATAAGCCATTTTAAGCCAATAATCAAAGACCTTATCCTTAGCTTTAGTTTAACATGGTATTCCTGCACCAATTCACTCCATGTAATCCCAGAAAATCCACAAAACAATCTTTAATAGCAAGGGAGTGTTGTACTGTATCTGAAGGCAGGGCATGCATTCTGATAAAGTTATACAGTGCTCCAGAACTTCACAAGAGATTTTGTAAGGGAATAAAAAAAACAGTAATCAAATTAAAAGAAGTGGGACGCATTGGATCAGCCTTCCACTTCTGTGAATTCTAAATGGATACTTTCCATTAAGGGAACAATTACGTATGACTGATGAGCACAGTAAGGCACCTGTTTCCTGAGTCTTACTCATTATGGTGATGCTAAGCTCCGTGCTCAATCCTCCTGTGCAGCTCTAGCACATCTCCCCTACAGAGCTCACACAGCAGGCATTAAGCAACAGGAGTGCATTGATTTTACAAGACTGTAAACTATTCCAATTCCAAAAAGGTTTCCAACCCAAGAATACCACACCTTAGCCTTACTCTGTCCACTTAAACTTTCACCATCCTCCTGTGTTTGAATGGTTCTTGTCCCTGTCTGACGCCAACTCGTACTTCCTACCTAATACAAAACTCACTGGAGAGCATGCTGTAAGATTGTGTAACTGCAAGAAAAATAGACTGACTGCATTTGAGAATACATAATCTCAGGTATAAAACAAAACAAATATGGCAACAAAAAACCACTGAGATGTGCTTTTGTTAAAGGAGTAGACAAACTACCCAATTCTGCTGTTTTTATTTCTTTTTCAAGCAGCAACCACTATGTCTCAGGGTTGAAGTCAATATGGAAATGCCTTGAGAGGCAGTTTTTCTAATGGTTGCTACGTGCTCACTGGGAAGCACTCAAACTGGGGGGCTCTCTTTATGTAGTGTTCACTTGCGTTCAAAATCAAGTGTCACTCCAAAACAAGAGCTAGGGCTGAGGAAGCAGTCTGGGATGCAGCATCAGGCTTTAACAATCACCGCAGCTTCACCCAGGATCCACCCTTTTTCCTAAATATGCATTTTCCAGGCATTTACAAGACAGAGGCAAGAGTTAAACCCAACTCCAGGCTTCAAAGCGATGCTTCAGAATCCTGTGGGTGATATTACAGATGCCATATAAATGTTTCACACACACAGTCAGTGTGTGTTTTAATGGTTGCTGAAATTCCATCTATGTTCATACAGGACTGGCATTTATAAAGCTACAAACATGGAAACTACTTGGACCTGTATGGCCATGTACCTTATGAAAGCCCAATATGTAGTTACCCTCATACAGTTTCAGCATAACCTAAACCCTGCTAAGTTTCCTAAGCTAGCTTCTGTCAGATCACCACATCACCTCCTGCTGCACCATTTGCCAGCCAGTGGACCCCTGCGTGTCTCTGCCCCTCTGCCTGTCATTTACTGAATCAATCCTTGCAAATTAAACACCCCAGGTGCATTTCTGGTAAACTCCTCTCAGTATGATACGTGCTTACCAGAGAGCTGGCTTGGTGCTGGAATAATTTTTGTCATCTGTAGGGTATGTTTCTTTTGACATCAGGATATAAACCAGGAAGTTTTTCTACTACAATAGTTTTAGGACCCTCTCCTGTGGACAGGGCACAAGTTTGTTTCCAATCCAATCTTCCTCTCTCAATCTTGTTTCATCTGATGACAGCTGTTCCCACTGCCTCACAGCAGCCACGGTCACCTTTCAATCAGACTGCATTGCTAGCTGAGAAAACAGATGACAGAAACATCTACATTTTTTGGGAGGAAGAATCCTGAAAAAACAGCTGACAGAAAAATGCTGACAAAGATTGAGGGAAAGTAGAAAAAGAGGAAACAGACAAAGGATACGGATAAATGACTGCATGAAGCAAACGTAGAACAAAGCAGTCAACTACGAGCACTTCAGAGAACTGACAACAACAACGTTTGACATCTGCAATACAGAGGTCATCATTTGGAATGCATGCAACACCAGACCTGCCACTGTGAGAGGGAAAAGAGATGGACAGGGAAGGGTGACAAAGAGAGAGACCTCCAAAAGTGAGGAGAAACCTGCACCTGGGACGGACAGTGAAAATAAACCAAGTTGGCATGTAGGTGGAGTGCATCACATCAAATCCCGGTGTGGTCTGTGAACCCAAATGAAGGGAATGCAACACAATGTAAGTGGTGCACTTAGGCGCAAAATGAGTACACTTGCATTCTGCCCATTTGGAGCAGGATCTGCATACTGTATATACCTAACCCTGCTCTTTCTATCAGGAGTCACACTGCACATACAGAATGGCACTGGCGGCAGTACAATGTAGCAATTATCAGCAAAAGAAAGGAGTACCGAGGTAGACACATCTCTTTGTTTATACACCTGCTCGTAACCACCCATCTGCACCAAAATGAACACATTATTGGAAAGCATGAGGAAATTAATAGAAAGTATGAAATTGCTCTCTTGCTATCACTGTACCTTGGCCTGAGGCACTTGGTGCATATTTTAAATTAACAGAGATACAGTTAGACTCAGTAACATTTTACAGTGATGAGAGAAGGATAATAAAAAGAGCAAGGAAACAGAGCAAAGGAAAATTTGTTTTCACAATGCAGAAGCATTGGACTTTAGGGACATGAGGAGGAGGAAAATAGTCTACATACATCACATATTGTGCTTGTATAAAAATGCTCATTTCACACCCTGAACAGTATCTTTCTGCGCTGTTTTTGGATCTAACAGAATCAACAAAGCTTACAGCAGATAGGGAAGCAGGTTGAGTTAAAACCACAATTTGGATCTGTGGATTCATCGTGAGCTATGCAAAAAAAGGAAAAGGAGATGCAGTATTTGCTTTTCCTTAGTTCAACCTGACTTTAAGAACAAACATCTCCAAGTCTGAAGAACAAAGTCAAATTTCAAAAATCTTCAGTTGCATTAGTACTCCTACTCCTCCTGTTTAGATGCATCGCTATACTTTTTCATACATTTTTTAACCTCGAAGTTTTGTACCCGGGGATATCCTGTAACGTACCTCACCTCACTGCTATCTTCTTAACTAGCATGGATAAAAGAAATGTAGAAGAGAGAGAAAACTCTTTTGAGAACAAATGAAGTCTAATAACAATTTGGTATGATATCTGCTACCTCTTGACAGACGTGTAAAGATAGAGGAGTGACGAGAAGCGTCTCATTTTCTGCTCTCCTGTGTGTGATCTCCTCTCCAGCAGCACCTGTCTGATGATAACCTTGAAAACATCCTTCCTTTGTCTTCTGACACACCGCTGTGTCGGGAGCTGTAAGATGCAAACTATATGGAGCTTTTTCTCTAACCTGTGTCACACTGACAGCCCCACCCAACTTGTCTTCCTCTTTTGTCTGTGTCAGATTGAAGATGGTGAGCAGACATGCAAATGTTGAACTACAATTGATTGGCCCCTTCACAAAAGATGGACAGAACGTCTGATTAGGTTCAATGAATGGAAAAGAGAGAGAGAAAAGCGAGAGAAAAGAGCCTAGGTGAATGATAATTTTCTCTTCACTTGTCGGTTCTTAGAAATATGACTGTCTGTTTTTATCTGATGAGGGGCGTTTTTTTTTTTTTTTAAGTGTATTCACAAGAATACAAGAGCCAGGTAATAAACTAGTGCAGAAAGATTCAGCTGTCTGGAGGCCTTCTGCACTGACATGGCTGTTATTGGTAGGGTAAATACTTTGGGGTAAATTATACCTCACCACTATTTCAGATCTGCTTTAAGCACAGTTAATACTTGTGCATTGCTGTTAAAGATCATCACCTGTAAAATAACATACTTCACTCCCTGCAGGTATAAGGAGTTTCTGAGAAGTGTTTCAGTTGTCTGTCAGGATTTTCAGTCATCCAGGTCATGGTATATCCACAGGAGCTACGTTAATGGGAAACTGGAATTGCTTTAGATGTCTCAAGATGCAGCCATGAGACTGAACAGAAACCTTACCAGCTATTCATCCTATTGTTCATCTGAGCAGGCTACCCCTGTGAAAAGCTTTGCAAATTACTAGAACAGTTGAGCTTTTCAAGGTTTTCAAAATGGGAAAATCAAAGCTGGCAAATGGATTGGTGAGCTACTTGTGTTGGTTTATTTTCATGCAGAAATACAAAATGAGCCTCTATTCATACTTGGATGCAAATTATCCACAAAAAGAGGTGACCAAGATGAAATGTGTTGGGCAGAATAAGTGGTGACCAAAACTGCACATTTTCACAGTCAAAATAGCAGTACTGACTAAGAATTGTGCCTTTTTGGATGGAAAGGTGTTTGAAATTGCCTCCTACACAAACATTTTTTGGCAAAATGTGCACAGAAAAAATACTCACCCATAGTCACTATATTCAGTGTTGTGGCCTTTGTTTACTGACAGGGTTCCTAATATTAACAAGATTAAAAGTTATGTGTGTGTGTGTGTGTGTTTGCTGCCTACCTGGCTGACTTTGGCTGGTGTAAGGACCATGTCGAGGACTCCTGCCCAACCGGCAATCACTCCTGTGGGGACTGCATAGGCAAACGCTATCATCACGAACCGCAGGTTGCTGAAGAGGACAAAAAACAAAAACAAAAAAAAAAACACATTTGATTGCACTCACAATCTGTGTACTTTTTTTCCCAAAATATGAATATGGATGAGGTCTCCAACAAGGTGTGACTACACAAGATTAAATGCATAATGTGTCCTTGTGTCCTGAATAATATGCTGGACATAATATTCTGTGAAAAGACAGGTTGTTATTTTTTATCATCTGGTTTATTTATTAAATACAACCACTTGTGTATGTTCCTTATTAACAGACTGTTAAAATCAATTCTGTTGCAGGGCCTCTTAACAACTTCTGGTTAAGGGCTGGGTTATGCTAGAAAAAAACAAGTTCATTTGACGTGTTGTCTGACCACGTCAGAAGGCGATAGTGTTTAAAGCTGTTCTGAAGGGCCACACTGGATGGCACAGTCAGATAATTCTGTAATAAAATATGGGCATAACAGCGCACATTTCCAGACAGTCTCTCCTGGAAGGCATTCATAGTGTTCCATTCAGTTGTAAACGTGAGAAGTGAACCAAGTAGTTGTGTGAAGAACGAAAGAGAAAAGTTCAAACATCGAATGTCAGATTATCGGTTTTGGAAAGTTACAATAATTGTCAGACACAGCCCCTGCAATTCAGACCATTCGACAAGCACTTCTGATAAAGTATACTGGTACTTTAAAAAAGATTTTTACTTCCCATTTGGGCAAATGCATACTGTAGTTCACAATCACTGCACATCAATTATTATTTGACACAGTTTCTTCAATTTAACATGCAGCAGTTAGCTAAAAATCAAATACCGAATTGGCAGATCTCCCGTGAATTTAATGAGGCATCCGCTACATCCTGCTCTCCATCATTCAAGTCAAAGGTAGAGTATTGTCACATCTGCTGTTTAAGTCTCCCGTAATAAAAGGCCAATATTTTAATATTTATAGATGTGTGTCTAAAGACCCCTGGCTTATACACAGGTGAGGTTTAATTTTAATCGAGTGTTATCAAAGGTTTCGCAGTAATTATTCAGCAACAAAATGTCACTAATTGCATGAATGCATGAGGCCTCCTCCACGTGCAACCTACATCCCAGCAGCACTGGCAGCACTAGCTCCAGGGCTTTTTACTTGCCTACAGTATACTGTCACTTTACACATACACACACAACTCTGGCTCATCTCACTGCTCCTGTCACAGCAAAAGATCTATCCTCATGCAAAGCGTAGCGACAGAGAGATAAGCAGCTACCTGAGCACAGTGGGCAGAGCTGCCGGAATAAAGCTGAGAGGTATCGGGGGGCAACACGCACCTAAAACTAAAGAGTACTGTCCTAAACTATGGATTTAAAAGATTATTCAAAATAGTGCTGTATAGCTTAACAGAGTGTGGTGTGGTGCTGATTCATTCGTTGAATCGATTGCAAAGTACACTGATCTGTAATGGAACTGGATGATCAATCTGGCTTCAGTAGTAATTGAAAAACACTGAATCACAGCAATTGTTGCTGCTAAGATTGAAAAGCTGAAATTGGTACTATCATGACTGCTACTTTTACTCTCTCAGTATTAGTATTATATTACTGCTAATGTCACTACAACTACCACTGCGACTGCTGCTATTGTCACAACTATGGCTTCTACTGCTGCTGAATTTGGAATGTGTGGTCCAGACTGTTCAAAACACACATTTTAAAACGAGTCAAATTGTTTAGGTTATTTTCTATCTTTAGATCTCTGTTTAAAAGCTGTCTTCCAGTTTGACAGCACTGTTTAAAGGAAACAGTAGGAAGTCTGACATTTAGCATCATATCATAATGTACAATGAAATAACAGAATCACTTTTTGTCTCCTGTTTTAGAATAATGTTTAAAAACATAATTCTGTCTGTTTTTGACATTGAGGCTAACGAGTGTCCCTGGGTCATATCTGAGGAAAGAAGGGGTTGATGTTATTTTTTTGGCATTTTTGCGTTTATTTGACAGCTGAAAGTGCAGAGAGACAGCAATTGGGTAAAGAGAGGTGTATGACATGCATTAAAGGTCTGCAGTCAGAATTGATTTTTATTATTGATTTTCTTTTACTTAAAGACATATCATTTATTCTGTAAAACTTAAGAAAATTGTGAAAAATGCCTGTCTGAAACCAACAGCTGAAAAGATAATTCATTTTAAATGATATTACAAAGTTAAAGGCAGCAAGTTCTCACACAAATTAATGTTTGTCTTTTTTTTTGATAAATGACTTAAAAGTCCAGTGTGCAGGATTAGTCGCATCTAGTGGTGAGATTGCGGATTGCAACCAACTGAATACCCCTCCCCTTCCAAGTGTGTATGAGAACCTACAGTGGCCGTGAAATTCATGAAAAATGCGGATGGCCGTCTATAGAGCCAGTGTTTGGTTTGTCCATTCTGGGCTACTGTAGAAACATGGCAGGATCCGTGGAAGAGGACCCACTCCCTATGTAGATATAAAGGGCTCATTCTAAGGTAACAAAAACACAACAATTCTTATTTTCAGGTGATTATACACTAATTAAAACATACTTATGAATATTATATTTCATTTCTGCCAAGTCTGTTCTGCTATATGCCACTAAATTCTACACAATGCACCTTTAAACAATTAATCAATTATCAAAATTGTTGCTGAATATTTTTTTGTCAATCGACTAGTTGATTAATCGACTAATTCTTTCAGCTCTATCAAAAAGTTTTGTGAACTAATGTCAACTTCAAATCAAGTTATCAACTGAAACCAAACTGTACAAATAAGAGATAAAAACAAGCATCATCTCCATGCTGAGATAAATGGCATTTGTGTTTATTGGCACCAAACAGCCAAAATACATTACTGTACATTAGCTGTAAGCTAGCTAGCAACGGCAGGCACCGACTATGTTTGAGGGGGTGTGTCTGTGTGTTTTTGTGTTCATTTCAGCCTCTAACTGAACATAGAAGTCACCAGGAACTCCAGTTCTTTGTTATTTCCCTCCAGTCTCTCTCCTTTCCCGTCTCCTCTCTGTATGCTATGAAGAACATTCATGAAGTGCCACAATATGTGCAGATTTCTCACTCAAGTGAAACATTTTCAATTCGTGCGGACACCTATTTGTGTCTTTGCATTGACTTTGTATGTAATCACACCGCATGAAAAATTTGCTTCAGATTTGGTCTGAACACACCATTACACCTCTTTCCTAACTGGATGCGATATGAACGAGCAAACAACAGATTGTTTCAGTTTTTCCAAATGAAAATGCTATCTGTGGACTCGCAGTATCTATACAACACACCCACTTTACTACATGACACACCCAGTTGGTTAGGGTTAAGGTTAGGGGTTGGAGGGTGTGTCGTGTAGCATGCCGTTACAGTGACAACATTGGGGGGGGGGGGGGGGGGGGTGTTGTGTAGTAAAGTGGGCATGTCATGTAGTAAAGTAGGTGGGTCGTGTAGGTCTGCAAGACCGCAGATAGAACCTTCTCAAGTTTCATGCACTTGCTCCACCTCCAACCTATTTTCATTGGTCAAAATCGAAGCTGACAACCTTGACGTTTCCATTTCACCTCCAGTCAGCAGTCAACATGGACAAAGAGAAACAAAGAATTGTAAGCCTGTATAAAATATCACAAAAATCAATCATTCTAGCTGAGGGAATGATTAAAACTTAAGAAAAACCACGTTAGTTATGAATAAATAACGCTCCATCTGGTAGCTGGCTAGCTGTATGCTCATATCTCACCAGCTCACAGTGAGAAGTGTGCAACAGGAAAAAAACAAAAGAAAGACACCTCTATACTCTATGCCTAGTTATGTATGTCCACCCAGTATACACATAGAGCTCACCCTTTTTAGGGTATATGGCACGCCTCCAGTCACATTCAACCCAATTACAATCACTTGGAACACCCATGCTAATCACCTTCGCCCAATGAGGTGGCATGCTGATTTAAATCAGTGCCACCTTCTCGACTCTAACGATGTGATTAGAATCACTGGGTGTCTGACAAATGAGACAGGGTTGGCAGAGCAGGCAGCAGATTCATAGATTGTTTTGTTTTCCTGATCTCCTCTTTTTTGTTTATGGACACTGTTAAGCTCCCGCTTTGTTCATTATAATGCAGGAAGCATCCTGAGCAGTATCGCATGGGGACATCTGGAGAGCACTTTGCGGCCCTCCCACATGCCTCCTAAGGCTTCAAATGCTCAACACAAAGACAGATAAAGTTCACACACACACTTTAAGTCAGTCTTTGACTTGGGAAGAACTTGTCCCAAGATGCATAACCTGTACAGCAAAAAGCATTCCTGTAAACATATGCACGCCCCTTCCCTGTCCTGACACTGGTGCACTCCACACAATGAATCACTTTATTCGCAGAATGCTTTGACTCTACAGAAAAACAAACAAACCTGTCTCTTTGCTGCAGGCATGACTTGTCCTATGCAGTATGAAGCTAGTTGGCCTTGGAGAGAGTATGGAGGGACAGTCATAAAAGCCCCGTGATGGAGCACCCTCTCTGCTTTTCTCCCAGCACCCTTTTCATTAACCTTGCCACACAACGGCAGGAAATCAATATCCATGCACCTTTTTTTCCCCATCTGGGTTCTTATTTAGATAACCAAATGTAAAAGCAAACACTAGCTACTGGGTAAGACAGGGGACATTTTTTCTCCTTCCCTTCCTGCTGGTGATGAAATATTTCCGAAGAAGTCTCAAAGCTGGCAGCGTCATCAGCTAAGTGCCATTTGTCCTTGGCAGATCCAGCTGGAGATCAATACATCAGGATGACAGCTTTCAAAGCTAAAGTGAGTATGACTGGGGAGGAGGGAAATCATCAATACTCCGACTTTGGGCTGTTTAGTACTCCCTCACACTGTGATTAAAACACAATGATAACTTTACACCTCGTGTAGAGACATTCAGGCTTCTAATTAGCTGCTGCTGTGGAAGCAGATGTGAACAGCTGGAAGCACTCATCAAGCTGAAGATCATTAACCAGTGCTCAGACCCTGACACGCTAATGGATGAACTGATACATCAATGGATAGTTATCAGGCTGACTAACTGACTAGTTGGCTGCTACCTGCTGTCATTGCAGAGGCAACAAAGCATTTTGTCAGTTTTACTGGAGATGCATCGATCAAATCCCCCAGATCATTATCAGGGCTGATAGTAGTGACCTTATTAAGTGGATAGGGCGTCATCTAGACATGACCGATTCACATTAAATACAGTTTCTTCATCACTGTCATTATAAAATTCTGTATTTCTGCTATATTTATTAAGTTATGGCAGGCGTTCAACTCAGTATTTAATGCCTCATGTTACTTTACATAAAAACGATTCCAATGAGTTTCACGCAGTGTGGTATTCTAGATTTAGTAAAAAGACAGCACTAGTATTAGATTGGGAATCAATATTGGCAAATACCCAATGTTGAGATTTTGGGAGAGAAAAAGTCGTTTCAGTGCATCCCGAAACTTAATCAATCTGTCTGTGAATGGTGATGAATTTTAAGAACTAGAAAGTATGTACAGAGAAAAAAATGATAAAAATACTCCAAGAAAAAAGATTTCCAGTCAATTACAATAATAACACTTATTCTCAGCACTTTGATAAGAGTTTCCATGTACACTACAAATATTTATTTAAAAATGTATTTAATGTCAATGTCAAAAAGTATGACAACATATGCCAAACACATAGAAGAACATTTGTCATAAGTGGTAAAATGGGTTATGATTAGGGGTGTAACAGTATGTGTATTTGTCCTGAACCATCACAGTACGGACGTTATGGTTCGGTGCATGCAGTCGTACCAAGAATACCATCCGTGACCCAATCCACTTACTCTGATGTGTGGAACAATAACTCTAGAACGCAAGTTCCATCAGGAACATTTTGACTGGCACCACTTAGTTGTAGCATGTATGTAAACTAGCCAGCTTAGCCAAGGTAGCCTGGTTACCCTGTAGTGTCACTGCCTTCAGAGACAAACGAGAGACCCATAACACTGACTGAGTGCAACACTATTATTAAAATATGCGCTGTTATCTCTGTAGTGAAGCGATACTGCATCTCCCCTATCCCCCTCCCCTCTCTGTGGTGGTCAGCTATTCACTCTGCCTTTGAGTGAAGCCGCTCAGGAAAACTATTTGATTTCTGAAGCCATCAGACAGCACATTATAAGAACCAGTTCTGAGAGAGAAAAATGTAGTTAAAAAGAATGAAAGTAAAAGTAGTGGTTTGATCCCTCTGACTGATATATTATTGTATATGACATCATTAGAAAACCGAGGTACATACCAAACCATGAATTTTGTGTACTGTTACACCCCTAGTTATGAGGGCATTTCAGCTGAAACAGCCTCCTGGTGCTGCTGGAAATATGGTCGGTGAGAGTGCTGAGACTGAACTAAGCTGTAAATGTGCTGTAAAATGAAAACAATGAGCTCAAAGAGGCTGAAAAGCACTGTAGAGTTGCAGAGTTGGTGACAACTCTCTGTAGCCATTTAATCGGACTTTCATTTAAATGATTAATTAGTGGTGCTTTAAAGTTGAATTCTTCTCCCTGAAGTATTATTATTATTATTATTTTGTCTACCTCCTGTGTGAGTACACATGCACACAAAAACTCCAAAGTCACTTTTCCTGCTCCATGTCCAGTCCCTGCAGGAGAATTCTAAGGCTTGATGCTGCTGGACCGAGATACAACATGCCACCCAAACAGGTCACTGGAAGGCTGCCTATCACAAGTGGAACAGAAACCCGTTCAGCTGGATGGCCTACTTAAGTTGGCCTGTCTGTGTGTGTGTGTGTGTGTGTGTGTGTGTGTGTGTGTGTGTGTACGTACATCTGTCCAAAACTATGCATTAGGTTGATATCAGCTTGGTTCCTGTCATCTATCACAGGGACCTCTTATGGGGAGTTAAGCCTGTCTGTGCTGATCAGAGGCCTGTGGAAAGCCTGGCACTGTAGTGAAGCTATTTCTTACTGCAGGGGACCAAGAGTAGCCAACAAACCTATAGGCCAACTCCCCGGCTGCCATCGCCCAGCTTTTCTACTCCTTTCTCCAGCTCTTTAATCCCTGGCCACTGCCACAGGCCTCATTCCTCCACACGCCCAGGCAAAAGGCATAGCACCCGCTCCTCAGGCAATGCTGTTTCCTCATGGCCCCAAGGATAAATATTGCCTTTGTGTGAGTGGGGGGGCGGGGGGGTGTTGCAGTGTTGAGTGTAGAGTTATAGTGAAGTGTGATTCAATCATTGACTCTAGATTTCCTCTTACCTCTCCCTTTTTGTATTTCCCAGGGAGGAAAAAAAAGGTGATGAAACATTAATAAAAGCATTCCACTAATACTGAGATTCAGTATCTTGTCATAACCAACCACCTCTCTCCCTCTAACCACATGCGTCTGCAGTATCTTGAGAATGTATTGACCCTGATGGTGAAGATGCAGAGGATGATGTCTTTTTTAACAGCAACCAGTATATTATAGCTTAGTAATTAATCTAGAGGGAAGGCTGGGGTTTCTTTGATAATGACCCAAGCAGATGGTGAGTGGCAGACCCCTTCGTTAAGATTCCATATCCTTCTCCAACGCAAGATTCTGTCACTTTAACTTTCTAAGACTAGAAGCACACAATACAAAACCAAATAAGCAACCAAACTAGACATAATGGATTTGTAGACACAACGGTTAGAGAGCATTGGAGGTGCTGCAGAAATATGCTCCTGACTGCTCTCTTAGAGTCTGATGTCATAAAACATAACAGCACCTGAAACTAATTTTAAATGCTTGCTTCACACGTCCACGCCTGAGTTGAATCAAGGACAAATCAAGCTAGACATACTGAATACTGTAGTGAAAGAATGGTTTCAACAAAACATGTCAGTTGGTATTGGTCTTTCAGATGACTTTGTGTGTGTATACTGTATGTGTGTAAGTATGTAAGTGCGTGTGTGTGTAGGGTTGCACCTCAGAAGTCTGCAGATGCTGCTCCTGTAACTGAGTCTCTGGCTCGCAGCGGCCACACTGGGAGGCATCGGTGGGCGTGACGGGAAATAGAGCAGGACTGCCACAAAAAGCGCAGCAATTGCAGCCAACTCTGCCGGAGCACAGCGACACAGATAAAAGAGACATACGTGTAATTTTCATAGATAAGACAGATCAGACCATTCTGACATTTTAAAAGGTCACTGTGACATCTAAAGGTCTTCTGAAACATCTCTGGAATGAACATTATGGACCACTAGACAAGGCTATAGACTACATACATTTTCATGTCACAGAATCATGCAATTTGGCATAGCAATAGTTAATATCCAGTCTTATTTCTCTTGTGGAACCAACACAGTTTTACAGTTTGGTCATTTCCAAAAAGCTCCAGTGCAGCCATATCCACATGTCCCTTTCATTACATCAGATATGGATTGATCAAGCAGCAGCTGCCTGTTACTCCCTGATAGAGGTGCATTCCAACTGACATTGATCTATCATTTGGCAGGTAGCCAGTGTCTTTGGATGACCCCCAAAACTTTTGGTTGATGAAAGGTTTCTGCTTTGTCCCTTAGATTAAACAAAAGCTGCAGCCTCAATCTATTACAGCACGGTTGTTTCTCTTTTTCGACGTGCCTTTAATTTTCTGAATCAGTTAAGCATAACAGTCCCAGCAATCTATTTTTCAGGGGGGCGTTTATGAAGATTATAATTGGGGTTTTTTTTTTTGGTGTTTGTGCAAAATTCTTGGATCCCCTCTGCCTGATTGTATTTGTATCCCTTGACGGGGCAGACATGATGTTGAAATGATGTGCTATCGATCCTCCATGCCCTCAGAGTTTCTCGCTTGCTGTAAGTACCTGCATACATAACCAGCTGGATCCTGTCTCTGATGGAGCTGTTGGAAACTGCAGCTGCCGTCGTGGTTGCTGCCTGGGTGTCATTGGGGGCTGGAACTACTAGAGGTCCAACCACAAACGAAGCAGCGCCTCCCAGGTAGGAGAAGAGTGAGGCCACGGCAGTGGCAGTGGCTCTCTGGTCAGGAGCGAACCACGTGGTGGACAGGAAGGGGCCGGCGCTCATTATGGTTGGGCCAGCTAAACCGTTTAAGAACTGACCTCCATGAATTAACCTGTAGCAGAAACAACAGGAAGAAAATGCTTCAAATTTTTAATTAAAACAAGCAAACAAAACCAAAAAGAAATAGAAACACCACATTGTGAGAAAGTGGTGGGACAGTAGGGAGTAGAGTTTGCAATGACCTTGAAAAGCTATTAATAGAAAATAAGATTATACTCAGAAAAATAGATGTCAAGAAAAGTGTCACTGAGGTTTTGGTACAATCTCAGGTATCATTTTGACACAACATTTCAAATGATACCCAGCTCTAACAGGTCACACAAGTTCATTTTGAGTCTTCATTTGTCTTTGTTGCTTTCATAATGAATATCAGGGGGAAACTGGACATGAATGATGGATTTGGAATAATCTGTGTCTAATGAGAAGATACAGTATAGAAGGATCAGTCTGGTATCTGGAGCTTTCCCAGACTTCTGACAGAAATGAGATCACTGTGGGATGCATAGCATTGGAGTTAGGGGTGAGCAGAGACAGAAGAGAGTGTTTTGAGCCAATCAGGAGCTAACGATTGAGATGAAAAAACAGACAAAAAACAATAATCCTAAAACTACCTTAATGTCTGCAATCTGTGCAGGTGCATCTTCGACTTGGATCACACCGCAGCAAGTCAGTAAAACAAAAATAACATGATAAATGATGTAATGATGATCTACAGTACCAGTTGGACACACCTTCCCATTCAGTTGAATGAGAAAATGTGTCCAAACTTTTGACTGGCACTGTACATGCTGAAATAATAATGACAGTGTGACACCAGTAATGTGGAGGATAAATTATATTGCTTTTCACTCTCGTCTTCCATCGCTGGAAAAGAAAATAGCAGAGTGGTTAATGCAGCAGTGACTAGGCACTGAGTTCATACTCAACTGCAGAATGTAACTCAGTCGGTACAAAACTGACAGTCAAAGACATGCTTGCACTCATAGAGATGACCAAAACAGGAACCATGATTATGTTTGAATCATGTATACAGGGTGATGAATAACTAGGTTACTCTGTGTTCCATGTAAATGTCATATCCCGATTTAATAGAAACAGGATACTAGGATGTAGACGTGCTCATAGATGCCGTTAGAGCACTAGTCTGTAATAGAACCCCGCTGAAAACTCTTGCAGTTAATTGAGCAATAACGTGTATGAAACATAGGACTTAGATGCATATAAAAAAGAAGGAGTGGGATGAATAAAAAGTAAGAGCCACAGAGTATTTTAGGAGGTGCTGGTGCGTAGGCTGGGATGTTAACAGGTCTGAGATGTGGGAAGAAGATACAGGTTGAACAAGTTATTCTCCCATCAATCTATCACTGACCACAGCACTTTGTATTCTGCCAGGACACATTTATCTGTGAGCCCCAGAGGCAGTGTACAGCAAAGTTAGAAAGAGTTAGAGGGCAGAGAAGTGTAAGAACACTGAAGAGCAAACATACTGTCTGCTTTATGTAAGTATAAAGATGTTGCTTTTTTTTTTTTTTTTTTTTTTTTTTTTTTTAAATAAATGGAGGCCTGGGTATTGAACCTCAATACTTGTTTGGTGCTGATTAAAATGTGTATGGAAAGGCACTGAATCAGTCAATAACCAAAAGCTGGCAGTGAATGTCTAGTCAGATTTGTAGTCTTGTTTGCCTAGTCTTTGATCACATAGTTCCTGATTGATTTTTTTTTTGTGCCAATATTAGACTCTGTTATGTAGGCAAAGTTCATTTACATCTGCTTGTGTTTAGACAACATTTAACATTTTCATTTTTTTAATGGTTTTGTAGAAACACATCTGTAGTTATCACAGTAAACAGTAAGGTATTGATTTCATATTGTTGTGGTTGTACTAAAACCTCAGTTGTATTGTAACCTCAGTATCACATCAGTTGTATTGTGTCCTATTTAAATGTACTGGTATCAGCACACAGGTGAATTTTCTAAATGACTGAATTAATGTTTTGACAAGGACAATAATGGACATTAAACACATGACAGCCATGTGTTTTCCAAGGTTTCAGTAAGTCTTTAAACAATTTTATTAACCATGTTATTTAAACTAATGTCTCACAAGATCTGGAATAATATTTTAAATCTTAAAAAGGCTGAGGGAGTTTCATGCATCCTTGTCATATACTGATAGCTATTTGTTTATTTTTACTTATCTAATGAGAGCTATATTTTATCCAAATTGGTTTTATAAGATCTTGAAAAGTGTAAACTTCATTAAACTCACAAACTTTCAGTTTTCTCCTTCCAGGCTGCACTTATGTATGTTGATTTAGGATCAACCGAGCGCAAATATACAGAATATTTTTGAATACCATGAACTCAGAATTAGCCCAAAATCCCTGCTCGCCCCCTCTCCTCCTCATTGTTTTCTCTGTCTGCCCCTTTCCCCTCTCCTTCTCTCTTCTTCTTCCTTCCTCCCTGCTGAGCTGTCTCGCACTGCTCTGAATGAATGGTGTCTTTACTGAGCTCACGGACAATCAATCAGCCGTGCGCTGTCTCCGGCGGCTGGCTGTCTCAGTTAGACAGTTCTAGAGGGGGCCGGGAATGGTGAGGGCTCTGGTGGCATCAGGGGACATTTCAGAGTACATCTGTCTTGCACAGCTCAAGTCTGAAGGAGCACAAGTGAGACTGTAACTTGGCCTGTCTGAGCGGCAGATTGTTACTTATCTCCTCAAAGACAATTACACCTTATTTTTATTCCTCAGTCTGTCATTTTCCCATCATATACGTATAACAAATGCGTCATCACTTCACACCTTCATGTGTTAATTTTCAACTCAATAAATACACTCAATTGAGGCTCACCACTGCAGCTATTTTTGATTATCTTTGCTGTAGAGCAGTCTGGTAGATCCAACACACTCTATTATAAGTGGGACCCACACAAAAGATGGGTTTAGAGAGTTTTCACACATCCTGAAAACCTAAAATTCTGTGATGCACTTTTCTAGTCAAACGGGAGTTCTAGACAATGGCAAAGTTGACCAATGTTTTTTGGAAAATATGCAACAAAATAATGATTAGGTTGTCATATGAACTGTTAAAGGCATGACAATCCTCCAGACTTGATTTTTGTGCAGTGTCCCTGGCAGCTGAAGTCCCACATCTGGTCATGGTCAAAATATGATATCAGAAGGGATCACGTTTTCAGGAATTTACCAAAACATGTTCCTGTTCTAGTTTAACAAAATAAGGCAAACTTCATGAGCCTATCAGTATTTAATTTTATCTGAACACACACAGCTGAATTAAAACTTTGCATAAAAATAACCAAATTATAATGAAACGAAGGACATATATCTGAATAAATTAACAAGATGAAGAATGTTATCAAGTATTCGCAGCCAACTTTCTGCCTTTCATAGTTTGTGTTACAAAGTTCAGTCAGTAGTTAAAAAGTATTGAACCTAGCCTCGCTGTCTTTATGATCACAGGATGGATGTGACTGAGAAAATTGGCTTTAATGTGACAGGTGATGAGGACGGATGGTGAGTAACATGAGGACGAGTGGTCGAGCCAGCCGCATTGTGGCAGGAAAAGGGAGCAGCTTTTTCCAACAGGAGATGATTGAGTTAATCAGTATTGATGAACCCCGTCAGACTGAATCTGATCGAGAAGGAGACAAAGAAGCCAATGCAGTAGTGAAATCATCCCACTGCTTCTGGTCTGCCAGGGCTGACAGACCCAATTCTGCCATCACACAAAGGCCAACTCTGTCTTGAAAATGGCACCAGAGCAATCGTCAAAGTAATATGACAGCGTGCTGAGGGACCCACAATGTGTTGTGATGGCCAATCAGACAGAGTCTGAGATCTAACCGATAGACACTTACTAATCACACAGCTGGTCTGTAGTTAGGCGAGGAAAGAAATTGAAAGAGCGAGAGAAAGAGTGAATACATGAAAATAAAAGAGAATGAGGAGGGTAAAAAGTTGAAGTCTTTGATTTGAGAGCAGACCTAATCACAGCAAGGTCTAATCAGTGACTACTGAGGCAACAGTGCCTTTCCTCTCCTTATCTGAACTTCTCAAAACAAAGACATTCAACTGAGGTCTGTTTTAAACGTGACTGAAAGAGCTACACAGAGGATCCTGGATATAAAAGAGAGGAAGTTTCACTGCTCACAAGTTCACGACTGCCTTTGATTTTCGATTAAGGATCTTAAAAACCCACAACAAAGAGGTGGTTTACTTCCTCAAGAGGATATCATAAAAGACAAAAAACTAAATCGCTTATCAAACATGAAACAGCATGTGGAACAAACACAGATCTGCAGGGGGCTGTCGGAGGAACTTCACTGTTTCTACCTGGATAACCGCCGCCACTCTTCTCCTGTTCAGAGGAGCAGGAAACTCAAATGCTGCGTTTGATCGCTCTTGCAATGCCCTTGAACTCCACACGTCCAAAAATATGGAGCCAGCTAGACATAACTATTGTTAGGTCCCCTCCCTGCCTCTCAGATAATCTAAATAATCATCTAAGCCCCTATTGCTGGTATGAAAAAAATGTTTATTTTATGAGAGCCAGTATGAGAGCCAGCACACACAGCAGCAACACAGCTCACTAAACAAAAGCTCTCACAGTCTGATACTGTTTTATCTCCACAACTGCAAAGCCAAGAGTGACATCTACTGGTGATGCAGTGAGCTACATGATTCCATCAGCCTGCACTTTACTGTCATAATCCATGTCATCCATTGAAAAGTGGCTTCAAGAGTTGTGACCTATTACATTTAATATGCAAATTAGGCTGAACTGTGTCAGAACTAACATTTGCTGTGTGATTCATTTTATCTTGGCTTTCACTGTGCTATCTTGTTTTCCACTTTGAATACCGAATCTAAAGAGCTGAAGGTCATGGCTGTGAAACGTTGTTCCCATCATCCAATGGGAAAACGGCAGGCAGCTCTGACCTGGCTACACACCTTGAACTTTGTGTGCTCTTTTAGCTTGAGACACCAAGATCTGATATCCTGCAGGGCTAGATCCAGGAGAAGTGACACTTAAAGCATGTTGGAGTTACTGGTTTTTGGACCTAACCGACGCTTGAGTAACACTGAGATGTGAGTTTGCCAGTTTAAACAGCAAACAGTCCTGTTATGAGTGTATCCAACACAAGTAGAGGAAGAGATTTTTTTTTCTTTGCAGGCCTGTTTCTATTTGAAACTATTTCCCCTTTACAGTAAAAGCAATTGTTAGCAGCCATGTTAAAAGTATGCACACGTGCATGCTAGTGTGCAGCTTTGGATAAAAACATCCAACAAATGTCAAGTGGAGAAGCTGTGTTAGCCTTAACTGCCCAGTCTCTTAGAAAACAGAGGGATGTTGTTAAACTAGCTTCAAGTTGAGCCCAAAGTTACTTTTGAGAGCTTTCTGAAGATATGTTCTTTCAGAGGTCACCAGAAGTCACAAGGATAAAGCCTATTGGCTCCAAGTTTAATGGTATAACGCTGTCTGCTGGAGGAGCTTTGTTAAGTCTGAATATCCCCTGCCCAACCTGAGGGTTATCTCAGGTCAGGCTAGAATACTACACATTTTAACAGAAAGCCTGTGTTTTAAACTTTTAATCATTGGCCTTTACCTGGCAGGAAAGATCTAAAAAGGACACAATTGAGTTGGAGTATGGAATCCAACATTTTTGGCCTTTACTAAGAACTAAAAGTCAGAATATCTTGACCACAGCTGCATCAGTTTTGACCATCCTTTCTTAATATAGAGTATTATTTTAATGGGCCCCTCCACAAAAAACAATAAAACAACTAGACATAAATAGTTTGTCCACTGTGGATTTTGATTTTCGTTTTGATTTACTGATCAAATTAAAATGTCAGCGTAAGCACCTTCTATAATTTCTGGGGAATCACAAAATTTTTTTTTAGAAAACTGTTAAATCATTATCATATAATCCTACTTCATCCTTACCCAATGAAATTGTTCAAGGTTCAACCACTATATCAGTTGGAAAGAAAATATGTGATGCATTCAATGAACACTTTGTTTCATCAGGTTATTTATTTGAAAATACCAGATTTCCTCCCACTGTCTCTGATCATAGTGCACCTTGCTGGGCAAACTAATTAGGCACTTAGACCTTTTCATTGAAGCCTTTTACGAATCATGAAATGTTTAATGCTCTTTGTCCTATTGATCCAAAAAGTCCAATGGGGCTGATCAGTTAGAGCAAAGGCTTTTTTTATTAGCAGCTACATTTCTAGTTGAGTGCTTAACTTGTATTTTTAATCCAACTGTGGTAACAGAAAGCATCCCTTTTGGCAGGCAGCCTACGTCCTACCTTTGCATAAAGGGGGTCAGTCCAATGAGCTAAATAATTATCGACCAATTTCTAAACTACCATGTCTAGCTAAAGTGTTAGAAAAACTGCTAAATGATCAAGTGAGAACATTTTTATCTCAACACTCCATTTTAAAAACTTATCAATCAGTATTTAGAGCTGGGCATAACACTGTGACAGCAGCATCAATGCATTAGATAACAATTAGATAACAGGATTGTGTCGCCCTTTTTATTGATTTATCTCAGGCTTTCAATACTGTCAATCATCAATTTTTTTTTTGAAATGCCTGCATGCCTCTATTGGATTTGATGAAAAGTTGTGTAATTGGTTTGCAAATTTTCTCAGTGGTAGAATTGTGGCTGATGGCTATCAGTCCAGTGTTAACAAGGGTGTGCCACAGGGTTGTATTTTAGGACCACTTTTATTCACAATTTTTATAAATGAATTAGGTGAAAAAGTGACAAACAGCACAATTCATTTGTATGTGGACGATGCTATTCTCTATACAACAGCACCCTCTGTTGCCCAAGCGGTTCAAAACTTGATTTCTGTGCTGTATAGCAAACTTTAATTGATCTTGAATTACTGTTAAACTCAGATAAAACAAAATGCATGCTGTTTTCTAGAAACAGTTCCACTGAAGTGAATATTACTACTCTTAATGGGACAGCAACTGAAAGAGTATCCTCTTATAAATATCTTGGTTTCTGGCTTGATGACAAGCTGTTCTTCAAAAAACATATTAATGACCTGAGTCCTTAAAAGCAAAACTGGCATTGTTTTATAGAAATAAGGCATGTATTACCCAGAACTGCAGAAAGCAAATTGTTCAGTCAACCTTATTATCCTTTATGGACTATGGTGATGTAATTTATATGCACTCTCCTGCCTCTACTCTTAAACCTCTCGATGCAGTCCATCATTCCTACACATTGCTGTATACTATATGAGAAAGCTGGGTGGCAGTCATTGGCAGTGAGAAGAGAATGGTACTGCATTGTATTTATTTACAAAGCACTTCTTGGCAAACTTCCTGGGTATCTCACATGTCTTTTTAAGTATAGATCATTTTTACACTGCACTAGGCCCCAAGACTATTTGGTCCTTGAAAATCATCATGTTAGTATTGAGATTGCTTATAAATACTCTGCTCTACACAAGTGGAACAATCTGCTTGTAAAATTAGACAAGCTAATCCCTTTTAATCAATTTAAATCTCTTTTGACTGACAGAGCAGTGTGAATTCATGTGTTTTCTTTGAATTGATGTTGTCCCTTATGTTGATGTCTCCGGCCTGTTTGTTGTATAATCTGTTGATGTATACTGTAACTTCCATGTGCTTTTATCATTTTATATGTACTCTAATCAGGGCGTCCTTCTAAAAGAGAGTTTGCTCTCTATGGTCCTCCCTGTTTAAATAAAGGTTATAATAATAAAAAGAAATAATAATAATAATAATAATAATAATAATAACCCCCCCAAAAATTGTGTGTGGTTTACTATGCAGGAATGGTCAGGAACAGCAAAATACAACATGTTGAAGATTTAGGCTATTGCCACTCCACTAAAACCTATGACGAATCCCAGAGGCTGAGTTGGATTAAAGTTATGATACAGCCATTAAAAAAAACACTCTATGTTTCTCACTGAAATGCGAGTTTCCCCAGAACAAGCTGCTTTGTTTTGTTGGGAATAGGACAGTTGATGCCTCAAGTGGCCTGTAAATGTTGCCACTATAAAACACTAGCAGGACCACATTATGTTATGTAACGCAGTGATCTATACAAAGTCAACAGTTCGAGATAAGAAGTTTGCACATGTACCAAACACGTTTAGTCTACATGAGCATGGAGAAATGGCCTAATGTGACAGTTTGTCACTCTTGATTCAAGGTTGTAGAAAGATACCATAAAAGCTATTAGTGGGCTGTGAGGAATACACAAATACAGGACACAAAAACCACAAAGAGACAACAAATCCAAGATCCAAGTCATGACATTTCATGGCAAATTGTAAATACTCTTTTTCAAATTAGGTAGTGTCTCAGAGAAATCATGATTCTATCCCTTTCTTAATATACTTCAACAGAAGCTTTTTATTTTTCTTACATTTGGACTATATCACTGTAACATTAGCTGTTCACTCCACTAATGGCTTTCTTATCCTAGCCTCATGAGACACAGAGAGAATGTGATTGAAAAACAAAATTGATTCATCTGCTCTTTGAAAGCCAAAACTCAAATCCATGGAGTAAAAGTAATATGTGACTCACTCTATGGAAATACAATTTCCTCTAAGTATTGATATTTTATGATATACTGCCTCATTGTGAAGCCCAAAAGGAATCATTAGACAGATTACCACTCAGAAATGCTCGATGACATTACATTTTTAAAAGACATATTATAATTGAAATGACCTTCACTGAGCTTTTGCACCTTCTAAAAGAGAAACACTGAGCTCACGGGTAAAACTGAGAATGAAACACTACGAATAATGGAATTCTTTTTATGTTTTCCAGTGATGACCTGTCAAAGTGCTGTCTGATAAGGGAGGAAACTGGCAGGAAGGACACAAAAAAAGAAGTAAAGGAACCATACAGTATTGAGCTGTCTTTCAGAATTCTGTTCTGTTCCCAGCCAAATGCTGTCTGACCCTCTATCCAGGTACAGGTCTATACTTTGACGAAAAAGGAACAGGACCTGTAAATCTATGCAGCTGAATACAGCAGAACACCATATTAGCCACAATAGTAGTCACTACTGCATGTTGCATTAGGCTGTGCTGATATTCATCCAGGTGCTTCACTGTGCTATGCTCAATTTCAATTTATTTCATTATGCTATGCTTTTTTATTTCATCATGTTTGTGACAGTAAACTAATTCTTAAAGATCAGAAGAAAAAGAATAATTTTTGTCTGATATGGTTTTTCCACAAAAAAGTAGAATTACCTCCTTAAAAATCCTTAAAATTACATCTACTCCTCCCTCATTGAAAAATCCAGAATCTATAAATAAGCTAATATTTTTCATTTGAATAGTTTAAATGCTGGACAAAAGATGTGTCCTACTTCACTGTAAAGTCTAGTATGAAAACAGCCTTCTAGTGTCAGACAGTGTCAGACAGTGTCATCTGGGAACCATGAACGTCTGTGCAAAATGTTCAGCCAAATCCAGTAAATGTTGAGATATTTCACTGGATAAGTGAAAACTGTGTTCCACTGATGGTGCTAGAGGAAAGTCAGGGGATCACCTAAGACAGTAGGATACATCTTCTGGGGATCACCTGTACCAAATTATATGGCGATCCTAGACATTTCACTAAAAAATAAAAATGTCAACCCCATGGTGGTGCTAGAGGAAAGGTCAGGGTATCATTTAAGTCATTAAAGAAGTTTTAAGAATGAGGATTTGTGAGTGGTGATATAATTTTATAAACTTCAAAGAGAAGGCCTAACTTTTGCATTAAGTTCTTTTGGATCATAACCTGATGCACATAGCTGGTCCTGAATTGGCTGTGCTAGTGGGTTAGAGAGATTTGTTTTAAATTTAAATTAAATTAAATTAAATTATGAAAATTATGGAAGACTGACTCGTGATCTTCTCGATCACGAGTCAATCTTTACTTCCTTTCCAAAACCTTTCAAAAAGGACATCATCAGTCTCACCCCACTAAACCATCTACTACCATGTTTACAGAGGAGCCTTACCATCGTCTGAGAGGCTGTTCTGTCAGCGGGATGCTCCGTAGAGCAGATCCTAGCAGCATGAAGAATGCCGAGAGGAGGAGGGAGGCCCGCAGACCTGGAAGACACAAGATATGGTCATGGAAGTGGAGAGAAGAGTGAAAAGATAGCAGACAGAATATAGGTGACTGAGTGACTGAGCATGGTTGAGGTCACTGGCCCAGATAATCAGGTTTCTTCCAATCAAAAGTTGTTATATTACTTCCCAAGTAGGGCTGTCATTCTCTATTAATCTGTTGTTTGTTTGTTTCTTTTAATATGGCCTATAAATGTAAAAAACATAGTGAAAAATGTCCATCACAATTTTCTAGAGTTCAAAATGCTTGTTTTCAAAAACCCAAATATATTCAATTTACAATTGTGTAAGTTAAGAAAAGTGTAATCAGTCTTAAAACCTGCGCACATAGAAACCAGGTGCATGTATGTGATACAAGCGCATAGAACAGTATCCAACACCATAGACAACATAGAAAAGCAGCTATTCCTCAAAATTGAGAAGCTGGAAATATTTGGCATTTTTTGCTTAATAAATTAACTGACTACCATAATTGCTGATGATTAATTTTCTGTTGATTGACTAATCATTTCACCCTTTTCCAAAGCATCTATGTGGCCAATAATAACACCAAACATTCTAAAACAGACTAGAGGAATCCCAAAGTTCCTTGTTTAATAACGCCTGTGTAATAACAGTAGTACAGACAAAGCATTTTTCTCTATCATCCTGGAAGTCTGTATTCTCAGTTTCACCCACATGACGCACATTTAAGGAAACTCTCTCAACTTCCCTATTCTATTTTTTCCCACGAGTGGTCATTCGCTGAAGCTTTGACTAACAGACTATAGTTATCACTGTGGAGAGCACATCAATATATTGACACCAGTGAAACAGTGCTGGGTTGGAATTGTACTTTACCTATCCCTGATGGGAAATATAGGTCACAGAATTCCAATATTGCGTTATGGTGCATGTTCAGGCTGCATTCTTTCAATATCAACGTGGGTATTGATTTAGTCATTTGTCCATATGTACTGTATGTAATGTTCTGCTGTATTGACAAGTCACTATTAACAACAAGTATCAACAGAGACTTCATCAATGGATATTAGTTATCTGTCAAGACTGTGCTCTTTTTTAAAAATCAAGAAACAACTTTTCAACAAGTCATAATGTAAATACACAATAAACCTGAATGAATGTCTTGCTTTCAACATTTTAATTCTTCACCAGTCAGGCCTATTCATACAGGTGAGAACATACCCAAATCAGTTCATCAAATTGTAATCTTCTGTAATTTTGCGACAGAAATACTATTTTTATTCTACTTTTGCTGCTGCATGTGGGCTAATATTTCACATAGTACTGCATGTGTATTTACTGACACCTACATATAGGTTATATGTTTACTTATCTTTGTTCAGCTTTGTTGTCTTGGATGTATAACCACATGCATCTTCCTGAACATTGTTCTGTACATTGAGAGCCACTATAAACCCGAGCCAAATTCCATGTGTATGTCAACATACTGGAAAACTAAGTAACCTATAGTTCAGAGAGGCCTTGGAGGCCAGCTACAAATGTGTAGATGAGCTCTCTCTCTAACACATTTTACAACACCAGCATACATGTTCAGCATGTCATATCCTAAGTACGTTATGTGGGTTTACTATTCCATGACTGCATCACTAATGACTTGATCTTATGACTGTAGCCTCTCTTGCATGGCAACTACTGCATTGTTGATCACCAGCAGTGTGTACCTTTGGGGTGGGGGGAAATCCCAAAGAGAAGCCAAACATTTTCCTCACTGACAAGTTGGAGTAGAGTCAGAGTGTGTGTGTGTGTGTGTGCATGTGTATCAATGGACAACAGTTAAGGCCTGTCACAACCTCTGGATTTCACATAGGTTTTTAAACAAGGTCACACCATGGCTTAATGCAATTTGTGAATGCTGAATGAGCTGGCCTAATTCAATATATGACTCAGTGGCAAAGACCTGCAAGCTGCAAGCATAAAGTTGAGCATTAACTTTATAGGTCTGACGGGAATCTACAGGTGGATAGTACATACTTGTTAGTGACAAGTTTCTACCACTGAGCAGCTGATGTGATGTGGCAATTTTTGTTTAAATTAGGCAAAAAAAAAAACAAAACACCCACTAATTGCTGATGAATCAGTATCACAAGATGAGTTATGTAATTTCTTGGCAAGATTTTCCTTGTGGTATTTCAATTCATCAGCAGCCTGGTTACTGAGATCTTGTTACTGTGTTGTTAGTGTATTTGTCACCTGACAAGTCTTGTCCAGGCATTGACTTCTGCAAGTTAGTCAGGTGATGCAGAGGAACTGGTTGGATGAAGTGCTCTCTGAGTCAGTAGCTCAAGTCAAGAGATCTCCTTCAGACTGCTTTGCCATCGCTAAAGGGCACTTCACAAAATGTTCTGTTGTTTCAAGGCCATTGTGAATCTCATCTTTCTTGAAAGAGAGAAGTCTTAAAAACTCTCCAAGAGTTGCTTATTCTGCATCAGCACTTTTTAACTCTCACATGGTTCCAACACTGATGTTGGACACAAGACACAGGAAAACCCTTGTGCCCTGACAAACTGATGTATAATTAAGCGATACAATTACTTTTACTTCCTTTTGCAAATGTCAAATATACAAAAGAAGAAATGTATCACTCTTTAATCATCTTAAGATGGAAAAAGTGCAACCTGTACAGGGTTCAGGTGCCCTCTTTTAAATCAGAGGATTAATGGGACAAAACGTCACTTATGATGTTACACTGACATCTGGGAGCTGTTCAGTTTTGTTTCTGTTACTTGAGCTAAAATGTTGTTCATCAATTACTGACAGACAGCACCAGCCCATTTTTGATAACAGCTATCAAAATACATTATGTCACCAGGGTAAAATCTATCGGTGTCAAAGTACCTCGTATTTCTAATCAGGTCACAGAATCTGACGGATAACAGAGCACTGTGTAACACCGGACATCGGCACTAATCTTATTTACTGTATGCACATAAGACTATCGTGTAGGATTTGAGTCAAGTAACGGCACCAAACTTTTTCTGAGTGAATAGCCATCAAAAAAGTCATGTGTCTTTTAAAACATTAAAAATTGGTAACATCCCTGTACAAAGTAGGGGTCAAATGAGGAGCCAAAACATCACAACGTTGAGAGAGGACACTGTGTACCAGATTAGAACAGCTCACCTTTTTTATCCATTAACCACATAAACAGCAGCCAGGGGACGAACCCCACTGGACCCCACAGAACCAGGACTGCGATGTCGGACTTGGTGAAGCCGTAAGCATGAACGGCCGAGTTCTGGATGGGACCCCAGAAGTTCCACACCATCCCCTGCAATAGTCCCAGCAGGGAAAATAGGGTCAGAACCAGCCATCTTCTCCCGTACACTCTGCTGTTTACCGGGTGATTGTTTGCCTCCGCGTGAGAGGGGACGAGAAGCGGCTCCCTTTCGGCCTCGGTGCTCGAAACGGCACCCATAGCAGCTTTCTGTGTGTCCGTTCAGTTTAAATTCTGCCTTTAATCGGTGTACAGCAGCGGGAAATGAGCTGCTCACTGGGATGCTGTCGAGCTCGAACAAAAACACCCCGATAGCCTCTGTTTCGGTCACTGGAGTTTACTGCGCATGTGCCACCGGAAATAATTTGCAATGTGGAAACTGTGGTCATTGGACTGCCATTTTGGCTCGTCTGGTGCATTAGCTTGAATAGGCTGTTGCTGTGACTGCAGAGCCGCAATGGAGTAGATTCACAGTGAGGCGTTCCAAGTGTAAATAGAAACCGTACACTGTCATGTGAGGTTTGTTTACTTCCGCCAGAACTTCAACTGCACGTGTAGGAAAAGGTGAGTACCCTGTTCCAAGGACCACTATTCTTTCCGCTAGCTACGTTAGCCTAGCTAACGTCAGCTTCCTTGTGATACTTTGACAGTGGAATGGATGCATGTTCCACAGCGAAGATAACGTTCCCCCAAACAGGGCCGAGCTAAAACCGTCGTTTTATTGTTAGCTGAAACCACAACGCTAACTTTCACTGTCGTGAGTTCTGATGTTCTAAAAAAATCAAGCTTTCTATCGGGAGCAGAATTTCATTGTGTATAGGCAACCCCACTCATTCTGCCATTTTATCCGGACAATTAGTGAAACAAAAGTGCTATAACGTCTCTAGTTCATGTTAACAGGTGGAAAATGTCTATCACAACTAACCACCAATACTATCAACGATGTAAAATGGGGAAAAACTATCAAAATGGACAATCTTTAACACAGGTGTGCTTTAAGGAAAGTTAACTTTGGTAATCGCATCAATATCAGAGTTCGACTGATACTAATTTTTTGAAGTCGATAATGATATTGATATGAGACTTAAAAAATATAATAATGGCACAGAGCCCTAACCTCAACTCCATCTAACACCTTTGGGACGAACTGGAACGCATCAAATCAGTGGCCGAGCTCACTAATGCTCTTGTGAATGAATGGGAGGAAATCTCAAAGCCTCCACAGAAGAATGGAGGCATATTATGGTTTTGGTATTAGTGTAACTTTAAATACTGACCATCGGGGACCTACATTGGGTTTCGGTGGCTCATTCTGTAGGGCAGGTAAATATTTGTCATAAGTTCTGATAGATTACATCCCTGACAGAATGAGATAACTGTTTATGCTACAGGTACAAACATGGTTGAAAATCAGGCTCCTGAGTGATAACACACAATTGTCTTTTAAGTTGTTTTATATAATTTATATTAGGTGTGTGTGCACACTGTGTTGGTAAATGACAGAACCCTGAAGAAGCAACAAGTACTGTAGAGAGGCACACAGAAACATTAGTTTTTCAGCAAGCTTAAAAATATACAAAGTCTTGTTCACCTTGTTCACCATTATTAACTAATTCCTATCTTCATCATCTGTGTTGCAACCCACTATCGGTGTATACTACAGGTCATGGCCACCACCACCTCCATTAAACCCTTCAGTCCAGAAGAGACTCAGAGGATTCTGCATCATTTGCAGCAGCCAGCAGTCTTCTTGAACATGACCTGTGGCTGGCCTGTTCTCCACTGGACTGCAGAGCACCTGTCTGGCTGCCTTGGTGACAGACTCGTGCGATTCAGACTTGGGAGAAAAGAGGAGACTAACGGTAGGAACAGAAGATTAATTCTGACAGATCTGGGTTGAAATAATTTCTGTGTGATAAATCACTTGGCTTGAACATGCAAAATGAAACCAGACTTACGTGACCCAAAAAGATCCAATTCAGGCTCTGCACCAAGCACTCTAAACAGACTCAAGCTGTTGTTTTGAAAGTACTGAGATGAAGATATATAAATAAAGAAATAGCTATATAGAATGTTGATAATACATATATATTTTTTGCTCAAAATATTTTATTGGTTTGTATTACTCAAAAGATATGTCATGTTGCATAAAAATTCTGAGAAAGGAACGTCCATAAGTGAAGGGCCCAGGTAATGATGAAAAGGAAATGACCACATGCATAGAGGGAGATTCACGATGGTGGTAGAGATCTAAGCAGACATATCAGTAGTTTTAATAAGAATCTAGAAATGGTCCCATATAGACATTCTCTCCCTACCCAGCCCATCAAGGCAGAACTAGAGTCCGGTTCTGCTTGAGATCTCTTCCTGTTAAAGGGAAGTTTTTCCTAAAATAAAGAGTATGGTCGAGACCTGCTCCATGTGAAAAGTGCCCTGAGATAACTTCTTTTGTGATTTGGTGCTATATAAATAAAATTGAATTGAATTGAACTGAATTGAATTCTCTCTTGGACTACCATTTCATTTATCTGTCCTCTGAGAGCTGTGACTGAAATCCAATTTATATACATAATATATGTATGTATGTGTGTGTGTGTGTGTGTGTGTGTGTGTGTGTGTGTGTGTGTGTGTGTGTGTGTGTGTGTGTGTGTGTGTGTGTGTGTGTGTGTGTGTGTGTGTGTGTGTGTGTGTGTGTGTGTGTGTGTGTGTGTGTGTGTGTGTGTGAAGCTTCGTAGGGCAATACCAACTCTCTATTTTCAGAAAAAATAATTGCATAACATAATAATTGCCTGCAGTCTTGGTTAGTTTTTCCTCTGACAAGTGCAGATTTACAGGTTCGACTGTAAGTAAGAACTGGATGAAGTATTGGAGGTTATTTAATGATCTGATTTTAAAATGTCACATAAGAAAAACATTGGGAGCTTTTTGTCTTTGAGCATCTGGTGTATGTTGCCCTCCATGTGGCTCTAGCAGCTACAGTAATGACTCCTTCTGTGATGAATAACAGAGAGCGTGTCCTCTGATAAAAGCTAGCTAATTAGATTTCTAAATCATCTTTTTCAGCTGCTACAGCTGACAGGAGCACATTGCTCATGATGGATTATAAATGCCATCACTCAACCGTAGACACACTTTGTTTACTAAAACAAAACCAAGAGTAAATCACTACAACAGTGATTTATTTTTCTCATAAAAGCAAGTAAAACAAAATCGCATGCCTCTGTGATGATGCATAGAGCTGCAATTCTTGTATGTGAATTGCATTTCTTTTAGCATATATCAACTGAATTGTTTTGCTGAAACTTTACTACAATTTTCCAATGATTACTCTCTTTCTTGTACCTTTTCTTGATATGTTCTCCTGCTCTCATAGCACCTCTGTTTGAAACCCAGTGCTCCTATGTGGAGGCCAAGCTGGGTCAGTTTCTCAGCTGGACCCGGGGTCAGGCTGGGACCGATGTAGGGCCTTTCTGTGACTACCCCTACTCAGAGTATTGGGCCTATGCTGACTACAAGTACATTGCCATGCTGTTTCAAGATCAGCCCTCCATGTTTGAGGTAATCAGCCTCCTGCATACATACATGTTAAGATATTGGGTCCACATGAAATCCAACAGACATGTTTGAGCAGAGGGAGATTAGGCTCAATGTTTGTTCATGTTTGTTAATTGTCACCTCAAAATTTTTGAATGACATTGCAACTAGAAAGATTTTTTGAAAAGCATGCAACTTTTTATAGGTAATTACTTTTTTTTATAACATACCAGTGACTGTAGTGTGTTTTTAAGTTATTCTGTCAGAATCAACAGCCATTCCTGGCTGTTAAAGTAGTGTATTTGTGATAACATAAAGGTTCTTGAATATTGGAGATACTATACAGATCAGACCAAGTACTTGGACAGTGGTGTCTGCATACTTATGTATCTTATGATAAATAATTCTCTCCCTGAACCCAAAACTTGGATCTATTTTTTTCAAGCAATGCAGTCATATTTACATCATGTAATTTTTAACAGCTCCCTACAGTGAGGTCAGGCTGTCTGATAGCAAAGATGTAACAAGACCAGCAGTTCAGCAAACATACCATCACAGATTTGGTCTTGTATCTTGCTGTGTTAGATCTAGTTTTATGTATTAAGCTTCAAGTGATGAACATGTTTTGCATAAATGAATGACCACCTGGTTCAGATATAATGCCATATTAAAACTAGTGAAAGAGAAACTCATCTCAATTTAAAAACATGTTTTAGTAGTATGTTCTTTATATAAATATGCCCATGTACTGTATGGCGATTATGTATCTTTATTGTTTCCATACTAAAAATGTACACACAATACATTCACATCCTGCCACCTCAGTGGGTCTGTATCACTTTATACATGACCCAAAAGTATGACATCAGCACCTGCAGTCTAAGCAAACAAAGTTATGGAAAGTTTTAAATACTGACTTTTCTTTAAGAAGATAATAAATACATTTTTAAAAAATTGTTACCCATTACTTTTTTAATCTAGTTGCAAGAGCGTCAGCTTATCAACAAATTAAACATTAAATGAAAGAATTGCATATTGAAAGACCCAAAATATTCCTCTCGTCTTTTTTTTTCAAAATGCTCATTTTTACTCTTACTATTTTTTTCTCTTTTTCAATTAAAATGTTAAGCTTTTGCCCATAACGATGTTATATTAGCTGCTATTCTTGTCCACCAATAGGTAAAGACATAAAAGTGCCATCCTTTCTCAAGCCGCTGCTAAACATTCATTTCATTTTTATTTCAGTGATAAATTTTTATTGGGCGTCCACGTACAATTATTACCTACTGACATTCATGTCTTTGAGACAGGCAGACGTGGGCTTTTTACAGGATAAATGGTGCTGTGTAAAAGACTGCCTGAAGGCTAGATTGACCAGTCTGTCATTTACAGCTGCCTGCATATATAGTAATGACTTCATTATTCAGTATGCTGGTGTGATTACTACACCTTTGTGCTCTGACAGGACATGATTGGCAGACCAGTTTTCCTTGAAAGATGACAAATACTGTAGCTGGGTATTTCTACACAGAGGCGTCCATTGGTTACCTATAATAGGCCCTGTCAAAGAAGCTGATGGGGCAGGAATACATCTCTGAGCTTATAGCAGAGTTGTGACAGTTGTGAAAATGTGAGTCTTGTCTCCATGTCATGTCATTATCACGGACAAAAAGAACAGACTTCTAATTTAAAAATCAGACTGTTATTTATGTTTTCACATTTTTTAGGTGGATAAATGTCATTGTGTGTGTGTGTGTGTGTGTGTGTGTGTGTGTGTGTGTGTGTGTGTGTGTTGCAGGATGTAAAGTGGTCCGAGTTTGGTTTTGAGGGACGTAATGGGAGAGAGAGCACCTTATGGATTGGCACAAAGGGGGCCAACACTCCATGCCACCTGGACTCCTATGGCTGTAACCTGGTACTGCAGGTGCAAGGACGGTAAGGATGTAGCCACCGTGACGTCACCCATTGGTTTCTGAAGAGCGGTTTTGAAGCTCAAAGTCGCCGTCGCCATCTTGGCAGTGCCTGACTCCACCTAACTCCCGGCTAATCTAAAATGGGCAAAGAGGTGGAGAGGCGGGCCGAATGAAGCCTGGTTGCTGAAACAAGCCACCTAGCGGCTAGCAACCTGTCACTCAAAGCGGCCACATCCTTAATTATGCATAACTTTACGGCTTAATAAAATTTAAATGGGTGAGTTATTACAGTTGACATGAAAGGGTAAATTAGAGACCAAAACCATTTTTTGTACCAGGCTGTAAACATGTTTATTTCTGCTGTGAAGTTGGGCATTTTAACATGGGGGTCTGTGGGGATTGAACTGCAGTTTTTGGCACTTCCACATTGGGTTCATTTTTTAGCTCCGGAGGTTGCCGCTTGGATGATACTAGCACATGTTTGCTGTATTTACATGCACCTAAATAACCAGATTCTGACACAAACACTAAACATGTGTACTGACTGAAACAGAAAACATTTAAGTGATCTTCCTGTTATGAATTGAAAAGTGGAACCACAAAATAATTAGTTTTCCTGTTTCAAATTCAATACAATAATGGTAAAATTATGGCCCACAGCAGCAACATAAATTATATGAACGTATGAAAGGTAAAACATTCCTCAAGAAGGCCCCTAATTTGCATTAACTTTTGGCTTATCTAAATTATATTAACAAATTAACTTGAGCCCGGGTGGAGGGTTTAAATAGCACTTTGGCAATTATGATTTCCCACTGTTCATTATACTGACATATTAACATTTAAACAAGATGTGGTAATCATCTCCCAGACGACTATCATTACAAAGTAGAGAGTCTATCTGTACTTTCTGCTTGCGGCAGCACTTCTGTATAAACTGATTAAACCTCTGCCCAGTGGTTAATTTTAACTAATTAATGTTGTAACATTTTAGTGACAGCCACAAATAGGGCACCTGTGTGTGCGTGCGTGCGTGCGTGCGTGCGTGCGTGCGTGCGTGCGTGCGTGCTTGTCTAACTCTACCCTACCCTGAAAAACTGCAGGAAAAATGTGGTAGTTCATAGGAGACTCTGCATGCAAACCAGGGTCAGACTACTGCAGCGCAATACTTTTTCATTCATTGTTCATGTAAATTTTTTTTTTTTTTTTTTAATATTTCTCATATTTTCTTTGCTTCTCCTCAGACTACACCATGAACAGTTTTTATTGGATCTACTTTCTGTCGCAGCAATTAAATTTGTTGACTGCATTTTCTGTTTTATCTATAGTAACTGGTAGTGTTTCTGGAAAGAGATGTTGCTTTAGATTTTTTTAAGGTAATTAGTCAATTATGTGAGCAATATAACTAAATATAATCGAAGTGTGATAAAAAACACAAGTTAAAAGTGCATATTGAATAACAGAGTGATGAATTTTGGCAACAATAAACAGTATGAAGAAAGATATACCCACAGAGATGACGAGTAAAATAAAAAGTGACATTGCCCTGTCATATGTGTGATAATGGGCCTGTGGATTAGAGGGAGGAGTCTGAAGCTAAACAGAAGGAAGATTCAAGATTCTATACAAGAGCAGCTGTATTTCACCACACGAATGGTGTAAGTTTTCTGCCTGTTAACTACCTACATCTTCTGCAACACGAAAGGTGCAGGGTACGCTAACTGCTGACACAGAGTGTGATCTGTCGTCTGGCCCCTGAAAGATGGTTAATTTGTCACATAGCTCACAAGAGAGTGAGGGAGGGCACTGTGTCACTGAGTCAAGAAACAAAAGGGAAAAGGTCTTCTTGTATCTTATCTCGGTCTACTGTTCTCCCAAGAGATCAGCTGTTTTATCTCACTTCTTGTAATTGGGTCTCAGGCTCTTTTATTTAGTATTGATCTCAAATGGTATATAATCCAGCTCAAGCAGTTCTTTGACACTGCAGATCCATGAAAATACAACAGAGCTGACTGATAGAGACTGACATTTGTGACAGTGGTGGGTCAGATGAATACAAAGCTGTAACGGCATAGATTAGATCACAAAATACTTCGTAATGCGATTTCAGAGTTTCAGCTCAGAGAAGACCAGATGGTTTCACATTGAATGATTTGCATTTGGGCCTGTCGACTCTTACCATTTCCTGTATATCATATATCATGAAAATGTTTACTTTTCATGATTTCCACGTTTTGTGTTGTGTTTTGAGCAAATGTAAGTGTATTCTGGGCCCATCATATTAAAAAAATGTTTAATCACTTGTAGTATTTACTATAGTCTATCAAAGTGCAATAAAGGTTTTGTTTACAATTTTGTAAAGCTGTGTTCTTGGCCTACAATAAATTTAGTTTCCTTTACAGGTAACTGAAATCACTGGACATACTAATGTTTAACTTGCTCAGTTGGCTTACATCTTATTGAAATCATATCTATCTATGATGTTTCCTGTATGCAGGAAGCGCTGGCACCTGTTTCCTCCAGAGGACACTTCTAAACTCTACCCTACCAGGATCCCCTATGAGGAGTCCAGTGTCTTCAGCCAGGTGGACGTTCTCCATCCAGACCTGAGGAGGTTCCCTGCTTTTCAGAGAGCCAGAGCCCACACCGTCACTCTACAGCCAGGACAGGTGAGAACCTTGACACAATATTTTGCATTACAATGTGACAAAATGCTTCACAAAGATCGTGTTATTGGCTAAATCTATTGTAACTGTTTGTATTATCCTAAATTGGGCTGCAACTAACAATTATTTTCACTATCCATTAATCTGTAGATTTTGTTTCTCAATCGATTTCCCAAAGCCCAAGATGTCCTCAAATTGCTGGAATAGAGAATTTGGTCATTTCTTTCTTACAAAATTACTCCGAGCAATTAATCAATTATCAAAATAGTTGGTCGATTATCGATTAATTGACTAATCGTTGCTGTTGTAATCCTAAAGGTGGTCAAAGCGAATGTGACAGTCAGAAATGTTACATGAATGTTTTTCCCTTGTGAAGACAGGCAGACTATCTGTTCATGACTCATGAACTTGCTGATTCTCTTGAAAAAACAAACAAACATGCCCCTGACCAGAAATTGAAGTTTGTGTCTGTGTTAAATTACATTTCATGACCAAATGAAGTGTTAGAACAATGTTATTTGAGTTCAGATACTTGCTCTATGTGTTAATGAGGACATTGTTTACACAATGAAGATGACATTCTCATCTAGACAGTATTTGGTAGATTTAGTTGTAAGTAGATAAGAATCTGCCTGTGAAAGGAAGAGATTCTATTACTTCCTCTTACCTCTTTTTTCTTTTCTTTTTTTTTTACCAAAATCTATAAGAATACAATTATAAACCAAAGAACAGTTCAAACCTGCCTGCATGCACATTTAGAATTACAATTAGAATATTCTACAGTCATTGTTTGTTTTCAGTCAAACTAGTTGTATTGAACTGTGAGCCTGTACAGTATCGTTACATCCCCAAGGCTACATATTTTTCAAATTATATCAAACATTTAACTAAGACACATCAAACACTATTTTACAGAAATTGGAAAACCATCATGAGTGATTGCCTGAAGTTTTATGTTATGCAATACTGTAGCTCTACATTTATGCAATGAACTGCTTCTGATATAGAAGCAATAACCATAAAAAATAACCATAAAAGCTCTGAACATGTAAAAGTAGACTGAACAGTGGATTTATTTGTCATGGTGTCCTCCATAAAGGTGTGAAGCAAGGCGATGTTTGTGACTTGTGTTCCAATTAAAATCTGGCATCAGTATAACTGTGTCACCTTCAACAAGCTGGAGGTTTTATATGGAAGGAAGTGGAAGGTTAAACAACATAAAAGTCGACTGTGTCATCACTCTTGGTGTCTAGTCAGGAGAAAAGTTATAGGGTCAAGTCCACGCCAGTAGATCAACTGACAGATTGACAAGTTCCTGTAGTTTGCTTTAGAAGCGGGTGGGTTGAGAGTGTATAAAGTTATGATTGATGTGTTGTTCAATCAGAGGTTAGCTGTCATGATGCCTTAATTTTCAGGAAGTTCTCTGCTATTTTTGAAGTAGTTTTCAATTCTGAATCACTGCAAAAGTTTTCCTGGATGTATTTGTCCTTCTTAGCCTCATTTCAGATTCCAGCTGCATTGTTTTGTTTTTCAAGAGTCAAAATGGTGACAAAGCAATTAGCCATCTGTCTCTTTTTCACTGTATGTGCTGGAGCTCCTGCAGCGTACTAAATACACCCCCATCAGCAACGCCAAGCCCAGCTGTCAAGTAACTCTGAAGGCTGGTTGTAGAGCAATATGCACGTCAGGATCACCACTGATACCACAGCAGACCATTTTGCTTGTTTTATTTAATGTAAATGGACCGTGGATTTTCTTCCTTGACTTTTAGGAACTGAATATGGTGAATATCTAAACACGAAGTAGAAATGTCCACTTCTTACCTTTTGGAGCTCTTTGACCACATTTCACAGTCTTCATTTAGTGAATGGAGTTGCCTCAGATGTTATCACATGACCTTAATCTGGACCCTCTCCTTCAAACATGGCCTAACCAATCCAGGCTTGCATGCTGTTGTCAGGCTAAACTTATCCTGTTAATTCTCATTCAGCTAATTTGTTTTTTGAATGCAGTTTGAAGACTGATTTATTAATTCTGGAAGTTATCTTGTTAAGTTATCTTGAACAATAGTGCATTTTTTATTTAGAAATGAAGGCAAAATGAGTATAGAGTTGAAACCGTGATCAGCATTATTGGCTGCGTGTAGATCATGTGATTGCAGTTACATGAGATAGGTGTGTAGATTAACCTCCCAGCGTGCACTGGGGCAGTAGATTCATGGAAATAAGTGTGTTTGGTTGCTGCATTCTTACTGGTCATATTTTTTGTTCTACATTGTGCTCTACAATGTCTCCATAATCATAAGCCTGATATGAAAACTAAACCTTACTAAAAGCAGCTTTAATTGCGTAAACAACTTCCATCAAAGTGAGTTCTGCGGTTCATCATTTCATAAGTCTTAGTGTTCAAATGACAAATTCCCATTTCAATGTCAAATTAAATGGCATATGGCTGGCTCTCAAACTAAATTTGGATTGGTTCTTTTTTAGTGTACAAACTTTAATTTTGTTTTTATTTTTGTATAGTTTATAATGTATAAGTATAGATGACTCATTACTCATTATGAAAATAAATTGTAATAATTACACCAGCAGATCATAATGATTTCACTACCCTGTATGCTCTCATCTACAGTCATAATCATATCAACATTCTTTCATTATATCTCTGAGATAACCATTTGTATCAGGTTCAGCTTAAAACATCTTGGTCATGATCTAAGTAACTGTTAAAAGATGCACTTTTGCAGGTTTGGACTTGTTGGTCTGACAATAGTTTCAAATGAATTTTAAGCAAGTTTAGAAGAACCAAAAATCCAGACTCATGTCAAATCATCAACATTCTAATTTGGATAACTCGGTTATCCACATATGAATAATGGGGCCCTGGTCCCCTAGTCACACAGACGCCTGTCTCGGTCCAAGTCTGGCCATTGGCGTCAGATGACAGTGGCCTCCTTTATCCACCTACCCACCCCCAGTCTCACCTTGAACCCTCCCAGTCAATGCTGTGGCTTGTTTTGTCCTGTTGTTTATGTACAGTTGAAAGCTACAAGCAGACCTTTGTGCTTTGATTCTTTTCCACATACAATGAAATACTTCAGCTGTCTATGCAGCATATACTGTATGACCACAGTAATCTCCCTACAAGATAGCTCCACCTCTGCCTATCAAAGGACAGATTATTCTTCTTGTCTTCTCAGACAGCGGACCATGAATGAATCAGGACTGCTGAGGTGGCAGAGAATCAATAAGGCTTGTCCATTTTAATAAAGTCACTTTATGAATGGATGATGTGCTGTCTCTGTGGGGAAAAAGGTGTATGCTGCCATCTAGTGGATGATCAGTATGGTTACGTAATCCCGTATCAGAATAGTTTAAGGAGACAAAAAAGAAGGGAGTGGAAAAATCACTAAACTCTTAATCCATTTAAGCTCCTGAAGACTTTTTATCTTCTCTGCTCAGGTGCTTTATGTCCCCAGACACTGGTGGCACTATGTGGAGTCAGTGGATCCCGTCACCGTCAGCGTGAACTCCTGGATTGAGCTGGTAAGCAACCCAGCTATGCCTCTTCCTCACCTTGAACTCTTCAGCTCAAAACTTGACATAATGAAAACATGATCCATGTATGCCAGACAAAATTTGGCATTTGAGAGAAGGCATGTGAGCTCTTCTCCTCTTTGACCTGCTCTGGTTGATCCTAACAGCGGTCACTGCTCCCAGATGAAGGCCCCTCTCAGCTTTGAGTAATGAACAGACCCGGCAGTAAAAGATTCCCAGTCATTATAATGAGTGTGTGTGCACAACGAGGAGTGTGTGTGGCATGAAAAAAAGCTCCCCGCTGCCAGACAAATGTTTATTCAGAGAGCGGGTCCCTCTCCAGCTTCCCCTGCAAGGTCACAGACACAACAAACTGTGTCTGTAGCATATGTCCAGACTGTCTTTGTCATTCAGTGTAATTATCTTAATATGCAGTACTCATTCTTATTTGGCCTGGCTTTTTGTTCCTGTGCAGGAAGGGGATGACGTGGCAAGAGTTAGTGAAGCTGTGACCAAGGCTGTTGTCTGCGCCCTTAAAAGCGGACCGAGTGATGACAACACTGACGAGTGGCTCAACCCCACTGAGGTAGCAAATGAATACTCTGATTTTAATTACTCTCTCAAAAAAGTAGCTTTTGCTGGTATGGATATCTTACTCTTGGCCACCAAAAAAATCCAAAAAACAATAACAAAGACAAGTAGTTTTAGTTAAAAAATTAACAGGTTGCTGTATGTGTTTACTATTCAATTTCTTAGTATTCTATTCAATTCTAAAAACTAATTCAATATTATCATGAATTCAGTTTCAGTTGAATTGTATCATGATGATATCATCATAATATTTAGCAAAATTGTGGTCCAAATGAGTACGTTTGACCAAATTAATTGATTAAATAATTAATAAAAAACTAAAAAAAAAGTTGCTTAAGTTTTTGTTTTGCTTGTGTAAAAACTTCAGTCTGATCTAATGCTTAACAGTGAAACACTGTAAGCATTGAACATAACTTTGTTTATTTTACATGTGATTTTACATGCATTTGCCATATCTTGACATATCATTATTTTTTATTGACATGCTGATATTGATTTCATCCATATTGCAAGCCTTCAGTAAATCTACCTTTTTTCTGTCTGCATAATGCATGATGGTCTTTAGCTCTTGGCTTGTGACCATCAGTGTACACTACTCTCAGTCCACTATAGGGTATGATAAGTCACTCTACAAAGCGGGGATGAAGTGGGAATCACACTATGTAGTCCACTATGTAGTGAATAGCCAATGATTTTGTGGGCAGGAGTTTTTTTCCATTCAAACATCCATAGAATGAATGCCTGCCTCATATGGGTTTAAAAGCCCCCTAAACAATTAACTGTCCCTTTTAATTAGTTGTGAATTTGAAAGTGCCTACCTCTGGAGACGGCACCTCTAACTGGTTTTTGGTTGGGTACAAGAAGTCCTCCATTGTGCAACTTAGTTGGTGTAAAGTATATCTAAGCTTCTCCATACAGAGGGTATATTACCCCATATAAGGTATATTATATTTATCCCACCTGCTGGAGGTTATTTGTGTGTAGTCACAGTATGAGCTGCAGTATAGAAAGACAGATGTTAGGGAGAGACTAAACTAACTACAAAGAGAGGAGTAAAGGACTGACCTTTAAACCCTTTTTACTTTTTATTATCTGTTTTAGAAGCTTTTTTTGCCAAACTAGACAGCCGACATATAATAATGTGCTACTTTAAACTTTAAATCAGGCAGTATAAATGATTTAGAAAATAATGTCTGTAAAGTCTTTTCACTGTGCACTGCATTTCTGAGACAGCTACTGTATATATGAGCTGTAATGGAGGTTCTGCAGAGCCAGCTGAGTATATTTTATCTCAGCTTGTGAGCATGTGAACACAGACATTACTAAAAATGCAGAGGGTTCCCCAAAAAATTCAGTAGCCAGCCAGTCAGTCCCAGTGAAAATTGGTGAACTCTGCTGCTTTCACCCCATTTACAATAGTGTTTTGTTAATACTACCACTTGGGGTCGCTAAAGTCATACATTTTCACATTCTACACAGTATAAAGGGGCTTTAAATATTAAGTGTCTTGCTTTCACAGATGCATAATAATTAACATTTCTATGAAAGGTCTAATGTTGAATTCAAATTCCAAAATCATAGACAACTTTGTACAGGTAAACATCAACTATAATGACATTTAGATATAAAAGTAACTCGACACACAGAGGTGAGGAGCTGATTGTTTACCTGGCAGCTGCTGCTTGTTGAACTCTTTGTAACAATGTAACCTTTGTCTCTCTTGTGTTTATGCAGGAAGGAGTAGCATCGCATAATGAGAACATGCAGTATGTGAACCTGGCAGTGAGGGCCTGTGTTCAAAGACAGAGGAGCGTCTGTCACAACAAACTGACCCAGGACCCGAAAGACACTCCTCCAGTCAAGCGGGACTCAAGTGGACAAGTCAGGAGCAACAACGACCCTGTTAAGGACTCTGCGCCCATCTGTTCTCCCTTTGGGCCTTATCTCATACCAGTGCACTGTCAGCCACAGACCTCACCAGAAACAAAAGATCTGGAGGTTAAATCCTCCAGGAAATGTGTGGGCCATACTCAAGAGGACTGTACTGCAGCTCCAAGAACAGAACCTACATCTGCTGTCAGACTCCAAAAGGGAAAACATGAATATAGCCCTGGTTTAACTCACTGTAGACCATGTGACTGTGGTGATGGGAACTCAGAGCACCCACAATCAGAGGCCTGTCAGGAATTAAGACACACAACAATAACCACTAATGACCTGCTTGACTGCCTGGTGCATCCTGATATCATCGCCCGTGTCACTGAACTTTTATTAAAAAGGCACAGAGGAAGTCACAGGACCAACACATCACTCCAGCTTTAATACTCACAGGCCAGAAACAATATCTAATATACGCCCAAAAAAGCTCCTCACTAAATAGTAATGCCACGATCTGAAAATGTCAGGTTAAGCCTGTCTTAGCTTGTCTCCTCCGGATGTCTCACTGGAGTTTGCTGTAATTTAGAGCTGTGAAAAAAAACATCCTCCTTGCTACTGCTGATGCTTCGGTGTCAGTAAAAAGTGAGAGAGGAAAAATGAAGATTAATGCAGCATTTCACCCTACTTTTCTTTTTCCTCTCATCTGTCAAGGTCTTCCGGAGATTAAACCTAAATGCAAGAAGTCACAACCAAAACAAATGTTAATGCAATGAGTGACGCCATTGAATGGCTCTAACATTTCCTTATTTTGTTGTCCTGCACATACTAATCCTGTTTGGTTCTCCCACATCAAGAAAAATGACCACTTAAATCAATTTTATATGCTAATACGCCAAATAATTCAAGATGATATTCCAGGGATGTGAACATTTATTTTCAGCATAATGTTTCCCTGTCATTTAGTGATGAGAATTGTCATTGAACAGGCACTGAGGGCTGATTGTAATGGTTTGGTGATTGATGACAGCTATGAATGGAGCAATGAATGAAATGGGTCTGTTTGAATACAGTCTGCTGCTACAAGTCACACATCTATGAGAGAAGTGAAGGGCGCTCATGCACAAGAATAATAAATGTGATCTTTCCACTAACAATGTCTCTGCTAATTACTACTGTCCTGACTAGGTTTCCACTGACATGAGCAGACCATAGATATTTACACTTTCAACATAATATGCTGTGGTGCAAAATTGTTCTAGTTATGTGAATTAGAAAACTGACAACAAAGCACATTTTAAATGTTCTAAAATTTCAAACAGCACAAAAACAAGTTTCAGCATCACAACAGTCTATTTACAGAACTTTATAGGGAGCAGCATAATTTACACGTTTCCCTGAATAAAGTGTCCAACAAGTATTTTATGACTTTAAAGGACCATACAGTTTTACTGGTTTTTGCATGTTTTAACACATAAATTACAAATCACATATAGTACTTTACAAGATTGCTGACAATTTTCCATTTAGATTTATTGAATTCCCACCATCCAGGCTGCTCAACTTGCAGAGACTTGAAAATTACTTGATAGAGAATCCCTCTCAGTGAACTTTCCCTTATTGTTGTACTGTACAGTAATACAGCTGCCAGTAGGCTGTTTTCCTTATGTAATGTGTTCAAGAATGCTGTCACATTTCACAATGACAAGCTTTGATTTCAGAAAATCAAATGTTACTGGCAGCACCTATATTTCAGATATTGACTCAAAAAGCATTTTTCATATCAATCCCTGCTTGCAACTGCGCTACCAAGAAATAATAAGGTAACACAAAAAATAAAGGCAAACAAATGGTTATCCTGATGTATTAAACATAAACATATGAATGATTTTTTAGTGTTCTGGCAGCTTCCTTAATGGCAGGACAACAATCAAAACATATGGTATGCTTTGGAAAACATTTAGCAGTAATGTTATCTGCAGATTTTTAGTAATGGCCTATCACAGGCAAAACCACCAGTAACTATGGTCCCTTTGTATTATTGTCATAGACACAATGTAAACTGAAACCTTTCTCCAAAGTGTTCTGTCAAAATCAATATAGATTAAGACATTATTTAGCATCATAGAAAATATAACATTTTGACACGGAGTTAATATGCAACAAATATATAGAGCATATATTAATTGACATTTATCTGTATTAACACTATTTGTTGATCAAGGTGTAGGAAATCACACAGTATTTTGCCTCACTACTTCACTGCTTCATGCATAACAGTATTCACTCTCGTTCAGAAAATACTTTTCTTGCCTTGCTGGTTGTCAATTTAGAATCTACTGGAGTGTTCAGAAAGGTTTCAAAAAACATTAATGGTGTGACAAACAAACACTAAACTTCAAACACAGAGAATTGGTTCATTTTCACAAAAAATGTACCTCAAAACCAAAGCATGAAAAGAAAAAAGAATCTGAATTAAAACAGGGTACCTTCTCCTGATGTCTCCTTGTCTAATACATCCAATACTCCACCTTTGGGAGCAAAATCAAATCAGCTACAGCAACGAAGATGGCATATGAAATGTAGCACAGTTACAATCTGGTGCTCTTCCCCATTTTGTTCAAGTGTATGTCATTAGTTTTTTCCTTCATGTTGTCATCATCATCTTCCTCCTTCCCTGATTCCTCCAGGTAAATTTTGTCCAGCTGCTCAGGGTCAATGTAGGTGTAGAAGCAGGACATGATGGAGAAGATGATGCAGACGCCAAAAAGCAGACCAGCAAACAGCAGGAACTCTTTCCACTGGAACAACAAAATTCAGGTTAGTGTGTATGACTACGGGGTGCAGAGGAATTTAATTCAGTATTGAGGTTTGCTGAGAAAATAAAGCTTGTAACATGTTATGATGAAAGGTTATAAATGTAGATGTGTATTTTAATCAAGAGACAATAATAAAGAGCCCTTTTATAGAATTAAATAATCATTTTTCTCACTTCCCTTCAGTTGTTTATAGCCATGCAGGCAGTTTTGGTTTTATTTGTTCAGGAGACGTCTGACTTTGAGGTTTATACAGTATTTCCATCACTATACAATAGAGGTGAATAGAATTTCATTTGCGGTGGTCACAGCACTGGATGACATTTAGCAAACTCTAATTAAATTACAGGGAGTAACTAAATAATCCACAGTAGCTGGATCTGATTAATGTTATAAAGGCAATTTTTCAATTCTGGGAATACCCCAAACAAAATTCACCTCCACTGTATTAGGAAAATCTGTAAATTTGCATAAATCTAACAAACCACATGGACAAATAAAAACAAACTGACCCACTAGCGGGGAGTGAGAAAAGGTATGTTTTTGTGATTTAGGAAAAAAGCGCTTACTGTATGTATTTACAGCATGGAGGCATATTTTATCCATAAAATTGTTCCATAAAAAGGGTGATTGACTGGAATTTTTGGTATGTATACCCTCCTACTTCCTTATATTTCCGAAGACATATTTTTAAGTCTCCTTTTTAAGTTCCCCATGACGTTGTAGCCTACCTGTTCCAGTCCAGCCCCCTCCGCCACAATCAGCACTATTATGTTTCCAAATGCAACAGTGAGCAGCCAGCCAGCCTGCAGGACTGACTTCATGTTGGCTGGAGCCTGGAGGGAGAGGAGATCCAATATTAGTTAAGTAATGAGACAACAAGCCCTGGGCTTAAGCAAATTTTTTTTAAAAAAAGGATCACTATGTCTTAAGTGCCAAACATTCAACCCCTGTAGGCTTGAGATGTGGCTCTGAAAAGTTTGTTTGCTTCTGGCAGTATAGTCAGCTTAGACAACTTGCTTGACAACGATTACAATGGATTCTACAACCCGGGTTAATGGCGAAAAAAGTATCAAAATGTCCATAGACATTTCTCAAACCACTCGTGTAGCATATTCCTGTTTTCTGCTGTCCATTTGTATATGTTCAATATGTTCCAAATATTCACATTTTCCCCCATATTGGACTTAATACACAGCTTCCTTAGCATGGTTCCTTCCTTAGCATTAGCATGGTTAGCTGTTTACTTTTGACTAACTGCAGCTTTGTATTTAGTCCATCTTGGATTTTCTTTTTCTTTTTTTTTTGCCTCATAAGTCACTAAGAAGTCTTCCATCTGGTGAATTTGTGTCTCTTAGATCAGGGCTACAGCAGTAGTTCTAATGAATCCAAGCTGACTACAGCTTCTATCCTCCTTGAATAAGCAAGCTATACTGTTCCTTTCAAGCCTACAGGTTGAAACAAAGGTTTGTCATAGAGCAGACAATAATACAGAAGTACAAAATACATGCAATACAGGGCCATTGCCCCTCTGATAACTTAGTGTGTATCATGACAAACCTGTGAGTAGGAGAATTCCAGGCCTGTAATGGAGAACATGACCTCCCCTGCAGTCATCAGGATGTACTGAGGGATCTGCCAGGCAATGTGTATATTGTTGGCTTTCACATCCTCCATCTTGTGAGCCACAATTTTACCCGATTCCTGAAAAAACACACAGAGACGGGTCTATCAGGATGGATAACTGTAAAATTTCTGTATAAAATCAGCATAGCAAGCATCCTGACCTCTATGAGTATGACAGTGTAGGAAGCTCCAAAGTCCAGCAGGCCCAGGTCAAGAACTGAGCACTTCTTTGACTGTATGCTGCAGTTGACATGTGGGTATCTACCAGGAGGCAGGAGGTACATGAAGGATGAGAGGAATTAGACAATAATAAAAGGCACACAGACTAAAGTGATCTAACTATGTACAAGTCTACACTGAATTAATTATATACACACACACAAAATCAATAGTTATTTCAGGCATTGTGGTTCTGGAATTAAAACTCCTGATCACTTTCTGAGTCAGCAACATAACATAGTTTGGACGTGGCTTGGATTTCACGTTCATCCAAGCCAATTTGAAGGCTTGGATGAACAGGAAACTCTCCTTGATGAGCAACTTTTAAATAATGATGTTTCTTTGATTTAAGCCTGTTGACATCAAAACAGTCTTCTCTCAAGGTGGAGTTCAGTACATCAAATCACAGAGCTTAAAACTGACACTAAAGAGACATTGTGGACATGTGAAATGATGAATAGATTCCCAATTGCAATGACACTTCCTGGTTTGTAGAATTATTGGTTATGTAGTTTTTTATACAGTAGTTAGTATTTACACTGTCCATTCTGTTACCATTACTTAATGTGTGAATGACAATGAAATATGATATTTTACGTTTAACTAGGCAGTTTCCTATGAACCATTTCAATATACAGTATTACCAATAATTATTTTCACTTGGACATGTATGTTCAACATTAAATTCACAACAATAACCAAACGGATGGAAGAACGGGATGTCTCAGAAACTAAGCTGAGTTTCATTGTTGCGGAACATTTAGGACATATTAATTGAAAACTTGCAAACTGGAATTACAGCAGCAAAAATAAGTACAGAAGCAGCACCTCCTCCTACTTCACGACTCTATTACTGTCTGCCACGATGTCTTTTTTAATATTACCACTGGGAGCCACCAAAGGCAGAAATTTTCAAATGCTGCACATAAAAGCTTTAAGTTAATGTTTTTCTATTTCTGCTAAAAAAGGGACTGGTTGCCACCATTTTCTATCCGTTAACCGATTACAGTATTAAAGGTTTATAGTCTGGATTAATATTCAAATAAACATCAACATTAGCAATCTCCATTATGTCACAACATCTTTATTTAATACTGTTCACTGTCATTTTCACTGTTTGAGTTATCATTGTAGTGTTGCCAGTCAGACCTGTGCAGCAAATATTTGAACTAAAAAGGCAGCCTGTTACACTCTGTTGCTCCTCTCCTTCTAAGTCCCTGGAAAATATTTTGAAAGGTCAAAGAGCTGCTCTGTCTTGATGAGTTTGTAATGATGAAAGTATCATGTTGCCACTGATAACTACACTAGATGAGCTAATAATTATTAAAACTTTGGCCTCAGATTTTACAGATCTGTTAAACTAGTGCATTTGTATGAAAAAAGTATTTTTACTAACTTTGCACCTCAAACTTTAATTACATTGAATTAAATACTGTATTTTTGCATATGTAGATATGCTGTTTTTCTTCCTTGTCACTGATCTTGTTGTTAAATGTAAAAGAAGTAAAATTCTGAATCAGAAGATCTGTGTAAAGATGGGGGCCAGCTGTTCAGCACAGACTTTCAGACAAGAGGGTGACATAGCATCTGGGCCTGGTGCCTTCTTGATTTTCTGTCTCTGAAAGAGCTGACGCATCTTTTTCACACATCCTGAGTGCAGATGGGGAGTAAGTGGGGGGTGGGGAGGTCCAATATTCACTCTGCCTTTTAGTTCTGTTTCACCAACTCCCGAGGGAAATATCTGGCTCTTTAGCCACTAAATACTTAACTGAGTCTGTGTGTTTGATGCTCAGCAGATGGTGTAAAGTGGATTTTTAGATACTTCTCGATTGAAAACAAAGCAAGTGGTGAGATTGAACCTATACTGTAAACATGCAGGACGGAAAACCAAAAAAACAATGAGATAAGATGAGTTCACATTGATTAAAGCTGATTATAAACTGTACCATCTCGACAAAAGAAGAGTTCATGGGCAGCTCCAGGGGCGGTGGCTAGTTCAGACAAAACTGTAATAGTTTTTTATAATAATTTATTTCTAAAACCATGCTGGTAAATTGGCATGGGGGCTTTTTCATTTTGTTAAGATCACAAAGGTTTCAGCTTCTAAAAGCAACTGACTACTGTAGATACTTGTTTATCTTAGAATAGGAGTAGTCAACCCCAGGATCATGTTTCACTTGTTCAGAAACAAATGAGAGAAATGCACAAAGAGAGATTGTATTGAGTTACAGAAGCTAGTGGGACAGCAGCTCAGCTCAGCTGCTTCAGGATTTGAGCTTGTCATGCTATGTTAGCATGAACATAGCATGTCCTACTTACTCTCCCCATGGCACAGTCTTGTTACGAGTCATGACATAACCAGAGGGCACGTGGAAAGTCACACCTCCAACAGCTAGGTTTATTGTATCCAGCTGTGTGTTGAGGAACCTGTAAAATTAGAATTAGAGAAAACTTAACTGATTATTCAAGTTTAGATTAGTTGACCTACATTTTTAAAGGAAGGATAAGTTCCCATTTTTTCTCTTAAAGGAATTGTTTGACATTTTAAAGAAGCAGCTTCCTCCCTTTCTTGCCAAGAGTCAGATGAGAAGATTGATACCACTTAATCTGTACAGTGAATATGAAGTTACAGTCAGCAGCTGGTTTGCTTAGCTTAGTATAAAGACTGGAAACAGGGGGTAACAGCTAGCCTGGGTCTGTCTGCTTACCACCTCTAAAGCTCACTAATTAACATGTTATGTCTTTATTAAAGGTCCAGTGTGTAGAATCTAGTAGGATCTAGCAGAACAGACTTGGCAGAAATGGAATATAATTTTCATAAGTATGTTTTAATTAGTGTATAATCACCTGAAAATAAGAATTGTTGTGTGTTTGTTACCTCAGAATAAGGCCTTTATATCTACATAGGGAGTGGGTCCCCTTCACAGAGCTCGCCATGTTGCACCGCCATGTTTCTATAGTAACCCAGAACGGACAAACCAAAGACTGGCTCTAGAGAGGCCCTTTTGTGTTTTTCACGAGCCACCATAGGTTCTCCAACACACTTGCAAGAGTAGGGGATATTCAGTTTGTTGCAATCTGCAATCTCACCACTAGATGCCACTAAATCCTGCACACTGGACCTTTAAATCTGTACAAAAACCAAAATATAAAAATTACCAGTTGAAGTTGTACTTATTTATTTATGTGCTGAACTACTGTATTTCTTGGCCAGGACCAGTTGCCAGGCAACCAGCAGAGAGTCCAGAAAGTCACTGATCCTGGCCAACAAATAGTCCGGCACATAACCCCACATAAAACGACAAATTGTCATTTTACACTTTGCTGGTGGGCATTTTTTTTTTAATCTATGAAAGGTCAATAGGGCCATATGTACTTTGCAACAGCAGGTTTTGGACACTGTAATCATTCCTTTATTTTGGCCATGAAGAGAGGTGATGGGGGACAAAATCCACAGTCCTCATCCTGTGCAACAATGCATTCTTAAGTTCAGCTACAGCTATGAGGATGTAGCAATCTGATTACAGCAATGTCCACAGCTTGATTCCAACCATGGACCTTTGTTGTCATACGCCTCAATCTACCCATATTTCTCGTCTCGTGTTTCTCTTTTGCTGCCAAATAAAGCAAAAATGCCAAAAAAGATGGTAACTTTAGAACATAGTAACTCCTGCACACTTACTCCAAGCCACAAAATTTAATCAGATAGGATAATGTTTTGATCCTACCTGGATCAGGTCAAAAAGTTTTGACTTGAGTGTGCAGGCGTTACTACCTTTTCATTGATGCTACTTTTTCATAGCCTTGCACCTACGTGATGTACATATGATTACTCTTCTTCAACTTTACAACATAGCCAGTGGACTGCTGAAAGTTCATATCAGCTTTAACTGAACTTCAACTGAATGTATTTTTACACAGAATGAGGACCATGGATTTTGTCCCCCATCTCTACCAACTAAAATTAAATAGCAAGCTATTTCTCTTCTACAACATACTCATCTGCTCTGTAAATCAGTTGTCCTGTTTTCGCCTTTGAGAAAAACTCAGAAACCAAAAGGGAGAATTTTGCATTTTGTACTTTTTAAAAAAAAATGTATGATGGTGACCCCATCTTTCACGGGAATACTGTCTACATAGATGGAGAATTTGTTTCCATAAAGCAAAGGAGGCCAGCATGGACAGGAGGGATGATTACAGCAACCAATGACTTAGAATATACTGTACATATGGGCATGTGAGTGTGTTTTTTTACTGCAGACTTGAACAAATGTGAACATAACCTTAAGGGCAGCAAGTGAACTTCTATTTTGAAGTAGATGAAAATGTTTTACAGTGTAGGTATAAAAGATGAGTCTTAACCTCCAACATTAAACATATTTTACCTCAGAAGAGGATTCCCATCTTCACTTTTCGCTATGTTGTCGTGTACCTGGATTATAAATGAACACAGCCACTCGTTTATGTAAAAAATTCATTCTGTTCTAATTCATTAATGTGTTCTTATCTAGCACAGACTCTGCTTTTACAGTCTCATACCACTCACTCAATCATTGTGTGTACAGTATTTCTTTCACACTCACAAGTTTGCACTGAATTCCAGTAGTTTCAGGGTATAAGATGAGACTGTAGGCTTCCTGTTGTTCAAACGTCTGGACACAATCAAAGATTTTTCCATTATGGCTGACTTGAATCTTCAGTTCCTTGCTGGATGCTTCCAGTGTCACATATTTAGGAGGGTCCTGACAAAGACAGACCAAAGGGTTAATGAATGTTCAGGTTCTTTCCAAAATTTCCACCATTTGAAACATCTTAACACCATCTCTGACAAAATGAGAGAATGAAATACAGCATATCACTAAGCTTCAGAAGACAGAGCTCTTTACTGGCACAACACTCTTTAAGGATGCCTTTATTCATATTGTTTAGAAAATGTAACCAGGAACCTCACATAACATATGTCTGTGAATGAGGTCTCTAAAATGTTCCTATAGAGCAGATGAAGGCTCAGTCAGTGGTTGGTAAACACAAGTTTAACTTAGTGGGTTCATTAAAATGGAAATACATACAGTAAGAACTGACTAACAAAACGTAAGGTTTTAAATGTCTAAAGGGCTTTGCCAAGCACAAACAGCACAGTCATTATCAGCCTACAGAATATGTCCATCCATTCAGACTTTTCTGTACCTGTTAATTGCTGTGCTTTTTGTGATATTGTTCTCTGAATGCTTATAGTTTTACATTATCTGTGTGATCTTATTTGTATTTGTTGATCCCTGTTTGTTCTCTCCATATTTAAATATAAATCTGCTTGATATGTTTGGTAAATTCTCTGTTCTATGTGCTGCTGCTGTCTCACCTAGGAGACAATCCTGCAAAACATATTTTTAATGTCAGTGATGAATTTCCTGGTTTAATAAAGTTGATATTATTGAATTAAAATGATTGATAAACCCTGCACAGGCCAGCATTTTCTCACTGGGCAAACACACTCACACACACTCAGACCTTTGCTCAATTTTTGGTGTCTACAATCATGACTTGTGTTTGAAATGCAGAAAGAAAATAAGAAAACCCAGTGTATGAATCTGAATTTGAAAAAAAAAAACTGATCACTGAGGACTCTGAGCTGCCCTGAAACCAAACAAAATACAGCCTGTATCATGGCAGTTTGTGAAATAATAATGAAATTTAATTTATAGATTTGTGTACTTGGACACAAATTTTCCATTTTTTGTGACACAGCATGACTTTCAAACTAATGTATTTTTATTGGAGTATCTTTCTTGCCTGCACCACATTTTTTTCTGTTAGTCAGGACTCGGGAGCACAAAAGCTTTATTGTTTTCTCTCATTCATTTTTTTAACTGCTACATTACTCAACATTTAATCATGAGATGTTATCCTGTTTTTAACTCTTCAAATTCTGAAGAAATACAAAGTGGTAGAGCAGGTACTGGTAGAGCAGTTCCTGGTAGAGAAGTTCCTGGTAGAGCAGTTCCTGGTAGAGCAGTTCCTGGTAGAGCAGTTCCTGGCAGAGCGCTTTTTGTTAATGGCTCTGGCTCATGTACAGGACAGTCAACAAGCAACACCAAACTGCTTCCCCACCTTTTAAACTAAAACAACCCAGTCGCCAGAATAAAATGTTGGCACACACACACAACGTTGGATGACCTGGCTCAGGTTGTGGGCGGTTGGCGCGTTTGAGCGTTAATATTTCCAAAATAAACATTTTTACTTTTTCTTAACACATAACATCTAGTTGCAGTATAATTACTAGTTTGGCTGTACTAGATATTTGATTTGTTCAGTAGATATTTTGTTTTACGACCCTGTTTACATCCCTGAACTGGAAGAACTACAACTGTGGTGCTGATTTGTATCAAGCTGCATGGCGTGGCTCTAGGGAATTATCATTTTTTTAAAATGTTAGTGTTTTTCCTAGAATTGGAAGTTATAAATACTAAATTTAGAGTACACTGAGGAGTTTAAAGGGATTACACATTTGTGTAATGACATTTTAAATATCTAATTGTTAAATGGGTGAAAATTAATTTGTTAATTAATCAATTAATTAATTAATTTGACAGTGTCCCCAATTGTTGGCTATATTCACATGATAGCTGAGGTTAAAAGCTCTCTATAACAGTTGGTCCCATGTCTGCAGCTCCTTTTGTTATTGAATAATAAGCCTTCAAACATGCACCAAGGTCAAGGTTCAAAGGTCAGTATTTCAAAGCAGGAGCCATGTAGAATCTTCATACTGACATATGTTACTCTCCAGGTCGAGACCTTTACAATGATGTATTTGGTTTAGCTCTACCACAAAGTTTCGCATTTCATTGACACAGGCCATCCCAGGCCCAGTTTCAGAGAGCACTTTGAAGGTCCAATATCTAAAATGAAGCTTTTTGTTTGTTTGTTTTTTCTTTTTTAGTGGAAATAGTGACCTTCAAATGAGTCACCTTCAGAGATTACAATACTGCTGAATAGGGCATTACTACAGACTTGGAGGAAGGCCTGAAGTGCTTGGGTTAGGGTTGAATGTAATGCACAATCTAAAGTCCAGTTTGATGAAATATATGAAAGTGACGTGCAGGGATTAAATGAGGGATGTGAAATGTAAAGTCCAGTTTGACAAGCCATCTTCATCCCGTTTATATGACCATTGTACAAGATTTGATGCACACACACACACACACACACACACACACACACACACACACACACACACACACAACGTTGGAGTGCTTTATTGGCTCAATAGTAATTGGGGAAGACTATGTTTTAAGAAAGATGATTTCATACTAAATAATCTCAGCCACATATTCTTGGAAATATAAAATTAAATGAGCAACTTCCCACTTTACAATCACAAACTATAAAACACCTTTTCTTAACACAGATAGTGCCGTTTGGATTTGGGTTGCGACTGACTGGCAGCCATTTGAAATGGAATGAAGGCTACTGACAGCAGACAACCTAAAACAGCAGTGAAATGTGCCACATCCACCCACGATACAGTGCTCTTCCAAACTGACCAAAAAGAAAGTATTTCTCAGAATCAAAGGAGAAATAATTAAAACTGATGGCCTTAACATTAACCTATCGTATTGCTGAGTTATCAAGGTGTGTTTTTGTGTTGAGAAATGTTAAAGATATCATTAAAAGAAAACCTTAACACAGTGACAGTGAGGAAAATAGCCTACTTCTAGGTGACAGGTCTTCCGCTCAGCCCACTGGACTGATAAAATGTAAATAAAGAAATAAAAACAAGGATAGAATTTAGTGATTAAATGTTGAGTAATGTAAAATGAATAACAAATGAGAAAAAACAAAACAGCTTCTGTGCTCACAAGTCCCAACTGCACATGTAGTGCAGTGTGGAAAGATATTCCAATTGAAATACATTAGTTTCCGTGTACACAAATCTATAGATTAAATTTCATGACTATTTTACGAACTGCCATGATACTGGGTTTCTAAATAGTATAAAAAATTGTTTTTCTCTCCTCCCATCTGGTTACCTGAAGGTATGGGATCGGCTGTGGGAACGGGTCGCTGCTGGGGAACTGCAGACTGACATTACCATCTGCCAGGTTGAATACCTGCAGGAGACACTTCCCTGCAGGTGCAGGATCCACCACTGTTTTCTAGTAAACAGAGAAGAAAATTAGAGCACCAGAGTGATAAATATCACAGAACCCAGTCTTTTCAAGAAATTATTTTCCAGAAGACCTAAAGACTTATATGCTACTATTTATGGTTCATTCTGAGATGGTCAGAGCATTACAATGGGAAGATAATAAATATAACAATATGACTTAAAAATGTGTAAAACATTTTGTCAGCAGAGACAGAAATAGAAACAATAGACAAGCTGCACATCTATTACTCAGGAGAATATTGTAGACATTTGCGTCTTATTGCTCTTTTTAATTTTAATTGTTGAGATATTACAGTTTAAACAGTATAATAACCTAACTGTAAGGAAAGCTCAATGTTTTCCAGGACATTTTGGTGTCCATGTGACTGGAAAGTAGCATTAATGAATTCCAGGATTTTCAGGATGCATGGGAACTCTTGTTATATTTCAGTCAGGTGGTCTGTGTTCAGGCATTTCTATGTTTTCTGGCTGCATGTGAATGCAGGCAGGTATGGTTAGAGACTATTATTGTAACAAGAGGCGAGATTCATGATCGTTGCTCATACGTACTATGACGTTCACCTCCACCAGTGCAGCTAGTCCAAAGGCCAGTGCTGCAAAAATCATCCCTGTGGCCATTTTCCTTAGAGGCCTGAAGGCAGAGAGTATCAGTGTCTTATAGACAGTCAACACACTTAAGACACTTCATTATGGTAAGCACAGTGTGTGTTTACTGTTCTAAAAATCAGGCTTTATCGCTGTATGAATCATACTTTTCCACAGAGACTGCCTCATCACTTGTTTTTGACGCAATACCATTTGTTGCAAATGTGTCCTTTACAACCTGAGTTATCCTCTAAAAAACAACAAAAAGAGTAATTATAAAAGAGCCCTGTGCTGTTAATGTGTGTGAAACCACCTGATACCAAATTTGTACTTCAAAGAGTAGTTTTAGTTCCCCTTTCTTGGGAAATAAGTAGTGAAATCCTTATTTACAATACAAAGCAAACCTATGTTTTGCAATATGCTGCAAAAAGTACTGGATAACAAATAAAAGAAAAATTAAGCACCCACTCATCAGATTTAAATGTGTAAATATACTGTATGTGTGTGTACATGTGCACAGACATTCCCTTCAATATATGTTCCTGAAACACATCCCTGGCATATAAATGTGAGCTCACATGGCTCATTTTCCCAGTTTAAGAGGCTTCTAAGATGATCATGCCTGCAATAAAGACAGCAGTATCCAAATTAACAGGCTTCTACTCACGTGACGTTGATTCCGCAAAGGGCAATGAGCGGATATATGATGAGGTCAAAGATCGGCACAAAGAAAAGAATCAGCAGTGCATTTAACATCTAGACAACAGGGAGGGAAAAACCTTTAAATGAGTCTATAAAAGCTCACTAAAACTCATAAAATGACAAAGGTTAGAGTTAAACACAATTAAAGACACTGACATAGATACTGATTCAGTAAAGAGTTGGCAGGATAGCAGCGATAAACAGCTATAACAGTGTTTTCATGAGGATTGGCAACATCACTAGCGAAGTCAAACAGTCAATCAGTCCTCTTTAGTGCTTTATTTGAGATGCACTGATGTGATCCTGAGTGTGTTTTCACTGGAAGTGAAAATCATTTATGCCATAAACATGAAAAATACATGTTTCTATTTGGCTGGCATCTGTTCCATAAAAGTGTATACCAAATATACAAGTGTCACAATGTCTGTTGTTTTGTCTCTGTACTCCAGAACACTGACATCAAAATGAAACCATTTTTATGAAGTTAGGGGGTTTAACTTCAGCTTTAAGCATGTTTGAGGGTGTTCACATTAATATCATACTAATATGGACATATTAATATGAATCAATATGAATGTGTAGGACTGTTTATAATTTATTTTTATAAAGAACTTTTGGGGCATTTTATGTAGAGAGATGACAGGAAACAAGGAGAGAGAGATGCAACAAAGGTCTACAGTCAGACTTAAACTGGTCATGTTGCAGAGTCCCCTAATTATAGGAAAATGCAGCAGGACACTGGTCCTAAAAGTTATGGAAAAGGCAACCATGAACATTTTATGGACAAACAGTGCAGTGTCTCCCTAAACTTGGGACTGTGTGTAAAAAAGGGCTATTCCTACACTGTTCATCTGATGTGGATGTAAACACCCTAAAAAAAATTTCGCTTTCTTTGCGAGAGTTAAATAAGAACATTGATACCACTCTCAAGTCTGTATGTTAAGTATGATTGGCATAAAGAGTGGAAACAGAGAAACAGCCAGCCTGGCTCTCTCAAAAGTTCAAAAAATGTAGTTTAATCAGTGCACATTGAGAAAGGTAAAAAAACGACTGATGATTTAATGGTGATATAAGGGCAATAATGTAATATATGAAAATAATTAACCTGTTCTCCTCTTTTATTATTTTCATATATCAGGACATGCTATTGTACATTATTGCTAACTTCAAATCTTAATCTTAATAGCAGAGTTATTCTACAAAAAGTAGATCCCACTGACGGCGGGAGGAGCTGCACATACCTGCATTTGGTCAGGCAGAATGACGAAAGAATTTCCCTGTAATAAAACAAGATGATTTCAGATCAACAAAACAGCCGTTTAAACTTTATCTGGGATTAGGATGTGCATTTTCCAATAAAATCCACTAATCCACTAAACCTGATGGAGATTTATTAAGGCCATAAACACTTATAATTTACTGGAGTAAAAAGACACATTGCAACAACACCCTAAAAAAGGGAAGGTCTGTTTTATAAGACAGTTTGTGCAATCTGATGAATATCACAACCCATCCACTTATTTCAAAGTGCACTAAAAGATATTATCAGCTCTTGGGAATTTTGACAACAATGTTATAAGGAAACTCTTACAAAAGCCAGGTTCATCCCAGTGGCCTGGAGTGTCCAGCGGGAACCCTGCAATAAAGCAAAACACTGACTGTTATGATAATTTTTCTGACATTTTTTTTAAATGAAATTCAGAAATGTTAGATGTGGATCTATAATCAGATGGTTGTGTTGAGTGTTGGCCAGAGGAGAAGATAACAGATAGTAATGGGATTTTTTAAGACAGCTATGATACATAACCTTGGCCTTGTGGTAACTGAAAAGACTGGTCATGCATGTACTACCAGAATGCAATGAGAATGAAGCTGCCACTGCAATGTCATGTATAACCTGCTTTCAACACCTGATATATATGTCAAGAGGGAATTAAGTAGAAGACAAATTAAAGGTCATGCGCACTTATTCCTATTTATTTAAATTACAGACTACTTTAGCTGTGTTCCAGCTGCACACCACATACTAAATCAACACAATAAAGTATACTTAAAGCCCCAATGTCTGGAATTATTCTAATGCCATTAGTTTTTGTCTGTTAGAAAAATGGGAAAATCCTGGTGAAAAGTGGCACAGTCGGTGCTTTCAGCCCTTCATTCTGAAAGTCCTCTGCTGTTAGAGATTGCCAACTTCAAAAATGTCCAACATAGGGACTTTGAAAATGCGAGTATGCAAAATAAAATTGCCCATTTAATGAATATTGTCCCAAGATGCATTACACAACAGACATGATGGGGCTACTCACAGCTGATACACATAACAGGAACATACAAGAAAAATTTAATAATGACATAATGAATCCTTATAAGCAGATTATTTAAGTTTTGAAGTTTTGAATTTTGCCCATTATAGTTTCCCAGAGCCCAAGGTGACATATTCAATTTACTTGTCTTATGTGACCAATTGTCCAAAACCCAAACATATTTAATTTTTTTAAATCATATAAGACAAAGGAAAGCACGTTTGAGAAGCTGGAACCAGTGCATGTTTGACATATTTGCAAACATACAAACACAACACAAAAATGGTTTGCAAATCAATTAATGTATTGTATTGTTTTAGCTCTATTTCAGTTTGATTGATACAAACTGATGTTTGTATCGTTATACAGTATATTTGTTCCGCTGTGAAACTGTAATTGCCATAGTGTGAGTTGACATTTTAATAATTTGATATCACTTTTCTGCTTGAGTGCTTCCCAACTTTTTTGCTTGTGACCCTTTTAAGTGAAGCAATAGCCACTTGCAATTTTTTGTCACAGGTTTTATAAGTCTATGAGTTGTTTCATTTGAATAGTTTTTAGAGGCCTGAAGATTTCACTTTTTTTATTCCCCATCGGGTAATTAATCTTGCTCAGACTTATACTGCTTGTTAGGAACCACAGGACTAGAGGACCACAATGGAAATAAGTCTTTTTTTTGTCAACTTTGTTGTTTTATCCTTGACAATATGTGGTGTGTATTATATACAGTAGCGGTCATTACCTTGAATGTGAAAGTGTGTCCAAACTTTTGACTGGTACTGTATGTGTGTGTATATGTTTGCATTGTGTAAATTTGCTTTTATAAATTCTCATATAAAAACTATAACTAACTACTAATTGACAATATTTATTGCTTGTATACCAACTGTTAAAACAGTGCACTGCTAACTTTAGTGCAGTGTGGATGCTGCATTGGGTTGGGACACATATCAAAGAGATACCCAGTCTTTTGTTTTTTACATACCTGCTGATCAAACAGAGCCCAGAACATTGGCAGGGGGATGTAGAGCACCAAAACCCGCAGAACCATTTTAATCTCCTGGATAAGACGCTTCTGTTGACACACAAACACACAGACTGGATGGATTATTGATGCAATAAAATCACTTTCTTCAGAATCTTTGAAAAGTGCAATCCTCAGAAAACACTCTTGGATAGATACAAGCCGTCACATGAAAGAGTAAAGAGTAGGAGTCCTGTCATTACTGAGTACTTCTCTTCAGCCCAGTCCAACCAGTGCTTCCTCTCAGGGTCATTCTTCGATCTCCTCCAGCGATTTTTGATGGCAAACTGTGAATCATAAGTAACAGGACTGAAAATGGAAAGTCGACAGCTTAGACAGAAACTGCAGCAATGGGTGAATTCATGCCTTTATTACAGCACTAAATAAATAATTCTGGACATGAAATAGCAGATGACTCACCCCAATGCAATTACAAACTTCCAGTAAGATGTTTCCCTGAGGAGGAGTCATCTTATACAGACTGCTGCCAAAAATGAACACAACTGCACAAGATATATGAAGAGTTAGATTGGACTCAGAGGAGTGAAGAAAACAGTTTATGTTGAAAATGGCTGTTGCGCAATTGCTCTACTCGCCTTCCAATGATTTATGAAGTACTTAAGAACAATAAATTCTAACATGTAAACATGCCAAGCCACGATTGCCCAGTTGCAGAACTTTGTCTCCCCTCACTGGGTTTCATAATTTGTTTTCATAGTGAGTGGTCAGCCAAGCATGAATCCCATATGGATCAGAGGGATGGAAATTCAGGAGCAGAGACAACTGACTGTCAGGACTTATGTGTACTGGCCTTGATCAACAGGAAGCCAAGCCTGTCAAAAGCTGGACTTCATACAAACAAAACAAAATGCTCGCAGCATGCAGATCACAGCATGAACCAGGCTTAAATTATGAAATTTGTCAGTTAATCGAAATAGTGAACAGTCTATTTATACTTTGTTTTATTTTGTTTTAGTTTAATCAAAGCGCAAATGTCCTTTAGTAATAGATGTTTCAGATATGCGTTGCATTATCTGCTCCTGACCACTGAAAATCTCTGGCAGCTATGAGCTGGGGTTTAGTTGGTTTGATCAAGACACTGTCAGCACAAAAAGGAATGTAGCATAGCCTGGCTGACATATCAGCAGGGTCAATATTATTGGCTGATATTGGTTTATATAGATACAGTATATACTGACATACATTGACAGATATCTAAGTATAAATTAAAGTATATAAATGTTTTATAGGCTGCATTTTTATTCATATTTTGACATATATTTTTATGAATTCAAGTTTGAAATAGCTTGATTAAACAATCTTAACTCAAGGTCCACTTACTAGCTTTTTGCACGGCTTTCAACCTTGCTACATAGTCTTCATCAGAGGATGGAGTCTGCTAGGCTGTTGTGGAGATGGATCTGTTGACATGCAAGCTCAGAAACTACTGAGATACATGTCTTTGACATCTGAGCAAATTCTATCTGCTGATGAAGACAGTTTGATATGGCTGAAAATTCCAGAAAAAGCTAGTAAGTGGACCTTGAGTTGGGATTGTGTGGTCAAAGTAGTATAGTAAGGTCAACAATTAACTATATATTTTATAATAATATAAAATACTTTGTTGTATCTGTTTGTAGCTCTGATTATTATTTATTATAGTGTGATTTGATTTTCATTTAAAAAGTTCTAAATTTACTGTGTTCATATATTTGTTATACTCACTTACTTTCTGATAGTACCTTTAATTGATCAAATGTAAAATATCCTGGCTCTGGACAGCTCTTAAATAAACCTAATTTGAGTAGTAATTGCCAAAAATGTTGCAATTTGTAAGCATTTGTGTAAAAAAAGGACAATTATATTATCTCTCATCATTTTTTTTAGTTTTCTGCCTCACCCCATGTTGCTCAAGATCTAGAGACTGTTATGCAGTCACTATCCAAAGTTTAACTACTGCATGGATTACATGTGACTGAATGATGTTGGAGGTGGATGGACACTCACCTAAAGCCACAATCATCAGAGCTGCAGGAACCCCGAAGGCCAGAGCGTAGCAGTCACCGCCGAAACACTGCACATCACCTGCAGGAGCAAATCCAACGTTATCAGCATCAACACAGTGATGCCATTCACATAGTTAACCTCATCGGGTATATAGCATGTGTTGAACATTATGACTGTGAACTCTCACTTCTCAGTATGGGTGTAATCACAGTAGACAAGAAGCTCCCAGCGTTGATTGACATGTAGAAAATGGAGAAGAATTTCTGCCTCTCATTGACCTGGAGGTGATAAACGAGATCATGAAACACTGTCATCACTGTTAGAGCTGAAGATAATCGATACCATGCAATGCTAGAACTTTAGAGTTTTGTGTAACCCAATTTAACCTGTTTTTTTAATTGATTTACTTTGACAGTTTTGATTACTATGAGGCAGAAAAACATTAAAACAAGCTGACAGATACATTGCAACAACTTATATCAACTTATCTGTTATGGCTAATGTGTTAGCAAATAAATGCTAATTTACATATCAGATACAGAGCAAGAATAGTGTTCATTTAGAGTCATGTTTGTGTAAAACTGATAGATATAAAGGCAATATTCATTCTTCTTTTACCTCTGCTTTGGTCTCCACCAACTCCTGACAACAATATCTGGCTTTTTAGCTGCTAAATGCTTCACTTTTTAAACCAGCTAGTCGCTAACTGTGTCTGTCAGCTGTTTGGTGCGGGGCAGGTAGTGTACACTGGGTTTATCAGAGCTTGCTTGCTGAAAACAGGTTCCTGTTGCTGCTGGAAACGACACTCTCATTTTCTCATTGAGTCCTTTAAAGATAATATAAACAGTAACGCTTCTAAAGAGGAAGTGTGGTGTCTTACATGCTCCTCGTCAAACTGATCTCCTCCAAATGCCGCCACGCAGGGTTTGATTCCTCCAGTGCCGACAGCTATGAGTATCAAACCTATCATGGACAGAGCGCTGCAACACACACATGCAAAATGAACTGTAGTACTGAAACTGTTAATCTATTCATTGTTTAATCAATTGACAGAAAATTAAGATATTGTGATAATTGATTATTTTATCAAGGAGGCGTTCTCTGGAATGGGACACAGCTGTTTACTCACAAAGAACTAATAGAGAGCTGAAACATTTGTTTTTTTTAAATCAGTTGATTATTCAAGTCATTCTTCAAGCAAAAACACCAAACATTTGTTTGTTCCTGTTGCTTAAATATGAAAATTCAATGCCTTCTTCTGTACTATATCATTGTAAATTGAACATCTTGGTCTGTTGGTTGGACAAAATAAGCAATTTGAGAATGTCATTTCAGACTGTGGGAACTTGTGATGGACATTTCTTACAATAAACAATTAATCGAGAAAATAATTGACAGATGAATTGATAATGAAAATAACTGTTAGTGGCAGTAGTTTCAGATCTCTGATATGTTGAGTAATTTAAAGTAGAACGAAATGAGAATTCAGCTTGATTATCAGGCTTGCCTAATTCATTTGTGGGCTTATAATACACACACTAATGATAAAGACCTCTTTGTTCTTACATCTAACAGCTCTGTTCTGTGACTGTGTCTTCTCAAAATGACTGAATCAGCTCCAGATAACTTACATGTGCATATTGTTGTCTCCCACCATGGGAATGGCTCCGATCGACTTGACCACATGGCCGATGACATAGACGATGGACAGGTAGATGATGGTCCTGTTGGGAGCACACTGTGATTATGTGCATTCAAAGCTGCTCTCTGTATTATTATGAAAGACCTGTGTGTGGTCAGAGTGATTCATCTCCAATTTATACAAAGCTCCCAGGTTAGAGGGCTGACATATTGCATGACGTATTGCAAACTGAAATCATGTGCCTAGAGATGCCTGATGGACATACTGTATGTTTTTGTTGCCACAAATTTATTTTATTTCTGTAAATGTTCTATTTTATTTCTCTAAATCCTGGTAAACAAATTGTTGATAAGTTTTTAAATGTTAAATTTCAAGGCTTTGAGCAGTACAAACAAAATTCCATTCACCGTTATTGGAGTGGAGGCAGAAATCTCAGAGACAGAGATATCTCAAAACTTCTGCACATAAAAATAAAAGTATTTGCATGGATTGAGATTTGGGTGAGCTGACCCTTTAATACATTTGGAGATGAAGAACTCACTTGAATTTTCCAAGCCAGGAGTCAGCAATGATAGCTCCCAGTATGGGTGTGAAGTAGCAGAGGCTGGTGAAGGCATGGAAGACAGCGGTGGAGAGGTCCTTGTCCCAGTGAAGATAGGTGAGGAAGTAAAGTGTCAGCACCGCTGTGAACAGACATACAAGCAGGAGCTGTGACCCAGCTCAGGGGATGGATACTCCCAAATCCACCTTTAAGGACCTAATACCTCATAACATATGGACAAGGTCTGTCCTATTAAGTCTCCAAATGTGGCTGAGAAATGGAACCTGTTTTGGAGGATAGAGTCAGTATATCCCTTGCAGCCTTCTGTAATCCATAGTCTGTTGCATGCTGGTCATGTTGTATTTACCCACTAAATGTGTTCAATGAGTCAGTGTTCTGTCAGTTGCTCAGAATTTATTCTGTGCAGCCAAACATTGTTCAGATTTATTTTAGGAGATCCCAAAGTGTCCTAAGATACAGAATAAGTCAGGCTGAATTTTGGGGAAATGTGTATAAAATGATGCACAAGACACTTGAATATTTCCATGTGATAGAATGGTGCAGCCATGAAAATGACGAGTTGGAACAAAATCACTATCATACTGTGTGGAATAAGATGATTTTTCTGACAGTAAAGCTACTTCAGGGGAAATTCAAGAGGAAAAATGCATGTTAAGGTGATAAACCCCTCTGTCTGTGTTACTGTTAGCAGCCTGGACGTGTTGCTCATCCCTACATAAGCCTTTAAATATAACCATTAACCTTGCATGCTGTTACATTGAAGTGAACATCACAACTCATATCATAAACCCCTGGCCCAGTGGTATATACCACTTTGTTTTTCTGGTATTAAACAGTTGTTTTAATGTTGAGAGCGCCATTTGTTTTCTGTGTGAGGGTTCAGCCCGCTCACTCTTAGTCCTCTGAAGGCTGTGTCCTTGGAAGTAGGTGTCTGAACCATTGACTGTATATAAACAAGTATAAAAAATCAATAGATAAATTGACAATGACAATAATCATCTGTTGCAGCCCTTAGATGATCTGCTAAATGCATATGGCTCCTTACAGTTGTCACAATTGCCTTTTAAATCGTTAAATGAAATTCCCTCCAACTCATAAATAAGCACAGATCTTTATCTTAGGTGGAAATTATTGGCATGATGTGAGTGTGTGTGTGTGAACTGACTGAAGCAATGTAACAGACAGACATGTGAGAATAAGTGAGGTCCCCTGAGGGGAAGAAGACAGCGACAGCCTTGTTGGTCTGTTATAGGCTCTCTGTTATATTTCCCCTCATAGACTCACACTCTGTTAACCATCTGTTAACATTCATTCTGCTTTGTGTCAAGGACTTCGCAGTTAAATTCAGTCAATGAATACAAAATCCTCTTCTTCAGGTCCACCCACACTACCACATGTTATCCCGACAGAAAGTTTGCATACCTCTCATGCCATAGTAGGAGAAGCGTTCACAGAACTCATTCACCACTATGAAGCAGATGCTGATTGGGTAATTGGTCCTGCATAGCTTCTAAAAGAGACAAAGTTTGAAGGACAATCAAAACTTTTAAAGCAACAACATACAGTGTGAGACTTTCACCAAATAATCCCTCTAACAATAAATCCATAATTACACTGTCTAATCTCTTTTCCCTCAGTAAAATATTAACTAAAACTTTCTAATTCAATCAATAGTCCCACCACCTCTAACAGGCAGTTGATCAATATTTTTCTGTGGAATGATGAGAGTGTAGCTGATGCGTACTTCCTGTTAGTCCATCACACATAAGTTACTCAAGTTAATAATTGTGCAGAAATAGAAGTTACACAGATTTAAGGCTGCTTCAATGATTTAAAAAATCATTTTTATAATATGGGATATACTACAGGTTACTGTAACTTAACTGTGATGTATTGTTACAAAATGAAATTATCCAACAGTGCATACAAGGAGCTGAAATAGTTCATTCTAGAAGGTTGACATAAAATTAATTGATAAAGACTAATTGGGGACTGATTATTTGTTTAGGTCATTTATTAAACAAAAATGTCAAACGTTTTCTGGCTGCAGCTTCTCAAATGTGAGGATTTGCTGCTTTAGTCTGTTTTATATCATTGTAAACTGAATATCTTTGACAAAACAACCTCTTTGAAGATGTGCTCTGTGAACTCCTAATGGGCATTTAACACTTTTTCTTTTACAGGGTTTCAACTAAACAATTTATCACTTCATTTATAAAATAATCAACAGATTCATCATTAATGAAAACAATCTCAATCTCTGGCCTTGTGTTACCAAAAGAGCACTGATAGGATCGATACTCAGAATCGGCAGATACCCTCAGTTGAGGAGAATCTGTATCAGAGAAAAAGTTGGATCAGTGCAATTACTCACTCAAAGGACAGTTCCCCCCAAATTACATCAACACATATTTCCTCACTTCCCTCTAGTGGTATCCGTGTAAATACTTGATATTTTTGTTTTGTTTGTACAGGTTTTGAGATGCCTGTCTCTGAAATGTCTGCCTTCAAACCAATACAATTCATCCGTGGTGTTCACAGCATTGAAAAGAAATCTATTTCTAGAAACATTGTCCTTGTTGCTGTGAATAATCCTCACAACTCGCATTCAAACTTCTGGCAGAGGCTCTTTTTCTTAAGTGGAAAGTATTTCCAGAGAAAACTCTTGACAGCAGGGATGAAAAAGTTATTAAGTACATTTACTCAAGTACCTATAGTAAATGTAGTGTGTGACAGTTGTATTCATCTGTTTATGTTGTTTGTATTTATTGTTGTAACTGTGTATGCTGCCCTCTTGGCCAGGTCACTCTTGAAAAATAGATTTTAATGTCAATGAGACTTTGTCCTGGTTAAATAAAGGATACATGAAATGAAAGTGTAGTATGCCTACCTACATTTACTGAAGAACAATTCTGTGTCTGGATTATTTACTCATTATGTATTTCTCTTTCTTTTACTTAGTCTCAGTCTGAATAGTCTGCTCCTCCCATCACTGTTGACAGCAAAGACTCAACCAAATTTGCATGTTAAAACTTAACATGCAGATTTGGTTTAGTCTTTGCTGAAAATGTATCCTGGGTAAACCAACATTTTAAACAAGTTTCTTTACAGTCTGTCTCCTATTCAGAAGTTTTGTATTTCTTTTTGTATTTTCAAAACTTCTCCAAATGGTCCGTGACCCACAGTAAGATATGTACTTGTTGCATAATTTTCTTAGTAATTTAACGCGACTGGTTGGCAGAGCAGATAGCAACCTGACACTATGACACATACCTAAGGTTTGACTTGAAATATATTTTTAACTTGAAATGAAGGGGCTTCACGCACACTTCTCTCCCGCGTGCCCACGCGCCTGTTGCAGCCAGACTCGCTGCAACTTTTAAAGGTAGAAAAAATCTTAAGCAACCAAAAAACACACAACAAACAACATGAACGACTTCATTTCTGCTCCATAAAAACATTGCATATATTTACCTTAGTCATGTTGTTATTTTTGTTGGTGAGATTTTGGCTCTTTGCTGCATCGGGGGCTCCTGACTAACATCCAAGTCCGTCCCACTCCGCTCTGTCCTGAGAACGAATGTAAAACCTCGAAAAGTTATGCTCTTAAAGCTGACTTTAAGTTAATATTCCACCACAAAACTTGGACTTGTTCCTTAAGGAACCACAATGGGCCTCCACAGACTTTTAGACAGTTATTGTGGGACGCATTCCAAACAAGACAGAAATACCATCCAGATTAGTATGGTACCCCTAAAAATCGAAGCTTCTATTTTATAAATGGCTGTACTTGAAGACATTGAGCTGTAAAGAAAAACAATCAATTAGTAAAATCAGAAAATGATTTCACTCTCCATGTAGAAACACCATATTGGCCAAATGTTTGTATACTTAAACTCACTTTTCTGTGCAGCAGAAGGTCCGTTAATTGCAGTGAAGTGGGGATCAGCAGGAGCAGCCTCTGCATGTACAATAGTGTCGTTGTTGAGCTCAGAGCTGACTGTGGGATAGAGACACAATGTGTAGAAGTGTCGGCCCAACGCCCTTTTCTTCGGATGGATGAGTCCATGCGCATTACTAATATCTTTTAATTGACCATAAGCAACACCCACTGCCTCACTGTGTTTTTTAAAGGCACATTTTATTCAGAAAATATATTATTTTCTCTAGATATGCTCACATGTGATCAAGTTTTCTATCATGAATAATGTCTATAATGTCTTAAAACAGCAGTCAGCTGTCCATATGAACAGTGAAAGAGGTTTTCCTCGCTGTAATCATTCTTCCTGTTCATACTGGCTATTAAAAGTTCCCCTTCAAATGTGCTTTTAATGTAAGTGATGGGGGCAAAATTTATTTATCCTTTATTTAACCAGAAAGGTCCCATTGAGATACAATATCTTTTCTGCCAGGGAGCCAGGTCCTGGTCAAGATGGCAGCAGAAAAAAATTAAAAGGTTTCATATAAAAGTACATAAGAAGACAAATAACATCACAAAATACAAAACAAACAGACACAAAACATACAGGGATCAGGAGCTAACACGATTCATGGTAAATAATGACACTTGTTGAAAACAATAACATTCTACAGTGTGTCTATACAGTTATTTTGTGCAAAAATGCATTTAAAAGTTGATGTGAAGCTTATATGAGGCTTCAGCAGTCTGAGTTAGTCATATCAAGTGGATATCTGCCACATTTACAGTCTTTTTAGCATCAAATTCCCTCTTTGTGTTTCCTCGGACTCATTTGGACGGCTGAAGCTTCATATTAGCTTCAGATAAACTTTTAAATACATTTTTGCACAGAAGGAGGACTGTGGATTTTGTCCCCCATCACTTACATTGTAAGTGCATTATGAAGGGATCTTCTAATGGTCAGTATGAACAGGACGAATGATTACAGCAAGAAAAACATGTTTCAATGTTCATTTAGGCTCTTGACTGTTGTGTTAAGACAGACTTGGAAAACTGTGAACATGTCCTTTTAATCACCAAAATTACTACAAGTAATCCTTTGGGGAACATGAATGTCTGTACAAAATTACTGGGAATCCATCCAATAGCATGTTGAGAAATAGCCTATTCCGAAACTCTGCAATTAAAGTAATGACAATTGAACAAACTCCAACTGAAATGTGGTTGGAAGCCCAGGAAAAAGAGTCATGAGTCAACTCTCACACTTTGCAACAAATAGCACATTAGTAATGGGTTTAGGAAATACAAGGGTGTATGCTTTGATGAGGGTTCTCTTCCTCATTCTCCTGAAAAATACATGCTTCCTGATTTCTCATCATCTGTCTTGTTTAACTGTCTTTGCTACAAAATTTTACTCAACTGACAATTTATGTGCAGGTTCAGTTCATCTTGCATCACAAATGATCTCAAAGTGTCAGTCATATGCTTTCTGATCACAGCAAACATCACCAGTTTATAGTGTGGTAATTAGGGATCAGTTTAAAATTAGTGTCACAAAAACAGCTTTACAAAGCATGAAGAAGAAAATATTAATGACCCTATCTTTAAAAAAATGCCTCTATCTGTAAAAATCTACAAAAATGTGCAGTTCATGCAGTGTTTCTGATTGGAGGAAACAGGTGTTAAAACTGACGTGTTAAATCGAATGTGTTCTGTCTTTACTGTGAAGTGCACTAATGATGTGAATCCAGGTAAAAGCCATTATGACTTACTGATGAGGATTTCTGTGCTCACAGAAAGAAATAGAGATTGTTCAAAAAGGGTTAAAACTTCAATCTCACTTTATGCTGATAAATGGAGCTGTGTGGGAAAAGGGCCTTATCTAATTGGGTTACCTAAAATATGACATCGGTTATGCATCATGATCATGAGTAAGTCATGATCTTGTGACATTTAATAGTTTTCACCACTGTCATGTCCTAAAAATGTAACATTTACCATTTCCAGAGCAACTACTGGAAGTACTAACAGGACTAATGGTGTCAGAGCTATTTATCAACTCATCAATAACTCGGTCCTGCAAAAGTGTCCCTGAGCAAGACAGTAAACTCTTCTCTCTGTGTAAGAGCATCAGCAAATGGCACCATGTCATTTTAGGATGACACCAACATCTGTCCAGACATCTGCAGTAACGTTTATTGATGTGCACTGTCCCTGGTAAGGAATAAACAAATGAATAAGGTCTATATTAGTTCATTGGAAATTCATGTAGTACCATAACAGCCCGCACGAGAGCAGCATTGGTCTACTACTGTAGTGCTAGGACAGCAAAGTGTAAAATAAGAATTATAAAATTGAGTTGAAAAAAGAAAGTCTGTATATATACACGTATATACATATACATATATATATGTATAAAATATGAAATTCAGTCTAGATTTGTGAGAGAGAACAAAAATAAATGTTATGTCTGTATTCTGTACTAGGGTACAGATACTAGGGTTTTGATGTGTAGTTCTTTATGTGTTAGTAATATGAGTTATGGGATATTTTATATTTGTCATAGTATACTGTTTTTGCAATTAGTACACACAAACATACAACATTTTATACTATCAGTAAATGATGCTTGTGCTGTAAATCAAATTGTAACTATATAATGCCATTGGTAATTAAACTTGATAGATTGAAAGCAAAATGCTTTTTCCAAAGATTTAAATGTTTTTTTTTCTTTCTATAACTGTTTTACCATCACCTGCAATTTATCTGAATTGTTTGCAGCTTTCAGTAGCCTCCATTTCCTTTGTGTCATGCAATGAATAGTGTCCATCAACAGCACATGCAAAAATTAGCTGTTTTATAGTCTGTATACTTACATACACTTCTTTGGCATTCTTGTGTTTATTAGACAAAATAAACATGACAGATGACATGTGGCAAAGATTCAAATCACTTTCACAGTTAAAGGTCTTCAGAGAGCTTGTGTTATTACAGAAACCCAATAATGTATTAAACACACTGACACACTATATGAAATATGGGGCTGCACAAACAACACAGGTTAGACATTTTTATTGTACAATAAATCACAATTACAAACATTAAAACCTAAAATTACATTTGTGTGCATGTACAAGAAACATTATAATGTAGCTGCAAACTGGCCTTGCCTGAAGAATGAAAACCTTGTATCTCCATGTTACAATTCAAACTAATGCCAATGCTTGCAACACTTTCTAACATGTACAGTAAAAACATTAGTGTCAAATGACTTGAAAAGAAAATGAAAGCCCTTAAATTGGTTTATGCATTTATGCATGTGAAAGTTAAAAATATGATCTTTACATTTTACCCTTACCAACTTAGGAGCAGCTTGCCCAGTGCTCATGAACCAAGGCTTTTAAGGACAGTGCCTTGCTTAAAGGATAAGGCTGGGAGTATTTTTAGTACTGCTTTTAACAAGTTTAACAAGTTCACAATCTTTGTTTAGTGTGTTAGCATGCTAACATTTGCAAATAAGGACCAAGTACAGATGTTGTTTTGCAGGTTTTTGGTCATACACTGTTAAATTGTGATCTGATGACGGCAATAGATGAAAATTCAGGGGATCACAAATGATTACAATTCATCCTGTGAGGAACATGAATGTTTGCACCAAATTTCATGGCAATCCATCTCATAGTTGTTGAGATACTTCAGTCTGGACCAAAGTAGTGGACCGATGGACCAACACTGCCAGAGCCATGCCACTAGCATGGCTAAAAATACTGCTGAAAATAGTCCCTAACAAACACACTATTTACTTTTGCTTTGACTAACCTACGTAAAAACTACAGTCACCAGATGTTTCAGGATTTTTTTTAAATGAATACATTTTAAAATGAAACTATATACAGTATATGTGGACGGACTAACACATTGTTGGTTTTGGTCTTTTCATGGGGTTTGTTAACCCCCCAAAATTAATAATACAAATAGCAGCAGCCTTATCCTGTAGGGCCAACAGTGGGAGTACTTTAGTATTTCTTCTAGAAACCCACACAAACATGAGGGAAAAATGCAGACTCCACACAGAAAGGATCCAGTCAGGCCTACTCATTTTGGAGCCATTTCCTGCTGCAAGGTGACAGCCCAAACAACTGAGAAAATACATGGTACTAGTGAAACTGAAACTAAATGATTCCTCAGAGAAATACAGTCTTTGTAGGTTAAAGTATTGATATTTACATGAAAAAACTATACATACTGCATTATACTCTGTGCTGTTACTACTTCTTCAATCAGCTTCTATTTTATGCCACAGTCTTGGAGCATTCCAGCCAGTTCTCAAGATGTGAACGATCTATAAACAAGTGCCTGTTAACAGGAAGGCAACACAGTGTGAATACTAAAACAGCTCACAGAGAAACTCCTGCCGCTGCTCTCGGCTCTTTCTGCTGGACTTTTCTGTCCAGGAACTGCAGGTTGATTGGCTTAGCAGGGCAAAGCAGGGTTCTGGTGATCGGCTCGACTGTGGTTCCAGCAGGATCCTGCCTCACCTCATAGTGCTTTATCAACTTGAAAACAAAAGAGAGACAAATTATATATATAAATATTTGGAGTGGGATATTTATTAATGTGAGGCACAAGAGTGCTGACAGTCCAAATTCCAGTTAATGATTACCACCTGCTAAATGAGTTATTACTGTGGTTTTTGGCTGACTTGACTCAGTCCAAAGTCAGATGACTGATTTGTGGTTTGTATCCATCCCAATGCCAAGACTAACAAAAGCAGCCAGACCTCTGAACTCTGGTTGGACTGTTACTACAGGTCAATACTGCTCTCTGATAGTAGCTAAAAAGCAAGATGATTTGATTGCCCAAGATTAAGGTTAATTTGTTTAAAATTGAGATAAAAGTTCATAAAGCCTAACCTTTTAGTTTCCTGGCAGAGCAAACTGCGCACTCTAATCTTTGCTGTTTCAGCTAGTGCAAAAAAAGGCAGACGGTGATGACACTTTGTATGAATGTCTGGTAAAATAGTGAGATTAAATCCTGACTGACATTAAAATGAAACCCTTGTTGCATCCTGTTGTATTTTAACGCTGCTTTTGTTAGATTTCTGTTTTTCAAAAAAAACTTTCTCAACGGTGACACCCTTCACATAGTTCAGAGAGCAACTGATGTCATCAAGGTCAAAACTTGACCTTCATTAACATATAATTTGCAAATAAATACTTGGTATTATTTTACACAAAACATGTATGATTCTGATTCTGTTGAAGAAGGCTCAGTGCTGTACTATTGGCATATTTAATGTAATCTAATGTGTGCTTGATAAATCAGTTTGCCGTTATTTGTGTACAGAGTACAGAGTGAGGCACTGAGGCTTCACTGATGGACTGTATACATGGCAGAATTCAGAGAGACCTGCTGGCTTTTATGTACATATCTTTAGGCTACATTGATTGTTTTTTTGTTGGGGATTTTTTTTTTTTTTTGGCTACTTAGGGGAAGAATTACTCCACAACAAGTTAGAAACACAAAAATTGTAAAGTTTGAAATGTGTTAGCAAACACCTGCTTATTTCTATATCCAGCAGATATGGAGCAACACAAGGCTTTCATTTTGAGATGTGTTTGTGTCCACCTGATGAATATTAGTCCAATATTCAAAGTCCTTGTAGTTCTGTTTTCTGTCCTGAAGAAAATATCTGACTCTTTAGCTGCTAAATGCTCCACTTTCTTCACCAGCTAGTCTCTAACTGTGTCTTTCTGCTGTTTGGTATTGGGCAGGTAGCGTACTGTGGGTTTATTAGAGCTTGTTTGCTGAAAACAGCCACCTGCTGCTGCTGAAAATGAGTTTGATAAGAGCACTGAGACTGGACCACACAATAAATGCGCTGTGAAAACCAAAACAATGAGGTTAAAAAAGCTCCATAGAGCTGTACACATGGTGATACTGTGGGTTTATTGGGTTTGTCTGAGAGTGAGCCCTTACACATCACACAGTCACCTTACTCACTGCTCATATAAAAGATTCTTATTCTTAATTTAACAAGCTATGAACCCATTTAACAATCATATAAAATCGTATAAAAGAACCATTATGTATGTCACACTGCTGATACTGTGCAGAGCATTTTTTGCCACACTGTATTGCAAACTGTTATGTAAAAAGTGATGTGAAGTGAAAACAATATTAGCTACTGTGTTAGATGATTCAAGGTGATAATAAGTAAAGTGTAGAAAAATTAAAACCACATCAATGAAGGAGACAGGGGAATAAAAAAGAATCATTGTAATGCAAGATAACTGCGCTATTTCATACAGCCTTTTGTTTCTTGATCTACAGAGAAGCAAACAAGAAACCAGAAGCAACCAGAAATGAATGATATCAGCTATGACAGTGTAAAGTGGATCTATGGCTGTGGTAGTAGCAGCATTGACATGTTCTTACCCTAGACAGGAGGAGATACATCTCCAGCTCAGCCACCCGTCGGCCCAGGCACGCCCGGATACCAAAACCGAACGGCACTGACCCAAACGGGTGTAGCTTGGACTTCTCCTCCACTCCCCGGAGCCAGCGCTGTGGCAGGAAGGTGTGAGCCTCGGGGAAAATATTCTCATCATAGGACACAGCGTAGTGGCAGAGGTGGAACAGTGTCTGTGAGAGGAAGACCACATTTGCTTTAGTGAGTTGAATGAACATCAAGATATGACATAATGTTACTTATAATGCTACTGAACTTACTTCACTGCAAGCTAAATTATACTTGTGAATTTGGACGTAAGATTTTCGAGCATTTATTACATTTACACCATGTTTTTCAAGGTTTCAGTTGGATTTACTGACATGCATTGTACCTAGGATATTTTTGCGACAGGCCATTACAGAAAGGCCATTTATTACTTTTATTGTGTCTGTATTTAAATTTCTTGCTTTTGTCTTTTTTGTGAAGTCTGATCTTGAATTTATTTTCTGGTAAAAGATTAAAGTAGCCAGGAGTGTCTGACATGTATCTCACCTTTTTGGGAAAGAGATGATCTCCCACCACAATCTCATTCTCAACAGTGACACGGGCGTTTCCTGGTACCACTGGATACAGCCTGGTGACCACAGAACACAGTGAGGAGTCGACAAAACAGCAATATGTTTGAAAAGCAACTATTATTGTAACTATAGAACACTGAATACTGTTCAGCTTGCAAACTGAGTTTTAGCTTGTCTCTATTTGCAAAACACATAATACAATGAGATCAAGGACACCTGTCAATGGTTTCCTGCATAGTAAGCATGTGTAACATATGTGCGCATATTTAGTGATTTCAAACAGCACATTTAACTGCTCAGAAACCAAACTGTATCAGCAATTTTATGCTTACAAGAATAGCTTAACACATTAGGTAATATGCTTATTTGCTCTCTTTCCATGAGTTAGAAGAGAAGTTAGATGGAGTCTCCGCTGGACACCAGCAAGTCATTGCTCCAGGCCAAGAAATAGTCCCCTCCCCTTAAACCACAACTTGATGTTTTTACATGGATTTAGGTGGATTTTGTTACCTTTGGAATGAGCCAGGCTAGCTGTTTTTAGTCTTTGTGCTAGGCTAAGCTTACTGACTCCTGGCTTCATATTAAACAAACAGATATGTGAGTGGTATCAATCTTCTCATCTCACTCTCAGCAAAAAAACAAATAAGTGTATTCTCCAAAATGACAAACTATTCCTTTAAGTGATACCTGAATCTGAAAGGTTAGATTTCCATATTTTATTTGTCCTAGTTACTGTATGTAATAAATGTTGACACTTTGCGCCTCAGGTGATTATCAGGTTCTGCCCTTTCAGTAGAAAACAAACCTACTTCAACCAAACCGACTCCTGGTGACCTGCCATCAGGTGTCCTGTTGATGAAATGTATTGATAAAAATAAAAGAAACCCTCTAACCGTAGTGTCTCCCTGATGATGGCCTTCAGGTATGGCATCTGAGCAATATCATCGCTGGTTGGCACTTTGTCTCCAGGGCAAACACTTATCACTTCCTGATATAACTGTTCTTGGATCTCTGGCTCCTTTGCCAAATGGTAAAGAGACCATGAGATAGTGTTGGAGGTCTGCAACAGAGCGACACACACACTGTTATCGTCTGTTGTTTGATGTTTCAGTTTTGTGCCCTCTCAGTGAGCACTAATTTCAAGGTCAAAAGACATCTATGTTCAAAATGGGCTAAATTTCATTGAAAAGTTTTTTTTAGATGTCTAGGTTGTTTCAACAACATTGCTGACAGAAAAATCTATTTTTTTATGCCTCTAACACAACTAAATGTAGAAAAAGTGAACCATTATAAATCCATCCTCTCATGTGCACACATACAGCATCTACTCACTGTGTCGACTCCTGCCAGCAGGAGTTCAGTGATGCTGCCCAGGATCTCAGTGACGGTCATCTGATCACTGAGCAGCAGGTGTGTGAGGTATGCTCCCTCTAGGTTCTGGTCCAGGTGCACCTTCTCCTGGATCTCCTCCATTTTATTCTGCACCAGCTCCTCAGCTAGGTGACAAAAAAAGCTGACAGTCATACAGACTCAAAATTCACAACAATGCCCAAGTTCCAGGAAATATATCCATTTAGCTTATCATGTCAGAACGAAAACTGACAGGAGACGAGAGCAAGAAAACACTTCAGCCACTAGATGGAGAAAGAGACACACTGTGAGGAGTCTTGTTCAGACCAAGCTGCAAACACCACAACTTCAGGTTGAAGCCAATGAGGAAGTGCCTTAGAGTGCAATGCCACTGACGGCCACTAGATGCTAGCTCCAATAGACTCCCATTCAAAAACATCAACTTCTCTCTAGAAATAAAAAGTCAATCTTTTTCAGTCATTATGATCTCAGTCTCTAAATTCTGGCCCTCTAATAAGTGTGCTGGTGGTCATTTTGGAAATCATTGCCTGGGTTTTTTCCAACTTAATTGGCCAAAATTTGAAATACATAACACACACAAATAATAAACGAATACAGGAAAACCATCACACAAAAAAAGAGTCAAACAAATCCATAAAGGCCATAGAACAACATAAAAGGCACAGGAATGGAATCATATATTTAAAAAACAAAAAAACAAAACAAAAAAAACCTTAAGAAATAAGAGAACTGAAGATGATAAATAAGTAAATAATTCAATTCTCTAAAAAGAATGGGGAATTCAAATTTGTGTAAAAAATGTTCGTATGTAAGTAAAGAACCTGAACCATCTTATAACAAAACAATGTGATCAATACCTTTTTGATGCCAATTGGGAAGAAATATCGACTTATTTTGAATTGTGACATCTGCATTGTTCCAGAGTTTTATGTGGAGAAACATTGTAGACATGACAGATCTTCTGAGCTAACAGAGCTTGTTGACGAAACTTTGACAGCTTTACAGGCAGTATCTCAGGTACATGGTAAAAAACTGCAAGATAACAGAAAGCTTAAACCACCAATTTTGTTGAAAATGTGAGATGGAATGAAGTTCCTTCAAGACCTCCCTCAGATTTTTTGTTTGCAAGGACAGATTGTTTCAATTTTTGTGCACCATTTTTCCATATGAAGTTATAAAGAATCTTATTGACCTCTTTATAGGTATTATTATTGACAGATAAAGACAATGATGGGCACACAAAGCGAGACAAGTCTTCAGCTTTGGAGAAAAAGACCCTTCCAATGACAGAAAGATCCTTTTGTAGCCAATTGTTAAAAATACAAGAGGCTTTCTTCAGTCTGTGTGAGAAATGTAAATGCTGCCTTGCAATGGTATTTTTGAAAGATACCCAAAAATTAAAATATCATTACAAGGATGCAGGGGCATAACTTCTCATTTGGACATATTGAGGGATAGGCCAGAAGCTTTAGAGAAATTATCAATTAAAGAGAGGGCATAAAATACCTGTGATTTATCCTTCAAAAAAATTGTAGTATCATCAGCCAGCTGGGAGATTTTAACTTCTCTGTCCAAGATTGTGATACCTTTAAGACTGGGATCATTTGTAAAAAGGAGATATTGGACAGCTTTGTCTGACTCCTTGATATAAATTGAATCTCTTTGATGGGCAGGACTGCAACATAACTGAGCTATTTATGTCATTATAAAACCTATTAGTAAAATTGTTTCCGTAGCACCACCTCCATGGTTGGGGTTAGGACTTAGGTTATGGTTATGGTTATGGTTATGGTTAGGTGAAGCAGAGATAACTGGTTGGGGTCAGGTTAAGCACCTCAGAGGACAACTGGTTGGGATTAGGAATACGGTTGGGTGCAGTTTAAGGTAAGGGGAAACACATATCGACGGGGGAACACACTTCGACACAACACCAATGGGTGACGTCACACCTCACAACATCCATCATTATATACAGTCTATTGTTCAGACACTGATGTGGAACAACAAGGGCAGCAAGACCTTTGAAATGGACTTTGTCCTTTGAGGGAGTCACCAAAGTGTAGTGGCCTTGAAATTATGTGATAATGCAACCTGACAAGTGGCCATGAAGCCTGAGCTTGAGTAAACTTTTATAATCACAAGATAACAAGCGGCAGAGGGCTCATCATTTGCCGTAATGAAACCCGATGTCATCCAGCAAGGCACCACGTTGGCCAATCACATACACGCAAGCACACATTCCTGGTGGGGGGCAGACTAAAAGCATTGTTTTTTTCATTGATAGGAATGGTTTTCTGGAATTATTATCACAAAAGCTATTTTAAACTATTTCTTTGGTATATTTGACTATTCCTGAAGTTGATTGAAGAGATGACAGGAAACAAGGGTAGAGAAAGACAGGGGGATGAAAATCACCAAAATGTTCACCCCACACTGACCAGATGTGAAGTTTTGTCACTTTATAATGTAAGTAATATTAGTTGTACAGCTTTATTTCTTTGTCAGCATTAAGTGAACACCACTTGCTTCACATTAAATATCAGTCTTCGTTCTGTAACAAATAAAACATGCTACACACATTGATTCACTGGTCCAAACTAATGTTGCTCACCAACTTTGAAGAGATGATCCCAGGCTGCCACAAACTGCTTCCAGAAAGGCATGTAGGGCCAGGTGGACTTGGGGAAGAGGACAATGATGGGGGAGAGCCTGAACATTTCCCCCACGGAGAAGATGAACTTTTGGGTTTCCTCAGGCACCACCTCGTTCATGCAGCCCATACGAGTCTCAAACAACACGGAACAGATCCCTGAATTTAAAAATAAAATGATTATATCATGACTGCTTGGCTTTTTCCAAGCATTGTTTTAAAGTAAAAACTACTGAATATTTCTGGAACAAAGGTCCTGAGTTGCTGAGTTTGGACAGGACTTTTGACAGGATGCAGAGAGGAATGACATGTCTTTCTTCTTTTTCTTTTTTTCCCTTAAGAGAGATTTTTCATTTCAGACACCAGTCACTTATTGTAAAAGCCTAATAGGCAGAGACAAAATTAATAATTTGATGAGCTGGTGTTTAACAACTGAGGAGCCGGACAAATATTCTATTACCCACCTGCTCCTGTAATGTTAATCTTGCATGGATGGAAGCATAATAAGTCTTAAAATGTGAAGTAAACTCCAACCTTATGTATAAAAGCTTTGAAAGGGACCCTGATTAAAGGTCATATAATGTACCTAAACTTGCTAGTGTGATCATATACTCTAATGTGCTAGGATCAAACCGACAGTTTATCTCACGGTATCAGCTGTCAAGGCCAAAAGGCTGACAGACTGTGTCAAAGTCAACACCCTGAATGAAAGCACACTGACTAACACTGTTGTGTCACAAACACCAGTCAAATGCTCTGCGCCAGCCAAATAAAGAGGTCAAGTGTAGTTTAAGTATTACATTACATATAACATTTACTGGTGATGTGTGTGTTTTTTACTAATCAAGTCAAGTCAGTTTTATTTATATAGCGCCACATCACAACAGAAGTTATCTCAGGGCACTCTTCATATAGAGCAAGTCTAGACCATACTCTTACTACTTTAATTTACAGAGACCCAACATTCCCCATGAGAAAGCATTTGACGACAGCAGCAAGGAAAATCTCCCCTTTAACGGGAAGGAACCTCGAGCCGAACCAGTCTCTAAGTGGGCAGCCATCAGCCTTGACCAGTTGAGTTGAAAAAGAAAAATCTAGATGTCTTTACGTATCTAAAAAAAGATTGCCGTTTTCATGGCTGATTATATGAAAATGTTTCATTTGTTTGACTCTGTATTCTGCTGACCTTCAAAAGCAAATTTGTAGAGTTCTCCAGTCAGGTCGTTGACCATAACTCCCCTGCCGTTGGTTTGCTTCAGCCAGGCCACTCTGTCAATGAAGTCTGTCACCACCTCATTGATAGTGTTGGTGTAGGAGGAGACATGTTTGGGCTTCAGCATCCGAGGGTTCAAGATGCTGCGGATGCGCTGCCACTTAGCCCCCATCCTACAAACAGGATTTAATACGGGGAAATGAGCTCACAGACAGATTGAAATACTTGTGTAATACCTACACTGTCAGAGTGAAACAATCCCTTTAATTGTTCTATGCTTAAGAGGGTTTCATAATAGCTTAGACATAGACTGGCCTGCATTTGGCCATTTCACTGGAAACTACCATTGAAATTATGTACATTTTCTAAGTGGACATTTTTTAAATGTGGTTTTTGGGACAATGGGTTTATTGTATTTTACTTTATTTTCTTATATTTTTCTTATTATCAACGAAAATCCCATGAAAAGACCAAAACCAACAATGAATGGTTCCTACTCAAAAGTGTTGCCTGTGTAGTCAAAGCCTGATATATCTTATTCCTCAGTACCTTACAGCTCAGTTGTTAGGGACAGGGTTAAAATTCAGATCCAGTAACGACTCCAGTTATCAAATCAGAATCCTTTCAAATCCATTATTGAATCTTATCAGGTTTACCTTTCAACAATTGCAAATACATAAAGGCTAAAATAACTACAACTCAAAGATATCTACTAACTTGAAAAGGCAGAAACACCACAGTTTTTAGTTTTAATTCATGTTCATGTGTTTTATCTACTACCTGAAAATGAGATGAGCAGCATAATATATGAAATGTTAGTTAAATGTGTCTGACATATAAGCACTTCACTTGCTATTTACTCCAAATACTGAAGATCCTGATTCAGAACTATTAAATTGATCAGATTAAAGTCTTAGTATGATTTGGATCAAAGTTTAATTTGGAGATTCTTAAATTAATGTGAGGTGATCAGCTGATCATTTCTGTAGAGAAGAGTCCCCACCCTGTTGAACTACAGAAACACACAGTCCAGCTGTGGTCACACAGTGGTATTACAGCTGAGTGATGTGTCTTCACTCACAAACAACCTTTGTCTGAATACAGGCATCAGCTGCAGAGAGCACATTAACCTGATAACAGCCAAACTTTTCATTTCAGTCATTACAGAATTAACATAATTAGCTAGAGTGCTAGCCTGTACTGTCTGATTTCTCAGCATGTTACGAGATTTACCAGCCATGACTGCCATATGCTGCCACAACAGATCTGACAGGAAATGCTGCCAGCGAGGAAAAGCTACAATTAGTCAGTCAAAGAAAACTAGTTCTACAAGCCTGGTCAGGTTTTATCAAGGTGAGAGAACACCCAGGAGGAAGAAAAGTTCCCTTTGCACGTCTTAATATTTGTTAGGAAGCTGTTAATGATGTTTAGACTGGTACTGTATGTGTTTTAAACTTGTTTAGATGTGTGTAGTTTTGGCTGTATTGTGTGCCCCATCCACAAATGAAGTTCCTAATGAAAAAATACAGTTCTTCGAATTTAAACCTGCAATAACTTCAAAACCTTTATGGCCACTAGGAGGTAGCGGAACACGCGTGTTAGCATCTTTTAGCTTATTGTTTAGAGCTAACATATTAGCAGCTTTTAAGTTGATATTGGCAAACAGCTTTCCATTTCCACATCCAGCAGACTATACCTGGCAGAATTCAGAGAGACCTGCTGGCTTTTATGTACCTATCTTTAGGCTACATTGATTGTTTTGTTTTTTTTTTTGGCTACTTAGGGGAAGAATTACTCCACAACAAGTTAGAAACACAAAAATTGTAAAGTTTGAAATGTGTTAGCAAACACCTGCTTATTTCTATATCCAGCAGATATAGAGCAACATTAGCATTCATTTTAAGTCATGTTTGTATATTCAAAGTCCTTGTAGCTCTGTTTTCTGCCCTGAAGAAAATATCTGACTCTTTAGCTGCTAAATATTCCACTTTCTTCACCAGCTAGTCACTATCTTTGTCTCTCTGTTGTTAGGTGCTAGGCAGGTAGTGTACAGTGGATGAAACAGCTAGCTGAAAACTGGCAGTAAAACTAAAACAAAACCGAAAAGTCACTGGTGGGAAAACTAAAACAATGAGCTGAAAGATGCTTAAATGCTTTGTACACTAGAGGAGAACTGCTGAGTTAAGTGACAATTCTCAGTGGGTTCATCACTACGAGTCAGCCCTTTCACAATATAATTAGTCATCTGATCTATTGTTAATATAAAAACATTGATTACAGCAACTTTAACTCCAGAAAAGTACTCCTGGCCCCAGGTTTGCTGTATGACAATTAATGTTTTGTTTTGTTTTTTTGCTTGAATATATTTATTGGTTTTCATATTTTTACACATAAATTGATTAATACTGTCTGATTTCTCAGCATGTTACGAGATTTACCAGCCATGACTGCCATATGCTGCCATAACAGATCTGACAGGAAATGCTGCCAGCGAGGAAAAGCTACAATTAGTCAGTCAAAGAAAACTAGTTCTACAAGCCTGGTCAGGTTTTATCAAGGTGAGAGAACACCCAGGAGGAAGAAAAGTTCCCTTTGCACGTCTTAATATTTGTTAGGAAGCTGTTAATGATGTTTAGACTGGTACTGTATGTGTTTTAAACTTGTTTAGATGTGTGTAGTTTTGGCTGTATTGTGTGCCCCATCCACAAATGAAGTTCCTAATGAAAAAATACAGTTCTTCGAATTTAAACCTGCAATAACTTCAAAACCTTTATGGCCACTAGGAGGTAGCGGAACACGCGTGTTAGCATCTTTTAGCTTATTGTTTAGAGCTAACATATTAGCAGCTTTTAAGTTGATATTGGCAAACAGCTTTCCATTTCCACATCCAGCAGACTGTATACCTGGCAGAATTCAGAGAGACCTGCTGGCTTTTATGTACCTATCTTTAGGCTACATTGATTGTTTTTTTTTTTTTTTTTGGCTACTTAGGGGAAGAATTACTCCACAACAAGTTAGAAACACAAAAATTGTAAAGTTTGAAATGTGTTAGCAAACACCTGCTTATTTCTATATCCAGCAGATATAGAGCAACATTAGCATTCATTTTAAGTCATGTTTGTATATTCAAAGTCCTTGTAGCTCTGTTTTCTGCCCTGAAGAAAATATCTGACTCTTTAGCTGCTAAATATTCCACTTTCTTCACCAGCTAGTCACTATCTTTGTCTCTCTGTTGTTAGGTGCTAGGCAGGTAGTGTACAGTGGATGAAACAGCTAGCTGAAAACTGGCAGTAAAACTAAAACAAAACCGAAAAGTCACTGGTGGGAAAACTAAAACAATGAGCTGAAAGATGCTTAAATGCTTTGTACACTAGAGGAGAACTGCTGAGTTAAGTGACAATTCTCAGTGGGTTCATCACTACGAGTCAGCCCTTTCACAATATAATTAGTCATCTGATCTATTGTTAATATAAAAACATTGATTACAGCAACTTTAACTCCAGAAAAGTACTCCTGGCCCCAGGTTTGCTGTATGACAAGTGGCTTGTGGTAACTACATTAAATACTCTAATAAATGCACCTTATCATTTCAGCTAGTATTGCACTTTATACGAAAAAAAATTGCGATTAAACAGAGTAAGACCAACCAATTGACACAGTAAACCTCAAGTTTTCAGGGATCCATAGGGATCTGGATCCCTGGGGGTAATCCGGCATTGCTGTGCTGTCTGTCTATGAGGGAGAACTAAGAGTTCTTCCTCTGGCCTGAGATGTGGATATAATGCTGGGTGATGTGCAGGGGAGGTTTCACTCACTCTGTCAGGGGTCCATGGGCCTGGTTCCTGAGCTCTCTGTAGCTCCTCCAGTGCGGCATATCTGTCCGGATCGGGTGTCTCCCCTCCTGTCTCAATACCTGCTCTATCAGCTCGGCGCTGGCCACATTGACCACGACCAGAGGGCCATATTTGGACTTCCACAGGGGACCATAGATCTTGCTGTGCTCTATCTAGCAGACAGTTTAAGTCAATTAGTCATTATTAATCAGGTTATTAGATGTTCAGTGTGTTAAAGAGGTGAAAAATGATTTTAGTCAGTTGCCTACTGAAATCACAAAATAATGAACTCTTCAGCCTTCCAGATGTGAAACACACACACACATCTGGCTAAATACTTCAAGAGTCAGTTCACCCAAATTAAAAAAAAAACATTTCTCATTTACCTCTGGTGTATCTATCTGTAATGAAGGTTATCTTCATTACTAGAACTTTTGATTTGTACGGTAGCACGTTAAAAAGATTTGCACTATTTGTATAAATGGTTAAATTAATTGCACAAACAGCTGAGGTGGAATGTGTTTTACTGAGATTTTTGCTCTTGTATGTGTATTTATGATGTTATGGAGATGTTGGGTAGCACATGCCAAAGTGATTGAATAGAATGATCAAATGTTTAATTAATGTTTTGTTTTGTTTTTTTGCTTGAATATATTTATTGGTTTTCATATTTTTACACATAAATTGATTATGATTATATTATTATTGATTGATAAAAAATAAATACATTGAAGTGCGATACAATATTTTGCCTGTAGGAAACAAAGGCTTATCATTTTTGCCTTAGATTTTAATAGTTTCATATCATCAGGAAAGAGACCCGGGATGCAAAGATGGGGGCAGATTCCACGTACAATGTATTAATGTCCCCTCCTCTGAGCCACATTTTGGGCACGTTCGGCTTATTTTCATTACATCAATGTAGTCAAGAGAGTAGGAGTAATATATAAGCATATGATAAATCTCTACTGCAACAATTTCATCCTAGTAATGATTGTTTTATATTGTGCATTGTGGAATATAAACCCCCAGTCTCTCTCTGAGATGTCAGTATTTAAGTCAAGCTGCAAGTTGCACAAGTGACCACTGTGTCACTAATATATAATTCCTTACTTGAAGGTACTTAAAGAAGTGTTTACCAGGGACATTGTATGTTTTTTTGGTTTTTGGGGTTTTTTTTTTCAAAGAGTAGAATACACCCTCATCCCTGAACAGATCTAAAAATTCTGGTAATCCCTCTCTCTGCCCAAATTTTGAATTCATGTTTGGTGAATGTTTCACATTTCTTTCCCCTGCTGTCATGTCTCAATTCCATGGTGTTGAGACATAGCATGGCAAAAAGAGAAAAGAGAAGTTTCCAAACACCAGTTTAAAAGTTCCCGGAGGTATTGAGTGGTAGACTAGTGAATGTGTGCTTTAAGCAGAATTTTAGATGCCTATTTTTCCAGGTACTGCAGTATGTGCTGTTCTAAAAAATTTGATGTAGGCTATTTGTTGTTTGTTTTAGTTTAAAGGTAAGATTAGGGTAGACTCTGCTGTACCGCGGTAGAGTGGAGGTCATTGCCAGTGGCAGGCTGTTAAAGGCTGCTGCTGCTGCCCTGTGGTCCAGTCAGTAGGCCTATTTTTAGTGTGTGTGTGTTTAGGGTGGGGGAGGACATTATTACCACTGACTTCAATCCAGCTGCTAAACTATCTTATACTATACATGCAGAGTTTATTTCAACAGATTTTTGAGATATGTCTCTGTTTTTCTGCCTTTATCCCAAAACAAGAGATGGAGATGGAGATGAATCTCTACCTCTCTATATAAAGCAAGGAATCTCTGTCCTTCACATATCTCAAGAACCATTCATCCAATCTACTTCACACTTGGCGGGGGCATTGCTGGGGACACAAGGGAGTGCTGTATTGAATTTGGTGCAATTTGGTCACTCAACATGTTCAATATAAATAAACTTGGAATAAATAAATGATCAGTGAGCCGCTCCACTCTGCAGCAGCAGGGTGGGGCTTCAGGGCTCTGCGACTACATGTCATGATCAGAGCTGTACAACCCTGCCATGAGAGAGACGAGGGGACAACATCTCTCTTTGTTTGATAATGTTAAAAGTTAGCCTTTGTTGTGGGTTTCCTGACTCATTTTAAAAAAGACGAGAAAAAGAGAGAGAGGGCAAGCGAGCTGAGAGCACAAACGAGTGACAGAGAGACAGGCTGGAAAGCTTTCTCTGAGAGAGAGAAAGCCCGTGAATGACAGAAATACAACTTTATTTTCTGATTGTTTCACAGTGGTTACGTTCTAAAGCACAAATAAACAACCATCAAACACTCAACAGGTTATTTACGTCTTTTGGTGCAATTTGGACACGGGACACATTAATAAACTTTGAATAAACAAGCGAACAGTGAGCCACTCGGCTCCATGTCTGAGTGCAGTGGGGACTGTTTGATATAAACACCGTCACATCACAGCGGGGCTTTATGATGACCCTTTACAAAAGGTTTATAAGTATTCATTTATGACTTAATTAATGGTTAATAAAACTTTTACTAATGCTTTATAAATCATGTATAAGCCATTAATAAGCATATCTTTGGATTGCCAGGTTGTAAAAGATCCCTCCTTTCAATGCCATCATAACATTTGCTTTATCTAATTCTTTAGGAAGACACTTGCAATGCCATTTATTAACAATTTATGAATGTATTTTTATTATGTATCATTTATTAATGATTCATAATCATTTATAACTGCAGACTTTAATTATTTTCATTGACTCAGATTACTTAGATGACCTGATGACTTAGAAAATGTGAAACACTAACCCTTTATTAATGATTGATAATCATTCATAACTGCAGGGCTGATGACTTATCAGTGTCTGGGGACATTGTCAAGCTCAGCAAACATTGTCAAGCTCAGCAAAACCAATGCACATAAACCCAAACCTGTCCACTAGAAAATACAGTATGTATGTTTTTTTCAGTTTATTGATCCTTTGGCTTATGCTGTACAGTTTAACTTTTGCAGCCTATGCAGGATTTAAGAAGAAATAAAGAATAACTTCAGCACAATGGATGGGTGTACTATAGTTCAAATGAAACACAAACAGCAGTATCAACAACACCATATGGTCCTGAGCAATAGAGCAAGTTGAGCAAATGCATCCCCATTATTCAATTAGGGGCAGCAAAGTTATGGTTTTGCTACCCCACTTTAAAATAAAATAAACCTATCACCATACAGTCCCCACAATCAGGTGATTATATTTAAGCAGCCTATATCAATGATCATTTCAATATTTTCAGCAACTGACAAAAACAAGTAATAAAAAAAATCACACATTTTTGGACCACCCTTTGAGTTGGTTCAGTCGAACTACTCGAACATGTCACTGATCGTTTGCCACAGCAGGCTTTGGCTGTCAATCACAGTCTGTCAACCCACACAGGAATGAGTCTGTACAAATGTGAACAGCAAACCGGGTAGTTACTTTGGTAACGTCCGAAAAAACTCCTCAAACACCGTCATACACACATGATAGACGGTGAAAATACAGTGTTATGAGTCGGTGTTTGATTCGGCCTGTATCTGATCCACCACCAGCAAGTATTTTAGTGAGAAATCTTAATTTTTGAAACGGTTCTCCTCTCATTCCCACCGTCTTCTCCCACTAAAATGGCGCAGCTAACCAACGGAGGCTGGGAGCGAGTTGAGGCGACAAAATGTAAAGTTGGAAGGAAACACGGTTTATCTTTATGGATTATATTGATGCCAAATTGACAAGAAGGCTGTAAACATATGACGCCTTTTATCTTGTGTTTCTAGAGTTTTGTGTTTTTGCGGACATGTAAGGAATCGTTAATATGTCATATTTCTTAAAGGGAGTTTGGCGTAATATTTTCCCGGAGAGCGGATAAGGTTGTCTGACATTGACTACTGTTAGTTATTGGTTTAATTAATGGTTTAATAATGTGTGTTTTGATTAGTGACGTGGCTGATCAGGCTAATTATCTAACTTCTCAGTTTCTGAGGACAGCACAGTAGCCATTCTTCTACATTCATTTTCTGTCCTGATCCACCCTGTTATACAGTTCTTGATGCATTCTTGGTTTTCATAGCACCTTCAATCTAACTAATCTAGACTAGTGCATGGGGCTGTTTCTTGACTTAATCCAAGAGGTTAGGTGATGTAGAAATGCAGGAAATTTGTTTTAAATTACTTTTTGTCTGGGGAGGACATATTGGACATAAAAATTTCATATTCCAAACAGATAATATCCTTCCCTAGATGTTACTGTATATTATCATATTATTATTATTTTTTTACCAGTGGGGCTCTTCCAGTATAGAAGGATTGACAGGATATGCCAGCAGTGGTTGGCAGGGGTGGCTGTTTATCGGCTATCTTGGAGTCAGAGGAAATTTATTTGCAGTTACACCGACTGACTACTGAATTGACCTCAATGGACTATGGCAGCAGAGAGCACTCTAGAGGCTGATATGCAGTTCCACCATAGAAACCAATGCATTAAAGAGAGAGTTACTTTTTAGTAGCTGTAGTGACCGCTATGCACCAGAGGGTTAAAACATAACCAGACCCAGCCCATGTACAACACGACATGACTCCACGTTTCAGCCCTCATCCAGATAAATCCCCACACATCCTAATCCCACTTACTTGCATTTGTTGCGTCGTTTTGAAGTAACCCTTTACAAAAAGCCAGTATAATGTTGTCATGAAACTTGGTCCGCTCAGTTCATCCATAGTTTTTAGTTTGGTGTCTGCCATCGCGGTGGTGGTGGTGGAGGATGCGTCGCGGCGGTGGGTCTCTCTATAATTTACCAGATTCCATCCCGTCGTCACTCTCTGAACCCCTTTGTTTTGTTGACAGTTCACTCGCAATCCGATGTTTAACAGAGATTTCCAGAGCATTTTAACCGGATAAATCCTCTGTTTTCTGCGGTGTCTGAGGACAGGTACGGACTGTGTCAGTCTAATATGAAGGCTGATAATAATCGCTCCTTGTTTGCAGTTACGCAGTACGTATTACCAACTTCAGCTGTGGACTTTGCTACTTACAAAAAGTGCTGAGAGAAGAGCCACAGTGCAACCAGACATAGCCTCCTACACCACAGCATTAAACATTCATTAAGCCTCCTGCAGCATTGCCTTAATTGTGAGATGTATCAAAATGTTGAGCCACTGAGTGTAAACGGTTACCTCTGCAAAATTGAGCAGATTGTTTGACTTTAGCGCCACCGTGGAGTAGTAACACTGCTACAGTAACGCACACAATTTTCGATTGTCTCTTTTTAACATCACTTAGAAATGTATGCAATCTGAATCATTTGAAAGATGCTAAATAATGTCAGACATTAGTGGCTTTAATTTAGGACATCCAAATGAATGAACAAAACATTTCTTTATTTAGCAGTGGTGGTATCTATGCAGAGTTTTGGTTTTAAAGGATTGGTTCACAACAGTCAGATGAAATGTGCTTTCAATGTAAAATCTACAGTGTGTCCACACAGTGAGTTAGATTTTTAGTCTACTGAAAATTTCCATTGAGCAATCTTTGAAAAATGTTGTAAATTCATACCATTATTATTACTATTATTTATATAAATTATTCTAAAATGTAATATTATATTAGAATTAAAATATTATAATGTAAGAGGCAGTTCGTTTTTAAAGATATTCAGAATGAGTAAAGGCTGACTTAAATTAAATCCAAATGACATCATGACCCTATTTTTGTTATTAATGTTAGATGGATATCATAACCAAACTATGAAATAATACTGTATGTAATTTATCCCTACCATCCTTATAGTATGCTATTATCTTTTGTTATATAAAATACATGATTACATAATTAATATTGTGTCCTATGCATATCATTATCAAAATATGTATTATGCATTTCATAAATATTTACATTTACACTTTTCTTCTACTTATCTGTATTCTGCTTTTTCCTTCCTCTCTGGTTTGTATTTTTGTTGCTGTTATATTTATTTTCCCTCCTTGGAGCAATAAATTGGTATTTTATAGGAATATATAAATGTCCATATGGTGCAGTCAAGCTACTCGTGGGTAAACATGCTGCCACCAGAGGGCGACAACCAGTTAAACATGAATGTTTCCTAAGAGTTACATAAAAGTAATGCAGAAGCATAAAAACAATTAAAATCTTTATTTTTCTACAAAGAAATGACTCTTGCATAGTTAACAAATAATGCACTGAAATCACCATTCTCCTTAAGGCTAAACATATTGACTTCTTAAATTGATCTTTTTCTCAGTCTCTCATTCTCTCAGTCAGCAGGGATGCCAAAGACATGCTGAAACATAAACAGCAGCTTCCTGTATGCTCAGACGGCTCAGCTGCAATATGGTGCTTGTAACAAAACAAGAAGGCCCCGTGTTATAACTGGACAAATAACTAAAGGCACATGAAGTTCTATAAGACTCACATTGAGGTGCAGTATCAAAGCATCTGGCTTGTTATGCAGTACAGTTCATACTAACTTGCACTTCCAATTGCTTGACTTTTAAAATATATAAAATATATTAAGCAGTTCACCATTGGTCGAGTATATTTTGAAATATAAATAATTGATTTGATTCAAGTATTGCAGGTTTAAAGCTACAAAGCATGACCCTTGCTGAGTCAACTGAGGCTAGTGCACTACTTCGCCAGAAATCAGACCCACTCATATACTGAAATATCACAATAAACAAAGGTTAAAGAGACGTCTTCATTCTTACAACCGCAGTAATCAATATTTCTATGTAACAATGGATCAAATGATTAAGAGTGATATGAAAGTGTTGCTCATAGTGACAAAACCACAGAGCATTATCATCAGAGTCTGCAATTCCCATCAGCTCAACAGAGCATTTTAAGATTTTTTAGCTCATTGTTTTGGTTTTCCAGCCCACAACTTTACTGTTTGGTTCACTCTCTCTGCTCTCATCAGCTTCGTCTCCAGCTGCAGCAGACATAAACACACTGTACACTCCCTGCCCTGCTCCAATTGGCAGACAGGCAAAGTTAGCGATTAGCTACATAGCCAAGACAGCTAAAGAACCAGATATTTTTTCTCAGGAGTCAGTGGAGACCAAACCAGAGCTAAAAGGAGAGTCACTTGCATTCATTAGGTTGGCAAAACACAAGATGAATGCTGATGTTGCTCTGTGACAGCTGGATGTGTAGATAGCCCATTGTTTCCTAACAAGTTTATTTGATCTCCTACACACTACACACTGTTTGCAGGTGTGAAAAGGCGACTTGTTTTGCTGCCATAACAAGTTTGCCACAAAAACTTCATAAGGTGATAATGTCAATATTATTAAATCAATGAATGCAGCTTTAAATCAAAAGATTTTGTTGTCCAGTAGCTGTGCCTCAGTAATCCAAAGCAAAATGCTATACAGCTAACATAACAATAACTCTATAAGACAAAAGCAGAAGACTGTCATTTCAGTCTGGCTCATCCAACATTTTTTTTTAAATCATTTAAGACAAATTGTCTCCAGACACAAATTGCAGAAATTAATTGAGCTGAAAATTAACTGAAGCTATTAGCCAACATCTGACCTGAGACACTACCTAAGTTTCTGATGTTGCCAAGCTGAAATGCAGAAACTCCAGTGGTGATTTAAGACTTGAGATCAATGAGCAGAAACATCCATCTACACTACATGAACACCACCATCATTCTGCCTCTGATATGCTTGGTCAGTTTAACCACACATCTGCATCCAGTGAGATGAAACATTACAGTAAGTTTCTCAAAATGTACTGCTTCTCTCATACCAACCACGTCTCTCTGAACTAAGGCATCACTTTCACATACTTACATAAATACATACTCTTTGCACAAAACAATAGAACTAATCAAGAAGCAGCAAAGGTGATATTAAATTTGAAGTTTTTTGGCATAGAAGAAACATTATGTTTGCTAACAGATTTGTGGATATGTAGAGAAGACAGTTCCACTTAAAAGGAAGCAAGACACTGACAGGTCTGCCCCCGGCTCCTTTACTCCACACTGAAAACCCCCCTGATGTCCACAGGTGGGCAGATATCCTGATGTTGCTCAGTCACTTTCACTGCCTGATTCACTCAGCTGGAGGTCATTCTCTGCAACACAAGTAGATGGCAAAGCAAGCTGATTACATACACAGATCTATAAACAAAATTTCATTTCATCAGTATTTTATCTGTTAATTTTACTGGGTTCTATAAGCATTTTTGTATTTCATTTTACTCTACAGTTGTTTGGTTTTAGAACACTCTGAAGCCCTTTAGATGTCATCATACTGAGTGAGGGAGTGTAATTTTTTTTTCTCCACAGACTATTCCTGAATCCTGCAGTCCAACCCTGCTTTATTTAGGTAATTTTATTTGGAGTTTCATTTATTCGAATAAAATCAAGGACATAAAAATAACAATGAACTGAGAAGATGGAAGAGAGACTCAATCGCTGCTGTGATGACCTTTCCAGAGCTGTACAACCCTGCCATGAGGGAGTATAAAGACATAAGTTGCCATGCACTCGCATGGCATTGTATCACGCTGCAAGTTGAAATTTGTGGTTAGTATTTCTCCTTAAGCTACGATTAGATAGGTCACACAAATAGGCCATGTAGTGACATGCCCACACCTCTGTAGAACCCTGCGTGGTAGTGCCACATTTGGTCTGAATGCAGCCTAACTCATCCATGACTTGGGAGCAACCAGCTGGTATCAACTTCTGAGTAATAAATGGAAAATACAGTATGAAGAGCTCAAGAAGAGGATAAGCTCCCTTAGACATTCAAATGGAGCTGAGAGGAGTACTCACTGAGCGTGTTCATTAGCCCTCCTCCGCTCTCTTGGGGGCGGCTGTTGGTGCTGCTGGTGTTGAGGATCGGCATGCTGTGGTTTGCTGGGGCCGGATGTGGCGCAGAAGTCTGTTCATCTTCAGAGTCACTGCTGCTGGAGCTGTCCTCGCTGCTGGAGGACGAGGAGCTGTTGGAGTCTGAGGAGCTGTCGCTGCTCATCTGGTCCATGACCCGCGCCTCTGCCATCAACTCTGTACAGAGAGAATAATTACACACATTACAGTATATTAAGACAAAGTCGAACACTTGATGCCAGGTGGTGGTAGCACGAAAGGTCAGATAACCCTGGCTGTGTCACATTTCTGTTGCGGTTCAATGGAAGAGCTTCAGAAGCGGAGCGTCTATTCCTCAGCAGCTTCATTTCCATTATGGTAGAGTCATTTTTTCCAGACATTTTTTGTGTTTTACAAGCATAAATACACCTATGTAGCTCATTTACATTGACAGATGCTTTGTGGCTGTACTTAACTCATGTACCATCTTGTATCTGCAGCAGGAGAACTGTTCCCTTCTCTCTCCCTCTTGCTACTTACATCCCCCTACCCTCTCTATGATGGTCTGCTTTGAATGAAGCCGTTTCAAATGACTATAAACACATTTGATTTCCAGCGTGGTTGGACAACACGTCGTAAGAACCAGTTCTGAGTGACCATAAATCATCATACACAGCTGTCAGCAGGTGTCCTGACTCCTTGCAAGAAACAGAAACAACTAAACTGTTTCAGTAACAGTTTCCAATGCAGCACAACTGAACTGAAACTACATGGACACACAATCACTGATCTAAACTGCTGGACGATTTCATCCAGATGCAAATTTGCTTCAAACCTCAATAAAAATGAGACATGAACGCTCATGACACAACACAGTTGACAAGATTGTGCCTGACAGCATGTTACCTCTCTCGATGTCATCCATGGGTGATGCTGGATGCTTTTCTTTGGGGGGAGAACTTTTGGAGCTGGCTGAGGTTTTGTTACTACTGCCGCTGTTGTGACTCTTCATTTGCTGGCCCAGGCGACTGGTCTGCTGCTCCAGACGAGAATGGATCTTACTGCTCCCCTCAGCCCTGGAAATGCACATGTACAGGACAAGCAGACATGTAATACATTTCTACTAAAATGTTGCACAAGTTTTTAGTGAATTTCTATCATTTTGGTTTAAAAAATAAAACAGTATTTTTTTTGCTGCTTTCCAACTAAAATTGCTTTGTGTTTATTTAATGAGTGTACTCTATGGTTTGTTTAATGTGCTGCTATAGAGAGAGAGAGAAGGGGGTAAGATGCAAGTACTGAAACCAGGGTTGTGGCAGTTTTGTACACCCTTCGACATCTCTGCTACCTTTTTCTACCCACCTGGTCTTCTTCACAGCTATGTTGCTGTTGAGTTTCTCCAGTCTGTACTCTCCTGTGTCATGGTTCACAATGAGGATGCACTCTTTCATGTACGGCCTCTTGGATCCCTTGAAAACTGTTACTGGAGTACTTGAACCCTAAAACACAGTTTAATAAACCTCATCAATAACTTGTGAAAACCCCTAAATCTATATATATTTCTGGTGAAGTGAAGCTTATAAGTTTTATGGAAAGAAATGTAATTATTTTACTCTTATGAGCAACAGAATACATAATTGTGAAATCTAACCACTGCTGCATACTTAATGTTGGAATATTGTGTTCTGAAAATCATCATCTGAATTTGTACAAGTTTCTGCAGTTTCAAAAAAATGATTTTGTGAGGGCTCACAAATTCAGACAGAAAATATCATGTGCTGGGTTCAATTCAGTTGTATTTAAATTTCATCAGATAGTATTCAGTAGTGGTTAAATTTCACAACTAGGTATTCAGTTACTTTTAAGGTTCAAAATATTATGATTCTTAGCTTTAACGGAGCATAAAACACTAACCTCTAAATTGGGTAAAGTAATAGTGACTTGCTCTCCTTTGCCCACTTCAAGCTCCCCTTCACACGTTGTATCAATGGAGGCTGGTTTGAAGTCATCTGTGGGGGAAAAAAGACAAGTACATGGGGGGTGTGTGTATATATATATATATATATATATATATATATATACACACACACACACACACACACACACACACACACACACACACATATATACACACACACATACACACACATACATACATATATATACACACACACACAATAAAAATGTCTATGTATTCCATGCTCAATATTAACAACAGTGACATAAATGTATTTGTACATTTTCCCTCACTGCTGCAGTTGTCAACCGGCACCAGCAGATGGCGGTGGTGTCCACGTTGCAGAATAGCCACCACTAGCTAACGTTTTGACAGGTTGATCATTAGTGGTTTGTAATAGTTGAGAGTAAAATACTTCATAAAGACGACATGGCACACAGAAAATTGTCATCTTATTTAAACGTGTCAACAGCAGGCGGATACAAATGGACTTGACCAGGCGTCTAACGCTGACGCGAACTTACGGTACATGGCTAACAGCTGCCTGCTGCTACTAGCATACAACTGTTAGCAACTGTAAAAGTCAAACATAACGTATTGATTCAAAGGTCCACTTACATCGCACTGTGTGGTAGCCACTTTTGGGGTGTTTCTCAAACGTCTCTCCCAATTTCAGGACATGTTCTTGGTTGTCAAAGTTGGAATAAGCTGTACCATTCATTCTGAGAGTTTGACGAGCTGTGAACTTTCTGCTGTTCTGTTTTATCCAATAACCAAGTCCCGCCTCTTCTTCGTTGTGATTGGTCAAACGGACTGATCCCTGGTCTGATTGATTCAGCCTCTGTCAATCAAGATTTCGTAATGACAGGGCATCTTTAGGGCTGTCACATGGTTAATTTGTGATTCCTATTTCTTAAAAAAAAGAAATCTCATATATCTTATTTTTCTCCATGGATGAATAATGTTATATTATTACATATCATGTTTTTGCCTCATACTAATGTGCCGCTGTCGTTTTTTTGTGTTCTGTTTCCCTTTTTTTCATCTCCTTACTACTATTATTATGGTTTAGTTTGTTTTATGTTTGTTTTTATGCTTGTCTTGATATTTATATTCATACATTGACTCATTTATGTCAATTTTGTTTGACTGATGAAAATGAATCCAAACTCATTTTTTTCATAAATGTCACAAATAAGAATAAAAAAGAAATTAAATTTATATTGAAAGTATGGAGTATATATAATTCATAGAATTCATGGAAATAATTACAGATTTATTCACTCAGTGCCTAATATTATTTCCTGAAAAGACCATATTTACTGTGCAGGGTCATTGTTTGGTTTTGTTCCAGAATCCGTAACACTTGTGAACAGCCAAGGAAAAAAGATAGATAGATAAATTGATAGATAAATAATGTGCCATTGTGGTGTTGGACACTGTTGCTCAATTATGGTCAGAAATGGCCACTGCCATTAAACCCATTAACTCTTGTGTCTGTCAAATTTCCTTTTAATTTCTACACTAAAATATTTTCTATTTAAAAATTATTTTTTTTTGTTAATTAATTAATTGATTGTGTGTTTTTATGTTTGCAAACCAGCTTGTCTCAAAGGACAAATAAAGTCTTTCTGAATTTGGCCTAGCTCTGCCTTTATTATTATGCTATCATCAGGCTATGGTGACCTACAGTATAGTCAAAATTTCTCAAATTATTGTTTATTACATTATATTATGTTACAAATCATAGAGAATGTGTTGTGTTAGGTTTATAAAAGAGAAGAGTGGTCTAAGAATCAAATTTTATCTATATGTTTTAGACCTCATGAAAGGTAGAGCTGCATGATTTCTCAACATTTTCTGGCCTGTGACCAACACTTGTAAAGATGTCAATAGAATTTGACTGTGGCATTAATTATTGCTGCGTGTGTACCATTGCTTTGTCTTGTGCACGATATTATACTGAATATATGAATATATCCAGAGCAAATATATTAGAAGCTCAACCCACACATCCCAACACTGACAAACTGCCTCATACACTAAATTAGCAGCTGCCTCATACACTAAATTAGCAGCATCACTGAGCTGAGCTGGAAACGTAATTACTGATAGAACAGCTCAAACACAGTGTGGAGATCCTGAAGGTTTGGCAATGAGAGACTAATGAACTGCCGCAGTAACTGTTACTGGCTGCAGTTTCAAGTTCTACAGGCTGCAGGGACTGTGAGCTCCATGCGCCTCGTGGCAGTGAAAATAATCTCTTTTCCTTTCTTTAAACTGTTAATGATTCCTAAGCCTTAAATTCCTGCCCTGTCTGCACTTTACTGAGGCCATATGCTCTGCTGCCTTCAAACATTAAAGGATCAACATCTAAGACAAGTGGAATGTCGAGATTACACAAGTGTATTATCACCACTTTGTCACAACTTGGTCTTCTTGCAGTTGCACCAGATGAAGAGAAGGTGTGTGTGTGTGTATGTGCAGGTGGATGTGTAAGTGGTCAGGTATGGACCGCACTGCAACAACTAGGTCAAGTGTTATAAATATATAGTGTTTGGGAAAAGGAAGAGGCACTGTGAATGATGGAGGAGACTGAAACAAGTGGTTTGGGAGATGCAAGGAATCATCAAAAACATGAAAGAACAGCAGAGAAAAGATTGTGTGTTATTGAACAGACAGGGGCAGTCGGGGACCTCTATGTTATAGAGTAAGAATCAGAGTAAAGTTCATCAGCTGCAAGAAAGTTCTTGCAGTATAAAAATAAAGGGATGGTGTCAAAAGGAGATCCATTTAAAAAATGTTTAATTTTTTGGGATTAGTATCCTCTTCTAAAAGTGACAGTACTGTGTTTGAAAAACTACTGAGATGGATTGCAGAAGGACTGGAATCCTATTTCACTGTGTCTGTATCCCATGTGAAAAGAAACCAGCAGGGGTCTGTTTCCATGGACGGAGGTAAACAGTGGCCATCCTCTGGTGATATCAGTTGGGGGTTGCCCTTGGACCGTGGGAGGTAAGGTGTACTGTTTCTAAGCAACTATCCACAAGTTCACAATGCTGTGGTCTAGCCACAATAGAGAGTTCCAAGGTTGTGAGCCAGTAGCGGTGGTGAAAGAGATAACGGCCCTGATCTGCAGAGGGGAAAGTCTATCTTTGGCCAAAGTAGGCAAAGCTGCTCTCCCAGTCTCAAGTCAAGTCTCAAGGGCTGAAGGGCAAGCCTAACTCACAAGTCTTTATAAGCAAAGGTCAAGTCAGTTAAAAGTATTTGTCTTAATACTGAATGCTGACAATCCCCTCTAGTTATTATTGTTTTGAGATTTCCAGGTCAAAACCTGGGAATTAAATGAATTTACTATCAAGTCTGAAGTCAAGGGATTCAAATCAATATCTAAAGTAAGACAAGTCCATGTCAAGTCTCAAGTCCTGCATCTTTGTGACTTAAATCTGACTTGAGTCCAAGTCAACAGTTTTAAAAAGTCACTCTCCTTTATCCCTCTCAGGTCTTATGTTATTGTGCATGTATGTGAATGTTGTATTTTGTCTAATCTGAATACAAGAGATACAGTATATCTCAAGAGATCTCTTGGTTAAGATCTATTAACCAAGAGAATACCCAAATCATCTATCATTTATTGATTTTCAGTTCTGTCATATGACCTGTATGGCACTCTGGTATGGTTAAATACATGTAAAATATTATATATAAATATAAAAAAAAGTATTTCTAATCTTTTGTCCACCACATTTAGACATAAAAGAAGCAAACATAGTAAAAACACCTTACAGTGTAAATAACTCCAATGCAGCTCCTCTTAAAATGATCTGTCTGCTGAACTCAGCCTTGTTAGTAACATGAGTTCAGAATATCTGTTGAATAATTTCTTCAATCTGACAATAAATGAAACATGGGTAAAAATTTATTATGAAATTTCCATATGCAACCGAACCAGAGAGACTCAGTTTAAGATACTGCATCATTTACAGATTAACACCTAGTTTAAACACAGGGTGAATACAAGTTTGACAGAAATGTGCTCAAAATGTCAAGTAGCAGTGAGAAGTTATAGGCACTGTACTTTATGTGATATGTATTCATATTGAGGAGTATTGGGGTAAAATTGTTGGTAAGCTTAACTTGATTTTGTCCAGCTTGAACTTCAATACTTGCTTCTTATTTTTCCAGTCCTTATATTAAAGGGTCTTATCAAAGAAGGCTGTTCAATATTCTTACTTTTGCTTATAAAATGGGTATTTATGGGTGTATACAGTATATTTAATACTCATACTGAATGATGGAGAGAGAATGCTACCATGATCTGGGCTCTCTGCCTTTTCAGTCTTTAGGGGGTGAGGAGGGGGACATATGGGCTGAGTGCGGCCACAGCCAGCTTTTTTCATCTGGGCCAATCAGGAGCAGAGTGAGAACGATTGTCCTATGGCTAGCGCTGCCTTCAAGTGCCGTTGGAAATATCAAAGTCACATAATGAACGTCCTCTGAACAAGACAACAAAAACTTTACCTGTCACCACGAGAAATTAACAGCGTCCAAATATTATGTCTATCCTATACACCAACCCAATTGTAGTGATAACAAGTCATTGTATTCATATGTGGACATTTCATCATTCTGGGCCTGGAATCCTTTTTTTTTTTTTAAATGTTGCCTTTATAAGCAATAAGATAATATGAAACTATGCCGAAACTGTATTTAAATGCAAAAATGTGTAAGGTTCCTTATTGATTTTGGGTTCTGAGTGATCTGTGGGTAATCCATGCAAGCAACACAGTAGTGAACACTGCAGCAAAAGTAATGTGAGGTGTGGGATGACGATAAACATGGAAGCTGTGTCAGTGCTATGATTTGTAGTTTTATTATAGTTTTGCACTTTTGCTTTTCTAACATCAACTAGGCTTACAAGCATAGGAGGGCAATTTACCCTCTTCATAGGCCAAAGGATGCAGCCCAAAGAGGTTCTGAACTGTTTGTTTTTAACTAAAATTATAGATTGGCCTAGCCAGGGCCACACAATACCCAAATCATCAATTTATTCATTTTCAATTTTGTCATAGGACCTGTATGGCACTCTGGTAAGACATCTCATGGTTCCAGGGCAATGTGCATTTCTTGATTTGTTGATTGGCTGGTTGATTCCCCCCAAAAAATAAAACAGAAATTACATATTTAATAGATTTAACAAAAACAAAGAAAACAAACAAAAAAAATCAAGAAAAACAGAATAAGGTGATGAAATAAATCATAGCGTATTTCGTCGAACCAAATTTCAAATTCGGATTATTAATTTTACGAGCAGCACCTGAAGGCAGCACAGTTCCCAAGGAGAAAACCGCAAAGGAAAGAGGTCGTGAATCCAGGATCCTCCGGTAAGATCCCTCATAAGAGCACGAGGGAAGGATGGAAAATAAATGAATGACCGACAGTGTGTGATTTAATGTGAGAGCAGTAACCGTCCAGCCTGTGATCCCGGTGTGTGACTCAGATTAGATGCTTCAGTTTGAGGAGCAGCGAGTGTTCAACCTGCTGTCTGAATCTGATTCCAGGCAGAGACGGGACTTCTCCTCTCTGATGTGATGGAGGTGACAGCGCTCTGAAAGTAACTCTGAGTAAGTAGCCCACACAAGAACACAAATCCTATTTTCTTCTAAAAACAAAAAACAGGTGGTGGTTGATGTAGCCAGTATTTTGCTTCACCAATCAACGTTTCTATTCACCGGAGGTTTTCCTAAAGGGTTGTGTGCATGTTTGTGGTCCTCAACAATGAATTCATGTTTTTCCCTTCATGTATTCCAATTACTGCAGCAGTATTTATAGTAGCCCAGTAGGCATTTCTATGACTTTCCTTTCACATCCCCCTGCAACCTGTCACAGTTAGTTCATGTTTCTGCTGCTGATGTTTAAATAATGGAAAACAAGCGGGGAATGCCTGTGGTCTTAATATTTTTTTTAATCATAGAGTCATTATTGATGATTACCTCAAATAATTCTTTAACCATTTAATCAGTTGAAGACAAAAGTAAAGACAAAATGCCCATTACAACTTAAAGGATCCTAAAGGGGCGTCTTTAAAGGGCTTGTACTGTCTGATAAATGCTCAAATAACAAATATATTTAGGTTATTAGATATATTGAAGATATATATAGCCTAGTGATATATAGCCTGTTGCCACTAAATGGACCTTATGGTGAGATGATTTTGTCAACGACTGAGGTAAAGACTTTCAGTCTCAATCTTTAACCAATCATGGAGATGTATTTAAAATAAAAGAATGGAATTTTGAACACAATGGCACAATAACTGGCCAAACTCCATCTGCTGAGGAAGATCATGTGATATGATTGAAAGCTTCAGAACAGCTACTAAATGTATCTTGTGTTTGGATTATTTTGTGAACCTCAAAGATATTGAATTTGTGAAATTTGACTTGCAAATATTTGTCATTTTTGTCCTCTTCAAAGATTTAAATGATTGTTTGATTATCCAAATTGCAGTTTGATTACATTTCTATGAACAATTAATCAAATAATTGACTAATGCTAATCAGAACTAGTCTTAATTGTTTAGTTTCTCTATTCTAAAACTGAGGCTACAGTGAGGCTTGACATCCCGACTAAATAACTTAACGTCATTACCTGAATCAAAGGAGGGAAACAGCTGCCAGGTTGAACTCACCTCACCTTTAGGAATTGTCTGACAGCCTGCACACAATCCTCAGTGTCCTCAGTCCTATAGACTCACATGGAGAGTTAGAACTGTATATTTGATGTGTTTTAATGTGAAGAAACCACAAACAGATTTGTTCAGATCAAACCCAGCTGAGGAGATTTCAGTTGGTGCATATGATTTGTACCCAAGATGGGAAAGTGTAAAGCCATGCTGCAATAGAAAGCTGTTTGCCTGTACTTTCTGTTCTCTGTGTCATGCCACTTAGTAAATGAAATAGCAGTATAGTTATTCCTTATTTCCCATGGGAACTCCCTGGAGTCTCTCAGGTACTCCCGGGAGTCCTTTAGTGCAACGTTTTGGGTATGACTGGGCTATAATAAACAGGTGCAACCAGGCCATGACTGGAAATGCCTCTAGGGCTGATGGGAAAGCTGGCTGACGTCCAGACTGCAATCAGATAATGTTAATGAATATAGTCAAATTGTGTTATTTGCACTAGCAGCAGTTTCTTTGTTTTCCAGGAATGAAAAACACTGTATAATGGAGCGTGGGCTTGCTACACATAAATAGTTGATGAAAACCGACTTAGTTGGAGTCTTTTTTACTAGATGAGGGTCACACGACTGGAAAACCATTTGAATTGTCATGGGTGCTCTCAGAAAGGCACTGCCACAGCTCACATATTTGTGCATCTTGAGAAACACGTTGCTGTTTAGCTTGTATAATATTTTGTGTGAGCAGTTTTCAGCAGAAATGATTGGCTCATTAAGAGGAATCAAATCCATGACTTATGGATTAGTTTTGCTAGCAAACACTGATTGTGACTGTTGCATTTCTCCTCCATCATGAGTGGAGGCATTTCATCAAGGCCTTTTTCTTGGGTCTCTATTATTTTAAATGAACATATCAAACAATGTCCTTTTATTTTCAGGGACATTTGGGTGTTGGTAACAGGCCTGTAGCTACCATTGAAGATACTGAGGTCATGTTCCTCTGGATTGTTTCTGGGAATCTGGGGGTTTTAACAACCTGGATTGGGTTGCACCAGCTAAATCCTTCACTAAGTTTGTGTGTGACGTCTGTCCTATGTTCTTTGTCAGATAGTTTCAAACTTCTTAAACAACTCCTGTTGCACCATTAAAACTCAAAAATTGTCTTGATGTGTGAGTCAAACCATCTAACTAACAGGAAGTCACTAGCATTAGCAGCTGTAGCAGAACTTCCAAAATTAACAGTTATAGGAGGCAAAAAGAAATATGAACTTAACTGCCAATCCTTTGTAAAAACAGGTATGACTTTGTTTTATTTATACATGCAAACAAATGAGTGAGAAATCTGTTTCGGTGTTATCCATTTATAATGAAGGGAATCTGATTTAGCTAACCTAACTGCCGTAGAAATTCAGTCTAACCTTATTGGCATTTTTTGTCATTTATGGTTGTGTAATTTTGTGAACTGCAATTTAAAATCTTCCCAGTTTACATTGTTATTAAACAATACTATCAGATATGTTGACTGTTACATTATGTCTTTTATAGCTTCTCTCTAAATGGCTCATGCATTAGCAAGCTAACATTAGCTTTGTCAGTTGGTTCAGTTAGCTAAGAATTAGTAGGTGTTAATGTCACGTAAAAACTAGCACAAACTCGTTCCTACTAGTGTATGAACTTGTTTGTGCGGTGCAAATTTATCGATGCGTAAATCTCCACTTACTTATAACTAGTTAAGTTTGAACTTATGAACAGATGATGCACCCAACTGCTGAGGAGGAGTTTACACTCAACAAATACACACAAATTACACATGGTGGCTTTTCAAAGGCTGGTTTTCATATTTTTTAGACTCAATATCTAAAAATTGTAGATATTTTTTCAATAAGAAATAACTTAAACTAAATTTAATTTAATTAAAAAAAGATTAAAGTTTAGTATTTTCTCCACCAGAATTATGTAGAATTACTGTATATTCCTAGCAATGTGGAGAGGGCTTTGAAATAGCCAACAATCATCCAGGGAGAAAATTACAGGCAAATAGTTTAATTGCAGTTGAATGAATTGGAAAATAAAAATCTGAAAATGTCACAAACTTTTTAGTGGCAAAAACTACTTGGGAGGGCGGGGTTGCAATGGGAAATTTGGACATAAAATCCTGGCTATTGGTGATCTTGCTTAATACAGAGAAATGATGCATGTCTGAGGTTCTTAAAAATGTATCAGCAGATTCATAATTACCTTGTTCTCAGCCCTTTTTTCTTTCACTTTGTAACTGAACATGACACAGATGTGAAGTCAGAGAGAGGCTCAGCATACTGTAGAATCTCATAGATTTTTCCTCCTCAGTGTTGTCTTGTTGCTCCACATCCTAATGGATTTAATTATTGAGGTGATGTGAGAAAAGGTCAAGCAGTGGACCTGCGGACTTGTACAGCTTCCTGTTAGCTACAGACACACACAGCAGAGCAAGCCATAGAGGAGTCAATAGCACTAGATTTAATGAGACAGGTCGATCTGTCAGGCTAAGCCAGCAGATATGCATGGCAGGCACATTAAGGGCCCCGGGGCACTATAATGCTAATGTGTCTACATGCAACAGGCATCATAATGCATTGCTTTTGTTTTGGAGCAAGATCAGCTTGACTGGACAGAGTATAATTACCTTCCATTAACTTATTGGCTGAGGTCAGGTGTTTTTTTTATTCCATTGAATTCCAATTATTCAGAGCCTAAGTAATAGTCATTACTGTAGTCATTAAAGGATTAAGGTCATATATTATGAGCAGGTTTTTGCACAGTATAGACAGTACTATAAAATAACCACACTTTATATGACTACGGTTTAGGCATAAATATGATCCTTTGATCATCTAACTACACATAAAGATTTATGTCTTTGCTTGAAGCTGTCCAAGAAACAGATTAAAAAGCACACACATAATTATCTGTTGCTGTGTTGTTGGACCAAAAACAGAAAATTTTCTCAAAAACAAACTAGTGATGGCAATTTGCATTTTGTATTTTGAGCAGACAAAAGTCTCATATAGTTATAGTATCATATCATGATGATCAGTAGTTATTCCATACAAAATGTAATTGGAACTTTGTTCACATAATATTGTGACAACGGAGCATACTCCATTCATTAAGGAAGGCCATAAGATGTGGTTGAAAGCTCCGGAAAAAGCTAGTTAGTGGACCTTGAGTTGAGATTTTCTTGTCAAACTACAGTTTTCATGGTCAAGAATGAGCTTTTATGCTCAAAATTCTTACTGATATTTTGATGTTGATTTAAACCAGGAGGTTAGCCCTGCTGCATCACAGCAAGAAGGTTTTTGAACCCTGCTGACTAGTTAGCCCACATGAGTTTTCCCCAGGTGCTCCGGTTTCCTCCAACAGTCAAATACTTGGAAGTTGGGTGAATTGGAGACTAATTTCTTAAGTCTCTACTGTATGTGTCAGCCCTGTGATAGACTGGCAACCTGTCCAGGTGTACCCCGCCTGTCACTCCATGTATGAACTGGTTTAGGCTCCAACTCTCTATTACACTGCACAGGATAAGTGGGTATACCACTTACCATATCGCACAGCCCTGAACTGTGTACAACCAGTTCCAGCAGCTGTTATTCATTCAGGCAGGGTGCATGGAATTACACAACACGACGAGTGTTTTGAGGGTGCAAACCTTGTCTTGGATCAAATAATTGAATCAATATACATCATCTATATCCAGAAGGGCTAAGTCAAGGACAACTGGACTTGCTTTCGATTATTTTTAGATTCAGTTCTGAAGAAGCTTTTTAGATGAGAGGTGAAATGTCTTCAAGAATCTAAAGCAAGTCCAGTTGCCCTTGACTTAGCTCTTCTGGATATACCATGAGCTGGAAGGCTGAGAATCTTCACAGACTGTATACATAATTAGACTTCTCAGAAATGTGTTCCACATCTCAATCTGCATTTATTTTACATGCAGGGAAATTTAAAAAAAAAAAATTTGGAACCAGAAAAGAGTACAAAGTGTGATAAAGTCCAGATGAATAAAACCGTCTACTTTACAGTTGACGTCAGTCAGCAGGCACTCAGCCTTCTCAGCCTTGATGAGAGGAATGCCACCTTGAGTCAAGAGCACAGTGATTACACCTTCATAAAAAATGGAGGAAAATTTTAAATATCTGCCCCAAATGGCGCACTGGAAAAGATGTCTCTGATGTCAGGGTTGTTGATAGCAACTCATTTGCTGATTTATAGTTTGGAATTTGAAGGAAAAACAATGAAATCAGCTAGGTAACGAAGATGATGAGAATGTGTTCTAGGGAGCCAGTCAGCATCAACCCTCATACTTCGAACCCCATTGTCCCCTGAGAACTTCCTTTGTTCCTCTGTCCTGCCTGCAGGATAAACTGTAACACATCCCCTTGTGTCCTGTTAGAACATCAGTCACAGCTGCACGCACAGCCACATGAAACCAGGATGACTGACGGTGTGTGTGTGTGTGTGTGTGTGTGTCACCAGTCCTCCCCCTTTTCCCAAAGAGGACAATCAACAAAGGGCATTGTGGGTGGATGACAGTCTGGAGTCCCTATCCCAATTATGGATAACCACTAATTACCAGTGGAGTAATTAAGAATCAGGCAGCTGTGGCAACAATAAACTGCTTCTGAGAGACTGCCTAGGAATGCTGCTGCTGCTGGAAGGGAAACGGTTAATTATGCCCTTTTACTCTGCACCCTCAAAATATGAACACATACTCTTATGGACACAGTTAATATTGTTCAGAGTGAGAGTGATGTATCCCAGCAGTGCAGTTTGTGTCATACAGAGCTACTTATTCTGTCTTTACTGAGGAAAAGAAAACAGTTTTAAAGAGGCAGGCTGGAGAGCAGGAAGGTCACTTGATAAAATGCTAATATGAGCTCTTAGCATCCACGCTCTGTCAGTCTGACAAGGCTGGCTGGATGGGTTGGCTGTGAGAGATCTAAAAAAAAACACACACACACACACACACACATGCAGTTCTGTGAAGGATGCCTTCTCCACAAACAAATACAGACTCTAATCCACAGTCTCTCAACCTTGGGGTTGATACACCTCATGTGACAGCTTGATATACAGACGGGATTAACAGAAATTTCAGCATGATGATATCTAGTTGATATAATCAGTTTGAAATGTATCTCAACATGTTCCTGAGACTAGAAAATAAAAGTATCGAATTCTCAACACAAAATTGGAAACTCAATATACACAACTTAGAAACAGTGACTGGTCTAATTGTTGAAACAGTAGCACAAATCTCAAATAATTCAAACTTGAAACAAACAAAAGGCCATTGATGCACCATATGGATGAAATGTATGCAAGTACATAAGTCTGTGTTTTCTTTTGGTTTCTTTAGCTATGGCATGCAAGAGAACAAAGAAATCCTGCCTCCTGCTTGCTCTGGTAAAAAAACAAAAAAAACACAAAAAAAAAGCATAGACCCTACCAGGTGTGTGCTGGTCCTTTACCTTTTGATTTTTTTGTGTTAATTTGTTTACACATTTGCAAAAGATACAAATTTATATACACAGAAACAACAGAAAAATGTGGAGAGATGCAAAAAAACCCTCAAAGGGGCTTGAACGGGGCACTTTCCAAAGCACACCTTACTCAATTAGAAAAGGAGGAATAACATTAAAAGAATGAGAGAGAGAGAGAAAGAGAGCGAAAATAAAAGATAAGATCGCACACAATAGCAGACATCCATATATACAAGTACACAAAGTAATTAAAATAAAATTAAAATGACTATTTGTGGGCATTTTACAAAGATAGGGCCGCCCCTCCAAGGCAAACACTGAGCATATAGTTTTGACATCACAACATTATGGATGTCCAAACGGCTCATTTAAAGGCACAGTTTCTGAATACAGGCTGTGTGCATTTCTCTGTGGACTGAGAGTTTTGATACTTTTAAAGTATTTATATAGCACCTAGACCTGCTTTATAATCAAAAGAGAAATGGAAATCTCCTTTTCTACAATATGGGACCTTTAATTTATTTAATACTTTAGCTATTTCATCAGGATCTTTATGTTGTGTCATCAGCACAACATAAACCTTACCTTAGACAGTTTGTTAGAAACAATACATAAATCAATAATATAAATTAAAAACAATAATGGCCCAAGAACAGATCCTTGAGGTACACCACAAACGATAGAACAAAAAGAAGAATTAATATCATTGTAAGAGACTGTTTCCCGTCTGTCAGAAAACAACACAGAACAACGCAGATTTTTTTACTCCAAGGTGGGAAAGTTTATGAAGAAGAATGGGAAGACTTGCTGTATCGAAAAGCTTTAGATAAGTCTAAGAAGATTCCAGTAGTACTTTTCTTTCTATCTAAAGCTTTATAGATTTCATTAACAAGATAAGAGACAGCCATAGAAGTAGTGTTTTTTTCTAAACACATATTGATGCATATATAAAATATTATGCCTATAGTAAAATATACCTTTACCCGCAGTGCTGCACAATTCTTACAAAACTAAACTAAACATAACAAACAAATAAGGACTTCACTAAAGTGAAAATAAATGTGTAACTGCTCTTTTATAGTCTGATAATCAAATAGAATTTTCATTTTCATTGCGGGCATTGTTTAATTGGTGTCAAACCAGACCACTCTGATTGAGTCTTCACATCACAATTTTTGTACCTACAGTGACAAAAGGATTGCTCTTATTATCATGTATCATGTGTGTCAGTGTCAATTAGAGATGAGGCTCAGTCAGAGCCTTGTCTGAATACTTATCCATTATTGTTGTTGGCTCACAATGGAATGGGAGATGTCTTTTGGGCTTAATTGTGAATTGGAGCTCATAGATAATTGTAACCCCTATTTTACAAAGAAGCACATACAAATGTATCACACATGGAACACCATTTTGCGTGTTGCATTCACATATTGACACGTGACTTCATCACATGTCAAACAGCATTTCACATGAGATTAAGGCACATATAGGCGGTGGTTTTCAGACATTTCACGTGTAAAATATCTAATTTCACATATGAATACATGAATTCCATATGCTCAAATGATAAATAAATACAGTAAATAAATAAAATTAGGCCAGAAACTTGACTAAAAGCAAACACTGATCTTCTATGTTCTGCTGTTTAAGTTGTTTGTTGTGTTCTGGACAGCATTTGATTGTCTAAAACCCAATATTTCAACAGTTTACATGAGGAATATGTCATTTGCAGTGTTTTACTCACTTACAATATTCATTTCTAATGTCTGTGTGTTCCGTGAGAGGTGTAACCTCCTCTAATGTGGCCTTCATCCCATAGTATTATCCGGATTAGCCTGCATAATCCATTCAGGTTTATTAGTCTGATAACATTAGCATACAGGAGTACAAAACCTGCTATTGTGGTTCATAATCAGTGCGCTGGTAAATAAAAAGGCAGGTTTAAAGTACAGTGTGACCGCCAATGTTTTATAACTTAGAATGTTTGAAAATCTTTATGTCAGTCTATTCCTGATAACTCCAGTACTGCTGGGAAACTGTGCTTTGTAGCTCTGCATGTTAAGAGACTGTGAGGCGGGTTTTCTAGTAAGTCAGACAAAAGATGGAGAAGGTGGTCTCTTAACCTCACCTCAGCAAGCAGCAGCAGCAGCTTTCTGTCAGTGCAGTCATTTTTCAAAAGCAGAACCTTGCTGACAGCCTGTGGCAGGGTAAAAGCTCCCTCAATGCATGACCTCTCTACCCATCATCTGGTGTAACCATGAGTAAAGCTACATACAGGACTCCAGCTGTGTTCACGCTCTGTCCACATCCTACCTCTTTCCTCTCTCCTCACTAACAACCACTTATAACCCTGCTCTCAATTTTCAGCACCTCTTTTTCCTCTTCTCTCTCTATGCTATATGCTCTAATGTTTCTGTCTGTTCTCCCTCCTTCCAACCTTCCATTTCTATCACTTCCATTCACTCGCTCTTACACTATTAAAGAGAAAAAAACTAGGAAAAACTGGAGATAAAGTGAGCCGACGCCCCATTAACAACAGTGTTGAACTTCACATATTCTTTCTTTCCCATTACACATGGTGTTGGGGCAGGTTTATTAACAACTGCAAAGACAAGGGTTCAAAGCGTGCCTATGGTATGATTATATGTTCCAATGAACAAATGAGTGGGAAGCCAGTGAAGGATCATGTCATTGTTATTGCATTAGTGACTACTATTAGTTGTTCAGGTGTGCTCAGAGTCGGGAGGGGAACTTTAGGAGTTAGTGCACTGCTTGGAAAAGGTTGGGAAATATACTGTAATATATATTTTGCGGCACCTTTTATACAGAGGCAGCTGTCACTTTAGCACCCCTGGTTGTATTGGGCCATTTTGAGCTATTTTGCAAGTCAGTGAACTGGACTGCAGTGTGGGAACAATGTATTTACAGGATTTTTGCATCATTCAATGGAGTATCTTGATTTGTCAGGTATGAAAATTTCTTTTCTCATCTCATTCTAAAATTCTCATCTGTTTCTAAATTGAATTTCCTGTATTCTATATGATCTATACTGATGTTGCAATTTTTACCGAAAAGATTTTATTCATATCACCCTCCCCTAATTTCATATGTTTTAGATGTGGCTAAATGACTACAATATGGCACTTTTTGGTGCCTCGCCTTCATATTTGTTACAGATTTACACCTTTGGGTAACAAACACTTGTTATACATTGTATCATAAGTATTTTTTAGTTTTGGGGAATATTTTACCGCAAAAATATTAACAACTCTTTTTTTCAGCAAGTCATTTGAATGCCAAGATTCAATACACGTACCATTTCAACATAGTCAACAGAATTTGTTCAGTTAAAAGCACAAAAAAACCAAATAAACCTCAAGACGTCACATACCCACACTAAGACGTAAAACAAGACATAACAATTTTTAGTGATGCTAGGGATCGGTTTGTCAGTTGGTTGGTTTGTCGGTCCACCACTTTGGTTCATAATGAAATATCTCACTGACTTGGATTGGACATACATGGTTTCCAGACAAAGTATCCTAATGACCTCGGTGATGTCTGCGACACCATGAGGTTGACATTTGTGAATACCTGCAAAACTGACATTCCCATACATGTAGCATTGCCATCTCAATATCAAGTGCTGTATGTTTGTGACATTTACTCAAATATTGGAAATTACCTGGCTAGTGTTTCATTATATTCAAAGAATATCAGTTCTAAAGCAGTTAAGATCTCACACTATGACAGATCTGGTGAAATTTTCACCCACCGCTACCACTAATATAACTATTTATCACCTGAAAGCCTTATCTCTACCCGACTGCTCTCAGCTGTGGAACCGCAAAACAGTAATTTAGCTGATGGACACAACAGATTCTGCAGCACTTAAAAAAAAAGTCTCTTGTGACAACAGAAATCACTCACTGAATCTCTTCCAGTGGCTCGGCCTAAAGTAATTAACCATTAGAGTCTGTTGCACAAAATAAAATAAAAAAACAGCCTTTTTCAGATCACCAACACAGATATTGTTCTCTCAGATTTTCCATCTGTATAGTGGAGGCAGAGGCATCTTACCCACACAAATATATTTCTCTCAGAGGAGATTGCTGTGTGTGTGTCTATGTGTCTATGTATGTGTGTGATGTGAGAGGAAGCCAGTTGCAGAATGTTAATGAGACTGAAAACCTTTGTGCTGCTCTACCTGACAGCCTGAAGACAGCTTTTGCTTGTGTGTTTGTGTGTACATTTATGTCAACAACCTTCCACTGGACTATTAGGATTCAGGTCAGAGCACATTTTTAACAGTAGGAAGGATTATCCTGAAAGCAGCTGAATCGGCATGCCTGTGTTCAGTAAAGAGGTTGGTTAGTTGATCAGCAGTATCCTTAGGGACACTGTCTGGTTCATGAGGCTGAAGACCCTGCACTGATTCTCAGTGTACTGTATGTGTTTTGCCTTTAGCGATTTGGTTGGTGAAATATTTATCCACCACTGTCTCTCCCCCCACCCCAATGGTGCAGAAATGGAAATAGTGCTGCTCTATTACGAGAATGTTCTGGTAATAGAAAGGTCCTCCTTTTTTCCTGTTAAATGTTTTGAGTATTCGAGGACTAAGGGTCTTTTCAAACCTATAGTTTGTTTGCTCTCGTCTGAATCAATTGATGACTTGGTGAACTTGTCACGTTTTCCCGTTGGTTAGGTTTCTTTTCACACAGAAAAAAATCAAGCAATCCAAAATGCATCACTAAAAGCCTCTCTGCTCATTGGTTAGTTGTGTCTGGGATGGGAGCAAGAATGTAAACACAGAAAGAAGGTCCAGAAGAAGGTCTTCTGGCCAAATGCAATGTACCTTGTTGCACTAATCCAGGTTGGATCTCAATTCACTCTCTGGCTATCTGCTAGCAACTGTTGATTTCCCTCATCTGCATCCCAGTATGCAAAGTGCACCTGGCTACAGGAGACGTTAAGCTCAAATTTGCAGAGTATGCCTAGCAGTTGGGTCAGATCAAGTTTGGATCACATTCCCACTGTAGACAAACTGCTCCAGAATTTGTTTGGGAACGAACTATTTCCTCAAAGGATCTCGGTATTGCTTTGGTCCAAAACCTGAGCACGATGGCTGTGTACAGACCTGCCCAAACTAATCATACCAAGGGGGAAAATGAACTAGAGTATGATTAAATTGTACTAAACAAGGCAGGTTTGAAAACGTCGTCAAGTCAAGGGCAACAGGACTTGTTTATATTCTTGAAGACATTTCACCTCTCATCCAAAAGGCTTCTTCAGTTCTGACTGACTGGTGGGGAATTCCAAGGATTTAACCTCTGTAGAGTCGTTTACACCTTGAGAGTTGTTGCGGCCATGTGGGTCCTTAGTTTACCTGGTTGTAATGGATCCTGTTCGAGTCACATGATTCAAGGTGTGAATGTGGAGTTTTCCATATCCAGATTAAGGGTCTTTTTTGGGTTGTTTCTTTTTTGGGTGTGCAGGGACATAAAAATAAAAATACAGGTGAAAATCAGTTTTAACCTATCTGCTCATTTTAAAAAATCATATACTGGTTTGGCCAAATGTCAAATTCTAATCTTGCTATCTCCACTATATGTTAGAAGCTGTCTGTTTTAAGGTTTGTCTTACATGGTGTTCTGACTGAAAATGGCGCTATACTTTAAAAAAGTTTAAAAAAACTACTCTGAGTTGGTGTGGAGGACATGTTGTTCCAGATGCCGATTGAGAAGATAATATACAATCTATGAAGTTCAGTTTAACTAATAGATTCATGAGTGTGAAGGCTTATCAGACCTAAACACTGCACCAAGGTTAATTCATGTTAGTTATCAAAATAATGATTGTTTTATTGTCTCAATGATCATGAGATAAACAGTAATAATACCCTGTTCATGTTTACAAAGTAATGTACCAGGAATGTGAGCTTGCACGGATTTGATTGGCCGACAGGGTGTTATCGGATAACATAGTGTTGCTTTCCGGCAAGGTGAAGCCCGATGTAAAAAAATTTGCCAGACAAAGCTGTGACATCCTTGAAAATGCTCTCTCCTTTATGCTCTCAAATATAAAAAGCTTGTTCCTTATGCAATGTTGCACTTTTTATTTACTATAACAATATAACATTGCTTTTCTTGCAATGTCTTTGCTTTCTGCCCATGTTTAATATTAGAAGCAGCTTCGCTGGTGGCCATACCTTTTGTTCCAGACATAGCCCAAGGTCTCCTCTAATGGCTTTTCCACATGTCGTTATTCAAAATGTACTGACCTTGTTGGCTCCCCACTTTTTCCTTGGACCCTCAGTTATGTCACTGTCGTTGCATAATGTTGTTTGATACAGACATGGACCTTTGTGCAGAATAACTGCCTCCAACACAGCTCTTGCATGTTGCCTTCATTCTGCCCAAGAACACTGCCACTGAGATTCAAAAAGCCTCATCCACTGTGTGAATATTCTCCATTATAATACGCCTCAGCCAGCCCCCTCTATTGATGTGTAAATGCTTATGTTTCTGAAGTATGCCCAAGCTTCCTACTATTACTGTGAAGATTGCCGCGGTTGAATTTTGATGGCTGATGTTTTTATTTCTGCCTCCCACGCAGCAGAGTCTTTACAAGCAGACGCCTCTCTGGAAAAGAGGAATAACATTGATCTCCTCTGTGTTTCAGAGGCTAATCCTCCATTGAAGGTGATCCAGCCAACATTGCTCCTGGTTTCTCTTCAGCTTTGGAGATTCAGAGCGTTCAGTCCAGTGCACCATCTGCAGAGGCATCGATGTGTCAACAACCCTGTGTTTACTGTATCTACTGAGGCAATTAATTGAGGTTGAATATTAAGAGAGGCGTCCATTTCACAGATGAATGAAACTCAGTCATGTTTGTGCTGCGCCAGGTTTACCTTGGCAATTTCCTGTTTGGCCAATACTTATTTAGATGCATGCTGGTACCTCTTGACACTGTTCTGCTATTTGGCGCTATTAGATGAAACAGAGCAGTTTAACACAGACACAAAAATGTACTTTTTATATTTCCCTGTGGTGATATTTCAGCCAGGGAGGCAGTTTAGCTTGTAGTTGTGGTGGAAATGATGATGAAAGCGATATTAGCCACCAGCTGCATAATCCTGCAGTGCATCAGTCGCACTAACCAGATCTGTGGTATCATCTGGAGGAGACTAATCAAAGCAGGCTGATGAGAGAGGCATGTTGATGGTGAACATGAGATGCAGCTTTGAGAGGAACTGTATGGTATACTGTGGAGACGGATAGATTCACAGGAAAATTGGATTTCATGGTTTCCCATCAGGAGGGCTGGGTTCATTCAGTGTACTGTGCGGCTGCATGCGTGCTGATTATGATAGCAGGCTCCCCTCTGCACATGGGGCTTTCAGTCAGCCAATATAGGGCTGAAGAGGGAGCATATGTACACACATACTGTACATGCACATACTCATTCACAAACACATCTGATAATATAGGTCATAAAGTTTCCTTTATGTAACAATTGACATGTAAATATCAGTTTAATGGAGTCCTGTGGTTGCTTCCCTTTTCCTATCAGACCTATTAAGAGTGGATGGAAAATTAAATAATGAATGAGGCTAATGGGTCACAATGGTTATGTGTGGCCCTGTTTTCCACTTATTTTCCCTTTTACAGGCAGGTCACCTGTTCCAGTGCACTGCCTGGTCAAATCAATGCAAACAGACATACACCACCAGCATATTGCTGCTGAGCAGAGCAGATCATCACAATATGAGGCTGCACATAGCCCTAATATGAATCATGACATGCCATCCTGGTATGGGTATAGATACAGTATGTTAGAAGTGCTGAAACGATCAGCCAATTAATTGATTTGTTGATCAACAGAAAACTGAACTAACAAGAAATTTTAGTAATCGATTAGTCATTTAAAGGTGCAGTGTGTAGAATTTAGTGGCATCTAATGGAATGGACTTGGCATAAATGGAAAATAATATTCATAAGTATGTTTTACTTGGTGTATAATCACCTGAAAATAAGAATCACTGTGTTTTTGTTACCTTAGAATGAGCCCTTTATATCTACATGGGGAGCAGGTCCTCTTCTATGGAGCCCGCCATGTTGCACCGTCATGTTTCTACAGTAGCCCAGTACAGACAAATCAAACACTGGCTCTAGACAGGGCCTTTTGCGTTTTTCGCAAGTTTTGCGGCCACCATAGGTTCTCCTACATGCTTGGAAGGGGAGGGTGAGGGGAGCGATATTCAGTTGGTTGTAATCTGCAACCTCACCACTAGAAGCCACTAAATCCTACACACTGGACCTTTAAAGGTGCAATATGTAAGAATCAGCAATTCCTTCTCATTAACGACACCAGTGGCTGTTAAGTGAGCTGCAGTCTGCATCCTGTTGCTCATGCGTGTGCTTCCACTCTGTCAGTGAAAGCGAGCAATAGTGTTAACATTAGCCAGCTAAAACCACAATATCCTGTCCAATAGGAAGGAAGCTGGCTCAGGGTTGGACATTAGTGGACTCCATTTCTAAGCTAACATTAGCTAGTGTTGCACTGTGTTGGTGCTGTAAGGACGGGAGCAGGGCCGGCGTTGGGGGCGGGCCAGACCGGGCTGTGCCCGCACATTTGAACTCCTTGCCTGCTGATGGTAGCCCCGCCGTCACATATAAACCTATTTGTGATTGATGTCATTTTTGACCTGTCACTGGCCGTGATGATCATGTGACTTAACGCTGTGACTTGCATCAGTTGACTGGAGTTTTAAATTAAGATGGCGAGTGGAATTAGCTAACAATGTAGCCACTTCCCCAATAAGATCGCAATCTGTAGCCTATTAACAAAATGGACATCAGGAATTGGTTTTCAAAAAAAATAAGCCTATCTCAACCAGCACATCAGCATTCAGTGTATTAGGCAACATAGAGGGTGAGTGGACTATTTTCATATTTATCGTGTATGCTGCAGGTTGCTGTTTTTGGTGACGTTTATTTGTACGTTCATTCATCATTCATTCATTTTTCGATACCTGCTTTTCCTGTTCAGGGTCACGGGGATTGCTGGAGCCTATTATTATTATAACAACAATGGTAATAATAACCTATGATTGTAAAATGCTTTTGAAGATTTTCAGCTTTTAAATCATTGTAAATTTTGGGGGTTTGGATTGTTTGGGAAATTATAAACAGCATTTCACAATTTCCTTACATGTTATAGGTAAAGTGATTAATCAAAAAAAACTAAATTAATTGATTATAAAAATCATTAGAAGCAGCCCTAGGTGTTCAAGCATTCTCTGGAATGTGGGTTGCACACAAACACACACATGCACACACAAACATACATGTGACTCATGAGCAAATAAAGCAGCAGTTTTTTGTGGAGGAATGTGGGCCACTTCCCCTGTTGCCTCCCCGTCTCTTCAGCACTTTGGGTCTATGTATGTTAGTGTTCACACATGTATCCTACTGTAAAGAGTGTTTTATACCTCGAGTGGAAAAAACTAACTTGTATCACAAAACAAACACAGAATAGAAAAATAGCAAAATAGAAAATGACATATTCATCAATAATTAAAATAATCCCTCGCAGTATAAAATTAACATAGTACAGACTAGGCAAACCACATTTTTATCAGAGTTGCACTACACTTTTTCAATTCTTCCATAGAGTTTTAAAACTTTTTTAAACATTCACATCTCTTTAAAATTATACCCTATTTAAAATTATACTCTTTCTTTCTAATGTTAATATATTTTTGGGACTTTTTGGTTGTAATTAATTTGGTGCTTTTTACATTATTTGGGAAATGTTATCGTCATGATGGTCACAAAGTGCCAATGCCAATATCAGTTCTGTTAATATTTGTTATTTGTTAAGTATGAAAAATGCTGTTTTCTATACAGTGGGTGATGTGTGGAACAATAACTAAACAGCACAGAACATATTCTCATACAGCAAGTTCACCCAAGCTGACCTTTATTAGAGGAGAAAGACCCAGTTACTGGTGTAAATATAGTTCAGTGTGTCGAGCCTGTAGCTACTTTCCTGTATGTGTGTCACTGTGTCCCTTTGTCCATTTTGCCTTCCATCAACCTCTACCCATGACTCTATCGATTGTCAGGCATCAAAAGATCTGTGCCCCACAATGCCTCTGTAGTTTCCAAGTTTTCAAGCTCCAGATAAATACGGCAAAGGACATTTTTTACGACATCCTGTATTAAAGCACTCCTCCCCCTTTAATACATGAACATTTCCATCTAGCCAAGGGGGTCAACAACAATGCATTGTTCCTGCCCAGGAGAGCTAACAGTAACAGCCATTATGCAGCAGCGATACTAACAAAAGAAAGGTCTGCGTTATGTGAACTCACTGTCTGTACACTCTCTATTAGGCTTCCTGTGTGTGTGTGTGTGTGTGTGTGGTTAATAATATGGACAAATGACATGACTGAAGCCTCTTTTCTTTGTACTTCTTGCTGTGTTTGTTTGTACAGGAAAACCCTCTGCTTCAGTAGGATGCTTTTGGGCTCCCAGGGTAACTTACTTGAATCTAAAAGCTGGCTCACTCGCCTTCATCTTCTTGTGCGGCTCCTCCCCTGAGTCATGGAATGCTGTGCTAAATTTAGCAGGCCTCAAAAAGTAATGGTGTGGCAACTTCTTGTTGAGTTTGCACCCCATAAATGTCTCTCTCTCTCTCTCTCTCTCTCCCTCTCTCTCTAGCTGTGTCTTGCTCCCTCTCCCTCCGTTCTCAGTAAAAGGCTCGTCCGTGACTCACCCATGGCTGAGCGAGGGTCCTATGAATTATTGAGCCAATGGTGGAGCCCTCATAAATTATCTAACTGTGTGTCACCGGGCGGAGCAGGGCAGCTCAGTGGATCTATCTCATCTTGACCCTCGGTGTCAGTACCATCTAGACCTCTGTATAGGGCTGATACAGGACAGGGCCAACCTGGACACTAATAGATATACACACTCATACATTGTACACCCTGCAGCGAATGCATCCCCCTCATTGGCTTCTAAGGAAACACATGACTGGGCTTTCATGTCAGAAACTCTCATTGTTTTGGTTTTACAGCACATTTACTTCATGGTTCAGTTGTGTCACATCAACCTTGTTTCAAGCAGCAGCTTGTTTTCAGCAAACAACCGCTGATTAACCTACATTACCTGCCCAGTCCCAAACAGTAGAGAAAGTTAGTGACTAAGATTCATCAGGTGGTGAGAAACAAGGCTCCATTGGGATGATAATGTATCTTTGCTGCTGTATTTATATGTTAGATAATAAGCTAGAGTCATAGAGTTCATCTGACCCCAAATAGACCCCGAACTGCTATCTGAGGTTCATTTGAATCATAATGTGCACAATATTATCCGTTTTCTAACCTAGTATCTGTGTCCTCCTGATTGTTAATGTCTTTTTTGCAGTCAAAATTGGCACCGATAAAATTCCACCTCCTCTTTGCCAGATTGCCATTAAACATGCTTTCTTAAGGTCAGCACATTTGATGATCAAAGTTTAATTTAGTTGAACTTTGGGCGGTAAATCTGGTGGAAAATCAAGCTGGCGGCAAAGTTCTCACTCAGAAACAATGGCCTTTCCAGTGCGGTGCTTGGGTCTTTGGATCATGCTTATCAGCCTTGTCTGATGGTGTCACAGTCAACTGTGGCCACTTTTCCTTCCTGTCAAATCAACCCCAACTTTTGGCACTCATTACTTATTATTCATTAATATATTCTCTGCACTCCTCAACAGCATACAGCACCTGCCTGTTTATAACCTCTTGCAGTCATTTTGCTACCATCTATGCTCATTACAGATTCAGACTGGTCATTAATGAATGTGAGAATTACATACTGTTTATTCATGTTGTTCACCATAAACAGCTCCATTGCCTGATTATTGCCCTCCTGCGGCCGCTATTGATTGCTTGATGTGTGATGGAGCAGCTAAATATTGGAGAAACGTTTTAACAGCCTTGAACATTTTTAGTGTGTTTCTGTAGATGGTAGGTAGCCTTGAGATGCAGAACAGCGGGTGCTTAGTGAACACGCCCTCTGCAGCGAGCGGGCTGCATTGACTGCTCATAACAGCTTCACCAAAACCTGATATCCTTCCTGCTCTCTCTCCCTCTTCCTCTCGTGTTGGATAGTGGAGTTGGACCAAAATAAGCTAGCTGAAGAGATTTTTTTTTGTGCTGCTCCACTCAAAAATGTGTTTTGTTTTATGTTACTTTGCTTGAATGTTTGAGCTCACTGTGCAGAGTGATGTATGTGTAGAGTTTGACACTAGAAGGCTGTTTTCACATTCATTTGTTGAAGGAGGAAAGTTTCTCTCAGGATTTAACGAGGTAATTAAAATCCTGAGAGGTAAATTTTTTTCTGTGTGCATGTAAGAAAAGGAAGAAGGGATTAGCTTTGGCATGATTTGGTGTAATAAGATCCGAGAAGTCTGGGAAGTGACACGCATATGGCTGATGTAACACCATTTTCATCTTGGCATGTTGCTTTGTCTCTATTTGACAGTCCTCTTTAGTTCAGTTTCTACTCTGTAACAGTGATACAAACACATAAACAAACACACCAAGAGCCGTCTGGCTGATGCCTGCATGGTTCCTTTCGTGACTGTTATTCCCACAGGAGATTGGGGTTGGATGGGCCCTGGAGTCTCCTTCCATATGCATAACTAACACCAAACACACACACCAGCACAATACTACACACTGCAGCAGAGGACAAATAACCTCAGCATCACTCTGTGGGGTACTTGCTCAGAGTTGATGCTTGGTGTTCGATGTATTGGCTGGTAAAATTGTTCATTCTTACGACACATGTTCTCCGACAGAGCAGATGATCTGATTAGATTTTGAGCATCCTGCTGATTTTATTGAGATACAGACTTCATATTAAAATTACCCTGGTGTAATGTGAAGACAGGTACTGTATGGTGATACAGAAATATCTGCAAATGCATTCATTTTCGGAATTCATGACGTGGTAGAAATCTTATTGATCGGTGTCAATCATTTTCTTCTAATGAGATTCTGCACTGCGAGTCATGTTGCATAATGCTGCCCTTCACAGTCAATAACACCCATACCTTCCCTGTAGATAAAGGCCGGTGGTGCAGTGTGAACAAATTTAATGTTGCAGCAGTAATTATTATATAGCATTATTTTGATATTGATATATCATGACATTTAAAATCACACAGCCAATAACTAAACTCGTGTTCATCCCACTGTTTAATAAATACTAGAATTCTCCTAAAATATGAGATATATGGTCTATGAAATAACTTGCATACAACAGTGATTCCATGGACAGAAGTCAGATTGAACATCTGCAGTATGTTGCAACAGACTGCTGGTGGATCAAAAACACACATGCATAATTGTTTTTTTTAAAATAATTCCTGCTGTTGCTACAACTACAGCGTAGTTTATGCATATCCCAATGTTTAATACTTACCCAATACAAAATTATGTCTCTATCAGGTTTACTGAGCATGTAATATCTAGAATTTTTTTTTATTCAACACAAGTGTGAGGTCCCCGCTTGAGCCCTACCATCAATCATATCAGCATACACATAACTTCAAAATATTTACTTTATATATACACTTTCACACCAGTGTACTACCCACTATTGATCTTGATGGGCCATAGTGAAGGTTCTTAAATTAAGATAAAATGCTTTGTCACATCAAGCAGGACTCGGCTGCAACACTTAAAAATCAAAAGTAAATATTTGTCTATTAAAAACTTCTCATTAGGGCGTCCTGGTGGCCCAGGGGTTAAGGCACCCACTGTCTTTTAACTATTGACTAATGCCCCAAAAATACATTAAAAACTTTAAGATCTCACGCTGTGACAGATTTTGATAAAATGTAACTTTTGATAAATGTAACTTTCTGGAGAGAGAGAGAGAGTGATTATGGAAGGGCAGCTCCAGTGTCTCTTGTTATTTGTCACATTTAGGGTCTTTCCAGGTTAAATGTCAGGTGTTTCCTGAGAGCTCTGGACTGATTAATTTTATCCAGGACACTGTGTGAACTTCTGTATGTGATCCAGGTCATCTGCTGACAGAGCAGCTGTCACTTCACTCTGACTGAAGAGAATCAAACTAGAGAGAATTAAGGATTAATCAAATGTCGAAACGTGGCCAAGATGATGACACAGCAGCAGCACCTGCCTGCACTTTACTCTGTGTGTGTGTGTGTGTGTGTGTGTGTGTGTGTGTGTGTGTGTGTGTGTGTGTGTGTGGGCGTGCACACTGCAACAGAAAGCACCTCACAACTCGAGCACGACAGCCGCTTCCTGGTTTCCATGCCAACCACAAGGGCTGTTCTTGTTGGAGCATGCTCAGTTTGGCTCCCTTCCCTGCAACAATAGCCAGTTAGAGGGCTCACACTCACACACACGCTCTCACACACACTCTACTCCAGCTCGCAGTGGGAGCGAGACAGAGAGGAGAGGCTGCCTGCTGCGCTGCAGAGCTCATAACACACACACAGACCAACAAACGCACGCTCACTCATAACAACGGTGAGTACACAAACCTCTGAATATCTTGTTTTTTTTTATTTTCCTCTGGTGAAGAGTTTGTAGCATCAGTAGCTTTGCCTTTTGTAGGAAAGAGCCAGAAAAGGAAAGAGTTGTTGCCGGTGGAAAAACTAGAGGAAGCATGTGCTCTGCTTTGTGAATGACAGAACTGCATAGATGATCTTTTTTGTATAGCAGCATCATTATACTCTTATTGTTGTCTCAGATTGTTTAAAACCTTTTCCAAACATGGATCTTGTCATTTTATGAATGGTGAAAGCAGGTTGAATATTTATTCTGCTCAATCGGAGGTGTAGTAGTTGACAAAGCAGGGATTGCTCAATAATTCATGCAGCCTTGAACAGAGGAAAGTCAGGGGATGACAGCAGGTGTAATGTGATGCTTTGCATGGATACAGATAGCTCTTTTAGGCTCTTTTGACACACCAGCTCAGTTTTACAACCTTTTTTGTTTATTCAGATCTTCATACAGCATATCAAGCATTTTAAAACCTGTTCATTGTACGCCGACTCATTTCACTTGACCCTCAGTTATAACTTAAAAGGTGAAAGTCTCTTTAGGAAGATGAGAATAAGTGGATCTAGAATGGTCTAGATGCTCAATCATCTAAAAATGTGATATGATCTGCAGGTGGAGGGAATGTGAGGAGCTTCTCCTCATGCCTGGCTAACCCTCTGAAATCTTGTGTGTCTGTATGCAGTCTGTCTGCCTGTCTGAGTGTATCAGGGGCGGTCGGCACAAAAGATATCTTCAATATTATCCTGTAGTCTCGCCCCATTTCTCTCTCAGAGGCACACTTAGAGATTCACACACAGTCACTATCCGCCTCCCACAAGATTAATTGTTGTGGCTGATAAATTCCTGGTTGGTCGATAGTGTATACCTCTGCAGCCGGCCAGCCCCTTGTGTTTGTGCTTGTGTGTGATTTTGGGCTGATCACAAAGCAGCATGAGTATCAACCAGACACGTCTGTGGCCTCATATGTAAACTAGAGGTGCAGCTAGGGCTGGGAGATGAGGTTGGAATCAATATGATGATATTAATGAAAATGTTTCAGTGTCACTATATGACAAATGCATGCAAAATCACCTATAAGGTAATCAAGTTGATGTTTTACTGTTCGGATAAAACTCCTTAGTACTAGGACAAAACTTCAATAACGGATTTTGTTATTTTATAACTAAAATCTTCATGTAAACACCCAAATTTTGTAAAACAATAAGACAACATGCATATTGTCATGATAATATATATACGATTCCATTGAAAGGCGATAATAATTCTGCCATGCAACTAATTGTTATTTTCATATTTTATCAACCTGCTGATTCTTTTTTTTAACAATCAATATGTTGTTCTGTCTATAAAAAAAAAAAAAAAACTAAAATGTGTGAAAATCCAAGTTGATGATTTCACTCAGATTTTCTCCGTCTGACCAATACTCAAAATAATTCAAATTAACATTTATATTAATTTCAGAACCAGAAAAATGTTTGATATTTTTGCTTCATAAATGACTTAATGTTGCATTAATTGACTTAACTGGCCACTTGGGGGAAGAAGAACTCCACAACAACCTGAAAAACACAGACGCTGAGACAATATCTCCTTACAAAGTGTGGCTAACGTGTTAGCAAACAGTCTGTTCACACATCCAGCATACTCGGAGCATTATCATTCATTTGGAGCTGTGTTCGTGTCCACCTGACAAATGTAAGTCCTATATTTACTCTCCTTTTAGCCCTAGTTTGGTCTCCACCAACTCCTGAGAAAAATATCCTGCTCTTTAACTGCTAAATGTTCCACTTTCTTCACCAGCTTGTCTCTAACTTTGTCTGTCTGCTGTGTGGTGCTGAGGGAGCAGGCAGAAGAATAAGAAAATAGAGAGTTGGAGAGTGATAGATGGCAGACAGGGAGAGAACGTGAGAGGCACTCTTTCACCCTGCGGGAAATTGGAAAATAAATTGAGTTGACACAGGCAGGTTTGCATAGCTATATTGATGCTGTGGAGTGGAAGGGGAGAGGTTTGGATTCGGGGCTTAGAAGGTTCACGCAAGGCTAATCATCTCTGTACCCACCGGTTAGGATGACCAAAAGGCTTCCTGGGGTTAGTAATTAGGAATTTCCATCTGTCATTGATAAAAAGATACAGTCCAGTTTTGGCAGCCTTTATGTCTAATTAAATGGCACTTCAGTTTGTCCTTTTGAGTATTTTAGTCAAAAAGATGAACAGGAAACTTAACTCTTCTTCCAACAACTGTTTTCAAGTCAGCCTGCACAAGCATTTTAGCTGTTATTGGAGCATCTTGTGGGAATGTCTTGTGTTTGGTGTTGGACAGAATATAAAGTGGCACCCAGTGTGGGATGTCAAGTTTGATTGTTGCAGAGTGTTTTGATGGCTCCGAGCAGGCAGACAGACAGTGTGTGAGTAATGTGGCACTTCACTGATATGAGGGAAAGCCTCTCTTCCCTTTCTTCTTCTTTTTCACTGACATCTTCATCTTTTCCTTACTCCTTGGTGGTAGCTAGATTTCGGAGTGTTTAGAGACAGACAGGTTTCTCCTTGTGGCTTTAAACTGGCCACAGTTGCAGATGTGGATAAATGCTGCTCAGGAAGATTTAGGGTTTCAAACCTCAATACTTTCTTCGTTCTGACCCAAATGTGTCCTTACCACCAAAAATCTGTAAAGTACCGAAAGCTGGTAGTCTTTTTTTACTTTCTTTGATCAGATAGTTCCTCACTTTAATCAAAATTTTCAAAACATTTTTGACCAGATTATATTCATATTCAGATTAGATGCAAATCTCTTGCATGGCTATTTGTGTTTAGACAACAATTTAAATTGGTGAACTTGGTCTTTTTGTGTTTAAAAAAAAAAAAGGTTTAATAGCAAATTCTTTCACAATATTATTGCAGATCTGTGATGGAACATTAACTGGAGTGTCCTGCAAGAAATTTGAATGTGCTATATGCATATCCACAGCCCTGCCTTCCGCCTCATACCGGGAACGCTACTTCCTGCATCAGCACTAAATGTTGGCATTAGACATGAACCATGAAGTGCAGAATTTTCCAATATGAACATAATTTCTATGGATACTGGGCTGCAAAGTAAAGCATTACAAAAGCAAAAAGTATAATTTGGTCTATCATTTGGTATTTTGTTATCTGTACCAAAACTCAAGTTGCATATTAGCATTAAAATGAAAAATTCAAACAACACCCAGCCCCAGCAGGCTGTAGTATATTGTAAATGCATTCACACACATACAGTATAGAGTTCATACAGCCAAGTGTTGCTGCTTGTTAGTCAGGTCCCTGTAAACTGAGGTGACAAGTGATCAATGGGTCTCCACCCCTCCTCATTCTCAGTTACCTCTTCTCCCTCTTCCACCATGCTGCTAATCATCACATCCCTCCAGCTCTACCCTTTCATCACTCTCATCCCTTCTTCTCCCATCCCCTGCTCTCCCCATCTCCTTTTCCCTCGATGCTTCCCTGTCTTTGCTATCATCTGAAAACCTCTCCTCTCCTCTCCTCTCCTCTCCTCTCCTCCCGGCGTAAGTCATTTACCAGCGTGTCCTTGGCTTCTAGAGGAGAAAGAAGTAGGGCTTTTCCTGCTTTCCATTCCTCTTTTATTGCCCTCCCTCCTCCTCTTTATTATGAACCAACCAACACACTATTTATTAACTTACATGCATTCAAATTTTGTGATCTAGTTGATCTTGAAACTGTACAGATAATGTACAAAGCACAAAATAATTGACTTCCTCACTGAATTCAGAGGTGGTTTGAAATTAGAGAGAGCCAGTATGAATTTTGGGGAATAGGTATGTTTAAAAAAACAGGTAGGGACAAATATAAAAAACAGATGTATAACAGATGTATATTATTAAGAATGTGTACTTCACTTTGCAGATTAAAAAATTTTTTAAAAAGTTGTTAAACAAATATAAAACTGAGGTATGATCATTAGTGTGAATAAAACGTGTAGAACTTTTTTTCTGTTTCTGTTTTGTTTTTGTATGGCCTAAACCTAGCAGTGAAACAGTTGCCTATTAGAATGTAAAAAGGGTCGGTATAGTAAGCTAAAGCTTCAGCCTACACCTTTTCGGTCAATATTTTTTTGTTGTTTTCCTTTTAATTTAATGCTTTATTGTTTATTTATATATTTCTATGTGTATTCTTTTTGAAAAAATGTTGTTTAAAATTGTTAATAAGGACCAAAATGAATTGCTACTACTACTCTTTCTCTCCCTCTCTTCAAAGCAAGTGTGAGTCACGTGGTGACATTCAGAATGCCTTATAGGCATCTGTAGGAGCCAGTGGGTCGATAACCAGGCCATCATGTATTTCTGATGGATCCTTGTTAAAGCTGACAATGAGCTGACAGGAAAGGCTTTTGGAAAACATTGACTCCCCCACAGCAAGGTCAAGGGGCAGCATTGATCCAGAGAAAGGAGGCGACTATGAGAGCATGTGGCTGAGTCTGACAATTGTTGGTTTTGTAGTATTGTTTGATGCCTTTTTCAATTGAATGAGTCTCATTCACAAAACCTAATATATCTTATTTTTTTATTTCATAGAGTTGTAGATTATTTCAACTCTAATTCTGTATATGCAGGATTTCCTCTTTTGTAAAGAGGCTCTTCAGTTGCAAGCAGCAAGACATCAGTCAAACATTTTATAATTTTATTCACTTAATAAACTTAATAAATCAAAACAATAAAAAGCAAGATCATGTATGCTAGTGGTTCCTGATCCTTTTGGCTTGTGACACGTTAAAACGAAGCAAGGTTTGGCGGTCACACCACCACATTAAGTGACATTTGCTCATCCAAAATAAATAGGTGCTTCTTCTCAAAGAACTTCCAGTACAAGGACAAGAGGTTGTGATATTTAGCACAACACACTAGCGGGAGCCACGTTCCCGCACATGCTCAGTGGCGTCTGCCGCACAAGGAACTACTCTCCGGAGACTGAAAATGTGATCGCTGTTATTAGTCTTTGGAGCTGTTTCTAAACAATCTAGGGTAGCCATTGCCTTCAGGGCGAAGGAACATGTCACCCAGTGCAGTGGTATGGCGCATTGACATGTTTTTAATAGTTTTTGGACAACAAAAGAGGTCTGCGGCACAGAGAAATAAAATATATCAGACTTTGGATTCACACACAATACTTCTAAGTAGATCAGTTAGAATCAGATCAGTAGAGATTTGTTGAAGAAAAATGTAGAAAATCACCAGCTAAATCCTTTAACTTGACTCTTATGTAGGTTTTTCTTTAAGTTTTGCTTAGTTGCTGGCACAATAACTACCTAGTTAAGTTGAGAGAAAATCATGGTCATGGTTGAAAGAAACCAGTGTTCACTGGGTATGAAAACATTTCCTGTGTCACAGCCACCAGTTTGTTGACCCCCAGCATCCTCCTTAAGAGGTTTTGTGGCATCTTTCAACAACATACTTTTTCCTGCTTCTGAGACAAAGAATCTCCTGCTAATTCACACAACAAACCAATAGACATCAATACATTGTGTGATTGTGTGAGTGATTACTCTACTCAATATGTGTTATGTAATGTGTATTACCCACTCTTTGTTACCCAATCGTTATTTTTCAGGGCTGAGTACAGGACAAGAGGGCTAATGTGACAGTACCTTTATTCATTTAATCATCTTCTGACCCTTAAGATTTATTGTGGGACCTTTGGAGAGTCCTGAATGACAATATACAGTTGGCAATATGCTGTAAGCTATCTGTATTTTTTGGATTGAGCAATCTCATTCATGCAACCTGCATATTTTTCTATTTAATTTAATCTTAATTTTATTTTATAAGGAAAGAAGTGTTAGGTCTCCTTGTCAGTAATGGTGCTACATATCAAATGTTTTCTCTGCCTGCTCTTTAAGAGTAGGGTCTCTTATTTTGAAAAAAGGTTTACGAGCAGAAGGCATAATTTGAAATATTTTCTTCTTTTATTCATGACTGGGAGGATTTATCCTGGCCAGCTGCTTGTGACCCAGCGGGTAAATAAAACACAGAAGAATGTGTTTATTCTTTTCTGAAGTGGCGGGGGGTTAAGGAGAGGCAGAAGTGCTTTGATGGGATACATAAATGATTTTTATGCCTTCATGCCGGTGACAGCAGTGGTCAGAGGCATTATCTTTTCAGATTGTCCGTATGTACATACATCATCCACATCCCTGAATTGTACATCATCAATCATCCACTTGGACTCAAGGATGAAATTATTAGAATTTGGTGGTCAAAGGTCAAAGGTCAAGGTCACTGTGACCTCACAAACATGTTTTTGGCCATAACTCAAGAATTCATACACTAATTATGACAAAGTTTCACACAAATGTCTAATAGGATAAAATGATGAAGTGATGACATTTTATTTCCAAAAGGTCAAAGGTCAACTTCACCGTAACATCATGATGGTCTGTAAAAACACTTTTCTGGCCATTATTCAACACCATAACTCAGGAACAGAAGGGGAGATTGTGACCATATTGGTGCCCACTTTGAAACTGTGGTGATTGTTTAGATCTTCTGTGCTGCCGGGTTGAAGATGTATGTCAAGTATTTCTTAGCAGCAACATCCATCTGAAGCATTGTCTGCTGTCATGGCTACAAATTGCATTATATTAGAATCAGCTTTGTTGGCCTGTGAGCACATACAAGGAAAATACACTTAATACATTTTATTAAATTCCTTCAAATTCTTCCCTACAAATATTATATGAGACTGGACAGACATGGATGTAAATTGCAACTTGACTGCTTGGTGGAGGCATACAAACGTGAGGCCGTATTTCTAGTTCTCTTTTCCTCTCAGGCTCCGTCATCAATCTCGCGTTCTCGTTTCTCCGTCCACCCTCACCCTCTCTTATCTCGCTGTCTCCCTTCATTCCTGGTGATGGAAGTGACTCACATAGCCATCTGCTGCCCAGCAAATCCTCTCCTGCCTTATTACCCTCCTTTTGTTTATTAACGCCACTCCTGGGGCGACAATGATACTTCTATCTCCTCTAACCATCTCTTCCTCTGCTTATCCCTCTCTGCTATCACCTAAAACTCTCCTCCTCCTCTGTCCAGTCAGGCATTTATTCCTCTTACACTCCCTTTCACTTCCTCAGCTGAATTTGCCTCTACACGGGTTGTTTCCCTTCATTTCACCTGATATAATTTCTACCTTTTTCTCCCAGGAGACAGATTGTAGAATGAGGTCAGTATGTGTGTGTGTGTGCGTGTGTGTGTGTGAGCATATGGATATGAATGTGAACAGACTGTTGATGTTTTGTTGATGTAGATGTTGCTGATGCTGATGTCATTATGATCCCCTGCGGAAATGACAACAGACACAGGAAAACACCCTGGGGGCAAGTGTGTGTGTGAGTGTGTGTGTGTGTGTGCTGTTTACACACAGACTGAAAGAGACACAGACCTTTCGTTGAACCTGACTACTGTCATATTATATCTCTATGGCGACTATTCTGCTTTACGCTGTGCTTTTAGCACAGACACTGGCCATGGAAAGTAATTAGGGCCAGATACAGCATGTACAGATTCTACCAACACATCTTCATAATGAAACAACCACATAGGTTGATTGTCCCTGCACTCCAGAATGACCAAGAGGAGCACTTTCTAATATGCTGCTTTCCAAAACCGTTACAAGTCATGGTTAAAAAATAATGATGTTTTATGGTGTGACAATGCTGTGTTAAGGTCTGGTTAGGTTTAGGCACAAAAAACACTTGGTTAGGGTTAGGGAAAAATCATGGTTTGGGTTAAAATGATCACTTGAAACGTGCTATGGGTTAAAGTTACTACTTCCTTAAAGTTTGGCAACCTTTGTCGTCATGGCAACAGTAAACACTACGACAATTTTAGTTACATTTTTTAAAAAACTGTCCCAACTTGTGGTTGGAAGCTGGAAGCTAACAGCAGTCTCCTGCAGCAAAGTCCACTTTTTTCCATCTAACTATCTTGCCATCCACCCAACCGGCCTCCTCGTAATATGGAAATTTGTCACCTTATATAGACGTCATGTGAACTGCGTCACTTCTCCAGGCCATAATTACTACGGCCACTAGATAGTGTCTGTCACTCAAACACAACCTATAGGGCCGTTTTTCATGGGAGGACTGGCTGGTTTCTACTGTTTAGTCCTGGAGCCCAAAGATTTCACAATTCAGGGCCATATTGTTTTCACTATGTGAGGAGAAGAAAGTTGAATTCAGGGTTAAGTATGGGCAACAATTTCGTTTGTCCGTCTTTCAAGCCCAATAAAATGTTTTCCATTCCTATTTTTGTCTAGTTAGTTCAAAAACATGTATTCAAAAACATCAAAAATACAGCAAGACAATATTGTAACACATACAAACCCAAAAGGAAGACATCATTCATAACATTATATATGCAACTACGTTATTTTAGGTTTCATGTGTTTATGTACAAAAGTAGTAGTAGTTTTTTATTCTACATGAAAGAGTCAAACTTATATAAGACCAAAAAAGACCAAACAGACCATTTCACTGTGGAGATGATATTTATTTCAACTAAGAAGCACTGAAAGGGTGCATCCTTCAAGGCACCAAAATAGAGTTGCAGAGCGGCAGAATTATTTTGGGTCTGACTGGTTGTGTACATAAAAGTCCTGGTCATTTTCTGCTTAGGAGATGAACAGCTGGAGCCCTTCCAATGCTTGGATGAACATGAAATTCTCCTGGTTACATCATTAGTTTAAAAGCTGAACAACTGTGTTAGAAAATATCTGGTTTGAATAAAAACATAAGGAGAGAAGTCAACTATGACTCCAAACATGCATTTCCATAAGAAACACCCAACTGGTGTTACCCGCTGATAAAACATTCAGCAGTTTAAATCAGTTCACTGCCAGTTTCTGGGTCAGTTTGAAATGAATTCATGACCTGTGGTGCTGCATTTTGTTCCCATTTGGAGCAACAATGCAATCTGATTTTTGTCACCCCCTTGACTGACTTCTTCTTCATAGGGACAGCACCTGAGGATCATTTGTATTGTAGTATGTAGAGCCATTCACCATAGCAAACTGATGGAAAACCAGTGAGCGGGGCGCCAAAAAGAAGTCTGATTGTATGGAAGTCTATGAGAAAATGACCCTATTTCTCACTTGATTTATTACCTCAGTAAACACTTTCCTAATGAGTTTATGGTCTCAATTGCTAGTTTAAAGTCTTCTTCAATACAGCATGATGTTCATTTTGTAAATTACGGTGGCCTAAAAAAGTCTTGTTCAGCGTTTGGTTGTACTCAAAGAGCCTCTAAGTAGTTGGATGTTCAGTTTTTCTGGTAAGTACGTTTTGTTTTAATGTTTGTTTGTAAAGCCTGTTTTTCGCTAGTGAAAATTAGTATTAGTATTGGCATTATCACAGTTAACCTGACGGTAAATGCACTGTGCTAACCAAGCCAGCAACTAGCATTAGGGTCAGCTCCACCTTCTCATCCAAATATGGTCACTTCTGGCTCCAAAAATCCAAGATAGCGATGGTCAAAATGGCAGACTTGAGGCTTCAAAACAGGAGTCCACAAACCAATGGGTGACCAATGGGTCCATTATTTTTTTCCAGTCTATGGAATTCAACCACCACCTTGGGGTTTGAATGAATGATGTTGAATAAAAATCTAGATCATATAGGCTTTCTGTCCACGGTGCACCGCACAGTATATCCTTGGCTTCTGCCCACAGCATGCTGAGATAGTCTCTAGCTCTCAGCATGTGACCATGAAAATGAATGAGCTGCTACAGAAGATGATGAATGGATGGTAAATGTAGAAAGTGAAAGGAGAAACACATGGAATGACAGTTTGGAGCATAACTCTGTTTCTCCTGTTTGTGGTCTTTTGGATCTGAGAGTGTTTTGAAATCTTTAGGAGACAAAGTATTTAGAAGATGCTCTTTTGATGTGAAACGATGCTTCAGAGCACTCAGCCTCAGGCGAGTGGCCTCATCCTGAAAACTTGTTATTTCTCTGTCAGTTAAATGCCAGCAGTGTTTTTGTCCCGCTCTTATCCTTGATGGCAGCATTATTTAAAGCTAAATGTAGAGATTACTCATCATATCACATCCTGTCTCTGTCTGTTTGTCTCTATCTCTTTTCTTCTGCCTCTCTTTCTTGTGGGATGAGTCACTCAGTCATTCATTCATCATGCAGCAGGGATGATGGGAGTGCTTGATTTCTATTCCTCAGAGGAAAAGATCCATCACACAGCTTCATAAGCTCGTTCATCAATCTATTTGAAGATCACAATTTTAAACTGCCACATGGGATCGTAATCACTGTGGTGCAGTGTTGCTGTTGCCAGTTAAAAGAGATGTACTGTGGTTTGATATCTGTAGGGTGTCAGTATATGTGTGTGTGTGTGTGTGTGTGTGTGTGTGTGTGTACCTGTCATTTAAAGGTTAGCTCTGTGTAGCTGTTACAGATGCAGCCACCACAAGTTGGGTGAGATCTGTAACCCTCCATCAGTCCATCAGTTGATAGGAGAGGCTGGCTGTGGTGTGACAGAAAGCCCCTTTGCTGATTCGGTGACACACACACACACACACACACACACACACACACTCACTCACTCACTCACTCACTCACTCACTCACTCACTCACTCACTCACTCACTCACCCACTCACACACACACAAATGTGTGTGTGAGAATGTGAGATTATGCCTATTTTTAACAAGGCTTGTTTTACTCTGTGATCACTGGGTAATTACATAGCTTGCTGCTTCATCAATTAATCATGAGCCACTGACAATCAGAGTGTGATCGGGTCTAATATTGACTGCAGACACTGTGTGTGTGTGTGTGTGTGTGTGTGTGTGTGTGTGTGTGTGTGTTTTCCTTCTCTAAAAGGATAAGGCTGGCGATTTCCTGTATTTGTGCTACATTGTAAATTTCTCAAAGAACTTCAATACAAAGTCCAGAGATTATGATATGTAGCACAACAAGCTAGCTCTGTAATACATGTGCAGTGGTCTCTGCTGTACAAGGAACCTCTCTGCAGAGAGTGAAAATGTGATCGCTGTTATTTTGGAGCCGTTTCTAAACAAACTACAGTAACCATTGCCAATACTTGTTAGTAGGATGAGTTCATTGTTGGTTTGGCTCTGCACATGAGATTTGTTGACAATAAGACAATATAAAAAATTGCCAGCCAAATCCTTTAACTTGACTCTGATATGGGGTTTTTTGATACCTGTGCTAATACAAAACCTGAATTGGTTTTAGTTGCTGCCCTACTAAAAAGAGCAACTAAAGATTATTTTGATTATTGATTAATGTGCAGATCATTTTTAACAATTTTTTGCTTGATAAGATGCCTGAAACAATTAATCAAAATCAATCTATCAAAATAGTTGCAGATTCTTTTTTTGATGATCGAATAATTGATAAATTGATAAATAATATTAGCATTTGATGCCTTACTTAGCTGAATATAAACATGTTTTTCTACTGAAACATTTCTTTGTTTTGTTTTTGTAATATGCCAATAACTTGTCAAGTGCATCAGTGTCTTGACTCAAAAACAGCAACACAAGAACGTTTCATGAATAAAACACTGTATAAAATGAGCAAAATTTATGATTGAAACTAAGAAATTATTGAAATACTTGGTGCTTAAAGGCAAAGTGTGCATTTCCAAATGTACCCAGAAGAGGTTCCAATGTTGACTAAAAAAAGTATTTCACATTGTTTTCAGTAAAGCAGGTTGAAATAAAAACACATTTGCAATTACAATGGCACTCTGGAAAAAAGACAAAATACTTCTATTAGGAAAGAGGAATTATTAATCAAACCACAAACAAGAAAGACAATAAGATAAATGAATAATACAATAAACCTGAAGAACACTCCATTTAAAATAACTACCAGATCAAGCATAATAACCTATATTTCTCAGAGGAATATCAGACCCTCCTTGTATCACTTCAAAGCGCCAGTCTTTCCAGAGCACTTTATCTTTATTACAAGGCCTCATATCACATGATAGCTTTGGTCATCATTTGCATGAATTGGCTCCTTTGAACCGTCTCTCCCTAGTGGAAAAGACTCTCTCTTTTGTCCTCTTTGAATATGTGCAGATCTGCTGTGCTGCTCATGGAAAAGCTCATGCAAAAGAAGCAAGGTGTTTGCTCTTAGGTCATCTGCTGCCTGTATAATTTATCTGCAACATTTCCACCTCCCAACACATGAAATATGAATGAGACCGAGATGACCTGGAAGCACGGAAGAAGGACACAACAGCGCAGTTTGATTTGTAGGTGCTCTTTAGTGCCACTCTATAAAGTGACTGTTGTTTTGAACCTTTTATAATGCCCTGAACTTTATAATGGAGTGCTTTAATACTTAACACAGCTGGCATATCTTTATGTCTCTGAACAGGGCTGTCTGTCTGAATACCATTCTGCAGTCTTTGAGTATTTGCTGATGTTTCTGGAAAAAATATTGAAATGTTGTATCATTCAGAAACAACCAGTACACACAACAAAGACAGGTATGGTTTTCTCCTTCAAGTTTCTGACGCTGGTGAAGAGAAGAGAGTTTGAAATACAACCAGGAAGATCAGTTTATAGATGCAGAGTTTTAAGTCTTAAAAGATGCCAAAACACTGCACAACTGCTTATTATGAGACAGAAACTCATAGTTATCAGGGCCACAGTCCTTCTATATAAACTGTAGGATCACAGCAGCTATATACCAGGGACGTGTGCTTGCATTGTTGAATGACATTGTGTAGCATTACGACAAAAGTTTACTTTTTGCCAGACAATCCTGCCTTGTTTTGGCGGAGGCCTCTGTGTTGGCACCCCTGCTGTGTCAACACGCTGGTCTTATTGCAATGAATGAGGACTGTGTTTTGTCACGCAGTCCTAATGTTGGTCTGAATACAGACATTTAAAGTAACAATGAATCCATCTTATTTTTAACTCAGCTCAAAATAACCAGTTTCACATTCCTGCAGAGCCGAGCTCTCAGCTGCTGTAGTAAACCGTCTCTACTGTACAACTCTATTCATCTCCCCAAAGACTTGTAGTTCATACACATACCACAGTCATTCTGCCTAATTAACTGCACTCTCCCACACTTCCACCTTTGATGTTGCCCACCGCCCACTCTCTCGCCTCCCCTCCCTCTGATGAGAGGGGTAGTGGAGGTGTTGCTGACAGTGCCCCCGGGTGGTGCCTCATTAACCCACATTTTGCTGGCTGAAACAGTGAGGGGTGGGTGGGGAGTCTGTGTCTCTGTGTGTGCATTTGGGAATATGTCTGAGAGGGAAAAAAATGGAAATGTTGAATGTTGCCTTTGAAGAGACTCTTTAGCATTTGTATGCAAGTATGGATTTCCTTTTTTTTTTCTTTTTTTTTTTTTGCATTTTACAACCTTTCTCCTAATTTACATAGACCAGTTCCCTGTGCATTACAGTGCTTGTTAATGCTAATGCTAAAGTCATTTATGGCTGGAAGTTGGGGCTTAAAACTGGTAAAGGCGTCATTTTCTGACCTTGTGCATTCATAGCTCCCAAATTAGGAACAACATGCACGTCGTCTAGCATTAACATGGTAGGCTGCTCGAACACCTGAAACATTTTTAATCATGTATTTTTGTCCATTTTGGATTTTAAAACCCTTTTCTTCCAATTCAGACTGGCCAGTTCCTCATGTGTCACAAACCTTGTTGTTGGTAATGTTGGTGGTTGAAACTAAAAAACGCATCATTCCTGACCTCTGTGGATCTGAGCGGTGCATTTTCAACCAGGCTGCACTGAATATCAAACTTAGAAATGTTATAAACATAAGGAGTTCCAACTTTTTTTATGTCCCAATCACGACTGATTTATTGTGGCAGGAAGGATCAGGCTTTATACAGTAAAGCCAATAAAAAATATCCATTAAAAATGCCACAATTAGCCCTGATCTCAATCACATGGATTCACTCAGGAGATTCCTTAAAAAGTTTTGTTAAAGTAATATTTGTTTATTGTTGACTACATTCGACCTCAAATCGTTTTATTTTTTAATTTTGTTTAATAAGTAGGAAATTCTGAGTTTTACCCAGAAGCCCAAATCTCTAAATTAAGTTAGGGCTTAGTTTTCTTATTTCTTTATACACTTCCTTGATTTTAGTTCACTACAATCTTCACATTTAACACAATCCATTCAGAGACAACCACACATTTTATCTGGCCCACAAAACTCCTAAGTTCACCCTTCTTCAGTGTCACCATCAGCTTTCCTTGACATAGAAGCTCCTGATATCCAAAATGAAGTGCAAACATTGATGTGCTCCTTTTATATCACACATCTGTCCCACCCATTTGCCCTACTACTCCCCTATATCAGTTTTTTCCTCTCATCCTCATCCCTCTTTCCCTCCGTAACCCTGTCTGATTTCCTCTTCATCCCTCCTCACCTCCTTCATTTGAATCCTATCTCAGCCATTTAGCAAACTAATCCCTCTGGTAGCAGTTAACATACAGCCTCCACTGATCTTCCAGAGCTCTAACTTCTCCTCTCTCCTCTGTCCATCCTCCTCCTGACAGGAGATGGAGAGGCTCTTCACTTCATTAGGATACTAGTTTCTAATTACCTGTCTGGTCCTACACAAGCCTCTCCTCACTGTGTGTGTGTGTGTGTGTGTGTGTGTGTGTGCTTATTTATGTGTGTTGCAGCAATGACGGCTGTTGTTGTTGATTTCAGCTAAGACTGGAACTAGATCATTTCCATTAATATTTTTGATTAATCGCTTAGTTGATAAAATTCCCAATTTGTAAGTTTAAAACCTAAAGTAATGGATTTTCCATGGTATGAAATGAAGAAAATCAGGCAAATACTCATATTTGAGAAACTGTAACCTGTTATGGAATTTTCTATCTTTAGGGGCTGTTAAATTGGGTTAAACTGGGTCAAGCATGGGGCCTTGAGGTCACAGGGAAAACAGCAATAAAACTCCTTGAGACAACACTGTCTCTCTCCTTAAGACACAGGCAGCTGTCTGTGGTGTTTGGGGAAGGCAGGAGCCATTCTGATAAAGGGTAACTCAGCGTTGCCGTGGTGACCAAGGTCAGGGGAAATGACTGCTTGACTACCCTAGACACCGCAGATAGGTGTGTAGATTCCATTGGCATAATCAGACAACAGTGGCTCCAGACCAGAATGTGCAGACGGTGACCTGAAGATCCAATGCAACGTGATCTGAACTAACACGGGTAAACGCATTTCCTTGTTTAGAAACTAACGAACCAATAGACTAATGTAGATGCATTCAGTTTGACCATTTCTGGGGATATAGTATTTGTGGCGTTATCTGTAGGAGTTTGACTGACCACATTGGGAGGGAGAGTTCAGAGATGAGACGGCTTCATGCATAAAACTGCTGTATTGATAATGTCTCCATTCTCCTTGGCCAAGCTTCAATAAACATTACAGTATAAGACATCAAAGGCTCTGGGACACTTTTTTCACTCATGAGTTGACCATTGATCAGCAGAATTCCACAACATAACCCCCAAAAGTTTAGCATTTTAACTTGATTTAATACTTACATGATTAATAGTCAGTGATACATTTTCTGTGGATCAACAAATCAACTATTTGATTCATTGTTTAAGCACTAATCACAACAATCTTAGTTGAAAACAACAATTTGTATTTATGCCAGTCGTACATTCCTTCCTACAATAAAATATATTTCATATTCACTTTGCAGGAGCTGTTAGTTGCAGAGGGACAATAATGTTACTTTCCTGGAGAAATTCATTCCCATCACAAATCCTGCCTGTATGCAGGAATCTATAATAATAATGGCGGTCAGGTCTTCTTATGTAAGACACTGCGGATAAGCATCTCGATCAATAGAGTAATGCTGAGCCCGGAGCTGGTAGGATTGGGGCTTTATGTTGATAGACTTTCACAGGGATAAAGATGCAAAGCACTGAGTGAACATCCTGAGTGGATGAGTGGTACAGAGAGAGGCAGCTGACAGGCAGGTTACTTATGCAAAACTGCAAGATACATATGTCAAATATGTGAGATACTGTATGTATAAGGTGTGTTTGGTTTTATCTTAATCTGCATTATAAGTGATGTAATTATGTTTTTGGTTTTGAGGGGAACTCCACCGATTTTACACATCATTACATCAAAGTGCATATGTGACAAAGGGAGCTGTGCAAAGTTTCGTAAATTGCCTCAAGTGGCAGTCAGGGCTGAAGACTACAAGTGTGAAAAAGAAAAAAAAATCTGTTGTCAGTCAAGTTGCATTGTGGTAATGTAGGTGTCAGTTGACAAAGGAAGAACAATGTGTGGAATAAAAAAGATGATATGTCTGGTTCTGCTGCATCGATTTTGATCCTTTTTTTTGTAAATTGTCCACAGGAGAGCAATGCTAATGCTTGGAGTGCTCTTAAACACACTACTTCTGTGTCATGTTGTTGCCCCTTTCAAAGCTCTAATTGTATGAATTTATTTAGCCATTTATACCAAAAATAGTGCATATGGGCAGTGAAAACATGGATTATGTTACAGGAGTGTTTTGAGAGGTTTCTGAATTGTTGTTGAACTTTTCTGAGTGAAGGAGCCAACTACAAACTTTTACAGCCATCTTTGTAGCCCGCATGAGAAGAATGTTTGATGTCTGTACATGTCACAGTATTTGCTAGATGACACACACACACACACACAAGAGGCAGTAAGATTTAAATACAGACACTGATGGCGTACATTTTGCATTTGATGCTGACTATGACTTCATGACCTGTGGGCCAGTCCGTCACCTGTCGAGCCTTCTCACCTCACCTGACTGCTTTACTGTTATAATTTCTGCTCCCTTGGTCACAGTGTAGGTCATTTGTTGTTGGAGGCTGTTGTCACTGTGGCTTCAGGGGCTCATAAAAGAGAATCCAGTTTTTCAGTGTCTGCTGGTGGCCTGTGTCTTCAGGCTCGCTGTTGTGCATAGTGAAATATCACAGCAGCCGGCGGTGTTCGAGCAGTGTTTGAGTCCAGACTGCATGCCAGGACACAGTGTGTACACGGCAAGTCTGCCATTTTCTGCCACATGCTGAGTGGCAAACACAGCATGCCTGTGCACTCAAGCACATGCACACACCCATACATTTGTAGTACTTTGCACAAGGCTTTCCTTTGACTTGACCTACAATATTTTAAGATCCTCTCCAGACATGTTTGAAGACATAAAAATAAAGAAAAATTGATTCAACTACTTAAAGATCCCCTCCAGACATATATTAAGAGATATAAACATACTCTGCTTAAAGAATAATGTATGTCTGATATGGTTTTTCCACAAATAAAAGTATAATTACCACTTTACGTTCCACTTTCAGCAGATGAATGTGAAAACAGTATTCTAGTGTCAAACCCTGCACAGTGAAGATCAAATATCCAACTGAAAGAACAAGAAGAAAAACATATTTTTGACTGTAGAGGGACTTTAAAGCTAAACGTAAAGCTTTCTTTGTTTTTTGCAGTTCACATCTTGCTTTCATTCTGCAACAGCTTTGCAGCATCTGACTGGCGCACATCATTTAGGAAAGTTTAGAAAATGAGAAGAACAACAAACACAGCCCTCTCCCCTCATTGTTTTCCAAAATCTCAGTTTTCTTCATCCACACTAAAACACAAAGTCGGCTTTTTTAGATTTACCCACTTTTTGAAAAGTTTTTGGGTGTGAAAACCACTGGCTAGTGTGGACGGAAGGTCAAAACTACGAAAAAAAGAAAGTTTTTAAATTCATTTGGCTTAGTGTGTGGACATACTGTCAGTTAGTCCTCCCCTCACCCTCATAGTGAGCTCTGCCAGGTCTGTCACACTCCAGCTGTGCCTACCAGCTGTGCTAACGTTAGCCTGCCTCTCACTCACACACATCTCAGAGCTTCAGATTCAGACACCTGATGAGCCACAGCACAGATTTTGTGGGAGGAGAACATGTCGGGTTTAAGGGTCTTTAAATATTGTTAACTCAAACCACCAGGATACCTGACAGAGTTCTTACTCACTGTTGAGGCCTTTTTAAATCAAGTGGAGTTGCTTTCTGCAAGTTCTATAAGTCAGCATATTCTCATTTGCAAGTAACAAGGTTAGGTAATGAAATTCACTTCTACAGCCTTGCAGTAAATCCTACAGTACCTTTGTGACACTGGTATTGTTCAGTTTTTGTTGGCATTGTGTCTTCAATTTTAAGCTACAACTTGCCCTATTTGGCTACATGTTGACATTAGAATAGGTGGAGCACAGCAACCTGTAGCATAATGGTACAAGTTATTCATAGAACAGAACACTGAAATCTGCAGGCAGCTGACCTGGTGGTTCCCGCTCACTGTCTGAAAGCACTTTAAGCCTCAAAATTGACCAAAAGGTTGAATCAATATTTTTCTGACACAGTGTCAACAAAAGCAGCTTAAAAATGTTAGGATTTGTTATAGTGCTGTTTTATTGGGTTGTATTAGATTGTACATGTGTACCTAAGAAGCTGCAGTTTAGTTTTAGAATAATGTTTATATTTTTGGTATATTTCATGTTATTAATATTCTGCATTGATTCCTTCAGTGCAGTAAAACTTTCTTTTATCTTATTAATTCATACATTTTACGCACATGTTGGTTGAGTATGTTTATATCATAAGTCATTTTTATGATTTAAACAACTGCACATCATGGGTCATTACAGTAAATCTGCACTTTCAACTGTATTTTCATTTTCACCCTTTTGAAAGTGAGAAATAAATACAGGAATACAAAGACAACCTTTTTGGTGAAGGGAAGTATATTTGGATAATACATTTTATATGTGGGTATGTAACACCTATATTCTTCTCGTTTAATGCTTCTGTATGTTTCTCTGCTGAAGCCTGTTGTTTTTACTGTAGCAGCTGCAACAACTCTGTTTCGTCTCATGGAATTGTGGATGCAGGAGTGACTCTTGTGACAGGGAGAAAAATATGTTTACTTCTTTTAATATATTTGTTTTTAATTATGTATCTTTTTTTGGAACCGCAGTCTGAAATAATACACATTATTAAGATGTAGTGATGACATTTTCAGTAGGTAACACAGGTGTGCGGTGTGTGAGGCTGAGGCTGTGAGACAGACACAAACACACACGCACACACAGAGAACAGCTGGACCAGACAGACGGAGGCGTGAGTCTGCATGTCTGTAGGGAATGCTGGAGGTGTCAAAAACCGAGGAGCACATTATTATCACCTCTTCTGCCACTGCATAGGATCTGAAAGGCATTCAGTCTGCAGCGCGCACACACACACACAAGGGGCAGTAATACGACAGCCTATACAGTCTGTTCAGAAACACTTCTGCATAGTTTAGGAGGTTCTGAAGCGTCCATGAGGAGAGGATGAATGAAACGGGCTGGAACGGCAGGGAATTGGCTCAGTGATTTAAACGCTCGCCAGATAAAAAGAGAAAAAATAAAATAAATAAATGGGCTACTTCAGTCAGTGCTGATAACCAATTTCCCATTCCCTCTCTGAAAATCCTATCAGTTTCAGTGGGATTGACAGCACGAGGTTATACAGTAGGCAAGAAGGCTGAGAGAGGAAAAGTCTCCCAGTGTGTCCCAGTGCGACCGAGTACAGCTGAAGACACACAACTGAGTCTTGGAATTTGTTTTAAATCGGCAGATCTGGTGACAAACAAAATGTGAATGAAATAAGTTGGATTTTTGCAGAGGAGGAGCAGAAGCCTGCATGGGAATAGAGGGAAGATCCACTGGAAGCCCTGTCAATCACCCAGCACTCCTGGGACGTAGAAGCGGGTGACAGCCACTTGTCAAAGCTTCGGATGATGCAGCCACAGCACTCTCCATCCCAGCATCCCATGGCGGGGGAGGGGAGTGGAGGGGAGGGGAAGGGAGGGGAGGGGAGGGGAGGCGGGTGTTAACGTCAGAGAACATGTGACCTGGGCTTTGAATGACAGCATTTGGTTGCGTTTCTCATCGTGTGGCTGAAGATGTTGAAGTGGTGGATGCCGGGTTTAGTGGAGCAGCCGGGTTGTAAGACGAGGTGGGCGTGAGTTCTGATTTTTTTCTTTGTGAACTGATGAACAACAACAGCAGAGCAGCGTTGTTTCTTTGATCTGAGCTGTTGCTGTGATGCACAGTTCAGTCTCTTTTGTTTTCAGCCTGTTGTCCTACATTACATTCATGTCTGCTGTGTAGTTATGCCTGGAATTTGCGTTGTTTATCTCATTATGTGTTTATTCTTTGCTTTAATATCTAGAAACATTCTGAAATGCAACTTGAGTTTTGATATGTTGATGTCAGTTAATCCATGTGTTTCTTATTTTTCTTTCTTAGTTTGTCTTTAAAGGAAGAGAAATGTATGGTTACTGCACATATAGTGTATGCTGCTGCTGTTTACATATTTTATTAGACTTTTTTATTATAAATAAATGTATTTATTTATAATATTTTTAATTTTATTTCAGAAGAACAACATACAGGTGTAAAAATAATTAAATTTAATGTATTATTTTATTTTATTTATTTGTGTAATTACCTTTTTATTAATATTTCAATTAATTTCATTTCATTTCATTTTAAAGGGGCAATTGCAATTGTGGCTGAGTAGGAGCCGCCTTTTTTTTTTTCTTCTCGTACCTGTTGATGAAACATAATAATTATACTATTGTTGATGGAAATCTTTGCTGTTGCTTAGAAATATAACATTCACAATAATCATCCTCAGGCTGTTTTCCAGGAACCTCAGAAACTTGTGACTGATTCAATACACAAACATATGCAAGCTTTTGGTTCGATATGTGTAATCTGCTACTCTGTCCTGACAGGGAAAAACACTAATTATGTAATTGACTCAACATCTAATTCAATTTGCAAAATGAGGACACGGTTTGTTTTACAGTATCAGGATACATCTGTTATTCAAGCCTCCAGTCACTGTTGCTCTGTCTCTCTCCTTGTCTAGAAGAGTTAAAAGCAGCAGCACTTGGCAGAGCGATCTTCTTCATCCATGGCAGTTTGTTATTGTGTTTAGAAAATGCAGGTCATTGATTGATTTGCTTTTTTTCTTCTTTTTCTCTCTCTTTACTTGTAGCTCGGGGCCACGTCTGTCTGGCCACGTCTGTCTGGCTCGGTGGAGGCTCCAGACAGATCGCTGAGGGGAGACTGAGAAGAGGAAGCCGGGCACTTTGGGATCTGAGCCAATGACCTGTAGGAGGAGAGAAGCAGCGTAGAGGCTAAATTAAAATGGGGTAAGTTTAGAAGATCAGACAGCGCGCTGCCAGCAGCTGCAGGAACTGCTGGCTACAACAGGAGGATTTGTTTCCAAACCTGATCCCTGGAACATGATGCTGTTGTTAGATAACCTCTGCCCAGTCAGAGAGGAGAGATGAGCCAATAGCAAAATAAACAGACTGATTCACTCATAACACACTGATGTGCACACACATAGGCAGAATTACATATTAGTACGCACACACATAAAGTGATCCTCTATATACAACAGAAGCTGATGATGTGGTTCTATGCCACAAACTGTTTCTGCTAAATCAGGTATATTTGACCCAAATCATTCTCTTGTTATAATGAGATGCTTTTATCGTGTGATTCAAAGTGCTCAGGGAATAGGATCTTTGAGACTACACTGAAAAGCTGAAGTTTAGATAAAAGAACAAAAGATGACAGATCAAACTGCCTCATAAGGAACAATGCAGCATCATCAAGCCACTTTGGTTCTTCTTCTCCTCTCATAGAGCCGCAAAGTGGACAAAAACCTTCATCACTTGTTAACAGTTCTGTGGAATAATAGAAAGAAAATAATAAGGACAGACAGAGTCAATACATAAAACAGAAAATGTGACTGTGGAAGCAGTTGCAGGCATTGTGCTTCTGTTGCGGTTTACTAACAAGGTATTCATGTGATACTTAAATGTAAATTTCTCATCAAGCCAGATGCCAAGACATATCTCACTATCAAACAGTCAGAGCGGAAATATGTATATTATTGTAATCTATATCTTTGGATCTGGAGAGCATGAATTTTGTGCCACTATACAAGAGATTACTGACATTTTTGGCTTGTGGCTCCTTAAAATGAAGCAAGGTCTACTTGCGACTCCCCCTTTAAGGCCTTGGTGTGGAGGCCCTGAGTTGTAAGTAGTTCAGCCAAAGAGTGATGTTTTCTTCTCAGATTTTTAGAAGCTTCAAGAGGTGGAAGTATCCAGTATTTCAAATGAAAGAGAAAAGTCAGACAAAAATAAACAGATTTGTTTTTCTTCTTAATTCCTTTAATCAACTTGTGACCCCTCAGATTTATCTTGGGGCCCCTTTGGGGATACCGACCCCAAGGTTGGAAACGACTGTCCTATAAGGCATTCATCAACTGGCACACACACACATCCTTACATTTTTATTTTTTATTTTCTACACGACAACATTTCGAGCACTAGTGGTGTTTTTGTTCTTTTAACAAATGTCCTATACTCATTAAAGTCTATATTACTTACTACAAAACATAATTACATGAAACTAATTAAATCAGGCAAGTACTTTCACTCATCCAGTTCTGCATTATGGTGCCAAAACAGCTTTTAAAAATATCATTTTGTGGTCATAAGAAAAGTGTAAGAACTGTTTTAATTTTTGTGCTGCCATGGGTATGCAATTTAAATTCTTAATGCTTTTCGTGAGCTGATGGAGCTTCTTTGGAAAAAAAACACATATTTCAACATTTTTATGTGAGTTGGATCAAAAGAAATTGTACAATGCAACAATTATTCTAACAAGTCATTTCATCTTAGATTCAACCTTCAAGACATTTTATTCTGCTAAAGGAGTAGCATATTTCCAAAAGTTCCAAGTGCAGTTTTTTTTCTTAAAGTATCACTATCTTGAATAGAGAGGTAAATTACTGTGCTCTAATCAAGGGAAATTACAGAAACTTCTTGGAATTGATTTGTACTAGCAGGAGGTTAAATAATCTCAGCCAGGACATTAATCTGCAGCTATAACAGCCTCCACTCTGCTGGTTTCAGGCTTTCCACCAGATTTTAGAATCTGGCTGCACGGATTTGCTCCCATTCAGCCACAAGCGCATTAGTGAGGTCCAACACAGATGTTGGGTGATAAGACCTGGCTCACGGTCAGCACTATAGTTCATTCCAAAGATGTTTGATGAGGTTGAGGTCAGGGCTCTGTGCAGGCCAGTCAAGTTCTTCTACACCAAACTAGAAAAAAAAAACATTTCTTTATGGAGCTGTTTTTTGCATGGAGGCATCGTCATGAAACAGGAAATGGTCAAACACAAAGTTGGAAGAACACTATTTTCTAAAATATATCATTGAATGCTGCAGCATCAAGATTTCCTTTCATTGGAAGTAAGAGGCCCAAACCGTGAAAAACAGCCCCAGACCAGAAGTACACAAAGCAGAGGTGTCCACACACTTCTGGCCATATAATTTAAGATTTTAGGACTCAACAATACAAAATGACTTGTTAAGATAGAGATTTTATTTTCAGTGTGTTTAATAATGTAGACACTCTGACAGCTAGTCTGATCACATAAATGATATATTTCCTCATTTTGATGCTGTCCTCTTCACACACTCTGCCATCATATCTGGAGAAACCAGCCCCCATGCATGCTGGGACATGGTGGCTGATTTACTGTCCTGCTGGTAGGGATGAGTTATTCCTCAGTTAGCTCTGGTGACAGAGGGAGCACAGAGACTGTGGACCTCCAAAGAGCCTTTATATTGGCAGTAATTCAACCAGAGAAAGGCAGAGAGAGAGAGAGGCACAGACATGCTGAGCAGCATGCTGCCTGCTATTCAGACACACATGCTTGTGCTAATTAAAACCAAATTCCACATATCAGCACTTTTTCTCCAATCAAAGCTGTGCACATGCATATTTGTTTCTGCCAAACAGAACAAGCTTTACAAGAATGCAAAGGCCAAGTGCTCATCTTCACATGCAGTTACCTGAAGATGCTGCTGAAGATGAGAAAAGAGAAACATTATTCAGCCACTATTAGCCAGAATAAGGAGACACGGCATATTAAAAGCCTCTATTTAGACCTTACAAGATCTTAATCATGGTTGAGATATGGTGATATGACAATATATACCATGAGACAATATAAATGTGTCTACCTTTTACAGGATTTGCCTTATCATGTATACTGTGCTAGCTGTCCCTTTATTATCTCTAGTTGTATTAGACCATTATGGGCAGTGTTGACTGACTACATCAAAATATGTGCTGACTTTGCAATCTAAAATTACTTTTACCACAGTAGAGGATTTTATTTATATTGCCCACCCCTAAAGACAGTATACTGGAAGTAAATATTATTCCATTATACATTGATGGAATAATATTCATATCAATGAAATCATGCAACAGATACAAAGCAAACAGATATAACCATGCAATCAAAATATTACAAAGAAAATATTAGCCATACAAATACATTCTCTCTCATATCTCTTCTCTGCACTGTTTGTGGCACTTCTTTCTTAAGATGTAAATCTGTAAACACTAGTCACAAGTATATAGTTTCATCTTTCTAAAAAAGACTCGGTAATTCCCTGAAACAATTACAACTGTAGTTTCTTAGCAGACGTTACTTACCATAAACTGGAAAAAATTGTGCATTTGTTGGGGACTATTTTCAGCTGCGGATGAATACACATTTAGTGAGTATTTCTGCCAGCAGGACAGTGTGTGTGTGAGATTGAGTCAAAATAAACTACAGTGTGTGTGTTCATGGTAATGAAGGAACATGTCACCCAGTGCAACAGTGTGGCTCATTGTCGTGTTTTTAATAGTTTTGGACTACAATGGAGCTCTATGGCACAGAGGAATAAGTTATATCAGACTTTGGATAAACAAGCCATACTTGTTAGTCGTTGTTGGTTTGGGTCTTTGTTGACAATCAGACAAATATAAAATATCACCATTCTTATCCTTTAAGAATGCCGTTTATAAAAAAGAAAAGCCAGTGTTCTTGTGAATGACTTCCATTGACTTCCACTGAGTTCTCTGTGTTGAAAAGATTCACTTTAGATGGAAAGATTAATGTCCTTGGTTCTTGTTTTAGAGCACCATTCATTCAATAAACAGCTAACCAATGAGATTTGAGGGAAACCGCCTGTACTTGTTACATTGGAGGTTACTGATTAACTCTGATTGTGGCCTTGCTTACCTCTAGCATGTGAGGAATGGAGATTTATCCATTACTGCAAGGCTGCAGAGACGCGTGGCGGCCTGTTCGTGCTTTGGCATCAGGGAGCGTTTGAGACTAAAGATGATTTGGGTTTTATTATTCACCTAATGCATCAGGGATGAGCCTTCTGAGGCCCTGTTTCATAATCAGAGTCATAATCACAGCAGTAAGCCTGCACTGCTGACTGTGATGTAGACAGAATATGAGACATGGATGATGGGCGTTTGGGTTGAGCACTCGACATGCTATTTGTACTCATTACAGAGAGAAAGAAAGAGCTGCAGTACACTCAGTACTGTCTTGCCTGCTCTGCTAGCTAATCTACAACTGCTGTCTGATTAGTCAGAAGAGTAGAGCAGAGCGGGCTGCCAGCAGACAGCCAAGCAGTTATCTTCATTACTGTCCCCTCAGCTTACAGCTTTCTCTTAGCGTCACACTCATTTCCTCTATCCCTGTCTCATCTTTGTCTCTTTTACCAGCTCCCTCCCTTTTTTTTCCTCCCTCCTGTCCTGTCTGTCTCTCTGTATCTGTCTCTCAATCTCATGTTTTAATAGCCTGACAAGCAGGGCAATAATCCCTCTATTATTATTCTTGCTGCAGAGAAGGAAAAAAGAAAAAGCCTGAGGGAGTAGATGGGGAGCCATTTATATAAAAAGAATGTGATTATTCTGGTGAAGGGACCATGCTTCAGAGGCAGTGTCTCTGTGTCCAGAGCTGTGGTTATAGAATAATCCAATATGTGTGTGGACTGTGTTGTCGCCCCCGTCTCTGAAGACCTCTGACAAATATCTGTCACATAGACAAAAATGATTGTGTGAAGTCTTAACTATAGATTCAGTGACATTAGTATAAGAGGTGCACTGAACATCAGGCTAAGTTTAACATGGACTAGTGAGGAGTCTAATCCATTTGTCTTAGTGATGTGGTTGAAATCAATATCAAAATATGAATAAGAACATTTTTTTATATTGATGTTTATCACAAAATGGCAAATTGATGTTCAGTGCAGTGAACTTTGTGCCACTTAATTTCATCAGACATAAAACAAATAGTTTTGTTAGTTTTTAACTGCAATTTGGTTAGAATCATTCATTTGGAAAATATAATTTTGGAAAACAATTAAATAATGATATCACAATACCATTTTACAGAAAGTCAGTAAATGATAATATTAAATAATTGCCTTAGATGACAGATTTTCTTTTCATCGTAGACATTAGTACCCTCAGCTTTATAGTCTCTTTAATTCACTCTTAACATCTATTATTAACTATTGTGGACCCACTGGTGGGTATAAACCCAAGTTGTGCAGCCAGCCTTTGTTCAAATCCACAGATCATGTTTCATATTCTAGTAAATTGAGTTAGGTTTCCCAAGATACCAAATATGTCTGATTAATTTGGGGAAAATTAGCATAAAACGATGGATGAACAAATCTAGAATGTTTCCACTTGGTCTACTGATGCAGGCATAATAATAATATTGCATCTTGCAATACATGCAATGTAGTCATACAGTGTGGAAGATGTTTTTTCTAAATTTGATCTATTTTAAAGTCACTTAAAGGGGACCATACCAGTGTTTTTGCAAGTTTTAGCTCCTTAACAATCAATCGTGTACACTTCACATTTTTGCAGTTTTAGAGTTTATAATGTATTTCTCCTACCATTCTAGGCAGCCATTGGTTTCCATTCAGTTGTATACTGTATCAAAATCCAGAGTTGTTTAATCAATCACAGTGAACATCAAGTCTGCATTAATTTTGTCAAGGTTACATTATTGTTGCGAAGGAATGCAGATCATAAATCAATCATGCCACAAAAATGAGTGCAGACTTAATGTTTGTTCCAACATATTTCACAGCCCACATTCACATCATTATCACAACATTACAAGATTATGCTGTACGAAAATTAATGTAAAACTAATGGCTACCTGCTGGTGAAAGAAGTACTCAAACAAAACAGTATGGTTTGCAAAATGGTTGGCTGTAATAATAAAGATTACATGATTTGTAGTACAGCCGGACCACAAACACAGTCTGAAAGGGTAAAAGACAGACTCAGTTGTTGTCTATGAGAATGTGTGTGTTGTATATTTTTCTCTGATCTTATCTTCGTCCCTGCAGGCTGCAGATCTGCGTACCTGCTGACTGTGTGTCTGAGGGCTGCTCACTGAGCCCGCAACCATGCCAGACGTAAAGCCTCCACCGCCATGTGACTACCCCTCCACCTCCTCCACCGCAGCCTCCGCCGGCTCACCTGCTGGCTGTGCCTCCCCCCTCGACCTTATCATAGACATGGAGCCCTGCATCGCCAACCTCCCCCTGTCCCCCGACCCCTTGTCCTCCTTCCCCCGACACAGATCCAGTGCCCCCCACTACCCCGGCCTTCAGGGGCCTCCATTCCCGCTCATGGCCAGGTGTAACAGCAGCACTCTGCTCACTAACCTGGGGCTGAGGCACTGCTCTGGCAGGCAGGGCCCCCCAGGGATGGTGCCAGGACAGGGGCTCGCTCCAGGCTCCTGCATCCAAACAGGAAGCAATAGCAGCCGGCCTTATAGGAGTATGGAGAACCTGAACTGGAACACTGTAGCTGATTCAGGCCTGTACACATTCAATGCTGCCCCCTACAGGCGCGTGGACAGTGAGTTTATTTTGCGCTACACCTCCACTAGCCACTGGTATGATGGGCCTCCGGATGGATCTTTGGTGGGGGCCCACGGACTGGTGCCCAACCCAGAGAGCCTGGCATTCTACCCTCGACATGGGCTACCCAGGAAAGATCTACCACTCTTCCCTCAGTTGCTATTCCCTGGTGGTGTCGATGAATGGGATGCAAGGAAGGGCTTGAGGGAAAAGCTCCGCCTTCAGAGTGCGAGGTCAGCAGTTGAGCCTTTGAAACCCCTCCCATTGCGGCCTCAGGTGACCCCTGGTGCTGCACCAATCGAACGGGAAGGGGTGTCTCATGTAAATTCAACAGGTGCTGGGACCAGGCCGCTGTGCACAATGCGCATCAGCTGCCCTGAGGAGATCAAGCAGGAGGTCCTGAGACGCCTGCAGCTAAGGCGGCAGAACAGCAGCCCCAACCTGGCTCTCCACAGCTCCCCATCCAGCCCAAAAGTGGTTAAGACATCCTACACAACAGACAACATTGCAGGTAACAGGAGTGGATCAGATTCTTTATCCGAATGCCGCAGACCTCCTGTAGGACGCCTATATATCCCCACCTTCGAAGAGTTTAAGAGGATGAGGCAGAAGGGGGATGAGAAGAACCAGGAGTCCACAGCAGGTGCTGTGGTATCTGGAAAACCTCAGGCACACCTGTCACAAGACACAGGAGCGTCAGACAAGTTACCTTCTGATTGGACTGGCCCTCAGCTGGCCTCTAGTGGAGGAGACAGAGAGCACAGAGGAGGCTCGGAGGAGGCAGAGGGAGCCAAGAGCACAGGTGAAAGGACAGGCAGCAGTGATGAAGACCTGCTGACCAAACCCCCCTGTAACACTGTGAGCAGTAATAGCACTGCCACTCCCACCTCCTCCTCCACCACCTCTGTTACCAGCACGTACTCTCCAATCCGCACAGGCCCATCTCCACGTCCACCCCTGCAGCCCCTGGCCAGCTCAGCCCAGGAGAAAGCCCCCGCTGCAGGGGGAGATGAAGGTAGCAGCAGGCGCAGGAGGAGCAGTCTGGAACCAGCTGGGTCAGTTCCCTTCCCACCCAGCAGGGAGAACTGGGAACGTCCCTCCAGCTGCTGCCCAGCGCTCCTTCTGGAGGGGACAGACTTGTCCAGCTATGGAGCCAAGATCTATAAGATGAAGGATGGCCTCATTGGCTCTGCACTGGACCTCATCAAGAAGAGGTTAGTCTGGGATGGGGGGCAGGAGGTGAGGGAGGAGTGGGATGTATGTGTTTATTAATTATTAGTATGTGTAACAAGTATTCAGATCCATTACTTAAGTAAAATTAAAAATACCACACTGTTAAATACTCCATCACATATAAAAGTCCTGCATTCTAAATTTTTACTTTAAAATTTCACTTTTACTTGAGTATGAAAAGTTATGTCATATTTATAATATGGGAGTAGAGGTACCATTCCTTGGAAAAGCTAAAATAAAGTGCCTCAAAATGTACTCTAATACTATACTTGAATATATGTACTTTGGTACTTTCCACCATTGATTATTGTGTGTGTGTTTATTATTCAATTTTGCCAAATACACATACAACTACAGATGTAATTTCAGTTCCCTACTTTGGGTGGCTAAATATGTTTAAAAGTGCTTACTTAACAGAAAATCAGCTCCAATTGTGAAAGCAGCTCTAGTTTCATACAGTGGGGATCCTTTTGCCATTGATTTGCTGTGTAGCATCCACACCAGAGCTGCAGACTTGAAACTTGACCCACAAGACTTGGAAACCATACACACTCATTTTTACACACACACATGCAAATGTCAACACCCACACACATCAAGCTGTACTTAAGTACAAGAGTATTTCCATTACTGTACAGTATATGCTACTTTATACTTCTACACCACCACATTTCAGACTGAGATATTGCACTTTTTATTATTCTATTCTATTTAAAATCAGGATTTTCCACACAAAATAAGATGATCTTATAAAAAACAGTACATATTATAACTTAATCTATCCAACTATATCAAGTAGTAAAAAAAAAAACTCCCCCTCCACATGCTACAACATTAAAATACTGTCATATTAATGCATCAGTAATCCTGTAGGGTTTAGCAACTAAGCTAGTCAACTGGCACTGTAAAATGGATAACTTGAGCTTGTTTTTCATTAGAAGCACTAACCTGACACAGAAAACTTTTTGTGGTGGGCTTGAAGTGCTGTGAGCCTGAAGCTTGACTCATAGCACAGTCTTGAAGTTCATGGATTATCTTATCTTGCATTCATGTTTGAGTTGTAAGAACTGATGTGCCTCCTGCCATCCAAACACACAAACTAAGTGCACAGGTGCATTAAATTGCTGATAATTAAGGCCACCATCATATCCAATTTGTTGCCTCCTACTGGCCTCGAGTGCAACTGCCCAGATACTAGCTTCATTGAGAAATAAAAACACCCACATTGGCTCCAACACTTAATAAAACAATATTTATAAAATAATTTAACATTCTGAAAATGAGCCATTTATCATGAGTATTTTTAGTTTGATTTGACTTCAGTACAATACTTTAAGCATAGCCTGACAGACGCTTGATTTTTAAGTTTGATACTGCTATTGACATTGGAGAGTTGAAAAATCTGATAATATTATATTGTCCAATATACGTAGATAAACTTATCAGTGACTCTGCAGCTCCCCTCAGCTTTACAGAGCTTTATAGTGAGTTTCAGCTCATTGTTTAGCTGTCCAGTTGGAACTTTACTGTTTTGGTTCACTCTCAGCGCTCTCGTAGCATCATTTTCAGCCGCAGCAGGCAGTATTCAGAGAAAAAGTTCTAAAAACCTGCTGTACACTACCTGCTCAGCACCAAACAGCAAACAGACACAGTTAGCTGTAGACTGGCTGGTGAACATAGTGGAGTATTTAGCAGGTAAAGAGCCAGATATTTCCCTCAGGAGTTGGCAGAGAGCAAAAACAGAGCTAAAAGAAAGTGAATATTGGACTTACATTCACCAGGTGGACAGAAACACGACACCAAATGAATGATAATGTTTCTCTGTAACTGCTGGATGTGGAAATAAGCAACTGTTTGCCAACAAGTTCAACACATCAACTTAAAAGGTGATGATATGTAAATGTGTGTTCACAATTTGTTTCCGCTGCCCCCAAATGGCGAAATAAAAATCAGTTATTGCAAGTTTAAAGTTAAACCAGCAATGCGGAACCTTTGTCTCCCCCTTCAGGCAGTGAGAGTAAGTACAAAAACACTGTCGATGTGCTGTTATGACATATTCCGACTGGCTGGTCTCACCCAGCCAGCGGCTCCTTACAACTCCGAAAACTTAGGAGCAAATTTCCAAATAGGTGTTATTTGGATAAACTGACGACATATTGGGAATCTAAATAGTTACTTTCTTGCCTGAAAAAACATTAAAACTTAATAAAGTGACAAGGTACACATCAGGATAGGTCGGAATGCAACATGACATAATTTCCATGGCAAATCTGAGGGGAAAACAATCATTGCTGGTTGATGTAAAATGCATCACTACCGGTGCATGTGCATGTGTACTGTGAAATACAGAGAGATTTATCTGGCAGTGATAGGCTTAATCAGCATGGAGTGAATTCATTTGGCAAGGGCTTTAACGGATGTTCAGTTAAAGTTAAAGCACTCCAGCTTTAACTTCTGTTTTTTATGCAGGACTTTACTTGTAATTTGGGACTTTAACATTATAGCAATGCTATTACTTATGTAAAGAATCTGAATACTTCTCCCGCCACTGCCAAGTGGAGTTTTGAAAGTCCATTTGTGTTCGATTCCATCAGTGAGTACAAACCTGCTCCAGATAGACAAATGAGAACAAAGGCTCTTATGCTGTATTGCACTACTTGAGTATTTTATCAATAACCATATTTCTTTTAAATCTAGTTAATCTCTTTATTGGTGAAATTAGACCTTGTACTCATCTTCTGAGCCCTGTAAGAGCTTACAGCAGTAGAAGTGTGTGTATTTATCAGGGACATAAATGTAAGCACACTTTCATTAGTGTGCTTTGCAGTGCCAGAGCATTCTGTGCAGTGTGTGTGTGAGTCCATCTGTTTAAGCCCGTGTGTGTTGTTGTTGTGTTATCGATTTATCTCAGTTATTGTGATAACAGCTGTCGGAGCTAACAGGGTTAGCTCTGCAGATGAGACTGTGGGTGGGAGGCTGGCATGAAGTATGACAGACTGGAAGACTGGCACCGTCCCCTCAGACTTGCTGTTTCCCTGTCTCTCCTCTCTCTCTCTCTCTCTCTCTCTCTCTCTCATTGTCAGCTGTTGGCTAAATAAATGCAGGCTGTGGTTCATTCTGATCAAGGGCAAACAAGAGGAGAGTGTGTTTTACAGCACTGTGGTGCCATTTGGGTCCAGGCTTCCATGCAATGTAAATATTAGACCCTGAACACAAAGAAGCTACTAGATAAGGCCTGTTGAAGAATAGAAACACCTCCCCTGCAGGCTGTGATAGATGGGAGATAGACAGTATCTTTCCCTGCCTGTCAGGACTCTCCACTGACTGTCACTTCTTTGTCTGCTCTGTGCGATGGATGTCTGAAGCTCAGCTGCATGAAGGCAGTACTGTTTGTGTATATACAGTATACTCTATCTCCAATATGTGAAAGTGCAGAGCTGCAGTCTAGGGCTGCAACTTAAGGTTATTTTTATGATTAATCCACATAATAAAATCGTGCAAAATGCTCAAGGCGACATCCTAAAATTGCTTGTTTTTTCTCTGACCAAGAAACCTCAAAATATTCAGTTTGTAGTGACCATTTCAGCACTACTGCAGTCCTCCCATAGAGTGTACTGACAGCTCAAGCAGCTCACCTTCAACATTGTTTTTCCCAAGTGGATTAATCTTTAATGTTCAAAAAGCACCCAACACACTGTGTGCTCCCCTGTGATTTAAATTTGACTTCAGGCTCTATGGATGTTTTAATACTTGGAGATTTATTCATTTAACATGACAATATTCTGTGTGATCTCTGCACCCTGAGGTATTTGGTTCACACCAATAAGTCTCTTTGCTTAAGTGTACCATGCAGCCCAACGTGCATACAGAGTATAATATAGCTCTGGCTGCATTATTACAGTAGTATTCATATTATTACACCTTTGAGGATTTTTATAGACTAGAAATGGAGTGAAGCACTAAAGCAGTGCTATTGAGTTAATTGTATACTGCACCATTCGTGTATATAGTGTGTAAAAGGGAGGTGTGTCCACTGTATGTAACATTTTCTATTTATTTGTCTCTATTAGATGTACACACCCATATAGGAATATATTAAATTCATAGAGTGATATATGTATCAGTGAAAATGACAGACGGGCTAATTTCAGTGTCACATCGTGCCGCATTGAGCGGTGATCTATCGCATACAGTGCTTTCCTGATAAATTAAGGCGCAGGTTATTACTTGCCATGCATCATCCAAGGTGTGACAGCTAATACTGTGAAGGAAAGGCCTTTAATGACAGTTTGTCCAAGTGAAAAGTGCGATTTAGAGCTGCATCCCCAAAACTGTATTAATTACATCTGCCTCCTCACCCCTCTGATGCCAATATGGTTTGGGCACCTTTTATCTGCTGCGCTGGCATTGTTGATTACTGTAAAGTGGATGCAAAACTGACAGGTTGTTAGGGTTTGCTGTAGTTTGGTATGAAAATGTGTGTGTGCTTAAGTGCATACAAGTGCCACACAGCAGCAGAAGGCTGTTGAGAAATTATTTTTCATGACGTGTCCAGAAAGTGTTTTAGGAGGGACAGAGCTCAGAAAAAGACAGTTACATAAGAACCATTAGAATAATGAGAGTAGCCACAGGGGAATGTGAGGATACATAACAGGCCAAAGAGAACTGCATATCATAGCAGAGGTTAAAACTATTAAAATTATTCAATTAGTGGATAATAAATTATATAATAATCATAATAATAAATAATCGTTTAAGCTCTTTATCAACCAAAAATGCAAACATTCAATGGTTGCAGCTTCTCAGATGTGAGGATTTGCTGCTTTTCTCTGTTTATATCATTGTATAATAAATGTCTTTGGGTTTTAGACAAAGGAAGCAATTTCAAGATGTCATTTTGGACTGATGTTGGACACTTTTCACTAATTATTGACATATAGACTGAACATTTTATTGATCCTTCAAAAAAGTAGATGACAAATTGATCAATACTATTTAAAACAGATGTTAAGAGCAGTTGAAGAGATTTCTGTTAGACAAAGCTGCAAACATATAATATATACAGTGCCCTTGCCGTAATCAACACTAACCTGACCTGCTCCGCAGATTAACCATCCCCCTCTCTTGTTACATACACCACTTTGAAAAAGAAAGTCAATATTTCAGGAATTTACAGCCTTGCTTTCATACTGAGAGCTAGACATAGTTGAGACTATTATGGGCTTTGACCCCTGGGCCCATAAAACCTGCTGAGCTGATAAAGAACCACAAGCACATTTAATTTCAGTAAAAATATAATAATCTCTAAAATTGTTGTTACAAGGTGCTTTTTGATAGCAGTGATATTATATTTCACACTCGTGCCTGCTGGACCATAGAGCTCACCAGTGTTTGGAAAACTAAATCAATACACTGCGTATAGTTCGTAGTTCCTGATATAAATAATGTAATATATTTTAAGACGTGTGCATTATTTTAAAGCTCCACTAATCAATATTTCATATTTTAACACTGAATTTAAATGACTACATGTAATGTTAAAGGGGTCTCTTGCAGGGATGAACACACAGGCAATTATTAGCTTTTAGCTTCTTTTAGCTCATTGTTTTGGATTTATGGCACAATTACTGTTTACATTTGCTCAACAAACAAGCTCTGATAAACCCACTGTACACGGCCTGCCCAGCACCAAACAGCAGACAAACAAAGATAGACACTAGCTACTGAGGGGAGAAAACAGAGCTAAAATAAAAGTTAATATTGGGCTTAGATTCATCAGGTGCACACAAGCACGACTCCAAATGAATGATAATGTTGCTCTGTGTCTGCTCGATGTGTAAATAGGCAACTGCTTGTGAACATATTCGCCATGACAACTTTATAAGAGGATAATATGTCAGAGGTGTGTGTTTTTTAGCCGGTTGTGGTGTTTGTGCGCCCCCAAGGGGCGGCTGTGGCTCAGGAGGTAGAGCGGGTCGTCTACTAATCGGAAGATTGGCAGTTCGATTCCCGGCTCCTCCAGTCCGCGTGTCGAAGTATCCTTGGGCAAGATACTGAACCCCAAATTGCTCCTGATGGCTGTGCCATCAGTGTATGAATGTGTGTGAATGGTTAGCTTTCCTCTGATGGGCAGGTTGGGACCTTGTATGGTAGCCCCTGTACCCATTCAGCGTATGAATGTGTGTGAATGGGTGAATTGACTCGTAGTGTTAAAAGCGCTTTGAGTAGTCGGATGACTAGAAAGGCGCTATACAAGTACAGTCCATTTACCATTTACCATTTACCAAGTGGCCAAAAAATGAATCAATGCAGCTCTAAGTAAAATGGTGAGACTGATCTGCCATGAACTTGCAACATTTTTTTTTCAAATTTTTATGCCTGTGTTAGACAGAGATAAAAGAGAGTTGGGGAATGAAATGCAACAAAGGTCCACAGCCGGACTTTGTGGTTCACAGTCGCCATCTTTAACAACAAGTCCACTAGGACGCCCCCGCTTGCTTCTACTTTTTTTTTTGTTTTGCTCTGTGTGTCTGTTATGACAATGCATGCATAAGTACATTTGTGGTTTGTGTCCATGTATGTGTGCTTTTGTGGGTTGTCTCAGATTACATGCTGGCTGTGTGGTGCAACAATGGACCCCCGGTAATCACACAAAGGAATGAAGGAAAAGTATGATGCCTCAATGTGTTTTTGTAGTGTGAGGGTGTGTGCAGGCAGTGTCCCTGTGGTCCAGGGGTTCAGGTGTTAATGTCCACTGATGTGTCTAATTACTGTCCTCCTGAGGAGGGGTTGAGCATGGAGGAGTTAGAAGAGAGGAGAGGCATTGATTTGGGCATTTAGGGGGGTCGGAGAACAGGGAAAGAAGAGTAGAAGGAGGGTGGGTGGCGGGGATATAAGAAGACACAGCAGGGAGCAGAGAGAAGTGTGAGTGGAGAGGGGAAATGAGGTGGAATGAATGACAGGGATGCTGTAAGCAGAAGAGAGCTCAGCCAGAATTATAATTTCAACCCTCCTCTCCCCCTGTTCCCTGCATTTTCTTTTTCTCTCTTCCTCCTTTTGACTTCCCCTCTTTCATTTACTTCCTCTCTCCCACATCCTGCTTCCATCCTCCTCCTCCTCCTCCCCCTTTCACTTCTCCTCCCTCTCTACCCTCCCATCCCTTCTCTCTCCCTCTCCTTGCCTTCACATCTTTTCTTTCCCATGTCCTTCCCTTTCTCTCCCCCTCCTGCTCCCCATCCATCTCTCCCCATCGCCTCCTCTCTCCACCAGCTGCAGTGCAGAGATCTCCGCCGAGGCCCCCGTCAGGCTGTCAGGTGACCGGGACGGAGGCTGTGACATCACCGCCCCCTCGACCGACTGTCAGCCCTCCGCCGTTGCCATGGCAACGTCGGCAACGGCCTGCAGAGCTGAGGCTGGCGACGAGACGCCTGCAGGAGGAGGAGGAGGAAGAGAGGAAGCAGGAGAATGCGTAAGGATTCTTTCATTTTCCTTCTTATTTTTTACGTCTGAAATGCGTTGTCTGTGCACGTCTTTGCTCGCCGCTTTTCTGTGTTGCTTCGTAGTGCACAGAATAACATAGATCTATTGGTATTCAAGGATGGCTGGGACAAGCAAGGGGACTGCGACACACACACATAGACATAAGCACATCACTCACACACACTGATGCAGAGGTTATTCGTTGAGACAAGAAGGAGCATGCAGCACTCTGTCTTCCAGCAACAGCTCGACGTCTGAGGATGCAGAAAAAAGAGGATTAAGACCCCCTTCAGCAGCTGGCTGCTGGTAACTCAGCTTTTCATTCCTGCTCTCTGCATGGGTCCTCTCCGCTGGCTGGCTGCAGCTTGACACCAGCCTCAGATGCAGCTAGCATTATGCTCCTCTGTGCATCTGCAGAACAGAACAGAAGGACTGACATGGAGTCGCTTCTCGCTTGCATACCACAAGGCTTTAGGTAGTTTAGAGAGCAGATGTCGAGGTGCGTTTGCTTCTGGCATTCCAAAATTTTTGGCTTTGAATCGACAATGGAGCCTCCCCTGCGTAAAGAGGAGTAAAGGCTGCGATTTGATAATTCAGCGGAATGAGCAGTCGCAACATGAATTATTCTCTTTTGTGTTGCCTGATCGCTGCAAGCTGTACATCATGTTGTTTTCTGTCGTAGAGCAATGAAAACCTTCCTGCACCCTTCAGTCATGTGCAGCTGTTAGTTGTCAGAAAACTGTCAGCATTTGAGGTAATTACTGATGCAAACCCAATATCATCAATATCATGGAGTGGATGTGGGTGATGCATCTGGGGTGAGGAGTCGTGTGTCACAGCGATGACCTTTGAACTTTCCACCGTGGGACAACTCTCAGGGGCTTGAAAGACCCTAAAAGGATTTTAAAAGCCACGTTAGGAGTGTTTGTCCCTGCGGAATGCTGCAGTGTGTTGGGGAAGTCCTCACTTCACCTCAAAAAAATGCCAGGAGATGCTTTGAATTATCACTTGGGGGACGTCTCTAATCTTCACGGCTGGGTGGTTTCAAGTTGTGATAAGAGCAGATTTTTGGATGTGTGGCCTTGTTGTGTTTAGAGTCTGTTACAAGACTTGGCAGATGATTAGTGCTGCATCTCAGTATGAAATTTGGATTCTTGTCAGTTCTCCAAGCTGGGATCAGAGAGATAAGCAAGACTTGTTATGTAATGATGTCATGACATCATGAGCATGATGACATTCTACATGAAAACTCCTCACACACACACACACACACACACACATACACAAGCCATGATTTTTCACATATTATCATTCTCACCTTATCTCCTCAGAGAGTTTTCCCCTTTTTCATCTGTTGCTATGGCAACATGGCCATTTGATTGACACACGTGTCCTTACAATCTGCAGCACACCGGTCTGGGCTGCAGGCGCTCCAGCTCGGACGCAGCCTATGAGCTGGCTGAGACTGTGAGGGCGCAGCGCGAGTGTCGCCTCCGGCCCCACTACAGCGACCCCATGCCAGCCGACGCCTCCAAGCGCAAACAGCTGGAGATGAAGATCGCTGCTGCCGCCCGACTCCACGGCCATCGCCGAGACAGAGACAGAGACCGAGACAGTGGTGAGCACTTGACTCATGTGTGACAACTTGTTCTGTGTTTGTGTTTGCGCTGTTTTCTGGAAGTAATCCACTGCATTTTTGATTCAAGCAATTTTGGCACAAAAACTGAATGATGATAAAATTGAAGCAACATACTTTATTATAAAACTAGAAAGAATTCGGTGAGCAAATCATCTGAGGTGCATAATCCTCCAAATTTTAATAATAGAGAATGAAACAAATCTGCATCAACACCCACAGTAAGACAGTCATGCTGATTGGCTGGTGGTGACAAATATGTAAATCTTGTCCAGGAATATTTATATTTAAGTGAGCCAGATTCATTTCAACTGAAGCACTACATATTGATGAAATGGCATTAATTTCAGGATCGCTTCATCGCATTGCATCATAATTTGGTTGCAATTGCAATTGCAAATGTCATCCCTTGGATTTCTTTTATGTCTGTAATCCATAAATGTCATATCACACATGTTAAATAGGCTCCCAAACAGAAAGAGGAAACCAACTTTAAGAAAAGAGTATGGCATTAAAAGAAATATACACTTCTCTGGCTTACCCAAAGATGCCAAAGGGTGTTTTGGGGTTTTTAAAAGTCTTTTTATCATCCCCTGTACAAATCCCCAGTTTGCAATGCAGGCCTTCTCTAATAAACCTTTAGTCTTTAAGTCAAAATTGAGATAACTCTGATGACATCACTATGACATTACCAGGGTTATTTTTTCACACTTTAAAAATCTCCCCCTGCTCTTCAAGTAGTTTTTAAGATGCTGAGTTTTAAGATGCAAGTAGTTTTCCTGCTACTGAATGGAAAAACAAGCATACAGGACCCAAAACATAACTTGCTTGAGTGAGGCATAGAGCACACTTGAAGGCCGTGAAAAGCAATAATAAATATGTGTTCTGAGCTTGTTACTCCACAGAAAATTGTGTAATTAACCACCCAGCCAAATTTGAATGATTAAAAAAGTCGCAAAGTATATAAAATTAGGTTTCAAAATCATGGAAAAATAACCAGTATTCTCTGCTCTGAAGTGCGGGGGGCGTGTCTGCTGAAGGCATTGAAAGCAAGGCCCAACTGAACAGCCTCTGAGTTATCAACGCTCATACCAAACTCCTGTATCAAAATATACAACATTTATATACAATATTTAGAAATATAATATTTGTAGGTGTGAGGCAGGCAGCAAGGATGATATTTTAAAAATAAAGTAATATTAGGAGCCACCGTTTAATTCGGCACATATTTTGTAGGTAAATGTGGACTCGTTTCAGTAAAAATGTAGCTTAAATGACTAGTTAACAAGCGAACCATCACCAATCATCAGTATGTTAAATTGTCATTTTTTTCAACAGAGTTTGGTGCACTTTATGTTACTCACTTCTCTGCTGAAAAGTCCTTGGTGGCTTCATTGTGGCTGTCACGCTTGGAGCAATTGCCTCTCATGCCATGCTTTTTGGTGAAGTGCTGCCCAGCAAATGCTCTCCCTCTGGCCGGGGACCTCCCAGCCAGTGCTGAAGCCGAAGCCAAGGGCGGCGGCCGGTGTTAGCAGCCAGTGTCAGCGGCCGGTGTTAGCAGCCAGTGTCAGCGGCCGGTGTTAGCAGCCAGTGTCAGCGGCGGCCAGCACTGCGTTCGTTGACTCTAGCTGAAGCTGCTTGCGGCTCCACCCATCAACAGTGTAAAAATACCCGGCTCTAGTGTTTTTATAGGGGGGGAGGGGTCATGCTAGTAATGCCTCTATATCATCAAGCCACCATTTCAGGCCCACCCACAAAGTGAAATACACAGAAATGGTGAAAAACAGTTTAACGCTCTATTCCACAATTCAGTACTACATAGTTCACAGTCTTTTGACATGTTTTCATCAATTATTTTCTAACATGTATAATGTGTTTAAAAAGAAATCTCTCATTTTCCTTTACACAGACTTTAAAACACGTAAAACACATACACACATTCCCACTGATGTTATGTACCCCTTCAGAGTAATATGTATTTGTCCAAAAACAGGCTTTGTGTCAGGAGTTATGACTTCACACTTCCCTCCAGTAAATAACATCCAGCCCTCTCTATTTATAAAACAGTGGCCTTTCACAGACCTCCATGTCCTCATTACATCTCCCTCACCTCACCGGGGAAGGTGAATCACCCTAAATTGTGAATGAACCTCCATCTAAGCCTGGCATTTTACACTCTGTTGCACTTTAAAAGATTAAGAGCTGCATTTGTTTTGTGTAACATCTCTTATGCAACTTGGTGTCATGCTGGTCTCTGAATATTTTAGCCTTTGCACTGAGCTTCCGCCACACACACACACACACACACACACACACACACACACACACATTTCCCCTGCTAATACTGTGCTCTTCCCTGTCAACAGAAGCTTTTTGACACTGGACGCAGGCCACAGAATGTCAGTCAATATGGCGTATGCTAATGATAATCCAGTTGCTCTCTCCAGCAGATACAAAAGATCTTAACTGGAAATACTTTCACCCTCAGTACCACAATATTAATATATAATTAACCTAGCACCTGTATAATGAACTGCATGTTTGACTGAAACATCTAAAACCTTGTTTTAGTAGTTCAGCACACACATAGGCTAGTCTCTTTTTGAGCACACACACATTGTATTGACATGCATGTGGACAAAGGTTAAGTCCTTGACTTGGTATCTAATTATTGGAGAAGGATAATATCTATAATAGTTTCTTCATTTTGACATGACCAGTAATGACTAGTCCAGATTAAATGGGCATTCATTAAGGAGGCTGTTGTTGAGTGTAGAAAATTAATCCATAAACAGCATCAGTACTAGTCTGACCATGTCGACTTTCCTCTCTTCAGCTCCAGCAGCAATTCGTGGTCGCTCAGAGCCCCCGGGTGAGGAGCGCCAGGCGGGTCTGGGTGTAACTCGCACTGGGCAGCATCGCTGGAGCACCATCAGCAGCCTGAGCGCTGACAGCGGTGTGGTGGGCCTCAGTGATGAGCGGGAGGAGGAGGACAGCGAGCCTCGCCGTTATCGCCGCAGCCGAGGAGCTGAGGTGGAGAGGGTGGACAGCGGCATCGGCCCGGGCCTTTCCCGCACCTGGAAGAGACCATCTGCCTCCCTCCGAGCCTGGGAGGCGCAGAGACCCTGTCCGGACTGTGGCCAGAGAGATGGGGCCTCCAAGGAGCGAGGAGAGAGCATGTGTGAACGCTGCTCCAAGCTGCGCACCGAGCGCAAGGAAGCCATCCTGGAGTTTCTGAACACAGAGTCAAGTTATGGGGAGGACCTGCGGATCATCAAGGAGGAGTTTTACTGCCCCATGCAGAGCGCCGGGCTGCTGACAGCTGAGCAGCTCACTGTGGTGTTTGGTAACGTTCAGGAGCTGATAGATGTCAATGACCGCTTCACTGAACACCTGCAGGACAGCATTGACCAGGCCTTTGACCAGGTGACCCGCTTTCTAATACACATACATATACACACACCCACACATCAGGGCTTAAATACAGTGGTCCTCTTTTGCTGATTTTTAATGCTCTATGCTTAGAGTGCCTGCTGGTATTAAATAAGTCACCTTCAGGTTAACATTTAGAAAAACATTAAATGTCATACTTCCTTTTGAGTGCAACATTGGCACTGCTAAAATCTCCATCTTAAACATTTTACACCCACAGGCAGAATCCCAGTCATTGCCAAATAAAAAGATTAACAACAGAACAGAATAACAGAATTAAGGTTACTAGTTGACAAGCAGAAGTCAGCCAGCAAAACAAGGAGGCACCATAACCAAAGATTTTAAGCCTAGATGTGAAAATTCCGACAGAGGCTGCCTCCTGAACTTGCAGTGGGAGCTTATTACAAAAGATGGGAGCTTGCAGCATCCAGAGACTGAGATAGTCTGAGACATAAAGACGTATACTGTATGGAGTGATAATATTGCATTTGACAGACAGAGCCAAACTGTTTAAACTTGTTCAAACTGTTTTAAATCTGACAGAGGATTTTGAAATCATCAGCTTGTAGTGGTAGCCAATACAACCTTAGGATTGGTAATGAATGAAGTGTGTGATGTGTGCAAACAAAACCTAAACCAAAACTGGCTTGTGGAGGCCTAAGAAGAGAAAAGAGGGGGGGGTTAAAAATGAAGCCACTTAAATAGGCTGAGGCCCAAACTATTCAGGTGTTTTCTTGATGTCCTTCCTTACTCTGCCTATTGGTTCATGAGACAGGAAGCAGAACCAACCACACAAGTAGCAGGCAGAGAGGGAGGGGTGAAACAAGCAGTGTTTTTATCTTGATTCTAGTCCCATGATCTGACAATTTCCATCCTGTCTCATTTCTGGAAATTTGTTGAAACAAGTTGAATAGTATTAGAAGCAGGTTAAAATGAAGCAAAGCCTGCAAGCTAGCTCAGGCAGACAACTCAAGTCCAGCACTACTCCTTCATGATATACTCTTCTCACTGCAACATACTGACCAATGCACTTTTTTTCAGCCTTCAACGTGGTCACACTTTTGCTTTGCTATGCCTGTTACTGCACCGTTCATCTGAAAGTTATTGCATACTGTAACTGCCACTGCTGCTGTTCATATAGCATTTCATGAGTCCCATCTCTTCTCCAGCTTTAACCTGTAGCCTCTGAAGCTAAGCTCTAGTTATTATGTCACTCCCCAATCACTGCTGTGCTGAGCTTGCTGTATCCATGTGGGGAGTGACAGTGTCAAAGCCAAGATGTGAAATATAAACTCTCTACATTTTCTGCATTCACATGACAATCAATGTCATGTGAGTTGGCTGATTTAACACATTTCATGTGTAGGCAGATTTTCAGCCATGCTAGCAGCATAGTTCTGGGGATGGTGAAATTGTCTGCTGGTCAGTCCACCGATTTGGTTCAGACTGAAATATCTCAACAACTACTGGATGATTTGTCCTGGCATTTTGTACAGACATTCATGGTGCCCAGAGGATGAATCCTAAAGACCTTACTGATCCCCTAAATTTTCCTCTTGCACCACCAGCAGGTCAAAATTTTCATACAGCCTCACAGAGCCACTGGTGTGGCTGTAGACTCTTAGTCTTATTGGGACACAATAATGGACAAAAATGACTTAAGATGGAGCTCAATTTTTTTTCAGTTGTACATTGACTTAACCATTTGCCCTCATGTGGTGTGACCTCAGGGAGATGAGGATCTGCTGACTGTGTACATAGGAGAGATCTTTCTGGAGTTCGTCAACATGCTGCCCGCCTTCCAGACCTACTGCCTGCAGCAGTCCACCTCGGTCAACATGCTCAACACGCTGGAGAAGGAGAAAGAACTGCTCAGGTAGACACACAGTACAAGGATTCTTCTTCCTGTTGGTCTGTGTGATGGAAAAGTTACTCTGGGAGCTTTCTCTTGTTTCTGCTACAGCTGCTCTGTGTAATTCTTAATGGAAAAGACAGGGGGTTATCACTAATTCAGGAGATGGTCTATTTTGAGAGTCGAGCAGCTGCAATGACTCGTATTTTTAGACAGAACCAAAGCTCACCCATGAGTTATACTGTCCTGTGATTTCCATTAATCAACTTTTTAAAGAGTTTTCCCAGGACACGCACACTGTAACATTCTCTGAGTTTCTGTCATTTTCTCTCGTCTCTCTTTTCAGAATCTTCCTGGATGTTTCCCAGAATGACAACACAGCACTGCGTCGTATGAACTTGCGTTCCTTCCTCATGGCACCCCTCCAGCGTGTGACTAAATACCCACTTCTGTTGAGCCGAATCATCAAGGTCACTCCTGAATGTCACCCCGACTATGCACGTCTCCGTGAGGCCAAGAGTCGTGTGGAATCCCACCTTGAGCACATCAACATGAAGACCAAGCAGGAGGGCAACGGAGTCACCTGGTCCCTTCGCTCTTTCCGCCGCGACAGCCGCAAGAACCGGGAGGTCATCAACATCGAGATGCGAGAGGTCTCGATGAAGACTGTGGGCTGGGCGAGAGAACACACACGCTTTGTCATGGAAGGACCACTCCAGTTGTCCCAGCCGGCAGATGGCCAATGGGTGAAGAAGGGCAGCAAGGCCCTCAAGTTCCAAAATGTCCAGAGTCTGCTGATGGTGAGCACACAGCGGGCCGGTGAAGGCCCGGGACAGGGCACTGACCTTGGGGCCCGGGGGGATATGGTGGAGGGTGTTGGAGAAAGCATCCGAGACGGAGTGCTGGTTCTAATCAAGGACAAGAGCAGTGGGAAGTTCACAGTGCTGAGAGAGCCCATCCGCTTGGGGAACTGTGTGGTGTCCACGGACCCAGAATGTGAGGACACATTCGAGGTGCTCGATATTCGGCGGGAGTCCTTTGTTTTTCGCGCCTCTGACAAATCTCGCACCCAGCAGTGGTTCCATCAGATAAAAAGATACACTCGAGACTTGGGCACCTGGAGGAAAAGACGCAACGCTTTGCCCAACATCATGATCAACACAAACCAGACCCGCTCCTGAGACTAACCATCCCACCACCTTTGTTACACTGTAAATAACCTGAATACTGCAAAAATAAACTGACAACAAGAAGCATTCTGAGTGACACCACTGTTAAAGTTTGTCAGATTTCGGTGAAAAAAATCTTTCTCAGTCTCATAAGGGTAAGAGAAAGATACAGCACTTTTTTTTTTACAAAGCTATAAGTGCGACATACTGTCATAAATATGTATGAAGATTTCATTTTAAGTCATTACATCAAAAAAATGATCAGATTCTTGGACAACCAAAAAAACTGGGCTGTATTTGTCAGCCTTGATTGTAAAGACTGTTTCCTCTTGGAGAAAGAGAGCTGTGTTTTCAGTAAATAAGGTGTGTCTGTTGCAAAGCATGACTGAACATGACTGAACATGACTGACTGCAAAAAGAAAAATTGTAATGTCATTTTTATACAAGATGGACAAGACATTAGGGGAAAAAAACATTTGTGTTTGGATTTTACAGGCGGAGATGTGGTCAAGAGCTGTGTTCAGTGGTTTCTGTTTGTCGTCACTGCCCTCTCCTGTCTGTGTGCCGCCCTCTATGGCGGTAGAGCAACTTTCACTGCCAGAGATGCAGTTGAGTAGAGCCTCTCTTATAGGCTGAACAGACCTCCTGTATCACTGTGTTTAAATGAGAACTCACTTAACAGCAATAATTTGTCAGTTTCTAAATAAGTAGCTACTGTATATGCATTTAATTTCCCAAGGTTTCCTTTGGCATTTTTCCTGCTTCAAGGCGTGCTGTTACATGAGGCAGATTCAACAATTCAAAGTCTCAAATGACTTCATGTTAGTTGGCATAAAGCTTTCTAACACTAAGTCTGTGTTCCAGTCAGTCATTGGGATTAACATGATCTTAGTGCCATGAAAGCAGTTTGTGAGAAGTCCAATCAGTCTCCTTTGTATTAACGTCATGTCAAATACATAAAGTCAAACAATACAGTTTTCCTCACTGTGTGTTAAGTGCAGAGTTTTTCAACCTGGGGGTCAGGGCCTCAATGCGGGGTCACTTATTTCGCAGCCGGGGCCACAAGAGATTTTGACATCAGTTAGTATATTTAAATTTGTTTAATATATTTTTAGGGCTACAACTATTATTTTCATTATTTATCGAAAACATGATTATCTTTCAATTAACGGACCAACAATCCAAAATCAAAGGATATTCAATTTACACTGATATAAAACAGACAAGCAGTAAATCCTTGTATTTAAAGAAGCCGAAACCAGAGAATATTTTGCTTGATAAATTATAAATCGATTATCAAAATTGTTGTCAATCTACTTTCTATCAATCATTTCAACACTATATATTCATAGTAATCAAAATCAAGTAGGGGTGAAATATGTCAAAGTTTCTACATAAACCCAACATCTTTATTTTAAATGACTTTTATGAACTGTAAACTCTCCAGTTGCTTTTTCATGAAAATTTCATTTTGGGGTCCTGTGCCAGGAAAGGTTGAGAAACCCTGATTACTAGAAGATGAACTCTGCTGAAAAACAAACAAACAAAACATCTCAACCATCTTGTCGTGACACAGTTTTAATTGTGTGAAATTATGTGACCTAGCACTGAGCTGTTGTGCCTTGGTACTTGTTTACTGTTATGCTGAAAACTGAAATATTTGCAACTTGTCACAGTAGCATTTATCTGAGACTGGGACTAGACTGCCCTCTGTTGGCACTTGATTGAGCTACATTTAAAGGCAATATTAATTATTCCTGACAGTCCCTGGTTGCTGACATGATGTGATAACCTTATCTGTAGTGTTTTAATTTATGAAGGCTTTATTTTGTTTAATGCACTTTATTATGATTGAGAGATAAAAACCTCTCCAGTATAAGTGCTGGTAGAACATACAGCATGTTACGCTGTCTTCTTTATTCACCGTTTTCCATATTAAAAGGAATCGACCAAAGCTGATTTCAGCAGGTGGAGACAATACAGTCGATCCAGTCATCAAACCAAAATCACTATTTAATACTGATGCTGTTATTTTTATGTTATGAAGTAGCACTGCTAAAAGAGGTAGCGAATCACTGTGTTTTGGAGGGCAGGGCTGCTCATCTCCACACCAACACTTGTTTGATGCTGTTTCAGATGAACCCTGTCAAAATATAAAAAACAAAGCCTGCTGAGTTGCGTACAGTTTTTTTTTCCTCATTTGCATTTGAAAGACCTGGTGTATTATTTCCCTGATGTAATATATTGTGAATTATATTAAAGATTTTAAACACACCAAGTTTGTTTTTCCTATTTGTGTGTGATATGCTGGTTTGAAAGTCTGATGAACCGTGAATGAAGAGTGTAGAAATATATTTACAGTAAGCATCTTCAGAACAGACAGGATATACATACAAGTGGAATGCACTTATCACAGCTGGAAACAAAAGCACAAAATGACAGAGAGCGAAAGTGAATTTTTTCTAGAAAATACAATCCAGCTGCACTACAGTATAGAAGGAAACTGAAACACGGACGCAGACGATAGAAACAAACATTTAAGACATTTCCTTAAGTGGAAAAAAAAGGACAACAGTACACATATCCCATGCAGTACATAACATTCTGAATATTTTGTATTTGCTCACGGATTTCCAGAGAAAGCTTCATCACCTGACAAAAATATTAAAATGGCTCAACAGACATATTGATGGCACTGTTGGAAAAATGGCAAACAAGGAGCCTAACTTATCATAGAGTAGCTTTCTATCCTGTGAAGTGCACCCTTGTTTCTTTGGCTCTGCCTCTCCTGAACTCTCATTTAAGAAAATTTGGTGAACACAGGCACATGCTAATGACCAAAATCCAAATTAAGGCTTTTTTATGAAAGTAAAAATGATCAAAATCTGATAAGAATGGAATAATTATTTCTGATTTCTTGTTACTTTAATTTTTATTCTAGATTCCGTCACCTGATCGTTGCATCAAATATTTTGTTCATAAATGAGGCTCCTGCAACCATTTTTTGACAATAATTCAGAGTCCTAAAAAATATCACCAGGCGTCGACTCAAGTGGTCAACAACAAAAAAACATTTCACTTTTTCTTTTTTTTGTTTTTGCAAATAAACACAAACAACCACAGAAATAAGCTCTGCATGGCTGGAACACCCCACTCCGAGCAATCTTCTTGAATGAATTAAACATTGATATACTGTGCTAAATAATATGTCTGTTGCAAACGCAGTGAAACAATAACACATGAATCCAACAAAGTGGAGAACATAGATTTCCGAAAACCAGCAACAAGCTGAACCCTCAATCTTACGCCTCAGAACACGGGTGTCAACCTCTACCACTCTTCTGACAGACTGCCATTCATCTAAAGTACTTCATTCACACAAACACACACTCATACACGTACACACACTCTCACACAGTCTGTCCTAGGCTGCTGGGGCCTCAGGCAGATCCCTGGGTCTTGCCTTCCAGGTGTGGTAAGGTCTCCGACCTGCAGCAGCCCTGCAGAGATCCCAGCCCGGGGTAGCCACCGCCCCATCCTCCGTCTCCCATGGCCAATCACCTCCTCCAAGCTCTACTTGTCCCCGCCAGTCTCGGACTCTTTGGCCAAGCCGCGGATGGACAGGTCGTACACCACCTCCTCAATCTTCTTCACGTCGTACTTGAGGCCATCGTAGCGCTTCCGCAGTGGGTCGTTCTTCAGGTTGAGCAGTCGGAACCCCGAGTCCAGCTCATTGATGAAGTTGGAGATGCGGAGCGGCCGGTTGTAGTCTCCTGCTGTCACGCTGTTTACCGCCAGCCGTGACTGTGATAGGACACAACAGCACAAATTAAAGGAAAACTTCAGTGTATAAAATATACACCACCAATAGGACAGCAGAGAACTTTAGTCTGCTTAGATTTAAAAAGTATCAAAACATCTATAGAAACTTCTCACAGCAGCACAATCTACTTCTCCACCAATGAACCGTATGTTCCAAACAATCAGTGTCTCCACAACAGTGCTACATCTGTGCTGTGCTATCACCTCCTCAGATGTATGTATTCATGTACTGAATCTAACAGAAGTGAGAATTGTTTGGATATATGGATACAGAGAACTGAACATACAGATCAGTGGCAGAGAAGTGGAATATGCTGCAGAAGTGATTTCGAAAGTTTCAATGGACATTTCAACACATTTTTCTGTCTCCATTACAATCTGTTGTAACTGCTTCAATCCTCCACTGAGGAGCAAGCTACAAACGTTTCAGTCACCTTTCAAACCTAACAGTGGTGAGTATTTGGTTTTCAAAAAGATCTTCAGTGGAGTATTCCATTAAAGCCCAAATTACTGAAGCTAAATTTGCAGGGTTCCCAGGCCCTATATAGAAATTATTTTTTAAACACAGTGCAAACTGCTGATTCAAAGCATTAACTTTCTAAACTTGATTAGGGGACTTCAAGAGTGTTACAAAAGAACTCGTGTTGAAACAAGATGACAGAACATTTTCTACCCATTTTCTGCAGCCAGTGAGTACAATACACAAAAAGGAGGAGGCTTGTGACACCTGTGACTACTAATTAGGGCTGCAAGTTGCAACTAATGATTATTATTTTCTTGGGACTTCTCCATCACTATATTAAAGAATTCAGAGTTTTCCTGGATGTCTGGAAACCTTGATGTATATTGCTGTATTTATAATGTATGTATATGCAACTGAGGCACAATCATTCTATTCTGAGTGTAGTGTTGTTGTAAGCATAGCAATGTACAACAAACTCACCAGTTCACTGGCCATGATCAGCACACCTGCCAGGTAGTCCTCCACATCCAGGTGAAAGCCTTTCTCCCGCACCACCTGAACTGTAGGGTGGAGAGGGCAGAGGAAGGAGAGTCAGGCAGCTTTCCTCAGTAACAGTTACACATTACCACATGAATTGGTACCTACTGTCGAGTATCTGGGCCACCTCCTCTCGAGTCACAAGAGTTTCAGTCTCCAGGTAGACAACAAAGGCTGCCAAGAAAGCCAAACGCTGCAGGACAAACCGCCAGTGTTCATGAAACCTAAATTGGGATCAAAGAAATTCTTGAATACAATGAAATTCTGACTGAGGAAATCCCGCCAAAGACTGACTGGAGTGATCAGAGTTTAAAGCTGAGACACAACCAGACAATGATGTCTTGGAAAGACTGAAACAGTCTAGTCTAGGGTAAAAGACAACATCGTAAGCCAAGCAAATACTTGCCATAGTAGATGGCACAGATACAGAGCTTGCAAAGCAGAGCATTCTCTGTCTATTTCTGCAGATTGTTTTTCTTTTCTATGTATGAGCTTTTAAATAACAACCCTTCCAACCACACCTTAAAGTGCAGCTGCAAACTTCTACAACAGTGGAAAGTGTCTGTGTGTGGCGTCCTACCTGTAATACTGCTCCACAGGAAATTTTGTTTTGAGGTCTGCAATATGTGTCCTGACTGTGCAGAACAACTCCCGTGCCTTTGCACATTTACTGGGAACTAAAAGAGCAAAGGAAAAGATTCATTTACATATGAAAAGGCAAAAAACTTTCAGTACAAGGCAAAACAGTTCATAGTGTGTCAAACACTCACTTTCTTTGAATCCAGATGGTTGGTGGACACTTTGGAGTACAGTCAGTATTTCTCTGGCAGTCTGCTCCAGCACCTGGACCACCTTCCGGATATCCTACAACAAAATGCACAAACCCTCTTTTCTAATGAAATCATGCCGCAGATTAGCAAGACAGCATTAAATCCACAATTAATGAATGAATTTTGGTGTGGCCTCTCTGTGCGCGCAGAGCGTAATGTGGTTTATATTTTAGGAAAAGTGACGCGTCCTTCACGACTTCTTATCGACTTGGATACAGTGATGTTTGACAAACATCCTAGTCAACGCTTAGAGGCGCTGCTGCCTACATAAACAGGATTTTACAGACATTACAGAACAGCCTGAGGTGGAAATGTTTCATGCTTCAGCGGCTAGCTCGCTGTCTGTTGGAGCTAACGCTGCTAACAGCCCTGCAGCTGCTCGCTCTCACCTCTCTGATGTCCTGGTCGGCGCTCAGGAAGCCCTGGATGTAACTGAACATCTCGGTGACAGACATGTCTGATGTTAGCTCAGCTGTCCGGATGGTAACGATGATGATGATGAGCGTCTGCAGCTAATTCAAACACGAAACCATGGAAATAGTGAGAGAACCGTCCCGCCGCCTCCTGGTTTCCAGAGGCGCGTGGAGATGATGTCATCGTGTTGCCCAACGTCATGCTGCATTCTTTTTTCTATTCATCTTGAACATTATTATTATTATTATTATTATTATTTATAATCATACCATTAATGTAATATTCAAAATTAATTGTAAGTTGAGTTTTTCTTTCTTTGTCAGCAGTAAAAAGATCGTACAATATAACAGCAATGAACAAATCAAAGTGAATTCCCAGTAATTTCCTGAAAGGACTATTAAAAAAAGACAACGTTATACTATAATTTCGTCTGTTATCAGTATAACATACCAACAATATAATTTCATGCATTATTTCCATTCAATATTTTTTATTTCAACCACCTCAGTGTACACACACACACACACACACACACACACAAAAGTTTATTGCTCATAATGTGGAAATTTCCCTTCGGTTTCAGCATAAGACATAAAAACATAAAAACATAAATACGACAACACATCGTCACAGCATACACATTCATAATCCTACCGGATCCTAGTTTCATTTATTACGTTGACAGCACTTGGGACAACGGATTTCTTGTAGATATTTCTATTAGCTATCTGTAATCTATAACATCGCCCTGAGGGTAAAGTTCACATTCACTGTAGAGTGGGTGAGAAAGGTCGTTAATAATTCTGTCAGCTTTATTTTTTAAGAGTTCATCATATATACTACTCAGCTGCTTTTGTGGCTTCCTTAAGATTTTGGAAGCCATGTTCATTATTTTCTGCAGCTTGTTCCTCCTCTCAATGTTCAGATTACCACCGCATAATCATGTTAAAAGATAGGATGCTTTCCACTAGGCTCTTATACACAGTTTCCAGAATATTTTGGCTCAGTCCAAAATTGCGTAGCAAGTGGAGGCTTTGTGAACATTTCTTAAAAATATGGTCAGTATTTTCCTTAAAGGTAAGACTAAATACACAAAATTTCACACAAACTGTAGGCAACAAAATAATAAACAAAACAATACATATTCCATAACATTATTAGAACTGCGACTAGTATTATTATAGTATTTTTAATTATGGCTACTTCTCAAATGAGGTCAGTGATCGTGAAACCATGGTTCTTTTTACGAGGCAGGTCTCAGCAGTGTGTGTCTCAGTGTGTGTGTGTGTGTGTGTGTGTGTGTGTGTGTGTGTGTGTGTGTGTTCTGGTGGACAGACGCTGCAGCACCTCATTAACCCTGCTGATGGAGCCACAGCAGCGCACATACTGATGTGACGTTCAAGTGCTGTTCGAACAAAGCACCACCACTATCTTTTCCGTCAAATGTGTTCACAGGATCTATGGCAGAGTAGAGTAGCGGTTTAGTCCTGCTCTTCATTAGACTTTAACAGAACAGTTTAACAAACGTTTAACAGAGAGACATTAGTCATACTTATCCCTATAGAGCGATTTGTGTCTATTAAGTAGCCTAAATTATATTGCAATTGTATAAAACACATTAGTCAAAGATATCAGTCTCACCTTAATGTGGCTTGTTCAAATAGCCTAATCTGTTTTCTAGCGCGGCATCTTCACCAAGCTGTTTTTGGAATAATTACTATTATTACTGGCTAATAAAATAAGACATATACATATTACATACATTTGTAAACATACTACAAAGAATCAACAAAGAATCAACAATCAACAATACAAAAATGCTTTTCACAATATTTTTTTCAGATCTTTATGTCTGCAGAAAAGATCATAAATCACTAACAAAACCTGTACTTTACATTTATATAATGGAGAGGGCTTTCCTTCGACGGCTATGAGTAGCCTATTTTTATCTATATCAATGCTAAAGTTTCATTTTATTTCTTTAAATCCTAACGTCTCATCCGCGGAAATGGACTCCCGTATATCTCAGAGATACGTGCCCTAAAATCCAAACAGCTACATGTTGATTTACCACTCTGTAAACCTGTTTCTGAGCGCTTCACTTGTAGTTCTTAGGTTTCCTACAGCTCTAGAAGGCATCGTGTGAGAGCAGCTGACGCAGAGAAACAGTTTGCAGGCAGTCTGTTGTCGCCTGTTGCTCCCACTAGTCTATCAGACAGCCCATTGTAAGTGAGGAGTCAGAGCCCGTTGCGTCCACAGCTGTCCTGTGTTAAATCACACCGTGTTTTTGAATGTCCTCTTTAACTTCGCGATTTCAAAACAATGCAGCTAACTGCTGATCAGACGACCCACTGAGATGGAGAAAACCTCAGCAGAAGATGACTGCGTGGATTCAGGAGCCGAGACTGGAGGGTGAGTGAAGCAGAGCTTTTACTGACAGCAAACATCTCTGTCATTCACTGTTACTTCTCCAAATGTAGCTTAAATGTTGTCATCATAAAGGTATTGTGTAAAAGTTTGCAGGATTACATAAAGCTACTCAACATTTAATGTCACCTGACAAGAGACATGAAATGTGATATCAATACAATGCTGAAATTCTTGGGATTTCATCCCAGTGCCAGTAATTGTCTGATGTGAACATATGGTGTGGGAGGTGTAATCCTAAATCTTTAGTGGAAAGTTCAATCTTAATCACCAGCACATTTGTTAATGAGAGTGCAGCCACATGCCACTGTAGATTGAGATTAATTCAAGAATGAACTGATAACAAAGACAATTAAATGAATTTACTATTCACTCTGTTTTCAGCCATTAGACAAAGATGTGCCTCAGTTTCTCCTGCGGTATGTCACTGCTGGATGTTGTAGTGTAGGCTTGTGTTCGTGTTTTAGGGAGAGACCCTTTGTGACCCTTTAACCCCCTTTTATGACATCATCAAAACTAAGGACTTGGTTTATTCAAAGTTCATATGATTTTGTATTTACTTCAACAAGGAAATCAATGAGCCACATGGCTTGGTGAACATTCAAATATGAGCCTTTTTAATGTATGTTTTAATGTCACATACTGTGACAAAATTCCCGAATCCAGATGTTTGTTTACAAGTAAAAACTGACCAGTTAGTTTCTTTTTGTTTTTTTTTCATACCTCCTGTAGACATTGTGGAATAAAGATCAATCTAAAAAGTCTAAAATCTTAAATACAGGAGAATATATTTATACTATGTCTCTTGAAAATTGTTTGGTACAAACTTACAAACTCACTTCATTTGTAATGTATCAGTATCAAGATAATGCTCTGATAATTATTGATTAAAAATAGTAGCCTGTCTAGTTTAATGCTCTTTAATTTTGATACTAAATTTGATTTATTTATTAATCAAGGGCAATACTCATATTAAATCAAAAAGCTATTTTTCATCTGTTGTCCCAGAGCAGGTAAAAAAGTTTTTTAAAAAAACACACAAAAAAGGCAGACAAAAGACACAAAAGCACATTCTGTATGTGTATCAGAGTTTTTTTTTCAGACCAGCTTTGTTCTCTTCACCCTCATGATGAAAGTTAGTGAGCAGGGCAGAGTAATCTGACATCAGTATCACAGTCACCTGGGACCATGCTATTTCATTAGCTGTGAACTGGAACAAAACAACATAACATGCGTGTGAAAGCATGTGTTTCATGGGAAAACTTTGTAAAAACATCAGCAGAGACCCTATGGAAAGCGCTGATGTGAAAGTAAAAGCAGGAACGTCCCGCTGGTAACCAGAGAGCCGCTCCCTCCATCAGGTCAAATCCTCCACATCTTCTGCCTCTCTCCACCTCCTGTTCACCCCCCACATCCACTGCCGTCAGTTGGTCTCCTCAACTCAGAATCGGCCTGCCCTCAAACACATACCTTTACTTTTGACAGTTTTAGTTACTTTTCAGATGAAGATTTGACACAATGGATAATATAACAAGCTTTTAAAATACAACACATTGTTAAAGATGAAACCAGTGGTTTCCAACCTTTTTGGCTTTTGACGTCTTACAAAAAGCAGTGTGTAGTCGGGGTCACATTTCAGATGTCTATGAGTTGTTAACAGCAAATAGTGATTTTTCCCTCTAAACTTCTCACATGGTTTCATTTCAATAAACATTCAAATGATCCAATATTTCATCAAAGATTAGAGAAAAAGTCCAAAAACTGAAAAAAGTCTGTCAGTATTAACAATCTAATGATGTCATATATTATATAACAGTCAGAGAGACTAAATGAGTACTTTTACTTTAATAAAGTACATTTTTACTGCTAATCCTTATGTACTTTTACTTAAATAGGATTTTCAATGCAGGACTTTTACTTGTAATGGAGTATTTTTACATTGCTGTATTGGTACTTTTACTTTACTAAGTAAAGGATCTGAGTACTTCTTCCACCACTGCCCACCAACAGTCCACTTTGGTTTCTTTTAACCTTGACCACAATCTTCCCCAAACTATCCTTAACTGTAGAGGTTTCAAGCCAGAAAATGCTCATACGAGCCATTTTTGGAACCTTGGTATGAAGACTTATTGCTTAATGTTTTGTTTCTTTCTATCTTCATCTGTGCTCTTCATCCTCCCGTTTTCTTTCCACCCCTCCCTGCATCTCCTCCCTAATCAAATAAAAGACACCTGAGTCTGTTCAGCTCTCCACATGTCAAACAGGTCCTTCAGAGTTGGTTCAGAGCCCATCAGGTCACTCTGCAGTCAAACCTTGTGTGCATGACCGAGCTGCTGTCTGTCTTCGCTTCACTTTGTGTTTATTGTCTTTGGACGGAGATGAAGCAAGGCAGCACGGCCAGACTGGGAACGTCAGGCGAGACGCTAACCGGCACTGCTGGGGGACTCCTGCCAAATGCACACACACACACACACACACACACACACACACCCAAGGGAATCATCAAAACAGACCTGCAACTGCAGCTTCTGGCACATACACATTACTACCTCCAACTCAACTCCAAAGAGTTATAAACCTTAAAATGACAGTTAGTCTCTCTTTTTTCCACATTGTGTCATTTCTCTCTGTGCAGAGACAAGGTGATGAGTTGCAGTCTGTGTCCTTTCACTGGAACCTTACAGTCATTTGTAATCTGCTCTGCATATTTGTCTTTTCTTTCAGTATTTCCCCCTCTGCAGTACCCCATCTTCTCTTTATTGTACCTTTCTGTGCTCACTCCTTCTTCCCACTCTCCCATCCATTCTCTCCTCTTCACTGCTAATGCCCTTTAGTTAGATTGATAACCTCCTGCCACAGGAAACAGACTCTGTTTCCTGCTGTCCTACAGCTCCAGAGGCCTTATTAGTTTAGAGACGGAGTCACAGGGAGGGTGTGCATGAAGGAACAGTGTTCTCTGGTTGTCAGCTGACTCCTATGGGACTAATATTCTCAGGTTGTGTATATATGTGAGCTGAGGTTTCACAGGCAGTTTAGGGAATCATAACGTATAGGATGTTTGCTGGTTCCTTAATCAGTCTTGTTCTATGTCTGTGCATGCATGTCTCTTGTATGTTTCACATACAGATATTAGTGTAATTATACAAATTGTCAGAAATGTTTCTTTAATCGAGTGAGATCAGATTAGCAGAAATCTAATTCTGTTTCTCTTTCAACTCAAAGGGGAGAATGAAAATGTATGTGTGCATATGGTTGAGTGTGTCCTCAGTAGTAAAAAAAAAAGTATTCAGATCCTTTACTTAAAGGTGCAGTGTGTAGAATTTAGTGGCATCTAGCGGAACGGCCTTGGCAATGGAATGTATGTTTTAATTAGTGTATAATCCCATGAAAATAAGAATTGTTGTGTTTTCGTTACCTTAGAATGAGCCCTTTACATCTACATAGGGAGCGGGTCCTCTTTTCACGGAGCCCGCCATGTTGGACTGCCATGTTTCAACAGTAGCCCAGAACAGACAAACCAAACACTGGCTCTAGAGAGGGCGTTTTTTGAGAGTTTCGCAGCCACTGTAGGTTCTCCTACACACTTGGAAGGGGAGGGTGAGGGGAAGGGTATTCAGTTGGTTGCAATCTTCAACCTCACCGCTAGATGCCACTAAATCTAACACCCTGGTCCTTTAAAAGAATGTTTGACATTTTGGGAAATATACTAATTTGCTTTCTTGCCAGGAGTTACAGTAGATGAAAAGATTGATACTCACATGTCAGTATGTTAAGTACAGAGCAGGTGCCAGGAGGTGGTTAGCCTAGCTTAGCATGAAGACTAGAAGTACTGAAGGGGGAAACAGCCAGTTACATGCTGTAGGATAGCTGTTTCATTAGCAACAACAGTTTATCCTTCTGCACTTTAGGAAATAGTTACAGAATGTAAGTCCCTGTAAAACCACAAACTTTTACTTTTTTAACTATTAATGTGTTATAACTTTAATAGTTATAACACATAATTAGTAAACATTAGAAGTGCTGGTTGCAGCCATTTTGGTTGGTGGGTTTTGAACTTTGGAGATAGCCATGCTAGCTGTTTCCCCATTACCAGTCTTCATGCTAAGCTAAGCTAATCGGCTCCCGGCTCTAGTCTGTACTTGATGCACAGACATGAAATTGATACAGAGCTTCTCATCTCAGTTTCAGAAAGAAAGTGAGTAAGCTTATTTCTCAAAATGTTGAACTATTCTTTCAACTAAAAGAAGCAATACCAATGTAAAAGTACTCCATTACAAGTAAATTCCCTGCATTCGAAAATGTATTTAAGAAGCAGTCATTATGTAGAGTCGTTCTTTTCACCATGTTATATCATAATAGGCTATATATTGTAATGTTGGATTACTGTTGCTGAATGATGCATAATATTTTATAAGATGGAAAATCTGCAAATTACCAGTAGCTACAATTGTCCGGAAAAAAAAATTAACAAAAAAAGTACATTTCCCTCTGAAAAGTAGTGTAATGTAGTAAACGTAAGTGGCATAGAATAGAAATACTCAAATTAAGTAAAGATACAAGTACTTCAAAATTGTACTTGAGTACACTATAGTGGCAGTAGCAGTATTACAACCAGTGCGTGAGTAAAGTCCCTGTGTTTATCCCTCTAGAGAGAAACCACAATGAAATTGTGTGTGTGCATTTCTGGTGACCTTCCAGTTGGCCCTCCCCTACTGTTTAGCCAGATGTCAGCACTTTATTTGAAAGAGGAGTGTGTCACCCTGTAAATCATATCGATTGCACTTTATAATATAAACTCCTGTCTCCTCTCTCTGTTTCATGTCCTCTTTTTGTCTCTCCCTCGCTGTGTTTCCAAATCTTTGCTCCTGTTTTCTCTTTCTGTCATCCACTGCAGGTCTGATTACAGTCCCTTGTCCTCAACGAGCAGTAAGTAAACCAACAGCGACATTTTCTAACAGCAACTTTAACACACACACATGCACACACAGGTCAGGCCCAGGACGTTATCTCCCTAATACACACTGACCAAAATAAATCCACTCAGGGATGAGGATTTTCTGTGCGTGTGTGTGTTTAGTGGACCCCAAGGCCTGCAGCAAATTTTCAGGTTTTTTTGACTAGTAATAAATATTTGCTTGGTTTATTCTTATTTTCTCCCTTTTTAGTTTACACTTTCTGTGAGATGGTACATACTAGATATTTGCCCTGATTAGGTAATTAAAGGTATAAAGTAAATGTTGAAAAAATCAAAAGCTGATTTACAACAGTAATAGTTTTAATTAATTACTAGTAAATAACACAAGTTTTACACCACAAAATATTTTTTAAGAAAATGAAAAATGGAATATGCTATTTGCAAAAGTATTCAACCCCTTTCAATTTCGCAAACCTCAATTCAATTAGATACAATGTTACCTTTATAAGCAACCTAATTAGTTGGGTTGTCTATTGTAGTGTATAATAATATTGGTTCAGCATGAACAATCACAGATTTCAGTATAATACACCTATTCACTGCTGATTTCTTAAAAATAGGTCACCTATGTAGTAGAAATGTGCTATTATTTTTTAAATTGGTGCTCTATGACTAGAGAAAACTTAGAAAAAGGCTGTAAAAGGCTTCCCCATATCGCTCTTAAGGGGGAATCCTACAACAACCAGAATGCATTGCGCGTCGTCTCGTCCAATCAGCTACTGATGGTGTGTTTACGGAACACGGGGGGGTGATTATGTTTTTCTCAGCAGAGCAGCCTGTTAGCAAAGACAAAGTATTATATACCTTTACTAAGACTTATTTTCATTTACAAAACGATTTTCCTCATCAGTCTGGACATACCGTACCAGTGTGGAAGGATCATAACACAAATGGCGCGCTGGAGTCAGTTGCAGATCATTGCAAACTTACTGACACACAAGCCAGAATACTGCCAGAGCTGCCGGTGGACAGTCAAGAAACCTCAGATTCTGTTGCCTTCATTTCAGCTTGGTTTGGGAAACAATTGTGGATGAAGGGGTAAAACCTGCAAGCAAACACTGTTTCTTTACCTATTTTGGACGACGAGAAGCCAGGACAGGATTGTGCTCCATTTGAATGCAGCCGCCTAAATTACAGATAACATACAGTCGCTGTTGATCTGTTCTGTATTGAGAGTTAAAGTCTGATATACTGTGAAAATCGGCAAAGTGATCCTTTAATGAAACCTGAGGCAAGACTCAATTATAATGACCAGAACTTTCCAAAGTAAGTAAAAGATCAAGTTTTAGCAAAGCAGATATGAGGAGAAATGTACAAAAATTTTGGGATTGGGACAGTCCACCATATCATCAAGCAATGAAAGAAGCATCATACAATACAGATATTGTCAAAGCAGATTGATCCTCCAATCTGTGCACCTGGGCAAGAAGCAAACTGGTAAGAGATAACAATCTAATACCAAAAACAACCTTCAAAAAGTTTAGTGGCTGCATAAGAGAAAGAGTGCATGAGTCACGTTTTCTGTTCAAATGCTTCAATTCACTATCCATAAATGTTCTGTAAGTATACCATAATGCCCAATTCTAAGAAACACCGTGACTACTTTAACTAAAATAATAAAGTGCATCAGTTAGCTCATTAGCTGGTAAGTGTGCAAGCAGACTAGCTCAGAGAGTTAACATTACCCAGTAATCTCTGAGCTAGCTAGTTACCCAGCTAGCTTGCTAGCTAACTAACTTGCTAGCAACAAGCTCACTTTATTAGCGAGCTTGCAAACTCGCTAATAAAGTTAACATCTTAAACTACCGGCAGTTAACATTATGGCTTGTTCTGAAACAACATCAGTGTCTGATTAAACTTCTTCACCTCTAATCCTTACGTTAAAATGACGTCGATACATCGCCAATTAAATCGAATCAATTGCACAGTAATAATGACCAATGTGACCCAACGTTTTCTGTCAGAACATTCAGCAATTTTATTTGGTAACATTTCAACTTAGTTGTGTTTTTCTGCGCCATGAAATCCTAAATTCACCACCTAGCTACATCTTGCATGCTCATGTTGAAACTAGGGGTGGAATGGTTTAGATTTTCAATTTACAAGCATTTAATCCCTCAAACAAGTTTGCAAAATCTAAAAATAATAATAATCATTATTTTTGTTATTATTATTATTATTTATTTTATGGTTGCTGAGGTTAAATTTAGGTGTTTAGGTGACTATGTTGGAATATAAAAGAGAGGTAAGTTCAAGGCTAACTGCACAGTTAACAGTTTTCTTAGTTTTGGCATTGATTACAGGCTATAGGACCTTGTGTACTATTTGTTAATAAAATTGTCAGCAAAGCCAGGTTAATGCATCATCATCTTTTTCTTGAGAGATGCTACAAGATGATGGAAAAATAAGGCCACCTCAAGCAAATGAATTTTAGCCTGGTTCCAGACCTCTGAATCACCACACGTTTCTCACGTCTCTCAAGTGAAATAGGTCTGGTGTTGTGCTGATTTAGGGCTGTTTCCCCAAATTGAAAAATAACTGAGCTAATCAGAGTTTGCAGGCAGGATAAAGAATGGCGACAGCATCTTCCTGGTGACGCACTTGTACAGGTTGTTGTAAGTTGTCTTACAGAAAGAACAACTGATAAATTGTCATTTTCTTTAATTGACATGAACACTTAGTTGACTGCTCCTCGCAACTGCTCCTGCTAACCACTTCTGTGTCAACTGAAAATGATGACATTGGAACAGACACCACTTCTTACTGATTGACAAAAAAACACAATGTCAGAAGTGTTACACATCCTTTAAGTATTGCTTAAAGTAATAATCAAAAGTCATACTCTGGTTAAAAATGACCTGTGGTGTGTTTTAAAACATATCACAACTTTATTGTGCATTTTTGTGAATCTTTTGTGATGCTGATGACATATAATAGTAATAAAATATGATATTATTAGGTATAGTATTAAAATATGATAAAGTTTCATTCAATTAGATGAAAGTGTGGCTGGGTGGCAACTACTCAGATATTCCCATTTTAAAATACTGTACTTTTACTTAATACACATTATGAGTTACAGATCATCTACTTCATATTGCCTGTGGTCATAAGTGCCAATAGTGCTTGAATATGAAGTTCCCACTCACTGCTGTGATACTCACCTCATGCTTTTGCACTGCATATACAGTGTCTGAGTCTGCATATAGTTGAGTGTGAACGTATGTGTTTGTCACAAGTGTGTTTGCAGAGGTTGTGACCTCTCCCCAGTCTGGTTGCCAAGTCTCTAGACCTTTCACAATGGGAGGACTATATCCGATATTAGCCCATTAATCTGGTCCACAGGAAGCTGTGTTATCCCACCCGCACCACACCCGCAACTCAGGAAGAATAGGACCATACACACACACGCACACACACACACATACACACGGTCAGTGTATCTGTTTTAGTCTTTCCCCTTCTGTTTCCTGTATCATTGCTGTATCAGATGAGCTTCTGCCTGCTATTGTCTTTGTTTCTCTCACTACTGGAGGTCAGGTGGGGAACAAAATTTATACAGACTGATTGTCAGAAAAAGAGCGAAGACCTGAACTTTAAACACACAGAAAAGTTGTATCTTTCACCACACTCTGAAAAATACATACATATACCTCATTGATGCTGGATTAGAGGTACTGTGTATTATTTACTCATCCCGTCAGTGTTTCGCTCAGATTTACTGACTGCAACACAACTGAAGAATCATCTCTGGATGTGATTAAAATGCAATATAATTTATACCACATGTCCATAAAAAATACTTGTTTCTGATTGGCTGGCAGGTGTCCATTTGTATTACAACACACCTCAACCGTAGCTCTGGTCAAAAGTTTACCAACTGGTCTATATAAGTGTACAAGGCGTACTGAAAACTGCTGGTAACCATAGCAGCAACACTTGCTTAGTGGTAATCTGTCCCCACAAAGTTTGTATTGAGTCTGTTGAAAGATAAAACTAACAATTTCACTCTTTTTTTTTTTGGATTTTGTTGGACTTGGCTACTTCTACAGGCAGGTCTCCATGCAGAGTAGCTAAATGAGCCTCTTAAATCTGCCTCCAAAATGCCTTCAAAGCTCTCATTCATTTAAAATATTTCACAGAAGCATCTGTAATTTTCACTCAGAAGAGAAAGTAAAAAGATACAACTTACAAATTACTGAGATGTTGAGAAACCTTTATTGCCCCTTAGCGAATAAGTTGTGCATAATTAGCCTTGAAAACCATACGCATATATACAAGTTTAAGTTCAAAGGACATGGCTGATTCTCTTGGGGATAAGAGCAGTGATGACCTCTGAAACTACTGCAAATCACAGGAGGTTTCAAAGTAATACTAGTTCTATGTCGAATAGTTCTGAGACTCAGTATCAGTCTATGAAAACACACACACATCCTAAGTGAAAGAGTCAGCCTCAGTTCATTCGTCAAACTGAGCTTCACACTGATGATCTCAACAGAAAGGACAGGACAGATGGACACAAACTGCTGTGGTGACAGATTTTCCAAAGATGTGAAAAGGAGAATATAGAGAACTCATCTGTCTCAGCGCTGTGTGTGGCTGCCTGTCTTTGTCCTCAGTGTGTGTGTATTCATGCATGTCCATGTGCAATGTGTTCATTTGCAAAGGTGCATGCAGCATCAGTCTCCCTTGTCTACTCCCTCCACAGAGGTATATTTAGGTTTTGGTAGAGAGTGTACTCATGTTTGTACAGGTGGTCTTAACCCCTGACTTTTGACCTCAGCTCTGACCAGCCATTTGCCCCCTGGAGATGGCCTTATATCTTATAACATGCTAAACCACCAGTGTCCCTCAACCTTCAACTGCATCAGTCAGTAGTAGATTCTGTGTGCTAAACAACTGGCATTTCAGTGCTTGTTAAATTTAGCTTCCATTTCAAGACTGAGGATGACCCATCTGAATTCCTAGAGTTTCTGTTACATAGGACAGTGGAGAGTAACATTGGTCAGACTGAGCATCTGACAGTTGTTACTTACAAACACATTTTTCCATCAACCTTTAGCTTTTGTATGCTCATCTGTACTGCTAACAAACAGTTTATTGTAACTGGAATTGAGTGAAGCTAAGATTTTGAGAAACCATATATACAAATGTAGCCACCAAAAATACTACATGAGATTTAAAGGATAAGGCTGACTGTTATTCTTTATTTTTCTTATATATATTTTTAAAGATATATAATAATAATATATAATATATAGTTTCATTTCTGGAAAAGGCTCAGTAATTTCCTAGAACAGTTCGTTTTTAGCAAATGTTATTCAAACAGGATGAAATCGTGCATTTGTTGGGGACTATTTTCAGCAGCGGATGAATCCAGATTTAGTGCTCTAGTGAGTGTTTACAGTAGGGGCCATAGTCCAATAAACTTGGACTAAGGCTTGGATCTAACTAAATTTGTTGCACAAAACTGTAATTCTTGACCATCTTAATTAGAGCTTGTTTCCTATTAATTCTGGCGAAATTGAGACTTTTTTCAAACTCGAAAACATGGCTGACCTTCGCTCCAGCAGAGGAGCTTTGCCTTCTAGAAAAATGTGACAGTTACAAGGACATTTTTCTGGGAAAATTCAGCTCATATTGTAACAATACAAATAAAACATACAGTAGCATAAAGTTACACCACAGTGCAGACCTGTAGCAGAGCTGAAATGCTCTGGCTTCTTAATGCGGCAGGACTCAGTAATTTAGGCTCAGGATATTTTACTTGGGCAAGCAAAAATGACTGACGTGTCCTCACTGCTGTATGTTTCCAAGGGGTCACTACGGTCTCTAAACACTCTTTCCCTGACCCGACTTGCTACACAATGTTGTTTGCAAACCACAAATTATGTTTCCTTTTTTTTGTCGTTTGGTACCACTGTAGTACCACCTGTCAGCAGGTGGTACTCATTGTTACCATGGAAGCATGGCTCTTAGTTCTGAGTTGGCCTTGGGGTAAGAGTTTCTAACCTTTTAGGCTAAAAATAAGTCAGTTTTTATTGTTTTTCAAGCACTCTAATTTGCAGTAGACTCTTAGTAGTCTAAGAGCAAAATTAATATTGGCCTAACACCAAACACCAGTTTAAAATCTCTTTGTGAAACCGGGCCCAGGAGGACGCTGTGTGTGGGATTGAGTCAAAATAAATGACAGTGTGTGTGTGTGTTCATGGAATATGTCACCCAGTGTAGCAGTGTGGCTCATTGGTGTGTTTTTATAGTTCTTAGAGGAATAAGATATATCTAGTGTTTGGATACTTTTTAGATCTTTTACAAAAACTTTAATCTAGTAACTAGTCTTTGATAATCAGCAAGTCTTTTTTTATATTCAAGACAAGTCCAACAAAATCTTATAATTGATGACCTCACTTATTTACAAATGTAGTTTTTGTAGTGTTTAGGATTAAAGATTTGTAGTGTCAGTTTGGGAAATTGACACTGTGTTTCTAACAGAGTGTTATTGCTGCCACTTCTGCACTTTGGTCTCAAATGGCTCCAATGGAAAATGTGCAGAAGCGCTACAGTTTTGAATTTATCTATGTAAAAAAACTTTCACAAATACAATAGCTTGTAGAGTTAAAGTTAAGGAGCAAAAATTGTTTCAAGAATTTCATACAACAGCAGTGAGCTGATGTTTGTGGAAAATTAATTGTAATCTGTCTTTCATGCTGTCTCCAGCTAGTGCACACAGCATCTTTGAGCATACAATAGAAGGTAATTTAGCTTTTGATTCAAGAGGCTTCAACACAGTCCCACCCCAAACACTTAATCACACAACTTCACTTTCTATTGGTCACAGCAGATGAATGTCCATTCAGCCTGAGTGACCTGTGACCTAACCCCAAAATGGTTTTCTGCATGTGTGTGTGCATATAGACAGACAGAGGGGGTTGGCTGTCAGAGTAATGAATGTTTTTGGGCCAAATGGGGGGAGCTTTAAGCTGCACAGAGGTCAGACTGTAACAACACAACGCTGAGCAGAGACGCACATACAAATACACTAATACAGATGTAAACAAAGAAAGACATACATGATTTGTCACACTTGAATAACTAATAAATAGAAATTTATTTTGAATTTACAGCACAGCCAGCAAAAAGAGAAAAACTGGGATCAAAGATAAAAAGAAAACATGAGACAAATGTAGAGGGACTGATACTGGAAATCAAACTAAAGTTTGTGAAAACATTTCATCCTAACCAAGAAATCAGAAATGAAAGGAAGATTTAAACAAGTGAGTAAAATAAATGTGCATTGGCATATTGAACAGTTCACTGAGTCTTTTATACCTCAGAGGTCTAGACAGGATTGATAATAACAACAGCCTACGAGTCACAGGTTGACGTCGGGGGGGGGGGGGTCTTTATTTTCAGGGATCAGTCCATCACCAGCAGATGTTAGCTCTGCAAGCATGACTGGGTATCCATCCTAAATGCTTTTTAAATATCAACTCATTGAAAAGTGTCAGTTAGTAAAAACTGGGAGAGAATCTTTATTCAGTAGGCTTGTTTCGTTATTCTTTGATCAGATTTTGCTGATTAAAATCATTTTTTTATTAGTATCGCATTAATTATTATAGTATTGCCTCTATTGATATGAAAATATTCAGTGAAGTATTTAAAGTTCATATTATACCAAGTCTTGGTAATGTATCTTTGACTCAACTCATGTTCATCGTGCTCGTCGGAGCATGTTCATCTCATCAGCTGCAAAATGATGAGTCTTTACCACAAAGCGAAACACTTTCCTCTTCTATTCTTCCTGTGTGTCCAGTAATGCCTGAGGCCCTGCTCTTGTTATTTTGGCTCAGACAGGCAGCAGATTAGCAGAACCAGGAACATATGTGCATGCAAGCAACTCAAACTCCACTCTCTCAATTGTTACATGACCCATACTGTTGTATATCAGGTGTTGGATTATATAATGACTGGTGAAAGTGCACTCCCTTCTCTAAAATCATCTGCTGTGGTTTTAAATGTGTTACTTAGAGTGTCCCTGAACATCTCACAGACACATATCATCAGGCTGATATTACTGGCAGAGAGATTAGATACAGAAATTAAAGGACGTGTTCACAGTTTTTCAAATCTGTCTTAAAACAACAGTCAGGAGCCCAAATGAACATTGAAACATGTTTTTCTTGCTGTAATCATTCCTCCTGTTCATACTGACCATTAGAAGATTCCTTCATAATGCACTTACAATGTAAGTGATGGGGGACAAAATCCGCAAGCCTCCCTCTCTGCTGAAGCTTCAGACCTATAACTGCAGTTGTCCGTGGATGACTGAGTGAGTGAGTGAATGAGTGAGTGCCTGAGTGAGTGATGAAGTTACACCATTGGTCAGCCAGCCGAGTGTTGGAATTTCCTCATTGGCCCGTTGCTCTTTCAAAATGAATCGTTGTGAGATGATGGAAGCGGAGGGCAGCAGCGTGACGCAGAGTGACTGTGTTCCCTGCTCCAAGCTCTCAGCTCCAGTGTTAAATGCAGCGAAGGCTAAATTCCTGTTTAAACTGAAAGTGTACCAGCGTCTCTACCATCCAGTGTAATCATCTCACCGGCTGACAGCACTATCAGCAGCCGGCAGGAGAGACACTCCGCGGTGCATTTGGATTTTATAACTGAATACCAGGACACAAACTTTTTATTTCTCTGACGTTTTCACATCATAAATGCTGAACAACAGCATCAAAACATAAATGTCTTAAAAGTCTTGCAGGTAAAACATGGGACTCATGTAGCTGTTATATCAGTTTAGTGTGGGGCAGCTGCTCTGCAGGTGCACTTAATTTGACTGCTACTTCAGTACACTTTAACAACAAATATTACTGAGACCACTACAGAAAATTGCATGAACATTTAATATCCAGGAATTCACATTATAGACACTACCACTGACTATCCCTGTAATACATTGGCCATAATTTCACACATTGACTATACACGGTCCAGCCATTTATTAGGTTTTGACCTAATCTTTTTGTTACTATACTTCCACTGCAGCTCAACTGGGAAACACTGTCTGAGGAAACACAAAGAGGGAATTCGATGCTAAAAAGACTGTAAATGTGGCAGATATCCACTTGATATCACTAACATTAGACAGCTGAAGCCACATATAAGCTTCACATCAACTCTTAAATGCATTTTTGCACTAAATGACTCTTTTTGCCCCCATCACTTACATTAAAAGCACATTTGAAGGGGAACTTTTAACAGCCAGTATGAACAGGAGGAATGATTACAGCGAGGAAAACCTCTTTCACTGTTCATATGGACACCTGACTGTTGTTTTAAGACAAACTTGAAAAATTATGAACCTATCCTTTAAGTACATAAATGTGTTATAGGTTGCATATTATGAATTTTTGTCATTACCCATCTTAATTTAGAAATGAGCACTCAGCCCGAAACATCCATGCACATCAAATATTTATTCATGTATTAGTTTAGAACTTCTAGCACCCAGACACTACAAGCATGTTTCTTCCCATATACTTTCTTAATGTAAGTTTAAAATATTTTGTTGTTTTTGTGTGGTTTTGTTTATAGCTAATATTTACAGTGATTTCTTTTCTAGTGAAGTTTAGTAATATAAATTAAAAATCACTGCGAGTTAATGGTTAAACTGTTTAAATATCCAGCCTTAGTATACTGTATATCTTTGTCACAACTGTTTTTGTGTTTTAAAATGATATCGGTATCAGCTTTAAACAGGCACCAGTTGAACTCTACCACACTGTATTCTTGTGTGTAACAGAGTGTGTGGTATCTATTTCACCTTTACTGCTTAAAAAGAGATCTGAGTGTTCACTACCTCTTTGCCTTTCTTCAGTTCAGACTTGTCTGTATTCACACTCAGACACTTTGGAAGATGACGGACTTGTCTGTGTTGGAAAGACAGCGCTGAGTATCCTCTTACAAGCCAAACCGCACACAGTTATGTCAGCCAAAGCACTTTCAGCACGGTCAGTTTGAATAGCACCTGATGGATCAAGGACCACCCATAACAGCTCAGTACACACACACACACACATACACACACACACACGCACACACACAGTGCCTTCTCCCTAGTTAAATGTGACATATGAGATCCAGGCTCTGCCATAAGGCAGCTTGGATTAAGTGTTACCAAATGTGCATCCTCCAAATGAGGTTTGAACCATGAGGCCGTAATCGCAGCTAAATATGCTGCAGTCGGCTGTTTGTTAATGATTTCATTGGAGCAATGTTGTCTGTCAGCCTTGTTGTGGGCCCTTCTGAAAGTATGAGTTAGTGAGTGTGGGGTTTTTAATGAAAGAATGACTATGAGGTTGTAGTTGGAGGTCTTCATGGGTTCACTTGGTTCCTAATAACCAAGACCTGACCTGGGACCAACCTGAACCTGAGTCAGGCCATGTTCAATTTATATTCAGTCTGATCAGGTTAGAGTTGGGTTTTGTTGTATTGCTGCAGGTCTCAGGTCTGTGTGTCAATATGGCCCCATTTACATCTGGTATTAACATGCAATTTGTATCTCGATACATTACCTGGATAATGACATCTGATCAATGGGTCTTTGCATATATACCTGGCATTAGAAAGCATTCTCGTTTTCTCAGCTGTGGTTGCATTGTGATTGAATTTCAATATGCAAATTAGCTAGGTGGACTTGGTCACCAAACATGTCATGTCCCAGGTCAAGGAAACTGCTGTCATGAACAGGTGTCATTCACTTTTTGCGAGGGAAGACTTCTAGCTACTGCTACTATTTGTAGTTTTTGCGGGGCTTGCATTAGCTGGCAGGAAGAGGCAGCGCTAGGTTATGAATGTGGTCACGCTGTACAGATTTACACCTGCCTGGGATCCGATTACAATGTGAGCCTGACCACCTCCAGATGTGGTCTAGCCGATGCGATCGCATTCTGGTCACAATGTGTTCTGAGTGCATTTACACCTGCATTCACATGCATTTTTCCTTATCCAGAATGCGTATCCAGATACAGATCGCATGTTAATGCCAGGTGTAAATGGGGTATTCATCTAATTGCGTCCAAGTGGACTCTATCAGCTCTAATTATGTGGTGCATCATCATTATCATCATCATCATCATCATCATCATCATTACAGGAGAAAAAATGTGTGAACTGAGAGTTTGAACAGAAAAAAATGACATGCATCGGTGCTTCAACTGTGACTGCTTGTTAATTGGTGGAGCAGCATGCTGCTCTGCTGCCAGTGATGTTCTCTCTTTGTTTGGGCCTTCCAGGGTGGACCACATTTCAGATTGGGTCTTTTCAAACTGGGACTGTCCTTGGGTCCCTTTCAGATTGGGTCTGAAAAAAGAAGCAGGTTGGGTTTAGCATAGTTTTCCATGGATCAATTTTGGAGAAGGTCCAAAATTGGATTTTGAGATTTAATTTGAGGGTGTTAACATCCACATTAGATGAGCAGCCCAGTTGCCCATTTTTATACATAGCCAGTTTTAGTGGACTGAAAGTACTTTTTATCTTCTGTACGGCAGCCATTTTCACTTCTTAGTTATTTTGGGGTTTTCAGTCTGGCCTTCTCAACAGCATGACGCATAAACACTCTTAGATGCCTTGTTTATATGTTTAGAATTGTCCTGCTACATTGTCCTAAAATTGTCCGACTGCGTATACGTATAAGACATATATATACAATACAAGAATCCTACACTCTTCGATGAGTATGGATTGGACACCCTTGAAGCTGAAAGTCAGCACTATTCTGCTGCAGTACAGAGCCAAAACACCAAAATAAAACGTGTAACTATCCAAAAACTAACAGGGCACACTGTATGTTTGAGTGAAGTGAGGTCACAGCGTCATCACCCCTTCAGCTTTATATTCCTCCGCTAAGCCAAGCTGCCTTGCTCCAGGTCTGCTAGGACAGTGAAGGTCACATGAAATGCGTGAACTTGGACTAGCACTGCTGACTGGCTTTGGTCTCCTCACTAAGCCTCTCCTCCTAATCTAAACAACAATCTGATCTAATCTATCTAATTCTTAAGTTTGAGACTAGCAGCAGTTTTAAGCCAGAAAATAGTGGCTCCACATTGTGGTCAGATTGCTTTTATCTTCTGTGAAACTTTAGGGTTGGCGGCGTCTACATACAGGACCCTTTGTATAGTTTGCTCTGGGAAAGGAAGTCGCTAATTCAGGTTCTGCTTATGTTGCTTTTCAAGAGTCATATCAAGCAAAAAATAGCAAGCCATGTCCTTTTGTGTCTTGTAGACGACAGAGTAAATGGCTTGTTCATTTTCATTGTGTCAACATAAGCAGTATAATTTAAAAGAGTTTAATTATGTACAGAAATGCAGCATTGCAGTTTTGCTCTTGTCATTGGACTGGAGTGTGAGATTCATCTGACAAGCAGAGGCTCCAGCAGGATCTTTCAATTATAGCTCTGATTTCAGAAGAGAGCAATGTATCATTTGTCGCTTTAATGTCTCAGAGTGTCTTTCATATGAGAAAACCTTGACAGATATGGCTAGCGTTATTCTATATTCTCTTATTGTCAACAAATCCCATTAAGACAAAAAGCAACAATGTGTTAGTCCATCTTTCACTAGACTTACCCTAACCTGTCTGAGCCTTGAGCCCATTGGTTCCTACTGAAGATGTAAATCTTTAAAAACAGGTTACAAAGAGAAAGTCTCATTTCTAAAAATGCAAAATAATTTTTAAAACAGTTGGGCACTGTAGTTTTAACATTATTTAAACAGGACAAATTAGTGCATTAGTTGGGGACTATTTTCAGTGGTGGATTAATACACATTTGGTGCTCTAGTGAGTATTTCTGGCAGCAGGATGGTGTGTGTGTGGGACTGAATTAAAATAAACTACAGTGTGTGTGTTTGTGGTAATGAAGGAACATGTCACCCAGTGCAACAGTGTGGCTCATTGATGTGTTTTTAAAAAATTTTAAAAAACTATGCAGCTCTATAGCACAGAGGAATAAGATATATCAGTGTTTGGAGACACACAATACTTGTTGGTAGGATAAATTAATTGTTGGTTTTGGTCTTTTCATGGGATTAGTTTACTATAAGAAATATATAGAATATCACCAGACTTATCCTGTAGGTATGTTCCACATACAGTTTGTTTATGTAGGAAACCTACAAAAGGCATCAACAATCAGAATAAAATGTCTATGTTTGAAAAAAACTGAGTAAACATTTAAACAGGCTTTTACTGCACTTCCAGAACTTAATGTTATAGAAGGGACTTTACATTTTAATTCACCTGGCACCAGTCAAACTGACGTATGAGTGTTGGAACTTGCATCTTTTTTTCTTCTTTCTTTTCACCAGACGACAAAAGGGGCCCCCATCTTGAATTTCCTCCCTCAGTTGTTTTGACTTACACTGAGGGCCAAGCTAGCTAAAGCTGAGACTGCAGTACTTACACTCACACACACACACATAAACACAGTGCAAGGCCTTAGTTGAGTTTTCGCTGCTAATCACTCTCATATGTGCAGGGGCCAGTGGAAGGCGTGTTGTTCTATCTCACGTCATCATCTGTGCGTATGGCTGTGTGCATGTGCTGCCGGTTAACACTAAAATACTGAAAGGCCGTAAAAGTCTCTAACAAGTAGAAAAGACTGTTATTGCCTATAAATGTGCCAATTGATGTTGTGTGAATTGTGGATGGCTGTGCACATGCATGAGTGTGTATGTGGTCAGTTGAGTCAGAACATCAGCTTCAGCTTGAAGATTCAAGTGGATTAAGAGCTTAGAGACACACTCCTCTAGAGCTTTACACACAAACCCCCTCCAGTCCCTTCGCAGGATTCGGGGGTGACTTAATCTCTAATTTATTCTTCTCTGTGCCAGCTCCCCATTGCTAGGAAAGCCTCAACTAGCATCAAGGTATTGAGCTGTATTTTTAGCCTTGCTAGCGGCGTAGCTCTAGGGAAGACAATGTCAGTTGTCCACCACTTTGGTCCAGACTGAAATATTTCCACAACTATTGGATGGATTGCCATGAAATTCAGTACAGACATTCAGTGTCCCCCTCAGGATGAATTGTAACAACTTTGGTGATCCCTTAAATTTTATTAGACAACTGATGTGGTGCAGATCTCTGGATATTTTTGTACTGCAACTATTCTTTGTTTGCTGCCATTGTGATTTCTGTAAAGTAGTTCCCCCACCACAACCTTCCATGTGGGTGGTGTAAATCCCATATGTGCTATGTTTACGCCGAGAGGCAGAGAGGTTTCCCTGCAAAACTGACCACTGACTTGAGTCAGTCCAGTGGAATATGTAATCAACCTATGTTACCATGTCTCCTTTTATTTTCAATGAGGAGAGAGACGCACCTTGTAAACACTCACACAAATGACACACAAACTGCGACTCCAGCCTGATGTCCCTGTCAAATGATGCTTGTGTTTTGGCCAAAATGTGTCACATCTGCACCTAAAAAATCAGGCACAAAAGCTTTGGTAAATCTGACCATGAGTTTGCATTCAGGTGACAGTAGTGTCTGCACTGCTGTGGGCATTTTGCTTCAGGCACGGGCTAGAATATGAAACACACACCAGGAAGGTGGGTTTGAAGGATTATCAGACACAAAGAAACTGACACAGCACCTCCATCTTGATGTTTGTTAGTTTATAAGTAGAATTACCACATTGTTACTAGCTACATGCTACAAGGTATTGTGTTTTGTATGTGTGTTTGCATATTTGATTGGTCAACGCAGTGTGTGGCCGAATGACATTGCAGCACATGATTGCAGCCTGTATTTTTTTATCTGGAGCCCTTTGCAGTGTCATGAACGATGAATGAAATGAATGAAGAGGCTACGTTTTTGAGGTAGTGCTTTTTCTGGTCTGAACACAACCATAGAATCAGACAAAACCAGAATCTTAAATATCCAATAGGATCCCAATCATCCACGTGTTTCAAACTGTGCTTTGGATCTAGATGTCATGTTGACTGTAATGCGATCGGGCAGACAGAAGCAGGTGTGTAGGAGCTTCTCTGTGACTCTGTGATCCTGACCCAAACTTAGATTCTTCTTTAATCCTGGAGTCATTTTAGTTACCAACTCCCAAGAACTTTGGATAGATGAGGAGACATGAGGTGAAGAAGGACTGCAGGGAGAAAGACAGGTAAAGAAAGGAGATAGAGACAAAAGAGGTAGATACAAGAGTAAGGAGTAAGGAATCAGATGAAGCATTGATGTTATGTCCCATTTGCTGCTTTGTTCGCTTTATTGTTTATCATAAACTCTAATGAGGCACAAGTTGGACAGTTTGGACCAAGGTCTGTGTTCCTGTTGGACTAATTTCAGGTTGTACAGTGAGAGCTTCAGAATATGTTGAGTCACTGTAGACAAATCAAGCTGTGTGTGTGACAGTGCAATGTGCTGTACAGTAAACATCCTTTAAGATCCCTATCATTCCTGTGTTTGGTGCCTTGATGCCAGCTACATGTCAGGGAGGCATTGATTCTAATGGGATCAGGCAGTGTGTGTGCGTGCGTGTGTGTGTGTGTGTGTGTGTACGCATTTTTCTATTTCAGGTATAAACTGACCTTATTGGGACCAATAGTCCACATGGGGACCAAAGCCTGGTCCTAATGTGGCAAAACGTCATTTCTGAGGTCCTGGTTAGGGTCAGGGGTAAGGTGTGAATTGAGATTAGGTTAAGGTTAGGGTTAGGCTGTACAAAATTAATGGAGTCAATGCAATGTCCTAACAAGGATAGCTGCGCAAGCTTGTGTGTGTGTGTGTGTGTGTGTGTGTGTGTGTGTGTGTGTGTGTGTGTCAGGACGTCTGTGCCCTGGGATCCAGATTAAACCTGCAGTGGAACTTTCTTGATCCCGCTCTCTTTATCTCTTCAGACAATCCGAGCCACACTAGGACCAATGACGAATGTGTACACTGAATCCAAATCCTTTCAAGTCTCTTATCCTCAATTTAGTTTTAGCTTTTAACAATTTTATGTTAACATTAAATAAATGACTCAATATTCAAAAGTAAAACTCAGAGAATGACATGCAAATACCTCAATATAGAGGACATATTTACTATTTAGCTAAATAATTAATTTATCTAATAAACATACTGATCAGTGTGTTTTGTACATTGCTCTTTGCTAGTGGTGGCTGTGATGCATTCAGTTTGGATGCAAAGCAAATTTTCACCTCACAGACGAGTCTTTGATTCGGTTTGCACCTCCTAGGGTGATTCTGCATCTGTCCACATTTTCTCCTGTCTTTTCATTGATTTAACATGCGAAATTATTAAATTTTACTTACAGCATCATAATTTTTAAAAGAGAATGATGCAGAAATGAGGGGAGTAACAAAATATCAATATCTATTTGTTTCCTTATTTTAATAGTGAGTAGTTTACTTCACATAAAGGTGACATTGTTTCAACCTCAATTTCTTGTGTCAAGGAAAGTATAGTAGATATATCACTTGACATTCAGTCAAGTGATAATTGTCAAGTGTCAATTGAAAAAGACATATGAACAATCATCAAGATAAAAAATGTGTAGGAAAGATTTTATAGTCAAGTCAAATCCAGTCAATTTTATTTGTATAGCCCAATATCACAAATCACACATTTGCCTCAGTGGGCTTTACAATGTGCACAACAACAACATCCTCTGTCCTTAGACTCTCGATGTTAAATAAGAAAATAAGAAAAATCCGTAAAAAAAAAAAACCTTTATTGGGGAAAAAATGGAAGAAACCTCAAGAAGAGCAACATAGGAGGGACGTGCAATAGATGTTATGTGCACAGAATAGAACAAGAAAGACAAATTCCAGAAATACAGCATGGGCAACAGGATGACAATATTATAATGGATTTATAACATATATGAAGAATGTGAGGACTCCGAGCAATTTCCAGGTGCCGCCAAAAACGGAATAAGACCAGATCCATGTGATCTCCATCACCATGGAGACCTGGGAAGAGAACAGACTACACATATACAAAATTTAAAAAAAGGTTAAACTTGAAAAATTTTAGCACATTTTATACCTGCTGTATAAATGCTGCCTCCATCAAACATTAAAAAATTTCTGATTGAAATTGATTTGTGAATAATGTCAAGTGTATCATACTTGAACTGACTGTGTCATTACACCTCTAATGTTTCCTTGTAACTTGATCCTAACATTTAGGAAATGTCACTTCTTTGGTCAAGTAGAAACTGTCCTTTTACAAACGCCAGCGAGACTCATGAGACAGAACTTGTCCCTGTTCTGCCCCTCTGTTACATGGAGGGATTCTGGCAACAGCCAAAGTCTCCTGTGCCAGGGACAAGAAGACTGTGTCCTTTTCCAAACTGCCTACGGCCTCAAAGCACAAATGAAATGGGACAAGTCCCACGAGAAGTCAGATAAGGACCGTAGGAAAAGTGGAAGAGAAAGAATGAGAGAACATGGAGATAGAGTGAGGTTGTGTACATGCAAATATGGAAACGCTGGCTAAAAATGACAGCTTTGGGAGCATTTCTGTTGTAGTTTTGAAGTACCTATGCCAGGGGCTGAGCTTTTCCAGGTCAGGGGTTCAGGGGGAAGCTACACCTGAATGCATCGTTCCTGCTGTGATCTGGAACATTCCTCTGGGCTTCAGTAATGACCTCCTAATGGCACTAATGAGCCTCCACAGAGGAGCCCTGCTTCACATGGATCTGGTGGAGAGGAGGGAGGAGGAGGGGGGGCAGAAAGGTAAACATTGAAATTGGAAGCAAGATTGAGTTGATGTAGATGAGTGCAATGGAGGACAGGAGTGAGAGATCTGGTGGGTAGAGGGAAGAGGAGAGTGGAGAGATGGAGAAAACCTGAAGAAAGAGGTAAACAATGGAAAGAAAAAGAAATATTTTTAAAAAATAATAAAAAACAGCCTGGAATCCCAAGGTATTATCTTTATATTGGATGAATCTGCAACACAAAATTTACATCCAGAGGCAACATTTAGTGTCATCACAGGAAGTACTGTGTCCTTTATTTTCAGTGAGGGTGAAAAGAAAGGTTGTGGTGGTGGATGAATGTGCAGCATGTTCAACATATGTGCAGGGGACTGGACTGTGTGTCCCATTACAGATCTGCAATTTCTGCATTTAACGTAATCCAGGGTTTTCTAGAATTGTCAGTGTTCCGTCTGGTTATAGGGTTAGAAAAAAGGATCAGGAAAAGTTATTTTATATCATCTGAACATTCACAATCCTCTAACTTCCTTCTTTTTATCCCTTTACAAATGTTCTCAAATTCAACATGCTGATCATAATTTAATTTCTTCTTTCTCTTCCCCTTTCTCCTCCTGCCTTTGCTTCCTTCCCTCCCTCTCTTGTCTTATCTTGATGCTGTTGTATGTGGAGGTGAGTTATCCATGGGAGAGCTCCAGGATCCTTTCCTTGTCAGTGTCCACCTCATCGCTGACCCCGGCCAGGGCAAGTTCCTGCAGCATGCTGCCAATGCTGTCCTGGCATGGGTTCACCCCGAGCTGCATCTCTTCAGAGTCTCGGAGCGTGCCTCCGTCTACCAGCGGCCCTGGCCCAAGCGCCATCAAAATGGCAGCCAGTCTGCAGCCTGCCAACCGGCCCTGGCGGTCATCTTGTTCCTCCAGGAGGCATGCGGCGGCGAGGAGCAGATACTGATGCTGCACCGTGCTCTGCAGCAGCCGCCTTGGCACTACCACCACACTGAGGAAGTGAGCAATGGCCGGCGGATGCTACCACTGACACCATGCAGTCAGGACTTTTTCACTCTGGCTCCTGGCACGCCGCTCTGGGCCGTGCGGCAGGTCCACTATGGGAAAGAAATAGTGCGATTTACTGTTTATTGCCGCCATGAAAATTATGTCGACATGGTGCGGCTGTACAAGCTGCTGCTTCAACGCAGGGTAGCACAGAAGAAGGAGGACTTTTGCTTCTTTGTGGTGTACTCCAACCTGGATATGGAGATCCAGATGTCATTTAAGAGGCTCCCACGAGGTCAGAGTCCGGTAACACTGGAGTCAGCGGTGATGGAGGTGAGGGTACGAGACGTGGGGGCGCTGGTGCCTCTGCTGCCAAACCCCTGCAGCCCAATCAGTGAGGTGCGCTGGCAGACAGAGGACTATGATGGAAATAAGATCCTTCTGCAGGTAAGAGTGCTTTGGGTTGGTGCCAGGTTTTACTTGTGCCAAATAAACCTGGTGTTTTTTAATAAATGGTGTCATGAATGATAAACAGGTTATACACTCTTGTACCTAGGTCACACTGATGACCTGCAACAACCAGGACATTTTCCAATACCAGTTAGTGAGTTAGTTAGTTAGTTAGTTAGCAGGATATATCAAAAACCACTGAACTGATCTCAGGTACATTTGATTGAATGTTAATCTATGCGCCAAGGAACAAGTGATTTGTTTTTGGCACAGATAGCACCACAATGAAACAAAATACTTTGCTTCTCCTGAAACATGAGGTCTAGAAGTAAAATACTTGTTTCCCCAGATTCCCTAGATCAAGTCAAATCTGTCAGTATTTGTCATTTTCCATTATTAAAATCACAAGTTTTATCCATGAAGCTCTATTCTCTGTCAGAGCACTGCAGTCATCACGCTGCAGAACAAAATAGCCACAGAGGAGGATAGTTTACTTGGTCTGTCTACAGCCTGTATTTATAACTGTGTACAAGACAAACTGAGAGAAAAGGCAGAGTCTTAGGTGGAAGAAAAAGAGAAAGAAAGACAGAAAAAAAGTTCAGAACAGGATGTAAAACAGATTTTCAGCCAAATATAAAAAGCTCACACAGCAGTCAAAGGAACATTGAGCCTATTTCATTTTTATCTATCCATTCCTCCCATCACCCACACTGTAAAAAGTTTGAATGAACATATCTGCTGTACCTGTTTCACATAAATTACATAAAAATGCATGCTGTTAGAAAGCATGTGTGTGAATGAAATGACATACTCACATAAAGACATCTCCACACACACACACCCACACAATGGTCCTTGTTTGGAGGGTATCAGTTTCAGAGGGGATATCTGTCTAGGTGGTGGGAGATAAGTAGTTTTGAAAGTTCAAGGCGATTAAGCAGCAGTCCATTACTGGGATTGGAACAGCACTGAGGGAAACAATAAGCTAATCTATCATGACAAAGGACCATATGCATGATGCTTAACTGCCACCTGGCCTTAAGTCATGTGGTCCTCCACACTGAAATACACTGCATTACACTGTGTCATAACCAAGCAGCAACTCCCACGGCTTCAAGCCAATGTGGAAGTATCTTAAAGTGTCACTGATGGCCACTAGATGCTGACTCCAACTGACTCCCATTCCAAAAAGCATCAACTTCTCTCTAGAAATACTAAGTCAATTTTTTTTTCCAGCGAGTCATTATGGTCTCAATCTCTAAATTCAGGCCCTCTAAAAAGCATACTGGTTGTCATTTTGGGAATTATTGCTCCATTAATAAGATTTGAAGACTTATAGTAGCTTTGATGTCTGCTGTGTGGGCGTTGATTGACAAGTGTGATTGACAGTTAGCTCACCTGCTGTTCTCCCCAACTCCAGGATTCCAGGAGTCGGACTATTGTCGCAATATTTCACTTTACAAGTTTAATGTTATTGATTATGACATCTGCCCTGCTAGCACAATTTAGCTAAAGTAGCTCCTGTTAAGTATGCAGCGCTCTGTGTTCCCAGTAAGCTAGCGTTAGCTTGAGTCTGACGTAGTGGGGCGTGTTTCCAGAGCATGAAAGACAACACCCCGCACTCTTTATTTGGAAGGTCCTGGCTCCAAATGGAAAAGATGGCGCCGACCATAAGCAGCAACTCTGGACTCCAATGCAAACCAACAACACCTCGTCACGTCACACCTCGCTACGTCCATCTTTATATATATATGTAGCAGATTTAGTCATTGCAGTTGGGAACTAAATCGCACCGTAGTTGTTAATTTGTCCAACACTGACCCTGAATCTGGAAGAGAACTGACTTACTGGTTTTGCACTGGTGTCAGTTTAGTTTTAGCTTGCTGTTAAAACACAGAATTTTAAGATTGGTGATTGGATGTTACTGAAATGCACCTTGGGAGTGGTAGTTGACCTCTCTCTTCATGTGTTTATGTACAAAGGCTTGCACCCTTGACTTTTGATCAAAGAACCAGATATTTTCTAACACAGTTGTCCATCATTTGTTGTAATAATTAAAACAGGAAAGTTTCATGTCCATCCAAGCAGTAGAAGTGTTCCAGCTGTGAATGCTAACTCAAAATGCTAAATGCCCCCAACTTCATTACCCTGTTACCTACAGGCTCTGTAGAATGGGAGCAAAAATGCTCCTTTTGCTGTTGTAGCTATTTATGGAATCTATGGCTGCAACTAACAACTATTTTTACATCCATTAATTAATTGTTATGTCTATTAGATGTCAGAAAATAGTTAATAATGCCCATTGTGATATTGCTGAGCCCAAGGTTAAATCTTCACATTTCTTGTTTTTTTCCAACCTACACAGATATTCAGTTAACTATCCATATGACACAGGAACAGCAGCAGATCCTCACATTTTAGCAACTGGAACCAGGGAGTGTTTGGTATTTTTGTTTGAAAAATGACTGAAACAGTTACTAGATATTCAAACTGGTTGCTGATTAATTTCTGTCTTTAAAATGGAATCAAAGCTTTGGAAACAACAACCAAACAGCTCAACCAAGCTGCTGAAGCAGATGAAGAATTCTGTTTATTAACTTCAATCACACATTTCTGTGCCTCATTGTGGTGTTTTTGGCTCGCTGAGGTCAGATCTCCGGCGGACCTGGCTTATCCCAAGATAACTGAGGCTTACAAGAGTAAGGGTCTGATCATTGCCATGTCAACAACCTCATTACCCAGCACCCCCTGCTGTGGCAACTCACCAGCATTGTAGCTTGTTGTCCTCACGGAAAACTGGACAGATCCTGTCATGTTGTATCATGTCACACAAACATGCACAGAAGTAGTTTTAGTAAATAACAAATGAGTGCAGTTCACATGCAGCCTCTCTGGGATAACAACACACACAAACGCGTCCTTCTTTGACCTCCCTTGAGTATCATTACACTGTAAATCACAGCCTCAACAGTAGACGACAACACTCAGTACCTCCTTCTTTGTTGTGTGGGCCAGTGTGCAGCCAGACAACCAGAATGAAGGAAAGCTACAGAGCCAGAAAAAGACAAGACAAAGTGAAGAAGAGAGTAAGAGAAAGATAAACAGAAGGAAATGGACTGTTGAGGAGAGAGAGGAACAGAAACAGAGGGGAGAGGTAGTTTATAAAAGAAAGGAGAGATGCTGAGCAGGGAGGGAAGGAGAGGGAAACACAGGGGCTTTGTTACACTCTCACTTTTTTCTACACACACACACACACACACACACACTTGTACTTTCATACATGGAGTGAGGACCCTCATATGACATAATACATTCCCAAGCCCCTTACTCTAACTTTAACCGTCACAACTACATGACTAACCCCTAACCCTTTCCTTAACATTAAAGGAGCAGTTCACCCATATTACAAAACACATTTTCTCACTTACCTCTAGTGGAATCTAGCCATGCTGATAGTTGTGATTTCATTTGTCCAGGTTTTGCAACATCTGTCTCCTTCAAAACAGTGGAGGTGACTTTTGTTTGTGGTCTATTGTGCTTGTACTTAGGTAGAATGGTGCATGGAGCTAAATGCTAATACATTTTAGTTTAGCGTGTTAACATTTGCTAATTAGCACTGACCACAAACTACAGCTGAGGCTGATGGGAATGTCACTCGTTTTGCAGGTATATGGATGAATAAAAAGTTTGACCTGAAGTCAGGGGATCACTTCTGCCTGAGGGGAACAATCCGTCCAGGAGTTGTTGAGATATTTTACCCTTGCTCAAAATAGTGGACAGATTGACTGACATTACCATCTCTATAGCCATGCTGCTAGCATTTCAACTGCAGCATTTCTTGAATTAGTTGAAAGATCCCCTCCAGACATGCATTAAGATATACAAATACTCTGCTTGGAACAATAATGTGTGTCTGATTTGGTTTTTCCACCAAAAAAAGCATAATTACTACTTTAAAATCCTGAAAATGACACATTCTCCCTCATTAAAAATTCCAGAATCTATGAATAAGAAAATATATTTAATTTCAGAAGTTTAACTGCTGGACACAAGATGTCTCCTACTTCAGTTGAATACTGGACTAGGATTGGCTCCAAACTAGTTGTGATGTCACAAATCATGTTCGTAGGCCCGCCCCTAGAAATCTGATTTTCAGTGAGCACAGAGAAACTTTCCACTTTGAGCAGATGACTGTGAAAACAGCTTTATAGTGTCAAACTCTGCACATACATCATTCTGCACAGTGAAGCTCGAACATCCACCTAAAGGACCAAGAAGGAAAACATATTATTGAGTGGAGGGGACTTTAAACAGTTTTCAGAGACAGTTTCTTTGGTAGAGTTCCAATGAAAACTTTGAAATGAAAACTTTTTTTGTAATTTGGGTGAACTGACCTTTTAATGTAAAATTAATTCTAACCTGAACCAATATAATCTGCCAGTGCAGTGAACTAATAGCCTATAGATAACTCATTGTTGACTTGGTAACACTTTTTTTTAAAATCAAGATTCACCTTCAAGCTTTTCCCAGCTGTGTTACATGGCCTTCTTTAGGGAATGGAACTTGCTCATTGTCATCATGTGATCTAAGTATGGAGCTTTGACACATGACAACAGGTGGTCGTTATACTCAGGTCACACCTGAGAAAGTTCCATTCGCTGGAGAAGGCCATGGAATAGGTCAAAAGCTCTGGTAAAAATTAGTAAGTAAATGGTGGGTGTAGAGTATTTCATCACAGTGTGTTCCTAAGCATGTGTTGACGAATGAGTCTCCATGCTCAGGTTGAAACAAGTAGTTTGTACATGAGACAGGTTGAACTTTACTGCACTGGCAGATTTTTTGTTTTGTTTTAAGAAAATAGACTTTAGGACTCAGTTAAAGACAAAAATGTCTAAGTGAGTTGTAAGTAAAACTTTATTTAACACGTTTCAAAAAAAGGCACTACAACATACAAAGTGCTTTGCAGAAGGGAAAAGGCAAAAGAGAAATAAAAGAGACAGACAAAAAGATGTGGAGTTTTTTGGCAGGACATGCAAGCTCTCGCAGTCATACCCCACTATAACCTCATCTGTCACACAAACACACACATTATGAAAGAAGGCGATATTCTCTCTTAGCCATTATTTGTCAAAAGCAGCAGATAATGAGAGCTGCTCTGATTTTCAGCTTCAAGGACACACTCACATAAACAGGTGTCCTCTTAACAAGCAATTAGCGTAACGAGGTGCATGCTGTCACTATAAATAGAAACATTCTGGTCAGTGGACTCACATTTTTGTGCTTTTCATGCCAAGATGGTAGCTTCTTACATTTTTTTATATTTATCCTTGTTTATATAAATTGTATGTTGATTTTATGTTTCCGGCTATGTATTGTTGTTTGTTGTCGTTGGTGCATCCCTGTGTTCTACTGTAATATATGAGCCCTTACATACAGTTCAGGTCAAATTTAACCCATTTTTACATTTGAGTGCAGCCTCAAATTATCTGACTTTTCAGAAAGTTACCGAGAATATACAAAAAATATACAAAGATTTTTTCTTTTTCTTTTTTTTTTCGTGAGGCTGGTACAAACTTTCGTACATAGTTTTCTGGGTTAATATTGACCTGAATTTATTGGAAAAATTCCAAAATGATGATTCAAAAATGTTCAATGACATTCATGAAATCATGATGGTTGTAATGTTCTCCTGTTTTATGTACCATAGGACCATAATATAGTGTGCTTTTGAATGTTTCTCCATAAACAAATAGTAAAACCTAAAGAATACACTCTGTCTGCTCTCTGTAACTTAAATAAGGATTAATCACCCACTTATTAATGACTAATGCGGTATTTATGAATGACAACTAGATTTGTGGTTCAGAAATTTGGTTAAAAGACCAAAGACACACAGGGATGCACCAATGACAACAAACAACAATACACAGTAGGAAACAACATACAATTTATATAAACAAGGATAAATATAAAAAAATGTAAGAAGCCACCATCTTGGCATGAAAAGCACAAATAAGAGGATAATGTGGAGGGTAAGAATATGAACATGTAAAATGAACAAGAATATTTAAGTGTTAAATACCTCAAATTGATCGAGACTTATTTTCATAATGGATAAATATTTTGATTATTTATTAAGTAATTGATTTATTGTTCTACCTAAATGTAGACAATAGTGTAAAATGACCATGACAATTTCCCAGAGCCCAGTGTGAAGTCTCACCAGCAGTCCAAAACCCAAAGACATGCAATATATAACAGAGAAAAGCAGAAAATCCTACATTTGAAAAAGCAAGTGTTTTATATTTTGATTGATAAATGACTAAATGATGTCTTAAATGATTAACTGGTTCTGATTTTCTCTCAGTCAATGAATAATTTCAGCACTATTTGGGATAATAGTTTTAAAGTTATATGCACTGTCTATTTGGATATGAGCAATCATGAGCAAGAATATTTATTCATGTTAGAAATGCAGACATCAGTTGTTTCTTGCACTGACTTGTCTGTCATGAGGATATGGTAAATCACAGTTTAGCTCTTGTTCTCAGGAAACTGAAAGATTTGCTTCCTTGATATTTATTGTCGGTGAACCTGAACATATGGAAATGTGCAAACTCCCCTCCACCCCTGTTGGAAATAATTGTCCTGAGGCTGCCGTGTGGAAAGTTACTGCTTCTGCCTGTTTGGTTGGAAAGCTGGATGACAGAGCAGACATCAGAACAGCAACATGGAGAAACTATCTGCTTCGAGAGGAGGAGGGAGCTGCGCATTTTAATACTTACAGAGAGGGGAAACCTAGACGAGAAACTAAACTGACAGAGCAATGAAATGAATCCTGCTGCATGTTAAAAACAAGAACATTTCCACATTTGTGTCAGGAGAAGAGTATCTGCCACCATGCTGCTGCTTATGTTTCCAGACCTTTACTTTGTGGATGATAATCAGGCTGTAGATTTGTGGCACAACACAGATTTTCTGAACAGCAGTGTCTGTGTTTTGAGATACTTTGGGTCTATAAATGGAGGTGTGATACACACAGGACTCCTTTGGACTCTGATGACTTCTCCAGCTGCTGGTGTGATTCATAAAGTAGCCAGGGCTGAGAACAGGGGGCTTGTGGGGGCTTTAGTGAACCCTGGGGTTCCCTTGTACACCTTCCTCCCTCACTCTGCTGCATGTATGTTGCGTGAGGAGCTTGGTTGCATGAGAGCTTTACTGAGGGAGGTTAATAGTCTTGCATATGCACCTCTTTACTTTCGTGTCCCCTCATATTTCACTACATTTACACAACAAAAAAGAAGATGGGAGACATCCTGTGCTCTTTTACACTGCAAAAATCCCCCTATGCAAAACAAGCTAAACAAGCTAAAGAAATTTGCTAGCATCCAACATGGGTTAGCAGATTTCTTGAAACTAACATAAAAATCTGGCCATTTCAAAACATTGACTTACCATAAAACTAGTTTAAAATACTTGATATAAGCAAATAAATGTAATAAATATTCACACTATACACACCCAAGCTTCATCACTATACAACAGGGCTCACTCAATGTGTTTCAAGAATTGTCTAGAATCAAAATTATAGAAAGTCTAATTTTTAAAAAATACTTGTGCCTCCATCTGCTTAAGTCAACTACATTTTAAAGTGAGACTGTGTAACTTTTGAGAAAGGAAGTTCCTCTTACACGTGAAAAGTTGAAATAATAAGCAACTAGAAGAGCGCACTCAATAGAGTGCAGATCTCTGCCAGGTGTGTACAGACAAGATGGCAGGGAAGATAACAGAAACAGGGATTTATTCATGTCATATAGTGCTTAACTTTAGTGGCTCATAATGTATGGTATTAATCTGTAGATGCTCCAGTTCAAGATGAGACCAAACTTTTCTATGGATGTCAGTTTTGAGCCACGACAAAGGCCAAAATGTGGCCTGCAACAGACTAGGTAAGCCTTGTTTTTAGCTTAGCCGATTGCCAGAAATGCCTTTTGCTATGTCGTACCGCATATCATAAAATGGTGAAGACTACTGAAAGGACGAAAGTGTAAGCTTTATAATAAGCTCATAAGGAATCGCATTATAAAATAGGTTTTTCAAAAATTGTGAATTACCGCAACCACAAGAGGCTTGAGCATACAGTCATAATTGTACACAAAAAATATGAGGCTGAAGGGTCCAGTGGTATGCGAGATTAGCTGTGGACAGATACACAGGATACACGCACACATGCACACACGACCAAACGCACGATCCCCTCCAGGCTTACACCTGGCAGAAATAATAATGTACCTTCCTCCATCCAATACACTCAGTGGTTTTGCTGATGCAGCTATTGTTGAGCTGGTATGACCAGTAGCTTAAGGCTAATGTTAGCCTTTGTATCTCATATCCCATATCTCGTTTTGGCCACAGAGATTGCTGTTTAAAGGTTCTATATGTAATAATTGTGAAGCAATTTGCATGTGTTAATCGTTTTTTATTGTCAATGAGTGAATGGGTAGTAATGTAACTTAAAAAATGAGACCTTCCCCGACTTTCTCAGTTGTCTGTACCAGCCAGTGGACTGATTTCTATGTGAAAGACCCGTGCCAGATTTTCTGCAAAAATCCAAAGGATGTTACATTTTCACGCACTCCCGAGTGCCTTGCTTGTCTCCTGCTAACATCAACAAATGACCAGCATAACGACACAACACAACAAAAACGGTGCTATCTGAGTAGAAACACCCTGCAGATATTAGCTCTCCAGACAGCTAGTTGCCTCTGTTAGCCACTACACATTTCACAATAAAACCACAGCATGTTGCTCCCTGGCCACAGCTCACTGAGCCTACTGGTGTTTAGTAAACATGGTTGGTAAAAAAAAAGTTGGCGGTTTGCGGGTCGGGTCAGGTTCAGGTGATTAACATATATTTTTGCGAGTTGGGCAGTGCGGATTGGTTCTCACCAGCAAGCGGCCACAGCATAGTGGGAGCCTCTGTGTGTGTGTTTGTGTGTGAGCGTGGGGGGCTGACTGACTGGGAGTGAGATGCTTTGCTGAAACACGGTGCAAAACATCAGTGAAAATCTTTAATCAGTTAAAGATGGAAAAAAAACATTGTTAGTCTTGTTTTTGTCTTGCCTTTTTAAGATTCATCAGCAAAGTCATCTAGTTTTCTCTTACATTCTCAGCTCCAGCTGAAAAATAGATTGTATCAAGACCTGTCTCCTTGAAATAGCTTTAATAATCTAATGCAAGGGGTGCTTTTTTGATGAGAAAAGATTTAGTTATCATAAAATAAGATATGACTTTTTTTCTCAAGTTGCCATTTTTTACAGTCTACAAAGTCCCTATGTCAATGTCATTGGTTTTCTTTTCCATCCTGCTCAGGTCCAAGGTGCTCACAGACAAGATCCCTCCCTCACATCCATTGTCACTCAATCAGCCTCAGCTCCAACCACTTTCACCCGCAGCGCTAGCTCCTGCAGGAAGCACCACTATCATCATCGGCCGACATCCCGTCCCCGAGTCCAGCACCACCCCTCCCACAGCTCCCTCCCTCTGGCCTGTGAGGATCTGGACGAGCAGGACCAGTGGGCTGACCGGTGCCACCCAGACAGCTGGAGGGCCCAGTGGAGGGGCCACCGGTCCAGCTCCCTCTTCTCTCTACCCAACCTGGGCTCAGCCAGCTCCCGCTCCAACTGCTCCTCTCCCGGGCCTCCTCCTCGCAGCCCCCACCACAGGAGCCACTCCCTCAACAGGTGCTCCTCCCTCATCCCGCCCTTCCGGCTCAATGTGGACGCTCTGATCGGGGCAGAGGAGACAGATGTGGACACAGGGAATAAAGTAAATCCAGGTAGCAGTGTGGACCTAACAGTGGTGTCTGCATACATCAAACCCAGCCTGCCGCAGATTTCTCGGCCATTATCAGCGCCACCTGAAGTCATCAGCTCCTCCCTCTCTCCCCGCATCCTGGAGAGCACCTACAAGGGAGCCACACTGGGCCGGACTCCTGTTTCTGCCAGAACAAACAGCCTCACACCCTCTACCTTGCTGGGGTCACATCCCCAAAGCACCTGCATGAACACAAGTGCTGCTCCATCTCTGAGTGACGTTTCCATAAACCACTCAGATACTTGCAGCATTATTAGTACACCAGTAGAAGAGGCAGACAAGATAGAAGAAGAAGACCAAGAATTCTACATTTGATCAATTTATTGTAAACTGAGGTGACTCACTGAGGCCAGTAATGACTGACTCCAGAGTTACACGGCTCTATTCTTCCCCCTGGTGACACACTGACAGTATGAACTGGAGCACAGCAAAAACTGTATTTAATGTTCTCATGTATTTGTCAATGTTGCTTTTTTTGCATGTAGATGTAAGCTAGAGGCGCTTTGTAAATGTCAGGTTATATAAGTAAATGACATCATATTTAAAGGACCAATCACTTAACTGTACAGACACAGTATTCAATAAAATTATTTCCCTTTCAACCTTGATTCTCAAAATTGTCCACATGACAAATGTAAGTCCAATATTTACTTAGGTTTAACTCCTGAGAAAATGTCTGACTCTTTAGTTGCAAAATGTTCCACTTTTTTCACCAGCTAACTTGTTGGTGCTGGGCAGGTAGTGTACAGTGTGTTTATCAGAGCTTTTTCACTGAAAAAGCCATCTGCAGGTAGATGAAAGCACTGAGAATGAACCACACAATAAACCAAAACAATGAGATAAAAGATGCTAAAACACATTACATTTTGATATAAAAACAATACGTCAGCATCAGGAGATGGAAGAAGCTACTGAAACTCTGGTTAAGGTTGTAAATGCAGTCAACTGGACTCAAGCTTTAGCCAGTTTGACATTCTCAATAATGTAGCAGTTGAACCAGATTAACAAATCATTTGTTCAGGAGTCATCAGAGGGGGCAAACATCCCATAAAACTGCTTAAAATCAATACCATAACTTTGAAATCTTAAATACCTAACACACACACACACACACACACACACACATGCACACATGCACGCATGCACGCACGCACACACACCACACTTTATTCAGTTTGAACATAGGAGACTGCAAATGTGCTTATTTATATCTATGCCTCAAGATTTCTTTACTTGGCAAATTTAAGAGACAGGCTGCTGAGTTATACCTTATGTGGTTAAACCTCTTAAATAATATATGAGAGGAAACTAAAGAGCATAAGCAACATTTAAGGGCTCACTTTGGTCTTCAAATGATTATTAAGTTATTTTACCTTTTAAAACTACCTGTTCTATCTTTTAGAATATATAGTTTGGTGGATAGTGAGGCATGTACACAACATTTAAAAAATGTGAAGTCAGGTCACACTGACAAAAGCACTTTTACAAAGAAGTTTAAAATACAATCAGATCACAAATTAATAAGAAGACATTACACAAATCATTATTGGCAAATACAAGAAAATACAATAGGCACACTGCACAGAAAACTACAGAATAATGAAGACAGAATATGACCAATCATGTATGCATAACATTCAAAAAGATAAAGTAAAAATATGCATCTTAAAACTGGGAGTAACAAATAATGACTAAGGACCTAACAAGACTCAAAAGAGTATCTGACTTTTATGTCAAAGGAGGCAGGTGAACTATTCATTAATGTGGAAAGCTCTCATCTTGGAAAATTCTACCAAACTGTACAGTATTTTAATGCAATGCTGCCCTCTTGTGTTGAAGTTTGAGGCTGAAAATTTAATTTGCATAAAGGATTTCGACACTAGTTTGTTACAGTGGTTTTTAAAGAGCTGTGTCTTGGTTTAAAACTAATCTCTAAATACAAAATTGCAGACAATCTATCGTCGGGATTTATTGGTACAGTATTCTGTGTCAGCACTGTTTCACTGAGGGCTGTAATGCTCCTCTGTGTCTGGGGACATTTTTAACAACCTCTTGTTTAAGCTCAGCCTGTGAAACCTGCCTGTCTCCACAGTGTGAGCACTTTAACAGGTGTGAGTCTGCTTGTGTGGTCTTCATAGTCTGAAGAGGGAAATCCAATAATAGTGCACACTGGTTGTCATGGCGAAGTCTCCTTGAGGCCTGCAGAGATGATGTCATCATCGACCAATCAACACAGAGAGTGGTATAATGTATTGCTTCTCCAGTGCAGAGGTTACACATGAAGAAGTCTGGAAAATAGATCAATCTGCAAGTTGAGATCCTTGAGACAGTTTAACATATTCTGTACAACAGTCTAAATTATATTTAGGCATTTAATGAACATTTATGCATGAAAGGTGTGCTACATCTTTCCAAGAAGCATTCTTCAAAAGTAACATACTGATACAGGCACAAAGTGTGTTGTGAGTTGCTGAGAATGAGAGATAAGCTCGTACAGATACAGTATAATCATAATCAACAGGTTCTCTACGCAGCTGCAATACCCAATGTTAAACCACCATTTCCCAAAGATGTCTGTTACATAATATTTCCTGTGGAAGTGCAATCACTACCTATTTCATAGTGAAGTGTCGACAGCCATGCTAGCGGCTCTGTGAGGCTGCACCTGAGCTAAATGCTAACATCAGCATGCTAACAAGCTTATAATGATAACGCATTGTGTCAGTTTGGAATGTCATGATAGCGCTAGATGAAAGGTCAGGAGTACAATTCATCCTCTGGGGACCATCAATTGGTGTGCCAAATTTCACAGCTATCCATCCAATAGTTGTTGCGATATTTCAATAAAGAATATAGAATTTATAATTGGGTCAATGGGTCCTATAGAAAGCTGAAATAGTCTGCTCAATAATATTTTTGTGCAGTCTAATGCTGTTTCATAGTACTATACAGTGTATTTTTTCTCTTAATTCTTCACAAAGATGAAACAACAACTCTTCACTGGATCAGTTCAGAAAGACAAGGCACATATGTTGTGTCTGAGACATAAAACTAAACATCTTAAAGCTGCAGCAACTGAATGTATTGGCCACTAGGGGGCATGAGAAGCCCACAGCAAGCTTAGAGACATACAAGCCTGTTGTATCACCATCTTAAAAAGTTGTTTTTGCTAATGTGAACAAGTTAATAAATTGAGCTTATTAATGCAAAATGGATTGAAATTAGTTTTTAGAAAGTTTATAGGGGCACAATTGTAGCTGGATTTGCTATTTGTTTGCTATGTCCTCAATCAATCAATCAAATCACTGATATTCTTAATAGATAAGGTGAAAAAAAGGTGCCAAATGCCACGTGTTATGGAAAAACCATCACACATGTATCTTAGTAAGGTGATGATCCACCACACGCCTCTAGAACAGTTTCACCTCTCCTTGGCATCCTGCAAGTCTCTGAACTCTACTTAAGGGATGATGTCATTCTTTCAAAACATTTTCCCTCATTCAGTGTTTTGATGATGGTGGTGGAGAGCGCTGTCTGACACGTCAATCTAAAATCTTCCACTGGTATTCAGTTGGGTTGAGAGCTGGTGACTGCGAAGGCTGCAGCATATGAGTCAGATCATTTTCATACAGCCCTTGTGCCCTGTGTGGAAGCATCTGCATTCATTATGTCTCTTCACTCATTAATTCAGATTTTTCCTTTAATTTAGTCCCCTGCTTTTATGCTGTGCCTTGAGTGCAGAAGACAGCTTGTCAGTTCATTAGTAAATGGCAGCAGATGGTGCTAAAGTGCAACAGAAACAGTTTGAAAAGGCTACAACATTTACTTAACAATGATCTAAACTGATTCTAAAAAGCTTCATAAACCAAAACCTCCACAGTTAAATTGATACACTGTTAGAAAGGTTGTTTTTGACTGTAGTAAAGTTTGTCTCTAACATTTAGGTGTTTCTCCACATGTTCCTAAATTCCTACATATCATCCCCTCCAACCTCTTCTGCTCAAAATAACAGCCACCAACATTTTTCCCATGGTTCTCCAGAGTCATGTTCCTGCGAGGTGCAGCCTACGTGGGACACGTCCCCTCACGTCGCCCCTCTCCCAGTGCCAGCACTAGTGACTCTAATCCTCCATGGCGTACCTGGCAGATCGCTCTGGCGACACCGGCTCACAGCGCTGCTGGCGTTGTTGCAGCCTGGCCCAACCCCACACACCAGCATCCCCTCTAATCCCTCCCCGCCTGCCTGCCCAAAGGCCCAAAGGCCCAGGAGTCCGAAGGGAAGTAGGGCACTGGAGGTGAAACAGAAAAAGTCAGTCAATCACAGCTGAGCATGCTCAGTGCTCTGTACTGAACTCTATTACTAAACCACTATTCATTCATGTAATTGTCTTTTAATAGAGGCTGCTTTAAAACTATGCATACTGCATATTTTCAGTTTTGCAAGTATAGTGAACTTTTCCCTGCACCTATACTGTTGTTACTTCTTCCTTTACTGTTCTTCTTTTGTACTACTTTATCCTCTTCTGTTGGACTTGTTCATCTTTATCATATTCTTTTGTTGCTCTTCTTGTTTTATTCTTCTTGCTAACTTTCTTCTCCTTCTGCTGTTATTGTTGTTCTTCTCCTTCTTCCGTTGTTGTTCTTTATCTTCTTTTCTTACTGTTGTTATTCTCGATCTTCTGGCTCTTCTTCCTCTTTTTCTTGACAAAGCTTTCACCAGCTGCTTTTTTTGGTTGGATGAAGCTGAAAACATGAGAAAACCACAGAATTCCTGCGGTTTGTTGTTATTCTACATTGTAGACCCCTCCTCCTCCTCTTCCTCCTCCTCCATTCATCATCTTTTTTCCCTGCAAGGTCAAAGGTCACAGGGCAGAGAGGGGACTGGGCTGAGGGGTCTGAATGGAGAGCCTGGGGACAGTCTCCGCTAGTTAGGGATTAAGTTGCTGCCGTGTGGGGGAAAGGTGGAGGTGTCGCATAGTCACACAGACACCCATCAATTAACATATTTGGTTATGGAAGGAAAAACTCTCATGGAATAATAATAAGCTGCTGGAAACACAGACTGACAGGCACGTGCACCTGTTAGGTATTAGCAGGGGTGGGTCTGTTTTATTAATTTTGAATAGGACCAGAGTGGAGCACACACTCGAAGAAGAAGGGCACATTTGGAAAAACAAATAAACACGCAGATTCAAATCCCTACTTCCAAGCAATAATAAAACTGTACATATACTGATATGAAATTATATCAATACATAACCACCATTTGTAACTCCAAATACCCAGAGAGTCAGAAAAAGTGTTTTTCAACCCAGATCTTACTCATATTTATACTTTAAAGCATTGGTTCTATTCAATCTAGTAGCCTATATTAATCTTTTTTTAATAAGGTCAGTTATTTGCTGAATTTAGACTTCAGGAAACACTGAAACACTTTTGTTTCAACATAAGAACAGATACCTGAGCAATGACAGTAACTACTAGTACAATTAAATAGTCTTCATTGTCACTTGCATTTATTCTTCTGAGTATGCTTCCATTCACGCAACAATGTTACTGTACTATGATTGCATGTGAGCAGCAAAACTGAAAACTTCCCTTAATAGTCCTTTTGCAATGATGGAACAAAATATTCTGAGGGAATTGGATTTAGAGTTTATTTCAATAAAAATGTCCTGGTGGCAGGGCCGTTTCTGGTCATGTTGGTGCCCTGGGCCAGCCATTCACTGGCACCCCTGAGGGAATTAATCTTTTCATAGCAACATTTTTGGCTGGACCGCAACAGCAGGGCCAGCCCTATAACTGCCTCTGTCTGTCACTGAGTCACTCACTCACTGACTGACTGAGTGATGAAGTTACACCATTGGTTGGCCAAAGCCAGCCGAAGCTAAGTATCCCAGAATACATTTCGCACTAACTGACAGCAATGGTGGAGCAGTTTTCGCTGTAGGACTGCTAATATGTCACTTTATTAAGTTTGAATATTTTTTCAGGCAAGAAAGTAACCAGTTAGATTCCCAATATGTGATCAGTTTATCCACAATAACACCTATTTGAGAAGAGAGGATCTGTGCGCCATTGCCAGTGTAACTTCCTGACTTCCTGTCAATATCTGCACATTACATATGTCTAATGTCTTTTCAAAATAAAGCACTTCCGTGTTCATGGTACATACAATAAAAGGAATTTAACAAATATATTTATGAATGCAAACTTTACACACATGAAACACAATGTACTGGAGTCATTTACACTCAGCATTAATGATTAACTTGATAGTGGTGAAGTTGTGATAGTTGTGGTTAAGTGAAATATAAAACATAAAAAATTGCCTAAATCTTAACTCAACCCTTCTTACAACAGCACCATATAGTCTACACCCAAAATCTGGTGCAATGTATTTTAAGTATTATTGTTTTTCTCATGTGTACAGCACCTTCAGTTACAACTACTGTATGAAAAGTGTTCCCTGAAAGGTTTGATGTTGTTATAGGAGAAACATTTGATTTGTAGTGTTCATACAAAGTTTTGAGGATGCTTTTCATTTCAAAGAATGCTCCTGTAATATAAAATATTGTACATAATTACAAAGGTTTTACATTTTGATTACACTGAAAATATTGAGTTGAGGATGTGATTTATATCTGCAATGTTATGTTGCCAGTGGAACAGAAAAAGAGAGCATAACTGTCACTTTCTTCTTGTAGCAGAACTGTAGACTTGACTTACATGAGACTTGACAGCAGAAACAATAAAAAGTATCAAATCTTGTCCTGGAAAAAACAAAATCAACTTAAGTATCAAAACTGTCAGCTATCCATTTAGGATAGATATCAATGTTTCCAGGGATCTGATTGGTCAGTGGTTGGGCTGTTTGCAAGTTTTAATCTGATCCTCTGAAGTTAACCTACTCTGGAGCAGTTTAGCCATTCAGCCATTACCATGGTGATCTACCCCGGTTAAAAGTGAATGAGCTTCTTGATATCTGGCAATCCATCCAATATTATCAAGACGTTTTACTCAAAACCACAAATGTCATCCTCATGGTGGCGTCTGATGAAAAGCCAGAGGATCATCATAATCATTAGGATTTACTGTCTGGGAACCATGAATTTTGTACCAATCCATCTGGCAGGTGTTGAGATTTCACAGGGTTTTTGAAAACTTCGACCTGGTGGTGCTAGAGAAAAGTTAGAGAATCAATAAGTCATCAGGATTCAAAGGCGTGGACCGTCCCAATGACAGGATAAACATTGCCATCCCTAGAGCTATGTTACTAAGGTGGCAAAAAGACAGGAGGGTCACTACTTCAGTTTGGCCTGGCTTTAACCAAGTGGCAGTGGACCAAACTGTGGAGTGAACTGGCAGCTCAAAGAGCAGCAAGAGGGACTGTGTTAATAATATTAGCATGTCTTAATAAAATAGTGCCAAGTACACATAAATACCTGCATAGATGAGTGCAGAATGATTATCTTTAGTATGCAGGTTCTGTCAGACTGAGGCCTCCTGTGAGCATTATACTCCACACTGCTGACTGACACTGTTGAGTAAGTTGCCCTCCATCCTGACCCCTCAGTGCAGCGGCTGCTTGCTTTGCAGTTGGTCCAGGGATCAGAAACAGAGAGCACAAATCATTATTTCTACTTCATAAATGTGAACCTCTAACATTATGTTCCTCTAAAGGCCTCACAACCGCCGAGATAAAAGCTGCTGTTTATCATGGCATCTTTTCCAACAATTGTCTTTGGTCAGTTACCGTGACATCTCATCTCCTCCATCCCAGTCCTTAAAATTCCAAATTCCAGCACTCAGAGTTGGGGCGTTGGGTTTTAAAGAATGTGGCGACTCCATTTAATGAAGCCAAGCTGGCTCCACTAATTAGTCAAGTCCAGTAATGACCGGAATCCCCTGTTATACAAAGCAACCAAATACCTGATGGCTACCAATCATGTTCTGTCCTTCATGGGAAAAAATGCCCACAATTTATTTTGCTGACTGTCATGTCCCCAATTAAGAGGGACAGTTTAGGGGAGATCCCTCCACAGCAGATTGATCCAAGGTGAATTACAGGGCATACTATCGTTAACTATGGACAATTCTTCATGGTTTTTGTCTTCATATACATTCAGATGAATGTATATTTTGTGTTATAACACTCTCATAGTAAAGGTCCCTATGATACATAGGCATGTACATATACTCTATGTTGCAGGGTCAGTACATATAAGAATGTGAAAGGATTACAACCAATTAGGATTTCAATAAAGCTCAATGAAGCTCTATTAGTGTAATTGCCTTAAAATGTAATGATATTCAAATACCTAATTTGAGTCAGTGGATTAAGAGAAAGCTTGACGTTTTTACTTATATAGTAAAAAGGAAAATTTAGGATTTGTGTAAGATATGGGCACCTTTTTTACATTTCAGACAGGCCTGACTGACTTATGATCAGACAAGTTACAGATAAACATGGTCAGGAATTACCATTCCTGCTAAATGATGTCTTGACCTATCATTAGGCCCTGCAGCGGGTGTAAGGCTTAGTTGTCATCAATCTATTGGATCCTCTGATAGGTGACACCATCTAACCCCGTACCTAATGTAGCTTTAAGCTGCCTTTGAGTCTTGACACCCAAGCAAAGAGCAGATACTTGGCAGTTTGACCAGGCTTTATATACACTGTATCTGCTTAGGCTAACATACTATGGCTGGCCAAAGTGACCTCACAGCACTTTCATCTAAATCCATGGCCCACTCAGTTGTCCAGCTGACACCACTGTTTATCAAGTTTCACCAGCTCTTAATTAGCCACCTCTCAATATGAAGTTGCATTTGAGTGTAAGAGTGCAGACAAGTTTACAGTGTGGGCACCCTCTCAATAACTGGTGTTTCATTGAGTTGGGCCTACAGCTAACAGGCTAACCCACCCAACAACAAACCAAGCAATCTTCCTCAGCTGCCTCACCTTGGCAAGCAGCAAGGATCAGTGCTGCTGCTATGACAAGGTTGTTTGCCACTTGTTTTACAGCAGGAGTAATTGGTTGTGGTTAGGGAGGGAGAATAGGTTGATGTCCTCATTGTATTATACACTCTAGTACAGGGTCATCATCATCAACCTGTTATTAACCTACAATAAGATATAATTCTAATTTATTATTAACCTATTAACTTAAAAATGTTTTTCAATGGCTACCTGGTTAAGAAACAAAGCAGTGTCAAAATGCCCTTATTTTGCTGCAGCCCATGTCTGTACACAGTATGGATAAAATGCTTGCTGATGGCTGAGATGCTGTTATTCATCACATGTTGGTGCAGCAACACGTCCATGATGAGTGAGTCTACATTCCACAGAGTGATACCAATTAGAAATGCTGACGCAGCAGCGTGACGCTCAGAGGAGAAATGTCTTTTGATCATCAAAACAAAAGGCCAAATGACTTGTATAACAGAACTGCTGTCTTGGTGGGTGTGTGTGTGTGTAACCTTTAAAAATCACTATTGCAATTATTTACAAAATCTTAAAGGCCACCATAAACCCAAAAAATATCACATCATAAAGAAAAAAAAACAATGTCCAATTACCTACTAGTATATGATATTGATGTCATAAGAAACAAGACAATATGATATATTTTTGTGTTCCTTTGCTGTACATTTAGCATGATGTGAACAAGTCCAGGTGAAAGTCCAAGGAAAAAACAATATGTTGATCAACAGCCAGGCTTTGTGTTGCTAGTGAACACAAAAGTATTGCAATGGGAACACAAACATATTGTGACCAAGCACAAATGTATACAACACAGCACACAATACAATACATATAGATAGATGGGACAGGAAATTGACTGTTATACACTGTCCAGGGCCGGATTACCCCACTACAGGGCCTTGGGGCGAAATCATTTTTATTATTATTTATTATTATTTAGTTTTGTTGCCTTTAGACATGTCAAACTAACATGATTTCTCAGAAATGAAATAATTAAAACTGGTCTCTATGACATAAACCTTTAGGATCATTATTAGGTTCAAGATTCAAGATTCAAGAGATTTTATTTGTCACTTATGCACACAAGTATGTATAGTGAAATGTTGTGTCAAACTCCCAGGCAGTGCTCAATACAAGTACAATAAATAACAAAAGCTAAGCTAATATTTAATATTTAGGTTGGGTCAAGTGTTTTTATGTTAAGTAATACTGAGGATATTATTTAAAGAAACTTTTAAATTGGGAATATGGAATTGGAAAAAACACTTCCAGTGCCAGCGACTCTAACCAACTGACAATGAATATGCAGGTCTGGGCAGTTGCCCATTTGTCCCAGTTAGTAATCCAGTGTATATGGCTTCAAAACATGAAATTAAAGAATAATCTAGTCTATTGGCTGCTAATGTGACAACTAATGCAAATAAAACATAGAGCTGAATGTCTGAGTTATGAATTGCAATTTCTACTTGTCATAATTATGAGATAGCCCATCAGTCTATATAAATACAGTGGTAGAAAGCAACTAAGTACATTTACTTAAGCACTGTACTTAAGTACAATATTGAGGTACTTGTACATTACTTGAGTATTTCCGTTTGATACTACTTTATACTTTATACATTTCAGAGGAAAATATTGTACTGTCTACTCCACTACATTTATTTGACAGCTTTAGTTACTCTTCAGGTGAAGATTTGACACAATGGATAATATAACAAGCTTTTAAACTTGCAGTGTGGAACTTTAATATAAATGAACATCTGTTACATTCAAGCCCTTGCCAAACGAGTTCACACAATGCTGATTAAGCCTATCACTGCCAGGTAAATCTCTCTGTATTTCACAGTATACAGAGTTTTTAATCTGGTGTCAGGTTTGACATTCACATTTTCACATTTCAGATGTCTATGAGTTGTTAACAGCTCCACCAAATAGTGATTTTTCCCTCTAAACTTCTCACATGATTTCTTTTCAATAAATGTTCAAATGATCCAATATTTCACCAAAAATCAAAGATTAGAGAAAAAGTCCAAAAACTGAAAACATTTGTGTATGTTTGTCTGATTTGTGTATCAGAATTTAGTTTTTTCTTCTTTCCTCTCACATTAATCAGCTCATGACCCCTCAGATTTATCTGGTGACCCTTTGGAGGGGCCCGACCACTAGGTTTGGAACCACTGGACTAAACTAGCTAAGTGCTAACTGAGTACTTTTACTTTAATAATTTAAGTAGGCTACATTTTGCTGCTAATAGTCTACTTATGTACTTTTACTTAAGTAGAATTTTTCATGCAGGACTGTAATGGAGTATTTTTACATTCCTGTATTGGCACGTTTATTTAAGTAAAGGATCTGAATACTTCTTCCACTCTATAAATATAATTATTATATATTCATGATCATATTAATTCTAAAATTGCTAACTCTTTTCCTCCTGGTGGGAATGTGTTGCCATGTTAGACTATTGGGTCCTACAGAGGAAGATAACTTGCGGAGAAAGTCAAAGAACGTGCCTGCCGTGTAGTGCTGTGCGCGCGCGCGCGCGTGGGGGGGGGGGGGGTGTTTTTTCCTCCTCTGCCCGGTTTGGGATTTGCTGGTCGGTGACATGCCTCCCTCCGCCTGGCTCCTTATAGCCCCGGGGAGGCAGGAATCCCGGACGAGTGGTACGGACATCGCCGACGGAGACCGCAAACACGGAGCGGAGCGTTCCCCTTTAAACACGGTCTTATGACTGCAGGCTGCTTCAGTGAGAGGCGACCGGAGGACCGACACAGAGACTGACAGCCGGGGCCAGCAGAGCACTGACTCAGGGACAGACAGGACACAGCTCCTCTGCAGAGGCTGAATGGTTGGTGCCAGTCTGAGAGAGCAGCTGCTCTTCACATAAACGGATACTACCTCACCTGTCCGCAGGTAGGACGGGCAGCTGCGCCTGTCATCTTTTCAGTCAGAAGTGATCATAATAGTTTTATGTATCATTAGGTCATCATACAGGGCTGCTAAAGAAACTTTTAAGTGTCTGTGGCAGCGACCTTTCAGTAATTTTAGTAGGGTACTTTCCCATCTCGTATCTAGGCTAACATGACTGCCACTTTGGTACTTTGTTTTAATGCTGTTTTAGTAGGTGTTTAAAATGTACCTAATAACAAGACTGGCTCACTTGACAATATTCTTTCTACTGTGACCTTATAGTACTTAAAATCTGTCGTCTTGCCAGATATGCACATTTGCATATTACTGCAAACATATGTACATTTTACCTGAACATAATTGGCTTGATTACAAAAAATCCAAACTTATTATATAAAGTACTGTATCAACTGTATGTTTAGTCTAATACAATGTCTTTCCAGATTTTGTCCTGCTGGTTTCTTGCTAGTTGTAATAACAGAATATGAACATACACAAGTGGCAAGTCTCTGTATGTGAATATTGGGAGTGATGGATGATGCTCAGTACACCTGTCCTGGGTGATATGATGGAAATCAGAATCATAATTATAATATTTTTTCCAATATTGATATATGCAAGTTGCTGTTTCAATGTTTTGCATTAGATCAGAGAAAACTGTTGTAAATCACATGTGCAAGAACTTTAATAACGAATTTTCTTTCCAAATTGTGTAAAATAATACTACAATATGATCATATCATCATGATACCAATATGGATTCAGCTGATAATCTGCAGTTGCCTGTTGGTTGATCTCACTGACCTCAGTAGGTTTTTTTCTTTTTTTTTTTCGGTCTCATAGGAGTTAGATTTTTGGAGCACCTGCAGCACTGAGGACATGTGTCGCTTGCCAGTGGCTTCCCTCTTCGTTTGCTTCTGGTTGGTGGAGAGAAGCCACTGCAACGGCAGCCTTCAGGACAGCATGGGAGAGCTGCACACCAGGTTCGCTGTTAGCCTCTACCAGACGCTCACTGAGACAGAGAACAACTCCAACCTGATAGTGTCACCAGTGAGCGTCTCCTTGTCCCTGGGGCTACTGCAGCTTGGGGCCCGGGGCAACACACTGGCTCAGATGGAGGGAACACTAGGATACAATGTGAACGGTAGGATTCACCTTTTTTTTTTTTTTTTTTTTTTTTTACATGCAGGGATGAAAAGGCAAAGCTTGTATTCAGGTGGCATTAGCTGCCCCTCACGCTGTGAGAGTGAGGTTGCAGAGTTGTTGGTGGCCCTCAGTGCTGTTGGTACCAGGTGGTGTGGAGCGGTGCTGCTGCTGCTGTTGGCCCTGCAGAGCACAGTGGTGTCTGGAGCCATAATACCTGCCTCCACACCAACTCTAATCTCATTAACCACTCCTGCAGCTTGGCCTCGGGGTCGAGAGGTCAGTGTGTTTAATTACAAACAAAAGGAGAGTTGGAGCTGCTGTTGCATTCACTTCCATGTATGTGATCTCACATTTCAGGCAGGGATGGAAATTGATGGAAGTTGGCTCTACTTTGCAGGACACCATTTTTAGCTGCTTGAAAAGAAAATGTTACATTAATTTCACTCTAACCTAAGCTAAAACATTACAAGTCATGCAGGGCTGCAACTGCAAATAACTATTACTCTGATTATCAATTTATCTATCGTTTTTTTCCTGATTAATTATTTAGTCTATAAAATGTTGGGAAATAGTGAAAAATGCCAATCACAATCCCTCTGAGCTCAAGTTTACATCTAGTAAATGCTTCTTTTGACCGACCAGCAGTCCAAAACACAAAGAAATTTGATTTACAGTGATACAAAACAGAGAAAAGCAGCAAATTCTCACATTTGAGAAGCTGGAACCAGCAAATGTTTGGCAGTGTTGCTTGATAAATGACTTAAACCTTGAATCAATTATCAAAATAGTTGCTGCCCATGTCTTTTTGATTGTCTTATCTATTCATTGACTAATTGTTTCAGCTATAGAGTCATGTATTTGCAGGTTAGCAAAACAGACTGAGTGGTTAGCTTATTGTGTGACATGTCACAGAATTCACCACTGCTGCATAGGAAAGATTCCACCTTTTGGTAGAAAACTTATAATTACTGCTTTTATTAGCTTTATTAGAACAAGTAATTCAATACGTACAAAGAAAAAAAGTAACTGAAGAGGATGTTGTAAGCAGTTTACAAAAAGGTGGAAGAAAGACAACAAAACAGAAATATGAATTTAGGTCCAGAAAATCAGCACATTCCTAAGTTTTTTGCTATAGCTATAGATTTTAGTATGAAGTTAGGATAATGAAAACAGACAACATATCTACCCCCTACTCAAAATCAAACAAAACCCAATATCAGCAACAAGAAAAAGAAAAGAAAGAAAAACTCAAGCATGACAGGGGCCCAGCCTACAACTGACTGGCACAGTACCACCTACTCATAATGACAGCTGTGCGCTCATGAAATGTTGCAGTCATGAGAAAATATGTGTTTGATTCCAATTTGGATCCTTTCATCTACGAATGCTTGAATTTCATCAGATGAGAAGATCCCTGTGGTGTTTAGCATTTGCCAGACTGTGTTAAGCAATGCTCTGATTGAGTCAAATGAGCATTTGCTTGTGCACAGTCCTGCAGGGAAATGTGTGAATTCATTTAAGCTGCTGCTGAAACAAGCTAGAAGCTGTTGAGTTGACTCCATCTTAGTAATGATTCTTTTGTCATAGGGATTTTATTTTATTTTCTAGCAGTTTGGAGTGAAAGCCCTTCTTATGCATGCAGCATTTCTTACCATACAGCAAGAAAAATTCACTTCTGGCCTGTCCTCTGTGTCTTCCTGTCCCACAGATGCACAGGTACAAGACTTCTTGTTACACTCACAGAGTGACATGGGCAACACCAGCCAGGGGATGTGGCTGCAGCAGACCTGCACATTATTCATCCAGAGCGGTGTCCAACTCCTGACTGAGTTCACACAACATGTAACTGCCTGGTCCAACACCAGCGTGGTTCGAGCCAACTTCAGTCAACCCAACCACACTCGCAGCCAGCTGGCGCAAGCTGGGCACAACCATGGTGAGCAAGAGGCCTTTTTAAAATGTTTGAAGCCTCACTAAAGTTTTTTTTTTAATTAACAATGAATCAAATATGAGAGATTTCACTCAAAGTGACAAACCCACAGAGAATTATCACAAATGCTACAGATCTACAGAGCCTTTTAGCCTCTTGTAGCTCATTGCTTTGGTTTTACTGCACATTCAAGCGTGTTTTTTACTTCCTCAGATGTCATTTTTAAGAGTCAATAGTCACAGGAAAAAGCAAAGAGCAGAGGAAAGTCTGAAGAAATAAGCAATTTTGTGCACTATAAATATCTCTTTTCTGCGTAATAATATATTGAATGTATTCCCACAACTAAAATGCCATGGCATAACAGTAATGATGGTACAGTTGTCTCTGCAGATGCCTTACAGTAAGTGTAAAACCCCTATCCAATGTATTTGCTTTGTAAATGCTTTCATTGCATAAGACCACATGAATCATCATGGATTCAGACTACATGCTCTTTATATTAAACTTTGACCTTCCCTCATTACCTCCCAGATGAGACGTGGCCCCTCCAGGCAGGAAGCAGCAGTGGGGAGCTCTCCGGTTCAGGCGAGGCCCAGGGAGAGGCCCTGTGGTGGGGCCATCGGCTGCAGATGGCCCTGGTCAACACGGTGGCCTTCAGGGGCGTCTGGCAGAAACAGTTCCTCTTCACCAACACACAGAACCTGCCCTTCCTCCTCTCTGATGGGAGTGCCATCAAGGTGCCTATGATGTATCAGGCCACAGAGGTCAGCTTTGGTAAGAGACGCCATCCATCCATCTACTGTAAAGACAGTGAACAAATTCATCTTTATCTTCTGTTAGTGATGCAACATTAACACAACTGTCAAGTTAAACCCATCATAGTGGAAATACATGTAAATACGTATAAAGGGCAACTTTGAACCTTAACATGCTATTGTCACAGCTACATGGTAGCTCAAGAAAACAACTACAAACTACTTTTTTGTTTTTGTTGAAATATATATTAGAAAAGTTAAAAAGTTAAAAGTTAAAATGACCATGACTGACAAACCACAGTCCTATTAACATGTAGAATCCCTGAAGGATTTAAACTGTCTGTGCTGAAACAATTATTTGAGTCATTTTTATAGTAAAATAACTTAGAGGCTACAGTCTTGCTAGCGGCTCTGTAAGGCTAAATGCTAATGTCAGCATGCTAACATGCTCATGTAATGTTTACCATGTCCACCATTTTAGTTTAGCCTGTTTTCATGTATGTCATTTTTTTCATGTTTTTTTTGTCATTAAACAAGACAAATTTAACTTTTTTTGATATTTTTATTGATGAAAATACAGTCAAAGCACTGTTGGACAATGCATGTATAGAAACAAAAGTGTTTTCAACAATAAGGATAAAAACAACATACAAACAACAAAATAAGAAAAGAAGGGGTAACAACACAAAAACAAAAAACCCCAGTAATGCTCCATAAGATTGTACAATAAACATTTGTATGAAATAACAATGACAGCACAAAAGCAAAAATGACAGCAACATATCTTCTGGGGACCATGAATGTCTGCACAATATTTTATGACAATGCATCCAATAGTTAGTTGTTGAGTTTTTTCAATCTGGTCCAAAGCAACATTCTCTTGTTCCAGCTTAACAAATGTGAGAATTTGCTGTTTTCCTCATTTTTACATTCTTACTGAATATCTTCAGGTTTCGACTATTGGTCAGGCAAAATAAGTGTTTTCAAGGCTTCACTTTGTGTGCTCATAACACTATTTTTGACATTTTGCAAAGTAATGATTCATCAACTAATCAAAAAAAAAATCTATAGATAAATTAATGCTACAAGTTGTAATTTGCAGACCTGAACTTGTTGTTCTCCTCGACAGGTCAGTTCAGGACAGCCTCAGACCAGCGCTACACAGTGCTGGAACTGCCCTACCTGGGCCGCTCTCTGAGCTTGCAGGTGGTCCTCCCCAGTGAGAGGAAGACGCCGCTGTCCTCCCTCGAGTCCCAGCTCACCGCTCGTCAGCTGGCCTCCTGGGACACCGGTCTGCGCAGAACCAAGATGGACATTTTCCTGCCCAGGTTAAGATCAGATTAAGAATTTTACCGATGATTTCAAGAGTCAGACTTTTAACATCTTTGTCAGTTTTTGTTCTGCAAAGATGGACATGATGTTCAAACAATTTTCTGTCTGGTGTTTACAGGTTCAGAATGCAGAATAAATTCAACCTGAGGTCAGTGCTCCCTGCTATGGGCATCAGTGACGCCTTTAACCCAATAGCAGCTGACTTCACTGGAATATCAGGTCAGTACATTAATTCATTTGAAATTTCAAAGTATTGATTTTTATTACAGTTCTTTAAATCAGACACAGAGTACACCTACACAAAGCTCCAGTTGAAGCACTTCAGAGTACATTTTTACTTTAAACATTCCCCAGATTACAAACAGCATAAACTGCAGGCCAAACATACTGTAGCTCTGCTGGCAGCTGACAGTTTGTTTCTTTCTGCAGTGGAGGAGGGTCTTTATGTGTCTGACGCCTTCCATGAAGTGAGAATAGAAGTCACAGAAGATGGGACAAAGGCAGCTGCTGCTACAGGTGAGGAGTGTATATAGATGTCATTTTAACATGATTCTACTTGTCTGCAGCAATTTCCTTTTAACAGAATAAAAATTGCTGTGATGAAGTTGTTAAAATAATAATTTGTTAATCTTGCAGCTATGGTGCTACTCAAACGATCCCGTGCTCCTGTTTTCAAGGCGGACCGGCCGTTCTTATTTATTCTGCGACAGAGTAACACAGGTATTTATTGTACACTGCAGATTCCTCAAACTGTTTCAAACTGTTTTTGCTGCCTAAACAACCATACCAGTGGTTTTTAGCTCATTTACCACCAATTACATATATAGTATTTTTTTAAAGCATTTGCCGTCCCAAGCAGCCATAGGTTTGACATGAAAATCAGCAGAAACTTGTATTAGTTGTGTAAAGCATCATAGTAAACATCAAGTCTGCCATAATTCTGTTGTTATGTAAGGTAATGCAGTACAGACCTTTCAAATCAATCTGCATTTAAACTGCATCAACACAATACTAATGCATGTCTGACAAAAAATGAATGCAGACTTCATGTTTAGTGTGATGGACTGTCTGCTAAGTCTGCTAAAACATTATACCAACAGCTGTCTGGAAGTCAGAAAAAATATGTCCACAACTGTACAGTATGCATTTAAAGGTGGTTGGCAACAATATGAAATAAAAATGATTTGCAGTTAAAGACCCCCATGTGTAGGATTTGAACATTTTGAATTCAACACCACTGCGTGGTAATATCAAAAAGTAGTTACACATATTAACTTTTCTGACAAAGCTCAGTTATGGTTATTTGACTTGACAGATAGATTTCTGTATTTGTGTCTTCGTCTGTGCTTTTCTCACTGGTTTGAAGTGGGCGGGCTGCAGCAGTTGTTTGCTTATGTTGCCAGATGGCTGTCAATCAAATCTGATCACACTACCAACACAGTCCTGATGAAGCAGATTAGTTTTTGAGTGTTGAACTCTTCATAAATAATCTTTTTCTGAACTTTAATTCAATACAATTTCAATAGTTGATTCTAACTTTGTGTTTTCGGTTGTATTTTCCGTTTCAGGATCCATCTTGTTCATGGGCAGAGTGATGAACCCAGCTGACCAAGCACCTTGAGACTCTTCAAAAAGAAAAAAAAACAAAGAAAAAAAAAAAAACACCTCACACACATACACACACTCCTTCCCTGACCCCTATTTCACTACCGGTATTTATTTGTGGACCAACAGGAGGGTCCTAGGACACTTCCGGAAGAGGGACAATATTTTTGTACATATCTGTAAATAAAATTTTAATACATGTTTTTACACTCTGGGTGTTTTGGTCATTTCTTCCTGCAGATCAGCAGAAAGTAAAACAAACCTTTTCCTTCCTGCCCTGCACACGGTTACCAAAAAAAATAAATAAAAAAAATTACAAACTCAGGACAAAAACACTTAGAGTCACATGTTTACAGAACACTTTATTTACATGGCCCTTCACAGTGTAAAATAGAAACTTTATTCATGGAAATACTTACAAAAAGGCCATTTTCCACTGAACATTCTCTTTAAATAGTAATCTAGGGTTATTTACAACTTTACAGTGTATTCAAAATACTCTTTTGGTAGCGGCCTCTTCACAAACAAAGACAAGTATGGCAGATTTTGGTCCCTGTCCAAGGAGGGAGGGAACGGAAGAGGGCTGCCCCCTGAATCAGAAATCAACTCTTGACCTTTAGACCTTAATTCAGATTATTTGTGTATATTTGAGAAAATTGAACAGGTCTGACCAAAAGGATAAGGACTGTTGGCAAAACAAAAATTGCAGCAAGGTAGTTTTTCTTTTAAGTTACATTAAATAAAAGTTCTCAAATTTACACAAGTGCATTCACGGTTAAGTGACAAGGAGTTGGTTTGAGATTCATGGTGGGGAGAAGGAGTTTAAGGGCGGGTTAAGTTATTTGGCAGCGACCAGCACGTCGGGACACGCTGGCATCCAAGACCTCGGTCCATCAGCACTCCAGGGGACAACAGTTTGTGTTACATATCAGCTGTTTCAGGTTAAAATAAAGATAAAAATGAGTAAAAGTGGCTCCAATGTTATTGCTGATCATGATGCATTAGTGTCAGTTCCTGAGCTTTTTGTCCCTGTATTTCAACATTTGTAACCAATGATGTTGCATCATTCAAAATGATTTGACTTTGTATTGATCTCTCTGAAAACCCGCATTGCAAAAAACAGACTTGCTAAGTTTACCGTCTCCAGACGTAATGAAAATCGTGGGTCCGTTTTTTTCCCCCAGAGGGAACAAATATTTTTCACTCTTGAGTTAATGCTCAATTACAGTAATTGTTAGTCTGGTAGGTAAACCATAAGTCGACAAATTCAATATTTGAGCCAAGTCTTACCCATTTACGAGCACAGCGGTGGAGTGCTTCTGTTAGTGGAGTGTAGAAAGTAAATATCAACAGTCAAACAAAACAACAGACTCCCATCCTCCCACAAAACAAAATGCCAAAAACTTAAATTAAGACCAAACATGAAGGGAAAAGTGACTGCATGAAAAGGTATGTGGGAAGAAAAGTGTTTCATGAGCGTCTCCGCTGGATCCCATGTGACCCTGAGTTGGCTGAAAACGCACACACACACAACCACACACAACCTGAACCCTGCCTACACTGCCGGTCCGTCACACCGTCACAGATAAAACACGAATGAACATCACATCCAGGCGTCATTTGTTTCCTATCCAGAAAGTCCTGCAATCCCTTGTTTACTGCACCTCCCTGTTTGAGAGATTCTGCACTCTCGTTTGTCACTGATCTGATCAGGGGAGGAGAATAATCGAGGGTAACAGCTGAGGACGGTTTCACAGATCGGAAAGGAACCACACATAAATGTTCTACAGGCCAAAAACCTCATTGCATAGGCAAAACATTCACCTGTAGCAAGACAAATGCTTCCACTAATGTATATCTGCAGAATGCACTCGCATCATCCAGGGTCAACACTGCCTTTAGTTTGTAAAGACGGCGTGTAAACAAATATAACCATTGTTGATGTTGAGAACATGAAGAGTCCACTGAAGAAGTGATCGTTTGAGAGGTGGATGCTGTCCTGTCTCTTCTCCGTGGGGCCCGGTGCAGGACGGGGGCCGGGGGGTTAGAGGGATGGAGGGTTGTTGGGTTCAACATCAGTAAGTTCAGTTTGGGATTTGGGAATGAGCCGGTCTCAGAGCGTGTCCACATGGTTCATGTTATTGGATCTGTTGTGGATCTCTTCTAGGAAGTTTTCCAGCTGCTCGATGAGAACACGCTTCTTGAACCTTTGCAGAAGAATGAACAATAAAAACTAAAGTTATGGTTTAAACTTGAAAACACATTCTGTAGCAACTAAGTTCATTAAAAGCAACATTTTGAATGCTTCCATAATCATATGTTCTTATTTAATGAACAAAATGTGGATGTTGTTGCTGGTGTTCACAGCCCTAGGATAGAGAATAGCTCTTTACTTGAAGAAACTTGTGGAGAGGACCTAGGCAAAGATAGTTGAGCGATACAGGATCTATAAGTGAAACACAGGTGATTTGTTTCAAAACCACAACTCCAGATGTCACTGATCACAGCTTATTTGACACAGCAGGCTGGCTAGTAAGACGGGGGTTGAGCTTGGTACCTGGCTGCCTCTTTGATGATATTTTGGAGGAAGATGAGCCGGGTGTCCAAAGTGCCCTGGATCTGCTTCAGGAAGTGGAAGATCTTCTCATAGTCTGAAACAGAAAGAGCAGAGTGAGGATTAATCTCTTCATTACTGATGAATTATTGTTTTTTTCCACAAAAAATGTCTAGCTATCAAGATTCATTTTAAGGCTCTAACTAATGATTTCCATCATGGATTAATCTCTCGATTATTTCTGTCTGTTGACTAAAGCCTGGTCGATATTAGCTTATCACACGTATATCGATAACGCTGATGTGTGAAAAGAAACCGCAACACAGAAATAATAGTTTGATATAATTTAGAAACAGTGTCGCCGTAAAATAGTTTGTCCACCAGAGAGCACTGACAAGTTTATTTTCCAACTTTAAACTATCTCGTACATATCATAGTCACCATCATTTAACAACCAATTTTAAGGGATCCTTATTTGTTTATGTATTCATGTAAAAAAATGAACACTGGCCAAAATATCAGACTTAGACTATAGATCAGACTATAGATAATTAAGTATTAATAGAGTATCAGTATCCGCCAAAAAAATCCAGTACTGGTTGGGCTCCACTATTGATTAATTGATTCATTAAAGATCCCCTCCAGAGATGTATTAAGATATAATACTCTGCTTGGGACAATAATGTGTGTCTAATATGGTTTTTCAATAAAGGTTAAAATCACTTTAAAATTCTTAAAATGACATCTACTCCCTTTCCCTCATTAAAAATCCAGAATCTATCAACATGCAAATATTGTTCACTTCAAAAGTTTAACTGCTGGACACAAGACGTCTCAAAGTCAATTCTCAGTGTGTGGAGGACTCAAGTTTCCACATCACATTTGCACAAGTTGTATACTGGACCACAATTGGCTCCAAACTAGTTGTGATGTCACAAATTTTAAGTATTAAAACGTATTGTTTTTGTGGAGACTGTGGATTGAAAGAAGTGACAATGATACAAATAAATGGTTTTTTGAGTCTGGTCAAATTCATAATCTTGTTTACATATTCTTTAATCAGGTATTTACTGATTTAAATAATTTTGTCAGTTTTAGACTATTTTATTAAGGCAAAGTTCTTGCACAGCTGCTTGGATTTTGACATTTAACATTCAAGTACTTTGGTTTCTTTTGTTAAGTTTAAAAACATTTTTTGTAGAGTAAGTTAGAAAAAAGTGCAGCTTTGGTATTGGTACAGAAATTCAGGTAATTTCTAACAATAGCCAGCCCTACATGAAAGCAGTTGCTTTTATTTTCTACACCCCCCCATAGACTGTGTTTGGCTACATACGTCTGCCAGGTTTCCTGATCTCCTTGGTGATGAGCGCCCTCAGCTCGTTGTTGACCTTCACTGTCTCGTTGTGAATGTGCTTCTTCAGAGCAGCAGGCGACAGGTATCGAGGTGGCTGATCCTCCACCAGCACCATCTCTGCTCCTCCCTCAATGCCCGGCAGCAGCTCGCCAACCTGGGGCCGCCCGTTCTCCTCCTCGTCCCTGTGCCGGAGGTCCTGTGGGTCCGCTGCTGTGTGGTTCTCCTGGTGGTCAGCAGGTCCTGAGGGATTCTCCGCCTCTGAATCAGAGCTCCCGTCTGGGCTATAGTGGTTCTGATTCAGGTGATTGATAATCAGGTCTGGTTCAAGTGCTCCATCATCCATGTCTGTAAGGGTCAGAGATTTAAAAAAAAAAAATAGTGTCACAACAGTAGCAACAGATGGACAGTACATGCTTTGACTATTTTACAGCTTAGATATTACCAGGCAGGAGAGTCTAGTGCTGCGTTCATGTCATGTGGGATGGATGACACTGATCCATGTTTACGACATGTGAGTGTTCACGTCACCTGACAACTCAAGACTGCTGTTTAACTGCAGAGTTGGTCATTTGGGGGTTAAAATACTGTGCACTGACAACATTTGCGTTTAATAACCATGAACAATCCACTTTGGCTGACTCGAGGCATTCAGGTTTGTTTAGGTTTTCAGACACTTCTGCAATATTTGTGCCAAGTTGGATATATCACAGCTTTCAGAAATGTTTCCTAGTCTTAGTTACAACTTGGATGTTGACCTGAACAGTATTTACAAGCCAAAAACTCGTAATTATGGTAACTCCAATATGACTTGACTGCGGCACTACAAAAAAAAAAAAAAAAAAGAGCATTATGGGAGGTCCAGGTTCCAATTGTTTTGGAGCTTGATTATATTTTATAGTTTTTAAAAGTCAGGATATCTCTGTCTTCTGCTTCAATTTGTAGTTCTTTTTTGTTTTTTTTATCTGTCTCTCACGAGTCCCCCAATTTTAAGGAGAAGCAATATTAATTTGCTTTACAATAAAGAGACAAAATAAGAAAGATTACGAATAAATTTTCAGCAACATTTTAACTATATTATAAAACAAATACAATTTCATGGCTCCTAAACACATGGCTATCAAATTATCCACCATAATATGAAATGAGATAATCTGCCTATCCCCAAGTCAGAAGGTATTAAACTCAATCCGACCCTCATGCAGGCTGTTTATTTTTGTGGGGACTCAATGTTGTTTTCACTCTACTAAAATGCAGTTAGTATATACTTGCTTTTCAGAAAACCTTTGAACGACAGCAGGTTTAATGTACAGAAAAGTGTAACAGTGTAGGCTAGTACACTGTGATCCACTGTTGAAAACCCTAATCCAGAGTGATTTAGAAGAACTGTATCAGCAGGACTGTCTTCTCTTCAAAAAGTCACTGAAAATTATAAGCAACCGGAGATGAGGAGTAAAACCGATTCAGTGTTTGTTCTGTGTGCATTCGTGTGTCCCAGTGTCAATACAAATCTGACCTGCTGTGGGTCGAGGGCTGGCAGGAGGGGTCACTGGGGGGGTATAGGCCCGGCCCAGGCGCAGCAGAGGCGACATGCAGCGGCGTCTCTTGGGTCCTCCGCCCGGCATGTTGCTGCTGTCTCCTGGTCTCTTGCCCTTGTTCTGAGGGCCGGTCACAAACTCATCCGCCTCGTCGATCATCATACCCTGAGAGAAGAGCGAGCAGGTTATTGACCGGGAATAAAAGGTCAATGTTTATGTTTCTTTACTAATAATGGTGGGACTTACCTTCTTGTCTAGTTTGAAGGGGTTGCCGAATGTGTGCAGGCGCTTGGGCTGCTCAGGGTCTGCGTCTCGAAGAGGCTGAGGAGCAGCTTTGAGGAAGTCCTGGTAGTTGCCCATCTGGGCTATTGGCACGCTGTGGAGCTGGTCTGGACAGCAGACAAAGGAATTCATCAACATTGAGGAAGAGATTTCTTTAAATTCTAATCTCGTTTTCAATGGCCTCTGGTAACTGGTAGTTACCACCTTGACATCATTTTTGGGTGTGTTTACAGATGTAACAGAGCACAACAGACTTGCACAGTGTCCTACCTGAGTCCTGTCCTCTAAGATTACAGACGCCGGTGTTGAGCAAGTTCCTCCTCATGCGACTGAGCTGGTCCAGCAGGTGGCTGCGAGGGATGTCGTAGGGATTCCTAAAGCTCTGTGGCTTCAGGCCCTGAGGAGGACAGGAAAAGACAGGGGAATGTAAACTTTAGTCGTGTACAAGATGCTGCTTTAGTGAGTGATGTGAGCTTAAATTCTGTCCCCCTTCAAGCCAGTTAAGTTGGTCATTTTCTGATGAGTTATTGTCATACTTTGGCCATAACAGAGTGGATATACAGTGGATACAGTTGGAGAGAGACAGTAATTTTTCAAATTCCAAAGCCCTCAAGCATCTTAGAAACAAGCTACATAAAACATCTCAACAACTTTTGTCAGATGAACCGCCAGGAGAGGCCAGACAAGTCTAAGCAGAAAGTGAATGAGTAGCACTTTTTCCTATAGAGGAAAAATTTGAGCAAGCAACTGCTATTGAGCTCAACATTAAAATCCAACAAACTTGAATTTTGAAGGTTGATAAAAATAATAATAATAATCTGACCTTGTTGAGTAGTGCCAGGTGAAAGCCTTGGAACTCTTTGGGGTTGAGCTCCAGGGGCAGTGTCGGAGCCTCTCCTGTGAGACTCTGCAGCTGCTGGATGAAGTCCCTGCGCTGGGCCAGAGATATGCCTCCACCCCGCCAACGCACCTTGATGCCGGCCTCTGGTGCCGGCTTCTTACCAATCGAGGCAATCAGGCGGTCGTACTCGATTTTTGTCTGGAAATGTGAGCAAATTAAAAAGGCATGTGACTGGTGCATTGTGAATGCAGTGTAATGATTTCTGTTACATTTAGCATCTTACTTGATGTATAAGACAATACAAATAACACATGCACTAATGTTGTGTATTGTTTTTCAGTATAGGTGTCAATACAATACTGGAGGACGTTTTTCATTATGTTACCTTGCTCTGTAAAATCTTTTCTACAAAAAATGCATTTTGCAATCTACAAAATAATAGAAACATGCAAACTGTGTTAATGTTTCACACTTGTGCCCAAACATGAAAAGCTCAACTTCTAACCTGCTGGCTGAGCTTCTTCAGGTAGGAGACCACACTGTAACTCAGGCCATACTCCATGTTATCAGCCAGCAGGTTTGGTGCTCCCATGATTCTCAGAGCCTTCCTCAGGGACTGTGGAAAAAAAACACAGCATGGTCGATGAAGATTTTCATGGTTTTAGTATGTTAATAAAATGAGGCAAAACTTTAGGACTGAAGAATGATTCATGAGTCCACTGACCCCGATATAATATGGAGGCATTGTCTTCAGGTAGTTCTCAAAGGACTGCCGCCATTTGATGGTGGGCTTGAACTTGTGCACTTTAATCAAGTCGTCTGTAATAAGCAAGCAAAAAACAAACAAAACAAAAGATCAGAGCAGTCGCACTGACCCAAAACCCACTAGAACAAAAGACAGGTGCTAAGACTCAACTTCACCAAAAAAAAGACAACTTTCTGAAATAAAGGGAGATTACTAGTACAAACTATGTCACAGAACCACATACAGACAGACTAAAAATAAGAGATAATCCCAAACATGATTATGGATTTATAAGTCTTACCCAGAAGTGGCAGAAGCACGGGGTAGTTGTAGGGCATCACAAACAGGTTGACACAGTTCAGAGCTGTGCTGGCCTTCAGGTAGCCAAAGGGTTGGCCCAGGTCACTGTACTTGGCACTATTACACACAAACACCTAAAAGAAAAGAAAAAAATCAGTGGATGAATGATTTCATTAGAACCAGCAAAGACAGGAAGGAAAACATAGGACCTATGGAGATTCAGGTTGAAATGTTAACTGTTCAGTTCTGTATGAACTATTCCTTTAAAAAGAAGCCTGCACTTTAAACACTCCCTCTGAGATTTTTCAGCTAATTGTTTTCGCCTCAGCTAACCTCTGTCTGACTTTCACTCAATGTGGCTATGTAGGACACAGCCTATGATAACTGCATCTCCATTTTTGCATTTAATTGCCTGCATATATAGACTGTAGTCAAATACAAGGCTAAAAGACTACATGCTAACCACTCCATGAAGCAGCACACCAGAAAACTAAATTGTTAGATGGATGAAAAATAAGGAGACAACTTTACTATTTTTATTGGCCATGCTAGTGGCGTGGGTGTAGGGATGGAAATGTCAGCTGGTTGGTAAACCAGTTTGATCCAGACGGAAATATCATAAAAACTACTGGATGAATTTCCATGAAATTTGGTATGCACATTCATGACCCCCTCAGGATGAACTGTAATCCCTTTGTTGATCCCCTGACTTTTCATATAGTGCCACCATCAGGTCAAAATTTTAATTTGTCCAATACTTTGGTTTATGGACCAAATATCTGAAACCTAAAACTAATGGCATTCCCCTCAGTCTCAGCTGTACTACAACTGTAGCCAATGTTAGCACATTAACATGCTAATCTAAGATGGTGAATCGACATTAGCATTTAGCTCAAAGCCCTGCTGTGCCCAAGTACATCCTTACAGAGCTACTAGCATGGTGATTAGTCTTATTAGATCCTTACAATCCTTTCCACTAGTGGGGAAAAAAAGTAAAGTGAAAACCTTTAAGCCTGTTCTTTGAGCTGAATGTTTACATTAGCATGCTAATGTGCATCTGTACAGTTATCACAGTTGCTGTCAATCAATCCCTCGTTCATTTATTTTCTATGCACTACATAATTAACATTAGTTTATTCTTTAGTGAGCTGTAAATTGAGATTTTGGACACTTTGGGAATAATCAGGGTTTAAAGTGTGAAAACCTGAAAACTTCCTAAATATTGTCTCCATCCAACCACAGCAAATATGACCAAATATCTAATGTTCATTCATTATATATCTGTTAGCGTCCAGATATGTGCCAGAATTAAATAATCAGCAAACCACCAGATGAAAAGGTTGAACATCATGGATTTCAGCTTTAACTTTAAAGCCCTCTCTCATAGTGTGTACGTTATTATGTGTGTTTGTGACAGTGCTGTACCTGCCAGCAGGTGTGCGGGGACTTCCTCTCCAAAATGTACTGTGTAAGAGGCGAGGGCTCCAGCTCATACTTGTCAAAGGGCACCTTGTCTATAACCATGGGCTCCGCGTCCAGACAGGAGAAACGTACGTGGGGGTGGGCTGAGCGGGGGGGGCTGTGTGGGGTAGGGGGGAGAGGTAGATACTGTTACAGTACATATTACAACACATTAACAATAACATTCTGCACTTAGAAAAAAATGTATCCGTAAAGATAATCATGTCATGTTTGTGATGGATATTGAGTGATGCCTTTTGTCTGTCTGCCATTGATCTTCCATTTTTACTCATGATAGACTGATTGTTGGTTTACCAATATTTAGTGATAAAACACTTGGCAATGGTGCTGCTACCTGCCCATTCATATGCCAAACCTTCATTTGTTTCACTGTGCAACAGATTTGGCTATTCTATTTTATCACCATCAGTACTTCCCTTTTGCACTATTTTGCATTATTATTGCAGGAACTATATGACCTTTATGTTGAGTGTGCAGGTAAACACACTAAAATTTACATTCCATGTCTGGCTTTTATGTGTGACATTCTCAGGGAAACAAATACTTGCTTTCCATTCTTTGTACAGATTAGATATTAATGTAATCTTTGTTAAGTTTTGCAGAACTTTAGGATTATTCTGCTGTTGCTCTAGGTCACGAAAAAGCTAAATGTCTAAAATAGGAATGCAAGATATTTAGCAGGTGCATGATCAAACCATACAAATGTTGTCTTGTGAACCATTCTTCTCGATTCTTTTAATTGTTTCTTACCAGCGTGGGGGAGTTCTGGTCCGGCCAGAAGGCCTCCGGGATGGGCCAGTGACCGATGGGAACACCGGTTTTAGGGTTGGGTCGTACATAGATCAGCTTGTGACAGCAATGCCAAGGCTGCAGACCTGACTTCACTGTCTCAGCTGGAGCGTCTGCACAGACACATACAGTACAGAGGAAGCAGTTAAAGGCAAGAAGGTGTTTGTGAGGTATGAAAACACAACAAAAGGTTTTTGATGAACTCTTAACAGCGTGTAGGCTGAATCAAAATATGAAAGTGGAGGTTTCTAACTAACATCCACCGGCTGTTTATGAACAACAGTAAATAAGAGCTCAGAGAGGATTAAAAAACAGTGAGCGGGAGAGAGCAAAGAGCCCCTCTACAAATCACTGCAGACATGGTGCAGCAGTTGTCAAAAATGTATTTTAGAAGTAAAGTCAGTAATAAAATTCATTAAAACGAACCCTCAAGTGGAGGAGGGTCGGGCCCCGTCTTCTCAAAGTTTATCACCACTCCACTCTGGATTTTCTGCACCAGAGACTCCAAACACTGATTCAACATACGCTGCGAGAACACACTGTATGAGCGACCTGCAACACACAGAAACACATGTATAGAATGTGGGTACAGACCTGGACATTTGAATATTAAACACAATATTATAGGGTTGGACTTAATAACTTTTTACTAAATTTAAATTTTCACTGTAGGTTTAGCTTTTCAGCAACTGAAAAGCTGGAATAACTTTTTTGGCCACTTGGGAGCAGCAGAGGAAGCTAAAAAGTGAATTTGTGTACATTTGCACTAAATGTTATGTGTAGACTTGGGTTACTCGACATAACATGCAGTAAAGGCTGCATGATTGTGGAATTCAAGCTTTTACAATTTACACATAAAGGTTACTATTATGTTAGTCAAAAAGTTACATACTGTATGATAGCTGCATGCTTGTGGAATAAAAGGCATTTTCATATTTATGAAATATTGGTATTCACAGTATCTTATGTAACAGAATCTTCATGAATCCTTACACTTGTGAATCAAAACTCAATTGAAAGTGGAAGATCGGTGCCAATATCCAGCCCTACTATTTGAACATTTTGTATTTTGTTTTTCATGAGAGAAGAGATGAAACATTTCAAGCTTAAGAAATCCAGGAGACAGATACAAAATGGTACCAGCACTGAAGGTAGAGTGAAATTTAAAAACCCTGCAGTGCCTGACTATAGGTACAGTGTAATCCTAAGTGCTCTCCATTTCACATTGTGCTCATCATTATGAGGCTTATCAGCCCTTACTGGCTATTCCAAGTATGCAAAAAGGTGCTTTGGCATGAAATATGCCTCCAAAGCTCTGACTCTGCTTTAGTTTATTCAGTCACAGAACAGGAAAGGTCACATGAGTAAAGACCATGAATCAGACAAAGCTACAACTGATTGGTCTAATTCAGCCTTCAGGGCCATTAACTGCCTCCAACTTCACCTCTTGTGACCTTGCTATGCACCCATTCACTCACTCATTTCAATAGGCCGTGGCTTTGTGTCAGGTCTGCCATCAGCAGTAATGGTCAGGCAGCGTGTACTGTAGACCGTCACTGACAATGGAGCTGTGTCATGTTCTGCATTCAGCACCACTGACTGCTACAGAGAGCTTTGGTGTGCTCTCTGTTCTGTGTGTTAATCTTAACCTCCCATCAGCATCATTCTAGTCTGTTCCTCCTGCCAGCTGCTTCCACAACCAGGCAGCGAGAGGACTGGAGACAAGAGGGATAAAAGTCTGCTTCTCTAAAGTGAATGTTCCTTAAAACTGGTCGGTAGGCAGCCAGAGTTTGGCTTATTTTACAGCCGGGGGATTTACAGATTTAAATCATTGGCTTGAAAGTATCTTGACGGGCCTGTGAATGGGAAAAAGACAGTTCCAATTCTGGACTAGGTGGGAAAATCTGAGCTTTCTAACCATAATCAACAATTACTGCTTGAGTGCACTTGAGCAAAGCACTTAACCCCTCCTCAACAGCTCTAGCAGAGTTGCACTGGTTAAAACAAGAGCACACTGTGTTTGTGCTGGGTTGTTCAGCTCCCACTGGCAAACCTGTAAACACAAGTAACTCTGAATATTGAGCAAGACAGTGCTGGGACAGAGCTCGGGGCTGTCCTCCGCTGAAGTGAAAAACAGTCAAGTCTATCTTATCTGTATCTTTGTTTTCCCCCCGAAAAAAACCCACAGACCCTATTATTCTCCTCTTTCTTTGTATTGACACAGATGATTCATCAGCTGCGTTACGGAATGCACTTACCAAATAGCTATTTTGATCTGGTGTTATAAATACTTTGAGCTTGCCCCAGCATGTTCCACCGGGCTCTGCTGTAGAAATTAGGCTTGTGTCATCCACAAGAGGATTATATCCATGGTGTTTTCCAAAATAAGATATAATGACATCTATTTACAAATACCTGGCTGTACAAAACAAAACTCATTATGCTACTTTGTAAGTAACTGAGATATTCTGGTGTGCAGATAATCAAAAATTGCTTGTTTAATTTTGATACCTAATTTTGCCAAATGTCTCAAAAGCCTGGAATAGCAGAGAAGAGAGAATTTAGTTGTGACATTGATTTTTTTTGCAGGTTACAGTTTTTATGCTTAATTAGTAATTTATACATTTTGTTGCAGACATGAACGCCTGGAAGTCTGATTATGTAATTCGTGTGGGTTGGTTTCTTAATTTTTGGACAATTTACAGTATCATTTGAAATATATACACAGTATATATAGAGTATACACCAAATACTGGATCTGGCTTATATTCAATTGTTGTGTCTTATTAACATTTGAACGCACAATAATAAAAAAAAAAAACTTAAATCATCCCGACTTGCTGCAACAATTTAAAAAAACGTCAAAAAGTACCTCAGTTTTGAGACACTAAGTAAAGAAAAGGATCATTGGAAACATATCTACTATATTTCAGCAACGCACACTACAGTCACATATTTTGCCTTCACCAAACACTGACTTGCACTCAGTCTGCCTACCTCCAGTGACCTCACACATGGGGGTGATGGGCGAATCGTCAGGCGGGACGCCTCCGAGGGGTTCGGGCTCTACCGAAGCATTGCCAGGGATGCGCAACACTAGAGCGAACAGACGCTGGTCCCACCGGAAGGGCTCCTTGGTCAGCTCGCTACCTGGCAGCGGGGTGGTCAGAGGCAGATGGAGCTGGAGGATGGAGGAGAAAAACAGAGGGCTGAGTGTCTATGACAGAAGAACCATGGATCATAACTGCAGACAATGTGTGAGTATTGGTTAGAGTTGTTTAATACCATGATATACTGTATATACTCAGAGACAGAGAGATTTTGCTATAGTGATTATACAGAGGTAGCTCTCCCTTTAATAACTCTGGTTATATTAAGATTATTGTGGGTAATTCCGAAAATTAATGAGCAGGATGTTTTTATGGGAACATTGGTTATTTGCATCAGTGATGATGAAGAACTTTGATCAGGTATTTAGCTCACTGCATTTTCCAAAACAGACATCCCCATTTAATAATTTTATCTATTGACTGGTTATCAATTGAACTTTCAGAAGATGTACAATATATAAAAGATACTGCTATGACAATTTCAAATTATATATCCTCACAAAGGATTTACTAATATTGCTTTCCACTAGTATGAGTTCTTTAAAAAAAATTCATAGTGTTCCTTCACAGTATCAGGCTTCCCTCTATTGTACTGCTCCTTAGGTACAGATTCAGATTTTCTTATAAATTTTCTTTTCACGCTTTCCTAGGCAGCCCAGATATTTTTAAATAACTGTTTTAGGAGAGCTGCAATTAAAGTCAACCTTCCCCACCGAACGTCACTTGGTAACTTGTGCCCAGTCTGGAATTATCACAGAAGCCATAAATTAGACTGTGGCTGCAGAATCACGGATTTGCAGTACTGTATGTGTATGGCCTGCTCAAGCTACAAATCTGACTTCATGCCATAACAGAGTACTCAGGGGTCATCTGACAGGGAGCAGCAGCAGAAATGTTCAACATGGATGGCAGATGCAGAGAGAATGACATCTTACAGAATAAGAGACAATTAAATAATTCAAGGTAGTTACAGGGAAACTATTCTCTGAGTAGCAGACCACTGAGCAATCACCCTGTTTACAGCTCTTCAAACAGACGCTACATGCTTTTGTGGCAGTGACATAAGTGACCTTTCTAGTCCTACTTCTGTATCACAACAGGAGCTGAAACAATAGATGATTTATAGACTAGCTGGTCGACAGAAAATTAAATCAGCAACTACTTTGGTAATCCATTAATCTACAAAATTTTTGAAAAAAATCAATTAATATTTCAAGTCATTTACCAAGCAAAAATATCACATATTCGCGGGTTTCAGCTTCCAAAATTTTGCTTTTGGCCATTTGAAAACATCACACTGGGCTCTGGGAAATTATGATGGGCCTTTTAACACTATTTCCTAATGTTTATAGACTAAAGGTTTTATCCATTAATCAAAAAATAGGCAGGTTAATTAATGATAAAAATAAATGAGTCAGTCAATAATGCCAAAAATTCACTGGTTGTGGGTTCTCAGATGTGAATATTTACTGGTTGTCTTAGTCTGCTATGATAGTAAATGGAAGATCTTTGGGTTTTAGACTGTTGGTCGGACAATACAAGCTTATTTGAATATGTCAACTCTGGCTTTGGGAAATTGTGAGGGGCACTTTTTTCTATTTTCCAACACTTTATAGATCAATTGATTAATTGAGAAATACTTGGTAGTTGCAGCCCTAATCACAACGACACTCAGACGTTAAAACTGAACAGAATTACAGGTCCTGTAATGGTCCTGCGCATGTAAGTTAGTGATAGCTTACTGTAAGACAGGTAAGATATAAAGCTGTGAGAAAAATATAGTAAGACTTTGTAATAGCAACTGTTCTGTTAATGAAATTTCAGCTTCCATAGTGACAGGTAACAGGAAAGTGTTTGATGAAGTAATGGATGCTTGTGTTAAAGGGAACATTGTCTGCATGGTTGTGTGATCAAACAGACTCCAAAGTTGTCATCCATTCAACCAGGAAGCAATCCTGATTGGCTGGGACCCAACATCTCTGTGGAGATGGTGGCTGACCTCGTCTTGGACTCCACTGCTGCAGGTCAACTTGTTGCCGTCAGTGATGGCGATTATGATGGCAGGTTCAAGGAAAAAGGGGTTCCTTCCCTGCGAAAAGAGAGATGCACATATTAATGGTAATCATTTGAAAACTGAACCATGACAGCGGGCAAATCAATGAGTCAAATAACATTTAAAAAAGAGGAGAGTTTATAGAAGCTGAGAGAAAAATTCATATTGGAATTTGGCACCTGCATGTTTATGCTGCTTGAAAGTGTGAGATATAAATTAGAGCAGCTAATGTACCATAATATAGATAACTTACAGGGAATCTATTTTAAGAGAGTGGGTGTATGAAAGAGAGAACTTAACTCTAGAGCATAATAAATTGAAACAGTAACAGTACAGTCTTTAGTGCAGTGTGACTACATCTATACCTCTGAGACACATTTGTGTGTGTATCTGCAGTATACGTTCACTCTGTCCCTAACAATGGCGGGGTACATTACCTGAGGATCTATATGAAACCTTTTTGTTAGACCCCCACAGCCTTTCATGACATCAGCACTCCACGCTGATAAACTGAAACTGGAGCAGGACATTTATCACTATGCATCAGCCCTGTGGGATCTCCAAAACCACAGAATAACTTTGTGAGTTAACAGTGTATAACCTCAACGCAGCCCAACAAGTCCCGTCAGCAGGCTGCACCTTCTCTGCAGTCACACACACACTTCATAAAGGCTGTCCTGTTCTGACAGAAGTGCAATTATTAATGGACCTGGACCCACTCAGTTTGGACTCTACCTGTAGGCTGTGGATTCTGCTGAATGATGGATCTGTCCAGTTACACAAACAGCCCAAAGTAAACAGAGCAGGATACTACCAAGATCCACAGTACTGTAGGTATCCATGACAACCTAGAAAATTTTTTCCCCCTCTGCAAAATCCCTTTATGATATCAGGTGCTTTTTTAGCATGCTAATGAGTTAGCGATTAGGCTAACTTGCCAGATGAGAGATGATTTCATCTGTGTCACATCAGCTCACTTAGCTTTTACTGTTGCTATGCAATTAGGTGTTAGTCATAAGGTGGCTAAAAAAAAAGTCAAATACAGCTATAAAAAAAATATTTTGGGATAATAATCTATGTCCACCATAGTTTGGCAGGTCAGTGTACTATCAGCAGGATTGCTGGTCTGCTAACACAGCACCAGACTGATGGAGACCATTAGAGCCCTGTTTATCACCCAGGCTGACGCGTTAACTCACAACCAAACGTCACCAGTCATATCATTTCCTCACTCTCATCCCTCCCTGTCCATCCATCGCTCTCCTAATGAAACAGTGATCAGTGGCGGGATTACCTGCCGGCTGGCTCCCCCTCTACCTCCATAGCCCTCTTCATCTCCCAGGGGAGAGTCATCTCAGATGCCTGGCAACCTGGAGGGCTCTTTGTTACTGTAGAGAGAAGCACTCCAGGGCAATATTAACTCCCCCACAGGCTTACTCCCCTTTGTCTTTTCCCTGTCTGACTCTCTATCCCACTGAATGCCTTCCACCTTGTGCACTTCAGAACACGAGGATGAAAAATCAAAGTCGACTTTTCTTTATAAATTAAATTGGAAAGAAAAGTTGACGCTGTTGAGTTATTTATACGGGGCACGTCAAATGCAATGCCAATCAAACAAGTTATTGCATCACTTTAGTTTGGCTTTGATTTACAGCTCTTGAAGCAAACTGAGACTGAAAAACATACAATAAAACACATCTAAGTGTGTAGTCATCAGAGCGCTGATGAAACCTCTCTGTGAGTTCTGAAAGCTCAATAAGAAACAGCTGCACCTCAGAAGGTTTAGCCTGGTATCTTTCTGGTCTGAAACTTGAAATAACACAGTGTTTCCGATAACTTTGTCCAAGTTCAAAGGAAATGGGGTTTGTCACCAACATCTGAACTCCTGGCCCTGCTTTAATCAAATCAGTATTAATGTAAATGTGACTCTTGCTCGCAAACAGCCCACATCATTTGCTCACAAGCAAGGTAATTTGATATGGAAGTGCCATTGTTCCACTTCCCTGAAGAAATTCCTCTAGAAAGGTAGTTTAAGCTTCACATAGAAGAAACAACAAAAAAGAAAGTAATAAAATATGAGAACAGAAAACAGCTCACAGGAGGTGTAATGCTCCAATGTAATGCTGAAATTATGTGATTAATTAATTAGTCAATCGACAGACAATTATCCTGTAATAAGTCTTTATAATTGATTAATGATTTAAGTAATTTATCAAGTATAAAATGACAAACATTCTCTTTCATTTCAACATTTCTAACTTCCCAAATGTGAGAATTTGCTATTTTTCTGCTTCATATAACTGAAAATCTCTGGGTTTTGGACAGTAACACTAATCAGAAACACCTGTTAGTTGGGGGCATTGCAATGAATGATTCTTTTGTAAAGCACATAAGAAAACTACACTGGTTACAACATGAATTATGATCTCAAAGTCAAATTAGGGGTAGGTGGGAGTGGGCCATCTACGCTGAAACTGATCTGCTTGCAGGCAAATGAGAGAAGACTGCGCATTCAAATATTATTACCGTAAAATCAAGCTGTTATTAGACAGAGGTCACTGGTGACCAGTGCAGGTCAGAGTAACCTTGACTTCAGCATGTGCTGTTTGTGTTCACAGACGTGTGTTCATGTGGATATCGCATCTGCCAGCCTGACAGCGTGGTTGGTATTTGACATTCAAACTCCCTGAGTGTATCTGACATGCATTATGCATGCTGTATGTACGCATTACCCTGGATGGTAGAGATCTTCCATTTGTTACTAATGCTAGTTAAACATTCATTATTGTTCTCAGCCTCCCAACTTACCTCCATGATGGGAAAGAGACATCCTGATTCAAACACAACCACAAGTGTGCACACCCACCTGGCAATTAGACTGGCTCTGGACGAGACTTCTAAGCTTACATTAATAATGACTATTTTGCTGCCCTGGTGCAGAAAGCATCCCCTCATTTCCAAACACTGGCAAGAAAAATCCAACATGGTGGTGTGTTACATCTCCTGTGAGCCGTTTTCTGAGACGAAGTCAGATACAGCCACTCTGCTCGTTTTGTGAAACACTGTAAGGTAAGTAACTTGATGACAGCAGACTTTATCGTGTGTTGCAGATAAATCATTAAGCTGACATGAGACAAGCAGTAAAACTATAAACACAATCTCACAATTTCTATCCATCATACCTCCTTCTGTCCTGGCTTTCCTTCCATTATTTACCTCCCTAAACTGGAGATTTGAGCACCAAGACAAACTGGTGATGTCATTGGGCAGCATTTTTTTGAATTGGTAAGACTAAATTAGTCACAGACTTTGTGGGCTCGATAAATATTTGGCTGCTACATTGCATCCAAACTAGCTGTGAATCAGACGTACTCTGCTGTACAGCAGGAGGAGAGATTTTACAAATTAAAACTGTGCTGCACAACACAATGGAAATAACATCTGTGACTTATGGTTTAAAGCACATTTCTCCTTTAACCTGCATGATCAGTCTCACATTGTAAAGCCTTTCTTTAAATATCTGAACATTCATGATCTTTTGTACAGAATAATAAAATTATTCAAAAGTAAAAATACTCCGTTTTAAGAACTTTAGACGGTCCAGATGTTACATTAGCAACACAATAGATATCTCAGTAAAATGTAAAAAATGTCTTTTCACAAACAGCGTGAGAACGTGCTTATCAAGACGTTAAAGGCCATGAAGTTTAAACTTCAGTCATGGTAGAAACAGTATCATCGTCCTCTGGCAAGCTGCAAACTACACTCAGTTGCCAATTTATTAGGAGCTCTTAGCTTAAACTAATGCAGTCTAATACAACAGGCCAGCAAGAAATTCTACCTTCATTAAAGTTGTAATGTTCAGTTTTTGTTAAAACTATTTAGAGGTGTGCTGATATGATTATTTTCAAGGCTGTACTGACACTGAAATGATTTTTTAAATATTTGTCCACCCATTTATATAAATGAGATTTGACTAAATATTACAACCATCTCTCAGGATAACGTAATATAATTCAACAGCACTTCCAAAATGACCATCATTTTTAATCAACATCTCCCTAAAACGGTTTCAACAAAACTAAGCATTATAACCTTTATGAAGGTAGGATTTAATGCAGATGTTTTGTATTAGAGAACATTCGGTTTTAGCTAGGTGTACCTAAGAAAACAGCAACTGGAGCGCAGATCTGTGTAGACCTTAACTGTTGAAATACATCATGCACTTCCTGGTCTTTATGCTTCAAAGCTAATTTATAGCTCTAATTTCTATGCAGCTAAAAATATTAGCATGAAGATATCCATGATTTAAGCGCACAGTGGCAGTATGCAACGCAAACAAAAGTCACCAAATCAATGGTGAAATCCATAACAGCTACTGAGTTGAAAAAATAAGTTGATCCTGATTTTTCTTTTTACTTATGTTTGTGTCGAGAGCACATGACTCTGAAGGTGTGTGGGGTCACAGTATGCAGGTGGTTGATGCTTGTAAGACTGGGGATAGGGGAAGGGGAGTAGGGGGAGGGTGAGGGGGTTCTGTGGGGGGCGTAGAGCACCTTGTCATAGCACTTCCAAAACCTAATTTCCTCTCTGCCTCTTCAGTTACTACATACCTGTCCATAGTTGTCTATCCCAGTCACTAATCTATTGAGATTGAGTAAATCAAAAGCGGTCCTCAAGGACTGGCCAATAGCTGTGAGTCCGGTTGCTTGGAGGTTCCTCAGCTCTGTCATGAATGCGGCGTGGCTCTCCTTCCATCCAGCCTTTGAGAAAGCAAAACAAAACATGTAGTTAATAACATGCATAAAACTTAAATAACTACCCCGCTGTTGTATACACCAGATAACTTCTACTGATGTCAGCAGTTAACTTGCATGTTTTTATTATGAATCTGAGCTGATAAACATCTATATAGGTCGTTTCCTCTGTTTGCAAAAATAAGATGACAGCACTGCAGCTGAGGTCCTGATCTGTTTCTATCAGGATGGTGTGACCCGCCTGAGATCATAAATTACAAAGTCGCAATGTCTGGCATGACTAAAGTGGAAATTTGGTCTAAACAAGTAAAGTAGGCTAGTCTGCCCCCCCTCCCCCTCCCCCCTCCCAGATATCACCTCGCTGTATAAATAACACCCAGAGTTCCTTGCAGCTCACATTGAAACAAAATGTCGGCCATGTTTTAAAAGGGGTATGAAAGCTCCTCCTGAAGATTTTTTCTCGACACAATTGATGTAGTGATCACAAGCGTGGCGGAGCGATGGAAGGACAGTCAGTCAATCTATCTGCGCAATGTTAAAGCTGGACATGAACCCGAAAACAAACTCTAACCTTTATCCCGAGCGGAACGTCTTCAAAATTTACCAACATGTACCGGTCCCCTCGGCTGGCCGGGTCCCTGCCTCTGAGCTGTGGAGATAGGAGACAATTATTCACGGTTATCGAGAGAGATCAGGTGTTGACAGGCGAGCTTGCAGCAGCACAACGATGATCTGAATGTGTCCCGTGGTTACAGTACCTTCATAAAAGTCTCAACAGCGCCTTTTGCTACGTCCAGATAGGTAGTGCCCAGATGGGTGCGCTGGTTCATTGAAGCGGACGTGTCTATCAGAAAAAGTAAAACGGGCATTGTGATGGTAATGACACGTTCTGCATGGACTTGGTGTCAGTACAAGCGGCCAAAACGCAAAAAAAAAAAAAAAAATCTTTTGTTCTCCTGCCGCCTGTATCACCTCTCAGCTAGCTAGCTGGCTGGCTAGCTGGCTAACTGTCTGTCTCACACATTCTTTCAAAAAAAAGTGTAAGAATAGTGAGTGTAGAAGCCCTTTCCGGGCAAACTAAACTAAAAACCTCAAACCCAAGGGGCAGGTTATTGATTCACGAGGGATTTTGGTAATTTTTTACAATATTTTGCAATTATTCCTAAGTTTCATAGTCACAAAGTTCCCCTCACAGAGAGTCCCTGTTTCTGCCTGCACTGAGAGCGCTGTGTCCTGTCCACCGCTTTTAACCTCAGCTCCGTGCCTGACCCCGCCCCCCAAGCGGGCTTTCATCGTCACGTGCGGAAATCTCGGCCTCCTCATTGGTTGTCTGAAGCCTCTCATTAACATATCCACATAAGGGCCGAAGCTAAATCGTCTCATGCGCATGCTTGCTTGCCTCACAAGCAGGAATGCAAGGAGAAATATTCTGCACATGCATGATGTGTTAAAGATCAGCACATATGTGACGACGCACTTTTTCTATTACTATTACTGCAGTTGTTTGAGCAGATGTTCGGGTTTGGGCCTGTGTCTGCTCTGGGAGCTGATTACATAATCCACATTTACTTCATTTTATGCACGGGCGTGGGCTACTGAGAAACACAACCCTTCAAGACTATAAAGAGAAAACTGAACACAAAGATAGACAATATCAAACAAAAACAGTGAAATATTAACCTAGAAGTGTATCAGAAACTAGTGGCTAACATATGATACTTGGTTTTTATGTGGTGACCAAATAAAAACAAGCATTTTTCTGCGAAACGATCTGCAGAAAAACAGGTTTAGCTGAACAGTCGCTGCAAGGGATTGACATGAACGCGCACGCACGCACGCACACACCCAGCAGTTCTGAGATGGTTATACTTTTTCTTTCCTATGTATCCATGTATCAGGTTTGGCAATTAAAAGAAATCAATACAGGTTTAATAAGTGAGTATTATAAAAGTAGCGACTTCTCATAACCTTGCTGTCGGTCTGGGGTGTACTTTGACTCTGAGACAAAGATTATCTATTGTCACGTGAGAATATCTCGATTAATTTACATTATTTCATCTGATCTCCAACAGGCTACACATCATCCTGACTGATTGAGTCCACTCTTTGTGCCACACGACATTCAACCGGATGTGCACGATTGTGCAATACTATTTACATAATATAGCTTCTTGGAAAATATCATCACTTCCGCAGAAATAAGAGGGAACCATCCCGTGGCCGCCGATAGCGAAGAGGAGGAAGGTCTGTTGCCTCTTGTTTGACAGAGCAAGAGGCAACACACACACACACAGAAACACACGCACACACAGACAGAGGTTTACCTAAGTCACTTTTGGGGTATTTACATAGACTTCATTTCCTGGAGACCAACCCTAACCATAACCACTACTTGCCTAACCCTAACCCTAACTCTAAGCCTAACCCCTGACCCAAAAATCAGCTTGTGCAGTTGTCCCCAACTGCACAAGCCATCCCCAATCAACTGGTCTTAAGTCTGGCTTGTGTCCCTGAAAGTGGCTTAAGTCACACACACACACACACACACACACACACACACACACACACACACACACACACACACACACACACACACACACACGATTCAACTTCCTTTGTGTCAGTGACACGTTTTTCAGAATAAAATTGCTTTGGTGGATGGTGACCTTGGAGGGGAAATGTAGTCTGACTTTTAATGTCTGTGGGATCCAGTGAATTGAATTGTATGCACTGACAGTCACTAGTGGAAATAAGTACATTTAAAGAGAGTACAAAATTGAGGTTCTTGAGCATTTCCATTTTGTGCTACTTACTTCTACTCCACTACATTTCAGATAGAAATATTTACCCCACTACAATTAATTGACAACTATAGTCATTTAAGTTTGCATACAAAATATTTGATCATCTTAGAAAATATGATGTATATAGATTTAATTACCCAACAACATATGCTGTACTTAAAATAGCTCCACCTCAAACCAGCTACAACATTAAAATGCTGCTACACCTGAATGCATCAATAAAAATAATAATCCAATTATATAATATTAACTGTAACATAACACTCTGAAAAGGAACATTCGGCAAGTACTTTATTTGATACTGCAAATATATTTTGCTGATATTACTTTTGCACTTCATCAGTAAAAAGTTTTAATGCAGGACTTTTACTTATTATATTTTTTTACAATTGTAAAAAAAATTGTATTTTCTTCCACGCCTGCAGAGTACACAAGTTACCTTGACCAGAACAACATTTACAACACTACATCCTCAATAGAACTTGTTGTTCGCTATCATTTTGATTCTGATTTTCCTTTTTTAAAAGCAGCACAAATAGTTTTTTTTTTTCAAATTTCACTTGTTTCCTGTTAAATCAATTTAACATTTCTATAGCTCTTTTATCACTTTCTTGATATGTTTATTACTGCGTTGTAATGTCATTGTTGCCCCAAAATTTTAAATCTAAAAATTCATAGTTTTTAGACCTTTAAACTGAAGTCGAGACAAAACGTTACCGGAAATGAATATCCTCATGCTTGTTTCACCACTTCCTGTAAATAATTACAGTTAGTGTCACATTCTTTTGATGATAACACATATTACTTGGTCACCTTCATGGCTGATATGGATTAGCAATTGTTTCACGATAATATCTTGTTTGAATCAAAAACCAAGACATATGTCAGTAAGCTTTTATTATGAAAGTCGTGATCGGATGATGGATGTGTTGTTGTGCAGTAGCATGACTGTCCATGTTATCATCAGTCCAATGTGTGAAGTTAGCAGGAAAAACCTAAAAAATACTTTTTTTTAACCCTTCAACATAAATGCACCTAAACTTGTGTACATATCGTATTCATTACATTAAATACAATAAGCTCGTGACTGCTGCTAATCTTCAATTTATTAACAGAGTTTGTCCAGCTTTAGATCTGACACAACACTTAAGACATTTTCAAGTTTGGGAAGCTCCCGATCTGTTTAAATAAAGACTCTTATTGTAATCAGATGCTCAGGATGTAAATGGTTTATTTCTATTTTGTAATAATGCAGTTATAAATGTTGTTACAACATATGGGATTCTCACTTTTAAATGTTAGTAAGTGATGATAATCCGACTTTCTAATAAGGCGTCAGGTCAGCAGTTATAAATGTTTGTTAATATGAGTCACATGTTTATCACTTTCCAATAAGTCATTATGTCTGCAGTTTAAAGTTTTAGTAGTCCTGAATAAATATGATCTGCAAAGATGAATGTTAATAAAGGTGTTACAATAAGTCCATCAAGTCTGCCGTTGTAAATGTTAATTAGTTGTTAATGAATGAATTTTGGTCCATGCCCTAGTTGTAGCCTTTTTCCAGTGAACAGTCCATTTGAGGGTTTTCTGATTAGCCAAAGAGCTGGCTAAAAAGAAAAAGCAAGTGCCCTGCTGGAGGAGGATTTCCCACAACCTAACAACCCAAAAGTTGTTCTTAATAACTGATCTTGACAGGTAAATTTGGAGCCTGTTCCTGTAGGAACTACAAGTCAGGATGTTGGCATCTGGCAATCTTGATCATTTAAAAATCTGTCTCCCTGAACTTTATGCCAGTGCAATAAAATCCATGGAGTAAAACCATTAATTGCAGCTCATAAGTTGTTGCTCATTATAAAGTGGTACCAGTATGATTATTTAAAAAGCTGTTTGGGATTTCTTTTCTGCCAAAGATAATATAAGATTCTATTTGAATCACACTTTTAAAATTGTTACAATCTACTCAGTTTTGTATAAAACAGTACGCCGAAAGTTTCACTAGACTGAAAATGAAGATTTGTTTTTAAAATGTTAGTTTGAGAAATAACACGTTTATTCTGAAATTATAAGAGCAGACTTGGGCAGGAGGTCTTATTTTGTTGGGAGGAAATGCTTGCTGTGGTCGGGTGTGTATCTTTAGTGTCAGGTGTGTTTGTGTGTGTGGTCAGCTGACTGGCAGCCAGTGTCTCTGACAGCCGTCACAACACCGTGTGTGTGCTGCCTGACAGCCGGCCAGCAGCTCTCCTGTCGGGTCGGGCTGGGTTATGTGTCCCGGAGTCAGAGCCGGACACGGAGGTTTGTACACCACCAACACATGGCGGCCGAAATTCAGCCTCAGCTTCAGCCGCAGGCTCGGAAGCCATGTCTGCTGAGCAAGATTGAGGCTTTCCAAGATGTTGTTAGCACGGCGGTCATCATTCCCAAGGAGGACGGCGTTATCAGCGTGTCTGAAGACAGGTAAGCTAGCCTCAAATTAACCATCAAATCCTGCTTTACAGCCGTCACCTGCCCTGCTTTTGCCTCCAGTAATAATGTCCTTTGTCTGGTTTAATAACTTCAAAGCCATTTTTGTATGTAGTAACAGTCCAACAGTGTAGCAGGATAAAAGGAAACATCCCCTATTAACATTTCTATAAAGTGTCAGCTGACAGTCATTTGAGCACCGTACATGCTAGTTAACGACAGTGTGCTCATTGAAAACAATGTTCAGCTCAGCACTGGCCACATAACGTCAGTAAAAAAACGTAGTTCATCAGGTTGAACTACCGGCTGTGGTTATTTTTAATTGCTAACGTTAACTAGCTACCTTCCAAAAATGAACCCATCCATTCCCATGTGTTTGGAATAAGCATTTAGAGTCAAAAACGGTTTTGCCTTATATAGTTTCTCTTACCCAGTTGGAATAAGAGTTCCAACTGGTGTCTTTGTCCCCTCACTCTCCCAGTTTTTAACCAGCCTGTGTGTGTGTGTGTGTGTGTGTGTGTGTGTGTGTGTGTTGCTATGAGTGTCTACAGAGCGTGTACATCTTTTAATCTGTTACTGTCAGAGGGTTGTCTGTAATGCTGTATGCTGCCTCACTTACAGTGTCCATTACATCTTTGTTTTCTTTGTATGTTTACTAGTTTATGTTGTGTAACCAAGCTGTACAATCCATAGTGGCACATTATGTATGTTTGTAATATTATTTTGGACTGTTGCAGCAATAAGAAATATCATTGTTACGCCAGTGGTTATTTCATTATGACTTACAGCACTGTAAGTATTATTGTAGATAGACATGCTTACATCCAACAAATACGATACCTCAGCTCAGCTGATACTGATATTTAATCCGACACTAGTGCTCACTTTTTCCCAAATTTAAAACCTCTACACCTCACTGATTGAAAGATATTGGAATCAATCATGGGATTGCTGTGGCATTTAAAAAAACAATGAATGTAATTTATAGTGAAAACAATGAATTTTATAATGACATTGATGGAGAAATAGTTTAATGTGGATTGTAATCTAAGGTTAGTATACGCGCTCGTACCGACCGACTGATGCATCTCTAATTCTAAAGGTGAGAATCAATGCCCCCTTGCCTCCATGTAATTTAGTTCCTACATGCTGCTGTTATGGGGGGACAGTGGTAGTGAATGCCTGCTACAGTAACAGTAGAATGGAGACGCTGGTATGAACCCAGAGTGCATGAGGTTGGGTGTGTTTACTGTCTTCCTGTGTTGATTAAACTGCTGCCTGCTAATTACCCAAAATCCAGAGAGACTGGAGAATGCTACACATCAATCATTCAGGGTTACAACTGTAGAGCCATGAGGGCTGTTGGTAATGCAGAGGCGAAAATGTGATGTTTCAATCTACAGGACGATTCGGATATGGCTGAAGAGAGACAGTGGCCAGTACTGGCCCAGTGTCTACCACACAATGTCATGTAAGTATACTTGCTTTCTTTTTGTGCATGTATGTTTTTTGTATGTATACTGTTTGATTCATTGCCTTTTTTTGCAAGAGCCAACATACAGTTCATCTGTCTGTCTGTCTTTAAACAAGCTGATTGATTGGCTTGTTCAGTGTAATCAAATATATCATGAATATGTATGAGTGTGTAACTTTAGTCAGCAAAGTTGTGCGGATAGCACTTACTGTACTTCTTGAAACAGGCCTGTTCATTCCTGTTTTTGTTCACTCTTCCTCTGTTTGCTTTCATTCTGTGTGAGTGTCTCATCTCATCATGATGGACATAAATCACACAGACTTGTGTCTGAGCTCCTGTACAATTGTTTCACTCTTCTGTCTTCATGTCTGGGACACCATGTGTCTTTGTTTCCCTCCAGTTGTGCAACTGAAGGAAATGCCATACTACCATCAGCAAGATATGCAGCTTACAATAACAGCACGGGACGCTGCATATATGTTAAACATGTTAGTTTACTGATACAAAAGTTTAAATGAGTGTCTGAAATATGCAATCATTGTTTTCAAAATCTTGACTCAAAATGTGATAAAATACAGGTCAAAGGAATTGATTCATGAATGATGTTTTGCTCTAGTTAATCTCCACTGAGTATAATTTTTCACACATAAAGCCATCCATGCATTTCCGAGTTGCTTCACCATGAGTTTGTTACGTGGAAACTTTCAGATGAGATCGAAATGCAGGGATTTTAGTCCCAAATTTATTATTTTTTGTCTCCTAAACCTCAGCCAACACATTCAGGAAATTGCAACAGCACACTGTTATCCAAAACGGTTCAACGGTCAACATAAATGTCTAAATTATCTGCAGTAAATTTATTTTGGGGTTGAACTGACAGGAAGTTCTCTAGAGATGTGTACTGTCTCACGCTGAATGGATTCAACTTTCCAAAAATAACAATATTATTGTTGTTGCTTTTGTCTAAAAAAGGAAAAACTGGAAAGTAATCAGTTAGTAACTGATAAAACTTTGCTGTTGTATTTGTTTCTGCATGATGAACTCACAGCTGTTTTCTTGCTTTTGTGAGACACCCTGCCTCATTATAGACAAATATAGATTCTGATATTTTTTACCTAAAGCTGTTGATATTTGCATATTTGCTGGTATTTAAATGAAAATTACTATGCAGTATTATAGTGTAAACAAGAACACATTATTAGAGTTCAATTCCTTTTTAATTAAATATTGTTCAAATAAACAAGATGAGCAAAGAAACACTGAAAATGCCAAATAGAATTGCCCTAAGGCTGTCAAAAAACAAAACACTGAGGACTAAAACTGTTTAAGATGGTTTGTGTACTGAGACATTGTCCCACAGGCGGTGAACAGAATAAAAAAAAACAAAACATCTGCATTGTGAAGCTGAGAATGTTTAAATGTTGAGACTGTTTCAGAGAGGTTATTTTATATTATATATAATAGGTAGAGGACATGATTTAACAATGTTCCTAGTAGGGCTGGGCAATATATTGATATTGTGATATGAGACTAGATTGACTTAGATTTTGGATATCTTAATATCATGATATGGCATAAGTGTTGTCTTTTCCTGGTTTTAAAGGCTGCATTACAGTAAAGTGATGTAATTTTCTGAACTTACCAGACTGTTCTAGCTGTTCTATTATTCGCCTTTACCCACTTAGTCATTATATCCACATTACTGTGAAAGCACCAATAGTCATCCCTACAATATTGTCGCAATATTGATATTGAGGTATTCGGTCAAAAATATTGTGATATTTGATTTTGTCGATATCGCCCTAGTCTTGATAACATCAGTCAGGAGACGCATATTAAGCTCAAGTGATGACTGAATCAGTACTCAATTTTTTAATGTATTTTTTTGGGTATTGTTTGGCAACAATGTACAAGAAAAGCGTAACTCAAGGTCCACTTTCTAGCTTTTTCTAGGGCTTTCAGTCGCATTTCATGGCCTTTTTCAGTAGATGGATTTTGCTTGGTTTTGTCATGGAGGAATCTCACTTGTTATCACATGACCTAGTTATGCAACTTTGGTCAGCTGGACAAACTCCGACCTAGCTAGTAAACTTTCCTAGCTAGTTAAGAAATGACAAGGTCAAGATGAACTTTCATTATAAGTTTCATTATAGTATATAATTAGTTTTTTGCAGCTTCACTCTCAAATTCATATATCACTATTGGCTTTGAAAAACCTGTAAAGATAATAATTCCTAGACATTTACTGTAGCAGAACATAAATAAAGCAATAAAAAAAGCAAAATGACAAAGTACCATTAAAAAAAATACACAAAAAATGGCAGATTAGTCTTAAAAGTTAAAATGACAACTTGCAGACACATACAAACAGAGTGTTCACTTTTGTCTGTCTTTGTGTCTCCAGCGTCGTGCTCCTGTATGTCCTTTAACCCAGAGACCAGAAGGCTGTCTGTGGGGATGGACACTGGAAGTATCTGTGTAAGTCCAACCATCAACCTACTTCCCCTTCCCAACAAAACCCTCTATTCTTTCTTTCCTCTCCTCATTCAACTGAGGAGTGTCCATGTTTTTGTAGTTTTTCACTGGTAATGACCTGAAGGATACAGGTCATCCCTGTAGGTTGTATTTTTGTCAGTATGTTGGCAGGAGGATCTCTATTCATTATCTGCCCTTTGGCACGTAAAGTGGAATGCAGCTCTAATTGTATGTGTTTTGGTGAAACTGGGAAGAGGTCACTGTGATAAGGGAAAACGTCTGAACTCTGAAATATTGACTTTTCTCTTTATGCTGTGTACAAGTGGTCAGGAACTTAATTTTAACTGAACTGCGTCAGGAGTTCTTTGAACTAAGTAAAGTGTTAAATACTAACATATTGTTAGTCTTTGTTAATTTGTTGACTTTGTTTTTGGTTTGATACTTCCTGATTTAAGTCCTAATTTTGTTAATTTCACTATATTATTGAGGCAAATCATTTGTATGGCTATTTGGCTTTGGCTTATTTTAATGGAAAAACATTTTTTTGTAAAACAAACAAACAAAAAAAAAACATTTTATTGAAAGAGATACCATTGTATCAAAACCAAAATCAGAGCTTTGTTTTTATGGAGGTTATTTTGCAGGCACTTGCAGGCACAAGAAACTAAAAGACCTAAATTACAATCCATTGGTCTATCACTTTAGTCCAGAGCAAGTTGTCTACACAACTGCTGGCCAGGGTGTGACATTTACTATAGGTATTCATGGACTACAGGAGATGATTCCTAAAGCTTCTGATGACATTCTGTCTGTATCTGGATATGTTATCTGGATAAGGACAAATGCATGTTAATGAAAGGTGTAAATAATGTACACTCAGAACACATTGTAGTTGCAATGTAATCTGATCGGCCAGACTACATTGTAGGTGGTCTCACATTGTGATTGGATTTCAGGCAGGTGTAAATGCAATACAGTACATCCATTAAAAAAATCGTATCAGCAAGTTGAAAGGTCACGTAACTCCTCCTGGTCCTGCCAGCTAAAGCAAGCCCTGCAAAAGCTTCAAATAGTCTGGGTGGCTACAAGTCTTCCCTCGCAAAAAGTGGTTTAGAAATGAATGATGTCCGTTTGTGGCAGTGCCTCTCTTGACCTAAGATGCACCGTGTTTGTTGGCATGCAAAGACCCATGGATCAGATGTCATTATTCAGATAATGTATCCAGTAACAGATCACATGTTAATACCGGGTGTAAATGCAGCAGATGACCTTTTCCTAACCCTACCTACAACAATTTCCATTTGTACACAAGATATATCAAAACCTAATTGGCAGCTTTTGTGGGATTTACCGAGCACATTCATGCTCCCCAATGGATGAAACTTTTAGAATTTTGGATACTAAGTGTTCCTCATAAGCTTCCCTTGGGCCAAAATGTCAAATTTGCACTCAAGAAAATTTAACATTAAATTTACTGAGAATGTTCTTTCTCCCCAGAGGTGAACCCTTACTGTATGTACTTAATGACCCTGTGACCTTTCCTTTAGGACACCAAGATTACTGGCAATGCTCTAAAAATCAATATTTTTTTCCATTCCTTGCAACAGAACGTATGGTGTAATGAACATTGCAGCCTCTAGTGGCCACTAGTATGACTTAAAACTGCTGGTCTTGTTTGTTATAAGAAGTTTAACACCTCTGACATGCCACAGTACAGCAGTTCAGGACGGTCCATTCTCAGATACAGCAGTTTAATACAGTCCAGCTATTGTTTTGTTGTTTGAGAATTTCACAGTGGGAGTCATTTGTTTTGGAACTAGTTGGCCCAACACAAAGTAAGACAGAACATAACAACACATTTTCTAGGATTTTCAACTCAGAAACAACTTTAATAGTCAAAGTTCTGTCAAGTTTTTCATGATGGGCAGAGGCCTCAGAGGAAATCACACTGTCAGATCAAAAGCTGTTCTTTTATAGGCTTACACATAGGCCTGCACTTTTTTTTACTGAAGTCAATTGCCACATTTTTAGAAAGTGAAAGTGAACAAGTATTTATCTTTCTGCAGGAGGAAGGCCTATGTTTCAAAAGTAATCCCATTTTTGAGGCATCTTAAAGTCTTATAGATCAAACTTTTTAAAGTTTGATCTATTATTATGTACACACCAAAATTTCAATGCAGTAATGTGATTTATTTTGCTATTTAGTTGGAAAACCTAGTCAGACATTTTTGTCCATTTCCTGTCTTTCAGGAGTTCATCTTGTCAGAAGATTACAATAAGATGACCCCAGCACGCACCTACCAGGGTAAGACAGGAAGTGTGTGTGGGTGTGTGCCTGGAAGTTGGTTTTGTTTTGAAACTTGTCTTTGTCCCACATATCTCTAACATAGTCCTAACGCACATAATCCTAACAAAATGTTAAATGCACAATATGTAATTTCTGCTGTTTGTTTTTAGAAATTTTAATGCGGAATGGTTACATATTGTAGCTTTAAAGTAGTGTTAAAGTAATGAAATGGTCTTGAATTTGGACTTATGAGGTCTAGATGCAGTGTAAACATTTTTTCTATAAACTCCCTTTATACTTTTTTGTCATACATGGGAGAAACCTTAATGAATAGTGCTAACTACCGTATCTATGAACTGTACTGTATGTGTTATTTTACTTGTTTCTTGTTATTTTGAGTAAAGATAATAAGTGTCATTAATGTAGCAGTTATGGATTTGAAAGTACCAATAGAATTTTGTATATAAGGTCTTAAAGCCCCTGCGTGTAGGATTTAAAAATGTCTGAAAATGGTGACTTCTGTGGTGGTATAAGTCACAGTGACAAACAAGGATTGTATTTTTTTTCTACAAACAAAATATTCAACACATAATGGGCTTTAAGTTGACCCATCTCAACAAATTATAACCTTAGTTTAATACCCAACCATACCTTGATGTGTAATGTGAGGTGTAACTGACTTGTTCCTTTACTCTTCCCTTATGGTCATGAATTAAAGGTGCAGTGTGTAGAATTTAGTGGCATTTAGTGGAACGGACTTGGCAGAAATGGAATATAATATAATAAGTATGTTTTAATTAGTGTATAATCACCTGAAAATAAGAATTGTGTTCGTTATCTTAGAATGAGCCCTTTATATCTACATAGGGAGTGGATGCTCTTCAATGGAGCCCGCCACGTTGCACCGTCATGTTTCTACAGTAGCCCAGAACAGATAAACTAAACACTGGCTCTAGACAGGGCCTTTCATGTTTTTTGCAAATTTCGCGGCCACCGTAGGTTCTGCTACACGCTTGGAAAGGGAGGGTGATGGAGAGGGAGGGGTTATGAGTTGGTTGCAATCTGCAACCTCACTGCTAGATGCCACTAAATCCTACATACTGCACCTTTAGAAAGGTTATTTATAAAAGCTGAAACTCTGCTCAGTCTCTGCAATTTGCATATTATTTATTACCACATGTATTATTACCCTGGCAGTTTTAGGACAGTTCACTGCTAATAAAGTCTGCTCAGCTCTGTGTATTTAAGGCTTTGCAAACTCTGCAGCCTGAGGAATGTATGCTCTCTGGTGGTATTCATAATTCATCTCTTTCTATTGAGTATCTCTCACTCACAAATAACTGGACCAGAGCACCACTGATTGATCTCTGCTACAGCTCCAACTACACTAGATGTTTTTTTATAGTATGAATGCACATACAACCCTTGGAAAATTGATTTGTAAATGAATTCAGAGTGATATTTATAGATGACTTTTTATATGTGTTTCTCTGATCTTATGAGAAGATCTGTACCAAATGTCCTTGTGTCATGTGTGGCTGTGTGTAACTGACAAATTATCTCTGCACCAGTGTCAGACAACTTTCTAGGCACCCTATCTTCTGCTTATAAAAAGGGTGTTAATTGCATATTCTCTTGCAATTTTAGCATACAGTATGAATGATATTGGTAGTACAATGTTTTGAAATTGATTGCATCTCATGTGTTGTATTTGTGCGTGTCTGTGTGTGTTTGTGTGTGTGTGCGTGCCTGCAGCCCACCAGGGCAGAGTGACAGTGGTGCTGTTTGTGTTGGAGATGGAGTGGCTTCTGAGCACTGGCCAGGACAAGAACTTCTCCTGGCACTGCTCAGAGAGCGGCCAGCAGCTGGGGACTTATCACACAGCAGCCTGGGTTTCTGGACTACAGTATCCTTTCAATGCCCCTCACCCTCACCCCCTCACCCCTCCTGGTCTTCATTTGCGGGCTACTTGGCCCTCAACTGTGCTCCATGAACTCCACAGCTACACTCCCTGCTAAATGGAGTTGAGTAGATGTAACCAAGTGGGAAGTGATGAGCCATCTTTGGTGCTTCGGACTCTGCCTTTTATTGTGACAACACAGTCTATTTTAAGGCCAGAGCAATTGAGATTAGCTTCCAGTTAGTTTGTACTAATAGGAAGGGCTAACAATAGGCATCAGTCATGCTGTTGTCAAGGAAACGGTCTGAGTAGGTTTCTGCAATGGCCAGATGAAAGGCTGTGAGTGCTCAGCGGCAACACCGATCCATACCAATGAGCCTGCCATGAGGTCATCAGACTAGCCTCTACATGCTACATACCTGCTGTGTGCGGTTAGCATGGCTAGAAAATCAGAAGAAACACTGGGCCATGACAGTGGCAGTGTTTTTGTTTGGAGTGACTTTAGACCGGATAATAAGGGCTGTTTTATGAAAGTGTTTTCAAACATCTAGTTTATGGTTGTTTCAACACTTTAGTAACTGTATTCAACCAGCTGCTGTTTAAACAACAGTCAAATATAATCTAAAAATCATTTTTAACTAGATCTAGCCTCATTTTGACCTAGACCAGTGACTCTACACCACACTTTACTGACTTAAATAAAAATAAGATTTTGACAGGTGAAGCTCAGCAAGCAAACACGTCAATAAAAACCGAAATAAAAAAAAATATGATGGAAAGGAAACGTAGTTCACATGCTTGCTGATATTATTTCAGTGAAATAACATTCAACTTTTTGTTAATTGAGTTATGTTATTGTTAATAGTTGACAAAAATGTAATTAGTTTACAGTGGGATTGGATGGGGGAGGGAAACCACTGACCTAGACTCTTAGAGGGTTTTTTCGTTGAAAATCCTCCAATCTCTGCTTCTGGGGAATGGCAGAAATTTATTGAAAAATTAAAAAAGCACAATAATTTCAGGTTTTCAGAGAGGGATGGGAAATTAAAAAACAATTCTAGTAATTAGAATTGTTTTGTGTTTTCTTTAAGACAAACGGATTTCAAGGGGATGGTATAATTAGGTTATTCCTTGTGCAATCAATGTAATGATTTTGGTCTATGGTGACTTAACCAGGTCAGAGGAAGACACTGACCTTGAATGGCCTGAGAAATAGCTGAGAGTCATTCACTGACACGCTGTACTTCTTCTGCTTTTACTCAAATCTTACATTTCACTCTTAACACAGCTATAAACCACGCTGGCTCTGTTTTTTTTTTTAACAGTGTGCGTCGCAGAACAGTCGCTGTGTTGAAAATAAAGTGGGATTTTGCTTTTCTAGTCTGCATTTCGGTCAAGTACCAGATGAGTCAATGCATCAGTGGTTTCTTAGCAGGACACAGTTTCTTGTTTTTTGACCTTAATCTTATCCCAGGTTCGATGTGGAGACCAGACACGCCTTTGTAGGGGACCAGTCTGGTCAGGTGACTATTCTGAAGCTGGAACAGGACAGCTGCAGCCTGGTCACCACCTTCAAGGGACACACTGGTACTCTACACACACTACACACAGTGAAGAAGCTATGAATTCTTGTAGCCTCAGTCTATACCTCATGAGCTACAACATTGTTGACAAAAACTGGCATTGATTTTTGTTCAGATGTTCTGTGAACAAACATAAATAATTGGTTACCTAAATTGCCTTGCAGCTTCGCTTCCAAGCCCTGATATTTTTGCTTCCTGCTCTGCTGTCAAGCATTCACTCTAACAAATATTAGTTATGTTGAATGAACAAGTATCTTTTCCTCGTGTGCTATCAGAGAGAGGAGCTGTTGCTGAATGCAAATGACAGAAACTGCCATTTTATAATAGTTTTGATAATTACTGTATATCAAAACCATTTTACACATGGCCTTAAAAAAACAATACAAAATAAACCCCACAAATGAAATGGTTACAGCTTTTGCAGAAAGATGTCAGCTGGGAACAGCTTTTGTCAGGAGGGAAAGGGATAAAGGAAAAGAAAATTACATCTTTATGCTTAAATTATTTCTTTTATACTTGGAGTAACCTCCCATAAACCATCAAGGTTCAGACAGTAGCTGCATTAAATTCACATAATAGTTGACGCTCGATTTCCTTTTTCAAATTGTGTTGTCCTCAGGCAGATTTTGGATTTACTGAGCCAGTTACTGGTAAATTCAAAAGCTGTAGGTCCCTGGTGGTTTTAATGTTCAAGAAAATCTTTTGTGGCTGTCACAGTGGAATCTGCTTCGACAAAGAAGGCTGTGAAAAATGTCTTTATAATAGGTAATAATAGGAATTAAAGTCTAAAGATGACAAAGTTTTAAGATGAATTCAGAGCCAGTAACAATTTTTTTTTTGTGACATTCAGTTATTCATTTATTGTCATATTTACATGGAGTCATGTACTGTACTGTGTATCAGTCCAACAAATGAGCCTTTAGGCTCAACACATAAAATCAGTGACAGAAGAAATAAATTTATCCAAAAAAAATGAAACAAGTTTTTTGAGAGCCAGTGCATGACAGCTCTGGGGACACCAGCCCAGTTCCTAAATGTATTTATTTGAGTAACATAATCAGCGGATCATAAATAATTCTGAGAAGATTCAGAGCTGAGATAATATATCATGCACTGGTCCTTTATACAAGGCCCTCATGTATAAAGCCTTTTTACAATATGAAATAAACTGCAATTCTGTCTGTTATTTGACCTTTGTGTGTGTGTTTGTGTGTGTGTGTGTGTTTGTGTTGTGCTTTGCCCCAGGTAATGTGACTGCACTGTGTTGGGACCCAGTCCAGAGGGTGCTGTTCTCCGGCAGCTCAGACCATTCCATCATCATGTGGGACATCGGAGGGCGCAAAGGCACCGCCATCGAACTGCAAGGACACAAGTAAGAATCATAAGCATCCACTACTATACCACAACTGGTTGGTTAAGATGGTGGTGCCCTGCATGGCAGTGGCTGCACTGGCACCCGACAGAAATGAGCAAACAGTAACGAATTGTAAGTGCATAGATGATGTCTGTGTCACCAAGAACATCACTACCTGTGCCAATCAGAAACCCCTGGATGACCACAGAGGTTTGTGCAATGCACTGCCTTCAAATCCAGTGACATGGTGGCCCTAAGATCAGCAAGAGCCAACCTGAACCGAGCCATCAGGGTAGCAAAGTGCACTCATGGTCAAAAAATCCACTTTCATAACTGTAGGGACACCAGACTCATGTGGCAGGGAATCCAACTATCACAGACTACGAGGTTGCTCCTCCACCCTGTGATGACAACACTGACTTCCTAAATGAGCTTGATAAGTATTTTGGATAGTTTGAGGCACTCAGTGACACACCTACGAGGAAACCTCATCATCATGACCAGGTACTGAGTCTTGACCCAGCTGATGTCCTAAATGACTGTGAGGAGAGTCAACTCACATAAGGCTGCTAGTCCTGACAATATACCGGGCTGTGTGTGGGTCAGAGAATGTGCTGACCAACTGGCACATGTCCTCACAGACATTTTCAACACCTCACTGAACCAGGCTGCCATCTCATCATGCTTCAAGACCGCCACCATCATACCAGTGACCAAAAAATCTAAAATTACATGTCTCAACAACTACCGCCCCGTAGCACTCACTCCCATCATGATGAAGTGCTTTGAGAGGCTGGTCAAGGACCACATAATATCCAGACCCCCCCCCCCTACGCACACTTGACCTGTTCCAGTTTGCATACGCCCTAACCACTCCACTGAAGACTTCCTATCCTCTGCACCCCACCTGAGCCTGGCACATTTGGAGGGAAAGAACACCCATGTGTGAATGCTTTTGACTTCAGGTTTTGATACAATCATCCCTCAACATCCCGCAAACTGGGTACACTAGGCCTGAGCACCCCCCTCTGTAACTCGCTATTGGACCACTTGGACTAAAGGATGAACTAATTATATTTTGGTGGTCAAAGGTCAAGGTCACTGTGACCTCACGTCTGTCCCATTCTCTCGTGAACGCCTTAAGGGAATTTCTTCAAATTTGGCACAAACGTCCATTTGGACTCAAGGATGAACTGATTAGAATTTGGTGGTCAAAGGTCAAAGTCACTGTGACCTCACATAACACATTTTTGGCCATAACTCAAGAATTCATACACTAATTATGACAAAGTTTCACACAAATGACTAATAGGATAAAATGATGGAGTGATGGCATTTTATATCCAAAAGGTCAAAGGTCAACTTCATTGTGAAATCATAATGTTTGCCATTATTCAACACCATAACTCAGGAACAGAAGGGGAGATTGTGACCATTTTTCACATTTGTTCAGATACTGAATTTGTGACACTAATCTTGGTGCCCACCTTGAAACTATGGTGATTATATAGATCCTCTGTGCTGCCAGCTTCAAGATGTGTGTGAAGCATCCACATTTTAGAATTTGTAGCTTCTTTGCAGCAACATCCATATCTGAAGCATTGTCTGCTGTCATGGCTACAACTTTGTGATCAGAATCAGCTTTATTAGCCAAGCATGTGAACACATACAAGGAATTTGACTCTTTTTTTTTTCTCTCAATGAATTTACACACTAATAGAGATACAGCAGAAAGACAATGAATAACAAGCTAGACAACAACAAAAAGAATAGTTTTCCAAATACACTTGACTAGTGAGGTTTGCTTACCACTGTAGCTGGGAAAACGATCTTGCAGTGAATGGGTGAAGAGCCAGGTTTGAATTATTCACTGGAATCATGCATGTCAATATAGTGATAACTTCCATTTCACCACAAAAAACACTTAATACCTCTAATGAAATTCCTTCAAAGTCTTCACTACAAATAATATATGAGTCTGGACAGACATGGATGTAAATTGCAACTTGACTGGTTGGCGGAGGCATATAACCGTTTCTAGTTTACTCTGGCTTGGGTGTGTTCAGATTGCAGGTAAATAGGCAGCAGAAAATCTGCATTCTATCTAATAAATGATGACATTGGTGAGAACATGAGAACATTTACTAGACAAAGTGAGTTGATTAGACACGTGGATGAGCCTCCGTCAGGCTCACAATGGCCATTATTTAAACCATGGAGATAAATGGTCCTTTAACTGCTAAATAAGTTCCGAAATTCATGAACTGAGAATTGAGAACACTTTTCTTGATTGATATTTATTTTACAACTAAACACTGTAAGTTGTTAACTTTTTATCTTATGCAACATAGCTGCTTTGTTGCGGAGAGCCAGGTGAAAAAAGTTTTGAAGAGACAGCAAAAACTGATCTGCATTACTCATTGACCCAGTGCTTCCTCTGTTGTCTAATGCCTGTGTGTGTGTGTGTGTGTGTGTGTGTGTGTGTGTGTGTGTGTGTGTGTGTGTGTGTGTGTGTGTGTGTGTGTGTGTGTGTGTGTGTGTGTGTGTGTGTGTGTGTGTGTGTGTGTGTGTGTGTGTGTGTGTGTGTGTGTGTGTGTGTGTGTGTGTGTGTGTGTGTGTGTGTGTGTGTGTGTGCGCTCCCCCTACAGTGACAGGATTCAGGGTTTGTGCTATGCCTCACACACTCGCCAGCTCATCTCCTGCAGCTCAGATGGAGGCATTGTGATCTGGAACATGGATGTAACACGGCAAGAGGTGAGAGAGAGGGATTAGGCAGCAGTCTCACCCAACACACAAGCACACATTCATACTCAATCTGTGAACTGTGACACTTTATGAAGAAAATATGAAAAAATCTGTTAGATAAACCAATGATGTTTACTCTCCCTCCTTCTCTGGGATCATTTCTTAAGAGATCATGACATGAGATTGGAGACACACACACACACATGCAGTCTGGCTTTTATCAGAGAGGTTTGTGTTCTCCCCTCCCCCTCAGTGCTGCCAGTCTCAACACAGTAGTTGAGACTTGATTGCATCTTTATTTACCCAGTCACTTTTATTTGCCTCAGCATCATTCAGTTGTGCCTCTGTCTCTGTTATTTGGTCCAGAATCTCATCTCAATTATATTTTGTTTCACTGGTTCTGCTGAAGCTGACATCCCTCAAGGTGAGCTTTAAAATAACATGAGTAGGTTGCTGTTGCTCCCCAAGCAATCACTCATAGCTGTTATACCAAACACTGCGCTGTGCAGCTGGTTACTCAGCGAAAAATTTGCTAACTGGCAAATTCATCAAAGCTGCGGGATTTAAAAGAGAAAAACTAGAAAGAGGGAACACTGATTCAGGAGTTTCTCATTTCATTCCTCATGGCGACCAGGGTTGAAAGGTTGGTTGACAATAGATGGGTTTCCCATTTACAAACAATCGCATTGGCACAATGTCATGATAGCTTATACACAGTATAGACATTCTCAGCATTTAGAAATAAAGCAACCAGTTGGGAAGCAGTAAAATTACTTTTTAGAGGTATATTTGTATGCAGAGCTTGTCCTGGCATTTCTAAAACTGCAGTGTAAACAGACAAAACTTTAAACTGTCAATATAGGATATAATAAGTATATTTATCAGCCACACAGGACTCTGCACACTGTTTCTCAGGATACGCCACTGTCCTTTTTCCCCTTTGGGTTGTGTGTCACCTCACCAAGAGACTACTTCTTCTGTGTTTATGATGTGTTCAAGGTCTTCTGTGGCAGCAATTGATGCTCATTAAATGACGCAACACTCCATAGCATCAAGAAATAATTACAACGTGCAACTCCTCCTAAAATTGTTAATTGTATTTTTACTATTATTTTTGTGTACAGGTTAAAATAAGCAGATATAATGTGTAAGTAATTAAGTAATGTACGTCTCTGCTCATCTATAGTTTGTTCAGACTTTCACAAAATTACTTTGTCCAGGTCTTTAGAAATGAAAAATGATTGTACCTCTTAATTGTTCTTACCATTTGGTCATTGTTGATACTGGAAGTCATAATTTCAAAAAGGACCATATAATAGAAACCATCCATTTGATTTTGAATTGTGTATTTGCACAGACCCCAGAATGGCTGGACAGTGACTCCTGTCAGAAGTGTGAACAGCCTTTCTTCTGGAACTTCAAGCAGATGTGGGACAGTAAGAAGATCGGCCTACGACAGGTACTGGACACACCCATTCCTAATGTTCTTTTATTCCTTTTATTTTACTTTCATTAATTATAAATCATCAGTCCCAAAACCTCTAAACATCATAGTTTTTATGTGAGGTACTCCACCACTACACCCTGAATTCATCCCAAACAACTTTCCAGAAAAAATACACAACTCCTCACTTCTGTTGCACTAATAACCAGCAGACCTCCTGTGACTGTCTTATTGACTCATTTTCAGGAACAGCTTTCTGTTGTGGTTATTCATTTCCTGTGTGTGTGTGTGTGTGTGTGTGTGTGTGTGTGTGTGTGTGTGTGTGTGTGTGTGTGTGTGTGTCTGTGTGTGTGTCTGTGTGTCTGTGTGTCTGTGTGTCTGTGTCTGTGTCTGTGTCTGTGTCTGTGTCTGTGTCTGTGTCTGTGTCTGTGTCTGTGTCTGTGTCTGTGGGATCCACAGTTCATGGATTCAGTAATAGCCCTTTTTCGACTGCAAAGCAATCTTCTGGAACATTCTGTAGCAAAGAACCTATCAGAACATACTGTAATGTACAGTAGTTGTTTCTGGAGATGAGGTTCATGTTTTCTGTTTCATTCCAACCACAAAGATCTTGATGGCACTCAAAAAAGCAACAGTCCAACTGAAGAAGCAGTACTGTAAACAGTTCACAACTGATAATGTAGAGCCTCCATTTAATACCATGAAAATGGAAGAGAATGATACCATTATCTTTTTATTGCTAAGTCAAATGGCTATACTTCTATATGGAAACAAAAACATGACATCACAAAACCAAGTGTTGAAATTAGTCCGGTGGTGGTGGTAGCTGTGTAGCAACATGCAGAAAAAAGGTGTGGTTTCAAATCACATGACTTGGACTTGAGTCAGATTTGAGTCATGAATCTAATAATTTTATATTTGACTTGTCAAAATCAAAAACGACTTGATTTTCAATTTAGCTTTTGATGTGAAGCAGCAGCAGTAGTAAATGTTGTGTTAGCATTAGCAGTAGCTTCATATGGCTGTAGGAGAGTGAATAGCAAACAGTGAAGCTGACATTAGTGAGATCAAATTAAAAACAGTAACACTTGTGTTGGTATGTAATTTGCATTGATAGGTAATTTGAGTCCAGTGCGGGAATGGTGGACTCTGCCACTAACAATAAAAACTGCTATATATAGAGAGGTAAATACAGAATTTAAATACATTGAATGACTATTGCAGAAAAAATGCCTACCATAAATAGTATGAAAAATGGCATTTGACTTCATGAAAATCTTAAAGATTATAACTTTAATACCAATGACTTAGCTTGTCTATCTACAAGCCCCACAATGTAAAAATATGGTATAAAAAATGTGCAGTGAATCAACTCTTTGCTTTCCTGACAAAATATATACTACAAATGAATCTGACAGCAGCCAATCACGTTGTGCTAGCAGGAACAAGTTTCCACAAGAGTTTGTCACTTCAGAACAGCAGACAGACATCAGATGATACCTCAAATTATCACATACAGATGAAAAGACTCTGCTGTGGTTAACAAAAAACAGACGGCAAAATGGAAAATATTCAGCTCTGAAATGACAAATCATTGTGAAGACACACCTAATCAGTTTGCTTGTAAATATTATTTCTGTAAATCATCCATACTAACTGTTACTCTGCTTAAAAATCTTAAATAGCATTAAACTTGGTGAAGGAAGTATTACGACTTATTCAGGACTCGAAACACAAAGTTTAGGACTTGGACTTGACTCAGGACTTGTTTGTCTTGACTTGGGACTTGACTCAGGATTTCATAGCCAAGACTTTAGACTTACTCGTGACCTGCAAAACAATGTTCCACCTTTGGTAGTTAAGTTATTAGTTCTGTTACTTTGCTTTTCCTGGTTAGTAATGAGACTGTAGAAAAGTGACATGTTCAAGTCCTCTTGTGTTCCTCAGCACCACTGCAGGAAGTGTGGCCAGGCAGTGTGTGGCAAATGTTCATCCAAACGTTCCACGATCCCCCTCATGGGCTTCGAGTTTGAGGTGCGTGTGTGTGACAGCTGCCACGAGTCCATCACTGACGAGGAGTGAGTAACAATTAGCCTCTGTTGTTGTCATATACTGACCCTTTGTCCTCTCATAGCTAAATGACGAGCTTCCTCAGTGCTCTCACAGTAAAGTAACCGACGTTCCCTTTGTGTCTTCTAGTCGAGCGCCCACAGCCACCTTCCATGACAGCAAGCACAGCATTGTTTACATGCACTATGAGCCCACCACTGGATGTCTGCTCACCTCTGGCACCGACAAGGTTATCAAGGTCTGGATGGGAACAAACAATATCTGTTGTCTTCATGAGTTTCAGATAAGACATGCAAGCACATACAGGCACATTTAGTAGGGTCACTCCTTAGCAGGGGGAGTTTTTAACTCTGCCATGCTTAGGGTTTTTTATCCCCCTCTTTTTGTCTCTTATTTAGTATCAGTAACGCAGGATTAAAATGCTAGTGGGCCCCTATTGTCCAACCAACCCACCCCCCACTTGTGTGCATCATGTATGTATCCTGTTGTGTTAGTACCCATCAGCTCAGCTGCAGTACTATCTGCCCCTGGTTGGCGGGGTGTCAGGCTGTTTGTGGTATTTTGTTTAAATTAATATATGCATCAATGTAATGCCAGCTGAAAATTAAAGGTATAACCTAGATTATAACACAAGCCCATACATGACTGGAAATAACGAATAAAAATGCAGGAGTCATTTAAGGCCCATTATTTCAGTTTATATTGTGCTTTAGTATATTACCTAAGAAAATATTGACAAATAAAATGGAGTTAATCAAATTACCTCAAGCTAATTGCAACACAGTGAACTGCAGTAACTGGAGCCCACTTACCACTTACCAACTTTGCCCGGGTTGTACTTCACTCTTGAATGTGATATGATATATCAAGTTTTGAATTTCAGTTAAATTTGGTGGAAAGTTAGACCATGGGCTCAGGCACAAATGATTAGTGTTCAGGACAGTTCCAAGAATCTTTGAGTGATTTCTTAACATTATGATACAGGGCTTTTTTGGAATTCTTCACTCTTTTCTCATGAACTACTGCACGTAGTTCAATGGAAAAAAAAGGATGTCTCTCACATCTGTGTGTAAATGCAAATTAAGAATAGATCACTCAAACCTACATCAAGCAACATTTCACGTATTTGGATTGAATGACTGTGTGCCAAAGCGTCAACTGTAGCGCTCACCCCAACACTTATCTTTGCAGCTAAAGCTTTTAGCCGCTTTTAGCCCATTGTTTTGGTTGTCCTGCACATTGACTGTATAGTTGAGTCTCCCCAGCCAGCACTAAAGGGCACACAGACAAAGTTAGCGACTAACAGGTGAAGAAAATGGAACATCTAGCAGCTAAAGAGACCCATATTTTTCTCAGAATTGGTGGAGACCAAACCAGAGCTAAAAGGATAATATTGGACTCGTGGATAGAAACATAACTCCAATGGGATTTTATTGTTGCTCTGTGTCTGGTTGGTGCCCCAGTAGATAGTTGTTTGCTAACATGTTAGCCATAGTAGCTTGTTAAAATGGTTATCAGGGCTGTGTCTCTGGGTTTATTTTGTCAAACTTTTGCTAAAGGCAGATTTTTTTTTATATCACTAAAATAATAAAGAGGATTGTGGAGCCTTGGTGGAGTTATGCACTCTTTAGTTTACAACTGTTTTACAACATGTTCACTAGCCTGTCATGCGGTTTGCACAACAAGTTTGTTGCACTTTTTGTATATTGGTTAATTATTTTTTTAAATAATTTATTCACTAATGTTTCTCTGCTAACCTGAAAGAATTCCATGTTTTGGGTTTTAAATGCATGCTGCTTCAGATGGTTTTCTATGTTCTCTATGAAAAACAAAATAACTTTCACTTTTGTGAAAAGTAAAATTGTCCAATTTAAATACCATGTTATTTGTATCAGCACCCAAACAGATACGGTTATCTGTTAAATTCTGTTAAATTAATATTTCTGCATTCATCCTTTAGGGAGAGTCAGCAGAAATGTTTGTATCAGTAACTTTATTAGGGCTGTCTCTCTTTGACAACAAACTGATCATGTCTTGTGTTTATTTGCAGCTGTGGGACATGACTCCTGTGGTGTCCTGAGGTTTGTGGTCCACTGGCAGTCAGCAGGAACCTCTGCTCACCAAACTGTGATGGTATAACGGCGGCAGTTGCACTTGGAAGAGAGAGAGAGAGAATGACACTGAACTATATCGATGTCATCTGGATAATATTTAACAGTTGTTCAACAACAAGCTGTGGCTGCTGCACGTTCACAGTGAGGACACTGCAGGCCAAAGAAGCCTGGGAACAGGACAGGCCATGGTTGACACAAGGTTACAGACAGTTGTGGGCGTTTGTTTGTGTGAGGGGTGCTGTTGGGTGGGGGACCTGTCTGTATATATGTGGGGTGGAGGGGTGGGAGTTGAAGCATTTGACTTTGTAAAGCATTGACACACCTTATTTGCTTAAATTTCATGCATTCCCTGCTGATTTCATACAGGAAACTCACATCACAGTAACTGAAACATTTCTGCACTGGTCTTTTGCTCAGTGGGTCCCATAGAACCTAACGTTGGTATTTTTTTGATGTGAAGCACCTCATGGAAGTCACTCACAATCTCAAACTCACTCATTTCCGTTTACCAAGCTGCAGATTCTCCTCTTCTCAGTCACTGCCAACCTGCACCATATACAGGAAAGGAAAGTAACAGCAGGAGCAGTTTAGATCTGTAGATGTAGACTTAGCAGTTGACTTTATGTGCAAAGAACATACTATCTGACACATGTGCCACCTGCAGGCAACAAGTGTTTCAGCTGCATTTTGTTTTTTTGGTTTTACATTTCAAATTTGGTCTACCTATTAGCTAAAGTAACAAACAAAATGTAACATCAGTGAACTAGGAGTTCTCCACCAATTTAGCATTGTCAGACTTTAACATTGTCATTGTCGGACTCACAATGAATAGTAAAACCAGAAAACAGACCCTCTGACAAGTCAGCTTCTGTGATCTGTGAAAATAATCACCAGTTAAAAGCAAACTGACAAACAAGAGATAACACTCAAGGTTTAAAGTTCATCTACTGTATTCACAGCTCGTCCTCACAAGAAAAACAACAGTACAGGTCTAAAATTCAGGCCGACAAAAACAACTTATAGTTACATTTACACCATCTAGCAGCCGTAGTAATTATGACCTGAGGGAAGTGATGCAGTTCGGATGACGTCAATATAAGGTGACTTGATAAGATGATTTTGCCTAATTACGAGTAGGTGGGTTGGATGGATGGCTAGATAGTTAGATGGTAAAAAGTGGACTTTACTGCAGGAGACAGCTTCCCATTCCAATTGAGAGTGTCATGTTTTCGACTGTGAGATGGGACATTTTTTTAAAAACGGTCCTGTGGGTTGTAGTGCATTACTATGGCTGCTAGATGGCGTAAATGTAATATTAGGTTATTTTTGCCGGGTGAATTTTACAGGAGTGTCTCAGAGCAGAAAATCTGCTCATTGTAGGCCATCTTATGGGTTTAAAATGTAAAATATAAAAATGGAAAACGAACGAACAGACACACTCATTGCCTGCAAGTGGCACTAGTGTCAAAACTGTAAAAAGCTATTACTGTCCTGGCCGGTAGATGGTGCACAGTTCAAAAATGCGTTACTTTTCTTGCCGGCAGGTGGCACAGGTTGGACTGTGACTGCTGGAGCTGCAGCTGGAATGTATCTGCTGATCCTGGTTTCAGGTGCTTCACATCACTCTTACTGTGTATTCTTGTTATCATGTTCAAGAGGTAAATAAATAATCTGCTTCTAAATACTTCTAATCTGATATCAGTGACATTTTAGTGGGCATGACTGTATTTCAGCCATGTGACACTGAGGAAATCTATGGATAATTTCCTGCATGTTGCAAAATAAGTGTCTGAACCCTCATTTCAGTCTTTTTATGGCTGCTGTACCTCACATCAACCACTGTGGGGGGTAGGGGTGGGGGGTGGGTCTAAAGGAAGGAAATATTTCTAATCTACTGGATATCATGCAAATTAGATGAACCTCTCAAACTTGGTCCATTGTAACAAACTCAAGTTTTGCCACTAAAAATGATTCAATCTCACAGTTCTTTATTAAAATTTCTAGGAATTATCCAAACATAGATACCAAATATATCATGTTGAATTTGGGGAAAATGTGTATAAATTGATGCATAGGACACCTAGAATAATTCAGTTTGATGTGTGTGCAGCATCATACAGCTTCAATATAATATCATGTTGGAACAAGCAGACACTGAATATATCTGTGATACTCTGTTGGGGAAAGTTTTCTTTCTTAAATTAGAGAAAATTTGTGGAAATTGAACAGTATGAAGTTAAACCATTACAGTAATGTAGACTCTTGTCATGGTATTGTAAGAACACTGTTAGATCAACATTTTGTAATCTTTAAATTAACTAATCAGATTGCTTGCTGAACTTTGAAGATCTTTTGTATGTTTTGTCCTGTCATCAGTGGAGCTCCTTTATGAGATTATTTATTATTCTAGGTGTGGACTAAATGTTTTTGACTTGCAAATGCACATATCAAGCTAATCAGTGGCAGCACAAACATGAATCAGGATTGTAAGGAAACTAATGAACGTGGTTTGCTTTGATTTTGTTCTCATTGTTACTGTTTTCTAAAGTCACAATACTGTATACTGACTTTCGTGTCAATGCACTGGAATCAAGAAGCAGAAATATGTCACAAATCGCTGCTGTGAAGAGAAAATAATGACGTTTTTGCAGTTGTTACATTTGTGCTTTAATGATAACAAAGTTTGATTCTTCTAGTGTTTAAAAGCATGCTGAATATTTTCCAAAGATGTTTGATTTTTCAATTGAAGATAATGTGTTGAAGACATCATCCAACAGAAAAGAGAAAGTTTGTTTTTGCTTGTCTGCACTTTGACAGCTACTCATAAGGTACATTCCCTGCAGCTGTTTCCTCATGAATGTTACCCTGTGATTACCAAGACCTTAAAGGACCATACCAGTGTTTTTTTTTTTTTTTAACGTTTCAGTAACTACAAATCATGTATACTTCACATTTTTGCCAACCACTTTCAAATACAAGCTTTACAGTTGTTGATGTAGATCTTGGATGTATTTTTCCAACTGTCAGAAATGTGTTGGCTTCCATTCAGTTACATAAAATGTTACATTACTTGACAAAGAGTAATGCAGTCTTGAAATTGTCTTATACAACTTAAATCTAAAACTCAACAGCATAATTAGCAAAATAGGTTGCTGTGTTGTATGTGAATTAAATGCATTAAAAACAAATCATTGGTATAGTCCTTTAAATGCAACAAGACTACACAGGAGGTACTAAGTCAGAAGATCCACAGTATCTAAACCTTTTTTGCCATCAAAATGATTGACAAATTAAATTCATCTGAGGCTAGTGGTCTATTTTTCTGTTGCAAGAAAAATAACAAAACGTTATGTTTCAGTGTCCATTGATGTAACCATGTTTGTATAAATGACATTAAAAGAGCAGGTATTCACCTACTCCAACAGTTATGAGTCAAAATTGTGTTTGTTGAATCTCAGTGCTGCTGCTAATGTGTAGTAGTAAGAAAAATCTTATCATGGTTGTTTTTAAGAAACAAAAGGACAGTGTCTTTTCCCCTTTTTCACATTTGTACATTTTCCTCAGCAACACATTCTTTTTTTTTAATCCTTTAAATCCATCAAGCTCTTCTTCTCTGCTCCTTATTTTCGTAACACCTTCTACATCCAGCTCTTGGTGTTCCTAAAATTCAAAGATAGTGTTTCTACAAGTAAGAAAAAATACCCAATTTGACGATTATGTTGTTCTCCAGCCATTATTTAAAAACATATTTTTTTTATAGTTAAACATCCATTAGCAGTAAGTTATTAACTGTAAATTTAGCCAAAATTGTTCTAAACTGGCAGCCAAATGTCCTTTAGTTCCAAAACTGCCCAAACAAAAATACTCTGTTGCTTTATACCATTTTTACTGACAAATGGTCAGTGGTCACAACCTGCTCACTACATTCAAGAGTGTTGTTTCTGACTGGGTAGCAGAAGAGACAAACTGTACACTTTGTGACAAAAGACGGGCATTTATCACAAGTGTTTAATGAAATTAAACAATACATTTTACAGAAATTAATATACGAAGTTGCATTGTGTGTTATATATATTAAAGCATACATTTTCTATACATTTCTCCCCTGCAGGCCTAAAGAATACAGTTTCAGTAGCATTTTTTATTATAGTATATTTAAAGAAGAAAGTTTTCATTTTTTTCAACAAGCCTACTTTTGATTGACCTTGTTGATAAAAGCACCAACTATATAATATTCTTCTTTCCTGAAAATAATTTTACCACACTTCAAGATTGTTCTAAATGAAGCCTGATTTTGGGGGTAATCAGTCAAAAATGTAAAAAAAGTTGTGTACATTGAAAAACAAAAGCAAGATTATGTAAACATTAACAATTACTGAGGAGTGCCTGGTTTTAAAAAGACATTTGCAAAAAACATCAAGGTTTGAATTTGAGTGCGAACTCCTCCAGCGCTGCCAGGAGCTTCTCCTCCTCCTGAGGTGTGGACCTGGAGGAGGCCAGAGGCAGGTGTGTCGCCACCGCTTTGCGATCTGGAAGGAATTTTATGGAAATGTATGAGACAGCAGGAGACACTGTACCACAAAAAATGTGTTGTGCATGATGCTGACATTCAGGGAGTAGCTTACAGAATCCAGGATCAATTGAAATTGAAATGTGCCTTAGTATCATAGAAACACCTACTGAATCATGTCACACTCACTCTCCTCCTTTTACTAGAAACCTTCATTGGGTTCAGTGGTTTGATATTACCTCTTGAACTATGTTAATGTCTTCTGACACACCCACAGAGACAATTTTAAGTCTACATCTGAATCAAAGTCCCCAACAAAACACACTTTTACAAACATTGCTGTCTCTGGGGTTGGGGTTGTATAGCAATTTTATGAAAATTAATCCAGTATCTCCCAACTGAATCTGAATCCTTTGGAGCAAAACATTTTAAGCATCAGGTTATAAACATAAACAACATAGACACATCACCTCAAAATTGTTACAGCAAATGTAATGTAAAATAATAGCGACCATTATTATTGCACTGTGAGTTACGCTTTGACTTCCACCTCTATTATCAAAAAGGAGACAGGCAAAGCTTCATTAAGTGCTAAGAGGAGAGAACGAACTCCATTTCTGACCCTGGAAGAAGAGTCCGCTTGGCTGCTTGGTGGCGGCCGGAGACGCAGCGAGCCACACCACGGTGTCGGCCCCCATGACTTCTGTCCGCAGTCTGGACTGCATCTTAGCGTGGAAGGAAGGCATGGAGGACTGGACGGCTACAGAAATGAAAACAAGACTGCAGATTAGAAGCAACATCTTCTGTCACATATAGATGTCAATTGGGGAGTATTAATAGATTTGGTATAAAATGCTGCTCTTTATCACAGTGTACAGCTTACATACATTGATTTTGTTTCTCTCAGAGAAGGTAACAAAGGAAGTAAGTGAGAAATACAGAGAGTGTGAAAAATTCAAAGGAAAGAACAGCATAAAAACCACAAGCTTTAATATTAATTGAAAGACATTTATCATTCAGCATTTTCTGGTTCCTGCTTCTCAAATGTTAGAATTTGCTACTTTTCTCTGTTTCACATATTTGTAAATTGAACATCTTTGGGTTTTGGACTGTTGGTTGGACAAAACAAACAATTTGAAGATGTTCCTTTGGGTTCTGGAAACTTGTGATGCCCAAAAACAGAGTGGGTTAAGACTGAACCACAGCTGCTGTTGAACTCTTGAGGACAAAGCAGTCAGATATAAAAAAACCATGTGACTTAAACTAATAAGTTTTGTTTACCTGGTGTGTCCGCCCAGCCGGGGTGCATGGAAGAGAAGTGAATGTCTTTGTGCTGAGAAGCCCATCTCTCTGTCAGAATCACCTGCTGTCTCTGTCAAAATGAAAACACAAAGAGCACTTCAACAAACATGGATACACGCCACAACAGTTTCTACACAACTCTCGGGTGCACGGGTGTTGTTACTTTGTTCTGAGCGTAGGCCATAGTGCCGTCAAACGTCCCCTTCTCAAACTGGAGGTCGTCTACGTTCAGCTTCTGTGTGAGCATGCCGCCTGACGACACGGTGACCTGCAGAGGAGACGGTGGCGAATATTAATTTTTATTTTTAAGAAAGCACAAGATTCACATGCACAGTGTGAGTCAGCCTGTTAATACTGAGATGTGACAGTAAAAACATGGTCTTCAGTCAAAATTCCACCCACCACTCTTGGGTCTTCAGCCTTCTTCAGAGCAGGTATCAGAGCTGTGGTGAGAATGTAGGTACCTGAAATAAAAGGAAAAAGATCACAGAGGTCACTTGAACTTATTATTAACTTATATTCTCTGATTTTTATATTTATACTGTATTTTATTTACAGCTGTTTTATGTAAAGCTGCTTGTGTTAATACAACATAAATTACGGAGAAGTTTTTTTTGGTAAATAAACAAGAGAGATTGTTGTAGGAAAAGGTGTTTGTCCACATGTTTTTGGTACCAATTGAAATGTGCCTGTAGTACAAAGTATCGAAAATGATCAAATAATGAAAATCAGTATTGAATGTCTGGCCAGATTCGTACTAATCCATTGATCAGATAATTCACGATATAAATCTAAATTTGGCAAAATTAACACATTTTTATTCAGGCAAAGTCCTTGTTGTACAGCTGCTTGTATTTAAACATTTACACTAAAAATTGAGAACTTTTTTACATGAAAAAAGGGGTTTGTAGAAAAGCTACAAAAACTCAGGTATGTCATTTGAATGAGTATCAAAAAACACTTTTCCTTACCGAGTGTATTTGTGGCAAAGTTCTTCTCTAAACCCTCCTCAGTTAACTCTCTCTGGTTGACCATACAGCCTGCATTGTTGATCTGGTGAAAATGACAAGTGATGAAATTACAATACAACATAGTGTGTGTGTGTGTGTATGTGTGACAGATGAACCAATATATACACACAGCCACCTACCAGCACATGTACAGTGTTGTTTTGTGAGAAGTTCTGGGCGAACTCCCACACCTGTCTCGCACTGGACATGTCAACGACGTGGACGTGGACATCCTGGGAATAAACAGAAAACATAAATACTGTCACAGCTCTGTTCATAAACGCTGACATTTTACTTTCTGTTGAAAGAAAAGAATATAAAAGAGGTCTCAGTGATTAATACACTTGTGGGACTTTGTTAAGCTTATTTGTCTGTTGCATAGATTGTAACAACAAGTAATATGTAATTTATTAGATTTTGATCTGAAGCTACTTTTCATGGAAATCAAAACGTGACAGAAGGAGGTCTCGGTTCTCCTGTTTATGCCCAACATAATTTGTACTTGGGCTGCAACAAATTATTAATATACATTTCTGTAAATGAAAAATTGAAAAATGGATGTCACAAGTTCAAAAAACAGAGAGAAGCAGCAAATCCTCACGTTTGAGAAACAGGAAATGGACAATGTTTGGCATTTTTTGCTTGATGACCAATTATTTAATTACAAATTCTGAAATTTGAAACAAAATTTTGGATTGTCTCTCAGTCCACTAATTGTTGAATTGTTTCAGCATTCAATAATACGCTTTCATAGTTAACAGTGTAGTTAACAACATCGTAACAGAATCAATGAAATATTTGTCCCGTCTGTCTTTGTTTGGACTATCCTGATCTTTATCTTCATAGTAGCATGATGCACTTGAATGAGTTGTCTTTATCAGTGTTTTGGCTCATGCAAGATAACTGTACTATTTCTGACTTGAAGTAAAGATTAGACAAGAGGAATCAGAAGAATTAAAACCGTAAGAAGAGACACCACGAGTGAATAAAGCAAAAAATGGTATTTAATTCTGTCAGAATTAAATACCATTTCACTCAGTGACCAGAAAAACATAAACCCTGCCCCTGCAGAAGATCATTTTTCAATGACAATCCAAATGAACTCAAAACACATTTTCAGTAAAGCAATTCCTTTTCACATATCTGCCAACATATATGGTGCACTGATAGCAATAATATGTAACAGTTGGTCTCCATTTCAATCTGAATTAAAAGTTGTTAATTTATAGTTATGTTTTTCTATATTGACATTTATAAAGTATTAGAGTCAACAGAAAGTTGTCCTTTACTGCCACACCCCCCATCAGGCTTATGTCATTGTTTTAGAAAAGCAATGTTTTTCTCGTCCACACTAAAATGTGTTGCCAGCATTTTAAGATTGATTTGCTCTTATTTATTTGCTTTTTTAAAGTTAATTTTAGGGTGAGAAACTGTTTGGTGGTGACTGAGGGCCAAAACAGAAAGAAAAAGATTGTGTAAGTGTGAGCCCTCTTGTGGACATACTGTTAGACCCTCGATTCAAATAAGGAAAGTCACAGTGGAAAGTAGACAGACTGACATGTGATTGGCATCTCACCTCATTTTTACTCCATTCTACAATTTCATCTTTGGCTGCTTCTGCTCGCCCCTTGTTTCGACACACCATGTGAACAGTTCCCCCTGCAAATTAAAACATGTCAGTGGACACGCCTGCAGTGACTTCCATCACCTCAAACATCTGACCCTGTCCTTAAAATCACAGTCAGAAACAGGCTGTACTGTTGAGGTGTCAATCAATCAATCAATCTTACAGGCATCTGACAAACTAATAGAAATAACACAGGAGGAATATAAACAGTGAAACAATGGGAGACTCATTCACACAAGAGAGTAAAATGTGGAAACATAAAATAAAATAAATTAAATTAAATATAAAAACAGTAAATAGATAAATGGAAAAGTAAGGAAATAATAGCTATAAAACCTTCTATTCAAAAATCAGGCTAGGTTTTAAAGTTACATCTATTAACACCTTCAGCTACTCTTACATCCTCTGGATATGCATAATACAAACAAATGTATATCTTTTCAAATGTATATCTTATCTTTCCATTCAAAACCACCATGCCCTCCCTCTGTTGTCACCGTATTGTTTCCCACAAGCAGTTAACTGTCGACACTCTAACACTTACCTCTGTTGGCTATTTCCTGCGCTGTGGCTTTCCCTATCCCACTGTTGGCACCTGTTATCATGAAGGACCTCCCTCTCAGGTTCACGTCCAGGTCTGCCGGAGCGAAATGCTTCGCTGCAGCTTCATAGCCGCACCTGTCAGGAGCAAAGTGCAGTATAGTAAGTAAGTACTGGCACCAATATCACTACATCTTTTCTTTGCTGCAGATATTCAACCTCTGGTCTGCTCTCTGTTAGTTTACATGCGTTCACGTTTCTGTGTCTGTGTTGAATCCATTTGGGTTTTTTAATCTCACCAGCACTTTTCATGTAAACAATGACTATCTGTTTATAAGACTGTGCGAACCTGAAGGTTGTTTATAATTTAGTGGCAGTCTATGATTGATTCATCTTACATGTAGAAATATTCTATTTATTAGAATTATATTTTACTCTGTGAGGAAAAGTTGTCACAGATTACTTAAGTGATATCATTGTTATTGCAGGCAACATGTAGTGATAGTATAATATCACCATTACCTTGTGTTTCATGATTTGTTTTGTTCAGAGAAGTTATTTCCTCCTCAAGAATAAAAATCCCATCAGTGAAGAGATAAAATGGGTGAAAGTAAATATATCATTATTCATAGTGCTGGAACAACTGAACATTTTCTTATTGATGAATCGTTTAAGTCATTGATCAAGCAAAAATATCAATCATTTGCTGACTCCAGCTTCTCAGAGGGGACTTTTTACTACTTGCTCTGTTTTGAATCTGTGGATTTGGACAGTTGGTCGGTTAAATCGAGTTCTTTGGAAGTGTAAAAGGCATTTTTACTGTTGTTTGATATTTTATGGACTATAGTTACAGCCCTTGTATTGAGTATTGTGTAACTACTGCTAATTACCATTACCTGTAACAAACATAGTGCTATATAACAGCTACATACTATCACTCACAAAGCAACATATGTTACTAAAGTTTGAGAATCCTGTCTGAAGGAAAATACAACATGAGGAGGATTAGGTAAATGTTAAGCAGACCATAAAAACTACAAGGCTTTACATTAGAAGCTCTCAGTAGAAATGATAATCTCTCCACTTACTTTGTATATTCTTGGAGTCCTTTCACAAACCAAACAGCATTCCTGTAAATAGACATTTTAAAAAAACAGTATCTTCTTGGTTTGCCTAAAAAAGGTTGTCCTGTTGAACGCGATACATAAGAGTGACTGGCGGTGGTTATGTAGTAAGAGCGGGGAGTCACGTGTATGACCACCGGAAGTCGCTACATTTTAATAACATTGTAGCGCCCCTGGTGGACTATGTTTATTACTGTGGACACGAATAAATAACAGTAAGCTACTCTTTGATTTTAACATATGATTTTAGCACGAAAAAAGAAAAAAATAGCATCGAACAGTAGTCACAGCTGAAGTGGTGAGTATTAATATGTTTGTTTAGGTGTGTCTTCCAGTTGTCAGGATGGCCGAGTGGTCTAAGGCGCCAGACTCAAGGTAATACCTTCCTCTGAAATGGGACTTCTGGTCTCCGAATGGAGGCGTGGGTTCGAATCCCACTTCTGACAATAACTTTTTTGACACCCTGTGGTTAACTGTAACACCCGTTAACAAACAAAATAACAATTAATGTGATTTATATATATTTTGAATCTTCTAACTTATTGATAATATTAGGGAAATTCTATACATTCATAAAATGAAAGTTTCTCTGAAAAAGCTCATGGTGGTAGTCTGTAACTCTAAAAGTTACTCAAGTAGGCAGGTACCAGTAATTACTTCAGTATTTCAATACTGAAATCCAGTATTTTTATTCCACTACCATTATTAAGTAGTTTCTTTACAGATAGATAGATAGATTTATTGATCCCACGAGGGGAATTATTATATAATCTCTCTCTCTCTCTCTCTCTCTCTCTCTCTCTCTCTCTCTCTCTATATATATATATATATATATATATATATATATATATATATATATATATATGCACATAATAAACCTATTACATAGGGAAATGACTGGTCTGCTTTGTACAACCAAATTATTGACCTGTGGGTTCAGTTCTCTAATGCAACAAAAGTGGTGTTTCCATCTCCTCCTTAACGGGTTCAGGTTTGTCAGAGACATTTTACAAACAGTTACATTTCCAAAGCCCTGTGTGCACTAATGATGCAGCAGCGCCCTCTGCTGATGACAGATGAGAAGATAAAGCTTACAGGCCCGACCCTGTTTAGCTTCCGAGATCAGACGAGATCGGGCGTGTTCAGGTTGGTATGCTGTTCTACAGACGGTGTTTGGGCTCCATTGTCTGTCCTTTCTATTCTTTATAAAGAACGAGGCTGGTGATTTTCTATATTTTTTGTAATAAAGAAATTCCCATTAAAAGGCAAAATCTAACAATTAATTAATTAATACACGAATTGATATGCAAACAAGTAATTGGCCAAAACTTGATATTATAAGTTGCGACTAAACTAAACGGTCAGAGTCGTCTGTGACGTTTTAAAATGGCCTACTTTAACGCTTAAACTGTGACGAGTGAGCTCACATTCAGCCTAACGTTAAACGTCCTCTGCTTGAATAAGACAGTAGTTAAATTTGCATCATAACAGCTTTTTGTTATTCTGACAATCAACATCAAAACGAAGTGCTTTAAGATTAGTAAGCAGTAATCAAACAGACTTCTGGCGAATAGAAAAGCACAGTTGTCAGGATGGCCGAGCGGTCTAAGGCGCCAGACTCAAGGTGACAAACCTTCCTAACTACGGGACTTCTGGTCTCCGAATGGAGGCGTGGGTTCGAATCCCACTTCTGACAATAACTTTTCTGAAGATTTGGAGTCATAAAGTGCCAACATAAGGTATCCCCTCACCACTTGTTCACGTTGTCATTTTTTCTTGGCACACTGAATCACTGTGGATACAAACAGAACTTTTTTGGCAGTGACGGTGAACAGCAGCACCTAAAAAGGTCTTAAATGTCAAAATCAAAAACAAAACCACGAACTTACCCACGGTCAAAAGGTTGAACACAATGTAATCAAATTCCAGATTTTCCTGGACACCTGGAATGCTTTTCCGACAGTCTTGAAGGAGTGTTCCCCACGTATGCTGAGCGCTTGTTGGCTGCCTTTCCTTCACTTTCCTTCACTCCAACTCATCCCAAACTTTCTCAAGTGGGTTTAGGTGGGGTGACTACAAATCACATATAAAAGACTTGATGAGGAAAAAACAGCTGTGTAGTTGGGTGATATTCCAGATCAAAGCAGTGGGCACACTATGTTATGAATATATTTTCATAATATATTTTCATATAAAATGTTGTATTTGGCATAATACATTGAATGGAGGATGGGATGGTGTACAGATAATTCTAACATGAACAAATGGGGATACAGTAAATATATAAGAGATAGCAAGTATTTCAAGGCATTGTATAGGAACGATGTGGAATAATATAGAACGATTAGGCCATATATGGCGGATAGTATGGCGCTATCCGTCATATATGACGTTTGTTTTTTTCCCGCAGTGAATGGCAGTGGACGGAATTTGGGATTTTCCTTCCGATGACGTTGAGCGACAGAAGGAGCCTGTGCGCATCTTTAAATAGGCTGTGTGCCGCCTGTTTCGTCGCTTACGGCCATACCACTCTGAACACGCCCGATCTCGTCTGATCTCGGAAGCTAAGCAGGGTCGGGCCTGGTTAGTACTTGGATGGGAGACCGCCTGGGAATACCAGGTGCTGTAAGCTTTTTCACTTCTCTTTGCAAACTGCAGAGGGCGCTGCTGCTTCTTCATTGGAGACAGAGCAAGAGAGAGGTAAGGAGGAACTTATTACCTCCTTCTTCATTTGTGCCTCTGCAAACTAAATTACTTTAACCAAATGTATATATAAAGCTGAGTCACAGCTGATGAAATGACGCTTAACAGGATGCGTGGTTATTGTCTGTTTTCAGGTTTCTCCTCTTCTGGGACTCAGACAGGGATTTGTTTTCCACCAGTTTTGGGTTTTGCAAGTCTTCTGTGAGAGTTTAAAAGATTTGTGCATTTGTGCAGAAGTGTTTGTGCATCTGAGGGTAAGCTAAGTTTTGTGATTGTTAAAAATTCAGTGTTTTTCCATGTTGTTTACATTCATAAAGCAACTACAGTTCAAATGTGCTGTAGAGCTGTAGTGGTGATGGTGACACTGACTGTGCTACTTTTAGAGAAGTAGAGGTCTTGTTGTGGGACATTCAGAGTTACAGTGGGAAATTACTGTTAAATTGGCCTCTATCGTTCTGAATAATAATTCTTTACTTTTAGGGATTACTACTATAACCTCCTACCTGTGGTTATTTTAGGGCTTAAAAGTGCAACAGCAATTTTAAATGCAGCAAATGAGTGCTGAAAGTGCTGACGACCGTTAATGAAAGCGAAAGTAATTCATGTTCAAATCTCAATGATCTGCAGGAGCGGGTTGTTCTACTATAACAGGAGGGATCAGTTTATGTGCTGGCAATGTAGATTTTTTTAGAGCAAAACAGCAGCAGCTGGTTAAATCAGCAGTTTATTCTATTCTATAAGTGAATCCAGTTATGTTGTTTATAGAATGATTTATTCTAGGGATGACTTAGCTGTGTTATTTTTATATTGACACCTACATACTGTACACCTGGATTAGTACAGTCCTAGTCTCCCACAGCCAGACCTGTCTGTACAGCGCCTCTGTGGACTTCATATTTTTGATGCGCATATGCAGCAGCAACGGCAAACCATGCAGTCTTATATTTCCTTTTTATGGAGAAGGTATTTCCAAAAGGTAAGAAAAAGAAATCCTTTATTATAATGTACGTTACAGTTGGTTTTAAAGTCATTTGTTGTGAGTAGGGGTTATGGTCATACTGTACCCTGTAATAATAGAATAGATACCCAGTCGTTAAAAAATAACTACAGTATAAGTTCTTTCTAAGTTTCCAAATTGTTACTAATTGTTAGTTTTCTACACTATTCCTTGTGAAAACAAATACAATCTTAGCTTTTTGTTAAAACATGTTTTATTTTCTGAAGTCAAAAAACTTGGTAGTGAATTGTGAGGTTAAACCTAAAAATAACTGTAGCTTTTGAGATTTTGTCAATGACTGCTTCATTACATTATAAATCACAATGTTAAGCTGTAGCAAAAACCTCAGCCCCACATCTATAACTGTCATTTCTTTTCCTTCATGCAGGTCTAACAGATGTGATACAAACACAGCAGACTGTGATGGCAAAAGTAGGAGAAGATGTCCATCTCAGCTGTCAGCTCATGCAGTCTAAAGATGTTCGTCAGGTCACATGGCAGAAACTTTCACCTGAGGGGAAGAAGAAGAATCTTGCCACCTACAACAAATACTTTGGGCAAACAGTGAATGATGGTTTTCAGGGGAAAGTGGAGTTTGAAGATGCTGGACTGCAGAACTGCTCCATAGTTATCAGGAAGGTGATGGAGCAGGATAAAGTCTGCTATCTCTGTTTGTTTAACACGTATCCTGATGGTTCTCTGACAGGCAGAACCTGCCTCAAACTCTATGGTGAAGACTAGGCCTGAAACTTATTTTCATTATCGATTAATCTGTTGATTATTTTCTAAGAAATCTTGTTTAATATCAGATATATTCACATTTATGAAGCTGGAACCAGTGAACTTTTGGCATTTCTGTAGGGACCTTTCTGCATTATTAAAGACATTTCCATAATCGTCAAACATTCACATTCCCCCTTAACAATTATCATGTCAAAGCTGATGTCTTTGAAAGAAATGAATTCATGTGAAACAGTATTTTTTTTAATGTTTTGTCTTTGCAGAGCTGCATGAACCCATTCTACAAATCAGAGAATCAAACTCTACTGAAGAGACAGTTGTGTCCTGCTCGGCCACAGGTCGTCCTGCTCCCACAGTAACTCTGAATGTCACACAACAAGACCTCTACTTCTCTAACAGCAGCACAGTCAGTGTCACCAACACCAATGGTACAGTCACCATCACCACTACAGCTCTACAGCACATTTAAACTGTAGTTGCTTTATGAATGTTTAATGTTCCATAGCACATTTTTTCCTCTTTTTCTAATACACTTCACTTTGATGGTTGTATTGATCGCACCAGTGGCCTTTGTTTGTGTTGCTGTAGTCGTCACTGTCCTGCTCAAACACAATCATAAGAACAGGTAATTTCAACATTAAGAGGATACACAGAGCTTAAAGAATCTATACAGACAACACCTATAAATAAATAATATATAAATGTTCTTAAATCCTTCAGTCTGTCACACAGGGACGCTGAGGAGAATGAGATGACACAAGAACCAATCGAAGACACTGATGAGTAAGACAGTTTCAGACTTATTCACTTGTACATATTTATTATTATTATTAATTGCTTCTTCAGAAAATGATTTAATCTGTGTTCTCTTTGTCTATTTTGGCATTTAAGTTCCTTCCAGTCTCTATATCTCTCTAACTAATGTGTTCTGATGCACTTTACTCTTCATGGTCCATTGTTTACTCATAGTCAGCCTGTTTATCCACATAACTGTTAACTGTCAGGGTAATTCAGTGATAGAAATATGTATGATGTATTGTAGTAATGTGAGCGGAAATTGGCCCATTGTCGTTTTTATCTGAAGGTCCAGAACAGCTTTAATGAATCCGGATACCGAGCACATCAGGCGACAGACATCTCAGGAGGAAAATCCAACAGAAGAGACACCAGAACCATCATTTTCCACAGTTTGAAGTCTGTTTATTGACAAACAACAACCCACAAGACTGTAGTTTCAATATGAAGTCAGTCAGACTTGAACTATGCTGCATCAAAAGCATGTGTTGGTAAAATGTGCAGGTATTGTAAAAGAATCAAAAGGTGTCCTGTAAAAGATGAATCTCTCATTTTATATCCCCAGATCAAAAAGATTAATGTACACAGAGGTTTTGATGTTTTTGTACTATTTTTTTTTTTTACCATATTTAACATTTTAAACTTTTTAAGATAAAATAAATAATTGAATATTAGCTTTGACTCAGAGAGGAACTACTTTAGTGTCACTGACATGTTGAATACAACCAGTTTCTCTTCTTCCTTGCTGGTGGGACGTTAAACTCTAGCAAGTATTTTGTAACTTCTTTTTTATTCTTGTAAAATGTAGATTCTGGTTTTGTTCTTTGCACTATTTACTGCTGCTATAGAGATTTATACAACAGAATATGTGGCATTTTTATATAGTGTGGAAAAGTTTTGCTCTGTTCTCTGAAGCTAGTTGGTTACATTTGCCTCATTGACAGTCATTTACATTATACTTTGGCTAATTATCCTTCTGAGCTTGTCTGCATAATTTTGACAACATAGCAGGAAGAGCACAATTGTCATACATCTTAAATATTGCCAAATTGTACCCTCATTCATTATGTGCAGTAAATGTATTGTTGTAGCCCACAGGTAAGATATACACTGCAAAAGCCAGTAACTTCAATGTGTGATTGTGCCAGTAATGCAGATTTATCTTCTTCATAGATGAGAAAAGTACCCTGCTGTCCACAGAGGTCATGCTCATCAAGAAATTCATGACAGCCGGACATTTAAGCCAAATAACACTTTCAGTTATTTAGTACTCTACAGTGGAGGAGCTCCATGCACACTGCTCTGCACAGTTTTGCTTTTTCTCCTTTTGCACCTGCTGAGAGAAGAAGAATTTTAGGTGTGCAGACACCTCAACTCACCAGTGTGGTAAAATGACATACAGCAACATTTTGATCCAAGAAAGAAAAAGAAAAAAAGGAAGAAAACTGAATTGGTCTTTACAGTTTTGAATAATACTGCAGTTAACTTGGGTTGTAGTTTTTTTGTGAAGGCTGACAACTAATCAGAGACTAATTGGTTTCACCTGATCTGAACTGTTGCCGCTGACAGACTCTGTGAGCTGATTGTTCTCAGCTGGTCTTGATTGCTGAGATGGCGAACTGATAAATGAGAGCATTGTTATTGCACTCACGGTAGGGGGGGCAGTTCGTAGACAGTATAATGGGGAGATGTTCCTGTGGTAGGACTGATGATAGTCAGGGACCGGGGAACTGTAGGGGTGCCCTGCCGCTTCTCAGCTCTGTGTGTGAGCGTCTGATTCGCTGCCAGCTGCTCCGTTGCTGGACCGACGATTCCCCAACGGGCTCTCGCTACATATGGACCGTGTCGGACCAGCGCCACAAGCCTAGACCGCCGGGGAGGGTCTTGTTTAACCGGGCAGCTAAGTGGTCATTTAAAAAACAAAACAAAACAAAAAAAACCCCACTTGAGCCCCCCCGCAGCTAACCCTGAGTGGGCCCCTTTCATGCAGAACATAACAGGCGAGTTTTATCATCTTTCATAAAGAGGATACTCAACATTTCAAACGCACGACATTTAACAGACCACTTTAAAACATTGGACACAAATTATGGAGTTAAATGTGTTAAATTTTAAACTGTTGGAGCTTTTTCACATTACAAACTAAAGTGTCGCAACCGCTGTCCAAGGTGCTGATCCTGCGACGGACATGACTGCGGGAGCTGTCCAGGCTCAGGGGCGGTTCTGGGAACTTTTAACTGGGGGGGGGCAAAGGGATGTCAAGAGGTGGCCACAATGTGTTAATGTGTGTGCACAATGTATGGAATTCTTTGTATGCATTAATCTAACAGGCTAAAACATAGATTAATAGGCTTCACTCAAAATGACTGACTAATCTGAATTATATAGTATACCATACATTATAGCATATGCTAATATAAGACAATTAGCCTGAATGTTTTTGGATGAAAAATTAAAACAGGCTTGTTTTAATCTGAAGAGACTAGCATGAAGTGACTGGATAAGTAACATGTATCAATACAGAGTTAGTGTGAATGTGATTTTTGGACAAAGCAACAATGTGTATTACCATCTTCAGGTTCCTGAGCTTTATTATAATAAATGATGCTCTGACCTATAACTAAACCTGTGCAAGTATTTGTGGTCATGGATCTATGACAAGCCATTCAAAGAGCGGATGAGGCCTTTTACCAAAAGGTGGCTACTTTGAAATAATAAGCTGACTTCATGGAAGCTATACCTCTGCTATAATGAAATAAGATTGCAAGACAAGTGTCACATTACTGTTCAGATTAAATAAGAATAATTATTATAAGATAACGTACGTTATGATTTTGGGATAATCTCAAGCCTTATGACTGATGCCTTGTTGATGTTCATTATGAGATCGGTGCTCAACATCTAGCCTAAACATTTTTCACATTAATGTTAGCAGAAAAACAAATGTAGTAATCTTTGTATCTACGTTACATCATGTATAAATAGTCTGTGTGTGAGTGTTTCTCTCGCTTACGGCCATACCACCCTGAACACGCCCGATCTCGTCTGATCTCGGAAGCTAAGCAGGGTCGGGCCTGGTTAGTACTTGGATGGGAGACCGCCTGGGAATACCAGGTGCTGTAAGCTTTTTCACTTCTCTTTGCAAACTGCAGAGGGCGCTGCTGCTTCTTCAGTGGAGACAGAGTAAGAGGGAGGCAAGGAGGAACCTATTACCTCCTTCATTTGTGCCTCTGCAGACTAAATTACTTTAACCAAATGTATATATAAAGCTGAGTCACAGCTGGTGAAATGACGCTTAACAGGATGCGTGATTATTGTCTGTTATCAGGTTTCTCTTCTGGGACTCAGACAAGATTTGGCTCCTGTGTAAAGTGTTTGTGCATCTAAGGGTAAGTTAAGTTTTGTGATTGTTAAAAATTCAGTGTTTTTTATTATTTAAGGCAGGTTTTGGCTGGATATATTTAAGATAAGGAGCCTCCATTTCCATATGTTTATTTAATAACTACACATTTTTGGTGAAGTGCTTTGTATTTATCAGTTGTGAGATATTGCAACGACCTGTTAGGCATCATTTTAGTCATTTTCTTATTAATAAAGTGATTCAGATGCTACTATGTTAGTCATTTATTTTTATTGTTAATATGGTGAGAGCGGTTTAGTTCAGATTCTGTATCATTCAACGATGGAGATAAAGACAGGTTCATGTGCACTGATTAACTGAGATTTTTTCTCTATTGGACTGAGGGATTATTGATCATTTTGGAGAAAGTCCTCAGTGGTATTTCATAACTGATGGTTCTGGTTTTGTTTTTGTTTTGTCTTCTTGAAGAAGGAAATCATTTTAGTTGGATTTAGAAATGGCATAATTGAAAGAAAAACTTCTGAAAAAAAAACCTGACATAGACAAAAGCATTGGTGTTCTTCCAGCATTTTCATTTACAGGAAAAATGATTTTCTAATGATGTTGAGATTTTAATGTAAAAAACGTTATGACGTATGTGCTTCATTCAATACGTAACTATATCCGGTTACTTATATTGTATTACTTGATTTGAAAATAGCTGTGACTCAAGTTTTTATATACATTTGGTTAAAGTAATTTAGTCTGCAGAGGCACAAATGAAAAAGCAGTTAATAAGTTCCTCCTTACCTCTCTTGCTCTGTCTCCACTGAAGAAGCAGCAACGCCCTCTGCAGTTTACAAAGAGAAGTGTCCACTGCCATTCATGCGGGAAAAAACCAAACGTCATATATGACGGATAGCGCCATACTATCCGCCATATATGGCCTAATCGTTCTATATTATTGCACATCGTTCCTGTACAATGCCTTGAAATACTTGCTATCTCTTATATATTTACTGTATCCCCATTTGTTCATGTTAGAATTATCTGTACACCATCCCATCCTCCATTCAATGTATTATGCGAAATACAACATTTTATATGAAAATTTATTCATAATATAGTGTGCCCACTGCTTTGATCTGGAATATCACCAAACTACACAGCTGTTTTTTCCTCATCAAGTCTTTTATATGTGATTTGTAGTCACCCCACCTAAACCCACTTGAGAAAGTTTGGGATGAGTTGGAGTGAAGGAAAGTGAAGGAAAGGCAGCCAACAAGCGCTCAGCATACGTGGGGAACACTCCTTCAAGACTGTCGGAAAAGCATTCCAGGTGACCACCTCATGAAGCCGGTTGAGATATTACCAAGAGCGTGCAAAGCTGTCATCAGAGCAAAAGGTGGCTGCTTCGAGGAATCTAAAATAGGAAAGGTATTTGGGTTTGTTTAACACTTTTGTGTATACGACATGATTCCATGTGTGTTATTGTATACTTCTGATGTCTTCGGTGTTGTCCTGCAACGCAGAAAATAGTAAGAAAAAACAGATACATTTTTAAAAATTAAAAAAGAAGAAAAGGAAAAAGAAGAAGAGAAAATCTGGAATTTGATTACATTGTGTCCAACCTTTTGACCGTGGGTAAGTTCCTGGTTTTGTTTTTGATTTTGACATTTAAGACCTTTTTAGGTGCTGCTGTTCACCGTCACTGCCAAAAAAGTTCTGTTTGTATCCACAGTGATTCAGTGTGCCAAGAAAAAATGACAACGTGAACAAGTGGTGAGGGGATACCTTAGTTTGGCACTTTATGACTCCAAGCTACCATTCCCAGGCTTTATGTGTCAGCCAAGCAGAAAAAAAAAAAAAAATAAATAAATAAATAAAAAAAACGCTCATACTCTGTTTTCCTATGGCTGTCTACAGGCCCCCTTCTCTCCCAGCGTCATGCAACAAATGTGATGCTTCATCTCCTCAATGTGCTGAGTTTTGTCAGGGACATTTCATTCGAAAACGGATGGTATCCTTTCTCTTGCAGCACTTCACTTAATACGTTTCTATGTAAATGAATGTGAATCAGCTGATTGCTGAAAAATACTAAATGAAACAGTGCAAACCAAAAGGGCAAAGTGCCAAATACAAAACACGTAGAATTGCTCTCTCTAGAGCTGTCAAATGAATACACCGCTTCTTTCTATGTGTATATGATTCAGCGATGAATAAGTCATTTTTCTTCTTCCACAGAGTGTCTGAAATGATGTAAAAACTGCAGCTGTGCTTTCCAGACACCTGTGTGCACTAATGAAGCAGCAGCAGCGCCCTCTGCTGACGACAGATGAGAAGAAAAAGCTTACAGCACCTGGTATTCCCAGGCGGTCTCCCATCCAAGTACTAACCAGGCCCGACCCTGCTTAGCTTCCGAGATCAGACGAGATCGGGCGTGTTCAGAGTGGTATGGCCGTAAGCGACGAAACAGGCGGCACACAGCCTATTTAAAGATGCGCACAGGCTCCTTCTGTCGCTCAACGTCATCGGAAGGAAAATCCCAAATTCCGTCCACTGCCATTCACTGCGGGAAAAAAACAAACGTCATATATGGCGGATAGCGCCATACTATCCGCCATATATGGCCTAATCGTTCTATATTATTGCACATCGTTCCTATACAATGCCTTGAAATACTTGCTATCTCTTATATATTTACTGTATCCCCATTTGTTCATGTTAGAATTATCTGTACACCATCCCATCCTCCATTCAATTTATTATGCCAAATACAACATTTTATATGAAAATATATTCATAATATAGTGTGCCCACTGCTTTGATCTGGAATATCACCAAACTACACAGCTGTTTTTTCCTCATCAAGTCTTTTATATGTGATTTGTAGTCACCCCACCTAAACCCACTTGAGAAAGTTTGGGATGAGTTGGAGTGAAGGAAAGTGAAGGAAAGGCAGCCAAGAAAGCGCTCAGCATACGTGGGGAACACTCCTTCAAGACTGTCGGAAAAGCATTCCAGGTGACCACCTCATGAAGCCGGTTGAGATATTACCAAGAGCGTGCAAAGCTGTCATCAGAGCAAAAGGTGGCTGCTTCGAGGAATCTAAAATAGGAAAGGTATTTGGGTTTGTTTAACACTTTTGTGTATACGACATGATTCCATGTGTGTTATTGTATACTTCTGATGTCTTCGGTGTTGTCCTGCAACGCAGAAAATAGTAAGAAAAAACAGATACATTTTTAAAAATTAAAAAAAAGAAAAGGAAAAAAAAAGAAGATAAAATCTGGAATTTGATTACATTGTGTCCAACCTTTTGACCGTGGGTAAGTTCCTGGTTTTGTTTTTGATTTTGACATTTAAGACCTTTTTAGGTGCTGCTGTTCACCGTCACTGCCAAAAAAGTTCTGTTTGTATCCACAGTGATTCAGTGTGCCAAGAAAAAATGACAACGTGAACAAGTGGTGAGGGGATACCTTAGTTTGGCACTTTATGACTCCAAGCTACCATTCCCAGGCTTTATGTGTCAGCCAAGCAGAAAAAATAAATAAATAAATAAATAAATAAAAAAAACGCTCATACTCTGTTTTCCTATGGCTGTCTACAGGCCCCCTTCTCTCCCAGCGTCATGCAACAAATGTGATGCTTCATCTCCTCAATGTGCTGAGTTTTGTCAGGGACATTTCATTCGAAAACGGATGGTATCCTTTCTCTTGCAGCACTTCACTTAATACGTTTCTATGTAAATGAATGTGAATCAGCTGATTGCTGAAAAATACTAAATGAAACAGTGCAAACCAAAAGGGCAAAGTGCCAAATACAAAACACGTAGAATTGCTCTCTCTAGAGCTGTCAAATGAATACACCGCTTCTTTCTATGTGTATATGATTCAGCGATGAATAAGTCATTTTTCTTCTTCCACAGAGTGTCTGAAATGATGTAAAAACTGCAGCTGTGCTTTCCAGACACCTGTGTGCACTAATGAAGCAGCAGCAGCGCCCTCTGCTGACGACAGATGAGAAGAAAAAGCTTACAGCACCTGGTATTCCCAGGCGGTCTCCCATCCAAGTACTAACCAGGCCCGACCCTGCTTAGCTTCCGAGATCAGACGAGATCGGGCGTGTTCAGAGTGGTATGGCCGTAAGCGACGAAACAGGCGGCACACAGCCTATTTAAAGATGCGCACAGGCTCCTTCTGTCGCTCAACGTCATCGGAAGGAAAATCCCAAATTCCGTCCACTGCCATTCACTGCGGGAAAAAAACAAACGTCATATATGACGGATAGCGCCATACTATCCGCCATATATGGCCTAATCGTTCTATATTATTGCACATCGTTCCTGTACAATGCCTTGAAATACTTGCTATCTCTTATATATTTACTGTATCCCCATTTGTTCATGTTAGAATTATCTGTACACCATCCCATCCTCCATTCAATTTATTATGCCAAATACAACATTTTATATGAAAATTTATTCATAATATAGTGTGCCCACTGCTTTGATCTGGAATATCACCAAACTACACAGCTGTTTTTTCCTCATCAAGTCTTTTATATGTGATTTGTAGTCACCCCACCTAAACCCACTTGAGAAAGTTTGGGATGAGTTGGAGTGAAGGAAAGTGAAGGAAAGGCAGCCAACAAGCGCTCAGCATACGTGGGGAACACTCCTTCAAGACTGTCGGAAAAGCATTCCAGGTGACCACCTCATGAAGCCGGTTGAGATATTACCAAGAGCGTGCAAAGCTGTCATCAGAGCAAAAGGTGGCTGCTTCGAGGAATCTAAAATAGGAAAGGTATTTGGGTTTGTTTAACACTTTTGTGTATACGACATGATTCCATGTGTGTTATTGTATACTTCTGATGTCTTCGGTGTTGTCCTGCAACGCAGAAAATAGTAAGAAAAAACAGATACATTTTTAAAAATTAAAAAAAAGAAAAGGAAAAAAAAAGAAGATAAAATCTGGAATTTGATTACATTGTGTCCAACCTTTTGACCGTGGGTAAGTTCCTGGTTTTGTTTTTGATTTTGACATTTAAGACCTTTTTAGGTGCTGCTGTTCACCGTCACTGCCAAAAAAGTTCTGTTTGTATCCACAGTGATTCAGTGTGCCAAGAAAAAATGACAACGTGAACAAGTGGTGAGGGGATACCTTAGTTTGGCACTTTATGACTCCAAGCTACCATTCCCAGGCTTTATGTGTCAGCCAAGCAGAAAAAAAAAAAAAAATAAATAAATAAATAAAAAAAACGCTCATACTCTGTTTTCCTATGGCTGTCTACAGGCCCCCTTCTCTCCCAGCGTCATGCAACAAATGTGATGCTTCATCTCCTCAATGTGCTGAGTTTTGTCAGGGACATTTCATTCGAAAACGGATGGTATCCTTTCTCTTGCAGCACTTCACTTAATACGTTTCTATGTAAATGAATGTGAATCAGCTGATTGCTGAAAAATACTAAATGAAACAGTGCAAACCAAAAGGGCAAAGTGCCAAATACAAAACACGTAGAATTGCTCTCTCTAGAGCTGTCAAATGAATACACCGCTTCTTTCTATGTGTATATGATTCAGCGATGAATAAGTCATTTTTCTTCTTCCACAGAGTGTCTGAAATGATGTAAAAACTGCAGCTGTGCTTTCCAGACACCTGTGTGCACTAATGAAGCAGCAGCAGCGCCCTCTGCTGACGACAGATGAGAAGAAAAAGCTTACAGCACCTGGTATTCCCAGGCGGTCTCCCATCCAAGTACTAACCAGGCCCGACCCTGCTTAGCTTCCGAGATCAGACGAGATCGGGCGTGTTCAGAGTGGTATGGCCGTAAGCGACGAAACAGGCGGCACACAGCCTATTTAAAGATGCGCACAGGCTCCTTCTGTCGCTCAACGTCATCGGAAGGAAAATCCCAAATTCCGTCCACTGCCATTCACTGCGGGAAAAAAACAAACGTCATATATGGCGGATAGCGCCATACTATCCGCCATATATGGCCTAATCGTTCTATATTATTGCACATCGTTCCTATACAATGCCTTGAAATACTTGCTATCTCTTATATATTTACTGTATCCCCATTTGTTCATGTTAGAATTATCTGTACACCATCCCATCCTCCATTCAATTTATTATGCCAAATACAACATTTTATATGAAAATATATTCATAATATAGTGTGCCCACTGCTTTGATCTGGAATATCACCAAACTACACAGCTGTTTTTTCCTCATCAAGTCTTTTATATGTGATTTGTAGTCACCCCACCTAAACCCACTTGAGAAAGTTTGGGATGAGTTGGAGTGAAGGAAAGTGAAGGAAAGGCAGCCAAGAAAGCGCTCAGCATACGTGGGGAACACTCCTTCAAGACTGTCGGAAAAGCATTCCAGGTGACCACCTCATGAAGCCGGTTGAGATATTACCAAGAGCGTGCAAAGCTGTCATCAGAGCAAAAGGTGGCTGCTTCGAGGAATCTAAAATAGGAAAGGTATTTGGGTTTGTTTAACACTTTTGTGTATACGACATGATTCCATGTGTGTTATTGTATACTTCTGATGTCTTCGGTGTTGTCCTGCAACGCAGAAAATAGTAAGAAAAAACAGATACATTTTTAAAAATTAAAAAAAAGAAAAGGAAAAAAAAAGAAGATAAAATCTGGAATTTGATTACATTGTGTCCAACCTTTTGACCGTGGGTAAGTTCCTGGTTTTGTTTTTGATTTTGACATTTAAGACCTTTTTAGGTGCTGCTGTTCACCGTCACTGCCAAAAAAGTTCTGTTTGTATCCACAGTGATTCAGTGTGCCAAGAAAAAATGACAACGTGAACAAGTGGTGAGGGGATACCTTAGTTTGGCACTTTATGACTCCAAGCTACCATTCCCAGGCTTTATGTGTCAGCCAAGCAGAAAAAATAAATAAATAAATAAATAAATAAAAAAAACGCTCATACTCTGTTTTCCTATGGCTGTCTACAGGCCCCCTTCTCTCCCAGCGTCATGCAACAAATGTGATGCTTCATCTCCTCAATGTGCTGAGTTTTGTCAGGGACATTTCATTCGAAAACGGATGGTATCCTTTCTCTTGCAGCACTTCACTTAATACGTTTCTATGTAAATGAATGTGAATCAGCTGATTGCTGAAAAATACTAAATGAAACAGTGCAAACCAAAAGGGCAAAGTGCCAAATACAAAACACGTAGAATTGCTCTCTCTAGAGCTGTCAAATGAATACACCGCTTCTTTCTATGTGTATATGATTCAGCGATGAATAAGTCATTTTTCTTCTTCCACAGAGTGTCTGAAATGATGTAAAAACTGCAGCTGTGCTTTCCAGACACCTGTGTGCACTAATGAAGCAGCAGCAGCGCCCTCTGCTGACGACAGATGAGAAGAAAAAGCTTACAGCACCTGGTATTCCCAGGCGGTCTCCCATCCAAGTACTAACCAGGCCCGACCCTGCTTAGCTTCCGAGATCAGACGAGATCGGGCGTGTTCAGAGTGGTATGGCCGTAAGCGACGAAACAGGCGGCACACAGCCTATTTAAAGATGCGCACAGGCTCCTTCTGTCGCTCAACGTCATCGGAAGGGAAATCCCATATTCCGTCCACTGCCATTCACTGCGGGAAAAAAACAAACGTCATATATGACGGATAGCGCCATACTATCCGCCATATATGGCCTAATCGTTCTATATTATTGCACATCGTTCCTATACAATGCCTTGAAATACTTGCTATCTCTTATATATTTACTGTATCCCCATTTGTTCATGTTAGAATTATCTGTACACCATCCCATCCTCCATTCAATGTATTATGCCAAATACAACATTTTATATGAAAATATATTCATAATATAGTGTGCCCACTGCTTTGATCTGGAATATCACCCAACTACACAGCTGTTTTTTCCTCATCAAGTCTTTTATATGTGATTTGTAGTCACCCCACCTAAACCCACTTGAGAAAGTTTGGGATGAGTTGGAGTGAAGGAAAGTGAAGGAAAGGCAGCCAACAAGCGCTCAGCATACGTGGGGAACACTCCTTCAAGACTGTCGGAAAAGCATTCCAGGTGACCACCTCATGAAGCCGGTTGAGATATTACCAAGAGCGTGCAAAGCTGTCATCAGAGCAAAAGGTGGCTGCTTCGAGGAATCTAAAATAGGAAAGGTATTTGGGTTTGTTTAACACTTTTGTGTATACGACATGGTTCCATGTGTGTTATTGTATACTTCTGATGTCTTCGGTGTTGTCCTGCAACGCAGAAAATAGTAAGAAAAAACAGATACATTTTTAAAAATTAAAAAAAAGAAAAGGAAAAAAAAGAAGATAAAATCTGGAATTTGATTACATTGTGTCCAACCTTTTGACCGTGGGTAAGTTCCTGGTTTTGTTTTTGATTTTGACATTTAAGACCTTTTTAGGTGCTGCTGTTCACCGTCACTGCCAAAAAAGTTCTGTTTGTATCCACAGTGATTCAGTGTGCCAAGAAAAAATGACAACGTGAACAAGTGGTGAGGGGATACCTTAGTTTGGCACTTTATGACTCCAAGCTACCATTCCCAGGCTTTATGTGTCAGCCAAGCAGAAAAAATAAATAAATAAATAAATAAATAAAAAAAACGCTCATACTCTGTTTTCCTATGGCTGTCTACAGGCCCCCTTCTCTCCCAGCGTCATGCAACAAATGTGATGCTTCATCTCCTCAATGTGCTGAGTTTTGTCAGGGACATTTCATTCGAAAACGGATGGTATCCTTTCTCTTGCAGCACTTCACTTAATACGTTTCTATGTAAATGAATGTGAATCAGCTGATTGCTGAAAAATACTAAATGAAACAGTGCAAACCAAAAGGGCAAAGTGCCAAATACAAAACACGTAGAATTGCTCTCTCTAGAGCTGTCAAATGAATACACCGCTTCTTTCTATGTGTATATGATTCAGCGATGAATAAGTCATTTTTCTTCTTCCACAGAGTGTCTGAAATGATGTAAAAACTGCAGCTGTGCTTTCCAGACACCTGTGTGCACTAATGAAGCAGCAGCAGCGCCCTCTGCTGACGACAGATGAGAAGAAAAAGCTTACAGCACCTGGTATTCCCAGGCGGTCTCCCATCCAAGTACTAACCAGGCCCGACCCTGCTTAGCTTCCGAGATCAGACGAGATCGGGCGTGTTCAGAGTGGTATGGCCGTAAGCGACGGAACAGGCGGCACACAGCCTATTTAAAGATGCGCACAGGCTCCTTCTGTCGCTCAACGTCATCGGAAGGAAAATCCCAAATTCCGTCCACTGCCATTCACTGCGGGAAAAAAACAAACGTCATATATGACGGATAGCGCCATACTATCCGCCATATATGGCCTAATCGTTCTATATTATTGCACATCGTTCCTATACAATGCCTTGAAATACTTGCTATCTCTTATATATTTACTGTATCCCCATTTGTTCATGTTAGAATTATCTGTACACCATCCCATCCTCCATTCAATGTATTATGCCAAATACAACATTTTATATGAAAATATATTCATAATATAGTGTGCCCACTGCTTTGATCTGGAATATCACCCAACTACACAGCTGTTTTTTCCTCATCAAGTCTTTTATATGTGATTTGTAGTCACCCCACCTAAACCCACTTGAGAAAGTTTGGGATGAGTTGGAGTGAAGGAAAGTGAAGGAAAGGCAGCCAACAAGCGCTCAGCATACGTGGGGAACACTCCTTCAAGACTGTCGGAAAAGCATTCCAGGTGACCACCTCATGAAGCCGGTTGAGATATTACCAAGAGCGTGCAAAGCTGTCATCAGAGCAAAAGGTGGCTGCTTCGAGGAATCTAAAATAGGAAAGGTATTTGGGTTTGTTTAACACTTTTGTGTATACGACATGATTCCATGTGTGTTATTGTATACTTCTGATGTCTTCGGTGTTGTCCTGCAACGCAGAAAATAGTAAGAAAAAACAGATACATTTTTAAAAATTAAAAAAAAGAAAAGGAAAAAAAAGAAGATAAAATCTGGAATTTGATTACATTGTGTCCAACCTTTTGACCGTGGGTAAGTTCCTGGTTTTGTTTTTGATTTTGACATTTAAGACCTTTTTAGGTGCTGCTGTTCACCGTCACTGCCAAAAAAGTTCTGTTTGTATCCACAGTGATTCAGTGTGCCAAGAAAAAATGACAACGTGAACAAGTGGTGAGGGGATACCTTAGTTTGGCACTTTATGACTCCAAGCTACCATTCCCAGGCTTTATGTGTCAGCCAAGCAGAAAAAATAAATAAATAAATAAATAAATAAAAAAAACGCTCATACTCTGTTTTCCTATGGCTGTCTACAGGCCCCCTTCTCTCCCAGCGTCATGCAACAAATGTGATGCTTCATCTCCTCAATGTGCTGAGTTTTGTCAGGGACATTTCATTCGAAAACGGATGGTATCCTTTCTCTTGCAGCACTTCACTTAATACGTTTCTATGTAAATGAATGTGAATCAGCTGATTGCTGAAAAATACTAAATGAAACAGTGCAAACCAAAAGGGCAAAGTGCCAAATACAAAACACGTAGAATTGCTCTCTCTAGAGCTGTCAAATGAATACACCGCTTCTTTCTATGTGTATATGATTCAGCGATGAATAAGTCATTTTTCTTCTTCCACAGAGTGTCTGAAATGATGTAAAAACTGCAGCTGTGCTTTCCAGACACCTGTGTGCACTAATGAAGCAGCAGCAGCGCCCTCTGCTGACGACAGATGAGAAGAAAAAGCTTACAGCACCTGGTATTCCCAGGCGGTCTCCCATCCAAGTACTAACCAGGCCCGACCCTGCTTAGCTTCCGAGATCAGACGAGATCGGGCGTGTTCAGAGTGGTATGGCCGTAAGCGACGAAACAGGCGGCACACAGCCTATTTAAAGATGCGCACAGGCTCCTTCTGTCGCTCAACGTCATCGGAAGGAAAATCCCAAATTCCGTCCACTGCCATTCACTGCGGGAAAAAAACAAACGTCATATATGGCGGATAGCGCCATACTATCCGCCATATATGGCCTAATCGTTCTATATTATTGCACATCGTTCCTATACAATGCCTTGAAATACTTGCTATCTCTTATATATTTACTGTATCCCCATTTGTTCATGTTAGAATTATCTGTACACCATCCCATCCTCCATTCAATTTATTATGCCAAATACAACATTTTATATGAAAATATATTCATAATATAGTGTGCCCACTGCTTTGATCTGGAATATCACCAAACTACACAGCTGTTTTTTCCTCATCAAGTCTTTTATATGTGATTTGTAGTCACCCCACCTAAACCCACTTGAGAAAGTTTGGGATGAGTTGGAGTGAAGGAAAGTGAAGGAAAGGCAGCCAAGAAAGCGCTCAGCATACGTGGGGAACACTCCTTCAAGACTGTCGGAAAAGCATTCCAGGTGACCACCTCATGAAGCCGGTTGAGATATTACCAAGAGCGTGCAAAGCTGTCATCAGAGCAAAAGGTGGCTGCTTCGAGGAATCTAAAATAGGAAAGGTATTTGGGTTTGTTTAACACTTTTGTGTATACGACATGATTCCATGTGTGTTATTGTATACTTCTGATGTCTTCGGTGTTGTCCTGCAACGCAGAAAATAGTAAGAAAAAACAGATACATTTTTAAAAATTAAAAAAAAGAAAAGGAAAAAAAAAGAAGATAAAATCTGGAATTTGATTACATTGTGTCCAACCTTTTGACCGTGGGTAAGTTCCTGGTTTTGTTTTTGATTTTGACATTTAAGACCTTTTTAGGTGCTGCTGTTCACCGTCACTGCCAAAAAAGTTCTGTTTGTATCCACAGTGATTCAGTGTGCCAAGAAAAAATGACAACGTGAACAAGTGGTGAGGGGATACCTTAGTTTGGCACTTTATGACTCCAAGCTACCATTCCCAGGCTTTATGTGTCAGCCAAGCAGAAAAAATAAATAAATAAATAAATAAATAAAAAAAACGCTCATACTCTGTTTTCCTATGGCTGTCTACAGGCCCCCTTCTCTCCCAGCGTCATGCAACAAATGTGATGCTTCATCTCCTCAATGTGCTGAGTTTTGTCAGGGACATTTCATTCGAAAACGGATGGTATCCTTTCTCTTGCAGCACTTCACTTAATACGTTTCTATGTAAATGAATGTGAATCAGCTGATTGCTGAAAAATACTAAATGAAACAGTGCAAACCAAAAGGGCAAAGTGCCAAATACAAAACACGTAGAATTGCTCTCTCTAGAGCTGTCAAATGAATACACCGCTTCTTTCTATGTGTATATGATTCAGCGATGAATAAGTCATTTTTCTTCTTCCACAGAGTGTCTGAAATGATGTAAAAACTGCAGCTGTGCTTTCCAGACACCTGTGTGCACTAATGAAGCAGCAGCAGCGCCCTCTGCTGACGACAGATGAGAAGAAAAAGCTTACAGCACCTGGTATTCCCAGGCGGTCTCCCATCCAAGTACTAACCAGGCCCGACCCTGCTTAGCTTCCGAGATCAGACGAGATCGGGCGTGTTCAGAGTGGTATGGCCGTAAGCGACGAAACAGGCGGCACACAGCCTATTTAAAGATGCGCACAGGCTCCTTCTGTCGCTCAACGTCATCGGAAGGGAAATCCCATATTCCGTCCACTGCCATTCACTGCGGGAAAAAAACAAACGTCATATATGACGGATAGCGCCATACTATCCGCCATATATGGCCTAATCGTTCTATATTATTGCACATCGTTCCTATACAATGCCTTGAAATACTTGCTATCTCTTATATATTTACTGTATCCCCATTTGTTCATGTTAGAATTATCTGTACACCATCCCATCCTCCATTCAATGTATTATGCCAAATACAACATTTTATATGAAAATATATTCATAATATAGTGTGCCCACTGCTTTGATCTGGAATATCACCCAACTACACAGCTGTTTTTTCCTCATCAAGTCTTTTATATGTGATTTGTAGTCACCCCACCTAAACCCACTTGAGAAAGTTTGGGATGAGTTGGAGTGAAGGAAAGTGAAGGAAAGGCAGCCAACAAGCGCTCAGCATACGTGGGGAACACTCCTTCAAGACTGTCGGAAAAGCATTCCAGGTGACCACCTCATGAAGCCGGTTGAGATATTACCAAGAGCGTGCAAAGCTGTCATCAGAGCAAAAGGTGGCTGCTTCGAGGAATCTAAAATAGGAAAGGTATTTGGGTTTGTTTAACACTTTTGTGTATACGACATGGTTCCATGTGTGTTATTGTATACTTCTGATGTCTTCGGTGTTGTCCTGCAACGCAGAAAATAGTAAGAAAAAACAGATACATTTTTAAAAATTAAAAAAAAGAAAAGGAAAAAAAAGAAGATAAAATCTGGAATTTGATTACATTGTGTCCAACCTTTTGACCGTGGGTAAGTTCCTGGTTTTGTTTTTGATTTTGACATTTAAGACCTTTTTAGGTGCTGCTGTTCACCGTCACTGCCAAAAAAGTTCTGTTTGTATCCACAGTGATTCAGTGTGCCAAGAAAAAATGACAACGTGAACAAGTGGTGAGGGGATACCTTAGTTTGGCACTTTATGACTCCAAGCTACCATTCCCAGGCTTTATGTGTCAGCCAAGCAGAAAAAATAAATAAATAAATAAATAAATAAAAAAAACGCTCATACTCTGTTTTCCTATGGCTGTCTACAGGCCCCCTTCTCTCCCAGCGTCATGCAACAAATGTGATGCTTCATCTCCTCAATGTGCTGAGTTTTGTCAGGGACATTTCATTCGAAAACGGATGGTATCCTTTCTCTTGCAGCACTTCACTTAATACGTTTCTATGTAAATGAATGTGAATCAGCTGATTGCTGAAAAATACTAAATGAAACAGTGCAAACCAAAAGGGCAAAGTGCCAAATACAAAACACGTAGAATTGCTCTCTCTAGAGCTGTCAAATGAATACACCGCTTCTTTCTATGTGTATATGATTCAGCGATGAATAAGTCATTTTTCTTCTTCCACAGAGTGTCTGAAATGATGTAAAAACTGCAGCTGTGCTTTCCAGACACCTGTGTGCACTAATGAAGCAGCAGCAGCGCCCTCTGCTGACGACAGATGAGAAGAAAAAGCTTACAGCACCTGGTATTCCCAGGCGGTCTCCCATCCAAGTACTAACCAGGCCCGACCCTGCTTAGCTTCCGAGATCAGACGAGATCGGGCGTGTTCAGAGTGGTATGGCCGTAAGCGACGAAACAGGCGGCACACAGCCTATTTAAAGATGCGCACAGGCTCCTTCTGTCGCTCAACGTCATCGGAAGGAAAATCCCAAATTCCGTCCACTGCCATTCACTGCGGGAAAAAAACAAACGTCATATATGGCGGATAGCGCCATACTATCCGCCATATATGGCCTAATCGTTCTATATTATTGCACATCGTTCCTATACAATGCCTTGAAATACTTGCTATCTCTTATATATTTACTGTATCCCCATTTGTTCATGTTAGAATTATCTGTACACCATCCCATCCTCCATTCAATTTATTATGCCAAATACAACATTTTATATGAAAATATATTCATAATATAGTGTGCCCACTGCTTTGATCTGGAATATCACCAAACTACACAGCTGTTTTTTCCTCATCAAGTCTTTTATATGTGATTTGTAGTCACCCCACCTAAACCCACTTGAGAAAGTTTGGGATGAGTTGGAGTGAAGGAAAGTGAAGGAAAGGCAGCCAAGAAAGCGCTCAGCATACGTGGGGAACACTCCTTCAAGACTGTCGGAAAAGCATTCCAGGTGACCACCTCATGAAGCCGGTTGAGATATTACCAAGAGCGTGCAAAGCTGTCATCAGAGCAAAAGGTGGCTGCTTCGAGGAATCTAAAATAGGAAAGGTATTTGGGTTTGTTTAACACTTTTGTGTATACGACATGATTCCATGTGTGTTATTGTATACTTCTGATGTCTTCGGTGTTGTCCTGCAACGCAGAAAATAGTAAGAAAAAACAGATACATTTTTAAAAATTAAAAAAAAGAAAAGGAAAAAAAAAGAAGATAAAATCTGGAATTTGATTACATTGTGTCCAACCTTTTGACCGTGGGTAAGTTCCTGGTTTTGTTTTTGATTTTGACATTTAAGACCTTTTTAGGTGCTGCTGTTCACCGTCACTGCCAAAAAAGTTCTGTTTGTATCCACAGTGATTCAGTGTGCCAAGAAAAAATGACAACGTGAACAAGTGGTGAGGGGATACCTTAGTTTGGCACTTTATGACTCCAAGCTACCATTCCCAGGCTTTATGTGTCAGCCAAGCAGAAAAAAAAAAATAAATAAATAAATAAATTAAAAAAACGCTCATACTCTGTTTTCCTATGGCTGTCTACAGGCCCCCTTCTCTCCCAGCGTCATGCAACAAATGTGATGCTTCATCTCCTCAATGTGCTGAGTTTTGTCAGGGACATTTCATTCGAAAACGGATGGTATCCTTTCTCTTGCAGCACTTCACTTAATACGTTTCTATGTAAATGAATGTGAATCAGCTGATTGCTGAAAAATACTAAATGAAACAGTGCAAACCAAAAGGGCAAAGTGCCAAATACAAAACACGTAGAATTGCTCTCTCTAGAGCTGTCAAATGAATACACCGCTTCTTTCTATGTGTATATGATTCAGCGATGAATAAGTCATTTTTCTTCTTCCACAGAGTGTCTGAAATGATGTAAAAACTGCAGCTGTGCTTTCCAGACACCTGTGTGCACTAATGAAGCAGCAGCAGCGCCCTCTGCTGACGACAGATGAGAAGAAAAAGCTTACAGCACCTGGTATTCCCAGGCGGTCTCCCATCCAAGTACTAACCAGGCCCGACCCTGCTTAGCTTCCGAGATCAGACGAGATCGGGCGTGTTCAGAGTGGTATGGCCGTAAGCGACGAAACAGGCGGCACACAGCCTATTTAAAGATGCGCACAGGCTCCTTCTGTCGCTCAACGTCATCGGAAGGGAAATCCCATATTCCGTCCACTGCCATTCACTGCGGGAAAAAAACAAACGTCATATATGACGGATAGCGCCATACTATCCGCCATATATGGCCTAATCGTTCTATATTATTGCACATCGTTCCTATACAATGCCTTGAAATACTTGCTATCTCTTATATATTTACTGTATCCCCATTTGTTCATGTTAGAATTATCTGTACACCATCCCATCCTCCATTCAATGTATTATGCCAAATACAACATTTTATATGAAAATATATTCATAATATAGTGTGCCCACTGCTTTGATCTGGAATATCACCCAACTACACAGCTGTTTTTTCCTCATCAAGTCTTTTATATGTGATTTGTAGTCACCCCACCTAAACCCACTTGAGAAAGTTTGGGATGAGTTGGAGTGAAGGAAAGTGAAGGAAAGGCAGCCAACAAGCGCTCAGCATACGTGGGGAACACTCCTTCAAGACTGTCGGAAAAGCATTCCAGGTGACCACCTCATGAAGCCGGTTGAGATATTACCAAGAGCGTGCAAAGCTGTCATCAGAGCAAAAGGTGGCTGCTTCGAGGAATCTAAAATAGGAAAGGTATTTGGGTTTGTTTAACACTTTTGTGTATACGACATGGTTCCATGTGTGTTATTGTATACTTCTGATGTCTTCGGTGTTGTCCTGCAACGCAGAAAATAGTAAGAAAAAACAGATACATTTTTAAAAATTAAAAAAAAGAAAAGGAAAAAAAAGAAGAGAAAATCTGGAATTTGATTACATTGTGTCCAACCTTTTGACCGTGGGTAAGTTCCTGGTTTTGTTTTTGATTTTGACATTTAAGACCTTTTTAGGTGCTGCTGTTCACCGTCACTGCCAAAAAAGTTCTGTTTGTATCCACAGTGATTCAGTGTGCCAAGAAAAAATGACAACGTGAACAAGTGGTGAGGGGATACCTTAGTTTGGCACTTTATGACTCCAAGCTACCATTCCCAGGCTTTATGTGTCAGCCAAGCAGAAAAAATAAATAAATAAATAAATAAATAAAAAAAACGCTCATACTCTGTTTTCCTATGGCTGTCTACAGGCCCCCTTCTCTCCCAGCGTCATGCAACAAATGTGATGCTTCATCTCCTCAATGTGCTGAGTTTTGTCAGGGACATTTCATTCGAAAACGGATGGTATCCTTTCTCTTGCAGCACTTCACTTAATACGTTTCTATGTAAATGAATGTGAATCAGCTGATTGCTGAAAAATACTAAATGAAACAGTGCAAACCAAAAGGGCAAAGTGCCAAATACAAAACACGTAGAATTGCTCTCTCTAGAGCTGTCAAATGAATACACCGCTTCTTTCTATGTGTATATGATTCAGCGATGAATAAGTCATTTTTCTTCTTCCACAGAGTGTCTGAAATGATGTAAAAACTGCAGCTGTGCTTTCCAGACACCTGTGTGCACTAATGAAGCAGCAGCAGCGCCCTCTGCTGACGACAGATGAGAAGAAAAAGCTTACAGCACCTGGTATTCCCAGGCGGTCTCCCATCCAAGTACTAACCAGGCCCGACCCTGCTTAGCTTCCGAGATCAGACGAGATCGGGCGTGTTCAGAGTGGTATGGCCGTAAGCGACGGAACAGGCGGCACACAGCCTATTTAAAGATGCGCACAGGCTCCTTCTGTCGCTCAACGTCATCGGAAGGAAAATCCCAAATTCCGTCCACTGCCATTCACTGCGGGAAAAAAACAAACGTCATATATGACGGATAGCGCCATACTATCCGCCATATATGGCCTAATCGTTCTATATTATTGCACATCGTTCCTATACAATGCCTTGAAATACTTGCTATCTCTTATATATTTACTGTATCCCCATTTGTTCATGTTAGAATTATCTGTACACCATCCCATCCTCCATTCAATTTATTATGCCAAATACAACATTTTATATGAAAATATATTCATAATATAGTGTGCCCACTGCTTTGATCTGGAATATCACCCAACTACACAGCTGTTTTTTCCTCATCAAGTCTTTTATATGTGATTTGTAGTCACCCCACCTAAACCCACTTGAGAAAGTTTGGGATGAGTTGGAGTGAAGGAAAGTGAAGGAAAGGCAGCCAACAAGCGCTCAGCATACGTGGGGAACACTCCTTCAAGACTGTCGGAAAAGCATTCCAGGTGACCACCTCATGAAGCCGGTTGAGATATTACCAAGAGCGTGCAAAGCTGTCATCAGAGCAAAAGGTGGCTGCTTCGAGGAATCTAAAATAGGAAAGGTATTTGGGTTTGTTTAACACTTTTGTGTATACGACATGATTCCATGTGTGTTATTGTATACTTCTGATGTCTTCGGTGTTGTCCTGCAACGCAGAAAATAGTAAGAAAAAACAGATACATTTTTAAAAATTAAAAAAAAGAAAAGGAAAAAAAAAGAAGATAAAATCTGGAATTTGATTACATTGTGTCCAACCTTTTGACCGTGGGTAAGTTCCTGGTTTTGTTTTTGATTTTGACATTTAAGACCTTTTTAGGTGCTGCTGTTCACCGTCACTGCCAAAAAAGTTCTGTTTTTATCCACAGTGATTCAGTGTGCCAAGAAAAAATGACAACGTGAACAAGTGGTGAGGGGATACCTTAGTTTGGCACTTTATGACTCCAAGCTACCATTCCCAGGCTTTATGTGTCAGCCAAGCAGAAAAAATAAATAAATAAATAAATAAATTAAAAAAACGCTCATACTCTGTTTTCCTATGGCTGTCTACAGGCCCCCTTCTCTCCCAGCGTCATGCAACAAATGTGATGCTTCATCTCCTCAATGTGCTGAGTTTTGTCAGGGACATTTCATTCGAAAACGGATGGTATCCTTTCTCTTGCAGCACTTCACTTAATACGTTTCTATGTAAATGAATGTGAATCAGCTGATTGCTGAAAAATACTAAATGAAACAGTGCAAACCAAAAGGGCAAAGTGCCAAATACAAAACACGTAGAATTGCTCTCTCTAGAGCTGTCAAATGAATACACCGCTTCTTTCTATGTGTATATGATTCAGCGATGAATAAGTCATTTTTCTTCTTCCACAGAGTGTCTGAAATGATGTAAAAACTGCAGCTGTGCTTTCCAGACACCTGTGTGCACTAATGAAGCAGCAGCAGCGCCCTCTGCTGACGACAGATGAGAAGAAAAAGCTTACAGCACCTGGTATTCCCAGGCGGTCTCCCATCCAAGTACTAACCAGGCCCGACCCTGCTTAGCTTCCGAGATCAGACGAGATCGGGCGTGTTCAGAGTGGTATGGCCGTAAGCGACGAAACAGGCGGCACACAGCCTATTTAAAGATGCGCACAGGCTCCTTCTGTCGCTCAACGTCATCGGAAGGAAAATCCCAAATTCCGTCCACTGCCATTCACTGCGGGAAAAAAACAAACGTCATATATGACGGATAGCGCCATACTATCCGCCATATATGGCCTAATCGTTCTATATTATTGCACATCGTTCCTGTACAATGCCTTGAAATACTTGCTATCTCTTATATATTTACTGTATCCCCATTTGTTCATGTTAGAATTATCTGTACACCATCCCATCCTCCATTCAATGTATTATGCGAAATACAACATTTTATATGAAAATTTATTCATAATATAGTGTGCCCACTGCTTTGATCTGGAATATCACCAAACTACACAGCTGTTTTTTCCTCATCAAGTCTTTTATATGTGATTTGTAGTCACCCCACCTAAACCCACTTGAGAAAGTTTGGGATGAGTTGGAGTGAAGGAAAGTGAAGGAAAGGCAGCCAACAAGCGCTCAGCATACGTGGGGAACACTCCTTCAAGACTGTCGGAAAAGCATTCCAGGTGACCACCTCATGAAGCCGGTTGAGATATTACCAAGAGCGTGCAAAGCTGTCATCAGAGCAAAAGGTGGCTGCTTCGAGGAATCTAAAATAGGAAAGGTATTTGGGTTTGTTTAACACTTTTGTGTATACGACATGATTCCATGTGTGTTATTGTATACTTCTGATGTCTTCGGTGTTGTCCTGCAACGCAGAAAATAGTAAGAAAAAACAGATACATTTTTAAAAATTAAAAAAAAGAAAAGGAAAAAAAAGAAGAGAAAATCTGGAATTTGATTACATTGTGTCCAACCTTTTGACCGTGGGTAAGTTCCTGGTTTTGTTTTTGATTTTGACATTTAAGACCTTTTTAGGTGCTGCTGTTCACCGTCACTGCCAAAAAAGTTCTGTTTGTATCCACAGTGATTCAGTGTGCCAAGAAAAAATGACAACGTGAACAAGTGGTGAGGGGATACCTTAGTTTGGCACTTTATGACTCCAAGCTACCATTCCCAGGCTTTATGTGTCAGCCAAGCAGAAAAAATAAATAAATAAATAAATAAATAAAAAAACGCTCATACTCTGTTTTCCTATGGCTGTCTACAGGCCCCCTTCTCTCCCAGCGTCATGCAACAAATGTGATGCTTCATCTCCCCAATGTGCTGAGTTTTGTCAGGGACATTTCATTCGAAAACGGATGGTATCCTTTCTCTTGCAGCACTTCACTTAATACGTTTCTATGTAAATGAATGTGAATCAGCTGATTGCTGAAAAATACTAAATGAAACAGTGCAAACCAAAAGGGCAAAGTGCCAAATACAAAACACGTAGAATTGCTCTCTCTAGAGCTGTCAAATGAATACACCGCTTCTTTCTATGTGTATATGATTCAGCGATGAATAAGTCATTTTTCTTCTTCCACAGAGTGTCTGAAATGATGTAAAAACTGCAGCTGTGCTTTCCAGACACCTGTGTGCACTAATGAAGCAGCAGCAGCGCCCTCTGCTGACGACAGATGAGAAGAAAAAGCTTACAGCACCTGGTATTCCCAGGCGGTCTCCCATCCAAGTACTAACCAGGCCCGACCCTGCTTAGCTTCCGAGATCAGACGAGATCGGGCGTGTTCAGAGTGGTATGGCCGTAAGCGACGAAACAGGCGGCACACAGCCTATTTAAAGATGCGCACAGGCTCCTTCTGTCGCTCAACGTCATCGGAAGGGAAATCCCATATTCCGTCCACTGCCATTCACTGCGGGAAAAAAACAAACGTCATATATGACGGATAGCGCCATACTATCCGCCATATATGGCCTAATCGTTCTATATTATTGCACATCGTTCCTATACAATGCCTTGAAATACTTGCTATCTCTTATATATTTACTGTATCCCCATTTGTTCATGTTAGAATTATCTGTACACCATCCCATCCTCCATTCAATGTATTATGCCAAATACAACATTTTATATGAAAATATATTCATAATATAGTGTGCCCACTGCTTTGATCTGGAATATCACCCAACTACACAGCTGTTTTTTCCTCATCAAGTCTTTTATATGTGATTTGTAGTCACCCCACCTAAACCCACTTGAGAAAGTTTGGGATGAGTTGGAGTGAAGGAAAGTGAAGGAAAGGCAGCCAACAAGCGCTCAGCATACGTGGGGAACACTCCTTCAAGACTGTCGGAAAAGCATTCCAGGTGACCACCTCATGAAGCCGGTTGAGATATTACCAAGAGCGTGCAAAGCTGTCATCAGAGCAAAAGGTGGCTGCTTCGAGGAATCTAAAATAGGAAAGGTATTTGGGTTTGTTTAACACTTTTGTGTATACGACATGGTTCCATGTGTGTTATTGTATACTTCTGATGTCTTCGGTGTTGTCCTGCAACGCAGAAAATAGTAAGAAAAAACAGATACATTTTTAAAAATTAAAAAAAAGAAAAGGAAAAAAAAGAAGAGAAAATCTGGAATTTGATTACATTGTGTCCAACCTTTTGACCGTGGGTAAGTTCCTGGTTTTGTTTTTGATTTTGACATTTAAGACCTTTTTAGGTGCTGCTGTTCACCGTCACTGCCAAAAAAGTTCTGTTTGTATCCACAGTGATTCAGTGTGCCAAGAAAAAATGACAACGTGAACAAGTGGTGAGGGGATACCTTAGTTTGGCACTTTATGACTCCAAGCTACCATTCCCAGGCTTTATGTGTCAGCCAAGCAGAAAAAATAAATAAATAAATAAATAAATAAAAAAAACGCTCATACTCTGTTTTCCTATGGCTGTCTACAGGCCCCCTTCTCTCCCAGCGTCATGCAACAAATGTGATGCTTCATCTCCTCAATGTGCTGAGTTTTGTCAGGGACATTTCATTCGAAAACGGATGGTATCCTTTCTCTTGCAGCACTTCACTTAATACGTTTCTATGTAAATGAATGTGAATCAGCTGATTGCTGAAAAATACTAAATGAAACAGTGCAAACCAAAAGGGCAAAGTGCCAAATACAAAACACGTAGAATTGCTCTCTCTAGAGCTGTCAAATGAATACACCGCTTCTTTCTATGTGTATATGATTCAGCGATGAATAAGTCATTTTTCTTCTTCCACAGAGTGTCTGAAATGATGTAAAAACTGCAGCTGTGCTTTCCAGACACCTGTGTGCACTAATGAAGCAGCAGCAGCGCCCTCTGCTGACGACAGATGAGAAGAAAAAGCTTACAGCACCTGGTATTCCCAGGCGGTCTCCCATCCAAGTACTAACCAGGCCCGACCCTGCTTAGCTTCCGAGATCAGACGAGATCGGGCGTGTTCAGAGTGGTATGGCCGTAAGCGACGAAACAGGCGGCACACAGCCTATTTAAAGATGCGCACAGGCTCCTTCTGTCGCTCAACGTCATCGGAAGGAAAATCCCAAATTCCGTCCACTGCCATTCACTGCGGGAAAAAAACAAACGTCATATATGACGGATAGCGCCATACTATCCGCCATATATGGCCTAATCGTTCTATATTATTGCACATCGTTCCTGTACAATGCCTTGAAATACTTGCTATCTCTTATATATTTACTGTATCCCCATTTGTTCATGTTAGAATTATCTGTACACCATCCCATCCTCCATTCAATGTATTATGCGAAATACAACATTTTATATGAAAATTTATTCATAATATAGTGTGCCCACTGCTTTGATCTGGAATATCACCAAACTACACAGCTGTTTTTTCCTCATCAAGTCTTTTATATGTGATTTGTAGTCACCCCACCTAAACCCACTTGAGAAAGTTTGGGATGAGTTGGAGTGAAGGAAAGTGAAGGAAAGGCAGCCAACAAGCGCTCAGCATACGTGGGGAACACTCCTTCAAGACTGTCGGAAAAGCATTCCAGGTGACCACCTCATGAAGCCGGTTGAGATATTACCAAGAGCGTGCAAAGCTGTCATCAGAGCAAAAGGTGGCTGCTTCGAGGAATCTAAAATAGGAAAGGTATTTGGGTTTGTTTAACACTTTTGTGTATACGACATGATTCCATGTGTGTTATTGTATACTTCTGATGTCTTCGGTGTTGTCCTGCAACGCAGAAAATAGTAAGAAAAAACAGATACATTTTTAAAAATTAAAAAAAAGAAAAGGAAAAAAAAGAAGAGAAAATCTGGAATTTGATTACATTGTGTCCAACCTTTTGACCGTGGGTAAGTTCCTGGTTTTGTTTTTGATTTTGACATTTAAGACCTTTTTAGGTGCTGCTGTTCACCGTCACTGCCAAAAAAGTTCTGTTTGTATCCACAGTGATTCAGTGTGCCAAGAAAAAATGACAACGTGAACAAGTGGTGAGGGGATACCTTAGTTTGGCACTTTATGACTCCAAGCTACCATTCCCAGGCTTTATGTGTCAGCCAAGCAGAAAAAATAAATAAATAAATAAATAAATAAAAAAACGCTCATACTCTGTTTTCCTATGGCTGTCTACAGGCCCCCTTCTCTCCCAGCGTCATGCAACAAATGTGATGCTTCATCTCCCCAATGTGCTGAGTTTTGTCAGGGACATTTCATTCGAAAACGGATGGTATCCTTTCTCTTGCAGCACTTCACTTAATACGTTTCTATGTAAATGAATGTGAATCAGCTGATTGCTGAAAAATACTAAATGAAACAGTGCAAACCAAAAGGGCAAAGTGCCAAATACAAAACACGTAGAATTGCTCTCTCTAGAGCTGTCAAATGAATACACCGCTTCTTTCTATGTGTATATGATTCAGCGATGAATAAGTCATTTTTCTTCTTCCACAGAGTGTCTGAAATGATGTAAAAACTGCAGCTGTGCTTTCCAGACACCTGTGTGCACTAATGAAGCAGCAGCAGCGCCCTCTGCTGACGACAGATGAGAAGAAAAAGCTTACAGCACCTGGTATTCCCAGGCGGTCTCCCATCCAAGTACTAACCAGGCCCGACCCTGCTTAGCTTCCGAGATCAGACGAGATCGGGCGTGTTCAGAGTGGTATGGCCGTAAGCGACGAAACAGGCGGCACACAGCCTATTTAAAGATGCGCACAGGCTCCTTCTGTCGATCAACGTCATCGGAAGGGAAATCCCATATTCCGTCCACTGCCATTCACTGCGGGAAAAAAACAAACGTCATATATGACGGATAGCGCCATACTATCCGCCATATATGGCCTAATCGTTCTATATTATTGCACATCGTTCCTATACAATGCCTTGAAATACTTGCTATCTCTTATATATTTACTGTATCCCCATTTGTTCATGTTAGAATTATCTGTACACCATCCCATCCTCCATTCAATGTATTATGCCAAATACAACATTTTATATGAAAATATATTCATAATATAGTGTGCCCACTGCTTTGATCTGGAATATCACCCAACTACACAGCTGTTTTTTCCTCATCAAGTCTTTTATATGTGATTTGTAGTCACCCCACCTAAACCCACTTGAGAAAGTTTGGGATGAGTTGGAGTGAAGGAAAGTGAAGGAAAGGCAGCCAACAAGCGCTCAGCATACGTGGGGAACACTCCTTCAAGACTGTCGGAAAAGCATTCCAGGTGACCACCTCATGAAGCCGGTTGAGATATTACCAAGAGCGTGCAAAGCTGTCATCAGAGCAAAAGGTGGCTGCTTCGAGGAATCTAAAATAGGAAAGGTATTTGGGTTTGTTTAACACTTTTGTGTATACGACATGATTCCATGTGTGTTATTGTATACTTCTGATGTCTTCGGTGTTGTCCTGCAACGCAGAAAATAGTAAGAAAAAACAGATACATTTTTAAAAATTAAAAAAAAGAAAAGGAAAAAAAAAGAAGATAAAATCTGGAATTTGATTACATTGTGTCCAACCTTTTGACCGTGGGTAAGTTCCTGGTTTTGTTTTTGATTTTGACATTTAAGACCTTTTTAGGTGCTGCTGTTCACCGTCACTGCCAAAAAAGTTCTGTTTGTATCCACAGTGATTCAGTGTGCCAAGAAAAAATGACAACGTGAACAAGTGGTGAGGGGATACCTTAGTTTGGCACTTTATGACTCCAAGCTACCATTCCCAGGCTTTATGTGTCAGCCAAGCAGAAAAAATAAATAAATAAATAAAAAAAACGCTCATACTCTGTTTTCCTATGGCTGTCTACAGGCCCCCTTCTCTCCCAGCGTCATGCAACAAATGTGATGCTTCATCTCCCCAATGTGCTGAGTTTTGTCAGGGACATTTCATTCGAAAACGGATGGTATCCTTTCTCTTGCAGCACTTCACTTAATACGTTTCTATGTAAATGAATGTGAATCAGCTGATTGCTGAAAAATACTAAATGAAACAGTGCAAACCAAAAGGGCAAAGTGCCAAATACAAAACACGTAGAATTGCTCTCTCTAGAGCTGTCAAATGAATACACCGCTTCTTTCTATGTGTATATGATTCAGCGATGAATAAGTCATTTTTCTTCTTCCACAGAGTGTCTGAAATGATGTAAAAACTGCAGCTGTGCTTTCCAGACACCTGTGTGCACTAATGAAGCAGCAGCAGCGCCCTCTGCTGACGACAGATGAGAAGAAAAAGCTTACAGCACCTGGTATTCCCAGGCGGTCTCCCATCCAAGTACTAACCAGGCCCGACCCTGCTTAGCTTCCGAGATCAGACGAGATCGGGCGTGTTCAGAGTGGTATGGCCGTAAGCGACGAAACAGGCGGCACACAGCCTATTTAAAGATGCGCACAGGCTCCTTCTGTCGCTCAACGTCATCGGAAGGGAAATCCCATATTCCGTCCACTGCCATTCACTGCGGGAAAAAAACAAACGTCATATATGACGGATAGCGCCATACTATCCGCCATATATGGCCTAATCGTTCTATATTATTGCACATCGTTCCTATACAATGCCTTGAAATACTTGCTATCTCTTATATATTTACTGTATCCCCATTTGTTCATGTTAGAATTATCTGTACACCATCCCATCCTCCATTCAATGTATTATGCCAAATACAACATTTTATATGAAAATATATTCATAATATAGTGTGCCCACTGCTTTGATCTGGAATATCACCCAACTACACAGCTGTTTTTTCCTCATCAAGTCTTTTATATGTGATTTGTAGTCACCCCACCTAAACCCACTTGAGAAAGTTTGGGATGAGTTGGAGTGAAGGAAAGTGAAGGAAAGGCAGCCAACAAGCGCTCAGCATACGTGGGGAACACTCCTTCAAGACTGTCGGAAAAGCATTCCAGGTGACCACCTCATGAAGCCGGTTGAGATATTACCAAGAGCGTGCAAAGCTGTCATCAGAGCAAAAGGTGGCTGCTTCGAGGAATCTAAAATAGGAAAGGTATTTGGGTTTGTTTAACACTTTTGTGTATACGACATGATTCCATGTGTGTTATTGTATACTTCTGATGTCTTCGGTGTTGTCCTGCAACGCAAAAAATAGTAAGAAAAAACAGATACATTTTTAAAAATTAAAAAAAAGAAAAGGAAAAAAAAAGAAGAGAAAATCTGGAATTTGATTACATTGTGTCCAACCTTTTGACCGTGGGTAAGTTCCTGGTTTTGTTTTTGATTTTGACATTTAAGACCTTTTTAGGTGCTGCTGTTCACCGTCACTGCCAAAAAAGTTCTGTTTGTATCCACAGTGATTCAGTGTGCCAAGAAAAAATGACAACGTGAACAAGTGGTGAGGGGATACCTTAGTTTGGCACTTTATGACTCCAAGCTACCATTCCCAGGCTTTATGTGTCAGCCAAGCAGAAAAAATAAATAAATAAATAAATAAATAAAAAAACGCTCATACTCTGTTTTCCTATGGCTGTCTACAGGCCCCCTTCTCTCCCAGCGTCATGCAACAAATGTGATGCTTCATCTCCCCAATGTGCTGAGTTTTGTCAGGGACATTTCATTCGAAAACGGATGGTATCCTTTCTCTTGCAGCACTTCACTTAATACGTTTCTATGTAAATGAATGTGAATCAGCTGATTGCTGAAAAATACTAAATGAAACAGTGCAAACCAAAAGGGCAAAGTGCCAAATACAAAACACGTAGAATTGCTCTCTCTAGAGCTGTCAAATGAATACACCGCTTCTTTCTATGTGTATATGATTCAGCGATGAATAAGTCATTTTTCTTCTTCCACAGAGTGTCTGAAATGATGTAAAAACTGCAGCTGTGCTTTCCAGACACCTGTGTGCACTAATGAAGCAGCAGCAGCGCCCTCTGCTGACGACAGATGAGAAGAAAAAGCTTACAGCACCTGGTATTCCCAGGCGGTCTCCCATCCAAGTACTAACCAGGCCCGACCCTGCTTAGCTTCCGAGATCAGACGAGATCGGGCGTGTTCAGAGTGGTATGGCCGTAAGCGACGAAACAGGCGGCACACAGCCTATTTAAAGATGCGCACAGGCTCCTTCTGTCGCTCAACGTCATCGGAAGGGAAATCCCATATTCCGTCCACTGCCATTCACTGCGGGAAAAAAACAAACGTCATATATGACGGATAGCGCCATACTATCCGCCATATATGGCCTAATCGTTCTATATTATTGCACATCGTTCCTATACAATGCCTTGAAATACTTGCTATCTCTTATATATTTACTGTATCCCCATTTGTTCATGTTAGAATTATCTGTACACCATCCCATCCTCCATTCAATGTATTATGCCAAATACAACATTTTATATGAAAATATATTCATAATATAGTGTGCCCACTGCTTTGATCTGGAATATCACCCAACTACACAGCTGTTTTTTCCTCATCAAGTCTTTTATATGTGATTTGTAGTCACCCCACCTAAACCCACTTGAGAAAGTTTGGGATGAGTTGGAGTGAAGGAAAGTGAAGGAAAGGCAGCCAACAAGCGCTCAGCATACGTGGGGAACACTCCTTCAAGACTGTCGGAAAAGCATTCCAGGTGACCACCTCATGAAGCCGGTTGAGATATTACCAAGAGCGTGCAAAGCTGTCATCAGAGCAAAAGGTGGCTGCTTCGAGGAATCTAAAATAGGAAAGGTATTTGGGTTTGTTTAACACTTTTGTGTATACGACATGATTCCATGTGTGTTATTGTATACTTCTGATGTCTTCGGTGTTGTCCTGCAACGCAGAAAATAGTAAGAAAAAACAGATACATTTTTAAAAATTAAAAAAAAGAAAAGGAAAAAAAAGAAGATAAAATCTGGAATTTGATTACATTGTGTCCAACCTTTTGACCGTGGGTAAGTTCCTGGTTTTGTTTTTGATTTTGACATTTAAGACCTTTTTAGGTGCTGCTGTTCACCGTCACTGCCAAAAAAGTTCTGTTTGTATCCACAGTGATTCAGTGTGCCAAGAAAAAATGACAACGTGAACAAGTGGTGAGGGGATACCTTAGTTTGGCACTTTATGACTCCAAGCTACCATTCCCAGGCTTTATGTGTCAGCCAAGCAGAAAAAATAAATAAATAAATAAATAAAAAAAAAAAACGCTCATACTCTGTTTTCCTATGGCTGTCTACAGGCCCCCTTCTCTCCCAGCGTCATGCAACAAATGTGATGCTTCATCTCCTCAATGTGCTGAGTTTTGTCAGGGACATTTCATTCGAAAACGGATGGTATCCTTTCTCTTGCAGCACTTCACTTAATACGTTTCTATGTAAATGAATGTGAATCAGCTGATTGCTGAAAAATACTAAATGAAACAGTGCAAACCAAAAGGGCAAAGTGCCAAATACAAAACACGTAGAATTGCTCTCTCTAGAGCTGTCAAATGAATACACCGCTTCTTTCTATGTGTATATGATTCAGCGATGAATAAGTCATTTTTCTTCTTCCACAGAGTGTCTGAAATGATGTAAAAACTGCAGCTGTGCTTTCCAGACACCTGTGTGCACTAATGAAGCAGCAGCAGCGCCCTCTGCTGACGACAGATGAGAAGAAAAAGCTTACAGCACCTGGTATTCCCAGGCGGGCTCCCATCCAAGTACTAACCAGGCCCGACCCTGCTTAGCTTCCGAGATCAGACGAGATCGGGCGTGTTCAGAGTGGTATGGCCGTAAGCGACGAAACAGGCGGCACACAGCCTATTTAAAGATGCGCACAGGCTCCTTCTGTCGCTCAACGTCATCGGAAGGAAAATCCCAAATTCCGTCCACTGCCATTCACTGCGGGAAAAAAACAAACGTCATATATGACGGATAGCGCCATACTATCCGCCATATATGGCCTAATCGTTCTATATTATTGCACATCGTTCCTATACAATGCCTTGAAATACTTGCTATCTCTTATATATTTACTGTATCCCCATTTGTTCATGTTAGAATTATCTGTACACCATCCCATCCTCCATTCAATGTATTATGCCAAATACAACATTTTATATGAAAATATATTCATAATATAGTGTGCCCACTGCTTTGATCTGGAATATCACCCAACTACACAGCTGTTTTTTCCTCATCAAGTCTTTTATATGTGATTTGTAGTCACCCCACCTAAACCCACTTGAGAAAGTTTGGGATGAGTTGGAGTGAAGGAAAGTGAAGGAAAGGCAGCCAACAAGCGCTCAGCATACGTGGGGAACACTCCTTCAAGACTGTCGGAAAAGCATTCCAGGTGACCACCTCATGAAGCCGGTTGAGATATTACCAAGAGCGTGCAAAGCTGTCATCAGAGCAAAAGGTGGCTGCTTCGAGGAATCTAAAATAGGAAAGGTATTTGGGTTTGTTTAACACTTTTGTGTATACGACATGGTTCCATGTGTGTTATTGTATACTTCTGATGTCTTCGGTGTTGTCCTGCAACGCAGAAAATAGTAAGAAAAAACAGATACATTTTTAAAAATTAAAAAAAAGAAAAGGAAAAAAAAAGAAGAGAAAATCTGGAATTTGATTACATTGTGTCCAACCTTTTGACCGTGGGTAAGTTCCTGGTTTTGTTTTTGATTTTGACATTTAAGACCTTTTTAGGTGCTGCTGTTCACCGTCACTGCCAAAAAAGTTCTGTTTGTATCCACAGTGATTCAGTGTGCCAAGAAAAAATTACAACGTGAACAAGTGGTGAGGGGATACCTTAGTTTGGCACTTTATGACTCCAAGCTACCATTCCCAGGCTTTATGTGTCAGCCAAGCAGAAAAAATAAATAAATAAATAAATAATTAAAAAAAACGCTCATACTCTGTTTTCCTATGGCTGTCTACAGGCCCCCTTCTCTCCCAGCGTCATGCAACAAATGTGATGCTTCATCTCCCCAATGTGCTGAGTTTTGTCAGGGACATTTCATTCGAAAACGGATGGTATCCTTTCTCTTGCAGCACTTCACTTAATACGTTTCTATGTAAATGAATGTGAATCAGCTGATTGCTGAAAAATACTAAATGAAACAGTGCAAACCAAAAGGGCAAAGTGCCAAATACAAAACACGTAGAATTGCTCTCTCTAGAGCTGTCAAATGAATACACCGCTTCTTTCTATGTGTATATGATTCAGCGATGAATAAGTCATTTTTCTTCTTCCACAGAGTGTCTGAAATGATGTAAAAACTGCAGCTGTGCTTTCCAGACACCTGTGTGCACTAATGAAGCAGCAGCAGCGCCCTCTGCTGACGACAGATGAGAAGAAAAAGCTTACAGCACCTGGTATTCCCAGGCGGTCTCCCATCCAAGTACTAACCAGGCCCGACCCTGCTTAGCTTCCGAGATCAGACGAGATCGGGCGTGTTCAGAGTGGTATGGCCGTAAGCGACGAAACAGGCGGCACACAGCCTATTTAAAGATGCGCACAGGCTCCTTCTGTCGCTCAACGTCATCGGAAGGAAAATCCCAAATTCCGTCCACTGCCATTCACTGCGGGAAAAAAACAAACGTCATATATGACGGATAGCGCCATACTATCCGCCATATATGGCCTAATCGTTCTATATTATTGCACATCGTTCCTATACAATGCCTTGAAATACTTGCTATCTCTTATATATTTACTGTATCCCCATTTGTTCATGTTAGAATTATCTGTACACCATCCCATCCTCCATTCAATGTATTATGCCAAATACAACATTTTATATGAAAATATATTCATAATATAGTGTGCCCACTGCTTTGATCTGGAATATCACCCAACTACACAGCTGTTTTTTCCTCATCAAGTCTTTTATATGTGATTTGTAGTCACCCCACCTAAACCCACTTGAGAAAGTTTGGGATGAGTTGGAGTGAAGGAAAGTGAAGGAAAGGCAGCCAACAAGCGCTCAGCATACGTGGGGAACACTCCTTCAAGACTGTCGGAAAAGCATTCCAGGTGACCACCTCATGAAGCCGGTTGAGATATTACCAAGAGCGTGCAAAGCTGTCATCAGAGCAAAAGGTGGCTGCTTCGAGGAATCTAAAATAGGAAAGGTATTTGGGTTTGTTTAACACTTTTGTGTATACGACATGATTCCATGTGTGTTATTGTATACTTCTGATGTCTTCGGTGTTGTCCTGCAACGCAGAAAATAGTAAGAAAAAACAGATACATTTTTAAAAATTAAAAAAAAGAAAAGGAAAAAAAAGAAGAGAAAATCTGGAATTTGATTACATTGTGTCCAACCTTTTGACCGTGGGTAAGTTCCTGGTTTTGTTTTTGATTTTGACATTTAAGACCTTTTTAGGTGCTGCTGTTCACCGTCACTGCCAAAAAAGTTCTGTTTGTATCCACAGTGATTCAGTGTGCCAAGAAAAAATGACAACGTGAACAAGTGGTGAGGGGATACCTTAGTTTGGCACTTTATGACTCCAAGCTACCATTCCCAGGCTTTATGTGTCAGCCAAGCAGAAAAAATAAATAAATAAATAAATAAATAAAAAAAACGCTCATACTCTGTTTTCCTATGGCTGTCTACAGGCCCCCTTCTCTCCCAGCGTCATGCAACAAATGTGATGCTTCATCTCCTCAATGTGCTGAGTTTTGTCAGGGACATTTCATTCGAAAACGGATGGTATCCTTTCTCTTGCAGCACTTCACTTAATACGTTTCTATGTAAATGAATGTGAATCAGCTGATTGCTGAAAAATACTAAATGAAACAGTGCAAACCAAAAGGGCAAAGTGCCAAATACAAAACACGTAGAATTGCTCTCTCTAGAGCTGTCAAATGAATACACCGCTTCTTTCTATGTGTATATGATTCAGCGATGAATAAGTCATTTTTCTTCTTCCACAGAGTGTCTGAAATGATGTAAAAACTGCAGCTGTGCTTTCCAGACACCTGTGTGCACTAATGAAGCAGCAGCAGCGCCCTCTGCTGACGACAGATGAGAAGAAAAAGCTTACAGCACCTGGTATTCCCAGGCGGGCTCCCATCCAAGTACTAACCAGGCCCGACCCTGCTTAGCTTCCGAGATCAGACGAGATCGGGCGTGTTCAGAGTGGTATGGCCGTAAGCGACGAAACAGGCGGCACACAGCCTATTTAAAGATGCGCACAGGCTCCTTCTGTCGCTCAACGTCATCGGAAGGAAAATCCCAAATTCCGTCCACTGCCATTCACTGCGGGAAAAAAACAAACGTCATATATGACGGATAGCGCCATACTATCCGCCATATATGGCCTAATCGTTCTATATTATTGCACATCGTTCCTATACAATGCCTTGAAATACTTGCTATCTCTTATATATTTACTGTATCCCCATTTGTTCATGTTAGAATTATCTGTACACCATCCCATCCTCCATTCAATGTATTATGCCAAATACAACATTTTATATGAAAATATATTCATAATATAGTGTGCCCACTGCTTTGATCTGGAATATCACCCAACTACACAGCTGTTTTTTCCTCATCAAGTCTTTTATATGTGATTTGTAGTCACCCCACCTAAACCCACTTGAGAAAGTTTGGGATGAGTTGGAGTGAAGGAAAGTGAAGGAAAGGCAGCCAACAAGCGCTCAGCATACGTGGGGAACACTCCTTCAAGACTGTCGGAAAAGCATTCCAGGTGACCACCTCATGAAGCCGGTTGAGATATTACCAAGAGCGTGCAAAGCTGTCATCAGAGCAAAAGGTGGCTGCTTCGAGGAATCTAAAATAGGAAAGGTATTTGGGTTTGTTTAACACTTTTGTGTATACGACATGGTTCCATGTGTGTTATTGTATACTTCTGATGTCTTCGGTGTTGTCCTGCAACGCAGAAAATAGTAAGAAAAAACAGATACATTTTTAAAAATTAAAAAAAAGAAAAGGAAAAAAAAAGAAGAGAAAATCTGGAATTTGATTACATTGTGTCCAACCTTTTGACCGTGGGTAAGTTCCTGGTTTTGTTTTTGATTTTGACATTTAAGACCTTTTTAGGTGCTGCTGTTCACCGTCACTGCCAAAAAAGTTCTGTTTGTATCCACAGTGATTCAGTGTGCCAAGAAAAAATGACAACGTGAACAAGTGGTGAGGGGATACCTTAGTTTGGCACTTTATGACTCCAAGCTACCATTCCCAGGCTTTATGTGTCAGCCAAGCAGAAAAAATAAATAAATAAATAAATAAATTAAAAAAAACGCTCATACTCTGTTTTCCTATGGCTGTCTACAGGCCCCCTTCTCTCCCAGCGTCATGCAACAAATGTGATGCTTCATCTCCTCAATGTGCTGAGTTTTGTCAGGGACATTTCATTCGAAAACGGATGGTATCCTTTCTCTTGCAGCACTTCACTTAATACGTTTCTATGTAAATGAATGTGAATCAGCTGATTGCTGAAAAATACTAAATGAAACAGTGCAAACCAAAAGGGCAAAGTGCCAAATACAAAACACGTAGAATTGCTCTCTCTAGAGCTGTCAAATGAATACACGGCTTCTTTCTATGTGTATATGATTCAGCGATGAATAAGTCATTTTTCTTCTTCCACAGAGTGTCTGAAATGATGTAAAAACTGCAGCTGTGCTTTCCAGACACCTGTGTGCACTAATGAAGCAGCAGCAGCGCCCTCTGCTGACGACAGATGAGAAGAAAAAGCTTACAGCACCTGGTATTCCCAGGCGGTCTCCCATCCAAGTACTAACCAGGCCCGACCCTGCTTAGCTTCCGAGATCAGACGAGATCGGGCGTGTTCAGAGTGGTATGGCCGTAAGCGACGAAACAGGCGGCACACAGCCTATTTAAAGATGCGCACAGGCTCCTTCTGTCGCTCAACGTCATCGGAAGGAAAATCCCAAATTCCGTCCACTGCCATTCACTGCGGGAAAAAAACAAACGTCATATATGACGGATAGCGCCATACTATCCGCCATATATGGCCTAATCGTTCTATATTATTGCACATCGTTCCTATACAATGCCTTGAAATACTTGCTATCTCTTATATATTTACTGTATCCCCATTTGTTCATGTTAGAATTATCTGTACACCATCCCATCCTCCATTCAATGTATTATGCCAAATACAACATTTTATATGAAAATATATTCATAATATAGTGTGCCCACTGCTTTGATCTGGAATATCACCCAACTACACAGCTGTTTTTTCCTCATCAAGTCTTTTATATGTGATTTGTAGTCACCCCACCTAAACCCACTTGAGAAAGTTTGGGATGAGTTGGAGTGAAGGAAAGTGAAGGAAAGGCAGCCAACAAGCGCTCAGCATACGTGGGGAACACTCCTTCAAGACTGTCGGAAAAGCATTCCAGGTGACCACCTCATGAAGCCGGTTGAGATATTACCAAGAGCGTGCAAAGCTGTCATCAGAGCAAAAGGTGGCTGCTTCGAGGAATCTAAAATAGGAAAGGTATTTGGGTTTGTTTAACACTTTTGTGTATACGACATGATTCCATGTGTGTTATTGTATACTTCTGATGTCTTCGGTGTTGTCCTGCAACGCAAAAAATAGTAAGAAAAAACAGATACATTTTTAAAAATTAAAAAAAAGAAAAGGAAAAAAAAAGAAGAGAAAATCTGGAATTTGATTACATTGTGTCCAACCTTTTGACCGTGGGTAAGTTCCTGGTTTTGTTTTTGATTTTGACATTTAAGACCTTTTTAGGTGCTGCTGTTCACCGTCACTGCCAAAAAAGTTCTGTTTGTATCCACAGTGATTCAGTGTGCCAAGAAAAAATGACAACGTGAACAAGTGGTGAGGGGATACCTTAGTTTGGCACTTTATGACTCCAAGCTACCATTCCCAGGCTTTATGTGTCAGCCAAGCAGAAAAAATAAATAAATAAATTAAAAAAAACGCTCATACTCTGTTTTCCTATGGCTGTCTACAGGCCCCCTTCTCTCCCAGCGTCATGCAACAAATGTGATGCTTCATCTCCCCAATGTGCTGAGTTTTGTCAGGGACATTTCATTCGAAAACGGATGGTATCCTTTCTCTTGCAGCACTTCACTTAATACGTTTCTATGTAAATGAATGTGAATCAGCTGATTGCTGAAAAATACTAAATGAAACAGTGCAAACCAAAAGGGCAAAGTGCCAAATACAAAACACGTAGAATTGCTCTCTCTAGAGCTGTCAAATGAATACACCGCTTCTTTCTATGTGTATATGATTCAGCGATGAATAAGTCATTTTTCTTCTTCCACAGAGTGTCTGAAATGATGTAAAAACTGCAGCTGTGCTTTCCAGACACCTGTGTGCACTAATGAAGCAGCAGCAGCGCCCTCTGCTGACGACAGATGAGAAGAAAAAGCTTACAGCACCTGGTATTCCCAGGCGGTCTCCCATCCAAGTACTAACCAGGCCCGACCCTGCTTAGCTTCCGAGATCAGACGAGATCGGGCGTGTTCAGAGTGGTATGGCCGTAAGCGACGACACAGGCGGCACACAGCCTATTTAAAGATGCGCACAGGCTCCTTCTGTCGCTCAACGTCATCGGAAGGAAAATCCCAAATTCCGTCCACTGCCATTCACTGCGGGAAAAAAACAAACGTCATATATGACGGATAGCGCCATACTATCCGCCATATATGGCCTAATCGTTCTATATTATTGCACATCGTTCCTATACAATGCCTTGAAATACTTGCTATCTCTTATATATTTACTGTATCCCCATTTGTTCATGTTAGAATTATCTGTACACCATCCCATCCTCCATTCAATGTATTATGCCAAATACAACATTTTATATGAAAATATATTCATAATATAGTGTGCCCACTGCTTTGATCTGGAATATCACCCAACTACACAGCTGTTTTTTCCTCATCAAGTCTTTTATATGTGATTTGTAGTCACCCCACCTAAACCCACTTGAGAAAGTTTGGGATGAGTTGGAGTGAAGGAAAGTGAAGGAAAGGCAGCCAACAAGCGCTCAGCATACGTGGGGAACACTCCTTCAAGACTGTCGGAAAAGCATTCCAGGTGACCACCTCATGAAGCCGGTTGAGATATTACCAAGAGCGTGCAAAGCTGTCATCAGAGCAAAAGGTGGCTGCTTCGAGGAATCTAAAATAGGAAAGGTATTTGGGTTTGTTTAACACTTTTGTGTATACGACATGATTCCATGTGTGTTATTGTATACTTCTGATGTCTTCGGTGTTGTCCTGCAACGCAGAAAATAGTAAGAAAAAACAGATACATTTTTAAAAATTAAAAAAAAGAAAAGGAAAAAAAAGAAGAGAAAATCTGGAATTTGATTACATTGTGTCCAACCTTTTGACCGTGGGTAAGTTCCTGGTTTTGTTTTTGATTTTGACATTTAAGACCTTTTTAGGTGCTGCTGTTCACCGTCACTGCCAAAAAAGTTCTGTTTGTATCCACAGTGATTCAGTGTGCCAAGAAAAAATGACAACGTGAACAAGTGGTGAGGGGATACCTTAGTTTGGCACTTTATGACTCCAAGCTACCATTCCCAGGCTTTATGTGTCAGCCAAGCAGAAAAAATAAATAAATAAATAAATAAATAAAAAAAACGCTCATACTCTGTTTTCCTATGGCTGTCTACAGGCCCCCTTCTCTCCCAGCGTCATGCAACAAATGTGATGCTTCATCTCCCCAATGTGCTGAGTTTTGTCAGGGACATTTCATTCGAAAACGGATGGTATCCTTTCTCTTGCAGCACTTCACTTAATACGTTTCTATGTAAATGAATGTGAATCAGCTGATTGCTGAAAAATACTAAATGAAACAGTGCAAACCAAAAGGGCAAAGTGCCAAATACAAAACACGTAGAATTGCTCTCTCTAGAGCTGTCAAATGAATACACCGCTTCTTTCTATGTGTATATGATTCAGCGATGAATAAGTCATTTTTCTTCTTCCACAGAGTGTCTGAAATGATGTAAAAACTTTAGCTGTGCTTTCCAGACACCTGTGTGCACTAATGAAGCAGCAGCAGCGCCCTCTGCTGACGACAGATGAGAAGAAAAAGCTTACAGCACCTGGTATTCCCAGGCGGTCTCCCATCCAAGTACTAACCAGGCCCGACCCTGCTTAGCTTCCGAGATCAGACGAGATCGGGCGTGTTCAGAGTGGTATGGCCGTAAGCGACGAAACAGGCGGCACACAGCCTATTTAAAGATGCGCACAGGCTCCTTCTGTCGCTCAACGTCATCGGAAGGAAAATCCCAAATTCCGTCCACTGCCATTCACTGCGGGAAAAAAACAAACGTCATATATGACGGATAGCGCCATACTATCCGCCATATATGGCCTAATCGTTCTATATTATTGCACATCGTTCCTATACAATGCCTTGAAATACTTGCTATCTCTTATATATTTACTGTATCCCCATTTGTTCATGTTAGAATTATCTGTACACCATCCCATCCTCCATTCAATGTATTATGCCAAATACAACATTTTATATGAAAATATATTCATAATATAGTGTGCCCACTGCTTTGATCTGGAATATCACCCAACTACACAGCTGTTTTTTCCTCATCAAGTCTTTTATATGTGATTTGTAGTCACCCCACCTAAACCCACTTGAGAAAGTTTGGGATGAGTTGGAGTGAAGGAAAGTGAAGGAAAGGCAGCCAACAAGCGCTCAGCATACGTGGGGAACACTCCTTCAAGACTGTCGGAAAAGCATTCCAGGTGACCACCTCATGAAGCCGGTTGAGATATTACCAAGAGCGTGCAAAGCTGTCATCAGAGCAAAAGGTGGCTGCTTCGAGGAATCTAAAATAGGAAAGGTATTTGGGTTTGTTTAACACTTTTGTGTATACGACATGATTCCATGTGTGTTATTGTATACTTCTGATGTCTTCGGTGTTGTCCTGCAACGCAGAAAATAGTAAGAAAAAACAGATACATTTTTAAAAATTAAAAAAAAGAAAAGGAAAAAAAAGAAGAGAAAATCTGGAATTTGATTACATTGTGTCCAACCTTTTGACCGTGGGTAAGTTCCTGGTTTTGTTTTTGATTTTGACATTTAAGACCTTTTTAGGTGCTGCTGTTCACCGTCACTGCCAAAAAAGTTCTGTTTGTATCCACAGTGATTCAGTGTGCCAAGAAAAAATGACAACGTGAACAAGTGGTGAGGGGATACCTTAGTTTGGCACTTTATGACTCCAAGCTACCATTCCCAGGCTTTATGTGTCAGCCAAGCAGAAAAAATAAATAAATAAATAAATAAATTAAAAAAAACGCTCATACTCTGTTTTCCTATGGCTGTCTACAGGCCCCCTTCTCTCCCAGCGTCATGCAACAAATGTGATGCTTCATCTCCTCAATGTGCTGAGTTTTGTCAGGGACATTTCATTCGAAAACGGATGGTATCCTTTCTCTTGCAGCACTTCACTTAATACGTTTCTATGTAAATGAATGTGAATCAGCTGATTGCTGAAAAATACTAAATGAAACAGTGCAAACCAAAAGGGCAAAGTGCCAAATACAAAACACGTAGAATTGCTCTCTCTAGAGCTGTCAAATGAATACACCGCTTCTTTCTATGTGTATATGATTCAGCGATGAATAAGTCATTTTTCTTCTTCCACAGAGTGTCTGAAATGATGTAAAAACTGCAGCTGTGCTTTCCAGACACCTGTGTGCACTAATGAAGCAGCAGCAGCGCCCTCTGCTGACGACAGATGAGAAGAAAAAGCTTACAGCACCTGGTATTCCCAGGCGGTCTCCCATCCAAGTACTAACCAGGCCCGACCCTGCTTAGCTTCCGAGATCAGACGAGATCGGGCGTGTTCAGAGTGGTATGGCCGTAAGCGACGAAACAGGCGGCACACAGCCTATTTAAAGATGCGCACAGGCTCCTTCTGTCGCTCAACGTCATCGGAAGGAAAATCCCAAATTCCGTCCACTGCCATTCACTGCGGGAAAAAAACAAACGTCATATATGACGGATAGCGCCATACTATCCGCCATATATGGCCTAATCGTTCTATATTATTGCACATCGTTCCTATACAATGCCTTGAAATACTTGCTATCTCTTATATATTTACTGTATCCCCATTTGTTCATGTTAGAATTATCTGTACACCATCCCATCCTCCATTCAATGTATTATGCCAAATACAACATTTTATATGAAAATATATTCATAATATAGTGTGCCCACTGCTTTGATCTGGAATATCACCCAACTACACAGCTGTTTTTTCCTCATCAAGTCTTTTATATGTGATTTGTAGTCACCCCACCTAAACCCACTTGAGAAAGTTTGGGATGAGTTGGAGTGAAGGAAAGTGAAGGAAAGGCAGCCAACAAGCGCTCAGCATACGTGGGGAACACTCCTTCAAGACTGTCGGAAAAGCATTCCAGGTGACCACCTCATGAAGCCGGTTGAGATATTACCAAGAGCGTGCAAAGCTGTCATCAGAGCAAAAGGTGGCTGCTTCGAGGAATCTAAAATAGGAAAGGTATTTGGGTTTGTTTAACACTTTTGTGTATACGACATGATTCCATGTGTGTTATTGTATACTTCTGATGTCTTCGGTGTTGTCCTGCAACGCAAAAAATAGTAAGAAAAAACAGATACATTTTTAAAAATTAAAAAAAAGAAAAGGAAAAAAAAAGAAGAGAAAATCTGGAATTTGATTACATTGTGTCCAACCTTTTGACCGTGGGTAAGTTCCTGGTTTTGTTTTTGATTTTGACATTTAAGACCTTTTTAGGTGCTGCTGTTCACCGTCACTGCCAAAAAAGTTCTGTTTGTATCCACAGTGATTCAGTGTGCCAAGAAAAAATGACAACGTGAACAAGTGGTGAGGGGATACCTTAGTTTGGCACTTTATGACTCCAAGCTACCATTCCCAGGCTTTATGTGTCAGCCAAGCAGAAAAAATAAATAAATAAATAAAAAAAAACGCTCATACTCTGTTTTCCTATGGCTGTCTACAGGCCCCCTTCTCTCCCAGCGTCATGCAACAAATGTGATGCTTCATCTCCCCAATGTGCTGAGTTTTGTCAGGGACATTTCATTCGAAAACGGATGGTATCCTTTCTCTTGCAGCACTTCACTTAATACGTTTCTATGTAAATGAATGTGAATCAGCTGATTGCTGAAAAATACTAAATGAAACAGTGCAAACCAAAAGGGCAAAGTGCCAAATACAAAACACGTAGAATTGCTCTCTCTAGAGCTGTCAAATGAATACACCGCTTCTTTCTATGTGTATATGATTCAGCGATGAATAAGTCATTTTTCTTCTTCCACAGAGTGTCTGAAATGATGTAAAAACTTTAGCTGTGCTTTCCAGACACCTGTGTGCACTAATGAAGCAGCAGCAGCGCCCTCTGCTGACGACAGATGAGAAGAAAAAGCTTACAGCACCTGGTATTCCCAGGCGGTCTCCCATCCAAGTACTAACCAGGCCCGACCCTGCTTAGCTTCCGAGATCAGACGAGATCGGGCGTGTTCAGAGTGGTATGGCCGTAAGCGACGAAACAGGCGGCACACAGCCTATTTAAAGATGCGCACAGGCTCCTTCTGTCGCTCAACGTCATCGGAAGGAAAATCCCAAATTCCGTCCACTGCCATTCACTGCGGGAAAAAAACAAACGTCATATATGACGGATAGCGCCATACTATCCGCCATATATGGCCTAATCGTTCTATATTATTGCACATCGTTCCTATACAATGCCTTGAAATACTTGCTATCTCTTATATATTTACTGTATCCCCATTTGTTCATGTTAGAATTATCTGTACACCATCCCATCCTCCATTCAATGTATTATGCCAAATACAACATTTTATATGAAAATATATTCATAATATAGTGTGCCCACTGCTTTGATCTGGAATATCACCCAACTACACAGCTGTTTTTTCCTCATCAAGTCTTTTATATGTGATTTGTAGTCACCCCACCTAAACCCACTTGAGAAAGTTTGGGATGAGTTGGAGTGAAGGAAAGTGAAGGAAAGGCAGCCAACAAGCGCTCAGCATACGTGGGGAACACTCCTTCAAGACTGTCGGAAAAGCATTCCAGGTGACCACCTCATGAAGCCGGTTGAGATATTACCAAGAGCGTGCAAAGCTGTCATCAGAGCAAAAGGTGGCTGCTTCGAGGAATCTAAAATAGGAAAGGTATTTGGGTTTGTTTAACACTTTTGTGTATACGACATGATTCCATGTGTGTTATTGTATACTTCTGATGTCTTCGGTGTTGTCCTGCAACGCAGAAAATAGTAAGAAAAAACAGATACATTTTTAAAAATTAAAAAAAAGAAAAGGAAAAAAAAGAAGAGAAAATCTGGAATTTGATTACATTGTGTCCAACCTTTTGACCGTGGGTAAGTTCCTGGTTTTGTTTTTGATTTTGACATTTAAGACCTTTTTAGGTGCTGCTGTTCACCGTCACTGCCAAAAAAGTTCTGTTTGTATCCACAGTGATTCAGTGTGCCAAGAAAAAATGACAACGTGAACAAGTGGTGAGGGGATACCTTAGTTTGGCACTTTATGACTCCAAGCTACCATTCCCAGGCTTTATGTGTCAGCCAAGCAGAAAAAATAAATAAATAAATAAATAAATAAAAAAAACGCTCATACTCTGTTTTCCTATGGCTGTCTACAGGCCCCCTTCTCTCCCAGCGTCATGCAACAAATGTGATGCTTCATCTCCCCAATGTGCTGAGTTTTGTCAGGGACATTTCATTCGAAAACGGATGGTATCCTTTCTCTTGCAGCACTTCACTTAATACGTTTCTATGTAAATGAATGTGAATCAGCTGATTGCTGAAAAATACTAAATGAAACAGTGCAAACCAAAAGGGCAAAGTGCCAAATACAAAACACGTAGAATTGCTCTCTCTAGAGCTGTCAAATGAATACACCGCTTCTTTCTATGTGTATATGATTCAGCGATGAATAAGTCATTTTTCTTCTTCCACAGAGTGTCTGAAATGATGTAAAAACTTTAGCTGTGCTTTCCAGACACCTGTGTGCACTAATGAAGCAGCAGCAGCGCCCTCTGCTGACGACAGATGAGAAGAAAAAGCTTACAGCACCTGGTATTCCCAGGCGGTCTCCCATCCAAGTACTAACCAGGCCCGACCCTGCTTAGCTTCCGAGATCAGACGAGATCGGGCGTGTTCAGAGTGGTATGGCCGTAAGCGACGAAACAGGCGGCACACAGCCTATTTAAAGATGCGCACAGGCTCCTTCTGTCGCTCAACGTCATCGGAAGGAAAATCCCAAATTCCGTCCACTGCCATTCACTGCGGGAAAAAAACAAACGTCATATATGACGGATAGCGCCATACTATCCGCCATATATGGCCTAATCGTTCTATATTATTGCACATCGTTCCTATACAATGCCTTGAAATACTTGCTATCTCTTATATATTTACTGTATCCCCATTTGTTCATGTTAGAATTATCTGTACACCATCCCATCCTCCATTCAATGTATTATGCCAAATACAACATTTTATATGAAAATATATTCATAATATAGTGTGCCCACTGCTTTGATCTGGAATATCACCCAACTACACAGCTGTTTTTTCCTCATCAAGTCTTTTATATGTGATTTGTAGTCACCCCACCTAAACCCACTTGAGAAAGTTTGGGATGAGTTGGAGTGAAGGAAAGTGAAGGAAAGGCAGCCAACAAGCGCTCAGCATACGTGGGGAACACTCCTTCAAGACTGTCGGAAAAGCATTCCAGGTGACCACCTCATGAAGCCGGTTGAGATATTACCAAGAGCGTGCAAAGCTGTCATCAGAGCAAAAGGTGGCTGCTTCGAGGAATCTAAAATAGGAAAGGTATTTGGGTTTGTTTAACACTTTTGTGTATACGACATGATTCCATGTGTGTTATTGTATACTTCTGATGTCTTCGGTGTTGTCCTGCAACGCAGAAAATAGTAAGAAAAAACAGATACATTTTTAAAAATTAAAAAAAAGAAAAGGAAAAAAAAGAAGAGAAAATCTGGAATTTGATTACATTGTGTCCAACCTTTTGACCGTGGGTAAGTTCCTGGTTTTGTTTTTGATTTTGACATTTAAGACCTTTTTAGGTGCTGCTGTTCACCGTCACTGCCAAAAAAGTTCTGTTTGTATCCACAGTGATTCAGTGTGCCAAGAAAAAATGACAACGTGAACAAGTGGTGAGGGGATACCTTAGTTTGGCACTTTATGACTCCAAGCTACCATTCCCAGGCTTTATGTGTCAGCCAAGCAGAAAAAATAAATAAATAAATAAATAAATTAAAAAAAACGCTCATACTCTGTTTTCCTATGGCTGTCTACAGGCCCCCTTCTCTCCCAGCGTCATGCAACAAATGTGATGCTTCATCTCCTCAATGTGCTGAGTTTTGTCAGGGACATTTCATTCGAAAACGGATGGTATCCTTTCTCTTGCAGCACTTCACTTAATACGTTTCTATGTAAATGAATGTGAATCAGCTGATTGCTGAAAAATACTAAATGAAACAGTGCAAACCAAAAGGGCAAAGTGCCAAATACAAAACACGTAGAATTGCTCTCTCTAGAGCTGTCAAATGAATACACCGCTTCTTTCTATGTGTATATGATTCAGCGATGAATAAGTCATTTTTCTTCTTCCACAGAGTGTCTGAAATGATGTAAAAACTGCAGCTGTGCTTTCCAGACACCTGTGTGCACTAATGAAGCAGCAGCAGCGCCCTCTGCTGACGACAGATGAGAAGAAAAAGCTTACAGCACCTGGTATTCCCAGGCGGTCTCCCATCCAAGTACTAACCAGGCCCGACCCTGCTTAGCTTCCGAGATCAGACGAGATCGGGCGTGTTCAGAGTGGTATGGCCGTAAGCGACGAAACAGGCGGCACACAGCCTATTTAAAGATGCGCACAGGCTCCTTCTGTCGCTCAACGTCATCGGAAGGAAAATCCCAAATTCCGTCCACTGCCATTCACTGCGGGAAAAAAACAAACGTCATATATGACGGATAGCGCCATACTATCCGCCATATATGGCCTAATCGTTCTATATTATTGCACATCGTTCCTATACAATGCCTTGAAATACTTGCTATCTCTTATATATTTACTGTATCCCCATTTGTTCATGTTAGAATTATCTGTACACCATCCCATCCTCCATTCAATGTATTATGCCAAATACAACATTTTATATGAAAATATATTCATAATATAGTGTGCCCACTGCTTTGATCTGGAATATCACCCAACTACACAGCTGTTTTTTCCTCATCAAGTCTTTTATATGTGATTTGTAGTCACCCCACCTAAACCCACTTGAGAAAGTTTGGGATGAGTTGGAGTGAAGGAAAGTGAAGGAAAGGCAGCCAACAAGCGCTCAGCATACGTGGGGAACACTCCTTCAAGACTGTCGGAAAAGCATTCCAGGTGACCACCTCATGAAGCCGGTTGAGATATTACCAAGAGCGTGCAAAGCTGTCATCAGAGCAAAAGGTGGCTGCTTCGAGGAATCTAAAATAGGAAAGGTATTTGGGTTTGTTTAACACTTTTGTGTATACGACATGATTCCATGTGTGTTATTGTATACTTCTGATGTCTTCGGTGTTGTCCTGCAACGCAAAAAATAGTAAGAAAAAACAGATACATTTTTAAAAATTAAAAAAAAGAAAAGGAAAAAAAAAGAAGAGAAAATCTGGAATTTGATTACATTGTGTCCAACCTTTTGACCGTGGGTAAGTTCCTGGTTTTGTTTTTGATTTTGACATTTAAGACCTTTTTAGGTGCTGCTGTTCACCGTCACTGCCAAAAAAGTTCTGTTTGTATCCACAGTGATTCAGTGTGCCAAGAAAAAATGACAACGTGAACAAGTGGTGAGGGGATACCTTAGTTTGGCACTTTATGACTCCAAGCTACCATTCCCAGGCTTTATGTGTCAGCCAAGCAGAAAAAATAAATAAATAAATAAATAAATTAAAAAAAACGCTCATACTCTGTTTTCCTATGGCTGTCTACAGGCCCCCTTCTCTCCCAGCGTCATGCAACAAATGTGATGCTTCATCTCCTCAATGTGCTGAGTTTTGTCAGGGACATTTCATTCGAAAACGGATGGTATCCTTTCTCTTGCAGCACTTCACTTAATACGTTTCTATGTAAATGAATGTGAATCAGCTGATTGCTGAAAAATACTAAATGAAACAGTGCAAACCAAAAGGGCAAAGTGCCAAATACAAAACACGTAGAATTGCTCTCTCTAGAGCTGTCAAATGAATACACCGCTTCTTTCTATGTGTATATGATTCAGCGATGAATAAGTCATTTTTCTTCTTCCACAGAGTGTCTGAAATGATGTAAAAACTGCAGCTGTGCTTTCCAGACACCTGTGTGCACTAATGAAGCAGCAGCAGCGCCCTCTGCTGACGACAGATGAGAAGAAAAAGCTTACAGCACCTGGTATTCCCAGGCGGTCTCCCATCCAAGTACTAACCAGGCCCGACCCTGCTTAGCTTCCGAGATCAGACGAGATCGGGCGTGTTCAGAGTGGTATGGCCGTAAGCGACGAAACAGGCGGCACACAGCCTATTTAAAGATGCGCACAGGCTCCTTCTGTCGCTCAACGTCATCGGAAGGAAAATCCCAAATTCCGTCCACTGCCATTCACTGCGGGAAAAAAACAAACGTCATATATGACGGATAGCGCCATACTATCCGCCATATATGGCCTAATCGTTCTATATTATTGCACATCGTTCCTATACAATGCCTTGAAATACTTGCTATCTCTTATATATTTACTGTATCCCCATTTGTTCATGTTAGAATTATCTGTACACCATCCCATCCTCCATTCAATGTATTATGCCAAATACAACATTTTATATGAAAATATATTCATAATATAGTGTGCCCACTGCTTTGATCTGGAATATCACCCAACTACACAGCTGTTTTTTCCTCATCAAGTCTTTTATATGTGATTTGTAGTCACCCCACCTAAACCCACTTGAGAAAGTTTGGGATGAGTTGGAGTGAAGGAAAGTGAAGGAAAGGCAGCCAACAAGCGCTCAGCATACGTGGGGAACACTCCTTCAAGACTGTCGGAAAAGCATTCCAGGTGACCACCTCATGAAGCCGGTTGAGATATTACCAAGAGCGTGCAAAGCTGTCATCAGAGCAAAAGGTGGCTGCTTCGAGGAATCTAAAATAGGAAAGGTATTTGGGTTTGTTTAACACTTTTGTGTATACGACATGATTCCATGTGTGTTATTGTATACTTCTGATGTCTTCGGTGTTGTCCTGCAACGCAGAAAATAGTAAGAAAAAACAGATACATTTTTAAAAATTAAAAAAAAGAAAAGGAAAAAAAAGAAGAGAAAATCTGGAATTTGATTACATTGTGTCCAACCTTTTGACCGTGGGTAAGTTCCTGGTTTTGTTTTTGATTTTGACATTTAAGACCTTTTTAGGTGCTGCTGTTCACCGTCACTGCCAAAAAAGTTCTGTTTGTATCCACAGTGATTCAGTGTGCCAAGAAAAAATGACAACGTGAACAAGTGGTGAGGGGATACCTTAGTTTGGCACTTTATGACTCCAAGCTACCATTCCCAGGCTTTATGTGTCAGCCAAGCAGAAAAAATAAATAAATAAATAAATAAATTAAAAAAAACGCTCATACTCTGTTTTCCTATGGCTGTCTACAGGCCCCCTTCTCTCCCAGCGTCATGCAACAAATGTGATGCTTCATCTCCTCAATGTGCTGAGTTTTGTCAGGGACATTTCATTCGAAAACGGATGGTATCCTTTCTCTTGCAGCACTTCACTTAATACGTTTCTATGTAAATGAATGTGAATCAGCTGATTGCTGAAAAATACTAAATGAAACAGTGCAAACCAAAAGGGCAAAGTGCCAAATACAAAACACGTAGAATTGCTCTCTCTAGAGCTGTCAAATGAATACACGGCTTCTTTCTATGTGTATATGATTCAGCGATGAATAAGTCATTTTTCTTCTTCCACAGAGTGTCTGAAATGATGTAAAAACTGCAGCTGTGCTTTCCAGACACCTGTGTGCACTAATGAAGCAGCAGCAGCGCCCTCTGCTGACGACAGATGAGAAGAAAAAGCTTACAGCACCTGGTATTCCCAGGCGGTCTCCCATCCAAGTACTAACCAGGCCCGACCCTGCTTAGCTTCCGAGATCAGACGAGATCGGGCGTGTTCAGAGTGGTATGGCCGTAAGCGACGAAACAGGCGGCACACAGCCTATTTAAAGATGCGCACAGGCTCCTTCTGTCGCTCAACGTCATCGGAAGGAAAATCCCAAATTCCGTCCACTGCCATTCACTGCGGGAAAAAAACAAACGTCATATATGACGGATAGCGCCATACTATCCGCCATATATGGCCTAATCGTTCTATATTATTGCACATCGTTCCTATACAATGCCTTGAAATACTTGCTATCTCTTATATATTTACTGTATCCCCATTTGTTCATGTTAGAATTATCTGTACACCATCCCATCCTCCATTCAATGTATTATGCCAAATACAACATTTTATATGAAAATATATTCATAATATAGTGTGCCCACTGCTTTGATCTGGAATATCACCCAACTACACAGCTGTTTTTTCCTCATCAAGTCTTTTATATGTGATTTGTAGTCACCCCACCTAAACCCACTTGAGAAAGTTTGGGATGAGTTGGAGTGAAGGAAAGTGAAGGAAAGGCAGCCAACAAGCGCTCAGCATACGTGGGGAACACTCCTTCAAGACTGTCGGAAAAGCATTCCAGGTGACCACCTCATGAAGCCGGTTGAGATATTACCAAGAGCGTGCAAAGCTGTCATCAGAGCAAAAGGTGGCTGCTTCGAGGAATCTAAAATAGGAAAGGTATTTGGGTTTGTTTAACACTTTTGTGTATACGACATGATTCCATGTGTGTTATTGTATACTTCTGATGTCTTCGGTGTTGTCCTGCAACGCAGAAAATAGTAAGAAAAAACAGATACATTTTTAAAAATTAAAAAAAAGAAAAGGAAAAAAAAGAAGAGAAAATCTGGAATTTGATTACATTGTGTCCAACCTTTTGACCGTGGGTAAGTTCCTGGTTTTGTTTTTGATTTTGACATTTAAGACCTTTTTAGGTGCTGCTGTTCACCGTCACTGCCAAAAAAGTTCTGTTTGTATCCACAGTGATTCAGTGTGCCAAGAAAAAATGACAACGTGAACAAGTGGTGAGGGGATACCTTAGTTTGGCACTTTATGACTCCAAGCTACCATTCCCAGGCTTTATGTGTCAGCCAAGCAGAAAAAATAAATAAATAAATAAATAAATTAAAAAAAACGCTCATACTCTGTTTTCCTATGGCTGTCTACAGGCCCCCTTCTCTCCCAGCGTCATGCAACAAATGTGATGCTTCATCTCCTCAATGTGCTGAGTTTTGTCAGGGACATTTCATTCGAAAACGGATGGTATCCTTTCTCTTGCAGCACTTCACTTAATACGTTTCTATGTAAATGAATGTGAATCAGCTGATTGCTGAAAAATACTAAATGAAACAGTGCAAACCAAAAGGGCAAAGTGCCAAATACAAAACACGTAGAATTGCTCTCTCTAGAGCTGTCAAATGAATACACGGCTTCTTTCTATGTGTATATGATTCAGCGATGAATAAGTCATTTTTCTTCTTCCACAGAGTGTCTGAAATGATGTAAAAACTGCAGCTGTGCTTTCCAGACACCTGTGTGCACTAATGAAGCAGCAGCAGCGCCCTCTGCTGACGACAGATGAGAAGAAAAAGCTTACAGCACCTGGTATTCCCAGGCGGTCTCCCATCCAAGTACTAACCAGGCCCGACCCTGCTTAGCTTCCGAGATCAGACGAGATCGGGCGTGTTCAGAGTGGTATGGCCGTAAGCGACGAAACAGGCGGCACACAGCCTATTTAAAGATGCGCACAGGCTCCTTCTGTCGCTCAACGTCATCGGAAGGAAAATCCCAAATTCCGTCCACTGCCATTCACTGCGGGAAAAAAACAAACGTCATATATGACGGATAGCGCCATACTATCCGCCATATATGGCCTAATCGTTCTATATTATTGCACATCGTTCCTATACAATGCCTTGAAATACTTGCTATCTCTTATATATTTACTGTATCCCCATTTGTTCATGTTAGAATTATCTGTACACCATCCCATCCTCCATTCAATGTATTATGCCAAATACAACATTTTATATGAAAATATATTCATAATATAGTGTGCCCACTGCTTTGATCTGGAATATCACCCAACTACACAGCTGTTTTTTCCTCATCAAGTCTTTTATATGTGATTTGTAGTCACCCCACCTAAACCCACTTGAGAAAGTTTGGGATGAGTTGGAGTGAAGGAAAGTGAAGGAAAGGCAGCCAACAAGCGCTCAGCATACGTGGGGAACACTCCTTCAAGACTGTCGGAAAAGCATTCCAGGTGACCACCTCATGAAGCCGGTTGAGATATTACCAAGAGCGTGCAAAGCTGTCATCAGAGCAAAAGGTGGCTGCTTCGAGGAATCTAAAATAGGAAAGGTATTTGGGTTTGTTTAACACTTTTGTGTATACGACATGATTCCATGTGTGTTATTGTATACTTCTGATGTCTTCGGTGTTGTCCTGCAACGCAAAAAATAGTAAGAAAAAACAGATACATTTTTAAAAATTAAAAAAAAGAAAAGGAAAAAAAAAGAAGAGAAAATCTGGAATTTGATTACATTGTGTCCAACCTTTTGACCGTGGGTAAGTTCCTGGTTTTGTTTTTGATTTTGACATTTAAGACCTTTTTAGGTGCTGCTGTTCACCGTCACTGCCAAAAAAGTTCTGTTTGTATCCACAGTGATTCAGTGTGCCAAGAAAAAATGACAACGTGAACAAGTGGTGAGGGGATACCTTAGTTTGGCACTTTATGACTCCAAGCTACCATTCCCAGGCTTTATGTGTCAGCCAAGCAGAAAAAATAAATAAATAAATAAATAAATTAAAAAAAACGCTCATACTCTGTTTTCCTATGGCTGTCTACAGGCCCCCTTCTCTCCCAGCGTCATGCAACAAATGTGATGCTTCATCTCCTCAATGTGCTGAGTTTTGTCAGGGACATTTCATTCGAAAACGGATGGTATCCTTTCTCTTGCAGCACTTCACTTAATACGTTTCTATGTAAATGAATGTGAATCAGCTGATTGCTGAAAAATACTAAATGAAACAGTGCAAACCAAAAGGGCAAAGTGCCAAATACAAAACACGTAGAATTGCTCTCTCTAGAGCTGTCAAATGAATACACGGCTTCTTTCTATGTGTATATGATTCAGCGATGAATAAGTCATTTTTCTTCTTCCACAGAGTGTCTGAAATGATGTAAAAACTGCAGCTGTGCTTTCCAGACACCTGTGTGCACTAATGAAGCAGCAGCAGCGCCCTCTGCTGACGACAGATGAGAAGAAAAAGCTTACAGCACCTGGTATTCCCAGGCGGTCTCCCATCCAAGTACTAACCAGGCCCGACCCTGCTTAGCTTCCGAGATCAGACGAGATCGGGCGTGTTCAGAGTGGTATGGCCGTAAGCGACGAAACAGGCGGCACACAGCCTATTTAAAGATGCGCACAGGCTCCTTCTGTCGCTCAACGTCATCGGAAGGAAAATCCCAAATTCCGTCCACTGCCATTCACTGCGGGAAAAAAACAAACGTCATATATGACGGATAGCGCCATACTATCCGCCATATATGGCCTAATCGTTCTATATTATTGCACATCGTTCCTATACAATGCCTTGAAATACTTGCTATCTCTTATATATTTACTGTATCCCCATTTGTTCATGTTAGAATTATCTGTACACCATCCCATCCTCCATTCAATGTATTATGCCAAATACAACATTTTATATGAAAATATATTCATAATATAGTGTGCCCACTGCTTTGATCTGGAATATCACCCAACTACACAGCTGTTTTTTCCTCATCAAGTCTTTTATATGTGATTTGTAGTCACCCCACCTAAACCCACTTGAGAAAGTTTGGGATGAGTTGGAGTGAAGGAAAGTGAAGGAAAGGCAGCCAACAAGCGCTCAGCATACGTGGGGAACACTCCTTCAAGACTGTCGGAAAAGCATTCCAGGTGACCACCTCATGAAGCCGGTTGAGATATTACCAAGAGCGTGCAAAGCTGTCATCAGAGCAAAAGGTGGCTGCTTCGAGGAATCTAAAATAGGAAAGGTATTTGGGTTTGTTTAACACTTTTGTGTATACGACATGATTCCATGTGTGTTATTGTATACTTCTGATGTCTTCGGTGTTGTCCTGCAACGCAGAAAATAGTAAGAAAAAACAGATACATTTTTAAAAATTAAAAAAAAGAAAAGGAAAAAAAAGAAGAGAAAATCTGGAATTTGATTACATTGTGTCCAACCTTTTGACCGTGGGTAAGTTCCTGGTTTTGTTTTTGATTTTGACATTTAAGACCTTTTTAGGTGCTGCTGTTCACCGTCACTGCCAAAAAAGTTCTGTTTGTATCCACAGTGATTCAGTGTGCCAAGAAAAAATGACAACGTGAACAAGTGGTGAGGGGATACCTTAGTTTGGCACTTTATGACTCCAAGCTACCATTCCCAGGCTTTATGTGTCAGCCAAGCAGAAAAAATAAATAAATAAATAAATAAATTAAAAAAAACGCTCATACTCTGTTTTCCTATGGCTGTCTACAGGCCCCCTTCTCTCCCAGCGTCATGCAACAAATGTGATGCTTCATCTCCTCAATGTGCTGAGTTTTGTCAGGGACATTTCATTCGAAAACGGATGGTATCCTTTCTCTTGCAGCACTTCACTTAATACGTTTCTATGTAAATGAATGTGAATCAGCTGATTGCTGAAAAATACTAAATGAAACAGTGCAAACCAAAAGGGCAAAGTGCCAAATACAAAACACGTAGAATTGCTCTCTCTAGAGCTGTCAAATGAATACACCGCTTCTTTCTATGTGTATATGATTCAGCGATGAATAAGTCATTTTTCTTCTTCCACAGAGTGTCTGAAATGATGTAAAAACTGCAGCTGTGCTTTCCAGACACCTGTGTGCACTAATGAAGCAGCAGCAGCGCCCTCTGCTGACGACAGATGAGAAGAAAAAGCTTACAGCACCTGGTATTCCCAGGCGGTCTCCCATCCAAGTACTAACCAGGCCCGACCCTGCTTAGCTTCCGAGATCAGACGAGATCGGGCGTGTTCAGAGTGGTATGGCCGTAAGCGACGAAACAGGCGGCACACAGCCTATTTAAAGATGCGCACAGGCTCCTTCTGTCGCTCAACGTCATCGGAAGGAAAATCCCAAATTCCGTCCACTGCCATTCACTGCGGGAAAAAAACAAACGTCATATATGACGGATAGCGCCATACTATCCGCCATATATGGCCTAATCGTTCTATATTATTGCACATCGTTCCTATACAATGCCTTGAAATACTTGCTATCTCTTATATATTTACTGTATCCCCATTTGTTCATGTTAGAATTATCTGTACACCATCCCATCCTCCATTCAATGTATTATGCCAAATACAACATTTTATATGAAAATATATTCATAATATAGTGTGCCCACTGCTTTGATCTGGAATATCACCCAACTACACAGCTGTTTTTTCCTCATCAAGTCTTTTATATGTGATTTGTAGTCACCCCACCTAAACCCACTTGAGAAAGTTTGGGATGAGTTGGAGTGAAGGAAAGTGAAGGAAAGGCAGCCAACAAGCGCTCAGCATACGTGGGGAACACTCCTTCAAGACTGTCGGAAAAGCATTCCAGGTGACCACCTCATGAAGCCGGTTGAGATATTACCAAGAGCGTGCAAAGCTGTCATCAGAGCAAAAGGTGGCTGCTTCGAGGAATCTAAAATAGGAAAGGTATTTGGGTTTGTTTAACACTTTTGTGTATACGACATGATTCCATGTGTGTTATTGTATACTTCTGATGTCTTCGGTGTTGTCCTGCAACGCAAAAAATAGTAAGAAAAAACAGATACATTTTTAAAAATTAAAAAAAAGAAAAGGAAAAAAAAAGAAGAGAAAATCTGGAATTTGATTACATTGTGTCCAACCTTTTGACCGTGGGTAAGTTCCTGGTTTTGTTTTTGATTTTGACATTTAAGACCTTTTTAGGTGCTGCTGTTCACCGTCACTGCCAAAAAAGTTCTGTTTGTATCCACAGTGATTCAGTGTGCCAAGAAAAAATGACAACGTGAACAAGTGGTGAGGGGATACCTTAGTTTGGCACTTTATGACTCCAAGCTACCATTCCCAGGCTTTATGTGTCAGCCAAGCAGAAAAAATAAATAAATAAATAGATAAATTAAAAAAAACGCTCATACTCTGTTTTCCTATGGCTGTCTACAGGCCCCCTTCTCTCCCAGCGTCATGCAACAAATGTGATGCTTCATCTCCTCAATGTGCTGAGTTTTGTCAGGGACATTTCATTCGAAAACGGATGGTATCCTTTCTCTTGCAGCACTTCACTTAATACGTTTCTATGTAAATGAATGTGAATCAGCTGATTGCTGAAAAATACTAAATGAAACAGTGCAAACCAAAAGGGCAAAGTGCCAAATACAAAACACGTAGAATTGCTCTCTCTAGAGCTGTCAAATGAATACACCGCTTCTTTCTATGTGTATATGATTCAGCGATGAATAAGTCATTTTTCTTCTTCCACAGAGTGTCTGAAATGATGTAAAAACTGCAGCTGTGCTTTCCAGACACCTGTGTGCACTAATGAAGCAGCAGCAGCGCCCTCTGCTGACGACAGATGAGAAGAAAAAGCTTACAGCACCTGGTATTCCCAGGCGGTCTCCCATCCAAGTACTAACCAGGCCCGACCCTGCTTAGCTTCCGAGATCAGACGAGATCGGGCGTGTTCAGAGTGGTATGGCCGTAAGCGACGAAACAGGCGGCACACAGCCTATTTAAAGATGCGCACAGGCTCCTTCTGTCGCTCAACGTCATCGGAAGGAAAATCCCAAATTCCGTCCACTGCCATTCACTGCGGGAAAAAAACAAACGTCATATATGACGGATAGCGCCATACTATCCGCCATATATGGCCTAATCGTTCTATATTATTGCACATCGTTCCTATACAATGCCTTGAAATACTTGCTATCTCTTATATATTTACTGTATCCCCATTTGTTCATGTTAGAATTATCTGTACACCATCCCATCCTCCATTCAATGTATTATGCCAAATACAACATTTTATATGAAAATATATTCATAATATAGTGTGCCCACTGCTTTGATCTGGAATATCACCCAACTACACAGCTGTTTTTTCCTCATCAAGTCTTTTATATGTGATTTGTAGTCACCCCACCTAAACCCACTTGAGAAAGTTTGGGATGAGTTGGAGTGAAGGAAAGTGAAGGAAAGGCAGCCAACAAGCGCTCAGCATACGTGGGGAACACTCCTTCAAGACTGTCGGAAAAGCATTCCAGGTGACCACCTCATGAAGCCGGTTGAGATATTACCAAGAGCGTGCAAAGCTGTCATCAGAGCAAAAGGTGGCTGCTTCGAGGAATCTAAAATAGGAAAGGTATTTGGGTTTGTTTAACACTTTTGTGTATACGACATGATTCCATGTGTGTTATTGTATACTTCTGATGTCTTCGGTGTTGTCCTGCAACGCAGAAAATAGTAAGAAAAAACAGATACATTTTTAAAAATTAAAAAAAAGAAAAGGAAAAAAAAGAAGAGAAAATCTGGAATTTGATTACATTGTGTCCAACCTTTTGACCGTGGGTAAGTTCCTGGTTTTGTTTTTGATTTTGACATTTAAGACCTTTTTAGGTGCTGCTGTTCACCGTCACTGCCAAAAAAGTTCTGTTTGTATCCACAGTGATTCAGTGTGCCAAGAAAAAATGACAACGTGAACAAGTGGTGAGGGGATACCTTAGTTTGGCACTTTATGACTCCAAGCTACCATTCCCAGGCTTTATGTGTCAGCCAAGCAGAAAAAATAAATAAATAAATAAATAAATTAAAAAAAACGCTCATACTCTGTTTTCCTATGGCTGTCTACAGGCCCCCTTCTCTCCCAGCGTCATGCAACAAATGTGATGCTTCATCTCCTCAATGTGCTGAGTTTTGTCAGGGACATTTCATTCGAAAACGGATGGTATCCTTTCTCTTGCAGCACTTCACTTAATACGTTTCTATGGAAATGAATGTGAATCAGCTGATTGCTGAAAAATACTAAATGAAACAGTGCAAACCAAAAGGGCAAAGTGCCAAATACAAAACACGTAGAATTGCTCTCTCTAGAGCTGTCAAATGAATACACCGCTTCTTTCTATGTGTATATGATTCAGCGATGAATAAGTCATTTTTCTTCTTCCACAGAGTGTCTGAAATGATGTAAAAACTGCAGCTGTGCTTTCCAGACACCTGTGTGCACTAATGAAGCAGCAGCAGCGCCCTCTGCTGACGACAGATGAGAAGAAAAAGCTTACAGCACCTGGTATTCCCAGGCGGTCTCCCATCCAAGTACTAACCAGGCCCGACCCTGCTTAGCTTCCGAGATCAGACGAGATCGGGCGTGTTCAGAGTGGTATGGCCGTAAGCGACGAAACAGGCGGCACACAGCCTATTTAAAGATGCGCACAGGCTCCTTCTGTCGCTCAACGTCATCGGAAGGAAAATCCCAAATTCCGTCCACTGCCATTCACTGCGGGAAAAAAACAAACGTCATATATGACGGATAGCGCCATACTATCCGCCATATATGGCCTAATCGTTCTATATTATTGCACATCGTTCCTGTACAATGCCTTGAAATACTTGCTATCTCTTATATATTTACTGTATCCCCATTTGTTCATGTTAGAATTATCTGTACACCATCCCATCCTCCATTCAATTTATTATGCCAAATACAACATTTTATATGAAAATTTATTCATAATATAGTGTGCCCACTGCTTTGATCTGGAATATCACCAAACTACACAGCTGTTTTTTCCTCATCAAGTCTTTTATATGTGATTTGTAGTCACCCCACCTAAACCCACTTGAGAAAGTTTGGGATGAGTTGGAGTGAAGGAAAGTGAAGGAAAGGCAGCCAACAAGCGCTCAGCATACGTGGGGAACACTCCTTCAAGACTGTCGGAAAAGCATTCCAGGTGACCACCTCATGAAGCCGGTTGAGATATTACCAAGAGCGTGCAAAGCTGTCATCAGAGCAAAAGGTGGCTGCTTCGAGGAATCTAAAATAGGAAAGGTATTTGGGTTTGTTTAACACTTTTGTGTATACGACATGGTTCCATGTGTGTTATTGTATACTTCTGATGTCTTCGGTGTTGTCCTGCAACGCAGAAAATAGTAAGAAAAAACAGATACATTTTTAAAAATTAAAAAAAAGAAAAGGAAAAAAAAAGAAGAGAAAATCTGGAATTTGATTACATTGTGTCCAACCTTTTGACCGTGGGTAAGTTCCTGGTTTTGTTTTTGATTTTGACATTTAAGACCTTTTTAGGTGCTGCTGTTCACCGTCACTGCCAAAAAAGTTCTGTTTGTATCCACAGTGATTCAGTGTGCCAAGAAAAAATGACAACGTGAACAAGTGGTGAGGGGATACCTTAGTTTGGCACTTTATGACTCCAAGCTACCATTCCCAGGCTTTATGTGTCAGCCAAGCAGAAAAAATAAATAAATAAATAAATAAATAAAAAAAACGCTCATACTCTGTTTTCCTATGGCTGTCTACAGGCCCCCTTCTCTCCCAGCGTCATGCAACAAATGTGATGCTTCATCTCCTCAATGTGCTGAGTTTTGTCAGGGACATTTCATTCGAAAACGGATGGTATCCTTTCTCTTGCAGCACTTCACTTAATACGTTTCTATGGAAATGAATGTGAATCAGCTGATTGCTGAAAAATACTAAATGAAACAGTGCAAACCAAAAGGGCAAAGTGCCAAATACAAAACACGTAGAATTGCTCTCTCTAGAGCTGTCAAATGAATACACCGCTTCTTTCTATGTGTATATGATTCAGCGATGAATAAGTCATTTTTCTTCTTCCACAGAGTGTCTGAAATGATGTAAAAACTGCAGCTGTGCTTTCCAGACACCTGTGTGCACTAATGAAGCAGCAGCAGCGCCCTCTGCTGACGACAGATGAGAAGAAAAAGCTTACAGCACCTGGTATTCCCAGGCGGTCTCCCATCCAAGTACTAACCAGGCCCGACCCTGCTTAGCTTCCGAGATCAGACGAGATCGGGCGTGTTCAGAGTGGTATGGCCGTAAGCGACGAAACAGGCGGCACACAGCCTATTTAAAGATGCGCACAGGCTCCTTCTGTCGCTCAACGTCATCGGAAGGAAAATCCCAAATTCCGTCCACTGCCATTCACTGCGGGAAAAAAACAAACGTCATATATGACGGATAGCGCCATACTATCCGCCATATATGGCCTAATCGTTCTATATTATTGCACATCGTTCCTATACAATGCCTTGAAATACTTGCTATCTCTTATATATTTACTGTATCCCCATTTGTTCATGTTAGAATTATCTGTACACCATCCCATCCTCCATTCAATGTATTATGCCAAATACAACATTTTATATGAAAATATATTCATAATATAGTGTGCCCACTGCTTTGATCTGGAATATCACCCAACTACACAGCTGTTTTTTCCTCATCAAGTCTTTTATATGTGATTTGTAGTCACCCCACCTAAACCCACTTGAGAAAGTTTGGGATGAGTTGGAGTGAAGGAAAGTGAAGGAAAGGCAGCCAACAAGCGCTCAGCATACGTGGGGAACACTCCTTCAAGACTGTCGGAAAAGCATTCCAGGTGACCACCTCATGAAGCCGGTTGAGATATTACCAAGAGCGTGCAAAGCTGTCATCAGAGCAAAAGGTGGCTGCTTCGAGGAATCTAAAATAGGAAAGGTATTTGGGTTTGTTTAACACTTTTGTGTATACGACATGATTCCATGTGTGTTATTGTATACTTCTGATGTCTTCGGTGTTGTCCTGCAACGCAGAAAATAGTAAGAAAAAACAGATACATTTTTAAAAATTAAAAAAAAGAAAAGGAAAAAAAAAGAAGAGAAAATCTGGAATTTGATTACATTGTGTCCAACCTTTTGACCGTGGGTAAGTTCCTGGTTTTGTTTTTGATTTTGACATTTAAGACCTTTTTAGGTGCTGCTGTTCACCGTCACTGCCAAAAAAGTTCTGTTTGTATCCACAGTGATTCAGTGTGCCAAGAAAAAATGACAACGTGAACAAGTGGTGAGGGGATACCTTAGTTTGGCCCTTTATGACTCCAAGCTACCATTCCCAGGCTTTATGTGTCAGCCAAGCAGAAAAAATAAATAAATAAATAAATAAATTAAAAAAACGCTCATACTCTGTTTTCCTATGGCTGTCTACAGGCCCCCTTCTCTCCCAGCGTCATGCAACAAATGTGATGCTTCATCTCCTCAATGTGCTGAGTTTTGTCAGGGACATTTCATTCGAAAACGGATGGTATCCTTTCTCTTGCAGCACTTCACTTAATACGTTTCTATGTAAATGAATGTGAATCAGCTGATTGCTGAAAAATACTAAATGAAACAGTGCAAACCAAAAGGGCAAAGTGCCAAATACAAAACACGTAGAATTGCTCTCTCTAGAGCTGTCAAATGAATACACCGCTTCTTTCTATGTGTATATGATTCAGCGATGAATAAGTCATTTTTCTTCTTCCACAGAGTGTCTGAAATGATGTAAAAACTGCAGCTGTGCTTTCCAGACACCTGTGTGCACTAATGAAGCAGCAGCAGCGCCCTCTGCTGACGACAGATGAGAAGAAAAAGCTTACAGCACTTGGTATTCCCAGGCGGTCTCCCATCCAAGTACTAACCAGGCCCGACCCTGCTTAGCTTCCGAGATCAGACGAGATCGGGCGTGTTCAGAGTGGTATGGCCGTAAGCGACGAAACAGGCGGCACACAGCCTATTTAAAGATGCGCACAGGCTCCTTCTGTCGCTCAACGTCATCGGAAGGAAAATCCCAAATTCCGTCCACTGCCATTCACTGCGGGAAAAAAACAAACGTCATATATGACGGATAGCGCCATACTATCCGCCATATATGGCCTAATCGTTCTATATTATTGCACATCGTTCCTATACAATGCCTTGAAATACTTGCTATCTCTTATATATTTACTGTATCCCCATTTGTTCATGTTAGAATTATCTGTACACCATCCCATCCTCCATTCAATTTATTATGCCAAATACAACATTTTATATGAAAATATATTCATAATATAGTGTGCCCACTGCTTTGATCTGGAATATCACCAAACTACACAGCTGTTTTTTCCTCATCAAGTCTTTTATATGTGATTTGTAGTCACCCCACCTAAACCCACTTGAGAAAGTTTGGGATGAGTTGGAGTGAAGGAAAGTGAAGGAAAGGCAGCCAACAAGCGCTCAGCATACGTGGGGAACACTCCTTCAAGACTGTCGGAAAAGCATTCCAGGTGACCACCTCATGAAGCCGGTTGAGATATTACCAAGAGCGTGCAAAGCTGTCATCAGAGCAAAAGGTGGCTGCTTCGAGGAATCTAAAATAGGAAAGGTATTTGGGTTTGTTTAACACTTTTGTGTATACGACATGATTCCATGTGTGTTATTGTATACTTCTGATGTCTTCGGTGTTGTCCTGCAACGCAGAAAATAGTAAGAAAAAACAGATACATTTTTAAAAATTAAAAAAAAGAAAAGGAAAAAAAAAGAAGAGAAAATCTGGAATTTGATTACATTGTGTCCAACCTTTTGACCGTGGGTAAGTTCCTGGTTTTGTTTTTGATTTTGACATTTAAGACCTTTTTAGGTGCTGCTGTTCACCGTCACTGCCAAAAAAGTTCTGTTTGTATCCACAGTGATTCAGTGTGCCAAGAAAAAATGACAACGTGAACAAGTGGTGAGGGGATACCTTAGTTTGGCCCTTTATGACTCCAAGCTACCATTCCCAGGCTTTATGTGTCAGCCAAGCAGAAAAAATAAATAAATAAATAAATAAATTAAAAAAACGCTCATACTCTGTTTTCCTATGGCTGTCTACAGGCCCCCTTCTCTCCCAGCGTCATGCAACAAATGTGATGCTTCATCTCCTCAATGTGCTGAGTTTTGTCAGGGACATTTCATTCGAAAACGGATGGTATCCTTTCTCTTGCAGCACTTCACTTAATACGTTTCTATGTAAATGAATGTGAATCAGCTGATTGCTGAAAAATACTAAATGAAACAGTGCAAACCAAAAGGGCAAAGTGCCAAATACAAAACACGTAGAATTGCTCTCTCTAGAGCTGTCAAATGAATACACCGCTTCTTTCTATGTGTATATGATTCAGCGATGAATAAGTCATTTTTCTTCTTCCACAGAGTGTCTGAAATGATGTAAAAACTGCAGCTGTGCTTTCCAGACACCTGTGTGCACTAATGAAGCAGCAGCAGCGCCCTCTGCTGACGACAGATGAGAAGAAAAAGCTTACAGCACTTGGTATTCCCAGGCGGTCTCCCATCCAAGTACTAACCAGGCCCGACCCTGCTTAGCTTCCGAGATCAGACGAGATCGGGCGTGTTCAGAGTGGTATGGCCGTAAGCGACGAAACAGGCGGCACACAGCCTATTTAAAGATGCGCACAGGCTCCTTCTGTCGCTCAACGTCATCGGAAGGAAAATCCCAAATTCCGTCCACTGCCATTCACTGCGGGAAAAAAACAAACGTCATATATGACGGATAGCGCCATACTATCCGCCATATATGGCCTAATCGTTCTATATTATTGCACATCGTTCCTATACAATGCCTTGAAATACTTGCTATCTCTTATATATTTACTGTATCCCCATTTGTTCATGTTAGAATTATCTGTACACCATCCCATCCTCCATTCAATTTATTATGCCAAATACAACATTTTATATGAAAATATATTCATAATATAGTGTGCCCACTGCTTTGATCTGGAATATCACCAAACTACACAGCTGTTTTTTCCTCATCAAGTCTTTTATATGTGATTTGTAGTCACCCCACCTAAACCCACTTGAGAAAGTTTGGGATGAGTTGGAGTGAAGGAAAGTGAAGGAAAGGCAGCCAACAAGCGCTCAGCATACGTGGGGAACACTCCTTCAAGACTGTCGGAAAAGCATTCCAGGTGACCACCTCATGAAGCCGGTTGAGATATTACCAAGAGCGTGCAAAGCTGTCATCAGAGCAAAAGGTGGCTGCTTCGAGGAATCTAAAATAGGAAAGGTATTTGGGTTTGTTTAACACTTTTGTGTATACGACATGATTCCATGTGTGTTATTGTATACTTCTGATGTCTTCGGTGTTGTCCTGCAACGCAGAAAATAGTAAGAAAAAACAGATACATTTTTAAAAATTAAAAAAAAGAAAAGGAAAAAAAAAGAAGAGAAAATCTGGAATTTGATTACATTGTGTCCAACCTTTTGACCGTGGGTAAGTTCCTGGTTTTGTTTTTGATTTTGACATTTAAGACCTTTTTAGGTGCTGCTGTTCACCGTCACTGCCAAAAAAGTTCTGTTTGTATCCACAGTGATTCAGTGTGCCAAGAAAAAATGACAACGTGAACAAGTGGTGAGGGGATACCTTAGTTTGGCACTTTATGACTCCAAGCTACCATTCCCAGGCTTTATGTGTCAGCCAAGCAGAAAAAATAAATAAATAAATAAATAAATAAAAAAACGCTCATACTCTGTTTTCCTATGGCTGTCTACAGGCCCCCTTCTCTCCCAGCGTCATGCAACAAATGTGATGCTTCATCTCCTCAATGTGCTGAGTTTTGTCAGGGACATTTCATTCGAAAACGGATGGTATCCTTTCTCTTGCAGCACTTCACTTACTACGTTTCTATGTAAATGAATGTGAATCAGCTGATTGCTGAAAAATACTAAATGAAACAGTGCAAACCAAAAGGGCAAAGTGCCAAATACAAAACACGTAGAATTGCTCTCTCTAGAGCTGTCAAATGAATACACCGCTTCTTTCTATGTGTATATGATTCAGCGATGAATAAGTCATTTTTCTTCTTCCACAGAGTGTCTGAAATGATGTAAAAACTGCAGCTGTGCTTTCCAGACACCTGTGTGCACTAATGAAGCAGCAGCAGCGCCCTCTGCTGACGACAGATGAGAAGAAAAAGCTTACAGCACCTGGTATTCCCAGGCGGTCTCCCATCCAAGTACTAACCAGGCCCGACCCTGCTTAGCTTCCGAGATCAGACGAGATCGGGCGTGTTCAGAGTGGTATGGCCGTAAGCGACGAAACAGGCGGCACACAGCCTATTTAAAGATGCGCACAGGCTCCTTCTGTCGCTCAACGTCATCGGAAGGAAAATCCCAAATTCCGTCCACTGCCATTCACTGCGGGAAAAAAACAAACGTCATATATGACGGATAGCGCCATACTATCCGCCATATATGGCCTAATCGTTCTATATTATTGCACATCGTTCCTATACAATGCCTTGAAATACTTGCTATCTCTTATATATTTACTGTATCCCCATTTGTTCATGTTAGAATTATCTGTACACCATCCCATCCTCCATTCAATGTATTATGCCAAATACAACATTTTATATGAAAATATATTCATAATATAGTGTGCCCACTGCTTTGATCTGGAATATCACCCAACTACACAGCTGTTTTTTCCTCATCAAGTCTTTTATATGTGATTTGTAGTCACCCCACCTAAACCCACTTGAGAAAGTTTGGGATGAGTTGGAGTGAAGGAAAGTGAAGGAAAGGCAGCCAACAAGCGCTCAGCATACGTGGGGAACACTCCTTCAAGACTGTCGGAAAAGCATTCCAGGTGACCACCTCATGAAGCCGGTTGAGATATTACCAAGAGCGTGCAAAGCTGTCATCAGAGCAAAAGGTGGCTGCTTCGAGGAATCTAAAATAGGAAAGGTATTTGGGTTTGTTTAACACTTTTGTGTATACGACATGATTCCATGTGTGTTATTGTATACTTCTGATGTCTTCGGTGTTGTCCTGCAACGCAGAAAATAGTAAGAAAAAACAGATACATTTTTAAAAATTAAAAAAAAGAAAAGGAAAAAAAAAGAAGAGAAAATCTGGAATTTGATTACATTGTGTCCAACCTTTTGACCGTGGGTAAGTTCCTGGTTTTGTTTTTGATTTTGACATTTAAGACCTTTTTAGGTGCTGCAGTTCACCGTCACTGCCAAAAAAGTTCTGTTTGTATCCACAGTGATTCAGTGTGCCAAGAAAAAATGACAACGTGAACAAGTGGTGAGGGGATACCTTAGTTTGGCACTTTATGACTCCAAGCTACCATTCCCAGGCTTTATGTGTCAGCCAAGCAGAAAAAATAAATAAATAAATAAATAAAAAAACGCTCATACTCTGTTTTCCTATGGCTGTCTACAGGCCCCCTTCTCTCCCAGCGTCATGCAACAAATGTGATGCTTCATCTCCTCAATGTGCTGAGTTTTGTCAGGGACATTTCATTCGAAAACGGATGGTATCCTTTCTCTTGCAGCACTTCACTTAATACGTTTCTATGTAAATGAATGTGAATCAGCTGATTGCTGAAAAATACTAAATGAAACAGTGCAAACCAAAAGGGCAAAGTGCCAAATACAAAACACGTAGAATTGCTCTCTCTAGAGCTGTCAAATGAATACACCGCTTCTTTCTATGTGTATATGATTCAGCGATGAATAAGTCATTTTTCTTCTTCCACAGAGTGTCTGAAATGATGTAAAAACTGCAGCTGTGCTTTCCAGACACCTGTGTGCACTAATGAAGCAGCAGCAGCGCCCTCTGCTGACGACAGATGAGAAGAAAAAGCTTACAGCACCTGGTATTCCCAGGCGGTCTCCCATCCAAGTACTAACCAGGCCCGACCCTGCTTAGCTTCCGAGATCAGACGAGATCGGGCGTGTTCAGAGTGGTATGGCCGTAAGCGAAAAAAGGAGCGACAAACACACTTTTTATACATGTTCCTCATCAGCGTCATGAACATCTGTTTGGGTTTATGTACAGCAGTAGCGTATTTTCTGAGCAGGAACCTCTGATTACAGTGATACAATCCCCCAACATTAACAAGAACGATAAAGACTGTGTGTTATATAATAATATGTACAGATAAGCAGCTGAGACATGGAGAGGAGCGCACATTTACAGATGTAACAGGCTCATTTTGTCTCATAGTAAGATGTGTTTTATCTAGACAATCTACAGGCTACATATACAATCAGCACACATATAAACATGATAATACATGACGTTACATTACCTATAAATAGTCTGTGTGTGACGGTTTTGTCGCTTACGGCCATACCACCCTGAACACGCCCGATCTCGTCTGATCTCGGAAGCTAAGCAGGGTCTGGCCTGGTTAGTACTTGGATGGGAGACCGCCTGGGAATACCAGGTGCTGTAAGTTTTTCTTCTCATCTGTCGTCAGCAGAGGGCGCTGCTGCTGCTTCATTAGTGCACACAGGTGTCTGGAAAGCACAGCTGCAGTTTTTTCATCATTCCAGACAGACTGTGGAAGAAGAAAAATTACTTATTCATCACTGAATTATATACACATAGAAAGAAGCAGTGTATTCATTTGAGAGCTCTAGAGAGAGCAAATCTACGTGTTTTGTATTTGGCATTTTGCCCTTTTGGTTTGCACTGTTTAGTATTTTTCAGCAATCAGCTGATTCACATTCATTTCCATAGAAACTTATTAAGTGAAGTGCTGCTTCCGTTTTCGAATGAAATGTCCCTGACAAAACTCAGCACATTGAGGAGATGAAGCATCACATTTGTTGCATGACGCTGGGAGAGAAGGGGGCCTGTAGACAGCCATAGGAAAAGAGAAAATGGCAGAGAAACATAAGAAAAGTTAGTCAGCTCCCCTCAGCAAATTGAATTCTAGTATTAAATTTGAATATTTAAATAAAGTTACTTTGTAAGTTTTAAGGCAATGTATATATATTTTTAAAATCACATAATTTCCATATACACAGAAATAATGGAAATAATGAATAGTGGATGTCTAAAAACATCAGGATAAAGTCAGAGTTCCGCAATTTTTGCCCCCCAGACTCCATCTGTAGTCAAACACTTTTTCTACAAAAATGTATACATAGCACCCATGTAAAAAAAACAAAACAAAAAATAGACGGTGTATTTGATTTCGTTAGTGTCTATTAAATGTGCCTGTCTGTAAAGTTTCTCTTATTTTTATCTCCCACTACTACAATACAATACAGAGGACAAAGGCCAGACTGCCAAAGAAAGAACATGTGGCATTTGTCTACTGTGGAGGATGACACATAACTTATCAATAAAACAATAAATACAGAAATATATATAACTTAAGGCATTAATGTACCAATACACCAGCAAATAAATGTTGGTAATTAATCAGCTTATAAACGAATCAATGTTAATTTATTCCTGCATTTCTACACATCTAATTATTTAATGTAAAATGAGAAAAAACGCTTACAGCACCTGCTATTCCCTGTCCGTCTCCCATCCAATTACTAACCAAGCTCGACCCTGTTGTACATACAGTTCAAACGTGTTCAGGGTGTATGGACTGTAATCGACTGTAACTGCAGATGCTGCAAACACAAGCAACAGTTTTTTTGTGTAGGGTACTTTCTTTCTTCTCTTTTCACTTGACTTGGACTTTCACTTAGACTGGTGATATTCTATATTTAATCTATGAACCACAAATTCGCACTGGGCTACAATTCCTTGATTAAGCTGACCATTTTGACGCTGTAGTTTATTTACAGTTAGTCCCACAAGAGCACCTTCACCTCCCAGTATCTTCACGTCCACATGAAGTGCACCTGTGCAGCATTTGGATCTAATTAAGTAGATTAATGGCACAGCTGTTCTGGTTCCAGTTTTCCATTTGGCATATTTGTTGTTTAGGCACAGAGAAGCCGACCGTACCAGAGTGCTACCATGGCGCACGCACTGATGGCTTGGGTTTGGGTCATTTTAACACTAGCCCAGCTTAACAACGCAGAAAACCACTGGGATGCACTCAGACGTTTGTCTGGTCAGAACGAGCCTTACGACGTCAACAGTCAGGGAACTGAGGCCGCACCGGAAGACTGGGCCAACCTAATTGTCTCTGTGCCGGTTTGGAGTTTCCTCCGAAGTGAACTCTGCTGTTCATGTGCTTTCTTTGTCAAACCAGTCAAAAACATCCAGGTAGTCAAACAGTTTTAAGATACACACAAACGATAAGGGAGAAAAAAAACAGGCTAGACCAAAGACAAAAAGGTGATTTCTCAGCCTCGTACACTTATTGTTTTGAGTTCTATGGGCAATGTCAAAATCGTTGATGAAAATTGATTGTTGTTCCAAAAATAGGCAATATATTGGCGTTTTCAAAATCTTTTAATAATGTGCTATTCATATTATATATTTCCAAAACGTTTGACCACTGGCCATTTGTCCCTTTCAATCTTAATACTTGACACACTTTTTAAATTCCTCCTTCTCATTTGCCAAGTTTTTGTTTTTCTTTGTGCATTACAATTCAAGTTTTTCCATTTAAGCGTTTCAATATTAAATGTCATCACTTCATCACCTCATGGCCTGTCTTTCAAAAACCAATTATTTGTGTAATGAATATCCATGCAGGCCGATCATTTGAGTCAAAAACTGTGCACAAAAACCAACACTATCAATAATTCAAAAAGGATAAAACCAAAAATGTCTGGGAAAAACTACAGTAGCCATAGTACCTCACAGCCAATGCAGCCTACTTAAAACAGTGACCTGAATCACTCTCTTTATACTCAATAAATGCAACACCACCTGCTGCCTTATCTCATGAATTTCATGTGTTTGAAACTACCGTCATGGCTCTAGAAATATCAATAAAACTTCATCAGTGCAAAAACTTTATCACATTTACTTTACAGTAGTCTTAGAATGTCTTACTTAACTTCTGGCAGTACGTCCCATTTTTAAAAACGTTTTTTTCCTCATTCTAGGGAGCAGAAAAAGTCCAGAGACATCAGATTACAACCAGCCACAGTATCGCTGCAGTAATGGAATGCTTTCCCTGCGCTTTTCACTCATTCGATACACACATCTGCGTCTAGAAAGTGTGTTTGAGTCAGCTACCCACAGAATTTGTTTTTGACTTTAGAAAATTGATTGACAGCTATTGTCAGAAGCCTAATCTTTCTCTAAATATTATTCCCCAGATGGGACACGTTTGTTGTCGCTGCCTGACAGTTGTCACAGTTCACTTCATATTTATAGATGGCGGTTGCTGGTGAAGCTCCCTTATACCGGCTGCCACACATCCATACAGGTAAAGTGTTTTTTGTCAAATGGGTACTAATTCACAGGGTCCATCTATAAATATGTCAAGTTTGTTTAGTTTTGTTTGAAAATGTGTAGGTTATGAGAGGCGGATGGGACACTCTTCCTCGCTGGGAGAGTGGCTCAGAAAGTGGGAAAAACAGCGATGAACATATTAAAACATATTTTAATTTGTCACTGTTTAAATCATCGTCCTCAAATACAAAAATGACTGCTTAGTGAATGTAACTGTTTGAATTATCATTTCTGCAAGCCATGTTTGACTTTGAACATAATGTGAGGCTATCTGTTAACATGAAATTGATTGTCATTTGAGTTCCTAGTCAGCTGGCTAGCCCACTATCACTTTGTAGCCCTTTGCAGACATGATATAACCTTGATTAACATGATGTAACATTGTTGGCTTCATTTTTCTGTCAAAAGTAATGGCTTTTGTCTATATGGCTATTGGTCCCCATAATGTAAATGTGTATGGCTCTATGTAATGGCTCTTAGACATGAGACAGCAGTTTGGGAAAGAGTCACAAGGTTAGAGACTAAAAAGACTAACATCAAAATATATCTACTTGATTTCACTAATTTGGACAGCTGAAGCTTCATATTAGTTTCAAATTAACTTTTAAATACATTTTTGCACAGGAGGACGACTGTGGATTTTCAATCCATCACTTACATTGTAAGTGCATTATGAAGGGATCTTCTAATGGGCAGTATGAACAGGAGGAATGATAATGGCAAGAAAAAACGGTTTCAATGTTCATTTGGGCTCCTGATGTTTTAAGATAGACGTGAAAAATGGTGAACACGTCCTTTTTAAAGGATGAAGCTGGCAATATTCTGTATTCTTGTCAACAAATCTCATAAACACCAAAATCAACAAGGAATTGATCATACCAACAAGTTTTGTCTGCCGTGTTGAGTAGTAATGTATTACTTTGTAATGTGTTACAGTAATGTGATTATTTTTTTCAGTAACTAGTAGTGTAGGGGATTATAGTTTGAAATTCAGTAGTTATTAATCCCAGTAATACTATGGTGGGGTGGTGTCAGTTTGGTCTCTGTGTGTTCAGTGTGTGTCAGTGGTTTGGTGCAAGGTGTGGGGGTGCAATTAGTTGCCTCCAAAAGAGGAGAAATGTGACTCCAGGTAACATTGTCTTATTGACGTGTTTTTAATAGTATTTGTACATCAACGGAGTTCTACAGCACAGAGGAATAAGATATATAAGGCTTTGGACACACACACAATACCTGTAAGTAGGATGAGTTCATTGTTTGTTTTGGCTCTGCACATGAAATTTGTTGACAATAAGAAGAATATAGAAAATCACCAGCCATATCCTTTTAAGCTTCATTGTTGTCCAAAAACTGTAAAAGAAAAACAAACAAAAAAACCCCCAAAAAACACAATGAGCCACACCATTGCACTTGGTGATATTTCCCTTCATTACTGTGAACACACTCTGTAGCTTATTAGGGCCCGAGCACCTAGCGGTGCGAAGACCCTATTGTATCTGAAGGAATTGTTGTTGTTGGTATTCCAAAAGAAAACCATTTTTGAGGGGCTAAACGTGCTCGAAAAGTTATGAAACTTTGCACACTTGTCAGAAGTGGTGAAAATTTTATGGGTCTTGGGCATGGGCGTGGCAAAATGACTCAATAATGCCCCCTATAAAATTTCAAATTTGAAGCCCCTCCTTCAGAATTGACGTAAATTAACGAAATTTGGTAGGGAGATGTAACATGTCCAGACACACAAAAAAGCCTTTTGGAGCCATATGCTAAATCCAACAGGAAGTCAGCCATTTTTTTTGTGTGTGTGTGTGTGTGTGTGCATTTTTTACCATTTCCATGCGTTGTATTTTAACAAACTCCTCCTAGAGATTTAACCCCACTGACTTCAAATTCAGTCAGTGTCATCTAAAGAAAAAGAAGTAATCAAAATCTTGAGTTTTCATTGAACTCCCTTGACGTGGCGAAGCGTCGAATTTCAATGTTTTGCCATGAAACAGGACGTTGTTGTAATTCAACAGTACATTGTCCAATCTGCACCAAATTGCTCATGCTTGATGAGGGTCCTCACCTGAACACATCTTCAGCCATTTTGAATTTACTTTGCATAGTTTTTGCCATTTGCAGGCGTTGTATTTTGATGAAATCCTCCTAGAGATTTAACCCGACCGACTTCAAATTTTGTCAGTGTCATCTAAAGACCTTTTTATGATGAAAAGTTATCAAAATCTTTATTTTTCATTGAACGCCGTTGCCATGGCGATGCGGCAAACTTTGATGTTTCACCACGAAACAGGCAGTTGTTATGACTTAAACATATCTGCAAATTTCTCGTGCTTCATAAGGGTCCTGACCTTAACACATCTGTGTCAATATTGAGTCACCTATTGACAACAGGAAGTCAGCCTCATGTGACAAACATCCGATTTACATGGAATTTACATTGTGTGGTCTACACATGATATGCAGCAAAATGACGTATAATTAGTGGGTGTTCTCTAGCATCACATAGTGGACAGAGGAAGTGATATTTAACTTGTTCGTGCATCGTTCGATAACAGCCCGGTACTGAACACATCTGCATGCCCGCAATAAAGGAACTTCGACTGCGGCACTCCCTAATGTTATCCTTTTAATGACATTTGTGAGTGTGAATCCTTAATGACTCCCTAGAAGTGGTCTCATCAATGCTCGTGCTGCTGTGGCCTCCCTGTTAATGTGACGACATATAATCCAGACTTGTGCTGTGTTGGAAATGTTACTGGGTCTGACTTAGCAAAAAAGGAACAACAAATGGTGACAATTGTATTTATCCCTAGGCTGGAGAAGTTACGCCCATTGAAATTGCATTATTTCAACCATCTGCTGAAGGAGAACATGACAGGCATGGCTGTGTGCAAGAATCCAGTAATGTCACTACAAGTAGCATCCCCATTAGTGTCTTGTAAGACACGTATCACTGTGAAGCTGCCTGGTGGGGCAAAACTGAGGGAGGTGAAAGAGCAGCTTGTTCCCCTAAGTTGCCAAAAAAGCTGCAGGACATCATCTTAGGAGAGCTCTGGAGGAACCAGATTTTTTTTTATTCAACCTGTGGGGCTTTGATGTTCCTCCTGATCAATTTGACCCATAAACGACACCGATAACGGCCAGCTCAGCAACTGACACATGAACAACCACAATACAGGGTACTGTTTATGATGCAGGATTTCATGACTTGTGGGGATATGAGGATATTCCTGTTGAACTATTTGATCCAGATAAAACACAGACGACGGCCAGCTCAGCAACTGATTCAGACACAGACGCAAAACCTATTATGATGGAGACATTTATGAATTGTGGGGATTTGAAGAAATTCCTGTAGAGCCATACGTTGGAGCTGACAGAGATTCCAGGATCTATTGCTTCCACAACAGCCTCCACTGCTGTTTCCACCACGACAACACCTACAATTGCTACTCCAGACACAACAACGGCTAACACAGCTGCATCTGTCACAACCACCACTTCTGCTGCACCTGTCACGACCACCACCACCACTTCTGCTGCTCCTGCCATGACGCCCACCGACACAGCTGCTCCTGTCACAACAATCATCACCACCACAGCTTCTCCTGCAACAAAAGCTACTACCACCACCACCCCTGCTCCTGCCTTGACAACAATGACCACCACAACTGCTGCTCCTTCCATGACGATAACCGCCGCTCCTCCGACGACTACCACTACTACTACCATCACCATTCCTCCTTTGACGACGACCACTGCCAATCCTACAATGACGACTACTACCACCTCAGTTGCTCCTGCCAAAATGCCCACTACCACCACAACCACCACTGCTGCTCCTGCCAACACGGCCACCAATGCAACTGCTGCCACAACGCCCTCCACAACAATGGCCACTACTGTCTGCTGCCACAACGCCCTCCACAACAATGGCCACCACCGTGTCTGCTGCCACAACGCCGTCCACAACAATGGCCACCACCGTGTCTGCTGCCACAACACCCTCTACAACAATGGCCACCACCATGTCTACTGCAACAGCCACAGCAACAGCCACCAGTGTCTCTTCTGCCACGGTAATGCCCTCCACAACAATGGCCACAACAACGCCCTCCACAACAATGGCGTCCTCTCCCACGATGACAATCTCCACAACAGCAAGCACCACCATGTCTTCTGCCTCAACGATGCCCTCCACAACAACAGCATCTTCTTCTGCAACAACTCCCTCCACAACAGCGGCCATCACCTCTGCAACCTCCACTAGCAGTGCCGCCACTACCATCAGTTCCACATCCACAAAAGGCCCCGGCACCACTGCCTCAACCACCACTGCTGTGGACAAGCGCCAGTTCGTCAACAACCAGCAGTGCTTCCTCCACCACGAGCGCCGGTTCAACTATGACCGGCAGTTCCTCTTCAACAGCCAGTGGGCCATAGTGTTGGTACTAGCACTACAGCAAGTCAATGGCAACGAGCAACACCCACACCACAATGACCCACCCCTCTCCAATACCACTTGTCCAACCCCCCCATCCCCTTCCAGCCCAAAATAAACCAAAGCATTAGTCAATATGAGTAATTTCACTTATTTTGGTTTGTAAGTGATTGTTTGGTTTTAAAGATTGATCGTGAACTTGGAAAACAAAATGACGTACTTGATGTACTGAAATAAAGAGAAAGAATTGAATGCTTGTGACGAAGAAATGTAGAAGTAGACATTTCTATCGGTGTTCGAATTACCGGAGAGCCCCCCACCCCCCAATAAAATTAAAAAATGCATAAAATCTAATGATCTAATGTTCTCACTCACTTTAGATGGCTTGAGCCACTCTGCCCTGTGGCTGACTTATCTTCTGTCAATAACACAAATGATGGACATGTTGGGTGTGTGGGGTTTTTTTTGGTTTTTTTTGGCTCGTGGTCTGCTTCTGCTTTGTGCACCTATGGGTAATTGTGTGTGGATTTGGTGTCAGATGTCCTATGATTCTCAGTTAAATGGTCTGTGCAACATTAGTGTCTGAAGCGCACATACGCCGCATTCAGTTCAGCAGCACCTCATCATTTCTATAGTGCATTGAAACGTGTTGTAAAATAGTTGAAAAGGCTTGTTGATGATGGTAACTACATACTTTGAAGTCTCTGGAACTGGAACATTGTCGGGATAACATCCTGGAAGTCGGTTTAACTTTCATTTTCCATAGACAATATTGTGACTCGCAGTTGGAGCACTTCTACAGCTTGGATTGACATAGACAGACCACCATTATAAAAGAGATGTCTGTAAAATTGTTAAGAGGACACCTCCATCTGCAAATAAGGTCAATTATGACTATTATGAATTTTTGATCCATTAAGGTTTTAAACCTTAAAACTTTCCTCAAGCCTAGAAAAGCGATTTTTAAAATCTGTGAATCTATGGCCCTGATCTAAAGTCAGCCCATAGACTTTAGATTAGGGCCATAGATTATTTTCCAACAACACACTTTGTGTTAGGGAATGGACTGGCACTAGACACACCAGAAACCAAGCTGCCAGTTCTTGTAACACCATAGACAATCTTACATGACTTACAGTTGGAGCACTTAGATCAGCATGAAAATCTCTGGGTTAATTTGTTTGTTGTCCACAAGCACATGAGCATCTGAGCTGTAAGCCCCCCCCCTCCCCTTTCTTTTCTCCCTCTTTCTCCCTCTTTTCCTCTCCTTGTCCTCTCTGGACCATCACCCATCCTTGAACCGCTCTGCTTCCAGGCTGTCGGTGCCATTTCCAGAGGTTTTGGATTTGGTTCCTCATCCTGCAGGAGTTCAGCCTCACCTCATGCATCTCTCTGTTTCTCTCCTGTGTGAATGATCTCCTCGCTCTCGCTCTCTCGCTCGCTCTCTCTCTCCCCCCGTGTTTGTGGTTTCTTGTCTCTTCTCCCGTGTATGTGAATGGTGTAATGTGAGTCTCTCCTGTGTGCATGTGTAGTCTGTCCTCCTCCCAGGTCTCCATGGTGACGGAGATTGTGTAGTCCAGGTCCTATTCTGTTCTGGTGGCACCTGGAAGTTGCTTGGCCTGCTCTTCATCACATTCTTCATATATTATAAATCCATTATAATTTTGTCATCCTGTTTGTCCATGCTGTATTTCTGTAATTTGTTTTCTATTCTGTACACACATCTATTGCACATCTGTCTGTCCTGGGAGAGAGATCCCTCCTCTGTTGCTCTTCCTGAGGTTTCTCCATTTTTTTCCCCCCATTTTTAAGGGAGTTTTTTGTTATTCGATTCAAGGGTCTAAGGACAGAGAATGTTGTATTGCTGTACAGACTGTAAAGCTCCCTGAGACAAATTTGTGATTTGTGATATTGGGCTACGCAAATAAAATTGACTTGACTTGACAGTGATACTCCATATTTTTTGGCTTTCAAGTACCAACACTAACACTAAATTAAGAGTTAGCATTGTAGGTAAGAAAAGGGAAGGTTTACAGATGATTATAAAAACAGTTTCCTTTAGGACAGACAACAAGATATGATTGCCCAGTGTAACAAAATAGGTAACTGGTAAATGGAAATACTCTCTACTGATAGTAGTACTGATAGAAGTATAACAGGTAAGTATAGATGTAGTTAATTTTATTTAAAAAAAAGTTATTTTGAAACAGAAATCAAGCAGGTGAGTGTTGATGTATGTTAACATTAGCATTGGTGCAATCGTTCAACTCAACACAGCAAAAAAAACATTACTACATAATTTATGATGCAAGTAATGTATATAAAACATTTAAAGATCAGACAGTGAGAGATGCGGTGTAGGGATTAAGATGAACACCCTTTTGTAGCTGACTCCTGAGGTCCTTATCCTCCACCTCCAAGATATCAGGAGCAGGAGTTGGCAGTCCCATCAGCTGACAAAAAACCTCTCTGACAGCACATTAGCCCCCCTGCCATGTACCAAACAGATGGAAAATATTTTTCCTATCTTACGATTGCTGCCTCTGGTTAGCCCTAAAATTCAGAATCAGAATTGTCTATTACTAAGCAATGGGAACATCAACATTGTTCACAGTTAAGAAATTCACACAGCATACAACTGCATACAAAATGCAATTAAAATGATTATTACTTTTAGCTGATTTAATACTTTATTACACCCATGAACACACATGACACAAGACATTTTGTTTCATTTGATCAGGAATGGGTTTCAAGATTTGTTTACCATTCTGTGTTTTTTTTTATTAAGGTGGTGATGAGGGACTGAACAGAAGTTCAGGGGAGAGTCCTGGGGAGAATGATGGTGTTGCTATAGATAGACTTGGTAGCAAGGGAGGAGTAAAATATGAGGTAGATGGTGATGGCAAAAGTGGTAACATGGTGGCTGGGTTGTCTGTTCGAAGGGAGATGAGGCAAAGCGGAGGCTGACGATGCTGTAGGATGAAAACTGGTGGCTCCTCTTCTGTGGAACCATCTCCCAGATTCAGTCTGGGGGGCAGACACCCTCTCTACGTTTAAGAGTAGGCTTAAAACTTTCCTTTTTGAAAAAGCTTATAGTTAGGGCCGGCCAGGCTCGCCTTGGACCGGCCCCTAGTTATGCTGCTATAGGACTAGATTGCCGGGGGACTTCCCATGATGCACAGAGCTCCTCTCTTCTCCTCCTCCTCTCCATTTGTATGCTTTCATGTACCATTAATGCATGTTACTAACTTGACTTCTTCCACGGAGTCTCTGTGCTTTCTCGTCTCATAGGAAGATCCAGTGCCTGAACGGTGGGCCATGGCTGTGGGGACTGTGGCGTGGTCCTGTGGATGTCCTGCTTCCATTTCTGCTACTGCTATTATTGCTATTATTATTATAAAGTCATAGCTCTACTTCTATTATTGTTGTTATGGTTATTGTTGTTGTTATTATGCTTCTCTGTGTCTCTCTCCAACCCACCCCCCTCTCCCCTTCCCCCGTCCCCCTACCTCTTTCTTTCTCTGTAAACCTGCCCACCGCCCACCTAGAGCCCGGTTCTGCTTGAGGTTTCTTCCCGTTAAAGGGGATTTTTCCTTGCCGCTGTCGCCAAGTGCTTGCTCGTGGGGGGAATTGTTGGGTCTCTGTAAATAAATGAGTACGGTCTCGACCTGCTCTATGTGTAAAGTGCCCTGAGATAACGTTGTGATTTGGCGCTATATAAATAAAATTGAACTGAATTGAATTGAAATTGAATTGAAAGGGAGGAGGATGTTTGTTAATGGCATGTGGAGTTTGACATTACATCCTGAAAATAAATTATAAAGAATATTAAGTAGCATCCAAAATTATAGGCAAATAAAAGAATGCTTTCTGTCAAATATTTCTATTACTTCTAAATCTGGTAATTATATAGGTTATGCCTCTTCATAGTAAATTGAACAGACTCAACCTATCCCAACACATATAAGTATGATCTTCATATACCAGGTAGTCTTTTAGATTTTTATTCAGGGACAGTCTCAGTCTTTCAGTCTAAGTTTTTGCGACTTGCATCTACAGAGAGGGGAATGGAGAGAGTGCTTTTCGAGCCATCCCAATGGGTCCGTCGGTTAATCTTAAGGAAGTGTTTTAGATGATCCCTTGTTTTCCACATTCTCATGTGCATCCTGTTGGTGTTCTCACTGCATTATCATGCATGAACACCATGTAGGAGGAGAGGATCTGTTGCAGCTGGGGGAGCAAGGGAAAATCTCATGCTCTAAAAATATGTTGTGTGTGTGTGTGTATATATATATAAGATACAGGTTGTCCTGAGAGGCAAGTGAGAAAAACTAAATTCTGGTGATTCATTTTCTAAATCTGATCCAAATTGTTTTTTCTCCTGTGTTTATGACTTAAGAACAGGTGAAAAAAAGGTTCTGCCAGCATAATCTTTCTATATTTTTTTTTCATCTGTGAAAACCGGTGGGAAAAAAAAAGTTTTGGCAGGTAAACTATTTATTTTTTTGTTTTGTTGTTGTTGTTGTTGTAATGCTCATTTCGACCACAAGAGGATGACATGCACCACTACCCCATGTCTACCATATACAGTAGAGATGTGAAACTTGCTACACTTATGTATTTACTCATGATGAACTGTCCTTTATTTACTGTAAAGAGCTACCACAGTGGTGACCAGGCAAGATCATTGTATAACTTACTCATTGAGCCTAAAGTTTGCCACAGTTTTTAGTCTATGACGAATTCTTTGGGAACTGCAATAAACTGGAAAAACTATTTTATAGTATTCCATTTAGTATTGAGTGTAACTTCATATCCCATGTTACTTGTTGTTACTCAGTATTTCACAGTAGTCAGTTTAACTCAGTATTGAGTGTTACTCAGTGTTAGACAGTATTCAGTGTTTCAGAGTTTAGTATTTCACAGTTTTTAGTGTTTCAGTGTTTAATATTTTAGTACTTTTTGGATTTAGTATAACTCTGTTTTACTTCACTGAGGGGGAAAACATCACAGGCTCTTCAGTTTCATCCATATTATTATTATATTATATATATAAATATTATATTATGACTTTGAGCAGAAGTTACACCAAAATTTGCTTTCAGACAACACATTTCCCGCTGAACATAGATGCTATATTGCGTCACCTGACCTGAATACTGTGCGCTGAATGGATTTATGGGGTTCTGTTCAACAACAGCATTGGCATTTAACATTTTCTGATGGAAATCATGAACTTGCAATGCTTTGACAATGGACAAAGAACGTTTTTAGTGTTCAGAATGTGTTATGTTTTAAGAATAACTCATGACAATCAGTTCATTTTTTTAAAGGATGGGGTTTATCAGTTTTTGCAAATGAACTCATCATAAGGAACCCACAAGGGTAGTGCTTAATGTCCCTTGCACTGCAGTATTCTTCTGCTGCTGCAGGTTCCATCTCCAGCCCCCTCCCCATGTACGCAGTCTGATGGCTTGGCTTCAGGAGCCTTTTTGTAAGATTTTTAGCAGAGCTTTGTCCCCTGGTGTGACAGACCTCTCTGAATTTGGAGGTGACACAAGGCTGTCTTAGATGGTGCCACTTGTTGCAGGAACTCTGCTGCCTCATACTGCTCTCAATTTTGCATGCTGTGTCTATGGATGTTTCCAAAGAATTCATGTAGAGTTGTTCATGTTCACTGTAAACAAAAGAACAAGAAGAGGGTCCCAAGGGGCATCTGTGAGTGGATGGGTTTTCAGGGGTCTCCTTGTTGGCAAGTAATATGACAAGACACTTCCTTGTTGCACTTTCCCAAATGCAGAAAGATACATCAGTGGATATAGCCATTGTTGTTATCAGCGGAGCAACATCAGTAGGAAGTTCATGGTAGATCTCATCCACCCTGAGTGTGGAAAGTTCAGGCAGAGGGGAACTGACTCCCGTATACAAGCTGCTCCTAGGAAAAAGACAAAATAATGTAAAAAACAAACAATAAAAACCCTGAGCTTATTGTTTAACTGAGAATGTTTTTTTATTTACATTTCAATATGCTACCTGTTTAATTTACCCCTTTGACTAACTATTCCTAAAAAGTAATTTGTTTCTGTCTGTCATTTAAAAAATAGGTCTTACATGTCAAGTCAAAATACTAACAGCAAAAAAAAAATCCATCTCATAATATATGCAGAAATTAACGTATCACTACAGTAAAAATAATAATAATTATGGGTCTGGCCGAAAGGACCACCATGTCATTTACAAGGCCAGGTTTTACACCCTGCATTAAAAAAAAAAGTTTTATAATGGACATCAACAAGCACCATGCTAAAAAGTTAGTTACTATGGTTCGAGGTTTATGCCACTGTTCAGTCTCTGTGCAGCTGTGTTGGGGGAACAGCAGTGATCCTCAGTTGAGAGTAATGTGCAGCCTGGTGCAGAATTGCTGCCACATGATTGCACAAAGCTGTACCTGCCACACAGATGAATTTGTAAACTTTTATTATAAATTATAATACATAAGTACAGTGAGAGGGTCTGAAAAAACAAATATAAACTTTAGCCATAGAATAATAAATAACACGAGACAGATCTATACCATAAAAATGTAGTATAAAAATGTTGCCAAATTATTATTAATCTCACTTTACTCATGTAGAATAAAAAGGAACACAGAAGAAATGACAGAACTCAGAACTCAAGTATCTACTTTCTGCGAAACCCAGTATCCCAGTACAGTTTCTCAACAGATTTTACACATTAGTATTATTTAAGGGATTTCTGACTAAATATGTATTCAAAATATAGTATTTGATGATGCACAGAAACTTGATTTGATGAACAGGGGCCTGGCTCATGTGTGCGCAGGTCTGTCAATGTTGCTTGCAAATCTGGAACCAGCATGCACTCAACCTGCAGATAACTTTCACTTACACTCAAGCTGAGGCTTTAAGCTTTTGCTCAACACTCAGTGTTAATGGTTACCCCTCTGCTCAGGAAACTGAGATAAGCTGCGGTTACATTTACATGCACACTTTTTTTCATTCTGATTGAAATCATTCCGATTGAAGATTTCTGGTCAACCATTTACATGGGATGTGATCTAATACGTTCTGGTGTTTACATGCGCCAACACATTTAATCAGAATGGCTGTGTGACATGCGCAAAAGTCAGCCCGCAAAGGTCAACGGGGTGGCTGAGCAAAACTGGGGAGAGAGCAGCCATATGTTTCTCCGCTCTCTGTTTAGGAGTGGCTGAGATTGTCACTACAATGTGAATAGCTGGTCCACCTTAAGTCAGTCCACCTTAAGTGAACTGGTCAGGTTAGGCTAACCCATTGTTGTTAACTTCGGTGCTAACCCCCTTTAATCAGCAGGTGGCAAGCAGGACACAGGAACTTGGCTTGGGTCTTGAGGAGTTTTAGCATTTATTCACTGATAAATAGCCTAAACATTACACACAATGCACTGTTGCATTCACAGATACTTTGCTAACTTCATACTCTCTGTCACACACACACACTCTCTCTCACCACCCCTCTCAACCCAATTGAAAATTCCTTCCAATTGGGCTAGATCAGACCAGTCTCTTCTGATTGAGGTGGTTATATGAGGCATTTTTATTTGTATTGGGCTATTATTCCAATTATTAGTGGAATATTAGGGTCCATGTAAATGTAGCTAGAGACAATGATGTTAGGAAATTTGTGACACAATTAAATGACACACAATAACGTTAGCTTTGGTTAATACACAAATGTGTTATGGGCTAACATTACACGTCCAGATCTTAAATTCATAATTATGGATGTAGCTTGAAACATAAAGTTTGGATCCTTTCTCCTTTTTACTTGTGGATGTATAACACAGCTGATAATTTTTAACCTAATTTAGCCACATAAATGTATATTATGTAAGACTATCAACTAAGTGTACTTTCAAATAGGGCACCATGCACCATGTCCTACTTTCTTACCTTCCACAAAACCGAAGCTGCGTGGCTGCATGACTTCCCCAGGCCAGCAATGCAAGAACACCCTGTTGTCTCCACTGCTGCCAGGCTTGTCACCAGTACCCAGGCTGAGTGTACTGGACTGCTGGATTGACTGGGTTGAACATCAGCCTTCAGAAATACGAGATTGTTCACTTGGTGGAGTAATACGTGGCTCTACTACTGTGAAGATACTGGTAGGTTCCAGTGCTCTTGTTGTTTTTTATAGTGGCATCATCTACTCCAAAGGACAGCACAAAATAATTGAATATATCCCCATAAGTTATTTCTGGCCACTTTCATGTGATCTTCCCACCGCTAGTGAAGATCCTTGAAGGGTTGCTAATGTTGAGATGATTATGGGTGTAACTTCCACTGAATTAGCAGAAGTTCCAGTAATCTATGACTTGATTCTACTTGGTTCCTGTTGCTAATTTTTCACGGCAGTCCTTTCTATAGTAATTTGCCTTAAATTTTGCATATAGTACTTTATTTTTTAGAACGTAGTCTTGCTGTACAGACCTATGATGGGTAGCATACCAGCAACTAATTAAATTAGTTTTGGTCCCACATGCCATTGATGATTACAGTAGGCCTAAGATAATAAAAATCCGATTATTTATGAATCACAGATGAACTCACGATACGATACTATCATAATACTCTTACCGAGATAACGATATATCACAACAAAGGTGATTCTGCAATACACAATATATCATAAAGAAATAATCTACGATATATCACGATATCTGTAACTTTGAAAAATAGTCAGATAATGTACAATGTTTATTAACAGTACATTAGTTTCACAGAAAAGAAATGCCTATAAATAGGCAAATAAGTATAAATATCAGAACACTGATAACTGTAGTCTCAGTTTGTGCCTCTCACAGAGCTGCTGGCAGTGTTAAGCCTGATAACAGAGACCAGAGAGGCGACGTTGTGCTAATAACCCAAAGATTATTTCCTTTTCTGTGGCAGTAAACACATCACACGACCTGCCGATAACTAAGTGTGCTCTCCAGAGCTTCACAAGATATTCAGGGCTGACGAGTGGTGATGATAATGTTAACATGGGGTACGTACTAACAGGGCTATGGCTACGTACTGACATTCCGCCACACACACTGGAGAGTCTCTCGTAGCAAGGGACTCCCTAAAAACCTTCTATTTCACCAAGGCGTGGTTTTGCAGGATGTAGCAGTGCATGCTTCGGTGTGCTCTGACTATCGCCTGGGACACACAGCCTGTGTGAGCAGCGTGTGTGCGTCGCGGAACCTCTTGCTTTTCATTTCGGCACCCATGTTAACAGGGTGTTAACACACAGCCCATGTGAGCTGCTGCGGTGTGTCATCTAGAGATTCGGGATCTTGCCTATTTTTGCCACACGACTAATATAAAGTGTCACCACTGCAGGTCAGCCTGCGCAGTGCATGCTGGGCCTGGGAGCCTCTCTGGCGGGGAACTCCAGTACGGAGTCGATGAAACACAGAGCTTCTTTTCTCAACTCCTGCTCACTTTCTGTGATATTAGTTTTAACCGGGGCCCCTGCCTGTTGTTTTACCTGCTTCCAGATGGAGATTTGGTGTTGTTATTTTCCTTATTTGTTGTAAGTTTCCCTCCTGACATTTGGAGGTTTGTTTGTTGGAGTGTGTTTGGCTTGTTTGGGGAACTTGGTGTCACCTGGAGGGATTTTCTTCACTTGGAGCGGTGACAGCGGGGGTTTAACTGGTGGAATAATCAATACAATCAGTAAAAAAACCCTGTCCTGTGTGAGGAGTGTATGTGGCTGACACAGAAGAAGCCCCAACCTGTGATTGGTCTACCATACATAGGGGAGAAGTCAGGTTGTTTCATTTACAGGCTGACTGGCCAATATAAGGACTATATGCATGTACTGTATGTGGCCTTGTTCTTTTTGGGAAGGTCTATAGAATACGACAATATGGAGAGTTTCAATGTTAGGATTATCAGAAAATACAAACCATGAAAAAATGAAGACTGCTGATAGCAATCGTAAACAAAACTACTCAAGTTTTTGGACTTTTTATCCATGACGACACATTTATTGGACTAAAAGCTTGGGTGCATTTTGTTCATTGGAATCTTGTGGTGAAAATGGTGTGGATTTTTTAGCACTTGGACATGTGTGTTCTCTCACAAACGACTTTTCTGTTGTGTGTGCTAACCTTCTACATAATGAAAAAGATTGCTGTTGCTGTGATATGGGGATGCTAAAATACATTGCACAAATTAACTTTCGGACAATGTATAATTTGTCAGGGTTGTGTGAAGACTGAGTACAGACCATAACACACCAAAAGTAGCGCTACCAAGGCTAAAGCGTCCTGGACCATTGTCATTTAATTGTGTCTAACCTAACTCTGCCCCTAGCTGGCAATGTGGGGTTAATAGAGTCCAGCGGCAAATTTTTGCCCCGGGGCCCCCTAAGCAGGTCAATCTGGACATGTGTTCACTGGATTGCCTTGCTAAAAACTGTAGATGGGATTATTGTAAGATTCAGTGTGTACAATTTATCTCTATTTCTACTGTATGAGTTCAGCAGTCTCCCACCTCTTCAATCCTGTGTTGTGCTGTACTATGGCTCAAATTCTAGCAATTTTCTGGGAAAAGGATTTAAATAACCTACCTGAAAACAAAAACACCACACTGTCACACCCATTGTTCTACAGTGTAACCAATGGTTAGATGCTTGATCAGGCACAGAATGAATTAATACATGTTACCAAGGTGTCTTAAATCTTGGTAGGCTCATTGTCTGTCCAGAACATGTTATTTGCTCTGTTCCCATGAGTTGTGCGCTTTGGAGGGGGCATTCCCTGGTGCCCTCAAGCCCTCTCCAGCAGGCCAGCAGAGCTAGACAAACAAGACCTGGGGTCCAGTCAATTTGTCTGGACAAATGTGGGGATTTGGGGCCACGGCAAGCTATGCAGGGACGAGTGCTAATTGTTTGTGTGCCAAGCAACTCCCCTCAATCCCCTGGTCTCTCAAGTCACTCTATTCACCCCAGCCTTTGTCTGGTAAGTAACTTGAACCTGACACGGACCAGGGAACGTGGAATTAATGTAACCCCCCCCCCCCCTACAATTGCATTCTGTCTTATGACAAACCAGTCCTTTGTTCACACATAAAATGTAATAAAATGTGATTTTTCTTTTTATAAATGTTTGGTTTCATCACCCCATCATCTCTTCCATGCTCTCAGCTCAGTGAATGAGGAGGTCACAATAGGAGGATTGAGGATGGGTGTGTGGAATTTGTGGCCCCTTATACCTCCAGTTCCTGGGTCAACAATAAGTGGAGGCCACACTGCATCAGTACAAGTGGCTGAGACAATCTCAGAAAGTGGCTGGAGCCAGGCGTCACCTCAGGCCCCTGTCCTCCACCATTCCAACTAGGCCCCTCTGTGCTCTCCTGGCATGCTGATCAGAGGATTAGGCGGCCCCAGAGGCAGCGTCAAGTCAAGAGCACGCTGGAGAAAGGGAAAGGCATGCAGGGAAAATTAGATGCATGCTGGTCTCACAGGCACCCACACCCACACAAGAATGGAAGCAGATGTGTATCATGAGAACCACACACTTGCCTGCAACAGCATCAGCTTGTCAGTAGAGGACACCACAGTGCCACTACACATTTTTTTTTGCACTGGGAAAAAATAATGAACTATATAAAAAAATGGTCAATCATTTAAAAAATATTATAAGTGCTTAAAATAGTAAATGTATTAATTTGATTTCACTGGAGGAGAAAGTGTGTCAAATGCATTATCACTGCACTTATCTGTGAGATTATCTGTGCTCGCCTTAAATCTGACGTGTACATGTGAGCATAATTAGTGACCTCACAACTATTTTGAAAGCCAACTGTAAACTTGAAGCCTCTAGTGCACACTGAGTGAAGGAGGACACATCTTGTGTCCAGCAGTTAAACCTTTGAACTTTTTTGGTAGAACCATATCAGACACAAATTATTATTAATTAAAAACATGTCTAGAGGGGATCTTTCAAGTAAATGTAAAATTACTGACTTGACTGCAAATTTAAGATATTCAGGGGTGAATTCCCAAAAGGATTGCATGGCTTTTGCAGCCACTAAACCTGCGCAAATGAGACAAAAAGAATGTGTAATTTACAAAGCATTCGCAAAGTGTGATATGCACCCCAAACTGTGCCGCTAAGCAAATAATGTTTCGGTGCTCCTTTTTTGCATGTATGTAAATTAGATAATATGCATACATTTGGCACAAAATTGGACCCTTTCTATGCAAATGAGCCTCATTGCAAAAACAGTCCAATTAACATAGACCAGCGCTAATAGCCACATGCATTACAGTGAAATTATTAGAGTCTTCAAAGAGTTGGTGGTATCTGAAGTGCACACTCACTCCCTCCTCACTCTCTCTCTCTTCAAATCTTCACGCTTGTGAGGCACTGAATGATATTGAATTGATATTAAATGATATCAAGGGCAAAATCTTCAGTCAGACTGGTGTTAATGAAGTTACCACTGCTGTGCCACGTGCGTAAATGCACACCGCCTCTTTCTCAGTTTGGTGACACACTTATCATTTCAGCTGCTGTGTGATGCTGCAGCCAGTTGTGACACACAGCCAGCTGTGGGCAACAAACAGAACATCAGTACTGATGTTTCTGCAAAATCACGGATACGTTCAGTGACACCTGAAAGATTCAGACATTAATCTGACACGTTTCAGACCTGCCTGAGTCACATTAATAGCTGTATTTTGACATTTCAGTAGATTATGTTAAAGTAGAAAAAGCAAATACATGAAAGTTGGTTTGTGATTGTGGAGAGCTCTGTGTGTGCGCACCTCTGCCAATTAAAGACAAGCAGCTTGAGGCTTTTGTACTCTCTGCAGTTTTCATCATGGACCAATATGTGTGCTGAAATGTGGAGAAAAGCCTGAAACGCTGGAAACTGCTCCGCTAACTCAAACAGATACAAAACAAGGGCAAATTGCCCTTAGCTGCAAAACTTTATGGGCGTAATTGCGCCGTCATATTATTAGCGCAATGTCTTTTGTGAATTCGACATTGAGACGGGGCATATAGGGGTTGCAAATGATGCACAATTCATGGTGCTATTAGCAGCCGCAATCCATTCTTTGTGAATTCTCCCCTCAGTTACAGTACTTGAATTAATGTAATTAGTAACTTCCACCCTTTCAAAATGGCAGTAGCCATTTTGGCCTTTTTCGTTTTAAACACTTGTCCCTGGCCTTTCTACTTGAAGATAAAACATTGTTGGCACAGTATAGGCTACTGTGTGGCTGGATTCCAAAATGTTTCCATTCAGGCCTCATTATGACATTACCAATATTTGCTAGTTTGGCAGAAATACAATTCAGGTGGCTGAAAACAGAAGCAAGAATTAAAGTCCAACCGAAATCACATTTAATCATTCCCCTTTGCAGTCAGAAATAATGTCAACATGTTTTCAAATGTATTGTTAATAGATTTGTATTGTTAGGGTGATGAAAAAAGGCAGCTTTTTGCACTTTTCCCTAGTGGTGGATGTTTGTTTGGTGGCTGGTTCAACAAGCTAAAGTGCAGGACAAGATAGATAGATAAGAAGAGTGTAGCAGGAAAGCTAATGTGGGTTGTTGTTCAGAGTCTCTGGTTCTTGTGTTGTGTAGCAGGATGCTATCAGGCTCAGTGTGACCATCTGCTTTGCTGATAGCCACGTTATCGCTTTATTCAAGATTTGATTTGCTGTATCGAACAAGGACTCCAGCCACGTAAATGGATGATGAGACAGTATTTAATCAAAATAATGCAAAACTAGGGAGCATCATCATGAAATTTCCCTTTTGATTTAAGATTTTTTTTCTCAAATTTCAGTTGGGCTTTAAAGGTTCAATATTATGCTTTTTGTGATTTCTGTTATTTATATACTGTTCTGATGTCGGATTCAGTAAGGTCCTGGACTGTCCTCCAGAATGCTACATTGAGGATTTATAACAAAAGCAAGACACTGAGTCTGAGATTACACTTGTTTCGGCCTCTTTTCATGGACTCTTTGGGAATGATTTGAAAATGTTTCTTTTCAGATAGAAAAGGCCCCTCTACTTAAAAGATTTGTTGTCCAATTTCAAAGATGGAACTAGAGGTGGAAATTAAATCACTTTGCTGATTCGAATAATTTCTTTCAGAGGTTCACTGACTATGTAGTTCATTAATTTTCTAAAGACAAGCAAACCACCATTCAAATGCACTTCACTATGTACATCAGTAAGCAATCTCATCACCTTCTATAAAGTAGTGACATTCAATCCTGCTTCTGATTGTTTTCTTGGTATTATATAAGTGGCTAATCCTAACAGTTAAAGTTCGTAACTGTTGTCTAGTTTGGTCATAGTAAGATGGTTGTGTTAGCTAACGTGTTGGCACGCAACATTAGTGGTGTCTTTTGAGGGGCTTAAATGGAGATTCTTTTTTAATGTAATTTTGGGCCATTTGGCGTTTGTGTTTCTGTTCTGCATAGTTAATAACACTAAACAGTTGCCAGCTACAGGCAGTCCTGTCATATCTGTGTGTGGTTGTGTACTGTAATGCTATGAGGGAGGGAGACAGAGTGAGACTCCACTGAACCGGGGACTGTTAACATAATAATGATTCTAATCTCTTGTCTCCTGAGTCTCGATCTTGTACAAATATATAGGCACTTATGAACCGAGACCTCAGAGTATTGATATTATCAAGCAAAGGCACGTGTCAGTACCCTATTTTCAGTTAAGTGTTGCAGCCTTTGAAATAAAAACTGGGCCTCAAAGTAAGCTAGCTGGTGTAATTCAGTGACCAATTCTTGTGCTTTTATTTTGAAGGCTATTCTGATAGAATTGTGTTCACCCAGTGCTGATGTTTTAATGGCGCAGCAAGTCAACTGCTTGAGTTCAGGAAAAGGAGATTTAGGTTTTTAGAGTAAGTTTTTAAAAAATCTATTTTCGAGATATATTGTTGACTAAATAGATTATATGCTTGCATGCATACTTTAACATTTGGTGTGTTGGCTAGTTATTTCCTCTGGAGTGAGTGCTAGGCTATTTTGTGTAACGTTACAGAAGCTAGAAAGCTAACCTCAGTTGCAACAATTGTCCCAGCAGTGTAGTGCACCAGATAGACATATGCCTGGATGCTCTTTTTTACCCAGAGTTGTATGATAGTCAGGTTAAGGGCGCATTGGAAGCGTTTCATGTCTTGCTATCAAATGCGGTATTGACAGACAGAATTACTGTACGAGGCACATGCTATGCTATGACATGCTTGTGCTTGTGCTTGGACACAAAAGAGCTATTCCAGATCCAGATCATGATGTTTTGAAGTAGAGGGTTTTTTTGGATTTATGTTTATGTAATTTGTCATATGATGCTTGATGCTTTAAATATATAGAGTGTTATTACACATCTTGACATAAAAATAATTACTAAATAATGTGATTTAATAAAAATGTATGAAGCATGGGTCCAAACATCACTTTCGTTCATGTCCCACAACTGTGGTCTCGATGTTGACGTTGATGTAAAATTAGCAAATTCAATTACAATATAAGATTATTTCAAATGAAATTGTTTCATCTAAATATTACTTTACACCATATTAAATTATTTTTTTATTTACTGATCATTTATATGATTTTTTTGTGCATGTCCATCCTTCTGAGTCCTTACCGTGACACTGAACAAATGGTATAGTAAAAGTTTTTTTCATAGCCAAACAAATCTAGTTTCTATGGAAACAGAAGATAGCAAGTGTGCACATGGATGACGGGTTGGGCCACCCACACTAAGTAAAGTAAACTGACCCTCAAAATCAAGAAAAACAAGGTAAATTGTGTATTTTGAACATTTAAAAAATAAATTATTATTACTGTTGAATTCATGTATATTAGATGCTAAGAGTCAAAGCTAACGTAGCAGACCTTGCTAGCTACCTAGCTGCCATTTATCTGAAATATTAGCAAAAATTTAATTTTTGCAACATGTCTTTACCACAGTAGCTTTAGGTGTCACATTGTGTTGCGGTAGAAACAAATTCAAGGTGAGTTGTATATTATATTGCAAATATTAAGTCTATTGTAAATTTAACATAAACAACCCTAAATGAGATCAAATTCACCTACAATATTCTGGATCATGTTCATACCTTATGCTTATAAATAATTTTGTATGTCAAAGCTTACACAAATTTGTTTACATATATCAGGGATGTCCAAACATAAGGGCCAGTGTGGGTGCATTTCAAACAAGCAGAGACACACCTGATTCCAGTGTGCCAATTAGTTGCAAGGTCAACAAGGTCATGTGTCAACTGCTTGGTTGGAACACAAGCCTGCACCCACACCAGCCCTTTGCGGATAGGATTGGACGCCACTGACATTATGGTACTATCAGAGCATAGAGCTCATTTAAATATCATATTGTTGGGATTTATAGAGTGAGAGAGCCTCATACAGGAGCACCACTTGTTAGGGTGGTGATTGTAAGCTGGTTGATTATTAGCAATAATTAATAATTATCAGATAATTATTAATTAATAAAAATTAAATTATTAATATGAATTAATAATACGGGACACCACTAACCAAACAATAAAGGTAGTCTCATAAACAAGGTTCACTTGGGATGCTAATATCTGAGGGATATCAGCATCCACAAGTGAACAATGAAGGTATGAATTTGAGCTCTGACCCTCTTTCTCAATCAGCCACCTTTTACAATAAATGAGCACAATAATTACAAAAGACTTCTCTTTAAAGATATAACAGTGTTTATTAAACAATAGCAAAGTTAACAGGCTAGCAAATGCTTTGATCAATAAGACACTCCTAAAATCTAATACTACCTAAGCAATAATACAGCTATATACAATGAAAACACATGCAAGCTGGAGTGCGCATGAATGTGTGTGTGTGTGTGTGTGTGTGTGTGTGTGTGTCTGTGGGTGTGAACAAAATGACGACCGTGATCTGTGAGATGACGTCGTGCGAGAATTGGGGTGACTGGCGTGATCTTGTGAGATGACGTCACGCGATCTCAAGGACAGAGCGCGTGATCTCGCGAGAAGGAGTCACGTGATAGCTGAATAGCGGATATGACCGCAGTGTTGGTTATAACAATAGCAAGATGGCGCCGCCTGGGGGTTGGCGTCTCTGCATTCACCCAATTTAATGTATCAAACACGTGTCTGATGGTAGATAACGAGGGCAGAGCGGCGCTGTGTCCCACGTTATCTGACCATCAGATGTGTAAGAAAAGATGTGTGTATGTGTATGGAGGGGTTAGTAGCAAGAGGAGAAAAAATGGCTCAAAATGGCGAAATCCTACGATCGTGAGGGGAGAGCAGTGGTTGTTTGTCCACAGAGAGCATGTGTGCAGACGGCAGTCTGTGACGTACATTGTCTGATTTTTGATCGACAAACAACTTACTTTCTCACTCACGATGGCACAAACACAGCAGCAGTCCCAAATGGGACAGAACATAAAAACAGTCTAGCATGGTTAATACAACTAAGTTGCACAAGTTACCATCAAGTGCGGCATATACCAAGGTGATGCACTATCCCCGCTGCTGTTCTGCATAGACTTGAACTTCTTCAGCCAGATCATCACAAAGAGTGGCTACGGATACTGTTTCCAAGGTGGAACAACCATCAGTCACCTCCTCTACATGGATGAAATCAAGCTGTATGCCACAAATGAGCGAGACATCGACTCACTGATCCACATCACCAGGATCTACAGCAACAACATCAGAATGTCATCATAACCGAGGGGGTTGAACTACCAGAAGGCAGTATTGCAGATGTTCAGGACAGCTACAAATACCTTGGGATCCTGCAGGCAAATGGGAACCATGAGGAGACCGCAAGAAAGTCAGCCATAGCCAAATACCTACACAGAGTAAGGCAGGTCCTGAAAAGTCGGCTGAATGGGAAGAACAATGTATGAGCCATCAACACGTATGCCCTGCCAGTCATCAGATACCCCACTGGTATAATAAGCTGGCCAAAGGAGGAGATAAAGGCCACCGATATCAAGGAAGCTCCTCACAATGTATGGAGGGTTTCATCCCAAGTCCAGCACCTTGAGACTGTACACTAAAGAGAACGAGGGAGGCCAAGGACTGGTGAGTGTCAGAGCCACTGTCCAGGATGAAACAACCAAGATTCAGGAATACATCAGGAAGATGGCCCCCAAAGATGAGCTGCTAAGTGAATACCTCAGGCAGCAGAAACCCGATGATGTCCCTACATGACATGTACCACCAACAGATAGAAGAAGTGGCTGATATCAAGAAATCCTACCAGTGTCTGGAAAAGGCTAGACTGAAAGACAGCACAGAAGCCCTAATCATGGCTGCACAAGAACAGGCACTTAGTACAAGATCAATAGAGGCGGGGATCTACTACACCAGACAGGACCCCAGGTGCAAGCTGTGCAAAGATGTTCCTGAGACAGTTCAGCACATAATAGCAGGGTGTAAGATGCAGGCAGGAACAGCGTACATGGAATGCCAAAACCAAGTGGCTGGCATAGTGTAGAGGAACATCTGCACTGTGTATGGGCTGGAAGTCCCAAGGTCAGAATGGAAGACATTGCCTAAGGTGGTTGAGAATGACCAAGCTAAGATCCTGTGGGAGTTCCAGATCTAGACTGACAAACTGATGATGGCTAACCAACCGGACATCGTGTTGATCAACAAACAACAGAAGAAGGCAGTGGTGTTAGATGTAGCAATCCCAACCGACAGCAACATCAGGAAGAAGGAACATGAGAAGCTTGAAAAATACCAAGGGCTGAAAGAGGAGCTAGAAAAAATGTGGGGAGTAACAGTGGTGCCAGTGGTAATCGGAGCACTGGGGGCTGTGTGTGTGTGTGTGTGTGTGTGGGGGGGGGGGGGGTTGATACATATCGGGCAGCAAAATATGCCCTGTCTCATTCTCCTAGAAGTATTTTTAATTTTGAGAGGTCATTAAGCTCTTTGAAATCTGAAATTACAAAGTTGAACTTGTAAATGTTCCTTATTTTATTGAATGTCTTACATTGTAGGAGGAAGTTCATCTCTGTCTCTACCTCACCTGTCAAACAGTGACCATAGATTCTGTTTTCTTTTGGTTGCCATGATTTTTTGTGTCGTCCTTTTTCAATTGCCAATTTGTGGTCACTGAGCCTGTACTTGGTTAGGATCTGTCTTTACTTTCTACAGATGTCACTCATTTCAATTGACGTGATTACTGCAGTAATACCGTGGTAATGCCACGGTGGCAGTGACGGGAGGGTGAAATAAATTGTCCAGGAGTAGCTGCAGTACACAAAAACAACCACCAAGTGGCACATGTGAGCAGTCCAGATGCAGTCTCTCTTGCTGTATCTCAATTCGCATACTTCCATACTTACACTTGCTATTTTGCATGCATAAGTGCGTTCACACTGACAAGTATGGCAAAATGCAATGCACTATGAGTACTTTTTCAACCTTTTCTTTCAATTAAATGTCAATGAATCATATTAAATGTTGTTTCTTCTGTTTAGAGTCTAAATTACGGCCGTGCCCAAGTTTATGCATCCACATTTTGTGCAAATTATGGCATTAAAACTTTAGAGGGGAAGTCAAGAAGGAAGCCTCCTGCAAAAAATTCTCCCCTGAACACTGAGCTGGTGCTCTGCTCAGGCTGCCCAGCCAGCGTGAGCCTGAGTGGGGCTTCAGCTTTCTGTGCACCCAGCAGAGAAACAAGCTCAACTAGGGCACAGAATGTCATGGGGGTGCCACAAGATAAACACTAAACACCACCTCACTGATGTTAAACAGTAACTTAACGTTACATATCTTACTTTAGTTTATTTAACTTAGTTCACATAAGAGCTGTTTAAGTTAAATATCTTCTGAAATGAAAAATCTCTCTTTAGGAATCATACAACATACATACATACACTATATACCCCCACAAAGGGGTTATATAGTGTAATTCTGTCAAAAGGATTCAAGCACTCTATTGCCACCTAGCGTCTACAGTTATCTAGTGCAGCCCCGACGTTTACCACTGCGACAGCACCATAGTAATGCAGCGGTAAACCAGAAAAACTGAAAAGAGTGACATCTGTATCTCAGAGGGCCAGATAATATTCTAATCTACTCTGGTTTTTAGTTTTTTCTTTCCAATGTTCCAAATAGTTTTTTTTACATTGCATTATAATTTGGTTTTCTCTGATTGGTGTTTGGAAAGCAGTGTTGGTGTGAGACTGGTCAGAGTGTGTCTGAGAGGGGACAGTTTCAGCACCAACTGACATAGCGGCTCTTGGGTTTGGAAGGCTTTGGAATGGAGGGTGTCTAGGGGGCTGGATTTAAGGTGATAAAAAATTAGAGCGCTCTCTTTTGAATCTCTTTCTCTCTTTCTCTCTCTCCTTGCATCTCTGACACACAAGAAACAACCACAGTGTAATATTAGTATGTATTAGTAGCAATATTGTTCTTTGTTTTAGAGCCACTTAAGTAGCGACTGGCAGGTCCATACCCAAACCACCCTTGTGTACTGCTAGTCAACAAGTTGTAAGTTCTCTCTGTTTCTCTCCCTGTTTCTCTCTCTCTGTCCCTGTTTCTCTCTCTCTGACCCCAGCTATCTCTTTTCCTGCCTCTCTACCTCTAGATCCCTCTCCTTGCGTCTCTGACACAAACAACCACATTTCAAGTATAATGTTAGTGTAATATTAATTAAAGTAAATCGTTAAAAGGGAACAATGTCCATTTATTGAAGATTTATATCTGCAGTACACCTTTGAGCCACATGAGGGAGCTTGTTGGTATTTCTACCATACTGACGGTTTCCGCCAAAAACAGATTAACAGATTCTGCAGCCAGCCACAAGAAATGGATGCTTGGCTAACAAAAAAGAAAGGCCCAGACTACAGCTAACATTAGCCAAACTACCGCCCGTGAGGGAAGCTGTCCGGGCGGTAGGAACAACGGCCATATTTTGAAAATTTATATTATATTTTATAAATTTATATTACATTTTATTTGGATCACCAAATAAATTTGCAGAATTTCACCCATAGTCTTTTGGATGAACTACAGCTAACCTTAGTTGTTATATCCAGTGAAAAACTCTCAAATGAGAGTTTGAAGCCAACCAAACTAAAAGGACACAATCCAGCAGGGAAAAAATAATGAACTGGAAAACAGTTACACCTACTTTGGATGGATATATTTTTCCAGTAAGGAACTGTAGGCCTGTCAAATCCCTATGCTGAGATGAAGGAGATTGGTTTGGTTTTTGCACTGAAAATGCATTGAAAACCTTCCTGTATTGATTTTACTACTACCAAAAACAAATTACTGAGATGTCAATTTGCACAGGACTAATATTATCAGATGACTGTGTTTGCCTAGATATGGTAGGTAATTTGTGTTGGAATTTTTACTTTACATATTACAGATATAGCAGATTCGCATGGAATTAAGATCACAGATGTCCTCCACAATTATCGTAAATTACGAGGTCCCCAGGTAATACTATTTCCGTGCGAATAGGGCTATAGTTTACAAGCATTTTCTCTTCCAGCTTTATTTAGCTGTTATTCCATGCTCCATTCATTTCCTCATTGAGCTGCCTGGCGACATTACTTTAATGACACTCGATGAACACACAGGCATGAGTACAGTGCAGACTTTTTTCTAACATGTTGTAGTGCCCCCTAAATAATCTTCATTTTCAAAAAATGGCCCTTTAATGATCTCCTCCACTCAAAAATGTGTTTTTTCTATGGTTAACTCCTCTTGGAGGCATGACTGTGACTATGCAGAACTTGTCACCAGAGCACCTTTTTCACATTCTTCCCCTGGAGAGGGAGAGCTTCTCTTTACTTCCCTGATATCCCAGTTGCATGTGTGATGTCACTAATAGGTATAATCTCTCATGGTCCAATATGTGGTAACTTGACACCTTTATCTTCAGCATAGACAGAAAGCTGAGTAGGTATTAACATGTCTTGAAAGAATATAATTTGCTGACCAGGAATTACTGCTAAATATCAATGGGTGATTGTGCCAATTTGCATATTCATAAATCCTTATTTCCAGTGAGGGTAAAGGTGTAAAGATGCTGCTAAGCCATTTTCAGTTGTTTATTGAACAATTTGGTGGAAACATCATATGTATACAAATGTTTATTCAATATAGAAACTTCTTTAAGGGTTTAAATGGTAAATGGACTTGTATAGCGCCTTTCTAGTCTTCCAACCACTCAAAGCGCTTTTTACACTACAAGTCAGTTCACCCATTCACACACATTCATACGCTGAATGGGTACAGGGGCTACCATGCAAGGTCCCAAGCTGCCCATCAGAGGAAATCTAACCATTCACACACACCCATACACCGATGGCGGCAAGCTACCACGCAGGGTGCTGGCAAAGCAGTATCTTATGCTAATGAGCTGCCAGTACACTTTGTGTTATTTTACAGATTTATTTAACATTTGCAGTTTTTATACTGCAGGTATACCATCAAATAACACAAAGTGTCTTCTATTTTCACTGTAAAATAAATAATAAGTAAATAATAAATTTACTTTACAGAAATGTCCTCCCTTTTAAAAAGTGTTCTTACCCTCTATAAATATCCTCACTTCCCAAATATGTTCTCATTTTTCAAAATGTCCTCTCTCTGAAGCGATAAATCAGATTGATGATAGAAGTACAAGAGCACTAACACACACACACACACACACACACACACACACACACACACACACACACACACACACACACACACACACGTTAACACAAGTTTCTACAAATTTTTAACAGGGTCATTAGAAATGCTCCCTCCCACAAATTGCAGCCCATTCAAGTTTCTTGTGTTTTGTGTTTGGTTCTGCCTAGTGATCAGGAGGCAGGTGGTCAGCAGAGCTCACACAGTTCTGCTTTAAAGTGAAGCCAAGAAAGCGTGGCCTCTTCCTGAGTGTACCCCAGCAGTGACCTTTTCTGTGATCCTTCTCACTCCTTAAACACACACACACACACACACACACTCTCTCTCTCTCTCTCTCTCTCTCTCTCTCTCTCTCTCTTGGACACCTTGCTAAACTCAGCAAGGGGCTGCATACACAGTATGTTCTCATTGACATGTTTACGGTGTCATATTACTATTAGCCTTTTTCTGCTGCAGGAACTTGATAACCCGTAACCTGGGGCTTTCCAACCTGAACCTGAACCTGATCTAACCTGAACTTTTAAGATCCTTATGAGCCATTGATGCCAGGTTCTTCATCACAATGGCAACACCATTACAAAGGCGACAGCAAGTCTAACTAATATCATTGTTTTGTGCTGTTTGGTAGGGTGAGGTAAACAACTGTGGGACAGACAACAATTTAGATTTTCTTTTATGTTGACTTGAACATGAGACACAAATACACCTGCTAGGGCCAGTACTAGCTGATTGGTGGTCCAGAATGCCTTCCAGAGCATTAAATCACCACCTCATTGTTTTTCAGTTTTTTCCACTGCATGGATTGTAATCCTTTATAGCTTTGTGTATTATCCTCATTTATGCCAGATGTTGAGGAAAGCTTCTGTTCAACCTTTTTGTTTCAAATATCTAACTCCAGTTTTATAAATTTCCTGTAGTGGAAAATTGCTATATGTGACTTGATTGAGGGTATCAATGCAGCAGCCCAGCAATAGTAAATTATGAGCAATTATCAATCACTGTTTTATACTTAAGCAGTGGTCTGATAATAAAAACAAAAAGACATTTTGATGCCCTGCAACAAAACAGAGGTTTAGCCTGCTAAGACCAAAGAGAGTATCTGGCCTTGTGAATCAAAATGATCTGTCTATCAAACCCCATCCCTTACTAGATGATGATGGACATTTTTTTTGTTTTGTGGACCCAAACAGGAGAAAGAAGAGCAGACTGGACCGTTTTCTTAAAGTTGGACCACATTTGACACATTACCTTCAAGTTTATGTCCATTAATGCGGAGATGGCCAAAGACAAGTGGAAGCTGGTTGAGTAATTGTTTAGCACTGTGTGTTTCTGTTTGCAGATCCACGTGCACATGTGCCTGCTTTAGGAGTCGCAGGTTGGGCACGCACGCCACAATATGGGCTTTAATTCAGACCAACAGCCTCTCTGTCAAAAAGGAGGGGACGGAGCAATTAGCCCTGCAGAGGAAAGAGAAAGAAAGAGGGAAGAAAGATGTGAACGAAGGGAATTGTGAATTTGACAATTTAAATGGTGGCCGTCATTAGCATGTGGCTGAGTTGGGGTGTATTCACTGATCCTTGAATGCATATTGCTTCACTGCCATAGCCATACCCCCACCTCTCTTCTTCTCAGTCTGTCCATCATCCCCATGGCCACCTTTCACTTGTAATCACCCTATTTGGCCTCCTTTTTCATTCGGTCTCTGCAGCTTTTCTGTCACCTTCATCTTTTTATTCCGTCATGCTGACTGGAATAGAGTCCCTGGAATCCCTGAATCAAAACAAATTAAGCTGGATAATTAGATGTCAGAACAATTGAAATGTCAGACATACTTGGTAGGCTCAACAACAGTAACAGCATGAGCTAATCTTTCCTGTATTAGAACCAAATATAAATGTGATACTTTATAGAATGACTGAGAAAAAGCTATGGATGCTACTCATCCATTTTTGCAAGACTTTAAGGACACATTAAAAAATCATTTTGACTTGATTCAGTCTTTCATGTTGCAGAGGGCTTGACGCAGCCTCTGTTTGAGCTGACTTTCACTCAGCTTGTTGTCTCTGCTATATGGCTGGAAAAGAGCAAAGTAGCAGGCTCAGTGTGGTGCCTTTTCCTCCATTGTGCAGAGATCTCCTCACGGCAGCTTTCTCCTGTCACATTAGTGCACATCAACACACTGAGCAACATGCAACCCACACAGAAAGGAGGTTTGTCCTCTGGGTTTTACTCTTTCTGCTCAGTATAAATTCAGTGAGGAGTTCTGTATTTTTGTTGGCACAGAAAGGTAATTTTGCAGGTAATCCTCAATTAGGGATCATCATTATTTAAATTCATGACTGAATACAAGCGGCTGGTGGAGTAGTAATTAACAAGAATTGAATTTTCATCAGTGTGCATGGTAGAATTTGTAATTTATTAAAGTAATGCTGACTCAGCTTGTGGACTTGCATATACTGTGTATATATATATATATATATATACACACACACACATATATATGTACACACACATACACACATACACACATATATATATACATACATATATACATATACATATATACACACACATATGTATGTATGTATGTATGTATGTATGTATGTGTGTATGTATGTATGTATGTATATACACACACACACACACACACACACACACACACACACACACACACACACATATATATATATATATATATATATATATATATATATATATATATATACTGTACACTACTGGTCAAAAGTTTTAGAACACCCCCATTTTTCCAGTTTTGATTGAAATTTAAGAAGTTTGAGTGGACCATGGAGCAAAAAGGCTACTACAGCATTTTGCTGAGCCATGCGATACCCTCTTGTCTATGTCTAGTTGGTCAGGTGTTCGCCCTACAGCAAAATAATGACCCAAAACAAACCTCCAGGCTGTCAGAACTACCTTAGAAGCAAAGAACAAGATGGTAGGCTTCAGCTGGTTGGAGAAGAACTGGACATAAGAGTGAAAGCAAAGCAAAATGCAAGCACACCACATTTGTAGCAACTTCTGCAGCAGTGTTGCAAACAACTTTAAAAACAGTATTTTATTTCCATTGTAGAAATAAATGCACAATCAGCTGTTATATCTGCAAATGGTGACTGCTTTGATGAGTTAAAAATTTTGGTTAGATTTTGTTTATATGGTACTCCAATAGTTCACTGCAGTCCTACTTTCCTTAACCCTGTCTCCTTGAAATTATGTTTATGTATTACTAAATGGTTTGCCTAATACAGTTTGCACAAAATGTAATTGCCACAAGTTCATCGCCAGCATTTTTTTTAAAATTCCAGGTAGTGCTACATTAGTGTACTGTAGTGGTACTGCACAGAAGCCATAGGTCGGAGTGAGTATAAAAAACACAGAAGACACAGGAGACTGGGGTCCCATGTGTGGTTAGGTTTAGGCTACAAAAATGACTGTGGTTTGAAAAAGTTTGTGTTTTGGTTTGATATTTATAAAGTAAGCACATAATGTTTCATGTCATCATTGACTTTTTTAATATTTAACCAAAACCACAATCTTTCACTAACCTTAACAAAGTGCTTTGAGTTGCATAAACCTAACTAATCTGATATTGTAACTGATGTAGGTGAACAATTAAAAGTGGTGCATGGCAAAGCCTAATTTATAATCATATTCATTTTCTATGGGATGCAAATGATTTGCTTCTCAAGGCAGTTTAGCTGACAGAGTATGATGTGCGTCAAACACCCACACCTACTATAACCTGACTACTTCTACTTCTACTGTCTGTATTGTGCATCTGATGACTACAATTTGTGTGTGTTCATGGTAATGAATATGTCACCCAGTGTTACCGTGTGGCTAATAGTTGTTGCACAACAATGGAGGTCTATGGAGCAGAGCTATAAGGTTTATGAGACCTTAGCTACACAGGCAATTAGTAGGAGTTGGTTTTGGTCTTTTATGGCATTTGTTAACATTAAGAGTAATATCAAATGGTAAATGGACTGTACTTGTATAGCGCCTTTCTAGTCATCTGACCACTCAAAGCGCTTTTAACACTACGAGTCAATTCACCCATTCACACACATTCATATGGGAATGGGTACAGGCTACCTTACAAGGTCCCAACCTACCCATCAGAGGAAACCATTCATACACATTCACACACCAATGGTGGCAAACTACCGGGAGCAATTTGGGGTTCAGTATCTTGCCCAAGGACACTTCGACATGTGGACTGGAGGAGCCGGGAATCGAACCACTGATCTTTCGATTAGCGGACGATGCGCTCTACCTCCTGAGCCACAACTGCCCCAAATATTGCCAGCCTCATCATTTAAAGTGGTCAAAAACAAATTGAAACGTCCATTATCCTCTTAACACTTTTTTGCTCTTCCTCCCCTCCTTCCCTCTCTTCCAGACTGGCCCTCTATCCCCTTTTTCCCTCTTGGCCTCCCTTTCGCTCTCTATCTCTCTCCTCTCCCTCTCCTCAGTGCCTGTTAAGGCTGTGCAGCCCGAGCTGTCAGAGCAGCAACAATCCCAGTCCATTAGTATGGTAATGAGGCTGCGGGCCGACAGGTGGTCTGCTAGACAGCTCAATTAAACTGCTCATTAAAGAGGAAAGTTAACGAAGCTGCAGCCCGGTGCCAGTACGGCTTTAACACACAATGTGATGTCATAGGCAACAAATTGCTGGTGAGTAGGGGAGTGTGTCAGTCTGCGTGTACAAGTGTGTGTGTCTTCCCCCGTTTGTGTCCCTGTGTGTATGTGTGTACTGTATGAATGTGTGCAAGTGAGTGCACCCTAGTATGAGTGTAAATAAGCAGTGAGTGTCTGTGTGTGGCTAAGAGATTGAAATGACAGGTCAGAGAAAGTTAGATGGACGTTACTAATAAGGCAGCGATGCGGCTCAGTGATCAGATAAGATGAGAGATGGGGAGGAGATGGGACGGAGAAAAAATAAGTCATTCAGACTTGGCCTTTTCCTGTCCCATCAGGCTGCCAGCGGCCAAGTTGTTTGCATCATTAACTGGACTAGAACACAGTAATGGTCTAATTACTATAAAAACAGACAAAATACACAATGGCACAAGTTCCTGTACAGTCTTTCAGTACTCTGCTCATCCTAAATGTGTTGAAAAAACCAGTAAGATAATCCAGTAAATGTAAAGAAATCTCTCCATATATCATCATATTGCCCAACCCTAAAGTTGGATGTGACCTATGTGAGTATGAAAAAAGTTAAAATCTAGATGAGGTTTAAAGTAAAATTCCATTTTTCCTTATGATAAATTCATAAGCATTCATTATTCGTCACATGCCATAGACATGTTGTGGGTTGCTGTAATCATCATGCCTCTCCATATGGGCTTTGAAGCTCAGCAGAAAGTAATATCACTCTTCAGGTGTCTGATTTAACTAGATCCAGTAGTTGCTGGTGTTTTGTCATGGTAACAAACTTCATGTGACTACCAGGAAATATGTCTCTGCGGAAACACAAAGAGAGAATTTCATACTAAAAAAACTGTAACATTGTCTTATGCAGTTCAGTTTACACAATATTATTGTCTGATAAGATGCCACTTTATCAAAGTAGGCCGTTAGAATCATAAATTCTTGCCATGACTTGGCTGAGAGACATGATAGACTACACGTTGGTACCTGAACACTCATGGCTTGCCTTCTTTCACAACCTGTGAGATGTCATCGGAAGGAGGTGCTAGGGACCGACTTCCAGGCACAAGAATGTACACAAACAATGGCGTCTAAAGTATGGGTGTATGATACTGACTGTCTGGTTGCTATAGCGCCACAAACCTTTCCTCTGTTGCACAGTTCCAGAAGTGTAATCAGCCATAATAACTGAAAAACTGCGGAATTTCTCGAAAAGAAGGTGAGCGTGCAAAACTAAAGCATTGAGAAGCACACTGGATCCACACATTAGATATTACAGGACCTTCTTACATTCTTATAAATTTACAGTGCATATGTATTTGCTCTGTATATACTATAGAGCTGCTAGAACAACTATAGAACTACTGTCTAAAATTGCATATAGGCTGTTTAAAGTGACACTCAATGTAAAGAACAGTGCACCAGTATGCTGAAAGGAATTTGCAGCATGCAAAGATTTTATTCAATTAGCAAAAGTTACATCATATAAATAGCTTCTAGAACACCAGGATGCATAAAATTATTATTAATTTAAACAAATTATTATTATTGATTTAAAAAAAATATTTCAACATGTAGGTCTTTTAAACTAATTGTCCCCATGAACTCTAATCTAGGGTTGTTTCACCTCTACTTACATAAACTGAGGGTCACAATGTGAATTTGAAGACCTATTAAAAGTTCCTTATCAAGATAAATATGCCTCTTTGAGTAAATGAAAACATTCAACTTGTTATTGCCTTCACTGTTTAAGGATAAATTATGTTCTTACAGGATTTACAGTATGCGATTATAGTTTTTTATTCAGTTTTCTGGTTGAGGTGGGGGTGGGGGGCATTGAGAGCAACATGTTTTAATAGTCGCTCATTGTTTATTATGTATGAGAATAAAGATGAAACACGACATGGTAATCAGTTTGTAACCCGGACCAATTTAGTCTGTAATCTGGGGGGCGTGCTCTCTCAAGTGTGAAAATGGGGCCGTATGTGTCATGGTTCTGCTTCTCTCTCTTTCGATCTCTGTGTCTGTGACATGGAGGATCATGGGAGTTAATGGGGTAGGACTCCGGTCAACAAACGGGGTTATGTATGGGCACAAACAAGAACACAGTGAGAAAACAGACCCGCCAGATTCGCTCAAAGCTGTCTGAAAGATGTCTGCCCTTATGAATATGCTAATCCCAGTTTAGCATGAACAAAAAAAAAGCTCATTAATTAATCAGCAACAATGGCCTCCTTTAATGACACACTAACTGCCGTTGGAGACTGAGACTATTGAATGTGTGCATAATATTACACAATATTAATACAAAAATGTAGGCAACTCATTACTTATTTTACATTCACTGTTCTAAACTTTGGGTAAAGTTTTCATCAGAAAATCGTACAGCACACTGTAGTTTTGTGTTGTTATATGTATTTAGTTTTACTTGAACAGTGATTATGTAGGAAAAATATTCGTCAGCAACAACAAAATCAGTAAAAGATTATAAAAATTGGCTGATTACCAGAAGGAAAGCTGGTCACTAACATGCTGACCCTTGTCACTGCGACAGACATTCATTGACAGGCAGACAGAGACAGGCATAAAGCCAGACACGCAGTTAGAGAGTGTTTGGTCTGAATAAGCTGTTTCACTGCATTGGGTATTAACCTACATAACACAGACCTCCTCAACTCAGAGATGATGTAAACCAAACTGGATCCACACAGACCATTCTGACCACCACCACTAAACTAGACCAAACCTTCAAACAGTTAACAGTAACACAGAGGGTCCTACTTTCATGAATCAAGGGTAAAATGCGCATTCAAGTATACCAGTGCATTTTTGGTATTTTTGTAGCCAGAGGCATGTTACGCACCTGGATGTGGGGTCGAATTTCACCATACACTATAGGTAGGTGGGTTAGTGACTGTGACAATCGTGGCCAATCACATTTGCTCCTTTTGTCCTCTTTACAAGCGTTCTTTCTCCCTCTCTGGCCTGAGTGCAAAAGGTGAATAAGGTACGTTGTGATGGCCACAGCTGTCGCCACACAGCCAAAAAAGTCGGTAACCTTCTGCACTCACACATTTGTTTCTATAGTTAAATTTTGGTTATACATTTAGTTATTAGTCTAAATTGGTTTTAATATTTAGTTGCAATAAATCACACTTTCTGTTTCAGATAACACACTTTATTAAATGACAGTACATTAGTTTTCTATTTGAAGCGCGCACATTTAGTTAGCTTTTGTACAGTCTTCATTTAATATAATTTCTAATCTGTTTTCTTTGATTTACCGGTGCTGCTGCTGGGAGCTGGGAATGCTGGGCAAAAGGATCCACCCCCCAAGCTCAGCCATTTTGTAGCAGAGGATGCTGATTGGGCCGGCACATCATGTGGGGGGGAATTTAGTGCTTTACTGTTTATTTCTTTTTGAGACAGTTAGTAATTTAACTTTGTTTTGTTAAGTATGGATTATGTTTATTTCAAGGAGTTAATTTTCCTGATTTGCTTTGATAATTAGCTGTTGTCTTTTGTGTTTGTTTACCCCTCTTGTGTTGGTATGGGCTGATCACCCAGTATATAAGTTTCCCTCTTGTGTTTAGTCATGGGGTCTGTTTGTTTTGTCTTCTGTTAGTTTGTTCAGTTGGCGTTTATACAGTTTTGTTAATTTGACCTCTTTTATGGGCCCTGTTCTTTATTGCTTTTGTTTAGAAATTTTGTTTTTTTCATACTTTGGGTAAATAAAAACCTTTTTTTTGAAAATACTACCTGTTGTGCTCATTGCCGGCAGACTCGGTCCCTCACATACGTGTTCCTGTAGAAAAGGATTGTTTGATCAGTTTGGTGAAGGCCCAAATTGATCACCATAATCACACGATGCTTTGTGACTGCAAAAAACACAAAACAAAAAAACAAGCAAAATATTGTGTGATTTACAGAAATTTGCTTGAACAAAAAAATGCCAATTTGGTAAGCATAATTGGCTTGATAAGACAAATTAATGTCAGTGAACTAAATACTGATCTGACCACTACCTGAACAAGTAAGACAGGCTTGATGTAAGCCATGACATGTCAAAAATTAACTTAAAACTGCACTGAATTCCATTCAGTTTAGTTTAGACAGTACCTTGAAATAAGGCATGAATTCCTTGCCAGGAAGAGTGCTCAGATGGCTGATTGGCAGAGGAACACTGGCAGCGAGACACACTGCTGAGGGAAGTAAAAAGTTCCAGACACAGAAATAAGATCAAGAATTAATAAGAGAAGACAGTATGATGTATGATTTTAGTGTTTACTTGTGTTCTTGGAGTGTACTAGTGTTCTTGGAGTTTGTCATTGTTGCATGTTTACATTAATGAATCAAAGTTCAGTGATGTTCTCTTCACACCATTGTTCCTAACTTAACTTCTGAATTCTCCCTCACCCTGACTTCATGATGTTTTCCACTGAGGTCCAGGAGAGTTGGTTAGAAAGAGAGAAAGGACATTTGTTGGACTATTCGACCACACCCTGTTCCTTCATAACACCTCTCTTGTCTTTACATCTGTCCTGTTTCCCTTCAGCAGCAGTGGATCATTGAGGTCCAGGCAGTCAGCAGGCAACAGCCCGCTGGTCTATTATGTCGCTAATTGGTGGCATGAGTGAGATGGCTACAATATCAAAAGGCAGGAAGCAAAGGTTGGAAGGACTGGGGGGGAGGGCAGGGGTGAGGAGATAGAGAGAATTAGGGAGGAAAAGGAAACTGAGAGACAGACGGAGAAAGGGAGAGATTTGCTCTCATTAGAGGAGGGCGTGTCCATTCTCTATGTTAGAAGCAAATTAGGTTGACAGGGGAGTGACAAGTTTTGTGCATGTGTGTATGTATGTGAGAGTGTATGAGTGTGTGTGTATGTGTGTGCGTGTGTGTGTGTGGTCAGTCCGAGAGGTTCTGGTAAGAGGTGTTGTGTATGAGACGGACAATGGAATTACCAGGTTTGAGTATGAGGCTTCCTGATAAGCTGCACTCATAATACCAGCTCTATTGGTGGGAAACAGAAAATGGAACTGTGAGAACTCAAACATAAAGCAGAGATGGAGAAAGACAAACTGAAACAGAAATGGAAACAAGGGATTTTAGTGAGTGGTGAATTTCAGTGCACCTAAGAAAGAAGAGGGGTGGAATGTGGGTGTGTCAGTAATGATTAGGTGGTGGTAGGAAGTATATTACTTAACTACTATACTGCATCCATTTATCTGATGGCAATTTAACATGTTTTTCTCATGTCTGAATAAGCACTAGAAGTCACAACGGCAATCTTACTAGGTCAGACCTAGTAACGTTTCTGTGTCACTTTCAACATGGCACAGGTCTGAAGAACTGAAGGACGTCAGAGACTGCAGCAGCAATAAGTAACCATGCAGAAAGACTGAATGCGTGTTTTTTCACCTTCTATTTTGTCTCTCTCTCTCTCTCTCTCACCCATCTAGTAATGGCTTTATGTCTGAATGACTTTAACTTCAAGGGCTTTAAGTACAATTTTGAGGGTACTTGCAGATTACTTAAGAGTTTTATTTTCTGCTATTTTATATTTATCCAGTAGATTTTAGAGGGAAATATTGTATTTTTTACTCTACTCCATTTAATGTGACACTATAATTACTTTGCAGATACAAGGGCAAGACACACTGGCAGCCTATGACACACATCGAAACACCCACACACACTGACCACCATTTAAAGGGTGGTGGTGGGCTGCAGCTAATCCCAGTTGACACTGGGAGAGAGGCGGGGTACACCCCACCCTGGTCAGGTCACCAGTCAGTCACAGGGCTGACACACAGAAACAGCCAACCAGTCACACCTACAGGTGATTTAGAGTCACCAATTTTGGTTTTTGGTCTATGGGACTCACACCAGTGTATGGTGGCATCTTATCGTTCATCATAAGAGTTGACACACATTGAGACACTTCCAGGATACTCCACACAGTCAGTAGTGGGGGCAGTTTTAATAAGTAAAGGGGAGATGCTCGCAGAGCCACTTACAAAATTGTTATTCTACTTCTGTTTAAGTGACATTACTCAGGTAGCAAACACCTCTAAAGTTAGCTGACAACTGCATTTAACTTCAGGATTTTGGACATGCTGAGGATAAAGAGAGGATGCCCAAATCCTCACCAATCCTTTCTGCCACAAGATTTCAGACACTCCTACACAGTTCTTAAACAAACACTAAAACACTATAGAAAAACACAAATTGGACACAAGAAAGCATATCATGCAGAAGATAGGTTATTCAGCTTTTGAAATATATCTAGTCACAACCTGACTCAAGGTTGGTCCAAAAGAGTAGGCCACATGAGTTGTAACTAAAAATGGGTTTACTTTACATAAAGGACATAAAAATATATAAAATTACAACCAAACCAGTCCAGCCAGAGGAGCTGGAGAAAGAGTTTCCGTCACCAGCTTATATAGACAGTGCATTTCAATGATTGTTTGCCATTCCCTCCCTAGCTTACCATAGAGACTTAATATTACATAGCAGCATACTTCACATGAATGGCCACTTTCCAAGCCAGGGGGTAGGGTTTGAGGGGAGCAAAGATTTCAAATGGGACACACTTTTCCTCATCTGAAGACTCCACAAATGCTATTCAATGATGAATCATCAAACAGCCATTTTCCAATGACAAAATTGTCAGCAAATGACAAATGATGGACCTGACTGGGTGTCGCAACCATGCATTCTCTACATCATTGTTCACTCACTTCCTTGGCCTTTGGATGGTCGATATATAGGACACCACTTGTGTAACATCACTTAATATGATGACAGTGATTGGTGAGGGAGAGTGAAGAAGGACTTGTTAACCACAGAGTAGTGAGAGGTCAGTCCAGGTGAGCCAGATTTCTCTGTCAATCTGACTCAACCCTCCAGGCTCCGGCAAGGAGAACCAAATCCAGAGGGTTGTATCAATGTAAACTGGCATTTTAAATAATCCTTAAAAAAAAACTTAATTCCAAGTAACAATTGAGCAATGCAAGTTTGGTCACGAGAATTTGTGCCTGCATTTTGGTGTGTCACTGATCTTGCAATTACCATGAAAAAAGAAGAAAAACAGTCGCCACATTGTGTGCTTCATCATATTTTTAACTAGGAAAAGTCTGTTTGGGCAAATGTTTTAACTATAGTCACAGCAACTGACATAATTGTACGATTATCCGTCTTTGTGTTGTGGGAAACACAACATTAACACCAGCGTGCCCAACATCCCCTCTAGCCTTGCTCTCCTTTGCCCTGAGGGCATCTTCTGCAGGCTCATGTGTCCTAATCGTCCCCCTCTCCCCGTCACTTCCACTGACCCCCTGTTGTGAAGGGAGAGAACAACATTACATCCTAATCTCACTCGCTTGATAGAGAATGCAGGTCCCTTAAAGGCAGCATTTTCTGGTTACATGAACCCATTGGGGGTGGATCAACCATATGCCAATTGACATGGCTGGGGCTGAATGGCCAACGTGAATTGTAACAGTGGTCCTCGGACAAAAAGCCCCCCGCAGGCTCCCACACCTCCACCAGAACTGAACAGACGTTCAGGCTGCCACTGACACAAGGCCAGACCCCCCTCCACCCCCCACGCACACTGACACACACACACTCACACACACATACAGAATATTGTTGTTCCACAACAATATGTTTTGGATATGTTGTAAAATAAAAGTGACAGCTTGCAGTATAATGCAGTGCAATAGAGTAGATGGCATTCTATTGTAAAAACAAATACACACAGGTAAAAACACATTGTTGTAAAATGAGCTGCTTTTATTAATTACACAAATGATGCTGAGTTTTTGGAGTATCCCGGTTATGTGTTGGATATGTAAACACCTTACCCAGGTCTCTCTGACTTGCTTGCAGGTGTGTCATTGAGTTACATAGTAGTTTGTCAGTTAAACAAAAAATATTATGGTATACAATCAGAATCAACACACTGAAATAAAGAGAAAGCCTGATTTCAATAATACAGATCGTAAATTGTATTGTTGCCCTTGTTTTCCATTGATTCTCAACTGTCTTATTTTAGTCAGTCTTATTTCTAAACAACAGATGCACTGTTTACATTTTATTATATCATGAATGTGTTTAGGTTGTTTGCTGTAGACGGTTCTACTGGACAAGATTGTTGTAAAAGATACCAAATTATATTAGTTTATAATAACTTAATTTCAAGTCAGTATTTTGTGCTAAATAAATAATGTGTTGTTCCATGAAAAAAGATGAATACCTGCCAACTCATCTGTTTCTGCTTGGTTTTGGCTGCCATTATCCAGTTTAACTTTTGGAAAACTCCTCTGTCAATGGCCAAAATCTGCAATTTATGCAAATCTATGAAAATCTGCATTAAAGGATCACTTTGTTTCTTGTTTTGACACAGCTATATTACCAGATTAGATTCACACATCACGCACATCTTTTCAGTCTCTCAAAACCTAATTACGTCTTCTCAGAACAGGAAGAGTGTGCTCGATGCAAGTGGAAAAAATACTTTTTGTCATCTAGCTACACTGACAATGTTAATCAGTACTTGAAATTAGAAAATCTTTTAAAATCTTAGTAGGCATGAATCTTGTTAGAAATCACCCCTTTTGTACTTATTTTGCTTTTTAAAAATGATTTTTTACTGTACATTATCCATTCAGTAGGAATAAAATCACCAACTGAAAACCTTTAAACAAAAATCATTATAAAAGTGTTGATCATGACTAATTGTACATGTATAATTAAACTAAAATCAGATTGCACTTAAGTCAGTGGACTCCCACCTCTGTGACAAACGAACAAAACAATTCTCCTCTTTTCTACATCAGTGATCCCACATGAGAGCATGAGATGGTGAGCTTTAGTGAAAATGTGCCCTGATTGGAGAGGCAAGCTGGCCCTGCCACTCCACTGACTGTACCACTGGAGAGGCCAGTGCGTTCACCATATGGGACAGGGATGGTCAATAGGATTACGTCCTGCACCTCTCCCTCTCCCTCTTCTCTCCATCACACATAATCAACCAGGGGATGAAATCCTAGCCCACCAAGCCTCTGCTGAAGTATCCCAGATCCCCTTTCCCCTACTTGGGAAGGGAGAGTGGGGCAGTGGGGGTCTCGTGGGCAGAGAAAAAGAGCAGGGGGACCACCAGATGGATTAACATATTCAGCAGAGGCAGAGATCAAGCCTTTATAGAGTGAGGACAGAGGGAGGCTTTCTCTCACACATACAGAGTCTGAGACAAAACAGAAATGAGTGTAAGCTGGATTTGTTTTCATTGTCATGGAAAAACAGCGATGGGCCAAGTGATAACTCAACTCACTCACATGTAGCCTCATTTTTTTTGTCACAAATGCAGGCAGGACGGGGACATGTGCAGAAAAAACACCATTTGGTGAAAAGGAACAACACACATTAAAATTACTGGGTTAAAATTTTACCTAGTTTGGGTCAATATAACACCAACACAATGCTGGGTTAAGCCACTCAAGACGAGATTCTTTTAGCCCAGTTTTAGTGTTATTTTTTGTTTTACTGTTGGGTTATTTACTCAGACTAAAGCTTGTTATAATCTACCCTTTTTAAACTTACATGTCACAGTTTGTTATTGATTGTTAATAACTTGTGTATCTTTTGAATTGATTATATGCACATCATTTTGTACAAGAAACAATACATTTTTTAGCTAAAGCTTGTTGTGTGTAACACTGGGTCAAATAACAGATTAACCCAAGTTAACCCAATGTTGTAATGGTGCTATATTGACCCAAACTGGGTCAAATTTAAACCCAGTGATGTTTTACTCATGTATTGTACTTCTGTACAAACTGAAGGTTTTTAAGTATTTTCCTTTGGATGCTACTTTATACTGCTCTATATGTAGAGAGAAATATTGTACCTTTTCAGCCCAATAATCAGACTGAATTACCATTTCACTATTAAGTCTGACATTGTCTTCATGTTGGCTGTTTCTCTGGGGGAGGGGGTGTTATGGAAGTGTCATTTCTACATGAAAAGCTGCAGTAATGATTGTTAGTAGCAGTTTTTATATTTCATGTCACTGGAAGCAAAAATAATTTCTATCAATTCTGATAATGTATTAATTATATAATAAGAAAAAACACTAAAATATTTGTGATTTCCAGCTTACCAAATGTGAGGAATTTTTGCTTTTCACTGTTTTTATATCACTGTAAATTAAAATTCTTTAGGCTTTGGACTGTTTTTCAGACACAACAAGCAAGGCACAAAAGATCAACTTTTTTTCTGTCCAAAGAATCAATCAATAAATCAATCAATCAGTCAATCAATCAATCATCCATCAAAAAACAAAGAGACTGATTGATCAATAGTGGAAATAATCATTCACTGGAGGCCTAAATTGAAAGTTGTTATTTCTTAAGTCTACTTATAGAAACATGTACAGCTCAATCATCTCATCCATGCTTGCTGTCATTTTTGTTGCAGCTTTTTTTGGATGTGGAACAAGAAGATCATGTCCTTGTTGTTAATCCCGCCTACAAAGCTTAGTTGTTCATTTAAATCTCTGAAAATCTGGAGTGATGATTGAACAGGTCTCAAAACAGACTCTTACTTTTTATTCCTCTACATTTACTTGACAGCTGTACTTGCTGTTACACACAAAACATATCATCAGATTAACCATGACGATGTTTAATTTACACATCTGTGCATCAGTAATTATGATACAATTAAACATTTATATTATAACACTAATTCTGTATAATGAGCACTTCAATTTTTGATACTTAAGTACATTTTGTTGTTAATACTTTTGTACTCTTAAGTGAAGGTGTGGATGCAGGAATTTTTCTTGCAATAGTGTATTTTTACAGTTTGGTGTTGCTTCTTTTGCTTAAGTAGAGGATTTAAATACTCCGTACACTGCTGACAAGCACACACACACACACGCACACACAAACACACACACAGCCTTACCACTGTGCTGTGTGCGAACTCATGGCCCTGTCCCAGCATGGGCACCAGATTAGAAACCCTGTTTTTTTCGCTGGTTTGCTGTTCTCATGACATGTGAATGGCCAGTTAGATAGTGGACCAACATGATCCTACACATTCATCTCCACATCAAAGATGAGCCCAACGGCCGGAGGAATGCCACCCTGAAAGAGAGCAAAGACCCTGTTACTAATGTTGGATTAGAGATCCAAAAGCAGAAAAGTAGCTTGTGTTGTGTTTCTGAGTGACTGTTGATATCTGATCAGACTAAGTTCTCTTTTCTTTTACATTTATCTTCCCTAAACAAAGACATTAGCTGGCCTGCTGTCTGTGTCCTCAATCTGATCTCATGGGATGGCGTATAAATAGCACGCCACTTTTAAGGACATTTTGCGTGTCATGTCTATACATTTGAAACTTTTCGCGTGTCATTTAACACCGTTTAGTCCCCATAGAGCTCCACTGCAACCCAGTATCACAGCAATCCACATGACTGTCAAGTATCTTTCTGTGAAAACAAAACAAAATGGCTGACATTCCTTTCATTCGCAGTGGAAAATGCAAATATTTTAAGATAGTTTCACCATTAAAATGAGTTTTGATAACATTTCTAGTGAGAAAAGTGCATTTCATTTTCATAATCTGAATTCAGTGAATGTATATGACATTTAGTTTCTTTAGTTATTTTGGAGATTTTTTCAGTTTGAATCATTGTCTTTGCATTGTGTAGTTATCTGAGCGGTTATGTTATTTGTGTTATTTTATGTAACTGTTTGATGATGTTCTTTTAATAAAAAAGATTTTTGAGCACCCCAGGGATATATTGAATTTGTAATCCAGAATTTGAAGCTTTGCGATTAGCCTGGAAGTATTTCCCCATTGTCACCATGTTAAGGTTTTCTTTTAATCATATCTTTATCATTTTTCAACACAAAAACATGAACTTGTCCTTGATAACTCAACAATACAATAGCTTAATGATAAGGCCATCAGTTTGAATTATTTCTCCTTCCATTCTGAGAAATAAAGTTTTTTTGTCAGTTTTTGATATCGGTTGACTAAGGAAGTGCACTGTGTTGCGCGTTTGCTGTTTTAGGTTGTCTGCTGTCAGTAGCCTTCATTCCATTTCAAATTGCCGCCAGTCAGCCACAACCCAAATCCAAACACCACAGTCTCTGTTAAGAAAAGGTGTTTTATAGCCCGTGATTGTAAAATGTGAAGTTGCTGATTTATTTCCAAGGTGTCTGAGGATATTTAATATGAAATTATCTTTCTTAAAACATAGTCTTCCTCAATTAATATTGAGCCACGTCATCCAATAAACCACTCCAACGTTTTGTGTGTGTGTGTGTGCATCAAATCTTGTACCATGGTCATATAAACAGGATGAAGACGGCTTGTCAAACTGGACTTTACATCGTGCATTACATTCAAACTCCACTGTTACATCATTTAATTATTTATGCACATGTCACATTCAATTGTTGCTCTTGTCACCTTCATATATTTTATACACTTCATTTCTTTGTCCATAGCACAGTCCATATTTCCTTTGTACAGACAATATTTCATTTCAAGTTTTATATCCCATTTATCCCAAATAGATTTTAAAATTTCAATTTAATTTTAATATTACTTTTTTTATTTCATTATTATTATTATATATTTTATAATCTATTTCTGTGTTGCATTTTTTGGGAGCAAACACCAAGACACATTCTTTGTATGCTTGCATTGGCTAATAAAACAGATTCTGATTAAATTGACTACTGTATGTCATGCTGACATAAAATCCCAAAGCCAAGAATCATAAAGATACAAAAAATCTTCAGGGTTGTGTAAATAGTGACCTATGCATGTGTCAGTATTTGATGACCTGGGAATGAGAACAGGTTGGTCAGCCCTAACCCTAACCCAAGCACTTCAGGCCTTCTTTCCTCTTAGCTCTCTTTCCTCTTACAAACAGTGTTACTTTTATCTAATTTTAGGAGGACTCAGTTTTTAACCTTTCTCACACTGCTTGCTTTTCATTTGAGGTTTATAGGAAATCTTATCAGTAAATAATGAGATAACAAACAAAATAAGGCCCACAAGCTGCCTCGGGCCTACCCCGGCCCACCCGAGCCTGCCACCATCACCACCACAACAACTCGAGGATCAAGCTTCTAAAACAACAAAAAGGGTGAGTTGGATCCCAACACAGAGTGTGCACACTGAAGACTCAAAAACAACCCCAAAAGAAGCTTTCTCCATGGACTTAAACTTCCAAATATCATAAACTGCAAAAAGAAGAACTCAACCAAAATAACTGTATTGATTTCCTTCCTCAGACAAGACCATTTTTCTTTTGTACTATTTTTTCTCCCTTTTTTTAATGTGGACTTGGAAAGCTGTTTTTAACTCACCTTTGGAGGTGATAACTTCATAGGATCAGTCTCTATGAACATCCACTGGTTGCCAGTAGCAGCTCTGAGGATTAAGTGAGTCCTTCTACTTAAACTTTTATTATCGTGATTTAAGCAATAGACTGTTTGGTCTTTCATTTTTTCTTTTAATTTCTTACATCTAATTTATTTTTATCAATTTTATCAATTTTTTTCCTCCCCTCTTTTATTGGTGTTTTAACCTATTTTAATTTATTTTAATCAATTTCAAATAACAGACTTCTTCTTTCTTTAGTGTTAAACTTTCCACCTGTCGTGCTGACCACACAGGACCTGGGTAAGTGTAAAAAAGGGCTCCCCTCCTCCTCTAACAGATTTAAACATGAAAACATGAAACAACAGAGATGCAGCCAAGGGTAGATCGGACCAAGAATTATTCAGATTACTACAGACTTCACTCTGAAATCCTTGTTAACTGTGTTCAGCAGGACTCTTTCCCAGGTAGGGATGATGAGAAAAGTACACAAACTCACCTCTTTTATTAAACCTGCTTCACCTAATAGTGCCACTGAGGAGAGAGTCAAACTGAACACAGCACAATGGATGAATAATAACTTAACAAATCTCAGGGACCATTATGACCAGGTCATAGCATCCCTATTTGATGGTCTGGACGCTTATCAGGAGGAGGTGTTCAACAAAGCTATAAAATGGGCTAAGCCTAGATACAGGCGTAAACTGACTTCCTCCTCCATTGATACACTGAGGGATATGATTCTTAAGGGAAAGCCACATTCTAGCCAATCACCCATTGAGGTATCTCTCAATGAATTTCCACCTGTCCCACCCCTAGCTCAACCTTAACAGCATGCTTAACAACCTAAGACAAAAAAGCTAAATAGAACAGTGACTGAAGTTCAACCACTTCAACCTATTCAGCAGCTACAATAAATCAGATCAAATACAACAGCTGGCTAGCAATAGCTAGGGTTAGGGTTAGCCTGCACACAAAAATCTTAACCAGTTTGGAATAAATTCAGCAGATATAATAGTAAATAAAAGTTTTGTAGCATAATGCAAAGTGGACTGGCTTTGTCTCCATGGTAACAGTTGATGAAGCTCATGGGTAACATAGCCACTTCCACAATCGAAAACTGACCCAAAAATTTTTTTCTCAGAATTGAAGGAGAAAAAATTTAAACTGATGGCCTTAACATTAAGCTAACATATTGTTGAGTTATCAAGGATGGTGAAATGTTAAAGCTATCATTAAAAGAAAACCTTAACATGGTGAGGAAAATACTTCTGGGCAGTAGGTCGACTGTCTCTGTACAATATAATTCAGTAGAGACTAAAGGGCATGAAATGACACATGAAAAGCAAAAAATGCGTAGTGATACCATGCAAAATGCAGTAAAACGTTTGAGCTAATCCTTGTCCGACGAAGACAGAATATCACATCAAATGAGTTGTGCTGCCTCCAACTCTTATTTATTGTTTCAGTATACAATTGTGTTGCAGTGAAAGTTGAGCCATTTTCAACATTCATAAACCTTTTGCTGTTTGCTGTTTTTTGCTGGAGCTTTCTACAATACATTGGCTCATTGAAATGAACAAGGGAGCGGATTTTTTTTAATGCAGTGCTGTAGTGAAGTCGGGCACTGATATTGGGTGATAAGGTCTGGCTCACAGTCAGCGTTTCAGTTCATCCTAAAGGTGTTGGATGGGGTTGAGGTCCTGGCTCTGTGTAGGTCAGTCAAGCACACCAAACTGGGGAAAGCATTTCTTTATGGACCTGGCCTTTCTAAGGTATTACAATATGTTATAACATTAAGATTTCCCTTTATTAGAATTAAGAGGCCTCTAGCCTAAACCATGAAAAACAACCCCAGAAAAACAGAACACTAAAGCGGACAGGGCTGTATAAAACAATAACTCTGTCACACTGGGACCCTTTTTCAAATCACAGTTTTATGATCATGCATTTGTCTACCAGCATACATTTAAAGATACAGTATGTCAGTGACAGCACCACCTGTATTGTGTGATAAGCTTGTGTGATTTGAAAAAACTAGTGATAACAGAATTAGTTGGAGGTCACTTAGTGATCAGAATCTGACTGAAGATTTAGGAGAGAGGAGAGATGAGAAGAGAACATGGAAAACTCTGATAAAGGCAATATAGAAGGAACTGCAGTAAGGTGAGGGGTTGAACAAGGGAATGCAAGGCACTGATAAAGATATGAATTTGGTCAGCAGTAACACAAAGAAACGCTGTCATTTGTCAGGTTTGGCAGTCGTACACTAATCAAACTCAAAGTGGTCTTTGAGGGTGTGATGAGAGAAGAAGAGGAGTGGAACAAGAGAATGAAGGCAGCATATTGATGTAGAGAAGGAGACAGAAAGAAAACAATACAGCAGCGGCCAGAGAAAGAGGGCGAACCTGCTGCCTGGCTGCTGGCGTTGTGATTGATGAGGTCACTGAGAGGGCTTCCCCAAAATGCAGAGTGTCTTCGAAGGGTCAGTCAGAGGTTGGGTAGAGGTCAGAGTGCAACCAAAGGGGAGACGCAGAGTCTGAAAATACCACAACAAATGTTGGTAAAATGAATCTTAAGAAATGTTATCTGAATGTCTTACATACAATCTCTGTTCCAGATGAGCATTGTTCACTCTCTTAGATTATGTCAGCTAATAGATCATTTGACTATAATCAAAATAAAGTAAATCTTTGTATAAAACCTCACTGTACATACCCACTGTACACATTCATGGCTGGAGTGCCCCCATCGTGTTGGCTAACTTCTTGTTTACACTTATCTTTTGTGTAAAGTAGCTGTGCGCTTAACATTTTTAAATGTACCTGCTATAAAATTAAAATATTGCAGATTTTATTTGCATTATATTCACACATTGGGCCACCCACTCCCGCCCTCCAGGGCTTTATTAAATGTACTTCCCTTGCTTTCTTTATGACTTTTGGAAAAGTATATAATATATATACCAATGTCCATACATTTTCTTTTACTATAATAGCTACATATAATAGTAGCCGTATAGCACACCGGCCTCCTGTCGGTGAGGGAAAGCATTACAAAATCTGAACGTGAAATCAATAAATCATACTCTCAAATTGAAAGACCACGCTTTTTTGGAAATGGTCCAGTATTGAGCGAGATTGCTCGGGCTGCAATGTAATCATATGGGGCAATTGTGTCCGTCAAAGTACGTCCACAAAACTACCTGCTAATTCCAGTAACGTACACACAAACATATAGACACAAAAAGTACTGTACTTTCTGGTGTTGTCACTTAGTGTCCCTGGGTGGGAGGGCCAGCAGTGGAGTAGCTATGCGTGAAGGTAACCTTTTCAACCATGTTGGAGCCACTTGGTAAACACACACTATAATTACTGCTTATTACAGGCTGTAGGGGTCCATTAGTGGCAATGGCCCTACCTCTCTCTGCCTGTCTGCCTGCCACCTCATTATAGAAGCCAGCACAGCACAGTTTGCCTCATTACCACCTGCCTGTTAAACTCACACACATGCATCAATGCAGACACACACACACACACACACACACACACACACACACACACACACAAACAAGTAAACATGCACACATGCATTTGTGAGCAGTAACACACACAAGCCCACTGCAGGTGCTGCCAGATTGAAGTCAGGTGTTGACTTGTTAACTAGTGGGTAGTGGGAAATATCTGTGTGTGTGTGCGTGCGTGTGTGTGTGCGTGTCTTCTTGGATCATGTGATATTAGTTCAAAGTGATCAACAGGCACTGTTAATGACAGTTGGCTCATTTTGTAAGTATTATTTTCTGTTTTTACTGTAAAAGGATAACACTATTATCCTTTTTTAAAATACATACACAAACATTACATCATGGTTAAATAGTGTCAGGTTATAATGGCTGTGCTGTACACCTTCATGTATATGATTGGATGTTTCCAATCAGCCACACAGCTGTGAATGAGCCAGTGACTGTGAACTTCAGTGCTCTGCCTGAACTAACACTGTCAGTGTCCCAAATCCATACTACATACTAATTCTATACAGTATGTACTACGCATCACAGTACTGTTTTTGCGGTTAGTATACAACAAATGAAGCGTACTACACATCTAATATTGAAACAATGCGACCTCCCATGATGAACGTGATATCATGTGTGAACTCAGACGACAGGCAAATTTGACAATGGGACGAGCTGTCGCTTCATCTTCTGCCATTACATACGTGATGAGGCGTGTAATGATGCCCTCTACATGTGCAGTTTTTCCCTCATCTGTTTCTGCTGTGTGTTGCATAGTGGGACAATAGTGTCCACCCACAGCACACTCTTAAGTCAACTGTATTTAGTATGCATGATGTCTGGTTTGAGTATACTCATTTTTTGTCACTTTTCCAGTGTGAACACTAACCTGCCTAGAATTAGTATGCAGAATGGATTTGGGACACAGCTCATGTACACACAGTGAAAGCATCATGTTAGCAGCTCAGCAGCTTCAGTCCTCCGTCAGTGTCTACACATCTTTACAGATACGTTTAGGTACAGTACTTTATATAGGTCACCTGTGTTTAGGCAGCACTCAAAGCAAAGGCACCAGATTCATTTTAGAAGTGCAGGGGCATGTGTGTGTGTAGGGGTGTGTAGCGGTAGATAGGCCGTAGACTCTCACTTTAGTAACTATAGCTTGCTTGCACCGCAGGGTGACAGTATAATTCCAAACACAAAGCAGCTAACTGGTGCTTGTGGGATTACCCAAAACTATGAGTTTACAGGACAGTAATACTTCTGCAGGTGAGTATTAGCAAGCAGGCAATAGGTATGTTAATGTTTTCCTTGTGTTGTAAGTAGCCAAATACATATTTAACGATAAATCAGAAAAAAACATTACTTTCCTACTGTTTCACCATCGCAAATTATCAACATGCCATGCTGTTGGGAAAATGGCACTCATAGCCTACAATAGCCTAAATTAACGTTGGGAGCACCTCGATTGCCTTTACTCAAAAAGGAAATGCTTTGGACCTGTCATTTCAGTGTGACATCATGAATTAATCAATTCACATGAACCTTCACATGAACAAATACTAATTCACGTGAACTTTCAAAACGTGTGTGTTGACTGGCTGGTTGCCTGCACATGCTGAATAGGTTTTGCCTCAATTAAGAAACATCATTTCACTTCAAAAACACTTTTCCCATTTTATGTTTGCCTGCTTTATTTTACTTATGTCTTAGAGTGGACGGGAATGATTGAAACATCTTTTTACCGTAAGTGTTGCAATATAGGGGCATTTGCGGGGATACAGTGATTCGCCACTTTAAAAGAATGTGGGAGGATTGTAAAGTGGGGGGGGCAATGGCCCCTTGGACCCCCTACTTCCAGTGCCCTTGGCTCAGAGCCAAATACACAATCACTGTAGTAATGGGTTTAAACAGAAAATACTTTAAGTTTAGAATTATGACTCAGGTCGTGGTTATGCGTGTAAAGCGTGAATGGTACTAGCAGTTTGTGTATTTTTTTCATCAGACAGACAACTGAAACAGAGAGCTGAAATGCCTTCTTTGTAGACAGCGTGCAGCGATAGACTCCATTCATCATTATGAAGGAATATGCAGCCATATTGCTCTTATGTTTTTAAGTTTTTGGATGGCACTGGAAGTCAACAGCACTGAGGCATAAGCTGTATCAGGCTATGCAAACATGGACATCATTTGCATGATACATTTATTTTTGGTTTTGATCTTTTAATGGAAATTTCTGATATTAATAAAAAAGATAAAATAACACTAGCCTCATTCTCTAATGACTGGGAACATAAAACTCAAGTGAGAATCAGGTTAAAACTAATTTGGAGTCAATTCTAATTAAAGTACTTTAAGGCTAAAAAACAATAACACAACAACAAAACTTAAAACTCTGAGCCTTAGCTGGAGGTCAGTACTGGATACAACTGGCTCACTTTAATATTATATGTGCACACACACACACACACACACACACACACACACACACACACACACACACACACACACACACACACACAGACAAACAAAAATGTCTCTCTTAATTCCCCTTCAGTCTGCACCATTTTGACCCAGTCTCTATTAAAAACAACAATAATGTCACATTCCAGACCATGCCACCCTATGCTGTTCACTGTGCCGCCTATGCTGCAGACAAAAGCCTCCTCTATGTCAGGAGGCACTGAACCGGGTGCAGCTGCCATCGCCATTTCTTCACTTTACTGGCAAAGCCTGAGCTTCTCCACTAATTTACTGGGGAATACAGACATTATTTTCTTCCCCAAAACAGACCCTCTCCTTTCCATTTCTCCCATCCTTCTCTGCCTCCTTATGCCCACTGTTAGGGTTACAATTTCTTAGCTGAGTCTGTTTGACTCAGCCATGGCAGCAGAGGCGAAGCGGGGCTGCCAGCTCACTCTCCTTGTTTTGTTTTCTCATTCTTTCACTCTCAGTCCTCTGTCGAGCTACAGGAGTTGAGTGAACGGTACCATGGCAGCACTGGCAGTTAAAGACTTGTATCTGTCTCAGTTGCACGCTCTCATTGTGTTTCTCTTTGTTATTCTCTTTCTCCAGGTGAATGTCAGGCAGGCAAGGGTGCCAGGGAAGCAGATGGCCTCAAGAAAGAGAAAGTGTGGAAGAAAAAATAAAACAATACAGAGGGGACCTGTATAGAATACTAAGCACTACAGGGGATGAAGTCCTCATACCTAAACTACCTAAAATGACAAAATATGCCTTAACTCATGAATGTTAAATTTATGTAACAAATATGTATATAAAAACACATTTTATGTATAATTTAACTGTATTATCTGTGCTTTTTTCTTTTTTGTCTACCTACTGCACTTGTATTTGCTAATGTAATTGCTGATAACTTATTATATAACTGCAGACAGTTTATTCAGAAGATCTAAACCACTTTATTTGGAGGAAAAACCCAAAGTGAATGCATCCATAATGTTAGGAATTTCTGTGCCTCGTTGCAATTGAAAACTGTATAAAGAGAAAACTGCAGTGGGTCAAAGTTGGTCTGTAAACTGATGAATATTAACAGACTTCATTTTTTCCAAGTAAGTTTGACTAACCTGTGTGAGAACAACATTATCATAACTGTTAGAACCTATGGCCAAACATTCAAAAAACAAGATCCAAGTTGTAATTAACAACAATTATTCTTAGTGTGTTTAAAGAAAGATCGTGGGCATGGTTAAAAAAATGAATACTGACTGTTGGTGACAGACAGGAGCACATTGGATGTCAACCCATCCATCCAACCCAACTTCCTCCCTTCAATTTTCTGCTGTGCTATAAGAACATTGTGCTACTTTGTTTACATTCACTACCAAAGCACAAAGTTTTAACATTTAAAGGCACAACAAATCATCTGTTTGAATAACAGTCTAATGCAGTGCTGATGGAGTGATATGCAAAGAAATGATGAGGGAGAATTAAAAGAGCAGGCGTATGGACGAGTCAGCTTCGACTTTGACTCAAGAGTTAAGAATCATCAGCCTGAAGCACCTGTTAGTCTCAGATGTAATTAGGACAGAAAGGAGTTAGCTCTCTTCATCTGCATCGAACAACAGGTTTCTCCCATAAGAATCCCTCAAACTCCTGCCATGTGGGTAGCTATTTTAGAGGTGGCTGATAAAGGAGCATGTGTAGCATTCAACATGTAAGCATATGTGTCTGTGTGTGTGTGTCCACTCCAGGGTGCTCCAAACTTTGAGGACAGCCCCTCCAGAAAACACAGGCCTGGCCCTCCAAACTCAAAGGACAGGCTCCATTCACCGCCTGGCAACGGCGCTGAGAAATGGAGAAGAGATGGGCAGAACGGAATGGGTGGGCAGTAAATTATCAGCTTTTAGAGGAGAAGACACGATATTTATTTATAGCATTCAGCAAGGGCAGGGGAGGGTTGAAATGGAATGGGGGTGCGGGTCTTTTGCAAGGGGCATCTTAGGTGGTCAGCATTGACCTGCACTAACCTCTTGTATCCTGTCTCATTCTCCCACCCTTCACACTTGTCTTGTACCCAAAGCTCCCGAGACCTCCCTGGTAATTAGGGAACGAGTCACACCCACTCCCTGCCCCCAAAGGCGATAAATTTTCCTCCTTCTCCTGGCCTTGTGACACACACACTCACACATGCTCAGGACTGAGGCTTCAAGACACCATTCAACTCGATCCCTACTTGCTCTGTACCCCACTCTACATTTTATCACCACCCCTTGTTTTGTTTTGCTGTCTCAATCCATCAATCTTCCCATTAGCCCTCCATATTACGGAAACCACAGGGAACACCCCCTTTACACCAGCCCTTCAAATCTGTCTTCCTCTCTGCACCTCCCTCAGCCTCCTCCACTTGCTGCTGACTCCTTCTTTCTTCCAGCCTTCAGTCCGGCCTCATGAACCCTACCTGTTGCTTTCCAGTGATCATGTTCTACCTCATCCTGTGTACATCTCCTCCAGTTTGCTGCTGATGCACCTCCACGTTAAGGTTTACATCATACTGTCCTGGGCCAAGGGTGGAAAAGATGGAGATGGAGATGGAGGGATAGAAAGGAGGACTGGGGATGCTGGGGGTGGACGGTGGGGGCAGCAGCACTTTGGGTGGTATGTTTCCTGCGAGGGTGGGACACAATGCCCTCAGTGTTCAGGCAGGCCCACAGGAGCTTGTTTTACAACAGGGGAGGGGCGGCCATCAATGGCCAGATGATGTGAACCACCCTGAGCCGATTCACAGTGACAAACAGCCCCCTCCAAGCAGACCCCCACCACCTCCGCCTCCTCTTTTCTGCTTTCTCCCATCGCCACCCTCCTTCCCTCCTCGCATTCTGTTCTGTTGGACCAAAACCAGGGCAGCGGAGAGCATGCAACAGCACCGCAGCTCAATGGACTGGAAGTGAGGGGACACACGCCCCCCCCCCCCCCCCCAACACACACACACACACACACATGCACGGACACACATACTCAAAATTTCTCACATACATAATGGGCATACATGCATACAATCACGCGCACAAACACACGGGAACAGACCCTTTCTGTCCTTCTTCTCCTAATGACGCCTCAAGCTTCTTGCTGGAACATTAATTGGTATTAGTTTAATTAAACCAGCATGGCCCTTATTTGTGTTCCTCTCTTCATTCTCAAAAAGGCAAAATAGCTTGATGACAGCATAATTGCTGAAGAATTGAAGGAGAGCTAGTGTGTTGAGTTGCCAAGTGGCCCCTCCTCCTCCAGCTCTGTGGCCGCTGTGGCCCTGCTCTGGAGACCTGTCCATTCTCTGGTCCCCTCAGTCCGTTAACGTCTGCTCTAACGTCTGTGCCATTCAAACGGCTGTTCCCTGTCTGTGCAACAAGTCCTTGTACCAAAGGAACAAAGTAGGTTGATTGTCAGGGCCTTCCAAATCGACCCATATGTCTGAGATTCTTGATCTGCCACATCTATGATTAAGTTCTGGTTAAGACTAGGCAACTAAAACATTTGGTCAAGTTTACTGAAAAATGTCCCTCATGGTTAAAAGAAACCATGTTGCCTACCAATAAAAGATGGGATGTGAAACATGGGATGTTTCTGGTGTCAGTCACCCACTTTGCACATCCACTATTCACCCCGACTTCATTTGTTAGAGTTTTTGTGGCGGTATGTGCAACATCAAGTATTTCCGCCTTTGCTATCAAGAAAGAAGTCATTATTAACAAAACTGCAAGAGGTCAGTTGACAGGAAAACATAAACATTTGTCATTGTAAAGGTTTGAATAAACAATCAATACTTTTTGTTTTTCTGGTGAGAAAAATTCTCTTTGTGCAAATTTTTTTTTCCAACATACAGACAATAGGTAATATTGCAACCCTGTCTCCTAGACATTACATTCATATACGAGTAAAATACGTTTTACAGGAAACCTAATGCTGCCCAAATTACACTTCCTCTCTAATGACGAAATGTTGTTAATCAATGTATTTGGCAAGGTGTAAAAATATTGATACTTAACATATGAGTAAAATGTTTAATGACAATGTAGTTCATTTTTTTTCTGGCCAAAATATCCTATCTTGCAGTATCTATAGTATCTGCTTGTAGTGAATACAGCATTCACATCAACATTTTTAATGTTATTTTTAGGCACTGGCAGCATTTGGTTAAGTTTAGGTTAAGTTTGTGGTCTCAGTTTAATACAGAAAAAGTCTGCAGTGACTTAAAGCATGAGACATGATGTGTTTGGTATATACTGTATATATAGCACTTTTTATTCAGAAAAAAGTTGCCTGTGAACATAATCCAGCAATTACATTTGTCAAAGCAACACAATTGGGAAAACTGTAAACGTAATTTCTAGGAGACAGGTTCGCATATTTTCATTATTTTGGCCATTATTCTTATTGGTTGTTATAACATTTTAATTGCTGCAACATGGGAGCACAGCAACATTGCTTGGGGGGCAACAAGTGGTTAGACAATCACATTAATTTCAAACAAGTCTAAAGTTTAACCTTATTAATTACATTGCACTTTTTGGAAATGAAACCAAAAGTAAATGGTGAAGTTTGTATCATGAAAACTGTAAAAATCTGATCCTAATGAGCTTGTTAATGGATCAACTTACCATACAACCTATTGTATTTACTGTAATGTGTGCTTACTGAGTTTTTCAATGCAATAGGTTATTAAAATTCATATTCTAGCTGCAAAGCTCTGATTGGCTGGGTTGCTTTTTACAACTGCAACAGCCATCAAGTGAGCACAACACCAGAATCACACAAAAAATCAGAGATGTGGACAGAGATTCAGAGGTCTGGAGCCAAGTATGTCCCCAGAACAAATAGACCAAATAAGCTGTTGAAATTTTTTTATCATAACTGGTAAAATGTAAACAATACTCACACATTGTAATTGAGACCCTCTATAAAATCTTCTGATCAAATGTCACTGATAACACCTGTAGTGCATGTTTGGTTATACTGACATACAAAAGGAGCTGTGGAGAGCAAACAAAAGTTGGATTCCAAATATTGCTGCAACACAGAAATCTCCGACCATGTTTGGAAAGGGTGAACAGAAGACTGTTTTAAAAAGTTTTCAGCCCAAGGATGGGAAATGCAGTTGATCTCAACATAAAAACATCTGCTACTATCTCCAGAGTCAACCCAAACGTGTTTTTTTTTTTTTGGAGTGCATTTCTGCGTGCATGGTGGGGTTGACAGCTGGTTAGCAGTGGGGTGGTAATAAAGTAGTCCGCCCCTTGTTAGGGATGATGAGCTTGTGTATGTGTGATGGGATCAGGAGGCTGGTAGTGAGAGTAAAGGAATGTAACCCAGCCTCTCAGTGCCTCCATATGACGCTAATTGCAGCAGAACGGGGATGGCCTGTGCTGCTTGTGTACTCCATTGTTATTCTAGCCTATTGTCTCTGGCCTTCTGACAATCGCCATCTGAATGAGAGCCTGTTAAGCCTGGCAGATCCCCATCATTAGACCCCTTTACACCCATTGTAATGCAGCACCGAGGATACTGTAGGGCTATCAGTGACTTTCAGCAGGACTGAGGCCATGTCCACGTTAACACAGATAGGTTTTCTCTTGGTTTTGGCCCTCCATCCACACAAAGTCAACGCGTTTCTCTCACAAAAACTTTTGATAACACTCTCCAGGGTGAATAAAGTTGAAAATGCTTGTCTCTTATTGTACTGAGGAAGATGCAAAGGAAGCCTTTTAACCTTTTACCACCACTTTTCTCCCCATGAGACACTGCAAACCCAATGGAGAACTTTCACTTTGACTGCCAGTGCTATTAAGCGTGAGGTGAATATAAGAATGTGATATGTGTATCAATTGATTAGAATACTCGTCTTTTAGGTCATTGTTGATATTTTTAAAAAGAATTTCCTGTGGTAAAAATAATCCACGTAAAATACAATGGAATCCTTCAAAGTAAGGTGTCTCCGTATTCTTGAAGCAGTCTGCCAGTCCATACACCGTACATCCTTGAAAACTTTCAACCAAATTCATTGCAACCTGATGATCAAAAATGGCCCATTTGTTTTACTTTAGGCAGAAGTCAAGGGTCCGAGTTTTAACCTGCTAACAACAAGCTATTCATTCAACCCCTCTGCAGACCAGATGGTGGCACTAATGCAATTTAACTGTGTGCTAAAGAGATTTGGCCATTTTCTTATTATAATGGTTCAGTCAGTTTGGACAGTGAGTTTTTAGAGCAACCTAAGAAAACTCACCTGACATGTAATTAGCATCTCCAAATTCACCTGGATTATTATGGATATCTACAGTCACCGGAGCCATGGATTTATTACCAAAATACTTTAAATGAGATGTTATGGCATCACAATATGTCAAAATGTAAATCCATAATATTGTACTTCTTTATTTTTATGAAGGCTGACTGGCCTGTTGATCAGTGACTCAACATGTCGTGAGTTAACACACAGACAAAGGATAGATATCAATCTTATATCACTCTCAGAAAGACAGCGAGAGCACTTAAATGTTTGTGAAAAGGTTGAAATATTCTTTAAAAATTGATAAAAAAAAAGTCAATAAAAGTCATAATTTCCTGATTTAACTGATGAGACAGAAGATTTGGGATTCAGATTTGTCAAATTTCATTGTGTAAATGTGTGCACACATGCTGTATGTATTCTAATCTCTTTCTCACATGTCATATATTGCTCATTTCATGACACAAAAATGTCAAAAATAACAAATAAATGGGGCCAAATCTGATTATAAATCAGATGCTTGGCATGACTAATACTGCCTTTAGGAAAGTGTAAAACAGGATTAGTCCATTTACACTAATTCCACTAATGATTGACTCATTATTCTGTGGACGAAATTTTTGTTTTTAAAACCATAGTAGCAAAGTTGAATTTCACACTATATATCCCAGACCTCTCCAAACACTTTAAAAAGACTTTTAACAGGCTTAGAATAATTTCACCATCTTTTCCCCAGGCAACAATCAACAGCATCACTCCAGTGAACGTGACACTTTTTTTGTCCACACAAGTTTAGTCACGGACGTACTATGGACACAAACCACCAGCTGGCCTGGTTTGGGTGGAGTGCAGTTAAGTCTAGTCTCCATCTCCCTAAAACAAGCATCTGGAGGCCCGGCGAGTGAATATAAGTGTGAATATATTCATCCCCATGCTGCTTTGTTAAATCTCTGGGCGTAAAGCCGTTGTACCCCCGTGCCCTCCTGGGTGACCCCCGAGGATCAGAGACCAGGTTGTCGAAACATTTGTAACATTTGGCCAAAGCAAATCTCAGGCTGCCTGTTGAATTGAAGCTCAGACCAAAGAGGAGAAAAAAAATCCCCCAGGAACCCTCAAAACACTCCCTGCGCAGGACCTGGACCCCCCTTTCGTTACTTATCCCTCGCACACACACACACACACACTCACACCGAGCATGGAGGCTCAACCCCTCACAACCTCCAGCAAATCCCCTTTATCTTTTCCCAGCCAGATGGGGCCGCTGGAATAATAGCCGAAGCCCAATGAGTTCCATTCAATTTGTCATGCCGTCTAAAGGAGCTTGTAAGCTTCCCATTTGCAGTTATGTTATAGTAACCATGGGAGGCTCTGCAGTGTTAGGACTTAATTACCTCCTAATAGCTGTTGTAGAGATAAAGCCCCAGGCCTGCATAACCCAAAACTGTCCAGCCCTGGAGACACAGAGGCCTGGAGACTCCCTCTGCAGCCTGGATCCACATCTCTTCATGTGTAGGGGCCAGCACCTGCCTACATTAGTGACCTGCACACCTCACATGTACCTGCACACAATCTGAGATCCTCAAATGCAGCTTCGCTCTTTACTATAAATCTATAGCACGAAACTTTGTAATAACTGATCAGAGGATTTTTAGGTTTGGTACAGTAGATCTTTTCATGTCTTTTTTCTACCATGACTTGCTGTGCTTTTTTACATGAAAGTGTTTTAAATTGTGCCCCTTTAATAATAATTGCCTGTTACAAAATAGCTGAAAATTCAGGAAAGCACATACAAACGTTCCCCAATGCAAACCTACTGTATTTTGAAGTGAGGTCCATAAGTAACAGGAATAAGATATATATTTTTTATTATTTGTTTTTTTTATGAAAAATTTAACAATGACCAGTGCTGACTTTCAGCTTTAATGGTGTCAAAGGTTTTTATACACAGTCCCTCCAATTATAGGACAAGACAGCAGGACAATGATCCTAAAAGACAAACGACAAGGAGTTTTTAGGGCAAAATGGTGTAATGTTCTTTATTGTCTGTCACAAGTCTGTCACTTCACCTCACATTGTGTGTTTTACTGCTGAGAGCAAACTAAAGCAAGAAGTGAGAGTGGCTGCAGGCAGGCCTGACAGAGCATCGGCAGGGAGGAAAGCAAGTTTTAAACATGTTGCTCAGAATTTTCTCACGCTTTTTCAATTAAACATCACATAATTTGATGACTGTGGCGATTATTGCATTGCTCTGGTCGCTTCTCACTTATTGGATGATTTTTTGTGATAACACAAGTGATAAAACTGTTATGTTTTTTGCATTGTTGCAGTTTTCTATGACTTCTTTTTGAGTTTTTTATCCGCTAGTGTTCAGATTCTTTGTGTCTCTTCCTGTTCTTGAACTTGAGACCCAAGAGCCGAGTTAAAAGATTTTGTGGACATAAGAAAGAGTATGCAGACAGGAACACACAGAAAAATTGTACTGTTACTAACTACTATATATTTTGTATTAACAAAATATGCTTTGGGGAAAACCTAATGTTCTTTATGAGTTTTTCTTTAAAGGATCACAGAGAAAATCAGTGCAACCCTAATATTTCCTGTAACTCTTACTACCTGGTTAAGATGTCCACGTTGTTAAATAATAAAAATGACTTAGACAGAAAGCCAGGGCACTTATTTTTTACTATTTCACACCACTTCTTGTCATGGCACTTGACTTTGTCATTAAATGTACAGTAAACTGCTAATGCAGGATTGCTGCATGTGAATCTCACTTGGAGGTTGCACACACACACATACACACCCTAACACAGTAACAACAGTGGTGGCGGCATTTTGCGTTCCTCACTACAGATTTCAACAAAAGCGAGAATTTTGCTTCATTTCGTTCCAAGATTTTGCAGAGAAAGGGATCGAGGGGGAGAGCCAGGACATTATTCATGTCTTTCAGTTCATTTGGCCTCGGCTGGTCAGCTCCCCAGACAGAAAGAGAAACCTTCACTCGTGTTTTTCCACCCTCCTCTCTTTTCTGCTTTTTTGTTCCCTTTCTTTTTTATTTTAGAGGCAGATTAGCAGGATTAAGTATGGCTCACATATGCTCCTCCTCACTATTGGTATTCACCACGGCACCGGGCCTACTGCCACCCAGACTGATGGACAGAGAGAGACAGAAAGAGAGAAAAAGATGGCGAGAGTGTAGTTGCTGAGAGTCAAAGATGGATGGGAATAGGAAATGTTAGAATTGAACAATTAAAAGTCCTGAAGACCTATATTTATTTTTTTGCCAGTTTACTATATGTTTTGGGTTCCTACATGAACAAACTGTTATTGTAGCCCATCAAGCTGATTTAACCATTATTATATACTCTATAGCACATTATAGTACACTCATACACGTTTGGCCTGGATCTGTTGTCCTGGTTTGAGTTATAGGTGTTTAGTTATAATGAAGGGAAATCTTAATCCTGCAGCATACAATGATATTTTAGACAATAGTGTTCTTCCAACTTTTTGGCAACAGTTTGTGTTTCGCCCTACCCTGTTTCAACATAATTGTGACCCCATGCACAAAGCCAGCTCCATAAAGGAATGCTTTTCCCAGTTTGGTGTAGAAGAATTTGACCAGTCTGCACAGAGACCTGACCTCAACTCCATCAAACACCTTTGGGATGAGCTGGAATTCTGAGGTCTGGCTTGCAGTTATCAGTTATGAGTATAATGTTCAGGTGTCCACATACATTATACCCTCATACATGGAGTGTATGATAAATTAGAGAAAATGATGTAAAATAATTAAAATAATGAAAAAAATATATATATATTTATATTTTTATTCAGGAAATGTACTTGCCTGCCACAAATCATACACCGAGTTATGCAACTGAAACTCTTTGGATATTTATTTATCTGTTGTCTGTGTAATGGAATTATAGTCTTTCCTGGCTGTTTCCACACACACACACACACACACACACACACACACACACACACAGAGGAAAATATTTCTGACCAAACCTGAACTGCAGTGCAAACTGCTGGACAGAGGGGTGAAATGCACTCTGTAGTGTAGTTCCAAGGTTGGCTACAAAGAAATGCATCACACTGAATCACATTCATTCTAAGGAGAATTGAAATGTCTGAGGAAAATTAACCTTCTTCAAGAAAAAAAAAGCTGTTATATGTAGCCTACCAAAGCATCACTATGTTGTAGTACCTAGCTTCCACGTTAATTGTGGTCTTCACAGGTTTATGATTTTTGAATCCAGAGTTTCCCCCTTATCCCTGTAGAGCTCCCTCAAGATTCTCAAAAGAGAATCATCTCTGTCTTCTAACAGCTTGTAACACTGTTACACCAGTTTGGACTTTAAAATCGAGTCATGTGCCAGAAAAAAATGAGAAACTTTGTTCTAATTTATGATGTCAATATTTCTGAAATGGTTCAGACTACAGCACAAGGCCTCCATACTTCTTGATAGTCCTTTTTTTTTTTTTTTTTTTTACTGATTTTTAAAATAATGATCCATAGATGAAAGAAACCTAGCCGAAGAGGGAAGCCTGAGCTGTGGGCTATATGTAGTCTGTGTGTCTCATTGTGAATCCAGAGCAACAGTGGGACTGTGGGAATGTCTAATGAAGCAAGTGGTGGCACACATACAAACCTCCTGATTTAAAATGCCACTTTAACCGCCTTCATTACCATAATCTTATTTAACGGGAGTAAACACGCAAAAGCAACGCACGGAGGAATAAAACAAGCAAATATCCTTTAAAAAAATAAATAAAGGAACAGTGTGTGTGCGTGCGTGCGTGTGTGTGTGCTTGTCTGCCTGCGTGCGCGCGCGCGCGTGTGCTGGCCTGCGTTCGTGCGTGCGTGTGTGTGTGTGTGTGTGTCTGTGTGTTTTAGCACTTCCCAGGCTAACGACCTTGATTTTGTGACGTCGTTGGCGGACCGATTTGACACCTGACTGACGGTTAGGCCCACAGAAAATACTCCTCGTTTCTGATTGGCTGGTAGGCGTCCGTTAAAATCGAATATCGACCCCTAAAATTTAATTCCATTCAATTGTTTAAAGAGTGTTCTAAATCAGTGGCTCTCAAAGTGAGGTCCGGGGACCCCCAGGGGTCCTTGACGGGATTCCAGGGGGTCGCACCAAAAAGGGGAATAATGTATTTTCACTATAATTCCATCCATAAGCAACACAATGACAGAATGTATGACTATTTTGGTCATGAGTTTCATATACTTTCTGTAATAAAACATCTAAAAGCAAAAATCTCAGATGGGGATCCGTGGTCTAATTTGTCAGTTTAGGGGTCCTTGACATGAAAAAGTTTGAGAACCACTGATCTAAATCATTGCGCATGGTATATTAAACTGTTGGTAACCATAGCAACAGTTCAGATAATTCGGGAAACTAACTGGAACTAACTGACCACAGAAAATAAATACAATTTTAATAGCTACGTATTTTTCAATACATTTATTTTGTCATTTAAATTTATTTTAATTAATTGTGTTAAAAAGTTACGTCTTTCTTCCTTTTTTAATAGGTATATTGAATGTTGCTTCCATTTCACTGAAAGTTGCTTTGTTTGTTGCTGCACTGTCTCACACTGTTTTCTCTTTCCCTTCGTTCAAGGGAATAAATCCCTTACAGACAGTCTGACACTGATAATTATTCTACATTACAACCCACATTTTAAATGTGTCCTACAGAGAGCTGTGTCTATAAGTTATTAACTCTGCGTTATTAGAGTGATCCCATAGGCTACATTTTATTGATAACCAAAGCAGAGAAGTATATTTCTTTTCGTCAGAAAACAGATCAGCTTGTAGAGGCAATTAGCGCTGATTGCGTCTGACTGCACAATACAACTTGTCATATTTCGGGACAAAGCTGCTGTCAGTTTCAGTTATGTGGGAGAGCAAATCACCGGTTTGGGCCCTTATGTCAGTCAGAGGCCGTCTGAGCGCCAGCAGCAGGCCACACATGCTATCGCTCACTGCAGACTAATTGAAATGTTACGGATCATAACCGTTAAAAACAATTTTGCACACTTCATTAATTAACGTTAAAGATGCTCCTTAACGGCAGCTGCTGGCCGACAGCGGATAAAAACGGAAAACACCATATTAACTCAGAGGAAACATATTGCGCCGTTTATCAGGCTTCGACCGGTTCTTATTGTTCATTTGAAGGGTTGACGAGATTTTATGGCCAAACAGGCTACAGCAGGTTTAATAACGAAAAGAAAAAAAGAGAACACATTTTTGATCAAAATAACGGAGAATATATTTTATAAATTAATTAAATTAAGATAATCAGATATTAAACTTTCCCTCACAAAAATATCGAAATTTATTTTCGGTTTCTGCTGAAAAACGAATAAATTACGGTTCATGTAAATATAAAACAATTATTTAAATGAATGGTATAGTTTTGGAGTCTAATACATGAATAATACAAGAAAATTAATATTCAGTTAACGGTGAAATGTGGCGTCATCGATGTGTTATTAGCTGTAGTAAAATCCATCCACACGCGGGCCAACATTTTCACAAGAAGGGGCCATATGTAGGAGGGAGTGTGTCTGATTTCACTTAATAGTGATGCTGTGTGTTGGTAATTACATCAGGCTGGAGGGCCCTCCGTCACCCTCCTCCCGCCTCCCCGCACGGAGCTGATTGGTCGCAGGGAGGCAGCCTGGACAGAAACTGCGTTGTCCTGGTGACCCGGCTTCTGTGCGCTTTAGCCCGCTATAAAACCCTGCGGTCGCACGCAGGCGTGCCAAATGGGCTGTCAGATGCGATCTGGAGTAACAAGTGGATTTGACATCATCGCGCTTGGAAACACTCTCGGTAGGTGTTTGAATATTTGTTTTCAGACATCCTTACATTTATTTTATGGTTGATCTTCTGCTTTATTCCTGCTAAGCCAGAGTTAACTAAAAGTAAGCTACTATGTTGATGGAGTAGACTCAATAGAAAAGATGCAGGCACTCACTGATAACTTCTGTCTTATTTCATATCTGATGATCCAATAAGATTATAAAGATGAAAAATGATAAAGAAAATTTGCAAGAAATATACCTTGTTTAAATGTTAAGCTTCTCATTTTTCGCCATTTGACTACCAAATAAGTAGAGTCAAATTTTGTCTGGCTTCTCTTTAATTGTTAGTTACATTGATAAAATGACAAAAACTTGTCATTGTCGTCAGTCATAATGAAATATTATATCATCTTTGCTGGCGGTGACGTGACACGGGGACTTTGGAGATTTCGTAAATTAACAAAGTTTTGTCTTTTCAGAAACCCTTGCTGGACCAGGACCATGGACTCAGATACGAGCCGCGTGTCGAGCAGACCGTCTTCTCCCGAGGTCGATGACATCTTCATGTCCACCCTGAAGAAGTCCGTGCACGGCTTCTCCGGGGCCGTGTCCTCCACACAGAGCGACTCTCCGTCGGAGATCCCCGGCCTGCGCGGCCTCTCCGGCAGCGACGAGGAATCCTTGGCCCTCCGGATGTCCAAGAAAGACCGTAAACTGCTGTCAGAGAACGAGCTGCAGTCGATCCGCCTCAAGATCAACAGCCGCGAGAGGAAACGGATGCACGACCTCAACGTGGCCATGGACGGGCTCAGGGAGGTCATGCCCTACGCGCACGGACCGTCGGTGCGCAAACTCTCCAAAATCGCCACCCTGCTGCTGGCTAGAAACTACATCCTGATGCTGAGTAACTCACTGGAGGAGATGAAACGGCTGGTCAGTGAAATCTACGGCAGCAGCGGCCACCACGGCGGCTTCCACCCGTCAGCCTGTGGGACTATGACACATGCGGGGCCCGTGCCGGGACACCCGGCAGCTTCCCACGCCTCACACCCGGCGGTGCATCACCCGCTCCTCCCGCCGGCCGTGTCCACCGCCTCTCTGTCCGCGCCCGGTATCTCCGCCGTCACCTCAGTCAGACCCCATCACGGACTCCTCAAAGCCCCCACGGCCGGTGCAGGGCCACTGGGCAGCAGTTTCCAGCACTGGGGCGTTGGCACCGGGATGCCATGTCCGTGCAGCATGTGCCAAGTCCCGCCTCCGCATGTGTCCAGCATGAGCGCCGTCACCATGCCGAGGCTGACCAGCGACTCCAAGTGACTCTAAACTAACGGAGACGAACTTTTCGGGCTGTTACAAACTCTCTCCCAACATTATCAAGCTTTTTATTTATCTTTGTTGCGTCGACGGAGCCAGTCAAGGCTAATGCATTGATTTTCCTTACTGGGAATTTGGGGTTTTGAAACTAACTTAGTGTTTTATGGTAATTAACTTCACTTATAACAGGTGTTTCTTTACAGAGCTCCTAAAGCACAACAAACTTCTGCTTATTATACTGGAAATCTCTGATGGCCCAGGCATCTGTGTGTGTCTAAAGTTATTTAAAGATCACATTTAATCGCTGATGATGAATTGCCCTCGTTCTGTGGGCCTGTAGGGGGGAAGTTCCCAACTAAAATCAAACCACAAATATAGAGTGTAAATATGTAGATGAATTATTCTGTTTAAATAGTCGGAGATATATATTAGAGTCTTGTTAAAGTGTGGGAAGACACCCCCACCCCTCACATGTTGCACCTGCTTTATTCTATCAGTCTTATTCAGTGCTTCTCTCCTTATTTTCTGCCCAGCTGTCATTCAGTGCCCGACGCAAACAATGACCACTTCTTTATTTTTTTAATAAAAAAATGAAAATGATATTTATTTACTTATTTTGGACGGAAATTTCAGATGAATCTCTGATTGTGCTGGGGTTTGAAATGTAAAATAAAGACGATTAATTGAAAAGTGAAAAAGTCTGTGGTGATGTCTTGTTTTTATCTTTGTGTATCTTATATAACCAGCATGTTGAACTGAGCTTTAAAGCAACATTCATACACTAACAGGCCTATAGATCACTGAGAGCATTACAGAGAATAAGCAGATCTTCACATTATACTGTCAAAACGTTCCTCAACAGTATTTTAATGCCGAATTATAGAACAATAACTTTCAACTTCATCATTATCAACATTGACGTCTTTTTAACGTTATGAGCCTCAATTTTAATGTAATTTATGGTATTTTTAAAAAAATCATCATTATTATAACTTTAAAGCAAACAGGCTATGTAAATAATATAATATAGTGAACATCTCTGGACAATGGCCTGTAGAGAGATCCATCTATTTTTCACCTTTAAGTCAACAGTGGTCTTCATAGTTTGGCTTCATAATAATTAACTATATGAGACAATTTTGAGATTTTGGGCTGTTAAATAAATTTGAATTGACTTCATAGAAAATGCTTCTAACAGTGCAGCGTATATTCACAATTCAACCAGAAAATGAACATTATACAGGTATTCATGAAAATGTTTCGGCATGTTAATAACTTTAATCTGAATCTTTAATCTAATTTATATCCCTGTATAACTTCATGATCGCAATTTAATAAATACAGGAATTCCAGTTGGGAAATTGCTGGTTTCATTCGATTTTAGGGCTAAAATAAACATTTTATTTAATTTTATCATTCCAGGCATACTATTGTGTTTGTGCTTTCACCAAAACAGTTGTTCAGAGAATGAATGAATGTGACTTCAACTGACCGGCTTCTTATCAAACACAAACCCACTAGTGTAACCAAACGGGTGGTTTTTACAGGCTCTTACAGGCTCAACTGGACTTTCCTTCTGCATACTTTATTTGTTAAGATCAGCTGAAGGATTCGATTCAATTATCCTCTGTTTTCCAACCTGTATGAAGAGGGAGCGCACAGCAGCGCAAAGAAAATCTGTATTTGGAATCATATTTGTAGCTAAAGACGCGCACAGAAATCTCTGATGGCAGAAAGAAGCCAGTGATGAGTACAGGCCGGTATACTTTAGGAAAAGGTAGCAGCTGCATAGCAGATTGCGCATGCTGTTGCAATGTTTTCCAAAGGCTTTTGAGGCAGCAAAGATATGAACTAAATCTCTGAATATTCATGCACGCATTTGTTTATTCGTCTCATTAGTGGAATTGCATTATTCAAAGTCCTTCAGCGTTTTGTAGGACGTTTCAGAGAGGAAAAGGTCATTTGGTGCAATACAACAATAAATACAGTCCATTTCGCGGGTATCAGATCATCATTATTTGAATGTCTCAGCATGTGGAAACAAAATATTAAGATGATAAAACCCTGCAATTCCGTTGCTCTTCAATTATAGTTTATATGTTAAATTTCATTTTGTGGGACTGCTGTTTTGTAAATTTCTAAAGCCTGATATGCACTCATCTCAGATTCACTTTCATATTAGACAGTAAGAGTCTCTGACTTTGTTCCTCCCCTGCAGTCTGATGACATACTGACACTTTATCAGCAGCCAACCACATAAAAGAGCCATGTTTCAGCTACAACACTACTACTCATTTGTTTTTAATGTTTTCACTTCAATTACATCAATTACAGTTTAGCACTGTAACAGAGAGGGAAGAAAAAAGAAATAGCTGAAACCGATTATTTGTATGTTGGACACTAACCGTATGACAGCTTGTTAATCCAGTCAGAAACCTTTATGTCATACAAAAAAATCATAAATGATTGTGACTGTTTGTTGTTTGGCTAAGCAGACTTTGCCATAAAGAGTCCTGATGTTTGGATTTCACAGAAAAGAAATTTCTGGCTATTCTGGCTGGTAGAGTTATTCTGGCAATAACATAAGGTCAAAATGTGAAAAGGCTCGGGCTCTTGAATTTAGTCTTATCAATGAAGCAATGGTCCTGCAAGTGAAACCTTTACTGTTCTTCATTTTCAATTTTCCCATTTTTCAAACTGCCACAGTGTCCACACTCACACAGTCCGGAGAAGTAATGAGGCAAAATAAGGCACCTCTTTATCAGTCATCATATCACTGTTTGTCATCATCATCCAAATCATTGGTGCACTCCCAAGTGTGTCAACAGGCCTTTTTCACAGCAGATATTTTGACTTGTCATAGCAGAAAATCCCAGGTGTTTATAATAACATTAATAATGACTAGTAATAAGCCATGACAGTGTGACAGTGAGACAGCATGCCCAACACCAGGACCCTGAAACAGAAGCAGCTAAGTGGAATTCAGCCATCATTCATTTTATTATTTACTCGGGCTGAGCTGAATACTGGGATGAAACAAGGATCCAGTATGGAGTATCATCCGATTAAAATGTGCCAATATCCATACTTGTGATGAAGGAAAATCCTCATTGGGTGACTGTGTCCACATTGTTCTGTGATAGGCCAGCCACACACAGAGCTCCTCCCCTGCACAGAGCTTATACAAAGTTCACGTTGCTGTGCCACACAACACAATCTTGCCATCGCCACAGCTACTCTGTCCACAGGGATTAACCAATATCCATTTCAGTCTTAAAATACCAACTTCGGATGAGGCCCCACCCACTTCCGGTTTAAGCCACGCCTAGTCGGAGTACAGCTACAGATACAGACATTTAGTTGGTTGAACAGATACAGATACAGATAATGGTGTACTCACTCACCCGTATTATTTACACCTGTGATTTTCCTGCTGTCACATGTCAAAATATCTTCTGTGAAAAAGGCCCTATAAACCTGTGAACACACCTGTTGTATGTTAACTGGCTAAGGTTGTTAAGTAAATACATTTATCATGCAATATACGTTCTAAACACTATACTACACTGTTTGCCTTTAAATTGAAGAGGAAATTCACCAGTTCAGTTGTTCAGCTCAGGTCAACTTGCAGATATTGTTTATATTTAAAGAAATCTTTTACCTAATGACTTCCCTCATTGCTACTTAAAGCTACAGTTTGTCTTTTTCATCTAAATTAGTGTTAAAATGTTGATGGTACCTGCCATGTTATGCTATTTCCAGTACCGCTGCAAAGGAGAGTGATGGACAGTTTTCAGCTATCTAAAACATCACATTAAATAAAAAGACTAGGGGCTTGTTTCTTGTTTTAGCATTTTGCATCCACAGAAAATCAACCATTGATGACTCTATTAAAGACCCTAGTTAGTCAACCTACAGAAGCCTAGATAGTCCATAATTCACTGAAGCTGCAAGAAACCTGTTCACTTTTTCTCAACTTGAAAGCTCTCTCTTTAGGCTTTAGTGCATTTTATACTCTCTCCACCTACAATTGGACACATGTTGATTAACTTCTGGGAAATGTAGGAAATAACTAAAACAGAATGTGGTTTGTTAAAGAAAAGTTGACAACAAAATTTTTTAACAACTTCACTTCATAATAAAATAACAGCCAGAGCAGACTGAACACCATGGATCAATGATAGTGAGTGAGGTTCAACACAAAATAATCCAAATTCAAATTTTAACAAAATTAACAAAACATTTGATGGCACATAGAGGCATAAGCTGTGGGATAATTTGTATAAGGCCTTCTGCTTTACTGCAGGTGTGTCAGCACTAAATTCAGGTAGCATGACTTACAATGTATCACAATATATCACAAAAATAATTAAAACCCCTTCTCTCTCCCATGAGTCCATCTCTTAGTCTAAATTTCAACAATGATGCAATCTACTCTAAATTACAACTTATACAGTATATGAACAGTGAATTCCACATTTCTCTGGACAGGAAGACACAATTACACAACAAACTGCACCCACTGACAGCTACAGATAAACAGACAGATGATAAATGAAAGGAGTTATTAAGGAGCAGTTTCAGTGCTCCTTGTCATAGATTCTCCAAGTGTTTGAACTCTACTGGAGGGATGAACAACATTCTTCAAAAACATATTCCTTCATTTGGTGTTTGGATGATGTATAGTGCTATCTACAATATCTGCACATGGCAATGTTTACAGTTTTGTGTGGTTATGTTTAGGTGCTCACAGTGCTTGGTAAAGGTTAGGGAGAGATCATGGTCTTGGTGAAATATTCAAAAATTCAACATTGACTTAAATCTTGAGACAGGGCATGTTTACTTTTTCAATATTTAACAAAAACTACAGTATTTTCCTATAACCAAAGTGTGTGATGGTCTAAACCATAACTAAATGTCGGACGCAGGATGTGAAGTCTCTGATGTCAAAGTCCTGCTCTTTGTATGCTTTACCCATCATCCACTCTGACTCTGACAAGACCGTTACACATCCTGGACTGGAAAAAAAATGTTGCATAACATAATCCTGGGAGCAATTATGTTTCCTCCAAAACCATTTAGTTGTATATAAATGTGAGAGGGTTGGGTTGACGTAAACACAGAGTGAGAAATCAGTTTGAACACTCGTTAACACATTGGTTCAAAATCTCCTGTAAGTGTTAATCTATTGACTGCAAAAGCCATAGAGTATTATTTACATGATTTTTATTCTCATCAAACCCTTGTGAGCTCTTGTGCCCTGTATGGAAGAATCTGTATATGTTTCTCCACTTATTTATCAAGATAAACTCAACATAAAAAGCATGTGTGACTTTTAAAATAGATGCCTACATTAATTAACTGCCTTTTTAAAATAGAATTCTAATAAGGGTTCATTATTCAACTAAAAACAACTTTTGTCTGCAATTGAATAGATAGTACTTACATTCATTCAGATGGTGAAATTTCTATTTACTCATCAGTGCATGTGTAAGACATTTTGTCTTCTTATGTTGGAAACATTTTGGAATAGTTGTAACAACATCTGACACTCTGACACATGAGAGTTTTCTACTATACACCCAGATAAAAGTAGTGCTAAAGTTAAAAGAGAAACTGACTGAGCAGCATCTTTTCAGCTCTGCCAGAATGCTCTGGCCAATAGCAGCTGGGCTTCACATCCCTGTGACTGAATTTGAATAAACAGCTCCTTATCCACTGTTGGTGGCAGGGTGACTTATCCATTGATGCTGAGAGTCTAAGGTTGATTCAGTGACAGTTTAAATATTCATAACTTTGGACAGAAGGGGAGCATCAGTCTAACACTGTTGTAACTGGATTTAAACCTTCCCGAAAACACTGCACAGATGTACACCCTTTCAGCTCTGCACATCATGTTGTGTTAGCTGAAAGGATTAAAAATTGGTGGGATGCATCAAAGGTAGCGGAATAACAGAAAGAGAAACAGAGTCTATGATAGAGCAAAGGAGGAATAAGAGAGAGAAGATAAACAAATAGAGAAGCCGTCAGAGACAAAGGCAGGATTTAACTCTTACAAGGGAATAGATGGAGCTCTAAGGTGAATATGAGACCTCAAATCCCTCTTTCCCATGGGACTAATGTGTATTCCAACACAGCCTCATCTGCTCACCCTTAACTAACATTAAACACAGTGATGGACTCTAACAGACAAAGAAATGCTGACTGTTAAAGAAGCAACAAGTGGTTGCTTAGCTGAGAATTTAGCTATTTCTCTGCGCCTCTGAACAATCTGTCAGTAGGTCAGTCTGTCCTCTTTGGCTCAGACTGAAATAGCTCAACAGCTGATGAACCCTACAGACTTTGATGATCCCCTGATTTTTCCTGTAGTGAGGGTGACCATGAGGTTGACATTTGTGGTTTTTAGTGAAATGTCCAACAACTATTGCCATTGAATTTGGTACAAACATTCATGGTCTTCAGGATGAACTGTAAGACCTTTGGTGAACCCTGGACTTCTCTTCATCTATTACCACCATCAAATCAAAATTTCAATGTGTCTAATACTTTGGTTTGTTTGTTATTTTGGTTTTTGACCAAATACCTGCAAAACTAATGACATTCGCATTCTCTTTGTGTTTAGTGCTAATTAGCAAATGTTAGCAGGCTAACGCACTAAACTAAGATGATGGCCATGGTAAATGTTACTCTCTACATGCCAATTAGAAGGTGTTTAGGTTAATGTGCTAGGTACACACACAGTTATGAATGCTTGATATGTGCTGAACAATCATTTTGTTGCATTCACATTTGGTCAGAGTTACTGGAATTTAGAGCTGCACGTTTAGTTGATTGATTAGCTGATTGACAGAAAATTATTTGGCAAATATTTTGCTAATCAAATAACTGTTTTAATAATTTTTTCAGCAAAAATGGCAAAAGATTCAAGATTCAATAATTTATTGTCACATCAACTTTACAGCTGATTTGGAATTTGTTTCGGTGTGCACACAGATCAGTAAACATATACACACGTGGACAAAATTGTTGGTACCCCTCAGTTAATGAAAGAAAAAACCCACAATTCTCACTGAAATCACTTGAAACTTACAAAAGTAATAATAAATAAAAATGTGTTGAAAATTAAACAATCAAAACCAGCCATCACTTTTAAATTGTTGATTAACATAATTATTTAAAAAAACAAACTAATGAAACAGGCCTGGACAAAAATGATGGTACCCCTATAAAAGATTGAAAATAATTTGACCAGAGGGACATGTTTAACTCAGGTGTGTCCTTTAATTGACATCACAGGTGTCTTCAAGCTCATAATCAGTCAGTCTGCCTATTTAAAGGGTGACAAATAGTCACTATGCTGTTTGGTGACAAGGTGTGTACCACACTGAACATTGACAACAGAAAGCAAAGGAGAGAATTGTCCCAGGACATTCGAAACAAAATTATAGACAAACATCTTAAAGGTAAAGGCTATAAGACCATCTCTAAGCAGCTTGAAGTTCCTGTGACAACAGTGGCACATATTATTCAGAAGTTTAAGATCCACGGGACAGTAGCCAACCTCCCTGGACGTGGCCGCAAGAAGAAAATTGATGACAAGTTGAAGAGACGGATAGTTCGAATTGTAACCAAAGAGCCCAGAACAACCTCCAAAGATATTAAAGGTGAACTCCAAGGCCAAGGTACATCAGTGTCAGATCGCACCATTCGTCGTTGTTTGAGCCAAAGTAGACTTCATGGGAGACGACCAAGGAGGACACCACTGAAAGCAAATCATAAAAAAGCGAGACTGGAATTTGCAAAAATGCATGTTGACAAGCCACAAAGCTTCTGGGAGAATGTCCTTTGGACAGATGAGACAAAACTGGAGCTTTTTGGTAAAGCACATCAACTCTATGTTCATAGACTCAAAAATCAAGCGTATGAAGAAAAGAACACTGTCCCTACGGTGAAACATGGAGGAGGCTCAGTTATGTTTTGGGGCTGCTTTGCTGCATCTGGCACAGGATGTCTTGAATCTGTGCGAGGTACAATGAAATCTCAAGACTATCAAGGCATTCTGGAGAGAAATGTGCTGCCTAGTGTCAGAAAGCTAGGTCTCAGTCGCAGGTCATGGGTCTTCCAACAGGACAACGATCCAAAACACACAGCCAAAAACACCCAAGAATGGCTAAGAGAAAAGCGTTGGACTATTCTGAAGTGGCCTTCTATGAGCCCAGATCTGAATCCCATTGAACATCTGTGGAAGGAGCTGAAACATGCCATCTGGAGAAGACACCCATCAAACTTGACACAACTGGAGCAGTTTGCTCACGAGGAGTGGGCCAAAATACCTGTTGATAGATCTAGAAGGCTCATTGACAAATATAGAAATCATTTAATTGCAGTGATTGCCTCAAAAGGTGGTGCAACAAAATATTAAATTATGGGTACCATCATTTTTGTCCAGGCCTGTTTCATTAGTTTCATTAGTTTCATTTTTTTAAATAATTATGTTAATCAACAATTCAAAAGTAATGGCTGATTTTGATTGTTTAATTTTCAATAAATTTTTATTCATGGTTACTTTTGTACATTTCAAATGATTTCAGTGAGAATTGTGGGTTTTTCTTTCATTAACTGAGGGGTACCAACAATTTTGTCCACGTGTGTAACTACACATACAAGAAGTGACCACAAAAACATACTATTACAATATTTCAATTAATTTAACTATATGACCCATGCCCGTAAAGTGCAAAGTGCATGTGCTCACAGAGTTTATACAAGTTTATACAACCAGTGAAGCATTTAGGGTGCTGATTGCTTCACGGTAAGTGCTGTTGTGGAAGTGAAATGTTCTGGTCTTAATACTGCGGAGTCTTTTAGGACTAGAGGGTGTGTGGAGTCCTTTAAAATTTTAAAACCTTTGCTGAGTGCAGGTATAATTTAGAAATGGTGGGGAGTTCACAGCCAATTATTTTTGAAGCTGTGCGCACAACTCTGCCCAGCAGTTTCTTCTTGTGGGCTGTAGAATTGCCATACCATACAGTTATTGAGAAAGTGAGCACACATTCTATTACAGCTCTGTGGAACTACATCATTGCAACCCTTGAAACTCCAAGTTTCCTAAGTTGTGTTAGAAAGAACAGTCTTTGGTGAGCTTTATTCTGGATGGTGGTGAAATTGTCTTCCCATTTCAGGAAGGAGGAGATTGTAGTCCCAAGGAATTTGAAATGATCCACTCTCTCTACCACTTGGTTCTTGATGACCAGCAGTAGTAGCTCTTTCTGAATTTGTGGTCCACCACAAGTTCTTTAGTTTGGTCTGTTCAGTTTCAGATTGTTATCGCTACACCACTTGATTATAGAGGAGACCTCATTCCTATAAGCTGTCTCATCATTATAGGAAATCAGTCCCACCAGTGTTGTATCGTCAGCAAACTTAGTCATCTTTACAGTGTCAGAGTGTGAGATACAGTCATTGGTGTATAATGAATAGGGTAGAGGTGAGAGGACACACACCTGTGCTAATGGTCAATGAGTTTGAAAATCTATTGTTTTGACAACCTGTGTTCTGCCCAGTAAGAAGTCCAAGACCCAGAAACATAGAAACTGATGGAATCCTAGCTGCAAAATCTGTTACAGTATATAGCCTTGTAGGGATGACTGTATTAAAAGCTGAGCTATAGTCCATGAATTCTCTTGTTCCAGCTTCTTAAATGTGAATGGTTTCTTTCGTCCTCTGTGATAGTAAACTGTATATCTTTGGGTTGTGGACTGTTGGTCGGGGCAAAACAAGACATTTTAGGTTGCATCTTGGACTTTGAGAAACAGTGATCAACATTTTTCATGTCAATTTTTCTGGGAAACTGAAAGGTCAAAAACCGCAAAATGACAATGGAACCAGTTGTTTGACTTGGAAATGTTCACACATTATTTCCATTTTTACACTTGAAGTCAGATAAGATAAATGGAAATTAAGGCTAAACAAGCTATTTTTAAAATCATGTTATGTATATGTAGTTCATTAACAGGTGAATCCAGTATAGCTTATTTTTAACTCACTGAATCAATTATAGTGCTGGATTTTATATAGATGTTGCTGCCAGTTATGATGCTTTGCAGCCATTTTGAATTAGATTTTTGTTTTTACCAAGTTGGTGGGGGTGTGTTTTGTTTCAGGTACCAGTAAAACAATGAAATACAGTCCAGGAAGGCCAGACTGAGTAATAGATTCATGAGTTTGAAGACTCATCAGTCTTTTGGCATTCTGAATCCATATTTTAAAGCTTTCTTTTTTGGCATTTTGCCTATTAGATTAGATGGAGAAACTGGTGAGGGAGAGAAAGAAGGATATGATATGCTGCACAGGGTCCTCAGCTGGAATCAAACCATGTACATTGTGATCACAGTATATAGTCTGTGCCATAAGCACTCGGTCAACACAATGCCCCCTGAATCCCTTTCAGTTAGGACATCTTCGCCACTGTTTTTGTCTTCACTCAGAGACTTGTGCATACCAGTTTTACAATGTGAGGTGATGTTATGCAATCAGTAGTAAGGGTATACTCATGTGGGCAAAAATCAGATGTACTCCAGCACTTATAAATTCATCAGAATATTTTAGCAAACCAAGACTAAATACTTAAAACACCCCTGAGTGTGTGTGTGTGTATGTGTGTGTGTGTGTGTGTCCAATAATCTATGAACAGCAGCAGATGAACTCCTCGATCGGGTGGATCAATGTGTTTAGGGAAAATCCAGAGGAACAAAGAGAGAAGGGAGTGAGAGAGAGAGAGAGTAAAGGAAAGTGAGAGAAACAAAGCGAGAGAGCAGAAGATCCATTGAGTGTGTTTTTTGTGGCTGAAGAATCGTCCCCAGTGGCTTTGAAAAGAGGGATAATCCTGTCAAGTAAGCAGACCTTTGGATATTCATGACTGGCCGAGCGGCTCCGCGAACTGAAGGAGGACACAGTCAGGATGGGATTAAACATCAAAGTGAATGTGAGGAGCGCAGGACTGGGACATGAATCAACCATCGCAGAAAAACAGAGGTCTCAGAGGGGTGTGCCGAGGGCCAGCGGGGGCCAGTTGTCTGGTGGGTGGACAGCACTTTGAATGACTCCATGATGAGGGCCTCCTAAACGCCATTCAGGAGAGTGATACCATGTGTGTGCACCTGCCCCCATCTGAGGCACATATACATATATAAACATCCAATCTAGTAACAATAAGTTCTCATCATCATCATCATCATCATCATCATCATCATCACTGCACAGTCTGTTGAGTTGCTGAGGAGTTCTGGTGACAAAAATGATCATTAGGGATCAGCTGGTGATTGTTTACCTGGTTAGGGCAACACAGATGAAATGTGTCTTCTGGCTCAGTGTGTCACGAGTAACTCAAGACTAGAGTGAATATCAAACTCTTTATTAGGCACACCTTTACAGATCAATGTAAAGTATTATCCACCTTTATTTACACTCATGTTTGGGGCAGAAATTTGGAAACTTGGAAAATGTCATATCTATCACTACTGGTAAACTAAGGTCTGTAAAAACATTTTTAAACCTGACCTCAACCCCATCCAACACCTTTGGGATGAACTAAAACTCAGACTGTGAACCAGACCTTATCTCCCACCATCAATGTTGGACCTCACTAATCCTCTTGTGGCTGAATGGGAGCAAATCCCTGCAGCCAGGTTCCAAAATATTGTGGAAAGTTTTTCTACAAGAGTGGTTGTTACAGCATCATTTGTTTGTTATTAGTAAATTTTGCTTATTACTTGCATTAATCTCAGATTTAAGGTGAGCAAAGAAACAGATGCCCATAATTTTAGAGTGACATGTTCAACATTAACAAATGGCTGCATGGCCACATACCTTTGACCATATAGTGTAGCCTTACAGATATTTTTGGCTTTATGTGCCAAGGTTTTGATATATTTGTCTCTGAGATTTCTGCTTCCACTCCAATTCATTGAATGAAATATAAGTTGTGATGCTCCCAGTATTGACATTTAGAAAAATTCAACAGCAACATGTGTATTCAGAAACAATGTCCTAGTTACTCTGGATAATCCACAGACCGTGCTGTGGACAGTGTTCATTGGAACTACATTATTTTAAAGAATTTGTCCCTATGAGACATTTGACAGATATACTCATAGGCTGTTGGGAAACCACAAAGATAAGTGCAAAATTCCTACTTGGGTTGAAACCCTTGCACAGGTGAGTCTTCACTGTTCATGAATCAGCATCTGCTGGCATTCATTCATTTTCTTTTTTGTATGAAATCTTTCCATCTTTAAAATGTGCTTTGTGTTCAGTCTGAACACAAAGCACCTTCAAGGCAAAGAAAAACAATGTGTATGTGTGATAATTAGGTAATGATGCTCTCTAACACACAACACAGTTCTCTCTCTCTCTCTCTCACACACACACACGCACACACTCTCTCTCATCTCATATTTCTGTTACCAACATAATACATTTTTTGTGGTTATGTCGATGTCTGTGGCCCTTCTGTGACTTTGTGTAAGTGCGTACCATGTGGATGACGTCCCGTATGGTTTGTTGACCATGTCACACTCATGTCTGTCCCCTGGCAGTGGCCCTGCCAGCTCTAAATGCTGCTGGCAGCTGGGAAGTTTGGACAAAGAGACTCAACCTGACAGGATCCAGAGAAAGGGTTTGAATCTACCTTCTGATATGACTTACAGTGTGCATGGATTTGTACTTCAGACATGTCTTGTATTCATACATCTTAAACACACCAACACACTACTTTGACTTTGAGTAAAAATAAGAACAAGATATGATGTAATTCTTTATACATTTTATAGCTGAACATTGGAATAATTCATTATCAACATTTAGCAAATAAAAAATAAATACATAGGCCTTGATAGATTAATATTCTTGTCACTGAAACATTTTCATTAGCCTTCATTTCTGATTCAACCAAACAGGTCTGATGAGTTTCTGATGAGAAGAATGAACAAGAGGAAGAAATGTTACTCCATGTAAGACCTTTATTTCTGTTGACACAGTAAAGACAATGGTTAACTTTTCAGCTCTTCACTATTTTTAAACAATTTCTCCACATTAAGAAAAAACTAACTTTATTCACAAAAACAGCTTAATTAGGGTTAGGGAAAGATTATGGTTTGGTTTAAAAACAAATTCATTACTCAAAGTTATGGAACCTTCCTGGTCATGGTTAAAACAACCGCTACTTGGTTGAGGTTTAAATGATTTACCAAGATTAACAAACACCAGTGTACTGAAAAACACACAGTAGTCTCCCATGTCAAAATCACACACTTTGTTGACCCAACCATTAACTGAAATATCTGCAAATGTTAGAATGCTAATACAAAATGGTTACCATGATAAACATTAGATTCAGTATGTTGACATTGTCATAGTGAGCATGTTAGCATGCTCACGTTAGCATTTTGAACAATGTACTGCTAAGTTCAGCCCCACAGAGCTGCTAGCATGGCTGTAGAGTTCAAGGCAGAGTTTCTCAAACTTTTTCAGACCAAGGACCACTTAACCAATAAAAAAAAAAAACTCACGGACCACCTAACTCCCCAAATATCCCCCCAAACAATAGGCCTACTTCAACAATATAGTACAAATTACAGCCTAATTAATAATTAGGCTGTAAATTGTATATTTGTAAATATTTGTATTTATATTTGTAAATATTTGTAAATATTAAATGACAGTTTTACAAATAGCATAGCCTATTCACTCATTGTCTGTGTTGCCATCTTAATGGGAAGAATGGTGCTGTTTATTCTGAGACATCAGCAAAGCAATGTCTGGCTCATATCAGGGTCCACTTTGATCCGGTTGTGCTGCTTTGTTTTCAGACCAACAAGTGTGGAAAATCCAACTTCACAGTTGTAGGTGGTTGGAAACAGCATCAACAGTTTCAGAGCAGAGTCAGCCAGCTCAGGGCACACCACAATTCGATCTTGAGGTGTGTGGCCTTAATTTTGTCCTGGACATTGAAGACAGTGATAGCTTTTCCATGCAGTGCTAAATTAAAAGCATTCAGAGTGCTGAAAACATCAGCCAGTTATGCCAATTTTGCGAGCCAGTGGAAATTCTGTCATACAGTTCATCACTAAGATGCAGGAATAACTTGACCTCATCACGCAATTCAAATAGACAAGTGAGAACTTTCTCACATGACAGCCAGCGAACTTCAGTATGAAAAAGAAGTTTTGTGTATTCGCTTCCCATTTCTTCACACAGAACTTTAAAAAGATGTGTGTCCAGGGATTTGCTTTTGATTATATTAACTATTTCCACAGACTTGGCCAGTACTGTTTTGGGGCATTGGGGCATTTTTTTCACAGCCAGTTCTTCTCTGTGAATGCAAAAGTGTGTTTCTGTGGTGGACGCTACTAGTCCCCTCTGTTTTAATTGCAGTTGCACCGTCTCTACAAATGCCAGAACATTTTGTGCAGTAAAGGTTACTCTGCACAATGAAATCATTGACTGAGTCAAAAATTCTGAGTCAAAACTCTGCCAGCTTAAATATACCTTACAAAACATAGCAGATTTGCCTCATTGCCGATGTTAGTGGACTCATCCAATTGTGGTGAGAAAAACTGGCTTTGACCTAAACATGTCACCAGCTGATCTTCCATGTTTTCAACCATAGATGTTATTGGACAGATGTATCCTGTTAATTTCATCACTTGCTTTCCCCCCAAACAATATGTTAGCTATAACCTTCGCAACTGGTTTAACTAAATTCTTGCCTATTGAATGAGGTTTTCCTGTTTTACGTGATCAACAGGGATACCCTATATGATTGAAGGTATCATTTTTTTAACCACACACTTTGTCTCACCACTTGTCTTTTCCACATGGCTTCAGTCTAACACTGTCTAACCAGAAAATAACTCCAGGTTTAGCCAGTCCAGTGAGATTATTTCTGCCCCCACAGCAGCACTGCCTCTGTGAGATGTTTTAATACAATCCCTATTTGTGAAGTTACTGAAGCCTGCTATCAAGTTGCTCTGCAACATATGCCTGCTCTCTGAGTTGTGGCTTCCCTGGGGTCCCTGGTTTCATAAATCAAATTAGCACCACACTCAGTATGCCTGTCATTGGATTCACACGAAGCTGGAAAAAAATGAACCCCAGATGATGTCTTCATTTCTAGACCTGCATTTAACCATTTAATTAATATAACTGTAAAATATAATGTATCAATCACCTGCTATCGCATCCTCAGCAGTTAACAGTCCTCAGTGGGGGGACAGTCATGAGTTTGGGCAACATCTGTGATAAACCTGCTGCAGTTTGATCAGAGTGGATGTTGAATAGAAAGGGAGAGTGGTGGCTGCTTCAGTCTGATCTCTCAGGTCTTAGTGGGGATTTTAATGTGCTGAGAGGCTGTTAGGAGCAGGAGCACAGTGGGAGGTGAATGAGCTGCACAGGAGGAGGAGAAGGCATAGAGGAGGGTCTAGGGAGTCTCAAGGGGGAAGGGGGTAGTAACTGTGTGTGTGTTTGTGTGTGTGTAATACAGGGTGTAGGCTGACAGATGTGTCCATCAATGCCTGAAAGAATCATCTTACATCCATTGCATCCATCTGCCAGCCTGGCGTCAGAAGATTTTGTGAAATCAGAACAATGTGTTAGAATGCAAAATGATGAGAACAGGTTTCACTCCACGAACAGATCAGTTTGACCTTTTAAACTCTGCCAACTCCACTAGTGGCTCCATCAATGCAAACTCATGTTGTGCAGCTAAACACAAGTAAAAACTGAAAGAAGTAAGACTGTGCTTACTGATGATCCAAAAGTTTCCAAAGATACCAAATATGTTGGGCTGAAATCAGCCCAACGTCAGTTGGAATAAGCAGATAGTGGACATATATTCCTTATTATCTGAAAGTCTAGTTTTTATTTCATTTAGAGAAACATGAGAGGAACTGTAGGAGAACAAAGTTTGTAAGAGATTAAAGAGACAACACCTGAACTCTTACGGCCCCTAATTAGGAGGAGGTCTTCTGCTGTGAGCAAAGTTTTCATTGATCCATTGATCCATCCATCCATCCATTTTCTATTCTCCTAGGTCACAGTGTAGCCACAAGAGCAAGCAGAGCGCTAGACACCTTTTTCTGCAGCAACATCTTCCAGTTAGTTTCGCGGTAGATCCCTCAGCACTCCCCAGTCAGCTGGGAGGTGTGATCCCTGCAGCGTATCCTGGTTCTACCCTGTGGTGTCCTCCCAGCTGGCTGAGCATGAAATGTGTCCAAAGGGAGGCATCAAGGGAACAACCCAGCCAGGCCATGTCTACACTTCCGTGTTACATGCTGGGTTGTTAATGAATGCTGATACACAGAAGTCCCAAGTCATGTCTGTAAAAGTTAAAAGTCATACAGTATGTCAACGTGACACTGGCATTTTCAAATGCATCCACCGTGGAACATGTTCTGGAAAAGGCCAGGTTACTGTGGACATGGCAACTTCCCTGCAATGAATATCAACAAAGCCAGAAACATATACAGTTAGACAATCATATAGGTTGTAAACAAGCCAACCGTTGAGCCAGATTATTCATTTTTATTTTGAGGTGAAAGCATGTAAACTGAAATATCTTACTGCACTGCAAAACTGTGTGAACACAACTGCAGTTAGTATAGTCAGTCAAAGTTGAAGCAGGAAGTCGGCCTGAAATTTGCAATGGAAAGGGGGACTCTCAAAGGACCACTATGATCAAATGACCGACAGACACAGCCGAAGGCATCAGTAGGCTAGTTTTCTACTTGTACTGTAGAAGAAGGGAAACAGCAAGGAAGCCCACAACACAACTGTTTCTTGAAGAATTAGTACAACTTTCTATGGCAAAAGAAAAAAATAGTAAAGCTTGTATATCAACTTGCTGCCTTTTTCAGTTCTTTTTTTATTATTTTAATTCTCCAGCTAAAGACATCCAGCAGCTCTGCTCAGAATGTCTGGCAAAATGTCACACAATGAAGACACACCTCAGTGCCATTGTGATATTTAGACAACATCCATTGTACCAGTTTTTCAAATAATAAGTCATAAAATATAGTCAGTCCCACAGTCAGTGTGGCCAGTATTGTAATTGCTTGAACCATGAATAGTGGCCAGCTGGCAGTAAACATGCTAGCAGATTAGGCTAACCTGGAGCTATGTTTACAACCCGTCTGATTGTCTGATTGCTTGATTGCCTGTGTTTGTTGCCCCGTCCAAATTACTTTTAGTCACTATGTGTCCATGTCAGTAATTAACTTAGTGTGTCATGATCAAGTTTTTTTGGCCCTGATCCCAATGCGAGTCTTTTCATATTAGGTATCTTCTGAGACCACGCCTGATTAGATACTTACAGTGGGGGAAATAAGTATTCAACATGTCAACATTTCTTTCAGTAAACATATTTCTAGTGCAGCTATTCATATGAAATGAAGACAGACATCAATAAAAAAGTTATGTGCATTAACTGCGCCAGGTGATTCCACTAAGTAGTCCTCTTACCTGTGCTAATTAGAAGTGCATGTGACTATTAGCACTTCCACTCTTTCAAAAAAGGGTTAGCCATCTGTGAATGCATCATTTGCTACCAAGCTGTCATGCAAGAACCATCTCATGATGGGTAGAGACAAAGAGCTCTCCCAAGACCTGACATTGGTATTAACTCAATAAGGTAACACAGCTAAAGAATCATAACATTCCAATCAAAAAAAAAAAGTTAAGATGCTTTGTGTATGAAGAAACTAATCTCTAACAGTGTTCAGGGGGGATTTTGGCCCATTCTTCTATACAGACAGTCTTCAAAAGTTGAAGATTCCGGGGGATCTGCTGGTGAATCTTTATCTTCAGTTCCTTCCAATAATATTCTATTGGGTTCAAGTTGGGTGATTGACTGGGCCATTCCAACACCTTTATTTTCTTTCTCTGGAATCAGTTGAGTCTCCTTTTCAGTATGTTTTGGATCGTTGTCCTGTTGGAAGGTCTACCTGCATCTCATCCTCATTGTCCTGGTGGATGGTAACAGATTGGTCTCAAGAATATCCTGATACATGGTTCCAGTCATCTTCCCTTCAACAATATGGATTCTGCCGGTATCATGAGAAGAGGAACAGTCCCATATTATAATACTTCCACCTCTGAATTTCTTCTGACTTTGGCACACCTTATTTTTCGCGGGTTGCTGAATTCAAATACTGAAGGGCCTGGTTCAAAATGAATGAACTTAGCATCTTAAATTTTTCATATGATATGAATGATTGTTTAACTGAAAAATACAACTTCTGACATTCATGTGACATGATCAGCTACAAAGAAGATGTATCCCTCTGTTGAAGCTGTTGGAGTGACAGAAACACTCTGCAATTGTAGAGAGGTCTTTCAGAGTGGAGTTTGTTCCTTAACAAATGATCTTTGGTTGAGTACAGACACCGGGTTGCAGAGAGCACTAAACCAGACAAGTTTAATTTTGGCCTGCCATCAAATTACTGACAGAATTAACATTAATTGGTAAAAGTGCTGGCTAAAAAGCTTCTGCAGGAATGTTTTGTACACAGCTCTTTGCTCATAAGAAAAAAGAATTAGTCAGACTTTAGTGAATCCGTGTATTTTACTAATCTGGGATGAGACACTCTTACCAGTGCGTCCAAATAATTTTTATTCATTATTCTTCAATGTAAGAATGTTCACTGCTAAAATACAAAAAACAACACACCACACAGTGTGTGGTGTTGAAGTCTCTTTTTTTAAAAGACACATTCCATGTCTGTTCGCCTTTACCATGCCACACTGCTTCACTTTCAGGAGCCTAATTTCTGGGACATGTATACTCATCCATCATACTGCTATCAGCTTTCACTTTAGCAGTGACTTTGGTCTCGCTGCACCGCCCTCCATACAGATGGGGATAACCTCTGAAAACCCACCCTTGGCCTTGTACTGCTAATAAAACCCAAAAAGAAACATCTCAACCCGCCCCCACAACATTTAGACTTTAACTGGGGTGCCCCTGGCCTTGATTGCTTGGTGAGAAGAAGAAGCTCTGTGTTTGGCTTCGGACAAGGATTCCTGTGGAAGTTTAGTGTCCGTGAATCCATCATTGTCATGGTTAAATAGGATCAGGGGTTTTAAGGATACTTTGTGGGGGGACGGGTTAACTAAACTCTCCTATTAGCAGCCATCCTCCAAATCCCTGGTGGCATTGTTTCAGAGAACATCTGCTATAACAATAGACAATCACTAAAGATATGTTTGGAGTAATTGTAAATGACTGCAATGAAAGGTTAGAGTACTTTGGCTTGACTGTCACAAACAAGTCAATGTAGAAAACAATATTTATAGCTTTTTAAAATGCCACAATATGTTCAGGCATTTAATTTGAAAGTAACAACAAACTTAGATCTTGCAGGCATACATCTTTAAGACAAAACAAAAAAGCAAAAAATGAATTGACAGAAAGTGTCAGTGGAAGCAGTTAGCAAGATGAAATATGAATGTGGCAAATGTCCATCTGTATTTAAACAACCGTGACCGACTGAGCGTGTGCAGCTATTGAGAGTGAAGCATTTAGGCTCTCTTTCACAAAGGGCCCGAGGGCTAAAACCATACACCCCTCCCACCTTCATTATCCCTGCCACACTATGATCAGCACCAAATGCCGACTATCCCAGGCCAGTGCTCACAAAGCATGCTGGGAAGGACAAAAGCAGACCTTCAGCCGATTGGTTCCACCTTATTAACAGCTTGTAATCTTCTCATGTCTTTGGCCAGGCCTCACAGAGCAGGAGTTAGGGCGAATAGACGAGTGTGTCCCTCGTCCCTGCTTTGATGCAGAGCAGCCATTTCCCTCTGAAAAGTCCTGCTCTGTTATATTTCCATTGTTGCTGCTGCACCTGTTTGCCTGCAGGGACACATGGAGAAAATCAGTCACTGGCAACTGTTAATTTCTCATTAGACTCTCTTTGCACATTGTAAACAGATGACAGTTTGGGATGTAAAGCTCATAGCAGGTGCACCTCCTCGTTTAACGTTCTGGTTGGCTGTGCTCTCAAAAACTGAATTGTCTGTTTTACTTTTTGAGAAATCTGATGCAATTTGCAACCTCTTTTGGTGTTATTTTAAGGTTTTATTTTAGCTCTTAACAGTGGTTCTGAATAGTTATGTTTTTTTCCTCAACATTCTTCTCATTTAAACTTTGTTTTGAAGAAACATTTAAGGACAGGACATAATTGCAAGACCTTGAAAATATGGCCTAAAATTGGTAGAATGCACATTCTACAGATTATAAGATTGCAAACAGCAGACTACTAATGACATAAAGACTGCACACCTTATAAATAATGGAAGGCAGGAATGATGGAATAATGTGGATTGTTTCTTAAAGAAGTCCTTATTGTCCAACTGCATAATCTAACAGGTTTATCCTTTAATAATTTTGGGGCATCTGGGGGTCAGAGGTGTTGGGACAGCTGTCCACCTTTCCCAGTTGGTAATCAAGCCTAGGTGAGGTGTCCTGATATAAGAACATAACATGTATATAAAGATGGATGTAGCAAGGCATGACATCACCCATGGGTTTGCATTGGAACCAGTTTGAAGCCCAGAGTTGCTGCTTACCGTCAGCACCATCTTTTCCATTTGGAGCCAGGACCTTCCAATAAGGGGTGTGCAGTGTTTCCTTTCATGCTCTGGAAAAACACACCGCTACCACAAACCCAAGCTAACGCTAACTTAACATAAGCACTGAGTGGTGCAGACTTGTGTTAATATTAGCTAACTAACATGGCAGGTATTATTATCAAGTAACATTAAACTTACTGAAATACTGCGACAATAGTCCAACTAAGTGCTAGTCCTGGAGCTGGGGAGCGAAATGTCAATCACAGCTGTCAATCAACACCCACACAGCAGACATCAAAGCTACGATTCAGCTTTTTAACAGAGCAATAATTTCCAAAATGACCACCAGCACACTTAGAGGGCCTGAATTTAGAGATTATAAACCATAATGACTTGTTGAAAAAATGTATTGACTTAGTATTTAATGAGAGAAGTTGACACTTTTTAAAGTGAGTATTGGAGCCAGGGGTTTTTTGAAGCCAGCATCTAGCGACTGTCAGTGGTATTGCACTTTAAAGGACTTCCACATTAGCTTCAATTTCAAGCCAGGGTGTTATCTGAGGTTTCCCAAATCTTTACATATTGTCCACTCCATAGTCATGTAATTTATACATCACTATAAATAGAAAATATTTACATACAACTTTTCAGTTCAATAGTGGTTATAAAATACATTTAGAACGCCTTCTTTTATTATTCTTCAGATATTAACAACATAAGTCCTCCCAGGAGGGCAACAAACACATTGACACACCATGAAGTGACACACAAAAGAGCTCAATCAGACACCTGATGTAAATTGATTCCATTAAGTCAAGATTGTGTCTGTACCAGCAGCCAGCCTGTGGCTTTACCTCATTTGTGAAACTCTTTATACCCTGTGAGGAGGATATATAATTATACCAATTTGTACTCAATTAGTGACCTAATAGAGGTTGTCTTTTGTGTGTTTCAACAAATAAACGTCACAAAGTGTTATTGCCTGGTGGTATTTTCAGTTTTTATTTTCCCCTCAAAATAATATATTAATTTATTGGTGATTATGAATATGAAAAGATCTGATAAATAATTAATAATACAAAAGTGTTGAATAATTTGAAACACTGACCATATTTCTTTTCTTTTTTTGTTTTTTGCTTTTGTTGTTGGAAGATACACAACTATTTGTTTAACTACTTGTAGCTGGGAGACATAAAACCTGGATTAAAATCAGCTTTAACCAATCTGACCATTTTAAAAATATGGCATTTTTGGTCAAAAATTGATTAAAACTGAAAACCATGAGCCGTAGCCATGCTGAGAATTTGTGGGTTCAAAATCAGGAACACAAACATCAACAAGGACCCAGCATTTTTGTAACCTTTGTTCATTTTATTCCCATTGTACATTAGTTTCTTGGGTTTATTATCTTTTGCTGGTGTGTGACAGTGTGATTTGCATTTAGTACACATTTCCAATATGCAGTAAAAGGAAAAAAAGAGAAAATAAATAATAACCATTTTTCAGTGGTATCTCTATGGGTGTACTTTGCATCCTGTATTGGGGGATAAATTGACCCAGGAGTTTGGCTGAGGTGTCTTCCTGTCTGTCAGTCGCAGGAAATGGCTCCACACAGACGAGGCATTTAGTTCCCAGGTGCAGGCCCACCATTGGACGGCCTTACCCAGATGGATAGTACTCCTTCCACCATAAAGACACTAGTCTTCACCCTGCCCTGAAGCCACCGGTACTCCTGCCCTGGTCCAGCCTCATCAAAAGGAGCCTGGAAGCTGGGAGGCGGATATGCTGGGCTGCAGCGCCAAATCAAGCTCACTTTTCTTTCCCTCGTAAGTGGCAGAGAAAAAAGTGGGGGAGGTGCACATTTCTGGTAGACACCAGCTTCTTTATTTCTCCTCTTTTCTGACTTCTGCATGTGTGGCTCCTTGCAGGTGTCCTTTTTTTTCTACACTTTTTTTTCTCTTGACACAGAGACCGGATCCCAAAATACGGTCAAAACCATCATGGCTCGTTTTCTTTCATTACTTGGTCTATTACCTCTCATTGTTAGACAGGCACTAGAAATCAAATTGAGCTCACAGGCACGCACATAAACACACACACACACACACACACACACATGCACACATTCATCCTGGCTGCCTGCACTCTGTTCTCCTGCAGGTGCGAGGGCCATCCGCCTGGCCCTTTTCATGAGGCCCTCCCTTTCCTGTCCGTCTGCAGCCGTCCATTCAGCTTCAATCACAGCACCAACTGGACGCCACCGGACCACTGGCAGGGAAGGGAAGCGCCTCCACACACATCTTTCACTTGTTGAACGACAAGAGAAGAGTGGCTGGGGGAAAAAGAAAGGGTCTTCCTCCTCTGCATCTCCTTCTGCTTTCATCGTAAACAACTTGCTTTCTGTTTGTAACGGTGCTGTCCTTCCCCTCTTCCCCCTGCCTTCCTTTTCTCTTTCTCAGATGGGCTTTACAAGGAGAGGGGGTGGGGGAGAGTGCAAAAAGAGGACGGCCAGGCTCACCGTGCCATGGAGTGATGCTGAGGTCTTTTTGTGGCTCATGAATGGCACATTTGAGGTTTCCAGCCTTGCTCGGTGCCCCAAGCCAGCTTCACCTGTGGTTGGAGTCAATTGGCCTGTTGTCCGTCTGTCTGGAACGGTGCCCAGCTCTCTGCCTGCCAATTTGGTTAGCGAAGCCACACAGAACTGAGCAACAATAACCTCCACCTCAAAACCATCAATTAACTCCCCGCACACAGTGATGTATCCATTCACTGTTTGCCAAAACTGTTGTCTGACACGATTAATACCCACGCTAATACTGTTAATACCTGCTCTCTGTCAGATAACAAAGTACTGATGGTTTTAATGGCTTCCAAGTTGTTAAATGGCTGTAGTGGTACATTCCATTAAGCTCACAATGTTGTATCACATACAAAAACAAGGTTCCTCAAATGTAGTCAGGTGCTAACAAGCATATACAGTCATGCTAGCAGCTGTGTGAAGTTGTACTTCTGTACAGCAGTGTTTTGAGCAAAATGCTAACATGCTGATGTTTTGCTGGTCTAATGTTTTCCATGTTCACCATCTTATTTTAGCGTACAAGCATTTATTGTAATGCAATTTCCCCTCTATTTGGAAAACCGCCTTTTTACATTTTCTCACTAATGTCAAAAACACAGTAAATATGACGTCAGGACACCTTTTAACCTTAAAAAACAGTTTTAAATTTGATGCATGTTAAAATAGCCTGATTTACAAAAAGATAAATCTCTCATTATGTTTGAAGATTTTAAAGCATTTTGTTCAGGTGTTCTGTTTGATTCCTGCTTGTTTGTCTATAAAACATATACATTGTAATTCCTGTATATGTTTATTATAATTTTATTTAACCAGGAAATAAAGTTATACATAGTTCCCTGACTAAGGTAGCAGCAACAACAAAAGTTCCAGTACAGCTTGAAGAAAATGGATATACTTTTTTATTTTCTCACTATGGATTTAAATGTCAGTTAGATATATATACATGTTCTTGTGCACAGGTTGAAACTACCTGTTTAAATACAGAATTTACTGTCAAAACCATCTCACTTTTTGTCCTGTGATCTTTCCTTAAATTGTCAAAATTCACAATGAGATTCTGTTAATATAGTCATCATCTACCATTTATTTCTCGTTAGAATTAATTTTTTATTTTTCTTTATTTTAAAAAGTCAGCCATGCATTAGTGTGTTTCTAAAGAGCAAGTCAAGTCTTGGGGAGGAGTTGAGTTGAGGTGGGGGTCTGTGAGGGGAGCATTTAGCTCACTTTTCTAACGTGTGAGCTGTCATTCCAACCACACGCAGCTGTGGAAATGAACTAAACTGAGCTGCCACTTTAGGAACCTCTCACTCACTCACTTGTGCAGCCAGCCACCAAAAGAAACCAAAAGTAAAAACACTCGTCATTGTGCTGGATGGAAGCTGTTTTTGGCCAGCAAAAGGAAGATCAACAGGTGGAAGAAATGACATTTTAATTTTTACTGTTTGTGGATTTTTTAATGAGCAGACGTGAACTATTTTTGTTTTTAGAGACCTTTTTTATTCATCTTTTAAAGTTAACTGAACTTGTGCTGAAGACATTTAAATATTTTAGTGAACCTCAACCCTGAAGACCAGTGCACCTCTGAGAAGACTATGAATGTGCTGTCAAACCCCGTGATCAGGGCCCAGGAGCAGCCTTTACCTCTCTGTGGCCCCGGGTCTGTCCAGGACTTACCCCACTGCCCCCCTGGCTTCAACCTCAGTTCCCGGCTAAATCCTGCGCCCATGCTTGGCCTCCAGGGCAGCCAAAGATCAACTAAACCTCAGAGGGAGCTGAGCCCTGAGGAGCAGCAGGAGCTCAGGAGGAAGATCAACAGCCGGGAGAGGAAGCGGATGCAGGACCTGAACATCGCCATGGATGCTCTGCGGGAGGTCATGGTGCCTTACGCCTCCTCACCTTCGTCCACTTCCTCCCTGCAGTCCCACCAGCCAGGTGCTCCTCCAGGCCGCAGGCTCTCCAAAATCTCCACCCTGGTCCTGGCCAGGAACTACATCCTGCTCCTGGGCTCGTCTCTGCAAGAGATGAGGCGGCTGCTGGGGGAGGTGAGCGTTGGCATGGGGGTGAACACAGGGCCGGTCCCCCGGCTGCTGCTCACAGGAGGGTGGCCCCTCATCTCTGGCCCCGGTCAGCTCCTCCTCACCCAAGAGTCCCTGCTCACCTCAGCAGCCGCCTCATCTTCCTCCTCCACTTCATCATCCCCTGCTGGTAAATGTCCGCTGCTGTCTCCGGGCCCAATGGAGGCCTCGCTGGCCCCTGTGCAGTGGAGCTCAGCAGGGCCCTCAGGAGGACCCCTTTGCCCCTGTGGAGTCTGCAGACTGCCCAGATTCAGTCATTCCACTCCAGCTCCCAGATTCCCAAAGTGACACCTTGAAGTTGAAGTTGAAGTGGATATCTGAAGAATGGATTTGATGACTGTTACATGTATGCAACATTTTTCATATGAATGGTTATTTTTCTAACATTTTAACATGTTTATATAACTTGGTATAGCTGGTATTACTCACGATTATCTTTAAATGTTTTAAATTTTATGGATCTATTCTGTATTTTATAAGCCAATTTCTTAATGAAGTAAATCTAATAATCCCCTTTTTATTTCAGAGTTAAACTGCATTTTATTACATCTTTACATTGGAGACAGAGAAACAAGTAACTGCTTTGATCATTCTTGTTGAAAGTGTCTTTGCATTTGAAGTGTGAACTGTTATGACAGTATGCATGGTGCATTTAACTGCAGTGTTGTAGCCTGTTGAGTAAAAGATGGTGACAATTTTAGAGGCCCATAACTGGAGAAAACCAAATAAAAGGCTCTTATATAATAAAAATTATAACATTTAAAGGCTTTGAAAAACTACTCGCTAAATCAACCTCTTAATATGAGCTTAAGGTCCCACATAAACACTTAATTGTCTGTTGTTGGGACAGTTTTTGGTTATTTCCCATGAGAGATTTCTGTATTTGTGTTTTTGTCTGTGCTCATCTCGTTGGTTTGAGGTGGACAGAGCTCAGCTGAAAAAAGGAGATGTCACATATGTCCAATCAGAGTTGAGCAATATAAGTATCTGAATCTGATGACAGTTCTTTGATTAACTGCTGACATTACCAAACCACACAGCCCTGGCGAAGCAGTTTATGCTTGTTAAACTCTTACTGAATAATAACAAAGAAAGTTTTTTAATAACTTTAAATGTAACTGTATATTATAAGAGAAATACTTTGGCCCATAGCAATATTCTCTCAGGAAGCCCGACATTTTTAGCTATACCCTTGTTTAAATACTTAAATGAATGTATTTTACTATAAGTGTATGTTTGTGTGTGTGGGAAGGAGAAAGAGAAGCATGCTAGTGTGTCTCAGTCAGAGGGATGTAGAAAAATTATGCAAAAAAGAACAAAACAATTGCCCCAATTCCATGCTACACGCTATTTCTAGGCAGGTATTGAGTATGTGGGGGCAGGGCAGGTCTGAAGGTTAGAGAAGTGGGTTCAGGTTTAACTCCTGGACAAATCTGGGTGGGAAAAGTGAAGAAGGCACTAAACTAGTGAGCTCAATTGCAGCAGATTAGACTGCAGCTGGACTGAGCAGCTTCCAGGTGTGAATGTGTGTAACAGTGTGTTCTTAAAAGGAAAGCATTGTTCTCAGCAATACTTTGTAAATAAAGGTTAAAATGTAATGTCTTCACTCTGATTAAGTGACAAACCTATGTGTACTCAATTAAAAATGCTTAATTTTAAAAAATGATAAGGTACATTAATTTCATGCATACTAACATAGAAAAGAGTAAGCTAGCACTGTTTCCAGTTTGGAATTGGGATACAGTCAAAGTGTATCACAGTGTGAATTCATGCAGGTGTAGGGCTGCAAATACTGATAATTTTTATTATTGATTAATTGTTTCGTCTACAAAATGACTGGAAATAGTGAAAAATGACAAATGACAATTTCCCAGAGTCGAAGATTACATCTTCAAATGTCTTGTTTTATCCAACCAACAGTCCAAAATCCAAAGATAATCAATTTGCTATCATATATGACAATGAAAGGCATTAAATCATCACATTTGAGAAGCTGACACCAGCACATTTTTGCCATTTGTGCTTAAAAAAGGATTAAAACAATTATTCGATTATCAAAATATGTGAAGATTAATTTTCTGTTGACTGACTAATTGATTATTGACTAATCCTTGCAACTCTAGTCATGTGTGCAATGTCCTTTCACCTTTCTCACTACAGCTGTGTCAATGCTCAAGTAGCAGTGTAGCGTTCTCATTAGCATCTATGTGTAAATAAGCAACAAACCACTTTCCCTTTCTTTCAAGTTATGAGATGTCTTTGTGTCAAGCAGCACTTCTTATTTGTTTCTGTGTGTAATCTTGGAGGGGAGGGACATGAAAAAGAGAATTCTTAGAAGTTACAACAATGTTCTCCTCCACAGACGTTTAACCCTCCTGTTTCACCACTGCATCACTGTTTTTGTCAGTTTTGTAAAGCAAAAATGTTTCTACTTTCAACCCATCCTTTTTCTCATGTCGCTGATCAATCCCACATCGCCTGCTATCCCACAATACTTTGAGAGGTGATTCACTCGCATCCCACAGAAAATGAATAGGGGCAAACTTCTTGTGTCACTCTGTGTTCACCGCAATAATTTCTGATATACTTCAGACGCTTACGAGATGCTGAGCTGAAAAGCTTCTTCCACCCTCCATGCCACCTCAAAAATAGTGAAACAGTCCTCATCTCTTCCCCCCATTCATCGCTCCAACAAGCAAAAGATCAAAACCCACCCGTGTAATTACTGCTCCACGGAAAGGAGGCCTTTTGATTATTAGCCCCTTCTCTCTCCTCCATTCTCAAATTCTTGATGTTTCTCTCTGTTAAGGAGCCAGGACGGGTGATTTGGCCGCTACTCATTACACTCACTCCACAATATGTTCAAACGCCCAGAAAATGTGTCTCCCTGAATGGGGTTCACTCCTGCAAACTCGCTGCCCCTCTGGAATAAAGCAGGCAGCTTCATTCTGAGCGAGAATAAGAGGCACTGGTAGGAGGGAGGATATTCTCAGCCACAACCTGCCCCTTAGCATGGCCTGCATGAATAATAATAATGAAAATAATCATAATCATAATGCTGATAAAATACTCAAAATAATTGCTACCCCGTAATAAGAGGATTATGGAGGGTAGATATGTGAATAGTGGTGAGTGAAAGGAAGGGAATCTGTTAGCATCAGGGAGGACAAAAGAGGAGCTGGATGCCATTAAGTGAGATTAAGCTAAATAAGGCTTGATTTTCTTACAAGGAAAAAGGAAGGAGGAGAAGAGGGCGAGAGTGAAGGAGGAGAGGAGGGGGAGGGAGGGAGAACCTGATTCATAGATCAAAGTAAGATGGCCAAACTTCACAGCTTTCATTTACATATAGCTGCTTTATGTCTCTGGAGGGATTAGCTACCTTGCTATTTTCTCCGGGTTGCTCTCTATTCTGCTACCTTTGCCCACCATCCATTTCCTCCTACTCTCAGGACGGTTCAGCCTTTTCTCTCTCTCTCTCTCTCTCTCTCCCTTTTTTCAAGTTGGGCTCCTTAATTTCTCCCCCCTCTCATTCTCTGGTCTTTCTCTCTGTTTCTCCAAGAGGCTCTCACTTTCTCGTGTTTGGTGGTGTCATTGTTGCAGCGACGCAGGGGTCTGGTCAGTCTTTGTGTTAGCACTTTAACTCATCTCCATTTCATCACTGTTGTTCAATGGGGCGAAGAGAGCTTGTAAGACAATGCACACCCACACACACACACACACACACACACACACACACACACACACACACATGCACGAACACACACACACATTCACTGTGGACAACAACCAGTATGTGGACACTTTGGTTGGATCAGCAGATTTAGCCCTGAATGGTTCTTATTCTTGTTAAAGCAATAGCAGGTCCAAAACCTGTGTCATTGTTTTCTTAAACAATACAACTGTTCTCCATTTCTTTTTCTTTTATTTGACCAGGTAAAAAGTATCATTGAGATTGATAAAAAGTAATCCTCGCACAGCTGTACACATGTGACAGGGGTGTAGAACGACATGATTGACAGAACAAAACAAAAAAATGATATAAATAAATAATAACAAGCTTAAATGTAATTACTTGGAGTTTAGAAAAGGGAAAATATAATGATGAATGAACACTTTCGTGACATCATTTGAATGATGTAATCAGTTCAACGAGTATTTGTTATTTCCTTTAATTTTATCCTTTATCTCCAATGGGAAATCTCTGCTTCTCTCACTTTGTGAGAGTTATTTATATATTGATTTATCAGTAAATTCTGGGTTTCTTCTCTCTTTATTTTTTCAGCTTGAAGCTTTCCTTCACTGCAGCTATGAAGAAAAACGAAATAAGACAGGATTATGACTCTTTTGAGCTATCTTACATTGGCATCCAAGTTGGCAAATAGAATCAGTCGTTAAGGTTTCAAAACAACATGATTTACCTGTCAGCTGTGACTGAGCTTTAAGTTGCGTTTAGAGCATTCAAAGCTCTTTTCCCTTTTTCACAGTCTAGATTATATTTTATTTCTGTTATGATGATGAAACTGTTTGGTGCATTTATGTTTTGGGGTCCAGTGTAGTTTTGCTCTCAGCTGGAGTGGTAACATGAGCAAAACTTAGCCTAACTATGGGTTGAACTGGCCGCAAACAAACTGAAAAAAGTCGGTGAACCTTTAAGCACAGATTCTCATTTTTGCCTGTGGTAAGTGGCCACAGCCCAGTATCCCAGGAATCATGTTTTATTAGATAGTCATGGCCACCTTTTTATTAACCATAACCACTATCTGTCCCTAACTTTATCCAAGTGTTTTAGTTGACTACCTTGAACATACAATATTGTATTGTACTGTAGAAAGAAAACAAAACTTAAAACTCAGAATCATCTAATATCAGCATTCTTGTCTGGGGATAGGGTTGGTGGCCATTGTACAATAAAACACTCGGAGATGTCATGTCCTGAGAAAAGAAACTGACTCGACAAAGAACACAACACTGCTACATGTTGTGGCATTCTTTGCTTCCACCTCATCAGTTATTTTTGTATATCAGGACACTTCATTATGTACTTTTTTGCTTATATAACAAAGACAGAAACAAAGTCATACCATGTTGAACTAGTATTTTCTGTCAAATATAAGTCCTTGCACATATATGTCAGAATATTAAAAATGTCTACCATTCAGTAAATCATCAACTGTACAGAGTCAGTGGGGGCAGGGCTTTGTTCTAATATTCAATGCCAAGCTGCTTTTACAAATTTGGTTCTCAGACTTGCAAATATTTGCTAGTGTTGAATTTGCTAAAGGGCAAAAGTTGCACGACATTTGAGTATTTTGAAAAGTACTGTTATATTCTTATGTATCAATCTGGATTTCAGTGGGATTTGGTGTGCACCCAAATAGTCACTTCAAACTCCAACTCCAACATATAGCTCTGCTATCCTGCACATTGTCTTCCACTGTCCCTCTCCTGCAGCCTCTCATCTCAGAGTGTTGTTTGCCTCCAGCCTTTGTTGTACTGTTTCATAGCACTTAACCAGTCAACGTGGGGAGTCCTTGGCTTAGGAAGTCCTGAGCCATAAATTTCATCTCCACAATGAGCAGAGCACAGGGGCTGGTCAGGACCCCCATTTACTTTCTAACCCAGCTTTTATTCTTTCCCTCCCTAAATAACATCAGGCCCTCCTGTGCTGTCCCACCCTGAAATTCCCGATCCCCTCTGTCACCCCTTCTTTCTCAGGCCGAACCAATACAACAGGGTTACTGCTGAGCCCGCTGGCCCGCTCATTAAGCATCGTGTTCTCTCCCACCCATTCCAGCCCTCTGTCCTATTCACACCACGGCCCTCATTACAACTTTACAGGCCACCATCAACCGTCACCTCATTACCCCAATCCACCAGCTAAAAGACGCACTGAGATGGTGTGTGGTCACAGGAGACGTATTGTCTTTACAAAATCTGAAATCATCTCTAAAGCTTTGCAAATGATTTGGTTTAGAGGTAATTCAAAGCTGATTATAAGCTGAAAAGATTGGACAGTTGAATAATTTACTGTGTTAATATTACTAATAGTAACAGTGAAATAATCAATAAACAGCAGAAACACAGTGACACAAAGTCTGATGATCCCCACCATCACTACTAAATATGTTAAAGAATTTATAGATGAAAGTATTATTTATTTATTAAAAACTATGTAAGTACAAGAGAAAGTGAAACTCATTTGGTGAAATGTACCAAGTGTTTGTATTATTAGCCATCTAATTGTACTTTAGTTAACTTAAATGGCCCAAGTTTTCTGGGGGCCTGAGATACCCCCCAGATTTCAGAGTGGGGTAACACAGGAGGTTCAAATGATTTAACAATTTCAAATCCCAAATTTTGTTATAGCAACCCCCAAATGTTTGACTTGTTGTAATCTGTTTTATGAATTTGTTACAGCACTCTCAAATACCCTATTTTATACCTAAAAGTATTTGTAAAACATGAACACAGAAAACCACTGAGGGCCCCATTCAGCTTCCTCTGTCTGCCCTAAATCACCAAAAGCATCATGTGTTTGCTCTTGTTTTTATACATTATTGCTGGATAATAATACAGGTGTTGGTATATGTCTGATATGAAAACTCTGCACTGCATTGCCACTGAAGCCATTTTGTTCTGATTATTCACTTACCCTCGTCAGGAAACCAGAGCCTTTCCCATGATGCAATGTGCAGAATGCAGGGTGCAGGGTATATCGGACTTTTTAGTCATAACTTTTTAGTTATAGACAGCCCCATTAGTCCACTGCACCTTTATATTCTAATACAAAATATTAAATCAGAGAGCCACAGCAACAATAGGAGAATATCAGAAGGACATATGGCTGTCACATCAGATGAATCATATCACCACATGCCTCACACATATACTGTACAGTGTACACGATGCATGAACTTTCAAACACAGATGATCAGGTATTTTGATTGCACCTTTATGAAGATGATTAAGGTATGTTTTCAGCCCTGAAACCACAAACACAAACCAGAATGAACTCCATCTTTCTCTGGACTCAACTGTATATGTCTTGGTTTTGACCAGTGGGCAGTAGGATACACAAGTGCCAACAAGTGTATTACTTCTGTGTCACTGGACACTGTTTTAAAGTGGGAAGAAAGAAGCAACAATTAAAAACAGGAAGAAAATTATCATTTTTGTATATTTTTAGTTCATTTCTACATTCTACGAGTAGATTTTAATACTGTAATGAATGGAGCAATAAAGGACACCTGGAAAGTGGGAAAGAATATTCAAAAATAACTAAAACTACTATAGGAGTCTTTTTAAAATGGACAGCAGTTGTGAAAAGTCACACATGCAGTTTGAAAATAGGCTAAAACATGCAAAAACGTTGGTATAGTCCTTTAAATGTGTTTGTGTGCATGTGTGTCGCTGTGGCAATGAACCCCTGGCCCTCAGTTTGCCCTCTGAACCCTCGGTGGCCTTGGAAGCAGGAATTCCAGTTAACACATCACAGATCAGTTTTCTTTTCTCCTCGTTTTGTGTTTCTGACGCTTCTCGCCAACCGGCGGCTGGGTGTCGACGAGGCCTGACAGCCACCAGCCCTCACCCTCCTCTGTTTTCCTGTCTTCTTTCTTCCCTTCCTTTCTCTCGCTCCTCTGTTTGGGCTCCTCTTTCTTGCCTCCTTTTCTGCTTAATTGAGTTGTTTGGCAGGCGGGCTTGTCAGACAGCACCGTCTATGTGGGGAGTCTGAGGGGCAGGGGGGCAACAGCCATTGTGCTCCCAGAGACGGGTTAGTTTTTCACCGTTACTGCTGCATGAGTGCACATGGCCCAGATAAGGAGCAGGGGGAGCTGGAAGGAAATTTATGAAATATACTACATTCTGATTATGTCCAAGAAAATCTATTTCTGTTTCAGTCTTCCAAATTTTGTAGGGGCTCATAAAAACAATTTTTATGCAAATCTAAGTTGCCTTTACAAATGTACGTACAAATGAAAATGTATAATTTATTGCATTTGTAACCATCATTTAAAAATTGTCTCAGTACACATAAACATCACACAATGCCAATGCACTACAAACATGTTGTATAAATGATGCTCATTTATTAGAAATATTTTAAATATAATATGTCTGTATCCATAATTCATGTTTTGAGTAGAAGAGACATGAGAGTCTCCTCAGTTTTAAGTGCTCAGCAAACCCATAAATATCTTCTCCATATGAGAGGGTAGAGTGGTCAAACACTGGCTGTGTGTGGAGTCATCAATCATCAGGGCAGAGCGAAGTGAGAGAGATGCAGAGGAGGATTCTCATTTCACCTTTTCACGTTAACGAGCATGTTAGTCAACTGATCCTACAACAAACTTGGTGCTAAAACTTTAAGTACTAATTAAGTACTAGTTGGAGCTCTTCATGAATAAATTATAATTTATTTTGTATGGCTTGTAACACAATCTTGATTAAACTACTTGTGAATAAATGAAAACATTGTATTTGCTTTATTAAATAACTATACCAGCGGTTTAGCCTACTAGGCTACTGACCTATAGTCAATTTACAGAGAATGAGAGGGACTAGAAGAAGAACTGGGTAGTTAGTATTAACAGCAGTACTGCACCAGCCTGACATGTCGGTGTAAGCCTGACTCAACCTGGTTCATTCAGGCCTGAGCCTGAATTGACACAAAAACACAATGACAAAAAATGACTCCAAAAGTCCAGAATCTAAAAGTTTTCTCTTCTGTTTCATATTTTACTAGTCATTTATTCCACATGCAGTATATTAACGTACTGTAGATTTGAAGAAAGAGATAAATGCTGAATCATATTGTAAAGTGTAAAATGTTGTAACAGATCATGTTATATTTTATAAATTTTAAATATTATGAATCAGTTACAATCAGTTACAAATGTTACTTTAAAAAACAGCCCTTTGAAAGACATTCATAAGCCATATTTTGCTTTTGAAAAATAATAAATTAGATAAACTGCTTATATATTATAAACAAACAAATAATCTATAACTAAAATATATGTAATTTATTTTGATTATCCAGGAAGCAAAAACAGAACTTCTCTTTTATTAAACAATAATAAGAAGCAATAAATATTTTATACATAATGTTGCCTGCCTAAAGCTCCTTTTAATGTGGAGCCTGGTGCACTCGTCTCTCTGTTAAGAATTATTGAAAAATTAAGCTTCAGTCTGAAAATAAACTCCGTGTTTCTAACGTGATGTGAACAAAATATCAACATTTCTTGTTGATATTTTGTTCAAGTTGGTGGTTTACTTACTGAAGTAGTTTCTCTATTAAATGAATCTCTTCAGGGTTATTGACTTTATGCAGGTAGGTGTTAGGGTGTTAACATAGGCTACTTCAATTTATTATTACGTTGAACTTCCTGCTGAGACTGCAAGTAAGTCACTGACACTGAAAGTAGCAATGCCGCGCATCATTACATACAAACATAAAGTTTGCTCTTATTATTTAACAGTTCTTGTTGTGTTGTTTTGTGACTGTAAAAGAAACACACATTTCTTCTCTTCCCTCGGGGTCCATGAACCTGTCCATCTGCTCACACACACACCAACACAGACAGCCAAGGGCAAAGGGGAGTCTTTGTTTGTGTGTGTGGGTGTGTGTGCGTGTGTGTGTGTGTGTGCGTTATATCTTTGCCCGTTTTTGAAGGGTTGGGTGTGTAGTCATTTTACATGGTACAAGGTCTGGACCAGAGCCACTAGACTTCAGCTCCCTCCCTGAGGCTGCCCCACCTCGCCTTACTTTTAAATCACACACACACACACACACACACACACACACACACACACACACACACACACACTCAGGGCTGTTCTGACAGCTACCCCCCTGCCAAACACACACACACACACGCTTGTGCCATCACACAGCCGTTCTCATTCTGCTGACCAGCAGAAACCCTGGACACCGCAACCCAAGGACAGTGTGTGTGTGTGTGTGTGTGCGTGTGTGTGTGTGTGTGTGGTTGCTGGGGCCCACAGCTCACTCCTCCTCTCTTCCAGCCTGCTGGAATGCCAAAACCAGCCGGCAGGGTCAACATAGGAGTCAAAACACTTCAGAGGAACGAGGAGAGGCCAAGCAGCGTCGTGCATTTTTATCACACAGGTACATGATTTTGACCCACTGAACAATAAATCTAAATGACTTTACTTTGAAGCCTGCAAAAAGCTCCACCGTAAGTTAAAAGGTGGAGAACGTGTGTTGGCTGGGCTGCCTTAGAGGTCAATAATGAAGGAAAAATTCACCTGGATGCATTTGAACACTGATAAACAGTGTTTTTTCTGGTGTGATACTCAACAATCATATGAGCACAAATCCATTACAAAAGAAGTGTACTTCTAATTTACACTGTTTTCAGTCAAACACAATGCAATGTGAGCATAGCTTACACCTGTGCAGAGATATTATTGTGAAAAATCACAACAGCGTCTTTATTGAAATTCAAATGAATCAGCACAGCAAATGATGAAAGCAAAGGACCAAATCAGAACCACATTACTGATGATTTCATTTAACCACCTTGTGCCAAAATCAGATCTTGGACCCTTGAGTGGGTGACATTATGTTATTGTCTGTCTGCAGACAGATCACGGAGGGTTGCGTAACCTCATAGTTTTGCATTTCCTTCTAATCATAGGAACAGTTAATGTGTTGGGCTAGTCCTTGAGAGAGTTATAATACACTGCAGATACAACAGAAATGAGAGCTGATGTGACAGATGTATTCATTGCTCATTACTTCTTTCGAAAAGGCTGAGCTCTGATGGTATACAGCCACTGGCTGTGCCCACAAGCTGTACCTGCTCTGCCTGGCTGTTGGTTAGCTATGGTTGGAGCTGTGGCTGGGGCTAGTAGTGGTTGTATGGTAGCTGTACTGTGGCTACTCTTTACTGCTTCGATTAACACAGAAAGCAAAGTCTGACACTCAGGATTTGAACCCGGTGCTTCTATCAGATATGACAGAGTCATACATCACACACACCACAGGAGTTCAGGAATAGCTTTACCACAAAACTCAGCCAGGTTACTATTTCACTGGATAGACACAACCCCTGGATGTAGTTACGTCATTTAAAAAATATTTGTCACAGCCTTTGTCATCATAACAATCAAAGCTACAGCGATGGCTATAGCCATAATTACAGAAACAGCAATGGCCAAAACTATAGCCATCCCATAATCATAGCTACAGCCTGTCAGCCACGGCACATCATGACAGATTGTAGAAAACTAGTTTAACTAACCTCCACTACATTGGCTGCAATGATACAGACTTACGGCTGAGCCACAGCTGAGGGGTTGCTCACTCACATTGTGGTCACAACCAGAGGCTATAACTGATACATAATATTATACCATAATACAGCTCAGCCCTCCTCTATGGATCACAGGGAATGCAAAATTGAATGCAGTAGGGAAAGAAAAATGTGGCTATCGCAAAGGTAACACAAAAGTAGTTCAAAAAAAAAAGTCAGCAGTTCATACAGTCAGTTGGTTCAACACATTGGTCTAGAATGAAATATCTACTGAATGGATTGTCATTTAATTTGGTACAGACATTCATGGTCTGCACAGGACAAATACTGACTTTGACACACCCCCTGATGTTTCCAATTTCCACTTGTTCAAGTCTTACCTCTCAGCCTTAGCTCTAAACCCTGCATGCTAAACATCAGCTGATATTTTAAAATTTAATAGTTGTTAACATGAATATTAACAAGCTGATTGTAGGCATGTAATGGCCCTGACTGGTGGAACAAATACACACCAGCTAAAACTACTTAATATCAGTGAAATATTGTCTTTGCTGTTATAAGTTCTGATGGTTTACTCCCTCAGGATTCAGTCAGAACTGCATTTATAACAGCAACCTTTTGGAACAAAATCAGTTCAAATTCACCACAGCTCTAGCACTGCTTTTTGCAGTGGTATGACAACATTGCATCCCCTACTTTTCTACGTTTCTGGATTTTTTGCAAACTACTAAACATCATGTATTCACAGAAAGAATATAGACATTCGGAAAACAGATGCAGGAGGGTTTGATGGTACATTTCCATCTGTTTAACAGATTATGAGGTTTATATCCTTAAAATTTTAAAAATCTCTTATCCTGAATATGTGGAAAAGTAAAAGGCTCTGTGTAAAAGCAGAAACTCAGGGGTAATGAAGGATCGTGGGGAGTGTGTGTGTTGGACAGTATACCCACCATCCTGAGTCCCTCTATTGGGAAGGGCATGGTCCATTCCTCCTGTGTGCAGGTGTCATGGCTGGACTTCTTCATTTGCATACATTTGCATGCTGTCAAACGGAGCTGCTGCTGACAGCTTCCAGAGCCGACTGTCTTCCTGGACCCCGGCCCAATCCTGTCGGCATGGTTTACACGGCACAGCAAAGCGTGCCGCGGCAGGCTCGCAGCCAGGCCGATCAGCTTCGATGAGAGTTCCAGTGAGATGTCTTTCAGTGGACAGACATCAGCTCACACCAATGACCTCCAAATGTCACTGAGTGAGGGCATTAAAATAAAATATATGTATGTTGGTATACGGCAATGCAAAGACACTTTGGGCCCTTTTCAACTGAATAGTACCAGGAACTAAACTTTTCTGCCACATCTGAAAGAACCAATTAAAGAGAGAAATGCCCTTTTTTTACACAAGCTGTTTTGTTTGTGATGAGACAACAACATCATCACGTTACTGTTACACCAACTCTGATATTTAAATGGCTGTTGGAAAGGAAACGTTGCAGAGGTTGAAAGGGGAAAACGATGATGTCTGAAAGGCGAGCTGCCTGTCTGCAAAATAGTGACGATGTTTTCTCTTTTGTATATAACAGCATTGAAACAATTATCAGATAATTTACAGTTTTGCTCAGTCTTAGACTGTGTTCAGACCGACTTGAGCATGCTTGATAAAAATTACCTTTGACACAGTAAGGGTGCCAATGCAGAGGTGACATCATCCTATCACTGGCCAGTCACATACATGAAAACGCTCATTCCTGGTGGATTACTTTGTAATGTGAACCCGATCATCTCCCACAAAAGATAAAATTATTGCTGCCATAATCACTTGTTACCACTGCAGCTTATGAGTTGTAAAATCCATCAAAAGAGATGTGCCTTGGACTACAAAACACTTTTCCTCATTTCTTGTAGTGGTCCCTGTCAAAGGGGGTCCCTCCGAATTCAGGGACCAAGACAATCCATCTGCCCATGTTGATTTATCGCTAGGCAATACGGAAAAGCAGGCACTTCAATATCAGTATATTTGGAAGAAAACTGGTTTCATGATATGATGTTGGAATCAGAGATGTGATGCTACTGTTGCAAGGCCAAATATCATGCTGTAGAATCAGACGCAACAGAGTATGGAGGAGGAAGCTACCACCAGAGCTACATTACAGCCACAGCTGAAAGACAGGTGCTGCAGCCAGAGTGGCTCTACAGCATCGACTGTTTTTCTACTACATAGGTGACCTAGTTTTGAGAAATCATCCTGATTACACCATTTGAATATCCCTTTAAATACCTTAAACAACACAGATTTGACCAATCTGTGATACTCAGTACAGTAAACTCTGCATAGTTCCTGGGCCATTGGAAAGTACCTCCCTCAGACAAGGACTTATTAAGAGGGCAGGCACTACGGCCCAGTAACTAAATTAAGACCTAGATTGCTTTGGTATAAATGTAAGTAAGGTCCCTAAGTTCCTAAAGATGTCCCTGGTTTTTGATGAAGTTCCTGTGGTGTTCAAGAAGTAATCTGAGTTCACGGTGATACTCAACAGTTCACATGTAGAGACACATTTGGGGATTATTAGTTATCAGTTTCCTCCTCAAAAACTCTGATAAGCAACCCTATATCAAGACCATTGAAAATATGTATATTAAACTGAGTGCTTTATTGTGAGCACACAAGAACAGCCATAATACACTCAGAGGTGTCCTGATTTAGAAAATAAACAAAATGGAGGAAATTCAGTTCTATGCCGCTGCTTGTCCGTTATTTTTATATATTAAGACAGTGCCGCATATTGCTTAACTTGTGTCTTTCTTATGTAACCCAGATGAATGTTACCTGCTCAAACACAAATCATTTAATGCACAAAATAACATCTTTGTTAAAACATCTATTGGTGTAGAACAGGGGCTGACTTTGCTCTCTCTTTCTGACACTGAATTTCATCAGGGCTTTCTCTTGTGTCTCTCTACTCTCTCCTCCAACCTTAAAAATAAAAAAACAAACTGAAGGTGAGTCGACTGCCCAGTCTTCCTTTTCTGAAATAAAACTGCCCTTTACCCCCCTCCTCTCTCTTCCTTCTGTCTCCATCCATTCTATGTTTGGCAGTCGTGCCGGGACCTTTCAGAACAACTTGTTTGGCCCCAGATTTCTGGACATTAGGCGCCAAGAGACACAGAAGCCAAAGAGTCAAAATGGGCTCTCTCCTCAGTTTCTCCCGCCCTCTCATCTCTGCCTCCTCGGTGGGTGTTTGTCATCCCCCGCTGAGCCAAACAGACGTGTGTTTACCAGTTTACTGTAGCTGGCCAGGGAGGCTTGTCGGTGTGCAGGCCAGCGCTTTGTCTCTCACACTGTGAAACACAACAGCAGTTAGACTTCTCCCTGACAGCATGCTAATCGTCTGATTTAACTCTCCCATGTTTAATCATGAGGGGAAACGCAGGGAGAGAGAGAGAGATTATGATAATTGGTTCAAAGTTCTTTTGTGTTGGATCCCATCTGTACACTTTTAGAATGAGGTGTCACTTTCAACATGTCTGTTCCTCTTCTGTGCAAACACACATACAGAGGACTGTAGCTTGATATTGCAGGTTCTGGGAAATAATGGAAATGTTTCACTCCTGCATTTTTCTCTGAGCTCTGATGATGTGTCTGTGTGAGGAGCTGGTGTATGAAGCATCAGTTTGACATAAATCTGTTGAGAAGTAAAGGATGTATTGTGACCTAGTAATTAAGGTTCATTCAAATAAATTTGAGGTTACACTTTGTTGTTGTTAAGTTAGATAATTAAAACATTTAATATTAGATATATTAAAAAGTTAAGTTTAATTGTTAGGGTTAGGTGGGAAACTAAGTAGGAAATGTGAGCCCTGAGAGAGTGCAAAGTGTAAAAGGGCTGAGTGAGGTGGAATATAGATCAGAGGGTGTGGTGAAGAATAAATACACTCTCAATCAGTCACATCACTGTTCTCATAGCTCCTAAACAGCTGAGCCAATCACAGGCTCAACATCACATGACAACATTAGCTCAAGAAATGAAGAAACAGAAATCATATTGCTGTCTAAGTGGTGCAGAGAGGTACGATGAGAACACACAGCACCACAAATCAGCTGCCAGAGGCTGAAGGTGTTTAAAAGCACCAACACAAATATTGTTAATTAGTACAATGAAGACAGAAACAGATAATACAAATATGTTGGTGAAGCCATTTATATGACTGAGTCAATCCCATGTTCAGTCAGTCATGTAGTGATTTTGTCAACAAGACTAAACTAAATATTTGGAACAATTGTGCAGCAGTAACAGAATAATGCTTAAACAATAATTTTCTACATTTTTCATGTGCAGATCCAAACCAACAATGAACTCATCCTACTAACAAGTATTGTGTGCGTATCCAAAGTCTGATATATCGTATAATCTGTGCCGTAGACCTCCTTTGTTGTTCAAAAACTTTTAAAATCATGTCAATGAGCCACACTGCTGCACTGGGTGACATGTTCAATTTAATTCAATTCAATTCAATTCAATTCAATTCAATTCAATTCAATTCAATTCAATTCAATTCTGTTCTATTCTATTTATATTATCACTTTTCACATAGAGCAGGTCAAGACCATACTCTTTAATTTATCAGAGACCCAACAATCCCCCATGAGTAGCACTTGGCGACATCAGCAAGGAAAAACTCCCCTTTAACAGGAAGAAACCGCGAGCAGAACCGGGCTCTAGGTGGGCGGCCATCTGCCTTGATGGGTTGGGTTGAGAGAGAAAGAAGGAGGGAGGGGGAGAGGGGGGAGAGAGACAAAGAGAAGCATAATAACAACAATAATAACAATTACAGTGGGGGACCAAACCATCCCTGCAGCCATGGCCCCCGATGTCCACAACCCAGATTCTGGATTTTCCTGTGAGACAAGAAAAAAGCAAAAACTCCGGAGAAGAAGCCAAGTTAGTAACATGCATTAATGGTACATGAATGTGTACAGATGGAGAGGAGGAGGAGAAGAGGGGAGCTCAGTGCATCATGGGAAGTCCCCCGGCAATCTAGTCCTATAGCAGCATAACTAGGGGCTGGTCCAAGGCGAGCCTAAACATAGAGAGGGTGTCTGCCCCCCCTGAATCTGGAAGATGGTTCCACAGGAGAGGAGCCTGATAGCTGAAGGCTCTGCCTCCCATTTTACTTTTGGAGACTTTAGGAACCACAAGTAAGTCTGCATTCTGGGAGCACAGTGTTTTAGTGGGGTAATAGGGTACTATGAGCTCTTTAAGATATGATGGTGCCTGACCATTAAGAGCTTTGTAAGTGAGGAGAAGGATTTTAAATTATATTCTGGATTTTCCAGGAAGCCAATGCAGCAAAGCTAAAATGGAAGAAATATGATCTCTTCTCCTAGTTTTTGTCAGTACACCTGCAGCTGCATTCTGGACCAGCTGGAGAGTCTTTAGAGACTTGTTAGGGCAGCCTGATAATGAGGAATTGCAATAATCCAGCCTAGAAGTAACAAATATGTGAACTAGTTTTTTTGCATCTTTTTGAGACAGGATGTACCTGATTTTTGCAATATTACGTAAGTGAAAAAAAGCAGTCCTTGAAATTTGTGTTATGTGGGAATTAAAGGACATATCCTGATCAAAGATAACTCCCAGATTCCTTAGGGTGGTGCTGGAGGTCAGGGTAATGCCATCCAGAGTAGCTATATCATTAGATAATGTATTTCTAAGGTGTTTAGGGCCAAGCACAATAACTTCAGTCGGTTATCCAGGTCTTTATGTCCTTAAGGCATGCTTGGAGTTTAGTCAACTGATTGGTTTCATCTGGCTTCACATTAGATTTGTTGACAATAAGAAAATATGGAAATCACCAGCCTTATCCTTCAAAATATGTTCCAACCAGTCAATGCATTTTCCTGCAAGTCTTTGCAACAGGTCATAATCTAAGGGCTCTTTCACACCTACCTTGTTTGGTCCAGACTTTCAGACTTTTCAGTTTGATCCGAACCAAAATTACAAGTGTGAAACCTTGCCCGGACCATGGTCCGGACCAAACAGCCAAGCCTTGGTCCGACGAAAAGAGGAGGTCTTGGTCTGGATCAAACTGAACCATGTTTTGGTTCGGTTCTAGCGTGAAAACATTTTTAGGATGGTTTGGACTTTAGGATCAATTACAGGAAGTTCTGACAGGCTATCGTCAGAACCAAAAAAAGGAAAAATGAGCAGTGGTAGCACATGGAGAGAGAGGGAGACCAAGTTTTTGATTGAAATTTGGTCCAATGATGTTATAAAAAGTAAACTGGAAAAAACTCATAAAAATGCCAACACTTTCCAGGTATTTTTGGAGAGGATGAGAGGGAGAGGATATGAGAGGACAGGAGAGCAATGCCACCTGAAGATAAAGAAACTGCAGCAGCAGCATACAAAGGTGCATGATGCCATTGTCGACCAATGAGAGGGACAAATTTCCTTTTTATGACGACCTGGATAGCATTTTGTGCACTCACCTAACAAGCTCACCCATTAAGGTGGGAGAGTCTTCTCCAGTTTCAACTGGGTTGGCTATAATAATATTATAGTAGTTATTCAAATGGTGATAGAAGGCTACCTGCTAAATTGACAACACGCCAACGTCAATGTCAAGTATAGGGAGACCAACTACATAGCTGGTGACAACAGGACGTATGTATGTCATGTAAAGTTCTTTAGTGTGCTTGCATAATTGCAATGGACTTTCAAGTGTGAAAAGGCCCTAAGAAGCAAAGGCAGAATGAACCGTGATGTTGTTATACTGCTGCAACAAGCTTTAGGGAGCATGCAAAGCATTTGACCTCAATACCAAAGACTAGGTGCATGTCCCATCTCCTACCAGCAGCCACTATTGATTTCGGTTAACCATGCAGGCCATCTGTGTCTGACCTTAACCAAGTACTTTTTGCTGCATTAAGTGGTAGATCAGAAAACACCCATAAGAGTTACATTTTGTTTGTTTGTCATATGAGTCCTTTTGGAATACAACAACAAAACACCCATTTTTTTGTTTTGGTATAAGGACTTGCTGGAATATTTGTTACAAGGATTTTGGACAATTGCTGACTTCCCCTACAGCGATACTTACATGGTATCTAAAGTAAACTACTGATAACACAGGCTAGGTAAGTTTAGTTGTTTAAATAGGTCACAAAACATTGAAAATGGGGTCTTTAGAATAAAATTAAAGGCCATGTTTGGAGAGATGTTGAGATGCCACATCCATTATAGGTTGACATGATTGTTCAGCAGGCAGAAGCCTCAGTATGAGAAGTGAGTTTTGGTGTTCAGAACATGTGAGATTTACAGACACTACAGTGTGACGGGCCGCCACAACAATCCGTTCTCTCTGTGACACAGACAATGGTGGGACTGTTCAACCACAGACATACAAGTGTCCTGGCCATCTGTCTGCATACCCCCACAGTACAAACATTGTGCTACACACACACACACACACACACACACACACACTGCTGACACCCCCAAACACACAGGCACCCCACTGTCGTACATGAACTCATACACAGCAAAAATGTGATTTAAATATTAAAATCTTATTTTTATTTTATTTATTTTTTTAATCAGCAAAATGGATTTGATTGTGCTGTTTGATTGAAATGCAAAGTTATTTAGATTCATTAAGTGACATTATCTTGATCTCAATATTTAAATGTCAGTTGAGAAAATTTGTAATACCACTAAAATTAAATTTTGTGATACAACTAACATTTCGTTAGAACTATTCACATTTCATAAGTCTTGGTATTTGGCTAAATGACTTATAATTAGCATTATAATGCTTATGTTTTGCATTTAGGCAAATGATAAGTCAGTTGATAAAAAATTAATGAAAAGTAATTGTAATTTTAAGATTTTTTTGATAGCCGATTAAACAAATTTTTCAAGCAAAAAATGCCAAATATTTGTTTGTTCCAGCTTCTCAAATGTGAGGATCTCCTGTTTTTGTAAAGTGAACATCTTTGGGTTTTGGACTGTTGGTCATATAAAATTGTGACAGAATTTTCCAAAAGAAAACCAAAAATGGCTTGACGGAATAGCGACGGACAAGCTATACAAACAGATGAAGAAGATTAATGAAAGGCAATTTTATAGACAATTAATTGGGAAAAATTATCAACAGATTAATCGATCATGCAAATAATAGTTAATTGCAGCTCTAACTCACTGACAGAGGTTGACACTATAACAGTGACCCATTGTAACACAAAGTAATTCCTCTATTAGCAATGACATGATGAAGATCAACTAAAAGCATTGCCAGATGCCCCCCTGTGCTCTCCTACTGACACACACACACATCGACACACACGGAGACACAGCTTTAAATCTAAAGAGACTATATAAGGAGTAGGGACAAAGGGTATGTGTGTCTGTTTATGCACGCGTGTGTGTACCAGCAGAATAAGATCGGGTCACCATACAGTCTCAGTGACAGTTGAGTATTGAAAGGCTGCTGCAGAAGAGAGACGCCTCTGTGTGTGTGTGTGTGTGTGAGAAAGAGAGAGAGAGAGAGAAAGAATAAAGAAAGAAAGTCTGTAGCGTTCAGGACACATCCTCCCTCGCTGTCTGAGGCATCACATGTGTGTGTGTATCCTGTGTGCCCTATGTGTGTGTCATTCTCCTCACTTTCTTTGTGCACTTTTTGAATATTGTTTAAAGTCAGTAATTGTACCTTTATTCAAGTGTATTTTGACTCAACCGAAGCTTTGTACTCTGGTTAGCTCATCATCCACACCTACATTACAGCGTTTAATCAACTCAAACTGTGATCACTCAAATTGTCAGTTTCCAAAAGTGATTCTTGCATGTTGTTAAAGTTGTGTCATGAGGGCACAGTGCAGCACCTGACACCTGACCTGACTGTACAGTACAAACACTAGAGTTATCTAGAGTTCATCTTCAATGCTGATAACTTCATAATTTGCTTTGCAAGATGAAGATGTTGATGAAGACGTTTAGCTGTCCGGCTGCAACTTTACTGTTTTGGTTCACTCTCAGCGCTCTCATAGCATCATTTTAGGCCGCAGCAGACAGCTGTTTTCAGAGAAAAAGCTCTAAAGGGCAAACAGACACAGTTAGCAACTAGCTGGTGAACATGGTGGAGGATCTAGCAGCTAAAGAGCCAGATATTTCCCTCAGGAGTTGATGGAGACCAACAACAGATAACTGCTGGATGTGGAAATAAGCAACTGTTTGCTAAGAAGTTCAACATATCAACTTGAAAGGAGATATGTCAATGTTGTGTTCACTGCTTGTTTCCACTGCCCCCAAGTGGCCCCCCCAAAAAATCAGTTATTGAAGTAGTAACAGTTATTTTAGTAGTAGTAATTTTAAGCCAAACCACGGTGTTTCCCTAACATGATCTTTCCCTAAACCTAACCAAACCTTTTCGGAAGGCACAGACAAATTATATTGTCCTGCTAATAGGGGAGTCAGATCAGAAAACACTTCTGTGTGACATTCTGGAGCGCCTGGACCAACAAGGTATGTTAATCATTTAGTTTGGAGGACTAGACAGTTGTAATATTGTGTAGCTTTCAGCCACCAGTGACCACACTGAGCTGAATGCTGCTGAGGAGCACTCCAGTCGATTGAGTGAGGGGGAAATCCTGTGTCATCTTTGATTTAACATGGATTGTATTCATGTTAACAGAAATTGGCAAAAATATTTAATTCATTTCGTACATATGAGAAAAAAAGTCACATGTAGAGCATCAAAATTGTACACCATGCCTTTTGAGGCATCTGTAAACATCCACTGAACTTATGTATACATTCAAATTAGATTACTTTGTCCTCAGTAGGACACACAGAGACCGTCTTCATGTTTTGACTGGTGAAAACAGGCTGGTTTTTGTGTGTGTGTCCTTATTCAGTGTGTCACACAAAGACAACACAGCCTGGGAGACCAAACACACACCTGCATCCAAACCCACAGAGGAGACACTCATGTAACAGTCTGAATGGTGTCACTTCTTTCTTTCTGTCTCTTTCTTTATTTCATTTCTTTCTTTCTTTCCTTCGTCTCTTTTTTTTCTTATACCATGAGTGACAGGCTGACCACTATAATCTGTGTACCATCAGCATACTGTATACAGAGACGTCCGTGTTTTCAGTATGAGAGACAGTTGGCGCTAACAGTGTAATTCACAGTGAGTGCTGTCACAGTGAGGGAAGCAGAGACACATTCACTGTGTAACAGATGGCTCATACATGCTGCTGAGGCTGAAAACCTTCTATTCTCACACTCAGACGTTTCAAGGAGCAGAAACTGTCTCAATGCTAGCCTGTTTCAAACTGAATTGACAGAAAACACATTTTCACTTGGAAAATCATGTTATATTAGCACTCACTGGACAATTTCACTTCGCTGATTTGGAAACAGAAACAGCTGGATTTGGATGCATTTTAGTCCTGTAAGTCCTGTAACATAACCATTTAAAAACTATATAAAATAACATGACAAATACATGTATGTCTGCCCCCTTTGTTTTATTTGCCTGTGAATTTTACTATTCCTGGCCAAATAGGGAAGACATGATTTTGAGATATTTCCTTTGTAGCTTCAAGGTCATGATTAAAGAAAATGGTTAAATAATCTACAGTATACATACTCAATAGGAGTATGTATGACTCCGGTCCAGGTCCAGATCAAATAATAATTTAATTACGACCAGGAACAAAATTTCACCACAACCTGACCCGGACCATTTTTGAGTGACACATAACTATCACGTCAGCATTATTTTTTTCCCACCCGCATTCAGCGATGACCTGCCCCTACTCAGCCTCTGATTGGCTCTGACCATTGACTGTATATAAATATGAATGTCATGACAGAAGTGAAGCCAAAATATTTAAATCCCTCCCTGGTGGCTGGCTGCAGTATAGGTCATAAGTCCTGCCCCCTCCATGTTAGTGGAGGCAACATGGGCCAAACTAAAAAATCAAAGTACACGTCAAATAAATTTTTCCCAAAGATAGTTTCTCTCATTTTAGGTAGTTCTTATCATACTGATGTTTGTCCAAGTGCTCATTTTCATCATTTATTCATTTATTCACATCATTATTGACAGCTGTGACAGCTGCTCTCAAACCTCTACTGCCCAACTCTACTGCGTGGACTCTGGCTCTAAATGACGTCACACAAGCAAGATGGCAGCTCCCAAAAAATGAGATATTTTGGCTTCACTCTTGCATAGTATGGTAGGAAGTGGAGACGCATCGTCCATATTTATATAGAGTCAATGGCTCTGACCCTGATATTTTTACCCTAACCCAGCAAAGCTGTTGTCGGATGTTGCAGCTCCAGTTAAAAAAGTAATATGTCTTGTTCAAAACTAGCTGATACATAAAAAGAAATGTTGACAGTGAAAACTGTGCATTTAAGGATGAGTGGACTGAGAAATATGCATTCATTTTGCCTGAATGAACACAAGACAGTGAAACAGTGGTCATAGTGAAGCGTGAGAACGCAAAATGCCACCACGACACCAAACATTCCTGTTTTGAACAAAACTATTGTAGACATTTTCAACAATGAATACAGTGAAGAACTCACACTGTAGCAGACTCACTATTGGCCACTTACACCAGTGTCCCTGCTAGACCATCACACCTTTTGAACCCAGGTTTAAGGAGTTGGTTATTCAATGGTGTCACTTCTCCCATTAATACAGAAATGTTATTCATGTACAGAGTTCTGGAGTTTTTGGAATTTAGATTTATCATCATTTAATGCACCTTTACTGAATCTGTGATGAGGTGGAAATTTGGTTAGTGGACCTCTGAGACGTGTATTTCAGTACCCCTGATCTGTAGCATCAACAGTAAACATCACTTTTAGCTGTCAGCCCTTTTAAAAGAAAATAGATTCACATTTTGTGTTCTGACATTCAACAAAAAAACATCTTTGTTAGTGCCTTCTGAAACAACCCATATGAGCCTTCTGCTCTATTGGTAAGGTTTGGTTGGGTTTATTGCTCCTAAAACTACATAGTAAAGGTTAGAGAAAGATGGTGGTCATGGTTAATAGAAACCAACATTGACAGTCACGGTCTCCAGTGTCAATGCATACATCTGCACACGATCATCTAAATGTTATTAAAATATTGTAATATTGTAATTGTAATATTACTTATATGCCCTATTTTTTTTCAACAAGTCATCCAAATTAAATGACAAAATACATTTGTTATTGCCCTTCAATTGAACTGATGCCCCTGTCAGCAGGATGAAATCATTTGTCAGGGCCACCAAAACTGTTACAAATCACTGTTGCAAAACTAAAACAATTTGTTCATCTGACAACACTGTGGTTAAGGTTTGGTTAAGTTGGGGCATGAAAATGACTTGGTTAGGGAAAGATATGGTTTGGGTTAAAATAATGACTTAGTTAAGGTTAGGGGACCTTTGTCATCATAATTAAAATAATATATAAATAATAGTAACTACATGGTTACAGTCAGGGAACGATCATGGTCATGGTTAAAAGAAACCAACACTGACTGTTAGTAGGAAACAAGATGAAAATTGGTCTGTGATATCCAAGTCCAACATCCTGTTGACACATCCAACCAACCTGATCTCATCCCTCTGCAGACTTTGTGCCTCTATAACATTATATATATTTTTGCTCGCCATGGACATTTGGGGGTTTTGTTATTTGAACGTAAACATTTGTCAATGCTGTAGTTTTTCTTGAGAGAACAGTCTCTTTTTTTCTATTCAAATGAGGTTAATAGTTCATAGTTAGTAGTTGGTTTTAAAAGAATGTTGTTAACTGGGTTCTAACTGGGCCATGGTCTAACTTTCCACAAACTTTAATCACATACTTTTTGAGATATTCTACAAATAAACCAAAAAAAAAAAAAGTAAACTAAATGGCCCCACAACCTTCTTTGCAGAAATCTGGACCTTGATTCAAAATCTAAGACAAAGTGAAGCTGATGTGATTATCTCAACTCGTACCTGACAGATCAGCACTTCTTCTGTAAGAGACGATATACAGTACGTCTGAATGTTTCCCAATTAACTAGCACAGCAGTCATTTCTGCAGAGACTGTTGCCAACATCTGAAACAACAGCCAGTGTATTTAGCAATTAGCCACAGTGTGGCCCAATGGGATTGGGAGTGTCCTGGCAGAGAGAGAAAACATCAGGGACGAACCTGGGGACAGGGCAGGGTAGAGACGACTAATTTCCCTCAGGAGGACTCAGACGCACACACAAGCACAAACGCATGAATACGAAATGTATAGGCACATACAGACATATGCACACAGACTTGCATTTGGCCGCAAACACACACACACACACCACCTCTTTCTGTCTTTGATCAAATCCCGGGGGAGCTCAGGGTTGTAGCCAGTGTTGACCAGTGTGTTGTGTTCTCACTGTGCATCTCTTGTCTAATGAGGAGGTGCCAGTCCCACCAGTTAATTTACCAGAAGACAATCGCACACTGACTCACACTGACATTTATAGGCAATTAGGACCTGCCTGAGAAAAGTGTGTGTGTGTTTGCGTCTGTTTGTCTGTACGTGCGTGTTTGTGTGTGTATCTGTGTGTGTGTGTGTGTGTGTGTGTGTGTGTGCGTGTGTGTGTGTGGTAAGTGCAGCGGTAAGGTCAACATTTTTATCAGTTCAAAACTGACAGAACATTCCTGTAGCTAATTTTGTTGCATACAGATAATGGGAAGACATCGTTTTAATTGCATCATGACTTGTAGACATTAAATTCTGTGTATTTTACAAGGCTTTTAATCAGGACAAGTATCTACTGGGGCATTTTTACAAATGCTGACACACCAATACTGCCCAGATAAATAACTTTTCTATCATTGCATTGACTTGTGTAAATATAATGTGTACACTGTGTTATGTGTTATGTTGTAATGTATAAGAAATTGGGGGAAATTACTATTATTTGAGGTATTGTCTATTTTGCTGTGTTTGTCTGTTTGCTAACTGTAGTAATATTCAACATGTTCAAATGCTGTTAAGAAAAGCATTACCAGGATCTGCAGCTGTTTTAACCCTTTGTAGAGCTTTCACTCAATTGTGCAGTATTTTTCATACAGGTTAGTGCAATTTAAAGTTACTACAACGAAATTTTAAATGGTTATGAAACAGTCTAATGATGCCTCTATATGACCTACATAAGCAAATGAAACCATCAGCAAAAAGATTTCTATATAGTTATTCTAAATGTCTGCCACTGGGTCAGATTCCCTGCAAAATCAGACGAAACGATTTACGGCACGCAGACCAGAAGAGCCTATGTTTACATTACATGTAGCATTGTAGCATGAGGGAGTACAAAGACGTCACTAGGATGAGGGGAGGACATTTCTCTTCGTTTGATGATGTTAAAAGTAAAGTTAGACTTGTTGTCGGCTTCCTGACTCATTTTAAAAAAGACAAGAGAAAAAGAGAGTGAATGCGAGGAAGCAGAGAACAGGAGAGAGAGAGAGAGAGAGAGAGAGAGCGCAGCGGTGGTCGAGCAAGCGAGAGAGTGAATTAAGAAAGCAAGCAGCAGTGTAGCGAGAATAAAGGAGTGAATCTGACAAATGAAAATGTTATTTTCTGATTGTTTTAAAGCACAAATAAACACGCCTACACCTACACACAATTTGTGCTGTATGAACAGTACTATACAAAGTTTACTTTGCTTCACCATCGTCATATTATAGTTATTAATCTTACATAGCCACAAATAGATACATTACCTCATCCCTATGCATAAAGCATCTGTGTTTAAAAAAGAAAAACAGTATTAAGAATAAGTAGCGTCTTTCTTTCACTCACTTCCACAACAAATGCACACGCTAGCCAAGATCTTTATGACACGAGGTGGTGGTGGTCATGGGAAATGCAGTCTTCATTCTGGGAAAACACTATCGCTTTTGTCCACAGGGGCCGCTAAAATCAACACAAAATAAAAGTTCCTTGTAGTAACTTTAAAGGTCTTTACAGGCACTGTTAGGCAAGTTACTTATTACTAAATTAATAATTTACGTATTACATATTAATCATTTAAAAAGTAATTACATTACATTACTTTACTAATTACTCATAGGGCTGGGGGATATGGCCAAACATGTTATCATGATAAAGATTTTAATATCAGTCAATATCAATAATTATCACAATGAATATCAAATCATTATTTAGTTCCAATTTAAAGGATGATTTTTGTTCCTGAGTGAAGGAACAGTTAATTGTGGTTTTAAACCATTCTTTATGGTCAGGTCTCTCTTCTTTTTCCAGAAGGAGATTGATTATGAAAACCTTTTTATGGTAGTTTTCCTTTTAAGGTACAAAATTATAATAAGAAAAATTGCAAAAATATATCCTCCCAAAATCACCATGCACTTTGGTATTTAAATTCACTCAGTCACATTGTGTGTCTCAGAAACATGTAAAAAAAAAAAAAAAAAGTTTTGACGATTAAAAAAAAACAAGTAAATTGCATTTTCAGTCCTCAGATGACCCCATAGAATCTCTTACAACTAGTCGAAGGCTAGTAAACAGCACTGAGCTTTGTAGAAGTGATCGCCTGAAGGATCATATGTGATGTAATGCTGCTTGCATCACACTGTATCTCCCCCAGCTGATGACAGTCAGGCCTGTTTCCCCTGCCAGCACATCCCAGCTGCTATGAGGCAATGTAGTCTGCCAGGCACAATACGGTGTGTCAGCCCTCAACAATGCAGGACTTGTGCTCCCTGGATGGCATCATTGTCACAGTTCTTTTTTTTTTTCTTTTTTTTTTTGGAGGGAGGGCTTTGTGAGTTGTTGTTGTTGTTATTGTTGTTTTAGTTAGATGTCTCACTAGGTTAGCCGGTTATTAACCCTTGCATTGTTGGCTGGGAGACAATAGAGACAGTGCGTGATGATGCACTGCTCACACAGTGACTGGATGTGGGTCATGGGAAAAGGACAGTGTCATGGGATGGCAGAGAATCTGTATTTTAGGTTTACCTACAAGGCAGACCAGGGGCCTGTACCACGAAGGAGAGTTAGTGGGTTAGCCGCATACACTGTAAAAAAAATAATGGACGTAGCCACCGTGACATCACCAATTGGTTTGTGGACTCTGGTTTTGAAGCCTCAAGTTTGCATTTTGACCGTCACCATCTTGGTTTTTTGAAACTAGAAGTTACCATATTTGGGCGAGAGATTGGAGCTGACCCTAACACTAGCTGCGAGCTTGGTTGTTACAGTGCATTTTCAGTCTATGGTTAACTGTGGTAATGCTAATGCTAATGTTAATTTTTGCTAGTGAAAAACAGGCTTAAAACATTAAAACAAAATGTACTTACCGGAAAAACTGAACATCAGACTCCATAGAGGGTCTTTTAGTACAACCAAACACTGAACAAGACTTCTTTTAGGCGCCCAAAATGTTAAAATTAACTATCATGAACTGAAAACACACGCCATGGTTATGTTACCTAACTAATGTAGTTGCTGTGGTAGCGACCTGTCATTCAAAGCAGCCACATTTTTGCAAAGCTTTAAGCCTTAATAAAATTTAACCAGGTGAGTTATTTAAAAAACCCTGTACAGTTGTTATTAACGGGGAAATTTGCTATAGAGACCAAAAACATTTTTGTACCAGGCTGTAAACATGTTTATTTCTGCTGTAAAGTTGGGCATTTTAACATGGGGGTCTATGGGGATTGACTCGCTTTTGGAGCCAGCCTCAAGTGGCCATTTGAGGAACCGCCCCGGAGGTTGCCGCTTGGTTGACTGGGTATCTTTGGGCTTCACTCAAGTTTTCCAGTAGTATGAAGGTGGCTCACTTTTAACCGGGGTAGATCACCATGGTAACCTATGCTAACCTGCTCTGGGGCAGGTTAAATTCAGAGGATCAGATCAATCACTGCCAACAGCCCAACCACTGACAGCTCACTGGAAAAACTGTGTCATCACAGGATCCTTACATGGACAAAGGTCCTGAGTTTAAAATAAAGTGACAAGTGATAAAGAGCAATAGATATTTTTATAGGTAAGTAGAATTACTTTGCTCTTCAAGGCTTTGATGTGTCCACTCTGATTTTAAAACAGAGCAAACATTTTAATGTGCATCACATATTCAGAATAGTTTGTTCGTCATCTGTCAAACAGCATAAAACACTCACTCTAAAATACTAAAGACATATTTAATAATACTCACACTTATTTATAGCCTTACTTTTAATATTTGGAAATTATTTCTAGTATTTCTACAGCGTCTTATTCTTATACTGTTTACATTTCACAGGTTAGTGAATATCACCCATCACCTATCACTGTTTCATTTAATTTCATATTAAGTACTTAATTCATGGTTCTGATGATCGCTTGTAATTAATATAACATATATATATGTTAGTATTTAGCTCAAAGCACCACTGTGCCTAAGTACAGCATGAGAGAGCTGCTAACAGGGCTGTAGACTCAAGTTATTGTTTCATTACATTTTAATGCACTTACGGTTATCCTTTAACGCTCAACAAATGTTGCTCGCTTTAAATCAGGAAAATTAGGACTTGACTTGGACTCCTCTGCTGTGAAATCGACTTAAAGGATCATTCCTGTTTTTTACAACTTGGGTCTTGTTTTTGTAGTTCCATCAATAACATTGTAATCACCAAGTTAATTGCAGAGATCTGGGAACATGGCAAAAAGGAGTCCAACTGGGTAAATGCACAAGTAGTCAAACAATCATTCAGGTGAGTACAATATTATCATAACTGATAACCGATGGCCAAAACTACAAACTGCCCTTTAAGATTTCAGTAAATCTAAATAATAAATAACGTGGTAGAGGAGTGACTATTATAATGCATAGATGGTAATCCACAAAGATGTGAGCATATTTTCTGAATAAAAGTTGGGGAGGATCTTGAAATGCATTATTATGTGTAATAATGTGGGCTTTAATAATTAATAAATTTGTATTATAGGAACAAGAAGTGTACTTATTAATTTTTATTCAGAACAAAATTAACAAATTACATGAAATTTTTGATGAGCAGTTTTTTAAGTTAACATTAATAAGCAACTTAATGTCTTGTTTTAGCTTGAACATGTCAAATTGGTTAAGTCACCAGAAAGCAATTTGTAGTAGAAGAGATACATTTCTTAGTGGCTAAAAACTGAGTAATTTTAAGTGACAATCTCACTGTGTTGTTCAGTATAATTATGAAACTGTTAATACTCCACAGGGAGTCTTCTAACAATTTGAGTAACGAGCCTGTCTTCCATGTAAACAGGATCCTCTTAATGACACAGATGATTGCCTCAGGCCAAAATGTTTGCAGAGTCTCTTTTCCTAAATGATTCATTAAAACTTGTGAGAAATACCTTTAAGTCTTTCTAGGTTCAAGATGCATCCATACCTCTTTTTTTCACTGCAATATTATATTATCTTGAGAGTCAACAATGGATACTAAATTTACAAACACATTGTGTCAATGCAAAGTTAATTTTTTAAAATTGTTTATAAGCACTTTGGATCAGCTGTGCTGAGTTGAGTTATAGTAAGTAAATAAGTTTTCATTTGTATGACAATGTGCTATTTCTTTCAAAAATTGCAAAGGCTGTAACGTTGGTTTCAGTATGAATTTACAAGTTTCTTTTCAAATAAATTACATGATTTTTTTATTATTTCTTATTTACAATAAGCTGAGCTATCAACACTGACTCCGTCCAACCCAGCAGCAAGTACAGCTACTGATCATGTGCTGCTGGCAGCCTAAAAACACTGATATACTTGCTTTTTACCACATGTTCACATGCACATGTTGGGTAGCCCACATATCCTTTGATCATTCAGAGCATTGGTTGTGCATGTCCTCAGGAATGAACTGTTTGCATCCACAAGATGCATTGAGGAATGAAAGGTGGGTGCAGTATATAAATATTTGAGGTAAGGTCAGCAGGAGACTGAACAAACACCAACAATGGCGGAAGGTTTTGAAGAGAAACTAATAGATCTTGATGCAACTGCTGCTTTTTCTGCCATGATCTCAACATTAAAGGATGGGTTCACAATTTGTCAAGTCTGTCTTAAAACACGAGTCAGATGTCAATATGAATACTGAAAGAGGTTTTCCTCGCTGTAATCATTCCTCCTGTTCATACTGGCTATTGATGATTGATGATTTGGCCCTCATCTGACTGCACCCAGTAGATATAGTATGTTTTAATCCTCCAAGTACACAAGTACAAATTTTAACCCAAATCATGATGTGACCTCAAACATAGCACTGTCACATCAACAATGCATTTTGTTATTTAATTTGGAGGACTTGTTAGATAAAATGTATTGCATGAGTCTTAGAATCGAGGTCTTCACTCGCAAAATTTTGGACCTGATCTGAAACATGCCTGTGGAAAACCTGCCCACACCGAACATGCATAAAGAGCATCAATACATGTCCTTTCCCCTGCTCTTCACAGTTCACACTCTCCATCTGCCTCAAAAAGACACATTTTTCTCCAGTGATGATGATGATGCACTCCCTGATCAGAGCTAATAGAAAAAGTCTGTCCAGATCTGCTTGGGTATTAGACATATTGATACACAGATCTGAGTCCCGCAGCAAAAGATTTTATACAACCCTATCAGACTAATTTGGACCTGGCCCAACTCAAGTCCCAGATCAGATCTCAAACTGAGTGGACCTGTGAAGACCCATGAAAAAGAGTATCTGTCCTCTCTTGTTATTTCAACCTCACATATGCGCTGCTGTCACAAAGTAACTCCTGCTCTGCCCCCCCTCCTCGCCCCCGGTTCCCCTGATGTAGAGTTAAAGTCATAATCCCTCCTCCCTTCCTCACCCCTCCATCTCACCACATCCCTTGAGCTTTGCCCGTCCTCATTAGTGAGTATTTTTCCCATGTTTGTTAATTGTGTCCTGCTTTTTTGCACCACCTGCCCCTCCCCCCTCCCTCTCCCTTTCTTTTCCTCCTCCACCTCCTCTTCTTCCTCTTCTCTCTCTCTACTACCTCACATTCGCCCTGCTCATCTGTGCTCCCTAACAGCCACTAATTGTCATCATAAGGCTGCGTTCCCTGTCACAACTGGAGAACAGACTGTAGACCGACAGTGTGCATCCTGGCTCCTCTGGCCCCTGGAGGCCTCTGCACTGGTGCCTTGGGGCCTGGAGGACCTTGGCAGGCAGGAAGCCTCCCTCCGCAAGTGTAGCTAATGAAGACAGGATGAGAATTTTACCTGGCTTAGAGAGAGAGGGAGGTAGTGAACTCAACAAGGGCAAACTGGGAATTAACTGTGCAGAAAGGTACAGTGGCTGCCTAACAAGGTACGACTATGTTTATAAAGACACATACCACAGTAACAGAGCATAGACATCTTGTTTATCTTTGTATATATATTCAGAATTGGAATCTTTGCGATAAATGCTAGCATTTGAAATAAAGCTTTGTAAGTTTGAACAACATGCATGTATGCATGAGATTGTAAAAAAAGTTGATAGATAAAGATAAGATTTTAATTTGTGAAATATGTTTTAATTAATTGTACAAATTCAACCACTTCCCACATTTTTTCCTGCAACACTGGTCACTGGTCAGAATGCTTGCTGATTTTACCAATCATTGCAGTTTTCTGCATTAAGAATCCAATAAAGAACCTTTTTACAAGCCAAATAAATACAAAATCAAGCAATCAACAAGCAAACTAACTACAATGGGAGGGACTTAACACATTTTCTTTGAACTTGTCTTGTACCAAAGTTATGAAAACTGAAACATCTCTAATTCAAAATTTTTTCATGTAACTTGGTAGGAACTTGGTAGGACCTGTCCGGTAAAAAAGGAAGTCACAGGCTGGTGACTACAGAAAGAAATAGTTTTTGTCTAATAATTGCCACAGAAAAAAAAGGAATTTCTGAAAGCATTAATTAGCATTAAATGACACTAAATAAGAAATGTCCATGAACAGGGTATTCATGAGACTCCAATAAATTCCTAAACCATAGTTTTACTCTCACCGGAACATATTATGATTATTAATAGGTTCTTTAAAGAGTCAACATTTTTTAAAGTAGACTAATAACCACAATATATCACAAACATTATCAAAAATCTTTGCACATTCCACTGCAAATTTCATTTTAAATTTTGTAAAAAAAAAAAAAAAAAGATTAAAAAAGCTGATTTGCTAACTAAAAAATGCACTGTGATACATCTTAAGAATTGTTTAGTTTGTGTAAAGATGACAAATACCCTTGTACTGGTGAGAAGGTTTTTCTTTACAGTGAAGTGAATGAGTGCATTGTGAGTATACTACAGATTGGTGTTTGTATGTCCATTTTTGTGCTTGTGTCTATGTGGAGGCAAGCATGTGTCTCTGTACATTCACATGATAGTGTGTGTGTGCGCGCTTGTTTGTGTGCAAGTGGGAATTTGTGCTTTGTGGCATGTGTGCTCTCAGCATGGGGCCATAGCGGGCCCCGTGCAGACCAGCTGGAGGCTCAATCTGTTGAGGGGGTCCGCCGCTCAGTGGTGGGAGGTCGGCCGGACCCACAACAACACCCCGACCATTTGCCCTGGCTTCCCCTCTGACCAGGACGTGCAGCTTGGCAGGCCCAGCCAGGGACTGACAGCTCCGCACAACCCAATCCACAAGACACTGTGGTGGAGGAGGAGGAGGAGGAGGGGGAGGAAGGTTAGGGATACAGGAGAGGAGAGAGGTGATAGGAGGGGATGTGGAGGTAGTGGCAACTTCAGGGAGGGGAGGTGGGGGAGGCTGCTCACAGCAAGGCAGCAAAAACAGCAGCAGAGAAAAGTCCAGGCACACCGCCAACTGCAGAGTGAGACAGACACGAAGGCAGAGGAAAAGTTTAGAAGTAGACACAAATAAGGGAGGGAGGAGTGGAAGAGAGGAGAAAGGTAGAGAGAAAGGTGAAAAAAAGGTTAGAGAGGACGGTGAGAAAAACAAAGAAGGGAAGAGGCAGAGAGAGAGTAAGAAGGATACATGTGGGGAAGCGGGGAGGAAGAGAGAAAAAGAAATAAAGAGGCAGGAGTGTTTGGACTTTTATTTATGTGGAAGCATATTTTTTTCTAAATTAGGTAATTAGTTGTTTTCTGGCCCCAATATGACAAAGTATTTCTAGTCCAAAGTATTTCTAGTACAGATAGTAGTACTGAACCTGAATGGTTTTACATGTGGTCCTGTGAAGAATCTAAGATCTGGACTTTACCACTTAATGAGGTGTATGATGGGACATTAAGGGACAGAAGGGGTTTTAAGTATTAAAAAAAAACAATGTGAAAGAATATAATTTTGACAGACAGGCAATGGGATGAACTGTTTTCTATCCTTTCTGTCTGGCCTTTCCTCATGGTCCACATGTCTCCTTCATTAAGTCATTAAGTCACATTCACAGCCATTAAATTGCACACACAGTGAAAACCAAGATAAACAAGGCTTTTTGGCCATGCTATAATAATAATAAAATGCTAACTTACTTTTTGTTGACCCTCAAGCTTGCCGTCCACTCAAAATAGAAATATATTTGACTTTAAGACCACTCTTCAGACAGAAGCCAAGCAAATATTTTCACCTTGTGCTGGTTGTCATTTTGGAAATTATTGCTTTGTTAATAAGATTTGAAGACTTATAGTAGCTTTGATGTCTGCTGTGTGGGTGTTGATTGACAGCTGTGATTGACAGTTGGCTCACCTGCTGCTCTCCCCGGCTCCAGGATCTGCATTGAGTCGGACTCTTGTTGCAATATTTCAGTAAGTTTAATGCTGCATTCATGTGCTCCTTGGATGGTCCCATTTCCCAAGTTGCGAAGTCGTTCTTCCGACTTTGGTGTGTTCATGAGCTTTTAAGTGGCAAGAACATGGATGCTACAAAGAAGATGTGTTGTATTTTGTCCCAGACTTCTTGCTACACCAGTACATTCCCTAAAACCACTAAAACATTGCTTTGCCTGACTTGTTATCAGGGTTAATGTTAATAAATAACTTTTCTAACTTATCTAGGTCACTCTACGTGGACAGCAGCTAACAGTTACAACCTAATACCATATTACAAATTACATGTAAGCAAAAAATTGATATGCAACATGTGAATTAATAAAAAGGTTATTTTTGCCATCAACCAAACATTTACTTTTGTCCACCATGTTTCTGCATATATAACATTAAAGTCAGCAAGTCGTGTACAAAAATTTTCTGACTTGAGCGGGTGTTCACATGAATTTTCCCAGGCGGGAACTCATTTTTTACGATTACACCCTACACTCCTTATTTGGAAAGTCCTGGCTCCAAGCAGAAAATAAGCTGCAACTCTGGGCTTCAAACTGGCTCCAATGCAAACCAACGGGAGACGTCACACCTCGTTACGTCCATCTTTATATACAGTCTCTGGTACCGACTGCACGTTAGCTGTAAGCTGTGAGTGTCTGTGTGTTTGTGTTCAGCTCAGCGTCTGACAACTCAGGACTCACCAGAGACTCCGGTTCTTTGGGTTATTTCCCCCCAGTCTCTCTTCTTTCTCAACTAGTCTCTGTATTTTTATGAGGCAGATTCGTAAAGCCCCGGGACACACGCACAATTTTAGCTCAAGTTGAAACATTTTTAACTCAATTTACATGTCTAATCTGTCTCTCCACTGACTTCGAATGTGATCACATCGCCTCTAAAATTTGCTGCTTTGCATTCTGTCTGAACACACAATTAGACAATAATCACAAAGGTTGTATCTTAGAAGTGCTGTATCAGGTGATTACTTAACAGGTGGTAGCCTACACTTTAAATTTGTGGAACAGATCACACATTTAGAATTCCTGACAAGAAAGAACAAATAGTGTTTAATGGCTCATATTTGATTGATAACACCTTTGATACTCTTCAACAAACCATGTCTAATACAACAAACTACATGAGCATTAAAATAATGAGTATGAGTAACTTTCACAGTTCAGTGATCTAAATGGACTTTTCCCTGAGCTTTGTCTATATCATTTGGTTGTGTAGGCATATGTGTGTGTGTGTTTTGGTCCTTTCTGTGTGTCTTTAGCAGACTGGTTCGCTGCTCTCTCTGACAGTTTGATGCAGGGCACCGGGGTTACATCTGAGGGAGTGTTTTAGCGGTCACCAGTCTACAGAGGGGACGCTATAGCTGGCACCATCTGGTCATGAGATCCAACGTTTATCTGGCACAGTCTTGGCCAATGTCCATACCTGCTTGTTCTTCACACACACACATACACACACACACACACACACACACACTGGGGTCAAGCTACCCTAAACGACAGGCTGAGAGCAGATGTCCGTCAACCCTCCCAGTCCAGTTAATTAAGCAGCATCACAAACAGGGAAGAGACAACTCACATGCATACAAACACACACAAGCATACTGTACATGCCGACAGCCGGACAGTCCAACGGCCATTTGTCCTCGATGAAGAGCAAAAGAATAATAGTAATAAAGGCAGGTTTTTGTTTGTTAGTGTGTGTGTGTGTGTGTGTGTGTGTGTTTGTACTATAAGGAATGGTGACAGATGGTTTTGAGATGATTGTTGTATGATGACTGACACACTTTCACAGGTTTATCACATTATACGGGGGATCATGAAGCTGCAACCAAAGATGTATCGAAGTCAAACTTAATGATGATTGTATAATCAGATCTGAGTTGTCAGATGTGACTGTGACGAGTGTCACCAACTGTAATACTGGTTATCTTTACATGCACACATCATTAATGTTATCAATTCCACCTGTGCTTTTCCTGCTTTGAAAAGTCCAAATGTTTGCTGTGAAAAGGGTCTATCAAAATTAGTGATTTGATTACTTCCACCTAGCTACTATAACCCTGTTCAGGAATCCATTCAGAGGATGAGTGGTAGGTCCTGACTGGGGTTATTTAGCTAGTTGCTAACACAGTACAGAGCTAGAGAGAGCACAGTGTTTAGTAACTGGTGCATTCATTATATGTAATTTTGTCACATCCTCTTGAATACATTCATATAGAGAGCCAAAGTCATGATGTCATGTCTGGTTAGCCTCTGTTCCACTAGCTGTAACTCAATGCAATCTCTAATTTAACGTTTCTTTCATTGGTCTTTCTGAAAAAATGAAGTGTGTTCCTAGAGTTTATGTTCCATTTTCTCAGACTGCTTGGCTGCTATCAGAAATTTAAACCTTAATTATTTTAACAAAGTTAAAAGAAAAAACTACTGCTTCCATTAAAAGAACTACACACAGCATCACAGGTACTTAACACTGTAACTTGGTTTTGTCCATATCCATAAAACTTCTCATTGCTTTCTTCCAAAATCATTATTCATCTTTCTAGTTGTAATCTGTGCTGTAAAAACTTCTACACTGCATGCTCCTCTCTGTCCTGCTGTTATTACAGACACATCTGAACTCGCCATGACCCCTCCAGTCGCTCATGCACTAGTCTCCTTTGTCAAGCAAGAAAACTCCTGGATTTGTAGTTATTAGCATAGTTACAAATGTTAATGGTATTTTTAATTAGATTTTCCTATTGCGACCCTCTATATGTAAATGCACACTGGGGTCAGCAATTGATTGTCATTCTCAAATTTGCGAATCCTACATGGCTCTCGCATGCTCATGCATGGGTCACAAGAATGACATTTGTTTCAATTAGTAAAATGCATCAAAATGAGTGAGAGGACTGATCTCATGTTGCAAATTTGGTGAAACAAGCCCTTGATCCATTTGTAACATTAGGGTCTGGTGTATGGTGGTTAGATCACTCTTTAGGAGAATAAACAGCAGGATGGAGACAGATACTTTATGAAGCAGCAACTTTACTATTTACTTAACATGTCCACAGTTACAACACTTCCTCCTTTTTCTCTATCACATGAGGGTGAACTAGCCAATCAGATGCCAGAAGGAAACAGACTGTAGTAAATGAGAAGAAACTATTGACATAGCTTCAGACGATCACTGTAACTGTTTAAAGATGCTGATGTGAACATTTAAACATGAGGATATGTAAATAATAACCATATAAATATAATTATGTAAGTAGTTGACTGTGTAAATAGAAATACAGTATGTAAATAGTTAACTGTTTTAACATTGTTAATATATCTTGTAAATTAACTCAAATATAAATTAACTTCTGAACTTTACACATTTATTTTGCCGAAATTTCATCATCACCTCCCTGTCCTTTAGTAAGCTTTTGCCAGATCATCTGTTGTTTGCTGCAGTGTTGCAGCCTTCTTGTCCTGGTATACTTCCTGCCTTTAAAGATTTTTGCATGCTTGTTTATGCCCTTTTGCCTGCTCTGACTGCCTCCCTGTGCTGATCTCTGCTGTTGTGTTTGACCAAGTAAACCTTACTTTTACTTTATCTGTTTTACAGGAGTCTACACCTGTGTTACTGAACTGCTACAGTTCACCAGTCTGCACTGCACTGCCTGTTCATGATTACACTGGATACTTTAATTCAACTGCAGACTAACAGAAAATTATTAACATTAAAAGAAACTAGTGGCTGTACACTAGGCCGTAAACATATTCTTCTCATTAGACACGTTACCCTGATGTGATTTAAGCGTGTTGTTGGGCTGGCAGCCTCTGTAGTTGATTGTGGCATCATATCAGCACTGGTGAAGGGCCTCAGTGTTTCTCCCTCCTTTGTCTTCCCAGCAGGCAGTGGGGTGAAGTAAGGGATTGTGTGATCCAATGAAGCGTGCTGTTATCAGAGACTTCAGCCCCGGTCATGAAGCTGACATCACCCCATTGCCTCAGTTTAGAGCTGAATGATGCACAGCAGGTCACTGAGGACGGAAGGGTGAACCCCAAAGTTCAATCCACAGCTTGTGCTGTTGTTGCTTTTCTCTCTCCTTTCTCTCTTCTGTCCTAATGGCACAGTACCTATTACTGTTATACAGGCTTGGTTATGCTGAAAACGAGCAAATGAATTCATTACAAGCCACCATTTCATATGTTGATTTCAAATCTGTTACCTTTTGAGCAGAGGTTAAATTGTGATTTGTGAGGAGGCAGAGCCAAGGAGGGTTTGGGTATGGGTGGGTGGTTTCCAAAGACCACACTGTCTACAGTTTTCATAGGGACTATTTTATCAATAGAAAGTAGTTCCAATGAAAACTATAGACATGGTGTTGTGTGGAGTAACAGTGACACTGTTTCTGGATAGAGATGCTGCTGTTGAATTCGCTAAATGTCATTTAAATGCTGAAACACATACTAAATTCAATTCACCTCCACACTATTGGGTGACATTTGAGAGACAGAAATCTCAAATTGAATCTAAATGTTTAGATAGCACTAAGGAGACATTTTCATTTTCATCACATTTATTTATTCATTTGTAAGTAGAATGAAGCAAGTTCACCATAGTTCACAATAATACAACACCCCAAATATATAGGCTGATATACCCGAGGGTGTAGGTTTGGTTTCAGAAGTGGGGTGTACAATGGAGTTTGAAAAAAATATCATCAGTAAATTAATCATTGTGCTTTCTACTTTAATGGTAATATAACAAAAAATAGAATTGCTATTTAAACTTCTGTATTGTTATTGCACTAACTACTTGAAAATGACCTAATACTTCATGATTAATAATATAGCTAGTAATCCTAGCTAGTGGTAAAGTATTTGAATTACATAGAGCACTGGCCTTTACTGCCTTTCTGTAATCAATGTACATCAATGTATGATTGATGCTTTTTAGTAGAACATTAACTGGTATTAAAATATAGATAAAAAAAACATTTTTACAATCATGCAGAGGAAGTAAAATATTTTCTTCAGCCCTGAGCAGTGTCTGCCGTCTTCCTTTTCAGGATGCATACAGCTCCAACAACCTCCAGCAATAACGTGGGGCAGCCTGTATGTAGCTTGAGAGGCCAAACCCAGGCAAACAGTCTTCTAAGCACTCGCTGCTGCCCTTTTCTTGCTTTGAGCTCACTGTAATAGGTGAAGGCGATTCAAATGAGCAAATTAACATATCAACTCAGATCTTCTTTCATCTGAATTTTGCTGGTTGGACAGTCAGAGGACACAGTTTAGAGAGATTTGGGTAAGAAAATCAGCCTGCACTGTAAAGGTGAGGGGGCCTTGCTGGTGCTGGACTTTGTTGCCAACAATTTCACTGTATAAACTTGGAATCAATGTGTAAAAGGTTACATGTTTGCTGTACAGAAAAGCACTAGGTTAATAGGGCTATCTGCAGAAGATTTACATAATAAATGAAGTTACCACTGCTGTTCCAAATGTGTAAATTGAGCACAGCCACCTCTCCCAATTTGGAGACACTATGGATGCTGCTGCTGTTTGACAGCGACAACTATTCAATAAAGCCAAGGGAAAGATGTCTACATTCCACTTTTATCAGCATGAGACAGTGCCTGGAAGCGGATGTTTCACACCAGATATGCGAGAGTTGGAAATGCTGTGACAGAGATAGAGACAAGCTCCAGTGGGCTCCGGCCCAATTTAACCACTGCTTATGAGCAGAGCTGTACATTGGAGGCTTGGGACTTGAGTCAGACTTAAGTGACAAAAATAAGGACTTGAGACTTGACTGCTGTGAGGTTTGACTTCCCTGAGACTTCGCTTATAGTGCAGACTTCACCAAACATTAATTGGAAGATTAACCAAAAATCACTGCAATATGTATGATATAATGTAAGACTGGACATGAATGCGGCCATGCTCTGACAGACTTGAAACTTGACTACTCTAAAAGATTTAAAAACAATTCTGCCTCATGGCAACCACACATGACTCTTTGGTTATTCTAGACGACCCCTAATTTAAGATCAGAAATGTGGAAGATTTTTCTAATGTTACTTAAAGTATTTAGATTATTGGTTAGAGGGTGAATGTCAGTCTAATTAAATGCTACATGATTATGGTGATGTTACCATGTAGCTCATGGATGCACACATTTTCTCGTTAAAGTTCTGTTGAGTTATATTTATGTGCTAACTTTTACTTACTTTTGCTTAGATTCATATTGAATCAGTGTTTTAATGTCTAATTTTAAATATGGAATCTCTGAATAATGTACAAGGATCGTTGTTTTTGCATAATGGTTTTGATTCACCCTGTCAGGACTTACTTTGTGATCAAACACAGCTTGCTGTACTCAGATTGCCCCTACATTCATTTGTGGAAATGCAATTCTGATTGTTGACTTTCTAAATCCTATGGCTGTTGTTTCACATCTATTCATTCCACGGTAAAGACATTTGTTCATTTGGTCATTTTCTGATCATATAAAACCACAAACCGAAACATCCTCGGGAAAAAAAAGATGTTACCTCTTAAACTTTTGATTTTTCCCTTGAACTTCCCTGAATGTAACTTTGAATTTCATACAAATATCTCCAAATGTCAGCTTGACATACCATCTTTTGAAACTCTGGGATCTTGACTAGAAGTTAAAATGAAGGTACATGGTTTTGGACAATTCCTGGCCATACAGCATGTTTGAAAAGATTGAGCCACTGCCACTGGTACTTCAGAGTTCAAGAGGTTAAATCATTATAACTTTGCAGAAACTTACACTGCATATTTTAACTGCTTATGATCTGTTCACCAGATAGAAAGTACTGGTTTCAACCAGATGTTGTGTTCCTTCCCACTGCTGTGGGTCTGTGGGGGCTCACAGACAGTAGAATAGAGATTTCCTGCATTTTAAAGTAACACCAAAGCTCCATGTGGTTAATTCAGACCTCAGTCTCAGAGTATCCCTCAGATGAATGGGGATGACACACCTGCACTGAGTTATCTGTGCTGCCCTGCTGGAGAGTAAAGACAGAGACACAGCAAGAGGGAAGCCAGAAGTTAGCTGGTACCTGAAGTGAAACTCTTGTGCCCTCTACTGGTGAAAAGTTAGAAAGGGTGCTTGTAATTGGCTGCAAATACTGTGTCTGCCTGAGCTCTACAAAATTCTGTAGGAATTGTAAATATCTTGAGGTGTAGTAAACAGCAAATAACAGGTTTACTTAACAGGTCTGATAGTTGCCTAGATGTCTAGAAGGAATTGATATATAACAGTAAATTCATGACAAGCTTCTTTTAAAGGGACTGCATTTGGTACTTTGGTACTTTATTTTTACCTATATTATTTTAGGGAAAATAGAGACAGTGGTCAATCAGTGCACTTGAAATTAATTAATTCTAATGAACTGCTAACTTAATCTATAGATCCTTTTAGTCTACTCAGCAAGTCAGCATAACATGAAAAAATGTAAAAATTTGTCTACAAGCAAGCATACAGTGCAACAGTATGCTTGCTTGTAGTAACATTTCCAATGATAAATTCTGAAAATATTGTAAATATTTTAACAATATGTCTTTTATATGTGTTATTTTATTGTTTTTTTTATTAACTGATGTGCACTGTTTTGACTAGGTTACACTGCTGAAAACCTCTTGCAATATGTATTAGTTTGTTAGTGCTGGTGCTGTGGTGGCCTGTCTGACTTTTTTATTTGTGCACATAGGTGACAAAAACAAGTTAATGCTCTGTTATCTACTAAAATTTAAACTAATGTAAACTCAAATAACTGTCACAGAACTTTGACTCTATCTTCCTTATACTTACTACCAAATAACATAGTTATTTCTAGGAAACTTCCAAGGCAATTATTGGGAAATTACATACTCTTAAAATAAATAATTACCAAATAACCCTATCAGTGTCCCTTCATGCAAGACAAAGTAGACACAGTGTGTTGTTTGTCGCCACTCATCTTTATTTACATCAACACTGTACAAATTGAATCAGTTGTTGGCACCACAGAGCTTAATTATGAAAAAAATCTCTCTAAAAAAAAAATAAAACAGAGAAAGGATTATTTTGAGGTGAGACACAGGAGGGAAACAACTAGAATCACCATCCTCTGCAAGCACTTGTGGTCAAATCTTGGCGACTTGTTATTAGGGGCCTCCTGCACGATGTTGTTGGTGCACGATGTTGTTCACTGTGTTGTATGTGATTCAGTCCTGTCAAGCACGCCTCTTAGTGGTCACAGCCAAACAGCTCTTGGGATACTCTGTGTTGCTCAGGCAGGCCCCTGCTAGCAATAAGCAACATGTAGGACATAAAGTGGTAGAAGTGGTTGCCTGCGATTACCTTAAGTCCCTCAGGACCGCACAAGGCAGCATCAATCTTCTTGAAGAGGAAAAGTTGATGGTCATTGATTGCAATGTGAGGGCTGGCCTTCATATCTACCTTATAGGCTATTAGACCTAGAGGACAACAAGCAGGAAGAGAGTGGTTGTTGAATCTATTTATCAGTTGTGGGAGGATCCAGTAGGATAAGGGTGATTTGTAGGTCAAAAGACATCTGAAACTTTTCTAGACCTCAGATTTAGATATAACCATTGTTACAACAGTTTTTTAAAAGACTAATGGTTCCACGTGAAGCAGATTCTTGCTACAGTCACTGAAATGCTGTTAAAGTAATATATAAAACAATATATATCCCAATAATATATCCCACACATTGAAAAAAGAGTTTCACATTTCAACCAAAATTAACATGGTTTTAAAGACCTCTCTTGACCTGCTAATCACCAATCCATCACCAGTTAGCTTCATTCAGAGCCATCACTGTCTCATCAATCAGCTGCTTGGCTACCAGCTGACTAGTAACATCAATCATATTCATGCTGGTGAGCACTTCTTACTGTTACTTCTTACTGTTACTCTGCTGATACGTTCACACGAATGCCGTTTGCTGCGGCAGCTCCCTCTACAACCCTGATGTCCTAAAACAATCCCACAGTTCATCCATGGGTTGTCAACTCCAAGCAATCAGTTGCATTATTTTAGGTGCTGTCTGTGTCTTTACCTTTGAAGATGTATGTAAAGTCATTAACGTCACAATGAAATGCAGCATCAATGGGACCCGCGATGCCCAGCTCCTCCTTCACAGGCTTGGGGTACCCATCCAAAAGAGTGTGGGGCTCACTAATTGTGTAAACAAAAAGATCGTCATCCTGAATGGAAAAAAGTTGTGTTTTAGCTTTGAGGAAAAGGTGATGACAGGATATAAAATGTGTGTGTGCGGTTGCTTCTGTAGTTTACCTTTATCATGTAAAAGTGATCCTCATAAGTGAAAACAGCATCCACCTCACTGTGTAGCTCCTTGAAGGCACTCTCGATGGTGTCAGCCTTCAGTACGTCACTGCCCTCATCTTTTTGGAGGAAATGGTGGCCTGCAAGACAATCCAAAGCTTTTGTATTCTCAGGTCTACCCAAACTCAATATGTGTAAATTATTTTCTTTAAAAAAGACACAATCGGTTAGGGGCCCAAGAACAGTAAGATCCAGTCTAAACAGACCGAAGTATACTTAGACCCGATTCACAATGCATTTCACCTGAACAGAGCTGCTTGGAATGTTTGCACTGCATTATTAAACATATTAAAAGAGTGCCGATTTAGGATTGCACCCTGTAACATTTGTTGGACTCACAATGGACTGTTTTTTTTTTAGGGTATCAAAGGTATCAAAAAGGTAAGGTATCAAAATCGCTGCAGCAGAGCTAGAGATATTGTCTCTTTTATTCCATACATTCTTCTTCCTTGTTATGCTAGTAGCAGCTAATGTAGCCTCAAGTTACTAGCCTCGAGCAGAGATGAGGAGCAGGCTACAGAGGTCTGTTATCACTTCTTTCTTGCTCCACACCCCCAGATTTTTTTCATTTTCAAACTTGTAGTCTTCAGCCCCAACCAGCGCTGCCACAAGTGACATCACTTGAGGAAATTTATCAGATTTTATACAGCTAAAAGAAGGAAATACATTTACCAAAGTTCAAAAATCCACCTTCCAGCACTTCTGAAGCTCAATAATTAACATATTACATCTCATTTGTTTAAATACAAACAGAAATGTACAGATGAACAGCGTCCAGGTGCAGTGACTTGGGCTGCTGTCCGTAAAGAAATAGTTCTCCATAAAACTATAATGCCTGATCTCAAAGTAATGGGGAGCCATTTCTCCCCAAAAGTAGTCAGGTGTTGTCAGGTCTCACCTCTGAAGGCGTAGATGTTTCCAGCAGCGTCAGATGCCACGGCATCCAAGTGAACACGGCTGCAGCGCTCTCTCTCCACGTGGTCGCTATCTTCACCTGAGCAGCAAACAAGCAATATGTTAGTTTGTACATTTATATTTATCAGCTTTGTCTAACATGGCTCAGCATGGCTTCCAGACCCTCTCAAACATGCTAACATGCTTTATCATACAGTATTTTTATTGTTTTTACAGCCAAAAACAGATGGTGGTCAGAGATAAACACAGATAAGCTTTCAGAGTTTCTGGCAATGGAAGAGAGAAGAACGGATAAGGCACCAATGGAAACATCACTTTCAACATATTTATCCTCTTCAGTGAAGAAAAATACAAGGGAGAGGGAGGGTGGCCATCACCACCATGGTCTCACAAGTTTATCAAAGTATCACATCAATTTGACATTGATATATTGGTGGCTTAAAACAATACATACAGCTGTTTAAATGATGTCTGTTTTAAGTAATCAATGGCATTGATGTTTTACTTACTGAACTTAGAGCATCTCATGAAGTAGTCACGCGCTTCTTTGGGGTATTTGCCATGCACCTCACCAGTCTTTGGGTCAAACTTGGAGAACATGTGTCCATGGAAGCAGTAATAGTGCTCCATAAAGCGGAAAGCAGATGTGCAGTTTGGCATTGTCGTGAACTCCTTCTTATCTACAGCCTTGGTTTTTACGTCGTAATGGTAGATGTCATCTCCTAGAGAAAAAATGACACATGTTGTTGAGGTACAGTATATTTTGAAGATATTCTGCAAATGCCATTAATATCAAGAACTGGCCTTGGTGTGTTGAGGCATAAAGCTTTCAGGGTGTTTGAGACATTTAGCATTCATATTGGGTGAACAGTGAAGGACTTGTAGCCCTTTTTACCCTTGGGGGGGACTGTATATAAAAAGAACTACAGTTTCTATACTGGTCATCTGATGTGGGTGTTAACACCCTAAAATTGAAGTAGAAAGTTAGTATTTTAACCTCATGGTCATTGTTTCACTTCAAATATAATGTAAAGGAGCGCAGACTACAGAGGCACAATAAAACAGACTGCACTACATATACATGAGGCCAAATTGGACTTAACCAAGCAATTACACAATTAAAAGCATACAAATAAGACAATCAGTGCTTTTCAACATGTATACAGTCAATTAAAGATGTGAAAAAGATTTACCTGAATGCGCGATTACTGTTTTTACTATCATCTGTAAATTATATGGAAACAAGGAAGCAGTCTGAGAGCACAAACATCTACTAAGGCTGCTCAGTCCTCTAAATTTGTTCTTATTTTAATGATAGAAAATGCTTTGAAATGTTTCAATTGCATGTGGAGCTGCTTCAAGTGATATTGTCATTCATGTAAGTGCAGTAGTTAATACAAAATAGCAAAAGTGTTCAAAAATGTTTGCTAAAACATTCACACCAAACACTTTTGCCTTTTCAAATTTCATTGAAATATCCTTCTAAAAAGCAAACAGGACCAAAAACAACCTCCTAGAAAAATGTAATTATCAACACATGTAAGACATTTTAAAGTTTTCTTGCAGTCAGGTAGGTGAGAATGTGCACTAACCCTTAAAAAAGATGACAGAGTCTTCATCACACTCTCGCTTGGGACATTCCACAGCAGCGTCCAGGTGGTCGGGGATTCCAGGAAAGACTTCGGAAATGTCCTTGGGGTAGCCACCCTCCAGCTTGTGTTTGTAATAACTAAACACCTTGTCGTCCTGCATCAAAGTATCACCACAGATTAAACTGACTGGCGAGTGTGTGCGCGGTTTGAGTGATGCTGTATGCTTTGCACAATCAAAAATACAGAAGTGTATTAATCTATGGAGGCACCATCATACAGTTTGTACACTGGGAAACTTAAGAAAGGAGGTAGTGCAGAGATATTTGTTTCTTACAAAGGTGACATGCAATTCCGTCCTTGTCCAACAGTAATCCCCAGTGTGTTCCTACCTTTTGTCATCACCTGACCTCCACATCCACCTCTGCATGTCCCCAAATTCCCTCATCAACTCCCCAGATTTAGGGGTGTCACAATTTCAATTCTAAAACAGAAATTGTTCGAAATGAGCATTCAAATTAGATCTTGGAAATCACAAGCAGGTCCGTGATTTTCCTAGTACTTTTTTTCTCTCCACCCCCTTGTACTGGAAAATCTTCCTACTCCCTCAAGTCACCGGTTTGGCAAGATTTTGCCTTCACTGTAAATTTATATAAACCACATTTTGTCATTGACAAAACCTGACCTAACGGTGAAACGTGAGTTAGTTGTTTTTTGTTTGCCCCCCCACACACACACACACACACACACACACACACTCACACACATACACACACACACATCTGTATACAGGCACACAGAGTTAGATTCCATATTGTGTGTTTTTACTCTTTTAGTACATTTTAGATAAGATTACAGATTGTGTGTTTTTGATCTTTTACCCTTTTTTAATAAATGCTTTTGGATATATATGCTGTCTATTTAATGTTGCACAAGAGTGAATTTTGCCAACCTCTGCTCTGCAAAGAACTCCAAAATCCTTCAACCTTAACTAGCTATTGATATGGTGATTTTGTTTATAGTTATTGAGTTAATTATTAATCAAGGTTCCAAATTGATAGCTTAGTAAATTTTGAGACTGAATTTGGCTATCTTTTCCCTGACTCCAGGGTGGTGCCCCGTTATTATTATTTCTTATTAATAAGTTCTATTGATTTTAATAATTAATAATTATCTTTGATAATCACTAATTATTGCTGATAGCCAAACTTGTAGCCAAGGCCCAACAGTATTAAATTAAAGATTTGTTAAATAATTGTTAAAATGTGTTTTGTTAGATTCTTTATGTTTGGTGAGGGAGTAAAACTTGGAGTGATTGTTTAGACACATCAGACAAGAAACAAGGTATGCTCAAGCAGAACGGAGATGTTTTTAAATGTGTTTTTAGTCCCTATAATACAATATTAACATGGTTCTTTCTAAAAATAGATTCCAGTCACCTGGACTGTGTTCCAGTCTAGCAAGGTATATTATTTGCTTTCACATTGCATATGTTTTGTAAAATGTTTCTTGTAAAGCTTTCTTTTTAATATTAATGTGATTCAGTTTCTTTTAGTTTTTAAACAAAGACCCTACTAGAGGAGCCAAACAGTTTTTCCCAGACTTATTAGATATTAGTGTGCCTTTAACTAATCAATGAAGTATGCCATTTTCTGTTTTATTTTTCTTGTGGAGCTTTCTGCTGTGTTAAAGTGGGGGACTGAGTGGTAGAGTAGCCATCTTGAATGTGTCCTTTATTGTGTGGTTTGAGTCGCCTTAGTTTGCTGTGAATAAGCAAATTTGAGTGTTGCAGAACAGTTTTGGTTTGGTTTGGATTGGTTTCTTGTGTAGTGGTGTTTTATTCATAATTTGTCACAATTTTATTTTGTGACAATTTCCTCTTTTTATGCATAACTCTACACTAACCCCCCTGACAGTGCAGTCAAGTCCCACATTGCTTATTTTATTTTCTTGTTTATGGTTGGTTTATGTATTAATTGGAAAATCTGCTCCATCCCTCCTTTATTATGGCCTTCATTTAGGCCTTCTATTGAAACTGCCGTGCTGCCACCTAGATTGAATGGAGATGAGTCTTTTATTACATGCATTGTCAATAAAATCTATTTTTGGTATAGCAGTCTCTGTCTCCAGTTTATTCTAGGTGTATTGAACATCACCTGGTCACAATACTATAAGTCACTATTAATGGTTTGAAGTTTTTCTAAATTCACAAGTGTATGTCACCAGTGTGTATTGTTGATAAATTGCCACCCAAGTTTTTCTTTTGAAAAAATGCTCCAGGCATTTGTGTTAATCAAATATTTGTTCAACCAAAAATATCACCTTAGTACTCAAGTGTGTCACAAGCACAGTAGCCTTTGGATGCAACCAGAATAGTCTGTTTTCCTTGTAAATTGATTCTCATGAACATTAAGATTCCAGGTCAACACAGTAAAGACTGATACGAGACTTGAAAATAAGATTTAAATATAAAACATATTGTGCTTAGCCTTTTCTTGTGGAAAGTCTCGATGTTATTTTTTGGATAATATTTCTTTTGAATAATGGTTCTCCACTGCCTTCAGCTCACAGATAAAGTGTTCCAAACTATGCAGTTAACTCAAGGAAATCTGTGACAGGGAAGCACAAGCGGACATGAGAAAAAAAAAAAAGTTTAAATCGACAATTGAATCAAATCGTGATCTTAAAATTGAAAGTCAAAGCGAATCTTGGATTTGGAGAATCATGACACCCCATTTAACTGCCTTTTAGCCACACTACTCTGCTGGATTGTCTGTTGTGCCATCTTAGATGTAGTGTTCCAGCCTGTTTGGTCTTGTTATCCTGTCTGCTTTGTTTTTTCACCTTTGCTGGCCTTATTAGATTTCTGTAAACAAACCTATCCCCATTTAGGACTTGGTTGTCTGTTCTGATTGCCTGTGTGTTTGGGTCCCCTCCTTTCCCTGAGAGATTACACAAAGGCTTAGTCATTCATAAAACAGCCTATTCTTACATCTGATTACAGATGAGTAAATGTAATTTTCTTAATGTTGAGTTAAATAACGTACAACTAGGACTGCTTTTTCATTAACAGCTCAAAAACAGCTGTGCAAAACCAATATCTGCAATCCCTAGCATTTTCTGGGGCCCCTGTTCAGCAAGTCCTTAACCCAAAGGGTGCATTTTTAGGAAGGGGTGATAATTGAGATAGATCAGTGGAGTTAAAGACCGAACTGTACCAATAAGAAGAACATGTGGTCGTGGTCAGAGGCGCTGTCCTCATAGTGCATGTGGAAAGCAGCGTCCACGTGGCCCAGGTGATGATGGTCATCCAACTCAGCGAAGGACTCATTGGACAGCTCTGCTCCACCATGGAAACCCTTGAACAGATGGTCACCTGATAGGAAATACAAGCTTCAACATTCAGATAGAACAATACACATTTCCTTCTTAACTGAGTTGAAATTTCATGCAGTGAAACCAAAACACGGTATGATCCCCCAGAAAGCAACACTTGTATTAGTGACTTGGTGTGCGGCCATCAATTGACACGTTTAATGTATTTTGAAGACGTAAGATGAATATAAGTCATGTGATTAATGCTACCCGTGATTCTTAAACATGTAGACTTACCCTTGAAAAAGTACGGGACTCCCTCCTCGTTCACTGTGACAGCGTCCATCTCGAGGCCTTGACAGCGGTCGAGCACAGCTGCAGAGTATCATGGTTATGAGGATTTGTCAGTAAAGTTTAAAATAAAATAATAATCACCTGATGAGAAGTGTCTCCCTAATGGCCCTGATGGTCAAACTACAGCTGTTAAAATTAGTATGAATCCCCTACATCAACTCACCTGATGCATGTGCTTCCCTGGGTGAATAGAACAGAAAAAGACAATGATTTGCATTTCATTTTGTAGAGTGTAAAAGCTTCATTACATTAGGATTTTAGACATGCTGTAAAAAGTAGCCACAAATCCAATAGCAAAGAAGCAAAAAAATTTGACTTTTTTAAAGCTGAAGACTGAAAATAAAGCTGTCAACTGTTTTTTGCCTTATATTTCCCCTTGTATAACTGTAAAATTATATTTAAAAAACTATCATGTAGTTTGTTTGTCCCACCACTTCACTAATGCTGAGTGAAATATTCAAACCCAAGATGCCATGATATTACATCAAATGCAACGATTCTGTTGTCCATCATTTTACATTTACCCAAAAATCTAATACTGTATTTAAAATTTCCAAAGTGTGCAGTAGTTGCTTTTTATTACTAATATGTTTTTCCTTCCTTCTAGGCAGCCATGACACATGACAATGCAGTACAGATTGCTCAAATATGAACTTTAGACTGCTTTAGCAGGCAACAGTGACATAACATGATGTTCACTGTGATGGATTATGAAAAGCAAGTTTTAAGTCTCTGCACTGAAATGAAAACCAGAAGTGAAATCAGCAGCTGCCTGGAGGGAGAAAGAATACATAAAAACATTCAAAAGTCTACAGCATGTACAACCACTGGTGCAGTCCCTTCAGGTAAAGTGCAAGGCTACTTACAACTGAGCCAGAGCCAGAGCCAGGCAGAGACACAGGATGTGGGCGAGCAGCTTCATGATGAGCAGTTCTCTGGTCCGAGGGAGACTGGAGAGGCCTGGAAAGAGAGCAGAGCTGAGCAACAGGTACCCTGGATGCTGCTGCAGCAAGTGTGTATATTACAGCCCAGTTTACGTGGGCCACATCATGTTGGGTGGGCTACCAGAGGAGGAGCTGACAATGTGCTGATACACTGCATTCATCAAGGACGCCCACAGTGTTTGACATGCCCCACAGAGCTCAACATCAGTCATCCCACTGCTCAGACCAGCTACCAGGAAAGTAAATCCTGGGGCTGCAGGGATTCATAGAATCAAGAGGCTCACTTTTCACCATGAAAATGTAATCAATAGATGTGTATCTTATGTCCCTCAAATGACTCTGCTCCAACTTTGCATCCAACATCAAATATATCTGTTGCTTTAGTAAGACCTGCTGTTGGTAGAGAATATGTATGCTTCCCTTTGCTTCATATGTGTGCCCAAAATTAACCAAAATTTGTAAACTTATTAAAGGGAGATTGATGATTTTAGCTGATGTGATATGAAAAAAAATATTATAGAAAATGTGATACATACTGAAGTGTGGAGCCATTGCAACATAACATTTGTAATAAACAGTATGTTCATTGAAATCTGTTTCCTAATCTGTAACAAACAGAACATTCCAGAAGCCTTCCAAGTGTGATCAAAGCCAGATCTGCAACCCTGAGAGGTGACTAACCCAGTGCATCAACAAAAATAAATAAAAACTGCTGACCACTGAACTTCACAAACCTCCAAATCAATGTTGTATAATATTTGTATGGTGAACATTAACAGAACATTAACACAACAACAGGTGGGCCTCATTGCATTTCATACTTATCAGTGAAATTAAAAACTAGCTGTCTGTGTATTTCTTGTTTATAAAATATGTAATATGCAGCCTTACAGAACTTTTTAGCACCTTTTAGCTCCTAGTTGTAGTTTAACAGCACATCAACCATTTGCAGCAGCTGCTGGCTGGTGGGCACAAACACAACTCCAATTGAATGCTATTTTACTGTGTCTGCTTTACATGGCAAAAATAAGTCAGATGTGTTTTTTGGCTTGGTGTGGAGTTCTTGTTTAGGCACTACCTTTAGATTATGTCACTACAGACTTTTTTTTAAAGGCCACAACACTACAGACTTTTTTTTAAAGGCCACAACATACAACATTCTTAGCCACAACTGCTAAGAACAGCAGAATAACACTAAAGTGAAAAAAATGTGAGGATTATCAAACTGGAAGAAGCTGGATGTTTCTTGAAATAACTAAAACATGAAAATTCAGCGAAATTAAACTGCTAAAATTGAATGGATTCTCCTCCATTTTATTGGGGTGGTGGCAGATCTTTTAAAAGCTTATGGACAAAAAAATTCTTAAACAATTCACATGGTGAATGACCCTTCAGATCATGGATGTAAATTTGTGTTGTGTTTTCACGAGTGGATCATGTGTTAAGTTATTATTGAATGGGATATTAGGTAATCATATAATACGAGGTTTACTTTATATGCAGTTTGTAAGAAAACACAAAGTAGTTTGTCTGTAAATGCCATAGTGAAATGTCTGGCCGTAAGTTCAAAAGGTGAAAAATTACATACTGTAAAATTTTGATATGGTTTAAAGATTCGCTCACAGAGCAAATCTGATGAAGCCACATGCAAAACACGTCGTTCGCTCCTTTTTGTTTTTAACGTAATCTGTTAATAATAGTAGTATAGTAGTAGTAGCCATAATAGTGAAAGTCATTAGATGCACTTTGTCCACATTATACACCAACTCATCATTGTATTATCTGTAGGAAACACAATCAAACAGTTCAGGAGAGAAGAGTGGAGGAGAAGCTGTGGCTGTTGTTAAATGATAAGATATATTACTGTTCCTGGAGGTGGTAATGCTACACATTTAGAATAATGATCAGTATATTACAGTACTTTACAATTGCACACCTTGTAATACAAAGAGCCAAAATGACTTGGTAATTTATTTGTGTTTAACAAAAATTCTGTGTTTGCAAGTGCAAAACACTAAAAATAAACATTCAATGACACAATCATCATTTTTGCCTTGTAGACTTATTTTAGTGTACTTTTGACTACATCATTATCATCTTTTAATACAGTTTATTTAATAAATAAGTTTTCAAAACAAATTCTACAGTCTTAAATATGCACTTCTGTGTGGGTTGCATATTTTTTGTAGAATGACTGAGGAAATATTCTGTTTTGAAAATTCTTGTTTGACAACATCATTTAAAGGTACAGTGTGCAGAATTTAGTGGCATCTAGCAGAACAGACTTGGCAGAAATGGAATATAATATTCATAAGTATATTAATTAGTGTATAATCATCTGATAATAAGAATTGTTGTGTTTTTGTTACCTTAGAATGAGTCCTTTATATCTACATAGGGAGAGGGTTACCTTCCAAGGAGCCCGCCATGTTGCACCACCATGTTTCTACAGTAGCCCTGATTGACCAAACACTGGCTCTAGAGAGGGCCCTCTGCGTTTTTTGTGAGTTTCACAGCCACCGTAGGTTCTCCTACACGCTTGGAAGGGGAGGGAGAGGGGGAGCGATATTCAGTTGGTTGCAATCTGCTATCTCACCGCTAGATGCCACTAAGTCCTACACACTGGACCTTTAAAATGCAAAAATTATCAACAATGTATTCAACAATAAAACAATTTGAACAATTTGAGTTCAAAATTAGGAACATTTTGTGTTGAAAGTTTTGCGCATTAAAACTATGTTGTAACAATTGAGCCAAAGTTATAGTAAAATATTGTAAATGATTATGTATTTTGATGCATTTGCAGATACAAAATAAACATTTAGTTTAAAACATGTAGTTTTGCATTTGTTGTTCAGGAGGCAGACAGTGAAGTCAGACTGACCTGAAGGCAATGGAGAATCAGGTCAGGTGCAGTGGTACAATATAGACATAGCATAGTAGCAGGCATAAGTTTGTCAATATTTAATAACAATTTATGGCACTCAAGGTATAGAAGGAAAAGAGCAACTGTCAGTGTGTCTATGTAAACCATGGCCTTGTTTCCCAGGAAGTCTTGTATGAGGCACAACTGGAACAGATCCATCCCATATCTGGATTGCGTGGTCAAACCTATGATGGTGCAGCCAATATGGCTGGAAAGTACACAGGAGCGCAGGCAACGTTGAAGAGAAAGCAGCCATTTATGTGCGCTGTGGTAAACACTGTGGGTACATCCCAAGTCTCTTGTATGATATAACCCTGCTCCACTTCACTTGAAATGGAGTTCTGGTCCTCCATTTTGAAGGCCGTCTCAAAGCTCCTATTCCTGCTCTGAGGAGTGAGGAGGATCTCTGAGGAGCCATGAGTGAGGATACATGACAGCAGCCTTCACAGGCAGACATGCCCTCTTATTGGATATCAGTTATTGATTGGGCACTGCAGCTGATCAGACTGATCTGATACAACATTAATGAGTGAAGAAAGATTACAGATTAAATTTAAGTGTATCACTCCCAAGTTTAATATTTTATTTGTTTTCTGATTCACCATCTAGTTAAACATCTGTGTTAATTGTCGGTCTGATCAACAAAAGAACCATAAACAACTTTCTTCATTTATTACAAAGATTTTTCTTTTCATGATCTGTTATTTCCCCCATGAACTGTTATTATGGATAAAGTTAAAGTCAGGGAGAGTCTGTCTGTCAGCAAGAAACAGTTTAAATACTTTATATTTATATTATACATAATTTGTCATCATATTTATTCAGTCACGTAAGGCTGAAAATTCCTGAGCATCGAGTTTGATAAGAGTTACATCATTTCAGTTTTCCCTGAAACATTTAGTCAAATAAATAATTTCCAGTGTATAGCCCTAATTATATTCTGGGTTATCAGATAATGAATTTGCAATCAGAATATTAACAAATACAGATACAAATAATAAAGAAATAATATATGCTTTCTGCCAGTAGAAATGGTTCCTGTGCCTCTGAGCGTTACACAGTACACAGTATAAATACAGAATGCAGGTTTTTATTCATGTGCAGGTGTTTGTTGAACTGGTAACAGACTGCAGAGAGAACTGATAATTTTGCACCTTTATTAGTATTATCACAGTGCACATGTGTGCAAATACAAACTCCATCAAAAGTCGCTATGGCTGTGATCAGCTGCCGGCATCATCAGAAACAGACATCGCTTCACGTGACGCTTCAGAGGAAATGTCATCTCATTTCTCTAAAAACATGTTTCCTCGTTTCCTCTCTCATCACTTGATTTGAGGAAAACGTGGATGCAATTCAAGAGACTTGAGATGTAGCCACTGTAATCCTCATCACACACGCTGTTTTTGTGTTGCTTGTATGGCTACAGGACTTTAACTGTATATTTCAGATATGTACTGGAAACCACCCATAAAGTGATGCCAGAACTACTCTGTTGTGAACTATTTCTGGTTTATTCCTACCTGTGATTGTTCAAACTTTGTGTGAACTTTGCATGAACTGTAGCGGTGAACATCTCTAATGACAAATTCCAACGCTTCATGAAAGTGGTATTTATTTTTTCACTTTATTGACACAGTTTATTGATTTCCGTATTTACTTATACAGAACAGCACATTCTCCACTGGTTATTTTTATTTATTTTCTACTAACATTATTACAACAATCAGTTTTTATTTGAATTATTTTTAGTTTCAGATTCACACAAATAAAATAAATAGTTAAATGTTTTTTCAAGTCCTGTTTTTGGCAAATTAGCAAATACTTACGAAATAAAGCAAATGTTTTACAGAATGTGTGTATGCACGTGTGTGTGTGTATGACAGAGAGCATGTTTATACACTACTATGCATATTGGTCATCTGACAAATCTTACTGTTTCAATTAATTTTAGTTTGTTTCACTGCAACACGTAGCTCAGTGGGTTTCTTTCTGGAAGCTCCATTGTAGGAATTTTAAAGTGCCTCCTGTTTCTCTCCATCTTCTCTATCTCCTTCTCTCTGTACTTCTCTCTTTGTGTCATTTCTTTACCTTTTTGCTACCTCTGTCTACATTTTTCTCTTTTTTTTCTTTTTCCTCATCTTGAAATCAGTTGTATTTTTCATCCATATCGGAAGAAGGTTGCAATGTTTTCATATGTGAGAAAACACACATCTGGTGTCTTATTACAGGACATCACACATCAACAAGTGTTTACCAAGTGTTACAGGCATCCGTTAGTCGGGGACTTTACAAACATGTTGAGCAAAGATACTGTTTAGAGGTCTGTACAAAGGATCAGTCAAAGTGTTGGCCTGGTCCAGGGCCTTAATCTTAATATTTTTTTCCACTTTCACTGAATAATTTTTTTAAACCAACTTCAGTCCTGATCATAACTACCAAATATTCATTCATTTTCAGAATTTTAACCCTTTAAATGCCAGTTTTTGTGATGACACCACTCATTTTTATAAAACTAAAAACACAAAAAAGTTAATATTTCCAATATACTAAAGGCAAGTGGGATTTTTTTTTTGGATTATCACAGTCTGGGATATGTCAATGATTAGCAGCAACATTGATATTTATGCATTATTATTTTTTGTGCAGTGTCAGATTAAAAAAAACATTAAAACCCCATATTAGGGACCTAAAATTCTATTGGTACATATTTTTTCTAAAGAGGAAACAGGAGAAAATGACTCAATCAGCTGGAAAATAGTAAAAACTACAATTTTGAAGCCATGGCTTCAGGATGAAACCCTTATAAAACAGAATCCATGGTTTTATCTTACAATTAACCTTGGGATCAAAAAATACAGTTTTTATGGATTTACACTGGGCCATTTTTTTCATAAGGATTTGAGTGTCTGTATTTTGGCTACAGGCACACACACGCACACACACAGACACAGCAGTTTCTCCATACACACACATACACCACATTTAGACATCCCTAGCTACACATACAACTCACTGAAGCTGTAATATACTTGGCTGCAGTATTCATAATAGAGGATTAATGCCCCCTAGTGGAACCAGGAAAATAGCATGCACTTTGCACAAAGGGTTAAAAAAAATGAGTCAATCAGCTGGAAAATAGTAAAAACTAAAATTTTGAAGCCAGGGCTTCAGTTTGACAGTCTTATAAAACAGAAAGCATGAATTTATTTAGTAGGAACAATCGATCAAAAAATGTGGTTTTAATGGGTTTCAGTGGGACCTAAAAGGGCCCTAACATGCTGAAAGGTAGTATTGTTTCTACACAGTGTATTATAGACGTAATATAGGATCTGTGGTTGAATTATCAAAATTCAATAAAAATCACACATTACACATATTTGACAAATATCATGGCTACAGCATAATCACAGCCAAATTGGTTGAAAAAATAAAACGTTAAAGGCCCTTTTAGGTCCCTAGTGAGGCACAAGGGTTAAAAAGGCTTTTTCAATAAACAGCAACACTGTCTTGCTCTTTTTTTTAATATGTGAAAAGTCACTGCAGGACACATGCTCCCCTTTCAACTGATTAGGGTTTAGGTTGTTTTTTGTTTGTCTGGGAACTATTATTTTGGATACTAAGTCAGGCGAAAAAAATCAGTGCAGCAAAACTTATGTGTAAATAGGATTATCATGAAAACATTTGTTCTAACATTCTGTAGTTGTATCGAATATTTTTAGTCAGTCAGATGTGCTTAGCTGATCTGCAGCACAATCAGTAGCTTTTTGGTGTTTCAGCTATATTTTCTCTTTATAGTGGAAGCATGAACTGAGCTAATCTTAGTCTGAAAAGATCCTGATCATTGTAAAAATGTAGTGAACACAGTCCTGATGCAGCAGGAAATGTGAGGACTTAGAATCGGGATGAAAAGCATAAACTTTTCTACTCATTTTGTGAAAAAATCAGGGTATGCCTTTCAACTGTATGAGTACAGGGGAGTTTCAGACATTTTTCTGTCAAGGTTTTTCTGGCTCTGGCACGGGACGATGACGTCAGCCTACAGTACAAAGCTCTGATTGGAAACAGCCATCAAAGAGCACAACACCAGACCTACTTGAATCACTGGAAAAAAAACTGGAGATGTTGATCATGATGGTCAAAACTACAAAATAAGACCCAAGTTGTAATAAACAGGTGTCATCTTTTTGAAATCAGTCACATGTTTGTCCTCTGCAGACACAGGTGTAATTCTAGTCATTCCTTTCTTTCCTAACAAAAATGATTAGCGTGCGCTTCAAGATGTGGTGAAGAGGGAGTTGACCCTGAAAGCAGAGCTCTTGATTTACCTTGTTCTACCCTCCAGAAGTCATCTGGCTGAGACACATGTTCAGGTATTTGCCATTCCTTCTCAGAACCTTCTTACTCTGCCCGTGTATCAGCATATCAGCATATCCTGCTACCAGCAGGATATGCTGATATCCTGCTACCAGCATTACTGATCCATGATAGTCTGCCATCACAGGAGTCAGTCTAGTGGTTCTCACCACTAGTAACTAGTGACATTCATGAACAAATGAAAGATGTGAATAACAAGGGTTATCTTTGTATGTGCAATTCATCTTTGTATGTGCAATTCATGTCAGCTTCAGTTTTCCTCTACTCCATGATGATGCCTGTGCGCTTTAAAGATGGTGGAGAGAGCTTTTTTGTTGACATTAGGTCTCTGCTCACCAACCTTGAGCCTTTCATTGCATTTCAGTATACAGGGTCCATTGGTAGAACATTGAAGAACAAACCAAAGTTTTAATGTTCTGAGTAACGATGTCATCTTTTTTTGTTTGTTTTGTTTTTTGACTGTTTCACTGATGTTCAGGCAATGGATTCGAAACTTATGCAAACAGAAAACAATCTAGCTACAAAGTCAATTCAGTAGTTTTTCTAGAGCTTTCAATCACATCACATGATCTTCCTCAGGGTTAGGATTGGGTTAGATAGAGTTTGCCCAGTTGTCATGGGTACAATATAAATTCAAGTTGCTGTTTTCTTCCATGTTGGCTTAAAAGCTGAGCATACTTCATCTGCTGAAGATCATGTGATATGATTAAAAGCTCCAGAGCAGCACTAAAAGGACCTTGTGGTGAGATTCCTTATTCAACTGCTCTTTCTATGAACTATGAACCTTGACAAATGTGATTAAATAATTAATATTAATGTGAATTAACATGACATCATTATAATATCTGTTTTTGGAAAGAAGTGATCGATATATTATCATATTAACTATGTTAAATATAAAACTTCCCATGTACTCAAAGATGTGCATACTGTGTCCTTTGGATCAGGTTAAAAGTAGCTTATTAGCTCACATATTTTGATGTAATTTAATTTATGAAAATGTGTAATTGTGGACCACTCAACTATGTTGTGTGTGCTTCCAGTATTTTTATTCTCTTAAAAGGTAAGTCTCTAATAGACTTAGTTTCTTAGTTTCTTAGTTTCTTCAAAATAGCCCTTACACAGCCTGGAGGTGTGTTTGGGGTCATTGTCCTGTTGAAAAATAAATGATCGTCCAACTAAACGCAAACCGGATGGGATGGCATGTTGCTGCAGGATGCTGTGGTAGCCATGCTGGTTCAGTGTGCCTTCAATTTTGAATAAATCCCCAACAGTGTCACCAGCAAAACACCCCCACACCATCACACCTCCTCCTCCATGCTTCACAGTGGGAACCAGGCATGTGGAATCCATCCGTTCACCTTTTCTGCGTCTCACAAAGACACGGCGGTTGGAACCAAAGATCTCAAATTTGGACTCATCAGACCAAAGCACAGATTTCCACTGGTCTAATGTCCATTCCTTGTGTTTCTTGGCCCAAACAAATCTCTTCTGCTTGTTGCCTCTCCTTAGCAGTGGTTTCCTAGCAGCTATTTGACCATGAAGGCCTGATTCGCGCAGTCTCCTCTTAACAGTTGTTCTAGAGATGGGTCTGCTGCTAGAACTCTGTGTGGCATTCATCTGGTCTCTGATCTGAGCTGCTGTTAACTTGCGATTTCTGAGGCTGGTGACTCGGATGAACTTGTCCTCAGAAGCAGAGGTGACTCTTGGTCTTCCTTTCCTGGGTCGGTCCCTCATGTGTGCCAGTTTCATTGTAGTGCTTGATGGTTTTTGCGACTCCATTTGGGGACACATTTAAAGTTTTTGCAATTTTCCGGACTGACTGACCTTCATTTCTTAAAGTAATGATGGCCACTCATTTTTCTTTAGTTAGCTGATTGGTTCTTGCCATAATATGAATTTTAACAGTTGTCCAATAGGGCTGTCGGCTGTGTAGTAACCTGACTTCTGCACAACACAACTGATGGTCCCAACCCCATTGATAAAGCAATAAGGATAAGGCACACCTATGAAGTGAAAACCATTTCAGGTGACTACCTCTTGAAGCTCACCGAGAGAATGCCAAGAGTGTGCAAAGCAGTAATCAGAGCAAAGGGTGGCTATTTTGAAGAAACTAGAATATAAAACATGTTTTCAGTTATTTCACCTTTTTTTGTTAAGTACATAACTCCACATGTGTTCATTCATAGTTTTGATGCCTTCAGTGAGAATCTACAATGTAAATAGTCATGAAAATAAAGAAAACGCATTGAATGAGAAGGTGTGTCCAAACTTTTGGCCTGTACTGTATATATATATATATATATATATATATATATATATATAGTGTGTGTGTGTGTGTGTGTGTGTGTGTGTGTGATTGATCATCTTCAGCTAAATAGCCATAACAAAAGTCTGTAATTACCACAGATATCCAGTAGAGGTCTCTCCTGCAAACATAGTGAAACAAGGCAGGTCAATACACAAGATTCTGCATTGACCTTTACGTAGGAGAGCTAACACAATGAGATATAGGTTATAATATTCTACATTTTTCTGATGTCAAACTACCAATGAACTGTTTGTGTTGGATTTAAGATTTTCCTCACTGTAAATTTCTGTATACAACGTTTGTTGTTTCTGGGACTTCACCTTTACAACTGATTTGACTGATTTTGATTTTACTGTACTGTATGACTGTCATGAGGCCAAAAGGGAAATAAAAATGAAATAATTTTGAATTTAAAAATGAAAGGATTTTTGGTATTTATTGTTCAATAAGTGTATGTCAGAATGTGGAGAATTGGCCAACAGGGTGAAAAGGTCATTTCTCATTTCACTGTGAGTTCAGTTGTGATCGTGGGACAGTTTGGGCTCCTGAGTGGCTTAAAGCAGGGTTTTATATGGTTTGGACCAAACACATCATGTCCTTCCATATCAGCTGTGGAGTCTGTTGCATTAATAGAAAGAATACTTCTGGAAGAATTTAACAGACAAAAGAACAGTGTTACTGGGAAAATTCAGTAGCAGCTGAAGGAATACTTGCAGTATATTGTACATTTCCAAGGTGTTACTGGTCTAACAACACTTCTTCATTCTAATTTCTCACTCCACAATTAGTAAACCAAACTGAGCAATGTTTTCCTTTTTTGGTGATTCAATGTCCTGGAATAACCTTTTGAATATAGAGGCTCAATTGATGTTTTTAAGTATAATCTTGAGGCACATTCACACATTGACTACACATCTATGTGACTCTCAACTGATAAGAAAATTCAATATACGCCCATTTATCTGCTATACAATATTTGGTGGTGGATCTTTAGTTTACAATTTGGTTACAAAAATACAAAGTTGCATAATTGACTTTTGAAAATCTTGAAATACCATGTCAAAATTATGACTTTATAAATTAAAATTAGCTGACTGAGTCAAAATCCTGCCTTACTAATCAGAATTATAATAGATCTATATACTAAACATAAATCACCAAAATTTTGATTTAGAAAGCAATATGACCTGTTTCTCATAAATTTGATGTATATCAAGTTTAACTTGAGAAAAGCCCTTTTTTTTACTTTGTAGGCCTATTCTATAATTTTGATTTACCATAATTACATTTTTTTAATCATCAATTTTTGTAATATTCTGTTATGAATAGGCGTCCATAAGCATGGACCTCTTTGTCTGAGAGTAAAACTAGTTCTGTAGTCCAGTCTAACATATCCGTGTCAGTCCTGCCCTGCAGAGGATGCCATGAGACACCATCCTTTTGTTTTTTTTGTTTTTTTTTTTCACCAACATCCTTTTTGATAGTGAGCCAGGAAGCAGAGAGAGCAGATCTCCCGAGAGACGGAATGAGACAAATGATCAGTCTGTGAGATGTGCAGGACACCTTTTTACCAGAAGTGTCCTGTTAACCTTCACTGTGATGGTATAGGAGGATTGTGGGAGAGGATACACGTGACTGAATCCGGTAAAGTGCTGTGGTCTGTCGGTAAGGAGTCGAGGAGGGAGACGGATATGTGAGCGGTCCTGTCAGGTAAGATCACGTTAGCTGGATTTTAAACTCAAACACGGCATGTTGGGGGATATGAGAGCTATGTTCGACTTTCTGGGGAGCTCGTCTGTCAGGGTCTAAGCAAACTGATAAAGTATTTGGGCAGTAATCTCTGTTTTTGTTTACAATGGCGTCGAATACTGCGTCTGATTATCGGGGTCAGTCAGTAAAAACACACATTAGCACGTAGATGATGGTTTCATTGCGCCTGTAGGTTCCTGTGTAATCAGACAGGTGGGGGGGCTGACAGCCTGCAGCGGATCACCTGTAGATTCCGACAGTGTGACAAATGTGACAAGAGTGAAGCCAGGAGCTGATTGGCTGTGAGGTTAATGTAAAATAATATATAGGCTGCAGTAAGATGAGTAATTTATGTTAAAAACGCACTGAGCTGGTGATCCGTGGGTTAAAAAAAAATAGTCTAAAGGTAAAAAAAAAGGTAAACCGAAAAAAACCTATTTTTTTTAGAAAATGTTTTTCATTCTTTTAAACAGCAGTACCACGGGTGTGCATTAAAGGATAAGGCTGGTGATTTTCTATATGTTTCTTATTGTCAACAAATCTCATGTGCAAAGCCAAACCAACAATGAATTAATCTACTTATAAGTATTGTGTATCTTATTCCTCTGTGCCATAGACCTCCGTTGTTGTCCAAAAACAATTAAAAACACGTCAGTGAGCCACACTGCTGCACTGGGTGACATGTGACTTTGTCCATGAAGGCAATGGTTACCGTAGTTTGTTTAGAAACGGCTCCAAAGACTAATAACTTGGTTCTTTGAGAAATTTACAATGTAGTAACCTACAAACTCAAGAGGTTGTGATATGTAGCACAACAAGCTAGCAAAGCTGTGTAAACAGAGCTGCTCGCACATGCTCAGTAGTGTCTGCCATACAAGGAACTGCTCTCCTGAGAGTGAAAATGTGATCACTGTTATTAGTGTTTGGAGCCGATTCCAAACAAACTACAGTAACCATTGCCTTCATGTACGAAGGAACATCACCCAGTGCAGCAGTGTTGACGTGTTTTTAACAGAGGAATAAGATATATTGGCTTTGGATACACACACAATACTTGTAAGTTGGATCAATTCATTGTTGGTTTGGCTCTGCACATGAGATTTTTGTTGACAGTAAGATATATATAAAATCGCCAGCCATATCCTTTAAGTGTGGAACTAAAGCTGAGAAGCTATTAGCTTAGCATAGCTTAGCTGGTGGAGAAGAAACAGCTAAAAAGACAGTGAATATTCAACATTCATTAGGTGGACAAACAGAACTCCTAATAAATGCTAATGTAAAATCCCTTAAGTAAAAAAATAAATGCCACAAGATATATAAAAATATATACATAATATATAATAATATGTAAACTAACGATGTAAACATTTAAAGGAATAGTTTGACATTTTTTGGTACAGCGCATATGAGCTGACTCCCCCTAACATGACAAATAGTTGTTTTCATATTACTCTTTGTGTATGGATTAAACATACAAGATACAATGTGTTTATTAGTGACCTTTAGGGCTGGTAGGTGTAGGCCTATTATCTAGCTGTCTTCCAGTCTATGCTAAGCTAAGCTACTCGCCTCCTGGCACAAGCTCCATATGGAAAAGTTCAGTGTCTGGGGAAACACATTTTTTTACTCAGTTTCTGAGAATTATATAAGAAAGGCAATACCATCCTCCAACCATTTACTGGTTCCACCTTCTCAAATGTGAGGATGTGCAGCTTTCCTCTGTTTTATATGATTGTAAATTGAATATCTTTGTGTTTTGAACTGTTGGTCTGAAAAAAATATGCAATATCAAGACGTCACCTTGAAGTCAGAGAAATTGTGACTTTTTTTCAGTTTTTGCTATTTTATGACATTTCATAGACAAAAAAGTAACTAATGATAATAATTAAATAATAATTGCAGCAGTTGGCAGCCTTAGTTGTTGGTAAATCAGTAGTTTTACAAACTGAATTTGAGAAAGAAAACCAATGGATCTGTTGCTTTTTATCATCAAAGTAAGTCATTTAAAACATTTATTCAAAATGTTTTTTTCATTTTATTACGAATAACTTCTACTTTGTGAGTTATTGAATGGTTGCTTACAGTTTGCTGTAGCAGCACTGTGGGCTACAGTAAAACTACTTAAAATGTGAACTAAACTGTTTCAAACTGTTATATAGACTGTAAAGCCATCCGAGGCAAATTTGTGATTGTGGGTTATATAAATATGACTCCTCCATGGATGGCATGTCAGTGAAGCTCCATAAAGATGCTGCTGCTGCTGCTGGCTGTGGTTTCTGCACTAGCGTCTTTACAGACTACATGCCAGGTTTCAAGGGCTTTGTAAATACCACAAGTAATGAAAAGAATGTAGACAACTTCACTGCCTGGTGCCAGTTCTCCTCATTACTGTCATCAATGCCTTGCTAAAACAACAAATCTCTTCATTTTCCAGTTCATTTTCAGTATTTGGCACTTCTCAGTCGACAGTGTACAACATGTCATCCACCTGTAGGAGGGTGTATGTGTATGTCTGACAATAGGCTAAATGCTACACATAGCCATCATGTTGTAGATGATGTGCACAGCAGTTGTCATAATCTGACAGATTCAGCTTGATTTATCTGATGTTTCATTAGTCACTGGCTGGAAATGTGGTGCAGTATGCACTTTCATTACTATGTTAAGTTTGACATAGAAGCCTCCGACAGTCCTCGTCCAGATTCCTCAAAGATTTTTATCAGAAGTCAAACCATCTTGTATGGCTTTTCCCTTTCCTTTTTAAAAATTAGTTTCCATTTTTTTCTATTTTTCCATTAAATGACCTTACAATATAAAAGTGACAGAAACTGAGTGGTATGGATGCTGCTGTTACCTCACCAGCAGGCTTTTATCACATCACATTCATATTCATTATAACCATGTGATTCATCTACAGTACACCCTGTGTCCCATCCAGCGTGTGCACACCGGATACATGACAAAATTAAATATATTTATACATGGCAGCATACAGAAAGAAACTGATACATTTCTTTAAATGTGTTGATGGGCATTACTGAAAAATACAACTCAATGTGGAAATTGGCCCCAGTTTCTTGAAATCTGGATTTTATCAAGGAGGAAATTTGTAACTAAAATTTAAAAGTATATAACATGAAATTAAGGCAAAGAAAGCAAAGATTTCACGTTGTTTGATGAAATTAAATTATAGTGAATAAATGTATCTTTAAATCCAGCAGATGGGGGATGTAAAAACAAGACTAGGTCCAAACCTAGTATACAGCTGAACCAGCCTTCAGCCGAACACTGGTGTAACTTCATCACTCAGTCAGGGAGTCAGGGGACAGATGTGTTTGTAGGGCTGGCCCCGCTGTTGTGGTCCAGCTAAAAATAATGTGATCAAATCTAAAAATATTTAGGGTGAGAAAAAAACAAATTGCACCAAAGTCCCTCAATCAAGAACAAATTCAATTAAGCAACTAATGACTATTTTTTTTATTGTTTAATCAGACTTATATTTTCCATCTATAAACTGTCAGAAAGAAGTGAAAATTTTTCCAAAGTTAAAGGTGACATCTTCAAATTGCTTCTGTTGTCTGACCAACAGCCCAAAACTCAGATTTTCAATTTACAAATTAATGACTGTAATGTGGCTTTGCCTGCATAAATCACTTAAAACTAAAGCTTGAGGTGTAACATTAACACTGCCCCTTTGGCTGAACCTTGACCCCAGGTAATCTTTCCCACCTGTCAACTGTGGAATCGCTCCCAGCCAGAGTTCGTTCTCTCTCTCTCTCTCTCTCTCTCTCTCTCTCTCTCTCTCTCTCTCTCTCTCTCTCTCTCTCTCTCTCTCTCTCTCTCTCTCTCTCTCTCTCTCTCTCTCTCTCTCTCTCTCTCTCTCTCTCTCTCTCTCTCTCTCTCTCTCTCTCTCTCTCTCTCTCTCTCTCTCTCTCTCTCTCTCTCTCTCTCTCTCGTACATGTCTTGACAAGCCGAGAAACAGCAGGGGAGGGAGGAGACAAGAAAAAAAAAACAAGAAAAACCGGAGAGCATGAGAAAGAGAGACTGAGAGGGAGGTGTGTGGTGAGGACGTGAGAAAGAAAGGGGAATTCCATGCTGAAGCTGCAGTCTGGGATCGATGCTTGAAATCTTTACGAGAAGCGGGACAGAAACTGAGGAGAGAAGACTGTAGCTGTAAGTGGAAGACAGAGGACGAGTCAGGCAGGGGAGGGGTGAGATACAGTGTCATTATATCTTTGAATAACATGCTGTCAGTTCCTCTCTTGACTCATTCCTTCCCCGTCTTTCTGATTACTGACAGAACAGCTCCAAGATCTCCAGGAGAGGCTCGAAGAACGGTGGTAACTATGAATCCTCCTCTTTGTTTTGCCGTGTCAAACCCAGCAACAAAAAAGTCCAGACAAATCCAAATGAAGAGGTGAAGCACCAGCTGACTTAACCTTTCGCTGACTCCTCTTCTTGTCAGCCTTACTCCTGTAGACCTGCAGGGGAAGGACAGCTACTGATAATAATCACCTGATGCAACACTCTCAGGAACTGACAAACTGAGGAAATATCCAGGCTTTGTCCAGAGCAGTCACAAACTAGAGCTATCACCAGCTGCAGCTCAAACTAAAAGTTGGAGTAAAATTACTGAAGTAGCATGGGACGTGGAGTTCCGAGCACTGAGTTGTCCCCTGGATGTCAGACGCCCAGGAATCAATGAGCAGCAGTGGACTTGGCAGCAGCTCCAGCTTGCTTCAGGGCCGGCGTTTCTACTGTCGGGAATGGGCCCTGGACAAGCTGCAGCGCTGCCTGGATGCCCGCTCCATGCCGGGCCAGATGCCTGGGCTGCTGGTGACGGGGGGCCCTGGCGCTGGGAAGACCGCCCTGTGCACTGAGGTGGTGTGGCCCACCTCGAAGGCAGGGCTGGCAGTCGGCCTGGCATCTCGCTGCCTGGCCTCCCACTTCTGCCAGAGGGAGGACCAGAGGAGTACAGTCCTGTGGAGGTTTGTCATGTGCCTGGTGGAGCAGCTGAGGGCCTCACCTCTCCTCCCTCCTGGGTACAAAGAGATCCTCAACAGCCCGTCCGTATCCTCGGCTCTGGAGCCCCTCGCCTGTCAAAGAGACCCCGATGACACCTTCAAGAGGTTTGGATTTTTTTAAGTTTTCACTTCAAAATTCTCAAAATGAGGATGTCATTTCCACCGTTTTTTGATGTTACAGTCACAAGCTTGATCTTGAATTAGGTTTTATTGAAGTAGATTTGAGGGGAATCTGAAGGTTGTCAAATGAGAGGGGAAGAGGAAAGTTGCCAAAGGTGCACAGCGTGTATGTGCATGTTCAAGAGACTGGCTCATCCCTAGCTCAATACAGCAAAATGTATGTGCAGTATCATGTAGTGTAGATGGTCATAGAGCAGCTGAACAATGTTACATCCAACATGTGTCAGCAAGTAAGCAAGTGGTTGATCACGTTCAAATAACACACTGAAAACCTGTGCCACAAGTTCTTGTTTTGTAAACAGTGTTTTCAAACAATCGAGTGTTGTGACCAAAAACGTCCAGTATTTGTAGTCATTATAGACATGATAAATAATTCATAATGATGTAATCTTATCTATTGTCATCTTTAATCTGAGATCATAGACACTTTGATGACCCATTTTGTGTTTTGTTACATATGCACTCACTCATTAATCCACACCTTCCAACCAATCAGAATCCTGAATTCAGTGGCCATGGCATATGACAGTATATACCATGAGACATGGAGTCAACTGTCAGAGATTCTGCTATAACATTTATACCGAGGTGAAGTACTTTGATGTGTCAAGTATTTAATTTGCTGAATCAGCCCAAATATATTTCTGTGTGATCAATTTGTCCATAAACCGTTTCGTAATTGATTTCCATAATCTTACACAACATATAGTGAGATCACGTCACACATATACATATATAAACACATACAGTACGGGCCAAAAGTTTGGACACACCTTCTCATTCAATGTGTTTTCTTTATTTTCATGACTATTTACATTGTAGATTCTCACTGAAGGCATCAAAACTATGAATGAACACATGTGGAGTTATGTACTTAACAAAAAAAGGTGAAATAACTGAAAACATGTTTTATATTCTAGTTTCTTCAAAATAGCCACCCTTTGCTCTGATTACTGCTTTGCACACTCTTGGCATTCTCTCGATGAGCTTCAAGAGGTAGTCACCTGAAAAGGTTTTCCAACAGTCTTGAAGGAGTTCCCAGAGGTGTTTAGCACTTGTTGGCCCCTTTGCCTTCACTCTGTGGTCCAGCTCACCCCAAACCATCTCGATTGGGTTCAGGTCCGGTGACTGTGGAGGCCAGGTCATCTGCCGCAGCACTCCATCACTCTCCTTCTTGGTCAAATAGCCCTTACACAGCCTGGAGGTGTGTTTGGGGTCATTGTCCTGTTGAAAAATAAATGATCGTCCAACTAAACGCAAACCGGATGGGATGGCATGTCGCTGCAGGATGCTGTGGTAGCCATGCTGGTTCAGTGTGCCTTCAATTTTGAATAAATCCCCAACAGTGTTACCAGCAAAACACCCCCACACCATCACACCTCCTCCTCCATGCTTCACAGTGGGAACCAGGCATGTGGAATCCATCCGTTCACCTTTTCTGCGTCTCACAAAGACACGGCGGTTGGAACCAAAGATCTCAAATTTGGACTCATCAGACCAAAGCACAGATTTCCACTGGTCTAATGTCCATTCCTTGTGTTTCTTGGCCCAAACAAATCTCTTCTGCTTGTTGCCTCTCCTTAGCAGTGGTTTCCTAGCAGCTATTTGACCATGAAGGCCTGATTCGCGCAGTCTCCTCTTAACGGTTGTTCTAGAGATGGGTCTGCTGCTAGAACCCTGTGTGGCATTCATCTGGTCTCTGATCTGAGCTGCTTTTAACTTGGAATTTCTGAGGCTGGTGACTCGGATGAACTTGTCTTCAGAAGCAGAGGTGACTCTTGGTCTTCCTTTCCTGGGTCGGTCCTCATGTGTGCCAGTTTCATTGTAGTGCTTGATGGTTTTTGCGACTCCATTTGGGGACACATTTAAAGTTTTTGCAATTTTCCGGACTGACTGACCTTCATTTCTTAAAGTAATGATGGCCACTCGTTTTTCTTTAGTTAGCTGATTGGTTCTTGCCATAATATGAATTTTAACAGTTGTCCAATAGGGCTGTCGGCTGTGTAGTAACCTGACTTCTGCACAACACAACTGATGGTCCCAACCCCATTGATAAAGCAATAAGGATAAGGCACACCTATGAAGTGAAAACCATTTCAGGTGACTACCTCTTGAAGCTCACCGAGAGAATGCCAAGAGTGTGCAAAGCAGTAATCAGAGCAAAGGGTGGCTATTTTGAAGAAACTAGAATATAAAACATGTTTTCAGTTATTTCACCTTTTTTTGTTAAGTACATAACTCCACATGTGTTCATTCATAGTTTTGATGCCTTCAGTGAGAATCTACAATGTAAATAGTCATGAAAATAAAGAAAACGCATTGAATGAGAAGGTGTCCAAACTTTTGGCCTGTACTGTATATCATGGAGGTTTTTATCCATATCACCTACTCTACGATATTGGTATATATTACCATATGGAAAATGTATTTTAAAAAATCATGTATTACATCAATCACACTGATGTTCAATGCAGTTAAACATTTTTTGTAGGTTGTTGTAAAACAAAACCTAAAATAATTTGTGAGCTTTAATTTACAGTTTGACATCACTAATATCTATATATATGATGAAACTGATAAATAGACTGAATCAGCTGCAATATCAGCAACACTGCAATAAAACGCCCATGTACATATATATAAAAAGCTCTTTGCCCCCAAAAAAAGTGAGTGAGTGTCAAACACATTGGCAGCTCCTGCTCATGTTGTGGCAAAAAGCCTTAAAGCTTTCCTAACTCATAAAAGCTTTAAGACTGCAACCATTTTTTTCTAAATAGAGGTGATTCTCTGCAGGTGTTTAGACTGTCAACAACCTGTGAATGTAAAGCCATGTGGCTCATTATCAGTGAAGTAAAGACAGGCAGGGACACAGGAAAAAGACTGCACTTACTATTCTTCCTCATCTTATATTTATTCCTCCTCTCATAATGCAGTCCATTCACTGCACACACAATGGGCCTCCAGTGTGAATGAATGCTACAGTGTTATTTACGACACAACATCCTTTCAGAGAGAGGGGGAAAAAGAACAAAGAGGTGAAAAATGCCTCTCGTACCCCGGTGACTGTCTCAGCTGCAGTCAGTGAGGTCACCCTCCTCACCAGGACTTTTTCACTCTCTCCCGGTGTGTTTACTCTGCGATGAGTTGGAGCCCTTTTACACTCCTCCCGTGTTTGCTCTTCTCTGGTGTGAAGTGCCGGGCTGGATTCCACATTCCCCTCAGACTGGCTCGCAGCCAGCAGCTGTTTGTGTTTGGAGCTCTGGGGGCAAAACGCCGCCATGTGAGAACAGCCGTTGACAAACTGATGAAACATGGGCTTGAATTGCTAGTGAAAGAGCGCACATGGGTTGTATGCCTTGAGCAAGTTGGTAGCTCTCTGTAGTCAGCAAGTTGTTAACCCCTCACTGAACTTTAATGTAGTGCTGGTCCCTCTGCCTGGAAGCTTCTGCCTTTAGATTTAAAGTGAAAGTGCTTTCTCTTCTGACTGCTGATTTGGATGTGATACAGGTCGCTTTCACACCTATACTGTGGTTTGATTATGTTGGTATGGACCAGAACTATGTTGGTTAGTTCTGGTCCATTCTGTGTTTACAAGTAAGCATGAAGTCACATGGACTGACAGTTTTGGTGACAGTAAGTCACAAAAGAGCTTACAAAGAAATAATTGATTATGAGCATAATTAGTCAAGACTACAGCTGGACCTCATACTGTACAGTATGTGATAAATAATGACAAGCAGAAACAAGATGAAAAAGAAGCATCTTGCATATCATGTGCCGACATACATACCTGTTACCATGGCTACCATATGATCTTTCATCTTTCATATTCATATTTACATTGCTTATAAAGATGTTTTTCTTTTAAGTTCACAGTAGTTGATTAAAAAAGTTGATCATAAAATCCTGGAGTTGGTCTGTGTAGCTTTCACACCACAAATGATTTGCACCAGAGTTTGCTTAAAAGGATACTCCACTGATTTAGCATTGCTCTCCTATAACACTCTTTTTATGTCTTTTTTTATTCCACACATTCTTCTACCTTGTCAAAACCTGGTGCCTACATTACCCACACTGCGGGCAGTTTGGTTGGTGATTTGGGTGTGTTATGTTAGTGCAATAAATGTAGCCTGAAGTGCTAGGTTCATGCAGAGATGAGGAGTGGGCTACAGAGGTCTGGTAATCTCACTTCTTTCTAACTCCACACCCCCAGATTTTTTTTTTAAATCTTCAAGCTTGTAATCTCCAGCCCCAAATGATGCAAGTTATCAGATTTTGTACAGCTCCCCCTGGAGCTATAAAAGGCTTTATACAACTTTTAGGCAGTAGTACACTGATCCCCACCAAAAAGGCAAATGCACCAGAGTTTGTTTGAGCTACAGCTACTGTAGGTGTGAAACTCACCACTTTGTAAACTCTCCTCCTGCCGACTCTGCTACCTGGCCAGAAAAGGTCATCATCACAGTAAACATTGAGAAAAAGTTGGAGGAGATAAATACCAGCTACGATCCCGACCACATAGGCCCTGTTTACACCTGGCATTAACATGCATCTCCACATGCATCTTGAGTGACTTGTGACTTGTGATCGGATCTCACTTCCCCGCTATATATGCAAATAAACAGGTACATCATTTCTGTTTGAAAAGACCAAATTTGTTGTTTTTAACTGGCGGGAGGACCGTCCAAAGCTGTGTTCAACAGGATTAACAAATATACAATGCATTGTGTGCCCCCTCAAGAAAATCAAATGCCCATCTTATTGATTTATTCTAGTGACGGTTCTGAATATATATATATATATGCCGCAATCTCCCCGCAGCTGCGTCTCCCCATTGAGAGACGCGGTGTGCATTTACACACAAGGCACAGCAGTGTAACTTCATTGATTGATTATTTAAATCTCCCGATCTAGGATCAAATGCTAATTATTGTTCTGTGTTTTTCTCCACATCCAAAAGGTCAGCTGTTACACACACACACACACACACACAGTCCAGGTTCATACAGTGAAATTGTTTGGAGTAAAGCAGCTGTCCTCCTGATAAATCCTGAGCTTCATTATGTCGAGCGGTGCAGCAAAACTAAAAACTGTAGTTATCAACTTGACAGGACAGATGTTTAATGGTTTAATTTCTATTCCAATTGCCAATTTGAAGATGAAAACGGGTTAGTGGAATGGGAAAAACAGGAAAAATGGGTTTTGTTTTTTTAATTCACTTGAAAAACGGAAAAACAAAATAATGAATTTCTTTATCCTGTTATCAAACAAGTTGAACACGGCTTTGGACGGAGGGTTCATGGACTGGGAGGCAGCAATGCAATTCCCGTGCCTAGTCTGCCGGAAAATAGAGGATGTCAGTTGAGTAGGTGGTCCTTCAATGTGGCCCAGGACACCTTGCATTTACACTGCTAAAAGAATGTGGCCACATGCGGCCCAGACCACCTCCGATCCCCGTGCCTCCTCCATGCATCTTTGGTGTGTTCACACCTGTACTTAGAGCTGTCCACTTGTGATCGGATAACCCAAGGCACATGTTAATGCCAGGTGTAAACAGGGCCATAGACAAGCAAGACCATCTCTGCATCTATCTCAACATCGGCGGAAACACTGAGGTAAACGTTAGGGGATTAAACACCAGCTGTTAACCCAGCCACATGGAACTTCTCTGCCAAACATCCTGCTAGCCAATGTACAGGCGTTGGATAATGAACTGGATGACCTCCGTGCTTGCATCAGTTTCCAATGGGATATCAGGAACTGTAATGTCCTTTGTTTCACCGAAACTTTGCTAAATCCTGGAATACCAGACAGCGCCATTCAACCAGGTGACTCTTTTTCTGTATATTGATCTGACAGAACCGAGGATTCTGGCAAAAAAAGGAGGCGTGTGCTTTACGGTGGATAAGGATTGGTGTGACAGTGGAAATATTAAAATCTGATCTGGAGTTATTGTCAATTAAATGCAGACTGCAATTTCAACCAATTTACATTGGTCATTATCACAGCGGTCTACATCCCACCACAGTTAAGTACAGAGGCTGCCCTGTCGGATCTTTGCAAAGACTTGAACTGCTCACAGACCAGTAATCCTGATGCTGCACTCATTGTAGCAAGAGACTTCAATCAGGCTAACCTTAAGAAGGTTATGCCTGACTTCCATCAATATATTGACTGCACCACAAGGGGAATAAACACTCTGGATCACTGCTACACACCATTCAAAAACAGCTACAGAGCAGAATCGTTACCCGTGTTTGGGAAGAGTGACCATGCAGCCATCTTGCTGAGATCAAAGTATGTAAACAAACTATGACGCATGCCCCCAGTGACGCAAAAGGTCAGGAAATGGTCAGGCCAATCAGAGGCTGCCCTACAGTCTGCACTACAATCTGGAGCACATTCCACGACACCACCATCAACGTCACCGATGACATCAATGGATTCACTGAGTCTGTGGTGGACCCAAAACTACAATTAAATCATTCTATAAACATAAAACATAGAAAACCAGAACCATCCGGGATGCCATAAACATACGCACTGCAGCGAACAATTAAGGGGTGCAGTCTGGAAATGGACAATTATAAAGCAGCAGCCTACAATGTAAGAAGAGCAGTAAAGGATGCAAAAGGGACTATGGGAAGAAAGGGGAACTACAATTCCAGGAGCAATCTCTAGCAAGTGAGCTAAACAACTTTTATGCTCACTTTGAAGCGAGCAGCAGCCAGCAAGCAAAAACAGCAAGAACAGTGCACCGGTGCACCTTTCACACCTATCACCCTTTCTGAACATGACGTCAGGAGGGCTTTCAAGCCTGTGAACACCAAGAAAGCAGCAGGACCAGAGGGTATCAGTGGGCGGATTCTCAAACTATGTGCTGGCCAACTAGTGCCGGTGTTCACAATGATATTCAACCTGTCCCTGGCTCAGTCTGTCATACCCACATGCTTCAAGAAGTTTACCATCAATCCTGTGCCCAAGACAACAAGACCAGCCTGCCTGGATGACTACAGTGGCACTTAACTCTGTTGTGATGAAGTGCTTTGAGTGGCTGGAGGATTATATCTGCTCCTCACTGTCCAGCACATTGGACCCACTACAGTTTTCCTAATGTCTCAATTGATCAACAGAAAAGACAACATAGCACACATCCTCCACACCATCCTATCTCACCTGGACAAGAAAGGGAGCTATGTGAGATTGCTGTTCACTGACTACAGTTCAGCGTTTAACACCATAGTTCCCTCCAGGCTTGTCACAAAGCTCAAGGACCTGGGATTAAACACCTCACTGTGAAAGTGGATCCTTGACTTCCTGATGGGCAGACCCCAAGTGGTGAGGGTAGGAGGACAGGAGGACACACCTCTTCTACCCTCATCCTTAAAACCGGAGCACCCCAGGGCTGCGTTTTGTGCCCCCTGCTGTACTCTTTGTGTAGCCACTTTTGACTCCAACACCATCATCAAGTTTGCTGACGACACAGCTGTGGTGGGCCGCAGATAACAATGAAAAGGCAAACCTGAAGGAAGTAGAGGACCTGACCTGCTGGTGTCAGGACAAGACTAAGGAGCTGATAGTGGACTTTGGGAAGAAGCGGGGAAGGAACTATGCTCCCTCAGCGGGTCCTCAGTGGAGAGGGTGGATAGCTTCAAGTACCTTGGTGTCCACATCACAGAGGGCCTGACCTGGGCGCTGCATACTGACTCAGTGGTATGAAAAGCAAGGCAGAGACTGTTTCACCTCAGACGCTTTAGGAAATTCCAGGTATCCTCTCAAATACTGAGGAATTTCTACTCCTGCACCATCGAGAGTGTCCTGACGGGGAACATCACTGCCTGGTACGGAAACAGTACCGAACAGGACCGCAAGGCCCTGCAAATGGTTAGTTCGGCTGAACATACAATAGGGGGTATTCTACCCTGCCTAAAGGATATTTACACTTAACCCTGCTGCGGTCAGGAAGAAGGTACTGGATACACCAGGCCACCGCTGAGAGGCTCAGGAAGAGCTTCTACCCTCTGGTCACTAGTCCTAAATGAGGTCACTGCTGAAGACTGCCCCTCCACCCCCCAATCATACACATATATTTATTACTATTCCTATACTATTTAAACTCTTTTTAATGCACAAATTGAAGGAACTGACATTTACTTTTAGTCTTTTTATATTGTTAGTCTAACTCATTGTTATTGCTGCCTATCTTGATCACTTATTGAAAAGTAGACTTTTCTTTCATCTGAATGATGCTCTAAAATAATAATAATACATGCACATCATTAAACAGTGTATTGTTGCTAAAAAGTAATTTTATAGCCTCTCTATCTCTGCCTGTAAAAAAATGCAATTTTACTTATATAAAACCTTAAAATGCATAAGGTTTGCATAACAAGTAACATGTACAGTAAGACGCTTGAACACAGCTTGAACACAGTTGTGACAGATCTGAAGTCATCAGGCAATTTGTTCCCGAGAACAAGTAATCTGGATCGAATTCTAGGTACAGTTAGAAGACAACTTAAGAGGTGTGATTGGGTTTTAGTCAGTGAGCAGGTCAGAAATAAACTGGGTGAGGTTGATTCTTTATTGCACTGGGAGCCAGTGAAGTGATTTAAGTACTGGAGTAATATGTTTGGCAGAGAGCCAGCCTCCTTATTTTGGGAGGTTTGATTGTAACATGCATCTCTCCACAAGTCCAGTTAAAGCTGAGGTGTCACGCACAAACCCACAGTCAGGGTCATGTAAGCTAGAGGGGGAGGAAAACCTTAACTAGCAATAAAAGGTTCATTACACTTCCCCTCCTCTGTAGAACTGAATGTGTGCCCGGAGAGGGAGTGTCACTTTAATCAGATGACTAAAACACACAGAGGTATGATAAACTTGTTGTAACCCAGATATAGCTGTCAACCAGGGCAGGGTTTAAAGCTGCTTTTAATTGCAGGGTATACTCAATGATAAAAGTCAAGGCTATGGTGTTGTTTAAATAATGAGGTGATTCATTGACATTAAGGCTTGGTCTTTTAAATATCCTCTATAGAAGACACTTCTTTGATGTGAAAGTAGGCTAAAGAAACATACTGTACATCAGAATGAGTGATTCATTGATTTAATTAAAAAATATATCAATAGATGAATCAATAATGAAACTAAGCTGCCAAATTAGTTGTAGCCCCAATGAAGTTAAAAAAAAATGTTAATCAGAAGTGTGAAATGACCACAGTTGTTCCCTTAGTTTTTTATAAGGGTGGTGGGCTACCTGGATTGAAAGATCACTTCTACTAACATCAGAAAAAGTAAAATATATTAAGAAGAGGCACTATTTCAGAGTGTGGCTGTTGTTTAGGCTGTCATCCAAAGACTGAATTCATCAGGAGATGAGATGCGTCAGGATATGGGTGGCTTACCGCCTCTGCTGAATAATTTCCTGGTGTAATCTTGTCATCCAATAAATGATGCAGCTCTTCCTAATTTCCAGTATGTGAGAGTCAAATATATAAATTCTATGTATGAAGTTTAATGGAGGACATCATTGTTCTTTGAGTCTTTCAGATCGAGGTGCAATTTCTATTGTAAGATTTCTGATTGCAACTCAAACAAGGCCGATTTGATTGAAGTATTATTTACCAAAGTCTTAATCAATATGGATGACTAATCCTACTTTACCCACTCTCTATGCATATATTAATCCTGAAACTGATAGTTAGCTATTGACCTCACGGTGTTCAGTTAATGATCCTGCTGCTTTCAGTTATTCTTTCATCTTCACAGCTTTTCACATTAGCCAGCTAACATTTTCATGTGTTTCTGGCATAACGGCTCTGTTTACAGCTCAGATGACCTCTTCCCAGTGTTTTATAAACACTTCTGGAGCTGTTTCCTTCCTGCTACTGTCACCGCATATTCTGCTTTTACAAGTTTGGAAACTTTGCTCAGTTGGATATTATTAGGCATCAACATCACATATGGAAAATACTCTGTTGATAATTTTGAGGCTGAAAAAAAAAAGAAGCAGAGTTTCTTTTTGTACTTTATTTTTCATAGATTGAAGGTTGTTTAGTTTTGTCTTTTTAATCAGTTTTAAAGAAAACCTGTTTTGGTGACTAAAGGTGAGTGGACCCTTTGGTCATTCTTAAACATAGACATTAACACTAATAACAGTACACATACACACACACCCTATGTTTGTTGCAGGATAATTGGAGTTCAGCCTTTATGTGACCTACTCATACCAGACTGCTGTCACAGTTTAATTGCTGTTTGTCACCTTCAAAACAAGATCCTCTTCTGCATGTGTAGTTCTGTACAAATCACTGCTGAACAGAACACAGAATTAAACCAGAGCTGGTGCAAATATATTTATTGAACTTGTCGTTGACTTTCTAGTCAGTAAGAGATTCAGCATGTCACTGTGCTGTAGGTACAGTGGTTGTGTTTTTGGCTTTTGGTTTATTGACAATAATCTAATATATTTATTAAACACAACATATCAACATATCATTTGGTAAGGGACTCCGTTGTTATCCGTGGTGTTTTTACAGTCCACCAACCTCTACCAAGATGGACAGTCAGTCCATGTCTGACCTGACAAATACTGGAAACTAAAAAAATAAAGATGAACATTAGGAAAATTAAGATTTTTCTTATTTTTTTCAGTTTATGAAAAGGTAAAGCAATGTTCTACAATTATATTTTAACTAATCTGTTACATTCAAAAGTTTTATGCTTGTGGATGTTAGAAGTCAATGTTAGTTTTCATTATAGGATTAGAATCAGTAATCCATTAAATATATCTTCTCAACCCTGCTCCTGACCAGGTCTTAAACGGAACTCCTACTGCTTAGCTTTGTTAGGACTGGGTGAACACTGGTTTCTATAATAACTAGGATTACTGTACAGTCAGCACCATTACAGGTGTTAGAAATTTTTGTTTTTGGCCCAAGCACATTTCTACTGCAGCAACAGTGGCCATCCAGCAGACGTCATCTTCATTCTCAAGAGCCCACGCCTTCTTCATACAACTCACACTTTCATTAAGTTGTGATGGAGTTTTCATTCTCCAGCAGCTCTGTACCTTATGTTAGCTGCAGGATTTCATTCTCCTCATTTGAACTTGCCTCAGGTCTTAAGTCTAAGTGTAACTGGAGTCCAAAAAAACCTTTTGTTGTTTGTGCTTCTACACTGGGTTCATGTCCACATTCAGGACTTGCATTGCTTGTCCTTCCGCTCTCTCTCCCAGCATTTCCTGCCTCTCCTGACCTGGATCTGTCTAATAAGAAGCAGGAAAGACAATTCTGTAAACTAAGATAATCAGTTAATCAGTGAATTCCACCTGATCCATTATATACAATGTATATATTATGTTTTTATTTAAATATTGTATTGTTTTAATTTTTTAACTGGTTTGTGCTGGAGTTTAAGCTGCATCTCTGCATGAAATGAATTACTACTATTATTATCTTTGTTATTTGGTCAGGAGTAAAAGGAGTTACAGTAGTGTACAGATAAGTGAGAGGAAATAAAGCTTTAAATTTGAGCATGTCACATTGAGGAAGTTTTAAGATTTAAAGGTCAGGAAATGAATGTAGTCTGTGGGAGGACCTCAAAGAGAGAGATATAAAAGTATGCACTGGTATGTGAAGATTGTGTGTGTTCATAACCTGTGTACACATCAACCTACGTGTGTGTATGTGTGTGAGTGTGGCCAGGGTGAAGCAGGAAATTTCAGAGGTTCCATTAACCTGAGTCACCATCAGATCACAGCAGGATGTTGGTACTGATTGTGCTCTATAAAGGACAATTACACTGTGATTTCATTGTTTGCCAAACTTGGCAATTGGCCCTCTAGTGATGTTTGTTTGACCGGGATTACTTTCAAAATGTGAAAACAAGAAAATTGTGTAGTTTAGTTCTTGGTGAAATTTCATTGAAGTAAACCTATTGAGTTGTTTTATGCTATTCACACTGACTGTATCTAAAATACTGAGAGATATGGTAAGATTGTTGTCTAAAATATGTTAAATGGAAAAAGAAAGTAAAAAGCTAACAAAACATGTCCATGCTTGAATTGGAATTCCCTGAAGTCATGGCAAAACTGCTGCCTGCATAGTGATGGAATAATTTAATTTAGTGTCAGTGACTTTATATGCAAAAGATTTGACTTGCTGTGTTTATCTGTGATGTAATTACACTGCAGTCAGAAAGAAAATGTTCACACTGTTAGTTCATGTCTCTTCACTCTGTATCTCTCACCCACCTCCAATTTGTAACTTTCAACTCCCTCATCTGTCCATGACTCCTGCATTTTTTTACATGGCTGTCTTAAATTTAATCTCTTCCTCTGTTTTTCTCTTTTCTCACATGTTCATAGAGCAGTGTTGGGACCCCTGTTGGACCTTCCTCCTCCTGCCCAGTCACTGATGCTGGTGGTGGACTCCCTGGATGTAGGATATGGGACAGGTGAAGGAGGTGGGAAGACTGACTCCATCGCAGAGCTCCTGGCTGCCAATCAACAACTGCTGCCTGGCTGGCTGCTGCTGGTCTGCTCTGTCCGCCGCCACAACAAGGCTATCTGCAAGATGTTCTCAGGTACGAAGAAAGAATAACTCATCTTAAAGGGTGTTGCACTGTAAGATATTATATTGTAAATTTGAGTCTGTGAGGGGCTAGTCACGTGTGTGTTGGATATCAGGCAGCCATGATCGGACAGTGAAATCACTATTTGAAATGATTGTTTTCTTATTTGATAAAAATTTAACACTGATTATTTACAGTTATTTTTAATAACTGTGGATCGACATACAATACACAAACAATAGCTCTCAAAAATACTACCAAGGCACACAGTAAATACCCCTGATCATGATGTCCACATTTTGTTTAACTCATTATCATAAAATCATTATTGCAGGGTTACAGTTCTACAGTTCTGATGAAGCAGGTTTGTGTACACATGTGTACAAATTTTGCAAAAGATTTAATGGCCTTAAAAGAAAACAGAAGATGAAAATACCATTATATGGTTGTCAATACAGGTACAGGAGATTAAGAAATGGATGGAAAGGCCACGCTAGGCAGAATGAGGAAAGAAAAAGCAAACATGCAGATTCCAGTGTTTTTTCATACAGTAGATTCTGGTGATTTTAGCATTCTCTGTGCCATCTGCTTTCTTATTTTGGTAATTTGAATAAGTTGTCAGAGTATCACATAGTGATTATCAGTGAGAGACAGAGTGAAAATCCAAAACAGCATAATGTAGGACTGATAAGAGTCTATGCCAGACAAATATGCAAAACTATCTTTGTGTTAAAAAAAACAGCACTATCTCCTTCTTTGTTGTAGGTTTTCGGAAGCTCTGTCTGGATGATCTTCGGAAGCCCCCACCAGTCCGTGACGTGCAGCAGTACATCCTCTGCCGGCTGGACGAAGAGGCAGCACTTCGCCGTCAGCTCACCCCTGACACTGCTGACATGCTGAATCTGCTGCACATAAAGAGTGGTGGCTGCTTTCTCTTCCTTGAGCGTGTGCTGGACGGCGTGGCAGCTGCCCTTGTGGGTCTGCGGGAGATCCGGGACATCCCCGGGACTCTCAATGGCCTCTACCTTTGGCTGTGCCAGAGACTCTTCCCCCGGGGGCTCTTCATCTATGTAAAGCCTCTCCTTGATGTGCTCTTAGCTGCCCCGAGGCCCCTCACGCCCCAGCAGCTGTTCACAGCAGCCTGGACACATGACACCTCGCTCAGTATCCAGGACTTCCAGAACAAGCTCCGAACCCTCTCTCCACTCTTGATTGATGGCCCTGGGGGCAGCAAACTACTTTTTCATGCCAGCTTTGCTGAGTGGCTGACAGATGTCAAATACTGTACACAGAAGTACCTGTGTAGCAGAACAGAGGGTCACAGCATGCTCGCCATGGCTCTGACTCTGCAGGGACCCCACCTGGACATTGAGGACACTTGCCAGCTAGCCACACATTTAGTTTGCTCAGGTCACCATAAAGATAATCCTTCATTATTGGCACTGTGGATGCTGTGGGCAGGTGTGCCTGCTCTTACTCCTAGCTGCAGCAGTGCCCTCAGTACATCCTTAACTCAGCCTCCTGTTCTGGTCAGTCAGGAAGTCCTCCAGCTGTTAATGAAGAGTGGGCTCATCTCTGCGGCCTGTTTTCCAAATGCACACCCAAGTGTTGGAGTGCTTTGTATAGGTGAAGAGGGAACTAATGTACAACAGGCATTTGAAATGGAGGGGTCTGTAAAGAAGCTGCTGGACAGTGGGGTGTCTGTAAACCAGTTTGGTTCCACAGATGGACAAACCTTACTGGCCAGTGCAGCCCACGAGGGTTCGGCAAATGTAGCTGAACTTCTCCTGACACAGGGATCTGATCCATTGACCAGTGATCATCAGGGTCAAACGCCACTGACCTTGGCTTCCAGGCAGGGTCATGTAAAAGTGTTGTCTGTGCTCCTGGAATGGGCCAAAAGCCAGGAGCCAGAAACTGCAGTGCGGATGATGGAGCATGTTGACAATGAAGGCTGGACAGCACTGCGCTCTGCAGCTTGGGGAGGACACAGTCAGGCAGTCAAGCTTCTGCTGGATGCTGGAGCAGATGTGGATGGATGTGACAGCGAGGGCCGGACTGCTCTCAGAGCTGCAGCCTGGGGGGGTCATGAGGAAACAGTCCTGACCCTACTGGACTATGGTGCAGAGGTTGACAAAGCTGACAGCAAAGGCCGCACACCACTTATTGCTGCTGCTTATATGGGACATCATGAAGCTGTGGAGATATTGCTGGACCACAATGCAGAAGTTAACTTAGCTGATGGAGATGGGCGCACTGCTCTGTCAGTTGCTGCCCTCTGTGTCCCTACTGCAGCAGGGGTGAAAGGTTATGGGGAGGTAGCATGTCTGTTACTGGAGCGTGGAGCAGATCCAGGACACAGAGACCATGATGGAATGACACCACTGCTTCTTGCAGCCTATGAGGGCCATGACGACATAGTTGAGCTTCTGTTAGAAGCTGGTGCTGATGTAGATGAGACTGCTGGCCCTGATGGCAATGCCCCTGCTGCAGCTGCTGTTACTCCCCTGCTGGCTTCTGCAGCAATGGGCCACATGAGGACAGTGTCCCGGCTGCTTTTCTGGGGAGCAGCTGTGGACGCAATTGATTGTGAAGGCAGAACGGCACTCTGCCTGGCAGCGGCAAGGGGCAGCACCGAGGTTGTCCGTGCCCTCCTGGACCGAGGCCTGGACGAGAACCACAAGGATGACCTCGGCTGGACTCCACTGCACGCTGCTGCCTGTGAAGGCCATCGGGCTGTGTGTGCTGCTTTGACAGAGCGAGGCAGTATGGCACGTGTTGGAGAGATGGACATTGAAGGACGTACTCCTCTTATATTGGCTGCCCAAGAAGGTCACTGGAGCACTGTCAGGCTGCTGTTGGACAGACGTTCTCCTATTGACCATAGGGCATACGATGGACATTCTGCCTTGAGTGCTGCTCTTCTGGAGAGCCATGCTGAGGTGGCAGAACTGCTTATGAGGCGAGGGGCTGACACTGATGTCCGGGATGCTGAGGGACGGCCTTTACTCTACCTCCTGGTGTTGGAGGATCGTCTTGAAATGGCTATGCTCCTCATTGAGAAAGGAGGGGTGCCCCTGGAGTCCCGAGACTCTGAGGGCCGTACAGCAATTCATGTGGCCTCCTGGCAGGGATGTGTGAAGATGGTAGACCTACTTTTGAAGCATGGGGCAAACCCCAATGCACAGGATACAGAGGGGAGACCACCAATGCATTCAGTGGCTTGGACAGGACATGCTGATGTGGGACGTTGTCTCCTAGGAGCCAGCGGAATCAATATAGACCTTGCTTGCCACCAGGGGGCAACAGCTCTGAGCATTGCTGCCCAGGAGGGACATGCTAACATTGTTGCAATGCTTCTGGAAAGAGGTGCAAATCCCAACCACATGGATAAATATGGCCGTAGTCCAGTCAAAGTGGCTGGGAAACATGGGCACTTCAATATTGTCAGGCTTTTGGAGAGCTACGGAGCCAAGCCATACCTAGGCCTGCTGCCTCACTCCAGTACTGTCTCCCCTGCAAAACCCAACAAGATCCCTTCCTCAGGCATCTCAGAAAGTAATGGAGGTGAAGTCGCAGCTGCTACCTCCTCCTCTTCAGTATCTTCTCCCGGCTCCACTGCAGAACGATTTCACTCCATGCAGAGCTCCCAGACCTCATCTACCTGCCATTCACTTGCCACGGTGCAGACAGTTCCAGCTGACAGCCTCAGCTTTATCCAGCAGATCCAACAGCACTCACTGCCCCGCAGTCGTAGCCGTCCCTCTACCCTCCCTCCACCAGGGAGCTCAGGCATGGGCAGCCTCCATGGAAGCAGCCAGAGACATCCCAAAGGCAGCCCTCCTCCTACTGTTTGCACAGTCACTGCCATGGTGCACAAATGTGAACTGTCTCAGAAAGGCTTGTCATCTGGACTTGAATATCACGACAAAATGAACAAACAAAACTTAATAACAACAGACAGGACTACGTACACAGGTGGTAAATGGCACTCAGTCATGGCTTCCCTGGGGATAATGCCAGGGCAAGACAGCCCTGCAGTAGGTGCTAAAAACAGAGAGAATCCTCCTCTTGGCTACCCATATAGGTTACAGAGCCCACTTCAAGGGGAAGCTTGGGATTCTCTACCCCAGAAGAACATTTTGTCACCTTCTTGCTACAGTAGTGCCTTGCCAGAGGATGTTATGGTCACTATGACAACCACAGACCCCCAGCTTAATCTTAAACAGGCCATCAAACTGCAGTTTGAAGGTCCAACCAGTTCAGCCTTATACAAAAGAGAGACACCCCTGTGACTGGTGCTCAAATAAGTGACTTAAGTTAGTTATTGCTATAGTTTCTTCACATACATTTTTCTTTTTCTTTGTTAGAGTATGTGAATTAGTGCTGAAACAATTAGTTGATTAGTTAATTGACAGTAAATCAAAAGAAAGTCATTTATCAAGCAAAACTGCCAAATACTCTCTGGTTCCAGTGTCTTTGCCGCTTTTCTTTATATAATTTAAAATGAATACATTAGGGTTCAGTGATTTAGATATTTAGAAAACTTAATCAATAATGAAAATAATCAGTAGTTGCAGTCACAGTGTGGGTACTTACAGGTTATTTTGTGGTATCAAAACAATAATAGTTGTCTCTGGTGGCATACATTCAGAGCATTTGCAGGAGTCAAATATTTAATGACATCATCTTGTTTTTTTCACAGTTAAGGGGAAGGCGGTTTTCACCATGTACAATGACTTTATGGGTTCAGATGAGAGAGGAAGGAGAGAGGTGATCTCTTTCTCCACCCACCTTCAGTTCAAGGAAGAACGAACTGAATGGGATCGAAGCTTACTTACATTCCTGCCTTTCCGTTGCCTGTTCTATATGTTGAGCAGGGCTCTCACAGACAAGATGATGCTGATTCGTTTAAAATGTAAAGCACAACTGTGTTCATTTTCAACATGGACCGTATTTTCCCATTTTTGTCATAGTGTCATCAGCACCAGTATGACAAAAAAACGTTCTTATTTTGTTTTAATTTATTTGGCCCTATAAGACTGAGTCTAGAGCCATATGTTTTTAACAAGACACTATTAGCTCTATAGTGAATAATACTCACTATTATGGGGAAAAGTCTCCAGGTTATCTTTCTTTTTTCTAGTAAAGATCCCTTTTGTTCAAGCAGTAAACAACTTTGTTTAAGAGCTTTAAGCATGTGGCCTTGATCTTTATTGAAGCCTTTGATATTTACTATAAACTGGACTACATCCCCCATACATCCATTGCTGACAACCAAAAACAGTTTGCAGAAAAGCAAGCCTACCAAAACCCGACCCAATGTGGGGTTTATGATACAAACTATAAAAGACAGCCAAGTTTACTGAACCAACTTGGCTCTCTCGCAGTGTGCCTGTGAGCAAGCTGGAAGGAAAATGAAAATTGGACTATAAAATCTGAGGGTGGATGTAGGAGGGTTGTTAATTCCAAACTCGTATGTGGCCTGAAGAAATTTCTAGTTCTTTATCATTTTTCATTGGATTAATATTTAAATACATTAATTAATTAAAATGGCAAACTGTGCCGTAATTATCTATTCTGCTCTGTCTGTTTATTTGAGACTGTATGTGCAAATGTGTTCTCTAGTTGTATTTCATGCACTTTACTACTAAATGTCATGGAGAGCTTCTGATGTGGTAGCACCATGCAGAGATGAAAGACTGGCAGAGGGCTGATGGTAGCCACCTGGGATGATACAACAAGCACTTCTGGACAGTTTTGAAACTGAAGAAAGGAATGCTCTGCACACAATTCCAATAGTTATTCATCCTCAGTTTTTATGATATTTTGTATCTATAAAACTTTTTAAATAATTGGACCTTTGGAACTACATTTCTGAACTGCATTTCCCAAGTGTACTTGCATGAAAATGTGCAGGTGTGTTCTATTTGATGTTATTAAAAGGTTTAAGTTACTCTTTTGTCAAACATTTGCCCTGATGAATGAAAGTTCAGCTTTCTTATTTGATATAGTGGAAACTGATTATAGTGATCACGTCTGTCCGGCTCAAATTGATCACTTTAAGCGGATGATTATTATAACCAAATCTTTTTACCATTACCCTCTTATTGATATTTGTATATTTATTACATGAACATAAAGTAATGAAACGGACAGCATCGCTATTTACTGAATTTTATTGACTGTTTCAAAATACAGTGCAGGTCTCTAACTTCCATTGTGCCAAATTGGACAGTGATCTGGTTTCTCACCAAACTCTGATTATAATTCTTGATATTTTAAAAGTTTCCTTGCTGAATATAGGAAATGAACACTGGTTTTTAATGACTTTTAAGTCATCTACAGTCAGGCATTACTTGCTGGGCCTGATCCCAGCAGCTTGAGCCGCTGACAGCCGCCGTGTGGACGCCACAGCTAGTGGAGCTAGCAGCTAAACAGACGTAACGGCTTACCTCCTGTAATTGCTGGATTACAGCTGCTGGTTGTCAGAAATTCAAGCCAGTGTCTGAAACTCAGTTGTGGATTATCCACTTGAGAGACTGTGTTTTCCGCTGATATGGTGACAGATCCTGAGCTGTCGGGGCTCAGGACAGAGCATCTAACCATTGAGAGCCTGATCCGTGAACTACTTAACTGTCAAGCTAAACTGTACTCCTGCCTGGTTGAGCTGGAGACTGCTAGACAAGACTCAAAATTAACACTGTAAGCAGGCTACTTGATTACTATAAGCAAATTATTTAAACAGCATATGTATAGGAATGATTCTGTCCCAAGCTTTTTGATCCATATAAGCAGTTGTTCACTGTATCCATGATCACTATAAGTGGTTTCCACTGCACTAGTATTGGAGTATTGGAAGTGTGTAGACCCTTTCTTTCACTATATTTGATGTTTTTGGCCTTCCTGCCCATTGTGTCATAATTGCAATGATCTTCTCAAAAGGATAATTGTGAAGTTAAAATACTGCTCTTAGTCATATCTTTTCACTTATTTACTTACCTCCAGCACAATTCATCATACACAAGAGATTTTTACAGTCAGCTGTACATATGACGTGGTCAGATGTTCTGCTTGGTCTCAGCAACTTAAATCTCTCTTTTGTCACCACTAGTTCTCTGTGATGAATTATTTTGTGTTTCAGAATAGCAGCCAGACCTCCCCCTCACTTAGCCTCTTGCAAGGCTCTGTCCTGCTTGTAATTCTGTATATTCTCTCATTGAAGGTTTCTTTCATCTGTCTCTTTGAAAAACTGAAGCATGTTTCTGAGGTTTATATTCAAAGTTAAATGTGTATCGACTCCAGTACTGGGCAGTAAAATTTCAAGACCTCATCACTGTAACTGAGAAATTACTTTGTTAGTCGTCCAGTTAACATTCCCCAGAGTCTTAAAGAATTGGCTCGTGTTAGCTGTAGCTGTTGAATGTGAACAAAATATGAATTACTATTTTCCGATAAGGAGTTCAGTGTTTTCTATCCAGTACTGTAGTAGATACCCATTTAGCATAGACTAAATGACTATATGAGAAGGCAAATGGACAACGGCACAAATATAATATAATGACTTGATTGAGGGTCATAAAATGGTAAACAGTAATTACCTACATTTAGACCCTTAATCAAATCGAATTTTATTGCGCAGTTATCTGAAAATTGGGCGTGGCTTAGTTAATACAGTGTGATGGAGCTACAGAGAGAAACTGAGTTGTAGAGGACCGTGGCCTCTACACACACACTTCCCTCAATTGCCCTGCTAGCTACTACAACCCACAAGTAGTTAAGTGTGGTTTTATAGCTAGTTGCCCAAAATCATATTTGCTTGGATACATTTTTGTATAACTTACACCCCTGAGAGTGTAAGAGAAAGAGAAAATAATATTAATTTTATTTGTATAGCACTTTTAAAGCTAGGAGCACAAAGTGCTTTTCATAGACAGCATAAAAAAACAATCACAAATATAAAAGAAAAACACAAGAACAGCAAAATATAAGCACACAATTAAAAGACTATAAAAGAAATTTACAAAAAAATCATCCAAAGACAGGATTTAAAAGCAGAAACGGTGTCAGCAGACCGAATACTAACTGGAAGACTGTTCCAAAGCTGTGCCAGTACAGCAAAAGCTTGATCACCCTTTGATCAAATCACGGGGGATTTTAATATAAAAATACTCAAAAATGATTTTTCAACATATATTTGGCATGTGACAAGAGATAACTGAAAAACACAGGGACACAAGATTATGAGAAAATGTCTTTTTTTATTTCACTGTGTCTTAAAGACATGTCGATGACACCTTGTGTTGTGTAATTGGCCAAACTGAGCGATTACAGAGAGTTGGAGGCAGGATGTTGCTGTTTGTCAAACTGAATTCTCAACCATGTCTGTGACAGTTGTCAGCCATGTGTTTACCAAAAAGCTCTTCTTCCCTCACATATTTGTTCCACTCTGATGAGCATTTTAAAAAGTTCTGTTTTCATGGGTGGTACATGGTAGGAGGGCCAACAAAGAGAAAAGGATGTGCTTTGAAAATCATATACATTAGTGAACACATATTGTTTTCTGTGTGGCCTGTTGCTGCATCCAGCAGCAGTGTTTAGAGCCATAGTCAGCACTGTCACCAGGGTGACAGAGAAATAGCATCGTGTACGTGCTGTAGCCTACGTTTGTATGCATAGGCAAGTCACTCTACTCCAAGTTGTGCTGTGTTCCTACTTTTACAAGGACAAACTGGAAAGGTCAGCAGTAACTTTCATCCACTCTGCCTCCCTTTAATCCCTCTGGAAGAAACAAACTGTCTGCATGTAAGGTAAGTACAAAAGTTTTGGAAATGTGTTTTATCCATGATCCAAAGGTAAACAAAAGGCGTTCGCAGGTAGACCGAGACTGAAGAACATTTAAAGAATTTAATAGGGGCTGGGAAAATAAAAAAGTGGTATTATCTACTTCCCACTATGGGAAACTAGAAGACTAGAGCCTCTTATACTACATTTTATGTGGGAGCCCAGTCATTTCCATAATTCTTCCTCCGCAGCTCAAGTGTGAATTAAAGCAATGGCATCAATGAATACAGCATGCACAAGTTATGATGTTACATGCATTCATCTTTATTTCAAATAACAGTGTATTTACTTTGTATAGAAGACAATACAATCAATTGTTAGCCAATCAACTGCAATCTAAAATCCAGAATTTAAGCAGCTTGTGAGAGAATTAGAAGTGATCTTCCTCGGTGTAACTCATTCTCTAGCTATGCTGAAGCTGTGGTGAGTAGGAAAAAACCTAATGTGTGCAAAGATTGGACATGGATTTTATTTGGCTAATGTTAGGTGAAAAGGAAAAAAAGAAATGATCTAGAAGCAAATGAGCTTTCTAAATAAGACTATAGAGATGGTTAGGGAAAAGGGGATAGCTACAGTAACTGAGGAACAGGAATGCTGGATGATGGACAGACAGGATGAGCAGCTGGCTAGGAAACAAGAAGGCTCACTGGAGAACAATGAAGAAACAGGATAGTTCATCAGTTAGGAAACAGCTGATGGGAAACAGGTGGACCTGCAGACTGGGGAACAGGAAGATTTACTCTGACAAGGAGATGCAGTTCACAGAGAGAAGAGGGAAAGAGGCATTCTGCAGACCAATGATACCAGGGTTGCTATTAGAGAAATATGTCTTTTTAGTAATATCTAGTGGCAGTGGCACGAAAATATGACAATGTGCCTTCTTTGTGCATCCCCCCAATGATTTTTTTTACCTGACCTGACTATTTTCTATAACAGCCTGAACAACCTACACTTGGAAGTGTCCACGCCACCACCCCAGATTGACTTTGGTGAGGTGGTGCCAGACTGCTTGAGCCAGCAGTAATAACTAAAGTTATCATGCCTAATATTCAATAATTTCAGTATAATCCAGTGGTGAAAGAAGTACTCAGATCCTTTACTTCAGTAAAAGTACCAATACAGCAATGTAGAAATGCTCTATTACAAGTAAAAGTCCTGCATGAAAAATCCTATTTAAAGATCCCCTCCAGACATGGGTTGGGGGCAGGGATTGACACTAAAATGAGAGTAGCTGGTCCACCTTAAAGGTCCAATAAGTGACACTGAGCCTCACTGAATGTCAGCAAACAAGTATTTGCTAACTATTTGTAAAGATATAGTGGAGTAATGACGACCTGAGCAGTGAATGACATCCCACTCCCTCTGTGTGTGTTGAGCTTCTCTGTTCTTTGTTTTGGTAGCCGCCCCAGCCTCGCGTGCATGTTAGTGCATGTGAGTCCCTCCGTGTCCTCGACGTCCGTTTCCAAGATGGCAGCTGCGTCACAAACTCTGAAATTACAGCTAAACAGTACACTAAAATATGCTTCTGAAAGCATTTGAGGTGAGAAATAGACAATGCACTAACAGAATCTTGATCCAAATTTGATCAGTTCTGCCTAGTTTGACAGTTTGATCTGAGTTTTGTGAATTGTCAGCTTTCATTTCTTTTTTTTCTTTTTTCTTTTTTAACTTTATTGAGTAAATGACATGTTTGTTTTGGTCTGAGATGTTGGTGCTATAGTGCAACATCTAGTGGCTGAATGTTGTGTATTGCAACTTTAAAGGCTTAAAGGTCTGTCCACCTTAAGTGAGCCTGGTCAGGTTGTTGCTGACTTCGGGGCTACCTAATGTGTTGCTATCTTTTCAACCGCTGAACTGCTTAACTTTACCAGTATGCAGTGTAGGATGCACAATATCCAGCAGTAAATTTAGGGAAGGCTTAGCCTGTTTGCCAGTAGTTACTGCCCAAAAAATCATGATTTTGTTGAAGGTTAAATTTTTTAGTGATAATTTTGGGGAAGTTAAGCTTTCCCTAGTCTATAGTATAGTATATAAAATACTCTAAAATACTCTACATATAAAATGTAATGTATATAAAATGTATATAAGATACTCTACTTTGAATAATAATTTGTGTCTGATATGGTTTTTCCACAAAGAAAAGTTCAGTTACCTTGTTAAAATCCTTAAATCAAGGCATCTACTCCTTCTCCCTCATTAAAAATTCCAAAATCTATGAATATGCAAATAAATTTTATTTCAGAAGTTTTCCTTCTGGACACAAGACATCACCTACTTCATAATGTGTTAGATGTGGGATACATTTATTGCCTTGTTTTGAGGCAATACAGATAAATCACAAAAACAAGTCATCCAACCATAACAGAATATGTTGTGTGACATTGTCAAATGGAAAATATGACCTTAATAGTTAAAGATCCCCTCCAGACATGTTTTAAGATGTATATAAAATACTCTACTTTAAATGTTTCTACATCACACTTGTGTATATTGCATACCAGATGCATACATCATTCTGCACAGTGACGCTCAAACATAACACTTTAACACTTTAAGTAAAAGTATATGAGTATTAACAACAAAATGTAGTTAAAGTATTGCAGTAAAATTAGTGGTTTGGTCCCTCTGACTGATATATTATTATATATGACATCATTAGATTATTAATACTGAAGCATCAGTGTGTAAGCAGCATGTTACTGTTGTAGCTGCTGGAGGTGGAGCTAGTTTGAACTGAATCTGACAGTCAGCAAGACATGGCACAATTAAAATACTGTTGGATGTGTTTTGCTTTGGTTTGTTTTGGTTTTTTTTTATGAGATGCTGATATTTGCTATGTTTCATCAGCAATGACAAACATTAGCTAGCTAGCTTATGTGGCTACTCTTAGCTACAGCACCTGTACCTGTTGCCTTTTCAACAAATATAATGGCAACTCTAGAGGTGCAGAGCAGATGGTGAGTAGTCCAGGGGCATTGTGGAACATTTCAAGCAAATACACAGAGACATTGCATAGTTCAGGAACATTGTAGTGCAGAAAGTCCCCAGCAAATACACAGAGCTCGATGGTTCAGGGCTCTGAGAATGTGGAGCCTTTCCAGGAGATACAAATAGCTGCCTGTCTTGAACGCTTTAAACTATTGAGGTAACAGAAGGGTGACTTACATTGATCCCCTGTTGATATGTTTTTTGGAACTGCACCAAGAACCAGTCAATATTACTGCTTGCACCTTTAAAAAACAGACCTGTTTGGATCCAGGAGCACAGGGTAGGGAGGAACACTAAAATCCAAGGAAGTATCTTGTTTGGGTTTAGAGTGGCTAACTGGCTGTAGGTTTGGTAGCTTAGTGCTAACCCAGCCTCTACTGGCCATGATGCTTGAGGAGGATGCAATTCTTTACACTGTGTTTGTAATTCAGTTTAGGGTACATTTTCAACAGTTATGTGAAATATATAATTTTGTCTAATTACTGTAGTTAAATACCTGTTCTGACCTGCTGTTATGACCTGTTACCCACTGCGCATAAGTTCAAAACCCTTGTCTGAATTATACATAACTGTACAGAAGAGGGGTGGTACATTTCATGTCCATTGATGATAATTATATTTTTACTATTTTCTTAAAAAACTAAAGCCATAATATGTAACTATTCCACATTAAAATGTCTAAAAACAACTACACCTGTGTTATATATTTTGTTGAGTTGTGTACTAACATTATCGCAAATGTTTTCAACAATGTTCAAACCCAGAAAAATCCATAATTTTAATCAAGGTAACGGTCCGTTTCATTTGGTCGCCTGTCAATGGCGTCATACCCCCTCTACCAAAGAGTATACAAGATGCATGCACAAGATGCAAGTTATGATAATCATCAACATGATAATCATCTTGTGCGCATGCATCAGTGTTGTGGTTGTCCGCCACAATGGCGTCTACCAAAGAGTATATGCATACAAGATAATCTATGGCATTATGGTAGTCCTGAAAACTGTCATAAATGGACTTTTATTCAGTTTTAAGCCACATTTTTACAACAAACATTTTAGATCTTGGTCATTTTTAAGTATATCTTTTAACTGGGTGAAGGATTTTAGTTATCAGATGTCTGGATCTTAAGTTATCAGAGAAACAAGTAGAGCAAACGTTAGTGGCAGCTCAGCTCACACAGAGTCCCTCCCAGACGTCCTGTGTCTGCCGACAGGGACAGAGAAACACTGGTTTTTAACGTGAAACTGCTTTATTCAGTGTTTTTACTGGTTTTAATCACCGGGTCCATTTGTTCTGGAGAGGAGGAGACCTCTGTGGATAATTTGGCTTCCAGTAAAACCTCCTGAACGATGAACACTGAAGTAATCCTAACAGGGACAAGCTGGTTGTTTAACAATGAAGATAACAACTCCCATGATCCTACGCTACTTCGCAACATCATCAAACTCCGTCTTTTGTTTTGTTTTTGTTTTGATTGAGAGACCCCTAGAGGCAGAAATTACATATTGTGCATTTAAGGGAAGTCATGTTATAATATCACACAAACATTCTGTGCCCCCTATGTTTCATTTAGCTTGAAATTGTCTCAATGTGCCAAAATTGACAGTTTTTGCCATGTCCGTTTTTTTCATTTGAGTGGGTCTTGGTTTTAAAATAATAGAAGAGAATAAAGAAAAAAAAGAAAAGATAGTATTTTTTAAAATTGAGTTTCACATTTAGTAAAGAAGTAAATAGCTTAGTTTATTGATGTCCGCAAACGTTCTGTCAACTATGTTACTAACAGAGCACTGCCCTGCAACTAAAAAATAGTTTGTCCCAAAACCATGTAACCAGCATCAAATGATGTCATTTTCCTCAGTGGCGGACATTTTGAGCACATTGTGCTGAGTGTTCTCTCTCTCTCTCTCTTTATTTTTTTCAATATTTTATCTATAATATGGCATAGTCAAGGATGTATATTAATTCACCGTCAACTATGTCAGGTACATTGTTATGGTTTACAATTTACCCTAACATATTACATGTATATCTGCAAAAAATAAAATTATTAAAATTGTTTTAAAATATATTGTACATATGGCAGACACAAGAGTCCTTGAAATTGTATGTTACTTGATGTGTAGGACTTAATAAACGTCTGTAATGGCATACACTTTGTCCAAAACATCGTTGACAAACTCAGTGAGGAAAACATCCTTTTCCTTAAAAAATATTAAAATCCATAATAAAAAAGGGTTAGGGTTAATGTTTAAGCTTTGCAACCAGCAGATATATTACACTGAAGGAATGTATTAACTTGAACCTCTGATTATTTTATTGAGAAAGCACATTACTTTTGTACCTTGCTGAAGTGAAATGTACCCCAAATTACAGAATGACTCAAGAAGCTGAAACAAACAATGTATCAAAATCACTTAAAGAATGACTTGAATATGTTTTCTGGATTTACACTGAGGCCTTCAAGCATACTGCTCTTATTCTCATGGCTACAACTCCCATTAGGTGTTGGCTGCATTACATTAATTTCTGTGGAATCAGTTGATTTGCTCATGGAGATGAAGTAAATCCACACAGAACTTTCAGGAAGAGTTCAACCTTTGAGGGAACTCTGACAAGTAAATTTGCACCATTGACCAGTTGCAAACCATCTTGACTGTAGTGACCTTTGAGGAAAGGAAGAGAGTCTAAAATGGAGAACACTATCATTGTGTGGCAACAATTACATTTCCTTGAATTAACTGTGTTAAATAACTGTTAGGTTAGGGGAAAGCGCAATAGTCACTATGTCATCAAGATTCCAGCGCTATCTATTTCGCAAAGGGGTGTGAAATAGGTCATTTGCTGATATGACCAGGCACCACAACTGTCTGGCAGTCTGGTAGACTCACCTCAAAATAGTTTTCACTCTGGACACAATATAGTGATTGGCAGCGCTTTTCATGTTCTGCTAAGCAGTCATAGCATGTTTCTAAGCTGTGAAGAGAGCATTGGGAGGGAAGTGCTAAAATGCTGATTAACAGCTGGGGATGGGGGAGTGAGGGGGCGTTTCATTTATGGAGGGATGAATTTCTCAGATGTGCAGGGAATTGACTGAAAATGCAAACAAAACCATTATATTATTCTTCACTTACTAATACTGTATGAGTAAGTGAATGTTAGACCCAAGAGATTCCTTCTTTAGTTCTTTCTCTGTGCACAAGATCATTTTGTGGTTATTAATTTTCATCAACATTAAAGTTGTAATTTTGGCTGTGTACTGCAGATTTTGACTCACATTTTCTTACCATATTGCAAGTGATGGCAGGCATATAGTATGTGTGTCAAATAAGTTATGTAAAGTGATGTATGAGTAACATTTCTGGAAAATGGTTGATATAAAGTATTGAAAAATCTAGTAAACTATAACATTTTTCAAATACTACAAAGGGATGTAAAACATGTCTGTAATGTTCCATAGCCAATTTTGACAGTAGAAATCGTGATAATTCTTAATCTATTTTTTAATGTTATGGCTCCACCATTGTATTTCTGTAAAGACTTGTAATTTTGATGCTGTAGGCTTATAATTTTGCTGACGCTCTTGATGATAAGATTTGATAATACCAGGATATACTACATTTGTTTGTCATATGAGATAAAACAGCCTAATGAGGAAAAGATCATAATAAAAAGACCAAATTTGAGCCAACCTTTTTTTATTTACTGTTAACATGCAAGTCATCACAACAGTAGATTTTCCTGGAATAAACATATCTTTAGCAAAATAATCTCCCTTCTTAGTCTATAGTAATGACAAGAAAATGATAACATATGAAACCAGCTTGTCTTTTCTAATAATTGCTCACATCCACAACTGTACACCCTGCTGATATATCAGGTCTGTCTCAATGTGTCATGGCTTAATCTAAAAGAGGATGGGAGTAGAAAAGCACTCCAAACGTTTACTTAACTAAAAAGTCACCAATACCACAATGGAAAAACAAAATACTCTATTACATACATATTTTTTGTATAAAAATGTTATTTTAAAAAGTAAACAATTAGTAGAAGTAAAAAGTAAAATGAAAATTAAAAGTACTGGCAGTGAAGATTGGTCTCTGTAATTGTGTTAAATAACTTCTGCATTAACATTTAAGCAGTATTTTAATGTTTTACATCTGACTATTCCATGATACTGTTTAGGGATTTTTAGACTACAGCAATGTATAATAGTGTTGCTGTTGGGCGAAAACCTCAAACTTAAGTTTTGAGGATTTATATGCTTTGAGATCAGTTGAAGAATTACAGGGTCCTCTTGAGAAAAATGCCTAACCTCTTTCCATTTCTAAAACTCAAGATAATGTCTTAGAGATAATGTATTATTCAGGACTGACATAGTGTCCTAGATTTTTTTTACCCAGCAAAATTATGTTACTCTTTAGCTCATGCTGAGTGTAAAATCTTCAGCTAAAAAGTAATGAGTCACCACAGCTTTTAGATAGATATAGTGCAGTTAAAGGTACAACATTTCCCTCTGAGTGGTAGTGGAGTAAAAGTAGGCAGTATTCCCAAAAGGAAATGCTCAAGTAAAATACCATTACTGCAAACATTATACTCAAGAACGTTCTAGGGGGGGAATGTACTTAATAAGTTCACACCTCTGCCTGATCCCAAATAAGCAATGGTCTCCTGAATGAAACATCTGCTATAAGCGGATGTACCTCACAAAAGTGAATTTGAATGGCAGGTCTGGTTTTTATTGCTGATTATTCACCCACCCTGTACTTTCTGGCAGCAGTGTATCCATGTGTTGCATACAGAATCTGTCAAAGAGTGGTGGATATACACAACAGACACTGCTGGTGAAAGAAGGGAGTAGGAGGACTGAAAAACACCACCGCGGTCCTCTCGTTCTCAGCATAGATCAGTGACAGCATGAAAAATTGTACACTAAGCAGGAATTACTGAAATCAATCGTGACAAGATGCCACTGAAATATTTAAACCATTCTGGTTTCAACACATCAAACTGAAAATGCCACACTGGAAAATAAAGTCGTCTCAGCCCCTCCACTTGAAATTCTCAATTCAGTTCTGTCCTGTTCAGTCATGACAGTCTATGTGTGTGCATTCATATTTCTCTTGCATCTTATGATCTTAGTGTTCAGGGTTGTTTTGTCAGTGCCCATCTCTGCAGCTCTGACTGAAAAGTATGACAACAGGTGACAAGTCCTGGAGGGAAAAGGTAGACCTAAGAACAGCACAGACATTTTACAGACTGTTTTAAATGAAACTCATAATCAGCAACCTTACCAATAAGGAAACTCAATTCTATTTGAACCTGAACAGTTAAGCAGCCGAACCAAACTAAACTAATGCTACACTGAGCACTGTGCATTTTCAGTGCAGCTGTACCATTACAGCTGCTTTTACAGTTGTAGATGCCTGAAAACTCAATATATGTGTCATTTCATGCGCAACTAACGCAGAGTGTAGTCATGCAGAAGGGATTCAGCCATGCACAGACTATACCCTTGGCTTGCATATTTTGACCACCCTTGAATATACACTGTGGACACCTTACCCCAGATATCAAAATGAAAAGTTCATGACAGCATAGTGAGTATATGGCTGAATCAGCATGTGGAGGAAGAGAGATTCAGACATGACATCAGAAGTGGAAAAAGATTTGCTTCTTTCCTGCTAGGAGTTTTAAAAACTGTACACACTCAACTCTATTTCTAGTCCTGGGTTGCTTTGTACTGGTAAATCTTAATGCAGTGGTGCATGCTGTCAGACACAGCAAGGTGGCCCTCAGGCAGCAGGGTCAGGCCACGTGGACTACTCAAACCCTGGGTTACTATGGGCCACCCCACTCCCTGTGTTGGGTATAACACTACTCTGTGTTGCTCCCCCCAGTCTGCTACCAGCACATTCCCATCTGTATCTATACAGATGCCCCAGGGGCAGACCAGGACCGGGCCCATTCCAGCGCACACACCCAGAACTCTCACTGTGTTCCAGCTTGGCTCTAGCACTTTGATGCAAGGCACACGACCTGTTTCATTGCCCCTTTCAGATACAGCTACCATGCCTGAGCTCAAGCAAGCTGCCACCAAGTAGGGCCGGTGGAATCCAGTTACCACTGTGCGCTCAAGACGGGAACCTGTCTTAGGGTCAAGCTTTAGGGCAATAAGGCTACCTTTCCGGATATCAGCTACCAAGAACTCATCCAGCCTTGTTACTGTCACACCCCTGGGAGCCTCAAGCTCATCTTTTGCAGAGCCCAAGCCTGACCCGCCAAAGGTCTGGAGCAGGCGACCATGCCGGCTGAACACAAGCAGGGCTCGCTCTGCTGCACAGCTTATTGCAATTAGACCCTTAGCATTGACAGCAATGTCAAAGTAGTTCCTACATCGCCTGGCAGAGCCATCAGAAGTTGGGGAGGTCACTTGCTGGAGGACATTGCCCCGAGGGTCAGTCACCTGGTTAAAAGTTTAAATTTTATTTTAAAATCATTGCAACTACATATGCTATAGTACACATACTGCATGTTGTACATGTCAGAAACACATTTAACACAACACATACCTGAACACGTGCGTTCCCACAGTCCACTATAAAGAGTTGGCCTTGTGGTGTGGCATGGATACCACTTGGCAGGGTAAGGTCTGCACGACCTGATCCCTGCTTCCCAAACTGTCTGATCAGATGGACTCCTCTGGGGTTGAATATTGTCAAGGATGGATCTCCCTCCTCCTGTAACTCCACCAGGGCTGGCTCTCCTCTCTCTCCTCTGCCTCTCTTTGGCTCTTGAGAGGAACCATCTATGACAGACATGGATAAAGACCTAACCACCAGGGGTTGTTTTGAGCTAGCCACTGTGATTTTTTTCTGCGGCTGGTGCAGAGTATTATGACCTCGATGTGTAGGGTATGAGAGGGCTTGTCCCATATCAGAGACCCTCAGCCCCCTACTGAGAGTTGGCAAGGTTGAGCTTGAGGTTGAGGTTGACATTGAGTTGAAGTTGTTGCACTTCACCTTCCACACTCCTACGTGCTCATTCGTCCCACTGCTGATCAACGGGTGTGTCTTGCGTGTCAAATCCACTGCAGACTTTGATAGACGGCAATTGTAGTTCAAAGAGCCTCTGTTCACGCTGTAATCATGAGATGGGCTAACGATGAAGGTGTAGCTGGAGTCAAGGCTGTCTGTTGGGGATGGTGCTCGGCCAGAGTCACCGAGTGTCCCTAGAGAGTGTTCATCAGAGGACTGGCTGAGGCAAGAGTGAGGTCGGCCTCTGGAGGTGAGGTCTAGGCAGCTTTGGCTGATCAGAGGCTCTCTAGGAGTCATCCTGGGAGTTGTTAGGGAACTGTTGCCATACCTAAAATGTCTACTATTGGAATCTTGATTCACTTTTCCTTTATCTCCATCCTGGCTGTCTAAACTCAAGCAATGACCAAGTTTAGCATGCTCCCGTCTTCGTTCAGGTGAGGGGGACAGCTTCCGGCCAGAGACCACAGTAAGTGGCTTCCTCTGGTTCCTGGGAGAGTAGTGTTTTCCATTACTATTCATTCTGTACACATGCTCCTTGCCTTCAGTATCCATGTTTTTGAGTACTGTAGGGACAGCCAGAAATATGTCATCCGCTTGTGGCTCAAAGGAAGCTGATTCTGTTTCATCATCCTGAGATGACTCCCAGTCAGACTGTTCAAACTTGGGAGGCTGGCAACAAATCTTTGGTGAGGAGAGTGTTGGTTCCTGCTCTGATTCTAGATCACACCGGGTAGAGAGACTTATCTTTCTGACCACCCTGCCTGTTGGTGAGGTCCAACCCTGTTCTTGGGTGTTTTGCTCTTCTCCAGCACCACGCTGGCTTGTGTCTACACATTGTATCTCCTGTGAATGGAGAGCACACAGCTGCCCCTGTGGCCCACAGCCTCCAACATGCAGGCACAGGCTATGTTCTTGCACACGAATATTTCCAAAGGTGACAGCATTTGGTTGGGAGCTGGGCTTAAAATTCACTTTCTTTAAAGAAATCGAGATTTCCCAGGGTTGAAGGAACTCTGCAACCTCCTTCAGCAGCAGGTTCTGGTTTGGCCCACTTTGATCTAGACCCGACTGTTGATCCACCTCCTGGATTCGCTGCTGAAGAAGAGCTAGTTTACGAAGCCTTTGGTCCAACAGGGACTGGCTGACCCGGGCTGCTGCCATATTCTCCCTCTGGACCTGCTCCAGATTCTGTTGAGTGTCCCGATGGTCTTGCTCCACCCTCTCCAGCAGGCGTTGCTCTTCTCTGCGTGCACCGAGGACAGCCCGCTCTACACCCCGCTTCACAGATTCTGTCTCAGTTGCATGATACTCTTGCAGGCGATGCAGCTCTGCCTCTGCCTGGGCAAGGTCGCACCGTGCCTGTGTTACCCAGCATGGAGAGGACTGAGGCAGGAAAGCAGGGGAATCAGAACAGGGACTGTGGGCTGGAATAGGGGAGTTGGTATTGCTACCCAAAGGAGTTCCCACAAACATGATGGATGGATGGATCTGTACTTATAGCATTCAATTTAAGTTCCTGCAGAAAGAGATAATGAAGGGAAAGGGGGGATAAATTCACATATAACAAATAAAATCATGAGCACAATGGGTGCCTTATGAACAATGGTATGTCAGGTAGATTTTTACATGAAGATGATATTCGAATAAATCTGTACATAAAATGATTTTGATTTCATGCTGTGTAAGATCTCTGCTATTTCCATTTTTGAAAATACTCAACTAAATCAACCAAAAGGTCAGATAGTTTAACCAAAGGAACTCTCCCCCTGAAATTTGACTACCCAACTTGGAAATAACAAGTTTTGCCCACTCATATACGGCCCAATTACATTTACAGTAGTTAAATATATTGTAGTTCAGAATTGGTTCTGAAAACTATTTGGTACTTTTTGAGGCTGTAACTTGTAGTGTTGTAGTATCGGAGTGTATAGCATAGTGTCAGGTGTACCTGTGGTAACCATTGTGGCACTCAAATATCAAACATTTAATTGCAATGGACATGACCATAATCAGACATAAATTTTCTTCTGTAGGTAAAATAAGTGACAGACACACTAGCAACAAATATAGTTTACCAAATCCAGCATGACACTGTATTGCCAAATTCAGCCCAGCAGAGACAACTGAACAAGCACCTTTTTAACTACTGGCACCAGGCAGGTCTTTTATTGGAGCTATTGCTATGTTGCCAAGTGAACAGCTTCTCATGGAAAGGTGATACAGCTAGGAAGGAAGGCCATAAGAGAGACACAGCCGTGGACAGAAAAAAACTAGCATTGAGGAACAAAAAAGATTTTAGTTTTGCAACAAGAAATCTATTAGCATTTCAAATGGTGGCAGGAAGCCAGAAGCATCCAGAGTGAGGGCGAGAGTGGGAGGTAAAGAGACGTTCCGAGTGTCAACATAACAATACTTTTCAACTCCCCAGTTCTGCAAATAGACCCTGCTTTGATGTTTTATTCATAAGCAGATCAAAGTGTTGTAGAGAAATGGCAGTGAAAGATGTCTGTCCTCTGTGTGATGTATGGTGATAATACTGGAACTCCAAGGAGTCACTATATAAAAACAGAAAGTAGCATTCCTACTGGGAATAAATAAGGAAATTTATGGTCCCAAATAATTTTTTCATGAATAGGAATGAGTACTGTTGCCAGTCCTATGTATGAATACTATATCATACCTTTTTGCTATTTTATATTTTAAATTTTTAGAATGGGGAAAAAAATTAATTAGCTACTTTTAACAATTGTATATAACATAGCTGAACAAGAACAATGCCTGTAATACATGCAGTCTAAAATTAACAAAGTTTTGACTCAAATTGCAAAATATCTATTGAAATTTGTTGGTGTTTCACAAATATTAATACTCAAAGGTTTATGCTCCCTCAGGTTCCGAACTAAAGGGTTTCAGCGTTGTAATTTCTGAGCTTCATGAAACTAAATACAGTATACAACCACAGCTGGTAAATGTGGAGCCAGTGAAGTATAAGTGCTATTGTTATGAGTGTAACAAAAGCTAATTGGTTTGCCATAGTGCTCATTTTGAACATGCAAAAGAGATTATACAATGATTGTAAAGATTATAGCAGTGCTTGAGTTACAATAGAGTGGAAGTGGTCGAAGGTTAATGTATCATTTAAACCACGAGCCATCAAATTTTTCATAATGAAAGACTAATCAGATAGTATACAGAAATATACTGTATTGTTGATCTAGAAAAAAAAATCACTGGTGTTTTTTCTGTTTTCAGCTGCCGGTTATAGAAACAAGACATTATATTTTGGAATACTTTCCAAATGTCCAGTCACTTTCACTGACTGGACATGAACCTAGAAATGTTTCAGATAGAATAACTGTGAAGCTCTGAAAGTAACATGCAGGTTAATTCATGTATCTATGTAAGCTGTGGTACTTTTGGTTAAGAAAGAAATGTTTTTCTTTTAGTGTTAGGGTGCACCCTATTGGCCAACCTGAAAGTGCTTTCCCACACATACAACCATTTTCAACCTAAAAGTGAATGAATAACAGGTCTTAGTTATAACAGTAGTTTAATTCACTGATGTTCAACAGTTTACAACAATAAAGAAAGTGTTAGATAAGAAGAAGAAAAAGAAAGATAAAAAAGAAGAGGAGGAACCTATTATTTTTTGTATATTTAAAAATGTCATACATTGTGGCACAAAAAAATGCATTTCAGTAGGGGTGCAAAATATTAAACTGAACCTCCAAACTCTAGTTCTTTCATCAGCTAATAATCTAAACTCAGTCTGCCCTACTTACCCTATTTTTAACCCCAAACCTGGTAGACTCTTAATTGGCATCTTTATCCTGGCCTTATTTCCCCTCTAAACCCAACTTTAACCCTCACCCCAATCTAATTGTGCAGAGCACAATGGGTAATCATTTTCTTAGCTTTATTTCTTGCTTTTGAAATTACATAACAATACATGTAAATCTATTAATATTTTTAATTTTCACTTTTCAGTGATATGCATCTTTGTCCTGATCACTGGAGTTCACTTACTGCACCATCACAGAAAGTGTCACCACATACCTGTAAGTTCTTGTAAGTTCTTGTGTACTGATTAACTATATGCTTTTTATGGTTTTAGGTCAGTGTTGAGTAAGCGGAAAGGCATTTTCCACCACCACTGCCAGTCAAGTTATTTATGTTGGATGTAACTGACAGGCATATCTGAGGCACTGTGCCAGTCCCATCTCTTTGTGAAACAGACCAGGTCTCTGCTCACATTACCAAACTACATTATAGATGACAGGGGTCCAGTTGCTCATCCTGTGAGTGCTTGTTCGTGCGATAACTGGGTCAGGTTAGAAGCACAGTCAATAAGAAATTCAGTGTTACTATTACATGTCTGTCTTAAAGAATTTGACTAGGCTAAAAAAGTACCAAAAATTATTGGCAAAACTATGAACACATTTAAAACAGTTGTAAATAATAACCTGTCCAAACTCTTTTCACGCCTACATCTTCATACAAAATAGTAATTAAATCAAGGAAAACTCTAAATTCAATTGTACTTAATAATACAACCATTAAAGATCCTCTCCAAATATGTTTTAGAAAATATAAAAAATACTCTTTTTAATAATAATTTGTGTCAGATATGGTTTTTCCACAAAAAAGTTCAATTACCATGTTAAAATTAAAAATACAGAATCTATAAATATACAAATATTGAGATTATAAAAAAATACATTTCAAAAGTTGCTGGATACAAGATGTCTCCTACTTCACTGTTGAGTCCATTCTCAGTGCATGTGCACTGGAGGCTTCAAGTTTCTATATTCAATTTTTGTAAGTTGCATACTGGATGATGATTGGCTTCCAATTAGTTGTGATGTCACAAATCATGCTCAAGGTCCACACTTTGAACTAAAAGCTTAAAGTGAGCACAGGGAAACTTTGCCCCTTCCGCAGATGAATGTGAAAACTAACTGCACATACATCATTCTGCACAGAGAAGCTCAATTATTCAACTGAAGGAACAAGAAAAACATTTTTGAGTGGAGTGGGGCTTTAAAATATAATTTTGTAGAACAATAAAAAACACCACTGTGTCTTACCTGTAGTCAGGTACCAGCACTGTTAGAACCACATGCTCCTCTCCTGTTTACTACATCTCTTTATTCCCTCACTTTTACCATCAACTTCTGGCCCTCCCTCTGTGCAGTTTCCCTACTTGTTGGCTGTTGCTAGGAGACAGCCAAGCCAACTCCAGTTTCCTTTGTATGTACTCAGAATGTGCATCAACATTTGGCATTTTTAGTCTTCCCACTGTGTACTACAGTATATGCTTTACTCTGAATACTGCTGTGTGTTTTAGAGAATGCACTTTAAATAATAAGAATCATTAGTGAGTGCTGTGAAAACAGTGTACACTTTTGGTTTCTGTGCACTAAAATGGTAACTTGATACTGTTTAGTACTGGTAGGGGAACACTTCACCATCTGCATGAATCATTGATTTCCAGGGTCAGTTGCAGTCTCACTATTTTGCACATCCTTAGTTCTAGGTTTGAGCCAATCCTTTCTGCATGGTCCTCATGTGATGTACTGGTGACTAACTAATGATTATTTTCATAATCAATTATTAATCTACTGATTATTGTCTCAGCTGGTCAATTGATTGATCATTGTTTGGTCTATAAAATGTCAGCAAATAGCAAAAAATGCTCATTGGAAGTTCCCAGACCCCATGGTGATGTCTTCAAATGTCTCTTTTTGTCCAACAAACAATCCAAACCTAAATATATTTAGTTCACTATTACAGATCATTGCTTAAAAAATTCAACAAACAAAACAAATGATTGATCATCAGGTGATTCATTTTAAATTAATTGACTCATTGTTTCATTTCTACTAGTAGATGGATAAAGACAAAGTAATGAAAATGAAGATGGAGTAACCTGGTTATTCATGTCTTCTAACAGTAGTCTGTTCAGGTTTCTGATCATATCACATCTTTGACTCGTCAGCTTCTCTCTATCATTTCTGCAGACTTCCTTCAGCAGTTGAGGATGTACCTACTTTGATACATGGTTGCCTGGACTCTTCTGCATTTATCACTCTGCTATTTTCTTCCCCATCTCTTCACCAGTAATGGAAGATGGGAAGAGGAGCGCCAAGGACATTACTGGTGCCAGACGTCATCGTTAGATCGTTTATTATATATTTTTGCTTTATTTAGCTACTACATACGGTAACTGGAGTCGAAGATGCACCTGCACACACGGCAGACAAAGATCAGAAACATGGATAAGGTGTTACACGGCACAGTGTCTTGCTTTTATCAGAGTAACCCTGTTTCTCATAACCGGGGGGCTTCTCCTGGTTTCTGAAACCAGAATATGATGTTTACATGTGCAAACATATAAGCAAGGTACTTCTAATACAACCTGATAACAGATACTAGTGTGCATATAAACATACTCAGTGCATGCTGGGACACAAATGAATAAATAGTATTTGTGCAGGGAGTATGTTAACATGCATATTAGTTATTATGAGTACTTTCCAAACTTATCACAGTGGTTCACAACCTGGGAATATTTACGGGGTCTCCAGATACTTCTCTTACCCAAAATAATATATATTTTTGTTTTTTCCCTTGTGAAATACTGGATATTTTCAACTCTTTGGTTGAGGTGCTCAAACTCATGTCCACACTAAGGCCATCATTTGTGATAATGGGTCAACATTTCTTAAAACACAAGCCAAAAAGGTTGGGAACCACTGTTTTATCATACTGAATATATGATGTTCAGTTCATACAGTCATGAGACAACAAAGAAAAGACACCAGGACACATGCGATATTGCTAGGCAAAGAATTTATAAATTAATAAAAACATTCCCTTTGTAGTGTTCTTCTGACAGCTTTTTCCCCCACACTGTATTTTTGTCCTTTTTTTCCTAATGATTTCAAAATATAGAAAAATATTTCTGACAACATTCATCATTACATTACTTGAGCATGATTTTCATTCTGTCCTGTTGGTTATGTCACATACCTCTGCATTTTTGACCCATTGCTTTTTTTTTTTTATACAGTATTTACACATTACACCAGTCCACGTCATCTCGTCTGCTTCAAACGGGGAACACCAGAGCATGTTTTGCATAGATCGCAGGGGAGAAATGTCAGAGGGAAAAGTCAAACCTTTTCAAAGAAAGAGAACAAAGGAGAAGATGCTGTACATGCTGTACATCCCGTGATAAGCATTACAAATCAACACATGACAAATCTACATAAAACATGGCACAAAGTGTACATAATGTGGAAAGGAATCAGCTGTAAGAGCAAATTCTAACCAGAGTCCTTCAAGAGGAAACTGCTCAGGTTTTCAAAATGAAACAGCCAAAACGGTTTGAGTTGTAGCATTCATACAGCTGAAATGACTGGAAGAGATAAACTGTCTAACCGTATATATTTGCAACTGAAATTGTGAAGTGAAAGCTCATGAGTTGTGTTGGGGCATTCGAACATCCAAAATTCAAGTGATGGTTAACCGCTTTGGCTTTCTGTTTGAAATGCATGTACCCTTGAATATACAAAACACAGAAACTCACGACATGTGAATGTGCATCTGAAAGATTCTATTAGATCAGTTGTAGTTCAAACACCTGCCTAACACACACACACACACACACACAAAAAAACAAACAAAAAAAAAAAAAAACAGCAAATCTGACACATTACACATTATTTTGTGAAGCTTAGCTTTGGGTTTACTGGTCGCTGCTCTCTTTGTCAGTTAAAGTCTGAAAATCAACATTTTATCAAATAGAGTGGAGGTGGGACAGGGGAACAGCAACCGACGCAGCTGACTGTGATAGGTCAAGACGCTTCAAGCCTTCACATTTAAAAACATAAGCCTTGATACATTTTTGAGGCCCTAACTTGTTACTGTGAATAGATTATACATCTAATTATTTTTAAGAGACTTTTTGGTTGGAATTTGGTTTTCTTCATTCACTTCATTACAGTGAGGTTTCTAGTGGCCATTAGAAGCATTGGCTTCAGCATTCAGTCGTGGTAGTAGCTGCTTGGTCTAAAACTAAAGACTTATTTCTCAAATGTAAATTGAAATGATCAGTAATGGTGTTTGTATGTCTTCTGTCACCATGTCACTAATTCCTACTGGTGTCTACAGTTGGAGGGTTCACTTTTCCACCAGCAGAGGAAGCCATTTGCTGCCATTCAAGTATGAAAAACAACTTTGATAAAGCTCAGTAATCCATCGCAGTAAACATGAACCTTCATTATATTTGCGAGTTATATGTATCCACATTAGCACTGCCCAGCTCTGCTTACTGTGAGTGACAACTGCAGAAAGAGATCAAAGTCTCTGGCAGGAAATAATGCCTTATAAAATCACGTTATCCCGTTACAAACTTTGTCACATCTACATCTTTGTATTCTTAAAAATGAAATACAAGTATTTCTTTAAAAAGTAATGAGTGTGCGTGGGCTGCAACCCCAAATCAGAAAAAAAAAAAAAAAAAAAAAAAAATTCAGTAGCACAGGACCAATGCCAACAATTTGAGTTCTGCAACACTGAGTAACTCCCTTTTTGTCATCAGGGCTGAGCCTCAGCAACACACCATGCCCCTATATTAGTTTTGTAGGTCTGGCCATTGGTTCTATTTTCTGACTATGTTGCAGCAATGTTGACGTCTTTCCAGATCTGAGCAATTAACTTGGTGAGAACAGTGTTATGTTTTCTGTCTTTTCCTTAACATTTTCCTATAAAATTGTAGAGGGAGGGTGTTAAATACAACAGTGTTGTCGTGTTTGGCCATTTAACTTTGACTGTAAGAGTTAAACTGGGCATTGGCACCTTTTTTTTTTGTTTTTGTTGCATTTTCAACATTTAAAAAGTGCTTTCTAAATAAGGTTTGTTCCAGTGTTCAGATTGTGTAACTTTAAGCTGGATATGATTGCTTAAACAGAGACACTGGGAGTTTCAGGTATTCAGAGAGATTGTCTTTGGTGTCCACCAATGTATCACAGAAATACAGGTAACTGACTGATGTGTGAAACTGCTTAGTTACAATGTCCGACCAAGTAACTGAAGAAGAAGCTGAACATTGACTTCAACAGAACTGCTGATAAAAATTGTTAAAAAACACAATCTTGAGAGTAAAAGTGAGGAGTGAAGCCCTCTGCCTTTTTTTTCCTCTGTGCAAGGACAAAAAGGAATCAAGGTGACATGTTAATCTTGTTCCGAACACATGGATGAACTGCAGAGTAGGTGAACAGATGGAAGGACGGATGGCAGTGGGTAAAATACAGAAGATTACTGTACCAATTTAATCAGCCGAGAGCAAACATTCAGCCACCACTGATCTCTGCAGGCAGCCGGATGACTCACTAAACACTACTGCATGGAAGCTAATTTGAGCTTGGCACTGTTGCACAAACCAATAAAACTTACCCTACACTTCAATTAATTATAAACCTGGCTTTAACTGGCATGCAAAAAATCTTCAAATGGTACTTAAAAAAACAAACGTGGGGGTGTTAGAAAAATGTGTCTATAAAGTCCATAGAAAAGTGAGTTACAGCAGTGATGGAGCACATTTACAAAGACAACCACCATGGCTATGGCTTTGACAAGTTGGGAAGGCCTCAACTTGTTGAGAAAGTCAAGACACAAAAAGAAAAAAAGATGGCATGTTCACGTGTCAATTTCAGTTTTCAGATGTAAGACTTTTGAGGATAGCAGGCAGTTTCTCTACTGCTAAAAGTTGAGAGAATGGCTAGTATGTGCAAAAAACCTCATTTCACAAAAAGCTGGGTCATAGGCAGGTGGATTTAAAATGCAGTCATCAGCTTTATTTTACAGGTCTGTAATTTCCTAATCATTCAGTTTCCTGGGTAGTTTCTGGAAAAGAACTAGGAAATGATTATGAATGATTAAGAAATAAAATACCTGTAATATAAACCATTGCTGTCATACAAAACTAACTACCACCAATGCAAAGCTTCTTAAGGATGCTTAATGTTGAGGAAGAAAGACAAGAGTTGAAAGTGAATATTCTGCCTTGCCAAAGGCTTTTAACACTGTGTGGCTGCACCTTCATTCAACCTCAGACACGAAAATAAATTAAATGCCGACCACAACACTGGCACCAACTCCTCCACATGCTCACATACACATTTATACCTGGTACCTATCAAATGAAGAGATCGTAGCTATTAAAAATGGGTGTTAGTGTTAAAAAAATAGCAGCATGTTAAGTTCCAAGATGAACAGTCGTGTGTTCAGTTTGGCCTATCTCACCAGAAAGAGACAAAACTTTGAAGGTAGGGAAAACCAAACCAAAAAAAAAAAAGGGAAAATTGAAGTGGAAATCGCTTCTTATAAGCTTTTTTTTTAGCTCACAGCTAAACAGATAACAGACAAAGATCTGTTAGAAGAAAAGTCAGTGAATGCCTCATGAGGACTTTGTTCAACTGTCAGTTTAAAGGGAATGGAAATCATGCCAACGCTCCCTAAAAAAAAACAAAAAAAAACAAATCTTTCCCTTCTCACCTTTTTCTTGCAGCGTTCTTAGTGTTTCTTAAAAAGACTAAATGACACACAAAAAGTCTGAATTGTAAAGCAGTGCTGCCTTTTCAATCCTACAGCCTCTTTTATGGCAACTGGTGAATGGCTTCCTGAAGGGAAAGGAGTCATTTTTTAAAATAAACAAACATACACGACAACAGACACACCTGCTCCCACATGTTGCTGATATGTCTAGAAAACGGTGCAATTGCAGAAACACAGAAAACAAAATATCAAAAAAATGGCATGAATTACTTGAAATGTTTTTCCAGTACATTTGTGTTGGTCGTGTTGATATACAGGAGTGGAAGTGGCACTCTCCCTCTCCTGTTTTCCAGTTTTCATCTCATTCATTGATGACCAGTCTTCGCAGCAGCGCAGCCTTTTCTGTGCGCTTTCTATATTGGCCAGGCCGTGATCGAGGACGAAAAGCTCTGTGACGAAAGCAAAGATGAGCTTATCGTACAGAGATGGCCAAAGCTGATTGAATTGACTAGCCTACGCTTTAAATGCCAAACTATTTTTGGTGTCTGTCCTAAGTTTGTAAGGATAAAACCTCCTCCGCTGTGCCGCCTGAAAGCACCCTTTCAACTTAAAACATAAGAGTATCGACTAGCACCAGTATGTGCACCTATTTCTTTTATCTGTGGCTTTACTTTGTCACTTTTTACCATGAATATGGTACCATGGTAAATGTATGTACAAGATCCCAAATCCCAATCTATCTACTGAGATTTTCTGTGTATAGAATGTAAATATAATACATGATATGCACAATATCATTAAAGTTTACAGATGAATAAAATCTTTCCAGTCCTATAGGTATCCTATAATGATTTTGGTACAAAAATGCCAGTGTTCATCTTGCTTTTGTTTGTCATAGCAGATGACCGACTTCAGCAACAGAAAAGTCTCAGTGCTCCAGTCTGTCCTCTGGTGATGAGAGAATCCTTTATAACTCTGTTGACAGCCAAAACAAAAAGAAATGAGGGCTAAGAGCTGAACCCAGGAGTCTATGTTTACATCTATTCCTCTGGCTCCTGGCTGTGAGGGAAGGGCAGAGTGACAGCGTGCTCTTGAGCCAGGGCAGCCAGCTCCTTGAGGAACTCGCAGAAGATAACGGCACAGTAGACTGCATTCTTCACCCGCAGCGCCTCAGCCTGCTTCTCCAGGCCAGAGGCCCCTCCGCCTCCGCGGAACAGAGCGCTGTGCAGGGATTGGCCACCATCCCGTACGTGTGCCAGGGCCAGCTGAGCGGCGTGTCGAGCCCGGGTTGGGCTGTTGGTGTGACGAAGGATAAGGTCGCCGAGAGATGGCTTACGACTCTTCACTGGAACCAGAAAACATGACGTTTATGAGTCATCACAGTGCTAACGAGGATATGTGACATGACAAAATGATCTCAACTCAAGATGCTTTTAAAAGCTAAGCTTATCCAGAGAAGGTCAAAACTAAAACTCAAGTCAATGAATGTTTACACTTAGAATACAGTATATGATATTTACTCACAATTTACAGCAAAACTATACATCTTAACCTAAACCATTTCCTCTCAGATTAAACCTTAAAAACTAAAAAAAAAAAAAAATTCAGATACAGCAGTGAAATAAATTATTTCTTGCCAATTCACAGTGATTCAGAAAGTCTGCATCCTGAAACAAGGTAAAACAAAATCAACAGGACTGTAGAAAATGTGTGTGTGAGAGGATATCTTGTTGCAATTTTTATTTGCTTTTATGTTTTTGTATTTATTCATGAGGCTTGCCTCTAAAACTATATATGTGTATATACAGAATATGTTGCTTATTTTTTAAAAATTCATTTGAATAATTTCCTTTGGTGAATTAATTCAACATTGTCATTTTATATAATTTCATTTTATTACTCTTATGCAAATAATTTGTTAGTAAATCTGCTGGTTTTATTATCATTAAAGTTAATTTGTATGTAAAGCACTTAGTAATTGCTGCACTGTATGAACTGTACAACGGTATATAAATAAAATTGCCTTCACTTGAAAAGAAGATTTTAGATTAAATAAAACATAACTTGTTACATCTTTTTTACAGTGTGGAAATTGAGGCAGTGACTCGCTGTGTCAATCGTCACGTTTTAGTCCTTGATTGTTAACTGACTCAGAAACACACATGCAAAGAAGTTTCTTAGAAACTGTAGCAGAAACCGGATTCTGTTCCAGTTTAATGGCTGATAGAAAAGGCAGAAACCAACCATCAACCATCCTCATCTGCCTCATCAGATATCAGCAACATACATAATAAGAACATACGACACACAAACAAGATAGTGTCTTGTTTCTATGCTCACCCAGTGAATCAGAGCGCCGCAGGGTGGGGACAGCAGGCGAGTCGGTCCAGTCCACTTTGCCTCGGGCCACCAGGTACTGCTGGGCTTTCTTCAGCATGGCAGGGAAGTCCTCATGGGAGGCTGCAAATGCCTCAATACGGTTCTTCACAGAACCTAGGACCTGAGGAGGGTAGGGGAACAAAGCTTCATAAACTTAGCATAAAAGTAAAGAAATTTGTGTTTGGTAGATTATTTCTTTGTTGTAACAATGCTTCTTGGCAATAAATCTTATACCATTGGAAAGCCTGTTTATTTCCCTTTTAAATGGTGCCACATTTGTAAGGAACATGCATTTGTGGGATGAGCAGCAGAGTATGTGGGTTGCACCCATGAAAAATTTGCCAAATCTTCTCTGCCATTGCCAAACAGCTTATTTTGCTGTTGCTATTGACACTTGTTTTGAACTTCTGGTACCCCCAGATTGGCAGCACCTGTGTGCATGGGTCCTGCTACAGTGGTCAGTAAGCGTCTGCTCCAAGAATTGGCATGCCACGCTTGACTGATTTGGATAGGGCCCGTGCGATAGGGCAACTTCAAGCTGGTGTTCTGCAAAACCAAGTTGCAGCATTATTTGGAGTGAGCCCTAGTACCATCTCCAAAGTGAAGGCCAAGTTCCATATAATGGGGGATGTCAGAGACAGGCCATGAAGTGGGCGTCCCAAGAAGACGACACCCCAAGAAGACCGTTTCCTCACCTTGTCAGCACTTAGGTACCGTAGGCTGTCTTCTACAGATTTGCAGTCAAGGTTTGCAGGACGATATGGCCGATGGCTCTCTGCCCAGACAATCCGGAACAGACAGTATGCAGCCAATCTCCGGTCTCATAGGGCTGCCAGGAGGCCTGCCATGACTGCCCTTCACTGTCAGGCCCGTTTGTGCTGGTGTCGGCAACATGTGCACTGGAACCTGAACATGTGGAGGAACGTTATGTTCAGCGATGAGTCCAGATTCTACCTATGGCAGTTGGATCGTAGGGTCAAAGTGTGGAGAAGACACACAGAATGCCATGCTGATTGCTGCACAGATAGAGTAACATCTTTTGGTGGAGGCAGTGTGATGGTGTGAGGCAGCATCTCCCTCACTCGAAAAATGAGGCTTGTCATCATTGGAGGCAATCTCAATGCAGAGAGATATCGAGATGAGATTCTGCAACCAGTGGCAATCCCATATCTCCACAGTCTGGGACCGAACTCTATCCTCCAAGATGACAACGTTCGCCCCCACAGAGCGGGGTTTATCAGAGACTACCTCCAGAATTTGGGAGTGAAGAGGATGGAATGGCCTGCCAGCAGTCCTGACCTCAACCCCATTGAACACTTGTGGGATCAGCTTAGGCATGCTGTTTGTGCCAGAGTGACCAACACAACCACGTTGGCTGACTTGCGACAAATGCTGGTTGAAGAATGGGATACCATTCCACAGCAGTGTGTGACCATGCTGGTGACCAACATGAGGAGGAGGTGCCAGGCTGTTGTGGCTGTGTATGGTTCTTCCACACGCTACTGAGGCTCCTGTTTGTTAAACGAATAAATTGTTAAATTGCCAATATGTCTTGTTTCTTCAAACTTCAATCATCCAATCCACCAAACACCAAACGAGTCAATGGCAGAATAAGCCGTTTGGCATTGGCAGAGAAGATTTTGCAAATTTTTCATGGGTGCAACCCACATACTCAGCTCTGCTGCTCATCCCACAAATGCATGTTCCTTACAAATGTGGCACCATTTAAAAGGGAAATAAACAGGCTTTCCAACAGTGTAAGATTTATTGCCAAGAAGCAATATTACAACAAAGAAATAATCTACCAAACACAAATTTCCTTACTTTTCGTGCTAAGTTTAGATTTGATTTGACTGTTTCAATCATGCTTCAATCAATTCATGCTTTCCGTGTCCACGGACAGCTGTGGACTTGGACGCGGATGCGGTTCCTTTCATCCGGACACTGACACATTCCACATGTGCATACCAGTAAACAAGACTGCAGCGTGATAACTTTCCAGAGTTGTAAAATCCATACTGTGAGTATTACAAACCCTCTGCAGTGTTTCTCTGATCAGCCTTTAAATGCAATCTGTTACTCCAACTTGCTGGATCGTATTTCATTGTCTCACCGGCACTTTAAACAACACGCCCATACCAACACAGGACTTTGTATTGTTTTACACAGAGATGTTTTCAGTCTGAATGCAGCTGAGGAGTTCCTGTAAGTTGCTTAACAACAACAAAAAGTTGAAAACAGAAAAGCCACAGCTTGATGAGAACAGGAACACAGTACATACATAGTAGACGAGACCAGCATTCCTGTTTGTTTTTCTAGCACATGCAGTTGGCGCATACAGTCCTCGTGGTCACAAATTTTGGGCTGTGCGCGGACATCTGCAGAGGGGTCTGCTTGGACTCTCATGGACATGGGTGGATGACGAAATTTACGTCACACAGACTCGCGCCCATGCGGACGCAGAAAGTATGAATTGGCCTTTAGTGATTCCTCAGTCAGTGTTAAGTAAGAAGATGCTGTGTTTCGAGCTTTGTGTGTTTTGAGTGATAGTGTTTGTCCTGACAGTAGAGCAACAGAAAAGGCCATGGGGTCATTCAGATTAAAACAGTGGATCATTACTGTGCTCAGCAAACTTCATGAGTCTTAGACATACAGTAGGAGCTCTCTCAAAACTGAGGTAAAAAAAAACAAACAAAAAAAAAAACTCAATGCAAAAATCATTGTGGGCCTGATGCTATTGGAACAGAAGCTAGCGCAGAAGTGAGGTGGGCTGGAAGAAGACAGCTATGTCTACAAACAGGAAACTAAAAACTGTCATCACTTCAAGTACAAATACAGAAACTATTTTGTCCAGACTGTACTAAGCACCTGCTTTAACAATGTAACACACTTGAAATGGAAGGTGTAGGGCATTTCCTAGGCCACTATGTCACAGGTTTTGGAGGGTGCAGTACCTGGATCAGTGACTTGACACTGGGCTGGAAGACCATGTTGGTGTTGAGCAGGAAGGAGCGTAGGAGGGGCTGAGGATAGCAGGCCAGCTGGGCCACAATGCCTGTCAGCAGGATGTTGACGTACAGCGAGTTTTGGAGCATGTTTTCCAGCTTGGCAAACAGAACCACCATGAATGGACCTGCAGAGAGAGAGATGGATGGTAAGGAAACACGTAACTTAAGCTCAGCTACATGTGAACAAACTTGGGATGAGATCAGAGGCGTATTTGACAGCTTTTTAAATAACTGAGGTGGCATGGAGACAGTCAGACTGTGAGAGCAGGGTGCTTTAACAACTTGTATGTCAAATGGGGCAATTCTTCACCAGCGCTGCCACTGTGGGGAGTAAAAATCTTATTTATCACCTATGAACTGCGGACTTTGACTTCATGGAAAGCTGTACCTTTAAAGTAACGTTATTACAAAGTACAACAACTGTCTAGTGTTGGGGTGGACAGTCCTGATAGAAAAGTTATTAAACCAAACTAATCAACCAACTAACTTTAATTTTCAAGGTCTGGATTGTGTTTCTATCTTGTTATATGTATCATACACAAAAAGATACGATATTTAATTTCGTCATGTAAAGGATGGCGCAGAGCCAACAATTCTGCCAGCCATTTAGTGTGTACGATCATGTAAAACTCTTTCGTTATGTTGATAAACCTCAAACAATCAACAGTTTATCAGTAGAGGCTGCTGTGGAGCTCCAGAGACTTCTGATGAAAATGTACGGCTACCATTGCAAAACATGAACAACAAAATCATTATCATATCCATTTGCCACAACAATGGTAACACACAGTTTAACAACCCGTATCACATAATGTCAATAACTCCTAACTCTCTTTCTCTCTGTACCCAGCATTTGTGTGTCGGTGTGTGTGATCCACTCCTCTCATGGTAGCTTGTTACACTCCCCAATCACAAAGTTATGAGAGGAGCAGTCAACCCAAGTCAAGTAACACTAGTGTTAACAGTTAAAGCTAATTCTGACTGATCATTACTGCAGGCTGTTTTGACCTGAGGAACTGAGGTAAACAACATGCACTCAGCAGCATTTTAATCATCAATCAAAAAAATCATCTTCCTTAGGGATTATAGCCAAAAGGTTATTCAATTATCACTGCCCCTGACTATTGTTTGTGTGGCAGAAGACATGATTCATTTTCTGGGGCATTTCTGATTATTTGAATTAAAAAATTTATTTATTTTAGTCACTATTATTTAAAAAAGTAAAAATAACATCCTAATTATGTCTGAATGGAATCATTAAATCAGCAAATTCATACGTTTCAGATGAGTAAGTAAATTAGATACATATCAAACTGTCTGAAAGTAAGAAGTATCCATCCCTAAAAAACCGTAAAATACCCGTTACATTCCCCCATAGATCAATGTGTTACTGTTGTATTAATAATGTGCCGTGTTGCTCCAACTCTAGGTCCTCCTCCCTCATTCTTAAGGACTGCCTTTTTTCACTTACGTAATATTGCAAAAATCAGGTACATCCTGTCTCAAAAAGATGCAGAAAAACTAGTTCACGCGTTTGTTACTTCTAGGCTGGATTATTGCAATTCCTCATTATCAGGCTGCCCTAACAAGTCTCTAAAGACTCTCCAGCTGGTCCAGAATGCAGCTGCAGGTGTACTGACAAAAACTAGGAAGAGAGATCATTTCTCCCATTTTAGCTTTGCTACATTGGCTTTCTGTAAAATCCAGAATAGAATTTAAAATCCTTCTCCTCATCTACAAAGCCCTTAATGGTCAGACACCATTATATCTTAAAGAGCTCATAATACCCTATTACCCCACTAGAACACTGTGCTCCCAGAATGCAGGCTTACTTGTGGTTCCTAAAGTCTCCAAAAGTAAAATGGGAGGCAGAGCCTTCAGCTATCAAGCTCCTCTCCTGTGGAACCATCTTCCAGATTCAGTCCAGGGGGCAGACACCCTCTCTATGTTTAAGAGTAGGCTGAGCTCCCCTCTTCTCCTCCTCCTCTCCATCTGTACACATTCATGTACCATTAATTCATGTTACTAACTTGGCTTCTTCCCTGGAGTTTTTGTGCTTTCTCGTCTCACAGGTTCCTGTGGATCATGGTTGTGGACTAGCTGGTTATGGATTGCACGCTTCCATAGGTCGTGGTTGCGGACCCTGCGCTACTGTGGTCCTGCTTGATGCCCACGCCATTATTATTATTATTATTATTATTACTACATCTATTATTATTATTATTATTATTATTATTGTTGTTATTATTTTTGTTATTGTGCTTCTGTGTCTCCAATCTTTCTCTCTCAACCCAACCCGTCAAGGCAGATGGCCGCCCACCTAGAAACCGGTTCTGCTTGAGGTTCCTTCCCATTAAAAGGGGAGTTTTTCCTTGCCGCTTTCACTGAGTGCTTGCTCATGGGGGAATGTTGTGAAATGGGGAGTATTGTCTAGACCTGCTCTATGTGAAAAGTGCCCTGAAATAATTTCTGTTGTGATTTGGAATTATATAAATAAAATTGAATTGAAAAAAAAAAAAAATATTGGCTCATGAATCATGGGACTTGCAGCCAATCAGTCTGTTTTTCTGTCGTATTGTGAGCTATTTTGTCAGGACTTATTCCATCATGTTGCCATGTTTATGTCAGAGAGGTAGTGATTTTTTCTTTTAATTTTTCTTGTTGTTTTTTGTGTGTGTTTATGGATTAAGTTTAGAATTGTAATCTTTTTTGGTGTAGTTTATTTAGTATTGTGATTTTATTTCTACTCAGGACTGCTTAGTTTGTTATCTTGCCCAGTGCTCTCCTTGAAGTTAAAATCAAGCTTCTCTACGTTTAAGCTGCAGGGACCACATGGGGTGCCACAAAAAAAAAAAATCGCAGGGGCCCTGTGCGAAGTTAAGCCATCCACTTTTGCTGAAACACAATGCGATGTCACGCTGCGGTGGCCAATTACGGTGATCAAACTGTTTAGAGCTATTGAAGAAAGACAGAGACAGAGAAAGAGAGCGCAACGGGCAAGAGCGAACTAGAGAGCGAGCAGCAGTAGTGAGAACAAAGCTGGTAAATGAGAGAAATAAAATGTTATTTTTTGATTGTTTCACGGTGGTTATGTTCTAAAGCACAAATAAACACGCCCACAACCCTGCAGAAAGGTGCTGCAATGCCTGATTTGGTGTGGATGCAGCCATACCTGTGTACGGCTGAGAGGCAGGCTGATTAAGTGGTCTGGCAGGACTACAGATGCCCACTACAGAACCATCTCCCTTAGCGTCACTTGTCAGCTTCGCCTCCAGGGCTGAGGGCAGCTGTTGTTCCTCCTCCTGCCGCTCAACAGTCAGGGACACTCTGGAACCTTCCTCCTGCTGGCAGGCTGCTCTGCTGCGCTCTTTCACCCGGTCCTCCAGCTCCCTCAGCTCCTGGCTGAAGGCCTCGATGCTGATGCCCTGGCCATTGGAGTCTGCGGGGAGCTGTGGGTCTCCTGGTACTTGCTCCAGCAGCTCCTTGATAAGACTCTCTACAGACTGTTGCGTCTGGTTGGCTTCTGGAAGATCTGAGGATGCACTGTGCAGGTTTGAGGTGTCACTGGTCAGCAGTTTGGTGTCCAATGTTGGCTGGGTGATGGAGCTCTGAGAGGGAATCTGGTTAGGGCAAAGAGATTTTGCATCATTCATGTCACTGTTGCTAAACATTGACTGTGGGAGAGCAGTGCAGCTTTGGGAGGAGCAGGTGACGAGGGATCCATTTTGATTTGCATTTTCATCCAAATACTGCTGCTCCCCCAAGTCTCTCTTCACTTTCTTTACCTCCAGTCCTCTATCCCGACTGTCTGAGCACCCATCCCCCGTCCCCATCGTTCCGTTGTACATGGCCTGATAACTAACAGTGATGGCAGAGGTTGGAATATGAGGAGCTGGGGATGAGGCAGGGTGGGAAGTCGATAAAGGGGCAGCTGAAGACGAGGACGAAGGGACGAGAGGCGGCACAGGTTTTGGCAGGAGCTCCTCTCTCTGCAGGCTGCGTTTCTTGGAGCGTGGCGTGAGGCTGATGCAGTTATTTTTGCCGATGGTGACGTCCCACTCTCCACTATCCCGCTCTGAGCTGCTCCACTCAGACCGTGCTGCCGCCACAATGGCTGCCCTCTGCTGACCTGGAGAGGTGTTACTGCTTCCTCCCTGCTGGAAAGAGAAGTGCTCAGGGAACATCGCCATGGAAGGAGTGGAGGTAGCAGGAGGTGGGGGTGGAGGAGCCGTGTTCGGGGAGGGGTTTTCTCCGTCATAAGGTGCCGACCAGTCACGGCAGGCCCAGGAGCAAAGCTCAATGCCTCGCCGGGCATCTTTGAGGTACTCTAAGTAGCCCGAGTCCCAGTCCAGACACTCTGTCTGGGCCTGCTGCTGGTGCATTGGGCTCTCAGGGGACAGGGGGTGAGAGCTGGGAGTACCCGGCTGCAGAGGCTCCATGCTGGTGGGGGTAGAGGGACCCCCTCCTCCTGATCCGCCTCCACTACTCTGTTGACGAATAAAGAAGGCTAAGCGGGACGGTGTGCTGGGTCTGGGTGGGGTTGGAGACTCTGTGCTGGGGCTGTTCAGCACTGCAGGCAGACGCAGAACAGAAGCAAATGTGTCAGAAAGAAAAACACACAGAAAACACTGAACTTTTACCATCCTTTCCTTTCATTTGAATTACAATTACCATGGGAGGAAATTTTTACTTTTAGTCAGGAGGGCAATCTATGACTCATCATCTTCACAAAGATGGCACGAAATAAGAGATGGATGCAGGGGCGGCAGGACTGTCATTACAAATTAAAAAATGTTTTGGGTGTTGATATTCATACTTTTCCTGTTCCTATTTACAAGCACAGTTGTAAATGTCAAATATTCATTATTCACAGGCATTTGTTGGTTACCTTTTCCCCAGAATGCAGAGTCCTCGTCTCGCTCAGCAGAGGGCACTGCACTCAGCCGGCAGCACTCTGGGATCAACGCCAGGAACTTGTCTGCTGACTTTCCATACATGTCAGTCTCCCTGATGGCACGACGCTGACTCAGCATTACATGGGTGCAGGGCAGCAGATACCTGGTACCAAACCACACACACACAGAGAAATCTTTGATTTGATTTTATGTAGAGCAGCTCATTCAGGCTCTCAGATAAAAGTAGTTATTTGGAAATCTTAACTGATAACTGCAGTTATTGTGTCTATCAAGATTCTCATTTCCCCTTCCCAGTTTACTCATATTTTACAAGTCAAAAGAAAAACAGACAGTTTAGGGACAGAGAAAATCTTCTTTTCAAACATTTATTTGCCAATATGTAAATATATTTTACAGAAATAAAATTGGTGAAGCAAGATACACCTTTAAAAAAAAAAAAATTAGATGATGGAAGGACAAAAATACTAGAATTGTACACACTGCTGTACCTTCCAACAACTCCTAGAGACAGACTGAATGACTGTAGTATGTAGGGAAGATATTTTCCAAATTATGTTTTGCATATAATATGTAAACCAATAAAAATAAAAATATTACCTCTAGGAAGATGCTCAGATGTGCACATACCTGAGAACAAGCTGCAGCATGATGTCTTCGCAGTTCAGGGAGAGAAGAGTCCTGAAGAGGCTCAATGATACCATGCAGAGCTGCAACACAGAGATCAGAAACAGTTGAAAAAACTTATCTAAAGACAGATAACATTTTAAAACCAACCTGCATATGACATGGCCAAATAATATAATTCTCACATAAAAACTGCACTTCTTTTACTCTCAGAAAATTGTTTGCGTTGTTTTAAAGGCAGGGCTGTTTTCAGTAAAGGCGTCCCTCAACGGTCTGTTTTAGGGCCACCGCTGTTCTCACTGTACATTAATAATATAATCTGTTCTTCTGTAAGATATTACTATCATTTTTATGCAGATAATACACTTATGAATGCAGTAGCTTCATCTCAGTCCATATCCAATCTACAAACAATTGTCATGTCTTACAACAAGCTCTCACTGATCCCAATCTGGTATTAAATGCAAAAAACAAATAAAAAGAAATTCATGCACTGCACAGAAGGTAGATATGTCTCAGCAGTTCCGTATATGCCTCGGATGGCTCACCAATTGAGCAGGCATCATACAAATAAATACCTCGGTCTGTGGACAGATGATAATCTCGCTTTCAAAATTAAAAAACTCAAACTCAAAAAGCGGAACTTTCCTGTGCATTTAGACAACAATTAATGAAGTGTTGTCTATACTGGACTATGGTGATATACAGCCTATATATATGTTGCATCTCTTCTGCAGTACAGGCAAACTCCCTGTTTTACTAGATCTCAGGAGTGTGTCATTCTGGAGGTTCCCTGGACACACTGTAGCCTGTTCTGTACATTTACCGCCAGATTGACAACTTACTGCTAACCTTTTCCTTTGCTCCGCTTGCAATCCAAACACCGTCATTTTTCTACCGCTCACTCTCTGCACTTGCTCAACCACACATTATGCACTGCCCTATTCCTTAAAGGAGCTACACTACTCTTATAACAGACCCTTTCACGTATATGTCCTTTGAAGAATAAAGAGAGGGGGGGTGACTCAAAACAATTCCATGGTAACTAGGGTGTTATCGTGCTTGCACAGTGTGCGAGGGAAAATCATTAGTAGCCCATTGATATTAATGATCATGTGAAATGTTAGCAGTGGCGCTCATAATTCTGCAGCAGCTGTGCATGAATATAGGGGGAAACACTGATGTTACCCAACACTGCCCGAGAGTTTGCACTTTAACCACATTTTCAAATTGAAGCTCAGAGAAAAGGACTTTTGTTTAATCAGAATTACTGGATAAACACTGGACATATTGGATCGTTGGCAACATTTTAGGTTAAGTGGTTTTAGGCTTATGTTCAATGAAAAAATGTATTTGGAAAAATGGCTCAAGATTTGGAAATTAAAAAATGTAATGATTTCTAAAGCTTTAGATATTTCTATTCAATGCTTTAATGTGCCACAATAATGTAATGTTTTTGAGTTAAAATATCGTTATTTGGGGCTCTTCCAAGCAAATAGTGATAGATGTGATTGTTTGCAATTAAATCAGCATATATACTGTATATTTCTGCCACCCCATGAATATTTCTCTAGATCCACCCCTGCCCACTCTGTATAAAAAAGTAAACAGTTATATAAAAAGTTGAATGAATTAACAAACTGTACAACAAAGATGCCAAACATTTTGAAAGACTGTGGTTTCTATCATGGATTTTTAATGTTTTTCCTAAACACAATTGTTTCCCAGTGACTAGAATTTATTTATTTTGAGGGATCAGAATTGATTAAACTGAGGATTGTGTGCACACATTTCACTGTGGATTGTTTTACCAAATAAAAACAATGTGCAACAGCCAAGAGAAGCAGCAAAGTTGATGACATTTACTTTTCTGTGTTTGCTCTGAAAAAAATAAATACTTCTATATTCTGCTGGAATCATTGCAGCCCACTCATCACCCACACAACTAGGTTCATATGAGGGCCTCGAGGCTCCATCACAAACATACACACATACGCATATATATATACACAGACCCTTGAATTGCTGCTGATGCGTGTGAGAAGTGTGTCCAGGATGGTATCGTTGTCGTGGCGATGCAGCAGGATGAAGCGCAGGAAGGTTTTGAGAAGGGATGTCTCGGTCACGCTGCGCAGGAAAAGGTCCAGGTACGCAGTGCTAGCAATCATCTCGTCCACTGATGACTATAAATCAAACACACACACAGAATTTTTTCTCAAAACTGCATAAGAAGGCAATTCAACAACAGTCTTACGAATAAGATGAAGTCTAAAATTAAAAACATGCAATAAGACAACTCAAACATTGAGAAATAGCTGTTAACTCTTGAGTCATCTTTTGAAGAAAGTCCAGCAAACAAATCTGTTCACACAATTGTTCTTACTCTTCTGCAAAAAGTCTTCCAGTAACTCACGAAGAGCAATAACAGAGTGGTCCTCTTCAAGCATGGCACATAATTTGTGTTACACCCCATCCTGTTTTCCTTAAAGGATCAGTTTACCCAGTTTTTTTGTTTTCACACAGAAATTGCACTTTCCCCCACATACTCCTAATGGAATCTAGCAATGCAGATAGTTTGTGATGCGCAATGCATTGCAAAACAGAAATTGATAGTCTTAACATCAGTGTATCTTTCTGGAAACAATGTCCCTTTTACTCAAGAAAACTCACAGACCTCCCTAACATCTGTTAACCATCGAAAAGATTTTCAAACAACAAATTAGTCACCATTCCATCTGGTGACAAAGAGCTCTGTGATTATCCAGAGGAGCCCTGACCTTGTTTCTGGAAAGACCTGCCACTCATCCCTTTCCTACCTTATGCAGGGCGGGACCCATGACGGGTACAAGGAAGCCGTTATGGAGGTAGTCCAGAAGCTGGGAGCGGACCAGGGGATGAGAGACCTGCACCACAGCATTGCAGAACTCAAGCGAGTTCATGAACAGCACAAGTGACGACACGCCCATCCAGTCCTCCCGCCGCAGGGCGTGCCAGTCATCACCTCGAACTTCAATCTTCCTGGGCAGAGAGGAGTAGAGGGCGCTGAGGCCTGTGGCCAACACCTGAGGAGAGACACAGAGGCTTCAGGTAAGACTGCTGAACCTCAAGCCCCGGTGGACCTGGTGAGCATAGAGCTCCCACAGAAACATGTGTGCATGCTGAAAGAGGAAACAGAGAGGAGGAAACATTAAAGTGTGTTTACGGGTGCTAAGGAGTACAACTGCAGATGTGGAAATAGTAGTATAAAGCCTTTTGTGTCTCCAGAGGGAGCTGAATGAAATCTGATACATTTCCTCAAGTAATGTCACTTGAGTCAGCGTTGGTTGGGGTTGAAGACTACAAGTGTGAAAAATGAAAAAAAAAATGTGGGGATGTGGAGTTAGAAAGAAGTAAAGTGGTCACACCTCTGTAGCCTGCTCCTCTTCTCTGCTGGAGGCTAACTGCTCCAGGCTACATTAGCTGCTACTAGCAGCATAACACACCTGAATCTCCAGTCAAACTCATCTCTCAAGTTGCATCATGGGTAATGTTGGGGTAAAAACTGTCCATCATGAGTCTACCAACATTGTTGGACTCACGATGGACAGCACAATGCTAAATCGGTGGAGACTTTTAAGGCTCATTGTTTTCCGTTTTTACAGATTTTCCACAGATAAATACCCTTGATTTTTTTATACAACAACAAAAAAAACTTAAACGATGATCTTGATATATCCTAACTATTGCGGTTATATCATATCTATGGCAGATGGGCTGCATTTATTGTATAAAGAACAGGTCTCTCATTCACCCATGCGCGCACACAGACACAGACACACTGGTGGCAGCAGAGATGTTATGCAAGACACTGGCCTGGTATTTGAAAGCTATTGGGCTCAGTGTCTTGCTCAAGGAGCTGAGGATTAAGACAGACCCTCCATGTTTATTCTAGGAAACGGCATGTTTCTAATGTATATAATACATTAGATGTATGCATGTTTCTAATGTATATAATACTGAGCAGTGTTCTCTTGTATCTTGACTGAAACACATTTTGTTGTAATGGTAAATGGTAAATGGACTGTACTTGTATAGTCATTCGACTACTCAAAGCGCTTTTAACACTACGAGTCAATTCACCCATTCACACATTCATATGCTGAATGGGTACAGGGGCTACCATACAAGGTCCCAACCTGCCCATCAGAGGAAATCTAACCATTCACACACATTCATACACTGATGGCACAGCCATCAATTTGGGGTTCAGTATCTTGCCCAAGGATACTTCGACATGCGGACTGGAGGAGCCGGGAATCGAACCGCCAATCTTCCGATTAGTAGACGACCTGCTCTACCTCCTGAGCCACAGCCGCCCTGTAATAACACCACCAGTGTGAGTGAGTCTACAACTCAGTAAACTTAAGTTGTAGGAAAATGGGAGTTGGACAAGCAAAAAGACTTCCCAGTATTAACCGTATTGACGTAATGGAAGAGTTACATTTTAAAGCCATCTCAGGTGACCTTACATACTTTAGTGTGTTGACAGCAGATGCCATTTTTTATTTTTGCTTGCTGGATATGTACAAATAAATACAATGGGCAAGAAAAACCTAGTCCTGCTAGTGAAAATAATTAATTGAACCCAGCCCTCAAGAAAAAAGATGCAGTGTGTTTGTGATGAGCACTGCTACACCTATAATGTCAAAACAAGGTTGACTGCAGAGTGTGAGAGAATGCACAGGCAGAAAATAGTGAGATTGAGGCAGAGAGGAGCATTCAGTCCTTGATGCCACCTCCACTGGTCACTCTAGTCAGTAAGTAGGTCAGACTGAAGCTGCTAGAAGGAGGACGAGCAGAAAACAGCTGAGCCAGCTCTTTAACAGCAGAGTGTACAGGCAGAGCAAAAGATAAGAGAACTGACCAAAGCATTAAACCAGACACACACATCATAGACTGGATTGGATATGTAACACTGTTCACTCTCATAATGCAGTTTTGAAGCCTCAATGTCACTCCTTTGTAACACTTTAATAGACATACAAGTGCAATCAGTAAAACATGGCTCCTTAGTAACACCCAGTGGCAACTGGAGAAAACTACAACAGGCAAACAATGGTACTTGGTCTCTCTTCACAGCCTTTTTTCTCTTGTTTACGGTCTATGTGACAAAATGTTGAAACAAACAAAGTGTACATTCACCCCTAGAAAACCAAAGTTCAATCCTGAAATTGAAATGATCATTTAAAACATGATCACAAATTGAGAAAAGATCCTCTTTGTTTTCATCTACATTGTGTCTTTTAGGAGCCCTGCAATATCCCATCATGTGGTAAAGTCTCAGTGAAATGTTGGTTAGCTATCTTGGAAGTTTATACAGTATTTATTTCTGTGGAGCAGCAGCAGTAAGGAGTTCTACTAAAGACAAATACAACCAGCTTGTGAAGTCAAGTATTTTTTTTTAGATGTTTACAGGAAGTGTTCAAGGTTGAGACAGAGCTGAGAGGATGTAGATAAGTATTAATGTTCTGTCATAGTCATCTCCTTCCCCTTCCATTATCACACTCCATCACTGATGCATCAGAATTACACAGCACGTGCACACACACACACACACACACGCACACACTCACATGCACGCGCACACACGCACGCACCGCCAAACTGCTTCTTTTTTCCGACTAACATTGATTCACAATGATACAAAACAGAGAAAAATGGTAAATCCTCACATCTGAGGAGCTGGAACCAGACATTTTTGCTTGAATACCTAAAATGATAATTTGATTATCAAAATTGATGCTATTTTTTGGATGATTGACTAATCAATTAACCAGTTAATTGTTTTGCATCATTAAAGCATGGGTCACATATATAATGCTCGTAACCCTTTTTGTGTTCTGGTATAAACCCTAACAGTGTGTGCTATGCAAACGCAAAATAAAAAAAAATGTAAGAAAAACAACAACACTGTGTGAAGTGTCATTGTCTTAAAAGGTGTCCTCATATATCCATCCTTTATCACCCTTATACAATGGCCAATTACTGTGCTTCAATTATCAGTTATAATTAACTGCTAAAATAGCAAGATGCTTCAGTAGTGTTGCTATGGTTACCTGCAGTTTGATATACCCTGCACATATTTAAAATGGTAGTCAACTATTGAACAGAACTATATTTACAGGGTCCCAAAGTATAACCTTAACTGCTACCTGCCAGCCATTCAGAAATGAGTACTTTCTGTGGTCTCGGTATGTTGGAATTATCTTTCAACTTTACTTAAATATCAGAAAATGACAACAACAAAAAATAAATAAATACTACAAAATATGCAACCCAACATAACTAATTGACAGGTAGTTATAGCCAGGTGTTTATAAAGCCTAAAATCACGTCACTGGTTTTTACAGGCCTACAAAGCAACACTTTCCCTCCAAGCTGTCAAAGCCAAAATACAAAAGGTACATACATGGGTTTGGACCCATGTATGAATCCCTGAATTTGGATTCAGCATCACCTGTAACCACGCCCTCTACAAAATCCCCAGTTAACATCTAAAATACAACACTTTCCATGACCACATATTTTGGTTCAAAAATGAAACCACTCCATGAGCACCGTCACTCACCGGGCAGAAGTAGGAGTTCTCAGCGATATAGCGTGCCACAGCCTCATGGCTGGCCGAGGCCGCCATGACCAGCAGCAGTGCATCTCTGGCCTGCTGTCCGATGGCTCCGTCCCGGTGGATGAATGGCACAAGGAGGGAGAAGATCAGCAGATTGGTGGAGCCCTGCTGGGCCGGTGCTGCCCGGAACAACATCTCGAGAACCACCGGCTGCCGGGCCATGGACACACAGACCTGATGGGATTCACATGGTCGTAATTAAAGACAGCACTATGAAAAAAGTCATGAAACAGTGATACAAATTTTAAGAATCTGCAGCCATGCAAGCAGGTCTGTGAGGCACAGTAGTGCTAACATCAGCATGCTAACATGCTGACAATGACAAAGCTAACATGCTGTTGCTAATCAGCAGGTATAATGTTTACCATGTTAACTGTATTAGTTTAGCATGTTAGCATGCTAACCTTTGCTAATTAGCACTAAACACAAAGTACAGCAGCTGAGGCTGATGGCAATGTCATTAGTTTTTCCACATATAAACTAAAGTATTGGACAAATTACATTGTGTATTAGATAAGAGGTCAGAGGATCACCAAAGTTGGATTCATCCTTTGGGGAACATGAATATCTGTACAAAATTTCCAACAGTTGTTGAGATATGTCAGATATTTCAGTAGTTTCAAGTAAGGACACAGATTACAATCAATAAGCAGAATTATAATTAGGATTTGGGCATCACAATAGTTCAGGCTGACTTGGACCTTCAAGTCTGTGTCAGTTGGAGTTGACAGTTGGGAGAATATAAAATCATTGCGGGTGGTGTTTACTCATTTTAATAGTTGGCCCTCTGATCCAGTGCCTGTTTTTCATCCTCATTAGAATTATTCTTTTTAGGACTGGAACTGGGATTGTATGACTCCCATATAGTGGGAGAAAATGTGTGTGAAAATGACGAGTAAACAGTAAATAATTCAGTATGATGTGAGTGACAAAACAATTTATTTCATCAGATTTCAGTGTAGAGCCACAGCTCACTCTGCCATCTCATTCAAATGTAGTATTATCTTTCCTTTGCCTTTTCCACGCTTATTGCTGCCAAATTACAGAGGCAAACTCCCTGCATGCAAACGTCCCCCAAAAGTGCTCTCCTTTTCTCCTTTCTGGGGTTGCCTAGCGACACGACTTGAATCAAAGTCTACTTCAGTCATTCAACATGTGCTCCTTTCTGACTTTGTGACTGTGTGAGAGTTATGTGTGGGGTCTCTAGTCTCTGTGGGTTTAAATAATCTTTTCAGGTCTGTTTTCAGTTTAAGATTAAATTGTGCAGATTTGGCCCAGAGGCCAATAACAGATGATTGTTTATGTAGACTGTAGTCAACTGTATACACATTAGAGAAGTAACAGACTGTAGGAGAGTGTACCTGATTGAGCAGCAGTACCAGGCTGTTTTCTAGGGCTGAAGGACAACCAAGTTCTGGGTCAGCACATGCTCCCAGCAGCCTCAGCAGGGGGTGGAGGACGGCTGTGTGCTGCAGCAGGGGCTGCTGGGACTGGCCGATGAGCATTTCAAACAGCTTGAGCAGCGCCCCCTGGCTGTCTGGGTCCAAGCCGCGGCGGAGGTGCCACTGAACCAGGCACTCCAGAATATTCTCAGTGACCACCAGCTCCAGTATGGGACCCATGGGTGGCACATTGGGACTGCCATCCAAGCCCTCAGCAGGTCGCTCTTCTGCCAGCAGACATAACATCTGGTCGGTGTGATTCCTCACTGCTGTCAGGTCATCGCTGGAGGAGGACGGCTCGTGCTGCTCCAACACCCAGGAGACCTGAATAAAGGAACAGAAGAGTGCGTTCTGGGGTAATGTTTAACTCTTAACACTGGCTGTCCTACTGTGAGCGGTTACAAAATAACACAAACTCTTACAGGAATTTTATTCCATTTTAATTATGTTCAACAGCTTCTAAGTTCAGACAATGGTGGGGTTATTAGACTGGTTAAGATCATAAATCTGGTCCTTTGTTAAGTTTAGTGTCATGGCATATATAAGATGCAGTGCCCAATCTTTCCCCCTTTGATGTGTAGGCTGTACCAATCACCCTTAATAACAAATGTAAATTATTACTATATTATTAATATAATGTTATGTAATTTATTGAATTCTAAAACACATTGGCAGATATTCCCAATGCAATAAAATCATTTTTTGATGGATAAGAAGTCATTACTGGCACTGAAATACATACTATATTTACTCACATGCTATTCTCCACAAAATTAGACAGAATAGTAGTGCCGCAACTAACGATTATTTCTATTATTGATTAAGCCGTAGATTACCTTCTTGATTAATCGAGTTGTTTAGTGTATAACATGTCAGAAAATTGTGAAAACTGTCAATCACCTTTTCACGAAGCCCAAAGTGCAACTAAAGATGTCTTGTTTTGTCCTGACCAACAGTCCACAACCCAGAGATATTCAGTTTACTGTCATAGAAGACTAAAGAAACTAGAAAATATTCACATTTGAGAAGCTAGAACCAGAAGAAGAAGAATTATTTTAAGAAATTACTCAAAATGATTAATCGATTATCAAAATAGTTGGCAATTAATTTTCTGTCAATCGACTAATTGTTGCAGCTCTACAGAACAAAATTTCAAACTGACAAACAAGCCCGGGTTTCATAACATTTACTGAGAGGTCTACAAGTCAGCATGACTACAGCAATGATGACTGTGCTCATCTGCGGGCAGATAACAAATCGTGTGTGTGGTAAATGTATGAACTGAAAGTAGGAGCCCCTTGAAAAACAATGTGGCTGGGAACCAGTTTGGTGAATGTTTCACAACCAACGTTTGTACACACGTGCATTCACACAAAACCATTTGTTATATTTTTTATTTTCTCATATGCAACTCCAAAGACTTAATATAACAATAAACTTTATTTATATACCACGTTTTAGAGCTAAAAACTAAAAACATGGAGGATTGACGTAAAAAAATTGACAGGGTGCTCTGGTTTCCCTCCATCTCAAATGCTGAGGTACAGTATACAGGATACAAGTATAGGACAGCATTAGGAATACTGTACTTTACACACAGAGTAAGCCCACCAAATAAGAATTACTCAGTTCTCCTATACTGCTTCAAACTCAACAGTTAGGCAGTGATAAGACTGTGTAACCTATAAAACTATTAGTCAGTGATTGGACATCAGCCAGTCACACTGTTAAAATACTGAGCCTGAAAACTCTAACTGGTTTCTCCATCATTTACTATTCACAATAAGTGAACTTTTACTTTTTTATCTCTGTGCTGCTCAACACACAACAGAGACAACTAAACATGCAGTATTTTCTCAACCGTTGTAAATGATTTTGATAGTGCAGGGGTGCTGAAAACCAATTAGCTGATCAGGAAATTAATTTTCTTGTTAATAAGAAAAATATTTTGATTATATATGAATCAATTAAGTAAGTCATTTATCAAGCAAAAAAATATCTGGTGCTAGCTTTTTTTATGTGAAGATGTTTCGATTTTTTTCATCATTATCAATTGAATATCTTTGGACGGTTGGTTGAACAAAACACATAATTTGAGGAAGTCACCTTGAGCCCCAGGAAATTGGGATTATCGCATGTTTCACTGTTTTCTGACATTAAATAAACTAAACAAATTATTAAAAACAAAAAATATTGTTAGTTGCAGCCCTAAACAGGTTAAATTCACTGCAGTCTGATGGCCACAGCTTTGCAACAAAGTAGTTGAGCAATGTAAGCAGTGAGACATTAACATAAGTTCTTTTTTAAAACGCCCATTTTAACATAATCATCTAAAACACTTCTATTGAAAGAAAACAAAGATGATCACACCATGTTCTACTGTGTGCACACACATAACAGTGAGTACTGTGAGACGCTGTGTCTCCAAATCTCTGCTATGAAGTTGGTAAGTAAAATGTAAAAAACTAATATCAAAGTTGAGACCACAAATTATCAAAACTAAATATGTAATTTCATGAAAATACAAGAGAAGAGGTGCATCTTGTCAGCTCACCTGTCTCCAGTGGTTCTCAAACACCATGAGGCAGGTCTCTGGGTCAGCAGTGCAGGGGCTGGAAGGGGCGGCGCTCCGACTGGACCGACTCCCAGGACCTCGCGGGTTCAACCTGCTCAGCCAGCTCATACTGGAGCCAGTGGGAGGCAGGTCAAAGGTCAAAGGAACTCAGAGACAAGAAAGGGAGTTCCTTCAAAACGGTCAGAAGCAATAGAAGACAAAAAGAAATTAAAAAAGGGAAAAAAAGGGAAAGATGATGTGGGAAGGAGGGAGTGAGGGGAAGGAGGGGGGGGTGGGGGGGGGGTGGGGAGGGAAAGTGTATCCACACGGAGAGAAGGAGGTCGGCTGTCACTGCCACTCAGTGTACGTTTAGGAAAAGCCCACTGCTGCTTTAGAAACTGTGTAACCCTGTCCTCCCTGTAGACCCTGTCATCCAGTCTGAAGCCAACACCACTCCATAGCCGGTCAGGACGGGTACTCTGCACTCTGTAAACAAACAGAAACAAACAGAACATTCACATCAACATGTTAATCAAGACTTTTCACAACCTTTCAGAATCTTATTCTCATGGCTTCTTTGGGTTTTGATTGTTGGTTTAAGAAAAGAAGCAATTTGAACACATTATCTCAGAATATCTGATGGGCATTTTTCACAGTTTTCTCACATTTCTTCAAAAATTATCTTTAGACTAAGTGGAAATTAATACAATTACTATTTGCATCCCTAAAATCTGTAGAGCAAAATGCCTGACAGTTGACAAACTTATATCATCTCATGCTATGTATAATCATGTCATCCAACCCTACCAAACACCCATTCATTCAGAAATCCATCATTTGCACCAAGGAGTATTTGCATAGCTCCTTTTCTGAAAAAAGATAAGTCAGCCTTACAGTATGTTGTTACCACGGAAACCATTCAGTTCTTCAATGAATAGCCAGTCCACCTTCTGCTTACCATAGGAATCACTGTCTGTTAGGGATGCTAATTTAAAGCACATTTTTAACTGACCTTCAGTCATGATAATCACAATATGCTTCAAAAATACAAGATGCATGATGCAAAACCCAAGCAAATTCAGTATTTTAATCATAACTTAAATTAAGTTTAAGTAAATTACAGTATTTCATTCAGAAATTCACTCAAAATTGCTGCTCATGCTACAACTGCCCTTATTCAACAAATTGGCAAAAAAAAAAAAAAGATAAAAACACAACAATTCATCACAAATTACAGGCTTTAACAGGGTTTCCGCCAGTGAATTGTAAGCCTGGCAGCCCGCCCAGCCTGAGTTGACCCCCCGCTGGGCCTAAGCATCAGGGATTTAAAAAAAAAAAAGTATATCAAGATGTTTTCTAAACACAAATTTGTTATACAAGCAACATAACTTCTTTAAGGAATAGCCCAGTGTGTAGCCCCCCCCACACCGCTGCATGTAAAGCACTAAACAAACCCATTCTTGAATCAACTAAAAACTGTCGTAGCACACAGATGACATCAAGTAGAAAATCTTAAATCTATGTGGTCAGGGCTGAGGACATATGTAAAGCGTGTTCATGATACCTCTTACTAAAAATTTGGTGGATCACTTTAACATAATATTGCAAGAGGGTAATGATAATAGAGGACGCAGCCACAGTGAACTCATGAAGAGCTGCAGGCAACGGGCACTTATTTAAATCTCCAACGTGTCATCATTATCACTGACACCTTTCCTGGGTCACTTTTGTTATATTGAAGATATACTGAAGAGACGGAAATTCAGCATGCAAGTCTAACTGCTGAAACACCTGCACGAATAGAAACCAACGTTCGATGGACGCACAAATACTGACACTCCAACACTGTGCACTGCCTGTTAATTATCCATAAGCCCTTACTTTACTGCTATCATGATTCATCTAATAAACAGGAGACTATGTGTTTAACCGGGTTACAACTTTTTCTTAAACATTATGTTAACAAGAAACTGCTTTTCTTAATTGGGATAAGGAATTTAAGAAATACGCTGCCAAACATTTACCTCACGAGGCAGCTGGATTTGTGAGATCACGCGAGAATCCATCTTGTCAGGCTTCAAGTTATGCACTTGTGTCCGAACCACTGGTGGTTCGGAGCAATTGGCGTCCTTTGAAGACCCCCGCGTGATCTCATGATCTCGCAAATCCAGCTGCCTCACAATGTAAGACGATGATAGACAGATGGTTCATCCCATCACCTGCCAAATATTTCTTGACAATGCCTGCCCTTTTCCAAACAGTTTCCAAGGATGACTTCTCAGATCTGGCGCGTCAGGTTAGCCAAACATCTTTTATGTATCAAATGCTCTCTACCTGATGAGTTTGAAAAACATTCATAGTTTTTCCACATCAGAGATAAATGCATCACTTCTGTGTTGCACTATCTCTCCAAATGTCTGCCAGAAATAGTGTACTTAGTGATTTATTGTGAGGATTATTTGGGACCCACTGAACAGATGGATCAACAGTGGAGAAGTGGATTATGCTGCAGGAGTGTTTTGCACATTTTGATGTCCTCTTTTTTTTGCAGTGACTCTGGGTCTTCATTGGGAGTCCATTGTAACTGCTGTGAATATCCAACCTGACCACAGCTGCTGCCCCCCATGAAGGTGCAAACCACAAATATTCAAGACCCACCTTTTAAGACTACAGGCCCATTTTATACTCAAAGACATATTTTCAGTGGCATATTCCTTTAAGAGAAACCTGCTTATCACAGTTAGATTTCTGCTGGAGAAACCTGATTTCACTGTATTACAGTTAGTTCAAAGTTAATGTCAAAAGTGTTGCTTAATGGCGCTTGAAATCTATTTCTGTGAAACTATTTGCCATATTTTCCAAGTTACTCTGGTAAGTCCAGGGATAATGAATGGGTTAATGACTTCAGTGCCACACTGTTAAAATGGAAGTGTAGATAAGTGAACTTTAAAGTGGATTACAAAAGTATTTGTTATTACTTGTGGCCACATGATGTGGACTGAAGTCACATGACTTGGTCTTGGGTCAGACACGAGTAACAGATTTGACGACTTCTGGCTTGGCTTGCCTTAATCAATAAGTCCCCATGTTTTTCTTTATTGAATTTCTCATACAACAGTTATATGAATAACTGCACACAAACAGCACTGAAACAGGCAGGTAAAATGTAACATCCAAGCTGCTTTTTTAAATGATTAACCCACCCTCAGCAGGCGAGTCAAAGTTAAGATACTCATGTTGCTCAGAGAAAATTCAATAATTTCTGTAAATACACTAAATGAATCCACACCCAGACATGAAAGCAGAAAAACACTCAACCTGCAAAGAGTAAAAGCAGAGAAATCTAGAGCAAAATGAAATAAGTTCACAGAAAACACAGGCTAACTATGAATCACCATAAATACAATTACCTTAAATATGCGTCAGCCAGACTGCCTCAGCATTTAAGATTGAGATATCCCAACATGCAGGACTCAGCTAACATGAGATTTATCACATAGGGAAATTCAAAATGTGTTTTATTTTCCAGTCACACACTTGAGCACCATAAAACCACCTATAAAATGAGCTCAAAGTTCAACTACAGATTCCAGGATAGGGAGGCTGCCTTCATAAAGACAAGAGAGTTTGTCAAAGGTTAATGATCAAAAACACCACACAGCTCCTCTTGACTGTTACATTCTCACACCACAAAGTCTAAAGGCCACATAATTCTCTCTCATAGGTTAGGAAAGTGGAGAACATTTTGTTTCCAAAGTTTCTGTGGCTTCCTAACATCAACAAAATGACAGCCATGCATGCTTTATGCAGGAATTGTCCAGGTGTGCACAGGTGAGAAAATGAGCAGAGCACTCTGGAAATTATGTCCTCCACATTCCTCACATTTCTATTGCGGTCACTGTCCATGTTAACTACTGAACTACACTAATCACTTCTGTGTTTGCAGCGACAGAGCAAGGGAGCCTTCAGAGGGGAGACAGGACAAGAATGACCAAAATCTGGATCAAGTTCTGAGCAACAGCTGCAACAGATATGAACAGATACGGTCTTTCCATTCACCTATTCACCTGTGCATTTTAAGTCAGTGGCAAAGCTGATCTTAAACACACCTGAAAATGAGGCTACCTGTGTGCTACGTGTAAAAGGAATATTTGATTTCCTGTAGCCTGTTTACTGATCTCTTGTACTAACAAACACGTCCACTCTGTAACCACCACCCCTCACTATGTCAACCAGCATCTCAACCCACCTTCAGAAGGTAGTTGTGGCCTCACAAAACGATGTGTAATTTAGCTTTTCTGATGTGGTGAACAACATCATCCAAACATATTCTGTTAGAGAATAGATTCCTGCCTTAAAGTGCACTGCTATGGCAAACCACTATATAACAGACAAAACAAAGTAAGTCAAACTTCCTAAATGCTTCCATCTGTCTTAATAAAACAAAAGCTATACAAGAAGTTTGCAGACATAAAATGCAGTCTACAGCTGAAACCAGTCTTTTTTCATTATTGGTTAATCTGCCACTTATTTTCTTTCCAATGAAATCGATAAATTGTTTGGTCAAAATGTCAGAAAATAGTGAAAAATGTCTGTCACAATTTACAGTGCTTGTTTTGTCCAACCAACAGTCTAAAAGCTATAGATATTTCATTTACAAGGATATAAAAAAGCTAAATGTTTTCACATCTGAGAAGCTGGAACCAGAGAATGTTTGGCACCAGTCATATCATTAAAATGTGGGTCATATTCATCTGTATACCATAATCGCAAACTTTTTTGTGTTAAGGTATAAATAACATGCTTTAGCCCTACCAATCTGTGCAATGCAATTGCAAATTAAAGATAAAGAAAGCAACAAATAAAGCAGCAACAAAAACAAATTAAAAATTGTCACCATGTCAAGTGTCATATCCTTCAAGGTGTTCCCATATAGAAAATAGCGGATCAGATGGAGTCCATTATCACCCTTGCTTATTGTCCAAAATCCAAAGATAATCAATTTACTATCACAGAAGACTAAAAAACCCAAGCTGGAATCAGCATTTCTTTGGCATTTTTTGCTTAGAAAAAAGGTTAACAAATCAAAAATGTTGCAGATGAATTTTGTGTCAACTAATTAATTAATAGACTAACCATTTCAGCTCTTATACGTTCTAAAAATTGAGATGTGGTTGAAAGTTAGTTGTAGGTGGACCTTAAGTTAAGATTGTCAAACTAGAAAGAAAATTATTTACAACAGGAAATATGTGATCATAGTCTGGAAGAGTCTGACCAAGCATTTGCTGCTTTCCATACTTGAAAAGCTTTAATACTAATTTGAGTGGACACTCAAAAAGTATTTATATTATATATCCAGCCCTATGCTTGAGTTAATTCACGTGTAGATCATGATATAATCCATTAAAGTACTATAACCAGAGTGTAACTTCAGCCACCAACGCCTTTGATTACGAGAACTGATCCACTCAGTGTTCAGGTGTCTTCAGATTGCAGATAATTGAAGAGTTGATTGCCACTGTCGCAGCTGACAAGCTTAAAGATAACAGCTAAAGCACTCCTGGTACCAGAGTTTCAAGGAAAACGATATCCAATTATTTCATTCAGGACGCGGATCATGCAAAGTCAGGCATCAATCACTGCAGTGTTTTGGGTCATGTGCCCTCCAGCCTGACAGACTGTTAGCGTACCTATGGCTCCTAACTGCAACCACAAAATAGTACGACAAATTCCATGACCTTGCCTTTAAACTGGCTGGTTTATTCAAGTAACCTTAATCGCATTTGTGCTTTATTTACACCTGATCTTGAAGTCACCATCCTGCAACCAGATCTCACATTAGCCAGGCGAAGCTGGCGAGATGATGTAGCAAGCTAGTTGGTACTGCAAAGATAATTAGCTGGTTTCGAAATGTCAACCATGGATATAGTTTATTCATCTTGTTAAAGTGCTGATGCTCTTCTCTATTAAGTTATTACGAAGTTACTCACCTTAGTTATTTGTAGGAGTCTCAACAGTTCCTGCGTTGTGCTGATTTCCACGGGTACCTGCTAGCTGGTTGCTAGTAAGTTAGCGCTGGTAGGTTGCTAACGACTAGCTGCTAATGAATTCCACAATGTCAGAGCAGTTAACGGATGGACAGCGCTCAAGTTACCCGAAGACAACTGGCGAGCTAAACTATACTGAGTCGGGGAAGCTAACACATTAACCACTCCTTCATTCGGGCTGCTATGCATCCTGTTAGCGAGAGATAAACATCCCATTTGGTGATTTCTCAAATACTCTTCCCTCTCCCGCAGCCATCTTACTTTAACTCCTCCCACACGACACCCACAGCGACGCCGCTCCACACCGCTCCTTGCCGCTCCTCACCGCTCCTTACCGCTCCTTCCCCCTCCACGCCGCCCCTTACCGCTCCTCACCTCTCCTCGCTGCTCCACGCCGCTTCTCGCCGCTCCTCACCGCCCCTCTCCGCTCCTCGACGCTCCTCACTGCTCCACGCCGCTTCTCGCCGCTCCTCACCGCCCCTCTCCGCTCCTCGACGCTCCTCACTGCTCCACGCCCCTCCTCGCCGCTCCACGCCGCTCCTCGCCGCTCCACGCCCCTCCTCACCGCTCCACGACGCTCCTCTGCGCTCCTTTCTGCTGTGTGCCAAAAATTAAAGAGCAAACACTGTAACCCAATTCCATACTAACTCTATCAAGTGTACGCTGTGTACTAGTGTTGACAGGGCACCATTTTGACAGTTAGTTCACAAGAAACAAATTTTTAAAAAAAGATAAATCAATTCTTAATCCAATTTCTGAGCATTTTGGATATAGCAAGTTGTTTGACAAAACAATCCAAGTCTAGTTACTAGCTTTTTACAGAGCTTTGTCAGTTTGCTAGTTTGCTTTGTTGTCATGGAGACTGACATAATGTTTGGGCAGTTGCTGTTGTGATTCCACAGGCTACTTTAAATCTCAGCTGGCTTAAAGGGGCACTCCAGCTATTTGGTAACACACTATCATAAAGTTGGGGGAACACACACAAGACAGATTAAAAGTCAAAGCTGCAAGGCTGAGATACCCTGCCCCTTAAGGCCAACGCACAAGCTTCAAAACACTGGATGCTACTTTTCCCATATTGCAACGCTATAGTGTCTTTTATTAGACCCTCCCTGCCTCCTAAATACCAATTTCTTTTAAACCCCTCACCATGGATGTATAATAAGAGCTGGCTAGGGCGCCGCCACTCAGCCTTGCAGCCAATTTTTCCCAGTGGTCACTCGCGGTATTGCAGCAAAAAATCTCCCTGCAGCCCAAAAAGCCTTTTCCCCATAGACCACCATTGTAAAAGAGACGTCTGTAAAACTGTTGACAGGACACCTTGAACTGCAAACAAGGTCAATTATGACTCTTTCTATTATGAATTTTTTATCCATGTTGGTTTTATATTTGTAAAACTTTCGTTGAGCCGAGAAAAGCGATTTAAAAATCTATGACATCATCACAATGTAAAGTTTATCGGCCGAGTGGGAACTCGCAAGTGGGGCCGGTGGGGGAAACACTACTGCGCATATTCAGTTGGCTGCACAATGCAGAAGCAAACCCAGAAGCTAGAAACTTTTTTTGGTATAGGTGCCAGCCAAGCAATTCTCATTGGATTGAATGGGCGCCATTTTTAGTCTGGTGTCCAGCTCTTATAATACATCCATGCCCCTCACCTCCAGTTTATACTGCAGGTTTCCTGTTTAAAAATAGAGATAATAGAGACAGAGATATATAGATAACTGATGACATCTTACAACATCATTTTGTTTTTCACTTTGGAGAGTACCCTTGAGAGCCACAGAAGACATCATGCAACAATTTTCACAGGTTGAATAGTGCTACACATGACGGGTAAAATGAACTACATGTGAAAAATCAGTGAAGTGCCTCTTTAAAAGTTAAAAAAGTTCATTCTTGAGCTTGGAAATAATTTTATAGTCTTTGATGCTCCATGTTAGTTTGATACTTAAATCCCACTCTGGTCAAGGCAGACAGAAATATTATCAACAAAGCATACAAAAGTTTGAATGGTGTAACCAAGTGGCAACCTGAACACAACACTGAAGTGCCAAAAACTGCAATTCCCTGAATGGCCACTTGAGGCTGGCTCCAAAAGTGAGTCAATTCCCATAGACCCCCATGTTAAAATGCCCAACTTTACAGCAGAAATAAACATGTTTACAGCCTGGTACAAAAAATGGTTTTGGTCTCTAAAACTAATTTCCCTGTTCATGACAACTGTACAGTGGTTGAATTTCTATATATCACCTGTTTAAATTTTATTAAGGCTTTAAGTTATGCATAATTGGGGGCGTGGATGCTTTGAATGATAGGTGGGTGCTGTCACAGGCAAGTCACTACCAAGGTGACAACACTGGTCAGGTAACGTTACCAGAGTATAGGCGTAGGCGTAGCTGTCACTATTTCAGTGTGTTTTCAGTTCACGAAAGTTAATTGTACATTTTGGTCGCCTAAAAAGTCTTGTTCAGCATTTGGTTGTAATAAAAGACCCTCTAAGGAGTTGGATGTTCAGTTTTTTCCAGTAAGTACATTTTGTTTTCATGGTTTTAAGCCTGTTTTTCGCTAGCAAAAATTAATATTAGTATTGGCATTATCACAGTCAACCATACACTGGAAACACACAGTGCTATCCAAGCTAGCAGCTAGCAGCTAACATTAGGGTCAGCTCCACCCTCTTGTCCAAATATGGTCACTTAGCCAGAAGTGACAATAAATCTAAGATGGCGACGGTCAAAATACAAACTCAAGGCTTCAAAATGGGAGTCCACAAACCAATGGGTGATGTCACGGTGGCTACATCCATTATTTTTTACAGTCTATGGGTGTAACTAGTCAAGTATGGATTTAATTCTGCGGTAAAAGTGGAGCAAATTTTAACTAGATTGTGTTGGATAAATATAAATTTGAGTTCCAGTGGAAGAAAAGAAAGTTGTTTTCAGTGCCCTTAAGATGTAATTAAACCTTTTCATTTAAACTCAAATTGTACATTTTCACTCCAGCATATCCATTTGACCTTTTCCATGTTTACATATCCATATACATTCTTAATTTCAATATCAAATGTACTTTTTTCATTTTCTTTTATGTAAACATTTAATTGTGATCAGATTTCTTTTATTAGAATAAAAAAAAATTTCTTTCTTAATGTAGCATAGATGTAGTATTTATAAGAACCAACACAGTGCATTCTGCATATGTTTACTGATAGTGACACATTTTCTGTCATATGGGCTCTATACCCCAGTCATTGTTGTCTCAAGCAGTCTCTGGGATGTGTAGAGGAGGACTTCTCTGGTTTGCTAGGGGGGAGGAAGAAATTCCCAGAGGACACATGGCATCTGTTGTGGGTTTCTTCCATAGAGACCAGCATCACCAGGCAGTGTGCAGGTAGACCTTGTTTGTTGTTAGGTGAACCACGTAATGGTGTCTGATGCAAATCAACAAGGTTGTCAGAATTATTGTCCAATAAGTTTTATCTCGCAGGCAGAAGGGACCAAAATCAAGATCAGCGGCCGTCCTCCCTTTGAAAAATGTTTTAGTTGAGGACAAAAGACTGGAGAATGGATAAAACAGGTGATGTTAGTATCAGGAGTAATGAATGGCAGAGACTGCTCAGGTGGCATCGGAGGCAGAAAGTGAAAGACGAAGGAGAAGATGGCGTCAACAAGGATGAAGGGAAACGTAGCAGCAATCTGGGTCAGAAGTTGAAAGTTAAGTGAGTAATTAAAGATGGGCTAGACAGTTTTGAAAAAAAAAAAGTTTTATTCCTTATAACTATTTTTTAATATGGAGATAAACGGATGGTAGTAGTAACTTAAGGCAGCTAGATTTTGTGTGATGACACTTATTTACACCATTTATTCAGGTTTCATCACTTCTGAATTGGTGAAGAACTAACAAGCCTCTTGTGGATGAGAGATTAAAAACCCATTAAAAGTCCAGCCACCTCTAATGTACTCTAAAAACATGTCTTTCAATTGCATACTCTAGCATTGTTCTTGGATCTTTAGGATTAATTATGGGATAAAAAAGTATGCCAAATTATAGGCTTTCTAGTGTTTTATGACATGTAAGAAAGAATTCAAAATCACAAAGTTAAAATCATGTTCATCCCACTGCAGCAGGTGTTTTTATTTTAGAATTCAACTAGAACAAAATCCTATCATTTTCAGATACAGAGATGTAATTTCAAGCACTTAAGATGTCATTTTGATTTTTGTAAAATTTAACTAAATTATTCATTTGGGCATGATAACTATGAACCACAATATATTTGTATGTGATAATTCCCCTCATGAATGACTGATCAGGGAGTAAATCAGTCATTTACCTCTCCCCTTTCTCCTTCATCATTTCCCTATCAGTTGGAAAGAATGGGTGGTTGATCCAGCAGAACAGTTTTATTATGTCTGGCTACAGGTCATGATCCTCCCCATTGTCTACAACTGGGTGATCATCATTTTGAGGTACATGCATGGAATATGATGAATATCATATAGTAATCATATAACCTGTAACCATTTGACATCCCCTAAAACCTATTTTATTGGTTATGTTTTCTCAGGACGTGCTTCACTACAATTGCATTGAGCTACCTACCTGTGTGGCTTACACTGGACTATCTCTCAGACCTCATGTATATGGCTGACATGATCATCACTGTTCACACAGGTGAATTATTTATTTTCAAGAGTTTTGATTGATTTGATTTTTGTCACATTATACAGTCATACTAAATATGAAATATAAAGTAATGCTATACAGAAGAAAGTGTAGATACAGTAATAAAGAAGCAATAGAAAATCAGGCCATAGACAACTCCGACATGTCATGTAAAATGGTGCTAAATAATACGTAAGTGTATAAGAAAAAGCAAGTAGGCATGCCTCACATCAGCCATGTCCAAGACCATGGTTCAAGGTAATAAAAATACAAATTAAATGGATATAATGCCATAGTCAACAACTGTCTTGAGTTGTCAGATGACTTGAACACTTGCAAGTTATAAACATAGGAATTACTATCGTTTTCTTCCAATCATAATGTGAACGCTGTTTACTCTTGGAAATGAGGCCAACCCACACTTTGACAGGATAATTGTAACAGCATTGGAAGTGCACTATGGGATTTGTTAATCCTTGTGCTTCCCTCTCCAGGTTACTTGGAGCAGGGCATTCTGATCAAGGACCTAACTCAGCTGAGGAAGCACTACCTGCACTCTAAATATTTCTTAAGGGACCTGGCCTCCTTGCTGCCCACTGACTTTTTCTACTTTGTCTTTGGCATCCAAACGCCAATGGTGAGGATTAACCGCCTTCTGCGGACGCCACGACTCAACGAGGCCCTGGATCGCATGGAGACGAGAACCTCCTACCCCAACACCTTCCGCATCTCCAAGCTCATGATCTACATCTTTGTGTTGATCCACTGGAATGCCTGTCTCTACTTCGCACTGTCCAATTACATTGGTTTTGGAAGCGATCGCTGGGTCTACCCCAACATCACTGACCCACAGTTTGCCTCCATGCGGCGTCAGTACTTTTACTGCTTCTGGTTCTCTGCCCAGATTTTCACCACAGTGGGAGACACTCCTCTACCAAAGCGGGAAGAGGAGTACTTGTTTATGATTGCAGACCTGCTTATTGCTGTGCTGGTATTTGCCTCAATTGTTGGCAATGTTGGCAATGTCATCACCAGTCTAAGGGACCGTGATAATGTCTTCTTTCCTAACCATGAGCTGGTAAGTTGGATGATAGAAACCTGCTTGCTTCTCAAATCGCTACACCACAGGGTAATTTTCTTATCACATAAAGTAAACAGAAATAAAGGAATGTGAGAAGGCTTCTTACCTACTGACATTTTGTAGATAGCTGCTAGTTATGTTTATTTTATGGAAAAATATTTACTCTTTCCTTCTTTCAGGTGAAGGGTTACCTGCGTAGCCATCACATTAGCAAGGAGCTTCGACAACGCATCGACAACTGGTACCAGCATCTTCACATCAACAAGAAGATCATGCGAGAGAATGAAATCCTGCAGCAGCTGCCCGTACATCTGAGGACAGTGATCGCTGTCAGCGTTCATCTTCCCACACTCTCCAAAGTCACCATCTTCCAGAGCTGCGAGAAGAGTCTGCTGGAGGAGCTGGTGCTTAAACTAACACCTCAGGTCAGGGGGGAAAAAATGATGGCAGTCAAAGGGCACATATGCCAATATAAAAGATCATATTAAAACAGCCAAACATAAGCAGTGGTTTCCCTGAAAACTCCAGAAAAGAAACTCTAACTAAGAAGAAAGACTGCAAAGCTTAAATGACCCGTCAATCTTCTTAAAGGTATTTAGCCAGCAGCCTGCACTTGTGCACACTGACAAATACATTGGTGGATTTAGGGAGACAAGACATAATTTTTCATCTGCTGAGGTGCTGTCCATGGTGTTGAAAGGTGCGCTTGGTAGATGTACTAAGTGCTGAAATAACTGTCCCCCATCCTGATAAAAACACTTATGGTGCATGCATAAGCACATAAATGTGAGCAAGCATGAACGTGCGGTACACTTAAGGGTCCAGGTTTTGGGGTTTGAAAATATGGTCACCCTAGTAAAGTGGAGCCTGCGGAGGAAGCACCAGGACCATCAGGGTGAAACAGCCCACAGAGGAGCTGCTGTGTTTAGCTGCACAGATAGGAAACACCTCGGCTGACAGGATGTACCACTCTGTTTGGAAAAAACTTCTTTTTGGTTGATAATGGTGGTTGGCAACCAGTGTATTAGGTGCCCTCATATATTGTCTTTCTTGATCATACTTAGTACAATCTATGATTGCATGTGTAATAGTGTCCTCTGCCAAGTGGAAAATGCATATGTGCATATATTGGTATCGACATCGACCATCGGCCAAAATGAGTTGGAAAATATCGGTATATTGGATATCAGCAAAAAAATCCAATATCATGCATCTGTAGTTTGAACACATCTTTGATGATCCATATGTGCTAGACACTGTTGATGTATTGAATATATAGGACATTGTAATATGTGAGATGACTCTTTCTTCCTAAATTAATTGTGATTTCCTGTCATTTCATTCAGCCCAGAATTATGAGCCAGCTGTCACTGATCATTATCCTGTTTATACAGTTCTTTTTTGGAAAAAAAGAGAGACAGCAAGACTGAAAATGTTGCACTGTGTCATGGGATGGGAAAACCAAGGCTCAGGACTGGACTAGAGAGAATTCACCTGGCAGTTGGTTTACATTTTTAAACCAACTGTCCTGACAGTTTGGTTTACATTTTTAGCATGAGGTCATGATGATATGATTCTTTGCTCAACCTAAATTTAGGAGATTACAGGCTGTAGACCCACAACTAAGAGTGGTTCAATGTAGGCTAAAAGAGTTGACGAGATTAGTTAGCAACAACAAAAACCATGAGACTCAGTGGAAAGAGGAGGGAACCAAACAAGGCGTTGTGTTGTGATGCTCATTGTCTTCGGCTCTGTTATAAAGTAGAATTTTAATGTTTCCAGGTGAATTGTGTTGTGTGTGTTCTTTTTTAAGGCCATTGCTTCTACTTTGTCCACACTAGCTGCATTGAGAGAAAAAAAGATGTTCAAGTTTGAAGAAGTTGTCATGCATTTTGTCTTGCAGGTGTTCAGTCCAGGAGAGTACGTTTGCAGGAAGGGAGATGTGGGCCATGAAATGTACATCATCAAAGAGGGAAAACTTGCAGTTGTAGCAGATGATGGGGTCACAGAGTTTGCCGTGCTTAGTGAGGGAAATTTCTTTGGAGAAATTAGTATCCTCAACATCAAAGGTAAGTAAAGTGTCAAGTACTATGCACATGTTCATATAACATTTATCAGTTCATGGGGAAAATGAGCCATTTCATGACACAATTAGAGCAAAAGCTGGTGCTGAATAACTTTTTATTTTACTTGAAAAAAATAGAAAAAACTTGGCAACATAACTTCTTACTACAGTTCTTAAGATTTTGAAAGGTGTATAGTATTTTGCTTTTAACAAATGTGGGGTAGCAGTTTCCCCCTGCTTCCAGTCTTTCTACAAAGTTGGACTAAACAGATTATGGACATTCTCTTTACTGGATGTAAAGCGATGAAATTTAATTTATTTTCAGTTTCATTTACTTATCCATAAGAGCAACGGACATTAATTGTTAATGTGCTTTGTCTCGTTTTATTATAGCTCCTTCGAGAGGGAGAGCTTTTTAAGAAGTGCAAGAGATACCTATGACTGTTAGCAACAGTGATGACACAACCGTTCAAATTTTCTTAAAAGCGCCTATTCTACTGAGCCTTGCATACTCTGTATTTATGTTAATTTTGACAGCCGTTAGCCACAACTCCAAGTACAAGTCAAGGTCTGGAGGACAACAAGAACAGCTGGAGATCGGCTCTAAGTTGTCCCATACACACCGAAACACTCACAAAGAGTTTAGAACGGGTGGTACCAAAATATTAGTGTCCAAAAACACAGCAAAAAATACTCTATTGATGCTATCAAAAAGAAAAAAATTGACTTCAAAGTTTTCTCTGAGCACGTCTTGAGTAGTAAAAGCCGGGTAACATCAACTTTGGAATGCATATTTACACAGAACGAGGGCTGTCCCTCATCTCTTAGTGTAGTCAGACAGAATAGCTTTAGTGCCTGTATGGAGAGTAGTATGACCCATTTCCACGTACATATGGGCAAGTCAGTATTGTATTAATCAAAACTTGCAAAATCCTATCCTTCACACATCACATCACATCCTTTTTATTGATTTTTGTTTTCTAAAAATGTCACTAATTATTTCAAGTTTTAATGAAATGACACCATTTTGTTTTAGGCAACAAGTCAGGCAATCGTCGCACTGCCAACATCCGAAGCATTGGCTACTCTGACCTGTTCAGCTTGTCCAAAGAAGACCTGACAGATGTGCTGTCCGAGTTCCCTGCAGCCAAACAGCACCTGGAGGAGAAAGGCAGACAGATCCTCACCAAGATGGGCATGTTGGAGGAGAGCGGGGAAGCAGAGGAGGAGGAGGCAGAGAAAATCGAAATCAAGATTACAAGACTGGAGAGCAACTTGGAGGTCCTACAAACGAAACTAGCTCGACTTATGGTGGAATTAGAGTCAAGCAACCGCAAGATGCAGGCCAGGGTGAAACAGCTGGAGCGGGAGGTGGCAGCAATGGACACCCAGCAGCCAGAGAGGGAAGATGGGGAAGAAAGAGAACAGGGAAGAGGTGAAGGGGTAGGAGAGGAGATTGTATGGGAACGAGAAGAGGCAGAGGGAGAAGAGGAAGAATTAGAGGCAAAGGTTAAAAAGCAAGGGCAGAGAGAGGATAGTAATGATATCACCAAAGAGGGAGATGGAGAGAGCACTAAAAGTACAAAGGAAGATGTGGAAAATATGATGGAGGGAAATAAATGTGGGGACCTGGATAATCAGGAAAGGAAAAAAGGGGATGATCGGGAGAAAAACAAAGAGAAAGGTGATGACAGACCTGGGAAAGGGGATGGAGCTGAGATTGTACATGAAGATAAAGAAGAGAAAGAATCTGAAGAGAAGAGAGAAAAGGCTAAAGAAGATTCAGAAAAAAGAGAGATGGGGAAAAAAGAAGGATGAAGGGCAGGATTGATAAGATATTGAAAACCTCAACACTCATTGACACACCTTCTGCAATACCACATATTTTATGCAACACTGTAGAGAAATCAGAATCAGAATCATCTTTATTGGTCAAGTACTGTATGTTTATACACATAAAAGGAATTTGACTCTGGTTTAGTGGATCTCAATGTGCTTTCACAAAATAACAACACAACAATCTTCAGAAATATACACAAGGAATAATACAGGTGAAACCATTTCTGTGAACTGTAAACAGGATACAAAGTGCAAGTGCAAAGAAGTGAAGAGTGCAAGGAGTGATGAGATAAATATGAAATGGTAAAAAAGATGTTTTTTTATATACATATAGTAGGTGGTTATGTACAGTATATACAGCATGTTCAAATATACAATAGTGAGGGAAATGTATTGCACATTTTGTATTTTAGACTAAAATAAATATATATAATTTGTAGGTACAGTGGGTATTATAGTGTTTCTGGGTTATTGCATAGTGCACCAGTGAGTTAATGGCATGGCGGCGAGGGGGAAGAAACTGTTCCTGTGTCTGTGTCCTGGTGTTCTATAGCACCGATCAGAGGGGAGACGATTGAAAGAAGTTATATCCAGGGTGTGAGGGGTCTGCAGTGATTTTCCTGAGTTGGAGTGGGTGAGGGGTGTGAAAATGGGCTAATCAAACCAGCAGTAAAACACATTCAGGTCATTGGCTAGTTGAAGGTTCTCTACAGTGTGGGGGGAGGTTTCCTGTAGTTGGTGATGTCCTGCAGGCCTCTCCACACTGACACAGGATTGTTACCTTAAAACCTGATTTTCAGCTTTTCAATGTCCTCTTTGCTACTCTTTGCTGTCACAGAATAAGACACAAATAGACAATTTAAATCTACTACTGAAACTACTGAACGAACACAACGGATGTAAGGAGCAATAAAAACAGCTGTAGCCTGCAGAATATGTTTGAATAAAATATAACTTATTTAGTTTGTGAAATTCTGATGTCCTTTTCAGGCTCAGGGTGATTTTAAAGGAGAAACACAGCTGTGTGACGTCATATTCTCCCGAAGGAGCTGAGACTACTGAAACAGAAAAGAAGAAAAGAGAAGCCTTTGGCTTATGAAGAAAATAATAACGTTACAAGAGTGTTTTTTGTGAATATTTCATGAATAAATAGGAAAAGTTGCTGTTGGTGCTTTCATTCCTGTTCAACAGGTAGTTTTCCTGATCTGCTGTATTGCAGCAACAGCCCGACTGTTTACTGTCCTGTCATATCAGCTCACCAATCAGTGAACACATTAGATCAAAGAGGTGTTCCCGTCCGGTAAAAAACTTCTGCAGAGGATACACCTGTGGTTCCTCGCTCCTCGTCTCCTCTGAGGTGCATTTAAAGGCCCAGACACACCAAACCAACATCAAAGAACTAGCAGTGATGAAGGCTGACTGTTGCGTCGCCTCACGTCGCCTGTGTTTGGGCCAAAAAGTTGCACTTGAACACACCGTAAAGACTACAGCCAACTAGCATGTACGTTCTGCACCTGCATGAGAGGAAATAACTCTCCATACCAGCAGGTGGCAGTAGTCTGTATTCATCATTAAAAAACGGAAACTGGAAGATCTAGGAATATGGAATACAAACCTTAAAAAAGCAGCGTTTGCATACCTTTTTCACACAACTCTCACTCATTACATAGGGTTTCATAATATAGCTACTTCTAATTGAGAATATGTCTGATAAGAATTTGCAAATGGCACTGGCATTGTCAGCCCTTGGTCTTTTGGTTGTGGAAGAAGAAAGGAAGAGGCAGAGGGGAAAAATAAAGGGAAACTGCACTAAATTGGTGAAATCATGGAAACTACAGCGACAGGTTCAAGGGGCTTTCCCAAACCTGTGTCGAGAGCTGGAGATAAATGAAACCTCAGATTTAAAAAATTTTACTCAGTTCTTTCCTGTTCAGTTCCACATGTTGAAAGAAGTTATCAGTCCAATCATCCAGAGGCAAAACGCTAACTACAGAGATTATATCTCTGAAATGCCTGATGATTACACTATGCTTCTTGGCAACAGGTAGGCAAGCTAAAGGTTTTGCTATTTTTAACATTACACCACTTGTATGCTTTTTAAGGATTGAAAAGTGTTTTGATTTTGTACTTGAACTTGTTTGAAATTTAGGTTATATAGGATGCCAAGCCTACTTATCAACAGGTGACACATTTTGAAACATGAACCTTTTTTGAGTGTTCCTTTAATTTGTCACACTTCTGTAGAATGCTGTCACAAAACATAATTTTGGTTGTTTATAGCACAATAACATCTAATTTAATGTGAAAAAATTGGAGCTTTTAACTGGCATGTGGGTCAAATTTATTCGGTGTCCCTTTGAAGTCTTTTCATCCACTTCAATTTCTTTAGTGCCGCCATTTCAATTATACCTATATATACATGTTTTGAATATTCTAGTATATTTTATCAACCTACTTTGATACTATGTTATCTATGTTATGCAGTATTGGGTTACTGAAAAGGTTCACAGTCCAAGGACTAAACAAAAAACTTTTAACCGAAGCCTGTAAAGATGTTGCCACTCACTCAGCCATCTTGAATCACCCTGTGAAAAAATGAATTTAAACAATTTTAGCTTAAGGCTGCAACATAACAAAATGTGAAAAAAGTGAAGGGGTCTGAATACTTTCTGAATGCACTGTATACATATTAGTACTGTATATACTGTGTAGTATATTCTACAGTACGTAGAGGTGTGAGACTTATGACATGACACTTTTGTATCTGTGTGACACACATGCTATTTGACATACTGTATATGACTATAAGTAAAAATGAATTCATTTTTATTTTCCTGTAAAATGGTCCATCCTACACAGGATTACATACTACACAATTATAGACTCTAAAAACAATAATAGACTTTCCGCAATTGACATACCTGTTCAAAGGAAAACCAAATCATTGCTGCAAACCACATATTATACTGTATGTAATATGGGAAAACATGTTTTATACAGACAACAAAACACTACAAGTGTGTGTGAAATAGACTGGGAAATCAGTCTTCCAAACAGGCCCAGGGAGAAACAAAAAAGATAATTGAGAGCTTTTTGCTTGCAAATATAAAATATTTATTAAAGCCTCTAACAAAGGTGCACACAGAGCAAAAGATGAACATCAGAGTAGCGTTTAAAAAGCTGCCTGAGGAAGAGCACTGACCTTGAAACACCCGTCCTCATGCTTTGCTAAAGCTTCTCTGATGTTCATCTTCTGCTCTGTGTCTGTTTTTGTTAACAAGCACATTGGAAATATTTTTTGCTTCCTGCAAGCGAGAACCTCCTAAATGTCTTGTTTTATGAATCAGTGTTCCACAAGCTCACACTGCTGGTGGGACTGTGAGAGGTCAGTGTGGAGTGTTGATGAGCCAGGGGCACCATGCTGCCATCCGGGGTGGAGAAATGTGGAAAGTGGTGTGACAGGAGCAGGGAAGGATATTTTAAAGAACCCTGTCAAGTGGGACAAGTGTGAGAGTTCAGATGGGAAAAATGGTTGCTTGAATGTACTGAGTGTCTAAAACCAGATGTCTACAGTAAAATATGTTCAATGCTGATGTGACGGAAATGAGGATATGATGTATGATTCAACTTGCTTCAGAGGTGGCATTTAAAATCCAAAATTAAACTGGTTTCACACAACTTGAAAGAGCTATGAAACTATTTATTTTCATACATTTCAGTGACACATTGTAGCATCTCATCATAATCTAAATATTGTTTCAGAGTAGTTTTCTCATGACAAATAAGGAAATTCAGGCAGAAACAGTGAAAACTTATAAATAGTCAAATTCAAATGTACAGAAAATACTGACACACTAGCTATTTATTATCATAGTACAAAAATACTGGTCATGTATGCAAAATATCAGACTTCAAATCTGAAATAAAATTGTAAAATAAATAATACTGAAGCAACTCAAACAACAAGTATCTTAAAAATGAGTCGAATTAACCTTTTACCCCTTGGGTTTGACAATCTGTACTCATACTATCTAATCCAGATAAAAAACACTCCATCTCCTTAATATTCAAATTTTTCAGTCTTGGTCTACATAAAGGAAAAAGGTTTACATAAAACAAACACCATCTGCAGCAGTGAATTAATGATGCCTGTTCACAGGTACTTTGTCACATACTGTATGACGAAACATCTGTACTGAGTTTGTAAACCTGTCCGGAAGTTGTCGGAGGTCATGTTCAACACATTCTCTAAGCAAGTGAGTCATTTCTCTGACTCTAAATATTCATAATTTAAAAATGCACAAACAAACTTAGAGGCTTAGTCACAGAGAGAAGCCCTGCCTCTCTTTGTCCGAATAAGGTCTCCGCACTGTCTCCATCTGTCTGACAAGTAAAAGGTATTTGTTTTGTTAAAAGTGGAAGAGTGCGCCCAATTTTAGGAGTAATAAGTAATAAGAAAAAGATCACTTTTCCTGCATCAATTACAGTATAGCTGACAATGATTTGTATGGTCTGTAGTGCTGAAACAAATAGTCAATTAACTGATTAGTTGATCAACAGGAACATAATCGCCAACAATTTTGATAATTCATTAATCATTAAAATCATTTATCAAGCAAAAATGCAAACATTTGCTGGAAGACATTTTCAAAAAGAAAAAAGAAATCAAAGAAAACAGTCAAGGTAAGTTAATATCGATGTTTGACATTGTAAAGTTGCATTGTCAGACACAACAGTCTTTATCTTTTGCCTTCCATCTTTTCTGATTTCTGTTGAGATCATGAGCAAGACCAAGTATAGCTTCAAGGCATAAGAGGGTAAACCCCACCTCTACATGTTGAACCTCAGGGGTTAATCTGAGAACTAATCTGAGCTGCCTCGAAAAAACTAAAAGATTTCAACCAAGACATGGAAGATGGAGAATATGTCTTGCTCTATCCTGATGGCTCTCAGATAAAAAATATCCTTGGGACTGACACACCCTATACCATTGGACACTGCAAAGAGGCCACTGGAAAAGTTTATCAATTGATCACACTGTACATCTGCACCCTTGAGTTCTTGTTGTCAAAGAGTGAGTAATAAAATACAGTATATGTAAATGCAAAAACAAATCGAAATACTTTTTGCAATTAGTGCTTTGAGTTTGTGGGGTTCCAGCTACAGTTAAGTTGCTTAGTAGCCTCTATACTTAATGTGTAATTTGGGCGTGTAATTTGAAATGGAGAATGATCACAAAATCTTCTGTAAGGTCGCGGAGATGACTCAGAAGATGAGGAGGATGGTGAAGTTGTTGTTAGGGTGCCACCCAATATGTCGCCGCTTTGACACAGTGGTAGATACATTTCAGGGATTTATTTGTTCAAGATGTCTGTGCTTATAGTACAGCTATAATACATTAAAATCTCCTGGACAACAGTTATGAGAACAGGCATATACAGTGGTTAGATTCAGTAATAAGCCTATGAATAAGTTTAGGGCTTGATGTTTACACTTGGCAGCTATGGACAAGTATTGAAAGCAGTACACGAGGGTGTAGACATTGGTAAGTAAAATTTCTGCTGACACGTTGTTTTGGTCCCTGTGCCACCTATATGAATGTCAGTATGTTTCTACAATACATGACAATTTCTACTAAATCATTTCTAATTATTTGTATTTTTTAGGTCAGCCATAATATCCCAGTCATCTAACGGACAAGTATGTAATTTTAAAGTTGCATTTGTTGCATATGTGATGTAATTTTTATTGTACTTGATGTATGGTGCTATCAATGCTACAGGCCAAGAGTGCAACAAGGCCCCAACAGACGACCACCTCAGTAGATCAGCTTATTTCAAGTGACTTATACAAGTAATTCATAACAAATAACCTTAAGAGTTGTTATTCTGACATTAGTATTAGGACAGTGACATAGTTTGTCATTGTTTGGCTCTGTACTCCAGAACAGTGGATTTGAAATTAAACTTTAGGCTAAAGGTTATAGTACTGGACTACAGCACCAAAACAGCAAAACTCTCTTTTTCAGAATATTTTCTAGATTAACTGTATTTCATTGTTTATTTCAAAAGGCAATTATATCCTTCCACAGTACATACACCAATATCTATGCACCTTTCATCATTGACAGCAGTTCTTTAGATTCTGAGGAAGTAGAGAAATTACAAGAGGAACACAGGTGCTATCAGATATAAGAAGTATTATCAGCACCTGGTTGTTTACCTTAAGCCTTTCTTGTTTTTCAAACCTTCAGATTATGTGTCAAACCAACTTAAAGACATTTGGAGTTGCTTTCAGTAGTTATGATTTATTAAACCAAATAAAATCTTGAAAGAACTGCCAAGCTTATTCTCCTCAGTTGTCCCTCTGCAGAAGAATATGATCATGCAGAATGGCCTCTTAAAATCTATTACTTATTAACGATTGTGATGTCAGACTTATGCTTATCATTTTCGAGTAATCTCAGATATCTTAATTAAGTTTCAGTCACAGTTTATATAATTCACACAACTAAGAAGAGGCAGTCTTATTTTCTTTTCTTTAACTGTCTCTTTGCTTATTCTACAGTGATGGACTGACAGCTGCAGACGTGGTCTTAAATCTGTTCCAGAAGCTTAACCCAACCTCCTGTAGCAGATTTAACATTAACTGGGCAAATGTCTGGGATAGTGTTTTAACAGGGTTCAAGTGATCCACATGTGACCCTTAGCACTTGAAACCTGATATTCTTCAAATTCTTTGGGAATGATGTGCTAAACCCAAAAAAGTGCTGGAACCCGAGGTAGGCCATAAATGATAAATACACAGTATATACAGTACATATGTACAGTATGTACAGTATATAACAGAGTCACAGTATTTCATTATTTCTAATCTGACATTACTGTTATGCTGCTCTTATGTTGTAAAATGTAAAATTAATGAGTAGTCCCAGCCTTAGTAATTTGCATGAATGTAATGTGATCTGTTGACTGGTGCAGTAAAAATAAATAAATGTCATTGCTTTATATTTTACACTAGATAAAGAATACTACATCACTGAGGGAACTCTGAAACAGGATGCTTCAGACAGTAGGCTGCTATGACTTCATGAGGACACTGGAGGATAAGAAGAAAGTAGTAGATAATTACATATTTCATCTACCGAAACCATCTTTGCACCCAGAGGTATAACACATTCTGTCTATTATGTGGGCCATTAATTTTTTTTACATAGAGCACAGTACGGTTCCTCTTTTAGTTTGAACTCATACTGTTTGAACTCATACTGCCAAACTCACTGTGCTCTTCAGCAGTCAGCTCCCCCTGCTGTCCATAAGGTGCCTCTGCGCCCCAGCTGTTTCAAAACCAATGGCAAATGCCGAATGGAAAATGGAAATGATCAAATTTAAAATGCCAGCTTTTATAACTTTTGGAAGGTAAATAAATGTTGGTCTCTTTAATAATATATATAACATAAAATGTTTATACAGTATGTGTCAACGATTATAACTTCTCCTGTGAAGACATATTTTACATTATTGCAAATGTGTTTTACTATATTTTCATTCATTATCTGTTTATATACCAGTCTCCACTTGTGGGTGTGCACAGGAGGCGTTACAGTTGTGGACAAATATATAAATGATCACAAATGTATGGTATATTCTTCTATACAACTGAAGAGTTTGAGTTGTACACAGAGCTTTAACAGTGTGTTTACAAAATCACTGATATTAACAAAAACACTGATATAACAGAAGAAATAAATTAAGCTGCTGGATGTTACTTAATTTTAAGGTTTAAGGTTTAAGTCATTTTATAATAAAAAACTTAAAAATACTTCTGACTTCTGCTAAGGCACAATAATCTACCCAGTTAGCTTTCACAGTTTGCACTATACTGTAGATGAGTAAAATACAGATTGTTTAAAAAAAACTCTGCTTGATAGTTCTTAAAGGAGGTTCACAGGATCCCCATAGTCAGTGCCCTTCTGGGAGCATGTCTGTGCCCTGCAAACATCAAGTTACCCAGTCATTTCTGAGAAGACTTAACTTTCATGGCAGAGGTAACAAATGCATGTCTACCAGACAAATATCTTATGTTGCAGAACCAGGAACTGAAGATTTTAAAGTCCAGACATATTTTTGAGTGATATGTAATTCTCAACAGCAGTTGTCCAGTTGACTGGTGGAGGCAGTCCACTCTGTCTCTCCAAGTCCGCAAAATAAATTTGGAGATTACCATCACCACATAGACGGCGCTGAGCTGGCAGAATGTCATCAAACTAGTGTTTGATGTATAGCATAGTGCTTCCTGGGACACTGGGAATCCACACTCCCTTCTGTCAAACCTAAGGCCAGTCAGAAATCGAAACACTACGAGTCATTAAAAGGTAGGCAAAAATGCTAATTATAACTAAAACTAAGTGAGTTCTTCAGCTGTAATAAATTGTAAACAAAGACCTTGAATTTCTGATGACAGAAATCAGCCACAGGTTGACTGATACGTTGACAGCAGCTCTTTCAGTCAAATGAAATTGAAATTGATTGATTGAAATTCTTCATGGACTATATATATATATATATATATATATATATATATATATATATATATATATATATATATATACAGTATATATATATATATATATAATCTGGTCATTATATTTGCTTCACTTTGTGGTATTGAATCAGATAAATCCACCTTTTTGCTTTGTACATTTTAAATTTAGGTTTGGTGTGGAATGGTGTTTTTTTGTTGTTTAAGAGCATCTGAATTCCTTTTTTGAAATTATGATCTAGTTTTCTGACTTAAATGAATGGGATTATCATCAAGTGAGGAACTTGTCATATTGGGCCGCTATACCAATGGTGTGAACAAAGTTTCACTGTGGGACCCACTAGAAATTGCAGAGCCATCCCACTATACACTTTGCTTTAGGCAATCACACACATTGTCTTTAAACTTACATAAGTGAAAATGCAATCTGATATGTACTGAACATGGTCAAACATCGCATGGGTTAAGTACAAACCTGTGAGGTAGGTGGTACATGGTTTCTTGTTTACCCAATGGACAACGAGACTGACGAACAGGTCGGGTGGTGTGGTTGTTCCAAAGTTGCCTATACTACCTGTAATGCCTATCATCCATGATACATGACAGATACTGCTTGAATTATACAGTTTAATATTTTAACACTTTCTTTTTTAATTTGGTAAAATCACAATAGGCATTTTTGTAAATTGGATGGGCAAAGATATGTAGTGTTTTGTCATGTGGTATTCATTTTGACACTTCTGATATTTTACTTTTTTACTTTTTTGAACAAAGAGTATGTACAGGTTCATGAGAGCAGATATTATGTCATATTTGAACACTTGTCAAAAATGTTTTGCATTGATATTCAACATTTTTATTTTGACCACACCACTTCAGTGTTTCCCTAGTTTAGACATTTGAAAGAGTCAAAGCCAAAACTCCCACTGGCTTTGACTCTTGACAGCCTAGACGCCATCCAGGGTGGAAAACCCCTTAATAGCATTTAGACCATCTTGGAGCATTAAACTTCCCACTTTTAGGGTTTAAGAAGCTCTTTCAGTGCACTTTACATTGCAAACAAATTACAAATTACCGTGTAAATATTTTGTACATGCAGGGGACCGATGAAGTACTTACTAGGTAACTACTGGCAGGTACAAAGGAGGAAGAAAAGGGAATAAGGGGGTTACAAATTTGCTTTTAGGGGGGACCTGGAAATGAATAAAAAATTTAAGTACTTTTTAAATTACCTGGTAAAATTTTCAATTCTGAACTTGTAACTGAGTACTTATAATGTGGTATTGTTATTTTTAGTTAAAGATTCCACCCAGAAGACATAAGACAAATGAAATACTCTGCCTTGAATAATAATTTGTTTCTTCCACCAATTTTACATCAAAGTCTCAAGTCCTTACTAGTTGTGATGTTTCAAATCATGTTCGTAGGTAAACACCTCAAAGGATAGGTTCAAAATTCAAAAAGTCTGTTTTAAAACAACAGTCAGGTGCCCATGACTATTAAAACAGGTTTTTCTTGCTGTAATCATTCCTGCTGTTCATACTGTTCATACTGTTCATAACAAATTAGTCAAATCAATTGGATATCTGTCAGAGTTACAGCCTATTTAGTATAAAGTTCCATCTTTTTGTTACTATCCTTCCACTGCCACTCAAAAAGAAACGCTGTCTGGGAAACACAAAGAGGGAACTTAATACTAAAGAGACTGTTATTTTGGAAGATATCCACTTTATTTTTGCAAAGCACATATGGGCACCTGACTATTATTTTAAGACAGATTTCAAAATTGTGAATCTGTCTTTTAAACTCAGATTTAAGGTGAGCACATGAGATTAGAGTTAAATTTAGAGGATTAGCACAGCACAGCGAGACTCCCTTCAGCAGATGAATATGCCAATTGCCCTCTAGTGTCAAACTCTGAACATTCACAGCATAGTGAAGCTCAAACACCTACCTAAAGTGACAACGAGCAAAACAACCATTTTTGAAAGGGGGGACTTGGGGGGAAAAGGATCCGAATACTTCTTCCATCACTGTAAAAAATAAAAAAGGCTTACTTTCACCTCCAAGTCAAACTTTTTAATGATACACCTGTAATTTATAGTGTCATAAAAATCGCAGGTTGGTCCTTTAATGACGCACAGTTTACGCACTTCCCGGAAGTGCAGTGGGGGACACAGGCCCCGTCGATTCAATGCAACTGCACACATAAGCACTTACTAATAATAAAGCCCTGTTTGTATGTCATTTCCATGGAGTGCTGCCGCTAAGACATATGGAGTGTCAAGAGGAAAAGCCGATCATCTATACTATGGAAAACAAGCCGATTGTAACATGTGAGTGTTTATTAAACGTCCAGTCTTATTTTTCTAGTCTTGACAATTAGCTTGCTGGCTATATTCATTAGCCTGCGTTAGCTACGCCAGCAGGTAGCTCAGTACTAACGAGACACTGCGTGTGTTTGTGTGTGTCTGTAGCGTTTGGCTGCTTAATTTCTACTTGACAAGGCTGTATTATTTGCATACTTCTACACTACACTACTGTCTGTGCTAAATGTACTAATTGACGGAATCTCTCAGCTAGCTAGTAGCTACACTGATTAACAGGCCTAAGCTAACGATATAACGTCACGGCTAGTTGCTGCAGCTTTGGGAAGGATATCACCTTGTTCCCCGCTTGACTGCCACAGTTCCCCCCTGTTTAGCAGTTCAGACAGCAGTCGCCGTTGACGTTTGGGCGGTGGGGTCAGTTTGCCATTCATAAACCCCCTTGGAGTCTTATGGAAGCTGCTTGGACAGGTTATTTTAAGAGCCGACCCTGGCAGTGGGCACCAGGCTCCGCTGCACCCCGCAGGCTGCTCCATTTTTAGGACAGAGTGGTCCAGAGGTGCTCCAGCTCAGAGGCACCGGGGAGTCTGAATATGAAAAGAAGTCATAGGTGTGACAGTTGACCTCAGGCAGTGGGATTAATCGGTAGGTTCAAAGTCAGCCTATCTAAGTCTTTGCTTAAAGGGAGATCCAGGAACACCTAGGTTCCCTGACGTGGTGTCAGGTGTCTTAACGCAGGTGTAAGCCTTTCATGTAGTCATTGTTATTACATTTGAGACATCCTCTCCAGACATATATTAAGACATACAGAAATACTCTGCTTGGAACAATGTATGTCTGATTTGGGTTTTCCACACAAAAAAGTACAAATACCTCTTTAAAATCCTTAAAATGGCATTTACTCCATCTCTCTCATTAAAAACCCACAATCTATATCAGAAATATATTTCATTTCAAAAGTTTATCTGCTGGACACAAGATGTCTCCTACTTCATTGTAAAGTCCATTCTCAGTGTTTGTGCACTGGAGGCTTCAAGTTTCCACATCACACTTGTGTAAGTTGAATACTGGACCAGGATTGGCTCCAACTAGTTGTGAGGTCACAAATCATGCCCATAGGCCCACTACTTGAAATCACATTTTCAGTGAGTTCAGAGAAACTTTCCACTTTCAGCAGATGAATGGGAAAACAGCTTTCTACTGTCAAACTCTGCACATACATCATTCTGCACAGTGAAGCTCGAATATCCAACTGTAGGAACAAGAAGAAAAACATATTTTTGAGTGGAGGGGGACTTTAAGTATAGATGGTTATATTGGCATCACAGAAATAAGCTATTGAATCACAGATAAATACAAGGAAAACCTGACAACTCTTCTGTCTTGGCAGGGCTGAGCAATAAATCCAAATCAAATTGATGCATTTGAATTTTTGTTTTTGTGAAATGTCTACATTATGAAAATCATGTTATTATAATATGTTTTGTCAGGAAGCACAAATAGTGACTCAGTTTCTGCTCTGTCTGTCCTGAAGCTTAAACTGGAGGTCTGTGCTCTACTTTATTGAAGCATCTGGTACTGACAGTCCACAGCTCTATGCAGTAACCTGCGTTTTAAAAATATGCACAACAATAGCAGCCTTGCGAAACGGATTCAAGATTTTAATGTTGCCCATATCGCCCAGCCAATCACCCTGGTGTACAATATTTAGAATATTAACCAATTTCTCACAACTCTCCATTCTTAGGTTAAAGTAAACATGTCAAACTATTATCGTTTGGTCAAGGAATGGTGAAATTTGCAAAAGTTCTGATTCACTTCACTTTGGAGGAAACCTGTTTTTGTAAAGGAAGGGTACAAATTCTCAACTGTAATAATGATGATTACACAAAGGTCTGAAGCAAGGGTTGTGGTACACAGAGGCTCTGACAACTCAGAATATAAAAATAAATTGTTGACAATTTATCTTTGGCTGTGGAATTTATTATTATACCCAAGTATGTGACTGGCTGGCTAAAGTTGGATACAAGAAAACACGAGAGTTCTGTGAGGGTGTTGCAGGTGTTAGAGGCCTCTCTTGGCTACGAATGACCTCTCTTTACATTCTCTGTCAATGTTTACATTGGTTTCCCTTTGAGATTAGACTGCAGACTGTATGTCACTCAGATGAAGGGCAGTATTATCCTGAAAAGGTTAATGTGCTGAAAGTTGATTTATAGATTTATGAATGCAAAGATTGTAGTGGAGAGTTATGAGTGTGAAACCTTCTGCTCCACATATGTACTGTGTGTCTGTATGTAATTTGGTTTACAACTTCAGGTCTGAACTCCATCCAATTTTGGAGAATTGACATGGAGAAAAGACCACTCAGTCATGAAACTGTAGAAGGGACCAGTTCTTCTTCTTCTTATTGTTAATATGTTGATCATACATGCTAAAACCTTTGACATATGCCATATAATGGACCAGGTTGCATGCCACACATCAAAGCTATTTATCCAGGTGTTAACAAGTAAAGCGCAAGGATAATTTATTTACACTGCAGTCTTTGTGTGTCAGCACAGTGAAAGGTTTGGCTTTACTAAAGCTCAGTGGATTCAAAAGAAACAGTGACTGTGAGGTTTAAGTGCTGACTTTCATCTTGCGGGATATTTGAGACTGTTTACATCCATACTGGCTGAACCAACAGTGTAGGACTAGTAGTCCTGTGTACCCTTTGGCGGTATTTATAAAAAGGGCTTCTGTTCGGTTCACGAGATGTGGCCTAGTTCCAGTGTAGCTTGAGCAAATGCCTCAGTCCTACAAGACACAACAGTACAGTCAATGCTTATCAAAACACACTCAACAGTTTAAGTGTTTCTGGAATGGGACATCAGCTGTTAAACTGAAGTCACTTCAATGTTGAGTGGAGGTGAGCCTGGTCCACAGGATGGCAGGTGAGGCATATGGGAGAGAAGACTGAAGATGAACATCAACACTCTTATCTCATAGTCATTATTTCATTTTAAAATGCTTGTGCTTCAGTGCAGTGCCATGATAAAATGGTCCAAATGCTTAAGGACTAATCTGTACTGTATTGAGCAGTATAACATGATCTGAGGGGTGAATTTTTACTTAAAGGCAAAGATGACAGTGAAACAAACTATCGCTTCACTTTTAAAAATAAGACTTTCCTGTGTGGGAGGTGTCCTCACATTAAGTTCAGAAGACAGCTCTGGTTAGGTGTGAACAGCAAATAATCTGGTGAAAATGTTTGTCTTTCTGATGGGAATGGCTGATAGTGTGTGTGTGGCAGTAAGGCTGCTATGAAGGACTGGGCAATATACTGTGATAGCAGGTGCAGGCATGCAGTTGTTTTTTTGCAGTACTTTGCACAATTTTTGTTTTTTTGTAATTGCATTGTCAGTAATAGAGATGTATTTTTGTGTGAATAGAAGGTGTGGTGGTGTAACAGTCTTACTACTAGTGGTGACAAATTGATGTCACAATATATCATAATATATCAAGACACTGTCTGGTACTGTGGCACCAGTATGCTGACACTTTTTGAGGCAGAAATATTTCTTTTACTGCATTTGAACTCTAGTCATTCCTGCTTTCTGTTCATTCAGATTTTTATAGCTTTTGGTGTGTGTGTGTGTGTGTGTGTGTGTGTGTGCTCTTCATAATGCAGCCAATATACACAGCATAGGTTTGATTCCTGCTTTGTATAAAAGATCAATAGGATACCTCACAGATGTCGTCATGTATCACATCACACACGTGGTTCTATTTTGGTTTTAAACAGCTGTGCAGAAAACTACATTTGTCAGTTCAGCCACACGCTGTCAGCGTGAAGCACAGGAACAGCAGAAAGCATGAAATGTGCTGGGACATATGAATGGATTGCAATACAGAGATCATTTCTAAGGGTTTTTCTATGCAGGCATTTCCCAGTGGGTCAGCAGAAAAGACATAAATGACAGTGGAGTTAAGATGAAAATATTATAAATGAGCTGTTCTGTGATGTCAGTTGAAATGGTTCTTTTAAATATGGGTTTGTGCTTCCAGTGTAATTTAGTTAATTAGTCTGGAGCCTTTATTCTGTTGTAAATGACAAAACTAGTAAATCAAAAAAAGTCAAGCAATGACTTGTCAACATTACAAAATTGCCTACAAGAGTAGTAGAAGGCCCAGTGCAGTTTGAGAGGAAAAGGAAAGTATGTCCTTGTGTTTTTTTAAAGATCCTGACGCACACCTCCATCAGTGGTAAAACAAGTTTACTTGTTCAAGGAAGCACATCATTTAGATCTTCCTGTTAAACAGGAGAGCAGATGAAGAGGCAGAGAGCACTACAGGATGTTGACCCATACATGGTCTGATGGACTCTGGGCTGTAGGTTATGAGTGCAGCAAATCAGACAGTCATTGCAAAACAACATCCTGGGGTACATTCTCAAAACACATCCACAATACAGTTTTGGGCCACACAGTCCCACCATTTCCTTCAGGCTCACTGTTTTTTGGAACTGAACTGTATTAAATTTGGAAATGATGGCTGAGTGTGAGGAGAGCAAAAACAAAACTTCTGATGTTTGTGTAACATCTTCTCTGCACTTTGTTCTCAAATGTTTCTTTCATTGTTTTACTTTTTAGCATTTCCACCCTTTCACACTGTACCCCCACTTTTCCCTTGAATCTTTGGATAGTTTCTTTCTAGTTGCATAATTATAATAAGATGATGTTTCGTATCTAGAATATGACCTCCCAATAATGTATAAACTTAATTGGCCCAAAATATGTGCCATCGGTGTGTGAATGTGTGTATGAATGATTAGATTAGATCCTCCTGATGAGCTGGTTGGCAGCTTGCATGCCATCAACATATGAATGTGTGTGTGAATGGGTGAATGTGACTTGTGGTGTAAAAGCGCTTTGAGTGGCTGGGAGACTAGAAGGGCATTCCATTTACCATTTACTATTATTTATTAAAATCAGAGAACATATTTTCCTCACTGTAGTTGTTATGATGATTATATTTCAGGTTATATTTCAGTTTTTTGTTAGCTATTTGAATTCTCCATTTTTTTTTACCTCCCTTTTAAATCTTCAATCCTCTTTTCCCTACAGGTGCCGGGGACCAGGGCTTGTTTACGTCTCTCTATACCTCATTGGCCCAACAGCTTCCCAGGGAGCCAATGGAGTGGAGGAGGTGAGTACTGATTGAGAGCTGAATATGTGTTGGAAAAACAGAAATAAAATGAGTGCATGAATAGCCTCTTTATATGTGGCAACTGAAAAACATGATGTGCGTGTGTGTGAGTCAAGTCAGATACTTCTTCCTTGCCCTCATTCTCTGTAATTTAACTGATGTCATGAGTGTGTCGGTGATTTTGGATGACTTATATGATGATGTGTCCAAATGGTGAGAACACTTTGTTTAGTATGATGTAAGGATGTTTTACATGATGGCTAAGTGGGGAAAAAAAGCAGGAAATGTCGCCTCACCTTGAATTTTATAAGCTGAAATAGGAAGTGAAGTCTTTGTTGGGTTATGACATATGCTGTATTGATTGAGGTTTTTACTGAGGAGTGCCAAAAAATTTGTGAAGGATACCAGAGATGAGTCTTGAGTTTTTGGTATGTGATGTTCTTTGGCTTTGATATGTTCAGAAGAAGATTATTGACCATGACCAGGCTCAATTTATCTACCCCGTTTGTCACCTGTGTTCTGTTAAGGGACCAGTGTGTAGGATTTAGTGGCATCTAGCGGTGAGATTGCAGATTGTAGTAAACACCCCTCCCCTCAACCCCTCCCTTTCAAGTGTGTAGGAGAACCTATGGTGGCCGCGAAACTCTGAAAAACTGTGAAAGGCCCTCTCTAGAGCCAGTGTTTAGTTTGTCTGTTCTGGGCTACTGTAGAAACATGACGGTGCAACATGGATGGTTCCATGGAAGAGGACCCGCTCTCTATGTAGATGTAAAGTAGGGATGCACCGATCCGACTTTTCCAGTCCTGATGCTGATACCTGGGCTTTTGGTATCGGCCGATACTGAGTACTGATCCGATACCAGTGTTTAATTAATAAGCTGTATGCCTCACTGTGTGGAAGAGACTGGGATCATTCTTTTATGTATAAGGCAAAATCAGTCTTGGCTTAAACATTTCTTTCCCAACTTTGTAAAACAAAATGTAACAACTAAATACATAGATATAAATTTACTGAATTATTGTTTATGTAAAATAATGGTATCTGATACCAGATTGGCCCATTGTCACCAATACCCAATCCAGCTATTTGAGTTTTGGAGTAACATCAAAGGCTTTATTGAGGCTCTATTTGTGATAGTGACAGATACAGGGGTCATTATTCATCTTTATTTCAGAGTTTGACTGTGTCTATGAACAGTATGCGGAACATAGAAATTCTACAGATATGATATAGTCATACTTTGCCATATGGTGATAAAAATGCTCTGTTTTCCCTGCAGGACGTACGGCCGTGCACCTAAAATGATCCACCTTGAGGCTAATTTTGTCCAGTTTAAAGAGGAGCTTCTCCCGAAGGAGGGCAACAAGGCTCTCCTCACCTTCCCCTTCCTCCACATCTACTGGACTGACTGCTGTGTGAGTAGCTTGGAAGCATGACTGCACACACACACACACACACACACACACACACACCCTCAATCATTCAGTGCTCAGTATTTTAACTGACAGTACTGTGAAACATGAGGTATTGCATTATGCATTATCAGACTGTTAAGGTACAAGAGAGGCCCATTTAAATGATGTCTCACAGCTCTCACATCCTACTGGTAGATTAGCTGGAATGAAAGCACATTTAATAAACAGGCTTCCTCGGTCAGTCTTCCTCCTCTTTTTCTGGGTAAGCAACAGAATCGTGCATTTTTGGCATACTTTGGCAAGGAGTGGGGCTGAATGAACATTTGATCATTGAACAATGAACATTTTGTCAGACATCTGGATTTGTGTTTCAGTGTTGCTGAAATGTTGATGTTGTTGATAACTGATAATTTGTTGTTGATCATTTCTTTGTGTATTATCTGACAGCTAGAAAATATATAGTATAAAATAATGTTTTGATCTCTGGTCATAAGTAGTACCTGTAAACTAAGGCTGCTGATAATTCTTCTGCTGCTGCATTCAGACTTTGGAGCAAATAACTTTTTTTATGGTCATGATCATGAAGTCACCTGACACCATAAATATAAAGACACATTCATGAGGACTCTTCTATTGTGTGATTATTATGTTTACACACAAAATGAGTTGTCACAAAAAGAGTTGCAGGCAACAAAAAGTTGACTTTTTTAATATTGCTGCTACCCAACTGTTGAAGACATTTTCTGACCTGGAAGTCACAAGAGCAGAATCTTGTTAAAGTTTGTTTACTCCATGTGTGCTGGAGGATTGCTAATATCTACTCATCTACCCTCTAAGAATAGATGAGTACTTATAGGCATCCTATCTGGGCAAAAATAGGTCACAGACAGCTCTGTATTCAAGATATGCAAACTCATAATGTGAGATATATGAGATATGCAAGATCATGTTGCATTATGATACCAGAGTGTCTTTTGTCTTCCACATTAGTCATCCTTCGGTTCACACCTCATCATGAGAAAGGTGCCAAATATCCACATTGGGAAACATTTTTGAAAAGTTCGGTTTGCAGTGTCGAAGCAGCAGCTTCATGTGGATGAAAGGAGAATTTCTTTTCAAATGTATCTGCATTATTATGCACATGGCTTGCTTGATGCACTTTTAGGAGCCTACAGTCATCACCAGCTGAAACTGATCTTGATAGCTACTTTAGACTGCATTAGGAACACAGACAGGGGAAAGAGAAGAAGGGAAGCAGGAACCTGCTGCTGCTGACTGAGCAGCTGTTTAGTCTAAGGAAGTGCTGTCACCAGATCATGACTCATGACGTTTCCTAAAGAGTATGCCTCTAGTATGGGAGTAGTGAGCCTGTGTGTATGTGTGCAGTATAGAGACAGTAACATTAACACCTGCACAGTACATCCAATACAATAGACCTACAGTAAACACTACCTTTGTGAAGCTTACACTGTTCACTTTGTAGTGTAAGAGACAAACAAATATATACAAAGGGAAATAATAGCAAAGGATTCCTTTTGTTTTGTCAGATTTTCCTTGCTTTTAATTGCCACATTTAAGAACTGACCATTAAACACTGTCCAGTTTACACAGTACCTCAATTTTGTCCTGGTGGAAAATTTCTAAACTTCTCAAAGTGTCGCTGACAGCTGATTGGATCACAGTGACCATATTTTTAGATGTAAAGCATGATATGGACCTATGGCAGGCTGCAGATTCTCCAAAAGGAAAGAGCTCTTTTGTTGTTGTCAGACCTGTTTTACATGTGCCACCATTAGTCAAGTAAAGTAATAGCTCCTGTGGTTGTGATACTTGTTCCACCTGCAGGCAATGAGTGGGCAGTTGGAAGAAAGTAAGCCCTATAGTTAACAAAGCTCCTCTATTTTGCTGGTTTATAAATGAAGACAACTTGCCATCAACACGAAAACACTAAGGAGGGAAAAAAACAGAGGATCAGCTGCAAAATATCATTATTTATGTTTCCCTTTGTTCTCTCAGACAACTGCCTGTCTTCGACTCTGTGAGTGATCAAACCAAACAGCCAATCAAAGGTCATGGTCAGTATTCAAAGTGACCAATCAAAGGAGTGGAATGTCTATTTCATCCCCACCTCCAGAGTCTCAAAAGTCAACTTGACGAGCAAGCGAGTGTTGAGCAGTTGTGAGCACATACGGAGGGTCGAGCTCGCGCTCGCCACAGCCCCGTGCTCGCAGGACCACATTTGTGCATGCGGAGCGGAAATGCTCCCTTGCAAGGATGCTTTTCCACTCGCAGATACTGTTCTATTCATTCGTGTCACATTCCCACGTCTGGTTTTTATGTGTGCAGATTTTGAGACTAATTAAACGCCATATAAAACTCTAATCAGGTACAGCTCTGACCTATTCCACTTGTTGATTGGAATGTAAGCCGTACCATTACTCACAACAACCCCTATACAAAAATCAATGCAAACCTTCAGTTGCATAGATACATAAATGCTACAAAGAAAATACACCAAAATCACTTATATGTATGTCATCCAACTGATCACCAAGTTCACAAAACCCAAAACATTGTGTAACAACAGGCTTCAGTGCCTCTTCCTGCCAGTGATTGTTATATAATAACTGACTCATCAAATTATATCCCACCTCTACTCAATTCCAGCCAATTTAGAACAAACACCACCCTCAAGCAGCAGTCATCTGCAGCCGTTCACACAGTAAATCCTACAGATAAGTAGGTTTATCATAACATGAACTTGCCGGCCAGCATTCTGTTTGTAGTTTCCGTCCTCTGATGTGGAAACATCCTCATTGGGTGCATTGTGCATGTGATTTAAAGAAGTATCGTTTCCTGTTCCTTCATCATAGTTTTTATATGATCCTGTTCATATGAAATACATCTGTGATGGTTTTTTTTCTGTCCCAAATTTTCCCAAATAAGAGCTTAGTAATGTGTATGAAACTTAAAGGGATAAAAAGTTCCTTTAACATTGTGATGGTATTGGCACATTTGGCAGCAGAGTTTTGCATGCAGTGTTCTTTCTAGTATCATTTTAATTTTTTAACATCATTTTTGGAGAATGAGAGGATAATTTTCACTAATCTCCTGCTACAAAGAGTGATTGTTTGCTATATATCATGGGTTAAGATTCATGGATTCATAGAACACTTTCATTTTTGTTGGGAAGTAGCATTTTTAAAGTTTTTAAAGAACCTGAACCACCTGAATAATAAAAAGACTGTGCTTTCTTGTAGGATACAGAGGCGTATAAGAGCTCAGTGAAGGAGGATATGCTACGCTGGCAGAACAGCTTGCGGACTCACGGCTCAGCAGACTGGGTCATCATCGTTGTGGAGACCAACGATACTAAGAAGAAGAACAAGACCAACATCCTGCCTCGGTCATCCATCGTGGACAAGATCCGCAGTGATTTCTGCAACAAGCAGAACGACAGGTGAGGAGACTCCTCATCTATAAATGTATTGTCAATCCCCAGTTCCTCCTTTTGCTGCAGGAACAGTAGAGGGTGATTGTTCTGCTCTGTTAAAGAATGATGTGACCACATTGTGCCGAAATGATTTAATAGATTAATCGGTCAGTTGACTGACATGAAGTTAATGGACAACAGTTTTGATAATCTTTCAATTTATCAAACAAAAATGCCAAATATTCTATTTTCAGTGTCTCAAATGTGAGCATTTCCTGTGTTTCTCTGTTATTATAAGTTGAATAAAACTTTGGTCTACTGGTCAGACTAAAGAAGCCATTTTGTTGACTAAATAATGAAGCTTTTCATGTGTTCTCACAGCAACATAACCAATAACTGCTGAATTTAAGGCCATGTTCAACCAACCTTTCCTGAGTAAATTGAAGTTATTGCCCTTTGATCCAGGTGTGTGGTGCTGTCGGATCCTCTGAAGGACTCATCTCGGTCTCAGGAATCCTGGAATTCCTTGCTGCTGAAGCTGAGAACCCTCCTCCTTATGTCCTTCACCAAGAACCTGGGCCGCTTCGAAGATGACATGCGTACGCTCCGTGAGAAACGCACCCAGCCCGGCTGGAGCTTCTGTGAATACTTCATGGTCCAGGTAGGAACAAAAAGAATGAGCTGATGTTATGATTAGATCATATATGGGGATAGAGGAGAAGAAGCTTTGTCAGGGCAGATAATGCATAGCCCCTCCACATTGTAGCATTTGGCACCTTTTAGGACATATGCCGGACCACTACAACATACACAACCTACGTCATATTCCCTCTTTCTATGTGTTTGTGCAACCAATCATCAAAACATTTTGGCAGTCATTCAAAACAGAGAAAATAAACAGCCCCCAGAATTCTCAGTGGAGTGTTCAGTTGGGAAAAATATTCAGCACTTTGATGTCGAGTGACTCTGATGATGGTGGGATTACTTTTTGTATCTTATAAATGTGTGTTTAATTGTGCAGGAGGAGCTGGCCTTTGTTTTTGAGATGCTGCAGCAGTTTGAGGATGCCTTGGTCCAGTATGATGAACTAGATGCTCTTTTTACCCAGTATGTCCTTAACTTTGGAGCTGGAGGTACGTATCCAGCACCCAAGTGGATATTGTTGCACATTTTTTGATGGTGCTAATACAATACATGTGTTGAATAGCTTTACTGAGTAAGAAAGTATCAAAATTATGAACAGGATTATCAGCCAATACCTGATTAGAGAACAAATAAACAATATTAGAGAGTAAGGGTTTTAGTTCCTCTATTATTTTCAGTCTCAGGTCTGTGCTTGTTCTCAGACACGGTGGCTGCTATGCTCTCACCGAGCCAGTGTTTTCCATTTTAATGTGGGTTTTTTTGTATATTAGGTTGTGATTGTTTTATCCTCATATAATCAAATGTCCATTCTAAACCACCAGTCTGTCTCCGTCCACAGATACAGCTAACTGGCTTGGCTCATTTTGCGCCCCGGTGCGCAGCTGGAGTGGCTTACTGCTCCGGCGGCCTATTGACATGGAGAAGAGGGATGGGATCCAGCGAGGGGAGGCCAGCCTACTAGACTTGAGGAGCTACCTTTTCTCCCGCCAGTGCACCTTACTCATCTTCCTCCAGAGGCCCTGGGAGGTCACTCAGAGAGCCCTGGAGCTGCTGCACAACTGCGTCCAGGAGCTACGCCTGTTGGAGGTAACCTGACTGCTACAGGCCTAAAGTCGTGACATCGCTTCAGATAGAGGGTTTTAACTGTCTGATTGGGAAATCAAATCATCCATTCTCTCAAGAGTATGAATGTGACAATCTGACTGTTAGAGTTTGATATTTCTTGTGTTCAAGGGGAAATTTTGACCTGATTGTGGCAGAAGTGGGCCACCAAAAACATCAGACATCATCATCATTTGGGGAACATTAATATTCACAACAGCTTTCAAGGATATCTAGCTGTTTGTTTCCAAAATACTGTGTCATGGACCTAGGGTTGCAGTGGTATCCTGGTTTCACGGTATACCATGGTATGAAAATTGATGTTATCATACCATGTACATTTGCTTATTACCGGTTTTGTTAAAAAACAAACGCGACCGAACGAAGAATCTCACCTGCGCGTGCGCATCTCCTTTCCTCCTCGACTTCCTGTCAGACTCGGGCCTCAGCAACTGGCACCACACACACATGCAGCGGAGAAAATAGCAGAGATAAGCGAGACTGATGCCACCAATCTCCATCCCCCCCAAATAGAAGTTGAAATGTAGGTGGGAATGTTTTGGATATAACTAAAATGAACATGAGGTTGTCCTTGTTGTCCTGTTTGTAAAAAATGTGGATGCAAAGTGGCTGCCAAAGGAGATCAAAGTACGTACAGATCAAAGGTAAGTGTCCCGTTTATAACTTTAATCCCTAATGAAAAACATATGAATGTTTGAACGTCAATAATAAAATGTGCTATTTAAAATAATTTTCCACATCCTGGCTCCCCGCTACATCTGCATTGTTTGTTTGGTAAGCTCTTATGAACAGACACACTGACTCCCATCTGACCCCATAAAGAAACACACACAAACTTTTCCCGGCTCGGGGGGCTGACATAAGTGAGTGTGTGTGAGAGTTAAAGTACAGACAGGATCAGTCTGGCCATGCTGTCGTGCACCTACAGTAAATTGGAAGCTATTTTGATAATCGTTTAGAGCACTTGTGACAGCATTTCTCACTATTTTGAGAATGTTTACAAACCAAACAATTGATTAAAGGAGAAAATAATCAGCAGATGAATCCATAATGAAAATAATTATTAGTTGCAGTTGGATACAACTTTTACATTAATGCATGAGTAATAATAATCTTATATTAAATATGTTAGCATAACAGTCACAGGGGACTTCTTTCTGCATTGATTACTTTTACTTTTAATACTTAAAGTACAGCACTTTTACTTGTAACAGAGTACTTTTACAGTGTGGCATTAGTACTTTTACTCAAGTAAAGCATGTGAATACTTCCTCCATCACTGGTGCAAACATGCAAACCAAGTTTTAACACATACTAATATTAAAAAAAATGTTTCAGGTTTCAACTATAATGAAGTGTTTGTTCAACCAAATAAAAAATGTATGTTTTCATCCCTTTAATGGTCATTGTAACTGATGATGATAATAATAATAATGATGATAATAATAATAATAAAAAAATAATAATTGTGAAATACTGTATACCGTGAAACCGTGATATTTCCTGAGGCGGTTATCATACCGTAAAAATCTCATACTGTTGCAACCGTACATGAATGAAAGTACTCACTTAATGGACATTTTGACCTGATGGTGTTGTTAGATACGATGACAGGTTGTCACTGAAATCACCCAAATCTGTTGGTTTACAACGACGTAAACGGACAGCGACTGTGACTGAATGCTGCTGTTGACTGAAAACCTAACACATCCTAACATGTTGCTGTTGATGTTCAGGTGTCGGTGCTGGAGGGGGCGCTGGACTGCTGGGTGTTCCTCAGCTGCTTGGAGGTTCTGCACAGGATAGAGGGCTGCTGTGATCAGGCCCAGCTCGCTGCAAACTGCTCCCATACTGTGGGCCTGTGGGCCTACGCTACTGACAAGGTAACAGAAATGTTGTGTTCTGTAGCTTGATCACTTGTGTAACTTCCAGGATGTGTCATGATACCTTCAGCGGATGATATGTTACTTTGAATCATGTTTTTTTTTTCTTTTTCTTTTTACTAAAAACAGCAGTTTGTATTGGTAATTTTAATGTCTAATCCATACCATAGAAAGTTACAGTGTCAGTGGTTTTCCCACCAAAAACATTTATACCGGTGCATTGCAGGAGTAAATGTCTGAGCCTGACATTTAAGACTATGATATTATCTACTCATACATTTAATATTGAGTGTTGAATATCTCTTGAAATTTCTGTGTTTTCAAAGAAATTTTTTTTTCTTTCTGTCCTCTCCAGCTGAAGTCGCTGGGTGAACTCTGCGGTCTGGTGTCAGAGAAAGGGCCGACGTCAGAGGACCTGAACAGGACTGTGGACCTGCTGGCTGGACTGGGGGATGAGAGGCCTGAGACTGGTATGTTTTCAGACTGCTGTTACCTGAAACTAGTATGAGGTGATTTTCAGCGTGTGTGAGGCTTATCGTTGCTTGTAGTTTTTGCAGTGTGTCCTTCGTCGTTAGCCTGAGTCAGTCCCCTTTGGCTCCTCATCAGCTGATTCAGCACAGACTGGTTGTCTCAGGCTGTTTAGCCTGGTTTATCAGTGATTTCACTCCCTCAGTGCAGCTTCTTCTTATTTTTCACCTCCACCATTTGTTTTTCTTCTACAAGCACATGACAATGGACAAAAAATTGACAGCAAAGCAAATCTTTACAGTGCCAGTTCTAGTTCTTTATTTATTCTGACTTTGTACTTTAATTCTAAATACTTTTTATTAGGATTGTGTCATAATTGCCCTGTATTTGTTCTGTTTTGTGGTTTTCCCACTAAGTTTACTAACTGCAAAAACAAATGACTTAGTGGTTACTGCATTTCCTTTCACACAGGCAAAGAATATATATATATATATATATATATATATATATATATATATATATATATATATATATATATGCATGTTGGTGTCTTTGAAGTATTTCCACATCCAGCTCTTAAAGCAGTGCTTCTGCTGGTATATATTGGCACTATTTCTTTGAAGTCAGCTTGGTGTTTTAGGAGCTTTAGGGTTGGAATTTTCTCTTCATAGAGAAAAGTGTGAGTATTCTTGGCCTATTTTAATTGTTGATTAGGGTGTAATGAAGAATCTAATTTGAAAGACAATAAATAATTGTGTGCCTTGTATTAATTCTGCTTTGTCCTCCTCCACAGTCAACAGTTTGCAGAGCCCTTACAAAAAGCTGAAAGAAGCTTTGTCGTCTGTGGAAGCTTTTGAAAGGCACTATCTTGTAAGTCAGTTCCTTGTCACAGCAAGAAAGGAAGTTACACATTCTCTGAACTCCTGTCCCAATTTTTCAATCAATATTTTTTCTGATGTAATCTTTGGGAAACTTCACTTATAACAGTTGAGTTGATTGTCTTTGTCCTCTCTTATTCCCATGCCTCTCACCAACTGCCTCCACCGCCCCCATATTGGCCCCCTCTTGCATCAGGAACTATCTCATGCTGCTATGGAGATGTACAGGGCCATCGGTCGACTGAGGTCTGCCAGACTGGTGGGAAAAAGCCTGGCTGAGTTCTACATGTAAGGAAGAGAGAAGCTGGATAGTTCAATCAGGGTACACACGGGTCTCAAAAGGTCTTTAAGGCCCTTCACATCCACACTGCTCTTTTCAGTTATTCTGGCTGAATAAGCCTCTTCTCCAGAACTGTCAATCAATTGCTGCTTGTAAACACCCAGATAGTCCTGAAAAGAGGTCTAATCAGACTGAATAAATGAAAACTCCAATGTTGGTTTACGATGGGTGTGTAGGGGATTTAAAATAAATGTGAAGCCATAAAAATGCAGCTCAAAGTAACATACATATTAGAGGTACAACTCATGCACTGACTGCAGTCTGCACATGCTGTAGTTTGAAGTGGCTTTAAAGTGTAGCCAGGCACTTAACCCAAATATGTGTGAACATGTTAAAAGGACGTGAAATGACCCTGGCTGATCTTTAAATGTCAGCTGATGTATCGTAACATCACTTGATGCTAAACATTAGCCAATAGCAGATGGGTAAGATTTGTGGATGCTGAGTGTATTCATGGTGTTGGAATTTAGTTTGCAAATATATATTGTCTTATGTCTTATACAAAGGCGGGCTACAGTCAAAATTAATGTCACTAATTATCACAGTCTGTAATCTCTGTTGCATTATAGAAAGATCTGTCCACAAGCACACATCCAGTACTTTCCTATAGATTTTAAAAGCAATGTAATGGTGTGTGTGTGTGTGTGTGTGTGTCTGTGTGTGTGTCTGTGTGTGTGTCTGTGTGTGTCTGTGTCTGTGTCTGTGTCTGTGTCTGTGTGTCTGTGTGTCTGTGTCTTTATTAGGAGGAAGGGGGACTCTGAGCGGGCAGAGACCTTCTTACAGGAAGCTCTGAAGTCATATGTATCAGAGGGCTGGAGCCTCCCTGTCACTCACACCAGGAAACAGATTGCTGAGTGTCAGAAATTGCTGGGCAGGACTGTAGAGTATCCTTTTAAAGATGACTGGTCTCAGACCAACAACACATAGATGAATACATATTAGAATGGCTGTTCAGTTGCACTAGATTCATCCCAGAAATAGCTTTGTGCAGTAGGGAAACATTTACATATGAAGCCATCATTTGAGGCATTTACATACACTCCAATAGTCTAATTAGTCTGTGTTTGACAGTAAGATGACTTTGATCAGGTGTAGATTGACCTTAAATTTATCATATTTTTAAATGAATGCCTTTTTACACCTTACTGTAAATGTATTATATCTATCTATCTGGCACATCAGGGATGCAAAATGTTTGCACGCACAAAGGAAAGACAACAGAGTTTCCTGTGTTTAAGTTGTTCTTGTACAACCTCAGTGAATGCAGCAGGTGTGCTCTGTAGTGTATGGTTTCCTTTACAACCCACCGCAGTTACCTGCAGACAAGTGCCTTGTTGGCAGGTGATGTGAATCTGACCACGGAGGAGAGGAAGCACTTTTGTCAGGAAATTCTGACCTTTGCTGGCAAGTCTGGAGATCAGTGTAAGTACTTAAAGCAATATACCACCTTATATACTCTTTATCATCAGTCTGAAATGCTGAGTGCTTTCTAGGTCATATAGTTTTAAATGTGCCCCCTTTGCTTCAACCTACCACCTTTGTTTGTACATCAGTTAATGATGTTCGAGATTCCCCAGAGTGCTTTTAAACAACCTCAGTAGTAAACGGGGCTCAATTTGTTGCTTTCATTCAACATTAGGACCAGCCAAATAATAAATTAATATGTGGCTAGACTTTTGTCTGTGCTCACTCCTAGTAAACAGGTTCTGAATCAGTGTGTAAGGTAAAATAAAATGCAGCTATAGCAATAAAAACAATACTAACATACACTTCATGTTACATTACCAGTTAAATAGCACTAGTGAACTTAACAGTTTTGTAAAGTCTGGACATGGTGCAACAGTAATGATGCACCTCAGGGTGTTGGAATCAGTGGAGCAAACACCACTACACTTTCAGTGTTCTTTGCTCCTTGTCCATTGTTTTCTTATACTAACACACCTCATTGTGCATTATCACTAACATACTCATTCCTTAGCTGTAAACATCCACAGTATCTTTCTTTCTGTGAAAAAATCTGTTCTTCATCAACACTAAATTCCATTTTCCTCCTCCACAGCAAACAAGGTGACTCTCAGCATGGGCGTTTTTTCTCAGCTCACACGGCTACAGTTCCGTCCAGCCACAGCCTCTGTGCACTCTGGAGCCGTCCTGCAGGTGGAGCTCACTCTGCAATGTTTGATGCCTGTGTCGGTGCACATACAACAACTAGCTGCTAGCATTCACTTTGACCAGGGGCACGGAGAGACTCATGGAAGATCTAAGGGAGCTCAGAGACAAACAAACACAGGAACAGTAGACTTTAACCAGGGTAACTCATCAGCAGGTCCTCCCTCCTCCTTGGCTGGGGGCCCTTCTTTAGAGCTGGATGAGATTCAGGACAGGAGTCCTTCGGACAATTCTCTCAACTCTACAGGGGTGGTGTGTAAGAACACTCACCTGGTCATGCGTCGTCATGACAGCAACTCACCGCCAGACACGCCCAACTGTGTGAGCCCTCCTGCTGTTGCCATGAAGGAAGGAGCACAGATGCTTAAAGTGCAAGATGTAACGTTAGAACCTGGGAATAACAGCATCATATTTACAGCACCAGTAAGACAACAAATGATTTGAAAGACTGAAAATGTATCTGTTGATTGTTTTTTTCATGCGTCTTTTCTCCCTCTCTCAACCTTTGCTGACATGTTTTGTAAAACTGTCAACATTTATTTTCTTACTCTCTTACTGTCTTTTGCTCTGTCCCACTGTTTTTCTCTGTAGAGTGGACTACCAGGTACTTACACGTTGCGTCAGCTGTTTGCCACAGTAGGTCAGGTGCAGTTTGTGCTTCCTCACATTTACCCATCGGTCCAGTATGAAGTCTATTCTCAGGAGCCCCAGCTGACTGTGGAGCCTCTCTCAGGTCTGACTCTTTTTATATGATGGCAGTGAATGCTCAAAATCATTTGCAATTGTTGTGGTTGTCTGTTCGTACATCATGAAACTAACACTGAAACTATACTCATTGTAGCACATTGTAGCCTTTTTACTAAAAAACTAAAATAAAATAGGAGCTGCAGCTTTTTTATTCTTCTTATTGCAGGAACAAACCAGAAATATAGCTTTCAGACCAAAACATGACACCCTGAAGTTTGTCCTCAGGCTTTGCCAGAAAAGCCTGTTTGAGTCTCAAGTCCTACTCTGAGTATTTTTGGCCCCAGTTTAACTTTCACCACTATTCCTAGAGTGATTCTGTGAGGTTTGATAAATATGGGCCCAGGTTGATTTAGGGTTGTTTTTGGAATACGAACAATAAAAAAATGGTGCATGCAGATCCTATTTTCTTTAACATAATTGAGTCATGCAGTTAAGTGCCACTCACTTAAGGCAGGCAGTAGTTCAAGTTTACTATGGGGGGTTTCTCCAACAACTGATCAGTACATACAGAAATGTTCCATTTGGAATTAAAAATAAAAACTTTGATTGCAGTCTGTTTTTGATTATGTTTCTACACATTACTGATTAGGGCTGGGTTTAAAAAAAATCAATTTTCTGATATTGATTCATAAAATCTTTTAATATATGTCTTTTCCTATGGATTTTAAACCCGAAATGAATCCAGACATCCGCCTTTAGACTCGGCGGTGCCTTCAGTGGAGCAGCTCCCACCATGTTCAACGAGATCTGGCCACAAGATCTCATGGCCAGACCTCATTGAAGGCAATGTAAACATTAATAATTTTAATAATGCACCAGGTAGAGGGTTCCTGTAGAATTTACAGCATTAGCTCTTAAAGAATCTCTTTTATATCCAAGCAAAATTGGTATTGTAGCTGCAATATCCCTAACCCAATCGATATCGAATTGAATCGGGACCTTGTGAATCACAAGCCCTATTACTGATAACCTGACACACAATAACCACCATGTCAGTGCTGTGTGTGTGTGTGTGTGTGTGTGTGGGTGTTGCTCACTGTGGCTGTTTTTCTGTTTTCAGAGCCGCTGCTGGCCGGTCTGCCTCAGATGGTGAAGTTCACTCTGTTGACAGGTCACTACGCTGTGAAGAAAGGAGACGCTCTGCAGCTCAGCAACACAGACACCATGCCCATTCTGCCCTCCACCAGCTGCACCGCCTGCATCAGCAACCCTGCTGCTGGTGTGTAATTTCCCTGCTTTATCATGCACATGCTGACTTAGCTGTGTTAACCAGGTTTCGGTTTAGCCCAGATAATGAAACCGGGTTCAGCAGAGAGCTGACACTAACCAGGATATTTAAGCGCCTGTAAACAGAAAGACTCACACACATCTTCTGGCTCCCTTTTCTGTTCCCTTCATGTGTTCAGAGGTGGTGGGTCAAAGCGTCCTCTCCATCCAATCATCTGAGAAGGTGACCAGCATCAGTCTGCCCCCCACCCCTCCCTACCACACTCTTGAGTTCCAGCTGGAGGTTCTGTGCATCATCCCATCTGGGTTTGACCGGCCTGCCAACGAGAGGCTGACCAACGGAGAGGTCCGCCATCGGCCACGCAGCTACAGTCATCCTGACACGCCCATGACTGCCATTGATCAGAGGGTGAGGCCCTCAAGACAAATACACACTTTTAGAATACAAGATGATTTAGGCCATATTCAGACCAAATCAGGCGGTGCGGCAAAAACGCCAGTCCTCCCATTCATTTGAATGGGGATAGTGTAATTAGGCTGTGGTTGTTTTGGCCGCAGCAGTGCCGTGCCAGCCTGCAGCGAGAAAGTTGATCCAGAGTCAACTTCCGAGGAGCGCCGCAATGCCTGATTTGGTCTGAATACGGCCTTACAGCTTCAGTTGGGGAAATTGTGATAGTGGCATAGAGCAAAGGAAATAGTAAAATTTTGCAATTTTTATTGAGCAGTAGGCATATTATGCCACTTGTGTCAGAGTGGCAGTTCCTCTTTTTGTTTTGTTTTTGTCTTTTTTTCCCCCATTTTGACGATATAGCTTTGTACTGCACCTTTCAAATATAATTTTCAAATTTCAGTAGGTATGGCTTATTGTCTGTTTCTATGGCGAGGGCTTCATCAAATGATTTTTTTGATTTACATTAAATTCTTTTTTCATCATCATTTAGTGTAAAAAATGTTAAATGTATTGGCCAATGCCCAAAAATCTACTTTTTATTTGTTAACACATATACAAAAGATACAAACTGATATATACATAAACAACAGAAAATGTCATGGAGAGGTGCAAAAAACCCTCAGGGGGACTTGATCAGGGTACTCTCCAGTGCATACCATAATCCATTAGAAAAGGAGAAAAAATACTAAAAGGATAGAGAGAAGAAAAAAAGATTGCACACTCTAGCAGACATCCATATATACAAGTAAACAAAGCAATTAATTAAAATGACTAATTATTAGTGGGCAGTTTTCAAAGATAATCCATAAGGATAACACAGCAGAGATAAAGACAAACCTTTAATTGCTTTCTTAAATTGTGCAGGTGCTAAGTTTAAAAAATGAGTATATATCACTGAATATCACTGAACCTCTGTAAATAAAAACTGTAATTGAGATGTTCGACAGATAGAAGGCCTGAGTGTATAGTTATTTCGAGTGGAATAATTGTGGAATTGAATTTTTGTTGCTACCATGAGACATGGTTACCTCACGGCCCAGTGGTTTAGGCAATTAACATATACTAGTAGATACATTTTTTCCAGTTAGATGTTTGCACAGGACGGTATGAACTTATAAGGTATAATTTTTCTATTTTCTATTTTTTTACTATTGGACAGTGAAAACACAAAAGTCTTGTCTGTTTTAGACTAAATAAATAAGTCTTACCTGATGAGACCTCACTGCTTGGATAAATATCCACTCCTTAATGTCTACAAGAAGTCATTAGACTTCAGCTATTTAGCTGTTACATTTTCCCATTGTTTGAGAGGTTGGATAGTAAATTCATACCTGTGTCTGTCCACAGATGTCTATCGACTGCCCGTGGTCAATCTACTCCACGCTGCTCGCCCTCACCTTCTACATCCCCTTCAAGACCAAACACTCACTGCTTTCTGCTGGTAACAGGTGAGCCACCATTCTCATAAAATGTCTGTGTCCAAAATAAGAATTCATTCATACATATAAACTGTTTAATTTCATAGTCTGATCAAAAGTTGATAATAATTCTCTAAAAAGTAAAATCTCTATAATACTTATTTGCCATTTTGTATTTTGGAGCCAACAATGTGTATGTGTACATAACATCTCTAAAATACAAGCAGCTATATTTTGATTGAATATTAACAGCCAACATGTACAGTACATGCATCTGATCTATGTGTTTTGACCCGACCACACAGAAAGTACATCCAGGTGTGTGTGCAGAATATGTCAGATGTGAACTTCACACTGGCAGAAGTGAAGCTGACAGAGAAGCAGCATGCCTCGCTGGAGCTACAATCCCTCAACACTAAAACAAAACAGGTGAGCAGGAAAAAAACCAACAAAAAAAAACCAAACAAATGTCAGTGACTGAATGAATCAGTTCATGGTTTACAGAATTTGAAGAAAACTATTTTGAAATAAAATGAATTTAAAAATGCACATTTTAATAAATAAATAATACATTTAATTTGTACCGCACTTTTCATTCATAGTGAAACTCAAAGTGCTGCAGTACTCAACACACAACATATGGAAGATAGTAATAAGAGTTAAGATGGAAAAAGCCTTCCTGAATAGAAGGGTTTTTAGGCTTTTTTATTATGTAAATGGTTATAGCTTCTCTTCAGACTTATTGAGTCACAGTTTTCTCTCAGGTGTTGACCGTAAGGAACATCAAAGTGACATCGACCCATCCCCATTAATCCATAGTGATGTCTGCTGTTTGTGTGTGTGTATATGTGTGTGTGTGTAGCTTTTATGCAGTAAGCACAGTGTGTTCTGCTTGTGGGAGGTGAGGTGGAAGGACGACCTGCCCTCCTGTCTCCAGTGTGTTTTCTCCGCTAACTTCTCTCCACTCAACCAAGACGTCTCTGCCTTCAAACCCTTCCACTACCAGTTCCAGCTGGAGAGAGTCACCGTAAGTCCACTTAAACATTTAATAAGTGAAGCTGTAATTTTGTTGTCAGCAGCAAGTGACAGTGTTTCCATGTTCCTGTTTTGGATAAGTGATGTGCAGGAGAAGGTGAAATATGAAAACTGGTTGATGTTAGTATGACGATGATGTATGAAAATATGCATAAATAGTATTTTGAGTTTGTGTTTGTCTAAGCACTCCTACCACAATAAGAGACTGTGCCACCATAAATAAACCTTGCTCAATGTTGTCAGACGTTGTACAGTGTGAGAGCCGAGATCCTGCCTCCTGCCGGCGAGCAGCACTGTCGCTCTGGTTTCCTCTGCGGGCTAGAGGTGTGTATTACACGATTGACTGAACCTGCAGAGGGAGAGATGGCAGAGGAGAGCAAGACTGACACTGAGGGCCTCAAAACCACCAAACTGATGTATGAAGGTATGTTGGGAGAATACTTTTTACTCAGGGCTTTAATGAGCTTAAAGAGGACCTATTATTATGCTCATGTCATTTTTAGACTCCACTAGAGTAGCTTTGCATGATTCACAGTTAAAAAAAACTCCTTTATCTTATACTGGCCCTTTATGCAGCCCCTCAGTATAACCTGTGTCTCTTTAGTAAGTTTTAGCTCCTGTCTCTTTAAGGCCCCCCTCCCGACGAGCCCACTCTGTTCTGATTGGCCAGCTTTAGTATCAGAGTTGTGTAAAGGTACCGCTGATGCAAACCCAACATTTGCTTTACTGCTTTAAATTAAAAGCTGTTAGATGATTACATAATGGAAGACTTTTTTTATTGTTAAGAATTTACAGGAAGTGTTCCTCACTGAATTAGCAGAGCTTCATTAGCGGCGCTAAAAACCAGTAGAAACAACAACATATGGACATATTTGGAGCTATTTGTTCAGCAGATCAGTTAGAAATAATACAGGGAGGAATAGTATAAGCAGAAACAGCCACAGTGATGATGATGTTTGATGAAGAGCTGCAGACGACCAGCACACCAGGTAGACTACTTATTTTACTTTGCCCTGCTGTGTAATGGAGTCATGACTCAGTGTGACTACCCCCAAAACAATGGAAAAACACCATAATGTTAGCAGAGTGGAGCAGTGAACTCATGTGCTGTGTGTGGAGCAGATGACCATATAAAGAAATTCGTCACAAGCCGACATCAGCTCGGGCTGAAAATAGAAAAAACTGTTGGAAACCGAGTGTTCAGAGCAGTCTGAAGCCGGTGCTTTTTGCTCACAGGGATTACTTCTACATATGTTTACCTCATTATTTGACACTTTGGCCACGTTTAATATGAACATCCCACATTGTGTTACACAAAAGGAAGCGAACCAAATATTGTACTAGTATGAGTCAAAAAGAAACCAAAAGCTGCAACAGTTACAATACATTGATGTGTTGATTGACAAAAAAATGTACTATTTGCAAATATTTTTAGTGATTAATTATTTTAACACTTTTTTTTAGCAGCTATTCTCTTGCAATGAGCCTTATTTCAGTCATTCCTGATATGACATTTTATAGACTAAACAGTGAATTGATTACATTAAAAAATAACTGATAGAGTAATTGTGAATGAAAATAATCATTGGATACAGCCAAAACTGAAAGTAAAAAAATCTCAATTTCGTTATGTCAGCTATGGCTTCATATCCAGTTTTTATCAGTTTTCACTGAAAACTTTCTAGAAGGAGAAGATTGATAACTTTGTCGATTTTGAACTTGTATTCATGTATTTTGGCAGATTTATATGTAGGCAGCACTCCTTGCCCTCACTTGGACATTAAGTAGGTCTGTCATCTCTTCAGCTCATGTTTAGAGTCATTATTGTAGAGTTACCAACTCTACAACAGAAGAAACATCCCAGCTTAAGAGCATTATATTGAAATATATATTGTGATCTCAGCTCCTTTTTGTGTGTTTGTGTCCACAGTGGCTGACAGCAGCAGTAACTGGGCGGTGTGTGGGAAGAGTTCTGGGATGGTATTGATGCCCATGACAGCCAACGCCACCCACAAGGTGCAGATCGAGGTGATGCCTCTGTTCGCTGGACACCTGCCTTTCCCCAAGATCAAAGTGCTGAAGTACCTGCCGCACACTGCAGCAGTGGCCATCCAGCCAGACCCTGGTAAGACCACACACACACACACACACACACACACACACACACACACACACACACACAATGCTGCAAATCCATTTCATTCCTGAATTTGTGTTTTGTCTTGCGATCCTCAGACAGCTGCGTGGAGAACGACAGCCTGTCCCTGCTGGACAAGACGCTGGACGACCAGGGGGACACGGCGAGCATCCGCAGCCGGGGCAGCGTTCACTCTGTGGGCAGCGGCGATCAGCAGCAGAAGGGTGTGGCAATGCCGCGGCTGGAGCCCTTCAGCCCCGGACAAGTATTCAACCACAGCCACACACGGCAGGTCCTGGTGCTGCCCGCCACTGATGACCACATCATGGAGGTCAACGCTACATGACCCTGGTGGCAAAACCGCCTGCCCCCTTATTGTAGGACTGAACCCAGGCCCTGGATGGACTCTGCTGAGCTTTTGCTTCAGGGCAGATGGGGTACATGAGTCCATGTCAAAGACTACTGCAGATTGCCGATACGGACTCCCCCCTAAAGCATGAAACGTTCACATCACTGGAGACATTACGGACTAGACACAGTGAAGAGCCAATGACATCTGCTGATACATTGAAATAAAGATTTTTCTTTGCCATACTTTGTACATAGCTCATTGGATGGATTTATAGTTATAAATATATAATTATATATATATGGACTGAATCATATGGGCGCCCGTCGTGCTCCTTTTGAACTGAAGAATAACACTCCTGATTGTCCCATGATGCACCAAAGCCCTGTGTGTATGCCTCAATCAGCTTCTCAAGTACTGTAACTCTGACTGAGTGTGTCCAGCTGTAAGTCTAATTTCTCCTGGAGTCTTCAGTTTCACCATCTGAGACTTTTGCCTTGATCATTACATTTGAGTCGCAGACATGAGCTGCTGTTTTTATTGAAGTCAAACCTGGCAGTTTAACAAACCTTAATGCGTATCTGGAGACAAGTCCATAATCATCACTTTTCACAACACTCCCTCTGGTGTATGGTGGAGATAAATTCAGGGTCAGACTACACAAAATCAGTCTGAGAATGGCCCATTATTCCTGACGCCGTCTGCTTGTTTTATCATGAGTAGTGTGTCATAGTGGAAGACAGCGTATGCGGCTTCTGGGACGCCTCTTGACGTTCCAAATAAAAAGATTAGTGTGTCAGAATAATCCTGCTTTTGCTCGTCTGGTTTGAACCATAGGAGCACTCTTTCATGCATAGCTGTATACATGGAGAAGTAAAAGAGGAAGGATTTAAATGCTGTGATACGCAACAGTGAAGTTGGTCCATGGCACTGCCTATGCCTTGTGAAAGATGGCACGCTATAATTGGTTGATGTGAGTCATTTATGACAATATACTGTGACACAGTGACCATCTTGCAAAATGCTAAATTATTGTGTAGTCTGATTCTGACACATCCCATTTCTCTACATTAGTAAGCAGTTATTATTTCTGGTTGGCATCTTTGTTTGGAGTCACAGAACAGATTGAGAAACAAGTTAAAATTTGACTTCTCTTTCCACTGGAGGGACTGGTTTTTGTACCGGTGGAACTGATGAAGTAGGCAGACTGTGATCACAGTCAATCTATGCTAATGGTTCTAGCTCTTAAGTCCCAAAATGATCACAAGCCCAGCAATTAGACACTTATCAAGTTCTCATGTGAAGTTCAGTAGCCTCTGACATCCTTATGTATTACCTTATCTACGTCATAGAAAAAGCTCCAAACCAATAAAATAGAAATTCTAATGGATTTTTTTTAAAATTAAATTAATTTTGGTGCTTATTAGTTTATAAGCTGAATTCCAAACCTTTCTGCCCAGCTCTTTGATGATTAGAACCTCAGTCAATAATACATGCATTTTGGGATTTTTTGCTTCACAAAAAGGACAGAAAATCAAATAATTTATAAGATAAAATTATTCTCTCTCTCTCTCTCTCTATTACACACACACACACACACTCTTCATGATATAAAACATGAATATTGTTAGATGATTTTATATTTGACAAAAACAGTCATTTATGTTCTCTGACTCAAATACAAACATCAGCACAAAACTCTCTGATATAAAAACCATTGATGACTTGAGAGGCTCAGACTGTAGCGGTGTGTGTGTGTGTGTGTGTGTGTGTGTGTGTATGTGTGCCATGTGTTTCTGTCCAGCTGTAGTTGTGTGTATGTGTGAGGGTCTCTGTATGTTTCTGTTCGAGTGTGTTTGACCAGGTGAGACTTTTAAATAAGGATCAGCCAGTGCACATTATTGTCTATCTATTGTCTTACCTTTCAGTGGATTGTTCATATACAGTGTGTGTATATTTATTCTGTGTGCGTGTGTGCGTGGGTTGCCAATTACGTGTCCGAGCTATGCACACATAACATTAGCTGTTGAATAGATGAATGAAATAAATTAATTCATTTATTTATTCATTCATTTATTTGAAAGAATGAATGTCAGCTACTTCTGCCCCCCCCAATCCCCTACCCCCTCTGACAGACAGACACACACACACACACACACACACACACACACACAGTGTAACTACAGCCTCATGCTCTTCTTTGACCACTGTACATACTGATCTGTAAATAATGATTCAAATCAAAATCATCTTTGATTGCCAACTATATTAAAAAATCATTGGAACTGACTTGATGGTGTGGTATTTAACAAGATATTAGGAAATTATACAAGGTCAACATTAACGGTCCATTCTTGATTTACAAAATATACATTACATGGCACCCATATGTGTCAGTTTAACATGTCATTACAAAACCACGGGCATGACTCTTCTGCTATAACAGCCTTCAGTCTTCTGGTTTCAGACTTTCCAGCAGATGTTGGGACCTGGCTGCAGGGATTTGCTCCCATTCAGCCACAAGAGCATCAGTGAGGTCCAACACTGATGCTGGGTGATAAGACCTGGCTCACATTCTGTTGACACAAAAGTTGGAAGAAGACTATTGTCAAAAATATTGTATGATTAAAGGGGAACTCTGCTGATTTTACATATCAGTGTAGTGTGTTTACAGGTGTTGAGGAGTACTGCTGCATAGGTGAAAAAAGCTATATGAAGCCTTTTATGGCTCCAGAAGGAGCTGCAGGAAATCTGATAAATTGCCTTAAGTGATGTCACTTGAGTCAGCATGGGTTGGGACTAAGGATTATAAATGTGAAAATGAAAAAAAAAATCTTCATTGGAACTAAGCAGCATATCCCAAACCATGAAAAACAGCCCCAGAATAAACATACAAAAAAGTGTATGGACAGGTGTGTCAACAAACTTTTGGTGGCTATGTAGTCAAGTAGTCAAGTTTTAAAAATCTCATTTTTTTACAGAGTAGTTAACTATCTTAACAGCATGAAACTTTTCAATAAATAAGTGAGCACAACTAAGAAGCAGCAGATCAATTATCTCTGCACGTTAAGTGAAAAGTTGTTTAAATTGTAATTCCCAAGCTGGGACACCCTGGGAGGATCCCAAGATAAGTCTAGGCTGCAAGACAAAGAGGGATAAGATCTTCATTTTTTCTAATTTTACTTTCTTCCTATGAATACTTCCTCCAATGAACACTAGATGGTGGAATTCACTCACTGCTGAAGCAGATAGAAGGTTTCCTACAGACTGCAGAGCACAGCTTCACTGAAAAAACCTGCATGTTGCTGCTGTGCAGTTCTAGATTTGTTTAATCTTTTGATCATTTTAGCCACAATAGCTGTGTGCAGAAGATGAATCCTACACTGTAAAACATCACACAGGAATTTAGTGGAATCAACTCATCCTTTGTCATTAAAACAACATAAATATATATATTTAATTAATTCAGCTTCAAAATTCACCTAACTTGACTTTGCGTTGAATGAATGAACTGCTGAGATTTCACTCAACTCATTAAATTAAGTTTCTAAAGAAACATTATTAGCATGTTAGCAGACTTCCCAGCATGCATTGTTTGAGTCTAAACTCTCTGGAGACCTCTGTTTGTATTTTGAAGAAAACACATGATGAAACTTGCTGTGTGTCTTTAATACATGTTAAGATCTGTCATGTTTTCTTTAATAATAATGAAAACAATGTAAACCATGATGAAGGTTACATTTAACAAAGTCTCTGAGAGCAGCCTCGCTGATGTCTTTGTACTGACTCTGGTTCACAGTGGATCCATCAGCAGCAACCACAGCTGAAAGTTCTTTGGGACAAAATAGAATTATACTCTTTAAACTGAAAACTTGTAAAGAAATTCTGACTGTAATGGGAGGGGAGCGGTATTAAGTTAGTTGCAATCTGCAACCTCACCACTAGGCTTGCCACAGTAGTCGATGTTAACGGTGTTACACGGTGTTGGGACATACACTGATTACATTACTTGCCCACTGTCCATACCATAGCTTTGCTTTTTATAGAGAAACAAACCCCATTTATTTCATTTTTGCATATCAGTGCCCACATTCATCAAATAAAAAAACTCTTTATTAATTTGTAAAGTATCAAGTGTGTTATCAATACTTAGTCAGACGACGGACGCTACAATTATAAACTGAAAGTTTCTGCTCTGTGAGTGTCTGCAGCAGCAACAGAGTCGCAGCAAAAAGTGAGAAGTCTGTTCTCTGGCCTGCTGGTGTAAACAAACGTAATGCTAGCTGTTAGAGAGCAGCCTACCATCACTAACTCTTAAGGGGAAGATCTAAAGTAAAAATCTAATGTTAAAGATCAAAGTAAGCACTCTAGTATGAGTGTCATCGACAAATATCTTATCTTGTAAAACGTCCGGTGTTACCGGTAACACTGGTGTTGTCATGAGTTTATTAGTCGGTGGGAAAATTTCCTCACCGTGGCATCACTACTCACCACTAGATGCCACTAAATCCTACACACTGGTCCTTTACGTTTGTAAGTTGAACCAACTAGAAATGCTTTACAGTGTAACACTGTTCATATCTCCTGACTAATATTAACAGTATTTTTACTGGGACTATTACTTTGTTTGAAAGTAGCCCCTGTGAAAATTGATACAGTGAGGTCTTTGTTTCTGGGAATAGATGCTGCTTCTGACATTTTCAAAGTCAGTTTTTGATGTTTTGAGCACCACATATTCAATTCAGACAGAAGACTTTGTGGCAGATATCTTAACATATTTTTTAAATTAAATTAATTAATGTATTTATTTAGCCATTTATTATTTTGGTTAATTGATCCTTTAATCACAGGAACACGCCTCACACAGCCTAACTGTGAAAATTACTCACAAAAACATTTTTCAATAGTGCAGACTAGTTTTTGTGGTTTTTAAATGAGGACCTACCTGACCTGAGATCAGTCAGTCTTCCCGCCCCTCTCACCATCTTATCTGTGGCCTGTCTGCCTGCTTCATTAACATAATTATGCAGCTGCACACCGGGAGGTTTCACAGTTAAAACAAACGTCTCTCGGCCCCGGGGAGCAGCCGTACAGGTGAGGGACCAGCAGTGCTGAGTCGACAGTCAAACATGAGGTCAAACATGTCGCCTGTGGTGCTGGTGGCGGTGTGTTTTCTCGGTGTGTGTGCTCTCTCACACGTGGAGGAGATGAAAAGTCAGGAGCGGTTGTTCCTCAGCTCTCTGGGGCTCTCCGGGCGGCCCCGGCCCGCAGGGAGCCACCAGCCCCGGCGCCGCGTCCCCTCCCCGCTCTGGAGGATGTTCCGGAGATCCGAGAACATCCAGGCCCAGGAGAGCGACCCCTGCACGGTGTCTGAGTATGGAGTCCGCGGCAACATCATCCGATATGTGCAAGACCAAGGTAAGCACACTGTCATCATGTTTATTGATTTAAAGGCACAATATTCTCCTGAGTCCAGCAATTAGACAGGTTCTTTTGTATTGTATTGTATTGTTTTGGGAAAAAAAGACATTGGATGGAACTGCAAACTGCAAAGATTTTTAAACATATTTTATAATTTTTTATTTTTTATTTTTGCTTATCCATCAATGATACAGAATAGTCAATAATAACTAAAATTTAGGTGGCCCTCAACTAACACTAATTAGGATTTGAGAACACAAGGATACCCTGTTCCATTGTAGAGCTCATACATGACAACCACATCTACATTCATTTTTTACAACATGACAGAGGTTTGTATGTAAGGCTACATCCGTTACACCAAACGTATTATTCAATTTTGGTCAAAGTTGAATACAGGGCTGCAACTAACAATTATTTTTATCATGAATTAATCTACTGATGACTCTGATTAATCATCTTGTCTGTAAAATGTAAGAAAATAGTGAACAATATCCATTATAGTACACCACAGCCCCAGGTGATGTCTTCAGATGTCTTGTTTTGTCATCAAACACTAAAAGTTCAAAACCCAACAACGTTCAGTTAAGCATCATGTACGACAAAGAAAAGCGTTAAATCTTATCTGAGTAGCTGAAACCTGCTAATTTTTACAGTGTTTTTGCTTAAAAAATTACTAAAACGTACCAATTATCAAAATAGCAATTCATTTTCTGTCAATGGACTAATCGATTAATTGACTAATCTTTGCAGCTCTACTTAAATAATTTAAAAACTGAAATTGCATTATAACTATAATTTCCAGCACCAACGTGCACAGCTTTAAGGAACATTGGCAACAGGTTGGAAAGCAGGTTTAGTCATAGAGATAAATACTGACAGGCTGCAGGGCCTATAGGCCTCAGACTTGTTCACAGTGTGAGGGAGTAAATACTATTATTTAATGATCTAAGTGTTATTCAGTAAGACAGCACAGAGAGTGCAAAGACACAAAACACTTCAAATTTTTTGTCAGTCTCTTTTAAAACCAATAACAAAAGCTTAAAACAAGTCAGTTAAAGGCTCTTTATATGAAGGTGTGAGGGGTGTTTGTATTAAATCAAATCAGAAATGTGCTTCAGTAAAACTCAGCTGAACAGCTAAAAATGCAGTTAGTAAAAATACAGTCTGCTTTGAGAGAGTAACATACTCCCTGTCTCCCTTTTTTGAAATAAAGAACTTTAAACCCTTAAAATTGTGTGACTAAGAGTGACGTCTTTGTTAAAGTCTGATGTCCGTGTTGCTGTGGTGCAGGCAGGCTGGTGTCTGGTTGGAGCAGCAGCTGTCAGGCGTGTCTGGAGAAGCAGCTTTTCTTCAACATGTCTGTCCTGCAGCCTGTGGAGCTGCTGTCTCTGGCTCAGCTGGAAGTCAAGTTCCATTGGAATCTCTTCAGATCTGCAGAGCTCCTGCAGGGGCCCCGGGCCCTCAGCGTGTCTCTGTATAAAGTGATCCGAGCCACGCTGAGGGGAGCCAATCCTCAGGCCAACCGCAGACTTCTGCTGTCCCAGTCCATCCAGCTGCAGCCTGAACCCACCTCCATCACCATGGACCTCACCTCGCTGGCAGAGAGCTGGCGCAAACCGGGACGCAACTACGGTTTGGTTTTAGAGCTGCTGCCTCTCAGCGCAGATCCAGAGGAGCTTCTTCCTTTTCACCCCGGTAACTCTCTCCCATTGGAACCAGCCTTCACCCTGCCTCTGATCCAGGCCTCGCTGGTGGCCGTGTCTCTCAACCCCCACCAGTGTCGCTCCCGACAGAGGAGAAGCACCATCCACCTCCCCGTGACACCCAGCAACGTGTGCAAGGCTCGCCGCCTCTACATTGACTTCAAAGATGTAGGCTGGCAGGACTGGATCATCGCTCCGCAGGGCTACATGGCCAACTACTGCCATGGCGAGTGCCCGTTCCCTCTTAGCGAGAGCTTGAACGGCACCAACCACGCCATCCTGCAGACCTTGGTTCACTCTCTGGACCCGCACGGCACACCACAACCCTGCTGTGTCCCTATCCGCCTCTCCCCAATCTCCATGCTCTACTATGACAACAATGACAATGTGGTGCTTCGGCATTACCAGGACATGGTGGTGGATGAATGTGGGTGTCGATGAGGTTGGTGGACATTTCAAATATCCACCCGTTCATTTTTAGCTTCTTGGTCCAAGTCTCAGTCAATTTTAATGTCACTTATTATTGTTTGTGATGCTGTTTTCAACGTAAGATTTTCTATGTGGTTAATATTTTTAAAGAATGCATTGTTATATTTGTCTTGTTTCTCAGGGACATTTAGAAATATTTCTTAATATGAAGGTTGATGTTAATAAAATTTGCAATAAAGCCACACTGAAGGATTGAATTTGAAAGTTTTTTCCAGTCACTAATTTGGGTGAAGCTTTCTTTATTAATCCACACTCAAAATCCATCTTGTATTTCACATCTGCATTGACTTTAACAAGAGAAAACCTCTACTATGTTTCATGTTTTTTGTCACTTAACACCTGACTATGTCTTTGTGTCTGTATAAGAAGTCACTAAGAAGGTTGGCTGTCATCCAGTGAGTTTTGGATTTTCAACATTCTTCATGTAACAAATTTTAGAGATGCCTGAGCAACTCCATCAGATAACAATTTAGTGATGCATACTATGACAGATAGTAGGAATTAAGGTATTTTAAAGCACCTTGCATGGTATCTTATTGCCATCGAAGTGTGAGTGTAGGATACAAGCATTGCAGTCCAAATACAGTCCAGACCCTCATTCATTGATTGAATTTGGTCATTTCACTGCAAGAATTGCAGAAGTAGTGCTGCAACTAGCAATCACTTTCATTCTCGTTTAATCTTTGACTAATCAATGAATTGTCTAGGTTTATAAAATGTGAGGTAATTGTGCTTGTCAGGTTCTCAGAGCCCAAAGGGCTGTCTTTAAATGGCTTGTTCGATCTGACCAACAGTCTAAAACTCAAAGATATAGACAATGATACAAAACAGAAAAAAGCATCAAATCCTCACATTTGCGAAGCTGGAATCAGCAAAGGTTTGGCTTTTTTGCACAATTTCTATCGATTGACTAATCAATTAATCATCTATTCAAGACTTTATTGTAGCTTGAAGGTAAAACCTGCATCTTGGAAAACATGTTCATTTCAAATAACTTTTAGCTTTACACAGAAAACAGAATTTCAGAATCCTTAATACTCATGCATACACATACATTTACTAAGTGTTGGAATGTAATGTTCACTGATTACTGTGGATTATTGTGTAAAAGTAAAAAACAACATGCTATTACTGACATCAGTACAGAGTAAGTGTTGGGCTGTAAGTGTCACCAGTGATTTAAATGTTTCACTGACAGAGACCAGCTACTCTTTTATCTACTAAATGAGAAATTAGCTCTCTTATCTCACCTTCCTCTCTGATAGCAACCCACCCCCTCCACCACACAGCCAGACAGACGCTGGGGTTGCCATGACGACGGCTGCTCATCAGCAAGTGGGAGAGGTTGACAGGTTGTAGTAATTAGTGAGAGACAGAGAGAGTTTGGGGTGTGAAGGAGGAGGAGAGAAGAGAAGGAAAGTGAGCAGTTTTTGGATCCCAGAATGTTCCCCTAACATTACCCTAACGTTCCCTTACCTTTGAAAAACATGTAGTTTGGAGCTTTCTAGACTGTGCCTTCACAAGTTATGAGAGCATTAGTGTTCATTCTTAAAACACTTTAAAACATTATGGACCTCTTGAACTCCTGATTTTACTCTTAAATTCCCCCCTAAGTATCTTATAAGGGAAACTGTTCCCACACTGTAGAACAGTACATACTGTATGTTCTGTATCTGCTTGTTCCAACACTTAAAGTATGTGATGCTTACAGTGACTCAAATATTCAAATCCCAGAAAAGGATGGATAAGTTTTTTTATCTCTGCAACACTACATCAAGTGGAAATACTGTGGATGCTGCGAGCATCCTTTCCTACAAATATCCCTAAAACAAACAAAAATAAACAGCTTATTTTAGGTCTTTTAGGTATCTTTGGGATCTGGACTAGAAGTTCAAATAAAGTTCTGTGGGGTTTGAACAATGCCTGGGGAACCACCTACCAGAGTTGAAGAGGTTCAAGTGTTGTCTAATGCACACCACAGAGCCGCTGCTGGCTACACAAATATGTGGAAGTGCAATCTTCAAAAAAAAAAAAAAAACCAGAGAATCATATTTTCATTATCAATGTTACCATTATTGTTAAAATAAATAAATACAAATAAGAAAAACTGAACTGTACAATTAATCACACATAACAGAAGAAAAGTCACAAAACTTTACAAACTTTGCACAGACAGAAAATATTACACTATAGAACTATAGAACAGGCAAAAAACACAAATATTTGAGAGTGCAATCTTCTTCAATAAAACACACACACACACACACATCAATGTTGCAACTGATACAAATATTTTTTTCTCTTCTCTGCCCCCAACTCCTGTTGCCTTTTTGGGGCTGTTCTCTCTGAAATTGTTGCGTTACAGTCAGGCTCGAGTTTGTCAGGCACAATCAAACAAACCACAGGAAGATGGGGGAGGGGGCACCATAATTCATTTTATTATTTTGAGCAATTATGCATAACTTGTATTGCCTATAATGGTCTGATGGTGCCTATTGTAGTTATACTTCATCTTAAATTTAAATAATTCATCATTATGATTATTATGATGATCATTAGGCTGTTTTGGTGCCCCCTCCGGCACTTGGTGCCCTACACACAGCATGTAATGCACATGTACGTAGCAGCGGCGCTGGCACAACATGTAGACAGGTGCATGAAGAAATCATGCAAAAAGTATTGAAAAGTTTATAGAAAATGTAATATTTTTGTGATACATGTTGAAAGCCTAAGAAGGAAACAAATGTTGCATTTTCAATATTTGGTGCTGACAGTGTGCAGGAATGCAATACCTTTGAAAAGTTTTAGATAATAAGCATTACCGCTGGAAAGTAGAGCTACTAGAGTGGGAACTGGGAGCTGCTCAGTACAACCAATTGTCTTTTACTGGTCACAGAGTAAAATCAATCCAAACATACCTAATAATTAAAATACACCTGATCTGAAAGTGGTGGTATTTGCTTCTCTCTCCTTAACCCTGTGTGTTTGTTGTTTTGCCAACATCTCCGAACAGAAACACAATGAATGAAAGAGAGTGGAGTGGAACCACAGAGTCAAATTATCTTTATTAAGCTTTACATCATTGGCTCCCAAACTGAAGTCTGGGGACCCTGAGCTTCTTCAACACTCTCAAAAAACAAGATACAGAGTTAAGCCTTTTGTCACAGAGTCTGGGGCAAAAGATACAAATCATTCGACTTGCTAGCCATGCTAGCGGTGTGGCACTAGCATGTTGGTTGCTTGGTTGGTCCACCGCTTTGGTCCCATTTACACCTATTACCATGTGATCTGTATCTAGACAATGACATACAACAGATCTTTGCATTTACACCTGGTACTATAATGACATCCTCATCAGCCTCACAGGGCTGCTAGCATGGTTACAGACTGTTAGCCTTGTGTTGACAGGAAGGGAGTGTGAGACAAATTAAAACATTTCCTTCTTTAAAGTCTGACTATGTATTAAAACTGAATGATGATGGCGATGATTCATGCATAAACTTTTAATACTATAATTAGCATTATAAGGGCTAATTACCATCTGCCTTGTTTTGTATTAGTACAGAGAATGGAATATTTTAATGATTAACTTTTAGATAAGCAGAAGCTGCACCTGGCTTAAACTGGTTTTCTATGGAAGTCATTGGGAACTGTGTGGATGTGGTGCAGGGAATAATGTTACAATGTCTTATCCTGTGCTAGCTGAAGGTCAACAGATTACACTGACGTGTATAAATGTCATTTTTGTCTTTCCTTTGAGAGACACTGTGAACAGCTGAAACTTTGTCTCTCCTACAAGTACAATAAAATGTACTCTTAAGGTAAGTAGATTTAGTTTTGATTGTCTCACATTGTTTATTGATATATTCAGTGGTGGTCTTAGAGATTCCCACAACAGGAGTCTCAACAAACTTTACAGTTTTTTTACGATTGGTTACATGCATGGTTCAAGTCCACATTTTCAAAAGTCATCACACAGTCAACACAACAGCAACAATTATGGACCAAGCTGTGATGACATTTGAATTGTTTTCACCCAAAAATCATTCAATGACTACAGCCTTCAAATTCCCTGAATAGTTTAGTTTGTGGATCTGCAGCACATTTTGCAAATGTTTACATCCTCATTTCAAAACTCTTCAGTTTATGTTCAAACTAACATGTATTCATATGGACAGCAATTTACCAGATCATAACCACACTGAAATACATCTATATTCAACCAACCCCCCACCAAAAAAGAAAAAACATGCCAGCAATTACCATATTTCCTCTAATAGTGGACGAGGCCTTTATTTACCTCAACTGCAGAGGGTACCAGGCCTTTATTGGAAGCAGCCTTATATTAGAGAGAGGACTTTATTTATAATTCCCTCTGTTTGATAAGTATATTTGCTTATATTTTAGTGTGAAGCCTCATTGTTTTCTGATCTTCTTCCATTTGCTCTGTTAAATTTCTGTGCATTACCAGTAAGTAGTACCAATGAGTTACACTTAGCTGTATCATGCAGGTAGCATGCTCATGGATGTATGTTCGCTGGCTGAGCCTAGTTACCCAGGTTACCCTTGTTACCCATGCTCATGTAGTGTCGTTGGTGACATTATTATTAAAATATGCACTGTTATCCCCGTATTTAAACAATTTCACGTCTCTTCCGTCCCCCTCCCCTCTCTGTGACAGTCGGCTAGAGGGCTGCACATGTACTCATTAAACTGGAGTTACATCCAGGTAACTGCTATTTATGCTTAACTGGCATGCACATTATATTATATAACAGGCACCAGGAGTTTATCCAACCTTGTTTTTTCTCCAGTTTTTGGACTGGCCTTCATTTGTTTGTGTTGACCACGCCCTCAGCCATTATCAGAGATCCGGCTTTTAATTGACTACCGTCCACTATTAGAGGAAATACAGTAACAGTAGTTTTCTTTACAGCAATATTCTAATTTACTGTACAGATACTGTATAACAGTATTATAAAATAATGTATTTTGTATTCACTTTATCACAAGAAAAGGAAAATTGACTTGTTCCTGTAAAATACACTGTAGTAAGTTCTATAGAGAGATGCAAATCTTATTGTTTGTTTACACAATATACAAATTTCTTACGCTATCAACAATTAAAAAACAACATATACACAATAAAAAAAACTAGAGATCACAAAATGTTCACTACTTCATGGACTGTGGCTGTGGCTCAGGAGGTAGAGCGGGTCATCAACTAGTCGGAAGATTGGCGCTTTGATCCTGGCTCCTCCAGTCCGCATGTCAAAGTGTCTTTGGGCAAGATACTGAACCCTAAATTCCTCCTGGAGGCTGTGCCATCAGTGTGTGAGTGTGTGTGTGAAATATTAGAAGCTCCTCCTGATGAGCAGCCACCTTGCATGACAGCCTCTGTCATCAGTGTATGAATGTGTGTGTGAATGGGTGAATGTTGGCACTTTGAGTGGTTGGAAGACTAGAAAGGCGTTATATAAGTGCAGTCCATTTACCATTTACTGCCATAAAAAGATGCATCATGTGTTACCTGTTGTTAGTGTTTTTTTATCTTGGTGTGTTCTGATTGACACATCAATTCTGCTGGAAGGATTTGCTTTTGTGTGTAAAATAAAGTTGGTAAAAGAGTTTTGAAGATGTGGACTCAGTATTGAACCATGCATCTAACCAGTCATAAAAAAACTGTAATTAAAGTCACTAGACTATGTGTAGGATTAGAAATATTCTGACTGTGGTGTTACCTGGTGGTACTATCCAAAATACACAGATCAGAGAGCAACACGTAGACTACACCAATTTTCACTTTAATTGCTAGCTATCATCATCAGAATCATTTGAAGGATGATGTAACGGCAAATAAAATTTTACACATAGTGGCTCTAACTAGAAATGATTCCAGTGATTCAATCATGATCAAATTGTGATCTATCAGATCATTCTGGATATAAAAACCCTTTTCCAGGGACACAAATTAAGAAGTGTTCTGCAGGGTTTAGACACCTCTTTAAAGTTGAACATTAGTTATATTGATGACTTTAAATTTAATTAAACAAGTAGTGACTTAGCCGACAAAGAGCTAGTTGCTTGAAGAATTAAGGGATTAGGCTATAACACCAAACACATTCAGCATTTCTGCTTGGTGAAGTGCACTGTTTGTGCACACACACACACACACACACACACACACACACACATTCTTGTTAAATCATGTTTTCATTACCTGGACTCATATGGATAACACCATAGCTTGGCTTTCTTTCTCTCTTCCTCCTCCTGCAGTTCCACTCTGCCTCATGTGCACAGTCAATGAGAAATGAATAATCAATACCAGTCATGATGGAGCCTGTGGAGCCAGTATGACTCAGCCATCCGGACTGGATGTGGCTTCTTCCGACCATCTGTAATTCTGTCTGCAGTCCCATCTATCCATTCCATTTTTTCATAAAGGTTTTTTCATCTTGATGCTAAAAATACAATGATAGTTTAAACAATATTGTTTTTCCAAAATCTAGTAGAAACCCTGAAACCAGAGGAGTGGAGGCTGTTATGGCGGCAGATGAGTGAACATGGTTTTGGAATGACATGGTCAGCAATCACATAGTCCTTCATTTCATAAACATACACAGAATGCTTTGTTAAACAATGGTTTTATGTTATGTAAAATGAATGCGTTTACTTTGATATTTGACTATATTTCAGTGCAAATGTTTACTTTGACTTGACTTTAGAGTAATGTTTGGAGATGTATTGAGTATTTTTACAAGCGTGATTTGGTGCTTTTTTCCTGGTAAAGATTCTGAATACTGCTGACACTGACAGGAAATATAACTGGATATGAACCAACAGGGGGCAATGTGGCTTCAGCTGAAGCTCAGAGCTGACCTGGCTGCTGTAACTGTCTTTGTATCTACTGGTGTGATGTGTGAGGTGTGTGTGTGTGTGTGTGTGTGTGTGTGTGTGTGTGTGTGTGTGTGTGTCTGTGTGTGAATACTCAGCATGAGGTAGCTGGTTAGCAGTGGATATGTGCTGAGCTGACCACTGCAGAGCCCATCAGCAGTGAATCATAGTGAGGATTTGAATGTGTGTGTAGGTGTAGTTACCTTGCGAGGCAGCTGGATTTGCGAGATCACAAGTTCACGTGTGAACCATCCGGTGCGTCCGGTTATATGTGTATTTAAATACACAGACAACATTTATCACACTTAACATGATCATTAATGTTTTCAAGGATGTATTTATACACATATATTATTTGAATATACGTGTTTTTGTGTATATTTTTCAAATTATTACAGTTTAGATATGCACAAAAAATGCAGGTTTTCTATCAGTCTAAGCTCAGTCTTCAATTATGCCAATTATACCTAAAATGTTTGTGGCAAAAGGCAACAACAGAGATTGGGCCTTTGATGCAACACTATACATTTCCAAACAAACATGTTCTCATTTTAGTACAATCATGAACATGAACATGTGAAAAAAGTCAATGATAAGTGAATTAATCAGCTTATTTTAAATCATATGGCAGATACTTTGCTGTGAAATAGTTTACACACTCCAGGAGTTTGTGCACAATTCTTGTTTCAAAATATTTTTAAAACATATGATAAAAATGATGATAAAAGACTTAAAGCTGCTATAATCAATATTTTTGTATTAACACTAGATTAACACTAGAAGACTAGAACCCACATTATCACCCAACTGCTGTTGCCCTCAACTCTACAGAGCTTCATAGCCTCCTTTCTGCTAACTATCAACTTAAAAGTTGACAGTGTCACAGCGTTGTTTCTGCTGCCCCCAAGTGGCCAAAAAATCTACTATTTCAGGTTTAAGGATTATACCTTTTTATACAGTTTTTATAGGATTATAAGAATGAAGGCAACATGGCATCCTGTAAATCTATTCAGCATTGTGTGGTGGCTTATCACAAAATCCTAATGTAAAATTTGGTGTGTCAGTGTTGTTGTAGATCTCTACAGCTGCTGCTAGATGTAACTTAAGAGCCACATTTACTGCTAGCACCTTTAACATAAGTGATAATGAGCAGTGATGACAGTGAGGAACTTATTCTATCTCAGGCATACACACTCATCATTCCATTGACCTCCATAGTGAGTACAGTAATACAGTCTGATACGACAAGCACTCTGACTAATGTTCTGTCGCCACACACACACACACACACACACACACACTTCTTGGCACCCATATTTCTAATCCTTTTACAGTCTGTGTCACACTGACACACATTTGGCACACACACTCTGTCATCTAATCAATGATAATGGAATCTGTGTGTATCCTGCCTAGTAACACAAGCCTGTGTGTGTCATGAACATGCTAACCTACCACTTTCGGTTGCACACTTACACATGTTTGCATGTCAGAACATGTATATGCAGTCAACAGCACACTGAACCAGATGTTACACAGTAGATAATGTTGTCACTGTGCCAAGAAAATCCCAAAAGAGAATTCATTACGCTCAAAGCTCCACTAATCAATATTATACTAACAATGAATCAAATAACTGTGTGATGTAGAAAGGGTTGCACGCAGTGATGAATCCAACACAGCAGGAGCCTGTTTTCATGAAACATGCTCTGATAAACCCACAGTACACTACCTGCTCCGCACTGCACAGCAGACAGACACAGTTAGAGTCTAGCTGGTGAAGAAAGTGGAGCATTTAGCAGCTAAAGATATTTTTCTCAGGAGTCGATGGAGATCTAACCAGAGGTAAAAAGAGAGTGAATACTGAACTTACATTCTTCAGGTGGACACAGACTTGACTCCAAATTAATGTTGCTTTATGTCTGCTGGATGTGTAAATAGGCAATTCTTTGCTAGCACATTGGTCATAACAACTTTATAAAGTGATAACGTGTGCTCTGCCCCCATGTGGCCAAAAATAATAAATGCAGCTTTAAAGGATGGGTTTACAATTTTTCAAGTCCGTCTTAAAACAATAGTCCTGCTCATACTGACCATTAGAAGATCCCTTCATAATGCACTTATAATGTAAGTAATGGGGACAAAATCCACAGTCCTCCTTCTGTGCAAAAATGTATTTAAAAAATTATCTGAAGCTAATATGAAGCTTCAGCCGTCCAAATGAGTCAAATCAAGTAGCTCAACAGGGAAACCCTGTACGAGCAAACACATTTGATGCTAAAAAGACTGTAAATGTGGCAGATATCCACTTGATATGACTAACTCAGACTGCTGAAGCCTCATATAAGCTTCACATCAACTTTTAAATGCATTTTTGCACAAAATAACTGTGTGGACACACTGTGGATTTTGGTCTCTATCACTTACATTGAAAGTAGGGATGTCAACAGTTAACCATCAATCAGTTAACTGCCAAGAATATTTTTGACCGGTTAGGCATGTCTATAGGCTAATTTGTATACACACTCCGCTAATGGCTAGACAATTACGTGTTCACAACATCAGATATTCTTTTTGAATGTAAAACTGACTCCTACATGGAGTGTTGCATTATGGGTTAGTCCAGTTTAACCTGCAGTTTCTGATGCCTTGTGTTTTTCTGCCATGGAGGAAATAAATTCATGACAAGTGAAAACGAGTCCAAATTGTCTTCCGACATCTCTGCTGCAGAAATATACAGAATATGTCAAGCTGCCAAATACTACTGTGACAGATGATAAGGAGCTCAAAAAGACAAACAGGCAGTCTTCTAAATACTAACTGCTGGAGGAAAACTAATTTTTGACTGCTTCCAAGAGCCTGGTAGGAGAGTGTATGAGTATGTAACTATGATGTATGTTATATTCAAAAAGTAACGTTATTTTTCCAAAAACAGTTGTTGGAAAAGGGGGGGGGGGTCGTCTTATACTCAGGGTTGCCTTATATTCAGGCCAATACGGTACTAGCACTACGCTGTACCACATTAAAACAAGCACCTGGCTGCCATGTCCGAGGATGGCTTGCAGTCGCAGCCAAAGATCACATCGCTGCTAACCGGGGGGAGGAAGTGTGATGTGCGCCAGTCTGAGGCCATTACCCAGGTGGTGTGTCGAATGATTGAAATGCACTGAAAACACTTTGAGGAGAAGAAGGAGGATCTAAAAACTAATCAAGTCAAGTCAAACTAATCAGTGCAGACAAGCTAGCTCTGACCACCATCTGCTGGACAGTTCTCACAAACGAAAGCTACATCGCAACTTTTCTTAAAGGTTAATCAGTTAGTTATCAGGTAATGGGTGTCGGTCCGTCGGAAGCAAAATTAACTGAAACTGACATCCCAAATTGAAAGCACATTTGAAAGGGATCTTTTAATAGCCAGTATGAACAGGAGGAATGATTACAGTGAGGAAAACTTCTTTCAGTGTTCATATGGACACCCAACTTTTGTTTTAAGACTTTTTGTGAACCTATTAATAGTTCTGAAACGACAGTTAAAGCATCTTTAGCTTCTGTAATGTGAAGTATTACTGAGTGAAACAGATTGAGGGGGTGTTATTTTGGGCAGAATTTGATCAATTGTTCAGGGATTTGATTTGATTGCTCAAAAGTCAGCATAATTTAACAAATCTCTGGAGAACAGTTTTGCCAGCTTAGCGACTTTCTCCCTAGATTTGATGATTTATAAGACCCCTTTAGCAACTTTTTTCCAAGAAATCCTAGCGACATATTCAGCAACTTTTTGGGCAGACCTCCTCTCCTTGAAGAGAGTTGCCAATATTTCTTATTGAATGAGTGCTGATGTGGCTATGGCTCTCTGGACTGACTGTGTTCAGTATTTAAGTTTAATTTCTTTGCACAGAGTTTACAATAGTAAGTTTATTCTAGTGTCTGGATCCTCTCTATTCATGGCACTTCAGTTCCACAGTCTATCAACAGCCTGCATAAAAATGATGCAGACTGATATAGCTAATGAAATGTTGACTGTTTTCTTTACTTTCATTTTTAAAAATCTCATATGTGGTTACATTATGATGTCACATATGTGCAAAATAGCTCGTGACGTTATCTAGTGACTTTTTAAGCAGACTTTAGCTACTTGAAAGCACTGAAAACAGTTGGCAACACTGCTGATAGTTGCATTGTCTGCACAGTTCTCTCCATTCCTCAGCAAAAGTTGCTCCCAGCAGCTTTGTGAATGGGTCTTAAGAGGAAAAATCTCTTACCTCAGAACTTTTTGGTGCCATTTAGGAGAACTCCTGGTGGTAAAATAAAGACTCTGTGAACACGGCCTTTGGATGTCAGCATGAGTTGTGGCTGGTGGAGTCCTGTAATGAGGTGACAGCAGGTTCCAGCAGCACACACTTTAACACCTCACATGAACACACACACAGACAGAGGTGAGACCATTACCCCTGACCCCTTCAGCTTGCATCTCCGTGTGTGTGTGTCTGTTGTCCAGGTGTGTGTGTGTGTTAATAGTGGGGTTTCATTACAAACCATACTATTCAGCTCCTGTGCCATACTGATACAGTTCAACACATACAGATTAATTCTTACATAAATATGATTCTAATGAACATCTAACATCAGTGTCACATATTCAGATTCACTAAGATATTATACAGTCACTGACCCTCTTCAGGTTAATGCGTCCTGCTATATTTAAGTAAAACATTTTTGTTCAGTGGAACTGCTTCATGACAGGAAGTGTAAAGTCTGACTTGACCTCCATTTACTACTTTTGTAATTAAGTAAAGAAAATGACCCAAGGTCATTCTGTTGTTCTGAGGTAATTTAGCTTTTTGATAGCTTGTAGGATCTATAAGATGCAAAAATGTAAAATCATACTGTATAGGTAGTGTAATGCTTTAAGTGTGTGATCTACTAGAACAGTATTTACTCTGCTGCCTCAGACAATCCACTGTAGTGCTTTTTTTTAAAAATGTATGTTTTGGGGAAAAAAGACAGATCTTTTCCTACTTCTCCAGGTGATGGACCTGTAATAGGCAAGAATTTTCCATATTTAACAATGTGAGCCTCACCACCAGCGAGCTTATAAAATGATTTCATATTTATATTGATACTCTTCATTTTTTCTCTAAATATCAAATTATTTAGATAGACAGTTGCAGTCTTTCCAACAGCCAAATAAGTTAGGTGATGAAATGCAAAACAGAAAACACAACTACTTTGCATGCAGAAACTCAAATTCAAGGTATCTTTTCATACCAGACCAGACCAAAGTTTTAGCAAGATTTAACATTTTTGCAGCACATTTTCTCCATTTTAACCATTGCAGGTAGTCATTTCTTTCCATTAATATTTGTATAGTATGAAAATCAATACACAGGCTCATGAAACTTGCTCATGTTCTGTAACACATCACAGTGAAATTTAGATTTTGACAATGTTACATTACTGTAGCAGGGTAATGCAGTTCAGACTTTTCAAATCAATCTGCAATTTAAAAGTATTAGCACCCAATGATAATTTAACTTGGACCGTAATCACTATTAGGGCAAGACGAGAAAATCACACACATTTATATGCTCCAGGCAGGATTGAAATCACTGATCAGCACATGCAATATTAAAATCACAACCTCCCTTGGAGAAATAAATCCCATCTGATTGAGGCTTTAGTCTGTCTGAGTCCGAGGTGATGGAGGGGAGTCGCTGCCAGGAAACCTTTTCAGATCTTCACACACACACACACACACACACACACACACACACACACACACACACACACACGCACACACACACACACGCACACACACACACAGCAACAACCTGAACCAGAGGAACAACAGATATAGATGACGGGAAGACCTATATATAGATCTGGTAGCAGTTGAACTTTGTGTATGTGTGTGTGTGTGTGTGTGCTGGTTTTTCTCCACTGGGACTCTCAGACCAGCATGAGTAAGCAACCAGTCGGATTTACAGTCGGATTTACAGCATATTGATTAAATTAGCATTCGTTCCACAGCCTGAATATTAACACACACACACACACACACACATTTACATGCACACAGGCCTATTAGGAATTCACACACACACAAGCTGAGGCTTACACAATAACCAAGAAAAGATTAATTTCCCCTCAGAGAAAGAAAATTGACTTTACAGAAAAAAAATCTCTGTCATGACAACCGAGGTGTGTCTGGTTTGTAGATCGGTGAAAAATGGCAGCAGGTGATGATCACCTGTCTGCTCCCTGAGGAAGGAAAGAATGTTTTTTTCAGAAAAATAAGACACTACCTGGCCTATTTTTTCTGTTGTTTACCCTCTATCCCACTTAGTGAGCTCTCCTATGGAAGCAATAGTAACATCAAAATAAATTATTCTTTCACCACCCTGTAAAATACAGCTGTATGTGTGAGTATTATATGTAATTAAATAAGCCTGGTTCTCTGTAGATGTACAGGTTTTGTTTTGACAGAGCAGAGAAATAATAAGCTCACACAGGAATGTCAGGGAATGGATGAGGACAAGTTAGGAAGGACTGCTGAATATGAACATACACTGTACACAATATACTTGACTGCAACTCTCATTTTTTCCTTATATACAGTGTAACAATTAATAATAAGTACTCCCACTGTAAGTTAAACTATTTAACCACACTCATGTAAACTGCTAAACTATCAAAAACATCTTGGTTAGATACTGTTGAAACAATCTTATTAACATTCATGAAATACCTTAATTTACCCACCTAGCAGGGAACTAATGATGTGCTTTAATGAGGCTTTTAGGATCATTTGCAAAACTTCTTTGTTTCCTCTTTAGAGATCAAGATCAAGATATACTTTATTTGTCCTGATGGGGAAATTTGTTATGGACTCCGCACTACAGTTCCAGAATAAATGAACAAATAAACAACACAGAGCAACAACACATGACAAAAAACAGAAGCACGCATCATAAAAGAGAACCATTCATTATAGTAATTTATAGTAAATTTCTGTGGTCTTTTTGCTGCTTTCCTTTTTGACAATTTTCATTCATAAATGTCCTGCCTCTGTCAATTTTACTAAATTTGTTTAAATTCTAAAAATCTACCATATGTCTGTATCTAATGAATAGCCATGTCAACTCTCATCCCAACACTGTAGACATCAATCATTTACTGAATACTGATCTGATAGATGGAAACATGCTAACATCAATATGAAGGCCTATATGGGAACCAGTATGACAACAGAAAAAAATACAACCATTAGGAGAGCAGGACCCCATAAAAGCTCATCAAATGGACTGTTTTAATGGTTCCCTGTGGTTCAAATGCCGTACAGAAAGAGTTAAATTACTGAAGAGTACAGTGAATTTCTCTCACCCCCCACCCCCGTAATGTTAATCCCTTCTGAATGGGGTTTAAAGTTTACTTTCAGCTCTGGTTTGGTCTCCACCAACTCCTGAGAAAAAGATATGGCTCTTTAGTTGCTAGATATTCCACTTTCTCCATCAGCTAGTCACTAACTTGTCTGCTGTTTGGTGCTGAGCAGGTGGATACAGTGGGTTTATCAGAGATTGTTTGCTGAGGCTGATGAAAGTGATGAGAACCATAATGTGCCATAAAAACAAAACTATGAGCTAAAACACTCTACAAAGCTTCATTTAGACAAGGGGAACTTCAGAGCCAGATGCTTTTGTGTCCCTACGAGCGACCCCTTTCACATAGCACATATTCATTGATCCATTGATCCATATTTGATCCCTAAAAATATTGATTAGTGAAAGTGTAGTAGGAAAATGCATTCTTCTCAAACACAAAGTTGAGAAAGGTTCAGAGATTCTATTTGAGGCATGGTCACATAACTTGGAGACGCATATGTGGTAAAACTGAACAACTGTGTACATGTCTTCTTCTATTCATGATCACTCTTTATTTGGGTTGGTGGCAAACAAGGTAGACCTGTCAGAAAGAGTGACATATGTACTACAAGTGTCAAGCAGCTGTCAGTATGTGTGTGGGTATAAAGGCAGACTGAAGTGAGAAGCAATATGCTCTCCGTCAGAAATATTTCCTATTGATGACTGAGGGTGTCCACTTGCAAGTGTTTGAATAAACTGGAAAGACTACGCTCTTGTTTGTGGTCCTCTGTTCTCCAGAAATTCTGTGTTGCATTTTTTGGAAGCAAACACCAAGACACATTCTTTGTATGCTTGCATTGGCTAATAAAACAGATTCTGATTAAATGGACTACTGTATGTCATGCTGACATAAAATCCCAAAGCCAAGAATCATAAAGATACAAAAAATCTTCAGGGTTGTGTAAATAGTAGCCTATGCATGTGTTGGTATTTAACGACCTGAGAATGAGAACAGGTTGGTCAGCCCTAACCCTAACCCTCACTCTAACCCTAGCCGAAACCTTCCTCCAAGCCTGTAGTAATGCCCTGGATCGTCAGCAGTATTGTAATCTCTGAAGGTGACTCACTAAGCTCACTATTTCCACTTAAAAAGAAAAAAACAAACAAACAAACAAAAAACTTTATTTTATATGTTGGGCCTTCAAAGTACTCTCTGAAACTGGGCCTGGGATGGCCTGTGTCAATGAAATGCGAAAATTAAAACTTTGTGGTAGAGCTAAACCAAATACATCATTGTAAAGGTCTCGACCTGGAGAGTAACATATGTCAGTATGAAGATTCTACATGGCTCCTGCTTTGAAATACTGACCTTTGAACCTTGACCTTGGTGCATGTTTGAAGGCTTATTATTCAATAACAAAAGGGGCTGCAGACATGGGACCAACTGTTATAGAGAGCTTTTAACCTCAGCTATCATGTGAACAAGTGGGGGCACTGTCAAATATGGGTAAAATATGGCTAAAATTAATTTTTACCCATTTAACTATTAGATATTTAAAATCTGATTATACAAATGTGTAATCCCCTTAAACCCCTCAGTGCACTCTTAATTCAGTATTTATAACTTCCAATTCTAGGAAAAACACTAAAATATTTTTTTAAAACTACAATTCCCTAGAGCTGTGCCATGCAGCTTGATACAAATCTACACCATAGTTGTAGTTCTTCAGGTTAAGGGTTGTAAATAGGGTTGTAAAAAGATATATCTACCAAATATATCAAATATCTAGTATAACTGAACTAGTAATTACACTGTATGTAGATGATATGTGTTAAGAAAAAGTAAAGATGTTGGTTTATTTCAGATATTTTAGCCAAAACAGGAGTCGAACACACCAAGTCTGCCCACTACACAATGCACTTCCGTGAGCCACGTCATCCAACGTTGTGTGTACGTGTGTGTGTCTTAATCAGTTTGGAATAATTCCGGTAATTAAAAGTAAATAGCAGATAAAATAGCAAATAAAAGTTTTGTAGCGTAATACAAAGTGGACTGTCTTCATCTCCATACTAACAATCGATGAGGCTCATGGGTAATGTAGCCACTTCCGCAATCAAAAACTGACAAAAAAATTGTTTATTTCTCAAAATCGAAGGGGAAACAATTAAAATGGATGGCCTTAAAATTAACCTGTTGTATTGTTGAGTTATCACGGACACTTTTGTGTTTATGAGTTGAGAAATGTTAAAGATATTAAAAGAAAACATGGTGACAGTGAGGAAAATACTTCCGGGCGGCTGGTCGCCCACTTCGTATATCTTTGCAATTTGTCCGAGAAAACTGAATCCATGTAATTTTTCTCTGTGAGATTTAAGCATAAAAGGACACGCCGTCTCTGCACAATATGAGTCAGTATAGACTAAATGTTGTGAAATGACACACGAAAAGCAAAAAATGCATAGCGATAACGTGAAAAAACTTAAGAAATTGGTCTGTTATTCATACACCATTTGGTGGTACCAGGCTGAATGATTCTTCTCACACATTTACTTTCACTTAATATCAAACATTAATTATAGATCCACTTTATCATAAGCATTCAAGCCAGCAGTGTTGCTTATGCTTGTGCTTGTAGTGAGCCATAACTATCCTTTTCAATGCTAAAAGATATAAGCCAACTCAAATCTTAACCAATTACAATGTGATTTACTATTGAACTATTGAAGAAATATTGAGCACAGCTGCTGAAATTCCAGGATGATGTCAGGATGTGGCAGGTGGCAGGATTCTGAAAAGTCTGGCTTGCCTTTCCCCAATATTAAGTGTATATATATACTGATATATATAATATACTGATTCCTTTTCACCTCAACCACATTAACTAACTGATGAAAGTATCATCATCAGTTGTAGAAATCCAAGATGACATCAAATAACTTGCAGAACAGAGCACTATAGATTTTTAATATCTTCTAATACTGTGCATATATCACCAAGTACAATTTGAGTTTTCATATAGTTTTTGCTGCAGTGAACTGTACTGTGAGGCACCACTTCTCCAGTCACCTCACTGGCACATCTTCACCACCCGCACTCATTTATGGACTGGGTAAATTAGAGAAACACCTGTATGCTGGATTTTGGAGTATATATAAATGAATAAAGTGTTTATTGTATTTTAGATATTCAGTGTGTGGTCCCATTAATCATGTATGTGTCTATATACAGTAGATGCTTAAGAAACGCCAAGTGGTGAGCTTCGGAAGTCCCCGTGCCTCCACTAGTCCATACACTCCATACATCTACCTCCATGTCTGATCACTTTGTTTAATTTCAGGAATTGTTTCATTTGTTGCACCGACTGGATTAACAGCTGCTGCAGCCGTCAGCCTCTCACACTTTCTTCTGTTACTGCTGCTGTTCTCCACAGGAACAACATGTACATCAATATTCATGAGGGTTTTTGCATTGACCATTTATAGTTAATTGTGGGAGTGAAAGGGGTGGGATATGAGGTTCATCCATATGCACACATTTCCAAGTTGATTATGATTTATAAAGGGAAAAATATGTTACTTTTCTGGTATTGCCTGAATCTTCCAAGAAAACATCAAAGTTCACCCTGAAGTTATCCCTGACCATCTGCTGCTCCTGGCAGGTTAAAAGCAAACAATCAAACTGAACATGATTGTTTGTGAAACCTGAGAAACCATGTGCCGCTGAGGGCCAGTGATTTCAGAGAACAGCAGAGCTTCAACCAGAAAGGGTGGAAATAAGCAGATATCTCACCTTGACTGAGACTGAAAGGCTCCCACACTTTTGTTGGAGCCTGTGTGTTGAAATCACATCTCTTGTTGTACTCATGTTTTAGTTTCTCCAATTTAGTCTGTTCACTGTTTGACAAACCAGGGAGTGCAACAGGTCCCAGACAGCAGCAAGGACAGTAAGGTGAGAACCAAATTATAACTGTGTGTTCAGACAAGATGCAAAGCAAATTGGGGTGGCACAATGGCATACAAAGTCAATAGTAAGAGGACAGACACAGAGCTGACTTCATTAACGTACAAGAGAAGAGAAATAATAAGAGAAGAGGTGAAAGAAGAGAATGAAGTTATTTTTAAAATGAGAGATTGCTCAGAGTCTGAGTTGTCTTACAAAAACATGCACTTACACAACAAATTAACTGCAGTCAAAATTCTAGTGTTAGGCTATTTTAGAGTGAAGTGTTGAGGTTCTGGTGCTGGTTCTGAGGAATTAACTCTGTACCAGCGAGAGAACCTGAGATGTCATCCACTCTGCTATAAGCAGGCTGCAGACACAGCACCCAAATTCCCTCACCCAATATGTTACATGCCACACCAGAGACAATAAAATACTGGATTTATTTTATGCCAACACCAAAGAGGCATATAACTCATCACCTCTCCCTACTCTGGGAAGATCTGATCACAACCTGTACAAACCTCTTATACACAGGCAGCCAGCTGTCACTCGCACAGTGAAAAGATGGTCTGACGAGGCTGATGAGGCTTTGAAGGACTGTTTTGATTCAACAATGTGGGAAGTTTTTTGTGATGCTCATGGGGAGGACATCAATAGTCTCACACACTGTATAACGGACTATATTAACTTCTGTGTGGAGAATGTTGTACCCACCAGAACTGTACAGTGTTTTTCCAACAACAAACCTTGGATTGCTCCTGACATAAAGGCTCTCCTCAAGGAAAAAAGAAGGCCTTTATGTCAGGAAATAAGGAGGAGCTGAAGAATGTGCAAAGAGAGCTGAGGAGGAGGACCAGGGAGGTAAAAAACAGCTACAGGAGGAAGATGAAGGATCAGTTACAGCGGAACAATGTCAGCGGAGTCTGGAGGGGCCTTAAAACTATCTCTAGTTACAAGGATCCCAACACCCAGTCTGTGGAGGACCGAAATTTGGTAAATGATCTCATTTTATTCTTTAATAGATTTAATCAGTCTTCTGCCCCTCCCCCTGTACAGTCCTCCCTGCTGCAACCCCCATCGTTTGCACCCCCTATATAGTGCCCCACCCCCAGTGGAACTGCCTCCAGATCAATGCAGGGAAAGCCAAAGAGTTGGTGGTGGACTTGGTGGTGGTGCAAACACTCTCCTGCTGTACCAGTCAACATCCAGGGAATGGACATTGAGATGGTGACATCTTACAAGGACCTGGGTGTTCACCTGAATAATAAACTGGACTGGGCGGACAATACAAATGCACCGTATAAGAAAGGACAGAGCAAACTCTATCTGCTGAGACTCAGGTCTTTTGGAGTGCAGGGGGCACTCCTGAGGACCTTTTTTGACTCTGTGGTGGCATCAGCCATCTTCTATGGAGTGGTCTTCTGGGGCAGCAGCATCTCAACTGCTGACAGGAAGGTTAAGAAGGCCAGCTCTGTCCTGGGATGGCCCCTTGATCCAGTAGAGGTGGTGGCAGAAAGGACATGTCCCATCCCATGCAGGACACTCTGACAACACTGGGCAGCTCCTTCAGTGACAGGCTGCTTCACCTCTAGTGTGTGAAGGAGGGATACCGCAGGTCCTTCATTCCTGCTGCTGTAAGACTTTACAATCAACACTGTTCCCAGTAGACCACACACATCAAAACTGACAATTCACTCATGTGCAATATCAATGTATACTAAATTGTACAATATCCATATTTCCTATCACAAATAATGTGAATGCAACCGTTCAATCTGTCTACTTATTATATTTTTTACTGTTTACTTGTTTATTATATCTTGCTTTTTTACTGATGCTTCTTAGTGAACTTTTCCCTTTTCTGCTGCAACACTGCAAATTTCCTAGTTGTGAGACAAATAAAGAGTTATTTTATCTTACCTTATCTTATCGTATCTTGACTTGTACTTATTTTGGCTTACTGTTTCAAATTTTGGAGACATGAGTAAAATTAATACCAATATTTACTACCGTGTTACCATTGTCGTTAGCTGGCTGGTAAGCAGGCGTAGGCTATTTTTAAGACACTCTGGGCTAGTTAAGCTAGCTTAGTTATCATAACACTAACTCTTTTAGAAATTAGTTTTAAGCTATTTGGGTCTAGAAGATAGTAATTTTTAATCTATGTGTTTCCCCCAAACAATGTTTTATCTGACACGGCTGTGTCCTGCATGGGCGTAGACAATGTCAAGATGTCGCTAAATTGTCCCTACCATTATTTTTTTTTACTGATCTCCAACGACTTTGCCATTTTAACTAAAATTACTCATAATGTTAATGGTACAAGCTATACAGAGTTGCCAGGTTTATGTGTGGTCTGTGAAAAACGGATTATTTCGATAAAGCGTGAAAGAGCGGGATATGGGGGATAACTGACATGATGATTTGCCGACCATCAACTTCAAGCTGTATTACTGTATTATTGTTGACTAGTTGTAGCCTGGCAGTAGTAATTTAGTTGGAGATAAACGGTTGTGAATCTGAAGCGGTTATAGTTTAAATGTTTCAAACGTAGCAGAGTTGAAAACGTCTTAAGTGCTAAGATGTCATAGTGAAAGATCTATCCTTATGAATTAAAAATAATACAAATTGAAGTTTATGACATGATTTTATGAAGATAGGTTTGAGCATTGCTGTGGCTCTGCCATGAAACTCATGAGTTTTGTTATCCAAATCACCTCGTATCATTTAATGTATTGTAACAGTTGTATTAACTTAACATTAGCTCACACTTGTTATGGTGTTTTAGATATGTGCCCCGACAATTCTTTGCATCTCTTGACTTGACTTGATTGACAACATCAGAAGGGTTCCCGTTCAGAAAATCATCCTCCAGATAAGTTAAGTTGGGCAAAATTTTTAACCTATTAAGTTACTATGATGTAAATATAACCATGTAACCAATGCACCTGTTATATTTGACTACTATTCAGTAAAGCTTTAAAATTTAGGCCATAACAGCCAAGATGGCATAAAGAGGCCATTCTGTATTTTTCAGTGCGTTTGTTTGGTAGGATATAAAGATATCACAGTCATCACAAGAGGTGTGAAGAGCAGTATATAAAGTTCCAGACCTCTCAGACCAAAATATACTTGATGGAAATGAAGCTGGCAGGTATGCAGATACACTCTTTCTGCCTATCAGAGAGCATTTGAGTGTAGTGAAAGTTTTTAATTGTCTTTTAGGCTATTAAAAGACAATATTTATTCATAATTAAACAGCATTGAAAGGATGTCTTAAGAAATTTCATGTTGTCCTCCTCTTCCTCTGATGTTGTAGATGGCAAAATGATCATGAAGATGCAGTATCAAAACCGCAAGAAATACATCAAATTACAAGCAGCTGATTTTGAAGAAACTGATTCAACCTGAATTTAAGTAATTATATTGTATCATTTAAATGCTTTATCATGCCATTTTGTCTCAACCTCATCACGTAGTGAAGTTCTCCTTCCCTGTGGACAAAATCACTGTGGAAGATGATTCTGGCACTGATGAAACAGTGTTTGCAGAATTATCCTCTCTGTAAGGGATTTATTTTGTAATCAAGGACAGTCATGATGACAATGGTAAATTAAAAAAATAGCTTGCTTTTATATTGCATTAACAGAGGTGCTCATTGGAGATGCAACTATTGCATTGACTTAATTATCGTAAATCCAGTTTTAATATTAGCATATGAAATATGAAGACATCTGTTAGAAAAAAGTTTAACTTGAAGTAATGGGTTTAATTGATAAGTGATTGCTTTAAAAAAAGTAAAGTCTTTATAGCACAAAATGCAGCATAGCAAAGCAGATGTTTTCTCTATTGATTCCTAATTGCTCAGACAGGAAAGATAAAGCTGGAGTTTCTTGCACAGGCTGAAAGCAGGGGTCATGTCCAGCGCTGAATTCAAGCTTTTATCCACAATTCAAATGTAAATAAGGTGAATTGTTTATATCTTTTGTTTTGAGATTCAGGCGCATCTCAGTCATCACCTCCATCCACACCACTATCCTCACTGGGTGGGAGTTTCCACTCTGTGTCCATCCAGTAGCAGTGACAGTGAATTCTCAAGATCACCCACACAAATTAGAAGTGATGAAGAGGCATTGCAGAGTTCTTCAGCCAGAGAGGTACGTTTATCACCAGGTGTCTCCGTATAGATAGCATAAATCATATCTAAATTGAAATTGTTGTTGTTGTCACCTTTTTGATTAATTTTATGTTTCTCAAGACAATTCAGAGAAAGATGAAACTTGTGTCCCAGGAACTGAAAACATAAACCGCAGGAGGTGGTGGTCCAAGACAGGAAAGGGAGCTGCCTGTGATTGGTGGTCAGCTAGATGAAGAGCGTTGTAAAGAAGTCATATCCTTGATGAACCACAGCAGTGACAGAGAAATCATCCTGCAGAAGATGAAGGACACCTTTGAGTATAGACAGCGCCTCATCCACAACCCCAATGAATCACACACTGTACTCTGTTTCCAAGGCTGCTGGATACTAATCCTTTTCTGTTACCATAATTCATAGCTAAAAGCTTATCATTTGATTGTCAGATAATGTACAGTACATTGAACAAAAAATGTTATTGTCTCTGTGTTGCTGCAGATACTTCAAGATTTTAGCCTCCTCTATGGACCATAAATAGCCGCCAAACTGCTGGAAGTGGCATACGTCCTACAAAGGAAAGGTGATCAGAGAAGCAAAGAGCCTTACTTCCACCCATGCTTCAGAGTTTGCTGAAGTCTGCCAGAAATCATTACAATGATAAATCCTCTGAGGATCATCCAGGTATTCAGTTAAAGGCCAAATTAAATTATTTTAAATTGATCAGGTCATACACAGTACTTACAATGGAACTTAACACAGCTCAAAAAGCTCGCAGAGGTCACGGGCAGTAGGTTAAATAGAAGTTTTAAAAGGGAACATAGTTGTGATCAAGATAAAGCTGACGCCGGACTTTTTTGCTTCTAAAGAGTGGGACAGTGATATGGCATCTTTCCTCCTGCTCCTTCATATCCTACCACCTCAGCCCATGAAAAAGAAAACACTGAAGATCAGCACATCCCAGGCCATGAGCCACCTAGTTGTGTTTCACAAGGTATGTACTGGGCCACAGTATGTGCTTTAAGCAGGGAACATAGGTCACAGGGATTAAAGCAAAAGAAAATCTTTTGACTGACTTTTTTTTCAAGCCGCAGCCAAGTCTTATTCCCTATCTGCAATTTGTTACATGTTACAGGTTACATTACTTGATGCCTGCTAAACAAATAAAATTTTGTTTTAAGGGAAGAAGATGTTTTTGAACAGCTTTTCTATTGCCAATTTTCTTTTTTGTCATTTCAATGTCATTTTCAATCTATAAAATGAAACTGATACTTTTTCTTTTTTGCAAAGCTTGTCTTTTTTTCATTACATACATTTTTATTTTTCTTATTAATTATTTTTTATTATACACATAAGATTAAGGGAAGACAACACACATGAAATTGCTAAATTTTTTCTGAATTATTTCATGAGTTTGCCTAATTTGCATAATTTCATGATAAAAAATTAAGGTTATAATACAGAAATATGTTGTATGTGGGTCCATATTAATAAGTTCTATTCTGATAGAACAACTATTTTATTTTGTCCCTATTCAACTGGTACCTAGCCTTAAAACACATCCACCCACACCCACGTTTAAGTTATTAAGAAATTTCACATAGGCTTGGCTATGTTGCAAATTGGGCCTACTGGTACAGAGAAAATAGATGATATAAAGTAGGGATGTCAATGATTAATCAATTATCAGTTAATTGCCATTAATAATTCAACTGATTAAGAATATATTAACCAGTAATGCAGAAGGCGAGGGACGTGTGGTGTAACTGTCAGAAAATGTTCAGCAGATTTGCTGTAGTATGCGGTTGCGCCACCAGGTGGAGCCTCTTACTTTTAAAAAGGTACTGCACACTAAAATGTGTTTTTTGAGCTGTAAACTAAATAACTGTACTGTAATGAAACACATAAATGCCAGTGTTAATATTGACAATTTATAAAAATCTGCATTTCATGGGTTGAAAATGGCTCAACCTGTCACCTGTTGTTTAAACACTGAAAGGCGGGGCCAATGCTGACGTAGAGTTGACCATTTGGGAATTCTCTACGTCATGAAATTTATATAAATGTTAGAATGATAGCACCCACCTCTCCCAGCCCCGCGTTCATTTTCAAATATTTGCTGATCAAGAGAGACAGTTTTAGCTTCAGGAGCTAACGGCAGCTGCAGCAGTGCTGGCCTGCTGGAGGGGGTCTCTCTGTCTGCTGAGCAAAAAAACAGAAATCCTCCTCGCATCTTGTCCTGCAGCTCTTCAACTCTCTAGCTGTCTGTTCCTGCATCAGTTGGTAAAATCTTGTTTTAAAACGTTAAATCGTAGTGTAACCGGAGCTTCACCAAAAACTGTCTGTCCTGTCTGTTAGCTGAACCTGTCTGCTGCGGAGCAGAGCTGCGGTCGGATAGGTTCAGTAACAGCTCCGGTTACACCGCAATTTAACGTTTTAAAACAAAATTTTACCAGCTGATAACTGCAGGAACAGACAGCTGAAAAGTTAAAGAGCTGCAGGACGAGATGCGAAGAGGATTTCTGTTGTTTTTGTGGCTGCCAGCCCCCCTTCCCTCCTCAGCCCCTCCTGCCCCCCTCTCAGCCCCTTGCCCACATGGATGTATTATAAGAGCTGGATAGGGTGCCGCCGCTCAGCTTGCAGCCAATTTTTCCCAGTGGTCACTCACGGTATTGCAGTGAAAAATCCCCCTGCAGCCCAAAAAGCCTTTTTCCCATAGACCACCATTGTAAAAGAGACATCTGTAAAACTGTTGACAGGACACCCCGAACTGCAAACAAGGTCAATTATGACTCTTTCTATTATGAATTTTTGATCCATGGAGGTTTTATATTTGTAAAACTTTCCTTGAGCCAAGAAAAGTTATGTGAGTGGGAATTCGCAGGCGGGGCCAGTGGGAGAATCTATGCATGTTCAGTGGGCTGCACAACATGGAAGAAAAACCTGGAAGCCAGAAACTTTTTTTTGGCGTATGCACCAGCCAAGCAATTTTCATTGGACTGAATGGGTGTATCCAGCTCTTACAATACATCCATGCTTGCCCACTTTTTAGCATTTTTCAAAATTATGCATTGGGTGGAGTTAGGCTCAGACCTGGGGGTGCAGCTACAGTTGAGGAACACTGAAGCATAAAGTTGTGAAAATTCCACGGAGTTGTTGTCTGGCGACTATGTAGTCAGCAAGACTCTAATTACACATGCTTCACAAAAGTGATGGTCACTCACTACTGTATATCTGAACAGGCTGTAACTTATATATTGTATATAACTACCTACTGTACAGTATGTACTTTATATAAAGTAACGTCTTTTTTTTTTTACCATTTACCATTACCTACGTTTGACACAAAATCAGAGTAGGCTACATTAGGAATTAAAAGAAAAGATCAAGTAAAGACCAAGTTACTTAAATAATAAATTAAATAACACAAATAATGACTTAATTTAAAATTACGGAGCTCTGTCTGTCGCTATTCAACAACTGGCCCAACAAAATTACACATAGCAAACAGCTGCACAATGTCCAGCTTCATCAGAGGACATTAATTAGATCAGACTAGATGTGTTGGACAGATCTAACAGATCTATCCTATAAATCAGAATCATCTTTATTGGCCAAGTATGTTCACACATACAAGAAATTTGACTGCGGTTTGGCTCTCAATGTACTTGACGAGTGGAACCGTTTCTGTGAACTGTAAACAGGATACAAATAGTGCAAAGAAGTGAAGAGCGCATGGAGTGCTGAGATAAATATTAAATGGTTAAAAAAAAGTAGGTGGTTATGTACAGTATATAGAGTCTGTTCATACACCCACCGAGCGCAAAGGTTAACAGTTAGGCCTACAGCCTACGGGACACAATTAAATGTCTATCTGCATTTTATTTCCTTTTAATAATGACACGTTTTTTACTTTCAACTGGTAGGCTAAATGTTATTTATCTGGTCATTATTTATATTAACTCGTTTTCACTGATTAAACATTCAACAATAATAATATGAATCTTACTGTTGTTATTCTGTCATGTGGAATTCCAGTATTTGATCTGTCACTCGGAACTATGAGCTAAAGTTGGGTGATGCTCTGTGTTTAGATATTCCACGCTGGTCTATGTCACGCGCACGTCTGGTTGGATGCAAGTCTCACTGTTTTTTTTACACCATTAAAGTCCACAAAAGAGATAGACGATGTTAGTTACCTCTCTCTCTTTCTCTCAACACCCCCCCCCCCTCTTTTTTTCTACTTGGATCTACTCCACTGATCTCATAAATGGCCTCTATGGACTGAAATGAAGGGAATCCATTGTAGTGACGGAGAACTTTTATCCCTGAGGTCAAACTAAAAGAACACATTACGATGTAACGATGTCATTTTTTCCCTCAGTCCTGCAGGAGTCTAGAAGAGCACCTAGAGAACCAGGAGGGGCATCAGCAGCCATACCTTCTTGTTTCTGGGACCAGCAAGCAGGCCATCAGCGCTTTCTACATTGTGATGAATAAGAAGCTCATCCCCTGCCAAGGAACCACTTCATTGGCAGCCTTTGATGAACTCTTTAAAGTGCACTTTGATTTCAGTGTAAGCTATGACGATGCTCCCAGCAACCTGTATGCATTCCTTCAGACAACAGTCTTCAGTTTCAATGTCAACACCACTAAAGAAAACCCAAAGATAAAAGAATTATGAGTCAAGTTCAATGCCAAGAACAACGTATAGGTGTCACATTTGTAGATGGTTGCATGATGCACCTACTGCATTAATTCAGCACCTTAAGTTTTTGCTTGGATTATATCCTCACAAAAATTGTGTTGTTTTTTGTACTCAAGAGGGATGTTCATTGCAGTTCAAACGTTTTGCAGGTTTTTTGAAAGCATATAAATAGTTGTCATAGCACTGTTAACATGGGCCAAAGCAATGATGTTAATATGCAAACACCACATCAGTCAGACTTAGATGAGCAGATCTCACAAGAAGATGCCTCTGATATGGACCTATATGGATATGGAATAAATTAATCATCTACATCTCATATGTCAAAAGACCAGGCAAAAGAAATGTGTGCTTCGATTATAGCAAAATTACAGGGGAGTGGTGTCGCCAACAATGTTGTTGTTGAAAGCATGGAGGAGTATGTCAATGAAGTTAATGAAAATCTTAAAGAACAAGTGTTGAGTGCAGTGCCTGTTGAGAATCCCAGTAGAAGTGCAGTGGAAGACGTCTTCAGTAATACTTACAATCCATTTAGTGACTCAACACAAACTCTAAATGGACAAAGTATTTCAGTGCAGTGTTTTTTTGATCAACCTTTGAATGTAATAATCGGTTACTCCAACCAGACTTGCTGGATCCTATTTCATTGTCTCACCAGCACTTTAAACAACACGCCCACACCAACACAGCCCCTTGTATTGTTTTATACAGCGCTGTTTTCAGTCTGAATGCAGCTGAGGAGTTCCTGTGTATGGATGGGAATCGAAAGCCGGTTCCAGTTGAGAACCAGTTCCAAATTGTCCAATCCATTGGAATCATATGCCTCCAAGCTTATCAGTTACTTTTATCGATACCCAGGCATGTGATGTGGACGGAACGAAAAAGGTGGAACCGAACTGCCTCCGGACTGTTTACAGCACACACACGCTAGAGTTATCTTTGACTATCTTGTAAATCATCTAAAAAAAAGGCAGCAGTTGCATGCATTTTTTGATTTAATGAGTAAATAATTACCTTTGTGAGACGAACATAAAGTATTGTGAACTTTGTACGCTGTAACTCAGAGACTAACGTTAGTAGAGCGGAGCAGCACTCAGCAGTAACAAATGAGACCAGCTGACCAACACACACTGCTGAGTAACACTAGTGGAGCTAACAGTGCAGCAGAGAGGCTGCTCTCCACTGCTGGAGACATGACGTTAACAATAACACAACAGAGCACTCCGCATCCCCTCATTTTGTTATTCTCATACAGGCAGGAGACTGTAAGATGCTTTCAAATTAATTAATTCATTAATTAATGCAGTTAACTTTTGGTTGGGGACCATTTATTTTATCTACCAGGTATGTTTCATATATTCATCAGCATGCATGGTCATTGATAAATAGTGGAGATAATAAAACAGTTGTGATGACACTGAAATCCTGTGTAGGCCTACTTTTTTTCCACACAGAAAATTGATCAGTAATTGATAAGCGAATCGATAAAGAATCGGGCTGATAAGCAGAATCAATAATGGCATCAGTATCAATAAAATCTTAACAATTCCCATCCCTATTCCTGTATGTTTCTGAACAAAAAGAAAAAGTTGAAAAAAAATAGTGACAGCTTAATGAGAATAGAAATACAGTATATATATACAGTAGAATGGACAGGCATTGCTGTTTGCTGCAGTGCAAAGTTCAGTTACCTCTCATGACCACATGGTGCCATCTTTAATATTAATGCACATATGGTTTTCATATGTTTACATAAGGTATTGACTATGTTATTATTTTAATGCTTATGCAAACAAAAAGTGCATAGTGCTGCTAATTTTATTTGTAGTTTTCAATATAAAACTTGGTAACATGATTTCAGTGTGTATCAATACTTTTTGAACATTTTGGCACATTTTAACAATACTGCGATAATACTGATAACCGTGATAATTTTGGTCACTATAATCATGATATGAAAATTTCATACCGTTTCATCTCTACTGTAAATACAATACAATCACATGTGTAAATTAATTGCATATAGATCAGTTTGAGCTCAATATGTGTGACCTCTGAAATACAAAAGATAATAACTTTCCTCCTTTATTCTGTATGATTATTATTGTCACTTCACGATAAACTTAAAGTGGTGCTTTGGTCAAAATACCACAAGGATCAAGCACCACAGCAGCCTGTCACCCTGTCTAAACAGCCTTAGATTTAGATTAACTACTTCAATTTGCAAAAAGCCTGAATTCATTCTTTGTCAGATCTGTCTGTAAAACAAGCAAAAAACTTTTAAAATGCTTGTTTTCTGGATATAGTTCAGACTTTAAAATGATATAAACTCACTGGCATTTAAGATGTTTATTATTGAAGACAGCAGCTGAGGTGCAGCGTTAGCTTAGCTCTGGCTGGGTTGAGAAGTAAGACTGAAGATAAATCCACTTAATCCCAAAAATTTAAAAGACAAACTCCTACCGTCAGTAAACTGCTCTGGATCAGAGCAGATTCTGGTTTTTATTCCTCCAGAAGATGAGACAGTAGCAGCAGCAGTGATGCAGGACTCTTCGGCTCTGCTCCCCAGCTCCCAGCTCAGGAGCCGTCTGTCAGCAAGCAGGGGCTATGTCCCCTGGTCCAGCTCCACAATACACATACATTTTTTCACCCTTTAGCTTAGTTTAGTTTATGTGACGTAAGAAGGGGCATCAAGTCTGAATGGCTTGTTGTATCACATGAATACAGAGCAAGCCAGCCCACACCAAACTGACTGGGTCATCTTATTTCACAGTTTGTGTGTTAGTAGGCGCATCAGAGACCCAAATACATACACACATGCACTGAAAAGTGAGTTCTTCATAATATGGCCCCTTTAAGTTCAGAAAATGATTGTTCTTCACGCTGAACAGACGCTTCATCACTGTCTGTCCTCTGACTGTCTAGTTTATATGTTAATTACAAAACTTTTCAAGAACTGTGGCTGATCATTTTAATATTTACATTAAAATATGATTTTGTGGGTTAAATATGGTAAGTACGGTCTTGCCAACTCAAAATCTAATGTATAAACAAATAACTGTTGCCCTACCAGGCTGTGAGTTTTACAGTTGGCTAAGGTTAGCTAGCTAGCTAACACAGGTTAGCTGATGACAATGATAAACACAAAGCAAAGAAGACCCCTCAGTATCTGTAAGAACAGTCATAACATCCACTGATTTCCTCCTTTGCTCTGGTCATAATTACTATGGCGGCTTCTGTCACATGAGCATGAATATATGTTGTTTTGGAATGCTTGCAATAACGACTGATGCTGTCATTTTTCTTGTGAGAACAGTCTCTGTATTAAGCAATAATGGATGACAAGTGTTTTCAATTGTAAAGCCCTTTAAGGCAAATTTGTGATTAGGCTGGTTTCCTTGAGTCAGTGGGTGTAAATATTGTTGCTATGGTTACTTTAGTTTATTATACGTCACACAGTAATTAGAACAGTAATTAAACTGTCAATGAGAACTATATAAGAACACTTACCAGCCAATCAGAAACAAGTACTTGCTGTGGCTGTGATATAAACTTGTCAGTGTTTATGAACTTTATGTGGAGCTTAATATGTCTTAATCATTTGTTTGCAGGGAACATTAATCAGAGCTTTTGACCAGTTATAGTGTTCATCATTTTTAGGTTTATGTGAGTGTGTTGTGTCTGTGTGCTTTTTGTTGTTTTTTTAGTGTAATTTAAATATCATTAACATATTCAATAGTAATATAGGCCTATTATCTATATTTACGTATTCAACATCTGTGCCTTTTTACTTGAAGTGCATCTCATGTCTTAATGTGCACGTTGTAATGAAACTGTATCCCCTCCTCTGCTTCCCTCCTCCTTTTACAGCTTTCCTCGCTGCTGCAAGATGTAACATAATGCAGTTATCACCATGGAGATCACTCAGAGATGGACTCTCTGGTCAATGTCAAGAGTCCCTAAGTCTCTCTTTCGCTCTCTCTCTCTCTGTGTAGATTTGATTCCAGGCTTGAGAGCTGCTGAGAGCCAAAGCAGATGGACAAATCCTAAATGCCCACACTAGAATACAGACTTTGAAAAGTCTAATTCAAGGGCAGGATTTTCAACATTATGTCTAAAAGAAAAAATAGTATGAATGCTAAATTAAGTGCTTATATGAAACATTGGCTCATAAAATATTATTCTATTACTTCAAAGGATGCAGAAATTCACTGGCTGATAAGACCTGAACAAGAAACACAATAGGATAGATTTTTTTTTACATTACTTTTGGATCAATAGCAAACTGTCCTGACACAGTTTTTGTCTTGAGAGTCCAGAATGGCAGAAGCTGCAGCAAATTCTGTTTTATACAGTTTTTCTCTGATTCAAAAAGACTAGACGAATAAAGGACAGTAGAAGATGAACGACTTTGGTCTGCTACTTTTTAAAGTTTACTGGGAATACACATTAAAAATGAAACCTTAGCAGTGCATGAGTGCTCTGTTAAAACGCCTCCAACCTCAGCAGCTGGCCAGACTGTCTTCACCAGGCTGACAGACAGCAGAAATTTAAAAAAAAAATACTGAACAAAAGACGGCTCCAGAGGGAGAAATCAGCATTCTTTTTATTTATTGATTCATTGATTTTATTTCCTTGCCTGCTAAACTGTGAAACTGGCAAGCTTATAACAACACTGGGAGTCTTGTCCAATCATTACAGATACTGTTAATCATTTCACAACATATTAACAATTGTCTGTGGAAATAATGGAGTCAGTGTGTATTGATACATTTGAGAAAATGGAAGCATATCTGTTCCGTGAATTGGGGGGTTCAACACTGGTGCCTTCAAGTTTTCCATTCATGTCCTGTGGGGACTTAGCAGCTAATGACAGGAGCCCCATTGGACATCGTGTGACATCATCACACTGTTTTCATTGTGCTATCATCAGTGCACACAAAAATAAAAAACAAAGATACAGAGGATTTGAGGAATTAAACACTGCTTCCCCATTTTTCCTTTTGTAAGTGGTAAGTGATAACGCTCTCTGAGGTGTCCTGGCATATATGATGATTTTGTGAATACCTCTAATCCTTCTGTTGTGTTCTTTACCTTAAGTTATATAGGCCATTTGCTTTGCCTTGATTGTTGCAGCTCCCTTTTATAGTCTACTGTAATAAAGTATGATTAAATTAAAGTCTATTAATGGTACTCTATGAGATAATAGAGCCGAGAGGGAGGGTTGAAACAGCTGTGAGCATGTTCTCGTAGCTTGGGGAGAACAGAGATGGAGACAGAGATTGAAAGAGAGAGGAGAATGAGAAGGAAATAAGGTCCAGTGCGTCCTAGAATAGAAAAAGAAAATCCATTTATTCTGAGAGGCCTGCGGGGCTGGAGGTAGCAGGAGTCCACTGTTACTCTAGTACACACACACACACACACACACACACACACACACACACAGACCTCTCATCCTAGTGGAGAAAATTAATTCTTTTCCACCCCCACCCCACCCCCCCCCATCCCACCCCACCCCACCCCACCCCACCCCCTTTAGATTTTTGCTTCTGTCAGCACAACCACCATAACTCCAACCTGGGCAAATATCCCATATCCCATCTCACACACACACACACACACACACGCACACACACACGGTCACCTGCCTGAGGGGTTGTGATGCTGTTTCACTCTTTGCAGGGGTCTCTGTTTCCTGTCTGCCCGGCCACAGAGGATAGGAGGCCATCAATAATCCTGAGGAGAGGAGATGAGACTAAGAGGAGGAAAGAGGTGAGGAACCGAAAAGAGGAAAGGAGAGACAAAACAAGGGAGAGGAGAGGAGAGAAAGTAGGAGATATGAGATTAAATAAGGAGTGGAGAGAGGAACCAAGAACATGAGAAGAGAGAGGAAACAAGGAGAGGAGGATAAGGAAAGAGGAAATGAGGAAATGACAAAAGAGAGGACAGAGGTGTAGTGAAGTAGATGTAACTTTGGGCATTTCTCTGTTCTGCCTGATTCAGATGCTGCTTATTGGCAGGTTAACGGCAAACATGGACCACAACACACACACACATACACAAACATACACAAAGGAATAAATCTCTCCATTTTACCTCAAATCCTCTTCTCTTTTGCTTCCCTCTGTTCCATCTGCTTCTCTTGCCCAAACTAAATCTTTCTTCCACTTGCCTCCTCTCCTTCCTTCTACTATCCACCTATCCCTCTGTCCCTGTCAACCTATTTCCTTCTCCCCTAATCCGCCAACCTTCAAACCACCTCTGCACCTCCCTCTAAAGGCAAGGCAATTTTATTTATATAGCACCATTCAGACAGGCAATTCAAAGTGCTTTACAAGGGCATAAAAATACATTGAAAGTAAGACATTAAGAAGACATTAACATTGCATTTAAAAGACATTAAAAACAAAAACAAGCAAATAGTTAAAGATTAAAAAGAAGTTACGTATTTAACCCTTACATACTGTTCATATTCTGACCCTTCATAGTATGGAGTGGGTCATCAAGTATCCCTTTATAATTAGTCCCTATACCAAATTTTGAACTACAAATGTATTTTGCATCCATATATATCTTATCAATCACTAATAAATGGGTGATTAATCCTTCATTAATGTTTCAGAGAGCAGAGAGAGTGTTTTCTTTAGGTTTGACACCAGAAAATACATTCACAATCACACTATATTATGATCTTGTTATCTAAGACAGGAGAACAAAACAGCCATAATTATTTCTATGAATTTCATTGAAAGTGAAGAATGCAACAACATTTGTAAATGGTAGTTTCATTATAACCATTAAAACCATCAATCAACATTTGTCCCCTTCTGACAATTGACTGTGGGACTGCAGACTGATCAGGGCAAGATTTGGACTACTGTAAAGCTGTGGCTGGCGTGTGGGGAAGATGACGTTGCCTCTGCATGAGAGAAGTCACAGGGACCTTTCCTCCATTTTCTCTATGTTGTTCTCCTCTTTTAATATTTTCTCTTCCACTCACTGTCTCCTTTTTCATCTTGGAATAACAGATCCACCAAATCACTCCTTCTACTCCAACAAATCAGTGAAATAGGGGCTCAGGTACTTTTTATAGTCCTATGAAAGCTGCCCTCCACTATAGGGAGGACTATGTTGGACAACCACTATGTTGGTTGCCTGGTAATTGAAGGGTTTGATTTGTTACTTTGTATAGCCTTTTTTCCAGATGCAGATGTCCATCTGGGTGGGAACCCTGGCAAGTGTAGCAAGGGAACATGGGCAGTTCTTGTGACAGTGTCAAGGGGGACCCCTGAGCTCCGTCCCCACTGTCCCAATGACAAAAATACACAGACATGGCAATCTATAATTTCACTGTTTTAAGATTCCACATAACCACTCTTTACCTTAATTTGACCACCTCTGGTGACTTTAAAATCCCTGAATAAATGCGGGTCAAATTTGACCTGGAACACCCTCCATGTACAAATATTTATACCAGCTGCACAAAAATAAATCATTTTGAAATATTTCCATTTGTATATTCTGGGCCACTTTAGGAAAAGTCATCAAATTTCAGGCTTAAAGAATGTCACCGAGGGTGTTTTTACTTCTTTCAAATATCAAAATGGGTCAAATTTGACCCGAACAGTATGTCATGGTTAACTTTTTGGAAACCTAAAGTAAACAATAATGTTTTAAGCCCTGATTTAAATGAGCTGACTGTTTTAGCAGACCTCAGGTATTCAGGAAGCTTGTTCCACAGGTGGGGAGCATAGAAACTAAAAGCTACTTCACCTTGCTTGGTTTTGATCCTGGGAACACGGAGTAAACCTGTCCCAGATGACCTGAGGTGTCTGGATGCTTTGTAACGTACAAGCAAATCAGAAATGTATTTGGGCCCAAGACCATTTAGTGCTTTATAGACTAGTAATAGGATTCTAAAATCTATCCTTTCACACACAGCAAGCCAGTGCAGTGATTTAAGGAGTGGTGTAATGTGCTCCATTTTCTTGGTGTCAGTGAGGACTCTGGCAGCAGCATTCTGGATGAGCTGCAGCTGTCTGATTGATTTTTTGCTAAGACCTGTGAAGACACCGTTACAATAGTCTAGCCTGCTGAAAATAAACGCATGAACTAGTTTTTCTGTATCTTGTTCAGATAAAAAAGTCCCGGAATACCCCCTGTTCCCTTCCACCCACTGAAATATCAGTTGTGTACACTGATATTACCCCATACCTGAAACTCACACCAGAAATGTCACATCGGTGTATGTTGTTATCTTATCCACACGTTTCCTCACCTTATTGCACATTTTCAATTTAAGCATAAAAAACATGAGTGGACCTGAAATTTGAGAAAAAAGAATAAACATCACAAAAAAGAGATGTTATGAAGAGTTATGGAGTTAAATCTGATAAAGGTAGTAGAATGCACCACATTCACTGGTGCTCCATTATGTAATCTTGTCATGTTCTGCGATTCAACATGTGGTCTATGTTAAGCTGTGCATTTTAAGGTTGCAGGCTGCAAACATCAATCTGTTGCATTTGAAAGCAGCGGGCAGTACGTCACTGCTGTTCATCAGTATTGCTCTCAAAACAATAAATGTTGCAGTGTACAATAAAAAACAGAAATCAACTACAGTAAGACAAACCATTCATGACAATAGCACCTTACAATCATGTTTATTGGCCTACATGTTTCAAAGTAAATTCAGGCCAGTCTTTTAGTGCTTTAAATACAGAACTTTCACTTTTCAATCTAGTACATAGCAACACAGTGTGACTGCCGCCTGAGAGTGATCATTTCATTTCTTTTTGGTCCCTTCTGGCTTTTGCTTTTGATGGGATCCTTTTAAGGGGCACTTCAGAAATAATTACCCATCTGAAAGGAGAACCTTTAAGAGGATAAATGGAGTCCTTTCCACCTCTGAAGATCCAACAGGCCACATAAACATATCTATCCACATTGATGGGCTCAGTTTTGTGCAGGCTGTACATATCCACGGAGTGGACACACTGACAGAGCCTATAGTGCAATCCAGTGAAATAAATCCTGCGTTTGTGAAAGTTTATAATGTTCGGTTTGGTTGAAGTATGATTCAAGGTGTTGTACACTACAACAACCCCATGCACCATAGACTATTTTAGTATTGTTGGACAACTACCAGAGTCTCACTGTGTGTCAAAAGTAGCCTCAGATATGGCGGCTGAGAAAGAAAACACAGAATAATCACCAATATCACAACACATATACAGTAGGTTTATAAAGAAACTGCTGCAAATACAGAATACACAAATGCAGAAAAGCAGCTGCAGTCATTTTATTTTGTTTAAACTCTCTATGTCTGACCTTTATTTCCTATAATTCTCATTGTATTCTATGGTATTGTATTTTTATTTGCTCGCCACTCTGGTTTTGAAATGCGCTAAAAAAAAAAAAAAGGAGTTAACCGACTTAGTCACTAAAAACTGACCAGTGACCAAACTGTGAGGTAACTGTGAGCCCAGAAATTCAACTAAAAACTGATGAAGATGCTCTTGTCATTTATTAAATGGACATGCTGTGGTCTGATTTTTAATAAGTGCTCTTAAAGGACCAGTGTGTAAGATTTAGGTTGCAGATGCACTGCACCTTTAAAGGCTGTAATAAGTGGATTTTAGTGTAATTCTGAAATTTCGAGTACAGATTGGATCCCACTGCTGTGTGGAGCACTTTGAGCTAAAAATGAACTTTCATAACTGCAAGAGGAAGTTAATCACAGAGACATGGAGCTTGGTAAGAAAATATATCTGTAGGTTTATTTGCTTTCTTGCTGAGAGTTAGATGAGATCGACCCCATCATGTCTGTGCTGTAAATATGAAGCCACAACCTAGAGAGAGAGCTTAACTTAACTAACTGGAAACAGGAGGATACAGCTAGCCTGGCTCTGTCCAAAGATAACAAAATCCACCTCCCAGCACCTCTAAAGCTCACTAGAGATGTCACATCTTGTTTGTTAAATCTGTACAAAAACGAAAGTGTAAAAATGACACATTGTGGTTTTATAGGGGGTGATGATCCATTCCAGGCTAACTGTTTCCCTGTTTCCAGTCTTTATGCTAAGCTAAGCTAACCGGCTGCTGGATGTAGCGTTAAATTCATCCTACAGACATAGCTGTATTGATCTTCTCATCAAACTCTCAGCTATAAAGACCATAAGCTTATTTCCCAAAATCTCAAATTATTTCTTTCACCTGTTTGGACTTGTGAGGGGCTGCAGCCTATCCTAGCATGCACTGAGTGAGAGGGGGTGCTTACACCCTGGACAGGTTTCCCATCTGTCACAGGAAGCAGGTATACAAATTTAGAGTTTCCAATTCACCTGACCTGCGTGTCTTCATCCTGTGAGGACACAGTGTTAACCACACTCTTCTGATTAATTGATGATTACTTGTTAATTAAAATGAACTGTCTAATTAGCTAGAATTGCACATGCAGTCTCAGAAGGGCAATAAATGTCAACACAAGAGAACAAAGCATCAGCCCAGCTTCATCAGTGCCTCCACGCAGGGGGGCCCATTTAGGTAAGATAAGGCGTACGTCCAACTCTGGGCCCCCAGGGCTGACACTGTTTATTGTTTCAGGGCTACCAGAGATTTGAGTAGTGCCCTCTCAGTATAATGCTCTATAAATGTGCTGGCAAGTCTGTGATGGGTATAGCCTCTCATCAGTGACTAACACTAGTGGTAATTTTGGCTTTACACCCAAAGGAGGTTGGAGAAGTTTAATAAATCTTGATCTTGAGAGGAATGATAATGACCTCTTAAAAAAGGCTGAAATTGTCTCATCTATCTCGCCGGTAAAGTACTGATGCAATAATTTTCAATAAGAGTGAAGGAGATATACTGTATATCGTAATCATTGTGGACACACACACTCACACTCTACTTCTGAATGCCTCCAGAGAGAAAAAAGAGATAATTAGGGAAATAAAGTGAACTATGTATGAGCAATTTGTCTTATTACATTAGTGGTGTGAGGTAATATGAGATAGTGTTAGTAAAATGATCAACCATAAAAACGTAGTCTGGATTAGAGAGAGAGAGAGAGAGACTACATTGGTGCCACTATATCCTGGACCTACTGACACATTGGAGACGGGGAGGAATTAGGTCAGGGCTTGAATGTAGAAGGTAATAGATGGCTACAGCAAAGATTTATGTGCGACACCCTCTCTCAAGAGAGAAATAGAGAGGGGGAGACAGAGAGAGAGAGAGAAAGAGAGATGGGAAGTTGGTATTGGAGCTAAATCAGACTGTCAGTTGGTGCTGAATTCTTCCTGAGGCGACAGAGGATGGAGGGAGGGAGGGAGAGAGAGAGAGATGGAGGGAAAGGAGAGCAGAGCACTAGAGAGAGAAGTGGGACATGGAGAGGGAGAAGAATAATGATGGAGAAAGCAAAGAGGCTGAAAGAAGGATCAGGGTGGTGGAGTTCATGGGGCAGAAAACAGTGCAGCCAGAGTGAGGACACAGCAGAGATCGGGAGGCTTTTAGATGACGTAACATGCTCTCTGGTGGCAAAGGAGGAGGATTTCTGGTGTCCAGGGCTCCAGAAGCATAAGTCCTGGTCATTTTCTGCATAGATAATACAAAGTGACTGACAGTGGGAGCACTTCAAGACTTGGATGGACGTGAAACTTTCCTGGTTGTACTATTAGTACAAAAAATATAACTTAAATTTTGTTTTTGTTCCTTATTCTGTACATAAAAACTTTAGGAGAGAAGTAAACTACAACTCCATGGATGTTTCTTGGTATCAGCAGTTAAAATCAGTTCACTTTCATATTCTAGGTCTACTGTATGTTAGATAAAGCAACTGTACCACAGTATTTTACTCTCACTTACAAAATGAGGCACTCTGATTTGAGTCTCTGTCTTCAGCACAGTAGCTGCTGCAGTGTGAAAAGGAGTCCTAAGAGTGATCAGGCAAGAAACCACTGCACCAACTCTTAAGGCAGGTCTGAATGACAGTTTAGTTTTTCTGAGGACACATACAGTATATCTACAGGAAGTGCTCAAGGGCCCAGGGATACTGCACTCTGGCTTAGACTTGCTCTAGATGGGCCTTAGCTTATGGGGAAACATCTCCACTCTGACATCTAGGAGTTCAGATCCTGGTCTCCTTTCTCTCCAGCTGCTGGTTGCTGCAGCTAGGTTGGCCAACTCCTGACTTGAAGCAGCTGGGCTTCCTTCCTTGTTCCTCCTCCTACAACCTTGGCTCCTCAGAAATAATTAGTCTATTGCACAATCCCAATCCACTCATCCACAGGTAAATTCCTCTCACAGTTAGTTTCCCTCCATTAAAAGTCAGTCCGCTTAAAAACATGCCAGGCCAGGCTTGCAACTCTCTACAACAAAGGCTTACTTTCCTGTGCACATGTGGCGCTCCTGATCCAGACCAGCTCCTTCAGTGACAGTACACTGCTTCTCTCTGCTTCATGTTGATAAGGTTTTTTGTCCCCCACGTGTTGTCCTGGGCTGCCTTTATAGGGAAGAACACCAAGCAAGACACCAGTAAAATCATGGTGGTATTCCAGAAAGCAGGTTTAACAAACTCTGAACCTAATGCTGAACTCTGGGTTGATGAACCCTGAGAGTTTTCGGTTCCAGAACAGCTGATGAGTTTGTTCAATCAACTCTGAGTATGTTCACTCTGAACTAAGCTCGTGTGTGGTGAATGAAAAAAGCCAATGGAGCTCCGATACTACGATTCACCATGGCAACAGGTAAATAAAAGGCAGAGCCTCTATTTTATTCCAGTGGAGGTAGAAACATTAATGCATGTGTATGCGGATGGTGCACATTTATCTTTAAAAAAACAGCCTGAGTCAGAGCAGGGAAAGTGTCAATAAGTTAACACAATAAAGTTTTGTTCAATGTTGTCCATTAATTCATCATTTACCAGACTTACATTTCCTTAATGATGATAAAGTGGAATCTGACTGTATCAGGCTGCAGCTACATTACATTTCAAATATATTTGTTCATCTTTAACCTGACAGGGACAAAACACAGGAGGCAGCAAGTGAAGATGAAAAATATAGTTAAAGATTTAAAACATATATAGATCGAAGACATAGAGACTGACTGTAAGCTCACAGTCTGATCCAGTAATAATGTGTTTGGTGATTTTCACTTGAAAAGGTGTCAAGGTTAAAATACAGTAGATTTTAAAGGTTCAGACATCTATTTGTATCTTGGCTCAACAGCATTCAGTGATGCTGCTCGATCCTGCTGACTCAGAAATATTAACATATAATCTCCAATATTATAGGAATGATGTGTCATCAGTGCGACCAATCACATCATGAGTGATAGAGGTAATTATTCATTGATCCTACGTGTCTAAAGCTTCATTGCGATTTTTAAAATTTAAACTGAGATTACAAATTATGTGCAATAAACATTTCAGTGCAGGAGCTGCTCTAACAAACTGACAGCTGTTAAATGCTTATAAAAAAAAGAACTTCACTCACAAAAAGAAGGACATGCAGAGGTTTTATTCTGAGCTGAGGGTGAATCCACATGCACAGGCAAAAACTACTTTCTTAAAGAAATGACTGATACACATAAAAGCGGTAACTTTAGATAGTTCTTGAGCAGACTCGGACTAGGAACAAAATTTATGAGTTGCAAATTGCAATATCCAGCTATTTATAACATATAGATTAAGCAATAGATATCAGGTTGGCACCCTAACAACAGGTGTACTTACAGGGTTTCATAAAATAATGTAATAAATGAATAGCTAAAAAATTGCCTAAAGGAAAAGTCAGCACCCCAGGAGAAGCACTTAGGATTTTATTCGTTTGACAATTGCTATAGGCAACCCAACTCTCTGCACACTTAATCCGTAACTTCACAAATGAAACAAACATGACATAATCATACATCATGAATGTAGTCTATGACAAAATGCAATGCTGTCATCATGAAACAAAATAGCCAAAACTTAATTCTCACATTGGATAAAGCTTTCCTATAGGCCTAGACTAATGATGATCTGGACATGTGTCTGAAATTGGACATGGTTTAAGTCAGGATTTCATGCTACCGACAGTATTTAAACGTTCATTCACTGCTATTGTCAGGCTGTGACAAGCAGCATGCCTGCACCCTATTGGAGCGGACCCAATGACTAATCAAATGACATCATTTAAAAAACACAGCATAGCACAGCAGCCTTAAGCAGTGAATAGAATAGCATGTCCTATCTTAGGTGGTGAGAGGACGTCTCATCAGTGCACTCTACTCTGCCATCCTGTCAATTATTCCATCAGTGTTCGAAGCCATAAGCATGAATGCTTCAATATGCTCTTGTGATGTAGTGCTTCGTAATCACTTCCTGATGAATTTCAAAGTTGAAAAGCTGCGCTCAGTATGATGAATCCCCTCTAGCCTAGCTCCGCTGTTAACACTGTCACTATATCAGCTAGCAGTATCACCTGCTGGGAGGTTGTTATCACGCACCTTTCGCTTGTCCTCAGCAGCAGCCTCCTCTTCTTGCCCATGCTCTCCTGTGGGATCAGCCTGCTCATCTGTCCAGACTCTTTCCTCCTCTTCATTTGGCGCCAACAGATTGTTAATGTTATCACTGCAGCTAGCAGGATTTTGCATGGCACTGGCACTGGCACTGGCATCAATAACATTATTTTTGAATAGTAAATGTGTTAACTTAAAACATTTTGCAGCATCAATCTTGAGATTTTTTCTTTTTCTCTCTTTTCCACTCCACCTTTTTGCTTTTTCAGAACTTTATCCATTGGTATTTTTGGTATGAACCCTGCTCTTTCTGTCTTGATTTCATTTAATTATTTCCCACTTGACCTCTGGATGGACAGATCCACAGATCCACTTGGGGGGGGTTTGACGACGGTTGGTATCAACATCAAGTGGGCTGGCAGGTAAATTTTTTTTCCAAAATTTATACATCTCATATGGGCGTCACACATACACACACACACACACACACACACACACACACACACAAACAAACAAACCGAAACAAAAAAAGCAAAAAAAGCAAAACAGCAGCAACAATAACAACAACAAGAACAACGAAAAGACAAACAAACAAATAAACAAAAAAAGCATAATGTTTGGCTTAGATTTTCTGATTGTCGTATTCATGTGTAGGTGGGTGTGTGTGTGTGTGTGTGTGTGTGTGTGTGTGTGTGTGTGTGTGTGTGTGTACGTGTGTGTGTGTGTGTTTGTATGTTTGTGTGGGTGGGTTTTCTGTGTGAAAGATATAGAGGAGAGAGAGATCAAAAGGTGGAGACAGTATTAACCAAAGGGAGAAAGAAAGAGAAAAAGTGAAAAAAAATAACACAGCTACAATGCTCTTGGAGATCATCTCTTGGTTGGTGCTCCTGTCAGTGTCGGAGCCTCTGTGTGAGATGCTTCAGTCAGTAAATGTGTGTTTTTAAAACTTATTTCAGGGCTTGCTCAGGGGCTGTAAACACCCTCTAAGGATGTAATAGAAACTATTTGTGCCGATTCATTTTGAAAGAGCAACGGCCAGTGGGGAAACTCCAAGTCTGGGCCGGCCGACCAATGGTGTAACTTCATCACTCAGTGAGTCAGTCAGTCAGTCAGTCAGTGACGGACAGACAGTCGGGGTTATAGGGCTGGTCCACGGCTGATCCAGCAAAAAATCATTATAATAATGAGTTAACAAACTATGTTTTGGAGAGTGCGATGCAAAAATAAAGTAAAACATGATTAAATACTGATTAATTAATCAAATGATAAATATAAAAAATAATAACAAATAATTACCATAGTAAAAATAAAACTAAACACCAAGGGAAAGCAAATTTTGGAAGGGGAGAGTCTCGATTAAAATGAAATAAAAAATAAAAACAAAAACAAAGCAAAAACTCATTCAGTATATGGCGGGTAAGTATGTGTAGTTGCGTTTAATTCCATTGCCCTGCAAGAACATATTAAAATGACATAATGACAGAAATAGAAGAAAAAGCAACTAAGAAAAGGATAGAGGGAAAAGAACAGAGAGCATTGAAAGTTAGACGGTGTAGGGAAATGTGTGTGTGATAGAAAACGGGGCTAATGGAGGCAGAATTGATTCTGATTGAAAGAGTGTGTATATGTATTCATTCATCATTGCATTGTGGATTGGAGGTCAGGCAACAGTGGAGGTTAATTTATTGATGACTGTGGACTATATGATCTCTTAGAAGATTTTCTTCCGCTGTATGATGTTTAGGTTATTTTATGATTTCCAGTTTAAAAGGATAGTCTTCTTGGCTATAATTAGGGCTGTGAGGAGAATACTAGAAGTAGTGCTGCGTAATTGTAATGCTGATAGGTCGCCTAAGATGCAGACCTCCAGGGATAGAGATGTGGCAGTCTAGTACATGAGATAAATGATATGTAACTTGGAGCCAAAAGTGCCTGATTTGTGTGCAGTGCCAAGTGGCAAGTAAGTCACAAGTAAGCAGCTGTGTTTTGTGAACAGTTTGTGCATCTGTCTGATTCATTAAATCCCATTTTGTGTCATTTCTCACCAGTGTAGTATGTATAACTTTATACTGTATGAGTTGTAAGTTTGTTTTATTGCTCTTGTTGAAGTTAATTTTTCAGATTTGGGTCCAGAAGTCAGCATTGGTACTATTAGAGAGGTCTCATTCCCACTTGGAGACTGGGAGATATATGATTATAGGAAATAGGATTTTCCAGGACCAGAGAGATTCAACATTTTATCTATTGGAATTGGATGAATTAGACTGCTAAGAGTTCTATTGAGTTTTGATAGGATGGTTGGTTTTAATTGCAGGTACTCCAGAAACTGTGTATTCCCAATGTCGGACTTCTGGATTAGATGTTGAAAATTAACAAAGGCACTATCTTGAATGATATGGTGAAGATGTGTAATTCCTTTATCCTTCCAGACAGTGAAATATAATGTTTTTTATTGAAAACTTTTATAAGTTGTGGTTGTTCCAAATTGGTGAGTGGAGGGATGGTACAACTGTGAGAGTTGTTTTGAAGTGCTTTACCAAGCTGACAGAGTTAAAGCTATGGTTATATTTTGAAAACAGTAATGTTACTTGATGGTTTGGCAGATAAATGGGAGGTCTGATAAATGTATGTCTTTGCATAATGCCTGTTCAGTTTCTAACCATAAAAAAATTGAGTTTGGGGTTGTTGAACCATTTTATAAGATATTTGAGCTGATTGGCCAGGTGATATAATTTTGGGTTTAAGTGATATAAGGCAAGGTGATATAAATTTAGGGCTTTTAGTTTTTCCAGTAAAATTTTAAGATAGCCAAGTTGCAAATCCACCAATGGAACTGACGACAATGTCCTGCAAAGTCAAGAAAGGAGCAAACCTGTTGGATTGTCTGTGGGACCGGCGAATTCTGCACACTGGCAATCTTGTCTGGGTCAGGGTGTCCCAGAATTTAACTTGTTTCCACCCTATAGGTTGTAAATTCACTCGCCAAAAATGACCTATAGGTTTGAGTGACAGATGCCATCTAGCAGCCGTAGTAATTATGACCCAGAGAAGTGACGCAGTCCAAATGACATCTATATAAGGGGACTTCCTTATTAGGAGGAGACAGGTTAGGTGGATGGCTAGATAGTTAATTAGATGGCAAAAACTGGACTTAGGAGCAGGAGACCGCTGTTTGCTTCCTGTTTCCAGTTGGGACATTTTTTTTACTGTTGCCAGGACGATGAAGGTTGCCTAACTTTAAGGAAGTAGTAATCATGTTTGAAGTGATCATTTTAACACAAACCATGATCCTTCCCTAACCCTAACCAAATGGTTTTTGTGCCTAAACCTAACCAGACCTTAACCACAGTGTTGTCACATCATAAAACATCAATATTTTTCAACAATGATTTGTAACAGTTTTGGAAAGAGACACATTACACTCCAATGGGTCATTCTGAAGTGCAGTTACAAACGACCTATGTGGTTGTTTAATTTGGAGGACTTATTGGGTTTGATATACCCACAGACAAACCTGTATGTGCTTTAAGTGCTCTCTCACATACAAAGACACAAACATTTTGTTCTTTCTTGTATTGTTACACACATACCCCCCCCCCCCCCCCCCCACACACACACACACACACACACACACACTAATCAGTGTGCTAGCTGCTAGTGACCCTTATTGAAGGCTGTATTAATGATGACTTAAACAGTGTGTCATTAGCTCCCGTCAATAACTCTAAACAACCACGAGACACATCACCCATTACAATTAAGTTAGAAATATTAGAACTGCGTATATGACACACTGTCACTGTGTGTTGTGCGTGCGTGTGTGTGCTTGTGCTAATGAAGGTATTGAAATTGCCATTAATATGTGTGATGTCTCAACACTAGGAGAGCAATTGGGTTTATGAAAGGCTCATTGCTTTCCATATTTCAGCCTTAAGCAATATAAATGTTTGTGTGTTTGCTCATTGAAGTCCATTTAAAGCAGCTTCCAAAGCCCTGACAGCCCATAACTAATTCTCTGAAGCAGCCTTCCCACCAGAGTTACACTGACATACTGGGCTCCTCATATAATGGTCTGATATATACTTTTTGCCTAAAAAAGATACCGTCCAGTCAATATCATCCACTCAGATACACTAAATGGCCAAAGGTTTATGGATACCTGAACCTTATACCCATATGTTATTGTTTAATATGTCATTCCAAAACCATGGGCATTAGTGTGCTCCTATAGGTTATTTGCTCCTATTTGCTCCTATTTGTTCAGACACAACATGCTGTATGTTCAGGTTTTCCTGACAAGCAACATCTATATACTGCAAAAACCCTCCAGCGGTCAAATTTGTACAAATAAAGTTTTCATTCAATGTGAACATACCATAACGATGGAGGGTTGGGCGTTCAAAGCAAGCTCCTTTAATACAGGAGACAGTGTTATAACAGCACAGGTTTTTTAAACCATCACTGTGATCTTTTATAGCCTTAATCAAGTAGTTTTAGTTGCCTAAACTTAATCAGACATTAACCACAGAGGTGCTTGAACATACTCATAAGTTATTTTTGGAACGGTCATATAGGTTGTTTTGGAAGGTAATGACAAACAACCTATTTTGTCAGTGAGCTATGAGGACTTTCTGGATAGATATGATGCAGTATTAATTATATATTTATTATAGGGTGGATCAATATTAAACTGAGTGCTAAAAGGTCAGTTCACCCAAATTACAACAATAATAATGTTCCTAATTACCTCTTGAGGTATCTAGACATGTAGGTAGTTTGATTTTATTTGCAGAGGTTTTTGTAATATCTGCACACAGTGGAGGTAAATGGAATTCAGTAAGTGGTGCTTAAGCAAATTATTTTTCTGAAAACTCAACAGCAGCTCGTTTTTCTAGAAGCAGTGTCCCTGATTACGTTCTTTAGCGAGGTCTGTGGATAATTCTGAATGACTGGAACATTGTGTCTGAAAAGACACATGCTGTTGAGTTTTTAAAGATCATTTTGTAATGATCTGAGTGCTACAAATGAACTTCTATTTAGCTCCATGTATTGGGGAAGTGATGGTCTGTATCTGAAAACCCCACACTGTATATAAAACTAAAAAGTATTATACCACACACACTACCATCATGGCTAAGTGCGAAAATATGTTTTCAGTGTGATTCGAGAAGCCCTTAAAGGAAATCTCTACATCTGTGTGTGTGGAAGTGATAAAGCTGCAGAGTTGGAATGGTCTCAGTGCCCTCTGTGTTTATTTGGCCTCCATTATGTTTTATTTGTAGCCTGATAGTGTCTCTTGGCAGGAAATAAACAGGCTGTGAATCAGAAATATGTTTGTGCATGAGTATGAGGGAATTGAGACATGCACAAACACAGACATAAACATGCAGGTGAGCAATACTAATACAGGCAAGCTCGATCAGTTTTATTTCTATTGTGAGAATCGGAAAAACAGCTAAAAACAATGAGCCTGATTCCATTAACTGTTCAGAAAATGCATGCAAACCCACAATGTGAATATGCATATTAGAGAATCAGCTATGGCAAGCTTCATTCCTCAACACATTTAAATATGCAAATGTTTCCCGGGACAAAAAGCCTTGACAAGCTGTTATTACATGATTCCTGTGGGTGCAGACACAACAGCCTGAAAAGATGAGGAGAGTAGCCCTAGACAGTTGCCAGGGAAATGCATTTGTGGGTGCTTGTATGTGTGTTTGTGTGTATTCAGGAGGGAGTGTAATGATTCCAGTGGTGTTTCTTCTCCGCTCACCAGAATCTGAGATGTGCTCGGTCATACTGATTATGAAGGGTTTGGTCACAGAGGGCATTGAAACATTCAAGGAGAGAAATCCTGATCGCAACTCAAACAGCAGACAGTTGTGACACTGCAATCCTGTCTGCTATAATTACATTTACCATATATACCAGGTCACACAACCAATACATTTTGAAAGGATTAAGTTTGCTGATGAAGAATGTCCCAAAATGTTAATACTGAACGTATCAGCAAAATGTTCATTGACTTGGTATCTATTGGTCATATAGAGTAAAAAGACAAATAATCTTAATATAGTCAGAAATTGTTGATAAGTCACGAAATGCAAGTCCAGGTCAAGTATCCATGATGGTAATACACTGTAGCTACAGCTATGTAATTTTACACCAGATTAATTATAGGGTATAATGTATAGTACTATAAAACATAATACTCTGAAACTAAAAAAAAATCAACCATATTTGTTAAAATTATATTGTCGTTTACTGTGTGCACACTTTTCTTTTGCAACAACTTTTGTTGTAATGTAATGTGTCTTACATACACTGTCTCACAGCAAATACCATCTGATCTGAGACAGAACTTTGCCACAAAGATACTTGAATCAAACAGAAAAAATCAATGAAAATAAAGTAGAATGTTGTCAGAATCTTCTAATTTCTTCCATATTTTGGGCAGGATACACCAACTCGAGGGCCCCTCTTTGTGTAACTGATACAGTATAACAGTTGTATAAAATGCTTTATGCAGCATCTGAAAACTGGTGACCACTAATGACAGACGAAGAGTTTTTTTTGTTGTTTTTTTCCACTGTGTAAACTGGGCATTGTCATTTGTGTGTTTTTAGAGATTTCTTCTGATTTAAAGAGTAACCACCCCCAGACTGATAATTCTGCTATTGTGCTATTTTGTGGTTGCTGCTTGTTCTGTCCAAAGTCCAACTATACTGTACTCCACACTTGAGAGTGGTTACAAGTAAAACGACCACACCCAACAGTGTGGAGTTCCTCTTTAAAATAAAGGGGAATATCAGTATATGGAAAATTCTTGCACTGTCAGAAAGAAGTAGAAATTTAATTGGGCTTTCCATCAAAGTGTTTCCAAGAAAGCCAGCCCTGACAGTGTGATTATAGTAACTGTTGACTGAACATTAAGCTTAAATGTCTATTAGAATGCTACAATCCCAGTGCTAAACAAAGATCAATGGCCAAAGAAAGAAAGTAACTAGTCTGCACAACTACAAATTAGCTACCAGTGATATATTGCCATATTTGTGTTGCCATATGAGTAAACTAATGAAACTTTAGGAGTTTTTACCATTCTATTATATGCACTCTAATGTCTGCAATAAAGTATATTTAAAGCAACATTATGCAACTATTTTACACTGACTTGTAATAGGGAGAATAGCCTCTCTTTCATTCCCACTTCACACTCCAAACACCTGTTCTTGCACTATGTAACTTGGTTACCTGGATGTAACTCCATTTCCTGCTGCTGCTACTTCATATTAAAAGCTTTCCACTGACAAACTAACAAGAGGCTTTTGTTGTTAAGAACTTATAGGAAATGAAATGTACTTATTGCTGAGTTTGCAGAGCTTTGTTAACAGTGCTATTTTTCAAGTACAGGGCAGAAACAGCCACAGTAATGATGATGTTTGATGAAGAGCTGCAGACGACAGGCTCTTAGTGCATTTTCAGCAAACAGCACATCTCCAACAGGTAGCCTAAACAACTTATTTTATCTTTCAGTGAGGGTGCCGCACTATTGTAACGTAAGGGAACACTATTTGAAGGGGAACAGACTTCAACACTTACTGTTGTGACATCCCTCGCTGTGCTTCTCGCTGATCTTATTTACATGATCGTCAACATCTGAACCCACAGTAGCTGTGTGCTAAAATGTAGTTTTAGCACAGCTAGCATTATACTGACTGACTTACATTACGATCTACATCATCTTCACACATCGTGGAAAATACAGTGTGGCAGCTGCTAGTATGTATCTTAGTTCTGTTGATAACAATATAGCTACATATTGGCGAGATAACAAGTGATTGTAATTCACCGAAGGGCTCACTTATTAAATGAACACCCATCCGCTTATACTCATAGAAATGTTTTCATCAGCAGTAGCTTAACACGGCTGTGATATGGCTGAAAGTGATCAGGAAACAGTAAAATAAGGCTGATACCTGAAAGTACAAACAGGAAAGTACAAACATCTATTAGCGTCCTGTAATTACCACATGTGGCAGCAGAGGCCACTGTTGCTGCTGCTCAGCATATGTTACATAGTCTTGCTTTAATTACCTGAAATAGCTGATTAGATACTAATCCTAGATACTGAATTTATCTTTTGTAATACGTAGACATTTTATATTTGTTATTCAGACTTTTAAATGGCTAGAGTTCAGTCTTTCAGCCTTAACTGTGTTAACTGCACTTGAACATGGTTACCATGCTGGGGTGAGGGAATCGGACAGCACTGAAGGTCAAATGATAATTTGGAGGCAGAAGCAACAATGGGAAAGGGGAAATGAATACACCTCCCATTTTGCTGGTCATTTTGTAAAGGTCAGGTTAAAAATCTTCAGGGAATGAGAAACTGCAAATGACAGTGGTAGAAAAATAACACTGAATTTGGAAATGTGTTCCTATGCTTTAGCTGGGTTTTAAGCTCATTTACGAGGTGAAATCACTTACAATCAGCATGATTCGAACAATCTGATTTATAATGAGATTTACACTTTTCAGAGGTATTTGAACCTCATTGCACACAGTCTGTCAAAGTTATTTAAGAGAGACAGATTCTGCTACTAGCAGCCATTACGCTTAGGGACGTAATGGAGATACTGGGTGTTTGTTCATGTGTCAAATATATTTAATGTCAGATGATTTGTATATAAAGTAACAAAGTTAGTTTCCAACTGACTGACTGTTTCATTTTCAGGTAAGGTCTCTTAAAAGATCACAGATAAAAGCTCAAAGCTCAAGCTTTGATCTTTAGCTTGATATCTGATGTTTAGGAGTTTGTGTGAACTGAATAATTAAAGAATTTGTTGTACTTTTTTGTTAAATTTGAAGTGACTCCCAGAACCCACTAAACCACAAATCAAATATTCAATATGCAAGGAAAGATATTAAAAAGTAGTTAAGAGCTAACTTCCAAAAGGAAATGTTTTCATGTGGTGCAACAACAGCTAACAGCTACAGGTGGCCAGCTCAGATCCTGTAAAGTGTTTTGAAGTGCATCAAAGGAAAGTCTTAACAGCTCACTCTCAAGGTTGCTTTTTGATTTATTAGTTGTTTCAACCGTCTTGGAGTCTTCCATATTAATAAGCAGCATTATGTTGATGATATGATTAAAGAGAACTTGCACTGCAGGTGCCCATCCAAACCATCTTCAACAACCTTCATCATCAGAAATATAACTCTGTGAGCAGCTCACGTAGCATGTTCACTAAAGGTGTAGGCGAACATTCCGATGGTTGGGCCAGTTGTTCACCCTGTCTCGCTATGTTCACTAGTAATGATATTCCAGTCTAGTGTAAACTGTTATGTTGTACTGCACACAGGTCATAGACATGTGGTCGGGGTGGATGGTGGGTGTACAAAGCACAGACCTGTGTCCCGTGTGTGGTTATGTTTAGGCAAAACACTTTGGTTAGGGGATTTAGGTTTGGTTAAGTTTTGAAAAAGCAAACATGTCCTGTCTTGTGTTATGACTTTTTAAAAAAATATATTATATTGAAGATCTTTTCAATATCACAAATCAAGAAAAACATCAAAACATCTGACATCCATAGCCATTCATATTTACACCTAGAAAAAAAACTTACAGTACCCAAAGGAGAAAAAAAATAGCAATAAATTTACACGCACTGTAATGCCTATAGACTGTCTCAACAGATCACCCTGTATAACATAATTCAAATAGGGGTTTGTGGGTAACCACTATCCCCTTTGACAGCATTCCATGGGTAGAAGCCAGATTCAGACAGCAGTGATCATACATGCACTGAAAATGTAATATACACCCAGACATATATACATTTTAGTGCAACACAGTATATTCAGTCCAAGAAATAAACATTAGTAAGCCGCATCCCAGGCCATCCAGTCAAGTATGGAATAGATTCTTAGCATTAAAACTAATTTCTTAGTTATTATCATTCCATACTGAATTACTACAATCTTCAAAAAATTATAGTCCACTAATTGTGGTCATTTTGGTTAAAATAATCTGCATTTACATAGTGTTTTTCCACTTAAACATACAAAGTGCTTTAACACTTGCCTATTATGTACCCATTCACACAAACACTCACACGATTGCATCAGAGCTGCCATACATGGCACTTTCCTAACCATCTTGAGCAATTGTGGTTCAGTGTCTTGCTCAAGGACACTTTGACATGTGGCGCCGGATATTGAACCACATGTCACTACATGTTGCCATTCTCCTTTGGTGTCAAAATGAAACTGAAAATGCAACCTGTCAGTCCTCTCATCAAGGCGGGTCTTCAGTTAGGACGTCAATCATTCTCTGTAGGCGGGACACCATCCTGCTACTCCAAATAGCGTGCAGCCCCGGGGAAGGGGCCAACTGCAGTCAATAGCTTTCATTTATTTGACCTTAGCTGTCCACCAAACTCTGTTTCTGGACAAATTTGAGGTGAGAAATAACCAATCCAGTTGCTGAATCTTTTCTCATATTAGATCTACAAGGCCTAATTTAAAAGTTTGTTGCAAGTTTTGTAAGGCAAGGGCACTACTGTCAAGCTGCACAGAGCAACCGGGCAGGAATTCAGACACAGGAACAGCATAGAGCATCCGGTCAATTTTCAAAATAAAACACCCAGTGCCAATGAGGGACCGTTGTTTATGAATCGTAACCCCAGATGAGGTGGCTATAATTGATGAACAGATTTTGGTGGACTGCTAAGGTCAAATAAGTAAAAGTTTTTGACTGCAGTTGGACCCTTCTCCAGAGCTGCGTGCTGTTTGGAGTAGCAGGATGGTGTCCCGCCTACAGAGAATGGATTGATGTCATAACTGAAGACCTGCCTTGATGAGAGGACTGACAGATTGCATTTTCATTTTCATTTTGACACCAAAAGAGCATGATGATATGTAAATGTAAATGCAATAGACTGGATGTGCTTTTTCACTTATTGCATTTGAATATTGTCCACTGTACTGCAGGTACAGTCTTTGAAAGTGAAACATCAAATGATATTTTCATTTTCTTTTTCAAATTGCATGTTCATTTTAATTCTGACTTAAATATTGCTTGCATAAATGGAAAATCAGGTTATGTTGTTTATATTGCATTTTAATTTTCAAATTTTAACATTTGAATATTGTCCACTGTACAGCTGGTTAAGTCTTTGAAAATTAAATGTCAAACAGCTTTTTTTTTTAATTTTCATTTTAATTTTAATATGGTCATAGAAGGCCTATGTGAGTATGTGAAAATGAAAATGCAAATTGGATTATTGGATTTTCCTTTTAATTTTTACTCAAATAACACATGCATATGTGGAAAATTATAATGCTATTGTGGAATTACATTTCATTTTCAAGTTTACGTTATCATTTTAATAAAGTCCCCTATGGGCTTCCATATAGTAATGGTAAACTGTATATTCAATGTTCTTAAAGGAACAAGGGGTCCAGGGTTTTTAAAATTGACATTATTTTACATCCTACACAGCCTTTTTCACTGGTCCAGTTTATAGGACTCTTCCCAGATTTTAGTACAGCAGTCCAAGCCTACGGCAGATACTGTAGCACAGCACAATAGATGGCAGCTTTGGCTGCATTTTGGCCAAAATTTCATCACAAGGTTTTGATGAAAAAAAGAGACTTGAATAGAAATGCATTTAAAAAAATCTTTTCAGTAGCTCAGGCATTCACAGTGAACACCGAGGCCACTTGTGACCTGACCTCTTGAGTGGAACAGCCAAATGTCAAGTGACAATAAAAGGAGAAAGATACAATATGCCTAACATAATAAAAAGGATATGAATAGACTGCCACCCTGAAAGGTCAAGAACCACTTAATATATGTTCCCAGATGTTGGAACAGACTTAAATATAATAAATATTTGAAAATACAGCCACTGTTTTCATAAACTGAAACACACACACATACACACACACACCTGCATGAAGACAGTCACACACAGCTCTATTCAGCTGGATGGTCAAGTGTCATTAAAGCTGACCGTCTGAGTGGGCAGAAGGGCAGCCAGTCATTTATTGAAGGGTGCTCACACTGAAGTGTGTGATGGCTGTTAACAGAAAAGTGAGTTGCATTGGATTGAGGATTGTCATTAGTGAGAAGCTTCAGGTTCTGCCAATACCATGTCCACACTCATGCAGATAAATTTGTAAAAGCACTTTTTTCCCCTCCATTTTGGCCTTTCGTCCACACTTTCCACACATTTTCCACAGCCAAAATGCTAATATGTGTCTGCCAACCCTCACAGACATGATCAGGTACCAGGTATTCACATGTAGCAGCAACATTAAGCCTATAGTTGATTTGAGTTTTAAAAAAAAAAGACAAAATATAAACAGAGAGACAGAAAATACAGAATTCTGACAATTAATTAACAAACGAGTCCTACCATCTCTAACATTCCCAAACCAATTTGCAAATCCGAATCAAACCTTTACCCACCCATGTTTAACTCAAACTTGCAGAGTACACCTGGTTGGATTGAGGTCGGTTCTTGTTTCCACTGCAAACGAAATGCTCCAGAGTTTGTTTGGGACCGGACCGAGACCTCTTCCTCACGATGTCAGTACAGTTGTTTTGGTTCGCACCTGAGTATGATTACTGTGTTTAGACCAGCCCAAATGAATTGCACCAAGGGGGAAAACAAATCAACCAAATTCAACCAGACTAAACAGCACAGGTTTAAAAACAACCTGAGTGACCTTTCATGCAGTTAAATCAGTGAACTGGAGTGGGCTGGCCAACTGCAGGGTAGGGTAGAAGACGGGGACCACAGTATAATGTATAAATAAATTGTGGAAGTGGACAGCCCTCGGCACTCACAGAGGTCCTGGGAAATGGCATCTTAAGTCCATGAGTATGAAAGTACAGGAAGTTTAGATATAGATATGAATTTAGCTATAGTTTTCTCAACACAGAGACAACCATAAAGACAGGGGTTCTATTGTAACTAATTCAACCTTCATTTGACCAGTGTAGGTGGTGTAGAATTGAAAAGTCTCTGTTAAAGGGCATCCTGCATAATGCATGTCAGTGTAATTCCTTTGGGGATGGTTTCATGGCAACAAACAGCAAACACAACAAATGAGGAGGGAAACACCACTTCCCCCTCAGCACTGCGTCCACACCTTCCTAATTTGACACCATCGTTGCAGGCAAACTTTCCAACTCCTCTGTTCACCCTTTAGCCAAATCAAAAAGTTCCACCTCATTAACAGCTGAAGGTTGCTATACTGTTAATGAGAGGTCCAATTAGCCTTTACTAAGACAAAGAGAGAGGGAGGGAGAGACTCAGAGGAATCGTTTCCCTCCTGTGAAAAAAATGTTGAACCATTACCATGTCTGCACAGACCAAGAGTAAGATGGAGACAGTGGGAAGAGATATACAAATAGAATAGAAGTGCATTTGTATTCATGTAATTCAACTGTCAAAAGGATTTTTAAATGTATGTAATGTATGTTAATTGTTTTGTGTTACTGAAAGGAAGGAAAAGGGATCTTTGAGGATGTATCAGAAATGCACCTTTAGTCTTAAGTCTCTGAGTGGGCGGTGTAAGTGTTCGATTGACAGCTGTCTCATCTGGGGCAGAGACACAATACAAACAAACAAGGAGCTGTGTGCACATTGGTTATGAATAATAAGGATCACACTATTTGCAGGTAGGTTTTTAAGTGGGTTAACCCTAACCCTAAGCTATACAAATGATTAGCTAGTTAGCTATCTAGCCTGCAGACTAATGTTAGCAATACACATTTTGTTTGGTAGCTCAATCAACAAGCTAAGGTGCAGGATAGGATATGTCCATGTTTGTAGATATAAAGGAGAAATTCACTAGGAAGCTAATGTGGGTTGTGGTCCAAAGTCTGACACTTTATTTGTGATGTGTGACAGGCTGCTGTCTGACTGACAGCTAATCATTGAATGGTAACGTTACTGCTTTATGCAAATAATTTAAATATAATTTAAATTAAATGAAACCATTTGACTGGCTACCTGTAAAGAATTTCTTGATCTATTTAGAGAGAGAAACAACAGCATTCAGCCTCATATATGCACAAACAGGGGGCGCCATCATGAAACCAAAAAAGTTTATAGCTACAGTGCCAATAGCTGGTACCTAAATAGATGGATAGATTGGATATTTTTTTTAAAATCCCATTGAGAAATTAGAGTTTAGGGAGCTCTAAATATATTCAGTAATGTACATTACTAATACAAGTCATAAGCTGTACATTGATAGGTGCTGAGTTGGAACTGCATAGAGGAATATAGAAAAATAACTGTACCTTAAATGCATATAATAAATGTAGATATGTAATAACACACAGATATTAGTATTAGATAATTGCAGTTGTGTTCCAATTCAAGCTCTGCTTTCTTTGAAGTTTTCATTTCGAGTATGTCAACAGCAGGTCAACAAGCAAATATTCCCCCAGAAGTGAGGAAGAATTCACAACAGTGCATCCTTTACAGCCCTCCTAAAAGTACAACACAGTATCCTATACTTCACTTGTTGAGTTGTGTGTTTTAGACAGCTCTCATCAGCCTGTACATTCAGGAAATATCATGTAACCACACTGATTTTTCCAGGTGTTTGTGTTCAGGTGGTCGTCAGTCACTGGTAAATACATCACACAAACAGAACCGATGAAAAAGCCACAGCAGGATGTAAATAATAGAAGCCAGAGGGCACAGAGGGAACCAAGTCTCTTCTCTGCCTCCAGCCAGCGATGAAAACATCCTGCCTTCACCACAAAGCTATTACATATAAGATTTATAAACATCATGAAATAATTTTGTTGAAATTAGACACTAGAGGCACTGTGAGAATGGGATAAAACGGGCTAGATTGCAACTTTGGCCGGAGGCTTTTCTACTTGCCACATGTTGTGACAGGTCACGCATCACAAAAACAAATTGCTCTGCTCCAGTGTGGCTGCCTCCTTGCACACACGCAAAGGTACAAACACTGGCAAATGCTGGCACACACAGATAGCCACAGAGTTCACAGTGCTGCCTGGTGCTGCCCTTCCTCTGTTGCTGCTCTCACTTTTGTGTTTGCCTATGACTGACACTAGCTTGAATGCAGATTTCTGGCAGCAAAATTTAAACAGCTTTACGAGTTCAAGAGGACCACCTAAACGCACCATTAGTTTGGGTTTCTGTGCAGCAGACAGCCCTCTGGCCTCTAGTCCTCTGATGGAATCATGTTTTCTTGGAATGATACAGCACCTGTAACGGGGCACAGCCAACATCACTGAACCCTGTCAGGGTTGTCCATTTCTAGCCTGATGATCACTTCACCTCATTTCACTTCATTATTCAGTCTGACACTGTGGGAGGGGGTGTGATTTTGCTGCCGTAACCTACACTGTTTTCCATCGACACAGAAGCTGTGGTAGTGGTTGCTTGAAGCTGTCAAACGTTTATCGTAATTAGGCCATATTCAGATCAAATTAGGCGGTGTGACGCACCACTGCAGGGTTGAGCGGAGGTATGGGCGTGTTTGTGCTCTAGAACGTAACTGCTGTGAAACAATCAGAAAATAACATTTTATTGATCCGATTCACCGGCTTTCATGCTACCACCACTCCCTCTCTTCATTCACTCTCTAGCTCGCTCGACCACAGTGGTTCTCTCTCTCTCTCGCTCGCTTGCTATTTGAGAAGTTAACAATTCAAGTTAAGAATGAAAAAAGTTGTGAAATCCTACAACTGTAGTTTGTTTCATGGTTTGTTGACGTAGCCGGTGGAAGTCTCCTGAGGGGCAGCTTCCAAGAGCTGGCCAATCAGAACAGAATGGGCTCATTGGGTGGGGGGCCTTAAAGAGACAGGAGCTAAAACGGCCTGTTTCAGACAGAGGCTGAACTGAAGGGCTGTGTAAAGAGTCAGTATGTGTTGAACAAGGAGTTTTTTGAACTGTGAATCATGCAAAGATATTTCAGTAAAGCCCCAGATTAAAAATATAGATCTGGAAATGTGCAGAATAGCATTGAATGAAAGTTCAGTACAAAGATTTATAAGTGTGGCCTTTAAATCCACCTCTTGCTTACTCTAATGGATAAAAAGAAAAGAAAATTTGAATTTTCACAACAATATATAGTATGTTTAAGGTATTGTTAAGGTTGACCAACTAAAACACTATGTTTCAAGATCTGTTCAGAGGTCTACTACAGCAGCAGAGAGGGAAGAGACAGAGAATGTAGACAAAGACAAAGAGAGACAAAGCACCATTATTTGACTTCCTTGGGTCAATGTTGGAGAGAGCTGCAGGCAAATTAAAGAGCGCCCTAAAATGTTTTAAGGGCACTTTTCTTTCCTCTTTTTCAAATTTATCTCTTCCACGCTGCTTCCTTTTCTTCTCTTTTAATCAACTCCTCGTCCCATACCCCTGAACTGTCCATTTATCAGCCACCATCTTGATCCTTCTCTCCCCTCTTTATCTCTGTCTCCTCTGTGGGCTTGTCTGAAGCACAGCAGTCTCAGGGGAGTACAGACCTCTCTTTCTCCATCAGCCTCTTCACTTCTGCATTCTCCTGTCTTTCTTCTCAGACTTGTCAAATCAGCAGAGAGAGAGCAGTGCGACCTCCTCTTTCAAGTCACCTGCTCTCTACATTGTGGCCAAAAATTGTCACAGCAATGACAAATTGCAGTGACTTAAGTCAACTGGATAAGGGAAATTACAGGATCCATTTCAGTGACATTACATGGTTACATCATCAGTTGGTAACCATGGTGTTTAGTGTTCAGTGTTTGATTTCAGCCAAAATTACACTACAAGATTGTAAGTTTTTATAGATAAAAACTATGTCGTGAGGTTACATTGTTTCAACAGAATTTCAATGAATACATTTCCATGTTTGGTAGGTTAACTGATGTTCCCTAAACCCCTCCCCAGAATCATCCAAACATAGCTTCGCAGCGGTAACTAGGTACGGCAGACCTGTCAAGCTTTGGATCTCTTAGCATGCTAAAGTTGTGTGCACTGGGCTGTAGTAAGAGTGATACACTGCATTTAAAGAGTTCAAAGGGTGGTGTTTTTTGCTGCTGTTATTCCAAAACCAAAAAGACAAGTAAAAGTAACAGGAATGGTTAAACTGTGAGTTTATCTGCTATTGTAAGCTGTAATTGTTAGCATGTCTAGCTAACTAGCTTACTACCTACAGTAGTAATTGAATTTTAATTCCAAGGCCAAGAAGCATCATTAACTAACAACATTAGTTTGTCGGTTTACGTTTTTAAAAAAGACCTGTTAATAACTAGCACTCCATTTCATATTAAAAGTGAAACATACTGTTTGAAAAAACAAACAAGTATGTAAAATAACAGGATTACATTAAAACAAAATAACAGCCTGATCTTACATTTTTCATTATCATACTTAAAATACTAGGACTAACTAGCTCTACATTGCAATACAAGAATAATACTGTTTCTTTATCTTCTTGTCCTCTACATGCATCATCAACTTTCAAACAGTAGAGGTGATATCAGCTTATTTAGCTTGCTAACTAAAGCTGATAAAATCCAGAAATCCAGAAAGTCATTGACTTGAAAAGAGGAGCTGCTTTAGTCTACCTCTATCTAAAATCATTGACTCATTGTATTTGATGATCTCACATCATTCACAGCAAAGCCCAATCTCAACCTGAACAGAGGTCTAATCTATCAGGAAAAGTGAAAACAATGGTGCTGGGCCTTTATGGTAATTACACTAGGGATGCAACTAATGATTTTTTTTCATGACTCATGAACATGTCTGCTCACTTTTAATAATTGATTAATTGTTTAGTCCAGAAAATGTCAGAAGTTAGGACTGTCTGAACAAAAGTTAAGAATTTAACTGGATTCTGTTCATAATGATCAGAAATATAGCAAAGTTGCAAAATAATTTGGAGTTTTATTTGATAAATTACATTAAAGCATTACTTGGTTGTTGAATGTTGTTGTTTGAACTTTGGTCAGTCAAATAGTCAATTTATCAGCAAATTGTTTCTGCACTTTCATTACCCTGTCTGTGACACTCAGCCCCAAGTTCATTCACTCCTGCTGAAGACATAAATCTTCTAAAGTGTAGATTCTTTTTTTTAAAACAGCCTCAGTAATTTCATAAAGCAGTTGGTCACTGTAGTTTCTGTATGTATGTAAAAAGTTAGTCAAACAGGAGTAAATTGTGCATTTGCTGCGGACAATTTTCAGCAGCGGATTAATACACATTTAATTCTCTAGTGAGGTCTATGGCACAGAGGAATAACATATATCAGGCTTTGATACAAACACAATACTTGCAAGTAGATCAATTCATTGTTGGTTTTGGGGTTTTCATGAGATTTGTTGACAATAAAAAAATTACAGAATACTGCCAGCAATTTCATTTAGCAGACACAAGAGTCATTTGGACTCACTTTTGGATTGAAAATTTTCACATATGAAGGAAAAAGGAGAACTGCTGACTGCATGACCTGCTCATCAAAGATTTCTGACAGCCAGACTACAACATCAAACTTTGTTCGTCATTTGAGGACTTATTCAGATCCATAAGTGTCTGTGAGGGCTGATGTTAGCTGATGTTAGCCAGATATACCAACTCTGTAGCTAGCTAACGTTAGCCTGATATGACACTCTGTTTTCACAACTGGCAGGTGGCTGGTGTTAATTTCTGTCCCTGCTATAGCAAAACTGATTGATTGATATCACCAATGTAAAACTCCTTTTAAGCCATAATGAACTAATATTTAACCATAATGTTTCTTTTAATTTTGCTGGTTATATCTCAGCAAAGTGTACATCTAAATGGTCCAACTTAGAGCTGCTGCAATATTGATTTATTTTTTCCTCATCACAAACTGTCATGGTAACCGCCATAAAAAATTTTTTTTTAAAAATGTAACCCTCAGATGTTATAAAATAATTGGTTCCTAAATACTGTAATTAGCCCAATTATAAGGCAACTCTGAACCCTCAGGAAGCTTCCAAACATCCAAAACAGAAGGCTATAACAAATGCCATTGTAACGGACCTGGTGATAGGATGCAACATGCCTCTTTCAATCACAGAGAACCAGCATTTCCGACACTTCCTGTCCATGGCTGACTTCAAGTACCTGACCATGACCTCAAAGGTAAAATCCCTTGTTGTAGAGAGTCAAGAGAAAATAAAATTGCTTCTTGCTAGTGCAGACAATGTATCAGTTACAGTGGATATTTGGTCAGACAGGAGAATGAGTGGCTTTTTGGGAGTCACTGTACATCTATTGGCAACAACTGAGGGAATTCAGCTGAATTCGTACTTGCTGGCCTGCAATAGATTCAAAGGAACACACACAGGAGAAAGATTACCAGAAGCCTTCGAATCCATATGTGATGAATATGACATCAGACAAAAACTATGTCATTTATGAAAATGCTGAGAATATGAAGCGACTGTGTGCTTTCCACAAGAGGAAGATGGCGAGGTAAATAATGATGAAAGTCTGAACAATGCAGAGTTGTGGGAAGACCTTTCCAGGGGCAAACAGGAAACTGTGGACCAGGTGATCACCAGAGGAAGCCCTAAACATCAACAATGCTTTGCACTGCAAAAGCTGCAGTTAGCTTTTGGTGACGGTCACAAGGATGCAAGGATCATGAACAGTGCCTTTGCAAAATGCTCCAAATTGAGCTCTCTGCTGCATATGTGTACCACCTTTAAAGATGCATTTGAGGACAGGTTTGGGCAGTGAGGGATCCCTGCTGCTGTGAACATGCGGTGGAATTCATCTCTCCACCAAATCAAAGCAGGGCTCTCATTCAGCCATCAGGAAATGTGCCATATTGTTCAGGGCACAGGCCACAATGAGCTGGTCTTTTCAGTAGATTCAGAGAGTGAAATCTAATGAAGGAGCTGTATGATGTCCTACAGCCATTTGCAGAGGCCACTCATCTCACACAGGGGGAGAAGATTGTGACAGTCAGCATCATTCTCCCCTGTGTGTCATCCCTAAACCACCATTTGGAGAAACTAAAATAGCAAGTTCGCTTCCTGGGAAGCATGGTCAAGAGCCTCCAGGGCTCACTCAAGGAGAGATTCTTGGGGATCTTTGTTAACGTCAGAATGTAAGCAGACACCAGGAGAAGAATCACTACCATTTGCAGACCCACTCCACATAAGAGTAGCTGTCCTGGACCCAGTGTTCTCAATGATGTGGCTTCACCATGATGTCCTTGTTAACGATGACCTGTAGAATGAAGTTGTTGACATGGTGAAAGGTCAGTGAATTTATGTATTTCCAACCTTCCATAGTCTTAGTTAATGTATTAGTAATGTCTTTGCATCATAATGATCAAATTATGTCTAATATGAACAGCTTTCATGGATTATAATATTGTATGCAGACGTATGTGTATGCAGTGCCAGCATCAAGCGCCCCATCTGAGAGGGTCTTTAGCCATGGTGGAATCATTATGAGGCCACAATGTGCTCAGCTCAGAGACAAGACCCTTTCAAATCTCATACAGTATTTTGCAAATGCAACAACTTAAAAAGGGATAAAAGGGGTAAAAAGGGAATGTTTACAAATTTGGCCATGGTTACACCTGTCGTTTCAATGTGATCTCAGCCATCCAATCATGCCAGGTTGCATTAAGATACATGTCTAGACGCAACAAGGTCGCTTTGTGCTCATATTGTGTTCAGATCAGCCAGACCACTTAGCTAGTTGGACAGGCTTGCTTTGTTTTAGGAACTCTGAATAGTCTGGATGCAATCAGGCACCTCAAAATGCATACAGCGTGTACACGTCATAAAATCAGCCCATATTCCTCAGTCCCATGGATTACCAGCAGGAAATTAATGGGTGTGAAGCCAATTTCACAAATGTTTCTGTTCATACAGTTGTTTTTTTCTTTTTTAAAAGTATTTGCAGTTCATTCAACTGTGAAGGGGTGTGTGTTTATGTTGGAATTCCATGGATGGTTATTTAAATAGTGGGCGGGAACAAGAAATCCACACATATATGCGGTTTAAGAGCTCAATCCAACTGTCAAAAATAGATGCACCAAGTTGTATTCCAATTAGCATGTTTGGATGACTGAGATTGCATGAAACGACCTTGGCCTTTGACACCCATCGCCATACATACTAGCCATACATACATGGGCAGTATGTGACAACCACAAATTTAGCAGTTGTTGCTTAGCAGAGAAAGCTTAGTGAATTTCCAGTCTTTAGAAATGAGGACCCCCATATCGCCTCTGCGCCCAACAGAACAGGGTGTGTGTGAGAAAGCGGAGTCAATAGAGAGTGCAGCTGGTGTGGCAGTGTTTTCTGGATGGATCCAGGTTTTGGTCAGGATTAGTACCAGATTAGCAAGTGCTTGGATAAATTCTGTTTTGTTTACAGCTGATTGGCAATTCCCTGGGCCAAAAGTAAAAGAGGGATGAGTAGAGGAGACTTTAATAAGTGAATAGAGGTTCTCAGGGTTGCATTGCCTGCGACAGATGTGATTTTTTCAATAACCTTGGATGACAAGGATGTCTTTGTAGCACATGTGAGTGAGGCAGGCTGCGAGAATAAATAACAATAAGGGCTGACGCACAAGGACTGAGGCTTCCGCTGAGCCTACACGCTACAGCGCAGCTTGCATGTTTAAGCACCAGGATGTACCACTGCTGAGCCCGCCCCTTTCAGGTTTTCACAACAAAGCAACAATAGAGGGCGCGACCCGCATCAGCTGACCCACCTATTGAAACTCAGAGAGAGAAACTAGGAAGTGCTCTTGCCCCAACAAAGCCTGATAACTGCCTAAGTCAGAATCAAAACTCAAAAACAAAGTTTCAAAAACACTTACCAACTGAGGGCTTTCTCCCATGTTTTAGATCACAGCTTGTTCTGTTTTTCTTAATATTAGAGCAGAATACACATACTGAGTGTATAAGTATCAGTGAATTAGCAGATATCTATGATTTGGTCTCTACATAATGTGTGTACAGTTTGAGATATTTTCCTTGGCACTGATGTATTATTTGGCCATCTGAAAATAGAAGTAGTAATATTTTTTCAGTCTTATTGTGGTCAGTTAAATAGACAATAGGCCTTTTATGTGAAGGCTTACAACTCTGAAATGAAAAAAAAAATTAAATTGTAAGACTTCACATGAAGCTGTGCACCTGCTTTTGGGTAAACCATAATAATTCATACACATTGACATGGACTGTTGGTTGTATCTGGTCCATGTCCATGCAGAATGATAAAGATGGCACATAAAGGCGGTGGACTGTGGAGAAATAAACCAACAGCCTGCCAGAAGGCAAAAAAAACTCAGTGTCCAAGGAAACGCTTTCATCAAGTCCTCCTCATAAAAGACGATTTACAACCATCTGGGGCTTTGACCAAGGCTGAGGTGTGTTTGTGTGCATATTGGTGTTTGTGTTTATGTGTGTACCTGTATATAGATGTGTTTACAGGGTTGTGATTGTAATTCACGCAGACGACAGAAAAAGTGAGAAGAGAACCTGGTAAAAACACATCAGTGTGTTTCAGCAGCTGAATGGATTTTAACACGGTGACCAATGTGTCTTGTAAAATCAAATTTGTTAGCATGAGTCCTCTTTTCGATAGTCTGCAAACACACACACACACACACACACACACACAAGTAGCATGTACAAGCTTGCTCTGAATGCTGAAAAAAACACCTTGTGTTTCCAAACTTTAAAGACAGGCCAAAAATCTTGTTAAGTCACTACTTCCTTAAAGTTAGGAGACCTTTGGCTACAATAATAACCACAGGGTTAACGTTAGGGGATGATCGTAGTTCCGGTTTTTAAAAAACTGTCCCGAATCACAGTTGGAAATGTGACATTCACGCTTAATAAACAGGAAACAAACAGCGGCCTCCTGTGGCAAAGTACACTATTGGGTTAATGCCTTCATCCACCCCTCCTCCTCCAAATGAGGAAATGGTCGTCATATACAGTATATGTATGTTATCTGAACTGCACCACTGCTCTGGGTCATAATTACTATGGTCACTAGATGGCATCTGTCACTCAAACTTAAGTATATGTCGTTTTTGGGCAACTGACATTACGACCTATTTTCTTGGGAGGACAGTCTTGTTTTGACTCTTTATGTTCATCCCATTTTATAGGATTTCAGTGCTGTATATTTCTTTGACAAAAACAATTATAATCTAGCTACTAATAATACCAATGGACAACAAGCTAACATGTTAATTATTTGTGGGTTATAGTTAAAACCACTGATGCTAAAGTCACTTTAAAGGGAAATTCTAAAGCTCTAAGTAATTAACAAATTCTTCAAATGATATTTTTTAAGGCGTGAGCTGAGATTGGTTAGTCATACCTCACACTACGGTTAACAGCAATTCTACATAACTTCCACAGCTGCAGCTGAGTGGTTCTATAAGCTCCGCTGCTACTACATGGTGCTCTCCAGCTGCCTAAACAGAGAGGGGGGGGTCTGTCTGTAGAAGGCACAGTTTAATATGAATAAAAACATAAAGAAAAGGGGCTTGATTCTAAATTATATTATTAAAGCTAATTAAAAACTTATTGTTAAAAATAGAATAAAAACATTTCTTAAGTCATCCAGTCTTAAATATTTGAGGGGCACATGTTCCCTCAAGTTAAATAAGCATGATGCCTATGGATAAAATAAATTACAATGATCTGCATTCCAATCCCCTTAAAAAAACCTACAGATTCTCCCCCCAAAAGGTACTAGAGTGTATACCTTAGATATTTTATACACAAAAACACAAGATTAAAACAGGAATGACACAGGAGTTGATTTGCAAATGGTATGGACTACCAACTTTCAGTAAGAGATAGTAAGCTATCTCTACCAACATTTTATCCCAATGATTTGGAGACAAAAGCTCCATTGGTAACGCTGATGCCTCATAGACAGAAGGGCAGTTCTTGAGTCCAATACCTTGTGTGTATTGTTGATGTTTTAATCATTATCTACTACTTTTTGTTATTTCAACTTCTCTTAATACGAACTACTTTTTGCACATTCTAACTCGCAAAGATGTTTTGTTAAATTGGCTCTGGGTGGTGCAGTCAGCCTATCATAGCTGGTAGTTTATTGGTTATTGTGACAATAAATATATTGTGTTCATTATTTTTTTACACACAAATACGTGAGTATATATATATATTTTGTGCATTAAATCATGATTTCCATTTTTTCAAGTTAGCAGAGTTACTACACAATCTTTCTATGTACCCCCTGGAAAATGCAAAAGTATGCCCTGGTTGGGGCAGAAAGACTCCAGCAAAGTGTCTAAAGATATGATGAACCTCATCAAAAACTGTGTTAAACAATCACTGATAAACTCATTGTAGAAGACAATGAGAAAGCATATTGAACAGAAACATTGTCGCAGACATTTATAATGTGATTACAGCAAAGAAAAGCTTACAAATAATAAATGACTCTCTCCTTCACCTCCATCTTTTGCTGTGAACATGCAAATCAGAACATCTGCATTTGCATCTCACCTGTCTAAACAAGCAGGAATTAGCGGAGACAATCAGAACACATGAGGAGTGAGAGATGTGATGTGAACAGCACCTCTCCCCAGGCTGATAAATAATACAGCACTCTGGCTTTTTAAATAGAGTACACAGCCATTTATACACACACACACACACAGTCATACTTGATCACAGGATGAAAACCAGCTGAGATCCTGACAGATATTTGCTCATTGTGTTAAAACAGTGATGACACAGGAAGTCAGCCACTCACAGCAGGTTCTCTGATGTGAGACCACGTCACATGTTGATACATGTCATGTAACTTGACAAGATCATAATTCCCTGGAGAAGTTTCATCACAGCTTTTTCATCATTTAAAGTAAAAGTGCACTGAGCAGATTTTCAATGAACAAGTGAAGGCGCTCAACTGTAGAGGTATTCAAAATGTTGCTGTCCATGGTGCTGAACAGAATGGTGAGTAAACTGGGCTTATAAACTGTGTTATACATTAAAATACAAAGCACAAACAGCAACAACAAAAGCAAAAGCTTTTTAAATCACATCGTGGTCTTCTGCAGATGCTTTTGTCCAAAGTAACTTACACGTTTTACATACATATCAGGTGCAATGCAGGCTCTGGTTCTTGTTCAAGGACACTTCAACATGTAGACCAGAGCAGCTGGGATCAAACAATCAACCCTACAATTAAATTTATACAATATTGTCAAAATGTAGCCTAATTTATGGTCAACAGTCACTGTATAATACATATTACTGGGTGGAAATACATTCAAGAAAGTGAACTTGTACAAGCTGAAGAACATTTTAAAATCTCTGTGTGTAGATTTCATTTAGAGATTATAGCATCTTTCAAATTACTGTGATGGCATATTTTTTTGTTTTGTTTTTCGACCACCTTGGAGAAAACTTTTGTCAAAATAAAAAAAAAAATTCTAAATGCATAGGCCACACAGTTGCCACATGGCTGCAAGGGTCTGTGTGGGTCCACGTGATATAAATGTTGTCATCTGCCTATGTCCACACAGAGGTCCGTGCACAGCCCAAAATTTGTGACCACATAGACTGTATGCGCGCCAACTGTGCATGTGCCAGAAAAGCCAATTGGATGCTTGTATAATGTATGTGTGTACGATATTCCTCATCATTGGTCCTATTTTAATGCTATGTGCAGATGCGTCGACCGTGCATGCAGCCTGTTGCAGTTGCTCCTGCTTGTTTTCTTATTTTTTACAACTTTTTTAGCTTTCTTCTTTTATGATACTTGTTTAAATTTGTACTAGTAACTTATTTAAGCGGTGCCTGTTATGTATTTGCAGTAAAGTGCTCAAAAAGAAGCACCAGACAGAGGATAACATTTCATGTTTCTTTACTGTGGGCGCGCAATTCACAGCAACACACACTGCAACACTTCCTGTCCAGCAGTTCCATACCTATTGGCCTGGAATAAGATTAGCTTTCAGAACACAACATTTCCCCCTTTGTTAAAAGTGTTACTTCTACACCAAAACAAAGTGGGGTAACAGAAAAATGTTTTCAAAAACAAATATCCTATGTAGTGATAACCTGGGTGTTACTTCAACTATAACAAGAAGCAGAACTGTTTTTTTTCTTTGAACAACATTACAGCAACAGACTTATATGTCCCTCTTGTATTCTCAAGTGACATAGTCTTTGATCCAAGCTGGATGTTTTCTATTTAGCTGGCTCCTATTTTGTACACTGTCACTTGTAGCCAGCTCTGTAGGGCTCTGTTCTTCTGCTGGAAGAGTGAAGGTCTCCTGCAGCACAGACAGGTGTGAAGCATCCCAAGTCTGCCCATCAGTCAGTGTGTAGCTGTGAGGTCCTTTCTGCTGTGTCACTTTAAGAGGCTCATTGAACTTGGACTTTTTTATTAATTATTAATTATTGCTAATAACCAACCAGCTTACAATCAACAGCCCAACATTACTATTAATCTACTTTGCACGTTTCCATTTTTGCACTTTTGTCCATAATGTGATTCTACCTCACACATTACTTTTTGCACATTTCCATTTGTACATTTTTCTATTTACTTACTGTGTATTTATTATTATTACTATTTTATTTTATAGTAGTTTTAACCTTTTTACTTATTTACTTCCTTTTTACTAACTGCGTGTTGAGAAACTGAGCAATTGTAACAAAGAAATTTCCCTGCAGGGATCAATAAAGTTTTTCTGATTCTGATTCTGATTCCTATGTGCATCAACAATTGATGCGGGTGATGTCCTTCTGTCTTAAATAATTTTTTGGCCACACAACAAGCTGTAAACACAACATTAACAAATTATCACCATATAAAGATAGATGATACACATTCAGCACAGAGTGACATTAGCATTTATTATGAGTATTGTTTCCACTTGATTTATTTATTCATCTGATATTCATTTTCCTGTTAACTTGGCCAACTACTGTGGCTGCTACAGTAACAGCTCCACTTTCTTCACCAGCTAATTTGTCTGTCTGCTGTGTGGTTTTGGGCAGTATAGCATACAGGGGGCTAATCAGAGCTTTTCACTGAAAACAGCTGCCTGACGAGAGTTGTGGACTGTAAAACCAAAACAATGAGCTGAAAGAGGCTAAAACATTCCATGGAGCTGCAGAGTCAGGTGATAATTCTCTGTGAGTTTGTGACTACAAGCGACCAGTTTGACAATGCACTTTCCCCTTGCTAATATAAAAATATTGATTAGTGCAGCTTTAAAATTCCTCTGAGACTGAAAACAAAAAACTTACATACGTAAGCATAGCAGAATAAAAAAGACGAGAAGATGGGAGCTGAGAAAAAGAAAAAATGTAATTTTAACTTGATGAGATGGATATTATTAGGCAAAAAAAAACAACCTTACAAAGAAAGGAATTGGCAAAAACTAATGAAAGTGACATAAAATCCTGTGGCTTATACTTGTATTAACTTCTTCCATGCTAAATCAACATGCACCAAGTCACCAGCTGCTTTTTTTCACCTGCCAGCACAGAGCTTCACTGTGAGGGCGTCTGTTACAAAGTTATGTAATGAACTACAGAACAAATGATTGTATCAATATGAATTTGCCAGTATTTATGATACTCATGTACATGCTTTATAAACTAGAGTTTCAGCTTGGTGAATTATTCTATACTTAGCAAGACACTGATTCTGATTCTAATTTGAAATGGAGATCAAATACCCCTAATGTGCCCATTGGTTGTATTGCTGAATGACACTATAACCATGCTGACCTAGATAAAGCCTTGAAAAAAAGTGCTCTGCACCTTCAGACAGAAGCCATGTTTCAGTTTTAATTAGAGGGGAGAACTTTATCTCCCTCTCAGCCTCTTTCTGTTCCCCTCAGCCACCTGGCCAAGGCAGCAGCAGAATGTAAATTGGGTTCTGGGCTTTAATTGGATACTGTACATGCTGGGAAGGACCTACACACAACCACATACACACCACACACACATTCACATGCAGAGCTGCTGTCTTACATTGTAGGGTTGAACATGGACACAGAAAGCTGTGCAAAGCTGAGCGAATTGGCATCTGGGTGTCAGTGTCGCCATGCTTTCACATCCAACCTGGAGTACTTCTCTGCTGTCTCCGAACTGGAAGACGATGTCTACAGTTCAATAGCTTGTCACCAGTCAATAGTAGTAAATAACATAACATAACTCCAGTTATAGCATATTTATAATGTAAAACTAAAATGTTTCATACCATGTTTGGAACCGTTTTTCCATTTTCCAGTCTCCAAACATCATATTGCTTACCAGTACACTTAGTGGGATCATGGTTTTTTTTTCACAGGGAAAAAAAAAACAGAAAATTGAAAAGCAAAGATAAATAAATGTAAATATTCAAATAGACTGAATGTATGGTAAGATTCTGGTGGTTTGTGCCCTTTTACACAGGGTACATCCACCTCAGCAGTTAATGACTACTAGCTGAACAGGCACAAAAGTATCAATCCTGAAAAAAACAAAATTTAATTTTCCAGTTTTCCAAATTGAGAGAAATAATTGAGTGAACCAATGCTACATGGACTCATGTTGAGTGCCAGGTACGTTACTGTAATTCAAAAAGAAAAGACTTAAAGACAGACACTACGGAGACTCTAGCTCTCTGACACAGAATCTAGCTTAATCTTACTTTTTGAGGAGTAAACAAGCTTCTTGGATAAGCTCAACAAATTGGACATTTGAAAACATGAAGTCAGCCACTTGAGGAAAACTGGTGGTAGAATGGAGCTTAAAAATCTGGGTTTATAAAAGAAAATAACAAGCTGAAAGCCTCTGTGTAAGTTACTGTCAAGATCAATGAGGGATAATTCAATCCTCACTGGAATACCAGAGACTATAACAAGCATAAAGAACAGAAACTTAAAGGCTTTCTCAACAAAGAGACTTACCCTCAACAACATCTAACCCTAATCCTTCACCTGGACCCACAGTCTTGAAAAAAGAAAACCTTCACTGAATCTCCTGCATTTAACACAAAATCAAAATCAAAACCTAAACCAAGATCATCTTGGTTTCCATTTGTACTCTAGGTGTAGTCAAGGACAGCAGGTGAGTCTAACTGCAGACTGTTCATAGATACAAACATTACAAGCTGGCTGATACTGTGGAGGTACTGTACAAACAGGGTTTTGAGATACAGGCATGAGCCAAAATAGAGACTGAGAATGAGCTCCAGTAAGCAAGTCTCCAGCCAGCTTTGGACCAGGCTGATTGTGGCACGTCATTCATCAAAAGTCTGGCTTGAGATTTAGGTTGCTGCTTTGACAAGCCATTCTGGCTCCTTGGGTAAGACTCTAAAAGAGACACATTTATAATCAAGTCCTCTAAATTAAACAACAACACTGTAAAGTGTTTTCTGATCTGACTCCCCTATCAACAGGGCAACATCATTTGTCAGTACCTTCCAAAACAGTTACAAAAGTCCTTTGTGATCTAACACCATTATTAAAGTTCCCCTCCAGTCAAAAATGTGTGTTTTTTTAATGCTACTTCACGTGGATGTTTGAGCTTCATTGTGCAGAATGTGCAAAGTTTGTTTTCACATTCATTTGCTGAAGGAGGAAAGTTTCTCTGTACTCACCTTAAATCTGAGTTTAAGGCGTGTATCTACAAATATGATTTGTGACATCACAACTAGTTTGGAAGTCAATCGTGGTCCACCATGCAAGTGTGATGTGGCCTCCAGTTCACATACACTGAGCAGTTAAACTTCTGAAATGAAATATATTTGCATGTTCATAGATTTGGGATTTTTCAATGAGGGAGAAAGAGTAGAAGTAAGGATTTTAAGGAAATCAATCTTTTTTTGTGGAAAAACCATATCAGACACAAATTATTATTTAAAGCAGAGTATCTTAAAACATGTCCAGAGGAGATCTTTAAGGTTTGGTTAGTTTTAGGCACAAGTGTTCCTTTAAGATGCAAGGGTTAGTAAAAGAAAAGTTCAAACCAGTCACACATCCTTCAAAATGCCAATATTGTGTGTGTGTGTATGTGTGTGTGTGTGTGTGTGTGTGTGTGTGTGTGTGTGTGTGTGTGTGTGTGTGTGTGTGTGTGTGTGTGTGTGTGTGCATGTGTGCGTGTGTGTGTTTGTGTGTGATCTTTTTTGGGAACTCATACTTGCAAGGAGCCAGTTGCCTCTGTGAATTTAGTAGTTGACACTGACAAACTGTTGTTTATTCGGCATTTGTGTGTGGGTGTGTGTGTGTCTTGTGTGTGTGTGTGTACGCATGTGTGTGCTCTATCTTAGCTTATCGACACACACACCAGGAGACACACACACCCACTGGGAGATGCTTCAAAGCGTGGCATCGCTGTCGGCTGTATTGCTTTGTGTTTCATGTGTCCTCTATTTTTCTCCCCCCCACACCTCCCCCATTCTTTATTAATGGCCCAGATGTGGTGGCGGCACACGGGGAGCTCATTACACCAAAGACAACACAGTATGATTGTATCCATATTCAAACATTTTGGGAGGAGGCGCTTTCATGTAATATGTAACCGAACTAGTGTACTGCCTCTAAAACTAACAATGTTGCTTGTTCGACACTTTCCGCTCTGCATTTGATTAGGTTAGGAAGTGGAAGAGGAGCAGGAGGAAGAGGAAGAGGAGGTAAATTCATGCATTATGTAACTATGTGTAGCTGTGACTTGTGCAAGATTTTCCTCCACCTCCTGTTTAAGCAAGGAGGTAGGAAAGGAGGAGAAAGAGGAGGAAGTCAGAAGGATGAGATGAGGAGGAGGTTGGAGGAGGAGCAAATGGTGAAGAAGTTGGGAAGGAAAAGAAGTTGGTGGAAGACAAGTAGAGGGAGAAGGTGAGGAGAAAATAAGAAACAAGTGGGGGAGGAAGAGATGAAGGAGTAAGGTGAGGAGAAAGATGGAGTTAGAGAGATGCAGGGGAGAGGAGTAACAGAGAGGTGATGAGGACTAAGAGAGGGTGGACAAGGAAGAGAGAAAGAAAAGATTAAGGTGAAGGACAGGAAGAGAAAAATATGGTGGAGGAGGAGGTGAAAAAGCAGAGAGATGGGACAGACTGTAGGAGGAGGTGAGGAAAATGAAGTGAGAAGAAAAGGTAAGAACTAGAGATTAGGAGAGGAGGAAGAGGTGATGAAGAGTAGAAGTTGGAAGAAGTGAGGGAGGAGGAGAAAAAATGAAAGAGGACAGGGGGAGGAGCAAGTATAAGAAAAGAGGTGAGAAGGAGGGAGATGAGAAAAAACAGATGAAGAGGGAGATATTGAAGAGGAGGTTGGAAGAGGTTGACGGGGGAGGATGATGAGGAAGACAAGAAGTGGTAGAAGGGGAAGAGGAAAGAAAAGTGGAGAGAGTGGCAGAAAAAATGGAGGCCAAGAGGAGAGAAAAATCAAAGAGAGGGATGAAGTGTGGGTGGGAGGAGGTGAAGAAAAGGAGGTGAGGAAGAGGGGGAGGTGGGCGTCGGGAGTCAGAGTCACTTTCATCAAAGAAATTTGTTGTGTTGATCGGAGGTGTGAATGCAGCAAACCTGACAAATCTCTCACAAACCCATCCAAAACACAAGGTGATTGTGTGTGTGTGTGTGTGTGTGTGTGTGTGTGTCACACCCTAGGGGACAGTCAACCTTTCCTGTGAACAGTCTTTATCAGCCTCCATGTTTGGGTTTGTATCTCCACTACATGATCTGCTGTTATTCGCCTCCTGCTATTCACCATGGTGCTGGGAGTACAGGAACAGAGATCCTGTGTGGACACCAGTTAAATGACTGCAGACTGATTTCCATGTGTTTCCTGCACCATCTGGCCTGTGGAACAGAGCCCATGATGTAACATGGCACAAGCGTTTTATCTTGATTGGATATTGCCTGTCACCTGCTGCCCATTCAACCAATTCAGTGTGGTGTTATCCTTTTTTTAAAATTATTTCTCTCTTGAGTAAATCCTTTTGTTGCACTGATCTTTTCATGGAAGATCCAATAAAAGGCTTTATTTCTGCATGCGATAAACTTTAGCCAAATGTATGTGGACACCTGCATATTACATCCATACTGTATGTGGTAGTTCATGTCATTCCAAAAGTATGGGCATATCTGCTGCTATAACAGCCTCCACTCTGGTTTCAGATTTTCCACTAGTTGTTGCCAGTTGTAGCCTGTTTGCAGAGATTTGCTCCCATTCAGACACAAAAGCATTGGTGAGGTCAAACACAGATGTTGGGTGATAGGGTCTGGCTCACAGTTGGTGTTCCAGTTCATCCTAAAGGTGTTTGATGAGGTTGAGGTCAGGGCTCTGTGCAGGTCAGTCATGTTCTTCCACACCAAACTAAGAAAAACATTTCTTTATGGAGCTGGCTTTGTGCATGGGGGCAAAATCATGTTTGAACAGGGAAGGGCCAAACAAACTGGTGCTACAAAGATGGAAGAACACTATTGTCTAAAATATCATTGTATGCTGCAGGATTAAGATTTCCTTTCATTGGAACTAAGAAGCCCAAACTGTGAAAAACATCCCCTGACCAAATGTGCACAATAGAATATGGAAAGTGGTGTCAGCAGTGATTTGTCCTGGACTCTCCAGCACCCTATGGATGCAGTCTTTGAGTTTCGTGGGAGTGACTTTATGCATTTTATGCTTTAAAGGGAGTTGTTCTCAGCTACTTTAAATGCAACTGAAACAGCTTGAAATAAAAGTTAAAATCTGTCAGAAACAGAGATCCAAAAGTTTGCAATTTCTAAACTATAGTCCCAAACGTTTGAATCAGCTCTTAAACATTTACATAACTCCATACAGGATGATCTGATCAAAGGCCAATAAACACACTGGCTGTATCTGAAATCACTTCCTTGTTCACTTATTCACTGTTCCCTACATGATAGACACTAAATAGTTCGCTCAATAGTGAGAAGAAAATAAATCAATCATATCAGACACTCACTAATCATCATCATGTTGCATCATCACCATCAGCTGTAGAGTCGCACAACAGCAATTTTCTATAATCTATAACATGTGGAGCATTGCATTGTGGGAGTGTTAGCAGGAAGTAGTGTGCATGTTATGGACACTACTTTTTTCTTTGCATTGTGGAATTTTTGAGGGCACTATATAGTTGATACACACTTAGAATTCGGACACTCAAATAAAATGGCGAGGGTAAATATAGTGCACTATATAGTAAATAGGAAGTGATTTCAGACACACACACGTGCACCTGTTTGGTGTTTCATTGACTCTGTGTGCCGCGGTGGGAGCAGAGGCACAGTAAGGAGAATATCTCTGGCAAGATTCACCATGTTTGGTGGTTTCTGCTGCCCACCTTCATCAAACCAACAGTGCATAAAGCATTGCACTGATATATTATTCGATGACACTCCAACATAGTTCTTTTGAAAATGTTTTCAACTTAAATAAAGGGACATTGGACCTTATTGTAGTGTTGTTTTTCATAAAAAAATCTAAATCATGTCAAAGTCAGTTACCTTTTAGCACTGCTCTTTCACATTCTCCCCCTAAAATTTGCCTTGTTTTTTACCTTGTGCTGGTGTTTTCACATTCAGCCTTTTTGAATCTGCCAGTGTGTATACGTGTGAACATGTGTCCAAGAGTGTGTGTGTCTGTGTTTGCATGTCTACTAAGGTATCATGAGCGGTTCAGTGGAAGCTGCTGTATTATGAGCGGATATGAGGTGAGGAGACCTGCTTGTTTATTCAATCTGTGGCTCCACCGCTTCAAATCAAATCTCCTGTAATTAACTTCATCATGTGTTGAAGTTCAGGATGTTCTCAGTGGGCACTGTGTGTGTGTGTGTGTGTGTGTGTGTGTGTGTGTGTGTGTGTGTGTGTGTAAACGGAAAATGAACATACTGTATGTGTGTGTGTGTCTTATGGAGGAATACTGGTGATGCTGATTTGAATGGCTGTGTGCAGAGATGTTTCCCGTTATACCTGCGCTTATGCCACAATTACATCATACAGGATGGAAAGTAGTGATGAGAAATTTCCATGTTTACAACTAACAAGAGTCAATGTTTCCGGACAATGCAAGACAGTTTGATTGCTGTGTTTGTAATGTGTTAAAATATACTGTGCATTGTCAATATAACACTGTATCCATTAATGTAGTGTTTAATTTCCTTGCAGCTATGGCTAACATCTTTCTCCATATCATTTAGTGCCAAGTCTGTTTCTTTTGTGCCTCCATGTTGCTCAGTGTTGCTGGTAGATGTACGTTTTCAATCATGCCTGTGATTGCTGACAGTCAGTATTTTATAATCAGTTAGCCTGGTACAGACTACAATGTGCAACTGCTGTTTTTTTTTTAAGTCTTCCAATCTGAAGAGAATTTTCAAAAAGCTCCCATTATTGTGGATTGAAGGAGAGAAAAAGGGGCAATTTCGAATGCATCCACATTAGCGTGGACATAGCCTCAGAGACATAATGACATGAGGGAGGAAATCAGACAGTGAAGTGCTGAAATCTCCCTGGAGACGGATGGAGAGAAAAGGAGACAGTTTCCACTTATTCCCCCTCGTCTGACCCTTTCTTCAACCGCCCGTCTCCCTTCTCTCTCTCTCTCTCTCTCTCTCTCTCTCTCTCTCTCTCTCTCTATCTCTGTCTGCCTCTCAGTGCTGCACACACACATTTTCAGTGTCCACACACAGCTCTGACATGCAGACACATATAGCCCACAGCATGCTGGGTAAATACATGACTAGACACACAATAGAAACTGAGCATGAGGATGCATACAAGTGCACACACACACACACACACACACACACACACACACACACACTACTTTTGGGGACATTACATAGACTTAGATTCATTTCCTGGAGACTTACCCTAACCCTAACCTTAACCACTGACCCAAACATGCTTTTTCCCAATTGGGGACACGGTTTTTGTCCCCAATTAACTGGTCTTTAGTCTGAAATTTGTCTCCGAAATTAGCCTATGACACACACACACACACACACACACACACACATACACACAGTTTTGTTAGCAACTGTTTGCGTATATTTAGATGCTTTGTGGGCTCAGTCTGTGAGACCTGTGTATACTTGATACAAATTACCGGAGTTTTATCGGAAACCACACTGTCTTCTTCTTCTTGCGTTTGCTCAGGTGAGGTCCAAATGAGTGTTCAGACTTAAGCAGTTACATACAAAGTCAATGGAAAGATGAGAGCCAACATGGGCTCATTGTAGGTGGCATGAATTAATGTAAAGACACATCCAGACTTAAAAAATGTTCACATTTAATGAAACACTTGTGCTTATATTTGACTCCATGAACATACAGATACAGGCTCTGTGCAATTAGTAAACTGTTTGAGGTGAATAAACATGGACAGCATAAACAGTCTAGCAGTCAAATTTGCCTTTATGTTGAAACTGATTACATGTAGTATTACATGTCGCCCCATGTAATACTTGGGTCAACAGCAAAGTATCTGAACATCATATATGATTCTGACAACTTCTGATCTGATTTTTTTTTTATTCATGGTCCCCAGAGAATGATTCTGAATAATTTTGATGACCTCTTTCTGTTCTCTTGTGCCACCGTCAGGCCAACCAACTGTTTGACAGAAATCCTGAAAATTAATGACCAGATTTTCATGTAACTTACTTTGCATTAGTGCTCAAACAGTCAATCAGCAGAAAATGATTCAATCCTTAATCCAACAGGTGATGACTTATTAATTGTTATTTTTAAAAAAGTGATTTATCAAGTAAAAACGCCAAACATTCACTGTCTGCATGTTTGAGGATTTGCTGCTTTTTTCTGTTTAATATCATTGTAAACTAAATATGTTTGGGTTATGGCTCGTTAGTTACACAAAGCAGGAAATCTGAAAATGTCACCTTTGGCTATGGAAAATTGGTAAGGTGTTTTACAGACTAAATTAAGAGTTTTCCTGTAGCGCCACCATGTGGCAAAAAACTTCCACACGAGAAATATCACAATCTAACGGGCAGATTGACCTGAAATATTCATGCTCCTCAGAGGATGAACCTTTAGATTGTGATGACCCCATGACCTTCCCTCTAGCACCACCCTTAATTAAATTTGACATTTTTAGCATTCACATATAGGATTTGCATTTAAATTTGTATTTTATTTGTTCATTCAATCACTTTCTAATTCTAGAAGGATGTTTTAGTCTTGTTTACATAATTTAGAAAAAGTGAGTTCAGTGCTGTCTTCCAGCATCATCAAGCTTTACAGTGATTCAGATTCAGAGTGGAACCACAATGTTTTACTGTCAGGCAGTGTAGTTTCTCTGGTCAACCACAGTCCTGTATTGTGGCTACATGAGGCGCTGAGCGGACAGAACATTTTGGGTCTTGTATTTTGCTCAGGGGCACCATCTTACTGACTGAAGTGAAATCATTTCTTATTCATTTTCCACAACCATTTTCCCACAGACAATTGGGGGATTTTACAGACCTTTACGTTTTCTTTTTTCTGCATCCTTTCTTCTCTTTCCCCACATCACCTCCATTTTCTGGTCTTGATATCAAATAAAGATGAAGGTGTTGCTCTAATTGACATTGTTGCCAATGAATCATTTAGCAGTGTTAGTCTAACATCCCAGATTCCAGGTCAGTGCGTCTCACTACACATCCCGCTGCCAACAGGGTTTAGCCTGGATCAGCCTGCCTGCTGCAGACTGGCATTGCTGTGTCTTTGCTGCTGCTGTTGCCAACCAGCAAACGCCAAATGTTTTCTCTGCTCCGACCATCCCTCGGGCGCAGAGCTCTGATATGTGCAGGCATTTTCCCTGGAGCAGAGAAATGCTGAGGGGGTGGAATGTTTTAGAGAGGGACATGCATTTACCCCTCCTGTTGGTTGGGCAGGATTATTGTTTTTGTCAGTGTGATTTCCAGTTATTTGGTTTCACACACGGGCAATATTAGAATCTGTGATTAAAATATGCATTTTCAGGAAATACATTGCACATAATTACAAATCAATCTTTTCTTTTCTTTGGTTTGCACCCTTACATTTTCTGTCTTTTAAATGCTTTTTTAAACGGTGACTTTACTCTATGTGATTATATTATGCTCATTTGATCATTAGATAGATGGATAGATTTATGGTAGAGAGACACTATATTTTTAAGATTTCAGTTGTTTACTGTGTTGTGGTGGATTTTAAGACAGGAAATGACCAAAATAACCAAAAAGAAAAGAGTCTAATCCTTTGATACATTATGTGTTCATATTTGTGTAACTTTACAGTCAGTGTAAATTCTGCTTAGTGCCAGTGGATGGTAAAGGGTTAAACAAAATAAAAAGAGAATTACATTTTTAATTCCTGCATACTTACAAAAGTATTTGGCTTGCTTGCAAGTTCATAACTGCATAAGCTTGACTGATTTTCATGTACAGTATACAGCTAATAGCTAAATATAGCTAAGCACATTCACAAGTCTGCAAAGTGGAATTCAAATATAACTTCTGCGCATTCTAATGCTATCAAATCATACAATTATGTTTTTATTGAGCTCCATACCTGTCTTTCACCTGCCCCTTATTGCATCAAAGTGTTAAAGAGTTTAAGTTTGTGTCTGTATCTGTGTGAGAGAAAAAAAAAAGATTTGAAAGGATAAATGTCAGGTTTCAGAACATGACTGTGCTTTTGTGTGTTATTGTGTAATTTTTTTTACTGTTATGGATACGATTATTTCGTATATTTGAGTCCTTGTGTTTGTGGGTATGATTCTGTATGAGTCTCGTGTCTGTGCGCGCTGCAGTGTAGCAGTCAGTAAAAGTAGGTCAGGAGAGAAGGGCTCCCTAGAAGACGATGTGAACTTGTCACCTTGAATCGCGTTAGAAACTGCTGAGGGAGGAGAGAGGGAGAGACAGATGAGAGGGAGAGGAGGAGGAGGAGAGGGGAGGACCAGAAAGGACAGGGGAAAGAGAGGAGGTGGAGGTGCAGAGCGTGAAGAACTGATGAAGACAAACAGCAGGAATATTGAATGGGAGGCGGAAAAAAATTCCACCCGATTGTCACGTGTCTGTCCTCTTTATTTAGTTTGGACACAAAAATGCCATCATAAACAATATTTCATATTACAGCAAAAACATATCAAAACTGCTATTGTAGGACATCTTCATGAAAGGGGATATATTATGCTTTTTGTGATTTTCTGTTATATACTATTATGATGTTGGATATCTATGTCAAACATGGTCAAAGTTCCAAAACTTGAGGTTAATGTATGTTGAAATGCTGCCTGCTTTTTTTCTACCTTGTCAACAAGCTGACATCGGCTTGTCCCACATGCCCATAAATGGCCGCCTGTTCTGTAGTCTTGGTTGCTAAGGTTGTTGCTAAGGTTTTTCCATGTGTTGTTTACATTGTCCACTCTCGGATTCCAGGTAGAACATGTATGGATGGATTTGAGAAGTTGACATTTCGAGTAAAGAACGAGAAAAAGCAGTGAAATCTACTTTAGTTTGTTTCATGGTTTGTTGACGTAGCCTCCAGAGCCGAGGGAAGTCTCCTGAGGGGCAGCTCCCAAGACCTGGCCAGTCAGAACAGAGTGGGTTCATCAGGAAGGGGGCTTTAAAGCGACAGAAGCTAAAACAGCCTGTTTCAGACAGAGGCTGAACTGAGGGGCTGCGCTGAATAAGGAGTTTCTTAAACTAAATCATGCAAAGATATTCCAGTAGAGCCCCAGATTAAAAATATAGACCTGAAAATGTGCAGAATGTGAATGAAGAATAAAGAAAAAATCTTTATTAAAGCCACAATTTTTTTTTCCCTTCTTATTGCTTTCACATAAGTTACAATTTGTTACACATTCTTTAAAGGTACCCTGGGGAGTTTTTTCTACAAACAAGTTTACATCAAAATAATTTTGTGTTTTTATGAGGGAGGCCTAAAAGAAGTGTTAAATGTATTTCTTCTCTCATAAAACATTTGTAAACCTGTTTTTTCTGTTTTGTTTTGTTTTGTTTAAATCCTACATTTTTTACATTACCGTTTGCAGGTGTGTTGCTGCTTTGTTGGCTCATTACCGCCAACACCTGTCAATTAGGGAAATAGCATGAAACCATCTGCAGGAATGTTTACTATATTATTTGCGGACACATGCATGTGCATCCTCGTGCACAATATACAAACCAAACAGGGACCTGCTCATCACAACATTGCACCATAGCACTGTTACAGGTCAAAGTGATACTTTTGATAGTGGCACACAATCAAATATGTTATGTGGAAGTATGGCTTGTTATGCCAAACCCACTGAGAATCATCACCAGTTATGCAGCTTTTAACCTCTTTTAGCTAATTGTTTGGTTCTCCTGCACGTAGACTGTATATGGTTGAGTCTTATGGCTCTCAACAACCCTCCATACATAAAACCCAACTATTAATTCAGTCAGCTGATTTTGAGTTAGGTTTTGTCTTTTTTCACAAACATCTATAGTGTTACATATATTTTAGTCAATAAAAAGACTTTAAGTGTATAATTTCCAGTGTCTAGACATATAAGATTTTGTCTATTTTTCATTTTGTTTATTTTATTTGTAATATTATTCACTATTATAAGTTCTATTTTATGTAATGTTTACAGTAACCTTTCAACAAACCTTTTAAAAACTTCCAGCAATAAACTTGATGATGATGACAGTGATATCCAAAAAAGTTGACCAGTTGGCATGAAGGCGCATAAAGAAAATCAAGACTCAAAACAAATCAAATTCAGAAATTAAGCCATGTGATGGAACTAGACAATGTTGGTATTTGTTTATCACAGCATGTTTCAGGTTAAATTGTGACATAAAAGAAGGAGAAGATGAGATGTGGAGAGTAAATAACAAAGAGTAAATCAAGAGGAAGAGGAGGGTACTGGTCCTGGACCTGTGTAACTGGTTCACACTGTCTACCCTTATAATATCATATTAATATCATATAACATATAATAGCAATGTTAATCTGTCTCTTTTCATTACTCCCCCTCCTCAATGCTATTAACATACTGTACACCCACTCTACCTCAGTGTCACTGAAGCAATGGTCAAAGAGTTAAAGAACAACAAATGATGGAAGATGGAAAGATAATAACACATGAGATCATAACTGACATCTTTTAAACCCTTGATAGCTGAAGACAGCATTGAGGAGAGAAGTAGAAGGAGAAACAGGATACAGATGGAGAGATGAAGGGAGGATGACTGAGACAATGAGGCGCAGATGCTCATCTGATCTCAGACATAAACACACTGAGGGATTTGTTCAAACTTTGAAGTGAGGGAATGTTCTGTGTAAATAGCACTGGTACAGGAGTCACTCAGGGGCTGTGCACAGCTGACTGGATTTTGCATTTGGATATAAACATGGTAAATCCATTAACGTTAAGGTCACTGGGTAATGGACATACTATGTACAGGAGAGCTCAGACGCTATGGCTGTCCTCAATGGACAGATTTGGATGAAAGAACCAACATTTTTAAGATTCTCTGTAATGCAGCTGGTGACCATCAGAGACATGGCACCACATATAAACCTGTATGGTTACTCTGTACTCTTATTGGTAACATATTCTGATAAAATAACCATCTTCTGCCTTCACTCTGCATGTAGGTGTGTAGCTTTCCTGTGTAAAACAATTTGGCCTTTGGGGTTTTTAATGGAAGTAATTCTCACTTGTAATGTAAAAACAATATTTGATGAAACAGAGTAACAAGAAAACTGAATTCTCAAAAGTACAGACTGTCAAATTATTACATTGACTCTAATGGCAGAAACAACAGAGAAAAAACAGTAAGTCCCCATAAGTAATTGATCTAGTAACCATACACAGTTCACATAGAGTAACAGTTAGCTTCAACAGCAACAACAATTACTTAGAATGTTGTATTACCAACACATTAAGGTGGCTGTATACTCCTTCAGACGTGCTTGTTGGATGGTGGAAATGCCCATTAAACCGTTTGGGACGCTGTTGTTCAAGAGGTACAGTACATCCATTAATCACAGGGTTGGTGGTTCAATCCCTTGGTTCTCCTGCCCACATGTCAAAATGTCTTTGAGCAAGTCATTCAACCCTAATTCCTCCTGATTGCTAGGTCAGTGCTCAGCGCCACCATCAGTGTGAGTGTTTGTTTGTGTGAATAAGAGGCACATTGTAAAACATGTTGGTCTAAAAGCGTCTTTATATATAAACACTGTCCATTTACAAATCCATTCACCACATAGCTCATTTGAGTTGAACTCAGCTCAAAAGTTCAACAGAAATAATTCATTGCTAAGAATATTCCACAGTTCAGTTTTGAATTCAAATCTGAAATCAAAAATGAAACAAAAATTTTCCATTCACCACTTAGTCACTGATTGGTTGTATTGTTCTGATATTAACTCTAGTTGGTCACCAGATTGTCAGTCAATTCAAATGAGCCAGACAGGACACAACTACTGTTTATTGTTACCATGGTGATTAGTTACATTTAGACCATACTGCTGCTGAGATGTACATCGTCACAATAATACACTTTGAATAAAAAATCTGTACATGTGCATTGAGAAGGAGGGCTTGTCTTTACCGAGGTTAGAAATTTGGAGCCACGGCTGAGGCTGTGCACTAAATCCTGGCTTAGTGAGGCTAACGAAGAAAGCCCTAAACCCCTTCAACCTGCTCAGCCGAGAAACACGATCATGTCAAATTTAGTGAAGGGAGAGAGAGAGAAAGGCACAGAAAGAGAAGGAAGGATGATGGAAACAGAAGGAGGGAGAGGTGTGTGTTGTGAGAAAGTTTCGTTCAATGTTTGGCTCAGTCCGCCCTGACTGTCACAAACCTGACCTGCGTGTCTTTGGATGGTGGGAAATATCAGAGGGTCTGGATCAAAGATGAGGAGAATTATTTGGTTATGAGGGTTTATTGTTTGTTCATTTAATGTATGCTGTGGATTTTCCGCATTATGGACAATACATTAATACCAACTAAATAACATCATCATGGAACATAAGGTAAAGATGAGAGATGACATCGTTTGTCTGGGGAACAAAATCGTAAAAAGACAACATAATAATAATAACATAATAGCAATAGCAATAAAAAAAACATAATAATAACAAAATAACTAACACCAACATATGATGGACAAAACTGTATTTCAGTTAAAACAGCTGCAGACATATGCAGTATTTACCCAGAGCTGTTAGTTACATAAAAGCAAAGGTCAGCTCAGGCAAAAGATGTCACTGCTCATTGATCCTCAGTTCCGAGCTGTGATGACATTCTGTGATAAAACTGTCTGATCCTTGTTCCTCCTTCAAGATTCGATTTTCACTTTACTGATGTTTCAAATTGCTTATACAAGAGAACTGTACTGCACATAATAAGACCTGTACAGCATGTTTTAGGGGAATGTCAAGATAAGAACATGTGGGTATGTAAAGAAAGCAATAAGCCAAAAATCCATAATAATAGCTTTTAATACAAACAGCCACTTATTTCATGTATCCATGCTCGAAGGTTTTTAGCAACCAGAAGTGGCAAACCAGATGAAAACAAAACATAAAACACAATAGAAAATAAGACTTGCATGTACCCTGAACATTTCAGTGGAAAAACAGACGTCAGCTGCTCTGCTGCTTTGTCTCTCAGCCCTACTGTACATGCAGTCACTGTGTTATGGCAAGCTGCAACAGAAAATAACAGTAATTCAGGTAATGATAGTGAAATAGCAGGATGGGAGACAGCGGTTTAGCTGTTCCTTAAAACAGAGGCTGCAAAAAACAAGAAACCAAACCGAAAAAAATGGAAGGAAGGTGGGAAAGAAAGAGGAAAAGAAAAATGTGTCCAATGCTGTTGAGAAGATGTCAAACAAGATGTGAAATGATTTCTGTTTTCCTGACCAGGATGTTTCAGGTCTGGTAGCTCTGAGCAGACATGAAAGGTGGTGAAACTGCTGTCTGAACGCTTTTATCAAATCATATGACAAGGCCTTCTCAGTCACTTTGAGGGAAACATGATAGGCACATCCCACCTATTATTAAAACTGAAAATTCTGCACTCATGTTGCAGGTAATAAAAACCTGACTGTTGGCTTTGTTTTGTACTAACAGAACTAAATCTGGGTCCTATTTCATGAGCTCACTGCAGTTGTGTCTTCAAAGTCTTAAAAAAAAAAACGTGTTAAGGAGCAGGTCAGGTTGACACCACCGTCACCTGCCAGCAGTCATTACTGGTTTCATTTAACCATATTAGATCCAGGCGATATTTTTCAAACTTAAACCAAGTAGTATTAGGTGCCGACACTTAACCAAATCTCAGCCATGAAGAGACGATGGCAGATCAGAAAAAAGTTCATATAGTTCAGGAAGGTACTGGAGTACTTGTTATTCATCAGCGTTATTAGTAAATAAAACCTGTAAATTCCTGAAATCTGTAATATGGACTGAGGTAAAAAAAGAGCTCTATCTATCTATCTATCTATGTGAATCTTTTCAAACTTTTGTCTTTGAATTTGACTGAAAGTAAACCCAGGAAGTAGCCAGCTGGAACAGCCATTATAGCTAAGTGCATTGGGATACAGCCAGGAAACTTGCCTGCTAACCTAACCACCCTGCATATACAACCGCACATCCAGCTTTCTTAAATGTATGAGGCTGACTTTCACTGCAGTTATACTGTCTTCTAAGAAAACTCAAAAAGCTAAGTGCAATGGTGGATTATCCTGTGGACTATTATGAGGAAGACTGTAGGTCATTTCACTTTGATGGCCAACTGTACCGTGCTGCTTTAGTTTGTTCTGTCTTGTCATGCTCCCTCTTATCTAAGTCTTTCTTAGACATGTCAGGAAATTGGCTGCATAACTTTGTTTGAACATCAATAATATAAAAAGAAATTCCTCCTAACATTGACACTAGCAACAACCAGCTTGATCAAAGTCTGAATGAATGCTGTACACATGTAAGTGCAGTCTGGACCAATCAGTTATGTTCAACAATACAAAGTCCTTCTAGACAGTTCCTGGACCATGAGGAAGCACTCGGGAGAATCTTTTTTTTTTTTTTTTGATACAGCAAATGAAAACTAGAACTACGTTCCTGCTGTTAAAATTCAGGTAATAGTCCTAAAGTGCCTAAAACACCTCCTGTGGAGGAAAAAAGCCCTGAAAGAACATGTACATACGCTCTTTACTTGCAGAAAACCTCCACACATCCTGGTTCCATATGTCTGAGCACAGACTTTCCTTGATGGACACAGTTCAGGCATTCAGCATTTTGTGCCTCCAGTCCAGGAAGCACTGAGAGTCATCTGAATCAATAGGACAGAACCTGTTACTCCCCATTAACGAGGCGTTGTATGTGTGAGCACTAATTAGCCTCCATTACCTTGGATAAGAGCTGCAGAGAGAGGAGAGCATCAAAATTTAATGAGCCTCTTGTAGCCACTCTGAATATTTGCTGTGTTTTAAGTGCTGCATCTAACTGTCTCTCTCTCTCTCACTCTCTCTCTCTCTCTCACACACACACGCGCAGCTGGTGCATTCAGATAAATAGGCAACTTAGTCGATGCAAGTGATATTAGGTCAAAGGAAAACATCATGTCCACTTCAGAAGGGCTGCTTGTTTCTGGCTATGAGCCATTTGTAAGTCACATTTACTTATGGAAACACTCTGGTTGAGTGCAGGGACGGTGTACATGTTCTCTGGGTGTTGCTTTGCAAAGTAAATTCTCAAAAATAAATGATGAACTGAGGGTGGGTGTCCCAAGGTGCAATTTGGCTCAGTCAATTTGATTTGTGGTACCTAAACTGATGTCTTGAAATTGTTGTCTTGTTAAATTTTAAAATCTAAAATCCAAAGATATTCAGTTTACAATTATATAAGACACTAAAGCAGTAAATCCTCACAAATGAGAAGCTGACTGCTGGAATCTTAATAAGTGACTGAAATATTAATATTAATTATCAAAATTGTTTGATTTTTGATTAATTTTCTCATGATCGATCTTTCGATTGACTAATCTTTCCACCAGTGAAATATAATTTTTTCTTTATTTTGCTTTTTAACCAAAAAGAACCATAAAAAAAGTAATTGGCTATGACAAATGATTGTTTACAGCAGCTGGAATCTGCTGAAAATAAAGTTTGTTTTTATACACACATTCATCTTTCTTGTGCTTTTTGTCAAATATCTGAGAATCAGAATTGTAACTGAAATCAAAATCAATGAACTATAAGAGATACCCAACCCTAGAATGATGGCATCTTAACCAGGTTTCTCAATTTTTGAGGGTTTGAAACATTTATTCTAACCCAGTTATGACGCATACAGATATTGACCAAAACTCAGGTTACTTCAAACACCTCTCACAAACTTCATAATAATAGTGACATTTTCCATAAGAGACCGCTGTGGAAGATTGTGCTGTGTTTGATGAGTATCTGATAAACCTCAGACAGACCCGCACACACTTCAGACAGAGTGTCTGCCTCCTGGGCCACTAATGGACACAGAGAGCAGCGAAGATCAATACAACCAGACACACAGCTGCCTGAGAGAGAGAGAGAGAGAGAGAGAGAGGAAGTGGTCTAGCTAGAACAGAGTAATGGACCTTGCTGGTGGCTTTAGTTTGTATTGCAAGTGGTGTCCTAAGTTACAATAAATTTCATATTTTCAGGATAATTAATGGTTTGTCATCTGCTGCCTTTCTTCAACACCATCTGATAATAAGCAGATATAAGAGTTAACAACTATAACTTCTCCTGTGGACGCCCATAAGAGGAGGATGGTGTGTAAATGACTGACTTCCACGGGTACAAACACGTGGCATGTAAAGGTCCAGTGTGTAGGATTTAGTGGCATCTAGTGGTGAGGTTGCAGATTGCAACCAACTGAATACCCCTCCCCTCCCCCTCCCATTCCAAGCGTCTAGGAGAACCTACGGTGGCTACGAAACTCGCGGAAAAAAAAAAGCGAAAGACCCTCTCTAGAGCCAGTGTTTGTTTTGTCCGTTCTGGGCTACTGTAGAAACATGACGGTGCAACATGGCGGGCTCCGTGGAAGAGGACCCACTCCCTATGTAGATATAAAGGGCTTCTAAGGTAACAAAAACACAACAATTCTTAGTTTCAGGTGATTATACACTAATTAAAACATACTTATGAATATTATATTGCATTTCTGCCAAGTCTGTTCCGCTAGATGCCACTAAATTCTACACACTGCACCTTTAAAACACCGTGAAAACATTGCTACTGAACATAATCCACACAGCCGCAGTTACATTTCCATCAAGTCATATTTGCTAAACTAATGAGGAGGATATAAAAGAAGTGGAGAGGGAGAAAGAGAAACTTTATTAGGCCATCATTGCCTCATACTAATACCAAATATAAATAAAAAGAGATACAGATACAAACTTACCACTTAGTGAGAGCTTTGGCCCTGTTTAAACTGTCATAGCATGGAATGATTAATATCAGTGTCAGACGTGATGTGTCTTACTTTCGTTCTGTTGTTTTTTTGTGGCCGTCAAAGGTAGGTTTTTACTGCTGATAGACAGAAGCTGGGACACTTGGTTCTAATGCTCAGCTAAAATGATGAGAGAGAGGCAGCTGAGCTGAATGCACACTTAAGTGCACCGTCATATCTAAAGTCAAGTCATCTGGTCTTTTGCTTATTGCTCCTGCTGACAGGAGGTGGCAGCAGGGGTGAGTGGATGTCTGTCTTTGCCAGATAATATCTTTATGGCCTGGTAGCCAACACTGCAAGGACCGACATCAGGTCACAGCCCGGCTATTGAGCTGTGGCAGTTGTAGCAGGGGAAATGAGGGGCAGTGCCCCTGTGGCAACAAGCCTGGACCCCTTATAGTCCCCCTAAAATGCAGTGGGCTATTATCTCAGGAACCAAGGCAAGCCAATAACTATCACTGTCATTTTAATGAAAAGATTTCATAATTTCCTTTGTCAAATAACAGGCACTTCTTATCTCGTCTTTGCAGCCATATCTTCCACATTTTTCATTGAGTTTTCTCAAATGAGTGAAACAGTGCCCCTCTGGGTTGTAACTGCTGGTAAGTATCACACAGTCTGTGTGGTCAAACATGATGTTGCAGCCTTTCCAAAATCTACCGCAGTGAGAAAAGGAGAAGTTGACATCCTTTGATTCAAAAGTCAAGTATCAAATAGTCAAATGTGGTTATTGTCATGTCACTGTGAAACTGTAAATGGCCTCACGGCAAACAATAGAAAGTTAACAACATAAATTAAACAACCGGGAGAGTAAGCTTGTTCTCCAGTGTTGCTAATGGTGTTTTAAGACTAGTTAGCTAGCAGCGACGTGGTCTGATCATCACAGGAACATATGGTGGGATATATAATGACATGGATATTTCATCTCCATTAATGGAGACATATTATGCTTTTTGATTTATATAATATAATTAGAATTATATATTGTTATGATGGTGGATGTTAAACATGGTCAAAGTTCCAAAGGTTAACATATATAGAAATGTTTCCTGCAAGTCAAAAGCCAGGGCTTCAGCCTGCAACACTTTGGAGTTTTTTCTACCTTACCAAGAAGCATGCCCATAAATTGCTAAGGTCATTGCCTGTTTCATACAGAGGCTGAACTGAGGGGCTGTGTAAAGGGCCAGTATGAGGTGAATAAGGAGTTTTTTGAACTGTGAATAATGCAACGATATTTCTGTGGAGTCCCAGATTAAAAATAGACCTGGAAATGCACAGAATATGTCCCCTTTAATGAAAGCAGAGTGGACTTTGATGTCAAATAACATGAGTCAGATACATCTTGAGGACAAACTCAGACAATTAAAAAAAAGAACTATGAACAGCATTCTGTGAGCCTTGTACACCGCAAAGTTCTCCACAATCTGCTTCTTAGATTTCTGTGTAACCAGACCACTTAACCTCTCTTGTCCCACTGTGCTCCTCAAAGTTTTCAAAAATATTGAGCACTCAGCTACTGCAGCCACACCACAGCGTCTCTGCTGCAGCTGCCGGTTTGGTGCCTTTCTTGTGTTCCATTCTCACACAGTATATCATGACTTTATCATGTGACTTTTGTTCTTACTCTGTAATTGATGCAACTTGAATACTTAAAAGTAAAATTATTGACTGAAATAGTACTAAAAAATGTACAAGTACACAAAAAACTACTTTGTTACAGTAATGAGATTAAATGTAATTCATTACTTCAATCCCTGTACATCGGCATATTTGCACGCTATTAATTATTCAAAAATGACTGACTCAAAGTGTCAAAGCTGCAGAAACACAAATAATATTAACCACATCCTTACTTCTTCATGCACCTTGCAAAGGTGAAATTGTGCCAAAACCCCTACTCTAATTCTTTAAAAAGCATGACTATTTGACAGAAACTGAGGCATGGCTTACCTCACACATCTGTTGTGTAGGTACATATTACAATGTTACCACAGTATGCTCTATACAGAAATGGTATCTGCTGTGGTTTGGGTTTCTGCAATCATAATGATCGCAGAAACCCAAACCAAATTGCTGTATATGGGTTTCTGCTGAAAATTTTCCAGAGTACACTGTATGCTTTAAAATGCTGTCCATTTCCTTCCAAGTAGCCCCTTGTTTAAGTTCAAGCCAATTAAGTAAAAGACCCAACTTTTAGATGCCTAAAACTTGCCCTGGACATGTAATCCATCAGTTAAAAAAGGAGAGAAACTCCAAGATTACCCTTTTAATAGTTTGCTAACTTCCTAATTTAATTTGTTTGCTGAGGAGACAGACACGTGTAGGAGGACTGAGGCTTTGAACAGCGATGACACGTACAGTTCAGCAGGAGTTTTTGACCACTACACTATTTTCTGTGTGGACATTCATTATCTTCATATGCCAGTGTCCCCTCCTGTTTGTCTTATCTATTACCATCAGTGAAATGGATGAAAGTCATTACTTTGAGTGATGAGTTTGTGTTCGCCTGGTTTACACAGGAGTTCAATTACAGCGTATAGATCTACTTTCAGCTAATGATTTCTGAAGACAAACAAACCTCCAACTTAATGAGCAGCTCGCTAGAACAAATTTGGACTAAATTGAATTAGACCTCATGCTGATGCTGCCCATTCGGAGTATTCTGCAGACTCGGTCGTTTGTCAGTGCCACAGAAGTGATGATGTTAACATGACTTAAAAACAAATCTTGCTGTGTAACAAGCTGAGGAGCCAGTTATGAAATGCACAATGTAATTACAAGTCATTTCAAGTCTCATAGGCAATTATTGTTAGCTATTATCAGCCACACAAAGCAGCAGCCACTTCACTGATGGACTGGATACTGCTTCCATTTGTCACTGTCTCACACACACACACACATACTCACACACATGCAAAGGAAACAACAACGAACACAAACATATACACACTCATTACAGTACCAGTCAAAAGTTTGGACGCACTAAAATGTGTCCAAACTTTTGACTGGTACTGTACATATAGTTACAAATAACTATAGTATATTTAGTTGACTGTTTCTTGACTTATAAGAAACAACGTACAAGTATAACAAATCTCAAGTTATCATGGTTTTGGTAATGATGACATTTTCATTTTTTTTTTTTTGTTTTTTTAGATATGTGGCTAACTGTATGGCAATGCCATAGCAATGTCAATCAGATCAATGTCAATTTCCAGAGATTGAAGCCTACTAACTTCTCCTAACTTTTCCACTAGCACCACCATGAGGTTGACTTTTTTTTTGTCAAACATCTCAATAACTTGGATGAATTGCCATCTTAACTTTGATCCACAGAGGATGAATCCCAATGACTTTGGTGATCCACTGACTTTCATCTAGCACCACCATCAGGCCAAAATTTTTATTCAATACTTTGGTTTATGACTAAATACGAACTGGCTGGTGTTGCTCTCACTGATGGCTGTCAACAGGAATACACCAGTCTGAGCTTTATGGGTGGGATTCAAAATGGCAACACCATATATAGCTAGTTACTTAGCTATGTACATCAAGCCTGCAGGATCAAAGATGGGCTGTGAGGCAACCTTGGTGTAGTTGCCACACAGTTGTGGCCTGTAGACCAGGGGGCATGGTATGAGTGGGCGCAACCTTTGGTTGTAATCCCCCCTCTGACCACAATGTGGGTTGCAATGGCAGAGTGGCGCTGTCCATATTTCCACTCATTGACTCCGCGGGAAATGAAGACTACAGAAGCAACGTTTCAAATTATGACTTTGCTGAAAACTTTAGTCAAAATATGAGATATTTGTGTCTTTTTGTTTGTAGTGAATGAAGCTCACTAGACTTTTTTTTGTTCGAGCTGATATTCATCTGCTGGATTCAGTAAGTTTGTTCCTGACATTTATTCATCTGTTTCTCCGCTGTGGAACCAGATGAATGGTAAGAGACAATGTTGTTTTATCTCAGAATTTTTGTCATATTTATAACGTAATGTTATTCATCATTTCTCCACGCAATAACATTGGTAATATTAATTGGTAATAACAACAATGAACAACAACAAATGAATGTACTGCTCTGTCTCCTGTATTTGTGACTGACAGTAAACCACTGTAGCATTATTGTCTCTGATGTAGTCAGACAGATAAACTGATTCAGATAAATAAAGCCACGCCAGGCTTTGTCAGATAAACTGTAGATACAGGTGTGCATGATGTAACTCAGTAAATAAATGATAATGATAACTCAGTAATATTTGAAGTGTGAGTTATATAAATGACATGTGGGAATTCTACAGTCTGAGCTGGCAGAAACTGGACACTGGATCTGGAATCTTTCCAGACTGATACTGGTGATCCAATGGATCACAACACTCACGGTTTAGATCGTATCACAGTTTTGAGGCACGGATCAGATCATTTTTCGGATCAGCAAAAAAAAAAAAAATAATAATATAACTTTGCTTTCTATTTATTCTGTAAAACATTTAAAGCAAGGAACTTTTGCCAATAGCCTTAAATGTAAACAATGTTTAAATAAAATCTTAAAATATATAAAATATTCAATACTCAATTGTAAAGTGCAATATGAGGCATGATACCTTCTTCCTTTAAACATGGTAGTGAATGAAACAATAGCCTGTGCTCACATCATCAAAACTTGATGATAATTTACAAACATGAACACACGTCTTGTTCTGTGGCTAAGCTTGTTGAATGAGCCACCAAACAAACATTCACCGGGGAAAAGTGCACCGCTAACGTCAGTTAGCAGCTAGATAGCTAATTAGCTGCTCAGCTGCAGCACATTAAACAGCGTGTAAACATACCTGCAGATGTCACTTCAGACCCATTAGATGCTGGTTTGGTTGTTGCTCTTCAAAATCCCTGTTAGCGACATGCTGTCTGTCCATGACTTGTACTTACAGCAGTTTGTTTACTTTATCTCCAATGAGACATTAAATTTTGCAGTTAATCCGCGGTTCACGTGTGCCGAACCATGGGGGGGGGGGCGATCCGTACAGATCACAGATCAACTACGTTCCGTTACACCACCACACAAGACAGAAGAGTTAGTTTTTCCTTTTTTGGAATACACGTGCACACTGAGATTTCACTAAGTTATTGCCCTTTTACACTGAAATGTGTTATTTTAATTTCATTTCTTGCATGCTTACACCCTACTCCCTAATCCTGTCTGTCTCCTGTGTTCTGATAACAGGCTGCAGGTTCAGTAAATCCAGATTTCTTTAGTTCTGCCTGTCTCTGTCTGAAATCAGTGCAGTTCAGGTCCATTCAGCTGCTGAAGAATTATGAGGCAGCATGTAGAGCAGCAGGACTGATTGATATGTTTGTGAATGTATTCATGTATTTTATATCTGTGGTGTGTGTTTTCTTGGTGAAAGCAGAGTCACAGACAGCAGGATGAAGTAGCTGCAGCTGGAGCTACAGAAACAGCAGATACCTGCTCAGCCCTCTCATCATCACCTCTGACCCTCAGCAGTGGCCTTCACTCAGGCCTCTAATCCTCCAGGTCTGAGGCTCCAGGATGAGGATAGCACACTGGGTGAGTACATAGTTTCAGTTCAGCATCATGCTTTTTCCACAGCAGAGCTGTACTGATGAGTGCCAGTAATCTCACTGGGTTGTACATATTTTCTTTACAGTCACCAGAGACCCAGCCTGATCTGAACTGAAAGGCTCTCTGTGCTCACAGCGAATGGATAACTCTGGATCTGGATCAATGCACCTGATGCTGCTTGTCAAGTAAATATGCACTTGTGTTTATTTCATAGTGCAATGTTATTTTGTGTATGTTTTTTTAGTTAAGTAATGTTTATTTTCCTTGTCTATGTTTTTTTTATTAAGCCTGGTAAAAGCTCCTGTGTTTCCTGGAAATGGTCTCATCTTCAGTCCTTCAGCACATCAGCGCAACATGGTGAGGAATGAAACATTCACTGCTGTTGGTTCAACAGACAGTTTATGTTCATTATATCACATTCAGTCATACTGATTTCTGTCCCTGTAGCATCTGTCCAGACTCTTCTGGTCGTCCTCCTTCACCTCAGACCTCCATACGTCCCTCCTCTGATCAGACTGCAGCCTCAGCCCCCAGCTCTGACAGAACTACAATCAGCCAGACTTTCTGTTTGCCATGTCTGTATTTACTTTGTGTATTCATCAACATGTGCATAAGCAATATGCATAAACCAATCATATTGGCTGTTATGTAGGATTTGATCAAATGTATAGAATTATAAGCCAAATAAATTTCTTGAATCTATCTGTTGTCTGCCTTAATTAGTTGTGTGAATAACATTCAGTGATCTTTACACAGATTATATAATGTTTATCAAAAACCACAAAGTTAAGAAAATGTGTGTATGAAAAGAAGAGAACCTAAAAATATTTAATAATGATCATCAGTTAATATCAATGATCATCGTCACTCTGGGCCAGGACAAATTAATTTATAAAAACAATAATAATAATAAAAATGTCTTTAAATGGTAAATTTCATAACTGTTTCATGGTCAGACAGCCTTTTATTCAAGTCAGAGCAGTCCTCTACATTTTGCAGAATGTAATTTTACTGTGAGTGTTTGAAACATTCGAGATGATCTGAAAAATTTTTCATTCATTTCTTTCTATTCTTAGTTTTATCAAATTTATATTTACATGAGATGCAGTGATAATGGTAAATTAAAATAAATCAATGACTATGGGAGTAAATAGCTACATATTTACTGTAAGATGGTGCATGGTAGCTGTATAAAAAAAACATTAGAACTGTGTTCCAGACGAGATTTGATCCTGTGCTTGCATGAGAAGACAGCAAGAGGTTACTTTCAGTCATGAAATCCTCTACACCTATCCACAGCTGGCCAAACCCAACTTAACAATGGTAAGACGAGAGGAGGAGAGAAGAGGAGCCATGAGCCAAAGGGGGTGTGGTGTGAGATGCTACAGGCCGCAGCCGGACCTTATTGGAGCCCTGACCAGCGGGCCAGTTGGTAAATTAAACTTTTACCAAATCCTGTCGGAAGTATGGCAAACACATCTTTCTTATCAACAAAAGCCTTAAGTGCAGCTGTTTGTTCTTCTTTAGAGAAAATATACAGTCCAGTTCATTTAATACTGCGCGAGAGTGGAATCAACAGACCGCTCCACGTCAGCAGCAGCTATCTTGGTTGTTTACAAAAATGCCTCAACGGCGCTCCTCTGTACAGTCATCATATCAAACCTGCCCCATATTAGACAAACGGTTGTGATTGGCCTGACCCAGGTCAGGATGGGTGGAAATCTGTCTCAACGGGAGGGGGACCAGACGCATCTGCCAGAGCAAATAAAACATGAGTGTGCAGATTTGTCTAGTTCCCAGGCTAGTACTCTGCTGCACTGACACATCAAATCACTATTTTATGATGGCAAAGTCTTCAGAGAAATTAAACATATAGTAAACAAGACTGCAGTGTGATCTCCTGGTGGTCTCCTCTGGCTATCCACCATCCCCTTTCTCTGGATGTCACCTCAGAGCCTCTGGTCCCCCACTGTCCCCTCAGCCCCAATCTGACTCTTCATTTAAGAACATTTAAACAAAAGCTGTACAGACCATATTTGTTTCCTGGTGCTCTCAACATTAACTTTTTTTATTCATTTCTTTCTTTCTTTCTTTATTGAGATCACAAAGCAAGCACACAAAGAAAAAGCCCCACAGACATTTGTAACTGCATCCATGGATACTGTCGGCAAGGTAACAAGGAAAATGCTTCATTAAATTACTGTAAATTACAGAAGAGAGACACACAAATACACTGAAAATGAACTGCAAAAAAACATCCATCCATCCAAACCACAAAAAAAAAAAAACGTAAAACCCTGACCATTTTCAGCTTTCAGGATGATCATCACTCTGTGTGCTTGCTCCAGACCTTCGCCCCTGTGTGGTTGGATGTGTCTGTGTGTGTGTGTGTGTGTGTGTGTGGGGGGGGGGGGGGGGGGGTACATTCACCTTCACCCACTTCCTTGACCCACTTTGAGTGTTGTGTCTCCGCTGCACCTTTTTAAAGCTGAAGGAAAAAGAAATCCCATTTAAATCCCCCCAACATGTCTGACCTTCTCTGCTGCCCCTCCACGCACACACATGCACTCACACACACACACACACACACACACACAGCATGTTGTCCTCTTTCTGCCTGGCTTCACCACAGAATTTGGGCAGAACATTTGAATTATTCAGTATCATCCCTCCCTCCAAAACACACACACACACATACACACACACAGACACTCACACACATCCATGTCCAAGTCCATCCATGTTCAGGTCTTCCACAGGACTGAAGTAGACTAAAGTAGAGGTGGAAATTACTAATCACTTCACAGATTAAATAGTTTTTTCTTACTTTTCTTTTCATTTTTGACTATGAATCTATTTTTCCAACATCACATCAGCCGGTGTCTGGTTTGGTACCATCCTATAGTGTCAAAAATGCCACTCATACTGTATACTAAAGGTATTTTAGTTCAGTATATCATCCTATAGTTAAAGTACATCTGTTTGTAATCTTATACCAAAGTAAAGGGTTTATATATTTAAGACCAAACATGCAGAATTATAGTATGCAGGCATCCTACATAGAATTTCAAGCAACTGCACCAACAGTTTCATTTGAAGAGAGCTGTTGTTACCTAGAGTGACTACTTTACATTTGTAGTCAGGCCGACAGGGTGCAGGGTATGTGTGCTGCAGGGAAGGCTCTGGGAAGTATTTAGTTTGCTGTTGGACAGGTCTTTTTAAACCAGGCTAGTTTGATTATAATCCTGTGCTGTTTATCATGGGAATGCTAATTCTTAACCCTGATGTCCACCAGAGGTGGCTGCATTGTGTTCTAGCCTCGTCAAAGCTGCCAGAGACAATCCTGTGTGTTTATCTCTCTTCCTTGCAGTTCATAAATAAGCCGCAAATGTGTATTCAGTCTGCTTGGCAAACATGTTGGTAAAACTCAAAATCCATCCATCCATCCATCCATTTTACGCCGCTCATCCGGGACCAGCTTGCAGTGGCATCAGATTGAGTAAGGAAACCCAGGAGTAGCAGCTCTACTCCGAGCTCCCCCTGGATGTCCAAGCTCCTCACCATATCTCTGAGGCTGCACCCAGACACCTTCTGGAGGAAACTCATTTCGGCTGCTTCTATCATTCTTTCAGTCACTACACAAAGCTTGTGACCATAGGTGAGGGTTGGAACATAGACCGACTGGCAAATTAAGAGCTTTGCCTTCTGGCTCAGCTCTTTCTTCACCACAACGTTCTGGTACAACATCTGCATTACTGCTGATGCTGCTCTGCCTGTCAACCTCACGCTCCATCTTACTCTCACTCGTGAACAAGACCCCAAGATACTTGAGCTCCTTCACTTGGGGCAGCAACTCACTCCCAACCCAGAGGGAACAGTCCATGTTTTTCTGGCAGAGCACCATGGCCTCAGGTTTGGAAGTGCTGACTCTCATCCCAACCACGTCATATTCGGCTGCAAACAGTCCCAGTGCCTGGTGGAGGTCATGGTCATAGATATTAAACACTAGATGCGATGTGTCATAATGACTTGCCTTTCTGGGATGGAGACCATCATTGATACCCTCCATAGGGTGGGTAAGCCACAAAAGTTCATAGCTGAGGAGGCTGGCTGTCCACAGAGTGCTGTGTCCAAGCATATCAATGGAAAGTCTAGTGGAAGGGCAAAATGTGGCAGGAGAAGATGCACCAGCATGACAGTGGGCTTCAGTGGATTATCAAACAGAGAAGCTTAAAAAACCACCACATTCAGACGCATCCGGGAGATGGGCTACAACTGTCGGGTTCCTCAGGTCAAGCCACTTCTGAGTCTGAGCCAACGTAGGAAGCGTCTCAACTGGGCCAAGGAGAAGAAGGACTGGACTGTTGGCCAGTGGTCCAAGGTCCTTTTTTCCGATGAAAGTAAATTGTGCCTTTCATTCGGGAATCAAGATCCAAGGGTTTGGAGGAAGACGGGTGAGGAACAGAAGCCAAGCTGCTTGAGGTCAAGTGTGAAATATCCACAGTCAGTCATGATTTGGGGTGCAATGTCCGGTGCAGCTGTTGGTAAACTCTGCTTTCTTAAATCCAAGGTCACCGCAACAGTCTACCAGAATGTTTTAGAGGACTTCATGATTCCTTCTGCTGAGGATCTGTATGGAGATGGAGATTTCATCTTCCAGCAGGACCTGGCCCCTGCCCATACTGCCAGAAGCACCAAAACCTGGTTTAATGCCCATGCCATCACAGTGCTTGACTGGCTAGCCGACTCACCAGACCTAAACCCCATTGAGAATCTATGGGGTATTATCAAGAGGAAAACGAGGAGCACCAGACCCAAAAACAAAGAAGAGCTGACAGCAAGCATCAAGGAAATCTGGGCTTCCATAACTCCCACGCAATGCCACAGGCTAATTGCCTCAATGCCATGGCGCATCGAGGCAGTGATTAAGGCAAAGGGATTCCCAACCAAGTATTGAACATTTCTTTCTTTTTTTCTGCAAAAACTGAAAAGTAAATGGTGATTTCTTTACAGTATTGTAATTTTTTGAATTCCTGTTTTCATGGGTTTTTTGAGCTGGAAGCCCAAAATATGTAAAAATAAACAAATAAATACTTGATGTTACTGAATGTTACTTTTGAGCTCTAAGTTAGCATAGCTAACATTAAAACAATGTTTGCTGGTTATCTGTATAGCTAACAGATCAATGCTGTTGAGAGCTAGCAGTCAGCAATAACTTTGACTTAGAACTCAGCTGGTCCGTTACCTGGTAGCTAACAGTAAAGTTACGTAGTTCACTAACTTGTTGTAGTTTTAGTTGACCCATATGTAAAAAATAAATCTCTCATATACTCTATACTGATGTGTGGAAAGTGATGCCAGCCTCCTTGGTCTCTTTGGTCCTTTTGGTAAAGCAGTTAGATGCTGCACAGCTGACAACTATAGTTGCTGCCCATAGGTGGTGATTGTAAACAATACCCAGGTAAGATGGCAGACGGTTATCCCATGAGTGATAACGTAATGTTGCATCTAGTGTTTTATATCTATGGCCATGGTGTGTTGAAGCCAACAGAACCACATCATCTACAAAAAGCAGAGAAGCAATCCTAAGATCCCCAAACCGGACACTCTCCTCCCCCCGGCTGCAACTTGAGATTATGTCCATGAAAATCACAAACAAAATCATTAACAAGAGACTACCCTGGTGGAGAGAATGCGGACACAGCTCTCACTGTGGTTATATAAGGATGGCTTGCAGCGACGGCCGCGGAACCCCATACTCCCGCAGCAATGCCCACAAAGTGCCCAGAGGGACACGGTTATAAGCCTTCTCCAAGTCCACAAAGCACATGCAGACTGGATGTGCAAACTCCCATGACCTCTCAAGTATCCCTGCAAGGGTGAAGAGCTGGTCCACTGTTCCATGGCCAGGACGGAATCCACATTGTTCCTCCTGAATCCAAGGTTCGATCGGCCATGGCCTCCTCTACAGCACCCTGGCATAAGCTTTCCCCGGGAGGCTGAGTAGTGTGATCCCCTGATAGTTGGAACACACCCTCCGGTCCCCTTTTTTGAAAATGGGAACCACCACAGCAGTATACCAGGCACTGTCCCTGACCGCCTTGCAACACTGAAGAGGCGTACCAACCATGACAGCCCAGCCCATGTCCAGAGGCTTCATCATCCCAGGACGAACCTCATCCACACCCGGCACCTTGCCACTGAGGAGCTTTTTGACTACCCCAGAGATTTCTGCCAGGGATATGAGTGAGGCTTCCCCTGAGTTGTCCAACTCTGCCTCCTCAACAGACGGCATGTCGATCGGGTTTAGGAGATCCTCAAGATCCACCACCTGACACCTTCCACCACCTGGGATAAGCCCTGCTTCCCCTTCCTGATTCACCTGATGGTTTGCCAGAACTTCTTTGAGGCCAACCAAAAGTCCTTCTCCATGGCCTCCCTGAACTCCTCCCACACCTGGGTTTTTGCTTCAGCAACCACCAGAGCTGCTGCCCTTCTGGCCCTTCTTTACCCAGCTGCTGCTTCAGGAGGCCCCTGGGCCAGCCAAACCCGAAAGACCTCCTTCTTCAGATTGACCAACCTGCTGTTGGTGGCTGCATCATGTTGAGAGCCAACGCTCTAAGCAGCTGCCTCTACAACTGAGGTCCTGAATATGGCTCACTCAGATTCCATGTCCCCAACCTCCCCCAGGATGCAGGAGAAATTCCTCTGGAGGTGGGAGTTGAAGACCTCACAGACAGGGGCCTCTACCAGACATCCCATCCCTCTCCCAGTCCACCCTCACTGCTCATTTGGGTCTACCAGGTCTGTCCCACACCACCTGATCCAACTCACCACCAGGTGCTGATCAGTTGACAGCTCTACTCCTCTCTTTACCCGAGTGTCCAAGACATGCAGCCACAGATGATGATTAAGGCACAACTCGATTGATCTTTGGCCTAAGGTGTTCTGGTAGCAGGTGCACTTATGAACAATCTTATGCTTAAACATGGTGTTTTTTATGGCCAATCCATGGCTACCACAGAAGTCCAATAACAATGCACCACTCGGGTTCAGATCAGGCAGGCCGTTCCTTCCAATCACCCCCCTCCAGGTTTCTCTGTCATTGCCCACGTGAGCATTGAAGTCCCTCACCCTCAGAACTATGAACTCGCCAGGCTGCGCCCCCTCCAGGGCTCCACCCAGAGATTCCAAGAAAGATGGATACTGCTGTTCAGTGTGTACACACAAACAAAAGTCAGAGTCTCCCAGCAACACATAGCTGCAAGGAGGCGACCCTCTTGTTCCGTGGGGAGAACTCCAACACTGCAGTGCTCAGTTGGAGATTTGTGAGTATCCCCACACACGCCCAGCACGCCTCTCACCCTGTGCAACTCTGGAAAAGAAGAGAGTTCAGCCCCTCTCCAGGAGTTTGGTTCCAGAGCCGGTACTGTGCATAGAGGCAAGCCCAACTATATCTAGTCGGTACCACTCCACCTCTGCACTAGCCCCGACTCCTTCCCCACCAGGGAGGTGACATTTCATGTCCCTAGAACCAGTTTATAATGCCTGGGATCAGCATGCCCAGGTCTCCGCCCCTGCTTTCCACCCGTTTGACAACAAACCTGACCCCAGTCTTTATCTTGGCAGGTGGTGGGCCCACAGGGTGGTGACTCCATGTTATTTCTTTGGGCTGGGCCCACGGGTCAAGGCCCAGCCACCAGATGCTGCCCCAGGCCTGGCTCCAGCAGGGTGTCCCAGTCTCCCTCTTCCAGGTGAGGTTTCCACATGCCTGAAATGCTGCTTCACTGAGATTTATGAATCATTCTTGGTATGAACCCTCACCTGGGATCAATTTGCCTTGGGAGACCCTACCAGGCACCATTGTCCCTGACAACACAGCTCCCAGGGTCACAGGGACACTCAAACCCATCCACCAAGATAAGGTGATGATTCTCGGAAATGTGGCTGTTTAAGTCTGCTTAAAAACTTCCTCTTTTGAAACACCTCCACGGGATCTTTGAACCGTGACGGAGCCGTAACACAACTGAAACACAACTCTGCCCCATCTAGTGGACATCTGAGGTTATCCACGTCACACAGTGTCTACACAGTGCGTTAGCAGACCAGCAGCAGATTCGATCCTCTGTCTGTATCTACAAAGGATGCGTTCACACACAGTATTGAGTGTAGGTCACCCACACTTTGGCAATGCTCAGACACACTCAGTGTAGTATACACTGAAAAATGGAAGAAAGTAGACTTGAAGTGTAAAAATACTCTTCAGGTTGCAGGTACACACATATAGTGCAAGTGAAACGTGAGCTGTTACACGGCCTGTGTAGACCCCTGTATTAATTAATTAAGTATAAAGTATAACACTGTGCCTTTAAATTTATTTTTATTTAATTTAATTTATTTAATTAAATTTTTTTTTTATTCTCCAATTGTTATTTTCTGTTGGAAATTTAGATTTTTTTTCCACGACAGGCAACAAAATTATCTTAACACTTCTGGACCTAACTATACTTATAACATAGGGCTGTCTTGTCATCTTTGTCCCTCAACATGCTTTTTCTTCCCTCAATGTTTAGCTCTCTCTCTCTCGCTCTCTCTCTCTCTCTCTCTCTCTCTCTCTCTCTCTCTCTCTCTCTCTCTCTCTGGGTTGTTATTTTGGTTTGGTTTCTACCCTAAGGCCAAGCTTATCAGACAGACCCTGAAGTACTGACGCCAAAATCCCAGTCTAGTTTCTATGCGCTGCTCAGTAGGTGGCTGCACACACACACACACACACACACACATACACACACACACAGACACAGATTTCAATGGTGGAGTCCTAAGGGACAACAGCAAATAAAAAAATTAATACCACTCTTGCCTTGGCTCATATGGAATTAAAGAGCATTCTGTCTTCTGTTTCAGATTCTTTTTTAACCTCCAGCCATCCTTCCAACAGGACAGATTTTGTAGCCTGTGGTTGATCACAGCAGGCGTGCACACACACACACACACACACACACACACACACACACGTATATATGTAATAGATAAATCCTTGGCTTTCAGGCACTGCAGATGTCACCACTGGGCTGATGAATGTTCAGCCTGCCAGCTTATAGCTCAAAAATAATACATTCTCTGTGATCATACAACCAAAAATTCCATGTTGTAAATTTGTAATGCACAACATCTTTGAATTAGCAAGACAACAGAAGTTGTGTTGCAGCTCAGACTCTGTCTCTTTCAAAGGTCACCATTGACAAAGACAATGAGGACTTGAAGGGTAAAGAGATGAACATGCTCCTGCTCCCAAAATGAGACAGTCTAACATCAGAGAGTAAAAGTAATGGCGTGTTAAGCCCCTTAATGTGCACCCTGCTGTGGCTTTATATCATATGAGTCCAAGTAACTGAAGACCACTTGTAGACAAAAGCCTGGTATAACTTGGTTGGGATATTTCCCAATTTCACAACAATTTGACAAAAACCAATGAACTGATCAGATGACTTGTGGGATAGTGGGGCTTTAAAGGATTTTTCAGTTGTATCCTTTTTCAGAGCATTTGAAATGTGACAGACTTTGTTGGCCTGTATCTGATCTGGAGACTTTAAAGGGGGTGACACCTGAATTTGGACACAGCTTATGATTCAGTATCTACTCAACCAGCAAATAACATGAGACACTCACTGTGAATAAAATTCTTTCATCCAGACAATATCTCAAGGTCAAAGGCAGTCTGATTTGCAGTTTTTGTCTTGAAGATGTTTCACCACTCATCTAAGAGGTTTCATCGGTTCTACTGAATGGTATTAGTCCTGATAATTGGCAATTTAATGGAATTGAAATTAATTCTAAGAAAATTCTGCCACCACTGTACATGTATGTGATGTTCCCTCATATGCATCTGAGGGAAGAGCAGCAGATGGTCGTTTTATGTCCTGATAGTGTCTTCCTCGAGCGCTCAGACATGAAGACAAAATCCAAAAGACCTGTGGCAGATATTCAGGCAGCGATATAAAAAGTAGAAGCTATCTACCTGTGGCATTTATTCAAATGAATGGCAGATGGTGCAGAGCAGATAGCGGAGCAACTGAGAGGGGAGATAAGGAAACTCTATTTAGAGTCTGTTTGGTGTCCTGATCTGAACACCTCAGTGTGTTGATGGACAGTTCAGAGACATGAACCTCTGTGGTTTTTTTTTAGCACTGTTACACCGTAGAGAAAAGTGTTATCTTTAAGTAGCTCCACCTTTTTGGTCTGTTTCACCACCTTTTACCATCATGCCAATTTAAGCTACAAATGTTTGTTACTATCATTTTTTTCTGATTATACAGACAAGTCCAGGAGCAGCTAGATGTCACCAAAGGTACGGTGAACAAAAAGTCTGATATGAGATAATTTTATATTTAGCTATGGCAATGGTTCATAACAGCTCTATAGCAGGTACACTGACAGCTTAGCAGAGACCACTACATTTAATTAGACCCACCTTCTTTGCCACTCTTAAAATTAGGGCAGAAGTGTACCTTTGGAGAACACAAAGCTATTTCTAGTCTGTTTTTGTATCCCTACCATTTGTAACCTTGACCCAGCCAAGGTTGATGAAACCCTGACTTAGTTTTCAGCTGTACTACCCAATGTATCACCCCTTCTCTTTCAGCAGCCTCTGATGGCTCTCCTCTTTGCCACCCTGTGAGATCCAGCAGCATAAACTCTGCAAGCAGCCAGCTTCTACATAACAACTCCATCCAGCAAGCTCTCCATCCCTGCCTCCAACACTGCCCTACCAGTCCCCCTATACTTGGCCCTCTCTCTCTCATTGGCCTCTTTCATGCAATCTTCCTGATGCACCTTCAGCTCACGTTCACCTGCTTTGAGACTTCTGACAGAAGAACCATGTTGGGTGATGGTGTGATGTTGGTATAATAGTGTTAAGGAACTTGAGCTAGGTCCACATGCAGTGGCCAAAAATGTTGCATTTAATGATATTGAGAAAATCTGTGTTTGTATTTTAATTGTGCCCCTTTTCTCCCAATTTTAATTAACCTGCCCAGGACCAGGAGATGGTGTAATCAGACCAACCAGTAGGATTCACTAGTGCTGAGACAAGGACATGATCCCTCACCAGCTTCCCACCCATGAACACTGCTAGTGTTTGATGGTTTCTTAGTCATAACTTAGCCTAACCAGACATCATACATATGCTGGAATCACAGCAACTTACTCTTTTTTTCTGATGTCCATAAATCCAATTCAAAATCATATAGAAGATAACGTATAATTACTATGGATCTTACCTTTTAACCATCCAGGTGATTGTTGTTTGTATGTCAATGGTTACAATGCAATCAGGAACTGCTGGTGGTGAATGCAGATTTTCATACTGCATATTCACCAAAATTTAAGTAAATATAGATCTTGTTTGTATCAGCCCAGCTAACTCATGGTAGGACTTGTAGCATAACATGTAGCATAACATATTCACAAATGGAAATGTTTTTGAATGTCTTTTATGTTGTATTCATGTTTACCACCTTCAAACTGTAGACTTTAGTCTTACTTCCAAACTTCTCCTCTCCCCTGTCTTCTTCCTTCCTGACTGCTTCCATCTAACTTCCTTCCATATTTACTAAATGCAGACACTGAAAGGCCATTTAAGAGCATTCCACAAGTTTTTATTCCCAAGAGATACTCTAATGCCAGCACCTCACAAAGCAGTAGCGGGGATTTGTGGATAGAAAGATGGACAGATAGATGGAGATGAAGTACAGACAGGAGGTGAGGAGGCGTAAAGCAGTTTGAGATCTTTCAGACTGCACAGTGGAGAGTTTCAGAAGGGGAACCGGGCATGTGTGTTCATGTCGTGTCTGTCCATGTGGGAAGCTCATAACTGGTGTGTGCATGTGTGGGTGGATACAGTATGTGCGATAAGGTTTCTGGTTCACAGAAGTTTGGAGAAAATCACCAGAAGCACAAACTAGAAAACTGCAGTTTGGGGGATTTTCTTTCATTTAAAACTTAAAATGTAGCTGTTTTACACAACCACACACTCTCTGCTCTCAGACTGCTTTCGGCTTCACGTGACCTTCGCCGAAGAGGGAAGCAAAGTCTTCCAGTAACATGATGTCATCTCTGAATAAAACATGTTGGAGTAGAACAAGAGTTCTCTGTTGGATGAATGATCTCATCGTTTTACAGGAAAAATCCTCTCCTGAGCACAAAAAGATTTAATCACCAGTGTCATCACACCATATCTAAAAATATACTGTGGCTTCATTTAAATGGATGGGTATATGTACTTGCACACACACACACTTGTGCCCCTTTATACACATACACATACACGTACATAGGATGACTCATAACCCATCATCAGATCTTAACGATACACTCCCTGATTGTGTTAGATTTTTCAAACGTTGCACCAAATCCCCAAATTTCCTGCCACTGGTGAAGTTTCAAAAGTCAACTAAGAAGAACAATCTGCATGGAGCTGAGCAGTGAATTGATACAACATAAACAAAATGTTGTCTCACCATATTCACACAAATTAAATTGCTGGATACAGCAGTTTTCAGTTATTAGTTGCAAACACAATGAATGAGTTCCAGACTTCATCGGAATGTTTAGTTCTTTTTGTTGTTGTTTTGTTCCCCCAGTTTTTGTCATATTTTTCTCCATCTGTGCAGTTTTGGAGGGGAATCACACAACCCTGAATAACTGCAAATTTTTTCACCCAAGTTGAGCAGAAAGGCGTTAGTGTTTAGACTCCGTTAGTGTGCAGTGTTTTCATAAAAGAATAAGACAATTGTGGTGATCAAGCGAGTGGAGAGTTAAACAAGAATGACAAAGATATTCAAAGCTCTTTGAATATCTTATCCGCTTTGTCTTCTGCATTGCAAAAAAGATTTAGAGGTCTTAGTACGTAGAGATAGTAGAAATCCACCTGTAGAAGAATAAAGGTTAAATATAAGAGGAAGAATTTCCTCACAGAAGTTTTACAAAAGATTAATTTCACAACACCTACAACAAATTTGCCTCCATTCACTTTCACTCTTGTCTTTGCATTGAATTTGTGTGAACTAAAGCTGCCATTAAATCTCTCATTCCTCTGTTTTATCTTAAAGGAACAGTTCACGCTTATTTGCTTTCTTGCCGAGAGTTAGATCAGAAGATCAAGGCCACTATCACATCTGTCCATTAAATATGAAACTGGAGCCAGCAGACGGTGACATTTGTCCTGCTGTCAGCATGAGGTAGCCAGGCAATGAGGGGAGACTCCAGGGAGTCACCAAGAAATACATCAACACATAAACCCCCATAAAACTGCAAATTGTGAAAACTGCTAATTTTTAAAAACTTTTTATATGGAAAAAACAAACTATAATGTGTTACTTTTGGAGAGAGCCAGGCTAGCTGTTCCCGCCTGTTTCCAGTCTATATGCTATGCTAAGCCAAGCTAATTGTCTCCTGACTCCAGCTTCATAATGAACAGACAGACAGACATGAAAGTGGTATTATTTTCCCTTCTAACTCTCAGCAAGAAAGTGAATAAGTGTATCTTGAACTATTCCTTTAACTCAGGTTTCCAGCTTGCATTGCTCTGTTGCTCCGCTCCAAAAACTGCAGGTTCGAAAATGTCAACAATAAGCTGAGAGGAAATTTGGGCATATTGTGTTATTGTTTGTTCCATGTAGTCTGATCTGAAATACAAAAACTGAACATGGTATTTTTTTACATGGTTTTGGCTGTGGGATCTGAGAAAGTGAATGTGAATTGGTCCATTTTTTAAATCTTGGGCCTGAAATTACACACTAGTCCTCATTGCCAGTGCCAAACACACACACACACACACACCCAAACACTCAGTGAAATGCAATAATGACCTTGGAAGCATGATGTACAGCCAGCTCACTCATTTCGATTTGGCACAACAATAGTACCATAAAATTATCTGTGAGTGATGTGAAATCACACTGGAAGCCAAGCTGTACAGGTGCAAAAGGACTGAAATGCTAACATCATCTTATCAAAACAAACAAAACAAGGTAAAAAAAAAAAAACAGAAAAAAAGCCAATCAAACCAGAAAATGTGACAATCAAACCTGTTCAATCAATTTCACTTGCTGATGATTTTCCTCAAGCAATCAAACTAATGAGAGCAAAGAGGAGAAATTGAACATGCAGTAATTACAGGAGAACATCACAACCTCCTGCTTACACACCCCGGGCACAGGAAGTGACACGTGAGAGCAGAGAGTGGTTAATTACTATTGGCCCTCCACCACCGTCCCACTGGGCGTCAGCCTCAGTCGCTCCTGATGCTAAAATAATTAATGCTGTCGCTGTCATCCCCGGTCCCTGTAGCCATGGCGATGAGAAGATTTTTCCCCCAGGTACCCCCCTGGTTGTCAAGCAGCAGTTAGCCAATGAGAAGAGTCATTGTGTGCGTGTAGAGATTGTCCTGAATGATTCAGTAGGTTAAGGTTATCTGTCTCTCAGATGGTATATTTCCTATGAATCAATGTAGACAACATCTTATCAACTAAGAATCAACTTAGAAAACAAAATTCAATCAAATCACAAAATGTGAAACAATTCACAGCAGCTTAAGAGAGTATTCAGACCTTTTCACCACTTTATACTATATATTTCAATTTAAAATGAATTTAACACTGCTTTTGTAAATTCAGTGAAACTAACAAAAATCCTCAAAAACAAAAATGTGTCATTTAAATTCTGTTTGTATTCAAACAGTCTTTGGAACTTTCAGCTTTTAATTTAAGTCTTAAAAAGTGATCATCACTTTTGATTTTCATTCATCTGTCAGAGTTTGGTTTAATTTGGCGTACCCCTGTCTCCTAAAAAATATGTTTATATACTAATAATAGATGATGATTGGTTGGATGTGCCACAGTACTGTCATCAGGATATTCAAGGACACATGGATGAATCACAATCCAGGAGTGTAAAGCAGAGAAAATGTGCTGAATAAAGAGATGTTATGTAATCAAGAATTTTCGTTTCGTTTCAATGTGCAAAAATGTTAATAATTGTAGTTTATGGTAAGCAGAAGGTAAACAAGTGTGACCAGATGATACTCAGTACACAGACACAGAAAAAACATAAGCCAGAGACAGCAATACCAAAGACTTTTCTCAATTCAATTAGGTAACAGCAAGATGATTTCAATAGAACGCCTAAATGCAGGCTATAATAAAGGATGAGTGGAATAAACTGTTACAGTAAATACATAAATCTAATAAACAAATAAACAAAAGAAAAAGAAAATAAACAATGTGGGTCTAGACTGGACTGTCAGGGAGTTTAGTATAGAGTTTACAAGACTACAACACTCCAAATGTACCTACTTACAGCAAGCTAATGTGACTCAAACCATACAATAAAGCATAAAGTGTCTTAACACAACAAAAAGCCCCACAAGGAAAATAAAATTTAAAAAATGGTTCTTTCAATTGGCCTAGCTAAAGGTACACTAAAATCTAATGATAAGCCTGACTTATCTAGTAGTGTTTTGTTTGAAAACTAAAAAAACAGACAGAAGCACATTAATATACAAAAAGAATCATTACAAGAAACTTTTTACAAAACATATATAGTGTAAAACTAAATAATATGCATGGAACACAGCAGTCAGAGACATGCAGGTGACTGGAATCTATATTTATAAAGAACCATAGGTTCATATTGTATTAAAGGGACTAAACACCTATTTGAAAACATCTCCGTTCTGCTTAAGCATACCTTGTTTTTTGTCTGATGTGCCTAAACAATCACTCCAGTTTTAGTCCCTCACCAAACATAAAGAATCTAAAAGTACAAATGTTTAATTTGATATGAGCTAAAAAAAATATATTTTATGGTTCTAAAGTTTAACTATTAAAATCATGTTTTTAAGCATACTTAAAAAGGAAGCCTACCAAATTAAACACCAAACAAAGGCCAGCCTCAGCTGCTGTCTCAGGTGTGTCAGTGCAGGAAGAAAGGCCCAGGTGACCTTCCAACCCCCTTTTTTTATAGACTCTACACCTTGCCTGGGTCCTAGTGTTAGACTTCCTGTTACCTTCCCCTCCACACAAGTATGAACAAAACAAAACCTGAATGCTTTTTGTTCCATAATTTAATCTCTATCATCCACAAATGTTTTTTTGCACTAACAACTCTTTAAGTGCCCCTCATGGGAGGCATTAGTCAGAATATTCTCTCTCCACACCACGTTCTCATTTTAATGTATGTTACTCATGTTTGCTAGTTTCTCCTTACTTCAACTAAAGTTAAAGTTTTGGTACCTAGAAGCAAATACAACACCATCCTTTGCTTTGTCTATTTACCTGATCAATAATTATCAAATCATCTAAAATGACAAATTTTATTCTTGCATTCACTAAAACTTTGGGGAAATAGGTTTGTTTTACTTAACAAGAGTTGGATGAAAAAATCTCAAACAAAGTATGTAGACATCCAAGTATTATACCCATGTGTGATAGTTAAACATGCCATTTCAAAATCTATGAGTATGAATCTTCTGCTATAACAGCCTTCAGTCTTCTGGTTTCAGACTTTCCAGCAGATGTTGGAACCTGGCTGCAGGGATTTGCTCCCATTCAGCCACCAGAGAATCAGTGAGGTCCAACACTGATGTTGGGTGATAAGGTCTGGTTCACAGTTAGCGCTCCAATGTTTTGAGCCCAAATTGGCTCCATGTTAGGTACAGAGGTAACAAATAACTAAGAGCACTAGACCACACCAGGACATTCTGAGACCAAAAGTAAATGGACATTGGTGTCCACATTGGAGAAATGTATTGCAACAGTTCCACAGCAGATCATCCTCAGTTTCATGAGCCAGCAGTTCTTATAACCATTTCAGATCACATTGATTTTTTTTCTGTTTCTCATGCTTTCATACCTGATAACTGCACTCTCTTTCACAGATTGAATTGCAATGAATATAAGGGCAAACAATTTGTAAGAATGCACTTGAAAAGGATTATGGAATACTTGACATTTGCGTGTGTGTGTGTGTGTGTGTGTGCGTGCGTGCGTGCATGCGTGTGTGTGTGTGTGTGTGTGTGTGTGTGTGTGTGTGTGTGTGCGTGCGTGCGTGTGTGCGTGCGTGTGTGTGTGCCCATTTGGATCAGAAGTTGTCCTGGTGGTCCTCTGTTTTCTGTTGGACCCTCTAATCCTTTTAAATCAGCTTTGTTAATCCCACTTTCTTCTCACAGTTGCTGGGGTTTCCTGCAGTCAGACAAGAATTCTCAGCTCTGTGTATGCAGGCTGAATGGTTTCTATTCACTGAACTACTGTATGAACAATTATTTGCGGCTTCCTTCAAAGGAACACAGGCATTTTTGGAAAATTCTTGTTTTTGTCTTACTAAACAGAGGCCGTTAGAAGATCGATATGTGTTTTCTCTCTGCACATCCAGACTACAGAGAAAGGTTCAGGACTTGTTCAGCTGAGTGTGGCACAGAGAGTGGAGGCAGGGAAACTGCTAGACTATTGGACCTTGATAACAGCTGTCAAGTTACAGTTAAAAAAGTTTAAAAAGTTATAAATTAAATTAAAACGAAGACAATTAAATTTATGTGAATTAACAAGTAAGCACACTTCTTGGTCTGTGTTTTTGGTAGATGGGCTACATCTATGTCAGAAAGTGAGAAAGCGTAATTTCTTATTAGGACCAATGATTAAAAAGAAAAAAAATAAACCCATGAATTGCTTTCTTTTTGCTGATGGCTCACTCTTTTGCTTTATTTCACCAATTTTACACATCAAAGTTTGGGTTTTGGGGAGTACTACTGCATGTGCGAAAAAAGTTGTATAAAGCCTTTTGTGGTTCAAGAGGGAACTGCATAATTAAGTGCTCTTGAAGACTACAAGTTTGAAAAGTTAAAAAAAAAAAAAGTGAGGTTACCAGACCTCTGTAGCTCCTCATCTCTGCTCAAGGTTAGCAGGCAAAGTGTGTTGCTGGGGTTTACTTTCCATGCTCTAAGACAAATTGTGATCCACTAGTTGAAACATTACTTACATACTGCAAATGTCAGTGGGATTTTGGTTTTTTTACTTCTGGTACCCTGAAGTTCTGGTTTCACACTATATGTAGGTCCTACTGCATGCTGGAGACAGTTTGAAACCTATTTATGGATTTATCCATCTTCTCAGACATGATGCTAGCAAGCAATAGGTTCATAGATATATACACTAAGATATCGCATTGGTTGCTGCTAGTCATTGCATCAATGTGTCAACATGGCCACCATATTGCAAGCCGGGCCTCCATACAAATATATTATGGGAAGAGGTCTATCAGCTCTTACAGCTATTATAACTCACTGAACTGAATCTACTTTACAGTGGTTCATGTTTTAAAAAAATTCGATGTAGACATCGATGTAGTCAACTATTTACTGTATATATGTCATGGCCTTGAACAAACTGTTTGTGGTAGAAGAAAGATGTTGTCAACAATAACAAAAATAATAATAATAATAATAAAAAAACAACAGATCGTGATCTCGTTATTCAATATTTTTGTGTATATTGAAATTTGAAAAAGATGCGTTTTTTTCTGTATTTATCTTGAACATGTCTTTAAAGATGCATATGGTTTGTTTGTGAATTTACTACTGTTTTGTTAGTGACTCAAATGTAAAATGAATGATTACAGAAATAAACTGGTGTACAGATGAAGCAGGAGGCGAGAGGAAAGGAAGGATACGTGAGTGTGAGATACAAAAGCAACACAGCTACTCCCAGAGTGCTACCACTGGGATTTCTTTTTTGTTTTGCAGCTTTGCCCTTTTCTCCTTCACCTAATCTCTCTCAAATATTCTTTCCAACTTTCCCACCATCCCCCTTCCCAGAGATGTGTTTATGGAGGCAGAGTCTTTGAACCCTGGTAGTCTTTATAGTTCAGAGGCTGTGCGGTGGCAGCTGCTAATGTCAATGCTAATGATGCTTTCCCAACCCTGTGCACACTTGGAACACCTCTGCACTGCCAAGGTGGCAACAGTCCTGAATTTTCATTTCGGAGAAGTCAGGTGCAGTGAAGGTTTGGGGATGTTGGTACCAAAAAAGGAGTTGTTTTTTTCAAAATGTGGGGCTCTATGAATGTATTCATGGAAAACAAAGATGAATGAGACAAAAACAGCCCAAAGAAATAGAGTTGCTAAGCTAAGAAGTGAGTAGAGAGGCTGCCTTCTTTAGCTAGCATGTCAACACCAAATTAGCATCGCAGCTGGAAGCCCCAGGGACAGAAACACTGGGAAGCCCCTTTTTTTCCCTGCAAAAGAAAACCTGACGAGGGAAACAAAGCTGCAGACAGAAAGAGAGAGAGATCATAATGAGGACTGTTCTTATACAGAGCGTCTTCAGCTGTGTCCCATTTCAGGCTCTGCCTCTTTCGAAGGATGCAGCCTGTCCTTAAGAGGGCTGAAGGTCAGCAGACTGAACCTGCACTTCCTCTCAGAATAAACAGTCTACAGAGGATTCACTATAGCGTCATCTTCAGTTCATGCCCCTCAGCTCTCTAGACATAATCAGTGATATGGGGTGCAGAGCACAGAGCAGAGGCAAGGTGTAGAGGAGGTTTATGTCACCAACATGCCCCAGGTAGGAATAAAATGTCTGACTGATACTCAGCTGTGGCATAGTCTTCTTGCCAAGATCATGTTGTGATTTTAAGGTAGTTTTATACAGTTCTGGGGACTCTGAAACACAGAGAATGAGCTTTTTGTTTATCACAGGATACATTCAGGTTGCATCTCACTGCATTTAAAGGTCATGACAAACAAGGTCAAAAGCTAAGATGATTTAACTTTGTGTGCACTGGCGAGGTGTAAAATCAGAGTGGCACGCAACACCCAAGGTAGCACAGTCGTGATGTTTGGCATCTCTATTCTCTTGTTATAGGAAAACAATGGCCTACACCAGTGCAAAGCAATGCCTCATGCCACTGTCATGGCACAGGCAGTACTGGTAAAATCATTTGTTTTTAGATCTAGGGGAATCAATTACCACCAAGCCTCCCATCAACCAACAGGCCATGACATATACTGAATACCTTGATTGCCAACAACAAGAAAGGATGCAAGCCATACCTGAGCCCCAGTGAGCTTGACTTGCTTCCCGCAGTCTCTTCACTCATCCCCCAGCAGAGTCATTTCCCTTGACTGGGTGGTATGAGCTCAGCCTGTCGTTCTCTTGCATCACACAACTGTGCATTCAGCTTGCCATGGTTTTCAGTTTGTTTAGGTCAACATACAAACCTAGACATAAACCAAAATACTTCAGGGATCATAGTTATAATTCATTGTCTGTCACCGTCTCAACAAGTCTCTCACTATCAATAACACGCCACTCTCCTCTCCTCGTTCTTGCATCTCTTCCTTTCATATCCCTTTGGCATCACCTTCTTGATGTTTGACACACAATCAATAAGACAAATGGCAACCTGTGACAGTGACACTGCGTTCATATCATGGGAGTGACCACGATTACCAATTTCCAACTTGTAAATCATTGACATCCACATTCAAGTTGTTATTATTACTGAAAGCTCCAATATATTCTCTTGGCACTTAATAAAATGGAAGTGACTGAAAAGGCAAATGCATTATGTCAAAAACAGTCCATTGTCCAAGTTTCAAATCTACTTCCCTGATTTAATACTATAATTGGTCCTTTATGGTACCACCTTAGTGCAAATGTAATTGCTTGAGAGCATATTTTTAAATATTACAGCTATATAACATAGTTGCAGTTGCAACTTATGACATGGTGGAGCGGGAAAATGGGGGTTTTACTAAAGGAAAACACACGTGGTGCATTGAAATGATCTGATTCTCCAGCCATCTCCACTGTCATACTCATTTTTTTCTCCTTATCCGTTATGTCCCCATATCCCCCTTCTCTTCACTGACTGCTCTGTTCAGAGTCTTTTGTATTGGCACTCTGATTTGCTATACATATGTTCAGACTTTCATATTCATGGGGTTTCATTTGAAAACCCTAAACCTTTTGTGCGTTTCTGACTCACGTTTTTTTCTTCAGTCCATTTATGCTGTGATTTAACCTAGTTTTCTATTCCCATGTTAGCTCTACTGTTCTTCCCAATTAGCATCCAACACTAAATGGTTCTTAGTTAGCAATTAGGGTCCTCTCCCACAATAAAACACTCCTGTAATAACTGCAGGTCTCTTCCATCTCTTCCATTTGAAAAATACATAAACACATCAAAGCAATTCAATTAGATGCCCACAAAAAACAAAACAGAGATTATAATATTAAGCAAATGAGGATGCAATGAGCAACTGAGCTCAGTTCAGATGTGTTAATTACAAACACTCCGGATTTGCACAAAGATCTGCCAGGAGAGGGCACTGACTACGAATTGCAAGGTAAGCTTTCATTAAGTGGCATTTTAACAAACAGTAGTTGAACAGTACTTAGAAAGAAAGACAAATATACAAAACAGTATGTAAAAAGTACAGTAGACACAAACTGTAAAAAAATACATAGCCATCTTTAAAAAGTGCATTTCAAATTGTTTTTAAAATTTTGTTCTGATTTGGCCTTTCATAATCTTGGTTACTCCACCTGACAGCAGCAGCACGATCAGATTAAGTTTTCAAAGCAGCAACAGTTCCTGCTCTGGGGACATTAGGTCTCTTCAGCCTGCACTGGGTGTTCACTAAGGATGGAAGTAACAAAATAAGATTTGCAAAGTCACATGAAAAAGTCATGATAATCCGTGTGAGAATGGAACAAAAGAAAGATGTCAAATCAGCAGCTGCTGGACGAAGCTGCTAGTGTGGAGCGCAGATCTGCATGTCCAGTGAGGGGCCACCTTAGCCGACATTCTGTAAAAGATACCTGTTCTAAATGTGAGCGCTCTGTGGTGGAGAGTCAGGGGGTTCAGGGGTTGTGGTCGCTCCATTTTTTTCAAAAATATAAATAATAATATAAAGCCTTGGTGATGCTGGCATTTCATTTATTGTAGCTTCATAATGCTTGTTGCACCCACCGCAGTGACCATAGTCCTTTTTAATTACTGTCTTGTTATTGCTGTTGAATTCTCTTGAGTTTTGTCCTTTTTTCTGGTTAATACTAGTGAAGGAACACTGAGGAAGGCAGCTGTATATTTATAACTGATAATCAGTTGTACGCACAGGCTGTAAAGTGCATGTCTATAGAAAAGGAATTGGTTTTGACATGTTTGTGCATATTTGTTGATATGTTATTGTATTTTATTTTGTTCCCCCACCCCCTTCTCTCTGTAGCTCTCCTTTTTTCAATTGCTACATAACTTTTTGTGTCACTTTTTGTGTGTACAACAGAGTGCAACACTACCATTGCTTTCCAGGAGAGACTGTATAAAAATATGCACCTTTATCCTCATGTTTTAATGATTACCACATCTCAGCCCCCTCTATGACTGTCGTCTTTTCACTCCACCTTCGAGTGTAGCTGTTTGGAACAACTATATCTATCAATCAAATTTTATTTGTATAGCACTTTTCATACAAATACAATGCCCCCCCCCCCCCCCCCGGCATCTTTTCAAACATAACCCTGTTCTTAATGTTATCAAAAGGCATAGCTCAATAAATTAATCAATAATTAACCCATTTCCTTTTTCCTTGGTGTAAGTAAAATGATTCTGTACAGTTTTACTACAGTATGTCTCTGTCTCCACTTGCTTTTCAATAGTAACCAGCGTGATCGCTGGCAGTGAACACTCATGCCACAAAATATCCTGCTTTTGTCTAAACACATAAATGAGACAATCCCAGTGAAAACTGGTGCATTCTGTGTGATGCTTTCAGCTCATTGATTCTCAGTGTCCCGGCAGCATTGTGTGTTGTCTGCTATATTTGAGACATTGTCTTTTATGCAGAAAATAGCAAATGAAAAAAGATCAAAACATCTGCACTTATTTCCATTGCAAACACCCTATTTACTGTCAACAATAAACTGGGTGTGCAGATATTTTCCTTTTTTTTTTTTTTTTGTTTTGGAACCAAATATAACATTTGTTCAACACTTGAATGAAAATATTTCCTTTGTTCATCATGTGACCATCCAGCTTTCATAGTAAGTAAAACATATCAGTGCTGGAGGATGTGGAATAGGAGACTCTGGAAAATGTGGGACTGAAAGCAACACTGTAAGAGAGCAAAAGTTTTGTTGCCTTTTGTTCATGTTGGTCATCCTTCCACCAGAAGTTCATTGATTCGAATAATCCAGTAGCTGGTGTGATATATGGCCTGCAGCCTTTAATACCAAATTGCTTTATAACACACCTGGTCCAAAACACACACACACACACATGCACACACATGGCTACATACATTGGAGACACTTGCAGACCTGCACACTCAAAACTACATGTGTAGGAAAAATTTAACAAAACAAACCTGACCTAAAAGTAAACACAGGTGACAATAAACAATGTGATTTACAACATGCAGTGTAGAAGCTGCTGCTGCAGACTGATTGAAAGAATACATGTTGTTTGCCCTCACTTTCCTAATTGGTTACACTTCATTTCATAATTTGTGCAACACATTGATTAACTTAATGAATTAGAGTTCTCATAATTAGTTGATTTTTTATGTTGATTGCATTGATTTTCTAATTTTAATTAGAGTGATATTAGTGTTGATAGAAAAGTTTTGCTTCATGTAAAAACTTTGGGATTTGAAGTATTGTCCACCAAAACTATTGCATGGCAAGGCAGAGGACAAATGTCACATGCTTGTTTTTGAAGAAGAAAAACATGATTACCTCCCACAGTCAAATTTCAGTATAACAGCAATTAACAGTGGCTTAAAAAATTCTTCTTAAAGCTGTAAGGACCAATGCACCTGACACATTGATGTGGCAAGTGAAAATCTTTGTGTGCTCATAAATTAGTATGTTGACAGCTTCTTGTCGAAAATCATTTGGGTGAATGATTATAAAACAAGCGGTGACCTTTAAGACTCGTGATTTTCTATATTTTTCTTATTGTCAACAAATCTCATGTGTAGACCCAAACCAACAATTCATTGATCTACTAACAAATATTATGTGTGTATCCAAAGTCTGATATATCTTATTCCTCTGTGCCATACAGATTATTAAAAACACATCAATGAATCATATTGTTGCACTGGGTGACATGTTCCTTTATTACCATGAACACACACTAGTTTATTTAGACTCAATCCCACACAAACATCTTGCTACCAGAAATACTCCCTAGACCACCAAGTGTGGATTAATTCACTGCTGAAAATAGTCCCCTGAAAATGCACTATTTCCTCCTAACATTGCCCAGCTGTTTTATGAAATTCCCTACCTGAGGGTAGGCAAGTCGGACAGTATTGAGAGACATTGTTGGTTTTGGTCTTTTCATGGAATTTGTTAATGACAACAAATATAGAATAAGGTAAATCTTATCCTTTGAAGTTACTGAGATTGTAAAACCAGCCATGTCCTCAAAACACAGTCAACCTGTTATGATGCATTGTAACTCTCTCTCTGAAAAATATAACCATATGTAACTAATTTTCAGAAGCAATTTACATCCTCAGAAACATTTTTAATTTCTCGAAGGCTAAGTGATTACAGTGAAGCACATAAATGAGCCATACTGTTGCATCAGGTTCCCCGTGATCAACATGACCAGCACAGTTTATTCTTAGACAACTCTGCAACTCCACATTCAGTCTCTGAACCATAGCTGTGTGTCAGGCGTCACCGAGCATGCTCAGGCATGTTACCCATATGTCACCCATTACAGCAGTGTGACTCTTTCATGTGTTTTTAATAGTTTTTGGACAAGAGTGGAGCGCTATGGCACAGAGGAATAAGATAAATCTAACTGTGGATACACAGAAAATATCATTGTTGGTTTTAGTTTCATTTTTTTATAATGATAAGAAAGAAAATAAAACTAAATATCACAATATATGTATAAATAAATTAAAAGAATAAATACTATTTAGGTAATATATCAATACATTCACATTCTTATGGGAACCTTCTTCACAATGAGTAATGTCACAATCATTTTTTCACATTGCATTTGATGCAAATGTTTTTGCATTTTTGCATGGTGTTTTTTGTAATTTGAATTTACTTGTACTGGAGTGTTACTGCTTTTGCTCGAGTGAAGGATGTGAAGGCTTGTTCTGAAAACAGTTTTATACACAGGTGAGGTGCACAGCAAAGGTCTGAAAATAATGATCACCCTCTCAATATAGGCCACATTAGCATCACATTAACCTTTGGGAAGAGTGTGTGTGCGTGTGTGTGTGTGTGTGTGTGTGTGTGTGTGTGTGTGTGTGTGTGTGTGTGTGTGTGTGCGTGTGTGTGTGTGTGTGTGTGTGTGTGTGTGTGTGTGTGTGTGTGTGTGTGCATGTGTGTGTGAGCCAGGGTTAGAGGAGAAAAGGGTCAAATTTTTTTCTCTCCTCCCTCCATCCATCTCTCTTTCTAATTCCCTTGAAGTGGATGTCCTGTACGCTCTCATTTTCTTCCTCTCCCCTTTTCCTCCTTCATCTGTCTATCTTTAGCATTTATGTGTCTCCTGGCACAAGTAAAATCAGTGCAACACAAAGAAGCACTTTGTGTGCTTTTCCTTTGCCTTTTATAAGACAAACTACCAATATAAGTAAAAATCAGCTGTTTTCAGAGATGCATTGTGTAGGATTTTCCCCAAAATTCTCCTTTAATTCTGGTATATTAGTATGATACTATACATTAGTAGAAAAGGCTCTGGAAAAGATTAGTTCATGTCTTATGTGGGTATTATTGTTTTTATTACATACGTTATTGATAACACAACAGCTGCAACAACCAAAACCTCCAACAACAGCCCTGTATACACCCTCCCACTAACTAATTGATGTGGACTGAACCTCCAGTGGGGTGTACCATATACAGCATGCATGTAAACAGACAGCTAACAGACAAAGATATTTAAAATTTATACAGTTCTGTTCACAAATTACAGAGCAATTAAAGAGCAAAACCCCTGCAATCAAATGGAGATTGTGAATCATGTTATTTTTGTTTGTCCAAAATCAAAGACAGTTATTGGATGGAAACAATGATTAAAGGGCCTGAAAACCTTTTTTCTCTATCAGTTTCTTACTATGAGCACATAATATTAAGTGTTTCTGACAAAAAGTCCCATGACAGATTATTGTATTTGTCTTTACATGCAAAAAGGTTTTTACGCGTGTCGGTGTATCGATAAAAGCAAAATGTAACAAAGTGCAATGGAAACAGACTTAGTGAATAAATCATGACATACATGAAACATGTGACTTCAATGTCCACTAAAGCTTCTGCTCCACTGAAGAGATGAAAAATAGCTGCAGACGAAAACATCAGATCTGCATGGAGTCACACAGATCTGTCAAATTCATACATGAAACAAACTTAGATGCCATATTTCTGTCTTGTTCTCTACATTTTTTTTCACCATTTGAGGTTTGACTGGCATTCTTTTAATTATGTCATCTTGTGCACTCTTCTTGACAACCCAGCTCCAAATATTCACATAACAGCAGTTGATGAATGCCTATTAAGTCTCATTTTCTTAATTTGTTTAAAATTTGCTCTACATTTGGATGGAACCCTGGATTTTCTCTGTGCTCTTGTCACTGGTTTAGAAATGGGATGGAAAAAGGTGATGTCACATACTTCCATGCACCAATCAGAATTTGGCTAAAGTTAAATCAAAATGTAATGAAAGTTGTGGGGCTGTTTATGTTGCAATGTGTCAATCAAATCTGATTGAACCACACTCACGCAGTCCTGATGAAGCAGATTATCTGAGGTTTACCTAACAGTGTTTGTAAAAAACTTCAAATGATTGTTCTTATGTAATCATGAATATTTGATATTATTGAGAGAAACTTAAAAAATGAAACCAAGTTTTCAGGGGCTATAAAGGGATTATTAAACATACAGAGAAGAAATGTTCAGTTCAGAATTCAGTTCATACACGTCTTCAGTTATTTGCAAGATTAAGGACTGATAACAAGGATATAAGAACACTAATTTAACATTCGGTGGCTCTGTTGCAATTCACCATTAAGTGAAGAAGATTTAGAAATAGACTTTTTTGCCTGTAAATGAGAAAACAGGTGAATAACCAGGTAAGATGATACTTTCATATCCCAAGTGTGTTAGCAGTGTTTAGCATACCTTTAAACAATAGATATAATCAGCTATAATCAGTTTGGATTCACATCATTTACAATGGATTTCAATGGTGATCCACTTTAAGGATAGAAAAAACATCAAAATATCTATAGAAATACAGCTTCAGCTAGTCTGTGCTCTCTGTTGTTCTCAACCACCGTAAGCAAATGTCTCTGCTTTTCAGAACCACTGTTAAGCCAAAAGAGGGTGAATGTCATAACATAAGATTTTGGTGAAATATTTCTTTTATACATTCTGTTAATGCATCTTTAAAAACATAGCCGGGGATTATTTGGTTAAAGAAACAAAGTAAAAACTGAAAAACAAGGGTTTTTATTTTTATTTAAGTCTTCATTGCTGCGCTTTCTTCTTCCTTCGTCTCACTTCCCTCCCCTTGAAGAGTATTACACCTCCCCTCTCCCCATCCAGCTCAAAGTCACACTGCAGCCTGATACATGTACACACACTCACACAGCAGGGGTGAGTCAGAGTGTTTATAGTGGTGTGATGAACTGTCCTTGTGTGTCTGACTGACAGCTTCCTCACTGTCAGTGAATGTAGGATTTATAGAGTACAGTAAGTGGCCCTGGGCACTGCAATATACTGCGTATATATATATATATATATATATATATATATATATATATATATCTGTGTGTGTGTGTGTGTGTGTGTGTGAGTGTGTGTGTATGTGCTTGTGACTTTTCTCACACTGTGGCTGCTTTTATTATAGACCGCTATGGACTGACTGGATTACCAGCCAGCTGCTGATGGTTCGAAGCAGGGGGGCAGAGTGTGACAGTTGAAGCATTTAAAGGAAAATGCTGGCAAATTTGGGAAATGTCTTCTCCAGAGTCCTATGAGAAGATCAATATGAATTTCATCACTTGTCCAGTACAGAGAGGTACAGGACATGTTGAACCCCCAAGAGTGGGGGAAGGTGGGAAATGTCGCTCTGTCAAATAAATAAGTAAATAAATAAAAATTCACCAGTCAACAGCAACAGTAAGAAACAGAACAAAACACGTTTTTACACAGTTTTTTATTTTTTTGGTGGGGGGGATATCATGGTTTTGTAGCATATTTTAACCATGAACTTGAAATATGCAGTGCACTGTAAATTTGGGTAGTCTTGCCAAAATTTTGAACTCATCATTATTCATCCTCCTCAACACTCACATGCATGTAACTTGAGCCTCTGCTTGTAGTTTGATTCCTTGTGACATGACACATGTTAATACAGTCTTTCCTAATTTTTTCTACTAAATTCAGTACATACAGTCTGCACAGGTTATGAGAGTAAAGGGGGGTGCAATATACAATAGCTGCTATCATTTCTTGTTTTCTGTATGCTTATCCATCCATCCATCCATTTTCCACCTCTTATCTGGGACCGGGTCACGGTGGCATCAGACTGAGTAATGAAACCTTCACCCCGGCAACGCCCTCCAGCTCCTCCTGGGGGATCCCAAGGTGTTCCCAGGCCAGAAAAGATATGTAGTCCCTCTAAGCACGTTCTGGGTCTGCTCCGGGGTCTACCAGTTGGACGTGCCTGGAACACCTCCAGGGGGAGGTGTCCAGCAGGCATCCTAACCAGCTGCCCAAACCACCTCAGCTGGCTTCTTTCAATGCGAAAGAGCAACGGCTTTACTCCGAGCTGCCCCCTGATGTCTGAGCTCCTCACCCTATTTTTTAAGGCTTAGCCCAGACACTCTCCGGAGGAAACTTATTTCGGCCGCTTGTATCCGTGATCTCATTCTTTCAGTCACTACCCAAAGCTTGTGTTTATAGGTGAGGGTTGGGACGTAGACCGACTGGTAAATTGAGAGCTTTGCCTTCTGGCTCAGCTCTTTCTTCACCACAACGATCCGGTACAACGCCCGCATTACTACTGATGCTGCACCAATCTGCCTGTCAACCTCGCACTCCATCTTAGCCTCACTTGTGAAGAAGACCCCGAGATACTTGAATTCCTTCACTTGGGGCAGCAACTCACTGTATGCTTATGAATTTGGTTAATGTATGAGTATTTTAGAGATCACTGATTTGTTTACTATGTGGCACAACAAACTTGTAAACATATCCTAATATAATTCTGTCTGAATTTTAATTTTAAAAAAATTTAAAAAAGTGTCATACTGAAAAACTTTAAACTTACATTTACAGGGGTGTCATGCATTCAGTTATTCTGAGGGGACACAGTTTCACAATGCATTAATGTTCACACCAAGTAGTTACCAGTAATTATCTTCTGTGGTTTCTATGTTTATGATCATTGGATTGGGGTTGGCTTTAAGACATGGAGAATATGAGGGAGCGAGAGAGAGAGAGAGAGAGAGAGAGAGAGAGAGAAAATGATGTCTGTCTTCTGTGGAGAAGCATCGGAAATCCCAGGGGTAACGGGTCTTTCTTGGAGTACCAGGTTTCTAAAGAGAAGGTGGGAGATAGAAGAAGAAAGGGAGGGAGGCAGAGAGTGGTAGAAAGGAACAAAAGCAGGTGTGTAACGGTACATGTATTCGTCCTCAACCATCACGGTACGGACGTTGCTGGAGGGTTTTTTTCCTCCCTGTGAATTTTATTTTACTTTTTCCTTTCACATTGTCAGGCCTGAAATTTGAGCTCCAGTAAGCCCATGCATTAAAACAGCGCTGATGCTGATTTCTCCTGGGAGGGCAAAATTCCTGGATGGGCAGGCCTGGCCCCCCGGGGCCGCCCATAATGCTAGGTCTGGTGCCAGGGGCAGGTAGGTGATCTGCTGGTTTTCTCCATCACTCTGAAACTTTCTTGCACTAAACAGTTCCATTATGTGATAAATATATAGTTTGTTTGATCGTCTCCCTCCCTTTGTGCAACTGAGGAAATGAAACATATTTAAAGTACATTTGTGATTGTTAATCTCTAATTTGTTTAGAAGCCAAGCTACCCTCAACATACACTATTACAAAGGTAATGTAAAATTGAAATTGATTTTTTTTCCCATTCATTCTTATTTATTTTGCTTGAGTAAAGACTCATTAGTACATTCAGTGTGTGACTATCTTGCTGTTTCTAGCACTCTTTTTTGGGCTGTCTTTTGAGTGAAAAGTAAGTAAGTAAAGTAAGTAAGCTCACCTTTGTGCTTCCCTTTGTATGTTGACTTCACCAATACTTCACTCCGGATAAAAAACATCTGTTAAATGAATTTATTGTAAAATAAAAGGTGAAGCCTCCCCCAAACTTCCTTCACTGAACGCACATAATCAGTTTTGCTTCTGTTTTTGCAATGTAATCAGTTGTCATTCAATTGAGTTTCATGACTGAGTGGGTCTGCTTTCTAATAAACTGAACAGTGTCTACATGTCTGGATACATTAAAATCTGGATTGCAAAAATCATCTTTTTCTTTTTTCTGTACAGGATCATTTCCGTGCAGGCTGTGTGGTGTGGGGCAACTGCCCCTCAATGAGGTGGTCCTGCAAGTCTTGTAATTACTCCTCACCCAGCCAACGCACACTAATTGTCCATTACAAAGTGAAGCACTGTCATCAGGCAAGGAACTGTTCTCTTCCCTGTGTCTATGCAGACTGTGTGTGCTCCTTCAGGACTGAATCATCTCTGAAAAAACATTTAACTAGAGACTACAGTCAAGCCTTTTCAAAGCAGGTGACCGCAACGTTAAATTGTGAATTGTGCAATTTCTCAGAGGCTTGTAGTGATACATGGTATTTTGCACATCTAAAAATACACATATACAATAAGGAAACCGTGAAATGTCCCTTTAAAGACTGTAGTTTTCAGTCCAATGTATATAGTACTTTTTGTGCACATAGGAGCAGGAAACATCACCTCTGTACTGTTGACAATTTCCGTACAAACTTGTATCAAACTTGTACTCCAGGCACCTCTGAAAGTACAGACTTTGAGACACATTTGGACTATCTACATCTAACAACAGATAATTACATAGAGGATCAAGACCTGCGTGATTTGCTTCAACACAAAGTTGCATCTCTCTTACTGCATATGCAAACAATTTTACATGTCTTAAGACAGCAACTCAGGAAATTATAAATGAGCTTTGTAGTATTAACTCAGTTGTGGAAGAGTGCACACCAGAAACTGCAGAAACTCCTTCAGTTGTTCAGGTCAAAATGGTATGAGGGGATTAAAGAAATGACGTCCTTACTGAAGAGCCTCAACAAGGATGTAAATACATTTCTTTACTTTAAAATACTTTGACGTAATAGAGCTGCCTTTCCAAATCCATTCTATGTTCACATGTAAACTCAATGTAATGTTCTCAAAATAACTTGAATATGTATTTGAACACTTTCTGTCACTTTAGGCTTTAGATTGTATATTTTCATTCAATTTTGTTCAAATCACCAGAATGCCTTGTGGAGTGAAGGGGTTATATTATATATGTTAATATATAATAAATACAGTTGCTATTATATTATACATGTTAATATATAATATAATAGCAACTGTATTTATGTATCATGCGTGTTTTGGCAGGCATTGAACCAAAGGAAGAGGGCAGCAGCATTGCAGGGTCTATCATGGTACAAGCAGCAAAATGTAATTTAAGATGATCCAAAGAAAACTAATTCACAATGAGCAGGGTTACACTTGTCATTCCATGCGTGTATGCACTATATGGCAAAGCATCTCTAAAGCACAGACACCTCTGTTGTTGTTTTTTGTTTGTTTTTGCATGAAGCCAACAGATCCTGAAGAGGATGTCAGGGAATGGTGACTGAAATCCTTTTATTCATTGAAGATGTGAAATAACCCCATCTGGCTTCCTACAACAATGTCGCCCTCGTGATTGAGGAAGAGATTGCCATACGTCAACTGGGTGATGTACCCAACGCTTCTGTGAACCTGATGGGACTGCCATACATGCTGAACCTTGACTATCCAAAAGACGTGAAATACATATTTGAGGTGATTCAGGGCCTGTTCATGGGAATTGGGTTGGACTGGTGCACTCCCAGGGTCCACTCTGAAGAATAAATTGCCCAGTTAGAGGGATGGCCTAGGAAGATGTCGCTGCATTTGTCCCAAAGGAAGAATTGTCATTTAGTAAGAGGAAAAGAAATATACAGCCCTTCTGTGGGTCGCACCAGTTTATTTTATGTTTTCATGTTCTGACTGATCTCTATTGCTCTATTTGGAGGAAATGTGCCTGTGAGACACTAATGTGTATTTTATGTTGTAGAGCAACCATGAACATAATGGACATTTGAGTCATGTTTTAAATATGTTTTCATGTTCTGACATTTGAGCAAGTTTCTCAGTTAGAGAGATCAGTTTTTTCTATGTATGTCTCTCTGCATTTTACTGCAGCAACCCTGAACACTCACTCCTCAGAGTGGACTCTGTTGAACAAGTCACTTAATTAGGGAGTTGTTTTTTCCCCCAAAGGAAGGATGCTCTTCTTTTTACGTGTGGGACACAGTGTAATTTCAGTTTTTGAGCAGCCCTGAGCAAGAGCGAGGATGTGTGAGAGGGCGTGAGTGCTTTTTTTTTGTCTAGATGTCCCAAAGGAAGGTCTTTTTGACGTGTCGATATCCACTGACACACTTATTTTAATTTTTAAAGCAACACTGAACACTTATTGAGTGTGGGTGGGTTGGAGTTGAAATACAGTTCTTGAGATTGTAATAAAAGTCCTGATTGAAATATGTCTTTTCAGCTATTTTAATATTTAGGTTGGACTCAGCTAGATCTCATGTAGATTTATATTAGCTTTGAAGGTATCAGTTTGCTTGTCCTGGTAAGTTTTGGAAATCTCTATCAACTTCTATAAACTTAAAGGGAACTTATTATGCTTTTCCTTATTTTTAGTCATATATATATATATATATATAATGTTACAATGTCAGATGTTCATATTAAACGTGGACAAAGTGTCAAATAATGAGGTAAACATATGTAGAAGTAATCCCTGTGAGCGAAAAGCACCGGCTTCAGACTGCTCTGAACACTCGGTTTCCAACGTTTTTTTCTATTTTCAGCCCGAGCTGATGTCGGCTTGTGACGGATTTCTTTATATGGTCATCTGCTCCACACACAGCGCACGAGTTCACTGCTCCGCTCTGCTAACATTATGGTGTTTTTCCATTGTTTTGGGGGTAGTCACACTGAGCCATGACTCAAGTCGAGCTGGCACGCTGTGAGTGTTACACAGCATGGCAAAGTAAAATAAGTTGTTTACCTGTTGGAGGTGTGCTGGACATCATCACTGTGGCTGTTTCTGCTTGTACTATTCCTCCCTGAATTCTTTCTAACTGATCTGATGAACAAAGAGCTCCAAATATCTTGTTGTTTTGACTGGTTTTGTAGCGCCGCTAACGAAGCTCTGCTAATTCAGTGAGAAACACATTTGATTTCCTGTACAAAAAAAAAAGCTGGCTAATCAGAACAGAGTGGGCTCATCAGGAGGGGTCTTTAAAGAGACAGGAGCTAAGACTGCCTCCCTATCATCTTCTCTCTTCTCTTCTCTTATTATCACAGATTGTATCTGTTTTCTTAGTGTTCCACAGTTTCCTCTGATTGCTTTAAAAAATTTGGAGTGATGAATTAGGTAGAGAAAATATCAGAGTGTGTGGGATGAGGGATTACAAAGCATATATAAATTTTCTAGTATCAGTCAAACTCAACTTGTCCAATTAAAAGTAATCCAACGTCTACACTATTCAAAAGAGAAATGAAATGTATCCCTCTATCTCACCACTCTGTGATAGATGTAAGATTGCAGAAGGTAACCAGGCTCATCTCTTCTTGATTTGTCCATATTTGTTTAATTTCTGGAAGGATTTTTTTCATTGGTTCTATGACAGGGGACAGAGAGATGCCTGTTGATGAAAACCTTGTGCTTTTTGGTTGTTCACAACAAACCTTTTTGCTCTCCCATGCTGTTCAGAAAGTCCTCATGTCTGGTATGATTACAGCAAAGAGACTTATTTTGAAACACTGGACAGTTAAGGAGGCCCCAGTTAGTGGTTAAATGAAATTATTTCTTTTATACAGCTGGAGAGAATACATTATAAGAAAAAACTCTGAAGACTTACATCCCCAGTAAAATAAGAGTAACATTAATATAATTTTGTCTTTTTGTGCAACATCATTGAATGAATTGTTTCCTGTCTGGCAGTGATGTATAAGGTCTGTTTTTCTGTTTGTTTTGTGGTAGGATGGGGGGGCAGGTTTTTTTTTGTTTTTGTTTTTTTTTTGTTTTTTTGTCTGGTATGTTTTTGTGAATGATGAAAAAGGATAAACAAAATATTTTTTAAAAAACTCTTTATTTATCTTATACTGACCCCTTACACAGCCCTTCATTTAGCCTCTGTCTGAAACAGGCTGTTTTAGCTCCTGTCTCTTTAAGGCCCCCCCTCCCAATGAGCCCACTCTGTTCTGATTGACCAGTTCTCGGAAGCTGCCCCTCGCAAGACTTCCGCAGGCTGCGGAGGCTATGTCCACAAACCATGAAAGAAACTATAGTAGTAGGATTTCACTACTTTTTCTCATTATTCACTTAAAATGTCAACTTCTCAAATCCATCCGTACATGTTCGAGCTGAAATCTGCTCCAAAATATGAGACAACACAACAAATGGAAAAACCTTTGCAACCTTTGCAACAACCATAACAAAGGCTATGGAATAGACGGCCATTTATGGGCACGCACAACGTGCCAACATCAGTTTGTCGACAAGGTAGAAAAAAATGCTGCAAGGTTGAAGCAGGTTGAAGCCTGTTGAAGCCTTGGCTTTTTACTTGCAGGCAGTATTTCTACATATATTCAGCTCAATTTTTGGAACTTTGACCATGTTTAACCAACATCAGAACAGGATATAAATAACAGAAAATCACAAAAAAGCTTATGTCCCCTTTAATGACATTTGTTGTTCTTGTTGTGTGATGGGTGTCACATCTAATATGTCTTTGTTATCACCTGCAATGTGTCAAAGTCATTCAGCTGGATATGAAAAATTGTACTTTAAGTTTTGTGTATTTTGAGTTAAAATCATTTTTCAAAAATACAAACACAGAAAAACTCAACTACGGTGAGGTTCAACTGACCCAATGTTGTTCTTTTAGCTCTACCCCAGAGTGGAATAAAAAAATGTGTACTGTGTGTGTGTGTGTGTGTGTGTGTGTGTGTGTGTGTGTGTGTGTGTGTGTGTGTGTGTGTGTGTGTGTGTGTGTGTGTGTGTGTGAATGTGTGTGTGTCCATCTTCCCCTCTCTCTTCTCCCTCCCAGTTTTAAGCCCAGTGCTGAGCCACTAATGGCGGACAAGCCTGTTAGAGCAACACGCCACGCTTTACTAGCAGCACACCAGGGACGCAGCCTGCTACACACACGCGCACAAGCACACACACACACAGAATGAAAAACTCACACATATTCGTGTAAAAATATAACACATAGAAATACACCAAAATACAGAACACATACAGATGAATACTCAGGGAAACAACAAGCATTCCATTTCCATAATAGGCAACTCACAAATACACACACCAAACACTAAACACACCCTCACACACATCCCAGTAGACACCACCACCACAGCAACAGCCTGCAAACAGCTAATCTATTCAGTGATGCAGCAGTCGTCTCTCAGGGTGAGCAGAGCCTCCAATTATACCTTCATTTGTTCGTCAGTTGTTTTGAAGTCAGCTTGAGGAGCAGCAGAACGGCAGCTCTACAGTTCACAGCTTAGAACAACATCAGACCTCAGCTCCGCATCTCAGACATCATACAACACTGCTTTAAGCTGTAAACTGTAAATGTGGGTTGTTACAGTGGTCACTTTGTAAGAATATGGTGGTAAATTTTTGACACTAACAGACGCGGGTTGCCAAAACTCTTAATGTGCAGTCTGTAAACTTGTCTCACAGTATGATAAAGAACCACTGTGTTGGGTTGACAAACAAAGATTTTACCCCCTCTCTCACAACTGTCAGTGTTCGTCTGAGATAGCCCAGTACTTAACAGTGTACTGGCCACAAGAGGGGTCAATTATCTCTTCCAAACTTGGAAACAAAAATGGACACAGTACTGTAGTGTCTGTAATAAACTCAGTGCCGACAGTCTCTTCCCAAACTTTCTAGGTTTTTTACTAATTCAGTCTTTCGTTTGTTTTATCCATTTTATTCTTTTTGCTACATTTTAAACTCATCCCAGACATCTGATTTCTCGCCTTTTCTTTTGGAATTGTTAATGTCCAGAATTTAGTTCCATGTTATTTGTGTGTATTTATGGACCACAGGAAGAAGACAAGCAATCACATTAGTGGCAACTAATGGGCATACTATTATTCTGAAACTTTTTGCACTAAATATAATAATAATTTCAGCCATATATTTTAAATCCTTAAAATGACATCTACTTCCCTCTCCCTAATTAAAAAATCCAGAATCTATAAATATGCAAAGCAAATTTGTGAAATTTGGGATCATATTGGGAAATATGCAAAGTAAGCAAAGATGTCTCCTACGTCACTGAAAAGTCCTTTCTCAGTGTATGTCCACTGGAGGCTTCAAGTTACCACATTGTTTACTGGTCCTTGATTAGCTTCAAACTAATTGTGATGTTACAAATCATGCTCGTAGGTCCACACCTTAAACTGAGATTCAGCAGATGAATGTAAAAAAAAATCTGCACATACATCATTCTGCACAGTGAAGAGAGACATTGAAGGGGAGGAACAAAAAGCAAAACACATGTCTGAGTGGAGGGGGACTTTAAAAACAAAAACTGAAAATTATCTAATTTAATTTCACCAATATACAGTAATTTTGTACCACCATCAATGGGTAGAGATGGGATAGTTAGTTTAGATAGTTTGGATGACGACTGCCTTCTATAGGACTTCTAATGACAGCTCCAAGGATGGGAATGCAGGGTGTTTTGGAGGAGAAAAGCAAAGCCAGGGGCAAAATTTATTTCTGCCTATGGCACTATTTTGGGCTCCAGGTTTACACCATACTTATATCACTCAGATGTAGCAAACTAGATGGTGAAAAAGGGGAGTAGAGGCATAACTGAGAAAAGAGTAGAAGGAGAGATGCCATATGAGAAGAAGGAAGGAGGGTTTCAGAGGCACAGCAGTGTGTTAACCGGAGCCAACCATGGCAAATTGGACCAAATTTTCCGCCTGTGCGATTTCAATACACAAACGCGGGCGTACATAACCATGCTTAATAAGTGCCGGGCTAATTCATTGTATAATCTCCTCTAAATTAATATGTTAGACACAATTGCCTGGTAATTAATTCCTGTCACATCATATCCAAATGAGAAGATTTATTCGGATCTGTCAATCATAAAACCCTGGAGCCTGGGGCAGATTATTCCCAGCACGACGTGATGCTGTAAGGGTGACGGTGTGGTTATGTGGGGTGGTATATGTCTGCTATGTATAAACATCCATTACCCAGGCCTTTAAAGAGCCAGTGATGAGGGCTGGTCATCAAATGAAGGTCATTGTGATGACAGCATTAAGGGAAAGGCAGCGGTCTTTTGTTTTATGGCTTCATAAAGAACATAATGTCTCCACGGGCTATTCAGCCATCCAGCATCCACCTGCACCATTCAGTTTCATGGCTTTCCCTTTCCCACACTTTGCCTTTCTCCTTTAATGTTTCTTTGGATTCCCTTTGGCTAAAACTGTATCTATCTGTTCAGTTGAATTCTCAAATGATGAGCATTCTCTAACAGCAGTGAGTGTAAACTCATCACTGGCACATGGAGCTACACAGCTAAAACCATGAAGATTTCTAAACCTGAGATGTGCAGTTTTGGAATATGGAGTATTGACTTTAAGTTGTCATTCTTTAATGATAAAAATATTTCTTTTTGATATATCTTCACCAGTGCAGTGGATAAATCCTTGATCTAAACCTTGACCTGTCAGTAACACCACATAAAAACATTACATGTAAAGTTAACAACTTTTTGTATTTTGTAATTTGTATTAAGTGAGAAATGGTGTGCTTTTTCATTCCAAAGTTTAAAACTTTCAGCTTCTAAAATGTGTTTTATGATTCTAGGTAAAGCTTTGAAACAGATAACTGTGGGAAAGGCTGGCAACATGGCTGTGAGGCCATAAAACACAAGATTTGAAACCTAAACATTCTTTTAAGGAGGGAGAATTTACTGTACATTTAATGCCATTGCTGGATAATTTGACCTCTCCTCAAGCCTCTAAGAATTATTCACATAAAACAGAGAAAACCTGATCATAACCCCACTGACCCCACACCCAACCTTGTCTGGTTCATTCAGGCTCCAGCCCGATACAAAGCTCAAAACCTAGATTTAAATGTTAAAACTATCTCTTACTCTTTCTGTTTGCCTTCCAGTCCGTCTTGTGCACACAAGTTTAGAAGCCTGTTCATGACAAAGAACTAAGTAACTCTTAATCCAAAAATGTTTTAGTAGCTTACATTACAACCCTGTCTCCTAAAAATTAACAACGTATTTAATTTGCTTTCCACCAAAATATCCGATCTTGCAGTACAATATAGTGTAATATATTGTTTATTAACATTTAATCAAAACCACAATCTTTCATCAACGTCAGCCAAAGTGCTTTTGTTGCCTAAACCTAAGCACAAATTAGACTCAGGATGTGAACCTCAGTCTCTGGTGTCAACATCCTGCATTTGTACGCCCGCCATCCACCTCGACCTCCTCCATTCAACAAATTCATTGTTGTACATAAATGTAGCACTTCATTCACTCAAAAAAATGTTGCCTGTGAACATAATCCAGTGATTATATTTGTCAAAGCAACACAATTGGGAAAACAATTTAGTAGTATATAAATGTAATTTCTATCAGACAGGGTTGCACATGAAGTATTATTTAGCCAATAAGGCTGCAGTGATTCTGCTATAGAGACACACGAGCAATAATCAATGTATCAGTTAGTTCCAGCCCTATTTAATAGTAACTGTGTGAATTGCTCCAGCTGTGGCTATATCACACACACGCACACAAGTTTGTGCAGCTATCCTTGTTAGGACATTGCATTGTCTTCCATTCATTGTGGACAGCCTAACCCTAACCTTAACCATAACCAATTCATGCCTAACCAGTTCCGCAGAAATTATGTTTTGCCACATTAGGACCAGGGTTTGGTCCCCATGAGGACTACTGGTCCCAACAAGGTCTTGTTTATACCAGAAAAAGTCCTGAAGAGGTAATAAAAATGCACACACACACACACACACACGGATGTTCAAACACACATAATACATACACACAGTGCCAAAAGGTATTTCGCTTTTCAACAATTTGCTCATGTCTGGCACCAGTTTGAAACCACACACACACACGCAGGCCTGCAGGCGTGTGTTTTTTCTTTATTAAAAACCAGAAAGCGCAATTAGCTGCAGAATATGCTTAACCCTGTATCGCTCCCTCAGCTCGAGGATATATTGCTTCTTCCTCTCCATTATTAAAAATATCACAGACGTGAGAGGAGGAGGAGGGGAGCAGGCAGGAAATATCACAGCTACATGTTTAGCAAGTGGAGGCTGGGAAATGTGCTCAATTTAGTAGAAGGAAAGCAGGTGTTTTTGTGTGTTTAAGTGTGAAAGAGAGACTACATGTGTCTTCATCTATATGCTGTGTGTGAATATGTTTGGATGTCAGTAACAACAGTTAGTGCTGGACTGCTATGTTCATCACTGACTGACACACGCCGTTCAAATGTGTGTGTGACTGTGACAGAGTTTTTCAGGGACAGTTTTTCAACCTCAAGGCGCTACCATTAATATACTGTAACTTTGACTTTGACTGTTAGTAGTAGTATAGGAGAAGTACGAAAGCTCTCTAACAGAAGATTTATTTTCCAAACTAAACTTTTTGTAATAATTTTAAGTTTATCTTATTTAATTTTGCAGTCTTTTCCATTCCTTTGCTTTAATGCAGTCAGTGATGTCTGGAAATGTAAGGTAATGATATTGAGTGTTAATGAGGGGGGGTGGCTGTCCTTAATTTAACATAAGTTTAATATTTGAAGGTGAAAACAGACTTTTGCTGTTCATCAACACCTTCTCAGAAGGCACAGAGAGGTAATCTATTATAAAAGACCTACTGCACACCATACTTCTGATTTTTTCCAGTGCTGTTATTGCGCTGTATGCAATGTTGCTCCAGTCTTACTTTGAGTCCTTTGGTTCATGTTGCTCATGGTTCACAGCTTGTGGTTTCACCTCCGGTTCTCTCAGGCAGACAGAAATGTTGTGCTGCATCCTGATATCCAGTTCAGTGATCCAGCTGTGACTCTCACAGCAGACCGTGGTGTCTGTGTCGCCTCCCTCTGTCAGGGCCAGAGAGACAGAGAGGTTTTGTGCACTGCTTGGTGTGTTGTCCATTCTGACTCAGGGAGTTTACTGCTGTGCACTTCGCTCTGCAGGGAGGAGGACTGTGTTCTTGTGAAGTAGTTCTCTGGGGACAGGAGAGAGCTCAGGCCTCAGGCTTGCCTTAGGGTCCCACTCAGCTCATATAGCAGCTCCAGTTGTTATGTCATGAAAAAATGAACTCTTCTCTGACTTGAACTATGATCTGCATTTTTCTTACTATACTAGGTGTACTGTATACACATACTAATATCCACCAAGTCCTCCAAATTAAACAAAAAAATATGTCCTTCGCCTGTGCCCTCTATGGTAAATTGAAGCATTTTCTGATCAGACACCCGTATCAGTGAGACAGAGAAGAAAAACAGCAGGTTCAGTTGTGTATTCAAGTGCCCCAAAACAACACATTACATTCTAGTGACAATTATGACAGGAACAAAGGAGGAGATGATGTTATTATAGCGCATTGTCACATCATGTAATATATTTATTTTTCAACAGTGTTTTGTAATGGTTTTGGAAGGCACAGACAAATGATGTTGTGCAGCTGATTCCTGCTGTTAGGGGCGTCAGATCAGAAAACACGTGCATGGACCAACAATGCATTTTGTCGTTTAATTTAGTGAACTTGTTGCTATCAGCAGTTATCAACAGGACAACATCATTTAGCTTTGCCTTCCAAAACTGTTAAAAAATGAATATGTTTCATGATATGACAGATGCTTAAGGTCTGCTTATGTTTAGGCACAAAACCGACATGGTTAGGTTTAGGGAGAGCTCATGGTAATAAAAATAGAAGTTGGAGTAGTGCATAAAGCCATCTTGCATTAGTATCCTGGACCTGGCACCATCCTGATTACAAAACATCCAGAATGCATCAGATCTCCTCAGTCAGCAGCTCACATATTGTGTCTGAAGTCTCTTTCTTCCAACAGTTGGCTTTCTCAAGATAGAAATAATTAAAATAGAGTGCAAGATTCAAAAAAAGTCAAAGTTGGATAAGCAGTTATATGTCTTTAAGATTAAAAAAGCAAAAGCATGTGTACCTGCACAGATAGCAGACAGTGATCAGAGATCTGGATAAAGTGTTTACATGCCACAGTATCCGTTTCTGAGTAACGAAGCCTGCATATTTCCCAGGTAAGGGCTCTCCTGGGATTCTTAAACCAGGGTATGATGAACATGTGCAAACATTAATGTTATACTCTACAAACCTGATTATAAACAACATACCAGCATTCTTGCTTTCCTTTGGATGGTATGTTGGTTTTGTTATGGCTTTAGTGGACAGAGCAGCATGTTATTTCTATTCCTGTCTATAGAGACAGGAGCTATTATAACTGTCATTTTAGTTTTTGTCTTAAGGTTAAAATTCAGTATACTTGATAAGTAGGGGACGGAGGAGGGGGATAATTACAACATGGACCTTTTCTCTTGTAACATGGGAGTCAGGGACATGCAGTGAAGTCCACATGAGGTACATCCCACCATTGAGTCTACATCCAAAAATCAGCCAGAGTTACAGTAGAAAAACAGATTTTTCATTTGGTAAGTAAAAAATACAAAATGGAATTGTTGTCTATTTTTAAGGTAATGTTTATTTGTTGAAGACTGTGAATGTATATCATCTGTTAGACCTATCCGTAGGCTAAATATCAGTGAAGGTTTAATTTATCATGCAAGCCTATCTTTAGTGGTAGCCAGGGTAAAGCTGACGGAGACAGGAGAGGGACCAAAGTAACATAGTGCTACTTTTGTCCTGCTATTATTAAAGATGTATTTATTTGCTCTTTATGTTTGCAGGAAATGCCCAGGGTTAGGGTGAGGAAGGCCAACAGAGGTCTCACCAGTCCAGATATGAAAACAAACAAACTCACACACACAACACAATGAATAAATGTTTGTGCACCATCCATTGTTCAAGGCTACTTTGTATTATTTTTAATGTAGGCTGATGTTCTAAACAAGCGACTGAATGAAAATGCCCTTGATCAGTTTTACTTGATTACCTTTATGTCTATAACTGACATTAAAATGTTAATGGTAAAAGCAAAGTGGTCCGTTTATTTAATTGATTATCTTTGCTTTGACCTTTCTTGCTGTTAATGAAAAAGAGAGGAACATGCATGATATGGAGATGGAGTGTATGTGATGGGTAAGGATTTGTGATGGTTTAAACATCTTAAATTCCAACCCAATGTTATTCATAAGAGAAAATGGTGATTATGCACTAAGGTGAGTTTGACGCATTCGACCAATTTCATACAAATGTGACATTTAACACAATAAATTGATTTAAGAGTAACATGGTCATCTGCTTGGAGGACTAACTGAAGCATTAATGATCATTATATGCCAGAAATATTAAGTATGTACTTGTTTTGTGGTCGATTTATCCAACCGTTACTTTTGTCCTACACCTGTGTTTCTTTCATCCTGACAGAGAGGGGCAAAAGTAACAATGCACAATGTCAATTTCCGGCCTGATTGCATCAGACTCATTTATCCAAAATTTTAAAAAATAGTTGGTATTGGTAGAGGACATGTGTATGTTGTTCACAATAAAATATGGTTACTCTAAATAAATGTATCTTTGTGCAAAGAGGGAAATACAAAAAAGTTATACTTTCATCCCGGCCCTGCCCTTTCAATGCAAGAAGAAATTTCATCATAATTTTCATCCTCTCAGCCTCCAACATCCTGAAGTTCCAGCTGTGATTAGATAATGGCAACACAGCGATAAAGTCTTTTTCCTTCCCTCAACCCATTTCCCCTCCTCCCGTCTCTCCATCCTACCCCTTTCTGTGCCAAAACAACACAACACAATAATAAGATTACAACACTGAGTGTGTGTGGAGCTGGGCAGCAATGCCCAGATTTTAAAAGGTTGTGTGGCAGAGAGTAATGCAACCCACACACACACACATGTTGTCCTAGGTCACTTTTGTGGACATTACATAGACTTACATTAATTTCCTGGAGACTCACCTTAACCCTAACCATAACCACTACTTGCCTATTCCAAACCCTAACCTTAACCCAACCTAGCTTTGGTCCCCAATTAGACAATCCATCCCCAATCAACTGGTCTTTACTCTGAAATTTGTCCCCAAAAGTATCCTATGACAGACCCACACACACACCAACACACACAAACACCTAAACCTAACCTTAACCACCGACCCAAAAATCAGTGTTTTACCAATTGAGGACACGGATTTCGTCCCCGATTGCACAAGTTGTCCCCAATCAACTGGTCTTGGTATGTGTCCCTGAAAGTGACTTAAGTCATACCCCCTCAACATACACACACACACACACACACACACACACACACACACAGCTTTTATGTTTTCTCCGCTTATGGCGTTTGGTGCTTTTAGCCAGAAACTGACAACATGGAATTACACTGGAGATCCATTTTACTGTGAAATTCTTTCTCTCTGTCTCCCCTTTGTCTTTTCTCTTAATCCTCTTTCCTAACCCTTTTAAATAATTTCTCTTGTTTTCTTTTTCTCTCAGCCTGTTTGAAACAACAGAGGAGGCAAAGAAAGAAAAAGGCAGAGCTGAGGTTAAAAGAAGAACAAAAACAGTTTGTTGTAGGAGCAGTAGTAATAGTAGGAGTTTTGGTCGTAGTACTGTAGCAGCAGTAGCAGTAATAATAACAGCAGTTGTAGTTGAAAAAGGGATCTGTAGTACTGGTAATGGTGGTGGTAGTTGTACAAGTTGTAGTAGTAACAACTTGATTTGCAAGATCACAAGATCACATGAGAATTCATCTTGTCAGCCTTCAAGTTATGCGCTTTTGTAACAAGAATCAAGCAAGCAATCAGCGGATTCTTACGTGATCTCGCGAATCCAGCCTTGCAAGGTAAGACAGTGATAGACATTGATAGACAGATTGTTCATCCAATCACCTGCCAAGTATTTTTTGAAAGCGCCTGCCCTTTTCCAAACTGTTTCCACTAAACTGTTACTAGTCGTAATAATATCATAGTAGTAGTATTAGTAGAAAAAGAGAAAAAGCGAGTTGCAGTAATGGTAATGGTAGCAGTAGTAGGACTATTACTAGTAGTAATTGTAATAATAGCAGTAGTAATAATACAAAAATGGTAGAAAAACAGTCAGTTGTAGTAGTGGTAACTGTAGTGGTAGGTGGAGTAGTAGTAGTTTTATACCAATACCTGATATAAGTATTTATTGTTAAAAAAGAAGTGGTGGTAGAAGTATTTCCCATAGTAGCAATAGCAGTAATAGTAAGTAAGTGAGTGGTTAGTAAAGTTTATTTCACAAAGTGCTTCACAAGAGTAAAATTGTTAAAGAAATAAGACCATAAAATAGTACAATGAAAGAAACAAACAATGAAACATAAGCAACAGCAGGTGTAGGGGTAGTAGTCAATTATAGTAGTGGTAATGGTAGTAGTAGGTGGAGGCATAATAGCAGTGTTACAAGCCTGATATTAGTTGAAGTTGTAGAAGTAGTTGCCGTAGTAGCATTCATACTTGTAGTAGTAAGACTACTACTTGTAGCAGTAATAATAGCATTAATTATTATTAGTAAAAGTAGTGGTGATACTCATAGATGAATGATTGTTTCTATGTGGGATATTGAATTTCACCAGATGTTGCATTTGAATCTGTTAGTCAGTATTGATCCCCCCACCCGCCCTTCCCCTCACACTGCCTCCATCTCCTCCCTGATTCCAGCTTCCTCCTCCTTCCTCTCGTCCTTCCTCTCTTCCCCCGGTGGCAGACTGAGCTGTAAAAATCAATGGGGAAAATGTCTTGAAACAGCCGATCTAGAAGCCATCTGGTCCTTGGAGTCCTCAGAGACCAGTAGTCTGTCCCCAGGGACGAGACGCACAGAAGAAGAAACAGAGAGAGAGACAAGGAGAGGAACATCCACATGACACAATGCATGTGTTAAGTCAATAACATGAAAATCCTCAGTGTGGGCTCCACAACATGTGAGTGTTACATAAGAAAAATAATTATTTTTAAAAAATACTATGACTTAGTCCTGTATTTCCATTCAATATCTCCATTCAGTGCCCATGCAGAAAGTAATAAGTAAGAAGGCTAGGCAGTATGGGCAAAGTATTGCATTGCTCTCCAGCTTTTGTCAAAATTGTACCAGTGTTGTGGGAGACATCACATTTGAGTTTCAGATTTTGACCTTTAATTATTGCACCCTTAATTAAACCAATTAATGTAATCTGTAACAGTAGCTGGATGTGTGTCACAGTTTGTGTCAGTCACACTAATAGTCTCAGAGGAAGAGAGGTAGGTTTCTGGAAAAAAGTGAGTTAACTACAATATTGCAGTAAACAGTGAACTGTACAAAGAAGAAAAGAGGCAAGCAAGAAAGAACCGAGAAAGGAACGAAAATTGATGAGAAAATGAAAGAAATGAAGTGCAAGGTAAAGAGGCAAAAGAATCAATGAAAGTGGAATAAAGAAGGGATGAAAGACAGATGAGAAGGAAGAGGAAAATATGAGGGGAGAGAAGGTAAGAACAGAAGATCAGAGGGTGGGGAGGAGGGATGAAGGTGGGTAAGAAGGGGTGAATGGGAAAAGGAAGGAAAGAATAAAAAGGGGCAGTACAATGGCGAGATGACAATAAGAGGAAGCAAGAAGGTGAAGAAAGGAAGGAAGTGAGCAACAGAAAAGCTACAGACCTGATCATCTTATAAGAATCCACCAGCACAGGATTTGTACAAGTCAAATGTTTTGCCTGTTAGAAATGATTTCTGCCATCTGATCCCTTAAAAGAGTTTATGATTCTCTGTAACAAACTTTACACAGGAACCTGTCTGTCTGTCCTAAGGGGTCATGTGATCATCATTAAAGAAGAGACCATAGAGAAAAATCAGAACTGAAATAACAGCATTATCAAGACCTTCTACCCAATATTTACATATAATTTATAATAAGGACTTTCAGTCTTTTATTTAGTCCTAAAAATACAAAATACAAAACAAAAATGAAGAAAACCCTAACAACAGTGAGATTATTTCAACCTCTTTCCAACATAAGCATATTTCACAGATTTTGTATCACAATCTATTTTTTGAGGAATTGAAATTTCTAGGACACAATAACCGACAAAATTACTTGTTAAGATGCTGACTGAAGCCTGTGAACACCGGGTGTAAAGGTTTGCATAGATCCACTGTTTGGAGGCCTTAAAGTTTCCTACTTTTTTCCCACAAGAGTAACTTAACACCCTCTGAAAATCGTGCTTTTGCTGACCTCCAGCTGCTGCAATGATGTACAGGTGTACTCCAGAGCCCTGTGACATCACTGCTGGGTGTGGTCACAGGTGCAACAACACACACTTTTGACGACACCCATCAGTGATGCTGCATGTAGTCAGAGGTGAGACAGACCTGAAACTTTCAGCCGGAGAGGTCAGTGAAACTCTGCTTTTCAGACTGCTGTTAAGTTACTCCACATTACAATGGCTCTGGACTAGGAGGGGTAGATTGAATGAAAATTGTGTGCCAACAGTGTTAAACCAAAAAGTCTTTTGGACCCTACTACTACCTATACCTATCATTTTAGGCACTGACTCTGGAGCAGCATGTGAAGTGTTCATCTCATCTAAGACTATTGTAACTCCATTTTCACTTCTCAGCTGCTAACCTCCTGACCAGTTCTTCAAAGCAGTTTCATGTTACTCCAATCCTGTCTTTACACTGGCTGCTCATCAAATTCAGAATTCAGTTCAAGATTCTTGTCATTACTTTGAGAGTTCTGCATGGTCAGGCACCTGCCTGCATTAGAGATCTACTGCAGCCTTTTGTCACCAGCAGGTCTCTAACGTCGTCTGATCAGGTTTTGTTGTTTGCTCCTCATTCCAGACTCAAGGAGACTGTGTCTTTGAAGTCAAGGCTCCTAAACTCTGGAACTGTCTCCCATTGGATTTAAGATCTCTAGACTCTGTGGATATACAGTACCTTCAAAAAACAGCTCAAGACCCACCTTTTTAGACTTGCCTTTAAATTGTAGTGTTCTTTTTATCTCTTTCTCTATTTTATTCATTTTTTATATATTGTCTTTTTATATATATTTCTTTGTTTTTTTTCATCTTTTGTTGTGAAGCACTTTGTGACGTCTCATCTAGAAAGGTGCTATATAAATAAACTTTACTTACTATGTTATTTACTATTTCAAGTATCATATTTTCACAGCATGAACCATAAGTCACCATGATGTTTAAATAAAAACATAATGACAAAAATGTTTTTCTGTACTGAAAATATACCAAAATGTACCAAATGACCTCAAGTACGTTAAGTCTGTGTACAGTTGCTACCTTTTATTAACATGTTCTGACATTAATAAGCATTGCCTTCACACTTACATGTCCATGAACAAAAATGAAGCAATAAATCATTTTTTAAAAAACTGCGAATTGTGGATTTTCTAATTTTAGTAGAGTTCATAAGTCACAGTTTACATGAATCATGTCCTGTTAGTACACAAGAGTAAAGTTCATCAAATGTTTTATGATACTGACAAAATAGTGCCCTATCACAGTGAGCAGTGGACAGTAACTAAGTGCATTTACTCAAGTACTTTTACCTGCATTTGAACTTCCACCACTGCTATTACTTTATTAGTTTACACAGCAGATGGACACAGTGTGAGTTCAAATCCTAATATCACCTACTCTGTGTAGTGTGTAAAAATGCTGATGAAGGTGGATTATTATCTGTACTCCAAAAATAAAAAGGGGGGATAAACTCTTGAAAACTGAACAGGTGGGTGGATGAGTGCAGCTCTTCCCTCACTGCGTCCCTGCTCTCTGCGCACACATCACCACATGTTAACCACATGGAGGAGTCTCTGCGGTGAAGCTGTCACACCTCACAAAAACAACACACTATATCATCTCCAACATTACTGCTGCTGTTTCTGACGCTCAGCTGGGTTTTTTTTTCTCCGCAGATGCATGCCACTGTTTACGTCTGTTTTGTCGCCGTCGCAACATCGCCGAATCGCTCGCGGTTTCTCTCCTCTCCTCTCTGACTGTGCAGACTGTAATGACTGAGGCAGGAATGCTGCTACTTTTATATAGGCCTCTAAAAATAACTCACCCCCTCACTGCCATGTAGGGCCGGACTGACAGACTCCCTCAGCCAATGGCGTCTCTGCTTCTCTCAAAGCTCCGCCCTCAACCTCAGTCTCAGCGCCTCCTTAATTGGACGCCAGTGACATCATCAACCCTATTTACCTTATTAGGTCACGCATGAAATTGATTGACAGGTGGCTCCTCCCCTGCCTTCCTCCCCTCTCGCGCCGGTCGCCTGGATTGCAGCGGGGTCCAGTCTGCTGCTGGTGGAGCGAACCTGGCAACCTGGCAGTTTGTACGGAGATTGGCAATCTGGCAATGCGGAAATAGATCTGGCACCCCCGATCCCGAACTGAGGAGAGAGGCGTGACAGAGCGAGCAGAGAGGAGAGGGGATTGCATTGACAAAGATAAAATAATCAACTCTTTCTTTCCTGTTACCTTTTTTCTTTTTTTTTTTATTAAAGTGCTCAGGTGCGCTTATCTGCACCAGTTGGGTTCCCTCCCCCCCTCCCCAGCATTTGTTTTTTTTTTAAATTTGTCAAGTCTGAGAAGAGGATAGAAGAAGTGCGTTTTTATCGTTTGGATTCCGTACTTCTTTACTGACTTCTGTTTTTTGCATCAAGCATGGATGTGTTGGCGAATTACAGTATTTTCCAGGAACTCCAACTCGTGCATGACACTGGTTATTTCTCCGCGATGCCTTCCCTGGAGGAGAACTGGCAGCAGGTCAGAGATGATGCGTTTTCTCTTCTTTTTCCGGGGTTAGAAACTGGGATGAAATATCATGTGTGCGCTAGGTGATGTTTTCTGTGTGTGCTTTGAGTGTTTTGCATCAGTGGAGCGCTCCGGAGCGGCAGCAGCAGCCCCGTGTAGTTGCGTCTTTTTTTTTTTTCGCTCACATGGAGCACGGCGAGGTCCGCTGACAGGAGAAAACACACACACACACACACACACACACACAGACACACACACACACACACACACAGAGCGGGAGGGAGGTGTGTGTGTGTGTGTGTGTGGGGGGGGGGGGGGGGGGGGGGGGGGGGGGGGCATTTTCTTTAAAATTACGCACACGCCCTTTACTATAAACGAATGATTCCTTAAATGTACCGTAAGGGTTAATTAACTCTTTCATCATAAATGGAAAAGCAGGAGCGCTGTTGTCCTGTGAAATCCCCCATGACGATTTTTACCTAAAACCTAAGAGGGATGAGATGTTCTTATGGCCGCAGAGAAAATTCACCAATCCCTAAACGATTGTAAATGCTGTTGGATGAAACTCTAAAAGGAGGGTGGTCGAGCTGAAAATGTTGCTTTTCTTATAGCTTTTCTTTAAAAGTTGAGTGGGCTACACAAGATAGATTTCACCAGCCACAGATGAAGCAACATTTGGGGCTTTACTTTGGTCTGTTGAGGATCAAATTTAGCTCTTTTATCACTACAAGTAGCTTATGTCATGCATATTGACTGTAATGTTGCAGGGTTTATAAAGAGGTGTTTGTGATTTTGTCCTCTTAATTTGCATCGAATAGACTTGATGCTGTTAATGTATTTAATTGGCAGTTCAGATTTTGAGTCTGATTGGATTCATTTTTGTTTTACAGTCTGAACTGATGATGGAGAATTTAAGTATTTGAATGCTGGAGCATGATGCTGTTTGACTCCTCTGATCAATGGACCAGTCTGCTTGATATGTTTGGATTACCCCCCCCCACACACACACACACACTCACAGGCCATGGAAGATGGAGACATACCGAATAGATAGTGACTTGTTCTTAAATAATATATCCACATCTGCCACTGTTTGTTTGCAGATAATCCTGCTGAATTATGCATTATCACCCACCATAGAACATACAGTAGACTGTGCACGAGGGCCCAGAGACTATCGGACTTGTAAAAGCTTTACTATAAAATCCTTTATTAAAGGTTATTTATACATCTGTGGGGGAGAAAAAAAACTTGAAATTATCATTTTTTTCTGTTTTCACAAGTCTAGTCGTGGTTTCAGCATCTGAAATAGGCTTTTGAACAGTTTTTACGCTTATAATATGACATACTATAATAACTAGCACCTATTTAACAATTTTAAGAGGAAAATGTATTAATGAAGGATCTGATGATAGAAATAATTTAAAGTTTCCCCCCTTGAACTTGTGAAATGGAAGCTGTTAATTGGAAACCATCTTCAGCCTGATATGTGAGAGTAAGTGTGTGTGATGTAGTGTGTTTCTCTCTTTCAATACTCTCGTGTTCTTAAGTAAACCAGCACGACGTATGGCTCCCTGCATTTGGAGGTTTTGGACCACGTGTGTCTTTATTGCTATAGTCCTGAATGAAGCTCACGCTACACTTCTCCTCCCTGACTGACTTACTGACACCAATTCAAGCTGCCTCATCCTATTTTTAGTCCAAACATTACATAGTTTCATCCCATGTAACCCAATTTTCTGTCTGTAATCATATTGTTAATTGATTGAGAGGTTTGTTTCCAGTTTTGATGCCATGTCTCATTTTCCACAGAGTGGCTGGAAAAGCTGTTTAAATTGGTGCCTAGAGACAGGAATGTAGAGCTGGGGAAAAAGTAATTCCACCCAGTTTATCCATTTTCATTTGCACACTCCAGCCTGCTGCCTAACAAAACTGCAAGTGCATTATATGACTAGATATTGTGATCCCAGTGTTTTGGTAAGAATACCATACATGGATGACAGCACCTGTTTTGTGTGAGCTGCTATATTGACATATGGGCAATCACAGAAAGAGTTTGTTGTTTATTAGGATTACTGTAGTGATCATGGCTACTGAAAGGTAATTGGGGGCAACTTCAAGCTGGCTTCTTGAAGGGATACTAACATTTTTGGAAATATGCTTGTTTGTGTTCTTACAGGGAATTAATAAGAGGATGGACACCAGTTTCATCTCACCACATCCAGTCCAAAGATTGGCTCTAGACATGTTTAGCCAAGCTTAGCACAAACACTGAATGCTGAAGGAAACTGCTAACCCAGCTGAATAAAAGGTGGCTTCCAACAAAATTAAAGCTGTTATATTCACACATTGTTTCTTATATATTTAACACTAGGTTAATTGATATTTTTAATGTTAATTTGTGATGTGAAAGGCGTTGCTCATCGCCAACTCTACAGCTCTACAGAATTTTTTTTGCCTCTTCTAGCTCCTAGTTTTGGTTTTTAACATTTGGTTTACTCTCATCAACCTTGTTTCCAGCAGTAGCAGGAAGGTGTTTTCAGCAAACAAGTTCTGATAAACCCACTGTACACTACCTGCCCAGCACCAAACAGCAGATAGACAAATGAAGCTGCTGAAGAAAGTGAAACATCTAGCAGTTAAAGATATTTTCCTCTGGAGTTGATGAAGACCAAACCACAGCTAACAGGAGAGTAAATTCATTCAAATACATAATTACATTCATCAGGTGGACATAACCAAGACTTAATGTGAGATATTAATGTTTCTGTATCTGCTGCATGTGTAAATAGCAATTGTGTGCAAATAGCTTAGCTGTAAACACTTATAAAGGCAATAATATGTTAGGATATACAAAATGACTTGTGGTTCATCAAGCAGTTAGTGGACCAAGACTTTTTTCTTGACTAATAGCAGCTGGGCACCACAAAATTCAAATGATTTTTGGATGTATTGATGACTAGCTTGCTAGCTTGAGTTGTTGGAATTCCTATTTTTTACTCTTTTGGTAGAGGCTAGCAGTTTCCCCCTGCTTCCAGTGTTTGTGCTAAGCTATGCTAAACACTTTCTGGCATCAAACAAGCATCCAAAATGTCACAATAATCTTTTATTTATCGTTGCTGCTTCATTGATATCTCACATCATGTATCTGAATGCTGAAAGCCAACAGTAGCATTTTGAATTAATATTCTCATACAAAGTAATATGTAAGTTTTTATATTTAGAACGGAGAGAGATTTTTTGATATAAGCTCAGTTTTTCAGGGTGGAAAACACTGCCTTACTGTGGATGGAAGGCCAAAACTAAGAGGAAAAGATGTGTTTTCTCAATTTTATCGGCACTAGAGGGGACACAGTCTCAGAGAGAGGAGAGACAAACACTCACACACATACACACAGACCAGGCACACCCACGGTTTTTCCACTCTTGTTCCTTCTGTATCCCTCTATCCCCTCATTCACTCCATCACACACACACGCACACACACAAACGCTTGGCTGGCATGCACTAATGGAAAGCTATGGTCTGGCAGGACTCATCCCGCCACTTTTGACAGTAATTGGCCGTTTGCTGTCAGACGGACAGAGAAACACACACACACACACACATGCACACACACAAACAAACAACCAGCTTTGTGTGTGTCATTTATCTTTCGTGTCTGTCCCTGCATCATGCTCATGGTCTTTGTTTCCTTGAACGGGCTTCTTTTATCAGCTGCTTTGCATCATGGCTAAACATGTGGAAAACACACACACGCACACACACGCACACACACACACACACACACACACACACACACATACACTCTCTCTCCCTTTTCTGTCTGTCAGCCTTGTTGCCTCTGACAGTGGGAGCTCATGCTCTGCATATAATTGCTGCATCTTTGCAGGTTTGGAATGATGAGATAGGCTTTAGGGATTTGTGTGTGTGTGTGTGCATGTGTGTGTGTGTGTGTCCAAGGATGAAATTGTAAACCCAGACTTCCCAATTAGATATAATCCATTTATTTCAAAGCAGAGCCGTATAGAGACAGTGAAAACAGAGTGATGACCTACGCAGGTTAAAAGTGAAGCAGAGGTTTGGGTGTGATGTGGTTGTTGTGGATATAGATCTGCATTAACAGCCTGATACATGGACACGACATGCAGGAAACTAGCCTCATTTAGAAGACTACTAGTGCTTTAATCCTGCTGATTCTCTCACAGCCTCTTTCTCATCTTGTCTCTTAGTCTACATGCTCTATGTGTCTGCAGTTCTTTTCAGGCCGATTGATTTATTTGCTGTGGTGTTGTTATAGCTCTATGCTAGATCAATCAGCTCTGTGTTACTGATATACAGTATCTCCATTAGACCTGGCAAGTCTGCAACCTGCAGCCCTGCATTTTTGACTGCAGTTTGTGATCACAGTAATGAATGCAGATTTAATCAGCCCCTACATTTTTTGTGAGATCTTGCAGTTGCATTACCCACAATGCACCTCGACTCAATTCACTTTGACTGTACAGACGCAGGTGTGTAATGCTAGTAGGAGGTTAAAAGAAATTCAGAAATGCTGTTGCTAATTCTGGCCATAAAATTCACAGCAAAACTCATGTAACATCCTGTCTTGACTGGGTGGGAGTGCTGGTTTTGTATCAGTGACCTACACATAGTTCAAGAGCCCATATTACTTCATTCTCCATGACACCTGCTGCGCTCTGATCATGCAAGGTTTCCTTTTTCACAAAAAATATGTCTATACTCAGAAAATAAGGTTCATTACAGTACTGAAACTCAGATACTGTATCGTATCAGGATTAGAAAATTGAAAATGAGACACAGTCCTTCTTTCATCAATAGATTGAAATACCAATCATAAGAGTTATAACACATTCAGCAGGCTGTGCATCTTCTCTTTAAAGCATCTATTGTTTCCCGTTTCTCTATTCTCTTCGGTAACTGCACAGACCATTGTATGAACTGCCTCTCTCTCTCTCACTCACTCTCTGTGTGGCTTGAGGCAGGCCGAGGGAAGTTTGACAAGATAATGAATTGCCATGCATGCTGCAGTTTTTCACATTTCACAGCCCAGTAACTCTGTATGTAGGGATGGAGGGAAGGATGTGGGTGGTGGCGAGAGGACGAGTGGAGGAAAGGATGAGAGAGAAAGAAAACACCAGAAGACAATAAATGAGGTGAGGTGAATAAATGCAGGTGAAAGTTAGGCAGGAAAGAGAATTTAATCTTTCTTCACTCCATCTTTCTTTTGTCTCTCTCCCATCTGCCCTCTGCATTAACACACACACACACACACACACACACACACGCGCACACACACACACACACACACAGAGTTATGTAATTGTCTGTGAAGCACAGCTGCTTCCTCATAGTCACAGCAGATAAAAAAAGAGGAAGAGGGAGCAAAACAAAGGAGTGAAGAGAAAAGGAGGAAAGAGACAACAGAAAAGTGAGAGAGCAACAGAGGGAAAGACATAGAGAGAGAGAGATGGAGAGATTATGTAATAACTAATCAGAATGTCATAAAATGTGCCTTTTTAAAAGGCAATTTAAAACTGAATTCATCATTTGTTCTGAATCAATTGGAACTTTTTTTTATTACATGTCAGTTTATTACACTAACATGTCTGGTGCTGGAACAATAAACTATTAGTTGATTAAAAGAAAATGAATGAATACCACTTTATTCAATGCAGCTTTTTAAATGCAAAACATCAGCTACTTTTCTCTGCTTTGTATCCTGTAAACTGAATCCCTTTGAACTTGTTGACTCTTGGTCAGGCTCTGTAACAATGTTAACCTCACTTTGGGTTCCACTAATGTGTCGTCACCATTTGTCATTACTTTTAGCTGTGATCATGGTGTGGCTCTAAACAGTATGATGTCCTTCCAACACTTTGGTCTGAAGTGAATTATCTCAACTATTGCGGATTGCTATACAGACATTTATGTTCCCCAGAGGATGAACCCTAATAGCTTTGGTGATAAAGGAAGAAGTTTTACAGTGATAGTTTTCCCAATCTTTATAGCCACACCAGAAAAATGGAAATTAAGCCTAAAGTAGAGTTTTGTTAACAACCGTATTATGCTTCATATCTATTTATTGAGATTCAGCTGCCAGCAATGAAGGTTTTGCAGCCATTTTCCACTGTTTTGTTGAGATTTGTTTAGTTCTTTTTGGCAAGTGGAGATATTGTAACTGTCAGATATTCCTCATATTTATAACTTGGAATTACAACTAGAACACTGACGTGGTTTTTCCCCACTCTGCTGTTCATAATTAGGTTTTGTACTGGGGGGACCTGCCTTTTTCCCAATGCATGCTGGGGCTGACTATAGTAGGGCTGCAACTAACTATTAATCTGCTGATTATTTGATTAATTGATTCATTGTTTAGTCAATGAAATGTCAAAAAAATGGTGGAAGAACCTCACAACCACCCAGAGCTCAGAGTAACACCTCTAAATGTCTCGTGTTGTTTGACCAAAAACCCCAAACCCAAAGATATTCACTTTACGATGATAAAGAAAAGAGGTAAATACTTGCATCTAAGAAGCTGTTATCACTGAATATTTGTCTTTTTTCACTAATCAAAGCAGGAAAATACTGAAAACTGTAAAAGAAATCGTAACTGAAAAAACAGAAGCCTTCAGTCACAAACTCACAAGCTTCTACACTTCTTACAGTGTGGAAACCCGTGCCAATATTCTCCTCACTATGAGCTGCTGTAATCACTGTATTCATTCATTTTCTTTTTTATCATGCTCCCAAACACACAGTTATTGTCTTTTCCTCATAATTTGAAATCACTCCAGTCACACACACACACACACATGCACTCACTCAAGAACCCTTAATTCAGTAAGTGAATAAGGCATTCAGTCTACGGTGACAGATTAGATCAGAAAGTGAGCAGTCAGACTGCTGCAGCAGGAAAGCAGAACAAATAAACTGCACTTGTGGAGAGAGCTTATACTGTGAAAGCCATAGTCCTGATCTTTCAAGATGAGTGGTTTTCTATGGAGGGCAACTCTCCAGCACTATTCACTATGGAGCCAGATTACTACAGTTTACAAGGAGATTTACCCTTTGTCCCTTCATGCTTTAAGCACACACACATATCTGCTATTGTGCAGTGAATCATATATAATCTATTTATTATTATTATTATTATTAGTAGATCATCTTAGTTAGCACGAGCGTCACCCATGCATTCAAAAATCAGTCCCCTGGGCTTTCTTCAGAGTTAAAATCACATGGTTTTGTTGCTAATTCCCTTGTCATATACTAGGTAAAGAGTGTATAAGTTATCTACACATAGCATTAAGCTAAGACAAGCTAACACATGCTTACGGTTCAGTCACACCAGCATCTTGGACCAAAACCAGTTCTTTTCAGTGGAAATGCTGCAATCAGTGGATTTGCGTGCAGCAGCAACATAATCCATGTGAAGCTTTCACATAGAGGTGAACTTTGACACATTGAGTTTGCGCCACAGACCAATTGCAAACAGAGCGATCAAACACGTAGAGAACTAATTGTGAAAATGGAGCATTAACATGCAATTGCTGACCAGATTTTCCATGTACCATTTTACAAGGAAGACATTAATTCTAAATACTAAGAAAAATATTTAAGTACAGGAAAATGTATTTGAGGAGACCACCTGCATATCTGGGAAATATTGGGCTGGCTGAGTGATTGACAGCACCAAACCATAATAATACTTTTAAGGATTAAGGGAAAGTGAAACCTTTCTGATTGACCGAAATGAGTTCTGCTGGGTGTACCTCCACATTATGGATAGAATGTATAATGAATTTAATTTCTAACTCCTCTGTCTTCTGTTATGAGGCTGGTCAAACACATTCATATTGGGAAGTTATTTCAAAATACACCAGCTGGAATTTGATTTCATTTTTCTTTTTTTTTTTGAGTATCAGAAATCCTCTTGCCATTCACAGGCTGAGCTGTGTTGACACACACACACACACACACACACACACACACGGACAAACACACACACACACACACACGGATGTGTGTGTGTGTGTGTGTGTGTTTGTCCGTACATCCTGCTGAGCCAGTGTTTGCAGACTGATTGGCTCAGGGATAAAGCCTTGTGACCTGGCCCCCAACCAAACCTCTCATTCTCTACTCACCCAGCTCTCTCTCTCTCTCCCTCCTCCTCCCTCTCTCTGCCCCCCTCTCTCTCCTTAACATCCTTTTGTTTATACCCATTTCAAATTCATACATTTAAAACAACTGAATGGAAATGCAAGGAATTTGAAAAAATGCCTAAATACAGCAAGAAGCTTTTCCTGGAACAGTTGATAATATAGAGAAGATGCTATAAAGGCTGATGGAAAAACTTTTCCAACTAAACTATGACATTGTAGAGCCTGCTTCTCCTCTTATTTTATTTTCCCTCTTCTTCTTTATTTCTGTCGGAGTCGAACAATGTAAGAAAGCCCAGAAAATAAAGAATAAAAAGGGAGGCTGATAAAACTATGAGAGTTCCTGCTGCTCTTTTTATGATGTCGTCTTGTTCTGATCGCTCAAGAATATTCTCACAGCTCTTAATAAAAACACAATCACATTGATGTTTTATCTTGCAGACTTTTTATGACTTTGTTTAATATGTCCGCATCTCGGTGGAAACACGCCCTCCTTCCATCTGAACCAACACAGCCACCAGGGCATCGTGTGTGTGTGTGTGTGTGTATGTTTTGGTAATGACATCATTCATAATGTGCAGAGGATGTTGACAGTGGCAGAGGAAGTGTGTGTGAGCTGGCTTGCCAAGGCCTACAGTTGGCAGTACAGTTCCAGGATACACACGCATGCATGCACGCACACACACACACACACACACACACACACACACACACACACACACACACACACACACACACACACAAACTAGTCGCTGGTTTCACAAAGATCTACTAAACTGGTGTGTAAAGTTCTTAGTTTTGCTCTTAGGCTGGTATAAAGTAAGTTTGACAGCTGCACAAAAATACATTCTTACTTTTAATCTTAATAACAGACTGTGTGGAAGACCTCACAGTCTCGGCTAAGATCTCGTCATGCCTTGCCGATATCTCAGTATGGATGAAAGAACATCACCTTCAATTTAACCTCTCTAAAACCGAGCTCCTTGTAATCCCAACCAGTCCTTCTATACAACAGCAGATTAACATCCAGCTCGAATCAGCCAAACTCATGCCCACAAAGTCTGCCCGAAACTTGGGTGTCATGATTGATGACCAACTAACCTTTAAGGTTCATGTGGCCTCGATTGCTCAGTCATGTTGATTTGCCCTGTACAACATCAGGAAGATCAGACCCTACCTGTCTGAGCATACAGCACAACTCCTGGTACAGGCTCTCGTGATATCATGCATTGACTACTGCAACTCCTTACTGGCAGGCCTCCTTGCATACACATTCAAACCTCTGCAGATAATCCAGAACCTGGCAGCACGTCTGGTCTTCAACCAGCCCAAAACAGCACATCACCCCGCCATTTATATCCCTTCACTGGCTCCTAGTTGCTGCATCAGATTCAAAACCCTGACACTCACTTACAAAACAGCAACTAAAACAACTCAAAGAAATCTGCTTCTATGCATTGTATGTGCACTCTGTCCTTCTGTGCACTGCATGTTGGCACCTATGTCCTATCGGACTCAAACTTAGCTTTATGGCATTTACTCCCATTGTTCTCTCCTGACTAGATCCCTGCTTGTGTTGTATCAACTCTCAGATTTACGTCACTTTGGATAAACCAACCTGACTTGTGCCCTCTGAAATTGTTTGCAAAGGCACAACTTCTGTGCCGGAGTGAATGGAGCTGAACTGCTTGGACCTGCAGCTGATGTTGTCTTTAAGGAAACCTAACCTTGATCCTTCTGTTCTTAACAATTTTAGGCCAATTTCTAAACTTCCATTTTTATCAAAGGCTTTAGAAAAAGTGATTTCAACCCAACTTTTAGCTTTTATGTGTCATAATAACCTCTTTGAGAAATCTCAATCACATTTTAGAGCTTTACATAGCACAGAAACTGCCCTCCTCAAGGTAACCAATGACCTCCTTTTAGCAGCTGAGGGGGAAAACGCAATTTTAATTCTTTTGGACGTAAGTGCAGCTTTTGACACAGTAGATCATGACATTTTAATTGACTGTCTTAAAACCTGAGTTGGCATTAAGGACACTGCACTTAGTTGGTTTTATTCTTACCTTTCAGAGAGAACCTACAGTCACCAGGTAATTACTCATCTTCTACAACTTACATTACCTGTGGTGTACCACAAGGTTAAATTTTATTTTCTATCTACATGCTTCCACTTGGCCAAATCATCCAACGTCACAATGTCTCTTTTCATTGCTACACAGATGACACACAGATATGCCTTCCTCCTGGAGACCTGGTGACCCAAAAAGCCTAGCTGCTGTTGTAGATTGTCTCAGTGATGTTAACTGTTGGATGGCAAAAAATTTTCTTCAACTCAATAGCTCAAAATCAGAAATCATATTGTTCATTCTCCCAAACCCTATCAGTCTCATTGAAAGTGGCCTTTGTCCCTTGTCTGCTAATGTAAAGCCTGCTGCCAGAAATTTGGAAGTACTATTTGAATCAACTTTTAACCACTGATCAAAAAAGAACAATCTCCAGAATTAAACCAATGCTCTCACACTCTGATCTGGAAAAAGTCATTCACGCACTTATTTTCTCTGGACTAGACTACTGTAACTCCCTCCTTTCTGACATAAACCAAAAGTCCCTCTCTCGCTAGTCACTAGTTCTGAATGCAGCAGCTCGGCTTCTTACTGGTTTTAACAGACAACATCACATCACCTCAATCCTGGCTCCCAGTTCCATTTAGAATTGATTTTAAGATTTTACTGATCACTTTTAAAGCATGTCTGGGTCTGGCCCCAAGCTATATAACAGAAATGTTTACCCCATATGAGCCATTTTGCAGCCTTAGATCCTCAGGTGGGGCCCTTCTGGACGTTCCAAAGTCGAGGCTTAAATCTAATGATGACCGTGCTTTTGCCATCACAACTCACAAATTCTTCAACATTGAAAGTCAAGAACACAGTGTGTCATCTTTTTAAAAAAATGGTAAATTATTTTGTGTTTTCTGCTTTCCAGTGTCATGCCGAGGGGGAAAGGGCAGACAATTACTGTAAATAAACCAATTAAAAGTAAAGTTTTCATGAGCTGTGACATACTGTATTTAAGTACATCAATCGAGTTGCATATGTGACAGCAGTGGGTCATTCTAATGGACTCCCTTTATTAACATGATGAATACAACCCCACCTGAAGGCACCATCAGTCAGCCATGTGGTTTAGTTTCTATATGGTCTAATTAGTAATCAAATTAGTCAGTCAAAAATTAGTCATCTTTGTGCAACTGATGAACAAAGATCTCTATCTGAAATCTGTTTGTTAGATTTAAGCTCAGACCAGGAGGTATGGCATTAATTAGTTTTTAATTACTACTTTCTTGGAATCATTGATTTGTACAACAAGATTTAGTGACCCGAAAACATGATTATTTCATCATAATATATTTGCCTAAAACGCAGCATAAGATAATATTGAACTATCACCCCAACAGCCTTACATTGAGCCATCCAGCCCCTGCTGAAGAGTTTCATTAGGGATGTCACATTGTGTCAGGGTATTTGAGCATAATATACTCTGTGTGTGTGTGTGTGTGTGTGTGTGTGTAGGTGTGATGTCTGTGTTGAGACAGAACAAGAGACAGCGTTGAAGTAAGGACGGAGCGTGCCAGCATTCCAGTGCGCCTTTATGCATGCATGATTGGTGTGTGTGTGCATGTGTGTGAGTAGAGTGGGACACAGTAAATGGGTCAGATGCAGTGGAGGAGGATGACCTTGGGAATTTGTCCTGTTTTTCTTCACGAGTCTGCCGACTTGTTTCTTTGTCACAGACAGAAAGAGAGAGAGAGAGAGAGAGAGAGAGAGAGAGAGAGAGAGAGAGACAATGACAGTGAACTGAGAGTCAATAGATCTACTCAGAGCTAGATCTGTCGACGGGAAAGAAAGGGTCTTAACAAACTGTGGCCACCAGGGCTTGATATTAACTTTTTTGCCCACTAGCCACTGTGGCTAATGGTTTTCCAAAGTTATTAGCCTCTCAGTATTTTCACTAGCCGCAGTTTTGTTGTTGGGAAATTATGTTTTATTTGATAAAAGTTCACTATGGTGTGCTACAGTTTATTTGAAGAACTAGATTTACAACCTTTTAAATGTAAATAACCACTGCAAACACCCAAATCAGGACTATATAAAATGCATAACACTACAGTCATCAAATATTCAGCTGTGATAAGGTTGTGTGTAAAGCTGCTTTTGTATGAAAACATGCAACCGATTAAGACAAAGAGATAAAAAGAGTAGCTTCATATTGCATATAATAAAAGTTGTACAGGGGTGAATTAACTGAAAAGATAAAAACTGAAAAAATCTAGCAAAAAGATTTGTTTAAATATTTATTAACAGCAACAGTAAATACAAAGTAGAGGAAATCTCTGCAGTAGAGAACAAATTCTTTTTGTCTAATCAGTTCAATTGTTTCCTGATTCAGGTCTGGGAGTGTGTGTGTGTGTAAGCGACCTGGCCATGCTGTCGTAGCTGCAGAAGGCAGGCGGGCAGGAGCGAGGGGAAGGGGGGGGGGATTTATCAGCTGTAGGAACAGCTATGCTCGCTGGGAGTCAAGCTGACAGCAGTTTCCCTCGGATCGATCTGCAGCGCTGCTCCAGTTTATGACAAAATAGTTCACGACACGGAATGCCACCCGTCAAAGTGGCTCGTAAGAGTGACACGCCGAATTCTACCTGCATTCGGCAGGTGGGCGGGTGCCAATGTCAAGCCACAAAGTTGGAAGTAAAGCATTGTCTTAAATATCATTGTATGCTGTAGCATTAAGATTTCCCTTAATTGGAACTAAAGGATCCATGAAAAAAACAGATCAAAAGTACGCTAAAGTATGTGGACAGGGGTGTCCATATTCAGTCTTGTTTTTTCACATCTCCTTTTGCCAGCTGTGTTTGATGTCATTGCAGTAGCATGTTTGAAATATTGAGCACCAGTCTGTCTCCTCTTGCACTTTGTCAACAGCAAGCTTGTGTGTGTGCATATGCAATGCTGATAAGCTGTTGCTAAATGAATTGTTTGTATATTATAGCTAGTGCTTTGTTTCATTGGCTCCTTCTGGTGTCATGTCTGCTTTCATGTTTCCTCCATCTCTCATTGGGCAGGTCCACCTCATTTAATCACTGGATCAAACGAACATCAAAACAGCTATAGTATTACATAGCTGACTCACTAGCTGGATCCACACTATGTCATTACCTTAAATGTCTTTCCTAGTGCAGCTTTAAGTGATCTGACTTAGTATTTTGGATGAGACAGAAGTATGGAACCAAAATATACCTGATTTGACCATTCAATTTAGCTTAATACATTTCAGATGACTTCTATCCAGTTACAATACTTTCTTGCTTTTTCAAGCCAATTTTCAATACTATTCAATCTTATATTCAATATTCAGACAGCAGTAAGTATTAAATATTCATCATCAGTGTTTGAGCTGTGCCTCATTTGTCATAACTGCATGTAGTGCAAGTATTTCAGAATCAGGCCAGCTGTGTGCTGCTATATGTGGACAAATGGTTGTAGTGTTGTGGTGGCCCAACAGTGTGATGCCTGCTATACTGGGATATGTGGGTCGTCAGCTATTTTAATCCACAATGTTGCCAGGAATACTTGAGGGAATAGACAAGTGCTGCAGTGTGCATGTGTATGTATGTGTGTGGATAAATCCTGGTTCATTTGTGCATTTGCACAGACAGGGAAAGAGTAAAGAAAGACAGTGTGCATGTGAAAAAAAACCCTAACCCTAACCCTAATGAGATGAGAAGCAACAAGAACAAACAACAAACCATCATCTGGTAATAAATGGATGATTAACTTTGAAAATCTGCTTGGTGTTTGCAGGTTAAAAGTCCACTTTTTCATCTTCACCTCTTAATTTGTGTGGTGATGCAGCTGATCAAACAGCACAGATGTTTTTAGTGAAATATTATATGTTTTGTTGTTTGTTTTTATTGTTATGTGATTGCACAAATAAAAAAAATAGTGATTAAAATAAAAATTAAAGTAATGTCGGTATATCAATGACAACACCTGTATTGTGTGATTAGTAATATTGACATTGAGCAATCACAGAGAAAGTTAGAGGCAATAGAAAATAAGATTCTTAATGTTGTCACCAAGAATGCAAAGAACCCAGTTGTATCTTAATGTGATTTTTTGGTTATCAAATACTGGCCCCCTGTAGGCCCTGGAAGTTTGTATTCTGCTCATTCATGGATGACAGCTGCTTTAATCAACTTAGATTCACAGCTGTTATGATGGATTTCACTTCTGTGTTGATCAGTATGTGCAACTTGTTCCAAACATTAGTGGAGTGTTCCTTTAAATCACTCAGTTTTCCACACTACAACATGAAGCCAGTGTGTCTCACTGGGAACCCAAATAGAAAAACATGCATTTTCAGATTTATGCACATCAGTGTGACCATGGCCTCAGTTTCTTTTTGTTCAGCTGGACAAAACGTAAAACTTCACTTTGATACCAATAGTGGATACAATGTGTGTGTTTGTGTGTGTGTGTGTGTGTGTGTGTGTGTCTGTCTGTGTCGGGGCAAGAGGGGAGACATCTGAATTATTTAAGGTTGAACTGCAGGACACAGCAAAATGGCAATATGGAGGGGGTTTCTCTTTTCCCCCCAAGACAACTTTCTAATGCAGATAGGGCTTCATCACCAGGGCCTGGTCTGAAAACACACACACGCACACAAAGGGGCATGTATGAGTCATGTGTCCCCCTGCTTTGCCTTCCAGCAAGGCCAATGAGATCAGTGGCTTCCGCAAAATACAAAGACCTGGAGGTAAACAAGAGACACAGAGGGAGAGGGAGATAGACCCTGGTGTTAAGAAAAAAGGTGTGATGACAGGAGAGGCTTCCCTGGAGTCACACACACACACACACACACACACACACACACACACACACACACAATCTTGTACATCTGTACATATCTTTTGAGGGCTCTCAACTGACTCAAGTTGATCACTACCACATAAACTCTTTCCACTTGCCACATTTTCATTTGATGCTGTTTGTGTCAGTGTTGAAGATAACTTCTGTGTTCTCTGCTCTGTTTATTTCTGGGGATATTTGTGCAAGACTTTGGAGCCCTGAACTGAACTGTACTGAAGGATTTTCTTTTCAATTATGAGATGATCCTTCACAGACTTTGTTTGTCATGACAGCAGCATAAAAGTTGCAAACAGAACAATATAATAATATAATAATATAATATAACAGAACAATATAATCTGTCAAACATGTAAAACAAAAATATAGAATTTCCGACAGCCTTATCAGCTTTGTTTATTCAGTTTTCTTCTGCGGACTATTCCAAGGCTATTGGCTGGAGCAGAAAACTTGAAAGCTTTTTTTGCCACCAACTCTGTCTGAGCTTTAGGGACAAACAGCAAATATACATCTTGGGATCTGATGTAGTGATTGTAAAACATGTAGACCTAAGGCACTGTAGTTAGAGAAGTCGTCATTACTGTGTTAGATGATGCTGCCACTTGCAGCTGCTGCTGCATACGATTTTGGTTCATTTGTGTGTTCTGAGACAATGGTTCTGTTCAGGATGTTTGAGCTTCTTGCAGTCATAGCAGCTGACATCTCGTAAATTATTCAGTGTGATGAAGATGTTTTGTTGTTGGAGCATGTGATGCAGTTTGTTAATTCTGTGAGTTTTAGTGTTTTCTCTTCTATGTGTCGTGTGTTTTGGAGGAACAGTTTCCTGGTCTGGTGATGCTGATGTGGATCCTGAACAATACAATGAAATAGACATACACACACTCAATCTTTGGAATGGTTTTACATTGCATTCATGATTACACGTTAACTGTGCACAACACAATAAGTCAATTAATCATTCTGATATGATTTGGTTCTCTGAGAGATTTACATCAGTCTATTACAAACAATGAAGTGAATGTAAAGGAGTGGAACATAAAGGAAGGGATCAGCGGCTGTTGTGTCTTAATGGATTAACCCTTTCTATATTAGGCCGTGTGTGTGTGTGTGTGTGTGTGTGTGTGTGATGTGGGGTGGAGGAGGCATGATGTGAGGGATGAGGTCATTGTGTAGTGTGAGCATGCGTGACTCTGTGTGTGTGTGAAACAAAGGCTGCTGGGAGTGTGTGTGTGTAAGTGATGACTTCACTCGTTATGCATTTAGTTATGATCAATGTTAGACCTCACACTGTGTGTGTGTCTCCCCTTAAAAGGAAAAAGACGAAAAAGAGGATGTATTTGTTGTGGTCTGCTGCAGTGATTTTCAACTATAAATTCAGTATCTATAAACACACAGAACTGTCTTTGCCATGAGAGCATCAAGCCTTGAACTGAGTGTTATCGTCTTTGGGTATTTTTTTTGTTCCTATATTAAAGACATTTTGAGATGTAGAAAATATATCAGTTCCAGTAACTACAGCATTGGGCTTTGTTCCTTGATACATTACACTATACCACCATACAGCCAACAGTGTTATAAACTAGCATATTGTTAAAGGCCCAGAACACCAGGTTGAAGGTGACCAGAGCTGTGCTGGGCATTATGTGAGGTCACCGGACTCCATGAACCAATAAGAATGATAAGAGAGTAATTTGTCCCACCTTGCAGGTGCAGCAAAGCTAACAGGAGAGTGAGGAAATGTCAATCAAATGCAGTCTACACACACTCCCATAGACTACAGAGTAGAGCTCTAATCATCCAAATAAATGAAATCAATGGTGTGTGTGTGCGCGTGTGTGTGTGTACCATCAGTGTGCAGGGCCTTTAATAAACTGATGTGAACACACGGAAAGGGTGCATTTATGATCTTTGGTTTTATGTGTCTGGCCTACATGTTTTACACTTAAGAAATATACATCTGAAGAAAAGTTGAATTCTTAGAATTTCTTGCATATATGTGTCATATCATTGTAAAACTCAGTAAATGTAAAAACATCTTTTGATCAGCCTTGAAAACCTACTGGCCCGATGGACATTGAAAATTTGACACCAAACCTGTCAGTGTAACCTCAGTGCTATAAAACGTATTTGTTAACAAGAGCAGTGCAGCAGAAAGAAATTATATTATATAGTAATGTTACATTTTTATCATTTTTAACACCATCATTTTAAAGGTCCAGTGTGTACGATTTAGTGGCATCTAGTGGTGAGGTTGCAGATTGCAACCGACTGAACACCCCTCCCCTCCCCCTCCCCTTCCAAGCCTGTAGGAGAACCTACAGTGGCCATGAAACTCACAAAAAACACGAAAGGCCCTCTCTAGAGCCAGTGCTTGTTTTGTCCGTTCTGGGCTACTGTAGAAACATGACGGTGCAACATGACGGGCTCCATGGAAGAGGATCCACTCTCTATGTAGATATAAAGGGCTCATTCTAACGTAACAAAAACACGACAATTCTTATTTTCAGGTGATTATACACTAATTAAATCATACTTATGAATATTATATTCCATTTCTGCCAAGTCTGTTTCATTAGATGCCACTAAATTCTACACACTGCACCTTTAATGTTTGTAATGCGTTTTTATAAACGTTCAACTCTGTCTGAAAGTCTGTTTTTCCCTGTAATTAAGCATCTAGCAGCAACATGTGTCTGCCAGGTGATGTTGTGTAATGGAGCCCTGGTCTGAGTCAGGACGCAGATGTGCACACAGATGTGCTTTAATAAGTCAAATTTGCACAAGAAAAAGGGAGCGTTTTGGCTTCTAGGTTTTGTTTTGTCTGTGGAAATATCCTAGTGACTCTCAGTGTACTGTGCTTAAAATTTATTCACTCAGATTTGAAGCTGAGCAGTAAAGAAAGACTTTGCTTTTTGGCTCAAGTGTTGATTTAAAGCTTCTCTCTCTGCTTCTCTTTGGTCTGTAAACAGTTCACCAAGCAGCAACGTCGGCCAGTCAACAGTGTTGTTGATTCTGATGCACATCAGCACACTCTCCCTGTTAGCTCTGCTTTTTAAGTGCAGGAACAGCCTCAGCGGGACAGCACAGCAAAAAATACATTTGCGGCCCTGTGCACGCACCAAATAGAGGTTTGCATGGGTTCTTTGGCTGAGGAAGATGTTCTACACAGAGCCATAATGACTCAAAGAACCCTCCCTGACAGCAAAATGAAAGCATAAAACAGCACAGATGATCTGTTTAGCATCAACAGAACAGGTCCAGTGCTTTTTCATTTTATTTACCTTATTGAAATCCCCTGTACTCCACTGGTGTAATGGCCACTGCCTGATAGTTTATAGTTTTAGTGCCTGCTGAAATGCTTGTCAGAATGTTGTACAGAGACCCAACATGCCTCCTGAAGTTCAAAAACAGTCTGTGGTCAATCTGAATGCCGTCCTTGATGATGATTGGCTCATGGTGACCAACATTTGCAATCAGCTGGTGGTCACACTGACCAATATTCTTCCATCCATCTTTCTTCAGGAACACAATCTTGACATTTCTTTATTTGTTTCCACTACACACGTCCTCTATAGGACATAATGTAAAGCAAGACTCTTACAGAATCAGAGACTTCCTCTATAGTGTGGGCTTTAAGTCATGATGTTATATGTTCTGACAGAGACTGTACACATAACACACACACACAGACACACTGTAACAGAGTTGTTGCTGTGACCTCACATAGGGGAAAGGTGACTCTATCATTTTCTGTGTGTGTGTGTGTGTGTGTGTACGTGTGTGTGTGTGTGTGTGTGTGTGTGTGTTTTCCTTTGTTCTGCCCTCTCTCTCCTCCAGTCTCTCATCACGTCTTTGTCTCAATGTTGTTTGCTGTGCCTGCTGCTTTTCTTTGGCCCTCTCAGTGCTCTGAGCAATGAAGATTAGCTTGGCGAGTGGGACACACACACACACATACACACAATCCAGCATCTTATAACAAGCTGTTAACCCCCGTTCATAAGTGTGGCCTTTGAATCAGCTCAGTGAAAGGGAGTGTAATCCCTGCCGTACGATTTAATGGTAATCTCCATATCCTGATTAGATTACACAAACACACACAAACGCAGACACACACACATGCTGTTTGAAGCTATCCTAGAGAATGAAAAAAAAAAGAAATATACACCAAAATGAGCATCTTTCTCTCTTTTTCATCCCACAATAATATATATATATATACATATATGTTTGTTTTTTATGCATCTTTCTCTCATTTTCATTCTGTCTCTATGTCTCTGTCTGTGAATCTGCAAACATACACACACACACACACACACAAACTTTTGCCTTTATGTGTTTATAGCATACAGTTGCAGGAAACATGAGGAAAGTCTGTCGTCTGTCCTCCCTCCACCAGTGGAAGGAGTGAAGTGCATCAGTGTCATTTATACCAGACATCTGATGTAGCCAGCTTTATTTTTAGAGCTATTTTATCTTGACAATATTCATCTGCTGCAAAACAGTTTGCACCTTAAACCCTTCACACACAGTCTCTTTGAAGATAGACTTAAGCCTGAATTGTTCCTACTGTATCTGTGTGGCCACAAGTGCCCACCAGGGTAAATGTCTTCCACAGATAATAGCCGTGTCAAAAAACAAAACGGTATTCAACTTCTGCAGCCTCACTACATCAGCACAGTAGCCAACAATGGAAATGCCGTAATTCTCCTACCTTCCCATTATTGAGACAATTAAATTATTACAGCTGTGATAACTTTTCAGTTATTAATACCGGTCTCAAAGTAATATAAACCACCATGCATTGTTTTAGTGTCTCATAAACCTTCAAACTCATGACTCAATTAATTGAACTAGACTTCTTATACATGTAGCAACACACCAACATCAACCCCTTGTAATTCTGCGACCTCATACTCAGGTCTAAAGAAGGTTTTGTTGTCAAGGAAACCAATGGAAGTCTTCATCTGCACTGCACTTTAATTGTTCAGCTAACAGGTGGCTAAAATCTTAAAGAATAATTTAAATACTAGCTTTACATTGAACACACTTTCAGTGCACCTACACTCTAAAAATCACTGGGTCAAAATTTTACCCAGTTTGGGTCAATATAGCACCAACACAATACTGGGTTAATGATCCCCAGAAAGCCACTCAAGACAAGGGATTGTTTTGACTCAATTTAGTCTTATTGTTTTATTTTACTGTTATTTTTTGTACAGAAACAACACATTTGGGACAGTTTTTAGCTTAAGCTTGTTGTGTGTAACACTGGGTCAAAATAACAGATTGCTGCAGTGTAAAGTTAACCCAATGCAACATTTTAGCCTAGTGATTTTGAGTGTCTATACATCACTGCAGCATGTTGAGTGTTTAACTCACTATAAATCAGCAAAAACAATATTTCCACTTTTAAGTTGCTTATCATTGCTTATCAAGTGGTAATCTAGTTTTTTGTAGATATTTCCTGTTACTTTTTACAATGTAGAATACTGCCAAATATACAATTAAGAAGAGAAGTGGAAAAACACACTTTCACAACTTGAAAATATTGAGGCGTTAAAATGATTCCAATGCCAATATCCAAAATGTTAATTGTAGGGTCAAGGGTTATGCTGAACAGATGTGTTATTGTTATTATATTAATGTCTTTCTCTGATGTGTTTATTAAATTTAATCTACTCCATCTGTTCTCTGTAAAATGCACTCACAAAAGTCATATTTTTGTGCCGTGACCTCCACGCATGGGTACTGACTCCACTGAGCAGTGAGGAGGCTGTTGTTTGTACACATTCAACCAGCCAACTGCTGACACACACACACACACACACACACACACACACACACACACACATACCCAGCAACCATTAAATGAATGTATTCTTCAGACTGCAGGCTGTCAGCAATATACCAAGAATACATCAGGGGGTAAAAAACAGCATGTCTGCTGTACAGGAGCGGATTTAGTGATTTGGGGGCCCCAGGCAAACTCTGTCTTGCTTTATTTTTACCCTTTCTCTAACTGGAAATGTTGGTATTGGCAGTGGTAGAAGAAGTAATCAAAACTTTTTTCTTAAGTAAAACTAACTGCAAAAGTAAATGTTCTGCATTCAAATTTTCACTTAAAAGTGAAGAGTGAAAGAGAGGCATTATTAGCACAATGTACTTAAAGGTGCAGTGTGTAGAATGTAGTGGGATTTAGCAGAACGGATTTGGCAGAAATGGAATATAATATTCATAAGTATGTTTTAATTAGTGAATAATCACCTGAAAATAAGAATTGTGTTCATTATCATAGAATGAGCCCTTTATATCTACATAGGGAGTGGGTGCTCTTCCATGGAGCCAAGCATGTTGCACTGTCATGTTTCTACAGTAGCCCAGAACAGATAATTTGCATATTTTTTAAGTGCTTTGGGGGCTTTTGTAAGTTATTTTGGGGTACAATGAGTTAGAATAGTAACATAATTCAATATGTTTCATATCTCAACATCATAATAAATCTATAGCTGTTTGGGGCCCTTTTAGTTGGGGGCCTCAGGCAGTTGCCCACCTTGCCTAATGGTAAAGTCTGCCCCTGGTGCTGTAGTGCACTGTCTGTCCTTACACACACACACACACACACACAGTACACACAGAGCACCATGGTGCTGACATCACATATAAACACCATCATCATGCAGAACATCATTTGCCAGCTTGTGGTGTCTGCTTGTGTTCAGACTGATGTGTGGGTGATAAAATCAGGCTTGTTGTTCAGAGAAGCAGCCATTTAAAGTAAATGATCCTCACTAACAATAACCTCATTTAACTGAATGAGAAATGGGCGATGAGCAACAGTTCACCAAATAACTGCTGGGTGAGCTAATGAGCTCTCTGTCTGTACAAGGAGTTTTAGCTGCTGTTGAAAAAGAAAGGATTAATGCCAAGTTTCTGCTTCATTTATTGATTCATTCATATATCTCTAACTACAGATTGAAAATACCATAATGTCCCTAATTTGTGTGTTGCTGCTTTTGATGAGTAAACTACTCCTGACTAACACTTTGGTCCATGACAATATCTAACAGCTGGGTTGCTTTGAAATTTGCTGAGCAAATTCATGCTCCCCAGAGAATTAATTCTTTTCATCAGCTAAATAATAAGTGTGTTTTTGTTTCCATCTCCCAGTTTCATACTGTGGGACGTACTGAACAATGCAGCCTGAACAGGCCACTAGTGTGTGTCTACCTCCTCAGTGTGAGTCGGTCCTCTTCCTGTATGTATGTATGTCAGTCCTGCACATTGTTTGCCAATTTCTGATACATTACTAGAATTAGAATTAGTTTTCACAGTCATGATCTAATATGTCTACAGACATTTCACTGTGATATATATATTACATATATATGATATTAGGTAAATATTATACACATGGGAAAATGGGTTTTCTTACCACATTTTAATGCTTTTTGGGGGGAAATAATCAACAATTCAGGCAAGGTTAAGTTCTTTTCAAACTCCTAAATTCTCAAACAGTGACTACCACAACTCCAGGCCCCTAATTGAACCCCTCTTATATTACAGACAGGCCTTTATTTCTGAGTTATCCTGTTTTATACATTAGTATATGAAGCAGTATATTTTAACATATTTTAGCAAGAAGCCTCCCTGTTTTCTGTGCTGGGTATAATTTCACATTTGGCCATTATTTAAATACTGTATATTATTCGACAATTTACAAGTAGCTAAAGTAGCTTCATGATAACTGAAAGTAGACCATTTGATATTTGTCATTTGATTCTGTCTCATTTTAAACACACTTGAAAGGATTTTTCTCAAATCAACCTTTTTGAGAGGACTCTGAATCTAGTGTAAATCGTGTTTCCTGATTGGTTTATTTTCGCATCATTTAAGCCTCATATATGCCTGGTTCAAAAAAAGGATGTGAAGCCCATTAACAACCAGGATAATGGGTGGCAGTCCATCCCACCTGGTACCTGCAGTACAAACAGCTTTTGCACCTGAACCTTGGATTCACAACATCAGCAACTCGAGGATCAGCACGGTGATACAGTCATAGAATTAGGGTTACAATATGAGTCTTTGTTACATGTCCCTCTGACTGCGTCTGCAGGCCTCAGGTGGCAAAGCCTGATGCTTTCACTTCCTGCCGTGACACCAACATGTCAAAAAAAATGTCCGTGAACTCAGTCACGCAATGCAGGCCGCCCTCCAGGATGCTCCACGGTGGGGGGGTGGGGGGTGGGATGCTAAAGGCCACACTCAACACAGCTTGACTGACCTTAAACAGGCTTCTCCTTCTCATCACACACACACACACACACATACAGTTACAGTTGGATGGTCATATTGTCACACACTGTAGAAAATGCAGTAGTAATATCAGCATTTTCCAGCGCAGGATTCAAAGCATTGCTGCTACCTGCTGACAGCAGCTGATACTGAAGTAAAACTCACCTCACTCCACAAAGCACAAGTATAAAAGTAATCAAATGTAAATTTGCATACTTATCATGATTAGACCAGCTGCCATGCACACACCGCGGTATGCCTTTCATACACCTAAATAAAGCCAGAAACCCCCTGTGGATTTGGATGGAAGATACAAGGTGTGAAGACCGTGTGTGTGTGTGTGTGTGTGTGTGTGTGTGTGTGCGTGTGTGTGTGTGTGCGTGCGTGCGTGCGTGCGTGCGCGCGCGTGTGTGTGTGCGTGTGTGTGTGCGTGCGATGCATGCACGTACATTCACATCCACACTATCTCCTCTCTGGCTAGTTGGCAGGAAAGCAGTTTTATATCTCTGCATTAATATAATGTTCTACTTCAGTGGGTTCATTGGGTTCAGTGCAGTGTTGTTCAATAAGGCTGCTGGATACAGAAATGATCTCTGTAGGACACAGCTATATTGACTCTGTTTAATGTTTTTGAAATGTGTTTATTTGATGCACATATGTACTGTAATAATGATCATTTCCATCAAATATATTATTACCACACATACTGTATGTGCATTAAAGGAAATGAGTTATTCACAGAAAGATGGCAACACTGATTCAGGCGACAGCAGCTTTATTCTTTGAGTTATGACTTTTTATATATAAATAGATTTCATAAAGCAAATTTATGTAGCTTTGCTGAACTATTAAGAAATATTTATCTGTGGATTTAACCTATCAAACCATGATTTTTCTCAAAAAGTTCACCTTTAGTGGCTACAAGTTACATTTCTGCTGTATGTGTATTTTATTGACTATATATTTGTAATATACTGTGTAAGTATTAATATGCTGTGTATACAATTCATACAGTATTCATACAAGGAGACACAAGAGGACTATATTGTGCATCTGCCTTAATCAACACTTCATTGAAGCGATATTATGCTTATATTTAATAGACTCAACAGACCATAGTTTTATGGCTGCAGCAATCTATGAAATGAAAATACTACAGATTTCCCTAAAATTGACTGACATACTTGACATGTCACAAACACAAATCTGTCAACGTCAGTTCTGACTGCAGGTCATTTTTGATTTAGGATCACCACAATAAAATGTTTGATTGTTACCTGCACTGAGATTCTGTCGGTCTGTCTGGATGGATTGACCTCTATGACATTTGTTAGACATTAGGCATTTAAAATAAGCAGATGATTTGTCAGTGATTGTGAATAAAATCTAACAAATACAAAAAGCTTTTGTACAATAATTATGATTTATATACTTAACTCAGTTGTGCAAAGTAGCATGGACTGCCCAAATAATAGATGACTGTTTTCCATTTTGTGCCTCACCAGTACTCAGCCTCACGTCAAGACATTTCCCAAAGCAATATCATCAAACCTGTTAGCACACGGTGAAACAGTGCCGATTGATCCGGACCAAAGCAGAGCCAGAGGGCAGATTTCAGACCTGGTCCCAGTGTGTCTCGGCCCTGACAGACAGGGGAGGGGACAAATGAGACAGTGTCAATATTGAAACAGGCTAATGGGCTAATGAATGTGGAGAGTTCTGCCTAATGTTCCCAACAGAGCTCCTAGCAAAACCATTAAAGCACTTTTATATGACTAGACAGGCACAAAGCAGTAACTCGATTTATGGGGTACTTTCATGGTCAATTAGGAAGGGAGAGAGAGGAGAGAGGTCTGATAGGGGAGTTTAGTGTGTGTGTGTGTGTGTGTGTGTGTGTGTGCATGTGCATGTGTGTGTAATATGAGTTTATTCGCTTTAGACAGGGTTACGCCTGTTTTTGTCAATATTGTTCTGAGCTGCTACTTGTGATTGTGAGATTGGGCCCGGCATGTAGACAGACTGAACAACTAGACAATAAATATTCTGTCAATCAAACATCATCTTATCTGTCATATAATGACTGACTGGACATTTTCAGTAAAAGACTAATATCAGTTCAAATAGTCACCTGGGAATTCTTCAGACCTCAGTATTTCAGACTGAATAATAAAGTTTGACATTATTTTTATGAAAGCAGTAGCTCCCTGTGGAACCATCTTATCACCTTCTTTATTACCTTTTACACAGCTGACTGCAGGTGTGGCCCAATGTCCTTTTATCTTCAAAAATGTCCAGATGACTCTGCCCTTGAGGGTTTTATCAAATGACAATGATCAGACCTGCAGAGACAAAGCTGACTGCTTTAAACTCAACACAATACCGAGGATATTGGAGAAGAAAATGTGTGTTCATGTTGACATGAAATTTAAAGTGTTCATATGGTGTCTGAAAAGACTCAGTCCAGGTTGCCATGGTTTCTGTTAAAGCTTTGTTGCCAGGGCCCTGATTTATTGCCTGGTCATACCAGAAAGTGCAATAGGAAAACCTGTTTGTACACTCTATGGAAAAAGGTGGTGCCGGAAAAGTAGTGACTTGTGCAAGTTGCTAACTTGACAATGAGTTGGGGAACATATCTCTGCTGGTCTCTTATGATTGACTGCAAAACATGCTGCATATCATTTGTGGAGCAGTTTTCACTCTGCAGAGCAGGGTATATGTATAAAATTGGATGGTGAGACACAACTAATACAATAGCTTTCTGCATTTTGGGCTCTCCAGTTTTCTTTTCCCTTAAAAGTCAGAGCTGCCATGACAGTTTGCACATGTTAAACAGCACAAATTTGCTTGGTAGAGTTCACCAAAGATGAATTCACACAAAAGCTCACCCTGAAGCTAATCTACTGATGACACGATTCAATTGAATTGAATTAATTTTGGTCAGAAATTTAGCTTTTATAAGTGCACCTAGCCCCTTATTTCATGATCTTTCATGTAACAGCATTACAATACAGCTGGTTCTATCATTTTCAAGGGTTTATACTTTTGTATATTAGCACTCAAGAAAAAACAGCCAGAAAAAATATGTGTGTAGTGGCTTTGCAGAGCTCTGAGAGTCCTTGGAGATGCCTGTGAGTGAATTGTGATGTTGGATGTGTTTTGACATTTGGATCTGAGGTGTTTTTTTGGATACAGGCATCATGTGTGTTTTCTATTTTCTTGGTCTGTTTAGTTCTAAAGGTTGGCCTTACCTACCTATCCATCCATCCTTCCATTCACTGATGGTATTTACAGTTGCTCTTTGCATTCAGCTATGAACCTGTAGGCAAACAGAACCATTGTACAGTCTTGATTCATGAAAGACAGTTTTCATGTATAAATGAAAGACATCTTGAATTTGACTAAAATCCCCAAAGCATGAGATCTTATATGCAGAAGAAGAATATACTGCTGCTTTGCCTGTATCAGCCATCACCATGAAAGCTGACCCTGATATTCATTAAATCTTATTTAAAACACAACAAAACAAGACATATTTGTGCATACACCTTTTTCACACAGACATTATTGTGTAAGTCATACATACGCTGCTCTCTGTTTCACAGAAACACTCAGAAAACACTCCACCTCTCCACTCTCTCTTGTTGCGTTACTGTAGTTTCCCTCAGAGAGTTGTTGCGGCAGACAGAGTCAGTGGAGGATATTTTTGGTTTGCGAAAGATAAAGCAGGTAGTACAGTCAGTCTTCTCTCCTTCCCATGATGCATTCAGAGATAAAATGGCTGAATGAAGCGGTTCAGTGCTTAGAGCAGCATTTCAATGTGTAGCCCTGATGGCTCTACAAACCCTGCAGTGTGAATCACAATATAGATGCCAGTATGAAGTTCAAGTTGTCGAGTTTGGAGTATTTAATGTGTTCATTTTAACTTCCATCTTGTCAAAGTAACACGACAGTGCCCCACCGCAAACAATGTGGCAGAACTAGAGTTTTCTGTTCATATTCTAAGCTACAGTAAATGTTCATCTACTACAGTATTGCAATTAATTAATTGTAATTTTAGCCACAAGAAACCCTCATGGGAGCTGTAGTTGTTGAATGCTAACAAAGTAATAGTTTTATCCTTTGTCAGACTTGAGATGTTCAAATTTGATGTGCCTGCACAGTTGTAAATGCCCATTTAGCTTAGAGTATTGAGAGAAAATCAAAGGAATGTGTCATTAGTTGACAGAAAGACTGAAAGAAACCTTGAATGCTCTCTGTTACATTGTCATGATTAATGTGTTACAGCAAACAGCTGACTTGGCTAACAAGCCATGGTCATACTGACCATTAGAAGATCCCTTCATAATACACTAACAATGTAAGTGATGAGGGACAAAATCCACAGTCCTCCTTCTGTGCAAAAATGTATTTAAAAGTTTATCTGAAGCTAATATGAAGCTTCAGCAAATCTAGTAGATATCTTTCAACATTACAGTCTTTAGAGTGCCAAAGTTCCTCTTTTTGTTACTATACTTCCACCGCAGCTCAACAGGGAAACACTGTCTGAGGAAACACAAAGAGGGAATTAGATGCTAAAAAGACTGTAAATGTGGCAGATATCCACTTGATATGACTAACTCAGACTGCTGAAGCCTCATATAAGCTTCACATCTACTTTTAAATGCATTTGTGCAAAAAATGACACTGTGGATTTTGGCCCCAAACACTTACATTGAAAGCACATTTGAAGGGGATCTTTTATTAGCCAGGAGGAATGATTACAGCGAGGAAAACCTCTTTCACTGTTTATATGGATTGTTTTAAGATACTGTGAACCTTTAATATGAATGAGTGAGTTTTGAATTACAAAAGGAGGCATGTTTCACCTGAGCTGATCATCATCATTTGTCATCTTTCTTTGTCCTCCATCAGAAAATCAACCAGACTGCATGAAGCTTTTATCAAACCACTTGGCAGAAGTGTCTCTTTACCTCTCACATTTCGGACTCTCATTTTAAGTTTTAGAGTCAATGGTTTTCCTAAAGTCAAGTGTTTAACATTCACTTACAGTCTGTGGCTCTCAAACTGTGGTGTGAACGGAAGTGAACAAAAGCACTCGGGAGAGAAAACCACTTAGTGCTTCAAGGATCTCAGATACACACTGGCTGATAAAAAGTGTATTTACATCAGAAGGAAGGGAAACATGGACAAGATTCAAACGCTTTATTCTCAAATTAGATAAGAAAAAGCTTAAATGATCCCTGTGGGGATACAGAGTCAGTGTAGCAGAACACTGAAGAATATAAATTAGAGTGAAGTTAATGGAGGCTCTAATTATTTCTCATTTAACAATTTCAACATGAGAACACTTTTTATTACAATAACAGTGTTTGAACAATAACAGAAACATCAGCAGCAGATACTTGGGCAAAGAAAAAAAAGAGAAGATGTGTAAAAATAAGAATAATACATACGTTATTGCAAGAAAAAAATTCATTTTCATGATAGCAAGTAGTCATTATTAAAATAAAAAAATAGATATTTATTAGAAATTTTATATTATTAAAATATAAAAATATGAAGACCAAGTGGTACTAAAGAGGCACTACAGTGTTTATAGTAAGACCCAATCATTTACAATCTGACTGTTGTCTGTGTGTGTATGCACTGTCTGGATGTGACGTGATCTGTGGACAGCAAGCCCATCATTTTTCCAGCCTGGACAAATGCCTCATGGTAGAGGACGTCGCCATCCGGTCCAACATGACAGATGACCTGCAGACAGACAGAGAGAGTGATACAGAGAGAGAGAGAGAGCAGCTTCATTAACAGAAAGCACAGCAGACAGAGGAACAGATGATTCTGCCACAGATTTCAATCCCTCCATCTCAGCCAATTAATGAAATAGCTCAAGACACACACACACGGCCAGGGAAACAGACACAGAAAGAATGGCCATAAGCCTGGTTAAGCAGTTTTAAATTATTCTTTAAATTAAAAGGCCGTACCTGCCAGAGCTGTGTGTGTTTGTGTGTGTGTGTGTGTGTGTGTGTGTGTGTGTGTGTGTTGGGGGTGAGTGAGTGTGCTCTGGCTAATGTCTCTGTTGTGACAGTTTTGTCTAAGGAGGAGAAAGGGAGGCAGAGGATACGAACGGTAAAAATGTATTCATCTCACAGACAAAAGAAAACATACAAAATGGACTTTTCATTTAAGATTTTTAAGCAATACTACAAAAATAATAAATGTTCTTTAATTTCATTTAAAGGGCATTTAATACTTACTAATACTTACTAAATGAACTTAAATGCTTCTGTCACCTTTTTGTCTTAATATCAAGAATGTAATCTGATCTTCTATCCTCCTGCACGCACGTGATTGGCTGCTGTCATGTCCGCTGTCAAGAAAGTGAAGAGTTGATTTGCTGCATACCTTTTTAATTAGATCATTTTTCATCTTTGTGCTTGGGGAGGATAGAAAATCATTCCAACCCAAAAGGAGAAGGTCAGTGAAAGGTCAATGTTGAGTCTTTTTTGATTTTGTCAATGAAATATAAAGTCATCAGATGCATGACTCGAATCTGTCTCCAGTCAGTCATGTGACATGAGTCCACACCTCCACAGTTCACTGGGCTCAACATCGAGTAGATATGCAAAATATCAATATCAAATTTTATGATACTGATTTCAACCTTATTTCCCAGCCCTAAATTTGACAACTAAATTAATAACCTGCAGACTGTAGCAACAGTCAGGCAGCTAATTTTATTAATTCAATTTCATTTCCTTTGATTGTGATTAGTCACTTAACATGCAGCCAGAGTAGGTCTGTGTAATTACTGTAAATCAGGGTCAATTATATTATGTATCAGGTGGACTTTTTTCAGATTAGTAATGAAAAATTTGCTATTTTTAATTTTCTCCCAGGCAGTAAAATTGGTTCTATAGTTAACCCAAGTGGAAATGATGAGATTGTCCAGCTGTTTGAGTAAGAATGAGAGAGAGAAATAAAGGAGGAAAAACTGGAGAGGAGAATGAAGAGGAGAAGGGGAAAGGCGACCTGTGCTTTGTGAATAAGGAATAAGGAAGTGAAATGTGTGCGATGACGGGAAAGAAGAGGAGGGTGGAGGTGTTTATAGAGGTGAGAGGGAGGAGGAGGGGAGGGAGGCTGCTCAAAGGCCTGAAAAAATAGAGAGAATAGAGAGAAGATGGAAAGAGAGGGAGAGAGAGCAGTTACACAGCAGGAGAGTCTGAGTGCTCTCCTCCATCAGAGACTGTTGATTAAAATTTCATTGGCTGAGGCTGGAGGTCGGAGGTGACTGTGTGTGTGTGTGTGTGTGTGTGTGTGTGTGTGTGTGTGTGTGTGTGTGTGTGTGTGTGTGTGTGTGTGTGTGTGTGAGAGAGAGAGAGAGAGCTTCAACATGAGCAATGAGCCTCCTCTCTTCATGCACTCACTCACTCCTGTACTCTCACTCTCATTGGCTAATTATCTGTCTTTGTCTCTTGTTCTTGAGCTCACTGTTTTCTCATTGGCTCTCACCTGCTAGTTTGCATGTACAAATCCAAATCTTTACACAAAATAAAATAAATTGTGTTGCCTTTACAAAAACGATACTTTATTCATATCTTATTTAATGAAAGCATGTTTGGACTCAAGCTATTTGTAGATATCCCTTCTGGACTTATGATCTTGTCTTTCAATATTTTTGACAAACTAAATGATCAATTGGTGAATTGAAAAAAACACCTGTTAGATTAATTATTTATGAAGATATTCATTTGTCGCAGCACCAGACTGAGCCATGTTCAGTTTTTACAGATCAACCTTCTCTCAGATCAAAGTCGGAGGGATTCCAGTGATGTTGCTTCATTCTTCCAACAGGTCTTGTCTCCATTAACCTCTTTTATTGAAGCCTCCTCCTGTTTTTCAAATCAGACCCCACAGGACTCTCTTCACCGTTTGTCGCGCTGCTTTTTCAATTAAGGCAGAGTGAGAGATGTTCACACAAACACAATGTTACTGTAGCAGCGTTGTGTTGAGTCTCTGTATGACTGCCGCAGGTTTCATACAGTACACAATAGATTGATTGTTGGTGTTTGTGTGTGTTTGAATAGCAAGGCTAACATGTTCTGGATTTGACTGTGTGTAGGTATTCAGTAAAAGCTAGGGGCTAAGTTATGGATTATGTTCATTTGCATTAGCTGTAATACATTTTAGAGAAAATGTGAAGATGCCTGGATAATGTTTTTTTTGTCAATTTATCAGAGATATGTGTATGATGTTTTTCAGGTTTTCATGTTTCCAAATTAAACGACAAAATTTGACTATGTGCACTGCAGAACGACACATAGTTTAAACTGACGCCCCTATCAGCAGTAATCGGCAGGACGACATCATTTGTTCTTTCCAAAACTGTTATAACTCACTGGTAAAAAATAATGATGTTTTATGATGTGACATGTGGTTAAGGTCTGGTTGGGCTGGTTGGGCTTAGGTACAAAAAGCACTTGGTTAGGGTTAGAGAAAGGTTGTGGTTTGGGCTAAAATGGTTTAACTTTGTGATAATCTGTCTCACGGTCGGTAACGTGACCCTCGCAGTTAGAAACGGGAAATGAACAGCGGTCTCCTGTGGCAAAGTCCACTGTTGGGTTATAAAAAATACATGGAAAGCTACACAGGTATCTGCTACTACAGGATTTTTTTTGCATATGAACATCAGCAGTGAGAGTTACCTGTTAGAGATGAAAATACTGATGCATCAAAGACTGTTAGCCTCCAGTGCCCTCAACTCTGCTTCATTCTGTTGCCCTGTAACTCCAACATAGCAGCTGATTTTTCTCTGATTTAAACACCTTGAACCATAAAGGGAGCTGATGATTGATGATATGAGATGAGCTGCTGCAGGTTCTCTTTAAAGCAGTTCTTCTCTCCAAATTAAGAATGTGGTCTCTGTAGCTTCAGTTTCAGTTCGCAATTTTAGTGCCACCTGCTGCTTTATTGTGCAAATCTTTTACATAAAGAAAGACAGAGAGAAAGAAACAAATCGATGAAAACGAACTTCCTCCCAATGGAATATAGAAAGTGACAACGGACCTGAGCAGTAAAAGAAGACACACTTCTAACTCAGTTCCATTCCTTGTAATGTTTTACTTACTGCAATTGTCAGCAGCAGCTCTACAATTTGCTTAATGGTTGAGATATATAGAATTGGACCTCAGTGAGACATTTGAGAGACACAGATGCACGCAGTGAAACAACCATCATAACCACATCAAAGCACTGTGATGATCATAGTGGTTTTACTGGGATCGAGAGCAGCAGCAGCAGCAGCAATGTTGGAAGCAGAAGCAGGTTGAGATGGTCGCTTTCCAACAGAGTGACTGTGGCTCGTTACTGCAGCTGGCTCTGGGACCACTGCAGTGCAGGCATGAGGAAACTGGTGTCTCCAAAATGGCAGCTGTCCATAAGTAAGCCTGTGCTACGTTATATGGCTAAAAGCTTGTGGACTTTTGGTCTGGGGCTGTTTTTAATGGTTTGGGTTGCGCTCATTACTTGCAATTATGGTGACCTCAACCCATTCCAACACCTTTGGGATAAACTGGGAGACTGTGAACCAGACCTTATCACCCAACATCAGTGTTGGACCTCACTGATGCTCTTGTGGCTGAATGGGAGCAAATCCCTGCAGCCAGGTTCCAACATCTGGTGGAAAGTCTGCAGAAGAGTGAAGGCGATTATACATGTAGCAGCAGATTATTGCTCATAGTTTTGGAATAACATGTTCAAGTATCACATTTTTGCAAGGTTCTGGTATCCACATACTTTTGGCCTGCTAGTATATCCTGTGTTTAGCATTATATGTAAAAATGCTGATGCTGTTTGGGTTGCTGCAGCATCTGTCTGGAGAAATGCAGATCTAATTGCACTCTAATATACTAAAAGTCAAGAGAAATGTCACTGCTTCTAGCATTTTAAAATTCTTCATTAAATGTTTTTATTTATCATTAAATTATCCTGCAATAATAAAAACCTGAGGATTTTTGAAACTCTACAATCTAGAGAGTTTAGAGACTTTAAATGAGTGCTAAACATGATTTGGTGAGTCCAACAACACATGAAAAAGGATACAATTACTTTAGTACAACTTCATATTTCAGGCAAGTGTTAAAGCATCTGGTTTTGTGCTATTTTAATTAGAACGCAGGATGTGTAAGTAATTGTTGTGACTCTAGAGACACTGCTGCAGAAACTCAAACAGCTCCAGCATCTTCACACAAACTGCACTTCAGTCTCTAACAAAGCACCAAACACACATTCACTCTGCAGTGCTGATGCTTGCTCAGACATAAAGGAAGCAGCTCACTGCCAATGGCACCCGTTTGATATTGTACACACTCCCGAGCATGAGGCATTACATATTCACACACATCAGTTAGAAGTCATTATGCTCTTCTCACTCTTACAAACACACACATCAGCATTAGCAAATTAGCTGAATAAAGAGCCTCTTTTTGCTTTTTCTTTTGAGTGGCTAATTAGCCATCAGAGCCCACTGTGTGGAGAGAGCGAGATCCATCAAGAGGTAGAGCTTCAAAGAGCAGTTTATGGAAGCCAAAGCACTTTAATTAGGACCTATTTGTAGAGAAAGCGAAAAGAAAAACATAATTTGAAGCCAAAAGCTGTATAATATGGAGGGGAAATAAACACAGTAATGCACACACAGATAAAGAGACAGAGGAGCAAAAAGGGATTAGACTTAAAGAGGTGATATCCTCACAAGGAGGCTTTATACAGCAGTCTGAGGCGACACTGATTCCACATACTGAACATCAGTAATCTGTTGTGCTCAGTGAGGAGGGTCAGATAAATGCAACTGCCATGCAGAATCTACACTTAAAGGTTCTATATGTAGGAAGCAGAAATTCCCGCGTTAGCAGGAGAGAGGCAGGGCACTCGGGAGCACGCAAAAATGTCACTTCCGTTGAATTTTAATGGAAATTCCAGCCCGGATCCTTCACATAGAAATCTGTCCACAGGCTGTTACAGACAGCTGAGAAAGTCAGGGAAGGTCTCATTTTTTACATTACATTAGTACCTGTTCACTCATTGGCATTAAAAAACAATTAATACATGTAAATTGCGTCACAATTCTACATATATAACCTTTAAATGTTGTGTGATTTAATCACTTTACCTTGTAGATGCCGTTGGTAGAGACTGGTTTGTTTAAAGGACCATACCAATATTTTTACACGTTTTTACTTAAATCACATGCAGTTCAAATTACTGACGACCAATTTCTAAAGTACACTATAGGTTTTTACATGAGAGACTTACAGAGACTTGAAACTTGAAACTTGTTTAAGATGGGTAATCCAACACTATTGACATTTTGTCACTATTTAATTGGTCAAAATTATATTTTCATCATGTGGGAATACAAACCCATTTGTGTTTACACCCTATTTTCATTGTTTTTGTTGTCATTCTGATCAATAACAATATTTTACTCACCAAGCTTAAGAAGCAGAGACTCAGCAAGACACAATGCGCACCTTGTGTACAAGGCAAACCACATACATACATACATACATATATATATATACAAGATCTACGGGGTTAAAATTTTTCCTTTCTGCTGAGGCCTTCCGGCATGGACACAGTGCAGGAGCTGGTATGTTTTTTCCACTTTTTTCACTTTTTTCTCTCAATTTTTCCAGACTGACCAGTGTGTGTGAAATGCACATACACAGTATTTTTATCCAGCTTGTCGAGCAATTCCAGAATCAGAGTCTTTGAAGTAAGGTCTGTTGTCTTTTTCTGTTCAGTGTGTCATTGATGTCCACATTTACATCACATGATTCCCACCATGTGTCCCCTACTGGCTGAGCTGCTTCATCTGTCTGCCTGATGTTATGCCCCATGTCTTAACCATGAGAGCATGACAAGGAACTCATCTCTATATGAATAAATAAGCACAAGCACAAGAATTATTTTAAAGTGTTGGAGAGCAGATATGTGTGTACTCACTTTTAGTAGTGCTAGATTTTGTGTGTGTAAAGAGTTTTGGACTTCAACACTGTGTTTTAAATGCTGTGAGTGTGAGTTGTTTTTGTTTTTGCTCACCGTGACCTGGCAGTGAGGTAGACAGTACATGTTTGTGTTTTTGAGTTTGAGTTCTCTCCTTCATTCAGGCTTGGAGGAACATGCTCCTAGCTGGGCTGTCACTAGTCTTTGTTTCCAGTTTTCCAACAGGAAGGTATGGCAATGATTCTGAAAACACCATAAAATGTGTCCTGGAATATCTACCAAAACCAGTTTCCAAACAACATTGAGGTAATAAATAGGCCATGTGGTTACAGAATCAAAATATACAAAAAGCCTGGTTTTAACATTTTAGTTGTTGGTGAGGATTGTGAGCCATGTTGTCATGTTAAACATTCTCATACTGACTCAAAACCTGATGTAAATGATGTCATTTCTATCTGAATGCAATAACCATATGTGCAGCAGATCATTATAGGAACTTTTACTTTACAGAATTGTGTAAATGGCTTAATCCCACCATTGTCCTAATGAGAATGTTGGTAATAGTCATATAACTGTGTGCATGTAAACACAGACGGAGCAGCTCCTGCTGAATCCACTTCAGTCTGTTTGCTCAGCTCCGTCCTCGATGATCCTTTGTCTGTCAAAAGCTCTTAGCGCTCCCATCCAGAGCCCTCTGCTCTCTGCATTCATTATTAATGGACCTCAGCAGGCTGAGAACACACACACACACACACACACACACACACACACAGGCAGGCAGCCCCTGCACATCACTGGTAGCTATTTTAGATGAGATATTAAATCAAACACTCAAAACATGAAGGGAAAGAACGGTCATTGAGGGAACAGAGGATACAGGAGGATGAGATGGAGCTTTTCTTTTGTTTTTTCACTTCAGCTCTAGTCACATAAAATATATCCACACACACATCGATCACACACCAAATTAGTTGGTTTTACAAGAAAACAAAAACTAGAATTGCTGTATAGACATTTAGATATAATAAAATTTAAATTTAAATTTAATATAAAATACAATTTGCTGTCCTCAACCACAGTTTGATTTTCACTCCAGCAATGACCTTGCATTTGGCCTTGACCTTGAACAAGTACATAAATAAACATAGCACCATTGAAATAAATACCACTGAAAATATTCAGGAAAATATAGAAGTGAGTATGTTCACTGCAATTGAAGAAGCATTTTTCCAGTGTTTATATGTGACAGCTTATGTAAACAGTTTAATGGTCTTAGTGATGACCGATGTCCTACACAGATTCAATAATGGAAACTGTATCCTTTGAGCTGCAGTTAGTGGACAAAGCAGCTGGTTACAGAAGTATTTCCCTCACTGGAAATTCACATTTGCAACGTTTTCCTGAACACAGAAACACTTGACTCTCCTGGATAATTTAACAATGTCAAAGAGTTATGGTATCACCATCGAAATCAATTTTTTCCTTTTCAGTTTTGTATGTCAAATACTACAGGTACTTAACACTAAAGTGCCCATGAACCTCTGAGGCTGTTGCTGTGGAAACGATGTCAGCAAGTGAAATCCAAGTTGTAGTATATTCAGAGCATGTGATTGTTGCAATCAAGAAAAAAACACTGCACATTGAATCATACAGGCTGTGTTTAAGAAAAGCTGAGAGGGAAAGAAATTTTCACATCAGCCTCTTAGCTGTAATTGTGAGTAGGTGAAATTGGGAAACATCTCCCACTGTTTCAATAAAACTATAGAAGTGTCAACCAACTGCTGGCCAAATGGCTGCACCATCACTGTGAGGTATATTTAAACATTAACACCAGTGCAGTTGATTCAGATAATTAAAAATGAGCTGCACACTGTTTATATGGTTTCACTTGTTAACAAACAAGTGTAATACAACTGAAATAGCTAATCTGGCTAATTTCCATGTATCTGGCTCACTCCTCTGACAGGATAACAGGAGATTTTTCCATTCTGCCAATGTAACGTAAATCCAACATTAGCTATTTATTTTAATCAGATTTTGAAAGTAAACTGATTTAAACTGATGAAATTTTAACTAACTAACATCAGCTTGTCATTGACATCACAGCAACAGAATTTAAAGCTCTCTGATTGGATGTTTCTCACTGCAGCGCTCTCTTGAACTCTAGTTGACTTGTGTCCTAAACTAAACTTTTTGTCAGTGAAGCAGATTTTTCAGCTCAGTGCTGCATTGATTCAACTAAGAGTTTCATGTCCATCCAACTGTTGAAATTTCCCCAAAACAGTCACATAACAGTCTGTGTGTGTGTGTGTGTGTGTGTGTGTGTATGTGCTATCCGATGTGACCTTTCTCCATATGGTGTGGGACTAAGCAGGGGGACGGGAGGTGAGCCCTACACATGCTATCAGTCTGAGCTGTTAGCCAGCAGCCACTCACACACACACACACACACACACACACACACACACACACACACACACATACACACACACGCTGCAGGCCCATGTCATTGTTACCTGATATTCATGGTGTGTAGGAGAAACAGTGGAAAAGAAGGTCATACGTGTGATGTCAGAGGCGGTGCGTTCACTGCCGGCCGTGGGTTTGATTGCCGCTTGCTCCTCTCACACTGCCTCAGGCTCTCTCTGCCCTCTGTCCTCCCCACCCACCTCCCACAATCCTCAGCATCAGTCCAGCCCCCGCCAGGAGACACACAGACCTTTCTATTTTTGATTTCTAGTCCAAGTACAAACAATGGTACAGTATGCCTCCAGAAATCGCTAATAGAGACCATATTTACTGTATCAGAGAGAGCTAGTATTCATAGTATTCATGGTGCTGTAATATTCTGAGGACGATGAATAATGAATTTAAAACATACAATACCAAAATATAATTCCTGAAAAGGAAACAATTTTAAATGGGAAGAGGAAAAAAAAACTTCTTTTGCATTTTCTTGCAAATCTTTTCTTTCATCTTCTGCAAACAGCAGCAACAGTAAGACTTCAGAATCCTCCAGGATAACTGCATCATCTCCAGTAACCTTAACTAACCACAAACCTTAAATTCAGGGCAAAAACTGCATAAATTATATATATCATAAATATAAATACTCCTCATGATGGCTTTACCTATAAATCTGTCGCTGTGCGACACAAATCAAATACAATTAATTAGAGGCACCACTGATGTTTCCCAGTAGAAACAGCCATGACCAAGTTGCCCAGAACTACACTGACCTTTGTATTTAAACTTCTACAAGAAAACACAAAGGTTTTTCTTCTATCCTGTTCTGTCCAGGGCTCTGTAGCAGATAATGGTACACTGTTAAGGAAAATTCCAAATCTTTTTTTACAACCTTATATTATTGTATTTCCTGTCATCATTGTTATCAGTTAAGATTAAAAGTGAAGTAAGTGAACCTTGAGTTTAGAATATTCTATCGCAGATACTGTATGTGTTCCCAAGGTCGAGTATAAATCATGCTCAACTGTTGTTGCTATGGTTACTTGTAATTTCATATACCACCCACACTTTACAACGGTAACAGAGGACACTTAACCAATCCTATAAAAAATTTCTTTGATTGTAATGTCATTTAAAGCCCTGATTGATAAGAATTTGCCATTTTTATACAAACTTAATGATCATTAGGTCCTCAGGATTTACATCTTGATTCAACTTTAAACATTGTTCTTTTACAATCAGGTGGATAATTGGAATGATTAGTTTGGTTGTATTCACTTTAAGATTGTTATTTGTATTTTTGTTTAAAAGCCGGTCAGGTTGGTTGGGATTGCGATGCCTCTTGGACTCATGCCATAGTGGATTCTGTTGTAAGCCCCAGATCTCAGTAACATACTGTATATACACCATTAAAACCAAAGAATTCAAACTTTCTTTAAATCATTTAAGGTGTTTAGTGTGCCATTTCTTTGTTTTTTTGTAGTACATTCTCACCAGATGGAGCTGCCTATTGCTATGAGTGATCAATGAACAGTGTACTCATCATTCTACAATCCAAACAAATTCCAGATAACCTGATGGCTGTTTGCTAATCTTCAGTATTGGTTTCCAGATGCATTAGCACTGACTGATCTAATTTAAACAGAGATATAATAGCCCCCTTTTGCATGCTTGACTAGATATTGTATTACACACAGCAATTACTGAAACGAATACCAATGCTAACAAATCACAGCAACAATCTGGACAAAAGGCTAACCAGAAGGTTTTCCTCACAGCACGAGCATCAGCTTTACAAAAGACATTGTTCCTGGGTGTCATCTTTGCCTCTCTACATAAATGCTCATCGTTTTCAAGTTTCCTTATGAAGCAGTGTACACCCCCCCCCCCCACCACCCTTATATTCACATGCAAATGAACATCCTTAAGAAAAAAAGACTCTTCTTTTAAAGGGAAGAAGAGAAGTTCAGCTTATCACCACTCAACAGATGTTCAGACTAACCGTGGGTTTGTCTGTCTCGTCACTGAGGCTGAGCGGAGTAAAGCTTCCAGCGCTGGCCTGACTGAATGGACAGAGTCAACCAGCTGCAGCTAAGACAAAATATTTCTATAGTGGCTGTAATTTGCTCCAATGACAGAGGTGGAAAGTGCCAGAGGATCAGGATGAGAACCTCCAGCTGCCAGAGGCCTTTGGCCAAATAGAGGGAATTCATTTTTGCAAGTCGATACAGTGAAGGGACTATATGCTGCAGGACAGTGCTGGAGCCAGGCAGCCTAAGTAAGTGCTGAGTGGATGGTTAGAGAGAATATACTGGCCTGCTGTCTTTACCCTCTCTTTCTTGACAAAAACATCACAAAGGACTGCAGCAGGATTCAGATCCCTGCTGGGCCCAACACGAACATTATTGTGCAGGAATTGGGTACTCCATTGTTGGTTGAACATGTGGTCAGCCTTGTCATAAATTAAAATACAGTATTTTTGGGCTTAACCATGAATATAAGAATGTAAATGCATTCAAATATGGGATGCCCTGGTGGCCTAGTGAGTGCTGACCTCATAATCGGTTCAAGTACTTTATGCATGTCATCCCTCATCTCTCTCCTCTCGTTTTCCTGTAAGCTCTCTGTCTTTACTACCTAATAAAGACAAAAAATGATCAACACATATTGTTTTGCATATGATGTAGTAACAGTTTCATTCTGTAAATACTAACATTGCTTGCAATTGCTGCTATATTAAACAATCTAAACTTATGAACTAGGGACATGATATAAAAACATTTTCAACCTCTTTAGAAAGCTTTAAAGGCGTTTAATTTTATGGCTTTTTTCAGTTAAAATTTTTTAAAAGCTGTGTAAACTGTCATCAATCATTCATGAAGGCCACATGTGTCCTACTAAACAGTCCCATGTGGACCTCAAGAGTATGGTCGAAATACCGTATTTCCTCTAATAGTGGCCAGGGCCTTTTTTTACCTCGAATGCAGAGGGTACCAGGCCTTTATTTATAAATAAGTATATTTGCTCATATTTTATTACGAAGCCTCCTTGTTTTCTGATCTGCTTCCATTTGCTCTGTTAAATTCTTGTTTGTTGTTGTTTGTTGGTTGTTGTTTTGTTCTAGTGCTTGAGTTCCACCCGAAACATTTTGCCAGTGCACCACTTAGCTGTGTCATTCAGGTAGCATGCTCATGGATGTATGCTCGCCGGCTGAGCCAAGTTACCCTGGTTACCCTGGTTACCCTGGTTACCCATGCTCATGTAGTGTCGCTGTTGACATTATTATTAAAATATGTGCTGTTATCCCCGTATTTAAACGATATCACATCTCCTCCGTCCCCCTCCCCTCTCTGTGACTGGAGTTACATCCAGGTGACTACTATTTATGCTTAGGAGTTTATCCAACCTTGTTTTTTTCCGGCCTGTTTTTGGGGCCGGCCTTCATTTTTTTGTGTGTACCACGCCCCCGGTCATTATCAGAGACCCGGCTTTTAATTGACTACCATCATTTATTTGAGGAAATAAGTTTGGAGGGGAGAAGTGTAGCCTTGAGCTTAGAAAAGTAGGTTAGTGAGCTAAAGGTTTTTGGCTCAAGTCCTTTGAGGTGATGTGGCAGGTGCGCTTAACCAAAACACTGAAAGCCAACAGACCAACAACTGTGGCAATGCTGCTCTGATGTTAAAATCTTGAAAAAAAATGCACAGCTGTCTCTATTATCTCTACAACAGGTTGGATAAACATGCATAGAAATACTGGCTTATTTTTTCCTTGTTTCCCCTCTCTTTTTCTTCCTTCTGTCATTCCCCTTTGTTTCTTTATTTGACTTTCCCTCCAACATCTTGCTCTCCTTCCTTCCTGTATCTTGCAATAAAACTTCCATGGTTGGTTGATTTGGGTGAGCAGAGGGAAACAGGCAAGGCTTCCACAGTTCAGGGCTCCAGAGAGCTCAGCCAGGCAGCAGCAATCAATCACAGACTAAATCCCTCCTCTCTCAGGACTGCCGTGTGCCAGGTGACATGGTCAACAGCTGTAGAGAAATACTGCATAAAGCCTATAGTGGGTATTTGAATTCAAATAGACCAGCAAACACAGCCTCTGAAAAATCTACAGTTAGAAAAAAAACACTAAATATACCTGAGTTGGAGACAAGACTCACCAGAAAAACTACACCATTGGTATTTGTTCACACACTTAAACCGACCCGTTTATGTTTTATTAACAACCTCTTGCACTTGTACGAATAATGACTGTCCTCTTTCAGTAGCAAAGGCAGAAGGATTGGGATATTGTTATGTTGTTAGACATCAGGGTGGATGGTTGTGGTAAAAGCTTTCTTCCTAACCTTAATCAAGTAGCTTTATTATCCAGTACTTGTTTGAGAATCAGGACTAACACTGACACCTTCATTTGGTGAGCAGAGAAGTTGGCATCCTATGTTTTGTATTACTTGTTTCAGTCAGAGACATCTTAAGGAAGTTATCATTTAATGCAAGTGGTTGTTAGAAGCAGTTTATGACTTTCCATTGGTTGATTCTGCTGCCAATCAAATGTGTCTGCACTCCTATTAGCTAGTTTTACTGCCTCCGCCTCTGTTTTTTTCTCCTGTGTATGCTTGTTCTTCTCTCTTGGGCAGTTTAACTGAGCAGGGTGCGTGCCTTTGTCCCGCTCAGCCAGTCAGAGCCCAGAAGCCCCGCCTCGCTGTGATGTGATGGTGTTTTTATCAAACAGCCACAGCTGCACTCAGACACGGAGCTGAGCAGCTCGCTGTTCGCTTGTTTATTCAGTTTATTTATATTAAACATTTCATGTGTCCAAAGAGCGCCTGTCTCCACAGTAAATAACCTGTTGAGTGTTTGATGGTTGTTTATTTGTGCTTTAGAATGCAACCGCTGTGAAACAATCTGAAAATAAAGTTGTATTTCTGTCATTCACAGGCTTTCTCTCTCTCAAAGAAAGCTTTCCAGTCTGTCTCTATGCCACTCTGTCGTGCTCTCAGCACACGCGCCCTCCCTCTCTCTTTTTCTTGTCTTTTCTAAAATGAGTCAGGAAAACCACAACAAAGCCGAACTTTTGCACCCACCAAGTGTGGAGTCGATCCGATGAACGGTTCAAGAGATATGTGAAGGACACACAGACACAGAGACACACAGACACACAGACACACAGACATACAAACATACAGACACACAGACAGAGATCCCTTGCTTTAGTAGATAGAAGTTTTTTTGCTAGTACCATGCCAACACACATCAACACAGCTGTTTTAATGTGTGAAGGGAAAGTTAAAGACTCCTCTGAGCATCCAAAGAGAGCCAAGTCCCTGTTAGGAGATATTTGTTTTCTGACTCTGGGTCCATGTGTGTCCTTTTCTTGCAGACATGTCTAGAGTTGGAGCGGTATCTACAGACGGAGCCCAAGCGTCTCTCAGAGCTGTTTGATGAGGAGCTGGACTGTCTCTTAACGCCAGCCTTCATGCAGGGTGGTGATAGTGATGAGGACCTGATGGACCCCCTCCTCCCCAGCCTGCCTGACCAGCCCAGCCCACCTCCACTACTGGTAACTCTCCCCAAGGTCCAGACCAAAATCCTCCAGATGCCCAACCACAGCAAGACCCAAGCAGAAGCAGGAACTGAAACCCTCACAACAAAGGAGCAAGTCCTCGGAGGGGTCAGTGCTGCACAGCTTAGCGCCGCCGTCACATCCCTAACACCACCATCATCGCCAGAGCTTGGCCGCCACCTCATCAAACCCACACAAACGCTGACTGCGACGGCAGATGGCACACTAACACTCAAACTGGTGGCGAAGAAGGTAGGGTTAGGGGCAGCTAAACTGGTGGCAGCACGGGCGTTACCGTCCCCACCGAGCCGAGGAGGAGCCCTCAGTGACAGCGAGCAGGGAGGAGGAGGAAGTCTGGGAGGAGACGTACCAGAGAACAAGAAGAGAGTCCACCGGTGCCAGTTTAACGGCTGCAGGAAGGTTTACACCAAGAGCTCCCATCTGAAGGCTCATCAGAGGACCCACACAGGTAAGACAACAGATACCTTTATTTACCTTCATTACAATTAGCTTCACCATAAGTACTTTAGGTTGAAGTGCATGCTTACAACCATAATTTTAGGGTGTTTACATCCATATAAAGTGAGCATAGTATGACTCGTAGCCCTTTTCATACAAACAATTTTATGATGATGCAGCAGGACAATGACCTTAAACATGCAGACAATGATACCAGAGATGGTTTTCCATCAACTGGCCAAGTCACTCACATGACCTCAGTCCAACCAATCATTTGTTTTAGTGCTGAAGGCAAAATGCCCCGAAACAAACAAGAAGTGAAGCTGGCTGCCGCACAGGTCTGGCAGAGCATCACCAGGGAAAATACAGAGGCAGACATTTGTTAAGGATTTGCAGCTCTAATTGAGGGACTTGACAAAATGATGTAAAATCAGCATGCTAAAAATGACCTGTTTGGGTTAATGCATGTATTTATTCTAGAAATATAGGATGAAATATAGCTGCTGAGCTTGATTTATCAGTGCCAACTGACCAATGCAGGAATGCACACTGTATCTGGGAAAAGCAAGAGAAAAGACAAGAAAAGCCTGTTAGCATTATTTATTATTTTTTTACCTTTTTTGTTCTAATTGAATTTGTATTTTCACTGACTTTTAATGTCTCACAGTAGTGTCCCTGACAATAATTTGCAGTAATTTGCAGTAGACCCACCAACTGTTATATGTATATAGTGACTTTATTTAAGGTTGTGTCAATTTACCCATTTAACTTCTGTCCCCTAAAATTTGTGGACTGCATATAAAAAGGGCTAGGAGTCCTACACTGTTCACCTGATGTGGATGTAAACACATCAAATGACGTCAGCATTATATCATTTTGAATTTTGATTTTTTTCTAATGTGCTGGGGGACAGAGGTAACTCAACAAAATATGTCTAACCCTCACAATACTTTCTGACTGGCTGTTTGCAGTCAACAATGCTGTGTTTAAAACTTGGAGCTTTGATGAGTAAGGCTAAACAAGATGCACATAAACCAAAAGATACTTTTCCTGCGACTTGCTCAGGATTTGGTGTTGCAGAAGAAAAGATCTGATGTTGGTAATTTTCAGAAATAGTAGGGGATTATGTCCTCTCTTCTTCTTCTTTTTCCTCTAGATTATCCTCCAGATTTATTAATTTCCTCTTTATACCAGCACAGTGCCAAAAGGCCCTGCCTCAGTAATTGCTTGTTGATTGATAGACTGGTAGTAAAAGCCTTTACAAAGTCAGCCGTGTCCAACTGGGTCTGACATGCAGCTTTAACCGCTAACTACAGCTGCCTTCTCAGTGACCCTCAGACAGAGCACGCACCAGGCTAATGTGTCCAGGGGCTGTTAGCTGCAAGCTTAGCATGTGGGTTGAAGCAGACACACAAGAAAGGATGGATTTGACTGATGCTGAGATTATAATGAATTGAGTTCAAACAGCAAACAGTAACCTGAACTCAGCCTGAAACTTTACATCTGTCATGGTCAGAAGTTCAGTCAATATGGACCAGCCTGTTATATTTTGCTGGATGAGTCATTCCTCGTAACACATGGAAACAAAACATTTCAATTAATTCCACTGTTAAGTCTGTAGAACAAGCAGAGCAGATCTTTGTTGTTGTGTATAGTCTTGGCTTATGCACTGACAAAAAAACTATTCATAATTTTTCTGTTTCACACAGTAAAAGGAATTGGGGCAAAGAAAAAGTTGGATGTGCTTCAACTTTTCAGCAGATTTCATCAGTAAACCAACCAAAGCAGTGTACAGAGCAGTGAAATTGAAGAGATTGAAGTCTTATCACGCATGAAAACACCACACACCAGTAATATCAGGAAGGATTTTACAACTATTGAAAGTTATCATAAAGACAATCTACAGATAAAATATCTGTGGTTGGTACAGTACGACTACCAGGTTAGCATCAGAAAGAAATATGCCGTTCACATTACAAAGTAATCTACCAGAAGCATGTGTTGGCGTGTATTTGATTGGCCATCGCAGCTTGGTGAGCCTGTGCTGCTGTATCAGGACCCCCACTGTGTCAATCAGTGGTCTGATTGAAACGAATGAAGGGTCTGTGTTTTTTCACAAAGTGCCTTAAGAGTAATTTTGTGTTTTTAGGTGGTAACCAAAGACCTGATTGAATGGCACAGACTTTATGAACTGTCTGTGTGAAAATGTATTTAGCACTTATTGTTTTGATTTATGATTGTCATCTAGAGCTACAATACTATTCTTGAAGTGACAGGAACCTGTGTGTCACAGATTTGTACGTTCTTAGAAATCTATTCATCTGTTTCTAAATTGAAATGCCTGCTGGACTGGATGTCTTTTAGCCTGGGAAACTGAGGCTAAATCCGTTACTTATCTGCAGCATGAGGTGTATGAAGTGAGGTGCTTGTACCACCTCCAGGTAGCATTATTCAACTTTGGCTTGAACCACAGCATGATTTACAGTATGGACTAGTTCATGGCCTCCAGTTGTCATCATGCAGTGATAGCAGTTTCCTTGGTGTTCACCAGGATTACAATACATAGCCTGCAGACCTCCACTGTATTAATACTGGCAACCTTGGTATCATTAATCCAGCGTGTTACAGGCTTATATGATCCCAGCGACCATCGCATGGCTTTAACTATAGCATTACATTCCAGGGCAGCACCTAGCATAGGTGGGGGAACCTGCAGCTGTAACTTTATTATAGCTAATCCAGGATGTTGCAGTTAGTGTTCTGGTAGCATAGCCGCTAGCTGCAGTATCTTTAATCTTCTGATGAGTCTACAGTCAAGTCATACCAACCAACAATGAGTTTTTAAAGGCAAATTCATTCACTGAGAAAAAACAAGACACCCTGCAGCTTCTTCACTGTGTGTGTGTATGTGTGGTATAAATGTGGGGGCGGTGTATTCCCTCCCAGTGTGTTCATTACAAGCGCAGCTCTGTGGTTTAATTAGCTTAATCCTCTTTTTGGGTTATTATGACCATAAATCATTGAACATACATGTAGGGAGGGATTAACGTAGCAGAGACTACAGGGAGGAGCAGCTGCAGAAAGCCTGCACAGCATCAATACACTTACTGTCACATAGTGCACACCAGAGGCCATTAGAAATATCATTATAGGGAGGTCTGTTAGGAGTATACTGTACATGTGCTGCAATTTCACATAACGCTGGTAATGGTATTCCTAAATTCATATCCAAAACAGTTGCTCTGAACTACAGAACTGCTGAACTGCTTCAATTAGCGATGAGTTGTTACATTATTAAATGTACAAATGAATTCAGTAATTCTCCAAATAATTCAGGCAGAGCAGTTCTGACTCTGAGCCAGGGTTTTTCCTCTCTCTTGGATCTCTAATGACTGTAGGAATTACCAATACTTGTATCCTGGTTGTTATTCAAACAGCAGTCGCCCCCCCCCCCCCCAAAAAAAAAAAAACACACACACACACACTTAACTACAGACTTGGCTCCTGTGATAGCAAAGAGCAGTTTTGGAAGGAGTGTTTGTCTTTCAAAGTCTTAACTGCACGTAATGAAATTTTTGGAGGGAACATCATCTCAGAGTGTGGGAACCTTTTTATACAACTGCCAACATACCTGATACAATATTTGGATGTGCAAATGCTGCATTGCAGCACACAGGAACACTCCCAACGTTTTGGAAAATGCACGTAGCTGCTGTCAGATGATGATGTGCTTCCAGGACAGAAATAAAACAGAAACAAGTTTAGCGTACTGTAGATTAGCACACAGACTGGAAGCAGAGGGAAATTGTTAGCCTAGCTTTATCAAAAGTAACAAAAAATATACACCTTCCAACAACTCCAAAGCTGTCTGATTTACTGATGTGTGATGTATGAATGGCAATCATAGATGTGGTTCAGAAAAAAAAAGAGAAAAGGCGAAATACATTTTTTTCCCTATAGGTTTTTTTTTGAAGATTGTTATCTACATAGAACTAAAGTGAAGAATATAAAACATCTAGACAAAATGCCCTTAGGAGCAAATGTCTAAAATTTGTTAGAGTAACACTCACTTCCCAATGTCAATATTGTCAATATTTCAAGGCAACATTTCAGACCTCTGACTGTTCACATGTTTAATGGATGACATTTAATATCAGAAACAAAAATTATTATCTTTTGGAGGTCAAAAGTAGTCCAACTTAGTTATTTGCAATCCATTTCTCGGCTCATCAATGCATCAATATTTATATTGCAAGTGTAAAATTATATATTGTTACATCCTACTAAATAGTCAAAAATAGAAACATTAAACAGAATAAAAAGTAAAGAAAATTTAATGTTCTTGACTACAAATCATACTACTTTACATTTTTGCTGACCATTTTTGAATGCAGGCAATATGGTTTTCCTCCCACCACAGCCAGTGATTTCCATTCATTTCAATATAAGAAAATCTATTTACAGTCTACAGCCGCATCCAGTTTGCTTGAAGTTTGTCAGTGTTACATTATCATTGCATGGTGAAGTATAGTGCTATGCTGGATTACCTCACAACCATAAAATTGATGCAGACTTGATGTTAACTGTAATGGTTCATTGAAGTGAAGCATGTTTCAAGTATGTGCTAATTGGAGACAAAATATGCAATATTTCACACATAGTTTACAAAATGGTTATCTGTGATGTAAAGTGTAATTATGTTATGTGTGGTAAATGGGCTAAAACATGAAAAATCACTGGCATGGTTACTGCAGTTTGAGTCTGACTTTCTAAGATCTCAACCCCACCCCCAACCTCTGCGGTACCTCATGTGGATTCAGGAAAAACCTTGCTGTAACCCCAGACCTCCACACACATATAACTATATACCTCTACACCCACTGAATCCTACCTCCAACCTTCTCTCTCTCTCTGTCTTCCACTTGCTCATTCAGTTTGGGTTGCCAAGCAACTGCATCACACTCTTCCATAATTGGTTGGTGGCTGGTGGATTGTCCATGCCTGTTAATGTCTCTTTCCCTCTCTCTCTCTCACCCACCACCCCTCACCCACCCTCCATCGCCCCCACTCCCCCCCACCCCCTTCTCTCTTTCTCTCAGTTGCTAGGTGACTTTATCACGCATCCTTGCCTTGCCGTGCTATAATTGGCTGGCGTCATGGTTTCTGTGGCGTCAGGCCCGAACTGGCCTTGCTTCATTCCACTAATAGTGTGTGTGTGTGTGTGTGTGTGTGAGAGAGAGAGAGAGAGAGAGCATGTGTGTGTTTGAGCATGTATATGTGTGTATGTGTGTTTGAGGGGGGTCCTATTGAAGGAAGATAGGGTGCTCTGGCCAATTACAGAAGTCGGGTGTGAAACAGCCGCCTGTCTGGCACCTGCGGCTCCCACTCATACCCCGTATCACACACACACACATGCAGGTTGAGAGTGTAGCATTTCTCCAACAGGCCTAGACGATAAGCTGCCAAGTGGTTTGCTATTGTATGTTGAAAATATGGGTCCTCTATTCGGTCCTGAGTGAGGAGGACTCTGTGGAGTGAGTAGGGGGATTCACACATACAGATACTACTGCTGAAGACTCAACATGGATGATATCTGTGTTTCTTTATTGAACTAGAGGTAATCTCTTGTAGAATCATTCTTCACAGCTGCACCAGAGGATTGTGGGCCTTTATAAAAATAGAGAACTTCTTGTCGTACCTTCAAAGTAGAGTAAACATGTATAGCTTGTCTCTTTGAGCAAAGCAAATGCAACTGGGAAAATGATTGTACTGACTGGCTGTCTTGGTCTCTCACATTTTTATTTCTCTGTTTTAACTACTGAGGAGAAACAACAGTCTTGAATCTTGACCATTGGAGCCCAACCAGTACATCAGCAGGCTGATTTTATCAGTCAGTACTGACTGATCATAGTTATGTTGATACAAAGCTGATGGCAGTCACAACCTTTTTTTTACCAACCTATCAGGCTTTCACAGTCTAGAATGACACTTTGACGTCATGCCAGTGTCTAAGACTCTCTGGATGTATTGTTCTTGAATGATATCAAAATTATTGTTGTTTTATCTTTGTTAAAATGATGAGGTATTACAGAAGAGAGATACTCATTTAGCTTGAGTATGGACAGAAAACTCCCAGAAACATCAGCTTTTCAGAAAGTGTGATCAAAGCAACCCTACAGACACCCTGTAATAGAAGCTACAGTGGCCAGGTGATCTCTTAGAGCCCAGGATAATTGAACTCTGATCTTGTCCACAATCAGATCAACTCTGCAGGAGCTGGCAGAGGGAGGCATATCACCAGAAATGCACAATGGTGAGAGCAACAAATCCCAGATCTCTGTTGTGGAAATCAGCAACCAACTGCACGAGATTTGACTGGAGAATTTGAATATGCAAATCCAGGAGAGCACAGCTCGTGACCTGGAATTAATTTAGTCCGAGAACAACTGCGTCACCCTGCAGTCACGTTGTGTCTGTGGATGAAAGACGACTCCCATCAAAGAGAGACAGGAATTGGGGGAAAATGAAGGGGAAGAGGGCATCATTCATAGTTGGATCTTCCTGTAGCACATCATCTTTTACTTGTCGTTGCATCACCTTGCTCTCGGTGCCGCTCTGCAACTCTCAGATATTAGTCCATCTAAAGGTGTACTTTCTACCGGTTGGGTTATTCTGGTGTGATGTTTCAATAAGGTGATTTAAGGCGACTAAAGTGCAGAAAAGCAATCTCACAAGTATTGAGAAGTTATGCCCTGCAGTATGGTTGGAGACTTAAAGGTAAACAGTGAGAAGAATGAGGTTGTAAAGTGGTTGTATAGATATCTCAGTCTGGACCAAAGTGGTGGATTGACAGACAGATGTTGTCATCCACAGAGAAAAGCACCAGTAACTCCTCTGTCAGTCTGTCAGGTTAATCATTTCCATTAATCGCTTTTCACCTAAAGTGGCACTTACAACTAAATTGCTGTTTCATTTCACGTCATTATTCAGTCTGAAATTGTTTTCATGTTCTGTTCTGCCCGTACCAATCAGTAGTGACTGACTGTAGCGCTGACATTGTTTGTGGTTGACACAAAAGCCATGATAGTGTTCATCAAGAGCACTTAACTTAATGGTTTTCATGTCAAAGCATAGATCAAATAGATATGCTGATTTAAGGGTGGTTATTTCTGTAGGTCATCTTACAACAATCTTTACAGCTGTGTCCGTCTTATCCATGCATTCTTAATCCCACCTGCAAAGCTCTGATTGGCTCAGTTGTTTCTCCAAACAGGTAAAATAGCTTTCAATGAGCACAATAGCAGACCTATTGAAATTGCAGAAAATGAGATGTTAGTGGTTAGTGCAGAGGTCTGGAACCAGGCTATACGGTCATGGTTTGTTAGCTGCCATTTTTATTTCCATTCTTTCTACTTTTGTAACATATTTTATTGCATCAATTCAGCTTATAACATTATTACAGAACAAAACAAAGAAAAATTCTTTTGTTTGCCCATAAATACTGGTGCACTTGCAAACACATCCTTTTCTACCACATCTGATTGTATTTCCACCATATTGTGAAATGCTTCAGATTTCACATTAGTTCCAATTTGCTCTGAACTGGTATGTGTTTTTGTTTGTCTCCTTAAGAAGATTGGTGTGTGCTGTGATGGGAGTGGAGGGGCTGCTGGGACATCTGGCTAACTGACTGTAAGCTGCTGTATTACTCCCAATTAAGAGTCATTAAGACCACAATTATAGTCACCACCCTCCAGTTCACACACACACAGGCACACACCAGGGGTCTACAATTAGGCTAGGCCAGTTTTTTCAACACTGTTCAGAGGAGGTCAGTGCAGTTTTACAGGTTCAGTGGAGACTCGTCTGTGTTTTAAACTCTTTTTACCCCCTTTTAAACTCCTCTGTTTGAATATTTTGAAGATATTTTGAAATCAAATAGATAAGTGTGGTTGATGTTTTAATTGTCCTTTTCATAGCAGGGCAGGTCATACAGCTCCATGTATTTCAATAAGGGGTCCTGATGCTACATGAGACCCTGACAAAATAAAACACTTAGTCGTTGGCAAAAACGCAACATCACCCAGCAATGCACTATGTTGGCCAATCAAATATGTGCAAGCACACATTCCTGGTAGCTTACCTGACACATGAAAATATAATTGTATCTAAATATAACTGCCCATAGTATTATAATCCACTGGGCTGTATTTTGATATGTGATAAGCTATCAAGCTGGACTTCCTGGATGCTTTTTCATCTTCTCACTGGTACCTGTAGGAATATGCCCACACCACACCACACGTGGCTCTCTCCACATGAGGATATTAACTATTAGATAAGAAGTAAAGGACATTGTCATCTAACTGTGAAGGTGTCTCATACTTATGCTGTTATACCTACAGTGGATGTATGGAAAATGGTTTAACTGTTTTAAAATAGCTCAAAGAAAGAAAATGAATTTGTCTTATTTTTATTCATAATTGCATTATTATTAGTGGTAATATTGTCTTTAGTGGGGTGTATGATTTTGGTGGAAGGCCAGATTTGCCGCTTTATCTGGTGACCCCTAAAATACATATTCACACACAGAAACACACGCACATACAGGTACTTACACAAGACAGTCTGCTCCAACACACTACACACACACACCTCTAACTAAACTCTCCGGTCCTGAATACACACACACACACACACACACACACACACACACACACACACACACACAGCTGGAAGGCTTTCTATCATGGAGAGATAACTACAGGCTGAGAACAATAGACCATCTCTTCTCCCATCTGGTGAACTGGGGGATGAAACTTCATTTACATTTCAGATCCCACCACCTCAGGGTGTGTGTGTGTGTGTGTGTGTGTGTGTGTGTGTGTGTGTGTGTGTGTGTGTGTGTGTGTGTGTGTGTGTGTGTGTGTGTGTGTGCGTGCGTGCGTGCGTGCGTGCGTGCATCCATGCGCATGTGCGTGCATGTATGTGTGTGTGTGGGCAAGGGGGTGGTGGTGGTGATAGAGGGAACAAAACGAGACTCATTTCAGGGTGAATTTGGGATTATGAATTAACATGCCGCAGTGCTGAAAGACTTCATTTACAACTAATTGAGTGTATTGGCTCATTGAAATGGTTGTTGTGTTAAAACTGGTCTTCCTGCCCGGCCCCTGGGCTCTGTGTGTGAGTAGGAGGGTGTGCATGTATTTATAAAAGCCAAAGGTGTAAACCTGTATATTAGTGAACAGCTGTAGCTTAGACGTGGGAAATTAGATGTAGACATGATAATAAAATGTGACACCTTCTCCTCTCTCTCTTTTTCTGCCTCTCAGGTGAGAAGCCCTATAAGTGCTCATGGGAGGGCTGCGAATGGCGTTTTGCCCGAAGTGATGAGTTGACACGACACTACCGCAAACACACCGGAGCGAAGCCATTCAAGTGCAACCACTGCGACAGGTAAACACACACACAGGCATCCGGTGTATTCAAAAAAAAAAAGACAAGACACAGAAATGGGATTTGGTCAGCCAGTGCATCAAATAAATGGCCAGTTGTTGTCTACATTAGGGCTGCAACTGACAATTTTCATTGCCACTAATCCATCGCCAGAGGACATTAATTGGAGGGGCATCTGACTCTTGGCAGTAGGGCCCGTTTTTTTGTGGGTTTTTTTTAAGGCATAATAATTCACTGATTGTGTATGAATATTTATTCATCACATTCAGAAAAAAATTTGGGCATAAATTGATGAATTATCATTTTGTGAGAGACTGCTGCATCTGTTTTTATCATTATCCTTATGCAAGCATGATTACTAGATTCATAGCATTTTTGCTTGATAATTTATTTAAATTTTTTTTTTGATCAACTTAATAATTGACTAATTGTTTAAGCACTAGTTGATATTTCATTAGATTTTGACAGTTTTAATGATTAAATAAATACTCAAACTTTCGAGAAATTTGCATATTTCAGTCTTACCCAGAGTCTAACGAGAGATCTTTGTACTGGATGCACAATTTTATCTCTGTGAATCCAAGTATCGATTAGCCTAGCTAAGGACAAAGACTAAACGCAGGTGGAAAGTGTAATCGAAAGTAAACAAACATGCAAACAAAAATGCACCTTCCAGTGACTTCAAAACTATCCTATTCACAAGTTTTTTCTTGGTAGTAAGCAAGCTAACTACCATCACATCCAAGAGTTATCTGACTCTGGTGTCAAATCTGGTAACGTTAATAATAAGCTGTCTTGAAACTGTCTCCATAACTGATTCACAGTGAGAAGTCTTCTTGGATGTATAAATACTTAAAGGAATGCTCAAACATTGTGGGAAATGGGATTGTTCACTTTCTTACAGGTGATTAATAAGAAGATAGAAAGTAGTTTCATCTTGATGTGCCTATACTCTGAATCTGGAGTTACGCCATTGTTTACGTTGCCTAACCAACATTGTTGCCATGATAGCAACTTGCCTGTGATGGCACCACCTGTCACTTAAAGCGGCCACGCCCTTAATTATGCGTAACTTTAAGCCTTTATAAAATCTTAACGAGTGAGTTATATAAAAATTCACCCCCCTTACAGTTATTATGAAAGTGGAAATTAGTTTTAGAGACCAAAACCATTTTTTGTACCAGGCTGTAAACATGTTTATTTCTGCTGTAAAGTTGGGCATTTTAACATGGGGGTCTATGGGGATTGATTCACTTATGGAGCCAGCCTCAAGTGGCCATTTGAGGAACTGCAGTTTTTGGCACTTCAGCGTTGGCTTCATTTTTCAGCCCCGGAGGTTGCAGCTTGAGCTGTGTACATAAGGAGCTCTGGTGAGTTCAAATCTGTCAGGATAATAAAGGTAGAGACTGTAGCTTATAGTGGAGTCAGTTATTGATAAGGAATGTTATTATCTTAAATTAAGTTAGTTCCTAATGGATTCACATTTGGCAGATACAGGAATGCACATATTTAATTTCAATTCAGAACTGGACTGGGAAATTAACAGTTTTCAGGTCAGGCTATCTGATTTTAAGATCTAAGAGTTTTTTCATCGACTCACGTCCAATGCAGCTTGACCTCAGTGGAAAATAAAGGTGTGTGTGTGTGTGTGTGTGCGTGTGTGTGTATGCGTGTGTGTGTGTGTAAGTGTGTGTGTGTCTCAAACTAAAACCAAACTAAATCTCTACATGGACAAAAGCCAGGGAAGTCTTTGTGAGTCTGTAGAGTGTTACATGGTTTCTGTTTGGTGTTTGGTCCTTAAGTTAGTAAGAGAGAGTGTGTGTGTGCGTGTGTGTTCTGTGCTTACTCATGCCCTGCGCTGGCAGTTAAATGGTTTCTGGCTATTGGCAGACTGGTCACAGCTAATTGAGTGGCACCAGATGCCAGCTCCACTTTAACATACACTCTCCCTGTACGTGTGAGTGCCTGCACTACCTTCCCAATGAACAACCCACACACAAACACACTCTTTGCCCTAGAGACAGTGTAATTGGCTGTTGTGGGTTCCCTCTACTTTGGGTTTTAGACATAAACCCTCCAGAAACCTGCTGGAAGCTTCTAATCCTGGCTGAGAGCTGGGACTGCATTAGCTCCTTTCTGGCACGCACACAGTCACATACACAAACACAGTATGTAGAGACACAACACACACATGCATACAGAACACAAAGATGTATAGATGCAAAGTCAAATTGACTCATACGAACATTAAATGTTCAAATGCAACAGCAACACACTTGGGAACAGAGTATCAAAGTGGGAGAAGTTATTTTGGGCATCCAGGGCTTCTGAGGTAAAACTTGCATTCGTTTTCTGCACTGACAGTGTTGGAGACTGACAGTTGGAGCACTTCAAGGCTTGGATGGACATGAAACTCTCCTCGTAGAATCCTCAGTACAAAAGACTTGTGTTAGAAACAACAACTGTGTTAGAAAATATCTGGTTCTTTGATTAAGAAACAGTGAAGGGTACAAGCCTGTAGATTAAAAAAAAAAGTTAAAAAAAAAACGTAAACTACAACTGCCATGGAGCATTTTCTCAAGACAAAATTCTATTCTGTCCACCACTAACAGTGAACTGAATCTAAGTATAATGCAGTGGGTTTTTTTTTACCCAGATTGCAACGTCATTTGCCACAGCTCTAGTTCGACAGTCACAGCTCCTAAGGCTGATGGGTACTGTTGTGCTATTGCCATATTAAACATAGTTTAGGATTAGGCCAAATGGTCTGAGTTACAATTAATTAGAATGAATTATATATTAGTTGTAATTCATTCAAACGTGAAGAAAAAAAAGATGAAACATGGTTCTTTGTTTATTTGAAAAATCTGTTTCAGCCTTTATTTATGTTGTTTTCACATTTCTGGTATTTTCCTTAAAGCTTTTTGATGTAGAAAATTACAGGGTGGATCGAAACTAAAAAGCTAAAAAAATCTTTACAGTAGTACACGCACACATCTGTGGTGGGTGGAGCCCACCAAATATTACCATAAGAATAGCAAGAAACACACACGGCAGTCTGTCATTAATCCTGCCTAATCAAGCAGGGACCCCCTGATGTTTCCATGGAGCTGGAAGGAGGAAGAGTGATGAGGAGGACAAAAAAAGAAGTGAAGAGGAGAAGAAGGGAGAGTTTAGAGGAGGAGAAGAGGAGGATGGGAAGGAGGAGGATTGGGGTGGTACCAGCTGGCTTGGCTGCTCCGCCCCCCCAACAGTGACAGTAACTGGCATGGCCATCTGTCCAGCCAGACACACACACACACACACACACACACACACACACACACTCATACACACACAGATGAGGTTGAAGGTGTACAGTAGGTACCAGCTGAGGGCTGAGGGGAAATACAGACAGTTCAGTTTTACACTCACGTCATGTTCACACTAATGCTCAGGAATCTGAAAATATACTTGAATTTATATGTCAAAGATGTTCTGTCCTGCTATAAGTTTTCAACTCATTTTCTAAAATCTCTGTCCACACTGAAGCACTAAACAACATGAAAGCAGTTTCATCTATTATTCTTCCCTGACTTTTGATTGAGAAACACTGAAAGTTTTTTGGAAGACTTGAACAACATAACTTTTGTTTTAATGGCATTTTGATGACTATGTTCTTGGCAAAAGCTGTGCAAAATACAATATGTCACAAAGTGAAATCCTTTACATACTCTACAGCATAGTGTGAATGAAAGGCCAAAACAGAGATGGAAAGGACCAATTTTCAGATTGATCCACATCACTTTTAACATCTCAGAAATCATCAGAAGGACACCCAACAGAAAGCACCAGGTTGACAAGTGAATTCAGCTGATGTCTTTCTTTAGTCCGGCTCTTAGTGGATTTCATTGGAATCTTTTTGGATCAGATATGTGTTCATTTTGTGGAACACTACTTCCCTCAGAATTCAATTACTACAATTTGTTTTCCACCAAACCTTGAAGCAGCACAGTCAGTGTCATGTTTTTGGGGAGTCACATTTTATGAGGTGTATGAGTAAAATAACTACAAACAGTGACATACTTTCTGTTTCACTTTAAAATCATTAGCAGGTGGGGGTGGGGAGAGAAACAACACCTCTTATGTACATGGTGTATCAGATAACTGCTCAGTAGCATCAATTAGGCTACACTGACATTTTGTAATCTGGCAGGTGTCTGGAAAAAGTTCTACTTGAAGCAGACTAGATTTTACTTCAAGGCCTCATTAAATGGAAGTTAGAGCATCTTTATCTGCTTTACTGTGACGTATTTCCCAGTGAAACGGAATATTTGAGCGATTTTACAGTTACAAGAGGGATTTAAATCAAATCCTTCACATTTGATTGGACCACTAAAAAGTGGGCAGGGCTTTGATTTTAGTGCAATATGGAGCTGCAGAGAGAAACTCAGCTCCAGAGGACTGTTGGACACACCTCTCCCTCACCTGTTATCAGATCAGGAGGAGGACGAGAGAGATGAATGAATTAGACCTCAGCAGCCACATTGTTTTTGGAAATTATGGCCAAAGTTTTTGCCCACTGATATCCAAACACACATCTCTTCCTGCTAGCTACTCACCCAAAGTCACATTTGATTGGATGAACTTTTGTAAACGCAGGATAAGTCATCAAACATTTGAAACCGTTTTACAGGAAGAGAAAAGGCAGGGATTTTGATGTAAAAATCCCCTGATACTGATTTTTTTGACACATATTTGGAACATAACAAACTATAAATGAACAATTAACACAAGGACACAGGATTAAAACTGGGAAATGTATTTTTCATTTCACTGGGCCTTTAACTCTGTAACTTTGCATTGCATTCAAGCTGAACATTTTCATCTGGATTCATAATTTGTATGGCTTGATGTGAAGTTGCACCCTATTTAGGCATCGCCTCCTTGCACCAACATTTTTCCTCTGTATGAGGATTTCTGCAGAATATGAGGGCAGAGATGAGGAAAATGAATCACGTGAATCTGCTCGGCAGATTCTGCTGCAGCATGACAAACTTCATATTGTACCTTTGAGTGTTCAGCTCTGTCAACTAGCATCTGGATAGAACAACGGCCCCCCTAAAACACGCGCGCACACACACACACAAAGAATAGCCTTGACTAATTAATAATGAATAAAGCCTCTGGCAAATTGAATTTTTAATTTCTCATTTTATTCTTGCCAACATTTTGTTTTGCCTCTCCTTTACACATATCATTTGTGATTCATTTCATTGTGCATGTTCAGCTCTAATGTCCTCACAATGGAGTAATACAATTAGAATACTCGTGACATTGCGATTCTTAAACATCACCAGCAGCTGGTTTTATGTCTTACTCTCCCACCAGGTGCAGCCGCTGCAGAGTTAAATGGCCCGGCATCAGAAAGCACTGCCAGCCTGTCTGCATTAATGTCCATGTTCACGATGCATATCTAATTAGTTTCTACAATAGAATTTTACTCAGAGCTTGAGGACTGACTGCAGAGCTGTGGAGGTCTGGCTGTGATTTATGGTGGTGTCTGAGTTGTATTTAGGAAATCACTGAGCGTGAATTGGGCCGTATTCGTCTTTATGTCTGGGTTTCACTGGTGTGACTTAATGAAGTAAGACGACTCAAATTCACAAATGAAGTGGTGGAAAATCTCTATAGTTCTCTGCATCACTAAGTATGTGTGTTTAAGACACAAGCACTCTCTGTCTCATTCTGTCTGCCTGTGCTACTGTCTGCCTGTCTACTAGTGCTCATTCAGTTTAATATGACTATTTAGAAACATCTATGGCAGCTGTAGAAACTCATTTCTGAACAAGTATTTATTTGGATTTGTCTGATACCTCCGAGGGGCATATTTGAATCAGGTGAGGTGGAGTCATACTGCTTGAGTTAGCTAATATTCTAATATGCCTAATATCAGTGTTGAGTCTTTGTGAGACGCTGTGAGCTGACACTTTTCATTATCAACAAACATTTCTTAGTTAATATGGCTAATACTAGATACTATGCACCATAGGGTTTCTTAGCTGCCCAACAAACATAATGACATCACTTATATTTTAGTGTCAAAGTAAACCAGAGTGGTGGGTAGTTCAGGGGGCCTGGGACTAACAAGTATACACAGAGCAAATCCACAGAGTATCTCAGTGTAGCATTCTTAGACAATACACAGAGACAATGGCCCTCATGCAAGAACATTTTCATATTCTTATCCTAAAACTCTCTTACTTCTTTCTATGAGGTTTACTCATATAAGTGTTCCATAGTCGGATTCAACAAACTCTCTTAACTACACAAAGTTATTGTAAGTCGCTCATTTCAGCCAGATGAATGTCACCTGTTCATGAGGAGGTGCGTGTTTGTGGGATCTGATCATTAGCACAATCAACACCCCTAAAATTACCATATAGGACTACATGTCCCAATTTCAGATGTCAGATGAATATCTCTGACATTGTTTCTTCATCTCTCTCTGCAGGTGTTTCTCTCGGTCGGACCACCTGGCCCTGCACATGAAGAGGCACATCTGAGGGCAAAAAGAAAAGGCAAAGGAGAGGAGAAGAAGAGAGAGGAGGAGGAAGAGGAATAGGAGGAGAGATAGGAGGAGAGAGGGATGGGCAGTCGAGCTACCAACCGCCCGCCTCGTTCACCCCGTCCAAACACAAGTCGGACGCCTGCAGGCCAACGCATCCATCTGAGGATGGACCCATCAGACGGGGATTGGAGGAAAACGAGGAGTAGCTAGAATGTTGTTTTTCTTTAAAATTACACACTCACACACTTGCAATAGTAAACACTTCACACACCCGTCTTTGAATGCATCATCCCGGTGAGCCCTGGCCGCTCTCATGCAGCTCTGGGGACTTGGACACTGCCAAACCAAAATATACTTAACTTGCTTGATGAAACATTATGCTGCCTTTTTTCTTTCTCTGTATTCAGTGTGTTTTTACCATAAAGTCACTTTGGGTGAGGAGATAGTTGAGTGGGGAAATTTTAAATATCCATATAGTCAGTTGTTAGTGCTTTACCGGCTTTTGAAATCAAATACTCAACTTCTTTCTTTTTTTGATGTTTCTCATACACGGAACATAAGAAACCATCATCTGCTGCAGTCAGCTTCAGTAATCAATGTGAAGAAAACAACAATGCCAAATCTGCAGGAGAGAGACTTCTAGCATGGCTGACAATCGAACCCAGCGCTTGGGTGCTGGGTGTTTCAGTGCACCCATGGGACCTCGGTCAGCGGGTGCTGCTGCAGCTCTCAGGCTCTCCTCCAGTGGGTGTTTGCTTCTCTCACCTTCACTGAGACGCCTGCCGCCTCCGCAGGCCATCTGACAGAAATGCGCAGCGACACTTTCTTCCCTTTTTTTCTACTTAGAGGACGATAATTCTTCTTATTGTTGTTATTACAAAGAATGACACTTTGTTCTTTTCTCTCTTGGAGAAAATGTCTTAAAACTCACTGAATTGTGTTTGGGGGGGGAAAAACTGAAAATCTCAGATGACTTCAACAGAATGTGTGGGTTGAGAAGGAGAGCGTTGTTGGTCTTTGAATCCCTATGTGCTCCAACTCTGCTTCTGCAGTCTGTAAGCAACCAGTGGATGAAAAAACTGAATCATACAAAACTCTCATAAAAGGGATTTTGTTTTGTTTTTTTGGACAAAAATAAAAGCAGAGAGTGGAGAGGTCTTCAGTTTTTCACACTGCTCTTTCTGCCCTGCGATTCACTCCAGCTGAAAAACGTAACCCTGGCATGACCCTCCCTGGTCTTGCACTCTACCGGAGCCAAGCGGGGACTCGCTAGAAACTGGAAACCTCTTTTCTTTCTTTTTTTCAAATGTCATCCTGGAGCGCTTTCACAGACAAGACATCTCATCTCCTTGGCAGCGCTGCAGGGTGGGAACGGAGGCTGAGGTTTTTGGCTGTTCACATGGGACTAAAGAGGCCAACTGACCTCGGTGTGGTGGTGCCGAACAGACACTGTCACATCAGCCTGGTCAAATTTGCCTGTTTCGCATCCATTGATTGCACTGACTTTTTTTTTTCAATGTTATCTGTGCTTTTTTTTCTACAGCGAAAAAATATGGAAAAAAGGAACACAAAGAAAAAAAATCATAAAAAGACTTGAAAAAAATACAACACAAAAACAATTCTGTCTCGCTCTACACATTGCATACAGAACAAGCACACATACTCTGTTAACACACACACAAACACACACACACACACACACACACACACTGCAGTTTCTTTGCTGACAGCTCCTCTTGAGATAAGACTAATAAGATTTAGGAAAATAATTATTAAACTAATGAACAGAGTTGGAAAACAAAACACTGCATGGCAGGCTTTATTGCACACACACACGCACACACACACACACACACACACTCTCTCTTTCTGGAATTACATGTTCTGCTCCCAAATCTTTTTTCACAGTAGGAATTTAGCAACTGTTGTTTAGTAGAAGAGTATCTTAGCTCTCGGCTGGAGGTAACAAACGATTCCAAATCCTTTGAAGTGAGAAATCAGCTTGTTCTCAGTTCCAACAATCACCCACATATCCCTCGCTACAGTTTGTGCCTCTCATTTAATCAGCATTTTTTTTACTTCTGAGACTCTTGTTACATTGTTGGTTAGAATTGAGCATATGAGCCAGTGTCTTCATCAAAACTAAATAGAAATAAAACAGTTGCAGAACCTCTTTTAAGAAAAACGTAATCCTCAAAGACGCTGCTTCCCTGCCTCTCATGTACAGTGAATTTGAATGTTTTCAAGCTGAATCCCAAACAACCAGAAGCATTATCATATTAATTTCCTTAAAAACCTGTTAAATCAACTTTCCAAACATGGAAAAGGTCTGAAAAATTGCAAAATCACAGTGAGTTGTTCTTGAAATCAGGCTGTCATTGGGATCACAAGCTCCTTAATCTCTTCGGTGTCCCCATAGCCATTTAGAAATATTTGTATGTTGATCAAATGATTTCCATGAGTAGGATTAGGAACCCTGGTAAAATGTTCAACTGTAAGTCACTGTGCACTGTCTTGTTCTGTTGCACCAGCTTTTATGTTGGTGATATTTTGCACATAATTCAATAATTTGATCAGAATCATCACAAAGTAAATCTCTGTAGAGGTTTTGTGCCAATTTTAACTTTGGGATGCTAATTTGCAAAATAAATCAATCAATTTCATTGCCAAAGCTCGGTGTTCAGACCGAAAACATCCCTGCATTAAAACAATGCAAGGGACTGCATTGGTGGGGGCGTGTTGCTATACCGGTGAGATGATGAAATACAATCCAGGAAGCCGAGTTGGAGCTACAGAAGGTTTGTCAGATGCCAAAACACCACACAGTGGTGTGTAATACTCAGACAGGATTTTACAACTCTGGAAACTTATCACAGCGGCAACTGTTTTATCTTTTGTCACAATGATCGCAAGATAAACAGTCGAATGTGGCGTTCACAGTACAAAGTAATCCACCGGGAATGTGCGCTTGCATGAATACTTTTTATGCAGAGCTAATGTCAGTCTGAACAGTTGTCATAACTGCAACAAAGCATTAAGGAATCTTGCTTTGCCACTTCCTGTGTTGAGGATTATGTCTTCAGAAAGACAGTAAGCATGTTAAATCATCTGCTGGGTATTCAAAGTTACACTTTATGTTTGATGAAAACAATGGCTTGTATCTTTGACCCAAATGCAATCATTAACACCAAAATCTCTAATGTAAAAAATGATGTTTTGGATATATGAGAGGTGCAAAGTGGATCGAGCACATATCCAGGTGGATGTGCTTTGCTGGATTGTTGCAGGAAAAATAAACTTGCCTTGCAATCAGGGCATTACTGATACCACCAACATCAACACCGCTGCTCCATCCGCCCACCACCATCCATATGCCCTGTAGCACATGCAAGCAGTCTAATACTCACTGCTGCTGACTGGTGCGACTGGGTGAGGGTGCAGGGTTCCTGAAGCTGGCGGGGGATTTCACATCCCAGATTGGCCAGTCATCGTGCCAGTCGGCCTTGCCAGCCTCCATTAGGTGAAACAGTGAAAACATTCCCCTTCAGGGGGGTTTATGGTGCAGCTTCGAACAATCGATACCAAAAACCTCCAGCATGGAACTGCCCTTTAGCCACGGGCAGAGTCTCCCCGGTCAGGAGAGATCGGCGGGAGACCGCCTCCATATGAGGCCTCTGTATCCAGCGGCAGCTTTCTCTACTAACTCTCTCTTTCTGCTAAATATGACGTAAAGCAACCCACGTTTGAGATGAATCCAGTGTTTCATATTGATTTCATTTCATTGTTATCAGTTTCTGTTACAAAAGCTGTATTGATGGTTGTTTTCATCAGCTTGGATGATGCAAAGTCATGCCAAAATGTTGAGACATGCAAAGGGATGTAGAAGGAGCCCTCCTATACAGGAAATACAATCACAGAGGGATAGGGATCGTAGCACTTTTGTGAGGCTTTTGATGGCATGTGTGTGTGTGCATGTGTGTGTGCGTGTGTGTGTGTGTGTGTGTGTGTGTGTGTGTGTGTGTGTGTATGTGTGTGTGTGTGTGTGTGTGTGCGTGTGTGTGTCCATTAAGCATACTGTGAGGGAAGCAGTTATTCAGCAAAAGTGGTGATAACTGATTTTTAACTGCTGAACAGTCGTGCAACCATGTAGAAGAAAAGTTTGTTGGTACATTTGCTGTTGGGAAATGTTTTAATGTAAGCAATGGCTGATAATGTGTTTGATATGCTTTGTTTAGACCCTTGATTCATTCATTCATACATTCATACAAGGAGCTCGATGACTTGAGTGAGTCAAATGAGTCAAATTAAAGAGATGCAAACTCGAACTTCGAAGTCTCTAGCTGGAGTGTGTTAAAGCTCTCTGCCAGATTGGTTTACATTCCGTTTACTGGAGGACACTTCGGGCTCATCATTTATGTATTTTCTTTAATCCAAATGTATGTGTTTCTTCTAATTATCTAAAAAACTGTTAAAAATTTTAATTAAAAAAATTATAATACAAAAATGGGTAAAATCAGACACCATTTGCAGCACAAACCATTAAACTATCTGTACTTACTTTAAGAGAAACTGGTGCAAAATCAGCAGCTCATTTGCATTTTGTCCTCACTTTATTTTCTGAGCTTGCAGCAGGAAACATAACCACCTTTGTGTGCATGGTGACTTAAATCACTGTTTTTTGATGAAAATCAAGAAATAACATAAATGATGAGCCTCTACTTTACCATACACTCTAAAAAAGGTGTCACTTTCAACACGCTTTCTGTTGGCAACACATTGAACAATTGTGGCCCAAACAATACAAAATTGCTGAAGATTTCATAATAAAATGTGCTGTTGAATGATAGCAGTGGCCAACATGCAACAAATACAACTCATAGTTTCGCTCCTCTTTAATTAAAATCTCTTCTGACATCCGACAGATCTCAAAGTCACTTCAAATCCAATTTCACATTTCATTCCCTTCATGTCTCTCAGCCTGTTGAAGCAGGTTTTCTGTCACAGTGTTGCTCTGGGTTTCCTGTCGTCTCTCTCAGGCTCCTCTAGGTCGGCTAGCTGCCATCCCACAGCTCTGGTTAGCATTAGCACTCGTGGGTCCTCTTCTCTAGTTACTGTTCAGCTAATGAGATAGCTCTGGGTCACAGGGAAACTGAGTGGTCTGGAGAGAAAAAAAAACAGCAGGGATCTTGAGCCAGACCAATTCCAGCGGTCTGTACCCAGTGGACAGATGTGATGTAGAACAAACAAAAATCCCGTTAGCATGGAGAAATGCCAGGAGACAGTGAGATATTGGTGAAAGAGACTAAACCTAGAGGAAAAAAATGATTAAACTAATCACTCCCCCCCATGACTATCTAAATCATTAAATCAGCCCTTTTCATTTTATCTCATGGATTACAGATAAAATAAATGACCAATTATCTGCAAAGCCCCTACAGATGTTAATGCACCCCCCCACCCACCCACCCCCCTCCAATTCCTACACAGTTAAAGTGCCATTCTTATTTCCCTCCATCCATCCATCCTCACCCCATCTCTCCCTCTCTGTCCACAGCAGTTGTCCATGCACTATCAGCTGCAGGAAGGCTGAATGCACACTTTACACGTTTTGCCCAAAGATTTGCATATTTGCAAGTTATCTGCTGTGAATGTAGTAGATGTAAAGATGCAGAAAAGGAGTGATGGATGGAAGGTGGAAGTAGTGGGACTTTTTTTTTAACCAATCGTCCCATTAAATCATCGACTCTCCATGCTTCATAACATACTCAGTCTCTTGTCTACTGTCAGCTGAACTCATTGTTCACAATGTAAAATAATGTTCTCATGGTCTTATAGGGTGCGCAGTATAGTGGCGCTAGCAGCTTAAGCAGGAGTGATGTAGCTTTAGTTTAAGTTAGCTTCTTAGCACACTGCAAATAGCACTAAGTCTCATATTTCAAAGTCAAAGGTGGGCAGGAGTCTCTGGAAATGTTAAACTGTTTACTGTAGAGACTCAACAGTGTAAAACTGGCTTTTTACAATGTTATGACATCAATTGCTACTAAGTTTAACATTCCCATACATCACATGTTTAGAGTTTAGCGTCTACCATTTGAGATGTTCTTGAGGTGCTTTCACACTGGCAGGTTGTTCCAAATCTGGGAATGGTTCTGCCAAAAATGCTGGTAATTTTAACGTTCTTTAGAAACCCAGCAGCAGAAGAAATAAACGTTCCATCTGAGTTTGGTGGTCTGAAATCAGCTCCAGATGAACTCTGGTACAGTTCATGTACAGTCAGAAAGCAGTTCGTACCCCAACAGGAAAAATTTAATGTGCGCAAGTAATGACAACATAAATAATGGCATTTTGGCACTGTTAGCAAGAAAACCTGAGAAATAAAATGCTTCCTTTCTTTCCTTTCTTCTTTGAAGGCCCATACGAATGGCTGCACTTTAGTCATGATCAAGTTCTTTTGTTACTTGCTGAAGCAGTGACAGCACACTTTCTCCAGGTTGCTCTGCTGGACTGTATATTTTTCTATATTTTGAAAAATCAAACTCAGGTTAAGACTTAAAAAAAAACAACTAATCCAGTGTGAAAACGCTACAAGACATCCTCTTTGACCAATGGCAGTTGCTTCAACATAGTCCTTTGGAGGATCAAGCTTAGGTCTCCACACATTTCCACCACATCACCCTGAAGGAGGATTGTCACTTCTGGCAGCTTTTGTAAATAGCGTGAGATCGATCTCACACACAGACCGCTCTGTGTGAAATTAACCGTATGTGGCGACAGCACTGTCTCAGACATTTCAGCGTTTCTATAGATCTGCTTTAGTTCTCGCATACATTGCACTACATGATCATACTTAGCTATTGCACTCTCCATGTGCGCGCACTGCTAGCATAGTCTGTTGGAGCACTCTGTCAAATATCCACTTAACATTTGTTACACGTCCAGGATGCACTTTGCCACCAAGAACCATTTACTACAGGTCTAATAGTGATAGATCCGACTGACATGTCGACCTAAACCTCCAGTGAAATGCCTTTTTCATCACCATTATTTCAGAGGAATATGTTGTACTTTGTTGTACATTCAGTCATGCTGTGACTTGGTTGAACTTTCTTGGTATTAGTGGCATCCCGGAGTGACTCTGTCTGTAACTACTGTGTTTGTCCATGCTAATTGTGTCAGTATATAAGAGATTCACAGATCTTTACCCCTCCCATTGTGTCTGTGTGTTTCACCTCACCCACACCAAACCCTCTTCACCAAAACCACACCCATCAGAGCCCTGTGGGGGTGAACATGCTCATAGTCTTCAGATATGGAGCTGTATTGGGAAGTATTCCCAAGAGCTATGCAGATTGGGAGTTCCAAGCAGTTCTTTGGTGAGACTGCAATAACGTCCTTGATCGGTACAGTTAGTTTCACTTCAGTCAGCCCATCCTTGCAGGTGCTTTACCATCTCTACCACCATCTGCTCACTTAGACTCAGCATTTTTTTTTACTTTGTAAAAAAGTAAAAGTACTTTGAGTTTAAGAGCTACGTTTACCCATTGTTCCACCTGATTGTATGTGAAAAGAGGATTGGTACCAAAATCTTTCTTTGTCTATGGTATATACCTGTACGGTACAGTTTGTATCTTAGGGAATTTTAGTCGACAGTTTCTGTAAAATACACAGTTAATCTTATTGGTAATGGAATTTGGTGTTCATTTTTAGCTGGTGAACAAACAAAACTGAAGCTACTCTCACAGGATCAGAGATCTTTTGCCTTGGAAAATGTGTTATTTTTGTCACATATTGTGTCACATTTTAAGATCCTCAACAAGTCTGGAAAATATTTAGATATGTGTTACTAACTAACCATGTGCCCAAACTGTTACAAGTTTGAACCTTTTTTGTTTTGGGGAATAAACAAGAAAAAGTAAACCTCTGCACACAGTCAACACTCACAGTCCATTATGGCCACTTCCACCATTTAATTGTGATTTACTTTTGGGATAAACAATTGCTTTTCTGAGATTTAGGACACAACAGGAAGGACAAAAGAACACAACTTAAAATGAAAAAGGTTAAGAAAATTCTGAATAAATTAAAATTTATAAACCTGTTTGAGGATGGATGCTGTTGTAAAGCTGTGTAAATGGAGGACCCATCTCCAAAATCTCAGCAATACTTCCAGAGAGTAACATATTATCATATCAATATTATCATATGATGGCCAAAATAAGACCAACATTGAAAGGAAAACTGAAATTTATCTTTAATATAGTTCATATATTAGCATCTGGTGGAAATGATTTTAGTGCCACTCCTTTTGTCACATGTTGGGTAAAGTGACTGATCCAGTGTCGTCAAGATATAGTTTAGCACCTTGATCTTGTTTAGTGTGTGTACACAGTCAACTCAAACCATAACCGTTAAGGAATCACAACACTATACATTTTCTGGGATGATTGGGCATGTAGAAAAGTGAAGAAGAAGACAGGACATGCGTTTTTAACATTACAACATCCCTCGCACCTGTCCTGCAGAGGCTCTGTAACTCTGATACCTTTCAAATCAACCCTTGATCCATAAACCTTCACTCCACACCCGCCTTCCTCTCCTCTGTCACCGTCACCTCTGTTGAGTTTTTTTCATTTTGAGTTCTCTTGTTTTACTTACAATTTTTTGCTGTACAAAGTGTTTAAAATATTATTTGTATTATATGATGTTAGTATGGTAATGTTCTTTATTAAGGAAGAAGAAAATTTATTTTTGTTACTGGTCTGTTTCATAATTCTTTTCTAAATTGGTATTGTAAGATATCTATGCAAGAACTGTTAAGTGGAGCATTTTTATTTAAGAATGTAATATGTGTAATAAATGGTAGAATCTGGTCGTTGCTCTCTTGTATTTTGTTTTTTTATTTTGTGTTCATTCAGACCTCAATTCACCTTTAAGAATGAAACATACGGCACCTGTTTGAGTGAGTCTATGCAAATGTTTGGTCATCTCCAAAAGCGTTCCATCTCAGCAAATCACAGACACACCTGTACTTGCAGGATCCTGCTTGATCACACGGTTGGATACTCACATAAAAAACTGCCTTTTGTTTCCGGTTGCTGCTACTTGTTATGTTGCTATTAAGTTATAGCTACAATGGTGTTACCTTGTCCAACTCAACTGAACATGTCTATTGTTTTTTATGTTAAAGAATAGGCTGCATTTTTTTAAAAAATCTTAATACAACACTTACATGCTATATGTACATTGATAGAGTTATGGTCCCTGAAATCCTTTCTCCTCTCCAAACCAGCTGTGAAGTAATACCTATGTAGAGCAACTATACTATACTAAGAAATGACTGACAAAATCCACAGTCATTATTCCGAGTAAAAATAATTTTCCAGTTGTCAAATTGAGTGGGTATCTTTCAGTGTTACAGTCTTTTTAGTATGGATCTCCCTCTTTGTGTTTCCACAGTGTTGTGTTCCTTGTTCCTTGCTGAGCCACAATGGATGGATACATCCTGTTAGTTGTATGTTGTATGATGGTTTGTTGCACGGACAAAACACAGTTGCAAGACACCCACTTGACTTGTCTAGCTGAGACTGCTGAAGCCTCATATTAGCATGAACTTTGGAAAGCATTTTTCCAAAGAATTTATTTTGTCCTATCTTTAAAGGTGCAGTGTGTAGAATTTAGTAACATCTAGCAGAACAGACTTGGCAGAAATGAAATATGAGGTTTACTGTCATCTACTGGCCAGCATTGCTAAGAACCACACTGACAACTTCTGTGGTTCACTACTTTCTAGAGCACATCATGTAAATCAAATGTCGACACAAGACTTTATCCCCTTTTCACCAAGCCCACATAGCATTGGTTATGTACCATGACAATGTCAACATTTGGGAGGATCTATTGTGCTGTTAAGTACAGTAGCGTAGGCAGAAATCACAGTGTGGGTGGGCACAGAGAAAATCAGGTGGGCCTAGCCTGTCCAGGACTAATCATACTTAATAGGTTCTGAAATGCATAACGTTGCTGTATGTTAACCAAAATAGGCCATTACAACTATACTTGCCTGAATGCACCACCACACACCACATGAACATACAAGCCTTATACATCATCAGAGGTAATGTTACAGGCACCAAGACGAATATTAAAAGCATGGCATAGCCTGGCACCCAGGCCACACATACACACACACAGCTGACATACATAGCAGCATCATTAATCAAGATAGAGGTACACCAGCACCAACATGCTCAGTAACATTAAAAATAACACCTGAACATAGCCTGGTACGGTGGCCACATAAACCACACACACACACACACACACACACACACACACACACACACACACACACACACACAGATGGCAGATGCAGCAACATCAGCATAAAATCCAACTGTACACCCAACAAAAACTATACCCAATAAACAGTAATATTGAAATAGGCAATAGGCTACTAGTCTGTAATTGTAAATTATCTTCCTCCTGCTCTTCACGACATCTTTTTGTAACTGCTTTGATTCGCCATGGTTTTTATCTTAACCTACATTAAAGCAGCTAGCTAGCAAACAGTAGGTCCTGTTCCTCTGGAGGAGCTGCTCGCAATCTGGCATTTGCGAAATGCTGACCTATCAACATCATCATATGGTAAACAAGAACCAAGAATTGTTTTATTGGTTGTGTGGTCAGAAGCCTCCTGATTGGGTGAGCATGAGTGCCAAGTGGTTGGGCTCAGGCCCACCTAGGCCCAGCTATGCCTGGTTACGTTTGTATTCCACTGGGAAAGTGGAAGCTAGCAAGCTAGGCTAACTGGCTTCCACTTGGGAAATCACTCCCCATGATTCAAATCACAACACAGAGTAATGTACGGAGTCAACTTACAACATACGTAGTGCTGAAATCACAGATAGGACTAAGCAACAGCTAACAAACTAGCCCCCCTGACTGCTTAACTGCTTGTGTGGCATTTATAATTTAATATTACAACTAATTTAGTGCCCACCCACACAGATATCAATTATAAACCAAGAACTCACACCACCTGGAGAGCACTAATGTAGGGAGTGCTATCACAGCAGAAAAATAAGTAAAACCAAGGCTACAACTTTCTTCCTTTTGGTAATTACAGTTTTGACCTAATAAGCAAGTATACATGACAAAACAAACAGCAATCACACTTGTCAAATTTTTTTTTTTAAATTTAATTCAGCTGGACATTAAATCTGACACATCAGCAATTTATTGATACATGTCATTATGAATTGACACCATTGTTCTATTTCCCAGCAAAATTGGCATCGATCATATTTGCTCTCCAGATCCCACCTCCTTGACTGTTTTTACGGAATGTATCATTTAAATGTTAAAACTGTAAGAACTGTCTTTTAGGAGTGAATGCCCCCAGACTATTGAGAGGGGTTCACTTGAGTTTTCATCCCTTCAATTTAGACAAGGCAGGCACAATATAACCTTCTAGAAAATGACTTGTATCACCCTCACACATACACTCAGATTACTTTAATTATAGGTACTGTAACATGGTAGCACATTATTCCTTCATAATGGCCATTTAAGGCAGATGGACAAATCCTGTCCAGCCGCTGGCAGAAGCACATGCATACATTACAAACGGCTCATATTCTCAACACTGGTGGTAATTTAGGTCATTATTACAAATTAAAACAATCTCATGAATATCTATAGCCCTCCCCTGCCTGCAAATGGCTTCTCCCAGGCTGCTGAGTGTCCTGGTCTTTAATTAGAGCTAACTTGTCAATGACTGAGCTGACATACAAGCCGAGACATGCAGGCTAAATGAGTTAATCAAATAATTAATGGCTAATTGGGGATCAATTAAGTAGCAGAAAGGAAGCTCATGTGTAGCATATCTGCTCTGTAAGTTTGTCCTCTTACACAATTGTTAATTAACTCATTAAAAGGACTAAAGCGTGATTGTATTTCTCTGGAAGGACAGATGTGATATTCGTAAACCTTGATTTAAATCATCTTAAATGGTCTCTTGGCTTTTCTGTAAATACAGACTTTGCATTTCCACATATGCTTATATTTTCTTTGCTTACAGAGCACTTATGATGCTGGATAGAGACATTTCAGCAAAGACAACTTGAGGATTATTATCATTTCTCAGGAGTGGTCTGTGTTGGCTAGAAAATGGGAATTCACAATGCTGATTAGTTGGAGCATTTTGAAGTTTTGCAAGCTAATTCAGTTCTTGTTAGAGGTAGAGAAGGAAGGAGAGTGAGCTGTTTATAATCTTATTCAGCAGCATTAGTCTGTGTAGTGTTGCTAAGTGTTTACAGAAACAGCAACCATCAGCTCTCTTTAAGAGCAGAAATAAACAGTAATGTGGTGAATTGCTCCACACTGTAGCATATTCTATACTTATCTCCTAGAAGGACCATGTCAGCTCATTTGACTCCTACTGTACACCGCTCTGTCCTCGACCACCTACCCAGTATAATGCTGCTTTGTCATACAAGAGAAAAAAATACCATTACAGCTATGCACAGACCAACAGCAGCTCAACAATTATTCATGTTGACTGAAAAGAATAGCCAGCAGAAATATGAATCCCGCTCATTTAATGGAGATCTTAGTGGGAAAGTGTTCATTTATAGTATTCCTGAGAAGCTACTTGTTAATAGTTTATTTCACATTTACACTGCTCTAAAAATGTGGTTTGAACTACATTTGGCACTGCATGTTGACACTGGATGTAAATTCTTAGGTGTATGATCATCCAATGGGGATACAATTCCCAGGTATTTTGGACTGGTTGTGCTATAAGCTTACCAGGTGTTCAAACAGAGAAACACTACTGCGTTAAAATAATGCAAGGGGCTGCGTTGGTGGGGACATGTTGCTTCAGGTAATTGACAGGTAATGAAATACAATCCAGGAAGACCGCTTTGAGAAATAGATCCTAGAGATAAAGATAGCTCCAAATACCACTTACAAATAAGAGATAATATTTTACCAGAGAACAAACGCTACGTGTTCCCACAAGACCTGAAGCCTGACTTGTATGTCTGAACCACATGGCGCAAGTGCATTTAAGGTATGTCCAAATCCTAGTTTGCTAGTTGCTAGTTTGACGGCGGAAAAAATGGTCGCAGTGCCAGGCACATGATTCAAAAGGGTTGTACTTAGTCTCTTAATTAATCATGTTTTGGGCGTAACATGCAATAAACCAATCAGAGTGCCCTCTCCCATTCCTTGGCGGATTGCTATTATAATGGCACATTTGCCAAGTAGTAAGAAGGAACACTTCTTACTCACCCCACTCTGCAGGGGAAACAGATCTGCTCATGTGCAAAGTGAAAGTGCACGATCTATTACGAGCACACTGGCCTCTGCTGCTCCTGGACCCTCCCGTGGTCAGCCCCTTCGTGGTGCTCCTCGCCTGCGAACCCGAGGAGGAAGAAGACCACCAGCTTAACCTGTTCATTAATTTGTTGCAAATTTCTTTTCATTTGTTTTTTGAAAAGGTTTATTTTTTAATTACAGCTTTGGTTCTCTTTAAAATTGTTTTGTTCAGTCATGGAGTAACAGGTAAAATCAGCAGAGCTTTTCATTACTGAAATATTGTTCAGAAATTAAATCATTAATTTTAATTGTGTAAAAAATCATCACACACAGTTGTCAGCTGCTGGCAGCAGCTAGGAGCTGTCCAGAGTTCTTTCCCTCTTTAGTTTAATCATTGTTTTCACCTCATTTATTTCCTCATGTGTTCCTCATGTCCTTATGTATTGATGCAGCAGGAAAGTCAATCTGTGTTTGATCTGTTTTTGCTTGCTGGATCTTGACAGACACCCTCAACCTGACGGGTCTGTTTAAATACCTACATGTATTGCCATGATTTGGTCAAATAATTAGACAATTTCATCCATCATTACTACGATTAACTAATTCTGATAAATACTATGATTAGACATTATGACATGTATTTTTTAAAATATGTTGATGTACACAATTATAATCTTTCATTGTACATCTTTTATTTGTAATCATTTGCATGTTTGTGCACTGCTGTGCATCCGAGTGTGTGTAACAAGCAGAGTGTACGCGCGCTGTGCCTATGTAGGTGCATATTACTATATTGATACGGCGCCCTTAAAATAACAGTAAAATTCTTCAGTGACTTCAGACCAGGTTTTTGTTGGTCAATCGACAATCGCTTTCTGCTGTCTCAAGATAGCAATGCGCCAACAATGCGCCTGACCACACCTCATTTTAAGACCAACACGCCCATTGGCACTCAGAGGGGCGCAAGTGCATTTGCTTATAAACAACATAGGCGCTGGACAGCAAAATGACAACTGCGTCAGTCTTAAACTAGCAAAGACATTTGCATCACACTTGGTGCTGCTTTGCACCGGGCATAAGATAGGGCCCAAAAAGTAACTAGATACTTAAAAATCTTGCTGGCTTAAACTGGATTTATACTTGATACAATGGGTTGACAGGTTTGGATTTTTAGTTCAGTGTTGGATTTCACCAGTTGATAGCACCACTGCAACATTAGACAGATGTACCATACATGTTCAGGCTGTATCATAATAATAATGACAATAATAGTAATAGTTTATTGTTATAACACCTTTTAAACCTTGCTTTAAATGGGACGTATTTCCAGGTCCATATTTTTAATCTGGGGCTCTACTGGAATATCACTGCATGATTTACAGTTCAAAAAACTCCTTATTTAACTCATACTGATCCTTTACACAGCCCTTCATTCAGCCTCTGTCTGAAACAGGCTGTTTTAGCTCCTGTCTCTTTAAGGCCCTCCTCCCGATGAGCCCATCCTGTTCTGATTGGCCAGCTCTTGGCAGGTGCCCCTCAGGAGACTTCCCCCGGCTCCGGAGGCTACGGCAACAAACTATGAACCAAACTAAACTAGATTTCACTACTTTTTCTTGTTCTTTACTCAAAATGTAAATTTCTCAAATGCATCTGTACATGTTCGAACCAGAATCCAATCCAAAATATGAGAGTGGACAACACATCCCATGTGCCATCAGTATTCTTAACTCTACAAAGGAACTGACAAGATTTAAGCCACAGGTACTGACATGAACTGTTTTTAATGTATAATGTGACCTTGTTTATGTGTTACTAACTGCTTGTCCGTCTTTATGTTGTTGTTTCTTGTGTTTGAAAGACAATTTTCCACCTTGGTGGATAATAAAGGTCTATTTTATTCTAATTCTAAACAGCAATCTTACTTACAACCTTAGCAACAAAGGCTATGGAACAGATGGCCGTTTATGGCATGCACGACTGGCAGACATCAGCTTAAAGTCGACTGTTGTCTTGCAGGGAGCATTTCTACGTACGTCCACCTCATGTTTTGGAACTTCGAACACGTTTAACTTAGATATCCGCCATCATAACAGTATATAAATAAAAGAAAATCACATGATATGTCTTTTTTACAAAGTAAAAATAGAATTAAATCAAATCAGAACCACGATTAAATAAAATACAGTAAATAAAAATACAGAGATTCAGATCTTCAGGCAGGGAGTTCCAGAGCTGAGGGGTCCTGTCTCTTTTAGCCCTTCTAGCTGTTTTAAGAACAGCTAGAGGGCACCGGTTAAAGGTCTGAGGCTGCACTCTGGCTCATAGAATAGCAGCAATTCAGCAATATAATTTGGAGCCAGCAATGAAGTGTTTTAAATGTAATCATCAAAATCTTTCAAATCAACCCTAAAAGTGACTGCTAACCAGTGAAGAGAGGCCAGATATGGGCCTGTTTTAACATTCTGTCATTACTTTGTGATGTAGAGTGATGGACTACTACTACTTCTAATACTGAAGTTACATCCAGGTAACTTCTCACCTTGTCTCATTACTGAATAAGATCACTGTGTTTGCTTCATTTTATTCACTGTGACAGAGAGCAATGATCATGGTGAGCAAAAGTAAACACAGAAGTGTACTTAGGGTGTGTGCAGCACACCCTGACATCACTGTTGGGTTAACTCTTACAGGTCAGTGATACAATGCTTTTAAGGCCTTTAAGCCTTCTTTACAGTTATTAGCTACCAAACTGCGATTGTTCTGTGCAGTTGAAACTTGCAGTAGATATGGGGCATGAGGAGGAAGACTTTTTGGATTTGAAGGTTTACCAGATGCTAATACACTTCACATTTCAGATTGTCTTCTATAGAAACACAACCAACAACTGTGAAAGAAGTAGAAATCCATTTGCTCCAATAATAAAAGAAATCCTATCTGTAAGAATCATGTATCATTTACAGTGAAGTCTAGACTGAATTCCAAACAGTGTTATTTGGATTTTCATACAGTTTTGCTTGCAAATTTGGTTCATTATAAACAGTGGAAGATGTTCAGTCAGTTTTGTTTTTCTTTAGCTGACTTAGCGTTGTACCTCATCAATCTGGGCTGTGTGAGCACACTGCAGTCGGCCTTAAACACACTGATCTAAAAATACATGCACAAACAATTTCTCTCTCTCTCTTTCTCTTTTTCTGTCTCTCTCTCTCTCTCTCTCTCACACACACACCCAAACTCTCTCATCTTGTTTTAGGAGTGAGCACCTCCCATGAGACAGGAGTCATACCTGCTTGTCTCCCTAAATATTATTTTCGCAGCGAAGCTCTACAGTTTCTTTGTTTCAAAATTAAACTCACAGTAAGAGAGAATCAGTGCGGTGTAACATTTACAGGATGCGTGGGTGGCTGTTGTGGGAGGTAAAAAGCATGACATCACTTTTTCATTTGTTTATACAGAAACTGGCTGTGTTGACACAGAAACTGGTGGAGGTGGGTTTTTTATTGTTTTAGTTTTAATATAAAACATTAGGGAAATTTGGGGAAATTAACATTTTTCCATCCGACCCAGAGTCAGACGATTAGCTCCATAAAAAGAGAAAATATATGCCTTCCAACAACCCCAAAGCTGTCTGATATATATTGTTGCAAGCAAACCATCTGTTCATCTGTCTTCAGATAGCTCTGGAGTTGCTGGAAGGTGTAATGTTCACTTTTGATGGAGGCTCGCAGTTTCTTTGTGCTAAGCTGGGCTAAACACATCCTGGACCTGTCTCTGTACTGGACACACAGAGTTGAAATTGATACCCATCTTTTCATCTGACTCTGGGGTAAATTTCTAACATGAGGATTTCCCAGAATGTTTCTTAAAGTATTCCTTTAAAGGTCCAGTGTGTAGGATTTAGTGGCATCTAGCAGTGAGATTACAGATTGCAACAAACTGAATACCCCCTACTCTTCTAAGCATGTAGGAGAACCTATGGTGGCTGCAAAACTCGTAAAAAATGTGAAAGGCCCTCTCTAGAGCCAGTGTTTGGTTTGTCCATTCTGGGCTACTGTAGAAACATGGCGGTGCAACGCGGCGGGCTCCGTGAAGGGGACCCACCCCCTGTGTAGATAAAGGGCTCATTCTAAGGTAACGAAAACACAACAATTCTTATTTTCAGGTGATTATACACTAATTAAATCATACTTATGATCCCACTAAATTCTACACACTGTACCTTTAAAGGAGAACTCCAACGATTTTACACATCGTGTAAAATCTTTTTTTCCAGGTGTTGGAGTACTACTGCACATGTGAAAAAAAGGTATATAAAGCCTTTTGAGTCTCCAGAGGGTGTCATGTGATAAATTGCCTCTAGTGATGTCACTTGAGTCAAAACTGGGGGTTACAAAGAATTGAGGTTACCAGACCTCTGTAGCCCGCTCCTCATCTCTGCTTGAGGCTACATTAGCATGAGCTGCTACTCCAACTGAATCTCCAACTGAAGTGTTGGCAGTTGAGTGCATTGTGGGTAATGTAGGCACCGGATTTTGACAAGGAAGAAGAATGTGTGGAATAAAAAAGATATATACCGCTGCATCAGTTTAGATTTTTCTTTAAACTGTCCATCGTGAGTTCCACAATGTTGTAGGAGCGCAATGATAAATGGTGGAGTACTCTTTTAAGCATTGCTTGGTTTGATTGAATCTCGTTACATGAGACAATGTGCACATCAATATATGAAAATGCATTCATGCTGTGAAGAATCAATGAACATTCAGTAAAGTTTCTGTGCTTAGTTCTGTGTGCCTTAAGTCTTGTCTTCAAACCAAAAGAAGGAAGGTTGCGTACACACAGACACAGAGGCTGGACTTCCAGGGAGGAACAGTAGGATGTTAAATATTGATCCTCTGCACAAGGTTATCTTGCAAACACTCCACCATCTGGACTGGATAAACATTTATCCACATAAAACCTCATTTGTTTGCCAGTAAGAGTGATTGGGCCAGACTTTTTTCAAAAAACTTTACTAAGTTAATAGATTTATCAACACTTTATAGATCAACAATATGAATAAAATTAAAAAAAAAAAAAAAAACTTTTAGGTTGCCAAGATGTGGGTCCATGTGTAGTCAAATTAAACTAATAATTGAAAAATGTCATTAATAATGTGTTGTTTTACAGTTTTACAGTGAGCCATCATGTCATACAGTTACAGTTTTAGACAGTTATTAAGTTGTAGTTGAGTGGCTTTTGGCCCAGGTGGATATTCATGGTCTCTAGATGATGATTACTTAAATTTGAGTCATCTATTAAGCAATAGAAATCATTACTTACAATTTACTCATCCTTTATTAATATTCCTTTTTGTAAAACAGTACCCAGGAAATGGAGATTTAGTGTAAGTTCAGTCAGGAAGACTATCTTTTGCATGTTCAGGTCCGTAGTTTTATTTCTCAAACTATCTGTCATTCCCACATTCACATCAGCTGGTCACATCTAACCAATAGCACGGTGACACACCTTCATTGTCAGCCTATCATCTTGCGGCTGTCTTTTTAAATATGTTTTCTCCCTCTCTGCCATAGCGCTTTCATGCTGCTGTTATGCACGCCCCACCACCTCCCCATCACCACCCGATTCACAGATTTATCAGTACACTTCATCACTTCATCAACCTCATCAAACTTATTAGTCTCAGCAGAAGTCATCAGCCGCCGCCACCACTAGTGTCTGGACTCCATGGGGGGATTTATCTTGCTGCTGCTCAGGACTGATGTCTCTCAATTCAAAATCTTCCTGTAGAGTCTAAGTGCCAAAGTCTTTTCACAAGACTTCATCATCAATATCATCTGTATATTCAATTCTTTTTCCTTCATTCACTTGTCTCTCCTGACTGAATTAGTTTTGGTCCATTTATGATGTGTTTGTGATGAGTAAAGGAGCCATGAGGTCCTCCTGTGTTGCTCTTGGACAGGTGTGTGGCTCTGCCTTTAGTTTCCTGGTGTTTTTAGGTTGTTTCAGGCTGTCATACTCATTCCAGCTCCTGCCATCGTCTGGAGGTGGAAACCCTGATTAGTTTTGACTCCGTCTTCCTGAGCTTCAAACACTTACTTCATGATAGTGTTTGCTGGCTTGTCTCCTGAGCCAACTTGCTAAAACTGTTCCATGTTTCACCCAAAAAGTGTTCTTTAGATTTTTTTTCTGTTTGCATGAATAGTTATGTTAATTTAGGGGTAAAAAAAAAGGCAAGATACAGTAGCTTCTCTAAGACTCCAGAGGCTTAGTCTGCACTGGTCAAAGGTCAGGAGTCTGGATTCCCAGGGGTCACTGGAGCAGAGAGAAGTGGTCTGTGTAAATTCTGTCTTTACATGTTCAGATAGATGAACTAATTACAGTGAGTGTCAGCGGAGGTCCACAGACAATCAAGTCTTTAGCTTATCTGCTGCTTACAGCCACTCAGGAGGTCAAACACACATTAGCCCGCTATCACTGCTAATCTCTGTCTCCCTGTCAATCTCCACTTCCTCCTCACTCCACTTCAATAGCTCTCTCTCGTTCACACACACACACACACACACACACACACACACACACACACACAGTGTTTATATTCACTTAAATAAGGTTACAGTTGTTTTTCTGCAGTAAAATGATTCTTTAAACATCTGGTTTCCTTCACGCATACTCAGGGATTAGAGAAACTCTGTTCCCATAGCTAGATTTCTGTGGGAGAAAGCTGATTTCTAGACACTTAACCAGGTTTCTAATGGGATTAATATGTGCACAATGAAGAGTGCAGGGAAAGTACCACTGTGGTGGCAGTGTGGAGAGAAAAAGAAAATATAATTACTCATATAATAATTCAATTCAAACACTGACTAAAACTGAAACTGATATTAAAAGTTTAAAAATGAGGGTACTGCTTCCACAGCTACATTCAGACATATTCACAGTAAAAAAAACAAGCAAACAGTGGGGCTCTCAGAGTCTGTCCTCTCACTGCAGCAGCAGTTCAAATGCTCCAAGGTCTGGGTCCCTTATCAATAATACAGTTAATATAAGTCACCTTTGGTTAAATGAAAAGAATAATGTTGCAAGAAAAAATCTTAATATGGCAATAAGTTTGGAATTTTACCCAAAAAATACAGCAATAAAATGAGAATAAAGTCTTAATATATTGAGAATAACCCAATATTCAGTTGTAAAATTGTAGATATAATTTTATTTTTCTCTCAAAATTAAGACACTATTCTCAAAACTTTAACTTTATCCTTAAAATCTGAGTTTTTTTTCCCCGACAGTGAGCCTAATACTTATTGTAAAATATATACAGGGGATGGAGAAATCTTATTTACCAGCTACCCATTCCCAAAAATCCCTCCACTGCAGGGGTGTACTGCTGTAATGACAATATACAGTCACATACTAAACAGTCTATTTTACCAGGCTTTCTCTGCGTTATGTCCTAACTGACACTCTATATCAACATCACATACAGAAGAATATTTTCCTCATATTTTTTAGTTTAAAACACATGCCTTGCTGTTTGTTCATCTTGAACTCTTTACAACCTCCTGCTGCCTGAATTAATTGTTAGTTCAAGTTATTGAACTACATCACGCTCGTGTAAAGGAGTCTGTGTCACATGTTTGTATTGCACTTATATTCACAGGAACACACACACACAGCCTAAGCAGATCAAATAAACTAAAGGATCATCAGATGATGATGTAAAATTGAGATGTAATCTGGCAACATTACAGCTTTATCAGGAACAATAATCTATGAAATCATTACAGACGATGAGCTCTGCATGTTCTGCTTATCACAGAGAGTCAACTATCCAGACGTGATGTTTCCACATTTGTCTCCCTCTGTCTCCGTCAGAGCTTCTGCCATTCGGTTGACTTTATCACCGGCTGTACTGTAAAGCTTTAAATTATTCAGTGAATGCACAAATTGAGAGAGAGAGAGGGAGGTGGGGTTGGGGGGTATTATCGTGGACAGCAGCCTGTATTTTTCTCCTCTTCTGTCTCACTGCACATCAGCTCAGACAGTGTTTACCAGAATAAACTGCTCCTCTCTGCTTTGTTGTGGATCATGTTAAAAAAAAACAGGTCTCTCATTCCCTGTTTTTTTCTGCAGTTCAGTTAATGGACAGAAGTTGCTTGACTTACTGATCCACATATGCTTTGGTGGAACATTCATGATCTTAACCAAAGACTGTGCTGACCCGAGTCCCACTGACTGCTGTATGGAGAACTATACACCCTGTCCTACTCGACCAAAGAGACTGTCCTCCCAAGAAAAAACAGCATTTGTTTTTCATGTAATTTCAGCAAAATGATTAAAAGACAACATGTGACATCATTATATTTTCTATAGAATTCTATAGTGCTTGCTATAATGTCCTATAATACTTTCTATAGTGGCAAAAGCATAATTTTAGAGAAATGAAAAAAAATGTCACTGAAATACAGACTTATAGGCTTTTTTTAAATCAAAAGCTTCTACTGAAGTTTCACGACTGTGTTACAGCAGTATGTGCTACTGAGTTCTGTAACGTTTCAGTTCATGAATGTGATCAATCAAATTCCAGACTTACTGTCATGACCACATCCTGCACAAATAGGTATGCTGTACACAACATTGATGGACATTTAAACACTGAGATTGAAAAACATCAGTCAATCAATTAGGCAATCAGAAAATGATTGAATGCCTAAATTAGATCTTGACAGGGGATATAAACCCTGTCTGATGATTTACCACTCAAGAGGTGTCCTTACATCCACAGTTGTCATTGAAGTTAGTGGTGCAACCAGCAGGTTAGACATACACACTCACTTCAGTGTCTCACATGTGCAATGTGGCCAATTACACTAAGTTGTGAAAAATCAGTAAAATCAGTGATGTATGTGGTTGCTAATTGTTGGGTGGTACTTACACACTAAATCATAGTCTTTTGAATAGCAATTGATAACTCAGCAGCCTTCCAAAAACCACTGCATATGCTCCCAAGCAAATTGCTACTACCCACATTCATGTCCACACTAAAGTTAACACCACAGTGTCCCTGAAAAGAACCCATGGGATAAACCCACCAAGGGGGACTCCAAACATAGACTAAACTAAAGTTGTTTTGACATCACCACACTGGGGTCACAAGCTCCTTCTCTCCCAAAATAACTGACACACAGCATTGTCACACCATAAAACGTCATTATTTTTTAACAGTTATTCGTAACAGTTTTGGCAAATAAAGTCTGGGGGTGTGATCTTTCTTATAGTTAGCTTCAGTGCTGTGATCCTGAAGATTCCAAATAAATATTTATCATCATCAGTAAGGTTTGACCAGCAGTATGTGCTCTACTTTTAAACATATAATCATCTTTTGAAAATTTGTTCTAGGAACTAAAACACCTCTAACCAAAATGTATTTAAATGCTTATAAAATGTGTACATCTTTTGCTTTACTTTCACCACAGTTCCTACAGCACACATACACTTCAGGTGTGAACAGTCATTCATTCAGAATCTACCCTTAGATTTGTGTGTTTGCTGCACCTGGTGCATCCTGCAGCAGCCCATAGTGGAAGAGGAAAAGGAAGAGGAAGGCTGAACTAACACACACACATACACACAGACTGGTACACAATCAGTTTCCTCTGAGTCAAGGTCTTAGGTCATTGTGTGTGGATCTGCTCTGATAGAACTGGAACAAAGAGCATAACAACAACAGACGACACTCCAACACAACGCTGTGCCACATTATGCACCATGTGTGTCTGATGACTGCATTTCTCACAGGATTCAAACATAAACAAGGATAAAATGCAGTGAAAAAAGAAAGTAGCTACACAGCTAAAAACACAGAGCTTTGATTTACTAATCGCCCACCTGCAGTATGCTCTGCATACCAAAACATATTATTTCATCCCTTCAGTGTCAGCAAAATTTCCATTAAATTAAGGTAAATTACATAATTTACCATTGCTACCTAGCAAGAGGGTTTTTTTCTTTTCTGCAAGGTTTACTAATGTGTTATCAATGTAAAAACACCCACTGAATTTGTTACCTGATTGTTAACCTTAAATGGTGTTCTTTTTTTACTCAATTTGACTTCATTACATATTTTTTGTAGTACTGCCATGGGATAACTCAAGAAGTGATAGCCAACAGTTCAATATATTATTACAGTAATATACTTAATCTCTTTAAAAAGAAAGAGATTAAAAAGTTTTAGATGAGGAAGCGGGTCAATAAGAGCTGTTGGGGCTTCAATGTACTGAGTTAATGGTGTGTTCAGAGAGAAGCTCAATGTCAATGGAAAATGGACTCAAACAGACATGGATTTGCTCTAGGTGGCACAAATGGAGGCGAAGATGTGTCCATCCAAGTTTAAACTGCTGTAATTCAGCAAAAACACTCCAATGCTGCACAAATAATGCCAGCAGAAAAATCACTTTGCATTTAGTCTTAACTCACATAAACAATTTTCAGTGGAATTGACAGTACTACCAAGCAGAGCTGGAGACATTAAGTGAGACTTAAAGTCCAACTGAAATTAAATAGTGTCTGCTGCAGCATACATATCTGCTCTGTAAATCACTTGTCCTGTGTTCTCTTTTGAAAGAAAATCAGAAACCAAAAATAGAAATTTATATTTTCTATTTTTTTCATGATGGTGCCCCCTAGTTTTGCATAGATTAGATTAAATGCTGTTAGTTATCTGTCTATTTTGATACAGCAAATCAAATCTTGCATAAAACAGATAGTCACACTGAGCCTGATAGCATCCTGCTATAATAAGCCACAGACTCAACCCACATTAGCTTTCCTGTTCAATTCTCCTTCTTCTTTGGACATTGCTCTACAATAGCACTGCTAGCAACACACTGTCCATGACTTGTAGCTACAGAGCAAGTTTGTTTAATTAGTCTCCGTTCCATACAGTGTAACACCTGTAGCCTGTTAACTAATGTCAATCAAATACAGGCATCACTGGCTGAGACAAAAAGGAGCATTTCTAAAAGTTTTCCAAAGACCCTTTCCTTTAGCACAAATCTATTAACAAAACATTTTTTTACATTTTTGACTGCAAAGAGTGACAATTAAATGTGATTTCATGTGATTTGGAAGTGGCGCGTTTGACTGCTGTTTTAGGTTGTCTGCTGTCAGTAGCCTTCATTCCATTTCAAATTGCCACCAGTCAGCCGCAACCCAAATCCAAACACCACAGTCTCTGTTAAGAAAAGGTGTTTTATAGCCTGTGATTGTAAAATGTGAAGTTGCTCATTTAATTTCATATTTCCAAGAATATTTGTCTGAGGATATTTAATATGAAATTATCTTTCTTAAAACATAGTCTTCCTCAATTAATATTGAACCACGTCATCCAATAAAGCACTCCAACATGTGTGTGTGTGTGTGTGTGTGTGTGTGTGTGTGTGTGTGTGTGTGTGTGTGTGTGTGTGTGTGTGTGTGTGTGTGTGTGTGTGTGTGTGTGTGTGTGTGTGTGTGTGTGTGCATCAAATCTTGTACCATGGTCATATAAACAGGATGAAGACAGCTTGTCAAACTGGACTTTACATCGTGCATTACATTCAAACTCCACTGTTACATCATTTAATTATTTATGCACATGTCACATTCAATTGTTGCTCTTGTCACCTTCATATATTTTATACACTTCATTTCTTTGTCCATAGCACAGTCCATATTTCCTTTGTACAGACAATATTTCATTTCAGGTTTTATGTCCCATTTATCCCAAATAGATTTTAAAATTTCAATTTAATTTTAATATTACTTTGTTTATTTCATTATTATTATTATAACCTTACTTTTGTCTATTTTATTCTTCTGTGTTGCATTTTTTGGGAGCAAACACGAAGACACATTCTTTGTATGCTTGCATTGGCTAATAAAACAGATTCTGATTAAATGGACTACTGTATGTCATGCTGACATAAAATCCCAAAGCCAAGAATCATAAAGATACAAAAAATCCTCAGGGTTGTGTAAATAGTGACCTATGCATGCGTCAGTATTTGATGACCTGGGAATGATTGGGAGGTTGGTCAGCCCTAACCCTAACCCAAGCACTTCAGGGCTTCCTCCAAGTCTCATTTTGGTCACTATTTCCACTAAAAAAGAAAAAACAAACAAACAAAAAGCTTCATTTTATATATTGGACCTTCAAAGTACTCTCTGAAACTGGGCCTGGGATGGCCTGTGTCAATGAAATGAGAAAATTAAAACTTTGTGGTAGAGCAAAACCAAATACATCATTTGAAAGGTCTCGACCTGGAGAGTAACATATGTCAGTATGAACCTTGACCTCGGTGCATGTTTGAAGGCTTATAATTCAGTAACAAAAGGAGCTGCAGACATGGGACCAACTGTTATAGAGAGCTTTTAACCTCAGCTATCATGTGAATATAGCCAACATCGAGGGGTGGGGGTCAAATATAGGTAAAAAAAAAAAATTCACCCATTTAACAAGAGCTGCACCATGCAGCTTGATACAAATCAGCACCACAGTTATAGTTCTTCCGGTTTGCAAAGTAGGGTTGTAAATAGGGTCATAAAAAGATATATCTACTGAATATATTAAATATCTAGTAAAGTGACCTAGTGCAACCTAGTGGGTTGCAGATAACCACACATAAACACAACTTTGAAAGGAAAATGTTCAAATGCAGTGTCAAGTTAAAGCCTTGCATCTTCAGTTGCCATTTGCTTATAAAACCCTTAAGACTTTCTTGGACTTATCCCCCCCCCCCAAAAAAAAAAATTCCTCTGCTAGAAACCAATTGATTCAATTATTGTGTAAAAAAAACTGTTAATGGTGCTTCAGCACTCAGAATAAAAACCCAGATCAGTTCTTAAGTTAGTATGTGTGATGTTGGAACATGTGTGTGTGCTGTCAGCCTGTCCTTGCTGTGTCCAGCAGTGACAGCAGAAGCTTTGGTCCTGTCACTGCTCATTGCTGCTTCACATCCACAGTGCTCACAATGTGTGAGTGTTTCTGTTCCACATGGAGGCCAGTGGGGCATCATTACCATCTGGCTATAAGGCTATACTGATGTCAAATATAGGCCAGTGAACACACACACGTACACACACTGATCATACACACAGCGTGCTGTTAGTGCTTAGAGAGCAACAGGGGGAAGGAGGCAGCATGTATGTGAGGCGAGCCGCTGTGACAGTCCGTCCAATTGGACCGCCAGCACTCTAGTGGCAGTTGGCCTGGTTCCCTCTCATTGCTCTGTGACATTCCCTCAATCAGCACCGTAACACACACATGCTCACACATGCAGAGCCATATCCTCCAGCAGCACTCATTGTCTCACTAGACTATCCATATGAGTCATTCTTCCCCTGACTAGCTCCCAATAAAAATACACTGACACACACACACACCATTTGTCCCTTTTTATTCAGCAACATTGAAGATCAACACATTTGGCCTGTTGGGACAATAAAAAGGTCAGCCATTCAAAAAAAGTGCTGTTTCCTTTATAGACTAAATGACTCTGCATTTGTAGGAAGAATAAAAGCCCAATGTTTTGGTAAATAACCTTATTTACAGTCTTATCCAGAGTTAGATGAAAAGATCAATATCATTTTCTACTCCAGCATCTAGTACAAAGATTGATTGAAGAAGATCTGAATTGCTCCTTTTTATAGTGGTTCAAATAGATCTTTACAGCTGTTTCTCTGGTTGGAAAACTTAAATTGACATATTTCTTAAAGTGACATGACAAGCGCTGTTCCTAATAAACTCTACCACTAACCGCTTCCAATTCAACTCAGAATTTATCACTTGCTACCGATTGGTTACAGCAAAACAAAACAACATTGACAATTCAGTCTGATTATTAGGTTTACCTAGATTCACTTAAAGTCTGGAAGCAGGGGAAACTGCTAGCCTAGAATGTTTTTCCACTGGCAAGATGTTGAAAGAGGTTGTTTACCTTGATGACAAGTTGGAGGTGTGTTGGTTTGCAGCCTGTCATCAGCAGTTGTTCATCTAACTGTGGCTGTGTCTACTTGTGCTATTCCTCCTGCAATATTTAAAACTGAACCATTGATCAAATAGCACCAAATCCATATTTTGTTGTGTAGACCTGTCAGCCCTGCTAGCAAGCAAGACCACTGCAGTGTGGCTGCAGTTGCCTATTTACACATCTAGCAGACAGAGAGCAACACAGCATTCATTTAAAGTCATGTGTCTGGTCACCTGGGTCACCAGGTTAGGGTAAGCATTGATGTTTAGAAGAATGACTTCATAACAAACACACATGCAGTGTGATGAGTAACATTATCATTCTTGGAGTACAATATTCACTCTCCTTTAGCTCTGGTTTGGTCTCCACCAACTCATGGAAAAATATGTGGCTCTTTAACTGCTAAATGCTCCCCCTTCTTCAGCAGCTAGTCTTTAATTTTGTCTGTCAGCTGTTTGGTGCTAAAGTATTTAGTGTACAAAAGGTCTGCTGAAAAAAGCTTCCTGCTACTTCTGTTGGAAACTGAGAGCACTGAGACTAACTAGGAGCTAAAAGAGGCACAAAATAGGCTCCATAAAGCAAGTGATAATCCTGTGTGGGTTTGTCACTGCAAGCAAAACCTTTGATTTTACCTGTAGTTATTGTATTCATTGAAAGATATTGATTGGTGCTCTCGGGAAATCATTCATTTGCATGTTTTCTTATGAGATTCAAATATTCCAGTCAGCTGTCTTCTAAAGGTCAGTGCATTTCCTTTTATAGCTGCTCTGAGAACAAACCAGGCTGAATGGTGAATGATTACATATTATTATTCAGAAGGATATTAATGTTGAATACGAAAAAGAAAAAGAAATAGGTGTACATGATTATAATATATAAACAGTTTTTGCATAACTAGCAGAAAACAGATGAATCTACAGAACTTATCCCAGGTGAGTTTCACCTTACCCAGGAGTCTTCTGAGAGCTGTTGGTCTCATTAATCTCTTGTTTTCTCTCCCCTGCCTGCTTTCCTCTTTTTTTTTCTTCCCTCATCCCTTGCTCCTCCTCTCTCCTTTCCAGACAATGATCCAATTAGCTGCTAGCTGCCGCTGCACCGTTGCCTGCAGATGTCAGATGCCTGTGTGTGTGTGTGTGTGTATGTGTGTGTGTGTCTCTGTGTGTGTGTGTGTGTGTGTGTGTGTGTGTGTGTGTGTGTGTGTGTGTGTGTGTGTGTGTGTGCTGCCTCCATAATTACCAGTCCGATGCTCCTGCAGCTCAGTAACCTTGTTCTGAGTTCTGACTCCATGCCTCACACTGCTGGTGTGTACTGCTGTTTAATGGATACATAGAGCTGTGAAGCAGTCCTACAGCTTTAATCAACTACGCTGCTGTAGAAGTCATGGATGAACTGAGGCTTTGTTCCAGAGTGGAACAATATGAAGTCATACAGTCAATATAAAAAAGAAACATTTGAAAACACAGTATATTTATGTGTGAAACAGGGGTCCTGTAGTCTAGCATTTCCAGACATGTTTCCTAAAACACACTGTCCACCTGAAATTCCAAATCAGTATGAAAATGGTTCAGTATCCTCAAAGTAGAAAAAGGTGGCACACTACCTGACATGTCCTTGTAGAAAGTCCCATCTAGGGCCAACTAAAAAAGCTCTCAAAGTCTGTATTTCAGACAGACAACAGCCATCAGAAGAACTGAGTCATGAGCAGTTATACCAAAGTGATTTTTCCTCCTTCAGCTGTTTCATTTAAACAATTTTTAGAGCCTGAAGAGGTAAAACTATTTCACAAGAAAAACTGGAAATATTAGAGACATTAGACATTAGACATTAGAGTCTGCTGTGCTGTGAAGCAAAGATTTCTCTTCTTTGCTCTTTTACTTGTCCTTCATGACAATATACATTTTTGAGGTTGAGCATCAAGTTTTTCTCTCTGAAAGTACACTTGTGTTTGCCTTCACCTGGTAAGGAATGATTTGAATGAATTGGTTTGACAAACGTGTATCTATATCTGTTTATATGTATCTACACGTAGATTAATGCACAATACAGGTCTTCTCTTTGATACAATGGTCTTTTTTCGTTAGGTGACTGCATAATGTCATTTATGCTGTTACAGTAAATAAGTGTTAGCCAAGGCTCAGTCCTGTTTGTGAACATCCCAGTGTCCCCTGTGATGGATACATGGGTTGAATGGATGGGTTAAAAAAAAACAACAAACATATTGTTGGTCATATTGTCAGGAATGTAAAAGAGAGAGAGAGAGAGAGAGAGAAGTTCAAATGAGACAACTTTCTCACCTCTGCAGAACTGACCAATCACTGTGAAGTGGGTGTGAATTCCAGATTGTCAGTTTCCAGAATGTTACAGAAATGGAAATGGAATGAAAACACAGAAATCCGGCATCAGAAAGGTGTGGGGGGAGGGGGAGTCCGAAGCTATTTGACCAACCAACAAGCAGTTCTGACAGAGTATACTGGCCCCTTAAGCCTCTCTGTTCCTAAAATACAAAAAGTATGGGAGTGGAGGTCCAGGAGCCCATTACACAAAAGTGATTTTGCTAGTTCTGTGTAAGCACAGATCATAAATGGTGTCAGCAGCACGTTTCACAAATGATTCTTTCTTGCAAATTGCAGATAAATTTGAGAGACCTACAGGACTCTGGGATGCCCATGCGTGGGTTGCAACTGTTTGTTTTGATTCGTAAAACGTGTCAAAATGAGCATGAAGAAATTATCTCATGATGTAAATTGTAGCTTGCATGTTGCCTGTTCACATCTTGTTTAATACTGGTAATCACTGTTGAGGGTTTTTCTTTTTTTTTGCCATGAGTGGGCTGATCTGAATGTTCACAGCCACACAGCAGTGTTTTTTAAAGGACTCTGTTGTCTGTCCACACTGTAAAGCAAGGCCAGCATTTACATTGTATTTGCTCTGAAGAGCCCTTTTGAAAAGCTTGGGGGTGGAATCTGCAGGCTGACTGTGGATTGAAGGCCAAATCAGGCAGAAAAAGAAGCATTTTTAAAAATGTATCTGCATTATTATCTACATGCTCTAATGTGTGCCCGCAGCGATAGAAGTGTACTGTATTGTTGGTGTATTACTGATCTTTTGTCTGACAGTCTCTCCTCCCTGTCCTCTCTTTGTTCTCCTTTTCCCTCCATCAAGGTCTGCAGGTCAAAGGGAGCAGCAGCTGCTTGAGGCTGTTTAGGATCCTGGAGGTTTGACCTCTGACCTTCATGTTACAGCACCGTGCCTACCATTTATACTCAATTTAACACAGCAATATGAGTGAAGACAGAGCGGAGCAGAGCAAGATCAATGAGGGAGCATGCCTGGAATGCAGCAGCACGGCTCCATCTTTGCACAAAGAGGAGGAGGTTATAGGCTCATGTGGGCTTTTATAGTCCCATAACAATTTCATATTTGAGGATTGAAGCTCTCAATATCAATGGACTTTATTCAATGTTTTATTCAGTGTTTTAATAAAGTCATGAGTCTCACAGTGAGAGATCATCAGGGATTAAACCATCAGACACTAAAACTGAAGGAATCATTCGTGTGAAGTCGTGTAGAATTACTTTTAAATTGACTATAATCTAATAAGACTCAACATAATCAAGTAGTGTTGTGTCTAGAAACAAGCTGTTAACAAACAAATAGTCAATTTGCAGGAAATTAAGTGAATTTTGATAACTCATTTATCAAGCAAAAATATGAATCATTCTCTGATTTCAGTTTCCCAAATGTAAAGATGACCATTGTAAATGAAATATCTTTGGGCTTTGACTGTTTTGGACAAAATAACTAATGCCCCAGTGTTGTTTTCCTCTATCTCCTACAGTGTTTCTACAGTCTACAGCCATGCTAGTGCTTTGAGCATTGCTGAGCATGCTAACATTTATTAATTAACACTAAACACAAAGTACAGCTGAGACTGTTGGGAATTTCATTCATTGTTTGTATTTAGTTTTGGACCATGGTTGCTGAGATATTTCAGTCTCGACCAAATTGGTGGACCAACTGACCAATCTACATGCCATCCATAGAGCCACACATGGCAAGAAATTATTCAATGCAGCCCTACAGAAGTAGTATGGATTCTCACTTCATATGAAGTCATATGAAAGTGCTTCCATCCCTGATAGCAGACAGATATCAGGTCTATATATGAGTATGACCCTAATCCTGACCTAACCTTAGATTTCTAAGGTTTTGAATTGCAACCCTTCATAGCCAAGCAATGCCTACTCACAACCCCCATTGCAGGTTATGTATGAGAGCTGTGAGTATTTCAACCAAAGATGATTGTTCCCTTCTCAGATTGTTTCATTTTATTCATTTTTAGAGTCCAGAAGAGGTAAAAAAAAAAAAAAAAGAAAGAAAAAGCAACACAATTGTTAAAAACAGAACTTTGTGAAGCAGAACAGTTTTTTCTTCTTCTCTCCTACTTTATTAATCATGCACAACCCCTCAGATTTATTTTGCAAGCCCTCAGGGGGTCCAGACCCCCACATTGGGAACCACTGCTTTAAATATATTTGCCTCAGGCTGTCGTTTATATTTGGCTATATTACACACCTTATCACGTCCCAGACTTCCATCACATATTGATTTATTTCAAAATAAATCTCTCTGCATTGCCTTGAGGTGTCAATATTAAGGCAGCTGCTCGAGAAATGTATTCAGAGAATCAAGGACCTCTTAAGCGTTTCGACAAATCTGGAGAGATAAAAATCATATCTGCCAGGTTCAATATATAAATGGGGCAGGACTTTGGAAATGGTGAAAGGTTATGGTGATGTTTTTGTCAAGCCCACATAGGTTTTTGGTATTTGGGGATTTTTCTGTCAACTTGCCTGTGCTGAAATGGGAGCAGAGTCAGGGGTGGAGGGGGGGCAAGAAATATCGGTTGGTGTAGATAAACTCACTTCAGATTAGTTGCCATTTTGTGCTGTGAAAATGGTGAAAGATTTTGAGCACATGCATGAAACATCAGCTTAAATTAGCCTGAGCCTGCATGTTAGGCACATTTTTGTCTCCTATACTGTATGTGTGTGTGTTCATGCAGGTGCATTAACTCATATTTGCTTTGATTGTGTGTGTGTGTGTGTGTGTGTGTGTGTGTGTATTTATGTGAGTGGGTGGTTACCAGGTGTGGATCATGCAGAGACACAAGAAATGCACAAACACGCACAGATGGCCAAAATCTCCAGAGTCTCTCATATGCACATGTGTAAACAGACACCGTGCAGCAGGAGTGTTTACAATCTGAAAAATATGGAATATTTTTAATGAAGTGCAAAACATGTACTTTTGTATTTTGGTGGTTTTATGTATAGGATCAGATATGATGAAATCTCTCCCTGAAAAGGTGGCATTTTGGGGACAGCATAGTATAGGCTATAGAAAGCTTTCCTTGTCCTTTTTTTTAAATCATTGATGAGCTATGAGTAGTATATAGGTGGTATGTTTGTTTGTTTCTATGTACCAAACGTTCGTGTGAAAATGCACGTGCACAATATTCTCACTGTGTCCCCCAAACTAAATTTAAAGGACACAGTTCTCTGCAGTTTCAGCTTGTACAATCTGTTAAAGACTATTTTTTCATTGTCCTTATTTACAGCGGTGGGTGACATCTTTATTGATCTATGATGAGACTTGTTATAGGCATTAATAAGGTCGTGGACCACATCGACATATCTACGTGAATTGACCTGCCCCTCGCTCACAATGTCTTTAAAAGCATTTGTAACAGCTGAACCAGATTTGTTTTTAAGACATCTGACCCACGCATATTTAGAAAATACATCAATACATGTTAACAGGTATCGCACATTATCGTTTTCTGCCTAATATTCACTCATATCACCCAAATCAATCTGGAATTGTTCGTCTAACCACTAACCAGTAGCCTATTCCTTGGAAAATGTTTAACTGCCTTGGCATGGAGTGTATACACATCTTGCCCCAGTAAAAAGCGTTTAACCTCAGGTAGCTTGGGTATCATTCCTGTACAATCCCTAACCGCATTGTGGAGCTTATACACACTCCCGAGACCTCCAGGATGTGACAGGTCATAATAAATCTTCTGCAACATGACTGAGATGAAACAAAACTGATCACATTGTGTTTGTTACAAACCTTTTTATTTAATACCCTGCTGTACTAATCATAGTAAAACATCTTCAGCATCTAAGACATCAAGGTATTTTACACGTGCACACACATACACATTAGTGGTAATACAAATACATGCAAAATAGTAAACAGGTAGTATTAACAGTAAAATGATAGCAAACAAATAATATTATCAGTAAAACATTACGAAAACTTTTTTTTTCAATACACTATACTTATACTGACCCTCCCTAATCCTCTTCTAACCCTTTCCAATAGACACCAAGCATGCAAAGCTCAGTTACTTTGACATAGTCCTCATCAACCAAGGAGTCATACATTTCATTGATTTTATCTGTGATCCTCACAGCCGGTTTCAGTTCATGTAGAATAGTCTCTGCAACACCTGTGACTCTGACCTCATCAGCATAGATGCCATTTAACCTCAAGAAGCGCAGGACAGATGGAATAAACCAGTCAGTCCAGAGTTTCTTCATAAGATGGTCAAAGTTGTTCCCATAGAAACACTCAGGGATTACCAACAGGCATTCGAGATGTTTCTGGCTGGGGTGATTAACCCAACATCCGTGGCAGACCTCCTCCCAATACTCATACAATGCAATATTAAGCAGATGGATGACAGCTGTTTTAAACCTGTCTAGGAACACCGATGATCCCACACCGTGTGAACAGAGACCACCAGTCACCCCACTGAATAAAGAAAAGGGTTTTTTAAACCATGAGTCATATTCTTGAAAAGTGAGAGGGTACGGGTGTACTCTCCTTTCTTCACATCCTCTACCCGCATTCACCCTCTCACTATCTTCACAAACACTCAGAAAAATAAATTCGTCTGACTGCCTGTTGAAACGATCCACTTCAATATGATATATTTCTGGACCTGTAGCGCTGACCCATTGTGACACATAATGTGTCTCAGGAAAACCATACTACTAATACTGATCAAGGTCTGAGCAAACGACAACGAAACAGCTTCAAATCTTTTACAGACAAACACCCACTCAATGTTTCACCATCCACAAAACCTGAGCTTACACAACTACCCACACACAGCGTAACTCTACCACAGCTTGTCTTTTTGGCAGTGGTTAAATGGCCATTAGTATAATTGTGATACACTCTGATGATATTGAAGATAATGGACTCAGTGCACTGTAAAAATTTTAATTTGTAGAAAACTCAAACTTTCAAGGCAACAAACTTTGATAAAATTAGAAAAACTGGTCACTTTAACTTCCTTTCAGTTTGTCTACCTTCGAATTTTCACTTCTGTCAGCTTACTAACAAGTTGTAATCCTTATTTGTGCCAAAGAATATAAATTGACATTTTTACAGCATGGAGGAAATGTGACTTTGCCTCACGTTCTTTGCCCTCCACTTTGTCTATTATTGTTTTATAGGTGGAAATCATTCCATACATTATGGCTTACACATATACATGTGTAATTCATATCAGTGCATATGTAATGAATAATTCTGTTTTCTGTGAATGTCAGTCACAGCAGATCAACAGTCTGACCTGACTTCAGCACTGATCAACAGTTCATCATAAACAGGCCTGGAATCCTCAACGAAGAGCACTGATTGGCTCTCACTGTTCTGGTCTTGAGTCCTTAATTAACATGTCTGTGTGACAGTGGAACGTGTGTGCGTGCGTGTGTGTGTGTGTGTGTGTGTCTATGTGTACATGTGTGTTTTTTTGTGTGTATGCTGGCAGAGGAGTGTGAAATTGGCTAATTAACATGACCTCCCTTTGATCCAGGGAGAATACACATATGACATCTGAATTGGGGTGAGCCGTAGGGATGGGAGGTGTTCCTGGAAATTTGTAAGTCTGTGTGTGTGCATGTGTGTGCATGTGTGTGTGTGTTTCCAAGGCTGCCGCAGCTGTGAACACTAGGTTTAACCCTGTGTGATTCTTCTCACTCAAGCTGCAAAACGTAGAAAAGAACAGCCGGCTGGCTTTTTGCTGCATGAGGGTTCAAGGTTAATTCTCACTTCTTATAAGTTGTCATGTAAAATTAAAGGTTAAGCAAAACAGAGCAGAGAAAGGAAAACCACTCTCTTTTGTGTACAAACATCAAATTTGTTTCACGCACTTGCAAAAATAATATTAACAAGCCATGCTGACCATTTATCTTTATTCAACTGCCATGTTTTCCTATGATGTACTGACATACAGTAGGTAATAAAATAGCAATGTTCTTTTTTGAAAAATATTGTATTTTTATCATCAAAAACATTATTTTTTCCAGGGTACAAAATTAATCCTTTGGCAATGAAAACATAAAATAATCAGGATCAGATTTGCACCCACAGCCAAACCCCAGTAGTCATTACTGTGGTCAAAGTCAGACTAAAAATCAATAAATGTTTTTGGTGTTTTATCACTGTGAAATAGCCCATTAACATTGTTTGGAAAGATGGAAGAGTGAAGCAAGACTGATAAGAGGAAACAATGAATTACCAGCTGTGTAAGTGCATAGCTGAACCAGATGGATAAAGTTAAACAAAAAACAGACACATCACACCAATATGTAAGAATCGTATTTACTACAATGTGTTTCATCCACCAAGGACATTATAGAGTCCAACAGCAATCACCACCGTTACTACCCTTATTGTCATTTTCATTCGAATTTTTTTTTTTTAAAACTTAATGTAAAACAAAACGTTTACTTCTGTGTTTCTGTTTCTTATCAAATCATCTTTGACAATATCTTTCCTGGCAAAGTTGCTAGACATTTTCAAAGGATATAGATATTCACTAATATATGGTGAAGTTGTGTATTTCGTAATAATACGAGTGAATAACTTGAAGTCTTTACCAAGTTTCAACTGGGAGTCATAGATTGACATTGAACAAGCAACAAGTAACGTAACTGCTGATGAATACATTTTTAAAGGTCTGTTTGGAGACAAGGACAAGACCTGTTGAAGTTTCTTTTAACTGAAGCTACTAGTGCAGTGCCCATTCAAAACGTGCCTGTACAGAACGGGCCGATTGCTTGGCCTCCAGCTGCTACTTCAACACATAGAAAATCAATATAGTTGATCGGCCACGGTCTTGGAACGTATGAGACAAACTGGTTTTGAACTACCCTCTGCGCTCAACCATGTACCTGATCCCCTGCTGTGTAGACACAACCTGCTGCTGTTGCTGATCTGCTAAACGTGCTGCTCACTCTATGTTTGCACCAAAGATTTGTGCTTTGTCTGTAGTGGCGCTTCACAATCACCACAGTCTCGGAACATATGAGACAAACTGGTTTTGAACTGCCCGTGGAAGTATTTGCTCTGTTTTACACATGTAACTACAGTCATTGTGCTTCCAAATTGCAGGTGACCTACGCTCAACCATGTACCTGAATGCCTCCTGTGTAGTCACTCGCTGCTGATCTGCTGAATGTGCTGCTAACGCTAAGCTTTCTGTCTAGACATGGGGTCTGACTCTTCTTGATTAAAAGCTCTGTTTTCGCTGTCTACTTTTCTCTTTTTAGAGCCCTATCATGACACATAGCCAAAGTGACACATAATGTGACCTAAAGGGAGCATGTAGGGAAAATGAAACGGGTCCAAGAATTGAGCCTTGAGGAACTCCACAGGTCAGAGGAGCATGAATAAGCAAAAATTCAATTCTTTCAGTGCTACACTAGATTCCCCAGCCCAATTCCTCAGATGATCTATGTATCTAAATATTTAGTTTATTGTTTCAGTTCTTAAAGATCCCCTAAAGACATGTTTTAAGATGTATATAAAGTACTCAAACCACAAACCAACCACAACAATCCCCCCAAAAAGTTCAGTTATCTTGTAAAATATTTGATGTCTCATTAGTTTGTAAGCTGTAACACACAGTAACTGTAAAGCACTTTGAGCCACACACCTCTATAAAAGGTCCTATACACATTTATAGCTCCAAAAGTTTGATTGATTGCTTTATTGACTGCATCAGTAGCAGTATTTGTAACTGAAATGCAATATAGATAAATGTCATTTATGTTTCCAGGAATTATTTTACTAAACTTTGCTGTTAGCATCCTAAAACAGTTTTATTTTTTATATTTTCACTTTCATCTCAACTCATCACATTTCACAGCTTTCTGTCCTCCATCTGTACAACTGGACTTGCTCTGTTTTTCTACTTTTTATTTTTCTCTTTAACAGACTATGAAGCTTCGTCATCTGTCTAAGAAATGCTCACTGTTTTTTCCTCCTCTCTACTTTCACCTTCCTTCATCTCCATCTTTTCTTTTTTATCTGCATTTTTCTTCCCCATCCACTTCTTTATCTCAGTCTGTCCATCCTCATCCTGTCTCCTTGTCTCTGTCACATCAGGTATCTTCTTCAGTCTCTCAATGTCTCTCTCTGGTTTCTTCTCCTGAGACTCTGTCACACTGACTTCCCTGCTCCTTCTGTCTTTTTTTCTTCTTCTGTTTATCTCTTATGTTTTCTCCACCTTTACTCTCTCCTTTTTTCTCCTCCACCTCCCCCCCACCTCCTCCTCCTCCCTCATCTCTCTTTCTGTTCCCCTCCATCACCTCCCGGGTAATGACAGGGGGGACAGGTGGAGACCAGACCATCGCTACCACCAGTCTGCGAATTTGTGTGTGTGTCTGTGTCATTTACACACACACAGATGGTGGACAGGGGTCCCTGCCGGCCAGCCTGTCTGTCTGGTGATGGGGTGTTGTTGTTGTTGAGTGCACTCAGCCACACATGATTAGCTAGACAAACACACACACACACATGTATTCCCCTCTACGTAGCACATATGGGGCTCAGCACCAAAACAAGTCACCTGCTATTCCAGTCACACACACACACACACACACACACACACACACACAGTACAAAGTAAGGATCAGAAGGCTGTGGGACTGTCAGTACTGATTATGCATCATTTTGTTTTGTGTGTCTCTGCTTTATGTAACAGTATAAGTAAACCATTACAACTCAGTATTTGAAGTCCATTGTGTTACAAACATTTATGACACATTTGTGATATTTTCTTAAATGTGACCCTCAGAAAAGCATCAGAAAATTATAAAGATTTATGCTTAATAAAATAATATAGAGACTAATTAGCCACCTTATTTATGTTTTGTTTATGCCATTTCATTTCTGTTCCATTACATCTGAACATGGATGTTGATGGGGCCCTATCTGACAGATAATAGTATCTTATGTGAATGTGGGAGTTATATTATCTAAAAACAACTTAGTTATGGTGGACATTTGTCTTGGGAGAAAAATAATATTTATTTTATCACTTTTGTCCAAATTCCACAGGCCGAAAGTATGTGGACACCCAGACATTATACCTATATGTGATTGTTGAACATTCAGAAACCATTAATCTGTTGCTATAACAGACTCCATTCTTCTGGTTTCAGGCTTTCTTGCAGATGTTGAAACCTGGCTCCCCTTCAGCCACAAGAGCATTGGTGAGGTCCAACACTGATGTTGGGTTTACGGTTTAAGGTGTTGGATAGGGTTGAGGTCAGGGCTCTGTGCAGGCCAGTCAAGGTCTTCCACACCAAACTGTAAAAACTATTTCTTTATGGAGCTGAGTTTGTGGTGTGTGTGTGTGTTTGTAATTTGAGTAATTTGAGATAAGAAGGGGAAGGTCATTAGTTTGTAACCTTCATACAACAAAGAACATAAAAACTGGTATGGGAAAACTGGCCTGACAGGAAGATGAGGGAGACTGATGAAGAAGTATCTCTATATTTCTGCTCTCCGCTTTGATGATGTGCTCCATCGCATTTTTCCAAGCATCGGTAACCATGACACACTCATCAATGAGCAGGTGCATAACACTTGATGACATGTGTCACCTTGATGTCAAATCTTTTGACATATCAGACAACACGTTTCTCCTGAAATAAAGGGCAGCAGTGTCCTAGAGTTTGGAGAGGTGAAAGTGCCTTTTAGTAATGTACATAACTCCCCTTGTGGAGCTGCTACTGCCTAGTTTGAACATGTAACTGTGACTTGGGTTAAAAAGAAAAGTATAAAATAAATTAAGCTTCATGGTGTTTTTTTATTATAATTGAATTTTTGAATTATTGTTGCTCACATGAAATAGATCAATGTAACTGTCTACATTGGTGAAATGGAGTTTATTAAATATTTGCCTTTTACATTTGATGCTAAGATAAGTGTCCTCACCATCTCATCTAGTATTTCTGACACTTTATACTTCTACTCCAGTATAAAAACAAGTGAACGTTGTATTTTTTACTCTACTATATCTGAACGCTACTGCTGTACTGTAAGATTTTTAATACAAATATATGATCAGCTAAAACATCTTTACAGAGTGAACCAGTTTCTGTAACACTATAATCCAATGACATGATATATATTCATATGTATTTGAATTATTTAAATGTAAGACATGTAGTGGAGTACTTTTACATTGTACTTTAAGGCGTATTCCAATTATTTAGAATGCAGTTTCAATAAAGTTGGAGGACATACAAAAAGCAGAATTGTTTTTTTTTTTTTAAAAAGGTAAAAAGTGAAGCAGCAGAGGCTGAGATATCCTGACTAACTGCATTTACTTTCATTAAATCTTCTAAATGCCAACATCTTCCAAACTCCACACTCCCAGTTTGTTATGTAGACTTTGAGTTATAAATTTGCAGTCTCTGAGCCCAGGCTGAGATAATGTTGATCATGAGTTATTTTCTCAGACTTCACATAGCCACAGAAGACGGTATACAACTGTTAAACTAATATTCATGTGTAAAAATTGGGGGAATGCCCCTTTAAATACTTTAAATGCTTCTTCCACCACAGTACAGCAGCAATTAACTGCATATTAATGACACTAATAATTTTAGTATAACTTCCCGAAATCCTGAAATGTCTTTCGGATTTTTACTGCAACAGGACAAGAATGACAATGCATGTGTGTGTGTGTGTGTGTGTGTGTGTGTGGGTGGGTGTGTGTGTTTGTGTGTGCACAGCTCCTATCTCTTCTCTCCACAGTACATCAGCAGGAGCTGTCAGATCAGCATCAGGCCTTGCCAGTCAGATTAAGGATGTTACAACAGCAGCATCCTGTCCAACATCCGAGCAGCTGCAGATAGATTACACACTCTCTCTGTTTATCTCCCCTCTGTCTCAGTCTCTGTCTCTGTCTTCTGCGTCTCTGTAGGACACTGCTGCTCTGTCGGCTCGGGTCCCAGGGTCGAATGGAGGTGAGACTAGCTGAGTGGAGAGGTGAGGGGACAGGTGGCGCGACGCCACAGTTTCACCACAGCCACCAATGATTCATAGGTAATGAAAACTCCCATTACATTATAAAATAAATTCAGAAGTCTGTGCCAGGAGGTGCACAACTGGAGAGACTGTGCTGGTTAAGAGGAATTGGACAAGGTGGAAAGGTAAAGCATATTTTACAGTTTTATTACCACTCATAAAATCATGTTGACGCCTCATTTAGCTGGGATTAATTAACCTCTTACTCTCTGCCAGACACACCGGTGACTTTATCTTCCATCCAAGTTTCCAAAGATAACAAATATATTAAGTTGAATTTTGGGGAAATGTGTAAAATAATGACACACAAGACATCTAGAGTACGGCTAAAGTAAGACAAGTAAAGTCTGTCCTTTGTTTATTTTAATGACAGCCTGGAGTATATTTAATACCTTTGCATCACATAAAAAGGCAGATCTATTTATACCACAACCCATTGCTGAACCTTACTGCCATGTGAGTTTGTAAGACTTTAGTGTGTAACGTGAAGCTGTTGTGATTCTTGAAGCTCCATCGTGAGGAAACATGATATTCCTGCCAGTCTGAAAAAAGGAGTGGAGGGCAGAAAACTATGCACGGTTACAGCACAGATGGTTTTACAGAGCGTGACACGATCCTGTGAAGGTCACCCATCCATGTAAGTAATATGCCATCCATGAACACAAACACACACACACACACACACACACACACACACTCTGACAAACACACACAGTGCAGGGCAATAATACATACAGAGTATCGGATAAGAGCATGAATAAATCCATAAACATGCTGCGAAATATGAGATGAATATATGACCCAACAGAGTGAGTGCATGGTCATAAACACATTGAAATCTGGATGATGTATATATACACACACACATGCACAAACATATACACACACATACACATACATGCACCCACAAACAGAACAGCAAAAGTTTCTAAACAGTGATGGATGATCCTTTACTAGCAGTGTGTATCTATATGTATCTGGATACATAGTCCACAGTCCAACACAAAAACAATAGATACATTTGTAACAATATGATACACTGCGATACAAAGCCGAGTGGATACAATTCACCTGCAATTAGGAATTGATATTTTTACTTTTTTAATAAGTGTGACTAAAATAAACTATGAATTATTATTTATTTATTATTTCAAATACTAAATCATAAATACTCCAGAAAAGTATGTCTTCTGCCACACTGCCAGTAGTAAACATGGGCAGTGATACACTGGATAACTTTTTAGCCTCTAGCCTTTAGTTTACCTCAGTCTCTGGGTCAGTGTCATCCCTCTGAATAACGTTGTATAGACTCATGTTCCTGTGAACAAAATGAGGGAGGTGGCACCAAATGAGTGGGATGTGGGTTTTTTTTTTGTTTTTGTTGTTTGTTTGTTTTTTGTTTGTTTGTTTGTTTTGTTTGTTGTCCTATTGACTTGCATGCAGTTTTCATCTGGTTTGATTTTCAAAGCCTTACTGGTCAGCAGTGGTGGAAAGTAACTAAGTACATTTACTCAAGTACTGTACTTAAGTACAATTTTGAGGTACTTGTACTTTACTTGAGTATTTCCATTTGGTGCTACTTTATACTTCCACTGCACTACATTTCATCTGGCATGATATTAAGTTGCCTTTATTAGTTAGTCTGTCTTTGTTCTTATTTCAGTTCTCACACAGCTTACTCAGTCTTAGTTATTAAGAGGATTGTGTTTTCTGGGTTTGTTGTTTTCTGTTTGCTCTATGTTTCCCTTCTGTGTTCCTGCACTCCTCCCCAGCCAGCTCTCCCCTTCACACCTGCCCTGTATCAGCCTCATCAGCCCTGCCCTGCTCCCTATGTTCCCCCAGCCAATCAGCTCTTTTCTTGTTCTCCTGTTCCACCTGCACTGCATCCCCTCGTCAGTTTAGTTTGTATTTTAGTCCTGGTTTTCAGTTCACTTTTTTTGGATCCTCTGTTCAGTCTGCTCTGCTCGATTCTGTTCTGTTCTGTTTCTTCGGTCTTGTCTTGTGTTCAGTTTTGCTCAGCTCAGCCAGCTTTTTGTTTTTGCCTGCAGTCCCACAATAAAGAACTTTTTCATCAGCCTCGGTCAGCCTGCAGTCTCTGCATTTGGGTCCACCTACTCCGCTACTCATAACACTCAGATTTATTTGGTGACCCTTTGGAGGGGCCCAAACCCTAGGTTGGGAACCACTGGACTAAACAACTAAGTTTATATAAAGTAGTTGAAACTAGCTCCACCTCCAGCAGCTACAACAGTAACATGCTGCTTACACACTGATGCTTCAGTATTAATAATCTACTGATGTCATATATAATAATATATCAGTCAGAGGGACCAAACCACTACTTTTACTGCAGTACTTTATGTACATTTTGCTGCTAATACTTAATAATGCAATTTTTCTGGCAGGACTTTTACTTGTTATGGAGTATTTTTACATTGTTGTATTGGTACTTTTACTTAAGTAAAGAATCTGAGTACTTTCAGTAAGGCAAAAATGCTGCAAAACTATGACAAACCAGTAGAAACCTCAGTTGTGTCTCCAGCATTCAAATCTCCTACCAACTGTCTCTTAATACAATATTCTAATTAAGAGTGTCTCCTAGAACCATGTATTCACCCCAAACCGTCATGGTATGCACCTTACTGTTCGGTGCATGCAGTCATACGAAGAATACACTATGACCCAAATAATTACTGTCAAAATAGTTCAATTTGTGTATTTAATTTTGTAAAGGACAATATTCTTAAGTTAGATTAGTTAGCCAGTTAATATAGCTAACGTTACTCAACTAACGTCACTATAACACACTTAACTTCACCCACCCCACGGGGATGTTATAACAAAAAGTCGCATTGGTGGTTTTTGCCTGAAAATTGTTGAAGTCAACCTCTATCATACAAAGTACTCCAAATCACCTTCATTGTATTGTTATTTCATTTATGTTACAAACTCAGCTATAACGATGTTATGACTGAATTTGGGTATTAATCATTTAACCAGATTTCACCCTTTACTTTGATAATCTAATTATTAATTGGGATAACAAAATTTAGGATTAATCATTTAAGAGACTGAATCAGTGAATTGGTTATAATTTCCCTGTCTTCCAGGATGGTGCCCCTAAGGTGGATTTAATGTGAATTAAATCCTATTCTTAATAATCAATTATTAACAATTTCTGATAACCAAAATTAATCTGAACAACTGTGACAACTACAGAGTGCTCCCCCTTTTTTGTGCAGCGACACTGAGCACTTCTAGTTGAAAATCTCTGAACTTTTCAGAAAAGTGCTGGTGTTGTCACTGTCGCTCCTTTTCAGGTGACCAATCATATATTAGATGGGGTGTCCTCCGGTTGGTGCTCATGGTGAAAAAACAACGTCAAACAAATAGATAGTAGCCTAAAAATAACAAATAGATAATAAAAAGCAAAGGGGTGATGCTTGTCTATCATGCAATGGCAGTTAGAGTAGTAATATGTTGTCAAGATATTGTTGTCAGAGAAACAAAACCCATGCGCAGCACTTCATCAAACAAAAAACACTATATGGACACATGCCCTAAATTAGTAGCAAGATGTGTGTGTGTCCCAGCATATTTTATGATACTGCTGCATGTTTTGAAGACTGCAAATCTAAACATCAGGCAGCGGTGAACATGGTGGTACCGACATTTCTTTCAGTATGAGCATGTGGAATATGCAAATACAAGTCAAGGTTCTGCATTCAAATATTTACAAAAGTAAAGGTATTATCAGAAAAAAATATATGGTATATCAAAAATAAAAGAGTGGAGAATTCAATACTTTCAGGCTATACTTTCAGATAAAGTGAATAAGCAAAAAAAGAAAGAAACGAGCAAAGAATGACCAAAGTAGGGAGAGGGAACAAAATGAAATACAGTATCTGAGTATCAGTTTGAGTTTTAGACTGACAGTGAGGACGTTTCTGAAAAGTAAATACTTTTTTTTAGCTTGAGTGTTCATTCTTGTCTTTGCAAACAGCAGTTTGACAAAACATTCTTAACTCAAGGTCCACTTGTCCAAGATTTCTTTTAGAGCTTTTCAGCTGCGTCTAGAGTGTGTTTAGTTGTCATGGAGATGATACAGTTATCACATGAAATAAGTATAGTACTTTTGGCACATGATGACGTGTTCGTACGGGGGAGAGATCACAAAAGGTTTGTCTGGTCCTCACTTTTTCGAAAGGCTATTTGCATGTAGTTGTGAGTCCTAGACAGACAGACAAGAACAGACATATCTTACTCTCTCTTCCTCGCTGCCGCCTCCTGCCAGTGTTAATAAGTGACACCTTACTGCTCTTCCCAACCACACACTTCTGGTCAGCCACAAAAACAACATTTCTGAATAGACAAGATACACTCTCCACTAACATATTCCACAGTATGGCAGATTAGTTGTAAAGAAACAGGCTCAAATTGATCACTAAGTGGTGAATTACATTTGTTGTGTGCCATAAATGTACAGTAAAACCAAAACAATAAGCTGAGAGAGGCTAAAAAGCTCTGTAGAGCTGCAGAATTCTCTCTGGCTTTGTCACTGTGAGTAACCTCTTTAACATTACATATTTGATTTATTGTTAACATACAGTAGGATTAGTGGAGCTTTAATGTGTAAAAATCAGGCAAATTCGCCTTTAAGTTTACTGGCAAGGGAGTATTTCATATTAATGAGCATCCTCATAAGTATAGAAGAACAAAAATGTGTGTTCAGGCTGTGAAAGGCGTCCCAGCCACCGTCCATGCTCCTCCTCTGGGTCCATGAATAATGCAGAACTCACATTTTCATACCACTTCCTCTTCCCTCCCTCCAACTCTCTTTCTCCTCCTCCTCCACCTCCTCCTCATCCTCCCCCTGTGCTGTAGTAAAAATAGAACCACAGACCTGCAAGCTTTCGCTCTGGTGTTTACACCATCATGACCCTCCCCACTGCTCTCTCTCTCTCTCTCTCTCTCTCTCTCCTGACAGTAGGGTTATTACTCTCATTCATCTCAGCCTGTTCTCTCTATCCTCCACGGGAGCCAGAGAGCAGAAACAAGAGAAGAGGGTGTCGGGCCAGACTGGGAGCAGAGAGAAGGTCCTCAGGTAGCATATAGATGCTTCATCTCCATATCTTTATTATGTGTCTCATAAAAATAGCCACTCGCCTCCTCTCGCCTCCCACTCCTCCTCTGCATGTACTCTGTCTCTGCTCAGGAGAAACTAGGAGCTGCTCTGCCCAGACATTAAATGTAGAAACTAGGATGCACAGACAGAAAAATGAGATGACTGCTCCATCTCTGTGGATGCAAAGCAGTAATAAAGTTCCTTATCAGTGACTGTATACAGTCACCAGGGGTGTAAGAGAAGGACAACCAACGGAAATTCACTTTATCTATGTTTTTATTCAGGAAAGTGAATGTATTCACCTTTTTACGTCAGAAATATTCATCACATTGTAAAAGCTCATACTCAAATTTAGTGAAATCAAGAGGTTTTTTTTAAAATCATTAACTTAAAGTAAATGAATAAGTATGTCAGTTTTAAGTTGAGAACTTATGTCTTATTTTGGGTGTTTGCATTTGGCCATTGTTTCTATTATGATTACCTTTTTCTATAACATATAAGTATGAATAATGTCTTGTCCTGCAGCTAAGCTTGTTGAATGAGCCACCAAACAAATATTTACCGCTAACGCCAGTTAGCAGGCTAGGTAGTTAATTAGCTGCCCAGCTGTAGCACATTAAACAGCATATAAATGTACCTGCAAATGTCCCTTCAGTCCTGTTAGATGCCAGTTTTCATTCAAAAATAAAATGTATATTATTTATTGTGTCTTAAATGCTTCATTCATTAACATATAAAACTCCTTCATGGATCATTTACTGTACATCTTTGAACTTACTCAACATTTGATATAAATAAGCTATTTAAACTATGAAACGGTTATAACAGCTTCTACACAGCAGAGATCAGTCTAGTTTGTGAATACTCATATTAGGTTTTAAGTGAGACAAAGAGGAAAATTATAAGAAATGGATACACTCCATCGAGAAAGGTCTCTGCTGTCTTCTTCTCATGTCTCCTCCTTCACTCTTTTAAAGGTCACAGTGGGAATATGAAGAAGCTAGATGAAGCAGACAAAATGAGTGTATTGGATCGTCCTCCTATGATCCATATTGAAGAGGTGTTTGAAGCGAGGCTCCTGCTGCAGGATTCCCTTGACACAAACACATCATAAAGCAGACTTGTGGCTGAGAAAGACAGTATGTCAAACTGTGACTTCAGATATGTTGGTACAACTCTCGATGAGTGTGTTTGTGTGCTGTGCTGCAGACAGAGGAGCGTAAACCGTTAAACCTCTGACAGTCTGCCACTGTTTGTACCCATAAATCAGTGCAGAAAAAGAAGAGAGGGAGAGGCATGGTAGACATGGAAGAGAGAGGGTGAAAATAAAATAACAAATAGGGCAAGAGACCCAAATCTCTTTCAAGGTGACAATATTTTTGAAAAAGTGTACAGTATGTCATACAAAATATGATAATAGATTGGTGCGATGGGTGTTGTCGCAGCTTAGTCACAGCTCATGGAGTGCTCAGCTCAGTTAGATGTGTAGGTGATCTTTGATATCATTTCAAGGCTACTTTCTTGCCTTTTGTTCTGTCCCAGTTTTGTATCTGTCTGATGAATAAAGAGGACCCTCGAGCTCTTCAAATTGTCTCTGACATACAGTTTTCCAAACTTTTTGTCCAGTAGTGTCCATTTTAGTACAGTGGCAGCTAGGAACATAATAGACACAACACTACAAGGGCAAATTATGGGATGTGAATTTATATTCTTACATTTTTTTCTTGAACGATAGTTTGAACTCCAGAAAAAAGTGACAGCCAAAAAAGTGTACAACACTCTTTTAGTGTACATACTACTTAGACAGAGTAGTATGTAAAAAACTGGCTTTTCTGCTGTTTGTGTCTGTTTTGGAGTAGTTCAAGGGTCTAATGCCATGCATATATGGACATGGACATTGTAACGGACATGAGCTGATGACAAATTAAATGACCAAATACGCTGTTTGACCGGATGCACTCCAGAACAACACATAGGAGCGTTTACTAATCTGGCGCCCCGAACAGCAGTAATCGGCAGGACCATTTGTCTGTGCCTTACAAAACCCTAACAAATCACTGTTTTTCAATCTATTTTAAACATATCTGTGACATTTTATTCACTAAAATTTATTTAGATTTCTCTAAATCCATCTTTCCTCACAGCCCAGAATCCCCTCTGTCCTCCAGCAGGCTGTTTCAGAAGCTATTTACATAAAAGTCAGCATTGTTAATGACCACCTACTCTGATTGGCTGGAGATGTGGCCCACACATTCACCCCCAGCCAATCGGAATACAACCTAATGAATAATGCAAGTTCCCTTCCGCTGCATCTTCACCTGAAATGGCGCTGGGCTCGTGCTAAAGCTTCCTTCATAACTGATTTGACTTTCTGTTGTGACGTACTGACGGGTTCCACCTCAACGCTGCAAATTTCAAAATTTCAAATAATAAAAAGACAGAAACGATAGAATTGAGTAGGGCCCACCATCACGCTAATCCACCCAAAAAATTGTATTCACTGTTTTATAGTCGCTCCTTCTCCAATTATTGTGTATGGGGAAAATGCTTTTTGGGCCAGTGTGCATCACGTAACAGAAATTGTAATTGCCCCATTGTGTCAAATTGGCTTCACAGCCTGGCGCTGTTCCTGGGGACTTATAACCATCATCCACCCCACCTCTTCCAAATGAGGAAATTTGTCAACTGATATAGACATCATCTCATTACAATCTTGGAAAGTGAGAGGATTCCTGAGGAGTGGAAAAGAAGTATACTGGTCCTGATTTTCAAGAATAAGGGTGATGCACAGTACAGAGGAATAAAGTTGATCAGCCACAGCATGAAGTTATGGGGAAGAGAAGTGGAAGCTAGGTTGAGAGGAGAGGTGATGATTAGTGAGCAGCAGTGTGGTTTCATGCCAGGAAAGAGCACTACAGATGCGATGTTTACTTTGAGAATGTTGATAGAGAAGTATAGAGAAGGTCAAAAGGAGTTGTCTTTGTGGATTTAGAGAAGGCATATGACAGGGTGCCGTATGAGGAGGTGTGGTATTGTATGAGGAAGTCAGGAGTGGCAGAGAAGTACAGACGGGTGACAAATTAAAGGAAAAACTGGTACAGGTCTGAATGCTTGACCTCTACAGTGAGGGGATCTGGTGGCTCTGTTAGGCATGGTTTGGGTCTACTTGTCCCCTTAGAGGGAAGGGTCACTGCAAATCAATACAAAGCTGTTCTGAGTGATCACCTTTATCCTGATGAAATATTTCTATCCTGATGGGAGTGGTCTCTTCCAGGATGACAATGCCCCTATTAATAGGACACGAGGGGTCACTGAATGGTTTGATGAGTATGAAAATGATGTGAATCATATGCTTTGGCCTTCACAGTCCAGATTTCAACCTAGTTGAACACCTATGGGAGATTTTGGACCGACATGTTAGATAGCGCTCTCTACCACATCATCTAAACACCAAATGAGGGAATATCTTTTGGAAGAATGGTGTTCATCCCTCCAGTAGAGTTCAGAGACTGTAGAATCACTGCCAAGGTGCTTTGAAGCTGTTCTGGCAGCACGTGGTGGCCCAACACCTTACTAACACACTATTGTGTCATTTTTCTCGGGAGGACAATCTCATTTAAACAGATTTCGCTTGCTGATGAATATCACTTTCCACAATGTTTTTTGTTTTATGAATACAGTCTACTGTCTGGTGATTTCCTCTCATGCAGTAGCATCAATGGTTCAATGGTTTTCAATGTTGTTCTCCTTTTCTCTGTAAAAATACTTAAATGCTACTCACATCCCTTTTGCTCTGAACCATATTATTTTTGAGAGTAGATGAGAGTGCCAGAGTGGAAGAGATTCAAATAGGCCACTTAGGTGCACTTCCACCAGTGACTAAGAAACTGTGATGCAGCAAATACACTGTGGAGACTCCAAATCCATGGCTTTATTTGAAAGGGAAACAGAACAAAACCAAATAATTTGAAAGAAAACATACATTATAACAGACTGAAACATGCTGATACCAGTGATGTGAGAGTATCAAAGTGCTGTTTTCGGACCCTTTGTGAATATGAAGCATATTGCAGACAGACTGTCACACCTTCTCTTTGACCGTTTCCCGTGGCAGGTTTCTTAAATTACCCCCTGGACATTCTGCTGTCTCCAAAGCTTTTCAAAGAGCTTTAAGTTTGGCATTTGATTCCCTGCTCTCCTTTTCTTTAGATTTGTCTGTTTCTTTTTTTTTTCTTCTCTCCTCTTTCATGCAGAGCATCTTGGCTGCTGAAAGGGAGTCCACAGTTATTCAATGTGAAGGGGGATGGCATGCTGGCAGAAGAGGAGGGGAGAAGAGAGGAGGGGAAATATAAGTGGAAGCGAAAGGAAAGGAGGACAGGAGACAAGGGGACAATAAGAAAAGAGATGAGATAGAAGGAGGGGAGGAGAGAAGAGGAAACAAGGTGGGGTGATAAAAGAGGAGAGGAGAAAGTGAAGGAGTAGAGGAAACAAGGAGAAAAAAAGTAGAAACAAGCACATGAAAAGAGAGGAAAGTACATAAAAGAAGAGGATGGGAGAAAAAAGAAATGGATAGAAGAAGAAAGAAGAAGAAAAGAGAGGACAGGAGGAGGATGAGAAACCAGTCGTTCTTTACCCAGGGGGGAGGCACAGCGGGGGGTGGGGGGGTGCTGGGCTGTTCATCCCTCTCTCCTCCAACTGAGCCTCCTTCCTCAAGGTCAATCACACACACACACACACTCAGGCAGGCAGGTTGGCAGACATGGTACACACCAAGACACACACACACACACACAACACACGCAGGCAGGCAGGTTGGCAGACATGGTACACACACACACACACACACACACACATTCAGTCGAGCTCAAGTAGAAAAGACGCCTTCTGCCTGCTTTTCTCTCTGATTTTCTGTACCAACCAGCCAAGTCTCAGTCAACCATCTGGAGATAGAAACACCATTCTTCCCACACACACACACACACACACACACACACACACACACACACACACATTGTGTATTTATGATAATAGACCAAATGCCTCTATTGATTCTTTCTCTTTCTGTGTCTGTCTGTGAGTGTGTCTGCATGTAGGATCAGTTTTATTTCTACATAGAGAACAATCTTCCCTCCCCCTCTAACATATTCCTCATCTCCTATATTGGTCCAAATCTCACTATTTCTCCATTTTAGTATGTGATGTACGGTCTGTTATTGACTTCTAAAAATCTTACTTTCATAGCCTTTCCTACTTTGCCCTTGTTTTGAAACATAAACACCTAAAATAAATAAATAAATAAAATGCTTATACCTTCAGAACCACCCTGATTATACACACAAACAAGATCTTGCCAGAAAGGTAGCTTTCACAGTTTCTTGTGAAAGTGTCAAAAACACACTAAGTGTTATTGAAACTGAGCAGCAGGGGTCTGAATCTGGTGAAAAAAAAGAAAAAAAAATTGTCAGCCTAAAACACAGAGCACAAACACAGAGGTACTATTGTTCATGAAAATTGTAAAACGTGAACATGTGAAATATTAGGTTGGCAGTAGAATACTCACCTGTTTGTCCCTGTATTAGCTTCCTGCCTCTTTTTGAAAGCAATATTACAATTTTGTATATATGACTGTATACAGTCACAATAATTTTAGACACTATTACCTCATTAACACCTGTAACTAACATGATCTGAATCTGGATATTTTATTGAGATCAGGAAAAACTCATGTTCATGCAGCACACATTGCATTGTCCTCTATTTTTCTTCTATTATATTATTGTATGTATTGATTTTCTCAGTCAATAGAGATTCAGTCGTAATTATTGTTGTGATTATTGTTGTGTTTGTTTTAGTTGTCATTGTTGTGATGTGACGACACATCTACCTGACCAATCATAATCAACAGCACTGCCAGCAAACCCCTGAAAAGACTTGGAACTTGCATTTAGTATCGCCTCCTGAGCAGTGCTCAAATTAAGTTCCAGAAAGTCGTCAGTGGCAGCAAATACAGAACCTGTGACACTGGCTACGTGTTATTTTTTGTTACGTTCCTGCAGTGGAAAAGGGCTATTAGTAAGTGCATCCAGAACAGTGTCAATACTTTTTGTCATACAGTAGATTCTCCAAATGTCCAGACCTACACTGGAGGGATAAACACATTTCTCCACTCGTAGTTTTGACAATGTAGTGGAGAGTACTGTCTAACATGACCCTCCAAAATCTCCCATAGTTAATCAGTTGGGTTGAGATGTGATGACATATTCACATTATTTTCAGTCATCGAACTGTTCAGTGAGCCCTTATGTAAGCATGTCTTATGTTTCTCCGCTCATTTATTGTTTTTTTCCGTTAATTTGTCGCCTGTAACTTTCTTCAGCTCACTATGACTGCAGTATTCCTACAGCTTATGGTGATTCAGAATTTTGAAATTACAATATAGCATTTAAGCAGTGGCAGAAAAAACAGCTTCAGTGGTGTTCCTTGTTTTATGTAATTAAGTGAATGTCAACTGGTTGACGACTATGGAAACAAGCAAAAATCAGCATTGTTTAAACCTCTAATGGGACATAAAGAACAGACCCCCCCCCCCGTAAAATATTCCTCCTCTCCTCTTCAGGTCAAAATTGCTGCCCCCCCCCCAACCTCTCAACCCCCTGTCTCTCCAGGGTTTTTTTTTATATCTGGCTGCAAATTCATTGCTGTTCATTACCCAGGCAGGGTCAATTCCCCAAACAATGTGTTTGGTGTCACAATAAAAAGGGTGTTTTTTATGGCATGTAGCAGTAAAATGCTATTAAACAGATAAAACACCGGCAACGAGCATCAGGAGGATTATAAAAGGAATTGCCTTGATAAACTCCACATATCTGTGCGATGACACACTAGCAGCTCTCTTCTCTCTGTAGCTGGGGAGGAGGGGGGAGGCAGACACTAAGGAGCACATGGTCAGAGGGTTTACACAGCTCTACAGCGCCACTATGGGGGGAAGTTAAAGACTTTCTTTCTGCCTTTCTGTTCTGTGTCAAGCTCTGGGTCCATGAAAGAAATAGGAAAATATTATCAGATTATATGTGATGTTTTCCAGTCTGAGGCTTGAAAGGAGAAGGAGATGGAATTAAAAAAAAAAAAACAAACTATACTTCAGAGAGAAACATTTTGCATCTCAGTTGTAAAAGCTGCTACATTTTCAGGTCTTAATGAAGCAATTGATTTCTCAGTATCAGTGCAGGCTCTTTGTAGAAATCCTTTCATAATCAGCCAGTTGGTGCTGTTTTAGTTTGTGTTGCATTTTTTGGATTGCAGTTTTTCTTGTACTGCTGTGTACATTATAGTGATTTGTCACATTTGAATGAGAGTTTTGTACTGTGGTCAGACAGACCATTGGCTATCAACATATATATATATATATGTATATATGTATATATGTATATATGTATATACATGCACAAGTGTTGATCATTAGTTTATAGTACAATTTAAAGACACCCCCCCCCCCCAAAAAAAACTCATATTTTCAATGAGCACAGAGAAACTTCCCACTTTCCACAGCAGATGAATGTGAAAACAGCTTTCCAGTGTAAAACTCATACTCATACTGCTCATACATCATTCTGCATGTGAAGCTCAAACATCCAACTGTAGGAACAAGAAGAAAAACAGATTTTTGAGTGGAAGGGGACTTTTCTTTTTATCTCTGCAGTTGAGTAGTAAGGAACATTGCACTAGGGTTTCAATCCCTATAAATGAGACACTTCAGCAGCTATATCTTTTGGTTTAATTCTTACTATTTTTATATTTGTTATCAAAGGTATGTATTCCAGTGCACAGAATATTCTGCAGATGTGCATTAAATTGGTGTTATGCTGCCTCCTGGTGGTTACAGTGAGACTGGCATTACCAGTATTTGTCCAGAAAACAGTCAAACAAACAAATGTCCCTGTTAATGTACATGTGTATGTGTACACAGACACTGAGGCACATGTGGACAGATGAATAGTGTTGAGTAGTGTTTGTGTAGAGGTTGTTTAGTGATCTCCTTAAACCTTATATTCCATCTCTAGCTCTCAGAATGCAGAGCTCCTGTGTGTCCCCAGAGTTAAAAAGTCAGCAAGCAGCAGGGCCTTTTCCTATCAGTCCCACTTTTTATGGAATAATCTCCCTGCTGACATCAGATAATCTGCCTCCACTGAATTTCAATGAATTTATCAAGCTTTACTGACTAAAAACTTTGTCTGTCCTGCTGACAAGATTATTGATTATTGCAACTGTTCTGATAACCATTGCATCTCTCTAACCCTCTGTTTGTTGCCCACAAGCACATGAGCATCCGAGCTGTGTGCCCCTCTCTCTCTTTTCTCCCTATTTACTCCTCCTTGTCCTCTGTTTTATCTCAGGCGTTTCTTTGCTGGACCATCGGCTGTCCTCTACTTCACTGGCTGTTGGTGCTATTTCCAGAGGTTTTGCTTCTGGTTCCTCATCATGCAAGAGATTCAGCCCTGGTCTCTCCCGCCTGTGTGTGAGTTATCAATCCATCTAGCCTATAATTATGTCATCTTGTTTGTCCAATGTTGTATTTCTGTAATTTAGCTTTCTTGCTCTGTTCTGTACACACATCAAATATTGCACATCTGTCCGTACTAGGAGACAGAAGTCCAATAGATCCTCAGGAGAGGGATCCTCCTCTGTTGCTCTTGCTGAGGTTTCTTCCATTTTTTCCCTGTTAAAGGTTTTTTTAGGGAGTTTTTTCTTATTTGAATCAAGGGTCTAAGGACAGAGAATGTTGTATTGCTATGCAGACTGTAAAGCCCCCTGAGACAAATTTGTGATTTGTGATATTGGGCTATACAGACAAAAACTTAACTTGACTTGACCAGTGCTGATTAATGGTCTCTCTCTGCATTTCCTGTTGGAATCTCTACTATCTCTATCAAATAAAGACTAAATATCTAAATATATATATATTGAAATAATTCTATATTAGTGCATGAGCCAGATGGTGTCACGGTGGTGTAGTGGTTAGCACTTTCACTTCACAGTAAGATGGTCCTGGGCTCTAACCTGCTGGGCATGTACTACCTGTGTCTGCGTGGGTTTCCTCCAGGTGCTCTGATTTCCTCTCACAGTTCAAACACATGACTACATTCCCCATGCATAGGTGTGAATGAGTGTCTAGCAACCTGTCCAGGGTGTTCCCCACCTCTCCCCCAGTGTGAGCCAGGATGTCTCCAGCCTCTAAACCATGAACATGAGCAGGTATGGAGCACTACAATACGAACCCCACACATTTCCTGCTCCCTGTTTCCTGCTGTAACCTGTTACAATGAAAGCTTGTTCCTATATGATTGAGCTTGTAAACCATAATTCAAGATTCTATTGAGGTAACTACATTAATTTACTACATTTGCAGATTAAGATTACAGATAGAAAATGTTTCAACTGATTAAATATGATGCAGTATTATATAAACAGTGAAGCACTATCAGGTTGTTAAAATTATAATTAATTAATAAAAATAATATTAAAATTAACATTAAAATGTTGCTTACATGTTAATGCATCTGTAATAATAATAGTACAAGTAATAATAAAAAATAAAAAATATAACGACTAAAACTTGAATGCAGTACTTTGACTTGTAATGGAGTATTTCCAGTTACATCTGAATATATTATATCTGATTTGAACACTTCCATCACTGGGTCCAGCATGTTGCTGCACATCTTCTCTCTCTCTCTCTCTGCCTCCTAATACAGTTCCCTTTCTGTCAGTAACACACAGTATGGTGAATTGCGTTTTCACATAGCCAACCCAAGAACTTCTTTCAAAATGCCTGGCAAGGCCAATGGGAGTGTTGCAGGGGCTGCAAAAGTCTCTCCTCCTCAGTCTATTTGCACTTCACCTCGCTCAACCTGACTCTTGCAAGACCCTTGCTATTGATTTAATTGTCCAACTGGAGGTGAGCTTGCTCCCTACCCAAGGCATTGCTATCAAGACTTGTTCCTTGTTCCTGTGCTTGTGTAGCTTGGCAACTGCCGAGCAGTCTTCCACCTCACCGGGGAATAGTGGGAGAGATGTATCAGCCAAGGCCACTGTTTTGTTAACCCAGTTAAAGGGAGGACACTTCCCAAACAACGCCTTTCTTATTCGGTTGGAGAGGTGAACTTGCATCCTTAAGCCTTTAAGGGAGCACAGATGCCCAGTGGGATGCAGGCACACTCCACCAGGGGCATGGCTGTGTACTGGGCTCTTTTTAAAGGTGTTTCAGGGGAGGACATCTGCTCCACCACAATCTGGGCTTCTCCGCATACATTCATAAAGTTTTATTGCCTCGATGTGACAGCCAAGGATGTCACTCAGTCTGTGTTCTCAGCAGGAAGGTGATGCGAGTAGCATCACTATTAGGGCTGGATCAGGGCATGATGATATATCCCCATACTGATGTGTTGTATTGAGTGTTATAAGCTGGAGTGCGGAACTTTTGTCTCCCCCTTCTGGCAGTGAGAGGCTCGATTGCCTGACACAGGCATGCAGTACACTCTCATGTTCACCCTGAATGACAGAGATGGCCGGTAAAAACGGATATGTTTTGACGGTCCACCGGCCCACTGGCATTTGTTCCAAAACAGTATGCCCTATGGCCAGTACACCACTGGCCGTAACCTGCTGTTGCGGCTGTAAAATGGTGGATAAATTGATTTGAGTGCAAAATGATTCCTTCCACTATCAGAATTTGATCCCTTCAGTCCTATAACATTTGGAAAGTCTAGAAGAGCTGCACGATTAATGGCCAAACAGCCAGCACAGGAATGTTGCCCCCAACATGAGATTTAAAAACTCCATATACTATGAAATACAGAGAGATTTATCTGGTGGTGATAGGCTTAATCAGCATGGTGTGAACTCGTTTGGCAAGGGCTTAAATGTAACGGACATTCATTTATATGTAAAAGTTCTGCACTGCAGGTTTAAATCTTTGGTCCACCCACATCACAAAACATATATTCTCACTTACACTTTTTGGCTGGAGCGTAACAGGCCAGCCCTACACATCATGGATGTATAAAGAAAACTGGATATAATATCGGAGGCGGGGCCCATTTATTTATATAAAGTTGCTCAGTGGAGCATGAAGCCAAAAATCCCCTTCCCGCTGTAAAGAAATTACCTGGATGAAAACATACTGTGCACGCTCTATGGGCCGCATGCGCCCATGGAGCATGCTCAATAGAGACTTCTGCCGGCTGAGACAGCTAACTTCCGGTTTAGCCCTCCGGCTAACTGAATGGGGATAAAACAATTCAATTGTGCAGCTCTTCTAGACTTTCAAAATGTGATCAGACTGAATGGATCAAATTCTGATAGTAAAACAATTCATTTTGTGGGGGTTGTGATGCTCAAAAAAATGTATCCACTGATTTACAGACATGTCTTTCACAATGTAAGTCTATGGGAAAAAGTCTTTTTGGGCCAGTGTGCATCACGTGACGTTGTAATAACATGGTTTGGCTCCTATGTCAAATTTGCTTGAAAACCTGGTGCTCTTCCTGTATCCAGTTCTCTTTATACATCCATCCTACACATGCGGTTGTCTGTGAGTGAGTGAGTGAGTGAGTAAGTGAGTGAGTGAGTGATGAAGTTACATCATTGGTCGGCCGGCTGAGTGTTGGAGTTTCCCCATTGGCCATTGCTCTTTCAAAATGAAACAGCATGAACAGTTTTCTATTACGTCATCAGCATAGCCCTACTGGCACGGGACTACCATTACCTGGTGATCTCATGTGATTTAGAAATTCCCCCCCGCCCCCACCACGTCTGTGTTTCGTGTGATGCATTCACACGGGATAAACAAAGTCTGTATTTTACTTGAATTTACTGACATTATCTCCCTGGATATGTATGACAACATGACAGGCTGCAAACATTTACAGCTTTGTCTCTAAATGACCTAACTGTGATGGAAACAGAGGACAGCGTGACGCAGAGCGACTGTGTTTGCTGCTCCAAGCTCTCAGCTCCAGTGTTAAATGCAGAGAAATCGGCATAACTTCTGCGTAAACAGACGCATACCAGCGTCTCTACTGTCTCCTCCTCTACCGTTCAGTGTGATCAAGTCTCCAGCTGACAGCGCTGTGAGCAGCCAGCAGGAGAGATGCTCTGTGGTGCGTTTCGATTTTATAACTGAACTAACACCAGGATGCAAGCTTTTTATTTCTCTGACATTTTCACATCACAAATGATGAACAACAGCATTAAAACATGAGTCTTGCAAGTAAAACATGAGACTCATGTAACTGTTATATCAATTTAGTGTAGGTGCACTTTCTGTAACTGCAGTAACTGGACAGAGATAAGCCTCCTGAACTTGCACCCAGTGCTGTCAAAACTTTCATTTATTTCCACCACAGTCTCCAGATGAACATTTAATATCCAGGAATTCACATTATAGACACTACAGCTACCACTGACTATCCCTGTAATGAACTGGCCAAAATTTTGCACACCTGGTCCAGCCATATAACTAGGTTGTTATCTAGTCTTGTTGGTATCCATGCAGATAGTTTCTGTTTTATGTGCAGAGGCTTTGATATCTGCCTCGGTCACCACTATGTCCCAGCTGTCCAAAGCACTAAATTAAGCAAGAAATGGAAAGAAAATCCATAATTAATATTGCCCACTTTGGCCCCCAAAAACTGTACGGCACTGCGCCAAACACGAAACCGCATTCTGTCCCAGTGAGTCAGCCTGTGAATAACTGAGCAGTGCGACATCTGAAGGTGAAGTCAGTGCTTCTCTGAATAAAAATGAACTCAAACCAAGTCAGAAACTTATGTAACTCCAGTATGACAAACATGATCATGTTTCAACGTTACCCAAAACATTAAGTTCCTTACTACAACAGAGATGGAGCATTAATCAATTAATTTTTTTCAAGTTAACTTTGGTTCATCACACTAAATTGCCTGTGCAGTTTACTCAGTCATGATCTTATCAAAGAGCTGCAGGTGCTCTGTTGCAGTGTTTAACCTTTGAATCAGTAAGGTTTTTAATGTGGGGACCCCCACCCACTGCTCCCCCATGCGACCCTGTGAATACCTCTTGCCACCCCATGTAAAATATTCTAGATCTGCTACTGGCCTCCATACAATAGAGATAAAGTTTATTCTGTTTGCTCTGCTGAAAAAACTTTAAAATTACATTGTGAAAATTCAACAGCAACTTGTCTTACCTGAAACAACACCATGGTTATTCTACTCAAGATAATTCACAGACCTTATTGCAAATTGTTAAAGATCCCTGCCAGACATGTTTTACGATGTATATAAAATGTTCTACTTTGAATAATTTCTGTCTAACATAGTTTTCCACAAAAAAGTCCAGTTACTTCATTAAAATCCTTAAAATTGTATCTTCTCCTTCTCCCTCATTATAATTCCAGAATCTCTGAATATGTATATATAATAATAATATTGTTCATTTCAAAAGTTGAACTGCTGGCCAAAAGACATCTACTTCACTGAAAAGTCCAATCAGTGTATGTGCACTGAAGGTTTTAAGTTTCCACATCACACTTGTGTAAGCTGAATACTGAACCACAATTGGATCCAAACTAGTCGATGTCACATTTCATGCTTGAAGGTACACGCCTTAAACTCTGGTCAGGTAACACATTTTTGGTGAGCACAGAAACTTTCTCCCTTCAGCAGAAAAGAAACTGCACAGTGAAGCTCACACATCCAACTGAAGGAACAAGAAAAAACACGTTTTTGAGTGGAGGGGACTTTAAAGACTTTTCTATTTCTTCAGTTCCAATCAAACCTGAATATACCAATGTATTGGGGGGGCTTAAATGACAGATATTTCCCAATATTGGAGACTCAAACCAAAACTAAGCTGGATAACCAGATTCTACTGGAGGTAAGAGATTTTGTGTGTGTGATTATGGTGAACCGGTTCAAGTTCACGTAATGGAACACGGGTACATCTTTAAAGACCATCGAATAGATTATTGCTGTTCACATTACAAAAGTACTTATAAACTGTTATTGTACAATTTTGTCATTTTGCCAAACCCTTCACAAGGCAGGAGGGTGTCGTTCCGATCCGCTTCTCGTCGGTATTTTCCGCCCTTCTCCGTTGGTACTTCGATCATTTCCGCCCACTGTCGCCATCTGCTTTCTCGTCCTTCTCCAATCTCCGTGTTGTTGTTCCCGGTGACGCGGCGGAGGTGTAGCCTGACGCGGGCTCTTACGTGTCGGCCAGAATAAAAGTGGAGCTCCGGAGGCCCGGGAGTGACGAAGGGAGTCTGTATCGGTAAGGACGGGGCCGTGTCCGGGGCTCAGAGAGACAGGACGCGGCCGTAGAAAGTGTTGGTCTGGTCGGGTTCGGCCCGAAGGAAACAAAGAGATCATGGCGCCGCGGTGTGTTTGTAGCAGGATGGAGGGAGGGGAGGCTGCGGCTGCTTGGGACAAACGGAGCAAGCGTGTGGCTCTGTTAGTGAGTTAGGAGGGACTGAGTATGTTCAAACACAGCAGAAAGTGTGATAGGACTGTAGTGGTGTCAATGTGCTCAGCTGTCATATGATGCTATAACGGACGGAGCTTTATGCGCACGTTTGCGCTGTTTTTTCCTCAACGGCGCAATGAATACATTAACCGCGCGATATTCTCATTTTTTTCTGGAACTTTCACCACATTATTAGATGTTTTCGATCCCATACATTTTTTTACTGCACACTTAATCATATCACCACCGAATACGCAATAGTTATTTTTTTCATATTTTCCATTCAGTCGGTCTTGACAGAAATCGGCCATTGCAGGCCGCCGCGTTTGGTTGCTCGTTGAAAACATGAACTCGGGCCTGTAAATGTAACACACACACGTAGTTTCTGCTGTCAGATCAGGGTTTTTGTTTCTTCTCTCCTGGGATGTGACCGGTGTGCGATGAGGGGGCGTTGCCCGGCCATGTGGCTCTGCTGTCACACACGGAGCATCCAAGTGATTTTTGAAAAGCAGAGGGAGAAATGTGTAAAGCCAATCATACAGCGGAGAGAAGCTACGCACAGTGTGAGATCACTGAACAACACTGACTGTACCGCCGGAAGTCAGGCAGGGATCACATCTCCGCAGGGAAAGCTACTCCTTTATTATAATAGTAATAATAATGATATATGCAGGTAGATTGGTTCAGAGCAGGAGTATCAACCCATGTGCTACCATAGAGTTTGCAGTGTCTTTCAGATGGTTCATTAGTTTCTCCTTTCTAGTGTTGAATCCAAGAGGTGACAAATGTCACTAGTTGCCAAAATAAAAAATACTATATCATTATTACGTAAGAAAAACATATTATTTTTATTTCCTTTCCATTAAATAGTTAATGAAATTAATTAAAATCAATTTTTTTTGTTGCCACTGTAATACTCAATTTATGCAGAACATTTTAATGGGACTCTTTATAATGATGATATAAACATAAGTTTGTAGAGCTCATGTGCTAACAGTGGAAAACGCATGTCACCTCTGTTATTATCAGCTTGTTGCTTATTCAGAAGAAGCCCAAACACTGATGAGGGATTATCAGTATAAGTAAGTCTACTTTATATAGAGGGTGTCATTAAAACGTTTTTTATTTTTGCAATGTTTTTTGTTAAAGAAAGATTATGACAGTTTGAGAAATACAATAATTTGCTGTCAGATTCTCTGTCTCCAACTGATGAGCTGAAATCTTTCAATAACATAACAGGCCATTTCCTGAACTGAGAGTTAAAGGCCACACAGACAATACTGTATTTGCAACATTGGAATCCCTCCAGAGTGACACGAAGTGAAAACACATTGTAGCAGGATGACATGCTAGTTGTCAGCACTCGTCATTAAAGGCATAATTCACATTTCTAACAAGATATGTAAACTTTGCTAGCTGTGATATTAAACACAATACAACAGCTTGCTTGTAGTGATATTATGAATTTCTAAGAGTACTTATCTGCCTTTTTCAGTCTTGAGACTTGAGAGAAATATTAAGTCACAGTTTGAATGTTAAAAATATCCACACACAGGATTCAAGAAGAAAAAGTACTCACAGTCTCTTCAAATGTTCTGTATAATCGATACATCCAGATCAGCTTGTGACAACTTTATCATGCGCACAATAAATATTATTAGTTGAAAAAGAACTAATAATTTTTGTCTCCTCTCTCATCAAAATTGTTCTGCTCTCTTTAATGTTCTCCCTGGAGCAGTTTGCTCCCCCATATAATTAATTAAGAACAGATGCAGATGTTATTACCAAGTGCACCCATTCGATTTCCCAGACATTTATTTTCAAGTTCAGCACCCATAACTTCATATCAGATTTTATGACTGTGCTACTGGGATGCAGCAGATGAACAAGTTTCACATGAACTTTTCTTTTACCATAGAGCAGAACTTTGGAAGACGGGTAAAGATTTTATCTTTTATAGTAAGAAACTTCAGGCATCAAGTGGGATCTGCAACCTTTTTAGATTGCAGGAGCATTCTGGGAACATTTTTTAATTTTAAGAGAACATTCCCATGTCGTAAGTTAATGTTACACTGCTCTTTCCTTTGAAAGTTAGGATACCTCCAATTCATTTTGCCAAATAAAAAATCTTAGTCAGACATGAATACACTGACCAAAGCCCCACTGTGTTACAACAAGACCCTACCCAAACCTGATCTGACTGATTATAACCTCATAGAACTGTAATAACATTCATGGTATTCACATTAACAAGAAGTAAAAATATGTGTTGATCTTCCAGGAATGTTCTTGCAAACTAAATTAAGCAAATTTGGGTTTCCAGGGTTTTTTTACTCTGAGATACTAGTTAGTTGGTTAATATTTTTGTTACTGGGGACTCCTTGATGACTTTCCCTTCTCCTTCCTCCTCCTCAGCTCAGCCAATGAAGATGGAGTCAGCAGCAGATGCTCAGCAGGGGGTGGAGACTGCTGTGACTGAGACCGAAAACCAGCAGATCACCCCGGCACAGATCGCCACCTTGGCGCAGGTAACAGATGATGTTAACACCATAACCACTGCTGATAATGCATCTGTGTTCTAGTTTAAGCTCCACAAGTTGTGCTTAGTTTTTAAAAACTGGTAGAGAAATTAATTTATGCTCAGCAAAGCGATCAACACAAAATGCTTACAATACAATTTAGTATAGAAATGCTACATTACCTCTGAATTTCAGGTAACCATGACAACAGGCCACGCCTCAGCAACAGGTCCCACAGTAACGCTGGTACAGCTTCCCAATGGACAGACGGTTCAGGTGCACGGTGTCATCCAGGCTGCACAGCCATCTGTCATCCAGTCCCCACAGGTCCAGGCTGTACAGGTGAAACACACACAGATACAATCATGGTTTTAACAGTGTTACAGCCACAACATAAAATACATGAAGCTAAAAGCTTCATTTTGATCTGTTTGTCTGTTTGTTTATTCCAGATCTCCACCATAGCAGAAAGTGAGGATTCACAGGAGTCAGTAGACAGTGTGACTGACTCTCAGAAACGCAGGGAGATTCTGTCACGACGCCCCTCATACAGGTAATCACTGCTGTATGAACACATGCCTGATGTGTGTGACAATCACAATTATGACATCCCATAACTAAATAAAAACTTTCTGTTATAAAACTTATAATTCTACAAAAGACTATATTTTAAAGGTCGTGTTTAAAGTCGAGTTTTTTTTTAAGGGGCAGTCATCTGCATCTGTGAATATTTGTAAAAACATGTAAAAGGAGATTTAATAATCATGAAAAACTGTGTGAAAATTGTATTGGTATTGTATTTTTTTTCTTGCTTAGAGGATACATTATTGTCAGCTTTTCTTTCATTTTCTTCTGTTTTTGTACTTTCTATAACTAGAGGACAGTTTGAGCTCTGAGAACCTCTTTTATGGTTAACATCTGTTTAAACCAGTACGCTCTTTTAAAAATCTGGTTATTTTCTCTCAAGAGAACCTGAGAAGAGAGCACGAAGTTCAAACCCTGCTTACTTCTTCACCTCTGCATAAAGTTGGTATAAATGTCAGATTGTTGGTTTCGAAAAGTTACAATAATTGTTGTACACTGCCTCTCTAACTCAGGCGTGGGGGGAGGGGGTTTCCGAGGCTGTTCAACTGTCTGACAAGCAGTTCTGATGAAGTATACTGGCACCGTAACTCCCACGGTTGCTTGTCTCAACAGGAAAATCCTGAACGACCTTTCATCCGATGCACCAGCCGTCCCTCGTATCGAGGAGGAAAAGGCTGAGGAGGATTCATCTGCTGCTGCCGCCACGCCCTCCATCACTACTGTTACTGTCCCCACGCCCATTTACCAGACCAGCAGCGGCCAATACAGTAGGTGACAGTTTGCCTCAAGCTAAGTGTGAGGTCACAGATGATGACTAAAATCACAGATTATGAAATTCAGTTCTGTTATTTTATGTGACACCTTGAAAAGGCTGCAAATTTACCAAAAAAAGTGTTGGTATCACTAGAGGTTTTTAAAAATATTACAAAACATATAGAGACATATCAGGTAGGAAGGACATCACACCCGTACCACTGAGTCTGTTAAAGGACATTTAAAAGCAATTTGAAGCGTCTCGCTGGTGAAGAAACCATAATATCATAATGTCTTAATGAATGACTGATGAGCAGAGCTGGAGGACAGATCATTTTTTTGCTGCTCTGTCCTGGTATGGCTTCCTACCCCAAATGCTAACTTAAATATAACTGTACCAAAAGACATTTCTAGTGGTGTTTGTTTTCTTTGATTTTTCTTTTTCCTTTCCTCTCATTTGTTCCTGTTTTTCCCTTCTTATCATCTGACCCCCCTCACCAAACACACAGTTGCAATCACACAGGGTGGGGCCATCCAGCTGGCTAACAACGGTACAGACGGAGTCCAGGGCCTCCAGACTCTGACCATGACCAATGCGGCAGCAGCTGCTCAGCCTGGAGCCACCATCCTCCAGTACGCACAGACCAGCGATGGCCAGCAGATACTGGTTCCCAGTAACCAGGTGGTGGTTCAAGGTGAGAGAGCACACACAGATAGTGGAGCTGTTTTATATCCACTGCAGCAATACTGTGGAGCAGGGTTTTTCTGACACTGGACCCCCCACCAGATAAAACTGAACCAACTGTGCCCCCCCAACACCCTCTGTCTCAGTTATCTGTGGGCTACAATTTGAGCCCTGTTTTACTTCATTTCTTTACATTTTTGACAAATTTGCACAATCAAAAGTATGCTGAATTAGCTATTAGCATTTTCTGTTTGCCATGTATGGATGGATGTACAGACATCTGTCACGGTATTACTTTTATACTGAAGAAAACTTAAAAATGTGATGATTCTCAGGCAAGTTCTGGAGTTACAAGGAGCATCTTTCCATGATTTCTAAACGGATTCATGGAGGTTTATTCATGATGGACATTATCTGAATCCCAATATATATTTATCATAGATAGATATCTAACATATCTGTGTGTTCAGCTTTGACTGAGTTATGACCTTGAGAAGGAATACAGATTTTGACGCAAATTGCGGTAAGCAGGTACTAAGTACCTTAACTGCCTCCGTGACCTGTGTATCACAGCCACTGCTGTAACTCCAACTGCTGGTTAGGTTGATAAGTGGCCGAATCAGGGGCCAAAGTACAATAACTAACTTCCTGTTGTTTTTAGAACACTAGCATGCACTTGTCTGTTTCAACTCAGGCAGTATCTTTGCCCATCTTTCTCGCTTCACGCCCCCCTAGGGATGTGTGCCTCACTGTTTGAAAACCTCTTCTGCGGAGTATAATAAGGATGAAGCTAGTGATAGCTGATATTTTGCACCCAATACATTATCTTAGAATATATCTGTTTCATTGTCCAGACATTGTTATGATAAAACAAAAAAAAAGTCCTGGCATCCTTGCAGAAACTGCTGTTTCCCCAACATTTCATCCTTCTCAGCCAGTGAACAAGCTAATGAAACTCTGGTTTTGTCAAGAAGTAAGAATTAAATCTCCACTTTTTTCCCAACCACGCCGCCCAGCTGCCTCTGGTGATGTCCAGGCCTATCAGATCCGAGCAGCCCCCACCAGCACCATCGCCCCGGGGGTGGTCATGGCCTCATCCCCCGCCCTCCCCACCCAGGGCGCCACTGAGGAGGTGACTCGCAAAAGGGAGGTCCGCCTCATGAAGAACAGGTAAGAACAGAGGAGGAATCAAAACAAAGGTTCTCAGTATCCACAGCAGGTGCCACCATGAGGATTTTTATGTGGAAAACACACCATTAGGCAAGATGTAGGTCCGTTCAATAAAGATCAGACAGTGTCATTATAATCAAAACCAATCTCCATGTTTCCAGTCATCCATATTTCTTTTAAACCCCATTTTATTGATTACTAAAATTGACTCCCAGCTCATCATTAGCTTTACTGGATGCTTTCCAGCTGAGAATGTCTTGGTAAATTAATTTAAAACACAAATTAAATCAAATGACTTGCACAACAGGGGCCCCACACCCCCCTAAAACCTAAAAATCAAACCAAAAAGACAAATTGTCTCTTATCATTCCTACAGAGAGGCAGCCCGTGAATGTCGCAGGAAGAAGAAGGAGTATGTTAAGTGTCTGGAGAACCGAGTGGCCGTCCTGGAGAACCAAAACAAGACTCTAATTGAAGAACTCAAAGCCCTTAAAGACCTTTACTGCCATAAATCTGAGTAATTCCTGTCCTGAACACCGAGCTGGGCCAAGTAGCATTTCAGTCTCTTCAAACACTTTGACTGTTTGATTCTGCCTGCCTGGCCTTCCAGTTTGCACACGGCTGGCTCTTTTTGATGAAGTCACCCTGATCCAGTTCTGTTTATACTACCTTCTCTCCAAATAGACTGTCAGTATGAATTTAAAATGCACAGTTCTTCATTATCAGTACACTACAAACACTAGTGTGTACTGTCTTCCAGGTCTGATGACAGACACTGGCGAAGTGCTAACTGAAGTGTTGTAGTCTAAAAACACTAGCTACAGTCCTGTGCAACATTATTCAGATGGTAAAATCAGCTGCACGTTTGACAACAATAGTTAACATGTTGCTTCACCTACATTTGTCTGTGGGTCAGCAATTAATAATCCAGTAATTGAGAGTCTGCGTCTTATTGTCATAGTTTTGGCTAATTCACACTAGGTTAGCATAACATTGTACTCCTCACCATTATTGTGGACAGAAGTGCTTCACTGAAAACCATTTGACAACAGAGTCCAATGAGACAGAGGAAATATTAGCCGTAAACCTTCTTTCAATAACAAAAACAACTTTTGTCTTCATGGCCTCGTTTTGTTGGACGTCTCAGTTTTACTTAATTTTGGCAACAAATTAGTAAACTTCCATAATGGTTTTATTGGGGTACTGCTGTAACTTTGCTACCTCTGTTTAGACTTCCAAAGAAGTGTCTTTATGGTTGCTGTCTGAGGCTCATATTTCATTAGTCTCATTGGATTCCAGTGGTGCATTCATGTTCACTATGCAAGCATTAATGCCCATCAAGTTGTCCTTGAGGCATCACCGTTGTTGCTATGGTTATTGTCAGTTTAATCTACCTTGCACAATGATTTAGAATTTAGTTTACAGTGTCCTGATACATGATTGTACAGACACCTGCTGCCAGCCAATCAGACATTAATATTTTTTTGTTGCTATGGTATAACTTCACAGTGGTGAGTTCAGTGTTACACAGCACACAGCCACAACTATGACAGCAAGATCAATTCATACAACAGTAGAGACTCAGATATTAATGTATCAGGCAAGCTCAGTCCGTTGCAGTTAAAGACTTTGAATTCATTTTGAATCACTACTTGATCCATATCCTGATGTAAACCAACTTTTCACAAAAATGGCCACTTGTATAGAGGACTCTACAACCAACTGGGCACAGACAAGTCAATTTTTTCTAAATGTTTCTAAAGATGCTACCAACTGCCTATCAGAAGGGACTGTGTACAGTATGTCAGCAGCCAGTGGATCGCCACAGTCCAATCTGTTAAAAAATGGATGATTTGTAGTGTGACATCACACTTTTCAATTCCCTCGTTTCGTTTTTCTGCTTCTACTCAACACATGGTTGTCAGATCTTCTATAAAAATAAGATTATTAGCAGGTTGAGGCACAAATTTCAAAACACATTATTGTTTTTATAACCTGGGGTCTCATTTTTTTATAGTTTTGTCCAACATTTCTATTGATTATGGTAATATTTTATTCACTAACTTAACTACTGAGATCTGTGGATGTAAAAAAAAAAAAAGCAACACAAGCAGCCATATTATCTAAACTAAATTATTTGGAAGTGAAAATAAGTCTGATGGTAAAGTTGCTACGCACCCTGGACAAGAAACTTTGCAGAACTCCATCCAGGTTCAACTTGCTGCAGATATGCACACAAGTAGTTTTTAAGGTAAAGCACAATTTTAATGAACATCCATATGTGTTCACTTTCATGGTTGCTACGTCCACAGACATCAGCAGTTCACTGAGTGAGTAAAATGTTGTCTGTGTGATGCCTAAAAGGATAATTGGATCTAGGTTGTACAAAAAAACATATTTGTTGAGTTGTTGTTCTAACACTAAAGACCTAGATGTTCTTCAAACCCAACTACAGTTAAATGTGAGGCCATGTTGCCACAGTAAAAAAAGACAGTATGTTGTCAAAGGAATAACCACCATCATCAAAGTTGTCATTTTTCAATGAAATTTCATTTTTCAGTGTTTTACAATATTGCAGTCTGTCTTACAATGTGGAAGTGTGGTAACTGGTGAATATGGATTGGAAAAATGTCAGATAGGATGAGTTTAACACTAATAATCCATGTTCTGTTGAAAAGACGTGACTCTGTGGAACTGTGCTTGGTTTTGGAGAAGATACGGTACATGTATGTATTAGTCTGTTTATTTTTTATATTACTGTACATAGACTCTACAGCATGTGTAGACATCATGTATTTCTGTTTATTTGATATGAAAAAATGTTCTTATGGCTTGTATGAAACCAAGTTTGCATATTTGTAACATACATCAATGTATAATAGAAGACAATGTATGTGTGTATTCATGTGATCCACCAGGCCTACCACAATCATGGCAGCTAAGTGTACGACGAGAGGCCTTTGTTGGAGATGTAATACTTTGGAGTGCTGTACTCTGCTTAGGATCGAAAGTGTTTGTTTGTAGAGAAGAGTGAGTCTGTTGAGAGCAGCTGGGGTCCACAGCATCTATCAGTTTTATTATTTAACCATTTAGTTTATTCGAAAACAGCTGAAAAAAATCAATTTTTCCACCAATACAGCCAACTGTAGAACCGTTGGTGGCTTCAGCGCCAGCTACAGACATTTATCAGTTTTATATCTTGTAGACCTGATCATCAAATGAAAGCACAATATAACTTTAAACTGGAGCCCTTTTTATGTTTGTTTTATTGTTTTTTATCTGTTTATGGTACTACAAGGCTAAATAAAATTTTTATTTTTTATTGGTTCCATGAGTAAGATACATGTCAGTGAATCGTCAACTCAATTATTTGCTCATTTCAACTGGAAAATCTGACCTGAATCCTCCCTAAACAAAAAAGACATTTTTGTTGTAAAAGATACACTGTGATTTGTGTCATGGTAACTCCAACTTCCTCAATTTTCCTCCAGCTCACTCAACACACTATTACAACTGGAGTTATATCCAGGTAACTTCATTCTTCACATTAGAAATAGTACTTAGGCAAAGTACCAGAGTTTTCAACTGTCATCACCTGACCAAAGTATGGAACTTAAGTTACATAATAACAGGTGGTCGTATACGGGCAGGAGTTAATAACCACTATCGCTGTCCAGAGATGGTCTGTGGTTTGTTTGGCTGAAAGCTCTGGAAGTTAGTAAATGGATCTTGAGTTATGATTATTTTGTCTGAAATTCAGATTCTGTGGTTCACAAATGAGTTTCAGAGGCTCAGTCAAGAGCTGAGAGTAAATTTGAGGGATTTGGAGACACTAACAGTGGTGCTAATGACTGTTCATTCTCAGTGTGATTTTAAGTTTTTCAGTGGAAAAAAGGTTTGCCCTCTGAACATCTTTCCAAAAACAACTCAGATTGTTTAAAGATGTGTTTTATTTTGTTTATTTGTATTAGTTTTAGAAGACATCAGTACATGGTAGCTCTGCCGGTTTTATTTTTCTAGCTTAAAAATGTTTGGTATTGTGCAGTATACATACTGTATATATTTGTATGGAGGACTAAACAGTTGATATGAATAGGCTTGCACAGCACCTCATACTTCAGACAGACAGACAGATTTGAATTACTGGTCTCATATTGACCCACAACACATTAACATGTACTGTACATGTCATCTCTGTTCCTCTTACCTGTCACTGTGTGGTTCAGAGGAATCTATGTGGAAACGTAACACAGAGGAGAGGAAACAGTAAATCTGATAGAATCACTATTTAGGAATAACTGAGTACCGGTGCCATTATGATACCCAAGTTACCAAGATGAAAACTTTTATTTAGTTTTTGTTTTTTGTTTTTTTTTTTTTTTTGGGGGGGGGGGGGGGGGGGGGGGGGTCCACCTCTTGTAACTTACACATAATGTATTGGTGCTGAAAAAAATCTAGTAATAACCTATTTATGTTGATTTGATATAGTGAGCTCAACTATGTGATGTGATTACACAATATCTTACCAACAATACCAACAGTGTTTTCATTTCTGTGCCAGAATAGTTTATACCCACAAGCCTCATTTGTGCATGAACCAGATTGATATTCATGTGTGTAAAAGTACATATAGAATTTCTAGAACAATAATAACCTTTTTCTAACTTTTCATGTGATGAGTTTCTATATTGCCACTTTTACAAGTTATCAATTTAAGATGCCATGTATTGTATCTTGTATCTAGTATCTTGTAGAGACAAGGTCACCATATGATGCGTTATATATACTGTTTGTTTCAACTTTGTCACCATATAAAACAATACCAGCTCATTATTTGGAAGTGCTGTTACTCTGACATTGCATCACTCTTTTGTAAACACTTACTATGTTGAAATAAACTGCTCTTCAAGATTGTTATGCGGTTTTATTGTTAATTATTTGTCATACATAACAGTTCCACTCATGACAGGCATTGACAGAGCATAGACTAGCCTTTAGAAGGCAGACACAATAAAGAAAAGGCTGAAAAAGCTTCCAGTTGTGTTGTTGCTCTGAAAAAATCCCCTTCTCCATTTCCCAGAGCCCAAGGTGATATTTCTCAAATTGCTTTTTTTTGTCTGACTAACAGTCCCAAACTCAAACATACTAAATTTACAGTAATATAAGAGAATAGCAGCAAATCCTGACATTTATGAAGCTGGAGCCAGAAAATATTTTGCATTTTTGCTTAACAAATTACATAAACTTGATTAATTTTCAACAATAAATTGTTTCACTGTGTATTTTTTTTGATTTTTTCTTAGCATTCAACTATACCTTCCATGATGTTTTGGTAGAATCATGATAGAGGTGGTTACCAAAACGTACTTGAGTACAGTACATGAGTAAATGTATTTTGTTGGGTATTTTTTACCACTCCCCCACTGGTTACAGTAACATTTTAGGTATATACACATTTTACCCAAAGTGTTGTAACAACTATCCCAGGATGAACTTTTAGCTATAGACACCATATCTACTTCTGGGTTTGACACTGTTTTTCTTTCTGAAAAACGTGGAAACAAATATATATATATATATAATGTTATCAGCATAGTTTTTTTAAATTCACTCAGAGATGAAAATGTGAAGTGTTGCCATCCTTGCCTTATCCGTGTTGCTTGAATGAGGTGGGAGACGTTGATTGACAGGCAGGGGGGCGGGATTCAGTTTTCACTGTCAAAAAAGGGTGTGGATCGGTGACGATACGAAAATAGCACCGTTGTAAATACATTTCATCGGTTTAAATCTTCTCCTACAGACGGCTCCTTAAACCAATGAGCGACTGAAAAAAGTCCTTGTTTTGATTTCTTCGCCAATGGAAGTGAATGGATTTCCTAAGTGGGCGGGGGTACAACATCTCTGCCAACTAGTGTTGAGTGTGAGGTCTGGTAACAGATGGCGGTTGTGGGGAATAGCACCTACAGTACAAGTCTGACGGGGTGGAGGCACTAATGGGGGAGTGCGGACAGGCTATTAGAGTTGCTTGTCTGATGAGAAACCAGGAGAAGGCCTCGCCAAAATAGCCTCATTAAGATTTTTTTGCACACAGTGTTGGATTTTTCTCTTTCTTTACCGTGGTTGTCTACTGAAGGCCGCAGAAGCCTCGGGCTTGATTGGGCGACACACCGAACCGAGTGCAAGAGGACATCTGTGGGATTGTTTGGAAAGTCTCATAAAATGTATTCACCAGAATTTGGCGGTTTGAAGTCGTAACGTACTTATTTTTGTAGTATCAGTGGTGTTTAAATAATAGCAAAAGGTGGAAATTAATGTGTAACGTAGAAGAAAAAAGTTAAGGAGACAGGCTAACTAGTTAGCTAGCTTGCTAAAATGCTAGTTAGCTACCTAGCAGCGAAACTCTAGCATAATGAATGAATGAACGAATTGGCGACCACCTGCATTTTAACCAACAACTGCTTGTTGTTGCTTCAAGAACACGTCGAATATTAAACAAGACAACACTGTTTTTGTATAACAGAGTAAGCCTGTGGGGCGAACTCATGTGTGACTGTTGATCTCTGCAGACCCACAAATGGACAGGAATGCGATTCCTGGGAGTTGGTGGACAGCGGCGATCTAGCACGCAAAGATAGTGTTGTGCTAACAGTGACTATAGCCTGGTAATGTTTAAGAGGCTGGGTGCAGCTAACTTCAGCTAGCTACAAATATTTGCACTACTTGGACTTAGCTGCAATAGCGTTAAGCATACACCCGGTTTGGGATGGGTAACACGGTGTCATGCTGCGTCTCTCCCGAGTCGAGCCCCAAACTACCTTCGAGACAACCAGCAGAGCGGCTGGAAGAGCTCCAGACCAGCACTGAAGTGAGCGACGATAACACCGCGCCCTACCTGCAACATATAAGCGACAGAGAAGTCCCTGACGGTACGTGTCTACTTGATACCTGGCAAACCTGTGATTATCTGCATCTGTGGCAGTTACTGTAATTTCATTATCATTTCCTGTATTTGAGCCCATCATGTGGCACACCCATAGTGTTTGTTTATAGGGAGGGTCATCTTAACCAAGTCACTGTCATAGGGAAGTGGGAGCTTCCAATGATTCCCGAATACACAACCTAACGTCAAAACGGAATCAGAAAATACTTACCACTAATTTACACACAGTCACTAGTGCCTGTATAAGGGATTCCCCTACTAATATGGATAAACTAAACACACACAGTCAATCTTTAGTGTAATACACAACACCTTTATGATATACCTTCTTTCAGAATTGTAGAAAAGATACACTCACACACACATGCCCTCTTTAAGTGTCGAGTTGCCAGGTGTGTTTACTGCCAGCAGTGCACCCATAGTGAGGGCATTCTTGACACTCTTTAGTTGGGCACTGCATCATATTGATCAAACTGGCGTCACATTACCATGTCAGAAATTAACAATGAAAACAAGTTCCTTATCATGTTGGCGCCATATTAACCACTCAGAAATTAACAATAAAAGCAAGCTCTTTATCGTTATTGTCAATCCTTCTACCAACAGAGGATTTATCCCCATGGCTTATTAGTGAGTGAAGTGGACGAGAAGTGAAGTAGAAATAGTGAGATCATGCTTAACCCAAAACAAACATGATTTTTGAACAAGTTTGTGTATCTGCAAACAAACTGCCTCTTTCATATTCATAATGTGCTATTCAGTCACATTAACTTGCCCATTGTTATGGAGTTGAATTGTAGATTAAAGGATAGGTTTGCAATTTTTCCAAGTCTGGTGTAAACGATATTCAGGTGCCTGGTTGAACATTGAAACAGGTTTTGCTTGCTGTAATCATTAGTCCTGTTCATAATGGCCATTAAGAGATCCCTTTCTTATGCATCCAATATAAGAGACATGGGACAAAATCTACAGTCTTTGTGCCGTGCAAAAATGTATTCCACAGCTTAACTGAAGCTAACAGGAAGCTAACAGCAATCCACATTTATCAAATAAAGTGGGTATCTTCTGAAGTTACAGTCTAGAATGAAATTCTCTCTTTTTGTTTCACTGGACATCGTTTCCTTGCTGAGCTGCAGTGAAGGGAAAGTAACACAAAGAGGGAAAAAAAACAAAACAACAAAAAAATTGACCACTGGGAGATATCCACTTAATTTGGGTAACTGCTGAAGACTCATATTAACCTCAGAAACTTTTGAATAAATTTTTGTACAAAGTGTGCTGCTGTCTCTCAAATGTGGACTGTGAATTTTTTCTGCCCCATCACAATCATTGGGAACAGATTAGGTAGGGATCTTGTCAGTATGAACAGGAGGAATGATTTCAGCAAGCAAAACCTTTAAAGTTAACAAAGAGTTTATTTGCTCAAGCTGTGATACAGACCCCTGATCGTGAAAGCATCTCAGATATTTCTCTGTGATGCAGGCCCGAACTCAGTGTTGTACTATCAGTCCTCGTGTCGTCAATTCTCAGACTCTCAGACTGTTTATTCCACTCATATTGTGGTGGGCAGTAGTGTGTGTGAGTGCAGTTTGGTGAGACCAGCTGTTGGCAGGGTGAGGGCCAGAATCAGTCCAACAGTCCTTGCTACATTCCTCATGTCTCTTCTTGCTGTCCTCACTTAACACATGCTGCCATCGCCTAATCCCCTGTCTTTTATGTAATGTGCTGTCTGCACAGAGTTGGATAGAGGACACAATTCTCTAAGTCATACTCGTGTCTAAACAAGTGCTGTCTTCATTTTTGTATTCCTTGAATGTACATTTCTATCTGTAAGTATCTTAATGTCCACAAGTAGTTCGCCTACTAGCAACCAATAAGTCTACAATGTAAACTCACCATACAGAACATTGTCTTCTGTGTACATAAATAAATCCTGCCAAATGATTTCAGTCTAAAACATGGACAATTTAAGTGTAACCTTTTTCCAGCCAAGATAATTTAAGGTTTATACAAATTTGTTGCTCATTTTCCATTATAAAAAAAGGAGAACTCCACCAATTTTACACACTAAAGAGTGTGTATACAGGTGTTGGGGAGAACTATTGCATATGTGAAAACATTATATAAAGCCTCTTGTGTCTCCAGAGGGAGCTGTGTGTGAAATCTGATACGTTGCCTCAAGTGATGTCACTTGAGTCAGTGTCGGTTGGGGTTGAAGACTACAAGTTTGAAAAGTAAAAAAAATCTGGGGGTGTAGAAAGAAGTGAGTTTACCAGACTTCTGTAGCTCCTCATCTCTGCTGGAGGCTAGCAGCTCCAGGTACATTAGCTGCTACTAGCATAACATACAAGTGAATCGAGTCAAGAGGCATTGTGGGTAATGTAGGCACCAGGAATAAAAAAGACAATACCTCTGGTTGTATCGATTTTGAATTAGTTTTTTTTTTTTTAACAACTGCCCATTGTGAGTTCAATAATGTTACAGGAGAGCAATGCTAAATTGGTGGAGTACTCTTTCAATACTTAGTCATGTTAATTGGTTTTTATTTTCTTGACCTCACAACAGCATGTCTCATGCTGTAAATGATAAGTTTGACATGGGAATGAACAACAAGTGAAGCAATAACCAATAACAGTGTTGAAATAGATTATTGTGTAAAAAGGCATTGTCAGGGAAGTCTTTATTTCTACTTAAAGGCCCCATGAAATGGAAGTTAGAGCCTCTGTACTGTGACATATTTCCCAGTAAAACGGAATATTTGAGCAGTTTTTGCCCACTGATATCTAAACACACATCTCTTCCTATCTCTCAATATTGCTCTGTTAGCTACTACCACCCACAAATGGTGAAGTTTGGTTTTATGTGACTCGTGTGGCTAGCTACTCACCCAAAGTCACATTTGATTGGATGACCTTTTGTAAACGCCCCTGAGTGCAGGATAAGTCATCAAACACTTGAAACCTTTTTACAGGAAGAGAAAAGGCAGGGATTTTGATGTAAAAATCCCCTGATACTGATTTTTTGACACATATTTGACATATAACGAAATAAATGAACAATTAACACAAGGACACAGGATTAAAAGTGCGAAATGTGTTTTTCATTTCATGGGGCCTTTAAAGGGGTTGCCAATATGTCTTTTATGCTCAAACTGTTAGCATAAAAGACATATTCACCCAAAAGTGTTAGTATATGAATATCATTACCTCAAATGTGAGAATGTAGGTTGTTGCAGCTCTTAACCTGAATGTTAAGTGATCCTCAGTGATCCACAGCCAAGCCTATACAGCAGCCATCTCCATTTCTATTTTGTTGCACAGATTTGTCATACTGCACTGTTTCCTCATGTTGGATAATGATGATTTTCAGAACTACAGTACTGTATACACTGCTGTACTCTTATCATTGTGTTGGACTGATGTGTCAGCTAATGGCTTCCTGTTTTCTCCCTTGGCTTTTTCATTACCAATAGCCAGGAGTGAGAGCGGAAGTGGCTCACTTCCAAGTTCCACATAAAAGTCCCTCTGTTGGCTGATTGTCATTATCACATGCTTACATATACATTTTGCTTTCTTAGAGCTGGCCTTGGAGTCTAACCCATCGGACCACGCCCGAGCGAGCACCATCTTCCTCAGCAAGTCCCAGACAGACGGTGAGCATTTCTAACTTGACACGTTCTCTGCAGTCATATTAACTGTCTTCACTAAGATCCTGTGAACAGCAAAACACACATCTGATACACGTGAATTGCAGTTGTAATGTGGAATGTTGTGATAAATACATTGTCATTGTTTGAGATGGAAATATACACTTGACTATATGATTGGGGACTAATTTTAATACTTTTCCATGTTTTTGTAATTGCAATCCTAGCAGTGGTGTTAAAAACGTCATTACTTACTGTAATGTAGAGCTTGATTAAGTTTGCTGGGAGTGCATCACACACCCACTGGAGCCACAGGCATCTCTAAAAGTCAAGTGATTAAAACAGGCCTTTTCAAGACACAGACTGCTGTAAATGTCTGTAGATGCCTTTAAACAGCTGCAAGTAAACAATCAAAACATTTCAGTTCTAAAACTTGTCCATTTTATAGTTATAGTTGCTGTTATTGAAAGCATGTAGTGGAAACTGATTGCTGTTTCTACCATGGCTTTGTTGAACATTTTGCTTCCTTTTACAGTACGAGACAAGAGGAAAAGTAACCACATAAACCATATCAGTCATGTAAGTGTCGAAATCAACATGTTGAATTCATATCTGATAAATTACTTGTATGTACTAAACTCTTTGTCTTTCCTGACCTGATGGTGAGTTTAGAATCAAGGTTGTCTAATTCAGGTTTTGAAACAAAACTACATCACATTAGCTGTGGGCAATCTGGAGGAAGTCCTCTATCACAAGATATACAACTTTATATTATGATATTTGTATATATGTTGTGATATAGCAGATTTTCTAGACAATCCTTAGAGACACTTTATGGATAAAAATGTTTTCTAATCTGTCAAATTAAACACCTAACAAATGAAGTTACTTCATTACATTGATCCAAAAAAATCATATAGTATTGCCATAAATCAGCGATCGTCAATCATCGTCCACAATGGCCTCATTTAACCAGAGATATCAAAGGGATACCCACACCTGTATGAACAGTAATGGCAAAGTCAGCGGACAAATTCATGTAGCCTCTCAGTGTATATCCTCATACTGCCCAACCATAGTTGAACTTGACACTTCTGATAATTAATATTTTGTTTTCCACTTTTCTTGCCAAATAATCCAGAATGTCCCAAGTACTAAGTGCTTACTCCAGAATTCTATTACTGAGTGTGAAAAGCCTTTAGAGCAACATAAGAACACTAAAGCTCTGTACTAAAACTGTGTTGGAGATAATACCAACAATAATCACATGATGCTGGTCTGTCCTCATATTTGACTAAAAGACTGTTTAATGCAGCCCAACTAATTTCACTTTCTTTTCATTAGTTGGACAAGAGTTGGAACCAGGATTTTAGAAGAAGTTTAAGCAGAATCGAAATTGGACACAACAAAATCTAAATAATGCTCAACCAGACAGGATCATAGAGTCTTCACAGCTCCCATCAAGACTAATTCCACTTAGTTTGTCAGTGCAGGTTAATAACTGTGTGTTTTCCATGTTTCAAGGTATCTCCTGGTCCACTGTCAAAGAAATACAGCTCCTGTTCCACCATCTTCATAGACGACAGCACCGTCAGCCAGCCCAACCTCAAAAGCACAATCAAATGGTGAGAGAATTTCATAGTAAGCACACGAGTCGTTGTCTAAAACTAATTTGAGATTAGGAATCCATGACTGTTGCATCATTATGTGGTAATCCTGAAGTAATTAGTGGATGCGTGACTAAAACAGATAATCCAATGCCTAATGTAGGACAGTCTGCTGTAATATTTTAGTGAATGTGGATAAACAGATTTCATCTGGATTTTCTCACTGATATTCTGCAAATATTTTGTGACACCATTGGCTCAGACACACACACACACAAAGAGGATACTATTCTCCCATTGAGGTAGTTTTAATAACTATAATATAAAGAAACTAATGGACTATTTTGTTTCTTCCCTTGTTTTTCTCTCTTTCTCCAGTGTCACTTTAGCAATATACTACCACATTAAAAACAGGTAGGTGTACATCTTTAAATTGCTCTTCATGATGTATCATGAGGCACATTGTGTTGTTATGCCTGTAAAGTATGTTGACAAATTCATAATGTGTTTTTTAGGGACTCCGACAGGTCATTGGACATCTTTGATGAGAAGTTGCACCCCTTATCAGTGAGTATGTTGATTAGATTTCCAGAAACTCATTGATAATGATTGGGTGTCAGAAAGTCTCATTACCTGATACCCATCAGCAAGACAGATGGACAAAATTCATTTCTTCAAACCAATAGTTATTTATCACATCCATCCATGCTACTGACCAGTCAGTTTGAGCAACCTTGGGATGTTGTTGCAATTTATTTGCATTTACTATGGGAACACCCAAAACAGCTCAAGAAAAAAGATGAACAGTAGCGGTCAGCAACAGATTTTGACTGAATGATTCACCGGTTTAAAAAAACAAAAACAGGATGAAGCAAAAATGTCCTTTCTCATCCTCTGACAGTTTTATAAATGGGTTTTCATTCTGTTGTAGACTTCTAATAAGGACACATAAGTGTTGGTCTCCCATTCCACAATGAAGTTGTTTTACTGCTGACTCTCAAAGCTCAGTTTGGAGGGCCACTGCAAACTGAAGAAGACAACAATAAAGGTTGAGAGGGAAATTTGGGATGACACTGATATCCATTTTGATGAGTTGTCCTGTCAAGAAAATTCCTTTTTTTATATGTAGCACACAGATAAAACAAACACTACTTGCAGCTAGTGTGCTTGTGGTCTTTTATATGTGAACATTGCAGTGTTTGGTCACTTGTTTCTTCCATCTAAAGATATGTTCTCTGCATGCTTGAAGCTATAGTGGTGGAGAATGTTCAATTTTTAAGATAATTGTTAATAATTGTTGATAATTATCAGTGAATTTTAACAACATAATCAAACTGCGTCTTCTTCATGTACCTGTTCATATACTTAAAGATGAAGTCACAGCATCACACCCCCACCCACCCCAACTGCATCCATTGATTGTGGTCAGTTTCCTCCAAAGTTTTGAATGGTTCAATACTCAATAAGCAAATAAGTTTAGATGAATCTCCAAAACAACTTTGAGGCTCTCAGACAAGGCTCTCTGCAGCACAAACGGAGCACAAAAAGGTGACCAGACCAACCTTACATCTTACTTGCTTCCTTCAGACGCATGTGTGTGTTCTGTGTTCATCCCCTGCAGAGAGAGCCAGTGCCAGATGACTACTCCCGTGTAGACCCAGAACACAAACTGATCTACCGCTTCGTCAGAACGCTCTTCAGCGCTGCACAGCTCACTGCAGAATGTGCCATTGTCACTCTTGTAAGTCTCTTTTTTTTATAATACTGTTTGCACACACATAATTTTGGCCCTGCTGAGAATAAGGCCAACATTTGATAACACTAGATATTAGTTCAAATTGGATCATGTGTAGCAAGTCAGAAACCTGGTCACCAGAGGGCAGTAAAGCCATGCAAACTGACTGTCCCAAATAACACTCGACAGGTGAGTGTGTCCATGATGATCAGGACACAGGCTTTACATCGCAGATAATCAAAAGGCATTTGATGCTAAGAGCAGATGAATATTTAAATACTTTATTTTTGCCAAAAGCTCACAGGCTTTACCCCTGAATATTTTTGTGTCATATGATGGAGTTGCTCAGTTTGAAAATGTGGCGATGAGTAATGTAGAGTAAAAAAATATGAGTTGCAAATGTTCTACCCATTAACGCAGATGTAGATGAAATATCTAATAATGCAGACAGTAGCCTGGACTTTTGCCCCTGCTGGTATATAGGGTATTAAGAAGGTATTTGGTAGGCATGTCCAGGTCCTTTTTTTTTTTTTTTTTTTTGGCCCTGATCCCAACTGAGTCCTTAAATATTAGGCGGTATCTGCTACCGAGTCCTATCCAACACCTTTACACTGCAGCAGATATGTAATGTTAAATAAATATGTATCTGGCACATTGAAATATCAGCTGACATTGGCACACAAACCCAACAACAGACAAGTTTCATTTTTGGCAGTCTCAGGAACGTAATGTTAATTAGTTTTGTCACATTTATCATTAACTCAAGAAAAGTAACAGTCACTGCCGGCTAAAATGAGAAGCTGCTACCTTAATATTTTTACACTGTTTGCTAATAAAAATGCATCCAAATCATTTTTCATATTCACACAGTCATATACGAATGAAAAGCTCTGTAGGCTGTCGTATGAGAGCAGCACTGCAACATTAGCAAGCTGAGGTGAACAAAATGACAAAACACGCTTTTAAACACTCCTCCATCAAGGTGTACTTGGAGCGCCTGCTGACCTACGCTGAGCTGGATATCTGCCCCGCCAACTGGAAGCGTATCGTCCTGGGAGCCATCCTGCTGGCCTCCAAAGTCTGGGATGACCAGGCTGTCTGGAATGTTGACTACTGCCAGATCCTAAAAGACATCACTGTAGAGGACATGTGAGTTACATGCAAACACACTGAAAACAGAATCACTGCTTGATTCACAATTGCCACAGTGTACACAAACTGCACTCTATACTTTGGATGTCCTAAAAATCGTTGTAGACTGATTTGACATACTGTAGTTTGCAATCGCTAGCTTGGATCACGCCCGCCTGTAGTCTGCTGCCCTGTCAGACAGGCAGCAGGCAGAAGTGGCGGCCTTGGTGGACCGCCCCTTCGTTTTGAAAACATGGATGTAGACTGATACCTCTCTGGAGGGAATGGAGCAGAGGTCAGTGAAGTAGTGAAAAAGCTTGGCAGTAGCAAGGTGATGAGTGGATGAATGTCACCCTGACACGCTTAACACACCTTACACGCGGCTTGAGTGTTGGGGCTGTGTCTGTGGACTGGCTGACCAGGTGGCCTTTCAGTTTCCAAGAAAGTCTTGAGAGCACCACTGCTCTGGCATTAAGACAAGCTGGTTGAGGTGGTTTGGGCATCTGATCAAGATGCCTCCTGGACGGCTCCGTGTGGAGGTATTACAGACACAGTGGAAGGAGACACCAGGCCAGACATAAAACATCCTGGAGAGGTTACATGTCCTGGAAAGACCTTGGATACCCTAGGAAGTGCCTGAGTGTACGGCAGGCTCATTCAGCTAATGCAAGAAAAGAAAAACAGAATTTCATATTTGTTAAATTGGGGCTTGATGTTTCGAATTCATCTTTTAAATTTGTTGGTTGTGGGTCTCTGAGCTTCAGATGCTAGAAGCGAAGAAAAAGGAGATTCAACATGGGTTCAGTCCAGCACTATATACTTTGCCCCTAATAAAAAATATATAACAACAAAGATGCACTTAAAGCAGGCAGAGGGAGAGAGGTGCCCGGATAGATAGAAGCTGTAGCATCTCTGTTGTCACTCGGTCTATAAGCCGGTGAAGAGGCAAAGGACTGCACTTGGAGCACCCAGGCTTTATTTCCAACAATTGCTTTGCCTGTGTGTGTGTGTGTGTGTGTGTGTGTGTGTGTGTGTGTGTGTCTGTCATAGGCTACTTTTGGGGACAAATTTCAGACTAAAGAGCAGTTTACTGGGGAAGGCTTGTCCAATTGTGGACAAAAGCCGTGTCTCCAATTGGTGGGGACGACCCTAACCCTAATATGGTTAAGGTAAGTCTCCAGGAAATTAATGTAAGTCTATGTAATGTCCCCAAAATTGACCTAAGCAAGTGTGTGTGTGAGCGCACGTGCGTGTGTTTGTATGTGTACAAAAGAGGTTGAAAGTGCCTCCTTGTTTTTTGTGATTTGGAAAGGTACGTGCTCTGCCTGCATGTGTGTTCTCTCACTTTCCTCTCATATGTCTGACCTACACTCTCTCTGCTCTGTTTTCATTGGCGTCATTGAAGTGTCTTTGTGAGCCTGGTCGGGTCTGGATGGAAGGAGGGAGGGAGGGATGGACGGATGGGAAGAAGGTTAGAGAGAAACAGAGAGAAATGGAGGGGAGGGTCTCAAGTGCTCTCACTGCTTCTACATAATGGCCCTGGCTCTCGCCCACTCCATTAGTTGCCCTGGGAGACCACATATCACACACACACACTCACACTCACTCACACCACCTTTGCTGACCAACAAAGCATCCTGGATGTGGTCTCCTTAGCAACCACCTCCCTTAGTTTTTCTCATGGCTGCGATGATGAGGAAGGATGATGGAGGTTGTAGTCAAGAGAAGATGAGCTGTGATACTCCAACCGGGTGCTCAGAGATACATGTCTGTGTGTGTGTGGAGGAGGGGGGGGGGTTATGGCTCTTGCTTTGGAAGAGATTTCTTTCCATCTCTAGATGTGCTTTATATTTTGAATTTGAAGTCCGCACACTAACAAGTAATATACAAGTTTGTGATGAGAGTCACCCTTTGTTCCTGCTGCTGACTTTTTCATTGTGACCAGTTTATTTGTAAAAATCACATCACCTATTTTTCTCAGATGAACAATCAGGAAGCTATATCAAAATTTTATCCTGAGGATCAGCAAGTCAACAGACAAAAGACAGAAACAGGTTAGAGGTGTTTGGTTGGTTAGAAGTGTTTTCCTGAGATTTGCATTGGTGGAGTCCACTGGGGAGATGCACAAACAGCTGCTTGAGGGTTTTTTGAGATCAAGGATTTGAACATATTTTTGCAGAAATATTGCAGTGTCAAAATTACATTGCAAGCTCATGCAAATAATACAGACACTGGTTGAATTTGCATCAATTCTTGTGATTGCAAGATGACAAACTCTTTGGGGGACTTTGACTTTGATCCTGCGTTGCACTCATTGTAATTTATTTAGAAAAACAACATTAGCTATAGTTTTGAGCAGTCAAGATTCTGTCAGGAAGTGTTGGCAGTCTGGAGTAACCCTAAGGTGTCATTCCAACCTCCAGGAATGAGATGGAGCGCCACTTCCTGGAGCTTCTCCAGTTTAATATCAACGTGCCAGCCAGTGTGTATGCCAAGTACTACTTTGATCTGCGGCAACTGGCTGATGACAACAACCTCAGCTTTCCTCTGGAGCCTCTCAACAACCAACGTGCCCAGAAACTAGAGGTGAGCTGCCTTCAAGGTTCTGGTCTTCCAGTTTGACTTGTCATGATGCAGTTATTTGATTCTCTGCTCTGCAGCAAGTCCTCTGCATAATCTGGTACTGCCTCTGATCTCAGATGAGAAGCTATCTTGGTAAAGATGGTGGCTGCTTCACATTAGGGCTGCATTATTTTCATTATTGATTAATCTGTTGTTTTCTCGATTAATCAATTAGTTGTTTGGTCCATAAAATGGTAGAAAATGTTTCCCAAAGCCCAAGATGCTGACCTCAAATGTCTTTTTTTTTTTTTTTTTTGTCCTGTCCAACATTCCACATCTCAAAGATATTCAGTATACAATTGTAGAGGACTAAAGAAACCAGAAAATATTTACATTTGAGAAGTTGGAACCTGAGAATTTGGACCTTTTCTCTTAAAAATTGTCTCAAAACGATTAATGAGTTATCAAAATAGTTACTGATTAATTTAGTACTTGACAACTAATCAATTAATCAACTAATCATTGCAGCTCTACTTCACATTCAAAAGAACATGTGTTTATTTTAGCAACTGTTTCCATGGACTGTGTATTTATGAGTGGGTTTGTGCTGTTTGAGTCGGATTAATCGATTGTGTTTATTTGTCCAGGCTATTTCAAGACTATGTGAAGACAAGTACAAGGACCTGAGTCGAGCAGCAATGAGACGATCCCTCAGCGCAGACAACCTGATAGGTATACGACACTCCAATGCTGTGCTCTCATAGGCCAGACTGCTGCCATCTGCCCTCTGACTTACAAAGCCCAGCTGATCCACAGCCAGCCCCGGACAAACACGGCCACTACAGAGGGTCAGCACAGCCACATCAGGCAGGATTCAGGCTTGAAATGCTACTGTATGACCAGCCCAAACGGTAATTTGCATTACAGCTATTACAGCTGCAGGATTTGTCAAATGAAACTTGAAATTGAGGTGTAAACTTAAAATGTGACCATACAACTATTGTTTTTACAAATTCCCTATTTATACCTAACCTGTCCCTTATCTCCAAGAGAAAGTATCAAATAGGAATGGTTCTAATGTATTTGATCTTTGAAGGGGGAGTTTGGATTGTTAAAAAATGTGATTTTTAGAAGAAGAAAAAAGAACTATTGCATTCAGCATGAGAGGATAAGGCTGATGTTTTTCTAGATTTTCTCATCGACAACAAACCCCATGAAGAGACCAAAACCAACATCCAACACTGTGTTAGTCCACCTCTCAATATTTTCTGACTTCCTAAAGTTGTTCAGGTTCCTACTGAAGACTTAAATCTTCAGGTCACACATGTAAAATTTAAATTTTAAAATGGCTCCGTAATTTCATAAAACAGATGGCAACTGTAGCAAACATAACCCAGACTGGAGGATACTGTTGCATTCGTTGAGGACCATTTTCAATGGCAGATTAATCCACATTTGGTGCTCTAATGAGCAGCAGGGCAGTGTGTGTCCATGTCCATGGTAATTAATAAAGGAAGATGTCAACAAGTGGCTAATACGATATATGAGTAAATCATGGTTGGATACACAGGCAGTTCTTGTTATTAGGATCATTGTTGGACATTGGTCTTTTCATTGGATTCGTTGGCAGTAACAGATATAGAATATTACCAGATTTACCATTTCAATAGACACGTCACACCAAATGCAAAAACTGTTCTTGTAAATTAGAGTTAATACCAAACGTTACTTTTGAGAGTGTAAATCAGACTTGTTTACTGTTAATATCTGGTGTTGGATTCTGTTTGAGTAAGTATCTTCATGTTTGGATTTGGATGGAATATACAGCATGTCTCAGATGATACGGTATTAAACTTTGAATATTCAACAGACGTTGGCTGAAGAGTTGCAGAATGCTAGTCAGCCATTGTCTGTTGCAGTTTGTCAGGGAATCAGGAGTGCCAATCTGGGATCAGTTTTACTTTTCAGATACTCTTTAGGTGGTCAGAAGGAACCGAAATGACAGATTGTGGATCAGTATTGATATTACAGTTAGGTGGACATAATGTAGGTTGGGTCCAAAGGTTCAGCCTCAGTATTGCCCCACAAATCCTCCTGACCACACCTAAAAGAGCCTGTGAACAGATTACTAAATCCACGCTTGTCCCAGGCCCCCAACCAGAGCTTTCGAACAAACTACATAGATTTTGAGGGGAAAAAAGAGACAGATGGATACTCCTCTCCTTTTTGCTTACTATGTAGGCTACTAGCTGTGAAATTTATCTTGTTTTTAATTGAAAACCATTTGCAGATGGAGTATTTTAAATAAACACTAATCATGTAACATGAGTTTTGTGTGGTCATTGTTTGGTATGCTGATGTGCGACTTCAAATGATCAACTTAGTTTCAAGAGATGTGTGTTGCTGTGGATGTTAAACTGATCTAAATAGTACAACCAGTTTACAACCAGTCCTAGCTGCAGGGTTTCCTGATGTGTTTTACAGCGGAGGTGAGCCACCTCACCTCAAACAAAAAACTTCTTTGCTAACGTCATAAATAATGAATACACATTTATTAAATGTAACATTTACCTTCAGGTAAAAAAACAGATGCTGTATTTCCTCAGCAAAGTGCATTATATGTAGTGTGCTGATGGTTTAGGCCGTTATTCACTAAATAAACATGCGTCAGGATTTGGTCGTCTCACCACGTTGACAAAACAATTTCCTGCCAGAGACCCTGGGTTGTAAGTATTAGCCCTTTAACTTATCATTATGCTATCTTGTGTTTATTCATTTGAAATGGTACTTTTTTAATACTTAAACTTATCACCATATTTGTGTCCTGAGCCAGTGGTTTCATACTTACTTAGTTTTCATTTTACTGATTTTCCAATATCCTCAGCATTACTCTGAAGCTTGTGAAGCTTCCATTGGTGGTAACTCTGCTGTAGTTGAGTTTTTCCATATGTTAGATTAATATTAGCTTTTTACAGTTACAGTTACATTAATGATTAAAACCTTAAAAAGCAGGTATGATTTGCAGAAATAGTCTATGTAACTATATTATAATACAGCTAATTTATGAGTCAGAACAGTTTTGACATAAATCCAAAACTTTGAAGTGTGTGAACAAACTGGCAGAATGATTCAGGTTTATCATTTGCTGAATTAGCAACAGTATATTTATGATGTATATTTATGTATAAACTGTTTTTCAACAGGTTTACCTGAAAACGAACTATATCATATTTATATGGATATCACAGTATTAGTTACCTATCCTGTGATAGAGGATTTAACCACATCACCCACGCCTAGCCTGAATTTAAAAAAAAAAAAAAAAAAAAAAAAAAAAAAAAAAATCAGCCAATCTGTACATCATGACACTGTCTGAAATCACTCCCTGCGACCCGAGTTTGCATTCTACAATTTAATTTGAGAGTGCAAAATTCTCATATAGTGTCCTCATATATTGATATGATTTCAGTCTTGAGAACAGTTTATTGATCCTATGTTTCAGTCCCTCTGGACCTTCGTCAAGAGTATTTTAAACAATTCTTACAACAATGATCTTAAATAGATAATGCTCCGGTGTGCAACAATTATTCTCCTTGGGAGTGTCTCAATAATTGACAGTGATGTGTACAATCTGTCACATTATAGTCCACACGTAAGAAAAACAGTAACAAGTAAGACCACAACATACTTATGTCTATTTACAAGACAATAATGAACACATCGGCCTTGCAGCTTTTATAAGTCATTCAAAGTTGTGCAATCATATTAACTACTTGTGTCTTGAGTGCAATGAGATTTTTGTGCATCTTGAGAATGTCCATCAAAATAAAATCATTTCTAAGGAAGAATTTGAGTACCTGAAATGTATACATCCTACACACCCTGCCCAAAGTGCATACACCTAAAACTCATCACAATAACTATCCAGGTAAACCAGTGATGGCTGGGACTGGTTCACTACTAGAACCACTCTGAACTTTGTAGACTATTTAGTCAAGCCATATTTGCAGTCACTACCATCTTACATTAAAGATTCTATAGATTTCATTAATAAGATCTCAGAGGTAAAGAATGTGAGTGAAAACTATTTTGGTAAGTCTTGATGGAGAGAGTCTTTACACAAGCATTCCCTACCAGGGAGGGTGTCATTATTAGTGCACTACTTTGGGAAAAGCAGGACTATTATCTTCAGGTGAATGGTTGTCCAATGGGCAGTACCTTAGCTCTGAGCTATGCCAACAATATGTTGTCTTTTTGAAGAAAAATTCATATATAACCCCACAGAGAATCCATATGTTGATAAAATATTCAAATGGTACCAATACATTGATGACATCTTTTGTCTGTTTGAGAGGGACACGGATGACTTTACAAGACTTCTCAATGAAAAACATCCCAATTTAAAGCTCACTGTAGAGTATGCTCTGGATAGAGTTCATTTCCTGGACGTGGGTTGAGAAGAAGTCTGGTACACTATGTACTACTCTGTACAGATAAGATACAGATTGAAACAGTGTACTGCTTGCCAATAGTTATCACCCCACACCCCCAAAACGAGGTCTACCAAGAAGTCAGGTTTCATACTTAGATGAATTTGTAACACCACAGAGGATTTTATTGACAAATCAGTAGATATGAAACAAAGGTTTTTAGAACGGGGTTATCCATGTAAATGTGTGAAGGAAGTCATATCATCATCATCATCAGTCATATGGCCTTGCAGAAATCAAGATATTCATTGTTACAAAAGAATCCCCCACAGAAAAAGAAATACTCCATCATATTTAGTACAACCTATACCCTCAACTGCCATAGACTATTATTAAAAAAAATATAGGCACATATTATCATCAGGTCCAGCAATATACATGGAGAACCACCATTAATAGTCTTTCAAAGAGGACGTAATCTCAGAGATCAGTTAATGTAAAATCAGTGAAAGAGTACACAGGCTTTGTTAAAACCTCTTCCAAACAGGTGCTACAAATGCAGAGGGTGTGCTCAATGTAATAATATGATCAAATGTAACTACTTTACTCATCTTCATACTGGGAAAAAGGTTTTTTTTTTTTATCAATGATGTCATCACGTTTCACTTCTCATGTAATTTATATGATCAGATGTCCTTGTGAGTTAGCCTATGTAGGTATGACATCACGTTCATTAAAACAGAGAATAAGTGAACACAAGAGCTCCATAGGGAGAAATAATAGAGATTACCCAATAACAGTACATTTCAATGACTTTAAACATGACATCATTCATCTTCCAGGACATTGAAAAGGTGACACTGCCAGAGAGAGGTGGTAACATTGATGAAATTCTCAACAGAAGAGAAGTATACTGGCTATTTAATTTGCAAACTTTATCCCCCAAAGGATTGAATGATGAGGTTCCATGGCATGTTATGCTCCAAGGAGCTTTGAGATCAAACAGACCTATTCATGGTGCACTTAAGACACAAGTAGCTCATATGGCTGCACAACTTTGAATGACTTATAAAAGCTGCAAAGCTGTTTTCATTCATTAGATATGCAATTTCTGTAAATATTCTTGTAAATAGAAGTATGTTATGATGTCTCACTTGTTACTGTTTTTCTTTTTCTTACTTGTGGACTATAATGTGACAGATTGTACACGTCATTTTCAAATATTGAGACACTCCCAAAGGAGAATAATTGTTGCACACCGGAGCATTATCTATTTAAGATCATTGTTGTAAGAATTGTTTAAAATACTCTTGAAGAAGGTCCAGAGGGACTGAAACGTTAGTAGGATCAATAAACTGTGATGCTGAGCAAGAGCAGAGTGCAGGATCTTCTTTTCTCAAGACTGAAGTGATTCTTTCCAACGTACCTGCAGCTGAGATAATTAGATGTGTGAATATCCCCTATAGAATAATGAATGTAGTGTCATAACATGTACACCGCTTTTTTGTGAAAAAATACCTCAAAGTAATGCTTTGCTTTTTAATAGATGTGTCAATTACAGTCATGCGACCCCTCACCTGTCAGTAGTGGCACATAATTATAATTCAGAAGTGTAATCTCAGTTTACTGCTAACTATAAAGTAGACAGTTGGTGTTAGTGAATGATGTCCGTGTCATGTTGTTGCATTGTATTCTGGTCTATGAGGCTGCTGTCAGTATAGAGAATCCTGGCAGGCAGATGCAGCTTAAAGATGGAGAACTACAATCAAGCAACCACTATGACATCACACGGTCAGAAAGCAGCAACACTCGGGGAAAACAGGAGCCTGCATGAAGTGAGTGAGACTTTCTGGGTTCCTCAGAATGTCCTGATGTGAAATATCACAGCATGAGGAGAGTTTTCCTGGGTTGGAGACTGTATCTGAATTTTATTCTTTGATTATTTGATGCATTTTGATAATTGAACCACTGAACAGTTAAACCTTCACCATATGGAAATTATAACTATTCTTATATTCAGTTTGTAGTTCTACAAATACAACTTTCAAATCAAGTTATTTAAAAAAACTATTTTAGTTGAAAATGAAACTACAAACTCTGTAGTTCAAATATACATTTACAACTTAAAACAAATCCATGAAAACGAAACCATACACACAGACGTACATGAGACGTACACCAAAGTCAAGATCAATTTTTAAGTTTTAATTCCACAATATGAATCAATATTCTACAACATTTTCTGTATCCTTTGAGGAAATCTATCAGTATGTGAGCAGATTTACACTTTAAAGGATAAACCTAAACATCACTTGTTCCCAACACTTCACTGGCATCCATCACCACTCATACAGTCACATTCATGCACACAAATCAGGCTAATAAATTAGAGGTATCATCTAGTATGTGGACACAGTAGTCTAAACAACACAATTGGCCAACAACATTGAATGAAAATATCACACATCACAGCAGGGCAGGAGAAAGCAGAAAACATTAAATGTGCTTCATTGTCATCATATCAGCTGTCATTCTGTCTTGTAATGTTGTGACTGCACCCAACTGAAATTTTTTCAGTTTCGAGTTAAGGCAGATAATTTATGCACTTCCAGCAGAAAAATGAAATTATGGCCTCTGTAAGAAGACTAGAGGTTCCTTAAATTGATGATGTCAAGGCCCCTAAAAACAGCAGCTCCACATCAGACCACAGATCCCAGTTTGTAAGATTTTTTTATGTACTAATGTGAACACAGTGAAACCTGTGATGAAAAGCATCACACAATCACATAGTATTTAGTTACTTCTTTAGTTTATAAAATATCAAAAATGTCCACAAATTCCCAGTTGGTGTTTTCAAAGTGCTCATTTTGTCCTCCAAACCCCCTAAATGTTCATTTTCCAATAATATAAAAAAGAGAAAAGCAGCAAATCCTCACATTTTTGAAGCTGGAACCAGCAAATATTTGGTGTTTTACTTGAATACAGTTAAAATGATGAGCATTATTTTCTTTATGAAACACTAGACTAAATATTTCAGTGCTGTTTTCAGTGAAGGAAAAAACTAAATCAGGCTTTAAGTCACTAAAATGAAAATGTATAAAAATGACATAATAGGTCAAAATAATATGTTTGATGCAGTCATAAATGTCTAGCAAATCATCACGTGAGAAGCTGGAACCAGTGAATTATCGTTTAAAATCACTAAAATTATAAGACAGTGGTCAAAATTTTTGCCGATTAATTTTCTGTCATTTCAGTCTGTGACCTACCATGTGTCTGTTAGAGTCCATGGTATGAAATCATTGGAGAAATAGAGCAATGATTCTCAAAGTGCGGTCCAGGGACCTCCAGAAGTCCTTAAATTGTAATCAGAGTCCACAGCAGAATTCTCAGAATGTAGAAATCGTAAAAAATTGAGAAAACTCAAGAATACCTGATCTACTATTACTTTGTAATTCACAACTTCTAGACATTGAACCATGATTTGGTGCAAAATGTTACTCAATTGTAGATCTGCGGTCTTATGTAGACGTGTTCTTGTTTGAGAAGCCCTGATGTGGACATAAAGTGAGCAGCTCCACTGTCAACCAGCAGATGGGGGTAAATGTCAGTGTCATCCTGCAGCTTTAACCTGATCGCTGTGTGTTGATTCACACAACATGAACAAAACTGACAGAGAAACAAAACACTGTGCGGCTCACTTTACAGAGACATGTAGTGACTTCAAGTGTGACGTCACAGCAGAGCTTAGAGGTCATAAGGGTGTGTAATGACTGAATGTATTTTTGTTTGATTACCATATGACTTCCAAGTCTCAGATAAACTAAACAAATAACGATTTCTCAGCGCTGCTTCAGTTTGTAATCATCCCACACACACCACTCACATTCACATGAAACAGCACATTTATGTACAAGTTTATACGCTTCAAATCAGACGAGATGTGTTTCTCTGGCGTCTCACGCTTAGCTTGTGGCGGTGGCATTGGTTACAAACTAAACATATCACACCTAATTTTTCTTTTTTTTTTTTTTTACAGTAAATGTATACAATATATACATAAATAAATATGTTTTTCTTTCTCAGTGCTCAGGATAATCAGATAGGAAGAAGTATTTGGGACTCCATTATGGATCCATGTAACTCTGTGGAGGTCAGCTTCAGCTGTACCGCTTAGAAAAGCTGAATCAATTGTTGCAGTCAGTTTTCACAAAGGTCAGACTCTCTTTTATCTTCCTATTACCCAGCTTGTTTGTTTCACTTTCCCTTTTCACACACTGAATCTTTTGGTCCCTTGTGTCTCATATGGTCACTATTATCTAGTTTTTATGAGAGCTGACATTCAGAGCAGGATGATACACAAGCACACAGTCCTGCAGGTGTTCGCCATCTACTCATCTCACATTCTGGGTGTTTGGATGCTTCAGTTAATGTTAGAATATCCAGAGAGCTGACTGTACACACTTTTTTCAACTGTCCACTCAATTCATATATGAGACGGAGCAGCTTTGTGGTAGATCCCTGGCGTCAGTCCACTTCCAGTATGTCCAGTTAGAGCAGTACTGGCCTCGCTGTACATGGAGGGTGGAGCAGTGGCTTTCTGCGGCCAGCAGGGGCAGCAGCGAGCCACAAACCTCCTCCAGGACTCCAGGGTTTTTCCTGACCAGATCCAGACTCCTGAGGTGATGCCCACCACCAAGCACATGAAGTACTTGAGCATGAAGACGGCGTAATCTGGACCCAGTCCTGAGCGCTGGCGCTCAGACAGGCAGGAGCAGGCCAAGGCCCGCTCCCAGCCGGGTCGGTAGTGCTGCTCATACACCAGGCAGGCCACCACGATGGTGGCGGGCACTGTGTACAGCACCGTAAAGAGTCCAATGCGAATCATCAGGCGCTCCAGTTTGTCCGTCTTGGTGCCACCTTGCTTGATGATGCTTCTGATGCGGAAGAGAGAAACGAAGCCGGCGAGTAAGAAAAGTGTGCCGGTGAAGAGGTAAACCACAAGAGGAGCGAGTACGAAACCCCTCAGATTCTCCAGGTTCTGGTTCCCCACGTAGCAGATTCCAGCCACAGGGTCCCCATCCACAGCGCTGAGAGCCAGGACCACGATGGACTTGACGCTGGGGATGAGCCAGGCAGCGAGGTGGAAATACTGTGAGTATCCTGCGATGGCCTCACTGCCCCACTTCATCCCTGCAGCCAGAAACCAGGTGAAGGACAGCACCACCCACCAGATGGAGCTGGCCATGCCGAAGAAATACACCAACAAGAAGACCAGGGTGCAGAGAGCGGGGCCAGTGGTGTCGTAAAGGATGTGCAGCTGGTCGCCACCAACGCTGCTGCTGGCGCCGCACGCTACCCGCTCATGACCTGCCACCAGCCGGATGATGTAACCCAAAGAGACGAAGAGGTAGCAGGCAGCCAGGAAGATGATGGGCCTCTCTGGGTACTTGAAGCGCTCCATGTCAATGAGGAAAGTGGCGACGGTGGTCAGGGTGGAGATGAAGCACAACACTGACCAAAGCCCCACCCAGAAGCTGGTGAAGGCGCGCTCGTCGGCTGAGAAGTAGGGCTGGTGGCAGGGCTGGGCACAGTTGGGCAGAGGGCCGGTGTGCACCCGGCCGTACAGAGAGTGGGACTCCCTCTTGATAGGGACCAGGGGGTCTCGACAGCGACACTCCCTGTCACACTGAGGGGCGCTGGGGGGTCTGGTCCGGCCTTTAGGGGTGGGCTTGGGGAACGGAGGAGCCAGGGTGGTGGTCTCGCTGCTGTTCTGGTCCATGCACAGGGTGTCGTCGCCCAGCTGGGGCAGCTGCTCGCAGCTCATCCTCTCGGGCCACTCGAAGCCATACTGGCTCATCAGAGGGGAGCAGCCACGTTTGGCCCGCTCACACACTGAGCGGCAGGGCGGCAGCGGCTTGCGGTAGTCTGGCAGGCAGATTGGGGTGTACATGCTGCACAGGAAGAAGAGCAGGTCTGGCGAGCAGCGGATCCGGACCAGGGGCCAGAACTGGTGCACCTCCAGCCCCACCTCCTCCTGGGTGTCGTGGTTGAACTGGTTGGGCATGTAGGTCAGGTTGTAGCCAATACCCCTGCACATGGGCACAGTGATTGGCTCACAGACCAGATCCTTGGAGGCTCCTGACGTGAGACCAGGACACCAGAACAGCAGCAGCACGAGGGGCCGCAGGAACGCGTGCCTCACCGTAGATGCCATATAGATAATAAGTATTAAAGTAGTTATAGAATGATTAACTTAGAGTCATTAAAACAGGACAAATAAAGTGTGAAGGAGCTTCTTTCAATTCATGAATTCATCTTCAAACCTGCTTGAAAACTTTCTTCTGCTGGAGAAATCCAGTGTCACTCTGCTCCAACAGTTAAAGCACCTTTAGCTGCACTGCTGACGATAAATCCAGTCTTCCAGCTTCTGCTGTCAATCATTCACCAGCTCTCCTACAATCATTGTGGAGAAAGTTCATCTCCGGCGGTCACAGTCCAATAAATTTAACGACCCTGTAACATTTTCAGCAGCTCTGTTTGCTCCCGACAGGTCGCAACCGACAGAAAAAGTCGCATCATGAGACTCAGCCGGTGAAAAAGGTTAAAGGGAGTCCTGGAAAATGTGTGAAAGCAAAAATCACAATTCAGCAGTTGAAATGTTTCTTTCAGCGCACAGAGCCCGATACATAAAATCCACTTGATGTTTTCTTCTTCTCAGGTCGGTTTATTCCTTCAGTAACATGAAAACAAAGTTTCACAAGTATCCTGTCCTCTGCCGCTGTGAGGCAACAAAGTGAAACACGGGAACAATCCGCAGCATCCTTCAGGGTTAAAACTCGTCCCGTGTTTTCAGGTGCGGCTGCAGCCTTCACGGAGCCCCGGGACCGAGTGAAGTCCGTCTGAAGCTGCAGCACCTCCTCATCCACACAGGGCTGCTGCGTTCACGGGCTGTCGGACATGTCAATGACTCGATCAACACACACACAGCCAACAGTAAGCGACCTACAGCCAAGTGTTGTGGATGAAAGGAGAAATCGTGATTTTCTGTTACAAAGAGAAACAGAAATATATGGAAAATGTAACAAAATGCTCCAAACCAAACAGTTCTGAGAGGACGACGAGACATTTATTTGTCTGATGACATATTTATTACTAAATTTAATTCGGAATTATTAATTATTAGACATTGGCATATTTATTTGCAATGCACCTTTCAAATAAAGGCAGTTCAGAGTGCTTTATATGAGGAAAATAACAATAAAGAAAATCAAATGAAATAGAATTAAATAGATTAACAAAATGAAAAGGAAATAAAAAATAAAGCAGGTAGAAAATAATTGTGGAACACAGTTTCAGTGTGGTTACACTGTAACATTAGGGAACACTGATCTCACCTGAATACATTACTGATTCATTTCAAGTATTCTGATTATTTTATAGTTGTGGAAAGTAATTAAGTACTGTGTGAAGAACTGCTTTGAGGTACTTCAGTTTATTTGAGTATTTCTTCTACCTCCTTAGATTTCATGATCTTATAAAATATGATTCATTGATATAGAAAGTTCAAATCTGCACCTCAGTCAGCTACAATATGAAAACACTGCATGCAGTAAACATCTGTATTAATAATCCAGTAATATAATATATCACTCTGAGGGAGGTCATTCTACATAATGAGTAGTTTTATTTTTGATACTTTCTGAATGCAGGGCTTGTACTTTTATGGTGTGGTATGAAGTCAAGACTGTTCCAAAAACTAATTCAGTTCAGCTTTTGTGCTCCAGTATGATGCTAAAAACTCCCAGCTCTAATCTGGTTTTGCCATTTATATACACACTTAATGTTGAAGACACATAGATTGAATCAATTCAAATGTGAACTCTTTTTTTCAGAGATTTTATGTTGTGATTGCTTTCCACTACAGCACGTGAACGCATCAGCGAGTTGTATTTATGACTTCCTGCATTAAGACGTAGGAGTTTACCAGGAGGGCTTGAAGGTATTAGATGATGGATGAGGTGTCCCCGCCCACTGACACCCCGACCACACACGCACAAAGCACAAAATGATTTTAAAATAGTTTTATTCTGTGTCATTTAACTCACAATATCATTAATTTCTATAGTAGTGTAGTGTAGTGTGCTGTAGTTCCCCAATATTTCTTATTTGTACATTCTACTTAAACTGTTGGTGTCAAATTTAATTTGTTGTGGATTAGTTTACATATTTTTGTAATGTGAAGCCTTCTGACTGAACTCAGGTCAGTTTTTAAAGCCCTCCAACAGTCAGATTGTGTCTGACAACAGGAGCATCATTAAAAGTAGATGATGCATCTGTAACACGTGCAGGCTTCTGCTGAAGGCTGAGTGGCAGACACAGAGGATCTTGGCCTACAAATAATTCTTCTTCTCCTTCTTGGCTCATTGCTGCCATGTCATGCCAGGTGAAAGCCAGTAAGAGCTCATCCAAAGATCAGTTAGTAAAGTTTTGCCACAGCGAGGCCACATAAGACAAGAGAGTTTATTAAACAGAAAAGATCATTAAAAACAGAAGCTCCTTTTAATTTCCAGTTTGAAACGTTTTATGTTAAATAAATTTGTAAATTCAGCAGTTTTTTTCTTTTAAAACTATCAAAAACAAATTTTTGCACTAGTGTTGCATAACAATCTATTTTCAATGTATTTATTTATTAATTGTTTTAATTCTAAATCTGTTTTGGATTAAATCTGTTTTTTAATTTATTAATTTACCTTAATTTACCCCTCTTTTTGATTTTATCAAGCACTGAACTGCAGTGTAACCATATCATCAACTTGTGATGTAATCAAAACATTTCCATAAAGTTACAGAACGTTCTTAGGTTTGTTCTGTATGTAACATTGTGAAAACATTTACTCGGAGGCAACATCGCCAAAACCTTCTGAGGCTGCTATAGTCACAACGTTTCACGCCGGATGTAAATGTGAATCTTTACATCACAGTTTTTTGAAAGCTGCTGTGATTTAAAAGCTGATTACCAACAACAATATGTGTTCTCATTGTTGCCAATGTCTCTACTGTCACTGTGACAGGCTGCTGGTTTCTTTGTTTCTTATCACTTAGTAATTTACTGTATCCAGGCAAAAGAAATCAGCATTTTTAAATGTTGTCTAAAAACACAAAGTTGCACAAGAACCTTTTCTAAATGAAACACGCTCTAAAATTGGGAATTTTGATTGAAATCAGGACCCAGAGATTCAAATATTCAACACCAGCTTCCTGACAGTTTTACATTCTCAGTGCTAAAGACACATTTTTGTCCACACAGTCACACATCCACAACATGTGTGACTGTGTGGAGACACAGAAACAAAAAACATCAGAGGCGCACAATAACTGATCTTATGACTCTATGACTCTCTCTGTCTCTCTCTCTCACTCACTCACTCACTCACTCACTCACTCACTCACTCACTCACTCACTCACTCACTCACTCACTCACTCACTCACTCACTCACTCACTCACACACACACACACACACACACACAATGCCATATCCCACATCGGGCAAAGGTTACAACGCTCTCTGGGGGACAAAGGTCTTAAAGGGTGTGTGTGTGTTTGTGTGTTCAACATATCTGCCAAGACGAGTCTCTCTCCGTCCTCATTTACCTTCACTCAGGTTGCTTTGATAAATGGAAGCAAACAGTGAGGAATTCATGTGTGGAGCCTGAGTGGCATCAATCTCTCATGTGTACGCACGCACACACACACACACACACACACATACATCTACATCTATTTGATTACTTGTGGTGATTTTCCCAGGTGCCAGGACTGTTTGACTAAGACTTAAGCGAGAACACAAGGAGACGTGACCTGCATCTGTGGCTGATCAGGTAACCATGGGCTACATACACACACACACACACACACAAGTTTGCGCACTTATCCTTGTTAGGACATTGCATTGACTCCATTCATTTTGTACAGCTTAACCCTAACCCTAATCCAAACCATAACCATGCTTAACCCTAACCCTAACCTAACCTCAATTCACATCTTACCCCTAACCCTAACCAGCCGCAAGGTCAGTGTTTAGACCAGAAACGGTCCCAATAAGGATAGAAAAACGCATACACACATACACACACACATACACACATACACATACATACTTCTATGCCTGTCAGGACCCTCGTTTACCTAGTCTGGTACCTGAACCTGCTAATCCTAACTTTAAACAAAAATGTCCTCATAATCAAGCTCTAAAACTCAAATTGGTCCTCACAAGCAGTAAAAGTACAAGAGTTCACACACATGATTGTGCTGAGCAAAAAAAACTCACTTTATTATTTTATTAAACTTCAACCTACTTTGTTAATTTAGATAAATGAACTGCTTGTGATTAAAATGACTAAAGACAAAAATGCCATGATGTTAACAAGTTTTCTAAGATGGATTTTTAATGTGAAGCTCATTTCTTGCTTTTGAAAATAAAACTACAGAGCTATGTAATGAAATTAACGTCAAACTTGCTGGAGCTTGGAAACTTTTAGGACTTAATGAGACTAGGTCAAAACCTAGTATAATGGCTGGACCGTGTATGGTCAGTGTGCAAAATTGTGGCCAATTTGTTACAGGGTTAGTCAGTAGTAGTGTCTATAATGTGAATTCCTGGATATTAAAGGGAAACTGCAGTATTATTCAACCTGGACCCTATTTTCCCAGGTGCCAGGACTAGATTTCAGAATGAGACTTCTCCTTGAGTGAGACTTGGTTAGACACAATAACAAACAGACTGAATCAAGCAAAAGGTAAAGAAAAGTGTTTTATGGTCCTTTCCATAATGTTGTCAGACACTTAAAATAACAAATCTGAGCCTGTCAGTGGCAAAAACAAGAACTTTTAGTGGACGTACAATGATGGTACGCAATTGCCCCAAACTATTCTAATTATCTGTTAACTCCCCCTGCTTTCATCTGTTTCTATCAGCGGATGTCTGTAAACATATGGTCTCATCCATGTGTTTACATAGGACTAGCATGCTAGGCTAACAGTCCATCAGCTGTGTGACTTTATATCCTTACTGTGACATATTTCAGAGTACACAAACACCGTAACCACACCTGTCACCTGCCCAGCACTTTGCTTTTAAAACCGGAAACACCATGGCTACACCTTATTTTTATACAGTCTATGGGCTACACAGTACAGCACGGCTATGCTAACAGTGCTAGCCATGCTAACTAGCTGCTAGCTGCCGTGCAGGCTGGTAAAATGGATCTGTTGCATCTCTTTGTATCCGCGGGTTGGTGCTCCTGTCAGTGGCGGAGCCTCCATGTGAGACGCTTCGGTCAGTAAATGTGTGTTTTTAAAACTTATTTCAGGACTGTGCTGTGCTCGGGGCTCCACTGTAAACGCTCCCTGAGGATGTAATTGTAATTGTTTGCGCCAATTCATTTTGAAAGACCAATAGGGAAACTCCAACACTGGGCCAGCAGACCAATGGTGTAACTTCACTCAGTGAGTCAGTGATGGACAGACATTCAGGGTTATAGGGCTGGTCTGTGGCCGGTTCAGCCGGTTCAGCCAAAAAGTTGAGAAGCTCAGTTATTGCATTCAGATTGAACACTAAATTATCGCCATTTATTCACTTGAATCTGAGCATTGGAGTTTTTTTGTAGGCCAGAAACAACTAACAACTGTAAAAATGTTAGCTGTAGCAGTTAGCAGTGTTTCTTTGTTGTCGTTCTTTGTACGTTCATGAAGTGGAATCTAGCTGCTTTGGAATAAACACGAATATTTGCTATTTTTGAATAATTTTCAACACACCACTGCCCTGAACAAACCAGCATGTTTATTATTTCTTCATTTTCCTTTATTTGATAGTTGACAGTAGAGACAGGTCTGTTTGCATGCACACATGGCTTTCTATTGACTTTTCATGCAGTTGCTCTGCCTTTAAAATTAGCTGTTTGTTCAGTCTATACCCAGGCTGTTTACTGATAAATGATGTAAATTTATGATTACTATCGATCATTTTTCCAAAGTTTACTGTTGCGTTTCAGATTTTCAGACACTTTCATGTCAGCACTGCATGAAAATCAACATGCAAAGACCTGAAACCTGCTTCAGTGAGATGATCTGTCAAAGTGAACAAACACCTCGTCTGCTTTTGTTTGTCAGAGGTACGTTAGCGTTGTGCGGTGACGCACTGCAGACCTCAGTCTTCATCTAGTACAGATGCATTCAGTTGCAACACAGAAAATTTGAATTTTGTTAGATTTTGTGCCCCATTGCCTTCCTTATGTGAGCTGTAGGCAGAACCTCCAACATTTCTACCAAGATACAAAGCAAGTGTGTAAGACAGCATCTCTTTTTTTTTTTTAAAACCACCTTTTCCTAACCACAACCATACCTTCAATAATCCTCCTTTTGTCAAAATATGCTACTTTCAGTGGAGCTAAAAGGATGTGAAAGCAGCACATAAGTAGTGTTTAGCTCTGCTGTGGAGAAATGATCAGGGCATACTGAGCATAAAGATGGGCAGTGGTGGAGTGGATTATGCAGCAGGTTATTTAGAGGATGTTTTGATCAGTTTAATGTCTTCATTACAATATATTATAATCCAAGTTAACTGCAGCTGCTGTTCTCCCTGAGGTAGGTCTCTTTTCAAATGTTTGATACAGTATTTTTGGTGGAGTGTACCTTAAACCATACCTCTCAGATCACTCACCTGGTGCAGTCCACATTGAAAATCATTGTTTTTGGGAATCATCCAACTCTGCAGTCCATGAATGAGCAGTGTCTTACTAGACAGGCCCTGAGAATCGTTTCATCCAGCTCATGTTCTCCACTTGTGAGTTCCAACTTCTAGCCTCTGGCAGAAGATACAAAGTTCCCCCATGTAGATTAAAGGACAGCTTCACAATTTTTCAAGTGTGTCCTAAAACAACAGTCAGGTGCCCATATGAACAGTGAAAGAGGTTTTCCCTCACTGTAATCATTCCTCCTGTTCATACTGGCTATTAAAAGATCCCCTTCAAATGAGCTGTCAATGTAAGTGATGGGGGCCAAAATGCACAGTGTGTCCACACAGTCATTTTGTGCAGAAATCCATTTAAAAGTTGATGTGAAGCTTATATGAGGCTTCAGCAGTCTGAGTTAGTCATATCAAGTGGATATCTGCCACATTTACAGTCTTTTTAGCATCAAATTCCCTCTTTGTGTTTCCTCAGACAGTGGAGCTGTGGTGGAAGTATAGTAACAAAAAGAGGAACTTTGGCACTAAAAGGACTGTAATATTGAAATATATCTACTTGATTTGCTGAAGCTTCATATTAGCTTCAGATAAACTTTTAAATACATTTTTGCACAGAAGGAGGACTGTGGATTTTGTCCCCCATCACTTACATTGTAAATGCATTATGAAGGGATCTTCTAATGGCCAGTATGAACAGGAGAAATTATGACAGCAAGAAAAACATGTTTCAGTGATAATTTGGGCTCTTGACTGTTGATTTAAGACAGACTTGGAAAATTGTGAAGCCATCCTTTAAATCACTGTAAATGCTCATTAGTACCTAGATGTGTTGCCATGAACTTTTGAGGGCGGTTGATATAGTACTGAATGTACTTCTGCAAGTTATTGTCTTTTTTTATGATGGTGAATTGTATATTCCGAATGTTATACTCTCAACAGAACTGCAGTATAGCATCCAAGACAAATATCCATACTGATCCATACTCCAGTTGCCATGAGTGGGTAATTTATGGCTTAAATTATTTAAAAAGCTTTATCTCTCAACATTCAAAAATACCATCACTGTACATAATTCTGGGTTTTGCAGAGTATCAACATCCTCTCTGGTGAGTGGGATGCTAAAATTAGTGTGCGGAGATAAATGCTAATGTTTTAACTGTAGGATTTCAATGTGAAACACTGAATTGAATTGGCACAAAAACAAAACTACTGACAGCTTCAATCCAGAGATATCAGAGCTGTTTGAAACATCTGTTCCTATGTGGTTTTATTTCGCCTCATACAGGTGTCTGCACAAAGCCTCCGCCCTGCTGTTCTCTCACTCACACACACACACACACAAAGTGGACTGATAACACAGTGACAAATGTTTAATTGCAACTGGATTTTGTCTCATTAATCATTCACTGTGTTCGGTTTCATTTATTGTTTTGAGCTTTATTTTTTCCAACAAAAGTGAAGCTACACTGACTTCAGTGATAAGTGAACTTACTGCTTTTTAAATACAGTTGGGTTGTTGATGAAAACAAATTGACACCATGCTGTACATTAATTTAAAGAGTCAATCTGTAATTTTTGTGTCCATATACAGTACCAGTCAAAAGTAACATAATATATAACTGAAGGAACTGCTGTTTTCACCAACATTACTGATGTAAAAAAAAAAACCTTAACAGCATCAGAAAATATCACTCACTTTGATTTTATTAGTTTTAAGTCATATATTTAGTGCTTGAAAAAGCAAGATAAATCATTTTAAAAGAGCAAAGCCCACATTTGCCTAGAGCTGCAACGATTAGTTGATTAATTGTTTAGTCAACTGTCAGAGACATAAACATTTAAATCACCAAAACTGTTGCTGATTAAGTTATTTATCAAGTAAACATGTCAGATTATCCTGTGAGATTCAAAAAACACAATCTATTAGCTGAATGAAGGTCACAAGAAGCAGTTGAAAGCTCTGGAAGCTAGTTAGTAGACCTTTGAGCATAGATAATGTTATGAAATAGATCGTTTTTGCAGGCCCTAATGATTCCCTGTTTCCAGCTGTGTTTACGCCTGTGGTGAAGTTGTTTTATACTTAATTACAAATGATCTAAAAACACATGAATAAAGATTTGAGTAGAGAAACAGTGAATTTGCCCTTTAACACTGACAATAACACACTGACTATCTGCTCGGCTCAAAGCTGCTGAAAGCTTCAACGTGGCCAAACGAGCCTCTGAACAAGCAGGTCAGTGGGAACACTGGGGCCCTGCCAGCTTTTGTGTAGTAGCTCGCTAAATGTCAGGGGGGGCCTCGGTGTGTGCGTGTGTGTGTGTGTGTGTGTGTGTGTCAAAGCCATACACCCTCCTCTCATGTTGGGAGAGCGGAGGCCCGGTCCTTCCCTCCTCTGTGACCGTTGTCCACCTCTCCCCCTCCTCTCTTTCTCTTCCCTCGTCCTCTTTTCCTCCTTAAACTGTCTTTTGTTTTCATTTTCGTTGGCATTTCTGCTCCGTCGTTGTTTGGGCCCTAAATGAGTCTTGACTGGCCCGCGGGCCACTGGAGAAGCACAAAGGACTTCGTTCTACTCGCTACAGTTGATCCATTGTGGGCGTCCCACAATGCACTAATTGGCGATGACAATTAAGCGCGGTCGACACTCAGCTTCAATTTGCCTGCTGCTCAACATACATCACAGGCAAATGAGCGCGCCTCTGAGCTCGCTGCTCTCCCACACAATCTGTATATTCACTCGGCAGGTTTACGTGCACCTTTATTCACATGAATCTGTTCTGAGCTCATAAACCTGACAGCCAGCCGCTAACTGACACGTCATCTTTTGTCACGTCAGCAAACTATGAACCCCTTTGTTCATTCTCCACCTTGTGAGCAGTAGTCGACAGAACAATCTCACCACAAGGACCATTTAGTAGCCGCTCTGGAGCTTTTGATTATATCATACGATCTTTCTAAGCAGTTGGAGTTGTCATGGAATTGTAGAGGTTTTAATTTTCCATGTTGGCTGGATGAGAAGTCCTTAACGTGTTCAGAGAAATGAGAATTTAACATTTATGACTACACAACTGGGTAAAATCATTTATGAATTAATGTATGCATGTGGGGTTCAGGTGGGTTTTCCATTGGTCAAAATTTTAGACCCATAAAAACCTCTGCAGTCAACAGCTAATTCACCCATACTGTTCATTCTCTTCAAAACCTAATATGTTCACAGCTTGAACAGGCTGGAAAAGACAACGATTGAACTTTAAGGCTGCACATATTTTGTCATAACTTGCTACAGATGTTTGGAAGCTCAGATCAACAGTTAGCTGGGAGGAAATGTGAAAATTCATGAATAGAGAAGTTTGTAGCTACGCAGCCTGTTGAATTAAAATAGCAAGTCCAGATGTGTTAACCAACAGCAGTAAAACACTAGTAGCTGGATTAAAGACCCCATGAGATGGACACTATAACATCCTGGAAAACAGTTCATCTTCAACCAAACAATAAAGTCAGCTCAAATCAAACTACCGGTCTCTGCTTAATTGATAGCCCTTTGTAAACACTGAATGTGTCAGTGTGCTCAAAACATGTTTTCACGTGTTGTCAGACCACGTTTGAAGGCAAAAGTGTTTAAGCTGTTCCGAGTGGCCACACTTGAAGGCCAATCACTGCATGAAGTGGGTGGGAATGTCAGATTTTCGGTTTTAGAAATTGTTGATCAAACATGCTGACACCTTCAAAATTGGTCCCCTAATTCTGTTTGAACCGGAAGTCATCATAATGGTTTATTTATTGACTGAAGAGCATGATTAGATGGAGTACAGTCGCAATCACGTTAAGGAAGTTACAATACCAGTATAGTTGCCAAAACAATCTCAGCAAGGTCCATTAGTGGCTGTGCTGGAGCTTTTGAGCGAACAAGATGTTCCTCGGCAGATTAAACTGTAGAACACAATTTTCTGAGAAAAAACAATGGAAGCAAACATAGTTGTGTGTATTTAGCTTCATAATGACTTGTTTAAAATGAACCTACATAAAAACTTTAAAAACAGCAAAAGTTCCCAAATGGGAATATTTCTTATATCTATATACAAAGGATTCAAACACTTTCACTATTAAGAAGTTTGTCTTTATTGGCATCAGTGGCTAGCGGACAAATTGAAACAAAACCAGACATAAGGAAAGAGGCTGATCAAATCACAAAAATCAACTCCCTGTACTTGCATAAGAGTTTGGCTGTGATGAAAAGAAACAATGATAAAAAATATAACTTAAAAAGTGCAAAATAGAAAGGAGTTTCAGTCCAGTTGTTCTGCTTAAATACTGTACAATATATTCTTCTCCAAACACATCAAGTAAAACACACTGTGATGATCATGATGTGCCTGCAACATAAACATTTCTAGTCATGTACTCGTACGCACTCCTGCTCTCATGTGACAACAGTTCAGTGTGCTGCAGTGTTGGCACTGGCACTGCTTCTCAGTCATGAAATGGCCACAAGATTTCACCTTAGATGTTACAGTTTTGTCAAAACTTGCTGTTGTCACTTCAGTGAAAAGGAAACAGAACTTACCAGGAGAAGTATCTGTAGAACACATCACACACAACAGATTCTCTGATTTTATACTACCTTCATATTTACGCTTCCATTTCCAGATGGAAATGAAAATGGCAACAGGAAGAGCGATTAAAAAAGAATGAGTATCAACTGAACACAAACATGTACTCCCAACATGTGTGAATGAACAGAGGAACATACTGCATAAAACAAGTTTTAAGTGATCAGATGCACAAATCATCTTCTGCAGCTACATAGAGGCAAACTACAGAGCCCAGCAGGCATTGGAGTAGTTTTTTGTTGTGGTGCACACAAATCAGTAATTCATTCTCTCAAATAAGCATCAATGTACTGTAGCAGTAGGAACTAGCACAGTATTTGTCCCAAACAAGTACAAGATGTTCAGTTCCGTACACAAATTATTTTGCTTTGGTGCGCCCTATGAACCAAATAATTACTGACAAATTGTCCTAACACACTCTAATAAGGTCTACGTCTTATGACACATGTATGTCACATAAATACTAAAGTGTGAGTTCCACCTGGAAAGCTTTGGCTACATTACTAAAAAAAGGTCCAACATGAGCTATCAGACAGTTTATCCACATTAACTAAACCACTTTATTTGGAGGTAAAACTGATTCAACATATTTTACAAGATAAAAAATTGTTTAACTATTCATAATTTGAAATTAGCAGAACACAGACAACTACCTAAAATCTGACACTTTGATAGAACTGTCAGGTTGGGGTCATTTTGTTGCATGATGCTTCAGGCTTTTGGTTGGGGGGGTTATTTTCTTTTCCTCTCTGACTGAGCCAATGAGTCCTGTTTCACACACAATGCCAATCTGCTGCATTTGTGAATGGTCTGACACACGGCTAACTATTGGTAAGCAAAGCTACAGCTTTGGGTCTGGGGTTGGTTTTGGGCGTGTGCAGAAGTGTATTCTGTGTGCACAAATAACAACAACAACTCCAAAAAAAACAACTCCTGACACCTGCCAGATTCTGTAGCCAACAGCATGATATAAAAAACAAACAAATTCACACAGTGAAAATACAAAATCAAAAATACTTCAAATGTTTCACAATATTGTCGTTAGACTTTTATGCAGCGGACACAATCAGTCAACAATAACTTAAAAACTTCTTTTTTTTAAAATGACTTCAAAATAATAAAAACAAACAAATTCATTTAACTGACACTTCAGTGCACTTTTCCTGCCATATATGAAACTACACTGGTGTCTTTAGTGTCAGTCTACAGTGACCTACATGCTTTATGGACATGAATAACTGACAGTCTGCTTTTCACAAAAATACATATATTCAAATAAACCTGTTATAATTGGGGTGCTGATTACAGCAGCCTATTCACACAAATTCCCTTCAAAGTAAACATGTTTTTATGGCTCAAATAAGCTAAAAAGAGGGAAGCTTCAGAACAGAAGATTTAATACTGAAATGAAGATAAAATCAGTGCGGCCACACCAAACCTCCAGTCTCCCAGAAAAGAAAACAAAAAGAAAACAAGTAGCAGAAACCAGCAGCTGTATTTCTATCCACATTTTAGCATATCCAACTTTAAAGCTGCACTCTGGCTTCTTCTTAATGCTTGGAAACTGTTAGCAGGGAGGAAATTTGTGGACAGTGTGACAAAATCACAGCTTTAAATAATGAATGAGGGCATTTACTTAATATTCAAAAAAGATTTTCATCCAAGTAGCAATGTTTTCCTGTATGAACTATGAAAAAAACAACTATATAAACATATTGTGTGTCATTGGATTTATATTCCCACATAAAATGTTCATATTAAGACAGCATAAACAAATAATAAATTATCAAAAGTATGCTAATCAACACACTAGCGTTCATTTTTTCCAACATTTCAGTAAACTTTGACTGTAAAACTGGATGGAAACACAGCTGGTGCAACATGTAAGAACACATAAAGCCTTTACACATGAAGGCAGTGGGTTATAAAGGCCGTCATAAAGGTTGCATAGAGATACTAAAAGCTAAAGCTGCAATCATGTTTGGATTCTGCATGAATAAAGCACAGCGGGAAGAAGAGACGCAGAGGAAGAGAGGAGGGGCAAGGCAACAATGAAAGGATCAGTAACAGTATATTGTTGCCTTGTTATTTTACAGATAGACTGACGGAGAGAAGAACATGTGCTCACACAGACTGACAGAGTCCCTTTAAATTAAAGTCTGTTGACATTTAAACACTGATAAAATGAGTGTGACCAGTGAGTTAAAAACATCTTTCAATCAATTTCTAGTTGTTAAAGACTTTTAATCAGAGCAGACATTTAAACTTTTTTATCATCATCATCATTATTATTATTTAAAACATCCCTATCTAAAGGCTTTAAACACTTGTATTGTTCTCAGAGAATAGCAGCTGTTGTCAGTTATAATGGATTTTAATGACATTTTCACCAAAAGAAAAAAAATATCAAAAATGTCTACAGAAGCTTCTCTTTCACATGTATGCCCACTTTGTTCCAAACATTTGTATTTGCTAAACTTGCAGGTTCTGACTGAACCCTTGTGTGTCAGACGCAGATAATACAGAAATATTCACCTCATAGACAGTAAAGACTGTATGAGAGCAATGCTGCAGTTTGTAGTCTGATAGTGTAATGTTGTACAAAACAGGGCGATGTCACACTCCTGGAATAAAAAATAGCCTTACTAGGGCCACAATTCATGATTGTTTTTTATTATTGATTTGCTGATTATTTTTTGCATCAATAGATTAATTGTCTGCTATAAAAAAAGTCAAAAAATCTGTGCTTGACTGTCAGTCCAAAACCCAATGATTCTTTAATGTAGGATGAGGAAAAACACATTCTCATATTTTTTTGATTTTGACAAGTTTCTATGGACATTCTGATACTTGTTTCCCACCAGGAACACTGGTCCATATTACACTCCATTATAACTGACATGAGTCCAGACTGAACACAGCTGCTACAAAAACTTTTTACAGTCACCTTTCAAGCCTACAGGATGTGAGAGTTTCATACTCAAATGATTTTGAGCAAAGTGTCACTTTAACATGATTATGAGAATCAGTTAATCATTTAGTCTATAAAATATCAAAAAACTGAGACAAAAACCCTAGAGGCCAAGACGACATCTGAAATTTGCTTGTTTTGTTTGACCAACAGTCCAAAACCAAAAGAAATCTTCACATTTCAGAAGGTGGAACCATAAATTGTTTGGCCTTTTTGATAAATGACTTAAGTTGTGGTCTAATGTTCTGCTTCAGCTCTGAACTTTAATGATAGATGGAAGACGTTGGTTAGAGTAAACTACCAAAATGTTCCAACTATCAGTTTGGATTTCTCTTGTTTATCTGCTGTGATTTTTACACATCTAACGACTCCTGGAATAAGAGGTGAGTGATGGTGGTGATGGATGACCTTGACGTGTATGTGAAAATGTTGGACTACAAAATACACGTGTGTCAGTCTGTAAAGCTTGGTGCAGCAGTTCTTCAGTTGGGTTTCTCCCTGCTCAAAGCAGGCTCAGCTCAGCTCGTCCTCCGGTGGAAACTGTCACAGAGTCTGTTGTGTAGACACACACAAGTCAGAAAAACAGGCACTTTGTCCAGCGTCACGCCTGGCAGCGCCCTAATTGTTACTACTGTTGTGTGTGTGTGTGTGTGTGTCTCAGGTGTCTTGGTAGGGCAGGTGGAAGCACCCGGGGCTGTCGTCATCAGGCGACCAGAACGAGGATGGCCTCTTGTGGTGGAGTTCTCTGCGGACGCAGCGTGGACACGGCTGGGCTTTCTGTCGACACTCAGTGTGGAACACAGCACCGCAGCCGTCACACCTGCAGACACACACACACACACACACACACACACACACACACACACACACACACACACACACACACACACACACACACACACACACACACACACACACACACACACACACACACACACACACACACACACACACACACACACACACACACACACGTCAGTCATCCAGTCTTTCTGCCATTCCCCAGTTCATGTTTAGGTTTGATTAATTCTGATTACAATTCATAATGAATATGATTCTTCTCAATATCATTCTTCACCATTCTTTACTGTAAGGCTTTTATTGTGAAGCAGTTGCAGCTTCCTGTAACCTTAATCACAATTTATTTTTTGGTGTTTTTTTTTTTCACAGAAGAGCTGCAGCTGTTGTGGAAAACTTTGTTTTTGAGGTTTCAAACACACTTGCAAGCACAAGCTCTGCTCTGTCATGATGTAAACATGCACACATGTGCCTATCTGGGTTAGAGGGTAAGGTACTTCCAAACTTTGCTTTCAGGAGTTCAGTTCAAATGTCCACCCTTACAGACTCGCAGACTTTGATGTGTGCTTACATTTCCACCAAGAGGACTCAGGGCTGTCCAGCTTACAAATTGTCAAGTGTCTGAGGCTCTCTGGTTGACTTTTAGAGCCTGTTAGGCACACTGTCGACAGGGGTCGGGTAATAAAAGAAGTAGTTCATACGACCTTATTGGAAATCAAAAGCAGAGCTGCAACAATTAGTCGATAGACAGGAAAAAAATCGATTGATTGTTTAAGTCATTTTTTAAAATAGAAAATGCCAAACATTTCCTAGTTCCAGCTTGTCTTTTTTGAGGATTTGCTGCTATTTTTCGTCTTGTGTGAGTAATTTGGAAATATGTTTGGATTTTGGACAGTTGGTTGAACATAAAAGTCAATTTGATGACATCATCTTGGGCTTTAGGGAAACTGTGAGAGACGTCACAGCCATGATGAGTGGGTGTGAATGTCAGTTTCAGAAGTAGTCGGTCACACCCTCCCCCAAAAATCCTTCGTTAGAAAGGTGTGAGTGGTCGTGGTTTCTGAAGCTATTCGACCGTCTGACAAGCAGCTCTGACAGAGTATACACCAGCCTTAAACCCACTACTCTGAAGACTTTGCTCAACTGTGCAACCCACAATGCATATGACGAATCATAAATAAAGAAAAATAAATGAAAACTGGAAGGAGTCGGCAAGCAGACATTTTTATCTTGCACCGTGAACGTGTACTTCCAAATATTCTGTTGTACTTGAAAAATTGAGCGCTCCAACACTCTACACTAGTTATTAAACCACACACAGTATGAAATTTAAGCCTCACACTTTCCTGCACAGGAGTGTCTCTGTCTAGCTAACATGATTTCACAAAGTGCTGTCACTGCCACTCCTCATGCAGTGTTTGGAGTCCTCATACACCATGGCTGATAGGCACGTTTCTTATCAACATCCTGGTTCTTACAAATTTGAAACCAATACCCAACCATCCAGAACTCCCAAAGATCTGCTCTGATGATAACTCATCATCTATTTCAGCTTGTATTTACTCTGCTTTTTAAACGTTCACTAGCTACATGAAGGAGTTTGCAGTATAGATGGACTAATCCTAAGTGTAATGTAGCCTCTAACTTTAGCTAGTTTGGAGACCTTTGGGATGACACTTGGACTTCTTTTTAGTGACCTAAACTAACTCCTAATAAATGGAAATGCTTTATAATGATCATATTCTAAACTGTTTCAATAAATCCAGGTAGTGCTCATTTCCTGTACAGTCAGTGTCTGAGTAACCAGCTCTGCTTAGTTCCAGTAAGTACAGTGGATACAGCCGTTATCAGTCAACACTTCACACTTCCTTCACAAGTCATAAAACACAACTCAACGAGGAAGGTGTGTGTGTGTGTGATAGTACAGACTGTGTTTCGGTGTGTGACTCTGTTTAGTTCTTATCTTTCTGCTGTGTGTCAATCTGACCTGCAGTGAGGAGGATCTGGACTGTGTTAACTGTCCGTGTCGAGAATACCCCCTCAGCCAACACACACACACACACACACACACACACACACACACACACACACACACACACACACACACATGCACATACACACCTCTCATGCCAACCAGTGTCACTAACAGGCAGCAGGCTCACTTCTGCTGCACTTGCTCACGTACACATATTTGATGCTTTTATACTTGTAGGGAGCCTTATTTACATATTGCATTGCCTCTGCTGAACCCAACCCAAACCCTTAAACCAACATATAAAAAAAAACATATTTCCTCTCTTCACTCTCCTTGTATCCATCCATGCAGATAGTTTTGGTTTTATGTGTCCAGGAGATTTGAGATATCTGTCTTTGAGATTTCTGCCTCCACCCAGGACAATGGAGGACAATGGAGTTTAGTTTGTTATACTCACAGCATTAAAAATTTATATTTAAAAAATTCAAAATCACCATCTTGTTCCAGAAACAGTGTCCCTGTTACTGGGTGATCCAGACCTTACTGTGGTCTGTTGTCTTTGACAAAAAGCAGTTTCAGTGACAACTGTTGACAGTGAGGTCTTCAGATAACCTGGTGTAACCAGGACTTTGTTATTGGACATTTTTTCGATGCCATGAACGCCACATATGAAGCTGGAGGCTGAACTCTAAGTGAAGGATATCTCAAAACCTGGACATATAATACTCTCTATTCATGCTGTTCAATATCATCAAATCTTCATTTCATCAAATAAGCATTTTCATAATTAAAGACAATATATGAATATATTTTTTTCAGTTAGTGAATGGTGTAATGTGTAAATCCATCATAAAAAGGGGAAAAAGGAGAAAGAAAAAGAGAAAAAAGATGACATGAATACAAATATGGATATAAATAAACAGAACATGATTAGTTGACCTCAGGTAGTAGGAGATAGTTCATCATTGCATGTTGATTTAACATAGTTCAGTCATTTCATTTTTTTCATAAATATACATGATAATAATAATATTAAAACCTAAACTATCTGCAAGGCTAGATACAACAGTGAAGTGAGAAAATACTGTGTTTTTTAAATTTTTGGAGAACTGAGTTTTAATGTCTTCACTCTCTGGGTCTCAAACTCAAATGGTCATCACAAACAGCTTTTAAAATTAAAAAAAAATACTCTATCTGAGCTTAAGATGAAATATATCTTACTCAGGCAGTGACACATTATTACTACATGTTTCAACTTGAGCAAAAAATTCCTGCTTATCCTCAAGCTGTTTGACTTCACTGCATGAACGTATAGACACAAGTGGGAAAAAAACTGGAAGAAAGCAAAAGAAAGAATTGATGTTCATGATAATTTTTGAGCTGTCACACAAACAAACATGACACTGCTGGCTAGCTACAGCTTATGTCTGTGCAGCAGGTAAATTGGCTGTTTGTGGTGAACACTAGCGCTCAAATTTGTGAATCAATCGTTGTAGGTAGAACTTCTCTCTCTGCAGAGAAGTTCCTGGTGTTAATAAATCAGCATCACTACACCATAAAAAGTGAACTACACTTCTCTTCAATTTCACTTCTCTTCTACTAAATCCAGTCTTATCTCATGAGATTTTAAAATAATAATAATCATCTCCTCTATCATTGATAAGCAGATTTCTGTTTTCCTGTATTTCTGCACTAAGTGTTGAGAGGTTATGTGAGGATGTGTACCTCTTGGTGGCGCTCTCCTGGAAGGGGTAGATGACCTGCCTGTTGTGGCAGAGCTCACAGATGAAGCCTTTCTCTCGACACAAACTGCAGCTGAAAACGTGGGAGCTAGCAAACTTGATCACCTTGGACAAGAATGGAGCCAGTTTTCCATCAATCACCTGGAGGGGTGAGGAGAGAGAGTACCGGGTGAGGGGTAAAGAGGGGGGAACAAGCAGGGAAGAAAAGAAGAGGCGACATGGTCACCAACAAAGACACTTTGATGAAAAATACACTCAGTGGCCAAATTCATAGGTACTCCTGCTCATTAACTCAGCTCTGCCAAACAAACTGCAACTTACTGTAAACCTGCACAAACACAAAGATGATTAAACACTAGTAAGTCCAGTTTGAAGGCTTATTAAATGCAGACACTTAACAGCAGTTTATGCTCCTTTGAGGCCGAGTTTTACAACTTTGGAAAGTCATGGCAGCAATAACTTTCTCCTTTGTGTCATCCATTTGCAAGGTAAACGGTAAAGTTAGCACAATGCTGCAAGGCATTCTACCTGTACGGATGCTTGTACAAACATTTTACAGTAAACTTTCAAAAACTACACTGTCACTGGAAAATAAATTAGTATCATTTTCAACTTTGAACAACACAAATATGACAAATATGTATTTAAGCTGAGATAAAATAAGAAAAATAGCCTGTAAAACATTTATCAAACTTAGAACTATACTGAACTATAATAAACATTTCATGTTATGTGGGTAAGCCTGTATTGTGAACATTAAGTTCACTTTTGATAGTTAACCAAAGACTAACTCATTGTTATGTATCCTTTTTTTTTTTCCATTTACCAGCGCTGTTGTTTTTGTCTATGCGACGCTGCTGCACCCAAGCTTATTCCAACTATTGGTTACATCAGCAAATTGAGTGCCAATCAAAAACACTTTTCAAAACATATCTACTTCTTTAATGAAATTGCTTGTTACTTATTGGTTGACATACATATACAGCAATACAGATGCATATCTGATGCACTAAAAGTATATGTTGGGTTCCTGTTTTTAGACACTGTGCTGGCCCACATTCAGCCTAAAGCAGCATAAAACAGTAAAAAATGCAGTTACTGTTACTATTTGATCATAAAGGACAAATTGAGTGACCACTGTTATTCATTTATATATAAATGATAGGAAGTAGTTTATTTGAAGAGTAGTAAATTATTTTACTGTCTGTAATCAAGTTTCCATTCAAATGTAGCATAAATTTTAGCCGAAATTTCAGAAAATCGATACAAGAGAATGTGAATTAATTTGCGTTTCCATCCACTACCGGTTTGCGAATATCAATAGTTGAGCACATCAAAGTAAACAGTTGGTGGTACTGATTTTCCTATCAAGACGCAATGCAACACAATGACGTAATTAATAGAGCACAGTCAAAGCTGAGGCAATGGAAAAAATGATACACATCCTGGTGATGGAGAGCATGATGGACAGTGGGAATGGAGAGAACAGCTGACATCACAGCTTCTTGCTTTTTGAAGCTATTTGATAACAGCCCTGTGTCAGTAATACAGACACATATTGATCACTGCCCAGAGATGAAGAAGAGAGCAGTCAGTGAAAAGCGTCTGCTTCCATGTTTCATCTCTCCAGTGGAGTGGAAGCATCAGGGACATTTAAGTCACATGCTTTCTGTACTTGGTCATTTATTTGCTAAATCTGTTTCCATTGCACTTTGTAGCATTTTGCTTTTATCGACATATTAACTTTTGCACCTCATCCAAGCATCCACTCACTTATGTGCAAATTTAAAAAGCACAAAAAAAGGTGGAAACCCATGTAGTGATACTCAGTCATTAGCCGTCAGTCTAAGTCATAGTTCACATTGGCTAACATGACACGACATAACCAAAGGATTGCCAATTACATAATGTCCCAACTTGTGAACAACCAAAATATGTAACCAGTGGCCCGCATCAGGGGTCTGCACACTGATGGAAAGATCTGACCAACAAACAGTAAAATTTAAAACAAGTGAATACTGGCAAAAAGTAGTGGCTATTGACAGCTTTAAACTGATATATTTTAACCTGATACAGATTGTAAAGCCGTTACTTTGTGGTGAACAGACACAGATTTGTTTGAGGCGGTGTGAATCGAGGCAAAGAGGTGTTTGTACGACCTGAAAATGTTTGAACATGAGTGGAAATTTTGTACTTATTCCAAAGCCATAGGACTCTTCATGGAAGTACAGACAAGATCCATTTTTAATTACAAAAACTGATTTTAAAATGACTTCAACTAAGACAAATTCTCTTGGACATGGAGGAAAAGCTGTGGAGGGGAAGCTGAAGGAAGGAGGAAGACGGTAAATGGGGTCAACGCCTTTTAATGGCAATGCTTGGCAAGTTCCTTTAAGGACGGGAGGGTGGGGGGGCTCAGTGGATGACTCAGAGAGAAAAACTGTTAGTGAAAAGAAAATCTGTAGAATCTTGCAGACATCAAAAAACTAAGTATGTTTGCAAAGCTTTGTCATATGATGTTGATAAAGCAGACAGGAGAAGCACAGTGAGAGTAGAATGTAAAACAGAGAAAAATAGAGTAGAAAGTATGAGAAAGAGTGGTGGAGATACAATATACAAGAGAGATCTTGAGGGAGAGCGAGAGCCTGTATTCAGATACAAGTGGTTCCACCTGGCAGAGCTCTGGACCTCCCAATTATAACCTCCTTCATGCTGTTTGTTACACGAGGAGAAGAGGAGGACATGAGAAGGACCGAGAAGGAAGAAACCACACACACACACACACACACACACACACACACACACTGGAAACAGCACATTGAGGTATAGTGATCATGTTTACAGTAAATCATGCAGCAGGACCAACACTATTACACTTTACACTGAGATGAATGTCCTGCACTGAAGGCTTTTACTGTAACAACCCATACTGTGCCCTAATGTACAATATATGATATTCAATTATCCGACCAACATGAGACCAATATCTCACTGAAAACAGGATCTATTCCAGTCAGTGTCATCAGCATCTGGTAAGACTTGACTCGACATTTACAATAAAACTGATCAGCTGCAGCCAACAGTTATCGCTTTTATGTTTCCATGAGTCTAAACATGAGAAAACAAGCAATACACTTTAGACAAGGCAAAGTGTCTAGATACTAATTTGATAGGGCGAAAACAAAAAAATCTAAAATTTCAAAAAATATGCTTACAACTTAAGCAACATTTTAAATGGAAACATAACATTTGGTTACGTTGTAACCTTGGTTCTCTGAGTGAAGAGACTATCTCTCCACTCCGTTACATATTCCATATGTACGGGGTAACTCTTTAAGACACCCCATGAGGAGATGGTGCAGCCCACAAGCCCAAAACACCAATATGTGAGAAATGAACTATTTACACATGTAAATTATTTACATACCAACCAGGTCAAGGCCCTGCAAGATGCAAAGGCCAAGCCTGAGAGGCAGAAGGGCCGCTTAGATAAATCCGCAAGTCGCAAGACTGAACCAAAGAAAAACAGAAAAAGGCCCCGCAAGACGCAGAGGCCAAACTCGTGAATGGAGTGGCCACTCAGATCAGCCTGCAAGTCGCAAAGCTGGCCAAAGGAGACAACAAAAGGTAAAAAATAGGCATGGCCTAGCCGTCTACCGATGAGTCAGACCCAGCACCTGCTCCCTGAAGGAGGGGCTGGCTGCTACATTTAGGCAGTAGAATCTGGAGGCTATAGCTAGCAGAAATGTTGTCTTTATGGAAAGCCATTTCTAAGTCCAAGTCCCATGGAGGGACTGAAGTTATGGTCCTGCAAACTGTAAGCCTCTGGGCACCTCTAAGGAAATGGGAAATCAAGGAGCAGCCATCTGGAGTCAAGGCGTATTCGCCAACACAAACCACCTTGACTGCCGCCACCATCCCTCACAGGGTAACAGCAGACTTCCCTTCGCTGTGAAACAATCAGAAAATAATATTTCTCTCATCCACTGCTTTGTTCTTGCTCTCCTCACTCGACCACTGCTGCTCTCTCTCTCTCTCTCTCTCTCTTTCTTTCTTGCTTACTCTAAGCTCACTCACGCTTTCTCTCTTTTTTAAAATCAGTCGGGAAGTGGACAACAATGCCTGACTTGACTTTTAAGGTTATCAAATGAAGAGAAATGTCCTTTCCTTGTTCTAAACTGGTCCTAAATCAATACTAGGGTGCTTCCTTGTTTTATGAATGAAGCAGCACACAAGTTGAAGCAGCTGCATTGTGTGTGGTTGACCAATCAGCAACGGTCATCCCTGCAAAGCAACTGTATCAGCATAATTTATAGATTGTCAACTATAGCTCAAGATATGGTTATGGTTTAGACTTTCTTGACACTACCCAATGTTGCAGCAGTATAATTTACCAATATTTTCTCCCAACTCTCTTGCTTAAAATTAAAATAAAGAAAAATAAATAAATGAAATTACAGGGGGTTCAGTTTATTTTTACTTCATTAAGGCCACTGGAGGTTTTGGGATGTTGTGGAACCATATATGGCATTTGGGGGTGTCTCCATACAGTATGTTAATTAGCTTTAGCTGAAACAAATAATCACTCAACTAGTCAAACCACAGAAAATTAATGACTATTTTGTCACTTTTCGGGCAAAAATTGCTTTAACATGAACATGAACACAACACTAACAGAACATTATCTACTTTCAGCTTCTCAAAAGTGTGGATTTGTTGCTATTTTTGTCTTGTGACTGTAAACTGAATTTTTTTTTTTAGATTGTTGTTTTGGACAAAACAAGCAATTTGAGGACGTCCCCATGGGCTTCAGGAAATTGTGATTGGCATTTCTCACTATTTTCTCACATTTTATGGACCAAATGATTAACTTATTGATTGAGAAAATGATCGGAAGATTAATGATAATAAAATGTGTTTGTTGCAGCCTTAAATGAGATTAATTGTGTGAACAGATGGATAGCATTACTCATTTCGTACAGGTGTATGTTTAGATAAAACCTATTTCGTGCTGCAGGCAGATTTCACACACAGATTTAGAACTTGTTCTACATACGTTGTGATAAATGAGGCTATTGTATGATGAAATCTGAATTATTTTATAGGGTAGGTAACATGTTTGTTGGGCACTGATTGACAAGACTCCACAGTGTACCCATAAGTGTCCCTAATTTAATGCCCTTCTGTATATGATGGAGAACGAGCACAGTCCAGTACAGATGATAAATGTTTCCCGGCAGACAGACAGGCAGGTACTGAGGGTAACAGACTGATATATATGTCCCCTCTGCCCAGCACAGCCCACACCAAACCTAAGCAGTCTGGTCCAGCACCAGTCCACATGACAAATGGCTGTCTTGATGGAGGCTGACAGGCTCAGTAATTAAAGCCCTCTATAATTGGACTGGGCAGAATCAAACGACTGGCAGCACAGCTCTGGTGGCTGACCGTACTCTGGAGGAACGGTGGGAAAGAAGGATGGAGGCACAAAAAGATGGATGGATGGAGACTGACAGAAGTAAATGGACAGATTAAATGAGGGATATGGTAACAGAAAGAAAACAAGCAAATCCAACCCAGCTTCCTGTGTGTGTATAAAGCCCAGGCACACATTTTCATCTTCACACATTTTCATCAGAAAAATATTCCAGCTGTTACTGCATGTTATAAATATATATCACTATTTTATTAACTGCACTGCAGTAGCTCTGGGCAGCAGGGTCACAATGGGACAATCATTTAGAACTTCCATCTTCAACCCTTTTTATGTGAGCATGCTTTCTTTTAATTTGTACCCTCGCCCACATCCAACGATGGCAACAATGAAGCCAATATTGACGGCTATCCTGACTGTATGAGCCAAGCAGCTGCTGGGCTGCTGGCAGGTCTCTCAGTGCGACTGGTGGACATTCGGGGTCTGCTGTATGAGGATGGATCCCAACCTGGGATTGGGATACCCTGAGGGGTTTTATCTCAAGATAAAACTAGAGGTGTTTTAAGACAATTTCGACATGAAATTTCATATTTTGTCTGACTACTGTGTTTGTAATCTTTTGTTGCTGCTTTTTTTCTTAAATAGTTTTACCTCTTCAGGTCTACAAAATTAGTAAACAATCTGATAAAATAAAATCTTGTACAACTCAAAGATAAATGCAACGTATGATGAGGGGTCGCCATTGCTTTTTTTTAAGTTATCACACCCTCATTTAAAATTGATCTTGAAAATTCACAGAAGTCTGACCCATTGCAGCCTTGTTGCCCTCTCAAAAAATGAGTCTACTGTTGTTCTCTTCACTAACAAAACAGAGGAAACTAGCGAGCAGTGCTGAACGGATAATCATGACACTGAACCAGCTGAGACGTAATGTGTGAAAGCATTTTGGATTAAACACCGCATAGAGCAAAATTGTGAATGAAGTTTTGTAAAATCCAACTATAACTTTACCACGAAACAACAAATCACCCGTTAGCTTGTACCTCAAGTGAGTTACTTTAAATCTCTAATTTGTAACATATTCACAGTAAGACTCTAAAGCAGCCTACAGGACAAATAGGACAAACCCTACAGATGTATTCACATCCATTACCCTCTTTCCCTCCAACCACCCATCAACACACACACACACACACACACACACACACACACACACACACACACACACACACACACACACACACACACACACACACACACACACACACACACACACACACACACACACACACACACACACACACACACACACACACACACACACACACACACACACAGTCAAATCAAATTAAGTCAATTTTATTTATATAGCGCCAAATCACAACAGAAGTTATCTCAGGGCACTTTTCACAGAGAGCAGGTCTAGACTGTAGTCTTTACACACACACACACACACTTCATCTCCTCTGCCTCCATCCATCTCTTTAACTCCTCCCCTTCTAGTTCAACCTCTTTCTCTGCTCCACGCAGAGTCTTTGTGCTCCAAAATCTCCTAATCCCCTAAAACTGCTGTTTAACAGCCGTTCGCCTGCCCTGCCCTCCCCTCTCTCTCTCTCTCTCTCTCTCTCTCTCTCTCTCTCTCTCTCTCTCTCACTCTCACTCACACACACAAACACAAACATTCACACACACACACACACACACACACACACACACACACAGACTACCGAAGCGGACTAGAAAACCAGCTGGGATTACATGGCTGGAGAGACCAGGGCGAGCTCTGTTTGGATAACACACACACACACACACACACACACACACACACACACACACACACACAGAAGGCTTGATATATATTAGTTGCTAGTCTATGCATAGTGGAGTGCGTCTCATCAGGAGCTCCCCAAACTTTCAAGTAGCTCAGCAGATGAGAAGATGTTTGCAGCAGAAGGACACTGTCCTTCAGTTTTTCCAGTTGTTTCAACCTGTTTTGTGTAAACATGCAATCTTTAAAATAAAGTATATCCTTGTTACAATTTTGCTATACAGAGCCCCATTCTGATGGGTTTAACATTGCAGGGGGAAGTGGGGATTTAAAACATTAACTGTGCTCCTTGGTAATTTAAGTCATCATTTGACTGAGTAATAACTCAGTCAAATCTTAACATTGTTATCATTCACACACATTGATATCAGTCAGTGTGACTTACACTTCCCAAGGATATCATTATCTCTGATGTCAATCCCAAATCCCAAATAAATTTCCATAAATCCACTTAGAAGTGACAGAGAAAAAAAGAGGCTTCAGAACTTGCCTGAGAATCATCATATTTTTAAGTTTTCTTCAGTATCAAAGTAATCTAGTGATAGTTGTGTGTAAATCCATGGCAAACAGGAGCTAATAGATAATTTGGCATACTTTTAATGTCATCAATTTGCCAAAATGTAGACAAATATTGGCTAAAAATGGGGCTCAGATGAAAATACCAGTACCACCTGTAGCTGAAATTATGACAACCCATTTGAAAAACACTCAGATCCACTTTAAAATACAAGGACGTCACTCCAGACAAGATTTTAATTACAGGAGGAGCAGTGAGTTCACAGTAAAACAGTAGGCAATTTCAGCTGTAATTATTACTGAGGAGAGGATGAAAAATTACACTTTGCTTGTTGTTATGGTGATCCAAACAATGTGAGCACAAGCGTTTTTTTGGGTCCCACTCTCCTAAATAAGGGAAGAGCCTATAAAGAGTTTGTTAAATAGTTACCTGTTGTATTTATTAGCTATGATGCTTTTATAAACTATTGACATTATCAAGGCCGCTATAGTCAGAAAGGTTAGTAAAAGTCTGACTTGAGGAAAACCTGAGCAAAAGTTACTTTAAGCAAATGTTTTTTGTTGCACTTCTACAATTTTAACATGCCTATAGTTGTGAGTTTCACCGAAAACCCCGCAGATATCATTGATTAGTGTGATTACAGTTCTGTAATGAGCTATCATGTTTGACACCTTCACAATTATAATGAATGCATTTATTAATAGAAGTTTTCTAGGCATGGAAAGAACAAAACGCAGTTTGTAGTACGAGTCAAACAGGTGTTTTTTTTAACCCTTCAACATTTTCTAGTGTTGAAACTGTAAGTTCTTTCAACTTTAAACCTATACCTTTTAATTACTATTACTATTTGTTGCCCAATCCCCACATAAAGATGATTTTCATGACCTCGTCATACAGAATAAACTCAAAGCCATCAGGAGAAACTGGGGATCTTTCTGAGAACATTTAACATTTACTTAAGAGGCCTCTGTGTGTCTGCACAAGTGTGAGTGGAGAGGCATGCCTGGCATAGAGGGAATGCCAGGGTGTCACTGTGGGAAGCCTGCTGCACATACACGTACACACACACACACACACACACACACGCACACCTACTTTTCTACTACTTTAGTCCTCACACAAAACCCTAGAAACAATCCTTTAACTAGAGGAGGATAAGGGCAGAGTGGTCTTAGACAAACACATATGGTTTCCCCAAATGAACTGGTTCCTAATAGGGCATATGGGTGGAGGCTATTTGTCGGGAGGTGAATAGACTAGTGTGGTCCAGGGTTTAGCCAGGGGAGTTTAGCCTTCACTGACCTCTGAGCTGGAACAAAAAAAGCCATGTTGATTACGAGCGTCATTTTATTCAGGAGGTGAATCAAAAGAAACACGCTTGTTAATATGGAAAACCAATTAAGTAGCAGAGTGCTTGAGAATCTCTAAGAGGGGGAGAGAGGGGAGGTTAGAGGGTGAGTAAAAGAGAAGAGGGAGGTGTGCAGACTCAACCGCAGACTCCCATTATTAAATTTAGTACATCATCAACTGTTCAGGTTTATAAGTAAATCATAGCAGTTAAGCAGGGAAAGAGAGAGTGAAGAACTCACACACATTAACACACATGTGTGCTGAGCGTGTGTGAGGCCAAGGGGATGTCGGGAAGAATGGAGGGATGTCACGCTTTGTTTTTCTGCCTGTTGATTCTGAATGTGACCAATTAGTGAAGCAGAGAGACACAGAGTGTGGGAGTGGAGGAGGAGGAGGAAGAGGAGGGGGTCCAGTCTCTTTCACCGTGAGAGTCTGTGGCCAAGCACTGAGTCAGAGAGGGATGAAAGAAAAAAATGGGGCAGGGTACAACATAATGAACATAATGACAAACAAAAGAACTTTTCAGTCATTTGTGGCCGCTTCCCTCTGACCCCCAACTCAGCTCGACGACTACATACTGAACTGCTGAAAGGCCAGGAGGTGTTTCCTTTTTTTATGAAATCTGCTGAAAGAACACACTTAAATTCTCCAGGCCTCAAAAATAAATTCTCCTCATACATAAGATTAAAACAGAGGTGGGCGGTGAAACTGGTATTCATAGCGGGCACACCTGTAGAGATATGACAGTTTGCAATTTGATAAGAAAATCTGCTGATTAAATACGTGATAGTGTCTTGATATTAGAAAATAATAGAGGAGGCAGAGTTTAAGTTTTTTCCGACGCCAGATATGAATTCTTTCCATCGAGACCATTGTTTTGCTGGATCAGGACACTTGAAAGAGCTAACCCTGGTCCAAATGGGGCTATTAGAGGGTATTACCCTCTCTTATCACTGTTATGACTGGGACACTTGCCGAAGGAACAAAGGAGAGACTGTGTTTACTTAAAGGATGAGGAATGGGTTATTCTATATATTTTTTTATTGTCGACAAATCCCATGAAAAGACTAAAGCCAACAATGCGTTAGTCTGTCTCTCAATACTTTCTGTCTTCCCTACCTTTTCTCTGTCTCTCAGCCTCACATTCACTGGTTCCTACTGAAGACGTCTTGACAAACAGCTCACAATATATAGTTTAATTTTTAAGTCTGCGTAAAGCAAAGACCACACCCCAAACTGAACAGTCTGAGCCTCTGAACTCAACAATGCTCATGCTGAACTCCCCTAAAAAATATACAATTTAAAATAGGCCTTGCTTGTAGGTGTAGGACAAGCAACATGGATAATATTTCAAAAATAAAGTAACGCTAGGAGCCACTGTTGAATTTAGCACCTATTTTTACTTATTTCAGTAAAAATGTAACTTAAATGAGTAGTTAACAAGCGATCCATTGCCAATCATCGTTGTTATTTTCAATGAAGTTCAGTGTCAATGTTACTCGCTTCTTTGAGGGGCTAGATGTAGCAGCAGCAGGAGTACGTCTGTAGTGACGGTGAAGGCACCAGAGTAGCAATCGCAACACAGGCCGAGACAGCGAGGGTGAGACTGGACAAACAGGCAGAGGGGGCAGACACACAGGCATGGCTCCCGCAGCAGTGCCGCACAAGCAGCGATACAGAAATATCCTCTCGGTGGACCGGAGCTTTAACACTGACTCTACCCCTCAACGGACACTTCCGTGCGGGCTACCGTTGACCGAAAATGGCCCCATTCACCAGTAACTGCTAATACCATGACACCGGAGAGTGTACACAAACGTGCTAATGGCAAAGCTAAGTCTAACTCATCATCGGGTATCTCTACCCAGCATTTTCCTCAGCAATGTACGGTATCTGGTGAACAAAATGGATGAACTGTGACTGCAAATCACCACTCATAAAAGGATTATGGACTGCAACTTCATGATTTTTATGGAAACATGGCTTAACAGCAGCGTCACCGATAGCACCATTGAGCTACCGGGGGACTGTGCATTTATGTTAACAAAGCTTGGTGCACGCACAATGCCATTATCTAGAGGCACTGCTCTGCTAACCTAGAATATCTCATACCATGCAATAGAAAGTATTGCATGCTGCTGCAAACAACAGACTACACGCTCAGCCAAAGCCAAGGCACTCTAGTTCTTATATAGTGGGGGGGTGGGGGTGTCATGCTAGTAACGCCTCTACGTCATGGTGCAGACGTTTTAGGCATGCCCAACAAAACCGGCAACACAGAAATGGTGAAAAACTGTCTAATTCCATAATTCAGTATTACATAGCTCACAGTCTTTTCACGTTTTCAGCAATTATTTTCTAACATGTATGAATGTGTTTCAGAAGAAGTCTCTGATTTTCCTTTACACAGACTTTAAGGCTCAGTAAGTTCAAAACAGCTGGCCACTGTGGTTTTTAGAAAACATGAGATTACATTTGCTGGGGTGGTGTGGCTCATTGGTGTTTTTAATAGATTTTAGGCAACAATGGAGCTCTGTGGCTGGCTAACATTTGCAAGCTAGCTAGCTAAATACTTCATACCTTTTTCACAACGGTGGACAATAAAGTTGGTTCTATTCTATTCAAAATTAGCAAACTTGTTAGTATAGTTATTATCAGAACTACAGCTCTCTCTATTTTCTCATGTTTCTGGTGTTCTCTTACACGGAATAAGCATTTAGCTAATGATAGGTTGAAAATAGGTTGACTGGGCCAGGGCTCTAATACCGAACATGTTAGCTAATGTAGCAAGCTAGCAAAAGTTAGCAAGTGTGCATAACCAGGATCAATAGCCTGTGTCTCCTAAAAATGCAAGACAAACTCTGTTATCTGTGTTAAACTGTTAGAGAATAATGTAATTATAAGCATGTTTGATTAAATGGTTTTAAATCATTGACAGTAACTAACACTATGTTTACGATGTCCTGACCTGGCACAGCTTGTTGCCAACTTGTGTCACAAACGCTCTGATTGTTTCTCAAACCAGCAAAACAGTCGTTTGTAACAACAAACTGTTTTTTTTTTTTTTTAAATAAAAGCGAGATGTGGGTGGCGACTCAGAGATCTGTTTCAAGCTACACACAGCTGTGCAGGGCTGTGCAATATGACGTGTGTGTGTGTACCTGCTGCAGGTCCGCCATGGAGTACAGGTGAATGTGCTGTAGCAGGTATTCCCTGGGGAAAATTCTGTGAAAAGAGATGAGAACAAGTTTTAATGTGTGATTCTCTGTGAAGCAGATACACCACACCTCCAGGAGGAAAAAAAAAAAAAGAGAAAAAAAAAGAGGTACAAAGGACAGTAAAATTCAGTAAACTGACCTTTAAGATTCTGGTTGTGCTTATTAGATAAAGTGTAATTAAGTAAGTATTCTATGCAATAAAACTGACTAAACAGATCAAATATATTGAACTTTTCCTTTATTTCTTGCAGTGCCAGTTGATTTTAGACATACCGTATTTTGTATTGGACACATTTATGTCTTGCACCATTTAAAAATCTTTGACCACAGACAGCATTTAGACAACACCTGTCCCCACGTGGGGCCAGGAACATCAATAAACAGCATCAGGCTTTGATGTCATGATTAAACTGGTGTTAGGTTTATTCCTTCTTAGCTAGATCACTGACTTGCAAACCTTTAAAAATAGAACAATGATCACATAGTGTAGGTAAATATGAGCATTACACTGATTTAATCTTTAACCCCAGCCTTTCAGTCCATGGCGCTTAACAAAGTAATAATATTAACCTTCAGCCACTCGCATTCCACCTTCTAACATTATGTGACAAAACACACACAGCAGAGTTCTGCTTCTGACGTGTGACGTGTAACTGTGTGTGTTTGTGTGTGTGTGTGTGTGTGTGTGAGGCCTCCTCTCAGACCACTAAGATGGATGGCTCCATGTTAAATCCTGTCTAAGCTGTGATGAGTGTCACCAAAACACAAGTATGTGTGTGTTCATATGTGTGTGTGTGTGTCATAGTTGTGATGCAGACACCTCATGGTGATAGGCACCACCGATAAACTCTGTTTGGCAGGTAACCAATGGTTACATCATCAGTATTCATCAACACACACACACACACACACACACACACACACACACACACACACACACACACACACACACACACACACACACACACACACACACACACACACACACACACACACACACACACACACACACACACACACACACACACACACACACACACACACACACACAAAAGGGGTCTGATAATCAAATACACTCACAAATACACACTGGCTAGACACATTGCACTAGTGTCCAGATGAGCACACCCAGAAAGTGTGTGTTGATCCTGATAAAAGTATTTGAGATCTAACACATTGTAGGATTAGATTACAGCAGACAGACAGGTCCACACATGTATACAAATGCACACACGTCAACAAGACAATATTTTAATTAATTATCAACAAGACCTGGTAGTCTTTGATTCCATATTTTATTCAGTGCTTGTCCAGTCCAGCAGACACACCTTTCATTAAAATTCTGTAATCACTCAGTGATTATGATGGTTTACTGAAGGAGGGTCTGACCTGAGTAAGTGTGCGTGGCTGTGTGAACCAGCAGATGTAGGAAGTCTTGCAAATATGTGTGTGTATGTGTGTGTGTGTGCAGGGGTTGGACAAACTAACACATTAAAATCTAATGCAAACCCAAACAATATCTCTGCAATAAATCTTATCTTTGTCTAGCTTATCACATTCAATTTGTGTTGACACAGTGTCAGAAAAGTGTTGATACACCTTCTTGGAAGCTGCAAGTTAGTGGTATTTGTATAACCCTCATTTACATACATGAGGTGGCTAAGGATCAAGTTTTTGTACCAGATAGTACTGCAGCTCTGCAAAACAAGAGGCATTCACAGCTTATAGCTCTTACAACTACAACTTCTTCTATTACTCTTCTTATACCACTACCAACCACCTAGTACACCTTCACAACCACCTAATAAACACAAAAAACTATCTAAACACACTATAGGAACCACCTCGTATACCCTATCAACGACCACAGACTATAGACTATAAACACCACTTCATACATCTCAACATACACCTGGACCTACCCTAACAACCACAAATTATTAACTAGAAACCACCTAGCAATACCATAGCAAGCTCTGGTTATTTTTTGTGACCAATATTTTATTACATTATACAACAAACCAAGAAATCCGACATTCAGAGACATAAGTATTCTATGTGATACATACACACAAGACCAATACAATTCTTCCAAATACAAGAATAATGCATCTTGAGTACCTGACGAAAAAAATAAGATGGTTTTGAGAAAGAAAAAGAAAATACTTTTTTATTGCAAGCACCTACTAATACTGTATCAGCTGATAATAATTAGAAAGCAACAAGAACAGAACAAGAACAGCAACCCACAAATAACACCCTAATATCCAAATCCAATCAGCTAGCAACGATAGTATGATATAATTTATGTAGCTATCGGCACGCCCCGGTAGCCTACTGGTTAAGGCGCATGCCACAATACCGCAACGTCCGCAGTTAGATTCCTGCAGCGGACCTTTGTTGCATGTCATTCTCTTATTCTCTGTCTCTCTCTCCCCTCATTTTTCTGTCATCTCTCAACTGTAGCTGTCCAATAAAGGAATAAAATGTCCAAAAATATATTTAAAAAATATGTAGCTATCAACTGCATATTTAAAGGACAACTCCATCTGCATTTTTTTGCGGGTTGTTCAGTTGTTCACATGGAAACTATACTACGAGAGATGTCACAGCGCTGAGTCTGAGTGTGTGAGGTGTTTATAAATGCACCGGACGGAGCAGAGAGACAGACAGCTGCTGAGTGCTGGGAGCTCTGGAAGAGAGAGCTGGGAGCAGAGAAGGAGCTTCAGGACAAATAACACCTGCGAGTCACATCAGATTCTGCTCTGATCTGGAGCCATTTACTGACAGGAGGAGAGCTTGGAGTTTATTTTTTAACTTCGAGGAGCAGCAACAGGAGTACTCCATCTGAGTCTGCGTGTCTGTTAGCACGTTTAGCAGGGCAGCAGCAACAGTGAGTGCTCCATCTGTGTGTGTCTGTTAGCATGTTAGCAGAGCAACAGTGAGAGCAGCAACAACAGTGAGTGCTCAGTCCGTCTCTGTGGCTACTGGCTAGGCGGGCTAGGAGGGTTATATGTAGAAGGGCTTGGGAAAATGCATGTAGCTAATGCTAGCTTAATTAGCCAGCTAGCTAGAGCTGATCATCTGCCAGCGACAGTTCTTATTTCAGCTCGCAAAATTGATGGTTGCCGGCTAGAAATGGTCAAAGACTCAAGCATATTATATATATATATATAAACTTGTTCATACACCTATTAGCACACATCCCCCTGTAGCTGACATTGCAACAAAGCTCATGTCATAAGCATATGGACATCAAGACATAATAGGCACAGGTTTATTTATTGAGATCAATTCACACCTTTACTGAACTTTGACAATAAAATGATAGAATACAGCAGGTCCAAGACTCCTTTGCAATATGCTATCACAGATGTAACCCTCTGATAGTGTTTAAGACCTGCTGCGCTGGGCCAAATACGGCCTTTGGTACCTCATGTGGATGTGTGTGTGATTGTGTGTCCGTGGCTCTCTGCCTGTATGCAGCAGACACCTCTCTTCAGATCCACCCTGAAGTAGACTGATGACTAGGGGAAGGTTTTAGCGCCATGGCCCTCATCAATCCTGCAGTGTTTGGAAGTCGCGGGGCACTGGCCGACACTAGCTAATGGGTCTGAAGTAAACACAGAACACAATGATGCTGCTCTGCTCTGCTCTGCTCTGCAACACGGTACGAATAATGTGGGTTCTTTAAGGCTGATAAAAATATCAGTAGTTTTGGTGTAAAGCTACTTAACAGGGCAAAAAGTCTTCAAAAAACATTTAAATCATGAGGTAATAAAACCTTTCATTGATATTCACGTATGTCCTAACCAGCGGTGGGCTTCTATATTTTGTTTTCTTTATTACTGTGTTTTAATACATTTCATGTTACCTTTAGTTAATGGAGCTAGTTACTTTCAGGGTCCTGATCTGTTTCTCTAAGCTTCTTAGGAGTCGACCTCTACATATATTACAGTAAGACTTCATTACTTCATGTTGTCTGAATGTTTATTTTAACATTTTGTAACCTTTTTGCAACTTTCTACCTACTGTCAGCTGTTTGTGGTGAGTGGCAGGAAACATGGGAGAGTTTAAGGGGAATGACAGGTGATAAGGACCCCCAGGCAAATCCTAGCATGGCTAGCATCTGACATCAGTAGCCTTTGATGTTTTGTCTTCTCTAATGTATACTATCCTTGTCAAATTAGTGAAAATACATTTTCCATTGTCATAATTGTGAAGTGTATTAAAAATACACTCAAGTCACAAAGGCCAGAAACATAGTACAAATCAATAGAAACAATCATATATAGGCCTGATAGCAAGGCGTGGCCATTTTTTTATTTAGCTGACAATTAGAAAGTAAATATAATATTGTGGTTTTCCAGTGACTTGAATTTACTGTAATTAAAGGGTTGGTTCAACCAAACTGCAGAGACAGATCTGTCTTTGAGATTTCTGCTGCCACGTGAATACTATGAAGGTGTTTGTCCTCACAGCATTCAAAAATGAGTTTCTTTGGAACAACCGTTCATCAAGAGCGAGTATCTAAAAAGCTAACTACGTATCTGCGTGGCTTTATTGGTCTATATCTCTATCTCTACATAGCTGTATCTCTTTTTTTGTATTTTAGCACAAAAGAGAATTAATTAGATTCCAGTCTGTCTGCTGAAGTGGATGCCTCTCCTTTAGAAATGGTCTGTCAGATCATAATGTATTAGTGACCTGAACCAGGCCACGGAGTATCCATCAGCTCACAGACAAGGCTTTCAGAGTGGGACCCCACTCAGATAAACAGTCATCTCCCCTACCATCACACACACAGACATATACACACACAGGCACACATTTCATGTATATGCAGCCCGTATACACACAGGAATGCATGCAGATAAAAGTTATGGTAATATACACACATGCACTCAGACATACACATGTAAACACACATACACAGATCATACTCTGAGATGTTAACAGTGTGTATTCAAGTGTCTGGTCACCAACAGAGGAATATAACAAATATTTAAGTGTATCAGTCAGTGTGAAACATGAAAATGAAAAGCTAAGTCTGGCTGTCTGTACCATACTACCCTAAAGCCAATTATTTTGACAGTTTTTTTTTTTAAAGGTCAGTTTACCCAAATTACAAAAAATAATGTAAAATAGATCATTTTACCTTTATTGGCTTCTAATTTTACCTTTATTAGCTTCTAAAATGATTGAAATAAAACAGGAAAACTTGTTTTTGGTTGAACTGCTCACAACCCTCAGACATATGAAACCTATGACAATTGTTTGTTTGGATCACAAGCCAAAAAAGTTTGGCAAACAGGGTTTTAAATTAAGAAGCACTTTGTAACTTTCTTGTGAAAAGTGCCATAGAAATACACCACCAACCACAACTGACATCATCATCATCACCAACATTACCTTCGTCTGAGGTCCTCGGCAACGGTTGCTCGGCAGCTGAACAGGTAGGCCCGCAGTGACTGGAGCTGCTGACGGAGACGCAGCACTGTGCTGAGAGGCTCACAGTGCTCATACAGACAAGGGTTAAGCTGCTGGACGTCCAGCAGCGGTTCCTCATACACAAACTCCAGGAACTCCTTGGCCTGTTTAGACACCTGCAGGAGTACAGAGGCAAGATCACTGCATCAAGGACAAACAGACACACAAGAAGATCCACCTGACTGGCACATGATCTACATAAGCACGAAGGGGAGAATTCTCCCAGGATTCGCTGCCTCCTATGACTTAAAGATGTTAGGGTTTCATTCAGTGTTACTAACCAAACTCATTGTGTGTAACCTTGAGGACAAACGTGTTAAATGCAATTCCTTCCTTATATAATATTTGCAAAGTCAGTATCTTTAAAAGTTTGCTGTCTTCTTCCTCCTTGTCTTTGTTGGTGCATTTCTAACTGTCAATCAGTGAAACACTAATTCCCTCTAATCTAAAATTTCTGAAACTAGTTGATTTGTTCTGGAAACTTGAAAATGAAAATAATCTCACATCTCTACCTTTAATAAACTGGTTTATTTAAACTGATGAAAATGGGCCATCTTGAAGACCACATGAAATGAGGACTGAAAAACCTGTCACCGACTGGAAAACAGTAAATCTTTAATGGTGATAACATACTAATATACATCCTAAGACTTTTTAATGACCTACAAACATCTTGCTGATGTACTGACCTTAATCAGAATAATAAACTGCATACTCTCTAAGCTGTGACCTGTGTTTGGATGGTGGGCGTTTTTATATATTTGTCTGTGTGCATTCCCACCTTGTGCTTGCTGGTGTCCCAGTTGTGCAGCAGGCGTGCTGGGATGAGGAAGGAGTTGTCCTGATGGCAGCTCTGGCAGTAGTACCAGCCACTGTAGTAGCAGACCTTGGCCTTTCCTTTGGACAGACCAACTGGACGCTGACAACCTGAGGAGAGACCTCAACTGAATGAGTGTCTATGTGTACATCTCATTTATAGAATGCATTTAAGACACATCTCCAGCATGTCAGAATGGGTCTATAATCATGAAGAAACCCAGTTAAACCACTTTCTAGAAAGTGTCAAACATGGGATTCACACATTACCTCAGACTTATTAGACAACCTGCTTGTCATCAAATGACGGCAACAATAAAATAGACACAAATGTACAGCCCTGTGTGTCCATTTACAGATGCTAACTGGCTAATTAGCCCTAACATGTTGCACAAGATAGCTTTTGGTGTTCAGTCTGCTGGTGGGGGCAGGAGAGAGCAGATAATCTGGCATTAATATGTGCCAGTTTATTGTCCCTCACTAAATTCCACACTAATCCAGCTGAGTAAACCAGTAATAAAGATAGTCTGAGTTTAAAATGAACTCTGACCCCAATAAGATAATTTGTTGTATCATGACCTGTATGAACTGAGAAAGAAAACTGAATTTGATCCACTGATTATTGTATAAAAATGGTGTGTTAAATAGCATCAATGTACACTTTTCAAGATCACGGTTTTTTCCACACCTGTTTTTAAAGTTTTAGAATTTGAATACAAACACACATTCTACACAAAAAATCAGATACTGGACTCAACATGAGCAAAATTCAGAGCAGTAAGCTCCACATTCACCAAAAATGACTGAGTGAAGGCTGATTCATCATGAAGAGCAGCACTTGAAACATCACTCAGTTTGTGTTTTTTTTGCATTGGGAACTTTCTGTGTGGGTATTTACTTATCTTATCTACAATAACTGACTAAAATGGCTTGTAAATAAGGCTCTTCTTACTGAGGAAATTACACATACTCTAGATTACACATATACTAATCTAATTTGTTTTCAACTAACTACCCATATGCTCATAATGCAAAAGCTTCATAAGCAGCAGCAAACAAAACAAGTTTTTTTTCCCAGTTTCACATCTCAGGCAGAACTTCACTCCTCAGGCTATATACAGGTTGTTCCAACCATTTGATTGGCTGAGATTGAAGGCTGTACACTGCCTGGCAGACACTACTCATGGCCAAATATAACACTTTTTCCACCACATTAAATATTACTGCTATATTAATTATTACTACATTAATTAATTAGTTAGTTAGTTCATTTCAGTTACATCCTGATTCGCTGGGGACAATATGTTATTAATAATATACTTCTAAAAATATGCTCCGGTACGATGGCTAAAATCTGTTATTAAAGATGTCCAAAACTCTGAGCAACATTTTACTGACAGTGTAAATTCTTGTGTTAAGTACATCTTCTAATATTAAAATCCATGTCTGCCAAAATCTACCTGCCAAATTCATTTGAAGCTCGAGATAACAGAGTCTTGGTTCCTCCTGTAGTCACAACACAGCGGACTTCAATAAGAAAGTGTTCTGTACACTTAAAAGAACAAATAGATCCTCTGCTCTATTCAGCTTGATAACTGGCCCTCTGTCTGCTTTGTCTTCTGGGCCCTTTAAAGTTCAGTGTTCACCCAAACACCCGGACCTGGTGTATGATCACACACACACACACTCAAACAGTTGAGCGCCACAGCACTGCAGCAGGTGTCCCTTATCCACACAATCTAGGAGAACATGGGGTCTGGCGGAAAACAGCAAATGAAGAGAGGAGGAGAAGAAAAGAAACAAAAGATTGTAATCTGGGTTTTGGAAAACAGAAGCTTGGAAAGCTACAAAACAAAAAAAAAAAAAGAAGAAGAATGATATAGGAAGAGGAACATGTGTCAGCCTGTTTGTCAGCGGTGCTTTAGCAACAGAGACAGCACTGACTCCAACAGGGGAAATAGGGAAAAAAGGGCATAATGAGTTAGAGGCTATTAAGAGATAAGAGGATAGAATGAACGGCATAAAAGAGAAGAACAGTGAGATCAAACAAGGACAGATGAAGGCAGACAATAAATAGATGTTCATCCAGCTACTTTTTTATTGTAAGAATTTGATGTCTGAAAATGACAGACAATGGTCCAATCAGTGCTGAGCTGGATTCTTACTTTATCTGACCAAAAATATTAAATCTTATTGTGGAGCGTACACGTACTGTTGACTGAACTATGGCTGCATCTAACAACATTTAGAATCAACTCATTTGTTGATAGTTCTTTTCAATTATTCAATTAATTGTTTAGTATGTAATATATGAGAAAATAGTAAAATTGCTCATTAAATTTCCCAGAGCCCAAGATAATGTCTTCAAGTGTTTTGTTTTGTCTGACCAACTGTCAAAAACCCAAAGATAATCAGTTTACACTGATATAATTTTGGTTTGTTACAACTTGGGTCTTATTTTTGTAGTTTGGCTATCAATTCTATCCTTTATGATAACATTTTATTCACAAAAGTCAAACTGAGATCTGACAATGCAGCAACATCACTATAATCAAGTCCAAAAGATAAAAAAAATCACGGTCAGACCATCAGATAACATAAATCAACAGTTTAAATCCAGATGATCAAAACTACTTTATTTGAAAGTAAAACTGAAAGTGAGCACACCTGAAATGTCTGTAACAATCCCTCATTGACCAGGAAAACTGTGCACACAGGTGCAGTAAGTACAGTAGATCAAAGATGAAGCAGGAAGTGGGTCTGTAAACTATGAAGCATGTTTACAACTGACAGTTTATGTAATAATTATATAGTCCATCCCCAAATAAGTTTGACTAAGTAGGAGGTTTGTTTAAAGCTGCTTCTGTTACTTGCCATTTAGCTACCATTTAACTATTAAATCTATTAATAAAATTGGTGTCAATTAATTTTCAGCCAATCTCTTATTTTATTAATCAGCTAATTTTTTTCAGCACTAGACTTAACATGGAAAATCACACTTAAACTGGTTCTATTACTAACATTATCAATAACATTAAGATGAGTCAATCAGGCAAAACAATGTACAGTAAACATGAGTAAAAACTGAACTAAGAAATACTGACTTGATAATGAGATGGAAAACAAGACAGAATCTTATCTTTGAGGGACCTTCAGTATGACTGAATTCATATGTTTAACTCAGTAGGTACGCTAATTACAGCAGTGAGCTCATGCTGTTGTTGGGGTGGATGCTCTTTCACAAAACCTCAGTCCACTGGTTGGGAGCCAGCAAGCAGTGGGGATGGTCAACCGTCAGAGAAACACTGTGTCATTTCGAGGAAAGAGCTGACCACGAGGCCGGCTCGCTGGCCAACTGTGGCCTCAGGGTTGGTCTGCTGCTGTTGGGACCAGAGGAACAAATAACCATATGTATGTAGCCTGAAAACATACGCAAACCAAATAACAACCTTTAACCTTAACCTCAACTTCTATATCATGAGGACAAGAGGAGAACACACCCTCACATACACACATAGTGGTGAATGTACTTCTACCACAACTGAGACAACCTATAATGTACTCTGCACAGTACAACAAGCAGCAAACCTTCAACTGAAAATGTGGGATTATGAAAGAAGAAAAAGAATAAAATAACAGCAGGAATATAAATCTGACCTGCTCCTGACCAAAACCACAACAAGCAGCAAAGCAACCTCAAAACAGAGAGTACCCTGCATGAATTCTAACCAGAGACCAGAGAGGACCGAACCAACAAGAAACTATTTGTTCCTACAGATAACTAACATTTTATGCCATGCTTTATTAACTGGCATGCCTATAAAGTGAGTGATTATATAAGTACATATACAATGTAAAAGTTTATAAGTGAATAAGTAAATAAAGTATACAAAGTAAATATATAACTTTATAAGCAGTAAAGTCTAATAAAGTCAGGGTTTCCCCGAGAAAAGTTGTTAGGCCTGGTAGCAAGTATCTTTTGATGGGGACTAGTGGGACATATTTGGAGCTCTTTGTTCAGTGGATCAGTTAGAAGTAATGCAGGGAGGAATAATACAAGCAGAAAAAGCCACAGTGATGATGATGTTTGATGAAGAGCTGCAGACGACCAGCACACCTCCAACAAATAAACAACTTATTTTACTTTGCCTGTTGCGTAATGGAAAAACACTCACAGCATGCCAACTCGACTCGAGTCATGGCTCAGTGTGACTACCCCCAAAACAATGGAAAAATGATGTTAGCAGAGCGGAGCAGTGAACTTGTGCGCTGTGTGTGGAGCAGATGTCCATATAAAGAAATCCGTCACGAGCCGACATCAGCTCGGGCTGAAAATAGAAAAAAACGTTGGAAACCGAGTGTTCAGAGCAGTCTGAAGCCGGTGCTTTTTGCTCACAGGGATTACTTCTACATGTGTTTACCTCATTATTTGACACTTTGGCCACTTTTAACGTGAACATCTGACATTGTAACATCATATATGTATATGACTGAAAATACAGAAAAGCATAATAGGTCCCCTTTAAACTTACGGCTTAATTCCACCAGGCGCATCTGCGCCACATTCTGGCTGCAACGTGGCTGCCAGAGCTGATCGTGGCCTGTGATCCCACCAGTGCGTTTCAGAAGAGACTCTCCACTCCACTAAACATACGCGCCTAGTCTATTTTTGACAGAAGCTGCATCAAGCTACACAGAGCAGATCGAGTCGGGCAGGGAGTCAGATACAGGAACGGCATAGAGCATCCAGTCAATTTTCAAAATAAAACACCCTGTGCAGATTCCCAATTGTATATCACATCACTACATCAACATTACATTATAACCGGTGGCACCAGGCCAGAAGTCAACCGGTCAGAGGATATGTGTCACCATGGATGATGAGAAGTTCATCTTGGAAGTGGAAAAACACAAGATTTTATGATACCACTGCTGACATGACTACCCCGGTCCCTGGCTTCCTCTCCAGGTAGAGGGGTGGCTCTCTTCTCCCTGGCGCTGCCAGAGTAAAATGCTCCGCTTCTGAAACGCTCCCGGTGGGGTATGACGCCGTGCAGAGGACGGAACAAAACCGCGTCACAGCCGGTGGAATCGAGATGTTGCGACTATTGCGACAATAGTCCAACTCCAGCAGGTGAGCCAACTGTCAATCATAGCTGTCACCCACACAGCAGACATCAAAGCTACTATAAGTCTTCAAATCTTAACGGAGCTATAATTTCCAAAATGATCACCAGCACACTTATTAGAGGGCCTGATTTAATGAATGAGACCATAATGATTTGTTGAAAAAAATGATTGACTTTCTAGAGAGAAGTTGAGGCTTTTTGAATGGGAGTCAGTTGGAGCATTTAGCAGCCGTTGGGAATATTGTACTTTAAGGTACTTCCACATTGGCTTCAGCCTCAAGCTATAGTAGTTGCCGCCTGATGTAGAAATGCTGATATGCGCCATCTACAGGCAAGAAAAGTCATAGATGCTGCAGCTGCAACACTTTTTTTGTTTCTTTTTTATAGCTACTGATTGTGTGTTTTTTGAAGTTGATATTTTAAACCTGCAAAATGTTTTTTTCCCAATTGGATCATATTTTCTCAGCAGAGTTCTGACAGTGTCACTGTGTTTTCTGTTCTCCTGTGGAAAAGGAAGGAGCCCCCTCCTCCGTCTGAACCAGATTGTTGATAAAAACACTTGTGTTATTGGTCAAGTGCCTGAAAAAGATTAATATCAAGCAAAGGCAAATAAATTAAAAAATGAACTTTCAAAACTAGCATTTGGTGCTTTACAGTCACAAGTGGAGCTGTATTTCTGTTTGAGTCTATAAATAAAGGAAAAAAAACATAAGCTGCAGCCCTTTTATAATACACACCAGATGCCACAATGATCATTCATAGAAGTAATTACCAATCTGACCTGCCTTATTTGCAGTTACAATTATAATGCTTATTCTACAGGCTGTGGCTCCACAGCAGAATATGAATAATATTAGACCCTATTTATAGTTTGGTCATGTAATTAGACAATTTGCAAGTGGACCCAGCAAACATCCTGCTTGTTGTCGTTTGTTTTAATAAAAAGTACTTCCTCAACCACATTTTATGCTGATAATGAAAAGTGGGTAAAAGGATGTGGTTTAATTATTATCATTATAAAGTCAACTACAACCAACAATAAATTATTTCTTCAATTTTCAGAGTTTACTGGCACTACTTTTCTCTATTTTAAACCTATTCGCAACCCTCAAGGGACTTTCTCCATATTCAGATGAACTGTTAATACTTTCTATTACTAATTGCTAACTACTTTATCCGTTTTCAGCACTGTGTTACAACTGCTTTTTCTACTTGTCTCTGATCTTTTATGGGTCTTTCTGGGACTAAGAGAAAGAGGGACAGAAGGGTAGATGAATGGGAATTCAAACGTAGCTCAAAGGTCTACCGATTGTACTGCGGCTCTCTGTAGTGAGAGAGGGTCACTTTGACCTGCCCAGGGTGAGTGTATGGTGGAGAGAGAGACACACAGAGAGAGACAGAGAGAGAAAGAGAGAGAGACACACAGAGAGAGAGAGAGAGAGATGACATGAGGGCAAAAACGGGCTCATGCTTTCATCTGCCCGCTGCTGGTTCAAACTACCACACCTCTGAGAGGACATTGGTGTGTGTGTGCGTGTGTTATGTACATGTGTGAATTAAAACTGAAAAGACGAGAAGGCTGAGCTTTGATGTATCTCATTCACACCGACCAAACACTCGAATAAAAATGTGCACAAATGGCAAGTACTATGAGAAAGATAGTGAGAGAATGCGTGAGTGTGTGTGTGTGTGTGTGACAGAGAGAGAGACACCGTCTATATTTTGATGTGAGCCCACCTCCTACTTCCTCTATTCGCTCATATCTACCGATTCCCACTTCACCCGGCCTGTTGGGGGCCTGAGAATGTGCTCCAGTGCAATGACAGGGGTCACCAAACCTGAGGACACCCTGCACAATGTGTATGTGTGTGTGTGTGTGCGCGTGTGTGTGTATTTGTGTGTGTGTGGTAAGGGGTGATGGGGAGTCATGGTCTTCAAACGAACAGTTTTCTTCAAAAGGAATCAAAAACACAGCAATTCCCATGTGTAATTAGTTGAATACATTTTACATTTTGATGTTAAATAACCAATCACTCAATATGTATAGATGGACGCAGCATGCATATGCAAAGGGAAGACTTGAAATAAGTTCAAAGGGAAATTGGTGGAAACCAAAGTAGCATGCTGAACATCAGGTGGCACAGTCGTCATCATGAAGAGATCTTGTTCATAGTGGAGGCTTCATATATGAATAATCAGATGCGCATTCAGGTTAACAGAAGAGGGATGTTTTTGATGCATTAGGATTATAGGGTTTTGAAGGTCAATATGAATGCTTACCATACATGGTCATTGTGTACATGTTCTTTATTTCTTTTTTTTTTTAAATATTTTTTGGGTGTTCTAATGTTGGTAGAAGAGAGATGATAGTAAAGGAGGGAAGAGAGAGAGAGAGATGGGGAATGACATGCAACAAAGGCCTGACTCGACCCGGGGACCTCCAGGCTACCAGGGTGCCCAAATGTTTCTTATTTCTTTGTTGTTACCAAAGCTTCCAACCAAGCAGTAGTAGTTGCAAATATTCATCAAAAGTAAACTAAAACAGCTTCAACAAGCTTCAACACTGTCTGGGCATGTGCACCAGAAACAGCAAATGGCATAGTTTGCACAACACAGAGTGTGAGAAAAAAGTACATTAGTAGCTCCATTTACAAGTGACAGGTTTAATGTGCTGCGTTAATGCTCCACACAAAGCCGCTGCATCAATACACCGACTTTGATGAAAGCTCAACAGATGATGCATCTTCTTACATATTGGCCAAAGACTGCCTGCATCGTTTGTGGGAGAGGTTATCTGTGCTCAATTTCTACTGTGTGGCTGTTCTGCTCACAGTGTATCCTAAAAACATTGTTAATCACAGTCCTATTTCAATCAAATGAGGGAGAGCTAACCAGGCCTGCCTAAGTTGAATTAGTGATTAAATTCTCCCTCCATTCAAAAATATGTTCTGCAGGATGATGATATTGTATGTGCAGAGTTTGACACTGGGTAAGATGCACCTTGGCCCCAAAGAGTTTGGGCTCAGTAGTTTGTTTAGAAACGGCTCCAAAGACTAATAACGGCGATCACGTTTTCAGTCTCCGGAGAGTAGTTATGTGTAAGGCAGATGCCACTACACATGTGCGGTAAGACGGTTCTGTTTATAGAGTTGTGATATGTAGCACAACAAGCTAGTGAAGCTCTGTAAATGGAACCGAATTCCCACACATGCTCAGTGGCCTCTGCAGTACAAGGAACTTCTCTCCTAAGACTGAAAATGGGATTGCAGTTATCAGTCTTTGGAGACGTTTCTAAAGAAACTATCATGACTGAACTCTTCCTGGTGACGGAACATGTCACCCATTGCAGTGATGTGGCAGAGGTCTATAGCACAGAGGAATAAGATATATGGTAAATGGTCGGTACTTGTATAGCGCCTTTCTAGTCATCTGACCACTCAAAGCGCTTTTAACACTACGAGTCAATTCACCCATTCACACACATTCATATGCTGAATGGGTACAGGGGCTACCATACAAGGTCCTAACCTGCCCATCAGAGGAAACCATTCATACACACTCACACACCGATGGCGGCGCAGGGTGCTGGCACAGCCATCAGGAGCAATCTGGGGTTCAGTATCTTGCCCAAGGACACTTTGACACTTGGACTGGAGGAGCCGGGAATCAAACCCCCTGATCTTCCGATTAGTGGACGACCCACTCTACCTCCTGAGCCACAGTGTGTATATCAGGCTTCAGATATACACACACAATACTTTTAAGTAGATCAATTCATTGTTGGTTTGGCTCTGCACATGAGATTTGTTGACAATAAGAAAAATATAGAACATCATCAGACTTTTCCTTTAATAGTAATATTTCAGAAAGTTTGATGGTTTTCGAGATGTTTTTTTTAACCACAATAACTGGCACATCCCTATTAATCAATAACTAGCTAGTATATTACATTTCACTGAAATTTAGCCCTTCTCTCGCCTTGTCCATTTGTGTAGGACAGAGTAATTGAAGTGCACGCAATACACGAAAATCTACCACATCTCATTAAAAAGGAGCTGGCACGCTACCAAGAAGCCAAGCCAGTGGAGGGCGGCAGATAGAAAAACAGTGAGGAGAGAGACCGGTTCTCTATGCTTAAATTTAAGATTCTCATTTTAAAACTAGTGTCATTATAAGACCAGTTTCCAAATGAAAAAACATGAAAATGAAAACTATAATCCTATGAAAAGACAGGACCTCTAACAATACCTGGATATGAAATTCAATTTTAGGGCCTTTAATTTAAATCCTGTAAAATACTTTTTCAGGACCCGCAAAGTAACACTGTAGGAGACTAAAAAGGGATACAGTCAAATAAATGAAGGGGAAGGCAGAGGTAGACAGGGAGACAAAAAGAGGGAAAGGCTGAATAAACTGCTGAAAGAAAGAAAGGGAGGAAAAAGGAGGGAAATAAACAGATTGAGTGAGCAGAGGTGAGCTGTGTATAGAAAATGGACGTATCCAGCTGTCCCTCCCATCCAGCTCTACCCAGAAACTCTTCAATCCAACAACTACGATCAGGCCCGACCACTGTAGCATCCCCAGGATGCTTTCATTCGTTCTCATTCATTCATTCATCCATTTTTCCTCTCCTCCGGTGCTTTAAGCCTACCAATTATCATCAGTTGCCCCCAGACGTCCTCTGTCCTTGTTCCTGTTTCAGCTGGCCTTTCAAACAGCCCTGCATTAATAAGCCAGTTGTTACAAATAAAAAGGGAGGTGAGCAGTGATTATTCAAAGCCCTCCTAAGAGAGAGAGAGAGAGAGAGAGGAAGCCCACGCTTCACACCCAGGGAGAGTAAAGGCACCGCCTGCCATTTATGGGGCTGTCCAAGAGCCTGGTATAGAGACCAACAGGAATAATAATAAAGGAGGCAGACAGGCTGTAATGGTGCAGGATATGAAAAAGGGTTCAGACTAAATACTGAAAAACACCCAAAACCACTGACAGGAAGAGGTAGAAGCAATGAAGGAGACGGCATCCTTCATACTGTACAACTGTTCTACAGAATGTATATATAATATTATATAATTTGAGATTATTTTTGGCTTATTATGCAATTTCAACACAAGGATGTTTGTCATACTGTGAATTATTCTTACATACACTGGAAGTTACTATTAGGCAGAAAAAGGTTAAAATTAAAGTTTTAAATTTCAGTTCTTGAAAAAATATGCAGTATCATTTATACAAGTAAAAGCAGCAACACCTCAATAGAAAGTGTTATTTGCAATCAGTCACTGAATCACACCTTTTTATTGATGTCTGTGAGAGTGAGGACTCCTAAAACAGAAGTAAGTCATGTTTCAAAGGCTGCTTTCAAGATGGCAGTTGGAATCTGAGGCCGAACAACAGAATCTGAGACTGAGAATTTGATAATATGAATTTCTGTACCCAGGTGCAGACCAAGAAACTGCACCTCCTAAGTGCATCATTACATCATTAGTGTCATTCTTGTTTTGTTGGTAAAAAAATGGGAGATGTCTAAGCAGAGAATAACATTTAAGTCAAATTGATGCCATACAATATTTTTAGAAGGGTAGTGGAAGAGGGGTGCATGTTTTTTTCTCTTCATTTCTTTGTGACCTCACATGGCTCCATAAATCTAACCAAGCCAAATGGTACTTTCCGCGTCTGCAAAGCCACGAGGATCTGCATGGCAGAAATTTCATCAACTGCCCATGACTGCTAGGACTGTTCGTGGGCAGCCCAAAATTTACGGCCGTGCGGATTTTAAGCATGGAACATGTATGAACACGTCCATGTAAGCAAACATGAAGCAATGTAAAGAAAAGGTTTGTCAGGTGCTTTTTCAAGCTTCCTCATTGTTCTTTTATTTTTGGCCCATTGAGCATGCTCATTAATGTCTCTAGCTAAACAGACTGCCTCCATACATGAATGGCCTGAAAATACTTTACTGACACAGCTCTTGAAAACTTCTACAGCAGTCCCCCTCCACTCAAAACTGTGTTTTTCTTATTGTCACCAGACTGTGATGTTTGAGCTTCTCTGTGCAGAATGATGTATGTGCTGAGTTTGTTTTCACATTCATCTGCTGAAGGCAGAAAATTTCTGTGAGCTGTGAAAATCAGTTTAAGGCATGTTACTTATGAGCCTGATTTGTGACATCACAACTAGTCTGGAACCAATCGTGGTCCACTATGCAATTTACACAAGCATGATGTGGAAACTTGAAGCCTCCAGTGCACATACACTGAAAATGGACTTTACAGTGAAGTAGGAGACATCTTGGGTCCAGCAGTTAAACTTTTGAAATGAACAATATTTGTATATTCATAGATTCCGGATTTTTTAGAAAGCAGAAGAAGATGTCACAAAGAGTGCTTGTGACACTCGTTTTACAGCACTTTCCTCTGTGAGGACTGTCTATGGGAAAATGGGCTTTTTGGCCCTGTGGGCGTCACTTGACCTGCAATTACAACTGTGGCAACTATAAGGCACTGTTCCTGGAGGCTTGGTGGCTCCACCTGGCCATTAATTGTTCTCAGTTTCTTGCGGAGTCTAGTCTCATTTCCTGGGAATTGTGAGCAGTCGCACTTAGTAGACGAAAGAACTACGTAAGCAGACCATGGATTGGAACAAGAATGAAAGAAGACCAGCGAGGTTAGGGGTGGAGGGACAATCGAACTCTGTTTCAGACTCAAACAAACAAACCCAGTGAGAAAATGTATCTGTAAACCTATAATACACTCTCTTGGGAGCCAATCAGATGAGGTGACATGTTGAAATTTCAAACACTGTTTATATTGGAAGCAACTACCAATCTCCAATGTATGTATACGTATGTATGTGTATGTATTGTATGTGTGTGTCTGTGAAGGCCACTCACCTGCACACCTGAAGCTCTGAGCAGTAAGCCCCTTCTCCACAGCCAGACAGGTGAGAATACTCAGGAAACTGGTGGTGACTGACTGACGCTTGGCTCTCTGGGCCTCCCGCTGCCTCCTCTCACGAGATGGTTTTGATCTCAACAGCACCCCCTGGAGGCCTGGAGCTCCTTCTCCTGAGTCTCCGCCGTCTTCTTGTGCAGGTCGATGTGCTCCCACTGCCTCTTGCAGGGCCTCCACCCATTCCTGGGCCTTAAGCTGATCGTCCGCTCTAAGTTGGAGTACATCTTTGGGGAAAACAGCCTGGAAACAGTCCCCTCTATCAGTCCACGGCTCTCCGTTCTCTGGCTCTTGACCTTTCTGCACGGCCAAGCAGGAGGCCAGGGGATACTGGAGGACAGGTTGTGACACAGACCCACGGCCCTCAGTAGGGAAGGCCTGGAGAAAGGATCTGGTCAGGACGAAGGTGAAGGCTCTCCAGTTGTTCTGGTCCATCAGCTGGTGGAGCAGACCAGCTTTGAGGATATCCTGACAGCATTTGGTGAACAGAGGCAGGGTGGTAGGTCTGCTAAGGACACCACAATTAGGCTGGAGAGAGAGTGATGCCTCTGCGGAGATGGGGGTGTCGCTATCGCCATCGGGCCTGGTGTCGAGCCCCGAAGGTGAGGGTGATGAGGAGGGCGACATGGGTGCAGGGAACTTGGCAACCTGTTGATTTTCCACTCCGGTCTTACGCTGGCAGTTCTCCTGCCTTACAGGTCTGACTGCTTGCACCTTTTCCCACATCAGCTGTCTCCACTCCATGGCTTCCCATTGGTTGGCCGCCCTCAGCTGGAGGCGTGTGCTGTTGAAGAACAAAGCTTGAAGCGTGCGTTGGTCATCAGGCTGGGTGATCTGGCCAGGCTGGCTGCAAGGTGCTGGTGAGATGACGCTCTGGCAGTGTGACAGAGAGTAGGCTGTGCCTAGCTGGCGGTTGGCACTGCTGTCCAGAGTGTACAGACGGAGCTCACAGGGTGTCAGCTCGACATGACAGGATGTCCAACGGCCCCGGGGCCCCTCGCGCTGTTCCATCTCTCCCTGCTTCACCACACTGCTACTGCTGCTTTTATCAGCTGGGTAGGGAAACAGGGGAGGGAGAAGGATGGAGAGTGACAGAGGGAGAGAGAAAATGATCAAACAGAGATGAGTAATGTCTCTGTGTTAAGGCTAACAACATTTAAGACAACAAGAGCTTTTATTTCAGTAAAGTAACAATTCTGATGTTATTACCATGCCACTGAACACATGTACCTTTAGCAAGTAATCAAGCTTAATTATAAGCTTTAAAGGAATATTCCAGTATAAATGCACTGAAACTTTTTGGTTACAAACCTTCACCCCCTGTAGACTTGAAAGTTGGCTATGAAAGTTCTGTAGCTTTGATTCTTTGTACGTGTTGGCAGCTGTATTTGTTAAATGTTTATGTGTAAATAGTGTTTCCCACCTACATACTGAACATACAGTACATGTTCTGGTGCCTTCATGACACAGAAATATGATAAGCTTTATAAATACCCCTCCCCTCACCCTCCCCTTCCAAGCGTGTAGGAGAACCTATGGTGGCCACGAAACTGGTGAAAAATGTGAGAGTCCCTCTCTAGAGCCAGTGTTTGGTTTGTCCGTTCTGGGCTACTGCAGAAACATGACAGTGCAACATGGCGGGCTCCATGAAGGGGACCTGCTCCCTATGTAGATATAAAGGGCTCATTCTAAGCTAACAAAAACACAACAATTCTTATTTCCAGGTGATTATACACTAATTAAAACATACTTATACTACATACTTATTATATTCCATTTCTGCCAAGTCCATTCCGCTAGATCCCACTATATTCTACACACTGCACCTTTAAAAGGAAGACGGAAGAAGGTTTTCGGGAAATATTAAAAGTTAAAAAGTCATATCAGAATCTCATACAGCTGGTAGAGCATAGACAGCAGCTGTGGCTCAGGAGGTAGAGCGGGTCGTCTACTAAATCGGAAGACTGGCGGTTCGATTCCCGACTCCTCCAGTCCGCATGTCGAAGTATCCTTAGGCAAGATACTGAACCCCAAATTGCTCCTGATGGCTGTGCCGTCAGTGTATGAATGTGTGTGAATGGTTAGCTTTCCTCTGATGGGCAGGTTGGGACCTTGTATGGTAGCCCCTGTACCCATTCAGCGTATGAATGTGTGTGAATGGGTGAATTGACTCGTAGTGTTAAAAGCGCTTTGAGTAGTCGGATGACTAGAAAGGCGCTATACAAGTACCGACCATTTACCATTTACAGCTTACACAGGTAATACACTGGCCTTAAGAGTTGGTCAGCTTTGCCCTTTTAATTTGCTTACGTAGCTTTTTCTCCCTGTTTTCATCAGTCCTTACACCTCTAACTGAAGGAACCTGAATCTGGATGGGCCAGCTTCCTCTGCAAGGTAGCTTATCAGAGGCTTGCGGCTCACACAGGCGCTTTGGTATTTTGCTAAGAGATAGCCATGCTCTCTCTGAGAAAGTTCCCTGTCACTAAGGCAGGAAGAAACAGCATTGTAAAAGAGGCCACTTTCCTAATGCTAGGGCACTGGGGCACACCCTCTCTCTGTTTTGGCCTTTCTTCTCAGTTCTTTCACAATCTGCTGTTCAGGAGGTTTGTTTTACCCTCATTTATGTCTTTCCCCTCTCTGTCTCACTCTCCTCCTCCTGTGATTATGTGTGTTTTCTCCTTGCTTAAGGCGGGTTCACACTCAGGTAGACAACAGGTCATAAAACTGGGCCAGCCTTTAATAAGAGCTATGATATGGCCTGAAAAAATCTTACCAGAAACACAAAAAACATACCAGTCAGATGCTAATAAACAGCAAATTTAAGACAGTGAATCTGTCTGAAAATAAATGAAATGTTTAATATAATGCACATTACAGGGGTTATATCAATATTTTTAAAAAGCTGTGTCTGATATCCTTCCATATTGTTATCTATAACAGTCTTTACTTTCCACCATTTTACTTCAGTGTCCCAATTTGAAGTGTAAAAATGTAAACTAACTTCACCCAGTATAATAATCTGTGCATACAAATGTCAAAGCTGAGGTGTAGCTGTGATTCAGCTTGTCAGCTATCTGAATCATTTTGAAAAACACCACATGCCAGTGACCTGTGGATGAATATTTGGGAACTGTAGCAGTGTTTCACATCAGCCATTAAACCTAAACCTGTTTAAAAATTACATCATTCTTGCTTTTTGTTTCACCCTCTGGGTCTTCACTAAAAAGAGGAAGAGAAAGAAGCTCCTGCTACAAAGACCAGGCCAACATTGTGAAGTATTAAAGAAAAGATGTTGGTATGTGAATGTAGACATGGCACAATTAGGAAGAATAATAGCACTTTTTTTCTTGCCTTTATGTATGTGGTTTACCTCGCCCCCCATTTTTTACTACTGTCACAAGCCTTATGTGAGATTTCCTGTATTAAGCCTGTATCATTATTATTATTATCATTATTATTACTTGATTTATTTCCTCCTTCTCCACAGAGTAAATGCAGGTGAAGACTGGGTGTTTCTAAAAGGGCAATTTTTCTCTGTTGGGTATAAGAAAATAATGGTCTTTTAATGGACTTAAAGTTACCTTAGTTCAACCCTTCTTTATAATTATCTTTTTCTATTTCATTTTATTTTTCTTTTGGGCAAGTGTTTAGCATGACCAAGGCAGGACTTGAAATCTCATCTTTTGATTAACAGCTAAATCTGGGAAGAAGAGAAGATTTTTTTCTAGGTTATGTATTTGACTATATTTCAACATTTAGCCTAGACCTCCTTTACTACTGCGTGAAACTTTGTGTTGTTGAGATTGTTTTTGTCACCTATAGCCCAGTTTAAACCTAAACATCTACCCGTCTTTTGACCTGCAAATCATTAAATCACCACTTCCTGGGCAGACAGGTTTACTTAAAAATAACAACAATCACTTATCCCCACCCCCTTAACCAATTTCACAAACTAATTTAATTGTACACTCCCACCAGAAGCGGCATAATTGGCTGATATTGCATTTTGTTTTCTTGACGTGCTGAATCAGTCAAGAAGGAAAAGGAAAACCTCAATCCCTCGCAGCTCCTGTTAACTAGAGGGTGGCGAGTCAAGTGCCTCATCAATCTTATCAAAACAGCAGTAGACACGGTGTCACTCTAGGTCTCGGACTTTGCATGTTAACAAACCTTTTGCTTAAGGAACAAATGAATATGCAAATAAGTTTAGCTGGAATCAAGTTGGGCTGATTGGCAGTCTTCACGCTTGGGAGGGTTGAGATGAGAATTAGGCTTGGGTGTGATGAGGGAAACTGCTTGGTTCAATTAGCCGTCATCTCCACCTGGTGGGTTCTGACATCACACCCTAGTAATAGTCTAATATACACACGCACAAACCTTCAACCAGAATTAACACTTCGTTCTCAGCGCTGCAAACTAATACTTTAGTACAGCTGCCCTCAAGTCGATCAAGACGTAGAACGCAAACCCCCACTTCAGCCAATCATGCTGTTTTACAATCTAACAGACTCCCACAGTTTCCTGGATACCAAAGTACATATAGACTGGACATGAAAAAGCAGGAAAAAGCACCTACAGCCACACACCAGTCCACCATCCATCTACTTTCTAAACCACAGGGCTTATCCTGTTCAGGGTCATGATGGGCTGATGTATGAAGCCTATCCCAGCATGCACTGGGAAAGAGGTAGGGTACAATCTGGATAGGTCATCAGTCTATCAAAGGGCTGACACATACACAGGCAAACATATTTACATCTGCAGGTAAATTTAGAGTTCTCTTAAAGTAAGTACCTACTCATCAATCAGCGTCAACTTGTAAAAGCTGCATTTGACAAGTCTATAAAGCAATTGTGTGTGTGTGTGTGTGTGTGTGTGTGTGTGTGTGTGTGTGTGTGTGTGTGTATGTGTGTGTATGTGTGTGTCTTCTGGGACTAAGTACAGTGGTAAATTCTTAAATTGTGTAAGGAATTTAGAGGACAAAAAATGAGTAATGTGTTAGGGTGCCTTCAGAAAGAGCCAGAAATGAAATTTAGGCCATATAACTGCATGCAAAGTCAGCAAAAAGTCCCAGATGAAAGTAAACAGATGGAGAATTGGCTTTAGGTGGCATAAACGCATCCGATTGACTTTCAACATTAACAAAAAAAATTCCCTATGAAAAGTTTCATTTTTTATAGGGAGACGCAAAAAAAAAAAAGAGTGAAATTTTGGTCAACATCCTAAATATGAGGTTTGACTTAAAGTATGCACACACACCTGCTCAACACACATGGATTCAGTGCACACTGTCAGTCGCGGAACATGTTCCATTGGCTGTTTGTGGATAATAAACATGGACTGAAGAAACTCCAGAGATCAAATTGGTATGAATACAGTTAGGTTATGTCACAAACTCACTGCCTCTTCTGATTTTGCTGTCTGTTTTATGTCATATTTAAAATCTGGCTTATTTCAATTAATTAACTGAAGGAAATATTTTACTTAATATTGGGGCTGTTTTTAATCCTCTATTAATCAATAAGTTCCTAAAATGTCAGAAAATAGTGAAAAATGGCCATCACAATTTCTCAAGGTGACATTGTCAATTAATTTTCTGTCGATCAATTAATAGACTAATTGTTTCACCACTACTTAAAATAAAGCTTAACCACAATAAATTACATAAAAATCAGTAACATACTTTAATAGCAGTAAAGGTCAAATTGTATTTCTTTTTATTTACCCAAATGTATAATCCTAAATTTGTTGTTGTTTCCCTACAAATACCAAATAGTGTCTCATATCAAGGGATTCAGGGGACAAGTATAGTTGATAAATTATAAAAGTTTGGAGTCTAGATTGCTGAAGATGGCTAAAACCCCAACTTGCAGAGTCTTTACATGGCAAGGCTATTTTATTGACAGTTTTCAGTAGGGATGACCTAGTTTTTTGGCCAGGTCCTAGTTGTTTAATAACCGAATCCGATCTAATACACCTTATTTTAGACAAGCATCTTGATCTAAATACTGAAGGTCCTGTTTCAAAACTATTAAGTTGATTGGCTTAAAATATTGATCTGATAAAAGAAAGATTATCTAGGAGAACGTGACGTGATGTGCTAGAGACAAGATTTATCTGTTGTAGTTGTGAAAACTACAAAAACACTCTGAGCACACAAACCAGACAACAGATCATTTTAATTTCTGGCCTGATTAATGTTAACCTTTATATATAGCACATTTCTTTACAGGTTCAGCTCAATTGGCCTCATTCACTAATATGTGCATAGAAATGTTCTTACTTTGTGCACCCAAAATTACTGTCAGATTCATGATACGTATGCACTGGCCAATTTTGTTCTTACCACCGTGCATGTCAGTGAATCAGAATGATTCTAAACTGACAGGCTTGTGCCCACTATTGGTAATTAGCATACTACTACATCCCCATTTCTCTAGGAAAGCTCTGTTGGAGCGGTGCAGCTGTCACTCTTTGCAAAGAGGGCCGTGATGCTAAAAATGTAGAAAAACTTTACTGCTGGTGAAATGCAAACAATAGTTTCAGAAATAGAAGCCAGAAAAGGCAGATTTGGCTGGTAAACATGTCATTGGCACAACTGTTTGGAGCCTGTTTGTGAATCCTATGTACAGCCTGCATACCTGTTGCACCACTAAACATGCAGGATGTCTGTAACAAAATAAAAAGTTGGTAAATTTGTAGATCTGTGAAATTGAAATCTAAATAAATCTCTACTGCTGCGCCAGGTGCGCATCATGTTTCGTCTCCGTCCACAACAGGCTGTGATGTAGTGAAAGCAGAGCGTGGTGGTTCTAATATACTGTTTACATTGAATAGATATTGACTACATCATTTTTTAAGATCGTGGGATGTTTATGATTTGTGCGTATGCATGGTCTAAGGCAGTTCTAAATTTGTTCACAGAGTAAGAACAAATTCAGGTAAGAACATATTGATGAATCCCAAATTTATGCTTAAAACATTCGTATGACCAGTTTAAGCACAGATTTGTGCGTACACACTGTTTGTGAATTAGGCTCAATGTGCTTCACAGTTTGTTTAACAGAGGCATATTTTTTCACTCAAAAAAGCTGTCAGCAAAAGCTGATTTTCTGAAATTATACAAGGAATGCTTGAACAAAATGTGCAACCAAAAATAGACCTATTATTTACAATCACAATTTGCAAACAAATGAATCTTTTTCACAATATCCTATGAGAGTAATGTTATGAAATAAAGAGCTTTAATAAAGCATCACACACAGCCTGTTTGGTCCTGTATATACATGTATATTGGATCATCATTTCCATTTACCATCTAAACATCCCCAGCTGTCACTAATGGAAACGCAAACACACTACTTTTTTCAATGTGAATGAAGAGATGTAGTGAGGCCGAGCTAAATCACTCTGCCTTCTGCTTATTACCGGCCTTTTCCTACTTCTCTCCTTTCAATACACATCGAGCCAAACTAAATAGCCTGATGCCTTTTCACACATATGCTAATACTAAATAATCCTGCCAGTATCAGGAGCCGGGTAATTGGGTTCCCTCTTCTCTCGCCTCATTTGAGTCCATTTGCTGACAGGATTACAGGCTATTATCCCTCAGGATCCCTTAGGATCTCCTTAGGCCTTCAGATGGCCAAAACACACAAACAAATGGTATGTGTGTGTGTGTGTGTGTGTGTGTGTGTGTGTCTCTCTGCCTGAATACTGACTGTCATAGCACAGCTGTGTCATTTCAAGTTATCATCATCTTCTATCATTATTGCTTCTCTGAGGATGCTTCAACAGTACAGCATACGCCCCAATCTGCAGCATAAATAGGCCAGGACTTCTGTCCTGCCAAAGCCTCTCAAGGCTGAGAAAGCTTTCCAGTGACTGGACGGTTGATCAGTACACATCAGAGGAGGTGGTGTACATGTTTCTGACAGGTAGGGACTGGCATATTGCCTAGAATTAAGAATACCTCAGTTTTAATGAGTTGGTTACCAAAGGACATGACATCATGTTTAATAAGTCAAGGAGACAATAGCTCTCCATGCCACAAATGCCCAATTAGGCAAATCCAACATATACACAGACCTCACTGAAGACACATTTCACTTTTCTACCTTTAAGGTCAGTTTCATTCAAATTGGGCCAGGCAATATGGATAATGTCTTACATCGCAGTATATGTAAGTTATATATAATGATATGGTACATTTTCTGCCAATTCAATTGAGAAACCACTTATAGATTAGCAATCTGAAACACCTAGATAATCAAGGTTATTCATCAGACTCATGTACAATTCCAATACTACCATGAAGAAGTATTATTTATTTTATTTCATTGTTGTAATGGCCATATGTAACCAGAAATATTGTGATTTTGGTCTATATAAATAACTCAGTATAATCTCTACAATCTCTAACAATTCACAAATGTCTATTGTCCAACAGTGTATTTCATCATATCACCCACCCCTATTTTCTGATGGAAATTGTTGACAAGAAAAAGACAAAAAAATAGGGAAAGTGAAATACACTAATATATAATAAGTAAAAAAAAAAATTCAGCATTTATGCAAAATAAGAGAGAACATGGAAATAATGTGCAATTCTGATGCCCAATTATTACATTGTTTTTATAATCTAATCATATTATATTATTATTATTATATTAATAATATTAATAATATAATAATCGATTTTTTCATTGATTAATCTATAAAATGTAATACTGAAAAATTTCCGAAAGCCCAAGGTGACATCATCAAATTGTATGTTGTCTACTAAACTGTCCAAAATTATCAAAATCATTGATTGATCAAAATAAAAGCTTATCAAAACTGTTGTAATGTGATTCATCTTTTCAGCTCTATCACAGACCTAAAAGATTCAGACTAACACATCTATAATCAGTATATCTACATCAGATCACACACAGACTCAAACACTGTGTACTGTATGTGAACTCACCCTCTTGCTGGTGGTTGAGGATCATGTTCTTCAGGGTGTTGCAGTCCACAGTGGGCAGTCCATTGTCAGTGTAGGCAGATGGCCGGTAATTGACGTCTGATCTGGACCTGTTGTGTCCCTTCTTGAAGGCTGAGTTGGATGAGGAGTTGGCGGTGTTATTGGTACACTCCTTGGTATGGGCTGCCAGGTCGTTGGTGGAGCGCGCTCGGCTCCTCTTGCCATGCCTCAAGCCCATGCCCAGCCCCAACACGCTGAAGTTGTCTGCCCAGGCCAGGCCTAAGGGCCCCACCTCCGGCTGCTCTCCAGCCAGCAGGCTCCACACACCGCTGGAGCTCAGCTTCCCTAGCGCGGCACTGGAGACCTCCTGCAACTGCTTCGGCTTCCTGGGAGGCTGGAGGCTCCCTGTCTGAGCTTGGCTCGGACCTTGGCCTTGTATCCCGTCCATGCAATGTATGAAGTCCTCAGTAGCCTCCAGAGCCGGGCTAATATCGCCGACCATGTCAAGTTGCTCAAGACCCTCCATGGCTGGGCCTTCCCTTGAGCTGAAAATCTCACAACTAGATAGCTTTCCAAAATGGGCGCAAAAACCCTGTTAGCAGTATCCACATGTCCAACAAACAAAACTAGCTGTCAGCTGGACAAATGCAAGTCTTTCAGGCATGTGGGCAAACAAGGAAGGGGTGAAAAAGATCCAAGCAGCCTGCAGGCTTCATAAACTGCTGTCTGAAGCCAAGTCCTCCTCTCTGCCTCAAGACAGGGCCTTCATTCAGGGCTACAGCCTTCCTTTTCTAATGGGATATGTCTACCTCTTGGGGGAAAACTACTGAAGCTTACTGCCAGAGCTAAACAGTATTGTTCAAGTGCTGGAGACAACTTCTAGAGTATGAGAAGTCAAAATTGACCATCAACTTTAATGTTCATGTTCTTTTGGCCCGTCTGGTGGCTGTGAAGTCACTGTTTGTGGCTTCACTGTAACAAAAGGAAAGAGAAAAAGAGGAAACAGTAAAGAGGAAGCATGCCGAACAAATATATAGAATGGAAACACAGCCACCAGAAAAAGATAGTTATTCATGGATACATAAAACAGACTCATGTTCCAAATGATTTCTTAAAGTTAAAATAAAGGCTTTACAAAGATAAAAGTTAAAAGGCCTCTTGTCTTTAAGCATCCTGCTACTGTACCTTCCCACCTACAGTCCCCTCATCAAACCAGAGACCAGAGCTTCACAGATTCCTCCTCAGCAGCAGCATCCTCTCTCACATGTCCTGATGAAATAATACTGGACTTCCTCCTCAGCTACTTATCACTGGACTGGGCAAGCAGAGAGGAAGCAGCCCAGGGTGGGGTTCCCATCCATCTGCCTGACCACTGTCTCTTCTTATTCCCTCCACTCCTCTCTCTCTCTCTCTCTCTCTCCCTCTCTCTCTCCCTCTCTCTCTCTCTCTATACCTCTTTCTTTCTCATATGTGCACTCTCTGGCTCTCATTGATTTTCTTCTCCTCCATAGCTCAGGCTCTTTTACTTTTCCCCACATATGAATTATTTAAAGGCCATTACATCACTGCAATCCAATTTCTAGTAGAGCCAGGCGATATATTGAATATTTACTATTTATCCGTGATCATTTGTTAGAGATACAAAAGAGGATATTATCATAGATGTCCCCTTTTATTTGGGGACTTATTAGCCTTTCTGACACATCCTGTAGCGCTGTTGAATTCCACAGTAAATGTGTACCATCGCTAACACTCACTAGTTTACACTCCATTGTAATTGAACACACAGCATGACCCTGTATGTACTCATGAGGCTGTAGAGGCTGTATACACATTTTACCATGACATCATCTTCCTCAAGATACAGCTCTGATCTTACTGAGCAAATCATCAAGACGAGTTACTCATCGAGCTTCCCACTAAACACCTGTTGACTCACACAAGCTGTCAAGCCATTACTGTCAACTATGCAGAAGCACATTAGAATAATTATTAGAAGTCCACTTATACCAAAACCTAAGAGCAAATCTCTTTGTCTTCAATTGACAATTTTTGAAAAAAAAAAAATCCGATCCTGTGGTCATCATGAGCAACTCATTGATATTGTCCAGTAAAGGACCCTGGTCATGGGGGGTGGAGGGGGGGGCTTCACATGCTCCACCAGCAAAATATTAAATTGTTTAATATTACTAAAATCTAAATACATACAACTCTCACAACTATTGCCTAAATGTGTACATCCCAAAGGTTACATCTGCTTTAGCCTGATAATTTGCCTGAATTAACATTTTCTTTCCCTGCTTTATTTGAATGTACAATTTTTGAATCCCTGAAAAGAGAGATGATGGCAGCAATTCAGAGGTCTGGAACCAGGCTCCATTTACTTGGGGTTTTGCACACATTTATGTGCTACAAAATATTTTTTTTAGGAATTTATCAAAAATATTTTATCTGGTTCTTTATGTGAAAGCTTTACAGCACATCCTATCAAACTAAAACAATACATTATTCTTTTATAGGAAGTCAAAAAGGTACAGTTTAAAAGAAGTACATGTTATTTAATTAGGACCTAAATGAGCCAGAGCAAATTCATCAAATGATACATTTGTGATCTTTAATGCCACCCTGATGTCATACTCCGGTTGTAGCAACATCTTTGGAATTTTATTCACAATTTACTATTGTAGTAATTCTGTCTATTAAACAACAGCTCATAACTGCAATTAAAATATAGAAAACATGAGCACAGTGTGGAATGTGAGGTTTTCTTGTGGCTGGTAATTTAGGTCTTTGTCCACCTAAACAACAACAGTTAGAGAGCAGCTTTTTTCTTGTGTATTTGTGCTGTGAATGCAGCACCTTGTGTTTTTTACTCTTTTACTTTATCCAAATGGGAACTCACATCTTTAATTACCTTTTATGCACCCATACACTTTAGATGCTTTTTTAAATGTTTTTATACTTTGGTCCTGAGAGAAACTGTTCGTCACTCAGCTGTATTTTTTATACTTAACATGACAAACATGAAATTGAAAGTTGATATGTAATTAAAATTTCATAAATTGAAAGTGGGAGCTTACATGGAGACTCAATGTGACTAATGCTTGTTAGCTTATCTCGTCCTTAATTCCTTTAATTCCCAATGTTACTAAAGTTTATTCAGACTAGAAGCAGTCAGAAAACAACAACCGGATTGAAGCCTCAGTACAGTCGTTTACAATGTGTGTGTGTGTGTGTGTGTGTGTGTGTGTGTGTCAGCAGTAAACACTGACAGAGGTGAAGCCACGGTCAGCCTGCTGCTTAGCTACCGTGACTTGCTACGTGAGCTAGCTCGATAATACGTCTTGTTTATCACGACACTTCTACATAAATATATGAAATGGATGCAGTTTTCCGGAGACTGGCTGAGAAAAGGCTGAGAAAGGCTGAGAAAGGCCTTTTCTGTTCCCAGCTGATGTGATGGGAGCCGGGGTGCTAGTTATCTGGAAGCTAACGGCTACCCTCTCTCCACCCGTTAGCAATGTCACTCCAGTAGAAGATAAAACTGTCCACTCACTCACATCATGAGCATTGCGTCTCCGTGGAACTCTACTGGTATTATATTGGGGTAAAACAGGGGCCACGCTGGAGATATAGAACATAAATCAGGACTCACCTTACTGTGTTTACCATTATGTCATTTGCTAGTCCGTCAGCGATAAAGTCCTCCGACTGCAACAGGACGAAGGTTCCGTGTAACGGTTTTACACTGTAACGTTACACAGTGCTGTATGCAGTATGCACAATGTCAGTTACTTATTACATGCACCAATCATAGCTTAGTACATTATAGAGGTTACTGGGGGCAAAACTACAGACATAAAAGAATATTTTACGAAATAAATGTTTATGAATAACTATAGAAAATAGTCTGAATTAATCATTAAATGGTGAGATAATTCAGCAAATTATTCAAACTCAACTCAGGGCATTTTTTCATTTATGCGGGAACTAGATCCCATATATAGCTTACACGTTAATCTTTTGCCCTGAAAATACCTCCCTAAAAAGGGAAGAGAAAAAAAACAAATCAGGAAAAATATTCTTTTAAAAACAAGACGCGATACAAATAATAATTTTAAAAAGGCACACGTGACAAACAAAAGAGTACATAGCTATAATGGTGAGGGTAATCTGTACAGTCATCATCATCACTGTCTCAATCAACTCAGGACTATGAAATGTATTTTCATTATTCTTACTATCACAATGAGTCTTACTGGAGTTTGGCTTTATTGCTCTGTAGAAATTTTCATTTTAAAATCTTTTGGCAAACGTTTACTTTCATCTCATTTTTCTCATTAAACCCTCATGGCATGTTGGAAATATGCTAAGCCATTTCTGTTATTTATATTCTCAATTTTATTGTTACCTGTAGTTGTAATGATGGAAGGGCTACACAGGGAAAAAAATGTTGTGCCTAATGTGATTTTTTTTTTACATTTACCCATTCTCTGTCCCTCACTTGTGTTATACAGAGGTCATTTTCATTACTTTCACTCTCATGAAATGGGATAAAAATCCCTAAATGGCATCATCAATACCTTGGGTGATGGCAGGGGGTGGTGCATTTATTTAGTCTCACAAAGAAAGCTCGTGATACACATCTGCCCATGAATCTGACCAAGATGGGAAGAGGACTGAAGAGTGGAGGAAAAAGCAGAGACGGAGAATAGTTTTCCCCTTAATGGGCTGCTTGAAGCTGTCCCTGCACCCACTGAGTCTACTTTGTGGTAATATGATTAATTACAAATTTGTTTGGTAATATGCACCAATAAAGCACAATTAAAACTGTAATGGTAAGGTCGCTCCTGCTTTTTACCCAATCTATAGGCCTTACAGGGGACCCTGCATCAAAATTTAATATGTTTAATGTTTCATCAGGCTATGTTGAAATTATGCTTACACTGTGCATAAATTATTCATAAGCAAATGTGTTTCAAGTGTGACAAATTAACATACAGACACAACAAACAGTAATTCTGGGGAGGAACACAATTTATTGGGTTAATTCTGCCCTTGTCTTGGAAAATTAAATGAAACAAGATGTATAGGATGTAATTATTTAATATTATAACACTAATTGTTAAAGAATATCATTGCTTCAAATGGATAAATTGTGCCTAATAATAGTCTGAAATCATGTTTGAGGCATAATGAATTTGTTCAGAATAATATTCTGAAGAAAATACTGAAAAATGTAATTTTCTGTATGTTTTGTCAGGGAAAAAGGTACATTTGATGATTCCAAATATCACCACAAGTTACTGATTATCAGTAGCTTCAATCCAAGAATATCATTAGAAGCTTTCAAAAGCCCATTTGAGGAAACTCCAGTTGGACCCCCTCCTCCTCTTCCTTTCTCTGAATGCTCTTTGTCTGGATTTGTTTAAAAAGTTCTCCTCAGTGAAAGAGAAGAGGGCCAGGACAGCCTAATGGGCTTTACTATGTTACTCTCTCTGCAGCATTGTTACAGGATAATAGTCCTACATGTCTCAGATATAAATTGCTCCATGTTGAGCCAAACATACAGGACTCTCCCTGTCACCTGGCTCACAAAGCTTTCTTTAGATGTTTTCACCTGTGAGGACTGTCAGCATTTTATTCAGTATACCATCACATTTTTCTGTTTTTACTTGAATTTGTTTAGAAAATGTTTGACCAAAGCAAATAAATGCACTCACTACAAAATGTCTTTATGGACAAATCATTTTCTGCTTAAGTCAGTACAGAAACCATTTGTTCTTTGGGGGAAATGTATTAAATTCAACCCTTTTGTTTCCCATTTCCTTTCAGCTTTTGCATTTTAATGTCATAATTATACATAAAAAAAGGCATGAATGTAAGTCCACTGTCTTTAACAATATAGCTGTCTGAGCTTTAGAAATCCTTTTAGGCTAAGTGCTTGTGCTTCGATGTAGGGATAGATGGCACAAATAAGCATCGGCTTTAGCAATAAGACAATCTTTGTCCACAAGGCTTCATCATTTTCCATCAAACAGTCCTTTCCCTTGACTCATGTACTCAGGTCTCTCTCTGTCCTGTCAGTCTTGCCTATTTTCTTCTTTATTTTGATCACAGCATCTTCTAGTGATGACTAAATTATGATTAGACGTGCAGTGCTTTCATCTGTCTAGTGTGTTGTCTAATTCTGCCACCCCCCCAACCCTCTCAAACCGCCACCCCGATCCCCCAAACACACACAACACAATAGCGTCTACCTCGACTCACTCACCCCCTATTGAAGAGCAGAGTGGCTGCTTGGTCCCCATGGAAACATTGCGCGTGTATGTGTGTGTCCAGTAAATGTTTCTCCCTCGCTCAGATTAAGTTGGACATGCACACACACAAAAACACAGGCTAATGTTTTAATATGCAAATAATCTGCTTTCTTTTAATGCATCCTGTGTACTGCTGCATTACAAATGTTTATATGAACTGAGGGGGTTAAGATGGCGAGTACTTGTAACACAACACAGCAAAGTATAAAGCCACAGATGTGTTTGTTCATGAGAAAGTGAGTGCAGGAATAAGTGCTGCTGTTATTAAGGAAAGCGTTGCCCTGTGAGGCTGTAATGCTCATTACACACCAAAAAAGCAAAACAGTTGGATGGGTGAAAACTGCAAACTTTTCTAGTCTTTGGTCCTGGCCACTAGGGGGCAACAAATCTAAGGTATGTCCTGAGAGAGGCACCAGAAGAAGGGCCATGTTGTGATCGAAGGGCGTGTTTAAACCAAGCGGCAACTACCACAGCTTGAGGCTGAAGCCGATGTGGAAGTACCTTAAAGTGTAATGCCACCAATGGCCAATAGATGCTCCAACTGACTCCCATTCGAAAAGCCTCAAATTCTCTATAGAAATACTAAGTCAATACTTTTTTTCAACAAGTCATTATGGTCTCAATCTGTAAATTCAGGCCCTCTAATAAGTGTACTGGTGGTCATTTTGGAAATTATTGCTCCATTAATAAGATTTGAAGACTTAATAGACTAGTTTTGATATCTGCTGTGTGGGTGTTGACTGACAGCTGTGATTGACAGTTGGCTCACCTGCTGCTCTCCCCACACTGAGCCAGACTACTGTAACAATATTTAACTAAGTTTAATGTTACTTGATTATGATAATTTCCCTGTTAGCACAATTTAGCTAAAGTAGCTAACATTAGCCCAAGTGTGCGGTGCTCGGTGTTCCCAGTAAGCTAGCGTTAGCTTGGGTCCGAGGCAGCAGGGCGTGTTTCCAGAGTGTGGAAGGCAACAACCCGCACTTCTTATTTGGAAGGTCCTGGCTCCAAATGGAAAAGATGGCGCCGACCATAAGCAGAAACCCTGGGCTTCAAACTGGTTCCAATGCAAACCAACGGGTGACGACACACCTCACTAGGTCTATCTTTATATACAGTCTATGGTTCAAACCTATAGTTGGTTTGTTCTGGTCTGAATCAGTGCTTGAGTTGGTATACTGGTTGCATTTAGTTCATGGTTCAGATTCCTTTAACACAGAACAAATTAAAGCAAAGTAAAATGCATCCCTAAAAGCCATGCAAGAACATTCACCCCACTCATTGGTTAGTTGTGTCTGGGTATAATGTAAAAACAGGAAGAAGGTCCTATCTGCCCAAATATCAAGAAGGCAACATACGTCCTTGCTAGTCAAGGTCAGACCTGGATTCATTTATGCTAGCACCTGGTTACGTCTTTTAGTTGGGTCAGATCGAGGTCGATCACATTCCCACCGCAAACAAACTGTTCCAGAATTAGTTTGAAAACCGGATCAAGATCACTTCCTCTAAAGGGTTTTGGTATGGTTGTTTTGGTCCACACTTGCTGTGTTCAGATATGCCCAAGAAGGAAACAAATCAGAGTCTGATTCAACTGGACTAAACAATGCAGGCTTGAAAACCACCTAAATCAAAAGGGTACATATCATCTGTAAGCTGGCCATTTTGTGAAATCTCAGACTAAGCTTGTCAGGCTCAGCACTACATTGACAAACCTGGCAGAACTTTCCAAAATATTCAACAAATGCATTCCAGAAAAAAAACTGTATACTCAGTGTAAAAAAATCTAAGTTATATATAGGAGTAAATGTCTGTGAAGTTTCATGTTTTATTAAAAACTTATTCCTGATCTGTAATGAACAAGCCTTTGCCATTTTCTCTTCAGTTTCTGTTAGTGGAGGCATTCTGAGCTGCTCACTGTCTCAGGACTCACTGTCACAAACACAAACATGTTCCCCACTTTCACAACAAATGCATCACATTTAGAAACAAATTAAAAATAAATATAACATGAGCAAATTAAGAAACATATTCACCAATTTGACAACACATAAAAGAAATGCACTGCAAAGGCTTACAGAAACGCTGCACGTCATCATCATCATCATCCTCATCATCATCATTTTATTTACTTAACACCTCAGAAAACACATTGAGGGAGAACCAACAACACAATATTCAACCCAACAGAAGTTTCCAGGGCAGACTAAAACTAATGAACATGATAGTAATCAGTAAAAGTACTAGTAGGTATACAGACAAAACATCCAATAATATTGGAATCACACCATCATTAGCTAATTTCAGACATCATTGAGGTCGATGCATTCATTTGTTTTTAGAGTCTGCCGGAAATTTACATGTTGTTGTATGAGACTTGAAGCGTTTTTAGTTAGTTTGTTGTTTGTTTTTTTCCAAATGCTGCATATGTCAATGTGATGAAGATGTTTCCTTCAGTTGCTTGTGTTTATCTATTTGCAGGAATTTTCTTAAAGTCTCCCTCCACTCAAAAATATAAATATAATCTTCTTGTTCCCACAGTTAGAAGTTTGACTTTCACTGTGCAGAGTTTGACACTAAAAAAAGTGTTTTTACATTTATCTGCTGAAGAAGGAAAGTTTCTCTGTGCTCATCTGATATCTGAATTTAAGGCGTATGCTTACGAGCAGGATTTGTGACATCACAGCTAGTTTGGAGCCAATCATGGGCGAGTATGCAACTGACACAAGTGTGATGTGGAAACTTGAAGCCTCCAATGCACGTAGCACTTTGAGTTTCACTATGAATGAAAAGTGTGGTACAAATTAAATGTATTATTTTATTTTTTGTTATTATTGTACACTGAGAATTGACTTTACAGTGAAGTAGGAGACATCTTGTGTCCAGAAGTTAATGTTTTGAAATGAATCATATTTGCATATTCATAGATTCTGGAATTTTTAATGAAGGAAAAGGAGATGTCATTTTAAGGATTTTATTGAGATAATTGAATGTTTTTTGTGGGAAAACCACATCAGACACAAGTTATTATTCAAAGCATTGTATTTTTTATATACAATGCATTAGACAATGGTCTAATTCCACACAGGCGTACCAGAGACCACAACAAATGCAAATAGAGGTGCAAACAAATGGCCCTATGCATATTTATTTGGTCCTTTGTGGCGATCTGACTATGGACAAAAAATGGGCAAAACCACTGCCATAAACAAAGCCAAGAAGAATCTTTGGATTGTTATACTGGTTCAGCCTGAGGTGAAGCTAAGCCTGAAAACTAGCCAGACCAGGACCAGGCAAGTCTAAAGGGATAACCTTTCATGATAACTTAAATCAGACTTATATAAACCTGCTGTAAAAAAGTAAGCCTGGATTAATTGGTAATCTTGCTTCATGAAACACTCCTCTATATTGTGTGCTGGCCTATTATATGATGACAGATGACTGTGAGGGGCAGAAAAAGAGATTTAGCTGTTCTGGTGTTTCTGTGTGGAGGGGAGCTTTTACAAAATGATCTGACGAGTGACGTGTGGACGAACACCATTTGACAGGTAAACAGCATTTTCAGTTTTATCTGGATTAGTCTGGACATGTGTGCGCGTGTGTTTGTGGTCCATTGCACAATACCAATCTGTGTGTGTGTGTGTGTGTGTGTATGTGCGACATCAGCCCTGGCACCACACGTCTCATTCACACCTAATGATCGCAGCCTCTCACTGGCAGCCATCTCTTCTCCCCGACCAAATCCAATTACTGGGGACAATAGAAACCAGCTCCAGGCTCAGGACTCCATCAGCTCCTCTGTGCTCCTGCTCCCTGCTCCGAGACTCTTGCTGGAACCCTAATCATGTCGAGGGTCCACAAGGGCCACAAAGTACACCCACAGATAGAAGTACAAAGAGGAACACAAATACAAACACATATCAAACACGAATGCAAACAAATAAAAAATAAAGTACAACAGTAAAAAAAAAAAGACTCCAAGCAAATATAAATAAGAAGAAATAACATACAAGTCAAGTAAATTTTTTTGTATAGCCCCATATCACAAATCACAAATTTGCCTCAGGGGGCTTTACAGTCTGTACAGCAATACAATATCCCCTGTCCTTAGACCCTCGATTCGAATAAGGAAAAACTTCCTTAAAAAAAACCTTTAACAGGGAAAAAAATGGAAGAAACCTCAGGAAGAGCAACAGAGGAAGGATCCCTCTCCTAGGACATGCAATAGATGTTGTGTGCGCAGAATAACAATTTAAATATATTTGAAGAATGTGATGAAGGTGTTTCAGTGAAGAGGATGCCAAGCAACTTCCAGGTGCCACCAGAACAGAATAGGACCTGAGACACGTGACCTTCCTCACCATGTAGACCTGGCAGGAGGACAGACTGCACATGCTCACATGGGGGACTCACATCACACCATTCACATACACAGGAGAAGAGACAAGAAAAGACATTACTCACACAGGGGAGAGAGGAGGATAAAGACATCATTCAGAGAGAGAGACATGAGGTGAGGCTGAATTCCTGCTTGCCTAATATCAGACAGAATTGTCAACTCGTTACACTCCGTTTCCATCTTCATTCTGATTGCCTCCACTCTAACCGAATTCTATGGGGAAGGGGGATTTGATACGGTCACCGCTAAATGCTCCAGCTGGTGGTGACATGTTTGGTGACGTACTGCAAGTTGGGCAGTGCTTGGTTTTGGCTCGTCTGTTTTCAACATAGTGGCCAGGTCACAAGCTTTCTCATATTACAGCTAAACAGTACTCTTGATGCAAGAAATAGGCAATGCAGTAACAGAATCTTTGATTCATATTTGATCAGCACTATCTAGTTTTACTCCTCCTTGGTTTGGTGTTAGTCCCGCCCATGGCACTGATTGGCTAATCGTTAGTCCCCCTGGGGCACTCATTGGACTGATCACTTTTTCAACCAAGAAACCCCTGTTTCATGTCATGATGCCAGACTAACAGAATCAGTCAACTCGACTCGGTGTAGTGGGCAGATTCAAAGGTCTGGGCCCAGGCAAAACTCCTGCAGGATGGGGAACCAGATCCAAAACCTCAGGAAATGGCGCTGCCAGCTAGGGAAGCAGAGTTCCAGGGTGGATGCTGGTCCAGCAAGAGATGCCAGAGAGACAAGAGAGGACAGGAGGAGAAAATAGGGACAGAGAGGGAGAGGGGCACACAGCTTGGCAAAAAGATGAGTTTTAAGTTTAGATTTAAAGGACTCAACAGACTCAGATTGTCTGACATCAGCAGGGAGGTTATTCTATAAGAACAGGGCCCGATAGGAAAAGGCCCTGCTGCCTGCTGACTTCTTTTTAACTTTGGGTACACACAGGAACCCTGCATTTTGAGAGTGGAGAGCTTGAGATGGAATATAAGGTTTAAGGAGATCAGACAGGTATGATGGAGCCCATTTAGGGTTTTATAAGACAGCAGAAGCACCTTAAAGTCTGATCTAACATCGATAGGAAGGACAGGTAGAGTAAATGCGTCTGTTGACTCTACCCGTCCTCCCAGCCGAACAGTTGAAGCCGAAGCCGCTGGCAGCTCCACCCGTCAATGGACGCTTCCACTGGGTTTAAAATAACTTGAGTGCTAACGTTGACCAAAAATGGCCCCATTCACCAGTAACAGCAGATTATTTGAAGTGAATCCCAGTTGTCTCCAATGAAATTAAAACTACCTGGTGTAAAAATAGTAGTACCCATGAGTATGTGCACTCTAGTGTTTATGTAGTGGGGGAAGGGTAATGCTAGTAAACCCTTGTAATCGAGCCACCATTTCAGGCCCACCCAAAAAATCCTGAATATAGAAATCGTGAAAAACAGTTTAACGCTCTAACTCCACAATTCAGTACTACATAGTTCACAGTCTTTTCACGTTTTCAGCAATTATTTTCTAACATGTATAATGTGTTTAAAAATAAATCTCTGATTTTCCTTTACACATACTTTAAGCCAAGAGAGGGGCCAGAGAAACCAAAAGTACAAATTAGTCTGTCAAATAGTATACAGGCAGCACAGTGGCACAGTGGTTAGCCCTGCTACCTCAAAGCAAGAAGGTCCTGGGTACCTTTCTGTGTGAAGTTTGCATGTTCTCCTCGTGTCTGCGTGTGTTTCCGCTGGGTGCTCCAGTTTCCTCCCACCATCAAGAACATGTAGGGTTAATACTCCTGTCAGTGCCCCTGACCAAGGCACTTGCAGCACCCATAATGCTCCTAGTGTGTGTGCATAGGATGGGTCAAATGCAGAGGATCAATTTCATTTCAATGTATGCGAGTACTAAGAAATCTTAATCTCACAGTGATCAAAGGCTGCACTGACATGCAGTAATAGAGGCACAGAGGTGAAATCTGAATGCATAGCAGGTAGAAACAAAAAAGAACAGCTATAACTGATGTAACAGCAAGAAAACACAAATGAAACAGTCAAGCAAATACAAATGCAGCCACAAATAAAACACAAACACAAATATGTAGAAACACATGTAGACATGACACTGAATATTACTAACTTATAGTGCAACACATTCAATTCTATATTAATCAAATAATATTCATATTGATTAGTCAATTTCATTCTGTGCAACACGTTCACGTTTTACAGCACCACACAATTTATATTTCAATGGCTCCATCTAGTGGCACATATATATAGAACAACAACGGTTTATAAATGGAGCAAAATACATCATGAATCCTTCTGACAAACCTTTTGAAAATCAGACAACTAATCAAACAACTATCAGTTACATAAAAGAGGCATAAAGTTGACCTCCAGAGTTAATTCTTCACCTTGGAAACAGTAGCTGACAAAACAATCTCATGTAAAGGTCCATTTAGCTTCTCTGGAGCTTTTATGCAAACATGGACCTTAAAGTAGTAAGAAAAAAATTTGAACATCGACATGACAAGTGGGCATGCTGATGAAGATCATGTGATGTGATTGAAAGCTCCAGAACAGACCTTAAACTGAGACTGTTTTGTCAAGAGACATAAAATTGCTTATGTTCTAAAAAGGGGGCACAGATTTATTTCCGTAACGTAATGTAACGTAACGTAATAACAGAGCAAGAATTGCCAGACTTCAGGTGCATGGGACTGAGTTTTCAAGTTGACAAAACTTATTTAAGGTATTTGAGTGATGTTTTAGAAAGATTCATTTTATAAGCTTTCCAGCAGCTGCCACCATAAATTCAAGAAAATACCACAGTATTGCTTTTATCCCTATATTTCAAGCCTGGTCATAATGTACAATTGAGACTGGATATTAATCGAATATTTGTAGTTGTTACAAAGCACCTGAAAGCCACTGTATGTAGGATATTAAAGTTTCTGACTTTGGTGTACCCCAGTGGTAGCATAAATAATAGATTAGTCGACTGAGAAAATTCATCTTTAAATTCCAACTAAAATTAAATTGCCTTTTTTTTACTAAAGCATACATATCTGCTCTGTAAATCACTTGAAACCAAAAGGAAGGAATTTATATTTTAAATTATTTGATTTAATGATCGTGCCCCTACATTATTTTGATTAAAAACCTTTCTGTCATTACGTAGCTGGAGTCAAATCTTTCATAAAGCAGGTGGTCAGACCGAACACAGGTCTTGTTCTGTATCTTAGCTTGTTGAACGAGCCACCGAATAAACGCTAACGTTAGTTATCAGGCTAGATAATAGCTCATTAAACAGCTTGTTTACATATCTGAAAATGTCTCTTCGGTCTGGTTAGATGCTGGTTTGGTCATTGTGCTACAAAATCCCTGTTAGCAACACACTTGTGGCTACAGCAATTTGTTTAAATTGTCTTTGTACTGCAAAGATGAATGATTAAATGTGAATTCAGTTGGAATTTAAACCTGCATTAACTGATTTTTTGGTCACTTGGGGGCAGAAGAAGTTGTTGACATATCATCACCCTTTAAGTTGATATGTTGAACTTGTTGGCAAGCATGTTGAACAGTTGCTTATTTCCACATCCAGCAGTTAAGGAGCAACATTATCATTCATTTGGAGTTGTGTTTCTGTCCACCTGGGGAATGTAAGTCCAATATTCACTCTCTTTTAGCTCTGTTTTTGCTCTCTGCCAACTCCTGGGGGAAATATCTGGCTCTTTACCTGCTAAATACTCCACTATGTTCACCAATTAGTTATTAATTAGTATTATAGCTAACTGTGTCTGCTGTTTGGTGCTGAGAGCACCTATGCCCACTCACTGCCATGATCCCCCTCTGCCTCAAGTCCTGCATCAGACAGTTTCTGTATGACAGTGGCTCTCGGGCTGTGGTTGGTGTAAGACATGTGTCCCTGCCTCTTTGCACATCCTGGGTAACATCTGTGACAGCTGGTTTACTCACAGGGGAATGGCAGTATACAAGAAGCTTTTGCATCAGGCAGAATTTTGCTCAGGAATTTTTCAAGTATATAGGTTGTTAAATTAATGATAAATGGTGTCCTCCACATTCATTAAAGATTGATTTTGAATTGAAAAAATATTATGCTCAAACTTTATTTGCATAACCACCAGAGCATGTGAGCGGAACTGAGCAAAAAGAAACTCCTCCAGCCACGCGGCTGTGCGTGTGTTCTGTTCCATTGTTCTCCTTTCTTACCTTCGCTCCGCTCAGTTACCGTTCCCTGCTATGGAAAGTCTCTATTTTAGATTTAAATAACAAGGAATACAATAAAAATACTCAAACGTTTGTGTAATGCACACATCTAAAGAAAAAACTATAGCCTAATTATAGGGACAATTACTGAAGGAAAACAAAAAAATATTCTTCTGACCATTCAAAGCACTTTTACACTACGAGCCACATTCACACACATATTCACATGCTGATGGCAGGGGCTGCCATGCAAGTTGCCAACCTGCTCATCAGGAGGATCTAATCATTCACATGTGGACTGGAGGAGCCGGGAATTGAACCGCCAATCTCCCGATTAGTGGACCATTAGTGGACCTCCTGAGCCACAGCTGCCCCGCTTCCTAAGGAAGGAATCATGATAACAGTGAAACTTTGTCCAATAATAGTCTGCTCTAATTAATAAAATCACAAAAGGAGATCAAAGTGGGGATTTGAACATTTAATACCACATACCAAGGAATATGCCAGATATGCAAATTCGAGCAAGCTTGAGCAGGTTTGCTCATCTGTTCCTATATATGTCAATGGTTCAAGTGCGCTCATCGCTTAGGTTAAATTAATGGCGTTCTGCTCCCTGCTCCACTCCAACTCCACTCTGCTCACATGCTCACACTGTCACATGCCACTGTACTCTACATCCTTTACAGGTTCTCATTTCTATCCAGGATATGGTCTGTTGTTCCAGGCTGAACAACATATGTGTGTATTCATCCAATCTCAAATATATAAGAATTTCTTTCAAAGCACAAATGTAGTGTAAACAGGAAAACTGTGATTCCTTATCATGAAAGGACAAAAGTTAAATTAGATTTTTAGAATCAATACTATTTCTTAAAGCCCCACTCCAAAAAGTGTTACTTCCTGTTTATTGATGGATCATCTATCCTAAGCAATGACGTCTTGCTTTATTTTATAATAAATGTCCATAAATTTTCTTCCTCTATGACAAAAAGCATGCATTGCACCCTCAGTTTAATATTTTGCACCCTCAGTTGAAATTTGAGTAATAAATGTCACGTGTCGAGGAGCACAGACTGTGTGGATGTCTCCATGTGCACCTGCTCTTTTGGTTCATGTATGTGCAGCAGCGCAACGTGCAAAAGGGCTGAGTGAAGGTGAATATAGATCAGCGGTTGTGGTGATTAATATATACTCTCTCAGTCAGTCACATCACTGCTCTCATAGCTCTGAGACAGCTGTGCCAATCACAGTTAAACGTGATAATTACAGAAGAAAGCTTTTCTTCTGAAATGTCTAGATGGTTCAGAGCGTCACGACATGAGCATACATCACCACAAATCTGCAGCCAAAGACAGATGGAGTAGGTTTTTTCTTTAGTTACTATGATAACGATAGAAATAAAAATAAAGAAATTGATTTGGTGAAGCCGTTTATATGATTATATTGGACCGACACTATTTCAGCAATAATTCTAATGTATCTCACCTCGTACATGGTCACATAGTTTAGAAATTGTTACATAACAGTGTTTGCACTGCAATTTGTTGCAAGGATAAAACATGAGGCGTTACTTTTGCTAAAAAGAAAGCTGGAAAAGAGTCTGTGATGAGCTGCTAACCCGACGTCTCCTTCATAAACAGGCAGAATATCAAGTTATAACCGACCAGTCTGATGTGTGTAGAGGTGTGTGTGTGGTTATTCTGTAGCAGCCTGATGTCATCAGGCCATTTAATGAAGGTAAACACAGTGAACAGCCGTGTGTAAAGACACCGTGCTCTGGTGCGGCACTTTTGAGAGGCTGCAGATTTATCAACATATCAGTCCTGAATCTTTTCATACAGTATAAAACAGCTGTGGACAGCAGATACTGTAAGAATCACCCACATTCATTTATAGATTAATGCAGACTGATTTACTGATTTAACGGTATCTTCTGTGCTGATTTTGGTTGTAGAGTGTTTAATTGAAATAAATTATTTATATTTTAAGCCTTAATCTATTGTTGCACGTCTGCAGCAAGTATTTAGTTTGAAACACATATGCCTGATACTGTTTCAGTAGTCTGTGTGACACTCACAAAAACAAAGGGATTTTATGAGGATGAGGTATGACTGCAGCTTTCTATTATACTATACTATGTGTCATTGCTCCATTTTAGCAACAGCTTAAATTTTTTAACTTTGAACAAATCAACATTGTCAGGAAATGACTCCAAAAAATATCAAATATCTTAAATATGCTACACTGGACGGGGGCTTTAAACCCAATACAATTAATATTATTTCTTAACCTCAATTCATATAAGGTGGGTTGAGTGGGGAATTGTTTTCTCTCTTGTAATGATTGTATGTAGGGTTTCCCCTAAGAAACTGATTATGTGGTAGCACCCAATTGAATGTGTTCACAGGGTATTTTCTGTAGTCTTAAAGTTGCAATAAACGATATTTAGCCATATTAGTCAGAAAACAACTATTTACTATGTAGCGATATTGCGGAGTAATGGCGTCCTTACCAATGAATGACGTCACACGCCCTATGTGTGTGTGTTGTTATCCGAACTTCTCTGTTCTTTGTTTTGGTAGCCATGCTGGCCACGCGTGCATGTTAGTGCATGTGAGTCCCTGCATGTCTTCCGCGTCTGTTTCCAAGATGGTGGCCGCGTTACAAACTTTCTCAAATTACAGCTAAACAGTACACTAAAATATGCTTCTGAAAGCATTCCAGGTGAGAAACAGACAGTGCACTAACAGAATCTTGATCCATATTGGTTTAGCTCTGCCTAGTTTGACAGTTTGATCTGAGTTTCGTGAGTTGTCAGCTTTTTTCCCCCTACTTTATTGAGTAAACGACACACAGGTTTCTGTGACTGAAGTGGCTGAATGTCATTAATGCAGAGTATTGCAACTTTAAGACGTACACATTTGACGTATTAATGCGAACGTTAACGCTAGACATTTTTGGTCCAATTGGCGTTCCATACATCCGTTTGCTGTCATGCGTGTTGGCCATTGAGTTTTATTTTGAAAATTATCCCCGGAGCTGCGGCAACATGGCGAACACCGGCGGAGTATTTGTGGATGGATATGCTGAATACAGTCCGAAAACACAAGTCAGAAGTGACGCAGAGATAGACAGGAGGCTGGTGGGTATATGCTTTCACACCGAAGACCTTTGTGGACTCAAACTTAACCTTTCTCCCTGCTAAAGCGTGTGTTGGTTCGGTAACCTCAATGACCGCTAACAGCTCTACTATTGCGTCAGGTACATGAGCTAGCTAGCGGTGTAATTAACGCAAGCTTGAGTCATGTTTTGTCCTCTAGCCAGCTTTAAGATAAATAAGTAGTACAAAAAACACGGCGAGGTAAAATGGAGACCAGTTAAAATACTTGAAAGACATTCATTATATCCCAGTGTTGGTCAGAGAAGCTTTGGTTCAGCTCACTGAGCATTATGATCCATTACATAGCAAAAAAAAAGTAGATTTTAAAAACTTAACATGTAAGTATACAATGTTTTCTCTCTCAGATGAGAGATGACACTTTTGCTGTCATTTTGCTGCTGGCTGTAATCCAGATGTTACCTGATTTCAGTAGAACTTCATTTATTGATACACACATTAAAGTATACAGACTTTTACCTGAGCAATTACTCTCTCCTCCACAGAGTATCAGTTTTGGATTCATCAAATACACATCACTTAATGAAGCTGCCTCACAAATGCTCAACTACTCATCTAGCTGTGTTATATAACTGTCTAACTCAGTTTGGTAACTGCTGGATGTTTTTTTTTTTTTTTTACAGGGAGGGACTCTGATTGCAGTCGGACTTGGCGTGGCTGCTGCAGGTTTTGCAGGTAAGAATAGTTTGATAAAGAGCCAATAATTTGCCAAGAATTCTGCTTTGATGACTGTTTCATGCATCTTGGGTTTGATCCACAGGCCGCTATGCATTCCAGTTGTGGAAGCCTCTCGGGCAAGTCTTCTCTGAAACTGTCAAGAAGATGCCCTCATCAGTGAGTAATTAGTTAACCATCAACACACCTGCGTCTGCCATGATGTTCATTTCCAGTCCTATTCTGCTAAATGTTACATATCATTTGTGTGTTGTTGTATGCCAAAACACTGAGTCTGACATTACTCCAGCTGATCTGGATAATAACATGGAGACCTTTTCCTGAGCTTGAACCATTACAGCATTAAATTAACCTGAATTAAAACCCAGCTTTTATCATGATGTACAATTATTGTCTAGTTTCTTCACACAGGACAAAATGCTGCTTACCTTGATTCTGTGAGTTGTAGGTTTGAGGTATATTTGTTGCTGCAGCTCTTCAACCAATTCACTCTTGTAAAGCGCAAAAACAGTCCAAATATAGGTTCAGACCAGCTCATAATTCTGGCTAGAATGTAATTAACCTAAGCTAAGTTAGCCCCAGTGACTGCAAGACAACGCTTCAGAGTTTGCAGCAGAACACTGCTCCCTGCATGCTTTCTGACCACTGATGTCTGCAGCTTTGATTCTTCAGTGCTTTGTCTCTGAAAGGTGTTGTGCTCAGTATTTTTTTGTACAAGTTGTAGGTGGTCCAAAGAAACATTGCTGCATGTGCTGCAACAAACTAACAAACCAAATGAAGCCTGTCAAGAAGTTTTTGGGCCCAATTAGGTTCAGATTTCTCAAAATTAAAACTCATGTGTCACCTCCAGGCTTTCTCATCGTATTACAAAGGAGGCTTTGAGCAGAAGATGTCCAAACGAGAGGCCAGCCTCATTCTTGGCATCAGGTAAAAGTGTTTTATTAAATATTTGTTTATCTGTTGACGTATAGGTAAAATCCTTCTGTGTGTGTCCCTTATTGCTCAGAGGAAAGTGATTGATCACATGGATGTATTTGTTTTATGTTCAGCCCAGTTAGCACTAAGGCCAAGGTACGTGATGCCCATCGAAGGATAATGGTCCTGAACCATCCAGATAAAGGTAAGAGTTTAAACTCTGGATAAATCCTGTGCTGCATTTGTCCTCTATGCTGCTGATTTTTAACAGTTGAAGTCACCTTAAACCAAGGCCATATTTCCTTTTGTCTCAGAGTTAATTTTTTTCTTTATTTCTGACCCTCGGGATAAAAGTCCCGCACTTTGAGCTGGACAATAAATTAATAAATTTTGTTTTTGTATGGTGTGTAAAAGTTCTAGAAATCAGGAAATCATATTCAATCTGGCACGATGATGACAGCTTTGCAAGTCATGTTGCTCTATGATATTTATTTGCAAGTATTTGGCACAAGGTGGAATCTAGAACATGTTTGTATCACGTTTTGGTCTCTTGTGCAGGAAAAAAAAAACACATTACATATTTGACATAACATAGCATAGCTTTCCATAACTTCACTCATTGAAAAGCTTGTGGATGGTCGAGTGTAAAAGGAGTAAATACAGAATCAGACTAAAAGTTTGTTTGTGTCCAGGTGGGTCACCATATCTCGCTGCTAAGATCAACGAGGCCAAAGACTTTTTGGACAAGGAGACCCGGCGATGACCTACACTATTAACAACCATTTTAAAGACTCAAATCACCCCGTGCATGATCTCAACTCTGTTGTACTGTACCTGAACCTCCATTCAGGCTCCTGGAAGTTGGCAGAAAAAATAATTTAAGGACAGTTTCCTTCTTAACCTGGTTACTTGGTTAACTTAACTTGAACTGTGTATGTGTGTATATATATATATATATATATATATATATATATAATTAGTTACTATGCTGGACTCATAATTTTCTGTGTATGAGTGTACAACTGTCATGATTGTAAAGTACTACATGATAATGTAATCTATTTAAGGAACAGTAAAATAATACATTCAAATATTTCCATGTTTAAACAGTCACTGTGGAAGTGGTGAATCATTTTTTTTAAAATAAATTAAACTTGAAAACACATTGTTGTGGGTATTGGTGACTGTGGCTGATTGTGTGGGCAGACCAGCTTAAACTTAACATGAACCAGGATTTCTGAATATTTTTACTACTGTAAAACAGTGTCTCCATCTGTGTGTGGCTGAAGCTGAAACTAACGCCCATTTTTAATTTTCTTTTCTTTTGAACTTTCTGAAACCAGTAACTTACTTTTTCTGTTAAATATCTTACATATAACACTTTAAATTCACTATTTTATTGATCCCCTATAAGCTTGTAAACTGAACATTTATAGATTGGCTTCTATGAAGCCATTTGCACTTAACAGTTTGTCTCCTTAGCAGAGCAATCTGGCTTTATTTTCTAAAACTTTAATTGCATCAAACATTAAAGAGTGTTCAACCTTTGTAACGTGCTGGTTTGTGTGTTTTGCCTTTCTTATTGTAATTACACAATGAAAAAAACAAATTGTGGTTGAGCTCAGCATAAACATCCTGTAATTATGTATGATTTTATCTTGATAACAGCAGATTACTGTACATAAGCCTAATACAGAAACAATGATGGAACATGAAGTAAACTGTTTTAGTCTATGACACATGAACCAATCATTTCCAATGAATGGATAAGATGTAGTTCATACTTATGGCCCATAAGTGGCAGTGTTACTGTTGTGTTGATGTATATAGGATGTAGCCAGCAGTAAAAAAAAAAAAAAAGGTTCAAGTCAAGAGGATTATGAGTCTTCCTGGTAAAGTCCTGCAGCAAACGCCCAGAATACATTTACATCCCAAATACATTTTTTACTCCTGTTTGAATTCCGGTTGCTTAAAGTTACAGTGCGCTATGGAGGACAATCATACCCAAGGAAATGAAAATTACAAGAGAAAATGGCTATTATTATTATTAGTAGTAGTAGTAGTAGTATCATATTTTAGTACTCAGGATAATCAGACCACAGTTAAATGTTAAGAAGAAAATGAAAAAGGAAATTGGATAATGAAATTACAAACTGATAACTTATGAAATATTTTAATTTGAAATGGAAAGCATAAGTGTATATGCTCAAATGCAAAAGCTTAAATTGAAATGTGTAATTCTGAAAATGAAAACTAAAATTTAAAAGAGAAAGAGTTATTGAGATATAAAGTATCTTAAATCTTTGTGTTTTTTCAGTTTCCTCCCTCCTTTTTCCATTTTGTATTTAACTTTTGTATGTACCTAACTGTATGCAAATGTGGCCTGCAGGTCTGACTGCTAAAAAGCTGTGAGTGTAATGTAGTCTACAGTCTACGCAGGCTGGTTGTTCCTGTTTTACTGGTTAGTAACCTCCAGCTAAACTGTACCCCCCTATAACCATATAAGCCTCTGGCTACACCATGGCAAGAAGTACTGTTAGTGTCCATGGCTTCAAATGACTGAAGATAGACTGATTGTAAGGCTATGTTTCTGTGTACTTTATCCCAGTAAAGTAAGTGAGGGTTTGTTATAGTAGTAAAGATTTCAGGGGTTAGAGGGCAGTTTACCTGGCCAAATTGATGACTCGTTAAGAGTTGTCAGTTCTGATTGGCTGAGGCTTGCACAACTGCACAGGCCAGTAGGATGGCAGGTTATCAGGAAGACGCAACAGTGTCTCAGTCTATCACCAGCCCACTGCTCACATTGGTTTATTTCTTGTTGGGACTCGTGTAACTGACCAGCATAAGTGCTGAAACATTTCACTCTTTTTTTATATTAAAATAATTATTTATTATTTAGATTGTATGTTATAGTTAATAACAAGCTTGGTACCTATAATTCCATTCAAACAAAAATGTCATTTAAAAGTACAAACCTGTTAATTCCTGCTTATTAACGTGCTGCTATATTTTTGATACATTGGAGACAAACTGTCCGCATTTTCTTATTACTTAATACTAGGAGCCACAATATAATATAGGCAGTATGAGTTGGCAGCCTGCTACTTATTCCCTATTCCACGTGGACACTACATGTTATGTTTGATTTGGCCACTAGATGGCAACATAATATTGCAAATGGCCCAGTAAGTTAATAAGAGTGGTAGAGTAGCCTAGTGAATTTATATGGTTCAGGAATACTGTGCAATATTTAGAGTTAAAGGAAGGGTTCACAATTTTAATGTCTGTCCTAAAACAACAGTCAGTTTAATTTGTTGCTATAACCATTTTTTGCAATCCTAATTTAAAAATAAAGACATAAAAATCCCAACTCAGACAGTGACTTCAAAAAGCTTCTTTATTTAGAGGATGATGTCATACTTATGTCATTGGACGGAGAGGACAGAAAGCAAGATGCAGCATTTAGCGGTTACACATACAGCAGCAATTATTGGTTAAAATACCAACCATTTACAGCAAGGTTTGCTTGAAAACAGTCAAATAAATAGAAAAGGAATCTATCTTATTCTGATGTCACCATGTCGGTAAATGACCACCAGTCCCGGTGCTCCCAGTCTGTGCTGGCAGCAGAGGTCAGCTCAGTCCCTGTAGTCAGTCGGGATCAGAGCAAGTGGCACAGGTTTGATTTCCATCATGAAGGCAGAAGGTTTCTATAGAGCAGTGAAGTGGTCGGAGCCTCTGGGCCCTTGAATCATGTACCTATCCAGATATTATTGTTACAGCTGTGTTGACTACAAGTCCCACAGACCATTTCAACAAGAATTGTCCAATCAGTGGGCTTTAAGTTACTGAAATGAACATCTATTTTTGCTAAGAAATCAATATATCCCTCCTTAGTGTTTGTTTCCACTTGTGTACTTCTTTAGTCAAATTTGTAATTACTAAAAGAAAATGACTATATGAAATATATGAATGTTTTTACCTGTTGATAGGTTGTTGTACATCAAGAAGGCGGGACTTATATTAGGTCACTGCACAACTCTCTGCTGTGAGTTTTGACAGTCTGGTAATTTTTCATTAGCACATTTAGACCCATGAAAAAAAAGACAGCTAATGCAGGGCTAACAGTACTGTGTGTGCAGGAGCTGCCGGTTACTCTGCAGGTATTGAAATAACATGAAAGATAAGAAATGTATACTGGAAAATCAGTGCTAAGCTAGGCTAACTAGCTTCCACTCTGTGTGGAATACAACTTTAACAGCATGATGCGTCCTTCCAAGCTTAAATCATTAACGTTAATAGCTAACACCATGACTTGGTGGTTGAAAACGTTTTTAGGATATGCAGTGTGACGTTCTCCAGTCAGTGGTGACCGCAAAAGTTTGACGGTGCATCTCCTAGCAATGACACATCAAATGTCAGTCAGCCGCTGCACAATATTTCCTTACACACTAAGTGAGGATAATCTAAATTCCAGTTCGACTTTAGAGGACAACTTAAAATTTTGAGGGAAATGAACTTGTTACACCTGACGACTAGCAACAGGAAATCACAACAAAATCTTACTTTAAGCTGATTGGATGTTGATTTTTATTGTTTCGTAATGCTCTTTGGGACTTATATGTTGATGTTGCTATAGATACAATCTTGTACCTTTGACTTTTTGTCAATGAAGCAGATTTTTTTCAGCTTGTTTGTAGTGGTGATTCAACCAGGAGAGTTTCATGTCCATCCCAGAGTTGAAATGCTCCAGTCACCTGACACGGTCTATGGAAAGAAATGTTGATGCAGGAACAGGATCAGGATCAGGATCAGGTCGCTGCACACCTGATATACTGCAGCTCCACCCTGTGAGATCCCGTGTTGGCCACAAAGTTCATCTTCTGTTTGAAGAGGGAAATACCAGGAGGCGACGCAGCAGAGAAAACAAGAAAGGAGAGAAGTCGGAGGAGGCACAGACAGAAAACTTGTTAGCACCATGGAAGCTCCACCCCTTTTGATGAACAAATGGCATGCTGGGAAGAAGGGTGTCAGGTGTATGTTAGGAGTATTCTTATCCAAAACTGGTTATTTTACCATCAGTCATCATCAGCAGAGCATTTAGAGACACAAGTATTAATAATTCCAGTACTTTACATTTGTGATTCAGCAGGTCACATTTGGAAGGAAATCTGCTGAATTGCTTCATGGCAAAAAAAACACTTGGAGGGCGCTGTACGTCCAGAGCAAACAGTGGTGGCGCCTTCAGAATTTCTGCTTTTAATGGAGTGAAAGAATGACTGATTAATCACATCCAACATGTTTATCCTCTTGCAGGAAAGGTAAGCAATGAGACGGAAGGGAAATGTAGTCTTAATGTGGAGAAATGCGAGCAGTAAGAATGATCTACTGCTGCAGTGAGACAGAGGCGACCAACAGCGGGCTTATCTGGTTGAAGAACGCATCGGAGCTCTTGGTAGAAATTAATCAGCAGCCCTTCGTTAACAAGCTTCAGTAAGGCTGCTTGGTTTAACGTCATCAGTGATCCATTAGCAGTCCTGTGTAGCCCTCTCTAACTCTTCATCCTGTTGCCCCCCCTCCTCCTCCTCCTCCTCCTCCTCCTCCTCATCTGGCTCATCTTTCTCGCTCAGTTCCTCTCCAATCACGTCTAGCCGTGCGTCCTGCCCATTTAGCTTCTCCTCCACATCGTCATTATGAAGCCCCACCACCTGCAGCTGCAGCCGCCGCTCCTCCACCAGCAGGAGGCGCTCTCTGACACCCTCTGCTGCCGCTGCTGTGTCGCTGGGACTCCCAAAGTACTGCTCGCTCCTGAAATGATACCAATCCCAGTTAGGAGTTTGTATTATATGAAGTGTGTTTATGTTCTTGATCTCGCTTTATCTCACTGTGGTAACAAAAACCTGTTAACTCTGTCACATTATGGGAACTCAGCTCCCATGTGTGGACAAAACGCTGGTCCACACAAGGTAAATTATTACATTTTTGGGTTAAGACCTGGTTAAGCTAAGGACTGGGGTTAGGCAGGCAGTGGTTATGATTAAGATTAGCGTAAGTGTCCACGGAATTAATTTACACCAATGCAAAGTCCTCTGAAATGACAGAAATAGGCTTGTGTGTGTATGTACCCATCAGGGAAGATAACGGGCATGGTCAGTCTGTCCAGCAGAGTTTTCCCTGTAGAGTCGACTTCATCCAGAGACTCTGGCTCCACACATTCCTGATGTAACACCTGAAACACAGTACACACATGTACTGAAGGCATATTTTCCATAGAGTTTATGTGACCACACACAACCATTTGGGATTCTCTGATGTTAAAGGATGGGTTCCCAATTTTTCAAGTCAATCTTAAAACAATAGTCAGGTGCCCAAATGAAGATTGAATTTTGCTTCTTGTAATCATTCCTCCTGTTCATACTGACCATTAGAATATCCCCTCATGTGCTTTCAATGATGGGGGACAAAATCCATAGTCCTCATTTTGTGCAAAAATTGAATGATTACAGCAAGAAAAAAACTGTTTCAAAGTCCATATGGGCACCTGACTATTGCTCTAAAATAGACTTAGTAAGTATGACATGACTGTTGCTGTACCGATGGAACTAGTGCTGTATAAATGGTTGAGGAGCAGTGAAATTGCAGGTAATTTCACTGCTCCTCAATGTTTCTTACGTGGCCTTTTGTTTGTGCTGGCCACTTATTTGAGATTTTGCCTTTATTTAATATGGGCTTTGGAATCTGTTTATATCTTCATATGTCTGTCACAACCTAATATCAGCTTGCTGATACTGTACATAGAACAGGCTTTAGTCTCCTCATTCACACACTGCTGTAACACCAGACACATAAACACAGTGAGGTCTCTCTCTCTCTCAGCCTTTCTCACCTTCTCTGCGGCAGTGTGGAAGCTCAGAGCCAGCTCCAGTCTCTGCTGTCTCTCCTCGGCGCTGACGCTGAACTGTTTCCAGACTCGGTTAAGTCTTGGCAGAGTGTCTCCGGATGAGCGTGTCGTACAGCGTAGAGACTGACAGAGGACGACAGTCGCCTGCAGCAGCTGACGGCCATAGTCATAGGTGCTCTGGGGGGAGAGACAGGAAGACAGAGATAAGTTATTGTCAGTCAGTCAGTCAGTTTGTTATTGTTTTGTTTTCATAATTACTTATTTATTACACATAATCTCTTTAAATTTAGATTTGACTTTTAAAATTTTAGCCATGTTAGCAGCATGGCTCCTGGGATGGCAATGTAAGTCAGTCAATCCACCACTTCAGTTCAGACGGAAATATCTTAACAACTCTTTGATGGATTGCCATAAAATTTATAGACATTCATTCTTCTGTCCTACAGGAAGAGAGGAAGAGGAAGGAAGAGAGCAGTAACTACAGAAACAGCGGAGTTGAGAAAAAAGGGTTATTTATATAAGTTTTCAGACTGGCTGGCAAACTGTGAAACATACAGAAAGGTTGTAATGCATTCATTTAGGCTGACTGTTTTACCTCCATTGTTTTTAATGTCAATTGTGGATGTGAACGACTACATCTTTACATAATGATGGATCAAATAACCTGAGCAACGTCCACAAACTTCCTGTGTTTGTCCAACATGGTCCTGGTCTCCTGAGACTCATCACCCAGTCTGACATGAGTCTTCAACAAGGCATCCAATAGCTCGCTCAGCCACTCTACTGCCTAAAGACGGATACACACACAGATCATCATCTCATCAATACAGAATGTACGTATGTGTGCATGTGTGTGTTATTGGTGTGTTCGTGTGTCTGACCTGTAAAGCGTCTTCCTCGCATTTGAACAGTTGGACCATCTGTAGCATCTTCAGCCTCCTCACGTCCACCATGTCCTCACACCTACAACACACACATACACATTTAAAGGCTCAGCTATACCTCAAACAACACGCCCCTTTTATTGTGCTGTTATTGGTCTGATTGCCAGGTATGACTCATGGGAGCTGTAGTTGTGCAATGTTAAATGAATAATTATGTCCCAGTGAAAGTGTCATGCTGGAAAATTTGATCATTTAGCACAGATAGTTATTCAAAGTCCAACAGAAATTAAAATAGCATTTTTTGTCTACTAGAGCATACAAGTGATTTACATACTGCTACAGCTGCTCAGCTGTAGCACATGAAACAGCATGTAAACATACCTGCAGATGTCACTTCAGTCCTGTTAAGATGCTGGTGTGGTTCTTACTCTTCATTACCACTTCTAACAACATACTGTCTGTCCATGACTTGTAGCTACAGCACTTTGTTTACTTTGTCTCTCTTTATCAATCACAGTCACACAACACAGCCACCAGGAGGCTGACACAGGAAATAAATATTTCTCATATTTTCCCAAAGATCTTTTTTTCTTCCTTTTAATTGTAAAAGGCTATTAACAATAAATGTTGACAGTTTTGTATTTTTGACAGCTAAAAGGGATGACTTAATGTGATTTCAGTTGGACTTTAAACCTCAGTATCATGTTTCAGCTTTTCAGAAAGACTAATCACAGACACTCTGGCTAGGACTGGCTAGGAAAGCAGGCTGGACTTCAGCTGAACTTTGCTGTCTGGACTCAAACCTCAGGGGTTTAGCTTGTTGACAGATAAACATGTCTCTGATGTCTCTCGAACAAAGATTCTTTTAATCTGCATGACAGTTTTTACCTTAATTACAGGAAAAGAAAAAGAAGAAGAAGAAATACCTCTGCTTACGGAGCTGCATCTCCTCCATCACAGCCTGGATGTGCTGAACGTTGTCCTGTTGTTCTCCAGCTGGACTCTCCGTTTCCTCCAGAGCCCACGACGGCTGGCTGCACATCTGCTCCAGCAACAGCCCACCCTTCTGACGCAGAGAAGCAAGACCTGCCTCTGCACCGAGGAGAGAGAGGAGTTAATGTCAGAGAAAGTTTTCTACACCCATCAGTTAAATGCTCTGTCACAGGTGTTAAATATGTAGATGTACATAGTTAATTAACACCACAAAAATGAAAGTTTTATGATTTTAGTGGAAAATTCTCAAGATTCATCATTCAGAGGACGAACCGACAGTCTGCAGCTTCTCCTCCAGCAGTTTGAGGTTTTGTTGAATCGAAGCTCCATCAGCTGGAGCCACATCAGCACAGAGCATGCCCAGTAGACTGTCCAACTGCTGGGACAACTGCAGAGACAGACACAGAGATTTGATTGCTCAGAATAAATCACATACACTATCACACTTTTATTTTCTTGCACACATTCAGCTCCATAACTTTACCATCAGAAGAGCTGCTAAAATTCCAAGAAATCGGATTGTTTATATTTTTTCCTCTTTTCATGGAACAAAACTAGCAGTTTCCCCCTGCCTACAGTCTTTGTGTTAAGCTAGGCTAAACACATACTGGACCTACGGTATCTCTGGATGCACAAAGATGAAACTGATACCATCTTCTCGCCCCAGAAGACAGAGAACAGGAGGATTTCACTGCATGGAGTGTTCCTTTAAATGCTACGTCTGTCCTCTCCTCATCAGTCAGAACCTTCATGTCCCAAATGACTTTTCAACAAAGTACTTCAACCTGTGTGTGGCTTCTTTGACAAACATATAATAAAACGTATTTCATCCATGCAAACTTTTAAAATGACTTCCTGATAAAACTGCAGATTTTTTTTTTTTTTTTTAAACGGTATCCAGTCAATTTTTGCCTTCCAAGAAAGTCAAGTAAATTACTTGAGCAGAACAGAAAAACTTTTAATGTGGCTCAGTCTGCCTGATACCGGATCCATTAATAAAGTCAGTATCTGAGCTGATGGATTTGGTGCATCCCTGTTCAGCCAATTTAAAACAGGAATACATTCTGCATGGAAAAAATCTATTAAAATCTAGAATCGAAGCATGAAAAAAAAAAAAACTGATTTAATTTTTTGGCTATATCACCCAGCCCTACTGTCACCATGATAAGTTGTAAATTCCTGTCTCATAGTATTATGCTCTGTGCAGTGTCTGATAAGCTTTCAAAACTAATGGATGTTTTACTCAAACTGGACTTCCTGGATTGTATCTCATTGTCACTGCTCTCTGAAAACGCACACCAACACAGCCTCCTGTGTTTTTTTAACACCAGGCTGTTTTCAGTCTGAACGCCCAGTAACTGCACAAACAGCAGCTGATACAATATGTGTGTGTGTGTGTGTGTGTGTGTGTGTGTGTGTAGTACCTCCTGTGTGGTGCTGTGGAAGCACTGCGCCGCCTGCAGGACATTCTGTCGGCTCTCCAGTTGAGCCGCTTGTTGATAGCAGACGTCACTCAGCTGCTGCTGCAGTGCCTTCAGCTCCACCACCTCCTCCTCCTCCCCGGCACTGAGCAAGGCAGCAATCTGCTGGTTCAGCTCCACGTACACTGCAAACCACTCCTGTACACAGACACACACAGAATCAGCCCAATGCTCAAATTTACCTTACGTGTAACTAAAATGGCCTTGATCCACATAGTGCATTGACTCATGAGAACACCTCCAGACCTTTTTGAGCCACTGGACAATTAACAAATTCTTTTGAATCGACATGAGGGCATGATGTGTCCTAACTGTATCCACTGCTCTTTGTGACGAGTCTCAGCAATTCCAGTGATCGCAACATGAAATTCATGTGACCCTATTTTCAGGCTTAAATGCATTAAAGTGAATTTGTTTCTGTACTCTTCTGACGTTTTCATGGTCGAACTACAGACGACAGAGTAGAAACATCAAGGGACAAACTCCTCTCAGATCTAACTTTAACCTCAAATCTGATTCATCAGTTTGTCCTTATCACATGATCACATGTGTGTTCAGTGTGTGACATTACACTGTGCTGGCTCTCGATCTCCTCATGTTTCTGCTGCAGGGCCTGAGCCGCTCGCATCGAATCTCCAATCGCCTGATGAGTCTTCAACAGCTCTGAACCTGGACCCTGCAGCCAGGTGACCACCTGAGAGAAAGACAGAAAGAAAACACTGTACACTTACAAATTGTAACCACATACAGACTTACCAATCTCCTGTAGAGTTGCTAGGTGGCAGGAGCCATTTCAGGCACTCCTGGTTCCATAAAGTGCCATTCATTTTCTCAATAGACAATGTTAGGTAAAGGACAGTTGAAGTGCTTCTAAGGCTTGGATCAGCATGAAACTCATGGTTGAATCATCAGTACAAAACATAGACAAATGTGTTAAATAAATATCTGGTGCTGTGGTAAAAAGTTAAAGGTACAAGCCTGTATCCATAGAAACAACTCCCAAGGTGCATTTCAGTTAGAAACCTCCAATCACAGTCTAAAATTCTGTTACGTGTGGCAGGATTACACTGCAAACACAATACAATCTGCCACCTAAATTAATTTATTTCTGGGTCAATTTTAAATTTCAGTTCAGCAACTGGATGTTTTATAGATGTTTTTCCCACAACTGCAACAATGAAGCATTTTGAATCTGTTACAGCTCCGATTCACATCTCTGACTGGCTTCTTCTCCATCACAACCACAGCCAAGGCTCATGGGTATTATAGTAGTTAGAGCAATCTGTCTTCATGTTTGTAGTGTTTGGACACACTTTCTCATCCAAGTGAATGGGAAGGTGTGTCCAAACTTTTCAATTACCCCAAATCAATGTGACACACTGTTAACCTGGGACAGGTAGTATCGTGGAGGCTGGATATTGTGTTAAAAGGGCTGTATCTCCCACACAGTTCTTTCTATATTGACATAAACCTACTCATATTAAAGCTGAGACTTGGCAAGTTAATGTAGTATCCATTATTTTATTTCAAATTGAATGTGCTGAAGCACAGAGCCTGAAGAACAAAAAATGTGTAACTGTCCAAATACTTACTGTCTGGACTGTATTTCAAGAAAGTTCATAAAGGTTTGAGGGTATTCCAGATTTTGTCCATTCACCAAATAATTAATGTTTTGGGCAGAGCTTCACTGCTTTCAGTTTTGCTGCTTTTAGCTTTGCAGAGGAGAGCTCTAGTTACTAAGATATCTTATATCTTAGTATGACATCTTTTAATGTGGAGGAGTGTGGTGGTTTCAAGCATCAAATCATCATCTTGGCTGCAGTGAGACCAGCTACGAGAGGACGTCAGCAGTTTATGTTCAACTCTGATGCTGAAGATCACTGATAAGTAGCACTGCTTGTGCAGTGAAAAGAACAGCAGACACACTTTCCTAAAAATACTCGACCTTAAGGCAGCCTAAACCATGTGAATAAATGTGCCAACAGCACTGTCTGCACAGGATCAGCTGCAGATTTCATTTGGTAAAGCCTTCAGGGAGAAAAATAACACCTATGAATAAGTTTTGTATCATTACTTATTACTTATTATCATTACATTATTTACATTGTACTCTGTTTATGTATATGCTTTAGCAACATGTATTTTGGTAAAACATCACTGAAGTGAACTACATTGAGAGACTTTATATTGTTGTTTGTGAGGATCTCCTTCAGTCCAAGTCTCTGAGCTGCAGTGCAGCAGAGCGACCAGCTGGGGGCTGTCAGGCTCTCTGTGATGAATTCACGATATCACAAAATCATATATCACGATCTGTCCATAAATCTTTTCTTATATGAATAATTTATATTAAAGTTACTATTGCTTTTTATCCATCACGTTTTGCTTTAGTTGCTTTGGCAACACAAATATATTCACGTTACAGTACAACCAACTGAAAAAGAAAAAGTGAAAAAGAAAATTGAAATTGATATCCAACAGCTGAAGCATATGAGGGGTAGAATATAAAGAGCTGTTCAAAGTATAACTGAATTCATGAACTGGCTATTAAAGGGACATTACAGCACTTTAGAACTGCACTAAGTCAAAAGACAAAAGAAACACATTTAAAATGGTCAAAATCAAAGCAGTGAAGGCAGAGATATTCTGACTTTTAGTCTGTAATATGATTTAAGCTGTCAACACACTGGATCCTAGACTTCCCATAATGCAACTCCATGGTGTCTTTAGTCAGACCCTCTTCAGTCAGAAATGAAAATATTTCCATAATATTTAGAATGTACATTACATCTATTTGTGGAAACTCTGGGGGGTTGTATGTTTGGTAGTGACCTAATGTTATGTATTGTACAATAAGATTCCGTTAAAAAGGCCGTCTGTATGTTTGTCTATTACACAATGAAATCATATACAATGTTTTTCATGATTTTGTTATGAGCTGAAGTCAACATGATCACCATATTACTTACAGTACAGAAACATCTGCAACATCTGTCTATGCAGATGTGTGTCAGTATTATGATCATTGTATTTATCAGGTCAGTGATGTGTAGAGCTAACACACACACACACACACACACACACGTGTGCTTAGGTCACTTTCGGGGACATTACATAGACTTACATTCCCTTCCTGGAGACTTACCCTAACCCTAACCGCAACCACTGATCCAAAAATTAAGCTTTTTCCCAATTGGGGACACCGCTTTTGTCCCCAATTGGACAAGCCATCCCCAATTAACTGGTCTTTAGTCTGAAATTTGTCCCCAAACGTAGCCTATGACAGACACAAGCGCGCGCGCACACACACACACACACAACGCAACAATCCAGAACTAGGCCAACCCCCCCCCACCTCAAATCCTCCAGGCTACCGACCGACATGTTGAGGTTACCATGGCAACCCCAGGCTCATCTCCAAGACAGTGGCATTACCCATCAGCCCCTGCGGCTGCAGGAACCCCAGTAATCACAGAGTATTCTTCTACTGAAGTGCTGCAGAGCGAAGCAGTGAAGCTCTGCCTGCTCACTGACACAGTTTCTGAGGGTCAAAGGTCAAAGGCTCGATGATAAAAGAATCAGGGCGAGGGACTTTTAAAGACTGAGGAAGCTAATACTGTAGCAGAACACTGTCTGCAGAGAGTTGTGAGTGTATAGAGGACATTTTTACACAATACAATGCCTGTGCTACATTTCATAGTAACCTATTCAATAGCAGGACCTTTGTTGCACGTCATACGCCCCCTCTCTCTACTAATTACTCATGTCTCTGAGCACTTTCAACAAACAATTAAAGGCAAAAATGCCCAAAAACAAAAATGAGATTTTATCCTGTACCTGCATGACCTTGGCATGGATCTCGTCTAGCTGGGTGCGTTTGTTTCGCTGTCTGCAGAGCTCCTGGTATTTTGTGTACTGTTCCCTGAGTGAGTCCAGCAGCTTCATCACCTGAGGCTGAGCAAGCAGCTCCTCCTCCATGGGACACCAGGCCGGACCTGGAGGTCAGAGGTCAGAAAGAGTTCAGGCAGAGAATATGGGGATATATTCCAAGATGTCTCCTTTTCTCTGGTCTAATCGTATAAAACGTACCTTCAAATGTTTACTCTGTAAGGCCAGTGATTGCTGGTGAGGCACTTTAAAGTGGTCGTTTAATTCTCAGTGCCCTTCATAGCTGATACACTGTATAGAACTCAGGGAGTCTATGTAGTAGCCTGGTACCATGAGAGAAAATGGACAAACTCACACTCACACTGCTGCTATAAAAGCCTCCACTCTTCTGGTTTCAGGCTTTCCACCAGATGGTGGAACGTGCTGGCTGTAGGGATTTGCTCCCATTCAGCCACAAGAGCATCAGTGAGGTCCGACACTGATGTTGTTGGGTGATAAGGCCTGACTCACAGTCAGTGTTCCAGTTTATCCCAAAGGTGTTGGGTGGGGTTGAGGTCAGAGCTCTGTGCAGGCCAGTCAAGCTCCTCCACAACATTTTGAGTTAAAAATGTTAAGATCAGACTCTTATATAGTTTATACAGGTTTGTATTTTCAAAGGGTATGTTCCACTTTTATCATTATGAGAGAAAAGTTTTATAGGATAAGAACTAATGTCATGCTATCTTGGGAAACAATTTAGGCCAAATCTAAAACAGAGCAGCAGGACAGAGCAGCTAACGTTAGCCTACACTCTGATATAGAAGCATCGAGCACCAGCTGCCACACTGTAGGAGAATCCTACACGGTGGATGTGCTGGACTATTTTTGTCTAGTAAATTTCTGATGTTTCCAAGCCTGGTGAAAGACAGCTGCTTCTGAGAAGAGACACCATAACAGAGGTCGGAGTCACTGTGGAATGAATGAATGGACACTATAGTCGTACTCAATATGCTCCGCTGACATCTCACTTCTGGTGTTAAATCTTTACCCAGTACCTACAACTCTAGCAGTCTACACAGTACCCTCACTCACTATGTCATACTGTAGTACTGTACTTACTACTCTGGAACAGCTGAAAGGAGCATTCAACTGTCCATCTCCAACACCAACAGCTCAGAGATAAAACATGCACAAAACATGACATTTGTTTATCCATTCATTCATCCATCCATCAGAGCTGGACCAGTGACAGTGAAATCTGGATGACTGACAGCTGCTTCCTCACCTCCCTGTCCTCCCACTCCTCCCTCGGAGCCGTTAAAACGACGCTGCTGCAACTCCGACAGCAACTCATGACCTGAAGACAGACAGAGAGAGGAGAGAGAGGGTTGGTTTCAGATTTAAAAGTCTGTTATAAAAGCATCTGAAACAATAATGCATCAGTGTTTGTGTACATGCTGCGACATTATGAAGGGAGCTGGCAGAGGGAGGAGGGTGGTACCATAAACAAAGGCTCCTTTCACCTCTGCCCAACACACAGACACAGGCTGCTCAGTACAGTGAACACAGCCATCCAGCCATCCATCCTTGTCTCTATTTAGCTGCAGGTCTTAGTGGCAGCAGAAGTATCCAAGACCTCCGTCAGGTCCTCCTGGTGGATCCTGAGTTGTTTCCAGTCCGGTGTCAGTTGGTCTCAGATGTCATGTAGACCAACAGGTAAAATTGCTATCGCATTTATGTTATGAGGCACATGTATGGGCCTAAATCAGAGAGGATGGTATTTACCAGTCTGAAGGACAGTCTCAGGGTCAAAGGATGGCAGGAGGGCACAGTCAGCTGATCTGTAGGGGAGAAAAACACACAGCTCTGGATTACATCTGTCCAGTGTTAGTACACTCTAAACTGTGTGTGGTGTGTGTGTGTCTGTCTGTGTCTGTGTGCGTACTTGTCCTTGTCCACCGAGCTGCTCTTGTCACTGTCATTGATGATCGACAGCTCATCCAGTAGCGATGTCGACTCCTTGGTGAACTTCTCAAAAACCTGCAATAATTGTCAAAAAAATAATGTTTAGACCTGCTGCCAGGTTACCATGGCAATGAGCATTTGAAGTTATGAAAATATAAAATACATTAATTTATTTATGAATAAAATAGTGACCAGTCTCTTGTTGAGCCAGTCGTTGTGATCGTAGTCCAGACTTCCTCCAAAATCGTCTGTCAGCTGACATGGTTCAATGTAACGAGTCAGCTTATTGGCCGAAACCAGGATGACCTGACAGAAAGCACAGACACCAGCATGCAGAGAGCATATTAAACAGACAATAAACACAGTTTCAATCACAGACTTAACTCTCACCTCTTACACTTTATTAAGACGTACTGTATACCAGCTCATTTAAAAAACACTCAGAGTAACAGTCTGGTCTTAAGTGTAAAGTCTACACCCACACTACCTGTACAATAGGAAAAAGTTCATGACATGATGGATTCAACATGAATACAATCAAATGAGAATCCTAATGTTCACAAAAACACCTACTGTACATTAGAAAAGGTGCAATATGTATTAAATAAGCTGAACTGTGAAATAAATAAGATTTCTGGTGAGTGTTAAACACAATGCATAACAAAACTAAGAAATTATATATATATAAGAAGTTAAAAATCAATCTAGATACATATATTTGGCAGTAAATTGACACCTTTATAAAAATGTTTCATTTTTAATGACAAACCCTGAGTTCTGTATTTTGGAAAAACACAGCAATTAAATATGTATGTGACTAATATACACAGATTAAACTCATTAAAAAGTCCACCTCCACTCAAAAATGTGTTTTTCTTCTTGTTCCTTCACTCTGATTTTGCACTGTGCAGAGTGAACTTTTGTTGAAGTCCCATTTCAGGATTTTAAAATGTTTATGAATAATATCCTAATCAGCATACATTGATACTGTAGGGGGACTACCTTATATAAGCTTTCTTCTTGCATGTTTCAGCATAGTGAAGCATGCAAGAGTTGGATACATTGAATGATGTGTAGTCTTAACCATGACGAGGTGAGCAACAAGCTATGGTGACTCGTGTGATGTGGCATGGCTGCATCACTCCCGGAGGCCTGCTATTGGCTGATTCAGTGCCTGAGGGCGGGTATTTTGGGTACAAAATTGTAGCCCTTCTTTTCCTACAGTGAGGAGCCATTACAGTCAACGCTGAAGAACCACACCTAAAGTTACTTTTAGCTTCTTTATACAAAGCCTCTCCTACTTTTTATTTTTTTTAAAAAGCCTCTTAAGTCAAAGTTTAGGACCATTCTTGATCATTTCTTCAACATTTTATACCTACAAGCCCTGGTCACAGATTATAAATCTAACATTCTTCCAGTTTAGAAACACCAGAATTCTTAGATCACAAGACAAACTTCTCCTTCAGCCTTCCAGAGCACTTTCTAAAAGTGGAAATAGAGCATTCAGTGTTTATGAACCACTTGCAAGCTGATCTGAGGCTTTATAATTCTTCTATTTAGAAAAAGTCATCAAGTTTAGCTTTTACATGAAAATTGGCAACTTTGTGTGTTTGTGCATATGTTTTACCCCTTAACACTGTTAAATGACTCCATAAAGCACTATAGAACTGCATTACTATAGAAAGTTACTTTACAAATAAACTAGACACTCTGACAGACAAATGGTGGTGAGTCTGTCTGCCAGTTGTCACTACAGCAGATGCTGTCAGAGATATTGACTCAGCTCAGTGTGTGTGTGTGTTTATTTAAATGTTAGGTCACACTTTAGAGCAGCTGTATGACACACACCCCTCTGTGACATCCACACACACACACACACACACACACACACACACTCCATAGTTTAGATGAGTCACATTTCAACACCCTCACTGGAATCGCCCTTCCAGCAGCTGTGTGTGTGTGTGTGTGTGTGTGTTCAGAGTGTGCTAGTATTAAAATTAAGTTAGGAAGATGAGCACTCTAACAGACTATAAACAGCAACATCCAAGAATATCATTATTATTAAGGCATCAAAGATGTCTTCTTTCACGCATTTGGTATTTGAACAGTCATAAAAATTACATGTTTTGACACTCACAACTTACACATAAGCAAACGTGGATATTGTGAACAGGATAATGTGAATGAGTCATTTCTCGCATTAAAACTGTAGCCATTCATTAACCAACTCTTAAATCTCAGATGTCAGAGTATCCTTGAACACACCAATAGGTAAACTCCTCTCAGCACACAATGATGTCATTTTGACCAAAAATGACCAAAAAAAATAAAGTAATCTAATGTTGACTGTGATTGATTATCTATGTGCAGCAAATTCCAAGTTGCTAAAGATCCTCTAGCATGCTCCGGTTACCCTGGCAACAACCGTGGAGCAGAAATCTGGGTCACAGTGACTACTGATCTCTGTCAGTAAAACCATCTGTTGTAATAGAGGAGGTGGAGAGGACGCTGGCCGAAAATCACACACTCACACACACACACACGCCATTGATCCTGGCTCAGGTTTCCAGCAGCACGCAGGACGGTTAATGATGCTCAAGGTTATTATAACAGGCTCAGTTTCTCTGTTTGATATCAGGTAACACAATGAAGGTGTGTGTGTGTGTGTGTTCTGAGCCAGAATGTCCTCACAAGAACAAAAGCTGAAAATACAGACATGGTGTGTGGTTATTTGAAAGTTAGAGTAAAATTAAATTAAAATTAAAACCTGGTCTCGCCCCTCTGTATGACGGCAGGCTTTTCACTCTGCCTTCAAGTGTGGCTGTTCAGAACAGCTACAAACACTTTTAGACATGGTCAGACAACACGTCATACAAAGTACTTCATTTCAACCATACTGAGCCCTTTAGTATTTGGGCAGAGGAGTCAGTGGTTAGAAATGAGATTTCTCAGGGACTGGCAGAAATGGGGATACAACAAAGAGTTGTAAAAATATATTAAAGATGACAAAGTTGAAACTAGTAAAAGTAATAGAAAAGAGATCACAATGCGCACCGTGGAGCAAACTGAAAAACTAAGAAGTCTTTTGATGTGCTTGACACCGTTTTGGGCCACCACCCTGCCTGTGCAGTCCCCAGCAAGCACATGGATACAGCACTAAAGAATGTGAAGGACAATTAATAACAATATCTAACTGTTTACTTCACTCGCCTATTAAACAGCACATAATAACACTTATTATGCTATGCTAGCAGCTGTGTGAGACTGTATAGCTGTGCTTTGAGCTAAATGCTAACATGCTCACAAGGACAATACTAAAATTGCTAGCAGGTATAATGGCTGAATCCAAATGTCCAGACTTCACCACACTTGCAGACTCGCAGACTTTGCGTGCGCATTTCCAGGAAGTCCAGCTGAGGGCTGTCCAAACCCACAAGACTTCCAGAGTCCGCTCAGGATGCAGACTTCACTCAGAAAACTACCCATAATCCTGCAGCAATAGGCTATAAAATGATGATGTAAATATTAATACCAATTATTATTATCAATATTAAAAATATATAATAATAATAATAACAACAATATGCTATGTAAAATATTTACTATTGATAAAATTAGCTTTTTTCACTTTTTGTAAAAGTTAATTGATGTAGTGAGGCTAAACTTGATGGGCAAAGTTTGGTTTTTGTCCGTACAATGTGAAGGTTCTCAGTTGAGGATTGAATGTAAATATAATATTAGCAGTGTTTAGCAGTTCATGTAAAGGGAAAATCTCACTGAGTATTCTGACCAGATTTGTGGTAAAGCAGCAGACCTACACATATAAGAGCCATTCAGAAAAACACTTGAGTGAAATCAGTTACAGAGTTAGGAATTTCAATTTATCTCCATGGAAACACCGGGGGTCTTAAGTCCCGTCTCTGAGAGCATTTTTATCCCCTTGCAACCCAGCACGAGGGGATAAAAGTCAGGCTGCGAGCCCAGAGGGTGGACATTAGGATTCAACCAATCTTTACCATCTTAGTTTAGCATGTTAGCATGTTAACATTCACTAATTAGCACTAAACACAAAGTACAACTGAGGCTGATGGGAATGTGATTAGTTTGTATTGTAAGTATCAGACAAATTAAAATTGGACCAAGTCAGGTATAAATTTTCAAAATCCACAAAGACCATTGGTTCCAAAATGATTTCAGTTATCTCTCAGCGCTGGTTTCATGCATAGTCAGTGAGTGTAAAGTGAGCATAAAGTTGCAAATTCCAGCTTTAAAAAGAGAGCTGCGTTTTAAAGGAAACCTGAAGCTGGTTGGTGCTGAAGCAGTTCACTGAGCAGCAGCTGGCAGACTCACCTCAAAGCCCAGGCGGTCTTTCTCCTTCCAGAAGCAAAAGTGTGTGACCTTTTTATCCCAGAATTCATCTGGTTTCACCACACAGACCAGCGACACCTCGGCTGGGATCACATTCTGAAACAGCATCATCATCAACTTTTAAATATCCTGACAAAGTAACACAGGCATTTATGTCATTATTGGGACTATATTTCTCTCTATTGGTACTCTACTGGTAACTGTTAAATGTGTTTGTACCTGCAACATGAGCACCACAGTCTTCACGATGTTCCACTGAGACTTCCGTCCATCCACAATGACGGTGAAACCCCGAGCCTTACACTTCTCACTAAGAGAGCGAGAGGGAGGAAGCATTTTGTTGAACAAGGATATCATTCAAACTATGAACACACACTAACATTTACACACGGCGCCTATCCAAATTGACTTGCCCTAATCAAAAAATAACTTGATGTATTTCTTCTTTTTCAAAATCTGTGTTTACATTAAGATAAGTGTGTAGACTGTCAGTGTGATGCATTCATGTCCCATTACCAAAAAAGGAAAAATTAGCTGCCAAAACAGAAGCTTTTGAATGAAATGCTGTTTTACAGCCAGCTTGAGTGCTGAATGTTGGAGCTTCCAAACATTCAGAGACTTAAAATCATAGTTACATCTTAGTTACATTTTGGGTCTTATTTTCGTAGTTTTGGATATCACTGCTATCAGTTATGATAACATTGCACTCGCCAAGTTGCTGCTGTGTTCTTAAATCTCAGCAATTAGTTTCACAAGAACAATGTTATCATAACCAATATAATGACAAAATGTTTATGTTTGAAAAAGTGAGGGTCGTCTCATATTTGAGAACTACAGTTTCATATTCACAAAATCAGATATTCCTTTTGAATGGAGAGTGGTACACCGGCTCCTACAAAGAGTGTTGCATTATGGGTTGTTTGTAGCGGGGCTCAAGACTATTGGTGTCTTGTCGTCCCGGGACAAGATCTTCCCCGCGACAAAAGGGATTTTATATATAATTTTTTATTTATTTATTTTAAACTATCGCTTAGCAAATGACAAACTGAACCGAGCGCTGACTACAACAGAGCACGTCTTCTCATGCTGTTACTATAGTTACTATTACTGGCTGGCTACTCAGCGCGAGACATTTATCCCCTCAGTCACAACAGCTTGCTGGCAGGACCTCACAAATATGTTGCTCTGGTTAAACAAAACACAGCGCTACCCTGGCTGTGTGTGAGTATATTAGCTAAAGCATACATTTAGATGATTTCAATATGTCTTTTGTTATAATCTAAGACTTAAACACTTATCAAACATAGCTTGTGCGTGGACAGTAGTGATGCGCAGATTGCAGTTATATCTGCGGGCACCACAGTTAATCTGTGGACCGGGCTGGTCGGGTCATAAAAATTAATATTCTGATTAATAGTGGAGGGGTTTCCAGACTGCATTTCTTGTCAGGAGCAGAAACGGGACGCAGCAGGCTACATAAATATGAAACTGTGCAAAGGCACAGTTCAATCAAGCAGGTAGCTCCCGTAAACCTGCATTCTTTCTACATGCCAGCAGGGGGCGACTCCACTGGCTGCAAAAAGAAGTCTGATTGTATAGAAGTCTATGAGAAAATGACCCTACTTCTCACTTGATTTATTACCTCAGTAAACAGTTTCTTAATGAGGTTATGGTTTCAATCACTAGTTTCAAGTCTTTACTAGTTTCAAGTCTTCTTCAATACAGCATGATGTTCATTTTGGAGTAAAATAGATAACAAAGCAGGGTATGCTTTAGGGCATGGCTAACTTGTGATTGAGAAGTTGCTACCACAGTGACAACATTGATAACATAACATAACCATGGCATAACTCCAGATTCACAGAGTATAGGCGTAGCTGCCGCTATTTCAGTGTGTTTTCAGTTCATGAAAATTAATTATAACATTTTGGTCGCCAAAAAAGTCTTGTTCAGTGTTTGGTTGTACTATAAGACCCTCTAAAGAATCAGCTGTTCCGTTTTTCGGGTAAGTGCATTTAGTTTAAATGGTTTTAGGCCTGTTTTTCGTTAGCGGAAATTAGCATTAGCATTATCACAGTTAACCGTAGACTGTAAATGCACCGTGCTAACCAAGCTAGCAGCTAGCGCAGGGGCAGGTCCACCCTCTTGTCTAAATATGGTCACTTCTGGCTCCAAAAATCAAAGATGGCGACAAATCACTAAACTCAAGGCTTCAAAATGGCAGTCCACAAAGTAACAGGTGACGTTTGACTACGTCCATATTTCTTTTATAGTCTATGAGCTCACCATGGAAACGTTTACAAACGTTTACAGCATCTCTAAACTTTAAAGTAAATTGTTGAAAAAAACACGCATACAGGGGCAGATTTAGTGATTTGGGGCCCCAGGAAAACTCTGTCTTACTTTACAATGTAAAGAAACAATGGTCTTCAAGTCCATTTATAGTATAAGTTTAGACTTAACTGGCCCTGAAATATTTTATGAAACCTAGTTTAACTTAAACTTTGAGTTTCTGATGGCTCCTGTAAAGTGTTTTGGAGGAAAAAACTTCCTGACTCCCGAAGTCAGGAAGTGTCTCCTGAAGTCTTCACTGCAGAAACAGTGGAGACTGACTCATCTGTAAAGCAGCCAAGAATTATTGCTGTCACAGCTGATGAGGAGCTGAAAATTTTTATGGACTGAAAATTGCAAACTGTCAAAGAAAATTATCCTGACTGTAAATGTGGGATTGATGTTTAGCTTTAATGGAAGTATTTCATGTTTCACTCTGTTATTGTCTTTGGGAAACTCTCCCAACAGGACTACTTTGAAAGTGTGTCGTCAAAAGCGTCTCAATCTTCAAAGAGTCTTTTTCCAAAAGCAGCTGTTGGAAATAGGGAGGGGGTATTATCAGGGTTGTCTCATATTCAGGACAATATGGTAAAACGCAAGTTGTAATAAAGTGGAATTATCCTCTAAACTTTTTAGTACATCTGAACATGCTGGATTCTGACAGATACCAAGTACAGAGCCAGCAGCTCTTCAGTGACACGTTAACTCAAACATGTCCAGATATTAAAAATGAAACGTCACAGGCACGTACAGACTGTAGCTTCTGCTGCCAATACTGCCTCTACTATGTATGTGTGTGTACGTGCGTGCGTGTATGTGTGTGTGTACCTAGGGATGCTGAGCAGGTAGTCCAGTGTGACGCTGAGCTCCTCCATGCTGGTCTGATCTGAACTAAGTGGGATGGTCAGGATCAGACCACTGCGCCTGTCTTTGCCCCCTAAAATGAAACAGACAGACAGACAGAGAGAAATCTGATTACAGACCAAACTGCATGTAACTGACATTATACAGTCCTCACACTGGGGAAATACATGTAGACATGGTATCTCATATTTGTGAGTGTGTGTGTGTGTGTGTGTGCATTTTACCTGACAAAAAGGCCAGTTTCTTCTTGAGAATGGAGAGGATGGTGGTTGCTTCCATGGTAATGTTGGACATCTGTAGACACACATACCCACAACACTTAATGAAGATATTTCTGTTTTACAGACTAGCATCCGAGCCCCGAAGACCACACGGTGGCCACCATCCCACTTGTTCATAGACTCTGACTCATTATTCCACAGTCTCGCACACTAGCCCACAGTCTCGCACACTAGCCCACAGCCTCGCACACTAGCCCACAGCCTCGCACACTAGCCCACAGCCTCGCACACTAGCCCACAGTCTCGCACACTAGCCCACAGTCTCGCACACTAGCCCACAGCCTCGCACACTAGCCCACAGCCTCGCACACTAGCCCACAGTCTCGCACACTAGCCCACAGTCTCGCACACTAGCCCACAGTCTCGCACACTAGCCCACAGCAATGGACATGCAAAACTCTATCAACTACAGAGCATAACAGTCATACTACAAGTGATAAGGTCAACTATTAAATGGTCACTATTAAACAGTGTAAGCAGCAGCACACACACATCACCAGCCCCAACTTAAGTATTACAGGAACATTACAGAGACAGCACAGTGATTTTCCATAAGGATTTTCTCTCAGCTGGCATTTCTCCAAACAGATTCAGATTCTTGGCTTCACATTCAGCTCAGTCAGTGATTTACTATCCGTTTTATCAGTGTGTTTGTGCAGTTAAAGCATTCAGTCAGTAAATCAGTCAGTCAGTTTACATTTGTCGATTATCTATTATAGATAATAGTGAAAATAACTGTTAGATGCAGCCCTAGTTTGGACTGCTGGTGGAAACCATTACAGACATTCACACATCCTTCTCTGGAAAGCTTTAAGGCCAGACACCAAACACCTGTTTTCTCTCTCTACATTGTATATTATCTTACCACAACCATCTGGTTGGTTCAACATCTGTGTTTGTTGTAATCACTTCTCACTGCACTTCACTGGTTTAAATTACCATTGTTCCATTTTTTTTAATCATTGAACAACTGACACTTTTTCATATTGTATGCTCTCATGACTGTACACTAAAAATTAAGCTGGAGCCAGGTGATGATTAGCTTATCTTAGCATATAGAGTGGAAACAGGGAGAAAGTTTTCCTTTCCTCTGTCCAGAGTTAAAAGAATCTACCTACCAGCATGTCTCTAGCTTATTTAATTCATACAAGAACTGAAAAAACGGGTTGTGGTTTTTATGGGGGAGGTTATTTCTTGGCCAGGAGCAGTGACTTACTAAAACCACAACTGAACGGTTTTTGTAGGGATTAAACAAACAAGATATAACATGTTAATTAGTGAGCTTTAGAAGGTGTTCATAGGTGGATTTTGTTACCTAAGAACAGAGCCAAGCAAGCTGTTTTCCCCTGTTTCCTGTCTTTAAACTAACTAACTTAAACTGAACTAAGCTAACAGTTGCCTTACTGTAAAATCATGATAGACATGCTTGTGGGATTTATTTGCTTTATTGCTGAGAGTTGGAAGCGAAGATCAATGTCATCTTCTTTAATAATCTTTCAATTCTACTACATGTTTGTACATCTGTTGTTTTCATTGTCTTTAATAAAAAGTGTATTTATTTACTTATTTACTATAAATAGTAATATAATGACATAGATGCATCTTTCTGCTCAGTTCACTCATTACTTGTAATTTGGAACATAGTAACCTGTACTTCACACTTTCATACATGTGTTACACTGTCACTTGTATTTTGCACCAGTTCAGAGCTGCAACTAAAGATTATTGAATCTGTTGATTATTTTCTCAATTAATCAATTAGTTATTTGGTAGAATATTGAGAAAACTGTGAAAAATGTTGTTTTCCAAAGTCCAAGGTGATGTCTTCAAATGTCTTGTTTTGTCCACAACAGCCAGTTTACTGTCACAGAGGACTAAAGAAGCCAGAATATTCATATTCAGAAGCTGGAATCAGAGAATTTGGACATTTTTTCTTCAAAAATGATGACTCAATTATCAAAATAGTTGGTGATTAAATAAATAGTTGGCAATCAATTGATTAATCAACTAATCGTTGCAGCTCTACACCTCTCAATTATATTTTCTACTTTCACTGTACTTATAGAATATTTAAACTATGTGTATACTGTATTTATTCCATTGTGTATATTGAGCATCTTGGGCAGAAAAATTTCCCTCAGGCTGAATTAAGTTCTGTATCATGTTGACACACTTTTGTGTAATAATGCAAAGACTAATTTCTTTTCATTTGGAGTAATGTTGTGTCCACAGACTTCAAGCTTTTATCATTTAGTTTTCTCATCGCACTTCACACATTTGTTGTTTAAATGTTTACTTTTATACTGTTACTAAACATTTTAGTGTTAGTCTCTGCTGAGCTTAGTTCCATATTTTCATTAGATTGTTGTGTGATACAAATGTCTGTTATTATTATTTCCGATGATTAATAAGACTGATGATTGCAGCACGAGTCAGTCAGTCCAGCTGCAGAGCTTCATCTTCATCCTGCTCCTCCTCAGCCTGCCTGCGGCCTGCCTGCAGCTGCAGGACAGCCCGGACAGGCTCGGTTTGGCTCGGCTTGGTTCGGCTCGGCCCACAGACACAATGACCTACATTCAGCGGCAGCAGGCTGCGGTTGCTGCGGCTCTAACCTCTCTCACCTCAGAATCAAGAAGCTCAGCATCGATAACTTCGGGATCAATCATCAATAAGTATTGATGAAGCGGGTTTTCTTTACCTTTCAGTCAAATCTGTGGCATTCTACTCTCCCGATTTTTTCTCCCAGTCCTCCTCCTCTTCTCCTCTGTCTCTCCTTCTCTGCAGATCTTCCTCTCCCTTCTCCTCCTCCTCCTCCTGGTTGGCCGGTTTACCTGCAGATATTTAACCCTTTTTCCATTAAAAGCACAGGAGATCTCAGTTTGTTCTCCGTTCGCTTTGAACGACAGTGGAAACATATAACGCAGGCGGTACTGCTCGCTTCTCTGCGCAGCCGCAGTGCAGCTCAATTAAAGAATGCAGCTTCCGTTAAAGCGACGTTCCAAATAAAAGCCTGAATGAGCACATTTCACAACCTTTTCTGACTAGATTCAAGATGTCTATTATACAGCGGTGGAAGAAGTACTCAGATCCTTTACTTAAGTACTAATATAACAATGTAAAATACTCCATTACAAGTAAAAGTCCTGCATGAAGAACCCTACTTCAGTAAAAGTACATAAGTATTATGAGCTTGATGTAGTTAAAGTATTGCAGTAAAAGTAGTGGTTTGTTCCCTCTGACTGATATATTATTATATATGACATCATTAGATTATTTTTACTGAAGCATCAGCGTGTAAGCAGCATGTTACTGTTGTAGCTGCTGGAGGTGGAGCTAGTTTCAACTACTTTATATACAGTTAGCTAGTTTAATCCAGTGGTTCCCAACCTAGGGGTGGGGCCCCTCCAAAGGGTCAGCAGATAAATCTGAGGGGTCGTGAGATGATTAATGGAAACAAAGTTCTGATACACAAATCTGTTTTCAATTTTTGGACTTTTTCTCTAATCTTTGATTTTTGCTGAAATATTGGATCATTTAAACATTTATTGAAATGAAACCATGTGAGAAGTTTAGAGGGAAAAATCACTATTTGGTGGAGCTGTTAACAACTCATAGACATCTGAAATGTGACCCCGACTACACACTGCTTTATGTAAGACGTCAAAAGCCAAAAAGGTTGGAAACCACTGGTTTCATCTTTAACAATGTGTTGTATTTTAAAAGCTTGTTATATTATCCATTGTGTCAAATCTTCATCTGAAAAGTAACTAAAGCTGTCAAATAAATGTAGTGGAGTAGAAGTATAAAGTAGCATCAAATGGAAATACTCAAGTACAAGTACAGTAAAGTAAGTAAATGTACTTAGTTACTTTCCACCACTGCTATTGTGCAAATCTGTTCACTGAATACTGTTGTATTCTGTCATCAGAAGCAGAAGCAGGCTCATAACAGACTGCACAGAGATACAGACGTATGACAAATTAGTGTGTTAGTAAGGTGTTGGGCCGCCACGTCCTGCCAGAACAGCTTCAATGCGCTGTGGCATTGATTCTACAAGACTCTGAACTCTACTGGAAGGATCTGGCCCTTCCCTCTAAAGGGACAAGTAGACCCAAACCATGCGAGCAAAATGCCTCCCACAGCATATCAGAGCCACCAGATCCCCTCATATACGCCACACATGCACTTGTCCACTTGTTGAGAATATGGTGAAGGATGACTCATCTGGACATATCACTTTTTTCCACATCTCTGTAGACCAGTGCCTATGGTTTTTGCACCACTGAACTCTCAAATGTGCATTCATCTTTGTAATGAGGGGTTTATACACTGCAACCCTACTATAATATCCCTTTCCATGTAATTGTTGATGGACTGTTCTTACTGACACAGTCTGATCATGTCCTGCATTGACATTCTCAGTCACCTGAGGAAGAGTTGCTTTTCTGTTTTTCCTTACATATGGCACTAATGCACGAACATAACGGTCATCAAATGTGCGCAACCACAATTTCCAACCCTATTTAAAGATGTCACTTTAGTCACTGCTCCTATTGAAACAATAGCCAGTTGACCAGTCTTTGTGACTGAAGATCTTTTCCTTTTGCCATCAGCATTTTTATACATGCCACAGAGCATGATTGGATGTTAATTGCTTAACTGTATAATGCAGTGCACTTGTGTGGAAGCATCTGTATTCGTTATTCGTTTCTCCATTCATTTAATCGGGTTTTTCCTTTAATATGTGACCATCTGTATGTATCAAACTTTACATGCATTTTTGATTAAATTTCTTATTTACATTTATTTTTAGCTATGCTAGGCGGTCAACGACTTTGGTCCAGTCCAAAATATCTCAACAACTTTTGGTTGGATGGATTTCGAATGGTATGTACCCAGAGGATGAATCCCTCTGACTTTTCCTCTAGCAACACCATGAGGTTGATATTTGTTGTTGTTTTTTTTTTTTTTTTGTGAAACGTTTGGACAACTATTGGGTGGATTGCCATGAAAAATTTACATTACAGTTTTGTGCTTTAGTGGTGCATGCAGTATTACCAAACAAATGTACAAATAATTAACTCACCACAAACTAATGGTGGATTTTGGACTAGTGAAGAAAAATAAATCTACTCCTAAGAGTTATGTGCAATTACTTCAACTGGAAACATACAGAAACTGTTATTTTCCCCAAATATCTTGAGGGATGTTACACAGGATTTGCAGCTCATGTTTTCTGTCCATATTTAATGTAATAATTACAGAATTGCATTAAAGCATTTTTGTTTGGTTTTTTGTTCGTTAACAACCCAAATGTGAAAACCTATATTTTCAATGCTTTTATTTTAAAGGCCTGGTGAAAGCGTGTATTACTCGTGCGGCTTCATAAATTTGGGACCGTGTATCCGGGGCGGAGTCACAGGAAGCGAGGCCACGCCCCTTCCAGTTTAGACCACTGAGACGTTTAAGTACCCTCAGAGACAGCAAAACTTATTTTCAGTATCAGATTTATGTTCAAATAATAATAATAAAAATATATATCGACAAAGCCAGGTAGATTTAAATAAATAGAAATATGGGAATAGGTTTAATAGCTATAAACAGAATTCTTATTATTCTATATAAAAATAATTTAATTTAATTTTAATTATTGATTATGATGTATGTCAGTGAACAATATGGACTCTTAAATAATAAACATAGAGGTTTTGTTACTGCTTTGTATCGTCAATTGTGATTTATTAATAAATCCATAAGATTAAATATATACACTTCCTTATTCATCAAACTGGTCAAAAACAAACAATACATTCTGTATAAACACAACTAAAAATTCAACTTTACATTAACATTTCAACTCTGATGTAGCACTGCTACTGTGGCTGCTACAGGAGCAAGAGCTAGAAGTTAATCCCCTGGAGTCTGTACAGGATTCACACACTCAAATAAACTTTCATGTTCTCCATAACTTCATGTGTATGATTCACATATCTGTCCACTTTCATGCTTTTCATACTGAAACTGATTGTTACATTCATGTCATGTTCATTGTCTCAAACGCATCAGCGTTCCAATCCATGAGCAGAAACACAGTAAACTAGATCTACAGCAAATGAAGTAAAGTGCTGTGTGATTTTAAATATCCCCTTTAAAAAGATTCTGCCAACTTCACTTTTCCCTTTGGTTTTAATTATCTTTTTTTTAATGTCAAGATAATAACTACTGAGTTATAGTCATTCTGTAAATCTTAATTTTCAGTGAAGCTTTACAATAGTTTTGCTTATTGTCTAATTGTTGCTCAGCACTCTCTCCCTGCTGTGTGGAAAAACAATAAACTGTTGTTATTATCACTAAGCTGTCAGTGAATGCATCACTAGAGGCTCTGCAGGTCCTCTTTCAGCGTTTACACGTCGTCACCTGGTGGACACAGGAAGCAACAACACCATCCTGATGAAACAACAAAATATAATTTATCAAATATAACATGGTTTTGTTGTTTTTGACAATACAGATAGTTTCAGTTCTTGTGCTGAAACTATCTGTTTTAGTGTTGTCTATAGTTCTGTTTTTTCATTCGTTTGAGTGTCAAAGAGCCTTATAGGTGAGTCGTGCAGATGATCTCAGGTGCAGTAGTCTGGTCTTTAGCTGATTTCCCATCATCCTTTGGAGGAGGAGTGGAGGCCCATGGCCACCTGAACCTGGAAGCCAGATGGGGAGAGCATTATTTAGACTGCGCTTACACAATGTTTACATCCTAGTGTTTCTTTTTTCTTTTTTTCTTTTTTTTTCTTTTTTTTGATTGCACAAAGATATTTTTAAAGTATAAAACAGTAAAATAAGGCTGGAACAGTGTAATATGACTGACCGCTGTGTGAGCGCCAGCTGCTGGATGGTGTCAGGTAGCGGCTGTCTGAAGGTCTCCGGCAGGAAGACGCAGAGTAGAACACTGAGCAGAGACAGACAACCCACAACGATCCATGGCAGAAACTGATAGAACATAGCTGAAGACAAAACCAGACCAGACCAGTGAGTTATAGTTCCAAGATTTGTCTGAACTTAATGAACATTTAAAGAGTCAGTTCACCCAAATGACAAAAAAACATATTTTCTCACTTATCTCTATTGGTATCTATCCATGCAGATAGTTTTGGTTCTGCTTGTCTATGTTTTCAGATGATTTCTGACTTCACCTCAGTCAATAGTTTTAGGGACCATTTCTTCACGAGTATTGTACAAATGAAATCTGTCCCCTGTCTGGTCTGTGGGTTATGCAGAATATTGGAGACAGATATCTCCAAATGTCAGCACAAGAACTGAAACTATCTGTATTGTCAATTACAACTGAGGGCAACTGAGAATATATAATTTTGTAAATTTGGTGAACTGACCCTAAAAGCCAGAACTGGCTCCATCACAAGAGCAACCTCACAGAACCATGATGACACAGTATGACATTACTGATGATGCATAGCATGCTACTATTACTACTACTACTACTATAACTACTACTATTACTGCTGCTGCTGCTGCTACTAGAGCTACTACAGCTGACACTGGTGTCACTGCTACAACAGCACATATTCTGATTCTCTGCAGACCAAAACAATTATTACAAAGTATAAGATTAAATTGTAACATAAGAACTATACACTGATCAAAGTGGTTCAAACAAATCCTATTGAAGGTTAAAGTGTGTTAGACTGAAGTTATTATACGGTATGTTCACAGTATGATGTATGAAGTAAAAGGTCTCACCCAGCTGCAGCAGGTATGGGGAAACAGAGGAACCCACTCTGGAGAACATAGCACAGGACGACATTGCTGTGTTCCTGATGACTGTGGGAGATAGCTCACCAGTGTACATGTACAACACCCCGGTACCGGCCAGAACACCAAATTTACCCAGCATCACCAGGGTCAGGATCAGAGCTGGATGACCTGCAGAGGGAAGAGGACTGTCAGCTAGTGACGAAACACTGAGTCAGTAAATGGTCTTATAGCTTTCATTGTTGATATTTTGTTCAATAAATGCTACATATAAAAACTGACCACCTTTAAACAGCTGTGGCAAACTGACAATCTGACAAACATATTCAGAACCAGCACAACACCTCTCTGATGAGATTCTGATGTAACGAGACTTCCTATGTGGTGATCATGTAGTGTTTAGTGTGTTGAAGCAAAGGCCTTTTTCACAGCAGACCTTTTGATGTGTCATAACAAGAAAGTATCAATGTTACTGATAACACTGACAACAGCTTTGTTCTTTTTTTAATTTAATGCCTTTATTGATAGTTGACAGAGGGAGATGATGGGAAATGAGGGTAGAAAGAGATGAGAAATGACATTCAGCAAAGGTCTCCAACTGGACTTGAACCTGGGATGTTGTGGTTCACAGTTGATGCCCAGACCACCAGGGCACCCCAACAGTAGCTCTGTTCTATTCAGGTGTACCAGAAAGCCATGACAATGTGATAGTGAGCCAGCATGCATAATACCCTTAAACTGAAAACATGGCTGACTGTCAAAATGTACTACATGTCAATAGTGTGGATTAGTTTATCACTGCTGTCAGCTAAGTTCTTGGAGAGCTATGTTAAAAGGATCTTTTCAATGAGATGAAGAAGAGAATATAAGAGATGTATATTAACTAAGGAAAAGAGCAGTGGAGGAGTAGAGCTAGCCTGTGCTGGTCTTACTCACTGTGCTGAGTGATCTGGATGAGGAGCAGTGCTAGTGCCCCCAGCAGGGTGAAGCTGGTGAACGACAGGCGGCGAGGAAGACTGCGTGCCGCCAGCCAACTGGCAACGTACGCTGGTAGCTCAACAGCCGTCACAAGGAAGTAGTTAAAGAAGGGGTTGCCATAGAGGCCAGACATGTTGAATGACAATCCAAAGTAGCTGACACTCATAGAAAACCTGCAACAGCAAGAGGACAAGGCTTGCTACTGCTAGCAAGGAAAAAGGAGGGACACGTTCCTGAATTCCAAGTGCTTTAACTCACCAGATGAGCCACAGCATGAGCGTGATTTGTCGAATGTTTGTGGTCCTCAGCAGGTCCAGGAAGCTGAGGGACTCAGACTTCTGGCTAGCTGCTTTTTCAGCCTGTGGAGAGACAGAAACTACAATGGCCACTGTTCTTTATTGTGTGGGACAAGTCGGGGGATGAGAGGTCCTTACATTGGTGGAGAGGAAGATCACATGTGGAGCTTCCACTCGGTTCTCCAGAGCTGCGGACCTCAACAGAAATTCTGCTTCCTGCAAACGGCCGTGAGACGCCAACCAACGAGGAGACTCTGGAAGCAGCCTGGTGGACAAACACATAGACAGACAGACAGACACACTTTTGACTGGTACTGTAGATCCTCTATAATTTATTCGATGAATCGGTTTGGGGCGAAGTTCAGCAAAGACTACATAGTAGATCAACCCATCTGTGTGTTATACAGACTCTTCCTCATTCATCTGTGGTGGGAGTTGATCCAGGTCAGAAATTATCTGAGAAACATGGTGAAAATTTTTGAAAGATGTTCTACATGCCGGCTGTGGGGGCAGCTGTGGCTCAGGAGGTAGAGCGGGTTGTCCACTGCAAATTAATTAATCAAATAGTTCATAAGATACGTGTAATCAGGTCATCTTACCACCAGAGGGGTAAACAGGCCAGGCCAGGCACGGCCATGATGAGTGACAGGTGTCTCCAGCTCCTGACCAGGTAAGCGGTGCCAGGCAGCAGCATCATACCGAACACGTAGAAAAATGGCAAGCACAGGTTAGAGAAGAGGACTCTGGTCGAACCAGTCAGGATCTCTGAGCCTGTGGAGAAAATGTGTTCACAAGAATCAATGTGTTTCTGTTTCTGCACAAGTATAAAATAATGATGGCTTCTTAAGTCAAAATACATCAACCATGTTTGTGAAAGCCTGAAAATCATTTGTCCACATTTTTGAAAAATTCTTGAATGGCTTGAAGGCACTGGCTTTGTATGTATATAAAGTCCAAAAAGAAGGAGATGGAATTTCAAATGTGTCCTCATTTGTGTGGACATGGAGTTATTCTGTCCATCAATGAGACTCCATTGAGATCAACAACTGAACAATAATAATAAGAGCACACAACCAGTGGAGAGGAGGATAAGTCAAAGGTCACAGTTTAATAAAAAGGAAAAACACTGACCCATAACAAACACAACTACGTAGCCGGCGATTTGACCCAGGCCCAGCATGAAGAAGAGCAAGGTGAAGACGGGCCAGGATGGAGCGAAGGCCACTGCGCTGCTGAAGATACTAAGCATGACGATGGCACCAAAGAGAACGGGCTTCCTGCCAAACCTGAAGTAAAAATACAAGAGAGTGGTGTTAGCCACATCAGCAGCACGGTCTTCCGTTCAGATGTAAATGTCAAAGAAGAGAGACACTCAACTAGGAAGATACTGTTGGCAGTTAGCATGATGGTCATCCAAGTCATTGGTAGACCATGAAAGCTCAATCGATTTCAAAAGTGCATGGTAGGTACATGGTGTACCTACCTCAAGATTTTAGGATTAACATTAAAAACCTTTCAGCAAATATAACCTCACAACAATGTTGCCCAACAATTCTTCAGTGCTTGGTCAGTGCTTGGTTGCTCACAGCTAACTAGCAAGATATGTTATGGCAAAATGTTCTACCTCTGCTGACTCTGTAGTAGCTGAGGCAAGCATGGGAGACAGTTTGAACTGAAACTGAAAAGTACCGGTCAGAGAGCTGTCCAGAGATGAAGCATCCGCACAGTCCTCCCAGGAAGTAGATGAGAGAGGTCAGAGGCTGTTTCCACTGGTCACTGCACACCAGGTTAAACTGGAAGACAAGGGACAGGAGGTACTGTAGCAGATGTCAAAATATAAACTGGATAAAACAGCTGACATAGATATGCAATGTGGAATAATACAGCAAACATAAAACACATACAGTACTGTACAAAAGCTTAGGCACTAAAAGTAAAGTGTGGATGCTTTCATAAATGCTTTAAATAGTTTTTATTCATTAATTAACTTCAAAGTTCAGTAAAAAAAGAAGAAACCTAAATGAAATCAATATTTGGTGTGGGCATGCTTTGCCTTTAAAACAGCACCAATTCTCCTTGGTACAGTTCTTCTGTGGATTTAGGCTTTCTCAGTTATTTCTGTCTCTTCATGTAATCCCAGACTGACTCTGTGATGTTTAACTGCTGGACACAAGATGTCTCCTACTTCACTGTAAAGTCCTCAGTGTCTGTGCAATGGAGGCTTCAAGTTTCCACATCACACTTGTGTAAATTGCATAGTGGACCACGATTCGCTCCAAACTACTTGTGATGTCACAAATCATGTTCGTAGGTATGCGCCTTATACTCAGAAGTAACAAGAAAACTAATTTTTGAGTGGAGGGGGACTTAAATACTTTCTTTGATTTCCCAGGAGCTCTCTCACCACCATTCACAATTTGTTTGAATTTCTTCTTATTCCATGTACTTTATGCAAAGAGTCCATTATCAGCATGCTCAAAAATCAGTTTTCAGGTCAAGAGTTTAGTATGCATCCTCACATCATTAAGTATACTTAATCTGATCACTTTTCCTTTGTGAACTCAACATTGGACACATCTTAGAATTACACAACAGAAATTGAAATACAATACAATGAAGGACTTCTTTGTATTTGCACATACAAATAAGTCGACTAAATGTCCAATCCAGATTCACTAAAGATTCTGCTTTCATTTGTATTCATGAATGTAAATTGATGACTCCTGGTTGATCCTTTACTGAGCAGATTATTGGGACCTTTGTTATCATACAGTATTTGGCAGTGCAGAACAAACACCTTCATAATTTTCTTAACCAAAATTTATTTAAAATCTATTTTAAGTAAAGTTAAACAGAGAAGTTTAGCCGCTGCAGCTGTTAAGCTGCAGAAACTGTGGCATTACCCTGCACAGACAGATGACATAATGCAGGAGACACCAATCCAGTCATTTCTAGTTTTTCATGGCAGCTTCCTGACAGTCATTTGAGGCAAGTCAATGATTGATGGTCACTGAAAGAGGTCATGACCACCCAGTGTTTTACAGACAAAAGCTGTTCTGACTAGTCTGGATCCTTATTTAACATGCTGGAGTCTAAACAGTTATGCAAAGTGGGCAGTGGAGGGGAGGTTACTAATATTCAATATAGTTAAAACATGTAAAAAATATAAATAGCAAATTCCGTAACAATAGTAGCAGCAGTAGTTCAGTACCTCAGTGACCACAGTAGACTGGTAGTGCTCAGTACTGTAGGTCCATCCATCTTTACAGCCCTCCTGCTTCAGGCTGGAGGGGAGGACATGTGGACTTGAACCCAGTGCAGTCAGGTTCTGGATATGGGCCAGGCTGGGTGTGTTACCCAGTGCAGACAGGTTCTGGACCAGGTCCAGCTCATACCGGCTACAGCTGCTCTTTTCTGGCTGCCCGGCCACATGCTTCACAGGAAACAACATCATCATTATTTCTAATCCACTAGGGGTGTGACTTGGATCTTTTGCTTCAGATTTTGGTGAACTTTTTCAGTGTAAAGTCATATAAATCAAATCCTTTACATAGATTTCACAGAAAAAAAATCTTGCATCAGCATTATTTGAACATGCATACAGGCATCAGTTTTCATAGATTATTGATCACATATTTTAATGATATTTTACATATGTGGCCAGCAGGTCTGTACAGAAATGAGGTTTGTTGTCAAATGGTTTCCAAAATTTGATTTTCTATCAGTGTCAGATTTTACCATAACTATCCAACTCTGTGTAGGTAGAATGAATATTAAGTTTGCTTGATGAAGAGTTATGAGAGTGACACAATATATGGCCTTTTAATTTCTCACCTCTTTAATCCATAATTCTCTTTAAACATCAGCAACATCACGTGCTTTACTGTACTTTGCATGCATGCCATATTCAATATTCACTCTCTTTTTAGCTCTGGTTTGGTCACCACCAACTCCTGAGAAAAATATCTGGCTCTTTAGCTGCAAAATGGTCCACTTTCTTCAGGCGACCCCTTTCACATACAAGCAGTCATGTGATCCATTGTTAATATAAATATATTGATTAGAACCTTTTTAATGGTGGATCAAGCAGGAAATTGGAAGACATGATAGGAAGACAATAATAAATACAATTTTGGATTGGAATATTTAAATGGAATTTTAAAAAAACAACATTTCAAAGTCTTTCAGGGGAAACATAGATTTTGATTCCATTTAAAAATAATTGATTGATGAAATGAAATGCTTAATTGTCACATGTAATAACCATATTATTATTATCACTTGCTAAATGCAAATTCAGTCAGTTTCATTCAATTAATCAATCACTGTCAAAATCATTCAGTTTGAACAGGCCCCGCTTCCAGTTCCGGCTGGTTCTGACCTGTACTGGGATGCTGGCTTCGATCCAATCCTGGCTCAGGTTGCTGTGGGTAGGGATGTGGCAGTGGTGGGGGGGGCTAGCCAACAGGAAGATGACAGACAGGATGTTGTATCCGCATGGAACGGAGGTGAGACAGAGCAGGAAGAAGACTCTCCTCTGGAAAGGGCCCCAGGTCCCCAAGAATGACACTGACTCCTCGTAGTCCTGCATTTTACTGGACTCTACTCAAAATCTGTTTATTCTATTCTGTTCTATATTGCTTTACACCTACAGTTATTACTGTGGTGATAACAACGTTTATAGCTACTGAAGGACAATTAGGCTATTAATGTTAAAGTCTATCTTAAAAATACCACTGTACAAATATTACAAAAAACATAGAGTAAATATATATAAGTAATTTTACAAAAATAAGTACAAAAGAAATTATTACACTATAAGTCCTACTTACTACAATAAGTACAAATATTATGTGTCTCTGAATACAAATACTATTAATGCTCCTGTTGCAGCAGTGTCAGCTTCTCTGTACAGGATCTCTCTGTGGCTTCACACAGACTTTATCCAGGCAAGAAAGAAGAACTCCACCTCTCTTCCTCCCCCTCTCATCCTCCTTCCCCTGTCATTCTCCTCCTCCTCTCAAAAGTCTAAGTTCTTAAGGAAACTACTTGTCGAAACTCCTCATGTTAAAAAAAAAAAGGCAAGAGTCATTATTATTGGAACACCATGGTGGGTGTAAGCCAAAAAGATACATAGAGATACATATACACTTGGATTAAAAACAAGACTGATTTTGAAAACTATGTGAATTAAAATGTGTCTATGAAAAACACTGATTACTGATTAACAGGAACACTTTAATAACTTGTGGATTTAACCTTTCTCTTTCTTTCCCTGTGAATTTATTTAAATTTCAAAAAGTACATATTTCACATACATATTACTTATCGTTATAAAATGTATATACTAAATAATAATATATTACATTACATTACATTTCACATACATCACACGTATTTGACATGTGATTAATTTACACATGGGCATATGTGATTTTCAGACATTTCACATTTGACAACATGAATGAAGGGATCACATGTGAAATACTTAATACATGCCTGTATGTGAAATTTTCACATGTGAAATGGTGTTTAAAATATAATGCATGTACTATATGATAAATTCACAATTCAAAGTGTACTATGAATACACATGGCTGCACATTAAATTTATGATTTATTATTATTATTATTACTATACTATTTCACAGAAATACTTCACTACTCTATTGTAAACTATCTTTTCATAATCTGTCATATCATTCCTATATTATTGTATTCTTGTTGTACTGTTATGTCATATTTTTATATATTTATGCCATATTATATTTATAGTATAGTATTTGTTCCTATAATATTTATATTGTTTTTACAGTGTGCTTGATTATATTTATCATGCATAAATGAGAAAGTATACATAAATATATATTTCAAATATACTGGTCTTTGGTTTGCACATATGTTTAATTTATCCACAATGCTTCTGGGTTATACTGTATATGTAGCTTTCTAACGTCAATTCAATTGTTATCTGTAGAGTATATTAATTTCTGTATTCTGTACTTTCCTCTCTGCTCTTTTCCTTGTGTTGTTCTTGTGCTGTAATGCTAAATTTCCTTACACTGTAAGAAAAAACTGTAAATTTATAGTAAAATACTGGCAGCAGGGTTGCCAGCCAGTTACTGTAAATTTTTACAGCAACCTTACTGTAATTCAATTACAGTTATTTACTGTAATTAGAGAATACAGGGAAATGCTGTATTTTTTAATAATACAGTAGCTTACTAGATGCACATTTTCCAGTATAATGCTGTAATTTCTACGGTAAATTACCCAATTGTATGAATTTGCTGTATTTGGAAATATGTGAAATACTGTATATCCAGTATATTTAGCTTAACAGTTAATTAACAGTTAATTACTGGCATTATAGGTTTGCCACTTATGTTGTTTAATGCATCTAAATAAATTCTGTTTTACTTCATAGCAGAATTTACATATATTAATTAACATACAGTATATTAAGAAACCATTTGCAATATCTTGATATCTTGAAAAATGGTCAAAGTTTATTTAAAATATAATTTACATTCACAACTGTTTAAAATGGTCTTACAAAGTCCTTCAAGTGCATAAAGGATCTTTTAAAAATTCACATACTGTATATTCCCATATAAAGTCAATATTCAAATAATCTCAGATAAGTAAGGTAGTCAGGTAAAAAGAAAAGACGTGTCTCTAAAATAACCCTAAATAAAGGCCTGGTTCCCTGCCACTGAGGTAGAGAAAGGTCATGGACACTATTTGAGAACGTGGTCCTAAAAACAATACAAAGTTCATTTTGTACATGATTTGTACATGCTAAACGTCTGAACAAGAAAAGGATGAAATGGAGAGTACTTCAGGTCCACATCCTGATCCATCAGAAGGTCCAAGGAGTGGCTAGAAATATTGAAAAGAACAAAAAGGACAATATATTAAAATCACCCAACAAATATCCATGACAATAATAATAAAAAAAGAGAGACAGAGAGAGAGAGAGTGAGAGCTAAAGGGATGATAGATATAGAGAGGGAAAGAGTATTTTTGTCATTTTCTGTCTTTTTTTGTTTTTTGTTTGTCTTTTCAATATTATGTCTTGACTAATGATAAGTGTGTGTGTGTGTGTGTGTGTGTATGTGTGCTTTTTCTTACCATTTTAGAAATTCCACTGGTGGTCCATCAGTTTGCAGAGTAGTGTGGAGGCCTGCAGGTTCACTGCAACCCATTTCTTCCCTGTGGTTTTATATGTCACTTTCCCTTTTGACATTTTTGTCCCTCTCTCAGGGTAGATGCCTTCCAAGCACCTGAAAAGTGTGAGGAAACACGCACAACATTCAATGCAGGTTTTTCAGCTTTATGATGCATGTAATCATGTTTTTGGATTGGATTGATTCTAGTTTTTATTCTGTTTTATGGTTTTTAATATTTACATTTTTATATTGCTCTTTAAGTACCTTTATTGTGTTGTTGCTGTGTTTTTATTAAAGATATTATAATTATTATTATTATACTATCATAAAAGATAGTTGCCAAGCTTGAAGAGTCAAAATACTGCAGTAAAATCTGAGTTATAATGTGTCACTCACCTCGGTTCTTCTTGCCACTGCTGATAATCCCACAGTTAAGTTTGAACTTTACTGTAGTACACCATAGCTGCTTTCAACGGTCCAATGAACTGCCAAAGCCAGGGGGTGCGCAAGATGGACGGTTGAGAGGTTGTGCATTTTGGAGCTGGTCAAAACTGGTCCTAAAGTTCAGTCTGAAGTTGATGATTATCCACTCTGAAGTGCCAAGATGGATGCACAAAAGCTGATTAAACCTGCCAAAATAAAACTGGATCTCTTTCGCTCCCTACACAGACTGTTTACCTGCATTATGCAACCAAAGCATGCTCCTGTAGAAATTACCGGAATGGAAACCAGAATGCTTCCAATCCCAAAATCTGGTCCCTTGCCTACAGATTCTGCATTCATATGCAGATATATGTTTATAGAGATTAGTTATCTTGAAGATGGCTTCAGACAAATCTCCAGAGACAGATGGACTCTCAATTTTTATCAGTTCTTTTGGAATGATGTAAAAAATGTATTATTCAAAGCTTTAAAGGAGTGCATAGAGAAGAAAGAGCTGATGTCAAGCATGAAACAAGGTTTAATCACTCTGATTCCTAAATCAGTCAATTAGCAGATGACACTACTTTATTTTAAAAAATGAAAATCAGACATTATATAATATAAAGATTAAGAAGGAGTTGAAATATTTGGGGATTGTTATTTCTAAAGATAAAACAACAACTGACAATATGGATATTTGGAATAATATAGACAGGTGTAATTCAATTCTAAACAGGTGGCTGCAGAGAGATATCACAATCTTTGGGAGAGTTTGTCCAGATTCATTTACCCGGCCTTCTCCTTACCCATATCAGCAAGAATGATTAAATCAATAAATGTCAATTTTGAATTCATATGGAGAAACAAATGTCAGCACATAAGGAAGAATGACATGGTTAAAAACTATGAAGATGGGGGTGTGAATGCTATTGATTTTGATATCATGAATGGTGTCTTAAAGTTGAAATGGCTAAAAAAGTTTTATTAAGAATGGACACTCTTTTGGTTTATTGTCCCCAATGTGATTTTTCAAAAACTAGGTGGAATAAACTTTTTACGACATTGTGATTTTGATTGTAGCTTATTACCAGTTAAACATTTTGCTTTTCATCAGCAAGTCCTTCTATATTGGAAATTAATATATAAACATAACTTCACACCATGTAACACACCAGTGTGGAACAGCAGATACATATTGCTTAGTAAGAAATCTGTGTACATAGAGGAATGGAGATCCAAAGGGATTCGGGCTGTTGCTCATTTTATGGATGATGATGGAAATTTGTTACAGCATGAGGAGTTCTGTGAGAAATTCAAACTCCAATGTTCTGCTGAGAACTATAACAGAATGATAAAAGCCATACCAATCTCTCTGAGATCAGTGGTTTGCATCAAAGGACTTTGTGACAATAAATGTACCAACAGAAACATTCTATTAAAGGAACGTTACCCTAACCCAGTAAGAAGAAGATATGTTCTCAGGGAATTTGGAGTTGGCGAGGTTAAGAAAAACTTCCTCCTAAGATAAAAGGTAAATATAGAGATTTACCCAACAAACAAATTCTTGAGCTTGAGATTTAATTTTGATGTGAATTTGATGTGTGTATTTTATGAAAGGGAATTTGAAAGCTTTGAACATGTATTTTTCCATTGTGAATCAGTGCAGTCCTTCCGGAGTGATAAGCATAGCTGGCTACAGTCCAGCTAGACTGAGTTGTCACACAGTGAAGACAGTGAAGTTAGGTGTTTTTGTTGAAAAGCGGAACTTGGACTCAATATTGTGTTGTTATTGGGGAAGTTTTACTTTAAGACTAAACCCAGGTTGAACCACTGGAAGAATGAATTAAAACTCTTGAGTAAGTCACTGAAACTTGTTAAAGACAAGAAAGCTCTTAAGTTGTTTTCATTATTAGATATGTTTAAGTTAATTTAAGATAGCCCTACTTTTTCTTTTTTGCTATTATTATTTATGTATTTTTTCTTTTAGTTTTATTACTTTCTGTCACTTTTCTATTTGGTTTTGTTCTTACTTAACCTGAGGCAAAAGATTTTTGATGAATAAGACATACAAAATTTGCCATGTTTGTTTGTACTTGTCTTGTTCTCAAAAAAAAAAAAAAAAAAAAACTGCCCACAGAATGCATCAAGTAGTACCAGCTGCAGGCCGTGGCACGGCAGGGTTGGACAGTTCATGTAAAAACTACAGGGTGTTATACCTTTTTCAAGCAGTAGATAAAGAGTTTCAGGAATGGGACAAATTCTTATCCAGATACATATGGGCTGGGAAAAAACCTAGGGTAAGGTACAAAACTCTGCAGCTACTCTCACAATCTGGTTCTTGGGCCATGACAAATGTGGGAGACACAGCATATGAATGATTTAAGAAAAGTAATTTATTTAACAAAAGCCAATGAATTCAATGTTTAACTCAGTATTAAGAAGGTGTGGAGTGTGGGTATCGGTGGAAATGACGACCGCATTCGCAGCTGAGATAACCTGTGAGATAAGATTTTCACAATCAGAGGTACTGACATCCTCACACACAGTCCACAAGCACAAGCACATGCTTGATGGGAAGGGGAAAAGGAAGACAATATAACTATTATCTCAATAATATAATGTTATCTTCAGTATGTTCAAACCATACTGTACCTCGATGTCGCACTTCCACCTTTAAATGGTTCTGCAGGTGATACTGTATTGCGTGTCTTTGAGTTGTTGTATAAAAACAACATGGACAGCAAAGAGATATCTGGTTCCTCTGTAGTGAAATGGGTGGCATGCTGCTGACACAACCATATGAAAAGAGAAAGACAGCCCATCATCACACGGTGGTCCAGCTAATATTAGATGCAAATGATATTTTAAAGGGTATGTTTACCTGAAAGCTTAATCGCTATCAGGTCTATCTGTACCAGTCCTCTTAGTGGTTAAGATGCTTACAATGCACTGTGATCACAATCACAGACCTTTGATGCATGTGATACTTAAAATTTGGCCTGACATACTGTGGTTTGTATCTTTGGAAACTTTTAGGTCCTCCACTAAAATTGAATTCTTTAAAGAATAAAGATTGTAATTAATTATCAAAAGGGAAAACAGTTTTTGTTGTTTTTAGTGATTATTTGTTTCATGTGATATATGATTTATTTGACTAGTTTTACCAGAATACATCACGCACACAATATAACTTCAAAGTTCTTAATCTTGTCATTAAATCCACAAAAATTCTTCATTAAAATGTTACATTAAGAGTTATTTTCAGGGGTTTGTAAGAGATGTATACCTGATTAAACTCATGGAGTAATTAAGGAACTTTGCAATGCATTTTGTGCAGCGTTATTAAGAGATTATTCATGTAAATACTCAGATTAAATGTAACCAAAGTCAATTAAATGACACTTGACTGATTAAATGGACAGTTAATGGGATGTAGCATCTAGAATAGGCTTAGTATTAATTAACGAGAGATTATGTTTTACAGTTTTTTAAATCTTATGGGCAGAATATCAATACAGAGTTCCCAAAGAACCAAAAGTTTTTTATCTTGTGTGCACAAGATGAAAAAAAGATTCATCATGGCTTCGAGGCCTTAGTATATCCCAGATACTGTAAATTCTTCTTCATCACCAACATGTTCCTCTATTCTCCTGCCATTGTGTGTCTGAGAAGGCTGCATGTATTTGTGAGGCGTTGTCAAGATTTACTGGTTCAAGAGAGGTGTGAGCTATGACACTCTGAACTGAAGGTGTCTCATCACATTTTAACTGGCCTGATCATATATTGCCACAGAGCTGGTATTGAGTGTGCAGTAAATGATCAAACCAGTTAAAAGCTTCCAGTTCAGTCCAGTTCCCGCTTTGTCTCTGTCTGTCTGATGACCTCAGCAATACCAGTTTGTTCAGGTCAGACTGGCTCAGGGTTTTTTTTCCCCTTCAGATAATCTTGAAGCTGCAGATTTTTGGCGGTCAAAACTTCTAAAATAAAAAGCTCACTTTGGGTTTCTTGGAGCTTGATGTCCTGGAATGAGATAAGACTGAAACCAACATCAAAAAAATACAGTCCAGAACTGTAACAAGGCTCTGTTGCAAGCACAAAGGTCACTCGTCAGGTCTTGTTAGAAACACAGTCTGCAGATTCTGAATTACAAGAAGAGGGAGGGGGGTGAAAATCAACTGTTTCCCATCTGTGTTACCTATCAAAGTGAGTGTGAGTGAAACATATTTTCAACCAGTCACTGTGGTTTATTGAAAAAGTTACAGTGTTGATTGTAAATATGTCAGGGAGTAACACTTTCTGCAGAGGAGGAAAAGGTCAGAAGTTGTAGTTTCTGTAGCTGGTTGGATGTTTGGCAGCTGTTTCAATTTCTGCAGCTCTTCTTCTCATCAACCTGCCTCACTGTCCACATATTGCCAGGTCAAACCAGCTTCATTTTAATGTCATTCATGAGTCAACATGTGCCTTCATGTTAATGTAAGTTAAGTGCCCTCTAGTGGGCATGAGATGGAAGTTATTATGATAACATAGGGAGGTCATATAAGAGCCATTAAAGGATTTTGCTGACAATTTCTATATTTTTCTTATTGTCAACAAATCTCATGTGCAGAGCCAAACCAACAATTAACTAATCCTACTTAGTAGGTATTGTCTATGTATCCAAAGTCTGATATATCTTATTCATTTGTGGCATAGACCTCCATTGTTGTCCAAAAACTATTAAAAACACATCAGTGAGCCACACTGCTGCACTGGGTGACGTGTTCCTTTGTCCCTGAAGACAGTGATTACTGTAGTTTGTTTCAAAAATGGCTCCAAAGACTAATAACAGTGGTGAGATTGTAACTCTCAAGAGAGCAGTTCCTTGTAAGGCAGACGCCACTGCACATGCACAGGAATATGGTTCTATTTACAGCTTTGCTAGCTTGTTGTGCTACATAACACAACCTTGACTTTGTGCTACATTATAAATTTCTCAAAGAACTTCAGTACATGCGCAGTAATATTCTGTAATATTTTGTCACATTAGCTTGTGAAGGCACACACACATAAACCTTGCTGAAATCATATAAACCGCTTTCCTGTGTTTTGCTCATCTTTACACTTTCCATACAGTTTTTCTGGTGGTGGCATAAATTCCTGCAAGAATGAATAAAGATTAATGAGTGATTCTTACCAACATCTGTCATCCACAGCAGCCAGCAGCTTATACTAACAGCCTTTCCTTTAAAGCCATCTGAAGGCAGCAGGTATCTGGAAAGATCTTGTGCATTGTCGAGGCACTATTACAAATGCCAGATCCACTGGTTTCTGGAGCTCTGCAGTTTTACAATACAGGTAGACATGACTGTGATCTGGGTTCACAAAAATCGGACCCATGGTGTCCGAGTAGTGCAAGAAAATGGTTAATAGTAAACAGACTGCATTTAGCACCTTTATCCAAAACGTTTTACAATTTGCCCATTCACACTCACAAGATTGAGACTTTCATGTGACTTGTTGAAGTTACATGAGACTCAAGGTTACATGAGATTCTTTAAAAATCATGTGGGGGTCTTTAGGGTGGCGGTCTCATGAGGTCTCATGTGGAATCCTTTAGGTCACAAACTAATTCTTGAGCGGTTTGACATACTCTGCAAGTTTGAGCTAAACAGCCAGGTGTTACCGAAATCAACAGTTGCTAGCAGCTGGCCAGAGAGTGAATTAAGGGTTTGACCTGGACTACCACATTTAAGTACATTGCATTTGGCCAGAGGACATTCTTCAGGACCTTCTCCCTTTGTTTACGTTTTTGCTCCCACCCCAGACACAATTAACCAATGAGCAGCGTGAACTTTCTCATGTGGATTTTAGTGATGCATTTTGGTTTTCTTGAAAAGTTTACCAACTCATCCACTTATTCGGGCCAGAGTAAATGAACTACACGTCTGAAAACACCCTAATAGACTCTTTCAAATAATATGGGGATCTTTAGGGTCTCATTAGACTTATCGAGGTTACATGAAAGTCAAGGTTTCATGAGTCTTTAATGTCACGTGTGACCTGTTGATGATACATGAAAATAGCTGAGATTACATTAGAATTTCTGAGGTCATATGAAACTTGAAAGATCAAATGAGTTGTTGAAGTCATTAAAATCACAGTAGATGTGTTGAGATTACATGAGAAAAAAAACACGAACACTGGATAAAATAAAATAGTCAAAAATCCAGGGGCTGTTTAAGGTGGTCTCCAAAAGTAAAGTCAAATCAATTAAAGCACTCTGATAGATGATTCAGAACAGGAAATGATTGATCTGATCAAAGAACAAGTAAACAGGAATCTGACAAAGCATTCAGTACAAATGTATAACACTTGACAGTTTTTCAACCAGTAACAAAGTAGTAAAGTTAAATGCTACAGAGCTGTATCAAAGTCCAATTTTTTATTTAAAAAGAATGCAGGACTGATGTAGGACGACCAGCAGTTTTTAATTAAAACAAATAAAACAAAGTTACAGAAATAAAATGATAAGAAGAGAAACGTACATAATCTCAACCGGAAAAGTTTGCTTTTGCATATATCATCATCAACATAAAAAATGAGCTCATAGAATAAATACTGTACACAAAGAAGAGGATGGAGGTTCTCTGAAGCACAAAGTGTTGGACTTCAACACGTCTGAGAAAGATTGAACGCTGCTGCTCACCTTTCACACAGTTTAACACACTCATCCAAGCTTTTCTTTTCTTTTTTGTGTAGAGTCCCAGAAAGTTGAATCTGAAGGACTGACTATATTTAGCTGTTCCACTACCATTACCATGTTCATCATCCTACTTTAGCATGCTAACAGCCCATTAGCACTAAACACAAAGTGCAGCAGAGGCTGATGGGAATGTCATTAGCTTTGCAGGTATTTGGTCATACATTACAATTCATCCTCTGGGGCAGTTTCAATGGCAATTCATCCAATAGCTGTTCAGATACTTTAGTCTGGACCAAAGTGGTGGACCGACAGACCGAATGACATTGCCATCCCTAAGAGCCATAGCAAGTGTGGCTAAAAATGTTTGATCAAATTTAATTTTAAAACTTGAAACACTAAGCTAATCTCTGTATGCTGTAATTAACTCAAATGTATCAGATGTGTTACAACAACTCTGCTTGGTTCATGGAGGGACCCTGTGTGAAGACGTTTGGGTGAACTGCTTATTTAAACTGTCTCTAATGAAAACTTTATTAAATTACTCACTGTTTGCATGTCCTCTGGGTTTTATGGAAAATGAAATTTTATTTTGGAGGCAAAGTGATTAAATCAGATGTTAAAGGTTCAGTCCAAGCACATACACACACACACACACACACACATACATACACAGACACACAATCTCAGTTTTCAACAAAAACATGATGACGGTTTGAACAGAAATGCAAGTTTCTAACATGTCAACTATAAACAACACTTCCATTTCAACAGTGCATCCCTGTTGCTTCATTCCAGTATTGCAATTCGGTCCCAGCATCAAGACTTGGACTAGTATTGAAACCTGGCTCAGAAAAGAGACTCAGCTCAGAATTTAGTATCGAGACTGTATTGCTGATAAAGAAGCGGAGCAGATGATCTGTACATTATTGCATCATGATGACATCATCAGACAGAGGAGGTTCAGTTGAACAACTCAGAGTTGCTGCTTTAGCTATTGTTACACAGCCTCAGGAGGTTAAATCAGCATCATCAACATGGATTTGACACTTTGTCTTCTTTTTACAGTTACATGTTGATGAGACAGATAGAGTTACTGCACCGTGAGACGAAATACTGCATAGATTAACACACACACACACAATGTCCTTAAACCTGTTTGTTCATTATTGGAAGACTGAGATGCTTCAAGTTATTCAGGAAGAGGCAGGAAGGCAGACAGGAAAACATTGACCATTTGAAACCATAGAAAATAACCACTGGTATAAAAATCTGTTTCATTATTAAATGATAATGAAATCAGCCAATTGAGAGGTCTGATCTTGTCCACACAGCATTCCTTAATGTATTCAAGGGCCTCCTATTCTAACAAGAAAAAGTATTTTATTGAATATTGAATATGTTTTTGCTTCTTAGTAAACTGATCACAGAGCGGAAGAAGTGACTGTCCTTCATGGAAAACCCAGATGTTTGAATTATTGACACTGCTGATAACCAATAAGACAGGAGCCTTCAGAAGGTGGAGATCAACAGAGTGGACAAATGGTCCTCTTACATCAATCACCATGTGATGTCAAAGTCAGAGGAGGCGGAGCTTTTACACCTCAAATTCACCTTTGTGTAAAGTTGTCTATGGTGTTTTCTATGGTTTCTCCTGGTTCCATGAAGCCCTTTCATGGCTGTCAAACAACCACCTGATCATTTAAATGTTTTTAGATGGAAGTCACAAAATGTTAATAAAAGCTAGCAATGAAGATTGTAAGCATTTTAAGTCATGCTAGTGCCCCCTAGAGGCTGTGGTGTTCATTACAGCCACAATATGAAAGTGTTGGCCACAACAAACAGCATACTGATGTTGACCATAGAAATTCATTCGTGACCTTGGGATCAATATGTTTTACAAAATGCATAGGTGCACTTACTAGCTTTTTCCTATGTTTTCAACCACATCTCTAGGCTTATACCCTCACCGAGCACTTTATTAGAAACACCTGTGCAACCTAATGCAATCCAATACAACAGCTCTGCCATAAATTCTACTTTTAGAATATGTTCTAATATTTTGCCACCCTTTTCAATATAATACACTCCAGTACACCACTACCATCCACTACAACCTCAATTATAAACATTAAGTAGAATTATCACCTTTTTGACAATGTCAACAAAAACTAAAAATGTATAAGCTTCATAAAAGTAGAATTTATAGCAGAGCTGTTGTATTGGATTGCATTTGATTGTACAGGTGTACCTAATAAAGTGCTCAGTGAGTATACATGGAGTGGATCATGAGAATCTCGCACCCCCCCAAAAAAGTAATGAAAATGAATGCTGGAAGGTGAGGACAGGGGAGAGGCAAAGAGGAGGGCAGAGTCAATAGCACAATGCTTACAGAGAATGTCAGAAAAGGACCAGCTAATAACCAGATGATAAGGTAAGCATGTTATTTAATTTCCATGTAGATGCTGAACAGGCTACAACTTGTGTTGTTATAGTTTACTATTATAGCCTTTAGTTTATTGTACAGCTATGCTTTTGTTTTCAATGTTGGGACAAGTGAGTTCTGAAAGACTACCCCCTTCCATGCATCATATAACTACGTAAGCAATTTTTTATTATTTTTTAAACAATGTGGCTAGATTTGTAGGCAGTGTCAAAAAATAATTAGTCTCAATAAATACGTGTTTTCTGAAATTACACATTTACCCCTATTTATTCTCTTGATTATGACTTGCGTACAATAATTTTCCTCATCATTTTAAGCTTCTGGTACGATACTTTAACATTTCCCATCTGGCAACGCTGGTCTGAATCCTGTCCAAACCTTCCTGCCACAGCAGAATACAGACAAAATACGTAAGGACTCTACACAAAATATAATAGGCAATCATCTGAAAAGGTGATGCAACAATTAAAGACAAAATAAATATTGGGGGTGAAAAAGTTGGTAGAAAAAGAAAAGATGTTGTGTTTTAACAAGCAGCCAGCCTACAGTTAGAAGGTATTTACTGACAGCTAGCAGCTAGCTTAACATTAGCCCCAGTGTCAGCATGAAATCCTGTCCTCTCAGTGAAGCTGTTCTCACAACCTCCAACTCTGAACTAAACCAGCTGCTTCCTGAATGACGCCTACCAGTGGTTAATGTTAGCAAGTCAGCTAAGAAGACACAACATGTAAATAAGACAACTTTGGAGTTATAGTAATGTGTTAACACCAGACCAAAACCAGTCATAGCATCCACTGGGAGGGGGTCAAAGGTCATCCACCAACAGTCAGTGGATGGCCTGAGAAAGATCAGAGATGTCATTCATATCCAACACCAAAGACCATCTTTAAACAGAGACAAGGGTTACCCCCCTCTCCCCCCTACTATCACATGACTGAAGTTTCAGACTTCAGTCACGTGACTACACCTGAGCCATCTCCATTTGCTGATGAACACTGAGATGCAGTTGAAAGCTCAGGATAAACCCAGTAAGTGTACCTTTGAATTGAGATGATTTTGTCTCACTACAGGTGATTTAACTCTTCTTAGAGCCTTGCTGCTAGTGGAGCTAAAACTGTTTGTTTCTAGAGGAAAGGTCATGTGGTCTTTCAAATCTAAAGGCTTCATCCAAATCTGTCCAGTAGATATTGAGATATCTGCTGGATGAAAAGCTACCAAAGAATTTCAGATCATGCAGTTGTTTGACAGTGGTGAAAAAGCTTTTGGTGAATATTTACAGTGTACACTAAAATAAATGATTAGAGCACAGAAAAAGCAACCAGAGAAATTATGATATTTTGTTTTGCTCATGGAAAGTCAATAAGCTTATTCAGGAAAACGTTCCTTTGCTGTTGCAGGTCTCAGAAAGTTCCAGTGATGTGTTAGAGTCTTGAAAACTTCCTCTGACTCTTTGTGATAAAAGTTCCAGTTACAATAAAGGTTCTGCTCGGACACTAAACTCCAGAAAGTTCTGGTCAGACTCAGTGAAAGCAGAGAGGGTGAGTGTTCACACCAGGCAAGTTAGGAGGAAGGGCCTTTTTCACTGTAAAACCAGGAAATAGCCCAGTCCAGAGTCCAAAGTGAGTCTGTAACACACCGGCAGTGCAGATGTCGGGGATGACATCAGGTACAGGCAGAGGTGTGGACATCAGACATAAGGAGGAAGAGTTCATGTATTCATAGTTCAGTTCAAATCCTGGTTCCAAACATACAGCAAGCTGAGTCTGCAGGAAGTGAGAACAAACCACAACTGTCCTGAAGCGACCATCCTGATGTGACTTTCTGTTTCTGGTTTAAACTGATTTTGATCTGGGTTGATCTTTTCATAAACCCAAAATAGAATTTTTCTAGTTTAGGCTCCCTGGCCTGTGGGATAGTTTATTCCAGTGTATTAGTCTATTCCAACTTGTGCTCATGTCCTCTGTAATATTTTGGGGATATGTGGTTGGGTGGGGGTTGGGGGGGTGGGTGGTTACTTCACCATGAACACACACACACTGTATTTATTTTGAATCAATTCGAAACACACCCTCCTGTACTTACTATAGCACCAAATGTGGATTAATTGCTGAAAATAGTCCCCAATAAATGCAGAATTTCCTCCTGTTTCAGAAACATTTGCTAAAAATGACAGTGACCAGCTGTTTCAGGAAATTACTGAGCCTTGTAAAAAAAATGAAACAATATTTGTGAGCCATTCATTAGTTATCAATGGGCTTGAGGCTGAGTGACGCAGACAGGGTAGAGAAGTCAGAAAGTATTGAGAGACTGACATTGTTGGTTTTGGTCTTTTAGTGAGATTTTTTGTCAATAATAAAGGTGAATAACACCAGCCTCATCCTTTAATTTCTCCTCCACTTTACAGTTTGTTTGTTTGAGATGCTGTATGTTAGGAAAGAGTCGAACATGAGTGCAGGGATGTCTGAGGGACTCTGGGAAGGACAGCTGTGACATCACAGTCCAGTGTTGATATGACAGCTGCAGTAGTATTCATGATGTCTGCTAAGTTGTCTGATATCACATTTGTGCTGGTTAGCTCCTCCAGCAGGAGGAAGAAGAACATTTATGTTCAGAGGAGATTTGTTCAGACAGAACCAATCCCCAAACTCTGAGGACTCGACCCAACCTGACCTAAACCGGGCTCTGGTTCCAGACTTTCTTGTCCACCTTTGTCTCTGGTCTCAACACTGCATAGTTTAATCTTTAGCCAGCCAATCAAAATACAGCAAATTACTGACTCCAGTGTGCCTTCACCATCTTAATTTGTGAGCAGGTTCGGGTATCATTTCAATTTTTTAGATTCTGCTTTTTTAGATTTGCAATCAGGGTTTATCCTGATACTGATTCTTTGTCATCTCAATAAAACCAAAGTATGTTAAAAGCTGAATCTAGCTTCATTTTCAGCAGATTCAGGCTGCCATCCACAAAGTCATTTGACATTGGCATCATTGACGAGGTACTATGGGCTTCTTTTTGGTAAAAGGTAAAAGAGAGAAAATGATTCCGTGTACAAGTTGAAGGTTTCACTTAATTTTTGATGTGGATGTCCTGCAGTGCATTTTTTTGGGACATTAAGACATTTCCAGGACCTTATTGCTTTCTAGAAAATTTGGAGCAGTTCTGTAATTTTTTCAGGACTGGGTTCAGATCATAGACTGTACGGTTCAGGTCTTAAAGTGATGCATCCATGTCTGGCTCGGTTATAATCGTCAAAAGGTTCCTGTCGGGTCAGCTGTGAATTTTCAGACCCAAGTAGATTTCTGATGCAGACAGGAGGAGGAGGTTCTGTCCTCTCGTGTCTCTTTTTGACGCCTCTGTCAAGTGAGAAGATTGCAGGTTACAATCCCTGCTGCCATGATGGCAGAGCTGAAGTCTGTAGCTCCAATAAACAGGAGGACAGGGGTCAAAGGTTGCCAGTTTGACTCCCCGCCGCTGCCGCCATCAGTAGGGAGTGAAGAGAATCGATCCTTGACTTGCTCTGATTGGTCCAGGAGCTGGACGTAGGAAGGAAGCGGTGAAGAGGGACGAAGTGGCAGGAGGGCGATGATGTAAAGAGATGGCAGGGGAGAGGGGTGAGGAGGTGGGAGTAAGGAGAGGGGAGGAAGAGAGAGAGGAGGGAGTGAGTGAGATGGAGGAGGGAGGAAGCGAGATAGAGGAGGTGAGAGAGGAGGATGGAGGAGCGAAGGGAGTAGAGAGGAAGGAGGGAGAGAGGGAGGGCTTCACCAACTCCTGAGAAGGGGAGAAGAGGAGACGAGACAAGACGAGGAAACAGGGGATGGATATATTAGTGTTTCAGATCATGTTCTGCACATACTGTACTTAACTATGGTCATGCAAACAAAGTAAATTTGAATTTGAGAGCAAGGCAGAGAGACACTTACAGTGAGGGAGCTGCGCTGCTGTTTGTTATAAGGGCTGTATTTGGGTTTGCTGGGTTTTCCTGCCACTCTGTCCTTGTGCCTCCTGCTGGAGATGTGCTGCAACAACAACAACAAACCCACTGTCACACTGACAGCAAGACTAGGTCAAAACCTAGTATATGGCTGGACTGTGTATGGTCAATGTGTGAAATTGTGGCCATCTGTTACCGGGATAGTCAGTGGTAGTGGTATAATGTGAATTCCTGAATATTAAATGTTCATCTGCACTTTTCTGTAGTGGTCCTAGTATTATTTGTTGTTAAAGTGTACTGAAGTAGCATATCACATGACATCGTTAAGCTACGTTTGAGTCAAAAAAAGAGGTTAAAAATGCAGTTACAAGAACAATACTTTCCACTCATATCTTGGGATGTTTGATTTGAACTATTCTAATTATCTGTTAACTCCCCCTGCTCTTTCATGTGTTTCATCTGATTTCTCTCATTTATCACTCTGCATCGAGTGTTTTGTCTGAGTGATGGTTATTTGAGGTGCTTTAACTGTGCAGTCCCTCGCATGCTCTATGCGCCTTTTTACTGCCTCTTTCCTGGTCGATGATCATCGAGGCTGTGGTGGAAATTGTAAACGAAAGGTTTGACAGCATTTTGGGTGCAAATTCAGGAGGCTTATTACTGCAGTTACAGTCAAATCAAGTGCACCTGCAGAGCAGTCGCCCCACACTAAACTGATATAGCAGCTACATGAGTCACATGTTTTACCTGCAAGACTTGTGTTTTAATGCTGTTGTTCATCGTTTGTGATGTGAAAACGTCAGAGAAATAAAAAGCTTGCATCTTGGTGTTAGTTCAGTTATAAAATCCAAATGCGAGAGAGTCAATCACACTGGACGGTAGAGGAGGACATGGCAGAGACGCTGGTATGCATCTATTTAAACTGGAGTTTAGCCGACTTCTCTGCATTTAACACCGGAGCTGAGTGCATCAGAGCAGGAAACACAGTCAATCTGTGTCGCGCTGCTGTCCTCTGCTTACATCATCTCGCACCAATTCATTTTGAAAGAGCAATGGCCAATGGGGAAACACCAACACACGCCGGCCGACCAGATATAGGGCTGGTCTGTGGCTGGTCCAGCCAACAAAGCTGAAGACAGAGAAGACTGTTACTCATCTGGCTGTGTTTTGGAATTTAATGAAGGGAAGAAAGAGGTGAAGACAGAGCAACACTTCCTGCTACGCTGCTGTCTATATAAAGACAGAAGAACCAGGTTCTTTACCCAAATCAGAGAATAAGTGGGGCCTGTTCCAGATAACATGTTTCACAAACTCTGAACCTAAAGCTGAACTTTGAGCGGGCAAATCTTCGGGATCTTCGAGAAACTTCGGTTCAGATACTCAGATTCCTCAATTCACCTCGGCAATGGATAAATAAAGAGCAGAGCCTCCATGTTAATCCAGAAGTGCAAGACATTTAAATGCACATTACTGTGCATGTAAGGGATAATAACCAACAAGCTGTATGTCCCATGATTCTAATGAATGACACAGGGGCTAAGAACCTGAGTCTGGTTTGCCTCTGTAGCACTGTCCAATCAAAAGCAAACAACTATGTAAACAGGAGGTCACTGTAGCTTCACAAGCCGCAGCATAACACCCATTTTTGTGAAATGTAATTTAAAACTATCCCATCAAACAGCATTTCATCAAAGGTCAGATCAGATTTGTTGACCATATTCCATATCATCACTTTTACTTGTTACTGGTTGTGAATATTTAGTAAAAACTCTCCCCTTAGTAAACAGTTGGTACAACCGGCTCCAGAGCAGAAACACATAAGCAGTGTATATGAAGTAGTATTAATATAATGTTATTAGAATGTTGGTGCCAGCTGTGTGTTTCTACCTGTTTAAGTTGGATCTCAGAGTTGACGTGGACGTCACAGATCTGGCAGTGGAAGGTTTTGTTCTGCAGGCCAGAGCCCTTCAGTGCGGAGCTGCTGCCGTTCTTAAGCTTGCCTCCGGGTCGAGGGTAGGCCTTGATTGGCCCGGCGCCACTCCGAGCCTCCAGCATTGTCTTGTGCTTCGAACCTGCAAAGACAGATACGTTCTATGAAACTAGACACATAATGATGAATATATCTCTTTGTGTGGGTGTTGCACAGTATTGCAGCTATTTCATCCCATTAACATACACTGTATATTTGCAATTCTTGCTGCTCATGTTTCAAATCATCAGTTTTTAGTTTGATTTCCTTCCTTCCAGGCAGCCACTGGTTTCACTTCGTTTCACATTCATATTTTCTATGAAGATCAACCTGCACAGACTTTGTTGAAGATAGATAATCCAATGGTAATCATCATCATGCAGTAACAAAGTTCAAGAAATTGTTGAAAGCTCTCCCTGTTCGTGCGTTCAAGGGTGGTCTAATATCTGAGAAATGACAGTTGGCTGCTAATCAGGAGCCTTTTATTCATCTGTGCAACACTTGTCAGCTGCTGACAATCAGTTTTTCGATGTCAGAGCATCTCTAAAAACACCACCAAATGCAGCTGAGTATTACCAGATGTCAAGACTGATAATGTCAAAGCCCCATCAAATCATTAAGTCCACTGATTCGTCAAAAAGTTTAAACAATAACATTAGCCTTTTCAAACAAACCCTTCTTGTAAACATGGTAAACGAGATGCCACTTAAAGGCATCACTACTTCCCCAGTGTCCACGCATATAAACTACATGGTCATTATGGACACCTGTACATTCCAGTCATATGTGATGAACTGAACATGTCATTCAAAAACCACAGACCCATGTTCATTAATCTGCTCCTATAACAGCCTCCATTCTTCTGGTTTCAGGCTTTCCACCAGATGCTGGAACCTGGCTGTATGGATTTGCTCCCATTCAGCCACAAGAGCATTAGTGAGGTCCAACACTGATGGTAGATGATTAGTGGGTGTTCAGTTTAAAAAAAAAATGGATGTAGCCACCGTGACGTCACCCATTGGTTTGTGGACTCCTGTTTTGAAGCCTCGAGTTTGACATTTTGACCGTCGTCATCTTGGATTTTTGGAGCGAGAAGTGGCCATATATTAGCGAGAGGGTGGAACTAAACCTAACGCTAGGTGCTAGCTTGGTTAGCACAGTCCATTTACAGTCTATGGTTAACTGTGATAATGCTAATGCTTATTTTTGCTAGTGAAAAACAGGCTTAAAACCATTAAAACAAAATGTACTTACTGGAAAAACTGAATATCTGAACGTCTTTTTGTACAACCAAACACTGAACAAGATTTTTTTAGGTGACCACACTGAAATAGCAACGGCTATGGCTACACCTATACTCTGTGAATCTGGGGTTACGCCATGGTTACATTACCTAACCAACATTGTTGCTGTGGTAGCGACTTGCCATCACAATGTAGCCACGCCCTAAAGCATACCCTGCTTTATTGTCTTTTTTACTTAAATGGGACCATAATTTACAAAATGAACATCATGCTGTATTGAAGAAGACTTGAAACTAGCGATTGAGACCATAAACTCATTAGGAAAGTGTTTACTGAGGAAATAAATCTAGTGAGAGGTAGGGTAATTTTCTCATAGACTTCTATACAACTTCTTCCATCTTCCATACAAACGACTTCTTTTTGGAGCCAGTGAAGTCGCCCCCTGCTGGCCATTAGAGATAGTGCAGGTTTAAGTCACTTCTGCATTGGCTTCACTTTTCAGACCCAGCGCTACCAGCTTGGTTCAGTTATTTCATTTTCATCAATCAACAATTGCAAGGTAAACGGGAAAAATATAGCAATCACATTACAAAGTAATATACCATATAATATATATTGCAGGTACTCTTGCAAGTATTTGATGGCCAATGCAGCGCTTTGATGTTGACACTTTGCGTTTCAGCAAAAGTCAAGCCAGGTTCAACTTCTTCTAATTTTTTTTGACAGTGACCTATGCATTGGCCTCATTGAAATGAGGGCATCCCAAAATTGTTGGATGGGGTTGAGGTCAGGGCTCTGTACAAGTCAGTCAAGTTCTTCCACACAACTGGGAAAAGCATTTCTTCATGGAGCTGGCTTTGTGCACAGGGGCATAATCATGTTGAAACAGGGAAGGGCCAAACACAAACTATTGCCACAAAATTGGAAGAACACTATTGTCAAAAATATCATTGTATGCAGTAGTATCAAGATTCCCCTTCATTGCAAGTAAGGGGACAAGCCCTAACCAGGAAAAACAGCTAAGAAGTACACTAGTAAGTAAGTAAGTATGAGACCACATACTTTTGGCCAGATTGTGTATATACGGTACAAGAAACTAAAAGTCTGGCAACTTTTCAGCATCCACATAACACTGATAGCCTGGTAGGTTGTACCTCAGATCACTGCTGATCTGATTAACTTTTTAAAGATCATTATTTTTCGTCCAGGTATCACTGCTCTACACATTCAGAGCAGCCTCTTTGTATGTTTGTCTTTCCTCAGTGTGTGTGAGGTGGGTGGTGTTATGTGAGAATGTGACATCAACACATACGTTCTACTGTTTGAAATCAAACGTGAACGTATAAAAATTATGACCCAGATGACTTTCCATACATCATCTTGTTCCTCCTCACCTGCATTATGAGCCTCCAACTGAGACAGAGAGTTGACGGCGACTTTACACAGAGAACAGTAAAGCAGCTTCTTCGCCTTCTCCTCCTCCGACTCCACTGAGAGAGGAGCATCCTGGGAGGAGGCCTGGGAGGAAGGAGGAGGAGGAGGAGCAGGGGAGGAGGAGGTTACTGGTGCTGGAGGAGGGAGAAGTGGAAGTGGAGGGGCTTTGGAAGAAGAGGAAGAGCAGGAAGAGGAGGAAGAGAGGCCCGGGGCAGGGAGAGCGGAGGGGGGGCTGGAGGGAGGAGGCTCACTGCCTGCTCTGCTAGAGGAGGAGGAGGTGGAGGAGAGGGGGGAAGAGGAGGGGAGGAGGAAGGGTTTGAGAGGAGAAGAGGGGTTGGTGAGACTGGATAAGAGTTCTGGAGGGGGAAGGAGGAGTAGGAAGAAGAAGAGAAGGAAGAAATGAGACAAACCCCATGATATAAAAACCAAACTCCAGAATAAAACACCATCAGTAACACTATTCAGATCAGTGTTGTTTGGTGAATAAAATCAACCTGTGTGCTGATTGGTGCTGCTGTTAGCTGAGATTGGAGGGGTGGGGCCAGCAAGACTAGAGCTGCTCCCATTGGTCTCTCCAGTGACTGACATCTTGGCCTTGGCCTTGTTCTCCTGAGACTTGAGCTTCTTGGCGTGACGACTGCCTCTGTAATGAGCCTCTGCCTGAGACTGGGCCAGAGACAAACAGAGAGACAGACAAGTTTTATTTTTCTGTTCTGGCTTGTTTCTGATGTCTGGATTGATTTGTGATACATTTTCATACCAAACGAGGACTGTGGGTTTTGTCCCCCATCACATACATTAAAATCACATTAAGAAGACATTCTCTTATTAGCCAGTATGGACGGGAGGAATGATGTGAGTATGGCATGTGAGTATTGTTTTAAGACCTTATATTTTAATACAATCTCCCATTGAGGGTTTAGTTCATCAGTATTTCAGAAAAACTGAAACAGGTTCCTTTCCATCATGTGTTATAATACACAGTGTGCGTATTATACATCAAAGTAGTCATTGTCAATGATATCCACCCATGCTCTCTTCTAATGTCGTCTTTCCAACTTTTAGCTGTAATCTCTGCTGTCTAAAATATGTCTACATCTGGATACATTATCTGGATAATGACATCTAATCATGGGTCTTAGCATTTCCACCTGTATTAATAAACGTTAACTTTAACTCGATTGTATTTTTCACTTGATTTACTATCTTACAAGAGTTTACAAAATGTTTCTAGATTTAGAAGCATATTGATGAGATGATAGAAACACTTTGTTTCACTTCATTTTGTGAGAATATTATCAATCTTTTAAAGTTTTAATCTTGGGCAGGTGTGCAAATAGTTGCACAATGTTGTCACACATATGCAAATTAGCAACTTCTAGCGACTTTTGAGCAGGCTATAGCTACTGAAAATAGTTGGGAATCCTACAGATATCATTTACACCTGACTGGTCTGGATGTTCCGATAGCATTCCGATTGCAGTTCGGTCTGCATGCATTTACACCTTCATTAGCATGTGTTTTTCCTGACCCAGACAAGATATCCAGATACAGATCAGGAGTTGGGGTATTAGGTCTACATGGTCATTTCTGTCTGTGCATCGCCCACAGGGGTTTGAGAAACACTGTGTTAGGATGTATTTGGACTTGAAATGTGGAACAGTGATGCAGTATGAACAGTTCAGGTAAACAGATGATCTCATAGTGTACAAACTGTTCATGTTGGGTGTCTCCACATAGTGTAACAAGCCCAGAGTAACAGTGTGTCAGTACACTATAAAAAACCTCCAGGTTAACAGTGTCCTCATGTGACTGTCTGGGAGCTCCATGACTCAACCTTTGCTCAGCTTATTAGAGAAAGACTGAGATGAAGTCCTCCTCTTTACTCCTCTTCTCTCCTTTCCTCTTTACTCCTCTCCTTTCCTCTCCTCTTTTTTCCTCTTTACTCCTCTCCTTTCATCTCCTCTCTTTTCCTCTCTACTCCTCTTCTCTCTGTTCTTTTCCTCTTTACTCCTCTCTGTTCTTTTCCTCTTTACTCCTCTCCTTTCCTCTCCTCTCTTTCCTCTTTACTCCTCTCCTCTCTTTTCTCCTTTACTCCTCTCCTTTCCTCTCTTTTGCTATTTACACCTCTCCTCTATTTTCTTCTTTACTCCTCTCTTCCCCTCCCCAACAGTGATTCCTGTCTTCATGTTCACTCATGAATAAATTAACCAGCTCATAAATTAGTTATGTTTGACTGGCATGTCATTAACAAGGCAGCTCGTCACTGCTCAGTAGTCATTATGTGAATGAGCTGAGTGTCATTTACACAGCGCTATGTTAATATAGAGGGATAGGGGTTACACCTGATTAGACACACCTGCTGTTTTGTAGGAACACCTGGCAGAATAATCCAGTACACAAAAACAAGCAAACAAACTAGCCTTGAAAAGTATCACACAGTCTCAATTCAATAACTCAGCTGCATAACATTTTCCTTAGTAGAGCTCTGCAAGCACAAATATTTATCATGTCCTCATGAATTCTCCTTAAAGAAACATTCCAGCATCAATTTCAATCATTTTAATCTCTGTGTCTAGAGGTAGGTCTAGCCTAGCTTAGCACAAACTGGTTGCAGGCAAAAACAAAAGTGAAAAGAAGTATTTTTTTTTTTCAGAATTCATCAGGAACCATCCAACACTTAGTGAAATCCTCTTGCTCTCTTTCTTCCCCAGGGTAAGATGAGTATATCAATTTCATTTTTGTGCATCCATAGATCCCCGGACTTGTTTAGCCTAGTTTAGCAGACTGAAGGCAGGGGGAAACTACTAGCCTAACAATGCAAATGTAATTATTTTCAGCACAAAAATCATAAAAACTGTGAGATCCTGGTGGGACTGCCAAGCATGATATGTATGCAATTATCATCAAAAGAGCAAGTTATGCAAGCATTAACAAACAAGGTATCTTCAGTCTTCATTTTGGAGCACCATTTATGTTAAATTGTTTTTTTGCTGTTCAAAACAATTTTAATTCATTCCAGAATGTCTAACACACTGCACTTTAGTTAATAATGAGCTCTTCTCCAAATTTCAGGTATAGAAATAGTAATGTAATGTCATCTTTGGTGGAAGATGGATTTTTTTCACTGTTGATTGAGCTCAGCTAGCAGTCTCTCCCTTCCAGTCTTTGTGCCAAGCTATGCTAAACGTGTCCTGGACCTATCTGTACTCGATGCACAGAGATGAAACTGATATCCACCTTCTCATGGAAGACAGAGAACAAGAGGAGCTCTAGAAATGTTGGATATTTGCCTTCAAACGTGCTTCTGACATTATTGAGCAGGACTAGAGTGTAAATGAAAGTTGATCATAGAAGAATATTAGCCAAACTGTCTGCGAGAAAATGAAGAACCAATAGTTACAATTACACATACACACACTTACATCAGAGTTGAACCTCAACTGGCAGACATTACAGGAGATAACCTGTTTCTTCTTGGGCACCATGGTAACGCCAAAGGTGTGGTTGATGACGGCCTTCTGCACCGGGTCCATCTACAAGAGACACACAAAGGTCAGAGGTCACCAGCCGGACTGATTGAAACAGTGATGACAGGGTGACAGTTCTTTTTATTGCAGTCAGTCTGTACTGCCTGCAGCTACAACACCCTGTCACTGTTACTGTCACTCACACACACTCACACACACACCTACCGTGTTGAAGTTTGGAAAAAGTCCAACTGGCGACGTTGTCTCAACAGGAAATGACAAGAATGGTTTCATCATCACTGAAGGACCGCTGCTGCCTATCAGCCCCGGCAACGCGCCACCCACTGTACCACACCCACTTCCTGGAAACACAGAGACATCATTTTTGAATAACTGATTTCTAATAACTGAGCTGATGACACTATGATTGATTTGAATACTCATTAGTTCCTGGAGATGATTGGTGGTGCAGTCAATGTTAAACAAAGTACGTGATGTCCTTTCAAAATGTCTGAATGTAAAGACAACACCTGGAAAAAATGTGGCAGCCAGTGTTGCCAACTTAGCGATTTTTAGTGAATTTTTGGACGGACCTTAACTCCTCTCCTTGAAGGGAGTTGCCAGTATTTCTGAGAGCTAATGAGAGCTAATGTGGCTCTCTGGATTGACTGTTCAGTGGGTGGGACAGAGAAGCAGCACTTTCAATGGACCAATCATCAGCTAGACAGAGTCATGAATGAGCTGTGATTGTGTTTTACCTAATGACCAATCACTGATCCTCATTATTATTATTCTAAATGATTTAACTTTGTTAAGTTTGATTTTGTTTTGTCAAAATAGACAGAGTTAGCGATAGTGAATTTATTCCAGTACATGATCATCTCTCTATTCATGATACTTCAGTTAGAGTTGGTACAACAGCCTGCATAAGTATTATTATTAGAGGTATATTTAGATGCACATTGAGACGTTGCTTGAAAACAAAAAACGCTAATGGAACAGCTAGTTACAGTCAGTTTAGTTTAATTTAACATAATTTTGTTTGTATTACGTCATGACGTCATAGATATGCAAATTAGCTTGTGATGTCATCTAGCAACATATAGCGACTTTTCCTGCAGGCTTTAACTACTTCAATAGCTGGCAACACTGGTGGCAGCTGCTTTTGGAAATGTCAGAAAAACAGTTTAAAGTGTAAATTCATCCCCAGGTCTGAGCCTAACTCCACCCACTGCATAAGTTTGAAAAATGTTAAAAAGTGGGTAAGGTAAAAAGTGGCTCCACTCGAGCGAGGTGGGTGTGGATGTGTGAGACAGGAGGGCTGGAGTTGTTCAGACATCCCCTGGCCAGAGAAAAATGGAGAAGGCTCTTTTGAGGACTTTTCCCTGCCAGAATCCCCTGAAGAGGACATTAGTGTGGTGGAGGACCATGGTGGTCCCAAGCCGTATCACACACAGAGCTAACTAGCATGCTATAAGCTACAGCCATCTGAAGCCATGATACACCTGGCTAACTGACTAGCCTCAGTAGCTAACTGGAGCATTGGCCAACACAGAGCTGAAAGGAAGACAAACAGTGCAATGACAGTTAAACGAGCCAGAAGTCGTTTTTAAATAAACATGTCTGAGTTTAACTTGGCTTACTTTAACATAAAGACAGTTTTAGCTTCAGGAGCTAACAGGCGCTAACAGCAGCAGAGACCAGAGCTCCGGTTACATCCACTGCTGCGGACAGGTTCAGTGTGTTAATGGTGGCTTACAGAGCACCTAAACATCTCCTCTCTTCCAAGCTAGCTTCAGAAACCTTCATCAATATATATTTTTAATTTCTATCTTTGTGAAAGAAAGATGCTTGAGTTTTCTGTAAATATTAAAAAATATTTTGTGTTCTAAATCAGTGATTCCCAACCTGGGTGTGGGACATTCCTCTTTTTTTCTTTTGAATTACTGGATAATTTTACCTCTTCAGGCCTCTATTCAATTAAGACAGGGAAAAACAAAATCTCTCTCTGGTTGACCTGTCATAAGTCATATCTACAACCTGGGATGATGGGTCAGGAGTTGATTTTTTCTTTGTTTTAAAGGTTGAAAGGTTTTAGCATCTCTCTGTTCTGTTTGTGAACCTTAGTGATTTGGTATTGAACTTCCACATATTCAGATATAGTAGCTGTAAGAAATTCCTGTTATCTATGACTCAGAATAAGGTTGACGTGAATGTTTTTTTTGTGGTGTTAGAACAGTGACAGTTACTGGGTCAGGAAACTAGTGTTGGTAATGTTGAAGTAAAAAAATCTGGTGCTCTTCAAGAATAGGGCAAGTAGTCAATTAAGAATAAAAAAAGCATTGATTGTCCAGCTTACTTTTAATGGAAGTCCATGGTGTTGAAGGGCAGTCTAAAAAGCATCCAAGGCACTCTGATAGTGAGTTAAAAATTCTTTACTAATATTGTTATTAATATTGTATGATTGTAAAAAAAAGTTAAATTTTGGCATTGAAAATAAAATTTGGCATTGGAGACAAACCCTGAACTGAAAAAGGAAACACTGGCATTCAAACACTTGGAAAAAGTTGTATTGGCACTGAAACAAGTATTGGCACTGAAGAAGTTCTGCTGAAAAATTACAATCTTATTATCTTATTTTATTTTGATATTTTTTGCATTATGATGTTTTTCAATGTCAACCTTCAGTCATAATTCATAATTCAGTAAGCTTTATTGGCATTCATAATTGGCATGAGTGTCAGTCTTTTTTCAGTGTCACTGGTTTTCAGTTTCAACTTTCTGTCAGCATTTTGGCCTAGAGAGGAGGGCCCTTGCTGGGCCTGTATTACCCAGTATGCCTTGTGGTCCGACGAAGATATCTGAGGGCAACGGCATCATGGCAGAGATTTTGAGCCAGACTGTTGTAATTTTTGCTCTAGGAACATCAATATATCACTTTATTAGAATTTAATATTTTTTCAGGTGAGAAAATAATGATGTAGATTCCCAATATGTGGTCAGTTTATCCAAATAATGCCAAATTTTATTTTCAATGCCAAAATTTAACTGTCACTGTTCTGGTTCTGAGTTTTTCCCCCTCAGCTCATAATTATGGTTTGTATGACTGTGTGACATATGACATGGACATGACATGAACAAAAACTTAACCTAAAACCTAATTGTAACCTATCAACTGAACCAAAGCTACATACACTGAGGCTTTGATGTTAGAAAAACAAATCTGTTGAGTTATCAGATAAACCATTGGACCAGTAAGTCAGTCACAGAGGTCACTAGAGCTGGTCCATTAGCTTGAACCTCAAGAAAGACATTGCTAAATGACACAGACAGTTCTTGGCAAAGTCTCAGAGGAACAAATGGAGTCACTCTGGTCATTTATGTTGTTGAAACCTGGAGACTTGAGCAGCTGATCTGCTTTACAGTAACAATATGAAGAACATATGGAGCTGCAGCAGTCTGGAGGCAGAGAGATGCAATAATACAGAGAGAAAAAGAGAGAGAGAAGGTGAATGAGCGGCTGACTTAATGAGTGCATGTGTCAAGATGCTGCAGGGCTAGTAAGAGCTGCTGTGTACATCTTACATATCCATCTCCATTTAAAGAGGCAGAAAGTGGATAAGTGCATTTATCAAATCAAGCTTCTTACACATCACACAATATATCTATTACAAAAAATCTAAAAAATCTGTCTGTGAAACCTTAAAGAACAAAATGTGTCTTTTATCATTCATTTTATCACAACCTGAACCATTACATACAATATACATTTAAAAGCCACCAAGAGTCGTTTCAACATAATATTTCTGTGTAATTCATGTGTGTGATGGCCTGAAGAAGAGTGGTGAGCCCTCTGAGGTCTGTATCCAAATTTAAACATGCTTCCAGCTGTGTTTGTACCCAGTTACATATGAGGAGGTGTTACATATACAGTACATACACAGTATACACAAATACAAGGAACAGATCTGAAAGTGTATTTTGTCTGTCCGTTTGTGTACATTTATAGTCGCAGCTTGTAGAAGCCCTGCAGTGAATTCTTTTGTAACAACAGAGTGTGGGTGGAAACACTGAGATCGACTGAATCAGCCCTGACAGAGGAGAAGGAAGAGGAGGAGGAGGAGGAAAGAGGGGATGAGGACGAAAAGTTTTGGTCTTGATGGTTTTGTTCATCTACCCAACTTAACTTATGTAAACCCATTTTAAATACACTATAAGCCAGTCTAACTGATTCTGAATGCCTTTTAAATCATTCACAACCATTCTATAAGAACTATAACCCTTTCTAACACATGCTGAATGCATTACAACTCATTGTAAATGCACTATAACCCGTTGAAACCCATTCTAAATACTATATAATTGATTCCAACCCATTATAAATGAACTATAACTGATTGTAACACATACTAAATGAGCTATTATTCAATTGTAAGACATCCAGAAGGCCTTATGATTCATTCCAACCCATTGTGTATGCACTTTAACCCATTCTGCCCCATTCTAAATGCACTGTTGATAATTATTAGGACAGTTTCAAATGTTGATCTGAATAAACTGGATTGAGAGGTTGGGGGTCAGAGTTGACATGTGGCTAGCTATGGATTAGCTGTGTGCCACGTTGCTGCTCTCTGAGTTTATCCTCAGATAGCACAGCTGTGAGTCAGTTTCTGTATTTATCACCACAGCTCATTATTATGTTCAGAACAACATGACACAACACAGTGCTGTAATCAAACACATGTAGCCCGACACACAACAACTCAGATCACTGTCTGGATCAGCTGTTATTAGCTGGGAGATTATTCATAATAGTAAATACAGATTAGTGTCTATTTTTAAAGACCGTGTAATGTGTCAGGAGGATCTGCCAAAATAAAAGCTTCCCCTTTCATAGTACAGTCACAGTGAAGATTAATGTTCATAAACAAAATCTGAACTCCTGCATACAACTAAAAGGTATTTTACACTCACTGTGAAGCAGAAGCATTCATCAAACAACTAAATCACATTTAGTAGTTAGTGGTAGTTTCCAAAGTCAGACAGTTTGTATCAACCTTTATCAAGTTGTGAGTATCTCCCCCATGTTAAGCATTGCATTGTGGGACAGAGAGACCCCTACAAACTTCTGAGAGGCTACTGAGACCACCTCAAAGACCTTCTGAACCATCTTTAAAAAAAAACCTGAAACCTGAAACCTCCTGAAGGACCACTCACACAACACAAGAACTGAATGAACCTCATCAAGGACTACTGAAACCACCTCAAGAACATCTAAAACATCCAGTAGAACCACTGCTCCATTGAGTATCAAGAGCTCCTTAAAATTTCACCATGACCCTTGTCTCCAGAGTTGTCTCACCACCTCTCACCACCTTTTTCCACTTTTCTTCAGCTCTTGAAAAAAAGTGTTGATTTGTGGGACAATGAAACCCTTGAGATTGGATTACACTTTAAATTAATTAGTTCGTACGCCATGTTGTCCAATCTTTCCTGAGGCAAGAAGTGTTTGTAGCTATTCTGAACAGCCATACTTGAAGGCAGGGTGAGTAGCCTGTCATCATAGAGAGAGGCAAGGCGCGATATTCCTTCAAATGTATCCCCCCAATTCCAAAATTGTAAAGGTGAAGGAGGGAGTTTCAGATCCTGTTTGACCATCCGTTCAAGCACATACAAGCACTGTGGCTGACAACCTCTTCAAAGATCACCGAAACCACCTCAAGAATCATTTGAACCACCTTAAAACCTCCTAAACCCTCCCAAGGAACCACTCACAAAACACAAGAACCAATCAAACCTCATCAAGGACACTGGAACCACGTCAAGAACATCTAAAGCATCTAGAAGGACCACTGCAGCTTCCCTGGAAACTTTGTCAAAGACATATTTTACATTTTGCCAGATGAGAATAGCCCTTCCATGTTGAATTGTGGAACAATGGAAACCTTACAATCCTCAAGGGCCATTTGGACTTCCTTGACAACCCCTAGAATCTGTTGAAGGATTTAAACTGCCTCAAGGACCCCTAGAACATCCTGAAGGATTATTTGAGCTTCCTCAATGACCCCTTAAACCTTTACAAACTATATCTCCAGTCTCCAAAGGTCAGACAGTGCTGTCTTGGCCCTGTCTGACCTTTTTTTCCAGTGTCAGTGTTTCAGTGTCCATCAACACCACACTCAAACATCCAGTGATTTTATGCTGTAGTATTTTTAACTGTACTTCAGTTTAGTCATTAATGTGAACATATGACAGACTTAATTATATCTAGCCTGTAGTGTGGAAATCGGACACAGTTCCTCTTTCCTCTATGATCAGTATGAATTGGAGAGATCTTTCCGTGTGTGTGTGCGTGTGTGTGTGTGTGATGAATAGTGTAGTGACAGAGTCATCTTAATTCTGTCCTTCTGTCCCCTGAGATCTGGTTACAACACTTACACACATACACACACACAGTAACCCTTCTCTCTTACAGTAAGTTGCTGTTCTAAGAAGCTGCTATAAATACTGATATACATCTGCGGCTGCATCTGCGACTGCATTCACACCGAAGCAGTCTGTAAACTAGCATGAAAAACATCCAACAACTTAGTAACAAGCCAGCCAGTTTTATTTCAGGCTGTCGGTGATTTGTCAGGAGATTTGTGAAAGGCATTGTTAACTGTAAACAAACTAACATTCATAGCTAAAAGCGTCTTCACTTAGTGTCTAAGTCCTGAGATTCAAACTAGAACTGAACCGTTTGGACCAGCCTGACACTAAACTGAGCATTTTTAGAACTGAATCTGACTGGTTTAAACTTGTCTGGTACTGGAAATTAACTGGTTTATATCAGTCAGACTGGTAATAGTTTATCCATGATCCAAATATCACTTACTGTTAATTGACTGATTGTTTGAATGTAGCTTACTATATTAACCTCATGGTTCTACAATATAAAACTCATATTTTAACTAAGACATCCTTTCACATCTTGACTACTGTAGGTCAACAGCTAGAGTGGCCTGCTGATTGAAAATGCACATTTCATTGTAAAAGAGCCTATATCTCCAACTTTAGCAAGAAGTGCTGCAGGCTGGACAGAAGAGACAGAGAAGGAGAGCAGAATGAGAGACTGGAGAGACTGGAAGGATAAACAGAGGATGACAAATGTGACACACAGTTAATAAGCTGCGATAGCTTCCTCACTCCGGCTTTCTGCTCCCAGTCAAGATGGCTTGCTATTGGTCAATTGAGCAAATTTGCCTGTCAAAGTTCACCAAACTTGTACTTGACACAAATCCTTGTGGATTTACTTCGCCCCTGTGAGCAAATCCACATATTACTGCAATTCAATTGTAATGAAGTGATTTTGCAGCAAAATGACCATTTCACAGTTGAAAACGCCGTAAACGATCTGAGCTTTTGATGCAGCGTTTGCTGACATCAGCAAGCACTGAGATTAAATGGTCTATAAATCTATTCTAAACCCTTTCTAATTCTTATCATTCAGCAGTCAGATTTATGATTCTGGCTGCACTCAGGGTTATCACTGGCATTCACACCTCTCTCTCACACATACATACACACACACACACACACACACAGTCAGTTCTGTTTGGAATCTTATATGATGAAATCTCACACAGTGTTCTGCTGTACTGCTAACCTCCTGTAATTGATCTTAAAAGGCACGTCAAATATTTTTTGACACTGGGGAGGGACTTATGTTTTTTATTTTGGCTTAGGGGAGGGACATTTAAGGGACTTTAAATGGTGCATTTTTTCTTTTCAAAATATGTGTTGGTGTGTGTGTGTGGTGACGGGACTGACAAAACGTTTCTGAGGAAATAAACCATCCAAACCTGCCTATTCAGTTTGTGTTGGAATGTGAAGGGTTAAATGAAAGAAGCCTCTTTGTCAGCCTATCAGAATTTTGCTCCTCCACAGTTTCTGGGAAGAAAATGCTGCTTTCAGCTGTGATTGGTGGTCCAGATGTAATTTTGCAGAGGGCCAAGCAATTCAAATCACAGTAAAATTGACCAATCACAACCATATCTTCCCTCTAAATGGGCGGGCTTTGTTGTCACTACTTTATGACAAGTTCAGCCTGCTGTGTGCTGTGGATGAGTCGCACCATTACCACACTGGTACAGTGTAGGCAGAGTCTGCACACCATCTGACTGTTATCATAGCCAGCAGATATGCCAGATCCACCGTCAAATTTCAGCGGCAAGAGCTAACATCACCACAACCACATGGCCCATACAAACACAAACAAGTCAATAAGACAGAGAACTGATGAATGTCATTCAGGCTAAAATCATATTATGAACATTACTGTCCATGCACGCAACCCTGTAGGTCAACATTGTTGTTTGTTTTGTCAGCTGACAATATGTGGTTGCTGCTGCTGGCTGACAGATTACATAGATTATAGACTGTGTGTGTGTGTGTGTAGGCTTATTAAATTTTGTTGTTTTTGTGTGGTAGGAGGGTGGCTCTCACCATATTCTGCTGAAGTGCACACAGCTTGTGTGATGATGTGATTATTTGTAAGGAGTATTTTGCATTTTGCTTAAGAAATCAGTTGTTTGTTTTGGTGATAACTCTCACTCCCTCCATGCTGTTTGATCGTTACAGCTGGACTAAGTTAGCGTCTTACTTTTGTTTCAGAGCTGGAATTGTCAGATTTTACTTCCGCAGTACTATAGGAGAGGACACAGTACGTTGAGTTAGTAGCTTACTTTTTTTCTGACGAGGGAGGGGGGAATCAGAGGATCACGGTTTAAGGGTCACGGTGCACTATTAACCGTAATGGTTGAAAAAGGTCAGCCTTTGCTTTTTATTTTCTCCAATACTACCTACCTTTGGTGTGAATATAATAAAATATGGTTATTTATGGTGGAGGGAGGGTCATGCATTTTCCCCCAGTCACTCAGGGAGGCTCATGGAAAAATATTTGTAGCTCTGGGGAGGGTCAAGAAAAAAAAAACCAAAACGAAGTCACACCCCAGCAACCCCCTCCCTCTGATAAATAACGAACAGTCCCTAAGGAGCATGGCTGATATTTAATCACTCACACCCCTTAACATGTAAATGCGGATGGGACTGATTAAGTTGCAAACTGACACACAGAACATCTCTGGTGTTTCCAGCATGTGGAAAACCTTGTAGTAATTTTGTAAAATTTGTAGTGACTAAGATAGAAGATACATTAAAGGAATAAAAGACAGAAAAAAGAGAGGGGTAAACTTAGAAGCAAAAACTAAATAATGGTAATACACACACACACACACACACACACACACACACACACACACACACACACACACACACACACACACACACACACACACACAGAGTACCAGGTAGGTGTAATTAAAATAAAGCTAGCACATAGCAACCAGCTGGCCAATAGGAACTCATCTTTCAACTGCGCTGTGCACTTCTTGTTTGTGTGTGTGTGTGTGTGTGTGTGTGTGTGTGTTGAAGTAGATATCTAAGTTTGTCAGTTATTCAGTGTGTTTCTGAATGACTGAGACACTGTATGTCTTGCAGCAGGCATGAAGTAAGTTAATCAATGTGGGTCTTACAATTGTTACAGCGTTAGCACAAACAGGTCAGTATATCATACTGTGGTATTACAGCTTTAATATATATGTAAGCTATAATGTAAGCAGAGAAAACACATGGTTTCTTCATATCATAATATACTATAATCAATTTTAAAATTTTGGTCAGTTAAATTCTAGATGAGGTCAGGTTCAGTGAGTTATGCTGTAGGCCTCTTTCACAGCAGACATTAAGACTTGTCATTCCATGAAAAGCCCAGGCATTATTTACACTGTAAATGCATTGCAATGCATTTCCATTTTTTATGCACAAATTGAAAATGCAAATAAAAACAATTGTACACTTGAATAGAACGGAACCATCATAAATGTTATTAGTAACACCTGGGCTTCCTACTATGACAAGTCAGAATGTCTGCTGTGAAAAAGATTTTCGTCTATGCTGGTTTACTGACGTTGCTCTCTGAAACACAATCTGTAGAAAAGCATTGACGTCATCTGTTAGTCTCTGTTAGACCTCTGTTTATAACAAACTGTTATAAAACTCCAGTAACAGAAATCCAGATAGACTTATTTGGGATTTGGGAGTGATAGTGCTGCATAAAAGTACATCATGGAGAGAAAATGAAAATCTGTTGTATGTAACAGTGTTTTACATCTGGGGTCTCTGAGACCACAAACTGAAATAGCGCATAATTTGAGGCAGACTCCTGAAACATGTCATCAGTTCAAAATTAGGTTTATAAACAGTTCTCATTAAGTCATGTGGACTGACTTATTCATTGGACAGTTCTGGTGATGTCATCTAGCATCATCAGAGCTACATGAACCCATGTGGGTAAATCAAATCCCATACAGTGACATGCTTCACTTTCCTGAACCTGATGTGTTTATTTATCTTCTCTGCTGTCACAAAGAGATCGCAAAGAAATAAGTGATTATGAACATTAATTGCTCTAAAATGAAATAATGATGAACAGGTAGAAACCGGTCTTATACTGTAATGTCACTTTTTAAAGACTAAAATACACAAAACACTTCTGTTTTAACTCTTTTTCACTTTCTAATGTGTCAGAGAAAATCCCCGCCCCTCACATGCTGATATACACATGTTCCATGGTAGCACCTTACATAATGATAGAGATCGCTTATCCACAACTCTTCCTGAGCCGTTGAGTCATGATCAGCAGGTGGATTCAATAGTAGTTTTAGGATTCAATAGTAGTTGCTAAAATCACATATCTACTCTCACACAGTTCTGCTTTGCTTTCACACCACAAACAAACCACGGCTGTTCAATTGGAAGCAGACTGAGACCCTCAAATGGTTTCTTGCACCAGAGTTCTACTGACAACTTTCACACTAGTCTAAATGAACAGAACCAAACAGGTTAGGTGTGAAAGCAGCCTTGTACTTTATACCTTTGTAGTGACATAGAACAGTGCTTGCACTGTTGACCAGACCTTCGTTTGATCTTCTGTTCGTATGATTTTATCAGTTTCTAACTTTGAGAACAAACATGCAGGGAGATGCAGAGCTTCAATGCAAGTCCATCAAAATGAAACTCCTCTTCAGTACACCATGTGTTATTCACCAAACGTTTTTTGCTATTGGTGTTTGAGGCTGTATCTGATTTTCGGTCCATTGATATACAGTCCATTGATCAATTTGAGAATTACCATCATCCTTTAAAAAAAACAAAACATAATACAATTTTTCCACTCATACAGTACACTACAAAACAGTACAGAACATTTTCCCAAGAGAAATATAAATGACTTATTACAACAATCTTTTCAGAATATTCACTAGCAAATACAATCTTTGAATTTTAATCTTTGAAAAAAGGTTGACTATAACTTTAGTACAAAGCAACCTATTTTAAAAAAAACACGGTATACTCAAATCTCTTCCATCCATTGATACTGAATAACCCTAACTTAAGTTCAGAGTTTGTTGAATACCCCATGGCGAGAAGAATTGTGCAACGTGTTTCAGTTTTGATATGATTTTAACTAATGCCTGCCAGCCAATCAGAAAGGAGTGTTGTCTGTGATATTAACATCAGTATATCATCAACTGGGCTGCTTCATTATGTCATCATCCAACTCAGCAGAGGAAAGAGAAACATCTAGTGCTGTTAATCAGACTGTAAAGTGATTAGAACTGATGGAGTTAAAGGGAAACTGACAGCAGCAGAACATTTTCTCACACACAGACAGGAAGTGACGGAGGTTGAGGATGAGGAAGAGGAAGATGATTAATTTATTTATTTTAATTATAGGTCCCTACCTGATCCAGATGTCTTTTTTCCTTTATCTTGGTCCAAACTTTTCTTTTTTTCTTTTCAACTGTTTCTTAACTTTCTATCTATTGTACTGCACTCTACTGTAATCTATTCCATCGTCTACTGTACTCTGCTGTGCTCTGTCCGTCCGTGTTGCTCTGCTCTCGTCTTTTACGAACCAAAGAGCAACAGCCAAACACACCCACCACTCACTCTGTGCGCGTGTGTGTGTGTGTTTGTGTGACCGAGAGAGAGAGAGTGTGTATCAGGTGACTGGAGCAAGAGAGGCATGTGTCATCGCTATTTGAACCCCCGAACCCTCAGCACCAGGTGTGTGTTTCTGTGTGTGTGTGTGTGTGTGTGTGTGTGTGTGTGTGTGTTACTTCTTAATCCCCTGCTGCCATTTCCTCCAGAGAGGAGAAACTCTATCTCCTGGGACGAGAGAGAGAGAGACAGAGAAACATGCAGAGAAAGAGAAGCAGACAGAGAAAGAGACAGAGGGAGAGGGAGAGGGAGAGAGAAGTCGACCACACACACTACTTACAGATTATATTGAAGAATTAAAGATTAAATTACCCTACTGCAGTCACTGCTTTATGTGTGTGTGTGTGTGTGTGTGATGAGATCAGAGAGCAGTTGTTGTTGGTTCACACAGTCTCCTGTTACACAGAGGACAGTGTGTGTGTGACACAAAACCAGCTGGTCCACAGTTAATATAATACACATTAAAAATAAATAGCAAAGTGAGACATCAGATGTTTGAGTTGTTCACTGGTGGCAGGAACTAACCTCAGTGTAACTGACCTGCAGTACAGGCATCAGTATGCCTCAAATCAAGTGCTCATCAGGTGGTCGACCAGGATCTGAAACACTGTCTCATTCCCACACCTTTCAGATGTCAGCTTGGCAACAATTTTTGTAACTTTCCAAAACCATCGATCATGCCCACTTTACACAGCCATTGACTTGGTGTGTGGAGGTCAGAAAGTTAGCAGGCTTTGAACATCTTTTGCAAACTTGCAGAAATATTGTCCAAAAGTGTGTGCCAATGCCCTATTACTAGATTGTCTGCTTTGCATGGCTTGAATAGGTATATTTATAAGTATTTTATTAACAATGTGGAATTAATATTTTTAGCCATATTGGAAGCATGGCTAAAGGGATGGCAATGTTGATCATATGTCGGTCATATCTCAACAACTACAGGATAGATTGCCATGAAATTTTGTATGAATTGAATCCTGGTCCACAGGGGATAAATCCTACAGACTTTGGTGATCGTTTGATCACCACAATGAGGTTGACATTTGTGGTTCAGAGTGAAATGTCTTGGTAACTATTTGATGAATTGCCATGAAATTTTCTATACATGTTCAAGGTTCCTAGAGGATAAATTCTATCCTCTTTTTTTAAACTTTGGACAGAGCCAGGCTAGCTGCTTCCAGTCTTTCTGTTAAGCTAGGCTAATCATGTCCTGACTCCAGCTCCATACTTAACAGTGTTGTGTATCGTTGAGTCTTACTGTGAGTATGGATGATACAGATGTGTACTTTTTGTTATTGAAGTATTGTAAGCATAGTTATTTGGCCCCAGGAAGAGTAGCTACTGTTACAATACAGTAACTAATGGGGAACTAAATAAACAAACACACAGTCAATCTCACTCTCAGAAAGAAAGGACATATAAATTTATAAATTTAGTACTTATTATGTCCCAAAATGTAGAACTTTGAATAAAGAAATCGTCCATCAGCTCCATCAGCCCTGACTTTCTACACATGTGTGTCACTAACGAAGTGATGTGGGTACAATTGGGCCCACTCTTGCCCATGAACATCAATACAGCGACATAATCCCTCACTGGCTTCCCACTGCAGAAAACGCTGCAGCTAAAATCACTGCAGCTGGAGATGAAGCCTGGAAGAATGCAGCATATTAATACACCAGTGATCCTAGTGGGAGGAGAACCTGTCTTACTACCTTCATCTGCATCTTAAACATTCCTTATCCACAGAAAGGGAGTGCGGTAGAGCGACATAGACGGAGTGCGCTTTTGCTGACAGCAGCATTAGACATCATGCTGCATTATTATTATGCAGAGAAACACACACATTAGCATAACAAGAATGTGTGTGTAAGTAGGTCACGTTCAGATCCTTCTACATCCAAAATAACACACACACACACACACACACACACACATACATACACACACATACACACAGCAGACCAGTCAGGAAAATAAAAGGAGACAGGGGAACTAAAGTCTGAGGGACTCAGAAGAAAACAGTAGAAACAAACAGAAAGTGCATAGAACAGCTTAATCACCTGCAGCAGAACTTTCCTTAGAATCAAATTAAGATTGTAGGTATATGTACAAGTATTGGACAGAACCAACAACATACTAGTAACTTAGCTATTATTCAAGCCATACCAGTAGTGGAGTTAAAAATGTAATGTTAGTCCTGAGGGTGGCGGTAGAGGAAAGGTCATAGCATCATTAGAATTTAAACAGTTCCTCCTCTGTGCAGCTGGAATAGGATCAGGAAATTTCATGGAAATCTGATCAGTTGATTATGAGATATCTCTCGCCCTGGAACTTTATTGTATGGCAAGAAGTTCAGGTTCCACCTACAGATGGAAAAAAATATTGAACACTGGAGACTTCTTTAAAAGAATTTATAACATAATGTTCAACATACTGGGCCTAGCAAAACAATGGAAGCACCACAAAACAAAGGACTTTTCCTGAGAAATGACCAGCTGTGTTTCTTTATCTCATCTGTCACTTTTGTCAAATATTAATCTAAGAGGAATTTTCATTTTTGGCAGCACCTGTGCATGGTTCTGACTGAATGAGGCTACAGAGTAACTACAACACTGAACAACCCAGCAACTGCAACCAGAATGGGAAACTGGGAGCTCTACAAGTGCAACCATTGAACAACCAGAGACAACAGAGCCTACATTTATCAATTTCAAGAACTCTTTTGGTTTCATATGAGTCCGTTTGGAGCAAAACAAAAAGCATCTAGTGAAGGATGAAGCTCAGGTTTAAACTACAGAAATAAAATCAGACACACACTGGACAGGGGAATCCATTGTGTGTGTGTGTGTGTGTGTGTGTATGAGAGACACACACACACACATACACACTGCACTGTGGTGGTGATGAGCAGCAGTGTGTGGGTAATCACAGAAGTCACGCTATATATAATGAGAGGAATGTCAGGCAGACGGATGATAGTAACAGATTCAGTGGACTGATTGTAGCCGTTATTTCCTCCTAAAATGAGAGACAGTTTCTTCCAGGACTCTTCTAGAAGTTCTCTGTGTAAGAGGAACCAGAGTCTATAATGTTCATTTAGCTATTGATATTCCTTTAAAAGGTCCTCCTCTGTGTGAGCAGAGGCAGTCATATCCAGGTCGAGCGTACTAAAGAAGATCATCACACTTAGGAGTGAGCAAATAGAGCAAGAGAAACTGCAGCGTGGCGTAGTGAGTAAAGCAGAGAATTTAAAGCAAAATTCTCTGTTTTTCAGACTATCCATCCACAGTAGATTCATTTCCATCCACCTGGTTTTATGCACATGTGGAAACAAAAGTCTAAATTATGCTCATTTTGTTGAGGTAGAAAGTTGGCATACTGAAAAAGAGAAGAGAGGATGAAGGCTGATAGGAAACAAACTTTTAGCCATGACTCTAGTGATGGTCAGTTTCAGTTGGTCCAATTGAATTTTTTGTACAGACATTCATGGTCTGGCGGATGAATCCTGATGACTTTGGTGATCATCTGACTTTTCCTCTAGCGTCACCATGAAGTTCACATTTCTACCTTTGGGTGAAATGTCTACTCAGTGTCAACTGTTGGATCGATTGCAATGACATGTGTTACAGACATTCATGTTTCTGACAGGATGAATTCTAATAACTCTGATGATCCTTTGACTTCCTCTTCATCTAGCACCATCATCATGTCACCAAATAACTGCAAAACCTATGATATTCCCATCAGCTTCAGCTGTACTTTGTGTTTAGTGCTAATTAGTAAATGTTATAATTCCAACATGCAAAACTAATTTGGTGAACATATTAAACACTATACCTGCTATACATGTTAGTATTGTCATTGAGAGCATGTTAGCATGCTAGTGTTGGCATTTGGCTCAAAGCACCACTGAGCAGCTAGACTCCTAGTTTTGCTGTAATACACCTTGACGTTGTCGTACCCAGTTCAAATCCAGACAGGCGCCCTTGTTGCATGTCACCTTGTTGCATTTCTCTAGCAGCAGATAAACTCCTACAATCATCACAGGATGCACACATGGTTCAGAGGAGACAAATTTATTCATTGGAAAATTACTGCAGCTCCATTTTTGATGTCATCTTGTCATGCCCTCTGGAACATGTTTACAACATTTGAAATTCAGACAATACCATCATCAAACACTAAAGCTAACTCTAATTTTAATTTTAATACAAAACGTCAAATCCTGTAACACTATTATTAATTGTGTAAAATCAGCTTCCATCGTCTTTTCTTCATAAATAGCACAACTTTTATACCTCAGCCAAGAGAAAACACTATTCCAGAGATATTCCAGCTTTTATTTATAATCTCTGCTGTTTCCATTCAAAGTTTTTTATGGAAAAAAACATATAGATAGAGATGTACTTATTGATTGATGACACTACCTGTAATAACACTACAACAAAGTAGAAAACAGTTCCTGAAAATGAGTCAGTAAAGTTGTAATGCTGTCCTAAAATAATTATAATCACCCAATGACCAGCTCATTCTGTCCCTAAGACAATGACATGTTTCACAGTGGAAGGACCATTTTTAGACTGAACACGTGCTGAGCAGACAGACTGCAACCTCAGTTCAAGGTTTAAGTCCAGGTCATGACCCCCAGTTCATGTTGTCTCCAGTCTCCCCCCAAAATCAACACACACATAATACACATCTGTATGCAAACACGTATGTATATTAAAAAGGCCAGGCACAAAAAAAGACATCAATACTTAAAAATCAGAGCAGCTAAATGTGGAGCTCAAACAGAAATAGGCAGAATAAGGATTTCCTACCTCGACTCGGGAAACTACTCCACATCATCGACAGGGAGACAGCTGTCTCACCCCCTCCTCCTCCTCCCTCCCCCCACTATCATCTGCTCCTCCGATAACAAAAAGCCACGAAGAGAAAACCCGAATGAAACCGCGGAGAATCACCGTCTGTCTGTGTGAACACAGAGAGACACGTGTGTGTGTGTGTGTGTGTGTGTGTGTGTGTGTGTGTGTGAAAGAGAGGAGAGAGGAGGGCGACCGACACACAGCGAGAAAGAGACAGTGTACAGTGTTTGTGAATCACTGAGGTGATGATATTCAGGGTGAGCGGAGATGACAGCCCCTCTGTCTCAATGGAAATCCCTCTTTCTCTGTCTCCCTGTCTCTGTGTGGCTCACTTGCTCTCAGCCAGTTCAAGCCATCGTGAGGAGGAGAGGAAAGGAGAGGAGCAGAGCAGAGGAGGCGATGAGGAGAGAGGAGAGGAGAGGAGGGGAGAGGAGGGGAGAGGAGGATACAAGCTTTTAGCTCTTTTATCCAGAAGGAAACAAAAACAAAAGAATACAGAACGCCTAAAGACATAAACAACAAATTAATAAATCAACAAATAACTCAACAACAGAACGAATAAGGGGAAAAAGAGAACGAATTAAAGGAAGAAAAATAAAAAATAGAAAGGAAGCAAGCAAGTGAAGTAACTATTAATGAAAAGCAAGAAAACAAAATAACTATCAAACAGGATGGAAAGAGCAAAACATCAGTAACTGGTACGTCATCTACTAGTCCTACTACTCTTTCTAGTCCTTTCTAGTCCAGGTTACTGCTCCCACCAGTCCAAGCACTTATCTACTAGTCATCAGTTGTCCAGCAGTTTAACTAGACCTTGATTAGTCCTACCAGTCCTCTAGTTCCACTAGTCCTACCAGTTTTCTATTAGACCATGACTAGTTCTATCAGTCCTCTACTCTACTAGTTCTGTCAGCTGCCTATCCTATTGGTTGTCTACTAGTTCTCTAGTCCTCTTCTAGTTCTGTTAGTCCTACTAGATCTCTACTCCTAGTCTGATCAGTCATCTGCCCATTCTGCTGGTCCTTCCATTTCTCCACTAGTCATGCTAGTCCTACCAGGCCTCTACCATTTGTAGTCCTCTATCTTGCCTTCTACCAGTCTCCTGCTGTTAACAGCTCCAGTCCTACATACTGTTGAACCCTCATGAAGCCGACATGGACATGAGGTCATGTCGGCATCACAGGTTCAAATCTGGTCATATACACCCACTCAGCCCCCACCTCCCTCCTTCCCCCCTGAGCCTACTGTCACCACCGTACAGCACTATGAGTGTGTGAATCTGTCAGCAGGGCTATTCATACACTGCTGAATACTTCAACGCAAGACCACACTTCAACACTTGCTTGGTCTGTCTATCTCTCTCTCTCTCGCGAGCATATATACACACACACACACTGCTGTAATATGTGTCTATTAATAACTGTTTATTTCTCAGCTATCAGCAGGACAACATGCTGACAAGCGTGTGCACACACACACACACACACACACACACGCCAGTCACGGTGAGCTGATTTTGACATTTCCACTAGAAACATTCAATCAGGAACACTGAGGTCCTCATTAAAAGACAACTTTATCATTTACAGTATAGTATGAAACTAATCTTCAGAACTCAGCAACAACTCTGCCCACACTGAATATTGAAAACTAAGTGTTACACTATCACTCAGGAGATTAGACCTAACCATATTATAACTAAAGAAAAAGAAAAATTCATCACTTATTAGAATGATATTACACGCTCACACCACAAACTAGAAACATATTTGGCCCTAAACAGACAGTATACTGTGGCAGACTACCTAACCACAGTAACTGATAAGATCCTGAGAAAGACAATGACAATGTACAGACTGAGTCTGGCAATAGAGAAGGCAGACCTGGCTGCCCAGAGAGGATGTCATGTCATTGTAATGACAGAATTACACAGTGTCAAAACTACAGAAATATTAGGGAGGAATTCTTTCCAAAATTTGAAAAAATTCTGAAGTATGACAGAAAGGGAGAAATGAAAGAAGTGTGCAGTGTTGGCTTCCTGCCACAACAAAAGAGACAACCAGACACAGACATATAGACAGGGAGACATTTATAAATATACTTGTACTTACCATATTCTAATTACCACCACCATCTCCTTTTTTTGTTTATGTTGTTATTTATAGACTAATGGCTGTCTTGTATTATCCCTACTACTACAGTTTTTCCGAATTGCTAAAACACTAAACTCCATTCTCTGAACCAAATAATTAGTGGCCTGAACCCATTTATTGAATTGATCACTGTTGGCAAAAACTCTAAAAACGTTCTCATTCACTAAAACACATTATGCACAGTGATACACTTGTGATGCATAATGGTAGGACAAAGAGTTTTTCTTGTCATTAAAAGTTACAGATGTATACAGATGTTTCAGTACATCACTTTTTTTTGAGGGGGGGGGGTCCATTACTGTTTTTACTGCAAGTATATTTTTGTAACTGCACGTTCCCTTCTTGTAGAATTGCGAGACTGCCACGTGTGGGTGGAAGGACTCCTATGTTCTCCCAACAGCAAGAGGCTCTCATCGTTGTCATGGTCCTTCAAAACAATGCCATCAGACTGTGTGAAATACAGCACCGAGTTGCTGAAGACAATACAAATTTTGAAGGAATCAACATTGTCAGCCCTTCCACCATTGACCGTGTCCTCTAATGCAACAGGGTGACCATGAAGCAGGTGTATAGAGTACCCTTTGAATGTAACTCAAAAAGGGTCAAAGATCAAAGATTTCAGTATGTGCAAGTAAGTGTGCAACACACATTCAGTGCTGATTGTTTACAGTACAATATTATACTACATACTACTGTCAAGCTGCACTGTATTGTAATGTATGTAAATCAGGAGTGCAGACACTCTACAGTATAGGTCTGTGTTCCTGTAGCACTTACAAAGCTATATCTTGGTGTGGAGTCTTGCCAAGACTAGACCCGGCACACCAGAGGGTTTTTCCCCTTGTTGTCTGGCTAGGGAGAACATTGCCTGTGATGTAGATGAAGTCCTCTGGCCTGACCCCGCACAAAGACATGATGCTGAGGCTGAACATCTCTTTATTTTATTTTATTATCAGTAGATTTTCTTTTGTTATCTATAGAATAATGGATATCTTGTATTAGCCCCGCTAACATCTCTTTATTTTAGTATCAGTAGATTAACACTTGCATTGTTTTTGTCACATTGAGATTGTACCAATACTAATTTGATAACTCATATTACTTATAAGTATTACTATATATATTACTATATCTATATATTATACTATATATTACTATATATACACTTATAGTACTATATATATTATTACTATATATTTATATATTATACTATATTTCATATTTCTTGTATTTAATTTATTTATTTCTATTTATTTTTTATCTATTTTAATCTATTAACTAATATTGTTATTCACATTCTTTTTGTTAATTTCATTCCTTAACATTATCTTTCATGATCGTAATTGTGCTTTGGCAACACATGTCAAATGTCATGCCAATAAAGCCTTTTGAACTGAATTGAACTGAATTGAACAGAATTGAAATGAGAGGAGAGGAGAGGATAAATTTGCACTGAACATGTGGATCATGGGAATTCACTTCTTTCATTAGTGACTGAGTGTGTGTTTGAGTGTGTATGCTGCCTCCTAATGATCACTGCTTGCCACTGAGGAGAAAACACAAACAGTACAAGTCTAGTCAGTGGGAAGAAATACAATATTCTGTGCGTGGGCCCTGTGTCTTCATCATTTCACATCCAGTATGAAGACACTTCACTGCTCCACAGACCTCAGATAACATTTTTGCAGAGAATTATTTTCATTATGAACTTTACTTTTTTGTCTTCCTCCTGTCAGTGTGTTTCTATTTATTCATTCTGAAGGTGCATTTATTGATTGATTTAGTTTTAACCAGTTAACCAGCAGTCTTATATGAACATCATTGATTGAGGAGCTCAGAGATCATGTCCCCCTGCAGCATAACTGTTTGTATTTGCTGTGATGTCATCTGACCTGACTGCTGATAGGCTGCTCAGTCAGCCAGGTCACTGACACACACACACATACATACACACACGCTTGGCCTGGAGGAGCTGAGTTCAGCCCAAAGAGCTTTTCATGGTCGAGCGAGCATCACGTAATGGACAGAGAGAGAGAGAGAGAGAGAGAGAGAGAAAGAGAAAGAGAAAGAGAAAGAGAGAGAGAGAGACAGAGAGAGACATAACAATTCAGACTGAGTGGTGTGTGTGTGTGTGTGTGTGTGTGTGTGTGCGTGTGTGTGTGTGTGTGTGTTGTGTATCCAGCAGAGAGAGATTTAAGTGTGAACTGTAGACTGTACATTGATATGGACACACAGTATGTAATTACAGCGGCTTGCATGTCTGTTTCCCGTCTCTATCATCATCCAACATATTGTAATTAGGTGTTTTTGTGTCTTTTCATCTTGTTTTTGTTAGTTTTGGAACTTTTTAATTTTAACTAACATTAATCAAGTGATGTTGTCTTTTTCTCTTTCTGAGCTCCACCAGTACAACAAACTGGACATTGTATTGAAAGGTGACTCACATAAAGATGCCATCACAGCAGAGTTTGTGAAGACAGATTAAGGTACTAGCACTAAATATAATGTAATCAAAGCAGGCAAAGTTAATGATGTCTTTGAGAAATGTCAGTGTGGTTTCGGAGCAGTGCTGTGTCCCAGTTTAATGACCTGCTGCTGTCTGCTCCACTTTAACTGCTTTACATCTCACAGCACATTCTCTCTCTGTTGACCAGCAGTTTGACTTAAAAAAAAAACTGGGTCTGAAATGCTGAAGATGCTCTGAAACTGTTCCAGTCACATCTGACCATACAACCAAAGAGGGTCAAGCAATGTGAAGAGCTTCAACTGTAATTTCACCAGTAGAGGGCGCTGAAAGTACTTTGAATCCTGCTGCAATGATCAAACCATGAAACATAATTAAAATACTTTTAGACCATCTCATTAAACTGCACTGCTTGAATATAATCATATGCGGTAACATAGAATAATATGGAACTGAACAAATCCTGAGAATACGGGAATATAACACAATTAATTATCTTTACTGATTAACATATTACCTTCATTTTGTTAGCCATGATGTATCAGGAAGAAATGTTTTTAACAGTAAGAGTTGAGCCAACTGTTACATGGGATTTGTCATAGGATATGTTCCAAAAATATAAAAAATTTTGGGGTAAGAAATCTTGATAGAATTGCCACTCATGCGATGTAGCCCGATTCACCCCAATAATTTTTAAATAATTTACACTTACTTCTGGTACAGCTGCTAGGATATGGAGCAACAGATCTTCATGTTAGTAGTTCTCTGACAGAACTCTATTTGCTGTTCTAAACCAATGTCACTTCTTACTCAGGTCATATTTATGCAGTGTTCCTCAGGGCTCCATCTTTGGCCCCTTGCTGTTCTCACTGAATGTTTCCTTTGGGCCAGACCTTTGGGCCTCAAGCTTTCGTTCAATTTATACATGGATGACTCTGAAATTGATCTTCCAATGAAATTCGAGATGATTTGAGATGAAAGGACCATTCCTTTCTTTTAATAAATATTAAAAACATTGCATGTTAAAATTCCCATAAAGTGCTATGAGTGGACTAACATTGTATTAGCCTGGATAACTCAAACCACATACAGCGCAGTCTGTAAATATTCACAAATTTTTTATTGTGTTTTCTCTGTACTCCAGTGCATCATGTTTGAAATGACACAATGATTATGGCATAGAGTGCTAACTTTCAGGTTTATTTCAAGGAAATTTACATCCACGTTAGGTGAAAAGTGTATGGGACTTGTAGTCATGCCATTGTCTTCCTGCACTGTATAAAAGTATAAAAGTGGCAAAGAGTCCTACACTGTTCACCCAGTGCTGAATCTGGGAACAGAGTTATTGCTTCATTTCAAATCCAATGTTCTGGAGTATAGACAATACAATGAAAAATGTATTAGTGACATTCTTACAGATGCACTGTATAAAGAGTTAGGCCCTGGAAGTCACAGTAACAACTACAACAACAACAAGAGGAAAGCAGGAATAAAAGAAAGGAGAGCAAGTCTGAACATTCAGAAACAGTAAGCATCTGTGTCAAAATGACAGAGGGTTTTATTGAGCTATGAGGTAGATGACAGTTTGTAAACATGACTGACAGGTGTTAGGGTGGAGCTAACCCACACAGAGGCTGAGTATAAAACTGTAATGCTGATGTGAGTTAATGCAGGGTAGGTTTATCCATTTAGATGTCAATCTGAGATCCAACACAACATACACGCACGCATGCACGCACACATACACACACACATGCACGCACACATGCAAGCACGCAAGCACGCATGCATGCATGCACACACACACAAACTCTGACCTCTCCCAGGAGGCAGCAGCTGTTGATGATGGATGAGCCAAAGTCACTCTCACTCAGCAGACAGACAGTCGGACTTTATGTCCTGTTTAGCTCTTAATGTCCCTCTGGTTACCATGACAGCCTCCTCATCCTTCTGTCGTCTTGTTTGGACTAGAAACACTGACTTGTTATGACCTTGTGGCAGCCATATATAATATACATGCATGTCAGGTGTAGTCTTTGGCAGTGTGTTCAAGTGCAACTTTTAACAGAAGACGCAGAAAGTTTTCTCTCTCAACAATAGTAGTAACAGTAACAATTGCAGTAGCAGTAGTAGCACTGATCCTACCTGCAGTCGTGCTGGGTGGAGCACTGAGGCCAGGGCTGAGGCCTGGGGTTGGAGTTAGTCCTACAGGCTGGGGAAGAGACCTGGACTGACCCCCTGCTAGAATCAAAGACAGCAAGTAGAAGACATTAAAGCTGGAATGATTAGTCAATCGAATGAAAATTAATCTGCAACGATTTGCATGCCAAACATGCTGGTTACAGGTTCTCAAATGTAAGAAATTGCTGCTTTTCTTCGTATTACATCATAGTAAATTGAATATTTTGGGGTTTTGGCCAGACAAATCAAAACATTTAATGACGTCACCTTATGCTTTTTTTTTTTTTAGTTTTTTAAATGTTTAATCCACCTAACATTTAATCAATTATTAAAAAAAATAAATCAGCACATTGATCAATAATGAAAATAATCATTAGTTGCAGCCCTAGAACATATGAAAGGAGCTGGCGGCAACAAATTGTGCATTCATCTGCTGGTGGGAAGGTTATTGCAACTACTACTCCTGTTACTACTACTGCTACTGCTAGTTCTACTAGTACTGCTCCTGCTAATGCTACTGGTCAACCCAGTCTCACGGCAGTTCATGAAATAGTCATGAAATTTAATCTATAGATTCATGTACACTGACACGAATTTCCCTTTTTTTTCGTAACACTCAGCACGACTTTTAAACTGATGTATTTTAATTGGAAGTATCTTTCATGCCTGCCTCACTTTTTTTTTTTCTGTTAATCAGGACTCGGGAGCACAGAAGCTGTATTGTTTTTCCATTTGTCATTCATTTTTTAACTACAACAGCTACATTACTCAACATTTAATCACAAGATTTTATCCTTGTATTTATTTATTGTCCCATGTCTGCAGCTCCTTTTGTTGCTGAATCATAAGCCTTCAAACATGCACCAAGGTCAAGGTTCAAAGGTCAGTATTTCAAAGCAGGAGCTAAGAATATTCATACAAACAAATGTTACTCTCCAGGTCGAGACCTTTTCAACGATGTATTTGGTTTAGCTCTACAACAAAGTTTTAATTTTCTAATTTAATGAACACAAGCCATCCCGGGCCTAGTTTCAGAGAGTACTTTGAAGGCCCAACATATAAAAGTTTTTTGTTTTTCCTTTTTAGTGGAAATAGTGACCAAAATGAGTCACCTTCAGAGATTACAATACTGCTGACAATCTAGGGCATTACTACAGGCTGGGAGGAAGGCCTGAAGTGCTTGGGTTAGGTTGAGGGCTGAAAAGACCAACCCATTCTCATTCCCAAGTCATCAAATACCGACGCACGCATAGGTCACTATTTACACAACCCTGAAGATTTTTTGTATCTTTATGATTCTTGGCTTTGGGATTTTATGTCAGCATGACATACAGTAGTCCATTTAATCAGAATCTGTTTTATTAGCCAATGCAAGCATACAAAGAATGTGTCTTGGTGACACACAGAACACAGAAGAATAAAATAGACAAAAGTAAGGTTATAATAATAATAATGAAATAAACAAAGTAATATTGCAATTAAATTGAATTTTTAAAATCTATTTGGGATAAATGGGATATAAAACTTGAAATGAAATATTGACTGTACAAAGGAAATATGCTTTGGAGTGCTTTATTGGCTGACGTGGCTCAATATTAATTGAGGAAGACTATGTTTTAAGAAAGATGATTTCATATTAAATATCCTCAGCCACATATTCTTGGAAATATAAAATTGAATCAGCAACTTCACATTTTACAATCACAGGCTATAAAACACCTTTTCTTAACAGAGACTGTGGTGTTTGGATTTGGGTTGCGGCTGACTGGTGGCTATTTGAAATGGAATGAATGCGCCAAGTCCGCCCACAACACAATGCACTTCCTTAGCCTACCGCTATCAAAAACAGATAAAAAGAACTTTACTTCTCAGAATCAGAGAGGAGAGAGGAGAAATAATTAAAACTGATGGCCTTAACATTAACCTATCATATTGTTGAGTTATCATGGACACTTTCGTGTTTTTGTGTTGAGAAATGTTAAAGATATCATTAAAAGAAAACCTTAACATGGTGAGGAAAATAGGCTACTTCCAGGCGGTGGGCCATTAGCTCTGCCCACCGTACTGACGCGGACCATTGACTGTACTGATAAAATTAAAATAAAGAAGTAAAAACAAGGATAACATCTTCTGATTAAATGTTGAGTAATGTAGCAGTTATAGTTAAAAATGAATAACAAATGAGAAAAAACAATACAGCTTCTGTGCTCCAGAGTCCTGACTGAAAAAAATGTGGTACAGGCACAAAACATACTTCCAATTGAAATACATTAGTTTGAAAATCATGCTGAGTGTCACGAACAAAATGGAAAATTCGTGTTCATGTACACGAATCTATAGATTAAATTTCGTGACTATCTCACGAACTGCTGTGAGATTAGGTTGTTCTGGTGCCACTGCTACAATTGCCGTTACCTCTACTACTGCTACAGTTACCTTGCCACTACTACTGCTGCTGCTACTGCAACTACTAAAACTGCTTATAGTTTTGCTACCGAACCAAACCTAGTGGATCCCAAGAAAGTATCAGGTTTAGTGTTTGTTTCGGGCCTTTTTGCTGCTTAAAGATTCAGGTTCAAGTGGGATTCAAGTCGGATTATTTTCAAATGTAATTGATCAAGAAAGCTCTCTTTTTCTCTCTCACCACGTGTCATGTTGCATGAAGATACCCTACACTGTAAAAAAAAAAAATCGTAAATTCATAGGATTATCCATCCACAAGAATTCCCCATCAAAGTACAGATTTCTTTATGTAAAAAACAAAAAAAAAAAAAAAATTACATTTAAATTACCCTCCTTTAACACCCATTAATGGTATCTTAAGAGCTTACAGCTTTTATTTTATGTGATTATCCAATCTATTTACAGTAAATTCCTGGTAAATGTAGGTTTTATACCGTACAAAAAAATTAGATCATGTGATAATAGATTACAAAAACATAATTTTAATGATCACTACTTTATATAAACATTATTTGACAACACTTACAACCTATTCTCCAATATATTTACAGGCTTTTCCCACATACATTTCCCATTAATGTATGAGGTTAACTTTATATAAACATTATTTTACAGTAATTACAAGCAACTATCCAATATATCTAAATACTTTTCCCATTAATGTATAGGGTTTACTTTATATAAACGTTATTTGACAGTAATTGCAAGCAGCTCCTCAATATATCTACAGATATTTTATTCAGGTAATTTTAATGTATTTCTGCAATATTTTTCATTTTTCTGCAGATTTATACATTCGTTTACATTCTAGAGCTGTTTTATAAGGACAATCTTTATTTATTTTACAGCAGTTGGACTGTAAAAATGCAGACTGTCTACAGTGTATTTTCCAAAAAAAATTCTCCGTAGAACAACCAAAGGTCATATTACGGTAAATGTTTGGCAACTTTTGCTGCCAAATTTTTTATCGTTTTTTTTATGATTTATTTTTTAACATTTTTTACATTAAATTTAAGGTTTTGCTGTAAAAAAAAACAGAAAGTTGCCTTAATTTAACATTCAGAAATAGGATGTGAAAATTTTGTATTTTTACATAGAATTCAATGTAATTTAACACTCCAGACCATTAGACAATTGAATAATCCTGTTAAAAAACTACAGTATTCCATTATATTAATTTACAGATTACAGCCTTTATTTTATGGTTAATATTTTTAAATAAAAATAATTTACTGTGCTTCTATGGCATTTACATTTAATAAGTATAAATATAAAAAAGAAAAAAACCCGTAGGTTCTGTATGGGTGCCCTTCTAGTGAACAAAAAAAAAAAAAAAAAAAAAGGAAAAAGTTAGGTTACCCTAAGTCTAACATTCTGAAGTGCAGAATTGGGTGCCCTTTCAATGAAAAAAGGTGCCCTATAGTGTGCACTGTAGGGGAGAAAAACATTGTGAAGTAGGGGCCCATTTGAATGTAGAGCCCTCTATATTTTTTCATCCCTGCCCCTGAGACAGCCTAAGTTCGCCACTGGTTTCATAACTGCCTTGTAGGCTGATTGCTGAAAACTACAGTAGACAGACAACAGACAATAGTGGTCATTATGTACCTGCTGCCTGCTGTCCTGTCTCTCCAGCCTTGAGCTGTCTCACTCTCCGCAGGTGAGACCGGCCATTGTAGTGCAGCTGGGCCTGAGCAGTAGAGGTCAGCTGGAGGTTACACACCTCACACAGCGAGTAGGCCCCACACTGACCTGGGAAAAACAAGGATGGGTCAGACTGTAGGAGAAAACGACAAGTATGGGTTGGAACAACAGGAGATAACAGAGTTGTGAAGTGGGAGGAGCTGCTTGTTCTAGATGTATTTTTCCCACATTGAATTACCATTTCAGATTTTCTTTTAATAATATTCTAACTGTTCTACAACATAGAAACATGGGACTGTCCCGGATACTGAAATTAACCTATAGGTTTATATTATGGCCTCCAGTTTTAATTATTTCAACTTCATCTCTGTCCATCAGTTTGGCTTGGCAGACGGCTCTAAATACTACAATACCAATGAGCCTCAGCCACTGTTACAATGGAGAAGAAGAGGCCAGTCAGATGTGTGAATCAGAGTTGCTGTGATTTGAAAAACCTTTAATGTTGAACCAAAAGTGAATTCATTTAAGATGCAGATTGAATTTGATTTTCAGTTTTTTCAACAGAGTGATCTACATTAGTGGCTTATAGAACAGAATCTGAAACTCTGTGATTAGATGAAATGCACCTTGGGAATCATAGTTAACTTCTAACTTTATGTTTTTATGGACACAGACTCGACTTTTTTATCAAAGAGCCAGATAAATTCTAATACAGTTGATCATCTTTTGTACTGATGCTTCATGCCCATCTAAGCTTTTAAAGTGCTTTGTGAGTCACCTAACATTGTCTGTGCAGAACATGAACAGGATTTTTACTTCTTGCTTTTTACTGAAATGCCTGCAACAATATACAGAGCATTGGTACTGGAACATTGTTAGTCACCTGGGGATGGAGTCTGCTGGGCAGAGAGACCGATAGCTGTAGGTGTGGGTGTGTCCATCAGCTCCTGACACACCCCTCCAAAAGCAAATATCTGCCCACTCTCCAGGAACTGAGAGGGGCTCAGAGGAGTCTTCATCCCTGAGGAAGAGAAAGAACAAGAGAAACAGGCATAACTGATGATCACTGATGTTGGCCATCCTTAAATTCATTTATAGGTTTTACAGTATTGTAAAACAAGTTAACACCAGTACTTGAAATGGCCACCCATTAATTAAAATTAAGTGACAAATAGGAGTCAAAAGAGGCATTGAAGTCCAAAAGATCTAAAGACGTGGTCACACCTGCATTTAAACAGCGATCAGGGGATTCATTCACAAGGGTGAAAGTATAGTATATCTGCAGGAATTCTGTGCCACCTTCTGGTGTGACTGGGATTTAAGAATGATGATTTGCCAGAGTCAGCAGCTAAAAGACACCATATCTGTCCATAGAAGAAATCACTACAGAACACTGAAACCACTCCAGTGTGACTCAAAGGCGATGTAAAGCAATAGTGATCCAACACAAAAGCACTGCATCCAGTGGAGGTGTAAAGGTGACACTGAACATCCACAAGAAAAAGAAATGATCTAAAAGGAGATACTGAAGGACAGACAGGCAGACAGGCAGGCAGATGGACAGACGGACAGACAGGAGTGAGGTCTGAATGACACCGGATGCAGAGTGTGAAGCATCAAACGCTCACAGGGAGAGTGATGAAGTAATGAGTAAGGGGAGATAGGAAGGATGACATATGTGTGTGTATCCAGTGTACTCTGTGTGTGTGTGTGTAGGTCAGTCCATGACTGTGTCCATCTGTTGTCCTATCAGCTCTGCCAAGTCACATGACTTCCAACAGGACACACACTCATTTTTTTCATATTCAGTTAGCTTGATTGCCATGACCTCTGCACAGAGGCAGGCTTACCATTAGGCAAAGGTTAGCAATTACCATAAGACCCAAGCTACCAAGGGCCCCATAAAACGCCTTATAAACTTATGGTTAAGAAAGTTTTTTTTTACTTTTTCCTAATTAATGATGTCTTTGAATGCCTGCCCTCAATCCCCACTACATATGACTATTCCATGATTTTACTGCACATCTGTAGAAATGATTCAGGAAGACAGTAGCCAACTCATGTAAACAAATGGCCCGGCATGTTGTACAGACAGAATGTTCAGGAACATTTCCTGCAAGGGGTCGTGTGAATGGGAGCAGGGATCGATATTCAGGGAAATCTGTACCGCCAATTTCCTACCTCAGGACCCAGTAGCATTTCAGGGAAAATGTCAGTACAGCTGTGTTGTGAATGAAAGCAGTAACATTGCAGGGACAAGCATGTAAAGGGTTACATCCGTCTGACAAAAGACACTTCATGTGGAGCAAGCTAACCAATCACACGACTCTGCTGAAGATGTATTTGAATCTGCAACTTGTTTACAGTTGCCTTACCAATGTTTTTGCGGGTGATTTGATAACTAACGAGCAATGCAAGTTATTTTGTTTGCAAACAAGCTCCTTTTTTCAAGAATAGCTGGAAAGAACATTGGCACCGGACAAAAACATGTTCCTAAATTAATAATAGACATCTTCCGCCACATACACGTATATACCATGGATGTATAAAAAGAACTGGATACAGCGTTGGAGGCGGGGCCCCGTTCATTCCTATGAAAGTTCAACTTCTTTCGCATAGCTTCCGCCTCTGTGGGACACATAGATCAAGTGCACTAGTGACTTCTGCTGGCCAAGCCGGCTAACTTCCGGTTTAGCCCTCCGGCTAATTTGAATGGGGAGAAAACAATTCAATCATGCGGCTCTTCTAGACTTTCAAAATGTGATCGAACTGAATGGATCAAATTCTGATAGTGAGACCAGTCATTTCGCAGGGGTTGTGATGCTCAAAAAAACTTTACAGACATCTCTTTCGCAATGTAAGTCTATGGGAAAAAAGTCTTTTTGGGCCAGTGTGCATCACGTGACGTTGTAATTACACAGTTTGGCCACTATGTCAGATTGGCTTCACAGCCCAGCACTGTTCCTCGAGCCTTGCCCCATCTTCTTCTTCTTCTGTTGAGTTTTATGGCAGTTGGCATCCATAAGTACTGCATTACCCCCATCTGCTGGAATGTCCAGTGCCCCATCTGTTCCGGTATTGCCATGGCATGCGTGAAAAGGCACTAGATGGAAATGTTCCTGAATGTAGCTGCATGTCTGAACAGTGAAAATCACTAGCGGTGCCTGAAAGGTTAGTAATTTACCAGGAACTATGTGTGAAAGAGCTTAATATCACTAAAGAGCAACAAGAAGCCGCTGCTTGCGCTACTGAATTAACAAAAATGTTAGATTTTTTTTTAAGTACTGTCCTTATCTAAACATATGAAGTGACCCACACAACATACTGTTGAGAAAGGTTATGTTGCAAGGCTGGATTTTTTGTTATTTACATTAATACAAATATCAGTGGGATTTTGGATGAGGTTTTCTCACTTCTAGAACAGAACCTACAATTTCCTTCTTGACTTTGTCCCTCTATTGCTGTTGAGATATTTCAGTCTGAACCAAAGTGGTGGACATTTGGAGGTGGATATTTCTTTGGTTTTCAGACATTTCCTTATTATTAAGCGCCTAGTCGGATATATGAACTTTTAAGAAAAACTGGTTATTACAATAACTCTGATATGACATGGACACAGCATAAGGTTATGTTGTAGTGCTGAGTGATTCCTCTTACTAAACTAAAACTAAGGGAAATGGGTGATTTGTCAGCATGGAAGGTGAAACATTTATCTGATGATCATAAAATAAAGCTATACTATGGCTCCGTTATCCAGGAGACTGCGCTGCTTTCACACATCCTGTCTCTCTCTCATCCAGCTGGTTGTTAGTAGTCAACTTTATGTTCTGCAGACAGCTGGTTAATCTGCCACTGTGATGAATTAGCTTCAAAATGTGCACACACACACAGAGCCAGTTGACGCTGACATCAGCTTTAGCAAGGGAAGGATTAAATATATCTGTTCTATTTAGCTGAGAATTACACACACACACATCCAGGTAAATACATACATACACACACGCTCACTCACACACACGCACAGAGTAAGATGCACACACAAAAAGAGCAAGTCAGTGAACTGAGAATTCAGCATCAAAATGAAATGAAATGTATATTTACCTTTTCTGCTGTAATGTGTGTGTTTGTGTTTGTGTGTGTGTGTGTGTGTGTGTGCGTGTGTGCGTGTTTTTGTGAGTCTAATCCAGGCTGACCAAGCAGTCAGTAATCAGAGAGGCCAGCTGTGGGTTATAATCCCACACACACACACACACACACACACACACACACACACACACACACACACACACACACAGCAGTAAAGCAACAATGTGATTCCTGATTGAAGAGGAAAAACAGAAATATTTCCTTCAGTGTCTGATAAAAGCAGGTCAATGCTTCCACAGCTACCTGAAGAAGTAAATGCTTCCATCTTTAAAGACTGGAAAGAGACTCAATAGAGTGTAAAGGAATACTTCACTGGGTTTCAGCCTCATCTCCATGTCTTTAATCTCAATATATTGCAAACTATAGTCAATGATTATTCTCTGCACCCCTGAAGCAGCCAATCCAGATCTTAGATTGTGCTACAACTTTTAGGAAAAACTGGTAACTACAATAACTCTGATATGACATGGACACAGCATAAGGTTCATTCTACATGACTTCTCTGTGCCACTCAGGTCAGGATTTGGCAACAACCAAATCAGGACAGGGGCTATAGCTGGAGTCTGTGTCTCAACAACACTGTGGCTAATATGTTTGCATGCTAGCATATTTTGTGTCAGTAAATGCCATACACAGTGTTAAGTTACAGAAACACATACTGTACGAAGGAACTGCTCTGCCTGTGTTAGCATGTGTTTCTTTTATTTGATCTTTGGGCCTGCAGCGGAGGCCGACCTAGACAACTAGTCCTTAGGACATTAACCTAAATAGCTACCTAACTGGGTAATTGTAGCATAGAGGAGCCCATTTTATTCTCCATGAAGAACCCAACAGAGCAGTGCTCAGCTGGAGGTTTGTGAATATATGTTCACACCTGCAGAGTTTGGTTCTAGCTCTGGGTTGCCAACTATCACGCATCTGGTGTGTGACACATGCTTTCAACTTCAGTCTCACGTTCTCACACTGCCCAAACAATTCTCAGGCCAAAACACTAGGACAGCAACATAGAGATGAACAGTCAAAGTCTTTTTGGTATAGAGTAATGGTTAAACCAAGTGAATTATTTCTAGTTATACACAGGGCTGTAGTTGAGACTAAACGCCCGTAAACACCATTTACCCACCTCTCAAATTTTGAAATCGCGTTTACGCAAACTCCCCTGGAGCCGCTTTCATGGGACAGACGAATGAATCAGAGTTCAGAGGATCATATATGACACTAACTGACATGTGTGGCATTAAATAATAATGTCAGACAAAGGATCACAAAGTAAGTAGCTAGCAAAAAAGGGAAGCTAAAGTTTTTTAAACTGACATTAATGCTGTTTTAACCACCCAGTTTTAACACCATACAAGTTAAAGTTCTGATTCATGCTCATTTTAAAAGGAAGGCTTTTTATATTTTCAGAATGAATGAAGGAATTAGAAGAGAGGAGACAGAAGCAAGGAAGAATTGCAGGATGTAACGGTGTTGAAAGAAAAACAAGGAGAAAGTAAAGAACTGATTTAAGATTTAAAGAAAAGTTTAAGGAAGAAAGAGAAACACATAGAGGCAGCCCAGGCGTCAGATGATGGAGAGACGTGAACACATTCAAAGCAAGAAAACTGGTAAGGAACTTACAGCTGTATCTAGATGAATTACTGTTCTGGTAAATACTTTTAAAGGCACAATCTGTTATCCAAATGTAAACTAAAGGGCATCCCCACTAACAAAACCTGCTATAAATGGATTTACAGAGCTTTTAATACAGGCCCTAACACTACACAACAGCTCTATCAACATGATGTTTTTATTATGCTGTTAAAAGGCTGTTGATCTCAGTAACTGGACTTTAGTGTTGGTCATGGTGAGAAAAATGATGTTAACCATGCACGCACCCAAGAAGTCACAAAGAACACATCAACTGTCCGTTCAATTACAGCAGGACAGGCATTACAGGCACCTGGTGATTAGATCTCTGAAGCCGAGAGAGGAAACCTTTTTCATAATGTAAAAATGGTATGAGTGAACCAGGTGAAATGAAAGATAACATTTTACTTGAATCGATGATAACTATGCTCACAACAAAACCTTTGCAAGTAAAATCCAATAAGTACTTTATCAAACTACTGCCATCCACTGCCAGTATGTTCTACACAACCACAGCACGCTGGTTAGGATAATACCAGACCAATAAGGGGTATTGATAAAAGTAGTAGTACTGAAAAAATCCTAACAACACCCATCCCTAATTATGATAATGCAGCTAATACACATAATTCACAAGGTTTGCAACAACACATTACATATATAACATGAAGAAAGTCAAGGAAATGTATGCCTCTGCTCATCCCTGTACTGAGGTAAACCTATTTTTAAATCAGATTGTATTGGCTGATTACATATTGTATGTCGTGGGATGAGAAATTAGTAGGCAGATTTACTTCATGGTTAGTGCGGCTCTCCGTCCTGCCAGTGTGGCACCCATGAAAAAAATAGTGAAGAACACTGATGTATATACAGTATTTGGTTGAGTGAGTATGGTCATGTGTAGATTTGGCTATTTTTAGCTGGTTAACCTGGTCCAGCTGACTGGCTAATTTGCTGTCTAGTGTGGCTAATGATGTTAGCAAGTTAACTTTTCCTAAAACTTAAAAATGTCCATTCTTGCAAACAAAAAGCACAATGCTAGTAAGCTAACATTTGCTGTAGTTTACAGTGTGTCTGAGCATACATGTCTCGCTGTTACGCTGATGAAAGCACACACAGTTTAAGGTTGACTGGCTATATGCAAATATACACCCAACGTCACACCTGCTGGTGGATGCCAGGAAGAGTGTTAAGATGATAAAAAAAGATCAATTTCTCACTTTTGGTAACTGATTTTTTTCTTTTAGGAAGGGTAATGCAATAACAAGAAATCTCATAACAGAGCAGATCTATGTTATGGTAAGTACTATGTACTATAATGAATACTATTTGACTGCTATGTATGTCAGCTTTTCAGGAACTAAAAGGCAACTGCAGTGTGTTTTATTGTTCAGAGGGATATGAAAGGCTTGTATGAGCCATTGTTCTGGTCTGAAGAGTCATTTCAGCTCATAGAGGCGTATTACCCTTCAACTTATCTGACAACATAGGAAATCACTAAACCTGGAGATACAAGGTTTTCCATGAGCCATCGTATCTTATCTAATCGTATCTTGCTGTTTGTATGTCAGCGTGTGGACAAACAAGCAGCTGATTGGTCAAAAGCTCTGAATCCTGGTAGTTGCGGTGGGTGTGTGTGTGTGTGTGGGGGGGGGGGGGGGGGGGGGGGGGGGGGCGCACTAATGTATGTCCCTGTTCCCTGAGAGAGACTGTGCACAACATACACACACACACACACACACACTAACCTAAGGGGACGACGGGACAAAGAAACTAATGGAGATGTGAAAAGACAGAGAGAGAGGTCTTAGAGTGGCTGTCTCTCACCCTGAGGCCAGTAGCTGGTAATAACAGTGGTCAAACACACACACACACACACACACACACACACACACACACACACACACAATACAGAGCAGTGGCCTGCAGCAGCAGCGATGCTGAAACTAACTACTAGATACAGTTTGATGTTTGCATGTTCGTCCTGCAGGAATCTGAGATCCTACAATCAAAAGGAAACTCAAGGAAATTCAAACCATCCCCTTAATGTGCAGCTTTGTCAGACATTGATATATTTCAGAAAAAAACATTTTAAATTAGACCAATAATTTTATATTTTTCTCATAAAGTAATTCTTTACAGAACCAACAACAGAAATCCAGGTCAAATAAAATGAAAACTTGACTTTCCCCGATCTGTGGTGCTTTGTTTCTCTTCTCAGGCAGAGCATCTTCTCACAGGCTGTGTATGACCTCCAACGGGCTCAATTCACACTTTTCTAACCTCAAAACCTAAACAGGAGCAGCTCTGACCTGAAACCACTGACTTAACATTGGTTTAATTGAGCTTGTTGGGAGGAAGAAATACCTGACAGGCTGAATTCAGGGCAAAATACTTTAACAGATGGTTCATTTTCCTGGCTCACTCTTCACACACCTCACATTTTCCTTCCAAACCAAAAACTGCTTCATTGTTGTTAAATGGTGATTCTAACCTATAATTAAGCATGTCACAGAGGAAACTACTAAAGATGCCAGCAAATAGATTCTATTATTTTTTTATTAACGGTGCAGTTTATTGATGTAGTGATATACTGTTTGTCTGATGTCTGTGAAACATTATCATGCAGAAACCAATCTTGATTAAATTTAGTATTGATGTATTCCTCTAATTTGTGATATGCGGATGGTTTGTATCTATGGTGACCCAGAGAGCTAAATGCACTGCAACAAATGAAATTGAGAAAACATCTTGACCAATTTGACATCACATATGCAGCATAACAAAATGCACTGCAAATATAGAAAATACAACAAACAAAGAAAACAAACTGCTTAACATCAGTTTCACTCTCACTGAAATTGCTCATTCTAGTTATGAAAACAAACACAATTTTCCTGCTGAGTTGCTGTTTTAAATCCTTAAAATCCATTAAAATTCAAACATCACAATGGCACTAACAACAGCCAGTCTGATGAGATCACATTAATTCATGTTCAGGCTGCAGTGAATCTGAAGAGCTGCAGGAGGCTGAAACCTGAAGACACCTTGGAGGACACATAGGGTGCTTTCCTTTCAGCTAATTATGCTTCCTCCCTTCTTCCAGCCAATGATGGAAAATTGATGGAGGATGTTCCAATCCCTGAAATGTGTCTGAGAAAAGTGAGGAACCACAGGTGTATCCTATGTGAAAGTTTTTTTTTACCGGAGGCCAACAACCCTTTTAATGTGAATCTTGAACGTTTGTGAAAGGCTCAAAAAATGTTCATGTTTATTCATACAATAAAAAATATTACATGTGTTTAATCTGAATCATGAATAAATACTAAAAACATTTTAATAATAAATAAATCTATTAGTGTTGTTTCTATCAGTCACATTCTATGACACCCTGACACCACAATAGATTTATACTCGGTGTTGAAGCAGCAGAATCAGGTGGAAGGTGTTCTTCTTTAAAACTGTTACTTAATTATTTCTACAAATTTGTCAGTTGAGATGCTGTACATCACAAGTAATTGCTGTCTCCTGATGATGCTACAGTGAGCGAGAATGTCCCATTTGGTAAATACAACTCCATCCTCACATCTCTCTCTTGCATCCTCATGGGAGCAGCTATGACTCTAGGAAGAGACACGAATGAGTAGTCATGTTAGCCAAAATGGAAAACATCCATAGAGACAGACAGGTGAAAAAGACAGATTTGCAGACGGTCGAGCCCCTTGTCTGTCTGTTTTCTGGTTGTCATGGAAGCACTGTGTAGTAACACCACAACTGGTGATGTCACTGTGGTCCAACCACTGGGAAACTATGACACACACACACACACACACACACACACACACACACACACACACACACACAATTAGATGAAAAATGATCTGCAGTCTGTTTGTTCATCCTCACTTTTCTGTCCAGGTTGTGTCTAAAAGTTCACTGTCCAATCCTAAGAAAAAAGTTTTTCTTCCAGGAACACTACATAAAACACACACGACTACACCCCACAATTACTCTTGACACATCTACTAAACAAATGATAAAGGGACTGTACTTGTATAGCACCTTTCTAGTCATCCAACCACTTTTAACACTACAAGTCAATTCACCCATTCATATGCTGAATGGGTACAAGGTCCCAACCTGCCCATCAGAGGAAATCTAATCATTCACACACTGATGGCACAGCCAGCAGGAGCAATTTGGGGTTCAGTATCTTGCCCAAGGACACTTCTACATGCGGACTGAAGGAGCCAGGAAACTAACCTCCGATCTTCTGATTAGTGGACAACCTGCTCTACCTCCTGAGCCACAGCCACCACACAGGGCACACAATGGAAATTCCACACAAGCAATGCCCCCTACACACAGACACACACCATATCCACCCACTCAGACATCCACTCACCCACCCACCGGACCTGGAAACCAGGCAGATCAGCAAGCATTACTTCAAGCTCCTACAGTCAGTACACCATAAACACATCATTGACACAGCTATATCTTCACACACATTCGCACCTACAGAACAAACCAGTTTCTACCCCTCCCTAAATCCCAGGCACCCTATAAGCTCTCATTATACTCAGGCCCACGTAGCCCCTTGTCAGAGCAGCTCGCCCTCCATAAACAACAGGAACACACAGGCACACATACATCACCAACAGCCCCACTTCTGTACCCCCACCCTCTACATACCTGGGCATCCCAACAACCATTGGGAAAGCCTCCCAAGTCCCTCCCTGCCTCCTCACACCAAAACCCTTATGATACCTCTGATGCCCAACAACTGGAAAGAGCACTGGAACACACCCCCAACCACCAAAGGACACACCTCAACCCACTACACCTTCACAACTACCCCTGTCCCACCACTCCCTGACCAATACAGAGGAACCCACAGAGCCAGCCCTTCTTTCCCCAGCACAAACTCACCAGCCCTGGCCCCCCACACAACATATCACCCCCATAGGGCAAGACCCCCCGGTTAATCCTAATAAGATCCTGGTAGGACCAAAGTTCTCAACCCCGCTACCAAAAAGAGCTACATCTTGGCCACTGAAGCTGCACTGAATTCCCAGACCCCCCTACATCCTCTACTCTACCTACATCTACTACCACACAAGAGGGGCCGGGCCTCCCCCTCACCAAAATTGGCCTCCCCATCACAGATCTTGCCATCCTCCACATCAGCAACGCAGAGGACTTCCCCAGGACACAGTCAACACTGTCACAGCCAGGGCTCTAGAGGTGGAGGCCCAGGTCTACATACCATCAAAAACAGGACAGCACCCAACCAATGATCCAAACACACTCAATCACGCATAAGTACTCCAATGTGGCAAATGTAACCTCAGATACCATTGACAACTCTCAACTTTCCCCTACAGGTGGTGCTGAGGGCCAGGTTGACCCCAGGGCAGCTTGAGCAGCAAGAAAAACATAAAAAACAACAACCAGAGAGGGTAGCGTCCACTCCAAAGGTCAATATGACAATACCAAGAGCCCAATCTGAACCCTCCCCTAAAAACTTTCTTGTGGTGCCACTGCCCAGCCAGAACCTCCTGGCTTCCAGCGCCCCTGTCACTATGGGCCGCACGTAGCAGAGTCAGACCAGCCACCACCTCCACTCTCAGATTCTGCCACATTCAAACCAACATATCACCTTGCTCACCTGCACCGGAAGATACAGGACTGGTATATCAAAGGCAGGAAGCCAATCCTGGTCCTGGGGGGCTCTAACATAAACCAAATCCCAGCACACACCTACCCACACATACTATTGGATAGTTATCCCAGAGCACATATTTTCCACCTTCTGTGAAATCTGTGATAAATTGCCAGCACACCCCCCCACCACTAAGGTAGTCATACTCCGTTGGAGTCAACAACAGGGATCAGGACACAAACCAAACATTGATTAAACAACTCAGAGCACTGTATAAACAGGCCAGATCAACCTTCCCCAATGCTGACATCTACTTCCCCATAATAAACTATTCACCATGTCTCACACCACAACAACATACCAACCTCAAATTAATTAACAACATCATCGCAACACACCTTCCGTTCCTGGCAGAGATCCCATACGACCAGTTCACCATGGAAAAGGGCAAAATACATTGGACACCAAGTACAGCCAAACAGATCTTCAATTATTGGTGCAAACAGCTAAATTTATGAATACATGCAAACCGACCCTGGTACCCACACACACACAAACAAACACACCTATTCTACCCTCTCCCATAGCCACTCCCACTCCTCCTCCCAACCCAACTCTTGTTCAATTACCTTCAGAGTGATTCCTTGAACCTTCACAAACTGGAAGAACCATCACTTACCTCCACAAAAACCCCTTGGGAGGACGCCACAGACATAAATCACAATCTACCGTTCTTAACCTCCCATGGACATACAGGTGCAGCTGTTGGAGAAGGGACTAATATTCATTCCACGCCCACAAGTTTATGACTTGGAGGAACTCCAAAGGGATCTATATTGTTACCATAGACGAATCAAGCTCATAGACTACTTCAAAGGCTGAATACAATGCCTTGATTCAATTACAAAATCAACCCAATATAATAATCAAATCAGCCGATAAAGGTTCTAAAATTGTCATCATTGTCAGTCTCTGTTCATCACAGTCAGAGAGATTTCTTATTCAGACTGGATAATCCCCATCAGTTCTATCTATTACCCAAAATCCACAAAGACCCCCATACCTGGACCATCCCCTTTGAGGTGCCTCCTGGTCATCCAATAGTTTCAGACTGCAATAGCACATCCTACAACATCTCACTATACATAGACCAGTACCTAGGCTCCCTCTCCATCAGTCACCCCAGCTATTTCAAGGACACATACCACTTTCTGGCCACTATTGGACCCATGGTTGTTCCTGCCCACAGCCATTTATTCACCATAGACATTGACAGCCTATACACCAACATTAGCACATGGGAGTCAAAGCCATGGAGAACACCCTAAACAAATACCCAGACAGGACTAGGCCCGACAAGGAACTACAATTACTCAACATTTGCCTTAACAATAATCACTTCCTTTTCAACAACCAACATTACATACAGGTCAACGGAATGGCCATGGGTCAGAGGTACGTGCCATCCTACACTAATATATACATGCGCAGCTGGGGCAGCCGTGGCTCAGGAGGTAGAGCGGGACGTCAACTAATTGGAAGATTGGCGGTTCAATTCCCAGCTCCTCCAGTCTACATGTCAAAGTGTCCTTGGGCAAGATACTGAACCCCAAATTTCCTTGGTGGGGAATCCCAGGTTTCCTCTGAAGGGCAGGTTGGGTAGCCCCTGTACCCATTCAGCATATGAATGGGTGAATTGACTCGTAGTGTTAAAAGCGCTTTGAGTGGTCAGATGTCTAGAAAGGCGCTATACAAGTACAGTCCATTTTACTATTTACCATGAGCAAGTGGGAGCGAGAAGCTTTGGCCAAATGCAAATTACAGCCCACATTCTACCTATGCTACCTAGATGATATCATTGGAGCATGGCCTCATGACATCACACGCTTCCCAGAATTCATCAATAACCTCAACAGTCACCGCCCATCCATCATCAAGTAAAATACACTATTGACCCACATCAAATCAACTTCTTGGACACTACCTTTTTTTTTCACACCACTTAATGCCACATAAGATTATGCTCACCACTATTTCAAACCCAGGGATACACATGCACTACTACATAAGACCAGCTATCATCCCAAACACACATTTAAGGGCATAATAAAATCCCAGATAATCCGATTCTATAGAATCTCCTCCAGTCTTTGTGGTCATAGCGGTCACAGTTCTCTTCAAAACCCTCAGACAGAGTGGTTACTCCAAAAGATTCCTCAGGACCATCAAGAACAACACCTTGGCCTCCCTTGCTCTCACTCGCTCCAATAACACCAGTCCCACCACTCCCTCCTCACACCCCAGCAGGGGTCACCCCTCAGAATCCATATCCTACACACCCTCTTCCCGTTCCCCTACCTGAGCCAGGGTCTGTATCATGCCCTCTACCCTTGCCCCAGCTGGAGGTCCTGCCCTATTACCTGGGGAACGCTCTGATACCTCCAATCACCCAAACCCCTCCACCCAATCTGCTTCCACTACTAACCAAAATGAATTACTTCCATTTGTTATAACCTTCTCCTACAAGATCACAGCACTTCACCGAACCATTAAAAGAACTTCCAAAAGATACAGGCAGAACACCCACCCCTCCAGAATCACAGAGTAATTTCAGCACTCAGAAAGAACAAGAACCTCAAAGACATACTGTACACCCCACAACACATACTATAAAACAGAAAATTATCACATGTACCACTTGCATGACACTGGGACTGGGTACCACCACCCCAAACTGCCTCAGTGACAAGCTCTAACCTTCTCTTTCCACAGACACTATCTACCGGACCCTAATACCTGACCCCGCCTGGACCCCTACTCAGACCCTCACAGCAACCCCAACCCCAACCACTCTCTACATTTGCCCTCAACCTAACCTCTCTTCCACCCCCCCACCGCAATACTTGTGGTACACCTTACCTTGTTGCTGACTGTATGTCCTTTTGCTGCATCTACACAATTATTCCTACATCTACTGATCATACCTACCTTCCTTATAATTATCCAATCTATTTTATATGTATAGTCCCATACCTTCCCCCTGAGCCTGTCATCACACAGGACACTTCTACCTACCATAAACTCCAGATAATGCTTATGGAAACCCCAACATGTCTGTGTCTTAATTAAATGGTCTTAACAATACTCTCTGCCACGATGGTCCCCAATAGGCCCCCATCTCAACCACAGTGGAGGAATTTTATCCATTCATATAAGCTGCAAGTTGAACATTCTTAATTTACCCTTGTTGCATGTTATAGAGGTTGCACTTTACAACTCACCATCATCCTATAGCACCTACAGGGTGATTATTATTATTATTCATTTTTAAATGGTTTAATAATTTACTTATAAAATTAACTAATATTGCACTTTTATTTTGTGTGTGATGTGTTAATTTTCACTTTACTTTTCAACTTATTTTTATAATTCACTTTTGATACCCTAACAAATAAGCACTTGGGGAGGAGTTTTATCCTCATTTATGATGCATGGTTTACACTTCTCTTATTATTAAGATTATTACTATTATATTATTCTATTATTATTACTTTTTCATTTTATGTTCTAGATGTGTGTCTTTTGGCACTTTATGACCCCGCACTTTTAAGTACTTAAAGGGCAAGACCCTTAGTATTGGTTGTCTATCTTTAGATTTATGGTTTTGCTTAATATCTGTAGTGTGACGTGCGCAGTAGAACCCCAACAGGAACACTGAACCCTAACCCTAACCCAAACCTACAATAACCAATTCATGCCTAACCCTAACCTTTACTTAACCTCAATTCACATCTTACCCCTAACCTTAACCAGGACCTCAGAAATGACATTTTGCCTCATTATGACCAGGCTTTGTTCCCCATGAGGACCACTGGTCCCGACAAGGTCGGTGTTTATACTGGAAAAGGTCCCAACAAAGTAACACACACACACACACACACACACTCACTTTTCTGTCCAGGTTGTGTCTAAAAGTTCAATGTCCAACGCTAAGAAAAAACTGTGAGCTGGTTCATCAGATCCTCTGTCAGGTCCACAGTGTAGTGGGATGACACACTGTCTCAGCAGGTTTAAAGTTGTAATCAAACTGTAACTACCTGTGTATACAGCAGCATTCATTGTTAGTGGTGGAGGCCACCATTACTGCACTGGATTCAAATTGCCTTCACATGCACACAAGTTCACAGGAAACCTACTGTTTGGAATTTGTAATTTGATCTCATTGATATATTAGCCTCATTGTTTACTGTTCACTATCCTACAACTGTATCAGAGCTGTATTAAGCTACTGCTAATGCTAACCCAACATTTCCTACTGCTGCTGCTTCACAGCTTTTATTGTGAAGTATTCACAGGAAACGCAGTGTATGTTTTGACAGCGGATCATCAGTTTTACAAGTTGCAGGGAGTAATGGACCAAGAAGGAGCAGCCACAGTGAGCTCTACCGTATCTTCTGGTTTAGAAATTAAGTTACATGAAATGATGGCTACATTAATCAACTCAGTGAGTGATCATTGATGACTGATTCCACTCTGTTGCTCTCAGTGTGAACAGAAGCATTTTGACAGAATCAGGAATTTCATTTGGATCACACTCAGAAAGTGATGTAGAGTGTGTTTGTGTGAATTCTAATCCTCTCATGTGTATGAGAGACATCGTGTTGTATGGTTTATATACTGCAGCAGGGATTACACACACACACACACACACACACACACACACACACACACAAGATAGTTCTGTCTGTCCAACCTTCACTTCAGAACACTGTGACTTCTGTTCTGTCTTTATATAGCTGCTGTTCTCCATCGGGACCCGACACTTAACTGTTCAAGGTGAAACTCAGCACTAACTGCTCCTGCTAACAAAGGTGTAGACCCGAGGGGCCCTCGTCACTAATGAACCACCTCACTGAACTCAAAGAGGAAGAAGAGATGTAACCGTTTTTTTGTTGCTTTGGTGTTTCAATGTCAAGAGAAGTCCTTTGACTGATGAACTAATTACTCAGCATTAATGAGGACATGCAGACTCTTCTCTGAGGTCATGTTTACACAGAAAGCGCTTTAGCTGTGTCTTTCAGTTGTCCATCTCACGCACATCTGACAGAACAGATACGGTTCAACTTTAATCACTGCAGCTATCTACACAGGCCACGTAATGGCTCGCATTCCACTCATGCATAAACGTGACTGACTGTTTCCTGTCTGAACAGGAAGCTTTAAAATCACAGAGATTAAACCAGATGTTCCTCTATTACGGACTGCCAGGGATTAACACACACACACACCACTGCATGTAGGTTACCCAGCAGGCTATGCAGGATTTGGTGGGACATGATTGGTTGAGCCAGAAGGGGATTGTGGGATTGGGATTATAATCCACAGATAAATGTGTGTGTGTGTGTGTGTGTGTGTGTGTGTGTGTGTGTGTGTGTGTGTGTGCGTGTGTGTGTTGTAGCTCAGTTAGTATAATCTGTGGTCTAATAATAGAGATTACCACTTGCACTCTACTGAACATCTACTGACAGTTGTCTGACTCTGCCCCCTCCTCGCTGAAGTGTCCCTCAGAGAAACACTGACCCCCTCTGACCTCCCTGTGACCCTGTGACCCTGTGTGTGTCACTGAGGTGACCATCAGTCTGCAGAAGACAAACACTTTAAAGTATCTGAGCACAGAAGTTCATTCTTGACCTTTGGGAACAGCATATGTGACAAAGTCATCTAAAGTCAAATCTAAAGCCAAGTTCTTCAGTCTGCAAATGGACCTGGTTCAGGTGTCATCACGTGACCAAATTTCCACACTGAAGGCTGATTGTGCATTAAAGGGTTACAGCACAACTGACATGCTCCTCCTCAAAAATATAACAACACACCGGGGCTCTGGCTGCTACAGAGATACCAGGTGGGGACTGCAAGATCTGTGATTGGTCAACCTGGACTGCTTGTGTTTTTCTTACAGGTTCTTGTTGCTGTTGTTGATCGTTGAGAGTGAAAACAACACGAAGCAAGTTGAAAAAAGATTCCTTTTCAGTACCACACATCTGTCAAAGCCATTTCCACTGGAAACCTTCCGCCCCCCACCACAACTAATGCTCTCTATCAGTGAATGAATGAATGTAAATATGGCAACTGCACAGCAGTAGTTTCATAAGTAAAAGGAAGAATGCTAACACAGATCATGTGGAGAATATAATTAAAGCATGATACGGCCTGATCACATATGATACTATGTGATATCACTTAAAGCATTTTTACTACATGCATTAGTGGCAGTATTAGGAAGAGTAGCAGTAGTATAATCTCTTTCTCCCGACACAACCCCAAAGACATAGCACAAACTGTTGACCCTCTGCACATTTTAGGGAGCTGAAAATTTCTTTCAGAAAGCTTCAAGCAAAACTTCCAGTATGTCAACATGTTTGAAATAAACAAAAAATGAATGTTGCCCATCCACAGCATTGCTTCCCTTAACCTGGGACGTGCCATGTTTGTTGGCAAGTCCACCAGCCCTGCATAGCTAATATGCATATTGAGATTTGATCACAATGTGAGTAGAATAAATAACAAGAAAACTTATTGATATCAGGTGTAAATTCAAAGGCTCATGGATAGGATGTCATTATCCAGATAATGAGTTCAGATACAGATCACATGTTAATACCAGGTGTAAACTGAGCCTAGATCGGGCGTACCTGGCTGCAGGACTGCTGCCAGTCTACACTGATCTGATTGTGGATACTGATATCCCCAAAACCAAGAGTCGGCTTCCTGTTGTGATGGAAGAACACAGCAGCAAGTGCCAACACTCAACCGCAAGATTACACTTGTGGATGTTGGCTTTGTGGCTTCTCAGTCAATAGACCATTTTCACAGCAGACATTTTGACTTGTTAAAGCATGAAATAAATAATAACATTAATGATGGCTGCATTGCATTTAGGTGAGCCAGTTCCAGGCTCTGGTATTGTGTATGCGCACTCACTGACATGGCTTACTGGGACAATTAATGGACTGGAGCCATCATTAATGTTGTTTATTCAAACCTGTGCTTTTCCAAAATGTCTGCCATGAAAAGGGTCTGTTCACTATTATTCAGCATGTGTTTTATGCAAGCTAGTGACATGATTCTAGGAATGACAATGATGGTCTGTTGGTCCACCACTGTGGTCCAGACTGAAATACCTCAACAAGTATTTGATGGATTGGCATAAAATTTTGTATGGACATTCATGGTTCCCAGAGGATAAATCCTTGAACATTTGTACACACATTCATGTCCCCTTCAGGATGAATTGTAATTACAAATATTTTGTCCAATACTTGGTTTATAATCAAATACCTGAAAACTAATGACATTCCCATCAGCTTCAGTTTTTAAGTCCATGGAGAAGACAGAGTGGGAGCGAAGACAGAAAATCAATATGCAGGTATGTTTACACATAATTTCCGTCTTAGAAAAAGCAAGAATGTTATGTTTGAACTGGTGCATGTAGATTGCTTTTGTTTAATGATCTGTGATGTTGTAATGGGTCACAGGCAAGTGATTAGCTAACTGAGCTAAGCTAGCAGCTACAGGCTGACAAAATAATATGTATTTTTTTTAACACATTACAACATCACAGATTGTTAAACAGAAGCAATCTACATGCTCGAGACTGGCCAATAGAGATGTGTCTTACATTTTTCATCGTAGGTCCCACCCATGAAATTTGGCTCAACAGCAAGTAAAACTTTTGGATTTGCAAACAAACTTTTGGATTCGCATTTTAATCACAAATTTTGGAGATGCACTTATCGTTTCAGCTACTGTGTGATGCTGCAGCCAGCTGTGACACACAGCCAGCTGTGGGCAACAAACAGAACATCAGTACTGATTTTTCTGCAAAATCATGGATACATTCAGTGACACCTGAACAACATTATTGTAAGATTCAGACATTAATCTAACATGTTTCAGGCCTGCCTGAGTCACATTAATAGCTGCAGCCTATTTTGATGGACATTTCAATAAATTATGTTATAGATGCAAAATACTAGAGAAGTAAAAGAAGCAAAATACATGAAAGTTGGTTTGTGATTGTGGAGAGCTCTGTGTGTGTGCACTTCTGCTAATTAAAGACAAGCAGCTTTTGAGGCTTTTGTTCTCTCTGCAGTTTTCATTATGGACCAATCTGTGTGCTGAAATGTGGAGAAAAGCCTGAAACACAGGAAACTGCTCCGCTCACTCAAACAGACGCAAAACAAGGGTAAATTGCACTTAGCTGCAAAATTTTATGGGTGTATTTGCGCCATCATATTATTAGTGCAAAATCTTTTTTGAATAGCACCTTAAAAGAGGGCAGATTGTGGGTGCCATCTATTCTTTGTGGATTTGGCCCTATGCCTTTGCTGTGTGTTTTTTTAGTGTGTCATCAGCAGATAAACAAACACGTCACAGGTCACAGGTCACAGGTCACAGGTCTTATCACTTCCATGACTGACATGAAAGGAAAGCTGTGAATGTTTTCTCTGTCTATATTCTTTATTTCTACAAATTACTCCTAAACGAGCAGAACCTCAGTACAACAAACATACGGGGAGTAGGAGTACAACGTAGTGAGCAGCTACTCACAGCAGAAGATGAGGACTTGAAGCTGTAGCCAGGAAAACATTAACCCGGCCCGAAAGACGAGAAGAAGGCTATGACATCACTTCCTTCTCTACATGCTGAGTCATCAAACATTCAAAACCTGCTCCACTCAACTAATGGAAGAAGAAACATGAGACACACACACACAGAAACACACACCTTGGTAGGTAGGCAGTTTAAGTTAGGACAGGCTCATTTGTTTCTACTCTCTAAAAGTATTTTGGATTACAAACTGAAGTTTATAGCTGAAAGAATGACATCACAGAGGAGAGGAGAGGAGAGGAGAGGAGAGCAGGGGAGAGGAGAGCAGGGGAGAGGAGAGCAGGGGAGAGGAGGATGCAGAGTGAAGTTGTGTCTCAGTTTCTATATAAAGACCAACCTTCACCTTCACATTAAGGACACTGTGACTTTGTGTTTGATAGGATCAACTTTACTGCCATTTTCCTGCTGACACACAGAGGCTGTCTGTCTTTCTGACTGAATGTCTGAGAGTAATGTCTACACTAAGCCAGATAAATCTGAAAATGAATCTTGTTCTTTCCATTTATGGTCCTTCATCCACACTAAGTTTCTCAAAAACTGGCATTTATAAGCAGCATATAAACATTTTATTAATAGTTTATAGAACACTATAATGTTGCTCTAAGCAAATATGTGGTGTTTTTTTAGTGCTAATTGATGTAGTTATCATCAACTTCATTTCCAGCATTCATAACTTGAGGCTGGTTTATAAACAGATAATGAATGACAATATAGTAAAACAGAGTTGTATTTATTTATTTATTTATTTTTTTTAATGTCTCCAGGGTGGACAAATCTGAAAACACCTGCCTCATGGACATGGAAAACAATGATGTAACCCTGGTTGGGGGCTATATGGCTGCAAAATTAAAGGATAAGGCTGGTAAATATTCACATCTCATGAAGACCAAAATCAACAATGAATTGATCTACTAAACAAGTATTGTGTGCGTATCCAAACACTGATACATCTTATTCCTCTGTGCCATAGAGCTCCATGTTGTCCAAAAACTATTACACACATCAATGAGCCACACTGTTGCACTAGGTGACCTGTTCCTTCACTACCATGAACAGGCACTGTAGTTTATTTTGACTCCATCCCACACACCATCCTGCTGCCAGAAATACTCACTGGAGCACCAAATGTGTATTTATCCGCAGCTGAAAATAGTCCCCAACAAATGCACTATTTCCTCCTGTTTGAGCAACATGGTAAAAACTACAGTGCCCAGCTGTTTTTAGAAAATACTGAGGCTGTTTTAGAAATGAAGCTATATATTTGAGATGTTTTTAAAGAATTACATCATCAGTAAGAACCACAGACAGGGTAGTAAAATCTGAGAGTATTGAGAGACAGACAATCACATTGTTGGTTTTGGTCTTTTAGTGAGATTTGTTGACAATAACAAAAATATTAAATGTGAAGTCGTATCCTTTAAGAGGACTTTCTGCCAGCTTTAACTCTCTCTGTGATCACTCATTTTCAATGTGAATAACCTATCACACAATAAAGTTGTTATTAAACTGCATTTATGTTGATTCTGTCAGATGACTTCCTGACCATAAAATAGTGATTTGATCAACTGCTTTGTTACTGTTTACTGTTCACCTCTTACCCCAAACTGTTTTCTGCTCGTTCAATTGTCATGACAGAAACTAAAATATCTGTAGATGAGAACAGCTTAGTCATCAGTTTGGCTGTATTAAAACATAGTAAAGGTGATGATGAAGAGCAGGACGGGACAGAGGCTGAGACTCAGCAGAGTAACAAATCTGTCTGTCCCACTGTTGAACACATGTTGGCTCTAAAGAACAGTTTTGTTGTTTGCTGACTGAAAGAGGGGGATGAAGACAAGATTTAGCCATGTTCCTGTTGTTCAGGCATTTCAGTGTAGAAAAAAACCAGAGAACACTAGTGTGGATGCATGTTGTTTTCAATTGTGAACAGCGTTTTCAGATTTAGATTAGTGTGGTCTAACTGTCTCACAGGTCCTGACTACCTCCTGCAGCCTCCAACTGATGACACAGTGTGTATGTGTGTGTATGTGTGTCAGTGTGTCCTTCACAACCTTTCAGTGTGTGTGTGTGTAATACCACAGAGACACAAGTCGCAAGGAAACACTTCATCACTACTGTCCTATTTACACACACACTTTCTCTTTCACACACACACACACAAACCGTCAACTTTTCCTCTATACACTCTGTCCTCTTTACACACACTTTCCTAACCTCTCTCTCTCTCAGCTCACTGTCAGGCCACTAATTGTGTTTTTGATAATAATCAGCCAATCACATTTCATTACTGTCATCACTTCCTCTGTGTCACATGACAGGAAATTAATTAAAACTTCCTGAGACAACATGGAGCGCAGGACTCTCACGCACGTGCGCACACACACACACACACACAGGTAGCTCCATAAATCACAGCAGACAGAATGGGAGTAATGAGGTGGCTAGCTGCTATCACTTTGTATTGAAGCAGCACCTAGCTAGCTTAGTGCACACACACACTCAAACAGTACTACACATACTGCAGTACTCTCAGTATTACTGCATGACAGGGAAACAATAAAACAATACAAAATGGTTACACATCTCAACACACAATAATGTGTGTTGAGCTTCATCAGCAACAAAACTACTCAGCGAGCAGGGTACCATACCTTAGTAGTACTTATTTTTGTTCATAATAAAATAAGCATTATTCGTTATATAATTGGGTGGATCAGGACAGGAAATGATTATCAGAAGAATGGCTATTTCATATTTGAAATTATATTTATAAAAATATAATGTAGCCTAAAATGGTAGTAGGTTGCAGGCTACTAGGCCATCTTCAAGGTCAAACAAGGACAAACAATTTCTATAAATGAAATAGCCTTACAACACATCACAATATGATTTGGATAATAAACCCGGCTAAACAATGTTATACCTGAGGGTTTCTATTCTCAATACTCACAAGGCCATCTTCAAAGTCTAACAATTACAACAAAGTACAAACAATTTGGATGAATGAAATGGCCTCATAACTAACCTAAAAACTGGGAATTGCAAGAAAGTTCCAGAGTGACAGAGACACAGAGCATCCCCGTAACGATAGTAACTCACTCTCACTCCTGCCTGTGTGCGCACAGCGCGAGAGAAGAAAAAGAAGAAGAGCTGCTGACACTGACTGAGATTACTCTGAGCAGTATGCATGGGAATACATTACAATATAATAGATTTGTGTATATTTCTTTTTCATGGGCTTTCCCCATGATGGTCTGAATAACTCGCTGCTGCACGGTGCTGCTGTTGTGCTGTGCTGCTCTGTCTTGTCTGTCTGTGCACTGTCGGTGTCCTCTTCTCGCACTGCGACATTATCAATTATGAATTTGTTTTTCACTGTGTGAGAAAATGGACATGTGTTGTGAGTACGTGTGAAAAGTGTCAATGAGACTTGGCAGCCTTGAGCCCAGCAGTGCTTTGAGCTAACATGCTCACAGAGACAATGTTAAAGTCCAACTGAAATCACATTTAGTTATCACTTGTATGCAGTCTAAAATAATGTCAACTTGTTTTTTTAAATGTATTATTATTAGTTTTTGGAGAATTATCAGACATGATCCTTTTCTTCTCAGTCATCTGGAGGGACATGGTGATTATCAGTAGTGGAACAGAGACAAACTAAACAAACTGCTGTAGCTACAAATCATGGACAGACAGTGTGTTGCTAGCAGTGGTATTGAAGAGCAACAACCAAACCAGCATCTAACCGGAATGAAGGGACATTTGCAGGTATGTTTATATTCTGTTTATTATAGCAGCTAATTAGCTATCTATCCTGCTAACTGATTTGCTGTATTGAAATAAGGACTCCATCTACGTAGATGGATAACTATTGGTATTCTATCGTATTAATGCAAAATTAGGGAAAGCCATCATGAAACCCAAAAATATAAAATTCCCCCTTCTGGTTTTGTATTTTTTCTCAAAGGAGAACACAGGACAAGTGATTTACAGAGCAGATAAGTATGCTGTAGCAGACAAAAAAGTGCAATTTAATTTCTGTTGAACTTGTAACTAGCATGCAGCTATAATGTTTACCATTTTTACCATCTTATTTTAGTGTGTTAGTATGCTCATATTTTCTAATTGGCACTAAACACAAAGTACAGGTTGACTGTAATTAGAGCCCGACTGATATATCGGTCAGCCGACATTATTGGCCAATATTGGTAGTTATATAGGCAGCATTTATGTATATTTGATCCATTTTCCTAATTCAAGTTTAATATATACATACATATGTTTTTTGTTCCATGTTTTTTTATTTATAGTTATTTATAATTATTAAATTCCCAGTGAAGTTTACTGTTTCAGTGCACTGATGTCATTTTATACAATAAAATGTATTATTAAACTGTAAAATATCATGCCTTGCCATGCCAAATTACATATCTTTGTAAGTGTTTGATAACAACATTTAAGGGGTCATTGTTTATGTATATATCCTATATATACAAGATTATCAGTCGATATATCGAAATAGGAATTTTTTTACTCCCTAATATCGGTATTGGCATCAAAAATCTAGCACCGTCGGGCCCTAATGGTAATGTCATGTTTTGCAGGTATTTGGTCAAAAACAAATCAAAGTATTAAACAAATAAAATTTTTGACCTGATGATGGCGCTAGATAAAAAGTTAAAGGATCACCAAATTTGTTACAATTGCTTAGGGGGACATGAATGTCTGTACCAAACTTCATGACAATCCATCCAATAGTTGTTGAGACATTTCACTAAAAAACGCAATTATCAACCTAATGGTGGTAGAAGAAAAGTCACAGGATCATCCAAGTCTTTAGGATTCATCCTCTCGGCATGGATATTTGTACCAAATTTCATGGTAATATATTCAATAGTTGTAGTTGAGATATTTCAGTTTGGACCAAAGAGGTGGACCGACATTGCCAAAGTTGATCTGTCTGGAATGCATATATCATATTTATATACAACAATAAAAAATATGATGTATGCAATAGTAAGTAAATGACCTTAATTTAATATCAATGTATTGATCACGTCTTTGCTTTTTTGACAGAACAGCAATAAAGGTGTTACGATGAGCTCATTACACCTGCCTGCTGTCAGTTCACACACACAGGGCACAAAGGGATAGGACAGATTTAGTACAGAAACAACAGTTTGCATCCATGCTTGCGTGTGTGTGCTCTCTGCAGGTTTCCAAACTAATCTGTCCTGACGTAACAACATGCTGCTTCTCAATCTGCCCACTGCTGGAGTCCTGGCACTCACACACACACATATGCAGTATTTAGTAATGTTGTCATTTCTATAAATAGGTGAAATTGATTTGTGTGTAGGAGAACAAGAGAGAGTGTGTTACAGTAGGATAAATCTACCTTTACTGTACAACTAGACAATGCAATTTAACAGCCTGCTAGAGTGCTGTTGCCACAGACTTAAAACTACACACAGATTTTTAGTGCAGTCTAATAGCTCATTAGTGCAACCTAACGACCCTTTAGTCAGTCTATTAGCAGGTTAGTATAGTCTAACAGTCAATTTGTACTGACTAACAACCAGTTAGTGCCATCTAATAACAGGTAAGTATGGATTAAAAGCGTTTTGTACACCCCATGAAATAATTAGTACAACAAGTTAGTCTAACAGCAGGTTAAACAAATTTGTACAGACGAAAACCAGGTTAGTACAGTCTTACAACTATTTAGTACAGTCTAACAGCAGGTTACTATGGTCTTACAACTATTTAGTACAGTCTAACAGCAGGTTACTATGGTCTTACAACTAGTTTGTACAGTTTAACAGCAGGTGAGTACAGTCTAAAAGCAGGTTAGTACGGTCTAACAGCAGGTTAGTACGGTCTAACAGCAGGTTAGTACAGTCTAATGGCAGGTTAGTACAGTCTAATGGCAGGTTAGTATAGTCTAACAGCAGGTTAGTACAGTCTAATGGCAGGTTAGTATAGTCTAACAGCAGGTTAGTACAGTCTAATGGCAGGTTAGTATAGTCTAACAGCAGGTTAGTACAGTCTAACAGCAGGTTAGTACAGTCTAATGGCAGGTTAGTACAGTCTAACAGCAGGTTAGTACAGTCTAACAGCAGGTTAGTACAGTCTAATGGCAGGTTAGTATAGTCTAACAGCAGGTTAGTACAGTCTAACAGCAGGTTAGTACAGTCTAATGGCAGGTTAGTATAGTCTAACAGCAGGTTAGTACAGTCTAATGGCAGGTTAGTATAGTCTAACAGCAGGTTAGTACGGTCTAACAGCAGGTTAGTACAGTCTAACAGCAGGTTAGTACAGTCTAACAGCAGGTTAGTACGGTCTAACAGCAGGTTAGTACAGTCTAACAGCAGGTTAGTACAGTCTAACAGCAGGTTAGTACGGTCTAACAGCAGGTTAGTACAGTCTAATGGCAGGTTAGTATAGTCTAACAGCAGGTTAGTACAGTCTAATGGCAGGTTAGTATAGTCTAACAGCAGGTTAGTACAGTCTAACAGCAGGTTAGTACAGTCTAATGGCAGGTTAGTATAGTCTAACAGCAGGTTAGTACGGTCTAACAGCAGGTTAGTACAGTCTAACAGCAGGTTAGTACAGTCTAACAGCAGGTTAGTACGGTCTAACAGCAGGTTAGTACAGTCTAATGGCAGGTTAGTATAGTCTAACAGCAGGTTAGTACAGTCTAATGGCAGGTTAGTACAGTCTAACAGCAGGTTAGTACAGTCTAACAGCAGGTTAGTACAGTCTAACAGCAGGTTAGTATAGTCTAACAGCAGGTTAGTACGGTCTAACAGCAGGTTAGTACGGTCTAACAGCAGGTGAGTACGGTCTAACAGCAGGTGAGTACGGTCTAATGGCAGGTTAGTATAGTCTAACAGCAGGTGAGTACAGTCTACAGTATGTTAGTGTCTAACAACCAGTTAATATGGTCAAACAGTTGGTTATGACAGTCCAATAGTGGGTTAGTATAGACTAATAAATAGTGGGTAAGGTCTAACAGCAGTACAATGTAATGACTGGTGCAACTTAAAGGACCAGTGTGTAGGATTTAGTGGCATCTAGTGGCATCCCCCCACCCATCAAGCGTGTAGGAGAACCTACGCGAAAAACTTGAAAGGCCCTCTTGAAACTTGAAACATGGTGCAACATGGCGGGATCTGTGGAAGAGGACCCGCTCCCCATGTAGATATAAAGGGCTCATTCTAAGGCAACTAAAACACAATGATTCTTATTTTCAGTTGATTATACACTAATTAATACACACTTATCGATATTATATTCCATTTCTGCCAAGTCCGTTCCCCTAAATGCTTCTAAATTCTACACACTGCACCCTCAACAATCCTCAACCTACTCTGACCCCGCCCTCTGCTCTGTGCCTGGTTCTTTCCTCAGATTGGATGTTTAAGTCTGTGCTCAGTGTGGATGTGTTCCCCCTCCTCCTCAGACTGCAGCTTCCCTCCTCTGCCTTAAACAGAAGACTTCCACTTTAATTAAGTTGATTAGTGTTAATTAGACTCACAGAGGCCTGAGACACGTATACTGAAGGTCCAAACATCCAAACAAAGAGTGGCAGGCAGCGCCTCAACAGGAAGTGAAACAGGAGTAAAAACCTCTTCTACTAGGAAGGAAGGAAGGAAGGAAGGAGGTCTTACTCATTTCATATGGAACGGCGGTAGAGATGGCAGCACTAAAATCAGTTTCCAGGTCACAAAGGAAAGGTAGGAAAAGTGGAGGTAGGGAGGAAAAGGAGGTCGGGAAGTAAGTGAGTAAGGAAAGGAAAGGAGAAGAAAGTGAAGGAGAGGTTGTTTTAGGGGGGGAAAAAAAATCAGTTTTCAGGTCTGTTTCTGTCTGAGCTGCAGGAGGCGCTACAGGCCAGCTGATCAGGTGTCATTATCAGACTGTTCACCACACACATACACACACACACACACACACAGCCTGACATAGTGTCACCTATGTGAAAATAACATCTCCATGACAGAAAGAGAGAGAGGCAGGACAACTCTGGGTGAGTTGTACTGTGTGTGTGTGTGTGTGTGTGTGTGTGTGTGTGCGCGTGCATGCGTGTGTGCATGTGTGTGTGCGTGTGTAGGCTTTGTAAGGGATTATCTGACAATAATAAAGCATGTTCAATACACACAAAAGATTATACTGTCTGTCAGTCAGTCTGTTCTCTCCTTTTAATAGAATCAGTTATAGTTTTTATACTTGTTTTCAGCTTTCTTATGTTTTAAAGTAAATAAATTCAAGAAAGCAGGTCAAACCAACTCTTTTCCATGTGACAGTGTGTCAGTCTGCTGAATGAAAACTGTTCAATAAAATGCATTCACTTCTATTCGGAGAAAGGTCAACCAGACTCACTCTCCCAAAACAACACAGTTGATTTAATTACAAAACAATAACAATAAATACAACTGAGAACAAAAGCACAAAGAAAAGAACCACATCAGAAAGTACTGAGAGACATATAGAAACACATGTATCTAGAGCTGCTAATCACAATTACTATTTCCCTTTCTGATTAATCGTCAGATGAATTTTTCAATTAATGGATTAATCATTTGGTCTATAAAATATTAGAAAACAGTGAAAAATGCTAATCACAATTTATTTTCTAGAGCCCAAGGCAATGTAATCAAATGTTGTGTTATGTCCTACCAACAGTCTAAAACCTGAAATATTATATATTACAATATTACAATTATGTAAGACAAGAAAAAATTGCAAATTCTTATATTTGAGACCCTAGAACCATATAATGTTTCGCATTTTTGTTTGAAAAATTACTTAAACCATCAATTGATTACCAAAATAGTTGTCAATTAATTTTATGTCCACCAACTCACTGATTAATCCACCAACAGCAGCAGCTCTACATGTAGTTAGTAAGTACAGAAAAAAATTAACTAAAAATTAACTAAAAAAATTCAGGATGGAGAGAAAATACTGACAGACTGAATGAAGTAAACCAGAAACAGACAGGCAGGTGCATTGGTGAAATTATTACCCTTTACTTTAATAACAGTAGCATATCACAGTATAATAATTGCATTCAAAGTCAAAGTATATTAGCATTAACAGCAAAATGCACTAAAGTATTAAAAGTAAAAGTACTTATTATGGACCCTTCCTGAGTGTTATTATATATTATATCACTGGATCAATATTATTGATGCATTAACATGTAAAAAACATTTTACAGTTGTGTTCCAGGGCTGAAGGCGGGATTTTAGAAATACTGAGGTCATGAGTCGAAGTCACCCAACCACCTCACTCTTCCAAAAGAGAAAGGCACTAAATGTTTTAATTATTTTGATTTACACAAGTTAGCTGATCAGCTATATTCTCTGCAAGTTCATTTAAAGGAGTAGTTTAAGATTTTGGAAAAAATGCTAATTCACTTTATTGCAGAGAGTTAGATGAGAAGATCAATACCACTCTCATGTCTGTACGGTAAATAAGAAGCTACAGCCAGCAGATGGTTAGCTTAGCTTAGCAGAAAGACTGGAAACAGGGGGAAACAGCTAGCCTGGCTCTATACAAAGGTAACAAAATTCACCTACCAGTACCTTTAAAGATCACTAATAACTAACATGTTGTGTACAAAAATGTAAGTGTAAAAATGACAAGTTACTGTGAGTTATGTGCTGGACTTTTTTTTCTTTAGCAACAGCCAACAAATACTCAATTTTAAGTAAAAGTCCAGGATAAAAAATGTACATACTTAATGAATAAATATGTAATTATTACTTAAAATTAAAGTATCAAAAGTAAACGTATCCATTATGCAGATGAATGACCTCTGCCAGTGTTATATTATATATTTTAATGCTAAATTATTATCACTGATGCCTTAATGTGTAACCATTATTTTAATGTTGCAACTGGTCCAAGTGAGCTATTTTTAAGTAGCCTTTTTTAATATACAATCTTCAAACCCTAAAACAACCAGCAACTATACCTGTCAGATAAATGTAGGCTAGTGGAGTAAAAAGTACATGTGCAGCTTTACATTTCATCACTGTACTTCTGTACACTATCGTTCTTGAGTTAATGAACTTACAGGTGCAGCTGTCAGTGTTGGAATGAAACTAAGTACATTTACTTAAGTATTGTACTTTAGTACAAATTTGAGGTAGTTGTACTGTTTTCCTTGCTACTCTACAACATTTCTGAGGTAAATATTAAGCTTGTTACTCCAGGTTACATTTTCACAGTAAGATTTTACATACAAAACATGTAATTAGCTCGTAAAATATGACACATTATTATAGATTTAACTATAAAACAGTATATAAAGTCATTAGCTCCACCTCAACCAACTCCACCAGTGAAATGCTACTTACACATTAATGCAAGAGTAGCTTATTAATTATCCAAATATCATATAACACTCATATAGGGCTAATTTTTCTGCATAATGAGTACTTTTAGTTTTAATAACTTTAAGTATTATCAGCAAAATGTACTTGATAAAAAAATCTGAGGATTTTCACTTGTAATGGAGTATTTTTACACTGTAGGCATATATTTAAGGAAAAGGTTCTGGGTCCCTCTGTCTAACAGACACTTACATTAATATACATTTAGTCTGAAACATAAAGATATATCCTACAATACAGAGAGAAACAGGCAGAAACTGATCTAAAATACAGACAGACTGGAAAACAAACATTTAAAAAGTCTAACTTATTTTTTTTTCTTCTTTTAAATGACAGCAGCAGCCTGAAAGAAACAATTTTTAAAAAAATCAACGGACTGACAGACAGAAAGACAGACAGAGAACCAGTCTCCGGTACATTCGCGGTTTAAAGCCTCTGCTGCTGCTGTTCGGACTGTTTCATAACCTTCAACTAACACAAAAAAAGAAAAGAAAAGAAAAGAAAGAAGCAACAGAGGAGGGAGAAGAGAAGGAGAAGAGAAGAAGAAGAGGATGAGGAAGGTGACTTACCGGAGGAGGTGATGGATAGATGGAGAAAGTAGAGTCCTGTTGGTTTGAAGCGCTGAACTCCGCACACACACACACACAAACACACACACACACACACACACACACACACACAAACACACACACACACTCACTGAGTCAGCTGCCGATCATTACTCAATAATCAATACTGATTACTCCTGTCTGTCAGTCCGTGCAGGGTTTGACTGATCACTCATCGATCATCCCATCAGGTATCCGGACACTGATCAACTCTGTCGGAGGAGCGGAGAGCCGCGCGCTCTGCGCCGCACCGAGAGCAGAGCGCAAGGACTGCGCATGCGCCAAACACAGAGCGAGACACACAACAGAAAGAGAGATAGGGGCTTAAATTGTATCCAATAAAAATAAAAAATCACAATTGGATGGATTTTATAGGGAAAAAATAGCCTATTTGAAATCAGCTTGTGTGTGTGTGTGTGTGTGTGTGTGTGTGTGAGAGTGAGAGAGAGAGAGAGAGAGAGAGAGAGAGAACAGCAGGCTCTGGTTAATTTGCATCCAGGTTTTGTTGTTGGCAAAAAGCAGTGTTCAGTATTTTCTACCTCTCTCTCCCTCTCTCTGTATTTACAGTCAACTCACCTGTTCATGACGTCAGCAGGTGTCAGGTTAAAGGACCATTTCTCCAAACTGTAGGACTGTAGTTTTTTTTTTTTTCAGGTTCGATTCTGATTGTTGTTGAAAATCTAATATTTCCAGGTGCAGGGGTAATTAGGGAACATACTTCAGGCCCCAAAAACTGCAAATAGAGAATAAAATATATTATAAATGCACGTGAAGACTTGCAACTGAAGCATCTTAAACAAATGAAGCACAATATTCTATATCTGCAATAATGCTACTAATAATTATTTCATTTACCTTTTTTGGGCAGAAGGAGGCAGTGTTTGTTGTGTGTCTGGATTCACCTTTTTTATCTACCTGACTGAAGGCCCAGACACACCAGGTAGAGGCACATGCAGGAATTCATCTACGTCTTCACAGCATATTTGGTTTTAGAGGCTTGATGACAACTCACAGGGCTAGTTGGTAAAATACTTTCTACACTATCTAAGTATAAAAGGTTTCTTGTTCTTCTTGACAAATGATGTGAGGTTTAATACAGATATGATACAACAGCCACTGCTCTCTGGTTGGCTGGCAGGTGCCACTGTTGTCAAACAGAGATAATAAATAATAAACTGCAGGTAAACATAGCGACAGCACCAAAGCTTAATGTTGCATTACCTGATAATAACTCTGCTTAGTTTAACCTGCTAACCATGGGTTAAACTGATGGTTATTGTAACAAAGACCATATTGTTTCTGTTTAGTAAGTGGTCATGGTATAAGAGTCATAATGCACAGCAAGGAATTGCAATGTGATATTCTTCTGCTTCATCCATAATATTCGTGATTAGGACAGTTAACTCACATATTCTTCAGTACCAGAGTACAGACACACAGACAGACTCAAAGACAGACAGACAGGCAGGTACCATGATGTCAGGGAGCTGAGACATTCCACACTGTTGCTCTGACAGAGATACTCCTGCCTGCCTGTCTCTCTCTGAAACTCAGAAATGTTGTGGACTTCCCAACCAACCCAAAGCATGATGGGATACTCCTGGAGCTGAGCTTTTAAACTACAAATATTCTACTTAAAGGACATGTCTATTTTTTTCTTGTAGTCACAAATCTCATGAAAAGGGTCTTATTAAAGGAGACATATCATGCTTTTTGTGATTTTATTTATATATTATTCTGATGTTGAATGTTAAAAACTTGAGGTTAATATATGTGGAAATTCTCCCTGCAAGTCAAAAGCCAGGGCTTCAACCTGCTCTGAAAACTCCATTTGTGACAGTTGTCAGCTCATTGGCATGCCCACAAACAGCCGTCCATTGGTAGTATTTGTTGCTAAGGTTGTTGCTAAGGTTTTTCTATGTGTTGTTTGTGTTGTCCACTCTTATATTTCAGATCGGATTCTGGCTTGAACATGTATGGATGGATTTGAGAAGTTGACATTTTGAGTAAAGAACAAGAAAAATAGTGAAATCCTACTACTATAGTTTGTTTCATAGTTTGTGGACGTAGCCTCTGCAGCCAGCAGAAGTCTCCTGAGAAGCAGCTTCAAGAGCTGGCCAATCAGAACAGAGTGGGCTCATTGGGAGCTGGGCCTTAAAGAGACAGGAACCAGGAGAAAACAGCCTGTTTCAGACAGAGGCTGAACTGAGAGGCTGCATAAAGGATCAGTGTAAGATAGATAAATATTTTTAACTGTATCAAAGATATTTCAGTTGAGCCCCAGATTAAAAATATAGACCTGGAAATGTGCAGAATATATCCCCTTTAACAAGTATGGTGTGTGCATCTAAAGCCTGATTTTATTCCTACATGCTATAGAGCTCCACTGTCGTCCAAAAACGATTAAAAACACACAAGCCACACTGTTGCACTAGATGACATGTTCCCTCATTATCATGAACACACACACTGTAATGTATCTGTCCGATAATCCCACAAACAACATCCTGCTGCCAGAAGTACTAAAGCACCAAATGTGGATTAATCCGCTGCTGAAAATAGTCCCCAACAAATGCACTATTTCCTCCTGTTTGAATAAGGTTTGTCAGAAACTCCAGTGCCCAGCTGTTCAAAGAAACTACTGAGCCTTTTTAAAAAATAAACTATATATTTCAGAGTTGCTTGTAAAGATTTACGTGTTCATTAGCAACCATTGAGCTTGAGGCTGAATGCCACAGATAGAGTATAGGGAAGTCAAGGTATTGAGAGACAGACTAACACACTTGCTTTTCATGAGACTTGTCAACAGTGAAATATAGAATATTTCTAGCCTTATCCTTTAAATTCCTCCTTAAAGTCCTCCTCTACTCAAAAATATGTTTTTCTTCTTGTTCCTTCAATTAATTGTTGAAGCTTCACTGTACAGAATGATATATGTTCAGAGTTTGGAACTAGAAAGCTGTTTTCACATTCATCTGCTGAAAATGGAAAGTTTCTCTGTGCTGATTAAAAATTGGACTTTAAGGGGCGGGCCTACGAGCATGATTTGCAACATCACAACCAGTATGCAACTTACATAAGTGTGATGTGGAAACTTGAAGCCTCCAGTACACATACACTGAGAATAGACTTTACAGTGAAGTAGGAGACATCTTGTGTCCATCAGGAAAACTTTTAAAATGCAATATATTTGCATATTTATAGATGAGGGAGATGGAGTAGATGCCATTTAAGGATTTTAACATGGTAATTATATTACTTTTTACTTATTACTTTTAATTACTTTTTTTTGTGGAAAAACCATATCAGACAGACATTTTTCCAGAGTACTTTTACATGTCTAAATATAATACATTTCATTGACAATTAATACATGTCTGGAGGGGATCTGGAAGTTTCTTTAAAGCGGCTATAATAAATATATGTTTATAAATGAACAACTGATCACATGACGGCTTGTATGTGAAACGTGCCACCAGTAGCAACCACCTCACAGAGAATTATCACCTGACCAGTTTTTCTCATCTCTATGGAGCGTGTCACCGTCTTTCAGCTCACTGTGTTGGTCTTCAGGCCCACAGCTTTACAATTTTGGTTCACTCTCACAGCTCTCATTGTGTCGTTTTTGGTGAAAAAGTCCTAAAACCCACTGTCCACTGCCTGCTCAGCACCAAACCCAAGACTATGTTTTTCATGACTGGACCATTCCATCAAATGTAAATTTTCTAGATATCCTGTATCATATTGCACATATTTCTGCAAAATTCAGTCTGGCATATTTGGTATCTTTGGAAACTTTGGGATGTATACTAGAATTAAAAAGATGGAGTCCACTTCTGCTCATCTTCTCCTCAATGATCCTCCACTGCCTTCCTCTCTTTCCTGTCCATTTTCAGTCTTTCATTAATTTCTCACCTCCACCCTCCTCTCTCTCCTTGCAGAGGGCCTAACTGTGGTTTCCCAGAGTTCTTTGCAGCTCCCAGTGGAACTGTTCTTCCATTTGCTGCCGCAGCAAACCAATCTGGTTCCTGTACTCCTCAGGACATCCAGCCTATCACAATCCAGCAATGCAACGACCCACTTACACACACACACACACACACACACACACGTACTGTATATGCATAGGCACAGCCATCTTCCCCTCTCACCTTGAACATCAACATCAAGGTTGCACAAGGATACAGCAGAGTTTGTGTGAGTGTGTGTGTTTGTGTGTGTGATTGCTGGGAGCTGAAAGACACTTGTGAAACCAGTACAAACACACACAAAGATGGCAAAAAAGATTACAGTTTGGTGCAACTTTCTGAGTAGTGTGTCATCGGTCAGAAAAGCTTTTTCTTTAAGGAATAGGTCGACAATTTGGGAAATACGCTTAAACCACAACTGTTAAAGCTTCTAACACTGGTCGCAGGGCTGCGTGGTGAAACCAGGAGACTTCAGAAACTGTTAACATGGTGTTCCTGTTGGGGAAATGACAGTCAAACTGCAGCCATCAGCAGATTCTGAGCTGTGTTCACCTTCAGAGGAGACTGTTTACTGTCAACAGGGCCATTCCGTGTCAAATCAGACAGAATCCAGGAAAGTGGTTGCAGCACCGTCTCAGATTTTCCTTCAAAGTTTGTCTATATAATGTTTGGGTCCCAAAACTAAGGCCTGTAAAATATATTTACATATATGTTTATATTTTTATACGTATATGTTTTTAGATTTTTTTGGCCCTTGATATTTTTTAATTTTTACACTCTCAAGAACGCCTTATCTGGGAAGCCATGTTTGGGCGTCAATATTGTGAAAAGTATTATCCCTAGCCTCACCAAACTTTGTAGGATGGAAGACAAACATGTTCTCAGTATGACTGAACCATTAAAAATTTGTACTGCATGCCTATTGATTTTCTATAAAGCCCTAGATTTGGGAAAAAAAGTGCAAAATTCCTAAACAAGAATATTGAGGGTGTTATAAACCCATTTTTTTTTGCACACAAATGGTGTCAATCATTATTTTTTCTTCAAATACAATCTTGGTCAATCAATGGTATGTGGGGTAGCTAGTAGGAACATGAAATGGATGTGAAAATAGCTTAATGTATGATCATTTAGTGTACAAAGTGCCAATGTCCTTCCATATTCACTTCATAGATAAATACACATAGTTAAAGGCACTGTTTTAACTCTAGCAAAAAACATCCATAATGAAGAAGCAGGTCTTCCCTTATTATCTGTACTTATGTGTGTCCCACATAAATATTGATTGGAGTAAAGAAATACATGTTTTCTGTAGGCTCGTTTTACTATAGGTCATTAATGCAAGCTATATTATTTACTATCAGGGCATATAGCTTTCTAACATGCACACTGTAAAATTACATGTACAAACACATTTAGATACTCCCACTGGAGCTTCAGAGGGGCATTTAGGATACCACTTATTCCTCCTTATACCAGAAGTTTTATCAAAATATTTCACTGAACATACTGAAAACATATTTATCCTTTATTTCTTACAATTCCTATGACACAGGAATTAAATAATCATGGAGATACTGAGGCAAAAAATGTAATCCTGAAATGGACATTTTTCTGCCAGAGGTAAAATATCTCTCAAGTCTGTGTCTATTTTTGTATGAAGGGAAAATGGAAGGACATTGGCACTTTGTAACCATACATCAAGCAATTTCCATGTACATTTTTTATGTTCCTACAAGCTACCCCACATACCATTTTGGTCCTATGAAAATGACTAAAATGTGCTATGATGCCTTGTTTTATTCATAATATCTTCATGTCCATAATAGTAGAGACCTCAAATATTGGCACAAAATTAATAAAAGATTGTATTTGCAATAATAATAGATATCATATTGGTGCAAAAATGTGGGTTAGTAGTAACCTCAATATCACTCTCATTTAGGAATTTTGCACTTTTTTCCAAATCTAGGGCCTTATAAAAATAAAAAGGCATGCAGTACAGGCTTTAATGGTTTTTGCATACAGATCATGTCATCCATCCTACAAAGTTTGGTCAGGCTAGGCCCAAACATGGCTTCCCAGATAAGGTGTTTTTGAGGCCATAAAAATGAAGTAATGTCAAGGGTTGAAAAAATATGAAAACACAAGATTTGAACAGAAATATTTTACAGGCCTTGTTTTTAGGACCCATTCTCATTCAAAGACAAGTTTTGAACAAAATCTGAGACAGTGCTGCACACAACCTTATCTGATTTGACACAGAATGACCCAACATAGATAGTACTTCCAACTCATTTTCAGTTTCAAGTGGTAACACTTGAAAGTGATGAGCCTGCATAAGTTAGAGCACACATAAGCATCTGGTACATTCCTGTGGTACCCAGAGGTCCTGCTGTCCTCACCTGTGGACTCACCACGTCACCTTCTGTTGGCTGTGAGATGAGTTTTGTGGCAAAGATGAGTATAAAGAATTATGCATGCAACAAACAAACAAACTATATTGTCATCACCTTCTAAAATGACACATCAACATTTTCTCTTCTAACGCCCCTACCATCAGGACAGTCAGTACCTTCTATAACTGCTACAAATGACTGTTACAAAAACTACTCGTATGAGCATTTTTTAAATCTAAAAGATATTTGGTTAAGGTTATGGAAATATGATGCTCATGGTTAAAAAAAACAACAACAACTTTGGTTCAGTAACTGTTGTAGGAGATGAGATTTGAACGAAGGTCTCCAATATCAAAGTGAGACACTGGCTGAATGTCCAACCACCAACCCTGACTTTTTTGGTGCTATAACGTCAGACTACTGAGAGATAACATCGTAAGTCATAATATGCATAACCACAACGTAGGTCACTTTAAGTGTTTGAAAAAAAAAAAAAACTACATATGTTGTTTTTTTTTTGCTAGTGAAGCTTCCTACGAGTGCAGTGAAATAAAATATAGTTTGATTGGTCTGGAGCTGGAAACAGTTGAAACAGAAACAGATTAAAAAACATCTAAAGTAACTTTAATGTTTTTTTTTTCATTTCATTAACAACAAAAATCAATAATACAAAATACAGACAGAGTGAGACAGAGAGAGTAAGACAGGTCCTAAATCCAAAACACCAAGATGAGGTGAAGAAAAGAGCGATGACAGAAGAAGAAGAGGGAGGATTCACATGTCAATGATGATTCACAATCATCAGTCCATCACTGCTGCTTTAGAGCGGAGGGATGAAGGCTTTTATCTCCTCCTCCTCTCCTCTCTCTCTCTGTTCCTGTCTCTGTTCTCTTTATTCCTCTCTCTGTCCCTATCTCTATCCCTCTGCTTTTCTCCCTCTCTCTCCCTCTCTCTCTTCTCCTCATTCTCTCTCTCTCTCGCTCTCTCTCTCTCCCTGTCCCTCCCTCTGTCTCTCTCTCCATCTCTCTGTCTGCCTTGAACGTCCATTTTTCGTCTCCCCTCCTCCTCTTCAGCTCTTTCATCTCGTCTGCTCCGGCGAGCGCCCTCACGCTCGTGCTCCTCCACCTCACGTGCGTGGCCTTTCCTCTCCTTCCTCGCCTGCTTCTCGTCATTACTATCGTCCTCGTCGTTCTTGCGTCCGGCCTGCTTCCTGTCAGAGGATTTGTCCTTCTTCTTCTTGTCCTTCTCTTTCTTCTTCTTCTCACTTTGTTCTTTTCTCTTCTTCTTCTTCCTGTGTTTGGTGTCTGAGTCTGGAGGACAAGGGTAAAAACAAACTCAACTGTTAATCTATGACTCACTCTTCTGTCCATTCATTTTCAAAGAGGCAAGCCCTTCAAGCCCTGATGCCCCAAATGCCTGAGAAAAGAAACTGGACCTCATTACCCAGAGTGCCTGGGGCACTTAGATTACCCACATACAAACCTAAGACATATAAGTACAGTAAAAGGAATATGGAAGCACCTGAGCTGCTGCTGCTGCTGCTGCTGGAGGAAGAGTCTGAAGAGTCTGAATCTGATTCGCTGGAGGAGTCTGAGGAGGAGGAGTCAGATGAGGAAGAGGAGGAAGAAGAGGACGAGGAGGAGTCAGAGGATTCCACTTCCTGGTTCTGAGTCATGATCATCTTCGGAGCGTTCTTCAAATGTTCCCTCAACTCATCCCTGAGAGAGAGCAAGAGAATTGTGTGTGAAATGTGTGTATGAACACAGTTTGAGTTTGCTCCTTTCCTGTTTCAACATGACGATGTCCCAAAGCAGCTCCATAAAGCTGTTTTAAAACGTTTTTCTATCCAACAGCTCTGATATGAAGTGTGAGCCAGCTCTTGTGGCTGAATGGGAGCTGAAGAGTGAAGGCTGGTAAAGCAGCAGATCAGTGTTCATGGTTTAAGGCTGCAACCATTATTATCGCATTATTTTCATTAGTGATCCTTACAATAATTTTCTCAATTAATCATTTGGTCTATAAAATATCAGAAAATAGTGAAAAATGTCTGTGCATGTCAGTGAAAAACTTTCTAGAGCTCGAGGTGACATCATCAAATGTTGTTTTGTCCAAGTGACAAAAATATTTAATTTACTACAGTGCAAGGGTGATATATTGAATTATAGCTATATTAAAATTTTAGTCAAAAGTAATGTAGAAGATACCTCACTACATTAGCCATTTTGAGTCATGACAGCCCGTTAAACTGTGACACAGTTTATGGGACTGTCGTGACTCTAGGTGGCTAGCTGTCTCTGACTATCAGGTAGTGAATTTAATAGTTGCATATAAAAGAGGGACAGGCTGAAAACAACTCGGCACACTGGTCTGTACTCTCGGTTTGAGTTTGTTGACGAGGTATCATCTCTGGTTATGAGAGATGAAGCAGTTTCTCAGATTCTGCTTTGTTCAGTTTGTCAAGAATCACAATAATACTTTGGCAAGAATCACAAACAGCAGTAGATCAATCAGTGAATAGACCTTTCTGCTCTGAGTTAAACTGGATGTGCTCTATTTAGTTGAAGCATCTGGTGCCGACAGTGCAAAGCTGTGTGGGAGAACCTGTATTTTATGTATAATGATACATAAAATAAAGCTCTGGTGCAGCTCTTTTATTGCTATTGTTCAACTGTCTAAAAAAATATGATGTTTCAATCTTGCATTTTGCAACAATTTTTTTTTTTTAAATTAGATTTAGTTTACGGCCATATCACTAAGCCTTAATGTAAGACAAAGAAAAGCAGCCATTTCTCCCATTTGATTAACTTCAACCATCAAATGCACTTTTGCATTTTTGCTTGAAAATGACGATTATCAAAATAGTTGCCGATTAAGAGTTTATGAAGAACATAATCAACCATCACAAATGGCTGGGATGTTCAGGTGTCCACATACTTTTGAGTAAGTATAATGTGTGTGTATATACTGTATGTGTGTGTGTCATAAGAGCAGTCCTTACGTCAGTCCTCCCAGTCCAATAGAGGTGAAGAAGTTGATGGCGAAGCGAGTGTTTCTGGGATTATCACGAGGAAAGAGACCTTCAAAGAATGGCTGCAGGGTCCTGAAAACACACACGTTTTCTTCATTTATTTTCCAACTTACTCATTTCTTTTTGTGCTATTCAGTCTCCAGTATTGTTGTGTTTTTCCTACAACATTCATGTTCATATTAAATCTATGTTGTTGTTGTACTATTTTTTTGCTTCGCCCCTTCTTCCAGCCCACCCCTGCTCCATTATTATCTCTGTGTTCTCAGAGTTTCTTTCATTGTGCTTCTGAAAAGCTGTAACCTGCCTGACCTATGGCTCATGGGGGCTGTAATCACTGAATGCTAACAAATTATTTGTTGTTGTATCTTAAGAGATGAAATGTTCATATTTTTCTGTCCAGTAGAGCAGCAGAGACTCATTTGTCTTTGAATATGGACAGAAAACTTTTTGAAAGACTGATGAAAGAAACCCTGTATGAGAAAATACATTAAAGGAGAGAAGCTGGCAGAGGGAGCAGGGATTCAGCTTTCAATACAACACAATTTGAGTACTCTGTGTGGCAGAGATATGGCTGTCCAGTGTGCACGTATGTGTATGTGCGTGTGTTTGTGTGTGTTCGTACGGGTCTTTGAGCCTCTGGTTGAGTTTGGGGAGGCCCATGTAGGCACAGAGCTCCTGGAAAAGGATTTTCACAAAGATCCTGCTGGACGATGTCGTTGTCTCCTCACTTATCCTGATACACTCCAACACCTGGCCGAGAGACATTCACAAGAAACAGCACAGAGAAAGAGAAAGAGAAAGAGAGAGAGAGAGAGAGAGAGAGAAAGAAAGGAGATATGAATTATGAGCTAAATCAATTAGAAAAATTATATAAGAATAATGTTTGTTTAATCTTAGTTTAGTAAACTGGAATGGATTTAAAGGCTGTGTTGGCCTGTGTGTGTATGTGTGTGTGTGTGAATCCTTACACTCCAGGGGACAGAGTCTGTGTAGAGGAGGTGAGCGAACAGTCGGGCCACGTTCCTCAGTTTGTTGGTCTCCAGTCGGTGAATTGTGTCATACTGCTCGGCAAAGATCCCCTCAAAACTCTCCATGTATTCCTTCTTCAGCAGACAGAACCTCTGCGCACAACCACACACACACACACAAACACAACCACAACCACAACCACACACACACACACACACGCTTTAAAGCCCCTGAAAATGTGACTCAATATCTGAAATGTTTCTCTGTAATGTTAAAGAACAGACTGTGTTCGCTGCCTGATGTTTACAACATTTTTTTTTTTTTTTTTTAAATTTGTCGAATTGAGTCATTTATTATTTATTATTCATGACTAAATAAGCAACAAGTTAATAAAAAACAGCGTTAGGTTTTATTTATCAAGTGTTTAACGGTCAAAAACTTGTTTGATCAGATGTGATCATCAGACATTCCTGTGGGTTAAACCGGACTAACAACACACTTTTAGGGCTGAGTAACTCTAAAAAAACAGACAGTACACACTATGAACACACTTTCTTAAAGGGCTGGTAATGTGGAAAACAAGAAAAATGAGCTTTGAGATAGATTAGGGTGATGGTGGAATGTCAATTCTATCTCTTTGGTCTGTTCAAGTTGTTTGAAATTTTGAAATTTGCAGCTCAAGAGCGAGCAGTGTTGAGGCGGAACCTATTAGTACGTCACACCAGAAAGACAAATCAAATATGCAGGAAGCTTTAGCACGAGCCCAGCGCCTGTCATAAATTTATTTTGGGAGACAATCTTCCCTCCATCCCTTGGTGAGTGGTTGTGTGTGTGTTTCGCACATTTTACAGCAGACTGTCTGCTTAACAAGACTCAGTACACTGCAAGATTTTCTACTTTTTCATCTTCAATCTTTGGATGAAGTTTTAAAACATTGTTTCTTTCTGTTATTCAGCTAAGGGAATATATCAGTGCTAAAGCTAAACTAGCGATCTCCAGCTACGTTTGAAAAAATGACCGTTAGGAAACTTAGACACAATCTTACTGCTCTGAAACATCCTTTTGAAATCTCAGCTGTGCAACAGCAGGTTCTTCCCTTCATTCAGGAACAGACTCTGGTTCACAGGTCTATATACTGTCTTACATCTCCAGCTGCAGACATTACTCCAGGTGAAGATGCGGCATAAGGAAACTTGGATTATTCATTAGATAGTATTCCGATTGGCTAGGGGGTAAATGCGTGGGCCACACCTCCAGCTAATCAGAGTAGGTGGTCATTAACAATGCTGACTTTTATGTAAATAGCTTCTGAAACAGCCTGCTGGAGGACAGAGGGGAATCTGGGCTGTGAGGAAAGATGGATTTAGACTAAACAACTTTTGGTGAATAAAATGTCAGATATGTTTAAAAAAGACTCAGTATTTATAAAAATTAGTCAAAAAGGCCAGAATACCAGATCTTTAATGTAATGCTACACAGGGAGCGGTACTTACTCAATTTAAAGAGAATATCTGCTGTTGTAAATATGTAAATGTCTAGTCATCAAATATAGTACGACATCCATGCTCAAACATCACTGCCAATGCAAAGCATGATGGCCAATCAAATGCAGTATAACAGAACTGAGAAAGTTGTGGTGTTCACAGGTTCTTTTGTAACCTGGTTCAGGCAATTATGCTGAATTGGAAGACACAGCTGTAATCTCTTTGTTGCACTGAGGTTGTACATTGAGGTATTTTCATTGTAGTCTATCTAACCTGTTTGTTTTTAATTATGAATAAGACCAAATACCCTGCACTTCACCCTGAAAATTGAAAAATTGATGATAATTTTAGTGATATAGCACAGGGGTGTACTCAGTTTATATACAGTTATATACTGTATGTGCAAGTGCAGACTCCTGGTAGATTACTTTGTAACATGAATGTTACTTTTACAGGTTACAATGTGATCATCGTGGCAAATGATAAAATAACTGCCGTTGTAATAACTTTCCAGAGCTCATTCTGTCTCCTCTGTCTTCTGTGTTAATAACCGCTGTGTAGTGTTTCAGTGTCTGTTAAGCCTTCAAATTCATGGATCTGTTACTCAAACTGGACTTCCTGGATCATATTTCATGTCTCACTGGTACCTGATACAACACACCCCCACCAACGCAGACCCTTGAGGTGTTTTAACGCAGGGCTGATTTCGACCACACGCCCACTAAATATTATTTTTAGTTTAGTTTACTTGACTTTACCAGCAGAATCCACTCAGTATCAATACTGCTTTCCAGGGAGTCCTGAGCACATACTATGAATACTACAAACTAAATTCCATTCACTTCCATTGTACTGGAGTAGAAGCAGAAATCTCAGAGACAGATCTAACAAACCTGCACAAATAAACCCAAAAAGATCTGCACAATCTGCATGGACAAATACCAGTAGAGAGAGTAGAGGAAATATGTTTGTTTGTAATTTGGGTCAACTGGCCCTTTGAAGTAAGCCACCCTTAGTTCATTGTTCATACACATATACCCGTGTGTATGTGTGTGTGTGTGTGTGTGTGTCTCACCCCGGCCAGCAGACCAAAGAACTTCTCGTAGGTTCTCTGTTGAGCGCAGCAGTCCAGGATCATGTTGCACAGCTCTTTCTGTTCACACAAACATAATATTTCTTATTAATACATACATACAAACACACATTAAAATAGCATCATGTTGATGCAAAATCTGAACTAGTTTGTTTGTTTTACGCAGCTGTAATAATGATGACATATGATGACATAATGGAGTCTGATGTGGTTTGATCTCTGGGCCTCAGAGGTGGAAACTTGTAAACTAATCGTACTGTTACACAAGTTATTAAACAACTATATTGTGTAGCTCTCATTTTGATAACATGAAACATCTCTTAGACTCTTTATTCATGTTAAAGCTTCTCAGCCAGCTGTCATCTGACTGGATGCTCTCTGAAAGCTCAATGATAAATAGGGTGTAGTGCCAAGGCGAGGTCTGGCACCATCACTCGCTCCGAGATAAAACCACTGCTCGACACCATTTGTTTTCATCAGGTATGTAATGTGTAGAGAGCAGCTGTGATGACATGTCCTCAGATGTCAGTGTCTCATGTAACACACAGACACAAAAGCATTGTAGAAAGAGAGTAGATTACAGCAGAGTGCCTCCTACCAACTCAGAACAACAACTAAGGCGGCTCTGGAGCCTGCAGTAGGAACGTTTCATTAAAGGGTTTACTGCTTTGGTTCATGTTGAAGTCTGTGCTTATCATGACTACTGATACTTTAAGTGATGTTTGAAGTACAGTTAGAAAATAAGAAAATAAAACACACAAAAATAACTGAACAACTGATTTGTGCCAGTTTGTCTTCATCGTCCTCTCCCTCTTCTGGCTGAACTGCCAGCCACCATATATATCTGTTATCAGCCACCATATATACTTTTTTTTCTTTTTTTATGTTGTGTATGTCGTTTTCTCACAGTGGGTCTTATACAGAAATGAATGACATCCACAATAGATGATGTGTATACTCATGACACTTACAGAAGCTTCAGAGTAACGTCTGCCTCGAGCAGCAGCTAAAACAATCAAAGTTTACTTTCTTACACTGACTTCTCAATCAGAAAACACAGTGATTCCAGGTCTAAAACATTTCTATTGTGTTGTTTATGCTTTGTGATTTCTGTATTTTAATATAAAGTATGGCTTACAGACTGTTATATATGCCACATTACTTTAAAGTGTGAGGAAACACATTTAAAACTTTCAGAACATTTCACACTTCATTTCTAAGATTGATCATTTTCAAGAAAGTGGGCCCTGGCTCTGTGTGTGTGAGAGAGAGACAGAGCCTGTAAGAAAAGTGTGTGTCAGAGGACAGACATATTCAAAGTGCGTGCGTGTTCCAGCTGTTGTGTTGAGTGATTCAGTCCTGATGCTGATGAAACTCTGGTTGACAAGGTCATCAGCTCTGACCTCTCTCACACATACACACACACACACACACACACACACACACACACACTCAGTCTATGTCAATACACTAGCGAGGACCGTAGATGCAGTGTACAGCAGGTGTTTCCTCTCACATTCTCTGTGGCTTCACATGCAGCTGCATTTAGGATTCACATCAGTAAAGTCACTTTAAAAAAAAGCCCTTAAAAATGTATTGTATGTAATTTTATCATGATGCTACAGAGGTGACACCTCCCAAAACTCCTACAGGAAGTCTTATTTTCTCACCAGATGACTTCTGGCTCTCTGTTAGTTAATCAATGTAATCAACAAATGTCCTGAGAAAAGTAGCAAATCCTCACATTTGAGAAGCTGGAAGTCATGAATGTTTGGCATTTTTGCTTGATGAATAACTTAAATGTTGAGTTTGGTTGAATTTTGCGACAGATTAATTTTCTGTCAATCATTTCACCACAACAGTCATAACACATCATCATGTCCATCAGCTGCTCAACTGTGTTCAGGTCAAAGTTCACAGAGTTTAACTTCAGGTACAGAGTGAGAAGCTGAGGACAGGTGTTGATACTTTTTCCCACCATCTGCATGTGTTTGACCTGAACCGAATGAAATATTAACTAAATGTGAGACATAAAGTGGAACTCTGAGATGAGTGACATTGCTTTTTCATCAGTCCACAATGTGTTTAGCATTGAAGTGGTTTATGTTGTGCCAGCAGTGCTGCTAGTTGAAGGACAATAAAAATGGATGTGGCTTTGTTTTGTCTTCAAAAATGGTGAATTATTTTGTCTTTATTGCATTTCAATGCCATGAAGCAACAAGAAGAGGGTACACAACAAAAGTAACAAGTTAAAGATAAGTAACTTTAAAAGACAACTTCAGTGGACATCAGCTTTGTCACAGCTGTTGAACTGTAAAGCCACCTACAGTAGTAATGGAGCACATCGTTAACTTAAACTACATTAGTTTGTGGGGATACAGGTTATGTTAAACGCAGTCTTGTTCGCAACTAGCACATCCTCTGTGTAGGAGCTGGTCCTGGATGCTATCAGAGTGTAGGCTAACATTTGCAATTCTGTCATTCTATTTATTTGATTTGTGGAAGTTTAGGAACCCCAGAAACGTTACCTGAGAACATGTTATGTTTGCCAAACACAGTTAGCCCTCATCCTAAAAAGCCTTTTCTCTTGTAACACTGAAGTGAAAACATACTGTTTGAAAATAAACAATCATGTAAACTAAGCAGCCAAACATGGTATTATAGTTAAATACTGGGGTTAACTAGTTCTACACTGCAATATCCATGTCTTCCACATGGACCATCAGCTGGGGAGGATGCTAACTTTTTGCCTGGGACATGTTAAGCTTTAGCCTCAGTCTTTCAGCACAATATCATGTATGTAACTATCAAGTGCATATTTAAGACCCCTTTACAGAGTTCATGTTTTAATATGAGTGGGCCGGAAACATTGAAAGTGTTTCCAACCAACTCTAGCAGCAGTTGTCATTTCTGCTGACAAAATCAATGACTGCCAGTTAGATAGGAGACACTGCTTTTGTCCACCTCTCATCAAACATACAAACAGGTCCTCACAAAGATGCAAACAACACACACACACACACACAGCTGACTGTCAGCGTCTGAAAGCAACTATTACTGTTACACATCCTGGCCTCAGGACCAACCACCCACCCACACACACATGCAGTTACAGATGTAAAGCTTATAACAAGCAACAGACACACATGCAGCGTGTTTACAGCAATATGGAAGCTACAGCTCTTCATCCACAAACAGTGAACTTGTTTATCAGCTCCACCTTCTGGTCGGCAGTGTATTTGGATGACAAAGATACTCAGTTTACAGTGATAACAGAGAACAGCAGTAAATCCTCACATTTCAGAAACTGTAACCAGTTTGGCATTTTTGCTCAATAGATGACGTAACGATTAATTGATTGACACAATTGTTGCAGATTAATTCTCTCCGTCAACTAATCAATTAATCGAGTAATTGATGGTGTTTCAGATTTATTCTCTGTGGAAAAACTCAGTCCAGAGGTGAAAGTTGAGAGAAAAACAACTTTTCACATTTATACTCATTAATGAGTCACTGCAGCCTTTTACATCAGACAAGTGTGTGTGTGTGTGTGTGTGTGTGTGTGTGTACGTGGACTCACCGTCTGGGTGTCAGGAAAGTCCATCTTGATCAGTTTGTGAGCACATTCCTCAAAGTCCAAACTGCAGAATCAATCAATCAAGTTTAAATCAGCAAGTTCATGTGTGAAACTGTGTGTGTGTGTGTTCCTGTTTGAGAAAATTACACACATACTGTACATAAACACACAATCTGTTCCAGTGTTTCATCCTGGTCTCCAAAACTGTGAACAGTTCTTCAATAAAACCATGGTAACTAGGCTACACACACACACACACACACCTTTAAATATTAGTCCAAGTCCATCAAATATAGCAAGAGCTGTAAATAACGGCCAACACCCCAAGAGACAACTGACTCACTAAGTGTGAGTGTGTATTTGAGTGTGTGTTGCGCTGCACACGTGTTTGTGTGTGTGTGTACCTGGACTGTATAGCGAGGTAGATGGTTCTTCTGAAAGCAACCAGGTTGACTTCTGTTTTATCAAAGATGGTGACCTTCTCACCTGAGGGAAGGGGACAGACAGAGAGAGAGGGGTCGTCTTTAAGGTTGTGTATTCTCTCAAAATCAGAACACTGAACAGTAAACATGGTCAGTGAGGTTTCCTTTAACTCTCCACGTAGGTTTTACACTGAAATTTACCTCCATTTTACTCCCTAACTTTACGCTTTATGACAATGTCAGTTTTAATTGTGAACTACTTGATTTTATTTTTTATTTGACGTTTTAAAGCAGTACTCCTGTGATATAGACCGGCACCTCTGTAAAGTTAGGGGACTTGTTCGAAACAGATTAAAGGTAAAGTCAGTGATCCTAATCCACTACACTTTTTGTCCAATTCTCCTCACGGTCCGCTAGCTGTTGTTCTGTGTGTGTGCTGAAAAAAAAAAAACATCTGTTTTTCTATTTGATTCTGACTTTTAATCCCTAGTATGGGTCAAGAACCAAAAACACTGGATCCTACATTTTCTATAATGCAACTAGATAGCAGCAGTAGTAAAATCAGCAGAATGAGCCTTTAATTTGAGAAAGAAAAGGTCGGCAGGTCAACCCATCTGTCTCACCTTCTCCCTCCTCATTCTCATCTTCATCGTCTTCATCTTCATCGCTGCCGTCTCCCTCCTCCCCTGAATCACTGCTGCCCTCGTCCAGGATATCTGACAGGAGGTCAAAGCTCATTGGTTAAACTGTGAAGGAAGTAACAGCCGATTGGATGGTCAGAGTGTGATGTTTGTGTGCGTTCTCACCTCTTTTAATGGTTTTGTATTTCTCCTCATTCTCCAGGAAGTCTGGGTCCATCTTAAACACATCTGAGGGACACACACACACACACAGACACACAGACACACAGACACACACACACACACACACACACACAGACACACAGACACACAGACACACAGACACAAAGACACACAGACACACAGACACACACGTTAGGGCTACATGTATCACAGTTAATTTCATTAACAGATTTCAGTTTCTAATAAAGACTGCAGAGAGTTTTAGAGTCTGGTAGAGTCTCCTCTCCCTCTCTGTGTCTTACTGAGGATGTCCTCGGGGTTGTATTCATCGTCCAGCGGCAGCATGTGGGTGAACTGATCGTCCTCCTCCACCAGGTCCAGGCCCTCTGGGATCACTGGATGATCTTTGAAACCGTCCTTCCTGATGGCAAACATCACCTCGATCATGTACTGGACCCTCTTATCAATGGCCGACTCGTGGAGGACGTTCCTGAGACGCTCAAATATGGCTGAAAAGAGGGACAGAGAGAATTTATGGCTGCTGATATCTGAGATCTATTTTTTAGTGTCTGTTTTTTTTTATTTCAATAATGTTTACAGGTTAGAAATATTTTGCTAACTTTTTTACTTGTCGGAGGTCATACATGATCTGTATGACTTCGGGTTGTATTGTATTTGTGATGGAGCATGTTTGTTAAAGTTGAAGTTAAAGTTGGGATCCTAACAGTGGCTCTGAACTGGATTATTACATTTCTTGTTTATCCAGACTTGAAAGAATGTGAACTTCTCCTTTAATGTGCTGAATTCTGTGCTGTAACTTCTCTGGCACACTCAGGCTAGGTCTTGCAACTAGCAATTATGTTTTATTACTGATTAATCTAATGTTTTTATTAATTGATAAACTGTTTAGTCTATGAAACGTCAGGAAACAGTGATAAATGTCCATTACATTTTTTCCAGACTTTGAGGTGACATCCTACTTGCTTATATTATCCAACCAACAGTCCAAAGATATTCAATTTACAATGACATAACAAAGCAAATCCTCACATCTGAAGAGCTGGAACCAAAGGATATTTGGCATTTTTGCTTGAGAATTGATAAATGATTCATCGATAATCAAAAAGATTTGTTTCCTGTGGATCAACCAGTCGTATCAGCTCTAACTGAGGCTCATCTCAAACTATGGGGACAATGATAGTTGTGAGTGAACAGTTGTAGCTGCAGTGTACCGTTGATTCCTCGGGGGGAGACCTCAGTCAGTTTGAGTCCACACTCCTTCAGGAACGAGATGGCAACCTCAACGCTGTCGTCGGTTGGGCGCTCCAGCAGCAGAGTGAGCATCTCCAGACATAAAACCTCATGGGCCTGAGGGTGAGAGACACCAGAGCAGACATAGAGAGAGAGAGAAGTAAACACACCTAATTAGAGCTGAACATCAACACGGAAACCCTCCATCAGTAATAAAGTCAGACAGCAGGACGTACCACATTCTGGTTGATGAGGTGAGCCACAAACTTTGAGGCTGTCAGGCACTGTTGCTGGAAAACAAAAGACAGACTGGTTTTAATACATCACTAACACTAATTACTTACATAACAACAACAAAAGGACATTTATTGCAGATTTCAAGAAACAATTTGAAATCGAAGTTTTCACAAGATGGAAAGCAGGCCATGACACACGGGACTGATGAGCTCTGATGATCCAATGTCTCCCACATAAGCAAGCAGAATAGTGAGTTATAACTGACCAGTCTGATGTGTGTGGGGGTGTGTGTGTGTGTGTGTGCTTATTTTGTAGCAGCCTGGTGTCATTTTCGGGTGGTGCCATGAAAACATGGACAGTTGTGTGAAATGGCTCTGCACTCTGACACTTCTCAAATCAGACACTGCAGATTTATCATTAAGTGAAGTGAAGGAGAAGCTTCTCATATATATATATATATATATATATATATATATATATAGTTATTCTCATATAAATCAGCTGTGGACAACAGATACTGTAAGAATCACTCATGATCATTTACAGTGGTTTCTGCTTTAACCACATTAAAAGTTATTTTTTTATGCTGAACGCATCTACAAGTTGGAAAGTCTTGTAATTAAACTGTTTATTTACATTTTAAGCATTAATCTGTTATTGTTGTGTATTTGCTCCAAGTATTTAATTTGCTCTTGTTGATAAAAATCACCAAAGTGGCAGCTGAGTGACTTTGTGCCATAAAACAGACGTGGCTCTGAGACATCTGTTCTCAGCACCACAATTCGCTCGACCAAATTTCCACCAAAATACCAATAACTCGCTTTGCACTGCTTCATCTTCATCTCACACACACAAACAAAGCAAAAATACCAAACTGTAAGAGCGCAGGATGTGCTGGTTAATGCACCACCACAGAAATAGGGCTATGTTCATGTTCAGTAGTGTCTTTTAGGGCTCAGAATTCATCCATTATCAACACTGTTAATCATTCATAATCTATTCATCCACTAATCAACATAGTTTTCTACACTTTCAATCCATTTGCCAGTTGCTAACAGCACCTCAGCAACTGAGTTTTTTTCCTCTCACTGTCAGACAGATCAGGAAACAGAAAGGTAGTCAGACAGACAGGTACCTTGAGGTTGCGGCGGTAGCTCCTCCTGAAGGTCAGGATGAGGCGTTTGAGGATCAGCTCTCCAATCTGAGGGAACTTGGAGTTGATAATGGCAACGACGGCGGCATACACATGAGTGAAGATGGGAGATGCTGCCTGAGCCTGCAGCACTGAGCGAGCCAGCAGACCCCTGACAGACAGACAAGGAGACAGGTAAACAGACAGAATGTCAGAGAGACAAGCAGATAACAAGTCAAGAAAGTTTCTCTTGGTTGTTTCTCTTGAACCAATCAAACTAATCAGGGGGAGGGACTTAAACCAAGACAACAAATTTATCAATAGGTGTCAAAAAATGCGTAGTAGCTGTTTATTCCTATTCATATTTACCTTGTTATGCGTTTCTCTACTCATCAGAAAGAAATCAAACAGTGAGTAAACTCAACTTCACTTCAAATAACACTCAATACTGCTGTTGAAGATGCTTTAATTAGAACATTGAGTGTCATGGTGATGTGTGTTGGTGTGTGTTAAAGTTCACCTCCCCCTGACGATGTTTTCCTGCAGCAGCTCCTGGATGATGTTGACAATGTTCGAAACGTTGACTTTATTGATCAGACCGTTGATGGACTTCTTCAGGGCCTCCCAGCTCATCCTCTGATAGGCCAGGCTGCACAGGGGGTGGGGCATTGGTAACATTAACATAGACAGTAATAGAAAGTGAACAGCAGGAATGTGAAGTATACAGGATTTGTGTTAATGGACTAAAACACCAGGATGATGTCTAATCCTATAAAAGAAATAATTAAGCACACACTTACCTGCTCTTGTCACTGATTTGCTGCTGCATCATGCGCAGCCTGGCAGGGGGGATGTAAGCTCCACCTGTCCTCGTCAGGATGGGGTCCAGCTCTTCCTTCTTCTTCTTGACCGGCGGCTCATCGGCCGCCACCGGCTCCCTGTCAGTCGCAGGGGAGGGGGAGCGACCCCGCCTCCTGTGATCAAACTCTGCATCCCGATTGGTCCGTCGCTCAAAGCGCCTGTCCCTGTCATCGTGCCGATCATTGTAGCGATCCCTAGGTGAGACAAAAAAAACAAAACAAACAAACAACAACTTTCAATAACTCATTTTACTATTCACATCTCTTGAATTATTTTGGGTCTGTGTTGTTTAGACATGAACAAGCTGTTCTTAAACTAGGCTTTACTTAGTCTGATCAGATTAGCTCTAACTTGACTTTGAAAGAAGAATAATTCTGGTTCAGTTTGTAAACCAGGCTTTTCATTATCAGCCTGGCTTTTCTGAGCCTCCTATATCAAACACCCTCAAAGTCTTAACAGGGGGTGATGCCACTTAAGTACAGGGTCATAATAAGTAACAGTTGTAAAAGTTGGTTTCATATGAAGCAGTTTCAAGTATTAGGTCTGAGTATAATCACAACATTGAGATTAGAGATGCACCGAAAACAGATGGTTTTCAGCTGATCAGCCATGACCTGTGACCGCCCCATCAGTCCGAGTTTTTGCCGGTTAAATTTTCCGCACATAGCAGCAATATGCTGCAGCGCACGCGCACACACGCGCACGCACACACACACACAGAGGACATGAAGCTCATTTGTATTGCATTTATAATACCTGTAAGTCCAACATAACCTGTAGAGGAACAACCTTGAAAACATCAGGAACATCTAACATCAGACACTTAAAAAACCATCAGCTTGGTGAACATACCCAATTTCAAGGTGCCGATTCGATTCAGAAATGATTCTCGATTGAATGAATAGGAAAGGGGACGCTATATTCAGTCTCTTGCTCCAGTATACTGTGTGCCAAACCATTTACTGATGTCCTTATTCCACTGAAATACAATATGAAACAGAACTGGCAGATGAGATAAATGGTCTGCAGCCTTTTTATATTTTAAAAAGTGAACTGCTTTAATTAATTTGAAAGCATTTTACAGTCTCCTGCCTGTATGAGAATAACAAAATGAGGGGAGGCAGAGTGCTCCGCTGTGTTATCATTAATGTCATGTCTCCAGCAGTGGAGAGCAGCCTCTCTGCTGCACCGTTAGCTCCAGGGAAAGACATCGCTGTTCAATGAGTGGCCGCAGGGTTTTTGTGGTGAAACAGACTGAGCACTGAGTTATTTTCTTCACCTCAGAGTTGGTTAAGTTGTTTAATGCTGCAGTGTGTGTTGGTCAGCTGGTCTCGTTTGTTACTGCTGATCGCTGCTCTGCTCTGCTAATGTTAGTCTCTGAGTGACGGTGTAGAAAGTTCACAATATACTTTGTCACAATATATGTTCGCCTTGCAAAGGTAATTATTTACTCATTAAATCAAAACATGCTTGCAACTGCTGCCTTTTTTGAAGATGAACTACAAGATAACTCCAGCATGTGCACTCTGTACACTGTCCGAGTGCTGTACTGCTCTAGCAGTTGAGTTCTTCCTTTTTCGTTCCGTCAACATCACATGCCGGAATTTTCAACAAAGGCAGCAGCCAGTAATACAAAGGCGGCCCACCCTTGAATTAGACAGGCAGGGAAAACCCTGTTATTTAAATCTTATAACTCAATCACAAGCTGTGTGTTACCGAACATAGCGTCCTCTGTCGTAATGCTGCCGGTCCCAGTCTCTCTCTCTGGACCTGGATCTGTCTCGCTCTCTGGACCTGGATCTGTCTCGCTCTCTGGACCTGGATCTGTCTCGCTCTCTGGACCTGGATCTGTCTCGCTCTCTGGACCTGGATCTGTCTCTTCCTCTGGACCTGGATCTGTCTCGCTCTCTGGATTTGGATCTGTCACGTCCCCTGGACCTGGATCTGTCTCGCTCTCTGGAGCTGGATCTGTCTTTCTCTCTGGACCTGGATCTCTGTAACAACAAACAAACAGTGTCAGTAGTACTTCTTTCATGTGAAAATGAGCAGGATCGTCCCTGTATACAGGCTTGACTTGGACATGAACTCCTCAGAGAACACTGGACCAAAAAAAAAAAAAAGAAGAGAGAGCTAGCTAGCATTTCTCATCCAAATCCTTCAGTATTGAGTACTGTCAGCGCCTTTCCACAAGACACCCAGTTCAGACGAGTGACGCCTGAATATGACTGTTTAGACTGAGGTTGCATTGAAAAAAATCAGGCCTGCATCTGATTTAGGACTACATATGAAAGTGGTCCAAATTAGAATTGGAAAGATCAGATTCCATGTGATTTGTGCTGTTCTTGTTATGAGAAAAACACAAAAAAACAAAATGACTACGATTACATGCAGACAAGAAATCAGGTTAGTGAGAGACATCACGTTAGGGCAGGAATTTAGAGAAAATACAGTATTTGCAGGCACTGTGTTAACCTGGCTACTGTAAAACCTAAGTTTGCATGCAGCTTGCTTACTTTGATCTGAGCCACGCTGCTCCTTATCTTCCTCAGTGACCCATGATGTTCATCCTCATCATCACTGCTGCTGCTTTCTGAGCTGCTGGAGGCTGGGCTCCTGGAGGGGGGACGGTCTGCAGGACTTGCCCGAAGGGACGGCCTCTCTCTGGGGCTTCTCTCAACTGAGCCAGCCTGTTGGGGCCTCTCTGCTGCTGGACTGGACTCCTCCTCTGACTGTCCTGAAGACAGAGAGAGAGAGAGAACAGCATTAGGATATCAGGTGCATATAAATACTACAGCCACTTGTACTGCTACTGTTACTACAACAATATAACACAACGACAGCAGGTTTTACTCACCACTGTGTTCTCTCTGAACAGGACTGGGACTGCGACTTCTGCTTGGAGAGTCCATATCTGAAACAAAACACACACAGCTTTATGATTATAAAAAATGTGTTAAAACAGCAATGACAAATTAACTCATACATAAAGAAAAAAAAAAAGAGGTCTTTTGTCAGAATTATCATATACTTTGTTATTGTCATCAAATCCCATGAAAAGCAACAATGTATCTCTCAGTACTCTGAATATTTTCAGCACTAAATTATTACACATTTGGTGCTCTAAGTTGATAATTCCGGCAGCAGAAAAAAATGTAACCATAATCATTACTTAAAAATGATCTTTATGATTTCAGCTTCAGCAGTCTGAGTTAGTCATATCAAGTGGATATCTGAAAAAGTTGTATTGGCACTGAGAAAAGTTCCACTTAAAAATAAACAACTATTCCATTTAAACAACTATTTCAACTTTTTTCAGTGTTTGTATTTGACTGCCACTGCTATTTCAGTATATTTCAACTATTTCAAATGTTCAAACTGCAAAATTTCAGCAGTAAGAATATTTAACCTCTTCTTTTTACAACAATTCTACTTTTTCCATCGATCATAACTCATAGTTCTCCTGTATTATGGAATCGTATTGCTGCCACGTCAAAAAAAGAAAACGGATCAGTATCACCTTATAATGTGAAAAGTTTATTGTTATAACAAGATGTTTTTCACGTTATAACAAGATATTTTCACTTTATTACAACATACAAACTTATCACGTTATAACAATATACTAATTATCTAAACACTGACAGAAAGTTAAAACTGAAAACCAGTGACACTGAAAAAAACTGACAGCATAAAAAAACTGTCACTGAAGAAACACAGACATGAAGAAAATAATCTGAAGATTGACATTGATTGCCAAATTTTATTTTGTCAATGCCAAAATTTAACTGTTGCTGTTTTGGCCTAGTTTCTCTGTTGAGCTGTGGTGAAGTATAGTAACAAAAAGAGGGACTTTGGCACTAAAAAGACTGTAAGGTTGAAAGATATCTACTTGATTTGACTCATTTGAATGCTGAAGCTTCATATTACCTTCAGATAAACTTTTAAATACATTTTTGCACAGAAGGAGGACTGTGGATTTTGTCCCCCATCACTTACATTGTAAATGCATTATGAAGGGATCTTCTAATGGTCAGTATGAACAGGAGGAATGATTATGGCAAGGAAAAACTACTTCACTGTTCATTTTGGATCCTGACTGTTGTTTTAAGATAGACTTGAAAAATTGTGAACCTGTCCTTTAAGCCAGCTATGAAAAACTTTAAACAAAAAAAAAAGAAAGAAATCAAGATATTGTTTCAGATCATTAACAATGTCCATGAGCAAAGATCAGGGCCTGTTACTGTTTGAGATTTTCAAGTTATATTTCAGCTCTGTCTCAATATTAATGTTCGAGATGCTTTAAAAGGAGTTAAACCTGTAGACAACCTACAAGTCCCACCAACACTATGTGAAATGACCGTATCTCAGACCGGATTTAACACTAATGTCAACTAGAGTCCGTACGTCTAAATTAGTCATGTAAGATTACTTTGACAAAGTTATTAAAACAACGACTCTACCTGCAACTACAAAACCATTCCCAACGATCGTCTCGGTTTTCTGGCCATGTGTGTTTGGGTGAGTTAAAGTTACCTCGTCTGCTAATGCTACCTCACATTTCAGCTAATTATCGACTAGTCTATCGCTAAACCCAACCGTCTTCGAAGAGATTCTGTCTTCTTTTGCTGTTTTGTCTATTTTTAGTGTTAATATCCTCTTACCGTTCTGTTTTCCGTGGTTTTGTCCCTTCGCCAAATCAGCGTCGTTATGGCGGAAAACTTCCTACAATAACCTTCAATGCTTCCTGCTATTCAGGGGTCACTTCCGGATTTCATCTCCAGGTTTGAACGGAGGTCTCGCCCCCTGGTGGTGATCATCATCACCTCCTCCAAGGATGTTGTGTTTCCAGTCCCTTGCTAGTAAAGATAGTACGGAAACGTATTGCTGCCACGCCAGGAAAACAAACAAACAAAAAAACGGATCAGTACGTGAAAAGTTTATTGTTATAACAAGATGTTTTTCACGTTATTCCGACATACAAACCTAACACGTTATAACAAGAAACTTTTCTTGTTATAACGATATACTATTTGTCTCGTTACAACGTGAAACTCATGTTTGAATGAGGAAACGGTGTGCGGAGAACGGATAAACTGAGGAATCTGGTTCATTTACATGATGCTGGGTTGAGACATGGCAGGATTCTGCTGTTATTGAGCACGGTGGGTGATACTGTGATAAGTATGTGTACACTAAAAAGGATTTTAAAATGCATTGTGCTACATAGAAGGACGAATGAGTCCGACGCTCTGGCGGTAGCGTCATTGATCAGCTGACGTTGGAGCAGCAACCAGAGTAAACAAGCACTACACACACGCCAAGGAGCACATAGGTCGCCGTCTTCTGACTCGTTTTAAGAAGCGCCTAATCGGAGGGTGCGCAAAGACAGATCTCTCTCCATAGCCTTCAGTGTCAATTTAAGTCTTAGCACTGACTGAGTGACATTGAAGTGTCAGTCGAAATAGAAGTGCTGAAAGTTGTTGAAGATCCAGTTGAAAGGAGTTGAAATGTGAGCCAAAGTATAGTTTATTCTATAACAATATATCATATTGTATAAGTATATTATGGTATGAGCTCGGAGTACTTTCTATATCCTTGTGTGCTGGTTTAAGGCTGGAAACTAAAAACTAACTGGAAGGTCTTACGAAGATTCAGTGTTTAAGTGATTAAAAGCCTTCCTTCCTCCCTCTCACACACACACACACACACACACACACACACACACACACACACACACACACACACACACACACACACGTCATGTCAGAAGTAAGACAGCACTCAGCTGTACTAAAAATAAATACATCTTTATTATTCTTATCTCTACAGAGTGATCCATCCCTGCATCCCACAGACAAGACATCAATACAAAATACACATCATCATTAATAGACATCAATAGAAATTAAAAGACACCAACAGTCAGACAGTGAAGTGTAATTAGAAGTGTGTGAAGGATCCTTAATCAGTCAAAAAAACAAAAACAAACAAAATAATGTAGAGCCTCAGAGCTCACAGTGAGTGTTGGTCCAGCAGAGCAGAGTTTGTGATCAGTGAACATAAACAAAACAAATTCTACAAACACACATTCAACAAATGGTGAGTATAAACGATCAAAGGTCCATTTAGTAATGATTTGGAGCATTCACACAATCGAAAATTCACATTCACAAATGATGACACCTGAGCCAGCGTCAATAGTTGAATAAAGACTGTGAGATGTTTTCTGAAAGCTCACAATTATTAGTAAGTGGACCTTTAAGCTTAGATTCTCTTTACCATAGATTATTCCCAAAGTTCAAAAATGAACATCCACACACACAAAGTCAATATTTGTTTTCCAAAGTTCAGCTTTCAGTAGATAATTTCAATTCTAATGTGAGTTTGTGTGGAAATTATCCATTATCCAAGAATCATTGTTCCATTAAGAGGATTTAAAAGAGGTATTAAGGGGGTGTTTGCCTTGATTGACAGGTATCTGAGCCTATCACAGCCACAGCAATGGCAGGCGCCGAATGCTTGTTTCACCTCAGCTCCTCCAAGGTTTTTGATTTTCTGGCTTTGATTACAGAAGGTATATCCAGAAACCTGTGCGACCACACAGACACTACAAATAGGCTTTAACGCTTTAGAAAACAGATGTTCAGTAATTGTCATTTGTGATAAAGGAGTAATTAATCGTTCCATGATCAATCAGTTCTTGGAAAGAGGAAGAGGAAAAATCTGTTTTTCTTTTTAGTTTCTCTCAATAAAACTACCAAGTTTCAGATTCAATTGTATTAGACATGCAGGTAGATGACTGTTCACAGGTGAAATGTTGGCAGGGATTTATTGATAATTTATTGACAATAATCTCAATAATCAGTATAGATGTTCATAATATTGCACACGGATTTGTCATTAGACAGTGTGGAGCTAACATGCTAACACAGCCATGATTTCGGCTGCATTGCCCGCTCACCCATACATGGTCTGGTCACTAAGCTCCTCCTTCTGACCAGTCATCACATCATCATCAACATCAACATCATCATCATCACTATCACCATGACAACTTACTAAAACCCGCTGCTGCAGAGTAACCTTTGACATATAAGCCTGTCCTCCACATTACTTCATTACATCACACACTGACCTGATCACCTGCTCAGTACCAACCAACACACACTGAAAGCAGTGACTGTGACTGTAGTTAAAGGAACAGTCCAACATTTTATGAAATCTTGTTCAGGACGCTGCTAAGTACAAGGATTGGAAACAAGGGGTAACGGCACACCTAGCTCTATCAAGACGGAAAAAAAACCACTTTCCATCAACTCCAAAGATGTCTGAATTACATTTTGTATCTTGTTTATTGAACAGGTTTACAACATTTACTAATAAAAATATAAAAAAGGAGACACTGTGGTTTTAGCAGCGGTTAGCGTGGAAGCTATTTGTCGACCAACAACAGGCGGACACAGTGACCATGCAGCATCTCAAAAGTGTTGTCCTCATAGTGGGTTTGGCATGTTCCAGATCTGTCCTAACGGCCCAGTCAGATCAGCATTTAGGACCACAGCTAACGATTCTTTTCATTATCGATCAATCTGTCATGTCTTTTATTTTTTTCTATTAATCGTCTAGTCTATAAAAACAGCATGGGAAAAAAGTCTCACATATGAGAAGCGTGAAACAGCAAATATTTGGAATATTTCCATGATAAATAACTTTAACAGTTAATCAATTATTAACATTGTTGACAACTCATTTTCTGTCAATTGACTAACCAGACAGATTTTTTTTGCTTCAACTCATAAACTGTGATGTGAATTTGAGCCATTGTAAAGTGTCTTGACAGTGTTAGCCTTTGAAGGATCGAGAGTCCAAAAGGGAGGAAGCTATCATATTAGCTATGTAGCGCCATCCAGTTTTATATAACCCCGCCCTCCTAAAGTATAAACGGCACATCACACAGGAGTCAATGATACAAATACACCCCTGAAACTGTAACTGTATTATCTTTTTGTTTGTGTAGTAACCATATTAGCATGCCAACTACCTTGATGGGCTACTATGGCTGTGCAACATTTTCCCGCCTAGCTAGCATGTTACAGGTCAGTTTGCCAACTAGCCCAATGAGAAGCTTATACATCACCAAGCTTCCAGCAACACCTATTTCACGATGAATTACGGTTGAATTTCGCCACTTTCTAGTCTAATCAGGCACAACCTCTACTGTTAACAGAACCCAGCTGAAAGACTTGGACTTGGACTGATTGGTGACTAGCCAGACAACGTGTAAATGAGACAGCTTTGGAGGCCCTACCTATCAACTGTCCCTGAGTAAAATAGTTCATGCTAAATTCACACAGTGTCAGCAGAACAGTAAAGCTAGGAAATGTTATTCTGATGTGTTCACTGCTAGCATTGTAGTCACATACTTTAAATAGCCTACATTTATTTTAGCAGTGTTACGTATTTGGAGCGGTTCGTTAACAACACAGTGTTTAGCTACTTTTAAATGAGCTGAATGCATTGTATTACTGCCAGCGGTGGTGGCTTTGCAGTCATTTTGGCAACATTTTGTTGTTTTCATCAAGTGGGAGATGTGACATGAAAGTGGCATTTCAAGAGAATTTTCCAAAATATCCGTGTTAAAGAGCATCTATTAAGTTAAGACTCGTTGCTCATATATTTTAACTTAAATTTTCATGGACTTACATAATGTTAGGTTTAAGTCACAGATAACGTGTAGCTAGCAATAGACCATTTTCACAGCAGACATTTTCGACTTGTTAAAGCAAGAAAAGCACAGGTGTAAATAATAACATTACTGACTGCTACATTGCATTTAGGTGAGCCAGTTCCAGGCTCTGGTATTGTATGCTCACTCACTGCCATGGCTTACTGGGACAATTAATGGAATGGAACCATCATTAATGTTGTTTATTTAAACCTGTGCTTTTCCTGCTCTGACAAGTCAAAATGTCGGCTATAAAAAGATCTGTCAATGTACACTGATTCAAACAAAGTGTCCTGAACATGCTTGTATATAGCAGCATTGATTTAAGCTAAATGAACCGCTGTACAGTAGTGGTGTTGGCTCATCATGGAGTCCTACGTCATTCACAGCTTTTGTCTTAAAGTCAAGGCTGTAACTACCATTGAAGACACAGAGATGTCTTCAGTAATGTTTCTGAGGATTTGGGGAGATAAATTACATGCAGGAAAGTTTCCATTGTATAACTACACATTTAGGGTAATTATCTCAAAATTTGACTACAAAGCAAAATAAATTAGACTAAATGAGATTTAGTATTCTGCACCTCAGGCTTTGAAACAGAGCATAATGTAGAGAATAAAACGAACTTGAAAATAGACTTGAACAGTTAAATGAATAAGTGAAATGTTGTGAAAAAAATTCTATTAAAACATTTCTTACATTGGTGGGGTTCTGCTGGGGGTATTTGGACTTGTGACGTCAGTATTTGAATAAACCTGTCTATAGGACTCCATACAGTACAGTTTACCTGGGGTCTCTCTGCAGCTGTTACAGATCTTAATAATGGACTTTTGTTATTTAAGCTCATCAGCTAAAATAACTTCTAACACCTTTGTGAGAGACCCTCTAATAGACTGCGGCTTTTAACTTCTCACTTGAAAACGGTGAAAAAGTTCATTGTGACCTAAATATGTGCAGTCATGACTTTCTTTGGCAGAGCAACTGACCAGCAGGGGGCAACATCACATGAGAGAAATCAGAAAGTGAGAGATTGTACTGTGGAGGAGGTGAGAGGAAGAGAAGCACAATGACGATGATGATGACAATGATGATGAAGGAATGTAGACAGTTGCAGGATCATAGTCCCTTAATTGTATATCTTAAAACCCTCTTTGAACCTTTTTACAGAATGGTGAAATGTGCATGGAATGAGTAACTGTGAGGGGTAAAATAGCTCAGTTTGACCCTCTGCAGATTCTACTCTAAGGATTTAGGAATGTAACACCTTACTAAAAGGCATGAGTGCATAGTTTAAAAGATAGCTACGGTATTTGTAGTATTTTATAAAGGAAGTTGGTCCCTTATCTGTTGTTCTGATAACATGTCAAAGGGTCAGTTCAGCCAAATTACTAAAAGACATATTTCCTCCCTTACATCTAGTGGTTGCTGCATTTTTTGTGCAACATTTTCAACGCTGTGAATACAACAAATTAAATTTGATTGTTCACCGTTGTATTGAGGTGGAGGGAGAAAAGTCAGAGATGGATATCTCAAAACCAGGACAAATAAAACCAGCAACAAAAGACAACGTTTTTGTAATGTGGTTGAACCAACCCTTTAACAGTGGTGGTTTGCAGCTGTGGACAGAGCTGCTGTAGTACTGAACAGTACGTTTGACTACATTAAACCCAGATCAATTTGTAGTGGTGGTACTGGTAGCAGTACTGTTAGCAGTACTAGTGGTATTACTGGCAGTGGTAGTAGTTTAAGGCCTGGCTTTTGATCACAACAGGTTTGAAAGAAGAAATGGACGTGAGGAAAAGACGACATATTGCTGATGGCTCACAGGGATATGCTGGTCCAGACTGGTGTTCCCAGCATGCATCACAACGCCTCGGTAGAACCAACCAGAGATGGAAACAGCAGGGCAGGGCCACAGGTGGGGTGGGCGGGATTAATAACATGCAGGTGATGTGTTCAGATCATCATCAGTGTTACAGACATACAGTGTTACAGACACATAGTGTTCCACACAGACAGTGTTACTGTGCTATACAGTGTTACAGACAGACAGTAGTGCTGCTCAGGCTGTGGTTACTAAGGCTGAAGGTGTCGCCATGACTACAGGGGGTGTTGTCTCGCAGGTAGGGGCGATCGCTGCGGCGACACTGCAGCCATCAGCTCGCTGTAGATCTCCCGTCGGACTTCCTGCGCCACACTCTCTCGAATCTGGAAAACAACAGAAAGATCTCTGATCAAACATCTTCAGTCAGGTCCTGTTTTAAACAGCTGTATTGTGGGAAATACTGGGCTGGACTCCTGTAGTTTATGCCTTTTGGAATATACAATGTCTTGTCACTTTTTTCTGGTCTGCAGTCCTCTGGTGGTAGAAATTTCCTGAGACACTGGACTGTGTTTGACATTTCTCTGAAACTAAACAAAAACTTAAGTATATTGTTGCTTTACTTCCTGTTTCTCTTTGCTAAAATTACACACACCTCCTATTGAACAGCTCTTAAAGTTCTTTGATCACCTGGATTTTTGCCTGTGTAGTAGTGTGTATGTTCTTGCTCTTGTTATTATGTAATTATGATCAGGGTATTTCTAAATAACACTAACACTTGTTATATTTCATATATTGTGCTATATGTGTTATATGTTCTAATTTTGCAATTCTTCCTAAAGTGCTAATGTATTCTTATGAGCGTCAATATGTTGAAATATTGAATTGATGAACAGTGAACATACTGGGCCTTATTTCATGGCAGTGCAACAACAGCATAAGCAGCACTCAGACAGAAATTTGCTTTGCCTGTGTGTGTGGTATTTTGGTGCCCAGTGCAGAGTGCACAGGTGGGAGGAGAAGAGCAAACAGTTCATTCAAATGAGTCAGTGCAAAGAGGCATGGAAATTGGATCTTAGAAGTTTCCTTGAGAATGGAAGTCACAGAACTTGCAATCCCTGCATCATCTGAAAGCAGCAGGACAGATATGTTGTCATTACATTCGGCAAATTACACCAGGCTGCTATAAAATAACTACACAAAATTGGTAGGTTGTAACTCGGTATTCTGCTTGTTTATGTGAGAGACTGATTACAAGGGCTCATAGATCCTGTGCATCATTGCCTCCTTTCCAACTTTATTTTACTATAGCAAAAGTGGCATTTGATGTATTATTCCTTAAATGCATTACAGTGCAAACGCTGTGTGCCACATCAATATGATTGATAACGTGATCATTTACAACATGAAATACAGAAGAAATAGTGTCATAGTGTCGGATTGATGCAGTCATATAGACCTTCACCAACATTTAGTGGCAGGGCTGTGGTGTAGCTTGCAACACTAGAGTGTTTTGACCAAGCAGGTGAGTGTGGCACATTTAGTGACTCATGGTGTAACACAGGCACAGAGAGCATTTATATAAGACCGACCCTGTGAATGCTTTGTTTCTCCAAAATTGCACGTAGGTTATGCTGTTGTCATGTCTGTGCTGAAAGACAGTCCTGGGGAGTGTCGTCCTTGAGTTAGACCCACGACACCTGCAACACTGACACTGTTAAATAAGTGCTCAGTTCAAAACATTCTGCTGGTTAATGTTTTCTTGAACCGAACCCTTTGTTTGTTTATAATATAGCTAGACAGCAGAGTTAAGGGTGCCCTGTGGAGTTTTCTTGCAAACAAAAATATGTTTCCATTCTGTGTTTCTCACTAAAATGCATTGTGTAATCTAATCCCCTAGACTTAACAACCAATTATTTTACCAGTGCTACCTGTGCCATGACATTGACTGTATTTATAAATGTTTTCCCCTTTACACACAGGAAACATTAAACACTGACATATGTACATATGTCAGTATGCAATAACATATGTCATATATAATAAATATACCAGTAAGTTTACTGTGAGGTAAAACTGCTGACAAACTGTTACCTCTCTGATGAGCTGCTGCAGGTTCTCCACTCTGACTCCTCCTGCTGCTCCCTCCTCCTCTGGTACTTCTCCTCCTCCTCCTCCTCCTCCATGACCATACCTCCCTCCTTCTTCCTCCTCCTCTTCCTCAGTGTGTGTGCTGGGTCGAGGAGGGGGGGCGGGGGTTATGTTGATTGATGCCCGGTACATGCCTTGTTTCTGCTCACAGCCTCCTCCTCCTTCTCTGACTGGACTGGAGGATCGGGAGGAAGGGTTGGTGGAGGGGGTGTGGCCGTCATAGCTGAGCTCTGATTGGAGAAAGAGCTGCTCTCTGAGAAGGTCTGACATCTGGACAGGCAGGAAAAATCGTACACTAAGAAACTCTAGCATTATTAGCAATATATAACAAATGTGTGTGTGTGTACAGTACCAGTCAAAAGTTTGGACACCCTTTCTCATTCAAGTGAATGAGAAAGGGTGTCCAAACTTTTGGGTGGTACTGTATGTATGTATGTATGTATGTATGTATGTATGTGTGTATGTGTGTATGTGCGTGCGCACGCATGCACGCACGCGCGTGTGTGTGTGTGTGTGTGCTGACCGGCTCCATGGCTCTCAGTGCAGAGGTGGTGGACAGACTGTCAATACTGCTGTTGCTATGGAGACCCTGAGGAAGAGAGCAGGACTAACAACATTACTACATCAACTACTATCACATCATGTTTAACTGTTTTGCTCCAAAAATCACATAAAATGTTTCAAAAGGCTTTTAAAAATCTACTGAAATTCCTGTTTTGGTTCCTGTTTTCTGTTCCGGTTCCTGACCATTCAAATGCATGCATATGTATGTTGTGTATATCCTGTGTTGTGTGTTTTGCTTTTTTATAATGTGTGTTTTGTGTACCCGGTGTTGTGTATTTATATCTTGAGTTGTGTGTATAGCCTGAGTTGTATGTGTATGTAGCTTTAGCTTTCTTGACAACACTAATATATTTTAAAACACAACATATTAGACTTTGCCAGGGATAGAACGATAAAGTCCTAGACTCATTCCACTGTGGTCCCAGGTATTTTCACAGACCTTCAACCATTTAACCTCCCTGTAGTGGTTGTGGGAGTATGTGTATGTATTTGCATATATACCCTGTGTGGTCTGTGTTCCATCAGTCTGTCTTCCAGCTGTTGTTCCAGCTCCTGCAGTTCCTCTCTGACTGCTGACCTCAGAGACTGAAGCTGCTCCATCTCCAGCCTGCACACACACACACACACACACACACACACACACACACACACACACACACACACGGTTCGCTTTGTATCCTAGTATCACTTATTATCATAATCCAGATTACTGTGGGGCACGCATCTGTTTATGTGTATGAATCACCTGTCAGCAGGACTCAGGTGTTTGTAGACCAGAGCCTGCTGTCGGATGATTGACAGCTCTAGGTCCATCATCTGACTGCGGAAGAGGTTCAGACTCCGCCTCTTCTGTTGAAACTCTGCCAAAGACTAACAAAAGAGCGAGAGAGAGAGACAGAGAGAAAAAAAATACACTTTAGAGATGATAATAGTCTTTGCTGCTTCCTGGGTGGAATACATCATACTGCAAACTAACTAACAGAAGTACAGTGGGGGAAATAAGTATTCAACACGTCAGCTATTTACATGCAATTAAGACCAGACATTGGTATTAACTCAATAAGGCAACACAGCTAAAGAAATCATAACATTCCAATCAATAAAAAAAAAGTTATGTGCATTCAATTGGAATGACACAGGAAAAAAGCATTGAACATGCTAACTGAAATACTTATTGGGCAAGCCCTTGTATGCAATGACAGCTTCAAGACACTTTGTGTATGAAGAAACTAATCTCTCACAGTGTTCAGGAGGGATTTTGGTCCATTCTTCTAAGCAGACAGTCTTCAAATGTTGAAGATTCCGGGGGGCCTGCTGGTGAATCTTTATCTTCGGTTCCTTCCATAAATGTTCGATTGCATTAGAGTCGGGTGATTGACTGGGCCATTCCAACACCTTTATTTTCTTTCTTTGGAACCAGCTGAGAGTCTCCTTTGCAGTATGTTTTGGATCATTGTGCTGTTGGAAGGTCCACGTGCGTCTCATCCTCATTGTCCTGGTGGATGGTAACAGATTGTTCTCAAGAATATCCCGTTACATGGCTCCATTCATCTTCCCTTCAACAATTTGGATTCTGCCGGTACCATGGGGTGAGAAACAGCCCCATACCATAATTCTTCCACCTTTCAATTTTACTGTAGGTATGATATTTTCAGGGTCATATACAGAGCCATTTCTCCTCCAAACATTGCGCGTAGTGTTATTAGCAAAAATTTCAATTTTTGTCTCATCTGACCACACCACATTCTTCCAGTAATCTACAGGCTTTTCCAAATGTTGTGTAGCAAACTTCAAGCTTCAACATGTCGTTTCTTCAGTAATGGAGTCTTACGAGGTGATTGTGCATGGAGACCGTGGTGGTGGAGTGTACTGCCTATTGTTTTCTCTGTAAAAATTGAACCTGCTTCTTCCAGGTCTTTCTGGAGCTCTTTTTGAGTGGTCCTTGGATCTTGGGCTACTCTTCTGAATAATTTTCTGACTGCCTGGTTTGCAATCTTGAGAGGAGCTTCTGTGCGTAGGTGGTTGATGGTGGAGTGATGCTTCTTCCACTTGCGGTTAATGGCCCCAATGGTGCTTATGGGAACATTTAGTTCTAGTAGGAGTTGAGAAATCATTCAGCAACCTGTGCCATTCTTATGTTGCTCAACAATCTTGTTGTGAAGGTCTTGGGAGAGCTCTTTGTCTCTACCCATCATGAGATGGTTCTTGCGTGACAGCTTGGTAACAAATGATGCATTCACAGACGTCTAACCCTTTTTAAAAGAATGGAAGTAATAATAGCCACATACACTAACCCAGCTGATTCTAATTAGCACAAGTAAGAGGACTAATTAGTGGAATCACCTGGTTCAGTGCTTTTTCTTATTGCGTGTTCAATACTTTTTTCCTGTGTCATTCCAATGCACAGAACTTTTTCATTGATTGGAATGTTATGATTTTGTTAGCTGTGTTGCCTTATTGAGTTAATACCAATGCCTGATCTTAATTTTATATGATTAGCTACACTGGAAATATATTTAATGAAAAAAAAGTTGACATGCTGAATACTTATTTCCCCCACTGTATATATACACATTTTAAGCTATGCAATGCCAGTCAGTATGTCAATAATTATATGAGTCTGCATACACAATGGTGGGTGTAAGTATGAAGCACATGTTCCTCACGTCATCCCCTTAGTAATGACCTAGTGAGAGAACATCATCTGCTTTCAAAGGGAACTTGTGATTTTGTTTTTGTGTCATGCAAGTTAAGTAAAAGCAAGACATTGTGAGATTAATATTGTCACTGGATTTAACCCACAACTTCACTACTGTGACTACAGAGTGTTACACGGTGAAGAAGACCAGCAGCTGATGGAAAATATAGAAGTGATGGGGGATGACAGTACCTGGTGACTGGGCAGAGGTGCTCTGCGCTCAATGAACACGTCCGGAGTGTCGGCCTGGTTCTAGATGGAGAGGACAGTGATGTCAGGACAAGAATGGATAAGCTTGAGCTGACCTGGACTTAACCAGGGCAACAAACTTGAGCAGTCAGACAATCATACAGGCTTTAAAAGGCAAACGTAAAATTACAACCCAAACTGTCTGTTGTAAATATCCACCACAGCTTAAAGGAAAAGTTGGACATAATGGGATATATGCTTATTCACTTTCTTGCAAATAGTTAGATGTGAAGATTGATACCATTCTCATATCTGTATGCTAAATATTAAGTCATCACCAGCAGCAGGCACACTTAACTTAGCACAAAGACTGGACACAGGGGACATCTTGCAAACAAAATCCACCTACCTGCAACTATAAAGTTCTAAAACATGTTATATCTCATTTGTTTAATCCACAAAAAACAGAAGTGTGAGAAAAAAGACAAATCACTGATTTATGTGGGGTTATGTGCCAAACTATTTATTGATCTTGAGTTGCCAGCCGACCAGCTAAGACTACAGGAAAGTACTGGCCCCGAATAAGTGTATTTCCCAAAATGTCGAACGTTTCCTTTAAGGCTGGACTTAATTGACCTAAAGTACCTGTTGTAGTTGTGCGCACTCACAGTTTTCCTGTGCAGTGAGAGATTATTAGCAACGTTATTGGTGCGCTCACTTTCTGTTGTACCTCCAATTACAGTGGGAACTAATTTGACAAAACCGTCTGCTTGTTTACAACCTGACTGTTTGTGTTTGTTGTCCCATTGAACCTATTTTTAGTGATATCACCTTGTTGTACACTGTAGTTTTCATTTAAAGAGAATAAGACTACAACCACAAAAGACTACAGCTAGAGCAATAACAAGATCTACAGAGACTAGGACTGAAGAGCACTAACCTGGCTCAGACTCTGAACTGTTCCTCTGATGTCATGCAGAACTCTCCTCAGCTGCATCTCAGTACTGGACAGGCCGTGGCTGGGGCCTGGACCTGGAGCAACAGGAGGAGCGAGCCCTGGGTGAAGGCTGTGACCTGGGCCGAGGGCTGTGGCTGGGCCTGGGAGGAAGCCTGGGGCAGGAGGAGCATGTGGGGTGACAGGGTGAGGAAATGCCAGGTGTGGGTTTGTGTTATACCCATGGTAACAAGGGTAGGGTGTGGCAAACTGTGAGCTGTGAGGAGTGGCGTGGTAAGGTAACTGATGATTATATGGGTAATTGTAGCCCTGGTGGTGCATTATGGGACTTCCTGGATGCAGGTTGCTCAGACTGATGTGATGAGGAGCTGTGGAAGAGGGCTGATGCAAGTTGGAGAGGCTGCCGTGCTGGGGGATTGGAGGAGTTGTAGGTTGGTGGAGACTGGTGAGACTAGAATGGTGGTTCGGGGAGGGGTTGTGGTGATGAAGGAGGTTAGGAAGACTGGCATATGGATGCAGAGGGGAAGGGTACTGTGGGGGAGGGTTCAGAGTGAAGGGATATGGGTTTGGGTTAAGGCTGGGACTAGGATTGGGGCTTGGGTTTAAGTACTGAGCTGTAGGGTTAGGGGTAGGGGTTGGGGTAGGATAAGGGAACATCATCTGTCCTGGATTCCAACTTTGCTGGTTTTGGTTGGAGCTCATGCCCTGTTGGAACTGACCAAGTTGCTGCTGACTGAAGGAGAGATCAGGAACGCTCTGAGTGCTCCAGGAAAGGGCTTGGCCTCCTGGTGACCAATCAGGAGGAGGACTGGGGCTCTGCAGCGAATGCGATGACCGCATCAGGTAGCGTGGGATGGGTTTAGGTGGGGTGGGAGATTCTGTGAGTTTGTTGTTAGAGCCAGAGGAAGAGGCATGGTTTATGATCTGAGTAGAGCGACAATTTTTTTGTACTTTTTCCTCCTCCTCTGTGTCTCCTCTGGTCTCTTGGGTGTATCTGAAGGAGTACCTGGGCTGGGTGCAAGATGCCTGGCCTCGCCCAAACTGGATCCTGACAGAGGACACTACCCTAGCGGGCGACAAAAGTGAGGAGGGCAGGGAGGAGGATCTCTGCAGGGGGATAACACCTCTTCCTCGTCCTCCACCTGGGATTTGGGATGTATTGCTGGGCTGGGAGTTGACCTGCTGCCCCTCCTGGCTCAGCTGGTTCTTTTTGGCTCGGTTCAGAGCACCAAGGACCGTAGAGGATGGACTGGGGGGACAATATGAACCGTCCAAGTGCACATGCTCCACTTGGGCCTTGTCCTCAGCACCCACTCCCTCAGCGGGTGCTTCTGCGTCTGTGGTGGTCTCGGTCTGGTTCTGAGTGTGTTCTGGTTCTTGTTCTGAAGCAGACAGACTCTGGGTAAGCTCTAGCTCTGGTTCCGATTTGAGGTCAGTCTGGTCCCCATTCTCAACCAGCCCCTCATCCCGGTTCTCATCCTGCTGCGCTCCCATCGGTCTGTTCCTGGGAAGCTGGTGGGCTGTGTACTGTGGAATCTGCTCTGAACTCCTGTCATGCTCATCTTCTTCCCTGGAACCACTCCTCCCATTAGCTTTAGTGGTACCACTGGGCTCTGCCTCCTCCTCTCTGCTGTCTGGCAGATCAAACGCTGATTGGTCCAGCACAAGGGGCGTGGCCACATCTTGCGAAGGGTGTGATGTCACAGTGGTCTCACTGTCACAGCTGTCACTACTCTCCTGCACCTAATTACAATAAATTAATTAATCAATTTTACCAAAGTTGGAAAAAGTACATACATGAAGTACAAAAAAGTACAAATACATCAGTGTAAAAATACTCAATTACAAAGTGATAGTATTGGAAGAGTATTTAATGTGTCAAAGGTAAAAGTTCTTGTTTTGTTGAAAAAATGTCCGCTGTGCCTGATATTTTATCATATATGACATTGTTATATTGTCAATACTGATGCATCAATGTGTAAGCAGCATTTAATTACTTTATATACAGTTATGTAGTTTAGTCCAGTGGTTCCAAACCTACCTGCGCCCCCTTCAAAGAATGACAAGATAAATCTGGGAGCTTGTAAAATGATTAACGAGGTAGTAAAGAAGACTACTACACAGATTTATACATATATTTTTTTACTTTTATCTAATCGCTGCTCGTCTGTGAAATATTTGATAATGGTACTTTGAAAATCAAACAGTTATTTAAATGAAACCATCTAAGAGGTTTAAAGGGGACATCTCTGAATTCATACACATCTGAAATGTGACAAGTAGCCCCAACCAGAAACTGCTTTTTTTGCAAGGGGTCACAAGCCAAAAATATTGGGATCTACTGATTTAACAATGCATTGTATTTTATAAGCTTATTACATGTTTTAATTTAAAATCTGATTCTGAAAAGTAACTAGTAATAAGTCAAATAAATGTAGTGGAGTCAAAAGTACAATATTTCCTTAAAATAGTACTTAAGTACAGTACTTACCATTTATCAATAAATGAACAATCACTTAACTATGAAGTAAGTTCAAACTGAGCAGAAAGTTGGAGCCAATTAGTGATTTAGTAAAATAAGATGAACTTCTTCAGAGAGATCATTTGAGCTGTAGCTGTCTGTTCCAGACTGGGTTACAAGCTTTCATTATACACCATGAAATCATTTTCTTTCAGTTCAGTTGTGATTAATCTGCAGGGATGTTTGTGTCTGGTGTTATAAGGCTCTGACTGGAATTATATGAGTCAGTTCACATAACTTAAATGTCAAAGGTGGTGACCTTAACTGAGACACAGGTGGGACAGACCTCTGACAAAACACACAAACAGACCTTAAGGTAGCTGGAGTCGACAGAGGGCTCCTCAGCAAAACCACTGCTGTCTGACTGCTGACTGACTGTCCTCAACAGGTCTGAGGGAGACAGAGACAATGAAACATTATGATTATTTCTGCAGTACTATGTCTGTCCAACAGGTGGCAGAGTAGAATCATTTATACTGAGCCTATAGAGACAGGTCAGTCTGTTCTAGCTGAGATCAGAGTGAACGAAGACACAGGAGACATGTTCTTATTGTACAGAAACAGGTTGGATACTCTCTCATACACTGGATAGGACAGAAAAAATGTATACTGTTGAATTTTACAAAACAAACTGAATATATAATTTGAGGATTGATCCCATTACAAAATATACACAGTAGAGTTTTTCTCCTGCAACAAATTAATTACTGATATTATTAACTAAACTAAAACACGTTCTAAGAGGCAAGAAGCAGGTTAGTCAAACCCTGTTGTAACAGCAGGCTTTATCAAACTCTAACAGTCTGTTTTGTGGAACTGAAACAAGAAAATATATATATCTGACTTTCAAATTCAAACAAACAATGACAGAGGCTTATGTGCTGTTTCAATATTTTGGTTTTACTTTAAAGTGGTTATAATGACTATTTTTAGTCACACTAGCAGTGTGGCTCTAGAGCTGGCAATGTCTGTCTGTTTATCCACCACTGAAGTACATTGTGCTACTAATACTTTATTAATATTACTTTTAATAAAGTGAAATTTTGATTAGAGGACTATTATTTGTAATGCAAATTAAAATTTTTACTTTTTGAAATACTAGGTTTTGATACCCTATTTATATTTGATGTAATAATATAGTTTAATACATTTCTGGCATTGGGAGTTAAGATACAGTAGACAAGCAGCAGTAAACTGGCTAGAGGTACCACATTTAAAGAAACACTTTGACCCTTTGGGAAATATGCTCTCTTGACTGGGCACAGTGTGTACCAGTAGCCTTTTTCCATTGGCACTTTTGGCCACACCAAGTCAAACCACACCGTGTTGATTTGCATTTCCATTACCAGTTTCAACAAGCCGAGTTGTGCTGAGTCGCACCAAGTCGCGCCCAAGATGGACCATCTCCGAAATCAGGTCATAGCGTGCCTGACCCGCCTCCAGGCAGGTTGCAGTGACATCAGATGGGCTTCATCATCATTCACTTGAGTGAGGGATAAAATGATTCAATCGTGCGGCTTTTCTGGACTTTCCAAATGTTATCCGACCTAATGGATCAAATTCTGATAGTGAAACGAGTCATTTCGCAGGGGTTGTGACGCTCAAAAAAAATGTATTCACCGTTTTACAGCCGCTCCTTTGACCACTAGTCACAACCCAGTGCACTTCCTGGGGGCTTTGAGTAAACAGCGCTAAAGAGGGCACTGCTTTTAAACGTCATCGAGTCAAGACAAACGCGTCATCATTTAAGACACACCTTCAAGGGGGTAGCCCTGTTGTAATGGATGCAAATCCCTGCCATGCTGGGCTGACACGCTGAGTCAAACTGAGTCAAGCCAAGCCAGCATATGTGTATGGAAAAGGGCTATAAGTCTCTGCAGGTTGCCTATCAACCTCATGGTGATGGCAAGACTCCAGATGTCACTGTGCACTTAACTTCCTGTAAAACCACAACTTCATTGTAACACTTCAGTTTCTGTACGGATTAAACCAACAAGATATAACATGCTAATTGGTGAGCTTTGGAGGTGCTGGTAGATGGACTTTGTTACCTTCAGACAGAGCCAGGCTTTATGCTAAGCTAACCTGCTGCTAGGCTCCAGCTTGATGTTTAATGGACAGATATGAGAATGGTATTAATCTGACTTTTGGCATGAAAGCACATAAACATATTTCACAAATTGTCAAACAATTCCTTTAACATGATCAGTTTGAAATATTTATCAAAAATAGTACAGAAGCTTATGAATCAAGGTCAAAGGTTAAATTAAATTCCGAGTAAAAGGTTGAAAGAGGTTAAAGTGAACTCACCGGTGTTTCTGGAGGTTCTGTGTGGCAGAGCCTCATCTTCGTTACTCTGAATCTGAATGACAAAACACAGACTGAATTTTAAAAGAAAGAAACAACGAGCTGCTGAGGTTCAGTATCTTCACTCAAAGAAAAACCTGAGACCTTACACTAACAGGTCAGTCTATCAAACCACAGCACTGCTATATACTAATACACTGGGTCAACAGACTTGTTCCCCTGCAGCAGCAGAACTTCATCAGGCTCCTCAGCAGGTAGAATCGCCCTAAAGGTGCATTCCAAGACCAAACAGTATCCTCAACTGAATTAATTGCTTTAAACCCTTTATTTGGTCTGATGATGTGTGTCTTATAACATTTTAGAGATGTGTGGTGAGAGAAGAGAGAACCCTGAAACAGAAAAATGCTTCTGTTACCGAACACATACCTCCTCCATGTCAAAAGAGTCTGCATTTTCTGTGCGCAGCTGGGCCAGTTGGGGCGGGACCAGAGTGGGAGGAGCTTTTTCCGGAGTTGAGGTAAGGTTCTTCTCCTCTCTGATCACCTGGGTTCCCTTCTCTGCTCTCTGATTGGTTGACTGAAGATCAGCTGACTGTGTTTGTTGCGCTCCATTGGCTGCAGTTCCAGTGCTGCTCTGTTCAGGACTGTTAGGAGATGAGGTGTTAGTCAGCAACAAACAATACAGACAGTGAAAGTGGTGGAAAATACATGCACTCAAGTATTATACTTAGATTTAAGGTACTTGTACTTCATTTGAGTATTTCTTTTTTATGCTACTTTATATTTCAGATCCGCTACATTTATTTGACAGCTAGCTAGTTAATAGTTACTTTACAAATTGAGATTTTATATAAAAAACATTACACATAAAATACAATACATTGTCATATACACCAGGGGCCTGTACTATGAAGCAAGTTCAACATACCCAGGATATTTTTTCGCTAGCTGGCTTCACTGAGCCTAACATTGGTTGTCCAGATAACCAGTACTACAAAGCTGGCTATCAGCTAGCTCAGTCAACTCTGGGTTTTCCTATCCAGCTACGAGCGCGTTCATGTGAAAGAGGCAGGATTGTTAATTATGAGTGACATCACCAGAACCATGAATGAAGTACTTCATATGAAATGAGATGAAACAGTGATACCCAGTACTTGTGGAACAATTCTGTTTTAGGGACAGTAAAATAACATATTCAGTGAAGTGAAATGTAGCCTTTTGTTTTTATTTCCAGTTATCATCACACAGTTGTCTCATGTTATTCTGAGCTGCAGTGATGGAATCAGAGCGTAAAATCATCCACACTGTCAGCTGTCACTCTGGGGAGAAAATACACTTAAACAATTAAAATGCAGCTAAAATCATCACTGGCCCTGTTTACACCTGTACACTACGTGTTTAGTGTTGTAAACAATCTCTCTGTTTGTTAGAAACTGTTTTAAAACCAGAGTGGAAATAGAAAGCCTGGGACAATAAAATGTTTACACTGACCTATAAAATATATATTGCTCTTTTTTACTTGTCACTTTATTGTAAACTCAGGACTTTTGTCTATGTCGGGATCCGATAGGAATGATGACTTTTAATTTCCAGTGATCTGATTGGTCAGTGGCTGGGGTGTTGACAGGTTGTGATACGATCCTCTGAAGTTAACTTGCCCCGAAGCATGTTCATGTTCAGCATAAGTTACTATGGTGATGTAACCCGGTAAGAAGTGAACCAGTGTTTGTAACCCTGAAAACCCAGAGTTAAACCTGAAGTTACATCGCTAACCCCAAACCCTGCTTCATAGAACAGGCCTCAGGTGTTTCCAACCTGTTTGGCTTGTGACCCCTTACAAAATGCAGTGTCTACTTTGGGTCTCTTATCACATGTTTCAAATGTCCATGAGTTGTTAATAGTTCTACAAAATAGTAATTTCCTCTCAGAACTTCACAGATGGTTTTCTTTAAATATTTTATGAGGCTCCAGCATGATCCAGTATTTTACTAAAAAAACAAGGTTAAAAGAAAAGTCTCCAAATTAAATACACATTTGTGTAGCAGGACTTGTTTCCCCCTCAGATGTATCCTGTGAGCCTTTGGAGGGGCTTGACCCCATGTGTAGAACCACTGGACTAAACTACCTAACTGTATGTAAAGTAGTTAAAACTAGCTCCACCTTGAGCAGCTATAACAGTAAAATACAAACTGATGCATTAGTATTAACAACCTAATAATGTCATATATAATAATATATGTCACAGGGGACATTTTACTGTACAATAGGTACTTTTACTTTTGACACATTTTACTGATAATTCTGTACTTTAAATAGGAGTTTAAATGCAGGACTTTAACTTGTAAAAAAGTATTTTTAGATTGTTGTATTGGTGCTTTTTCCACCACTGCAGACTGGTTTAAATATTAGCTAGCTAAAGTGAACTGTCTGTCTATGAGTACCTGTTGTCTGTCGGCTGATCTGTTTCTCCATCCCCATTGGTTTCCTCACTAACTGTTGCCAGAGAACAGCTGTCTTTCTTGCGAATATGTTTCTGGTGGTCAGGGTCGGTACTGCCACCATCCTGTTCTGGACCGCTGTGTGTGTGACCGTTGTTGAGTGTGTGATTAGAGTGGCCATGTCCATTCAGGTGTGTCTCCTGGTGTGGTGTGCGTGGTTCAGGCGACTCAGGGGTGGCTGTGAGCAGGTTGTGTTTGCTGAGAGTTTTCTTGAGGAGTTTGGCAGCGTTCAGCGCTGAGCTGCTCCTCCTCAGACTAGGATGTGGCTCATCATTGACTCCTTCAACCTTTTCTCCTCCTAAGGGAGAAATGAGAGACAGATGAGAATAAAAAACACATTCAAATGTAGCGTTTAGTTCTTTAACAAAAATTGATTGATAAAATTACAGAAACCTTTTTTCATTCAGTCAGATAAAATCAGTTTGGTGGATTTTAAACTGGAAGCCATTTGCTTAAGTTTGAACATCTTGACTAAAACTAGACTAAAATGTTCTTGATTTTCTTTGACCAAGACAAAACTAAAGTTTACAGTTTTCATTATTTTAAAACTTACTACAAATAAAGATTTCCTAAGTCCCAAAAATAAAGTAATCAAAATTCAAATGGACCTTTGGTCTCAGGACTAAGACTAAATCTAAACATAGCTGAAAAAATTAATTATGGATCAAGTCAGCACTTCTCTTCAAAAGTTATCTCATGTTTAAAGCAATGAGCTGATTTTTCTTCCAAAGTTTTGTCTGTCTTACTTGTTTTTACTGAGCCAGTTATCATTTACCAAATGCAGTCCAGATTTATGGACTTTAGGTCCTCCACTGCTGTGTGTTTTATTTTGTTATATAACAGTCAATAATCAGTGTCAGACACTGCCATGGCTCTCTGCTCCTTGTAAAATCTAACATTGTTTGATAGAGACATGAAACTAAAGAAAACTGTCCTCTATCAAACTTCGTCCATCTGTGGACTTGGTGTGGTTGCCATGGTTACCTTGGTCTCTGGAGCTGATGCGCTGGAGAGGTTGACCAGAAACCTGACTGTAGAGCTGGAAGAACTCATTTGCTACTGTAGTTAAGACCTCGATCTGACGGAAACGACCTGAGAGACACACACAGAGACAAAACTACAGTTACAAAGTGCTTCACAGAGACAAAACAAAGAATTGAGACAGACAAGACAATATGTTCCCAGAAAATATGAACTTGTTAACACTAATGAAAACGAACAATGCTTCTTCAAAATTCTAAAAGTTCTAAAGTTGAGGAGACACAACAACAAAAGCTGTTTCCAGCCAGGACCCAGACTCTAGAAGAGACCAAAAACATAGACAACAGCCTATTGGAAGGGTGTTTTTTTCTGTTTTGATGGAGCTAGGATAGCAGTTTTTTCCCTGTTCCAGTCATGTTGCTAAGCTAACTACAGTTGCAAGACAAAGTATGTGAACCCTTTGGGATTACTTGGATTTCTGCATAAATTGGGCATAAAATGTGTTTTGACAAACACATTCTGCTTAAACTAATACTGCACAAAAAATGATATGTTTTCATTTTATTATTGAACACAACATGTAAACATTCACAGTGCAGGGTGGAAAAAGTATGTGAACCCCTAGGCTATTGACTTCTCCAAGAGCTAACTGGAGCCAGGAGTCAGCCAACCTGGAGTCCAATCAATGTGATGAGATTGCAGGTGTTGGTTAAAGCTGCCCTGCCCTATAAAAACACACACCAGTTTTGATTTAGCTGTTCTCAAGAAGCATTGCCTGATGTGAACTGTACCCTGCACAAAAGAGCTCTCAGAAGACCTATGATCAAGAATTGTTGACTTACATGAAGCTGGAAAGGGTACAAAAGTATCTCTAAAAGCCTTGATGTTCATGTGTCTACGATAAGACAGATTGTCTTCAAATGGAGAAAGTTCAGCACTGTTGCTACTCTCCATAGGCGTGGTCGTCCTGTAAAGATGACCGTAAGAGCACAGCGCAGAATGCTCAATGAGGTGAAAAAGAATCCTAGAGTGTCAGCTAAAGACTTAAGAAAATCTGCTAACATTTTTGTTGACAAATCTACAATAAGTAAAACATTAAACAAGAATGGAGTTTGTGGGAGGACACCACGGAGGAAGCCACTGCTGTCAAAGAAAAACATTGCTGCACGTTTGAAGTTTGCAAAAGAGCACCTGGATGTTCCGCAGCACTACTGGCAAAATATTCTGTGGACAGATGAAACCAAAATTGAGTTGTTTGGAAGGAACACACAACGCTATGTGTGGAGAAAAAAAAGGCACAGCACACCAACATCAAAACCTCATCCCAACTGTGAAATATGGTGGAGGGGGCATCATGGTTTGGGGCTGCTTTGCTGCCTCAGGGCCTGGACGGATTGCTGTCATCGACGGAAAAATGAATTCCCAATTGTTTCAAGACATTTTGCAGGAAAACTTAAGACCATCTGTCCACCAACTGAAGCTCAACAGAGGATGGGTGATGCAACAGGACAATGACCCAAAGCATAAAAGTAAATCAACAACAGAATGGCTTAAACAGAAGAAAATACGCCTTCTGGAGTGGCCCAGTCCGAGTCCTGACCTCAACCCGATTGAGATGCTGTGACATGACCTCAAGAGAGAAATTCACACCAGACATCCCAAGAATATTGCTGAAACAGTTTTGTAAAGAGGAATGGTCCAAAATTCCTCCTGACCGTTGTGCAGGTCTGATCTGCAACTACAGGAAACGTTTGGCTGAGGTTATTGCTGCCAAAGGAGGGTCAACCAGTTATTAAATACAAAGGTTCACATACTTTTTCCACCCTGCACTGTGAATGTTTACATGTTGTGTTCAATAAAAAAATTAAAACATATAATTTTTTGTGCAGTATTAGTTTAAGCAGAATGTGTTTGTCTATTGTTGTGACTTAGATGAAGATCAGAACACTTTTATGCCCAATTTATGCAGAAATCTCAGTGTAAGTAATCTCAAAGGGTTCACATACTTTTTCTTGCAACTGTATATATTGGACATATCTCTGTACTGGGCGCACAGAGATGAGAGATGAAACTGATTTCCCTATTCTCATTGGACTATGGGTAAAGGCCCTGATACACGGCCAAATTAGAGTTTTGGAGAGCCAAGACAGCCTGCAGCCTAACATTGTGAGTATTTTACAAAAAGATTAAAGGAATATGTTGATTGAAGATTTGTTATTTTCTGTAAATCGACTAACAACAACCTCATCAAACTCCTCTACGCCTGCACCATTTTCTGGCTATTTTTCATGAATGTAGCTAGGTTGTAGCTGGTTGGATGTTTCCTGGTGCTTGTTTTTTTTTTTTTTTTTTAATAACACGCTCCCCCCAAGAAGAAAAACTCATTAGGTGTCATCTTCAGCCTTATGAAGATGAAGAGTTCTATCTCAAATTACAGCTCACTATAGAATAAACTACTGTGTTTATTATATAGGAAGTATAAGAAGCAGGAAGCATAAGGGAGTGATTTTGGACACAGCCAGAATAAAGACAGATTACTGCACAAGAGTGATGAAATAACAAGCCTCGAATTTGCAGTAAAAGACTGAAAAAGCACAAAGCTTCATGTTGGGACTGAACGCAGACATCAAAGTCACTCCTCCCTCCTTCCTTCTTCTGTGGTTGTGTAAGTTGAGCTGTCAGTCTCATCTCTAACAGGATGATGACTTGCATACTCTCCTTCCTTCCGTGCTCATCTCTCCACCCCTCGCTGTCTAAATACTTGTCATTCTGTTATGAAACACAGACATCTGTCTTCTGTCCACTGCTCTCTAAATGCCTCATAACTCGCTCTGATGTCATCACCTGAAATACTGCACAGGCCTACTCTCTCTTATTCTCTCACCTCCATCTTGACCTCTAATTCCGAAAAAACAGACTTGACAAAGTTGAAGAATTTCAGTGGTGGCAGTTGGTTTCCAAACTCCAATTTTGGTGATTTTCATTTCTTTCATTTCAGTTGAAACACTGCAACTTCCTCTCTGGATGAAAGAAACTACTATTGTAACTACTGTTACAGTGCTTTAATACTACAGTCACCTAGGTACTGTAAAGCCCAATGAACTCAGACATGAATAAAAAAGTCCAACATGCATATTCTAGCACTTTTTTGACAAAGTTATTTTTGACATTTATGACAGACAGACACACAGGAGATATGGATAGAAAGGGGGATTCCTCACAGCAAAGGTTCCCAGCTGGAAACAAACCAGGGATCTTTGTACCATGGTACCATACCATGTTATTGTATTGAAAACTGATCTGAACTGACATTAGAAAGATATTTAAGGTTTTTTGCCCAAAACAACACAGCTACAGACATACAACTAAGCCACACACAATAAACAATCTTTAAAACAAGCTCACTAAAAATAAACTTAAAAACACAGTAAAATAAAAAAATACATTTTCAAAATTCCAATCCTGTGTTGCTATATTCATTTTTCAGTTGTTTCTTGTTATATGCCATTTTCATTACCACTAGCGAGCTAATCTGCTAGCATGTTCACTGCCACCTGACCACTACTGGCTGTCTGAGCCATTTTACAATGTTATCTGATAGATCACACTGACTGTGGGTTTGACCATGTTGTTCAATGAGGTTTTTATGGAAAAAGTTACCATGGACACATTTGAGTTCTCATAATTTAAAATGATGGTTTTTTTGTCTTTTTGGCAATGAAATGTGTCGTCTTCATTATCTGATATTTCTCCCATATATCACACTGTACCCACGAAGTCACGCCCACTGTTGAGCAATCCAATCAAATGTGAAGGATTTGATTTAAGTCCCTCTCATCCAAGCAGGTAGCTCCGGGTCTGAAAAGTGACGCCAATGCAGAAGTGACTTAAACCTGCATTCTCTCTAATGGCCAGCAGGGGATGACTCCAATGGCTCTAAAAAGAAGTCCAATAGTATAGAAGCCTATGAGAAAATGACCCTACTACTCAACTTGATTTATTACCTCAGTAAACACTTTCCTAATGAGTTTATGGTTTCAATCGCTAGTTTCAAGTCTTCTTCAATACAGCATGATGTTCATTTTGTAAATTATGGTCCCAATTAAAGTAGACGAATGGATGATTAAGCAGGGTATGCTTTAGGGCGTGGCTACGTTGTAATTGACAAGTTGCTACCAAGGCAATAACGTTGGTTAGGCAACATAACCATAGCGTAACCCCAGATTCACAGAGTATAGGCGCACCGCTGCTATTTCAGTATGTTTTCAGTTCATTAAGGTTAATTGTAACATTTTGGTCACCTTAAAAAGTTCAGAGTTTGGTTGTACTAAAATACTCTCTAAGGAGTCAGATATTGAGTTTTTCTAGTAAGTACATTTTGTTTTAATGGTTTAAGCCTGTTTTTCACTAACAAAAATTAGCATTAGCATTATCACAGTTAACCATAGACCGTAAATCATGGATGTATTATAAGAGCTGGATACCAGACTAAAAATGGTGCCCATTCAGTCCTATAAGAATGCTCGGCTGACGCATACGCCAAAAAAAGTTTCTAGCTTCTGGGTTTGCTTCCGCATTGTGCAGCCCACTGAATATGCGCAGTAGTGTTTCCTCCGCTGGCCCCACCCGCGAGTTCCCACTATTCATGTGAAAGAATGAACAATGGACAATATATCATTATCAGACTTTTTCACTCTCTTAAAAAAAAAAAAACAAAAAAAAAAAAAACAGGAAAATTGGTCAGGTTCAATCAATATTTTCAATAATGGATCCAGTGACTCTCTGTAATGTGAAAGGAGTCATTCGCAGCATTGCATTTTTTTTTTTTTTTTTGCCTCTTTTAGTTCCTAGTTTTGGTTTTACAGCACATTTACTGTATAGTTCAGTGCTCTCAAATCCATTTCCAGCAGCAGCTGTCTGTTAGAGACTAACTGCTGAACATTGGCAGCTAAAGAGCAAGATTTTTTTCTCAGGAATTGGAGACTGAAACAGAGAAAAGGAGACTGAATGTTGGACTTAACATTCATCAGGTGGACACAGCGATGAGTGTAGTGGGATGATAGTGTTTCTCTCTGTCTGTTGGATGTCAAAGAAGGAAACTGTTTACCATATCAACTTTATAAACTGATAATATGTCAGTTGTGTTCTCAAGTTGTTCTTCTCAATTAATGCAGCTTTAAAACGAGCTAAACAACTGTGAAAAAGCTACAAATAAATGAGAGCCTTCAAGTTGAAACAGATAGTAAACAAATGATTGTGGCCGAGCTACAAACCAGTCAGTCATTCAGTTCAGTTATTTCAGTCACATCTGCACACGACTACAGAACATGAACCTCTTATTACAGCAGACATGTGTGATGATAGTTATGCTGTGTGTTTCCTGCTGACTGCTGACTCTGCACTAATGCTCATTCGGAGGATCCTAAAACAGGAAGTGAGGAATAAGAGAAAACGACACGTACTCCTTTTTTTTCTCTCTCCATCCCAAGAGATTCTTTCTGTTGGTGAGAACAGAGCTTACATAACAAACAACAACACACACACGTGTCCGGGATCTGGGGAACCGATGGAGGAGTATGAGAATGTTCTGGAAAAGAAGAAAGCTTCCAGGAACCACAGACAGACCAGAGGCAGTTAAAGGAGCAGTTCACACTAAAATACAGATCCAGACCTGATCTGAGACACTGCAAAGTGTAAAAAGTTAGTTACTAGTTAGTGTTACGCTGGTTACTCTTGGTGTTAACTGTAAACTTTGAAAGTTTCTTAATTAAAACTACTTAATTCTGGTCCTGGGTTCAGTAAAAGCACGGGGACAGCGGCTTCTGTGTAACTTGGTCCACTTTAATGACCGCTTTAGCAATAGGGCAAAAGAATTCCAACAGAGCATGTAACACATCACTTCACTGTCTTACTGCATATCACTCTGCCAAACTAAACAATTACTCTGACTACAAAACTACAAAATATATACAGTTACCCTTAATCACGTATAAGGTGATCTACAAAATTAAAAAAATCTCATCTTTCATTAGTTTTAAACCAGACATTTACTACATCAGGCTCCACACCATCTTTCCAAAACGGACAATCATGCCCACTTCACGCAGTGACTGGCCAGGTGTGCAGAGTTGAGAAAGTAGGCGATGTTTGAACTTCTCTCTCAATCTCTCTTTTTTCATTTTTCACACAATTACATCTTTTCAGTTACATCTTTACAACTTTTCGTGTGTATGAGTGCAACACTGAATGCCTTCGAATACAGATAGTCCAAACATGTGCAGAGTCATCCCCACTTTAACGATTATTGCATCTCGTCTCTTTCTATGACAGCAAGCTTTTCACTTCAAGACAGCTATAAACACTTTTGACTTCAGATGTAGTCAGATGACATGCGATACAAACTAGTTATTTTCATATACTGACACGTCAACATCTAATCAGAAAGCAATTTGTAAGGTAAACAGGAAATCTGTGGAGGATCAACTTGTAATGGAACTTCCAAAAATAATAATCTTAAACTGGCCTGATAATCCCCTGTCAAAGATCTTTCAAATCATTCTGTTGGCAGAAGTTTTAATTTGTAGAAAAATGAAACAATCCTGTTATGGTTTGTGAGAGCAAAGCAGACCAACCACAGGACTGTGTGAGAGTAGATATGTGATTTTAGCATAAATTCAAAATCTAAACTGTAATTGAATGCAGGGATTTTCCTTGATACATAAGAAAGTGACAAGATGCAGATGTTCATCTCATTGTACAATTCAAAACAGATTTACCTTGAATTATGGACTTCTACAAATGAACCAATAACTGTAAGCATGGCGTCATATGGACTGAAAGGAGAATGTGATACTGCATAGCTTCAAAAGGTTCACACGACATTTTTCCTCATTTTCCAACAACAACACACATCGCTGGTACTGTACCATTATGTACTGTAGCAACTTAAGAACGTTAATTCAACATTAATTCAAAATTAATCAACATTTGGGTTGACCTGTTGTGCTGCTAACTTTATATTTCTCTCAAAAATTGGAAGTTAGAGCATTCTGACAATGAACAAGCTTCTCATTAGCTCTTCCACGTTCTCACAGCGAGCCTTTTAATGTGTTCTCATTCACTAGTTTTCTTGTCATCATGAGTTGGATTTCTGCCCGTCACACTGTGGTTCCACTAAACGTTGGCCTTCTTTTCTCCTCCTGACTCAGTTCATTGAGCTTCAGTGTACGTGCTACCAAACAGCTTGTGACTCATTCAGTTGTTATCTGCAGAGAACAGGAAAATTATGCCTTTCATCTTGAGAAAGGCAGATGGACACATTATGTATTTATGAGCAGCCAGCTCGCTATCTGCACACATAATGCAATGCATTATGTTGATTGTTTTAGAATTCAACATCCAGGTTAATGCCTCTGGTGACCAATGCATGGAAGAAATCTGAATCGTTTCATCTTTCTCATTTACCTCAAACAAACTGGTCAAACAGGTGTCGAGGTGTAAAGTCAGACTTTTGTAGACCAGAAGTGTTTTCATCTATGGAGTGATTCATCTTCTTACACATAGAGGATCTCTGGTTAAGCCTTTTTTACAGCACCAAGACCATTAAACTGTCAAGAAGAAGAGAATCAGCCGTGTGTGTGTGTGTGTGTGTGTGTGTGTGTGTGTGTGTGTGTGTGTGTGTGTGTGTCTAGGACAAACAGGTCTTTGTCCTTGCTAGCTGTGTTGTCCAGGCAGTTGGCAGAACAGCTAAAAGAGCTGGGGCACCCCACAAAAACACCACAATAATACTGGGAACAGGACACACACACACACAGTCTTCACTTCCTCTGTTACAGTTTGAGGATGTGAACCTCTGAGCTTTCTCTCTCACTAACATGGTCTAACAAGCCACCACCTGCAGTACTCAGGTGTTTGTGTGTTGAGCACACTGAGGATGTAGAGGAGAGAGCAGCCATAAATACTGCAGTACATACAGGGATACTGTAGATAGTATGGAGGTACATACTGGTCAGAGCATAGTTAGGGTTCTCCAGCTCCATCCTCTGCATCTGAGCTCCCAGGTAGACCTGCAGGTGAATCACAGGAAGTGATGTCATTATTAAACAGTATCAGTTCTGAAACTAAAGCCCTGCAGGGGGGTCACCTTCCCACTGTAAGAATGGTTTACTGGAAAATACAGACTAACTAACTACAGAAAAGGTAGTAACATGACTTGACAAACTGATGATGGATGGAAGTAATGGCACAGAGTAACATTTGTAGTCAGAAGACAAAAATGGACAGTGAACAATAACATTATCAACAGCGAGAAGATGGAGATTTCTTGAGATATATTTAACATGACGCTTTGATGTGGAATTTACAAGAACACATTAGCAGTTAAGAATTAGTTGTTTGTTTCCCTACAGCAAGGCAAAACTAAACAGACAGTTTTTGAAGGGAGTTTGGTGATTTCTGGACTGAATTTAGTCTGAATAGTTAAATTGGATAGGACTTGGTTGGTGTGAAAGACTGCTGTGTTCTGACTGATCAGAGTTAGGAACTATCGTCTGTCTGCTCACTCTGCCTTGGATGCCATTAAGTAAACAGACCTGGAGTTGCAGCTAGTATACTTCGAGAGCCTTTTAAAAACATGCCACATTTCATTTGGAGTTCCAATGTTATCACGCTGCTGTCGTCAGTACCTTGATATCAATGCCTCGCGCTGTGGAGGAGTTGTTGAAGAACCTTGAGGGAACCTTTGAAGACACGTCGGGTTCTTCACCAAAACCAAGATTTAAGAGGATCTCCTCTGGGTCCTCCTCATACAAGTCCAGCAGCTCTGACACACTGTGGGCAAACACACAGGCATTCAGTCAGTTAGTAAGTCAGCCAGTCAGTCGGTCAGTTAGCTGAAGAGTTAGTCTGCTGGTTAGTTAGTCAGTCTAACCGCAGGTTAAGCAGGATCTCCTCTGGGTGCTCTTCAGACTGCTCCAACACCTCTGAAACACTACGAAGACACAGACAGCCAGTTAGTATGTCTTCCACACAGCTTGTGGTTAGTGGGTTAGTCTATTAGTGAGGTCTTTAGTTAATTATTTGGTTAGTGAGGTAGTTAGTAAGTTTGATGGCTCAGCCTCCCTGGAGATTGTGACAATGCTCTGCCCCTCCCCAGCTCCTCAACAGCTCCACCTAGAGCAGGTGGAGACCAGAAGAAACTTTACCAGTAGCAGATGATCAGTCCCTCCAGGATCTCACCAAGTTGTTCTGTGATTATTATGGCCCAAAATGACAAATTGCAGTCCAACTTCCAGTGGCTTTCCAAAAAAACAGCAACCCTTTTTGTCTTATTTTGCCTTAAGTTGTAGTAATATTTTAAAAATTCTGTTGTAAAAAAAACTGACTTTTTAAAGAAATTGCTTATAATTTCTGGTTATACATAACATGGTATATAATAGGCACCAGTGAGAAGAAAAAAGGGTTTAGAGATCTCTTAGGATTTCAGGTATGTCCTGTTTATAGCCAGTACCCTGCAGGTAGCTAGCAAGGTGACTCTTCTACAGTATAACTTGTTTTTCTCATAAAGTGAGGCTATAAGGTAACCTTAGTGCATCCTGTCATGTCATCTAATGCTACCAACAAGCTACATAAACCAAATTGTTCCTTTTAAGTATTAAATGGTGAATTGGAGAAACTTGGCCATAGTAACACATAGCCTGGGGGTAAAGTGGTGCCTGAGAAAATAAGTTCCAGTTATTTTATGCAGATAACTGTGGTGAGTGGTAAAATTGGAAAGCATTCTGCCTTGACCATTTTTTAGTGGGTATTTGGAAAAACTGCAAGATGTTGCACAGATTGCACTCATTGCTGGGACTGGTTGAATATGTGGTAACTCTTGTGATCACAAGTTAACAGATTCCTGGAAGGACTGTTTGATGAAGTACCCAGGTTTGCATTCAGTGCTGCCAAAATACGGTGAATTCGGTGAAGGTCCTGCATCACACACTGGTGATACAAGCTGCTACTGTGGCAGTGGAGGAATTCAGCATTGTTTAATGGAGCTTAAGTGGCTCCATGAAACTCTGGCTGGAACTCTGTGGTGTTTCTATGCATCTCTGCTCTGTTGCCCTTTAACCATGAATTGCCTGGTTTTCACCTGACACATCAAGCTGGAAAACCTTCATTCTTCTGCAAAATGTCACACTGAATGCAGCCCCGGAGTCTCTCAATCCTCAGCAAAGTAGTAGTGGATGGATTACCCATGATGCATCAGCCATTACCCATGATGCAGCAATCATTACACACAAAACACCACTCACCTCCAACTGCTGGACCACCGCCCAAACCCACCATCAGCCACACTTCCCTGCTTTGACCTCATCACCTTGCCCTGCCCACCCACCACCAGTAAATCAGCCTCCCAAAACACAGTCAGTTCAACAGTAAACTCTCTAAACAAACATCTACTGATGCATTTAGAGAGTAAGTAATTTGAGCAAAAAATGACTTTCCTGCTCTGAATTTCATTTGAAGGATTTTTAGAAACCCGAAGAAGTGAAATCATCTAGTATTTCACAAGAAAAAAGCTAAAAGTTGAATTTTGTGTAACTAAATTAAAATTTTTAACTTCTCATACCTTTTAATCATCTTTTAACCAATCATATTTATCTTGGGATCCCTTGGTTAGGAAACCGCTGCTCCACATGCCTGTTCATATTTCTCAATAAACCTGTACTTGTACTCTTCGAGTCAAAAGATCACCTCTAGTTAGATTTTCACCTCTGATCGTGTACAAACAAGATCTCTGTTGTGTCATTTCATTGGTTTGATGTTATTAACAGCCTGCTGTGTCTCCACTCCTCTCCACCTGACATCACTGGTTTACTTCCTGCAGAAACCTCCTTGAGTGTGACTGAGAGTGACGAGGTGAACTGACCTGGACACAGTGCTGCTCTTCCCAGATCCTGTGGAGTTCATACTTCTTCCTCTTTCTTTATATTGACTCCTTTTCTGATCTGCTGCAAGACCAAAACTACAAACATTATCACACACACACACACACACACACACACACACAAAGACAGAAACATTTACAGACATACACAGGATAGAGAGAGGAGAAACTAAGTTACCAATCAGCTGGAACTTTATTTACTGAACAAACAGAGGAGAAGAAAATGACTCACCAGGTTTCAGTTTTCTTGTTACTGGACTGAAGATGGTTGGCTGTGGACACAAACAAGTAAACAGACAGAGCGGTAAATAAAGATTACTCATACATCAATAACAACATCATTCTATTGATCAGGCTGAAGGAAGGCAGAATCAGAAGTGAAGCTGATGATGATGCCATATCATGTCCATATTAGGGCTGCAGCTAATTACTATTTTCATTATTAATTAGTTTTTCTTTTTTGATTAATTGTTTAGTATATAAAATGTCAGAAAATCGTAAAACATGCCCCACAAGTTCCCCCAGAGCTCAAGGTGATATCTTCAACTAGCTTCTTTTGTCTGACGAACATCAGCCTGATAATTGGACTGCATGCCCTTCTCATTATTCAGCCTGACATCTTGTTCATGTTAGCTATTTTTTGTTTGAGAGGGAGGTTATTGTGGCCAATCATTATCCGTCACGTCAATGACATTTTTACTCGACAAAGAAGCTGTGGTTGTGACCTATTTGAATTTCTGAAAAAATCTGAGATGTGGACAGCAATTCAGATGTCTGGAACCAGGCTAATTCAACAGTCCAATTATACAAAACAGAGAAAACAAAAACATCCCATTAGAAGCTGGAAAAAGAAAATGTTTGTATATTACGCCATGCCAGTTGCACAGCTCTAGGGATGGTTGGTTGGTCAGTCAGTCTACCACCAGATTGAAATATCTCAACAACTACTGGGTGGATTGCCATGAAATACGGTGCAGACGTTCATGGTGCTTAGAGGATGAATACTAATGACTTTGGTGATCCCCTGACTTTTTGTCTAGCGTCACCAGCAGGTCAAAGTTTTCACTTATCCTGTGACGTATCTTAACATCTAGTAGATGGCACAGAATTTAGTACAGACATTGTTCCTTATTTACAGATTTCTATAAGCGAAAAAAAGCTATATTTTTGTATTATACAGTTTATGTTGTTAACATCCTGTTTACAGGTAGTAAAATCACAGACTATGTGCAGAGGTCTACACAGTACACATTAATGTGCAAATGTAATGCAGTACACCAAGTTCAAAGCTCAGCCCCTGTTTTAACTAGTTGTCTCAGACATGTTTTGTTGTCGTAAAGAGACTCAAGAGAATCAAGTCTGGCTCCTTTACACTTCTCTACTTGAGGATTCTCAGGTCCAAAGTTTTGGACCTGATCTGTAACAGACCAGTGGAGAACCTACCCTACCCGGACCTAATTAAACTGACTGTAATTTGGACCTGAGATCCTGGGTCACAATCTCTAACTGACCATTTGCTAAGTGCCTCCTCTTTGCAGCGATTGTCCAATCACAGCTTAGCAGCATAACTAGGCCCAGGAGGCCTGTCAAACTTTGGATTTCTGCAAGGGGCTGTGGTAAGAGCGATACTCAGCATTTTAAGAGTTTTGTTGATGGTGTCTTTGTTTTAGCCTTTCCAAAATTAGAAATGCAAAGTGTAGAGTATTGATGATATCATAAACTAACTGCATTAGTTTGTGGGCTTACAGATTACATTAAAAAAAGCCCCGTTCATGACTAGCACATCCACAGTGTAGTATTTTCCTACTGTGTGGCAGCTGGTCCTTGATGCTATCAGAGTTTACACTTCAGCTACCTGTTACCTGAAATAGCATCATATTTGCATAAACATAAACTAATCCTCATCCTAAAAGCCCTTTCTCTTGAAACAGTAAAAGTGAAACATACTATCTGACAATATGAATAAGTATATAATCATGCAAGCAGATAATCATCTGTTAGCATAGTATCATTTATGTAGCCACAAAGTGCATATTTAAGACCCCTTTTACAGGATTCTTGTTTTAGAATGAATCAGCTGGTAACATTAAGAGGTCAATCAGAGTCAGCCCTTTGAACCATGGAGCTAATGTTAGCTTAAGTAGCTGTTAGCAGTTTTCATTTCAGCCAGCAAAATGACAGTAGTCAGTTAGAAATGCGAAGCAGATTTTGTCTGTCTGAAATGAAAAACCCATTAGGCCTCATGCAAAAACCACTCGTATAAACAGATTTGTTCTTAAGATGCACGTATGAGTGATTTAAAAATATTTGTGATATTTTGTGGTTTTTTAACATCTAAATTCATGTCAAAGCATTCCCTCTTTATTTCTGTCAAAGTACAGCGCTGCTCTAATGACACATCATTGGCAGATGGATTCATATTTTCTAATTGTTTTGGGTTTCCTATTACTGACACTCCTAAATTTTTTATGCGTTTGTCTACCAATTTCTTAAAGCAGGACTTGAATCTGTGCAGTGTTTTTACTCTTTGGGAACTTTTTTCTGAATGAAATTCGCCCGAAAACGGATGAAGCCTTATATGGCCATTTTAGGGGCGTGGATTCTGCTAATGATCACATCTCACGAACTCTCACTTACTCATGAACAGGTGGCATTCATCAGGCTGAAACGAACAATTTACGACAAGTTCAGGCAGTTAAGAAAGTTTGTTGAATCCAACTTGGAACACTCATACGAGCAAACCTCACATAAAAAAGTAAGAGAGTTTTAGGACAAAAATACGAATCTGTTCTCACATGAGGCCCACTGTTTCCAAAATTACTAAGAATTTTTAGCAGTAAATCTACTGCTGTTATGACTATAAATAAAGCTGACGCAGGTTAACTTTCATTCTGTCAGAGAACTGAAATTCATCAGCAGGTGAAAGTGTGACTGTTGTTTTCTTTCTCAGTTCAGAAAAACCTGTTGAGACCTGTCGCCCTCCCACTGTCTGTCTGAGTATGTCTCTCTCTTTTCAACTTCATTTCAGCTGAATTTCTTCTTCTTCCTTTGAATCCACGGTGTTTTCTTCTCCGACAGACAGCTGGATTAAAGGAGCCAAACATGACGACTCATCTCCTTACATTAATTCACTTATTCACTTCCATCCTATTCACCCGGAATCCTTTAATTTACTGATTCACTTCTACGCTATTCGCACATTAACACTTTAATCCCTCCCATCCTGTCCTGATAATGTTTGACATCATTACAGACTATTAGGATCTGTTCATACATGACATCTCCAAATCATTCTGCACCACAGAGGACTTCAGCTACTTTTGTCATTCTCAACATGATCAAGGCACTTACTGTCAGGACATAACAACATGAGGTGAGATTTAGGGTGATACAGGAAGTAGACAGAGCCACTCAAGTAAAGAGGCTGCTTAGGTTTTCAACAAAAACTACACCCACATCTAAAAATTGTACTATTATCTTTCCATCCAAATGTCATGTCCACAAAAATGTTTATGTCTATCTGCGATCAGTTTTTTTAGGGAAGAATTTTTTCATCCAGCTGAGAAATAAAAGCTTGACATGTCATTACTGAAAGATAAAATTAATTGTTTGTTTGTATGAAATTAAATAAAGTTAACTGTAACTATGTTGTAACTAAAATTTATCTGAGATTGCTATTCCTGATCAAATCTACAAACCCTCTGACCTCTCAGATCAACTCATTAGCATCTATTCAGTCTGACTACACCAGCTGACCACACACACACACACACACACACGCACACACACAGAGCATTCCAACATGTCAGTGCTCTGTGCTTCAACATAAAGTCATTACAGGCTATTGTTCACTCAATAACACATATTCCTGCTTGCTTTCAGAACCATTACTTCGGTATTCATAGCAGATCAGAGGAATGATGAAAACACACACACACACACACACGCACACAAACGCACGCACACACACACACACACACACACACAGTCAATCATGCATGCAGTGTGTTTCCACACCTCTGTGACTGTTGACTTTTCCTTCATGAAGAAACAGGAGTGAGGAATGAAGATGGAGCAGAGTATCACACTGTTGATTCTACTGACACTGTTGTGTTTGTCAGACTTCACACCTTCATTTACACTTGTGATTAAGATGCATGCTGATTATTTTGAAGGGTTTTTTTTTTCAACACACATACATGTAGGTCTGAACAACTCATTCTTTTTTATATCAATGTCTCAATTTAAAAGAGAACACTTTTCTAATCACTAGAGCCACAGTTAGGTGGAGGGGGTCACTCGTCATGAAACAGCTTTATTTTATGAAGTGAAGCCTGCAAGCCAGTTCAGGCAGGCAACTCGAGTCAACACCCACATGGCATATTCTTCTCACTGCAACATATATCCAATGCACCATGTTATGGTGTCACTTAAGCTATAAGTGTTCTGCTCACTCTTTACATGAAAGCTGTGCTGACACTTTCTGCAACAGCTGCTGCTCATACAGCATTTCTAAAAGCCCCACCTCCACCCTCAGCATCCACCTGTAGGCTCTCAGTCTACCTTTTCCTCAGGGTGCGATTTTTATCATTATTCCCCACTTGCTGCTGTCCTGAGCTTGGTTTTCTTGTGGGGAGTGACGAGGTCTCGGGGTGGGCAAAATGGCCCTAAAATAATATCACGATATTTCAGCGTATTTCTGTGATAATGATATTCTTGACGATGTGACAAAATACTCCTTGCGGGATTTCTGGTTCTCCTTGTAGTCAACTGGGTGCTTCTGCTTGAGGTGGAGAAATAAGTTTGTTGTAATGCCCCCTTTTGTTGTAACAGTCTTCTTGCACTTCTTACATATTACCATGGTTTACTCTACATCTGATTTTTTGTAACCAAACCACTTCGACACTACTGAAGTCACTCCCCTTTGTAGAACTAACTCCTCCACCGTGGACCCGGTAGCAATGTTACTTTCGCTTTCAGTCATGCTTGTTGTTACTGTGCGTGACGGTATGAAATCATTATGTCAATAAGTCAGAATATTGTTATTATCACAATGTGAATGTTTCTTTTAATCATATTAAAAATTGTATCAAAATTATCATGAACGATACGAAATGGCACATCCCAAACGAGGTCCAAGTCTAGACGTAAGTTGGTTGACTAAAATTCTGATATGGTATAAAGTTGCTACTTGTTGTTGTCACCTATACATATTCTTTGGTTTTTGAAAATATTCAACGTCATGCTTACAGAATCAGACAGAACCTGATTTATTACTTTTTTTGTTAATGAACATTAGTCAGTAAGTCTCAGTCCACACAGCAAACACTAAAGAAGAAGCAGAAAATACATCAGCAAGAGTCTGATGTGCATTTTAATTCAGCATTATTCCAACCAGTAAACATACCATAGCGGTTTTCTGTTCAAAATGGACCGTTTCATTGTCCCCAAATGGCCACGTTATGTGGATGTAGCTAACAGAAATTCAAAATGAGAGTCCTGACTGACACACATTCAGTCGCTGGAGAAAGGAGAGGAAAAAGAACGGGAAGAGGAGCTTTCTTTAGCCTCAGCCAACGTAGCTAACATCAGTGCTGATTTGAATGTAAGCCAACATCGACAAGAAGGACCAAGATGTCCAGTTCTTCTACAGTTGTACTGGTCTACATTAGGATTGTTGGAAAGATGGATATTGCTTTTAAGGTCTGACAGGCAATTTCAGACCCACAGTGGTTCAGGAAGTTTCTTACACTGGCTCACTGTGTGGGTGCATGTTTGTGAACTGAGTGGAAGCAACCCAGAGTCTGATTCACAAGTAGCTTAGCCAACTTTGAAAGCATTCAGCCCCGGAGCTGAAAGCATTGAGGGGGCGAGCAGACATGGAGGTAAAGACACAGCATGCGTTACACTGGTCTGGCCTCTTTTTCAGTCACACTCCATTTTCCTGACAATTAGGTTTGCAGTTAGGTAATTTTCAGACAAGATTTGTAAAACACAAAGCCTTGCTTCATGTTACAAAAAGAAAGTCCAATGATTCATATGACTACATGAGGACGTTTAAGGGGCAGACCTACTGATCTCCAACTTCACATCTGACTCTGTATAGATGGACAAGAGATTCAAAATGTCAAAGTGTTCCATCTCTGTTGCTGGCGTCAGTAAAAATTAAGAATTAGCAAAACACAGGTGGGAAACTTTTAACAATGAGCAGAAATCTCTAATCTTGTTTGCATTGTAAGTTTTTCTCTGTACTGACCTTCAGCTCCCAGTGAAAGGTCATCTTCAAAGCTGCAGCCGTTCCTCAGCGCTCCTGTTCTCACACAAACACACACACAGTAATAAAGTTGTGAAATCCCTGCAGTAACATGTTATTAGTAACATGAAGTAAGAAAAGTTCTCAACCAATTCTGACACATAACCCCAAGGACAACCCAAACCTAATTCTAACTTTAAAAAGTTGTGATGACTGTTTTATCAGTCGAACAAGTTAGGGTGTTCACAATATGATACACACACACACACACAGAAAATGTGGATTACCTCTGCCTGAAGAAGCACTCTGATCATCTAGTGAGGCTCCGAGGGGAGTCCTGGATGAGAGAAAATGAAAGAGAGAGAGAGTTATATATCCACCCAAACCATAAACTGACCATTAAAAACAAGTCAAACAGCCCACTCCATCAGCGTGGTCACATCAGCTCCTGTTAGCCCAGAGAAGAGGGCAAAACACACTGGCTGTGCTACTTTCATCATATGACAAACCACACAGGTCAGTGTTACTGTTACATCAGGCTAGCTTAAAATACCTTTAGCCTGAGATAATACAACTAACTGTGAGATAAGGTATAGCACAGTCCTGACTAGGCTAGCTAACAACAAACCAGGCTACAGCATCTATTCTAGGCTCACTACTGGTCATACTGAGGGTTAAAATCCCACGGCAAGCCTCAGTCAATATAAAGCAAACTATCCCAGACTAATTCCTGGCTGAATTAAAGCAAACGAGCTAACCCCTTGTATATATGAAACTAAGTATCCAAAGCCAAAACCTGGTCAGGTTTATGTGTCCCAGGCTAATTCCTATTTGTGCAACACTCCCAGGCTAACTACTGACCAGGCAACACTATCACACTCTGTCAGGCTAAGGCTAACTATCCTAGGCTAACTGCCTGTCTGACTAAGGCTAAGTATCTCAGGTTATCTACTAAACAGGATCAACTCAAGTATACCAGGCTCCTTCTGGTCTGGCTAAAGCAAAATATCCCTGGCTAACATGGACAGTTAGCCTTAGATTTTACATTTAGTCATTTGGCAGACATTTTTATCCAAAGCCACTTAGGTTAAGGCTATTAGATAGGCTATTGGATATAAGCCTTAACCTGACAGTCAGTCTTGCCTCACTTGTAACTGTCACTTTGGATAAAAGCGTTTGCCAAATGACAAAATGTAAAATTTAAGGCTAACTGCTCATCAAACAAAAGGTAACAGTCCTATGCTAACTGCCTGTCAGGTGAAGGAAAACTATCCCAGGCAAACTCCTGGTTTGGCCAGGCTACTTCTGACCAGGCTATGCTCAATATCCCAGGCTAAATCCTGTTCTTAGTACCTATCCTAGGTGTTCCACTGACCAGACTAGTTGTCCCAGGCTAACTAGATCAGGCTTTTCGACAGTAGCAGTAAGCTAGTGAGTCTGAGCTGCTGTCTACAACCGGACACTGGAAACCCTGAGCTGTTACACAACCTGCAGCTTATCAATGGGACAAACTTCGTGCCAGCCTTCAACAAACACACATAGGGACACTTGTATAACAGTGCGCAGCCGCAGTGTTCCCCGGCAGCCATGTTGGCCCCAGGCCTCTGGCCTGCAGCTGTTGCTACAGCAACCTGTAATTCTGATTCTTCTGGTCATGTTACCACTGTGATGTTATGGAGGACACGTCAGCACTGGAGAGTTTCTGAGTGACAGCAGCTCATATTGTGTGTGTGTGTGATAACAGTGTTGACTCAGCAGAAGGAACCCCTCCTCTGTTTACTCTCCTTTCTTTTTTTGGCCTTTCTTTCCGTCTTCTGTCAGCTTCTTCCTGCATCTTTCTTTCCTTCTTCCTTCGCCTTAACGGCTCTATGTGCCCTATCTCTGGGCGTTGGTCTGCTCCTTTTATATGTGTGTGTGTTCTGTGTATTTTATGTCTAGGCGTTGACTGTGTCAGTTCTACGTCAGCAGCTGATAACACTGCTCCTAAACACACACACACACACACACACACACACACACACACACACACACACACACACACACACACACACACACACACACACACACACACACACACACACACACACACACACACACACACACACACACACACACACACACACACACACACCTTCAAACACCAGGCAAAGATATCAATAAACCAGTAAGCAAGAAAACCAGTTAGCCAGTCAGTTAGGATTTAAAGGGCCGTAACGCTGGCTTTCATTTTCTAATTATCCATCAATTTTTGATTGATTTTCTTCCTTCCAGGAGAACATTGGTTTCAATTAATTTCTAAGACAATGAATTTGTAGTAACCTGTAACTGGCTGCAGACAGACAATCCATCACAGTCAACATTTAGTCATCTTTATTTGAAAAGTCTGCACTGCTTTAACACATGCCAATAAGATGGTAGGATACGTTATGCGTCTTTTTAATCAGGTGGTCAATGGATACTGTACCTGCATTCGATCAGCCAGCTGGTGATCTTGTTAGGAACACGCCCTGACAGAGAGACAGATGACCAGTTAAAGCAACAGCCAACAGATGCTGTGTGTAACAGTGATTACAACATACTATAAAAGCATTATAGTGGTGTCAGACTTCAGGATATAACTCTCAACATCTAAGCTGATTATAGTTATGGTGCCAGCAAGCTGCAATTCCACCACAGCTTACATCTAAATAAGCTACATCCAGACCCTGTTTACACTGCTGTGGCTGCAACTAAACCGGGTTTTCCCCTTAACTCAAAGGCAGGCCACCTTTGTATTACTGGCTGCTGCCGTTGTTGAAAATTCCGGCATGTGATGTTGACAGAACAAAAAAGGCAGAACTCAACTGTGTGCAGTGGAACACCCAGACAGTGCACAGCGTACACACGCTCGAGTTATTTTGTAGTTCATCTTCAAAAAAGGCAGAAGTTGCAAGCATGTTTTGATTTAAGGACTAAATAATTACCTTTGCAAGACAACCGTGAAGTATATTTTGAACTCTCTACGCTGTCACTCCGAGACTAACATTAGCGGAGTGGAGCAGCAAACTCCAGCAGTAACAAACGAGACCGGCTGACCAAAACACACTGCAGCATTAAACAACCTAACCAACTCTGATGTGAAGAAAATAACTCAGTGCTCAGTCTGTTTCACCACAAAAACCCTGCGGCCACGCAGCGTGTTGAACAGCGATGTCTTTCCCTGGAGCTAACGGTGCAGCAGAGAGGCTGCTCTCCACTGCTGGAGACATGACATTAATGATAACACAGCGGAGCACTCTGCCTCCCTCATTTTGTTATTCTCATACAGGCAGGAGACTGTAAGATGCTTTCAAATTAATTAATGCAGTTCACTTTTTAAAATATAAAAAGGCTGCAGACCATTTATCTCATCTGCCAGTTCTGTTTCATATTGTATTTCAGTGGACTAAGGGGACCAGTCAATGGTTTGGCACACAGTATACTGGAGCAAGAGACTGAAAATAGTGCCCCCTTTCCCATTCATTCAATCGAGAATCGGTTTTGGATTGAGAATCAATTCTGAATCAAATTGGCACAAGTATCATGATAGTATCAAATCGGGAGATAAGCATATCGTTTCAAGTCTACAAAATAAACACCATCATTTGTCACAATCTTTATTTTCCATTGTTTTGTTTCATCTTGCTATAAAATTTAAATCCCTATGGACACTTTTGTCTGTCAAATTGTGATTTTTTTCACTTAAGCACACAACACTCTGTGAGTGCACAAACTGTGTACACCGCACCACGCACGTTCTCCTACCTTTGCCCCCTTTGTCTCAAAAAAAACCCAGGGAAAACCCTGCTAATGATTCATTTCATTTTTGATTAATCTGTCAATTATTTTTGTCCTTTTCAACCACCAATACCGTGTGATGTCTCTCCTTTAACCTTAATATCTTGTTATGGAAAAAAATATATTACAAAAGCAAAGTTGGGCGTTCTCCCATTCACTTCAATACAGTCAGTTTTCTTAGATCAGCATCTAGTGGACATTAGAAGACCAGCAGCTTAACACACTTCAGCATTAGAGCTGTGTTTTTCAGGCCAAAACAGGTACTGAGGTTTGATATATCAACATTTTACAGCTGAAAAATAAACGGTCAGTGCTCTCTAGTAGACAAACTATGTAATGGAGATATAGTTCCTAAATTACCTCATATACAGTATTACTGGAATTTCTGTTCTGCAATTTCTGGTTACTTATCAGCTTATATATACAGAGATACTGATGTGACTGGGATAAGACACCATTATCATGCCAATGTGTCAGCTGGGCTCTACTCAGCCCTGACAATGGCACTCAGCTAAAGTGGATATTGGCTGGCAAGAAAGTGAATATTGGATATTGTAGTAGAAAATGGGTTTTTTTTCAGCCACTACAGGGTTCATGTGAAATATTTAGCTTTTTTCACAATACAGTCGACATTCAAGGTTGTTCAAAAAAACAACAACACAACATTGCTTTGGTGACAGTTAAGTTCTCACCTGGTTCTTCTGAGGGTCTCTGAATGTCCCCTTCAGAGTCCGTCTGGCTCTGTTGGGGCCCCTGGGGGCCACGGTGCTCTGGTTCTGTTTCTTGCCAGTCTCTGCTCTGGGCCCAGGCCCGACGCCGCAGACATGCTATGCTGCAGTCTGACTGCACACTGGGATCTAAGGATCAATCAAGCAAATAATCTGTCAACCTGACAACCTGACTGCAATGAAGTCATCAGTCAGGTTTGGCAGGTATTCAACCTGACAAACAGAAACTACAACTGATTTATTACAAACACACACAGTAGGTGAGTCAAGCGGAGTGATCACATGCAACAGTCCTTGCCCTGCATATCTAGATCTAACTTTTCTTTTCAATAACCTTTGATAAGGGACACTCAAAACACGACTGAGGACCCAGCCACACCAGCATTAATGGCAATGTAATATCTTTCATAGCATTACCTTAAATTCCAATATATTTGAAAATTCACTCATAGCAGCAATAGCCATATAAACAATAGCTAACCTTGAAGTGTCAGTCACAAAATAGACCAACAAATGGAGGATGCTACTGTTTTAGGTAATTGTTGTGCCAAAGCACTCAGGGACAGTTTGCTGTGAGTCATGATCTAGTAGATGGTATAGCGGAGCAGAGAGTAGCTGCTCTTAAATGTGCATTGTTTTTATTTTGTAAGATAGCTAGCTTGAAAAATAGTGTACTTGCTAGTAATCTAGACAGCAAGATAGCAAGCTCCTAAAAAAAAAATAAAAAAAATAGCAAGCTCCTTGTACCGCCTACAAACAACAACATGCAAAGAAATATCACTCTGCCACTTTTTGCTGTGACAAGGCCATAAATAGTGGTGGAAAGTAACTAAGTGCATTCACTCAAGTACTGTACTTAAGTACAATTTTGAGGTACTTGTACTTTACTTAAGTATTTCCATTTTATGCTACTTTATACTTCCACTCCACTACATTTCAGAGGGAAATATTGTACTCACTGTGAGTGTTTTTCCATTACACAGCATGGGAAAGTAAAATAATTGTTAACCTATTGGAGGTGTGCTGGTTGCCTGCAGCTTTTCATCAAACATCATCATCCATGTGGCTGTTTCTGCTTGTACTATTCCTCCCTGCATTATTTCTAACTGATCTGCTGAACAAAGAGCTCCAAATATCTCTATATCTTGTTGTGTAGAACTGTTTTTATTGTAGAATAGCAGCCGCTAATGAAGCTCTGCTAATTCAGTGACAAACTTGTTTAATTTCCTATATATTCTTCACAATAAAAATCTCCCATTATTTACTCATTTAAAAGCTTTTAATATGACACAGTAAAGCAGGAAATGTTGGATTTGCATTGGTGGTAACTTAACACGACTGATACGTGCTGCCCCTTGCTAGGCTTCCTGAAGCTGGTCCATCAGAACAGAGTGGGCTCGTCGGGAGGGGGGCCTTAAAGAGACAGGAACTAAAACTGCCTGTTAAGAGACAGAGGCTGAACTGAGGGGCTGCATAAAGGGCCAGTATAAGATAAATACATATAGTAAAGATCCCTTCATAATGCACTTACAATGTAAGTGATGAGGGACAAAATCCACAGTCCTTCTTTGCAAAAATGTATTTAAAAGTTTTTCTGAAGCTAATATGAAGCTTCAGCAAATCAAGTAGATATCTTTCAATGTTAGTCTTTTTACTGCCAAAGTTCCTCTTTTTGTTACTATACTTCCACCGCAGCTCAACAGGGAAACACTGTCCAAGGAAACAAAAAGAGGGAATTTGATGCTAAAAAGACTGTAAATGTGGCAGATATCCACTTGATATGACTAACTCAGACTGCTGAAGCCTCATATAAGCTTCACATCAACTTTTAAACGCAGTTTTGCACTAAATGACTGTGTGGACACACTGGGGATTCACTTCCACTGAAAGCACATTTGAAGGGGATCTTTTAATAGCCAGTATGGACAGCAGGAATGATTACAGTGAGGAAAACCTCTTTCACTGTTTATATGGGCACCTGACTGTTGTTTTAAGACACACTTGAAAAATGGTGAACCAAAGGGTGGCTATAGAGGAAAGGTCATGGGGTCATTAAAAAGGATTTGAAATTGTCCATTTTAAAGCTTTTTTCTTTAAGCAGTCTTGTTGTTTTGTATGCAATTTATTGGGTAATTTTTAAAAACTCAAATACCTGTATATCCATCTTAAGTTGATATTTTTAATGCTCTTTTGTGTCATGTATGACAGTTTTCTTAGCTTGTTTATATTGTCTGTATGTTTTTATGCTGCCTTCTGGGATAGGCGTTTTTTTAAAAATTGGATTTTAATCTCAGTAAGACTTTTACCTGGTTAAATAAAGGAAAAGCATCCTTTGTTCAGCCTGCAGTCGATCCTGAAGGATGCTGCCGAAGAGATGCACAGGCTGACCAACACCATCATTTGCCAGCAAAGATATAACCCTTCTGAGCATAATGTGTCATGCGGACAAAGTAATGCTAAAAGATGAAAGAATCATGGCATCCAATTTGTTTGTTTCTATTTAAACACATGCACAGTAACAGCCATATATACAGCTAAGAATATTGATTGTGGCTTATACTGTGTTGAGTTACAGTAACTCAGGTAGCTTAGCTTAGATAGCTTATAGATCATTTCCAACGCTGAAACTTCCAGGGGATCAAAAACCTTTAGAGGAACTCAGGAATTTAACCTTTGCTTTAGTTGGAGGAACAAGGGACTAAATTTAGTTTGTGTATGATAGTATACCCATTCAAACCGACCCAGTGATGCTTATTATACAGTAGAAACAAAATACAGCATGACAACACTGCTTCTTCATGTGTGAAAACTGTATTTCAATAGCTGATGTTGTTTTGTTATTCTGTCACCGGTCTAATTTGCCTAATCGACACGGTTCTTCTGATCCAGTGGAAACATAAAATACACTAAAGGTTTAGTTCCTCTGGTTCCATAGTTCCTGGAAATGTTTGGCTGAAAATGGCTATTAGTTACATTTTAACCAAGATAAGAAATTTTTGAGGCAACTTTGTTGGCAGAACAAAATACCATCCACTGCTGTAATTTATTGGGCAGATTCATACTCCCTTGTACTGTATATTAACTGTTAGAGAAAACCACACATACACGCACACACAACACACACACACACTAAACACACACAAACTGTCAGGGTTTCATCAGATCTTGGCGTGTGTGCAAGTAAGATGACCCACCTGTAGCAGTGTTGGTGTCCATTCCCAGAGCTCAACTCTCAATATCTGCCTGCTGTGTGTGTGGTTTGGGTCAGTCAGAGAAGACTGACGACTCTACAGCAACATCAGCAACAGGTAACACACCTGGGGAGGGGGGGAGAGAGAGAGAGAGAGAGAGCCACAGGCCTTTATTATTGATGACCAAATCACCCACACTGAGACCAGCTGAAATGACACACACACACACACACAGACGTGCACAGCTGTCAAAAAGAACTGCCATGAAATTTTGTGCAGACATTCATGGTTCCCAGAGGATGAATAATACTGAATTTGGTGATCCCCAGACCTTTCCTCTAGCATAGTGTTACTCATGGCGCGGCTTGCCAAGCTTTAACTGGCAGCTTGCATCGCAGCTAATAATCATGATAATGGAGCCAATGCACATAATTCACAAGGACTGCAACAACAAACTACAAATATAACATGAATAAAGTCAAGGAAATGCCCGCCTGCTTCTGCTCATCCCAGTATTAAGGTATGCCTGTTTTTAATTCAGATTGTATTGGCTACATTACATATTGTATGTTGTGAGATGACAAATTAGTGGGCAGATTTACTTAATGGTTAGAGTGGATTTTGGTGTTTTTGCAATAGAAGTGGCTCTCCTATTGACTGTGTGGCTCCCATGAAAAAAATAATGAAGACCACTGCTCTAGCACATACATACTCAACAGGTGAACTCCGGTCCGCATCCGGAGTTGACCGGGAACAAAATTTAACCAAAACCTGACAGGGACCACTATCATATCCCGTCACCTGTCATCATTCAGCCACCTGCCAGTCGCCACAGTTAGCAAGGTTGTTGTTGGATATAGGAACTCCAGTTGAAAAAGTAAAATTGCTTGTTCATAACTGATTCAAAAAAAGAAAGGTTGCCAGTGAAAAACTGTGCGTTTAAGGGGCCCGAGGGAAGTACAAGACCATTGTGCTTGATTTGCAATGAAACAGTGGCCATTATGAAGAGTGGTAACGTAAAATGCCACTATGACACCAAACAGGTCTGTTTTAAACACAACTACCCCAAAAACAGGGAGGTAAGAACCATAAAACTAAATCAGTTGAAGTCGTCATATCAAGACTCCAGCAGAATAATTGTAAAATCAAACAGTTTCAACAATGAATACAGTGAAAAACTCACTAATGAACATTTACACCAGTGTCTCCACCTTGCCTCCTACTTGTATTTGAGTACCCCTGCTCTAGCATCAACATTCAGCTCCATTCAGCCTCCAACATCGAGCCCCGACATCAAGCCTATACTACTCTACGGATCTTGAACATCCACTGGCTAGATACCATCAGCAACAATGAACTCTGGCAGGGAATGGGCCAACAATCTGTGGAAGAGATCAAGAGAAGATGATGAAGATGGATCAGCCACACACTCCAGAAACCTAATACCAGCACCACCAGGCAGGCCCTTAGATGGAATCCCCAAGGTACAAGAAAGAGAAGCCAGCCCAAGAACACCTGGCGCAGGGACCTCAAGGCGGACATCAAGCATAGCGGGCTGACATGGAAACAGCTGGAGAGGAAAGCCCAGGACAGAAGACTCTGGACTGTGGTCAACGGCATATGCTCCATGAAAAAGGAGCGATAGACGTAGGTAAGTAAAGTAAGCTCTAGCGTCACAATGAGGTTGACATTTGTGGTTCTGAATGAAATCTCTCAAAAACTATTGGATGGATTTACATAAAATTTAGTTAAAAAATTCATGGACTCATCAGGATGAATTGTAAGAACTTTGGCACAAGCACAATGGTCTCAAGTATCATTGTTGAGTCAATTTTGTCCAGTACTTTGGTTTATGATCAACTACTGCAAGACTAATGACATTTCCATCAACCTCAGCTGTACTTTGAGTTTAAAGGTAATTAGCAAATGTTAGCATCCAAAAACTTGAAAAGTTTTAAACTCCATAAAAACAGAAACTCTTACCCGGTAGTCTTATCTGAGTAATGAATTAGTTGATCAAAAGACAATGACTTGACAGCAATTTTTCCAATCTGTCATTTAAGTTATCTATCAAGCAAAAAGAATTCTCTGGTTCCGGCCTCTCCAATGTGAGGATTTGCTGCTTGTGTCCATTTTATATCATTGTAAATTGAATATGTTCAGGACTGGGATTGTTAGACAAAACAAGATATCACCTTGGACAGTATTTACTATTTTCTGATATTTTGCAGACTAAATGAACAATATTAACAGATTAACTGTTAATAAAATAAATGTTAGTAGTATCCTTATTGGCCCGAGTTGTTTATTTCAGTTTGAGTAAAGTTCTCAAGCTTCCTGTTGTCTCACACACACACACACACACACACACACACACACACACACACACACACACACACACACACACACACACACACACAGAAGTAAAACTCCATACACATATACAAGATGAGATCAACAGGACTAGGTCAAAGCCTAGTATATGGCTGGACAATGTTTGAAACACTAGAGGGCTTTAAATTTGAAACGACGGATACAAGAAGTGGTGACACTTGGCCGAGGCAACTGGTGAAGTTACACCATTGGTCGACTGAGTGTTTGAAGGCTGACCGATGGTGTAACTTCATCACTAGTTAGTCAGGGACAGACATTCACATGCTGTCGCAGTCCAGCCCTATAAATGGTGATGAAGAGAAAACTAAAGGTGATGAGGAGAAAACTAAAACTAAAGCATGGAGGTAAAAATAGTATAATACATATGGAGGAAGAATGATGGAATGAGGGAAAAAAAGAGGAGCGTGTAGCCAAATCTAAATGAGAACGTGTGAAACAGGAAATGAGTGTTTAGAATGAAGAACAGAATGACTTCCTGTCCGAGAGAGAGAGATAGGGGGTGAGGGAGGGATAGATTTATTTTTAGATCTCTCTTTTAAATGCAAAACAAACTGGAATGTCACAAAACAACAACACACACAGAGACTGTGTGCAGAGAGTGAGTCTTTAACACATATAAGTGAATACATCAGTACTAGTTACAAGCTGGTCAGGCTTTAGCAAATATGTATTTTTATCCCTCACAGAGAAAAGGAGCTGTGTGTGTTTGGATTCTGTAAGTTTTTAAAGGATTAATGTTGACAAGTTTTACATGGTGAGAAAAAGCATGACAACATCCACAGAAAAGGGATGGGTATCAAATTTTTAAGTACAGACCAGAATGTGTGAAGTATAGAAAGCTGTCAAGTACTAAAAGTTGTCATCAAATGATTGCTGAATATTTGTAATCTTGATTTGATATTTCCTGATTTAAAGCTGCACAAATCAGTATATTTTTATATTAAAGGCGCACTGTGGAGTTTTTTTTTTTAAACAAACAAACAAGATGGATGTTTTGGATGTTTCTTACCAAAACACGTGAGTATCTCTGTTGAAAGACTGTTGCGACACCTAGACCAAACTATTGGGCGAACTAAATGACTGACATCACCATCATTAGGCTCCACCTCCAGAAAACAGTCCCGTAAACCAATGTAACACCCATAAACAGTTGAAATATCAACAACCTGCGGCAGTCCACAAGCAGGACGGGACTTTAATGTTAGATACTGTACCTCACAAAACAGCACAAACAGTCAAACATGTGTCCATCTGTGCAAGATATGTCCTCACACATTTCTAAACATTTATTCAACACCCTCAACACAAAGTACATATCTGACCACAGAACCATCTAGAGCGGAGCAATTTTGTTTAAACTGCTATTATTTTCTATAAATTAAATCATAGGCCTGTATTTGTTGTCTACGTAGTATTAAACAAGACATTTTTACCAAGCATAATCATAAATTTGTATTGTTTCCACATTAATAGAATCAGATAAAATATTGCCAAAACCATACAGTCAGAGAAGAGTCAAATTTCAAATTGCCTGGTTTTCTAAAGAAAAAGCAACCAATTTAGCTCACATTTATTATGTCAGCGGTATGCTTGACATTACTAATTGTACAATACAATCATGACATACATAAGCAGCGTTTTATTTATTAACCGCTAAAAGTTGGTCAGTTATGGCAACAAATAATGATAAACTGCTGTTTAGTCACGTCTGACAATGTTTTGAGTGACAACGGATACTGTTGACTGCTGCTTTGTAGCTGCTTTTGCTAACGTTAATGTTAGCTTCACAGACTGACAGAACAGACAGCTTTACAACCCTGAAACCCAGAGGGATGGGTATTGTTAGGAGTTTATCAATACTACTACTCATATCGATACTCCTTATTGGTCCAGTTCTTTATCAATACTCTTATTGGTTCTTTTTCATAACTAAAGAATTGCTTTTTTTAAAAAATACATTAAAAAGGACCAGTTTGTAAGATTTAGATTTAATACACACAGTGTATTATTAAAATGGATCACTTTTAAACAGAGTCTACAGCTCTGTTTTTAGATATCGTAGCAGGTTGAGAAGTACGCCCCGTATCTTTTCTTTCATCTCTTTATTTATAGAAACCGTCACTTAAAACATGTGTGACATTAAGACAATAACAGAAAACACTTAGGCATCCAAATGAAATAAAGATAATATAACAGGAATGACTTCACTTTCAATTGGTTGATACATTCAATATGGTAACAGGACATGGGGTAAAAGTAATAATAAAAATAACTTAACAAAAAGGTAGATAAAATAAAATCAGATTCCTTTAAAACATTCATAGGGCATACTAACTGTATGTGCACATTTCTTATTGATTATAAGTTGGATAGACTCAAAATACTTTCAAAAATCAATCATGAAAAGTTCAAACGATGGACGAGACCTCAACAACATGGATTTATGGATGTGAAATGTTCCAGTAAAATTAATAAAATGACAGTCTGTTGAACTTTCTGGTTTTGTTTTCATAGTATAGTATTACATCCTTGGCTTCCAGCCTCATTGAATGGTTGGTCTGAGTGTCAAAGTAATCTTCAGTTTTTTTCCAGAATCCTGATGTGTACTGACATTCATAAAATAGATGAGTTGTAAATAGATTAGTTGTTTCTTTATTTTTACAAAATTCACATTTGTTATCGATATCCACAAATCTTGAAACAAATTTATTGGTGGGATAAATATTATGCACAATTTTGTAATGTACTTCTTTCAATTTGTTGGAGATAACAAATTTATATTTATACAATAATTTCCTACATGTTTATTCGTACATTTGTGACTTTTAATATTTATTCCGTAAACGAAGAAGGTTCCAATTCCAGTACACCCCGTATACAAAACCAGTACCACACCTACGAGTGTGACCTAACAAGGCCTCATTTGGAGTGGTCACATGATTTTTGGTGTGGTGAAGCGAGGGATCAAAACATCTGCTACGATATTTTTGCATTGAAAGTATAGTGTCGAGTAGTCTGCGTAGAGCGAAATGTCACTAGTTCACTGTCTCCACTACTCTCTGTTCTGCTGAGCCCCGCCCTCAGTCAAACTGACACAGAGCAGAGGAGAGGACAGAGAGGAGAAGCTGCCTGCAGAGCAGCCATGAGTTACACAAAAATGTATAAAAGTACCAATAAAAGAACCGATGTTAAAAATACATTTTAGAACCAGTTCCAATTCAGAACCGGGTTTCGGGAGCATCTCTATTCAACACAATTATATGATGTGCTTAGTTTGAAGTTAGTTAGAAGTTTAATGGGAGATTCAATCTTCTCTGTCCACCTGCTGTTTGTCATTTACTCTTGACAACTTCGAGCTACCTGCTGCTAGCCACCTGATCTTTAATGTAGAAATAGACCCACTCCATATTCTTCCAAACATCAGTGATGATAGAAAGTGGTGTTTCTTCTTCCATAAAACCATCTTCTTCCAAGTGTAAATAGGACGGACACCGTCATGCAGAGAGCATATTAACCAGACAAGAGCAGTGTTTTTTTGTTGTTTTGCCAACTGACAGAATGAATGTTAATTAGCTACAGCTCAGTAAATCTGCCAGCAACAGTTTACACAGCTTAAACTTTCACTTTCTACAGTTTGTTAAGATGCTGTTAATAATGATGACTGAATTCCATTTAGCTGCTTCAGAGTGCTGGTATGGCTTAGTGAGAAACTTGACTAGACCTGAGCTATTGTTAATGTTATTAGTACACTTGTGGTTTTTCTACTATGATGAGTGAAAAAGGTCTAATCTATATCTCCTGTGAATGGAAAATTGTACTCTTTCAAATCACGATTTCGATATAAAAAAAGATTCATTGTTCAGCCTTAAGTCTATTCAAGATACAGGATACAGTACAGGAGGAGTCCAAAACCTGATTATAGTTCAGTCAGCAGCTATGAGAGAGCTGCAAGCCTTCTACCAAAATAAGTTTTATGACCAGAATGAATTAGCAGCACAGGAATTATTGTTAGCCATGGCAAGCAGCTAGCATCTATGAACCGCTATCAAATCCCTGGTGCAATCATCCTAACAGAAATACAAACATGATTTTGTCAGACACTAAAACACTAAATCAGCATTTTGGAAAAGTTCTGTTCTTACTGGTGGAAACCAGCAGATCAGTGTGTGTTGCTGTACCAATTTCAAATGAATTCTCATTAGTGTGAACACTGCTAAACTGCCGCTGTTTAACTGTGCTGCTTCACAGTATGCAAAGATTTAGTGATTTTCAATCAAGCAAATTATCAAGCAAAAAAACATTTTCTGATTCCAGCTTCTCAAATGTGAGTATTTTCTGCTTCCCTCTCTCTGTTTTATATCATTGTAAATTGAATGTCTGAGAAAAGCTGACACACTGACTGTATGAATATCCAGTCTGTCTGTAGCCATCTAGCAGAAGTTAACCTGTTGACTCGGACAGAAACCAGACTCAGGGGTCATGACTGTATGAATGAAATCAGACTGTTACAGTCTATTTCCTGCAGCCTGAACACAGCAAACACTCCAGCTGAGCTGACACTTGAGCCTCCATCTCTCCCCGTTTACATCATAGCTATGTCATTGTTACAGCACAGTGAGCAAAGGCTCTATTTATTCTCTTTTATTTCTTTTCTGAATTTATGACCACTGGTGATCAATGGCCACTGTCATAAACAGAGTCTAATGATGCCATAAAGCAACAGAGAGGTGCTTTTCTTTGGCACAGTAATTCACTGTTTATTTCACTGAGCTGGCACAAATATGAAAAGCAGTGGTGAGAACTAACTAAGTACATTTACTCCAGTATTGTATTTAAGTACAAATTTGAGGCACTGGTACTAACTTACTTGAGCATTTCCATTTCATGCTACTTTATATCTCTACTCCACGACATTTGAGAATCAAATATACCTTTAACTCAACTACTTTTACCTGAAAGATGGAATTACCAGATTTTTGAATATTCTAGTTTTACATAAAAACATGAACATATGACACATTAAGCTCACAAGCAGTGATTTAGCAGTAATTAGACACATACAGTAGATGCATCTTTAATATTAAAATAATATGTAATAATAAACATTTGCAGAAGCTTTTTTGCTGCATTATGAGTACTTTTACTTTTGATACTTTAAGTAGAATTTACTGATAATACTTTTACTGGAAATAGTACTATGTATTTTTTTCTTTTTGAATTGATGCAGCTGAACCAGAAATATTGTCTTTTTTAATCAATGCATTCTTCTTCCTTGTTACAATCTGGCACCTACATTGGCCACAATGCAACATGGCAAAAGTTCAGTTGGAAATTCGAGTGTGTTATACTAGTAGCGTGTAGTTATTAGTTTTTCTTTTTCAAACTTGTCTTCAGCCTCAACACCGTCTCAAGTGATCCTTTAAGTAAAGGATCTGAATACTTCTTCCACCATTGAGAAGCAAGTCAGTGAATTGAACTGCATCGTTAAGGTTAGGAAAAGACAACTGTTAACCATACCATCATGTTACAAAAAAAACAAACAAGTTCCTAGGAAGTCACATGAACTGCAATTCACACTTTGGACACCATGACAGACTCAATGCACAACTCAGCACTGAACCTGGAGGGCTGAGCTGCTGTCAGCTGACACACAACAGCTCCATGACTGACCGGCAGCCTCAGATACACTGACAACACAAACCATTAGATACTAACACAACTATCATATCAGCATCATCACTGTTCCCATCACCATCATCATCATCATCATCACTGTCATCACCCACTGCATCTCACTTCATCTCTTCCTGATATTATTCCAGTTTCCATTTTTTGTCATTGTGACACCAGTGTAATTTTTCTTTGTCAGTTTAAAGGAACATTTTGACTTTGTGGAAAATATGTTTACTCTCTTTCTTGTCAAGCATAAGCTATAAAGACTAAAAAAAACAGCTAGCCTGCAGTTAACACAACTTGCATGTCACCTCAGTTTTTGTACAAACTAAATAATCAAGACATAACATGAATTATTGAGCTTTACAGGTGCTGGTGGGTAGATTTAGGTACCTTCAGACAGAGCCAGGCTAGCTGTTTCTTGTTTCCAGTCTTTATGCTAAGCTAAGCTCACCGGCTGCTGGTTGTAGCTTCATATTTAACAGAAATGAGAGTGGTATCAATCTTCTCATCTAACTCTGAGCAAGAAACCAAATAAGTGTATTTCCCAAAATGTTCAACTATTTCCTTGAGGGCTAGGCTCACATATCTTAAAACAATAGTCACCTGCCCATATGAGTTGTTCCTCCTGTCCGTACTGGTGGCAAAGAGATCCTAAAGTGATTCCATTGTATGTGATAGGAGACAAAATCCACAGAACTCACTCAAAAACACATTCTAAAGTTAATCTGAACTTAAAGGGGACATATTCTTACATTTCCAGGTTTATATTTTTAATCAGGGGCTCTACTGGAATATCTTTGCATAATTTACAAAAAAACTTAATTAACTGACCCTTTACGCAGCTCCTCAGTTCAGCCTCTGTCTGAAACTCTGCCTTTAAGGCCCCCCTCCCAATGAGCCCACTCTGTTCTGATTGGCCAGCTCTTGGAAGCTGCCCCTCAGGACACTTCCACCTTGAAACAAACTAAAGTAGATTTCACTACTTTTTCTCGTTCCTTACGCGAAATGTCAACTTCTCAAATACATCCGTACATGTTTGAGCCGAAACCTGATCTGAAATATGAGAGTGGCCAACACAAACAACGCATGGAAAAACCTTAGTAACAACCTTAGCAACCAAGGCTATGAAATGGACGGCCGTTTATGGGCATGCCGATGAGCCAACATCAGCTCGTCATCAAGGTAGAAAAAACAGTTGAAAAACAAAGTGTTCACAGCAGGTTGAAGCCCTGGCTTTTTCCTTGCAGGCAGAATTTCTACATACATTAACCTCAAGTTTTGGAACTTTGACCATGTTTAACATAGATATCCAACATCATAACAGGATATAAATAACATAAAATCACAAAAAGCATATGTCCCCTTTAATAGAAAAAAAACAAACAAGTTCCTAGGAAGTCACATGAACTGCAATTCACACTTTGGACACCATGACAGACTCAATGCACAACTCAGCACTGAACCTGGAGGGCTGAGCTGCTGTCAGCTGACACACAACAGCTCCATGACTGACCGGCAGCCTCAGATACACTGACAACACAAACCATTAGATACTAACACAACTATCATATCAGCATCATCACTGTTCCCATCACCATCATCATCATCATCATCATCACTGTCATCACCCACTGCATCTCACTTCATCTCTTCCTGATATTATTCCAGTTTCCATTTTTTGTCATTGTGACACCAGTGTAATTTTTCTTTGTCAGTTTAAAGGAACATTTTGACTTTGTGGAAAATATGTTTACTCTCTTTCTTGTCAAGCATAAGCTATAAAGACTAAAAAAAATAGCTAGCCTGCAGTTAACACAACTTGCATGTCACCTCAGTTTTTGTACAAACTAAATAATCAAGACATAACATGAATTATTGAGCTTTACAGGTGCTGGTGGGTAGATTTAGGTACCTTCAGACAGAGCCAGGCTAGCTGTTTCTTGTTTCCAGTCTTTATGCTAAGCTAAGCTCACCGGCTGCTGGTTGTAGCTTCATATTTAACAGAAATGAGAGTGGTATCAATCTTCTCATCTAACTCTGAGCAAGAAACCAAATAAGTGTATTTCCCAAAATGTTCAACTATTTCCTTGAGGGCTAGGCTCACATATCTTAAAACAATAGTCACCTGCCCATATGAGTTGTTCCTCCTGTCCGTACTGGTGGCAAAGAGATCCTAAAGTGATTCCATTGTATGTGATAGGAGACAAAATCCACAGAACTCACTCAAAAACACATTCTAAAGTTAATCTGAACTTAAAGGGGACATATTCTTACATTTCCAGGTTTATATTTTTAATCAGGGGCTCTACTGGAATATCTTTGCATAATTTACAAAAAACTCCTTAATTAACTGACCCTTTACGCAGCTCCTCAGTTCAGCCTCTGTCTGAAACTCTGCCTTTAAGGCCCCCCTCCCAATGAGCCCACTCTGTTCTGATTGGCCAGCTCTTGGAAGCTGCCCCTCAGGACACTTCCACCTTGAAACAAACTAAAGTAGATTTCACTACTTTTTCTCGTTCCTTACGCGAAATGTCAACTTCTCAAATACATCCGTACATGTTTGAGCCGAAACCTGATCTGAAATATGAGAGTGGCCAACACAAACAACGCATGGAAAAACCTTAGTAACAACCTTAGCAACCAAGGCTATGAAATGGACGGCCGTTTATGGGCATGCCGATGAGCCAACATCAGCTCGTCATCAAGGTAGAAAAAACAGTTGAAAAACAAAGTGTTCACAGCAGGTTGAAGCCCTGGCTTTTTCCTTGCAGGCAGAATTTCTACGTACATTAACCTCAAGTTTTGGAACTTTGACCATGTTTAACATAGATATCCAACATCATAACAGGATATAAATAACATAAAATCACAAAAAGCATATGTCCCCTTTAATAGCTTTTTCAGCTGTCTGACTTGACAAATCAAGTGGACACCTTCTGTCTTTTTAGTATAAAATTCCCTCTTTGCACTTCAATAGCATTTTCTTACAGAGCTGCAGCAGAGAGAGTAACACAGAGAGGGAATTTCACACTAAAAAGACTAACTTCTGGAAAATAACCACTTGTCTAACTAAGCTTAGGCGAAACATTAGAATACACACAACACAACATACTCCCATCACTTACATTGGAATCACAAGAAGGATCATCACAGCCAGTGTGGACAGGAGAAACAATTACAGTGACCAGTGATGCTTTTAATGCACATATGAGCCAGTGTGTTTTTTAAGACAGACATGAAAAATGTGAACCTATCCTTTAAATGATTCATGAAAAATGAAGATTTTGTTGATTAGTTTTCTGTCAGTTGACTAGTTCATATACAATTCAGCACTACAATATTACAACAATGTGGACTGGTCATGTTAGCACTACTCAGATCTATTATGAGGTCAGTATTGACAACAGTGAACTGATTTGCATCACTAGTCATAAGACTGGAAAATGACATATGACATAACATACTGAGAGGAGACAGAGGCAGCAGGAGCTCACTGAAACACAGCCACAGAGCTGCAACTAATTCTCATTATGGATGAATCTCACTATTGTTTTCTCTATTAATCACTTAATCGCTAGGTCTATAAAATGTCAGAATATAGTGAAAAATAATATCATAAAGCCCAAGGTGACACCTTCAAACATCTGACCAACAGTCCAATACCCAACGAGAGAGAGAAAAGCAGCAAATCCTCACATTGGAGAAGCTGGAATCAATATATTTGGCATTTTGCTTGATAAATTACTTAAACACTTAATGGATTATCAAAATATATGGCAGCTAATTTTCAACCGATCGACTAATCAATTAAATGATTAATCATTTCAGCACACACGGAGAATGAATATGCAAATTAAACCTGAGGAGTGGCAAGATGATTCCTCAGTCATTTTAATGACTTTTCTCCAGTATTCAAGCGTTTTACCGCCTTAGGTCTATCTGAGAAGAGAAAATCACTCTTCTGTTAACCTGCTCACAGCTAGTACAGGGGTCGCAATGAGGCACTGCTTGACTATACAGCTTAGAAGGATGCAGATTAGTTCATCAATTAGTCGAATGAAAGAAATGTTATGGGCAACTGCTTTCATAATCAATTCGTCATTTAAAGTAATTTAAAGCGAAAATGACAAAAACGTCACCGGCTCAAGCTTCTTGTACATGATTATTTTCTGGTTCTCTTGGACTTTTATGATAGTGAATTATATATCTTTGGGTTTTGGATTTTTAATCAGACTGAACATAAGATTCGTGACATCCAACTTCACTATTTCTGCCGCAGAAACTCAGTGTTTCCAAAGAATATTTTACTAAAGCGCCCCAGAGCTTGTCTGTCAACACACGCACACAGGCACGCGCGCGCGCACACACACACACACACACACACAGATAGAAAAGAGAGAGAGAGAGAGAGAGAGAGAGAGAGAGAGAGTAAACCACCAGATATCAGTGAAAATAATGAAGCCATATCTTGTCGATGTTGTCTGAATCTGTCAAATGAACTTTAAATATTAGCTACGTGAACATCATTCCCTACCTCCTAAAACACTGACATTAAAAACCTTTACAAACCATCATGTGTCATTAAACGTTTCATTTTTACAATCGGACTAACTTGTTTATCCTGTTCAGCTGTTCCTGCTGTTACACAGCAGCGTACGTGTCCACAGTGTTATCATCGCCTTCAGCAATGTAATAAACAGTATTATTATCAGTAGACCGTGAGCCGTCCTGTCACTTACCGTCATGTTTCTCCGCAGTCTGTGTCTCTGCTCCCAAACTGTCAAACTTGTCCAAACTTTTCTGAAAACACTCCAACATTCCTGCTTCCGCTTCCTGAAACCCGCAGCAGCAGCATGGAGGGAGAGGAGGAGGAGGAGGAGGAGGGGGCGTGTTCTCAGCAGGCTGGAGCGGAGCAACAGCGCCCCCTGCTGGACTGCAGCACAGTAAACCCTCATGTCCTAGTTATCAGAGGACAGGTTCACAATCATACAGTGTGTCCTAAAACAGTAGTCAGGTGTCCATATTGACACTGAAACAGGTTTTTTCTTGCTGTAATCATTCCTTCTGTTCATAGTGGCCATTAGAAGATCCCTTCATAATGCAATTACAATGTAAGTGATGGGGGACAAAATCCACAGTCCTCCAAGTTTTGTCAATTTTTCAGGGTACTATTTGCGATCAACATGCCCGTAAACTGTTTTAAAGGCTACATTTGCTAAGTTTGCGTATGTATATAAAAAAAAGCCTGTTTACCAGACTGGGCTAGATCAATATGAAATATGAACCCATAGCCCCTCCCTGAAAGTGCATTAGACAATCACATGCTTATACTTTCAAGTGGAGGTGAGTGCATGTGAGTGAGTAAATTTGCAACTGAAGAAATAACTTTCCAGGAGTTGGCGACTCTGTTGACAAAAACTGACAAAGTAACTTCTGGGAATCACTTTTACTCGACTTGACATCGAACAGACTGTTGCAGCCACTGAACCTGAGTTTTCTGAATTAGGAGAAAGTTTATCTGTGCTCACCTTAAATCTGAGTTTAGGACGTGTACCTACGAGCAGGATTTGTGACATCACAACTAGTTTAAACACCAATCCCACCATCTTGTGTCCAGCCGTTGAAATTTTGAAATGGACAATATTTGCATATTCATAAATTCTGTATTCTTAATTTTTTTTAAGGGAGAAGGAGATGTAACTGTAACTAGGTCATTTCTTAATGGAAAAACCATATCAGACTATTATTATTAGCAGAGTATTTACATGTCTTTAAACATTTTAATTTAAACATTTTAATTTCATGGCATCTGCACTACAGTTAAAAATATTGTAAAGTTATGCACATGTTATGAAATACGATTTTAAATGGAGTGTATGAGTGATACACAGGCAGGCTGACATTATTGGCTGATATTAGGAGTTGACCTTTTTATATGTGGTGTGTATGTTCGCAGATATGTAAAAAGAAAACGCAGCACAAAATTGTAGCAATATTTTGTTTTTATTGGCAGAATTTTGATGCATATTGCTGCAAATTTTTTTTTATATAAAATGATTTCTTACATTTCTTAATTAAACAGATGAAGTCAAACATCTCAAATGTTAAACACTGACTAAACACAAGCAGCTGTACTAGAAACTTGCCTGAATAAAATACAGCCTAAAACTGTCAACATTGTGATTAGAAGCAGTACATATCTTATCAGTGAATAAGTAAACAGAACTGACTCTGACCAGACATTCAGCATTTTAGATACTGACTCTGTCCTCCACTTTTTCTTTGAGTCCCCTGGAAAAAGTTTGAATAACTAACTAAACCGCTAACATGGATTACATACTGTAGATGGGTTAATAGATTTTCTATATTTGTTTACTGCAGCAGAATATATTGTGTGGATGATGTGTATCAAGTTGCACCCCCTGGCAATTACAGTAGATGCAGGACCAGTTGTGTGTATTTGTGTTTTATCTCGACAAAACAGTCATAATTATTAGAGTGTAATTGGCTCCTGTGCAGTCTTAGTGTTGCTGAATGTTGATGTTTGTTTTAAAGCACTGCTGACTACAGAATGTCTATGATCATTTTTAGGTTTCACTTGTTCCTCCAGCAGTAAACTACAGATGCAGTGCACTGAATGTTGTTTTGTGTTGATAATGCTGTTGTTGTTTTCTAGTTGAGTACCTTTGGGGAAGCCCAGCCCCTGAGTGGCCACCATGGGGGATGATAGCAAGTGGATGAAGCTTCCCATCGACCAAAAATCTGAACACAAGGTGATCAACCCACTCAATGACATTCTCTGCAGTTTACTTCAGCTCACTCAGTTTAATAATATTTTCTTGAAGTCAAATAATGACAGGAGATGTTTGTCACATGCAACCCATCCAATGGACTGTCTCTCCAAAGACAAACTTGAGTGCCTTGTGATCAGAGAATGATTATACAAAGTGTTTCCTTTTGTGGTCTCATAGAGTCAATGTGGAGCCATATAGATTTCCACACCAGCTAATAGTTCCTACTCATCAGCTGGTATTTACTGCAGCTCATCTTTACTGGAAATGCCCCCTTATTGTACAGTCTAATAACATCATATTCATTTCAGGTTCACTATAACATGCACATGCACCGTTTCTGCCTGCTAATCTTTCTTACAGACTTGCTTACTTCATATTTATTTGTATTTGGATCCTTATCTCCAAAAGGCTTAAAGTTTGGGATTCAACTAATACACAAATTGAATCCAAGTTTTACTGACACCCTATAAATCAACCAAGCTGTATAATTACAATACTGTAAGTGTCTAAACAGGAAACAAGACCATACCATATGCTTTCAAATCTTGTCTCAAAACACAGTGGCTTTGTATCAAATAGACTCCTGATTGGCTGCCTGTTACACTGCTTCATACAGCCCAGTAGCATCTGACCTTCTGCCTGGATGGTTAACAGATAAGGCTGCCATAGAGCTCCATTGTTGTCCAAAAACTATTAAAAACACATTAATGAACCTGAATGTTGCAAGGGGTGACATGTTCCTTCATTACCATGAACACACACAATGTAGTTTTAGACTCAATTCCACACGCACTGTCCTGCTGCCAGAAATACTCACTAGAGTTGATGTGTATTTAACTTTGTACAGTCCTTCTCTCTCTGTACTTGCTGTTGTCTAGGTGTGGAAAGCCGGTCTGAATGGATATGAAGAAGCGCTGAAGTTGTTCCAGAGGATAGAAGATGAGAAGAGTCCCGAGTGGAAGAAGCACAAGGGACTGATACTGGCTCAGCTTAAAGGCCTGGAGGCTGCCCTGGCCTTTACTGAGAACGCTCATGTTGCTGGGAAGTAATTCATGGTTACAACAAGAATTTTCCTTTTTAAAAAGTCTGGAATGAGTGTTGGCATGTGTGGAATGAGCCTCAAAAGATGTTAAATTCACTTTAAAGGAGGGAAGTTTAAATAAAAAATCTTGTTTTGTTATAAGGCTTTGTGTAACTCATTGTAGAGCACTCTTCTGTAAGTGAGTAACTTGATTCCCAGCTGATTGTTATTTATGGTCAGAGGTCTGTCAGTGGATCTTTTTAATACTGTATGCAGCAGCTCCAGCGGGAGACTTTTCTGCCAGCATGGCAAGCTTTCAGAACACCACATGACTGAGCTCTGAGAAATTGTATAAATGATCAAAGAATAGAAACATTATTCCAATTTTTTTGCCACAGTGCCATAGAATGGATGAATGAATGACTGTCTCATAGACCACAGTGAATAATAAGGGGCTCAGTGGATATGTTTAAATTGTATTACCAGACACATAGAAGAAATGGGATGTGGTGATCGGTGAAGAGAGAGGAATGTGGTGTGAGTCAGAGTCTCTGTGAGAGAAGAGAAGCGACTGGGCTCCAATGCTCCCAGCTGCACTGATGCTGGAGCTCCACCCAACATTTACCTGCAGAACAATAATCCCTTTTCACTGCAATCATTTTAACTTCTCACAGCAGGAAAAACACAGGGGTAACCATTAGTATAATTATGACTGTTTTATTTAATTGTATCATTAAGTCATGCCCGTATGCACACACCCAGGCCCTGGAACTGTACAATTAACCCTTAGTTTGACAAGTCAAAATGTTTGTCTTTAGAAAGGTCTGTCAGGATGTTAAGCAGGCCAGTCAACTGATGGCCATCAGTTGTGATGTTTGAACCCACAATGTTTCAAATACAAATCTGTAGTGTTAATACTGTAGATGTTATAATCCAGCTGAGACACCAGCTCTTTGCGAATTCAGTTTGGTGACAGATATAGTGCCCGGTCACACTGGAAAGTGCATTGTGGAATTGTTTGCAAAAAATAGTGTATAATAATTAATTAATAATAAAATAGTTTTTTTTTCATTTTATTGTGTGAATGTTTGAGGGCCCTAAATAGTATGTACATTTCACTCTAACATTGAACACTTGGATAAAATGGGGAGCAGTGGATATTTTAAAAAGGGAGTTATTTTGGACATGGCATGTGATTTTGTTGGTACTTTCTGCTTCCCAAGGACTCACAACACTGTAAAATGTTCCTATTAAGAAACATATTTTTCTTTATTACATTTAGAAAGAATACAATATTTCGATCTCAAACTGGCTCTTCATCAGTTACAGAAACTTGCTCAGGTGTGCATCATTGAATAACTGGTATTAGTCCCTCATGTGTGTATAGCTACAACCCCAGATTTAGTGCACATCTCTAAACCAGACACAAAGATTAAGTACCATGTAGACCAACACTGAAACTGAGAACGAGTGAATCAAAAAATAAAGTTCAAAACTTGAAGATACACAAAATTACTGAATTACTGAGACTGATGTTGGCTTTGCTTTGCTATCCACCCCGCTAATAATAGCCAGCTAGCTGGATAATAACCAAGCTAGAACAAACAAAGCTAAATGTTACATCGGTGGCTTTTGGCTAATGCATGCACAAAATACAAGTCCCAAACCTGGGTCACACGAGTAGACATTGTGGTGATCCAGTTATATAAAATTTATCATAACTGCAAGCTCCCTACATACAAGATTATCATCCATAAAATCATCCAAAGGATGTCCATTATCTTTGACATCATTTGCTCTTTTTATAGAACCATTAGAACCATGTAGCATCCAGCACACTAACCATCTGTTGACTCTCTGTCTGTTATATCTTCCCTCAGTGAGTTTGGATCAAAGATGGTGACTTTGAAGCCAGTAGTGAAGGTTTTACCCAAACAGTTTGACACCAGAGAGAGGGTGGTAAGAGATGAAGCCAAGCTGCTTCCTGCAGAGATCTAAAAAATGGATCTGAGATGCTCTGAGACCACCACTGCACAACATTACCTCTGCACAGGTAGGACACACACACACACACACACACACACACACACACTGAGTGTGTGTGTGTGTGTGTTTGTGTGTGTGTGTGTGTGTGTGAGCATGCTACAGGACACCTCCCTGACCCCTAACCCTGACCATCTCACTGCTCATACCTAAACCTAACGAAGTGGGTGTGTCATGTAATAAAGTGGGTGTGTCGTGTAGATGCTGAGAGTCTGCAGTTAGACCTACTTGGGTTGGGTGGCTGGTTAGATCCTAACTTGCATAAAGATGACTTAGTGGCTACAGGAAACCGCTGTTCGCTTCCTGTTTCCAACCATAGACTGTTTATAAAGATGGATGATGCGTCTCCACTTCCTGGCATTATTTTTTTTCCTACTCGAATACTGTGAAGACCTGCCCCTACTCTGCCTCTGATTGGCTCTGACCCTGATATTTTTACCCTAACCGGAATCATCTCACTCCTCATGCCTAAACCTAGTCAACCTACCCAATGAAGGGAATTAGTACTAGCCAATCAGAGGCAGAGGAGGGCAGCTCTTCACAGAATATGGGTGGGGGAAAAAAAAGGCTTCCTGCTGCTATGTAAAAGTGAAGCCAAAATATCTAATTTCTGGAAGCTGCCATCTTGCTTGTGTGACATATTGTGCAACCAGAGTCTGCGCAATAGAGTTGGGCGGCAGGATGATGGCCTGCAGGACCTGCCCCCTCAACTTGACTGACAGTCGTCCTGCTGCCAAGAGGAGCTGCCATGGAGATGTAAGCCAGCCAGACCAGTAACTAGCAGCTACAGCTGGTAGTGAATCACAAATGAAAACGTACATTAACATCTTCCATCAGAAACTGCTGCGTCACTCAGCTTGTCTGACAGATGTTTGAGGGCAGCTGTCGATCACAGCTGTCAATCGTGATGTCACACACCCCTTTTCATATCGTCAGATAACTAATTAAAAACAGACTTATCAGAAAAATGAGCACTTGGATAAACATCATCATGATGAGAACTACATAAAATGACAGAAACAATCTTTGGAACATGGAGGGGGTGGGACTTATGACCTATACTGCAACCAGCCACCAGGGGGTGAACAAGATGTTTTGGCTTCAGTTTGGGGGAGCTGTCATGTCGTCCATCTTTATATACAGTCTATAGCTGTGTCCCAATTCAGGGGCTGCATCCTTCAAAGGTGGCATTAAGGTCCCAGGAAGTGCACCAAGCTTTGAACCCAATTTGATATAGTGGCCAAACCATGGAATTACAACTTCCCGGCATTGGTGTCACCAGGTCATTTTGCCGGGGCTTAAGCCCCAAATGTTTTGAGTGTAGCCCCAAATATAATTCTAAATGTAAGCCTATGTGAAGCTCGACAAAAAACATAATGTTTGTGATGCAGTTTAGCCACCTCACAAATTCAGAAATAGTGTAACTTATGCAGACTTTCATCACTTTACAGCTGTTACCTCAGACTGGCTTCCTACTGCAGTTCCTGTTGAAGTTTGTAGGAGCGCTTGTTTTATTTTCTGTTTGAACATTGTATTGTATGAGACACGGAGATGACTGTTACTGTTAACACAGACCAACAAACCACCGCCCACTCGTGCTATGCAGGTTTCAAAACAAACAAACGCTTTCATGAGAGACGAATGAATCAGAGGATATGACAGAAATGCACCATTAAATAATAATCTTTTAGACAAAATACAACAAAGTAAGTAGCTAGCAAAAACTCTTAAGTGGATCAAAATATTTTTAAATTGACATTATTGTTTTAACTGTCCAGTTTATCTGCTGCTGCTTTACATTACAGTAATGTTCATGTAGCTTAATAGTTTGGATAGCTTGACTGCTGATGCATTCCCACTGTGTGTAGTTTGTCCACAATTACTGTAATTAACACCATACAGGTTAAAGTTCTGCTTCATGCTCAGACTTTTAAAAGGAGGCTTTTTACATTTTCAGAGTGAGTGAAGAAATCAGCAGAGGAGGCAGAAGTGAGGAAGAATTGTAGGATGTAACTGTTGAAAGAAAAACAAGGAGAAAGTAAAGAAGACACAGTTTGCTCAACATTTAAAGAAAAAGTTTAAGGAAGAAAGAGAGACACATAGAGGCAGCCCAGGCGTCAGATGATGGAGAGACATGAACACATTCAAAGCAAGAAAACTGGCAAGGAACTTACAGCTGTATCTAGATGAATTACTGTTCTGTAAATATTTTTAAAAGCACAGTTTGTTATCCAAATGTAAACTAAAGGACATCCTAACAAACAAAAGTCAAAGCACAGATTAAAACCTGCTATAAAAGGTCTTACAGGTCTTTTAATACAGGTACTAACACTATACAACAACTCTGTTAACATGTTTCCTTCAGCTGTTAAAAGCTTGTTGACCTCAGTAACTGTAACTGTAAACTCAGCACTAAAACGGACAGTTTCAGTTAGGAAACACAAAATGCTGATTCATCAGTCATCTGACTGATTCATCTATCAGTCAAACTGTTGTGTTGATTTGGCTTTAAATTTGAGCAAATTAGTTCCCCATAAGTCAGTTTTGTTATTTAGTTATATTACAAACATTGATCTATATTAAGGACCATATAGACGGTGTGACAATAGAGATTTGTTTTTAAGATAGAGACTGATTGGTCCATCTATAAGGCCTACGTTTATTTATGTGTTGTAAATAAATATCATTAATATTTACTTACCTAATTTATGTGCACTCGTTTTACCCCCCCCCCCCCTTAAAAAAATCCCAGGGGAAACACTGGAGAGAAAGACAGTCAGACAGCAGCAGATGATGGAGAGGTGAACAATGCAACACTACACTGCCTGAACTGTATCTGAAAAGTGTGTGTGTGTGTGTGCGTGTGTGTGTGTGTGTGTGAGTGAGTAAGTAAAAGAAATTTTAGTATTCCAATAAACTAATGTTAACATAAACACATTTAACTGTTTTCTCTAGTCTGGTACTGTAGTAAGTCAAATGTTTAATGACAGCAGTTGTGAAGTATTCTGCTTCTACTCAATACTAATACTAATTACTAATAACTACTAATATGTTTAACATCACAATTCATAATTAATCTGGAAAGTAAACAACAGTTTTTGAGGTACACATTTCAATTTTTCAATGATTAAGACGTGTACTTTGTGCATAAAGTGCATAAAAAAGCATAAAAATTTAGCTTGTTTATCAAAAAAATTTTCCTCAAATCTTAGAAATGCCCTTGCTTTTGGGTCCGCCTTGGGCCCAAAAAGCATTTTTCCAGCACACAATCATGGGAAAAGGAGCAGCACAATCCCTGCAAAATAGCTAGTTTCCCTATCAGAATTTGATTCCTTTGGTCCGATAACACTTGGAAAGTCTAGAAGAACTGCACGACTAAATTATTTTATCCCCATTCAAGTTATCGGAGGGCTAAACTGGAAGTTAGCCGCCTTGGCTAGCAGATGTCTCTGGTGCGCATGCTCTACGGGCCCAATGATCAAGAAGTGAGAGCAACATCAAGGTGATTTCTTCACAGCGGGAAGTGACTTTTTTGGAGCAACTTTTATCCAGTTTTCTTTATACATCCACGGAAAAGAAGAATGAAGACTGATTGCATCATAGTGGCACAACATGGCTGTCCCATTTTGAAGGCTCCTTCAAATGCAGCTGAGAAATGCGGCCTTCTTTTCCCAAATTTGGAGGACACAATGACTGGATCCTTTGCTGCCCAACCTATCCCAAGATTCAATTGCATGAACTGGATTTGGGACAGCCAGGTATCCCAGAATGCATTTCACACCAACCAGCGATGGCAGAGATGTTGAGCTAGGCTAAAAGCTATTGTAATTTTTGCTGTAGGACTGTTAATATGTCACTTTATTAAGTTGTAATGTTTTTTCAGGTGAGAAAGTAACCATTTAGATTCCTAATATATAGTCAGTTTATCCAAATAATGCCTATTTGGAAATTTGCTCTGACGTTTTCAGAGATGTGAGGGGCTGCTGGTTAGGTAAGACCAGCCAGTCATCTCAGTTTCTAGCAGCCCCACTCCTGAGATGATCACCCGGTCAACGTCCGTCGTCATCCTGGGGAGAAAATGATCCGATGAACTGATCTGTGCAGCTCTTTGGTAATTTACCGCTGGCTCTAATGTCTCTGCAGTATTTTGATATATGATATAATTTTTAAATTTCATAACTTTTGGAAGATAAATGTTGGTCTCACAGATGAAATCTAACAATTGTAGCTGCCACATGCTGCTTCATGTTTTTACAGGACAGAACAACAGCGCTGCCTCTGGGGCTCTATATGCACAGATTTCACCACATTTACATAAATATAAATGTATTCAAATTAACAGATCAGTCTATATTAAATTTTCATTGTATTTTATTAGGCTACATAACAGTTTGGATTTTTATCATAGCTACATTACAGACTGAATAACATAATTTACTGCATCTCTGTCAATTAGGTTATTTTTGTGAGAAAAAAGTGTTTGGTGGAACTTTGAGTTAAGATTATTTTGTCACAGTACAGTCAGGTAGACAGTGGAACGAGGCATTCCAAACACTTTGGAAATGATGATGCCCCATTTACAAGCCAGAAGAGAAGCACCAGGGTTTCAATTGTGGCACCCCATCTGTGTCTCCGTTTCTGGTTGAGAAGGTCTGTCCAGCGCTGCCAGGGCCTCCCTGCTCAGCCAAAAATCAGGCCGTGTGTCCTGCTGGTTAAAAAAACCTGTTCAGCACAGGAACACTCAGGGGTCTGGGCTGGTTTAGGGAAAGAAGGAGAAGAAAAACTGTTCAATAAACAATAGCTAGATATTAAGTGTGGAGAGCTTAGATAGATAAGATTTAAAGGTGCATCATTCAGATGATATGAGAACCTACGGTGGCCGCAAAACCATGAAAGGCCCTCTCTAGAACCATGTGTTGGTTTGTCCGTTCTGGGCTACTGTAGAAACATGACGGTGCAACATGGCGGGCTCCGTGGAAGGGGACCCACTCCCTATGTAGATATAAAGGGCTCATTCTAAGGTAACAAAAACACAACAATTCTTATTTTCAGGTGATTATACACTAATTAAAACATGGTTATAAATATTATATTCCATTTGTGCCAAGTCCATTCTGCTAGATGCCACTAAATTCTGCACACTGCACCTTTAATTTACCTGGCCATGGTCCTCTCTCAGCCTGAGATACATCACACGCTGGCAGTGAAGCATCTACATTTCCTCTAATAAATGGTAAAACAACAACAAAAATAAAAATTAAATTAAATTAAAATGGCTCCATTTCTATTAGCTGTGCCCCAATTGTCAACTGCAGCTGTCAATTTTTGCCAGGCAACAAAAAGTATATTTAAAGACACAGACACTTTTAATATGTATATAAAATACTCACTTTGAATAATAAGTTGTGTCAGATATGTTTTTTCACAAAAAAATATTTATTTATTTAATTATCTTGTTAAAATCCTTAAAATTAAACCTATTCCTATTTTTTCAACTGATGACATTTTTCAGAGGTCCGCTACAGAAAATGACTTATTTAGTTATTAGCTTATTAGCTATTATTAGCTTATTTTATTTATTTATTAGCACTAGTTCTGTGTGTGTCCACATAGATTCCAGCTGTAAAACACTGTTACATACAACAGATTTATACATTCTCTATATCTGTGATTGTTGTTGACAGCACTTTTCATGCAGAACTACCCCTCTCATATCCCAAACAAGTCTGTTTGGATTTCTGTTACTGGGGTCTCTCTCTGACCTCAAAGATACAGTAAGTAATGTCACAATGGAGGATAACATACTGTGGTGTCCCAGAAAAATGTAGTGACTTCCAGCCTCCCAGCATGCAGGACAACAGGGTTATGAACATTAGTCTGTTTATGCATGTTTCTGCTGTGTTACTGGTATTATTGCAGTGTGTGGATATCTGCCACATTTACAGTCTTTTTAGCATCAAATTCAATCTTTGTGTCCTCAGACAGTGTTTCCCTGTTGAGCTGCGGTGGAAGTATAGTAACAAAAAGAGGAACTTTGGCACTAAAAGGACTGTAACATTGAAATATATCTACTTGATTTGCTGAAGCTTCATATAATAAATAAACGTTTAAATACATTTTTGCACAGAAGGAGGACTGTGGATTTTGTCCCCATCACTTACATTGTAAGTGTATTATGAAGGGATCTTCTAATGGCCAGTATGAACAGGAGGAATGATTACAGCAAGGAAAACATGTTTCACTGCTCATTTGGGCTCCTGACTGTTGTTTTAAGACAGACTTTAAAAATTGTGAACTCATCCTTTAAACTTTGCTCAAAGTTACTTTTAGCTTCTCATCCAAGTCTTATTTTTAACCGAGACTTTTTTGACTTATAAGTTTTTAGTTTGTTTATAGTTCATAATTATATTATTTTATACATATCTCACATGGATCAAAGTGACAAAAAACAGGTAGGTGAAAAATAAAGAAATGTCAGGTTTGTTGCAGACAGCAACTGAAAGAACAAGCAATATGATTTAAAAAACTCAAATATAATTTAAACAACAAAAACCAAACAATAACACTTCTAAAATGTATTACTATAATACCCACAAGCACTTCAATGCAACTTCAACCCCACTCACACAAACACAAACACAAACATGTACGTTATTGGCAAGATAAATATGTTCATTCTTAACTTTTTTCACAAATAATGAAATTTAAGGTTTTCACAGCGGAAGAAATTTCTGAAACATGTTTGATGAGTGATAGAGAGAAGAAAGACAGATAGAACAATGGTGTCCTGTGCCTCTACCTGCAGTACCCCAATTTAACCACCAGATGGAAACCAAACACCATTAAACTACTGATCGTCTTTACTGAGACAATCTGGTGCTGTTGGAAATCTATTAATCCAAATGCAGCTGATACAGCAGCAACCAAAGACACTGACCAAAATATAATACATTGATCTTTAAATAGAGTGACTAATACTATGAAATGATGAAATATGAGTTATCCGTGTTCTCTGATCCTGTTAAGTAAGTAAGTGTTAAGTGTAAAATCACAGTGTCTCAGTACACTTTACAAAAAAGAAAAAAGGCAAGTCAGAAAAGATAGTAACAATATATAAAAAAAAAAGATTCAAACAACAATAAGGAACAACAACCAGCGTAGCTATTATAAAATTTAATTTTAGGAGGGTGAAAATAAGTAAGTAGTCTTGGTATAAAAATGTTTGCCTCCCTGATCAAGTGAGGTAACATATTCAGCAGCAGTGGAGCACAGTAAGAAAATGCTCTCCCACCAATGGATTGCTTATTAATCTTTGGAATAATGAGATGCACATGGAGAATTGTAAGGTCTGAGGAGTCCTGCCAAATAGGGAGGTGCTAATGAAGAGTTTTGAAGGTAATGAGTAGCAGTTTGTAGTCTGACCTGGATGAAACAGGAAGCCAGTACAGTTTAAAGCTACAGAGTGGAGGACATTAGAAGAGCATGTTCGTTTGTCCAGTTGCTAAAATCCTGTTGTTGTGCAGCAATTTGGTGTCTGATAAGCCTTTAAACACATACATCTGTGCTTAAACTGGACTTCTTGGATTGTATTTTTTTGTCTCACTGGTACCTTTAACAACAGGCCCTCACCAATGCAGCCTCCTGCGTTGTTTTAACACAGGGCTGTTTTCGGTCTGAATCCCTTTTAACTGTAGTTAAATAATAACTGAGTCTGACAAGCTGTTCACACATAAGGACTCAAAAACTGGGACAGCGAAAGGCTGCTATTCATTTTGAATGGGCCCTGGCATTGTAGAGACTCAAACAGCACCCAGCTACACTACAGGGGATCATTGAGAAAGGCTCAACTCTCTGTAAATGTCCTCTGATGCAATTGCACTTGTTTTGATTCCTGCAGAAACTGAGTTGTTTACTACTCCACTCCACTATGTGAAAAAACTTCTGACGCTGATCATCACCATCTCCAACATCAGTTCTTTCATCTACGATGTGTCTTTAACAAGCTACCCAGATCTTAAAAAGAATAACCACATGTGGAAACAACTTGTCGACATTGTTGGTTCATTAGTATGGTGGCTACGTAAGAAAACAACTGCCAAATTGGAGCAGAGTATGTAAATTACGTGTTCAAAGCAACATATCCTCAGAGCTACAGATTAATGAAAGTCCAGAGACTACCTACTACCTTGTATCTGTGTGTGTATATGCACCGTAAGAGCGTAGTCTGGATCTCCAGGCAGGATGAGAAAATAAATACAGGTGTCATCTGCTTAAATATGGAAATTTACATTCAGTTCACAGAAGAAGTGGGAGCATGTGCAGTGAGAAAAGAAGTGGTCCTAAGACAGAGCCTTGGGATACTCCACAGGAGAGGGCACGGCAATCAGAGGAATTGTGAATAACAGTGTGTGTCCTGCTAAGTACTGTATGAATGAAACCATTGGAGTGCAATGCCAGTGATGTCAGCATTGTAGTCAAGATGATGCAACACAGTTTTGTGATCAGTGGTTTAAAATGTGATGCTTAAGTCAAGCAGAACTAGAACTGAGTAGAAGCTAAGGTCTGAGGTGAGCAGCAGGTCACTGACTCCCTTCAAATCAGACTGAAAAGGCTCTATAGACCATAAGGTAACAAGTTTGTTCAAACTACTCATGTTTTAAACAGGAAAAGAGAAGAAACATATATTTTCTCTATTCCAGGTAACTGAATAATTTGACTGTGAATCCAAATGATAAAAAAGTTATTCGAAACTATAAGAAAATGTTTCTGCAGTCTGACACTACTTTCTCTCTCTCTCTCTCTCTCTCTTTCTCTGTGTGTGTGTGTGTGTGTGTGTGTGTGTGTGTGTGTGTTGAGTTTTAACTGGTTGCTTCCTTTTTATGAATAGGGTAATTTGACCTTCTCCACACACACATACACAGCCCGCAGTATAGAATAATAATTGTTATTCAGCAGCCTGTCACTACGCTGTTTGTACACTTTGCTTTAAATAACAAGATAATTACTATCACCTTGCTGCTGTTTATTTTCACACTTTTTGTCTGAAAGTTTTAATTCTGCCATTACTATTAGATCATATGAGGATGTTAACACAGTGAAATTAGAAATGTCAGGCTCATTCAAGCTTGTCAAGCTTCTTCTTGCCTATCCATAAGTGTGACATAATGCAACTGAAGTCTACAAATAAAGGAATAATATCACATTAAAACCCTGTTCTGATCAAATCTGGCATGTCCATCATTTCATCTGTTTGTGTGTGCTACTTAAATTCTAAAACACTTAAACCAGAGAGGGTGCTGTGCAATAACAGTATATATATATACATATATATATATATATATATATATATATATATATATATTACATGTAATTATATTCACAATTTATTAAAACCAGTGGAGCTGACTTTATAATAATCAATTAAATCTGACATGATCAGCTGATGAAACTCCTCAGTTTTATATTCATTCATCCTGAAGTGAACAACAGAGGGGCAGAGAGATTGATTCTGTGTTAACCATTAGCTGTCAGAACATCCACGCTGATGGACAGACACATGGGTCCTCTAAAGTTGCCAGGTAACCTCCTAGCAACTGCTTTATCATTACCATAGCAACCTCTTCACTGGAGAACGGCCTGGTCCAAAGTCCACTGCTTCTTTCCTACTGGTCAGAGCTGATGCAGGCAGTCTGGACCACTATGATGAACCACGCTCATGACCTATAAGCCCCGCCCTACTGGTTTCCTCCAGCTCTTCTTCATTATCTGTTGACTTTTTCAAACATGCAGTAGACATAGCTAACAGGCTACATGATAATGAAAAAACATGACTAAAGGGGAGACGTGATATCATTTAAATAACAGTGTACATTTCCAGACGTGTACTGTGACCGAAGGCAGTCATAGTGATGCGTTCGGTTGTTCTCATTAAAAAGTGACAGGAATAGTTGTGTGATGAATGAAAAAGGAGACAGAAATTCAAACCCTGGCTCTTCTCTCACCTCCACACAGCTGACCAATCACTGCCTTATTGCAACTCTCAGCTAAGTCATCTCCTTTCCCTCCTCTCTGCGGGCCCCTCCTCACCTCCAGGGACTGGGTTCGCAGCCCCTGTGAGTTTGGCCCTGAAATATCTAGATTCAATTTTTCTGATCTGACTCAGATATCATCATCTTCTTCGTCTTCTTCAAAAAATCAACAACAATTGTAAAACTTTACACATGTAAGCCCACTCAAACATAAGCAACACTTAAAACTCACCTTCATGATGATGTTTGTGTGCGCGCATGCGTGTGTGCATGAGGTGACAGATGGACAACTTTCCTCAGAGAGAGAGAGAGAGAGAGAGAGAGAGAGAGAGAGAGAGAGAGAGAGAGAGAGAGAGAGAGTCTTTGGCTGATACAAATGGAAGATTTGTCACGTGATCCCCGAGGCCGTTTTAATGACGTACGCACCATATGGCGCGTGCCGGGAGGGCGGGGCTTCGATATGCAATTTAACCCCCACCATCACCACCACCCTGTGTGTTCTGAGTATAAAAGCTGCATCACTCCACACACACACCTCAGACAGCTCAGAGCAGATCACGCACAGTCACGCACAGTCACGCACACAGAGCGCGCGGGATGCCTGCGATCTGACGGACAGCGGCTCATCACAACAGGTAGGTTTTTATCAAATTAATAATCAACATCTGTTTGATGAATTCCTGCTCTGACTGGTTCCTCAGATGTTTAATATTTAATGTAACATTCAGGCTGATAAATCTGATCATTAAAAGCTCATTTCTAACAAATTAATCATCTATTAATGCAAATTACAAAGAGTCATTAACAGTGATTCTAATTAATGAATAATGTGTCTCATCTGTATCACAGTAAATCAGTTGCGTCTCAAATAAACAAGTCGGTTTTTTAAAATAATCTGATTAGTGTTTATATTTTCATTTTACTTTTCAGGTTTTTTTTCATTTCATAATTTTATTTGTTACCCGTCTGCTCTCAGCCGGCTCAAACCTTCTACATCACGTTTCTTTTAATACATTTTTTCAATGTTTGTTTTATTTTATTTATTTGTGTTCGTCCAGTATGTCCGCTTACCCCCACCTGTCTCACCTCCACCTGTCTGTCGGTGTGTTAAACCCACGGGACCAGACAGTGGAAAACTAGAATGAGAGAAAAACGGATTTATTCGTCAGCGTAAGGTCAATTATCCTATTATGAGTATTATTATTAGCCTATTAGTATAATTAGTATTATTTTAAAAGCTTCTAGCCCACTACTTTAAGTAAAGGGTAAATTTATCGGTGTCTTATATGACGGCATTAAATCTTTTGCTTCAGTTTTGAAAATTTCCTCTGCTGGTATAGAAAACATTGTCAGAAATCATTCATAAATCTTTTATGTAAAAAGAACAGATTTTCTTTCATTTTTACTGAACCTTTATCTGACATTTTGATTTAAAGAGATAAAAACTTTGAATTTCAATGACGGAACACGCAGATTTGAATAGATGAGTTGAATAAAGAGCTGATTCCGTTTCTCCGATCTGAGGCGGTTTAGCTCTAAATTTTCCATTTTTCCGACAGTGTTGTGATTTTCTAACAGGTAAATATCAAACTAAAGTTCAAATATCAAACAGAATTTTAAAGCCCCGTGCATAGGATTTGTGATTTTCTCCTCTATAAAGAAAATTGACATGACTGGCCTCTGCGGGATGTTTTAACATCACACAGAGTCCATCCTCAACAGACCGAGGCTGTTTATATTTCACTGCAAACACACAGGGAGAATCTCACTTCAATTGATTTGATTAATCTTCTGTACACTGTGAATCCGATAACACAGTCTCACACATATTAAGAATATTTTTAGATTACAATGATGAATCAGAATAACAGCTCGTAAATTCTGATTTTTCACTTGAACAGCTTGATCAGCTCTCTTGTTCTTTTTTTTAATTCAGACAAGTTAAGAATCACAGCAGCTCTATTAGATTTTTTAAAAAAATTGTATTTATGGCGTATTTTATTGCAAAGACAATAACATGAGTTAATTAGCCTGGACATACACAAAGTGAACACATAAAAATGAACGAAGTATTATAGGTCTGCTCTCATGGGAATAAATCTTTTCATTATTATATAAACATATAAATGTGTGGACTAAAATTTAAATTACAATGTTGTAAAATCTAAAAACCAAGAGCAACCTAAATCTAAAAAACGATTTTGGAGAAAATTTCAGAGACATTTTTTCTTTTAACTGACAAAATTGTATTTTTATTTTTTAATTAAAATTTAATTGACAAAAATTTAATTAATGTTACAATAAAATATGCTGTCACTTCTTGTAAGATATAATAAATAAAATGTTTATATGGAAATCAATGCCATCCCCTCATTACAATATGAAAAATTAGCAAATGAGGTTGTTATTTATAATTTGTAAAAACATTTACCAAAACCTCAATAACAGCTGTGAGAATATGTTGCACATCATAATCAGGAATCTATTTTCTACTAGGTTTCCTCACATGTCTATACAGAGAATAAGTGCCATAATGACTGTTTTATTGTTTTCTAATCAACTTATTTCTTCTGTTTTAGTCTTTCTCTGACAGAGAATCAGCATCATGACCAGGTCTGTGAGGGAGGAGCCGGTGTCAGTGGAGTCGGAGGATCAACAGGAGCTGCTCAGCCCCACAGAAGGAGAAACAGAGCGAGGAGGAGCAGGGGGAGAAGAGGAGGAGAATCATTTCCACCGTCTGGAGGACGAAGAGGAGGAAGAAGAAGAGGAGGAAGAGGAGGAGGAGGACGATGGGGAGAGCAAACCCAAGAGGCGAGGGCCAAAGAAGAAGAAGATGACGAAGGCTCGCATGCAGAGGTGAAGGAGATTGTTTTCTTTTTCCTCAGCTGACCGTTTGAAACATTTGTTCTGATTTGTAAAAAGAAAAACAATATTTTCAAAGTATGTCCTGAAGGTGGCACTAGAGGAAAGGTCAGGTGGGGTTAGGGGTTACCAAAATTATAGGATTTATCATCTGGAGAGCAAGAATGTATCAGTAAATTTCATGGAAATCAGTTGTTGAGATATTTCACTCTAGACCAAAGTGTTGACTGGACTGACATTATCATCACACACCGACACTGTAACGATGCGTCATCACGAAAAAAATGGAATTTTATCACATTCACTCCCCGGACTCCCCTGCTACTGTACTCTCACTTCTGTCTTTATGATGCATCTGGTGTGATGCCACACTATGCCATGTGGCTGGTTTTTGTTGCATTTTAGGCCTCTAATGGGACATAAAATCTTAACCAAAACTCAAAGCGGCTAATCAATATCTTTATATTAACAGGACTACTTATATGTGGGGTTGATCATAACAAACCCACAGTGAATTATTACCCGACTCTGCAGAGTCTTTCCAGCCTGCAGCTTTAAGGTGTATTTACATCCCAGCAGAAAACAAGTGTCTTATGCTGCACTTTCTGAGTTCTAAGCAGTAATTTAACGCTCAGGTGGTGCTGTACTAAACAGCATCACTTGTTATTTTACAGTTCTGGAAAATTCTGAAATACAAATGATTAATTTTCCATCCATGTTTTAGTTCAAGCAGTTGGCTAACAGTGATTGGCTGCGCCCACAAAGGTCAGCGCAGCTCAGGTCAATGCAAAAATGTGAACTTTTTTTCTGCAGTGTGAATCCTCTAAAGGACCCACACTGAGTTTTTGTGTGGGTCACATGACAGAAAGCACAAATGTTACTGCAAATTTGTAACTGAAATTTCTTTTAACAGCTTTTTGGCTAAATTTGGGTCAGTAAAATTAATGTTAAGGTTACTTAAAATTTTGAAAAAAGATTCTAAAGATTTCTCTTCGTTCAATATGCTACATGCTAATAACTCCCAGTTGCAGACAAATACTGTATCTGCACATACACTCACTCACAAGTGATTCCTGGATACTGGTGATCAATATTAGGATGTTACAGATATGATTATTCCTAACAGAGTCAATCTGCTCTGTGTTTCTGCAGGTTTAAAGTCCGTCGAATGAAAGCCAACGCCCGGGAGAGGAATCGCATGCACGGGCTGAATGACGCTCTGGAGAGTCTGCGGAAAGTTGTCCCCTGTTACTCTAAAACCCAGAAACTGTCCAAGATCGAGACGCTCCGCCTCGCCAAGAACTACATCTGGGCCCTGAGTGAGATCCTGCGCTCCGGCAAGGCGCCCGACCTCATGAGCTTCGTCCAGGCGCTCTGCAAAGGTCAGCATCACCTTACAACAGACTGGACTGGGTCAACCAAGACCCTGACTCAGTCTGGAGCCTGATGTGTGATTCCATGAAATTCATATGAAGGGAAAATTATGTTCATGTGAAGTGTCAGTGAAACCCACCAAATTTTGATACTCCTTAGGGATGCTACTGGGCACTAAAATCAGGGAGTACACAGTTTATCTTGAATCTATAAACCTGAACCAATTTTTTTTTAATATGATGATAAAAAGAAATTGGACTCACTAGTTGTGGACCCCCCCCCCCCTCAAAAAAATCTAATTTTAATTTACTGGTAAACACATTTAAAAAAGGGACATCCTGTTGTCAGGGTCAGTGATGGGGGTGATCACTGACAGGTGTTAAGACCTTCTCTTTTTGTCTGATTGGAGCTTTGAGACTGAGTGGCTTTAAGTCCTCCTTTGTTTTTTTAAATTGATGGTCCTCTGATGAGGCTTTGCAACCATATTTCAGTTAAACAGCTAACACGTACTGACTTTCTCTTCACCTTGCCTTGGATTAATTTTTCCGACTTAGTAGCTCCATGTATTAACATGTACATTTATTAACAGATATTAAAATATATTGACAATAATTAACATGTATTACCATTTTTAATAAGGTATGGAAACTTATTGACAAAAATAAGCAGGTATTAACAGCTATTCATATTTTTAATTGATATACCAATTTAATACAATTGTACAATTATCTATTACACTTATTGAGTCATTAACAAGTACTAACAGGTATTGATATTTAGTAGCAGGTATTAAAGGTATGTATATATTGATCAGTATTGACTGATTGTTGTGTTTCTGTTCTCAGGTCTGTCTCAGCCAACCACCAACCTGGTAGCAGGCTGCCTGCAGCTGAACCCTCGGACCTTCCTGCCTGAGCAGACGCCCGACCTGCCCACTCACCTTCCCCCTGCTGGTACCGCTGCCTATCCTGGACACTTCTCCTACCAGAGCCCTGGGCTGACGGCCGGCTTGCCCAGCCCGCCCTACGGCACCATGGAGCCCTCCCACATCTTCCACCAGGTCAAAGGTCAGCCCTATGGCCCGCTGGAGCCCTTCTTTGACGGTGTCCTGGTGTCGGATGGCCCAGCGTTTGACCCGCCCCTCAGCCCACCACTCAGCATCAACGGGAACTTCTCCTCGTCCTTCAAACACGAGGCTGTCACAGCCTCCGACTACGACAAGAGTTTCTCCTTTAGCGTGCACTATGGAGGGGGAGGGGCTGGGGGACACGTTGCCATCTATGGCGGTGGGGGGTCCAACCCCCGGTGCGGGGAACTGCAGGTGGACGGGCTGATGGGCTTTGATGGACACTCACACCATGAGCGGCTGATGAACGCCCAGCTGAACGCCATCTTCCACGACTCCTGAGGAAGAGGAGGACGAAGGACTCAGAGACTGATGGAGACAGAGAGCCTGACAGAGAGCTCGTTATATGGAGAGACAGACAGTTCTGTGTATTTCTATTGTTTCATAGCTGTCTTTCTTTCTTTCCTTCTTTCTTGTCTTCTTTCTGTCTGCATCAGGCTCTACTCTTCCTTCCTCACTTTGGTCACAAGGACAGTGATGTTGATGATGATGTCACATTGATGATGTAACCTTCTTTGTAGCGCTTCATCCTGCGGGAGACGCTCTCTGAATGTCTCGTTATTATCCGTATTATCATTTAAAATTAATCAACAATCAATAAGCAATAATCTGGAGGAAACTATGCAATTTTCTTAAAACCTGAGCGACGCTCAGCTGATAATTCCAAATGTTGAAAGATTTCTCTATTTTTGGGTCAGTGTGTGTGGTGGTGTTGGGCCGGCATTGTGCCGGTGTTGGGCCGAAGTGTTCATGTTGTTCATGCTGTTTTTACTTTTTGCTTTTTATAACATTCCTGTAGCATTCTGTTATCATTTCACGTGACTCTTGTTCATATTTTATAAGATAGATGTTTATAAATGCCTTTTATTAAAAGGATTTCAATGTGATTCACCTGCGAGAGTCTGTTCATCTGCTGCTACAACAACAAATCAACAAGACACCTCCATCTAGTCCAGTTAATCCTGTTTACTGAGGCTGTATCCAGTCTCTTTCAGGTTAGATGCCTTCAGTTAATTTTGGTCAAATTCACCTCAGTCAAATTAAACTTTATTTATACTATCTAAAAATACATTCATACATAAAAGATCGAAACAGTCAGATGATAAAAACTGAACAATGTCAGTTAGTAAACACAATATGTTGTCACTGTCACATATAACCTTTCCAGGTTTGGTCACACCATGCTTTTAGAGCAGTTTAATGCTGGGCAGACACTGAGAGGACGAAGCCAAATTTAACCCCAAAAGTGGAACCTGACTAATCAGAGTCAGGCCGAATTTTCATTTGATGTTCAGTATGTTGGGTCGCAACGTCTGATTAATTGCCTGGATGATCAACAATCTGGCTGTTGGACGACTGGATGGATTTTCTGGTATAGAGATGAAATGATTGATCAATAAGTTGATCGACAGAAAATTAATCTGCACTTATTCTGGTAATCGATCAGTCCTTTGAGTCATTTTTAAAGCAAGCCTTTCAAATGTAAATATTTGTTAGTTTTTTTAGTCTTCAGTGAAATGCGGAATATCCTTTGGTTTTGGACTGTTGGTCGAATTAGAGGAATCTCTAAGATGTCACCTTGGGTTCTGGAAAATTGTGATGGATATTTTTTTTTTGTCGACCAAAATTCTTGCCTTCCAATCAAAGTAGAATTTTGCAAAGTAATGCTGCCTTTCTATTTTTTTTTTGTTTTTTTTTTGAGGACAAGGGTGTCTCATTCAAATAAAACTTCACTGGAATTATGATTGTACTCTTTATTGGAGTGTGGTCAGTGGACAAAACAGATCGGTCTCCAAGTTTACCTTCGGTGCCAGCACCCACGCCATGACTGGTTGATTGAACCGTACAAACTAAGCATAGAAGTCATATGTCTTGGCCATGCAAAACAGCTGAGTAAAATATGTCGTGTGAGTAAATTCCAATGTACAGGATTAATAAAACTTTGCAGTGTCTTCCCAGACAATTTACCAACCAGCTCACAAACCTGCAGACACCCTAAAAAAACACAATCAGCTAAGGATTCAAGACTCAAATCTTTCCTAAGAGGTAGACGTCTTGGAGATAAAAGGTTTCCATGTTATTTAAAGCATGTGACTAAACACATCAGGAGAAAACACATACAGTATCTGAAAACCCTGTTAACATGTTAACAGCATTATCACCCGACTGAAGGACAAACCCAGGATTGTGTGTGTGTGTGTGTGTGTGTGTGTGTGTGTGTGTGTGTATGCGTGTGTGTGTGAAGGGCACAGATGTTCGTTCTGCAGGCAAGATTTTAATTTATGAAAATGATCTTGTTTATGCATGAGAGCACCCCTCCATGCCATGCACACTGCTGTCCTGCTGTGTGTGTGTGTGTGTGTGTGTGTGTGCATGTATGTGTGTGTGTCAGTCACCAGGAACAATATGGTGGCCATATCCCACCAGTTAGTCTGTTAAAGGGAAATTCCAGTATTTTTCAACATGGACCATATTTTCCCATCATTTTGGATTTTAAGTGATTAATGGGGACAAAGAGCGAGATCGCTTCAGCTGGCAGCTGCGCCCGTCAAAGTACGTCCACTAAAAGTGCTTGTTTTTGCCACTGATGGGCTCAGATTGTTATTATAAGTGTAAACAAAATTAAACACAGGAACTAGACATCTTTAGTAGCATTATGGCTAACTGCATAGGGAACTACATCTGAGGCAGTTTGTCGGCTAACCGAACCACCATGCATATTCATCCACACACGCCAGTTTGTTTACATGTATGAGGCTGACTTTCATCGCAGTTAGGAAACTAAAAAACGAAGTGCAATGACAGATTATCCTGTGGGCTATTATGAGGGCGATCGTGAGTAATTTCACTTGGACTGGCCAACTGTATCTATTTGAGCCGGTGTACACAGAGAGGAGCTAAAACAAATGAAAGAGGAAAAACGAAAAATAGGCAGAAAGGCAACAGGACCGTCAGGAAAGACAACGTACAGTAGCAGTTACCTCAGAGAAACTGCTGGTGTTCCTGCAGTCACTGCTCTCCTCTTCTGCTGAGTGAAGAGGAAAACATCTTTTTCTGTGAGGAAACAGTATGTGAGTCTCTATTGTCCAGCGAACTGTTACAACTCATTACAACTGCACAGTGTGGATCTGGTCATTTTATCTTTGCAATTTGGAAACTTGCAGAAATTAACCATTTTATTTCATCTAGTAAGTTACCACAGCCTCAGACATAAACAATCTGACATGCAAACTGCTTGCCACCTAACTGAACCACCCACATATTCATCCGCGCACGCTGGTTTGTTTACATGAGGCTGACTTTCACCGTGGTTGGACTGTAAGGAAACTCAAAAGTTAGCCATAATGCTGCTACAGGCGGCTAGTTCCTGTGTTTACCTTAGTTGTTAGACACTTATAATAACAATCTGAGCATTTCAGTGGCAAAAACAAGCACTTTTAGTGGTTGTACTTTGATGGGGCGCAATTGCCCCCAAGGATTGCATTTCAGCCCATTTCGCAGCTGCCAGCTGAAGCGATCTCGCTCAATACAGGCCCAATTTCTAATGTCCCCATTAGTCACTTAGGCCCAAAATGATGAGAAAATAGGGGTTTTCAGGTTGAAAAACAACAGAATTTCCCTTTAAAGTGGAATTTAAAAAAAAGATTCATCATGTTCAGTGCTAAGAAATGGTGTTTTCAAATGTTTTAAATTGAATTAATGACAAGATACTGGACAGATACATGTAGAGATCTGACATCCAATTAAAATTTCTTGAAAAAAGCTGAGCTATTAACTATTTTTTATTGGAGTTTATTTGTATAATGTCATGTGGACACATATTATTACACTCAGAGTACAGCTACTGTAGTAGCAGCAACAGTATTAGCAGTATTAATAGTAGTATTAGCAGAAGTCTTTGTGATGGAGGTTTTGTGCTTCAGTCTGTTGGCTGATCATAACACTGATTAATGCAGCTTAAACTCATCCATCTGTCATCAACACACATGCTGTGTGTGTGTTTGTGTGATAGCTCATATATGGACATTATACAGGGAAAGGCGTCTGTTAAAACCATGTATTAGGACACCTTCAACAGTCAGTGCTATACTATCTAACCTAATAATGGGTTTAACTAACAACTAACACAAAAGACAGAATGGACTCCCAGGTGTCCATAAGGAGACCTCCACTGAAACTGGTAAATACATCACAACAATAACATGATGTGTTCAAATTGCATAAAGCGGCTCTGTGTGGCTGTACTACAGCACAGCAGTGCTCTGAGTCAAATGCTAACGTCAGCATGCTAACATGCTCACAGCAACAATACTAACATGCCGATGCTAAGCAGGTGTACTGGTTACCATATTCACCATCTTAGTTTAGTGTGTTGTGTGTAGCTGATTAGCACTAAACACAGCAGAGGCTGATGAGAATGTCATTGGTTTTGCAGGTATTTGGTCATAAGTTTATTATAATTTGGTCATCAGTTTATCCATCCACACAGTAGTACTGTGCAGCGTCTCTGTGAGTTGCCAGAAACGGTAGGTGTGCATGTTTTGGTTTTAGTCTCTGTACAAGGGAGGCCTTATGGATATTCTCATTACAGACTCTGTCTCCCAACAGACTGAATGATGAACTTCTACTTAATGTTATGTTGTAACCTTTTTCTGATTTAATATTTTTCTAAAGGCCTACTCAGGCACATGGAATGCTATATTGATTGGGATAAATACCCACCCCAGATGGTGTATTCTGAAGCTGGGTATCAACAAAAAATTACAAATTAGACTTCCTTGTTCTGCCATGCCTTTTTTGGATAAAAAAAAACATAGTATATGGATTGATTAAGTGGAATGGTCCTCTGCACTATTTTATCTAGTCTCTATAATATTTCTTGTACTATTTAAATTAAAGCACAAAGCACAAAAAGTAAGGAAATTTGTGTTTGGTAGATTATTTCTTTGTTGTAACAATACCTCTTGACAATAAATACCGTTGGAAAGCCTGTTAATTTCCCTTTTAAATGGTGCCACATTTGTAAGGAATATGCATTTGTGGGATGAGCAGCAGAGCTGAGTATGTGGGTTATGCCCATGAAAAATTTACCAAATCTTCTCTGCTATTGCCAAACAGCTTATTTTGCTGTTGCTACTGACACTTGTTTTGAGCTTCTGGTAGCCCCAGGTGCTGCCAATCAGGCGCCTGATTTGCACCTGATTGGCAGCACCTGTGAGCATGGGCCCTGCTACAGTGGTCAGTAGGTGTCTGCTCCAAGAATTGGCATGCCACGTTTGACTGATCTGGATAGGGCCCGTGCTCTAGGGCAACTTTAAGCTGGTGTTCCGCAAAACCAAGTTGCGGCATTATTTGGAGTGAGCCCTAGTACCATCTCCAAAGTGAAAGCCAAATTCCATATAACGGGGGATGTCAGAGACAGGCCACAAAGTGGGCGTCCCAAGAAGACGACACCCCAAGAAGACTGTTTCCTCACCATGTCAGCACTTAGGTACCGTAGGCTGTCTTCTACAGATTTGCAGTCAAGGTTTGCAGGACGATATGGCCGATGGCTCTTTGCCCAGACCAGAATGCCATGCTGATTGCTGCACCGATAGAGAACATCTTTTGGTGGAGGCAGTGTGATGATGGCATCTCCCTCACTGGAAAAACAAGGCTTGTCATCATTGGAGGCAATCTCAATGCAGAGAGATATCGAGATGAGTTTCTGCAACCAGTGGCAATCCCATATGTCCACAGTCTGGGACACAACTCTATCCTCCAAGATAACAACGCTCGCCCCCACAGAGCGGGGTTTATCAGAGACTACCTCCAGAATTTGGGAGTGGAGAGGATGGAATGGCCTGCCAGCAGTCCTGACCTCAACCCCATTGAACACTTGTGGGATCAGCCTTGGCGTGCTGTTCGTGCCAGAGTGACCAACACAACCACGTTGGCTGACTTGCGACAAATGCTGGTTGAAGAATGGGATACCATCCCACAGCAGTGTGTGACCATGCTGGTGACCAGCATGAGGAGGAGGTGCCAGGCTGTTGTGGCTGTGTATGGTTCTTCCACACGCTACTGAGGCTCCTGTTTGTTAAATGAATAAATTGTTAAATTGCCAATATGTCTTGTTTCTTCAAACTTCAATCATCCAATCCACCAAACACCAAACAAGTCAATGGCAGAATAAGCCGTTTGGCATTGGCAGAGAAGATTTGGCAAATTTTTCATGGGTGCAACCCACATACTCAGCTCTGCTGCTCATCCCGCAAGTGCATGTTCCTTACAAATGTGGCACCATTTAAAAGGGAAATAAACAGGCTTTCCGACGGTATAAGATTCATTGCCAAGAAGCAATGCTCCCCTCGGCTTTACGGGGCTTTATAGCGAGTTTCAGCTCATTATTTAGCTGTCCGGCTGCAACTTTACGGTTTTTGTTCACTCTCTATGCTGTGTGAGTGTCATTTTGGGCCGCAGCAGGCAGCTGTTTTCAGAGAAAAAGCTCTAAAAAGCCACTGTACACTACCTGCTCAGCACCAAATGGCAAACACACACAGTTAGCTGTAGACTAGCTGGTGAATATAGTGGAGCATTTAGCAGCTAAAGAGCCAGATATGTTCCTCAGGAGTTGGTAGAGAGCAAAAACAGAGCTAAAAGAGAGTGAATATTGGACTTACAATAAGTAATGACAAGCATACATTAGTCATTTCTAGTTGACATAGTAGGTGTATGTGATGTGCTATTTTGTGTAACTTTGTATTTTGTATTATGTGTCCTGTGTGGGTTTTGCTTTGTGCTGTTTGTTATTGTGCTGTTACATGTTTTAATTGTGACCTGCCGAAAGGACTGCAGATGAAAATTAGCTATAAGCTAACTCTGGTACAGTACATTTATGTTTAACACTGTACATGGTCCCAAAACTCTGCATTCACCAGGTGGACAGAAACATGACTCCAAATGAATGACAATATTGCTCCTTAACTGCTGGATGTTGAAATAAGCAACTGTTGGCTAACAAGTTCAACATATAAACTTGTAATTGCATCATTTAACATCAAGATTAACATTGTGATTATCATATTTTTTCATGTCTTAATACTTATTTTTGTTCTCCATGTCTGCATGCATCAAAAAATAGTTATAGTCATTATTGCTTGGTTGTGTTTCGTTGCCTTGTCTTGTTTGCATGGCTACATGTACTGAATAGTGGATATTGTTGCTGTATTAATGTACTAATGTTTTGCTGTTGCTTTCCATGACTTGTGCACTGTCTTGACAATTCTTATTTTGTTACTGTTTTCTTTATGGAATTCTAAAATCTTCTGTCTGTAATTTTTAACCATTACTTTATTTACATCTCGCCAAAGGACTGCAGTTGATAATTAGCCAGCTGGTTAACACTGGCACATTTACAGAGAGGTTCATTAACATGCGTTGTCCTTATAATAAATAAATGAAAAAAATGATCAGATTTGATTGACACTGGACTAGCAACATTAGTAAACAATCCTACCACTGTCATCAGATTCTTATTCAAATGTTGCTAAATCCTGATTGGTGGATGGATGTGACATCACCTTTATTTTCAGCTGCTCAGTTCAAACCAGCGAGAAGAGCACATACACTACTTTTAAACTCAAATACAGAAATCACTCGTGAAATAACCAAAACTGTTCCAACTTTGGCTGAAAATGTTGAGTTCATGTAGAAGATCATCAACATCACGTTTTCAGGGCCTTTAAAAACGTTTTGACGTTGACTGAACAGTTGTCATGTTTTTGTCTGTGTAATTAAAGAAAACTGATGAATATGAACAGTGGTGGAAAGTAACTAAGTACATTTACTAAGTACTGTACTTATGTACAATTTTAAGGTACTTGTACTTTACTTGAGTATTTCCATTTTATGCTACTTTATACTTCCACTCCAGAGGCAAATGTAATTTTTACTCAAATTTATTTTTACAGCTATTGTTACTAGTTACTTTTCAAATTAACATATGATGAGCTCATAAATTACAATACAGTATTAAAGATTAAACCAGTAGTTAAATGAAAACTCTTTTGTGTATCAGAACTTTGTTTTTTCTTCTGTCCTCTCCCATCATCTCTACCTTGCGAGGCATTTCAGGGAAAGCGACCACCATGACAGCGAAAAGCCGTGGTGCCATTGGAAATGATGGGTCATGTTGTTTCTGAAAGGCCCTTAACACTAAACATGGTAAGATTAATTGCCTGCACAGCAACAGCCGCACATAGGGCAGACTTCTTCTCTTCAAATGCAAATTATGAGTTTATATCATATGTAGAAACATTTTAATGACATGGGTACTAAGCTGATAGATATTAGTTCAATCTCTTATAATTGTGGTGGTTTACTGTATATAGCCTCAGAGTAACTGAGCAAAATGCAAAAAGTGTCCCCACCCTACCCTACTTCTTCCACCACTGAGTATGAATTTATGATCATGACCTCAGATAGAAAGCAGCAGCAATCACATACTGATCAAACTGGCAACCTGCTGATTCAAGCAGCAGAACAGAAGCTGTATGCGGACATAATCAATTAGAATGATCTTCCAATCGATCATAAACTGATCAAAAGAGTCCACTCACCGTGCGCGCGCTCCCGCTTGGATGTAGGCTATACGCAGGAGCGCGCACCAGTGGATCTGCCGCGTGCCCGAGTCTGGTAAAGCTGTCTCCATAGCGACGACACCCCGGAAATACACCGTAACCTGCCGGTGATCAGCTTACTGCACGTTCATCTGCCGCTTTGTTTACCAGACAGGAACATACTCATAACCGCCGCCTTTGTTTATTTGTTTTTTCGTAAACATGTCGGAGCCCGAGGAGGAGCTGCAGAGAGAGAGCACGAAGAAGAAGAAGAAAGAAAAACGGAGCGGGAAGAAGAAGAAGAAGGAGGAGGAAGAGGAGGAGGAGGAAGAGGAGCAGAGGTGAGGTGTTCTCCCTGCGGGTTCTACACAGAACCTGCTCTCTGATTGGTCCATACAACAAACTGAATCAGAGGAGAGAACAGAGTTATGTTATCAAAATCACAGCAACTCTGTTCAAGTTAAAAATCCTGCAGTAAAAGTAAAATAATGTGTCTTCTCAGAGGATCACATGACTGACTCTAAACAGGCTGGCTTTCAGAGGTCTTTAAACATTTTGGAGGCACGAGCATTTTATCTGAAAACAGCCACATGTATTTAATGATAAATGTGTCAAATGTTACCATGAAATAAATGTAGAGGAGTTGATTTGATCATTTGCAGATTAATAGATGTCCAGACTGGGCTTAAATGACCTTTGAACCTCAGCTGTATTTTTGATGTCTGATAAACAACACAGGGAAGATAAAGAGAAGAAATGATTAGATTTTTATGAAATATATTAAAGCTTTTATGTTCTCGCTCTGCCCCTGAGACATCTGACCAATGAGCAGAGTGAATGTTCTCACGTTTAATGATGTGTTTCAGTTTGCATTAATGTTTTTTTTTCGGTGAGAAAAAAATCGATCCAATGGGAAAATGCAGCGAGTGTAGGGCTGCAACTAACGATTATTTTCATCATTGATTAATCTGTCCATTATGTCCAAGATGACGTCTTCAAATCTTGTTTTGTCCACAACCCAAAGATATTCAGTTTAGGACTGAAGACACCAGAAAATATTCACATTTGAGAAGCTGGAATCAGAGAATTTAGACTTTTTTCTCTTAAAAAATAACAAACAGTTGGCAATTATTTTAATAGTTGGCAACTAATCAATTAATCGTTGCATCTCTATTTAAGTGCACCAACTCTTCCACTGATTTGGACCAGAGCAAACCAATATGTGTAAAATGCCCTAAGTCATGCTCATAGGTACACATCTCTAACTCAGGTTTAAGGTGAGCACAGAGAAACCTCCCCTCCTCAGCAGATGAATGTGAAAACAGCCTCCTAGTGTCAAACTCTTGTGTTTAGTTTGTTTCTGCTTCAGAGTCACTGACGACAAAGAGAATCAGCGGTAAGTCTGAGAGAAGTGAAACAGTTTGACATTTGTGATACATCAAAGATAACATCAGCATGACTTACTGATTGATTTATTAGTCTCTTCATTGATAAATATGTCAGTTTTAGACGTCTGATTGGCTGATATTTAACTCTGTGTGTGTATGTGTGTGTCAGTGAGTGTGTTGTGCTGCGCGGGATCTTCAAACTGGGGAAAAAGAGTCACGACGTCCTGCTTACCCGAACCAGACTGACCTGGACCCCTATCACGCCGGAGACCCCCACAGGTCAGTAACCACGGTGACAGGTTGTCATGGTGATCGGTTATCCCGTCGATGTCAGACAGACAGGAGGACAGACTGTGTCTCTGTCGAGGCAGCTGGTGCTGTAATGGAGAAGTTCTGTCATGTTGAGACCACCTGAAACATGACATCTGGACACACACACGCGTGCACACACACACACACACACACACACACACACACACACAGAGTGGGGTTATGAGGTTGCTTGTGTTAGATCCTTGTGAATTCAGTTTTGGTGATTTGATCTGGTTGTGTACTCTCAACAATTCAGACTGCATTTTTCACCTTGTACACATCATACCAACAATGTGACAGTCCACAAAAATCTGCTGCCATATTCTTTGTTGACAGTGAAATTTACTGACCACCATCAATGTCTTTTGTAGAAAATGAGGTTGGTCTACATGTTCTGGAGTCAAAGCAAACAAACAAACAAACAAACAAACAAACAGATCTCTGCTGTGCAGTTACTAATGTTATGTCTCCAACAGTGGAGAAAATTCTCTCTGTTGTACCAGTGCTGTACACCACAAGTCTTTTTAAATGCCACAGGCTGTAGACTGAGTTATTTTCTCAGTTATGCAGCATGTGTTGGTTGGCCAACTCGTTTAGTGCTAGAGTTTGGTGCTCCAAACTTAGCTGACATTACAACTTGTCTACACAGGAGCCGTTTCAGCGGTGTTTCCAGTTGTATGTCTCACGTGCATCTGACAGATGCGAAAAACGTGAAAGTCCCTCTCTAGAGCCAGTGTTTGTTTTCTCCGTTCTGGGCTATTGTAGAAACATGACAGTGCACCATGGTGGGCTCCATGGAAGATGACCTGCTCCCTCTGTATATATAAAGGGCTCATTCTACGCTAACAAAAACACAACGATTCTTATTTTCAGGTGATTATACACTAATTAAAACATACTTATGAATATTATATTCCATTTCTGCTAAGTCTGTTTCACTAAATGCCACTAAATTCTACAAACTGCACCTTTAAAAATGAATCTGTTTGTACGAGTACTTGAATTGTTTCTGTCTCTGGTGATGGTATACAATGTATTCATAAAATACTTCACCAATGTCTTGCAATGCTAATTACTATGCTATTAAATCCAAAATGCATACAAATGCTTGCCTTATTTAAAGACGAACTCAAGGGATGTGTTCGAGATCACTCCATATTAATATATGCAATAAACTGTCCACCAGTTTTAGTGTCTGAATACTGAGTGTGTAAATGCTCCGTGCCCTCAAACATCCCCACACTGGAATGAAGAAGTAGTGTCCATGGCATGTGCATTACTTTTTGCTGCTTACAATCCCACAACTCCCACAATCCCACTGACTACAGGTGCAGGACTCTGAGCAGGGCCACCAGCATCTCTCATACAGTCTCTCAGCTATATTGGCTTCCTGCAGCTCTGATCACAGCAGAAGCTGACAGAAAGAGATTCCTTCTTGTGTGATTACAGGGAGTAGCAGAAGCTCGACAAAGCTATTAAAAGACACTCAGTTTTAGTTTTTATTCTGCAAGAGAAGTGCATTAAACCAAAGGAGCTAAAAAGGAGCTCCCTCCAGTTTGGAACTGACAGTGTGACAAATCTTTTGTAGGTTAGCACAGTTTCCGGTTGAGTCATATTGTGGTTTTATTTTGGTATCATAGTGGTAATATGATGGTATTATTTTGGTAATATTCACTGTTGTTTGTTAGATTTTGGTTGAAATCCATTCAGACAGAACTGGTTAGTGGAACAGGATGAAGGTGTAAATACAGTGTGGTTGAAGCCAATCTGTTTTGCCGTATTTCATCCAAGCTAATGTCATTAAGCCAGCACTGTGTGTGTGTGTGTGTGTGTGTGTTGGCAGTAGTAGAGAGCAGTTGGTTCAGCCCGTGGGGGGTTATTAGAGTCTCTCAGTGTGAGGAGATTAACACACACACAAACACACACGCAGTCAGCCTGTCAGCACGCTGTGTGTGTGTGTGTGTGTGTTGATTAGATATTTCTATAGAAATGGATCAGCTGTTGTTGTTTATTTCTACACATGAATTCATCCTGTCTCACCCAGCAGCCTGTCTGTCTATATGTCAGGGAGGTGAGACCTGAGCTGGCAGACAGACAGTATCTGTACCGAAACTCTGGTAATTGTACCTGCAGTAGTATTAAAGTCAATCGATCAGCAGAATTTTCAATAATCAATTAATTGTTTGAGGCATTTATCAATCAAAATGATTGGATTTGCAGCTTTTCTCTGTTCTATTTCATTATAAATTGAGTATCTTTGAGTTTTGGACTGTTGGTCGGATAAAACAAGCAATTTGAAGACGTTACCTTGGGCTCTGGGAAGTTTTTTTCAATTTTCTGGCATTTTACAGACTAAACAATGAATCAATTAATAGAAAATAATCAACAGATTAATTGATAACAAAATTGTTAATTGCACCAATAATATCAAATGATATCCAGCCCAACTGGCAGTAAGTATACAAGTAATCAAAGTACTTTACTGTTTTGTACTAAGATGAAATCATGGAATACACATGGGTTTTGATTAAAACTGCGACTTCGGAATTCCAGTAACAATTAAACTTAACAACAAGAACACAAACATGCTTCTGCAAAAATGTAATACTTCCAGGAGCTGTTTCACCACCATCTGCAATTTGTGTTTTTCTAACTGTCCCACGTACCTTGATTTCCTTTGTGCAATGCATTGTGGGACAATCGACAACACATTCAAGTTAACTTTGTAGTCATATTATCTTCAAGTTTACTTAACTTTTCCCAGTGCCACTATAGTAAACACTCATGCAACATGCTCAGGTTTAGTATTAGAATGCAACTGGGACGCTCTGCTTTACTTCTTTCTGGGTGAAGAGCTAAAAATTCCTACAGACAGTAAAGTATCTCTGGAGGTTTCAGGACCAGTAAGAAGTGTGAAGAAACAACCACTGATCAATTTACTACAGAGCAGTTTACACAATCAATGTCATCCGTGACTCTGAGGAGTGATGCAGCGCTGCAGCCTGTGTGTGTGCGTGTGTGTTTCTAAACGATGATCCATAACTCCCCACAGTGAGCCACATGGCCTGGTCACATGAGACTGGACTGCCACTGTGTGTGTGTGTGTGTGTTGTGGTGCCATCCCTACATGTTTAACCATTTATTTTAGGGGTTCAGACCTGGTTCTAGTGTTAAGTTTAGAATTAGGAGAAGGTGATGCCTCCATTCAGTGAATGGAAGTCAGTACAAGGTCCTCAGAATGATATTAAGAATAACAACATAATATATATACAGTTTTTGTGTGTGTGTGTGTGTTTATTGTTGGCACAGTGGGCCGGTGGGGGCATGATGGGAAACTCATCTCCATCTGGAACCAACCAACATGCTACCTGTGACAGGCAATACTGTGTGTGTGTGTGCATGCATGCAGCAGCTCTGTAGGTTCTGCCAACTTAGATCAGACTCACCTTCGCTGGGATGGATGGAAAATCTGTCTCTCTCATTTCATTTTTGTTATTTCAATTTGCTTTAATGAGATAATAATAATAACAACATTATTATTATTATTATTATGTTTATAGCATATTTCATACAAAAATGCAATACAGTGTGTTGACACATGATGTATATGTGTACCAAAGGAAAACATTGGATAAAAGAAAGAGATCATCCCAACAAACACACAGAGAATCATCACCAACTCTGCGTTTTTTAGCCTCTTTTAGCTCCTAGTTTTGGTTTTACTGCACATTTACTGTTTGGTTCAGTCTCAGTGCTCTCATCAATCGTTTCCAGCAGCAGCAGGAAGCTGTTCTAAGCAAGCTCGTTCTGATAAATCCACTGTACACTACCTGCCCAGCACCAAACAGCTGACAAAGTTAGCAACTAGCTGGTGAAGTAGCTAAATATATTTTTCTCAGGAGCTGGTGGAGACCAAACCAGAACTAAAAGGTGAATATTGGATTTACATTCATCAGCTGGACACAGACACCACTCTGTGTAGCTCTGTGTCTGCTGGTCATGTAGGCAATATATTAGCTTGTTTGCTAATATATTAGCCATAATTTAATAGTGTTATGTCTAAAAAGTGTTAATAAAGTGTTATTATAGAGAGAACAGAGAAGTCTGTGTGTGCCTTGTTCTCATGACTATCTGAATATCACACAAAACAAGCTATTTGAAAATCTCAACTTTTAATTAATTTAAATGCCATTTAGGGTTTTAAACAGGTTTTGACCACATGATTAATCGATTAATGGGGAATAATAAGGAGACTAATCGATCATGAAAATAATCATAAGTGGATCGCTCAAAAGTGGCTGTGACATATATTTGCTATATAAGAAGAGATAACTAAACAGTTAACACAGAGACACAAGAAATAGAATTTGTAAAATGTATTTTTCATTTCACTGTATCTTTAAAAATAGTTGTTTGAGCTGGTGTGTTGGTGTAAGGTTTACGTGTGTACAAGCAAACTTTTCTAAGCTCTGGGAATGTTTTACACATTCTGAATCTTCATGGATTAAAAACCGATAATACAAAAAGTAATAACTGACATTGTTTGCAGGCATCCTGCCAACCGTTTTACAGATGGCTCTTTTATTACTGTGGTCAATGACAAAAATGCTTTCTTGGTGATTTGGGACTACAACTTGCAGTACCACGGTTGGCCACTGGGACAGACTAGCAGCACGACTCACTCTGTATCAAACTGGTTAATAGCAAATATGCTATGAATGGATCAAATCTGTGTGTGTTTGTTATGTAACTGAGTGTACTGTCTGAGTTCTGCTGACACTATCCTCAGAGGATTGGATGATTAATCTGACAAGGACCAATCAGATTTCAGAATTCCTCCCTGATTACACTGATTGCTTGACAGGTGCTACTGTATGTTCTGCTGATCAATGGATTAGTGAGTAATACAGTTAATGATATTATGTAATGTGAACACAGACGAACCAGCAATACTACTCTAGTATCTGAGTATAGGTGAGCAGATATGTTATTCACAAAATTATAGGGATATCAGTTTCATCTCTGTTTGAATTTGAATCAATTCACTTTGGATTTTGGAGCTATTTTGTATGAGAATCTTTTTTCAACATCTCATTTGTTGAGCAAGTGTTGAAATAGAAATGATAAAAGAAGACATTTTGATTTTAGCAGCATTTAGCATTGGAGCTATTTGTTGACCAACAAAAGTCCTGTCGTCATTGTGGGGTCACCAGGTTTGACCTTCACTCTACTGTCAGCTAAACCCAGCTGATTACAGGACAGACTGGTGACTAGCTTGTTCGCTAACAAGATGTTAGCATGTTAATATTTTTTCACTTTCAGGTTTCACATTTTCAATGATTTCCTTCCTTTCAGTCATTGGTTTCAGTAAATGTCTAAAAAAATCAACTTGCAGTGAAATTTCCTGCAGAGCGATGAACCATCTCAATCAACCTTCAGCCACCTTGACTTGTGTTTGAGTTGTATTCTCTTTGTGGGTAAAGCAGTTGAGTGAACTTAAACTTGAAAACTCTCCTTGTTGGTGTGTTGAATGACATTCTGAGCTTGTTAGCATTTTTTTCTCTTTTGATGGAAGCTAGCAGTTTCCCCCTGCTTCCAGTCTTTGTGCTAAGCTAGGCTAAACATGTCCTTGACCTATCTTTGTACTGGACACATAGAGATTAAAGTGATATCAACCTTCCCACCTGACCCTGTGTAAGACTACTAACAAGCACCAACAACAAGAACCAACCTAACAAGAACCAAGAGGTGGTGTGGCCAGACTTCACAGCACCACCTTTCAAGCCACTTGCTTTTAGCTGTGCTGGCAGCGTCGCCCTAGTACTGATGATGATGACGGTCTCATGGTCAGTTGGTCCAACACGGATGGATTTCCATGACATTCAGTCATTCATGGTTCCCAGAGGTTGAAGCATATTTACTTTGGTGATCCCCTGACTTTTTCATCTAGTGCCATAGTGACATTTTTGGATTTTAGTAAAATGTCTTGACAGCATCTCTCTTTATGACCAAATACCTGAAAAACAAATGACATTCCCATCAGTGTCACCCTTTTTTCTGTTATTGTCTCGTTTCTTTCAAAATGAGCAACTCAACATTATTATTACACAGGATGATTTTGTGCCTTCTTCTGGATAATGTACTCAAATTGTGTCCTTTAGTAAACATCCTCTAACATAAAACAGTATCAGAAATTGCGTCATCCATTGTATAAAAAGGAAATGGTGACTATTTGGCCTACAGTGCCACATTAGTTTTTGCATCTTTTGTGTCTCTGGATTTAATTTTGAGCTTTTTATTGCTTCACTGTTCAGCAGTTGGATGTCATACATAAGAATTCAGATCTTCTTTCTCGCACATGACCACAACGCAAGTCTTTGCATGTCTTGTCTTGCAACTGTGCATGTCTGCATTTTCACTAATAGTAAGTAGTAATGCATAAAGGATGATCTGTACAGTCAGGTGTGAGTTGTGTTTAGGTGTATGAGCTCTTCTTCTCTCTGCAGGTGAGGCAAGCGTGGTGCAGCCAGATGTGGTGCTGCTGCAGGATGTGTTTGCTGTGAAGGTGAAGCGGCGGCGAGCGGCAGGCCAGCAGTCGGGGGGAGCCGTGCTGGGCATGGCGCTGTTCTGCTGCAAGAGGAGAGGGAGGAGGCTGGAGGAGGACACACTGCACCTCCACAACGCCTCTTCAGAACACACACACACCTGGTACAACACCCTGAAGGAACTGCTCACAGGTAACACACTCTCATAGTCATGCAATCTGAAGGGCAAGGGCAAAAGAAAACGGGGCTTTATGATTGTACTTCATGAATGTACAGAGAGGAGAGGGGAAAAAGAGAAACTGGAGGGAAATAACAGTAAGAACCAGAGTTCCTGGTGAGTTCTGAGTTCAGTCAGAGACAGAACTGAACACAAACACATAGAAACACTCCCTCAGACACAGACGGTGCCTTCCCTTGCTCGCTAGCTTACAACTAATGTACAATAATGTATTTTGGATGTTTGGGGCGAATAACTCAAATGATCCAGCAGTCAAACTCACGCGAGTATCATAAGGCGAAAAATTCGCTTCACGTTCTGTCTGAACACAGCTTTATTGTCCTGAGAGGCTGAGAATAATATCATGTGCACACTTTGTTTGAAAATTAGGGGACAAGGTCTCTTCCTTCTGTGACTGTACTTTGGTAGAAAATAGTTCAAATTTAAACCTGTCGACAGTGAGGCTTGTGGACCATCAAGAGTAATAGGTTATTGCTTCTAGAGCATGGATATATTAAGAGTGCTGGATACGGCGCCACCACTCAGCCTTGCTGCCACTTGCAGTATTGTAACGAAAAAAATCCCCTCCGGCACAAAAAGCATAGGTAGACCTCCATTATAAAAAAGATGTCTATAAAACTGTTGACAGGATACCTTAAACTGCAAATAAGGTGTAGTATTACTCTTTGTATTATGAGTTTAATTTTAATTATATTATAATATAATAATTGAATCCATGAAGGTTTTATATTTGTAAAACTTTCCCAGAACCTAGAAAGCGTGATGTCATCTCAATGTAAAGTCTATGGACCAAGCGGGAACTCGTGGGCAGGGCCAGTGGGAAAAAACTACTGTGCATATTCAGTTTGACAAATCCAACCCAGATTATCTGTCTTTATAGTATTAAGTAATGTCATTTGGTGACATTAGCTTTACATTTTTCTGTATTTGGGTGAACATATCCCACATGGGCCCCATTGGCACCACCTTGGCCCCAGTACTGTCCCACATGGGGCTTCTGAATCTGATGGGCCTATTTAGAAAAACCTCTGACATGCTGACAGTAAGATTGACAGTTTGTCTTTGTTACATAAGAGCTGAGCTACACTGGAAACATGACTCAGTACTTCTGTGAGGGTCACATTGTAAGACGATTACATACACACACACACACACGCTCTTGATTAATACTGTTATTCTGGTCTGACACTGTCTGCATGAAAAAGCCCATCAGATAGATATATAGATAAATAAATAAATAAATATATATATATATATATATATATATATATATATATATATATATATATATATATATATATATATATATATATATATATATATATATATAGATATATATATAGATATATAGATATATATAGATATAGATATATAGATAGAGAGTTAGAGCACCAGTCCTATATTAGGGTAATGCAGAACCCAAAGATGCAGTTTTTTAGCCATGCTAGCAGTGTGGATGGCAATGATGGTCAGTTCGCTACAGATATACAGTGCATGGTCCCGAGATTATAAATCCTAATGACTTTGGTGTTCCCCTGACTCTTCCTCTTGTGCCTGACTTTTGCAGTTTTGAGTGACATTTCTCAACAACTATTGGATGGATTGCCATGGAATTTGGTTCATTTATGTCCCGCTCAGGATGAATTGGAACAACTTTAGTGATCCTCTGACTTTTCCTCTAGCGCCATTATCTGGTCCAATTTTCAGTCGAAATATGCAATACTTTGATTTATGACTAAATGCTTGCACAAGTAATGATATTACCATCTGCCTCAGATGTAGTTTGTCTTTATTGTTTTTTAGCAAATGTTAGCATGCCAACACACTCAACCAAGATGGTGAACCTGCTAAACATCAGCATGTTAGCATGGTCATTGTGACCATGTTAGCATGCTTACAGAGCTTAGTCTCGTATTGTGCAGCTCAGTTCTATTTTTTTTAATCTGTCATTTTCAATAATGCTGTATTGGCTCAAATAAAACAGCGAATTACTGTAGTTGTTCCCGGGAGTTTAGTATGAGTGATTAACATCCAACAACTCCAGTTAGAATTGGCTAGCTAGCCACTCTGGACTTGTTAGTAAATATTTTTCCATGGACAGAAAGAGGTGCTGATTTTTTTTCCTGTGTGTAGCCCTTACAAGTGGTCACCTCACCATACTGATACTCCAGGACATTTATTATAATATACCTTGTATGATTTGGAATAAAGACAATTCAAAAAATGTGTCTATATTTTTGAAACATTGCTCCTAGCAGACATTGTCACACTGCAGCAATAAGGGGCATAATGAAATATAAAGCTGAGTCAACCTGGTCTACTGTATCTCTATGGATGGCTTCCATTGACATAAGAAAAAACTTGCAACCTGTATACATGAGGTATACATTTATCATGACTGAGGCTTAACTAGTTGTTAGCCAGATGCAGTACTAGCTGCTCAGATTAGAATTTCATTATTTTATATCAGCCTATTTGTTGCTCAGTTTAATGAGGTGAGTCACAGTTACATCAGACAAGAGAGCTAATCTGCTAATCCCCCGGAACAAAGAGACAGATTATACGCAACCACACGGGCACATTCAGAAGTACTCAGTAACGTGTTGTCAGCAGTTGAATCATGTTGTCTGAGAGAGAGATTAGCTAAAATACCGTCTACATCAACACGTCTAGTTCACTTTAGTTCACAATGAAACCCCATCTGGAGAGACTTTAAACTATAGCTAATATACACTACATGGCCAAAAGTGTATGGACACCCAAATGTCACACCTGGATGTTATTACTGAACATGTTGTCCCAAAACCATTAGCATTAATCAGCTGCGAGACAAGCTCCCACTTCTGGCTTCAGATTTTCCACCAGATGTTGGAATCTGGCCAGGCATTTGCTCCTATTTATCCACAAGAGCATCAGTGAGATCCAACACTGATGTTGGAAGATAAGGGGTACATCTCAAGTCTTTTATTTGACATTTCCTCGCTCCTCGCTCCTCGCTTGAACCGGAAGCTGTTCCGGTCCGCCATCTTGAAGGCTGTCTTCTTCTTTTTCTGCAACATTTTCAATCCTGAGATATCCGCGACAGTTTGTATTTATTACAAGCGGCACACACGTGGGTATATTACTCAAATTGTATGAAAATGAAACAGTATCCTATCTATCATGTTTGTTTTTTGCTTTGGATTGTGTAGACCAGTACATCCATTCATTTAGAACACTGACATTTTAATTATATTTAAGGAAATACCATCTTGTTTGCATGATTTGGCTGGATTATTATTTGTTTAAATTGATTGGGAGAGAGCGAGATTGAATACTGGGTGAGCTTGATTGACTTTTAACAAGAGAGAGAGCGGCACACTGTCACAATCAAGTCAGGCAGGAATTTTCAGCTCCACCTCCCGTCTTGCCTACATTGTTTTTTAGGTTCTTGTAGTCTCAATAGGAAATGCATTTACAGCTATGAAATGACAGTGACTGCATTTGCATCTGTTGATACACACATTCTACACAGCTGGGCACAAGCCTGAATAAAAATGCATGAAAAACCAAATCCTTTAATTACAGGTGACATATTTATTTACAATTCTCATAGACACATTGACTTTTTTTTTCTTTGACTTTTGGTATTCTTAATAAAATATCTAATAAACAACATGAGAAAACCAAGCTCAGTATAGGCTAACAAACCATTAACCACACTCACATTCTCTAAACACCCAACCATTCGCTCCCCTCCCACGCATGCACGCACGCATGCACACACACACACACACACACACACACACACACACACACACACACACACACACACATACACACACACCACCTCACTAACCAAAACCCCAAACTTAAACTGAGCCACAAAACATCATGCCCATGCCACAAGACATGGCATCCATCAGTAGTGCACATTGGCAGTGGTAGCAGTTAGAACATTTTCTTGAGAGTTTTGTAAAACCATAGTTTTCAAGGGTTTGCCATCTTTTAGGCTAACATTAATAACATTAATAAAATTAATAACATTAATAACCAGAACAAAAAACAACAGACAAAGAAAATAGGCTGCAAGGAATAAAAGAGAGAAAAAAAATCATAATCCTTACTATGTCATTACTGATGTCAACAAGACTCATCTGTGTTCCTTGTCTTGCATCTGTCTGTGTTTCTCACTACAGGAGTAGTCGGCAGGGTTTACTTTTGAACATGTTAATTTAATCATAGTTGAGAGCTGCTGCAAGATCTCACTCAAATGTTGACAGAGCGAGTTCAGGCAAGTGGTGAGCATAGTGCTCTTACTGGCAGTTTTATTCTCTTAACGCTGGAGAAGACAGTCAAATCTTGAGACAGGGCAGATAGCAGTTGCAAATGATGCGCAATTCATGGTGCTATCAGCGGCCACAATCGATTCTTTGTGAATTAGTCCCTAAGCTAGCTAGCATTTTTGGCAAATTACAAAACTAGATAAGAAAATGTAACTTTAGGAACTATCATAGTGATGTCTTCATAGCAAAAAAAAGCTAACTGTATATAAAGTACTTCAAACTAGCTCCACCTACAGCAGCTACATGCTGTACACACTGATGCTTCAAAACACATTATTTCTATGCACCCAAACAGCTAGTTTACTTGTCATAAGTTATTTGACACACCTGAAAAATAAGAAATATTCGATATTTTGTTGCTAAATTTAAAGATAACATTTTAATCTAATCTAATTTCATTTAATTTACCTGTAGAAGACCACTCTCTACGCCATGTAAATCCCAGGTAGTTTAAAGTTATGGGCGTGTCCTCCTTTTTTTTCGCATCTGAAATGTCTTCACATGCGCACATCGTGTTGGTAGGTCATTCTGAGCGGTAGCTCTCTTTGTCAGGACACCTGTTCATCTGTAGCTGCCAGGTCCCTTGGAGATCGATGAAGAAAAGATGTGAATGGACATGCATCCTGGAGAACTTGACTGACTTTCACCTGGGTGAAACTGGAGGCCTTGTCCTTCAGCTATAGCCCCTTCTGTCCCGCCAACAGAACCCACGTCCTGCGTGGAGCCCACAATAACATTAGCTTGGTTTTCGTTAGCATGCGGAGTTGGTGGTGGCGACCCATGTGATGACGAGGCACAGGCAGCTGAAGGATTCTGGAGACACCGTTCTAACTCTTTTAAGGTATTTATAAATCGATGCCTGTTGTGCCATATTTAATTAATTAAATTTAATTAATTAATTAATTAATTTAGCTGTAGCCTACAAGTTTTTTTGGTCATCATCTGCTGCTGAACAACCTCTGTACTGTGACATACGTGTGTGGCTTGGGCTGCTTTGTGATTGGTCCAGATTTCACACATGATAGTAGCCTCATAAATGTCTTTTACTTTTAGAAAGGGAAACAGTTTTTTAGTCTTTATTGTGTATTTATATGTTAATTTTAATAATTAAAAATAAAAGTTAAGAAAATATATGTTCTCCCATTCATTTAGGATGGGAAATTTGTACAACGCTGCACCTGCTACATACCCCCTTATTGGATATCAGTTATTAATTGAGCTGATCGGACTGATCTGATACATCACAACATCACTGCAGCGTGAGAACCGGGAAAACCACAGACATGAGTTAGCGACTAGCTGGTGAACATAGTGGTAGAGCCCGATATTTTTCTCAGTTGAGTGAATATTGGACTTACATTAAATAGAGGGACACAGACATGACTTGAAATGAATGCTAATATTGCTCCATGTTTGCTGGATAAATATAAATAGGTTTAAATATGCAGCTGTTTGCTAACATGTTCATTATAATGCCTTTTTTATGGTGATAATGTCAAGTGTTTGCAGCTTGTTCCAGTAAAATGTGATTTCTCTCTGCTAAAAGCAAGATTGCTTTATACAATCTATCTCCTTTAGTGTTGTCTGCTATTAAGTAAGTGTTTTTGTATGTAGATTTCATAATGTTTAAAGTTGAACTGAATTCTCCTCACTTTTTTGTAAGGACATATGCAGCTAATGCTAATGATTTTCTGTTGTTCAAAAGAAGATAAAACTGTTTTTGGACATATTTGTGGAAACTGTCTAAGCTTCAGGCCTCTGGGTTCCCTTTGGAGTACTTCATTTAGGAGGAACTGTCATGCTATAAGTTTGTATTCCACTTGGAAAGTGGAAGAAAGCAAGCAAGGCTAGTAAGCCTTCTGAGTGGCAGGCTAGTCTGCTAGTTAGCTAACCTTCCCCTTGGAAAGTGGAGCCTAGTTAGCCTAGCTTTCTAATGTTAGCACTGATTGCCACTCACATTACTTTTTGGTTATGTTATATACTTGCTGACTCATCGGCAGCTCCTGCACACTGAGTGCAGTGTTTGTCCTGCATTATACAAAGAAGGGGGCTAGCTAACATTAGCTGTCTCTCTTTTATGGCTGTAGCTGTGGTGGGCAAATGACGAAACTGCAATGATGCAAACTCTAATCAAGTAGTCCTGTAACCTCAACACTCATGAACATGAACCTTTGATTTGAATTATGACATGGAGTCATGTAGGGAATGCTCAAATGTGACCAACCAGCAGCTAACAATGTTGATGCCACAGCTGGTTAATTGCCTTATTTTTAATAGTATTGTTAACTGCCTATTTTACTGCCTACCACACAGATATTGCATTAATCACACTAAAGTATCGACATTGTCGGCCAGAACCAACAATTCACGCCCCCTCGAGAACATTAATGAAGTGGGCACTAAAAAAGACTTTACTGATTTCTTAGCAAAAATGAATCGTAATTTCAGTTTGTCTTTAACGTGTTTCCTGCAAAAAATGAAGTTGCATGAATTCAGGCATCTTGTAACTCAGCAACACAGCCACTTCCTGACAAGATTTGTTTAATAAAGTTCTGGATGTTGCTGCAGACTGAAGTTCCCAGACGCTGGTTTCCCAGGTGCACTGGAGTGGGCGGTGCCTGGCTGACACTTAACACACAACAGTAAGGATTTGCATTGTGTGTGTGTGTGAGTTAAATCCAACAGACATTACAAGCTATTCATTAATAGGAAGGTCAAAGGTCACACACACACGCTACCATCGTCCCGTCACCATGGCATCAGTCTGACATGTTATCGCTGGTCACCTGTCTGTCTGTCGGTCTGTCTGTCCATCAAACCAGATTACCCATGAGGCCCTGCAGCAAAGTCACAACTTCTTTAAGTGTTTGGCTTTGGCCTCACACGCACACACACACACACACACACACACACACACACATGAATAGTTCTCAGGTTGCGTGTCAGCTTGCATGGTCACACTGCACATCAAACTGACGGCTTTTGTGACTTTACACACCGTGGCAGTGGAGGCTGCGTGTGTGTGTGTGTGTGTGTGTGTGCGTGTGTGTGTGTGTGGAAGGTAAACAGAATCAGTCGCTCTCCTGCTGTGCGGACATTAAGCCTATTTTCCAGCCAGAGGTCAGTGTGAAAAGTGTATTGTTGTGTGAATCGTGGCGGCGCGGAGCAGGCAGTCCTGCTGCTGCCGCCACCACCACCACTTCTTAACCTTCAGGTCTGAACATTCAACTGCACAATGGTGAACAGAGAGCAGACACTTCCTGTTTCCAGAGTGTTATTCTGTGCTGTTTGCTGTGTGAAGCAGCTGCACAACGCTGTGCAGTGAGTGAATGGCAGTCAAAGTGACAAAAGGCGAACAGAGATGCTGTATAGAGCCTGTTTCCATGCATACAGTCAGACGGCAGGATGGATTGACTGCAGTTATTAAACAACACAACAGACTGACAGGCCAATGGCGGCGACGATGTTCGCTGGACTGAGCTTGCCCAGTCCGCCAGGTGCCGCCTTGGCTCCTCCCAAATCAATTGTCTTGTCAATCCAAAGTCAGTTTTCTGCGTGCTTATGGAGCTGTTAGTTTTGGTTCACAGTGAAATAGCGAAATTTGGTGGGAGGCGGCAGCGGGTCGGTCAAGTGGTACCGCAAGGTGTCATAAGGTCAAAATGACAGCTTCAATGCACTGTGCAGCCAATAAACACAAACATCCAACAGACAAGAAAAATACAACTTTGTTCTTTTCATAATGTTTCATTTCATAGTTCCTTCATAATTCATTCATGATTCATAATCTAATAGTATACCTTTTCTCTCATGGAAATAACTTTTCTCACAGTATTCTGACACATCACAGAGGAGGAACAAAGACTGCAGAAATAAACATAACACAACAGTATTAATTTTACTGAGTGCTCTATTACCCAACACTCAATTCATGTGACCAACACAACCTGCTGTATCACACAATGACCACTCAGAACACTGACTATAATCAAGTTTCTATCCAAATATAGTGTAAATTTCATTTACACATTTCAGAAAAGACAATGTGAATTAATATGTGTTTCCATCCACTACTGTTTTGAGTGCAAGAAACCACAAAAATAAGATGGCGCGATGACATGATGATGTAATTAATAGAGTACCAGTTAAAGCTGAAGTGATGGACATCGTGATACACATCCTGGTGATGGAGAGCATGATGGACAGTGGAAATGGAGAGAACAGCTGACATCACTGCTTCTTGCTTTTGGAAGCATTTTGATAACAGCCCTGTGTCAGTAATACAGACACATATTGATCACTGCCCAGTGGGGCGGAAGCTTCAGAGACATCTAAGTCAAATGCTTCCTGTACGTCATTTATTCACTAGATCTGTTACACATTGTCACATTTTTCTTTTATCAACACATCAACTTTTCTACGCGTAAAAGCTATTTTTGCGATATTTTGATTTTTTTTCCAGCGTTTCCACTCATGTTTTTTTATGCACAAATTGAAAAAGCACATAAAACAGAAGAGAATTTTCAGTGTGAGCAGGACGCCTCTATAAACTGCTTTATGGCTGTGTGTGTGTGTGTGTGTGTGCAGCTCTGTGTTACATATTAACTGGTGTGTTGGTGAAGTCATTGAGTGTATCCATAGTGATGACATGATGATAGTAACCTGTCTCCCTCTCTATCTGTCTTTCATATTAAGGTTTAAGGCTTTATTAGTTTGTCAGGAAACAAACTTTATTGTACAGCAGCGCACACTCATACCCCCACCCTACTCTGATTTTAATGCAACCTAGCAACTCAAAAGTTGCTTACGAGACAATCACATTCCCATCATCCCTGTACTTTGTGTTTAGTACTAATTGGCAAATGTTAGAAGACGCCAAGCTCAGATGTTGAACATTGTAAAATATTACACCTGCTAAATATCAGCATGTTGGCATTGTCATTATGAGCATGTTGCCATGCTAGTAGTAGCATTTAAGTCAAAGCCTGTTGTGTTTAACCCTCAGCGACCTACCATAGACCCATTTTTTGTTTGGGGGGGACAGGGGATGTTTAGGGGGAGATAGCAGGTCTGTAAACTGTATATGCCACATAGAAGTGGTATACATCATCTGAAAGCTGGGAACCTGATGATTCATTTGAGATGCAGCTCAGCACTGTGTGTTTTTCTTTTCAAAATCTGTAATTAACATTGTGTTTTGGTTAGGCACCTATTCAAATTTTGAAAGTTTAGAGTGTAAAAGGGCTTAGAACATTATGATGGAAGTATATGATAGCCATTCCCATGCTCAATTATGTCCCATAAATTGTTGTAGTCATTTTTGAGTTGATACCATTTGTTACACAGATTTGGGAAAAATTTTTGACCACTCGAGAATTGATAAAAATGGTCAAAAAATCCCTCCTAAATACCACATTAGGACACCAAGACCTTGAGGAACACCATAGAAAAATGAATGTGATTTGGTGTCAAAAACAAGAATTGCATTTTTTGGCAATTGGATGGTGAGCACTTCTGGAAATTGCTCAGAAACCCACTTATTTTCAATATACCTGGGAAGCCATACATCCTCTGAATGCCCTAGGTCTTTAGTTTGTGGTTGTAAAGTTTCATGAGGCTGTGATTATCCTTGAGGTCACAATAGGTCATTTTATACAGTGAGGTCAAGTTTCAAAAAATGGTCTCACTACAATGAAATGGCTACTTTGGGGACTGACATCATCACACATGAATGCAATTGGGCTCACTTAATCCACAAGAGTCTCAGCTTTCCAGTCATACCCAATTTATGCAATTTCATACCAAAAACTGCATGGGATTAGCATAAAGTGGGCATGTCTGTAAAGGTGAGACTTGTGGGTAACCATACACCCCATTTTCATTCAGATATCTTGAGGTGAGAGGTCAAGGGACCCCTTTGAAAATGGTGATGCCAGTTTTTCCCTTGCCAAAATTTAGCCTAAATTTGGACCGTTATTTAGCCCTCTTACTGACAAGTTAGCATGACATGGCTGATACCAAAGGATGCTTTAGGTCTTGGTTCATATGATACCAGAATCATCACATCGCTTTAAAACTGAGCCCGCTGCAGCCTCTGAAAGACAGTAATGTCGCCCGAGGATGCAGATGCCCCCGCAGGTCTCTCAGGGTTAAATCCAGCCTCTCAGCTGCCTGCTTTGCTATAGACTCTTCTCTTGTTGTCATGTAAGACCCCTGACAAAAACTGCAAGTCTGCTTGTTACAGTAGCAGACTAGTTCATCATCAGCTTTTGGGATAAGATTGTGTTGACTGTCGTTGTGTTTTGTGTATCTCTCTATCTGTCAAGAGCACAGTTGATCAGGAAAAGACACTCGAGCCTCCTACAGCTTTCCAAAAAAATGTAAATTTGACAAAGATCACCTCAAACTCTTGTCTTACGGCCAATCCACATGGAAAGCATTTTTAGAAGCGCTTTTGACATCCTTCACTTGCACGTCTCAGGGAACAGACATGATTCCATTTGATCAATCCACACCGACTCCAAAATACGTGCATCTCACATACGTCACCCTGGGAGCCCCCATGTTATTTTATGCTTGGAGTCTATTTTTTCCTCCTATGGTACATTTAGTGAAGTGTAATCTCCACAGACAGCTGTTAAAATCACACAAATCTCCTGCTGCTTATATGTTCTGAACATGTTATTCTATATTGATTGATCAAGGCTCAGTGTGGCTATGAACTTGCCTGTTTCACTACAGGTGATAAAATCAATGAACCTGTAAATACAAACACTGTTAATTTCTTCCCATGAAGCTGACATGAAAACTATTTTAGTTCAGTAAGTTTCTGCTGTCATTCCGCCTGGTGAAGACAGTTTGGCCGGCCACTGTCCTCTCAGCTCATCAGACGTCGTCTGCTGCTGACAGACGGTCGGTTCTGTGGACAGAGACAGCTGAAGGGAGGTTGGCATCTGTGTGAACTGAACAGACAGAACACTTCCATATCACTTACACACTGCTCACATCTTACCTCTGATGTAGATTCCCAGTTAGAGTAAATCTTAACATCTGTATCTGTTGTAGCACAACTAGCCAGAACAGGACTCCCTTCAGTAGAAATAGTGGCAGTCGGTGAAAAACGCATTGTGTAATTACATTTTTAAACTTGCAGACACAAATCAAGTTGTTGCAGTTACTTGTCTACCTCTGAAACTGAAACTAATGATTATATTTGTTACTGATCTATTGTTTAGTCTATAAAATAGTGAAAAGTGTCCATCATAATTTCCCAGAGCTGCAGGTGACGTCTTCAGATGTCTTGTTCTCTCCAACCAACAGTCCAAAACCCAAAAATATTCAATATACAATGATATAAAACAAATAAAAGCAGCAAATTTTCATGTGCAAGAAGCTGAAACCACAGAATTATTGGAATTCTTACTTTAAAAAGAGCTAATGATTAATCAATTATCAAAATTGATCAAAGTTTCATGTCTATAAAAGATCTGTAGACAGTATCATTCCAGTGAATCTGATTAGTTATGATGTTTAAAGGGTTTAATTGATTGCTGTTGTTCACTGACCACAGATGGAGTCTGCATAAAATATGATCTGTTTTTATCAACAACATGCTGCAGCTCAGTCTTCAGTCCTCTGTCAGAAACTCAACACTTCTCCTTGACAACTCCAGGATTGTTTACCATGGTAACGGTTTAGTAGCACCATAGCAACCTGCCGCTGTCCGAAGGTGGGAAATGATCTGATGGATACTTGATCTCTCTGTATCTGTCTGTCTGTCTATCTACTGTTCGCTTAGCAAAATATCAACAAATGGAATGACATCATCTCCTATGTGTGTGTGTGTGTGTGTGTGTGTGTGAGTGAGAGAGAGAGACATAACCAAGGAGAAACAATTTTTATATTAAGGGCTTCAGCACTTTATGGTATCATTGAGTGTTGGTTTTAGTTACTTTGCTCCTGTTCTCTAGAACAAACTGGCTGATGACATAAAATCTGCACACATTCAAAAGCAAACTGAAAAAACTTTGAGCAAACTGACTGTAAAGATGTCATCCTATTACAGTGCCATGTTGAAAGTCACTGAAGGCCAGATTTACTGCAGCTTTTGCGCCTGTTTTTCTGGTCCAAATATGACACATTCTGCCCCAAACAGCTGTGTTTATCAAACAGGCACTACAGGCTCACAGTTTGCGTCATTTTAGCTAGTGTTTGCAAGGTGAAACTCTCTCTTAATTGCATATTCATTTAAGAGAGGAACGCTGGATTTACTAAAGTTATGTAATCAGCATTTTTGTGTAGAAAATAACGAATAGTGGACGGGGAGTTTTGGTTTGTGTTTTTTAAACTTGACCAGACCATTAAAGAATTGTAAAATCACAACAGGCTAAAACTAAACTTTACTTTCTTTTGTGAAGACATTTAAATGTGTGTTTGGATGGGGATGTCCGGGTAGCTCCTCACATCAACTCCTGAGAACTTGGTTAGAGCTGTGGGGTGGAGCAATGGCAGGAGGTGCACTGTGTGCGTGTGTGTGTATGGGGTCATTAACAGGGCGAGGTCACGGCCTTTTGGGAGCAGATTATAGCAGTGAGCTGGATAATGGAGCTGGTGTGTGTGTGTGTGTATATTGATCTTTGCTGGTCTATGGGGATTTATAATGCGGTCTCTAAATCTGCCTAATGATGAGCTGTACAGGAGGTCATGTGTATACGAGTGTGTGTGTGTGTGTGTGTCTGTAGTTTGTAGTCGATACCACGTAACACTCCCCCCAACCCCCCCCCCCCCCCCCCCCCCCACACACACACACACACACACACACACTGTGCTTGCTAGTGTTGTTACAATCAAACATGCCTCTTCCAGATGTTAGAACAGTATGAAGGTGTTTGGCTGTATTCACACTGCGACGTGTTCACTGTCATCATCATGTCAAATTTGCAAGACTGCAAGACTGATAAGACAGGTCTTGCACCTCACAGCTTTTATACCATCACACTTTTAGAAATATTACTAAATAAATGCATTTTGGTTTAATCTTTTTTCTTATACATATTTCTGTTATATGGTTAAATGCCGTTCCTACATGATGCAAGTAATGTCTCATACATTTATATAAAGGTTTTTGATGATCTTTTTATGTTGGTGATTTAAAAAAGTATAGCTTCACATCCATTTTGCAATTATTTTTGGGTAATTCAATTAGCAAAGTCTGTAAAGTCTGCACTGAAGTCCCCTGACAGACTTGATTAACTTTCTTCATAGGAACACGTACTGTAAATCCGTGAGTCTGCAAGTGCAGTGAAGTGAGGACATTTGGATTTAGTCTTTACTTGGAGGTGTTCTCCCAGGCACATAAGTTGTTTTAAGAGTCACATATTTCCTCCAATCATATGCCATCATGTGTGTTTCTCTACAGTTCAGTTCAGTCTCTTTCAAAGGGAGATTTAAATGATCACACAGACTGGTCCCAGTTTGGTTTTTGAACTGATGTGACAAATGCAAGCCGGTTGCTGAACCAAACTAAGGTCACATGCAGGACTTAAAGCTGCAGGCTTAAAACCAGGAAGATCAGCTACAGTACTGATTTAAAGGACAACATCAGAGCTTCAACTAGCAATTATTTTCATCATTGATAAATCCGTTGATTATTTTTGTGATTAAGTCATACTGTATATTGCTGTATTTTAATATGCTAAATCTATGTATATGAAAAGCCAAAGAGAAGTTTTAGACCTATACATGGGTCAAGCTTTTTCTGAAAAACTGCTGGTCCCCGGTTATGTATGTCACTAACATTAACACAAATATTAATATCATAATATACTGGTATTTGGCAGCCTTGGCCAAAAAAAACCATAACAATCCAACACCCCACAACCCCCCTCTGAAAATATTTGAATCCTGTAAAACATTTAAAGTGTGTGTGTGTGTGTGTGTGTGTGTGTGTGTGCGTCCGCAGGGTTCAGCAGTCGTCCCAGGTATGTAAAGGTGTTCATCAACCCCAGCAGTCACAAGAAGGAGGCCGTTCACATCTACAGAGAACATGTGGCTCCACTCTTCAAGATGGCTGAGGTCCGCACTGACATCACCGGTCAGTCCATCCAGCTGATTAGCAACCAATAAGAAGATGCAGGATAATATTGGGTCGAGATAATTATTTATACTTACGACTTACAGTGGGCGGGGCAACAGTAGATTTTTGGATGATGTCACACCCCATGTATTGTAAGGGCAGTAAAAGTGTTCTAGTGGTTTTAACAGTCTTATTCTTTATTGACTTCAGAGGAGACCATATGAAATCTGTGTGTATGTGTGTGTGTGTGTGTGTGTGTGTGTGTGTGTGTGTGTGTGTGTGTGGCAAAGGTCTAAAGGTCAAAGTTAATGGCAGTCTGTGGTCGCTAGGTAACCTGATACAGGGGGTGGAGCTTGGCCCATCTGTTGTTACAGAGGGAGACAACCTGCTCCTCTCCTCTCCTCTTCCTCCTTTCCTCTCTTCTCTTTTTTGCCTCTCCTCTGCTCTCCTCTCCTTGTTTTTTCCACTCTTCTACTCTCCTTTCCTCTCCTCTCTTTTTCTCCTCTTTTCTTCTCTCTTCTCTTCTCTCTCCTCCTCTCCTCTTTTCTCTTTTTCTCCTCTCCTCGTTTCCTTTCCTCTCTTCTCCTCTCCTCTTCTCTCCTCTGCTCTCTCCTCCTCTTCCTATTCCTTCTCCTCCTCTCCTCTCCTCTTCGCTCCTCTCCTCGTTGTTTCCTTTCCTCTCCTCTCCTCCCTCCCTTTTTCTCCCCTCCTCTTCTCTCTCCTCTCTTTTTCTTAGCTCCTCTCCTCTCCTCCCTCTCTTTTTCTCCTCTCCTCTCCCCTCCCCTCCCCTCCTCTCCCCTCCTCTCCTCTCAGCAGATGGTGTGATATCCGTTGTCCCACTTTTTTTTGGCAGCCATCGAACACAGTTTTATACATGTGACCACACACATGCATGAACACTCTATCTCTGTCCATCTCAATGTCCCTCCATCTGTTTCCCTCTCTTTTTCCCTCTCTACCTGTCTCTCTCTACCTGTCTCTCTCTCCAGTGACGGAGAGGAAGGGTCATGCTCTCTCAGTGATGAAGGAATGCAAGCTGGATGAATATGATGGGTAAGTTGTCTATATGTCTGTCATGCCTTGTCTCTTTGTCTCAACACCCTCTCCCTCTCTCTTTCTTCCTTTCTTGTGATTCTAAAATGTGCAATATATCCTCTTAAAAGTACACATGATCTTCTACATGCGATACTCCCCCTGAGTTTTTACCACACAGTTGGACTGTTTGTTGCCATTTTACCACAAAAAGTATTGTAATTGGAAACAAGATAAGCCCCGCCCCCCATATTTACCATTGCTGTGTTTGTCAAGCTTTCCATTCTGGCATGACACATACAGTGCAGTTTATAGCCAAATGATGAAGGTGCATACCACATAACCACAATATCTACAGTTCTATTCCAGCTGGAGGACCTTTGTTACATGTCATACTCCTCTCTGTCTCCACGTTTCCTGTCTGCCTCTATACTGTCATATCCAATAAAGGCAAAAATACAAAAAACCCCAACAAGAACAGCGATAATGGTGGAAGATTTACTACTTGAAACAGCTGGTCCTTGATTTCAGTCAGTGGTTGACAAAAGTAGCTTCCCATTTCTAATCGCTGAAATGACAACAATTGCTAGCAGATTTTATTAGCTGTAGCTATTTAGCAAATTATGCTCACTTTAGCTCCATGATTTGGTTGAAACTGCTATGTCTGGCTGAATTTTTAATGTTTTAAGATGCATTGCTTTAAAACAAAAACCCTATAGAGTTGTGAAATGGGTGCCCCTGGTCCTGGAAGCCAATCAGAGGCAGAGTAGGGCAGGTCATGACTTTGCCATCCTGAGAAAAAAATATTGCATCCTGGAAGAAAAATCCCATTCATTTTTCCCATAGACAATATTAGTGACTCACAGTTTGAGCACTTCTACAGCTTGGATCAGCAGGAAACTCTACTGGTTAAATCATCAATACAAAAGATGAACTGCATTATAAAATATCTGGTTCTTTGATAAAAAGTCAAAGGTATAAACTGTGTACATGAAGATTTTGGGGCAGAAGCTAAAGATGAGAAAACAGGTTTTGCTACAGAGTGAATCAGTTCAGTTTTAATCTCTGGGTCACTTTTGAGAGAATTCAGAAACTATGTTGCTGTTTTGTTCACAACTTCAGCAACGAAGCGTTTTGAGTTCATTACACTGATTCACGCCCATAGCGTCATCTCTATAGCAACAGTGGCCGAGGCTCATGGGTACTGTAGTAATTCATTCATTCATTCAACCTTTATTGAAGCTCAAAAATAATTGAGGGCATGCCCTCATTTATAATGATGTCAAGTGTACAAAAAAGAATAATTACACACAAAAAAACAACCAACAACAACACAAACACAACCAAATGCTAATTAAAAACAGTTACATTCAAGAGAGGAGTTTGTAATTGTTTTAAATTGACCTATAGGTACAATTGTGTCAAGTTTCAATATATGTGTTCCAGCTGTGTGCAGCACAGAAGCTAAAAGCAGTTTCCCCAAATTCAGTGTTTGCACACGGGACCTCAAGCATTAGCCAATCACTTGAATGAGTTGAATTAAGACTATAGGACCAGTTCAATAAGGAAGTGATATATGATGGCAAATAATCTTAATCTAAGTAAGTAATCTTAGCTGTCCACCAAAATGACGGACAAAACGTGATTTCTCAGAAAGGAAGTTGAAATAATGTAAACTGGTGGTCATAATATAAACCTATAGGATCGTTACGTTATCCAGCAGAGTCCTGAGTTTCTGTGTTCAGTAACATTGAGGAAATTGTTTGAAGGAAAATTTGAAATGGGAATACTTGGGAAAAATGCTCTGGAACCAGTGGCCCCTCACACTTCGCAATTCTACAAAAAGGGTCCTAAGCACTTGATGGTTACATATATGATATCCTTGTAGAAGAGTGGGGCTAAAGCTAATATGTCCCCAGCAAAGTATGATAAGGTAAAATGTAAGATCAGACTATTTTAACGTAACCCTTTTTGCCTGGTTAGCCTACATACTTTCGTATAATTCATATTTTCAAATGTTATATAATATTATTATAATATATTATATTATAATAAATATTTTATGTTTCACTTTTAACTTTGCAAGTGAAAAGGCTTTCAGGATGAGTGATGTAACTCTAGCTTGGACAACATTGGCTGGAGGACTTCCCCAAATCTAATAAAGAGCAGGACAGTGTTAACATTAGTGGGGAAATACTACACAGTGGATGCTAGTTGTGAATGGGGCTTTTTTATCATAATTTATAACCCCACAAAATGTAGTTGGCCAATGTATCTCTTTTACCACTGCCCCACGCACACAGCTTCAACATGTGGAGAAATCTAAAACTTGACAGGCCTGCCATGCAGTAGCTAAACTAAAACTATGATTGGACAATTGCTTGGTCAATTACAAGGTAAATTTAAAGATAACATTAAAGTTAAAATTAATATCAAACATTCTCAGTTAAAGTGTAATTCCAGTTAATTACAGTGGAAGATTAAGTCTAACATGTTAAATTTAAATTAAGTTATAAAATGAAAGGCCCAATGTTTCATTTAAAATGGAAAGTGATGTTTACATAAAAGGTAACATGTTATGATTAAACTGTGACATCATCCTTCCTTAACAGACTGAACTGAGCCAGATAATTAACTTACTATTACAGTACTGTCAGAGGACACTAAAACACAGTGACCCAGACTGGTTACACACAAACACACACACAAACACACACACACACACACACACACACAGGTGAGGTCAAACACCAACTGTTAACTGAGATAATATTATTAATAAAGTAAAAAATAAGTAAAGCAACAAATAACAAAACAACAACTACTCTCCTCATCTATCTGTTATGGTCCGTGTGTGTGTGTGTGTGTGTGTGTGTGTGTGTGTGTGTGTGTGTGTGTGTGTGTGTGTGTGTGTGTGTTTGTAAGCAGCTTTTGTGCTCAGCCCTCATAAAGCTTAATGTGCTTAGAAAAGATTAGCTCAGCGTTGCTAAGCTAGCTGCTGAGTGTGTGTGTGTGTGTGTGTGTGTGTGTATGTGTGTGTGTGTGTGTGTGTGTGTGTGTGTGTGAGGCTGCTCTGGTGAGGATTTGGTTGAAACCTACATTTGCCAATTAGGTTGGCTGTCACCGTGGCGACTGGGGCTTCAGGTAATCCCATACACAGGAAGAGGGGGAGGGGGCGGAGTCTGTTTACCTTACATTTACTGCAAACACAAATTGTGTAGATGAACCGTCTGAAAACATGGACATATATGTCAAAGAATCAAGTTATGATTAGATTATTATAGTCTTTTACCACTACCATCACTACTACTACAACTACTACTAATCATGACAATCATAATAATGCAAAAACAAAAGCTTTCCCCCTACCTGCACAAAATCTGATAAAACAGAACCCATAATACCTAATATGTACAACAAATAGTACAAATACAACAATAGTCATACAAAAAAGGAAACATAGAGATAGTAATAATAAGAGATAAGTAAATATGCATCTGTACGTACAAAGCAGGGTTCAACATGAATGTTTTCTTCCACACTCTTGCCCACAGTTATCAGAACTGTAGACAGGATTTTTAAAAAAAAAACTACCTGAGTAATCTTTCACTAGCCACAAAAACGCATTTTATTTATGCATTTAACTGTTAAAACATATTTCCTTATACATACATATATACATATACATATATATATATATACACACACACACACACAATTGACAGTTGACAATAATGAATCAATTTTATTTGTTTAGTTTTTAAAGACACTAAGTCTACAACTATATAGCAAAGCCAGCCTCAAAAATCCCAATAAGTGAAATATATGTGTCATTTTAGAATGAAAGCTCATTAAACCCCTCAAATTTCCATAAATTTTACAGAGGATATGACCTCAATGGTAGCTATGGCCCTAAGAGTTATTGATGCCTTTTAAAATGAAACAAATCTTGTTCACCTTCCACCTGAACTGCAAACATCTCAGATTATATTGTCATTTTTGATTCTAGTTTTCTATCACTGATAAGGATGCCTCTTCTTTTTTACTTGTGATTTTGACCTGAAACTGAAACATTGAGCTTCTATTGATTATCTGAGTTTAACGAGTGTTTCCACCTTCCTGTCTACGTTTCTCTGACCCAAGGTAAAACAATCCATTGGACTTTTATTGTACAGTTGATGACATTTATTTGAGGACACCAGTTCAAGCTGCCAAAATAAAGCAAGTTCATGGGTGTTCACTGTCACTGGACTTCCTGTCTGGCTTTAGAAGTTAAGATCAGTGAACTGTCTTCAACTTCACAAGAACAGTTCAGAGACTCATTTTATTTTGGCCTGGATGACAGAAAATGACTGTTGTCTTTGTAAAGCAGTCTCGACTTGTCTGTCTCCACCTGTCTGTCAGGGTGGTGTGTGTTGGTGGGGACGGTTCAGTGGCAGAACTGTGTCACGCTCTGGTCCTCAGGGCTCAGCTAGACGCTGACTCTCCAGAGAAACCAGTGAAACCAGTGCTGCCACTGGGGATCATTCCTGCTGGTAAGAGAGGACACGCCTTCATATCATGTACAGTAAATTTGGACACACCTTCTGGTGTTATGTAGGAACTTCTGGACAGGTGATGTCTCTCTCTCTGTCTATCTTTACAGGTTCTACAGATGTGGTTTCCTGTTCTGTTCATGGAGTCAGAGATCCGGTCACTGCAGCCCTGCACATTGTCCTGGGTAGGTTCTACTGGCTCTATGTCCTTAGTCACATTGACTATAGTGGTTTCTACCTTTTCTAAATCTATAGTTGTATCGTTCTGTGGGGGTGGGTGCATTCTCGCTGTTATAGGCCCATAGTATCATCATTATGGGTGTGTGGGTTCAACATCTGTAGTCACATTGTCCTAGGTAGGATCTACCTATTCTAGCTCTATTGTCACGTTGTCCTGGGTGTGTTCTACTTGTTCTACATCCATTATCATATAGTCTTCGGTGGTTTTCACCTTTTCTAGATCTATATTACATTGGCCAGTGTGGGTTCTAGAGCTATTGTCCTGGGTGGGTTCTACCTTGTTCAGATCCATGATAAGAGCATCCTGGGTTGGTTTTACTTGTTCTAGATATGCAGTCACATCATGCTGAGTGGGTTCTTACTGTTTTAGATCTAGAGTTACATCACCCTGCACTGGTTCTACCTGTTCTACATTTAAAGTCATGTGGTCCTGTGTAGGTTCTATCTGTTGTATATTTATACTTCATCATCCTGGGTGCACTCTGGGTGAATTGTACTTGTTCTTGCTGGAACTACTACTACTACTTGTTCTAAATCTACAGGTGTGTTGTCTTTGGTGGGTTCTGTCTGTCTAAGTCAGAGTGTCCTGTTAGGGTTCTTTCTTTTCTTTGCCAGAGGAAGACCTGTAGTTGGTTGAAAACATTGCTAATAAAGTTAAAGGGAGCTTTGATTTAGTGTGTGGGTACTTGTATTGTCTGTTAGGGTTTTATTTGCTAGATATATACTAAAATCATCTTCTACCTGTTTTACATCTACAGTTACATCATTGGGTTCTACTTGTTCTAGATATACAGTTGTATCATCTTGGGTGGCTTCTTCCTGCTTTAGATCTACAGTCACATTATCCTTGGTAGGTTCTGTCTGTTCTAAATCTACAGTCACATTGTCGTTGTGGGTTCTACCTGTTCTAGATCTATAGCCAAGTCATTTGGGGAGGGTTCTTTCCATTCTAAGTCTATACTCAGATCATCCTGGGTGGATTCTAGAACTATAGTCAAATTGTCCTGGTTGGCTTCTTCTTATTCTGGATCGACAGTCACATGGTCCTATTTGGGTTCTTCTTCTTTTGGATCTACAGTCTCATCATTATGGTTGCGTTCTTCTTGTTCTTGATCTATAGTCATGTCGTCTTGGGTGGGTTCTGCTGGTTCTAGGTCTAAACTGAGATCGTCTTGGGTTCTAGATCATTATCAAATTGTCCTGGGCAGATTCTATGTGCTCTAGAGCTACCATCAGGTTTTCCTAGGTGGCTGCTATTGTTCTGTGTCTATAGCTACATTTACCTGTTTGGTTTGGTTCTACATCTATGATCATGTCGTCCTGAGTTGGTCCTACCTGTTCTTCATGAGTGGATTTGACATATTCTAGCTCTATAATCGTGTCGTCTTGGTGGGCTCTACTGGCTCTAGATCTATAGTCACAATGCCATTGTTTTTTAATTTAATCTAAGCAACTCACAGGTAGCCAATCAGGAGCTTGTGTTCTTGTTAAGCTTTGATGTGATTGGCTGGTGGTCAGTCAGACTGCAAGAGATCCAGTTTATGAAAACAAACACAGACAGAGTGAAGCAGAAGGTGGGACTGAACTCTTGAGGGAGGGTGCAGATGTCTAACAGCAGGATCAGTTTCATTCTAAATCACAGGTTGTGCTGCTCACTGTAGCCCCACCCCCTTCGCCTCTCAACACCTCCTTTCAGGTAAATCTGCTGCCCAATCAGCTGGCAGCAGGGCAGGCTACTGGGTTTGAATGACAGGTTGTGGTAAGATGGTGGCTCATTAACACTTCTTCACACTGGAAGCTGTGTGTGTGTGTGTGTGTGTGTGTGACAGATGGGAGTATTCAGTGGCGCTAATAAGACTAATTACTAAACAAAAGAAAACAGTTAAAATTGCCGGGCAGAAAGCTGTTCCCACGGACTACAGGTGACTACAGTTGGTGACTACGATGCAACCAGGTGAACATACCTGAACTGTTATGATCCCCCACTGCTTGGTTAAGTGGGTGTTCTCATATAATAAACTAATGAACTCAGTGAAGGTGATGAGACTGTTATTGCTGTGTTTAAATCCCCCTCTGTTTCAGGGGGTTTTGGACTGTTGGGTGGACAAAATATATCTGATGACTTTGGGCTCTAGGAGGTTTTGGTAGACATTATTCACTATTTTCTGATACTTTAAAACCAAACGATGAATCATTTTACAGAGAAACTAACTGCCAGATTAATTGATAATCAAAATAATCATTAGTTGCAGGCCTACTATGTTTAAGGTGATTATATGGACATGACCGACATTTTGGAGTTTTAGCAGCCTGGTGGTGTTCTACAGTTACAGATTGTTCATGGTGGGTATATAATTAGATTCAGTTTATCTAAAGGTATAGTTACACTTTTTGGGGAATATGCTAATTTGCTTTCTTACTGAGAGTTAGATAAGATTGATACCACTCTTATGTCTGAACAATCATGGTGCAGCAGCCTGTTAGCTTAGCATAAAGACTGGAAAGTGGACAGCTGTCTCGGTCCCCAGGTAAAAAAAAAAGTCCACCTACCAGGACCTTTAAAGCTCATGCATTAACTTGTCTGTTTAATATTTACAAAAATGGAAGTGTAAAAATAATGAGTATGTAACCCCCCCCCAAAAAAAAAAAACAGCGAATTGTCTGGTAGGCATATCGTTTATCTTTGGACAAAGCCAGCTGTTTCCTGTGGTGCCAGCTACTTAACATGAAAATGAATATTCTGCCACCAGCAGCTGGTTTCAGTTGAATATTGTGTTTGTAGTACTGGAGTTCGTTTGACAGACATTGTTACATCCACCATTTTGTCAGATTTGTGACTCAGCAAATATTGACAGCTGTCTTTTATCTACTCTCTACAGTGACTTTATTGGATTTATTGGACAATTTGTGATTATCGACTTGCAATTTAATTTAGTCTTTATGAGATCAGTTTACCATTAACCAAGCTGGCCATTATATTAGCTGTCTGAGGCTAATGTGTTGCTAAGAGAACTTTCTAAGTAGCGTTAAGTGTTAACTTACCGTTGGGCTAACTGCTGATGTTTTGTATTTTACTCTTCTTACTTTTACTCATGTGGATAAATTATTTGTATTGTACTTCTTATGGGAATTTATTAATATTAATCTTTACTGGTGATACTTTCTACTTTACTAGTTTCTTCCTGCCATGAAAGACAATGTAACTCATTTTACAGTTAGTCTGTTGCTACTTATTTTGTGAATCCAGTTTCCTTGTTACTGAACAAATTCGTTTTTACAGTACCTTTGGGCATAACTCTAGTTTATATAATCTCAACTGTTTTCTGTTTTGTAATCAATATCCTTGAATATGCAGGGTATCTGCAGGTCTTGAATTCAGTTCCCCTAAAAAAAAGGCCTTAAATGGTATTAAAAAGCCATTTTTACAAAGGTCCTGAATATTTTTTTCTTGCCTGCTATAGAAAGGAAAATTAGTTATAACTTAGTTTTAAATGTAGTTGTGGGATGTCGGGAGACGTTCTGCATCTGTAAACAGGTGAGTAAGTGATTGTGCTGCAGGAAGCTGTTTAATCTTTTTCAGTCAGCACCATCAGACCTGCAGCAAACACTGTCACTACTGCAGCTACAGTAGCAACAAAGCTCAAATTTGGATAAAAACTTAAATTAACTTAAATTAATTCGTTATTTTGTAATTGGTTAATCCATCCATCAATTTTATACCACTTATCTGGGTCCAGGTCAGGTTAATTGACAATTATATTGCTAGGAATTATTTTCATATACAGCTAACAAAAATGTGACATAAATGTCAATAAATTTATGTACTCAATAAATAATTGTTGGTTTTTTCGACCCTTCTGGTTTTCAGTCATTCTTTAACTGGTATGACCGTGAAAAAGTTATTCAATTGTATTCTATTTGAATATTTAAAATTTAACTTGGTGAACAGCGCTGAAACCCCAATTCATTTTTACATTTGCTTTTAGTAAAAACATCATAGAAAAACTGCTGTCTTCAACCTTTATTGGAAGTGCTCACTGCATAGCTGTTCAGCTACAGAAGAAAGGGCAGAAGAAAGAACTTGTATGTATAAATCCTACAGAATGTGAACTTTGGAAAACAAATGTATGAGAATTAAGTTTACATGTGAAAGAATCATCAACTTGTAAACATTGGAGAAAAAAATAGAAAAAAGAAAATGTAGGAAAAAATAGTGATGATCATCTGATTTCACAAAATATTGTAAATATTGTTTACATTCAGTTTGAAAACCAACATTTTTCCAAACTGCACATGTGCTGTGAATTAATCAGTGTTGTTTGTCAACAAAGCAGGCGATATTTTCAATTAGGATCAGGTGATAAACAGAAAATTATGATTTTACATCAATAAAGAAATTTAAAAAAAATAAATCAAACTCATGAGTATAAACCAACATAAATATTGATTGCACCTTTTAGGAAGCACTGCAGGTTGGATCTCACTGACACACTGACTGTCTCAACTTTAATCCTGTACAACACACACACACACACGCACACACACACAGACAACATGCCATATGGTGAGGAAATCAGATTCTATCCAGAGAGACAGACAGGCAGTCAGTCAGTCAGACAGACAGACAGACAGGTGGGGAGACAGTAGTTCAGTAGGTTACAGCAGGTATGTGACCAGATGGCACGCTGAGTGTGTGTGTGTGCGCGCGCGTGTGTGACAGTGTATGCGTCCGTCTGAAAGCAAGCTGATGGAGCTTCTTGTTGAACGGTCTCGGCGGTGAAATCAGGTTAATAAGGTAGATTTTTTTGTGTTCCAGGTGCTTCTGTGGTTTGTGCTGCGTTCACAGTAAACGGTAAACAGCCTTGAACGCAGTGTCCATGTTTGTTCTTTGTGGAAGGTGTCAGACGTTTCTCCTGACAGTTATTTGGAACAGAATTAGAGTCTAACACATAAGAAGTTTGAAAATGTGAAAAATTCTCTGATAGCAGAACTATAATACAGAAATTAAGTAACTTGATATTGGAGGTAGTGTTGCATGTTAGTTTAAAATTCTGAAAAAAAAAGTTATGTTTATATTTGTGATGTGTGTAATATAAGACACACAGGCCTCTCCAAAGAGACACAAAATAAATCTGAAGGGTTGTGAGATGATTAATGAAGTATGAAAAGATAATAAATGAAGTTCTGCCACACAAATTTGTATTGATTTTTTGATCTTGTCTTCCATCTTTATTTTTTGGCCTTAAAAGCTTTGTATTTTATAAGATCATTATTTTAAATGTAAAATCTTAATCTGTAAAGTAACTAGTAACTATATCTGTCAGGTAATTGTACGTGTGGAATAAGAAGTAGCATAAAATAGAAACACTCAAGTGAAGTACAAGTACCTCAAAATTGTACTTAAGTACATATACGTACTAGTAGATATACTTATATCACTGGACACAGCCAGTGTATGTTGCTCTTTACAGTACAGATAGCTAACAAGGTTACTAAAAAAGTGGCCCACCGATACCTTTGGCTACCTCTATTGGTCACGTGACCCTTGCCTCGCAAGTGGTAGCGGTCCCTCTGGGGTCTCCCTGTGGAAATGAAACATCCAACTTCCAAAACATCAAACCAGTCACTGCAGGCTGCTTTAACCCAGCTGGAACAGCCGCTTGTGTACTGTGACAGAGGAAGTGCACAGGATGCTGTTGCTGATGGATGAAATATGAAACAGTCACATTATGGAAGCAGGTATCTGGTTAAAGGAGCAGTTCAGCAAAAAAGGAGAATTTCTTTGGAAAACTGCTTCAGATACGATCATTCATTTAAAAAAAAATCATTTACAGTCAGAAATGCACACTGGACCGATAATCTGATACAACCAGAGACTGGTCACTCTTCCGCTGTCTGTTTCCTCTGACTACAGTTTGGGGATATATTAACATACACACGCATGCACACACACACACACACACTCCTGACCTCTTTCTGTTGCCCATATTTGGAGTGTAGCTCCTCATGAATATTAACAAACTTCTCACCATACGACCACTTGGCCTTCTTACAGGCTGTGTGTTTGTGTGTGCGTGTGTGTGCATGTGTGTGCTTGCTTGTGTGTGTGGTGGATCATAATTCTTCATTCTGGATCATAATATGCATCATCAACAAGGATTTTTCCCCCAAACATCAGTGTCTAATGTCCCTCTCCCTCAGGTCACCTGCAGCAGGTGGACATGTGCAGCTTCTCCTCTCTCGGGCAGCTTGTGCGTTTCGGTTTCTCCGCCATGTTTGGTTTCGGTGGGCAGAGCTTAGCGCGGGCGGAGAAGAAGAGGTGGATGCCGTCGTCGCGGCGACGAGAGTACGCTCTGGTGAAGACGCTGGCTAGGCTAAGGTAACACATAGACACATACATTTGTAGTCATTTGTATTTTCCTTGTATGCTGCACAGGATGGAGACAGGCTGTAAGGATTTGAACTGAATGCCTAATAGTGAAATTTATTCACCAGTGTATGTATGTACCATTTATAGCATTGAAATATATAATTTTTTTGAGAACCATCTTTCTGAATTCATGTGGTTTGAAAGTTGATATGTTTTCTAAGGGTTCACAAATCCAGATAGAAAATTCAAGTGTCAAGTGCATTATTCACAAGTTTCACAAATTCAGATTCTCATCTGAATGTGTCTTTCTTGGATCATATGAGGTCTAATCGATTCTATTCAAGTTCAAATGATTATCCTGATGTTTGAAATTTTTATCTTGAATTTTGGTGTCTGAATTTGAGACACTTTCTTAACTTTGAATTTGAGAAGTTTTCTTGTGAAGTTGCAAAAAAAAACCCAAAAACAACAAAAAACCCAAAACATCACCTTTCTGGAAATTTTAAGGAGGAGAATTCAAACCAAATAAACTCAGATAGATGTTTTTCAAAATAAAATATTTCAATGCTGTAAATTCAGTTGTGGTTACATTTTCCAATTAGGCATTCAATCATAAAAGCTCATAAACTTATTTAATAAATGATTAAAGGCCTTTCTTTGCCTCCATATAAAGCCATAAATGTGTGTTTTTTGGCTATAGAAATAAAATGGACTAATCACACACACACACACACACATTTATTTTGTAATTTCTCTCTCTCTCTCTCTCTCCCTCAGACCAGAGGACTGTCAGCTGTCTTTTCTACCAGCGAAGAAGTCAAACAGGAATGTGTTTGAACATCTGTGAGAAACACACACACACACACACACACACACACACACACACACACACACACACACACACACTGTTTAGGTTGTTGTTAAAACTGACATTGGTGCTGTGGGGAAGTACAGAATTCAGACAGCCTGGCAACGCAATGCAACGTCATCCTGCAATGCACTGCACTGGCCTAATTGTAGTGTTTACCTGCCGATCATCAAGACAATGGATGAAATAATGTAACTAATGTAACTGTAATGTTTTTCAAGAGCAGTAAAATCCTGTCTCACAGTGCAGTGTTTTGGTGTCAGATACACCCTGGTGTATTGTACACAGCACATTTAGACACTTATAGACTTCTCATGTACCACTGATGCATTCATCTGCTCCAAAACACTTTATTAACTGATTTAATAAGATGTCTAACTACTGTTTTACTGGCCAGTAACAACTGATGTGGTTACAGATTTAATAATGATTTAATAACTGATTTTTCTGGTTTGAATGCAGTAGTGAACCATCATGTGTGTGTTTAAATGTCAGTAACCCAAATCAGTATGACAGACAATGTCAGTCATATTGATTCCCTTCAGAATAAACACAACTGTCAAGTTTAAAAGAAAGTTTATAATAATAATAATAATTTAAAAAACTGAAAGTGTTTAACAAATGAACACAGTTAACATTAAAAAACATTTTAAAGGAGGTTAAGTAAAAAACTGTTAAAAATGTAAAAATGTAATAATGAATATATATGCATATATAACAGCAACAACATCAGTTATCATTACCATAACCACTTTTACCATCATCTCTTTCTCAGAGACCAGGACCAGGACCAGGACCAGGACCCAGAGTCAGGTAAGAGTCTGTCTTTATATGGAAACCTTCTGGACAGAAGATAAAAGCTGGTTCATATTTCCGTCACTATTTGCTATTTCTCTTTCTGCGATTGGTTGGTGCAGAGGGGGAGGA